>CM041525.1:17977017-22977017 GCA_023091065.1 Dianthus caryophyllus
TCCAGCTTATTTTCAGCACATTTCGATTCGATTCACCACTTCGATTCGATTCGATTCATTCCATTCGACTTTGGGCGATTCATCACTTGATTCATTTGATTCGATTCACTTGATTCGATTCGATTCAACACAATGTTATTTAATTGAACTTCATTCGATTCGATTCATTCGATTCGATTCGATTCATTCATTTGATTCGATTTAGTTCACTTGATTGATTCGATTCAGCTCTAAAAAGTCCGAAAGAACAGGTTCTTACTCTTTTACCAATTCGATTGTCTGGGTGTTTCACTTCTAACTGAAATCTCTCTTGATTATTAGCTTATCCATTTTCCTTCAGCTAAATCTGTGCACATAATTTTCATAAGATTAAAGAAAATAAACATCGGTTGTTACTCGAGCAGTCAGTGTTGTCCTACAAAACTCTAACCATTGCCTTTTAGATCAATATGCATCATGCGATTGTTAAATGTCATAATGATCGCAAGTGTGTTTCTATCCAGGGGCGGAGCTATAGGTAGGCGGAACAGGCTAGAGCCGGGTTGATATTTAGGAATAAGTATAAGTTTAGGGTAAAAAAGACATAATTTCTCATGTAGCTCAGCTGGTAAGTTTGATGGTTTTTGTATGAGAGAGTATAGGTTCGAGACCCCACTAGCTCATTTTTTTTTTGTTTCCTTTTTATTCTTTCTTTTTTTGTTTTCCTTTTTATTCTTTTTCTTTTTTTCTTTCCCTTCTACGTTTTTTTTTGTTTTTCTTTTTGAATATTTTAATTTCCAATATCTAATTTATTTGCTTTTTATTTTTAAAAAATAACATTTTTTTGGGCTTTTATGTTTTAGTTGAATTATAAGACATTTGATAAAAAAAAAAAATTGGGCTTTTATGTTTAACTTTGATCAATTTTTGTTTACTAATCAGTACTTCACGATAAAGGAAAAAATTTCAGCCCTGGTTATAGTTTGATCCTGGCTTCGTCCCTGTTTCTATCATATTGCAATTGCAGCCTGGTATGGTGACGACCGATCTTCTGATGTCGGGTGCTACTACGAAGCAGGTTCAATTTTCTATTCCAATAGTAATGTCGTGTGGTTTAAACAGGCTGCAGCTTAATAGTTTTCTTTCTATTGAAGTTATATGCCCGAGTTTTTTAAGTTCATTGTTGCAGGCGAAGTTTTTCATAAATGTTCTTGCAGAACCTGCAGATGTGGTAAGGTTTCCCACCTATGTAATAAACCCTAACACTGATCATATATGCCCCCTTGTAGCTGTCACCTTTCTTTAGGACATCGGAAAATTGAGACCAATACTCTACAAAATAGGCGTTTTACCAAATCAGACACGACAAATTTACGTTTTATGGGTGTATTTGTGTCATGAGATTATTGATCAAAATTGACATCATTAAACACGAAAGTGAAATGGGCAATAAATTTTGGGATTGGAGGTAGACCTGTCAAACGGGTCGGGCGGGTCGGGTTCGGGTTCGGGTTATACGGGTCGGGTCAAAATACGGGTCGGGTCAATACGGGTTCGGCTCAAATACTGGGTCGAATTCGGTTTTGGTCAAAATCTGGGTCAAAAATCGTTTTTAGCCTTTTTATTTATTATTTTTTTAATTAAAAAAATTCTTTTATTGTTATTTTACATTATGTACATATTTTATTGTACATATGTAATACTAAAGTTAATATATATTCATTCTTGTAATTTATAAAATTAAAATAGTCTATTTATGAATATATTCATAATATTTCAATCATAATTTTCATTATCATTTTGATATTTCAACTTATAATATTGAGGTTGTAATAATTATTAATATTAAATTATTTTTTTTCATTAAATATTAATTTTGTAGGTTCAAAAAGTCTTGTTACACGAAATTACACTTGACCCATCGAATTGAGCGAATCGGCGGGTCTTGACCCTAAATTAACGGGTCATTTCGGGTCACGGGTCAAATTTTACGGGTCTTGACCCTAAAAAAACGGGTCGGGTCGGGTCGGTTTTTCGGGTCGGGTCGAATTTTGACAGGTCTAATTGGAGGTCATTCATTTGTTCTTATCTAGTGTTTGTCTTCCTTGTCGATGAAGTCACATTGACATTATCACCTCGATGTGAAATGACAGATTCATTACCAATGTCACCAAGGGATACCTCAAGCGTTAAAAACCACTCTTCTATGGTCACTGCTGAATAGATGACCAACTATGTTTAGACTTCACAAGACAAAGTTATGCGATTTATCCTAGGTTTTAAGGGTTATTGCAACTAGTCTTTGAGCACTTTTCAGACTTTTTAGAAATTTGGCCCAGGCCGAATCGAGTTGAATCGAGGCCAGATCAATCGAATCAGGCCGAATCGAATCGAATTTGGCCAGAATGAAGTTCAATTAAATAACATAATCTTGTCTTGGAATCGAATCGAAGTGAGATGAATCCCAGAAGTGGTGAATTGAATCGAATCCCAGGCTGAGCAATGAATCGAGGCGAATCGAAGTGGTGAATCGAAATGTCTTTGAAAATAATTTGGAAAAAACGAGGTCGCTGAGATTTAATACCAATATGAAACTTCCAAAATGAGATTTGGTACCATCGTTGAAGAGTTCGTAGGATAAGCAAAACTAATATGGCATTTTCTGACAGGTTGCAGAGTACCTTGTTCCCAATTTAGGATCCATTGCTGGCACTGGATCGACAAAACCGACCTATATTCGCTTTCTTACTGGTTTAAAGGCCTACTCGCAGATCTTTTCCGTAAGTCTGAAATGAGACCATTAATCAGTTTCAAACCATTTTAAGTTTATTGATCTAATACACTCTAATTCTTCTGAGATTAAATCATCATTTCCGTTTCTTTCACAAAGACTTGCCTTTGGTGCCAGAAGAAATCGATACGTTCCCGAGGAATGAAAATTTGGAAGTTTCATGCCATAGCGCATTTATTTATTTATTTTTCATTAGGATAGTTTTATGAAGAAAAACAAATTATTTATTGTAATAATTTTTTTGAAAAACTATCGAGTATTTCATAAATTATTGATTTAAGCAATGGTTTGAAACTGACAAAACTCGCTCCAAGTTGAGACACTTGTCTACCTTCCACAATCAACCCCATCGCCAAAAGCCCTAGTTGTCAAAAACCTAAGACATTGCGTAGACATGATATCTACGTCGGCCCAGGTTGACAACCACCGGAAACGAGTTGAAGTGCATTGAAAGTAAAGAGACAGAAAACGGCAATGATACAAAGGTACGATGATTCAAGTGCATGTGGAACTACAATCAATCTCCGTCAAATCATCTGCATGTGGAACTACAATCAATCTCCGTCGATGACGATAGATATATGCACTTCATATCACATTTATTAACATTCAAAGATCATTGGAAGTTGGTTGCAGTCACTACATGGAACGCTGCATCACGTAGACAATGTCTAAATGATTTGTGGCTGAACTGCTGAAGTCGATAATTAAGCAGCAGCGATTCACAAATCTCATCACAGTACATAACGATACTAGACTTACAGTTGTCGTCAAACTTTATACAAGCACTCATACACTGAATACATTAGCAAGAAAGATTCCAAAGCTGACATTTTAACAGTCCCCAAAGCTGCTCAGTCGTCTGTCATATTTACCCCATAGCGGTTAGCTAAACGCTGTGAGAAACCATCAAAACCTAACGAATCTATCTTGTCATACTTCTCGTATTGGCCTTTTAGGGTTTCCTCTTGCTTCTTCGAGAGCTTCTCTTCCTCTTCTAACCGCTTCTGCCAAACAAATGGACACAAAAGCAAAAGGGTAAACTATGTAAGAAGCTGCGCAGTGATGAAGACCAAGAGTCTAAGACTCAGACAGCAAAGGTATTACGGAATATTAGCGTGCAAGTGTTTGCCCAAATCCTCACTCACATATCCCCATCCAAAAATGCATACCGGTACTATATAACATTTTTTCTCTTACAATACGCTGTGGTAGAATATAAATTTTGTCATGTTTAACAGCTTGTTTCTTTGTTATAATGTAATATTACATAATCTTCTCTTAGTGCGAGAAAACATTTGAAATCGTATGATCATCGAAGTAAAGTAAGGACAAAGAGGGATGGAGAGTAAATATAAACCTGGAGCACGAGCGACTGTTCAGCAATATGTTGTTTTGCCAGACTCTTCAGCTTCTGAGCTACCTCAAAGTCGGGATCTTCGGGGTCCAACCAGCGCAGTTGAATCTTTCGTCCCGGCTTTGGAGGACGGTCGTCAAACATCTCGGGTTGTGCTGGAAGGCCTCTCACAGGACGTGGCATCCCTGACATCATAAAAGGGTACGACAACAACATATCGAGGACAGTGTCTACTTGTTTCTCGTTTCCCAACTCTACCAGAGCACACTTTGAGCTGCAGTGCGGCTCAGTGTAGTTCGGAATGAAGTCGACTTTGCACACATCCGCATACTGCTCGAATGCAGAACTGATGACCTGCTGATTGACCTCTGGTGAGAGGTTATCGAGGTACACTGTCCGCTTCACTCTCTCCTCGAATTTCACGTAATCCCCAGCTTCGCTTCCCATGACACAAAAACAGTAATTTGCCAACTTCTGCGAGTCACTGTGTTGTAGCAGCATAAGAAATAAAACATAAGTTTACAGTTGATATATCTTGACCTAAAATTCTTAAGCTATTCAGAATTTTTTGATTTTTTTTCTGCGGAATCATCAGCATCAGAGTTCTCCCAGTTAAAACGAGACAGACTGAACATCATATTCTTATCAGAACAAAATAATTTTCCGCAAACATGACAGGTTCATCTTCTGAGTTACCATTAGAATTGCTGTTTTCGCCAACTTATGAAACGGAAACAAGAAAGGATCTTCTTTTCCAATCTATGCTATCCATAATCACAGTGAACATTTTTTTGGCTAAACTCAAGATATCAAATGGAGTCCAGACTTAACACTCCTTCGTCGTGGGATAGAAAAGATTAGAAAAAAAAATAAACTCCCCAAGTCATTTGTGTTTTCGGACATAACACCTTAACAACTAATCTTTAGTGTTTATAAGGTAATGAGGTTGACGGAAATCCAAAATACAGTTCTAGCCAAACATCCACATGCAAAGAATGAAGCTTTGAACAGCTGACGCCTGACACTCCCGTTTATCTCGACCCATTCACCCCAATGGCCCCCATATATCCTCACATAAAAAGTAAGCTGTGGCTAAGAGGGTTTGAATCAACCCTAGAACGTTTCCAAGAGGATTCACCATTATCCCTTCTCGAAACATGCTGTGTGTTTGCAGCAAATGCAGCAGCTTCCCCTATGACATCAACCTCATCAGACATAAGCTTCTGACGTTCAACCTTCTGTAACATACTCAAGGTCTTATTGATAGAAGGAAGAGGTTCCATCGTCAAAACTGTAGTTTTCACAGAATTGTAAACAGCATTCAGCACCATGAGGAAATGAATCAGTTTAGTATGCGTTTCTCTGTCAAGAAGACGTTTCAGCAGTTGGCAAGTGCACAGTTTCATTGCACCACAAGTGCAATCAGGTATTGGATCAAGAGAATCAATATCCTCCCATTTACGCTTCATTCTGCCGTAGTAATCAACCAAGGGAAGATTATCTTGAACAACACCATTCAACTCCTTAGGCAAATGATATAGTTCCAGAATATTCGGTTCTCCATATCGTTCAACAATCTCAGACCACAATTGCTTTGCATTATGAGAAAACATGAGATTCTCACGAATTGAAAGAGACAAAGAATTAAGCAACCATTTCATGACATGTAAATCAACACGCAACCACTGATGATATGTTTTATCAGTTTTCTCAGGCATTTTGCAGGTTCCATCGACAAAACCTAGCTTATTTTTTGCCGATACAGTCGAGTTTCCAAAGCATGAAGTTAGAACCATCAAATTCATAGGACACAAGAGGAATATGAGTTTGATCCACAGGAGAGAGATATAAAGGATCATCATACAAATGATATGGAGAATTTTGATCAGAGTTACTTGAATTAGACATGATGTGAAGAAAATAAGCAAGGAATTAGGCGAAAATATTCTGAATTAGCAGACGAACAAAGAAAGCAGAGTATTCGTGAAAATTAGGGTTTAAAATTGGGGAAAACTGAAGAAGATCACTGGAAATGAAATGAATTAGAAGAAAGGAAGAAGAAATCTTACAGAACACAACGAAATAAGCGGAAGCAAGAAGAATTAAACCAGAAACCAAAACCTAGCGATTGATACCATATGAATCTCCATTAATGGCGATGTATTGAGCTTAAGCTTGCTAAACTAATGATGAGAGAGGACGAAATTAAAGGGATGTTTTATTGTTTCTGACGGTCCTAAAAGTCGTATGCCGTCAAAGTAAATTTATATCACTTACTCGACTAACTACTAAAATAGCAATATAGTGGAAGTAAGGGTCGAACCCATGAAGAAATAAATTAATCAGAATAAAGTAAAGTGTAAAGAATGCAATAATACGGAGTAACTAAGTAACAGTAACAGGTTGGGGGGGTTTTGGTTCAGTGAATACTAATAAGAAAACTAGCTAAGGACAATAATAAATTAAAGATTGAAAACAAATATGAGAAAGGTCTTGACACGATATGATATCCACAGACGATAAAATCACCGATCATAGAAAACAATTAACCCACTTTACTTGAGTACTTTATTGTGAAAGCTAATACCGTTCAATAATATTAACTTACGTATTCCTCTTTAATCGATAATTAGGTCAAATCGGATGCCCTAAATTACCCTTTCTAAGACTAACCCAAATCACGCGATATCGAGTTCAAGTCTATAGAAGAATTAGTGAGAATCAATAAAGGTGACTAATACTAACAACGCAGTTAATACTCGAGTCACAAATTCAATTCCTTTTATGATTAATTCACGACAAACGGAGTACAATAAATCAATCACAATTGCTACTACGATAAGATTAATAAAGCAAACTGAGCCAATAATCAAATCTAGCAAATTAATTAATAATAACCCTAATTAGTTGTACACCCTAATTAAGATTAAAATCAATAATAATAAGAACAAGGAATTAAATAATACTCAAAGAAAAGTAGAGAAATAGATAATCTCACGGATCAATCACAATGACTTGATCGATCGTATCAAGAATATGGAGTTTTAGTTACACATGGTCTTGAGAGAAAATCCCCCAAATTATTAGAGAGCTAAAACCTAATTAAGACTAATAGAAATAATAATGGAGAGAAAACCAAAATAACTAAAAACTAATGAAAGATTAAAAAAACTAATCAATCAATAATAAGCAAAACTAATGAATGACACTAAACTAATGAATGTGTATTGTTACGTAGGTCAAAGCCTAGGTTTTGTGTCCTATTATTTTATTAATTTCCTAAAATTCTAAAGGAAAACAGCCGAGAAAAACCAAGTAGCAGCACCCAATAGCCCATCCTCGCATGTCAGTCGCGCATGAAACGCGCGTAGCTCGCCATTTCTTTCTGGTGATCTCTGCTATTCCGCTTCTTCCCTCGCGCTTCGAGTGCGCCCAAAACGCCACATGGTCGCCATTTTCTTCTGGTCTGTTCTGCTCCTTCTAAATTCCGACTCGCTCCATCCTCGTGTAAAATACGCTTCCGAACAGGATGTAACGTCTCAAACTCGCACAATACTAAATCAATCGTAAGTCACGAAATCGTCGTAAAATCACATAAAACCTTCCGAAACGAGCTCAAAACACCGCTTCTAACAGCGACTAAATACGACTCATCAAACTCCCCCACGCTTAAGCTTTTGCTCGTCCTCGAGTAAATTAACGGACACCATATAGACCTAACCAACACTAGCTCAAAAACGGCGCGGTGGATAGAAATCAAATCACGTCGTACTCTCAACTCTAATCTCCAACTCCCTCACTAAGTAAGGTGAAATCATACAATAGCAATTACTCACTCAAACTCACATACTCAAGCTCCCAAAATGAGGATAAATAAGCTCTCTCGACTCAACGACTAACAACAAATACATGGTGACTCGAAACAAGGCTACGCCCCTTATCTCTCCAACCTAACCCGGCTCACTTGTGCTACAAATGACTCCCAATGACAACAAGCAAGTGTCACAAATACAACCCACACAAGCGAGCTCCTAAACGCCTCTACTCCGTAAAACAACTCAAACCCAATCGCAAGAGAGGTGCCTCCAACTCCGTGCACCGCGATTTCTTCTCACCGTAACCACTAACCTACCCTTCTGACCTTCTTTGTCACCCTTCTTATGTCGCCACGCCGAAAATTAGAAGTATTAGAACATTTTATTTTCCTAAATCTCTCATTTTGCCTAGAGTGCCCGCCCTTGCGGGTTTCACTCTAGCTTATTACCTCACTCTAACTCTCGTGGCACGCAACTCGATTCCTCATTTTACTCGGAGCGCCCACCCTTGTGGGTTTCACTCCGCCCTCGGCCACATATCCCAATTTTGCCTAGGCGCCCTTTCGGGGTTTCACCTAGCCGGGATTCACTTTATTTCTTTCTTTTTAATTTTTTTTTTCTTCTTTTTTTTTTTTTTTTTTTTTTTTTTTTTTTTTTTTTGAAACATAAACAAAAGCGCACTTTACAAATTTACAATACAATCGAAACGATTCTCCTCCCCCACGCTTAAATGAAACATTGTCCTCAATGTTGCAAAGGACACTAGAAAAAGAGGGAGGACGAACATACCTCGCCAAGATAAACCGCGTCAAAAGACGTACCAAAGCCATCAACCACTCAATAATACCATGGGGATACTCTAACCACACTCCTCACCTCCTCCCCCACGCTTGAGTAAAAGTATAATGGAAGTATCACCCATACAATGTCGACAAAAGTCAATCCAGCTTCAAGCACATGTGTAGTAGCGTTAGCTTCTCCACTCCGAATCAAGTGAACTCGATCACATAGACAGGGTGTCCACAACGATCTCACCACCACTTCCACCACTTATGACGCTTACTCCTTCACCGGAGCTCGAGGATGTTCCGATGATTGGTTTTTTTTTTTTTTTTTTTTTTTTTTGGATTTCTTTTTTTTCTTTTTTTTGTGTTTTGTGTTTTTTTTTTCAACAAACCGCGGGTTGCCTCCCGAAAGCGCCTTTGTTTAACGTCGTTGGCTCGACATCTCGCGGAGTGATGAATCACCCGACTTTTAGATTAGAGAAAGAAATTATTACCTCAGCTTACCTTTGAAGAGAATGGATATGATCGAAGGCTAGATTTAACATGAATTACTTGCAAGCCTTTAACCAAACTCTTTCGATTAACCAGCTTATCATACCAAGTTTCAAGCTTACCTTGGTTTTTCTCCGCATCTTTGCGATGGTTCTATAAGATCACAAGCTTTTGTGATTTAGGAGGGGGAGCCTGCGCACTAGAAACAAGCTTGCTCGGAGTTTTAACTTTCCAGCACTTAGGAGGATGGTTAGTAACATCAATAGCACATAGTGAGTGAACATTATTAGAATCAGATATAGGATTAGCAATCAAAAACTTAACTACCGTCCCATCAAACTCCATAGTGAGTGATCCCTTAGGTACATCAATCTTAGTACCTGCAGTCTTTAAAAATGGTCTACCCAACAGAACGGGGATGACATCTACCTCACTTTTCATGTCCAAAACATAGAAATCAGCCGGAAAGACTAATTTATCTACTTTCACCATAACATTCTTCACCACCCCTTTAGGATTGACACTAGATCTATCAGCTAATTGAATCACCACATTAGTGTCTCTCAAAGGTCCAAGTTTTAAAGTCTCATAGACGGAAAAAGGAATGACATTAATCGACGCTTCTAAATCTAACATGGCCTTTTCAATCCTAAGGTCTCCTATAGTACAAGGAATCGAAAACATACCGGGGTCTCCACATTTAGGGGGTAGTCTCTTCTGAAACAAAGCTGAAACATATTCACTCACCTTACCCTTAGACCCCTTACCCTTAGGTTCACTCTTCTTCCTCTTAAGGGTACAAATCTCTTTCAAAAACTTAGCATAACGAGGTACAATTTTAAGCAAATTCAAAAGTGGAATATTTACCTCACAGTTACGGAATGTCTCGTAGACGTCCTTGTCCTTCTCGATCTTCCGTGTGGACTTAAGAGCGTCCGGAAAAGGAACTTCCGGTTCATATACCGGCAACGGACCCTCATTCATCTTAGCTTCATCTTCATCGGCCACAATCTCCATTTCTTCACTAACCGCCGCATCATCCACTGCCTTCTTCTTTTTTTTCTTCTCCACCTCCTCCAATTGTCTCCCGTTCCTCAATGAAACGGCACTCACATTTTCTTTAGGAGGTACACTTTGACTTGGCAATTTCCCGGAGTCCCTCGCCTCCAATCGACTAATGGCAACCGCCATTTGGCTCACCTGATTCTCTAGATTTTGAATGCTACTCTTAGTCTCTTGTTGGTTTTGAGTGACACTAATAGCGAGAGCACGAATCATTTCTTCAGTGGACATTGATGAGCTTGGAGGAGGTTGTGAGCTAGGTGGTGGGTTCGGTGGACGAAGCATGTACTGACCTCGGGGTGGACCGGATTGGTTACCTTGAGCATATTGTGGGTTATTCTGATTGTCACCCCATCGAAAAGCCGGATTAGCCTTCCAACCGGGATTGAAAGTATTAGAGTATGGATCCCATTTGCGTTGAGACGGCTCCATGTAACCGATAGAATTCACATCCGCCACCGGTCCCTCTTGCATTTGCGGACAACATTCACTCGGATGTGATGGAGAAGAACAAATGCCACAAACCATCGCCGACTTCCTTCCTACGACCAAGTCCTTGACCAAAGATGTCAAGCTATCCACTTTCTCCTCAAGCATGCCATGACTCGATCCAACTGCATTAACCCCCGTTTAGAAGGTTTTCTATCAAAGTCCCTCGAGCTCTCAGCTAGCTCGGTGATTAGAGCCATTGCTTCCGTGGGGCTCTTATTCGTGATCCCACCTCCACTCGCCGCATGAACCATACGAGCATCCTCCTTACTGAGACCCCCACAGAAGTACATGATGAGATCCTGGTCTTCATACCCATGATACGGGCACATGCCACACAACTTCTTGAACCGCTCCAAGTACTCATACATAGTCTCCCCATCTCGCTGCTCAACATTACTAATCTCCTTCTTTAATTGGGAAGCTCGAGAGGCAGGGAAATACTTCTCAAGGAATGCCTTCTTCATCTTTAGCCAAGTGTCGATACTACCCGTAGGTAGATAATAGAGCCAATCCCTCGCAGCGTCCTTCAGTGAGAACGGGAATGCCCTTAGCTTAAGCCGCGTCGATTCTGACCGAGCTTCATACTCGAACACACAATGTGAAAATCCGATAGATGTTTGTTCGGATCCTCACCACTCAACCCATGGAATGTGGGTAGCAAATGAATAAGCCCGGACTTCAACTCAAAATTCACATTCTCACCGAGAGGAGGATATGTGATGCATAGGGGTTGCTGTTGAAGGTCCGGAGCTGTGAGTTGTTTAATTGACTGCTCCATCACGTTATTCTCTTCTATCACCTCAGAAATATCAGAATTGGAGCTGAAATCCTCTTGATCCGAGTCGTCTACGACAACGATTTGACCTCTTTTGTTCTTACGAAACCTGAAAAGTGTTCTTTCAATCTCTGAGTCAAAAGGCTCGAGGTCCAGGTTAGTAGAACGAGTATTATGCATACAACGTACACTAAAACAAGAAAACAATTAACGCCTAAGTCCCAGGCAACGGCGCCAAAATTTGACGATCCTAAAAGTCGTATGCCGTCAAAGTAAATTTATATCACTTACTCGACTAACTACTAAAATAGCAATATAGTGGAAGTAAGGGTCGAACCCACAGAGAAATAGGCTAACTGTAATAAAGTAAAGTGTAAAGAATGCAATAATACGGAGTAACTAAGTAACAGTAACAGGTTGGGGGGGGGTTTTGGTTCAGTGAATACTAATAAGAAAACTAGCTAAGGACAATAATAAATTAAAGATTGAAAACAAATATGAGAAAGGTCTTGACACGATATGATATCCACAGACGATAAAATCACCGATCATAGAAAACAATTAACCCACTTTACTTGAGTACTTTATTGTGAAAGCTAATACCGTTCAATAATATTAACTTACGTATTCCCTCTTTAATCAGTAATTAGGTCAAATCGGATGCCCTAAATTACCCTTTCTAAGACTAACCCAAATCACGCGATATCAAGTTCAAGTCTATAGAAGAATTAGCACGAGAATCAATAAAGATGACTAATACTAACAACGCAGTTAATACTCGAGTCACAAATTCAATTCCTTTTATGATTAATTCACGACAAACGGAGTACAATAAATCAATCACAATTGCTACTACGATAAGATTAATAAAGCAAACTGAGCCAATAATCAAATCTAGCAAATTAATTAATAATAACCCTAATTAGTTGTACACCCTAATTAAGATTAAAATCAATAATAATAAGAATAAGGAATTAAATAATACTCAAAGAAAAGTAGAGAAATAGATAATCTCACGGATCAAGTACCGACGCTTCAATCGATCGTATCAAGAATATGGAGTTTTAGTTACACATGGTCTTGAGAGAAAATCCCCCAAATTATTAGAGAGCTAAAACCTAATTAAGACTAATAGAAATAATAATGGAGAGAAAACCAAAATAACTAAAAACTAATGAAAGACTAAAAAAACTAATCAATCAATAATAAGCAAAACTAATGAATGACACTAAACTAATGAATGTGTATTGTTACGTAGGTCAAAGCCTAGGTTTTGTGTCCTATTATTTTATTAATTTCCTAAAATTCTAAAGGAAAACAGCCGAGAAAAACCAAGTAGCAGCACCCAATAGCCCATCCTCGCATGTCAGTCGCGCATGAAACGCGCGTAGCTCGCCATTTCTTTCTGGTGATCTCTGCTATTCCGCTTCTTCCCTCGCGCTTCGAGTGCGCCCAAAACGCCACATGGTCGCCATTTTCTTCTGGTCTGTTCTGCTCCTTCTAAATTCCGACTCGCTCCATCCTCGTGTAAAATACGCTTCCGAACAGGATGTAACGTCTCAAACTCGCACAATACTAAATCAATCGTAAGTCACGAAATCGTCGTAAAATCACATAAAACCTTCCGAAACGAGCTCAAAACACCGCTTCTAACACCGACTAAATACGACTCATCAGTTTCGTACTTCCTCCATTCCGTTTGATTCTATACGTTTGACCAAAACACGGTAATTAAGGTAGAAGAAAATCAAGTGGGGTAGATAATGGAATTACTTAAATACCCCTACTTTATTGTTTGCAAGTGGGTTGAGTGGGTATTAGTGAAGGGTATATTGGTCTTTTAGTTTAATAAAGTAGAGACTAAAATAGAAATGTATAGAATTGATTGGAATTTCCGAAAAAGGAATATGTATAGAATCAAATGGAATGGAGGAAGTATTTTGTTGTTGGTAGTCGATAGTTGCTACTGTGACCTTTTTTTTGGGGTTGTTTCCCGTATTTATCCATTTGTTGAATGTTACGAAATTGTAATGGAGGTGGATAGAGACATTGTAGTCGTTTATAGTGATTTCATCCGTTTTTGTTAAGTATGGGAGTCAGGTCGATCGTTAGATTATTGTAATAGATTAGTGGGTTGTGTTTTTGTTCTGGTAGTCTTGGCTTAGAGAATTTATTTTTAGGCTTTTGTGGTTGGTTATAGTTGTTATGTGCTTTGCTTTCTGGGGTTGTTATTTTGTAATAAACCGTGTCTTATTTTGATTTCAAAATATTATTGTTTTTTTGAAAAGATATTTTGCTCTCATATTTTTGTTTAGCATTGTTCCACACCTTGTACGAATTCCTCTGTTTGTTATTGATACTGTAATTGTGTTATCTGCTCTATACATCGTTATAACGACATGATTTTGTTGGCCTAATCAGTCCCAAAACTGAATAATTGCGATGCCCAATTTTGTTTTCGATGCCATTTTCAAATTTGGCGTAAAATAAAAAACGCCTAAACTTGTTACGACTATCAAACATAATTTCTTCACCATAGCGTTACTTACTGTACAATAACTGCACTCGTTGTATTATTTTAATTATACCGCTGTATTGAAGTTATGAGAAGGTAACATAGCGTATCGTACACTAATACTTGGCAATTATCGTTGTATCATACGTAATTAAGTTATTATGTCAAATGTTTGTACATAATCTATTCGGTTATGGAATTAAAAAAGTACGTAAGATCACAGACGAATGGTACGAAAATCACGGGAGTAGCCAAATTCAGTCAAATATCGCATCCGATTACAAGGTTTCGTCAACTATATCTCATTCACAGAATTAATTTTCCTACATTTTGAACCTACTACCTAATAGCAACACGTCCTCGGGAAATAGCTTTAATTTTTTGGAACAACAGGGGCTTTTTCATTCGGCTTCTTCAGTGCTTTTAAAATTTGAACTTTAGAGTGACGTAGTATAATGTTCATGGGCCTAAGCGTTTATTTGAGATTTGCCCTGTAGTCAAATGGCACAAGCAATACTGGCTTGGTCGTCTGGCAAGTTCATCAAAATATACATGTACAGTTAATGGTGTTTGTATGTTAATTTTGTCTGCTCCAACTTCGCTAGTATTGACATTACCATTTTGTCTCTCGATGTATCCTCAAAAGGCAGACAACTTAGAAATTAGGTATTTTGTAGACACTCATCAGCCCAAATTCGAGTAAATTATGTACATAAATTACCAAAGTCCTTTCATTAAACCCGTTTGTAAAATCAAGGTATACAAGAGTATGGAATTCATCACTGGATTATTCTATGAATAATCAAACATAAATGTCTACCCGATCATGAAACTGGCCCACATGGACAATTTCGGAGAGAAACTCCTTGGCAGCTTCCACCAAATTGAAGACCATCACACGTCCTTCTCGAGCATTAGAGTTCGCCTGGGCAGTTGCATATTCAAAATTAAAGGAATCGACGCAGTGTAGTGGTCAGTTCTGCTACGAGTGCAGCCGGTGCAATGATAAACAAAAAGAAAAAGCAGTCATTTCAATTCTAGAATTGTGATGTATTCTCATTATCAAGTGTTGGGGGTGACTTCTCCCGGGTCCCACGCCATCAGGCCGGTAGGACTATAGACCGGAGGATGGTCCTACACTCGTTGAACCATCTGTATCTCCCGGGTCGGGTCACTCGAGGCCGGGAGGATTATTGACCGGACCATCCCATATACCCAGGAACCCAATGATCCACCCGGGTCCGGGCATGTATGGCCCACCCAGGGCCGTACTGTACGGAGCGGGGGCACAAGAAGACAAATCTGAGACAAGTATAAAAGGCAACTAAAACCCTAAAAATCACTAAGTTTTACACACACAAAAAACACCACAAAAAGGTTTCTTTCTCTCTTTTCTCTCTCTAGATTTATTTGTCTTTGTAACTGACTTGAGCGTCGGAGGGCCATCACCCGGAAGGCCCCGGGGCTAGGTTTGCTACGTGATTTCAGGAGGAGAGGAAGGGAGAAGAGAACCGTGAGCTAAGGACCGCTCCAGGACTTAGTTCATTTAGCTTATAATCCATAATCAACTTGTAATCACTTGTATTTAGTTTTGGTATTTAGTTCCTAACTTTATACCCGAAACAATTGGCGCCGTCTGTGGGGAAAATTTCACAAAAATCTTACAAAAAGCCATGTCAAACCCTACACAAGAGCCGAGAAAAACAGCGGAAGAAACAGCTCCCCCGGGAGGAGGTGCCGGCGGCATTCCCCTGGAGACCGAGCTGCAAACGCCCTTGACTCCAGAGGAGAAAAGGATGATGAGTGCTTTCCTTGAAAAACTGAGGAAGACACCACCTACCGGTACTCCCCCGCCCGAGCCAAGTCAACAGAAGTCTCCACCAAGAAAAGATCCCATCCCATCCGTGACACCTAAGAAGCTTTTTCATGAGGACAATGAGACGTCAAGCAACGATAGTACGTGGCAAGAATCGGAACATTCTCGCTCAACGTCTCAGTCATCACCTTCAGTTCAAGAGGTATCGAAGCCCGAGGCTCCACGCACTGAGAGGCCCAAGCGCAACAAACCCAAAGGAAACACAACACAAGGAAAAGTCACAGTAAAATCGCCTTTGGCTTCTTCGGTGCTGGAATACCCTCTTCCTCCCAAAATGAAAATTCCAACGATACAATATGACGGAAAAACAGACCCGGAGGAACATTTGGCGGCCTATGAGAGCCACATGATGATGTACGACTCTACGGACTACGTTTGGTGCAAAGTTTTTCCTACGACCCTGACGGGACTTGCACAAACCTGGTTCCGTAACCTCCCAACTGGCTCCATCTATGGATATGAGGACATGTGCCGGGTGTTCCGCCAAAGAAGACGCAGGAAATGTAAGGAGAGAAGGTGGCTACGGAGCTCCTGAACGTGGTGCAGGGGAAGAATGAAGGGCTGAAGGAGTATATGACCCGGTTTGACAGAGAATCACAGCAAATCAGAGACCTGGACTCCAAGATAGGGGTCCATGCCTTGTGGTAGAAATTTGAAAGAGGAGAGGCTGAAAAGTCTCCCTGATCAATCCGCCGGCGGCTGATGGCGGCCGGCGAGATGGCTGAAGGCTTTGTGCGAGAGGAGCAGTTCCATAAAACATTCAGTAAGAGAAATGACAAGAAGGAGGACCAGGGCGGAGCCCAACAGGAATGGAAAGGACCGCCGGAGGCACAACAAAGAATAACAACAACACCCGCAGCAATTTCAACCGCAGCGGCGAATAACAATCACAACGATCGCCGGGATAACCGGGACGGCCGAGGCCAGCAGGGAAACAACCAACAGTTCCAGCAATGGACTCACTACACACCACTCATCAGGTCCCAGGCAGAAATTTTTGAGATGACCAAAAACGAGATCAAGTGGGCCGCCCCCCGACCGCAAAAACACCCAGGGAATGATAAGTCGGTTTTCTGTGAATACCACCAGACAGCCGGCCATGCAACGGAAAACTGCGTATCCTTGAAGCACGAGGTCGAGAGGTTGGTACAGCAAGGCACCTTGCGGCGCTTTGTTAAGGACAAGCGAGACAGAGATGGTGGCGAAGGTAGTGGTGATCCGGGTCAAACGGGCCCGAAAAAGAACAAGCAAAGAATAGGCGAAATCCATATGATCGCCGGGACGGAAGAGTCAGTCTTGTCCGGAAGGAAAAGAAAAGCGGAGAAGCGTGAGCAGTCTAGGATGGGCATATATTCAGCCGAGAGGATGGCACCAAAACCTCCCATCCCGGACTTGACCATTAGCCAGGAAGACTATCAGCGGGTCTCTTACTCAAGACAAATGTAATTTGGTGATCTCCATGGATATCGGACCCCATCTGGTCCATAGGTGCATGATAGATACCGGAGCTTGCACCAACCTCCTGTACCGGGAGACATTCGAAAAGTTAGGTCTGAAGAAGGAGCAACTGACACCATACATAGGCTCGCTGTATGGCTTCGCCGGAGCCGGCATCAGACCAATGGGGACGATAACCTTGCCGGTCACGATAGGGGAGGAAGACATGGCCCGAAGCGTAGACGCAAGCTTCGTGGTCGTTGACGCCCCATCAGCGTACAACGCCCTCATCGGCCGGGTCACTTTGGACCACATTCATGCTGTTGTGTCAATTCGAGCGCTGGCTATGATTTATGTCACGGACAATTGGACCGAGGGGAAAGTTTATGGCGACCAGAAGGCCGGGAGATCCTGCAATTCCCTATCGGCCCGGGGAACAAAGCAGAAGACAGTGGCAGAGGTGAAGCTCCCGGAACAAAAGGAGAAGCAGGGTCTGGATGTGACTCCGGGACCGGAAAGTGAGACAACAGAAATTGAGCTATCACCAGGAAGAAGTGTAATCATCGGGGCGGAGCTAGACCCCGGCTTCCAAGACAGTCTGATTAGTATCTTGGAAGAAAACAAGGACGTGTTTGCCTATTCAGCGGCGGAGATGCCGGGGATAAGCCCGGAAGTAATTGTACACCAGCTGAACGTTAACCCCAGCTACAAACCAATCAAGCAGAGGCTGCGGCCCATGAGTGCGGAAAAGGACGCGGCCATTTTCGAAGAAATAAACAAGTTGTTGGAGGCAGGTTTCATCGAACGTTGTGACTATCCCGAGTGGTTGGCTAACGTGGTAATGGTGAAAAAAGCGTCCGGGGCGTGGAGAATGTGCGTTGATTTTACAAATCTAAACAAGGCGTGCCCCAAAGACTGCTACCCGTTGCCAAGGATTGATCAGCTGGTGGACTCCACCAGTGGCCACTCGACCTTGAGTTTCCTGGATGCCTTCTCGGGATACCACCAAGTCTATCTGTCAGAAGAGGACAGGCCCCGGTGCGCCTTCATCACAGGACACGGGGTCTACATGTACAAGATGATGCCGTTCGGACTCAAGAACGCCGGCCACGCATCGGGCCGGGTGGATGCCGTGTTCGCAAAACAGAAAGGGAGAAACATGGAGGTATATGTGGGCGATGCAATTGTGAAAAGTAAGTCCGATGAGGAACACTGGAAGACTTGAGAGAAAGCGTTAGCCTCGCTCGAGAGAATACCAAATGGCGAATCCGAAGAAGTGTACCTTTGGAGTCCGGTCAGGGAAGTTTCTGGGGTACCTGGTCAGCTCAAGAGGGATTGACGCCAACCCCGAGAAAGTCAAGGCCATATTAGACCTGCCGGCACCGAAGACAATTAAAGACATTCAAATTCTGACCGGGAGGATGGCAGCATTATCCAGGTTCATCTCCCGGTCCGCTGACAAGTCCACACCGTTCTTCCAGGTCCTGAAGGGAAACAAGAGGTTTGTATGGGGGAAGGAGCAAGACGAAGCTTTTGAACAGTTAAAGAGACACCTTACAACATTGCCTACTTTGGCAAGACCGGTCACGGGCGAAACTTTAATCTTGTATATCGCCGTGACCGCGAGCGCAATATCAGCAGTCATCCTACGAGAAGAAGAAAAACAACAACAACCAATCTACTTCGTCAGCCTTGCACTAGGACAGTCAGAAAGAAACTACCCGATCATCGAAAAAGCCGCGTACGCTGTTGTTATAGCGACCCGAAAACTGAGACCATACTTTGATGCTCACCCGGTGGAGGTGCGCACAGACCAGCCCCTGGAGAAAGCACTTGAAAAATTTGAAAAATCCGGCAGACTCCTCAAGTGGGCAATTGAGCTGTCGGGCTTCGGCATAACCTACTGGCCTAAGAACAAAGAATCAAGGCCCAGGCCCTAGCAGATTTCATTGCCGAGTGCACCCACCCGGCCAGGGAGGTTGCACCGAGAGGGGTGTGGCAGGTATATACGGACGGGTCGGCCACCATCCACGGCTCCGGGGCAGGGGTGGTTATCATCAGTCCCGAAGGGCACGAATTTGAGCATGCCTTGAAGTTTGCCTTCCCGGCCACGAACAATGAGTCTGAATACGAGGCGGTGCTGGCAGGCCTGGAACTGACAAAGGCCATGGGGGCAGAAGAGATTGAACTGAGAACAGACTCGCAGCTGGTGGCGAGCCAACTTAAGGGAGAGTACGAGGCCCGGGAAGAAGGGATGGCGTTATACCTCCAGAGAGCAAAAACTTTGACCTCTGAATTAAAATCTTTCGACGTCCACCATATCCCCAGGTCCGAGAATAACAAAGCAGACGCACTCGCCAAACTCGCCAGTGCAACAGCAGACAACAAGTCGAAAACAGTCACAGTCGATATCCGGCGGCAAAAGGGAGTGCTAACGGTCAATGCCATCTCCGAGGACAGCGGCTGGATGAGGCCGATACTGAAATACAAGCTGGAGGGAGAAATCCCGGAAGACAAGATTGAGGCAGCTAAACTGAAGAGACTAGCCCCATGGTTCATACTCGTAGACGGAGAGCTCTACAGGCGGTCATTTTCAGCCCCATTGCTTAAATGTGTAGGGGGCATGGACGCTGAATTCATCCTGAACGACATACACTCAGGAGTGTGCGGTCATCACGTGACCGGGCGCACATTGGCTCACAAAGCACTGAGGGCCGGCTACTTTTGGCCCACCATGCTAAGAGATGCCAAAGATTTGAGCAAGCGATGCCGGCAATGTCAGATTTTCGCTCCGGACATCCATCTCCCCGCCAGAGACCTCAGGCCAGTCCTGAGCCCGATACCTTTTGATCAATGGGGGATGGACATCCTGGGCCCCTTTGCGACGGCGACCGGGGGCAGGAAGTATGTGGTAGCAGCTATCGACTACTTCACTAAATGGATTGAAGCTGAGGCCATCCCCACCATCACCGAGCAAGCCGTGAGAAAGTTTATTTGGAGAAATGTAATCACAAGGTTTGGGGTGCCCAAGGTGGTGGTATTTGACCATGGAAAACAATTCGACAACGACAACATGCGGGATTGGTTGAAACGGAACGGGACAATTATCGCCTACTCATCAGTTTGCCATCCACAAAGCAACGGGCAAGCCGAGGCCGCCAACAAGCAAATGTTGAACGGCATGAAAAAACGGCTGGATGAGCTGAAGGGGGCATGGGCTGATGAGCTACCGAGCGTTCTCTGGTCAATCAGAACTACAGTCAAGGAATCCACCGGCCACACACCATTTAACATGGTCTATGGGGCCGAAGCTTTACTCCCGATTGAGGCGATTCTACCCAGCCCGAGAGCAAACCTACATGATCCCACCAGTAATGAGCAAGCGAGAAAGGAGTCGCTGGACCTGCTAGATGAGGTCCGGGACCAAGCAAGAGAAAATCTGGCGGTTTACCAGAACCGAATGAGGAGAATGTACAATCGAAGAGTGAAGCATAGGGAGTTTGAGCTGGGAGACCTGGTGCTAAGACGAGCATCCGCCACCGGGAAAGGGAACATTCACGGGAAGTTGTCAGCCACCTGGGAAGGGCCCTATCAGATCACAGAGATAAAGCAGCCGGGGACCTTCATGCTGAGAGATATGAGCGGCCACGACCTCCCGTCCCATTGGAACTCTGATACGTTAAAGAAATATTACGTGTAAGCGTTGTACTCTTTTTCCTTACCCGTGGTTTTGTCCCACTGGGTTTTCCACGGGAAGGTTTTAACGAGGCAACGTGTAGACATTTGTAACGCGAGTGATCAGGAATGTTGACACCGCAAGCTTTTGTAAGTTTTTGGTAAACTTTTAGTAGAATTTTTGCCCAGCATTTGTTTAGATTTGTATCACACAAAGTCGGCCAGGGGCGCGAGGGGGACTACCCCCGACCCCGGCTAATCACGATAGTCTGATTCAAAAATAGGAATTTTTGAAAATTTTTGCTAACACTTTCAGGAAAAGGAGGATAAACAATTCCCGCCTGGAACAGACCGGGGGCAAGAAACGGCCCCGGAGCAGCTAAAAGGCATAAAAGACCGGAGAAGGGCAAGACCTCCTAGGCAGCCCATGCCTACGTACGGATGAACATCGCGCCTTGAGAGTCCACGGCCTGGGGCCTGGGCGGCTCGCGCCCTACGTATGGCCTTGCACAATGCTCATCCGTGGTCGTCGAGCCCGGATGAGGGTGCCTTAATGCAAAAGAGCCGGGATGTCTATGATGGCCCACGTGCCTAGGCTGCTCTCACCGCAGTGTCTGATGCCGGCCTTGTAGCCGGTGGCGGCTGCGGACCTCCCATGGATAAGACCTCCGCGGCAACCCACTGCCTACGTACGGATGAACATCGCGCCTTGAGAGTCCACGGCCTGGGGCCTGGGCGGCTCGCGCCCTACGTATGGCCTTGCACAATGCTCATCCGTGGTCGTCGGGCCGGATGAGGTGCCTTAATGCAAAAGAGCCGGATGTCTATGATGGCCCACGTGCCTAAGGCCGCTCACCGCAGAACCGATGTCGGCCTTGTAGCCGGTGGCGGCCGGACCTCCCATGGGTAAGACCTCGCGCGCAACCCATCGCCACGTGCGGATGAACATCGCGCCTTGAGAGTCCACGGCCTGGGGCACTGGCGGCTCGCGCCTACGTATGGCCTTGCACAATGCTCATCCGTGGTCGTCGGGCCCGGATGAGGGTGCCTTAATGCAAAAGAGCCGGGATGTCTATGATGGCCCACGTGCCTAGGCTGCTCTCACCACAGTGTCTGATGCCGGCCTTGTAGCCGGTGGCGGCTGCGGACCTCCCATGCCTACGTAGGATGAACATCGCGCCTTGAGAGTCCGGGCCTGGGGCCTGGGCGGCTCGCGCTCGCGTATGGCTCAGACAATGCTCATCCGTGGTCGTCGGGGGCAAGTGTATGAACGCACGGAAGAGTAGTGACAATCACCGGACACTAAGCAGTGCATGGTCCCGGTATTGACAACACAATGAGAGAAAGCTAGAAATTTGACTAAGTATGAATAGAACGCTGGGACCAAACAATATTATCCGGCCCCGGCACAAACGGCAAAAACGGTATAAGCATTAAGAGAGAGATAATAACAAGGAAGAATACGCCTAAAATTACCCGGTCCCGGAAGATAATAGCATGAGTAAAAACAAGATAAAAATAAGCTAAGTATAGAAAAGCTACTCGGCAGCGGCAGACGTCAATATAAATGTAAGCGGAAATAATAAGCCAAGTATGGAAAAACAAAAGGAAAAAAGCCAGGTGTGGAAAACAAGCTAGGCATAAAATTACCCGGCAAGCGGTACCGGGGCATAGCATTCAAAGAAAGCCTAAAGTTTGGCTAAGTATAAACGTGAAGGGAACTAAACAACATCACCCTGACCCGGAGGAAACGATGCAGGTAAAAACGTAATAAGCCAAGTATGAACGGGACAACAAGGCGAAACAATATTCTCCAGTCCCGGATAAAAGCAAAACGAGTAAAAACAGGATAAAATAAGCTAAGTATGAACAAGACAACATGGCTGAACAATGTCGTCCCGAGTAACACAAACGCTGAAAATAAAATAAACTAAGTATGGAGAAACAAGAAAAGCAAAACAGCATTAATAAAAGAGTATATATTACAAGGTTGTCGCTCCCGGACCCACATGTCGGGCCGGGAGCAAATTGAAATAAGCGAAGAAAGAAGAACAACTAAATGACCTACCAGAACCGGCAACCGTCCTCACCAAAAGGCCCGCCTACTGCAGACTGGCTTGAGTCTTATTGGAAGCTAAAATACAGACAAAATGTAGGCTAAGGGGAGACTCATCAGATCACCCCGAGCAAGAAGATTCGGAAGACAGCGGCCCGAATTCCTAGCAACCAGCATCGCCGCCGGCTGCTTTCTTCTTGGCTTCCCTCTCCCGGTCCGCAGCCTCCTCAAGTTCAGCGAGGCGGTCGAAGTTGAAATTGGGATCGACCTTGTCGATGAACCCTTTCGTTTCGTTGGACCCAAAGTCAACCCCGTCATAAAAGGAGTTGGCACGAACCTGGGCGAGCTCAACCTGATGGGCCGCCTTCATCTTTTCCATCTCAAGCTCCAGACGGGTCGCCTTAGCCTGTCCCGCCGATTTTTCAGCCTCGGCCGCCTCCGCCCGGGCAATGGCAGCATCCCGGTCTTGAAAGACCTCTGTATATTGGAGGGCCAGGCTCTCTTTCTCCTTGGAAAGCTCCCCCAGCTGGAGCTCCTTCTCCTTCAGCTTACCCAGGAGAGTCTGCACCTCCTTCTTCAAGGCGGCAGTTTCTTGCTCGCGGGCTTTTATGGCCTTTTTCAGGCGGACAGCCGCCTCCATCATCTCTTTGTTGGCCTCGGTGGAGGCCGCCTCGCGCCGCAAGCGGTCGAGCTCGCTCGCGGTGTCCAGCGTGAACTTACAAAAAGAATCCACGCTGCGGCGGAGCTGCACGGCCATGTCCGTAGCCTGGATGGCAAGGCCCCCGGCAATAGGTGGGGTCTCTTCAACGAAACCCGCCGAGTGCCCCACTTTGTTATCCCGACCCGGGCGACTCTGAAACTTGGTCTGGCCGACCTTGGCCCTGGAGGAAGAGCCCTGGATGGAGAAAGAGAGCAGATTGTAAATATCCTGCTCACTGATAGGAAAGACGGAGGAAAGACCGTCCGAAGGGACGTCCAGGGGGCGCCCCTCAGACAGACTCCCCCACGAGAGCGTGGAGCTAACCTTCTTTCGCTTCTTACGGGGCCGGGCGTCTTCCGAGGGAGGAGACTCGGACTCTATGACGAAGGCCTCAGGAACCCTGACCTCTGCAGGCGGGTGGAGAGAATCTCTGCGACCGGACACGCCCCCCACAGGCGCGGACTGGACAACGTCGTCTTCCGGTTGCGGGCGGAGGGATGAAACAGATCCGACCGGCTTTGTCCTTTGCTCGGCCTCCTTTTCCCGCTGAGGTTTATAGGATACGCGCTTTCTTCCCATCGGCCTGTCAGGAACTTCACCCTGCATGCTTTTTATGAATTCCCTGAGCGTGGGCTTACGTCGCTTCAAGTCCACGGCAGTCGGTTGATCAAGCGGTCGATTCTTTTCGCTCAGACCAATGGATGCCAAATCCTTCGGAGTGAGATGGCCCAAGGAACCTGCAAAAGACGAAGCAAGGTCAGAGCCGGAAGAATCAGAAAAGCTAAATAAACACAAGTCAAAAATGATTAAGATGCTGGGATCCTGGCCGCCCGGCCCCTGCTTACCTGCTTCGAGGGCCGGGACTAGGCCAACCACGCTCAGAAATTTGTCCTCGGAGATCGTGTCCGCTGGAGGAAGCCAATTCTTGGGGAACCAATCCTTCCCCGCTTTGTAAGCCTCGAAGTAGCGCACAGCTCTCGACTCCTCCTTGGTCAGCGGAACGTCCTTCCAGGGAAGAATGCTCCCCGGGACCCATTCTTCTCGGGTCTCTAAACGACCCCTCACATCGTTATGAAAGCAGCGAGGGTGGTCGAAGGGAACAGGAGACTTGAGGAAAAACCACCTCTCGTTCCACCCCTTCATCGAGTCGTTAACCGGGAAGTGGGTCAGGTATCCCGACTCCGTTACCAGTGACCACCACCCCTTAGTCGCCTTATTGGTACAGGGCCGAAAGTGATGAAGACGGCGGAAGAGATTTATCGTCAGGGGGAAGCCCAGATACAGACAAGTCCAAACAAAGGCAATTATAACTCTCATCCCAAACGGTGTCATCTGGCATATAGCAATATTGGCCCGACTGAGCACTTTCTCGATAAAGGGATGAAGAGGGAATCGCAGCCCATGTTCCAGATCTTTCATGTATACGGCCGTGTGAAGATTCGGAGGCTTGACCACATTCTGGTGCCTTCCCGGCACGACGAATTCCCATTCCTCGGGCAAGTTATAATGTATAGCCGCCAGCTCAGGACTATTCTTCTCGTTCAAAAAGTCTCGGAAACCCAGATTAATCCTAGTGTTCATGGGGATCTGGAATACCGAGGGCTCTAGGATCCGTACATGTAAAGGCTCGGCCTGAGAAGGGCCAGCCTGGGAAGTCCCAGCCTGAGCCTCCATGTCGGTCACTCCTTCCCGGCCTACGGTCAGATCCTCAAGCTCAGGCTCTACCTCAGAATCTACTACTACGTTAATATCGGTAGCGGTTCTAGAAGACGAATCGGCTGAAGCACTCATAATTCTCTATCAAGTGATTAAAACTTACGAAATCTAGAATCAAGCACGAAAATTACCTCTTGAAAAAGCACGAACGAAGAAGGAATCAAAGGCGGGACGAAGCCGGAACGAAGTGCAAGCGAAGGATGATGAAATTTGGAGGATTTTTGAGAAGATTTGAAGTGTTTTGGGGGTTTGTAAAGAAGAAATGAGTCGAAATAAGGGGGGTATATATAGAGGGGGACGTGAATAGTGCACCCCAAGCCATCGTACGACACGTGTCAGCCGGGGGAGACGAAACGTCGTTACCTTGAGATCTGGAATTCAAAAATTGCGCCAAAATGGAAGCTTGCTCAGCACACCACATCTGAGCGGGACGAGGGAAACGCAATGGCAGGAAGCAGGAACACGAGGAGAGCTTACTCATCCAGACTGGGGGAGGAAGCCACCCGCCTAGGAAATTAAGTCATACAGGGCAAGCCCGTGACTTCCCCTATATGGGGGCAGTTGTTGGGGGTGACTTCTCCCGGGTCCCACGCCATCAGGCCGGTAGGACTATAGACCGGAGGATGGTCCTACACTCGTTGAACCATCTGTATCTCCCGGGTCGGGTCACTCGAGGCCGGGAGGATTATTGACCGGACCATCCCATATACCCAGGAACCCAATGATCCACCCGGGTCCGGGCATGTATGGCCCACCCAGGGCCGTACTGTACGGAGCGGGGGCACAAGAAGACAAATCTGAGACAAGTATAAAAGGCAACTAAAACCCTAAAAATCACTAAGTTTTACACACATAAAAAACACCACAAAAAAGGTTTTTCTCTCTCTTTTCTCTCTCTAGATTTATTTGTCTTTGTAACTGACTTGAGCGTCGGAGGGCCATCACCCGGAAGGCCCCGGGGCTAGGTTTGCTACGTGATTTCAGGAGGAGAGGAAGGGAGAAGAGAACCGTGAGCTAAGGACCGCTCCAGGACTTAGTTCATTTAGCTTATAATCCATAATCAACTTGTAATCACTTGTATTTAGTTTTGGTATTTAGTTCCTAACTTTATACCCGAAACATCAAGTATCTTGGGTTTATTTTGGAAAAAAGAGGCAACAGAAAACTTGTTCAATACAGCTTTTTTTCATGTTCATATCATTCACTTTTTTTACGCTTTTTTGATTTGTTATTTTTAAAATATCACCACTGCCAGCCGTCCAAGATTCTCATAATTTCAAGGCACCAGAAAGTTGCGCACAATATGTCTGACTAAAAGTTGATCAAATACCTGCTCGTAAAGTATAGATAAAAGCCGGTCACCATTGACCTCGGATAAACCTTTCACTGAAGTTAGTTGTAGCTTCGGGCACTTGTAAGGATAATCTGGCAAGCACCTAAACGTAATTTTAAGAGGCGAGAATGAAAAAAATGAACAGCTCCTCTATTTACAGAAGTTGACATCGGTGGCTAGAGCAACAACAATTAGAAACACTAAACGTAAAAGTAAGTAGGCTGAAACATCCAGATTCTTGTATCCTGTATCCTTTGAATAAGGCGTATATTTATAAATTATACATTAAGGGTTCCTAAAATCCAGGGCAACATTCAGAGAAGGGCTGCTTACACAGGGAGAAGAACAGAAACCTGATCTTAACGGTGACTTGTGGATGAGAACCTGAAGTTATTTTGCAGTCACCGTGAAATATTACAGATCTGAGGCGTGGGAAGAAAGAAGAATCAAACAGACAATTAGCAATTTAAGTTATCTACCAAAGCTACATGAATTTGAGAATGAAATGAAGGCACAACACACGTGCACCCACAACAGGCCACCAACACCAACAAATATTAAAAAAGCCAGACATGATATTTAGAGTTGTTGAGGAATAAAACTAAAACAACGTGAAACTATTTTTCTGACCAAAATCAGAGCTGCAAACCAAATGTAAAATAACATCGACATCAACGTTCAACATCAGCAATAGGCGTCTGGACTTCGGCAGCATTGGATGTTTAGCGACACCAGCAACAACATGGCTTGTACAGCGACAATAGCAACTTGAAGGGCAATCATTTGTTTCTGGAGGTAGCTCAAGCTGAGCATTTCGCTTCTATATTTTCGTGCCCTTTCACAAAACAAAGAAAATACATTGTCCATTTATTAACAAACTTTCATTACAAAAGTCGAAACTGTTAATTTTAATTTACTCCGTAAGCACAAACGGTAATTTGTCTTCTGCTACGCTTCATAGGCAATATTTTCGACACACGAATTTGATTTACCTATCGCATCTGATGATCCTTTCATCTGTCAGAGGACAACTAGAAAATAAAAGGAATCATCATTTTTACATCCTTGGGGAAGTCCTCGAATTTCGACAGGTACCAATTCCTGGTGGCGTAGCTCCTACCCATCAAATAAAAAGTCGCACCAGTCACGTAACACACAGAATACAACGTCTGAGCTATGCACGCAACACCCACGAAACCCAACACTTCGAAAAAGTAATGGGGGCAGATAACCAGGTTGAACAAACCGCCTTTGGGTATCTTGTATTCTTTCTCACCGGTTTTCCTAAGCGTCGAGAGGATGTAGTGGTGGTAGAAGTTTCCTGCTATACCCAAAAGAAACAAACCGACACCGATATATTTCAGATCAATAGACGGCTCTGAAAGTCCTTCGGACAAGTGCTGTGAGTAAATCATGGTCACTGTTGTTAAAAAATAGCTGAAGGAAATAGTGATTGCAGCATCAAGATTTACTCCACTACCGCCGAATCTGTGGACGAACAATACCTGCAATTGTAATTTGTAAGGTACTCCGTATTAGTTTCAAAAAAGCTGACATAGATGAAACAGCTGCCAGTGAATGCCTAGAAAAATACTCCGTAATCAATATACTCCACAAAACAACAGGCTTCCAAGTTCTAAAAATTTCTGTCGACGACAGTTTATCCCTAGACAGATAAATCATGTGGCTTACGCATCCTTCTCATCCGTGAATAAGATGAAACTAAAACATTTATATTCATCAAGCATAGGAATATTATTCAACCAAATTTATTGAAATCAGCACGACATTCATCAAACAGAAACCCTATATCTGTCGAACGTTGACACTGTGTGAGTATACATCAACGCTATTGACACATTTTGTGTCGCATTTTATGTCTCGCCCACTTCTCCTATTGACACATCTATCTATTCAATATGCATCAACGCTACGAGTATTTTTTATCGCTAACAAAGTTATTATGGAGTATACATCAAAAACTATATAATGAGACACATGATCTCGACTATCTCGCATAGCGCTTTCGTTCTGCAGGGTCATAGAATGATTTTGGGGCTGTTTAACAAAAACCCTTCTACTCCTTCCATTTCACTATAATCTCCTTCATCTCACCATAATCTTCATTTCTCCATTTTGGTACAAAAATGTGTGCCTTATATTGTACAAGAACATCTTAGTGAAACCAAAACTACATAGTCAGTAACTAACAACCACGCTAAAAAAACAGCCCTACGTTTCCGCACAATTCAAGTAAAAAAGAACAAAACTTTATCCATACCTCAAGAACCCTTTTGAGGAAATGGATAGTAAGAGCAGAACGAAGCAGAAGAAACCGAAACCGAAACCCTTTATCGGGGAAGAGAAGAAAAGAGGAAGCGCCAAAGAGAAAAGCAGGAGAATACATGAGAAACATGCCAAGTTTACTTGAAATTTTAATGGGTTTAATAATTTGTGGTGAAGAATTACTAGTATTCCAAAACTTGGAGTACTGCATATGTTTGCCCTTAATCTCAGAAAATCCAGCATATGCCATGCTACCGACAATTGTGAATGACATGATTTTTACGTAAATTGATGGTGGTGCTGGAAACAGCAGTGTTTGTACCACATTTATGAGTTGCATTTTTGGTTTTTTTATTTTTTCTGGGTTTCTGAATTCTGATGTTTGTGTGGACAGTGGAGGGTGTAATTACACAAATGCTTGTGATTTGTGAATGCTTTGAGTGTGGGGGCGAGCAGGGATAGCGATGGAGCGGGTTCGGGTGAAGCGTCATCTGTATTTATCCGTCTAAAAAAAAGTTTCATTCAATACACTCGTCCGTAATCTGCGGGTGAATTGGGTGGATCGGATGACAAAATGGTTCATAAACGTATGACAAATGTTGTTGGTTAATATTGGTAATCACATTAGAATTTGTTCTTCACACCTCAATTTTACACTTTTAATCTAGTATTTCCAAAAAATCGAATAATTTCATAAAACTCTAGAAGTTTTATTATTTAAAATACATTAAAATTAAGAACGCTCCAATAACAACTTCAGAAAAATCTAAAAAATTTAAAGTTTCAGATAATAAAAGACGAAGAGAATATATCATTAATCCTAATGACCATATCACATTTGTGCGCATATAATCATATATACGCATACCATATATACGCATAACAGCTAATAAAACTTAGGGTTATTCTATATGGTGACCCTGAACTTTTTCAAATCACATATGGTAACCCTCCAAATTAGAAAACTGATTTGGTAACCCTGTACTTAACTAATAACAGTAAGCGTGACCCTTAACTTAATTTCCGTTAAATTTTGACGTTAAGTATCCAATGTGGCTTATTAGTTACCATTATTTGGTTGATTCTATTTATAAAAAATTAAAAATAAACTTTTAATTGATCAAATAACTCAAACTCTCCAACTTTCTTCTTGATTTTATTTCATTTCTACAAATTTTACTTAACAAACGTGATGAAGCAAAACAAGGACAAAGTATATCAAATGAAGAACAAGGGGTCTTAATTAAAAAGGATTTGAAGGGAAAATTGGGAATTTTGGAGGAAAATGACGAGTCAAAAAATGGTCAGCCAAATAATGTCAAGTCACAAGCCACGTTGGACACTTAACGTCAAAATTTGACGGAAATTAAGGGTCACGTTAACTGTGATTAATTAAGTACAGGGTTACCAAAGCATTTTTCTAATTTGGAGGGTTACCGTGTGTGATTTAAAAAAGTTCAGGGTTACCATATAGAAAAATCCTAAAACTTATCAACACGTTTACGAGTAGATTTTACCATAAGTAGGACTAATCCTAAATGGTTGACCACAAGTCTACATCTTGACACTCAACAACATCACACTCAAAAGTACATTCCCAATTAAATTTCAATCACTTTGATTGCAGCTTGGATTTTTTTTTTGATAAGGTAAAAATAAATTAGATCGATTAAAAATCAATCTACTCCCTCTGTCTCAGTCATTTGTTTACAGTTTGACTTTTTTCCCCTCACAAAAAAGTCAAACTGTAAACAATTCACTGAAACGGAGGGAGTATATTACTCCGTATCTTTTTGGATGAAAAAGGTAAATGAAAATTTACGATTTTCAAAATATCGAGTAGTAACCAAATAAAGGAGCCAATACCACGAAACTTTCATAATCTCAAATGAGAAAATTGTCTCTTAAAGCCCCAAATAAAAAAGAGAGAATTTTGTTTTGACAAGGGCAAACGATGGAAACAAAAATGAGTAAAAACGGTACAAGTGAGTAAAAGTCGGGTACAGTTGATCAATTACGAAAAGTAATTACAAGAAATTCTGAAACAGACACAAAGAGAGTAAAACCCTCAAAGACTGAAAACATTCTGCAATCGAAATACTCTTACATTTCTAGAGTCAAAATGATTTAACATAATCAAATTGAAGACAAATATGAAATTTTGCTCTTTATTCCTTAATTTAGAATCGGATTGAGTTGGATTGGATTAATAACATTTAAAAAGTGATTTGGACTGATAAATTGGAACGGTTTGAATTATTTGCTCTGCTTTGGGTTGGAGTAGATACTTATAAAATTAATTATTAGGTCTGATCAAATATCAAAAAAAAAACTTGCAATAAGTGGTTTGATCTTGAAAAACTCGTACATATAGATTTTAGGTATGATCTAACTTGGGATCATTTTTGACGTATTCGATCTCCGAATTTAGGTTTAGAGGCGGTCTAGGCTCTGAGTTTTATAAGTCAGGTGTAGTTCGATTTTGGACCGGTGAACACTCCAAGACTTAACCAGACCTTTATAACTTAAAACCTACATTCTACAATCTGTAAAAATCGGAGCCCGGACATGCCACAATAATGGGTGTAACACCCCAACTAATTCCTTTTTAGTTTTAAAATGCATTTCATGTGATTTTCTCATTTTCGTCTCGAGGAAGTCGTTCTTTAAGCTTACGTATTGAGTTAGTGAGTTGGGTGTTACGTTAGTTGAGGCATGAGTCGAGTTAGAGGAGCTCAGTAGGTGGTGGTTAGAAGGGCTTTAGAAGTTGATTTTGGTGTTTACGAAAGATAGGCGCGAGCTAGGGGCCGCATGAGGGTCGCGGGAAGGAGAACAGTGAAACCGAGAGCAACTGACAGAAAATGGCGACCTAGGCGCAAGGCCACACGTGGGCAAGGTGCGGGCCACACACGGGTAACACGCAAATGAGGCGCGGGCAGGTCTGTTCCCGGGATTCGTGAGTAGGGTTGTTTCCGTGTTGTTTTAAGTTTAATTTTCAGCTTTTTAAAAACCTAATTAATTCTAATCTCATATTTCCTCACCCTAATACATCAAAAACATCTATTCTCTCTCATTAAAAACTCCATTAAAACTCATTCAAATCTCTTCCTTTTCGCTCTAAGGGCATGTTCTCTTCGTCTGAAGTTTTCTGAACCAATCTTAAGTTTTCTGAAGTTTTCTGAAGTTATCTGAAGTTATCTGAAGTTGTTTGAAATTTTCTGAAGTTGTCTGAATTTATCTGAAGGTTTCTGAAGTTTATTAAAATAATCTGAAATAATAATAATAATAATAATAATAATAATAATAATAATAATAATAATAATAATTATTATTATTATTATTATTATTATTATTATTATTATTATTATTATTATTATTATTATTATTATTATTATTATTATTACTATTATTATTATTACTATTATTCTTATTATTATGGTTATTATTGTTGGGGGTGAGTTGTCCCGGGACAAACTACACCGGGCCGAAAGGATCGAAGGTCGGGGGCAGCCCATATACCAAGGGACCCATAACTCCCTCCCAGGTCTGGGGGTAAGAGTGCCACGCCAGGCGGTCTTCTAAGGACCCGGGCCCATATTGCACGGTCTCTCAGCACAAGAAGACAAATCATGTACAACTATAAATAAGAAACAAAACCCTAAGAAAAGGATCATCCACATATAACACAAAATATCTCACTAAAAATGTTTTTCTCTCTTTTCTCTTTCTAAGTTTGTTTTATTTCACATAACTGACTTGAGCGTCGGATGGTCTTTCCCTGGAACCCCCGGGGCTAGGTTTGTTGCGTGTTTTAGGCCGAGAGAAGATCCAGCCAACATTCTAGAAGCACGAGACCCCACGGGATTTAGTATTAATTCATTTGTATTTCGTTTGTGTACTTTGTTCCCTAACTTTGTACCCAAAACAATTGGCGCTGTCTGTGGGGACTACTTACAAAAAACCATGTCAGGCCAACCGCAAGATCATACGAAAACAGCTGAGGGAACCTCGTCCCCGGGAGGGGGTGGAGGAGGCACTCCCCTTGAAGCCGAGCTACAGACACCCTTAACTCCAGAGGAAAAGAGAATGATGACTGCCTCTCTACAACAGATGAGGAAGACACCACAAGATCCGCCACCCGAGACAAACAGGCAAACTACGCCCCCAAGAAAGGAAACCATCCCACAAGTCACTCCCAAGCAACTCTTTCAAACAGACGACCCTCAGTCCAGTGACGAGAGCTGATGAGGCTAAGTCGTAGTCGCCTATCAAAAATAAACCTACAAGAATTACTAACTGGAAGCTAGTGGTAAGTCGGGTCAAGGTCCACAGAGAGATGGTGCAGTCAAGGTTTACTTAGCTAAACTAGGCTATTTCTAAGGTAACAATCTCGGTGTATAAAAGTAGGCTAAACTAAGAACTAGTAAATAAGGAGTAAAGTATATGAGAGGGAGATTAGGATATCGGGTTCAATGTGACATCGATTCATGAAATCAACTCAAAAGAAAATAACAATCAATTGAAGTTATGCAAGTGACTAGGTTTAAGAATACGCTCTCTCGATTCAATATTAACCTTAAGCAAATTTAGCGGGCTCTCGCAACTTACTAAACTCAACTTATCAAATACGCGTAAGTCTTGTTTTAACCCGGCTAGCGATCTTAAATTAAAACTACATAAGTTCAATTTAATTTAGGCGTCCCTAAGTTCAATTGATAATAAAAACGCATAGGAAGAAGTCAACTTGCACAAGTTCAATCAATCTAAGCAATTAAAACATGTTCCCAAATTAATTGTCATAAATCACCCTAAACCCTAATAAGGAAATTAGCTACTCATAATTAAAGGGCAAACAAAACAATAATAATAATTAAAAAATAATGAGTAAATAAGAACGATTAAAATAAACCTGAGATGAATCCTGAATTATGAAAGCGTAGTACCGACGGTTACAAAGAAATTGATCTTGAAACTAACTAATAATATGAGAGTTTGTAAAAGAGAGAATAAAACTAAGCACTAAACTAAACCTAAAAATAAAGCAGAAAAATAAAGCATAAGTTTCTAAATCATGCCCTAAAGTATATATACACTATTCCCATTAATCATTCGGATTAAAATCAAGACCCGAGAAAATAAGTGGGCCACCACGGCCGGTCGTCACTACCGCCGCCATTGACCTGACTAAGCACCATCACTTTGGGCCGGCTCTTCTCTCTTCGATTCAGGCCCAATTCTTTCATTTGGGCTTCGTTCCTCTCGTGGCCTTTGATCTTTTTTGGTCTTTGTTCGTATTCCCGAGCTTCCGTATAAGCTCGAGCTTTGTCTTCAGGTATCGGCACTCGAAATGCTCCACTCAGCTCAGGTTTCAGCTCAGGACCGCCAAAACCTGCAAAATATAAACGAGGAACATCAGTACCGCAATATAAAGCAAATTGCTCCTAAAATAATAATGAACTCGAATAAATGCAAGCTAAATGCAACTAAACCGGGGGCATATAATCTATATAAATAGCACGTATCAAACTCCCCCAAACCAAACCTTTGCTTGTCCTTAAGCAAACTACCCAAATATAGCACATAATCACGAGGACAAACTAGTGCAGGAAATCGCAATTCAAAGTCACAAGCATCGTCGCCTCATACAAAAGTGAATCAAATCAATACTCGCTCCCTCTTCAATAAATTGAAGAATTAGGGAGTAAACTAAACAAATAAAAGACGGCGGAACAAAATGGCGCAAACTCCATGCAAAGACTTTCGACCGTATGCATCCACAAAAACGCTGAGACTATAAATAATCTCACAAACATCGACACTGGGAAAACTACAAGAACTAAGCATGTCGTCACCCAAAATGTCTCAAAATCACATCGAGCGAGGTTTTCAAGGGTTGTAATGTTAGGCTCGGGATAAGAAGGTAAATTGTGTATAAATTGTTTCTAAATCTACAATTAAGTAAACTTACAAATATGTAATTTGTTATAGTTAGTTAACTTACCACTGATTCGGCATCCGACATTGAGTTAATCCTTAAATTTATTGTGTTTTTACTATTAATTTCAAGTGTAAAAGTTGTTTTTTTTTTGGGTTTTTTTGGAGAAAAAGAGGGAGAAAGGAGAAAAAAAAAGAGAGTTTAGGAGAAGAGAGAGAGTGAGCAAAACAAAATAAGAGGAGCAATTTGGTCATTTCAGCTAAAATACGTCGACGATTCGTAATAAAACGTGGACGATTTTTATAAGCCCCAAACAATATCTTACCAAAAACGGCACACCATCTTGAATTCCTCGTTATTCTACCCAGGAAAACCACTTCAACCTTACTGCTTCACTAGTTTACTTCTTAACTAGCTCCCAAAAAAAATTCCTCATTCAACTGCAAATTAACCACAAAAAATCACTGAAAATTTCAATCTCACCTTAAAAATGTCAGCTTTAATCAACAGTTTTGCAGGAGTAAAATTATCCAACAAAACCCATTTCAAAACTTGCTCTTTTCTTCACTCTTCTTCCATCTCTTTCACCAGTATGCTCATATTTTCTTCCAATTTAACCCTTTTTTGTTAGATTAATAATGAACCCATTTCTTCATTTGTGTGTATTTTTAATGGGTTTTGTTGTTTCAGGACGAAGATTGACTGTAAGAGCTGCTGATACTGATACTAATGAAGGTATGATTTCACTTTCTTTTTTCTTATTTTTATTTTTGACTGTAAACTTTGAGCATGCTTAGAAGTTCAAAAATGGTCATTATTTACTAAATACGGAGTAATTATTGTAATATTAAAAATCGTTATTATAATGGTCACATTTCAGTCACAAATTAAACGCGGTATGCGTTGAATTAACTGTCTAGAGGATACTTTGTATTGAGAATTTATTTTTGACGGGTTTTTCGATAAATTTTGCTGTTCTTGTTCACAGTTAAAGCTGAGGCACCAGACAAAGCACCATTGAAGGATGGTTCAAGCTTCAATCAACTTTTGGGTATTAAAGGAGCTGCTCAAGAAACAGTTGGTTTTTCCACCTTTTTCCCCTTTTAGATTGCATAACAAATTATAAAAGTTCCTACTGATGATGGAGTAGGACTAATATTACTTTATTAGATTAGTTCCTAAATTTGGTAAAATATTGATAGCTAATTTAACACTAGTGTCTTGAACTTTTGTAGCAATTTTTTAGTATTGACCACCTCACTATTAACTTTTGTTAATCGGTTTTTCAACGTGTGATGAATTGAATTTTGAAATAAATGTATTATTTCACTGTTTGAGAAAAAAAAAAACCTTTGACATGATTTCGATGGTGAGTTCGTTGAGATGTACCTGATGGTCATGGTGGGTGCATGCTAGAAAAATACTCCGTATCTATATTAGTGCCTAATTAGGTTTACAACTATTGTCAAAACGTAAGTAACTTGAATTAATCCATGAATTGGGAAAACATAGGGGAACGAGTAACGGGATTTTGTAAAAGTTAACAAAAATGAGTTTTCACTAACTCGTGACAATATTTGGAAGTCACAATGTTTAGAACTTTAAATATCAATTGTTACTAGTGATTCAGGTCGGAGATAGTTGATGAGCTATAGTTTATGATTTCTGTAAATCTGGTGGTACTAATACTACTACGAAATTAAGAATTATTAGAGGAGATAGTGGTGCTTTAAGACCGAAAGATGAACTACTTTAAATTTTGTTTTTTTCTACTTTCTTTTACTTGCTCTTCCACGAGTGTGCTATTCACTGTTCTAATACTTAATTCTTAAGAAGTTAGTGTTTTAGTTCAGTAGTATACATGATTTAGGTTTTACGAACTTTTAGAAAAGTACACTTACTCAATCCACCCCATCTTAAGTATTCTTATTTCATAGGGAGGGATTGTCCCACATCAAAAGATACCAAATGTACTTTATGAATCTTGAAACTATTCTCTTCCTTTTTCCTTGTAAAAGTCTCTTTATGCGAGGTTGATTTTGTAATATGTGTTGCATCATCCGTTCGTGAGCACGTGAAAAATGGTCAACTCGCAAAGATGTTCTCATGCAGAGAAGTCTATGTAGGCTACTGAACAACACGATACTGTGGTAAACTGGTTATAGAGGATAATATAGTGATGAAGAATTGCTCAAACATAGCGCATATGAGATTTGGAGAGAAGGTTAAGTAGTGAAATTGCGTGTTGATGTTGGAATGTCTTGATCCAGACCACCTTCTTTGAGCATGATGAATCACTTCGTGCGTCAGACACGAGTCCATGTGTTCGAGTTTCACTCAAAGAGGATTGCCAATGGCCCCTCAGGCCGATTGTTTTCCAGACCAGATTCATGTATAGCGCTTCACTAAATTTTAGCCGCTCAAATTAAAAGGCGAATGAGAAGATTGTGGACTGTGGAGCAATTGCTTCTCAGTGATGCGATAGCAAATTCAACCTAGAATGCTAAACTCATAGTCTATAGTAACCCAACTGGGTCTAGTTTTGTAGAGATACATTGTCCATATTTTGTATTTTCGTTTGGGTTGTTGCAGTAGAGCAAATTCTCTGCTGGGATATGATTCAGAAATATTTTTAGTGGCAGTGCATTTTTCTTCATCAAAGTTTGTTAAATAGTGAAGCCTTTGAACAAGCCAAGTAATACTGAGCTAAATGTGGCAGTATTATCGTTTCAGAATATATGGAAGATTCGCCTTCAACTTACCAAACCTGTTACATGGCCTCCGTTGATCTGGGGAGTAGTCTGTGGAGCTGCTGCATCAGGTTATTTTTTTATTTTTTATTTTATGTAAACTCATTTCCTTTCAAAGACAAGGCATGCTGTTGTTTATCAAGCTTTTAATTCTTGTGAATAATTCATGCCCACTGCTGGAATGATACCAACTACTTCTACTGTGATGGACCTTTCTTCATTCAAGGGAGGGATAGAGTATTTTTTAAAATTTTTATATATCCTCTATATTGTTGTCGTGTATCTTTTTGTTGTCATACCCTAATGGCTTAGTTATTCAACTAAAATTCTCTGGCAAAAAATGGTTACAAGAATGATGTTTTTAGCTGGTTTTAGTCTAAGAAGTTGTATCTATTAGAATTAAGGAGAGTAAGAGAGGTTTTATGAAGTTAAGAATTGCCTTGTATTATGAACAATGATACAACTGTATATATAGTACAAGATGGATTGTTGCCTAAGATATACTCTTAATTACAAATATATGATTGCCTAATTTACAATATAAACACAATAATATATTGGGAATATTATTCTTGATTGAGAGACAAATAATATGTGATTGATATGGTTAATACGCCCCCGCAAGATGGACGGCCGAAGGGTAAGACCAATCTTGATGAGTAGACGACGATCGATCGAGATGATGCGCGTAGTGACTCGTGTCTGCATTTGAACAAGAGAGGTTAAGGGGTCGTTAAAAACGGTTGGTTTGGGTTGATATGGGTTTAAAAACTTGAAACATTGTATTAATCGAGTCGGGTCGGTTGAATTCGCCTGTAATCGGGTCGAATCGTGCCCGGTTAATCGCTTCGGGAGGAGACCCACCGGAAAGTCGTAGGTTTGGTGGATGTTGTACACGGTGCGGTGGTTTTTGGTGGTGGTGGTGAGGGGGAAGGTGAGTGTTTGCGTTTTCCGAGGGAGGATGGTGAGTCAGGCAGTGGTGGAGAGACGGTGCTGATGATGGAGGCGGTGGTCGCGGTGTAGTCTTTCGGTCTGGCGACCGTGGGCCTGCGTGCGCCGCGGTGTTCTGCGGCGTTTTGCAGCGGTTGTGCACGGTGAAGGAGAGGGCTGTCGAGGGTGGCCATGGGTGGTTGGTTTGTTGTGGTGTCGTCATTTTCTGGGGTGGTTTGATTGAACATCATGGATTTAATTTGGGGATTTAGTTTCAGGGTTATGGTTTTGGAAGATGAAAGCTAAAACGTGGTGGTTGTTTCGTAGGTTTTTTTTTTTTTTTTTAATTATTATTATTATTATTATTATTATTATTATTATTATTATTATTATTATTATTATTATTATTAATTTAAAGTATCGGTAAAATTAGGGTTTCACGGGTTATTACGATTTCTTTAATTGAAAGAATCGGTGTAACTAGGGTTGAGATTTTCAGTGGTCGTTGCAGCGGACTTTGTGGCGGTGGTTGTTCAAGGTGGTGGTAGAGGCGGTGGGTGAGGGGGCGCAGGGGAGTCGATGGTGGTTTTGTAGTGATTTGGGCGGGATGACGGGTGTGCACGGTGGAGCCGTGGAGGAGAGGGCTGTCGAGGGTGGTTGGTTGGTTGTGGGAGGGAGGCACTACGTCGTTTTGCACGGAATTGGTGGTGCTACTGTGCACTATTTACGCAATCATCTTTCTTTCTATGGAATTGGAGTTGGTTGTACTCAATCATATTTTTCGTTTATTATTTTATTTTATTTTAATTATTCTTCTCTTTTAAATTATACAAGGTTTTTGGTTTTTGGTTTTTGGTTGTGTGCAGTTGCATGTGCGTTTCCTCATCATATTGGTGGTATACCATAAAATTTTATGGTGTGATAAAAAAATATTGGTTGTGTTATAAAGATGAAAGATATATGTATGGTTTTTGTCGAAAGTGGTTATTATCTCATTGAGATTTGTCAAGACTAAAATCATGGGTAATGTTGTTATGTACGTGGAAAATATTATGGGGTTGAAAAAGTAAATCTCTAGACAATATTTATCATTTGTAAGGTTGTGATTAGGTTTGGCCAAGTAGGATTTTGGCTATAATCTTGTTGTAAGGTTGTTCTTTTACATGAAAAAAAATATTAAGGTGTTGAATAAGTACACTTGAGACAATAATTTTGCCATATTTTGGTTGAGATTATGGTTTGTGTCAAGTGGAGTTTTGACTATAATTTGGTTGTGGGTTGAATGCAATTCTGAGTTGGTGGCAGCGGAAAAGGTGGAGGGGTAGGCCAAGTGAAATTTGGTTTCGGGTCGGTGGTTTGGCCTCAGGATCTACTCCGAGGTGTTAACCTCTATCAAGAGCACAAGGCTCTGATACCATAATTAGAATTAAGGAGAGTAAGAGAGGTTTTATGAAGTTAAGAATTGCCTTGTATTATGAACAATGATACAACTGTATATATAGTACAAGATGGATTGTTGCCTAAGATATACTCTTAATTACAAATATATGATTGCCTAATTTACAATATAAACACAATAATATATTGGGAATATTATTCTTGATTGAGAGACAAATAATATGTGATTGATATGGTTAATAGTATCTACCAACTACTAACTCTAATTTTGAACCTATACCTCCTATGTTGATACCACGTTGGAACATGATGATTCTGTCCCTAACTTATATTCTTGATAATCAATGGCAACATACGTTACTGAGAAAGTCTGCGGAGTTGCGATGCATGAGTTGACAAAACTTTTCATGTTTACACGACAGTATTAGTTTACTTTTATAGGCTGCCACATTGTTTTGAAGTGTATGTACCGACCTTGCAGGGAACTTTCATTGGACTCCAGAAGATGTAGCTAAATCTATTCTTTGCATGCTCATGTCAGGGCCTTGCCTGACTGGTTATACACAGGTTCATTAAATCTCACTTCTCAGTAAACATCATGATTTCGGCATTTTGCCTTATGAGTACCTCTATTATCTTATTAATGCACTCAAGTGACTTTGTAGACCTTGAATGATTGGTATGATCGAGATATAGATGCAATCAATGAGCCTTATCGTCCTATTCCTTCTGGAGTGATTTCTGAAAATGAGGTATATATGATAAACTTGTAATATGACTTTGGTACATGCTCTCGTTGATATTCATAAAATAATAACTGTTAACTTGATTGCAGGTGATTACTCAAATTTGGGCGCTGTTTCTTGCTGGACTTGTTCTGGCAGGGGGTTTGGATGTGTGGGTAAGGATCATTTGCGTCTGTTGCTCATTTTCTCTTCATTTTTCTCATCATATCGTCTCATGCTAAAGTAAGTCCTTGTTTTGTGTGTTTTAATTCTTATATTTGTTAGGCAGGGCATAAGTTTCCTATACTTTTCTACCTGGCTTTGGGTGGATCTTTTATCTCGTACATTTACTCTGCTCCGCCTTTGAAGGTGATTTTCTTGCACTCCTCTGATGATATCCTGCCACACTGCACAGGCTTTATCTTAACAATCTGACTTGTTAGTGCAGCTTAAACAAAATGGCTGGATTGGAAATTTTGCCCTTGGATCAAGCTACATCAGTCTTCCATGGTGTGACATCCTATTCTTGCGTCTCTCTCCTTACTCGCATCATTCTGCAGTCATTTATGTTTGCCAAAAATATAGTCATTTGGCTTCCGTCTTGCGTGATACAGTTTGTAATTGATTATAGACGTTTCTTCTCCCATGACTCGGAGATTTTAGGCATTTAGTAAACTATACTCCGTACTAGCTAATGCTCCAAAATTTACAAGGCTAGTTAAGGACTATGCCTAATCTCTCCTTGCCTTTGCATGGCTTCTAGGTTCACGAGCTTAACCATCATCCACAAACCCATTCGTTTTGCCGCAGTCCATGGAGCTCGTATTTATTCTATATTTATTTTGCTGCATAAAATAAATTCCTCATTGTTTAATGGCAGACATCACCTAAGTGTGAGAACCTCTAGATAGTTGCAGGTTTTATATTTCACTAAGCGTAAAAAAAAGGATTATCTTACACTAATTTATTGTATGACTTCACGAAGTATATTATTTGGTAACCGTTCTAACATGCACAATGATCGTTTAAGAATGTACCTTTTTTTTTTTTTTTTTTTTTTTTTATTTTTTTATTATTTTTTTTTTTAACATGTAATGGTATTAACTATGTTATTATTAGAATTTTTTCTTTTTTTAGTTTTGTTTAATATTGATTTTACAATATTCTGTGATCATTATTTTGTGATCTTGTGTTGATAGGTGGGCTGGTCAAGCTTTATTTGGCACTCTAACACCTGATATTATCGTTCTTACGCTACTGTACAGCATTGCTGGGGTATGCTTTATTAGTTCACTTGCAACTTCGCATTCCAAGCTAAGCTGTATATATGTTTTTGACGTTGCCCTTTTTTTCAACTCTGTAGCTTGGTATTGCAATTGTTAATGATTTCAAGAGTGTTGAAGGTGACAGGGCGATGGGACTACAGGTTTGTCAGACGTTCCACTGAACCGTCGCTTCATCAGCCTTCATCTCCCTTTCTTTCTAGTCTGAATTTGCACTCTGGTGTAATGTTGCCTGTTGTAATGTCGACTGCAGTCAATTCCAGTTGCTTTTGGCCCTGAGGCTGCAAAATGGATATGTGTTGGTGCCATTGACATTACGCAGTTATCTGTTGCAGGTAATCTATCGCTTTACGTTACTTTCTTTTAATTCACTGCCGAGGACCGACTGTTAGATATGACTTACAATAATTTTCCAAACATCGCTATTCTCGAGTAGCTTGCCTCACCTACTCTTAACTCGAAGGAAAAGTCACATTCATACAATACTAGCGAGTTGCGACCCTCACTACCTCGAGCCTTCGAGGCATTGGGGTTATGGTGAGTGGTGACACTATTATTTTGTATACTTGTGTATTCTCTGTATTCTGGTTAAAAATATTAGAAAGAAATATAAGAAAGAAGAGTAGTGTCTCATGATGTGACGACTGACGAGATATTTTCAGAATCTGACCAATGTACTTTCATTACATCTTAGGTTATCTTCTAGGGGCTGGGAAACCGTATTATGCCTTAGGCCTACTCGGGTTGATACTCCCACAAGTTTATTTTCAGGTAACTCGCACATTTTGTTCATTCATGCAATCATGCAACTCCATAGAAATATTACTGAGCATCATAGCAAGTGTTGACTGATACCCATAGCACCACTTATGGATCGCCTATTTGAAGTAGTCAAATATTTCTCACAAGTCATGCGCGTAGTTTAAAAAGGCATGTCTCTAGCGCCTAAGGCGTGCCTTTTATGAGGCTCTAGCCGAATCGCCTTGATGCATTTTTGGTGTGCCTTATTTACGAGGCTCACATGAGGCACACTAGTACGTGCTATCCATAATTTTATAGCTAGATTTTTAATTATGCCCTTACCTTTTCTCATTATTCTCAAATTTTACTCCTTTACGGCTTTACCTATTTCTCAACTTCAAAACTCGGTACCTTGTGTCAAAAAGGTATGCGCCACACCTCGCACTCTGCTTCTTGTCGTCTCGGCCCCTTGGCCCCTTAGTGCGCCTTGCGCCTCTTCAAACTAAATTAATGTGAGTAGTTTCCCTCCTAAAATCCGACCCTACATAACACCTGTGACATATCTTCCCGCTCCATCTACCCAAAACTGGATTTGGCTAAAGTGTTAGATTGCTGGTGCAAATGATTACTCGGAACAAAATATCTGTAGACATTTTAGCCATCCTTCACAACTTCACCCGTAATGGTTCTTCAATTTTAATTGTTTTGTACACGACTTGCAGTTCCAATACCTCCTTAAAGACCCTGTAAAATACGACGTCAAGTATCAGGTACTTTTAGATTCTTCCCTCTACTTCTTTGTTTTTGCAAAAAAAAAAAAAAATCTGGTATTGAATTGAGTTTGTATGACATTTAAATATGCGTTTGCAGGCAAGCGCGCAACCATTTCTAATACTTGGTCTTCTGGTGACTGCATTGGCGACAAGCCATTAGTTAACCTACCCACTTCTGCTCTCTCCGTCTCTGCCGTCAACCAGCAGCAAATATGATAACATGTTATTGCCTTTTATGTAGCCGCATCACCGTTCACCAGTTCGTAGGGTTTTTTATTCTTTTCTTTCCAATCTGTTTTAGCTTGTGTTGTCTCGGTTGTCCCATCGACAAATTGGTCCAACACTACTAGTATTTCTGATTCTTCAACAGTGAAATTTGCATATAGAGGCGATCATATTGCAGAAGCAGTTACACGGAACAATATTTTTGATTATCCATTTTGCGCATTTTCGACTTCCTTATCTGCAATGTTATTGGTATTTTTTTTCTTTAATATGGAGTTATCATGTGTGGTTTTTCCTACCATTATTATGTGGAACCACTCAACGGTGGCTCTAAGGCTTCGTTATTTGGAAGCTCCCAGTTCAACGGATGTTCATCTGGGTGATGAGACTACAATCGAGTTAGACAAGGCATCCACGATGACCTTATGTGTCCTCGTTGTCTCACTAGTGATGAGACTACTGATCATCTCCTTCGTTTTTGCCTGACTTCCACTGAAATATGGTCTCTTCTGGGTGGCAGCGCCTCCTCCAACACTTTTTATACAACCCCTTCGTAACTTGGATTTCGGAAAACGCTACTAATGGATCAGATATTGCTTCGAGTGACTGGTCGATGAAATTTGCGCTCACATGCTGGTGGATATGGCGATGGCGTAATAATATTGTTTTTGGTTGTTCGGAGGATATCCCACAAACCCTATTGTTGTAGGTGTAAGAAAAGTTGTTAGAGGAGCTGGCAATTGGTGTCGATAGTATAAATACACACAAAACTGATGTAAATATTCATTCATCATCATAATACAAAACTCTCTGTTTTCTCTCTTTAAACTCTCTGCTCTTTCTCTCTCTCAATTCTCTGCAACTTCCGCCATTGTTATTGTTATTGTTATTGCAGGACCCAGGAGCTCACTCAATTACGAGGACCTCGAGCTTCCTAAACAATAACAATGGCGAAAGTTGCAGAGAATTGAGAGAGAGAAAGAACAGCGAGTTTAGAGAGAGAAAATAGAGAGTTTTGTATTATGATGATGAATGAATATTTACATCAGCTTTGTGTGTATTTATACTATTGACACCAATTGTCAGCTCATCTAACAACCTCTAACAACTTTTCTTACACCTACAACATCCCTTCCCCCTTATAAACTGACTTGCCCTCAAGTCTGAATCACAAATGCAGGAAATTTGGACTCAAAATCATCAGCAAACTCCCAAGATGCTTCACTTGCAAGAAACCCATTCCATTGCACCAAGTACTGCACCCTAGCCCTGTTCTGAGACTTGACTACCCTCTTCTCCAATATGGCTTGAGGCTCAATGACAGTAGTTGCTTCTTTCCCCCTGAACCACACAGGAATAGCAGGTTCATCAGGGAGAACACCCCTGAATGCTTTTAACTGAGAAACATGAAATACATTGTGGACTTGTGCATCTTCAGGTAGCTTAAGCTTGTATGCTACTTTCCCAACCTTCTCCAAGATCTGAAAAGGTCCAAACCATTTGGCTGCAAGCTTCTGATTACTCCTTTGACTCACAGCCTGTAGGGTTGAAGTTTCAACCACACCCAATCTCCAACACCAAATTCCCTGTGAGTCCTATGCTTATCAGTGAACTGCTTCATCCTATGACGTGCCTTCCTCAATTTATGCTTAAGTTCATTAACCATGGCATCCCTTCTTTGCATTGTTCTGTTAACAGCTTCCACATGTGTTTCAACTAGCAAATAAAGAAGATACCCAGGTGGTTTTTGGTTATACACTACTTCATAAGGAGTGAGTTGAGTGGCTGTGTGAAAATTGGTATTGTACCACCATTCAGCAAGAGGCAGCCAAAGGCTCAATTCCTTAGGATTAGCACTACACATGCACCTTAGAAAGGTCTCCAGACACCTGTTCACAACCTCAGTCTGACCATCAGTCTGGGGATGGGTAGGCTGAGGACAATAATAAGTCTGTTCCTTGAAGGGTGAACAAGGCTTTCTAAAAAGCAGAGAAAAATACTGAATCCCTATCACTCACTATGCTCCTGGGCCATCCATGTAACTTGAAAACATTATCCAGATACACTTGAGCCACCTCCACAGTAGTGTAAGGGTGTGATAGAGCCATGAAATGAGCCATCTTACTCAGCCTGTCAACTACTACAAAGATGACCTCCTTCCCTTGAGACTTTAGAAGTCCTGTGATGAAATCCATTGATATATCAGTCCATATTTCTTCAGGGATGGGTAGAGGCTATAATAGACCAGGAGAGGCTACAGATTCAGCTTTGTTAGCTTGACAAACCTTGCAATTCCTGATAAAGTGGTGTATGTCTTTGTTAGCCCTCTTCCAATAAAACAGCATCTCCACCCTTCTTATGGTTGCATCCCTACCAGAATGCCCTCCTTGGTATGAATCATGGAGCCAATTCAAGATATGAGTTCTTAGTTGAGCATCTACCCGAATCACAATCTTCCTTTTCCTCCTAAGTGACCCTCCTTCAGTGAGTAGGATGAATTAGCACCCTGCTGCACTTGCTGAATAATGCTTTGTAAGTGAGGATCTGAGGTATAACTAGCCTGAATTCTACTCTTCATGTCAGACTGCATGGTGGAAAGGGCCATACATAAAACTTCTGAACCTTGCACTCTAGAGAGTGCATCAGCCACCAAGTTATCTTTCCCTGACTTGTAGTGTATCTCATAGCTAATCCTATCAATTTAGACAGCCAAAACTGTTGAAATGGTGTAGAAATCTTTTGCTGCAACAACCACTTGAGGCTCTTCTGATCAGTCTTGACAATGAAGTGGCTATTCATCAGATATTGTTCTCATTTCTACACAGCAATCACTAGGGCCAGCAACCCCTTCTCATACACTGAGAGTTTCTGCCACTTAACACCCAAAGTTTTACTAATGAATGCCAAGGGACGATTATCCTGCATAAGTACAGCATCTGTGAAGCATCAGTTTCTACCACAAATGGCTTTGAAAAGTCAGGTAAAGTTAGAACTGGTGTAGAGCTCAAAGCCTCCTTCAACTTCTGAAAAGCCTCATCTGCTGCACTTCCCCAAACAAAGCCATCTTTTTTTAACAAGTCAGTCAAGGGTTTAGAAATCATGGCATAATGGTGAATGAACTTTCTGTAATAGCCAGTAAGGCCTAGAAAACTCCTAAGCTCCTTAATATTTTGAGGCACAGGCCATTCCCTGACTGCCTTGATCTTCATAGGATCAGTTTTTACCCCAGATGCAGAGATACAATTAGAGCTGGCAAGCTTGACCCGACCCGAGCGACCCGACCCGAACCCGAGTAAAACCGACCCGATAAGACCCGAAATTATAGTGACCCGAAACCGACCCGAACCGACCCGATGACGACCCGTAACCCGACACGACCCGATAAAGTCTGACCCGAAATCGAACCCGACCCGACCCGAGATGACTTGTAACCTGATTCAACCCGAGTTTATTTGATAGCTGACCCGACCCGAAATGACCCGTGACCCGAATTGACCCGAAACTTTGAAGATTTTAAAGAAATTTTGAAACTTTTTTTAAAATTTTTCAAAATTTTCAATCTTTCAAATATACAGCAAATAAAATATTTGAAATTTTGAGATTAGAATATACTTAAAAATTCAAATATTGGTTTGAAAAATATTAAAATTTCAAAATTTGTTTTGGCGCCAAAATTTAAGCCTAAATTATTAGTGACCCGAATTTGACCCGAACCCAATTGACCCGACAATTTTAGCTTTAATGACCCGACCCGATATGACCCGGACCCGACCCGAGACCGACCCGAACACTGTTATAACCCGACATGACCCGAACCCGTTACGACCCGAACCCGACCTGAAACCGACCCGAACACTGTTATGACCCGAGTCGACCCGAACCCGATACGACCCGACCAGATACAACCCGATCCAAACCCGACCCGAGTGACCCGATTGCCACCTCTAGATACAATGACCCAAATACTCCACCTTATCAATAGCAAAAGAGCACTTACTTTGCTTAGCATAGAGCTGATGGTCCCTCATGAGAGCAAACACCTTCTTCAGATGTTCAACATGGTCTGTAATAGTTTTACTGTAAACAAGAATATCATCAAAAAAGACAAGGACACATTTCCTTAGGAGTGGTCTGAAGACATGGTACATCCACCCTTGAAAGGAAGTTGGTGCATTAGTGAGTCCAAAGGACATGACTAAGAACTCATAGTGCCCTGAGTGAGTTTTGAAAGCTGTCTTAAAAACATCATCCTTGTGCATTCTCAACTGATGATACCCAGCCCTCAAATCCAACTTACTAAAGACAGTGGAACCAGCCAATTCATCTATTAATTCCATCACCACAGGTATAGGAAATTTATCCTTTATTGTCTTCTTATTAAGGTCCCTATAGTCCACACATAATCTCCAACTACCATCCTTCTTTCCCACCAAAACTACAGGAGATGCAAAAGGGCTGCAACTATGTTGAATCACCCCTCTGTCTAACATGTCTTGAATAAGCTGTTCTATAACATCTCTTTGCATCAATGGGTATCTGTAGGGCCTTATGTTCACAGGACCTGCCTTGGAATCCAAGGGTATTCTATGATCAAATACTCCTCTGGGTGTGGGGTGGGGGGGGGGGGGGGGGGGTAACTCAGTGGGTTCAGAGAAGATATCTGCATGTTCAGAGAGAAGAAACTGCAAATCCCTGTCAAAGGTGGTCTCTCCCATAGAAGAGGGCTGAATACCAGGCAAGTCTATAGCCTGTAAATAGTACAGATGCACAACATTATGTAGACCCTTGGTGGTAGCAGCTCCACTCTTATCAAGCTTAGGAGGGATACCCCTTAACATAAGATGAATTCCATGATACTCAAAGGACATCCACAATATCTTAAAGTTCCACTTGACTGTCCCCAAAGTACTTAACCTCTAAACTCCCAAAACCATGTTACAACTTCCTAGAGGAATGAGTAAAGCTTCACATGTAAAATCTGTGTTTTGCGGTCTCCACTTGAAACTCCTGCAAATGCTTTGACAGGCTAAATGATTTCCATCAGCAACAGCCACTGCTTGAGGATAAATCTTATCCACAACCAGGCCCAATTTCTGAGCAAGATTCATATCAAGGAGGTTGTGAGTACTCCCTGAATCAACAAGAATTTATAAAGGTTTCTTCCCACAAAAGCCTACCACTCTCATAGTTTGGAAAGCTTGATTTCCAGCAAGAGCATTAACAGAAATACAAGGCTCAACATCAGTTGCCTCAAACTCACCTACATCATCTTCTTCAAACTGACTAACTTCTTCCTCAGACCAATCCTCCTCACCAGGAACCATGATTGTGAACAGTTGGGATTGCTTAAAGCTACATTTATTCCCCTTTTCCCAAGTTTATCACAGAAATAGCATAGCCCTTTAGCCATCTTATCAGCCCTCTCAGCCATGGTTAAAGTTCTTGGAGCAGGTAATGGTTTACAACCCATTGTAACAGGTTTAACTAGAGGTGTAGTGACACGGCTAAGTCGTATCACCAGTATCAAAAATAACCCTACGGACTACTAACGATAGCTAGCGGTAAGAAGGGATCGAATCCACAGGGAAACGTATACTCGCAGGTTTACTAAGTCTAGGCTATTCCTAAGGTAATAGTTTGGGGTTTTGTAAGGTTTATAAAACTAAAAGAACTAACTAAAACAATAAAAAGAGGGTTTAAACGATTGGTAAAAGGCTAGGGTCTCGGGTTCCTTATGACAATAATCCGGATAATATAACTTTCAACAAGATAGCAATCAATCAGAATATGCAAGGCGATTAGGGCGGAGCGGAACACGTTCTCTCGAATCAATGTTACCTTAAGCTAATTTAGCGGACTTACTAAATCATCTCATCAATTACGCATGGTGGTCTAATACTGATTAGGCTTTCGATCTTAAATCAATAGTACCCTAAGTTCAATTAAATCAAGGCGTCCCTAAACTCAATTGATAATTAATCGCGCAGGAAGAAATCGCACAAGCATAAACTAATCAATCGCAACAATTTAACCAAAACACCGGATTAAAGGCATAATTCCCCCTCAACCCTAGTTAGGGGATTAGCTACTCATATCTAGGGCAAAAGATAGATTGATTAAGGAATAAAGTAGAAACATAATTACCAGAACTGAATGCTTGAATTGAAATTGCGAAGTACCGACGGTTACAATGTTCAAAGATGAAATCAAAGCACGAGTTTTCTAAAGTTGAAGATGAAAAGCAGTGACTAAAACTAAGAGAGAGAATAGAGAAAGTGTTTTCGTGCTTCTAGGTCTAATTAATGATAAGATAACCTAAAATTAAAGTTTCCTAATTAATATAACATAAAACTGCAATTCCCGTAGAAAAGTGCATCACGGCCGGCCGACCAGCTGCCGGTCATGGACCGGCTCCGGTGCACAAATGAATCGAGCCCACCGTTTTGGGCTCACATCTCTAAGCTACTTGGGCCTCTTGGTTCCAATTCTCGTCTTTCAGTCCCGAGCTCAACCTTACGTCGTCTTTTGGGTTTCCGTCGTATCCACTTTTCAGCTCAAACGCCTAGTAAATGTATAAAATCCTGCAAAATACAGAAATACAACAAAAGCGCCTCTAGGACGTAATGTGAGAACAAAATGGCCCCGTAGGACGCATTTTGACAATAAAAAGCAGCTCGGGACGGGGGTAAAATCATATAAAAATAGCATCTATCAAACTCCCCTGAGCCAGACTCTTGCTCGTCCTCGAGCAAGCAACTCATCTAACGACTAAGCAAACCATACAAGAAAATACAAAAGATGAGAAACAGCGACTCAGAGCTAGGCATGCAACAGTCACTCAAACATATACAACTTAACGATCATGAGCAATAAAATGTGTTATGAGTAAATTCCCAACTGCGGAGATAAGCGCGATACAAACTAATCAAGCTGCATAGGAAGCTAAACATGTTGAACCGTCAACCTTGCAAGACCGTTGAATTAGTATCCTCAAAGGTTTCACTCTACATTCATAAAAGAACAGGGTGAGTATATGTGGATATTCAGTAAAGTTGCAAGGTAACACACTCACCTACTCGACTCGTGAAACACGCCTGCAATATAATGTGAAAACGATCTCTACAACCGAATTATGTGTCCAACCAAACAAATGACCAGAATACATGCCAAGGACTTACGCGGGAAGGCCAGGGTAAATGGTGAAAGGTGGTTGCGACAAGCGCATTTAGGATAAGTGGAGCTAAAATCGGTAGTTGCATATAACTACTAAATCAACTCAGCACACAAATCGACCCAACTCCATCGACTAAGAGGCAAATATAAACTCAAGCTCAATAATCAACCTCTACGAGAAAAGCCGAACAATCACGTTATTCAACCGTATTATGTACATACCCCAAATGAAACAACATTTTTTTTTTTTTTTTTTTTTTTTGGAAATGAAAAAAGGATGCAATAACAGTAAAAGGGGTAAAGGTGAATGACAGAAAACATAAGCTTCCAACCCGTAACTCTTTTCTGCAACCTCAACTCAACGCCTCAAGCATAAACCAACATACCAAAAATCAATATTGATGTCTCACATATTTACTTATTTATAGCCCCTTGTTCACGAGCTTTACTTTGCGATTCTCGTACTTTTATATGCATTTCGGCTCCTATTTCTCTCCGTTTTGGCTCTGCTGCGTTTTTGTGTCTATATTGCAGGTAAAAGCGCATATTTGGAGGTTAGGATGCTATTCGAGAGGTTTCGTGAAGTTTCGTAAAGTTTCGTGAAGTCTCGAGTTGGTTTCGTTGCGTTTCGCTTGCGCACGAGCCTCGTTTTGATGTTTGAAGGTGTCCCGGGACCTCGGGACTGAATTTGAAGCTCATTTACTCAATTTGGAACTCGTCCCTATGCCTTGGGACGACCTAGGCCTTGTCCCTACACCTTGGGACGAGATAGAAGCAAAAATAAGCTAAGGCAAAGAAGAGCAAAAACAAGCACAAAAACTGAATCACACGGGATGGCTGTCCCGTGCACTTGGGAGCTGAGCAGGGTGGTGTCCCGGACGAGACCATTGTCCCGGAGGTCAGGGACGGCTCTGACTCTTCGTTGGCTTAAAATAATTCGTCTATTTCAATGAGTTAGAGGCCTTATTTCGTTCCTATCTTTTTACATTGTTTTCTAAGCACTTTAAACTAGATTCTCTAAAAAACTTAGGGTTTATACTTTTGATCTTTTGTAATTTCAATTCCCGACTCGGTTTATGTTCGTTTGATCGTCTATTTCGGTTTTGTTGCTTGAATTCATCCTTTTGCTATTGGATTTTCTGATTGGTATTGTTAATTTCTTCTTTCCTTTGATTATCATTTCAATATATTTCATTGTTGATCATGTTTTCATTCTTCTCCCTTGCTTTTGTTGTTAAATTTATCATGTGTGAGTAGTTCTTTATCTAGGGTTGAAGGGTGATCATGGGTGAGTAGTCTAGATTGATTTTGGTGATGTTTTGATGATGGTTTTGTATGTGTTTTGGTTATCTTGTTTCGTTTGTGTTCGTTGATCCCTTGGCCAAGGTTTTGCGAGCGTTTGTCACCCTTAAACTTAAGACCGAAAGCCTAGTTTAAGGTAGGACACGAGACTAATCATTAGGACCCTCACTTGTAAGTTGCGAGAGCCCGCATTTGAGACCTAGAAGACGCTTGGAACCGAGAGGTCGAGCCTATTCCTTAGCACATGCGATTCCCGACTCATTTCTATCACCATCCTTCATCCTAGCTTTGCCTATGCTAACCCCGATTCCCTAGACCTTTCCCTTATAAGTTCAATCCCTTATCCTTCGCTATAGCTTTAGTAACCTCAACCTTTCGAACCGAGACTAAAATCGTTCAAAATAACCAACATTACGACCATCTCCCTGCGGATACGATACCCGACTTACCCTTGCTACCCGTTAGAGTTTGTTCGGATTTACTTTTGATTAGGTGACGCGACTAAGCCTATCAAATATGCAACTGTCTCGAAAAGGGTAGGTAAACTGAATAGGTAAGTGGATAAATAAAATGTAGTACAAAAACAGGCTTTAAGGCTAGGATGGGGTGCAAAAAGTGGTAAACCTATAATCTAAAGGGTAAGAAAAATAGGCCATTTGGCTAATGTGGAGCTCATAAAACAAGTATATTGCTGCCTTTCCTCATGTAAAACCGCTAGCCACCAACCCGACACGACTCAGTATTAAGCAGACCGAATTCACATTTATGCATGTTAATATTACGCCCTGCACGAGGAGAAACTACAAACACCTTAATAAACAAGGAGACCGGTCATGAATGTCACCGGCCTTGGAGGCTCTAATCCTCACTATATATATGTAGTTTCACTAAAACATGGTCAAGCCTTGGTTCAACAACAGAAATCCAAACAACTGACTCGTAAGATCGACTTAAGACCGCATGAAGTACATACTCAATCATGTCAAGTGCATAGAAAAAGGACAAGCATTAAGCAAATGAAATCATCGTCGCTTTGCATGTTTCTACATCTAAACTGACTCTATTTTTGTTATTTTTGACATTTTTTAATTTTTTTGGAATTTTTTTTTTGAAGGAAATGAAAAAGAAAGCAGAAGAGAAAGCAGTAAAACGCAGTAAAGCTAACACACACATACAAAAATACAAAAATGAAAATAAAACAACCTAATTCCTCCCCCAAGCCTAAACATCACAGTGTCCTCAGCAGCAAACAATCAACCAACAACCATAATAACACAACTGGAGGACCGAAAAATAAATGGGGAAGGAACAAATACGAATGGAGAGAATAGAAAACGTACTGTACAGATGATTTCCCCCAAGCCAGCAGATGCTCAGGGGTTAGTGGCCAGCCGCACCACTAAGGAGAGTCGTCGGTATACGCATCGACAGCAGCAGGATCATCATCGTCATCCTCCTCGTCATCAACAGCCATCTCGGAAGCTGCAGCTCCTGACCCGGACGCGCCTGCGTCACCAGCATAGGTCGACTGCGGAGCTCCATACCCACCATAACCAGGCTGAACCCCAAAACCAGCATAAGGGGAAGAAAAGTAGTCAGCCTGAATATTAAGCCCCCCCATGAATGCTCGGGTCAATATACCCGCTATCTGGCCAAGTGAAGAAGGACGGGTGTGGTCCTTTTGGTGGAACAGAACCCTGCCTCGCGTAAGCATCATAACTCGGGAACTGGCTTAAACCCACGTCAGCATATAACCGGTCAATACGCGCGTGCGTCGCGCTCAAGTCATCGCGATACTCGCGACGAAAGTCATCAAAATCTGTACGAAGACCGGTGACACCGAGCTCCATGCGACCCATCATAGAAACAATATCAGGGTGGAGGTCGTAGTACTGCAGACCAGGAGCAGCTGTATGTGGTGGAGCTGTAAAGTGCTGAACCGGCTCCTCAACAGCAGCTGAAGAAGAAAAAGCAACCCCCCTGTCGCGCCGCCCATAAGTCTGGACGGGAATAGATGGCGTAGGAACGCCCTGAAGAGGAAGCAAATAGGAGGGCTGGTTCGGACTAAGTCCAGTGAGCGTGGGTGCAGAAAGGCTAACGCTTTCCTTGCTGCCGATCATTGTGGACAAGGGATTTTGATCCACGCGATGTTTTATTTCAAAAACATTTTCATTCGAAAAGAGTCGCCACTAAATTTTTAGGTGGAATTTAGAAACCAATTTTAGAGAAAATGAGTTCGTGTGAGTTTACGTGTTAGGAAGTTTAAAAGAATTTCATTAAGTTAACGCCTAACCCCGCCCGCCGTAAAGACGGTCTCTACTAAGTAAAACCATGGCTATTATGAGTACACATGCGGATATGCAAACAATGTCTTAACCCTAAACAAAATACATCATTTCTATGTCGTTTAATGCACATATAATTTCGTCAAAGTTATTCAACATGGGTTCATTCACCATTCTAGCAAACAAAGAAAAAGAAGCAGAAATACTTACCGACAGCATAAGATAGATTAACAAACATTAGCAGCAGACGAATAAAAATGATCAAATATGACTAATATATGGACAAGCATGAATGACTAGCACAAATAAATAGACACTGCATACGAATACGAAAAAGCAACTGATATACGCACGAATACAAATAAACTCACGAGGACCTAAAGTAGTTAAACGCAACTAACGAGCACATAAATATAAGCAGATAGCATGAGTACTTAAGCATGGTATACGAGGGCCTAAACTATGCAATCCAACACGTCAAATAACCACACAACAAATTTAACGAACAAGACAAAAATGGCGGCCAACAGACCCATGCAATACACGGCTTCTATATGATTAACGAGGCAAACTACAAAACCAATACTAAACGACAGGGTAAAGTCACAAAAACTAGTCTAACATACAAACGTGAGTTACAAATCTGAAAGGAAAACATGATAGATCAATTTTCAGACAATTAACATAATTAAACATGAATAGGATCTAATTGTATAATAAGCTAATGAGCAAACTAATCTAACGAAGAATTTTCAAGTCGTACTACGCAGGGAAATCAAACGCGCATATCAAATAGATGAGGAACGCAGCCTATCCACACACATATATCAAAATCAAGCTGAGAACATAAATCGAAGATGAATAATAAAAAGAAAATAATTACGACGATAAACAACAGAGCGACAGAGAGTGATAAAAAACGACAGAGAGCGATAAAAAGCAATAAAAACAACAATTTAAACAAAGTAAAGTGAGTATTTTTGCACCCTCAACTTACATGTATCGTTGACCAATTCTTTGAGTCGTAATCGATTGTAAGATTTTATCCCGAGGGGCCGTCGTCGACGAAAACCAGTTGTAAATCCGTAACTTTGAACCAAACTGACAGTAATTTTCAAAAGATTGTAACTTCTTCGTTTCTCAACGAAATTTCGAACCGAAAGATGTTTTGGAATCGTAACAACGTGAACTTTAAGGTTATGTAAACAAATCAGAGAGATTATGAGGTTTGCAACACGAAAAACGGGGCAGAAAAGGTGATAGCAGAATGAAAAACCGAAGGTGGTGCTCTGTTTTTCGAGCGGCTATCTCGACTTCTTTTGAGACTTTTTGAGGGCTTTTGGTGGCTTAGTATTATGTGTGTATGCTCTAAAACTCGTGTCCTTTGAGTGCTTGTGGTTAGTGTGTATTTATAGGGTCGAAAGGTAGGGTTTTAAGAAGGGAAAAGAGTAGCTCTTCCCTCTTTCGAGGGTTGCTGTCCATGGCTCTCTTTGTGGATGTTGTTAGGGTTTTGGAGGGGGGGTTTTCTTGAGGGTTAAGCAAAGGTAAACGAGTCATGAGGATCAGGTCTGGATTTTGTTTGTGGGCATGAGTTTGATGGCCAAACGAGTCGAGTTTTGGCTCGAATATGGGCTGTCCAAAACAGAGCACGGGATGGGGGTTTTGGGCTGCTGTGAGACGAGCTTTTGGCTGTGTTCTGGTCTGATTATTCGAAGTAAAGAATGGGTAGTAAGGGCCTCGGAATTCGTGTTGAAACGGGCTCAAAATCGCTCTTTAAATCGAGTTCAACGAGCTTAAAACTTGCTTTTAAGAAAACGAATTCATCGAACACGATTTAATAAAAAAGGTTTAAAGACACGAGAAACGACTTTTCAAGTCAAATATCAAATTTGTAAAAGCGATTTTTCAAATCGAATTACTTAAAATGATTTTTCAAATCGAAATATTTTATTTTCAATAAAATAAACTTGAGGCAAATAAATTTTGATCGAAATAAATTTACCTTGTTAAAACATTAATTTAAATATCATTTAATTTAATAAAACATTTTGTCGACGGCGCCCGGCTTACATCGTAAAATGAACTCAAATAAATGACACGAAATACATGTTGTCCTATCATCATTGGGTGTTTGTCGGGTTTTCTATAAATTTCCATATCGACATATACGGGTATCTACAATCATCCAAAGACGTTTACCATCAGGAGCAGGTCGAAGCCAATTCAATGGCGCACACAAGTAGGGGGTATCCAAAAGAACACTGCCCTGCACCGCCCTTCGCGGGTCGTCGACGAAACCAGCAACCCGAACAGCAATTCGGGTGATAAGACCACCCACATGTATTCCGACGTTAGAAGTCGGGTTCGAAGCAAGCTTCCTCAAGTGGAGGGCAAGGTGGTAAGCAAGATCAATGTGGTACTGTTCGGGTTCTCTACACAAGTATTGACCGAGAATAGCTATCTCCTCAGTCCTAACATTGTGAGGCTCATTACGACCGAAAATCGTCCACCCCATAAACCGCTGCCAAATTCGAATGGCCGGCTGATGAATGTACGGGGCACTCATATGTTTCCCGGGAAATAGTTTCAAATGGGAGTTAAAGAGCAATACCTTATCTCCAACGCTGAACTCTCTAGGCAGAATCTCAGCATCGTGCCATCGCTTAGTACGCTTCTTGTAGAGGCGCGCATTCTCATAGGACTGCAACCGAAATTCTTCAAGCTCGTGTAGTTACAGTAGTCTCTTCTCCCCACATAGAGTCGGGTCGAGGTTAAGCTACTTTATCGCCTAATAAGCTTTGTACTCGAGCTCGACGGGGAGATGACACGACTTACCGTAGACCAACCTATAAGGCGAGGTTCATATAGGTGTCTTAAAAGCTGTTCTGTATGCCCAAAGAGTGTCATCCAGCTTTAAGCTCCAATCCTTTTGGGACTTCGCCACCACCTTCTCCAAGATCGATTTGATCTCGCGATTAGAAATCTCCACCTGCCCACTAGTTTGTCACCGTATTTAACCAATAGAGCGACGAGCTGTCGTTCGTGGAAATGAGTTCCACCATCACTGATCAGAGCACGAGGTACGCCGAAACGAGAAAATATGGTCTTCTTTAGTAAACGAACGACCGTCTTGGCGTCATTAGTAGGAGAAGCGACCGCCTCAACCCACTTCGAAACATAGTCCACTACAACCAAAATGTAACGGTTTCCTTTAGATGAAGGAAACGGTCCTTGGTAATCTACGCCTCAAACGTCGAACAACTCAACCTCAAGTATCGGATTTTGAGGCATCTTGATACACGCTATTTATATACATTATATGCCCCCGGTTCAGTCGCATTTAGCTGCATTTATTCGAGTTCATTACTAGTTTAATAAGCTATTTGCGATATTTCTCGTTACTGCTGCCTTTTATTTACATTTTGCAGGTTTTGGTGGTTTTGAGCCAAAACCCGGGACGATTGGAGCATTACGAGAATCAAGACCAAAGACCAAGCTCGAGCTCGCGCAGGAGCTCGGGAAGACGAACCAAAGACCAAAGATAAGAAGGCCACGAGCTAAATTAGGCCCAAGACAAAGGGGTGATCAAGAGTGAAGCCCAAGTAGAAGAAGAAGAGAGCCGGCCCAAGTCAGTGGTCAGGCCGGTCCAGCCAGGCCGGCAGCCGGCCGGCCGGCTGTGAGGTGTTTTTCGTCGGGTTTTGTTTTATTTCGTGTTTAATTCTTGGAAACTATATATAAAGACCTTAGGACGAAAACTAAACATCTGATGCTTTATTTTTACTTAGGTTAGTTTACTGTTAAGTTTTATTTTCTCTCTTTTACAAACTCTCAACTTTAGTTTAGATTCAAGATCGTTCTACTTTGTAACCGTCGGTACTCCGTAAAATTCCAGGTTTTAATTTCAATTGCTTTTCATTCATTATGTCTATTTCTTATTATTGTTTTGCTTTGATTCCTACCATGTCTAGCTAATTTTCTAATTAGGGTTTGAGGGGAATTTGTGCCCTTGGTTCAGGACCATGTTTTTAGATTAAACTGGTTGAATAATTTGTGCACTTGATTTCTTTCTACGCGTTTTATGCCAATTGAATTAGGATTATTTCGCCTGATCAACGATTTGTCTGAGTTTAATTGAACCTGAGTAAGTTTTAATTTAAGATCGAAAGTCGAGTTAAAACTAGACTTACGCGAGATTGATAAGTTGAACTTAGTAAGTCATGAGAGCCCGCTAAATTTGCTTAAGGCTAAAATTGACTCGAGAGAGCTTTTTCTAAACCTATCAATTTGCACAGTTTATCGCTTCCTTCTTATGAACTTGAGTTCCTGAATCATTGTCATAATGAACCCGATGCCCTAATCCTTCCCCTTATATATTTCTGTTTGTCTTTATTACTTGCTTAGTTTATAGTTTAAAACAAACCCCTTTTCACACCTGAGTTAGACCTGTTTACTCCGACTTTAACTTATAACTGCTCCGTTTCTCTGTGGATACGATCCTGCTTACCACTAGCTTCTGTTAGTTGTTTGTTTAGGTTATTTTGATTGAGGCGTGACGACTTAGCCTTGTCAATTTTGGCGCCGTTGCCGGGGAGACGGCTTTGTTAGTTTTAGTTTTTGTCAGTTGTTGCAGGTTTTTTCTCTCTTGTCTCAAGGAACTTAGTTCCTTGAGACCGTTTCTCATTGTTTGCTTGTAGTATCGTTTATGCGCAGGTCACCTACAGGTTTAGGTCCATTTGAGCCTGAACCTGAACGAGCGTTACATAGACTACGCAAACAAGCTATTAAAATCGTTGATCTTGACATCGAGGAAGCGTCGCATTCGGAGTCTAGTGCAGCGCAATCGTCCTACGAAGAGGACACCCCACCTATTACTCCAGGTTCTTCTCCACCACGCGTGACTATGCCTAAACTATATAGTCACTCGTTACCCAAGACCGAGTCGATCCCGCAAGGATTTACGATACCAAATACGGTCCAAGGGAACTTCGAAATTCGCCCCGCCTTTCTTTCTTTGGTGGAGCGTAATCAATTCGGCGGCAATCCTACGGAGGATCCCGGGAAACACATGCAGGTTTTTACGGATTACTGCTCGACAATTAAGCAGAATGGGATCACTCAAAACCAGATTAGGGAGATGCTATTCCCTTTTTCTCAACGTGATCGAGCGCGGGATTGGATCACGGATCTTGACAAGATTGCTGCGGGTATTACGGATTGGCCAAGTCTCGCTCTTGCTTTCTATCGCAAGTACTATCCGCCGGAGCGGACTAACCAACTCCGTAGTCAGATTCAGGGGTTCGGTGAGCTTTGACGAGGCGTTAGGCGAGGCATGGGACCGTTACAAACGGTTAATCCGTGAATGTCCACATCACGGACTTGGTGATTGGTTGATTATTATGACCTTTTATAATGGGTTATATGCTGAGAGTCGCGCTATTCTTGACTCGGCCGCGGGAGGTCGATTTGCTAATAACACGGATGATGAAAAAGCGTGGCAAACGATTGAGGAAATGGCTGTCCATTCGGCCCAGTTTGGTAAGCCTAGGGGTAATTCACGGTCCGCGCACAACGACCGTGGAAATGAGAGCATAAGTGCCGTTATGAGTCAACTTTCTGAGCTGAATAGGAAGTTTGATGCTATGCAGGGGAGTGGTTCGTCGCGTGCCCAAGTTAATGCTATTGCGGGGCACGATTCAGGTTATTCTACGGGGTATGCTGCGCCCCAGGAGCAGGTTTACGCTTACCAATCTTATAATCAAAACCTGCCGTACCAAACCCAACCCGGTTACGATCGCTCGCTGTTATCATATCGTAACCAAAATGTTCTCAACCCAACCACCCAACCTCCACAAAATGCCCCTTATCAACCCCCTCACAAAAATTGCCAACCACCTCCACCTAACTACCAAAAACCCGCCTACACACCACCACCTCCTCCTACACAGGTACCCGATCCTATGGCCGAGATGAAGGCCATGATGATGCAGATGTCGCAATTAACGTTGTCCGTGCAAAAATCGCAAGAGATGATGCTGCAGCAGATGCAAAAGGACGGGCAAGCTAAGGACGCTGCGATTAAATTGTTGGAGAATCAAGTGGCACAGCTCGCCGCTTCGCAAGCGTCACGCCAACCGGGTACCCTTCCTCCTCAAGGTAATCCTCCTAAACCTCCGCATGATAAGGCATGTGCGATTACGTTGAGGAGTGGGTCAATGTATGGTGACCCTATGAACTTGGAGGAAGAGGAGAAGGATGGGGATGCGAACACGGGGAAACCGTGTACTCAGAGATCACAGCCGGTCGACAGGCAACCGGTCGTCCAACCGGCTGGACCTGCTGCTACGGGGAAGAACGATTCGGGTATTATATCTGGTGCTCCTGTTGCTACTCCAACGCCCCCGATTCAGATCAAGCTCCCATTTCCTGGTCGTCAACGAGGTGCAGATCCCGAGGCTAAGTTCAGGAAGTTCGTCGACGTCATCAAGGCTCTTCAGGTAAATGTTCCTTTTATTGACCTTGTGACTCAAATACCTGCGTACGCTAAGTTTCTGAAGGAGGTCTTAGCTAGAAAGCGTACGCTTGATGATGTCTCGACTGTGGCTTTTGTGGGGGAGGCTAGTACTAGGCTGCAGGGTAGTAAGCCCCCTAAGCTTAGTGACCCTGGGACTTTTTTTATTCCCTGCTCCATAGGTAGGTTTGAGGTCAAAAATGCTTTATGTGACCTAGGAGCTAGCGTGAATGTCATCCCGTACTCTATGTGTAAAAAGATGAATATGACGAATTTGGGTGTCACTAGTCTCACTTTGCAAATGGCTGACCGGTTTGTTAAGCGTCCCTTAGGTATATTGCAAGATGTCCCCGTACAGGTAGGAAAGTTCTTTATCCCTGTGGACTTTGTAGTACTAGATATGCCTGAGGATGTCCACATCCCAATTATTTTGGGAAGACCTTTTACGCACCTTCTTTGGTGCAGTCATAGATGTGGGTAACAAGACCTTAGCATTCACGGTGGTGGGTGAAAAGCTCACTTTTACGCATTCTGATACCCCGCGGTCACCCATGCGTCTAGAGTCGGTTTGCTCTATTGATTCTGTACCTCCGTCTCACTCTACTGGAGACACTTTGGAGGTTTTGCATGTCTCTTCTCTTTGTGCAGGTTCTTTTCAGGATGGCTGCAAAGATGGTTTGGGGAAGAGAAAGCTGATGGAAGCCGACTTATTCGACGCTAGCTATGGGGACAGAGGAACCACAGTTGAGTCGCTTGGAGCACAAGGGCGATTTGGAGAGCCATTTCGTGATAGAGGACCTACAGTGATGGATTATGCTATGCTGCCTCGAGAGGGAGGAGTTCTTTGGCGATCGGATGCTGTTTCGCCTAGTGAAAACATTCTTAACGACCAGCGTCCTTGGCCTAATTATACGTGACTTTAAGCTTTGAAGAGTCGTGCGGGACTATAAACCGGCGCTCAAGCAACCCGATGACGTTGTATTTTTATTGCACTTTGTACTTTGTTTGGTTTGTTTTGGATGACATTTGGTTTTTATTGGTAGCGAGGACGCGGGTATTATTTTGTGATTTTAGCGCGCAGGTACTTATGGACTTTTGTCCTTAGTATTCTTGAGAATACGCTTCGAAGAAGGTCACCAGCCGGCCAACCGGCTGCCGGGCTCAGACCGGGGCCGTAGCTGGAATTTGGGAACAGACGAAAAATCGAAAAAATTGCATCAGGGGGCCTTAGCCGGTCGGTATTTGCCGGTCCCAGGCCGTGCCGCCCACGACCTTCGCCGTTTCTTCGACATATTTCCTCGCTCGCTACTCCGAAGTACTTCATAGCTGGGATGAATTGGACGCATATTCGTGGATTATAAGCCGCACTCCATGTTTCGCTTCGGTTTGGGGGAGCTCCGACTTGATAATGTGAGTTCCCATTACCCTCTTTCGTCGCTTCATTTTCCTACCCCCGCTTATTATTTGTCCTTATCTGCTGTTGTGGTTGTGCTGTTTTCCACATTGAGGACAATGTGCAATTCTGGTTTGGGGGAGGGAAACACTTTCGCGTTCTGATTTTGCATTTTACATTTCGTGTGCATTTATTTAAAAATCCAAAAAAAATCTTTAAAAAATTCTCAAAAAATACAAAAATACGAGTCTTTTTGGTGCAGTTGTCACGTTTGGAGAGTTGATTAGTGTGCTTACTTTGATCTTTAGCATCTCCGAGTTGAAAATCTATCGTCGTAGCTTGCACTATATGTTTGTTTCCTATTAATAGATTGCGAGTCTCAAACACTAACCCACTTGTATTTGCTTAATTCTTATCGCTTTTCGTTCTTTTACTTTCGATATTGGTATTCTTGCAAGGCAATGGTATGCGGAATGTTTGAGCAATGCTTCGATGCTCTCGGAGGGGACTCATTGATTTGAGTAACCACAGTGGCCATGAATTTGGTTGCGACCGAGAGTATGAGCAATGATGTAACCCTTAAGGAAATATGTGTACCCGAGCACGATCTTTACCGAGTGAATGTCAAGCTAAACGGTATTACATACGAGGGATGCTCCACATTGCGCGAAAAAAAAAAGAGAAAGAAAAGAAAAGAGAAAAAAATGGATTGTGGAAAGAATTGGTTGAACGGAAAGTGGTTGTTTGGTTGGCCTTGCTTGAATCCAATTGTCGTCAGTTTATTTTTGCGAAAGCGTTAGAGGCTAGTAATATAATGTGGTGTGAATGGTTGAGACTTGTGCTCTATTTTCGGTGAAATAGACTATGGTCGTAAGTTTATGTGCATAGGTCGTCAACTTTGAGATACTAACGTGATAAGTTTGTGTCACTTTGATTTTCCCCGGCGCTGTTTGCTTGAGGACAAGCAAAGGTTTGGTTTGGGGGAGTTTGATACACGCTATTTATATACATTATATGCCCCCGGTTCAGTCGCATTTAGCTGCATTTATTCGAGTTCATTACTAGTTTTATAAGCTATTTGCGATATTTCTCGTTATCACGCCTTTTATTTACATTTTGTGTTTTGGTGGTTTTGAGCCAAAACCCGGACGATTGAGCATTACGAGAATCAAGACCAAAGACCAAGCTCGAGCTCAGCAGAGCTCTCGGGAAGACGAACCAAAGACCAAAGATAAGAAGGCCACGAGCTAAATTAGGCCCAAGACAAAGGGGTGATCAAGAGTGAAGCCCAAGTAGAAGAAGAAGAGAGCCGGCCCAAGTCAGTGGTCAGGCCGGTCCAGCAGGCCGTACAATGGCCATGAGGTGTTTTTAAATCGGGTTTTGTTTTATTTCGTGTTTAATTCTTGGAAACTATATATAAAGACCTTAGGACGAAAACTAAACATCTGATGCTTTATTTTTACTTAGGTTAGTTTACTGTTAAGTTTTATTTTCTCTCTTTTACAAACTCTCAACTTTAGTTTAGATTCAAGATCGTTCTACTTTGTAAATCGATGCATCAGTAAAATTCCAGGTTTTAATTTCAATTGCTTTTCATTCATTATGTCTATTTCTTATTATTGTTTTGCTTTGATTCCTACCATGTCTAGCTAATTTTCTAATTAGGGTTTGAGGGGAATTTGTGCCCTTGGTTCAGGACCATGTTTTTAGATTAAACTGGTTGAATAATTTGTGCACTTGATTTCTTTCTACGCGTTTTATGCCAATTGAATTAGGATTATTTCGCCTGATCAACGATTTGTCTGAGTTTAATTGAACCTGAGTAAGTTTTAATTTAAGATCGAAAGTCGAGTTAAAACTAGACTTACGCGAGATTGATAAGTTGAACTTAGTAAGTTGCGAGAGCCCGCTAAATTTGCTTAAGGCTAAAATTGACTCGAGAGAGCTTTTTCTAAACCTATCAATTTGCACAGTTTATCGCTTCCTTCTTATGAACTTGAGTTCCTGAATCATTGTCATAATGAACCCGATGCCCTAATCCTTCCCCTTATATATTTCTGTTTGTCTTTATTACTTGCTTAGTTTATAGTTTAAAACAAACCCCTTTTCACACCTGAGTTAGACCTGTTTACTCCGACTTTAACTTATAACTGCTCCGTTTCTCTGTGGATACGATCCTGCTTACCACTAGCTTCTGTTAGTTGTTTGTTTAGGTTATTTTGATTGAGGCGTGACGACTTAGCCTTGTCAATTTTGGCGCCGTTGCCGGGGAGACGGCTTTGTTAGTTTTAGTTTTTGTCAGTTGTTGCAGGTTTTTTCTCTCTTGTCTCAAGGAACTTAGTTCCTTGAGACCGTTTCTCATTGTTTGCTTGTAGTATCGTTTATGCGCAGGTCACCTACAGGTTTAGTTCCATTTGAGCCTGAACCTGAACGAGCGTTACATAGACTACGCAAACAAGCTATTAAAATCGTTGATCTTGACATCGAGGAAGCGTCGCATTCGGAGTCTAGTGCAGCGCAATCGTCCTACGAAGAGGACACCCCACCTATTACTCCAGGTTCTTCTCCACCACGCGTGACTATGCCTAAACTATATAGTCACTCGTTACCCAAGACCGAGTCGATCCCGCAAGGATTTACGATACCAAATACGGTCCAAGGGAACTTCGAAATTCGCCCCGCCTTTCTTTCTTTGGTGGAGCGTAATCAATTCGGCGGCAATCCTACGGAGGATCCCGGGAAACACATGCAGGTTTTTACGGATTACTGCTCGACAATTAAGCAGAATGGGATCACTCAAAACCAGATTAGGGAGATGCTATTCCCTTTTTCTCTACGTGATCGAGCGCGGGATTGGATCACGGATCTTGACAAGATTGCTGCGGGTATTACGGATTGGCCAAGTCTCGCTCTTGCTTTCTATCGCAAGTACTATCCGCCGGAGCGGACTAACCAACTCCGTAGTCAAATTCAAGGGTTCCAGCTGAGCTTTGACGAGACGTTAGCTGAGGCATGGGACCGTTACAAACGGTTAATCCGTGAATGTCCACATCACGGACTTGGTGATTGGTTGATTATTATGACCTTTTATAATGGGTTATATGCTGAGAGTCGCGCTATTCTTGACTCGGCCGCGGGAGGTCGATTTGCTAATAACACGGATGATGAAAAAGCGTGGCAAACGATTGAGGAAATGGCTGTCCATTCGGCCCAGTTTGGTAAGCCTAGGGGTAATTCACGGTCCGCGCACAACGACCGTGGAAATGAGAGCATAAGTGCCGTTATGAGTCAACTTTCTGAGCTGAATAGGAAGTTTGATGCTATGCAGGGGAGTGGTTCGTCGCGTGCCCAAGTTAATGCTATTGCGGGGCACGATTCAGGTTATTCTACGGGGTATGCTGCGCCCCAGGAGCAGGTTTACGCTTACCAATCTTATAATCAAAACCTGCCGTACCAAACCCAACCCGGTTACGATCGCTCGCTGTTATCATATCGTAACCAAAATGTTCTCAACCCAACCACCCAACCTCCACAAAATGCCCCTTATCAACCCCCTCACAAAAATTGCCAACCACCTCCACCTAACTACCAAAAACCCGCCTACACACCACCACCTCCTCCTACACAGGTACCCGATCCTATGGCCGAGATGAAGGCCATGATGATGCAGATGTCGCAATTAACGTTGTCCGTGCAAAAATCGCAAGAGATGATGCTGCAGCAGATGCAAAAGGACGGGCAAGCTAAGGACGCTGCGATTAAATTGTTGGAGAATCAAGTGGCACAGCTCGCCGCTTCGCAAGCGTCACGCCAACCGGGTACCCTTCCTCCTCAAGGTAATCCTCCTAAACCTCCGCATGATAAGGCATGTGCGATTACGTTGAGGAGTGGGTCAATGTATGGTGACCCTATGAACTTGGAGGAAGAGGAGAAGGATGGGGATGCGAACACGGGGAAACCGTGTACTTTCGAGAGGTCACAAATGGCCGACAGTAACCGGTCGTCCAACCTACCGGACTCGCCGCTACTGAGGAAGAACGATTCGGGTATTATATCTGGTGCTCCTGTTGCTACTCCAACGCCCCCGATTCAGATCAAGCTCCCATTTCCTGGTCGTCAACGAGGTGCAGAGCCCGAGGCTAAGTTCAGGAAGTTCGTCAACGTCATCAAGGCTCTTCAGGTAAATGTTCCTTTTATTGACCTTGTGACTCAAATACCTGCGTACGCTAAGTTTCTGAAGGAGGTCTTAGCTAGAAAGCGTACGCTTGATGATGTCTCGACTGTGGCTTTTGTGGGGGAGGCTAGTACTTGTCAGCAGGTAGTAAGCCCCCTAAGCTTAGTGACCCTGGGACTTTTTTTATTCCCTGCTCCATAGGTAGGTTTGAGGTCAAAAATGCTTTATGTGACCTAGGAGCTAGCGTCAATGTCATCCCGTACTCTATGTGTAAAAAGATGAATATGACGAATTTGGGTGTCACTAGTCTCACTTTGCAAATGGCTGACCGGTTTGTTAAGCGTCCCTTAGGTATATTGCAAGATGTCCCCGTACAGGTAGGAAAGTTCTTTATCCCTGTGGACTTTGTAGTACTAGATATGCCTCGAGGATGTCCACATCCCAATTATTTTGGGAAGACCTTTTACGCACTTCTTTGGTGCGGTCATAGATGTGGGTAACAAGACCTTAGCATTCACGGTGGGGGGTGTAAAGCTCACTTTCTCGCATTCTGATACCCCGCGGTCACCCATGCGTCTAGAGTCGGGTTGCTCTATTGATTCTGTACCTCCGTCTCACTCTACTGGAGGCACTTTGGAGGTTTTGCATGTCTCTTCTCTTTGTGCAGGTTCTTTTCAGGATGGCTGCAAAGATGGTTTGGGGAAGAGAAAGCTGCTGGAAGCCGACTTATTCGACGCTAGCTATGGGGACAGAGGAACCACAGTTGAGTCGCTTGGAGCACAAGGGCGATTTGGAGAGCCATTTCGTGATAGAGGACCTACAGTGATGGATTATGCTATGCTGCCTCGAGAGGGAGGAGTTCTTTGGCGATCGGATGCTGTTTCGCCTAGTGAAGCTGTTGCTAACGGCCAACGTCCTTGGCCTAATTATACGTGATTTTAAGCTTTGAAGAGTCGTGCTGGACTATAAACCAGCGCTTCCGGGCGGCAACTCGATGACGTTGTATTTTTTATTGCACTTTGTACTTTGTTTGGTTTGTTTTGGATGACATTTGGTTTTTATTGAGCGCGCGAGGACGAGGGTATTATTTTGTGATTTTAGCGCGCAGGTACTTATGGACTTTTGTCCTTAGTATTCTTGAGAATACGCTTCGAAGAAGGTCACCAGCCGGCCAACCGGCTGCCGGGCTCAGACCGGGGCCGTAGCTGGAATTTGGGAACAGACGAAAAATCGAAAAAATTGCATCAGGGGGCCTTAGCCGGTCGGCCGGCTGCCGGTCCCAGACCGGCCGGCCACCCCTGACCTTCTGCTTCGTTTCTTCGACATATTTCCTCGCTCGCTACTCCGAAGTACTTCATAGCTGGGATGAATTGGACGCATATTCGTGGATTATAAGCCGCACTCCATGTTTCGCTTCGGTTTGGGGGAGCTCCGACTTGATAATGTGAGTTCCCATTACCCTCTTTCGTCGCTTCATTTTCCTACCCCCGCTTATTATTTGTCCTTATCTGCTGTTGTGGTTGTGCTGTTTTCCACATTGAGGACAATGTGCAATTCTGGTTTGGGGGAGGGAAACACTTTCGCGTTCTGATTTTGCATTTTACATTTCGTGTGCATTTATTTAAAAATCCAAAAAAAATCTTTAAAAAATTCTCAAAAAATACAAAAATACGAGTCTTTTTGGTCTGAATTGTCACGTTTGGAGAGTTGATTAGTGTGCTTACTTTGATCTTTAGCATCTCCGAGTTGAAAATCTATCGTCGTAGCTTGCACTATATGTTTGTTTCCTATTAATAGATTGCGAGTCTCAAACACTAACCCACTTGTATTTGCTTAATTCTTATCGCTTTTCGTTCTTTTACTTTCGATATTGGTATTCTTGCAAGGCAATGGTATGCGGAATGTTTGAGCAATGCTTCGATGCTCTCGGAGGGGACTCATTGATTTAAGTAACCACAGTGGCCATGAATTCGGTTGCGACCGAGAGTATGAGCAATGATGTAACCCTTAAGGAAATATGTGTACCCGAGCACGATCTTTACCGAGTGAATGTCAAGCTAAACGGTATTACATACGAGGGATGCTCCACATTGCGCGAAAAAAAAAAGAGAAAGAAAAGAAAAGAGAAAAAAATGGATTGTGGAAAGAATTGGTTGAACGGAAAGTGGTTGTTTGGTTGGCCTTGCTTGAATCCAATTGTCGTCAGTTTATTTTTGCGAAAGCGTTAGAGGCTAGTAATATAATGTGGTGTGAATGGTTGAGACTTGTGCTCTATTTTCGGTGAAATAGACTATGGTCGTAAGTTTATGTGCATAGGTCGTCAACTTTGAGATACTAACGTGATAAGTTTGTGTCACTTTGATTTTCCCCGGCGCTGTTTGCTTGAGGACAAGCAAAGGTTTGGTTTGGGGGAGTTTGATACACGCTATTTATATACATTATATGCCCCCGGTTCAGTCGCATTTAGCTGCATTTATTCGAGTTCATTACTAGTTTTATAAGCTATTTGCGATATTTCTCGTTACTGCTGCCTTTTATTTACATTTTGCAGGTTTTGGTGGTTTTGAGCCAAAACCCGGGACGATTGGAGCATTACGAGAATCAAGACCAAAGACCAAGCTCGAGCTCGCGCAGGAGCTCGGGAAGACGAACCAAAGACCAAAGATAAGAAGGCCACGAGCTAAATTAGGCCCAAGACAAAGGGGTGATCAAGAGTGAAGCCCAAGTAGAAGAAGAAGAGAGCCGGCCCAAGTCAGTGGTCAGGCCGGTCCAGCCAGGCCGGCCGGCTGTGAGGTGTTTTTCGTCGGGTTTTGTTTTATTTCGTGTTTAATTCTTGGAAACTATATATAAAGACCTTAGGACGAAAACTAAACATCTGATGCTTTATTTTTACTTAGGTTAGTTTACTGTTAAGTTTTATTTTCTCTCTTTTACAAACTCTCAACTTTAGTTTAGATTCAAGATCGTTCTACTTTGTAACCGCTTGCATCTCAGTAAAATTCCGTGTTTTAATTTCAATTGCTTTTCATTCATTATGTCTATTTCTTATTATTGTTTTGCTTTGATTCCTACCATGTCTAGCTAATTTTCTAATTAGGGTTTGAGGAATTTGTGCCCTTGGTTCAGACCATGTTTTTAGATTAAAGCTGGTTGAATAATTTGTGCCCATGATTTCTTTCTACGCGTTTTATGCCAATTGAATTAGGATTATTTCGCCTGATCAACGATTTGTCTGAGTTTAATTGAACCTGAGTAAGTTTTAATTTAAGATCGAAAGTCGAGTTAAAACTAGACTTACGCGAGATTGATAAGTTGAACTTAGTAAGTCATGCGAGCCCGCTAAATTTGCTTAAGGCTAAAATTGACTCGAGAGAGCTTTTTCTAAACCTATCAATTTGCACAGTTTATCGCTTCCTTCTTATGAACTTGAGTTCCTGAATCATTGTCATAATGAACCCGATGCCCTAATCCTTCCCCTTATATATTTACATTTGTCTTTATTACTTGCTTAGTTTATAGTTTAAAACAAACCCCTTTTCACACTGAGTTAGACTGTTTACTCCGTCTTTAACTTACAACTGCTCCGTTTCTCTGTGGATACGATCCTGCTTACCACTAGCTTCTGTTAGTTGTTTGTTTAGGTTATTTTGATTGAGGCGTGACGACTTAGCCTTGTCAATTTTGGCGCCGTTGCCGGGGAGACGGCTTTGTTAGTTTTAGTTTTTGTCAGTTGTTGCAGGTTTTTTCTCTCTTGTCTCAAGGAACTTAGTTCCTTGAGACCGTTTCTCAATGTTTGCTTGTAGTATCGATTATGCGCAGGGCACCTCTGTGTTTAGGTCCATTTGAGCCTGAACCTGAACGAGCGTTACATAGACTACGCAAACAAGCTATTAAAATCGTTGATCTTGACATCGAGGAAGCGTCGCATTCGGAGTCTAGTGCAGCGCAATCGTCCTACGAAGAGGACACCCCACATATTACTCCAGGTTCTTCTCCACCACGCGTGACTATGCCTAAACTATATAGTCACTCGTTACCCAAGACCGAGTCGATCCCGCAAGGATTTACGATACCAAATACGGTCCAAGGGAACTTCGAAATTCGCCCCGCCTTTCTTTCTTTGGTGGAGCGTAATCAATTCGGCGGCAATCCTACGGAGGATCCCGGGAAACACATGCAGGTTTTTACGGATTACTGCTCGACAATTAAGCAGAATGGGATCACTCAAAACCAGATTAGGGAGATGCTATTCCCATTTTCTCTACGTGATCGCGCGCGGGATTGGATCACGGATCTTGACAAGACTGCTGCGGGTATTACGGATTGGCCAAGTCTCGCTCTTGCTTTCTATCGCAAGTACTATCCACGGAGCGACTAACCAACTCCGTAGTCAAATTCAAGGGTTCGGTGAGCTTTGACGAGGCGTTAGCCGAGGCATGGGACCGTTACAAACGGTTAATCCGTGAATGTCCACATCACGGACTTGGTGATTGGTTGATTATTATGACCTTTTATAATGGGTTATATGCTGAGAGTCGCGCTATTCTTGACTCGGCCGCGGGAGGTCGATTTGCTAATAACACGGATGATGAAAAAGCGTGGCAAACGATTAAGGAAATGGCTGTCCATTCGGCCCAGTTTGGTAAGCCTAGGGGTAATTCACGGTCCGCGCACAACGACCGTGGAAATGAGAGCATAAGTGCCGTTATGAGTCAACTTTCTGAGCTGAATAGGAAGTTTGATGCTATGCAGGGGAGTGGTTCGTCGCGTGCCCAAGTTAATGCTATTGCGGGGCACGATTCAGGTTATTCTACTGGTATCTTTGCGCCCAGGAAGCAGGTTTACGCTACCAATCTTATAATCAAAACCGGTAGTGCAAACCCAACCCGATTCACGATCGCTCATTGTTATCATATCGTAACCAAAATGTTCTCACCCCAACCACCCAACCTCCACAAAATGGCCCTTATCAACCCCCTCACAAAAATTGCCAACCACCTCCACCTAACTACCAAAAACCCGCCTACACACCACCACCTCCTCCTACACAGGTACCCGATCCTATGGCCGAGATGAAGGCCATGATGATGCAGATGTCGCAATTAACGTTGTCCGTGCAAAAATCGCAAGAGATGATGCTGCAGCAGATGCAAAAGGACGGGCAAGCTAAGGACGCTGCGATTAAATTGTTGGAGAATCAAGTGGCACAGCTCGCCGCTTCGCAAGCGTCACGCCAACCGGGTACCCTTCCTCCTCAAGGTAATCCTCCTAAACCTCCGCATGATAAGGCATGTGCGATTACGTTGAGGAGTGGGTCAATGTATGGTGACCCTATGAACTTGGAGGAAGAGGAGAAGGATGGGGATGCGAACACGGGGAAACCGTGTACTCAGAGGTCACAGCCGGTCGACAGGCAACCGGTCGTCCAACCGGCTGGACCTGCTGCTACGGGGAAGAACGATTCGGGTATTATATCTGGTGCTCCTGTTGCTACTCCAACGCCCCCGATTCAGATCAAGCTCCCATTTCCTGGTCGTCAACGAGGTGCAGAGCCCGAGGCTAAGTTCAGGAAGTTCGTCGACGTCATCAAGGCTCTTCAGGTAAATGTTCCTTTTATTGACCTTGTGACTCAAATACCTGCGTACGCTAAGTTTCTGAAGGAGGTCTTAGCTAGAAAGCGTACGCTTGATGATGTCTCGACCGTGGCTTTTGTGGGGGAGGCTAGTACTAGGCTGCAGGGTAGTAAGCCCCCTAAGCTTAGTGACCCTGGGACTTTTTTTATTCCCTGCTCCATAGGTAGGTTTGAGGTCAAAAATGCTTTATGTGACCTAGGAGCTAGCGTGAATGTCATCCCGTACTCTATGTGTAAAAAGATGAATATGACGAATTTGGGTGTCACTAGTCTCACTTTGCAAATGGCTGACCGGTTTGTTAAGCGTCCCTTAGGTATATTGCAAGATGTCCCCGTACAGGTAGGAAAGTTCTTTATCCCTGTGGACTTTGTAGTACTAGATATGCCTGAGGATGTCCACATCCCAATTATTTTGGGAAGACCTTTTCTGCACACTGCTGGTGCAGTCATAGATGTGGGTAACAAGACCTTAGCATTCACGGTGGGGGGGTGAAAAGCTCACTTTTACGCATTCTGATACCCCGCGGTCACCCATGCGTCTAGAGTCGGTTTGCTCTATTGATTCTGTACCTCCGTCTCACTCTACTGGAGACACTTTGGAGGTTTTGCATGTCTCTTCTCTTTGTGCAGGTTCTTTTCAGGATGGCTGCAAAGATGGTTTGGGGAAGAGAAAGCTGCTGGAAGCCGACTTATTCGACGCTAGCTATGGGGACAGAGGAACCACAGTTGAGTCGCTTGGAGCACAAGGGCGATTTGGAGAGCCATTTCGTGATAGAGGACCTACAGTGATGGATTATGCTATGCTGCCTCGAGAGGGAGGAGTTCTTTGGCGATCGGATGCTGTTTCGCCTAGTGAAGCTGTTGCTAACGGCCAACGTCCTTGGCCTAATTATACGTGATTTTAAGCTTTGAAGAGTCGTGCGGGACTATAAACCAGCGCTTCCGGGCGGCAACCCGATGACGTTGTATTTTTTATTGCACTTTGTACTTTGTTTGGTTTGTTTTGGATGACATTTGGTTTTTATTGAGCGCGCGAGGACGAGGGTATTATTTTGTGATTTTAGCGCGCAGGTACTTATGGACTTTTGTCCTTAGTATTCTTGAGAATACGCTTCGAAGAAGGTCACCAATGGCCAACCAAGACGCTCGCATCGGTCAGAGTCGAATTTGGGAATGCAGAAAAATCGAAAAAATTGCATCAGGGGGCCTTAGCCGGCCGTACGGCCCTGCATCTGACCGGCCACCCCTGACCTTCTGCTTCGTTTCTTCGACATATTTCCTCGCTCGCTACTCCGAAGTACTTCATAGCTGGGATGAATTGGACGCATATTCGTGGATTATAAGCCGCACTCCATGTTTCGCTTCGGTTTAGGGGAGCTCCGACTTGATAATGTGAGTTCCCATTACCCTCTTTCGTCGCTTCATTTTCCTACCCCCGCTTATTATTTGTCCTTATCTGCTGTTGTGGTTGTGCTGTTTTCCACATTGAGGACAATGTGCAATTCTGGTTTGGGGGAGGGAAACACTTTCGCGTTCTGATTTTGCATTTTACATTTCGTGTGCATTTATTTAAAAATCCAAAAAAAAAATTAAAAATTCTCAAAAAATACAAAAATACGAGTCTTTTTGGTCTGAATTGTCACGTTTGGAGAGTTGATTAGTGTGCTTACTTTGATCTTTAGCATCTCCGAGTTGAAAATCTATCGTCGTAGCTTGCACTATATGTTTGTTTCCTATTAATAGATTGCGAGTCTCAAACACTAACCCACTTGTATTTGCTTAATTCTTATCGCTTTTCGTTCTTTTACTTTCGATATTGGTATTCTTGCAAGGCAATGGTATGCGGAATGTTTGAGCAATGCTTCGATGCTCTCGGAGGGGACTCATTGATTTGAGTAACCACAGTGGCCATGAATTTGGTTGCGACCGAGAGTATGAGCAATGATGTAACCCTTAAGGAAATATGTGTACCCGAGCACGATCTTTACCGAGTGAATGTCAAGCTAAACGGTATTACATACGAGGGATGCTCCACATTGCGCTAAAAAAAAAGAGAAAGAAAAGAAAAGAGAAAAAAATGGATTGTGGAAAGAATTGGTTGAACGGAAAGTGGTTGTTTGGTTGGCCTTGCTTGAATCCAATTGTCGTCAGTTTATTTTTGCGAAAGCGTTAGAGGCTAGTAATATAATGTGGTGTGAATGGTTGAGACTTGTGCTCTATTTTCGGTGAAATAGACTATGGTCGTAAGTTTATGTGCATAGGTCGTCAACTTTGAGATACTAACGTGATAAGTTTGTGTCACTTTGATTTTCCCCGGCGCTGTTTGCTTGAGGGCAAGCAAAGGTTTGGTTTGGGGGAGTTTGATACACGCTATTTATATACATTATATGCCCCCGGTTCAGTCGCATTTAGCTGCATTTATTCGAGTTCATTACTAGTTTTATAAGCTATTTGCGATATTTCTCGTTACTGCTGCCTTTTATTTACATTTTGCAGGTTTTTGGTGGTTTTGAGCCAAAACCCGGGACGATTGGAGCATTACGAGAATCAAGACCAAAGACCAAGCTCGAGCTCGCGCAGGAGCTCGGGAAGACGAACCAAAGACCAAAGATAAGAAGGCCACGAGCTAAATTAGGCCCAAGACAAAGGGGTGATCAAGAGTGAAGCCCAAGTAGAAGAAGAAGAGAGCCGGCCCAAGTCAGTGGTCAGGCCGGTCCAGCCAGTAAGACCACCACTAGTGAGGTGTTTTTCGTCGGGTTATTTCGTGTTTAATTCGTGGAAACTATATATAAAGACCTTAGGACGAAAACTAAACATCTGATGCTTTATTTTTACTTAGGTTAGTTTACTGTTAAGTTTTATTTTCTCTCTTTTACAAACTCTCAACTTTAGTTTAGATTCAAGATCGTTCTACTTTGTAACCGCTTGCATCTGTAAAATTCCAGGTTTTAATTTCAATTGTTTTTCATTCATTATGTCTATTTCTTATTATTGTTTTGCTTTGATTCCTACCATGTCTAGCTAATTTTCTAATTAGGGTTTGAGGGGAATTTGTGCCCTTGGTTCAGGAACATGTTTTTAGATTAAACTGGTTGAATAATTTGTGCACTTGATTTCTTTCTACGTGTTTTATGCCAATTGAATTAGGATTATTTCGCCTGATCAACGATTTGTCTGAGTTTAATTGAACCTGAGTAAGTTTTAATTTAAGATCGAAAGCCGAGTTAAAACTAGACTTACGCGAGATTGATAAGTTGAACTTAGTAAGTTGCGAGAGCCCGCTAAATTTGCTTAAGGCTAAAATTGACTCGAGAGAGCGTTTTCTAAACCTATCAATTTGCACAGTTTATCGCTTCCTTCTTATGAACTTGAGTTCCTGAATCATTGTCATAATGAACCCGATGCCCTAATCCTTCCCCTTATATATTTCTGTTTGTCTTTATTACTTGCTTAGTTTATAGTTTAAAACAAACCCCTTTTCACACCTGAGTTAGACCTGTTTACTCCGACTTTAACTTATAACTGCTCCGTTTCTCTGTGGATACGATCCTGCTTACCACTAGCTTCTGTTAGTTGTTTGTTTAGGTTATTTTGATTGAGGCGTGACGACTTAGCCTTGTCACATCTCGTGCCTCCTAGAAATACCCCCTGTGCGCTGACACGCATCACAGCTGACAACAAAGTCCTTCGTATCACGAAACATGGTCGCCCAGTAGAAACCCGATTGCAGGATCTTAGCAACCGTACGAGAAGGACCGTGGTGTCCTCCATAAGGAGAGGAGTGACACCGCTCTAAAATACCAGCAACCTCCCACTGAGGGACGCATCGCCGGTACAACCCATCTGCACATACCTTAAACAAGTGTGGATCATCCCAAAAATAACTCTTCACATCGTGCAAGAACTTCTTCTTCTGTTGGTAGCTCAAATCAGGATTTACATGTCCACCAACAATAAAGTTGGCAAAGTCTGCATACTACGGCTCAGGTTGAGTGCCTGAACCCACATCTCCAACGCACATAAGCGAGTCGTCGGGAAAAGAATCATCAATAGGCAATGAAATGCCTCCATCATCAAATCTCAGCCGGGACAAATGATCAGCAACCACATTTTCTGCCCCCTTCTTGTCGCGGATCTCAAGGTCAAACTCCTGCAATAGTAGTATCCAACGAATCAACCGCGGCTTCGCCTTCTTCTTCGCTAGCAAATATTTCAAGGCTGCGTGATCAGTGTAAACAATGACCTTCGATCCAACCAAGTAAGTCCGGAATTTCTCCAGCGCAAAAACCACTGCAAGAAGCTCCTTCTCTGTCGCCGCGTAGTTAACCTGGGCCTCATTTAGTGTCTTGCTCGCATAGTAAATAGCATGCAAAGCCTTGTCTCGTCTTTGACCCAAAACGGCGCCAAATGCGTAGTCAATCGCATCGCACATCACCTCGAAAGGAAGACTCCAATCCGGAGGTTGCATAATTGGCGCAGAAATTAAAGCCTGCTTAATGCTGTCAAAAGACTCGACACACTCATCAGTAAACGCGAAAGGGGCATCCTTCAAAAGCAACTGTGTAAGTGGTTTAGCGATTTTCGAAAAATCTTTTATAAACCACCGATAGAAACCGGCGTGACCAAGAAAACTACGCACCCCCTTAACAGAAACGGGAGGTGGTAGCTGCTCAACCACTTGCACTTTTGCCTTATCAACCTGGATCCCCTTTTCGGACACAATATGACCCAATACCACTCCTTCTTTGACCATGAAGTGGCATTTCTCCCAATTTAAGACCAAGTTAACTTCGACACAGCGTTTTAAGACCTTTTCCAAATTAACCAGACAGGATGAAAAATCAGAGCCATAGACACTAAAGTCATCCATAAACACCTCCATAATAGATTCAAGGAATTCAGAGAAAATTCCCATCATACATCTCTGAAAAGTGGCAGGTGCATTACACAGTCCAAATGGCATCCTGCGATAAGCAAAGGTGCCGTATGGACATGTGAAGGTAGTCTTCTCCTGATCATCAGGATGAATAGGGATCTGAAAAAACTCAGAGTACCCGTCTAAATAGCAAAAGAACTAGTGAAAAGCTAACCTTTCAAGCATCTGATCAATAAAGGGAAGAGGAAAATGATCTTTGCGGGTGACCGCATTCAACATCCTGTAGTCAATACACATACGCCACCCTGTGACAACTCTAGTGGGCACGAGCTCATTCTTGTCTTTACGAACCACTGTAGTTCCACCCTTATTAGGAACCACCTGCACTGGACTCACCCACTTGCTGTCGGAGATCGAATAGATAATACCTGCATCTAGCAACTTCATGACCTCCTTCTTCACAACTTCCTGCATGTTAGGGTTAAGCCGACGTTGCCCCTGAATACGGGGGCGATGACCATCCTCAAGGTTAATCCTATGCATACAAAAATCAGGACTAATACCTTTCAAGTCATCCAAACAATAACCAAGCGCCTTTTTATTACGACGAAGTACATCAAACAGTTCAGACAACTGACTCTCAGATAAAGACGCACTAACAATGACAGAAAAATACTTTGTATCATCTAGAAAAGCATATTGCAAGTGAGCCGACAACGGTTTGAGCTCAGGTGTCACTACCTCTGCAGCATAGGTAGGCTGAACCAACTCACTTACTAACGCGCTCTCCTTACGGCTCAGCTGCCGTCCTTCCAAAGCTGCCTCCAGTACATCCACGACAGCTCCATAACCTGTGTCACCTGCACAAGCATCTAAAACCATAAACGCCTCAAGGGGGTCCCGCAAATGGGACGGAGGCCAATTCCCCTCAACAATAGAATCGAAGACATCTATCATGCAACAAGACTCCTCGATCATGGGACTACGCATAGCATTCGTGAGGTTAAAGGTAACCTTATCCTCACCGACCTCTAAAGTCAACTTCCCATTCTTAACATCTATCACCGCCCCCGCCGTGTGTAGGAATGGTCGCCCTAAGATGATAGATATATGGGTGTCCTCAGCTATATCAAGCACTACAAAGTCAACCGGAAAGAAAAACTTCCCAATTCTCACAGGAACATCCTCTAAGACACCTAAGGGGTGCTTAACCGACCTATCTACCATCTGTAGGGTCACGTTAGTGCATTTCAACCCCCCCCCCCCCCCCATGTTCAACTTCTCACAAACGAAATAGGGCATAACATTAACACTCGCTCCTAAGTCACACAACGCCTTATCAATGACCTGGGTTCCTATAGTACAAGGAATAGAAAAGCTACCCGAATCCTTAAGCTTAGGAGGGGCTTTACCTAGTAAAAGAGAGTTGCTCTCCCCCGTAAAGGCTACGGTCTCAACATCACTCATAGAACGCTTCCTAGTCAAAATATCTTTCATAAACTTAGCATAGGAAGGTACCTATAAGATGAGCTCGGTGAAAGAAACGGTGACTTGAAGATTCTTCACAACATCCATAAACTTACCGAATTGTTGATCGACCTTTGTGTTGCGAACCCGGTTCGGAAACGGGAGCTTAATTTGGATTTCAGGAGAAGAAGAATCCGTACCTTTCGTCCCCTTAGCTTTGGAGTCATTCAAGATTCCATCAGAAACTCCCGTAGATGTCAGAACATCAGAGCCGGTCCGCCTGACCGGCCACGGCCGACCGGCCCGGTGCCGTTTTTCTGTTTCAAGAAATTTCGCCTGCTTTTCGACCAATAACTTCGCCAGCTTTATCCTGCGCGTCATCCTCAATATCCTCAACAATAGGCTCATCGGATCCGGGCATTTTCGGACCATCGTACGTCATGCCGTTTCGCAGCTGAATAGCATTTGCTTGCTCATGCTTTTGCGGCGGGTTACCTTGTGATGGTAATTGTCCCGGTTGACGAATCGATTGTGATGTAGCGAGTTGCGCCACTTGCGTTTCCAAATGCTTGACGGCTTGATTAGTTTCCATCTGCATGTTCTGCATCGACATCATCATTGTACGCATCTCGGCCATAGGATCGTTAGCCGATTGAGCAGGAGGCTGATAGCTTGGTTGCGGTGGATTGTACGGCGACCTTTGATAATTAGGTTGAAAGCTCTTGTGCGGCGGAACGTACGTTGATTGTTGTTGTTGCGGCGGTTGATGCATGTCTTTTATATTGAATATATGCCCCTGATTTTGTCACATTTAGCTCGCGTTCAGTTGATTATATGTGTATTTTATGAGCTATTTGTTGTGAATGTTGGTACTGCTGCTCTTTATTTATATTTTGCAGGTTTTGGCGGTCCTGAGCTAAAACCTGAGTCGAGTGGAGCATTTTCGAGTATCGTGACGTCAAGACTAAGCTCGAGAGTTGATTCGGAAGCAATACTATGATTTAGGACGTCAAACCTATAGGTTCAGAGCAAACCTATAGGTTCAGGATGCGTGAATTTGGATCAAAGTTGCTGGAAATTTGCTGAAGACCTTAGAACCGCACGGTTTTATGTGAACCGATCGGTTCCCACCCCTGAACCGATCGGTTCAGCCCCGAACCGATAGGTTCTGCCCACTTTATCCTCCGGATTTTCGTGCTTATATAAATAGACTCGAGTTAGGGTTTTGGGGTTATGCTTTTCATTATACTCTTCTGCTTTAGATTAAAAGTTAGTTTTTCTCTTTTAAACTCCCTAAAAACTCCTTAGTCTAGATTTAATTAATTGCAAGACTCGATCTTTACTTTGGAATTCAGGATTTACTCCAGGTTTATTCAATCGCTCTTATTTCTATCATCATGCTTAATCATTATTGCTTTGTTGTGATTTCAATTATGCATAGCTAATTCTCAATTAGGGTTTAGGGTGATTGTGATATTTGGTTCAGGAACATGTTTTAATTGCTTATATTGATTGAATTTGTGCAAGTCGATTTCTTCCTACGCGTTTTATTGTCAATTAAATTTAGGGACGCCTTTATTGAATTGAATTTAGGTTGTTTCAGTTTAAGATCGAAAGCCGAATTGAAACTAGACTCACGCGTAATTAATAAGCCAAGTTTAGTACGTAGCGAGAGCCCGCTAAATTTGCTTAAGGTTAAAATTGACTCGAGAGAGCGTTTTCTCAAACCTAGTCGCTTGCATAGCTTCAATTGATTGATATTTCCTTTTGAGTTGAGTTCCTGAATCGATGTCACATTGATCCCAATGCCCTAATCTCCCTCTCATACACTTTTCATATCTCTTTACTTATCGTTCTTAGTTTAGACCTTCAAAACACCGACTTTAATTACTTTGAGATTGACCTAAGTTTAGCTATGCGACCTTTAATTGCTCTGTCTCTCTGTGGATTCAACCCTACTGCCACTAGCTACCTAGTTAGTTGTCTTTAGGTTTATTTTGATAGGTGACCACGACTTTAGCCTCATCAATTTTGGCGCCGTTGCCGGGGAGACGGTTAGCTAGTTTAGTTTTGCTTATTAGTTAGCTAGGTTTTTCTCTCTTGTCTCAAGGAACCTAGTTCCTTGAGACCGTTTCTCATTGTTTCCTTGTAGTTCTGTTTATGCGCAGGTCACCTCGGACTCTAGTTCCATTTGAGCCCGAACCTGAACGAGCATTACATCGTCTACGCAAAGAAGCAATAAAAATCGTTGATCTTGATATTGAGGAAGCGTCGCAAGGGGAATCTAGTGCAACGCAATCGTCCTACGAAGAGGACACACCTCCAGTTACTCCAACTTCTACTTCACCGCCTGTGACTATGCCTAAGCTATATAGTCACTCGGTACCTAAGCCGGAATCCATTCCGAATGGATTCACGATGCTCGCTACTTTGACGGGCAACTTTGAGATTCGCCCCGCCTTTCTTAACTTGGTGGAGCGGAATCAGTTTGGTGGCTACCCAACGGAGGATCCTGGTCGACACATGCAGGTTTTTACGGACTACTGTTCGACGATAAAGCAGGCCGGGATTACTCAAAATCAAATAAGGGAAATGTTGTTCCCTTTTTCATTGAAAGATCGAGCTCGTGAGTGGATCACGGACCTCGATAAGGAGGCTGCTGGTATTACGGATTGGAGGGGGTTAGCTCTTGCCTTCTACTCAAAGTTCTATCCTCCTGAACGTACTAATCAAATGAGGAGTCAAATTCAAGGCTTCAAGCAAACATTTGATGAATCTTTAGCTGAAGCTTGGGAGCGGTACAAGAAGCTGATAAGGGATTGTCCTCACCACGGGTTGAATGATTGGTTGGTGATCATGACATTCTACAACGGTTTGTATGCTGAGAGCCGTTCTATTCTTGATTCTGCTGCGAAGGGACGTTTTGCCAACAACGTCGATGATGATAAAGCATGGGCATTGATTGACGAAATGGCGATGCATTCGTCACAATTCGGGAAGCCGAGGGGTAATTCACGGTCTGCTCATCAAGACCGTGATAAGGAGGGAATGAGCGGTCCGTAGTCGACTGTCGCTGCGACCGCGAAAATTGATATGCTGCAGGGAGGTGGTTCTTCTAGTGCCTACGTGAATGCTGTTATGGGGTACGATTCGGGTTATTCTGCGGGGTATGCTGCGCCCCACGAGCAAGTTCATGCTTACCAATCATACTCACAGAACTTGCCCTACCAAAATCAACCAGGTTATGATCGATCACTCTTGTCCTATCGTAACCAAAACGTGCTGAACCCAACTCCCCCACCTCCACGAAACACGCCCTACATCCCTCCCCACAAAACCTTCCAACCACCCCCACCTAACTACCAAAGGCCCCCGTATGTTCCACAACCACCTGCCCCGGGACCCGATCCGTTGGCCGAGATGAAGGCCATGATGTTGCAAATGGCCAAGAATCAGGAGACCATGATGCAACAAATGCAGAAGAGCGAGTAAGCTAAAGACGCAGCAATTAAAATGCTCGAGAATCAAGTGGCCCAGCTCGCCGCTTCGCAGGCCTCACGTCAGCCGGGTACCCTACCACCCCAAGGTAATCCTCCTAATCCCCCACATGATACCGCATGCGCTATAACGTTGAGAAGCGGTACATTCTATGATGGTCCCAAGCATGTGGAGGAAGAGGAGAAGGAGGGGGATAGAAGCGTGGATGGACCTGATGCTACGGGGAAGGATGGTTCGGGTGTTAATTCTGGTGCTCCTGTTGCTACTCCCTCGCCCCCGATTCAAATAAAGCTTCCTTTTCCGAGTCGTGTACGTCAGGCTAACACGGACCCCCAGTTCGGTAAGTTCTTTGAGATTCTCAAAGCATTGTAGGTGAACATTCCCTTTATCGATTTGGTTAAGCAAATTTCTGCGTATGCTAAGTTTCTTAAGGAGGTCCTCGCTAGGAAGCGCACCATAAATGTGACCGAGTCTATATCCTTTGTGGGGGAGGGCAGTGCCTTTTTGCAGGGTAGTTTACCCCCAAAGCTGAGTGACCCCGGGACCTTTTCCATCCCTTGTTCTATAGGGAAGTATGTGGTTCAGAACGCTTTATGTGACCTTGGGGCTAGTGTGAGTATCATTCCCTACTCCATCTGCAAGAAACTTAATATGACTAAGCTAGGAGTTACCTCCATGACTCTGCAGATGGCTGACCGGACTGTACAGAGACCCTTAGGTATCCTAGAGGACGTCCCGGTTAAGGTAGGGAAGTTTTACATCCCCGTCGACTTTGTTGTCTTAGATATCCCCGAGGACCCACACATTCCTATCATTTTGGGTCGACCTTTTCTGCACACTGCTGGTGCAGTCATAGATGTGGGGAATAAGACCCTGACATTTTCCGTAGGGGGGGAAATGCTTACCTACCCCAAGTCGAGTCTCCCTCGCTCCCCTATGCAGCCTGAGTCTGTTGCTGCGATTGACCTTTGTGGACAAGGGATTTTGATCCACGCGATGTTTTATTTCAAAAACATGTTCATTTGAAAAGAGTCGCCACTAAATTTTTAGGTGGAATTTAGAAACCAATTTTAGAGAAAATGAGTTCGTGTGAGTTTACGTGTTAGGAAGTTTAAAAGAATTTCATTAATTTAACGCCTAACCCCGCCCGTTATAAAAACGGTCTCTACTAAATAAAACCATGGCTATTACGAGTACACATGCAGATATGCAAACAACGTTTTAATCCTAAACATATTATATCCTTTCTATGTCGTTTAATGCACATATAGTTTCGTCGAAGTTATTTAACATATGAGTTCATTTACTATTCTAGCAAACAAAGAAATGAAGCAGAAATACTTACCGACAGCATAAGATAGATTAACAAACGTTAGCGGCAGACAAATAGAATAAATAATTAAACATGACTAAAACATGAACAAACATGAATGATTAGGGTACAAATAGATACTGCACAATCACAAATCACAAATAATAATTAAACATGAACAAACATGAACATACTGTACGTGGATACGAATTAACGAACAAGCACAAACAGATACACAAGCTAAGTACAACCAAATACATATACAAACATGAGTAAAATACACGGATGTAACACCTGATCAACCAATAGTCATACGAATAGGTTCCTAACGAATCAACCACAACTAATACGCAAAGTTAGACAAGCAAATAACGAGTATACCAAAACATAACGTACGAAAAACCAAACTACACTATCCCACATATGACTTTACTACGCAACTTCAGACTTAACGAACTACACGAAAGCAGCAGCAAGTTGAACTCAATTAAATGACATGAAGCAAATAATGTGAATACACGCAAATAAGTTGATACGCAGGGGACTAGAACACGAACAAACATAAACGTACAATATGACCAAATAAGCGCACGACATGAAACTCTAGGCTATTCAAGTTCACACACCAAAGAATTACACGACTAAGGGGCTGAACGAGCAAAACAGAAAGGACAGCAGACAGAACTACGCATGACTCTTGCATGATTAACGTGATGAGTTATGAAACCAAAAACTAAGCGACAGAGCAAAATCAACGAAGACTAATCTAACATGCAAACGTGAGTTGTAAATCTGAACAAGAACGTGAAAGGCCAAGTTATACACCTACACAGCTCAAAATTTAAAAGACGGAACAAGATCAACAAACAACAGAAATACGCAATACACGACTTCACATGATCAATGCAACTAAACATTACACAAGCGCTAAACGATGAAACAAAACCACAATAACATAAGTCGATATACAACGTGAATTACTCATTTAAGGGGCATGACAGATCAGCTCTAGACAACAACATAACTGAACATGAATGAGATGTAATTACACAACAAGCTAATGAGCAGATTAAACTAACGAGGAATCACATTACGCAGAGATGATCGAACATACATACTAAGTGAACAAAAGGGCACGACATATCTATACACACATCGAAATCATACTAAAAATATCGATCTAAAACAAACGATGAAAACCATAACTACGACGATAAACAACAGAGCGACAGAAAGTAATAAAAAGCGACAGAGAGCAACAAAAAAAACGATAAAAACAATAATTTAAACAAAGTAAAGTGAGTACTTTGCACCCTCAACTTACATGTATCGTTGACCAAATATCCGAGTCGTAATCGATTGTAAGATTTTATCCCAAGGGGCCGTCGTCGACGAAAACCAATAATAAATCCATACTTCGTACCAAAACTGACAGCGATTTTCAAACGCTTGTAACTTCTTCGTTTCTCAACGAAATTTCAAACCGAAAGATGTTTTAGAATCGTGGTAACGTGAACTTTAAGACTTAGTAAAGAAATCAGAAAGAAAATGATGTTTTCAACACGAGAATAAAGCAGAAACAGGGATAGTTGCACGAAAATCAGCAAGGTAATGCCCTGTTTTTCGTACGACTATCTCCACTTCTCTTTGAGTTTCTTTAGGGCTTTTTTGTGACTTGATATTGTGTATGTATGCTGTGTATTTCGTGTGTCCTGAAGGCTTGTGGATGGTGTGTATATATAATGACAAAAAGGTAGGGTTTTAGAGGAAGGATACTAGGAAAGTAGTAAACTCGATTTTGGTAACTTTTGGTCCTCAATCTTTTGGCTTGGTTTTCTTCCTATTTTGTGATATCTTATCTCTGTCATGATAACAAGAATATGTGGAAGGATATTGTACGTAATGGGTAAGGAAATACAGGACTTGGAGCTCAAGAAACAAGCTTAGATTGGGTAGGTAAAGCGGGGGTAAGTGCTGCGTTTCTTTGTGAGATGGATTTGAGCTCGTTTTGTGGGCTACCTTTAGTGGGTTTTGGTCAGGTGATTAGGGGACATGGTTGGGTAAAGCAAGGGGTCGGGTTTAGGCCAAACGAGTCGGGTTTTAGCCCAAACTTGGGTCATGCAAACAGAGCACGGTGAAGGGGCCTGGGCTGCTGCTATACGTGCTTTCTTTGGCTTCTCTTGGGCTGGTTGAGGTGGGTATAGGTCATGGTTCTAGGCTGGATTAGGCTCGGGTATGTGAGGGAGAGTGTGGGTGAAAGTGGCTTCGAAATTCGTGTCGAAACGGGCTCAAGAATCACTCTTAAAACTGGGCTTAAAACGAGCTTTTAAACTTGCTGTTAAGAAACGAATTCGTCGAATACGATTTAATAAACTGTTTTTAAAAGCACGAGAAACGACTTTTCAAGTCAAATATTGAATTTGTAAAAATGATTTTTCAAATCGAGTTACTTAAAATGATTTTTCAAATCGAAATATTTTATTTTCAATAAAACAAACTTTTTGACAGAATACACTTACCCTGTCAACACACTAATTTAAATATCATTTAAATTAATAAAATGTTACGTCAACGGCGCCCGACTTACTTCGTAAAACGAACTCAAATAAATGATACGAAATACATGTTGTCCTATCATCATTGGGTGTTTGTCGGGTTCTCTATAAATTTCCATATCGACAGATACGGGTATCTACAACCTTGCCCCTCCGTCTCACTCTACTGGAGACTCTTTGGAGGTTGTTTCTTCTGCTTTGTCTTGTGCAGGTCTTACGAAGGTTGGCTGCGATCCTGGTTTGGGGGAACGAAAAGCTACAAAGGCGGATGTCTATGCTCCTAGCGATGGAGGTGGAGACCCACGGTCTGCGGTGCCCGGCGTACGAAGTTGTTTTGGAGAGCCTTTTCGCGATGGAATACCCTGCATAATGGATTATGATGCTCTACCACGAGGAGGTCGAGTTATGTGGTGAACGGATGCTGTTTCGCCGAGTGAAGGTGTTGCTAGTGGCCAACGTCCTTGGCCAAATTATACTTGACGTTGAGCTTTGGAGACGGTCGTGCGGGACCATTATAAACTAGCGCTTTTCGGGAGGCAACCCGATGACGTTGTAATTTGTTGTACTTTGCTTTGGTTTGGTTTGTTTTTGACTTTGACTTTATTAGTTTGCTTTTTGTTAAGCGCGTGAGGATGAGGGATTTATAATTGCTTTAGCATGCAGGTACTCAAGGACTCTTTGTCCTTAGTATTTTTGAGAACAGGCCTCGACGACGAGCCTTGGTCGGCCCCTGCTGAAGGGCCTTACCGTTTTTCTCGCGTGCTACTCCGAAGTACTTCATAGCTGGACTGAATTGGATACAAATTGGTGGATTAGTAGCCGCACTCCGTGCTTCGCTTCGGTTTGGGGGAGCTCCAACTTGATAATGTGAGCTTTCTTACTCCTTTTCCCTCATTTTCCTCGTTTTTATTTTCCTACCCCCGTTCATTGTTTGTCCTTTCTGCTTCTTGTGGTTGTGCTGTTTTCCACATTGAGGACAATGTGCGATTTGGTTTGGGGGAGGGAAGCAATTTCGCGCTTTTCATTTGCTTTTCCTTTTCTTTGTGTGCTTTATAAAAAAATTAAAATTTTTTGAAATCCAAACTTATTTTGGTTTGAATTGTCCAGTTTGGAGAATTGATTAGTGTGCTAATTTAGATCTTTAGCATCTCCGAGTTGAAAATCCATCGTCGTAGCTTGCACTATATGTTTGTTTCCTATTAATAGATTGCGAGTCTCAAACACTAGCCCACATGTATTTGCTTAATTCTCATCGCTTTTTGTTTGTTTATTTTCGATATTAGCATTCAAGTAAGGCAATGGTTTGTGGAATGTATGGAATGTTTGATTTGTGGAATGTTATGGATGGATACTAATAATGTTGGAGCAATGCTTCGATGCTTTCGGAGGGGACTCATTGATTTGAGTAACCACAATGGCCATGAATTTGGTTGTGACTGAGAGTATGAGCAATGATGTAACCCTTAAGAAAATATGTGTACCCGAGCTCGATCTTTAACGATTAAATGTCAAGCTAAACGGTATAACATACGAGGGATGCTCCACATTTAAGGAAGAAAAAAAAAAAAAAAAAAAAAAAAAAGAAAAGAAAAAAATGGAATGATGTGGAAAGAAAGGCGGAATGGAAGGTGGTATGCTTGGTTGGCCTTGCTTGAATTCAACTATCGTAAGTTTAATTTTTGCGAAAGCGTGAGAAGCTAGTAATATGATGTTGGTGTGAATGGTTGAGACTTGTGCTCTATTTTCGGTGAAATAGACTATGGTTTGTAAGTTTATGTGTATAGGTCGTCAACTTTGAGATGCTAACGTGATGAATTCGGACCACTTTGATTTTCCCCGACGCTTTTTGCTTGAGGACAAGCAAAGGTTTGGTTTGGGGGAGTTTGATGCATGCCTTTTATATTGAATATATGCCCCCGATTTTGTCACATTTAGCTCGCGTTCAGTTGATTATATGTGTATTTTATGAGCTATTTGTTGTGAATGTTGGTACTGCTGCTCTTTATTTATATTTTGCAGGTTTTGGCGGTCCTGAGCTTAAACCTGAGTCGAGTGGAGCATTTTCGAGTATCGTGACGTCAAGACTAAGCTCGAGAGTTGATTTGGAAGCAATACTATGATTTGGGACGTCAAACCTATAGGTTCAGAGCAAACCTATAGGTTCAGGATGCGTGAATTTGGATCAAAGTTCTTTGGAAATTTCTTTGAAGACCTTAGAATCAAGATGCGGTTTTATGTGAACCGATCGGTTCCCACCCCTGAACCGATCGGTTCAGCCCCGAACCGATAGGTTCTGCCCACTTTATCCTCCGGATTTTCGTGCTTATATAAATAGACTCGAGTTAGGGTTTTGGGGTTATGCTTTTCATTATACTCTTCTGCTTTAGATTAAAAATTAGTTTCTCTCTTTTAAACTCCCTAAAAACTCCTTAGTCTAGATTTAATTAATTGCAAGACTCGATCTTTACTTTGGAATTCAGGATTTACTCCAGGTTTATTCAATCGCTCTTATTTCTATCATCATGCTTAATCATTATTGCTTTGTTGTGATTTCAATTATGCATAGCTAATTCTCAATTAGGGTTTAGGGTGATTGTGATATTTGGTTCAGGAACATGTTTTAATTGCTTATATTGATTGAATTTGTGCAAGTCGATTTCTTCCTACGCGTTTTATTGTCAATTGAATTTAGGGACGCCTTTATTGAATTGAATTTAGGTTGTTTCAGTTTAAGATCGAAAACCGAATTGAAACTAGACTCACGCGTAATTGATAAGCCAAGTTTAGTACGTAGCGAGAGCCCGCTAAATTTGCTTAAGGTTAAAATTGACTCGAGAGAGCGTTTTCTCAAACCTAGTCGCTTGCATAGCTTCAATTGATTGATATTTCCTTTTGAGTTGAGTTCCTGAATCGATGTCACATTGATCCCAATGCCCTAATCTCCGTCTCATACCCTTTTCATACCTCTTTACTTATCGTTCTTAGTTTAGACCTTCAAAACACCGACTTTAATTACTTTGAGATTGACCTAAGTTTAGCTAAGCGACCTTTAATTGCTCTGTCTCTCTGTGGATTCGACCCTACTGCCACTAGCTACCTAGTTAGTTGTCTTTAGGTTTATTTTGATAGGTGATCACGACTTTAGCCTCATCAGCGGTTGGGGAGTAGGATTGAGAACGTTCTGATTCCGGTAGGAGAGTAGAGAACGATCATAACCCGGTTGGTTCTGATACGGCAAGTTAGAACGATAAGAATTAAAAGCATTAACTTGCTCCTGCGAACTCATGCATTCATGTGCATAATGACCTACAACCCCGCAATTATTGCATCCCGCGTCGTGCCCCGTAACTGCATTAACTTGCTGCGCATTAGACGGACCCGCACCATGCAGCTTGTCGACCTTCATCGTTAGAGCCGAGAGTTGGCTCACTATAGCACCCAAAGAATCCTTCTCGCGGTCACTATGAGCCGAGCGAGAATTTCCCCTAGGTCGATCATACTGTGAGGAATGCACTGCCATTTGCTCGATCAATACCCACGCCTTGTCGTCATCGACAATGTTGGCAAACCGCCTTTCTACAGCTGAATCCAAAATAGCTCGACTTTTGGCGTACAACCCATTGTAAAACCTCATGATCACGAGCCAATCACTTAAACCATGATGAGGACAGTCACGAATGAGTTTCTTATAACGTTCATTCCCAAGTTTCAGCAAGTGATTTGTCGAAAGTTTGCTTAAAGCTTTGGATTTGGCTCCGCATCTGATTAGTCCGCTCTGGAGGATAATACTTTTGATAAAATGCAAGAGCTAACCCATTCCAATCCGTAATATCTGCGGCTGTCTTATCCAGGTCAGTGATCCATTCACGAGCTCGATCACGTAGCGAAAAGGGGAACATCGTTTCCCTAATCTGGTTCTGAGTAATCCCGGCCTGATTTATTGTCGAACAGTAATCTGTGAAAACCTGCATGTGACGACCAGGATCCTCCGAATTGATTACACTCCACCAAGTTAAGAAAGGTGGGGCGAATCTCAAAGTTGCCTTGTAAAGTCGCGGGCATCTGGAATCCATCAGGAATGGACTCCGTCTTGGGCAAAGAGTGACTAGAAAGTTTCGGCATAGTCACTAGCGCCTCAGTAACGATAACTGTTGAAGTAGCCGGTGGAGTAGTGTCCTCTTCGCAGGACGATGCTTCTGCACGAAATTCTTCGTCTGAAGCTTCCACAATCTCAGGTCCGTAAGCCTCAGCAATCTCCTTAAAGAAGTTACGCGACCGGCGAAAAGTACGCTCAGGTTCAGGATCGAAAGGAACTAAACCTGAAGGTGACCTGCGCATAAACAAAAACTACAAGGAGAAATGAGAAGCGGTCTCAAGGAACTAGAGTTCCCTGAGACAAAAGAAATAACCTACTAATTAAAAGCGAAATAAAACCGTCTCCCCGGCAACGGCGCCAAAATTTGACACGGCTAAGTCGTATCACCGGTATCAAAAATAACCCTACGGACTACTAACGATACCTAGCGGTAAGAAGGGATCGAATCCACAGGGAAACGTATACTCGCAGGTTTACTAAGTCTAGGCTATTCCTAAGGTAACAGTTTGGGGTTTTGTAAGGTTTATAAAACTAAAAGAACTAACTAAAACAATAAAAAGAGGGTTTAAACGATTGGTACAAGGCTAGGGTCTCGGATTCCTTATGACAATAACCCGGATAATATAACTTTCAACAAGATAGCAATCAATCAAAATATGCAAGGCGATTAGGGCGGAACACGTTCTCTCGAATCAATATTTCCTTAAACTAATTTAGCGGGCTCTCGCGACTTACTAAACCATCTCATCAATTACGCGTGGTGGTCTAATACTGATTAGGCTTTCGATCTTAAATCAATATTACCCTAAGTTCAATTAAATCAAGGCGTCCCTAAATTCAATTGATAATTAATCGCGCAGGAAGAAATCGCACAAGCATAAACTAATCAATCGCAACAATTTAACCAAAACACCGGATTAAAGGCATAATTCCCCCTCAACCCTAGTTAGGGGATTAGCTACTCATATCTAGGGCAAAAGATAGATTGATTAAGGAATAAAGTAGAAACATAATTACCAGAACTGAATGCTTGAATTGAAATTGCGAAGTACCGACGGTTACAATGTTCAAAGATGAAATCAAAGCTTGAGTTTTCTAAAGTTGAAGATGAAAAGTAGTGACTAAAACTAAGACAGAGAATAGAGAAAATGTTTTCGTGCTTCTAGGTCTAATTAATGATAAGATAACCTAAAATTAAAGTTTCCTAATTAATATAACATAAAACTGCAATTCCCGTTGAAAAGTGCATCACGGCCGGCCGACCGGCCGCCGGTCATGGACCGGCTCCGATGCACAAATGAATCGAGCCCACCGTTTTGGGCTCACATCTCCAAGCTACTTGGGCCTCTTGGTTCCAATTCTCGTCTTTCAGTCCCGAGCTCAACCTTACGTCGTCTTTTGGGTTTCCGTCGTATCCACTTTTCAACTCAAACACCTAGTAAATGTATAAAATCCTGCAAAATACGGAAATATAACAAAAGTTCCTCTAGGATGTAATGTGAGAACAAAATGGCCCCGTAGGACGCATTTTGACAATAAAAAGCAGCTCGGGACGGGGGTAAAATCATATAAAAATAGCATCTATCATGTAGGTAAAAGTGGAGGTTTAGACTGATTAGTGGGTAAAAATGACTTAGAAACAGCAGATTTAGTAAACATTTTAGAGGCCTCAATGCTCTCTTCTTGCAACCTAGCAAATTCAATTGCAGTAGAAAGAGAAGCAGGTTTAAAAGCCCTCACAAATGGCTTCACCATTGGTTTTAACCCTCCAATAAAACTATCAAGAAAGTAAGAATCAAGGAGTAAAGGGTTACGTTGCACCATTAATGATCTTAATTGTTCAAAAGAATCGACATAATCCTCAAGAGAACTAGATTGATACAACTTATAATTGAATTGCTCCACCACAATTTCCCCCAATTTATTAGGAAACCTAGCACAAACTAACATCTACCACAAACAACGTAGACCATGGTACAGCAATTCAGACAGCAATATACGCATGAAACCAAGATTCAGCTTTACCACACATGTGAATTGCAGCGAAATCAACACGTTGTTCCTCAAGAATTTTGCAAAGAGAAAAATATTTCTCATATTTTTGAAGCTACAAACGAGAATTAACACCATCGAAGGAAGAAAAATCAATTTTAGGGACATACCTAAATTGCCGAGAATTAGGGTTTGGTGGAGGTTGATTGTGCGAATTTTCCGCATTTTGGCCAGTTTCTAGGGTTTGCTCAATCACACCCTAGAAACTGGCCAAAATGCACACTAGTAGAAAACAGCCTTTTAGTGGCGGTTGTAAACAGCTTTTAGTGGCGATTATGAAGCGACGTCTATGTGGGGGTTGTATAGTTTTAGTGGCGGTTGTAAAAATCGCCACCAAAAGGCCTAGCTTTTAGTGGCGGTTCTAAGCTACAACCGCCACTAAAAGTCTAAAATATGGCTCATATGAACAACTTTTAGTGGCGGTTCTAGCTTAGAACCGCCACTAAAAGTTACTTTTAGTGGCGGTTCTAAGCTTGGACCGCCACTAAAAGTTGTTCATATGAGCCATATTTAGACTTAGTGGCGATTCTAAGCTCTGACCGCCACTAAAAGTCTAAAATATATGGCTCAGATGAACAACTTTTAGTGGCGGTTCTAGCTTAGAACCGCCACTAAAGATACTTTAGTGGCGGTTCTAAGCTAGAACCGCCACTAAAAGTTGTTCATCTGAGCCATATTTTAGACTTTTAGTGGCGGGTGTAGCTTAGAACCGCCACTAAAAGTTGTTATTTTTTTTTTTTAATACGAAAAAATTTCGGCATGACCTCGTCTAAATTTGACGATCCACCTCGTCTAAATTTGACGATCCACATATGAGTACGTTCCTGCACGTAACACATCCGACAACACATATACACCACATTGTATATCCCACAACAACATCCAACAACAACACATCCAACAACAACACATCCAATAACAACAATATATCCAACAACGACACGATATAAAATTCATTTCGAATGTGCATGCAACCAACAACACATCCAACATAAAAATTCTAAGTTAACACCAAATAAATATAAAACACAACATACATACACTACAACACTTCTCTAATCGATAACTCCATGAGATCGAACTTAGCAACTTCCTGGCGTTGTTGATCTTCTCAAAACCACCTAGAAACACAAAATGAAAATATCGTCACGTGAAGATGTATGTGTAAAACACATTCACACGAAATACACAGCTACATCGTATATATAAAACATTATGTCTAAAGATCATTGTGATTAGAAATAAAACACAATCACACTCAATACACATTTAGGGCGGGGGTCCAATGATCATATATATATATATATAAAACGTCCATTTTAATATAAATGTGGTAACTTGGGGAAACATCTAGGGGAATACTAGTCACTCACATTCACACATATACCATTCAATTCGACATTCACAATTGTACACAAGTTCAACGAGTACATGTAACGAACTTAATCTTGACGATTTCTTGCAAGTCGAGGGTTCTTCAGACATCTACGTAATAGGGTACGACTAACTTACCTCGATTACTCAATCACAATAAAGTCATCAAAGATCGTTTAGAACATATTCAAATGCTAAAATCATTAAATATGCTCAACAGAACACAGCCTAATTTCGGTACTCGTTCTTATAACATATTCCTCTTTAATTATGCCATGTCGATCAGGTTTCAGGAAATAGTTCCGCTAAATGCAGGAAACGTCCTAGTAGTAGAGGACAACGAACCAGCAGCAAGATCGTTAGCCCTAATAAACCTTGCACTTAACAAACAACATCCCGATATACAAAGCAGCCACAACAGAAAGTTACACGGCTGAACATCAGCAACACACGGCCCTTAACAGTGACCTTACACGGCAAATACCACAGCCATAACACGGAATAAAAGAGACCAAAATGAGTTAGTGGACAGTAGCAAATTTTCAGCAGTTAACACGGCTGATAGCAGCCCCATTTGACGTTCCCAAACGCATCTAAAATTCGATTATAACATCTACTACTCGTTAGCATGACACACCCATACATACGTTCAGTTACCCACATCTACACCTACATACCCCTCAACCATGCCTATCCAAACTTGTACACACATACATACATACATACATACATACATACATACATACATACATACATACATACATACATACATACATAATTCACATACATACATATACATACATACATAATTCATACACACATTTTCACACAAGAGCTAAGTAAGGCTTTACCCTTACTTGTCTAGAGGAAGAAGAAAGCTAGCCAAGGAAGATGTGATTCCACTCAAAGAGGTTCCTCCAAGAACAAGGCTTCTACACACCCAAAAACACAACAAAAACACCCACAATCACTCCTATATACCGAGAATTTTAACTACAAAAGAATACCAAAACTTACTCTTACAAACCCTGGAATAAACGAAAATGGCTGAATTTGGTGGAGGAATGAAGACGACACAATTGAAAAGAATTAATGACTAACCAACACTACATGTTCTCTATACATTTGTTTGCCCAAACTTCTTTCATCTCGTTCATATTGTCAAGTGATATAGTCAAATCTGCAATAAACTAGATATCACAAAATAAAATCAAAGTGTCGTAAGAATATGAATTAAAATAGACTCTAAATTATAATAATCAACTTTATATATATAAGATGATTATACCTTCTCAAAATCAGACTCATTTCCCGCCGAGTAGTAAAAGATTATATTATATATCCATTTCATAACATAATAACCACACTCGTAACCTTTGGGTTGTTGGGCGCACTAGCATTTATGCAAAAAAATCATATCAATACAAAATATACAACATACATTAATCCATGATCATAAATTAAAGTACATTGTTCAAATTTTAAACAAGTATACATCTTACTTACCTTGATAACTTTTATATCGAGTTTACTAGGTTTACCAAAATTGCGTTTTCCACCTTGAACACGATGTAGTAACCAAGCTCCGTTTAGCCGTCCTTTTATGTCAAGTTTCTTCGAACGACTTTGTTGCGAGTCCAAAATATACATTGCATTCAATCTCAAGCAAGTAACAATCAACATCCAATGGTCCCTATGCATGCATTTGACATTATAATTATGGACACACATAAGAAATATTATAAAATTACTTAAGTAATAAAAGAAACAAAAACTACCCTTCATAAAATGCACCCATGATGTACTTCTTTGTTTCTTGAGCCTTCAAGACATATGCAATGTATTCTTCACATTCTCGCGGATTATGCATGTACTTTACAAGTTGCACAGGGCACATGAATCCAACATCTTTGTCCACTTTGATTTGGCAAGCATATTGATACATAAAACTACAATTAAAATACAAATTTAGCATAAAATACGTACGCTTTATATTAATGACGAATATGAATTTAGTGAGTTAAATACAATAATTGCTGTTTTTACGTACCTTCCCCAAACTTGAAGTGTAACAACATTTAACCATTGATTTCTCAACATTTCTCTAATCTCGAGCACGGTCAAATGGCAATCAATGTTATCTAATTTTTCTGCTTCCTTTATTTGGTAACTAAAAACTGAAGGATCGATCGAAATTTTGATTGTATCATCTTTAGCCAAGGAACACAGCTTTGTTTCTAAGGTGCAACAATAATGACTCAATTTTGCAACCTCTTCCCTACTTAGGGGCATACCGCTACATCCTTCAGCACCTTGAGTCAATTTGTTATCCTTGACCAATTCATCAGATTTGGCCTTTAAAGCAACAAACAATTAAATTATCATAATACACTAAGAAAATAAGGTTTATCTACCTATGTATAAACGTATGACACTTACTTTCTTTGGATGCTTATTAGCGGCCGACTCCTTCGTGTCTTTCGTCTTACTTTTTCTCTTCAACTTTCCAGTGTTGATCTTAAAAAAATATATAATAAAATTGATGATTAATAAATATAATTATTTTTGACAACCTATAAGTAAGCAAAATATTAGTACGAAAAGAAAATAAAAGACAATGGTTATAGTTTATGAACTAAAATCAAACTTATGTATGTACCTCATCATCATCTAATTCAATCAACGATTTAGGCCATTGTGCATAACTACCAACTACTTCACCAACAAAGGTGAATCCATTCCATGGCAATGGAAGAATGCGTCGGCTCGAATGACATTGTCAATGCAAACATGGGCATTCTCCATGGGTAATTGTTTGTTGTGCACCATTTTACCTTTTACCCATGGAGAAACGATTCCCACAGCAACAACAATTATTTCATTGTTCAAATGCGCCATAAGCGAGCAAAGGAGCAGGTTTCTACAATTATCAAAGATAGTATCACAAAACATATCTAATATTTTTACCACATTAGGGATAAAAATGCACATTTTCAATTATAATACCAAAAAATGTAATATTAGTTAAGAATGTTACCTTTAAACTAACGAAAGGGTCAACAGAATGGGTAGAATCGTGACAACTTTTAGGATCTTGTCGACATGATGGTAATAAATCGAATGGACGTTCAATGCCACCATCTAAATTAGACATCTTTGCCATCATTTCCGCCCATTTTTTCTCCATCATTATATTAACCTCCTCGATAGTTTCTCTTTTAGTTTCTGATTTTACCTCCTCAATTGTCTCCCTTTTTACCTTCTCAATAAGTGAATTGATATCATCATCGGTATATACTCTTCCAGCCCGACTTGGCGGCTTTCCAAAATATGATCGGATACCAAGTCCACTACCAGCTCCTCTTACACGGCCGTTGTGATCGGGTTTCCCCGTTGCTCTTACTAACGCATCATCAAGTCTTGAAGGAACATACTCGCCTTTTTTCTCCTTTTCATTCCAGTGATCCTATTTTCATAAGAACACAATTTAAAAGTTAAATAGTACTTAACATACACACAAAAAGGGAAAAGAAAAATAAATTTACATATTACGTTGCTAATAATCAAAACACAAAAAAAACTTACAACTACGTCGATCACTTTCTTCGTTTTAGGTGGAGGAGCACCCGAAGATGGGGTATGTCCTTTGACCCACCTAAAAGCTCGATTGTTAAGCCGACTAGTAACTGAGCTAATCGATTCTTCGGTAATAGTGGGATTTGAATCAGCATTCTCCACATCTTCCCGTGCAACTTCGAGTGCAAGCTCTTCTTTAAGCCATTGTTCTTTCTTCCCTTCATATCCGGCTCTTCCCATATAATGCGGATACTCGTTCATTTTCTGGGACTCTCGAGCCTTCGCGCTTTTCACCTATAATTAGTTAAACCATACAATGATATCACTATAAAAATAATTACTAAAAGACAAAATATGTTGAAATTTCTAATTTATAATACTTACCAAGAAACTTTCCTCCTTGCGTTGTTTTTTAAATTCTTCCCAAACATCTTTCGTGATTTGAACATATTTACCAATTGGATCATCGCAAACCTGTGTTCCTTCCTTCAATTTGATGGTTTTGGTAATATATGTTCGTGTTAATCTTGACTTAAACTCCTTGAATGCCTTCCCCACAATCTTTAGAACTATCTCCTCTCTGTTGTCATCAAGCTTCCATGTTTTCTACATAATAAAATCTAAGCAAATGAAGAAAAATTGAAGTTTTGGAAGAATAATTGTAAATACTTACCTATAACTGTAAAGAGATGTAGAAGTCCACCAAATATAATAAAATACGTAGTAACCAACAGTTAAAATCTAAGCGCACTCTTCTCACTGCAGTTAAAACGCTCATCTTCAAAAACTAAGTTTCCGTAAGTTCTGGTGCCAAACAGTAAAATTTACATGCACTATCTCCCATGTTGAAAACCATCGTATAATCCTAAAAAAGGCAGCACCAACAGCATGTGATTCGTTTTCAACTATACGGAGTACAACAGAATAAATATACTAAACAGGTGAGTCACGAGCACCAATCGTCCAATACCACAGACTACAGTCAGTAATACGACAATCACTACGAAATTTCACCACAAAATCATCAACGGATCAGTGAGGGCATCAACAAATGGTAAATACACTGTGACTTAAACACACAAACTCGCACCCAACACGCTACAGTATATAACAATTAGCGACAACAGAACAGCAGCGAGCAACAGAGCAGAATGGATCATAGCTACAGAATGACACACCCTATTTCAAGCGTACACACACCTCACGCACAAACAGTGGAGCTGACAGTAGCTAACATGCCTACGACACGCTCTTGTATGGAAATTTTTCTGGAAATTTTTCTGGAATATGACAGTAGCTGACAGTAGCCATATGACAGTAGCTATAATGCTCTTATATGACAGTAGCTAACATGCCTAGGACACGCTCTTATATGACAGTAGCTATAACTCCAAATCATATGACAGTAGCCATATGACAGTAGCTATAACGCCATATGACAGTAGCTGACAGTATGGAAATTTTTTTGGAAATTTTTTCTGGAAATTTTTCTGGAAATTTTTCTGACAGTAGCTGACAGTAGCTAACAGTAGCCATATGACTAGTATGTAATATACGAACCTTAGCCTCTTTCCAAATCGTTTCTTTTTCTCCCTTTGGTACTTCATTCCAGCTCTTGTATGTAATCTTCACATTTCGAGCCATAACTCCCAAATCTGACACAAACTGTGGACGGTTTGAACCAGTCGGTTGACCATTATCGCCAAAATCAATTTGCAAGTTATCTGGATTCATCCTTCTCAAGTTCTTCCCGGTTGTCACACCTCTCTTATTTTGCACCGAACGACTGCTTTCACCTTGATTTACGCTCATCTTGGACACCTAAAACAAATAAAACATAACGAATTAGCACATATAAGGACAATATAAGCAATATATTAATTGTTAACTTTACAAATAAAATATATATGTTAAATAATCACGCTGCATAGAATAATGATGGTAAAGAAAATTATTAGTGTTCATATTTAATTCATAAGCAATACTACCTTAAGTTCTATTTTAAGTTATCAAACCATATACCCTCGTTATGATCTTCACGCAAATAAATTTCATCACGTATCATTTGAACGTTTACACATTCAGTGGAAATAGGAGAATGTTCATCAAGTTGGTCAAACTCCTCTTCATCCACAACACCATCCACCCCGAGAATGCGTCTTTTACCATGACGAACAATCGAACACGTATCATCCAAAGGATCTTTGACGTAGAAAACTTGTTTCGCTTGAGATGCAAGAATAAAGGGATCATCGTTATATCCAGTGACATTAAAGTCAACCAATATAAATCCCATATCGTCAATCTTGACCCCTTTATCACAATCAACCCATTTACAACGAAATATGGGTACTGAAAAATCTCCATAATCAAGCTCCCATATATCATCAATGATCCCATAATAAGACTGTGTTCGATCGACAGGTTTCTTACCTCGTCCTAAATATTGTACAGATGATGCAACAACTTCTACTCCGCTATTCTGCATTGTGCTTTTCTCATCTTGACGACTTGTATAAAAACAGAAACCGTTGATGTCATACCCTTCATAAGATATGATGTTGGCGCTCGGACGAGTTGCTAACCGTCTCAAATTCTCACTTATCTCATGTGTCTCGCTTGACACCTGTAACATCACCTTGTCTTTGAACCATTGAGCAAAACATCGATTTTGTTCACTCAATAACCATCCCTCATGCTTATGAGGATATTGTCTCTTGATGCAGCTAAGTGATCACTCAAATGCGGATGGACTTCTGTCATATGTTGCAACACATACATATGAGCCTTTTCAAAAGACGCGCGATCAATTGAAATGATCTTCTTACCTAATGTACCCTTTCCTTGAAGTCTTCCTTCATGTCGTGACGTGGGGAGCCCAATAGGTTGTATGTTCGACAAGTAATCTTGGCAAAACTGAAGTGTCTCACAAGCAATAGTTGCTTCAATAATACTACCTTCAGGACGATATCGATTCTTCATCCGCCTCTTATAGGTCCCCATCTCACGTTCCATCGGCCACATGCTTCTTTGGAACACCGGTCCACAAAGCTTTATTTCTCTCACAAGGTGAATAATCAAGTGAACCATGATATCGAAGAAACTAATAGGAAATTACATTTCAAGCTCACAAAGTATCATGATAACATCAGCTTGTAAATCATCCAATGAATTTGGATCGATGTCTTTAGCATTGATTGCACTAAAGAATTGACAAAGTTTTGTAATGACTTGTCGCACATGCTTAGGTAAAACAGAACGAATAGCTCTTTGGAGCAACAGCGTAAAACGTGACAATCATGAGATTTAAGTCCCACTAACTTTAAGTCTTTCATTGAAACAAGTCGCATGTTAGAAGAATATCCATGCGGCATCTTCATATTCTTCAAAGACTCACATACAACTTTTTTCTCTTTTCTCGACAAAGTTGTGGAAATAGGGGGTAAGTAGGTGCGTTTCCCCCTCTCAATCGGGCCAACCTCGAACCGAACCCTAGCAGCCATGTCATGTCGCGACTTTACGCTATCCTTTGTCTTACTCGGGATATTCAACAAAGTACCAATGATACTATCAAACACGTTCTTTTCAACGTGCATGACATCAATACAATGCCTAACAAACAAATGCTCCCAATAAGGAAGGTTCCAAAAGATGGATTTCTTTGTATGGTATACACCATCAGGTGGAGGTTTGTACGGCTTTCCAAACATCGTATCGATGTTCATAACTCGTGCGTGATACTCTTTTCCACTCAATATCAAGGGAGCTGACCGGTGTTCAGTTTTACCGTAAAATGCTTTCTTCTTCTTACGATACGGATGATTAGGAGGAAGAAATCGACGAAAACCCATGTAGGCGTACTTCCCACTATGCTCTAACCAGTCAGACTCAGTGTCATCACCACATACCGGACAACCCTTGTCCGTCTTTAACCTATAACCGGAGAGGTTTCCATAAGCAGGAAAATCATTAATTGTACAATATAACATAGCATGCATTTGGAACCATGAACCAGCAGCGGCGTCAAACACCCGCACTCCAACATCCCACAACAACTTCAAATCCTCTATAAGTGGTGCTAGATAAACATCAATGTCATTTCCCGGTTGTTTAGGACCAGATATTAACATTGTCAGTATAATGTACTTACTCTTCATTGTAAGCCAAGGGGGAAGATTATAAATTACTAACATTATCGGCCAAGTGCTATGCTGTGTACTTAAAGTTCCAAATGGATTGATTCCATCGGTACAAAGTCCTAATCTTAAATTTCTAGGTTCTTTGCCAAATTCCGGAAAGGTTCTATCGATCGTTCTCCATTGAGGAGCATCAGCAACATGTCGTAGTTTCTCATCTTGATTCCTCTCTTTGTGATGCCACAACATATACTCTGCATCCTTAGGATTTGCATACAAACGCTCGAACGTTGGTATTATTGGTAAATACCACAAGGTTTTCGCTGGACCACCTTTCTTGCAACCTTTAGAAGTATCTTTCCGTTTGTATCTTGACTCCTTACATCGTGGACATTCATCCAAGTCGCCATATTCTTTGCGGTACAGAATGCAATCCTTTGGACAAGCATGTATTTTTTGATATTTAAGTGGCCAATGGACACAACACCTTTACATCGATAAGTGTTAGTGGGGAGTTCATTACCTTCCCAAGAACATACTACATAAGAGTTCTAGTAAAGCGGTAAAACTCTTATCGCTCCATCCATTTCCAGCTTTCAAAGTATATAACTTCAAAACCGCTGTTAAACGAGTGAACTTAGAGCAACCAGGAAACAACGGCTTCTTCGAATCATTAGCCAACGTCAGAAAAATTTCCGGACATTCTACAAAATCATCTTCTAAATCATCCATCATCTTATCCATATTGTCATAGTGTAGATTACTTTCATTGTCTTCCATATTCTCATTAGCCTCAACAACGTTACAATCCTCACCATCAACTTGAAAATGATCACAATCAACATTAGTCTCTTTTTCTCCGTGCCATATCCACAACCGATAATCTGTTTGAAGCCTTTCATTACTATATGATTTCGCATTTCATTTCCAGATATCACTCTTTTTCGATTGTTACATACACTACACGGACAAATGAGAAGTTCGGAAGACCGTTGTTGTCGTTGATGTTTAATAGCATGATCAACAAATTCATCAACCTTTTGCAAGAAATTATAATCACGCTTTCCATACATCCAACTTCGATCCATACTAGTAACTAATAACCAAAAACAAACATTTATTAATTAAAATGAAAACCCTTGTACACCACCGCTTAATTAACTAAGTTGTACAACAACGCTAATTAATTTCTTCATTAATTCCACTCACAACCCACCAAAATTACTACTTAACCCCACCAAAAAAAATACAAACAGTTTGCTACAAACGCAAGCACAATCAAAAGCACAAATCCCAGAGTGTAAATCAGCAAGATCACAGACTACAGATACTCACGGGTAACTGCTCGACGAGCTTTTTCAACTCGTAAATTACAGAACTTGCAATGTGGTAGTTTATGACGAAACCAAACTAAATCACTCCCAAGAAACAAGTACTATAGGATTGTGTTTGAACAGTCACTGATGTCGTCAAATGTAGTTGTTCAGCTTAAATTCAATTGATTCCAGAGAAACAGCAGATTATCAGTGATCAACTGCTGCGAAATTTCGACTGATTCAACTGCAGAAGTGTTAAGTTAAACCGAATAATTGCGAAAGAAGAGATTTTTTTTCAACTCCAGAGCAATTTAGTGACAATGATCCTCTATGCAACTAACTTATCCACTAAAGAACCATCACCCTCAAAACCCGAAAAACGAAACCCGAAAAACAATGACTTGAGACCACAAAATCACCCAAATTTATCACTGCAATCTTCTTCCATACCCAGTTCAAAGAATGCTCATCATCAAACAATCCAATCAAACCAAAACCCTAAAAAATCAAAGCTTAATCACTCCCAAATCGTCAGAAATCCCTCAAAATTAGCGTCGATCACTAACCCTAATTTCAGATACAAACCCTAAAATCAAAAATGGACAGCATAGACAACAAAGCCAACCCCAAAATACGATAAATCGAGTTAAATCGAAGAAAATCAAATGAAATCGACACTTAAAACTAGTGGCATAAAATGGAGGAGAAGAAGCAAGGCGAGCTGATTAGAATAAAATCAAATGAAAGGATTAAATAGGAATAATACCTTTAATGGATTAGAATAATGGCCGATAAAACAATGGCACGCAGTCAGAGAAGAAGCAAGGCGAGCTGATTTTTTAAAACAATGGAGGAGAAGAAGCAAGGCGAGCTGAGGAGAACTCCGGCGAAGGAGGGACGAAGGAGAAGAGAAGAACAACGGAGAAGAAAGTCGGAGAAGAAGGAGGGACGAAGGAGAAGAGAAGAACGACGGAGAAGAAGGTCGGAGAAGAAGGAGGGCGGTTTTTGATTTGAAGTGAAGGTCGGAGAAGAAGAAGGAGAGCTGATTGAAGTGTTTTAGGTTTCTCACTAATTAGTGCGTGCCTTTTAGTTTTTAGCGCGAAGGTTTCTCACTTTTAGTGCGTGCCTTTTAGTGGCGGTTGTATCTTACAACCGCCACTAAAGGTTGGTTGCTTATACTTTTAGTGGCGGTTGTAACATACAACCGCCACTAAAAGCCTCTTCCACAAAGACTTTGTGAGACAAAAAAGAAGCATCCTTTAGTGGCGGTTTTATTTTAGAACCGCCACTATAGACCTATCGTGGCGGTTGTTTGTTAGAACCGCCACTAAAAGCCTCTTCCACAAAGACTTTGTGAGACAAAAAAGAAGCATCCTTTAGTGGCGGTTTTATTTTAGAACCGCCACTATAGACCTATCGTGGCGGTTGTTTGTTAGAACCGCCACTAAAAGCCTATTCCACATTCATTTTTAGTGTCGCTTTTAACTTGGAACCGCCACTATAAATCTTCCACCCTACTTTTGGTGTCGTTTTTTGAAGAACCGCCACGATAGCCTCGACACTATAGGGGGATTTTCTACTAGTGATATGGGGAAAATTGTATGAACTTCCTCATTAGCTAGCCAATCAGCAGCTTGGTTTGCTTCTCGAAATAGGTGCTCAATTTTTACAGTCCATCCTTCCAAGCTGATTAATCGTTTGCACCGCACCACCAGAGGACGACGAGTACTACCATTTCTTATATTGATCTACCTCCGCAATAGGTCTACGTACCATTCTCCGTGAAGATTATTTTTTTTTACCAGGGCACTGCCCCTCTAGAGCACCAAAAAAAAGGCTTCGTTATTGCTGTTTTTTGTGGAAATGGTGAGTCGTATGAATTCTATATTCTGTTTCCTTTTTCGTTATGTATTGGGTATTGAAGCAAATTTCACCCACGCAGTACGTTTTCCTCCCCCTCGATTCAACTGTGATGAATTCGCCGCAGTAAGTTGTCAGCTTTCATGGAGATGATTAGATGATGTAGCAAGGTTAATAGGTGATGCCGAAACTTCAATTGACTGCCGTTTGATTACTCTAAGAACAACCGTAATCTTACATGGCTCTATAGTAGAGGTGATCAAATGGCCAAGCTCGATGGCGCCCACCGACTCATGTTCCTAAATAACTTTAAAACAGTAACCAAAAAATTTCAGGATTATCAACCAACTTAACTAGGACATACTTAGTAGTATTCAGTAATAAAAGATCACAATTCCCACTTGAGTGGGTTTCCTTCATTCGTCACTTTATTTATAATTACATGGAAAAGTTCTAGATACTACATTGGAGAGTCCTAGGGACAATAATAAATACAACAATAATAAATACACAACAATTTACAAAGTATAACAACTAAATTATTTACATAATTTGTCTAATACTCCCCCGCAGTTCGAGCGGGAGGAGGTTGGACGCTCAAACTGGACCTAAAACGATGAAAAAGAAACCGCGGTAATCCCTTCGTAAAAATATCGGCATACTGATATTCAGCAGGGACATGAAGGACGCGAACAGAGCCGACCCGGACCTTTTCGCGTACAAAATGAATGTCAAGCTCAATGTGTTTAGTACGCTGGTGTTGCACCGGATTGCCAGTAAGGTAGACCGCAGAAACGTTGTCACAATAGACAATGGTGGCACGAGTAAGAGGAACATGAAGCTCAAGAAGTAAGTTGCGTAACCAACTCGTTTCAGCGACCGCATTGGCAACACCACGATACTCAGCTTCAGCACTGGATCGAGACACTGTGGCTTGACGCTTGGACGACCAGGACACAAGGTTGTCGCCAAGGAAAACGCAGTAGCCGGACGTAGAACGTCGAGAGTCAGGGCAACCAGCCCAATCTGCATCCGAATAGGCAGTGATAGCAAAAGAGCGAGATTTCGAGATAGTAAGTCCGTAGGTTATCGTACCCTTAATGTAACGCAGGACACGTTTTAAGAACTGAAAGTGTGGTTCACGAGGCGCATGCATGAAGAGACAGACTTGCTGAACAGCATAGGCAATGTCGGGACGCGTGATCGTCAAATACTGGAGCGCCCCAGCCAGACTGCGATATAATGACGGGTCAGAAAGGAGTGAGCCGGCCGTGGCACTGAGCTTACTCCCCACATCAACAGGAGTAGTGGTGGGTTTGCACGAAGACATGGACGCTCGCCGGAGTATGTCGGTAGCGTACTGCTGCTGTGATAAGAACAAGCCAGAACCTGTACGAGTGACAGCAATGCCCAGAAAATGATTTAAGGGGCCCAAATCAGTCATAGCAAATTCCTGAGATAAGGATCTGATAATACGGTTCAGGAATGACGAGCTGGAGGCGGTGAGAATAATGTCATCCACGTACAGTAACAGATATGCTGTGTCAGGACCAGAGTGGAATATAAAGAGGGACGTGTCACAGATACTGCTACGAAAACCCTGCGCATGCACAAATGCTGCAAAACGCTGAAACCAAGCTCGAGGTGCTTGTTTAAGGCCGTATAAGGACTTGCGGAGGCGACATACGTGAGTAGGGGCAGATTTATCGACGAAGCCCGGAGGTTGATGCATGTAGACTGTTTCAGCCAGGTCACCGTGGAGAAAAGCATTTTTGACATCGAGTTGGTGAATAGGCCATGATCGAGAGACGGCGAGACTTCGGCCGCGATCTGAATGGTAGTGGGCTTGACGACAGGACTAAACGTTTCATCGCAGTCAATGCCAACCTGTTGGGATTTACCGTTGACAACGAGTCGTGCTTTGTACCGTTGCAAAGAGCCATCGCTATGAAATTTATGACGAAACAGCCAGTGGCACCGGATGACATTAGCATCAGGTGGTCTAGGTACCAAGTCCCACGTGCGGTTCTCCATTAAGGCTCGGTACTCGTCCTGCATGGCAGCAGACCAGTTCGGATCATTCAGGGCCTCGCGGGGTGATTTAGGTATAGGGGATAGGGAAGGAGATTTAGTAGTGATAAGGGATTTGGGCTTGAAAATTCCGTTCATCGCACGCGTGGTTATGGTTCGCGTTAGAAATTTCTTGAGGCGAATGGTGCGTGTCTGAGGCGGGGCGGGTGAAATTTGTGAGGCGATACAGTGGGGCGAGGAGGGAAGAGGGAAGCGGGGCAATTGGGCTCGGGGTTGTTGGCTGTGGAACGGTGGTGATGGGCCGGGTAGAGGTAGTGGGGCAGGTAGGTGGGGTGAGACCGAAATGGTCAAAAAACAGGGGGTTTAAGGATGAATCAAGGAAAGAATAGGATGACGGGTTCGGTGGGGAGGACTCTGCAAGTGGGAAGACGGTCTCATCGAAGGTGACATGGCGAGAGATGACGATTTTACCCGTGGCCAAATTGAGACAGCGGTACCCGCGGTGATAAGGTGGATAACCTAAGAAAACACACCTAGAGGAGCGGGGAGCAAGTTTGTGAGGGCGAGTTGCGGAGAAATTTGGGTAACACGCGCAACCAAAGACTCGGAGATGATCGTAGGAGGGTTCTTTGAGAAACAAAACGGAAGTTGGTGACCGAAAGTGGAGAATTTTAGTGGGAAGGATGTTATGTAAGTGAACTGCGGCATAGAGCGCGTCAACCCAATACAGAGCAGGAACGGAAGCATGGAAAAGAAGGGAAAGAACAATTTCATTAATACGACGAATCATGCGCTCAGCTTTGCCATTTTGGGAAGAAGTTTGAGGACATGAAAAACGAAAAACGAGACCGTGTTGTTGGCAAAAGAGGAAAATGACCAGTTGTCAAATTCTCGACCTAAATCACATTGAAACGCTTTAATTTTCCGAGAAAATTGAGTGGAGACGTAGTTATGAAATTGAACAAATTTAGAAAAGACATCGGATTTGCGTACAAGAGGATACACCCAAACAAATTGCGAAAAATTATCAATAAAAATGAGATAATACTTGTAACCGTTTTTACTCAAAATTGGACTCGTCCACAAGTCACTATGAATAATGTCCTATACACACCCCAAATTATTAAGAACCTTATTTCCGTTCGTCAATTTACTAAAGATAATAATGTTTCTGTTGAATTTTACGTGGGATAGGGACATGGTGGTGGGGCCCACGGGTAGGCCCATGTGGGGGCAACGGGCCAGGGAAGAGCGATGGCGATGGCGTATGCAGGCGGCGACGGGAAGCAGGGTGCCCTGCATTTGTCGTGAATTACCACGAGAATCACGGCGACGATTTCCGTTATGGCTCGACCCTCATTTATTGTTGCGGGACTGAGTGTGGGGTGGAGTAGAGGTGTGATGTCGAGGGACAGTAGGCTGGGTGGCAGCCGAGTCAGGGGACGGGGAGACCAATGCGGTGGTGTCGTCACGAGTAGACAACCGACTCTCCTCAAGCTCAAGCATGCTCTGCGCCGTCTCGAAGTCCGGAAGCGTATGATTAATGAGAGAGGCGACGGTGTCATAGGAAGACGGAAGGCCGCGAACAAGTTGCAACACGAGGCGCTTATCGTCAACCTTAGAACCGACATCACGTAGTTGAGTAGCGAGGTCACGAAGGCGTTGACAATAGTCAACAACCGAAGGCAGAGAGGCGAGTTTGAGGTTGACAAATTCGTGTTCCAAGGCGGCGGCGCGAGCGCCTTTATTGTTGAGGAAAATTCCCTCGACCCGCTTCCACGCACTGTAGGCCGTGGCCCCGTCCTCGAGGACACGAGGAAGTAATTCGTCGCTCATAGTTCCGTAGATCCATTGGAGAACGTGAGCATCCACCTCAAGCCATTCATCGTAGGCGGCTGAGCCCGGCTCGGGCGGAGGTGTCCCGTCAATGTGGGAGAGGACCTTATAACCTTTGGCATGGAGTTTGAAAAGGTAGACCCATGACGCATAAGTGACCTTCACGCCGTCGAGGACTCGGACTTTATGTTGGATGTTTGAGACCGTAAACACGGGATGGAGGGAAAAGGATTTACCTTTGTCGAGTGATGATTGTTCCGAGTTGTCTCCCATCGAAACGAGGTGAAACGGGGAAGAGAGGGAGGGCCGAAGCAGGGGAAAGAGGGAACCTGACTTGATACCGTAAAAGATCACAATTCCCACTTGAGTGGGTTTCCTTCATTCGTCACTTTATTTATAATTACATGGAAAAGTTCTAGATACTACATTGGAGAGTCCTAGGGACAATAATAAATACAACAATAATAAATACACAACAATTTACAAAGTATAACAACTAAATTATTTACATAATTTGTCTAATAAGTAATTCCATAAAACTTTATGTTACACGGTAACATCACATGTAATTATGTAAATGAAATGAGACCATGATTGTTTAATTTTGTACGGTCTCACGATGTCTGTACGAAACAAATCGATATAATGGTGCCTCAAATTCAATCAATCAGGAGTATGAAAGCACGAGCAAGGTTAAATCCCCACAAAAGAACACTTGAACTTCCATAAAAAGATAACCAAGATATTACATCGTTAAAGCACCCAAAAAAAAAAAAAAAAAAAAAAAAAAAAAAACAACACACTTACCTAGGTACACATCGACAACGACTCGAGTACAAACTACAAAAAACCTACTTCTACAGTTGTACACCCATTTACGCAAAAAACAACAAACCGCGATCCAAACCAAACCAACGACACTGGCACTGACACTGACACTGACACAGTGGGGATTATTAACACAACTAAGTCGTAGAAGCCGATAACAGCTCAAGTATCACGAGTACGATACTTGGACTCATCGATGTCGATCCCTTCTTCCTCAGCACGCTCCCCACCAGACTTGTCCATAGTAGAAAGCCCACCTTTACGACCCATTTCCTTGTAGCCCTCAGTACCCATCTGATCTTTCCTTGCTTGTCCGCCTTTGCTCCCAAGTTCCTGATACCCCTCGTGTCCGAGCTGCTCCTTCCTCGTCTGTCCACCCTTGCTTCGTCCCTGCGCCAGGTGCTCCTGCGCCTCCACCGACTTCCCGCCCGTTCCTCCCGGCACCACCGTCTCGCCTTGCTTCGCCCTCGCGTCCATATCCTCCCTGCTCTCCTGCCTCGACGTCATTTTTAATTATCTATATTTTTTTTTAATTAAAATGTGTTTTGTTTTTTTTTGTTTTGCTTGTATTTGAGTTGGGTGTTGTGTTTTGTTGTGGAAATGTCGTGGGTTGTAGATGGAGAGTAGAGTGGAGTATATATAAGTGTAATAGGATAGTCGACTTAAATGGCCCGTCTATACTCTCGGTTTTGTATTAGTGGACTGCGTTGTGTGTGTTGGGCTTGCGGTCCAAGTAAACCCTAGCCCTCTGTTTGTATAAATATTACGTCCTAAGAGTAATAAGATTGACAAGTTGAGTTCAATATTTTGTAGTATGGTATCAAAGCCCGTTTAGTTGTGTTTGGCAACCACCAAACCGAATGCCAAACCGAAGGCCTTGATTCTACTGAGACGTTTGCTCCGGTTGCGAAAATGACTACTGTGCGAACCTTCCTTGCTGTTGCGGCGGCTAAAAATTGGTTACTTCATCAAATGGATGTACACAATGCGTTTTTACATGGTGATCTCCATGAAGAAGTGTATATGCGCTTGCCGCCAGGCTTTCAGTCCCCTACTCCTGGCCTTGTTTGTCGGTTACGTAAGTCCTTATATGGGCTTAAGCAAGCTCCTCGTTGCTGGTTCGCAAAGCTTGGGGTCTCGTTAAAGAATTACGGGTTTTCCCAAAGTATGTCTGATTACTCACTTTTTACATATGCAAAAGGGCCTGTTCGTCTGAATGTCCTTATCTACGTCGACGACCTCATAATCTCCGGTAATGACGCGACTGCTATCACTATCTTCAAGAATTATCTACACTCGTGCTTTCATATGAAAGATCTCGGTCACTTGAAGTATTTTCTCGGCCTCGAGGTTGCACGCAACCCGGAAGGGATTTTCTTGTGCCAACGTAAGTATGCTCTTGACGTCATCTCGGAGGTCGGTTACATTGGTTGTAAGCCGTGTGCTACACCTATAGAGCAGCATCATGGTCTCGGCTCCTCTGACAGTCCCCTACTCGCTGACCCGGCACGCTATCGCCGCTTGGTGGGGCGCTTGGTGTATCTTGCCGTCACTCGTCCCGACCTAGCCTATGCTGTCCACGTGTTGTCGCAATTTATGCATTCTCCTCGCGAATGTCACTGGGATGCAGCTCTTCGCACTGTACGGTACTTAAAGGGCACTCCTGGTCAGGGCATTTTTCTCCGTTCTGATGCCACCTTGACTCTCTCCGGGTGGTGTGATTCTGACTGGGCAGCATGTCCCGAGACGCGTCGTTCCCTCACAGGTTGGTTAGTATTTTTGGGTTCTTCGCCGGTGTCTTGGAAGACAAAGAAACAGCCCACTGTTTCGCGATCGTCTGCGGAGGCTGAATATCGCGCGTTAGCCTCTGTGACATGTGAAATTAAATGGATGCTCGGGCTGTTGCGGTCCTTTGGTATATTCCCGGATTCTCCTGTACCTGTCTCGTGTGACAGTCAATCTGCGTTACACATCGCTCAGAACCCCGTCTTTCACGAGCGCACTAAACACATCGAAATTGACTGTCACTTCGTACGCGACGCGATCACAGAGGGCATTATTGCCCCCTCCTACGTTCCCACTTCTACTCAGCTCGCTGACGCACTCACTAAGGCTCTTGGGGCACCTCAATTTCATACGTTGATCGGCAAGATGGGCGTACGTAATTTGTACGCTCCATCTTGAGGGGGGGTAATAGGATAGTCGACTTAAATGGCCCGTCTATACTCTCGGTTTTGTATTAGTGGACTGCGTTGTGTGTGTTGGGCTTGCGGTCCAAGTAAACCCTAGCCCTCTGTTTGTATAAATATTACGTCCTAAGAGTAATAAGATTGACAAGTTGAGTTCAATATTTTGTAGTAAAGTGTGAGGGGAGTGAAGTGTGGACACGTGGCGGCATGGGGGAGCTTCATGGTTATCATGGTGTTGCACGTAGGTGCTTCGTCAGTTTGTGGTAATTTTTATGCTCCTTGCTTTTGCCACGTTCAATTTTTTATGTGCTTCGTCTTACTATTTACTGTAGACTGTACTTATCGTTTTATTTTATTTTTATAGTATACTATACTTTAACTCGTGGTCATTTCTTGTTGGGCCGAGGCTTCTAATTGGATCGGTGGTTAATTCGCCATGTTCGGGCTTACGTCGGGCTGGGCAGGGCAGGGCAGGGCAGGGCAGGTCTGAAAATATAATTGAATTGTAGACTATGTTCAATCAGTTGATCTTCTAACCCCAAGTTCTCTATATATGTATTTGATACTTCGAATTTACTAGATGCGGCAATCAAGAAAGTTGGGTCACTCGGGTCAGATTAAGTAGGGTAGGATTGTATTGGGTTCGGATTATATCAGGTCAACATATTATTTCAGGTCGAGTTGGGTTTCGTTTGGGTTGTCATCATTGGGTTGGATTATTTCGGGTTAAACAAGTTTATCGGGTTCGGTTGAGTTCGAATCGGGTCATTATCAGGTCTACGTGATTTTATCCAATTACTTCAATTTTAACCTACTAAAATAAATATTTAGACCATAGTTTTGTATAATTACTTTATTATCAAGTTAAAGGTGTCAAACTAAACTTTAAGTTGCTATCAATTTAATCAATTTTAAGCTTATAAATATGAAGTCATCAATTTAATCGAGTTTATATTAGGTCGGGTCATCATCAGGTCGAGTCATCATCGGGTCGAGTATGAGTTGGATTTGAGTCACTGATTATCGGGTCATGCCGGGTTATGGGTCGTACCGGGTTGGATCAATTTCGGGTCCCAATATTTTTGAATTCTATTGGACGGATTTTGCTCGAGTTCGAGTCTGATTACTTGAGTCGAGCCAAACTAGCAAGTTCTACAATTTTGCTACTCCATAGTTAATTTTACTGCACCACCTTAACGTACATATTTGTGTTCTTTGAAACAAGGTCTAGAAGTAGGACTAAGAGGTCCAAGCCGGAACACTTAGACCAACTCCTAACTTCTTCTAAATTGGGCTTGATTATTTTATGTTTTAGTTTTATTTAATTTATTTTTGTTTAGTCTATATTTAAGCCCTAGCCCAAGTTACTCTTACCATTGAATATAGTCTTTGTGAGTGGATTGCCCATGGGCTAGCAAGGACGGGTCAAGTCCGGTCTGAGTCTAGCTTACAAACTCAAGGCTCGAGCCGGCTCTGTTATATAAAAACTGGCGTAAAAGGGGAGATGTAGTGGGCTGCAGTAACTCTTTTATAAGACCGTCTTACCATAAGTTATGGCCCAATATCATTTTTAGCAGAAAAAAAAAAAAGTTTGCTGGTTATTTGGTTTGATCAAAGTTGTGCCTACATTTTTTTTTTTTTTTCTGGAAGTGATTGGTGAGTTCGACGAGAAAATATTATAGGTAGCTGAAATAAAAACTATTTCAGATAGCTTATAAAAAAATAAATTACCTGGTTATAAGTTTATTATTATTATTATTATTATTATTATTATTATTATTATTATTATTATTATTATTATTATTTTACTATTATATCCTTTTAACATTTTTTTGAAAGAATTTAGCTCATTTCATTCCATTCCAATAAGATAGGTATAATCAGTTTCCCTTTAAAACATTTACAATCTCAATATTGTCACGATCACGCGACAAATTAATCATACATATGCTAACTTCAGACTTCACCATTTGTACTAGCCCTTCCATGGATTTGCTCTCCTCCTCAAAGATACGACGATTATTACGTTATAACCTCGTGTGATAAATCACAGCAACTAAACAGCAGCAAAACCATCTTCCACGCTCACCTCTTTTCTTGAGCAAATACTTAGCATACTTCACCTCATAGAGAAGACTCCTCACACGTCGACGTATTCGCATCCAAATTAGCATCTCTTGCAGCATATTTTTGGAGAAAGGACAGTAAAAAAAAGATATGATTATGGCTTTCGGCATTGGACTTACATAGTATACACCATTAGGACCATCCCTCTTGATCTCAGGTTATCAGTGGTAGATAATTTTTGTTGTAAAGCGAATAAAGCAATGAAACAATGGCGAGGCACATTCACAGAACACCAACACACAGAGGCCCACCTTTGCACATGAAATTTTTGCCTAAAAAAGTCATAAGCTTCTGAAATGTTCCCATGCCAGGCCTGCAACATACTATTTGCAGCAGCTACATTATCCAACTCTTGCAGCACCTCAGTTCTGACCTTGAGTTCCCCAACTTTTAGAATTAGTGATGGAAGGTGTAGGTACCGGGGTTAAATGGGACCACTCGACGTCCTGCTAAGGGCGTAAAAGCTAAAAAGATTAAGTTAGAAAAACCTTTTAAAACTGTTTTGGAGCTGCCACTAAATTATGAAGGAAATTTAGAACCCGCCTCCGTGTCCTCATGCTCAAAGACACGTCTTAGAGTTCAAGGCACGTCGACACCTATCCGTCTAAGGCTATTGTGAAACCAGATTCGGATTCGGGTGAGGTTACTCTTCTAAAGTATAATTCAAATAATGTTTTATGAAAGATATTTTGGAAAAGCCTATCAAAAGATAGCCTCTACTAGATTTGAGAACAATGCAAATGAATGTTATGTAAGCCTAAGTAATTCGCTACGTACAAGTGCGATATAAGTTGTAAAAATAAGTGCAAATGCAAATGCAAAAAGAGATTGTTTAAAACCCTCAGTTAAGCATGCTTAACTTGTTAACGAAAACAGTTCAGTTAATGTCGAATTCATTAACGGTATAGTTGAGAGACCTATTTTTGTAGCGAGGAAAATTGTACAGAGTCTTAAAAGTCATATTGCGTTAGAAGATGATACGAAGTGGTCAATAGTTGATAAAGAATGGTGGATAAGTATGATGTAAATTGTAATGTTTTATTGATTTGAATGGAAGCTTACATTTCAACAAAAAAAAAAAAAATAATGTCGAATTCATTATTAAGTGATTTAGATGCAAGATGAGGATTTGCTAAATGCATACATAAAATAAAGTTCAATTGTCCATTGATTTATTTTAAAGAGGTCAGTTGTTTATGCGACTTTGGAAAGGTGTTACGAATAGGGTGTGTATTCGAAGTGCATGGCCGCCTTATGAAAAGCAGACTCGCGTACCAAAGTCGGGGTGAGCCTAATGTAGACCCTTGCAAGTCAAAGAAGTAAAGAAAACCTTAATCCATGATAGGATTAAGACCTACCTGTCTCGGATCAGGAAACTGGCAGCGCTTCGCTTCAAAGGGGAGAATTCAACACTAGAAAATGCTGAATTCTAAGGATGTTTATGCGTGAGGCTTGTGAGAGGTTTTGTGAGCTGTGTTAATTGTGATTTCTGATGTTTGAAACGTATGAAGAAGGGTTGTATTTATAGTGGAGAGCTCGTCGAGAATTAGGAAACCCTAGAGGATAAAACGGACGTAGGAGTCGCAAGGCAACTTGCGAATGCCTGGGGCAATCGCAAGGGCTCTTGCGATAGCCTGCCCTAATCGCAATGCTCCTTGCGATTGGTAGGGCGGGCAATATCCTCCTTTTCCGTATGTTTCCAAATTGTCTTTTAGGATATACGGGATATTCTTGCTTGAGCTCCAAGATACGTTGTATTGGCTGAGTGTAGGGTTTGTTTAGGTTATCATGGACCTTGGGAAGTGGGCCAGGAATGGGACTGGGCTCGGTTCTGGGCCCTTTGACCCGAAAATGTAAAAAGGGTGTATTTTGTAGTGTTTTGTGAAATAAGACGAGCCGTGAGGCCGTCTCGGGTGTTTGCCAGTGCTAAAAGGTGGTTTTAGCGGCTGGGCCTAAATTTAGGGATTTAGGAGAATCGAATTGAGCCTTGTTAATGTAAAAGGACCAATTAGATTGTGTGTTTGTAAAAGGGGTATGCGCGTGCCGATTAGGGCCGAGACTCGAGACAATCTTGACTCTAGACTATCCTAAGGACACTAACCTAAAGGTGATGACCCATAAAGAAACCTCATTTTGCATTTTAAAACATTTAACTTGAATTCGACATAGTTAGTACCGTTTAAGTCAACGTAAAAGCATGCAATAAAAGTCCATTGTTACATCACAGGGCTTTTGGCGGGAGGTACGGATGTGGGTATCCACAGAAGGCTGAACAGACCATAAGTCCTGGTGCTTCAGCTTGTATTTTGTCACCCATAGTATCCAAATACTGTCCTTCCCCATCTGCAAATCATACAAACACCTGCTCAACAATGCTTTATTCCAGGAAAGGATTTCTTTTATATTGAAACCACCTTCCTCTTTTGGGGACAAAATAGCTTTCAAACTCTTGAAGCTGAATTTCCTTTTTCCCTCCTCTATGTGCCAATAGAAATCTTTGCATAGCTTCACCAGTCTTTTGATCACCCCCTTTGGCAAAAGAATGATCAAAAGAACAGCAACACATCAAAAGTTTTCAAGCCCAAACAGCATGGAGTTTATGAGTTGAACTCTTCCTATATATGAAGACTTTGGTTTTCCCAATTTGTGACATACCTTCTCACTTTCTCAAGCAGGTGCTTATACATATCAGATTTTAAATTAATAGAGGCCAGAGGAATACCTAAATATCTGAATGGGAAAGCACCTTCCCGGAAACTAGATTCACTAAGGATTTGTTTCTTTACCCTGTCCTGCACTTCTCCAATATAAATCTCTATCTTTGAAGGGTTTGCTTCCAAACCAGAAAAACCAGCAAATTAAAGCAGGCCAACATCTGCACTACTGTCATGACAGATGGGACATCTCCCTTGTAAAGATCATGAGGTCATTCGCAAAGATTAAGTGTGTCAGATTAATCCTTAAGCACTTTGGGTGATTAGAGAAACCCCTTAGTTTAGGAATTCTTCTCAAATACCTGGACAAAATGTCCATGCTGAGCACAAAAATGTAAGGAGAAAGAGGATCTCCTTGACGAACCCCTCGTTTCCATTTTATAAAACCATGGTGTGAGCCATTGATCTTCAAGATATAATGAGGAGTGGCAATGCAAGCCACGATCCACTCTATGAAGAGAGGAGGGAAACCAAAGGCATGAAGCATGCTTAATATGAACACCCAATTCAAGGAGTCAAAGGCCTTCTTTATATCCACTTTGATTAGACATCAAGGTGATATGTGAGTTGTTGTATAGCCCCTACACAAAGCTTGTGAGAGCATGATGTTGTCAAAAATGTTCCTCTTACTTACAAAAGCAGCTTGTTCACCACCTATAAGTTGAGAAAGCATCTCCTTTAACCTATTAGCAAGAACTTTACTAATGGTTTTGTACATTGTAGTGCAACATGTGATTGGTCTCTATTTCAAAACTAAAACAACTTTCTCCTTCTTTAGGATCAATGTAACCACTGTCACATTCGTTGATTTTAGCATCCTCCTATTCATGAAGAAGTCTAGTACTACATTAATGAAGTCAGCTTCAATGATGTTCCAGGCTGATTTGAATTCCAAGTTAAAACCATCTTGGCCTAGACTTTTGTCTGGATCAATGTCCTACAAAGCTCTCTTGATTTCATCAACACTTATCTCCTGTATCAGCTGCTTAGTTGCTTGTGAATGATCTAATCTGCCACCACTTGCAATGAAGTCAGTATTCAAAGAAGACACAACTCCTTCAGTCCCTAGGAGGGAAGTATAATATTAAATGAAAGCTTGTGCTACTCCCTGCTCAGTAGTGTGGCACTTCCCATTCATGTCAATGATCTGCCCAATGTTATTAATATAGTTCATCTCTGTTATGCTCTTACAGAAATAGGCATTATTTCCATCAACTTTACACACATGAGCAATCTTAGTTCTTTGCATTAGCATACTTGTTTCAACCCTCTTAATTTTGAAGCAATGAGCTCTAGCTTCCTTCTCCTCCTTCATCAGAAGTTCATCCAAAGGTGTGATTCCTAATTGTTGTTGTACCCTAGCCAAAGCTTCTTCCGCTTCCTCTACTCTTTTTGAGAGATTAGAGAAGTGCAAACGATTTAGAGTCTACATGCAGGTGCACCTTTACTCTTTTAAGCTTCTCAAAAATAGTATACATAGGAGTACCCCAATATGGTGTATGCCATGCGCCAGCCACAATATGTTGAAAGCTGTCATGTAGAGTCCAGTAATTGAGGAATTTAAACCTTCTGTATGATCTAGTCTTGTCAGACAAGGTTGTGATCAGCACTAAAGAATTATCTGAGATACCTGATGTAAGCAAAGTGGCAAAGGAAGCTGGGAATTTTGTTAACCAAGCTTGATTACCAAAGCTCTATCAATCTTACACCAGCATCTATCTGCTCCCATTTGATTGTCCTTTTAACATTATTTATAAAGAAACTAACAATTTTCATCTCACACTTAACATATTCGATTTTTCTTGTATTTTAAGTTAATCACTAAACGCATTTTTTTTTTCAACGTAATTTTTATGATGATTTATTAAAATAACAAATATTTTAAATATAAACAAAAAAGCAATAACACGTATAATACTTCTCTTATTATTATGAATTCCTTTTTTAAAAAATTTTAGTTTGAATTTATTTAAAAACTAGTAGTAAAGCCCGTGCGATGCACGGGTTTTAAGTATAACATTGCAAAAAGAAAAATCAACCAATTAATAAGTTATATTTAAATGATATTCCATAATTTATTATTATATACCCAAGTTAAAGATCCGTCACATTTTTATAAATAAGATTATTTTGCTACTAAATCAAATAATTTGTTTTAGTCTTTGTTACAATATTTTCACTAATTAATCATCATGGTGTTAAAATGAAAAAAAAAATGTAATTAAATATTTTTGAATGATAAGATTACTAATTTTGTGTCCAAGTATACAGTTGTCATTTTTCCAAAACATTTATTCTCGATGCTACATAGTAATAAAAATGTTTTAGTTTGGAACGATTTGTAAGTTTTAGAAAAAGGTCTCATAAAATAATTATGCGAAAATTATATTTTGTATCAATTCTTTTTCTTAGATGAATTCTTATCAAGTAAGGTTAAGGATCAATTTTATTTATCAAACAACTTTTGTATTATACGTGTGCCTATTGGTTACTCAGAAATTTTATAAATTCAAAACTAATTGGATCATGAAAGCTTTAAATGAACAAAAATTCATATTTAATAGATTGATTTTTTCAAAATTAAAATTAAATCTATAACTAAGAAAAAAGAAAAGTATCTAAAAAATAGTAAAATGTTGTTATCTATATAACCAATCATTAAATTTAGCTTTCCTCGGAGTTCATCCATATTAATACTAATAAATGTCAGTAGCAAGAGCTATTATGTAAAGCATGGACAAAAGTTTATAGGGCACATAAAATAATTAGTTTGAGAAATACTGAGTGCATACATTTTGGATTTTATTATATTCGGTTTCAATACTATTATTATCATGTCAAACTACCATTAAACCTGTAAATAAATTTGTACGATTACGTCCGACAAACAACAAATCAAAAGACCGACCAATAAAAATACCTACAAAAAACCTTTTAATATCGAGATATATTAGTGCACTCAATTTATATAACTAATTATTACTCCTACATTGTAGTAAAATAGTTATGTTTAAGTGTTTTCAAAAGCATTACTTTTGTACAAAACATGCAGAATATATAAAAAAAAAAAAGACGAGTATAATGTTCAACAAAAGCAATTGGATTTTTTTTTACCCCTATAAATAAGCATTAAGTTATGGGTAATTCCAATCAGGTCAGATTACTACTCCCTCCATTCACTTCCATTTGCATCAAAGAGAAAAAAGTCACTATTCATTATCAAATAAAATATAGTCATGTGGGATCTTGTTTGATAGGTTTTAATGAGTACAACAAGAATATCTAAATTTTATAATTTTTAAAAACGTAAAACTCTACATATTTGTGTCCCAACATTCGCGTTGGCAAACGTGAAAAAGCAAATGATGCAAATGGAAGTGAATGGAGGGAGTACTTTTAATAATAGCTAATTCTTTTATAGAGATTTAAAGTAATTAGTGTCAAAAATGATAAGTAGAAATTGGATTTTTCTAATTGTTTAGAGATTAAAATTTAAGTATTAATTTGACTGATGTTAACCCTGTTGTGGGTGTTAAAAAAAAATATTTAAGTATTAATCAAAGTTTATTTTCTTAAATTATTTTAAAATAATAGATAAGATTATTCAGAGAAATTTTAAGTTTTTTTTAGACTTTAGTAGGATTTAAATGATCTAAACTATAAAAAAATAATATAAATAGTATATAGCATAATTAATTTATTTATAATAAAAGATAGCCAAATAATATAATATCAAAAATATTAAAATTTTAAATGAAGAGTTTTGAAAAACTTGGATTCTCTCACGTCGCTCGAAAAAACCTTCAATTATATAGATATATTGATTGATTTAAAAATTTAATTATTAGTTCTATGTTAATTTTGCGAGCCTCAATAGCTACGAAAGATTCAACACTAATCCGATCTGATATTTAGTATACCAAACTTATTTCAGTTCAACTCAACTATAATAAATTCGAGTTGAGATCCTCTACCATTTAAAAAAACTCTACATTGTCGAGTTTGCTCAAATTAGTAAAGATTTTATTTTTTTCGTTTTAAATGTAATTATAAATATACTCATATTTAAGTTTGTACTTATTTAAGAATAACTATATTCCTTCTGGCTCAATCATTTATTTACACATCCTTTATTTTTCTCTCACAAAAAAAGTAAAACTGTAAACAATTTAGTAGAATGGAGGGAGTATAACTCTATGAAAAATAAACTCACCTTAACTCCACCTAAGATAAATTAGCACATAAATACTTAGAAGTTTTATTAAGCTAAATCAACTTGACTCAACCCCAATTAAGACAAGAAGAATGTGGCTTAACCAACGCCAAGACAAGCTAAATGTGAACTTGAATTGACCATATCAAACATGAGTAACTCTTACTTAAGACGATCTAACAATAACTTAATGTTTGGCCGACTTATTTAACGAGAAAAACACTAAGAAATAGAATCATCAAATGCTAATTACTAGAGAAAAAAAAAAATCACAAAACACTAGGCAATGGCTTAATGTAACCAAGAAAAATAAATGCTACGGAGTAACATTCTCTCTTCCTCATTTATTTAATCATTTTTATTTATTTTCGTTTGTATAAATGCTCCTTCCTACTTTATGGTTATTTTTTTAGGGTAAATTAAATATAATCCTCTTCTATAATCATTTTTTTTTCAAAATAACCTCTTTATATGTTATTTTTATAACATAACTCCTTTTAAGAAAATTTGTTTCAAAATGGCCCCCAACGTCGAATTTTTTTACTTAACAATAGATGACAATTAAAGACATTATAGGTATGTTCCTTTCAAGTTACAACCACTAATGTCTAAAATATATCGACACCTTTTGAAAAATCGCTATTTAAGGGCGTGAATTTATTCCATTTTTAAGTAGCATATTTCAACTTTGGGGGTAATTTATAAACAAAAGTGTCTCAAAAGGGGTTATGTTATAAAAATAACATATAAGGGTGTTATTTAAAAAAAAAAAAGTGTTATAAAAGGAGGTTATATTTAATTAACCCTAAATTTTATAATTTTTTTACGAATATATTCTTGTTGAGTGATTTTGTTTGATTCATCTTACAAAATACAATATTATTATTCAATTTAAATAGTTTTATATTAACGTTGCAAAATGTGTCTTGATATTTGGAATATGACATCATGAAGGGTTGGATATAAATAGAGGAATTAATATTTAATTAATACACCCTCGTAATTGAAGCGTGAGGAGGGCGAAGGTTCAAATTCGACCGAAAACAAATTAGATCGAGCACGGTAGAAAAACATAACCTAAATTGTTCAACCAGAAAACGTAGGACCACAATAGGTGACACATAGCCAAAACGAGAAAAGAATTCAACCTTTTGTGGCCAACAAATAAACATCCCTCTATATTTCAACGGGTAATGTAGAGTCCACATGAACGTAGCATCTCCCATGACTTGCCCATTCAATTTTCCGTTTCACCATTCATCCTTAATTTTGGGACGTGTAACTAACTCCTACGCCCTCTATACAATCACACCTCTTTCTTTTTACTATAAATTCAACACGTTACTCATAGTACCTTACCAAATAATTCTTCAATCACCTACATCTAATTTTAAAGCATACGTACATCTAAAGTATTTTTATTCAGCTATTCTTTGAGATACATTTAAAAATGGCAATGCAAATGCAATCACTCCTAGCAAGCCCTATGGGTAGCTTTGCTAGTGGCAGCTCTACTAGGTCTAGTGTGACTCACTCTTTCGGGATGGTACCGTTAGCCGTGCGACAGACTGTATTGAGGGTTAGGTGTTCGGCTGAGGAGGGACCTAAAGTCGATCCACCTTCTACATCGTCGTCATCATCCAAGCTTAATTCACCATTGTCGTCACCTAATCCTACCCAAACACCTAAACCTCAACCAAAGGTAATTTTAGCCTTTCTGGCAGAGTAATGTTACGTAATTTATACTCGTATGTCTTATTAATCACTTCAATAATTTGAATTTTGCAACACAGGTAAGCACCAAACTGAGCGACCTACTAGCCTTTGGCGGCCCAGCCCCAGAGCGAATTAACGGGAGACTAGCCATGATCGGGTTCGTGGCAGCAGTGGCTGTGGAGCTGTCGAGCGGAACAGACCTAATAGGTCAGATATCGAACGGAGGAGGGGAGTGGTTTCTAGGAACAGCCATACTACTATCAGCAGCATCAATGGTGCCATTATTGAAGGGTAAAAGGGCTGAAACTAAAACAGATGGGTTAATGAATTCTAATGCTGAGATGTGGAATGGTAGATTTGCTATGTTGGGTCTTGTTGCCTTGGCTTTTACTGAGTTTGTTAAGGGTGGTGCCCTTATTTAATTAGCTCACTTTTCCTAATATTTTTGTATCTTTATGTCCTGTATATGGTTGCTTATGTTGGTATATAACTATATAGTGACCTTTTTTGTTGTATATTTGACACTCGAGGTTGGTATAGTAACACACATTGTAAGTAATTAAATATACTTATCATTCAAACACAGCAAACAATAAGTATGAACAAACTGAAAACGGAAGCGAAATTATTAGATGTCGAACCTCCAGCCATTGCTATGGTATTCCAGATCAGCTTTAAAATAAACCCAAATATAGTCACAAAAACCCGTCTCACGAAATCAGAATTTGTCGGTTCTAAACCCTTCACTTCTCACAATATGATGGTGTTTTTTCTGAATGAATTAGTGTAGGTTTAGTGACCTTAATTCTCTGTATTTATCTTTGAAAATAATCATGTGATCTTTCCATCAAAGACTCAACCATTAGCATAGTTAGTGGGTGGTTAACTGAAGAATAGGGAGAAGAAATAGGTCAGTTATGTACTAGTTTTTGACTGCCTAATTAAATGGACCATATTTTGATTTACTTAAAACTGAAATTAGACATTAAATATAATGTCCACTTAATTTAAGTAAGTCCTACATTCTCCCACTTGGTCCATTTAAACCCAGAAAACTCCATACACGAATCATAGCGATGAATTCTCTTAATTAAGGACGAGAACTGATCTTCCATGCATTACGTTGTATGTAGTTTTTCTCACCACCCAAACTTAATGAGTAAACCATATGTGTACTCTAGGTCAAGCATAATGATATTTCTCAAGATATATATAAAATATAAATGACAAAATACGTACGTTCATAATTCCAAATGAGAAAATATCCAACTGAATGAAAGGTTCAAAACAAAACAATAAATGTATCACAAATCGGGACCAAGTCCCATATTAGCTACATGACCCTTGAAACTCTTAATTGGCATGCCCTTAGTCAAGGGGTCAGCGATCATCAGATCAGTGCTAATGTGCTCAACGATCACTTTTCCTTCTTGAACACGTTCTTTAACGGCTCGGAACTTAATGTCGATATGCTTACTTCGACTTCCAGATTTATTATTCTTAGCCATAAAGACAGCAGCTGAATTGTCGCAATACATCTTAATCGGTCGACTAATAGAGTCCACGACTCTAAGTCCAGATATGAAACCTTTCAACCAAACACCATGTGAGGTAGCCTCAAAACAAGATACGAACTCGGCCTCCATTGTCGAAGTAGCTGTCAAGGTCTGTTTAACACTCCTCCACGACACGGCTGCATTAGCAAGCATGAACACGTATCCAGAGGTGGATCTACGTGAATCAATGCAGCCTGCGTAGTCGGAGTCAGAATAGCCTACCACTTCGAGGTTATCAGTCCGTCTGTACATAAGCATGTAACTCTTTGTACCCTGTAGGTACCTCAATACTTTCTTTGCAGCCTTCCAGTGATCAACTCCTGGATTACTCTGATATCGTCCTAATACTCCAACAGCATATGCAATGTCAGGTCTGGTACAAACCTGAGCATACATAATGCTTCCGACAGCTGAAGCATAGGGAACATTTTTCATTCGTTCCCTTTCAAGATCATTCCTGGGACATTGGTCTAGACTGAACCGGTCACCCTTCACAATGGGCACTATACTTGGTGAACAATCTTTCATACCGAATCTTTCAAGTACTTTGTTAATGTAGGCCTCTTGAGACAAACCCAAGATACCTCGGGATCTATCTCGATGAATCTTAATGCCAATGACATAAGACGCATCACCCATATCCTTCATATCAAAGTTACTTGAAAGGAATTGTTTCACCTCATATAGCAACCCCTTATCATTGGTCGCTAACAAAATATCGTCCACATACAGCACAAGGAAACAAACCTTACTCCCACTGACCTTAAGGTATATACATTGGTCCATGATGTTTTCTTCGAAACCGAATGAAGAAATCACTTCGTGGAATTTCTTATACCATTGTCTAGAGGCTTGCTTCAATCCGTATATGGATTTATTAAGCTTACAAACCAAATGCTCACGGTCCTTAGAGGAAAAACCTTCAGGTTGTTTCATATAAACCTCTTCCTCCAAGTCGCCATTGAGAAATGCCGTTTTCACATCCATCTGATGTAGCTCCAAATCGAAATGAGCTACTAGTGCCATTACTACTCGAAGGGAGTCTTTCTTTGACACAGGAGAGAAAGTCTCCGTGTAGTCAATTCCTTCCCTTTGAGTGAACCCTTTAGCAACGAGTCTTGCCTTATGTCTCTCGACGTTGCCTAGTGAGTCTCTTTTTGTCTTAAAGACCCATTTACAACCAATGGTTTTTACACCATCAGGCAACTCGACGAGATCCCAAACTCGATTTGACGCCATAGAGTCCATCTCATCTTTCATGGCACTCATCCATAAGTTTGAATCTGTAGAACTTACGGCTTGTGAAAATGACATAGGATCATTGTCAGCTCCAACATTATAATCCAATTCTTGTAGATTCGATACATAACAATCAGGAATAGCTGATCGTCTTTCTCTAATAGATCTTCTTAATGGAACTTGTTCAACCTCTTGGTGAACTTGTTCCTCCTGCTCATGATGAACTGGGTCATCATTCACATTATGATCTATCAGAATTTGATCAGTATTTTGTGGAATTTCTGCATTTGGTTGTTGAACTCGTCGATTAACTTGAGGAACGTGAACAACCACCAACCTATTACCTGAGTCAGTAGAGGGATCCTTATGATGATCATTTTCAGGTGCAACTTTATCCTGAAATTGATCACTCCCACTGATCAGCTCATTCTCAAGAAATTTAGCATTTCTTGATTCCACAATCCTAGTGCTGTGAGACGGACAATAGAATCTATAACCCTTAGACTTTTCGGCATATCCAATGAAATACCCACTAATAGTCCTCGAGTCAAGCTTCTTTTCTTGTGGATTATATATTCTCACCTCAGACGGGCATCCCCAAATGCGTATATGTCGCAAACTCGGTTTCCATCCTTTGAACAACTCAAAAGGTGTCTTAGGGACAGCCTTGGAAGGAACTCGGTTTAATATATACGCTGCCGTCTTTAGTGCATCAACCCACAAAAATGAAGGAAGTTTAACATTACTTCGCATACAACGCACCATTTCAATTAATGTCCTATTTCTTCTTTCTGCCACACCATTCTGGTCTGGAGAACCAGGCATAGTGTATTGGGCATCAATCCCATGCTCTTGAAGAAACTTAGCAAATGGACCAGGTGCTTGTCCGTTCTCAGTGTATCTACCATAGTATTCACCACCTCTATCAGATCTCACAATCTTAATGCGCCTATCGCACTGATTCTCTACTTCAGCCTTAAACAACTTAAAGGCATCTAAAGATTCGTCCTTAGAACGAAGTAAGTAGAGATACATGTATCGTGAATAATCATCAATAAAAGTGATAAAATATTTTGGATCATTCGCGTTCATATCTGGGCAACAGATATCCGTATGTATGATCTCTAAAAGGTTAGAACTCCTCTTAGCACCTTTCTTAGATGTGTTAGTTTGCTTACCCTTAATGCAACTAACACAAGTATCGAAATCAGTGAAATCTAAAGTATCAAGTACTTCATCCTTCACTAACCTCTTTACCCTCTCAATGGAGATATGTCCCAATCTCCGGTGCCACAGAATAGAGGATTTCTCATTCATAATACATCTTTTCAAACCAGTATTAACATGCATAGCATTTTGAGCAACATCATTTTGTAATTCAAGACGATATAAATTATCAGACAAAATACCAAAACCAATTATTTCAGAATTTTTAGAAATACTAAAACCAGAGTCTGAAAAATTAAAGGAAAAACCAAACGGTACAAGTCTCGAAATAGAAATTAAGTTTCTAGAAAAACCAGGAACATAAAACGTCTTTTCCAAACTTAAAACAAAACCACTGCTCAAAACTAAACTGCAGGTTCCAATGGCCTCCACATGTGAACCCATCTTGTTGCCTGAATAGATGGAACATTCACTTCCCATCGGCTTCCTTAGGTTTGTCATACCCTGCAAGGTATTCGAAACGTGAATTGTAGTACCAGAATCAATCCACCATGTATTATGATTAACACTAACCATATTAGATTCGTAACAAACGAACGCTAGAAAGTTACCTTTCTTTTTGAGCCAGGCCTTGAACTTAGGACAATCCTTCTTCATGTGTCCCTTCTTTTTACAGAAGAAACACGCAGACTCCTTCTTAATAGTTCGCTCAGCTGGAATCTTTCCTTTCCCTTTATCCTTAGAGCGACCCTTGAACTTGCTTGCACAACCAGATTCCTTATTTGCACAAGTAGTCAGGTTCACCTTCTGCCCTTCCTCCATCTGCAATCTCCCCTCCTCCTGAACACACATGGTCATCAATTCATTAATAGACCACTTATCTTTATGCGTGTTATAGGAGATCTTAAAAGGGGCATATTGCGATGGAAGATTGCATAAAATAAAATGCACTAGAAAGGAATCAGACATAGTAACTTCCAAAACCTTAAGTTGGGCCGAGACATCCCTCATGCGCATGATGTAATCACGCACACCCTTTGTTTCAGTGAGCCTTAGTGACGAAAACTGCATAATAAGAGTGCTGGCTAGAGCCTTATCAGAGGTTGCAAACTGCTCATCTATAGCTTTGAGCAGATCTTTCACTTTTTTATGCTGTTCGATCGAACCCCGAATGCTAGCACAGATCTTAGTCTTTATGAACATTATGGAGAGACGGTTAGATTTCTCCCACTTTTCATAAAGGTCTACAGCATCAGGTGAGCTAGTTTCTGTGATAGCGGGTGGTTCGTCTTTCCTTATCGCATAATCAAGATCCATCCACCCTAATTGCAGCAGCATCCTCTCCTTCCAGACCTTATAATTGTCACCACTTAATTCCGGAACGTCAAATTTGACATCAGTCGAACATCCAGGTAAAATAACTGCAAAAGTAAACAACATGCTTATTACCAAAAATTGAGACTTAACATTTCATGCTTTACCAATGTAAATCATGCTCAAAATATGAACCTAGTGACATAAAACCTGCCTGTGGGCTAAAGTTCTACTCAATTAGATACATATTCAAAAAATAAACTTTATGGTAAAACTTATCAAATCATTATTTCTCAAAACACCTGTGGGTAAGTTAAGAAACATAATTTAATATTTCACCCTGACTAATCATACATTTATAATAAGATTCCTGTGGGCAAGCCTCATCATATTACGTATAATTAATCACAATCAATGTCTTTAAATCCATATGTAATTTCAAAATAAAATTAAACTAATAAGAGAAGCTGTGGCTATTCTCTCATTAATAAAATTTTAAATTACTCAAGACATAAGATTATTTAATTTAGTCCATATACTCAACTATATGTATACAGAATTAATCATAATAATGTCTACTGACCGAATGTGACTCCCAAATAAAATCAAATTAAATAGAGATGCTGTGGCTATTCTCAAATTAATAAGATTTTGAATCACTCGACATTTAATCACTTTAGTTATGTACCCAAACCATTATGTACATAAAAACATACAATTTATATATACTCCAAAAATAACCAAAGATGCACAATAACAAAAGTGCAAAACCAATATAATCACATGCCAAACAAAAACACCAATATCATGTGAGTCTCAAACAAGGAGTATATAAAATAAAATAAGGGCTTTAAATAAAAAAAAAAGGACCCATGTGCCAAAGCAGTAAGGTGTGAAGCAATAAGGTGACACAACAATACAAGTACACCAAACCAAAGGTGACTTACGGAGTACACCAACAAATAATAATAAAATAATAAAAAGCTAAAAAGGGGAAGTAACAAAAACGGAGAACAAACAAAAGAACCAAGACCCTCCTCCAACATAAACCAAACAATATTTTATTATTCAACTCATCTTCAACCTCCACCAAAACACGTAAAAACAACGAAAGGTCCAAAAGCGAAAAACCAGATCCAAAAGCGGTACAACTCAAACACAATAAAGATTATAAACCGATCAATGATAACAATGAAGAGAGGCGAAGCATTCAACTGAAAACGCATAAGCAAGACAGAGGCCATAAATGGCTCGATACCAAATGTAAGTAATTAAATATACTTATCATTCAAACACAAAGAAACAATAAGTATGAACAAAGCGAAAGCAGGCGAAATTATTAGATGTCGAACCTCCACCATTGCTATGGTATTCCAGATCGCCTTTAAAATAAACCCAAATATAGTCACAAAACCGTCTCACGAAATCGTAATTTGTCGGTTCTAAACCCTTCACTTCTCACAATATGATGGTGTTTTTCCGAATGAATTAGTGTAAGTTTAGTGACCTTAATTCTCTGTATTTATCTTTGAAAATAATCAGTGATCTTTCCATCAAAGACTCATCCATTAGCATAGGTAGTGGGTGGTTTTACTGAAGAATAGGGAGGAAATGTAGGGCAGTTAATACTAGTTTTTGACTGCCTAATAAATGGACCATATTTTGATTTACTTAAAACTGAAATTAGACATTAAATATAATGTCCACTTAATTTAAGTAAGTCCTACACACATATCTTTGTTGTTATGTGCGTACTTAATTTCGTCGTCATTTTTATTACCTTGTTAATCGCTTTGATTTGACTTTTCAACTAAATCGTGACTCATAATAATTTGTAAAATCGTAAGATTCTATAAACTCACAGCATATAATTTTTTATTTGTTGAAAAGATATAATTGAAAATAAAAATATTGATTACTGTAATTAATATTTATCCTTGAAATATGAATGATATAATGATTTTAATGTCATTGTATGAATATATTTTTACAAATTACATGAAATTTGAGTTTTACAATATCATTATATAAATTTAATATGATACTTCTTCCGTTTCATTGAATTGTTTACAGTTTGACTTTTTTTGTGAGGGAAAAAAAAGTCAAACTGTAAACAAATGACTGAGACAAAGGGAGTAGTTGTTTTGGGTGATTTTCTCACACGTTTATATTAATTTGGTGGGTTGACTAGTATTATCCTTTAATATATTTGAGTATTGTAATTTAGTGAATTAGTCGTGTTTAACAAGGTACAAAATGAAAATAATGCAAATAATGACACAATACTTCCTCCATTCCGTTTGGTTCTACACATTTGACCAAAACACAGTAATTAAAGTAGAAGAAAATCAAGTGGGGTAGACAATAGAATTACCAAGCTACCCCTACTTTATTCTTTAAAAAAGGACATTGCAAGTGGGTTGGGTGGGGTATTATTGAAGGGTATATTGGTCTTTTAGTTTAATAAAGTACGGACCAAAATAGAAATGTATAGAATTGATTGGAATTTCCGAAAAAGGAATATGTATAGAATCAAATGGAATGGAGGAAGTATTTGTTTACATGGGAAAACACTAATAAAATTAGAGAAAAACCGTAGGCACCAAGCCAAGAGAGGAGTATCGTACTATTGTTAGGGCTAGTTTTACAGGACAGAGTTACAGGACAAAATTTCGTAAGTATTTTAATTGATATGTAAGTTTTTAAAGTGAATGAGTTGCGTTTCTTCTGATGTAAAATCCTTATATAGTTTCACAAATTGGTCTTCAACTGCTCTTTTGATAGTATTTAATGTCATCCTTAATTCTAGCCATTACTCCCTTGTTTCTCTCCGATAACAGCAACATTAACTCCAACATTGAAGACTTCTTCCATCAATATAGTATAACTGCCTTGACTCCCTTACCTGTAGCAACAACTACATTGACCCATTCTCTTGGGCTTTTTGGCTTTCTTAATGGATTTTCCTTATATTTTTGGGCCTTTATTTGTTCTTCATTTGAGTAGGGCTTATTTAACCCGCTTTCTCCTCGTCATTTTTGGGTTTGATTTGTACTCCTCTCCCCGACTTGGGCCTATATTTGTTTTGTTTCGACTATTGGCTCATATGAATACTTTGGGCCCAACGATAGTTTTTTCATTATAAAATCGGATAATAGAATCTTATTAGGATCATATCTTTAGAAATTTCAAACTTAGGATCGCAAGATTCTTAAACCCTGATAGAATCGTAAGATCTAGGATCGGTAAATCAATTTTAAATCGTAAACTCGTATAAAATCATAGAATCGTATTGGGATTCTGACGACATTGTTTAAAATTGAGACTGAATATAAATCTTTATATTAATATGATTTCATTTATCATTATCATAATTTCTGAAATAGGGAGCTAGAGAAAGAAATCAACTATTTTATGCAATTCTAAAATTGTAAAATAGCAGAGTGTAATAATGATTTAGTTTGTTTATCTTTTATATATAAATAAATGTGGATATAGGAAGTGATATTATACGAGTAAGCAGTTATATTTTGGAGCTGAAATGGTTATGTTTTTCTAGCAGTTATATCTTGGAGCTTAAATGGTTATGTTTTTCTATAATATCTATGAATAAAATATCTTAATACTTACTGTATATAGTTAGAGAAAAACATTTTAAATTATGCAATAGTTATTGCAAAAAGAAATGATCACAATACATAATTTATATTTCTACGACAACAATAACTTCAAAAGTATTTAAAGGTTGGTGAGATGATGACAGGCAACATTTATCAACAAATAACATTGGTTTAGGAGTTGTTTTTCCATTTACTAACTGAGTGTAAGGGTATAAATGATTGGAGTCAGTTCATTAAACCATTAGAATCTAATTAGTCAAAACTCAATTAGAGTACACACTTAAACTGATCTCGAGCACGAGCTATATCGAATATATCTGAGTCACGCCCGAGCTTAGTAATGTTCGAATCGAAAGCTTGGATCTATGTTTATTTTTGTTTTCTTGTAACTTTATTGTTGTATAGTAGTATATATATATATATATATCTATTTTGCTATAACTATAGGATTGTATTAAGTTTTGTATTTTATACAATATTTTAACTTCTTTATTATAAATTTTTTTTTTATATGGTCTTAGACAAGCAAGCTTCTCAAGCTTGGTATGATCTATTATCAGAATTCGTATTAGAGAACAAATTTAAATGTGGCTCGATTGACAAAATCTTTTTCTTAATACAGATGGAATTCTCTTATAGTTGTACAAATTTATTTCAATGATAATTCCTTCGTTTCAGTAAGATGTTCTCACTTTTGTTCAAATGTGAGGAATAAAATAATCAAATGAGAACATCTTCGTGAAATGGAGGGAGTATTATCTTTGTATCTACCAATGCCAAATTGTGTGATTTTTTTAGGCCTAACGAAATCGTATTCAATCTACTTAACTATTAAATATAATGTATTTAATTCAATCTAATTTAACTTTTAGTATTTTGGTGTCTACTTACAATTTTTGTTTTTTGATTTTATAACTTTTTTTTAATATGATGCTATTGAAAACTTGATAAAAACAAAAATGTGAAAAGAAGGAGGTGGCACCTGCGTTGGAGGCTGAGGTGGGGACGCCATGGACAACAGTAGGAAAGCGAGGTGAGACTTCCTTGTTGAAACTTACTGTTGATGATGTGGCACCTAAAATTGAATTTTGGTCGACGGCGATATATTGCTATATATTGGGTGCTAATCCTCCGGGAGAAGTAATCAAAGGATTTGTGAATCGAATCTGGGGCAAATATAAGGTGGAGAAGATCTCCTTTCTTAACAATGGTATATTTTTGGTGAAATTCCCTTCGAAGGAGCAGGTATCAGAGGTCTTAAATGGAGGTTTTTATCTATTTGATAATAAACCTGTGATTGTTCATGCCTGGTCACCTGAGGCGCGGTTGGAAAAGGAAGCTGTTGATAAGGTTCCAGTGTGGGTCAAGTTGCATAAACTTGACTTGAAATTCTGGGGAGCTAGTTGTATGGAGAAGATTGCTGGCCTAATGGGCGGCTTTATTAAAGTGGATGGTCCTACGGAAATGAAGACTAGACTTGGCTTTGCTAGGGTCTTGGTTGAACTTAAATTAGGCCAGGAATCTCCCAACAAGGTGAAGTTCTTGGATGAGAATGACTTCTTGGTGGAATGTATTGTGGAGTTTGAATGGCTTCCAGTTCAATGTACTAGCTGTAAGGGGTATGGTCATACCACTGAGCAGTGTAGGAGGAAGGAAGTGTCTAAGAAAACCTGGGTTCCTAAGAAACAGGCTGTGGTTGTTCATGAGGCACCTCCTGTTGTGCCAATGGTGGTGGATACAGTAGAGGTGGTGAGGTCTTCCGTGCCAGTCACTCCTGTGAGGATTTTAAGTGGGATGAATGAGGCTGATAGTATTGTGAGGGTACCTTCTAAGGGTTCATTCTTGGATGTACTCACTACTGGGATGCTAGGTCAGACTCAACAAGGAGGAGAGGGGGTCTGTCATCATATTAATAATGGATAGGTGTGGTTTTTGGAATGTAAGGGGCATTAATAGCCCAAATAAGCAGCATGAGGTTAGGTGGTTCCTAGATCAAAATAAATGTAGTGTGTTTGGTTTATTGGAAACTAAAGTTGCTCTCAGCTCATTGAATAAAGTCCTTCCTAGTTTTAATACCAGTTGGTCAATTTGCACTAATTCTTGTACTCACAAAGGGGGTAGGGTCTGGCTTCTTTGGAAACCTGATATTGTTGATGTGAACATTAAGTTGGATGCTCAGTGTATAGTTGTTGTGGTGGTTGATAGGGTTACCTTGGTTGCTATGCAAGTTATAATGGTCTATGCTTTCAACAAAATTCATGAGAGGACTCAATTGTGGGATGTTATTTGCCGGTTTAAAAATTATCCTGGTCCATGGATTGTGTGTGGAGACTTTAACAATGTCTTGAGGCCTAGTGAACGAATGGGGGCTGAGGTTTCTTTGCAGGAGATAAGTCCCTTTGTGGAGTGCATCAGCAAGTGTGGTCTGAATGAGCTTCCAACTTAGGGTGCTTTTTTCACTTGGTCTAATAAACAAGTTGGGATGGATAGAGTGTGTAGTAGGATAGACAGAATTTTGGTTAATGACCAATTCATGCTTGATTTTCCTACTGCTATTGCAACTTTCTTGCCTGAAGGGTTGTATGATCATTGTCCTTGTTTGATTAAACTGAAATTGGAGGATATTATGAGAACGTCTTGGTTCAGATATTTCAATATGTGGAGTCTGGATCCAATGTTTGCTGAGGTTGTACAGACTGGTTGGTCTTGTGTGATTAGGGGTACTGCTATGTACCAGGTGACAACTAAGCTGAAACTGTTGAAGAAAAATCTGAAAGCTTTTAACAAAGATGCTTTTTCAAATATTGAAGGCACTGCTGAAGTTGCTCTACAAGCTGTGAGGGAAGTTAAACTTCAATTACAGCAAGACCCTTCAAACTCTTCACTAATTTTGATGGAGCAGCAGTTAAGGGCCACAGCTCATACCTTGGCTGCTGCTAAATCATCCTTCCTTAAGCAAAAAGCCAAGGTTACCTGGATGAGTATGGGGGATAGTAATTCTGCCTATTTTCATAGTCAGATAAAAGCAAGAAGGATTCAGAACAGAGTCCTGTGTATCAAAGATATCAATGGAGTGGAGAGAGACACTCAAATTGGAATGCAAGAGGCCTTTGTTGATTATTTTAAAGTTATTCTGGGAAGTAGTAGGAAGGTGAAGGCAGTGCATAAGCCTAGTGTGAGACTTGGTGCCTGTGTGAAAGAGGAGTGGTGGCCTGCCATGGTAGCTATTCCTAATAAGGAGGAGATCAGAGATGCAGTGTTTAGTATCCCAGATGATAAAGCACCAGGCCCTGATGGTTATTCTAGTAAATTCTTTAAGGATGCTTGGAAGATGGTTGGAGATGATATGTGTAAGGCTGTCCAGGACTTCTTCTTGACTGGTCAGTTGTTAAAGCAGATCAATGCTACCACTTTAACCCTAATTCCTAAGGTGGCTTGTCCCAAGTCAGTTTCTGAATTTCGTCCTATAGCTTGTTGCAATATAATCTCTAAATGTATTTCAAAGTTACTTTGCACAAGAGTTGGAGAGGTGTTACCTGAGATCATAAGTCCTACCCAAAGTGCTTTTGTGAAGGGTAGACAAATTGTTGAGAATGTCCTCATTTGCCAAGACTTGGTCAAACTCTATTCTAGGAAGACCTGTTCTCCTAGATGCCTCCTCAAGATTGATCCGAGGAAGGCCTATGATTCTGTAGAATGGTAATTTGTGGAAGAGATGCTGATAGCTTTACATTTTCCAGAGCACCTCATACTTCTTATAATGGTGTGGGTTAGAAGCCCATGGTATTCCTTGACTCTTAATGGAGAGTGCTTTGGTTTCTTTAAAGGAGAAAGAGGACTCCGACAAGGGGATCCATTATCTCCTCTGCTGTTTACTATATGTATGGAATATCTGTCTAGGATACTTATGGTGGTCTCTAATAATGGTGAGTTTCATCATCATCCTTTGTGTTGAAGAATGAAGCTTAATCATCTCTGTTTTGCTGATGACTTGCTTATGTTTTCAAAGGGTGATGTTCAATCAGTTCAGCTTTTGCTCAGAGGTTTCATAACATTTTCAAAGGCATCTGGACTCATTATGAATCAAGAAAAGTCTGATCTTTATTGTAATGGGGTTCAGCAGTGTGTTTTGGACAGTATCTTGAGGGTTTCTGGTTTTCGGCAAGGGTCTTTACCTTTTAAGTATCTTGGAGTGCCTATAAGCTCTAAGAGGCTTACTAGTAAAGATTGCTTTGTACTGTGTGAGAAGATTTGTGCTAAAATAAGGAGTTGGGGAGCTAGGAGGTTGTCTTATGTTGGTAGGTTGACTTTGGTGAACTCTGTTTTGAACACCATGCACTCTTATTGGGCTTCTATGTTTCTGTTGCCTTCTTCAGTAATGAATAGGGTTGTGGCCATTTGTAGGAACTATCTTTGGGATGGTAGTGAGGATTACCATAGAGCACCCATGATCTCTTGGGAAAGAGTGTGTGTTGAGAAAAACAAAGGTGGTCTTGGTATTGTTGACTGTAAGAAGTGGACTCTAGCAGCTATTGGTAAATTTTTGTGGTGGCTTGCTATAAAGAAGGATCATTTGTGGGTAAAATGGGTCAATCACATATACTGAAAAGGCATGCCATGGATGGATCATGAACCATGTATGTCTTCCAGCTGGCCTTGGAGGCAACTGTGCAAAGTTAGGAATATTTTGAAACCAGGTTACGTTGATGGCAAGTGGTGTGCATGTGATGGTCTCTACTCTATTAGCAGGGGCTATTCATGGCTTATAGGACAACAACCAAAGGTTGCTTGGGTGCAGAATGTCTGGAATCGATTTAATGTACCTAAGTGGACCTTTATTGCTTGGTTAATCAAATGGCAGCGGCTGATGACTTTGGACAGAGTCTGTAGATTTGGTGGTGTGTCTGATGGGTTCTGTTTACTGTGTGGAGTGGAAGGGGAAACTTGTGCTCATCTGTTCTTCAATTGTTTGTATTGCTCACAGTGTACTTCTCTGTTGGGTAGCTGGCTGCGTTTTCGTATTGTCCCTGTTACTTGGCTGACAGCAAATCAAAGGAGGAGATTGTCGTTATTTCAAAGGTATGTGTGTGTTGCTGCTGTCAATGGTCTCGCTTATGGTATTTGGATGCAACGTAATCTATGTCGGCTGGGCAATGCTATATTACTTCCTCGTGTTTTGGTTGCTCAGGTGAAGAGGCTTCTACTTTGTAGAATTGATTCTTTATCTCCTTTGAATCTTAGTGTATTGATAAGGAATGGTTAGATAACTTGAGGAGGAGTTAGGAGAGTTAGTGGATTTATCCCCCTGGATGAATACTTGATGTATGAAAATTGACTTGTAATGGTCTTATTGAAGTTTAATATAACTTACATTTTACCAAAAAAAAAATGTGAAAAGAAATCAAATATATATATATTTTTTAAAAATTAGCTCATATTTTCATTTCACCCCAAGGTAAACCAAATTACAAGAACAACATTGCCTATTTAGACTACTTAGTACCTCTCCATCATTCTCGTTTTTTAATGAATGCATAATCCAAAGGCTAACATCCAACTTAATCCTTTGTACCACACCATCACTTGAATTTTTCTTCACTTCAAAAATCCTATAGCTTCTCTCATTCCAAATGAGATAGATACCCGCCATCAAATTGTTGCACACCCATCTTGATTTCCATTTTTTCCAACACAAACCATGCTTGGCCATCCTGAGTTCATACATCAGACTCCTTATCCTTCTTGTAATGTCAATTCAAGTCGACAATTGTTGCATTACAGAGCAAGAAAAATTACACAAAAAAAAGGAGTGATCATGGCTTTCACATGCTTGTTTACATAAAACACACCAGCTAGTCGTGTAAAGGACTCTACTACTATCTAATTATCAACGGTAGGAAGGAGCTTTTGCACTGTTGTGGCAGCAACTACACAATGTTTAGGCGGGTTACATAAATGCCAGGCTACTGAGCACCAAGCAAAGGAACTTTTGCATCATGTGATCTCAAATAACTATAAGCATGCTGAACAAGCTTCCCCCTCTGGAGGGCAGGTCATCTCTAACTGTCAAAATGTCACTCCAACTCTTAGAATCTACAATATATATTATAACTCGCTCCCCACAAATCAGTATGATGAAGCTTATAGGTAGCCAACCATTGCACCTATATACTCAGCATGTCCTGTATGATATCAGAAAGTTGTTTACACAACGTAGCCTTGTTCCATGAAAGTACTTCCTTGATATCAAAACCCCACTCCTCCTTTGGTAGACACACACTTTTCCAACTTTTAAAAATTATCCTCCTCGTGGCTTTTTCTATTTGCCACATAAGCTCTCTGCTTAGTCTACTAATTCTCTTCACTACTCCTTTGCGCGACAAAATAGCATAACATCAGAAATTTTCCAACCCAAATACCATAGAATTCAAAAGTTGGAGCCTCCCTATATAAGACAAACTTTAATTTGCCCAATTAGTAATATACTTCTTTACTTTCTCTACAAAGTGATTATACATATCTGCCTTGAGATTGACCGATGCCATAGGAATACCCAGGAATTTACAAGGGAAGGTATCCTCCTCGAAACCGAACTCCTTAATGATAAGTTGTTTCATCTCCATCATGACCCCTACGAAGTAAATGTGAGTCTTAGCTGGATTAGCCTCAAAACCTGAGATACTAGCAAACATATCAAAGGTGTTAGCCACTGCCACAACTGAAGGAAGGTCCGCCTTGTAAATATCATTATGTCATCAACAAATGTGAGAAGAGTTAAGTTAATCCTCACACACTTAGGGGTGGTAAGAAAAAAACCCTTGCAACTTCCTTAAGTACCTGGACAAAATGAATAAACTATAAATTGTATATAAAGTATGTGACAAGTTTGGTACCTTAACGTTTGCGAATTCTATGTGATACCCTTACGTTTTCAAATTTATAATTGATACCCCTAAACTTAATGATTTAACTCATACAATTCCCGAAATACTTCAATCCACCTCTTTTAAATTTTTGGGTTTTTCTACGGTGTACCCTCCAACTTTTTTGTTTTCTATCGTATACCCATGTTTTTTTCAGTTACACGGTGTACCCTCAAATTTCATTATCCATTCTCAACCGTGACCTAAAGTTACTTAACTGTTAATTAAACACTAACACCGTTACATTAAGCTCTCATTTCTCTCTCTTTTTAATATTTCCTTCTAAATTTATGAATTTCAAATATTCATGATTATTTTACGATAAAGTAAATCAATAAAGTTTATGACTTTTAACAACAATTTTAAAAAAAATTATATACTATAGAAAAAAAATGAATAAGGATGAAAAATAGTGGAAAATTAAAAAAAAAAAAAAAAAGGGATATTTCATAATTTTGAAGGGAAAACATAAAAAATAGAAAAAATAGGAGTTTATTCTAACGGTGTTAGTATTTAGTTAACAGTTTAGTGATTTTAGGTCATCTTATAGAATGAGTAACGAAGTTCAAGGGTACACGGTATAAGGAAAAAAAATAGGGGTACACGATAGAAAACCAAAAACTTGGAGGGTACACCGTAGAAAAACCCTAAATTTTTTGTTTACTCATTTTTGATTGATTTTTTTTGCAATAATTTGTCATGCCAATAACATAAACCTCATTTCGTCACAACATATTTTCTTTACAAAATTTCATTTTTTAAAATGAGATTTTTGTAGTTTGAGTATTTTGAGAGCATGTTACAAAGTTTCAGGGAATTAATAATAGTTTCTAAAACTTGAAGGTATCATATAGAATTCAAAAAAATATAGAAATGGAGAGATAACACGTAGAAAAACCCATAAACAACCGAAAGTAACAAATGGTAGCCAAATTATTTCACTAATTCTAGGACCAATAACGTGATCGACACATCGAATAGCAAAAAAGAGAATAGAAGTCTAAGTTATGTGGCCTAGAATGATACATCCCTCCGTTTTTCTACCGGTGAATACTAAATTAAGTTAAGTGGTCAATGTATAGTCGACAAGATCAACGTATCTCCCATGACTTGCCCATACAATTTTGGTCACATCATTCTGCCTTACTTTAAGGACGTGTAACTCTACTATCCCCTCTATACAATCTCAACTTTTTACTATAAATTCAATACGTCTACTGGAAGTATCTTATATCCAAATAATCATTCATCTCCTACATCTTAATTCTAAAGCATAAATCATACAAAGGCTTATATTATTATTCATTGAGAATATATTTAATGGCAATGCAAATGCAATCCCTTCTAACGAGCCCAATGGGTAGCTCCAATACGATTCGCTCATTTGGGATCGTCCCCATGACTACACGACATACAATACTGAGGATTAGCTGCTCGGGTAAGGAGGGACGCAAGGTCAACCCACCATCTACATCATCGTCGTCGTTGTCATCCACGCCTAATTCACCATTGTCGTCACCCAATCCTACCCCGACTCCTAAAGCTCTACCAAAGGTAATTTGTCTTATCTAATAAAGGAATATGCATGTGTTTTCTTTCGTTTTAATAAAATTTACGGTATACCTACATTTTATAGCTCTAATGTATTACTCCCTCCGTTTCAGTGAATTATTTACCGTTTGACTTTTTGTGAGGTAAATTTGAGAGAAATGTAAACTAATGACTGAGATTGAGGGAATATATCTTTAGACATATATATACAAAATACAGATATGTTATCTAATCAAATAATATGTTGGATTATTATGATTCATAATATTCCACGGTATTAAATTAAAGTTTTTTGATATAGTTTTATCTAATGGACATTATGGCTCCTAATTAGTAGGTAGTTAATTCACATACTTCATGTATAGTAAAAACCTTAATAGATCCTTCTCCTATAACGTAGAAACAGTAAAAGAAATGAGAGAAAAGTATGAGTTAGATTCAATCTTCTATATATTCTCACAAATTAAAACACTATAATAACATCCGCTAATTAGTAGTTCAATGCTAATTTCCCAACACAGATAAGCACGAAGTTGAGTGACCTACTAGCATTCGGCGGTCCAGCCCCAGAACGAATCAACGGACGACTAGCCATGATCGGGTTCGTGGCAGCAGTGGCTGTGGAGCTGTCGAGCGGAACAGACCTGATAGGTCAGATATCGAACGGAGGAGGGGAGTGGTTTCTAGGAACAACCATACTACTATCAGCAGCATCAATGGTGCCATTATTGAAGGGTAAAAGGGCAGAGACTAAAACAGATGGGTTAATGAATTCTAATGCTGAAATGTGGAATGGTAGATTTGCTATGTTGGGTCTTGTTGCCTTGGCTTTTACTGAGTTTGTTAAGGGTGGTGCCCTTATTTAATTAGCTCACATCTCCTACAAGTAGCTTTGTCTTGTATATATATGCATAGACGCTTAGTTGCTTAGCTTTGTCATGTATATATATATATGCATAGACGCTTAGTTGCTTAAGTTGGTATATATAGTGACATATCCTTGTATTTCGTACTTTGAGGTTATTATAGTAACACATGAGTGCTTTTGTTATTTTGTGTGGGAATTTAATTTTCATTTTTATATCTTGCTAATTTCTTCATGTTGAACATCATATTTATTGTGCGGTTTAAATAAATACAGTGCTTATCGTACATTTGAACTCATGTCAAGTGAAAAACACAAAAAAAAAAAACATATATATGTAAAAAATTTTAAATTAGAAATCTGAAATTTATAGAATATTATACATATTCATTTAGAGTCTCGATATTTAGGTACAATGATTACTTGTTGATTTTTTTTTCTTATCTACCTAATTTCTTAATTAGTTTTAAGAATATTAAATACTGGAAAGACTAATTTATTTTATTGGTAAAATAATGATGTAGGAGAATAATAACGGTACTGACCTTAGTTCGGTACTCGTACTAGTAGTGCTGTTTTCCGTCCACGACTCCGTTAACCCGGTTGTGTTCACACTCTAAATCCAAAAGCACACTTAGTGATGGAAGCTTTATGTGTAGTTAGGACCTGTTCTTTCGGACTTTTTTGAATCGAATCGAATCGAATCAATCGAATGAATCGAATCGAATCGAATCGAAATGAGCTAAATCGAATTGAATCGAAATGAATCGAATGAATCGAATCGAATTGAATCGAATGAAGTTCAAATTTATAACATATGTGCTGAATCGAATCTAAATCGAAATGAACTAAATCGAATCGAATGAAGGTGAATTGAGTTGAATCCAATCGAAATGAGTGAAAATAAAATTTGGAAAGAAACGAGGTCCTTAATTGTAATAATTATTTATGATTTATGTGTGTCTATTTCAGAAAGAAATTATCTCAATTTATAGTGCTAATTACAATATCTATTTTACGCTAGAATAATTAGTAGAATAATTAGAATATCTTTGTATCCTTAATTACTCATAATCAGGATATTATACAGCTAATTATACTGCATAAAAGATATTGTAATATCTTAATTACGTGGTCATAATGTTGTCATAATGTCCTCATAATATCGTCATACTACAACACTCCCACTTGCATAACCAAGGTGATCCTCTCACTTAGTCACACAACCAAGTACTACTACAATTAAACATACACAATTCATACAGGAAAAGAAGCGTGCGACCAAAATCGTAACAAGTAGTGTTATATTAAGCTACCATCAAACTAACATAACACTTTCAATAATAACGATTCTCCGAATCATTCACTTGGAGATAGTTGTTGTAACTCATACAACTCGAGATCGTTCTTGATTTCACCAATGCTTGGAAACTCATCCTCAAGAAAATTGACATTTCGAGAATCCTATTCTGTCATACCACCATCTAGATCTAGATGTTCACCATATATTACATATCCTAAGGAGTCCTCAAGATACTGTATGAACACCATTTTGGTGGCTCTTGGACCAAGTTTACCATGTTTATGGGTTGAGTTTATGGCTTTCTCTTAAACCATAACTCATATGGAGTAAGGCGTATACTCATACTTGGCACACGATTGAGGAGATATGTTGCCGTAAGCAATGCATCAGCCCAATAGCTAATTGGAAGGTTCGCTTGTGCCATCATAGACAAAACCATGTCAAGTAACGTACGATTCCTTCTTTCTGCAACACCATTTTGTTGTGGATACAAGGAATCGTAATTTGTCTACGTATACCCTTTTCCCTACAAAAAACTTTGAACATATATGAAAGGTATTCACGTTCACGATCGATTCGAAGTGACTTAACTTTTCGTTCCAATTGTGTTTCTACTTCCGCTACAAAACGCTTAAACTTATCAAGTGCTTCGTAACGATTAGACAACAAATACACGTATCCAAAACGCGAATAGTCATCTATGAATGTGAGGGAGTAAGAAGCGCCATGACGGGCCTTTACATTTAAAGGTCCACAAATGTCAGAATGGATCAACTCTAAGGGAGTTGAAGCTCGAGAAGCCTTACCAAAAGGTTTCTTGCTGGTTTTTTCTGCTAAACAAGGCTCACACATGGGCAACTTAACCCTAGTAAGCTCACCTAATAGACCATCTTTAGCTAGTCTATTCATTCTTTTTTGGCCTATGTGACCAAGTCTAGCATGCCATTTAAGAGATTCAGAATCATTTTCAAAACGAGAAACTAAAGCAAACGATGAATTATTATTAAAAACATCCATGTCAAGAACAAATAAACCATTATTCAAAATGCCATGGCTAAACACATCACCACGGTACAAAAAGTCCAAACCACTCAAAGTAAAATTGAAAACAAAACCTAAGTTCAATAAACTAATGACTGAAACTAAACAACATTGGACTCCAGGCGAATAGAGAGCATCATGTAGGAGCAACGTCTTGCCTCCACGGAGCTTAACTTAATAATTTCCAACTCCAAGGACATCTTCGTCACTGCCATTCCCAGGCATAACAGTATGTGAACCCACCGGAAAGCGATGAAAGTCCACAAACCTATCTTTATCACGAACTATGTGGTTGCTTGCACCCGAATTTACAATCCAATTAGGAAGAGAGTTAACAACTAATGCATGGGAAAAAACATATAATTCATAATATGGAGTTCGGTGATGTGTCATGTATTTACTTATATATAGCCCCTTGTTCACGAGCTTTTCTTTGCGTTTCCCGTGCGTTTACATGGTTTCGGCTCCTATTTCTCTCCGTTTTTGCCCTGCTGCGTTTTTGTGTCTATATTGCAGGTAAAAGCGCATATTTGGAGGTTAGGATGCTATTCGAGAGGTTTCGTGAAGTTTCGTAAAGTTTCGTGAAGTTTCGAGTTGGTTTCGTTGCGTTTCGCTTGCGCACGAGCCTCGTTTTGATGTCTGAAGGTGTTCCGGGACCTCGGGACTGAATTTGAAGCTCATAATCTCAATTTGAAACTCGTCCCTATGCCTTTGGACGACCTAGGCCTTGTCCCTATACCTTGGGACGACTTTGGAGTGAAAATAAGCTAAGGCAAAGAAGTGCACAAAAGAGAAGCAAAACTGAACAACACGGGATGACCATCCCGTGCTCTTGGGATGGCCTGGCTCCTTGTCCCGGACGGGACACCTGTCCCGGACCCCTGGGACGGGTTGTGACTCCTCGTGTGCTTATTTTAGATCGTCTATTTGAAGGATCAAAACACTATAACTTTGGACGAATTTTTCTGAGCATTTTCTGAACATTTCAAAGTACTTCCTCAAGAAAACTTAGGGTTAAATTAATTTTCCTTCTTGTAATTTCAATTCCCGTCTCGGATTGCTTTAGTTTGATCGTCTATTTGGTTTTTGTTGTTGAATTCATCCTTTGGTTCAGCGAATTTCTGATTGGTATTATCATTTTCTTCTCCCTTTTTGTTTGTCATTTCATTATATATTGTCATTGATCATGTTTTCATCTTTCTCTTTCGTTTTCATTGTTAAATTCGCTATGTGTGAGTAGTTTACTATCTAGGGAGAAGGGTGAATCATGGGGGCTTGCTTGGGTTGTTTTTGATGATCTTTTGAGTTAGGTTTTCGTGCTCGTTTTGATTGTCTTGTGTTTGATTGTGTTTGATTGTGTTTGTTGATCCTCTGGCCAAGGTTTAGCAAGCGTTTTCCACCCTTAAACTTAAGAACGAAAGCCTAGTTTAAGGTAGGGTACGAGACCAATCATTAGGACCCTCACTTGTAAGTTGCGAGAGCCCGCACTTGAGACCTAAAGGAAGCTTAAGACCGAGAGGCCTAGCTTTACCCTTAGCGAGAGCGATTTCCTACTCATTTCGATCACCATCCCTTGACCTAGCGTACCCCGTGCCTAACCCGATTCCCTAGACCTTTTCCTAATCGTTTAAACCCCTTATTCTTTCGCTATAGCTTTAGTATCTTCAACCACTCGAACCGAGACTAGAATCATCCAAAATAGCCAACATTGCAACCTTCGCCCTGTGGATACGATACCCGACTTACCCTTGCTACCCGTTAGAGTTTGTTCGGATTACTTTTGATTAGGTGACGCGACTAAAGCTATCAAATTTTGGCGCCGTTGCCGGGGAGACGGCTTTTGTTTTTGTTGTTTATTTGGTTCTTTTCTCTTTGTTACTCTTGTCTCAAGGAACCTCAATTCCTTGAGGCCGTTACTTATTGCTTCCTCGAGTGTTGTGCATGCCCAGGTTATCACGTACGTCTAAAAAAGGCTTGGCAATTCCATTTGACCCGGAGCCGGAGCGTACATTGCATAGGCGAAAGAACTTGCTAAAGGACTTGGAAGCTACTGTTTCTCCTGCTACTTCATCCACTCACATTGAACCTACGCCCGAATTAAAGAAAATGGTGAAGCTCTCGGATCACTCGAGGCCGACCGCAGATCAAATTCCTACGGGCAATGCTATGCCCAACATAGCGGCCAACAACTTTGAAGTTAAGCCGGCTTTTATCAACTTGATTGAGCGCACTCAATTTGGAGGGAGCCCCGGCGAGGACCCCAATCTCCACATCCAAAATTTTTGTGATTATTGCTCCACAATCAAGCAAACGGGTGTGACTCAAGATCAAATCAGGGAGATGCTCTTCCCGTTTTCCCTCCGCGACAAAGCCAAGTTGTGTCTTAACTCCTTGAATCGTGTTGCTCTTGCGATCGTTGATTGGAACTCCCTCGTGCTTGCATTTTACCAAAAGTATTTTCCTCCGGAAAAGACCGCAATGCTAAGGAGTTAAATCACGAGCTTTAGGCAAAGAGGAGATGAGAGTCTCTTTGAAGCATGGGAACGATACAAGGAACTCCAGCGTCAATGCCCTCATCATGGCATGGACAAATGGTTCATTGTGATGCAATTCTATAATGGGTTGTACAACGAGTCACGTCAAGTGCTAGACTCCGCCGCTAATGGGAGGTTCGATAACATTGATGTGGAGGAGGCCATTGACACGATCGAGGCCATGGCCATTCACAATGCTCAATATGGTAGCTCGAGGAACGTTCCTAGAAGCGGAGGTAAGAATGATGGTGATGTGGTGGCTATGCTTTCGGCTAAGATGGATGCTATGACCGCGATGATGATGAGTCACATGCAAGCGGGTTTCTCAAACGCTAGTGGTCCAACGGTAGCGGCTATGCATACTTCCAATGATCCAACTTGCGGGTCATGCGGCGTTTCCGGTCACACTTCAGCCGAATGCCGAGGTATGTATGCACCCGTCTATGCTTATCAATCTCAAACACATTCACAAAACAATCCTTACTCCAACTACTATAACGAGGGTTACAAAAACCACCCGAACTTGAGCTATAAAAGCCAAAATGTTTTGAACCCTCCACAACAACAAACACACAATACTCCACAAAATTTCAGCCCTTATAACAATCCAAGACCTTATAACCCTCCGGGCTTCAATCGTCCTAATTTTCAAGCTCAAAATGTCCCACCACCCGTGCAAGCCGCTCCGGTCCCCGATCCAATGAGTGCAATGCAAGCCATGATGATGCAAATGGCTAAAAATCAAGAAACAATGATGGCTCAAATGCAAAAGAGCGATCAAGCGAAGGACGCGGCCATCAAAATGCTAGAAACGCAAGTGGCTCAACTTGCTTCTTCTAATCCTCAACGGAAGCCGGGTAATCTTCCTTCGCAAGGGTCACAACCACACGATACCGTTAATGCCATCTCCTTGCGAAGTGGCACGAGCTACGACGGTCCACCTATGCCTACATTTGATGCTCCACCCGCCAAGGTGGTAAGTGAGGTAGACCCTTCCCTTTTTCCTAACGATTTTAGTGCTCCTAGTGATAATGGTGCAGGTACAAAGGGAAATGGAGCTGAGTATGGAGGAGGGGCAGCCGTGGGCCCCCAAGGAGGGCTGACCGTGAGTCAAGGTGGTGGGGTGGCCGAGAAGAGCAAGGGTGAGGGGCACGTGCAAAAGGGTTAAGGTGGTGTCGAGACGCAGCAAGCTAAGGACAAGCCTGTCGAGCCGCCAATTCAAATCAAACTACCATTCCCAAGTCGAGTGGTAAAATCAAAGCTCGATAGTCAATTTAGTAAGTTCATGGAGGTAGTCAAGGACTTAAAGGTAACGGTTCCTTTTACTGAACTTGTCACACAAGTTCCCGCATATGCTAAATTTTTGAAAGACATCCTCACTCGTAAACGATCATTTAGCGAGGTCGAGACTGTGGCTTTTACCGCAGAATGTAGTGCTCTTTTGCAAAACCAGTCTCCTCCTAAGCTAAAGGATCCGGGTAGTTTCTCCATACCTTGCACTATTGGTACAGTTTCGATTCCTAACGCTTTATGTGATTTAGGTGCAAGTGTAAGCGTTCTGCCTTACTCCGTATGCGAGAAACTCAACATGGGGCCTTTGAAAGTCACGAATATCACGCTCCAAATGGCGGATCGTTCTGTCAAACGCCCACTCGGTGTTTTGGAGGACGTTCCCGTCAAGGTTGGTAAATTTTTCATCCCTGTCGATTTTGTCGTCCTTGACATGGCCGAGGACTCCCAAATTCCTATCATATTGGGTCGGCCTTTCTTGCACACTGCTGGTGCAATCATTGACGTCAAGAACGGCAAGTTGACGTTGGATGTTGGAGGTGATTCGATTACTTTTAACTTGTCTAACGCTTTGAAGCGTCCTATGTTGGAGGAGCATGTCTTTGCTGTCGATGTCATTGATGATTGTGTGGACGAGTACTTACCTCAAGTCCTCGAGAGGGACCCTCTTGAGGCCGTGCTCTGTTGTGATGTGATTGCAGGTACCTTAGGGAGGAAGGACGCGGGCAAGGATGTGATCAAAGACGACGTGCGTGGCGTTGCTTGTGTAGGCCGAGCTGTTGGAGTAGATAATGATGATGGTGATGGCCGTTTAGATTTTTGTGCTGTTGGCCGAGTAGATGGCCGAGTTGATGACGATGGTTATGACGATGAGGAAGATGATGGAACCGGGTTCGTCTATGACGAGACCCATGGATGGTGGTACTTCTAGTACCCGTGCTGAGCTCCCCGTTTGAAGCTGGTTTGGGGGAGCGTTTTCATTGTAAATAAATTGTATGTACTTTATTTTCCTTTTTTTCTTTTGAGACTTTTGCTCGTTTTTCTCCCTTATTTTAAGGTCCCTGGTTGATGTGCTTTAGGACACATTGGGGACAATGTGTCGTTTGGTTTGGGGGGAGGAACGCTTTGCTTTCGCTTTGCTTTTCGTTTTGCATTTTCTTCTTCGTTTTTCGCTTTTCCAAAAACTTCAAAAAATCCAAAAAAAACTGAAAATTCACAAAAATTACAAAAAAATCAGAAAAATTCTCGAAAATACCAAAAATACGTATCCCGATCGTTGTGTGCGAGCTTGTTTTGATCTTGATCTTTCCCGACATCCCTTTCCTTGTTTGCTTTGAGCTTTGGCATGATTTATAAGGTTGGATTAGCGCTACGGGGATGTTGAGACGCTTGTAGATGATGGCATGTGCTTTTACGTTTTGGCTTTATCATTTCATGGACTATAGCTACTTTATTGTGAGGTTTTTAGCCTCCTGCGGCCGGTTCATCTATCCCGGTCCCCGTGCTTTGATTGTGAGTAGTTCTCCTCGTGGGGTACGTAATATCAACACGCATAAGTGTGGCCCCTATCCCGTATTTCCCACGATTTTGTCACTTGTTTATGCATATGAGGCTTTAGTTGATTTCATATTATTCACCTTGATCTTTAATCGCTTTTATCCTCTCATATATGATCCTAATACCCTTTACCCACATGAGTTTGCTAGCTACATGCCAAATAGCCTACCCTAGCCATGCTAGTTACCGCTTTGCTTACTCTTGTGCTCGTTCTTCGGGTTTTGATCATTATTTTGCTTCGACTTGCTGATATCGTTGCTTGAGAGTGTTGGTGAATTTGAGTCGGGATTGCTGTTTCCCCGACCTTTTATGAGGTATTTCCGCAACCTATGTGAGTGTGCTCTTTGCTCAAGGAAAGAAACAAACAAAAATCAGAAAAAATCAAACACAACACAAAAAAATCAAAGAAAAGGAAGTGTGTGCACAAAAAAAAAAAAGCATGTTGTTGTTGTTGTTGATGAGTGAGCACTTGAAATTTGTTGCTATGTTGCGTTGATGTGTAAAGGAAATCGATATGCTGCTTTCGGTCCTTTTTTTTCATGAGAGTTGGGTTACTTGTTGGTTGGACGAGCACTTGAGTAGTACTAGTGGTTTCTAGTGGCTTAGCTCCACGATTCCATAATCATTTGTTCCACCTTCTTGCCCTTCATCCTCTCTTTGGCCTTTACACCCTCATATCCTATGTAAGTCCTCATGTTTGCTTCTTTTTTGTGACATTATTTGTGTACGTGATGTATGTATTTTATATAGCTTTTATGCCCCCGTTATAATTGCATTTAGCTCGCATTCGCTCGATTTCATTATTATTTTAGGAGCTATTTGCTTTATATTGCGATATTGTCGTCCCTTGTGTGTATTTTGCAGGTTTTGGCGGTCCTGAGCTAAAACCTGAGGTAATTGGAGCATTTACGAGTATCGTGACGTCAAGATGAAGCTCGAGAGTTGATTCGGAGGCCATACGACGATTTGGGACGTCAAACCTATAGGTTCAGAGCAAACCTATAGGTTCAGGATACATGAATCAAGGCCAAAACTCGCTGGAAGTTGCTGACATGCTTAGAATCAAGACGGTTTCACGAGAACCGATCGGTTCCCACCCTCAACCGACGGTTCAAATTTCGAACCGAGCGGTTCACTTGCTCTTTTCTCCGGATTTTTCAAAGGCCTATAAATAGGCTTGAGTTAGGGTTTGCTAGTTATGCTTTTACATTATAATTTCAACCTAGGTTTAGAATTAAGCTTTCTCTCCTTTCAAACTCAAAAACTCATAGGTTTAGGTTTTAATTTCCTTGCAAGACACGATCTTTTACATTGCGATTATCGAATTTCTCCAGGTTTAATCTATTGTTCTTGTTTTATCATGTCTTCCTATTATAATTGCTTTGTTCTAATTTCAATTATGCATAGCTAATTCTCAATTAGGGTTTAGGGTGATTGTGATATTGATTCAGAACATGTTTTAATCGTTTATATTGATTGATTTTGTGCAATTGATTTCTTCCTGCGCGTTTTAATTATCAATTGAATTTAGGGACGCCTTTATTGAATTGAATTTAGGTTGTTTCAGTTTAAGATCGAAAGCCTAATTGAAACTAGACTCACGCGTAATCGATAAGTTGAATTTAGTACGTAGCGAGAGCCCGCTAAATTTGCTTAAGGTTGAAATTGACTCGAGAGAGCGTTTCCCAAAACCTAATCCAATTGCATGAGTTTAGTTGATTGATTTCCCTTCCGAGTTGAGTTCTGAATCGATGTCACGTGAACCTGATGCCCTAATCTCCCTCTCATTCATTTTCTATACCTTTTATTTACTACTTTTAGTTTAGTTCACCCAAAAACACCGACTTTAGTTACTTGAGACTGACCTAGATCACTAAGCATATCTTTGACTACTCCTTCTCTCTGTGGATCTCGACCCTACTGCCACTAGCTACTCAGTTAGTTGACCTTAGGTTTATTTTGACTGAGGTGACGCGACTTTAGCCTCATCAATTTTGGCGCCGTTGCCGGGGAGACGGTTAGCTAGTTAGTGTTTTGCTTAGTAGTTAGTTAGGTTTTTTCTCTCTTGTCTCAAGGAACCTAGTTCCTTGAGACCGTTCTCATTGTTTTCGTGTAGTTTCGTTTATGCGCAGGTCACCTACAGGTTTAGTCCCTTTTGAGCCTGAACCTGAGCGAGCGTTACATCGACTACGCAAGGAAGCAATCAAATTTATTGATCTTGAGGAAGCGTCATGGCGGAGTCAAGTGCAACGCAATCGTCCTACGAAGAGGACACACCTCCGTTTACTCCATTATCTCCACCGCTAGTGACTATGCCAAAACTCTACAGTCACTCGGTTCCTAAACCGGAATCCATTCCAAATGGTTTCACGATGCCCGCTACGCTTACGGGCAACTTTGAGATTCGCCCCGCCTTTCTTACCTTGGTGGAGCGGAATCAGTTTGGTGGATATCCCACCGAGGATCCTGGCCGGCATATGCAGGTTTTTACGGACTATTGCTCGACGATCAAGCAGGCCGGGATCACTTAGGAGCAAATAAGGGAAATGCTATTCCCTTTTTCGTTGAAGGATCGAGCCCGTGAATGGATCACGGACCTCGACAAAGCTTCTGCTGGTATTACCGATTGGAGGAGTTTGGCTCTCGCGTTCTATGCAAAGTTCTATCCTCCCGAGCGTACTAACCAAATGAGGAGTCAAATTCAAGGCTTCAAACAAACGTTCGATGAGTCACTTGCTGAAGCTTGGGAGCGGTACAAGAAGCTCATCCGTGATTGTCCTCACCACGGGTTAAACGATTGGTTGGTGATCATGACATTCTACAATGGGTTATATGCGGAGAGCCGGGCTATCCTTGATTCTGCTGCAGAGGGACGTTTTGCTAACAACGTCGACGACGACAAGGCGTGGGGTTTGATTGAGGAGATGGCGATCCACTCGTCTCAATTCGGTAAGCCACGGGGAAATTCACGGTCCGCGCATAATGACCGTGATAAGGAGAGCATGAGTGGAGTCCATAGTCAGCTTGCTGCGCTGACTGCTAAAATTGACCAGCTGCACGGTGTTGGTTCTTCAGGTGCTCACGTTAATGCTGTCGCGGGGCACGACATGGGTTATTCTACGGGGTATGCTGCACCCCAAGAGCAGGTTTATGCTTATCAGTCCTATTCTCAAAACCTGCCCTACCAAAACCAGCCAGGTTACGACCGATCACTCCTATCATATCGTAACCAAAACGTGCTAAACCCGACTCCACCACCTCCACAGAACCAACCCTACATCCCCCCTCACAAAAACTTCCAACCACCTCCACCCAACTACCAAAAACCCACCTACACACCCCCAGCCTACCCTGCATCTAATCCTTTGGCCGAGACTAAGGCCATGATGTTGCAAATGCAGCAAATGATGATGGGTATGCAGAAGTCACAAGAAATGATGCTGCAACATGTGCAAAAGAGTGATCAAGCCAAGGATGCTGCAATCAAAATGTTGGAGAACCAAGTGGCTCAGCTTGCCGCTTCGCAGGCATCTCGTCAGCCGGGTACCCTACCACCCCAAGGTAATCCTCCTAACCCTCCTCCTGATACAGCATGTGCTATTACGCTTCGTAGTAGTACAGTTTATGATGGCCCGAAGCGAACGGAGGAGGAGGAAAAGAAGGGGGCAGCAGACACGGTTAGGCCATATACTCCTGGGCCAGCAAAGCGACAGCAGCTTGTGGATGATGCTATTAAGGACAAGGCACCGGAGATTCAAATCAAGCTTCCTTTTCCGGGCCGTGTACGTCCGGCTAATGTAGACCCCCAAATCGGTAAGTTCTTTGAGATCCTCAAGACTTTGCAGGTAAATCTTCCCTTTATTGATTTGGTTAAACAGATTCCTGCGTATGCTAAGTTCCTTAAAGAGGTCATATCCAAGAAGCGTTCGATCGATGAAACCGAGACCGTGTCTTTTGTAGGGGAGGGTAGTGCCTTTTTGCAGGGTAGTTCACCCCGGTCGAGTGACCCGGGACCTTTTCTATCCCTTGTTCTATAGGGAAATCGTGGTCCGTAACGCCTTATGTGACTTGGGGGCTAGTGTGAGTATCCTTCCCTATTCCATCTGTCAAAAACTTAATATGACCAAGTTAGGAGTTACCTCCATGACGTTGCAGATGGCTGACCGTAGTGTCCAGAGACCCTTAGGTATCCTAGAGGACGTCCCGGTCAAGATAGGGAAGTTTTATATACCCGTAGACTTCGTGGTCCTAGACATTCCCGAGGACCCCCACATCCCGATCATTCTAGGGAGACCTTTCCTGCATACTGCAGGTGCTGTCATCGATGTGGGGAACAAGACCCTGTCGTTCTCGGTGGGAGGTGAGACGTTGACCTACACTAAGTCTAGTATCCCTCGCTCCCCTATGCAGCCTGAGTCTGTGGCTGCTATTGACCTTGCCCCTCCGTCTCACTCTATTGGAGACACTTTGGAGGCTGTTCCCTCTGCTATTTCTTGTGCAGGTCCTACGCAGATTGGCTACGATCCTGGTTTGGGGGAGCGGAAGGCTACGAGGGCGGATGTTTACGCTCCTAGCGATGGAGGTGGAGACCCATGGTTGGCAATGCCCGGCCCCCGCAGTTGTTTTGGAGAGCCTTTTCGCGACGGGATCCCTTGCGTGATGGACTATGCTGCTCTTCCGCGGGGAGATCGAGTTTTATGGCGAACGGATGCTATTTCGCCAAGTGAAGCTGCTGCTAATGGCCAACATCCTTGGCCTAATTTGACTTGATGATGAGTTTTGACGACGGTCGTGCGGGACCATTATAAACCAGCGCTTTCCGGGAGGCAACCCGTTGACATTTTGTAATTTGTTGTACTTTGCTTTGGTTTGTTTGCTTTTGATGACTTTTTAGACTTTTGTTGAGCGCGTGAGGATGAGGGATTTATACTTGATTTAGCATGCAGGTACTTAAGGACTCTTCGTCCTTAGTATTTTTGAGAACAGGCCTCGCCTTGGCCTTGCTCGGCCCCACCGCTATTCGGCCTCACCTCTTCTCGCATGCTACTCCAAAGCACTTCATAGCTGGACTGAAATGGACGCATATTCGTGGATCATAAGCCGCACTCCATGCTTCGCTTTGGTTTGGGGGAGCTCCGACTTGATAATGTGGGCTTTCTTCTTCCTTTTTCCCTCGTTTCCTTGCTTTTATTATCCTACCCCCCTCTTTTATTTGTCCTTCTCTGCTTGTGGTTATGCTGTTTTCCACATTGAGGGCAATGTGTGATTCTGGTTTGGGGGAGGAAAGCACTTTCGCGCTTATTCTTTTGCATTTTTCATTTTGTTCTTGCATTTTTTCATTTTGTGTGCATTTCTTAAAAATTTTGAACATTCCCAACCTTATTTTGGTTCGTATTGTCAAGTTTGGAGACTTGATTAGTGTCTTTATTTTGATCTTTGGCGTCTCCGAGTTGAAAATCCATCGTCGTAGCTTGCACTTTATGTTTGTTTCCTGTTAATAGATTGCGAGCCTCAAACACTAGCCCACTCATTTGCTTAATTCTTATCGCTTTTCGTTTCTTTTACTTTCGATATTGGTATTCTTGCGAGGCATTTGGTTTGTGGAAAGTTGGAAAGATGGGTGTGGTTTGAACGGATGGATGCTAATAATGTTGGAGCAATGCTTCGATGCTCTCGGAGGGGACTCATTGAGTTGAGTAACCACAATGGCCATGAATTTGGCTATGACCGGGAGTATGAGCAATGATGTAACCCTTAAGGAAATATGTGTACCCGAGCTCGATTTTTACCGAGTGAACGTCAAGCTAAACGGTATAACATACGAGGGATGCTCCACATTGCGCGAAAAGAAAAAAAAAAAAGAGAAAAGAAAAGAAAGAAAAATGAAATGATGCGGAAAGAAAGGTGAAATGGAAGCGGTATGCGCGGTTGGCCTTGCTTGAATTTAATTATCGTAAGTTTAATTTTTGCGAAAGCGTGAGGAGCTAGTAGTATGACGTTGGTGTGAATGGTTGAGACTTGTGCTCTATTTTTGGTGAAATAGACTATGGTTTGTAAGTTTATGTGCATAGGTCGTCAGCTTTGAGATGCCAACGTGATAAATCTGGATGCTTTGATTTTCTCCGACGCTTTTTGCTTGAGGACAAGCAAAGGTTTGGTTTGGGGGAGTTTGATGTATGTCTTTTATATAGCTTTTATGCCCCCGTTATAGTTGCATTTAGCTCGCATTCGCTCGATTTCATTATTATTTTAGGAGCTATTTGCTTTATATTGCGATATTGTCGTCCCTTGTGTGTATTTTGCAGGTTTTGGCGGTCCTGAGCTAAAACCTGAGGTTATTGGAGCATTTACGAGTATCGTGACGTCAAGATGAAGCTCGAGAGTTGATTCGGAGGCCATACGACGATTTAGGACGTCAAACCTATAGGTTCAGAGCAAACCTATAGGTTCAGGATACATGAATCAAGGCCAAAACTCATTTGGAAGTTCTTTGACATGCTTAGAATCAAGACGGTTTTACGAGAACCGATCGGTTCCCACCCTGAACCGATCGGTTTCAAATTTCAACCGAGCGGTTCACTTGCTCTTTTCTCCGGATTTTTCAAAGGCCTATAAATAGGCTTGAGTTAGGGTTTGCTAGTTATGCTTTTACATTATAATTTCAGCCTAGGTTTAGAATTAAGCTTTCTCTCCTTTCAAACTCAAAAACTCATAGGTTTAGGTTTTAATTTCCTTGCAAGACACGATCTTTTACATTGCGATTATCGAATTTCTCCAGGTTTAATCTATTGTTCTTGTTTTATCATGTCTTCCTATTATAATTGCTTTGTTCTAATTTCAATTATGCATAGCTAATTCTCAATTAGGGTTTAGGGTGATTGTGATATTGATTCAGAACATGTTTTAATCGTTTATATTGATTGATTTTGTGCAATTGATTTCTTCCTGCGCGTTTTAATTATCAATTGAATTTAGGGACGCCTTTATTGAATTGAATTTAGGTTGTTTCAGTATAAGATCGAAAGCCTAATTAAATCTAGACTCACGCGTAATCGATAAGTTGAATTTAGTACGTAGCGAGAGCCCGCTAAATTTGCTTAAGGTTGAAATTGACTCGAGAGAGCGCTTCCCAAAACCTAATCCTATTGCATGATTTCAGTTGATTGATTTCCCTTCCGAGTTGAGTTCTGAATCGATGTCACATGAACCTGATGCCCTAATCTCCCTCTCATTCGTTTTCTATACCTTTTATTTACTGCTTTTAGTTTAGTTCACCCAAAAACACCGACTTTAGTTACTTGAGACTGACCTAGATCACTAAGCATATCTTTGACTACTCCTTCTCTCTGTGGATCTCGACCCTACTGCCACTAGCTACTCAGTTAGTTGACCTTAGGTTTATTTTGACTGAGGTGACGCGACTTTAGCCTCATCAGTACGGGAATACGAGATTTGGTCCACATTAGATTGCGGGCGTGCTTCCACTAGTCGAGTAGGTGAGTGTCATCACATATATCACCTTGTTCATCATTTGTGCTAGAGTGGAAACCGCGAGAGGTCAGTGATTTGATTGCTAGAGAGCCTATGTTTAAGCCACGCTATTCTTTCTGCGCCGTCTTGTAATTCTCATCCGTTAGCTTGCTAATTTCCATACGTCCCATGTTGATTCGGGATTGATTGCCATTTGCTTGAGCTGCTTGCGGTTTGGTGTTGTTTGGGGAAGTATTCTTTTGCTCGCTTTGTCCTCTATTTTCTGTCATGCTTGGTTGCTTGAGGACAAGCAACGGTTCGGTTTGGGGGAGTTTGATGTGTCATGTATTTACTTATATATAGCCCCTTGTTCACGAGCTTTTCTTTGCGTTTCCCGTGCGTTTACATGTGTTTCGGCTCCTATTTCTCTCCGTTTTGGCCCTGCTGTGTTTTTGTGTCTATATTGCAGGTAAAAGCGCATATTTGGAGGTTAGGATGCTATTCGAGAGGTTTCGTGAAGTTTCGTAAAGTTTCGTGAAGTTTCGAGTTGGTTTCGCTATGCGTTTAAACTGCACGAGCCTCGTTTTGATGTTTGAAGGTGTTCCGGGACCTCGGGACTGAATTTGAAGCTCATATTCTCAATTTGAAACTCGTCCCTATGCCTTGGAACGACCTAGGCCTTGTCCCTATACCTTGGGATGACTTTGGAGTGAAAATAAGCTAAGGCAAATAAGTGCACAAAAGAGAAGCAAAACTGAACAACACGGGATGACCATCCCGTGCTCTTGGGATGGCCTGGCTCCTTGTCCCGGACGGGACACCTGTCCCGGACCCCTGGGACGGGTTGTGACTCCTCGTGTGCTTATTTTAGATCGTCTATTTGAAGGATCTAAACACTATAACTTTGGACGAATTTTTCTGAGCATTTTCTGAACATTTCAAAGTACTTCCTCAAGAAAACTTAGGGTTAAATTAATTTTCCTTCTTGTAATTTCAATTCCCGTCTCGGATTGCTTTAGTTTGATCGTCTATTTGGTTTTTGTTGTTGAATTCATCCTTTGGTTCAGCGAATTTCTGATTGGTATTATCATTTTCTTCTCCCTTTTTGTTTGTCATTTCATTATATATTGTCATTGATCATGTTTTCATCTTTCTCTTTCGTTTTCATTGTTAAATTCGCTATGTGTGAGTAGTTTACTATCTAGGGAGAAGGGTGAATCATGGGGGCTTGCTCGGGTTATTTTTGATGATCTTTTGAGTTAGGTTTTCGCGCTCGTTTTGATTGTCTTGTGTTTGATTGTGTTTGTTGATCCTCTGGCCAAGGTTTAGCAAGCGTTTTCCACCCTTAAACTTAAGAACGAAAGCCTAGTTTAAGGTAGGGTACGAGACAAATCATTAGGACCCTCACTTGTAAGTTGCGAGAGCCCGCACTTGAGACCTAAAGGAAGCTTAAGACTGAGAGGCCTAGCTTTACCCTTAGCGAGAGCGATTTCCTACTCATTTCGATCACCATCCCTTGACCTAGCGTACCCCGTGCCTAACCCGATTCCCTAGACCTTTTCCTAATCGTTTAAACCCCTTATTCTTTCGCTATAGCTTTAGTATCTTCAACTACTCGAACCGAGACTAGAATCATCCAAAATAGCCAACATTGCAACCTTCTCCCTGTGGTTACGATACCCGACTTACTCTTGCTACCCGTTAGAGTTTGTTCGGATTACTTTTGATTAGGTGACGCGACTAAACCTATCATTCGGAAAGGTACCTTCTTAGGTTCGGGGCAAACACAAGCATAGTGACCCTTCCTTCCACAATTATAGCACTTCATGTGTGCTATATTGATCTCTTTGCGGTCTTTTGCCTTTTGCTGGTTTGGGGGACCACCACGTGGTCCAGGAGCGTGATTAGAGGGACCCCCACGTGGTCCATGAGCCTGATTGGGGTGATGACTCTTCTTGGTTGGCTTGCATTTGTTCTTGGACTTACCATGAACAACAATTGAAATAGCAGAGGAGAAAGGACATAACGCCTTTTGGCGCTCTACTTGTTTAGCAAGCTCAGCAAAAGTTGTCACATTTTCACAATGGGCCATGAGAAGTTTAAAATTCTTCCACTCTTCAATGTCAGAAGGAAGAGAGCGAAGCACAATCACTATCTGCTCCTCATCAGGCACATCACGGCCTGCAGCCTTAAGGTCTTGTATATATCATGGCACTCATGATATGCAAATGCTCAGTGACATTGTGTTTGGGATCAATAGCATAATCCATCGACTTCAGATTCAAGGCACGTAGCCTCGTTGCTGATGTCTGACCAAATGTGACCTTTAGCTTATCCCACAAGTCTTTGGCAGTGAGACATATCTCAAACTCCCCAATAAGGTCATTGTGCATGCAGTACAACATAGTATAGCGACCAGAACGATTCTTTTTCACCCAATTCTCATAGATTTCCAAGTTTTCCTTATACTTAGGAGCATCGTTGAGGTCTGCAGGTTCCACAGGTTTTGCAACAACAGTGGTAAAGGTATATAAAACCTTTCGTTCGTTAAGAAGATACTGAATCTTCCTATGCCAGATGTCATAATTAATGCCATCTAGTTTCTCAGATATGGACAAATCACCAATCATATTCTTAAACATCTACAAGTATATACTCCCTCCGTCCCGGTCATTTGTTTACACTTTCTATTTTGGGGGTTACGGGTCATTTGTTTACACTTTCCATAAATGATCATGGGTGACCCATGTGGGAGGTGGACCCTTACTCCCTTAACCAATTACATTTCATAATTTTAAGCAAGTGGGGCCCCATTTGTACTTATATTATTATTTTATTAGTTTTTTCTCTACATCTCTCCTCACATCGATAAATGTGTATAAAGTAAACGTAAACAAATCACCGAGACGGAGGGAGTATTAAATATATAAAGGACATAAAGCACGATACTGAAATTAAATAACCAAAAATATCATGCACTTATATCTCATGTTCGAAAATTTTTATTTATAGTACATGAAAATAACGGAGGATTATAAAATAATATAACAGCGGAAGTAGAAGACATGAACAATAAAGTACATGACTTATAGTTCAATAATCATTCTTAAGTAAAAAAAATTTTATTTATAGTACAATTTCATAAAATAAAAAGCGTCCGTAACATATATGAACAGACCAAAAGAAATAAAACAGCACAAACAAAATAAGAGAATCTGCAAAAAATGTATACTAAGAAATCAAAAACGTACAGCATATACCGAGGAATGTTCCTTTAAAATTTTTCTTTAAACCAAACAAAAAAATATCTTCCCCAGAAAAACATCATCTTCCCAAAAAAAAAGGGCAAGCACCATTAAAGGTCGCAAAAAACTTCGAAAACAGGTTTGAAAAAACCTCCAACACATGAAAAACAACCCAAAAGTTCGAGTTATTCGTGAAACCGTCTCGAACACATGGAGGATTTCCGATGTCGGTTCAACTTGCCACGACCAAGCGCTTCACAGTTCAAACCATCACCACCACCGAACAGATCGGCGGCGAACACCCAGTCTAGGCAGTCTCATTCTTCTCACGCTCGGCTACTTCGTGACGCGTGATTGACACGCGCCTAGCAACCGTCAGTATTGGCGGAAAACCGTGACGTGATCTTTAAGAGAAGAAGAAGGCGGAAGGCCGGCAATGCGTGACCAACACCCGTGACACAATCTTGAATAAAAAATCAGGTTTCTCCTCTGACTCATTGAAAAAAACGCTTACTGATTTCAATGGTTTCTTTTAAATTAAAAGACAAAGACAAAAAAAAAACGTTTTTCTTATACGGTATAGAGGCAGTAAACAAAAAAAACTGAATTTCCGACAAAAATCATAAAACGAATTTATAACCTGATTAATAAAAAAACAAATCTTAATACAAATCGGGACAGAGACAAGACACATTTGGCTCTAATACCACTGTAGGAGAATAATAACGGTACTGACCTTAGTTTGATACTCGTACTGGTAGTGTTGTTCTCCGTCCACGACTCCGTTAACCCAGTTGTGATCACACCCCAAATCCAAAAACACACTTAGTGATGGAAGCTTGAGTAGTTAATTGTAATAATTTATAGTGCTAATTACAGCATCTATTTTAGGCTGGAATAATCAGTAGAATAATTAGAATATCTTTGTATCCTTAATTACTCATAATCTAGATATTATACAGCTAATTACTGCATAAAAGATATTGTAGTATCTTAATTATGTGGTCATAATGTCATCATAATGTCCTCATAATATCGTCATATTACAACAAATGATGATTGTCGTGTACATAACTATTATTTTCAATCTCTTAAATATGTAACTATTGAAAATTATAACAGCCACTATTTTTGCGACAATTTTAATTTCCTTTATGGAAGGATTAAGTGGTTTAATAAAGCCGATAATATCCATTTCAATAAGTGTTTTAATAAGATTGAATCTCTTGCAACGCTTATGTTTGAGGGGACATACATTGATCAACAAATGATATTGAATGTGTTTTTAAAGTTTTCACTTACATCAAGTGTGATGAGAAAGAGTGGTCAAAAGGGGCGATTTGGGCGATTAGGGTATGACGATTTCTCGTGTTTCTTCCTCTTCTCCTTCATTTTCTTTAAAGCAAATAACCCCAAAAAACTCTGAAATTACAAAAAATCCAAAGCAATAAGTTCAGCGTGTTGGCTTCTGAAAGTTTTCCTATTCTTTCTGAGTCGAAGGGTCCGATTGATAGAGAAATTGTGACAGAGAAGAACATACATGAAGTCACTGGTATCCCTCCTCTATATCTGGATGATTTAGTGGATGGGGAGCTGGAGGATAGTGTTGTGGGTACTGGTGGTCTTAAAATGATTCTGGAGTACTCGAAGAATCTTCTTCTGCTTACATGTGATGATGTGCGTGAGGAGTGTAAATACTGGGAAAATTCTGTGAAGTGCTTCATTCTCGGTGAAAATCCTCCTTGGGAGGTGGTTGAGGGTTTTATCAGACGTATATTTAGAGCACATCAAATTGACAAATTATCCTTTTTACCTGATGGTGTTTTCATATTGAGGTTTAAGTCCTTTGCAGGGAAGCAGGTTGTGTTGTCTCATGGACATTTCTTGTTTAATAATAAGTCGTTGATTGTTAAGGAGTGGTCTGTGGAGAGTGATTTAGTTAAGGATGATGTGCAATTTGTGCCGGTTTGGATTCGGATTCTTCGTTTGCCTCTTAAATTTTGGGGCAAGGGTATTTCTATACTAGCTAGTTGATTGGACTGTTTGTGAAATGTGATGTTACTACAGTAGATTATCTGGAATTAGGTATGCTAGAGTTCTTGTTGAATTGGTTTTTAGTGGGGCTATCTTGGATAAGCTTCAATTTTTGGATGAGAATGGTCAGCTTGTTGAAGTTGAGGTTGAGTATGAGTGGAAACCAGTGGTGTGCCTTGGTTGTAACGGTATGGGGCATACAAAATTAGAGTGTAGGAAGGGGAAGACTATGGTTGAGAGGCAGTTGAAGGTGGGTCAAGTGTGGCGTCCTAAAGTGCATGATGAAGGCAATGTGGTGGTGCAATAGGTCTAAACTAAGCCTCACTACTACAATTTGACACTTGCGCCACGACAGAATTCATGGCGCAAGTACTAAATTTCCATGGCTATAACACTTTGCCACGGAAATTTAGGTCGTGGCGCAAGTTGCCGTGGCAAATAAATAGCCACGGGAAAAACTAAATCGTGGCATGATTTCATTTTTCTGCCACGAATTATCCCGTGGCTAAATTTATGTTTTTTGCCACGGATAATCACGTGGCGAATAATATTGTGGCTTACATTTATCTTGCCACGAAATAAAATTTCCGTGGCTAAAAATAATGTTGATAAAAGGATTTGAACCCATGACCTCTCATTTAGTAGATGAAGTATTAACCACTATGCCACTTAGAAATTTTTGATTATTTTTGTGCTCAATATTTATTTAAACTTTAAATTGTTACTTTTTTGCTATTTTAATTTAATATTTGAATTAATAATATTAATTTTAAAATTATTAGACTTAAAATTATAGATACTTATAAAGTTCTAATTATTTTACTATATTATTTAAATCAAACAATATTTTAGATAAACGTACAAAGTATAAATTTTGTATAATTAACTTTATTGAGCTTATGTTCTTCGTTTCTTTTATATCTTGAACTCTTTTTTAGACTTTCTTTTATGCAATAAGTTTTATCAAATTTTTCGAAATAAACGTGTTAAAATATTAAAATAACATTGTGTATCTCAAAAACATATTTTCACTCTACTATTTAAGAATGAAGGTGTAACACTTACGTCATTAATATATAAAATAAAATCATGCGATGTTACCTTTATTATGTCACATATTAATTTTGATTTAATATGATTATACTACATTTTATATGTGTATTTTAATGAAAAATAAATAGTTTATATGTGTATCATAGAGAATTTAAAAAATATTTATAGAAAATAACTGAGATTAATGGATATCTTTGATTAAATATATAAATAGTGATTGTACCGAAACAGGAAACGTTTTGAAATTATTTTATAAAACACGTATGAGAATTTTATTATAGTATAATTTTTTGCCACAGGATAAATGAGCTTATTATCATATACGGAGTATTAGTTTATTTTATCGTTATTTTTTGACTTTTTAATTTTATTTTAATATGTTTACAAAAGAATTTTTTTGCCACGGGATAAATGAGCTCGTGGTAGATAATTACTTGCGCCACGGATAAAGTTATAATCGTGGCTAAATGAACGTTTTTGCCACGTTTATAACTTTTTCCGTGGCGCAAGTGATTTTTGGCCACAAAATATTTCTTCCGTGGCATAAAATTTTCCCGTGGCCATGTCAAATAGTTTTTCCCGTGGCTACATGAAAATTTGCCACGTTTCACGACTTTCCGTGGCATAAATCGTGGCCCAAGTGATCAATTGTTGTAGTGCCTGTCGTGGCATGGTTAAAACTCCTCTAGTTGTTCGGGAGGGTTGTAGTAGTATTACTGGTGGTGCTTCGGCTAGAACTATTATGAGATTGTCTAGGCATGAGGTGGTTGAGGGAGGTTTTAGCAGGAGTAAATTTGGTCAGTTATCCTTCCTTGAAGCTCCTAATAGCACAAAGACTCCCAATGAGGAGATTGGGACCAGTGGTATTGGTACTCACCCTAGGGGTGAGGGATGAGTAGTTTCTATTTTTGGAATGTTAGGGGTCTGAATAAGCCTAGTAAGCAGAGATATATCAAATGGTTCCTTCATCAACAATAGGTGGGCTTATTTGGACTCCTTGAGACTAATGTGCAATCCTTGGCTCAAACTATTGATGTTATTCTTAATGGTTGGAGTCTGTTTACCAATAATAGGTGTCAGAAAGTAGGGAGAGTATGGGTGTTATGGAATTCTAGGTTGTTTTCTGTTGATTTCCGTGTGTACTCAGCTTAGTGAATTCATATGAGGGTGAATGATATTCATTCCGGTAGAAGGTTTTTTCTTACTATGGTTTATGCGTTTAATGATAAGCAAGGAAGAAGAGAGCTATGACATCAACTTGTGGCAGTGTCTCGGTTTGTTGAGCGGCATTCATGTGTGGTGTGTGGTGACTTCAATTGTATTTTGTCTTCTAATGAATGACTAGGGGGCATAGTGGTGATGTTGAGATTGATGACTTCCAGGCATGTGTGGCAGCTTGTGGTCTAGTTGATTGTGCTGCTAAGGGTTCTTTCTTTACATGGAATAACAAGCAGGAGGCTGCTATAAGAGTGTATTGTAGACTGATAGGGCTATGGTGAATCAGGTGTGGCTTGATTTAATGGAGGGGGGTATGGTTACTCATTTCTTTTCTGAGTGTGTTTTTTTACTATACTCCCTATGTGGGTAGGTGTGTTATGCAAGGTGGAAATATCAAAAGGCCTTTCAAGTAATATAATATGTGAGGGAAAGCAGAGGAGTTCTTCGAGAGAATAGGTTAGGGCTGGCAGGAGGAGGTGGTTGGCTCAAAGATGTTTCAGGTAATGAAAAAACATAGGAGATTAAAGTATCATTTGAAGGTCTTTAATAGGGATTTCTTCTATGATATTGAGAAGGGTGCTGGTTTAGCCTTGAAAAATCTGGAATATATTCAATGTAGGGTTGTTATAGATCCTGGTAATTATGAGTTGGTGGAGAAGGAGAGACAGGCGACAAGGGAGTTCTTGGAGCTTCAGGTTGCCTCTGCGTGTTTTTTGAAGCAACGTGCTAAAGTTGAGTGGATAGATAATGCGGATATAAATACTAAGTATTTCCATTGTGTTATTAAGGCTCGGGTTGTCATGAATTAGGTGTTTGTTATTCGTGATTCAGATGGTGAGGAGCATACTGAACCAAGTAATATTCAAAATGCTTTTCTGAATTTTTATAAGAAGTTGTTGGGTTTTGCTGTTCCTACTGTGGCTCCTAATAGGGCTATTGTTCGCATGGGGAATGTGTGTTCTAATGATCATAGCATGATTTTGAGGGATCATGTGAGAAGGGAGGAAGTAAGGGCTGCGATCTTTGGGATTTCTAAGGATAAAACTCCAGGTCCGATGGATACACTAGTGGTTTTTTCAAAGATGCCTGGTGTGTTATAGGAGATGAAGTGTGTGATTCTGTTATTGATGCTCATATGCATGCATGAGTTTTGAAACAATTAAATGCCACTAATCTGGTGCTTATTCCTAAGTGTTAGAGACCTACTTCTGTGACTCAATTTCAACCAATAGCATGTTGTAACGACTTGTATAATGATGTGTCTTATATTTATATATACTTATAGCCCCCTGTCGCTTGCGTTTCTTTACGATTCTAGTGCTTTTATACGCGTTTCAGCTCCTATTTCTCTCCGATTTGGCACTGCTGCGTTTTTGTGTCCATTTTGCAGGTACAAGCGCATATTTGGAGGTTAGGATGCTATTCGGGAGGTTTCGTGAAGTTTCGTAAAGTTTCGTGAAGTTTGGAGGTGATCCGAGCTAGTTTCGTCGCGTTTCGCTTGCGTACGAGCCTCGTTTCAACCAATGAAGGTGTCCCGGGACCATGGGACGGGATTTCAAACTCACATTATCTTCCGAGACCTCGTCCCTAGTCATGAGCCTCGTCCCTTAGCCTTGGGACGACAAAGAAGTAAAAATATTGCAAATTTGACTAAGTACAAAAAGGTGCAAAATGAGCATGTGAACTGAAGGTCCCGGGATGACTTGGTCCCGTCCGGGGTGACCTTGTCCCGTCCGGGACACCCCTTATCCCGTCCGGGATGGCTTGGAGGCAGGGGAGGCTTTTCGAGTGCTTGAAATGTTTCGTCTATTTGAGGCCCTTGCACATGATATTTCGACTCATTCTTTTTACAGCATTTTTAGAACTCCTTTAAGTTTATTCTCAAGAAAACTTGGGTTTAAATAATTTCATCTTTTGTAATTTCAATTCCCGACTCGGATTGCGTTAGTTTGATCGTCTATTTGGTTTTTGTTGCTTTAATTCATCTACTTGCTTTGGATTTTCTGATTGGTATTATCAATTTCTTCTCCCTTTTTGTTTGTGATTTCAATTTATATTGTTTGTGATCATGTTCTCATTATTCTCCCTTGCTTTGATCGTCGTTCCCGCCATGTGTGAGTAGTTTATCATCTAGGGGTGAAGGGTGATCATGGGTGAGTAGCCGAGTTTGATTTTGGTGATGTTTTGATGAGGGTTTCGCTGCGTTTTGGTTGTCTTGTTTTGTATGCGTTTGTTGATCCTTTGGCCAAGGGTTTGTGAGCGTTTGTCACCCTTAAACTTAAGACCGAAAGCCTAGTTTAAGGTAGGGCACGAGACTAACCATTAGGACCCTCAATTGTAAGTTGCGAGAGCCCGCACTTGAGACCTAGAGGATGCTAGAACCGAGAGGTCGAGCCTATTCCTTAGCACATGCGATTCCCGACTCATTTCTATCACCTTCGTTCATTCTAGCTTTGCCCTTGCTAACCCCGATTCCCTAGACCTTTTTCTTCTTGTTTAAATCCTCTCTTGCGCTCTAGTTTTTAGCAAACCATCCATACTCGAACCGAGACTAGAATCACTAAGAATAACCAGCTTAAGCAACCATCTCCCTGTGGATTACGATACCCGACTTACCCTTACTGCCCGTTAGAGTTCGTTCGGATTACTTTTGATTAGGTGACGCGACTAAGCCTATCAAATTTTGGCGCCGTTGCCGGGGAGACGGCTTTGTTTTTTTTGTTGTTATTTGGTTCTTTTCTCACTTGTTACTCTTTTGTCTCAAGGAACCTCAATTCCTTGAGGCCGCTACTTACGGTCTACTCTAGTGTTTTGCATGCCGAGGTTATCTCGTACGTCTCAAAAGGGTTTAGCAATCGAATTTGACCCGGAACCGGAGCGTACATTCTTGAGGCGCAAGAACTTGCTTAAGGATTTGGAAGCTACTTCTTCATCTACTTCAGCTCACGTTGAACCCGAACAAAAGCAAATCATGGTGAAGCTATCGGATCATTCTCGGCCTACCGCGGCTCAAGTTCCGAGAGGCAATGCTATGCCTACCATTGCTGCGAACAATTTTGAGGTGAAGCCGGCGTTCATAAACTTGATCGAGCGCACTCAGTTTGGTGGGAGTCCCGGTGAGGACCCTAACCTCCACATTCAAAATTTTTGTGATTATTGCTCCACGATCAAGCAAACCGGGGTCACTCAAGACCAAATTAGGGAGATGCTCTTCCCTTTTTCACTCCGAGACAAAGCCAAGCTGTGGCTTAATTCTTTGAACCGGGTTGCACACGCGATCACCGATTGGAACTCCCTTGTGCTTGCTTTCTATCAAAAGTACTTCCCTCCGGAGAAAACCGCAATGTTGAGAAGCCAAATCACAAGCTTTAGGCAAAGAGGGGATGAGAGCTTGTTCGATGCGTGGGAAAGGTATAAAGACTTGCAACGCCAATGTCCTCATCATGGCATGGACAAATGGTTCATTGTCATGCAGTTTTACAATGGCCTATATAACGAGTCACGACAAGTCCTTGACTCCGCCGCTAATGGGAGGTTCGATAACATCGACGTCGAAGAGGCCATTGATACGATCGAGGCCATGGCTATCCACAATGCGCAATATGGTAGCTCTCGGAATGTCCCTCGTGTAGGTGGTAAGAATGATGGTGATATGGTAGCTATGCTCAATGCCAAAATGGATGCTATGACCGCTATGATTATGACTCAAATGCAAGCGGGTAGTAGTTCTTCAAGCGCGGGTGGGCAATCGGTAGCGGCAATGCACACCTCTCATGATACGCCTTGCAATACATGTGGCGTTTCCGGTCACACTTCTCATGAGTGCCGAGGTATGTATGCCCCCGTTCTTGCTTTTCAATCTCAACAACATAATCCGTACTCTAACCATTACAATGAAGGCTACAAGAACCACCCGAATTTGAGCTACAAGAGCCAAAATGTCTTGAATCCACCTCCCCAACAACAAAATTTCAGCCCTCAACAACCACAATACCAAAACAGTCCACAAAATTTCAGCTACAACAATGCTCCTCGACCTTACAACCCTCCGGGCTTTAATCGCCCCAATTTTCAACAATCAAATGCTCCGCCACCGGTACAAGCCGCTCCGGTTCCTGATCGAATGGATGCCATGCAAGCCATGATGATGCAAATGGCTAAAAATCAAGAGACGATGATGGCTCAAATGCAAAAGAGCGATCAAGCAAAGGATGCGGCCATTAAAATGCTCGAAACTCAAATGGCTCAACTTGCTTCCTCTAGCTCTCAAAGGAAGCCGGGTAACCTTCCATCGCAAGGCACTCAACCTCAACATGAGTCGATCAACGCCATTTCCTTGAGAAGTGACACGAGCTATGACGGTCCACCTATGCCTACATTTGATGCTCCACCCGCGAAGGTGGTAAGTGAGGTAGACCCTTCCATCTTTGCTAATGATTTTAGTGTGCCTAGTCATGATGTTGCAGATGCAAAGAGCAATGGAGCGAGCACGAGTGGAGCCGGAAGAGGAGATGTGGCCGTGGGGCCCAATGATGGTGGTGATGGAGCCGTGGCCCTTGGTGGGCGGAGGGCGTAGTGGGTGAGGCGAGGAAGAAGGGGGCCGAGAAAGAGAAGGAGAAGGAGAACAGCGCAGCTACGCCTGTCGAGCCTCCAATTCAAATCAAACTGCCATTTCCAAGTCGAGTGGTAAAATCTAAACTCGACTCACAATTCGGTAAGTTTATGGAGGTCGTCAAGGACCTAAAGGTAACGGTCCCTTTTACTGAACTCGTTACTCAAGTTCCCGCATATGCTAAATTTTTGAAAGACATCCTCACCCGTAAACGATCTTTCAATGAGGTCGAGACTGTTGCTTTTACTGCTGAATGCAGCGCACTTTTACAAAACCAGTCTCCTAAATTGAAAGATCCGGGTAGCTTCTCGATCCCTTGCACTATTGGTACTACTTTTATTGACAAAGCTTTATGTGATTTAGGTGCAAGCGTGAGTGTCATGCCTTATTCGGTATGTGAGAAGCTCAACATGGGCGAGTTGAAAGTAACTAATATCACGCTCCAGATGGCGGACCGTTCTGTCAAACGCCCACTCGGTGTTTTGGAGGACGTTCCCGTCAAAGTGGGTAAGTTTTTCATTTCCGTCGATTTTATCGTCCTTGACATGGCCGAGGACTCCCAAATTCCTATTATTTTGGGCCGGCCTTTCTTGCACACTGCTGGTGCAATCATTGACGTCAAGAACGGTAAATTGACATTGGATATCGGAGGTGATAAAGTTACTTTTAATCTTTCAAATGCTTTAAAACGCCCAATGTTGGAGGAGCATGTCTTTGCGGTTGATGTTCTTGATGATTGTGTAGATGAGTACTTACCTCAAGTCCTCGAGAGGGATCCTCTTGAGGCCGTGCTTTGTTGTGACATGCTTGCAGGTGAGCTAGGGAGGAAGGACGCGGGTAAGGATGTGATCAAAGACGCTGCTGCTGCGCATGTTGATGGAGTTTGTTATGCTGATTTTGGCCGAGCTGATTCGGGACGAGTAGGCCATGATGACGATGGTTATGATGATGATTACGAGGATGATGGAAGTGGGGTCGTCTACGATGAGGCCCACGGTTGGTGGTACTTCCCGTACCCTGCTGCGCCCCCAGTTTGAAGCTGGTTTGGGGGGACGATTTCATTTGTAAATAAATTGTATGTACTTTGTTTCTTTTGAGACTTTCTTGCGTGTTTTTCTCCCTTATTTTACGGGTCCCCGTGTTGATGTGCTTTAGGACACATTGGGGACAATGTGTCGTTCGGTTTGGGGGGAGAAACGCTTTGCTTTGCTTTGCTTTTCATTTTGCATTTTCTTTTTCGTTTTTCGCTTTTCAACAAATCACAAAAAACCAAAAAAATCTGAAAAAAATCTGAAAAATTCAAAAAATCACTAAAAATCAGAAAATTTCCACAAAAATACCAAAAATACGTATCCCGATCGTTGTTTGCGAGCTTGTTTTTACCATTTTTCTTTCCCGACATCCCTTCCCTTGTCTGCTTTGAGCTTTGGCATGATTTATATTGTTGGATTAGCGCTTTCGGGGATGTTTAGACGTGCTTGCAGATGATGGCGTGCTTGACTTGTTTGGCTTTATCATTCATGGACTATAGCTACCTATATTGTGAGGTTTTTAGCCTCCTGCGGCCGGTTCATCTATCCCGGTCCCCGTGCTTATATTGAGAGTAGTTCTCCTCGTGGGGTGCGTAATATCAACACGCATAAGTGTGGCCCCTATCCCGTGTTTCCCACGATTTTGTCACTTGTTTATGCATATGAGGCTTTAGTCGATCGCTATTGTTCACCTTGATTTTACATTGCTTATATCCTCTCATTTTCGATCCTAATACCCCTTAACCACTTGAGTTTGCTAGCTACATGCCAAATAGCCTACCCTAGCCTTGCTAGTTACCGCTTTGCTTACTCTTGTGCTTGTCCTCGGGTTTTGATCATGCTGCGACATGCTGACGTCATTGGCTTTGAGAGTTTTGGTGAATTGGAGTCGGGATTGCTGTTTCCCCGACCGTAATGAGGTATTTTCCGCAACTACTATGTGAGTGTGCTCTTTTGCTCAAAAAAAAAAAACACAAAAATCTGAAAAAATAAACACAACACAAAAAATCAAAAGAAAAGAAAATGTGTGCACAAAAATGCAAGAGTTGTTGTTGTTTTGATGAGTGAGCACTTGAAATTTGTTGTCATGTTGCGATGATGTGTAAGGCGACCGAATTGCTGATTTCGGTCCGTTTATTATGAGAGTTGGGTTACGTTTTGGTTGGATGAGCACTTGAGTAGTATTAGTGGTTTCTAGTGGCTTAACTCCACGATTCCATAATCATTTGATCCACCTTTTTACCCTTATCCTCTCTATGGCCTTTACACCCTCATATCCTATGTAAGCCCTCATGTTTGCTTCGTTTTTGTGACATTATTGTGTACGGGAATGCGAGATTTGGTCCACATTTGATTGCGGGCGTGCTTCCACTAGTCGAGTAAGTGAGTGTCATCACATTTATCACCTTGTTCATCATTTGAGTAGAGTGGAAACCGTGAGAGGTCCGTGATTTGATTGCTAGAGAGCCTTTGTTTAAGCCATGCTATTCATTCTGCGCCGTCTTGTAATTCTCATCCATTAGCTAGCTAATACCGTACGTCCCATGTTGCTTCGGGATTGATTGTCTTTTGCTTGAGCTGCTTGCGGTTAGGTGATTGTTGGGGAAGTCTTCTTATGCTCGCTTTGTCCTCTATTTTCTGTCATGCTTGGTTGCTTGAGGACAAGCAACGGTTCGGTTTGGGGGAGTTTGATGTGTCTTATATTTATATATACTTATAGCCCCCTGTCGCTTGCGTTTCTTTACGATTCTAGTGCTTTTATACGCGTTTCAGCTCCTATTTCTCTCCGATTTGGCACTGCTGCGTTTTTGTGTCCATTTTGCAGGTACAAGCGCATATTTGGAGGTTAGGATGCTATTCGGGAGGTTTCGTGAAGTTTCGTAAAGTTTCGTGAAGTTTGGAGGTGATCCGAGCTAGTTTCGTCGCGTTTCGCTTGCGTACGAGCCTCGTTTCAACCAATGAAGGTGTCCCGGGACCATGGGACGGGATTTCAAACTCACATTATCTTCCGAGACCTCGTCCCTAGTCATGAGCCTCGTCCCTTAGCCTTGGGACGACAAAGAAGTAAAAATATTGCAAATTTGACTAAGTACAAAAAGGTGAAAAATGAGCATGTGAACTGAAGGTCCCGGGATGACTTGGTCCCGTCCGGGGTGACCTTGTCCCGTCCGGGACACCCCTTATCCCGTCCAGGATGGCTTGGAGGCAGGGGAGGCTTTTCGAGTGCTTGAAATGTTTCGTCTATTTGAGGCCCTTGCACATGATATTTCGACTCATTCTTTTTACAGCATTTTTAGAACTCCTTTAAGTTTATTCTCAAGAAAACTTGGGTTTAAATAATTTCATCTTTTTTAATTTCAATTCCCGACTCGGATTGCGTTAGTTTGATCGTCTATTTGGTTTTTGTTGCTTTAATTCATCTACTTGCTTTGGATTTTCTGATTGGTATTATCAATTTCTTCTCCCTTTTTGTTTGTGATTTCAATTTATATTGTTTGTGATCATGTTCTCATTATTCTCCCTTGCTTTGATCGTCGTTCCCGCCATGTGTGAGTAGTTTATCATCTAGGGGTGAAGGGTGATCATGGGTGAGTAGCCTAGTTTGATTTTGGTGATGTTTTGATGAGGGTTTCGCTGCGTTTTGGTTGTCTTGTTTTGTATGCGTTTGTTGATCCTTTGGCCAAGGGTTTGTGAGCGTTTGTCACCCTTAAACTTAAGACCGAAAGCCTAGTTTAAGGTAGGGCACGAGACTAACCATTAGGACCCTCAATTGTAAGTTGCGAGAGCCCGCACTTGAGACCTAGAGGATGCTAGAACCGAGAGGTCGAGCCTATTCCTTAGCACATGCGATTCCCGACTCATTTCTATCACCTTCGTTCATTCTAGCTTTGCCCTTGCTAACCCCGATTCCCTAGACCTTTTTCTTCTTGTTTAAATCCTCTCTTGCGCTCTAGTTTTTAGCAAACCATCCATACTCGAACCGAGACTAGAATCACTAAGAATAACCAGCTTAAGCAACCATCTCCCTGTGGATTACGATACCCGACTTACCCTTACTGCCCGTTAGAGTTCGTTCGGATTACTTTTGATTAGGTGACGCGACTAAGCCTATCATATAATTGTATATCATAGTAGATTTGTAATAGGTTGAATAGGGTGTTACCAGATTTGGTGAGTCAGAATCAATCTGGTTTTATTAAGGGGAGAAGTATTATGGAGAATATTTTAATAGGTCAGGATTCAGTGCGATTATAATAGAAGGGTTGTGTCTCCTAGGTGAATGATTAAGATAGACCTAATGAAGGCATATGACTTAGTGAGCTGGTGTTTTATGAAGGAGTTATTACTGCCCCTTGAGTTCCCTTGTCAGTTTATAAATTCGGTGAAGGAGTGTGTCTCTCATGCTTCTTATTCTTTGGTGCTCAATGAAGATGTTTTTGCTTTTTCTCAAGTAAAGAGGGGTCTTCGACAAGGGGGTCCTATGTATCCTCTTCTCATTATTGTGTGTATGGAGTATTTAAGCAGAGTTATCAAGTTTGCTACTGACAAGTTGAAGTTTAACGATCATTCTATGTGTAAGCAAATTCAGCTTACCCATTTAATGTTTGCCGATGATCTTTTGATGTTTTGTAAAAGGGGATGCTAGTTCTGTGATGGTGCTTTTGAGGGCATTCACTTCTTTCTCCAAGGCTTCTGTGTTAATGTTGAGTGCTAGTAAGTCTTGTGTCTACTTCAATAATAGGGTTAAGGAGCAGTTGAGGAGGGACATTTTATCAGTGTCAGGGATGTCTCAGGGTGCGTTTCCTTTTTAGATATTTAAAAGTTCCTATCGATGCAGGGAGATTGAGGAAATCTGATTGTGTGGTGTTGATTGATAAGGTGGTTGAAAGGATAAGAAGGTTGGGTGCTAAGAAGCTTGCGTATGTAGGGAGGCTGATTTTGGTGCAGTCAGTGTTATCTATTCTTTTTAATTACTTGGCTATTATTTTCATTATTCCTAAAGAGGTTTTACAATGAATTGACTCTATTAGGGTTTCTCATGTTGCTTGGTCTAGAGTTTGTTGTTCTAAGAAAGTAGAGGGTTTGGAGTTGCATAATAGTGAGGTCTAGAATAATACTGCTGCGGTAGGGAAGTTGGCCTGATGGGTGTATGTTAAGGCAGATAGGCTATGGGTAAAGTGGGTGGACATGTGTATTTGAGAGGTGAGAGTTGGTTTTCTTATAGTCCTCCTTCTGATATTTGTTGGTATTGGAAAAGGATTTGCTTGCTGAAGGATTATATCAAGGATGGTTTTTACAGTAATAGGTGGCTTAATAGAGGAGGTGAGTATACTATTAGGAGCTATTATCAATGGTTTCTCCCACATAGAAAAGAGGTAGGTTGGCACAAAATTGTGTGATCGCCTATTTCAATCCCTAAGCATATTTCTATTACCTGGGTTGTGCAGCATAAGGGTCTAATGTTGACGAAGAAGCTGTTCAGATTTGGGGTTTCTGAAGATGTCTTTTGTAGTATATGTGCTTTACAGATTGAGAATCATGAGCATTTGTTTGAGCGTTGTATCTTTATAATTCAGGTGATAAGACTTCTCAATGTTTGGTTGGGGGTTTGTTTAGGTATACTGGTTGGCTTTTGCACTCTCAGAGGAGATGATGGCCAAGGTTGTAAAAGCAGGTTGTGGTTATTGCGATTATGGCTACATGGTATAGTGTTTGGGAGCAACAGAATAATGCTCGGTTAATGAAGCAAATCAATAGACCGTGTGTTGTTTTGCAGCAAATTAAACATGTTATCATGAATCGATTGTCTTTATTAGATGTTAGTAGAATGACTATCAGGGATAAAAGGTGGTTGTCAACTATAATGTAATCTTCTTTATATTAGGGGAAATTTTTCATGGTATCCCTGAGGTTTGACACATTTTCAATGGTACCCAAGTTTTTAAGTTTGTGTCCATGGTACCCTCCAACTTTCAATTTAGCACTTTCGTGACCTTTTGGGTAACATCCGTTAAAAACAAGTTGACATGTGAATATTATTATAAGGAAATTTCCAATGGTACCCAAAATTTTTAAGTTTGTGTCCAAGGTACCTTTCAACTTTGAATTTAGCACTTCTCATGACCTTACTCACTTTTGGTTCATAATGTCGTTAAGTTTAACCATATTAGTCAAAGTTTTGCTGAGGTGAATACTAAAATTCATTTTACTCCTTTCAAATAATAAAAAAGAATTACAATAAAATAAAATCGAACCTTTGATCTCATCAACTAGGGTGTACAAATTTCATATAGCGGGTATGGCAAAGCAAATGTGAGTAAATGAGAAGTGCTAAATTCAAAGTTGAAGGGAGTCTAAACTGACAAATGATATAGCGTTTATGTTCTTATTAATAGTCTCAAAAGCATATAATATGAAACTGATAAATTAAAAGGAGTAAAAACCAAAGCAATAACAAAGTATACCGTAGGTATGGCAAAGTAAGCAACCCCAAATCCTTCTTCCAACATCGAAACCCTCCTTCCCTTGTCTCCCACACCAATTGGCAACATTAAAACCAAAACTTCCTTTATTTCCTCTTATGATGCGTTTGAAAATTTGGAATTAATTTGAAATTCTTGAATTCAAATGTGAAATTTGAAATGTTTCATTTCAATTCCAAATCTAATTACATTATGATGTTTGGTTGCGCATAGAATTGAAATTGGAATTAACAATTTTTAATATACAAATTTTGTTAAAAATTTATAACAAAATGAAATTTAAGACTATTGTATCAACTTTTAAAATAATATTTCAAACTTTTACTCATTTCAAATCATAAGTGTGAAAAAACTAAAAATAGGAATTTAAATGACACTACAAGAAAATTAAAATCGGGCGACTAAAACTGGCGACCAATACTTATAGTCGCCTAATTGGCGACCAAAAATAAATTCGGGCGACTAAAAATGGTCGCCAAATTTGGCGACCACAACGATTTCAGATTAATTAATAGCAGGAAATTTGGTGACTGAAAAGTGCAGTTGGAGACTACTTTTCAGTCGCCAAATTTGGCGACCACTATAAGTTCAGTCGCCAAAATTTCTAACATATTTTATGTTTTCCAACATCCCCTCCCCCTTTATTCATTTGTTACCCCAAAAAACAAAACCCCAATTCGAAAACCCAAACAACCCCACCTCACCACCGACCCTTGCCACCGCCACTTTACCGGCACACCTCGCCGCTACTCGTCGCCGCCAGTCGTTGCCGCCACTACCCACAACTTAAGAATTGGGATGAACCCAAATTGGACTACTAGGGAATTGAGCCAATTTCAATTTTAATTCTTGGAGTTCCCCAAACATTTGAATTGGCTCACTTCCGAAATCGAATTTCAGATCGGAATAGAATTCCAAATCCGAAATCGAATTCCAATTTCGGGCTGCCAAACATGCCTTTACTTAATTGTCAAAATAATTTAAAAAAACATAATAAATCAAAATCATTCATACCTTTATTTTTATTCTATTTCAACTGAAATCTCTTCTATTTTCCATTTTTTACCATTTCTAGAAGTAAGATTGGTTCCGTTATGAAATATGGATGTCGTTGTGCATGAGAGCGATTTAGGTCAACTTTTTGGAATTTTTGGAAACGAATTACGTGAATCTATTCATTGTAATAATTTTCAAACTGACTCTATTTTTGTAAATATTTGAATTTTGAACTCCATTTCAATAAAAATTCGTATAATTTACTCCTTAATTATATTTCTAGAATAATGACTCATAGGGTTAAAACAATAAAGTCTCGCCCCCGCAATCGTGGCCCCCAAAATTCTCTCTAGAAAAACACTGTCCCCGTACCCCTAAAAAAATTATAATTCTTCATCTTCCCAGGATTGCCCTCTGTAATCTGCCATCTCCGGTGGTGGTAAGTCCCAATTTTTAATCGCATTTTTACTTAGTTTTATTAGATTGCATGCGAATAACTCTTACCTCTCCTTTATGAAGATTTGTCCCCATCAATTGATGGATTTGTTCTTACTTTTTTGGTGGTTTTGTTCTCTCTTTTGGAGAAGTCCAAGACTTACGAACAAGATCAGAAGAACCATGAAATTTCTACGTACAGTGGTACAATTTTTTTAAGGTCAAATTTCGGTCTACTTTTTGTCAAAATTGATAAAGTTCATCTTTTTGAAGACTATATTATTATCATATCCATGGATTCCTTCACGAAAGGCTATGTTTATAAACAATTGTATATTGAACGTTGTGCAGAAGCGTATTATTCTAATAGCAATCTTTGTCTCAAATGTATTTTTTGTTTATATTTGACAAATTTGTAATCAGTTCAATTTGACATCGTTTGTAGATGCTATATGACTTATTTTTAATGATATTGATCTTTACTTCAAAAAGAATTATTGAGTCAAAGAAAAAGTGGAAAGAGGAAATGTGATTTACGTATTTTCAAATATTATTAAGTCCAAGAAATCCCTCTTTAAGACGAGTAATCCACCGTAAGCTAAAAACGGGTCAAGCATTACCCCCACTTGCATATACAAGACACATACTTTGTTTTTTTTTCCAACACTTTATTCTTTTTTCTTACTTGATCTGAATACTTGATCCGTCTTAAGTAAAGATGGACACACCCGTTTCAAACGAGAATTTGTGTACTCCCTCCGTTTCGGTGATTTGTTTACATTTACTTTATACACATTTATCGATGTGAGGAGAGAGGTAAATAAAGAAACTATGAAAATAATAATATAAGTACAAAGTGGGTAAAATAAAACAATGTGATTGGTTAAAGAAGTTGGGTCCACCTCCACAAGTGGGTCACCATAGACATTTATGGAAAGTGTAAACAAATGACCTGTACACCCATAAATGGAAAGTGTAAACAAATGACCGGGACGGAGGGAGTATTATGTTTGCAATGTAAGACAAATTATGTGACTATTAGCCAATCCTAGGAGTCTTAGAGGTGGCAATAATGTTGCTCGCGTCGGGTTATGTCGGGTTCAGATCATGTCGGGTCAAAATGTCCTTTCGAGTTGAGTCGGGTTCGATTCAGGTTGTTATCGGGTTGGGTCATTTCGGGTTAAGCAGTGTATCAAGTCGGGTTGGGTCTGGGTCGGGCCATTTTCGGGTCTGCGCGATTTTATCGGATTACTTCAATTTTTAGCCACTAAAATATGTATTTCGACCATTATATGATTTAGGTATTTAATTATTAAGTCCAAGGTATCAAACTATACTAATTTGCTTTCATTCTAATCAATTTTTTAGTTTAATAATTATCGGGTCATCAATTTAGTCGAGTTAATACCGGGTTGGGTCATCATCGGGCCGAGTCTGGGTCGGGTTCAGGTTACTGATTATCGAGTCGTGTCGGGTTACTGATTATCCAGTCGATTTCGGGGTCACAATATTTACGGGTCTATCTGGTCGAATTTTGCTTGGACTTGGGTTGAGTTACTCGGATCGGGTCAGACTTGCCAGCTCTAAAAATCTAAGGGCCACAACACACGGGTCACAATTAGCAAAAACTGAAAATAAATCAAGTTTTGTGGCCACCAAAGACACAACCCTCCATTTTAAGCGGATGCAATAGCAATTTAAGTTAAGTGGCCAATGTAGACTCCACATGCATGAGAGTAGTATTCCCACGACTTGCCCATGCAACTTTTGTCACACCGTTCATCTTTAGTTGTAGGACGTGTAACTATTATACCCCCTATACTATTACACCCTCTTTACTATAAATTCAGTACGTTTCTCATAGTATAATATACCAAGTAATCTTCCATCTCCTGACAATTAATTCTAAAGCATATATCCAAAAACTTACTTCGTATTATTTAGTTATTCTTTGAGTTATTTTTAATGGCAATGCAAATGCAATCCCTTCTAGCCAGCCCAATGAGTAGTAGCTTTACTAGTGGCTCTACTAGGTCCAATGTGACTCACTCATTCGGGCTCGTGCCTGTGGCTGCACGAGAAACGGTTTTAAAGGTCCGGTGCTCGGCTGAGGAAGGACCTAAGGTTAACCCACCTTCTACATCATCCAAGCCTAATTCACCATTGTCATCCCCCAATCCTACCCCGACTCCCAAACCTCTACCGAAGGTAATTATTTCACCTCATCAAATAAACTAATATGCGTTTTATTTTATTTATTGAATTACACATCATTCTTAAACTACGATATACTTTCTTCATCCCTTGTTAACTGCTCTCTTCCTATTTTGGGTGAAATTTAAGAGTTGTTAATGAAAATTTAATCAAAAATGAAAACTTTTTGAAAACTTTTTTGTTAAACCATACCGTAAATAGAAACTAAATACTAATTTTGGGAAACTTTTTAAAAAATAGGGAACCTATTTTGGAATAAAGGGAATACCTAATTGTTCTTTCTGTTGCGCGATATCTCTCTTAACATATACGGAATATACGTATGTACAAGTATTTTATCTAATAATACAAGTATAACTACGTTTCCTTATATTTATGGCCAAATATCGAAAATAGTAGGACGGAGGGAGTAAAATACAGTTATTATACGTTGTTCTCACTTATCTGATTATATTCCAATAAATACATAAATATTCACACGTCTCCTTAATCACTTCAACAATTTGAATTTACCAACATAGGTAAGCACCAATCTGAGTGACCTACTGGCCTTCGGCGGCCCAGCCCCAGAGCGAATCAACGGGAGACTAGCCATGATCGGGTTTGTGGCAGCAGTAGCGGTAGAGCTGTCTAGCGGAACAGATTTGATAGGTCAAATATCGAACGGTGGAGGGGAATGGTTTCTAGGAACAGCCATACTACTTTCAGCAGCGTCAATGGTGCCTTTGTTGAAGGGTAAAAGGGCTGAAAGTAAGACAGATGGGTTAATGAATTCAAATGCTGAGATGTGGAATGGTAGATTTGCCATGTTAGGCCTTGTTGCCTTGGCTTTCACCGAGTTTGTTAAGGGTGGTGCCCTTATTTAATTAATTAGCTCACTTTTCCTACAAGTTTAATTTTGTATTAACGAGTAACGAGTAGTTGTATGTGGGCCGATGTCGTATTATGTGTCGTACTGTGTCGTATTACTTGGTCTTGGCCCATTGTCGTATTACTTGGTCTTGGCCCAGACATCGTGTCGTATGCTCTAGGTCGAAACCTAGGGTTTGTCCTCTCAGACTCTGTATATATATTCGTATCCAATCATAATACAAAGACAGGTTGTTCTATTCTATTGTTTGTGTGTTACTTAACATGGTATCGAGCTTTTTTTTCATAAACTAAAGTCCTCAACCCTAAATCTCACGCAGCCATGTCTGACGCCGGGGATTCTTCTCCACCCACAAAAATTGAACCGTCTTCCCCTTATTATGTTGGGCCGAATGACAAACCCGGTGATTATATCACCGATGTCCGTCTGAATCTCTCTAATTTTGATGAATGGTCGTACTCTGTTCGTACCGCCCTCAAAGCTCGTCGTAAATACGGGTTTCTCAATGGGACGATCACCGACCCGAAACCGCCCTGTACCGCTGACGACTGGGAAACGGTCCAGGCCTTGCTTGTGTCGTGGCTTAATCGAACTATTGAACCGGAGGTAAAGGCTCTTCTTCCTAACTTTGAGAATGCTAAGGAACTCTGGGACGCCATTCATGAACGGTTCAACGTCATTGATGGCCCCCGTATTCAACAAATCAAGTCATCTCTGTATGACTGTCGTCAACGTGATACTATGTCGGTGTCTACGTACTATGGCAAGCTCTGCCAATTGTGGGACGAATTGGACAAATTCGAACCGATTATTGCGTGTAAATGTCGTAAGTGTGAATGTAATATTGCCCAGCAATTTATTGATCGGCGTGACTCCGACCGTCTGCATCAATTCTTGCTCGGTCTGATCTCTGCTCGCTTTGGTCATCTGAGGTCCGTTCTCCTAACTCAATCACCTCTGCCGTCTCACCAACGTGCCTTTCACCTGCTGTCACAAGAGGAACAGGTCCAGGGAAAGGATCGTGCTGTGGAGGCTGACACCACTGCCATCTCGAAGCCTTCGTCTGCATCGATGTGCGGCCTCATCCTTCCTCTCAATTGCCTCGAACTGAGCGTCAACAATTACTTTGCAATCACTGTAATCGTCGTGGGCACGATCGGAGCATGTGCTTTGACTTACTTGGAGAATTGCCTGACTGGTGGTATGACTTGAAAGGCATTAAAAAGCCTACCCGAGGAGGTTCAGGACGCGGGGGAAGTGGTGGCTCAGGCCGTGGTGGGGCCGTGGTTTCGGACAGTCGTGGTGGTGGTCGTACAGGTGCAGGCCGAGGTGAAGGGAACAAGGGTGAGTCGAACTCGAACTCATTTGAGCCCAACACTCTAGTTCACGCCACCACCGTAAGTGATACACCAAAGGACGAAGTGACTGTATACGGTACACCGAACCATACTTCTACTGGTAAGTGGGTTATTGATACGGGATGTTCCCATCATGTTACAGGAAACTATATGTGTCTTGTTAATCCTCGACAGGTACCAAGTAAGGCTGTCGGACTTCCAAATGGAACGCAAATTAATGCCTCCTGTGTGGGAAGTGTCGTGTTGACACCAAACTTAACCCTCGATTCTGTTCTTTATGTACCTACGTTACAATGTAATTTGATCTCGGTGTCACAACTTAGTGACACACTTAACTGTGAACTCATTACTAATGCCGATACATGTCTTATTCAGAACCGTCATACGAGAGCGGCGATTGGAGCGGGTGATCGGTTGGATGGACTATACTACCTACGTCAAGATCGAAGTGTCGTTACTAGCGCGGTTACCGTGAGTACTGATGTTGAGCTCTGGCATCATCGGTTGGGACATCCGTCTGTCAAAGTTGTTAATTTACTTCCGTTTATTAGTAATAAAAACACTAGTTTGAATAAGCCGTGTGAAGTATGTCACCGTGCAAAACATCATCGTAATAGTTTTCCCTTGAGTAATAATAAAAGCAGTTGTTTGTTTGAGCTTATTCACTGTGATTTATGGGGTCCGTATGATACGCCTTCCTCATGCGGGGCGCGTTATTTTCTCACTATTGTCGATGATTTTTCGCGTGGAGTGTGGGTTTATTTAATGCGTACAAAGACAGAGGTGTATGACAAATTTATGATTTTCACTGCCTTCATTACCCGTCAATTCTCAGGCGTTATTAAAATTGTTCGTAGTGACAACGGGACCGAGTTCAATTGTCTACAGTCGTATTTTCAGGAGCAGGGAATTCTGTTTCAATCCTCGTGTGTAGGTACGCCGCAACAAAATGGTCGCGTGGAACGCAAACATCAACATATACTTAATGTTGCCCGCGCCTTACGGTTCCATGCTGCGTTACCCATGGATTTTTGGGGGGAATGTATCCTAGCCTCTGCACACTTAATAAATCGAACACCGTCAGTTCTCCTTCAGGGTAAAACTCCATATGAAGTCTTATTTAATTCGCCACCTCCATTTGAACGCCTTAAAGTATTCGGGTCACTCTGCTACGCGCACAATCAAAAGACAAAATCTGATAAATTCTCTAGTCGAAGCCGTAAATGCGTGTTTATGGGTTATCCTTCCGGAAAAAAAGGATGGTATTTATACGACCTCGATCGTCGTGAGTTTTTTGTGTCCCGAGATGTCGTATTCTATGAAGATTACTTCCCATTCCGTGTTGAGCATGTCCCCGCTGCGCATCCTCAGCCCTCGCGTAACACTCACAGTAACAGTAGTGACGACATTGTCACTGACTGGGCTGAAGATGGGTCGCCTGCCCTTGACCAGTGATAGTCCAGCCACATCCAACCGAGTTACCGTTACGTTGCCACTCTCAGGTACGCCGTACCCTCTTGTTAATTATATCACTTGTACTAAATTTTCATCGGCACATCGTACGTATTTGGCAGCCATTACGAGTCACAAGGAACCACGTTCGTTCAACGAAGCTATTCACGATGAGGGGTGGCGCAAGGCTATGGAAGCAGAGATGCGTGCCTTAGTCGAGAATCGTACGTGGACATTGGAACCGTTACCCCCGGGAAAGAAAGCACTCGGAAGTAAGTGGCTATATAAAATTAAGTATAAGTCTGATTCCACGATCGAACGATTAAAGGCACGCTTAGTTGTATTTGGAAACCACCAAACGGAGGGTATTGACTACGACGAGACGTTCGCTCCGGTAGCCAAAATGAGTACCGTCCGCACATTTCTCGCTGTGGCTGCAGCACGTAATTGGCACCTTCACCAAATGGACGTACATAATGCCTTCCTCCACGGTGATTTAAATGAAGAAGTATACATGCGGTTGCCTCCAGGTTTCCGATCCTCTGCTCCAGGAATGGTCTGTCGCTTGCGTAAATCGTTGTACGGACTGAAACAGGCCCCTCGTTGTTGGTTTGCTAAGCTTGGGTCGGCGTTGAAAGAATATGGGTTCTGTCAAAGTTACGCGGATTATTCGTTGTTCACGTTCGTAAAGAATGAGGTCCAATTGCACGTTTTGATATATGTTGATGATTTGATAGTGTCAGGAAATAATTTTGAGGCTTTGACGTGCTTCAAACAATACCTACATACTTGCTTTCATATGAAGGATTTGGGTACTTTAAAATATTTCCTTGGAATCGAAGTAGCTCGGAACTCCAACGGTATATTTTTATGCCAACGTAAGTACGCTTTAGATGTCATCTCTGAGCTTGGCTACCTGGGCTGTAAGCCTGCGCCAACACCAATCGAGCAAAATCATAATTTGGGTCGCTCAACGAGTTCTCCTCTAGCCGACCCGGAGTCGTATCGTCGGTTGGTAGGACGGTTGGTCTATCTGTCTGTCACTCGTCCTGACCTTACATATGTTGTCCATGTACTTTCTCAATACATGCATGCTCCTCAAACGGATCACTGGGAGGCCGCTCAGACTATCCGCAACTTAAAAGGCACCCCAGGACAAGGAATCTTGTTACGGAGTAATGCCGAGATGCGTTTGTCCGGGTGGTGTGATTCAGATTGGGCTGCCTGCCCCACGACGCGTCGTTCGTTGACAGGTTGGGTCGTTTTTCTAGGTACCTCCATCGTCTCCTGGAAAACTAAGAAACAGGTTACTGTTTCTCGTTCTTCCGCTGAAGCCGAATATCGTTCGTTGGCGGCCATCACCTGTGAGATTAAGTGGTTGATCAGTCTTCTGTCTGACCTGGGTATCACAAATTCCGCTGCTGTCCCTATCGCTTGTGATAGTCAGTCTGCTTTGCACATCGCGCGTAATCCTGTTTTCCATGAACGTACGAAGCACATCGAAATTGACTGTCATTTTGTCCGTGACGCTATTGTCGAGGGTCTTGTTACGCCGTCCTACGTTCCCACTGGTCAACAAAGTTGCCGACGATTTACCAAGGCCTTGGGTGTCACACAATTTTCGTCGTTAGTATCCAAGTTGGGCATTTATAATCCGTATGCTCCAACTTGAGGGGGGGTAACGAGTAACGAGTAGTTGTATGTGGGCCGATGTCGTATTATGTGTCGTACTGTGTCGTATTACTTGGTCTTGGCCCATTGTCGTATTACTTGGTCTTGGCCCGTATTACTGTGTCGTATGCTCTAGGTCAGAAACCTAGGGTTTGTCCTCTGTACTCTGTATATATATTCGTATCCAATCATAATACAAAGACAGGTTGTTCTATTCTATTGTTTGTGTGTTACTTAACATGTATGTTTGTCGTCCTGTATATGGTTGTTTAATTACTTGGAAGTTGGAATATATTTGACGTATTTTTTTATTTCATTTTTTTGACTCTACGGACGGTTAAAATTGGATTTGTGTCAAGAGACTTAAAAATATATTTAACTAGTGTAACATCCGTGAAAAATCACGGATTTGGGTTTAGTTTTTGCTTAATTGATTACCGAGAGTATCATGATTATTTAAGTATAATAAGGTTCAAGATCTGACTTGACCCCTTTGACTCGGTGTGTTAAGTCTAATTATGTGGTTAAAGGTTTATAGAACTTATAAATTGATATATATATATATATATATATCATGATCTAAAAAAGTTTTTTTGGCCATTAGTGTTACTTGAACCCAAGCCGGTTCGTATTAACTCGACCTATATGTATTTAAGCAAAAACTTTGACCCTACCCGTATAACCGTACTATAGAATATGGTTATATTATGATAAAATTATTAGTTGAATAATTATATTATATTGCTAGGGAATATTTTATTCGGACCTAACCCATCCAACTTATTTAACAGATTACTTGCAGAGTTATAGCCTTATAGGTAATACAATTTAAATTTATAAAACATCTATTTTAACTTAAATAGATTAAAAAGAAGTAATTTTTTTGATTAAAAAAAATTTCAACATCTTATATAGTGTCGCCTCATAAATAAAGTGTTGAGTAATGTTAAAAGTTTTTTGTGTGATAACATTATTGTGAGGTCGTTTCACCAAATAACTTACATTTCTTATACATGTGATGACAAATTACTATACCGATGCAAAAAGTGTTTTTCAATTTTTTTTTTTAAAAAAAAAAAAAATTTGCTTTAACCCAGCATTTAAAAAAATATGCACTTGATACTGTGGTTAAGAAAAATTAGCTCCTTGTGAAAATTAAAAAAACAAAAACACACAAAAAACAAAACGCCACACCAACTACCCATAGTAGTACATTCTATCTCAAATCACAAACACCAAAAAAACACATAAAAATAAAAAAAATACGGACTATATGAAAATGATACTCGCCGCTATGTTCATCTTCGTTTCTTTATTTGATTTCCCCAATCAATTTTACCAAAGGTGTGACAAAAATTGTGAATTTATCTGTTATGTAATCTTCTTTTATCTTTGTTAGCTTCTTCATCTTCTCCGGTTGTTTCTGCCAAATTTTGTCGCGTTGACTATTTAACTCGTAAAGTGGGGTATAGCGATCTACTTGGTTTAACACTCGGATTTACGTTGAATGTGATGCGTGTAAAATAAAAGGAACGCAAGAGATAAAATGCGAAAAGTAAATGACACGGGAGGTTTTGGTGACGCGGAAAACCCAATGTGGGAAACGACCGCGGGGGGATCTGTGTCCCGCCTAATGTGCTCCACTAAGTAGTTGAATTACAAGCAACACGTTACAAAGTACTTGCAGAATTTAGAGTATAAGTATTGTTTTCTGGTGGAATATGAGTAATCTGGGAGAAATAGCGTGTTTCTGGAGGAGTGGAGCGCAAGTTGTTGTAGTGAGCAGTGAATAATGTTGTAACCCCGCTCAGGTCCTGCTGCTTTGCCTTTTATAGGGTGGAAATATGGCTGTTGGGTGTTCTGTACCGGTTGAGGGTCTCCAGGCTATTTCTGTGGGTGGTTGCTATATTCCTGGAAGTTGTTGCTGACTACTTCTCGGCTGATGCTTTGGGGATAAACTCTTTTTTGGTTGCCCTAGTTGTGATGGGCTTGCTTGCTGATTGGGCCTCGGTCTTGGTAATGTTTTCTTGTTTCGGCCCTCTTACTTTGACTTGGTACCAGGCCATTTTTGGCCCAAACACCGGTAATTTATTTTGTTTTATCGTAAGCGTATCTACGCTCTGCCGAGGATTAGAAATGGAGTAGATAGTCATCTCTGTTAGGGTGCAAACTCAAGTCCCACATCGGTTGAGAAAAGATGAAAGCTCATTTATATAAGTATCCACCAAAATTACTAGTATGAGGCATTTTGGGAAGGAGCCCAAGAGTAAATCCGTGAGGGCTAGGCCCAAAGAGGACAATATCATACTATTATAAACCGTGAACACCGATGCAGTAGAGGCCCAACGTCAGTCGTCCGCCTGTTTCTAACAAATCGTATCGCGCTGCCTGGCCACCGGGCACCAGTGGAGAAGCATTTGTTAGAAGTATTTTACTATTCATCAATCACTATTCACTTAGGTTACTATTCATCAATAACTATTCATCGTATTTTATACGTATTTTTATACGTATTCGTAATTTTATACTCCGTATTTTATACGTATTTTTATACGTATACGTATTTTTATATTTATACGTATTTTTATACTTAAGATATTTTAGGTGTAAAACTAAACCTTTTTATTTACTAAGTACAAGTTTCTAGTTTCGAAGTCGTTAAGTTCGTTTTGTATTTAGTGATTTGAAATAAAATCGGAATTAAAATGAAAATAATTTTCGAAAGGTACTAAAAACAAAAATTGAGTTTTAATCCTCGAAATTTTGAATAAAAATTTCCTAGGTCGAAATACTTATTTTTTTCGTTGAATGTTTTAGATTTAAAGATTTATATTTAGCCGTCAAAAATTTAATCAATTTAAATTAGGTGTGACTTATAATTTCGACAATTTAGAAAAAAGTTAGTTTAATAGAATTGAAATAGTAATTAGATTTTTAATATAATATGATTTATATAAAAAAAAAAAAATCAAAACGATTATATTTTCTATAAAAGTTTGATGTTAAGTTAGCTTTTCCAAAATTAAAAAGAAAGTGGAAGAGGATAAGATACTTGACCTTGATTTGCGTGTTTGAAATCGTTGACTTGAATTTTGAAGACGGGAAAAGTATAAGGGTCCATTTTTATTTTGAAAACGAAAAATGTTCGAAACTGAATTCTGTGAATAAAAGGTTTTACATTTATTTTTATGAATAGTAAACATAACTTAAACTTTTTTGAAATTTGAAAGGCGATATTAATTTTGTGTTGATTGTTTATAAAATTTTGAATTGTGTGTCTTTTTGAATTCTAAAGATAATACAACATATTTTATTTTTCAAAAATTTTAAATTTGTACTTAGGAAATTTAGTATTATTTGGCGAAAAAAATTCAGTCGCATTTTTATTATATGGAAAAAGGATGAATTTAATTTGAGGAATTAAATTCTTTTATAATATTGTGTTAAAATAACACGGGGTGTTACAGTTATGATCTATAACCGAAGAGAAATTGTGTAGTTCAAACTATTGTATGTTAATTGGTAAAACGCCATCTTATAAGTGAAACCTTGAAGGATAAGGATTGATGAATATGAGCTTTATATGAATGTTGATGTTGTTCTCTTGCCATGATGTTTTGTACCCGCTAATATGATGAGGTCTGTATGGCCCGATGTCATAACATGATGAGGTCTGTGTGGCCCGATGTCATGAGGTCTGTGTGACCTAATATGATGAGGTCTGTGTGGCTCGATGTCATAACATGATGAGGTCTGTGTGGCCCAATGTCATAACATGATGAGGTCTGTGTGGCCCGATGTCATGAGGAGGAGGTGTGGGGGTGTTGACGATGTGGTAAGTCCTCTGTGTGGAGGTTACACAGTGGGGTTCTTGACTCGATTTGTGCATTGAATTGTTGATAATTGTCCGAGTTAGTATACTTACGGTTTCCACCAGTCTATAAGGAAAACAGTGCTAGTTTAATATAATTTATTTCGGTTTAGAACTTATTTTAAAAGCTTTTACTTTTTTTCCTTTTAAGAGTATAGCCGTTGACTAACTAGGTTTTTGTTGTGTGTCTGTTTGTCTTCCCCACCCCGTGGGTACTCAGGCGCAGTCTTACTAGCTTGGGGGCGCTTGGAGGGTTCGCTGGAGTCTTGTTGAGTCTAGTCCCACCTTAGACGCTTTCTCTTTTTGACACATTCAGTTTTGTTTTGGTTTGCGAGCTAGCCTTGACGCTGTCCTTCTGACAGTTGTAGTTGAGTTTGAGACTCTTTCGTATTTTGGATATTATATGTTATGTTTCAGGTTTGAAAACAGGTGTTTGCCCAAGGACCCATTCAGTTGGGTCTCGTGACGCCGTCATTTGGGTGGGGTTCGCCCGGCCTAAATGGGGGTGTTACATTGTAAGTCCTCACGTACGTTATGAATAGGGAGGAATTAGGGTGAGAAAGGAAAGAAACTTAATGAATTTTAATGGAGAATTAAGGTTGAATGAATGAGAGTTTAGGAGAGAGAAGAGAGAGTCTTAGGGTTTGAGGAGGAGTTAATATGAGTTATGAGGGGATTAGGGCAGAAATAAAGTTAAATATTATAAAAATCCGAGCCCTAACAAAATACATATCAAAATAAAAAATACCCGCTGAACAGAGGAGCGGCTCTGTAACAACCCGGATTTTCAAATAAAATAAAATACATTTTAAAAAGGTTTTAAGTAGGAAAATGAAAATAAAATGAAAGCCACGGTGGCGGAAACACCGTGAATCCGAGTCATTACTCCCTACTCAAACAAATAACAAAAAGACAGTAGGCTTTGAGCCTAACAAATGGGGAATAAATACCCCTACAACCAAATCCAAATGACATAAGTATGAAAGGATAAATAACAACAAGTCCAAACTAAGATGTCAAATCCAAATTCAAGCAAGGTTGGCTACAGCGTCTACGGCCTATGATCAAAGTGCAACAACAAAAGCATCCTCAATAACATACTCAAATGTTAACACAAGTTTCATTATAACATTCTCAAGTCAAGCCATCATAAGTCATCTCAATCATCAATCAATCAAATGCAAGAGTAAGCATGGAGGACTGGGTGAAACAACAAGAATCACCCCGGAACGACAAAAGTCCCAACCCTATGGCGGAACGACAAAAGCTCCTCAAACGTCTAAATTTGGCCAAACCCACCGCGAACAAAGACGGTGTCACCGCGACAAAAACGGTGTCGACATATAATCAAACCATAGTCTCTATCCGTGACAAAAGCGGATGGGAACCCCTAAGGGTGGCATCTGTCATACAATGGACGTTGTATCTCCTCACGCACATGCCCAACAGTGCACGTACGCACACTCAACTCAAGCTCAATCAAATCAATACAAAGTCAAGATCAAAACTAGCATAATCAACATTACAACGTTACCCAACAATGTCAAACCATTCTCAATTCATAAGCATACTCATAACTTCACAACATACATCTTAAGCATAGTAAATACGGAGTATTAGTCAAGGTGATCATCACAAACTCATAACCAAGTCAATTTACTTAACAAGTTGGTAACTTTATTCATTCTAACATCATAATCAACAATGCCAAGTGATCATATAAGCCTAAACATGCTTCTAGACTCACCTAAGTATGAGGCCGACTCACAAGTTCAAGTATAATTATTAGGGCACAACCAAACAAACCAAAGCATGCAACTTTATCATCATACAACCATTCAAAACATCCTAGACAACATCTAGGGCCTCATACATGTCAAAATATCACTAGGGCTACACTTAGTTACCTTATCAATGCTCCAAAGATGATCAAACTTCTTCCTCCTCAATCAAGATGGTGTCTTCCTCGGTCAAGTCTCCTTCTCCTTCGATCAAACATAACATAGAACACATACAACACATAAAATCATAAGCATACAATCAAAGCACATGAAAATAATATAAAACTAGTAAGACTATACCTAGAACGATAGGGGATGGAAGGATTACCGAAAGGATTGATTAGGATGAGAATTAGGGCAAAAAGGTGAGAACTTAAGAGGAACTTAATGGAGAATTCAATGAAGTTTTAATGGTGTTTTTATGAGAGAGAAGTGAGGATATAATGAACGATGAAAGTTTTCTGAAGTTTATGATGTATTTTAGGGCTAGGAAGTATTTATATCGATATAGGTTTAGTGCAAAAGAATCACGAGCAAAAACAAACTCTGCTCGCTGAAACAGGGCCGAACCAGTCGGTTCAAGACCAAACCGGTCGGTTCAAGACCCAAACCGGCCGGTTCCACTACCAAACCGGTCGGTTCTGATTGTAAATTTGGCAGTTGCGACGGCGTCGGAAAAATACGCTGTTTAGCCTTTTGAATCACCTGAATCGGAGTCCATATGAGGAAATGACATCGTTTTTATGTTCTGACTACGGTTTCGCTTATTCCACGTGACAAGTGAACCGACTTCCTCGAGCCAAAAATGAGAAAATCAAGAAAAATGAAATAAGAATTTAACGAAATGAATTATTTATATAAGAAAAAAAAGTCGGGTTGTTACAGGCTCGCTCTGCAGCCCGCGCCTCGCTCGCGCCTTTGGTCTATTTTTCTCGGATGACTTTCTTCTTCCCGCGAATACCCTAGCTCGCCCCTAGGTCGCCAAAAACCCTCTGACCAACTCTAAGACACCCTAAACACTCCCAAGCTCTTCCACACACTCACACATTCGACCAACGCCCTCAAACTAGGCGACCTCGATTCACAACACGACACGGAAACTTAAGAAACGACTTTCTCGAGCTAAAATTGAGAAAATCCCCTGAAATAAAATTTAAATTTTAACAAAATGAATTATTTAAACAAGGGGAAAAGTCGGGGTGTTACAACATACAATGTTAACTATATCCCTATAAAAATCGATCCCGACTACCGTATCTACCCAATAGTGAGTGTGTCCGGCTATCTTTGATTAGGCAATACGAATATAGCCTATCACCATGCTTGGGGATAATAGCAGGGTCCAGATGACTCGAAATCGAGGAGAGTAGATACCTTGAGTGCGAAAAATATCATATAAAGGCATAGAGAGAAAGTCAGCACGAGAAAGACCTAGAATCTCACAAGCTGCAGACACAAATCTCGTCTTGCCAATCAATTCATCGTGCAAAAGAAGAATATTACTTCAATGCCATGAGTAAGAGCGTGAATCAGGCGAAGACCAGAAATCTCGCTGCTGGATAACATAAGCACAAATCCACCAGCACCACAAACATTCATGTCCTGACAGCAGTTTCCAAATCAACTTAGAATAAACAGATTTATTCCAGGTAAGCACCTCCTTAATACATTCACCACCTTAAGATCTCGGGAGACAAAAAGAATTCCAACTTTTGAACACCATTCGCCTAGTATCACACGTATTCCATAAAAGTTGACTACAAATTTGCTGGATTCTTTTAGCAACACCTTTTGGCAATAAGACGGCAGAACCCCAAAAATTACAAATGTCAAAGATCACAGAGTTAATTAACTGTATCTTACCTGCATACGATAACAGTTCGCCTAGTGCTCAATTTTTAGTTGAATCTTATTGAGCAGTGGCTAAAAATGGGCTTTAGTAAGCCAAGATAAGTGCAGCGGAAGAGCAAGATAACGGAAAGGAAAATCCCCTTTTCTAAACCCTGTGGATAAGAGGATATCATTCTGGACTAACAAATTCACGCCACCAAAATAAATCTTGGTTTTGGTAGGATTTTGCTATTAAACCAAAATATCTAGTAAAATTGAAGAGAACCGAGTGAATAGCCAAAATTGAAGGGACATCACCTCGCGAAAAAAATAAGGAGATCATCAGCGAAAACTAAGTGAGTCAGCTGAGCTTTGCAAACTTTCGGATGAAAAGAAAAACCTCTGTCTCCCGGAAGTAAACGAAGCATGCGGGACATATATTCCATTCAAAGAACAAAAAGGTAAGGTGAAAGCAGATCCCCTTGCCGTAGATCGCGCTTACCTGTGAAAAAACCCTCAACAGGACCATTGATATTCAAAGAAAAATAGACAGTTGAAATGCAAGTCATAATCCAGTGAATAAACATAGGAGGGAAGGCATAGTAATTAAGCAAACGCTCCAAGAAAGACTAGTTAATAGAATCAAAAGCCTTCTGAATATCAACCTTTAAAAGACATCGAAGAGTATGATAATTCCTAGTGTATTTTCTTGCCAATTCAAAAACCATACATTATTATATTATAGAATTTTGCGTTTTTTTTATTAGATGACGATGATATTTGTGAGTTTATATTTGAAATAAAACACCAAGAAGAAATCATAGATTTAATATCATTAATTTATTGTAACAACCCGACTTTTTAATAACTTAATTAAACTAGGCGGAATTATTAATTAAGTCTTAAACGTATTACAAGCCGAATATCTAAAGTAATACATCTCTAAATTTAAAAATAGGGTGTGTATTACATTGAATCCAACGATACAAAATTAATAAATGTCCTTTTAAGCTTTGCTGATAATGGCTTCGGGTACCTATGTTTAATCTAATATATATATATAAAGCAGAAACCATGGTCTCTATGGTCGACATTTGTCCTAATATAATTGGTCTAAAAAATTAATATTAGTATTATTTATAATTCTACTATTGCTAGGATTTTAGATGAAAAAATATTTACATATGTAACATAAAATATAAAACTAAATCTACAATTTAAATCTTTACTATATTAAAACTTTCCAAAAAAAAAAAAAAAAAATTAATTGAAGATGTTTTTAATTGAGATGAAAAATAATAATTTCAAAATAAACAATTATATGACACACAATTTCCTTATTTAATTTTTAGGTAAGTCTTCATCCCTTTTTGTATATATATATACATCAAAAACTTTAGCTAGATCTTCCTAGGTACGTACTATGTTAAATAGTTTTACTTTATTATGTTTTAATTATGATTACAATTTGTGTTAAATTTATTTTTTACGGTGTATTTGATAAGAGTGTTTAAAATTTGAATATTTTTATTTCTTAATTATTATGTTTGATACTTAAACATAGCTTGATTAAATTATTGCTGATCTTTTTTTTTTTTTTTTCTATGTTTTAGATTTATATTTTACGTTCAAGATTTGAAATTTTTTATTGAACAAACTTGATTATAAATCAATAGCAAAACTAATGAATATGTTACATGAAAGGTAAGAATATGTAACATGAAAGATAAAAGTGATGTACAGTATGTATGATTATCTTATTTTTAAATCAAGTAATTAGATATGGTTGTATAATAATATTTGTAATGCTTAATGCATAATCTGTTAGTTAGTTTAACAGTAATAAGTTTTAATTTGATTGTTCATCTCAATTTTGTATGAGAATATCTGCTAATTAAGAATAAAAAAATTTGTTCAGTATAATGATAGGGTAAAGTTTGATTTAATGACAAAATTCCAATTTCTTTATTACCTCATTTTAACGTAACAAAAACACAACATATGTAATTAAAAAAAAATGAAGATGGTGTAGTATAATTAACATATGTAATCTAAAATATAATACTAAATCTACAATTGGAATCCTTAAAATTGTAGGATACCAAAATTGAAGAATACATATTTGGCCTTAAATATATTGGATTAAATATACAAGTTAAGGGAGAAAAATATAAGTAAGATATATTTAAAAGGAAAAAAAAAAAAAAAGAGCAAAAGAAATATGGTAATTCTTAGAATTTTAAAAAGTAAAATAATTGTTGATTTAATAAATAACTTAAGGGGAAAAAAATAGTATTAGGTAAGTATTATAAAATATACTCCGTAATTAGCAAATAAACGAAATACAAATATGATAAATAATAGATTTCAGAAAATTATCATATTAAATACGGTAAACGCCAAAAAGAACATGGCCTTAGTATTTATATTTTAGAAATTTTGTCATATTAAATATCATATAAAATTATATCATAATTAGTAAATATATAAATTAGAAAAAATATATAAAAATTACATTTTATACTTATTTTTAAATCTTAATCATAATGATAGATGGCCCGGACGGGGACGGGCACGCCAACTAGTTATATTAGGATCTTCAATCCGCGCGCAATATTAGCAAAATTAAATATGAAGTTATTAACCGCACTCAGTAAAGAGCCAATTGAAATTGACACATTCCCAAATATTTCTACAAATAATTTATTTTCTGAGATACTGTCTAACACTAACTTAACGTGAGACTAACACATGAACCGTTTTATAATTTTTAAAAGAAAAAAACTAATTAAATAATCAAAAAGTAATTCACACTTATATGAATAATTTTACAATAAACTATCGTAAGACGGTCTTACAATCATAGAGGGGTGTCCTATACGAAGAAACAAGAGGAAAAAAGTGTAAAGTTGACGCCAAAGAGAAGGAAATTTAGAATGTGATTGGTGGAGAGGCCGTGGAAGATCTTCAAAATGCCACGTAGATGACAGTATCACACACCTTCTTGAAACATCCGTTGTTTTCCAATTAACTATTTATATCTTTTTCTTTTATTTTTTTTTTTTCCTTTTTTTCTGAGCTATTTTCTTTAATCCTCTGTTGCTCTAATTTCTCCAATTTTCCTCCATTCTAACCTTAAAAACATTGCCTAAAAATAAAATAAAAAATGAATGTCATTCTAAAAGTTTCTGCAATTATATTGGTTTCTTCATTTGTCTTTGTTTCTGAAGCTAAGAAAGCTGCTGACCCTTACAAGGTTGTACTTTATTTTGGTTTTTCGGTTGTATTTGACATTTGGTTCGATGGGTATTATAAAAGTTGTCTTCTTTCTAATTCTTTTGAAACAAAATTGTGTTCTTTTTTATTAGGGTATTGAGAAATTGCCAATTTTATGATTAGGGTTATCTAATTAGGCAGATGATCTGATAATTTGGATGGTTGTGGTTTTGAATTGATGTTGGTTTTTTTCGGTGGTTGCATTGACATATTATATTAATATTAATGTGAATATATTTCTTTTTCATTTATTTGCAGTTGAAATCTTGTGTTAATGTTGTTTTGTGGTGTGGTATGTTACTCTGACACTTCACTTGGGTGCCTTGTCGCGTGTCAGACACAGACCTGACACTTCGACACTTCATTTTAGACCAAAAAAATTGAAAATTTCGCACAAAATAGCTGTCTGACACTCAGACACGTGTCGTAAAGCCTGAGTAACATAGGTGCTGTTTATGTGAGGTAATTGCTTGAAATGGGTATTTAATTCATTCTTGTGGTTGTTTGACTGGAGAATAAATTGTAGGCTTGTGTGATTGACAAAAAATTGAGGCTATGGCGTAACTAAGAAGTACTGAAGTATATGTCTTTGAAGGGTTAAAATTACTTGATGTGATTTTGTCTAGTAAATTCGTGAGTATGTCAACTGTCAAGGCGAAAACACTCAAACAGAATACGAAGTAAGTAAGAAAACTATAAAATATAGCCTGCGAGATACACGATTTTGCGTACTTGGTAGTGTACTAGTGTTTAAGAAACATCAACTTGAAGTGAGAAAGTGTGTCGTTGGATATCCGTCCCTTTCATAGGTTGGACTCAAATTTTGTTCGCTTGGCCCTTAGGTGGGCATTAAGAACAATAATGTAGGTGAATTCTGAAATATGGATGAGAACGTGCCTTTCGTGCGCTCAATGATGCCTGACTTCTTGAAATTTATGGTAGAACATCTTGCTAGTGACCTACGGATTTGGAAGGAAATGGAGGTCTGATTGGAGAGAATATCCGAAAGGAAACTGTAATTAGATCATATTCCTCTCCTGTGCCCTTTAGGTCACCGTCTGATTTCTGTCCTTATATTGTGTTCAAACAATGTGACGCACGTAGTAGTTAGAATGTGTGTACCTGTTGTGATATTCTGATCATGGATGGTTCTATCATTCTGCTGTGGTGATTTTCTTGCTTCTACATTAATTCGCACAGTTTAATCCTAGGTACTGAATACTGTTTTACTTGTCCAGATTCTCGGTGTTGATCGAAGCGCTAGTCAACGTGATATCCAGAAGGCTTTTCACAAGTAAGCTTACCTATTTGCTGTGAATGATATAGCTTAGCTTTAACGATGTGCTGAACTTTGATAATTAATTGCTGCTGGCTGCTTTCTGTTGATAAGTCACTTGAATAATGGCGAGTCTTACATATCTAAATGTGTCTTGTCATGCACTGGTAATTTAACAAGCTCATTATTTGGTCATATATCTATCTGCTCTATAGGGTCATAGTTCTGTTCTAACAATTGTACATTATTTCTCATTTTTCGGATGTCCTGAATTTGTCTTTTGCTTCACAACAGATCACTTTTGCAGTTACGCAAATGACACCACGTTTTGTCGATGGATATACCTTGCATTTGAATCTGTTAGACATCTTCATTCTATTATTTTAAGGCATAGATTTGTTTGCATGTCATATTTTAAGGCATAGTTGGTCACATGCTACAAGGACTGTCTTCAGAATTGTCGGTTTCTTAAACGTAAAGCCTTGCTCGCATGTATATGGTTCTTACTCCTTCATGTCACATGATTTTCAGGTTGTCATTAAAGTATCACCCCGATAAGAACAAGGAAAAGGGTGCTCAACAGAAGTTCGAAGAGATCAGTAATGGTATGAGATGTTTTTTCTATTTGAACCCTTGTATTACGAGAATTTGCTCACTTTGGCTGATGCAAATGTGTGTACATTTAACTTTTGTGCAGCATATGATATTCTATCTGATGAGGAAAAGAGGAAAAACTATGATCTATATGGTGATGAAAAAGGCGGTGGCCCTTCCTTTGACAGTGGAAATCCAGGAGATTCTGGTGGATATACCCATTTCACGAGTGGAGGACCAGGACAGAGCCAATGGCAGGATATGGGCGGTGGTCAAGGATCCCGGTCTTTCTCCTTTTCCTTTGGTGGACCTAGCGGTGGAAATGCGTTCGGTTTTGGTCTCAATGATATCTTTTCAAACTTTTTTGGGGGAAACAGTGGTGGTAGTTTTGGTGGTGGTGGTGGTGGTGGCGGTTCTCATTTTGGTGGTTTCGGTGGTTCTCAGTCTGGTGGCGCACGTAGCTCTGGTGGATCCCAGTCTGGGCCTAAGACCACACCTATGACTATCCGCACAGTGAATTTGAAAGTGTTTGAGAAAGAGATAAATGAAAAAGGAATGACTTGGCTTCTGTTATCTTACACACCTTCAAAGACGTTGCCGCAGCAATATCAGTCAATATTAGAGGAGACTGGAAACTCACTCAAGGGAGCTTTGAGAGTATGCTTCTACAATCTATCTGATAGTACTTTTCCTCTTTTTCCGCAGTTCACCCCCCCTCAATCCTGTCTTATAATGTCCTCACTTGAGTATGATGGATATGATATCAACTTGACCGATGCTTCAATAATTCAATTTACTCGAGTGATAGCCTACTAGGCTACTAGTAATAGTTGGTAGTGTTTACAAACATCTTACGGATTCTCACGTTACGTGCTCCAGGTTGGTAAGATAAACTGCGAGACCGAGTCTTCTTTCTGCAAGGGCCATAAATTATATCCTCAAAGAGCACCAAGGCTCTTTATCTATTCCTTCATTACGAGTGAGAGTGGCTCTTTTGTGGAGTATACTGGTGACTGGGATCTGAAAGCTCTAAAGAGTTTCTGTCAGGAGCATTTACCAAGGTTCTCAAGGCGTGTTAGCCTCGATAACTTTGCACCTTCGTTTGGAACTGAGGAAAAGTTACCTCGAGTCATGCTTCTCTCAACAAAGAAAGATACGCCGGTGATTTGGCGTGCTCTTAGTGGCTTGTATCGCAAACGTTTTATCTTCTATGATGCACAGGTAGGTGCTTGAAATGTACTGATATGATCTGAATGTCGTTTTTGTCATGTTGAAAGTATTTTTTGTTCATGAGCAATGCTTGTTCTTGGTTTTGCAGGTTCGTGATGTTTCTGATCCTGCCGTGAAAAAGTTAGGTGTAAGTGTGCTTCCAGCAATAGTCGGATGGTTGGCAAATGGGGAACGACAAATACTGAAAGATGGAATATCTGTGAAAGATGTAGAGTCGGCTGTTCAGGAACTCAGTGTTCTGCTTGACAGCTTCGAAAAAAAGAACAGAAAGGCTGCCTCAACTCGGACCAAGAAAAAGGAAACTGAGTCATTTGTTAAACAAATACAACATTTGACAGCTTCGAATTTTGAGGACATCTGTGGACAAGAGACCCCTGTGTGCCTCATTGGAGTGTTCAAATCTTCAAAAGCAAGGGGCAAAGTCGAGTCCATCTTGTCAATGGTAAGCTACAACAACAAGCAATTCGAATGAAACGATTCAGGCTTTAGTTTCTAGGTTGTTTTGTGGTTTTTGGGTTAAGATTTTAATATTCTGCAATTGTTTTGTGGTTCAGGTTTCACAGAAATCGTTGTCGAGGAGAAGACTGTCATCTGATTCCAAGGACTCCATATCCTACGCCTTGGTTGATGCCACAAAGCAGCAATCATTTCTGAGCGCTTTTGATAAAACCGCCTTCAAATCAGCAGACAGCTTCTTGTTGGCGTACAAGCCTCGGAAGGGGAAGTATGCGGCATATACTGGTGATTTAACCGAGGAAGAAGCAGAGAAGTTCATTGGTTCTGTTCTTAGTGGCGATGTTCAATTTAGTAAGACCCATCAAAAGCCGTCGATCAAGTAGAGTCCAGTTCCACTAGGTTGTGAAAAAGCTAAGAGTAGGAGTGTACATACTAAAATTGAGATCATTAGATTCAGATCTAATTGGTCGTTTTCAGTCGGGGTACTTGGGAGGGCTATTGTATTGGGGTGTGTACCCTTCATAGTTCGGAGTATCTGTGTGAATGGTTACTCATGCACGGTACGTGCGTAGTTATGGCCAAAGCAATTTTGTAGTAGATAGTCTCACATACGAGACCTGTGCAAACATAATGTATCCTTCGAATATAAAAATATGGCTCAACTGCTGGTCTCAACTACGAGTGTGATTCGTGTAATTCTGGGAAAAATATGTAGGAGAAATCTAATTTATTATTATTATTTTTTTAAATGAGGTTGAATTGAAACTTATAAAAAATAGATCCACGCAAGTCGGACTTTCACTTGGCGTCTTTGTGCCTAAACTGCGCAAGCAAGATGCTAAACTATTGGGTGCCGATAGGGGCTTAGGGCCTGTTCTCTTCGTCTTAAGTTTTCTGAACCAATCTTAAGTTTTCTGAAGTTTTCTGAAGTTATCTGAAGTTTTCTGAAGTAATCTGAAGTTTTCTGAAGTTGTCTGAAATTGTCTGAAGTTTTCTGAAATTATCTGAAGTTTTCTGAAGTTTTTGAAATAATATGAAATTATTATTATTATTATTATTGGTATTATTATTAATATTATTATGGTAATTGTAATTGTTATTATATTTGCTACTTTTATTTATTTTTTTAACGAGTTTCGCTTAAATTTATCTTCTTTAAGAATAATTAACTTAACTTTTTGTTTCATTTACGATAAACTTAGAGGATAATATTTGTAGTACCAAGAATATTCAAATCTTTATATCCATGCGCTTTTTTCACTAATATTTAAATAATAAAAAAATTTAGCAAGCAATATATAATAATAATAACAATTCTATAATAAAATTGCGGTTATTAATGGAAAAAAAAAAAATAATAATAATAATAATAATAATAATAATAATAATAATAAATTTTAGCATTTATTTTTATTAATATTTGATAAGTATTTATGAAAATTTTATTGACAGTCTATATATTTAATTTGAACTAATTTTAATTTATGATTTGCTATAAAATGGTTTTGAATTGTTCTTATTTTTATTCAAATTATTATCAATATTATTATAATTATTATTCTTAATAATATTATTATCACTATTATTAATAACATTAATGTATATATAACTTATGTATTATTATTATTATTAGGTAATTTATTTATTTAAAAATCTGAAGTTTTCTGAAGTAATCTGAAGTTTTCTGAAGTTGTCTGAAGTAATCTGAAGTTTTCTGAAGTTATCTGAAATTTTCTTAAGTTATCTGAAGTTTTCTGAAGTTTTCTGAACCAGAGAAAAACTTAAGATGAGGAGAACAGGCCCTTACTTGGATTAACCGTAATTATTAAAGGGTATTGTTTAATTGTACCCGACTTTTACTCACTTGTACCCAGAAAAGATGACACTACCCTTCTCATTTCCTCTACTCAATTTTAGAGATTCAATATTTTTTATCTTCTCTAAATATTCAAATTAACATCATCTTCTACATCCTCCACCACCATCCCCGGCGTTTAAGCACCACTTGTAAACCACCCCCGACAGTTGAACAACCACCGCGAACCGGCACCACCGTGGTCCTGAAGCTGAACCACCACCGAAACCGGCCTGCCTCGTCATCGTGCACCACCCTAGCCTAACCAGCCACCTAACCATCCAAACCTAACCGACCCAACCTAACCGCCATAACCACCGTACCCAACCACCGACAACCCTACCCAAATTCGACCCTAAACCACCCCTTTCTCCGGTTTTACCCAAATTCGATCACCCAAAGTCACTCCATGCCCAAACCCGACCACCCTAGTGCCGCCTTGACCAAAACCCGACCACCCTAGTGTGCCGCCTTGACCAAAACCCGATCACCATAGTGCCGCCTTGACCAAGCTCGACCACCCAAGACCCACCACAAACCCTAATCAATAGGAGTTATTAAAATTTAATCAACAAATTTAAAAAAAAAAATGAAAGTATGTTTAGATTTATAATTCAATATTACAATATGTATGTGTCGAACCCGGGATCGAGTGGGACCCAACTCGGCGTCTTGCTTAAGGGCGGATTAAAGTTAAAAAGATTAAGTTAGAAAAACCTTTAAAAACTGTTTTGGAGTCGCCACCTAATTATCGCGGAAATTAGGAACCTGCTATCATGTCCTAAGCCTAAAGACATGCCCTAGATTTTGGAGCACGCCGACACCCCTAGATCTAAGGCTTGTGAAACCAGATTGGATTCGGGGTGAGGGTACTTTAGAAAAAGAGTTAATTCAATTAATGATTTATGAAAACCTTTTAGAAAAGCCTATGTAAAAATAGCCTCTACTGACCTAGAACAATCCATGTAAGATGATATTTGAGCTAATGTTATCGCTACATACAAGTGCGATAAAGTTTGTAAAAAGAATGCAGATGCAGATGCAAAAAGATTGATTAAAACCCTCAGTTTAGCATGTTTAACTTGTTAACGAAAACGGTTCAGTTAAAGGTCGAATTCATTGTTTAAGTTGATTTTAATGCAAAATAAGAAGGTGCAAGATGCATGCAAATAAAATAAAGTTCAATTGTCCATTGGTTTATTTTATAAGGGTCGGTTGCTTATGCGACTTTGGCGTGTCATCGGATATGGAGTGTACCCGAAGTAAATAGAACACTTGGAGTGCAAGTTACTGGGTGCCAAAGCGCTAGTGTGTAGTCCCCTTTGTTAGTCCATAGAAAATAAGAAAAAGCTTTGATCCAAGTGGATCGGTACCTACCTTGTCCTGACGCTTCAGATCTGGGCAGAGCTTCGCTTCTTGAACTTACAAGAAGGATGAATTCAACACGGGATGGTGTGTTGAACTCAAGGATTTGAGTGCGTGAGGCTTTGAGAGAGTTTTGTAGTGTGTTTGTTGTGAAAACTGGTTGTGAATTGTGTTTTCGAGGTCAGGGTATAGGGGAGTATATATACTAAAAACCTCGGAGAAATTAGAAAATCCGGGGATAGAACCAAGCCAGGAAACCGCATAGCCTTATGCGGTTGCCAGGGCAAACCGCATAGGCTTATGCGGTTGCCACCCCAAACCGCATAAGGCTATGCGGTTTGGAGGTGTGGTTTTTAGCGTAGTTTCCTAGTTCCGGTTTGATTATATCTCTAAAAGATACGGTATAATCCTTGCTTGTACGTCAAGGAAAAGACCTAGGATATTTCTGGGATATTTTGATGTTCAGGGCTTTGGAGTGCGGGCCAAAGGCTGGGTCTGGGCTCGGTTTTGGGCCCGAGACCCGGAAAAATGAAAAGGGTGTATTTGCATAGATTTTGTGAAATAAGGTAAGACGTGAGGCTGTATTTTGTGTAAGGGGAGGCTAAAGGGAAGATCTAGCCGTCGGGCCTAAATTTAGGGATTTAGGAATGCTGAATTAGACCTTGTTAATGTAAAAGGGCTAATTGTAGTGCAAATGCGAAGCTCATGCCAAATGAAGCAGGACAAGGACCTAGCTAGACTCCAAGTGGACAAAATGAACGTTCATTTAAGTGTGATGTGAAGCGACCTTACTCATTTTAACATTTCAAACGACTCAGAATGAATTCGACATTAGTTAGAACCGTTTAAGTCAACGTTAAAGCATGCGTAATAAAAGTCCGTGTTACATCAAAGGGTTTTGTTTGGGAGGGTACGGATATGGGTATCCACAGAGCCCCCAGTTTGACTGAGCTCGGACTAGAGCGCTAGTCAAACTCCACGACCATATCCAGACCATTACAGTCTCGATATAGTCAGCGGAACGAAGCATGTGTCCATGGGTGAGACGAGAACTTCGAACCGGGCTAAACGGGGAGGGGCGTACATGTTTAAGGACGTGACGGTCCGTGCATGCTATAAGGGCCTGCCGGCCTGCTGGATGTCCTCGTTATGCTTGTAGTGCCGTTGTATATGCTTGGTATCGTCGAATGCTTGGTGCTGCTGCTTGTAATGTCTTCATGTAGTGCGTGGTCTCGTGAAAGAGCGTATGCGTAAGGGTGCGAAGGTGATTGGGTAAGGGTGCATGGATGTAGAAATGTCTAATCTCGCCTAGGAGTGCATGTGTAAGGGTTGCAATGCTTGTGTGTACGGATGTGTTTCGTGAGGTATTCGTGCGTAAACTCGCCGAGGAGCGTCTATGTAGAGTGAAATGCTTGAAGTTAGGTGTATATCGCAGAGTGCTTGTGCTTGGGCTCGCCGAGGAGTGCTCATGTAGTCGTCATTGCATATGATTGCCTTCCGTTGAGGGGAAAATGGTGTAGTGCTCGCGAAGAGCGTTCGTGCTTCTGCTTCTGTACCGTACATTAAATGCTTAATATACGCGTATGGCGGACTGTAGTTGACGCCTTAGCCCAAGCACGGGACGTACTTGGAGTTGCATTAGGGCCAAGATGAGTTAGGAATTCAAAAGTAGGCGTAAAACGAGAAAAACCGAAGAAAAACCAGGGGACCAAACCGCATAGCCTTATGCGGTTTGGGTGTTGAACCGCATAAGGCTATGCGGTTTCACCCTTTGGCTGGGAGCGCTGTATAAAAGCACGAGTGAGGCCGTGAATGAACCATTATACTCATTTACGGTTTCTTGCTCCTAAAAACACCATTTTTCGATTTCTCAACCATTTTTGATCATTTCTCTTGCGTTGTCTTGCTATGGAACCTGGTAATGCTCCATTTTAACTTGCTTTTACGTTATTTGTCGTTGTAATTAGCTAGCTTTGCCTTGAAATGTTGAAAAGACGGGTTTTGAATGAAAACCCGAGTTTTGCTTGAAATTTGCCGTTTGAATGCTTGGAATTGACGTCATTGTGTTGCATTATGCCATGTGAACATGTATGTGTGAATTGATTATGATTTGGACCGTCTTAAGCCCAAAAACGTGTAACCTAGGGTTCGGGCCCGAAAACGAGCCCGGATTTTCCGACCCGGAATTTCAATTAAACTTCGGTGTAGGATGCCCATAGTGTGTATAGCATGTATCTAGCTTTAATTTTGCGAAAATGTCGAGTTAAGGCTTTCAAATCGCCGTCTTAAGTCGTAGTTATACGGAGTAATTAAGGCGAATTGGGAGTTTTTGATCGGGGTGACCAAAATGCAATTGCTTGTAATGGTTTGTTGTTGGGGACTATTATGGCGCATAGAAACCATAAAGTTGTAATTTTGAGGTGTAGAGAACGGTTTTCGGCTTAATTGTGAATTAGGCCTAAAAATGCTCTGTAGGGCGTTTAATGCAATGTGTTAGAGGATGTATATGTATTATGTGCGTATTATTTTGGTGTGTATTTGTGTATGTGTATGCCAAGTTTGTATGCTTGCATGTGTTATAGCTGTATGTATTGGTCGTATTGGTTGCAGGAGAGGGTTCTGGTCGTGTTACGAGATCAAAATCTCGTAAGAGTACTGGCTCGAGGACTGAAGGAGCCTCTAGTTCGAGTAGTATGAGGCGTTCGCGTAGTGAGAGGGATGCTGACCCTCGGAACTTGCCCACGAAGCGTGGCCAGTCACGAGGTAGGGGTCAGGGCCACGCGAGGCGTGACCGTAGGCCTGATCCTGAGGAGGAGGAGGTGGATGCGCTTGCTCTGGTAGACGAGATAGAGGCTGGGATGGATGTTGAGGAGGAGGCCTAGGAGGTCATGAGGTCGCGCTTAGGGAGTAGCTCTGTCGCGAAAGTCGCGCGCAAACAGGCGCTTGCTAGGGTGGGACGGCCATGATCTTTTACTTGCTCGAGACACGCTTATCTGCGACGATGGGTTGGGCGAAAGGTCCGATGAGGACTTTTTCGCCGCCTCGTCTGGTGATGTATGCGTTTGAGAAGAAGCTTTGAGGGTGCGAAGCTTCGGGTGCTTAGTAGTGCTTTTGGTCCTCTAGTCGAGCACCGGAGGTCGATCATGAGGTCAAAGTCGACGGCGAACCCGATGTTGATCGTGGCCTTCCTTGACAGTATCGGGATACCACGACGACATTTCACTTGCCCCGCTTTAAGGCCTGCATTACTTTGTCGAGTGCACGCGGTCATGACGGGGCTTCGTCGGGACCGTGATATGAGTTTTGGTTTGCGCCGTCCATCGTGGACGAGGTGGTGACTACCGCGATTGGCGGTGGTTTGGAGGTGGAGTTTGAGGGTAACCCACCTTATGTGATCAAGACGAGCTTCATCTTGGAGTACTTTGAGGGGAAGACCGAGCGAGGCCCCTCCGAGTGGACTGACGAGCAGAACGCTCGTTTGTGGCTGTGGTGGTTCGTTAGCGCCGTGTACTTTGGCGATAAGGGTGAGAGGGCGGCGACGTCGGTCCTGATGCATCTCATAGACTGGGGTGCGATCGGGACACTTGACTGGGTGTCACCATCCTTGGGCTTGTGCATTCGATTCTGCATGGACGCGGTGAGGCCGCGGGTCATGGATGGAGGATCGAGACTGTCCTTAGTCTCGCCTGGGTTTGTGATGGAGGTATGCGTTGATTTTGTTTTGTTTTAGATGCATTGCTATTCGTCTTTATTGGCTTTGTAATGTTTTTTTTTATTTGTGTGTAGTCGTGGATCTTCAGTCACTTCCCTTTTCAGCTGCCTCCGCATACTGTGACGATTGCGAGGGTGTATCCGGCGGTGCGTACTTGGGGCACGTGCAACCGTGCGGCTTTTGATTGGTCGTATGACGAGGTTCGGGTGCGTCTGAACCAGATGCAGTTTGATATCAGATTTGTGTTTGAACCATTTTAAATAGAGTATACTTGAAATGATTGTGTTTATGAGTGTTTGTTCTTGTTTGTAGTTCGTGCCGTTCCCGTGGGGCCAGTATGCGGGCATTCCTGAGGGCATTGGGGCGCGGTTTGCATTGCGTGACACGCAGCGCCTGTACTTGGCGACGCCGTATGGGCCGGTTTGGTACCTTAGGGAGCGTTTAGTCTTCCAGGCAGGGTGGCCGGCTCCAGTGGTTCCTAAGGACCCGCCGAGGGTCCTTTTTGAGCGAGGGGTTTCCGCGCAGGATCGGATGGCGTTGTACGGGGAAGGAGAGTCGGCGAGTCTTCTTTGTCTCGGGGAAGACTATGGCCAATTTGCTCAGTCTCGGCTTGCTTGTGGGCCGATTGAGGTATGCTTGCTTCTTTTGAGGGTGCGTAAGGTAATTTTGCGAAAAATTTCCCTGACGTGTATATGACGTGTGCTGCTGTGTGTGCTTTTTGTAGTTGTTTGACCCTGAGATGGCGGAGCAGCCTGGCGACTTTCCTACCACCGTTGAGTATGACGAGTCGGGCGTGCGTCGTACTTTTATGTTGCCGACATACTTGCCGGTGACCACTGACGCGGGCATGGACAGCTGGAGCGGCAAAGTGAAGAAGGTATGTATCTTTGTCTTTGTATGTGTGAGTGAGCCCCCAGTTTGATCGAGGTATGAGTTATAGCGATGATCAAACTTGTGAGAGTCGTGTTTTTGTGTTACCCCCTCGAGTTTGTCTTAATTTGAGTGAAATTAAGGCAAAATGGGGAAAATGCGCTTTGGTTTTGAAATTTCCCCCTAAGTTTGGCTTAATTTGAGTGAAATTAAGGCAAAGTGGGGTTGACTGCTTTTGTTTTGAAATTTCCCCCCGAAGTTTGACTTAATTTGAGTGAAATTAAGGCAAAATGGAGAAGAATGTGAAATGTTTATGTGTTGTGTATCGCAGGTGGCTAAGGAAGCTCATAAGAAGCTATGGCGGATAGCTAACAGGTGGAGGATGGCTTGGGCTGAGCAGGCAGCTCAGTTGTGTCAGAGTCGTGCTGAGACGGCTCAGATTCGACGTGAATTCGACGAGTATCGTCGTCGACATCCTGAGTGAATTTGTGTAACATATATTGTATGAACCTTCGTTTACATGTCGTTGTGGCTTGAACTTCAACTTGATTGTCGTTGTGGACCTGTTTGGTAAGCTTGTTTGAAAGATGAACGATTCCCGAGTGGGATGCTTTGATGTTGAATTAGATTGTGAAAATATTTTTGCAAAAAGTTCATTTTAAATGCGAAATGAGCTTGCATGAATGTCGAAAATGTTATGTTCTGACTTGTGGTAGGAATCGTGTTTGCTAAAGCGAAATGTAATGTTGCTGCGTGGGGAACAACAAAAGAATGTCGTAGGTTAATGTAAGATTGTAGTGCTTAGGAAAAGACGAAATTAGGAAAGTTGCGAGAAAACCCGCCCCTAGAACCGCATAGCCTTATGCGGTTTAGGGGTCAAACCGCATAAGCTTATGCGGTTTGGGGAGCAAACCGCATAGGGCCATGCGGTTTAGTGGCTTGGCTGGTAACGGTGTATTTCCATATTTCGGATTATGTTTCGTATATAAGGAGGGGGGGTGCGTGCCATAATCTTCATTCACAATCACTTCTTTCTCTTCTTTTATTACAAGTTGTTGCTCTCATAAATATATTAGGCATATTTACAAAAGTTTTTTTGTATCCAAGAAAATGGTTGAGCATTTTGATGCTCTTTTGAAGAGGTGGACTTCTTCACTAAGTCCGGCGATGAAGAGGGCGGTGTATGATGATGGTGCGGGTGTTTTTATTGGCTTTCGCCAAATGAAAGTCGATCTAGACTTCCTGGATGCGTGCTTAGATTATTGGGATCCTAGCTTGCACGTGTTTAGGTTTCCCGGGGGAGAGGTGTGTCCTTTTATGGAGGAGTTCGCGGCCATTGCGGGGTGGTCGAAACGGACTACTCCCGTGGTTGTGAGGAGTGAGCTTTGCTACAACGGGATGTTGCGGAACTTCCTTGGGATGACAAATGCTCACGCTGCAGGTTTGTTTGAAGGAGGTAAGGTGAATATGCTTCTTTTGTGTCAACGGTACATGAATAAGGTAGACACCAGTATTTCGGACCGTTCTAGGCGGAGGGCCCTTGCTTTTTGTTTGGTTCATCGTTATGCCTTTGCGGGGTCCATGCCAGATGGGGTGTTCGGGAACGCGAGGTATGCTCGTGTTGTTGAAGAGATGGAAAGGGGATATGATCCTTCTGCCTTGATCCTAGCGGAGACCATACTGGGCTTAGACGACCGTTATGCTAACCGTCTGAGCTCGTACAGGGGTTGCGCTAGGATTCTCAACATTTGGCTCATGGAGAGGCTAAGTGTGTATAAAGCTCTTCCCCTTGGTGGTGTCTTCAAGGCTGCGGCGACGACGTCGCGAAAGATGGAGTGGGCTAACCCTCGGGAGCGTTCACTAAACTACTCCTGGTTCGTGAAGGAGAGCACCATTCGTTGGTACGTGTCATGGTGACATATTACGGCGATTCTGGCCGCCTGGTCGCGAATGCGGCTCGTGGAGTTGATGTTGTGCGGGTTTGACCGAGGGGTGTGGATTCATCCTCTTCGCCAAGAGGCAAATCGGCTTGCTCGGACCATCCCCTGAAAGGTGATACTCAGGTTGGAGGGGTTGTTGTCCTAAACAACCAGATGATTGATGCTTGGATCCGAGGATGGTCGGACCGTGTTACTTGGGCTGTTCCGGAGCATATAGAGTCTACTCGTGTTACGGACTTCTACACGCGGTGGTATCGTTCCAATGATCCTCAGGAACGGGAGAACCAGAGGAGGAGAGAGAAGAGTGGGCCAAGGCCCTCCTTGGCGTATGAGGTGATGCGCGAAAGGAGGGACTATGGTGATCTTTGCGCTGTTAGTGTGGATGCTTCTACTTCGAGGCCTGCGCGGGAAAGGCTTGGAGCAAGGGTGACCGTTAGAGATCGTCTAGGGTCAAGGATCGAGGAGCCCCCAGTCGAGCGGGACGAGGATCCGATCGAGCCCCCAGGATTTGAGAGGACTGCTCCTGTGATCAGTTCGAAGATTGTGGCGGATCGGCCTCTTGAAGATGAAGAGGCTAATCCGAAGCGACAGAAGACGGCTTAGTTTGTTTTGCTTTACTTAGAAAATTTTCGTTATTCAAAAACATGTTTTAGATTCGAATAAAGGGCTAAGGAGGCTTGTTCCTAACTCATTTCTAAATTGCGAAAAATTCTAAATAAAGTAATAAAATAGAATTAATTTGCTTTTGCCTCGTCTCGTTGCTTTCTTTTGTTTTGCTTCGAAATGTTCTCGACCTTTTTAAGCTTTGAACATTCGTATTTTGTCTTAAAATCCTCGACCTTTTTAAGCTTTGGATTTGTTTGCTTGATTTGTTTGTTCTTAAGCCCTCGACCTTTTTAAGCTTCGGACTTAGATTTTTGTTTTGTGTTGACTGTGCTCTCGACCTTTTTAAGCTTTGAGCGTGTCTTTTTGTGAGTGCATCGCCCTTGACCTTTTTAAGCTTTGGGCTTGCGTGCTAGGAAGTTCGGTTGTGCTTTGACAAGTCAGCCACGTATCCGCGTTCACTAATCAAACCGGCGTAGTTCGTGTGATTCGGTTGAGCTCTTTGCGAGTCGCCACGTATCCACAAAGGCGTGGAATCAAACCGAGCGTAGTTCACCCATGTGAGAGTGAGTTTTTTTTTTTTTTTTTTTGAAATACATTGCAAATTTGTCTGTGTTTAGGGGTAGTATTTCTTGAGTTGATCAAGATTTGTTGGCAATCGGAAGTCTTGACCGTCCAGGTCAGTTAATTTCACGGCTCCTCCAGGGAGGATTTCCTTGACCAAGTACGGTCCGGCCCAATTGGGTTTGAATTTTCCTCTTGGGTCGACCGGTAATGGTGCTCTGACTGATTTGAGTACTAGGTCACCCACTTTGATATTTCGTGGCTTGACCCGTTTGTTGTAGGCGCGTTGTAGGCGAGATTGGTACGTTCTGACTGTACTTAGTGAATGTAACCGTCTTTCGTCTAAAAGGATGAGTTGTTCGTATCGTTCGCGTGCCCATTCGGCTTCAGGAATGTCTGCTTCCATGAGAATTCGAAGGGATTGCATTTCGATTTCTACAGGTTGAACGGCTTCCATCCTGTAGGTTAAGAAGTAGGGTGTCATGCCTGTGGGTGTGCGGTATCCCCATAATGCGAATGGGATTTTGTTGGGCCAGTCGTGGTAGGTATCGATCATCTTTTTAAGGATTGATACGACGGCTTTGTTTGCTGCCTCGACCGCGCCGTTAGTTTGTGGTCGATAGGGTGATGATTTATGTCGTTGTATCTTGTACTTAAGGAGGAGTGGTTCGACTTCTCCTTGGAAGTGTGTGCCTTGGTCGCTGATAAACTCGTGGGGTATGCCGTAGCGACAAATGATGTTGTTTTGTATGAATTTCGCAACTTCTTTTGTGCCTAGCGTACGGTATGATGTGGCCTCGACCCATTTGGTGAAATAGCCGATGGCCACGAGGATGAAGTAGTGTCCTCCTGCTCCTACGGGTTGAACTTTGCCGATGACGTCAATTCCCTAGGTTGAGAAAGGCCATGGCGAGGTTAAGGTGTAGAGTGGTGAAGGAGGTATATATTGCACATTTGCGAAAATTTGGCAATTATGGCAATGTTTGACATATTTTGCGCAATTGGCTTCCATGGTGGTCCAGTACCATCCTAGCCTTATGATTTGTTTGCACATGGCTCGTGCGTTCATGTGTGGTCCGCACTCGCCATCGTGTACTTGGGACATGATTTCGTGTCCTTTTTTGTGGTCGACGCACAAGAGTAGTGTGCCTTGAGGCGTCTTTTTGAGTAGTTTGCCCATTTCCATTACGAATTGTGATGATAATAGGCGTAGGGCTCGCTTGGCTCGTTTGTCAATGTTTGGTGGGTATTCACCGTTTGTTTTGTAGTTGACGATTGCTTGGTACCAAGGGTCGGTTTGTTCTTCCTCGGTTTCAATGTCACAGATGTAGGCGGGTTCGTTCCGTCGTTCCACGACAATGGGTAGTGTTTCCATTCCCGGGGGAATGTTGATTAGTGACGCGAGCTTGGATAACGCGTCGGCGAATTGATTTTCTTCGCGAGGGAGGTGTATGAATTCTACGTGATAGAATTCGTTTATGAGCTCTTGTATTTTGTTTTGGTATAGTGCTAGGTTTTCGTTAAGTATCTTCCATACTCCGGATACTTGGTTGATTATGAGGGAGGAGTCCCCATAGACTCTTATGTTGCGGGCGTTGAGTACAAGAGCTGCTTGGAGACCGTGCAAGCATGCTTCGTATTCTGCGGCGTTGTTTGTTACGTCGAAATCCAGTTTGATGGATAAGGGGGTGTGTTCGCCATTCGGGGATATGAGAAGTATTCCTACTCCACATCCTCGATAGTTGGAGGAGCCGTCGAAGTATACCTCCCATTGTTCTTGGTTGATATTGTAGATTCCATCGTCTGGAAGGGATGTCGTATCGATGATTGGCTCTTCGTTGATTGCGTTTTCGGCTAGGAAATCAGAGACTGCTCGGCCCTTGATTGCTTTGAGGGGTACGTACTTAAGGTCAAATTCGGCTAGGAGCAGTGTCCATCTGGCCATTCGCCCGTTAAGCACAGGTTTCTCGAAAAGGTACTTTACGGGGTCTATTTTTTAGTAGACCTTCGTTTGGTGTGCTAGCATGTAGTGACGGAGTTTTTTGGACGACCATACCAATGCTAGACAGCTCTTCTCGACGGGTGAATATCGAGTTTCGTAATCGAGAAATTTCTTGCTTATGTAATAGATTGCGTGTTCTTCGCCGTTTATCTCTTGAGCGAGCATGGCGCCCATGGCTGTAGGGGTTGTTGTAAGGTACAAGGATAGTGGTAAATCCTTTTGGGGTGGTCGTAGAACTGGCGGGTTGGTTAGTAATTCTTTGACCTTGTCAAATGCCTTTTGACATTCTCCGTCCCATTCAACGTGGTCAGTTTTCCTGAGTTTCTTGAAAACTGGTTCGCATATCATGGTGAGTTTGCTAACGAAGCGTGAAATGTATTGAATTTGGCCCAAGAAACTTCGAATTTCGTCGAGGTTCTTCGGGGGTTGCATTTCCAGAATTGCTTTGACTTTCGAGGGGTCGACCTCGATGCCTCTTTGGCTCACTACGTGTCCTAATAGTTTACCGGACTTGACTCCAAAAGTACATTTTTGGGGATTGAGGCGCATTTTGTATTGTCGTAGGCGAGTGAAGAACTTGCGGAGGTTAATGATATGACCACTCCTCTCCTTTGACTTCACGATCATATCGTCGACGTAGACTTCGACTTCTTTGTGCATGATGTCATGTAAAAAGGGTTGTGGCGGTGCGTTGGTATGTAGTACCGGCATTGATTAGGCCGAAAGGCATGACCGTGTAGCAGTATGTGCCCCACGGTGTAATGAAGGCCGTTTTTGCCATGTCTTCGCAGGACATTTTGATTTGATTATAACCTGCGTAGCCGTCCATGAAGGATAGGAGGGCGTGGTCGGCGGTGTTGTCGACTAGGACGTCCACATGGGGTAATGGGAAGTCATCTTTCGGGCTGGCTTTGTTCAAGTCGCGAAAGTCAACGCTGTGGAACCCGGGAACCGCGTTCGGGGGACCCAACTCGGCGTCTTGCTTAAAGGGCGGATTTTAAAGTTAAAAAAGATTAAGTTGGAAAAACCTTTAAGAACTGTTATGGAGTCGCCACCTAATTATCGCGGAAATTAGGAACCTGCTACCATGTTCTAAGTTAAAAACATGTCCTAGATTTTGGAGCACGCCGACACCCCTAGATCTAAGGCTTGTGAAACCAGATTGGATTCGGGGTGAGGGTACTTTAGAAAAAGAGTTAATTCAAATAATGATTTATGAAAACCTTTTAGAAAAGCCTATGTAAAAATAGCATCTACTTGACTCAGAACAATCCTTGTAAGATGATATTTGAGCTAATGTTATCGCCACGCATAAGTGCGATAAGTTTGTAAAAGAATGCAGATGCAGATGCAAAAAGATTGATTAAAACCCTCGGTTTAGCATGTTTAATCGTTAACGAATACGGTTCGCTTAAAGGTCGAATTCATTGTTTAAGTTGATTTAAATGCAAAATAAGAAGGTGCAAGATGTATACAAATAAAATAAAGTTCAATTGTCCATTGGTTTATTTTATAAGGTCTGCTGTTTATGCGACTTTGGCGTGTCATCGGATATGGAGTGTACCAAGTAAATAGAACACTTGGATTGCAAGCGCTACTGGGTGCCAAAGCCGGGCGCTAAAGTGTAGACCCTTTGTTAGTCCATAGAAAATAAGAAAAAGTTTTGATCCAAGTGGATCGGTACCTCCCTGGTCCTGGCGTATCAGATCCGGCAGAGCTTCGTGTCTTGAACCAGAAGGAGGATGAATTCAACACGAGATGGTGTGTTGAACTCAAGGATTTGAGTGCGTGAGGCTTTTGTGGATGTATTTAGGTGTATACCGTGCTAGACGGTATATTTTGTGGGACCCAAGTGTGGGTGCTAAAACTAGGGAAGAGAGGTTGTGAGAGGAGAGGTTTTCTTGTGTGGAAAAGTTGTGTGAATAGGTCGTGCGAGGGGGTGTATATATAGGAGAATAGCCGAGAGAAAATAGGAAGCGGTGAAAAAAGCCGGCTGGCATACCGCATAGCCGTATGCGGTTTGGGGGGCACTCCGCATAGGCTTATGCGGTTTGCACCATGAGCCGCATAAGCTTATGCGGTTGGTGGGGCAAACCGCATAGCCTTATCTTGATTTAATCAAACCGCATAGCCTTATGCGGTTTGTACCTTGAGCCGCATAATTTGTTGGCGTCTTTGGTGTGGTTTTAATTCCGTGATTTCGTATTTCCTTAATCCGGCTTGCCAAATCTTGGGGATATTCGACAATATCTCCTTACTTGTGCCCCAAGAAGGCCTAGTATGATCTTCTAGAGAGTTGTTGAGGGCTTTGGAGTGCGGGCCAAAGGTGGGTTTGGGCTCGGTTTTGGGCCCGAGACCCGAAAATGTGAAAAAGGTGTATTTGCATAGATTTTGTGAAATAAGGTAAGACGTGAAGCCGTATTTTGTGTAAGAGGAGACTAAAGGGAAGATTTAGCCACCGGGCCTAAATTTAGGAATTTAGGAATGCTGAATTAGACCTTGTTAATGTAAAAGGGCTAATTATAGTGCAAATGCGAAGCTCATGCCAGATGAAGTGGGACAAGGACCTAGCTAGACTCCAAATGGACAAAATGAACGTTTATTTAAAGCGATGTGAAGCGACCTTAAACATTTTAACATTTCAAACGACTCAAAATGAATTCGACATTAGTTAGAACCGTTTAAGTCAACGTTAAAGCATGCGTAATAAAAGTCCGTGATACATCACAGGGTTTTGTTTGGGAGGGTACGGATATGGGTATCCACAGAGCCCCCAGTTTGACTGAGCTCGGACTAGAGCGCTAGTCAAACTCCACGACCATATCCGGACCATTACAGTCTCGATATGATCAGCGGAGCGAAGCATGTGGCCATGGGTTAGACGAGGACTTTGAGCAGGTGAGCAGGGAGGCGTGCGCATTTTAAGGACTTGGCGGTCCGTGCATGCTATAAGGGCCTGCCGGCCTGCTGGATGTCTTCGTCGTGCTTGTTGTACTGTCGTTGTTGGTGCCTTTGTATATGCTTGGTATCGTCGGATGCCTGGTGCTGGTGCTTATAATGTCTTCATATTGCATGTGTATAAGGGGCTAAAGTGCAGGGGTGCATGTGCTTGCAAGATGTTTGGGTATGTGTGAGGTGTATAATTGAGTAGGGGTGTTCATGTAGATGTAGGTCTCGTGAAAGAGCGTTCGTGTAATGCTTGTGCTTGAACTCGCCGAGGAGCGTCTATGTAGAGCGAAATTCTTGGGGTTAGGTGTATATTGCAGAGTGCTTGTGCTTGGGCTCGCCGAGGAGTGTCTATGAAGTCGTGATTGCATATGATTGCCTTTCGTTGAGGAGAAGGTGATGTAAATGCTCGTTGTCGTGTAGTGCCGTTGTCGTTGCTGATGCCTTCGCTGTTGCTGATGCTATTGTTGATGTTGATGTTGATGCCATTGCTGATGCTGTACTGGGTCTCGCCGAGGAGCGCAAGTGCTTAGTGTAGTATATGCTGGAGAAGTACTAGTTTGCTGGGGAAGGGTGTATATGTATGGTCTCGCCGAGGAGCGTAGGTGTAGTTGTGGTTGTTTGGGAGAGTGATGGTGTTTCGTCTTGTTAGGGGTACAGGTGTATATTCGCCGGGATTATGGTCCGAGGAAGGTGTATGTGCTCAGGTGTACGACTTCGTGTAATTGCTTGGATGTGCTGATGCAGACGCTTGGTATTTATGTTAGTGATTTGCTGGGGAAGTCGAAGGGTATGTCTTGGACTTCGTAGGAAATGTCTGTATAGGTGTGTGGACTCCATGGGGAGGAAGCGATACTCCACAGGGACGTGTAAGAGGGTGTAAGGACTCGTGAAGAGTGTTCGTATTTCTGCTTCTGTACTGTGTATTAAATGCTTAGTACACGCGTATGGTGGACTGTAGGTGACGCCTTAACCAAGGCACAGCGCATAATGTATGTGTTAGCGCTTGTGGCGGACTGTAGCTGACGCCTTAACCATGAAAGCTTGCGTGTATGAAGAAAAAATGAGGAGAAAACGTGGAACAAAACATGCTCTGGAAATTGCCTGTAGACTAGTGACTCTTCCGGGGAATCCCTTATCAATTAGCGACTTCAAGCGTGAACTCATTCGCACATGTCGCGGTTTCAAATCCGGAAATATTCGAACTCGCGATTTTCCTTTCGAGATCTTCAATTTCGCTTGCTTCGACCATGAGACGTGGTATCATTGCGATTCGTTTGGATTCGTATGATACATGTCTCTTGGACTTGGAATGCATGGTGCTTGGGATGTTTCTTGGATATGTTAGGGTGCTTGTTGTTTGATGCTCACATGAAAGTGTTATGCTTTTAGCGTGCATGCTCCTGTTTGTAGCGGTTCTGAAGGTGTCGCTCAACCGTAGATTCTTATGTGGGTATGTATAGCAAGGGTGTTTTCAAAAATGCGAAAAATTATCCCATTTTTCGTTGTAAAAGTTTGATGTTGTAAAGGCTTGATCCTTGATAGGAAGCGTCAGCCCCCAGTTTGACTGAGTTATGGTGTCGGTGTATGTGAGCCCCCGATAGTCAAACTATGTAAAAGGCTATGGGTTGCAGTAGGATAAAGGTGTTTTTGGATTACCCCCTTGAGTTTGAGTAAGTTTTGTATGAAAACTGAGTCAAAGTATAGGGCGTGTATCAGGAGGAGGAGTTTTTGGATTACCCCCTCGAGTTTGGCTAAGTTTTGAATGAAAACTGAGTCAAAGTGAAGAGTATGGTGTTTGGTTTTGAAATTTCCCCCGTAGTTTGGTTTAATTTGATTGAAATTAAGGCAAAATGGGGAAGAATGTAGCGTGGGCGGAGCCGGCGATTCAGTTGTATCAGGGTCGTGCTGAGGTGGCTTAGGTTCAGCGTGACTTTGATGAGTACCGTCGTCTTCACCATTAGTTGTATTAGTATGCTTGTGTAATAAGGATTGTGTGAACCCTTGTTTTCATTTCGTATGCTGGTCCTGTAGTGTTAGTAAGCTAGGTTTGAAAAACGAAATGATTCCCGATTGGGATGTTTGGATGAAAACGTTTTTGTTGAAAAATCTTTTTGTGAAAGATTCATTTTAGTTGTCGAAATGAGCTTTAAAAATGAACATTTGAAATGTCGGTTGTAAGGCTTCATGCAAGATGAAAAAGCGTTTTGACGTTGTGAGCTTAAGCTGGAGTTGTGAAGACCGTGGAGGGTCATTTGAGTGCAAAGGTTGAAAAGCCCCCAGTTGTCGAGGATGAGAATTCGGTAGAATCTCAACACGGAGTGGGGTGTAGTGCTAGGTTCGGTTGTGCTTTGCGTAAGTCGCCACGTATCCTGAGCGTGGAATCAAACCGGTGTAGTTCGAAAGAGCTTTTGCTTAAAATGTGTTAACTCGAGTGAGTTAAATTCGAAGAATGCTTTCTCTCAAAGTATGTTAACTCGAGTGGTGAGTTAATTTTTTGGGAAAAGCTTGGACTTCGAGTAATCGAGATGCGTTTCAAGGATTTGAGATGCATTTTCGAAAGGCACATTTTGCTTCTGCGAAAGCATGTGTTTGGAAAAGTGAAGTTTTGAGTGTTGAGTTACTTTTGAAAGGTGATTAGCTATTTTGAGGACGCATTAGTGTATCGGCTCGTGGGAGCGTTTTTTAGAACTGAAAAGTTTTGAAAGGAGCGGTTTAAATGTCGCTAAATTGTTTGATGTGAAGAGGATTGACTCGATATCCGAGTCAAAGTTTATGGGATGTTTAAAATGCCGAAAAGTTTGAGAAACGAAGACGAATCGTATGCGTGACTCGAGACTCGACATTGATAGGGATGCAAGTGGCTGTGACACGTGCATTGATAAAGCCCCCGGTTTGGCGACTCATGGTTGCTTAGTGGCGTGCTGTTATTCCTGCAAAACGAACAAGGTTAGACGAAAAAGCAGAGTACTATCCCTAGGTCTAGCACAACTTTGTCTCGACGTCCTAGTTCTAGACGCCTCGATAAAGAAATAGTTTGCCTTGGATTTTTGTAGATCTTTGTGGATTTTTGTGAGGATGTCCTTGACTTTTGGAAGCTCTAGACATAGGGATGTTTTGTGTAAAAGGGTTGGTTGAGCTCAAGTGAGCGGCCTACGTATCCGTGGGTACGGAATCAAACCTAGCGTAGTTCGAAAGGGATGTGTTTGTTTTGGTAAGGAGGTGTTTATGTGGGAAGGTGCGTGTTTAAGGACCCGCTGGTCCATAAAGGGTGTTTATGTGTTTGACCTTGATACATTGCATCCTAAGGTAGGTTCTCCTTAGTTGATCTTGGCCGCTTGTTTGTTGCATCAAAGTCCAATTTGATGGAGGGAGGTGTTCGTGTTCGCCGTTTGGGAAAAGAGGAGTATTCCTATTCTCCAACCTCGATAATTGGATGAACCATCGAAGTATGTCGCTTCTTCATTGATGTTGTAAATTCTGTCGTCGGGAAATGATGTAGTGTCGATAACGGGCTCCTTGGTGTCAAATTCGGCTCAGAGCAATGTCCACCATGCCACATGTCCTTTTGGCACGGGTTCCTTGAAGAGGTTTTTAGACTGGGTCTACTTTTGAGTAGACCGTTGTTCACTTAGCCACTTGACTTTCGGGCTTTCTTTTTGGTTGTTTTTGTCCCTTTCTTAAAGACCTTGAGACTTGTTTCTTTTTTGATTTCTTGGAAACTTTGAGATTTGTTTCCTTTTGACTTTGCCCTTTTTGCCGTTGTTTTCACCTTTGATTGTATTCCCTTTTTATGTTTGAGAATTCGTCGGGCCCTTTGTGGCTTGGGCTCGAGCTTCGACTTTGCTAGACCCTATGGTGGGAAGGTTGCATGTGATCATGTGTCTATCACGCCGGACTCCTCTGACCAGTTCGTTTGCTTATTAGGCACGCGATCGAGTACACGGAGGGCGATCCAGGAATACTCATACTTTTGGTCGCGATCAAATTCATGACCACTGTGGAGCTCCAAATTAATGGATCCTCCGCCAAACGCAGCGGAGTAGTAGACCACAAGCAGACCATCGAACCGTAGGTGTTTAGTCGTCGAGAGCCTTCTTTGTCTTTGTGTCTTTGATTTAGTTGTTGACTTGGACCTTCGTATCCGGCCTAGACCTCCTTAGGATAGCTACTCCTAGGATACAATGTATGTCGGTGCAAAATGGTTTTTTTTTTTTTTGTGAGTAGAAAGGGTAAAAGGAAACTGGTTGTAGGCAAACTTATTCCCTTATCGATTTGTTAAAATGTCGTACGTCGGAGACTCGATTATCCTAGACTGACAGAGATTGACTCAATGTTTAAAAACTCGACCCGTATTGAAAAGACTCGAATTTCTTGAGGAGATCCGTGAGATCGTCGGTGGCGCCTTGATGGATTCGTCGCTGGGTGCTCGAGACGCACATGTCTCGGATGGGGTTGATGCTCGCGTCGGGACTTGGCTCATGCATACTTAGATTTGTCTTTGATTTTGCAAAAGTTTTGTTTTCGGCGAAAAGCAGGATGTTTTGTTGAGCAAAATGTGTTGTCACATTTTGGCTCGATGTAAAAAGCGTTTCGAAATCAAATCCGATAAGCTCGTGTTAGTGGCTTGTCGGTGAAAGTGTGAATCGATTCGGAGTGGCGATAGGCTATCCGAATCAAGGGTGTTTGAAAATGTGATGAAGACGGTTATACTCGTTTTCATACATTCGGTTTGAAAGAGGGTTAGATTAAAGCGACTATGAGCCACTTGGTCTAACCGTGAAGGATTTGCGGGATGATGCTAGTTCATTCCTAGGTTTTGTTGTCTTGTGAAAAGAGATGTTTGGATTAAAATGGCGGTAGGCCATTTTGAATCATGGATTTCGAAAATGTTTATTTTGCTGGATTTGTTTTCAAGAAAAGGTCCATTCTCGGGTTTGAAAATGTTTGGTAATAAATGGGTTACAATGAGTGCGGGTCATGTAGTTCATTTATGTTTTGGAATGTCACGAGAATAAAGTGATTATTCTCGGGTGTTTTGAGGAGACTGTTTGTCTAGATCAAACCGTCCTGACTATGAGCCATTCGGTTCGAAGGAAGGATTTTTTGAAAAAGGTTATTTCAAAAACGTGATGAGGATTTTGTGAAAGTAGTTTGTAAGAGGATTTGGGCCAAGATGGTTATGAATCATTTGGTCTGATGAAAAGTCCGCGAGATTGGGCTTGGCCATTCTCGTGTTTTGTTTGCTTGAAAAAGACAATTTTTGCTGAAACGAGTCGACTTTGGGCCGTTTGGCCTAAAGAGAATGTCGTTATTTGTTTTGCAGGAGTGAGGAGATTTTCGAAAAGAGCTCATTTCAAAAGCGGGTATGTTTTGCTTGGTTTGTAAAAATAAGAAGATTTTGAAAAGAATTTATTTCAAAAATGAGAGTGTGTTGCTTGTTTTGTAAAAGTGAGGAGATTTTTGAAGAGAGCTTGTTTCAAAAATGAGAGTGTATTGCTTTAGGAGCAATGTTGTGCCTAAGAAGTCTTTGAGGCAAGAACGCGTGTGCGGATCTTGTCTCGACGTTGAAATGTGTTTGATTTGCATTCGTCGAGCCCATGTTAACGGTTCATCGTTAAGGGCTCGAGCCTAGATGCATGGAAAGGATTCGACTCGTGAACGGTTAGCTAGTCGAGTCGAGGATGTTGAGAATGGATTGGTTTGTGTGACATGTATCTAGTTAGTCCTATTAGATTCAACGTTCGTTTTAAGCGTTCATTTTTAGCTCATTTTTGTTTAGGAAGACCTTTTAAGCTTGAAAAAGGAGATTTTAGACAAGGTTTGGCTAATAGGAAGCTTTTGAGACGAGGATGCGTGTGCACATCTCGTCTCGATGTTAAAAGGTGTTAGCTTTGTCGAGCCCACCTAACGGTTCATCGTTAAGGGCTCGAGCCTAGATGGGCGAGAAGGATTCGACTCGAGAGCGATTAGCTAGGCGAGTCGAGGATGTTAAAAGTGGAGTCTAGGCCGTGTGACCTAGAGGATTGAAATTCGCGAGCTCGGGGTTATTCCTTGCTCGGGTTTTTGCTTGTTAGTGAAAAAGGAAATTTTGAAAAAGTTTATTTCAAAAATTCGCGATAGTTTTGTTTGAAAAGTGTTAGTTTGTTGGATGTTAGGTTCGTTTATCTTTGAAAAGTTAAAGCTAGTTTTCGAAGATATGAATGCAAATGCTCGTTTTGAAAAAGACCATGGAGTGCATAGCCTCGAACTTGTACGTATGACTCAAAAAAGGGTGAAAAATGAGTCAGTCGGGTACACCTCCAACTACCTCGAGTACGCTTTGGCAGATACTTAACCCCTTCATTTCCTTACGCCGGGGCGATAGGTTTTCTGAAGGGGGCACTGGGGCGGTCGAGATAGCCGTTTACGACAAGCCGTGGAGGGGCGAGAGGAAAGCTAGTCTGGCATGTGCTTTATCGAGTGGACAAGCCTGCATGTGGGAACCACCTCTCGAGGGTGCAAAGGGTGCCTAGATTCCAAAAGGAATGGACTCTAAACGAATGTGCATGGCTCAAATATGTTTACAAGGATTGTTCAAGGCTTTCAAGTTTCACCTCTTTATTTTTAAAAAGAAAAAGCTAGTTTTCAGTTTTAAAAATAAGATCTCCCCAATGAGTCGCCAAACCGTGGAACCCGGAACCGTTGGGGACCCAACTCGGCGTCTTGCTTAAAGGGCGGATTTTAAAGTTAAAAAGATTAAGTTGGAAAAACCTTTAAGAATCATATGGAGTCGCCACCTAATTATCGCGGAAATTAGGAACTCGCTACCATGTTCTAAGTTAAAAACATGTCCTAGATTTTGGAGCACTGCCGACACCCCTAGATCTAAGGCTTGTGAAACCAGTTGGATTCGGGTGAGGTACTTTAGAAAAAGAGTTAATTCAAATAATGATTTATGAAAACCTTTTAGAAAAGCCTATGTAAAAATAGCCTCTACTGACCTAGAACAATCCTTGTAAGATGATATTTGAGCTAATGTTATCGCTACGTACAAGTGCGATAAGTTTGTAAAAGAATGCAGATGCAGATGCAAAAAGATTGATTAAAACCCTCAGTTTAGCATGTTTAACTTGTTAACAAATACGGTTCAGTTAAAGGTCGAATTCATTGTTTAAGTTGATTTAAATGCAAAATAAGAAGGTGCAAGATGTATGCAAATAAAATAAAGTTCAATTGTCCATTGGTTTATTTTATAAGGTCGGTTGCTTATGCGACTTTGGCGTGTCATCGGATATGGAGTGTACCCGAAGTAAATAGAACACTTGGATTGCAAGCGCGCTGGGTGCCAAAGCCGGGGGGGCGCTAAAGTGTAGACCCCTTTGTTAGTCCATAGAAAATAAGAAAAAGCTTTGATCCAAGTGGATCGGTACCTACCTTGTCCTGACGCTTAAGATCCGGGCAGAGCTTCGCTTCTTGAACTTAAAAGGAGGATGAATTCAACACGAGATGGTGTGTTGAACTCAAGGATTTGAGTGCGTGAGACTTTTGTGGATGTATTTAGGTGTATACCGTGCTAGACGGTATATTTTGTGGGACCTAAGTGTGGGTGCTAAAACTAGGGAAGAGAGGTTGTGAGAGGAGAGGTTTTCTTGTGTGGAAAAGTTGTGAGAATAGGTCGTGCGAGGGGTTGTATATATAGGAGAATAGCCGAGAGAAAATAGGAAAGCAGGCGAAAAAGCCAGCCTGGCAAACCGCATAGCCTTATGCGGTTTGGTGGCCAAACCGCATAGGCTTATGCGGTTTGCACCATGAGCCGCATAAGCTTATGCGGTTTGTGGGGCAAACCGCATAGCCTTATGCGGTTTGTGGGGCAAACCGCATAGCCTTATGCGGTTTGTACCTTGAGCCGCATAAGCTGTTTCGGCATGCTGGTGTGGTTTTAATTCCGTGATTTCGTATTTCCTTAATCCGGCTTGCCAAATCTTGGGGATATTCGACAATATCTCCTTACTTGTGCCCCAAGAAGGCCTAGTATGATCTTCTAGAGAGTTGTTGAGGGCTTTGGAGTGCGGGCCAAAGGTGGGTTTGGGCTCGGTTTTGGGCCCGAGACCCGAAAATGTGAAAAAGGTGTATTTGCATAGATTTTGTGAAATAAGGTAAGACGTGAAGCCGTATTTTGTGTAAGAGGAGACTAAAGGGAAGATTTAGCCACCGGGCCTAAATTTAGGAATTTAGGAATGCTGAATTAGACCTTGTTAATGTAAAAGGGCTAATTGTAGTGCAAATGCGAAGCTCATGCCAGATGAAGTGGGACAAGGACCTAGCTAGACTCCAAATGGACAAAATGAACGTTTATTTAAAGCGATGTGAAGCGACCTTAAACATTTTAACATTTCAAACGACTCAAAATGAATTCGACATTAGTTAGAACCGTTTAAGTCAACGTTAAAGCATGCGTAATAAAAGTCCGTGATACATCACAGGGTTTTGTTTGGGAGGGTACGGATATGGGTATCCACAAACGCATACTCGAATTTTGCCATTCTTTTTCAAGACTGGGACCATGTTTGAGACCCATTCAGGATACTCGATGACTTGGATGAAACCGGCTTGTAGTTGCTTCTCGATTTCTTCGTTCACCATAAGGGACCATTCGGGGCGTAGTCTCCTTAGCTTTTGCTTGATGGGTTTGTAACCGGGTTTAATGGGGATGCGGTGCTCGGCTATGCTTCGTTCGATTCCGGGCATATCTTTGTACGACCAAGCGAATACGTCCTTGAATTCGCTCAGGAGTTGTGTGAATTGGGCGCGCTCGCGTTCGTCTAGTGAGGCACCTAGTTGTAGTTCCCTTGGTTCTTCAGGGGTTCCCACGTTTATGGTTATGGTTTCCTCGATAATTGGGTCTTGTGTTTTTGGGGAAACAATGTTTGCAATGTATTTGTTTAATGATTCATTTGTTTGTTCATTTTCATCGCATGAGTTAGTGTCTGTTGTATTTTGCATTTTGTTTGTTGCTTGTTGATTTTTGTTTGTTTGTATTTTGTTGTTTGTTTTAGCTTGAGACAAGACGTAAGCAAATTTATTCATTTCATTATTTTGAAGAGAATTATTCGGCAAATCGGAAAATTGCTTGGAGTTAGCCTCCGTAAAAAGGAAATCTAAACTAAAGCTAGAGTCTAGGATAGATGGGTCGACAGATGACCCGACACTAAGAGTATTAGAAGCTAATAGAATCTCTTCTTCCTCTTCATCGTCTTTGTCACTGCTTGAGCTGCTTGAGCTGCTTGAGTTGTTGTCTTTGTTTTTAAGGTTGGTGACATGGTAGTGAGGTAGATTGTGTCGTTGCTGGGGTTATCTTTGTTGGATAATGTATTTCTCAGCTTAGGTTTCTTGATCCTTTCTTGATCGATGAGATCTTGGATGACATGTTTGAGCTTGAGACAGCTTTCAGTGCTATGCCCTATGCCCCGATGATATGCACAGAAAGCATTGGGGTCCCATGATTTTGATTTCTTTCTCATGGGCGGTTCATTGATAGGTCCGACCGGTTGAAGGTAGTCCTTTTCGATCAATTTTTGTAGTGCTACTGCGTAAGGCATGTAGAGTTTGTCAAAATTCCTGTTTCGGCATTTGATCCTGTGGGGATGTTCTCGATAAGCGGGATCCTCGTAGCTAGACGTGAGATCCTTCTCGATGTGAGTGCCAATTTCGACGAGATGTTCAAAATTTCGAACATTGCAGAAGTGGAAGTAATATCGCCAGGCGGGTCGTAAACTGAAAAGGAAGGTGTGTATGAGCTCGTCCTCGTGTGGGTGGTCGGGCACTCGGGCAAGTAGTTTCCTCCATCGGACGAGATGTTTGACGAAGCCTTCGTTATCCTTTTGATGAAGAGCTTCGAGGGCATCAAGAGAGGTTGGGTTGGTTAGTTCTTTCTTGATGCGTCGTTCCAAACGTTCGACTTCGATTCGATGCAAAGCTTTTAGGTGATTGATGTCTTTTGCAAGTTGATTGATGTGACTTATCACCTCGTCGGTGGGTAGCCAGTATTCGTCGTCTTCATTATCACTAGACCAAACCGCATTGATTTGGTCATCCGAGGGTGTGATGAGGTAAGAGCAGTCTAGTATAGGGATTGACCCCACGAAGATTGCATGATTACCAAGCGGGTTTTCGTTGTTTGAAGGCTTGTGGGTTGAGATGGTTTGCTAAGCTTTCCTTGATCAATGAGATCTTGGATAGCGTTCTTGAGCCTAAAGCAGTTCTCGGTGTCATGCCCCTTGCCTCGGTGGTATGCACAGAAGGCGTTGGGGTTCCAAGATTTAGGCTTCTTGTCTTCGGGCGGCTCGCTAGTAGGCCCAATTGGTTGCAGGTAGTTCTTCTCGACCAACCTTTGAAATGCCTTGGAGTAAGACATAAAGAGAGGGTCGAAGTTTCTCTTGGCCTTGGGAGGCGGCGAGAAGGTAGTTGCAAAGGCGTCGAGGGTGTCATCGCCGTGGTTACCGACGGTGCGATTTTCGTCGTTCTTGACCGTGCGAGAAGACTTAGAGGAGCTCCCTTGATAAGCATGGCCGGTGTATTTAGCCATGGTGCCAGTCCTAAGGTCATCTTCGATTTGAGTGCCGACCTTAGTTAGTTCTTTGAAGTTCTGAATGTTGCTGTACCTCATGTAGAATTGATACACGGGTCGCAGGTTATTTATGAACTTCGGTACGAGCTCGTCCTCGCGGGGACGGTTGGGGATTTGAGCGCTTAACTTCTTCCAACGAGTGAGATAGTCGGTGAAGCCTTCATTGTCTTTTTGAGCAAGGACTTCTAGAGTGCGAATTGAGACTTGAGTGTCTTCATTGTCTCGATACTGTCGGTCGAACTCGACTGTGAGTTCCTCGAAGGTAGGGACCCGCTGTGGGTCGAGTGAGTAGAACCATGTCTTGATCGCTGCCAGAGAGTCTTGAGGAAGAGAGTGAGCCAATGCTTGGAGTCGACCCCCTTGATGGCCATTTGGGACTGGAAAGCTCGGATGTGAATGATCGGGCTCTCATGTCCTTGAAAGATAGGAAGATCACTAAGGGCGAGCTTGTTTGGGAGCTCATCCTTAATGCTAGTAGGTACGTTCTCATTCTCCTTGTGGATAGAGTAAGTGCTCGAGACATAGAGCCTCTCCTCCATAGCTTGGAGTTTCTTAGCATGCCTATCGGCTTCCTCCTTAATCTTGAGTTCCATACGTTCCACCTCGACTGTATGGTGGGTCAAAAGGCCCTAAAGGTCAGCGGTCAGCTTTGCAACTTGGTCACGGAGTGCGTTGACTTCTTCGTTGTTGCCGGCCATTTTGCGGGTGTAGGTTCGTTTCTTGTAGGGGATTATTACACGGTGTTTGGTACGGCGAGTATCCAGCTGAGGCCTGCATTTCACTTCGTATATTAGGGACACGACTCGACCCACTAGACTCACATTCATTTTTAAGCATTCATTTTAGCTCATTTTTTTGTTTAGAAAGACCTTTTATGTTTTGAAAAGAGGAGATTTTCGAAAAGGTTTTAGCTAAAGGAAGCTTTTGAGACGAGGATGTGTACGCGCATCTCGCCTCGATGTTAAATGTTTTGCTTTGCACCCGTCGAACTAATATCGGTGATTTGCCGAGGTGAGCTCGAGTTCGGATGTGTAAAAGAGGGAGGATTCGACTCGAGAGTGGTTAGCAAATCGAGCCGAGGATGTTAAAAGTGGAGTCTAGGCCGTGTGACGTAGAAGATTGAAATCCGCGAGCTCGGGTTTTATTCCTTGCTCGGGTTTTTGCTTGTTAGTGAAAAAGGAGAATTTTGAGAAAGCTTGTTTCAAAAATTCGCGATAGTTTTGTTTGAAAAGTGTTAGTTTGTTAGATGTTAGGTTCATTTATCTTTGAAAAGTTTAAGCGGGTTTTCGAAGATATGAATGCAAATGCTCGTTTTGAAAAAGACCATGGAGTGCATAGCCTCGAACTTGTACGTATGACTCAAAAAAGGTGAAAATGAGTCAGTCGGGTACACCTCCAACTACCTCGAGTACGCTTTGGCAGATACTTAACCCCTTCATTTCCTTACGCCGGGGCGATAGGTTTTTCAAGGAGCACCTTTGGCGGCCGAGATAGTCGTTTACGGCAAGCCGTGGAGGGGCGAGAGGAAAGCTAGTCCGGCATGTGCTTTATCGAGTGGACAAGCCTGCATGTGGGAACCACCTCTCGAGGGTGCAAAGGGTGCCTAGATTCCAAAAGGAATGGACTCTAAACGAATGTGCATAGCTCAAATATGTATACTTGGATTGTTCAAGGCTTTCAAGTTTCACCTCTTTATTTTTAAAAAGAAAAAGCTAGTTTTAAGTTTGGGATATTCTATATGGTACCCCTCAGTTTTTTGACTTTCTACATGGTACCCCTACTTTTTCAAAAGCATACATGGTATCCCTAAATATTGTCATTATTGGTAAGTATACCCCCGAACTTTGTTTTCAGAAAATTAAACTCAATTTTAAGCGTTAAATGATTACTTGGACGCATAACGAAGCTTAGTTTTTACTCACCCATGACCGATAGACTCTATTAGGCTCAATATCCACCTATAACTTAATATATATTGGTAAATATACGATAAAAAATTTGATGAAAAATAATTTATTGTTTTCCTATAAAATTATCACATCTAAGATAAATATTGAGCCTAATAGAGCCTCTCGGTCATGAGTAAGTAAAACCAAGCTTCGTTATGCGTCCAAGTAATCATTTAACGCTTAAAATTGAGTTTAATTTTCTGAAAACAAAATTCGGGGGTATACTTACGGATAATGACAACATTTAGGGGTACCATGTATGTTTTTGAAAAAGTAGGGGTACCATGTAGAATGTCAAAAAACTGAGGGGTACCATATAGAATATCCCTTTAAGTTTTAAAAATAAAATCTCCCCAGCGGAGTCGCCAAACTGTGGAACCCGGGATCGAGTGCGACCCAACTCGGCGTCTTGCTTAAGGGCGGATTAAAGTTAAAAAGATTAAGTTAGAAAAACCTTTAAAAACTGTTTTGGAGTCGCCACCTAATTATCGTGGAAATTAGGAACCTGCTATCATGTCCTAAGCCTAAAGACATGTCCTAGATTTTGGAGCACGCCGACACCCCTAGATCTAAGGCTTGTGAAACCAGATTGGATTTGGGGTGAGGGTACTTTAGAAAAAGAGTTAATTCAATTAATGATTTATGAAAACCTTTTAGAAAAGCCTATGTAAAAATAGCCTCTACTGACCTAGAACAATCCATGTAAGATGATATTTGAGCTAATGTTATCGCTACGTACAAGTGCGATAAAGTTTGTAAAAGAATGCAGATGCAGATGCAAAAAGATTGATTAAAACCCTCAGTTTAGCATGTTTAACTTGTTAACGAAAACGGTTCAGTTAAAGGTCGAATTCATTGTTTAAGTTGATTTTAATGCAAAATAAGAAGGTGCAAGATGCATGCAAATAAAATAAAGTTCAATTGTCCATTGGTTTATTTTATAAGGGTCGGTTGCTTATGCGACTTTGGCGTGTCATCGGATATGGAGTGTACCCGAAGTAAATAGAACACTTGGAGTGCAAGCGCGCTGGGTGCCAAAGCCGGGGGGGGCGCTAGAGTGTAGTCCCCTTTGTTAGTCCATAGAAAATAAGAAAAAGCTTTGATCCAAGTGGATCGGTACCTACCTTGTCCTGACGCTTCAGATCTGGGCAGAGCTTCGCTTCTTGAACTTAAAAGGAGGATGAATTCAACACGGGATAGTGTGTTGAACTCGAGGATTTGAGTGCGTGAGGCTTTGAGAGAGTTTTGTAGTGTGTTTGTTGTGAAAACTGGTTGTGAATTGTGTTTTCGAGGTCAGGGTATAGGGGAGTATATATACTAAAAACCTCGGAGAAATTAGGAAATCCGGGGATAGAACCAAGCCAGGAAACCGCATAGCCTTATGCGGTTGCCACCCCAAACCGCATACCCCAAACCGCATAAGGCTATGCGGTTTGGAGGTGTGGTTTTAGCGTAGTTTCCTAGTTCCGGTTTGATTATATCTCTAAAAGATACGGTATAATCCTTGCTTGTACGTCAAGGAAAAGACCTAGGATATTTCTGGGATATTTTGATGTTCAGGGCTTTGGAGTGCGGGCCAAAGGCTGGGTCTGGGCTCGGTTTTGGGCCCGAGACCCGGAAAAATGAAAAGGGTGTATTTGCATAGATTTTGTGAAATAAGGTAAGACGTGAGGCTGTATTTTGTGTAAGGGGAGGCTAAAGGGAAGATCTAGCCGCCGGGCCTAAATTTAGGGATTTAGGAATGCTGAATTAGACCTTGTTAATGTAAAAGGGCTAATTGTAGTGCAAATGCGAAGCTCATGCCAAATGAAGCAGGACAAGGACCTAGCTAGACTCCAAGTGGACAAAATGAACGTTCATTTAAGTGTGATGTGAAGCGACCTTACTCATTTTAACATTTCAAACGACTCAGAATGAATTCGACATTAGTTAGAACCGTTTAAGTCAACGTTAAAGCATGCGTAATAAAAGTCCGTGTTACATCACAGGGTTTTGTTTGGGAGGGTACGGATATGGGTATCCACAGTATGTTAGATTTATAGTTCAATATTTTAATTTTAATGAGTTTGATTGAATTTGATTGATGTTTGATTGAATTGGGTAAGTTTGAAAAGAGAGCAAATTGAAGGTAGGGAAGGGTAATGGGTGGAAAGTTTATGGTGAAAAAGGGTACAACAAAGTAAAAGTCGGGTATAGTTGATCAATTACGTTATTAAAAAGATAATGGAACTTAAAAGAAAGGAAAATAACAACGAAATAATAGTCTATTAGAAAAATGAGAGATGATGGGGTATTTTTAAGGAGTGAGGTAACGTTCAACTCACATGATATTCGCCATACTAAAAGCTAAATATGTTTATTATGATCTTAGCCACCCCATTCCTGTGGGTTATGGACGTCTTTCATGTCTACACCAAAACCATAAGGCCACTCCTGTGGGTTGTGGACGTCTTTCACGTCCACACCAAAACCATAAGCTCCCCTCATTCTATCACTCTAACTCCACATAGTATCGAACTGTCTGGGAGCGTAAAATAATTGTCTCTAACACGTCCCAACAATTCTATCTTCGTTAAAAATCTAGCCAATTTATGTAAGCATCGACTGATCATCACTGGCAGGCCCTAAAACAACTGTTCCGTTATATTTCTAACAGTTTGGGCCGTAGGCCCAAAGTAACTATGGGTCTTGAACCTAATATCCTTCTGTATCCTCTTGTATAATTTAGTGACAAATCAAATGAAGTAAGGCAGAAATTCATTCTCAATAAAACGTAACTTGTAATATGGTATATGGCTCTTTCATCTTCCAACCATAACTCCTCGTACTCGGCCACTATGTCAGGCGGCGATTCTCCGACGAAACTTGATCCTTTTTCTACTTACTACATCGGTCCATAGGACAAACCTAGTGAATCGATCACAAATGTTCGTTTTATGCTGGATAACTACGATGATTGGGCTCACTCGCTCCGCCATGCTCTGCGTGCCCGGCGTAAATATGGTTTCGTCGACTGTACGTACACGGCGCCCAAACCACCGTGTACCTAAGAAGATTGGGCTTAGGACAAACTCCTTTCTCTTTTGTTTCTTGAGCTTAAAGGTTATGATGATCCTCTAAAACCCGGGTTTCCAAAAGAGGAAACCTCCTTCTTGTTTCACCCAAGAACAACTCCAAATCTATTAGTGATTTTGAGCTAGAAATCACTAATAGTAACTTGATAATATGAAATATTATTATTACTACTTAGTAAAAATAATAACTTGTTTTATTAGTTTTAGAGAGAGAGTTTTGGAGAGATGGAGAAGAGAAAATCATGCATCACAAATGATATCTCAATGGCCTTGTTTTATAAGCAAAATAAAATAAAACAAGTGTGTTAAACACACCAAAAATGGCCGGCCAAAGAGAGTGGAGGAGTGAAGAGTTACATGCAATGCAATGATTATGTTTGCATGCATAAAACAAGAAGGCTAGTATACAAATGGAATAAGACAAAGAGGAATCTAATCCTCTCTCTTGCCCCCTTATTTTGGACGGTCCATTAGGACCTTTTATGGGTTCATTTTGTTTTCAATATTTGTCTCACAAATACTTATAATTTATCACTTAATCATCCAATATGATAAAGTATAAATAATTTAATTAAACTTTTAACTCTTCTTTAATATATATGTACACTTACATGTATATTAAAATTGCACTATTACTAATCTCATTAGTCAATTAGTACACAATTAGTGAATTAACAATTAATCACTAATTCACATCTCTTCAAATAATTTTATCGATATAAAATTTAATCATCCGAGTTCCAACTCAATTTCTCTCTAAATTAATTTACTGACTAACTATTAGTCGATTTATCAAGTCACTAATCTAATTGTATCTCATACAATTAATTAGCTTATTTATTTGGAGTACGTTCCTTTAGACCATCTTTATCCAACACTCACCATCCCTCATCATCTTAATTTTTTATAATAAATTTCAGCTCTTCATTTTTAACTAAAAACTAACATTTATCCATCATTCATCATTACTCATCATCTTCCTCTCTCTCTTACTTTATCTTACCCCACACATACACTTAATTAATTTCTTTTATCTTACAATATTATTTGTTTATTTTTTATTTTTATTTTTTATGTTGGATGATTTGTATCAATTTTAATTTTGTAATTTTATTTTTAATGTTGAATTTTCACATTAACGCTTAATGACAAAATTTATTAATTTTTGCTTAAAGTATCATGGTAAAAATTTTGATAAAAAATTTACGAACACAAATTTATTTAGTTAACGGTAAAAAGACTCTAATTTATTCATTACATAAGGAAGGATGAAAACATAGATAATAAAATCGCGTCATCATGCGATTTAATTTAATACAGTACACACAATAACTATTTGTAGTAGTATAGAGGAAAATTACGAAAAAAAAAAATTAGAAGAACGAAATTTATTATTCCCTCCATTCAAGTCCAAAGGCTACATTTGCCTTTTGACACTATTCATATGTGTCGGTAATCTTTGAAATTCTCGACAATCTATAAGTGAAAATATAACCGTGTGTGATCTTGTTTGATTCGTCTTTACGAGTACAATATTAATATCCAATTTTTAAATTTTTTTATCGTGTGAAATTATAGATATTTCCGTTCCGACATTCGCCTCGACAAATGTGATAAAGCAAATGTAGCATTTGGACTTGAATGGAGGGAGTACATATTATTATAGGTTGCCTCGATAATTATATTAATAGTAGCCCCGATTGCAACTATCATCAGATGAAGGACTTCCTTATCGGTTTGGAAAATCTTCCAAGCCAACAGATGATGAACTCGGTGAGTCCCTTTGTGCATTTCCATCCTCTTCGGCTAAATCTCGTTGATCTGCATAGTCAGAATATATGTTGATAATATGCAAAGGGGGAGCCCTTCGAGCAAACAAACGTCCACCACCATCGCTTATATCGACGATTGCGTTCCATTGGAGTATCTTTTTCAAACGCTCGAAAAAATCAATTACATCGCTTTCAAACCGTTTCAGTTGTAAAAATTTTCGTCGGACCATCACTGCAAAAATTAAAATCACATAAAATTATTTACAAATATAAATGAATTACTATATTAATAATAAATTTGTTGTCACATTACCGGCAGTAGGATTAGCTACTGCAGCTGCCTCTTGAAGAATTCGTTCTTCTTCAACTAGAATTCTACATAAAGATCCGAGAGACGGATCTTCAGTTAAGAGATTCCAAATAGCATCTTTAGTCATTACAGTTTCTAACCTTCCATATAATTCAGGAGCTTCTTGAATAATTTGATCAATTTTATTTTGGTATTGTTGAATGATTTGAGCTCTTGTAGACATTTTGTTTGAAAGATAGAAATAAAGAGTTGTGTTGTGAAGTTTGTTGGGTTATGTTTGAGGTTTTATAGAGAATTTGAGAAGATTTTTTAACATTCAAAAATTAAAAGTAGTGGTCGTAATTCAAAGTAACATTAACTCTCAAATTTCAAATTTGAAACTGACAATAAAATTCAAAATTCAAACTGACATTGAAATTAAACTGATAATAAGTTTACCGCCTATATTTTTAAAATTCAAATTCACACTGAAATTCAAATTTCAAATATTTTACAAACAATAAATGAGGAATTAAAGACAGATATAAACTTAACATATTTTACAAACATAATGTAATGAATAACTACATAAACTAGCTTAACGTTCCCAAAGCGTTGCCAAATATGATCAATCAAATCTGTTCTTAATGTTAAATTTCGTTCTTTGTTACGCAAGCGTTGCCGATTTACCAAGTAACGACCAATATCAATAATGTGACCTGTAGAAAACTCAGCCCCTTCAACTTGAAAGTTCATTTCTCCATTTCCATCATCATTATATTCGTTCACATCTGTGTAGTTGGCATACGTATCCCTTTCATCTTCCACAATCATATTGTGTAAAATTACGCAAGTTTTGAGAACATTATGCATAAGTTGTTAATCCCAACAGAGAGCTGGTCTTTTGATAATAGCAAATCGTGCTTGTAGAACTCCAAAAGCACGCTCCACGTCCTTTCTAGCAGCTTCCTGACGTTCAGCAAACAACTTGTCTTTTGGTGTTTGAGGAAGTGGGATGGTTTGGACAAACGTAGACAATTTAGGGTAAATATCATCCGTTAGGTAATAACCTGTATCGTAATTACGATTGTTTATTTTAAAATTCACCTTTGGGGCTCGCCCATTTAGCATGTCATCAAATAATGGAGACCTGTGAAGCCCATTAATGTCATTGCATGACCCTGGAATTCCAAAAAAAGAATGCCAAATCCAAAGATCTTGTGACGCTACCGCTTCTAGAATTACAGTTGCTTTTGCACTTCGTCCTTGATATTCACCTTTCCAGCCAACGGGACAATTTTTGCATTGCCAATGCATGCAGTCAACACTACCCAGCATTCCAGGAAAACCCCGTTGTTCGCCAATTTGTAGAAGACTGTTCAAGTCCATAGGAGTAGGGCTTCTCAAGTATTCAGACCCAAATTGAGTTATCACAGCTTCTGTGAACTTAGTAAGACATTGACGAGCTGTACCCTCTGAAAGTCTCAGATACTCATCTCCCCTGTCATATGCCTCACCGTACGCTAGAAGGCATAAAGCTAAGGTGCATTTTTGCAATGAAGATATGCTCATTCGACCAGTAGCGTCTTGAGATCTACGAAAATAAGGATCATATGATTCTACAGCTTGTACCAAATGAATGAATACATGTCGATGCATTCGAAAACGTCGTCTAAATTTTTTTTCAAAATAAACGGGGTTTGGACCAAAGTAATCATTGTATAGTCTTGTTTCACCTTCTTCACGATTTCTTTCACAATGTCTTCGCCTTTTACGATTGTTAGATGATTCTACAATTTCAGGAATATGGTTCTGAACAATGTAGTTTAACATGTCACCTACTACATTATCAATATGTTTCGAGTTATTTTGTTTTTCGTCATCAGAAGTAGAGGAATTTGAAAAACTAGATATTGACGACAAAGATGACGACATGCTACTAATTTTTAATTACTTCGTAAATATGGTCTTTTAAAAAATTGAGAATAAGTTATTATTGTCATACATTACATAAACAATATTATTATATAATTGTTGAGATATTATTGGTGTGAGAGGGATAATTGTTGATAATAAATGTGTGGAGTGTGAGGAGTTGCAGAGAAATTATTGTTTGTGGTGAAGATAGTTGATAATAAGTGTGTGGAGTGTGAGAGTTGCAGAGAAATTATTGATGTGGTGGAAGATAGCTGTTTGATAATAAGTGTGTGGAGTGTAAGGACTTGCAGGGAAATTATTGGTGTGGTGGAAGATAACTGTTGATAATAAGTATGTGGAGTATGAGGACTTGCAGAGATATTATTTTGAAAAGGATTAAACAACTAAATTATATTTGAATGATTCATTAATTAAGTATTAAACAACTAAATTATATTTTAAAAAGAAAATTAATCAAACTAAGAGATTACATTATATTACCTTGCTACATAAACTTACAATAACTTATTATATAAATTTACTACATAATTTTACAATAACTTAACATTAATTAGCCTAAGAATGACATTATTTTACCGACACTTAAACACACTAAAAGATTACATTACTACAATTACTTACTAAATTAATACTCTTAACTAAGTACAACATGTAATCAAACAAAATAAACTTGAACATAAAATTACATTAACTCAGTTATTAATTTATTTTTAAGCATCTCCTCAGCAGTGTCGAGATACGGCTTGTTCAAAAGAGTTTGTAAGACGTTCCATTTGGTGTTCCTCTCTTTGGCTTCTAACTTTTTTTGAGAGTATTTCAACTTTTCATACTCTAACTCAGAATCTTGAACTTTACATTCGTTAAAACCTTGTAAGGTTTCACGAAAGTAACTCAACTCACCAATCATTGACTTACCTTTATTCTTATTTTTCTTTGATGCTTTAATTCCCATGGGCCTTCCAACTGATGCAACCTCATCAATGTCATCGTCATTCCTCATCCGCTTTCCGCTACCATCAGAATTTGGGTCTGTTGTTTCAGTACCTGTGTTGTCATTTTCAGTCTGAATTTGAGGAACCGCTTGTTGGGTCCTCTTTTTTGGAACACCACCATACAAAGATACTAAGTCTTTCCATCTATTGTGAGTTTTTAGCAACATTCAAGCATGCATAAATTTGAAATCCCCATAAGTCTTCTGATAAAACGTTAACGCTTCTTTAAGTACATCATCTTCACTCATACCACTAGATCTTCTCCTTCCAGCTTCTTCATAGCAAGCTACCCACGTCATGATTGGCCCTGACATTTTACGAAATCGGCTGCCTAACATACCCTGATTTCGTGGACGAATAGCTGTTGGGTTTGCTTTTCTGGCTTCGTCATAGAATTTTTTAACTTTAACCCACATTGCATCTATCTTTTGGTTAGTTCCAACTATATTATCAGTAGAGACCCTAATAAATGCTGATATTAAAGCCTCATCTTCAGTAGCTGTAAAACAATTTTTACCATGTGCATCGTTCTCATTGTTCACAGTATTGTGTGACGGGGTTGGGAGATCACGATAAGTTGGTGGTATTTGTGAACACACTTGAGGAAAATTTTCTTGAACTTGAGACCTAAATTGTGGTACCATATTATCAGTTTGAGTAAAAACTGATGATGGACGCATTAAATTCATTGAACTTGGGACATAAGAACTACAATTTTCATAATTATTTGATAAGGGGAGATAATTTTGAAAACCTTGAGGACGACTTAAAAAATTTCGAGAGTTTTGTGACTGTGAGTACGACTTTTGAAATTCATTATGAAGCCACTTTTGATATTGTTCGTCATAACGACCATCTTCATAATTACTAAAAGATCTATTATTATTATTATTATTATTATTATTATTATTATTATTATTATTATTATTATTATTATTATTATTATTATTATTATTATCATCATCATCGTCATCATCGTCATTATCATTATTATCATAATTATTGTAATTACTGTAATCAGCCATTTTACAATTTTGAAATATGAAAATAAAGAACGAAAATAAAAAAAAAATATAAAAGTAGAGAATGAAAGAAGTGTATAGAAGTGTGTGCATGTGTATGAGAGTGTTTGTGACTATATATAGAAAAAAAACTTTCTGTCTTTTTTATTATATATTTTATTAAACAAACAAAAATATATTCCGTATAAGTAACAATTTCTTATTATAAAAAAAATGTCTGACAAAAATTATTTTTATAATCAGTTTATTAAAAAAAATAATAAAAAAATAAATTATATTTTGATTTGATATTTGATATTTTGTATAAATACTTTTAAAAGGTAGTAGCTTTAAAATTTTATTTTAAAAGGTAGTAATATTAAAAATGTTAATTTATAAGGTAATTTTTATTTTTTTATTTTCGCAAAAAAAATTTAAATTATCCTAAATGAATATAGTAAAACAAATACTACGGAGTACTATTTTCTCAAAAAAAAAAAAACAAAAAAAAAACAAATAATATAAAATATTAAAATGGCCCACAATGTAATTGCAAAATAATAGAATTTCCATCTTATTAGTGATAGAACATTTATTATAGAAAATGTAATTGCAAAATAATAGGCAAAAATAAATTTTGATTTAATTATTATACAAAGAGAAATAAAAACAAATACAAAATTAGTACTATATAATAAGACCCTATTATAACAAAACAAAAAAAAAACAAAAAAAAAAAGGACAAAATTGAATTAAATAACCAAGAAATTGATTAAGTGTAAGTGAAAAGTGGATTGAATGGCCCACCCAAGTCCTCATACAATGCAGCGTACAGACGATGCATCGCATGATGCTTCATGACATGCTCATGGATAAAATAGGTAATGAGTAGTAATGACGCATCATGAGCTTCCATGAGGAGTTCCATACTCATGGATAAATATGCTCTTAGGTGTGACTCAAAGGGATCAATTGATTACCGCCGTCACACGACAATAACGTCAAACTCTAGTCAGTCAATCATTATTGATTTAGGTTAATCAATTGACAATAATTCAGGATTATCCCCATATATTCCTCAATTGAGATTTATTATGTAATCGCACTATTTGTGGAGAACACTTACTCCAACAATTAGCAATTGATTGTTAATTAGGATATATATAATGAATTGAGGTTTTGATTGAAAAAGGATTAGAAATGATATTTGGGATTTGGGAATTGATAAGTTTGAGTTTATAATAATTAGGGTTTCTGAAAATTTTATGTTTGACGGTGTTCATGATAGCTTGAAATTGAGGATAATTATAGTGTTCTTATGATGAGAATTGGTTTGGTTTTGGCTCACTTTTCATTGAACTTTTGATTGTAATTCTGAAATTTTGGGAAAATTCGTAGGGTTGTCTTTAGGCGTCGATGAAACGAGTTTTACAAGTCCAATCATTGATGTTTATATGTCTAAACTATAGTTCGTCGAGTGTAGATTTCAGAATATTTTTTGGAAGTTCAATTTGTTGAGTCATTTGGAAGTTATGAGCGTTTTCGTGAGCAGTATATGTGCTGAAAATTACTGGTGCTGTAAAATTCGTAGGTCTGTCTTCTATCCTTTACAAATCAAGTTTTACAATTCCAACACATTTTCTTGATTCTTAATTGTAGTTCATCGAGCGTAGTTTCTGGAACATTTTTCGAATGTCCAATCCGTTGAGGGGTTAGGGTTTTATGAGCATTTTCGTGACAGGTAGACGTGCTGAAAGTTACTGGTTAAGTGCAGAAATATCGGTTGATTTTAAACTCCAATTAGTCAAGCTTTAGAACTCCTATTTATGAAATTTTTGATTCTATAACGTGGCCCTCTAAGTGTACTTTCCATATAGGTTTCGGTTGTCCGATACGATTTTTTGTTTGCTCGCAATGAGCGTTTTCGTGTCGACTATACTGGTGTAAAGTTGCTGTAATATTCCGATGTTGAGGCTCTCTTTTATGGAACGTGATAAATAGTGTATAAATGTAACACCCCGTGTTAATTTAATTCAATAGTTAGCCATCAATTTCTAATTTCAAACCTTAAATCAATTCTTAATCATTTAATCTTTCAAAATCACACTTTTTGCAAAACTTTCGTTTTGTAAAATTTCTCGACTTCTTTAATACTTTTTAAAATTTTTGAATAATGAAATAAATATTTTAGTCTTAGAATTCAAAAGTAGAAATATTTCGAAAAATAGTCAAACGAGCACACATTGACTTTTATCGCTTTTGACACCCGACCTTTTTAAAACTGATAAATTTCGTGAAAAACTTTTTAACATCAAATATCATTAGGAAGCTTCTTATTTTGACACTAGTATGTCAAGTTGTTTTTATGACTCATTATTTTCATTTAATTAAAACTTTATTTATTAAATAAACAAAACAAAACCTAATTCTTTTAACCTAAAATTATACCAACTTGTTCCCATAATTCACAAGTGTAAAACTCACCATTTCTTCACCAAAAAACAGCCGGCCCCTTTCCTCCATTTCTCTCTATATTTTTCTTCCATTTTATTTCCTAAAACACATTAAATTAAAACCCTAATATTACTCTAATATTACACTAGTGTTTTTAGACATTCTTGGGTATTTGGAGCTCACTTGTTTACGGGTTTTTGAAGGTGAAGACGGGTACTTGGGTGAAGACTTAGACCTAGATAATATCGTTGATCCGGACAACCAATAAACTTACCGATTAAGGTGACTAACTATGTCTTATATTATCCTCTTTGTAAATTAATTTGTTTTGTTATTATAATTTTATGAGTATGGAAATTATGTTAAATATGTTAAACATCACATGAGTGCACTTGTATGTTTATGTGTTGTATAATAAAATGATAATAACTAAATAAAATGTTAAATAGATTATTGTAGTATCATGTTCATATATTTAGTTAAATTAATTTTGAGCATTTTTAATTTATGTTCATATGATTTTTATGTTTAGTTATGTTTTATTTGAGTAGTAGTCATATATAAAAATTATGTGAAATATTAAAAATGAGTTTAAAGTGATTAAAAATGAAAAATAAAAATTGTATGTTCATATATATGTCACACGACATATACCTATTTCTTTTTTACTAAGTTTTCACTTTTAATTTTTGTAAATAATATGTATTGTTAAGTTAGTATAAAATAGATGTTCCTATGAAAAAAAAACTAAATTAGGAAAACAAATTATAAGTTATTAAAATCGAAAATGGTGTTCTTGAGTTTTATTAAGATCTTCATGTATGTTCTTATTACCTTCATGTTGATGTTCATCATTTATGTTCACTTTGATTATGTTTTATATTATGTTTGTTTATAATTTGTGTTTATGTTTAATTATTGTTTTATATATTACTTAGTATTATACTATAAATCAACTTAAACTTTATAAATCATTTAGATTAAAAAGTTAGAAATTTAAAGTGTTGAAAAACACTATTCATAATTATAAATGAAAATTTTAGTAAATTTCGTTTTAGTTTAAATCGTTTTAGTATAATTAGAATAATTAAAATATAAAGACTTTAAGTTAAAAACCGATAAAATCGAAAAATGAAAATTTAGTACCCTATATTACTACTCACGGCATTTCTACTATTTTTAGGGTTAAAATTTGTTTTATCACTTTTTAGTTTATTGTTAATATAATTTAATTATTAGTTAATAAGTTAGATTTAAGAAATTAAAAGAAATAAACCAATTTTGTAACATATAAACATACCACACGACATTTCTATTTAAATTGACTAAATTTGACTAAAATGAAATTATCACTAACTCACTAAAGTTAAATAGTAATTAGAATTGAATTTTTGTATAAATCGATTTAGTTATAAATGAAATATTATAAACCGATAAAAATATGTAACCGTTATAAAAATGAACAAAATCTTGTGTTACTGCCTTTGCTATTTGGACTGTTGATCTTGGACATACGGACTAAAATGAATCGTCCACGTTACTATTATTTTAAAAATGAAAATCGCTAAATTTAGTTAATAGACGACTAAAATTAACTAAGTCTTATTTTAAAATGAATTCCATTATCACTTTTTATAAATCGAACTTAACGTTTTTAAAACTGGAATCTTAAAATGAATATCATTATCACTTTTTACAAATCGAACTTAACGTTTTTAAAACTAGAATTTTAAAATGAATATCATTATCACTTTTTACAAAACGAACTTAACGTTTTTAAAACTAGACTTTTAGAATATTTTCAAAAATCACTAAGTACAAAACGAACTTAACGACTTTGAAACTAGAATTTATACTTAGGAAATAAAAGATTTAGTATTATACTAAAATACCTTAAGTATAAAAAAATACATATAAATATAAAAATACGTACAAGTATAAGAATACGTATAAAGTATAAAAATACATTTACAATACGAAGTATAAAAATACGAATACATATAAAAAAATACGTATAAAATACGAAGTATAAAAATACGAATACGTATAAAAATACGTATAAAATACGGTGAATAGTGAATAGTGAATAGTGAATAGTGAATAGTGAAAAGTGAATAGTGAAATACTGAAAATAATTGAAAATTTTACTAAGTATAGAAAATTGAAAATGAATAAGTAACTAACTTAAGATGTTTGAAAAACACTTAAATAAAATTGGATATACTAATAAACATATCATTTTAGAAACTTAAAAATGTTAATAATTAACAACACTTCAAACAATAAACGAATATGTTATGTGATCATATGAAACCGAATACAAATACTTAAACGTTTGACGATGATACTAGGAGAGTCTAGTAACATGTGATATGTAAATATCAAATAAATAATAAACCTTGAGTAAGTTAAATAAAAGGTCAAGCTTGGGCCTCAGATAAAGGAGCGTCGATCGTGAGTGAAGTGGGGTTAAGATAGTCTTGTAGCGATCGCCATTCTTGGTACAAGATAATGAATATGCCAAGGCTTTTGTCTCAGGCTTTAGGAAATAGTCGTTTTATCCTGAGTTAAGGTGCTCTATGAATAGCATAGCCCATTCTTAAATTGGATACTAGTGTACATGTACTAGACTAGGGTTTTATTCCCCTATTTCGCTAAAGTTACCAGGGCCACCGTGACCTTATTGCGATTGTCATCTCACGGTTCTGTCTCCTTGCCGTGTTTCGTTCTTAGTGGGCGCGACACTAGCATTCGTTCTTGCCACATGTAAAGATCACTTGACGAGATTGTATCTGAAGTTCGAATCATTTCGAACACTAGAGGATGAGATGCAAGTATTATAGTATTCGGCGTGGTTTACGAGTCGAGTAAGTCTCTGCACTATGGAAGTGAGATGCAATCGATCAGAGTACAAAGGCCTACTCAGTGGTCAGGCTCGTAAGCAGTATGTGTTGTTTGTTGTATGATTAAATGAGAATGAGTGTGTACCATCTTCGAAAACTAAAGACCACAACTTTCTGAATTGAATCGAGTCTGTATGAGGAGAATGATAAGATATGTATGTTTGATTGCGATCCGATATCGCCTTGTAATGCCATTGAATTATTGTGACACTATTACTATGCTATTATGTGTTATTTGCCTTCATAATTGAATCTCATGCTTATATGATTTATCGCTTTAAACCGCATGCTTATTATGACTTATATGTCTTTATATGCTATATGTATTAAGCATGTTTATGTTTTTATCATAATGTTATGTTTATAAAGCGATAATATTAAACCAAAGTAATTGAAATCGAGGGTAAGTATGAGCATAGCTAGTCCTTTGTCAGCTCATTGAGCATCCCCATCGATTTATTGTGCAGACGCGTTCGTGGACCAGGAGCTGGGTTTTGGATGGAGCCACGAGACGTTTTTATTGTTTTTCCTTAGCTGTTTCGAGAGAGATGTAATATATATAACGCTACTCTTTTTAATTCCCGTATTTAGAGTTGTTTTATTCAACTCTTAAACGATGATGTAATATTTTGGGTTATTGTATAATTAATAACGCTGGTTTAAGACTTAATTAATTTCCGCCTTAGTAATTTAAGTCGACTAAAATCCAGGTTGTTACAATAAATCCTATGATAGAGGTAATTGAGTCTAAATTGTAGGCCTCCGAGTGTAGTTTCTAAGTATGTAAACGGATATTTATGGGGTGCTACGGTTAAGTCGTAATAAATTTTCTCGTGAAGTATCGATGTGCTGTAAATTGGTCTGGATTGTATGCCAATGTTTGAGAATTGTTTTGACTCTTTTATTGACCTTGTTGGCTAAAACGTAAAACATGAAAGTTAGAGATATATGCCTCGACATTTTATTGGTATATTTTCACATCATTACGACTTATATTATGAGTTCGATGGGCGTCGTAAGAACGTCATTTGATATAAAAGTTAACTTTAAATAAGTAACTAATGAATTACTTTTATATACTTTAAACTTGATCTTATGCCTTGAAATGAATATCATAATATATTTCCTTTATTGTGATATGGTCAAGTTTATATTGTTTGAATACGACCATGTTAATTTATCACTAATATTATTGGATTGAGTCGATAACTGATTATTATTTTGATTATTATGAGACAAATTATCAACTTTATTATAATCTTATTATGATGATTATTATGCCGCGTGCGTATATGCATCGGTTTCTTTTATTCTTGAGAAGTTTGGACTCAAGAGTTATTTTAAAATATAGCTTTGATTGAATGACCGTTTTTGAGTAGTTTGTACTCATGAGATAGTCTATGGTGTCGTTCAAGTGTAAAGTTTGTATACACTTGAGAGTCTGGCCAGTCTTAGACTTGTGGATACTGAAATGTATCCGTTTAATACCATAGTTTTAGAAGTGAGAAGTTTGTACTCACTTTCTAATTAGTGTCGAGAAGTTTGTACTCGCACTAATGTGGGTTCATTGAGATCGATATATATACGACTATCAATTATTTAATTGGTATAAGTCAGTTCAGCTATTTTCTTCACTGAATTTGTGAACTTTTTATTTTATACAAATAAACTAATATGAAAGACTTATATTCATTATTCAACTGTTTATGGTTTAAGTTAATCTATGTTTTCGTATTTCACATGTTATATTATTTATCATTACGTCGAGATTCGAGAATATATAATAATTGACTGCTGATATGATATTAAAAGGAAATACTTGTTTGATCGCTTAGCTATATTTTACACTTATACTTCCGCTGACACTTATTTCTTATATTGATTGATTATGCTGGTTTGTTTATATGTAGACTTATATATATCATATATATTAAATGATAAAAGGGCATTTAGTTACTCCCCACTGATTGTGTCAGTTTATTTAAATAAACTAACAGGTACAGGGAGCTTCGAGATTTTATGAGAGAAGTCGAGTATTTTCGAAGTGGAGAAAATAGTTTCTTTTGCCGAAATTGTATTTTGTTCTATTTTTATTTATTAATTATATTTTCTAAGGCTTTGTAATATTTCTAATAATACCCTGAGTTTTGGCATTCATTAATTATAAGTTTTAGTTTTAAAATGGTCGAAATTTTCAGGGTGTTACAATTGGTATCAGAGCAAGTTCCTCTTGGGTTGTGTTAGAATATCTATATTCTAGCATTGACCTTGTAAATGTTCAAACTATTTTCTAAAAAATTCTTAAACCATGATTTTGATTTTTAAAATTGTCTTAAGATGGTAATAAAATGTCTTCGAATATTTATATAAATCTTTTCTTTTTCTTTAAAATTCATTTACAGATTATGCATTTAAGGAGATTTATAAAGATTAAAATTTTATTTGAAAACCAGACGAGAATGGTGAGAGGGTAGAATTGGGGTATTGCTCGTTTTGCATTAATTTTGTTGCTTTTACTATTTTACAATTTTACAATGTGTGATTTATATTTATAAATAGTATGTTTGGGACCTAGTGTTATTGACAAGATATGTAGCATCCTACTAACTCTATTATTAGATCAATTGTCAAGTGAACTATATGTTAACTGATATCAAAATATTAAGTTGTGTACAGTATGTGTATTTTATATGAATTAAATTGATTGTATTTATTGAATAGATTATTATGTTATCTTTTGAAATATTAGATATGACATTTTACAATGAGTATTAAAGGTTACTTGTGAGGAGAGTAAGTTGTACAATTTAAAGCTAAGTCAAAGAATTATTGGGGTATTGAGATTGATAGTATTAATGGTCTAAAGCTAGTGTTGAATTTATTTGATTATGAGTGGTTTTGTCCCTAGGACGCAAGATTATGCATAAGTTGATCTGAACTTGTCTCCTATTTGAACGATGAGTTATTTTGATAATTGTAATTGTTGACTTATACTACGGATTATTATTATTATATTATTATTATTTACGATGTGAATTTTACTTTTAGTATTGAAGGACATAACATAAATAAAGGTTTGGTCTTAATAATGATTCTTTGTAAGGGTTAAGGTTTCAAGGTCGTTTAAAATTGAATTGTTGCATAAATAGAGTTTAATTGTTGCATAGCTTATTTATATTCAAAAGTATACTTTTTACTTTTGATGGTTATTTGGATTATGATATTGTGATAATAAGCTCATTTTTTTGAAATATTTAACTACATACAAAAAACTGTAACAATGGGGAAAAGTTGTGTAACTGAAGGCAGAATCACTATAACTAAAAACTGTAAAAATAAAACACAAACTTACCCTTAATGTGGTGGGAAGATACAAAAAATCAGGTTTCTTGTATGAACAGTATATACCAAACATATCAATAACCTAAAACACACAAAATAATAATAAGGCGAAATTGCAAATAACTACCTTTTAAAACCACTTTTTTTCAAATAACTACCTTTTATAATTTTTTTTTTCAAATCACTACCTTAAAACGTATTTTTGTTTTCAAATCAATACCAGTTCCCCGGAAAACGTCATATTTTATCAAATTCCGACTACTTTGAAAAATTTTGTTGCCTTTTATTTGAAACACCCATGTCAAATACCCATTCTACCCTTCTACCCTTTTCTAACCTTTTTTCCTCTATTTAACTTAACCTCTTCATTTCATCCTCTTTACCTCTTTACCTAAAATTTCTTCCATTGTTTTTAATTTTTTCTCTCATATTATTCAATCAAACAATGATTCTTTCACTTTTCAGCACTTTCCATCCTTATTTTTTTGAGTTAAATGAGATTTCCGGGGAACTGGTATTGATTTGAAAACAAAAATACGTTTTAAGGTAGTGATTTGAAAAAAAAAAATTATAAAAGGTAGTTATTTGAAAAAAAGTGATTTTAAAAGGTAGTTATTTGCAATTTCGCCTTATAATAATTAAAGTAAAACTTATAATAATAATGAATGGAGAAATAATTTGGGGGAAAAAAAATAATGTTATCGAGGAACCTGTGCCATGAGCTTCTTTATTGTACGATATTGAGACTTGTACTCCGTATTAGTTAACAAGGATGCTTTGTTATTGGTCATAAACTCGAAGATGAAATTGAGATACATTAAAGGGGTATGAATAAATATGATTATATATCAGTCATGGTAGTGATATAAAGTACAAAATAAGTATTGTGATGAGGTTTTCAGGTGAGTACCGAGATCATGAAATTGTATTATGTTCAAGTTGTCAATTTTACGTCTATAAAAAAAAATGATGAAAATTAAAATATAGATATAGATATAGATTTTACGTCTATAAAAAAAGAAGGGTTTTTCTACGGTATACCCCTGACGTTTTTAGTCATCATTGACTTGATCGTTTATTTAAGCTACTAAACGACTTTTTAATCCAACCGTTTGCTTATTGATCAATTCATTTGCTTATAATAGCATTCAATTACACGTTAACATGTCTAATTATATATTAGATGACTAGAAAATCATGCATAAAGTTATTTAATGATTTATGAAATTAAACAAACTTATTTTTCATGCTAAAAAAACATTATTAAGAGTGGCTTTCGAAAACTTCTATTTAATAGGGTCATTTGGCGTTAATTGGTAAGAAAAAAAAATTTAAACGAAAGACACTTAAAAGAAAAATAGCTAAAGCGGGTTTATGGATGGGTAATTTGGAGAATAAATATGAAGTTTAGGGATATATAATAGTCAAATTTTATAGTATAGGGGTATATCATGAAATACCAAAAATATAAGGGTATAACATAGAAAACGGAAAACCTCGAGGGTATACCATAGAAAAACCCAAAAAAGAATGATGAAAATTAAAATAGCTACTCCGTATAATATTACAAATGTCATTATCCTTTTCAATACGATTGAATACACAACATCTTTTTAACAAAGCAACAACCACAGGGACATGTGTCATCCTGTGGTTGTTTGTTGACTTTCAAAGTGGGCCCTCCCCACTTACACTCTATAATTAATTTCTCAATTTAAGAGTTATTAAATAAGTCCTCTAAAAGTAACAATTTAATTTCAGAATTATAAAAAAAATAAAATATTAATTTCACTCTTTCTATAAGAAAAAAAATATTTTCAATTTCACTCTTTCTACAAAAGATTAAAATCCGTAATTTCAGAACTCAAAATAATTTGCAAAAATGCATTATGGAGTTAAGTGCAAAATACATGTAAATTAGAACAAAAATGGTTACAAGATCCGTAAATTAAAAACGTATGTCAAAATTGAGCAGAGAATATTTCCAAATTTTAAAGACGACGACAAAAATGGTTTTTTATGCAACAAAATCATACACTATTTTATCATAAAAGTTTCAATCATTTGATCAAATTCAAAGATTAAACACTCAAATTAGAAACAAAGATTGGGTATTCATCAACATCCATGAATTCCGTACACAATGCAGCAAACTTGAACCAAAACCCAACAAAATTAAAATAAATCAAAAATAATACTGTACAATATCAATTTATAAAAAAAATAATAATCTAAAACGAAAAATTAACAGTAATACTTTTAGATAGGCAAAACTCACCCTTTTTCTCTAAAAAAAAATCCACATCAATTATTAAATTATGATGATTATTTTAATCGAAAATGGTAAATTTTGAGAGAAAGTAAATGATTAAACGATTATGATAATTTGGCAAGGGATTTTGAGGTCACCATAAACAAAGGGTATAAATTAGGGTTGAGGTAGAGATGTGAGAGATTTAAATCAAAGAAAACAAAAGGGTGATTCATTATACTTAAAAGTTTTATGATCTGAAAATATTTGGGGTTTATGAGTATGGAGATTGAGTAGGGTTCATCTTATACTCTTAGTGTCGGATTTGTTTAAGAAACCTAAATGGTAGGGTTTTTACAATTCTTGGCCTCGGTTTCTAATATTCGTTAGTACATATTTTAGCTCAAATTTAAGTCCAATATATGAAATGTCTATTTTGTTGTCGGTTTCGGTCTAAAATTGGCCTAATTTGTATTTTTTTTTTTCTTAAAATCTTTGCTTATATTGTTGAATTTTAAAATTTTGGTTTATATAAAATTATATATAAATTGGTAAATTGTAACTCTTTATATTTTAATTCTTTAAGATGGTAACAGTACGGAGTCAAAATTGATTTTTAATAAGGAGTTTTTCAGTTTCCTAAAATTTCTCCTAAATTAAAGCGTGCATATCATTCTAGATTACAAAAATAATAATAATAAAAAAAGAATATTTCCTTGGTAAATTTATCACTTAAATAAATTTGTTACTCAAAATACATGAGTCTACGTTAATTGTTCCCATTTTTGGTATTCAATTTTGAATAATTAATTTTATGAAACAAAATAAATCTAAACCTTTATTCATAATTTTCTTACTTTTTAAATATAGATCACAATTGGTGTATTTACGAATTAATTTAAATTTATTTAACCAATAGATTGACAAAAATTATAAAAAAATATTAATAAAATTTAACCAGAATATTCAAAAATTTTGAGTGCTATATTTGATTCAATTAGGTCACAGGTCATAACATGTGAATTTATATTTATGAAATAGTATTTTAATTAAAGTTTTATACTCTGTACGTTAACTTTATAAAAAAAAAATTATTTAATATTTACATTAGGATATAATTAGGTTAAAGGTTAGACAAATTCATAAATCGTATTATGTTTTATTCAGTCGTGTAACGGATATATAAAATGAAATCATAACTCTTGAATAAAATATTTAAGAATTTATAGTATTGTTACCATCCTATTGTTTATTATATTATTTTCAGTAATACATATATATACCTTTGATCACTTTAAAAGATGTTTTTAACAAACCTATTACTCATTGACCTTATTATTCAAATGTTCCTACTTAAACTTCATAATTATAGTATTGTGCACCATGTTACATAACTTTGTCATATAACTTTGTCATTTTAGCTTGACTATTTATTTACTGCTTTTAATTTTTCTAATAGTTGTTTGTCATATAACTTTGTTGTTTTAACTGCTTTCCAGTGATACATATACACATCTGATCATTTTAAAATACGCTTTTATTAAACCTATTATACAGTGAATTCATTATTTGCACGTTCTTACTTGAACTTTAAATATAAATAACATACCCTTACAAATTGTACGGGCATAAAATTGTTAGTGTCATATAATAATGATAATTTGCACGGGCATAAAATTGTTATTGGTACGGGCATAGAATTGTTATTTGTTATATAATAATGATAAATTGTACGGACATAAAATTGTTATTTCTCATATAATAATGATAATTTGCATGGGTATAAAATTGTTATATTATTTGTGCGGGCGTAAAATTGTTATATTTCATATAATAATGATAAAATACACGGTTATAAAATTGTTGTTTGTCATATAAATTGCTTGAATTAATAGTCTCTTCTACCACAGTTGCACGGGTACAAATGGGTACAAATTAGATGAGTTGTGCCCAAATTTTAAAAGCAATTTATAATAAACTTTCTACTATAATTACACGGGTACAAATTGGATGAATTTTCATTCATCAATGTTTTATAGATCAGTAATCCATTATATCGTCTTCTTTTAGCTAAATGAGTAATTATTGTTTAAAATCGGATATCATGACATATTATTGCCATTTGCACGGGCATAAAATCAATATATACGTGTAAAATATAACAAACTTTTTACATAAAAATCACTTACCTAAGCAAGACAAAATAACAGATTACTCGACTAATTGACCCTAATATTTCATTTACATTAATTGCAAATAAAATTTATTGATTTAAAGATAAAACTTAAAAATAATTTTAGTTTATATTGCTTAATTAACAACTTAAAAAATCAAGAGATTTTAGTACTTTACTTTACAATTTTATTTATATAAGTAATCAAAAGAAGATAATTAATGAATATAAAATATTTCTTAAAGTGCAAATTTTAACAATATACCCCCCAAAAAAAAAAACAAGTTCTAATATAACAAATAACGTACTCCGTAGTTTATAAAGAATTGTTTGAGAAATTATAATACCGTGTACCATCTTATCATTGTATTATTTCCTTTTATTTGAACCTTTTTTTTTGTAATGCTTTAAATTTTACTATTAATTATGAATTAATTATGATTGTTTGTCATATACTTTCGTTGCTTTAAGTGTTTTTTTATTATGAGGCATATACACATTTGATCGATTTAGAAGAAGTTTTTATTAACCACATCATATAACGACTTTATTATTCAAACATTTTTACTTGAATTTCATAAAGAACATACCCGTGCAATTTGTACGGGCATAACACTAGTATACTTCCAAAGTACCTCATTCTTCATAGCATTATCTATCCTTGACAAATATTTCCAACCCATTTCCGAAAAACAGAAATGGTAAAATTTAACATATCATCATGCACTTCACAAACCTCAACTTCTATAATCATTTCAAACATTAATCAACCACCACCGTCACCACCACCTCCACCACCGTCAACACTGGCCACAGGTGGCCGAATCTTAGACAGGCATAACCCCATCATCACCGACGAGAAACGAAGTGGAATTAGCTCAAAACCCCAACAAAAACCCAAACCCAACAACACAAGCAATGTTATCAAACTCAACAACACCACCACCACCACCACCACCAAAAGCACTACTACTCCTAGCAACGAAAGACATGAAAACGGTCATCAACATCGACATCGTGGTAAGGCGCAGGTGGTGGTGGGTATGAAGAGCGGGTTTTGCAAGCCGTCTGAAATGATCGTGAAGGCGGGTTCGTGTAACACAAGTAAGCCTGGTGTAGACTACATAAGTCCTCAAAATGAGTCATCATCTAGGTATCTTTTAGAAGACAACAATAATTCTAATATATTGGATGTTGATTCGTCTGATAATTCAACTACAAGCGCCTTAAGTGGTGTTTCAAAGAGTGTTGAAGTTGTCTCTAAATTTGATGCTACTAATTCTAAGCCTTCTTTTGGATCTTCTCACCAGGTTTGTCGTCATTTAACTTTTTGCATCGCATTATACTCCCTGCGCCACAATCGTTTGTTTACCTTTTCTATTTTAAAGTGTATCACTTACAGTATATGTTTAGCTTTTCTATTTTGTGAAGTAGTTTATCGATGAAATAAGGTGTAAAAGTGTCTTTTGATTAGTTTTCTTATTATTTATGCCAAAATAAAAGGTAAACAAATAATCGGAATTGAGTGATTATTAAAATAATAATAATAAAAAAAAAAGATAAAATAATTTGATAATTTAATTAAAAAAAAACTAGTAACAATGAATAATATCAATTCCCTTTTTACCCTTTTACAAATATTCACTTGAAATTTCAAAATTTTAAAGGGAAACCAAAATATGTTAGAAAATTACATTAATACCCTGTGAGTACCACCGGGTGGCGCAAAGTCATTTTCCATTAAAAAAATGGGCTGAGAACAATGATTTATTTTTTATATTTCTCCATCTATTACGTTGAGCAAATTTTACGGTGCATCTGTCTCATTATATTAAGACAACTCAATAGTAACTATATTATCTTTCAAAAGTAACCTATTATTAGACTTGTGAAGTAACTGTAACTTGTTGCAAATGAAATTCTGTTGTATGTGAAATGTAATTAATTTTTTTAAAAAAAATGTATTTCAGAAACAAATCATTCCGAGTTACGACAAACTATGAACAACAATTTATTTTTTCAATTTGTAGTGTGTACATCTTTGCTGCTTTTGCTAGTCAAAGTTGTAGCATTTAAATGATAGTTGTAATAATTGATACTAATAGCGAAATATAGAATGAAGTGTTTAATAATTAAGACGAGATAATGATGTGTGGATGAGGGTATACAATAACTGTTTCGGCAAAAAATTTACCAAATATTGATTTAATGTGATTGGGGTTAAAGCGACCTAAATGTATACCAAATTAGGAATTGCGAAAGGACACGTAAAGAAATGCAACGAAGATAATAGACGTGACACAAGAGTTTTTTGGTTACGCGGAAAACCCGATGTGGGAAACGACCGCGGGGGGAGGCTCTTGTCCCACCAACTATCCACTATTCAAAAGGAAGATTACAAGACTTAGGTGCGAGGGCACGTTATTTAGTACAAGGTATGCAAAAAGCGTAAAGTGTTTGCTGAGAAATGACAGTGGAATGCTTTGTTTGCTGTAGGATAATGGTAGAATGTTGAATGCCTTCTCCTTGAACCCTAGCTTCTCTTTTATAGTTGTAGTCCTCCTGATTTTCCTCCCTTCTCCTAGCCGTTATTCTCCCCTATTCATTTGCCTTGATTCGCTCCTTCTATGTAACGCCTCCCCCATTCTCGCGCCTGCCTTAATTATCCGTTTTGATTTTGCATAGTTCCGTTGGTGGGTCTCCTGAGGGTCCTGACTGCCCAGGGTCCTGACCAGGGTCCTGACCAGGGTCCCGCCCAGGGTCCTGAGCTGACTTTCGCTGAAGCTGCTTTCCGGGCCGAATCTGGGCTTGTGAATTTTAGGCCCAACATTTGCCCCCAAAATTTCCGCCCAACCAGCATGTATTTTGGGCGGGAATTTTCCCTCCATGTGACGACGTGACTTGAAGGGTCTTGTCACATTAATTGTTCCCACTTTCCAACTTCCTTCATTCATCTTTCCTTATAAATATCCCCTCACTCCTCACCTTCCAACCTTTCTTTTCACTCTCCCCGCCTCCTCTCAACTCCCTCTTCCTTCAAATCGCCCCCTCTTCCTTGCCTTTCGCTTCCCAGGTAATCTCCCATCTCCACTTACTTTTGCCTATTTTCTTTCGTCTCCCCATGGCTACCCGTTCCCAAACACGTCCAGTTCCACTTGTTGCCTTCCCCTCTGCGGGTATTTTGGACGACAAGCACTCCTGCGACTCCGAAATTTCGGAGGACGAACTTCCTGCCTTCAGATTGCTGGCGGGTCTGAGTGAGGACGTGGTCCTTCACGCCCCTGCTTCCGGCGAGCGCGCCGACGCGGTCCGTCCTGGATGGATCTCCCTCTACGAGTACCCCTTCACCATGGGGATGAAGTTTCCTTTTCCTCCCCTCATCCAAGCTTTCCTCTTATGGTTTTCCCTTGCGCCCGGTCAAATCGCTGCCCAAGCCTGGAGGGTCTTGTACTCCGTATGCGTGGTGAGCGAGCGCGTTGGCGTCCAGGTTGGGTTAGCGGATTTGGCGGGCTTATACTCTTGTAGGCCCCTCGGTTACGGCCACGTGACGATGAGGGCGTTGGATGGGCCCAACGCCTTCATTGATACCAGTAAGGCGAGTGACGACGGTTGGTTCCGTCGCTTCGTCTTCCTGAAGGTCGACTCCATGAATCCCCGCCCAGTACTGTTAGAAAAGTGGGGTGAAACCAAAGGTACCTGGCCGTTTCGTAGTGCTTGTGGTGTTTTCCTTTGCTTACCCCTTTAACCGTCTTCCCTTGCCAGGCTCAAGAATCTGGCGTCCCCTCCTTCCAGCGAGGCCCTGAAGAACTTGTGGCTGATCCCCCGCTCGCTTCGGACTTTCCCTGAACTTCTTACCGCCGTTCCCTCAGCTCCGGCTCCTAACCCTAACATGGCATCTGGTAAGTCCCCGACCTCCTTTGCTATTTTAAATCGCTGTGGCTTGGGTGTTCGAACTTCGTTCGTCCCAGGATCTCTTGCCCCAGATGTCTTTGGACTCTCTGATGCGAGCAAAGAAAAAGCGACCTTCCTCTAGCTCCAAGACACCGCCCCTGGAGAAAGAGGCCAAGAGCCCTAGGCCCCCTTCCGCTTTCGCTTCTGAGGCGCTCCTGGCCATTTGCGCGCTGGATCCTTCAAAGCCCCAATTGAGATTCCTGAGGAGGGTCCTTCCATTAACCTTCCCCCTGGGTTTGGTTTTGACTCTTCGGTTCCGCTGTGGCCCGCTCTAAACTCGTTCCTTCTTCCTGGCCCTAAGAAGGTCTTGGAAGGCGAAGGAGCTACCTCAGTTGGCAGGGGTCTTTGCGAGTCTGCCTTTGACGTACGATCCCTACTTTACTCCTCGTTTTTCTCTTCTTTTTTTTTTTTGTTTTTAACGTGAGCTTGCTTGCAGACCCTCCAGTCGGCGCTGCATTTCCGCCACAGGTTCGAGTCTCTTCAGGCTTCGAGTGCCAACGCGCTCTTCCGTTCAGATAAGCTGAAGGCTGAGGTGTCCGCGCTGACCAAAGAAAGGGACGAGGCACTGGCAGCTCTCCAGGAAGCAAATAAGTCGAAGGTTGTCGCTGAGCGGGAGAGGGATGAGGCTTCGGCAGGCCAGAGGCGAACAGTGCGCGGTCGCCACGAGCAGATATCCTGGAAGCTGGGCGGCAAAATTTCCGAAGCCTTGAGGCTTCGAGCACCGATTAAAGAAGACCGCGCGAAGGTGGCCGTTCTGTTGCCGCTGGGGCCAAAGATTAAGTGCCTTAAGGCGGTTCAGACTGAGGGCGCTTCCTCCTTTGACCTGGAACAGGAGGAGGCTGATTTCCATGCTGCGTTCTCCCAGCCTCCTGACCTCAGTGTCCTGGTGGGTTTTGAGGACTCTGACGATGAAGATCCTGCCGCGCCTGCTGACCCTGCTGATCAGGAAGGTGGACACGCTGAGGAGGCGGATGAGCTGGTCGGGGGTGGAAGTGCTGCCGCCGGGAAGGACGCCGCCGCTGAGGGGTCCATTGGAACAGCTGCTAGAGATGGGGGCGCTGGTACTACCGCTGAGGGAGTTCCTACTCTGGATGCCTCAACCGTAGTGCCTGAGGAACAAGAATAGATCCCTGCAATTATGTAATTAATCTGCTTAGTTTAAGACTTGGTTAAAACTGTTATTTTGGGGTAGCGTGCCTTTGAGGACGCTTGTAATTAAACTTTTTGTTTTGACAAACATGCTCAGGGTCCCTCGCTGCGTGGGACCTTGCGTTTTGGTGATCGAAAGAAGCATGGTGGCCAACCATGTTTTCACTTACGTTCGTTTGTAGCGCGCGCGTTTTGTTTTGTATGCATGCTTTTAGAGTCGACTTAGTGCCGGCCTGGAGTCTTGATGTCCAAGTGGGGTCATGTTTATCCCCAACGCCGAGCCTTGTAGTGGTGACTTTGGTGGTTCTGGAATCTGAGATGTCCAAGTGGGGTCATGTTTATCCCTTATCGCCACGCGCACGGAGTCCTCTCTAAGGAGGATAAGTGTAGGGGCCAAGCAGGCCTCTCTTTTGCCCTAACATTTCAAAGATAGAAATAGTTTTAGAAGACTCGCAAAGTACTTTTTTGAAGCAACGAAGGAAATAACTTTTCAAAGAAACTTTCTCATAAATTATATATGCTTACAATAGTTTGAAACGAGTTTACAGGTAAACAACTGCCTTTTAAGGCAAAGCTTTAATCAAAGTGGCAGAAGGATCCTGGGTGGCGATGCTGGGAGCCTTGAAGTCCCTGGGGCCCTGAGCGCCCTTTTAACGCTGCTGGGAGCCTCGAAGTCCCTGGGGCCCTGAGCGCCCTTTTAAATGTAATATTTTTTGAGATGAAGGATGTTCCATGGATTGTGGATAATTTCTCCTTCCATGGTCATTAGCCTGTAAGCTCCTCTTCCTACAACACTCTCGACCTGGTAAGGGCCTTCCCAGTTGTAGGCGAACTTCCCCGCTCATTTGGTTCTTGGTGGAAAACCTTCCCGAGGACCGGATCCCCACCGCAGGTCCTGATTCGCACTCTCTGCCAGAAGCTTTTTGGCAACCGCTTTGGTAGGGCGCTAACCTGATCCTAGCGCTTTCCACGAGTTCATCTATCGTGTCCAGGCGCCGGTCATAGCGATCGATTCTCTTCCGCTTTGGCACCGTATCTTAGCGTGGGGACCACGACCTCTGACGGATTACGGCCTCGGCGCCAAACACCGGTGAGCGATCTGTCGGCGTGGCCACCTTAGGAGTAGTCCTGTCGCCACGCGGCACCAAAGGAGCTCATCGACCACTTGCCCCAATCTCCTCCAACTTCTTCTTGAGGTTGTCCATCACTATCTTGTTCTTTGGATTACGCTTGCCCATTGGATTGAGGGTACCGTGCCGACTTCCTCAGGGTAATGTTGTATATGCCGCAAGCCTTGTGTTTTCCGGATATAAAGCTGGGTCCCGTTGTCGCATATTATCTCGAAGGAATTCCAAACCTGCAAATAATGTTGCGCTTAATGAACGAAATTACCTGCTGCTCAGACACCTGTGCATACGCCTCAGCCTCGATCCACTTGGAAAAGTAATCCGTCATTGCTAGCATGTACAACCTGTTTCTGGAGCCACTGGCGTGATCCCACAACATCCATCCCCCACTTCATGAAGGGCCAGGGGGAGATGATAGGGTGGAGAGGCTCCCCAGGTTGGTGTTTCATTTGGCGCGCATGTGACGGCGAGCGTCACACTTGGTGTATTCCACGGCATCCTTTCTCATAGTGGGCCAATAATAACCCTGACGCAACGCCTTGTTGGCTAGGCTCCTGCCCCCTGTATGATTTCCGCAGTCGCCACTGTGGATTTCATACAACACAGCCGAAGCCTCCTGTTCTCCCAAACACCGCAAGTAGGGCCCTGCGAGCGACTTCCTGAAGAGGACCCCATCAATGAGGACAAACCTTGATGCTTTCATTCTGAGGCTCCTGGCCTCGCCCCTGTCTTCTGGTAGTTTATCCTCCTGCAACCAATCCACATACGGTTTCCTCCAATCTGGTCCAAGCTGCTGCACCTCTGCACTGTGAACTCCACCTGCCTCCTTGAGCCACGTCCAGCACTGATCTGTGTAAGAATCCTTCCCCTCCTCAGGGATGGACAGCTCAATTCCAACCGCGGGGCTCAAAATGTGCACTATTGGCACGTTGGATATCGCATCTGGTTTGAAAGTTGCCCCCAGCGAAGCTAGGGCGTCAGCTTCCACATTCTGGTCCCTGGGTACTTGAGTTATCTGGATGCTGTCGAACTCCGCTTCCAATTCTTTTGCGACCTTGAGGTATGCTACCATTTTGGAATCCCTTGCTACATACGTGCCGTTCATATGGTTCACGATGAGTTGTGAATCACTAAACACCTCCAAATTTCGGATCTTCATGTCCTTCGCCAATTTCAGCCCTAGTATCAAGGCCTCGTATTCCGCTTCATTGTTCGTTGCTCGAAACTCACATCGTACCGCCTGCACAATCAAGTCTCCCTTCGGGGATTGTAGCACCAAACCAACTCCTGTACCTCTCATGTTGGACGCTCCATCTACATGCAGTTTCCAGGATCCTGTTCGTCCTGCAGATTCCAAGCTCAGGGCCTCCTCCTGCACTCCGGGTTGCTGAGCAGGGCTGAACTCGGAAATGAAATCTGCAAGGGCCTGTGACTTGATAGCTTTCCTGGGCTCGTACTTTAGGTCATATCCACTCAGGTGCACTGACCACTTCACCATTCTTCCTGAAAGTTCAGGCTTTCGCAAGACACTCTTGATGGGAAAATTAGTGACCACAGTAATAATATGGGATTCAAAGTAAGGACGCAACTTATAGGAGGCTGTAACTAACGCAAGGACAAGTTTTTCGAGTTCAGTGTACCTGGTCTCTGCTGGCAGCAGAGACTTGCTCACGTAGTAAATCGGCCGGGCCCTTCATGCTCCCCCGACCAAAGACGGCACTCACGGCCACCTCCGTTACAGACAGGTACAAGTACAGTGGCTCCTCAGGTCCTGGCTTTGCGAGGAGCGGTGGTGCTGCTAGGTACTTTTTTAGCTCCTGGAAGGCTGCCTCGTGGTCTGGGGTCCACTCAAATCTTTGGCTCTTCCTCAGCAGGTCATAGAACAGCTTGCACCTTTCTGAGGAACGAGATATGAACCTGCTGAGAGCTGCCACCCTTCCCGTTAGCTTCTGTACGTCCTTTGGCTGCTTTGGAGACTCCAGCTGGAGCAAGGCCCTAATTTGTTCCACACTGGCTTCTATTCCCCTTTGCGTCACTATGTATCCTAGGAATTTCCCTGAGGAGACTCCGAAGGTGCATTTCTGGGGGTTGAGCTTCATCTGGTACTTCCTCAGGGTTCCAAAGGTCTCTGCCAGGTCCTCAGCGTCTTTGTTCGCTTCAGGACTTGTCCACCATGTCGTCTATGTACACTCCCATTGTTTTCCCAATTACGTCCTTAAACATCATGTTCACTGATCTTTGATAGGTGGATCCTGCATTTTTCGCACTAAAGGGCATAACATTATAGCAATATATACCTCTCTCGATTACAAGGCCGTCTTTTCTTGATCTTTTGGGTGCATCCCGATTTGGTTGTACCCACTCCAGCGCCCAGGAATGTTAACATCTCGTGTCCAAATTGCGTCGCATCCACCATCGCGTCTATGTGGGGCAAAGGGAATGGATCCTTGGGGCAAGCTTTGTTGGTCCGTGAAATCTATGCACACCCTCCATTTTCCATTCTTCTTGGCACCACCACCACGTTTGAGAGCCACTCGGGGTAGTTTACTTCCCTAATTTTCCGACATTCAATGAGTTTTCCACCTCTGATTGATTATCCGTGGCGCCTCGGAGCATACTTGCGCCTTCTCTGGCTGGACCGGTGTATCCGGATCCACGTTGGTGGTGCGTTATGACACTCGGGTCTATCCCTACCATGTCATCATGGGACCAGGCGGCAATCCATATTAGTTTTAAGCAAAGCGACAAGTTTAGTTCGGATTTCACTGTGCAATCGACCCTATCGAGGCTGTGCGTTACGGGTGCCGCGTCAAGGTTCACTGATCCAGATCCATTGCTCGGCTCTGGTACATCTCCTCGCTTTCTGCGTAATTGCTATGCCTCGGGCACCGCGGTTGGTTTTGAGCATCCTTGTAGCAATCCTTCGCAGCCTCCCGATCTCCACGAATTTCTTGCACTCCCAGGTGTTGGGAATTTGTCGCATTGATGGTACGTTGAGGGTACCGCCCTCATCTCGTGGTTCCAAGGCCTGCCAAGAATTACGCTGTAAGACGACTGACAATCAATAACCAAATACTTTACCTGTTTGTTGATGCCCCCTGCAAAGGTTGGGATTGTGATCTCTCCTAGGAATGTCTTTGTTTCCCATTGGCCGACCAAAGGGACCTGCTTCTTCACCAGATCTTTCTCACTGAAGCCCATGTCCTTCAGCGAGTGCAACATGAGCAAGTTGACTGAGCTTCCGGTATCCACCAGGATCCTCTTTACCGCAGCTTGCTATGGACAAGGTGATGATTAGTGCGTCGTGGTGCTCCTCGGGGTGCCCTCTGCGTCTGTTAAATCGAACGTAACGGTCGGTAGGTTGTGGTGGGCCACCCTGGCTGAGGATGCCGGCCTTTCCCCCTTGCTACTCCTGGCCCGTCTCTTAGCTGCTGAGTAGGACAGTCCACACAGCTCTGACCCTCCTGTTATTACGTTCACGATTTTTGTATACAACGGCGGCGGCGAGGGCAGGACCTGATCTGCTGATCCCACCTTGCTGGACCTGGATCCTCTTGGCAAGATGGGGTCAAGGTGCCCCCTGTCCTGGAGGTACTTCAGCTCCCTCCTCAGAGCTACGCAGTCCTCGGTGTTGTGGCCGATGTCGTCGTGGAATTCACACCTCCTGTCGGGGTCTTTCCTGCTGGTGTCCCCGTTGGCCGGGCTCCTTCGCGGCCATCTGACTCTGTCTCCAAGATCCTGCAAGTGTTTGAGCACCCCATCAATACCAGTAGTAAATTTGTACTCACTTACCTTTGGTGGGAGATCCTGACGGTTCCTCCAATCCACGGCCCCTGAAACTTTGTTGACCGTGGGCTTTTGGTATGGCCTGGATCTCTCGTTCCTGCGGTCGCTAGTGATCTTCCTGGGTGAAACTTTGTGGGTCCTCTTCCTGGATGCTGCATCTTCCTCGAGCCTGATAGCTGCCAGTGCTTTCGCCTGAGCATCCTCGAAAGTTGAGCATGGGTACTTTGTCAGGTCCCTGTAGAGGTCTGAGTCTTCTCTGAGCCCTTGGCGGAAGGCTTCTATGGCGGTTGCGACGTCACAGCGTGGGATGGAGATCTTTTCCTTGTTAAAGCGGTTGAGGAACTCCCTCGTTGTTTCTCCGATCTTCGCACCAGCGATGCAGTCATTTGATGCATACCGAGCTTCTCGCTTTGGCGAATCACGACCAAAGGCGTTGACCAATCCGGCAAATGAGGTGATGGACCGATTGGGAGGCCGACGAACCATTCGAGTCGCTCCCGTGAGGTGGGAGCCAAAGCCTCAGACATGCAAGCTTCCTTTAGGGCCCCCGTTGCCGTGACCACCATCATCTTCTGCTTGTACTGGTTCACGTGGTCCTGAGGATCCGAGGTCCCATCGTACAATGTCATGGTAGGAGGGCTGAAACCCTTTGGAACTTGAGTGTGTGAAATGCCGTCCACAAAAGGTGGTCGGCGTGGCCCATCACCGCCGCCTCTCCAGTGACTGGCACCCAGGGATCTTGGTGATCATGCTCCTCGCCCTCAATCGCCGCTTTGCTCTACGGCGCGGTTGAACCCTATTCCTGCCAGGGCCCCAGCATCGTGGTGTACTGGGTCCGCGAACAATGGCGCTGCAGTCACAACTGATCCGGTAGCCACTCCGTCCAAGTTTTGCTCTGGAGTTCCTGTCAAGAAAGGAATGTTAGTTCCGTACAAGTTGTTGGATGCGGTTACCTGGCTTGGCTGGCGATTGCCAAGGCTTAGGGAGGTGTCGATGGCGGCGACCCAGTGGTCCTGAACGCCGAGGGCGTTGGGGTGACTCCTCCGAGGTCAAGCCGGGTCACCACTCTGAGGAATCCTCTGGCCGCTAGGTCCCGCCTTCCGTAATCGATTCACGAGTATCGACCGGCCGCTTCCTGAAACCTTGGACTCCAGAGCACTGCAACCTTCTAGCGGTTTCTCGCCTCCTCTGCGTGCTTGGTCCATAACCTTGACAATGACTCCATGCTCCTCATTAGGGTATGGAGCGGATCCTGAGGTCGCATACCGCACGTCCTCGAGCCTCACGTGGACTCCGCAGCCCATCCTCGGCATTCCGAATCCTCCCCGTGGCCGGGCGGTGATCCCTGGCGCCGAGGAGGTGATCTCGGGACCCTGCGGCGCCCTGGCCGGGCGATTCTGTCGCGTGGCGTATACTACCCTAGTCGTGGGAACCGAGGCGGTGAGGACCCCGAGGCGTTCTTTGAGAACGCCGCTACCGACACCACCGGTGAACTGGTCGATCCTTGACTGGCGTTGCTTGACATGGTTGCTAGTTGAGGGGATGAATCTGGCTACAAAGTTGATCGCAATTCCCCACAGACGGCGCCAAATGTTTCGGCAAAAAATTTACCAAATATTGATTTAATGTGATTGGGGTTAAAGCGACCTAAATGTATACCAAATTAGGAATTGCGAAAGGACACGTAAAGAAATGCAACGAAGATAATAGACGTGACACAAGAGTTTTTTGGTTACGCGGAAAACCCGATGTGGGAAACGACCGCGGGGGGAGGCTCTTGTCCCACCAACTATCCACTATTCAAAAGGAAGATTACAAGACTTAGGTGCGAGGGCACGTTATTTAGTACAAGGTATGCAAAAAGCGTAAAGTGTTTGCTGAGAAATGACAGTGGAATGCTTTGTTTGCTGTAGGATAATGGTAGAATGTTGAATGCCTTCTCCTTGAACCCTAGCTTCTCTTTTATAGTTGTAGTCCTCCTGATTTTCCTCCCTTCTCCTAGCCGTTATTCTCCCCTATTCATTTGCCTTGATTCGCTCCTTCTATGTAACGCCTCCCCCATTCTCGCGCCTGCCTTAATTATCCGTTTTGATTTTGCATAGTTCCGTTGGTGGGTCTCCTGAGGGTCCTGACGCCTGTGGTCCCGACTGTGGTCCCGACCAGGGTCCCGCCAGTGGTCCTGGTGACTTTCAAGCCGCTTCCGGGCCGAATCTGGGCTTGTGAATTTTAGGCCCAACAATAACTATGGTGAACTAATTAATAATGACTCATTGTGTGAGACAGTCTCACCACAGAATTACTCACTTATGGAATAATATATAGATCTTCACTTCTTAGTATATATTGGTGATCTACTTAAAGTGCTAAATTATATAATTGATGTTAAGAAGTTTCTAGTGATATTTATCATATTCGATAGAAGCACAATTTCATTTCAAATTTCAACATGATTCGATCTCACTATTAAAGTTGTATTCACGCACCAATTTTTTATCACACATATAATTTACAATAATGTACTCCCTCTGTTTCAGTGAATTGTTTACAGTTTGACTTTTTTGTGAGGGGAAAAAAGTCAAACTGTAAACAAATGACTGAGACAGAGAGAATAACTATAGCTAGTATATATGTTTATTTTACAATGGTTTTCAATTTACAAAATAATCAATCTCAACTTGCAAATTTAATAAAACAGCTTTTATGTTTTTTTTTTGTCCAATTGCCACAAGGGCAATGCAACGGGGGAGGAGGGAATCGAACATGTTGTCTATTGTTACGGGTACCTCAACCTTAGTCCTTAACTATTAAGTCAAAACAACCTCGGTATAAAACCGTTTTATGTTAAAGTATACTTTTTCATAAATAAAATGAAAGAATTATGATGCCTCTAGATAGCTTTTTTTAAGAGTTGATATAGAGTATGTCCTAGACAAGGTAGTGTAAGTTGTAAGTTTATAACAATCATCTCATGTACTCCGTACAATTGATTGTCTGGGCATGCCTATGTCGACGGACATACAGAAACTCCAACAATACATGTGGTTTTTTTTACCTCTTTGCAATTTATGACATGCAGAAAAAGCAACACAGTTGACTATAGACTCCAGTAATCAAGTCCACTATTTACTTAGATTTTAGCCTTTTAGGCCCATATTATTATAAGAGTAATCAAGTCCACTATTAAGACCGCTAATAAAATTATCCAATTAATATTATGAGCATTCAAAAAGATGTGTAGAAATATGAGAGGAATAGAATTCACAAAGGAAAATGTTATTATTGAATGTTCGTTCTCTCTAACCATTACAATAATGTCATATATATAATATTTCGACTAAGATTTAATATTGGCAATTCATATATTTTGTGCCAATTATTACTACGATATTATTCTCTGTGATATATAAAATATATCACATTCTCTAAATACGATATGTCGATATCTCGACATATCCCAAAATATCCTAACAAGATGTTAAAACATTTATTTTAGACAGTTTATTGTAAAATTTATCAGATTACTAATATCATACTTCCTCTGTGCCACAATGATAGTCCCGCTTTGACTTTACGCGGTCTCCAACGCGCCTCTTCAACCATGTTTTTCATCGCTTATATGCAAATATTTTTCATTGAAAATAAAATATTATGAAAGATAATTTAATAACGAATATAAATATCTTATTATCATATAAAAATTTTGTGTAGATTTTATGTTATATATGGTCAAAGTTGTAAAACTTTGACTTTCGAAAACCTAAATGGGACTATCATTGTGGAACGGAGGAAGTATTTGGAAGCAAGAGTACAATTTTTTGAGAGAAAAAATTAATTTCATTAATAATAAATTATATCGTGCATACTTTGATAACAAAATCAACCGAAAACAAAATTACAAAGATCTAGACAAATTTCTTCTCTTTATAACAAAGATCTCTAGAAAAAATATACTTAATTAATCATTTTATTTGCACAAAACTAAAATTAATTATTACTTATTACTTATTTTGTTTCACTTAATTATTTATTTCCCTTTCTATTTTAGTCTTCGACATAAACTAATCATTTTATTTGCACAAAACTAAAATTTAATTTAGTATTGCTCCAAAATCATTTAGGCAAAACTGATGATATTCCTCTAATTTATTGATTATTTTGAATAGAAAATCGTCAATTAATTAGAGCTTTCTGATTCTTAAAATAGAAAAGTAAATATATGACTTATTAGTACACCTTAGATGTGTTTGGAAACGCAAAATTACTTTCCTTTAAGATCTTAACTCAATTACAAAAATCATTGTGCTTGATTTCAATTTCAAATCCGATGATGTTTTAGCTTAATAGTTAAGATTAAGGTACTCGTGACGATAGGTTACTGGTTCGATTCTCCCTTTCCCTGTTGTATTGCCCTTGTGGCTCATATTGGAAAAAAAAGAAAGAAAACGACTAAAAAAATTAGCTCGGAGATCACGTTAATCGAACAAGCTAAAAAAAAGGTTCGATATTGTAGAGTTAGGTGAAAAATGCTATGATAGGAAGTTGAAACTTGAGAGTAGAATGACAGAGAAGGGAGGTGTACAGAAGAGGCAGGTGTGACTTTAAATGGAAGGATTAATAATAAATAATAATGTTACGTTTCATGCATGCAGGTGGTCCTCCTTAGGGTGTCCCTCCATTGCAGAGGTTGTGAACGTAAACTTCATAAGCATCTCTTAACAATGCCAGGTTAGGGTTTGCTTCTCTTCCTCTTAAATTGTCACAATTTTTTAAAGTTGAAAATTTGAAGTTTTCGTAATTTTTTTGAAATTTTCTTAATTTAATTTCAGTGTTATTTAAGTAGTAAAATATAATCTTTTAAGGTTTTTTTAAATTTGTCTTTAGTTATTATTGTGAAAGATTTGATATGAGTCAATTTCACATACATTAAAATCAAACAGTACATGAAAGCAAGATTATCAAAAATTATAATGTCATATTAATTACATCAATATCACCTATGAAATAAATAGAGATCGATAATTGTAAATTTCTAATGAATCGAATTGTTAGTTGTTCATAAATTAACCAAAAAAGTTAATCCATACTTCCTCCATTCCATTTGATTCTATACATATTCCTTTTTCGGAAATTCCAATCAGATCTATACATTTCTATTTTGTTCCGTACTTTATTAAACTAAAAAACCAATATACCCTTCATTAATACCCCATCCAACCACTTGCAATGTCCTTTTTAAAAGAATAAAGTAGGGGTAGTTTGGTAATTCTATTGTCTACCCCACTTGATTTTCTTCTACCTTAATTATCGTGTTTTGGTCAAATATATAGAACCAAACGGAATGGAGGAAGTATAATATAAAAAGTAAAATTTAAAATAAACACGAAATAATTATCGACAAAGACTAAAAACTAACCAATTAGTGTACTCCATATAATAGTAGAATGATATTTTTTGGACACGGAGAGTTGAGACGACATAATACTCCGTAGTATTATTATTATAGACAATGAAATGTAACAATCAATGACAGTAGTGGGGCTTACCTTTGTAATAAGGGAATAGGGATGACATAGTATTAGTATTATTGCCAGTGCCACAACTCCAACAGTCTTTCAGTTGAAGTCACCATTAATGATTTTGTTTTGGGCTTTTTGTGGTTTTGCATCATTTATTTCTCTGCTTTCTGTTGCTTCTCTATTATCAAATTCAATCAAAACTACGTTTGCTGTAGTCACGTCGGCTATTATTTATTTTACCGCGCGTTTGGTTCGTGCAAGTGCAAATGTGTGAGTTTGAATCATATATTGGTGGTATGCGATTTAAATTATTTCCTGATACCAAGTATTTGGTTGATTTTTAGGAACAAAATTAAGTACTTTTTTTTTTTTTTTTTTAAAACTTACTTTAGTAGAATAATATAAAATGACAAAGTAATTATAGTAAAAATGACAAAAATAGTCATCTCAATAAATAAAATATATCAATTATATGAATATTGTGAATTTATAACTATATCAAAATGTTAAACTAGTAAAATTTTTAGTGACAAAATAATAATAATAATAATAATAATAATAATAATAATAATAATAATAATAATAATAATAATAATAATAATAATAATACAATGCCAAAGATTGTATCTCGGCTGCCCACTAATTTTGTGTAAACGATGTTTATATTTCATTAATACAATTGCGTTTTTTTTTTTAAAAAAAAATAAAAAAAAAATAAAAAAAAAATAATAATAAATAAATAATAATAATAATAATAATAATAATAATAATAATACCAAAGTTGTTTTAAAGCGGATGAGTCTTTGGTTGTGTGGGGTGTGTTTTAAAACACATACCTTCCGCTGTAGATGTCGGCATAGCTATGATGATGTCGTGGCGCCACCGGATTGCCTTTGTTATTCACGGTATTCAGAGACCTGTAGTTCTATCTCCGTCGTTTACTTCGTCTAACGACACTTCATGGGTTCCGTGCTCAGCACCTTTTAGATTGTTTGAGTGGCGCTGTGGTAGCTGCATCTGATGAGCTAATCACTTCTATTACTAGGGTGGTTAACCTTTTTCTTGAGAGCCGTTGTCCGCAGTCCCTTGGTGAGTATACTGCTAGCGCCCCCTAACCCTGCTTGTTAAGCCAGGTGGGGGTATTCGTCCTATAGTCGTGGGCACTGTTTGGAGGCGTCTGGTCTCTAAGGTTGGTGCTTATTTGGCCGAACCTTCTTCGGCTGGTTATTTTGCGGGTCTTCAGTTTGGGGTTGGCGTGTTTGGTGGAGGAAAGATTATCTTGCATGCCTTGAACCGACTCGTTGAGGCTCGTGGTGGTGAGGTGGGGCTTTCTATGTTGTTGGTCGATTTTCAGAATGCGTTCAACCTGGTTGATCGTACGACCATATTGCTCGAGGTTCGTCACCGTTGTCCCGGCCTATTCCGATGGGTGGAGTTCTGTTACTCGAGCCCTGCCCGCCTGTTTTATAAGGTGCATAGCTTGTTTTCTTGTCAAGGGGTTCAGCAGGGTGATCCCTTGGGCCCTTTGCTGTTTGCCTTGGTTTTGCACCCCTTAGTGTGCAAGATCCGGGACTCGTTTGACAACTGCTTGCACGCATGATACTTTGATGATGGTACCATAGTGGGTGACAATTTGGAAGTGGGGAAGGTCCTAGATTTGTTCATGGCGGATGGTCCGCGTTTTGATCTCCGTCTTAATGTTGATAAGACGGAGGTCTTTTAGCCTATGGAGGACCCCCGGAGTCGTTTTCCTGGTGTATTTCCTCATTTTATTGCTCAGCCTTTGCGCGGTGTCTCTGTTTTGGGGGGCTCAGTCAGCACTTGTCCTACTTTTTGCAGCGAGCTTGTGGCGAAGAAAGTGGCTAAGACCATAGAGCTTATGGATTTAGTCGCGAGGATCGAGGATCCGCAGTGTTGATTGTTTCTGCTTAGAGCCTGTACTGGTGTTTCAAAGCTTTATTTTACTCGCCATACCTGTTCTCCACGTGCCTTCGGGACAGCTCATCTTACATTTGACACGGCACTACGTTCTAGCTTGGAACGTATTGTCACCGCGGGCGGGCCTTGATTTGGGGACTAACAGTGGCGCCTTGCCACGCTCCCTTTTCAGCTAGGTGGGGTAGGGGTTTATGCTGCGGGGGACGTTATACATTACGCTTTCCTGGCATCCCGTTTGCCCATTCGCAGTCTGCAGATTTGCAGGCTAATCTCCTACGACCATTAGGTGTCATGGCTTATGGTCCTGCCTTTAATGTCACATTACACGGGTTTATAGAGACTACCGGGTTGTTCTTTCCCACGTGACCCTAGTGAAATCGCTGCCACTAAACTTATGAAGAAATTGGCAGGTATATATTTCGCGAAGGTTGGTGTTTCTGCGGAATCTGTTTTTTCGCTTTCCTCGCGACAATTCGCCTTGTGGACGTCTCAGCAGGGTGCCCACTCTTCGGACTGATTACGAGCGGTGCCATCTTTAGGCTAGGGCAGCCTATGAATGAGAGGACTTACCGTAGTGTGCTTGGTTACCGGCTGGGTGTTCCATTGTTCACGGCATCTCGGCCCTATTCTGCCTACTCTCTGGTGTTCCCTGATGAAGTTTACGGTGACCATGTTGTCTCATGTGCTGGTCCTGTAGGATTTAAGCATCAGCATAACCTTGTCCGAGACACCTTACTAGACATCTGCTATAGGGGTGGGATCTCGGCGGGGAAGAAGGTTGCCATTGGTCTAGTTGATGGTCACGGCGGATCGCTTCGTCCTGCGGATTTGCTTCTTTAGTCCTGGGACAGGGGGCGGGATATTTGTGTAGACCTAACGGGTTCATCCCCCTTGACTCAGACTAGGTTGGCCGGGTTCGTGTCTGGTCGGGTTGTGGCTGATGCAGCTTAACGGAAGTGTGCTAAGTACAGGGATTCATGTGCGGCCGCTGGATATGGTTTCCTACGTTGGGGGAGCTGTATTCGGAGGCTATAGCCTTGCTCAAGTGGATCCAGAACTTCTCTGCCTCCCATGATGCTGGAGCTTGGGTGTCCGCTTACATTTTTGTTAGACTTAGCTTTGCTGTAGCTAAGGGGGTGGGGGCCCAGATTGTTTCTCGGCTCCCCACCAATTTCATGTAAACTGTGTTTCTCTTTCAATAATAACTGCAGTTTATAATAAAAAAAATTAATAATAATAATGAAGTTCTCAAACAAAAAATAAATTAAGTGTACAGAACAATTATTAAAAATTATGACAATATGAGGTTTGTTTTTGTTTTTTGTTTGTTTTTGAGATATTGGTATCAAATTTAGAAAATTGCCAAACAAACATAAGATATGAGTTGAAACGATTTCAACCCTATACCTTATTCTAACTTGTGTTGAACCCAACACCCTCTTAGGAGTTTAAGTCAAACGAAGTATATAAGATTATATTGTATGTGCGTGAATGTGTACTTACGTTATTTAAACTAATAACCTGGAAGAGCTTTACTCATTCGTTAAATTATGATCAGAAAGAATAACATATATACATAATGTGAGAATGAACTTCCTCGGTCCAGACTCTTTTGTCTAATAATAACGGAAAAAATTGTGCAAGCTCGTGAATCGTTTTATTGCAAAATCTGTGAACATAATGCCAAGGAATATGATTATTCTATTTTGAAAGAGATTACAACAACAACAACAACAACAACAACAATAACAACAACAACAACAACAAAGTTTGAAAGTCTTTAATTGGTTTCACCCGTACTATAGCTACAAACTCTTCTCTTTGTCATGCATGGTTACGACCGGGAGTATACAAAGACTGCTCTCCGGCGAATAGTTACGAGCGGGGCGGCCGTAGAACACGGAAGTCGCTGGACCATTCTCGTTGACACGTCGTTTCTTGTCATATCCGTCGACGATCTCATTATATTGTTGGTTATCGTTGACGGGCGTCTTTTTTTTTTTTTTGGTAAAATGTAAGTATTGTCATTGCCATTTAATCTTTACATCATATATTCAATTGAGATACATCGGATATATTGTCGCCAACTATTTTTCCAACTCCTATCATTAGGTTGTATAAGACTATCAAAGCTATTGAGGACCCTTGTCTTCACTTCAGTCAAAACTATCTTAACTAACACCTGTGGACATCTTAAGACGCCATCAATTCGACATTCATTCCTAGTACGCCAAATAAACGACACCATACCAACAATCAAAGCACAAACAATATTCTTCCGCATTAACCTAGTCCATCTTCGTCGGATCCACCATGAACAAATATCGACATGAACACAAGAAACTCCCGTAGCCTGCTGCAAAAACCACCAGCAACGACCGCTGTGCACACATTCGGAAATGAGATGTGTATGTGTTTCAGGAGCTTGACTACACAACCAACACTCAGCGGCATATTACACCCAAAACGTCGCAATCGATCATTTGTAAACCAACATTGCTGCATATACATCCATACCAGAAAAGAATGACGAGGAATGTTAATTCGATTCCACACTAAACGCCATCATTCAACTCATTCTTTGCTTCCTCGTAACCACAAGTATCCTTCCTTCACAGTATAACCATGCCCCGAATCTCCCAACATTAAAGAACTCGCACCATCAAACGTATCTCGCACCCTATACATCATTTTCCAGCACCAACTAGCATTAGTACTCACCCAGTAATCACACCATCCTTGACGTTTTAAATACGTAGAATGGATCTACTTGACCCATAAATGGTCTTTTTTCTGATAGAGCCACCAAACCAGCTTCCCAATAGCAGCATAATTCCAAAGTTTTAGATCGAGCAATCCTAATCCACCATTTTCCTTAGGCCAACAGACAGAACTCCAAGAAACATTCGGCCCTCGACTATAATGTTCATGCCCTTCCCAAAGAAAGTTTCAACAAACAGAGGTGATCCGCTTAATAACAGACGACGGCAGTAGGAAAATAGTAGCCCAATATGAATGTAAAGTGCTTAAAACAGATTTCACCAGCACTAGTCTTCCCGCAAAAGACAGTTTCCGTGCACCTAATCCTCTAATTCATTGCACTATTTTATCCGTAAGTAACTCGCAATCCATAACACTTAATCTCCGACAGGGTATTGGCACACCCAAATATTTGAAGGGAAGAGAACCCCTTCGCATACCAGAAATATGCTCAACAGCCACAGCCACATCATTTTGCACTCTATTGAAATAAATGTGCGATTTAGAAGTATTCATACATAACCCCGACGCAGCCGAAAATGTCTCAAATGCACGTAATTAGCAGCAAAACCGAGCCAACATCACCACGGCAGAAGAGGATCAAGTCGTCAGTGATGCACAGGTGGGTCAGTTTTAACTGTCGACATAAAGGATGAAATTTAAACACGCTGTTCTCACAGACTCGTTGTAGTATTCTCGAATGATATTCCATACAGATGGGAAAGAGTAAAGGAGACAGAGGATCCCCTTGCCTCAATCCCCGTCCACCCTTAAAAAAACCAAACTGAGTATAAGTTGGCGTTGTAACACATTCCATAATCAATCCAATAAACCGTAAAGGAAAGCCTAACGCAGTAAGCATCCCCTCCAAAAAACTCCATTCAATCCAATCGTAGGCTTTCCGGAGGTCTATTATCATCATAGCTCGCGGGGAACACACCTTCCGACCATAAAGCCTCACCAAGTCCTGACAGATAAGAATGTTTTCCACAATTTGTCTATCCTTAACGAAAGCAGATTGAGTTGGGCTGATAATATCAGGAAGCACCTCACGTAGCCGAGTACACAGTATTTTAGAAATACATTTATAGACCACATTGCAACAAGCAATTGGCCTAAATTCAAGCACCGATGTCGAATTATTCACCTTAGGAATAAGAGTGATCATAGTATGATTCAGTTTCTTTAATATCCTACCATCCTTGAAGAAATCCAATACCGCATTAGTTACATCCTCACCTATTACACCCCAAGCATCTTTATAGAATTGACTCGAGTATCCATCAGGGCCAAGGCTTTTGCAATTAGGAATCTGGAAGATACACCGTTTTACCTCCTGGGCAGTCACCGGATGGTTAAGTATCTCAGTATGCTGAGCCGTGACCAGAGGCCCACCACTTACAGTCCCTAAATGTACCAGCGGAGTCACATGACTATCACCCAAGAGCACCTTATAAAACTCCTCAAAAGCACCATTAATCAGCTCAGGCGTCGAGCACACAACTCCTTCCTGACTCTGAATCACCAGCACCTTGTTTTGGACCCGCCTTGATCTTATACTACTATGAAAATAGGCACTTTTCTCATCACCCTCCGTAGTCCACTGTGTTTTCGACTTTTGCCTAAGAAAACTATGTCTAGCGTTGTTAAGCAGAGCATAAGCCGCAACAGCCTCCTTTTCCATCACGATCAAATCAGCATTCAGTGGGTCCAAATGCAACTGCTTCTGTATCTCTAACAGGTAGTCATATGCAATCCCTGCATTTTGTTCAACATCCGAAAACAGCCGCTTATTCAAGCCTTTCAATAGTGGTTTCAACCGTTTTTGTTTACAAACTATTTGATACATCAAAGTACCATGAACAGGAACTACCCAACTAGTTTCCACAACATTCATAAATTCAGGAGCTGTACTCCACATATTAAAGTATTTGAAAGCTTGTCTACACTTCTGCTCCTGACTCAACAACTCGACAATACATGGACAATGATCGATAAAAACCCTTCAGGATAGAAATAAGCATGGGCCTCAGGATAACAAAGTAACCTTCAGCCTTCATATCTATCATACCACAACCTCTAATACAGTCCCGAAATGGTTGAATTTCAGCAAACTGAACCGCAGAGCCAAGCCGCTCATTAGCTGCAATAATATTATTGAAGTCCCCACACCATAACCAAGCACCCTTGCTAAACCTACTCCTTCGAGACATACTCTGCCATAAAGCTGCCCTATCCTTCCCTTGATTGAATCCATACACCATAGTAAGCCAAAATACTCCTTGCCCTGATTTCATTGAAACACAAGCATGAATCGATTGCGCATCATTCGACCACTTGAACATCAAAAAACCTATGATTCCAATGTAACCAAACTCTGCCACCTTCACAAGACGAGCCATTAGTACTAATAGACCAATTATTACAGATATTACTAGCAACACTACTACTCATATTATTTTTAATTTTTGTTTCAAGGAGCTCGAACAACTCAACCTTAATATTGTGGAGAAACCACTTAATTTCCTTTTGTTTGGCCAAGCTGTTCATGCCCCTCACATTTCAAAATCCAATCCCAGCCATTATCAGTGGAAACCGTCCCCATTTCGACCCCTTCCCTTTGTCAATCACAGCACTCTTCAACGAATCCAGAAAAGATACATCAGGACGAACTCGACTAGCAGAGACTCTATCCTGTCTATTCAGATTCATCAATATACGCACCGGAGTCAGTATAGAGCTCGTACTCTCCTTGTCAAAAGAAACTACACCAACAGTCTTACTCACTCGAGCCCCCTCTTCAGCTGGTTGTGGAGTCACAGGCAGCACAGGCCCAGCCTTCCGCTGCCATACCTGCTTCACAATACCCTTTTTGTGTCGACACTCAGCCTCCCTATGACCAAACCCATTACAACCAACACAAGATACAGGGATCCATTCATATTCCACGCGAATGCACTGCTCCTTGTCCTCCTCATCCAAAAAACGGATTTCATTCCGAACATCAGCATCGATCTTCACCTCAACCAAAAGCCTAGTATAGCCTAGGTGGGTTCTCTGTAACATACAACCATCATAGCATACAAACTTACCCACCTCAGCCCTAATGTTTCCAAGCATCCCCAAAATTTGAGCTCCACACCAAATAATATCACCCAAATAGGTACAGAAAGCACCTTCTCCTTGATAAATGATAGATCAGAAGTCCATGGCTTCACTACCATAGGTTTGCTATCAAATAAGTGAAAGCCCTCCTTCACCACATCATCCCTGATCAATATCGAAGGAAACTGCACAATAAACACACCATTAGAGAGAAACAAAATATTATCATACCCATGCTCCTTCCATACACGATTGATGAACCCAGTAATCACCGAGGGAGGGGGGTTAGCACCAAGAATATAACAAACGACAGTCGATGCCCAATATTCGACCTCCCCCACCATGACGGGCGTCTCTGGATGAGTGGTTTTTAAGTCATCCTTTCTTGAAGTGAAACGGTCCTAGTTTAAAAATACATAACAAAACTGTCGTCAGCGAAAACAGACATATAACATATTTGGTAACGATGAATCAGATACTTACAAATATGCCTTTCACTTTGTTGGTGATGAAACCACATTTCTTTTTCGAGGTTTTTATACTTCTTACGAGCTCAGGTACAGTCAGCGGCGTCAATGTTCCTACACACTTTTCAAACAAAAAATAAAAAATACTTAGTGATTAAATATATCAACTTGAGAACATTTATATATAATTAGTTAGGAATAAAGAAAACTATAATAGCGACTTACCGCTTTGTCTGTAAACTACATCATATTTTGTCATCTCATTGTGTGCGTACACGCAGCCTTTCCATCCTCGCCATGAGCATGACGGTTCTGTTCATTTTTTCATTTGCAAATCTGGGGTTTTATTTTATTTTGATTGGGATAGTGGGAGTAAAATATATTATCGAGTGCTAAGTTGTTAAGGAACATGTGAAATAAGCTAGTAGAAATTAGTCCATACCAATTTGTCTACGAACTAGTTGTTGGACCAGCCTGAATTTTCTTGCAATTAGCCTCACATTTCTACCAGGTGGCAAGCTTACTTCAAAAATATATCAACTTAATTATAAATCATCAACCGGCTTACTATTTATGAGAAAACTGTTGGAAAAAGCGAATCGCACGTCCAAGGAGGTAGGAGACTAAGAAGAACATTGGAAGCTATATAAAAAGAAGTACACGGTGTTTGAGAAGATTATCTCGACACATTCACCTTAAAGAATAACGACCTAAAATGAGTTAATAACTACCTCTTTTTGTTGCAGCCAACCTAAAAAATTCAAACGACCACGCTGTAGGTACCGGGATTAGACATGGAACCACTCGACGTCTTGCTAAGGGCGTAAAGTTAAAAAGATTAAGTACAAAAAACCTTTAAAAACTGTTTTGGAGCCGCCACTAAATTATGAGGGAAATTTAGAACCCGCCTCCGTGTCCTCATGCTCAAAGACACGTCTTAGAGTTCAAGGCACGTCGACACCCATCCGTCTAAGGCTATTGTGAAACCAGATTCGGATTCGGGTGAGGGTACTTTTCTAAAGTATAGTTCAAAATAATGTTTTTATGAAAGATCTTTTGGAAAAGCCCATCAAAAGATAGCCTCTACTAGACTTGAGAATAATGCAAAGAATGATACATGAGCCTAAGTAATTCGCTACGTACAAGTGCGATATAAATGTAAAAAGAATGCAAAAGAGATTGTTTAAAACCCTCAGTTAAGCACGCTTAACTTGTTAATAAAAACAGTTCAGTTTAATGACGAATTCATTTTAAGTGATTTAGATGCAAGATGAGGATTTGCTAAATGCATACAATAAAATAAACGTTCAATTAGCCATTGATTTATTTTAGAGAGGTCAGTTGTTTATGCGACTTTGGAAAGGTGTTACGAATAGGGTGTGTATTCGAGGTGCATGGCCGCCTTATGAAAAGCAGACTCGCGTACCAAAGTCGGGGTGAGCCTAATGTAGGCCCTTGCTAGTCTAAGAAGTAAAGAAAGACCTTAATCCATGGTAGGATTAAGTATTACCTGTCTCGAGTTAGGAAACCGGCAGCGCTTCGCTTCAAAGGGAAGAATTCAACACTAGGAAAATGAAGAATTCAAAGGATTTTTATGCGTGAGGCTTTGAGAGTGTTTTTTGTGAATTGTATTCTGAAATTGTGTCCTGAATCGGATGAATGAAGGGTCGTATTTATAGTGTAGAGCTCGGCAAGAATTAGGAAAGCCAGGGGATAAAACCGGACCTTGGAATCGCAAGGCCTCTTGCGAATGCAGAGCAATCGCAGGACCCTTCTTGCTGCGCCTGTAATGGCCCCTTGCGATTGGTAGGGCGGGCATTATCCTTTTATTCCGTATATTTCCAAATTATATTTTAGGATATACGGGATAATCTTGCTTGAGCTCTAAGTTATGTCGTTGTGGCTGTGTTTTAGGGTTTGACTAGGTTATCCTGGTCCTTGGGAAGCGGGCCAAGCATGGGTTTGGGCTTGGTTGTGGGCCCGAGCCCTGAAAATGTAAAAAGGGTTTATTTTATGGCATTTTGTGAAATAGGACACTCCGTAAGGCTATCCTAGGTGTTTGCCAGTCCTAAAAGGTGGTTTTAGAGACTGGGCCTAAATTGAGGGATTTAGGTGAATCGAATTGAACCTTGTTAATGTAAAAGAATCAATTAGACTTAAGGTGTTTAAAAGGGGGTGTGCGCATGCCGATTAGGACCTGAACTTGAGACAAGCTAGACTCTAGACTATCCTAAGGACACTAAGAGTGATGACCCGTAAAGAAACCTCATTTGCATTTCAAAACACTTAACTTGTATTCGTCATAGTTAGAACCATTTAAGTCAACATAAAAGCATGCAATAAAAGTCCATTGTTACATCACTGGGTTTTTGGCGGGAGGTACGGATTTGGGTATCCACAGAGCCCCGAGTTTGACTGAGCTTAGGACTAAAGCGAAAGTCAAACTACACGACAGCATCCGGACCGTTAAAGTCTCGATACTATCAGCGGAGCGGAGTATGTGTCCATGGGTGAGACGAGGACTCCGAACCGGGCTTATCCGGGGAGGGACAAACATGTTTAGGGACATGACGATCCTTGCATATGTGTAAGGGCATGCCTGCCTGCCAAATACCTTTGCGTGCCATTGCTGTTGCTCGATCTCGTGAAAGAGTGCGTATGCTTGGTCTCGTAAAAGAGCGTAGATGCTTCGTGCTAGCGCTTGTGCTGGTGCTTATCTCGTAAAGAGTGCTAACGTCCGCCGAGAATTATCGTCCGAGGAAAATGCTTATGCTTAGTGTATACGCAAAGGTTGTGTATAGTGCTTCAAACTCGTTCAAGAGTGTGGCGGACTTTAGGTGACGCCTTAACCGAAAAGCTTGCGTGTACGAAGAAAAATACTTAGGCTTGGAAATAAATCGAGCCCAAGGTGAAGAGAAAACGTGGAACAAATCTTGCCCCAGAAATTGCCTTATCGACTAGTGATTCTTCCGGGGAATCTCTTATCAATTGGCGACTTCAGGCTTGAACTCATTCGCACATGTCGCGGTTTCGAATCCGGAAAAATTTGAATCTGCGATTTACTCTTCTAAAGATCTTCAGACTTCGCTTGCTTCTTGTTGGATTGTTGTTACTTCTGTGTCTTTGTCTTGTGTCTTGTAAATGTTCTTGCTTTGGCCATGAAACGTGGTATCATTACGATTTGTTTGGGTTCACTTGATACTCGTCTCTCGGACTTGGGATGTTTGGTGTTCGATCTCATGTTTGGGTGTCTGATGCTTTGTGCACACGTGAAAGTATTGTGCTTTTAGTGTGCATGCTTGTGTTCGTAGCGGTTCGGAAGGTGTCGCTAAACCGTAGATGCGTGGTTTCTTCGGGCGTCATGCGAAAAATTACCTTATTTTTCGTTGACGGGAACTTGAGGGCGTGATTCGTTCTTCTCCAGGCGCCAATTCGCGAAAAAAAATTACCTTATTTTTCGTTGACGGAAGCTTGAGGGGTGTATGGTGTGAGCCCCCAGTTTGACCGAGTTAAAGTGTATAACGATGGTCAAACTTGGTGATAAGGTTGTCCGAGCGTAGGTGTTTTTGACTTACCCCCTCAAGTTTGACTAAGTTTGATATGAAACTGAGTCAAAATGAAGAGCATGGGCTTGGTATTAGTTGTGTTGGGAGAAGGTGTTTTTGGATTACCCCCTCGAGTTTGTCTTAATTTGGTTGGTATATATTAAGGCAAAGTGGTGTTGGCTATTGGCTTTCGTTGACGAAGCTTTAGTGTAGAGCTAAATCAAAGTCTTGTTTGTAATTAGGACTATACTTTCGCGTAAAAGTAAAGTCAGGATTGTGACTATGCTTTTAATTTTGCCCCCTTAGTTTGGTTAAGTTTTGGTGTAAAAACTAAGTCAAACTGGAAATGTTCCTTCCGTCCTTGTATGAAATGATATTTTGGTGTGGGGTGTTGGTCGTGCCTTTTGCAAAGCTGCCTACGTATCCACGGTGTGTGGAGTCAGACCAGCGTAGTTCGGTAATGCATGTTTAAGGCGTCTTAGGCAGGGGTGTTTGAGCTAAGTCGAATTGTGAATTTGACTCGCTTTTATACAGGGTGTTATTGTTTTGAGGGTGTCCTTTATCAAGGCAGGGTCTTCACTTCGGCTTGGAGCGTTTTAGGGATACCTTCGAGGTAGGGTATACTATCGAGGTAGGGTTTTGCTTCGGCTTGTAAAAATTTTGGGACGTCCGTGAAGGATATCTATTTTGTTGTACTTCGTACAGGAGTGTAATCTTAAAGTGGAGTGTCAGCCCCCAGTCTTCGTTGTAGGTGTATAATGTATATCGCACTCATGGTGCATGAGTCGACCATAACACTTGCGTGGCTTCCTAGTCTAAGGAGGTGAATGTGTGGCTTCCTAATCTAAGGAGGTGAATGTGTGGCTTCCTAGGCTAAGGAGGTGAATGTGTTATCTGTAAATATTGGAAATATCGTAGGTAAGCCCCCAGTCTTGAGGCTTGGCGCTTCGGGATGTGTTATTTGCACTAGGAATGGTTGTTTGTTGTAAAGGCTTGAGTACCATGTATCTAGTACCGTTAGGTAAAGTGTATCAACGTCTTTGGATAGGTTGTGTCTTGAACTGTTGGATCCGGTTTCATAGTGTAACAACCTGGTTTTTAGTCGACTTTAATTACTAAGGCGGAAATTAATTAAGTCTTAAACCAGCGTTATTAATTATACATAAACCCAAATATTACAACCATCGTTCAAGAGTTAAATGAAACAACTCTAAATACGGTACTTTAAAAGAGTAGCGTTAAATATATTACATCTCTCTCAAAAGCAACAAAAGTAATGCGTAAAAACGTCTCGTGGCCCCATCCAAAATCCAGCTCCTAGTCCACGAACGTCCTGCACAATAAACTATTGGGGGGATGCCCGCTGAGCGGACAGTGACTAGCTATGCTCATACTTACCCTCGATTTCAATTACTTTGGTTTAATATTATCGCTTTATAAACATATCATTATGATAAAAACATAAACATGCTTAATACATATAGCATATAAAGACATATATAAGTCATAATAAGCATGCGGTTTAAAGCGATAAATCATATAAGCATGATTTTCAATTATGAAGGCAAATAACACATAATAGCATAGCAATAGTATCACAATAATTCAATGGCATTACAAGGCGATATCGGATCGCAATCAAACATACATATCTTATCATTCTCCTCATGCAGACTCGATTGATTGTAAAGTTGTGGTCTTTAATTTTCAAGATGTTACACACTCATTCTCATTTAATTCAAACAACAAACAACACATACCGCTACGAGCACGACCGAGTAGGCCTTTGTACTCTGATCGATTGCATCTCACTTCCATAGTGCAGAGACTTACTCGACTCGTAAACCACGCCGAATACTATAATACTTGCATCTCATCCTCTAGTGTTGAAATGATTCGAACTTGAGATACAATCTCGTCAGTGATCTTTACATGTGGCAAGAACGAATGCTAGTGTCGCGCCCACTAAGAACGAAACACCGCAAGGAGACCACCGCTATAATCGCCCAAATCGACACGGATGCCTGTTAACTTTAGCGAAATAGGGAATAAAACCTAGTCTAGTACATGTACACTAGTATCCAATTTAAGAATGGGCTATGCTTGTCATGAGCACCTTAACTCGAGGATAAAGCGACTATTTCCTAAAGCCTGAGACAAAAGCCTTGGCATATTCAATTATCTTGTCCCAAGAATGGCGACCGCCACAAGACTATCTTAACCCCACTTCACTCACGATTGACGTTCCCTTATCTGAGGCCCAAGCTTGACCTTTTATTTAAACATACTCATGATTTATTATTTATTTGATATTACATATCACATATTACTAGACTCTCCTAGTCTCAGCGTCAAACGTTTAAGTATTTGTAGGTTTCATATGATCACATAACACGTTCGTTTATTATTTGAAGTGTTGTTAATTATTAACGTTTTCAAGTTTCTAAATTGAAACGTTTATTAGTATGTCTAATTTTATTTATGTGTTTTTCAAACACTTTAGGTCATTTACTTCTTCATTTTAAATTTTCTATACTTAGTAAAATTTTCAATTATTTTCAGTATTTCACTATTCACTTTTCACTATTCATAAATCACTATTCACTTGACACTATTCATTGGTCACTATTCATCGTATTTTATACGTATTTTTATACGTATTCGTATTTTTATACTTCGTATTTTTATACGTTTTTTATACGTATTCGGTATTTTTATACTCGTATTCTATACGTATTTTTATACTTATACGTATTCCTATACTTGTACGTATTTTTATATTTATCGTATTTTTATACTTAAGATATTTTAAGTATAATACTAAACTTGTTTTTATTTTCTAAGTACAAATTTCTAGTTTCAAAGTCGTTAGGTTCGTTTTGTACTTAGGCGATTTTTGAAAATATTTTAAAGTCTAGTTTTAAAAATGTTAGGTTCGGTTTGTATTTAGTCATTTATGAAAATATTCGAAAATCATAGTTTTAAAAACGTTAAGTTCATTTTGCATTTAGTCATTTATGAAAATACTCTAAAATTCTAGTTTTAAAAACGTTAAGTTCATTTTATAAAAGGTGATCAGTGATATTTATTTTAAAACGAGACTCGGTTAAATTTAGTCGTCTATTAATTTAAGTTAGTGATAGTATCGTGGATGATTCATTTATAGTCCGTATGTCCAAAATCAACAGTCCAAATAGCAAAGGCGATAATACGATTTAGTTCATTTTTGTAACGGTTACATATTTTTATCGGTTTATCGTATTTCATTTATAACTAAAACAATTTATACAAAAATTCAATTCTAATTACTATTTAACTTTAGTGACTTAGTGATAATTTCATTTTAGTCAAATTTAGTCAATTAAAAATGAAAATGCCGTGTACAACATATATAATACAAAAATTGATTTATTTCTTTTAATTTCTTAAATCTAACTTATTAACTAATAATTAAATTATATTAACAATAAACTAAAAAGTGATAAAACAAATTTTAACCCTAAAAATGTCCAAAATGCCGTGAGCATGTATACTAGTATCCTAAATTTCATTTTTTTGATTTTAACGGTTTTTAGCTTAAAGTCTTTATAATTTAATTATTCTAGTTATACTAAAACGATTTAAACTAAAATGAAAATTTACTAACAATTTCATTTATAATTATGAATAGTGTTTTTCAACACTTTAATTTTCTAACTTGTTAATCTAAATGATTTATAATGTTTTAGTTGATTTAATACATAATACTAACAATATATATAAACAATAACTAAACATAAACACAAATTATAAACAAACATAATATAAACATAATCAAAATGAACAATAATGATGAACATCAACATGAATAAATCAAGAACACACATGAAGAACTCAAGAACAACTCAAGAACACTAATTTCGATTTTAATAATTTATAATTTGTTTTCCTAATTTAGTTTTTTTTTCATAGGAACATCTATTTTATACTAACTTAACACTACATATAATTTACAAAAATTAAAAGTGAAAATATATAAAAAAAATAGGGAAATGCCGTGTGAAAACATATGAACATATATATTTTTATTTTTGATTTTTAATCACTTTAAACTCATTTTTAATATTATTTCACATAATTTTTATATATAACTACTACTCAATTAAAACATAACTCAACATAAAAATCATATGAACATAAATTAAAAATGCTCAAAAATAAATTATCTACACATGGTATCATTTTACTACAACTAAGCTATTATCAATATAACTTATTTATTATCATTTTATTATACTTCACCTAAACATACAAGCATACAATCATGATGTTTAACATATTTAACATAAAAATCATACTCATAAAATTATAATAACAAAACAAATTAATTTACTAAAAGGATAATACAAGACATAGTTAGTCACCTCGGTTTGGCAAGCTAGAGGTTTTCCGGGTCTACTATATTATCTAGGTTAAGATCTTCACCCAAGTATTGTCTTCACCTTCAAAAATATACCCAAGATAATAAGCTTTAATACTCACTAATTAGCTAAAATAATACTAGGAATTATTAGAGTAATATTAGAGGTTTAATTTAGGTTGTTTTATGAGTAAAATGGAAGAAAAATAAAAGAGAAAATGGAGAGAAGAGGCACGGCTCAAATGGAAGAGAAAAATGATGTATTTTGCCTTTGTGAATTATGGGAACAAGTTAGTATAATTTAGGTTAAAAGATTTTAGGTTTTGTTTTGTTTTCTTAATAAATAAAGTTTTATTAAATGAAATAAATGACTCATAATCCACTTGACTTACTAGTGGCAAAATTAGGAAGGTTCTTAGGATATTTGATGTTAAAAAGTTTTCTACGAAAATAATCAGTTTGAAAAAGTCGGGTGTCAAAAGCGATAAAAGTCAATGTGTGCGCGTTTGACTATTTTTCGAAATATTTCTACTTTTGAATTCTAAGATTAAAATATTTATTCTATTATTCAAAAATTTTAAAAAGTATTAAAGAAGTCGAGAAATTTTACAAAACGAAAGTTTTGCAAAAAGTGTGATTTTGAAAGGTTAAAGGATTAGGAAATGATTTAAGCTTTGAAAATAGAACTTGATGGCTAATTATTGAATTAAATTAACACGGGGTGTTACACATAGGGCGTGGTGTACCCAATGTTGTTGGATAAGCTGTGTCCAATGTCGTTGGATAGAGTGTGTCTTGTGCGGTTGGACATCTTGGGGTAGCGTGCATCCAGTGTTGTCGAGTGTACTCCATGGGCTTGACTGCATTCTGAGCATCGTGAATGTCTGCTTGTGTCGTGCTTAATGTCTTTTCGTCTCTTATTTGTACCTGCATAGTTAGTACTCAAAGAAAGAAAGTTTTTGAAAGTGCTCTCGCGTTTTTAGAAATGTTTTTTGTTTGAAGGAAAAAATCATTTTTTGCAAAAGAAGATTTTGAAAATGCCGTTTTCGTAAAGGAAGATTTTGAAAATGCTGTTTTCGTAAAGGAAGATTTTGAAAATGCTGTTTTTGCAAAAGAAGATTTTGAAAATGCTGTTTTTGCAAAAGAAGATTTTGAAAATGCTGTTTTCGAAAATTGCTTAAAGACGTGTTTTTGTTTGAAAAGTATTAACTTGGGTATTGAGCTAATTTTTAGAAGGTGCTTCCTAATGTGTACTAACTCGGGAAGTGCTTCCTAAAGTGCATTGACTCGGGTGCTAAAGTGCGTTAACTTGAATACTGGGTTAATTTTTGAAAGGTGCTCTATGAAATGTTTCAAAGACAACGATGAAACGAGTGTTTGAAGTGTTTCAAAGGCGAAGGTGAATCGTATGCGTGACTCGGGACTCGACATTGATAGGGATGTAAGTGACTTATGACACGTGCATCGGTAAAGCCCCCGGCTTGGTGACACATGGTTGCTTTAGCGGCATGTTGTTATTCCTGCAAAACGAACAAGGTTAGACGAAAAAGTAGAGTACTACTCCTAGGTCTAGCACAACTTTGTCTCGACGTAGTCGTTTTGACGCCTCGATAAAGAAACAGTTTGCCCATGATTTTTGTGGATTTTTGTGGATTTTTGTGAGGATGTCCTTGACTTTGGAAGCTTTAGACATAGGGTTGTTTTGTGTAAAAGGGTTGGTTGAGCTCGGGTGAGCGGCCTACGTATCCGTGGGTACGGAATCAAACCTAGCGTAGTTCGAAAGGGAATGTGTTTGTGAAAATGTGTTTGTTTTGGCAAAGAGGCGTTTATGTGGAAAGGTGCGTGTTTAAGGACCCGCCGGTCCAGAAGGGTGTTTTTTGTGGAAAGGTGCGTGTTTAAGGACCCGCGCGGTCCAAAGGGGTGTTTATGTGATTGACCTCGATACATTGCATCTTAAAGGTAGGTTCTCCTTAGTTGATCTTGGCCGCTTGTTTGTCACATCAAAGTCCAATTTGATGGAGAGGGGTTCTATTCCCTAACCTCGATAATTGGATGAACCATCGAAGTATGTCGCTTCTTCATTGCTGTCGTAAATTCCGTTGTCGGGAAATGATGTAGTGTCGATAATGGGCTCCTCGTTGATAACGTGGTCCCTTGGTGTCAAATTCGGCTCAGAGCAATGTCCATCGCGCCATATGTCCTTTTGGCGCGGATTCCTTGAAGAGGTATTAGACTGGGTCCATTTTTTAGTAGACCTTTGTCCACTTAGCCACTTGACTTTCGGGCTTTCTTCTTGTTGTTTTGTCCCTTTCTTTTAGACTTTGAGACTTGTTTCTTTTTTGATACACTTTGTTCACTTAGCCACGTGTAGGATACGAAGGAAGCCCTGGGGCGGTCAAATCAGTTTGCTACGGCAAGCCGTGGAGGGATGAGAGGAAGGTTAGTCCAGTACGTGCCTCGTCGAATAGACGATGCCTGCGTTTGGAACCACCTCTCGGGGTGTTGGTGTGTGAATCCGACTAGATTCGACTCTAACGGATATGCTTAGCTCATGTATGTTGATTGTTCTCAAGTCGTTCAAGTCTCATTTTATTTTTAAAAGGAAAAAGCTAGTTTTAGTTTTTTAAAAATAAAACCTGTCCCCAGCGGAGTCGCCAACTGTAGGTACCGGGATTAGACATGGAACCACTCGACGTCTTGCTAAGGGCGTAAAGTTAAAAAGATTAAGTACAAAAAACCTTTAAAAACTATTTTGGAGCCGCCACTAAATTATGAGGGAAATTTAGAACCCGCCTCCGTGTCCTCATGCTCAAAGACACGTCTTAGAGTTCAAGGTACGTCGACACCCATCCGTCTAAGGCTATTGTGAAACCAGATTCGGATTCAGGTGAGGGTACTTTTCTAAAGTATAGTTCAAAATAATGTTTTTATGAAAGATGTTTTGGAAAAGCCTATCAAAAGATAGCCTCTACTAGACTTGAGAACAATGCAAAGAATGATACATGAGCCTAAGTAATTCGCTACAAACAAGTGCGATATAAATGTAAAAAGAATGCAAAAGAGATTGTTTAAAACCCTCAGTTAAGCACGTTTAACTTGTTAATAAAAACAGTTCAATTTAATGACGAATTCATTTTAAGTGATTTAGATGCAAGATGAGGATTTGCTAAATGCATACAATAAAATAAACGTTCAATTAGCCATTGATTTATTTTAGAGAGGTCAGTTGTTTATGCGACTTTGGAAAGGTGTTACGAATAGGGTGTGTATTCGAGGTGCATGGCCGCCTTATGAAAAGCAGACTCGCGTACCAAAGTCGGGGTGAGCCTAATGTAGGCCCTTGCTAGTCTAAGAAGTAAAGAAAGACTTTAATCCATGGTAGGATTAAGTATTACCTGTCTCGAGTTAGGAAACCGGCAGCGCTTCGCTTCAAAGGGAAGAATTCAACACTAGGAAAATGAAGAATTCAAAGAATGTTTATGCGTGAGGCTTTGAGAGTGTTTTTTGTGAATTGTATTCTGAAATTGTGTCCTGAATCGGATGAATGAAGGGTCGTATTTATAGTTTAGAGCTCGGCAAGAATTAGGAAAGCCAGGGGATAAAACCGGACCTTGGAATCGCAAGGCCTCTTGCGAATGCCTGGGGCAATCGCAAGGACCCTTGCGGCTGCCTGCCCTAATCGTAAGGCCCCTTGCGATTGGTAGGGCGGACATTATCCTTTTATTCCGTATATTTCCAAATTATATTTCAGGATATACGGGATAATCTTGCTTGAGCTCTAAGTTATGTCGTTGTGGCTGTGTTTTAGGGTTTGACTAGGTTATCCTGGTCCTTGGGAAGCGGGCCAGGCATGGGTTTGGGCTTGGTTGTGGGCCCGAGCCCTGAAAATGTAAAAAGGGTGTATTTTGTGGCATTTTGTGAAATAGGACACTCCGTAAGGCTATCCTAGGTGTTTGCCAGTCCTAAAAGGTGGTTTTAGAGACTGGACCTAAATTGAGGGATTTAGGTGAATCGAATTGAACCTTGTTAATGTAAAAGAATCAATTAGACTTAAGGTGTTTAAAAGGGGGTGTGCGCATGCCGATTAGGACCTGAACTTGAGACAAGCTAGACTCTAGACTATCCTAAGGACACTAAGAGTGATGACCCCTAAAGAAACCTCATTTGCATTTCAAAACACTTAACTTGAATTCGTCATAGTTAGAACCATTTAAGTCAACATAAAAGCATGCAATAAAAGTCTATTGTTACATCACTGAGTTTTTGGCGGGAGGTACGGATTTGGGTATCCACACACGCGAAAAGCGGAAAAATATTTTCTTGAACCTTAAGGGCAGTATATAGGAGTAGTAAGGGCGTTGGAGATGACACGCAACACGCTCATATTCTCAAAAATACTCTAAAATACATCATCCACTCTCCTAAGCTAGAGCATTCTTTTCTCAAAAAAAAAAAAAAAAGGCTAGAGCACTCTAGATACTTATCACAATTATTTGTACTTCGTACTTGGCAACCCGTCTCAACAAACATAGTGGAGCAAATTGTCGGGATACCGATTACCGCCTTTATCTGAGGTTTTCTGTGTCACCAAACCTCATGTCTTTATTTTCAATCTATTTTTACTTTGTTTATCAATCTTATTATTCAGACTTCAATTCGCCTATCAGGCACGCTAAATAATACTCCACTTCCAATAAAATTAACTTAGTGTGTAAATTTGGCATAGATAGTTGGTAAGGGGTTTTTCCCGTCTCACCTTCCAAAAACCAATTTAAGTCTTATCGATATTTTAGTCAAATGATCATAATGAATTCATGTTCGAGCATGTTTCAATTTAACTTTTAGGCTGAATATGTTTTTTTTAATAGTATATGGTTATGTTTGGTACTAATTAAAAAGATAAATAAAAATGGTGAAGGTGGCTGACACATAAAAATATATATCAAATATATAAAGATCGACATATGATAAGCTACTAATAATAAAGTACTTTCTCTCTCTATATTTTCTTTCATCCCCATTGCCAACTCCACATGTTATAATGTATAAGGAAAACTAGGGTAGTATGAAAAATGGTGTCATTAATTTACTGAAATTGCACTTGAGATAGAAAAAGTGAGGTAGTGTAGAAAATAGTAAAATAATGTGATAAAAAAAAGTATTACTTTAAAGAAAAATATGTCGCTATCATTTTCATAAAAGGAAAATGTGTAATCGATAAGTATAAAGTGAGTAGCAAATCACAAAAAGAAAAAGGATTGTTATTTCAAATAAAATGACATAAATGATAATATTAATATATATTATGGTAATAGAAAAATGGGAAAGAAATTAAAGATCAAGAAATTAAGTTTTCTCTCCATTTGAATTCAATCACTACATAGTACTCCCTCCATTCAACTCCATTCACATCATTTACCTTTTTCACGTTTGCCAAGACACATGTCGGGATGGAAATAACTATAGTTTCGCTTTACGAAAAATTATGAAAAATTCATATTGTTGTCGTACGCGTGAAGACGTATCATATAAGATCACACATGACTATATTTTCATTTATAGATAAAAAGATATTTCAAAAACGCTTCACTTGAATGAATAGTGTAAAATTTCTCTATGATGTAAATGGACTTGAATGGAGGGAGTATTATTTTACACTACATATAATCCCAAAGAAGTTTTAAAATTGCAAGCAATATATTAGTCAAAGAGTAACTCTATAAGATGGTTGTACACAATTATATCTATAAAGGTACTTGATATATACATTCCACTTTTTTTTATTACCATTTATTTTTTTGGGTTAACCTTCCAAGAATTGACCATTGACAACTAAAACTATAGAAAAAATTATATTATGAAACTAACATATTACGATTCGTCGTTAAAAAATCTTTCACAAAATTATATTTCCGCTTTAAAAAAGTTGTCTAATGCTACAAATAACTATGCTCAAAGTACTGCCTAGAAAACCATGAAAAGGTAAAGAGATAATAAAAATTTAGCGCTTACTGTGAACATTTTAACGTTTATTGTGACCATTTTAAAACCACATAAAGTAACAGCTTTTTAATCGATAATGGTCAAAATAGACATTACAATGGCAACTTTCTAACTTCAATAAACATTAAATTAACTGTGTACAACGATATTATGTTAATTGACTCGTAAATTCCTCCCATTGTCATGATATTCAAAATATTTTACTTTTGACAGGTGTTACATCATTCAATATAGATTTTGCAGCGAAGAAGGTGACAGTGACAGGAGATGTAACACCGTTGCAAGTCATTGCAAGTATTTCTAAAGTTAAGACTGCTAAATTCTGGTCTACAACTATGCCTTCACCCTCCCATTTTAATACAAGTACTAATCAAGTAGTTACAACATAATATTCATATTAAGAAAGACAACATGATATGCATTCAATTTTGTATCACAAATTCTTGTTTGAGACCAGTGACCCGTTTCCAGCCTTGAGACGGGCCGGGTCATACCCGTTTTCCTTTTTTTTTTTTTTTTTTTTTTTTTTTTTTTTTTTTTTTTTTGAAAATTTTTTTAAGACCAAAATTTTGTTTTTTTAATATTTTATCGGAAATCGTTTTTATAGGGTAATTAAAAATGGTAACAAAGTAGACAAAAATGGTAACATATTATATATTGGTAACATATTATGAGACCTCAGTTTTCATGGGTTTGTTTTCCTTAAAAGATAATGTTGTCCTTTTCTACAAACAGGTAACCATTTAGTATAATAATGTTACCACGTAAGCTTTCAGTGTTTGTATTCCTTAAAAGATAATGTTGTCCTTTTATATATACAGGTCACCCTTTACTACAACAATGATATTCATCTCATTTTTCGATTTTAATGGTTTTGTTTTCCTTGAAAGAAAATGTTGCTTTTTTATACAAACAGTCACCCTTTAGAAAACCACTGTTACCATTTTTTTTCTCAGCTAAACTAATGTTTCAATGGGTTTTTTGTCCTACAAATATAATGTTGTCCTTTATTACAAACAGGTCACCATTTAGTACAACAATGTTACCGTCTTTCCATGGGTTTGTTTTACTTGAAAGAAAATGTTACCCATTTATGCAAAAAGGTCACCATTTACAACAATAATGTTACCATCAGATTTAATTTAAATCCATCAGATCACAAATAATGTTACCATCAGATTTACAACAATAATGTTACCATTTACAACAATAATGTTACCGTTTTTCTTCTTCCCCCAAATCCCAGCAAAAAAAAAAAAAAAAAAAAAACGAATACAACAACAATGGCGACATCACAAATCCCCAACATGTCACCCTTCTACTTCCCCCAAATCCACCATTAAAATGGGTTTAAAAATGAGAAACGGGTTTTAAAAAAAAAAAAAAAAAAAAAGAGAAAAAAAAACAAATACAAAAATTAGGGTTTAAAAAAGAGAAAGAAACCGTGAGCCACCACCACCAGCAACCGTGAGCCACCACCAGCAACCTTCCTTTTTCACTTCATCTTCAACAGCAACAAAGAGAGGAGAGGAGAGAAACAAATAAAATTAAAAAGAAATGGAAGAGAGGAAGGGAAATAAAATGGAAGAGAGAGAGAGAGAGAGAGAGAGAGAAAAAAAAACAAAAAAAATGAGAGAGGCGGCAGATCAGAGGAGAGGAGAGGGAGAGGAGAGGGTATTTAAGCAACCCTGGTGGAGTCAGGCCGTTCTTGTGTGAAAGCAGGTTCTGCTTCAGGAGACTTATTGATTTTGTATAGGGAATCAATGCATTAATTTTGGATTGCTTAGTATTATTTTTATTTTTTATTTTTAATATATGTCTACATGTATTTTGTTTTTAATGGCTGGAAAAAAGTGTCTAATTATAATTTCAACGTGTTATTCATAATATTTTAAGCAAGGCTAATTTGAGATTTGGGAAAGTGGTCAATATACAAAGATAGTGGGACAACGTTGCAAAGTTACAAGTGATAGCAATATACACGGATATAAGGACAAGCTTTCTCAGATTGGTTGTTTTATTAAATGAGTTATAGAACGTTAGTAATGAAGGAAACATGTGCAATCAATTTGTTCCATGCTTAGTTAATAGAGCATACGCCTCAACCTAGACCAATGCTTTAGTAAGAATGGAGATTAAACACTTATCCGCTGTAACACCATTCCGTAGACGCATACAACAAGCTCTTTTTCTCCAAGTGTTGTATTAACCATAATATGATCTGATACCCATGTAGAAAACCTCAAATGTCAAAAGGTCGCTATTCTTCTCACATTGTAGTGCATCGTCATCATCTTGACAGAGCAGTCTTTACTTTGATGAAAGATGATTTTCTGCACTGAATATTAAACAGCTCAACCAAAGCCTTGTTATATACTCTCTCCGATTCTCGGATTCTTAACATTTGCTTTTGGCACAATAATTAAGGTGGACCAAAAAAATGGGTGGACAAGTGGGAAAACAAGTGGGGTAGTATTTAATTGTGAGATAAAAAACTTTCCAAAAAGGGAAATGTTAAGAAATGGAAAATCACCCCAATAAGGAAAATGTTAAGAATCTGGTGAATCGGAGGGAGTAAGTAGTAAGCTTTATACCCAGGCACACTTTTGTTAAATTGTATTTTATTTTGTGCATATCAATACACCATATACGATTCATAAACTTCTACAAGTGGAATAATTGTTGGAGTTAGTGTTTTCCACAATAGGTGCGTCCTTTTAGTAAATCTCATTTATGGAATACACACGGGATATTATTATAATACTTGTCACTTGATTAACGTAAATTAGTAACGCTCAGCTGACTAGAGTTAGACGTTACTGTCGCATGACGGTGGTGATCAACTGATCCCTCTCGGTCACACCTAGAGGAAGAAAACCTAATGAAAATCTAATTTAATTGTATAAGATATAATTTGGTTAGTCACTAGAATATTAGACTAAATTAAAGGTTAGTCAAGTGAGTGTAATTTATCATATTGAGTTCGGAACAAATAAGTCAAGTGAATTTATTATTGAATAAATTCAAAAATCTCATTTGATGAGATTAAATGGGAGGTTAGTGATTTAATTGTTAAATCACTAAGTTAAGTACTATATTACTAATAGTTGATTACTGATAGTACAATAATGTATATATATTGTATGACAAGTGTTTGAGCTATTTTTGCTATTTGGGTTGTAATGAGATAAGATCACTTAAGAGTTAAGTGTATGTTATTTATCGTATAAATGTTAAATGATTATATTTAATTATTAGGCAATTAAGTAATTATTTTATAAGTATTTGTTGGACAAATATTATAAAACAAAACGGACTCAAGCAGGTACAAATTAGACCGCAGAATATCACGTATATGGTGATCGTACACTTGTCAATGCATAACACTTGTCATATGCTTTGATGACACCTGTTAAGTGTCATGACATTTATTAAGGGCACTATTACAAATCTGGGCTTAGAGAATGGTGATAAAAGTACGACAATAAGCGGAACCGTTCTATATGTTGTCACTAAATTTGGCGCTTAAAACTGAAAAAAAACAAAAGAGAACGGTTAATAAATAAACCGTACTGAAACATTAAATAAAGAAGACGGTTTAATTGACCAAGCGTTCTCAATATGGTACAAAAGGAGGGAAAATAAAGTGCATACCAAAGAGAACGATTGTTCCCAAGAACCGTACTCAAAGACACAACTAAGAGAACGGTTCAAGGAAAGAACCTGAAGGTACCGGATATCGCGCTCCCGCGAGTATTCCTATCGACGCCCTGCGCGCGCCCGACCTCGCTCCGCGTGGGGGCGCAGCGGCGGAATGCGCCTCGCAGGAAAAATGCGTATGTGCGTCGCCGCGTCACGGAGCGGCGCGTATGAAACGCGCTGCTCTCGCGGGTCATTCGCTCGATTCGTTAAGGGGGATGTCATTGCGTAATTTGTTAAAGCATTTTAAAGAAATATTGAAAAATCATTAAAAAGCCGTTTTTCGGAGTCGCCACCAAATTATGGGAGAATTTGGACCCGTTCAACGCGTCTTGAAATGTAAGACACGTGTGTCTCAGATTTAAAGGTGCGTCGATACCTATCCGCCTGAGGTTATTGTGAAACCAGAGCGGGTTCGGGGTGAGGGTACTCTCCAAAAGTTTGTTAAAATGTTTTATGAAAAACTATATTTGAAAAGCCTACGTAAAAGTAGCCATTACTAGCTTGAAAACAGTGTATAATTCGATGTTTGAGTAAATGCAGACCGCTACGTACAAGTGCGATAAAAGACTCGATAAATATGCATAAAAGCAAATGTAAACGTCATAGCTATGACGGGTTGCTATAGGAAATGTGCACAAAAACGATAATTCATTAATTGAATTATCATTTAAGTGCTATTTTCCGACTCATTTGTAAAAAGTTTGTTTAAAACCCTCAGTTTTGCATGTTTTAAGACTAATGAAGACAGTACAAGTTTTATCGAAATCATATTTAGTCGTCTAATGCGTAAACGAGAATTTGCGTAATGTAAAAGTGACGTCGGTTTGCTTTAGTGATATTGAGTCGTTGTTTATGCGATATTGGTGAGGTTTAGACGGATTCTGAATCCGAATTGCTACAACCGTATTACGAATACGGGTTCGCTAATGCCAATACCGGGTCGGGTTAGGAACCCGTATAAGTCGAGTGCACGTGAGGCGTAGATTGAGAAAGAGTGATGACAATTCATCGGGGTGAAAAGCATGGTTTGAAATGAATGATAAGGGGTGTATTTATAGAGTTTGAGCCGCCAAAACAGACAAAACATAAAGTAAATCGCCTGTTAACAGGCGATTTAAAAGTTAATCGCCAGTCAACTGGCGATTAAGTTTTAAATCGCCTGTTGACAGGCGATTTATTTCTTGTTTTTTTGTTGTTTTTGTGACGTATTTGTGTATATGTATGTGTGTGATGTGGGTTTACTTAGTGAGGTTGTTTTGGTGATCTGTTTTGGCCGACTTACTCCGGGTCTGTTTTCGTGTTTCGTGTTTCGTGTTTCGTATTTTGTGTTATTTTCGGGTCTCGGGCCGAAAATTGTTTTTGTCTTGGATTGACTTGTTTTTGTGAAATGTGTTGAGACGTGAGGTCGGCTTGGGCGCCTAACGCCTTAGGAGGCATGTTCGGTTGTTTATGTGGGCTTTTTAGGGTCTCGGGCCAAAAAAGTGTTTTTGTCTTGTACTGCTTTGTTTTTGTGAGATGTGTTTAGACGTGAGCTCGGTTTTGAGCGTCTCACGCCTCGGGAGGAGTGTTTAGGTGTTCTTGTGGGTCTTTGTAAAGGGCTGTTTTTTGTGTTTTGTGTGTTGTTGGGCCTTTGTTTGTGGTACTGTTTTGTTGTATGGGCTTGTTTTTGTGTTGGGTTGGTTTAAATAAAATGACTAAGCGAATATTCATTTTACACAACATGCAAATAACTCATTTTATGCATTAAATGACTTAAAATGTTTTCGACAAAATGTACTGTTTTGACATTACGTTAAAAACATGCTTTTTGCAAAAAGTCCATTTCATCATCGGGTTTTTGTTTGGGGGGTATGGATACGGGTATCTACAGAGCCCCCAGTTTGGCTGAGCTTGGACTAAAGCGCTAGTCAAACTTAAAGATAGTATCCGGACCATTACAGTCTCGATACTACCTGGCGGCGCTAAGCATGTGTCTTATGGGAGAGACGAGGACTTAGTGCCGGGAAATGCGGGGAGGGACGACATGTTTTTAAGGACATGACAGTCCTACATGTTTAAGGGCATGTCAGCCTGCGTGTGGCTAGAGTGCTCCTCTTTGGTGCTTTCTTTGGTCTTTGGTCATTGTTCTTTGGCGTTAGTGCTCTTCTTTGGTGTTTCTGCGGTCTTTGGTCATTGGCTCTTGGCGTTGAGTGCTCCTTCTTTGGCCATCTTTGGTCTTTGATTCTTTGTTCTTTGGCGTTGAGTGCTCCTTCTTTGGTCTTTGAATGCTTCTTCTTTGGTGCTTTGCTTTTCTTTGGTCTTTGAATGCTTCTTCTTGCTGGTGCTCTTTGCTTGTGCTCCTTGCTTGTGCTCCTTGCTTGTGTTCCTTGCTGGACGTCTCGTAGAAGAGGTTACGCGTTTTTGGGTTTGGTTTATAAGAGTGGTTAGTGTTTTTGTGGACGCCTCGTGAAAGAGGTTACGCGCTTTTGTGTTTTTCATAAAAGGGTTAGGTTTTTATGAACGTCTCGTGAGGAGGCTACGTGTTTTTGTGTTTCTTATAAAAAGGGTTAGTTTTTTTTTTTTTTGTGGACGTCTCGTGAAAGAGGCAACGCGTCCTTTGTTTTCTCATAAAAAGGGTTAGGTTTTTATGAACGTCTCGTAAAAGAGGTTACGTGTTTTTGTGGTTCTCATAAAAAGGGTTAAGTTTTTTTGAACGTCTCGTAAAAGAGGTTACCCGTTTTTTTGTGGTTCTCATAAAAAGGGTTAGGTTTTTATGAACGTCTCGTAAAAGAGGTTACGTGTTTTTGTGGTTCTCATAGAAAGGGTTAAGTTTTTATGAACGTCTCGTAAAAGAGGTTACGCGTTTTTTGTGGTTCTCATAAAAAGGGTTAGGTTTTTATGAACGTCTCGTAAAAGAGGTTACGCTTTTTTGTGTTTCTCATAAAAAGGGTTAGGTTTTTATGAACGTCTCGTGAGGAGGCTACGTGTTTTTTGTGGTTCTCATAAAAAGGGTTAGGTTTTTATGAACGTCTCGCGAGGGGGCTACGTGCTTTTTGTGGTTCTCATAAAAAGGGCTAGGTGTAGATACCCAAATCTGTACCTCCCGCCGAAAACCCAGTGATGTAACAATGGACTTTTATTGCATGCTTTTATGTTGACTTAAATGGTTCTAACTAATGACGAATTCGAGTTAAATGTTTTAAAATGCAAATGAGGTTTCCTTATGGGTCATCACTTTTAGTGTCCTTAAGGTCTTTCTAACTTGTCTCAAGTTCAAGTCCTAATCGGCATGCGCACACCCCTTTTAAGCATCTTAAGTCTAATTGATCCTCTTACATTAACAAGGTTCAATTCGATTCACCCAAACACCTAATTCTAGGCCCAGTCTCTAAAACCACCTTTTAGGATTGGCAAACACCTAAGATAGCCTTACGGAATGTCCTATTTCACAAAATACCACAAAATGCACCCTTTTTACATTTTCAGGGCCCGGGCCCAGAACTGAGCCCGAACCCATGCCTGGCCCGCTTTCCAAGGATCAGGATTAACCAAGTCAAACCCTAAAACAAACCCTAGCAACCGTAACTTAGAGCTCAAGCAAGATTATTTCGTATAATCCTAAAAGATATTTGGAAATATACGGAGGAAGGAGTATCTTGCCCGCCCTACCAATCGCAAGGGGCATTGCGATTGGTGAGGGCTATCGCAAGACATGTTGCGATTGCCCCAGGAAACCGCAAGGGGTCTTGCGGCTCCTACGTCCGGTTTTATCCCTAGATTTCCTAAAATCTGACGAACTCTACACTATAATTACAACCCTCCCTTCATTCGACAAACACACAATTTCAGAATACAATTCACACTTCTCAAAACTCTCTCAAAGCCTCACGCATAAACACCTTTGAATTCTTCATTTTCCTAGTGTTGAATTCTCCCCTTTGAAGCGAAGCGCTGCCGGTTTCCTAACTCGAGACAGGTAATACTTAATCCTAGTATGGATTAAGGTCTTTCTTTACTTCTTAGACTAGCAAGGGTCTACATTAGGCTCACCCCGACTTTGGTACGCGAGTCTGCTTTTCATAAGGCGGCCATGCACCTCGAATACACACCCTATTCGTAAGACCTTTCCAAAGTCGCATAAACAACTGACCTCCTTAAAATAAATCAATGGATAATTGAACTTTATTTTATTGTATGCATTTAGCAAATCCTCATCTTGCATCTAAATCACTTAAAATGAATTCGTCATTAAACTGAACTGTTTTCGTTAACAAGTTAAGCATGCTTAACTGAGGGTTTTAAACAATCTTTTTGCATTCTTTTTACATTCATATCGCACTTGTACGTAGCAAATTACTTAGGCTCATGTATCATTCTTTGCATTGTTCTCAAGTCTAGTAGAGGCTATCTTTTGATAGGCTTTTCCAAAAGATCTTTCATAAAAACATTATTTTGATTTATTCTTTAGAAAAGTACCCTCACCCGAATCCGAATCTGGTTTCACAATAGCCTTAGACGGATGGGTGTCGACGTGCCTTGAACTCTAAGACGTGTCTTTGAGCATGAGGACACGGAGGCGGGTTCTAAATTTCCCTCATAATTTAGTGGCAGCTCCAAAACAGTTTTTAAATGTTTTTTGTACTTAATCTTTTTAACTTTACGCCCTTAGCAAGACGTCGAGTGGTTCCATATTAATCCCGGTACCCACAGTTGGCGACTCCACTGGGGACAGGTTTTATTTTTAAAACTAAAATTAGCTTTTTCTTTTAAAAATAAAAATGAGACTTGAACGACTTGAGAACAATCAACATGCATGAGTTGAGCATATCCGTTAGAGTCGAATCTAGTCGGATTCACACACAAATACCTCGAGAGGTGGTTCCAAACGCAGGCATCGTCCATTCGACGAGGCACGTACTGGACTAACCTTCCTCTCACCCCTCCACGGCTTGCCGTAGCAAACTGATTTGACCGCCCCAGGGCTTCCTTCATATCCTACACGTTATACTGTGTGGGCGGAGGGCTAAAAGTGTAACACCCCGTGTTAATTTAATTCAATAATTAGCCATCAATTTCTAATTTCAAATCTTAAATTAAATCCTAACCTTTTTAACCTTCCAAAATCTCTATTCTTGCAAAACTTTCGTTTTGTAAAATTTATCGACTTCTTTAAAACTTTTTAAAATTTTTGAATAATGAAATAAATATTTTAGTCTTAGAATTTAAAAGTAGAAATATTTCGAAAAATCGTCAAACGCGCACACATTAACTTTTATCGCTTTTGGCCTTGAGCTTTTAAAACTGACCAATTTCGTGAAAAACATTTTTAAACACAAAATAAACATTTTCTTACTCAAATAGTGCATTTGCATACTAGTATGCAAATAGTAATTTTTGTTCCCTAATATTCATTTAATTAAAACATTATTTTCTAATTAAAACAAAACTTATCTAACACATTTCTTTTAACCTAATTTCATATCCTTTTCATTATTTCTAAGTGTAAAACTCTCATCACTTCCTCCCCATTTTGTCGAGCCATACTACTCTCTTTTCCCTTTTATTTTTCTTTCATTATTTTCCTAAAACCTCCTAAATTAAAACCTTAATATTATTCTAATAATCTCTAGTATTATTTAGCTAATTAGTGGGTATTTGGAGCTTAATAATTACGGGTTTTATTTGAAGGTGAAGACGGGTTTGAGGGTGAAGCTTTGGATCTTGATAATATTCTTGACCCCGATAATCAATAACTTACCAAATAAGGTGACTAGTTATATCTCATTTTAACCTCTTTTGTAAATTAATTTGTTTTATCATTATAATTTTATGAGTATGAAAATTATGTTAAAATATGTTAAACATCATTTATGTGTGTTTTATATGTTGTGTGAAATATAATAAAATGATAATAAATAAGTAATATTGATAATAGATTAGTTGTAGTAGAATGATACTATGTTTTGTTAAATTAATTTTGAGCATTTTTAATTTATGTTCATATGATTTTTATGTTTAGTTATGTTTTATTTTAGTAGTAATCATATATAAAAATTATGTGAAATATTAACAATGAGTTTAAAGTGATTAAAATTGAAAATAAAAAGTATATGTTCATATGTATATATCTCGGCATTTCCCTATTTTTTTTTTTTTATAAATTTTCACTTTTAATTTTTGTAAATAATATGTTGTGTTAAGTTAGTTAAAATAGATGTTATCATGTGAAAATTATTAAATTAGGAAAATAAATTATAAGTTGTTAAAATTGAATATAGTGTTCTTGAGTTTATTTTTGATGTTCATAATGTTCTTGTGATCTTCATGTTGATGTTCTTCATTTTGTTCATTTTGATTTTTGTTTTATGTTATGTTTGCTAATATTTTGTGTTTATGTTTAGTTATTGTTATATATATTATTAGTATTATGATATAAAACAACTTAAAACATTATAAATCACTTATATTAAAAAGTTAGAAATTTACAGTGTTGAAAAACACTATTCATAAATATAAATGAAATTTTTAGTAAATTTCATTTTAGTTTAAATCGTTTAAGAATAATTAGAATAATTAAATTATAAAGACTTTAAGCTAAAAACCGTTAAAATCGAAAAATGAAAATTTGGACACAACCATGACAACCTCACGGCATTAGGCCCATTTTTAGTGTTAAAATTATTTTTTATCACTTTTTAGTTTAATTGTTAAAATAATTTAATTAGTAGTTAGTAAATTGGATTAAGAAATTAAAAGAAATAAATCAATTTTTATACATATATAATATCACACGGTTTCACTAATTAAAATGGACCAAATTTAATCAAAATGTAATTATCACTAAGTCACTAAAGTTAAATAGTAATTAGAAATGAATTTTAGTATAAATCGATTTAGTTATAAATGAAATATTATAAACCGATTAAAATATGTAAATCAAGTATAAGAATGAACTAAATCGTGTGCTACCGCCTTTGCATATTGGACTGTTGAACTTGGACATACGGACTAAAATGAATCATCCACGTTACTATTATTTTAAAAATGAAAATCGCTAAATTTAGTTAATAGACGACTAAATTAACTAAGTCTCATTTTAAAAATGAATATCATTATCACTTTTTACAAGTTGAACTTAACATTTTTAAAACTAGACTTTCAAAATATTTTCAAAAATCACTAAGTACAAAACGAACTTAACGTTTTTAAAACTAGACTTTTAAAATATTTTCAAAAATCACTAAGTACAAAACGAACTTAACGACTTTGAAACTAGAAAGTTATACTTAGAAAATAAAAGGGTTTAGTTTATTACCTAAAATATCTTAAGTATAAATACCTAAAATATCTTAAGTATAAATACCTAAAATATCTTAAGTATAAAAATACGTATAAATATAAAAATACGTACAAGTATAAGAATACGTACAAGTATAAGAATACGTATAAGTATAAAAATACGTATAAAATACGAAGTATAAAATACGAATACGTATAAAAATACGTATAGAATACGAAGTATAAAAATACGAATACGTATAAAAATACGTACAAAATACGGTGAATAGTGAATAGTGAATAGTTAATAGTGAATAGTGAATAGTGAAAAATGAATAGTGAAATACTGAAAATAATTGAAAATTTTACTAAGTATAGAAAATTGAAAACGAATAAGTAAATAACTTAAGGTGTTTGAAAAACACTTAAATAAAATTGGATATACTAATAAACATATCATTATAGAAACTTAAAAATGTTAATAATTAACAACACTTCAAATAATAAACGAATATGTTATGTGATCATATGAAACCGAATACAAATACTTAAACGTTTGACGATGATACTAGGAGAGTCTAGTAACATGTGATATGTAATATCAAATAAATAATAAACATTGAGTAAGTTAAATAAAAGGTCAAACGCTTGAGCCTCCGATATGAAAACGTCAATCGTAAGTGAAGTGAGGTTAAGATAGCCTTGTGCGGATACCACTATCTCGGCCTTCTGGCGTTGGCTATGTCGAATAGTGTGGTTTAAGCCGGCAGCTTTATTGCTTAGCATGCTGCCCATTCCGTTACGCCTTAAGTCGTATAGCCAAAGCCGTACAAGATAATGAATATGCCAATGCTTTTGTATCAGGCTTTAGGAAATAGTCGTTTTATCCAGAGTTAAGGTGCTCTATGATTAGCATAGCCTATTCTTAAAGTGGATATTAGTGTATGTATACTAGACTAGGGTTTTATTCCCCTATTTCGCTAAAGTTATCAGGGCACCCGTGACCTTGTGGATTCAGGTCGATTATAGCGGTTCTGTCTCCTTGCCGTGTTTCGTTCTTAGTGGGCGCGACACTTGCATTCGTTTTTACCCTGCCTAAAGATTACTTGACGAGATTGTATCTGAAGTTCGAATCATTTCGAACACTAGAAGATGAGATGCAAGTACTATAATATTCGGCGTGGTTTACGAGTCGAGTAAGCCTCTGCACTATGGAAGTGAGATGCAATCGATCAGAGTACAAGGGCCTACTCAGTGGTCAGGCTCGTAGGCAGTATGTGTTGTCTGTTGTATGATTAAATGAGAATGAGTGTGTACCATCTTCGAAAACTAAAGACCACAACTTTCTGAATTGAATCGAGTCTGCATGAGGAGAATGATACGATATGTATGTTTGATTGCGATCCGATATCGCCTTGTAATGTTATTGAATTATTGTGACTCTATTGCTATGCTATTATATGCTATTTGCCTTCATAATTGAATATCATGCTTATATGATTTATCGCTTTAAACCGCATGCTTATTATGACTTATATGTCTTTATATGCTATATGTAATAAGCATGTTTATGTTTTTATCATAATGTTATAAAGCGATAATATTAAACCAAAGTAATTGAAATCGAGGGTAAGTATGAGCATAGCTAGTCACTGTCCGCTCAGCGGGCACCCCCCATCAGTTTATTGTGCAGGATAACCGTGGACGAGATGTTTTTATGCCTTACTTTTAGTTGTTTTTGAGAGATTTGTAATATATAACACTATACTCTTTTAAATTCCGTATTTAGAGTTGATTTATTCAACTCTTGAACGATGTTGTAACATTTTGGGTTTATGTATAATTAATGACGCTGGTTTAAGACTTAATTAATTTCCGCCTTAGTAATTAAAGTCGACTAAAAACCAGGTTGTTACAGTTGGTATCAGAGCTGACTCGTGACCGTAACATAAATGGCCTAATGCGATTTATGCTTACCTAACGAGAGACACCTGGGCGGGTTAACATATTAAACATGCTAAACCGCAAGACTACTAGGATCAAATAATAAATTAGATTTTTATTTTAATAGACCACTTAAATAAAATTTTGAAATCGCTTTAAAGTGTGAGGATGGGTAGAAACCTTAAGGACTGACCATAGGCTAAGGACTTTTAAATAACGAACTACTTCCCTCAAAAATAAAATACACTAACTATCGTATGCTTGCTACTTGCTGAAGTGACTGACTACAACTAACAACTATCCTCGGATATAAAATCTAAATAATAATTCAACTCCCGAGGATTGAAGCATCGAAGGAAGTACCAGACGGCACGGAGTGAAGACATCTGTTAAATTCGTAACCAATTCCACAAAAAAAAAAAAAAATATACATTCTCCCTCTCTCATACCTTTCGCATTCTTCCTAAGAAAATGTACCAGATACATTTAAAAATCCTAAAACCGATGTAACCAACAATTACATCTCAAGGGAATAAAATGCCTAACTTCTGTGCTTACTTGCATAACTGTCGTTATCGCATTTATTCAAATAAATTCTGTCAATGTTAAGCATGCCTTCTAATATCTCGCAATGCTAATAATTTTCTTCGCTTCCTAATTCTTTCAGAATGGCTGCAGCTCCAATGACTAACGAGGAACGACAAATTCTGGCTGAGGAATCTTTAATCCGTCTGGCTGAAATAGCCACGGACAATGCAAATCGCCAACATCAGCCAAGCGCGTTTGATCTTGTTTCACGTCACCGACTACGAGAGTACTCGGGTTCAAATGACCCTATCGATCTCACGAACTGGCTGGAAGAGATGAAAAAACTCCAGAAGATAGGGTCAACATTGCCGCCTATTACCTAAAGGCCGAGGCTAATGACTGGTGGAACGTGATCAGGACTAATGAGCCTGACACTACGTTCACATGGTACGAGTTCACAGCGAAAATCAAGGAGAAGTACTTTGGGTATTGAGCTCCGGTGTCAGAAGGAAGAGGAGTTCATAGGTCTTAAGATGGAAGACATGACACTCCAGGAATACACCGAGAAATTTCAACGGCTGGCCAAATATGGGGCTGCGATCGCTCCCAACGAAAGGGCCATGACACAGAGGTATCTGCGCAATATGTCCAACACTATGCGTACCTACCTAAGTACCAACACCTACAATACTGTTGCTGCAGCGTATGAACGCGCGTTGATGAGGTTAAAGTCGCGTCTCCTCAATCAAAATAACCTAAGGTCAGCTAACTGGGTAGTTAGTGGCAGTAGGGTCGAAATCCACAGAGAGACAGAGGAAGTCAATGGGTTGCTTAGCTAAGACAGGTCGATCTCAAGTAACTAAAGTCGGTGTTTTTGGGTAAACTAACTAAAGGCAATGAGCGAAATGATATAAAAGATAAAAGAGAGGGAGATTAGGGCATTGGGGTCATGTGACAACGATTCAGAACTCAACTCGGAAGGAAATTCAATCAATTGAAAGCATGCAAATGATTAGGTTTTGGGAAAACGCTCTCTCGAGTCAATTTCAACCTTAAGCAAATTTAGCGGGCTCTCGCTACGTACTAAATTCAACTTATCAATTACGCGTGAGTCTAGTTTCAATTAGGCTTTCGATCTTAAACTGAAACAACCTAAATTCAATTCAATAAAGGCGTCCCTAAATTCAATTGATAATTAAAACGCGCTGGAAGAAATCAATTGCACAAATTCAATCAATATAAACGATTAAAACATGTTCTGAATCAATATCACAATCACCCTAAACCCTAATTGAAGGATTAGCTATGCATGATTGAAAAGAAAGCAATGAACATAATAATAATAAACATGAGGAGAAGATGAAGAACAATTAAATTAAACCTGGAGTAATCTTCAATTCAAATGTAAAAGATCGAGTCTTGCAAATATAATCAAAGCTAAACTAAGGTTTTGAGAGAGTTTGCAAGAAGAGAATTATAATTCTAATCTAAGGCTCAGGAAATAAAATGAAAGCATAAGAAAAAACCCTAGTTCGAGTTGTATTTATAGGGCAAGAGAATCCGGAGAAAAGCAGAGGCAAAACCGAGCGGTTTAGAGGAAAACCGAGCGGTTCGGGCTAGGGAACCGATCGGTTCAGCTTGAACCGATAGGTTCTAAGCACGTCAGAAGTTTCCAGCAGCTTTGTTCCTTGATTCAAGTACCCGGAACCTATAGGTTTGTTCTGAACCTATAGGTTTGACGTCCCAACACATAGTATGACTTCCGAATCGACTCTCGGGCTTCGTCTTGACGTCACGATACTCGATAATGCTCCACTAACCTCAGGTTTTAGCTCAGGACCGCCAAAACCTGCAAAATACACACGAGGAACAACAGTATCGCAATATAAAGCAAATAGCTACTAATATACTAATGAAATTAAGCAAGTGCGAGCTAAATGCAACTATAACGGGGGCATAAAAGCAATATAAATGACATGTATCAAACTCCCCCAAACCAAACCTTTGCTTGTCCTCAAGCAAATAGCGCCGGAGAAAATCAAAGCGTAGCTAGTTAATCACGTTAGCATCTCGAAGTGGACGACCTATGCACATAAACCTACGACCATAGTCTATTTCACCGAAAATAGAGCACAAGTCTCAACCATTCACACCAACATCATAATGCTAGCCTCTAATGCTTTCGCAAAAATTAAACTTTACGACAAATGGATTCAAGCAAGGCCAACCACGCATACCACTTTCCATCATACCATTCTTACCACATCATACCATTTTTCTCTTTTGTTTTCTTTTCTTTTCTTTTTTTTCGCGCAATGTGGAGCATCCCTCGTATGTAACACCGTTTAGCTTGACATTCACTCGGTAAAGATCGCGCTCGGGTACATATTTCCTTAAGGGTTACATCATTGCTCATACTCTCGGTCGCAACCAAATTCATGGCCACTGTGGTTACTCAAATCAATGAGTCCCCTCCGAGAGCATCGAAGCATTGCTCCACATTAAATGAATCATTCCATATCATTCCGCAAACCAACCTTCCAACATACCACAAGCCAATGCCTCGCAAGAATACCAATATCGAAAGTAAAAGGAACGAAAAGCGATAAGAATTAAGCAAATGAGTGGGCTAGTGTTTGAGACTCACAATCTATGAACAGGAAACAAACATATAGTGCAAGCTACGACGATAGAAAGTCGACTTGGAGATACTAAAGATCGAAACAGCACACTAATCAATTCTACGACCGGACAATTCAAAGCGAAAAAGGTTTGGAAATGCAAAAATTTTTAAAATAAGCACACAAAATGGAAAATGCAAAGCAATAAGCGCGAAAGTGCTTTCCTCCCCCAAACCAGAATCACACATTGTCCTCAATGTGGAAAACAGCTTAACCACAAGCAGAGAAGGACACATAAAAGACGGGGGTAGGAAAATGAAAGCGAGGAAATGAGGGAAAAGGAGTAAAGAAAGCTCACATGATCAAGTTGGAGCTCCCCCAAACCGAAGCAAGCATGGAGTGCGGCTACTGATCCACAAATTTGCATCCAATTCAGTCCAGCTGTAAAGTACTTCGGAGTAGCATGCGAGAAAAAGGTAAGGCCGACAGCAGAGGGGCCAAGCAAGGCCATGTCGAGGCCTGTTCTCAAAAATACTAAGGACAAAGCGTCCTCAAGTACCTGCATGCTAAATCAACAATAAATCCCTCATCCTCACACGCTCAACAAAAGTCTAAAAGGTCATCAAAAGCAAACAAACCAAAGAAAAGTACAACAAATTACAAAGTCATCGGGTTGCCTCCTGGATAGCGCTGGTTTATAATGGTCCCGCACGACCGTCGTCAAACTCATCAAATCACGTCAAATTGGGCCAAGGACGTTGGCCACTAGCAGCAGCTTCACTTGGCGAAATAGCTTTCGTTCGCCACAAAACTCGATCTCCGCGAGGAAGAGCAGCATAATCCATCACGCAAGGTATTCCGTCGCGAAATGGCTCTCCAAAACAGCTCCGTGCGCCACGTGCTAACCGTGGGTCTTCACCTCCATCACCCGGATCATAGACATCCGCCCTCGTGACCTTCCGTTCCCCCAAACCAGGATCGTAGCCAGCCTGCGTAAGACCTGCACAAGAAACAGCAGAAGAAACATCCTCCAAAGAGTCTCCAGTAGAGTGAGACGGAGGGGCAAGGTCAATAGCAGCCACAGACTCAGGCTGCATAGGGGCACGAGGGAGACTAGACTTAGTGTATGTGAGCTTCTCCCCTCCCACCGAGAACGACAAGGTCTTATTCCCCACATCGATTACAGCTCCTGCAGTGTGCAGGAAAGGTCTACCTAGAATGATCAGGATGTGGGGGTCCTCGGGAATGTCTAGGACCACAAAGTCTACGGGTATATAAAACTTCCCTATCTTGACCGGGACGTCCTCAAGGATACCTAAAGGTCTCTGGACACTACGGTCAGCCATCTGCAGGGTCATAGAGGTGACTCCTAATTTGGTCATATTAAGTTTTTGACAGATGGAATAGGGAAAGATACTCACACTAGCCCCCAGGTCACACAAGGCGTTCTGCTCGACATATTTCCCTATAGAACAAGGGATAGAGAAGGTCCCGGGGTCACTCAGTTTTGGGGGTGAACTACCCTGCAATAAAGCACTACCCTCCCCCACAAAGGACACGGTCTCAGTCTCGTTAATCGACCGTTTCTTTGATATGACCTCTTTAACAAACTTAGCATATGCAGGAACTTGCTTAACCAAATCAATAAAAGGAAGATTTACCTGCAAAGATTTGAGAATCTCAAAGAACTTACCGAGCTGGGGGTCCACATTGGCTGGGCGCACACGACCCGGAAAGGGAAGCCTGATTTGAATCTCCGGCGCCTTGTCTTTAACAGCATCATCCACAAGCTGCTGTCGCTTTGCCGGCCCATGATCACACGGCCTGACCGTGTTTTTGGCCCCATTCTTTTCCTCGTCCTCCGGATGCTTCGGGGCGTCATAAACTGTACCACTGCGCAAAGAAATAGCACATGCTGTATCAGGAGGAGGGTTAGGAGGATTACCTTGGGGTGGTAGAGTACCCTGCTGACGTGAAGCCTGTGAAGCGGCGAGCTGCGCCACCTGATTCTCGAGCATTTTAATCGCCGCATCCTTGGCTTGCTCACTCTTCTGCATCTGCTGCATCATGATCTCTTGTGACTTGGCCATCTGCAGCATCATGGCCTTCAATTCACTCACACCCGAATCAAGAACAGGAGCAGGAGCAGGTTGAACTGGTGGTGGGACAAATGCGGGTCTTTGGTAGTTAGGTGGGGATGGTTGAAAATTCTTGTGGGGAGGGATGTAGGGTTGATTTTGTGGTGGCTGGGTGGTTGGGTTCAACACGTTTTGGTTACGATAAGATAAAAGAGAACGATCGTAACCATTTGGTTTTAATGCGGCGGGTTACGGTTGTAGGATTGATATGCAAAAACACTGCTCCTGGGCGCAAAGATACCCGTAGTATAACCCATATCGTGCCCATAACAAAGATTCACGTGGGCACCTGAAGAACCACCTCCTCGCATCATGCTAATCTGCGCGAAGTAAAGAACTCGACTAGTGAGCGCAGAAATACTCCCCTTATCACGGTCATCATGTGCGGACCGTGAATTCCCTCGCGGCTTCCCAAACTGCGAGGAGTGAACCGCCATCTCCTCTATCAAGCCCCAAGCTTTGTCATCATCGACGTTATTAGCAAAACGTCCCTCAGCAGCCGAATCAAGAATAGCCCGGCTCTCCGCATACAACCCATTGTAGAAGGTCATGATCACCAACCAAGTACTAAGCCCGTGATGAGGACAATCTCTAATCAGCTTCTTATACCTGTCCCACGCCTCAGCAAGCGACTCGTCGTACGTTTGTTTGAAGCCCTGAATTTGGCTTCTCATCTGATTAGTGCGTTCAGGAGGGTAAAACTTAGAGTAGAACGCAAGAGCTAGGCCATTCCAATCAGCTATACCCGCGGCCTCTTTATCAAGGTCTGTGATCCATTCTCGCGCTCGGTCTTTCAATGAAAAAGAACAAAGATTTCCTTATCCGGTTCTCGTGATCCCTACCGCTTGATCGTGAAGCGATGAGTCCGTAAACACCTGCATGTGTCGCCCAGGATCCTCGGTGGGATAACCACCAAACTGTTGCCGCTCCACCAAATTTAAGAAGGCGGGGCGGATCTCGAAATTGCCCTGTAGCGTCTCGGGCATTGTGAATCCATTGGGAATGGACTCCGGTGTAGGAACCGAGTGACTAGAAAGTTTAGGCATGGTCACTGGCGGTGGAGAAACTGGAGATAATGGAGGTGTGTCCTCTTCGTAGGACGATTGCGTTGCACTAGACGACGCTTCCTCGATATCAAGATCAATGATTTTTATTGCTTGTCTGCGTAACCTGTGTAGTGCTCGTTCAGGTTCGGGCTCAAATGGAGCTAGAGTCCGAGGTGACCTGCGCATAAACAGAACTACAAAGAAGCAATGAGTAACGGTCTCAAGGAACTAGGTTCCTTGAGACAAGAGAGAAAAACCTAACAAAAACTAAGCAAACACTAACTAGCTAACCGTCTCCCCGGCAACGGCGCCAAAATTGATGAGGTTAAAGTCGCGTCTCCTCAATCAAAATAACCTAAGGTCAGCTAACTGGGTAGTTAGTGGCAGTAGGGTCGAAATCCACAGAGAGACAGAGGAAGTCAATGGGTTGCTTAGCTAAGACAGGTCGATCTCAAGTAACTAAAGTCGGTGTTTTTGGGTAAACTAACTAAAGGCAATGAGCGAAATGATATAAAAGATAAAAGAGAGGGAGATTAGGGCATTGGGGTCATGTGACATCGATTCAGAACTCAACTCGGAAGGAAATTCAATCAATTGAAAGCATGCAAATGATTAGGTTTTGGGAAAACGCTCTCTCGAGTCAATTTCAACCTTAAGCAAATTTAGCGGGCTCTCGCTACGTACTAAATTCAACTTATCAATTACGCGTGAGTCTAGTTTCAATTAGGCTTTCGATCTTAAACTGAAACAACCTAAATTCAATTCAATAAAGGCGTCCCTAAATTCAATTGATAATTAAAACGCGCAGGAAGAAATCAATTGCACAAATTCAATCAATATAAATGATTAAAACATGTTCTGAATCAATATCACAATCACCCTAAACCCTAATTGAAGGATTAGCTATGCATGATTGAAAAGAAAGCAATGAACATAATAATAATAAACATGAGGAGAAGATGAAGAACAATTAAATTAAACCTGGAGTAATCTTCAATTCAAATGTAAAAGATCGAGTCTTGCAAATATAATCAAAGCTAAACTAAGGTTTTGAGAGAGTTTGCAAGAAGAGAATTATAATTCTAATCTAAGGCTCAGGAAATAAAATGAAAGCATAAGAAAAAACCCTAGTTCGAGTTGTATTTATAGGGCAAGAGAATCCGGAGACAAGAGGCAAAACCGAGCGGTTTAGAGGAAAACCGAGCGGTTCGGGCTAGGGAACCGATCGGTTCAGCTTGAACCGATAGGTTCTAAGCACGTCAGAAGTTTCCAGCAGCTTTGTTCCTTGATTCAAGTACCCGGAACCTATAGGTTTGTTCTGAACCTATAGGTTTGACGTCCCAACACATAGTATGACTTTCGAATCGACTCTCGGGCTTCGTCTTGACGTCACGATACTCGATAATGCTCCACTAACCTCAGGTTTTAGCTCAGGACCGCCAAAACCTGCAAAATACACACGAGGAACAACAGTATCGCAATATAAAGCAAATAGCTACTAATATACTAATGAAATCAAGCAAGTGCGAGCTAAATGCAACTATAACGGGGGCATAAAAGCAATATAAATGACATGTATCACGCGTGTAGCATATGGGCCTCTCTAGAGTTGGAAAAGGCTGAAGAGAAGAAGAAGAAGAAGGTGTTTGTGCCTTCCGTATCACAGTCAAGCTTCATTCAGAAGCAGAACTACCAACGACCGAATCAACAGAGGCCAAATTTTCAGAGGCCTGCGTTCCAAAACAGAGTTCCTGTTGTGAACAATGAAAGGGCCATGGTTGCAGGGAGGGCTCCTCAACCAAGAGCCTTACCGAGGAATTGTCAGATGTGTGGCAAAGCACCTCATGAAGGGAGACAGTGTAACGGTCAACCAATTACACCGCTGCAGTTGCAGAAGGCTAGGCACAAGGCAAATGTATGTCCTAACCTCCGAACTCAACACCTCTGCGGAATACCACAATCGGTGGTGAGTGCAGGCGAGTATATGTACTCACGTAAGTCGAAGGCAGGAGTCACCTGAGGCTGACGTCATCACTGGTATTTTTCTTATAAACTCTGTGAACGCTGTTGTATTGTTTGACACTGGGGCATCATTGTCCTTTATATCTTCTAAATTTGTCTCTAAAGCTAATCTCACAAAATTTGAACCAATCAATGCAAACATTTCTCTACCTAATGGTAAAATTCTCAAATGTTCCAAAATATTCAAAGAAACTCCAATCACCATTCACAAAACAATTTTTCCTTCCGACCTTATTCTTTTCGACATGCCGGAGTTCGACGTCATACTTGGTATTGATTGGTTGGCTAAACACCATGCGATATTCGAGTGCCGAGATCAAAAAATTCGCTTGAAGCATCCTACGGGGACTAGAGTCACGTATCAGAACACTTCGCCAATTAAGGGGGCGAAAATCATATCTATGCTGCAACTACAACGGTTAGAAAGAAAAGGGCATCAAGTGTACCTATGCGAGATCGGTAGTAAAGGAGAGCGTGAACATTGAAGATATTCACGTAGTACGGGAATTCCCTGACGTTTTCCCTGACGAATTGCCAGGCTTGCCACCTGCATGTGATGTCGAGTTCTCTATCGACCTTGCGCCAGGCACGGCCCCAATCTCAAAGGCACCCTATAGGATGGCACCGGTAGAGTTGCAGGAATTGAAGAAACAACTAGAGGAAATGATTGAGAAGGGATTCATAAGACCGAGTGCCTCACCCTGGGGAGCGCCGGTTCTCTTCGTGAAAAAGAAGGATGACAGTATGAGACTCTGCATCGACTACAGGGAGTTAAACAAGGTGACCATTAAGAACCGCTACCCTTTACCCAGAATCGACGATCTCTTTGATCAATTGAAGGGTGCGGGAGTGTTTTCTAAGATCGACCTGAGGTCAGGTTATCATCAGATTGCGGTAAGAGAACAGGACATGCGGAAGACTGCTTTCAGAAGCAGATATGGTCACTACGAATTTAAGGTCATGCCTTTCGGTTTGACAAACGCACCAGCAGTGTTCATGGATCACATGAACAGAACCTTCCACGAGTACTTGGACATCTGCGTGGTGGTTTTCATTGACGACATCCTTATTTATTCCAAGACTGGGGCAGAACACGAGGAGCACCTCCGTATCATTTTGGGAATACTAAGGGAATATAGGTGGTATGCTAAATTTTCCAAGTGCGAATTTTGGCTTGAAAAGGTAGCATTCCTGGGTCACGTCATCTCGAAGGACGGAGTGATGGTAGATCCTGCAAAGATCGACGCAGTGAAAGAATGGAAGGCTCCCACAAATATAACTGAAATACGCAGCTTCCTAGGATTGGCAGGATACTACAGAAGATTCGTCCCAGACTTCTCTAAGGTAGCACGACCGATGACCAAGTTACTACAGAAGGAGTCCAAGTTCATATGGAGCGACGAGTGCGAGAATGCATTCCAGGAACTCAAGACAAGGCTTACCACAGCACCCGTCTTAGCTCTTCCTACGGATGGAGACGAGTATGAAGTCTACAGTGACGCCTCACTGAACGGCCTGGGTTGCGTACTGATGCAACAAGGGAAGGTCATTGCTTATGCGTCAAGGCAACTAAAGGTTCATGAACGAAACTACCCAACTCATGACCTAGAATTAGCCGCTGTGGTGTTTGCTTTGAAAATCTGGCGTCATTACCTCTACGGAGTAAGTATCAAGTTCTACACGGACCACAAAAGCCTGAAATATATCTTCACGCAGAAGGAACTCAACATGAGGCAACGCCGGTGGTTAGAACTGATCAAGGACTACTAGATTGAACTACTGTACCACGAGGGTAAGGCGAACGTCGTTGCTGACGCTCTGAGTAGAAAGACTACGCATACCCTTGGCAACATTTGGGAAATTCCGGCTGGAATCGTCAGAGACTTCAAGAGAATGAATTTGGAGTTGGTTCAGTCGGATGATGCGGACTTAAATGCAATGATCGCAGAACCAGAGTTATATCACGAGATTAGAGCTCTACAATGGGAAGACGAGGAACTCGTGAAGATCAGGAGGGAGATTCCTTCAGGAAACCGAGAAGGGTTTGAGATTAAACCTGACGGGAGTTTGAGATTCAAAGAAAGGTGGTGTGTGCCTGACGTACCTGTGTTGAAAAGAAAGATCCTCGACGAGGCACATAGTACACGATACTCCATACATCCTGGATCCGATAAAATGTACCAAGACTTAACGCTGAAGTTTTGGTGGGTTCGAATGAAAGCAGAGATTGCGGAATACGTGGCGAAATGCTTAATCTGCCAAAAAGTGAAGTTTGAACATCAACGACCCGGGGGACTACTACAACCTTTGGACATTCCATTGGGGAAATGGGACTCCATTTCCATGGATTTCATAACAGGGTTGCCAAGAACTCACCGAGGAAATAATGCAAACTGGGTGATTGTGGACCGCTTGACCAAGTCGGCCCATTTTCTGCCAATCAAGGACACCTGGAGCCTTGAAGAGTTAGCTAAGGCATATGAGAAGGAGGTGATCCGATTACACGGCGTACCGCTGGACATTATTTCGGATAGGGATCCGAGGTTCACCTCTCATTTCTGGGAGAAACTACAAGCAGCATTGGGAAGCCAACTGAAGATGAGCACCGCTTTCCATCCTGCGACCGACGGTCAAACTGAACAAACTATCCAAACAGTCGAGGACATGCTCAGGGCATGTGCCCTAGAATTCAACGAGAACTGGGAGAAGAGTCTACCTTTGATTGAATTCTCCTATAACAATAGCTTTCATGCTAGTCTGGGTTGTGCTCCATTCGAGGCACTCTACGGGAGAAAGTGTCGTAGCCCAGTCTGTTGGGACGATGCCAGTGACAACGTGGGAACTGGACCACAGATTATTCAAGACCAAATTGAGCACATCAAAATCATTCGTGAACGGCTACAAGCGGCCCAAGACCGGCAGAAAATGTATGCCAACAAACATCGCCGACCTATTGAGTTCGAAGTCGGTGATCACGTGTTCTTGAAGGTATCACCTATGAAAGGGGTCCGACGTTTTGGATTGAAGGGAAAGTTGAGTCCTAAATACGTGGGGCCTTATGAGATAACCGACAGAATTGGTGAGGTAGCCTATCGCCTAGCGCTACCCCCCAACTTGTCCAAGGTCCACAACGTGTTTCACGTTTCTCAACTGAGGAGATACAGGAGTGACGCAAGTCATATCATTACTCCTGACGTGATCGCAGTTGAACCTAACCTGCTATACTCCGAGAGACCAGTCAAGATTCTAGCGCGTGAAACCAAGGTGTTGAGGCGGAAGACGGTTCCCTTAGTGAAGGTACTATGGAAAGGTCAATTGACTGAACAAGCAACTTGGGAGACCGAAGCCTCTATGAAGGAGAAATACCCCGAGTTGTTTATCTCAGGTGAAAATCCTATCCTTCATTCAAGTTTCGGGACGAAACTTTTCTAAGGGGGGAGGTTTGTAACACCCCGTGTTAATTTAATTCAATAATTAGCCATCAATTTCTAATTTCAAATCTTAAATTAAATCCTAACCTTTTAACCTTCCAAAATCTCTATTTTTGCAAAACTTTCGTTTTGTAAAATTTATCGACTTCTTTAAAACTTTTTAAAATTTTTGAATAATGAAATAAATATTTTAGTCTTAGAATTTAAAAGTAGAAATATTTCGAAAAATCGTCAAACGCGCACACATTAACTTTTATCGCTTTTGACGCCCGACTTTTTAAAACTAACCAATTTCGTGAAAAACATTTTTAAACACAAAATAAACATTTTCTTACTCAAATAGTGCATTTGCATACTAGTATGCAAATAGTAATTTTTGTTCCCTAATATTCATTTAATTAAAACATTATTTTCTAATTAAAACAAAACTTATCTAACACATTTCTTTTAACCTAATTTCATAACATCCTTTTCATTATTTCTAAGTGTAAAACTCTCATCACTTCCTCCCCATTTTGTCGAGCCATACTACTCTCTTTTCCCTTTTATTTTTCTTTCATTATTTTCCTAAAACCTCCTAAATTAAAACCTTAATATTATTCTAATAATCTCTAGTATTATTTAGCTAATTAGTGGGTATTTGGAGCTTAATAATTACGGGTTTTATTTGAAGGTGAAGACGGGTTTGAGGGTGAAGCTTTGGATCTTGATAATATTCTTGACCCCGATAATCAATAACTTACCAAATAAGGTGACTAGTTATATCTCATTTTAACCTCTTTTGTAAATTAATTTGTTTTATCATTATAATTTTATGAGTATGAAAATTATGTTAAAATATGTTAAACATCATTTATGTGTGTTTATATGTTGTGTGAAATATAATAAAATGATAATAAATAAGTAATATTGATAATAGATTAGTTGTAGTAAAATGATACTATGTTTTGTTAAATTAATTTTGAGCATTTTTAATTTATGTTCATATGATTTTTATGTTTAGTTATGTTTTATTTTAGTAGTAATCATATATAAAAATTATGTGAAATATTAACAATGAGTTTAAAGTGATTAAAATTGAAAATAAAAAGTATATGTTCATATGTATATATCTCGGCATTTCCCTATTTTTTTTTTTTATAAATTTTCACTTTTAATTTTTGTAAATAATATGTTGTGTTAAGTTAGTTAAAATAGATGTTATCATGTGAAAATTATTAAATTAGGAAAATAAATTATAAGTTGTTAAAATTGAATATAGTGTTCTTGAGTTTATTTTTGATGTTCATAATGTTCTTGTGATCTTCATGTTGATGTTCTTCATTTTGTTCATTTTGATTTTTGTTTTATGTTATGTTTGCTAATATTTTGTGTTTATGTTTAGTTATTGTTATATATATTATTAGTATTATGATATAAAACAACTTAAAACATTATAAATCACTTATATTAAAAAGTTAGAAATTTACAGTGTTGAAAAACACTATTCATAAATATAAATGAAATTTTTAGTAAATTTCATTTTAGTTTAAATCGTTTAAGAATAATTAGAATAATTAAATTATAAAGACTTTAAGCTAAAAACCGTTAAAATCGAAAAATGAAAATTTGGACACAACCATGACAACCTCACGGCATTAGGCCCATTTTTAGTGTTAAAATTATTTTTATCACTTTTTAGTTTAATTGTTAAAATAATTTAATTAGTAGTTAGTAAATTGGATTAAGAAATTAAAAGAAATAAATCAATTTTTATACATATATAATATCACACGGTTTCACTAATTAAAATGGACCAAATTTAATCAAAATGTAATTATCACTAAGTCACTAAAGTTAAATAGTAATTAGAAATGAATTTTAGTATAAATCGATTTAGTTATAAATGAAATATTATAAACCGATTAAAATATGTAACCGTTATAAAAATGAACTAAATCGTGTGCTACCGCCTTTGCATATTGGACTGTTGAACTTGGACATACGGACTAAAATGAATCATCCACGTTACTATTATTTTAAAAATGAAAATCGCTAAATTTAGTTAATAGACGACTAAATTAACTAAGTCTCATTTTAAAAATGAATATCATTATCACTTTTTACAAGTTGAACTTAACATTTTTAAAACTAGACTTTCAAAATATTTTCAAAAATCACTAAGTACAAAACGAACTTAACGTTTTTAAAACTAGACTTTTAAAATATTTTCAAAAATCACTAAGTACAAAACGAACTTAACGACTTTGAAACTAGAAAGTTATACTTAGAAAATAAAAGGGTTTAGTTTATTACCTAAAATATCTTAAGTATAAATACCTAAAATATCTTAAGTATAAATACCTAAAATATCTTAAGTATAAAAATACGTATAAATATAAAAATACGTACAAGTATAAGAATACGTACAAGTATAAGAATACGTATAAGTATAAAAATACGTATAAAATACGAAGTATAAAAATACGAATACTTATAAAAATACGTATAGAATACGAAGTATAAAAATACGAATACGTATAAAAATACGTACAAAATACGGTGAATAGTGAATAGTGAATAGTGAATAGTGAATAGTGAAAAATGAATAGTGAAATACTGAAAATAATTGAAAATTTTACTAAGTATAGAAAATTGAAAACGAATAAGTAAATAACTTAAGGTGTTTGAAAAACACTTAAATAAAATTGGATATACTAATAAACATATCATTATAGAAACTTAAAAATGTTAATAATTAACAACACTTCAAATAATAAACGAATATGTTATGTGATCATATGAAACCGAATACAAATACTTAAACGTTTGACGATGATACTAGGAGAGTCTAGTAACATGTGATATGTAATATCAAATAAATAATAAACATTGAGTAAGTTAAATAAAAAGTCAAACGCTTGAGCCTCCGATATGAAAACGTCAATCGTAAGTGAAGTGGGGTTAAGATAGCCTTGTGCGGATACCACTATCTCGGCCTTCTGGCCTTGGCTATGTCGAATAGTGTGGTTTAAGCCGGCAGCTTTATTGCTTAGCATGCTGCCCATGCCGTTACGCCTTAAGTCGTATAGCCAAAGCCGTACAAGATAATGAATATGCCAATGCTTTTGTATCAGGCTTTAGGAAATAGTCGTTTTATCCAGAGTTAAGGTGCTCTATGATTAGCATAGCCTATTCTTAAAGTGGATATTAGTGTATGCATACTAGACTAGGGTTTTATTCCCCTATTTCGCTAAAGTTATCAGGGCACCCGTGACCTTGTGGATTCAGGTCGATTATAGCGGTTCTGTCTCCTTGCCGTGTTTCGTTCTTAGTGGGCGCGACACTTGCATTCGTTCTTACCCTGCGTAAAGATTACTTGACGAGATTGTATCTGAAGTTCGAATCATTTCGAACACTAGAAGATAAGATGCAAGTACTATAGTATTCGGCGTGGTTTACGAGTCGAGTAAGCCTCTGCACTATGGAAGTGAGATGCAATCGATCAGAGTACAAGGGCCTACTTAGTGGTCAGGCTCGTAGGCAGTATGTGTTGTCTGTTGTATGATTAAATGAGAATGAGTGTGTACCATCTTCGAAAACTAAAGACCACAACTTTCTGAATTGAATCGAGTCTGCATGAGGAGAATGATACGATATGTATGTTTGATTGCGATCCGATATCGCCTTGTAATGTTATTGAATTATTGTGACTCTATTGCTATGCTATTATATGCTATTTGCCTTCATAATTGAATATCATGTTTATATGATTTATCGCTTTAAACCGCATGCTTATTATGACTTATATGTCTTTATATGCTATATGTAATAAGCATGTTTATGTTTTTATCATAATGTTATAAAGCGATAATATTAAACCAAAGTAATTGAAATCGAGGGTAAGTATGAGCATAGCTAGTCACTGTCCGCTCAGCGGGCACCCCCCATCAGTTTATTGTGCAGGATAACCGTGGACTAGAAGCTGGATTTTGGACGGGGCCACGAGATGTTTTTATGCCTTACTTTTAGTTGTTTTTGAGAGATTTGTAATATATAACACTATACTCTTTTAAATTCCGTATTTAGAGTTGATTTATTCAACTCTTGAACGATGTTGTAACATTTTGGGTTTATGTATAATTAATGACGCTGGTTTAAGACTTAATTAATTTCCGCCTTAGTAATTAAAGTCTGTGGACAAGGGAATTTGATCCACGCGATGTTTTATTTCAAAAACATTTTCATTTGAAAAGAGTCGCCACTAAATTTTTAGGTGGAATTTAGAAACCAAATTTAGAGAAAAAGAGCTCGTGTGAGTTTACGTGTTAGGAAGTTTAAAAGAATTTCATTAATTTAACGCCTAACCCCGCCCGTCGTAAAGACGGTCTCTACTAAATAAAACCATGGCTATTACGAGTACACATGCGGATATGCAAACAATATTTTAACCCTAAACAAAATATATCCATTCTACGTCGTTTAATGCACATATAACTTCGTCAAAATTATTTAACATGGGTTCATTTACTATTCTAGCAAACAAAGCGGAGAAGCAGAAATACTCACCGACAGCATAAGATAGATTAACAAACGTTAGCGGCAGACGAATAAAAAACAATCAAATATAACTAATACTCTATACGGACAAGCATGAATGATTAATATAGATAATTAAATATGGCATATGAATATAAAGCAGTAACAAGCAAACATAATCAAACATATAAATAAACATAAACAAACGTGCAACCTAATAATTAAATACACACACTAACATACGCATAGATAAAGCTGAAAATCAACTAATGAACATAAGAGCAGGTGCCTAACAAACGAAGCACGTAATATAAATACACACATGTATGAGTAAATACACAAGGGTTGGATAATCGAACCGACTCATACAAATTTACGTAGACAACATGAAGACTCGAACGCATCTCACGAAGACTTTAACCAAACCGTCCTACAGGTCAAGCTTCTACGCAACTCAAAATTTAATGGACAAAACAACACATTTCTGGCGGAAACGTGCAAACATGCGGTCTATACGTGATCAACGAAACTAAACGTTAGATGACGAAACGAAAACATGAAAACTAAATCTAACCTATGAACATGAATTATAAATCTGAAAACAACATGAAAGACCAAATTTAAAACAACCAACATGAATGACAGGAACAAGAACGGATTACGTAAAAAAAACTAACAGAATCAATCTAACGAAGAACTTTCGAGTCATATTACATAATGGAATTAAACATGCATACTAGTGAACAATAGGCACGAAACATTCACACATACACATCAAAATCAGGCTACAATCATCAACCTAAAACGAACAATAAAAAAACTACGACGATAAACAACAGAGCGTGAGAGTAATAAAGAAGCGACAGAGAGGTATAAAAGTAATAAAAATCCGAGACTTCAACAAAATAAAGAGAGTATTTTTGCACCCTCAACTTACATGTATCGTTGACCAAATATCCGAGTCGTAATCGATTGTAAGATTTTATCCCAAGGGGCCGTCGTCGACGAAAACAATTTGTAAAACTTCGAAACACGTTTCACGGTTTTGACTTGTAACTAGCGATTTTCAAAAGCTTGTAACTTCTTCGTTTCTCAACGAAATTTCGATCCGAAAGATTTTCTGGAAAGCTTGGAACGTGAACTTTAAATATATGTAAATCAACAAGACAGGTTTTGTGGCTTTCAGCACTAAAAACGAGGTAGAAGAAGCGGACAGCAACACGAAGAACAGGCTCTGTTTTCGGCTGCTACTATTGGGTTCTTTGAGGGCTTTTTTTGTGACTTTGTATCATGTGTGTAGGCTCCCCAATTCGTTCCCCCTTGAATGCTTGTGGTTAGTGTGTATTTATAGGCTCGAAAGTAGGGTTTTTTGAGGGGAGAAGAGCAGCTCTGCTCTGTTTTCGTGAGCTGCTGTCCAAGGCACGTTTTAGGGCTTTGTAGGGGGTTTTCTTGGGTGGCAAGGCAAGGTTACATGGGTAGGATAGTTAGGATACGGGTTTGGGTCATGGGTAGGCGAATACGAGTCGGGTTTTGGTCAAATAAAGGCTGATTTTGGGCTTACGAGCTGTTGCGGATCAGCTTTGTTTTTGGCCACGTTTTGGCTTGTTGAGGTGGGTTTAAGTCGTGGTTGGACAGGTCTCTGGGCTGTTTTCTGGCCTGGTTAGTCGAAGGGGAGGATGGGTAGGAAAAGTCTTGAAATTCGTGTTGAAACGGGCTCAAAATCGTTCTTAAAATCGAGCTTAAAACGAGTTTTAAAACTTCTTTGTTAAGAAAGCAGATTAAATCGAATCTGATTTAATAAACTGTTTTAAAAGCACGAGAAACGACTTTTCAAGTCAAATAAATGAATTTGTAAAAGCGACTTTTCAAATCGAAATACTTAAAATGATTTTTCAAATCGAAACATTTTATTTTCAATAAAACACTACTTGCGATAAAATAAAACTTGACAGAGCTTATTAAATCGAATATTAAAAAGCATTGCGTCGACAGCGTCCGGCTTACATCGTAAAACGAACTCAAATAGATGACACGATATACACGTTGTCCTATCATCGTTGGGTATTTGTCGGGTTTTCTATAAATTTCCATATCGACAGATACGGGTATCTACAGAGCCCCCACTTTGACTAAGGCTTGGACAGGCGAAAGTCAAAGTAGACTCTCGAGTCGATCATAGATCACAACTTGAGAGCCTCACGGGTCGTTTATGGTCCCTTAGACCCGTGTATATAAGCTCACCAGCCATAAGAAGAAATCATACCTGAAACTTGATCATGGACGCTTTCATTTTCGGTAAAAGCGTGGGTTGAGCCTTATCCTCAGGCGCCTACGTATCCGTTGTGACAGAATCAAACCCGTATCGTAGTTCGAGCTCGCTGGCCTGTAGCTTTCTGCTGCTTCGGCCCAAAACAAATGATATTTGTTTACTCGATTGAGTAAAGCCTATATCTGCATTCTTTTTGGAAGTGTCACTTCTTTTAGCTTCTGCTAGTACTTCTTCATTTCGAGGATGTCATCCTGTCGTCGGGGTCTAAGGTTGATGACTTTAGAGCCCCCGGTTGGAGCGTTCCTGCTCAATCTTAACAACAAATCATAGCACACGACTCACGTAGTGAAATCTGCGACTTTTGAAACAAAAAGGATGGATCATCGATCCGAGCTGCGAATTTTTCCGAAAATGGGTCGTCGACCTGCTGCTGTTTTTTTCACAAAGGATGGATCATCGATCCGAACTAAGGATTTTTCTTTTGAAATGGGTCTTCAACCTATTTTATTCCTATTTTCAAAATTTTAACAGAAAGGATGGATCGTCGATCCGAACTGAGCACTTTTGATCGGAAATGGGTCTTCGACCCGATTTTTAAACAAAAAGGATGGATCATCGATCCGAGCTGAGCGCTTTAATTTGGAAATGGGTCTTCGACCTGCTTTTTTTAAACAAAAAAAAAGATGGATCATCGATCCGAATTTTAAATATTGAGCTAAAATAGATATCGCGCTGGAAATGGGTCATCGACCCGAGCTAAAACCAACATTTGCGTCTTCGATTTGTATTTCAAATAGATACAGGACGGATGGATCATCGATCCTGACCTGAGAAGTTATTCAAAAGTTTGTGTCCTCGACCAATATTTTGAGATTAAAGAGTGGTGGGTCTTTGACCGGAATCCGTAAACATCTTTTGAGAATGGGTCGTCGACCGAAAACCGTAAAAATCTTTTGAAAATGGGTCGTCGACCGGAAACCGTAAAAATCTTTTGAAAATGGGTCGTCGACCCGCCTCTTGAAAAGTGGATGAGTCATCGACTCGAACTATAAACATCTTTTGAAAATGGGTCTTCAACCCGCATTTTGAAAAGTGGATGAGTCATCGACTCGAACTACAAGCATCATTTGAAAATGGGTCTTCAACCCGCATCTTGAAAAGTGGATGGGTAATCGACCCGAACTATAATTGTCATTGAAAATTGGGGCCATCGACCTCGATTTTGGAGGAAAAGGTAGATGGGTCATCGACCCGAGCGCAAGACATCATTTGAAAATAGGTCATCGAACCCTATTTTGGAAAATGGACAGGTCATTGACCCGCATAGCAAATTTCATTTGAAAAATCGAAAGAGGTCATCGACATGAACGTTGGATTTTGAGCACATCGAATAATTCGGCCATTAACCTAGTTTAAAAACTTCGTTTTTTAAGGTTAGATTGTGGGTCCTACCTAGACTACAAAATTTACTTGAAAATTGACACGGGGTATTGGTTAGCATGTATCAAATCGAATTGGGTCCTCGACCCGCGTTGTAAACATCATTTTTTAAACATCAAGAAGAGTCATCGACTCTGAATGTAGACATCATTTAGAAATTGAAATGGGCCATCGGCCCGCAAACATCATTTTAAAAACTGAAGTGGGTCATCTGCCCAAATTTGAAATTTGACCTCGGATCGTCGACCCAGACTTTGCAAAAAGGTTCTTGAAATGTCTGATATTTTGAAATTGAAGCATGGCCAAGTCAGCATGAAATACGACACGAATGTGACATGAATGCGACAACACCGTGACACGATCAACTGTTATTTGAACGTTCGACCATGACCGACTCGACCTAATAACAACGTTTCAAAGACGAGTAGACTAGTAACTGTGCAAGATCTTTTAAGATGATTGACACGTGGTTTGAAATAGAGTGGGTTAATAGTATCATGTTCTCCCCCTATGCAAATTCTTTGTCGAGATACAAACTAACTGTCAAAGTAAACATCTTTGCCAATTCTCGTTAAGATAAAGATCATTCCAAGACTGGACAATTACTCATCAGAACCCTGATTCTCATCCCAATCTAAATCGAGCACTAAGACAGACTCAACAAAGGTTGCTTCATTTGGACTTGGTAAAGACCCGTAAAAAATTGACAAGATGACAAATTGGATGATGGGTGGTGGTGGATTGTATCCCATATTCTAAAGGATTGCCTACATATTCGCGTAGGGCGAAATCAAATCCGATGTAGTTCGATCGAGGTGCATAAACATGGCTTTTTTTTGTGTGTAACACTCGAAGGTTTCACCTAAGGTATCATGTTGTATCTTGTTCTAGCTTGTGAAGTACTGGCGGATCCCTCGTGGACCCTAAACGCTTGGGTGCAACTACATAAGCCAATGATTCTCGGAACTCAAGACTATGTCTCCATTGCCGTTTTGAGAACGACTTAAAAAAAGAATTGGTGGTACTTTCTGACCGTTTTGGCTTCGCCTTTAATTTTGACTTTGATCTTCGATCTCCGACGTCTTGCCACTCAACTTTTTTTTGTATTTTTGTATATTTGTTTGCGTTTTTGAGAATAGGCCGCACCCTTTGTGGCTTGGGCTTGTTCCAACTTTCCTAGATCTTGTGGTGGGCGGTCACATGTGGTAATATGTATATCACGCCGGACTCCTCTGACAAGTTCGTTTGCTTATTAGGCACGCGATCGAGTACACGGAGGGCGATCCATGAGTACTCGTACTTTTGGTCGCGATCAAATTCATGACCACTGTGGAGCTCCAAATTAATGGATCCTCCTCCAAAGGCAGAGGAGCAGTGTACCACAAGTTGACTACCGGAATTGAAACCCCTTTGTTTTTGTTGTCGGAAACCCTTTTGTCTTTGTTTTTGTTGTCGGAAACCATATAGAATTGAATACGTATTTCTACCCCAGGGACACCCTTCGAGTGCGTTGTGCATTTTTATCAGTTGGATTATGGAAGCGAATTAGAGACAAGATCAACTTCATTGATTTTGAGAAGGGGTTAGAAACAATTGTGGAAAAACGAATCTTAGACTCAACTCAGACATAAGACTTGAATACGAATTCTGACTTATAATCACCGACCTCTACTTTGAACTTTTCTCCTTTCAGGAGTTGATTCAGATGGTTGGTTTGAAAGTTACCCCACTTTTGCAACTTGACTTTGACTTAAGGAAAAGAATATGCGACTCGAGTTCGTAAATCGACACGGTTTTTAATCCTTTGTTTGTAACGACTCGAAATGCAAATGGACGGGACCAGACTAATCATTAAAAGACTCAGAGCTTAACGACATGGTCTACGACCTAACTATGCAAATGCATGCGAAATATGGACTTGAAGACGGACTCACAGTATGGGAATAAGACTCAACTAGACGTGGACTTGAAGTAATTAGCTAGTGTTTGGATCAACAAGTTTCTAAGGTTTACATAAAACTTCTAAAAATAGCCTAGATGAGACGTTATTATTACCTGACTCAAAACTACTAATTGGCATGCATGATTTGGGCCTAAGAATAGGCCTGGGTGGCCCAACTAGTTAAATCCTCTAAGACTTTTAGATGGACTAGACTTTCTATACACGGCTTAGACTCCAACTAGACTTGACTCAATTCATTTCATGCTTCCTCATGACTCGAGAATGAAACTTGTTTTTTTTAAAGTCGATGTTTAAAATGGGCAGCACGTCGATTACCAAAAGGGATTTTTGGTTCGAAAATTCTAGTTCAACTGGGGTTAGATTTTACCTTCGAAAAACTTCGTTTTGGTTGGAAAAAATTCTATTCCTAAATCGGTAACATTTCAAAAGCGTTCGAGATTATTCTAATCCTAAACGTATAGCATTTCAGCTTAAAAACTATTCTTTTTTCAAAAGACGTAGTGTTGAGAATTGTTCGAGATTATTCAAATCCTAAACGGGTAGCACTTCAGTTATAGAAGGATCTTTTTTCAAAAGAGTAATTGTTAAGAACTGTTCGAGATTATTCTAATCTTAAACGGGTAGCATTTCAGCTTAAAAAGGATCTTTTTTCAAAAGACTTAGTGTCGAAGACTGTTCGAGATTATTCTAATCTTAAATGGATAGCATTTCGGCTTATAAAAGGATCTTTTTTCAAAAGGTAATTTTCTTTAAAAGAAAAAAAGTTTTAGGATTTTCTAATCCTAACAAGGAGCATTTCAGCTTAGAAACGATCTTTTTTTTTTATGAAGAGCAAATATCGAAAATTATGTAAGATTATTCTAATCCTAACGGGGAATATTTCAACTTAGAAAAGATCTTTTTTCAAAAGAGCTAATATCGAAAATTATTTAAGATTGTTCTAATCCTAAACGAATAGCATTTCAGCTTGGAACAGATCTTTTTTCAAAAGAGCTAATATCGGAAATTATTTAAGATTATATTCTAATTCCAAACGAATAGCATTTCAGCTAGGAACGGATCTTTTTTCAAAAGAGCTAATATCGGAAATTATTTAAAATTAATCTAATCCTAAATGAATAGCATTTCAGCTAGGAATGGATCTTTTTTCAAAAGAGCTAATATCGGAAATTATTTAAAATTATTCTAATCCTAAATGAATAGCATTTCAGCTAGGAATGGATCTTTTTTCAAAAGAGCTATAATCGAACATTATTTAAAATTCTTCTAATCCTATGAGGATGGCATTTCAGCCAAGAAATGGATCTTTTTTCAAAAGAGCTAATATCGGAAATCTTTTAAGATTATTCTAATCCTAAATGAATAGCATTTCAGCTAGGAATGGATCTTTTTTCAAAAGAGTTAATATCAAAAATTATTTAAGATTATTCTAAACTTAAACGAATAGCTTTTTAGCTAGGAGTGGATCTTTTTTAAAAAGAGCTAGAATCGGAAATTATTTAAGATTATTCTAATCCTAAGAGGACGGCATTTCAGCCAAGAAGAGATCTTTTTTCAAAAGAGTTAGAATCGAAAATTATTTAAGATTATTCTAATCTTAAAAGGATGGCATTTCAGCCAAGAAAAGATCTTTTTTCAAAAGAGCTAAAGTCGAAAATTACTTAATATTATTCTAATCTTAAGAGGATGGCCTTTCAGCCAAGAAAAGATCTTTTTTTCAAAAGAGCTAATATCGGAAGTTGTTTAAGATTATTCTAACCCTAAACGGATAGCGTTTCAGCTTAGACAAGATTTTTTTTCAAAAGAGACAATATCTAAAATTGTTTAGGATTATTCTAACCTTAAACGAATAGCATTTCAGCTAGGAATGGATTTTTTTTTCAAAAGAGCTTGAATCGAAAATTATTTAAGATTATTCTAATCCTAAAAGGGATGGCATTTCAGCCAAGAAATGGATCTTTTTTCAAAAGAGCAAATATCGGAAATCTTTTAAGATTATTCTAATCCTAAATGAATAACTTTTAGCTTGGAGGAAATCTTTTTTCAAAAGAGCTGAAATTCAGAAAATATCTAAGATTATTCTAATTTTAGAAGGAAAGCGTTTCAGCTTAAAAAAAATCTTTATATTTCGAAAGAGATAGTGTTGGAAAATATTTAAGATTATTCTAATCCTAAAAAGAGAGCATTTCAGCTAGGCAAAATTTTTTTTTTTTTAAGGAAAACATTTCAGCTTAAGTCAAAAATAGTTTCAAAAGAGATAGTGCCGGGAAAAAAAAAAAAAAAAATTTAAGATTATTCTAATCCTAAAAAAAAGACAGCATTTCAGCTAAAGGAAAGATTTTTTTTTAAAAAGGGGAAGCATTTCAGCTTAAGTCAAGAATCGTTTCAAAAGAGATATTTAAGATTATTCTAATCCTAAAAAGACAGCGTTTCAGCTAATAAAAGATTTTTGGGAAATATTTGTTTGAAAAGATGACAGTTTTGATTAAAAAAAAATGCTTTGGAATTCACAGAGCAATTAGTCATACGCAGTTCAAGGATGCAATGCATGAGCTAGACTATTCTAAGTCTCGAAAAGGGTCCATGCCAATGATCCCACGTTGTTAGGTAACCTACGCAACCACCATAAGTTTGTAACTATATGGCGAGAGTGCGGTTGCTAACCTCGGCGGAACCACCTTGGTATTTAAACCAGACACAGTGAACGTCATTTCCCTACTTTGAGGTCGACCCAAAGGGAGAAATGGTTCGAATCCTAACAGTATGATGCATAAAACAACATAAAAAAAAAGGTACTCTAAATAGCCATCGTTTTACTTTTCAAGTTTCACTTCCCCAGCGGAGTCGCCAAATTGTGGACAAGGGAATTTGATCCACGCGATGTTTTATTTCAAAAACATTTTCATTTGAAAAGAGTCGCCACTAAATTTTTAGGTGGAATTTAGAAACCAAATTTAGAGAAAAAGAGCTCGTGTGAGTTTACGTGTTAGGAAGTTTAAAAGAATTTCATTAATTTAACGCCTAACCCCGCCCGTCGTAAAGACTGTCTCTACTAAATAAAACCATGGCTATTACGAGTACACATGCGGATATGCAAACAATATTTTAACCCTAAACAAAATATATCCATTCTACGTCGTTTAATGCACATATAACTTCGTCAAAATTATTTAACATGGGTTCATTTACTATTCTAGCAAACAAAGCGGAGAAGCAGAAATACTCACCGACAGCATAAGATAGATTAACAAACGTTAGCGGCAGACGAATAAAAAACAATCAAATATAACTAATACTCTATACGGACAAGCATGAATGATTAATATAGATAATTAAATATGGCATATGAATATAAAGCAGTAACAAGCAAACATAATCAAACATATAAATAAACATAAACAAACGTGCAACCTAATAATTAAATACACACACTAACATACGCATAGATAAAGCTGAAAATCAACTAATGAACATAAGAGCAGGTGCCTAACAAACGAAGCACGTAATATAAATACACACATGTATGAGTAAATACACAGGGGTTGGATAATCGAACCGACTCATACAAATTTACGCAGACAACATGAAGACTCGAACGCATCTCACGAAGACTTTAACCAAACCGTCCTACAGGTCAAGCTTCTACGCAACTCAAAATTTAATGAACAAAACAACACCAGCTACAAGCGGAAACGTGCAAACATGCGGTCTATACGTGATCAACGAAACTAAACGTTAGATGACGAAACGAAAACATGAAAACTAAATCTAACCTATGAACATGAATTATAAATCTGAAAACAACATGAAAGACCAAATTTAAAACAACCAACATGAATGACAGGAACAAGAACGGATTACGTAAAAAAAACTAACAGAATCAATCTAACGAAGAACTTTCGAGTCATATTACATAATGGAATTAAACATGCATACTAGTGAACAATAGGCACGAAACATTCACACATACACATCAAAATCAGGCTACAATCATCAACCTAAAACGAACAATAAAAAAACTACGACGATAAACAACAGAGCGACAGAGAGTAATAAAGAGCGACAAAGAGCTATAAAAGTAATAAAAAAACGAAAATTCAACAAAATAAAGAGAGTATTTTTGCACCCTCAACTTACATGTATCGTTGACCAAATATCCGAGTCGTAATCGATTGTAAGATTTTATCCCAAGGGGCCGTCGTCGACGAAAACAATTTGTAAAACTTCGAAACACGTTTCACGGTTTTGACTTGTAACTAGCGATTTTCAAAAGCTTGTAACTTCTTCGTTTCTCAACGAAATTTCGATCCGAAAGATGTTCTGGAAAGCTTGGAACGTGAACTTTAAATATATGTAAATCAACAAGATAGGTTTTGTGGCTTTCAGCACTAAAAACGAGGCAGAAGAAGCGGACAACAACACGAAGAACAGGCTCTGTTTTCGGCTGCTACTATTGGGTTCTTTGAGGGCTTTTTTTGTGACTTTGTATCATGTGTGTAGGCTCCCCAATTCGTTCCCCATTGAATGCTTGTGGTTAGTGTGTATTTGTAGGCTCGAAAGTAGGGTTTTTTGTGGGGAGAAGAGCAGCTCTGCTCTGTTTTCGTGAGCTGCTGTCCAAGGCACGTTTTAGGGCTTTGTAGGGGGTTTTCTTGGGTGGCAAGGCAAGGTTACATGGGTAGGGTAGTTAGGATACGGGTTTGGGTCATGGGTAGGCGAATACGAGTCGGGTTTTGGTCAAATAATGGCTGATTTTGGGCATACGAGCTGTTGCGGATCAGCTTTGTTTTTGGCCACGTTTTGGCTTGTTGAGGTGGGTTTAAGTCGTGGTTGGACAGGTCTCTGGGTTGTTTTCTGGCCTGGTTAGTCGAAGGGGAGGATGGGTAGGAAAAGTCTTGAAATTCGTGTTGAAACGGGCTCAAAATCGTTCTTAAAATCGAGCTTAAAACGAGTTTTAAAACTTGCTGTTAAGAAAACGAATTCGTCGAATACGATTTAATAAATTGTTTTAAAAGCACGAGAAACACTTTTCAAGTCAAATAAATGAATTTGTAAAAGCGACTTTTCAAATCGAAATACTTAAAATGATTTTTCAAATCGAAACATTTTATTTTCAATAAAACACTACTTGCGATAAAATAAAACTTGACAGAGCATATTAAATCGAATATTAAAAAGCATTGCGTCGACAGCGTCCGGCTTACATCGTAAAACGAACTCAAATAGATGACACGATATACACGTTGTCCTATCATCATTGGGTATTTGTCGGGTTTTCTATAAATTTCCATATCGACAGATACGGGTATCTACAGAGCCCCCACTTTGACTAAGGCTTGGACAGGCGAAAGTCAAAGTAGACTCTCGAGTCGATCATAGATCACAACTTGAGAGCCTCACGGGTCGTTTATGGTCCCTTAGACCTGTGTATATAAGCTCACCAGCCATAAGAAGAAATCATACCTGAAACTTGATCATGGACGCTTTCATTTTCGGCAAAAGCGTGGGTTGAGCCTTATCCTCAGGCACCTACGTATCCGTTGTGACAGAATCAAACCCGTATCGTAGTTCGAGCTCGCTGGCCTGTAGCTTTCTGCTGCTTCGGCCCAAAACAAATGATATTTGTTTACTCGATTGAGTAAAGCCTATATCTGCATTCTTTTGGAAGTGTCACTTCTTTTAGCTTCTGCTAGTACTTCTTCATTTCGAGGATGTCATCCTGTCGTCGGGGTCTAAGGTTGATGACTTTAGAGCCCCCGGTTGGAGCGTTCCTGCTCAATCTTAACAACAAATCATAGCACACGACTCACGTAGTGAAATCTGCGACTTTTGAAACAAAAAGGATGGATCATCGATCCGAGTTGCGAATTTTTCCGAAAATGGGTCGTCGACCTGCTGCTGTTTTTTTCACAAAGGATGGATCATCGATCCGAACTAAGGATTTTTCTTTTGAAATGGTTCTTCAACCTATTTTATTCCTATTTTCAAAATTTTAACAGAAAGGATGGATCGTCGATCCGAACTGAGCACTTTTGATCGGAAATGGGTCTTCGACCCGATTTTTAAACAAAAAGGATGGATCATCGATCCGAGCTGAGCGCTTTAATTTGGAAATGGGTCTTCGACCTGCTTTTTTTAAACAAAAAAAAAGATGGATCATCGATCCGAATTTTAAATATTGAGCTAAAATAGATATTGCGCTGGAAATGGGTCATCGACCCGAGCTAAAACCAACATTTGCGTCTTCGATTTGTATTTCAAATAGATACAGGACGGATGGATCATCGATCCTGACCTGAGAAGTTATTCAAAAGTTTGTGTCCTCGACCAATATTTTGAGATTAAAGAGTGGTGGGTCTTTGACCGGAATCCGTAAACATCTTTTGAGAATGGGTCGTCGACCGGAAACCGTAAAAATCTTTTGAAAATGGGTCGTCGACCGGAAACCGTAAAAATCTTTTGAAAATGGGTCGTCGACCCGCCTCTTGAAAAGTGGATGAGTGATCGACTCGAACTATAAACATCTTTTGAAAATGGGTCTTCAACCCGCATTTTGAAAAGTGGATGAGTCATCGACTCGAACTACAAGCATCATTTGAAAATGGGTCTTCAACCCGCATCTTGAAAAGTGGATGGGTAATCGACCCGAACTATAATTGTCATTGAAAATTGGGGCCATCGACCTCGATTTTGGAGGAAAAGGTAGATGGGTCATCGACCCGAGCGCAAGACATCATTTGAAAATAGGTCATCGACCCCTATTTTGGAAAATGGACAGGTCATTGACCCGCATAGCAAATTTCATTTGAAAAATCGAAAGAGGTCATCGACATGAACGTTGGATTTTGAGCACATCGAATAATTCGGCCATTAACCTAGTTTAAAAACTTCGTTTTTTAAGGTTAGATTGTGGGTCCTTCCTAGATTACAAAATTTACTTGAAAATTGACACGGGGTATTGGTTAGCATGTATCAAATCGAATTGGGTCCTCGACCCGCGTTGTAAACATCATTTTTTAAACATCAAGAAGAGTCATCGACTCTGAATGTAGACATCATTTAGAAATTGAAATGGGCCATCGGCCCGCAAACATCATTTTGAAAACTGAAGTGGGTCATCTGCCCAAATTTGAAATTTGACCTCGGATCATCGACCCAGACTTTGCAAAAAGGTTCTTGAAATGTCTGATATTTTGAAATTGAAGCATGGCCAAGTCAGCATGAAATACGACACGAATGTGACATGAATGCGACAACACCGTGACACGAGCAACTGTTATTTGAACGTTCGACCATGACCGACTCGACCTAATAACAACGTTTCAAAGACGAGTAGACTAGTAACTGTGCAAGATCTTTTAAGATGATTGACACGTGGTTTGAAATAGAGTGGGTTAAGAGTATCATGTTCACCCCCTATGCAAATTCTTTGTCGAGATACAAACTAACTGTCAAAGTAAACATCTTTGCCAATTCTCGTTAAGATAAAGATCATTCCAAGACTGGACAATTACTCATCAGAACCCTGATTCTCATCCCAATCTAAATCGAGCACTAAGACAGACTCAACAAAGGTTGCTTCATTTGGACTTGGTAAAGACCCGTAAAAAATTGACAAGATGACAAATTGGATGATGGGTGGTGGTGGATTGTATCCCATATTCTAAAGGATTGCCTACATATTCGCGTGGGGCGAAATCAAATCCGATGTAGTTCGATCGAGGTGCATAAACATGGCTTTTTTTTTGTGTGTAACACTCGAAGGTTTCACCTAAGGTATCATGTTGTATCTTGTTCTAGCTTGTGAAGTACTGGCGGATCCCTCGTGGACCCTAAACGCTTGGGTGCAACTACATAAGCCAATGATTCTCGGAACTCAAGACTATGTCTCCATTGCCGTTTTGAGAACGACTTAAAAAAAGAATTGGTGGTACTTTCTGACCGTTTTGGCTTCGCCTTTAATTTTGACTTTGATCTTCGATCTCCGACGTCTTGCCACTCAACTTTTTTTTGTATTTTTGTATATTTGTTTGCGTTTTTGAGAATAGGCCGCACCCTTTGTGGCTTGGGCTTGTTCCAACTTTCCTAGATCTTGTGGTGGGCGGTCACATGTGGTAATATGTATATCACGCCGGACTCCTCTGACAAGTTCGTTTGCTTATTAGGCACGCGATCGAGTACACGGAGGGCGATCCATGAGTACTCGTACTTTTGGTCGCGATCAAATTCATGACCACTGTGGAGCTCCAAATTAATGGATCCTCCTCCAAAGGCAGAGGAGCAGTGTACCACAAGTTGACTACCGGAATTGAAACCCCTTTGTTTTTGTTGTCGGAAACCCTTTTGTCTTTGTTTTTGTTGTCGGAAACCATATAGAATTGAATACGTATTTCTACCCCAGGGACACCCTTCGAGTGCTTTGTGCATTTTTATCAGTTGGATTATGGAAGCGAATTAGAGACAAGATCAACTTCATTGATTTTGAGAAGGGGTTAGAAACAATTGTGGAAAAACGAATCTTAGACTCAACTCAGACATAAGACTTGAATACGAATTCTGACTTATAATCACCGACCTCTACTTTGAACTTTTCTCCTTTCAGGAGTTGATTCAGATGGTTGGTTTGAAAGTTACCCCACTTTTGCAACTTGACTTTGACTTAAGGAAAAGAATATGCGACTCAGGTTCAGAAATCGACACGGTTTCGACACTGTTTGTAACGACTCGAAATGCAAATGGACGGGACCAGACTAATCATAAAAAGACTCAGAGCTTAACGACATGGTCTACGACCTAACTATGCAAATGCATGCAAAATATGGACTTGAAGACGGACTCACAGTATGGGACTTAGACTCAACTAGACGTGGACTTGAAGTAATTAGCTAGTGTTTGGACCAACAAGTTTCTAAGGTTTACATAAAACTTCTAAAAATAGCCTAGATGAGACGTTATTATTACCTGACTCAAAACTACTAATTGGCATGCATGATTTGGGCCTAAGAATAGGCCTGGGTGGCCCAACTAGTTAAATCCTCTAAGACTTTTAGATGGACTAGACTTTCTATACACGGCTTAGACTCCAACTAGACTTGACTCGATGCATTTCATGCTTCCTCATGACTCGAGAATGAAACTTGTTTTTTTTAAAGTCGATGTTTAAAATGGGCAGCACGTCGATTACCAAAAGGGATTTTTGGTTCGAAAATTCTAGTTCAACTGGGGTTAGATTTTACCTTCGAAAAACTTCGTTTTGGTTGGAAAAAATTCTATTCCTAAATCGGTAACATTTCAAAAGCGTTCGAGATTATTCTAATCCTAAACGTATAGCATTTCAGCTTAAAAACTATTCTTTTTTCAAAAGACGTAGTGTTGAGAATTGTTCGAGATTATTCAAATCCTAAACGGGTAGCACTTCAGTTATAGAAGGATCTTTTTTCAAAAGAGTAATTGTTAAGAACTGTTCGAGATTATTCTAATCTTAAACGGGTAGCATTTCAGCTTAAAAAGGATCTTTTTTCAAAAGACTTAGTGTCGAAGACTGTTCGAGATTATTCTAATCTTAAATGGATAGCATTTCGGCTTATAAAAGGATCTTTTTTCAAAAGGTAATTTTCTTTAAAAGAAAAAAAGTTTTAGGATTTTCTAATCCTAACAAGGAGCATTTCAGCTTAGAAACGATCTTTTTTTTTTATGAAGAGCAAATATCGAAAATTATGTAAGATTATTCTAATCCTAACGGGGAACATTTCAACTTAGAAAAGATCTTTTTTCAAAAGAGCTAATATCGAAAATTATTTATGATTGTTCTAATCCTAAACGAATAGCATTTCAGCTTGGAACAGATCTTTTTTCAAAAGAGCTAATATCGGAAATTATTTAAGATTATTCTAATCCTAAACGAATAGCATTTCAGTTAGGAACGGATCTTTTTTCAAAAGAGCTAATATCGGAAATTATTTAAAATTATTCTAATCCTAAATGAATAGCATTTCAGCTAGGAATGGATCTTTTTTCAAAAGAGCTAATATCGGAAATTATTTAAAATTATTCTAATCCTAAATGAATAGCATTTCAGCTAGGAATGGATCTTTTTTCAAAAGAGCTATAATCGAACATTATTTAAAATTCTTCTAATCCTAAGAGGATGGCATTTCAGCCAAGAAATGGATCTTTTTTCAAAAGAGCTAATATCGGAAATCTTTTAAGATTATTCTAATCCTAAATGAATAGCATTTCAGCTAGGAATGGATCTTTTTTCAAAAGAGTTAATATCAAAAATTATTTAAGATTATTCTAAACTTAAACGAATAGCTTTTTAGCTAGGAGTGGATCTTTTTTAAAAAGAGCTAGAATCGGAAATTATTTAAGATTATTCTAATCCTAAGAGGACGGCATTTCAGCCAAGAAGAGATCTTTTTTCAAAAGAGTTAGAATCGAAAATTATTTAAGATTATTCTAATCTTAAAAGGATGGCATTTCAGCCAAGAAAAGATCTTTTTTCAGAAGAGCTAAAGTCGAAAATTACTTAATATTATTCTAATCTTAAGAGGATGGCCTTTCAGCCAAGAAAAGATCTTTTTTTCAAAAGAGCTAATATCGGAAGTTGTTTAAGATTATTCTAACCCTAAACGGATAGCGTTTCAGCTTAGACAAGATTTTTTTTCAAAAGAGACAATATCTAAAATTGTTTAGGATTATTCTAACCTTAAACGAATAGCATTTCAGCTAGGAATGGATTTTTTTTCAAAAGAGCTTGAATCGAAAATTATTTAAGATTATTCTAATCCTAAAAGGGATGACATTTCAGCCAAGAAATGGATCTTTTTTCAAAAGAGCAAATATCGGAAATCTTTTAAGATTATTCTAATCCTAAATGAATAACTTTTAGCTTGGAGGAAATCTTTTTTCAAAAGAGCTAAAATTCAGAAAATATCTAAGATTATTCTAATTTTAGAAGGAAAGCGTTTCAGCTTAAAAAAAATCTTTATATTTCGAAAGAGATAGTGTTGGAAAATATTTAAGATTATTCTAATCCTAAAAAGAGAGCATTTCAGCTAGGCAAAATTTTTTTTTTTTTTAAGGAAAACATTTCAGCATAAGTCAAAAATAGTTTCAAAAGAGATAGTGCCGGGAAAAAAAAAAAAAAATTTAAGATTATTCTAATCCTAAAAAAAAGACAGCATTTCAGCTAAAGGAAAGATTTTTTTTTAAAAAGGGGAAGCATTTCAGCTTAAGTCAAGAATCGTTTCAAAAGAGATATTTAAGATTATTCTAATCCTAAAAAGACAGCGTTTCAGCTAATAAAAGATTTTTGGGAAATATTTGTTTGAAAAGATGATGCTTTGATTAAAAAAAAATGCTTTGGAATTCACAGAGCAATTAGTCATACGCAGTTCAAGGATGCAATGCATGAGCTAGACTATTCTAAGTCTCGAAAAGGGTCCATGCCAATGATCCCACGTTGTTAGGTAACCTACGCAACCACCATAAGTTTGTAACTATATGGCGAGAGTGCGGTTGCTAACCTCGGCGGAACCACCTTGGTATTTAAACCAGACACAGTGAACGTCATTTCCCTACTTTGAGGTCGACCCAAAGGGAGAAATGGTTCGAATCCTAACAGTATGATGCATAAAACAACATAAAAAAAAAAGGTACTCTAAATAGCCATCGTTTTACTTTTCAAGTTTCACTTCCCCAGCGGAGTCGCCAAATTGTGGACAAGGGAATTTGATCCACGCGATGTTTTATTTCAAAAACATTTTCATTTGAAAAGAGTCGCCACTAAATTTTTAGGTGGAATTTAGAAACCAAATTTAGAGAAAAAGAGCTCGTGTGAGTTTACGTGTTAGGAAGTTTAAAAGAATTTCATTAATTTAACGCCTAACCCCGCCCGTCGTAAAGACGGTCTCTACTAAATAAAACCATGGCTATTACGAGTACACATGCGGATATGCAAACAATATTTTAACCCTAAACAAAAAATATCCATTCTACGTCGTTTAATGCACATATAACTTCGTCAAAATTATTTAACATGGGTTCATTTACTATTCTAGCAAACAAAGCGGAGAAGCAGAAATACTCACCGACAGCATAAGATAGATTAACAAACGTTAGCGGCAGACGAATAAAAAACAATCAAATATAACTAATACTCTATACGGACAAGCATGAATGATTAATATAGATAATTAAATATGGCATATGAATATAAAGCAGTAACAAGCAAACATAATCAAACATATAAATAAACATAAACAAACGTGCAACCTAATAATTAAATACACACACTAACATACGCATAGATAAAGCTGAAAATCAACTAATGAACATAAGAGCATGTGCCTAACAAACGAAGCACGTAATATAAATACACACATGTATGAGTAAATACACAAGGGTTGGATAATCGAACCGACTCATACAAATTTACGCAGACAACATGAAGACTCGAACGCATCTCACGAAGACTTTAACCAAACCGTCCTACAGGTCAAGCTTCTACGCAACTCAAAATTTAATGAACAAAACAACACCAACAAGCTTAAACGCAAACATGCGGTCTATACGTGATCAACGAAACTAAACGTTAGATGACGAAACGAAAACATGAAAACTAAATCTAACCTATGAACATGAATTATAAATCTGAAAACAACATGAAAGACCAAATTTAAAACAACCAACATGAATGACAGGAACAAGAACGGATTACGTAAAAAAAACTAACAGAATCAATCTAACGAAGAACTTTTGAGTCATATTACATAATGGAATTAAACATGCATACTAGTGAACAATAGGCACGAAACATTCACACATACACATCAAAATCAGGCTACAATCATCAACCTAAAACGAACAATAAAAAAACTACGACGATAAACAACAGAGCGACAGAGAGTAATAAAGAGCGACAGAGAGCTATAAAAGTAATAAAAAAACGAAAATTCAACAAAATAAAGAGAGTATTTTTGCACCCTCAACTTACATGTATCGTTGACCAAATATCCGAGTCGTAATCGATTGTAAGATTTTATCCCAAGGGGCCGTCGTCGACAAAAACAATTTGTAAAACTTCGAAACACGTTTCACAGTTTTGACTTGTAACTAGCGATTTTCAAAAGCTTGTAACTTCTTCGTTTCTCAACGAAATTTCGATCCGAAAGATGTTCTGGAAAGCTTGGAACGTGAACTTTAAATATATGTAAATAAACAAGACAGGTTTTGTGGCTTTCAGCACTAAAAACGAGGTAGAAGAAGCGGACAGCAACACGAAGAACAGGCTCTGTTTTCGGCTGCTACTATTGGGTTCTTTGAGGGCTTTTTTTGTGACTTTGTATCATGTGTGTAGGCTCTCCAATTCGTTCCCCCTTGAATGCTTGTGGTTAGTGTGTATTTATAGGCTCGAAAGTAGGGTTTTTTGAGGGGAGAAGAGCAGTTCTGCTCTGTTTTAGTATTTCTTGTCAAGGCACGTTTTAGGGCTTTGTAGGGGGTTTTCTTGGGTGGCAAGGCAAGGTTACATGGGTAGGATAGTTAGGATATGGGTTTGGGTCATGGGTAGGCGAATACGAGTCGGGTTTTGGTCAAATAATGGCTGATTTTGGGCTTACCAGCTGTTGCGGATCAGCTTTGTTTTTGGCCACGTTTTGGCTTGTTGAGGTGGGTTTAAGTCGTGGTTGGACAGGTCTCTGGGCTTTTTTCTGGCCTGGTTAGTCGAAGGGGAGGATGGGTAGGAAAAGTCTTGAAATTCGTGTTGAAACGGGCTCAAAATCGTTCTTAAAATCGAGCTTAAAACGAGTTTTAAAACTTGCTGTTAAGAAAACGAATTCGTCGAATACGATTTAATAAACTGTTTTAAAAGCACGAGAAACGACTTTTCAAGTCAAATAAATGAATTTGTAAAAGCGACTTTTCAAATCGAAATACTTAAAATGATTTTTCAAATCGAAACATTTTATTTTCAATAAAACACTACTTGCGATAAAATAAAACTTGACAGAGCTTATTAAATCGAATATTAAAAAGCATTGCGTCGACAGCGTCCGGCTTACATCGTAAAACGAACTCAAATAGATGACACGATATACACGTTGTCCTATCATCATTGGGTATTTGTCGGGTTTTCTATAAATTTCCATATCGACAGATACGGGTATCTACAAAGTCGACTAAAAACCAGGTTGTTACAAAAAGCACCTGCCAAAGCGTACTCAAATCAGTTGGAGGCGTACGAGACTTGACCAAACGACCAAGAGTCATATATGTACAAGCGCGAGGCCATACAATATGGTCTTTTTCAAAATTCATTTGCATATTTTCGAAAAGTCACCTTAAAACTTTCAAAAATAACCAACCTAACAAACTAACAAATTAACGCTTTTCAAACAAAATAATCGCAAATTTTTGAAATAAACTTTTTTCAAATTTTCCTTTTTACAAAATCAGCAAAAACCCGAGTCAAGGCTTTCAACCTCAACTCGTGGGTTTCATTCTTTGAGCCTCACGGCTCAAATCCTTTTTAAAATCTTCGACTTGACTAGTTTGAGTCGATTCCATTTTCACGCATCCATCCTTAGCCCATGACAACATACCGTCGCTCGGGCTAAATGGATGCAAAGTAAAATCTTTCTACATCGAAATGAGCTGCGCGCACGCATTCTCGTCTCAAAAACACTCCTAGCTTGTTTTCGAAAACTTCCCTTTTTCAAAACTTAAAAGAGTCTTTTTCAAACGAAATGAGCTAAAAACGAACATATAAATGAATGTGTCAGTCGAGTCTGTCATATAGCTGATGCACTCCATGCAAATGTAGGGAATTTGCAACTGGATACCCGCCGCACTAAGAACCGAGTCGTCCTACCCCGCAAGAAATGAACCTACAAACGAAAAATGGCCGGCAACGAAGATGTTGGCGCACTCCGCGAACAAGTTACCAAACTAACCAATGACCTCGAACACCTGTTGGCCCACCACAACACTGAAGTCACCCGAATGGAGCTGAAAATCAAGGATGAGGCGGATAAACACGCCAAAAGCTCCAGGCTATGGAGGAACGCCTCGGTACCCCAGGGGGTTACTCCATACACAAAGAAAACGAAAACATCCCTCAAAACATCAAGGACGCACTACCAAGCAAGCTCGCCCTCAGTGACCTCCCGATCTTCCAAGGTCACGAGAGCCCGATCACCCACATCAGGGCTTTCAAATCACAAATGGGTATTAAGGGTGTTGATCCGGAGCATTGGCCCTCACTATTCCCACATTCTCTCGCCGCTATACCCAAGACATGGTTCTATTCCTTGAACCCAGAAAGAGTCTCCTCATTTGAGCAGATCACCGTCGAGTTCGACCATCAATACAAGGACAATGATGACACCCAGGTCTCTATCCGTACCCTGGAGGTCCTATCACAAAGAGACAACGAAGGATTCACCGAGTACCTTACTAGGTGGAAGAAGCTCAGTGCACAAATCCCAAATCGTCCGCGAGAGGACGAACTTGTGCCCAAATTCGTCAATAACTTGCGACCCGTGTAGCAGTTCTACATGCGGTATAGCAACATTCAAACCTTCAAGCAACTTACCAAGGTCGGCACCCAGATTGAAGACGATCTTAGGACAGGGACCATGGCCAAGTACACTGGTCATGCTTATCAAGGCAGTTCGTCCAAGTCAACACAAACGGCCAAGAGCGATGAGAATCGTACCGTTGCCAACCTAGAGTCACTTGGCGATCCAGAGTCGTTCGCTACTACTACCTCTTCTTCCTTCAAACCTAGGAGGAATTTCGACACACTTTACATGTCTTACACTAAGGCATTCAAGCGACTGGTCGACAAAAATTATCTGCAACCCATCGGGCCGACCACTGAACCGCCTGAAGACAAGAAGCCTAAGTCATGGGACTTTAATGCTTACTGTGCCTACCACAGAGGCAAGGGCCACGACACTGAGAACTGCTTCAAACCGAAGCACGCCATTCAAGACCTTATCAACCAAGGAAAGCTCGATAAGCCGACGGCCAATGGTAAGCCGTCCAAAGATAACCCCTTGGCTAACCATGCAATCTTCGTGGGTTCCATACCCGTCATTGATTGCTCCTACCTCATCACACCTATCGACGACCAGATCAACACTATCTCTCTTGACCAACCAATCATGGAGAGTAATGTTCAAAACGACGGCGAGAGCTTCACCAATTTTCTAGCAAGATGGAAAGAGCTCAATACACACCTTATAGGTTTAGTGCACCCCGATGAACTTGTGCACGACATCATCAAAGATTTACACCCAATATATCAAACCCACATCCGGTATGCTAACATACGTAATTTCAATCACCTCGTCAACATCGCCACACAAATTGAGGACGATTTGAACGCATGCTACGGCGAGCAAATCAATGGAGTGTGGTACACTAGTAGCGAGAGTGAAGGCGAGTGGCCACCACCTAACAAGACCATCGCCCAAATTAACAACACTAGCAGTTCTTCCTCTTCTAAAAATAACAAAAGGGTCAAAAACAAGAAGGGAAAGAAGAAGGGTAACAAGCCCCAAGTCAAAGCCAACACCACTGAGCCCGAGATTAAGGACGAGGTTTCGCACCTAACCCGCTCCGGGCGACCTTATCAAAATATCTTTACGGATGCCCACGCCGAGGAGGCCGCCGCCCCTGACAAGGGCAAAACCGTAGTTCAGGAGACGTCCCCTCCAAAGACACACCCGCTACTCCAGTAATCCTACCACCAAGCACGAGCGAGACGCTTCAAAAGCAACTCTTCGCACCAAAGCCGACGTCTCAATATGGGCTCTCCTACGAGACTCCGCCGAACACAGAAAAGCATTCATCCGCGCCCTACAAATAGCGAGCGCAGATGCAGACATCTCACCTAACCAAATGGTCAGTCATGTTACAAGAGATTGGCTTGCCGGAGCCATCACCTTCTCTGATAATGAATTTCCGACATTTGGCGCTAATCACAACTTAGCCCTATACATTAGCGCCGAATGCAGGAAGCGAACTTTACCCGTAACCTTGATCGACAATGGGTCTGCAGTGAATGCTTTACCCCTATCAACCGCACGTTGTCTGGAGCTTGACGACAAAGATTTTCGACCCAGCAACGAAGGCGTCAAAGCCTTCGATGGGATCAAACGTAGCGTGAAAGGGACAATCTCCCTTCATGTACGCACAGGCCCCATAGAACGAAAGGTCGATTTTCAGGTAATCGACATGACACCATCCTATAACATGCTTCTAGGACGCCCATGGATTCACGCTGTGCGAGCCGTGACATCCACGCTACACCAAAAGGTGAAGCTACCTCTCAACGACGAGGTTATAACTATCAATGCCTCCAACTTCCGCGCTCTTTTTGATCTTCCCAAGGAGCGTAACACCGCAGAAATCACGATCGAAGAAAATCAAGAACCCTGCGGTTTTGACTTTGAAATAGGTGCTATCACAACCACACCTATCCGAAACTATAAGCCTTTCGAAATCAAAGATAATCATAGCCTTTGGCCCACCATGGGTCTAGGCTACAAGCCAAAGAAAGGCGATCTCGAGCAAATGACTAAGGAAGTTAAGAAGCGCAAGTTTGCGCGTAAATTCAACCTCCCGAAATACTCATTTGACATGGGTAAATACTTCGTCTCAGGGGGAGGATACGATAAAGACGAATACGCCAAACCTCAGGAGCATTGCTTCGCCAGTGAAAGTGGACTACCTTTCACCAACAAAACCAATGAAGATTTGGTCTCATCCATCCTTCGAGACCGCCGATTCAACCCCGACGACCTCATCACTGACACCGCCGAGAAGACCTTAGATGGTTGGTACAAGATTACCAAGTGGACCGACTCCCAGGGCCACAAATACCAATTTGTCGCAGGGGAAGGACCCCCTTTGACAAGATAACCTCGCAAAATGGTGAAGACTCAAGCGACGATACTTCAAGCAGCAACACCGAAGACGACGAAGAGGAGGAAATTCTTTTAGGATCTAATTCTCTAAGTGTCGGGTCATCTGTCGACCCATCCTCTAGTTTTAGCTTAGACTTTTTATTTTCGGAGGCTAGCTCCAGCTCGTCTCCTAGTTTGTCTAACATTTCTTCTTTAATGAATAATACAGATAAGTTTGCCTACGTCTCGTCTCAAGCTAAAAACAAACAAATAAACAACAAACAACAAACAAAATTTAAACAAACAAACAAAATAACACAACACACAAATCCGTGCAATAAAAATGAACCAACGAATGAACAATCGTTAATTAAATACATTGCAAACATCATGGGCAACCCAACACAAAACCCGATCATCGAGGATACCGTAACCATTAACATAGGAACCCCCGAAGAACCAAGGGAGCTGCAACTAGGCGCTTCACTAAGTGAGGATGAGCGCACCGACTTCACCCAACTCTTAACCGAGTTCAAAGATGTCTTTGCTTAGTCATATAAGGACATGCCCGGCATCGACAGGAGCATAGCCGAACATCACATCCCCATCAAACCTATCAAACAAAAACTAAGGAGACTACGACCCGAATGGTCCCTTATGGTCAAGGAAGAAATCGAGAAACAACTACAAGCCGGCTTCATTCAAGTCGTCGAGTACTCAAATTGGGTCTCAAACATGGTCCCAGTCCTAAAGAAAAACGGCAAGATACGAGTATGTGTCGACTTCCGCGATCTAAACAAGGCAAGTCCAAAGGACGACGTTCCACTACCGCACGTAGACGTTCTAGTTGACAACACCGCTGATCATGCCCTTCTATCCTTCATGGACGGGTATGCAGGATACAATCAAATCAAGATGGCCCGCGAAGACATGGCCAAGACCATATTCATCACACCATGGGGCACTTATTGCTACACAGTAATGCCTTTTGGTCTAATCAATGCGGGCGCGACCTATCAACGCACCGCGACCACACTTCTACACGACATGATGCACAAGGAGGTTAAAGTATACGTGGACGACATGATCGTCAAATCCAAGGAAAGAGATGATCACATTACAAACCTCCGCAAGTTCTTCACACGACTCCGCCAATACAAAATGCGTCTCAATCCCCAAAAATGTACATTTGGAGTAAAATCCGGCAAGCTACTAGGACACGTAGTGAGTGATAGGATTGGTCGCGCTCTCCTAGTCAAAAATAAATCCAAACTCACTCTACTAGGTAGCAAGGGTAAGTCGGGTCGAATCCACAGGGAGATGGTTGCTAATGTTGGTTATTTTTAGTGATTCTAATCTCGGTTCGAGGGGTTGAGGTTACTAAAGCTATAGCGGAGGAAAAGGGGTTAAAACTTATAAGGAAAAGGTCTAGGGAATCGGGGATAGCATAGGCAAAGCTAGGATGAAGGATGGTGACAGAAATGAGTCGAGAATCGCATGTGCTAAGGAATAGGCTCGGCCTCTCGGTCCTAAGCGTCCTCTAGGTCTCAAATGCGGGCTCTCGCAACTTACAAGTGAGGGTCCTAATGGTTAGTCTCGTGCCCTACCTTAAACTAGGCTTTCGTTCTTAAGTTTAAGGGTAGCAAAGGCTCACTAATCCTTGGCCAAAGGATCAACAAACACAAACAAAACCAAAATCACAAGCAAAACCCTCATCAAAACATCACCAAAATCGACCTAGACTACTCACCCATGATCACCCTTTCTCCCTAGATAAAGGACTACTCACTCATGATGAAAACAACAACAAAAGCAATAACAATGGATGAAAACATGATCAACAATGATATAAGATGAAATGATAAACAAAGGAGAGAAGTATAAAACAAAACACAATCAGAAATTGCAAGAGAAAGAGAAGAACAAAGTCAACAATACCGAAATAGGACGATCAAACAAGCAATCCGAGTCGAGAATTCAAAGTACAAGAAGAAAAATTAATCTAACCCTAAATTTTTGATAGAAAGTAGTTTAAAGTGTTAGGAAGATCCTCTCAAAATTTCGTCCGAAAATAATATGTTTTGCCCCCTCAAATAGACGAAACATTTCAAGCTAACGAAGCGTCTCAGCTGTCCCTAGGTGGTCCCGGACGGGTTGGGGCCATCCCGGACGGGACAAGGGCACCCGGACGGGACAAGGTCATCTCGGAGCCTTCAGTTCAAGTCCTCTTTTGTGCTTCTTTTGTACTTAGTTTTTTTCCTTGTTTTTGCTTCTTTTGGCTTGCAGCAAAGCCAACTTCCTTTCTTCTTGTTGTCCCAAGGTCTAGGGACATGGCATGGCTCATCCCAAAGGGTAGGGACGGGGTCTAGGACGATCACGTGAGCTCCATACTCGGTCCCATGGTCCCGGGACACCTTCAAAGGCCAAAACGGGGCTCGTGCGCAAGCGAAACGCAACAAAACCAACTCGGAACTTCACGAAACTTTATGAAACTTCACGAATCCTCTCGATTAGCATCCTAACCTCCAAATAGCTGCTTATACCTGCAAAATGGACACAAAAACGCAGCAGTGCCAAATCGGAAAGAAATAGGAGCTGAAACGCATGTAAAAGCACAAGAAACGCGAAGAAACGCAAACGACAGGGGCTATATAAATATATAAATATAAGACACATCAAACTCCCCCAAACCGAACCGTTGCTTGTCCTCAAGCAACCAAGCATGACAGAAAATAGAGGACAAAGCGAGCAAAAGAAGACTTCCCAACAATCACCAAACCGCAAGTAGCATAAGCAAATGGCAATCGATCCCGAAACAACATGGGACTTAAGGGAATAGCTAGCTAACGGATGAGAATTACAAGACGGCGCTGAATGAATGGCATGGCTTGAACAAAGGCTCTCTAGCAATCAAATCACGGACCTCTCGCGGTTTCCACTCTAGCACAAATGATGAACAAGGTGAAGTATATAGTGACACTCACCTACTCAACTTGTGGAAGCACGCCCGCAATCTAATGTGGACCGAATCTCGTATTCCCGTACACAAATAATGTCACAAAAAACGAAGCAAACATGAGGGCTTACATAGGAAATGAGGATGTAAAGGCCATAGAGAGGTAAAGGGTGATAAGGTGGATCAAATAGTTATGGAATCGTGGAGCTAAGCCACTAGAAACCACTCGTACTACTCAAGTGCTCGTCCAACCAAAACGGAACCCAACTCTCATGAAAAACGGACCGAAAGCAGCATATCGGTCTCCTTTACACATCAACGCAACAAAAGCAAATGAGTACTAGTGCTCACTCATGTAAAACAACAACAACTTCTTCATTTTGTGCACACACTTTCTTCTTTCTTTAGATTTTTGTGTTGTGTTTGTATTTTTCAGATTTTTGATTGATTTTTTCTTGAGCAAAAGAGCACAAATGTATAGTTGCGGAAAAATACCTCATAAAAGGTCGGGGAAATAGCAATCCCGACTCAAATATTCACCAACTCTCCCAACAAGCACACGACGTCAGCAAGTCGTAGCAAAATAATGATCACAACCCAAGAACGAGCACAAGAGTAAGCAAAAGCGGTAACTAGCTAGGCTAGGGTAGGCTATTTGGCAATGTAGCTAGCAAAATCATGTGGTTAAGGGTAAAAGGATCAAATAAGAGAGGATAAAAGCAATGTAAGGACATGGTCAATGAAAAGCAATCAACTAAAGCCTCATATGCGAAAACAAGTGACAAAATCGTGGGAAACACGGGATAGGGGCCACACTTATGCGCGTTTTAATTACGTACCCCACGAGGAGAACTACTCACAATATAAGCACGGGGACCGGGATAGATGAACCGGCCTCTGGAGGCTAAAAACCTCACAATATAGTAGCTATAGTCCATGAATAATAAAGCCAACAGTAAAAGCACGCCATCATCTGCAAACGCGTCTAAACATCCCCGTAGCGCTAATCCAAACAATATAAATCATGCCAAAGCTCAAAGCATACAAGGGAAGGGATGTCGGGAAAGAATAAGGTAAAAACAGCTCGCAAACAACAGTCGGGATACGTTTTTTTGGATTTTTTTGTGAATTTTTCTGATTTTTTTGTATTTTTTTGAAATTTTCAGATTTTTTGGATTTTTGATGTTTTCAGATTTTTTGGATTTTTGATGTTTTTGAAAAATGAAAAACGGAAAGAAAAATGCAAAAAGAAAAGCAGAGCGAAAAGCAGAGCGTTTCTCCCCCCAAACCGGACGACACATTGTCCCCAATGTGTCCTAAAGCACATCAACACGGGGACCGTAAAAATAAGGGGGATAGAAACGAGCAAAGAAAGTCTCAAAAGAAATAAAGTACATACAATTTATTTACAAGCAAAACATTCCCCCAAACCAGCATCAAACTGGGGGCGCAGCACGGTACGGGAAGTACCACCAACCGTGGGTCTCGTCGTAAACAACCCCACTACCATCGTCCTCATCATCATCATATCCATCATCATCATCTACTCCAATAACTCGGCCAACAGCTCCATCCACTCGGCCTAAATCAACACTCGCAACAGCATGCATGTCGTCTTTGATTACACTCTTACCCGCATCCATCCTCCCTAGAGTACCTGCAACAACATCATGACAGCAAAGCACGGCCTCAAGAGGGTCCCTCTCGAGGACCTGGGGTAAGTAGTCGTCAACACAATCATCGATAAGATCAACAGAAAAGACCGACTCCTCTAACATGGGACGCTTCAAAGCGTTTGACAAATTAAAAGCAATTTTATCACCTCCTACATCCAAAGTCAACCGTCCGTTCTTGACGTCGATAATTGCACCAGCAGTGTGCAAGAAAGGCCGACCCAAAATGATAGGAATTTGGGAGTCCTCGGCCATGTCAAGAACAACAAAGTCGACAGGGATGAAAAATTTACCGACTTTGACAGGAACGTCCTCTAGAACACCCAAGGGGCGTTTAACAGAACGATCCGCCATTTGGAGCGTGATGTTGGTTACTTTCAAAGGTCCCATGTTGAGTTTCTCGCATACAGAGTAAGGCATGACACTCACGCTTGCACCTAAGTCACAAAGAGCATTATCAATAAGAGTAGTGCCAACAGTGCAAGGGATAGAGAAGCTACCCGGATCTTTCAATTTAGGAGGAGACCGGTTTTGTAATAGTGCACTGCATTCCGCAGTAAAAGCCACAGTCTCGACCTCATTGAAAGATCTTTTGCGAGTATGGATATCTTTTAAAAACTTCGCATAAGCGAGAACTTGCGTGACAAGCTCGGTGAAGGGTACCGTTACCTTGAGGTCCTTGACAACCTCCATAAACTTACCAAATTGTGAGTCGAGTTTAGATTTTACCACTCGGCTCGGGAATGGCAATTTGATTTGAATGGGCGGCTCGACCGGCTTAGCTTGCGCTTGCTGCGTCTCCGTGTTCCTACTCTTCTCGGCTGCCCCCTGCACACCACCACCATCCACGGCCTGTTCTCCTTGGGGCACGGCTGCCCCATTTCCCTTGCCCGCTCTACTCGTGCTTGCTCCATTGCTCTTCGTACCTGCTCCTGCAAAACCATCACTAGAAGCATGCATATCATTAGGAGAAAGAGGAGGGTCTACCTCACTTACCACCGTAGGCATTGGTGGACCGTCATAGCTTGTGCCACTTCGCAAGGAAATGGCATTGATCGACTCATGTTGAGGTTGAGTGCCTTGCGATGGGAGGTTACCCGGTTTCCTTTGAGAACTTGAAGAAGCAAGTTGAGCCATTTGTGTCTCGAGCATTTTAATGGCCGCGTCTTTCGCTTGATCGCTCTTTTGAATATGAGCCATCATGGTGTCTTGCGATTTGGCCATTTGCATCATCATGGCACGCATTTCGCTCATCGGGTCGGGAACCGGAGCGGCTTGTATGGGTGGTGGAGCATTTGGTTGTTGAAAATTAGGGCGATTAAAGCCCGGAGGGTTGTAAGGCCTTGGATTATTGTTGTATGAGCTGAAATTTTGTGGAGTGTTGTAGTGTGGTTGTTGTTGCGGAGGATTCAAAACATTGTTGCTTTTGTAGCTCAAGTTCGGGTGGTTTTTGTATCCCTCATTGTAGTAATTGGAGTAGGGGTTATTTTGTGAATGTGGTTGAGATTGAAAAGCAAGAACGGGAGTATACATACCTCGGCACTCATGAGAAGTGTGACCGGAAACGCCACATGTATTGCAAGGCGTATCATGAGAGGTGTGCATTGCCGCTACCGATTGTCCACTCGCGTTGGAAGAACTACTACCCGCTTGCATGTGACTCATCATCATCGCGGTCATAGCATCCATCTTAGCCGAAAGCATAGCCACCACGTCACTGTCGTTCTTGCCACCGCTTCTAGGAACGTTCCTAGAGCTCCCGTATTGAGCATTGTGAATGGCCATGGCCTCGATCGTGTCAATAGCCTCCTCCACATCAATATTATCAAACCTACCATTCGCGGCGGAGTCAAGGACTTGGCGTGATTCATTGTACAACCCATTATAGAATTGCATGACGATAAACCATTTGTCCATGCCATGATGTGGGCATTGACGTTGAAGCTCCTTGTATCGTTCCCATGCATCAAACAAGGACTCATCTCCTCGTTGTCGGAAGCTCGTGATTTGGCTTCTTAGCATGGCGGTCTTCTCCGGTGGGAAGTACTTTTGATAGAATGCCAAGACCAAAGAGTTCCAATCAACAATCGCAAGAGCAACGCGATTCAATGAGTTAAGCCACAGCTTGGCTTTGTCTCGGAGGGAAAATGGGAAGAGCATCTCCCTAATTTGATCTTGAGTGACCCCCGTTTGTTTGATCGTCGAGCAATAGTCACAAAAATTCTGAATATGGAGATTGGGGTCTTCACCGGGACTCCCTCCAAATTAAGTGCGCTCAATGAGGTTAATAAAAGCGGGTTTAACCTCAAAATTGTTGGCCGCTATGGTTGGCATAGCATTGCCCGTCGGAACTTGAGCCGCGGTCGGTCTAGAATGATCCGATAGCTTAACCATCTTCTTTATTTCGGGCACGGGTTCAATGTGAGATGAAGTAGAAGGGGAAACAGTAGCTTCCAAATCCTTAAGCAAGTTCTTGCGCCTTAAGAATGTACGTTCCGGCTCCGGGTCAAATGGAATTGCCAAGCCTTTCTGAGACGTACGTGATAACCTGGGCATGCACAACACTCGAGGAAGCTATAAGTAACGGCCTCAAGGAATTGAGGTTCCTTGAGACAAGAGTAACAAATGAGAAAAGAACCAAATAACAACAAAAACAAAAGCCGTCTCCCCGGCAACGGCGCCAAAATTTGATAGGATTGGTCGCGCTCTCCTAGTCAAAAATAAATCCAAACTCACTCTACTAGGTAGCAAGGGTAAGTCGGGTCGAATCCACAGGGAGATGGTTGCTAATGTTGGTTATTTTTAGTGATTCTAATCTCGGTTCGAGGGGTTGAGGTTACTAAAGCTATAGCGGAGGAAAAGGGGTTAAAACTTATAAGGAAAAGGTCTAGGGAATCGGGGATAGCATAGGCAAAGCTAGGATGAAGGATGGTGACAGAAATGAGTCGGGAATCGCATGTGCTAAGGAATAGGCTCGGCCTCTCGGTCCTAAGCGTCCTCTAGGTCTCAAATGCGGGCTCTCGCAACTTACAAGTGAGGGTCCTAATGGTTAGTCTCGTGCCCTACCTTAAACTAGGCTTTCGTTCTTAAGTTTAAGGGTAGCAAAGGCTCACTAATCCTTGGCCAAAGGATCAACAAACACAAACAAAACCAAAATCACAAGCAAAACCCTCATCAAAACATCACCAAAATCGACCTAGACTACTCACCCATGATCACCCTTTCTCCCTAGATAAAGGACTACTCACTCATGATGAAAACAACAACAAAAGCAATAACAATGGATGAAAACATGATCAACAATGATATAAGATGAAATGATAAACAAAGGAGAGAAGTATAAAACAAAACACAATCAGAAATTGCAAGAGAAAGAGAAGAACAAAGTCAACAATACCGAAATAGGACGATCAAACAAGCAATCCGAGTCGAGAATTCAAAGTACAAGAAGAAAAATTAATCTAACCCTAAATTTTTGATAGAAAGTAGTTTAAAGTGTTAGGAAGATCCTCTCAAAATTTCGTCCGAAAATAATATGTTTTGCCCCCTCAAATAGACGAAACATTTCAAGCTAACGAAGCGTCTCAGCTGTCCCTAGGTGGTCCCGGACGGGACAGGGGCCATCCCGGACGGGACAAGGGCACCCCGGACGGGACAAGGTCATCTCGGAGCCTTCAGTTCAAGTCCTCTTTTGTGCTTCTTTTGTACTTAGTTTTTTTCCTTGTTTTTGCTTCTTTTGGCTTGCAGCAAAGCCAACTTCCTTTCTTCTTGTTGTCCCAAGGTCTAGGGACATGGCATGGCTCATCCCAAAGGGTAGGGACGGGGTCTAGGACGATCACGTGAGCTCCATACTCGGTCCCATGGTCCCGGGACACCTTCAAAGGCCAAAACGGGGCTCGTGCGCAAGCGAAACGCAACAAAACCAACTCGGAACTTCACGAAACTTTATGAAACTTCACGAATCCTCTCGATTAGCATCCTAACCTCCAAATAGCTGCTTATACCTGCAAAATGGACACAAAAACGCAGCAGTGCCAAATCGGAAAGAAATAGGAGCTGAAACGCATGTAAAAGCACAAGAAACGCGAAGAAACGCAAACGACAGGGGCTATATAAATATATAAATATAAGACACATCAGTGAGCCAAAGAGGCATCGAGGTCGACCCCTCGAAGATAAAAGCAATTATGGCAATGCAACCACCCAAGAATCTAGACGAAATCCGAAGCTTCCTGGGTCAGATCCAATACATCTCCCGCTTCATAAGCAAACTAACCATGATATGCGAACCCATCTTCAAGGAGCTGAAGAAAACTGACCATGTAGAATGGGATGAAGCATGTCAACAAGCATTTGATAAGGTTAAGGAGTTGTTATCCAACCCCCCAGTCCTAAGACCACCACAAAAGGATCGACCCTTATCACTCTACCTCACAACAACATCAACTGCAATGGGCGCCATGCTCGCCCAAGAAGTCAACGGCGAAGAACATCCAATTTACTACATCAGCAAGAAGTTTCTCGACTATGAAACTCGATACGCGCCCGTCGAGAAAAGCTGTTTAGCATTAGTATGGGCATCCAAAAAGCTCCGTCACTATATGCTAGCACACCAAACAAAGGTCTACTCAAAAATGGACCCCGTTAAGTACCTTTTCGAGAAACCAGTGCCAAATGGACGCATGGCACGATGGACCTTACTTCTAGCCGAGTTCGACATCATCTACGTTCCCCTTAAGGCCATCAAAGGACGAGCGGTCTCAGATTTTCTCGCCGATCACGCAATCGACGAAGAACCCATCATTGACACCACATCATTTCCCGACGAAGGAATATACAACATAAACGAAGAACAGTGGGAATTATATTTCGACGGCTCTTCAAATTACCGAGGCTGTGGAATAGGAATACTACTCATTTCCCCGAACGGAGAACACACACCCCTCTCCATCAAATTAGACTTTGACGTATCGAACAACGCCGCAGAATATGAGGCATGCCTGCATGGACTACAGGCCGCACTCATACTAAACGCAAGGAACCTACGAGTATACGGAGATTCCTCGCTAATCATTAACCAAGTGTCTGGAGCATGGAAGATACTTAACGAAAACCTCGCGCTATACCAAAACAAAATTCAAGAGCTCATCGCCAAATTCCACCGCGTAGAATTCTTGCATTTACCTCGCGAAGAAAACCAATTCGCAGACGCCTTATCAAAGCTAGCATCACTACTAAACATCCCCCCGGGAATACAGACCATTCCCATCGTCGTGGAACGAAGCAGCGAACCCGCATACATATGCGACATCCAAGCCGAGAATGAACAAAACGAACCTTGGTACCAAGCCATAATCAACTTCAAACGAGACGGAGAATATCCGCCAAACACTGACAAACGCGCCAGAAGAGCTCTCCGGCTTCTAGCATCACAATTCGTGCTGGAAGTGGACAAACTACTCAAGAAAACGCCCCAGGGTACACTACTTTTGTGCGTTGATCACAACAAAGGACGAGAGATTATATCTCAAGTCCACGATGGCGAGTGCGGACCTCACATGAACGCACGAGCCCTATGCAAACAGATCCTTAGGCTGGGATGGTACTGGACCACCATGGAAGCCGACTGTGCGAAGTATGTCAAACACTGCCACAATTGCCAAATCTTCGCGAATGTTCAACACATACCCCCTTCACCCTTATACAGCCTCACATCTCCATGGCCATTCTCGACATGGGGAATCGACGTTATAGGCAAAGTACACCCGGTTGGAGCAGGAGGACACTGCTTCATCCTCGTGGCCATCGACTATTTCACGAAATGGGTCGAAGCCGCATCATACCGTAAACTTGACACCAAAGAGGTCGCCCGTTTCATACAGAATAATATCATATGTAGATACGGCGTACCCCACGAGCTGATAAGCGATCAAGGCTCCCACTTCCGAGGAGAAGTCGAACCTATCCTCACTAAATACAACATTCAAAGACATAGATCATCACCTTACCGACCCCAAACCAACGGAGCGGTAGAAGCTGCGAACAAAACTGTAGTGACCATCCTCAAGAAGATGTTTGACACTTGCCATGACTGGCCACACAAAATCCCTTTTGCCTTATGGGGATATCGAACCACAATACGCACACCAACAGGGATGACACCCTAGTTCCTAACATACGGCATGGAAGCCGTACAACCTGTAGAAATCGAAATGAAATCACTTCGAATTCTAATGGAAGCAGACATACCAGAAGCAGAGTGGGCCCGAGAACGATATGAGCAACTCATCCTCCTTGACGAAAGGTGTTTACACTCACTAAGCACCGTTCGCATGTACCAATCAAGATTACAACGCGCATACAACAAACGAGTCAAACCACGCAATATCAACGTGGGTGACTTGGTCCTTAAATCAGTAAGGGCGCCGCTACCGGTCGACCCAAGAGGGAAATTCAAACCTAATTGGGCCGGACCATACCTGGTTAAAGAAATCCTTCCCGGAGGAGCTGCAAGGTTAACCGACCTTGACGGTGAAGAGTTTAACCTACCCACCAACCTTGATCAGCTTAAGAAATACTACCCTTAAGCTCTACACGACTTTGCAATGTATTTCATAACGAACACAACGCACGGATGAACTACGCTTGGTTTGATTCCACAAAAATGGATACGTAGGCAGTCTAACAAAAGACTCAACCAAAATCACGAACTACGCCGGTTTGATTCTGTGTAAAACATAGATACGTAGGCAGCTTTTCAAAGCGCAACCGAACTTCTTCGCACGCACGCCCGAAGCTTAAAAAGGTTGAGGGCGATGCACTCACAAAATGACACGCTCAAAGCTTAAAAAAGTCGAGAGCACAGTCAACACAAAATGACACGCTCGAAGCTTAAAAAAGTCGAGAGCACAGTCAACACAAAACGCGTAAGTCTAAAGCTTAAAAAGGTCGAAGATTTAAAAAAAAAAAAAAAAAAAACAAATATCCGAAGCTTAAAAAGGTCGAGGATACTCAAAATAAAGCAAAAGAGACGAGACAATAGGCAAACACTTTCTTTATTTAGTCATGAATTTTGAAAATGTTTACATTTTAGCTAAAGAGTTTAAAACTAGCTTTCAAACTCATTTTATTCATTGAACAATTAAATAAATAAACAAGAATTCTTTGAATAAAACATCAATGGTCTAAGCATCCTTCTTACGACGCTTTGGAGAACCCTCTTCATCTTCATCCTTTGAAGCATTTGCACGAACAACCACGGAAGCAATCACTGGATTCGGAGCACTCCTCTCGAATCCTGGGGGCTCAATAAGGCCATCTTCATCAGCCTTTTCGATCCTTTCACCCAGACGATCCTGCACTGTCACCCTAGGTCCAAGTCGCTCCCCAAGTGTTCTAGAAGAAGACGCTCCCGCGCTCGAACACGCAAATTCACTATAGTCCCGTCTCCCACGCACCGCAGCATGCGCCAACGACGGTCTTGGACCCGTCTGTTCGCGCCTTCGCATATTCTCCCTATCACGAGGATCCAAAGAAATACACCACCTCCGATAAAAGTCCGAGACACGAGTAGTCTCAGAACCAGCTAGTCGAGCCTAAGTCACTCGATCAGACCATCCTCGCACCCAAGCATCGATCATCCGGTTGTTCAGAACAACCGACTCGCATATCCGAGTATCCTGCGCCGAAATAACCTGTGCCAAACCGACCTGCCTCCTCAACCGATGAGGGTGGATCCATACACCTCGCTCAAACCCACACAACAATATCCCATTAGCCGCATCCGCAACCGACGGTGCCGTGATGTGTCGAATGGACCACCACGATACGACCCACCTTATCGTCCTCTCCCGAACGAACCCTTGGAAGTAGTTCACTGACCGCTCCCGAGGCATAGTCCAATGAAGAGTACGAGTAGTCAACCCGGCAGGAACATACACATCACCTCCCGGCGGAGCTAAGACACGAAGACGCTCCATCAACCATATCTGCAGAATCCTAGCACATCCACGATACGAGCTTAGACGATTCGCATGGCGGTCGTCCAAGCCTAATATAGTCTCAGCCAAGATCAAAGCCGAAGGATCATGGCCCAGCTCCATCTCTTCCATGACCCGTGCATATCTAGCATGGCCATGCACACCATCGTCCATCGACCCAGCAAAGCAGTACCGATGTAGCAAGCAAAACCCTAGGGCTCTCCTCCTAGAACGAGCAGAAATGCTCACGTCACTCAAGTTCACGTAACGCTCGCACAACCGTCGCATGTTTACCACGCCTCCCTCGAACAACCCATCCGCATGAGCATTGGTCATCGAGAGATACTAACGCAATCTCCCATTATAGCCAAACTCACTCCTAACCGCTACTGGGGTAGTACGGTTAGACCATCCCACAATAGCCGAAAATTCCTCTAGCAACGGACATATCTCACCTCCCGGGAACCTAAAAACGTGCACCCTAGGATCCCAATAGTCAAGACAAGCGTCAAGGAAGTCCACCTCGACGCGTATCTGCCTAAAACCTATGAAGACACCTGCTCCAGACAAAGACAACGCCTTCTTCTCCGAATCACTAAAGGAAGACGTCCACCGCTTCAAAAGACCATCAAAATGGTCCATCCTTTCAAAAATACAAAAATATTCTTAAAAATACTAAGCTATTTGAGAGAATACAAAATAAGCAAACAAAAGAATTGAGATTGAATGAGGACCATACCTCGTATCTCCCCTCTTTATATAGGAAAACAAAATCTCGAATTAGGAAAATTCGACGATAAAACCGGCAGTCCGAGCCGCAAGGAGCCTTGCGATTGGAGGTGCCAATCGCAAGACCCCTTGCGATTACCCGTCTCATCCGCAACACGTGTTGCGATTCCTAGGGACGGATTTATCCCTGAATTTCCATATTTTCGACTTTCCAAATCCTAGTATGCATAAAATTACGACGTACATCTTAATTGGGCTCCCTAATTCGGGCCTAATTACGAACAATCGAACATGGACCCATCACAAAACGATGACTAATCCGATCACAACACACTTGATTTTCATAATTCGTTTTAAAGCTCATTTCGAATTTTTAAACGTCTAAAATGAACATTTTCAAACACCTTCTCAGCAAAGCATTTTTCAAAGCAGAGTCTCCCACTCGGGAATCATTTTCAAATTTTTTTCTAGCTACTAACTAAACAGGTACATGAAGAAAATGAAAGTACGATTACACCAGAAACAACCACAAAGTTCAAGCTACAAGAAACGAAAACAACTAGGGCTGCCGACGACGAAGCTCTGCGACCTCCGCCTGAAGACGAGCCACCTCTGCCCGACTTTGACAAAGCTCAGCCGCCTGCTCAGCCCAGGCCATCCTCCAGCGATGGGCCGCCCGCCACAACTTTTTATGGACGTCCTTCGCAACCTGCACAAGACATTTTCAAGCACATTTTGTCTTAATTCTACACCAAATTAAGTCAAACTACGAGGGTAATTTCAAAACCGCAGCCTTCTCTGCTCCATTTTGCCTTAATTTCACATAAATTAAGACAAACTACGGGGGCTAAAACTCAAACTTGCACTTTCAAACCAAAAACAAAAAACGAAGACTCCATTTTGGCTACAGTTTCATTAAACTATAGTCAAACTAAGGGGAGTAATACAAAACCCAGCCCGGAACTTAAGTTTGCCCTTCGTTAACCACTAACTCGGTCAAACTGGGGGCTTACATAGTATACAAATAACGAAGCCATACCTTTTTCACCTTATCACCCCAACTCTCCATCCCTGCATCCGTAATTGCCTGCAGATACTCAGGTACGTGGAAGGTCTCCCGTGCCCCGGCATTACCATGCTCCACCGTCGTAGGGAAGTCTGGGGGTTGGAACGCCAAGTCAGCGTCAGGCACCTTCAACATGAAACACAACACAACAAAGTCACAACACAACAAAGTTAGGAAAATTTTGCTGAAAAACTAGGGAAAATTTTTCAAAATTTTTACTCTACACATACGAACAAGAACAAAACACACCTCGATGGGCCCACTAGCCAACCTACCCATCGCGAACTCTGCGTAATCCAGCTGATGAAGGAGGAGATTATCAGACTCCCCCTCAAGATGCAGCTGCCTTTGCTGCCGACTCAAGACGCGCGTCTCGAAAAGAACCTTAGGTGGATCAAGAGGCACGACGAAGTCAGGATACCTCGTCTGAATCGCCAGACGCTCACCCAAGTACCAAACATACCCATACGGCGTAGCCAAGTACAACCGCTGGGAGTCACGCTCCCTAAACGCACTCCACAACCCCCTCAGAACGCCTGCGGTATCGCTCCCACCGACGCGCGAACTACAAGAAGAAGAAGAAACACGTGAAACACCTTTTCAAGCAAAATCATCTAAATACATGCTATTTAGAAGGTTTCAGTACATACCTGACCACCTCTCACTGCTCGCTTTAACCCGAATGAGGTCATACGACCATTGCATTCGACACTGCCGCATCGCATTCCCAAGTCCATACCGCAGGGTACTTCTTCTCCATGGCAATGGCCGACTCGGGGAGGAAGAAAGGGAAGTGACTGTAGATCCAACACTACACAAGAAACATAAAACAAAATTAGCACGAGAAATCAACACTTTAAGCAAATCAACTGAAGACAAGAACAACGTACCTCCAACAACAAGCCAGGAGACACGATGGGAATCCTAGACCCCCCATCCATCTTCCGTGGCCTAACAGCATCCATGCAGAAACGGATGCACAAGCCCAAGGCCGGGGACACCCAGTCATATGCCCCGATCGCACTCCAGTCCAGAAGATACATCAACACCGAAGTAGCAGCCCGCTCGCCCTTCTCGCCGAAGTAGGCAGAGCTAACGAACCACCAGAGCCACATACGAGCATTCTGCTCGTCGCTCCAAGCCCCAGGACCATGCTGAGTCTTCCCCTCGAAGTACTCCATGATGTAACTCGTCTTAACAGAGTTAGGCGCCTTCCCCTGATAAGGCACCTCCAAACCAGCTCCAATAGCAGCAAGCACTGCGCTGTCGTCAATAGGCGGCGCCAGACTAAAGTCCATGTCACGGTCGCCAAAGGGCAGACCCGTGATAATAGCATATGCAGACAAGGTAATGCCTGCCTCGAACCCCGGCAAATGGAACGTCGTGGTCGTATCCCAATATCTGTCAAGGAACGCCCGGATGACCCTCAAGTTCGCCGTGGTCCGGCTATCTATAATCTGGACCCAACGCTCGACCAAGGGGCCCAGGAGGCACCTATCTATCTTCTCCCTCGCCCCGGGAGACAAAACCTCTCGATACGCCCAAATGACGGACGAAATACCAGAAAACGTCCTCATGAATCCTACCTCGAGCCCGCTAAGAGCCCGATGTGACAAATGACGCTCACGGTCCGCCAACAGGGTGTGACCGTCCCAATTTTTCGCAAAAGGACGGTCAACACGCGGACCATGACTCGCACGACCTCTAGGACGAGACCCTGAAGCCTGTGAAGACTCGCCTACCTCCATGGCCTCTACCTCTCTCTCCTCCTCACCGATCGCACCACCAGGACGCCCACGGGTGCCCATGCCTCGCCCACGACCCCTCCGGGTCGGAAAGTTAATGGATGCAGGAGAAGGATCCCTCGCGCTAAAAGTACGACGCAAACTCGAACCGCCAGTAGTCGTAGGCTCCTCAGCACTAGAACCAGTACTCCGACGAGCACGAGCCCTCGTCGTAGGAGGTCCAGACCAATCCTCATCTGCAATATTCCAGGAACATAAACACAAGACGAAGACACAAGACAAACCACAGAAGTAACAACGTGACAAGAACACCCTATACAGGGCCCTTTCGGACTCAATTCACAATTTGGCCGAAAGCCGCTGTATACACATCAAAATTTCAACTTGATGGTTTCTATACCCTACATTAACCTTCAATTATACCCCAGAACAATTAATTGCATTTTGGACTTGTCAGTTAAAAACCCCTAATTTTGACCTAAGTTCTCCGTATTAATCGACTTTAAACCTCAATTTAAGGGACGATTACTAGCATTTTTCAAAAACTAACACCATACACATACTATACTAGTCAAGGGGAACCTATGGCGAAGTTTAATTGCAATTCCGAGACCGAAAATCCGGGTCCGATTTTTGGGTCGGGACCATTTCATACGAAAATGGTCCAAAAACGTCTCAAACCATACACATTTCACACACACATTCAAGGATAGCATAATACAAGGGAATGGTATCGTTCTCTAGTAATCAAACGGCGAATTTCAAGACAAAAGACGCTTTTTCATTAAAAACGTCATTTCTACATTTCAAGAGCGACCTAGCAATTTACAACGTCAAGATGCATAAAAACAAGTAAAAAGGAGTGTTACCTTGATCCATTTTGAAGTAATGCAACAAAAATGAGCAAAAACGGCTTAGAAATCGCAAGGGACGATTTTTGAGATTGAAAAACGTAAAAATGGGAAATGGAGTAAGTATACGGTGTAAACCGTGTTTTATAGCAGCAGAAAGCCCAAGACCCTAATCGCAAGGACGCTTGCGATTTTGGGAAAGAGCCGCAAGGACGCTTGCGATTCCAGCTTTGGGCATTTTCGTTGTTTTCTCATTTCAAGGCCAAATATGGACTTCTAGTCCACTTTTAGCCCATTTTAACAGTTTTTCACGTTACGTCGCTCGGTTAAGGCGTCACCTAAAGTCCGCCACACTCTTAAACGAGTTTCAAGCACTATACACAACCTTTGCGTATACACTAAACATTAGCATTTTCCTCGGACGATAATTCCCGGCGGATGTAAGCACTCTTTACGAGATAAGCACCAACACAAGCGCTAGCACGAAGCATGAAGCATCTACGCTCTTTGACGAGACTAAGCATACGCACTCTTTGACGAGACCAAGCAACAGCAATAACACGCAAAGGCACTTGGCAGGCAGGCATGCCCTTACGAGTATGCAAGGACCGTCATGTCCCTAAACATGTTTGTCCCTCCCCGGTTAAGCCCGGTTCGGAGTCCTAGTCTCACCCATGGACACATACTCCGCGCCGCTGATGACATCGAGACCTAACGGTCCGGATGTTGTCGTGTAGTTTGACTTTCGCTTTAGTCCTAAGCTCACCAAACCGGGGCTCTGTAGATACCCAAACTGCATTCTCCCGCCAAAAACCCAGTGATGTAACAATGGACTTTTATTGCATGCTTTTATGTTGACTTAAATGGTTCTAACTAATGACGAATTCGAGTTAAATGTTTTAAAATGCAAATGAGGTTTCCTTATGGGTCATCACTTTTAGTGTCCTTAAGGTCTTTCTAACTTGTCTCAAGTTCAGGTCCTAATCGGCATGCGCACACCCCGTTTAAGCATCTTAAGTCTAATTGATCCTCTTACATTAACAAGGTTCAATTCGATTCAACCAAACACCTAATTCTAGGCCCAGTCTCTAAAACCACCTTTTAGGATTGGCAAACACCTAGGATAGCCTTACGGAATGTCCTATTTCACAAAATGCCACAAAATGCACCCTTTTTACATTTTCGTGGTCTGCCCGTAACCGAGCCCGAACCCATGCCTGGCCCGCTTTCCAAGGATCAGGATTGACGAAGTCAAACCCTAAAAGAAACCCTAGCAACCGTAACTTAGAGCTCAAGCAAGATTATTTCGTATAATCCTAAAAGATATTTGGAAATATACGGAGGAAGGAGTATCTTGCCCGCCCTACCAATCGCAAGGGGCATTGCGATTGGTGAAGGCTATCGCAAGACATGTTGCGATTGCCCCAGGCAACCACAAGGGGTCTTGCGGCTCCTACGTCCGGTTTTATCCCTAGATTTCCTAAAATCTGCCGAACTCTACACTATAAATACAACCCTCCCTTCATTCGACAAACACACAATTTCAGAATACAATTCACACATCTCAAAACTCTCTTAAAGCCTCACGCATAAACACCTTTGAATTCTTCATTTTCCAAATGTTGAATTCTCCCCTTTGAAGCGAAGCGCTGCCGGTTTCCTAACTCGAGACAGGTAATACATAATCCTAGTATGGATTAAGGTCTTTCTTTACTTCTTAGACTAGCAAGGGTCTACATTAGGCTTACCCCGACTTTGGTACGCGAGTCTGCTTTTCATAAGGCGGCCATGCACCTCGAATACACACCCTATTCGTAAGACCTTTCCAAAGTCGCATAAACAACTGACCTCCTTAAAATAAATCAATGGATAATTGAACTTTATTTTATTGTATGCATTTAGCAAATCCTCATCTTGCATCTAAATCACTTAAAATGAATTCGTCATTAAACTGAACTGTTTTCGTTAACAAGTTAAGCATGCTTAACTAAGGGTTTTAAACAATCTTTTTGCATTCTTTTTACATTCATATCGTACTTGTACGTAGCGAATTACTTAGGCTCATGTATCATTCTTTGCATTGTTCTCAAGTCTAGTAGAGGCTATCTTTTGATAGGCTTTTCCAAAAGATCTTTCATAAAAACATTATTTTGATTTATTCTTTAGAAAAGTACCCTCACCCGAATCCGAATCTGGTTTCACAATAGCCTTAGACGGATGGGTGTCGACGTGCCTTGAACTCTAAGACGTGTCTTTGAGCATGAGGACACGGAGGCGGGTTCTAAATTTCCCTCATAATTTAGTGGCGGCTCCAAAACAGTTTTTAAAGGTTTTTTGTACTTAATCTTTTTAACTTTACGCCCTTAGAAAGACGTCGAGTGGTTCCATATTAATCCCGGTACCCACACTAGGTTTTTATGAACGTCTCGTGAGGAGGCTACGTGCTTTTTGTGGTTCTCATAAAAAGGGCTAGGTTTTTATGAACGTCTCGTAAAAGAGGTTACGTGTTTTTTGTGTGGGACTCATAAAGAGGTTTGGTGTTTTTGTGGGACTCATAAAGAGGTTTGTTGTTTTTGTGGGACTCGTAAAAGAGGTTTGGTGTTTTTGTGGGACTCATAAAGAGGTTTGGTGTTTTTGTGGGACTCGTAAAAGAGGTTTGGTGTTTTTGTGGGACTCGTAAAGAGGTTTGGGTGTTTTTGTGGGACTCGTAAAGAGGTTTAGTGTTTTTGTCGGCGTGAGGCGATTTGTTGAATTGTTTTTGCGTGAGGCAGTTGGAGGTGTTGTTGAACCGTTTTTGCGTGAGGCAGTGGGAGGTGTTTGTTTGACTGTTTTTGCGTGAGGCGGTTTGGGGCCCTGCTATTTTGTTTTGGCTTTGTTTATGTATGTCGTGTTCGTGTTATTTGATGTGTATTTTGTCTTGTCTTTTGGAGAAGGTTGAATTGAACCTAACTTTGACTCGGTTCTGCTAGTGCTTTTTGCAGGGTGTTTTGTTGTGAAGAGAGCTCGTTTACTGGTTTGAATCTTATGTTTGGGTTTTGTCTTTATGTGCTTGGGGCTCGCGTTCTGTTGGTTTTTAAAGTGTATATGCGTGTTTGTGTCTAATTGTGAAGTGTGCTTAGTGGTTCTTGTCGGGGTTTGTTGTCGGGGTTGGTTGTCAGTTTGTTACGGGCGTTAGGCCTTGTGTTGTTGCTTTGTGTTTTTTGTTAACGGTGTTATGTAGGTGTGAGGCTGCGTATCATCGGGTTTGGACGTATGTGTTGCTATATGTGATGTTTGGGACGTGTGGTTTGTTGTGGTTGCTTATTGTTTTGTAGGCATATGTCTGCTTGGGAGGTAGTCGTCCTTTTTTGTTCTTTGTACTGTGTTGTGTCCTATGTCTGCTTGGGATGTATGTTAGGACGTATTCTTGTGAGAAGGGAATGTTTTTGCGTGTTGTTTTTTGAAGGTTGGAATTTCGCTGGTATTTTGTGTGTTTGTGTGTGAAGAAGGTTATTGGCGGTCTGTAGGGGATGCCTGAATCGTGAATGTTTGTGCTGTGTGGAGGAAAATTTTGTGGTTTTGCTTTTAAAGTTAGCCCCCAGTTTGAGTTAGTTTTTGATGTTAAAACGTTAGTCAAACTTGCGATATTTGCTTTTAAAGTTAGCCCCCAGTTTGAGTTAGTTTTTGATTTTAAAACGTTAGTCAAACTCGTGATATTTGCTTTTAAAGTTAGCCCCCAGTTTGAGTTAGCTTTTTGATGTTAAAACGTTAGTCAAACTTACGATATTTGCTTTTAAAGTTAGCCCCCAGTTTGAGTTAGTTTTTGATTTTAAAACGTTAGTCAAACTTGTAGTAGCTGTGTGTGTATCTTTGCTGTGGATTTGAGCTGTATTTTGGCTTTTTTGATTTTGCCTTTGGGTTATGCTCCTGAGACGAAAAATCCAAAACGTAATCGTCTTTCTTTGTAATTAATGAAATGAAGGTTTTTGCCTCTGTTTGGTTCGCATGCTTTTTTGTGTAAGTGGTTGCGTACCCTCGACCGTTTAAAGTTTTGGATTTAGAGTTGATTTTGTGTTAGATTTCTGTGTTGACTGTGCCCTTGACTTTTAAGTGTCGGGCGTGTCTTTTTATGTTGAATGTCGTCCTTTCAACCCTTCGGGTTGCAAGACGATTCTTTTGTGATGACTATGCCTTTGACTTGTCTAGGTCTCAAGCGTGTCGTTTTGTATTGAATGTTGTGTCGACTGTACCCTTGTCTTGTTTAAGCTTTGGGCGTGTCGTTTTGTGTTGAATGTCGTCTCCTTTTAACCCTTTAGGTTACGAGACGATTTTTGTGGTGACTTTGTCCTCGACTTTTTTTAAGCTTTGGACGTGTCATTTTGTGTTGAATATCGGTTGTGCTTTTTGCAAAGCTGCCTACGTATCCATGGAAAATGGAATCAAACCGGCGTAGTTCGGAAGTGTACGTATAGGGGCATACCGACCCAAGATTTGTGTTTGCTTCTTTGTGGTGAATGCGCATGTTTAGGGGCATGCCGGCCCATGAATTGTGTTTTTGATTTTATTTTTTTGTGGTGAATGTGCATGTTTAGGGGCATGCCGGCCCATGAGTTGTGTTTGAGGATGCACGTTTAGGGGCATGCCGGCCCATGAATTGTTTTTGTGGAAGATGCACGTTTAGGGGCATGCCGGCCCATGAATTGTGTTTACTTTATTTTTGTAGAGAGGGTGCACGTTTAAGGGCATGCCGGCCCATGGTGCATGTTTATGGACATGCCGGTCCATTGTGCATGATTCTGTTTGGATGATGATTGCGAGATTTTTTGTGTAAAGATGTCTGGTTGCGGGCCTGTTAGGATAGGGCTTTTGTTTGTGTTTTATTATTGTGGAGTTTTGGGATATTTGTGAGAACATTCTTTTGTTGGCTTATTGAAGTAGGGGTTCTGCTTTTGTTTTTGTTGAGGGACGTTTGTTTTGTTGGCCTATCGAGGTAGGGTTTTTGTTTTTGTTTTGGGGTGTCCGTGAGGAACGTTTGTTTTGGTCTGCCTATTTGAAGTAGGACTTTTGTTTTTGTTTTGCTTAGGGTGTTCGTGAGGAATATTTGCTTGTAGACCTATCGAGTTAGGGATTTTGTTTTCGGGATGTTTGCGAGGAACATCTATTTGTAGACCTATGGAGGTAGGGCTTGTTTTTGCTTTGGGATGTTTGCGAGGAACATCTGTTTGGCAGGCCTATCGAGGTAGGGCTAGTTTTTGTTTTGGGATGTTTGCTAGGAACATCTATTTTGCAGACCTATCGAGGTAGGGCTAGTTTTTATTTTGGGATGTTTGCTAGGAACATCTATTTTGCAGGCCTATGGAAGTAGGGCTTTTGTTTTGGGATGTTTGCGAGGAACATTTATTTTGCAGGCTTATGGAGGTAGGGCTTTTATTTTGGGATGTTTGCTAGGAACCACCAGAGCCACATACGAGCATTCTGCTCGTCGCTCCAAGCCCCAGGACCATGCTGAGTCTTCCCCTCGAAGTACTCCATGATGTAACTCGTCTTAACAGAGTTAGGCGCCTTCCCCTGATAAGGCACCTCCAAACCAGCTCCAATAGCAGCAAGCACTACGCTGTCGTCAATAGGCGGCGCCAGACTAAAGTCCATGTCACGGTCGCCAAAGGGCAGACCCGTGATAATAGCATATGCAGACAAGGTAATGCCTGCCTCGAACCCCGGCAAATGGAACGTCGTGGTCGTATCCCAATATCTGTCAAGGAACGCCCGGATGACCCTCAAGTTCGCCGTGGTCCGGCTATCTATAATCTGGACCCAACGCTCGACCAAGGGGCCCAGAGGCACCTATCTATCTTCTCCTCGCCCGGAGACAAAACCTCTCGATACGCCCAAATGACGGACGAAATCCCAGAAAACGTCCTCATGAATCCTACCTCGAGCCCGCTAAGAGCCCGATGTGACAAATGACGCTCACGGTCCGCCAACAGGGTGTGACCGTCCCAATTTTTCGCAAAAGGACGGTCAACACGCGGACCATGACTCGCACGACCTCTAGGACGAGACCACGGCCTGTGGAAGACTCGCCTACCTCCATGGCCTCTACCTCTCTCTCCTCCTCACCGATCGCACCACCAGGACGCCCACGGGTGCCCATGCCTCGCCCACGACCCCTCCGGGTCGGAAAGTTAATGGATGCAGGAGAAGGATCCCTCGCGCTAAAAGTACGACGCAAACTCGAACCGCCAGTAGTCGTAGGCTCCTCAGCACTAGAACCAGTACTCCGACGAGCACGAGCCCTCATCGTAGGAGGTCCAGACCAATCCTCATCTGCAATATTCCAGGAACATAAACACAAGACGAAGACACAAGACAAACCACAGAAGTAACAACGTGACAAGAACACCCTATACAGGGCCCTTTCGGACTCAATTCACAATTTGGCCGAAAGCCGCTGTATACACATCAAAATTTCAACTTGATGGTTTCTATACCCTACATTAACCTTCAATTATACCCCAGAACAATTAATTGCATTTTGGACTTGTCAGTTAAAAACCCCTAATTTTGACCTAAGTTCTCCGTATTAATCGACTTTAAACCTCAATTTAAGGGACGATTACTAGCATTTTTCAAAAACTAACACCATACACATACTATACTAGTCAAGGGGAACCTATGGCGAAGTTTAATTGCAATTCCGAGACCGAAAATCCGGGTCCGATTTTTGGGTCGGGACCATTTCATACGAAAATGGTCCAAAAACGTCTCAAACCATACACATTTCACACACACATTCAAGGATAGCATAATACAAGGATAGCGGTACTGCTTATTTTCACGTGTTCTGTTTAAACTGAACTGAGTCAAATGATTATAGGTCAGTCGATTCAATGACGGGATTGGGTTTGACCTTTCCCGGGTCTTGTTTGTTTTTAAGAGATGCTCGTCAAATCGATATAACTAGAGGTCAATCGACTCGAGGGGAGTTTTGCGAAAATGTTTGTAAAAGGTCAAGGCCGTTTATTTTTTTTTTTTTAGTAAGTTCCGCAGGAATATGTTAGTATTCTCGGGTTTTGCTTTTTGAAAATGTTTTGCTATAAATGAATTACAGTGACCATAAGTCGCGTAATCCATTTACGTTTTTGAAAGGCCTTGCGAATGTAGTGATTATTCGCCGGCGTTTTGAAAGACTGTGTTATCGTGTTAAACTGAAATGACTATAGGTCAGCCGGTTTATACGGAAGAGCTTTGAAAAATGTTATTTCAAAAAGTTTGCAAAAAGAATTGCCCCTTTTAGACACGGGACGCTTTTTGAGGTAGAGCCGTGTTGACACGTTTCTAGTCTCGAAGTAGTAAACAATTTTGTATGATCACATCTAGTCAGCCCAAGTTAGCGGTATGTTGCTTGAGGGCCCATCGTTAGATTGTGATTTTGAAAAAGATTCAAAACGAAGTAGCGATAAACTAGTCGATTTGAGGATTAAAAACGGGTAAAAAGCGAATGTAGTTTTTTACGAGTAATTAATAGGGGATGTCGAGTCAAAATGGCGATGGGTCATTTGGCTTAACATGCAAACAAATGGGTTCGTGTCTGGACAAACTCGTGTTTTTGTTTATTTTGAAAGAAAAGTTCGTTTTAAGTCGGGGTGACTAGTGGGTCATTCGGCTTAAAGCTATTTCTAACGTAAAGGTGTTTGCTTTAAAATATCCGAAAAGAGTCGACATTTTCGGGTCTTATTTTGTAAAAAGTTTTGTGATAAATGGATTATGGCGATAGGTCAGTCGTATAATTCATTTATGTTTTGTAAAAGATTGGAAATTTAGTGATTATTCCCTATCGGTTTGGTTTTGTTTATCGGGTTCATTTGACTACAAGTTAATGGCTAAGATAACATCATCAGGTAGTAGATTTAGTCCGTTGGCAGTGAGAACTGAGTCTGGTGGGGGAGAAAATCGTGGAGAGAGGGAGGTACAGAAAGGTCCTGTCACGGCGGATGCACGTACGACGAAGACGATGGGTGCCTTGATTGGATTTCCACCTTTGGATTTGTCTGAGGTGAATTCTGAAGCAGGCCCATGGATGCAACGTCAAGGGAAGAAGACTGTGCCGGTGTTGGGTGCTATTGAAGAGGAGGAGAGCCCTGGGCAGGTATTGCAATTTTCGATTGATGATGTTCAATCTGAAATTGATTATTGGAGCCAAGCTGTGTATTGCTACATTTTAGGCGCAAATCCTCCCTGGGATGTGATTGAAGGATATGTGAGGCGTGTCTGGTCAAAGTTTGAAGTTGAGAAAGTCTCATTTATGGCAAATGGGATATTTCTGGTTCGATTTGCATCTATGGCGAGAAGGGATGAATTGATTGATTCTGGGTACTATATGTTTGATAGTAAACCTGTCATTATTAAACCATGGACTGTGGATGCAATGCTAGCTAAGTCAACAGTGGATATTGTGCCTGTTTGGGCGAGATTTTCAGGCATCCCCTTGAAGTTTTGGGGTGGGTGTTTGGATAGAATTGTTGGGTTGGTTGGTAAGGTGGTAAGGAAGGATAAAGCTACGCTGGAGAAGACTAGAGTTGGCTTTGCAAGGGTAATGATTGAGACCACAGTTGATAAACAGCTCCCTAAGGTGGTCGAATTTCTGGATGAGAATGGGAAGATGATTGTGGTTGATGTGGAATATGAGTGGCTTCCTATCACTTGTTCTATCTGTAAGGGGATGGGTCATGCTTCTGAGAAGTGTAGGAAGAAAAAGATGGTGAAGACTAATGCTCAACCTGTGGTGCAGCAGAAGAAAATCTGGAGGCCTGTACCACCTAGGGTGGAGACTGGAGTGGTATCTGTTCCTGCTACCCCTCAAGCCTTCCCTCCTTTGGGTAGGACTGCCAATTCTTCTCCTATTAGGGATGTTTTGCGTCTCAATAGGCAGCCAAGTGTTGTTGGCCATCAAGGGACTAGCTCCATTGGTCCACTGTCATTTTTGGAAGTGTTGGAGAGTGCCACTGCTCCATTTGGAGGTGGAGTGGGTCAAACGGGTAAGGATCCTCCTGATAAGAGGGGGAATGCATAACTTGGGTTTTTGGAATGTGAGGGGTCTTAATGGCCTCAATAAGCAGAAACTGGTCAAATGGTTTTTGCATCAGAATAATGTAGGTTTATTTGGTCTTTTAGAAACTAAGTTGAAAATAACATGTGCACAGCTTCCTGTTTGTGAGGGTTGGTGTGTCACAACGAATAATAGGTGTTCGGGGTGATTTTCTCACACGGTTCGTTTAAGTGATTGTGGATCTACTAGTACTATCCTTTAGGTTTAGCTTTATGATTTTAGCGATTTAGGATTGAATATGTATGGAAGGCTATGAAAATGAAACAAGACACACGATATGGTTACGTGGGAAAAACCCTTAAATGTTAAGGGAAAAACCACGGGCGCCAAGCCAGGAGAGGATCTTCACTAGTTCTGGAATAATAGGTACAGAGTCTGGACCAAGTGGTACAGGATACAATAAAGGCGTAAAATAATTTATAGAGTGTTTAGTAGTTTGTGAAATGCGTTGAGAGTTGTATGTTTGTGTTGAATGATTACTGATGCCCCTTCTCTTCTGAAATCTAGTCCTTTTATAGCGTCCTTAGCTCCAACGTTCACTTCCACCCTTGTAGGTAACTTCTTCCCCTTTCTTCTCCAGCAACTCCTATCTTTGTGGCTTCATTTCTGCCCCTTGACTTAGTCTTGCAATGGCCACCTTTAGGGTTGCTGCTGTGATTTTGGGCTTCGCTCCTTAGTGTTTGTTTCTTTTTAGTGGGCTTGGCCCATCTTGGGTTTTCCTCTCCTGACCTGCGCTTTTGTTTTGTCTGCATCGCCTGCGCCGTCTTTGATCCCGGACCTGGATCAGAGATTCTGAACTTTGTCTGGACCTGGCCGAAGGTCCTGGACCAACCTGCACAGGCCTGGACCAGCTTGGTTTTCTGGTCCCAACAGTTTGTCCCCCATCTCCTTGCCCTTTAGTCCTAAACTGAGGGGTAAGGAGATGCTTTTGCTCTTCATCCTGGCCCAGGGCTGAGCCTGGTCCAGGCTCTTTCTGTTTTGTTGTGTTCTCTGGTCCTGAAACCTGCACCTTGCAATTAATGAGTCAGTTGGCTTTTGTGGGAATCGTGCCCTATTTTGGCTCTCAATGGACTGCGCACGTCCCATCATGGGTCACATCACTTCTTTTCGCGCGTTTATTTTTGTAAAACTACTCAACTTCCTTTGATCTCACTATAAATACCCTAGTTTTTTGTACCTTTCTCTCTCTATTTTATTTCCTTTGTTTTTGTAACCCCTACTCCTTCGATAATTCCAAATCAAACCTTAAAAAGAACCCTAGCTTTTCTTCTTCTCTTTCATCTCTGATCATGGCTCGTAACGATGTTGGTCCTTCCTCGGCGACTTCTTACACTTATGGCGACTCTATTTTCCAAGCGACTGATTTGATCAAGGATGTCAATATCTATCCAAACTTGCTTGCCCAAAGAGTTGAAGCAAGGCTCAAAGAAGAAGGAAAAATTCCTGAGAGTACTGAAGTTTGGGCCCCTGACACTAAGGATGTCAGGGTGGACTGGGTTAGCCCCGGAAGGTTTTCAATCTTTGAGTCCTCCTTTAGGTTTGGTGCCACTTTTCCTCTTTGTCCCTTGATGAGTGCTTTCTTCAATACTGTTCAAGTGCCGCCTTGTCAAGTCATGCCGAGTACGGCGTGTGCAATTACATTGAGAAGTGGGTCCATGTATGGAGACCCCGTGAATTTGGAGGAAGAAGAGAAAGATGAGGGTCAAAACACGGTGAAACCGTGTAATTACAGGTCACAGCCGGTCGACCGGCAGCCGGTCGTCCAACCGGCTGGACCTGTAGCTGCGGGGAAGCATGATTCGGGTATTAAGTTTGGTGATTCTAGTTCTACTCCAGTGCCCCCAGTTCAGATTAAGCTGCCATTTCCTGGTCGTCAGCGAGGTGCAGAGCCCGAGGCTAAGTTCAAAAAGTTCGTGGACGTCATCAAGGCCCTTCAGGTAAACGTTCCTTTTATTGACCTCGTTACTCAAATTCCTGCGTACGCTAAGTTTTTGAAAGATGTTTTAGCTCGTAAGCGTACGTTAGACGACGTGTCGACCGTGGCCTTTGTGGGGGAAGCTAGTACTAGGCTGCAGGGTAGTAAGCCCCCTAAGCTTAGCGATCCAGGTACATTCTCTATTCCGTGCTCTATTGGTAGGTTTCAGGTTAGGAATGCTTTATGTGACCTTGGAGCTAGCGTCAGTGTCCTACCCTACCCCTTGTATCAAAAGATGAGCTTGTCAGCTTTAGAACCCACTAGCATTACCCTGCAGATGGCTGACCGCTCAGTTAAGCGTCCCTTGGGAATCCTACATGACGTCCCTGTACAGGTTGGAAAGTTCTTTATCCCTGTCGACTTCGTAGTGGTAGATATGCCCGAGGATGCCCACATTCCTATCATTTTAGGAAGACCCTTCTTGCACACTGCTGGTGCAGTTATTGATGTGGGTAGCAAGACGATAGCCTTTAAGGTGGGGGGTGAGAAGCTCACGTTTACCCATTCTGACACTCCGCGGTCCCCTATGCGTCTCGAGTCAGTTTGTTCTATTGACTCTGTACCTCCGTCTCACACTACTGGAGACACTTTGGAGGTTTTGCATGTCTCTTCTCTTTTTGCAGGTTCTTCACAGGATAGCTGCAAGGATGGTTTGGGGGAGAGAAAGCTGCTGGAGACTGACGTTTACGACGCGGGTGATGGGGATAGAGGGCCTACAGTTGAGCCATTTCGTGATCGAGGCCCTACGCTGATGGACTATGCTGTATTGCCTCGAGGAGGAGAAGTGCTTTGGCGAACGGAGGCTGTTTCGCCGAGTGAAGCTGTCGCGAATGGCCAACGACCTTGGCCTGCGTATACTTGATGATTGTGGAGCTGTGAAGAGTCGTGCGGGACTATAAACCAGCGCTTCCGGGAGGCAACCCGATGACGTTGTATTTTCATTTAGCATTTGTACTTTTGGTTTGCTTGTTTTTATGACTTTTTGCTTTTATTGAGCGCGCAAGGACGAGGGTTATTACTTTGTGATTTTTAACGCGCAGGTACTTATGGACTTTTGGGTCCTTAGTATGTTGAAAACGCACACGAGAAGGCCTCCCACCGCTTCACCACGGCCGTGTGAGACAGAGCCGTGAAATTTGGAAATTGAAGAAAAATCGAAAAAATCACGTCAGTGGTTTGCCGGCCGTCGCCGGCCCTGCATCTACCGCCACCCCTGGCCCCATTTTCATGCTTCGTTTTGTTCCTTCTTGCGTGCTATCTTAGAAGTACTTCATCGTTGGGTGATTTGGACGCATATACGGGGATTTTTAGCCCCACTCCATGATCGACTTCGGTTTGGGGGAGCTCCTACTCTACATTGTGAGCACTCTTTACCCCATTTTCCCTCGTTTTCTCGTTTTACTTTCCTTCCCTCTCATGATTTATGTCCTCCTCTGCTTTTGTGGTTGTGCTGTTTTCCACATTGAGGACAATGTGTGATTTGGTTTGGGGGAGGGAAGCACGTTCGCGCTTATTATTTCATTTGCATTTTCATTTCGTGTGCATTTATTTTGAAAACCCACATTTTCATTTCGTGTGCATTTATTTTGAAAACCCAAAAAATTTGAAAAATTCAAAAAATTTACAAAAATACGAGTCTTTTAGGTCTGCTTTGTCCTGCTTCGTCTAGTTTGGAGAATTGATTTGTACACTTACTTTGATCTTTAGTATCTTTGAGTCGACTTCCTATTGTCGTAGCTTGCACGATTGGTTTGTTTCCTGTTAATAGATTGCGAGCCTTAACACTAACCCACTTGTATCTGCTTAATTCTTTCTGCTTTTCGCTTGTTTACTTTCGACTTTGACATTCGAGCTTGGCATTGGTTTGTGGAATGTTGGTATGTTGGTTTGTGGTTTGTTTGGAAGGATCTTATATATGTTGGAGCAATGCTTCGATGCTCTCGGAGGGGACTCATTGACTTGAGTAACCACAGTGGCCATGAATTTGGCTGCGACCGAGAGTATGAGCAATAATGTAACCCTTAAGGAAATATGTGTACCCGAGCGCGATTTTTACCGAGTGAACGTCAAGCTAAACGGTACTACATACGAGGGATGCTCCACATTTGAGAAAAGAAAAAAAAAGGAATACAGAAAAGAAAAGAAAAGAGAACAAAAGGGGATGATTTGGAAAGATTGGTTGTATGGAAAGTGGTTCGAACGGTTTGGCCTTGCTTGAATTGATTTGTCGTTAGTTTTACTTTAGCGTAAGCGTTAGAGGCTAGTAGTACAATGTGGCGTGAACGGTTGAGACTTGTGCTCTATTTTCGGTGAAATGGTCTATGGTTGTATTGTTTATGTGCATAGGTCGTCCACTTCAAGATACTAGCGTGATTAGTTCGTGTCGCTTTGATTTCCTCCGATGCTTTTTGCTTGAGGACAAGCAAAGGTTTGGTTTGGGGGAGTTTGATACACTCTATTTATATTCATTTTATGCCCCCGGTTCAGTCGCATTTAGCTACATTTACTCGTATTCATACCCAGCTTTAGGAGCTTTATGCTATATTTCTCGTTACTGCTGCATTTCATTTATATTTTGCAGGTTTTGGTGGATTTGAGCCAAAACCCGAGACAATTGGAGCATTACGAGAACCGAGCCGAAAAGACCAAGCCCGAGCACGCGTGGGAGCTCGGGAAATCAAACCGAGGATCAAAAGGCTAAGGCTACAAGGAAGAATAAGGCCCGAATGAAGAGAAGGCCAAAGAATAAAGAAAGGCCTCGAATAATCAATAGCCCAAAGGAAAGCTTGGGCCAAGTAGAAGAGTCGCAAGAGCCGGCCCAAGTTGGAGGGTCAGGCCGGTTAGCCAGACCGGCTGCCGGCCGGCCGGCTCCAAGGTGTTTTTTGCCGGTTTTAAGTGTAATTCGGGTTTAAGTAATTTGGAACATATAAAAGCAAGTTTAGGACGTGATTTAGGATTATTCTTTCCTTTATGCTTTATTTTATAGTTTTCTCCTTAGTTTTAGTTTACTGTTGATTTACTTTTCTCTCAAAACTCAAAGTTTTAGTTTAGTTTCAAGTTTTGCTTCCTTGTAATCGTCGGTACTCCGTAAGTTTTAAGTTTAATTTTATTGCAATTACTTTCATTCATCATGTCTTCTTCCCTTTATTTTATTGCTTTGATTGTTATTATGAGTAGCTAATTTCATAATTAGGGTTTAGGGTGATTTGTGACATATGATTTAGGAACATGTTTTGAGATTGAATTGGTTGATTAAATTGTGCTCTTGATTTCTTTCTACGCGTTTTATGTCAATTGAATTAGGTTTATTTCGCCTGATCACCGATTTAATTGAGTTTAATTGAACCTGAGTATGTTTTAATTTAAGATCGAAAGCCGAGTTAAAACTAGACTTACGCGAGTTTGATAAGTTGAATTTAGTAAGTTGCGAGAGCCCGCTAAATTTGCTTAAGGCTAAAATTGACTCGAGAGAGCGTTTTACAAACCTAGTCAAGTTGCACAGTTTATCTCTTCCGTCTTATGAACTTGCGTTCCTGAATCATTGTCATATATGAACCCATTGCCCTAATCTCTCCCTTATTATATTTCTATTCATCTGTTTTATTGCCTGCTTTAGTTTATAGCTAAATCAACATCTTTTTCACACCCCTGAGATTGACCTGTTCTGCCGACTTTAGCTTAGAACTACTCCGTTTCCCTGTGGATTCGATCCCTACTTGCTGCTATCTGCTGTTAGTTGTCATTTAGGTTTATTTTGATATAGGCGATACGACTTTAGCCTTATCAATTTTGGCGCCGTTGCCGGGGAAACGGCTTAGTTAGTTTTAGTTTCTGTTAGTCTTACAGGTTTTTCTCCTTTGTCTCAAGGAACTTAGTTCCTTGGGACCGTTTCTTATCGTTTTCTTGTAGTTTTGTTTATGCACAGGTCACCTACAGGTTTGATTCCATTTGAGCCTGAACCTGAGCGAGCTTTTCACAGACTACGTAAGGAAGCAAGAAAGTTACTTGATCCTGATTTTGAGGAAGCGTCGCATTCGGAGTCTAGTGCAGCGCAATCGTCCTACGAAGAGGACACACCTCCTATTACTCCAACTTGTTCTCCACCACGCGTGACTATGCCTAAATTATATAGTCACTCGTTGCCGAAGCCCGAGGCGATCCCGCAAGGGTTCACGATACCAAACACGGTCCAAGGGAATTTCGAGATTCGCCCCGCTTTTCTTACTTTGGTGGAGCGTAATCAATTTGGTGGAAATCCTACGGAGGATCCCGGGAAACATATGCAGGTTTTTACGGATTACTGCTCGACGATTAAGCAGAATGGGATCACTCAAAACCAAATTAGGGAGATGCTCTTCCCTTTCTCGCTACGTGATCGCGCTCGTGAGTGGATCACTGATTTGAATAAGGAAGCCGCGGGTATTACGGATTGGCCAAGTCTAGCTCTTGCCTTCTATCGCAAGTACTATCCACCAGAGCGGACTAACCAACTCCGTAGTCAAATTCAGGGGTTTCAGCAGAGCTTTGATGAGACGTTAGCTGAGGCGTGGGACCGTTACAAACGGTTAATTCGTGAATGTCCTCATCACGGGTTCGATGGTTGGTTGGTGATAATGACCTTTTATAATGGGTTATATGCTGAGAGCCGCGCTATTCTTGACTCGGCTGCGGGAGGCCGATTTGCTAATAATACCGACGATGATAAGGCGTGGACATTGATCGAGGAGATGGCTATCCATTCATCCCAGTTTGGTAAGCGAGGGTAATTCACGGTCCGCACACAACGACCGTGGAAGTGAGAGTATAAGCGCGGTAATGAGTCAACTTTCTGAGCTGAATAGAAAGTTTGATGCTATGCAGGGGAGTTCGTCGAGTGCCCATGTAAATGCTGTTGCAGGGCACGATTCAGGTTATACTACGGGGTATGCTGCACCCAGGAGCAGGTTTATGCGTACCAATCCTACAATCAAAACCTGCCGTACCAGAATCAGCCGGGTTACGATCGGTCACTGCTATCCTACCGTAATAATAACGTACTTAACCCGACTCCCCCACCTCCACAAAATACCCCTTACCAACCTCCTTACAAAAATCAACCAACTCCCCCTAACTTCCAAAAACCACCCTTCACATCACCCCCTCCTACTCAAATACCCGATCCTATGGCCGAGATGAAGGCCATGATGTTGCAGATGTCGCAGGTGACTATGGCCGTGCAAAAGTCACAAGAGATGATGATGCAGCAAATGCACAAGGATGGGCAGGCTAAAGACGCTGCAATTAAATTGTTGGAAAATCAAGTGGCTCAATTAGCCGCTTCATGGCGTCAAGGCAACCGGGTACACTTCCGCCTCAAGGAAACCCTCCTAAAGCTCCACACGACACGGCGTGTGCAATTACATTGAGAAGTGGGTCCATGTATGGAGACCCCGTGAATTTGGAGGAAGAAGAGAAAGATGAGGGTCAAAACACGGTGAAACCGTGTAATTACTGTGTCACAATGGCCGGTCGGCCGTGAGGCCGTCAACCTACCGGACACAGAGCTATGAGGAAGCATGATTCGGGTATTAAGTTTGGTGATTCTAGTTCTACTCCAGTGCCCCCAGTTCAGATTAAGCTGCCATTTCCTGGTCGTCAGCGAGGTGCAGAGCCCGAGGCTAAGTTCAAAAAGTTCGTGGACGTCATCAAGGCCCTTCAGGTAAACGTCCCTTTTATTGACCTCGTTACTCAAATTCCTGCGTACGCTAAGTTTTTGAAAGATGTTTTAGCTCGTAAGCGTACGTTAGACGACGTGTCGACCGTGGCCTTTGTGGGGGAAGCTAGTACTAGGCTGCAGGGTAGTAAGCCCCCTAAGCTTAGCGATCCAGGTACATTCTCTATTCCGTGCTCTATTGGTAGGTTTCAGGTTAGGAATGCTTTATGTGACCTTGGAGCTAGCGTCAGTGTCCTACCCTACCCCTTGTATCAAAAGATGAGCTTGTCAGCTTTAGAACCCACTAGCATTACCCTGCAGATGGCTGACCGCTCAGTTAAGCGTCCCTTGGGAATCCTACATGACGTCCCTGTACAGGTTGGAAAGTTCTTTATCCCTGTCGACTTCGTAGTGGTAGATATGCCCGAGGATGCCCACATTCCTATCATTTTAGGAAGACCCTTCTTGCACACTGCTGGTGCAGTTATTGATGTGGGTAGCAAGACGATAGCCTTTAAGGTGGGGGGTGAGAAGCTCACGTTTACCCATTCTGACACTCCGCGGTCCCCTATGCGTCTCGAGTCAGTTTGTTCTATTGACTCTGTACCTCCGTCTCACACTACTGGAGACACTTTGGAGGTTTTGCATGTCTCTTCTCTTTGCGAGGTTCTTCAAGGGATAGCCGCAAGGATGGTTTGGGGAGAGAAAGGCTGCCGAGACCGACGTTCTGACGGGTGATGGGGATAGAGGGCCTACAGTTGAGCCATTTCGTGATCGAGGCCCTACGCTGATGGACTATGCTGTATTGCCTCGAGGAGGAGAAGTGCTTTGGCGAACGGAGGCTGTTTCGCCGAGTGAAGCTGTCGCGAATGGCCAACGACCTTGGCCTGCGTATACTTGATGATTGTGGAGCTGTGAAGAGTCGTGCGGGACTATAAACCAGCGCTTCCGGGAGGCAACCCGATGACGTTGTATTTTCATTTAGCATTTGTACTTTTGGTTTGCTTGTTTTTATGACTTTTTGCTTTTATTGAGCGCGCAAGGACGAGGGTTATTACTTTGTGATTTTTAACGCGCAGGTACTTATGGACTTTTGGGTCCTTAGTATGTTGAAAACGCACACGAGAAGGCCTCCCAGCCGGCCTACCGGCTGCCGGGCCAGGACAGGAGCCGTAGCTGAAATTTGGAAATTGAAGAAAAATCGAAAAAATCACGTCAGGTGGCCTAAGCCGGCCGGCCGGCTGCCGGTCCCAGACCGGCTGGCCACCCCTGTCCCATTTTCATGCTTCGTTTTGTTCCTTCTTGCGTGCTATGCCGAAGTACTTCATCGTTGGACTGATTTGGACGCATATACGGGGATTTTTAGCCCCACTCCATGATCGACTTCGGTTTGGGGGAGCTCCTACTCTACATTGTGAGCACTCTTTACCCCATTTTCCCTCGTTTTCTCGTTTTACTTTCCTTCCCTCTCATGATTTATGTCCTCCTCTGCTTTTGTGGTTGTGCTGTTTTCCACATTGAGGACAATGTGTGATTTGGTTTGGGGGAGGGAAGCACGTTCGCGCTTATTATTTCATTTGCATTTTCATTTCGTGTGCATTTATTTTGAAAACCCACATTTTCATTTCGTGTGCATTTATTTTGAAAACCCAAAAAATTTGAAAAATTCAAAAAATTTACAAAAATACGAGTCTTTTTGGTCTGCTTTGTCCTGCTTCGTCTAGTTTGGAGAATTGATTTGTACACTTACTTTGATCTTTAGTATCTTTGAGTCGACTTCCTATTGTCGTAGCTTGCACGATTGGTTTGTTTCCTGTTAATAGATTGCGAGCCTTAACACTAACCCACTTGTATCTGCTTAATTCTTTCTGCTTTTCGCTTGTTTACTTTCGACTTTGACATTCGAGCTTGGCATTGGTTTGTGGAATGTTGGTATGTTGGTTTGTGGTTTGTTTGGAAGGATCTTATATATGTTGGAGCAATGCTTCGATGCTCTCGGAGGGGACTCATTGACTTGAGTAACCACAGTGGCCATGAATTTGGCTGCGACCGAGAGTATGAGCAATAATGTAACCCTTAAGGAAATATGTGTACCCGAGCGCGATTTTTACCGAGTGAACGTCAAGCTAAACGGTACTACATACGAGGGATGCTCCACATTTGAGAAAAGAAAAAAAAAGGAATACAGAAAAGAAAAGAAAAGAAAAGAGAACAAAAGGGGATGATTTGGAAAGATTGGTTGTATGGAAAGTGGTTCGAACGGTTTGGCCTTGCTTGAATTGATTTGTCGTTAGTTTTACTTTAGCGTAAGCGTTAGAGGCTAGTAGTACAATGTGGCGTGAACGGTTGAGACTTGTGCTCTATTTTCGGTGAAATGGTCTATGGTTGTATTGTTTATGTGCATAGGTCGTCCACTTCAAGATACTAGCGTGATTAGTTCGTGTCGCTTTGATTTCCTCCGATGCTTTTTGCTTGAGGACAAGCAAAGGTTTGGTTTGGGGGAGTTTGATACACTCTATTTATATTCATTTTATGCCCCCGGTTCAGTCGCATTTAGCTACATTTACTCGTATTCATACCCAGCTTTAGGAGCTTTATGCTATATTTCTCGTTACTGCTGCATTTCATTTATATTTTGCAGGTTTTGGTGGATTTGAGCCAAAACCCGAGACAATTGGAGCATTACGAGAACCGAACCGAAAAGACCAAGCCCGAGCACGCGTGGGAGCTCGGGAAATCAAACCGAGGATCAAAAGGCTAAGGCTACAAGGAAGAATAAGGCCCGAATGAAGAGAAGGCCAAAGAATAAAGAAAGGCCTCGAATAATCAATAGCCCAAAGGAAAGCTTGGGCCAAGTAGAAGAGTCGCAAGAGCCGGCCCAAGTTGGAGGGTCAGGCCGGTTAGCCAGACCAAAAAGGGTGCGTGTTTAAGGACCCGCCGGTCCAAAAAGGGTGTTTATGTGTTTAACCTCGATACATTGCATCCTAAGGGTGGGTTCTCCTCAGTCGATCTAGGCTGTTTGTTGCTTTTGTCGAGTCTTCAATTTGGAATTTTAAAGACTTGGCCACTTGTTTTTGGGCGTCAGTACTTCTTGCCCTTAGGGCTTCGGCCCCTCGCTTATTGATTTCTAAGATTTTTGACTTTTAAGCTTTTGACTTCTAAGCTTTTGACTTGTTAAGCTTTTGCTTCTAGGCTTTTGACTTCTTAAGCTTTTGCTTCTAGGCTTTTGACTGCTTAGTTGTTTTGCCCCTTGTTTCGGAGTTTTGAGACTTTTCCTTTTTGGTGACTTTGGCTTTTGATCTTTGTACCTTGTATTCCCGTTTGGTTTGAGAATGTCTCACGCCCTGTGTGGCTTGGGCTTGAGCTCGGACCTTACTAAACTTTGTGGCTCGGTGGTCACTCGTGATCATGTGTCTATCACGCCGGGCTCCTTTGACAAGTTCGTTTGCTTATCAGGCACGCGATCGAGTACGCGGAGGGCGATCTAGGAATACTCGTATTTCAGGTCGCGATCAAATTCATGATCACTGTGGAGCTCCAAATTAATGGATCCTCCTCAAAAAGCAGCGGAGTAGTAGACCACGAGCAGACTAGTGAACCTTAGGTGTTTAGTCGTCGAGAGCCTTCTTTGTCTTTGTGTCTTTGATTCAGTTGTTGACTTGGACCTTCGTACCTGGCCTAGACCTCCTTAGGATAGCTGTTCCTGGGATGCAATGTATGTTGGTGGAAAATTGTGTCTTTTATGGGAAAAGTGTGTAAAAAAAGGAAGCTGGGTTGTAGGCAAACTCATTCCTTTATCGATTTGTTTAAAAAACGTCGTACGTCGGAGACACGATTGCCCTAGACTGACAGAGATTGACTCAATGCTTAGAAAGAAACTCGACCCGTATTGAAAAGACTCGAATTTCTTGAGGAGATCCGTGAGATCGTCGGTGGTGCCTTAAGGGATGCTTCGCTGGGTGCTCGAGACGCACATGTCTCGGATGTGGTTGATGCTCGCGTCGGGACTCGGTTCACGCATACTTAGATTTGACTTTGATTTTGTAAAAGCTTTGTTTTTGGCGAAAAGCAGAATGTTTCGTTGAGCAAAAATGTGTTGTCACATTTTGGCTCGATGTAAAGGTGGTTTTGAGATTGAATCCGATAAGCTCGTGTTAACAGTATGTCGTTATAGGCTTATCGTGAGTCGATTCGGAGTAGCGATAGGATATCCGAATTGAGGATGTTTGAAAATGTGATGAAGACGGTTATGTTCGTTTTCATATATTTGTTTTGAAAGAGGGTTAGATCGAAGCGACAATGAGCCACTTGGTCTAACCGTGAAGGATTCATGGGATGATGCTAGTTCATTCCCGGAGAGATGTTTAGATTAAAATGGCGGTAGGCCATTTGAACCGTGGATTTCGAAAAAGTTTATTTCGAAAGAGATGTTAAAAGGCCGTGAGCCGATTGATTTTGTTTTCAAAGAGAGGTCCACGAGAATGGGTTATCATTCTCGGGTTTGAAAAAGCTTGGTAAATAATGGGTTATAATGACTGTGAGTCATGTAATTCATTTATGTTTTGGGAATGTCACGAGAATAAAGTGATTACTCTCGGGTGTTTTGAAGAGACGGTTTGTCTGGATCAAACCGTCATGACTATGGGCCATTTGGTTCGAAGGAATGATTTTTGAAAAAGGTTATTTCAAAAATGTGATGAGGATTTTGTGAAAGTAGTTTGAAAGAGGTTTGAGCTAAAGACGTGTTGACACGTTTCTGACTCGATGTTTGAAGAGTACGATTGGCCCAAGTTAACGGTATGTCGTTGTGGGCCGGTTGCGATAGAATTTCTTGGAGTGAACCCGTGATAGCGATAAGCTATTTGGGTTCAAGATGTTGAGGTGGGATATGGACGGGTTTACGTGTCCACATGAGGATTTGGGCCAAGATGGTTATGCATCATTTGGTCCGATGAAAAGTCCGCGAGATTGGGCTTGGTCATTCTCTGGTTTTGTTTGCTTGAAAAAGATGATCTTTGCTGAAACAAGTCGACTTTGGGCCGTTTGGCCCAAAGAGATTTGTAAAGTGCTTTATTTGAAAAGTGTTTTGCTAGGAGTTGGCGTACGATGACCGTGTGTCATATAGTCATTGACGTCTTGAAAGGTCTCGGGAATATAGTGATTATTCCCGGACGGTTGAAGAGATTTGCGATTGGGTCAAAAACTAGGTATAGACTAGTTGATTTGACTCGGAAATTTTGAAAAATATTATTTCAAAAATGTGAAGGGCCGCGAGCCGCTCAGAATGAAAATGTCTCCAAGAATGCGATGAGATTCTTGGGTTTTGCTTTATGAAAATGCTTTGAGATGAATGGCTTACGATGGCCGAGGGCCATGTATTCCACTCGTGCCTAGAGAGGATTCGGGAATGTAATGATTATTCCCGAGTGATTTGTGAAGAATGCTTAGTGGGTTGAATCGAAATAGTGGAGGACTATTTGGTTCGACCCAGAATTTCGAAACGTGTTTATTTCGAAGTTGAAAGAATTTTGAAACGTGTTTATTTCAAAATGAAGGAGTTTTGCTTGTTTTGTAGAAAACGTGGGTATCTTTGGAAAGAGTTTGTTTCAAAAATTTGTTTGTTTTGTAAAAGCGTGAAGTTTTTTTTTTTTTTAAAAGAGCTTATTTTAAAAAATGATAGTGTGTTCTTTGCTTTGTAAAAATGAGAAGATTTTTGAAAATGGTTTATTTCAAAAATGAGAGTGTGTAGCTTGTTTTGTAAATGTAAAAAGGTTTTTGAAAAGGGCTTATTCCAAAAATGGAGATTGTATTGATTTAGGAGGCGAGAACGCGTGTGCGGATCTCGTCTCGATTTTGAAATGTGTTTGCTTTGCATTCGTCGAGCCCATGTTAACGGATCGTCGTTAACGGCTCGAGTCTAGATGCATGAAAAGGATTCGACTCGAGAGCAGTTAGCTAGTCGAGTCGAGGATGTTGAGAATGGATTAGGTTGTGTGGGTTAGATTTGCACGTTATTTGCACGTTAAAGACATGACTAGACCAACGTTCATTTTAAGTGTTCATTCTAGCTCATTTTTTTTGCTAAGAAAAACTCTTTTCAGCTTGAGAAAGGTGGTTTTCGAAAAGGTTTTACCTAAAGGAAGCTTTTGAGGCGAGGATGCGTGCGCGCATCTCGTCTCGATGTTAAAAGATTTTGCTTTGCACCCGTCGAACTAGTATCGGCGATTTGCCGAGGTGAGCTCGAGTCCGGATGTGTAAAAGAGAAGGATTCGACTCGAGAGTGGTTAACAAGTCGAGTCGAGGATGTTAAAAAGTGAGCTAGGCCGTGTGACCTAGGGAGTGAAGCTCACGAGCTCGGGTTTTATTCCTTGCTCGGGTTTTTGCTTGTTTGTAAAAAGGAGATTTTGAAAAGCGTTTATTTCAAAAGTTCGCGATAGTTTTGTTTGAAAAAGTGTTAGTTTTGTTAGATGTTAGGTTCGTTTATCTTTGAAACGTTTAAGCGAGTTTTCGAAGATATGAATGCAAATGCTCATTTGAAAGAAGACCATGGAGTGCATAGCCTCGAACTTGTACGTATGACTCGACTCAAAGGGTAGGGTCAAGTCGGGTACACCTCCAACTATCTTCAGTACGCTTTGGCAGATACTTAACCCCTTCATTTCCTTACGCCGGGGCGATAGGTTTTCTGAAGGGAGCATTGGGCGGTCAAGATAGTCGTTTACGGCAAGCCGTGGAGGGGCGAGAGGAAAGCTAGTCCGGCATGTGCTTTATCGAGTGGACAAGCCTGCATGTGGGAACCACCTCTCGAGGGTGCAAAGGGTGCCTAGATTCCAAAAGGAATGGACTCTAAACGAATGTGCATAGCTCAAATATGTATACATGGATTGTTCAAGGCTTTCAAGTTTCACCTCTTTATTTTTAAAAGAAAAAGCTAGTTTTAGTTTTAAAAATAAAATCTCCCCAGCGGAGTCGCCAAACTGTGGAACCCGGGAATCGAGAGGGACCCAACTCGGCGTCTTGCGTAAGGGCGCTTTAAGTTAAAAAGACTAATTTAAAAGAAACCGTTAAAACTGTTTTGGAGTCGCCACCTAATTATCGCGGAAATTAGGAACCTGCTATCATGTCCTAAGCCTAAAGACATGTCCTAGATTTTGGAGCACGCCGACACCCCTAGATCTAAGGCTTGTGAAACCAGAATGGATTCAGGGTGAGGGTACTTTAGAAAAAGAGTAATTCAATTAATGATTTATGAAAACATTTTAGAAAAGCCTATGTAAAAATAGCCTCTACTGACCTAGAACAATCCGTGTAAGATGATATTTGAGCTAAAGTTATCGCTACGTACAAGTGCGATAAAGTTTATAAAAGAATGCAGATGCAAATGTAAACAGATAGATTAAAACCCTCAGTTTAGTATGTTTAACTTGTTAACGAAAACGGTTCAGATAAAGGTCGAATTCATTGTTTAAGTTGATTTTAATGCAATATAAGAAGGTGCAAGATGCATGCAAATAAAATAAACGTTCAATTGTCCATTGGTTTTTTTTATAAGGGGTCGTTTGCTTATGCGACTTTGGCGTGTCATCGGATATGGTGTGTACCCGAAGTAAAAAGAACACTTGGAAGGCAAGCGCGCTCGGTGCCAAAGCCGGGGGGGGGGGGGGGCGCTAAAGTGTAGTCCCCTTTGTTAGTCCATAGAAAATAAGAAAAAGCTTTGATCCAAGTGGATCGGTACCTACCTTGTCCTGACGCTTCAGATCTAGGCAGAGGTTCGCTTCTTGAACTTAAAAGGAGGATGAATTCAACACGGGATGGTGTGTTGAACTCAAGGATTTGAGTGCGTGAGGCTTTTGTGAATGTATTTAGGTGTATACCGTGCTAGACGGTATATTTTGTGGGACCCATGTGTGGGCACTAAAACTAGGAAGAAAGATTGTGAGAAGAGAGGTTTTCTCTTGTGTGGAAAACTTATCAGAATAGGTCGTGCATAGGGGGGTATATATAGGAGAATAGCCGAGAGAAAATAGGAAAGACAGGGGAAAAAGCCACACCAGGGAGCCGCATAGGCTTATGCGGTTTGGGGGGCAAACCGCATAGCCTTATGCGGTTTGTACCCTGAGCCGCATAGGCTGTTTCGGCTTGCTGGTGTGGTTTTAGTTCCGTGATTTCGTATTTCCTTAATCCGGCTTGCCAAATCTTGGAAATATTCGACAATATCTCCTTGCTTGTGCTCCAAGTAGACTAAGTATGACCTACTAGAAGGTTTGTGTGTGATTTCATGGTCCTTGGGAAGCGGGCCAAGAATGTATTTGGGCTCGGTTTTGGGCCCGAGTCCCGAAAATGTAAAAAGGGTGTATTTGCATAGATTTTGTGAAATAAAATGATCCGTGAGGTCGTATTTCTCAAAGGAGGGTGCTAAATAGCGGTTTTAGCTACCGGGCCTAAATGTAAGGAATTTAGGAATGCTGAATTGGACCTCGTTAATGTAAAAGGGCCAATTGTAATGCGAATGCGAAGCTCCTGCCAGACGAAGCGGGACGCGAGCCAAGCTAGACTCTAAATGGACGATTGAACATTTATTTAAGTGTGATGTGAAGCGACCCGACTCATTTTAACATTTCAAACGACTTAATATGAATTCGACATAGTTAGAACCGTTTAGGTTAACGTTAAAACATGCGTAATAAAAGTCCGTGTTACATCACAGGGTTTTGTGTGGGAGGGTACGGATTTGGGTATCCACAGACACGAAGGCGGGATCTAAATTTTCTCATAATTTAGTGGCGACTCCAAAGCAGTTTAAAAAGGTTTTTCTAACTTAATCTTTTTCAACTTTTTCGCCCCTTAACAAGACGTCGAGTGGTCCCATTTAACCCCAGTACCTACAAAACTTAACCCTACAAAGTATAATTTTGGTGTCACTGCAGGCAAACTCCTTGGCTATATGGTGACTAAAAGAAGGATAGAGGCCAGTCCTGAGCAGATCTTAGCCGTTATGAACCTATCCCCTCTAAGATGTCCAGAAGTTGACTGGCAGGGTAGCAGCCTTAAACAGGTTTATATCCAGATCTTTTGAAAGATGCAAGCCCTTCTGGGAGTTGCTGCAAAAGAACAAGCGGTTCTCCTAAGAGGACGAGCATGATAAAGCATTCTAGGAGTTGAAACAATATATATCAACTCTCTTCTCCTGTCGAAGCCAGAAGTGGGTGAACCACTCGTGGTTTACCTATTAGTTTAGGAATCCTCAGTTAGTGCAGTTGTGGTGAAAAAAACCACATGGACGGCAATATCCAGTGTATTATGTAAGTAAAACCCTAATTGATGCTTAACCCAAGTATACTGTACTGGAAAAATTTGTCATAGCTTTATCGGTAGCTTGTACAAAGTTAAGGCCTTACTTCGAGACTCATCGTATTAGTGTGAGGATTAGTATACCAATTAAGTCAGCCTTGCGTAAGCCAGAACTTTCAGGAAGGATGGCTAAATGGTCGGTGAAGTTGAGCACATATGACATAACGTATGAGCCCAGGACTCCAATAAAGTCCCAAGCTCTAGTAGATTTTGTGGCAAATTTCTCTCCTCCTATAGATGCAGTAACGACAAAAGAAATTTCTCAATTGGAAGAGAGCCAGGACACATGGGAGCTTAGTACAAATGGTTCATCGTACATTAGGGGAGCAGGATTGGGAGTAGTCCTGAAATCGCCACAGGGGGACACAATAGTCCAGGCCATCTCGTGTGAGTTTAAAACAATGAATATGGAGGCACATAACGTACAAAACTCAGGAGGCATGTACGAAAAATTCTCACTTGAAGAGGCAAAACCAAAACATAAACAAACTGAGCAACTTCAAAGCCAACCCCAACATTCTTAGCGGATTTACATCACATACAAGGCAAAAAGCATCCCCAGTGGATGTACCACACATATAAAGCGAGAACCTATCCTCAGCAGATGCACAAATTCTCATATGAAACAGGTAACCCGTTTCATATGAGAAACGGGTCAAATATGTGGCAAAAAGACAAAGGACAAGTAGGTTACCCGTTTCATATGAGACTTACACCAGCAGATGTACACACCCAAGCATACACCAAGCTTTCCCAGTGAACATACGTAGCAAACACAAAAGCAAAAAGCAACCAAGTATTCTGGCAGAGCCCGTAAGACATAATTCACAATTAGGCCCAAACACGGTTCTAAACGCGAATTTTTAGTAATGTGAAGCATTGTATACACTATACTAATTTCATAAAGAATAAGGCAAAAATTACACGCAGTTCCCACAAGCCTAACAAACACCAAAATTTACCTCAAGTTACTCCGTATTTAATGAACTTAAGACGATGAAATAGAGCACTAATTTCAAAACTTTCTAAACATGAAGTTTGGTGTGCACTATTCCAGTTGTAAGCATCATATACCAAAATTCAATATTAGTTTTGAGGTCGGGAATAATAAACGCCAAATTTTGAGCCAAAACCTAGGTTTAACGAAACCCGTCTCAAATCGAACCGAAATCGCAAGCATTTTGACAAGCAAGAACAAAAATAGAATTACACAACTCATAATCAACACATATATGCAAGCAAAACGCATTTTCAAGCACAAAGATAGGTTATTACTCAAGCACTCAAAAGATGGCTTTTCGACAATTCCAAGAAAAATCAACACCTACAAAGCGTAAAAGATTGACGAATATAAGAAATACAATATTCAATGACAATAGCAAGCGGTAGAACACGAAATGCCCTAACAAAACCTTTTCAAAGCCCAACTACAAAGCAAAACCCTTTTTAAAGGCCCAACTCAAAATAAACCACCTAAGATTTCATTTTCAAGCTCAATAAGCTAAAAACCGACTCGTGCGTGCCCCAAACACGAAAATCGAGTGCACAGTTAAGCTTAAAACGTCTTTTCCACAAATATTCACTTGGGCCCGGTTCCATGAGCATAATTCGAAGCCCTTAACTCTTCTAAAAACCTTAAACACGTATGGCTTGAATGAGTAGCAAGAGAAACGCGGCGCTTAAAAAAAATCCCTCAAATCACGGAGAAAATAATTCTGCATATCAAAAATGACCTTGGATCCTGCAATCGCCTCTTAACTGGTGATTCCCATCTTGAATCGTTAGCGTTCTAGCGATTCAAGGCCCTGTTTCACTCAAAGTTCTGTAAATACCAGCCTTCCTCCGTTATTTCAACACACAATTCAATATTATAAACTTTAGAGCTTGCATCAAAACTCTGCCGGTTTTTAAATCTCTCATAATACCTCAAATGACTTTAAAGGTAGAATAAATATCGTTCTATGACTACATAATGGACATAGACCATTTCGGTTACATTCTAACCCGCCCCAATATTGACATCGTGAAATGTCTTTCATAGAGGGATATTAGCAAACTCGGATTCCTGATTCGTTTAGCCCCGCCAATACTGTATAAACAACGCCCTTTTAAAATGAACAAACAGATCGTGTGGAAGCTCATGCCAGTTGAAACGAGACGCGAACCAAGCTAGACTCTAAATGAACAAAAGAACATTTACTTAAGCGTGATGTTTAGCGACTCAACTCATTTTAACATTTTAAACGACTTTAATATGAATTCGACATAATTAGTACCGTCTAAGTCAACGTTAAAGCATGCTTGTTAGAAAGTCCGTTACATTATTAGGTTTGCTTTGGGAGGGTACGGATATGGGTATCCACATTAAGACTAATGCATTATATCTCGACTGCTATGATTTTTATATATATTACGATGTTATATGAATTGAAATGATATTTAAGTTTATATATCGTGTTCTATAAATTGAATTGTTTTAAGTTTTATTTGTCATGTTGTATGAGATTTAAATATCTATATGTGATCGAACTGATAGTATTTGCTAATTGTCCAATTTTATTTAATACTGGTGGATATGTAATTATATGCGTTAGTTTAATGCTGTCAAGTTACTTTTAATCATAGGTTAAATAAAACCAAAAATTTGGTTTAGAGGTTGTTGGTCAGAACAGTCACTTCTCGCCTCTGAGCGGGAGTTCCTCCTCTTTTGTGTTTTTGTTTCCGTTGTAGGCAATTCTTGAGACTCAGGATTATCGGGACGGTTAGGATGTTGCGTTGGTTTTCTTTGAGAGGTTGTAATATATTTTATATCCTATGCCATTTGAATGTAATTTAATTAACATTCGGCATGTATTAGACTTAATTAATTTTCCGCCTTAGTTTAATTAAGTCACGAAAAACCGGGTTGTTACATGCGAGGTCCGAATTTTGCTTTGTAGAAGTCGTTATTTCTGCCACTAACAATTACAATTAATTTACATTCTCGTAAACTCTGATAACTACAAAAGGGGAACAAAATCAATTGAATGAACTACCCGCAGAGTGCACAAGTAGTATATTCAGGTTCGTGGTTTTTTAAAACCCAGTTGCAGTATTTGGTTCCGCTTCGTAGGGTTGGTTTAACGATCTCGACCAAGATTATGAAGATACGGTTGTCGCGCAGTTAATCTCTCGACTAGCAAATTTTCGTCACATAACCTACAATACCATTTGCCTTGTGGCTCCTCCTCAAGTGCAGCACACTCTATAATTACAAGAAAACATAATTAGTGGGTCGCAAAATAAACAACGTAATATAACAGCAAATTAAAATCACGCATTGATGTGCAACGTTCATTAATGTCGAGAATGCAACTCACGGAAATGGTACACCCTAGGGCAGCGATCACAGAATATGACTTTGCCCTCAACATTTTTACAGACGCTACAAATAGCGTCTCTCTGTTCTCCTAAAATTTCATATTTTGTTGATATCTTGACTGATAATTCATGGAGGGACATGCCGTCTGATGTGAAAATATGATCGTAGCTGTCAACAACGACAAAACATTACTCAAAAAATCTACACAACTTTTAGCAGAAATGTCCATTATTAAGTATTTTTCGTCAGTCGTGCCATTAGTTATGTAAAACAGTAGAACTCACGGTTTCCTGCGAGAACCACAACCAGCATGCACCTCAAACTGTGAAGGACTAACCTGGCATTTAAGTAAGCATAAAATATAAGACTACATGAAAAAGCGTGCCACGATAAGAACATGGGAAACAAATTAAATGAAAAATTACCACTACGTTGCAGCACTCACAGTAGATTCCAGACCCTTGCTTGTGGCCTAACCGAAGTTTCTGCGATGATAGAGATAATACGAAGTTTCTTATCTAACTTAAATTTTACTCCCTAAATTTCTATTATGAAGGGCTAACCTAACATTTCGACTCGATTATATAATAAATTATACAATTTGAAAAGTAGAAAAAAATTGGAAAAAAAACAAAAAAAAAAAAAAAACCCAATGAATTTTCATATCTACCTTGATTTTTACTCCCTAAATTTCATGGTTTACTTCCCATTTACTTTTTCACGTTCTCATAGCCGGTCTTTTAACCATATACTTCTTTAGCGATATAAACTTTGTTTGAGAAAAAATATAATTATGAGAACAATTTTTTTAAGATAAAACAAAATATGTTAGTTTCATACTCCGTAATATAATTTGTCAAAGTTTGAAAAGTTTGACCCTCAAAAAGTAAATGGGAATAAATCATGAATTTAAGGCGTATTAGTTCAAGTACGAAGTGTTTCGCTTGATTAGTTTTGGTAATGAATGATCAATTTTTTAATTTATCTAATTGCGTATCAAAGTTCCGATCTTATGAATTTATGGTACGGGTATTTGAGAATGATCTTCTTTCTAAGGTGATATTTGGGAATAAGAATTTCATTTCCCGATTTGGATTTAAAATTTAACATTTGAAATTGGAGTACTTGAAACCAAATCACTAGTTCCTCGTATTTCCCATGGTACATCTGAGATTTGCCAATTTACCCGTGATGTCCCTCTTGTCATGCTATGACACTTTAACCGAGCTTAACTTGTAGCTACGAGCTTAGAAATTGGCAATCGTTTTCTTAAGCCGTACATCTCGTTAAAACCGATCAATTCGAACATCAAATTTTCCAGATTTACAACTCGTGGCTAGTAGATATGGTCGGTCAAATTTTTTCGATAAAATAACTTTGACCGACCATAACTTGAAACTAAGTGTTCTGAACATATTTTTTTTTATATCAAATCGAAGAGATCGAAAAGACGATGAATTTGAAAAAAGGAACAGTTGAATTCTAAATTCGTAACTGCAAGTTATGGCCGATTAAAGTTTTTTTTAACAAAACAAAGGATATCACGTGGAAAATTGCAAATCTCAAGGATACCGTGAAAAATATCCCTAAATTTTGGTAATAACTGATTAATTTTTCAAAATTTATCTAATATTGTGTCCAATTAAATAAATTAGAAAAATCATCATTTATTACCAAACTTAATCAACTAAAATCATTCGTTCCCATAATTAATTTTGGTAATAAATTATTTCAATTGATTAGTTTTGGTAAAAAAAATGATTAACTTTTCTTATTTATCTAATTGGATAAATTAATCATTTATTACCAAAACAAATCAATTGAAATTATTATTACCAAAACTAGCCGAATACAACGAATTAATAAGCTTTTTTTTATATATATAATTATACTTTTTGGTAAGCAACCTGAAAATATAAATAAAATAGGAGTAACGATGTAAAAGTGATAATTGTTAGTGTCACTGCAGTTAGTATTTAATTAATTTTGATAATTTATTAGATTATTATAAAATAAACATACAACTAATAACTACTCCCTCTGTCTCAGTCATTTGTTTACAGTTTGACTTTTTTCCCCTCACAAAAAAGTCAAACTGTAAACAATTCACTGAAACGGAGGGAGTAGTTATTTTAATTTTCAAATAGAAACAAAGTAAAAATATGAAAATCGAATATCTTAGGCTTGAGAAATTTTCCTAATTTGTTTTTTTATTTATTGCAGTTTTAAGGTAATTGTGAGAAATTTTCCTATATTTGTAATTCTAGTTTTAGGTTTCTTGAATTGGGTATTTATTCTCTCGTAAACTACGGAGTAGTATATCATTTTGAGTCTGAATTTTACAAATTAGAATCAAGTTTTCCGTCGCTATTTAAGGTGATTTATGCCACCTTCAAATATTTTTGGGTTTATTTATTTAAACTGTTATTCTTTTGTTATAAAAAAACCAAACAAAACAAAAATTGTTACATCTACAACATACCTCTCCATGCAAATAATAGCCTAATTCAGTTCCATCAGGCAAAACATTATTGTGGAAAACCAACTTGTGTAGTTTTACATCCCTAGCACAAACACAACAACAACATATTATATTTATCTTTTTATTTTATACAATAATGTATGAAATTAGAAAATCACTGTATTATTATTAATGTTTTTCGCGTTAAACTATTAAATTCTTCACTAATTCCTTCTAAGAAAATCATCATTATTTAGGAGCCATACAATAGCTATATCATAAACATGAAAATATCACAACACAAATCTAAAAAAAAAAAAAAGGCAAAATGCATCATCTCATTTATTAACAGTGGAGGTGGTCACTTGTGTGAGCCAATGCGGCGGCTCAACTCGCCAAATGAGCCATGAATTACTTCGTCCTGCACGGCTAGCCGAGGGCTAGGCTCGGCCAGCCACCGAGTAACAGATCATGCCTGAGCCACGATTTTGGAGACGCGGTCCGCCAAGCCTATATTTTTAGTCTAATTTGTAACCAATGGGCTGTTTATGGGTCGAGAAAATCAGGCTTAGCTGGTAGTGGGCTAGCACTAGATTGGCCAATCCCGACCCTTGAGTAAGTCTAATTAATAACAATACATAATGAAGAAACTCACTTTGTTGTAGCCTTCCCTTGACTTTTGGTATTTGAAGATGAGTTGTCATTTGGTGGATTGCTGCATTGTTCCAAAATCACAATTCATCAGATATGTGAATATAATCACGAATATTGAGTAATTTACAGTTGCAATAGACAAATGTAACAAAAAGTTCATCATTTGTAACATCATAGTATAATAAACTCAAGATTATGAATCTTTATCGACAATAAAATTTTTGTTATAATGACATTTTCAAACAACTATTTAATGAAAAATATAAGGTATTTTTAATTCTTATTTCACGCATTGCAATATCAAGAACTGAATTCTTATAAATAGTACATAACTTAAATTAAAAAAAAAAAAAGATATTGATGACAAACTAGAGAATAAGAACCACATTTGTATTTGCTCTATATTTAATGAAGCTAGAAAGAAGTAAATTAAAGGAAGTTTATAATTCATAAGACCGATAACTTAAGTCCCCTAAATATTGATTGATTTATGCTTTGTTTAATATGAAATTTTTTTCGGATGTAACATAAAATCAACATCTTGGTTAAGTAATTGAAACCCAAAAATACTACAATTATTTGAACATCATAAATTATGTAATCAAAGTTTTCAAATTAATAAGTTAACTCAATAAAGTAAAATGAAAAAAAACGCTATGAGTCTGAGGAAGTACTACATACTCATCAATTATTTCGATAGTAGCATTCATTTCTTGACTAGGGGAAATAGTAGCATTCATCTCCTGATCATTGGGCCTATAAGGTGCATTCAAGTCAATCACACAATCATAATGTGTCATTTCCCGTGCTGCACTTGGAAAAAAAAAAACACTACGAGTCTGAGGAAGTACTACATACTCATCGATTATTTCGATAGTAGCATTTGTTTCTTGAACAGGGGGAATAGTAGCATTCATCTCCTGATCATTGGGCCTATAAGGTGCATTCAAGTCAATCACACAATCATAATGTGTCATTTCCCGTGCTGCACTTGTCCCACATATAGGCTCTATTATGAAAAACACAAAAAAAAAAAAAAAAAAAAAAAAAAAAAAAAAAAAAAAAAAAAGGCATTAATACATTTTATATAATTTACAACTTCACAATTTACATGATAATTTTATAAAAGTGATAAATCTAATAATTGTTAGTGTTGTGGTCATCTAGGTTCATTTTAAATAAGACTTTTTCTAAAGGATCAAAAATTTAAGATACTAACTAGAGTTTGATGAACTTGACCTACTAATATTACATACCAACTTCTTTTACTTTATTATAAACCATTACAGAGTACGTTTTTAAGACGTATGACCATTCTCCAACTAAATATACAAATAATATGAGTTGATCATATGTAGGAACTAGGAAATGTGATACACTAATTGGCCTAGCCTTTAAGATCTTAATTTCATTTTGCTTCAAGATAAATTTAATTTGATTGATTAGTCCATCTCAGTTATAAAGGTGGCAATTTAATATTATTGTACTTCATATATATTTTACGTTCATCCATTTTTCATTTTACTAAGTATATATATGGATCATAATGACTATTATATCAATTTTTTTTTTCCATATTTTCTTTACTTTTTTTGGCCATTATGAATAAGACCAATTCGCTGTATAAAAGAATATCTAATTTATACCGTCTATGAATAAAATAACCTTAGGTAATCAAAATTGTCCTAAAAGTTTATTGATGCATACATTACATATATAGCTAGTTGGTTGATTACAATAGTTAAGGCTTTAATTTTTATTTGTCTTAGTTCAAAAAAAGTGTACAAAATGAGATAATTGGCTTAAAGCAACTATTGCAGTTATGCTTAAGTCTGTAGACCGAACTAAAAGTCCTGAATAGACAACTTCATTACTAACTTTTGAAAAATAATTAATTCAAGTAATTTTATTCATAATAATAAGTGTGACCTCAACCCGCTAATTTATACGGAGTAATATATATTTTAGTATTATTTTATTAAATAAACATTTTGTATTATTCTATCGTGTTGAAATGATTTCATTTCCCTGAAGTACAGTATCATTTTCTTAGAAGTTTTATTTTCATTTAAACTAATTATTTTTAAGTTAATCACACAATCATAATGTGTCGTCTTTCGTGCTACATTTGTCTCACATATAGACTTTGTTATAAAAAATAAAAAATAAAGAACACTTTAATACATGTTTATAGTTTACAACATCACAATTTATATAATAATTTTATAAAATTAATATATCTAACAATTGTTAGTATTGTTAGTGTATAAGTTTGTTTTAAATTAGACTTTTTTTAAAAGGATTTAAAATTTAAAATACTGAGAAGAGTTTGATGAGCTCAGTTGACCTAATATTAGCAACTTTTTCTTTATAAATCATTACGTAGTACATTTTAAGATTTATAACCGTGCTTAAAATAAATATACAAAATTATATTAGTCGATGATGTCCGAGACACTAATTGTTTGAAAATGTTCAATACTACACTTCTATTAAAATTTTAATTGATAGATTTTAATAATAATATATTGTATAAAATCAATTTTATTATATTTGTTGGAAAACATGTTCAATTAGTGAAAGAGCAATTTCAAAACTTCCCCTTTATGTAAAACAATTTTTTAAAACTCCCACTTTATAGAATTGTTTTTCAAACTTTCCACCTTATAAAATCATAATCTTCAAAACTACCACCAAATACAAACTTCCGTCAGTTTTTACTTTAAATTTCTAAAAATAACAAGACAGAAGAATTTTAAATTTGACTAAAATTTTTAACGATAGTTTGCATTAACAAAAGTTTGCATTTGGTAGTAGTATTGAATATTATGATTTTAAAAGGGGGGAATTTTGAGGGAAAAAAACTCATATAAGGTCAGAATTTAAAAAAGTATGTTATGTAAGGTGAGAGTTTTAAATTTTCCCTTAATTGAATTGGAAAGAGTTCATGTATCATTATATTTTTAAATTAGTAGTTTTCTATATGTATTTGGAAACATCTAAGTTAACTTTTCCTGAAAAAAATAGTTGTCTTATAATTTTATTAACAAAAAAACAATGACCAATAGTTTCATGACAAATGTCGATCACTAGATTGTACGAGTTTTGGTTTATATAAATAGTTTAGATTAAATATAGATGGATTACCATGAAATATAATATCATTATTTTAGAAGTTTCTCTTTTCGTTTACTATTTATCGTGTTTCACATTGTAATAGATAAGAATGTCAAATTACACTATTTATAAAAAAAAATAAAAATGAGAAAATGATGACAAATATATTAACATATATACCTTGTAACGTAGGAGAAATAGAAGTTTGAGATTGAGGTGGTGCAGGAGCAAAGCTTATGACAGTACGTATAGCAGTTTCAAGACCATCTAATGTTGCATGTTTACAAGCATCTAGAACGTCTCTAAGTGAACATTGATTCTCAAGGTATATGTAATCAGCGGGACGTTTATTCGCACTTCCCGCATGGATTTCAAACTTATAAGGGCTAATAATCTGCACGTAACATTGTATAAAATTCATAATTTTATTATAAAATTGTCAACATGACTTCATCGCAAGCTATAACAGATGACTGATAGATATAGTTATAAATTTGTCATAAATTTTATATGAAGATGTTTGCATTATTACTTGACTCATTAAAGAAACATGTAAATGCACTAATCAGTGATTAAGAAATTACTAGTACTACTACAACTACAACTACAACTACTACTACTATTATTATTGATGTTATCCATTTACCCAACAAAATATGATTTATTCAATCATGACAGTGTAAGAGTTCATCATGTTTTGTAGAAAATTTAAAAGGAGCATAACTGGAATGGTATATTTCAAATGTGCACTATATATATGGGTTCCCTATCAAGTATACACGAATAGAAAAAACTTACTTCACTGAAAATAATTGATACAAATTCAACTATATATGTTGAAATAAAAATTGTTTTCTTATAATAGAATTATCTTTAATTTGTAAAATCTTTCCCTTGAGAAATTTTTATCGCATATTCGTTATTTAAGAAAATATTAAATAAACGGTAAAATTATATAGGGATATTTCCCACGGTACCCTCGAACTTTGGCAGATTACACATGGTACCCCATGTGTGAGGTTTGTTCACATGGTACCCCTAAACTTTGTAAATATGTGCCCAATATGCCCATTTTATGACGGAAAACTTGACGACGTTAAGTTTAAAGAAAAATGCACCAATTATGAGTTTAGAGTACAATTAAAGCCACATTATTCCTCAATTAAATGCTATTATGTGTTGATTAATTAGTATAAATTTTGTTGATTAGAGTACAAATAATAGCATTTAATCGAGGAATAATGTGGGTCTAAATGTACCCTAAACTCATAATTGGTGCCTTCTTCCATAAAATTAACGTCGTCAACTTTTCCGTCACAAAATGGGCATATTGGGCACATATTCACAAAGTTTAGGGGTACCATGTGAACAAACCTCACACTTGGGGTACCATGTGTAATCTGCCAAAGTTCGAGGGTACCGTGGGAAATATCCCAATTATATATGAGCATAATTTCGACTTCATTCTTAAGAAAATACCAATTGTATTCGACTAGATCGAAAAAGGAAAATAAGAACTCAAACTTACTTGGGAACCCTGACAATTGTCACAGAAACATAAAATGTCGGTTCCTTTTATGATTCCTGCAAGCCTATTCCTCGACTGTATCCCACCCTATGACCAACCAATACATCAAAATCAATATGAGTTAAGCTAAATCAATCAGCAAATCCAAAAATGAGTAAATATATATTTTTGCAGATTTAAGTAAATTTAATTAAGAGAATTTAATATTTATAGCTGATCTCAAAATAAATACGATTAACTTGTAAACTAAAAAGGGATCCAATGCCGTTGTCCTAATAATAAAATCACCCACTTCCAAAGAAATCAAATTTTTGAAATCTAATAATCGTATAACTAATTTTTAATATTTATCCATTGCAGGTTTATTTGGATAATTTCTAAAGAAAAAAATATATTAGTACCTTTTACATTATTATCATTGATATATTAGATATAACTACGTACTTTTTATCGTACCCCACTAAAGTGATTAGTTAGTGAGGATTTTCCAACGGATCACCCACTTTAAAATTTATGTAAAAGGTTAAAATGTATGTATACATGATTAAGAGGGAGAGATTCTAATATAATCATATAGAAATTACGGAGTATTAACAAATAATTTGGAATAAGCACTAATTAATTTTATGGCTCGTGTGTACTAGTAAACTTCTTTAATTTGATCCTATTTTAACTTATAATTCCTTTAGTTAGCTTGTTTTTGTACGTATTTGTGGAGCTTCAATGTTTACGAATATAAATGTATTCGCTATTCACGATGTTAAACCACTACTCAACGTAATCTTGATCCCCCACCCTTAAAACCAAAATCATATCACAAACTTTTTATCCGGGTTCATATGAAAGTTAATCCACCTGACATAGTAGAATAGGTGAAAAATAATATTTATGGATGATGAGTAAAATTAATGACGGATAGGGATGAAATAAATGGATGAGGTTCTAATCGGGCGAAACATCATCCACATCCACCCGTCTAGAAAAACCGTCACCCAAACGGACCATATATCATCCATGAAACTTCTCATCTACATTCAACTTGTCCATCACCAGCGAGTGAAGCGAATAGATAAGGTAATAAATGGATGATAAATTGTGTGTGAATTCAAATTAAAAAAAAAAGGTTGGACTATGTAAAAAAAAATTAATGTTATTAACTGTTTATACTGAGTTAAATTACGTCAAAAATTACTAGTAGTGTTTTAATTGAATGTATATGAGATGGAATAGTAAATAATACGACAATAAATTATATATATTTTATTTTATTTATAGATGAGATTTATGGTGATTGATAGATGACAGGTTGAATGAATTTTCATTATCCAAGTTGTCATCTATCCATCATCCATTTAGGTCGGGTTTTCATCCAATTATTTGTGTCGAGTGGATCGATTAGATTTAAGGGAATTTGAGTGTAATTGACATTCTTAAGGACTTGACGATTTAGATGATGTTCTATCCAAACCATCATCCATATATATATATATATATATATATATATATATATATATATATATATATATATATATATATATATATATATATATATATATATATATATATATATATATATATATATATATATATATATCACCCAAAATGCAAACAAAAAAAAAAAACCTTCTTTTTTAAAAAAAAAAAAAAAAAAAAAAAAAAAAAATCTATGGATAACAGACGAGGTGTTTGTCAATTATAATTTTTTGCGATAAAAATATATATTTAGATATTTAGTGAAGACATTCACTTTTCACACACGTTATATATGTATTAGCTTTTAATTTTTAGCGAAACAACTAATTTTATTTTCTGATATTAAGATCATGCAAAGTTGATCATCTATTATATCACACAATCCATCCACTTTACCAACGAATGGTGGATGGATTTGATGTGGATGATAAGTTTTGCAGATGATGTGTGAGTTCGATGAGGACTATACGAGACAGATGAATGTGGATGAAAATTAATTCGATCTGAATCCAATCTATTGTTTTCCTTACACCAAAACCTAATGTAAAATAGAAAAATATTAGCAAGATATAAAATCACATGAATTATAATGATAAAAAGAAAAATCTTACTTGTACTTTTTAAATTTCATAATCAAGACTCATAATTTATAGTTTGAAGATTTGAGAATAATTATTTAGGTTTTTTTTTTCTATTTTTTTTTAATCGATCTCTTGTTTTGTGAATAATTAAATTAATCTTTGCCTGGCAAAGAAATAAAAAAGAGTCGGATCTATTTGTTGAGAAATCCATAAAAATGTTCATGATTAAAAAAAATTCTACAAGAAAAAATAATAACGTACTTAAAACACTTCGCTCATTTTTATTTCGAAAACCTATTTTTCTACTTCATACAACAATCGACACATACTCATTAATTAAAAAGGAAAACAATGTTATCAAAATAAAATCACATATGATCATACAAAACAATTTATAATGTATATAATATTTATTATTAAAAATAATTTAATTAATATATTATGTTACTCTTAGAAAAAAAAAATATATTTGCGTACCTTGATTCCACTTTTATACGAAACATTTAAGCCCTCAAGTAATCCTGTTTGAAGCAACTCCTTCAACTTGCTTGGCACTCCATCATATTCCGTCTTCGGCCTCCTACTCCCAGAGCCCCTCACTCGATCGTCTTCATTGAGATCACCCTTGTCAGCGTACGACTCAGCAACTCGCTTCCTGGTTCTGAGTCGACTTAGTGACTCACCAATCTCCCGCTGCGACTCGATCGCAAACTGGAGTTCTCTCTTGTTCGTCACCTTCGCTTTCAACGACGACATTTCCACGCCCTTATTGCTCTTGTCGTTCCCGTCGCTCGCCATGAATGTTATGAGAAGTAGATTGTTGTTTAGGTTGAGATGTTAATTGATTGTTTTGCCCTTTCAAAGTTAGGTGAGTTACTTGAGGGAGTAAAGCAACCAGGGGAGATTAAGGGATTCAGGGTTTGTAGAATAGATGTAAATACAATTTTACTCTTGAAATTATTATATTAAATTAATGAATGAAGTTTTCCGTTTAAAAAATGGTTTTGTGTTTTTGATATATAATTATTGGGCTAATGAAAATTAAATTGGGAGACTAGAGTGATTTATTTTGGGAATTTTTTTAATGTGGTAGCTGTATTTTAATTTAATAAGAGTTTCAATGACTTTGTCTGATGATCAATCACGACGTTTCACTTCGGCAAAAGTGAAATGTATTTACAATTTTCGATGGAAAGAAATCAGCATGATTTTGTGAAATTTGGCATAGTACGTTACTTTAATTGTGTTTTAACGGTCGTGAAAATGATTTACACGTACACATCTAAATATGGTGTTCTTTTAATTAATAAGAGTAGTACACACCCTATTGTTTAATTTACCTCATTCATTCCATTAGATTTTATTTGTTTACTTTATGTAAGTTATCTATGCATATTTTCTTTTGTCCATATCAGTGTACTCAATAAGACAATAGAAATAAGATTCCGTATGATTATTTTTTATTATATATGATAAAATTGATATCGGAAATTCTTTCACTTATTATAATATAATGCCCGAAAGAAATCTTATAGTACTTATAAAATTGAGAAAGTACTACATTGGACAACTCGACTTTAATTTAATATAGAGTATACTACCATTTTACGTATTTGCCAATCGAACATAAATTTATGTCTACATCATGAAAAGTTTGTGAAGTGACATATTAATCACGTTTAACGTCAAACGAGTAACCAAAGTCTTAAATTTTTTATTACTCTCTCAATTTTACTCATTCAAACCTAACGTTTTTTGTATGAAATTTTATACTCCGTATAAAATTTTACTTATTATTTGAAATTTTTAATATTACGGAGTACAATTTTTTATGGCAATTTTACCTTCTTAAACATATTGACTTTAAATTTTTACATTGACAATCATCAATACAATCGGGTCGGGTTTAAGTAGGGTCAATTCAGGTCGAGTCATGTCGGGTTCTGGTTGAATTGGGGCAAACTGTCCTTTCGGGTTGAGTCGGGTTCGGTCTAGGTTGTTACCGAGTCAGGTTATTTCGGTTTAAACATTGTATTGAGTCGGGTCGGGTTTAGTTAGGGTCATTTTTGGGTTTGTGCGATTTTATCGGAATAAGTTAATTTTTAGCCACTAAAGTAAGTATTTCGACCCTTATATGATTTCATTAGTTCATTATTAAGTCAGAAGTATCAAACTAAATCTAATTTGCTTTAAATATAATCAATTTTAAGTTTAATAATTATCGGGTCATCAAATTGGTCAGGTCAATACCGGGTCGAGTCGTCATCGGGTCAGTTTGGGTCACTAATTATCGGGTTGTATCGAGTTACGTGTCATCATCGGGCTAGTTGCAGGTCACAATATTTTTGGGTCTATCGGGTCGGGTTTTTGTCGTGTCTCGGTTGGGTCAGACCTGCCAACGTCATCATTTATTTATATACATCTGAGTATCAAGTGAATTATACTCCAATAAAGCACCTAATTAAGATATTGCAATACTCCTTATATTCTTCAATATTTTTTTTTAAGAAGGTAGTTTTCTCTATTCATCCACAATGGGGGAAAAAGAACATGTTCTTACAAAACATAAAACACTCACAAGAAATTTCGAATCTAATACACTGAGCAACTCATTCTCAAGATGAGGACTAACCCACGCCAACATACGAACACTAACAACATATTTAAACAGACAAGGGACAATGAATCTATCAGATTCTTCACCATTGAAGATCCGAGCAATACGTTTGGCCCATAATGGGTAAATTTCAGTGGAAAAAGACACATTACACATTAATCAAACAAGACAACCATTTGCGCCTTCTACACCGAGATGAAAGCCATTGAAGTTCTGTGTGAAGCTTCCAAGCACGGCGTTTAATGCCCAAATAATCAAGAATACACCCCTATACTTTACTAGAAAATTGACTGTTGAAGAAAAGATGGTCTACGCTCTCTAACCCTACTTTACATAATGGATAACGATTAAGCAAAACCATGCCACGACGACAAAGATTGTCAATAGTGTGTAACCATTCTGAGCAGCCAATGAAGCAATTACCAAATGTTTAGGAACTGAGATATGATGCCAAATAATGGGCCAACATCGACACTTAGGACCAGAATCACGAAAAAAGGAATAAGCTTCCAAAATATAAAACTAACCTTGAACAATCCAATCATCAATTGCATAAGGCCGACACTCCCTCAAAATTTCATCCCACACTTTTAGTATACTTTTCCAAGTTTCAGAGTCCGCCACCTTACTAGTCAAAACCCAAAAACACGCCCTTTTCAAGACGTATTAATCTACCCTTTTGGCTCAAATATCAGATTCACTTGTTAGGACAAGTCAAATCCACTTCGCAATTAGAGCGTTGTTCCATGATAAGAGTTCTTTAATACCAAAACCTCCTCACTGTCTTGGATTACATATATCAACCCATTTTTTGGATACCAGGACTGAGTTACTCCAGTAAAAGCCCTTGCAGAGCTTGTTCAACTGTTTATGTAACACCCCGACTTATTTCTTATGTTTTATAATTTGTTTCACGTATACTCATATTTCGTTTCATATGATTTTCTCATTTGTATTTCGAGAAGGTCGTTTGCAAAGCTTGCGTTATCAAGTTAGTGAGTCGAGTGTTACGTTCACCGAGGTTATTACCGAGTTAGTGTAATTAGCTAGGTGGATGGAGGGTTAGTAGAGGCTTGTGGGTGTCATAGAGGCTGAGGCACGGGCTTGGTCGCGGAAGGTGAAAGAAACGTGCCAAGGTGGACAGAGGTCATTCGGTGGGCAGCAGGCGAGGGACACGCAGCCAACGCGCGGGGAGCAGGCGACCAACGCGCGGTCGACACGCGGGCTGGGTCTGCGAGGCTCAGCTATTTCATGCGTGTTTGTGTGATGCTTGGACTCACTTGTTTCAGCCCTCTTTAATCTTAAGTGTACCCTAATTAATCATAATTCATATTTCACCCACCCTAAACATCTAAAAACTCTCTTCTCTCTCATAAACTCTCCCTAATCTCTAAACAATTCTCCATTAAAATCATCAAGATTCATCATTTTTGCAACCCTAATTCAATCCTCTTCATCCTTGTTAGGTAAATCATCGTTCTTACCTCGCTTTCTACATAGTTTTGCTATTATTCTTTACGTTAGGGTTTGTTTCTTATATTTTATGTATGTTTTTTGCTTATAATCAAAGGAGAAGGTAAATTCAAGGAAGAAGACACCATCTACATCGATGGAGAAGAAGGCTATGTTTGGTTTGTGCTTTAGTAAGGTAATTAGGTGTAGTCCTAGCCATATTTTGACTTGTGTGAGACCCTAGAATTACTCTAGGATGTGTTGTTTGGTTGTATGCTTGTAAAGTTATGATCTTTGGGTTCTATGTGTTGTAAGTTGCAATCGTTGGGATGAATTGGAGTCGGTCTCACACTATTGAGTCTAATAACATGAATTGGGATATTTGTTTACATTGAATTTGGGTTATAGTGTTGTTAGGTCACTTAAAGATGATAACTTTGGGTTGATTTGATGTTTTTATTGTGGTTACTAATGAGGTATTGTGATAATTACTCGTGAATCAGATCAATTTATTGCAGATTAACTATAAGTTATGATGAACTTGGGTATAAATGAATTGTTGTGACAATGTTGAGTAAAAGGATAACTAAATTGATGTTGATTACGAGATGGTTCGAGTTTGTATTGGCTTGTTTGTATGCTTGAGATGAGTGTGCGTATGTGTACTGTTGGAAACGTGCGTGAGGAGTTACGACGTCTTTTTTAGGACGGATACCGCCTTCTGGGTACTACGTCTTTTGCAGGGCGGATCCCTTTGGGTTCTCAACTGTTTTATAGAGACTCTGAGAATATGGTTATTAATTTACCATTTTGTAGCGGGATTATGTCGACACTGTTTTTTAGTGATGGGTTTGGCCAAGCTTAGACAATTGTATAAGGCATTTTATAATGCCGCCATAGGGTTGCGACTTTTGTAGGTCCCGGGGTGCTGTTTGTTCACCCAGTGCTCCGTTCTTTCTCTTGCGTTGTTGATTGTTGATTGTCACATTGTTGATGACAGCTTGAGCATAAATAACTAAATGAACCAATTAAACTAAGATTGACTTGAGTTGCTTCTTGTTAGTTGTCGAGTTGACAGTTGGTTGAGTTGGTTAATTAATGGATTAGCTTGAGGTTCCCTTATGTCTATCGTACTTTTGGGTTGTGTGTGATTGGTTTATACTTTGATTATAGGCCATAGGCCTGTCGAGTTGTATGTTTCTTTACGTTGGTTATGTTGAAATATGACTTGGAAGCACCTAGTTACTCCCCACTGACTGTGGCTGTTGCATTCTTTGCGGCAGGTATGCATGCAGGACGGGTGAAGAGTGAGGATAACCGCTAGAATAGCTCTTTTACTATAGTTGTCACCAGTTTAGTCTTTTCATTAGTTTAGAGCTTGTACTACAGTTAGCTTTTGTACGAGTATTTGGTACCGCTTGTTTAGACTTTAAAGTCTAGACCGTTGTTTTAGTTAGTAGCGATTCGGATTCCACGGTGTTTCCGCCACCGTAGCTCGCCTTTATTTTTTTTTCTTTATTAAAACTTTTTTATTCGTATTTTATTTTATTTGAAAATTCGGGTTGTTACAGTTTAACAACTCCCTACAGTATCAAAAGGCTACTAACCAGAAACTTTCCATACCAAAGATAACGGAGCTAATCAATTGAACACATCCAGCATATGAAAGCATATGCACATCCAATGTTGCATAACCTTCTTCAATTTATCTACCAATTGACAATACATATCCGTATGGACCCTCAAAGAATTCAAAGTAGCTCTTAATAGCGAAAATGAAACGTACCCAATGGAAAACCTGTTAAGGAAAGCATCAAAGATTGGACATCAACATGGACTATACCAAGATAGACCTTGGTCTTGTCCTGATTAGCCAACAAACCAAAAAACTGCAAATGTAACACTCACATTTAGGCGAGGCGGGCCCCACCTAAATAAGGGCGTTGCTAGCCCCGAGTTAACAGGGCTTTAAAGCAACGTCAAGAGTCACCTGTAGTAAAACTGGACAGGTATATATATAAATGAAAAATATAACTCAAAAGAAGAGATGCGAAAGCAAGAAAATATAGAATAACTTCGTACAAGACTGGCACGCAAGCTCGAATAAAACTAAAAATTAAAGACGTGACCCAAGGGTCCGATAAGTCTAAAGGTGCCACAACAGCGAAGCCCAGCCTCGTGCCCCAACAAACAATCATGCAGAACGCGTCCGAGTACCTAGGGGAGGGGGAAAACAAAAGAAGACACACAGAAACAACCTAGTTAGCCTTCACAACAAATAAAGAATGAGCAAGAGAAAAAGATGGATAAATAAAATTTGACAAACTATCAGAACCAGGGAAAAAGGAGGATTACGACTCCTAACTCGGACGTTACAATCAATGAGCGCGGACAAGAAAATCCGCTGTGTAACCTCCACACAGGGGACTTACCATGTCGCCAACAACCCCCATACCTCCTCCAATCTCGTCCGTCTCAACAGGCAACACATGCCTCACAAACACGGCAACACATGCCTCATAAACACGGCAACACATGCCTCATAAATAGGGCAACACATGCCTCATAAATGCAGCAACATGCCTCATAAATGCGGCAACACATGCCTCATAAATACGGCAACACATGCCTCATATAATCACGGGAAAGTACTCTACGTCATGGCAAGAGAACGATACTTATCCTTATACGGTTACTTAACAATTTTAGAGTCTCATACGGCTTAAATCAACTCAAGTACATATACACTTAATTTAATCGTTAAACACCCTTTACTTTCCTCAGGTTTTACTCGTCCTAGTTCTATGAGAGTCAAACTAACATATGGTTCACATACACACGCTCACACAATACTAATTTGCATACAACAGAACTCAATAGAGCGTCAATGACGCTCAAAATGGGGCAGCAATAAACCATCGAAACAGGGCAGCAAACAACAACGAAAACAGTACCTATAAACATCCAAAACACGACTAATTAAGGCAAACCACTCTCGGCATCGTAGCAGCCCAAAACGGCTGCCAACCACAACAACACGGCAACAATGCCACAAACCAGCCCTTGTAAGGCTGAAAAATAGCAACAAAGTCGACAGCAATAAGGGCAATACACGACCTCAACAATTTCACACGACCAAACCCTATGCCTCACTTTATTCCTCGCCGAAACCTTGACTGAATTATAAAATTAACTACTCATTGAAACCACATACACACTCAAATTCATATATACCTTCCCACATACAAGACATACAAGGGGAAAATTACTTATATTGGAAGTCGATAAAATTACTTTAAGTACCATACTTACAAGGCTAAGGATTCACAACCACCATACATATATATACGAGTGTAACTACACGAACCTACGCAACGTTTTAGTCATATCACTTAACATTAAGTCGTCAAACAAAGCGGCTCAACAAGTTAATAATAGCCACGACACGACCTAAAACCACAACGATGCAAGAAAAAGGCAGCCATAATAACTAAGAAGCGGCCCAACAAGTGACCTGAGCAGCTAGCCTCCGCCTAGAAAACCGAAAGCGACTAGGCACGCTTCTACACTCGCCGCTAGTCAATCCTCGCCCAGCCCACGGCCCCCACAACGTGCAGCAGTAGTCCACCCAATGTGACCCTTACCCGTCCTAAAACCTCCATCCCATGGCCCATACAGACACACCCACATTACATTCAATCAACCTTCTCATACGTCCTTTGCAACTTACACAATCACACACACTTAATGCACAATTAAGACAATCACCTACACCCACAATACACACAATTCACACACAAATTAGCACTCACAAGCTAAGTAAGGTTAATCCTTACCTTAAAAGAGGAACAAGCTCGATTCTTGAGGACGAACACTGACTCACAAGGATTTTTTTACGAATTCTTCTTCTATAACACCCAAAAACATCACCATAACAATTCTAATCACTAAAGGATTAAAAACAAACTCGATTAATATCCTTTTAAAATCAAGCCAACGAAACCCTAAAATGAAAGCTTCAAACTTGACTTAGAAATAGGCCTTACCTTGGGACATAGTTAGTATGAGAGGATAGAGAACGGCGAGGGGAAGAAAACGGGATGAAAATCGAGCGATTTGGTGTTCGAACGGCAAAGACCCTGTTGATACACATGCGGTTTGGTGTTCACGGGAAGGAGATGAAAGAGCTGATGTTTTGGCTCTTCCAAAAAATAAAATCGTGAAAATAAGACAGAGGTGAGGGGAGTTTATTTTTATTTCGGGCCTATATCATTTTACTCTTATAATTATGTGTTCAATCGGATTCAACTTAATCATACAATATGAGTTATAATTGACTCGAATACATTGTTATCATTATTATTATTGTTAATATTAGGGTTTTTCCCAGCTGTACCCCTGTACTATTGGGTTTTCCCAACTGTACCCCTGCGTATATCGTATTCCCAACTGTACCCCTAAGTTTCTTTAATAACTCCAACTGTACCCCTGAGTTTCTTTAATTTACCCAAAATCATTCCTGAAATCATACCTGAAATTGAACAGAGGAAGGAAGGACTGCAAAAGTTCAACGATGAAGATGTTGCAACGACGATGAACTGCAAAAGTTCAATAGCAAAAGGAAGGAGATGAAGAGAACAGAGGAAGGAAGGTGAAAGGGTTTCAAAGGGTTTTAAAAAAAATTGAATCAAAAGAAAAAAAATGACGGTTAATAAATTGACTCAACTTCTAATTTATAACTAATCCTTCCACGTAGGCAAATTAGGCGCTCCACGTAGGCAAATTACGCATCCTAATTGACATTTAACGGTGATAATGGACGGCTTAAGCATAAATAGTATGGTTAGGAGTAATTAAGGAAACTCAGGGGTACAGTTGGGAATACGATATACGCAGGGGTACAGTTGGAAAAACCCAATAGTATAGGGGTACAGTTGGGAAAAACCCTTAATATTATTATTGTTAATATTATTATTATTATTGTTATTATTATTATTATTATTATTATTATTATTATTATTATTATTATTATTATTATTATTATTATTATTATTATTATTATTATTATTATTATTATTATTATTATTATTATTATTATTATGTAAGACCCCCATTTAGGATAGGCGGACCCCACCTAAATGACGGCATTACGGGACCCGACTGAATGGGTCTATTGGCAAACACCTGTAATCTCAAGACAGAACACCTGTATATATATATATATATATATATATATATATATATATATATATATATATATATATATAGATATATATATATAGATATATATATATATATATATATATATATATATATAGAAACAAGTTCAATTAAGTTACAATATATTTGCTAAGTTTAAATGCAATAACTGAAAAACTTGAAAGCTGTTATCTTGCAGATAAGCTATTATGTATAAAGCATGAAACTCGTTGTCGAAAAAGGCCAAAACACAGTGCCGCCAATGAGTCTGGACTGACTACCGCACTTTTTCGTGAGATTTAATCTCAACCATTGATCTTGTTAATCGAAAGGCTAAGATTGAAACTTACCAACTTAAAATATTTAAGCAACTTAATTGAACTTTACTCTATATATATATATATATATATATATATATATATATATATATATATATATATATATATATAGTGTCAAGTTCAGCTAAGTCCACAAATATTGGTAAGTCAAGTAAGTCAGTGTAATGATTAGATCCGTTTAGGCTAAAGCTAGCTTCTTTGTAGATGTAATCAGTATTTGCAACATTTTCTGATTTCATTTACAAGTACTACAGATTCTGATTACATTTACAAAGAAGCTATAGCTTTCAAAGAATGGTACAAACAGTTACACGGACTTACCAGACTTACCAATATTTGCGTACTTAAATGATCTTCTTTCTATATATATATATATATATATATATATATATATATATATATATAGAGTCAAGTTATAATGAGTCCCTTCTCTTTTTTGAGTCCGTGAGTCCAGTGTAACTCTTAATAACGTTTTTTGAAACTGTAATGCTTTGTAAATGTAACTGTAATTTTAACACATACAGTTACATTTACAGAGTATTAAAGTTACAATTACATATAGTTACATTTACAAAGCATTACAGTTTCACAAAATGCTACTAAGAGTTACGTGGACTCACGGACTCAAATTTATTTGTGGACTTAATATAACCTATTTCTATATATATATATATATATATATATATATAGAATTAGGTTAAACTAAGTCCCTCAAAAAAATTGAGTCCGTGAGTCCCACATAAAAAAATCGAAACTACTGTATTGAAAAACGAAAGCAGAATTAATAAAAATGAAAGCGTTGCGTAGTTTGAAGCTATTACATTAAAAACGTGAATCAGCTGTTTGCAATTGACCTGCAAATGGCCTCGACCTACTGCACTTTTTTTTCTGAGATTTAATCTCAACCCTCCATTTTTGTGATCTAAGGGCTTAAAATGGGACTCACGGACTCAAAATATATAAGGGACTCATTATAAACTAGAGCTGTTCATGGACGGGCTAGTCCATTTAGCCCGTCCATTTGGCCCGCCATACAAGCAGGTTTGGTCACTAAAATATAAAAATATGACGGTTATCGGACAAAAAAACTAGGCCCTCTAAATTAATGGGCGGACACAGACTAAATTTAAATGTCCACGGCAGGCCCGCCAAGCCCATTAAATGAAAAAATCAGTAAGTTACTAAATAGCACTAAATTATTTATAGAATGAAATATAAATGTAAAAATATTATTAATACATTATGTTACCAACAAAATTTAAAACAGAAAAGGAGAATATATTAAAAATTGGTACATGTAATTAAATTATTAAAATTATGTGGTGAAATATGTTGAGTTTGTGATATTTGTTATGTATAACAATATTTAACTCGTGTCAAATTTATGGTTTAATTTGTCCATAAGCCCGCTACGAAGCCCGCCAAACCAGTGTAGGTGGATATGGGCAGCCACATTAAGCCCGCCATAGCGGACATGGACACAAAGTTTAGGCCCGCTGGACAGATTTTAGTACAATGAGCCCGGCCCATGTCCATCTCAAGTCCGCTAACGATCAACTCTATTATAAACTAACTAACTAACTATATATATATATATATATATATATATATATATATATATATATATATATATATATATATATATATATATATACAGAGAGGATCACATGAATCCCTTATATTTGGTGCATCCTTTGTACACTCTTAGAGCCCTTGGATCTAATGAAATCAATGGTTGAGATTTCTTTTTTTTTTTCTTTTTTTTTTCTTTCTTTCTTTTTCTTTTTCTTTTCTTTTTTTTTTTATATTTTTTTTACGTTTTTCGTTTTTCAATGCTTTTTTTTTTTTTTTTTTTCTTATTTTTTTTTTTTTACGATTAATTTTTTTTTTTTTACGATTTTGTTTTTACGAATTTTTTTTTAAATTCTTTTAGTTTTTCAGTTATTTAATTATTTCATTGTTTTTGTTATTTTTTTTTAACGATTTTAGCTATTTTTTTTAAATTCTTTTAATTTTTTAATTACTTGATTATTTCAATGATTTTTTTTTTTTTTTTTTTTTTTTTTTTTTAATATATTAAGGTAATAACAAATAAACGTTAAAGTAATAATTGACGAATAATTATATAAAATTTTATTACCATGATTTTGTCAAGTATTATAACTTAAAGTAACATGTACAAGCTATTAGAGTAACAGTTGTTACCCTTTAAAGTAACATTGATTTCACTTTGAAGTAACAATAATATCATATCAAGAAAATATATGGATTAATAAATGTTTGTTAAAATAACACGTACAAGCTATTAGAGTTACAATTGTTACACTTTAAAGTAACATTGGTTTCACGTCAAAGAAATAGTAACATCGCATCAAGAAAATAGAAGGATTAATAAAATTTTGTTAAAATAAAACGTAAAAGTTATTAGAGTAACAATTGTTACTGTAACACTCCGTGTTTTATTAATACAAATTAATTATTTTAACAAATATTTTAAATAAAAATTTGTATAATTTAAATTTTTATTCCTTTGTTTTGAAAACGCGGCTGAAAAATTTCGATTAAATAAACTTTTTCAAGACATTTCTAATTAAACTTTCTTGATTTTATATTAATCCTTATTATATTTTTATTTCCAAAATACTTGTCAAACTAAAGCTTCACTTTCATTACCATTATTAGATTTTATAAAGTTGCGTTATATTTTAAAAATCATTACTTTCATAAAATTTAGTTTCGATAAAGATATCTTTCAAATAAGCAGACCGTTTAAAGATTTGTGAGACCGTAATAAAATTTATAACTGACAACTTTTATACTTTTATATTTTCGAACTATAAATTTTATAATATGTATTATGAATTTAGAATTTAAAACAAATAATTTAAAACATAATATATTTTATAAATTATTTAAGTTTTTAAATAAGAGTAAATAAAACGGAGCAAACAAATCAAACTGACCCATAAGTATACTACCCTCGTTTCCCTCGCTTACTTCCCTTTTTCTTCTTTAACTAAAGCAGCAACAATTACAACAACTACAAGAGCTAAAAGCAGCCGAAAGTAACAATAATAATTATAATAATAAGAATAATAATAATAATGATCAAGTAGCAGCAGAACTACTACTACAAATAAACAACAATAGCAGCAACAACATCACCATCTTCAATCACACACAACAAATATAATAATAATAATAATAGTAATAATAATAATAATGATAATAACAATCAACAACAACGACTCAAACACTACGAGCAAACAACAGCTACTCGACGACGACGAAACTAGCAAACTCAACCACCAAGGACGGTCACCACCGTCATCTCAGCTACGAGCACAGCCACCGCCATTAGAGGCGAGCTCAAGCCCGTCGAACCATAGCTACCACGTCCTCCTTTTCGTGCTCTTCTTCACCGTGCTCCTCCGTGCTCTGTTTTTCTCGACACGACGTCGACCACCGTAGCCATCACCATGACCGTCGCCGTAGTGTCACGCCGGAGTCGACCATCGTGGGCCTCCCTCTCTCCCCTGTTTCCCTCTCTCTCCTCGGCTCTCCTCCGCTTCTCTCTTTCCCTTGTTTTTCTCTCTGTTTTCGACTCCCCTGCCCTCGACGTTACCATCACCGTACACCACCTCCGGGGCCACCCCTGACCACGGTCACTGAAACCGCCATCGATGGCGAACTCGAGCTCTTTCCTTTCCCCTAGCCGCCTCTGCTCTTCTCTCGTGATTCCCTGTTTTATTTGCGTTGTCGGAACTAAGCCCTCGCCGGAGCGGCCATGACCACCATTAATGGCTAGCTCGAGCTTGAGCTCGGCCACCAACAATGACCACGGCTGCCACAGCCATCACCACCGCCTTTCTTATTTTTGGTGAGCCTCATTCTATTAAATTTCCCAATTTTAATTCATCCTAATTCTATTTTATTTCGTCGATTAATTAACTATCGACTTGCGTCTCACTTCTCATTTTTCCCGTCTTTTGTGGGTGAAATGTCGCTGCCATTTGTGAGTTGGGTCGGACCAGATTTGTCGTGCTTGGAAATCATATAAGTCGGGTTTTATTTGGAGGCCTCAGTTCGTGTGCCAAATTTAGGTGACTAGTTATATCTCATATTATTCTCTTAGTAAATTAATTTCGTTTGTTATTATAATTTTATAATTATGATTTTATGTTAATTATGTTAAACATCTCTTGAGAGAACTTATATGTTTATGTGTAGTATAATAAAATGATAATAACTAAATAATATGTTAAATAGACTATTATAGTAATATTTTCATATGTTTAGTTTAATTTATTTTGAGTATTTTTAATTATGATTTATATGATTTATATGTTTTTTTATGTTTTAGTTATGTTATAATCTTATATAAAATTTATGTTAAATTTTAACAATGATATTTTTAGTAAGTTTCCTTTTGGTCTAAATCATTTTAGTATAATTGGAATAATTAAATTATAAAGACTTTAAGCTAAAAACCGTTAAAATCGAAAAATGAAAATTTGGACACCACTTAGTATTACTCACGGCATTTCCACTATTTTAGATCAAAATTTACTTCTATCACTTTTTAGTTTAATTGTCAAAATAATTTAATTAGTAATTAATAAATTGAATTAAGAAATTAAAAGAAATAAATGAATTTAGTTATATATTTAATCACATGGCATTCCTATATTAAATTAACTAAATTTGATCAAAATGAATTTATCACTAAGTCACTAAAGTTAAATAGTAATTAGAATTGAACTTTTGTATAAATTGATTTAATTAAAAATGAAATATTATAAACCGATAAAAAAGTATAACAATTATAAAAATGAACTCCACGATCTTATTGTTTTAAAATGAAAATCACTAACTTTAGTAAATAGACGACTAAATTTAACTGAGTCTCATTTTAAAATAAATATCATTATCACTTTTTACGAATTGAATTTAACGTTTTTTTTAAAACTAGAATTTTAAAATAAATACTTTTATCACTAAATACAAAACGAACTTAACGACTTTAAAACTAGAAATTTATACTTAGTAAATAAAAATGGTTTAGTTTTATACCTAAAATATCTTAAGTATAAAAATACGTATAAAATACGATAAAAAAATAAATATTGAAAAGTTTACTAAGTATAGAAAAATTTAAAATGAATAAGTAAATGACTTAAAGTGTTTGAAAAACACTTAAATAAAATTGGATATATTAATAAATATTTCAACATAGAAATTTAAAAACATTAATAATTAACCACACTTCAAATAATAAACGAATGTGTTATGTGACCATATGAAACCTACCATTCAAATAAAACGTTTGGACGATGAAACTAGGAGAGTCTAGTAACATGTGATATATAAATATCAAATAAATAATGAATTTTGAGTAAGTTAAATAACAGGTCAAGCTTGGGCCTCAGATATGAAAACGTCAATCGTGAGTGAAGTGGGGTTAAGATAGTCTTGTAGCGGATACCACTATCTCGGCCTTCTGGCGTTGGCTATGTCGAATAGTGTGGTTTTGCCGGCAGCTTTATTGCTTAGCATGTTGCCCATGCCTTACGCCTTAAGTCGTATTGCCTAAGCCGCACAAGATAATGAAAAATTCAACTCTTAGTGGAGTCGCTTTAGGAAATAGTCGTTTTATCCAGAGTTAAGGTGCTCTATGATTAGTATAGCCTATTCTTAAAGTGGATATTAGTGTATGCATACTAGACTAGGGTTTTATTCCCCTATTTCGCTAAAGTTATCAGGGTATCCGTGCCGATTTGGGCGATTATAGCGGTGGTCTCCTTGCCGTGTTTCGTTCTTAGTGGGCGCGACACTAGCATTCGTTCTTGCCACATGTAAAGATCACTTGACGAGATTGTATCTGAAGTTCGAATCATTTTAACACTAGAAGATGAGATGCAAGTATTATAGTATTCGGCGTGGTTTACGAGTCGAGCCTCTCTGCACTATGGAAGTGAGATGCAATCGATCAGAGTACAAAGGCCTACTTCACCGTGCTCAGAAGCAAGATATGTTGTTTGATTAAATGAAAGTGAGGCAAAACCTTTTTGAAAATTAAAGACCACAACTTTCTGAAATGAGTCGAGTCTGTATGATGATTATGATACATTATATATGTTTGTATGCGATCCGATATCGCTTTGTAATCCTATTGTATATCAGGACACTATTGCTATGCTATTATCTGTTATTTGCCTTCCTAATTGAATATCATGCTTATATGATTTATCGCTTTAAACCGCATGCTTATTATAACTTATATGTCTTTATATGCTATTTGAATAAGCATGTTTATGTTTTATCATAATGTTATAGTTATAAAGCGATAGTAATAAACCAAAGTAATCGAAATCGAGAGTAAGTATGAGCATAGCTAGTCACTGTCCGCCAAATGCGCATCCCCCATCGCTTTATTGTGCAGATAACCGTGGACCTGAGCCGATTTTGGATGGGGCCACGAGACGCTTTTATGCATTGCTTTCCTTGTTATTTCTTTTATAGAGATATGTAATATATACAATAATACTCTTTTAAATTCCGTATTTAGAGTTGTTTTATTCAACTCTTGAACGATGTTATAACATTTGGGTTTTATGTATAAATAATAACGCTGGTTTAAGACTTAATTAAATTCCGCCTTAGTAATTAAAGTCGACTAAAAACCGGGTTATTCTGTTAATGGTATCGAGTGACTGCGGACCGTGAATAACATAAATGGCCTAATGCGATTTATGCTTACCTAACGAGAGACACCTGGGCCAGACATTCATATTGTATGTCAGGCAAGACTACTAGGATCAAATAATGAATTAGATTTTTCTTTATTTAGATCACTTAAATAATAACTTAAAATCGCTTTAAAGTGTGAGGATGGGTAGAAACCATAAGGATCGACCATAGACTTAGAACTTTTAAAATAACGAACTACTGCCCTCAAAATAAAATACACTAACTATCGTATGCTTGCTACTTGCTGATGTGACTAATTTAAACTAACAACTATCCTCGGATATAAAATCTAAGTAACAAGTTTAAATCTCGAAGATCGAAGCCTTTAATCAAATACATGACGACAAGACCTCAAACGCAGCAAATGGACGCATCAAGAACCTTACAGCTGATGAGAAATTCAAGATCTCGAAGATTTCTGTCGCAGAAAGGATTTCTACAACTCTATCTAATTATCCTCTTTAACACAAATTTTATTTTGTTCTCTTTTAAAAATTTTTAACCTCTTTAACTTCTTTCTTCTAACTCTCTAATTTCAAATAACTACTTCCCAAATGAATTTCCATTTCTATTCCTGAATCTCGCAAAATGATTTCACTTTTCCGTTTCAATTTCATAAACTTCTTGTAATTCATTCTCAAAAACCATGGAACTTTATTTCTTTTTAAATCTTTTAAACCTACTATCTCTTTCAAAGTTTAAAGATTTTTGAAAATTTATAAGTTCTAATTATCTCCTAAAACGAACTTTCAGGTTTTCTCTTTAAAACATATTTGACATTTATTCAATTATTCTTAAAAACTTTATTTTGCAAATTTCAAATATCTTAAAAAAAAAAAAAAATTATTTTGTTTTAAATCGTATATTATTTACTTCATTCTCTATCAAATTTTATTATTTTTGAAAAAAAAAAAAAAATTTTTTTTTTTTTACCTCTTAAACTTACTATATCTTTTAAAATATATAAATTTTCTTAAATTTAAAAGTTTCTAATTATATTCTAAAATGAACTTTCATGTTTTCCTTTTAAAACATATTGGAAACTTATTAAAATAATTCTCTAAATTTTATTTCGTAATTTAAATTCTATTTCGTAATTTCTAAATTCTAAATTCTATTTCGTAATTCTATTGTATTTCAGTATTTACAAAGACCATGTATAGGTCACTCTACGTATGTATATGCTTTGCGTACGGATCAATTTGTATAAAATACTACTTCAGGTATTATACGCAGTCAAAAGGTCAAGCTCTACAGGAAGACTCCGTAGCAACACCTGCTGCAGTGCACAACCCAAAAAGAACGGCTATCGTTTAAAGACAGCAACAGTAGCCTCAGACATCAAGAGCACTCAACCGACAAGCTCCTGTAGCCACTACCCAATTCATTCACCTCCCTCAATCACTCACCTTCTCATTTCACTTTCTAAAAAAAAAAAATTTCATCTCCTTCCTCCTTTCTTCTTCTCTTTTCCCTTACGTTACCTCCCTCCATTACAACAACATCACTAACAACAACACTCATCAGTAACAATTTTTCCTACTCAACTCGATCGTGTATTCATCCTTCTGATCATCATGGAAACTAATAACCAGATTCAGTTTTATGAAAAATTTGAGTTTGATGATTCCATGTCATTGGATGAACAATTACAAAGATCAACGCAAGTACCATTCGAAACAAATGATTTGACGTACCATTCACCAAATAATTCTCTCATAGAATATCCTCCATCATTTTTTAACAACAACATAAGTTGTGAAGCTGATTTTCTTCCATGGAGTGAATGTTCTCTATTATATGAAGAGTGTTTCTCGACACCGCTTTCTCAAATCTGTCCGACGACTACTACTACTATTAATAGTAATGCAGTGCCATGCACGGTTGTTGTGGACCCTATACCTAATTACCCTACCTCTATTGAACAAAATGAGTTAGACAACTCAAATTTTCTTTCTTCTTTTCTTAACGACCCTAATAACCACATTGATTATTTCATTAATGCACCCTTAAACACGGTTGGCGTCGACGAGATTAATAAGTGTTCAATTCAAGGAAATACACAGGGTGATGATTATAACATGGTTAGCAAGGAGGTTAAACATAATAATAATAATAAAACTCCAAAATTTAATTCAATACATTATGAAGATATAAGGAAGTGTTTTGACTTGCCAGTTACTAGGGCAGCGAAAGAGTTGAATGTATCGAGGTCTGTTTTGAGGAGGAAATGTAGGAGTTTAAGAATTAAAAGATGGCCCTACAGAAAGATTAAGAGTTTGGAATCTCTTGCTGCAAAAGTTAAGGAGATGGGGATGATGGAAGTTGTTCAAGCATTGGAAGAAAACAAGGAGAAATTGCTTTATTTACCAGGACTTGAATTAAGTGAAGAAACGCAAAGGCTAAGGCAAGTTTGTTTCAAGACCGATCACAAGAAGAAAAAGGCTGCACTGACCATACGTACTCCCTAGTGTTGTTTGTATTGGAACTTGTTATACTTCTCATGATTTGAAGTTGTTTTTGTCCAAGTGCTTTAAATTGATTCTTAGTTTTAGTTTTGGTTTGGTGCCTTTTAGTAGTTATCTATGGTTATTCAACTCAGAACTCGTAAGTCTCATTCATCTAAACATCAAATTCTTGATGAAGGTCAAAGAATGGGCTTCATCGCTGATAAACTCCATATCGTCCTTTCAAAATCTTAGCCTTACTATCTCTTTTAAAATTTACAAATCTTCGTAAATTTATAATTCCCAATTATCTTCAAAAATTTACTTAAATGATTTCCTTTGAAAATATCTCCGAAAACTTTTTCAATTAATTCTAAAATTTAATTTCGTGATTTTAAATACCTTTAAAATTATTATGTTTTAAATCGTATATCCTTTATCATATACTATCAAATTTGATTATTTTCAGATTTTTGAACTTACCAATACTTTTTTTTCAAATTTTAAACCTTTAAAGTGAATTTTAATCCTTTCTATTAACTTTGTAAATTTATGTTTAAAAATTTTCTTAAGGGGGTAGGACAAAATATGATGATTTAAAATCATTGATTTAAAAAAAAAAAAAAATTGTTTAAAATCATTATTTCAACAAATTTTAAACTATATATTTAATTTCAAATAAAATTATAATTTGTTTTATTTTAAAACCCTTATAATTTTAATTTAAATTAATTCCGTACAAAACTTCTAGGCCCCACTTTTTTGAAAATCCCTTTGAAGTCGATTTTGGAAAATAACAATCTAGCAACATTTCTATATTAATTCAAAATATTCTATCTATAAATATAAAACGATTATATCTTTCAATTCTTTCCACTCTATCTAACATCTTTATAATAATTCAAAAAAATTCAAACTTTTTGAAAAGTCATATTCCACAAAAAAAAAAATCAAACGTCATTAACGAATTCTGTAAAATTCTGTTATACTCTCTAACTACCTTGCCTACCTGCGAGTAGTTATCCACTCTATCCAAGTTTCGGGACGAAACTTTTCTTAAGGGGGTAGGTTTGTAACACTCCGTGTTTTATTAATACAAATTAATTATTTTAACAAATATTTTAAATAAAAATTTGTATAATTTAAATTTTTATTCCTTTGTTTTGAAAACGCGGCTGAAAAATTTCGATTAAATAAACTTTTTCAAGACATTTCTAATTAAACTTTCTTGATTTTATATTAATCCTTATTATATTTTTATTTCCAAAATACTTGTCAAACTAAAGCTTCACTTTCATTACCATTATTAGATTTTATAAAGTTGCGTTATATTTTAAAAATCATTACTTTCATAAAATTTAGTTTCGATAAAGATATCTTTCAAATAAGCAGACCGTTTAAAGATTTGTGAGACCGTAATAAAATTTATAACTGACAACTTTTATACTTTTATATTTTCGAACTATAAATTTTATAATATGTATTATGAATTTAGAATTTAAAACAAATAATTTAAAACATAATATATTTTATAAATTATTTAAGTTTTTAAATAAGAGTAAATAAAACGGAGCAAACAAATCAAACTGACCCATAAGTATACTACCCTCGTTTCCCTCGCTTACTTCCCTTTTTCTTCTTTAACTAAAGCAGCAACAATTACAACAACTACAAGAGCTAAAAGCAGCCGAAAGTAACAATAATAATTATAATAATAAGAATAATAATAATAATAATGATCAAGTAGCAGCAGAACTACTACTACAAATAAACAACAATAGCAGCAACAACATCACCATCTTCAATCACACACAACAAATATAATAATAATAATAATAGTAATAATAATAATAGTAATAATAATAATAATGATAATAACAATCAACAACAACGACTCAAACACTACGAGCAAACAACAGCTACTCGACGACGACGAAACTAGCAAACTCAACCACCAAGGACGGTCACCACCGTCATCTCAGCTACGAGCACAGCCACCGCCATTAGAGGCGAGCTCAAGCCCGTCGAACCATAGCTACCACGTCCTCCTTTTCGTGCTCTTCTTCACCGTGCTCCTCAGCTCGCTTTTCTCGACACGACGTCGACCACCGTAGCCATCAGCATGACCGTCGCCGTAGTGTCACGCCGGAGTCGACCATCGTGGACCTCCCTCTCTCCCCTGTTTGCGTCTCTCTCCTCGGCTCTCCTCCGCTTCTCTCTTTCCCTTGTTTTTCTCTCTGTATTCGACTCCCCTGCCCTCGACGTTACCATCACCGTGACACCACCTCCGGCCACCCCGACCACGGCCATCGGAAACCGCCATCGATGGCGAACTCGAGCTCTTTCCTTTCCCCTAGCCGCCTCTGCTCTTCTCTCGTGATTCCCTGCTTTATTTTGCGCTTGTCGAACTAAGCCTCCTCACGAGCGCCATGACCACCATTAATGGCTAGCTCGAGCTTGAGCTCGGCCACCAACAATGACCACGGCTGCCACAGCCATCACCACCGCCTTTCTTATTTTTGGTGAGCCTCATTCTATTAAATTTCCAAATTTTAATTCATCCTAATTCTATTTTATTTCGTCGATTAATTAACTATCGACTTGCGTCTCACTTCTCATTTTTCCCGTCTTTTGTGGGAGAAATGTCGCTGCCACTTGTGAGTTGGGTCGGACCAGATTTGTCGTGCTTGGGAAATCATTTAAATCGGGTTTTATTTGGAGGCCTCAGTTCGTGTGCCAAATTTAGGTGACTAGTTATATCTCATATTATTCTCTTAGTAAATTAATTTCGTTTATTATTATAATTTTATAATTACGATTTTATGTTAATTATGTTAAACATCTCTTGAGTGAACTTATACGTTTATGTGTAGTATAATAAAATGATAATAACTAAATAATATGTTAAATAGACTATTATAGTAATATTTTCATATGTTTAGTTTAATTTATTTTGAGTATTTTTAATTATGATTTATATGATTTATATGTTTTTTTTTTTGTTTTAGTTATGTTATAATCTTATATAAAATTTATGTTAAATTTTAACAATGAGATTTTTAGTAAGTTTCCTTTTGGTCTAAATCATTTTAGTATAATTGGAATAATTAAATTATAAAGACTTTAAGCTAAAAACCGTTAAAATCGAAAAATGAAAATTTGGACACCACTTAGTATTACTCACGGCATTTCCACTATTTTAGATCAAAATTTACTTCTATCACTTTTTAGTTTAATTGTCAAAATAATTTAATTAGTAATTAATAAATTGAATTAAGAAATTAAAAGAAATAAATGAATTTAGTTATATATTTAATCACATGGCATTCCTATATTAAATTAACTAAATTTGATCAAAATGAATTTATCACTAAGTCACTAAAGTTAAATAGTAATTAGAATTGAACTTTTGTATAAATTGATTTAATTAAAAATGAAATATTATAAACCGATAAAAAAGTATAACAATTATAAAAATGAACTCCACGATCTTATTGTTTTAAAATGAAAATCACTAACTTTAGTAAATAGACGACTAAATTTAACTGAGTCTCATTTTAAAATAAATATCATTATCACTTTTTACGAATTGAATTTAACGTTTTTTTTAAAACTAGAATTTTAAAATAAATACTTTTATCACTAAATACAAAACAAACTTAACGACTTTAAAACTAGAAATTTATACTTAGTAAATAAAAATGGTTTAGTTTTATACCTAAAATATCTTAAGTATAAAAATACGTATAAAATACGATAAAAAAATAAATATTGAAAAGTTTACTAAGTATAGAAAAATTTAAAATGAATAAGTAAATGACTTAAAGTGTTTGAAAAACACTTAAATAAAATTGGATATATTAATAAATATTTCAACATAGAAATTTAAAAACATTAATAATTAACCACACTTCAAATAATAAACGAATGTGTTATGTGACCATATGAAACCTACCATTCAAATAAAACGTTTGACGATGAAACTAGGAGAGTCTAGTAACATGTGATATATAAATATCAAATAAATAATGAATTTTGAGTAAGTTAAATAACAGGTCAAGCTTGGGCCTCAGATATGAAAACGTCAATCGTGAGTGAAGTGGGGTTAAGATAGTCTTGTAGCGGATACCACTATCTCGGCCTTTCTGGCGTTGGCTATGTCGAATAGTGTGGTTTTGCCGGCAGCTTTATTGCTTAGCATGCTGCCCATGCCTTACGCCTTAAGTCGTATTGCCTAAGCCGTACAAGATAATGAAAAATTCAACTCTTAGTGGGTCAGGGTTTAGGAAATAGTCGTTTTATCCAGAGTTAAGGTGCTCTATGAATAGCATAGCCCATTCTTAAAGTGGATATTAGTGTATGCATACTAGACTAGGGTTTTATTCCCCTATTTCGCTAAAGTTATCAGGGTATCCGTGCCGATTTGGGCGATTATAGCGGTGGTCTCCTTGCCGTGTTTCGTTCTTAGTGGGCGCGACACTAGCATTCGTTCTTGCCACATGTAAAGATCACTTGACGAGATTGTATCTGGAGTTCGAATCATTTCGAACACTAGAAGATGAGATGCAAGTATTATAGTATTCGGCGTGGTTTACGAGTCGAGTAAGCCTCTGCACTATGGAAGTGAGATGCAATCGATCAGAGTACAAAGGCCTACTCAGTGGTCAGGCTCGTAAGCAGTATATGTTGTTTGATTAAATGAAAGTGAGTCAAAACCTTTTTGAAAATTAAAGACCACAACTTTCTGAAATGAGTCGAGTCTGTATGATGATTATGATACATTATATATGTTTGTATGCGATCTGATATCGCTTTGTAATCCTATTGTATATTGTGACACTATTGCTATGCTATTATCTGTTATTTGCCTTCCTAATTGAATATCATGCTTATATGATTTATCGCTTTAAACCGCATGCTTATTATGACTTATATGTCTTTATATGCTATTTGAATAAGCATGTTTATGTTTTATCATAATGTTATAGTTATAAAGCGATAGTAATAAACCAAAGTAATTGAAATCGAGAGTAAGTATGAGCATAGCTAGTCACTGTCCGCTCAGCGGGCATCCCCCCATCAGTTTATTGTGCAGGATAACCGTGGACCGGGAGCTGGATTTTGGATGGGGCCACGAGACGTTTTTATGCATTGCTTTCCTTGTTATTTCTTTGCGAGAGATATGTAATATATACAATAATACTCTTTTAAATTTCCGTACTTAGAGTTGTTTTATTCAACTCTGGAACGATGTTATAACATTGGGTTTTTATGTATAATTAATGACGCTGGTTTAAGACTTAATTAATTTCCGCCTTAGTAATTAAAGTCGACTAAAAACCAGGTTGTTACAGTTACACTTTGAAGTAACAGGCACATCGTATCAAAAAATACTTAAGAATTAATAAAAATTTGTTAAAATAACACATATAAGCTATTAGAGTAACAGTTGTTATACTTTAAAGTAACATTGAATATCGTATCAAGAAAATATATAAAAGTTTGTTAAAATAACATGTACTCCGTTTAAGTTATTAGAGTAACAAGAGTTACATTTTAAAGTAACATTAATTGCACTTCGAAGTAACAGTAATATTGTATCAAGTAATATAAGAATTAAAGGCAAAAAAAGTAAAAAGTTATTAGAGTAACATGTGTTACATTTTAAGATAGTTATTAGAGTAACAGGTGTTACATTTTAAAGTAACATTGATTGCACTTCGAAGAAACAATAACATTGTATCAAGTAATATAAGAATTAAAGGCAAACAAAAAAAAATAAAAATTATTAGAGTAACATGTGTTACATTTTAAGATAGTTATTAGAGTAACAGTGTTACATTTTAAAGTAACATTGATTGCACTTCGAAGAAACAATAACATTGTATCAAATAATATAAGAATTAAAGGCAAACAAAAAAAAATATAAAAAATATTAGAGTAACATGCGTTACTTTTTAAAGTAACATTGATAGCACTTCGAAATAACAGTGACATTGTATTAAGTAATATAAGAATTAAAGGCAAAAAAAAAAATTGTAAAAAAAAAAAAAAAAAAAAAAAATCGTCAAAAAAAAAAAAAATTGTGAGAGAAAAAAAAAAAAGAAAAAGAAAAAAAAGGGAAAAATAAACTTAAAAAGGTTGACCAAACAATTTAAGAAAAAAAAAAAACATAAATCAAGAAAAATTAGAAGGGAGAAAAAATCTAAAAATAAATTAGGAGAGATATCATGTGGTAAGATCTCAACCATTAGATCAAGTAGATCTAAGGGTTGAGGAAGGGATGCATGACTCACCAAATTTGAGGGGATTCATGTGATCCTATGTCTATATATATATATATATATATATATATATATATATATATATATATATATAGATAGAGTAAAGTTATATCGAGGCAGCAAATATGAGCGAGACCGCGAGGCAGCATGTGTGTCGTTGGATGAAGATTGATCCAACGGTGTAAATTTGGTCAGCAAGTGTTAATTAAAGCAATCACTATTTAATTAAAAAAAATTAAAAAATATATGGGTTGATTCATTTACGAGGTAAATTGCCGTTTTTGCTCCTCCTTCCTTAATTATCAATTCATTCCCCTATTATTCCTCTCTCAATTCATTCCCCTATTATTCCTCTCTCAATTCATTCCCCTATTATTCCTCTCTCATTTCATTCCCCTATTATTCCTCCTTCGTTAATAGGTCAGACTAATTTTCTTCTTCCTTTTTGTTAATTTTTTTTTATTTTTTTTATTTTTTTTACAGCAACTTTCATAATATCAAACGAAAATATTGGTCAGCAACTTTCATAATATCAAACGAAGAATTACAATATGCAAAATAATGAGATTGTTGTTAGGGATGAAGGTTTTTGTTTTTTTTTTTTTTTTTTTTTTTCTTGAATTTGTTTTTGCTGTTTTTTTTTATTCGTTAAAGTTTGTTGTTTTGTGTTTAGTGGTTGAAGTTGCAAGCGGTGGAAGAGTAAACGACGTCGACTTTCAGAAGGTGGTTGAGGACGATTTTACACCTTGCGTTGGTAAAATTTTTGAGGGATGAAGGTTCTCGATTATTACATGGAAAATAACGAGATCGTTATGAGGGATGAAGGTTTTGGATTTTTATTTATTTTTTATTTATTTTTACTCATTGCTTTAGCGTCCTGCTGATAAAGTTTGTTTGTGTTGAATCTCCGCGTCTTACTGATAAAGTTTTATGACAGACACTTGTAGTTTTAAGATATGTAGTTATAGTTCTCTCAGTAAGTTCTGACTCTGCATATTTCATGTTTTATTGTTATAGTTTTATATTATTTTGTTATAGTTCTATGTATTAAAGTTAAAGTACTGACAGTTAATGTAACTTAGTTTCTATATTTTGTGACAGATAGTTTAACGGCTAGATGCACCTGCACACTTTTTGATTGAAAAGGAATGGTGTGCAAACATATTCTTTGGATTTTTACGAGCCATGGTTTGAAATCTATTCCTAGTTCTTGTGTTGCAAGACGATGTACTAAGAAGGCTGCATCTATGAACAGTGATATAATTGACGGGTTAGAGTTTATGGGCACAGCCACTGTGGATCCCAAACAACTAGCGTTGACGAAACTGTGGGCGGAGTTTATGGGCACAGCCACTGTGGATCCCTAATCCCTTTGTTGAAAGAGCTGCGGCGCAAGTAGAAGAAGCTGAGGACTTATGCTACGTGGACATTGGTTCGTCTCAAATTAGTTAATCCATATTTATGTTGTAATTGGTCTTGGAATGTTATTTTATTGTATTTGGGGATGATTGGTATTTGTAAATATTAATAAGTTGATATTGAAATTGGTCAAGCGTAATTGTAATGTTGAAGTTTTATTGTTCTACATTACAGTTTTTCCCAAAATGGTTATTGTTTCGTTATAGTTAAATGAAACATTACTCCGGTTTAAACTTGTGAAAGATTTTAACATGGCTTTTGAAGTTAACTTATTTCAAATTGTGAATTTTTACTGACCAATTAGTTTGTATAGTTACAAGCACTTTTTTTGAAAACGTCTTAAGCGTTTTAGAATTAAGTTCATGCATGACAGTAAATATGGTTAAGACTTTTGGTGCAGAGAACTTTAAAATGTTTTGTTGATATCACTTTTTCAGGAAACTGTATTAAAGTTTCGTCAAATTGCGTTAAAGTTTCATAAATAGTGATCAAAGTTCTACGTCTCAGCGTAGTAAGACTTTATAAATAAATCATTAACTGCATTAAAGTTTCGTCAAACTGCGTTAAAGTTTTATAAATAAAGATCAAAGTTTCATAGATTTTGATCAAAGTTCAAAATGAAGAAGTATTGGTGTTCAAAAAATAACATAGCAGAACAGACGACAGAAGTGAAGAATAAGTATAGCTAGAGCTTCATAAGTCGCAATTAAACTATGTAAACATGAATTCGAATCTCAAACATCCATTAATTAAAGTAGAAAACTAGCAACCTCCATCAAAAACAAAAACAAAAACAAAACCTTAAAGATCCCAATTCTCTAACATGATCCGTCCTCAACATAAAACAAAGTTGTTCGTACAAAGATAATAACTAATAATCGCAGTTACAAGTAACATTCTTGTCCGAGGAAAAGGTTCGCGTAGTTGGAGAATTCCTATTAGATAACGACGGTGGACCTTGAGCTTGAGGTTGTCGTCAGCAGGAACACTACCATCATAAATCACAGTCAACCCTCACTAGCAACCACATCCATCTGTGAATATACACACCCATATTCTGAGCAAATTACAAAAGTTGAAATTAAAAAAAAATTACGAAGAAACGGATTGATAAACCGTGTAATTAAAACGAAATAAAGGAAAAATCAGATAAACTACAAAATTTACGAACAAATGGTTTGATAAACAGTGTAAATTTACGAACAAATGGTTTGCTTTTGTAACTACAACCGTAAATTACGAAACTTTGCAACAAATTTTTAAAACTTTTAACTTTATGAAACTTTTAAATTTACAAATATTCTTACTTTTCACATGACAAATTGAAAAAAAAAATGATTTTCGTCAAAAAAAAAAAATACTAACAAATTTCCGAAATTAATTATAAAATTACCATTATCAACTTGCAATATTTATCAATACTCTATGCTTACCACCTTCAACAACAATAACAACTCAATAATGTCACTGAAGATTAGAGAACAAAATTTCAAAAAAGAATGATAAATGAAAAAAAGTTTATTAAAAATAAATTCGAAATTAAAATTAAAAAAAAAATGGTGGACAAACTTACAGAAAATGGAGATTAGACACAAATGAGCACCAACATTCGAAATTTATAAAAACCACGGCAACGAGTAACGACGAACAACGTCAATATGGAAAAAAAAAATTAAATCAAGTTAATGATAAAAATTATATTGATGTGCATTTGAAGAAAGATGAAAGAGAGAAGAGGAAATAAACTGAAAATAAAGATAGACAATAAAATTGGAAAGTAATAAATTGAATTGGGAAGAGGAGTGAGGAGTGAAGCCGGCAATATCTTAGGAATGAGAATTGAAGAGTGAAAAGGAAAGAGAGATTGAAAGTGATTTGGGAAAGTGTATCAATTAAATGCATGCTTGAAAAGGAATCTGCCGTTTTTTTTTTATTCTTTTTTTTTTTTTTTTTTTACTTGATTTAGCACAATTAATCTAAGCCATAGATCAATATTCAATCAACGGTGTAGATGCTGCCTCGCTGCCTCGCTTAAAGTAGGGTGTCTCGTTTGAACCTATTACTATAGAAACAAGTTCAAACGAGACACCTAAATATTGCGAGACACAAACGAGACACAGCATTTTAGCCTTTTTGGTGAAACTTTAACATAGTTTCATGAAACTTCAAAAATTGTGAAACTTTAATGTCTTAAAGTTTCACAATTTTGTTAAAGTTTCACAATTTTTGAAGTTTCATAAAACTATGTTAAAGTTTCACAAAAAAGGCTAAAATGTTGTGTCTCGTTTGTGTCTCGCAATATTTGCTGTCTTGATATAACTTTACTCTATTACTATATATATATATATATATATATATATATATATATATATATATATATATATATATATATATATATATATAGAAAGAGGATCAAGTAAGTTCTCCCAAAAATGATAAGTCCGTAAGTTCCAATCTAAACCCTTGGATCAAAAACAAATGAAGGGCTGAGATTAAAAGAAAAAAAACCCTAATTCCCTCCCCTCATTCTCAGCCTTTTTCCTCTCTCTCTACACATCCTCCCTCTCTCTCTCTAAACTCTCATTCTCACTCCACCTACCACCATCACCACCTCCACCACTACCACACCACGCACCACCACTCCACCACACCACCACCCACCAACCACCACCACTCCACCCACCCCCACCGCACCACGCACCAACCACGCACCAACCAAGCACCAACCACGCACCACCACGCACCACCACGCACCACCACGCACCACACCACCACGCACCAACCACCACCACCACTCCACCCACCACCACCACCACTACACCACCACGCACCAAACTAGAACTGGGTTTTCAATCTGTTTTAATGAAATCTGTTTTTTTTATTTTTCTCTTTATCTAGATCTGGGTTTTCAGATCTAGATGGTGGTGGTAGTGATGGTGGCGACGGCGACGGCGACTGAGGTGGTGACGGTGACGGGTGAGAAAGGTAGGGTTTTTTTTTTTATTTTTTTTTTGGCGGTGGTGGGGTGTGGTGGTGGTGTATGGTGGTGATGGCGGCGGTGGAGTGAAAGGTAGGGTTTTTTTTTTTTTTTTTTTTTTTTTAAATTCTGTTTTTTTTTTTTGGCGGTGGTGGTGGTGGTGGTGGTGGCTGGTGGACTAGGGACAAGGTGGCGGGTGGAGTAGAGACAGTTTCACTCGTAATGAACAAGAGTTTCACTCGTAATGAACGAGAGTTTCACGCGGACTATACAACAGTTACAATCCGTATTATACAGCAGTTGCAGTTTGTAAAACACTTAAAATTATATTAGTTAAAATTTTGTATACAATTACAATTTTAAAATACTATAGTTACATTCGTAAAAGTCGTAAATTACATAAATTCAATTTATTTTTCGAATAACACATTTTATTTATTAAAAACCACATTTTAAACTAAAGTTTCAAAATAAAATATTAAAAGTTACAATCGAAAAACGCTAAAGTTACATTCGCAAAAGTCCGAAATTTGAAAAAAATTATCTTAAAATAACATAAATTCAAATTTATTTATTAAAAATTACATTTTTGTATGAAAATTACAGTTTCATTTACAAGTATTACAGTTACAGTTTCATTTACAAGTACTACTACAGCTTAGACTTATGGACTTACCAATCTTTAGGAACTTATTAGACACTGTCTCTATATATATATATATATATATATATATATATATATATATATATATATATATATATATATATATATATATATAGAGAAGAGATATAATGAGTCCCTCTATATAATTGAGTCCTTAAGTCCTCATCTAGACCATTGAATCAAAATAGATCAATGGTCAAGATTAAACTAAATAGAAGGGCTTTGATTAAAACCTAAAAAAAACCCTACCACCTCCTCATTTTTCAGCCCCCCTCTCTCTCTCTACACAATCTCTTCCTCCTCTCTCTCTCTCTCTAACCTTTATTCTCTCTTTTCATTTTAAAACAACCACCAATTATTTTACACCACCACTCTCCACCACACCACAACACTACCACTCCACCACACCATCACCACAGCCGCAACACTACCACCGACGCCTGAACCACCATTCGTCGCCGCCTGTACCACCACCCGTCGCTTCCTGTCGCCGCCGTGTCACCATCAGCCCCACAGCCACCACCACCGCCGTTGGAACCACCACCAACCACCTGATCTGCCGTCTATTTTATTTTAAAAATCTTATTTTATTTGTTTTAAATCTTACACTATTTTTTTCAGATCTGTTTTTTCGGTGTGACGGTGGTGGGTGGGTCACGGTGGTGGTGATGGGTGGGTCACGGTGGTGGTGGTGGCGGCGGTGGGTGAGTCACGTTAGATCTGTTTTTTTGGGGTGGGTATGTGACGGTGGTGGGTGGGTCAGGGTGGTGTGGCGGTCGCGGCACGAGCAAGTGAGGGTGGTGGTGGTTGAATAGTTTCAATGTTGGTCATTAAGTTACATGGTAGTTGAATGGTCAATGGTTTATTGTAGTGGGACCAGATCTGTGGTGGTTGGATCGTTTCAAATCTATGGACTTAAATTTGACAAAAGTTACATTTAACTTGTACTAAAATTACGGAGTATAAAATAAAATAACAATTACGTCCGTAACATACAAAAGTTACACTCGTAAAACATTAAAGTTTCAATTTTGTGATTTTTAGAATGTAATTTCATTGTTTTACGAATGTAACTGCAACCATTAATTTTGTAACTTTATACTAAAATCTTAAATTGCTAATTTATCCACACAATTTCCATAATTTTTACATCATTTTTTCTTTAATCTTGGCCGAATATAAAGGAGAAAGATTAGAGAATTTGTGTGGATTTTTAGTTAACCACAATTCATTAAATGTGGATTTATATAGAGAATTTGTGTGGATTTTTAGTTAACCACAATTCATTAAATGTGGATTTATATAGAGAATTTGTGTGGATTTTTAGTTAACCACAATTCATTAAATGTGGATTTATAATTGTGTATTTAACCATTGTAATTAAATTTGTATGAATGTAACTTCTAATTTTGTTTAATTTCAGTGATTTAAAAGTGTAACTGTAGTCTTTTACGAGTGTAACTTTAAGCTTTTATAAACGCAACTGTAATCTTTTACGGGTGTAACTTTAACTTTTTATAAACGTAACTATTATTTATTATATATGAAACTTATGTCCTTGATTTATTGTAATAAAGAATAGTCGTAACAAATGAATTTGACTCCATGACTTGGGTACGGGTCATCCACCCTTGCCGAGACCACCAAAACGCCACCACCACCAACATACTTGAAACACCCAGATTTGAAAAAATAAATCTGAAAAAAAAAAAACCAATATTTAAAAAAGTTTAAAATCGATACATACAAATGATTAAATCAAAATTTTTTAAGTAAGATATGAAAAACCTCAGATTTGAAAAAATAAATATTAACCTCGGTGATGAAGTACGGCGGTGCGGTGCGGTGATGGTGGGTGACAGTTGTTGGGGCGGTGGTGGCGACAATTGGGGCGGTGGTGGACGGTCGTTGGGCCGGGTGGTAGATCTACTAGCGGTGGTGGACGGTCGTTGGGGCGTGGTGGCGACAGTTGGTGCGGTGGAGGGGCGGTCACAGTGACGACAGTAGCCCGTTGGGGCAGTGGCTACGGTGGTGGCAGTCGTCGTTGGTGGTGATGATGGATGGTGGTGGTATTAAAGTTGGTGGTGACTGATTTTAGGGTAGGGTGAGATGTGAGTTTAGAGAGAGAGAGAGAGAGGGGGGGGGGGGGGGGGGGGGGGGAGATTGTTTAGAGAGAGGAGTAAGTGGGTGAGAAATGAGGATGAGGTAGGGTTTTTTAGTTTTAATCTCAACCTTAGATCTGATTTAATCCTAACCCTTGATTTATTTTAATCTAAGGGTGTAGATTAGGACTTAGGGACTTAGTGTTTAGGGGTGGACTTAGTTTAACCTAATTCTATATATATATATATATATATATATAGAGTAAAGTTATATCGAGGCAGCAAATATGAGCGAGACCGCAAGGCTTAATGTATACCGTTGGATGAGGAGGAAATCAATGGTGTAGATTTGTTATGTAGTAATTAGGGGAACTTGTAAATTAATCAATAATTAATTTAAAAAAATAAAAAAAATACCGAGTGATTGATTTGGAGGGAATATTTCCTTTTTTTGATGCATGTAATTAGGGCTCATTCAATGTTCACATTCATCATCCTTCCATTCAATAACCAAAAAATTATTCTTCAACATCCCAATATTGACTGTTCACATTCATTAGCCTACCATTCTGTAACGAAAATATTGCATTTCCCCCATTATCTATTCTTCTTTATTGATTTTTTATATAATTCTATCACTTTACTAGTATTGAAGAAGAACTATAATATGAAAAATGACCAGATTGTTCTGAGAGATGATGGTTCATTTTTTTATTGTCTTTTTTATTTAATTTCTGTCACTTTTTTTTTTTTTTTTTTTTTTTTATGGTGGACCATGTTGTTTTCCTTTAAATTTGTATAGATTTAGTTTAATAGAATCTAGTGATGAAGCTGAAGATGGTGATAAAGATGAAAAGCTTCACAAATTTTGAAGATGAAGATGGACATGGACATGGAGATGAAGATGGAGAGTTTAAAGATGAAGGTGGTAAACATGGTAGATTGATAAATATTGCAAATTGATAATGGTAAGTGTATAATTCATGTCGGAATTTATTTTAATTCCCATTTTTGACGAAAAACATTTATTTTTTCAATTTTCTATGTCAAAAGCAAGAATCTTTAATCAAATAAATATAAATTTGAAATGTTTAATCCACATTTTCTTATGGAATTAATGTTAAAGTTTCATAAAAAGTTAAAGTTTAAAAAATTTGTTTCAAAGTTTCATAATTTGCGGTTGCAGTTACAAAGTATTAGTTAAAGTTTTAAAAATTTGTGTTAAAGTTTTATGATTTGCGATTGCAGTTTTAAATTTCCAGTGATGTTGTTGGATATTTTATAATTAATGAATGTGTAGAATATTTTTTTTTTATTCAATTTGTTATGTGAACGCAAACAAATTTTATAATTAATGAATTTGTAGAATTTGTTGTGGACAAAGAGTAAAGCGGCTGCAGCAGCAAGTAAAGCGAAGCGCATGTGAAAAAATTGTAAACAACTGGCAAACCATGATAAAAGGAATTGCCCTAACTCCTTTGTCGAAAGAGCTGCAGAGCAAGTAGAAGAAGCTGAGGACTTGTGTTACGTAGACATTGGTTCGTCTCAAATTAGTTAATCCATATTTATGTTGTAATTGGTCTTGAAATTATGTCTTATTGTATTTGGGGATGATTGGTATTTCTGAATTTAATAAGTTGATTTTGTAATTGGTCAAGAGTAATTGTAATGTTGAAGTTTTATTGTCCTGCATTATAGTTTTTCCCAAAATGGTTATTGTTTAGTTATAGTTAAATGAAACATTACTCCGGTTTAAACTTGTGTAAAATTTTAACACAGCTTTTGAAGTTAACTTATTTCAAATTGTGAATTTTTACTCACCAATTAGTTTGTATAGTTTCAAGCACTTTTTCAGGAAACTGCATTAAAGTTTCGTCAAATTGCGTTAAAGTTTCATATATAGTGGTTAAAGTTCTACGTCTCAGCGTAATAAGACTTTATAAAAAAATATTAACTGCATTAAAGTTTTGTCAAACTGCGTTAAAGTTTTATTAATAAAGATCAAAGTTTCATAGATTTTGATCAAAGTTCAAAATGAAGAAGTACTGCCATTAGTTGGCCAAAAACAGGAGTTACAAGCACTGTTTTGAAAACGTCTTAACATGTGCGTCAATGGTTCCCTACTTAAAAAATTTCCCAATGAATTCATTGGTCCAAACTCCGAATGAGTTGCGATAGATCTCCGTGGCACAAACTTCTACATTTCCAGAGCCATGAGAGTGCTGAGATGGGCGGAACTTTCTTACAGCTTTGTTGACTGCGGGAGAAGTGTACAGCCCGGCTAATAATGAGACATATTGTGGGGTGACCTCATATGACGATGTGCTCACGACACCGCGCTTAACCGGAGAAGTATGTGGAGGGGAATTAATAGTAACTTCAGCTGCATCATACACGATGAAAGCATTTAGGGCCGAATTCTCATTTTTTCAGAACAATACTTAGAGGAGAAAAAAAAAGTTTCAGATGAATACCTTGAGCCTAAATTATCTTCTACATAAATTAAGAACGAAATTAAGCTATCTTCTACAACAATTAAGAATGATTCGTAATTAACAAAAAAATAGAACGAAACGATATTAGGGCGGAATTTTCATTTTTTCCAGAAAAATACAGAGAGAAAAAAAAATTAAAAATTTAAGATGAATACCTAAAACCTAACCTATCTTCTACATCAGAAAAATGCAAGTTCAATCACTTTAGGGTCAATTTTTCATTTTTATTCAAAACAATACAGAGAAAAAAACATAAATTTTTTTTCAGATGAATACCTAGAAATAGTTAATATTTGTAGGACTCAATACAAACCATCTTTACATAAATTAAGAATGAAATTAAACAATCAGGATCATTAATTTAAATATGATTCGTCTAAAAAAAAAAAAAAACCTGAAAAAAGTGGAGGATACGGAAGAAAATACTTGTAAATCGGGGCAAAAATGGAAGCTACACTTGAAATGGTAGAAAAAAAAAAGATTGGAGATGAGTGAAAATGGTGGATAGTAGATGGAAGAAGAACCGTCAAAGGAAGAAGAAGAATGAATAGGGAACAAATTTTGAAAATTGAAAGGGAGAGAATATTTGGGAGGATAAATTTGGGAGGATAATTTTGGGAAGTGTATCAATCAAACATGCAATGTTAATATTTCGGCCGTTTTTTTTTATTTTATATTATTATTCCTTTTTTTTAATTGATTTAGGCCAATTAATCTAAGCCATTGATCAATATTAAATCAAGGGTGTAAATGCTGCCTCGCTGCCTCGCTCTAAGTAGGGTGTCTCGTTTGAACCTAGTTCTATATATATATATATATATATATATATATATATATATATATATATATATATATATATATATATATATATATATATATAGAATTAGTTTATATTAAGTCCCACATCTTTAATTAAGTCCTTAAGTCCCTTTTCTATCCGTTAGATCTAAGTTCATCTACGGCTGATATTCATCCATCATTTGTGAGCATCATTAATGATTAATTAAAAAATAAAAAAATAAAAAAAAAAATTAAAAGGGTCATTGAATACCGGTCTTCAAAATTTGTTTTTCCAAGACACGCTACATTTATTTTTTCACTCCACCACATTCATTTACCTTTGCTCTCCCAATTCTAGTTCTCTTCATCTCCCATTTTCAGTTGTATTCATCTCCTCCATTCATCTTCATCAACATTATATTGTTTATTCAATATTTTCATCTTCATCAACCTCTGAATCAAATACGTTAAGTGTTTGTTTTTTTTTTTTTTTCGTTGTTTTCTATTTTTTATACTCGTTCATTTATGTTAATTTTTGCTTGTTCATTGATATTCATCAAATACGGTAATTTTTGCTTGTTCATTTATATTCATCTATGTTAATTTTTGCTTGTTCATTTATGTTAATTTTTAACAATTAATATTCTTTTTTTTTTTTAACGAAATTAGAGATATGTGATACGAAAATACACTTGAAATTTTAGGTTCTTACTTAAGATAAATTATTTAATTTTCAATTTCTATAGAATAGTGTATAATTATATTCATCTTTGATTAAATAGTAATACAGTTTCGATTATTATGATTAGATTTTCATTAGTTATTGTTTTTAACAATTTCGTTTTACTTTTTTATTTTTTTTAATTGAATATAAATTTTAGGACACGCGTTATCGATTTGGATTGGCAAACACAACTTGCAAACAACCCAGACTCCGGAGTCTTCACTATGATGCACATGGCGCTTTTCGAGGGATCGTCCTTTAAAGACAGTAACCTGACTTCAAAGCGACAACGTCGTTATCTAGTCGTACAACTCGCTGCATCGCTACTACTCTCGGACATCAACAAGATCCGTGAAGGTTTCCTTACAACTTACAACAAATTCAATGAAAACAAGGAACCGCTTTGGGAGAACTTGCACGCAAAGCGTAAGATTGCCGAGAAGATCGCCAAACAAAACTAAGTGGTTCCAAGTTATTGAAACTTTGCAAATTTAGGCCGGTTTATGACTACATGAACCGCCGGTCTGTTTTTATTATGGGTTTTAATGGTTGTGTTTGAACAAATATCAAATCGTACTCTGTACGAAACAACTTTGTCTACTTAACCATGTTTTGTATTAATGTATGAAATAATTCGAACTTGTTAATGTGTACCTGTTAATTTTAATTAGTCAACTGAAAATCGTATTATGTACGAAACAATGTTTACTTTACCATTATTTATATTAATGTATGAAATAATTCCTACTTGTTAATTTCTACCTGTTAATTTTTATTACTCAACTGAAAACGTAACATTAGTTATTTACAAAAGCAACTCCGTTTCACATCTAGCGCAACTTCTTCAGTGAATTTACATTATTAATCATATGTAACTACAAACGAAACAGTAATTCAATAAAGTTGCAATGGACCAACAAATTAAATGTAACTATAATAGTTCTCTTTAAATTTGCAACAATTAAGTTTTGAAAATGTAACTGTAACTGTTAGTATTTAAACTTGTAACAGTAATTAATTTAAAACGAAACTGTTATTGTATATAGTTTTGAAATACTTCAAATTCGAGAATGTTGCAACCAAAATTCATTTGGTATACAAAGAAAACATTTCAAATTCAAGAATCTTACAAACAAAACAAAACCAAACCAAACCAAAACCAAAACCAAAAAACAACCACAAAAAATGTAGCAAATACATCAGAAAACCAAAAAAAGGAAAAAAAAAAAAAAAAAAAAAACTATCATCTTCACTCAATTCAATTATTCAACCACCTCCAGGCTTTCGACATAGGGGTTCGGACAATTCCTTCTATCGTGATGAGCCAACTGTTTGCAATTCTTACACATCCTCATTCTAGTCTTACATCCTATATGTTGAATTTTCTTCCTCCTTTGCTGCTTTTAAACATCAACCTCATCAACTTCCAATTTCTTCTTCTGGTTCCAAAAACCTTCGCGATTACAGACCAATAGTTTCGTCTTTCCTGTACCATCACGCCACTTCTTCGTTGTATAACGACGAACATCGAAACCGACAGCCAAAGCATAAAAAACAATGAAAGTATACCTTGAAAGGGTACTCTCTAAAGTTCATCCATTAAATTATATTCAAGTAAAGTTCAAATAACAAATTTTGATAAAACAAATCAAAAAAAGGAAAAAAAGAAAAGAAAAAGAGCAGAAAAGGCAGGAAATGTCTGGAACTAATATATAACAAAATAGAAGAAGCAGGACAAATAAAATTACCTATGCGAAAACGAAAAGGCAGCACAATGAACAAGGACTCCTAACTACTTTCTTGTTTTAATGAATACCTAGTAAATTACGTTCTCATTCTCCCAAAATAATTTCTCTTTTTTTTTTTTTTTCTAAAATAGCAGCCTAATAATTGAAGACTCAATCTCAGCCATCCAATGAGTTTTAATCCAATGGATACAAATAGGACTTAAGGACTCAAATAAATATAGGGACTTACTATAACTCTACTCTATATATATATATATATATATATATATATATATATATAGAAACAAGTTCAAACGAGACACCTAAATATTGCGAGACACAAACGAGACACAGCATTTTAGCCTTTTTGGTGAAACTTTAACATAGTTTCATGAAACTTCAAAAATTGTGAAACTTTACTGTCTTAAAGTTTCACAATTTTGTTAAAGTTTCACAATTTTTGAAGTTTCATAAAACTATGTTAAAGTTTCACAAAAAAGGCTAAAATGTTGTGTCTCGTTTGTGTCTCGCAATATTTGCTGTCTTGATATAACTTTACTCTATATATATATATATATATATATATATATATATATATATATATATATATATATATATATATATATATATATATATATATATATAGGGTTGAGCTCCGGTGTAACACCCCGTGTTTTATTAACCCTAAATAATTATTTTAACTAAATTATTAAATTAAAATTTATATAATTTAACTTCTATTCTTTTGTTTAGAAAACGCGGCCGAAAAATTTCGTTCAAATAAAATTTCAAGAAAATATTCGTAATTAAAAACTCCTTAAACTTTATATTAATCTATATTATATTTTTTTATTTCTAAAATACATGTCGAACTAAAACTTTGATTCAGTCATTTTTATTAAACTTTGCAAATTTGCATTTCAAGCTAAACAATAGTATAAATTGAATAAAATATAATCATTTTAAAATGTTTTCGTTAAAACAAATAGACCGTTTGAAAACCTGTGAGACCGTAACAAAATTTGTAACTAATAGTTTTATATACCATTTAATTTTAAAATATAAGTTTAAAGATATAGAAAATAAAAATAAAACTACAACGAAATATATTATACTTAATATATTTTATAAAATATAAAGATTTATAAATAAGAGCGAATGAAACAGAGCAAATCGGAAAACTGACCCAAATAGTAACCTTGTATGTCGGTACACTCTTATCTAATAAATTGAGATATTTATTTTTTCTTCTAGCTTCTCTAACACACCAATTTTAGTCTCTTCTCTTTATATCCCCCTCCTTTTGTTTTCATGTGACTGATAAAGCCTCCTTTCCTAGCTCTCTTTTTCTTCCTTCACTCTTTCTCTATAAATAATAAAGTAAAATAAAAATAATCTCACACAACATCAGCAACAACAATGAACAACACCTCAACAACAGCCAACAACAATAGTCGACAACAACAACTCAAACCATGACAAACAACAACAAACACTACAGAAACACCATGGCCAGCACCACCCTACTCGACGACCACCTTCACGGCTGCCACCATCGCCGGCCGCCATTAATGGTGAGCTCAAAAGCTCGAGCACCACCACCGCACTCTTCACCTCCTCCTTCCTCGGCCCTCGCTTCGCTGCCTTCTCGCGTGCCGTCGAGCCTTGACCAATTGCCGCCTTGTTGAAACGACCCTCATGCTAGAGTCACCACAGGAGTCTCGTCGTGTTCACCGTTGTCGGTCGGCCTTGCCGCCTTGCTCGCCGGAACCGCCCCGACGTCTCCTCCACCGTGGCCCTGCTTTGCCCTGTTCTTCTTCTTTTCCTCGCCGGAGTTCATCACCACCGAGCAGCCCGCCGGAGTCGCCATTGAAGGCGAGCTCGAGCTCCTTGCACGCCACCGTGGTCCCCTGCTCAACACCACCATCGACGGTCCATTTCTCTCTTTCCCCGCTCTTTTCCCGCCTCTTTTTCCCCGCTCGACTCGCTTTGACTTTGACCACCGGAGTTTCTCACCGTGAGTGCGCTTTCAACTCTCTTTAAGTTAATATGAAGTACTCTGGGTTTCATTTTATTCATCCTGTCATTATCGATTTACTTGATAAATTGATTTTTATCGCTTCTAATTCACTCTTAATTCTCCCATTCTTAAACGATAAATGTCGCCGCCAACATTTACGATGTCACTATTGACAACCCGAAGTGATGTTGCTCTCATTTGGATCGACTGCTACTGATTTTGGGTGTACGAGAAAATGGGTTGGATTTATTTTATTTGGAGGCCTCTGTTCGTGAGCCGAATTTAGGTGACTCGATTCTTCCTCAAAATCTCTAACATTAACGTTTTGGTTTTATTTTAATTAATTTGTGATTCAAAGTGAGCTAGTTATGCATTAGACACGTATGATTCCCGTTTCAGTTTAATTTGATAACTTTGTATGATTAGCTATAGTATGAAATTGGGTGTTAATTTTAGTTATTATATGTTGTTGAATTGAATTGTGAAATATGATATTTATCTGATTTTGTGATTATATGTTTTGAGTGAAAAATGTGTTGGCGAATTAATGTTGAATTTAATTGTAATATTATCATGTTAAAATTATTTGTTATGTGTAAATTAAAATACATATAAAGTATAAGTATCACAATTATAAAATAAGACTAAAAATATTACTAAAATAACTAAAGTAAAACTTATAAGATTGAATACTATCATTAAAATTTAGAATACGCTTTGAGGACAGCGACTTGCTAAATACTTGTTGTGTTATAAAATTTAACGTATGGAGTATAAGACATTATAAACAAGTTTAAATAATTAAAGAAATAAAAGTAAAGTAAATAATTAAATATTAATAAAAGATAAAAATATACTCCGTATAAAATTCCGTGATCAAATGATCTTTTCACCTAAATCGATTAAGTAAAAATTATATTACGAAATTGTATTAAGAAATTAAATCACCTAAAAGAAATTTAACTAGATATCACTATATTTTATTGTGTCAAGAATACTCAAAATTTGTTAAATATCGTTTAACTAATATTTCTAAGTCAAAATAATTGTTATGAATACTAAATCGCTAAACACCCTCATTCTGTAAATAAACTATAAAAAAGGATTATGAATTAACACGAAAGTTAAAAGTCTTTATATCACTAATCATAAACATACTTAAATTAAAATCTAAACGAAACTAAATCATATTTAAAGGATCTATTATTAATTACTAAAATATAAAATACTAATACGTATAAGTTTAAAAGTGATACATATAAATCAACCTTATCTCATACTAATGAGAGAAAACAAATGTATGTATAAAAATATATAATATACTAAATATGATTAGCGTTGTAATGTTTAATTGCCGTACGATGACTTTAATTACTTCAAAGTTTGACGATGTTTATATTTGAGATTTCACGTTTGATTGGTAAAATAGAATATAAAAATTGAATCGTATGTTAAAATATTAATGTTGAGTCTTATGTGATTTCCGTTAACTGAAGAACTATATATCTTCATTTATACAAGTTTGACGATGTTATAATTAGTAAGATTTGTCACCTGAGTTATGAACGATAAAAGAAATAATGAATTGAGAGTTAAATACTTAAAGTAAACTCTCGTCACATATTTAGAATAATTGTCGCGCCACCCTTGTGAATTGACCGTTTGATGACTTCACTTTGACCGTCCGCTCTAACTTGGGAACCCTTAGACTCTCTGCGGTTGTTTGGGTTGAATCCGATAATGAGCGAGTTATTCCTCATACTCGATATTCCTTCGACAATTTAGGATTTGAGTTCAAAGGCACGGCCCGACATGAGATTATACCCCTCGATTATAACGTTGTATGATTAGTACTCGGGTGTCTGCGATGTTAAACGCTATAGGGTCAAGGTTGGTAAGGTAGCCGCATATGGGGACACTATCATCGCTATTTGGTGCTAGTGGTAATCTAATGACTCTCCTAGTCGTTATTTAACGTGATTTTCGCCCTGGGTAGTGATTCGTTCACGGGCCCATATGAGGTAATTGGAAAATGACCATTCCCATCCGGGGGATCTGTCGTAGTGTAATAGTCGCACCAATAGGGTGGTGTATGCATACAAAAGACAAGGGATTGATCCTCCTTTTTACCTGCTTGATATCTTTAGCATTTAAAGTCCGTTGATGTGACCGGCACGCTATTGCGCGGACGCTTATTAGGTCCGCATGTTTCCATCCTTACTGGTTTGTTGGCTTATGGTCGTGTTTCATCTTAGATTATCCATATTGCGTTGGATATTAGGTAGTTATAATATTTGCTACTTAGTGTTTGATCTGATCTACGAGCTTGAGTAACTAGTGCACTTTGATAGAAAAATTATATGGGTAATTTACTATGAGAGTACACGAGCCGCTCTATAGTCAAGACTCGTGAGTTTTATTGATATTGTGATTTGAAAAGGGTCGACTATCCCTCGTGCTACGTGAGATATTGCATGATTGTTCACGACTATGTGTTTATTGAATTGATTACGACTTATGCATATATCTTGATTGCTATAATTTAAGTTTTATATATATTACGATGTTATATAAATTGAAATGATATTTAAGTTGTATATCGTATTCTATAAATTGAAATGTTTTAAGTTTTGTTTATCATGTTGTATGAGATTTAAATATCTATATGTGAGAACTGATATTATATGCTAATTGTCCAATTTAATTGAAATAAGGTGTTGCTGGAGTTATACGCGTGTAGTGCTGCCAAGTTACTTTTAATCATAGGTTAAATAAATCTAACACTTTGGTTTAGAGGTTGTTGGTCAGAACAGCCACTTCCCGCCTCTGAGCGGGAGATCCTCCTATTTTGTGTTTTTGTCTCTGTTGCAGGCAATTCTTGACATTCAGGATTATCGGGACGATTAGGATGTTCGTTTGTTTTCCTTGAGAGATTGTAATATATTTGTATCCTATGCCATTTTAATGTAATTTAATTAACATCCGGCATGTATTAGACTTAATTAATTTTCCGCCTTCGTTTAATTAAGTCACGAAAAACCAGTTATTACAGCTTGGTATCGTGAGTCGCTCTTGACCGTGAATAACTTAAAGTTATTTCATCTAGCGAGACGACACCTGGGCCAGACATACATATTAATATATATGTCAGGCATAGACTTATAGGATCAAATAATGAATTAGAAATCTTAGCTCGCTAAAATAATAAAATTAGAACGCTTTAAAAGTGAGAATGGGTAGAAACACTAAGGATTGACCGACTGACCTAGACTTGAGGTTCTCGACTGTCATTCAACCTCGTTAGATTTTTCTTTTTATTTCTCTGTGTTTGCTTGCCTGCTAAGTGCTCTATGACTAATCTTTTTTTGACTAACAAAGCCCTTTAACTAATGTTACAAAAATCGAGACGTATAAATCGAAGACTAGACGACAAGAAGTCAAGCGCAACAAATGGACGCAAAAAAAAAAAAAAAAATTACTTTACAACGTGAGAAGACATTCAAGATTTGAAAAATTTTGTTGAATTGAAGACGTCTACAACTACATTAACAATCAATCTTTGGTTAGCGTTATCTTTTCAACTAACCTCGAATTATAATTCTCCTAATCTTAAAATTCCTAATAGTTATTCATTTAAAAATGAATTTTAGTTTTCTTCTTCAATCGTTAACCCCTTGCTCTTTTTAAAGACTTGTGGATTCGATTATTTTTCAACTTTCTAAAACTTATTGACTCCTTTTAAAACTTCTAACTTCCTAAATCAATAATTCTTAATAATCGGCTTCTCAATTAATTTTCATCTCTTCTCTTTAATCTCGTGAATTATATCATCTTTGCTTTTAGAATTCGTGAACTCCTTAATCTTTAACCTTCGAACTTTACTTCGTAATTTTGACCTCGTACAATTATTATTGTTTTCTAAAATTTCTACTCTTGAAATCTATAATACCTTCTAAAATTTCATAAAGTTAATTTTCTTTTGTCCTATTTAATCTCGAAAAAATGAATTTATATTTTCGAATTTATATTTCCTGTGTAATTCCGTTAACTTTTTATCCAACCTCTAAAACTTATTACCTTGTTCAAAAATTTTGAACTCTTAAATTACAATTTCTACGAAATATTTTGTTTCTTTCATTTTTGTAAACTCTTTATTATTTTTATTTATTAAATTTCTTTAAACTAGTAAACTTAATTGTTTCGACCTCCTTTTCTTTATATTTTAAAGACCTTTTAAACTTGTCCTGTCAATTACAATTATCTTTCTCTTCGATGTTTATATACATATATTATTTTCTTTTTCTTTTTATATAACCCCTTATTATTATTTCAAATCTTATCCTAAATATGATTTATAACATTTACTTTTCACCTAATAACATTATAATATTAATTTTAAGAAAATGAGCTATGTCAACAAAGTTATCCATAATTCTCAAAATTTTTATTTAATCATTCAACGATAACTTATATTCTCTTAATTTCATTAGAGCTCATATTCTTCTTATGATCACTACGATTTTTACCTATTTTTCCTAAATGCCGTTTTCCTAAGGCTATATGTCATATACACGTGATCATTAAAAGTAACAATAATAATATTATGTATATACGTTTAAAACTTCTTAAGGGGGTAGGACAATAATTTGATTAAATTAAAATCCTAATTAAATAGTAAAATTCCTTATTTCAATTTATTTTAAGGTTAACATTTATTTTCAAATTTAAATAAATTGTTTTTATTCTTAAAATGCTTATTATTTTAATTTAATTTAATTCCGTGCAAAACTTCTAGGCCCTACCTTTTTGAAAACTTCATTCTCGCTGGTTTTAGAAAATGACAATGCAGCGACAATTATATATTAATTCGAAAAACAATTATTTATATTTTGAAATTATTAAATTCTTCAATAATTCCTTCGAATAAAATCTTGCCCAATCAAGAGCATTGTTAATATTCGAATCTCGAAAATCTCGGCATTTTCCTCTAGCAACCTTGTTTTGTCTTGAGCAATAGTAATATTCCAATTCCAAAAACCTCGATGTTTTCTCCAACTACTTTTTAATCTTGAGCAGTTATCCATCCTATTCAAGTTTCGGGGACGAAACTTTTCTTAAGGGGGTAGGATTGTAACACCCCGTGTTTTATTAACCCTAAATAATTATTTTAACTAAATTATTAAATTAAAATTTATATAATTTAACTTCTATTCTTTTGTTTAGAAAACGCGGCCGAAAAATTTCGTTCAAATAAAATTTCAAGAAAATATTCGTAATTAAAAACTCCTTAAACTTTATATTAATCTATATTATATTTTTTTATTTCTAAAATACATGTCGAACTAAAACTTTGATTCAGTCATTTTTATTAAACTTTGCAAATTTGCATTTCAAGCTAAACAATAGTATAAATTGAATAAAATATAATCATTTTAAAATGTTTTCGTTAAAACAAATAGACCGTTTGAAAACCTGTGAGACCGTAACAAAATTTGTAACTAATAGTTTTATATACCATTTAATTTTAAAATATAAGTTTAAAGATATAGAAAATAAAAATAAAACTACAACGAAATATATTATACTTAATATATTTTATAAAATATAAAGATTTATAAATAAGAGCGAATGAAACAGAGCAAATCGGAAAACTGACCCAAATAGTAACCTTGTATGTCGGTACACTCTTATCTAATAAATTGAGATATTTATTTTTTCTTCTAGCTTCTCTAACACACCAATTTTAGTCTCTTCTCTTTATATCCCCCTCCTTTTGTTTTCATGTGACTGATAAAGCCTCCTTTCCTAGCTCTCTTTTTCTTCCTTCACTCTTTCTCTATAAATAATAAAGTAAAATAAAAATAATCTCACACAACATCAGCAACAACAATGAACAACACCTCAACAACAGCCAACAACAATAGTCGACAACAACAACTCAAACCATGACAAACAACAACAAACACTACGTAAACACCATGGCCAAGACCACCCTACTCGACGACCACCTTCACGGCCGCCACCATCGCCGGCCGCCATTAATGGTGAGCTCAAAGCTCGAGCACCACCACCGCACTCTTCACCTCCTCCTTCCTCGCCCGCTTCCTCGCTTTCGCTGGCCGCTTGAGCCTTGACCAATTGCCGCTTTGTTGAAACGACCCTCATGCTAGAGTCACCACAGAGTCTCGTCGTGTTCACCGTTGTCGGCTCGGCCTTGCCGCTTTGCTCGCCGGAACCGCCTCGACGCCTCCCTCCACCGTGGCCCCGCTTTGCCCTGTTTCTTCTTCTTTCTCGCCGGAGTTCGCTACCACCGAGCAGCTCCGCCTTGAGTCGCCATTGAAGGCGAAGCTCGAGCCCTTGCCCCGCCACCGTGGTCCCCCTGCTCAACACCACCATCGACGGTCCAAATTTCTCTTTCCCCGCTTTTTTCCCGCCTCTTTTCCCCGCTCGACTCGGTTTTGACTTTGACCACCGGAGTTTCTCACTGGTGAGCTGCGTTTTCAACTCTCTTTAAGTTAATATGAAGTACTCTGGGTTTCATTTTATTCATCCTGTCATTATCGATTTACTTGATAAATTGATTTTTATCGCTTCTAATTCACTCTTAATTCTCCCATTCTTAAACGATAAATGTCGCCGCCAACATTTACGATGTCACTATTGACAACCCGAAGTGATGTTGCTCTCATTTGGATCGACTGCTACTGATTTTGGGTGTACGAGAAAATGGGTTGGATTTATTTTATTTGGAGGCCTCTGTTCGTGAGCCGAATTTAGGTGACTCGATTCTTCCTCAAAATCTCTAACATTAACGTTTTGGTTTTATTTTAATTAATTTGTGATTCAAAGTGAGCTAGTTATGCATTAGACACGTATGATTCCCGTTTCAGTTTAATTTGATAACTTTGTATGATTAGCTATAGTATGAAATTGGGTGTTAATTTTAGTTATTATATGTTGTTGAATTGAATTGTGAAATATGATATTTATCTGATTTTGTGATTATATGTTTTGAGTGAAAAATGTGTTGGCGAATTAATGTTGAATTTAATTGTAATATTATCATGTTAAAATTATTTGTTATGTGTAAATTAAAATACATATAAAGTATAAGTATCACAATTATAAAATAAGACTAAAAATATTACTAAAATAACTAAAGTAAAACTTATAAGATTGAATACTATCATTAAAATTTAGAATACGCTTTGAGGACAGCGACTTGCTAAATACTTGTTGTGTTATAAAATTTAACGTATGGAGTATAAGACATTATAAACAAGTTTAAATAATTAAAGAAATAAAAGTAAAGTAAATAATTAAATATTAATAAAAGATAAAAATATACTCCGTATAAAATTCCGTGATCAAATGATCTTTTCACCTAAATCGATTAAGTAAAAATTATATTACGAAATTGTATTAAGAAATTAAATCACCTAAAAGAAATTTAACTAGATATCACTATATTTTATTGTGTCAAGAATACTCAAAATTTGTTAAATATCGTTTAACTAATATTTCTAAGTCAAAATAATTGTTATGAATACTAAATCGCTAAACACCCTCATTCTGTAAATAAACTATAAAAAAGGATTATGAATTAACACGAAAGTTAAAAGTCTTTATATCACTAATCATAAACATACTTAAATTAAAATCTAAACGAAACTAAATCATATTTAAAGGATCTATTATTAATTACTAAAATATAAAATACTAATACGTATAAGTTTAAAAGTGATACATATAAATCAACCTTATCTCATACTAATGAGAGAAAACAAATGTATGTATAAAAATATATAATATACTAAATATGATTAGCGTTGTAATGTTTAATTGCCGTACGATGACTTTAATTACTTCAAAGTTTGACGATGTTTATATTTGAGATTTCACGTTTGATTGGTAAAATAGAATATAAAAATTGAATCGTATGTTAAAATATTAATGTTGAGTCTTATGTGATTTCCGTTAACTGAAGAACTATATATCTTCATTTATACAAGTTTGACGATGTTATAATTAGTAAGATTTGTCACCTGAGTTATGAACGATAAAAGAAATAATGAATTGAGAGTTAAATACTTAAAGTAAACTCTCGTCACATATTTAGAATAATTGTCGCGCCACCCTTGTGAATTGACCGTTTGATGACTTCACTTTGACCGTCCGCTCTAACTTGGGAACCCTTAGACTCTCTGCGGTTGTTTGGGTTGAATCCGATAATGAGCGAGTTATTCCTCATACTCGATATTCCTTCGACAATTTAGGATTTGAGTTCAAAGGCACGGCCCGACATGAGATTATACCCCTCGATTATAACGTTGTATGATTAGTACTCGGGAGTCTGCGATGTTAAACGCTATAGGGTCAAGGTTGGTAAGGTAGCCGCATATGGGGACACTATCATCGCTATTTGGTGCTAGTGGTAATCTAATGACTCTCCTAGTCGTTATTTAACGTGATTTTCGCCCTGGGTAGTGATTCGTTCACGGGCCCATATGAGGTAATTGGAAAATGACCATTCCCATCCGGGGGATCTGTCGTAGTGTAATAGTCGCACCAATAGGGTGGTGTATGCATACAAAAGACAAGGGATTGATCCTCCTTTTTACCTGCTTGATATCTTTAGCATTTAAAGTCCGTTGATGTGACCGGCACGCTATTGCGCGGACGCTTATTAGGTCCGCATGTTTCCATCCTTACTGGTTTGTTGGCTTATGGTCGTGTTTCATCTTAGATTATCCATATTGCGTTGGATATTAGGTAGTTATAATATTTGCTACTTAGTGTTTGATCTGATCTACGAGCTTGAGTAACTAGTGCACTTTGATAGAAAAATTATATGGGTAATTTACTATGAGAGTACACGAGCCGCTCTATAGTCAAGACTCGTGAGTTTTATTGATATTGTGATTTGAAAAGGGTCGACTATCCCTCGTGCTACGTGAGATATTGCATGATTGTTCACGACTATGTGTTTATTGAATTGATTACGACTTATGCATATATCTTGATTGCTATAATTTAAGTTTTATATATATTACGATGTTATATAAATTGAAATGATATTTAAGTTGTATATCGTATTCTATAAATTGAAATGTTTTAAGTTTTGTTTATCATGTTGTATGAGATTTAAATATCTATATGTGAGAACTGATATTATATGCTAATTGTCCAATTTAATTGAAATAAGGTGTTGCTGGAGTTATACGCGTGTAGTGCTGCCAAGTTACTTTTAATCATAGGTTAAATAAAACCGACACTTTGGTTTAGAGGTTGTTGGTCAGAACAGTCACTTCCCGCCTCTGAGCGGGAGATCCTCCTATTTTGTGTTTTTGTCTCTGTTGCAGGCAATTCTTGACATTCAGGATTATCGGGACGATTAGGATGTTCGTTTGTTTTCCTTGAGAGATTGTAATATATTTGTATCCTATGCCATTTTAATGTAATTTAATTAACATCCGGCATGTATTAGACTTAATTAATTTTCCGCCTTCGTTTAATTAAGTCACGAAAAACCGGGTTGTTACATCCGGTAAGAACACTACCTTTGGTAAGAACGGTAAGAACAGTTAAAGTACATTATAAAGATACGTAAAATACATTCGTTTAACACATAAAGTACATTTTGTGAGGTACATTATAAATATATATTAGGTACATTTAAAAATTAAGTGTTATATTTGAAATTTTTGGGTATATTTCAAGTTCAAAATTAAAATGTACATTTAGTATAGTTAAAATGTACCTTAAAATTTGAAAGAAATTTTCAATTTAATGACAATTTAGCTTCTAGATTTTAAAATGCGTATCAACTATTATTCATGACTAACCCGCACGTTAAATTTAAAATGTACCTTATGTATCTTAATAATGTATTTTGACTGTTCTTACCGTTCTTACCTAAAGGACTGTTCTTACCTGATCTTATTCCTATATATATATATATATATATATATATATATAGGGTTGAGATCCGGTAAGAACACTAACTTTGGTAAGAACGGTAAGAACAGTTGCAGTACATTAAAAATATACAAGAGATACATTAGATTAACACAAAAAGTACATTTTGTAAGGTACATTATAATTATATGTAAGGTACATTTCCAAATTATGAGTTATATTCAAAATTTTTATGTAATTTCAAGGTTCAAAAATAAAATGTACGTACAGTTTAATTAAAATGTACCTCAAAAATTTGAAATATATCTTCAATAAAATGAGATTGTACATTATAAATGTAAAACTCGTGTCACATACTATTTATGACTAACACATATGATAAATTTAAAATGTATCTTATGCATATTTATTATGTATTTTGACTGTTCTTACCGTTCTTACCAAACTGACTGTTCTTACCTGATCTTATTCCTATATATATATATATATATATATATATATATATATATATATATAACTGGAAGCGTCAAAAAGGTAAACAAAACTCTCAAACTACAACTGTCACGCAAGACAGTATCAAGCACGCAGGCCGAAAACTGTGAAACGATAAAACATAGAGAGACGTCTATAGTGGAAGCTAGACTCAAGACCAGAACTCCAGCGATCCCTCCAAGCGTCCCCAAAACTAGCACGAGCACGTCTGAGTACCTACGGGGTGGGGGAACATAACAGACACAACAAACAACAAAACCCCAGTTAGCCTTCACAATAACTTATAGAATTGCGAAAGGAAACTAAACGTTTAAGGAAATTTAAAACGTGAGACGAAAGTTTATATATAGATAGCCTTTACTCAAACAAGTTAGAAGTATTCCAAGGTGTACTAGCTTAGACGTCTATCAAACATTCTCAAATCAACAAGCGTGGACAAAAACCCCACTGTGTAACTCCACACAGGGGACTTACCATATCATTAACACCCCACACCTCCTCAAATCATATCTCATGCGAATCACTGGGCCACACAGAACTCAAACTCAGGGTCACACAGACCTCAATCATTAGGCCACACAGACCTCAAATCAGGGCCACACAGACCTCAATCACTGGGCCACACAGACCTCAAATCAAGGCCACACAGACCTCAATCGGGCCACACAGACCTCAAATCACTGGGCCACACAGACCTCAATCACTAAATCACTGAACGTCATGGCAAGAGAACAACTTATATATATTTAGTACAAGGTAAAACAATTCAATATTCCTACTCATGCATACGACATAACATGAGGCCATCAAGCTCATATCAAACCATGGTCTGCATACATACATACATACATCACCCATTTCCTCCCAAGTACATAATTTATAAAATGACCTTCATACCAACCAACCATTTACTCTCACAACCGAGACTACAACATTACAACGATTACAACAATATAGTTCTCTTACGTACACACAAATTCTAAACATCACTAAACACAACCCCATTTCATAACATTCACATGGTGCTCAGTCATGACCCCGAGCACCTCAACACACACGGCTAAACAAACAACAAGGCCTCACGGCCCAATATGAATTCACGGCCCTCATGGCCTCAAAACCTCGGTCCAAAACCACACCATTCTCAAATTCCCTTTTAACATACTCATCATATTCTACAAACTTTACTCATGGTTAACAACATCAAAGAGAAACTAATAGTATTCAATCACAACACACATTCTTACAATATAGTATACATTACCACCAAAGCATTACTAACTATAAACATCACACATAAACATACTAACATGCATTACAACACTCAAAATAGCTAAGCAAGGGAGTAGCCCTTACCTTGAGGGAGAATCAACACTAAATCGACTCAAGAATGAAGATGAATTGGCTATACAGTGGCTCCTCAACAAATTCCTCCTCTTCAAGGTTTAGAAGCACCATAAACATCCTCATTAACCCCCTAAAACACAAGGAAACAACATAATCTATCAAACATACAAGACTAGTAAAACCCTAGTTATTAAAGTCTCTAACTTGGGGTAGAAAAACCACTCACTTTTAATGAAAACCAGTATAGAAAGATGGATAATGAAGAGAGGAACGCGTAGCAACAAGAATCGTCGAATTTGAGCGAGAAACGAGAAAAACGTGATTGATTTAGTGAGGGGGTTTATGTGGGGGAAAAATTTCGGCTGCTTTAAGGGGCAAGGAGCTGATTTTTGTTGTGTTTAATTTGATCTTATGATAGAAGAGAGAAGGAGTAGGGTTTATTTTAAGAGCGGAAAAGTTATAATGAATTGTGGGAAGGTTTGATGAGTGCAACTTAATAAATAGGCTCATTTTTGGACTAAAAGGGAGGGTCAAACCCGAGTCAACACACATGGATTCGATAATAACTCAACTCACGACCGGACCAAATCTCGCCAAGCTCAAACAACTAACTTTTCTGAATCTCTCCATTTTTACGAATCCAACGAGCATACACATGCTATACTTCCGAATTTAATATTAAAACTTCGCTAGAAGCCCAAAAATAATATTACTAACCCAAAATAATATAAACGACTAAAAAATACCGACTACGAAAATACGGGGTATTACAGTTTTCCCCCCTTAAAAGAATTTCGTCCCGAAATTCATAACACTAACCAATCAACTGACCAACCACATAGTCAAACACAAACGCGCGATAAGTATTAAGCCAAGCCCCTCACACAGTCCAAAAGGCATTACACTCAAGGTAACGCACTCCACGTTACCAACATACCAACATATCACATACATAACATGCAACAATCAATATAAAATAAAACGCGCGCTTCCTACCCCCCCTAAAAAGAAGAGTTACGCCCACGTAACTAACAAACATATCACAAGCGGCAAGAAAGAGGTACGCTCCTACAACAACCTCTCCTCTATACCATGGTTCTATTTCTTCCAGAAATTCTAGCATACACGATCCTAAAGGTCGTAAGCTACGACATACAAATAGGGTTAACGTTCTCTAATAAAATAGCACCCAACCTATAAATGTGTCTAACATAGAATAAGACATGGTGAAAACGGAACGGAAAATTCTAACATCCATAAGAAAACTGCGTATTCGAGGTTTAAGGAACTAAGGTATAGCTATAAAGCACCCTACAACTTGATAACATACTTCCTCATACATTTTACAACTGTCCATACAGGTTATACGTTACATTTCCAAAAACAATACTCCTCTGATGTAAGCATGCAAATAATCACACTTCCTGGCTTAACCGTCCAATCTATAGGCCAGACCTCCTGCCGTTATAACGCGCATCTGAAACCATTGCACCACAAGTATCACTACACCTGAATGACATCTGTTAACTCTTAAGAAACTTGAGGTATTACCGCAATCATACCCTTAAACATGGCTAATAAAGCTTTAGTTCAAACCGTCTTCACAATTCTAATGCATTGATTTGGCAACCTCACTCATAACCATACGCGTATGTAGATACCCGTATCCACACCCCCCAAAAACAAACCCGATGACGAAAAGGACTGTCATGCATGCTTTTAAATAAGACGAAACGGTACAAAAGTGTCTAAAACGTATTTAGTCATTTTTAGCGTATTAATTTGAATTTGCATAGTCATAAAAATGAATGTCATTCTTAGTCATTATAAGCACAACACGAGCACAATGCAGGAACGTCTTACCAAAACGACCCACAAAAATAGCCCAACAAGCTACAAAACGGCCCAAACTCACAAAAATAACCCCAAAACGCACACGCAAAACTGGCCCAAGTGCATCCCATGCCACACTTTCACAAAATAAGGCTCCATAAAACCACAAAATAATATAGTGCAATATTATTTTATTTCGAGACAAAACCGAAAAACACGACAAAAACCGAAGCACGAGAATCGAAATTGGACCAAAAACCGATTAGGCCCAAATTATACTTAACCCACACGTAAATATCCAAACAAAACATAATCATCACCTAATCATACGTCCCATAGATAAAGGCGGCTAAAACAGCACACCAAAACAAAAATAAAATCGCCTGTTGACAGGCGATTAAAAATTTAAACGCCACAACAGCGATTATATATTTGTTTTGGTTGTGCAGCCTTTTTTAGTTTTCCCTACAAATCCCAGCCCAGATAAAATTAAATTACGCATACAGGCGATTTAATTTTTGTGTACGCATAACCAGCCAACCTCCTATAAATAATACCCCTTATTTTCATTCTTAAGGGTCGGTTTTTCAAAACACATACACTATTCACAAAAATACACTTATAAAATCCACTCAAAAATACCGTCTTTGCATTTTCGAAAGGTAAACATTTTACCTACGTTTTGGACGTTTGAGACTCGGACAAAGGGGTTACATTAACCCCAACCCAATATTGGCACTAGCGAAGCCGTATTCGTAATACGGTTGTAGCAATTCGGATTCAAAATCCGTCTAAACCTCGCCAATATCGCATAAATAACGACCCAATATCACTAAAGCAAACCGACGTCACTTTTATAATTATGCATGTCCTCATTCATGCATTAAATTACGGCTAGATCACGGATTCGACACTAAATTGTACCGTTTCAATTAGTCTTTTAGCATGCAAAACTGAGGGTTTTTCACAAATTCTTAAGAGTCAAATATTAGGTCGGAAAATAACGTTTATGGTAATAATTTAGTCAATAAATTATTATCTAAACGTACATTTCCTATAGCATTGTATTACGACTTTGACGATTTACATTATTTATGCATTTTTAACGAGTCATACATATTCGTACTTGTACGTAGCGTGTCTTTTAGCCCAAATATCGAAATTAAGCAAATGTTTTCAAATGAGTAGAGACTACTTTTACGTAGGCTTTTTGATTACTGTTTTCAAAACGCATTTTGTCAAAACTTTCGAAAAGTAACCTCACTCCGAACCCCTTCTCTGGTTTCAAACCTCAGATTGATAGATATCGACGCATCTTGAAATCTGAGACACTCGTGTCTTGTATTTTATGACGCGTTGAATAGGTTCGAAATTCCTTTAATATTTGGTGGCGACTCCGAAAATACAATTTCAAAAAGGATTTTCTACTTTTCTTTTTTGGTCACAAATTCATGCAATGATCTCCCCCATTTTTACAAAACCTCGCACCCCTTTTTCCTGCTGAAGGTACCGGGAAAGCGACCTATCGACGCCCTGCGCGCGCCCGTCCTCGCCCCGTGCGGGGGCGCCGGGAAATCGGAATGCGCCTCGCAGGAAAGAGTGCGATGGTTTTGTGAAAAATGGGGGAGATCATTGCATGGGTTTGTGGTCAAAAAAGAAAAGTAGAAAAGTCCTTTTTGAAATGTATTTTCGGAGTCGCCACCAAATATTAAAGGAATTTGGAACCTATTCAACGCGTCTTGAAATACAAGACACGAGTGTCTCAGATTTCAAGATGCGTCGATATCTATCAATCTGAGGTTTGAAACCAGAGAAGGGATTCGGAGTGAGGTTACTTTTCAAAAGTTTTGACAAAAATGTGTTTTGAAAACTGAAATCAAAAAGCCTACGTAAAAGTAGTCTCTACTAATTTGAAAACATTTAGTTAATTTCGATATTTGGGCTAAGATGACGCTACGTACAAGTGCGAATATATATGACTCGATTAAAATGCATAAATAATGTAAATCGTCAAAATAATGACTTTTCTATGGGAAATGTACGTTAAATAATAATTTATTGACTAAATTATTACTATAAACATTATTTTCCGACCTCATATTTGACTCTTTAAGAATTTGTGAAAACCTCGCTTTGACATGCTAAAAGACTCTATGAAATCCGCATAATTTAGTGTTGATCCGTGATTCTAGTCGTTATTTAATGCATGAATGAGGACTTGCATAATTATAAAAGTGACGCTTGGTTTGCTTTAGTGATAATGAGTCGCTTATTTATGCGATATTGGCGGGTTTAGACGGATTATGAATCCGATTACTACAACCGTATTTAATACGGCCGCTAATGCCAATATCGGGTCAGTTAATGTAACCCTTTGTCCGAGTCTCAAACGCCCCGAACGTAGGTAAAATGTTTACCTTTCGAAAGTGAAAAGACGGTATTTTTGAGTGGATTTTGTGAGTGTGTTAATGTGTTTTGTAAAACCGATATCTTTTGAAATGAATGAAGTGGGTTGGTATTTATAGAGGTTGGCTGGTTTATGCGTAGACAAAAACTTAATCGCCTCGTGCGGTAGATTTAATTTCATCCGGGCAGATTTTGTAGGGAAAAACAAAGCCAGACACCAAAACAAAAACTTAATCGCCTGTTGACAGGCGTTTAAGTTTTTAATCGCCTGTCAACTGGTGATTTGTATTTTGTTTTGGTGTGCTGTTTTAGCCGCCTTTTAGTTTTGGACGTATGATTAAGTAATGATTATGTTTTGTGATGTATTATACTTAGGGGTTAAGTCTTTCGTTTTGGTCCGAATTTCGGTTTTTGTGTTTCGGTTTTTGTCGTGTTTTTCGATTTTGGCTCGAAATACAATAATATTGAATTATATTATTTTGCGGTATTATAGAACCTAATTTTGTGAAAATGTGACACGGGACGCACTTTGGCCCGTTTTGTGTGTTGGGTTTTGGGTTGTTTTTGTAAGTTTGGGCCGTTTTGTAGCTAGTTAGGCTGTTTTTGTGGCTTGGCTTAAATGAGACGTTCCTGTATCGTGCTCATAATGACTAAAGGTGACATTCATTTTTATGATTATGCAAGTTCAAATTAATACGCTAAAAATGACTAAATACGTTTTAGACACTTTTGTACCGTTTCGACTCTTTTAAAAGCATGCATGAAAGTCCTTTTCATCATCGGGTTTGTTTTTGGGGGGTACGGATACGGGTATCTACACCTGCGAGGCGCATTCCGCCCCGGCGCGCCAAGACTGGCGAGGGCTCAGCCGCAGGCGTCGATAGGTTTCATCCAATTCCCGGTACCTTCAGCTGGCGACTCCGCTGGGGACGAGCATGATTTTTATTATTTTTGAAAAAACTTTTTTTTTCTTTTATTTTAAAAACATAAAGAAGTGAAGCTTGAAACTTTGAAAACATTTACGCTTTCGATATTTGGGCAAAAATACGTTGAGTCGAATCCTCCTGATTCCTAACCACACTCTTCGAGGGACGGCCCCTAGTAACGCTCGCTTCATAAGCGAGATAACTCTGGACACGTCGATCTCTCACCCCTCCACGATTACAAGTACGGCATCCATACAAATGATCGTAACCAGTCAAACTCGAACGCTCTAGGGCCCGTATTGAATTCACACCTGAGACATGTGCAATATTGCGGATAACCCTACCTAAACGTTGCGGGAATGGCCGGAGGGAACCTTACCCTATAAACCAAAAACCTGTGTTTATATGTACAAGTGTGAAGCTATAGTACCCTCACTATAGTCGTCTTTCAAAATAATTACATACAAAAACATTTCCTAGGCATTATACATTTAAAATACGTCCATTTTGAAAATACTTTTTCAAACTTTTTTTCAAAAAGGTCACACTCTTTTTTAAAAAAAACACGCCGTCAAGCTCGTTGACCTATAGTCATTCGAGCTTGATAAATGATACGCCATTGCATTTAAAACCGATCCGGGATAATCACTATATTACAGATCTTTTCTTTCAAAACGTAAATATATTATGCGACTGACGTATCGTCATAATACATTTATTGCCAAAAACATTTCACAAAGCAAAAACCCGAGTATGTCAATTCATTTCGGAGATCTTAAGTGAAATTAGCTTTTGGTACATTAGAATTAGTTCTAAGTCGAGTGACTTGCTAGTCATCCCGATTTTAACATGATCTTTTTCTCTCAAAAACCAAAAACGCGGGCTCATCCAGATACGAACCCGTTGATTTATTTGAATTAAAAGTGACCTATCGTCATTTTGATTTAAATTCTTGAATCACACATAAAAGGCGAACAAGTAATCGCCTTTTACCCAATTTTAACATCCTCAGATCGACTAGCCTATCGCTATTTCGGTTTGATCCTTTTTATCATAATCTAAATGATAAACCCTTAGCAACATACCGCTAAACTGGGTTAATCTGGTTATGATCATACAAATTTTCCTACCTCGAGATTAGGGACGTGTCAATATGCCCCTACCTCAAAAGCTTCCCGCGTCTTTTCAAAAGCTAAAAACACGAGTCAGGTCATGCACCCACTTTTTACACTGTTTGCTTTTCTTTGGTTGTGAATGCGATTTTTTCGTTGAGTCTTTTCTTCCCTTTTAGAATCACTAAAGGTTTGAAACTTTGTCAGGTTCACTCATTGAACAAATGGCCATCATGCAAAAATTTGAGGCAGAGAAGAACGCTGCGCGCCTCGCCGAAGAATCCGAGCGAAACGCGAAAAGGATTCGAACCATGGAAGAACGCCTTACAAACTCCAGGGGTTACTCCATACACCAAGAAAATGAGCACATCCCAAAGAACGTCAGGTCCATGCTACCAGACAAGTTAGCACTCAGCGATCTTCCCATTTTCAAAGGTCATGAAAGCCTGCTCGTCCATGTCAAAGCTTTCAAGGCTAAGATGGCCATCATGGGTGTCGAACCCCCCGCATGGGCCACATTATTCCCGCATTCGCTGGACGCACAACCCAGGGCATGGTTCTATGCTTTAGAGCCACACAAAACCGGTAGTTTTGAGGACATAACGGTTGCATTCGATTTACAGTACCGGGACAACAACGACATCCAAGTCTCGCTACGTACTCTGGAGGTCCTGACTCAGAAGGATAATGAAGGGTTTACCGAGTACCTGACACGTTGGAAGAAACTCTGTGCTCAAATACCTAACCGCCCAAGGGACACTGATTTAATCACCAAATTCATCAACAACCTCACTCCTGCGTACCAACAACAACTACGGTACGGAAATTTTGACAACTTCTCAACATTCAGCGTCGTCGGTGAACTCATTGAAGACGACCTCTGCAAAGAAAATAGGAATAAGAGTACGGGTCGCGGATACCAAGGAAGCTCGTCTCGAGCCACTGCCAAAGTCGAGCCCATACATGCTATCAACGCACTGGACGCACTAGAGGCACCGCCGGTTTTTACAACACCCCCAAGGCCCGCCGCGCCTCCGCCAAAAGCATCATACTGTAATGGTCCGGATATGATCGTGGAGTTTGACTAACGCTCTAGTCCGAGCTCAGTCAAACTGGGGGCTCTGTGGATACCCATATCCGTACCCTCCCAAACAAAACCCTGTGATGTATCACGGACTTTTATTACGCACGTTTAACGTTGACTTATACGGTTCTAACTAATGTCGAATTCATTTTGAGTCGTTTTAAATGTTAAAATGTTTAAGGTCGCTTCACATCACACTTAAATAAACGTTCATTTTGTCCATTTGGAGTCTAGCTAGGTCCTTGTCCTGCTTCATTTGGCATGAGCTTCGCATTTGCACTACAATTGGCCCTTTTACATTAACAAGGTCTGATTCAGCATTCCTAAATTCTTAAATTTAGGCCCGGTAGCTAAAACCGCTATTTAGCCCCCTCTTACACAAAATACGGCTTCACCTCTTACCTTATTTCACAAAAACTATGCAAATACACCCTTTTCATTTTTCCGGGTCTCGGGCCCGAAACCGAGCCCAAACCCAGCCTTTGGCCCGCACTCCAAAGCCCTAAGCATCACAAAATATCTCAGAAATATCCTAGAGGTTTTCTTGAGCCACACGTTTGAGATTATCACGAAATCTTTCCAAGATATAATTCAACCGAAACTAGGAAACTACACAAAAAACCCAACCTTCGAACCGCATAAGCTTATGCGGTTTGGTGGGGCAACCGCATAAGCCTATGCGGTTTGTCCAGGAAACCGCATAAGGCTATGCGGTTCCCAGGCCTGTTTTTATCCCCGATTTCCTAATTTCTCCGAGGTTTTTAGTATATATACACCCCTATACCCCGACCTCCAGGATACATCTTTCACAACCAGAATACATCTTTCACACAATTTCTCACATCTTTCACACTTCTGCACTCACAAAGCCTCACGCACTCAAATCTTTGAGTTCAACACACCATCCCGTGTTGAATTCATCCTCCTTTCAAGTTCAAGAAGCGAAGCTCTGCCCAGATCTGAAGCGTCAGGACAAGGTAGGTACCGATCCACTTGGATCAAAAGCTTTTTCTTATTTTCTATGGACTAACAAAGGGGTCTACACTTTAGCGCCCTGCGCTTTGGCACCCAAATACGCTTGCACTCCAAGTGTTCTATTTACTTCGGGTACACTCCATATCCGATGACAAGCCAAAGTCGCATAAGCAACCGACCTTATAAAATAAACCAATGGAAAATTGAACTTTATTTTATTTGTATGCATCTTGCACCTTCTTATTTTGCATTAAAATCAACTTAAAACAATGAATTCGACCTTTAACTGAACCGTATTCGTTAACAAGTTAAACATGCTAAACTGAGGGTTTTAATCAATCTTTTTGCATCTGCATCCGCATTCTTTTACAAACTTATCGCACTTGTACGTAGCGATAACATTAGCTCAAATATCATCTTACAAGGATTGTTCTAGGTCAGTAGAGGCTATTTTTACATAGGCTTTTCTAAAAGGTTTTCATAAATCATTATTTGAATTAACTCTTTTTCTAAAGTACCCTCACCCCGAATCCAATCTGGTTTCACAAGCCTTAGATCTAGGGGTGTCGGCGTGCTCCAAAATCTAGGACATGTTTTTAGCTTAGAACATGGTAGCAGGTTCCTATTTTCCGCGATAAATAGGTGGCGACTCCATACCAGTTCTTAAAGGTTTTTCCAACTTAATCTTTTTTAACTTTAAAATCCGCCCTTAAGCAAGACGCCGAGTTGGGTCCGATCCCGGGTTCCACACTTGTGCTCCAAGAAGACCTAGTATGATCTTCTAGAGAATTGTTGAGGGCTTTGGAGTGAGGGCCAAAGGCGGGTTTGGGCTCGGTTTTGGGCCCGAGACCCGAAAATGTGAAAAGGGTGTATTTGCATAGATTTTGTGAAATAAGGTAAGATGTGAAGCCGTATTTTGTGTAAGAGGGGGCTAAATAGCGGTTTTAGCTACCGGGCCTAAATTTAGGAATTTAGGAATGCTGAATTAGACCTTGTTAATGTAAAAGGACTAATTGTAGTGCAAATGCGAAGCTCATGCCAAATGAAGCAGGACAAGGACCTAGCTAGACTCCAAATGGACAAAATGAACATTATTTAAATGCGATGTGAAGCGACCTTAAACATTTTAACATTTCAAACGACTCAAAAATGAATTCGACATTAGTTAGAACCGTTTAAGTCAACGTTAAAGCATGCGTAATAAAAGTCCGTGTTACATCACAGGGTTTTGTGCGGGAGGGTACGGATATGGGTATCCACACACCCATGGATTCTTCGGATTGTTCACGTATAATTAACTACCATCCCTCAACTCATCCATTGAACCGATTCATTATATATATATGACTACTGAACATCCGACCATGCACACCATAGAAGATCAAACGTCGTGACATTATTACTCAAACTGAACATATGAAGTTTACTCCTCGAGACTACACCTTTGCTACTTAAAACATACTTGCTATCCTCGTCTGACATCACTTAACCGTACAATCCGCAAGTCTAAACGTAGTTAGGTTACACTTAAACTTGACATTATACCTTGACGTTGACATACTTTATTCCATTATGTTCTAATCCATATCCATGAAAGCCTAAAACAGATCCTTATACCTTTGCCCTCGGGTGTTACCTTCTATGAGCTTATATATATGTTTTTATCATATAACCCACTATGACAAGCCATCTATATCACGTATACAGCTGCATCCTCAACAAAATTTACTCGTTATCTTTTACCAAAAAAAAAAAAAAAAAAATTTACTCGCGCTCAAACTGTTAATTAACGTAACTGCTTATTCATGAGGTTCAAGATCGTCTGGGTGAGTCTCAAATTCTACACACCCCACACTATAACTTAATACTTCCTTGTGGTTCGATTATGTCCCTCAAAGTATACAACTATCACTATACCTCCTTATCATACTCCCTGGACATTAGCTAGAATAGAATGTGTTGACTCGACCTCGTCGTTATGTTTTGATGATGTTCTTGATTTTTGTTACTATACTATAATCCGTTGTTAGTGTTTATGATACTTAGTAGGTTGTGAAACATCCAAGCAAGAATCAAGCTTCCTTGTTGGGAAACGCGACTCAAATCAAGGCTATATAGCGTCTCATGAAGCACTAGTCCTTAATGCATACATATAGTCCTTGTAATGACAAGGGTAATGGTAAAACAACAAGAGAATCCTTCGTTTCACTTAAGGGTTGCAGTGCCGTTGCTAGAAACGCACGTTTCCACAACCAGCCACTGGAACCGTAGATTATGCTCTGCGTTTCCATGAGCTCTGCGAGAAACGCAGAGAATAATCCTCAAGGCTATTTTCGAAAAATCTAATTTGGAAAAGATATTTTCTTAAAATCTGATCTTTTAATTATTATCCTTTGAAATATCTTTTACAAATATTTAAGAATGATTTTAAACTTGGTTATAAAGTAAAAATATCTTGAGAATATTGCTCCTTATTCTTAGGAAACAAAATCCTTTTGGAACTATACTTTCCACAATATTTGGTTCGGTTATGGAAAAGATTTTGTGCAAGATATTTGACTTCTATTTAAACTCAACTTTCAGAAAATCATTCTTCACCTTTTCGAGCTATCAAACTTTAACGAAGTATTTTTGCAAACAATCTTTAAGCATTTTTGTTTTCATTTTTGCAAAACTTTTTAAAAGGCCTTTGAAACGGATCTCGTGTTGTTTAATTGTTACTCAAGTCAATTGTGCTAGCACCGTCTCATATTCGTTCTCTTGTGAACAATTGTCGAGACACAATTAGCTTTCTTTTGCTTGAGAGAAAGAGTGCAACTTGAAAGAGTTGTAGAGTGATTAATATATTGTAATCCGGAGTAGGTACTAATATATTAATAAGAGAATAGTGGACGTAGGTCTCGGAGTGTGAGACTGAACCACTTCAAAACCCGCTGCGTACTTTACTTTCGTTTTACGTTTACAAGTATTTTCACTTACGTTTCATTTACGTTTCTCAGTTATTCACTTACGCTTCCAACGAGTTTCTCAATAATCATTCTGCGTTTCCAGAGACTTAAGTTAAACGCCATTAACTCTAAGTCTTAGAAACGTGATAATTCTTTAGTCTTGAAAACAAGAAAGTTTTCAAGCACCCAATTCACCCCCTCTTGGGTACTTTTCCTTAAAACTCGGATCCATAGACTCTTCAATCGTATCGAGACTCGTTCTCTTGATTGCCACACCGCAGTTAAGCCGATCCTTTCGCCTTTTTGTTACTTTATTTAATTCTCTTTGGATTCCGTGACATCCAAAATGTCCCGCCTTTGACTGCCTCGACTACGGATCTTGGAAACAATTGGCTTCCCAATATATCCAAGGATATGATTGGGATTGTTGGAAAATTATCCTCGCTGGCCCTCATGTTATAACAACTGTTGATAAAGAGGGCAAAACGGTCGCAAAAAGTGTTTTAAACTATACTGAGGAAGAGGGTAGAAAAGCAGAAAAGAATGCGAAAGCCTTGTCTTTCCTTCAAAACTGCATTTCACCCAATGAGTTCCACCGCTTTTCCGCTTGTGTTAATGCCAAAGAACTTTGGGAATCCCTAGAACTTGCCTATGAGGGAAATTCTCAAGTTAAGAATCAACGTATAGACATGCTCACTCAACAATATGAGTCCTTTACTATGACTAAGGATGAGAGTATCAATAGCATGTCTGCACGGTTTTCAAAATTGACAAATGAGTTGCGAAACTTAGGCAGCGAGATTGAAACTGAGAAAAGGATTCGTAAAGTCCTTAGGAGCCTAAGTGATAAATGGCAACCTAAGGTAACTGCTATCGAGGAGGCAAAAGACTTGTCAAAACTAACTTACCAAGATCTGATGGGCTCACTTATGGCACATGAGTTAATTCTCAATAAACGCACGAGTGAGCCTAGTAAGAACAAGGGTATAGTCTTAAAAGCCGCCTCTAGTGATAGTGACGATGATTCGGAGGAAATGGCTGCGTTTGCTCGTCGGTTTAAGAAAATGTGGAATAAACCACAACAAGATAAATCTGGTTTTTCAAAGAAATCTAATAGCTCGAAAAACTCCTCTTCAAATCGAAATTGCTACAAGTGTGGTGCCTCTGGTCATGTCATAAAAGAGTGCCCCTCTTGGAAGGATATCAAGTCCAAGAACCAACGAGAAAAGAAACAAGATAATTACCGAAAGGTCATGGCGGCATCTTGTTGGGGTGAACTTAACCCTTCGGACTTTGAAGATGATGAGGAGGATGAGGAAGCACATCTGTGCTTGAGTAGCCTTAGTATCGACATGATAAATCGTAAGGCACCAGGAGAAACGGATCTTTGCCTAATTGGAAACGCTGGGTTTCCTGATATTGAAGATCTAACCGACGATGCTGAGGTAAGTTGTCTTGAACTTAAAAAGGATCTCCCTAGTCTTAAACGCAATGTTCTTATTAAGTACTTTGAACAAACTCTTGACACGTGTCATGAACAAGGTCTAGAGTTAACTGATGTTAAAGAACAAATCGTGGAGATAGCCGAAGAAAATGCGTTTCTAAAAGAAAAGTTGGATAGAATCGCTAAATTTAAAGGTCAATGGGAATCTAACGCTAAAGATTTGAGAACTGAAAATGAATCCTTAAAGACTGAAAATGAATCCCTAAGTGAAAGAATTGTTGCCTTAACGGATGAGTTACATGTCTTAAATGAACGAAATCTTGATGCGTGTGAAACAGTCAAAAATTCTGACGATTCCCTGGAAACGTGTGATTTAGATCACGATTTAATCTTCAAACAACATTCGGATGAACTAGAACATCTAAAGACTAATCACAACATCGAAATCAGTAAACTCACTATGACACTTCAGTCATATTTGGACAAAGTTAACATTGAGTTGGATAATTCGGTCTCTAATTGTGAAAATCTTTCAAAAGAAGTTGTGTCTTTAAATGAGAGGTTGAAACATGCTTTGAAATTCAGTAACAAATGGGAAACCAGTTCCCGCGTGAGCAAATTCTTGACTGAACAGACGGATAATAACTTAAAATTGGGTCTAGGTTACGATTTGTATAGTCGTAGGGATCATTCTAAATGCAATCCTAAACCTTGGGAACGAGACTTTAGGAAACGTAAATATGTGGACCTTCCTGAGTATATTATTTGTCACTACTGTGGAAAAACAGGTCATTTTAAACAGGCGTGTGAAAAATTCGATGAAGATATCACTAGAAACGTGAATTTTGTTAAGAATATGAGTGAATCTTCTAATGAACTTAAGGTGAACACCACCAGAAACACAAAACCTGTTAAAAAAACGTGTAGTTCTTCCACTAAAACTGATGAGAAACGTCAAGAAACACATGTTGCTGTCAAGAGGTTGATCAAAGGAAAAGTCACTAAAATGTTTTGGGTTCGAAAGGACCAAGTTTTTTGTGTGACTAACAAGAGAGGACCCAACCTAGCTTGGGTACCTAGAACTCAAGAATAATGCGCTTTCTGTGTCAAGGTGAAAGGAAACAGCTATTGGTACTTAGACAGTGGCTGCTCGCGACATATGACTGGAGACAAGAATCAATTCCTTTCACTGGAGGCCTATGATGGAGGAAGCGTAACCTTTGGAGACAACAAGACAGGTAAGATTGTTGGTGTCGGCACAATAGGTATGTCTCCCTCCCTTTCCATCAAGAATGTGTATTTAGTCGACGGACTAAAACACAATCTCCTAAGTATATCCCAATTTTGTGACCGTGGCAACAAAGTCGTTTTTCACTCAAATATTTGCCGGGTCATAATTGAGGGATCTAGTAAAGTTATCTTGGAAGGACATCGCCTTAAAAACGTGTATGTCCTTGATGTTAAGTCTTTATCTAAAGATTCTTTTACTTGTTTGAGCGTTACTCTTAATGACCCCGATCTTTGGCATAAAAGAGTCGGACATGCTTGTAGTTCTTTGTTGAATATGTTGAGATCCAAGAATCTTGTGGAAGGTTTACCCTCCATAAAGTTTGATCGTGAAAAGGTTTGTGATACATGCATTCGGTGCAAGCAAGTAAGAGCTTCGTTCAAACCAAAGAAAGTGGTAAGTACCAAGCGACCTCTTGAGCTAATACACATGGATCTTTGTGGTCCCATGAAGGTAAGAAGTAGAGGAGGTGCAAGGTACGTTTTTGTTATCGTTGATGATTATTCAAGATATGTTTGGCCAATATTTTTGAGCACCAAAACTGAAACTTTTGATGAATTCGAGTGCTTAATTAAATTGGTTGAAAATAGGCTTGATGTTAAGCTCGTGTCCATTAGGACCGACCACGGTACTGAGTTCGACAACCATGCTTTTATAAACTATTGTAGAGGTAGAGGAGTGGGGCATAACTTCTCCGCTCCTAGGACACCTCAACAAAACGGTGTTGTCGAACGCATGAACCGTACTTTAGAGGACATGGCTCGCACCATGCTCTTATGTAGTGGACTTCCCCGTAGCTTTTGGGCCGAAGCCGTTAACACGGCATGCTATATTCATAACCGTGTTATGATTAGAGTTATTCTTACGAAAACGCCATATGAATTACTTCGTGGTCGAAAACCTAACATTTCTCACTTACGCGTTTTTGGAAGCAAATGTTTTGTTCATAATAATGGAAAAAATCAATTGTCAAAATTCGACCCTAGAAGTGATGAGGCTATTTTTCTTGGATACTCAAATCATAGCAAGGCATATAAAGTCTACAACAAAAGAACTATGGTTGTCGAGGAAAGTGTCCATGTGGTTTTTGACGAAACTGACATCTTTGAAAAGTATGCACAGGATGATGAGGATAAAGATGATCCAGATTTTCGCTTGACTCGTCAAGATCCACCAGAACTCGTGGATAATGAAGGCAATCTTGAAGGGATAGATGATGAGGTTACAGCTCATGGAAACGCAGAAGTTGCTGCAAATCCAGAGGACAATAATCAGAATGATGCTGGAAACGTGCAAAATCCAGACAAAACTGTCCAAAATAACGCTGATAACAATGTACCCTTAGATTTTGCTGAGCCAGAAACTGAAGAAACGCATCCAGAAACGCAGGAGTTCGCAGAACACACTGCGGTTCCACAGGAAACAGGTGACCCAGGGTCCAGTTCAGGGGGAAACGCAAGCGTTTCCAGTGGCACTGAAGCCACAACGATTGAAACAGCGGCTAAATCATGCGGTTCCAGAGGAAACCACAGAAGAAAGTCAGACTAATCATGGATTACCTTTTGTTCCTAAGAAGTGGAAACACCAAAGCTCGCATCCACTTGATTCTATTATTTCTGATGTACAAAAGGGAGTACAAACTCGTCGTTCTCTAAATAATTTCTGTTTGTTTCATTCGTTTCTCTCGGCCATTGAGCCGAGTAATGTCAAAGTTGCTCTTGGTGATGCAGATTGGATAGGTGCTATGCAAGAAGAACTAGAGCAGTTTGAGAGGAACAAAGTTTGGCATCTTGTGCCACGTCCAAATGACCGCACCGTCATTGGTACGAGATGGGTTTATAGGAATAAACTCGACGATTCCGGAGTCATAGTCAGAAACAAAGCAAGATTGGTGGTGCAAGGATACAACCAACAAGAAGGAATTGACTATGAGGAAACGTTTGCCCCCGTAGCACGCCTGGAAGCAATCAGGTTATTAATTGCTTTTGCTGCTCATAAAGGACTTAAACTGTTTCAAATGGATGTTAAGACCGCGTTTCTTAATGGCTACTTGAAAGAGGAAGTCTATGTAGAACAAACTCCTGGTTTTTTGAATAAGGACTTTCCAAAACATGTTTTCAAACTTGACAAAGCTTTATATGGTTTAAAGCAAGCACCTCGTGCTTGGTATGATCGTTTGTCTACACATTTAATTGAAAATGGTTTTAAAAGGGGTTCCGTTGATAAAACCTTGTTCTTGAAAAACGAGGGGGTTGATCTATTAATCGTACAAATTTATGTTGATGACATTATCTTTGGATCCACTAACAATGATCTTTGTGTTTACTTTTCCGAGTTGATGACCTCAGCGTTCGAGATGAGCATGATGGGCGAATTGAAGTTCTTCTTGGGACTTCAAATCCAGCAAACACCAGAAGGGATCAAGATTCATCAACAAAAGTACGTGAAAGAGCTTCTTACGCGTTTCTCCATGATAAATGTCAAACCAATGGCTACTCCCATGTCCACAACCACGAAACTTGGACTAGATGAGGACGGTAAGTCAGTAGATGCTACTGTTTATCGAGGATATTCAGATGCCGATTACGCAGGGTGTATGATAGATAGAAAGAGTACCTCGGGAATTGCGACGTTCGTGGGTCCGTGCATTATTTCGTGGTCTTCAAAGAAGCAAAACACCGTTGCACTCTCCACCGCAGAGAGTGAGTACATTGCCGCTGCTCTTGCTTGCTCACAACTACTATGGTTGAAACAACAACTAAAGGATTATGGGGTAAGTTTCTCGTGTGTTCCAACTTTTTGTGATAATACGAGTGCAATTATTATTTCCAAAAACCCCGCTCAACACTCCCGGACTAAACACATTGAGATTAGACACCATTTTTTGAGGGATAACGTAGAAAAGGGAAACATAAAACTGGAATTTTGTAAGACCGAGAACCAATGGGCTGATATCTTGACTAAACCGCTAGCTAGAGAACGTTTTGAGATGCTACGGTTAGAAATTGGTTTGCTTGGTAGTATCTAAGTTGTGTTTGCACCTTCATTATTACCCCGTATGATTGACTAGAAAGGGATTCGTAGACTGTGTCCGCACCCTCGCTTGCACTAGGACATTGCTTTTTGATATTGGCATTATTTTGTGGGATTGATACTTAACATATTTTGGCATGCGTATGTTCATATTTTTCACACTTGGTAAAATTTTCCACATTTATTATATTCTTCCAAGATTTTTACCCTAAATATTTTTCCCTAAATATTCCTCAAATATCTCACCACCATATCTTTCCCATAATCCGTTTCCCAAAAATACCCAAAGATGCCAAACCTTCTTTCCCACACCTTCCCATACACGTCATTCATTCCAATTACCCAAGATTGTGATCTACACCACTTTCCATAAGTTTACCCACAAATCCTAAAATCATGGTTCCTCTCTATATCAAATATTTTATTAACCATGTTTTACATAACCTTCCATAACTTGTGCTTTACCACTTACTTTTCTATCTTGTGTGTCAATCAAGGTCAAATTTAATATTCTCTTTTAGATGATGAATCAAGTGTCACTCCAGTTATCTTCTTTCCAAAAAAAAAAAAAAAAAAAAAAAAAAAAAAAAAAAAAAAAAAAATGAAAGAGGTGACCAAAATTTTCATGTTGGAGAAAATTATTCATCTTTGTTCCGATGCTTTTTACCGCAAAAGAGATATTTCGATTGACATACACTTTTATGTGGTTATGCCTTCAAGTTTCCCCTATCACTTCATGTTTCTTGGCAGATTCCATCAGCTTCCAAAAAAACTTTTCAAAAAAAATCTCCAGTTTCCCACGCCAACCCTCCCGTTTCCTTCCTATTTCCAGCCCAAAACAATCCTTCCCTCCACTTACCTAATTAATGTTTTTTTGTTTTATTTTATGTGAATCGTCTGAACTTCTTATGCTTTAGTATGTTAACGAAGATGATGTCTCTTAATATCATGTGATGTTAATGATGAATGTTTTGTCTTAAGGTTAGCGACGGTGTTACCCTAGTCACTTCCTTTTTAATGATGTCAAGAGGGGGAAAACGTTATCGCAATACACTTTCTGCTCCTTCTCACTTTTTGACGACTATGCTCTTCATTTCTTATCTTGATGCTATTGTTTCGTTTTTATATCACTTAGTGGTTCTTCCTTTTACAAACGGCTCGTTTTATGTTTTTTGATTCTCGTTTGACCTTTGTATGGTGACTATTAGGTTGAGGGGGAACTACACATAGAAACAAAAATAGGAGACTTGCCATCATCAAAAAGGGGGAATTTGTTGACTCGACCTCGTCGTTATGTTTTGATGATGTTCTTGATTTTTGTTACTATACTATAATCCGTTGTTAGTGTTTATGATACTTAGTAGGTTGTGAAACATCCAAGCAAGAATCAAGCTTCCTTGTTGGGAAACGTGAATCAAATCAAGGCTATATAGCGTCTCATGAAGCACTAGTCCTTAATGCATACATATAGTCCTTGTAATGACAAGGGTAATGGTAAAACAACAAGAGAATCCTTCGTTTCACTTAAGGGTTGCAGTGCCGTTGCTGGAAACGCACGTTTCCACAACCAGCCACTGGAACCGTAGATTATGCTCTGCGTTTCCGTGAGCTCTGCGAGAAACGCAGAGAATAATCCTCAAGGCTATTTTCGAAAAATCTAATTTGGAAAGGATATTTTCTGAAAATCTGATCTTTTAATTATTATCCTTTGAAATATCTTTTACAAATATTTAAGAATGATTTTAAACTTGGTTATAAAGTAAAAATATCTTGAGAATATTGCTCCTTATTCTTAGGAAACAAAATCCTTTTGGAACTATACTTTCCACAATATTTGGTTCGGTTATGGAAAAGATTTTGTGCAAGATATTTGACTTCTATTTAAACTCAACTTTCAGAAAATCATTCTTCACCTTTTCGAGCTATCAAACTTTAACGAAGTATTTTTGCAAACAATCTTTAAGCATTTTTGTTTTCATTTTTGCAAAACTTTTTAAAAAGGACTTTGAAACGGATCTCGTGTTGTTTAATTGTTACTCAAGTCAATTGTGCTAGCACCGTCTCATATTCGTTCTCTTGTGAACAATTGTCGAGACACAATTAGCTTTCTTTTGCTTGAGAGAAAGAGTGCAACTTGAAAGAGTTGTAGAGTGATTAATATATTGTAATCCGGAGTAGGTACTAATATATTAATAAAAGAATAGTGGACGTAGGTCTCGGAGTGTGAGACTGAACCACTTCAAAACCCGCTGCGTACTTTACTTTCGTTTTACGTTTACAAGTATTTTCACTTACGTTTCATTTACGTTTCTCAGTTATTCACTTACGTTTCCAACGAGTTTCTCAATAATCATTCTGCGTTTCCAGTAGACTTAAGTTAAACGTCATTAACTCTAAGTCTTAGAAACGTGATAATTCTTTTAGTCTTGAAAACAAGAAAAAGTTTTCAAGCACCCAATTCACCCCCCCTCTTGGGTACTTTTCCTTAAAACTCGGATCCATACTTGTAGAGTCCTCCGCAGCATGCTAATAGAATTAGGTGAACGAGACCGGCTCACAAGTAAGTGAGGTTCCATCCCAAAACCAATTGGTGATGGGAGGAGTAGCCCACTTACTTATAAACTAGTCCCTTCACTTTAATTCTACCGATGTGGGACAATGCTCCTCACACACATATGGGAAGAGACCTCAACAATCTCCCCCTTTCACATGTGTGTGTTCCGAAACTCCCCCTCACTTGGCGCTACTCCGCACCCGACACTACTCCGTGTCGGGCCGACCAGGCTACTCCGCACGATGCTACTCCGCATCTCTGGTCAACCAAGGGAGAGAGTCCAACGGTGGTGCTGCTCCGCAACCACGACGCTACTCCGCGTCATCCCGAGCACTGTCACCACATCGCACCTTGCGGTCCCAAGCCGAACCATCGGCTTTGATACCACTTGTAGAGTCCTCCGCAGCATGCTAATAGAATTAGGTGAACGAGACCGGCTCACAAGTAAGTGAGGTTCCATCCCAAAACCAATTGGTGATGGGAGGAGTAGCCCACTTACTTATAAACTAGTCCCTTCACTTTAATTCTACCGATGTGGGACAATGCTCCTCACACACATATGGGAAGAGACCTCAACAGAATGATTTTTAATCCAAAGTCTTAGCTATACCGTTATACCATTTAACAACCAAACGCACGAATGACCTTTTCCTTGAAGTGTATACAAATCTTATGACGTACTTTCCCAAATTTACTCGTATTGTTATCATACTCCTATTAGTACCGCAAGCATGCATATCGTTATTCTCAACTGTTACCACTTGCTACACCACTCCTCCTCTGATTGTATTACATATATTGTTTTAACTCAAATACCCTATGTACTCTCTGCTTCACCTGTGTATCACACATCCCCAAAATTTCTCACATCATCTATGCCATTTGTTACAGTCTCTATGACCTATTTAACTTATACTCTTAAAATACCATATAAACCATTTTCATAACGTCGTACTCATTTATAACTCAACTGGCTCTTACAGCTCATATATATCTCAACTAGCAAATCTCCTAGTTGTTATACGTAGTCCATATTCAACCAACACTCCAAACAACCGCACAGGTATCTAAGCATACTTAATTCACGTTCCATACTTAATTCACGTTCCCATAAATTGTGATACTCATCTTAATTTAAGCATCCGCTCATACAATGTATAAAACTATATATTTTACCCCACTTCCATAAGGTGCTAGCAAGAATAACCCCACGTTGACGACATACTCACACATTGACATACTCATGAAAATTAATTGGTTTTCCCTATATCATAGGTACTCATGCCTTAGATCACTCGATTAACCCTACACAAATACACGCTTCATTTTACCTTCAAATTCATACGCATTTCAATCCGTTCGCTATTCTAATACAACCCCTCTCATACTTATGATACTCTTACTTCGGTATTTTAACCGTCACACTGGCACGTCACATCACTGTCCACATCTAAGATCTCAATCAACAATAGGTCAAGCAAATTATATAGGTTCCCTTAACCATCTACTATAGCACTTTTCGTCACTACTCCTTCGCAACAAAACTCACGCTTCTATTTTCACGAGTCATATACTCGAACACCTGTTTATAACACATAAGCACTATCATACGCTTAATCTATGGTATAGTATATAATACTTACGACAAAATCCCAATATGTACGACTCACACTCTACTAAACATTAAGCCGTAAACCGTGTAACCTATGATGACGAATACTTCACTTTCTATTGTCATACCAACCACTTATCATACACACAACAACTCATACTACCCCTGTCATAGGCTGACATACTAATAGCTCATACGTTACATTATATATCATCACATCCTCAGTACAACCAACTTTACAGTAGCCAAAACACATAACCCTCGAAATCTGCATGCTTAAAAGGCCCGACCGACACCAAGATCTTAATTCCGTCTTCTTTCATAGACATATCCTTACATACAATAAGCGCATATATACGATACCGTATCTAAATAAATCTCATGATAAGGTTAGACATAATCAAGAATATACGCTCGCTACCACCAACCATCTATCAATACATACAGTCATACCATCATAGTATATATGGAAAACAATAATGACACACGTCACAAGGCACAACATAACCATGTACACTTCATTGCACTGATTGAAATGTATAAGAAGTATAACAGAAGCATGAATCATATCTCGCCCTTAAGCGTACATAGAATGTCATCAAGTATTCACACAGGCACCAAGTATAATCAGCCAAAATCAGATATGACTATATAGATGTATCAGCAATCAGAATCACAATTCTCAAGATGCACATCACCGTGCCTTCACTGACCATGCGGTCCTGATTCCCTCCTCGCTCCATCGTCAACAGTCAACAATTACATCGGAGATAATAGAAGAACAACGTAGTGTATCATAATGTCACAATAACAATAACACACGTACAAACAACCATGATATTACGCCACAACACCAGAAAACGATACCAAAGCAATCCATATATAAGACATATATGCATCCGATACCAGAAAACAATATCACAGTCATGCAGTGGCAATATAAACTATAGCTAGTAGTAACCAAGCTTTTCACAGTTCCTCAAAATGCACCTACGTGCCTCCAGTGACCCGAAGGTCCTAATCCATCCTCCATCAGTGCTAACCAAAAGTGTACAAGATATCATCAACGAGTACGCATAATATAATAGCGCGGTCGTATAGCAGTAACATAGATGAATCATAAATAACAACGATAACATAAACGTAAACGAGGATAAATAATATCATTATATTAATATCTGGCTCAAATGGGAGGGTGAGCGGGATCATTATAATTACCAAAACATAACATCAGTTGCATACACGTATAACTACAATGCTTACTCAAACTTTACCGTTTTATATTGTTTTCTTGCCATGACGTACTTCGTACTCCGCCCACTCAGGAAATCAACCCATCATCAAAATATATGTGATCGTGGTCACCACCACCACGTACAACATCATCGTATCTCCACAACTCCACAACAACTCCTCACGTCTCATCACATCTCATCACCATATCCCCATACTCCATGATCACACAACACATACACAAACAAGACAATCAACAGCACATCAACGCAACTCGGCACACTTTACCCCCCGTTAACCACTTCAATTCATGGTTACCAAGCTCTCTAGGGACGTCTCCCACCCAAGGTTTTGGGACATCTCCCTAACCTTGGTGTTGCTTGGATCACTGATCCTTTCCATGGGGTTCATTTTAATTCCTATATTCATTTTAAGACTCGACTCTCCTATGCTCGTTTTAGGGTTCATTTTATCAGGGTCGCCGCTCTGATACCACTTTGTAACACCCCCATTTAGGCCGGACGGACCCCACCTAAATGACGGCGCTACGGGACCCGACTGAACGGGTCCATTGGCAAACACCTGTAATCTCAAGACAGAACACCTATATATATATATATAGATAAGTTATATCAAGTCAGTGGCCAAGGGAAAGTCATCAAGTCAGAATCCAGTTTTTGGATTTTAACCAAAAAAAAAGGGATTTTAACCAAAAAAATTGCATTTCAAAAAAATTGGATTTCAACAAAAATTTTGCATTTTAACCCGTTTGTTAAAATGCAAAATTTTGTTAAAATCCAATTTTTTTGAAATGAAAAATTTTTTGGTTAAAATCCAATTTTTTTTGGTTAAAATCCAAAAACTGGAATCCTGACTTGATGACTCAAAATATTTACCAGACTTGCTTGAACCTCATTCTATATATATATATATATATATATATATATATATAGAATCAGGTTCAAACGAGACACCCTACTTAGAGCGAGGCAGCGAGGCAGCATCTACACCCTTGCTTTAATATTGATCAACGGCTGACATTATTTGGGCAAAATCAAAGAAAAAAAAAAAAAAAGAATAATAAATAAAAAAAAACTAAATAATTGTTCTCATTCTTTGATTGATACACTTACCAAAATTACACTCTAAAATATTACTCCGTATCTCCCTTTCATATTCATAATTCAAAATAAACTCCCTCAAATATACGTTCTCTTTCTTCTTCCTTTCTTCTTCTTCTTCCTTTCGTTTGTTTTTCTTCCATCTTCACTCAACTCCAATTTTTTTTTTCTACCATTCCAAGTGTATCCTCCTTGTTTGCCCCGATTTACAAGTATTTATTTCCGTATTCTCCACTTATTTTGAGGTATTTTTTTTTTTTTTTTTGTTTCTTCCAGTATTGCATGTGCTTGATCTGCGATTCATTGTAGATAGTCGATGTTGCCGTGTTATTTTCATTGTTGGTTGCAATATCCCTCTCCAATTATTTCAATATTTTTTTTTTAAATTAATTATCCTGATTGTTTAATTTCATTATTAATTTATGTAGAAGTTATCTTAAGTTGAAGGTATTCATCTTAAATTTTGTTGTGCTTTCTGTATTGTTTTGATTTAGAGATGAGTAATGAAGATAACAAGAAGAAGAGTTCTGCTTCTACTCTTGTTGTTAGGTGTCGTACCAAGAAGTTATTTGACATGATTCGTAACTTCGTTGATGCTCAAATAGCCATTGTCAAGAGTTTAGGGTTTGGTGGTATTTTGGAGTTGAAGTTTGCACAATATCCATCTCAATATGTACACCACTTTGTCGAGTCTTTCAATGATGGTAGTTATCTTTTAGATCGACCGAATCAAAGGAGTTCCTTGTGAGCAAGTATGACGCTCATGATGTATTTGCTCGCTAATGGGCCCTCATCCAGCCTCTGTGTTGGCCATCGTCGAATGAAAGAGGCTAGGACTGACGCGGTAGCGAGTATCAAAGATGGTTTCCGTAAGTTGTTTGGCGTTAATGGCAAGGATACTATCCCTTTATGTCGTCTGGAGTCCGAAATAGTGGCAGCTATTGATGGCGGGGATAAATTTAAGCAACTATTTGTCGTTTTTACATTGTCATATTTTTTGTGCCCGACCTCTAATGGGGCGTCGGTTTGAAAATTTCATCGGTAGTGGAGGATGTCAATCGTGACGCCCAACTTGACTGGTGTTCTTTCATTTTGGATGATATTGTAGACGCTGGGAAGAAATCGAGACTCAATCGGAATTCTTTAACCGGTTGTTGGCCTTTGCTAATGATAATATACTTCCACCGGTTCGATTTCCGTGGTAAGTCGGCTCCAAGCGACATTCCATTGGTGAAGCATTGGAATAATGAGAGTATGCTTGATAGGCTAAAAGGAGAGCTTCTTGGGGGTAAGTTAGGGCGTCAATTACGCAGCTCTGTTAGTTATCCTCGCTGTCGTGATCCAAATTATCATATTCCACACCTTGACCGACTGGTAACCCCCCAAGAGAACGACCCCGTGCCTGAAAAACCCATTGATGACGTTAATGCTGGTAATACTAAAATTCCTCGTGACGACCGCAATGCTAGTACATTTTCTGATAAGTTCATTCAAATCCCACTACCACCGGGGGTTGATGATGATCATCAGATTGACTTGAAAGCTGTTGACGTGAGTACCTTCTTTTTTGTTTTCTTCGTTTTTTTCTGCCATTAATAAAACTATTACGTAAAGATTTGTCACTGTAATATAATTTTGTAGAACTTTATGAATGCTGTTGTGTATATTTCTTCTGTCTGATGATACGTTTTAAACTGGAGCTGATACTTTGAACTTGTTTCATGAGTGCTAAAACTACCATACGACTTTTTGTTTTTTTCGACAAAAAATCAGTGAAGAACTTCAACCCCTTTAGGTGAAACTGTAACCCAGTTTAACCAAACTTTAATGTATGGCGAAGTAACTGAAACTCTTTTTCTTCGTTTTCCTGTCATCTGATTAATTATTTCGTGTTTAATAATCAATTATTAATTACTTATTCATTAATTTCATACAGGCGGTGCACAAGTTGTACCTTCAGATGCAACGTAATGCTCTTGTATTCCACGATTGGTATTGCAACGCTTCAAACCGGATTAAGAGTATGACTAGCCCTGCTTCCCTCCCATCTGACTTTGCACCTTCTCAATCAACCCAGGCTTTTTTTGAGAACCCTGAAGTTCACAGATACGTTGACGAGGTTGTAGACATTACGATGCGGTTGAAGTCAACAAATGGTAGGGCACCTAAATTGCAGGACTATAGCACTACGCAAGTGCAAACTGTCCTTGACGACCTACGCGAGGTTGACTTGGGGAATGATGAAGGTGAATTTTCTATTAAATCCCATCCACATACGTCTCCAGTTAACCCCGGTGTCGTGAACACATCGTCACATACAATCACCCCAGAAGATATTTCTATGTTATCCGACCTGTACACCACTCCCGAGATCAACGACGCTTTAAAAAAGTATCACCAATCTCAGCCTTCTCATGGCTCACCTAATGTAGAAGTCGGTGCGACGGAGTTCCATCAGAACTCATTCGGAGTTTCGAGCAATGAATTCACTGGTAAATTTTTTAAGCAAGGAACCGTCGTCACACGAGTTGCAAAAGATTCTGTGCCACTGAAGAGGCCATCGGAGGGAAATGTTTCTCAGGAGAAAGGGAAGCGGTCACGGACACGGAAAAGCGTAGTTGAGCAGCCTGAAGTTCAAACACCTATCGTGGAACAAAGCGCAGTTCCTAACTCTGGAGATAGGACCCTTTCTGTGTTGAAGTGTCGTTCCCGAGGTAAGGGGGACGGCCTGGGGTGCACACTTGATTGTGGACCAGTGGGAGGTCAGACACGAACACTTGTAGTGTCTGCTTATCTTCGTAAATATCAAAGCCTCATCCACAGTATGAAAGAACTTCAAAAACATGCGGCCGACTACTGCTTCCTAGACGACCACAACCTGGATCCCGAGTAAGTTGCATTAATTATTTAAACGTTTCTTTATGCGTGAGTTCCTTTTTAGCTTCCCCCGTAATATACATTTAATTCATTCACTTTGTTAATGGTACACAGCGAAGTAGTCGCCGATTACGGTGGTACAGTCCTTACTAGGAAGGATATCCAATCGTTGCGACCTGACCGTAACTTGACCACAAATGTGTTAGAATGTTGGTCGATTCTTCTCAATAAAATTGCTTCTCAGGAGTCCGAGGGCCCAACTGTAGCATTCTTCGGTCAGGGTCATATGGTAATTACTTATATATTGCAGTTCTGCCCTTATTTATTATAATCTCTAATCTCACTGTTACAGTTCTATAATTAATCCACACCAATATCAACGATTTAAACCCCTTGTTTCAGGATAACCTCCATACCATACTCCATGGTAGAGTTGGCGATACACAAGAGAGCGATTTACATGACCAGTGGTTTGAGAATTGGGACAAATTCGTGAAACTATGTGGTAGTTTTAATATGGACGCTGACCTTGTATTTGTCCCGCTTCATATTGAAGGTCACTATTCTGTGGTGGTTGTTAATTTTCTGAAGAAGACAGTCGATATCATCGACAATCAGAAACCTTACGAGACCGAAGAGGATTCCGGCATTAATTTCTACTCAACCTACGTCACTGTTAGTTTACATACATGTCCCCTCCTATTCACGCTAACTAAATTTTACATACTCGTAATTTCATATAGTTGTTTCTTCATTTGCAGCATGACGGCGTCAGCCATTTTCTGGAGAAAAAGGGTCTCTCAAAAGGCGGTGAGATCACCGACTTTCCTGTCGAATATGTTTTACTAAAGTGGCAGGAGAAAGAGGATAACAATCATGAGTCAGGTTTGTTCACAATGATGCACATGGCTCTCTATGAAGGCGCTCCTTTTGATCACGACAACCTTAAATCGAAGAGACTAAGAAATTACCTAGTCGTTCAACTTGCAGCAGCCTTACTCTTAGCCGACTGTAACTTGTTACGTGATGGGTTCATTAGTAAGCTCAACAACTTTCAGAATGACAAACAACAGTTATGGAAGACACTCAAAGGCAACCGACAACTCGAAGAGTTTCGGGTCAAGCTTGTTTGAAAGGGTTTTATTTCTAATATATTACCTTCCGTATTGCTATGTAAAAACAATTTAAATGTTATTGCTGCACTTTATTTTGTTGGCCTTTAGAGGCAGTACATCATTATGAACATCATGAAATGTTGATGATTTATCTTTTAAGTTCTCACTAATCTGAAATGTAGAATTTTTAACCCCATCATTGAAGCTTTGTCACGCTTTGTGAAACTTCGTAAAACTATGAAACTTTAACAAAACTGGGCAACTTTATCACATTCGTGTTTCAAAGATTAAAGTTTATTGAAAATGTGTTAGAGTTTTAAATGAAAATGTTAAAGTTCTTTGCACCGACTTCCTCAACTACATCTATAGACAACTTTAAAAATCTTTTAAAGTTTGAAGTTTTATTTAACTATAACGAAACAATAACCATTTTTGGTACAACTTTAACGCAGATCAATAAAACATCAACTGTGACATTATGCTTAACCAATTTCAAAAACTACTTATTAATTTTAACAAATAACAATCATCCAATAAATGGAAATTCCAACAACAATTCAACATAAAGAACAATTAACTAATTTTGAGACAAATCAATGTCTTCAGCTTCTTCTAGTTGCACTACAGCTCTTTCGGCAAAGGCGTTAGGGCAATTCCTTTTATCATGGTGCGCCATTTGTTTACAATTTTTGCACATGCGTTTGGGTTTTTTAGCTGCTTCAACCGCTTTACTCTTTGTCGACAACAACCTCTTCCCACTCCCCTTATTTTTGGGCTGCTTAGGGGGCATTATGGAGACCTCCGAACTTGCCTTGCATCCTAGCAATTTCTCAAACTCTTCTTCCTTACTAACGTGAACCTTTGTTTGGTTTTCTTCTCTAAAACCACGTATCATTTTAGAAAGCTCCTCAACGTAGCGCACATCAACATTCTGAAGGAATCCAACTGCCTCATGTATTTCCGCCCAGAGTTTCGTCAACGCTAGTTGTTTGGGATCTATAGTGGCTGTGCCCAAAACCTCTAACCCCTCAAATATGTCACTGTTCATAGAGGAAGCCTCCTTAGTCCACCGTCTTGCTACACAAGAACTAGGAATAGATTTCAACCCATGGCTCGTAAAAATCCAAAGAATATGTCTGCACACCATTCCTCTTCGATCAAAAAGTCTGCAGGTGCAACTAGCCGTTAAACCATCTGTCCAAAAATATAGAAAATAGGTTACATTAATTATCAGTACTTTAACTGAAATTCTTACAACTTTAACAAAATAATATAAAACTACAACAACGTGCTCCATTTTAACACATTTCAAACATTAGTGACCAAGTACCGAAGAGTCAGAACTTACAGATAACACTATAACCAAATATCTTAAAACTACAAGTATCTGTCCTGCAACTTTATCAACAGGACGCGGAAATACAACACAAATATTGAATGGAATACGCAACAACCCAAGACATACAATACGGATTGTAATGCACCACAAACGCTTTCCCCTGTTTGAATCCATGACGGTTGTAATCTCCTCCTGCTTTCCTTCCGTATACGCACTACAATAACAAGAGTTCATGGATTTTTCCAACTCCTCTTGGAACTCTTCAAACATCTTAAGAGTGTATATCTTAGCACCGTCTTCCTCAATTTTTAAAGTTGTAATTAGCTTGGGGGTGGAATACCCGCCATCGATATCCAACTTCTTTTGAGTATGTCGTTGTTGATCCATAGCACTTTCAAAACGCATCCAAAACTCAACTAAGGTCCCCGACTTGTGCTCAAACCGTTTGAAGAAGCCGTTCTCACTTTCCGACCTTTGTGTTGTCCTCATAATCGACCCCATTCTTAAATCATGACAAGGTGCCATCACCCATTGCCTTCTAATCGTAAAACACTCCTCAAACCAATCTCCCTTTCTAAGACCATGTTCATCCTTGATTTCCCCCCAACGCCTGCCAAACTGCTCTGCCTCAATTGCACCCTCCCAAATTATCGAATTCAACTTCTTCAAAAAATCTTGGTAGTCACTGCTTGTCGTCCCGTATTTCACTGGGACCTTATTCATTATGTGCCACATACAAAATCTATGTCTACTATATCGAAAAATTTGACTAACAGATTTAATAATACCCGGATCTTGGTCAGTTATAATATATTCCGGCTCCCTTCCTCCCATCGCTAACAGAAAACGACTAAACACCCAGTTAAATGATTCATAATCTTCCTTAGCAATAAGAGCACCGCAAAAAGTAACAGACCTCTTATGGTTATCAACCCCAGTGAACGGAGTGAACACCAAAGAGTATTTATTAGTAGAGTACGTAGGGTCGAACGACACCGCATCGCCAAACAAAGAATAGTTCTTTCTAGCTACACCATCTGCCCAAATAACTCGGCTCAAGCAGCCATCCTCATCCACTTCATAATCAAAGAAGAACCCCACATTTGTTTCTACCAAACTCTTGAAACGGTCAATGAATATTTGTGCATCTTTATCACGTATAAAACATTTAATGTCTCTATGGAAATTTTTGAAGTTGTTCAAGCTTGCGCCAATGTTCTGGAAGCCATTGACTTGTTCCTTCAACATCTTGTACGTCTTCGTTGCGCCAATATTCAACTAAAAAATTAAAAAACAACATATTAACAACATTCGACTAAATTTTATAGTTGTAACACTTTAACTGCAAACCAACAAACTACAACGTCCTAACATAAAACTTTAATTTTTCGCATTCGCGCTTAATAACTTCGTCAATCAGACAAAACTATAAGTCATTAACCAAAAACTACAATCAGAATCTAAGGAACTACAAGCATAATAAAATTGACTACTCACTACACAGCATGCAGGGTAAAGTTTAAGAAAACCCAATATAGAACTACAACCACCAAAAACAAAACTACAAACTTCTAATTATCACATCAAAACTTTAACCAATTTTACGCTCTCTTCAACAACCAAAAAAACTTTAACCAAGTTTACGCTTACTTCAACCACCAAAAACAAAACTACAAACCAGACTACCAATAAACTGAAATTACCCTTGAGTTAGATACGATTAACATCTTCTGGTAAGCGGATAGATCACCATTCATTTTCAGGAATTCCCGATTCTCAATTGAGACGAGTTCATGATTATGGTCATCTACAAACTCAGTAACAACAAACACCCCCTTAGTTGATAACACGCTTATCCTTGCTTTGCAATCAACAGCTTGAAATGTTGTCCTCCTATCAACGTAGTCCTCTGAAACATGACCCACGGATTTCAGACTCCTCGATTTAAATTTACCTGCTCTGTTACAAACAATCATCTGCAATTTTAACACCCCACCACGCCAACGCCTTGTTGTTGATCTACGGACCCCAAAACCATGCTGAATACCGTATTTACGGTAAAATTCCACAGCCTCTTCCATGTTATAAAAAACTTTACCAACGTAAGGAGTAAAATCTTCGTCAGCCACCTTGCCGGAGTTGACGTCCGACAATACTTCACCACTTTCAACTTCAACCACTAAATTACAAACAACAAACTATAAGGAAAACACATGCCTAATTATTGCTATATACATACAACACACCCCCAAAAAAAAAAAAAAAAAAAAAAAAAAAAATTAAACGAACCTTCATCCATCTGAACAATCTGGTCTTCTTCCATATTATAGTTCTTCTTATTTCCGTTAATAATAATTATGATGTTGAAGATGAATAATATTTTGTTAATAATAATTGGGATGTTGAAGATGAATAATATTTCCGTTAAAAATAATTGGGATGTTGAAGAAAGCATAATATTTTGTTAAGGAGGGAAGGGAATGCTGATGAATGATTATGATGAATGTGGACAATCAAAGAGCACTAATTACATGCAAAAAAAACGGAAACATTCCCTCAATATCTAATTACTCCGTATTTTTGATATTTTTTTTAATTTAATTATTGATTAATTTACAATTACCCCTAATTACTACATCTCAAATCTGCACCATTGATTTCCTCCTCATCCAACGGTATAGATTAAGCCTCGCGGTCTCGCTCATATTTGCTGCCTCGTTATAACTTCACTCTATATATATATATATATATATAGAGTTAGTTTATAATGAGTCGCTTATATATTTTGAGTCCGTGAGTCCCATTTTAAGCCCTTAGATCACAAAAATGGAGGGCTGAGATTAAATCTCAGGGAAAAAAAGTGCAGGCCGGTCCAGACCGGCTGCCGGTCGACCGGCCGGAAACAGTTACGTTTTTTTAATGTAATAGTTTCAAACTCGCAATAGTTTTATTTTTTATTCGTTACAGTTTCGTTTTTTCAGTACAGTAGTTTCGAATTTTTTATGTAGGACTCACGGACTCAAATTTTTTGAGGGACTTAGTTTAACCTAATATTCTGTATATATATATATAACTGGAAGCGTCAAAAAGGTAAACAAAACTCTCAAACTATAACTGTCACTCAAGACGGTATCAAGCACGCATGCCGAAAACTGTAAAACAATAAAACATAGTGAGACTCAGGATTATCGGGACGGTTAGGAGGTTGCGTTGGTTTTCTTTGAGAGGTTGTAATATATTTTGTATCCTATGCCATTTGAATGTAATTTAATTAACATCCGGCATGTATTAGACTTAATTAATTTCCGCCTTAGTTTAATTAAGTCACGAAAAACCGGGTTGTTACATGCGAAGTCCGAATTTTGCTTTGTAGAAGTCGTTATTTCTGCCACTGACAATTACAATTAATTTACATTCTCGTAAACTCTGATAACTACAAAAGGGGAACAAAATCAATTGAATGAATTACCCGCAGAGTGCACAAGTAGTATATTCAGGTTCGTGGTTTTTTAAAACCCAGTTGCAGTATTTGGTTCTGCTTCGTAGGGTTGGTTTAACGATCTCGACCAAGATTATGAAGATACGGTTGTCGCGCAGTTAATCTCTCGACTAGCAAATTTTCGTCACATAACCTACAATACCATTTGCCTTGTGGCTCCTCCTCAAGTGCAGCACACTCTATAATTACAAGAAAACATAATTAGTGGGTTGCAAAATAAACACGTAATATAACAGCAAATTAAAATCACGCATTGATGTGCAACGTTCATTAATGTCGAGAATGCAACTCACGGAAATGGTACACCCTAGGGCAGCGATCACAGAATATGACTTTGCCCTCAACATTTTTACAGACGCTGCAAATAGCGTCTCTCTGTTCTCCTGAAATTTCATATTTTGTTGATATCTTGACTGATAATTCATGGAGGGACATGCCGTCTGATGTGAAAATATGATCGTAGCTGTCAACAACGACAAAACATTACTCAAAAAATCTACACAACTTTTAGCAGAAATGTCCATTATTAAGTATTTTTCGTCAGTCATGCCATTAGTTATGGAAAACAGTAGAACTCACGGTTTCCTGCGAGAACCACAACCAGCATGCACCTCAAACTGTGAAGGACTAACCTGGCATTTAAGTAAGCATAAAATATAAGACTACATGAAAAAGCGTGCCACGATAAGAACATGGGTAACAAATTAAATGAAAAATTACCACTACGTTGCAGCACTCACAGTAGATTCCAGACCCTTGCTTGTGGCCTGACCGAAGTTTCTGCGATGACAGAGATAATACGAAGTTTCTTATCTAACTTAAATTTTACTCCCTAAATTTCTATTATGAAGGGCTAACCTAACATTTCGACTCAATTATATAATAAATTATACAATTTGAAAAGTAGAAAAAAAATTGGAAAAAAACAAAACAAGAAAACCAATGAATTGTCATATCTACCTTGAATTTTACTCCCTAAATTTCATGGTTTACTTCCCATTTACTTTTTCACGTTCTCATAGTCGGTTCTTTAACCATATACTTCTTTAGCAATATAAACTTTGTTTGAGAAAAAATATAATTATGAGAACAATTTTTTTAAGATAAAACAAAATATGTTAGTTTCATACTCCGTAATATAATTTGTCAAAGTTTGAAAAGTTTGACCCTCAAAAAGTAAATGGGAATAAATCATAAATTTAAGGAGTATTAGTTCAAGTACGAAGTGTTTCGCTTGATTAGTTTTGGTAATGAATGATCAATTTTTAATTTATCTAATTGCGTATCAAAGTTCCGATCTTATGAATTTATGGTACGGATATTTGAGAATGATCTTCTTTCTAAGGTGATATTTGGGAATAAGAATTTCATTTCCCGATTTGGATTTAAAATTTAACATTTGAAATTGGAGTACTTGAAAGCAAATCACTAGTTCCTCGTATTTCCCATGGTACCTCTGAGATTTGCCACTTTACCCGTGATGTCCCTCTTGTCATGCTATGACACTTTAACCGAGCTTAACTTGTAGCTACGAGCTTAGAAATTGGCAATCGTTTTCTTAAGCCGTACATCTCGTTAAAACCGATCAATTCGAACATCTAATTTTCCACTTTTACAACTCGTGGCTAGTAGATACGGTCGGTCAAATTTTTTCGATAAAATAACTTTGACCGACCATAACTTGAAACTACGTGTTCTGAACATAATTTTTTTAATATCAAATCGAAGAGAACGAAAAGACGATGAATTTGAAAAAGGAACAGTTGAATTCTAAATTCGTAACTACAAGTTATGGCCGATTAAAGTTTTTTTTTAACAAAACAAAGGATATCACGTGGAAAATTGCAAATCTCAAGGATACCATGGAAAATATCCCTAAATTTTGGTAATAACTGATTAATTTTTCAAAATTTATCTAATATTGTGTCCAATTAGATAAATTAGAAAAATCATCATTTATTACCAAACTTAATCAACTGAAATCATTCGTTACCATAATTAATTTTGGTAATAAATTATTTCAATTGATTAGTTTTGGTAAAAAAAAAATGATTAATTTTTCTTATTTATCTAATTGGATAAATTAATCATTTATTACCAAAACTAACCAATTGAAATTATTATTACCAAAACTAGCCGAATACAACGAATTAATAAGCTTTTATATATATATATATATATATATATATATATATATATATATATATATATATATATATATATATATATATATATTTATATATATAATTATACTTTCTGGTAAGCAACCTGAAAATATAAATAAAATAGGAGTAACGATGTAAAAGTGATAATTGTTAGTGTCGCTGCAGTTAGTATTTAATTAATTTTGATAATTTATTAGATTATTATAAAATAAACATACAACTAATAACTAATTATTTTAATTTTCAAATAGAAACAAAGTAAAAATATGAAAATCGAATATCTTAGGCTTGCGAAATTTTCCTAATTTGTTTTTTTATTTATTGTAGTTTTAAGATAATTGTGAGAAATTTTCCTATATTTGGAATTCTAGTTTTAGGTTTCTTGGGTATTTATTCTCTCGTAAACTACGGAGTTGTATATTATTTTGAGTCAGACTTTTACAAATTAGAATCAAGTTTTCCGTCGCTATTTAAGGTGATTTATGCCACCTTCAAATATTTTTGGGTTTATTTATTTAAACTGTTATTCTTTTGTTATAAAAAAAAACAAACAAAACAAAAATTGTTACATCTACAACATACCTCTCCATGCAAATAATAGCCTAATTCAGTTCCATCAGGCAAAACATTATTGTGGAAAACCAACTTGTGTAGTTTTACATCCCTAGCACAAACACAACAACAACATATTATATTTATCTTTTTATTTTATACAATAATGTATGAAATTAGAAAATCACTGTATTATTATTAATGTTTTTCGCGTTAAACTATTAAATTCTTCACTAATTCCTTCTAAGAAAATCATCATTATTTAGGGGCCATACAATAGCTATATCATAAACATGAAAATATCACAACACAAATCTATAAAAAAAAAAAAAAAAAAAAACAAAAAACAAAATGCATCATCTCATTTATTAACAGTGGAGGTGGTCACTTGTGTGAGCCAATGCGGCGGCTCAACTCGCCAAATGAGCCATGAATTACTTAGATCTGCCACGGCTCGTAGGGCTAGGCTCGACCAGGAAGTAGCAGATCATGCACGAGCCACGATTTTGGAGGCAGCGGTCGCCAAGCCTATACTTTTAGTCTAATTTGTAACCAATGAATTTGTTTATGGGTCGAGAAAATCAGGCTTAGCTGGTAGTGGGCTAGCACTAGATTGGCCAATCCCGACCCTTGAGTAAGTCTAATTAATAACAATACATAATGAAGAAACTCACTTTGTTGTAGCCTTCCCTTGACTTTTGGTATTTGAAGATGAGTTGTCATTTGGTGGATTGCTGCATTGTTCCAAAATCACACATTCATCAGATATGTGAATATAATCACGAATATTGAGTAATTTATAGTTGCAATAGACAAATGTAACAAAAAGTTCATCATTTGTGACATCATAGTATAATAAACTCAAGATTATGAATCTTTATCGACAATAAAAATTTTGTTATAATGACATTTTCAAACAACTATTTAATGAAAAATAAAAGGTATTTTTAATTCTTATTTCACGCATTGCAATATCAAGAACTGAATTCTTATAAATAGTACATAACTTAAATTAAAAAAAAAAAAAAGATATTGATGACAAACTAGATAATAAGAACCACATTTGTATTTGCTCTATATTTAATGAAGCTTGAAAAAAGGTAAATTAAAGGAAGTTTATAATTCATAAGACGGATCACTTAAGTCCCCTAAATATTGATTGATTTATGCTTTGTTTAATATGAAATTTTTTTCGGATTTCACATAAAATCATCATCTTGGTTAAGTAATTGAAACCCAAAAATACTACAATTATTTGAACATCATAAATTATGTAATCAAAGTTTTCAAATAAGTTAACTCAATAAAGTAAAATGAAAAAAAAAAAACGCTATGAGTCTGAGGAAGTACTACATACTCATCAATTATTTCGATAGTAGCATTCATTTCTTGACTAGGGGAAATAGTAGCATTCATCTCCTGATCATTGGGCCTATAAGGTGCATTCAAGTCAATCACACAATCATAATGTGTCATTTTCCGTTCTGCACTTGGAAAAAAAAACACTACGAGTCTGAGGAAGTACTACATACTCATCGATTATTTCGATAGTAGCATTTGTTTCTTGAACAGGGGGAATAGTAGCATTCATCTCCTGATCATTGGGCCTATAAGGTGCATTCAAGTCAATCACACAATCATAATGTGTCATTTCCCGTGCTGCACTTGTCCCACATATAGGCTCTATTATGAAAAACACAAAAAAACAAAAAAAAAACAGACATTAATACATTTTATATAATTTACAACATCATAATTTACATGATAATTTTATAAAAGTGATAAATCTAATAATTGTTAGTGTTCTGGTCATCTAGGTTCATTTTAAATAAGACTTTTTCTAAAGGATCAAAAATTTAAGATACTAACTAGAGTTTGATGAACTTGACCTACTAATATTACATACCAACTTCTTTTACTTTATTATAAACCATTACAGAGTACGTTTTTAAGACATATGACCATGCTCAAAATAAATATACAAATAATATGAGTTGATCATATGTAGGAACTAGGAAATGTGATACACTAATTGGCCTAGCCTTTAAGATCTTAATTTTATTTTGCTTCAAGATAAATTTAATTTGATTGATTAGTCCATCTCAGTTATAAAGGTGGCAATTTAATATTATTGTACTTCATATATATTATACGTTCATCCACTTTTCAATTTACTAAGTATATATATGGATCATAATGACTATTATATCAATTTTTTTTCCATATTTTCTTTACTTTTTTTGGCCATTATGAATAAGACCAATTCGCTGTATAAAAGAATATCTAATTTATACCGTCTATGAATAAAATAACCTTGGGTAATCAAAATTGTCCTAAAAGTTTATTGATGCATACATTACATATATAGCTAGTTGGTTGATTACAATAGTTAAGGCTTTAATTTTTATTTGTCTTAGTTCAAAAAAAGTGTACAAAATGAGATAATTGGCTTAAAGCAACTATTGCAGTTATGCTTAAGTCTGTAGACCGAACTAAAAGTCCTGAATAGACAACTTCATTACTAACTTTTGAAAAATAATTAATTCTAGTAATTTTATTCATAATAAAAAGGGTTACCTCAACCCGCTAATTTATACGGAGTAATATATATTTTAGTATTATTTTATTAAATAAGCATTTTGTATTATTCTATCGTGTTGAAATGATTTCATTTCCCTGAAGTACAGTATCATTTTCTTAGAAGTTTTATTTTCATTTAAACTAATTATTTTCAAGTTAATCACACAATCATAATGTGTCGTCTTTCGTGCTACATTTGTCTCACATATAGACTTTGTTATAAAAAATAAAAAATAAACAACACTTTAATACATGTTTATAGTTTACGACATCACAATTTATATAATAATTTTATAAAATTAATATATCTAACAATTGTTAGTATTGTTAGTGTATAAGTTTGTTTTAAATTAGACTTTTTTTAAAAGGATTTAAAATTTAAAATACTGAGAAGAGTTTGATGAGCTCAGTTGACCTAATATTAGCAACTTTTTCTATATAAATCATTACGTAGTACATTTTAAGATTTATAACCGTGCTTAAAATAAATATACAAAATTATATTAGTCGATGATGTACGAGACACTAATTGTTTGAAAATATTCAATACTACACTTCAATTAAAATTTTAATTGATAGATTTTAATAATAATATATTGTATAAAATCAATTTTATTATATTTGTTGGAAAACATGTTCAATTAATTAAAGAGCAATTTCAAAACTTCCCCTTTATGTAAATTTTTTTTTTAAAACTCCCACTTTATAGAATTGTTTTTCAAACTTTCCACCTTATAAAATCATAATCTTCAAAACTACCACCAAATACAAACTTCTGTCAGTTTTTACTTTAAATTTGTAAAAATAACAAGACAAAAGAATTTTAAATTTGACTAAAATTTTTAACGATAGTTTGCATTAACAAAAGTTTGCATTTGGTAGTTGTATTGAATATTATGATTTTAAAAGGGGGGAATTTTGAGGGAAAAAAACTCATATAAGGTCAGAATTTAAAAAAGTATGTTATGTAAGGTGAGAGTTTTAAATTTTCCGTTAATTGAATTGGAAAGAGTTCATGTATCATAATAGTTTTCAATTAGTAGTTTTCTATATGTATTTGGAAACATCTAAGTTAACTTTTCCTGAAAAAAATAGTTGTCTTATAATTTTATTAACAAAAAAACAATGACCAATAGTTTCATGACAAATGTCGATCACTAGATTGTACGAGTTTTGGTTTATATATATAGTTTAGATTAAATATAGATGGATTACCATGAAATATAATATCATTATTTTAGAAGTTTCTCTTTTCATTTACTATTTATCGTGTTTCACATTGTAATAGATAAGAATGTCAAATTATACTATTTATAAAAAAAAAAAAAAAAAAAAAAAAAAAAAAAAAAAGAGAGAAAATGATGACAAATATATTAACATATATATATACCTTGTAACGCAGGAGAAATAGAAGTTTGAGATTGAGGTGGTGCAGGAGCAAAGCTTATGACAGTACGTATAGCAGTTTCAAGACCATCTAATGTTGCATGTTTACAAGCATCTAGAACGTCTCTGAGTGAACATTGATTCTCAAGGTATATGTAATCAGCGGGACGTTTATTCGCACTTCCCGCATGGATTTCAAACTTATAAGGGCTAATAATCTGCACGTAACATTGTATAAAATTCATAATTTTATTATAAAATTGTCAACATGACTTCATCGCAAGCTATAATAGATGACTGATGGATATAGTTATAAATTTGTCATAAATTTTATATGAAGATGTTTGCATTATTACTTGACTCATTAAAGATACATGTAAATGCACTAATCAGTGATTAAGAAATTACTACTACTACTACGACTACAACTACTACTACTTTTATTATTGATGTTATCCATTTACCCAACAAAATATGATTTATTCAATCATGACAGTGTAAGAGTTCATCATGTTTTGTAGAAAATTTAAAAGGAGCGTAACTAGAATGGTATATTTCAAATGTGCACTATATATATGGGTTCCCTATCAAGTATACACGAATAGAAAAAACTTACTTCAATGAAAACAATTGATACAAATTCAACTATATATGTTGAAATAAAAATTGTTTTCTTATAATAGAATTATCTTTAATTTGTAAAATCTTTCCCTTGAGAAATTTTTATCGCATATTTGTTCTTTAAGAAAATATTAAATAAACGGTAAAATTATATATGAGCATAATTTCGACTTCATTCTTAGGAAAATACCAATTGTATTCGACTAGAAAAGGGAAAATAAGAACTCAAACTTACTTGGGAACCCTGACAATTGTCACAGAAACATAAAATATCGGTTCCTTTTATGATTCCTGCAAGCCTATTCCTCGACTGTATCCCACCCTATGACCAACCAATACATCAAAATCAATATGAGTTAAGCTAAATCAATCAGCAAATCCAAAAATGAGTAAATATATATTTTTGCAGATTTAAGTAAATTTAATTAAGAGAATTTAATATTTATAGCTAATCTCAAAATAAATACGATCAACTTGTAAACTAAAAAGGGATCCAATGCCGTTGTCCTAATAATAAAATCACCCACTTCCAAAGAAATCAAATTTTTGAAATCTAATAATCGTATAACTAATTTTTAATATTTATCCATTGCAGGTTTATTTGGATAATTTCTAAAGACAAAAATATAGTAGTACCTTTTACATTATTATCATTGATATATTAGATATAACTACGTACTTTTTGTCATACCCCACTAAAATGATTAGTTAGTGAGGATTTTCCAACGGATCACCCACTTTAAAATTTATGTAAAAGGTTAAAATGTATGTATACATGATTAAGAGGGAGAGATTCTAATATAATCATATAGAAATTACGGAGTATTAACAAATAATCTGGAATAAGCACTAATTAATTTTATGGCTCGTGTGTACTAGTAAATTTCTTTAATTTGATTCTATTTTTAATTTATAATTCCTTTAGTTAGCTTGTTTTTGTACGTATTTGTGGAGCTTCAATGTTTACGTATATGAATGTATTCGCTATTCACGATGTTAAACCACTACTCAACGTAATCTTGATCCCCCACCCTTAAAACCAAAATCATATCACAAACTTTTTATCCGGGTTCATATGAAAGTTAATCCACCAGACATAGTAGAATAGGTGAAAAAATAATATTTATGGATAATGAGTAAAATTAATGACGGATAGGGATGAAATAAATGGATGAGGTTCTAATCGGGCGAAACATCATCCACATCCACCCGTCTAGAAAAACCGTCACCCAAACGGACCATATATCATCCATGAAACTTCTCATCTACATTCAACTTGTCCATCACCAGCGAGTGAAGCGAATAGATAAGGTAATAAATGGATGATAAATTGTGTGTGAATTCAAATTAAAAAAAAAAAGAGGTTGGACTATGTAAAAAAAAAAAAATTAATGTTATTAGCTGTTTATACTGAGTTTACGTCAAAAATTACTAGTAGTGTTTTAATTGAATGTATATGAGATGGAAAAGTAAATAATACGACAATAAATTATATATATATTTTTTTTATATAGATGAGATTTATGGTGATTGATAGATGACAGGTTGAATGAATTTTCATTATCCAAGTTGTCATCCATCCATCATCCATTTAGGTCGGGTTTTCATCCAATTATTTGTGTCGAGTGGATCGATTAGATTTAAGGGAATTTGAGTGTAATTGACATTCTTAAAGACTTGACGATTTAGATGATGTTCTATCCAAACCATCATCCATATATATAAAAAAAAAAAAAAAAAAACAAAAAAAAAAAAACAAACGAATGGATAGAAAAAAAAAAAAACAAACGAATGGATATCATCCAAAATGCAAACAAAAAAAAACCTTCTTTTTATTACATATGTAAAAAAAAAAAAAAAAAATATATCTATGGATAACAAACGTGATGTTTGTCAATTATAATTTTTTGCGCTACAAATATATATTTACATATTTAGTGAAGACATTCACTTTTCACTCACGTTATATATGTATTAGCTTTTAATTTTTAGCGAAACAACTAATTTTATTTTCTGATATTAAGATCATGCAAAGCTGATCATCTATTATATCACTCAATCCATCCACTTTACCAACGAATGGTGGATGGATTTGATGTGGATGATAAGTTTTGCAGATGATGTGTGAGTTCGATGAGGACTATACGAGACAGATGAATGTGGATGAAAATTAATTCGATCTGAATCCAATCTATTGTTTTCCTTACACCAAAACCTAATGTAAAATAGAAAAATATTAGCAAGATATAAAATCACATGAATTATAATGATAAAAAGAAAAATCTTACTTGTACTTTTTAAATTTCATAATCAAGACTCATAATTTATAGTTTGAAGATTTGAGAATAATTATTTAGGTTTTATTTTTTCTATTTTTTTTTAATCGATCTCTTGTTTTGTGAATAATTAAATTAATCTTTGCCTGGCAAAGAAATAAAAAAGAGTCGGATCTATTTGTTGAGAAATCCATAAAAATATTCATGATTAAAAAAAATTCTACATGAAAAAATAATAACGTACGTAAAACACTCCGCTCATTTTTATTTCGAAAACCTATTTTTCTACTTCATACAACAATCGACACATACTCATTAATTAAAAAGGAAAACAATGTTATCAAAATAAAATCACATATGATCATACAAAACAATTTATAATGTATATAATATTTATTATTAAAAATAATTTAATTAATATATTATGTTACTCTTAGAAAAAAAATATATTTACGTACCTTGATTCCACTTTTATACGAAACATTTAAGCCCTCAAGTAATCCTGTTTGAAGCAACTCCTTCAACTTGCTTGGCACTCCATCATATTCCGTCTTCGGCCTCCTACTCCCAGAGCCCCTCACTCGATCGTCTTCATTGAGATCACCCTTGTCAGCGTACGACTCAGCAACTCGCTTCCTGGTTCTGAGTCGACTTAGTGACTCACCAATCTCCCGCTGCGACTCGATCGCAAACTGGAGTTCTCTCTTGTTCGTCACCTTCGCTTTCAACGACGACATTTCCACGCCCTTATTGCTCTTGTCGTTCCCGTCGCTCGCCATGAATGTTATGAGAAGTAGATTGTTGTTTAGGATGTTAATTGATTGTTTTGCCCTTTCAAAGTTAGGTGAGTTACTTGAGGGAGTAAAGCAACCAGGGGAGATTAAGGGATTCAGGGTTTGTAGAATAGATGTAAATACAATTTTACTCTTGAAATTATTATATTAAATTAATGAACGAAGTTTTCCGTTTAAAAAATGGTTTTGTGTTTTTGATATATAATTATTGGGCTAATGAAAATTAAATTGGGAGACTAGAGTGATTTATTTTGGGAATTTTTTTAATGTGGTAGCTGTATTTTAATTTAATAAGAGTTTCAATGACTTTGTCTGATTATCAATCACGACGTTTCACTTCGGCAAAAGTGAAATGTATTTACAATTTTCGATGGAAAGAAATCAGCATGATTTTGTGAAATTTGGCATAGTACGTTACTTTAATTGTGTTTTAACGGTCGTGAAAATGATTTACACGCGTACACATCTAAATATGGTGTTCTTTTAATTAATAAGAGTAGTACTAGACCTGTCAAACAGGTCGGTCGGGCGGGTTTCGGGTTCGGATAACCATAAACCGGGTAACTTACGGGTCGGGTGTTATTTGGGTTCGGGTAATATACGGGTCGGGTGTATACGGGTTCCAGGTCGGGTTAGGGTCAAAATACGGGTTAATTAATGCCCCTTTATCGATATATTTTTTTTTTTTTTTGTTTTTTATATAACGGTTTAGTTTTCACTAAGAAAAAATACTTTAATTGATGATACAATATAAGAAAATAAAAAATTGAATTATAAGTTAAAAATTAATAATATTTCAAAATAAGTATATACAGACGTGTAATTATTAAGTCAATATTTACGTATAACATACGGAGTATTAATTATAAGCTGATGTGGATATTGAACACTTTAAATTATAAAGTAAAACAATAAAATATAACCATGAAGATTTTGATCCGTACCTGTAGAGTCCAAGTTGTGTCTTCAAATTCTAAAATGTTACCCCGAATTACCGACTTATAGTATCATATTTTTTTTCCACATTTTTTCACTTATTCTCCACATGTAATTTTGTTTCAAAATTTCGTAAATAGTGATTTAAGATGTCTCAATCATAATTCGCAATGTCCAATACAACTAACAAACATCATTACTACGGAGTACTCCGTATGATTTTTTATACAATTATTAAATAATAAATATTATATTTAAGTGAAAATTGTCAATTATGAATAATTTGGTCAGTGTGAAATGTTTAAAATTGATTTAAAATAAAAAATTTCATGTGAAAAAAAAATTGATATTGACATTTTCTATCTTGGAACGTAAATTTCTTAACTTAACGGGTTAACCTGCTACGGGTCGAGTTATGACCCATTTTTTTCGGGTCGTTTCGGGTTCGGGTCGTTTTTGGCTTCAGGTAAAAAAAAAGCAGGTTTATTTCGGGTTATTTTCAGGTCGGTTTCGGGCGGTTTACCGGGTCGGGTCGGATTTTGACAGCTCTAAGTAGTACACACCCTATTGTTTAATTTACCTCATTCATTTCATTAGATTTTATTTGTTTACTTTATGTAAGTTATCTATGCATATTTTCTTTTGTCCATATCAGTGTACTCAATAAGACAATAGAAATAAGATTCCTTATGATTATTTTTTATTATATATGATAAAATTGATATCGGAAATTCTTTCACTTATTAATATATAATGCCCGAAGGAAATCTTATAGTACTTATAAAATTGAGAAAGTACTACATTGGACAACTCGACTTTAATTTAATATAGAGTATACATCCATTTTACGTATTTGCCAATCGAACATAAATTTATGTATACATCATGAAAAGTTTGTGAAGTGACATATTAATCACGTTTAACGTCAAACGAGTAACCAAAGTCTTAAATTTTTTATTACTCTCTCAATTTTACTCATTCAAACCTAATGTTTTTTGTATGAAATTTTATACTCCGTATAAAATTTTACTTATTATTTGAAATTTTTAATATTACGGAGTACAATTTTTTATGGCAATTTTACCTTCTGAAACATATTGACTTTAAATTTTTACATTGACAATCATCAATACAATCGGGTCGGGTTTAAGTAGGGTCAATTCAGGTCGAGTCATGTCGGGTTCTGGTTGAATCGGGTCAAACTGTCCTTTCGGGTTGAGTCGGGTTCGGTCTAGGTTGTTACCGGGTCAGGTTATTTCGGTTTAAACATTGTATTGAGTCGGGTCGGGTTTAGTTAGGGTCATTTTTGGGTTTGTGCGATTTTATCGGAATAAGTTAATTTTTAGCCACTAAAGTAAGTATTTCGACCCTTATATAATTTCATTAGTTCATTATTAAATATAATCAATTTTAAGTTTAATAATTATCGGGTCATCAAATTGGTCAGGTCAATACCGGGTCGGGTCGTCATCGGGTCAGTTTGGGTCACTAATTATCGGGTTGTGTCGAGTTACGAGTCATCATCGGGCCAGTTGCAGGTCACAATATTTTTGGGTCTATCGGGTCGGGTTTTTCTCATGTCTCGGTTGGGTCAGACCTGCCAACGTCATCATTTATTTATATACATCTGAGTATCAAGTGAATTATACTCCAATAAATCACCTAATTAAGATATTGCAATACTTCTTATATTCTTCAATATTTTTTTTAAGAAGGTAGTTTTCTCTATTCATCCACAATGGGGAAAAAGAACAGGTTCTTACAAAACAGAAAACACTCACAAGAAATTTCAAATCTAATACACTGAGCAACTCATTCTCAAGATGAGGACTAACCCACGCCAACATACGAACACTAACAACATATTTAAACAGACAAAGGACAATGAATCTATCAGATTCTTCACCATTGAAGATCCGAGCAATACGTTTGGCCCATAATGGATAAATTTCAGTGGAAAAAGACACATTACACATTAATCAAACAAGACAACCATTTGCGCCTTCTACACCGAGATGAAAGCCATTGAAGTTCTGTGTGAAGCTTCCAAGCACGGCGTTTAATGCCCAAATAATCAAGAATACACCCCTACACTTTACTAGAAAATTGACAGTTGAAGAAAAGATGGACAATGCTCTCTAACCCTACTTTACATAATGGACAACGATTAAGCAAAACCATGCCACGACGACAAAGATTGTCAATAGTGTGTAATCCATTCTGAGCAGCCAATGAAGCAATTACCAAATGTTTAGGAACTGAGATATGATGCCAAATAATGGGCCAACATCGACACTTAGGACCAGAATCACAAAAAAAGGAATAAGCTTCCAAAATATAAAACTAACCTTGAACAATCCAATCATCAATTGCATAAGGCCGATACTTCCTCAAAATTTCATCCCACACTTTTAGTATACTTTTCCAAGTTTCAAAGTCCGCCACCTTACTAGTCAAAACCCAAAAACACGCCCTTTTCAAGACGTAACAATCTACCCTTTTGGCTCAAATATCAGATTCACTTGTTAGGACAAGTCAAATCCACTTCGCAATTAGAGCGTTGTTCCATGATAAGAGTTCTTTAATACCAAAACCTCCTCACTGTCTTGGCTTACATATATCAACCCATTTTTTGGATACCGGGACTGATTTACTCCAGTAAAAGCCCTTGCAGAGCTTGTTCAACTGTTTATGTAACACCCCGACTTATTTCTTATGTTTTATAATTTGTTTCACGTATACTCATATTTCATTTTATATGATTTTCTCATTTGTATTTCGAGAAGGTCGTTTGCAAAGCTTGCGTTGTCAAGTTAGTGAGTCGAGTGTTACGTTCACCGAGGTTATTACCGAGTTAGTGTAATTAGGTAGGTGGATGGAGGGTTAGTAGAGGCTTGTGGGTATCATAGAGGGTGAGGCACGGGCTTGGAGCTCGCTCCTTGGTCGCGGAAGGTGAAAGAAACGTGCCAAGGTGGACAGAGGTCATTCGGTGGGCAGCAGGCGAGGGACACGCGGCCAACGCGCGGGGAGCAGGCGACCAACGCTACGGCCGACACTGGGCCGGGTCTGCGAGGCTCAGCTATTTCATGCGTGTTTGTGTGATGCTTGGACTCACTTGTTTCAGCCCTCTTTAATCTTAAGTATACCCTAATTGATCATAATTCATATTTCACCCACCCTAAACATCTAAAAACTCTCTTCTCTCTCATAAACTCTCCCTAATCTCTCAACAATTCTCCATTAAAATCATCAAGATTCATCCTTTTGCAACCCTAATTCAATCCTCTTCATCCTTGTTAGGTAAATCATTGTTCTTACCTCGCTTTCTACATAGTTTTGCTATTATTCTGTACGTTAGGGTTTGTTTCTTATATTTTATGTATGTTTTGTGCTTATAATCAAAGGAGAAGGTAAATTCAAGGAAGAAGACACCATCTACATCGATGGAGAAGAAGGCTATGTTTGGTTTGTGCTTTAGTAAGGTAACTAGGTGTAGTCCTAGCCATATTTTGACTTGTGTGAGAACCTAGAATTACTCTAGGATGTGTTGTTTGGTTGTATGCTTGTAAAGTTATGATCTTTGGGTTCTATGTGTTGTAAGTTGCAATCGTTGGGATGAATTGGAGTCGGTCTCACACTATTGAGTCTAGTAACATGAATTGGGATATTTGTTTACATTGAATTTGGGTTATAGTGTTGTTAGGTCACTTAAAGATGATAACTTTGGGTTGATTTGATGTTTTTATTGTGGTAACTAATGAGGTATTGTGATAATTACTCCGTAATAAGACTGTTATTGCACCGTTAACTATAAGTTATGATGAACTTGGGTATAAATGAATTGTTGTGACAGTGTTGAGTAAAAGGATAACTAAATTGATGTTGATTATGAGATGGTTCGAGTTTGTATTGGCTTGTTTGTATGCTTGAGATGAGTGTGCGTACGTGTACTGTTGGAAACGTGCGTGAGGAGTTACGACGTCTTTTGTAGGACGGATACCGCCTTCTGGGTACTACGTCTTTTGCAGGGTGGGTCCCTTTGGGTTCTCAACTGTTTTGTAGAGGCTCTGAGACTATGGTTATTGATTTACCATTTTGTAGCGGGATTATGTCGACACTGTTTTTTAGTGATGGGTTTGGCCAAGCTTAGACAATTGTATAAGGCATTTTATAATGCCGCCATAGGGTTGGGACTTTTGTAGGTCCCGGGGTACTGTTTGTTCACCCAGTGCTCCGTGCTTTCTCTTGCGTTGTTGATTGTTGATTGTCACTTTGTTGATAACAGCTTGAGCATAAATAACTAAATGAACCAATTAAACTAAGATTGACTTGAGGCTCTTCTTGTTGGTTGTCGAGTTGACAGTTGGTTGAGTTGGTTAATTAATGGATTAGCTTGAGGTTCCCTTATGTCTATCATACTTTTGGGTTATGTGTGATTGGTTTATACTTTGATTATAGGCCATAGGCCAGTCGAGTTGTATGTTTATTTACGTTGGTTATGTTGAAATATGACTTGGGAGCACCTAGTTACTCCCCACTGACTGTGGATGTTGCATTCTTTGCGGCAGGTATGCATGCAGGACGGGTGAAGAGTGAGGATAACCGCGAGAATAGCTCTTTTACTATAGTTGTCACCAGTTTAGTCTTTTCATTAGTTTAGAGCTTGTACTACAGTTAGCTTTTGTACGAGTATTTGAACCGCTTGTTTACACTTTAAAGTCCAGACCGTTGTTTTAGTTAGTGGCGATTCGGATTCCACGGTGTTTCCGCCACCGTAGCTCGCCTTTATTTTTTTTTTTTTTCTTTATTAAAACTTTTTTATTCGTATTTTATTTTATTTGAAAATTCGGGTTGTTACAGTTTAACAACTCCCTACAGTATCAAAAGGCTACTAACTAGAAACTTTCCATACCAAGGAGAACGGAGCTAATCAATTGAACACATCCACCATATGAAAGCATACACACATCCAATGTTGCATAACCTTCTTCAATTTATCTACCAATTGACAATACATATCCGTATGGACCCTCAAAGAATTCAAAGTAGCTCCTAATAGCGAAAATGAAACGTACCCAATGGAAAACCTGTTAAGGAAAGCATCAAAGATTGGACATCAACATGGACTATACCAAGATAGACCTCGGTCTTGTCCTGATTAGCCAACAAACCAAAAAAAACTGCAAATGCAACACTCACATTTAGGCGAGGCGGGCCCCACCTAAATAAGGGCGTTGCTAGCCCCGAGTTAACAGGGTTTTAAAGCAACATCAAGAGTCACCTGTAGTAAAACTGGACAGGTATATATATAAATGAAAAATATAACTCAAAAGAAGAGATGCGAAAGCAAGAAAATATAGAATAACTTCGTACAAGACTATGGCACGCAAGCTCGAATAAAACTAAAAATTAAAGACGTGACCCAAGGGTCCGATAAGTCTAAAGATGCCACAACAGCGAAGCCCAGCCTCGTGCCCCAACAAACAATCATGCAGAACGCGTCCGAGTACCTAGGGGAGGGGGAAAACAAAAGAAGACACACAGAAACAACCTAGTTAGCCTTCTGTGGAACCCGGGAACCGCGTTCGGGGGACCCAACTCGGCGTCTTGCTTAAGGGCGGATTTTAAAGTTAAAAAAGATTAAGTTAGAAAAACCTTTAAGAACTGTTTTGGAGTCGCCACCTAATTATCGCGGAAATTAGGAACCTGCTATCATGTCCTAAGCCTAAAGACATGTCCTAGATTTTGGAGCACGCCGACACCCCTAGATCTAAGGCTGTGAAACCAGATTGGATTCGGGGTGAGGGTACTTTAGAAAAAGAGTAATTCAAATAATGATTTATGAAAACCTTTTAGAAAAGCCTATGTAAAAATAGCCTCTACTGACCTAGAACAATCCAAGTAAGATGATATTTGAGCTAATGTTATCGCTACGTACAAGAGCGATAAGTTTGTAAAAGAATGCAGATGCAGATGCAAAAAGATTGATTAAAACCCTCAGTTTAGCATGTTTAACTTGTTAACGAAAACGGTTCAGTTAAAAGTCGAATTCATTGTTTAAGTTGATTTTAATGCAAAATAAGAAGGTGCAAGATGCATGCAAATAAAATAAAGTTCAATTGTCCATTGGTTTATTTTATAAGGTCGGTTGCTTATGCGACTTTGGCGTGTCATCGGATATGGAGTGTACCCGAAGTAAGTAGAACACTTGGATTGCAAGCGCGCTGGGTGCCAAAGCAGGGGGGGCGCTAAAGTGTAGACCCCTTTGTTAGTCCATAGAAAATAAGAAAAAGCTTTGATCCAAGTGGATCGGTACCTACCTTGTCCTGACGCTTCAGATCTGGGCAGAGCTTCACTTCTTGAACTTGAAAAGGAGGATGAATTCAACACGGGATGGTGTGTTGAACTCAAGGATTTGAGTGCTTGAGAGTTTGTGAGTGTTTTTGTGGTGTATACCGTGCTAGACGGTATATTTTGTGGGACCCAAGTGTGGGTGCTAAAACTAGGAAGAGAGGTTGTGAGAAGAGAGGGTTTTCTTGTGTGGAAAACTTGTGAGAATAGGTCGTGCGAGGGGTTGTATATATAGGAGAATAGCCGAGAGAAAATAGGAAAGCAGGGGAAAAAGCCAGCCTGGGAAACCGCATAGCCTTATGCGGTTTGGTGGGCAAACCGCATAGGCTTATGCGGTTTGCGCCATGAGCCGCATAAGCTTATGCGGTTTGCTGGTGTGGTTTTAACTTCGAGATTTCGTATTTCCTTAATCCGACCGCTAAATCTTGGGAATATTCGGTGTAATCTCATTGCTTGTGCCCCAAGAAGGCCTAGTATGATCTTCTAGAGAGTTGTTGAGGGCTTTGGAGTGCGGGCCAAAGGTGGGTTTGGGCTCGGTTTTGGGCCCGAGACCCGAAAATGTGAAAAGGGTGTATTTGCATAGATTTTGTGAAATAAGGTAAGACGTGAAGCCGTATTTTGTGTAAGAGGGGACTAAAGGGGAGATTTAGCCACCGGGCCTAAATTTAGGGATTTAGGAATGCTGAATTAGACCTCGTTAATGTAAAAAGGCTAATCAGGTGCAAATGCGAAGCTCATGCCAAATGAAGCGGGACAAGGACCTAGCTAGACTCCAAATGGACAAAATGAACGTTATTTAAATGCGATGTGAGGTGACCTAAATCATTTTAACATTTCAAACGACTCAAAAACGAATTCGACATTAGTTAGAACCGTTTAAGTCAACGTTAAAGCATGCGTAATAAAAGTCCGTGTTACATCACAGGGTTTGTGCGGGAGGGTACGGATATGGGTATCCACAGAGCCCCCAGTTTGACTGAGCTCGGACTAGAGCGCTAGTCAAACTCCACGACCATATCCGGACCATTACAGTCTCGATACAATGAACGAAGCATGTGTCCATGGGTGAGACGAGGACTTGAACCTGCTAAACGGGGAGGGGCGTGCGCATTTTAAGGACTTGGCGGTCCGGGCATGCTATAAGAACTCGCTACCGGATGTCTTCGTCGTGCTTGTTGTACTGTCGTTGATGGTGTCTTTGTATATGCTTGGTGTCGTCGGATGCCTGGTGCTGGTGCTTGTAATGTCTTCGTATGAAATGTGAAAGGGGCTAAAGTGCAGGGGTGCATGTGCTTGTAAGATGTTTGGGTATGCGTGAGGTGTATAATTGAGTAGGGGTGTTCATGTAGATGTAGGTCTCGTGAAAGAGCGTCCGTGTAATGCTTGAACTCGCCGGGGAGTGTCTATGTAGAGTGGGAAGCTTGGAGTTAGGTGTATGTTGCAGAGTGCTTATGGTTAAGCTCGCCGAGGAGTGTCTATGTAGTCGTAGTTGCATATGATTTCCTTTCGTTGAGGAGAAGGTAGTGCCATTGTCGTTGCTGACGCTGTTGCTGATGCCGAACTGGGTCTCGCCGAGGAGTGCAGGTGCTTAGTGTAGTACTAGTTTGCTAGGGAAGGGTGTATATGTATGGTCTCGCCGAGGAGCGTAGGTGTAGTTGTGGTTGTTTGGGAGAGTGATGGATGATGCTGTTTCGTCTTGTAAGGGGTGCAGGTGTATGTTCGCCGGGAATTATGGTCCGAGGAAGGTGTATGTGCTCAAGTGTACGGCTTCGTGTAATTGCTTGGATGTGCTGAATGTGCTGATGCAGACGCTTGGTGTTTATGTTAGTGATTTGCTGGGGAAGTCGAAGGGTATGTCTTGGACTCCGTAGGAAATGTCTGTATAGGTGTGTGGACTCCATGGGGAGGAAGCGATACTCCACAGGGACGTGTAAGAGGGTGTAAGGACTCGTGAAGAGTGTTCGTGTTTAGCCGCTTCGCATCGTATTAAATGCTTAGTACACGCGTATGGCGGACTGTAGGTGACGCCTTAACCAAGGCATAGCGCATAATGTATGTGCTAGCGCTTGTGGTGGACTGTAGGTGACGCCTTAACCATGAAAGCTTGCGTGCATGAAGAAAAAAATGAGGAGAAAACGTGGAACAAAACATGCTCTGGAAATTGCCTGTAGACTAGTGACTCTTCCGGGGAATCTCTCATCTATTGGCGACTTTAAGCTTGAACTCATTCGCACATGTCGCGGTTTCAAATCCGGAAATATTCGAACTCGCGATTTTCCTTTCGAGATCTTCAATTTCGCTTGCTTCGACCATGAGACGTGGAATCATTGCGATTCGTTTGGATTCGTATGATACATGTCTCTTGGACTTGGAATGCATGGTGCTTGGGATGTTTCTTGGATATGTTAGGGTGCTTGGTGCTTGGACCTACGTTCGAGTGTTGCTTGTCTGATGCACACATGAAAGTGTTATGCTTTTAGTGTGCATGTTCATGTTTGTAGCGGTTCTGGAGGTGTCGCTCAACCGTAGATGCTTATGTTGATGTGGGTACAAAGACAGCGCCAGCCCCCAATTATCCCATTTTTCGTTGTAAAGGTTTGATGTTGTAAAGGCTTGATCCTTGATAGGAAGCGTCAGCCCCCAGTTATCTTGGTCATGGTGCCGGTGTATGTAAGCCCCCAGTTTGACTGAGTTATGGTATATAACGATAGTCAAACTATGTAAAAGGCTATGGGTTGCAGTAGGATAAAGGTGTTTTTGGATTACCCCCTTGAGTTTGACTAAGTTTTGTATGAAAACTGAGTCAAAGTATAGGGCGATATCGAGGAGGAGTTTTTGGATTACCCCCTCGAGTTTGACTAAGTTTTGAATGAAAACTGAGTCAAAGTGAAGAGTATGGTGTTTGGTTTTGAAATCTCCCCCGTAGTTTGGCTTAATTTGATTGAAATTAAGGCAAAATGGAGAAAAATGTAGCGTGGGCAAAGCGATTCAATTTATGTGGTCGTCTTTGAGGTGGCTTGGGTTCGATGAGACTTTGGCAATCGCCGTCTTCACCATTAGTTGTATTAGTATGCTTGTGTAATAAGGATTGTGTGAATCCTTGTTTACATTTCGTATGCTGGTCCTGTAGTGTTAGTAAGCTAGGTTTGAAAAACGAAATGATTCCCGATTGGGATGTTTGGATGAAAATGTTTTTGTTGAAAAATCTTTTTGTGAAAGATTCATTTTAGTTGTCGAAATGAGCTTTACAAATGAACATTTGAAATGTCGGTTGTAAGGCTTTATGCAAGATGAAAAAGCGTTTTGACGTTGTGAGCTTAAGCTAGAGTTGTGAAGACCGTGGAGGGTCATTTGAGTGCAAAGGTTGAAAAGCCCCCAGTTGTCGAGGATGAGAATTCGGTAGAATCTCAACACGGAGTGGGGTGTAGTGCTATGTTCGGTTGTGCTTTGCGTAAGTCGCCACGATTCACGACGTGGAATCAAACCGGCGTAGTTCGAAAGAGCTTTTGCTTAAAATGTGTTAACTTGAGTGAGTTAAATTCGAAGAATGCTGTTTCTCAAAATGTATTAACTCGAGTGCCGAGTTAAATTTTTGGAAAAGTTTAGACTTCGAAGATTCGAGATGCATTTCAAGGATTTGAGATGCTTTTTCGAAAGGTACATTTTGTTTGCGAAAGGGTGTGTTTGCAAAAAGTGAATTGCAAAGTGCTTTGATATTAACTCGACTATTGGGTTATGTGGAACCCGGGATCGGACCCAACTCGGCGTCTTGCTTAAGGGCGGATTTTAAAGTTAAAAAAGATTAAGTTGGAAAAACCTTTAAGAACTGTTATGGAGTCGCCACCTATTTATCGCGGAAAATAGGAACCTGCTACCATGTTCTAAGTTAAAAACATGTTCTTAGATTTTGGAGCACGCCGACACCCCTAGATCTAAGGCTTGTGGAACCAGATTGGATTCGGGGTGAGGGTACTTTAGAAAAAGAGTTAATTCAAATAATGATTTATGAAAACCTTTTAGAAAAGCCTATGTAAAAATAGCCTCTACTGACCTAGAACAACCCTTGTAATATGATATTTGAGCCAATGTTATCGCTACGTACAAGTGCGATAAGTTTGTAAAAGAATGCAGATGCAGATGCAAAAAGATTGATTAAAACCCTCAGTTTAGCATGTTTAACTTGTTAACGAATACGGTTCAGTTAAAGGTCGAATTCATTGTTTAAGTTGATTTTAATGCAAGACAGAAAGGGTGCAAGATGCATGCAAATAAAATAAAGTTCAATTGTCCATTGGTTTATTTTAAAAGGTCGGTTGCTTATTGTGGATACCCATATCCGTACCCTCCCGCACAAAACCCTGTGATGTAACACGGACTTTTATTACGCATGCTTTAACGTTGACTTATACGGTTCTAACTAATGTCGAATTCATTTTGAGTCGTTTTAAATGTTAAAATGTTTAGGTCGCATCACATCACACTTAAATAACGTTCATTTTGTCCATTTGGAGTCTAGCTAGGTCCTCGTCCTGCTTCATTTGGCATGAGCTTCGCATTTGCACTACAATTGGCCCTTTTACATTAACAAGGTCTAATTCAGCATTCCTAAATTCCTAAATTCAGGCCCGGTAGCTAAAACCGCTATTTAGCCCCCTCTCACACAAAATACAGCTTCACGTCTTAGCTTATTTCACAAATCTATGCAAATACACCCTTTTTCATTTTTTCTGTCTCTGCCCAAATCGAGCCCAAACCCAAGCCTTTGGCCCGCACTCCAAAGCCCTGCACATCATAAAATATCTCAGAAATATCTCAGCCCTTTTCTTGGCACACACGCACGAAATTATACTGTATCTTTCAAAGATTTTATGCAACCGAAACTTGGAAAGTGTTATGACCAGATTTTACACTACCCAGAATTGGCAGTTCTGGATAGACGTTGCGAATATGGTACAGAGCAGGACAGAAGAACAATGGCAGTTATAGCCCAGAACAGGTCAGAAGAGGTATGGCAGTTATAGCCCAGAACAGGTCAGAAGAGGTATGGCAGTTATAGCCCAGAACAGGTCAGAAGAGGCATGGCAGTTGTGGTCAGCAGAGGTCAACTATAGCGGTTACAAAGATCATGGGATAATGGAAGATATCATAGCTGAGCAGAAGTGGAGTCAATGGAAGTTATTTAACTACCTAAGATCATGGGTAGTTATTGGCATGCAGTTCTGCGGATCAGAATAGAAGTCATAATGGGAAGTTACAAGTCATGCATAGTGGGTAGTTATCCAACTACCTAAGTTCATGAGATAGTGGCCCTAGATTTTAGGAGTTGTATTGTGAGCATTCTACCTATATATAGAGGCTCACTTAGTCATTTTTCGGGAGGTCTTTCATATGTCTCTCATATGTTCTCTCATAGGTTTTTCTTATACTTTCACATAGAAGTACACATAAACGATGTATTAGCATTATTCGCTAGTTTCTCCTACGAAAATCATTCAATTGTAATCAAAAGCCTTGTAATCATCATGAGATTAATAAAAGAAGTCCTGGCTTGGTAGCCCGCAGTTTTCCCCATCTTCCTCTTGTGGTTTCTGCGTCATCAATCTCGTTGTCCCCTCAGTTCTGCTCTCGGAGAAGCCTATGTTCTGCTTGGTTTCGTTAATCTAGTTGTCATCAGTTCTGTTCGGAGTAGACTATGTTCTGTTCTGTTTCACAAACAGTACTAGTTGGCCCATCTTAGCTCTTTTTCACCCTTGTAGAGTTTTTACCAAAACAAATTGGCGCCCACCGTGGGGCATCTAGTTTATTAGTTTGTGAAACTCTCTTCTCAAAAATCCACAAAAAACACACTCTTGTCACGACCACATGGTTGACAAGACCCTTGAACAACTAGCACAATATTTGGAGAAATCTTGCTCAAGGATTGCTTCAATTCTACAAAAAAGCTACAAGACTCAAAGAGAATTGAGTCATTCTTGAATCGGAACAGAACTCCAGCGATACTAGTGGTTACAACACAAGAATCAGGCCAGAATTGTCCTTGTCTTTCATCATAAAAAGAAAAGTTTTTTCCTATCATGATGGGGACAAAGGCTTTGAAGATCAATTCGAAGAGGACTCGATCCTAGGAACCAGAAGCTTCTCCTAAGAAAATGAAGGACCCTCCCCTTCGACAATATCGCGGTTTTGAAGGATGTTCCGAAGAAATTCAACGTTCCATCAATTGAAGTTGTGCTATAGTACAGAACATCCTCAAGACCACGTTGCGCAATACAAATAGAGGACGCTCATAGTTCTTATTCCCAAAGATCTAAGGAAGAATTGCATGTGCAAAGGCTCCACTTCTGTAATGTCAGTCCTGAGCAATTCTGGGCTAATCTTTTCCGTCGTGTTCTGGACAATTTTCTCCACGCCTGTAGATGGCATGTTAGACAGTGATGTCCTGGGTAGGACCTCCGGTTTGTTTTGCTCCTCAGCTTTCAACTCTTGGAACCCTGGAGTAGGTGTGATAACTCCACTTGGAATGGGTGGAGGTTCCACGTTAGAACTACCAGCCAGAATAGCTTCCGTCGTTTGCTGGAGTAGTGCAGAGTTGAACAAAGAAAAGATCTCAATTCTGAACTGTGACAGTTCTGGGACTGTTCGTACTTACAAGCAAGGGTCGTCATACTTGAAGATGATGCCTTCAACAAACAGAACAGCGGAGTTTGTGTCAGAACAGGCCTAACAAGAAAGCTGGAAGTGGTCGTCAGCAGAACAGAATTGGTTCATACTGAGACAAGAGTGAACACATGTCCACTCATCTAGCCCTAAGATAAGAGCTTTTGAATACTCTCTTGTTCTCTGTTCTGGATTGATAATCTCGATATCAGCAGTCCTGTATTCAGTTCTGGACTGATAATCTTGATATTAACAGTCTTGTTCTGGACTGATAGTCTCGATATTAATAGTTTTGTTTTCAATTCTGGATTGATAATTTTGATATTAACATTCTTGTTATAGATTTTTCAGGATTGATTTTCAAGCTTGAGAATCTTGTTATAGATGTTTCAGTTCTGGACGCTTAAAGGACACAACCAGTCCTGCACGGAGGAATACGAACAAGACTGAACAACCACAATCACAAGAGCCAAATCAATCTCCACCTTTTTCTCCTTACACTCATAAAGTTTATTATGCTAATGACGGTTCTAATATTTGTGGTTTGGCTTGTGTTACAGTACTAGAAATGATAACTTAAGAAGAAATGATGTTGTCCCCAACAGAACTAAACAAGAACTGGAAACTAGTGACTCTTGGTCACGGAGATCGTCAAGGCAGTTCTGAATGGTTATGCGTGGTGTCTTGGAAGAAATGAGGATCAACCATGATAAACTCACTACAAATTTTAACATGCTTGTGGATTCTACGGAGAGACCTAGGTCAACATACTTTGGGCAAAATTTCTCTACCTACAAAGGGAGTCTCTTCTCCTAATTATTTTATTGATTTAATTCGATGACGTTGTATATCTTGCTTGATATGTTTTAATTCATAATATCATGCTTGTGCCTTCGACGTACCACTAATACGTCAAAATGTCAATCAAGTAGGGAATAATGGTGATCAACGGAAAGTGCCAGAATACACCAGAGTGCTACAGAATAGGCTTGAAGCTATCATAGCAACAAATTCATTATATTGCAATCAAAGAAACAAGTCAACGGATAGGTCAGACAAGACAGAGAAGAGACGTCCTCAACCACTCCTGTTCTGGTGAGAAACTACTGGTAGGTGATGTACCGACCAGAATCAGGTATGACCTTGGTAGTTAACCTTTTTTACAGTCCAAAGTATCCTGTTCTGCGTGGACTCGCTTTGACAGGACTGGTATAAGTCATGTCCTGGTCTGATCGCTCACAAGTCTGACGTTGGCCGGTAGTTCAAGTCTGTACAGTGGAGGTGCAAGAGATCTCCTCTAGAAAGGAAATAATTAACGACGAGGTTCAGAAGTTTCTAGACATAAAATGGTAAGAGAGGTAATGTATCTTGATTGGTTAACCATCGTAGTAACCATCCGACAAAAACATGGTATGTTTCAAGTGTTGATTATGTTTATTTAAGATAAAGTTTGCACATAGATTCTTTTCATCTACCAATACTAATGTTGTGCTTGCCAAGATTTCAGGATACAAGTAGCTTACAATTGTGGATGCTTTTATCAAGTCCAATCGAATCGAAGTGTATCCTACTCATCAAAAGATGAATTTTATTTTTTGCATAATATATTTTTAATTTGTTACGCCTTACGCTTTGAGAGATGTAGGGGCAACCTACCAAGGTGGTAATTAGCACAATGTTGGAGTATTTTTATTGGGGACACAACGAAGGTGTACACGTATGATTTGGTGATGAAGTCCAAGAGTGTCAAAAATCACATTTGACGCGTGCAAGCATCCTTTTGTATTCTTGGAGAGATATAACATGGAGTTCAATCATGTCAAGCACTCATTTGGCGTTTCACCAAGACAGTTCCAAGGGCACATTGTCAGAACTGTTATCCAGTTCTGTGCAGATCATACCAATTTTTCAGTCTTGTACTCTTGTTCGATGAAGAGGATAATCTACAGTATCCCATATATTGTGCAAGTAAGAACCTCTTGGATGCCGGAATAAGGTACACTCTTCGAGAAATATACATTTTTACTTAATTAATGTATATTACTAAGTTTAATCTTATTTTAAGAATTATCATGCTATTGTCGGGACTAACTTTTCAGTCAAGTCAGTCTTGAGAAAGTCTGAACTGTCCGGGAGAATGGTTAAATGGTTTTGTGCAGATTATTATGTATAACATCAGTTGCAGGCCAAGACTGCCATCAGGTCAGAATCCTTGGCAGATTTTGTGGCGAATTTCAGTTCTGGTCTGGAAGGAGACTTCGGCCTTGGGATTTTGGTCAAGAGAGAATAATGAAAGCTTAGACCTTCCACACTGGTAGAGTTGCTAATGTCAGAGGACCAGGATTGACATAGTCCTGAAATCGCCACAAAGGGGCAGAGTAGCCAAGGTTGTAAGTGTGAAACTTGCTACAGATCTGATTTTCAGTCTTGTCTTGATCTTGTGATTAATTTTCTCATGTGTTATTATTTTATTTCTATTATCTTTTTAAATTTTGTAAGTGATTAATTATTTTTTACAAATCTGAGTTTTTCTAACGTTTGAAGATGATTGATTTTGCATGAGGTATTTTTTCAAATTTGCTTGCTAACGGCTTTGAGCAAGAATCAATCCTATAGTCTTCAGGACTCTACCGTTGGAAGAATTTCAAACTTTACAGAAGTTTATCATTGTTACAATGAGCAGCCAGATCAGGTTTGAATTTTTACCAATTCTGGTCTGACGTCTATATATAAGTCTTGATGCTTATCTTTTGAATCTTGACCCTTTTTATTTCCTACCCGTTATATTTTCTGGTTGTTTATCTTCTGCTCGTTGTGTTCTGAATTATCTTTTCAGAATTGTTTCCTTGAGTTTACTAAACGTTTCCCTTGAGAAAACTAGGGGCATCTTTTGTGTCTTGAATTCTCTTCTTTCAAGACTGTCAGCTCTGAGGTTTTAGCAAGTCACTAGTACTGACAAAGTCAAGATTCGCAAGTCAGCGCTGGTCAAAGCAAGTCAACCCAACAAGTAGTATGAGGGTGATGGATTCATTGGTACGTGGTCGGCAAGACATTCACAGAAGTGATTGTCAGAACAGGTTTGAATTTTCGTTCAGTTCTGATCCCGAATTTTAATCCTGATCTGGTACGTGTCTGGCATGATTTTTTATGTTGTCTTTGTAGCCGTTGCTTTTTGAGTTTATTTTTGCAGGAATGTTTTCAACCTTATACCAACGTGATCGAACTTTCTGAACGGTCTCATATTCTTATTGCTCAAGGTTGACGAGTTGTTTTAAGAAAGGGTGAAGGTTATAATTTTTACGCGAGCTCACATGTTTTTTGAGAAGTATGTGGCAGGTGAAAATTCACGGTGTTAGAGATGACGAAATAATGTCAAGATAGAGCTTTTGTATAGAAGATTGTTGTCCTTGTTTTCTAAACTACAAAGTGGGGCACTGATGACACTAGAAAGTTGTCATTCGCTCCAGAACAGACGTTGTCGTTCGCTCCAGAACAGACGTTGTCGTTCGCTCCAGAGCAGACGTTGTCGTTCGCTCCAGAAGAGACGCTGTCGTTCGCTCCAGAACAGACGCTGTTGTTCGCTCCAGAACAGACGTTGTCGTTTGCCCTAGAGCAGCAGTTGTCATTCGCCCTAGAACAGAAGAAGTCATCTGCTCCAAGACAGAAGATGTCGTTTGCTCCAGAATAGAAGCTGTACATATTTGAAACAGTGAAAGAGGTAATTTCGTTATTAAGGAGAGCAAAATCTAAAGGTACGCAATTCATCTCTTGTTGTTATTAATAACAAGTTGGACGTTAAGTTAGCTGCATCAACCTCTACAGGTTTATAGCTTTTTATAAGACATATTTCTTTCTTTCTTTCTTTCTAACTTGTTTATGTTTGTGGAGAGTTATCCTTCCAGAATTGGTTATTCACGCACCCAGGTATGTCCTATGTACTCTTGATTCTAAAATTATTCTTTGCTCACTAACCTTGAAAACTTTGAACAAGTGAGAAATGCAGTAAAGATTACGTCGACCTCGTATCAAGGTGTTATGGTGAGAAGATTCAACAAGAATGTCAAAGCGAGAGCCCTTGGTAAAGGAGAATTATTTTAGAGAAATAGATTCAAGAATGCAAGAGATGTAGTTCATACAAGTTTGCTCAAGTGTGGAGAGGTCCTTACCTCGGTGACTCCATCATCGGTCAAGGGGCACATGAATTGGTAACTCTTGAGGGAAAGTTGATTCCAAAGCTTGGAAATCAACCAAACTCAAGCTCTATTTATTTATTTTCAATTAATTTATTTTTCATTATCGCTTTACTTTATATTATTTTATTATGAGAAAAACCATTGAATACATCAATGGTTGTACTAACCAAGTTTTTACATTTTACAGCACTTTTCCAAAATCTCAAAGTATTCTCAATCTTGTTTATTATATGTCAAATGTTTCTTCATAATATTATACCAAGAGTCTTGGAGCATATTATCTCGTGTTTACGATCATGTTGCCGATCTTGGAGCATATATTATCTCGGAGCATATTATCTTATTTTTTCGGTCTTGCGCTACAGACCTTGAAGAATATTTTCTATTTATTACAGTCTTGCACTATGTGGCCAACCTTGGAGTTCATCCTAGCGCCCTTGCAACCTTATCTTGCTGCCCTTGGATTATATAAATACGGAAGCATCTTATTTCGATCCTAATTGCAACAAGTTCTACCATATATCTTATTCTACTATTTTTGGAGCTTATTCTATGCAATCTTAATATTGGAGTTTTACCCTTCAGTCCTGGGCGGATCTTCAGCACTCTTGAAGCCGTTTTTCCATTCTTGAGTATAGTTCTCAATCTTGAGCATATCTATAGTTTTGAGCTCGTCCTCAGCATCTTTGGAGCTTGCCCTCCAGTATTGAGCCTAGTCCTTGGTCTCGAGCATATCGTCAGTCTTGGAGCCTAGACCTCCAGTCCTGTAAAAGTAGAGCCAATGTCCAATGGTATAGTCTAATTTTTAATTCTTGTTTTGCGGATTGCAGTTTAATTACAAGAGTAAATATTTTTATTATCACAAATAATCCACTAAAAATCTAGTATGCGACATATTACAAATAAAGGAGTCTATCCTCCAGTCCTAGTCAGGAGTCTATCTTCCACATCTAATCAAGAGTTTATCCTTCAATTCTACTCAGGAGTTTATCCTCCAGTTCTGGTACGGAGCTTAACCTCCAGTTCTGAGCTTTGTCCTTAACATTTTTGGAGTTACCCCTCCAGTTCTGTAAGAATGGAATTTGTCTTCCAGATTTGAGCTTAGTCCTCAGCCTTGAGCAGCCAGTCCTGCAGTGGAGATCTTCCTCCAGACCACAGTGCAGCCAGTCCTGCAGTGGAGATCTTCCTCCAGACCACAGTGCAGCCAGTCCTGCAGAGCAGCCAGTCCTGCTGTAGAGGATGCGTCCTCGGATTGACGGACCAGGGCTTAGCCGCCGTTAAGAGAGTCCTATAATATCCCTCAAGGTTAGCCATGATCATGCGTACATAAGTCTGGGGTGTACACCTGCGAGGTTAGTACATTCACAGAACAATAGAAGCAATAGAAGCGATAGCGACAATAGTGATTAAGTCCTTGGACCACCAAGGCTAATTACTTAGCAACCGAAGCTGTCAGAGCAGACTAGAAAAATGTCTTGCTCTGCAGACTAAGCAAAAGATCCACAGTAGCAACAGAAGTTAAGCCCTTTGGAAAGACATAAGGCACACATACGAAGAAGCCCTTTGAAAGATAAGGCATACACGCGTAAAGCCCTTTGAAAGACAAGGCACAAAGTATTTAACCATCCTCGAGAAGGTGAAATAATAGTTCATACGACGCATTGTCAAAAGTCAAATGAAGTATTCTACAGATCAAGTCACCGCAAGTGTTGCACAATCTAATGGGTCTCAACTATCCCCAGATTACACAACATATGGCTAGCCTTCCTTTTTTAAGGTTAAGGAAAGTCCAAGGCTCATGTATACTAAGGAAACATCTCTTGTCCAACAAGCCATATCAAGGTTCAAACTCTAGTGTTTCAAAGCAAGGTATAAGCCCTAGGTAACCCCTCGATAATCTATTCGTGGTATGTTCAAGTTCAACTTACGATTTACTAGTCATCGCTACCGTGAAGCAGTCAATCAGGTTTTAATTCTCTCCTACTTCTGATTTAAACGTTGTCTCTTTGAATGTGGTACACAAGTCTTGCCAGATGCATAGTTGTTCAAAATTTTATAGCCGTTGTTTCTACTCTAGTCTGTTCTGTATAGAAGTGTTTGTACAGGATTGTTTCCTCAAGATTGCTGAACGCTGCACTTGAGAAACAAGGGGGCATTTGTTATGACCAGATTTTACACTACCCAGAATTGGCAGTTCTGGATAGACGTTGCGAATATGGTACAGAGCAGGACAGAAGAACAATGGCAGTTATAGCCCAGAACAGGTCAGAAGAGGTATGGCAGTTATAGCCCAGAACAGGTCAGAAGAGGTATGGCAGTTATAGCCCAGAACAGGTCAGAAGAGGCATGGCAGTTGTGGTCAGCAGAGGTCAACTATAGCGGTTACAAAGATCATGGGATAATGGAAGATATCATAGCTGAGCAGAAGTGGAGTCAATGGAAGTTATTTAACTACCTAAGATCATGGGTAGTTATTGGCATGCAGTTCTGCGGATCAGAATAGAAGTCATAATGGGAAGTTACAAGTCATGCATAGTGGGTAGTTATCCAACTACCTAAGTTCATGAGATAGTGGCCCTAGATTTTAGGAGTTGTATTGTGAGCATTCTACCTATATATAGAGGCTCACTTAGTCATTTTTCAGGAGGTCTTTCATATGTCTCTCATATGTTCTCTCATAGGTTTTTCTTATACTTTCACATAGAAGTACACATAAACGATGTATTAGCATTATTCGCTAGTTTCTCCTACTTAAAATCATTCAATTGTAATCAAAAGCCTTGTAATCATCATGAGATTAATAAAGAAGTCCCGGCTTGGTAGCCCGGCAGCTTTTCCCCATCTTCTTCTCAGGGTTTACGCGTCATCAACTTCGTTGTCCCCTCAGTTCTGCTCGGAGAAGCCTATGTTCTGCTTGGTTTCGTTAATCTAGTTGTCATCAGTTCTGTTCGGAGTAGACTATGTTCTGTTCTGTTTCACAAACAGTACTAGTTGGCCCATCTTAGCTCTTTTTCACCCTTGTAGAGTTTTTACCAAAACAGAAAGCAGCCCTAAAACCAAGCCATCAAACCGCATGACCTTATGCGGTTTGGTAAGGCAACCGCATAAGCCTATGCGGTTTGCCTTAGCAACCGCATAAGGCTATGCGGTTTCCAGGCCTGGTTTTATACCCCAGTTTCCTAATTTCTCCGAGGTTTTTAGTATATATACAGCCCTATACCTCGACCTCAAATCATACTTTCACATCACAATTTCACATACAATTCACAACACACAAATCCTCTTCCACAAAAGCCTCAAGCACTCAAATCCTTGAGTTCAACACACCATCCCGTGTTGAATTCATCCTCCTTTTTAGTTCAAGAAGCGAAGCTCTGCCCAGATCTGAAGCGACAGGACAAGGTAGGTACCGATCCACTTGGATCAAAGCTTTTTCTTATTTTCTATGGACTAACAAAGGGGACTACACTCTAGCGCCTCGCTTTGGCACCCGAGCGCGCTTGCCTTCCAAGTGTTCTTATTACTTCGGGTACACTCCATATCCGATGACACGCCAAAGTCGCATAAGCAACCGACCTTATAAAATAAACCAATGGACAATTGAACTTTATTTTATTTGCATGCATCTTGCACCCTTTCTGTCTTGCATTAAAATCAACTTAAACAATGAATTCGACCTTTAACTGGACCGTATTCGTTAACAAGTTAAACATGCTAAACTGAGGGCTTTAATCAATCTTTTTGCATCTGCAGATCTGCATTCTTTACAACCTTATCGCACTTGTAATGTAGCGATAACATTAGCTCAAATATCATCTTACAAGGATTGTTCTAGGTCAAGAGAGGCTATTTTTACATAGGCTTTTCTAAAAGGTTTTCATAAATCATTATTTGAATTAACTCTTTTTCTAAAGTACCTCACCCCTAATCCAACTGGTTTCACAAGCCTTAGATCTAGGGGTGTCGGCGTGCTCCAAAATCTAAGAACATGTTTTTAACTTAGAACATGGTAGCAGGTTCCTATTTTCCGCGATAAATAGGTGGCGACTCCATACAGTTCTTAAAGGTTTTTCTAACTTAATCTTTTTTAACTTTAAAATCCGCCCTTAAGCAAGACGCCGAGTTGGGTCCGATCCCGGGTTCCACAGTTTGGCGACTCCGCTGGGGAGGATCTTATTTTTAAAACTAAAAACTAGCTTTTTCTTTTTAAAAATAAAGAGGTGAAACTTGAAAGCCTTGAACAATCCAAGTATACATATTTGAGCTATGCACATTCGTTTAGAGTCCATTCCTTTTGGAATCTAGGCACCCTTTTACACCCTTGAGAGGTGGTTCCAACACGTAGGCTTGTCCACTCGATAAAGCACGCAAGGTGACTAACTTTCCTCTCTCCCTCCACGGCTTGTCAGAACGATTATCTCGACCGCCAAAGGTTCTCTAGAAAACCTATCGCCCGGCGTAAGGAAATAGAGGGGTTAAGTATCTGCCAAAGCGTACTCGAGGTAGTTGGAGGTGTACCCGACTGACTCATTTTTCACCCTTTTTGAGTCATACGTACAAGTTCGAGGCCATGCACTCCATGGTCCCTTTTCAAAACGAGCATATGCATTCATATCTTCGAAAACTCGCTTAAAACGTTTCAAAGATAAATGAACCTAACATCTAACACCTTTTCAAACAAAACTATCGCGAATTCTTGAAACAAGCTTTTTCAAAACTTCCCTTTTTCACTAACAAGCAAAAACCCGAGCAAGGATTAAAACCCAAGCTCGTGGCTTTCAATCCCCTAGGTCATACGGCCTAGGTTCTACATTTAACATCCTCGGTTCGACTTGCTAATCACTCTCGAGCCGAATCCTTCTTCTTTTACACATCCGACTCGAGCTCACCTCGGCAAATCACCGATATCAGTTCGACGGATGCAAAGCAAAACGTTCTAACATCGAGACGAGACGCGCGCACGCATCCTCGCCTCAAAAGCTTCCTCTAGCAGAACCTTTTTCGAAAATCTCCTCTTTTCAAACATAAAAGGTCTTTCTAAACAAAGAAATGAGCTAAAATGAATGCCTAAAATGAATGTGAGTCTAGTGGGTCGAGTCGTGTCACTAATGCGAAGTGAAATGCAGGCCTCAGCTGGATACTCGTCGCACTAAGCACCGTGTAATAATCCCATACAAAAAACGCACCTACACCCGCAAAATGGCCAGCAACAACGAAGACGTCACCGCACTCCGTGACCAAGTTGCAAAGCTGACCGCTGACCTCGAACGCCTTTTGACTAGGAAACTAGGATTAAGGAAGAAGCTGATAGACACGCTAAGAAGCTCCAAGCCATGGAGGAAAGGCTCTATGTCTCGAGTACTTACTCCATCCACAAGGAGAATGAAATCGTACCCGCCAGCATTAAGGACGAGCTCCCTAACAAGCTCGCCCTTAGTGATCTTCCTATCTTTCAAGGACATGAGAGCCCGATCATTCACATCCGAGCTTTCAAGTCCCAAATGGCTATAAAAGGAGTAGATGCCAAACACTGGCTAACTCTTTTCCCGCACTCTCTAGCAAAGAAGAGGCCGAAGACATGGTTCTACTCACTCGACCCGCAACAAGATCCCTACTTTCAAGAGCTCACGGTTGAATTCGATCGACAAGATCGAGACAACGAAGACACCCAAGTCTCGATCCGCACCCTAAGTCCTATCCCAAAAGGACAACGAAGGCTTCACTGACTACCTCACCGTTGGAAGAAGCTAAGCGCTCAAATCCCTAACCGTCCCGCGAGGACGAGCTTGTTCCCAAGTTCATAAACAACCTCGCGACCCGTATCAATTCTACATGAGGTACAAAGAACATTCGTAACTTCAAAGAACTAACTAAGGTCGGCACTCAAATCGAAGATGACCTTAGGATCGCACCATGGCTAAATACACCGCCATGCATATCAAGGAGCTCCTCTAAGTCCTCCCGCGCGGCAAGAACGATTTAAAATCGCATCGCTTGTGAACCTTGATGATGACACCCTCGACGCATTCGCAACTACCTTCTCACCACCTCCCAAAGCCAAGAGGAACTTTGACCCTCTCTTTATGTCTTACACCAAGGCATTTCAAAGGTTGGTCGAAAAGAACTATCTGCAACCAATCGGGCCTACTAGCGAGCCACCCGAAGACAAGAAGCCTAAATCTTGGAACCCCAATGCCTTCTGTGCATACCACCGAGGCAAGGGGCATGACACCGAGAATTGCTTTAGGCTTAAGAACGCTATCCAAGATCTCATTGATCAAGGAAAGCTTAGCAAACCATCTCAGCCTACCAAGCCTTCGAACAACGAGAACCCGCTTGGTAATCATGCAATTTTCGTGGGATCAGTCCCTATTCTAGACTGTTCCTACCTCATCACGCCCTCTGATGACCAAGTCAATGCAGTCTGCTGGTCTAGTGACGAGGAGGACGACGAATATTGGTTCCCCACCGACGAGGTAATACAACACGTCGATCAACTTGCAAGAGACATCAATCACCTGAAGGCTTTACATCGGACCGCAGTCGAGCGTCTGGAAAGGCGCATCGAGAAGGAACTCGCCAACCCAGCCTCACTCGACGACCTCGAGGCCTTCCATCAAAAGGATGGCGAAGGATTCGTCAAACACCTCATCCAATGGAGGAAACTGCTCTCCCGAATCCCAAATCATCCGCATGAAGACGAACTCATCAACACTTTCCTCTTCAGCATGCGGCCCGTCTGGCGATATTACTTTCACTTCTGCAACGTTCAGAATTTTGAGCATCTTATCGAAATTGGCACCCGCATTGAAAAGGACCTCACATCAAGCTATGAAGATCCCGCCTACCGAAGCACTCTTCAAGAACGCACCCTCAGGGGACGAAAAAGACACAACAAACACGGCCCTACAAGGATCTTTGACAAACTCTACATGCCTTACGCCGTAGCATTACAGAAACTAATCGCAAAAGATTATATTACACCGATCGGACCTATCAATGAGCCGCCCATGAATAAGAAATCAAAATCATGGGACCCCAACGCCTTCTGTGCATACCACCGTGGCATGGGGCATAGCACTCAAAGTTGCCTAAGACTCAAACACGCTATCCAAGACCTCATCGATCAAGGAAAGGTCAAGAAACCTCGGAGGAAAACCACACCTTCCTCCAGCAACGATGCGATTTACATCACAACTCAAACAACTCAAGCACCCCAAGCAACTCAAGCACCCCAAGCAACTCAAGCACCCCAAGCAACTCAAGCACCCCAAGCAACTCAAGCACCCCAAGCAACTCAAGCAGCTCAAGCAGCTCCTCAAACAGCGAAGACGAAGAAGAAGAAGAAGAAATTCTTTTAACTTCTAATGCTCTAAGTGTCGGGTCATCTGTCGACCCATCTATCCTAGACTCTAGCTTTAGTTTAGACTTTCTTTTTACGGAGGCTAGCTCCAAGCAATTTTCTGAATTGTCGAATAATTCTTCTCAAAACAATGAAATGAATAAATTTGCTTACGCCTTGTCTCAAGCTAAAACAAACAACAAAGCACAAACACCTAACAATCAACAAACAACAAACAAATCACAAGGCACTAACTCATGCGATAAAAATGAACAATCTCTAAACAAATACATTGCAAACATTGTTTCTCCCAAAACACAAGACCCTATCATCGAGGAAACCATAACCATAAACGTGGGAACCCCCGAAAAACCAAGGGAACTACAACTAGGAGCCTCACTAGACGAACACGAGCGCACCCAATTTACACAACTCTTAAGCGAATTCAAGGACGTATTCGCTTGGTCATACAAAGACATGCCCGGCATCGAACGAAGCATCGCCGAGCACCGCATCCCCATCAAACCCTAAGCATAAACCCATCAAGCAAAAGCTAAGAAGACTACGTCCCGAATGGTCCCTTATGGTCAAGGAAGAAATCGAGAAGCAACTACAAGCCGGTTTCATCCAGGTCATCGAATATCCTGAATGGGTCTCAAACATGGTCCCAGTCCTGAAAAAGAATGGCAAAATTCGAGTATGCGTTGACTTTCGCGACTTGAACAAAGCCAGTCCCAAAGATGACTTTCCATTACCCCATGTAGACGCCCTAGTCGACAACACCGCCGATCACGCCCTCCTATCCTTCATGGATGGCTACGCAGGCTACAATCAAATCAAAATGTCACTTGAAGACATGGCAAAGACGGCCTTCATTACACCGCGGGACATATCACAGCATACGCTTATGCCCTTCGCCTAATCGATCTTTGGCGCTACATACCAACGCACCGCTACAACCCTTTTACACGACATGATGCACAAAGAAGTCGGTTTACGCCGACGATATGATCGTAAAATCAAAGGAGAGAAGTGGTCACATCACTAACCTCCGCAAGTTCTTCATTCGCTACGACAATACAAAATGCGCCTCAACCCCCAAAATGTACTTTTGGAGTTAAATCCAGAACTACTAGGACACGAGCGAGCCAAAGAGGCATCGAGGTCGACCCTCGAAAGTCAAAGCAATCCTCGAATGCAACCCTCAAGAACCTCGACGAGATTCAAGTTTCTTAGGCCAAATCCAATACATCTCACGCTCATCAAGAAACTCACCATGATATGTGAACCGGTTTTCAAGAAGCTCAAGAAAACCGACCACGCTGAATGGGACGAGGAATGTCAAAAGCATTTGACAAGGTCAAAGAATTGCTAACTAACCCGCCGGTTCTACAACCACCCCAAGAAGGTTTACCCTTATCCTTATACCTTACAACAACACCCACCGCCATGGGCGCCATGCTCGCCAAGAAGTCAACGGCGAAGAACGCGCGATCTACTACATCGCCAGTTAAGTTTCTCGACATTCTAAACCCGATACTCACCCGTCGAGAAGAGTTGCCTAGCCTTAGTATGGTCATCCAAAAACTCCGCCACTATATGCTAGCACATCAAACAAGGGTATATTCCACAATGGACCTCAGAAATACCTCTTCGAGAAACCTGTACCTAACGGACGAATGGCCAGATGGACATTGCTCCTAGCCGAATTCGACCTTAAGTACGTACCCCTCAAAGCAATTAAGGGACGAGCAGTCTCCGATTTCCTAGCCGAAAATGCAATCACCGAGCAACCAATCATAGACACCACATCCCTTCCAGACGACGGGATTTACAACATCAACCAAGAACAATGGGAGTTATACTTCGATGGCTCCTCCAACTATCGAGGATGTGGAGTAGGAATACTTCTCATATCCCCAAATGGCGAACACACACCTTTATCCATTAAACTGGACTTCGACGTAACAAACAACGCAGCAGAATACGAAGCATGCTTGCACGGTCTCCAAGCAGCGCTTGTACTCAACGCCCGCAATATAAGAGTCTATGGGGACTCCTCCCTCATAATCAACCAAGTATCCGGAGCATGGAAGATACTTAATGAAAACCTGGCACTATACCAAAGCAAAATACAAGAACTCATAAATGAATTCTATCACGTAGAATTCATACACCTCTCACGCGAAGAAAACCAATTCGCCGACGCGTTATCCAAACTCGCGTCACTGATCAACATACCCCCGGGGATGGAAACGCTCCCCATTGTCGTGGAACGACGGAACGAACCCGCCTACATCTGTGACATTGAAGCCGAGGAAGAACAAACCGATCCTTGGTACCAAGCAATCATCAACTACAAAACAAACGGTGAATACCCACCAAACATTGACAAACGAGCCAAGCGAGCCCTACGCCTATTATCGTCACAATTCGTGCTGGAAATGGGCAAACTACTCAAAAAGACACCCCAAGGCACACTACTCTTATGTGTCGATCACAAAAAGGGACACGATATTATGTCCCAAGTACACGATGGCGAGCGCGACCACACATGAACGCACGAGCCATGTGCAAACAAATCATAAGGCTAGGATGGTATCGACTACCATGGAAGCCGATTGCGCAAAATATGTCAAACATTGCCATAATTGTCAAATCTTTGCAAACGCATAACACATCCCTCCTTCACCTCTATACAGTTTACCCTCGCCATGGCCCTTCTCCACCTGGGGCCTCGACGTCATCGGCAAAGTACAACCCGTAGGAGCAGGAGGACACTGCTACATCCTCGTGGCCATCGACTATTTCACCAAATGGGTCGGCCGCATCGCATCGCAAGCTAGGCACAAAAGAAGTCGCAAAATTCATACAAAACAACATCATTTGTCGCTATGGCATACCACACGAAGTTCATTAGTGACCAAGGCACGCGACTTTCAAGGAGAAGTCGAGCCACTTCTTCTCAAATACAAAATACAACGACACAAGTCATCACCCTATCGATCAGCGAAACCAACGGCGCAGCTGAGGCAAAGAAACAAAACCGTCGTATCAATCCTTAAAAAGATGATCGACACCGCCACGACCGCCCCACAAAATCCCATTTGCATTATGGGGATATCGCACCACAATCCGCACACCCACGTGCATGACACCCTATTTCCTAACCTACGGAATGGAAGCCGCTCAACCCGTAGAAATCGAAATGCAATCCCTTCAATCCTCATGGAAGCGGACATTCCTGGTTTAACGGGCACGCGAACGCTACGAACAACTCATTCTCTTAGACGAAAGACGACTACATTCACTAAGTACAGTCCGAATGTATCAATCTCGCCTACAACGCGCCTACAACAAACGGGTCAAACCACGAAACATTAAAGTGGGTGACCTAGTACTCAAATCAGTCCGAGCACCATTACCAGTCGACCCAAGGGGGAAATTCAAACCCAATTGGGTCGGGCCGTACTTGGTCAAGGACATCCTTCCCGGAGGAGCAGTAACGCTAACTGACCTTGACGGTCAAGACTTCCGACTGCCAACAAATCTTGATCAACTCAAGAAATACTACCCTTAAACAAATTTGCAATGTACTTCACAAAAAGGACAAAACTCGCTCTCGCATGAGTGAAATACGCTCGGTTTGATTCCACGCACTGTGGATACGTAGGCAGCTTTGCAAAGAGCTCAACCGAATCACACGAACTACGCCGGTTTGATTCTGTATTCAAAAAGCAGATACGTAGGCAGCTTATCAAAAGCACAACCGAACTTCTTCTAGCACGCATGCCCAAAGCTTAAAAAGGTCGAGGGTTTTGCACTCACAAAATGACACGCTCAAAGCTTAAAAAGGTCGAGAGCACAGCCAACACAAAACAAAACACGAACCCAAGTCCAAAGCTTAAAAAGGTCGAGGACTTAAAGACGGAACAAGTCAAACAAACGAATCCAAAGCTTAAAAAGGTCGAGGATTTAAGACAAAACAATTCAAAACGCACAAGTCCAAAGCTTAAAAAGGTCGAGGATTTGAGACAAAATACAAGTGTTCGAAGCTTAAAAAGGTCGAGAACATTTCAAAACAAAACAAAGAAAGCAACGAGACAAGGCAAAAGCAAATAAATTCTATTTTATTACTTTATTTAGAATTTTCCGCAATTTAGAAAGGAGCTAGGAACAAGCCTCCTTAGCCCTTTATTCAAATCTAAAACATGTATTTAAATAAAGGAATCTTTCTAAACTAAACACAACAAACTAATCAAGTCTTTTTCCGACGCTTCGGGTTGACCTCTTCATCGTCAAGAGGCCGATCCGCCACAACTTTCGACCTAAGGACGGGAGTAGATCTCTCAAAACACTGGGGCTCGACGGATCCTCATCCCGCTCAACCTGGGCTCCTCGATGCTTGGCCCTAGGCGATCCTTCACGGTCATCTACGGTCCAAGCCTTTCCCGCGCCGGTCTCGAAGAAGATACACCTGCACCAACAGTACATAGATCACCATAGTCCCTCCTTTCACAAGACCGCCTCATACGCCAAGGAGGGCCTTGGCCCATTCTTTTCCCTCCTCCTTTGATTCTCACGTTCCTTAGGATCATTGGAACTGCACCACCATGTATAGAAGTCCGTGAATACACGGCTAGACTCTATATGCTCCTAAGACACCAAGTAACACGATCCGACCACCCCCGGATCCAAGCATCAATCATCTGGCTGTCTAGGAAAACAACCCCTCCAACCTCGTGATCCGATCCTAATAGTCTGCGCAAGCCCGATTTGCCTCTTTAAGCGAAGAGGATGAATCTATACACCCCGTTCAAACCCGCACAACATCAACCCGCGAGCCGCGTTCGCCACCGACGGTGCCGTTACCTCCGTAATGCCCCACCACGAAACATACCAACGAATGCTGCTCTCCTTCACAAACCACCGGTAGTAGTTTAGCGAACGCTCCCGAGGGTTAGCCCAATCCATCTTCCGAGACGTCGTCCCCGCCAAGACACCTCCAAGGGAAGAGCTCTATACACACTCGGCCTCTCCATGAGCCAAACGTTGAGAATCCTAGCGCAACCCCCTGCATTTAGCTCGCACGATTAGCATAACTTGGCCGTCTAAGCCCGGATAGTCTCCGCCAGATCAACGCAGAAGGATCATGTCCTCGCTCCATCTCTTCGACAACACGAGCATACCTCGCGTTCCCGAACACACCATCTGGCATGGACCCCGCAAAAGCATAACGATGAACCAAACAAAAAGCAAGGGCCCTCCGCCTAGAACGGTCCGAAATACTAGTATCAGCCTTATTCATATATCGTTGACACAAGAGAAGCATGTTTACCTTGCCTCCCTCAAACAAACCTGCAGCATGAGCGTTTGTCATCCCAAGGAAGTTTCGTAACATCCCGTTATAACAAAGCTCGCTCCTCACAACCACAGGAGTAGTCCGTTTCGACCATCCAGCAATGGCCGAGAACTCCTCCATCAAAGGGCACACCTCTCCCCCGGGAAACCTAAAAACATGCAAGCTAGGATCCCAATAATCTAAGCACGAATCAAGGAAGTCTACATCGACTTTCATTTGACGAAAGCCAATAAAAACACCCGCACCATCATCATACACCGCCTTCTTCATCCCCGAACTCAAGGAAGACGTCCACCTCTTCAAAAGAGCATCAAAATGCTCCTCCATTTTCTTGAAAAAAAAAAAAAACAAAAACTTTTATAAATATACCCAATATATTTGTGAAAGCAAAAACCTAAAACAAAGAAGAGAAGTGATTATGAATGAAGATTATGGCACGCACCCCCTCTCCTTATATAGGAAAACAATATCCGAAATATGGAAATACAAATACAATAAATAAAGCCAACAAACCGCATGGCTCTATGCGGTTTGCACACCAAACCGCATAAGCCTATGCGGTTTTCCCTTGCAACCGCATAAGCCTATGCGGTTTCAGGGGCTGGTTTTTCTCAAAATTTTCCTAATTCCGTCTTTCCTAAAACACTACAACCTACTTTGGCTACGACTTTTTTTCGTTGTTCCCCATACATCAACACCACGCTTCACTTTAGCAATTCCGATTCTTACCACGAGTCAACGCATAACATTTTTCGCATTCACACGAGCTCATTTCGCATTTAAAACGAACTTTTTGCAAAACATTTTCACAATCTAAAATGAACATCAACGCATCCCACTCGGGAATCATATCATTTTTCAACCAAGCCCACCAAACAGGTTTACCGACGAAATTCAAGCTACAACAACAAAGTTCAAAGTTCAAGCTACAACGACATGTACATAAAGGTTCATACAATCTTTAAATACACAAATTCACACGGGGTGATTTGGCGCGATACTGGCCGAACTCACGCTGACCGAGCTGCTCCGCCGGCTCTGACACAATCAACATTGCCTGCTCACCAAGCCATCCTCCACCTATTGGCTATACGCCATAGCTTCTTATCCGCCTCCTTAGCCACCAGAAACACAACACAAACACAATTCACACTTTTCTCCATTTTGCCTTAATTTCACTCAAATTAAGTCAAACTTAGGGGGAAATTTCAAAACAAACGCAGTCCACCCCACTTTACCTTAATTTCACCCAAATTAAACCAAACTGGAGGGGTAACACAAAAAACGACTCTCACAAGTTTGATCATCGATATACTTCATACCTCGATCAAACTGGGGGCTTATACACACACATACAATCACACAAGTACATACCTTCTTCACCTTGCTCGTCCAAATTGTCCATGCCCACAAGAGTCACCGCAAGTACGCTTACAGAACAAAGGTACGACGGACGCCCGCGTCATCATACTCGATAGTAGTAGGGAAGTCATCAGGCTGCTCTGCCATCTCGGGATCAAACTCCTGCAAAACAAATACAAAACGCACACGTCAGGGAAATATATACACACACATACAATCACACAAGTACATACCTTCTTCACCTTGCTCGTCCCAAATTGCCCATGCCCGCAAGTAGTCACCCAAGTACGTCAGAACAAAGGTACGACGGACGCCCGCGTCATCATACTCGATAGTAGTAGGGAAGTCATCAGGCTGCTCTGCCATCTCGGGATCAAACTCCTGCAAAACAAATACAAAATGCACACGTCAGGGAAATTTTTCGCAAAATTACCCTACGCACCCCCAAACACCGAAGCACACATACCTCAATCGGCCCACAAGCAAGCCGAGACTCAAGAAATGGGCATAGTCTTCCTCAGATGCAGGAGGCTCACCGACTCTCCTCTCCATACAACGCCACACGATCCTGGCGAAACCCTCGCTCGAACAGACCCCTACGGATCCCAGCACCACCGAGCCGCCACCCCGCCTCAAACACCAAACGCTCTCCAAGGTACCAAACCGATCCATACGGCCGCTATGTATAGGCGCTGGTCTCTCGCACTGCAAACCTAGCCCCAATGCCCTCAGGAATATCCCTGTACTGGCCCCACGGGAACGGCACGAACTACAAACAAAGACAAGACAAACACGCTCACAAATACAGATACAATACAATCATTTTAAGTACACCCTATTTAAAATGGTTCAAGCACAAACCTCATCAAATCGCATTCGGTTCAGACGATCCCTAACATCATCATACGACCAATTAAATGCAAAGATTTGCCACATCGCATTCTGCACGCATCACGGTACTCCTCACGATCCGCGACAAAGACGCGAGGAGCGAGAAAGGAAAGTGGCTAAGAATCCACGACTGCACACAAGAAACAAAAACATGTTACAACGACAAAAGACAACGAAAACAAAACTACAATGCACCTAAGACAAAAACGAAATCAATACGTACCTCCATCAAGAAGCCAGGCGCGACTAAGGACAGTCGCGACCCTCGATCCATGACCCGCGGTCTCACAGCATCCATGCAGAAACGAATGCACAAGCCCAAAGACGGCGTCACCCAGTCAAACGTCCCAATTGCATTCCAATCCAGGAGATGCATAAGGACCGATGTCGATGCCCGCTCACCCTTATCGCCGAAGTACACGGCGCTCACAAACCACCACAACCACATACGAGCATTACGCTTGCCGCTCACTCCGAGGGGCCATACTCGGTCTTCCTCAAAGTACTCCAAGATATAGCTCGTCTTGAAGGTATAGGGGGCGACCACAAATCACCTCCAAACCACCGCCAACCGCGGCAGAATACAACCTCGCCCACGACTGACGGCGCAAACTCAAAATCCATGTCGCGATCCCCAAACGGCACTCTGTTATGACCGCATACTCGGACAAGGTAATGCCGCCTTCAAAGCCGGGATATGGAACGCCGCCGTCGTGGTGTCCCAAGATTTATCCATGAAGGCCCCCGATCAACATCGCTCGCTGCCCGCTTCTTCCTCGCAATCTCCTCCAATGGCCAACCAATCGGCCAAAAGCACTACGCAAAACCAAGCTTGCGCCTCGGCGCAAGCTTCTCCTCAAAGCACACATGGCGGACGAGACGCCCGAGAAAGTCCTCATCGGGCCCTTATCCCAACCCATCGCCGCCGATATGAAACATGTCTCTCCTGAGCAAGCGTAAGATCAGGCTATCCCAACCCTTCGCGAAAGCCCTGTTCGCGTGATTTTCGCGCCTAGAGCTACTCGCCCTAGCGCAACCTCCTCAACCTCCTCCTCAAGAACCTCCATCTCGGCTTCCGGCTCATCCACCGCCTCTTGAGCAAGCTCGCCCTCGTGGATCACGCGGGAACATTTCTCCCACGGCCCCTACCCCGTGACTGACCACGTCTCGTGGGCAGATCACGAGGGTCAGCTTCCCTCTCACTACGTGTACGCCTCAAGCTACTCGAGCTAGAGGCTCCCTCAGTCCTCGAGCTAGCACTCTTACGAGATCTCGATCTCGTAACGCGGCTGGAACCTTCTCCTGCAACAAAACACAACCAATACATATAGCTGTAATACATACACATACACAAATACACACAAATAATATGCACATAATACATATACATTCCTTTAACACATTGCACTATACGCCCTACAGAGCATTTTTAGGCCTAATTCATAATTAAGCCAAAAACCGTTCTCTACATTTCAAAATCACAACTTTATGGTTTCTACGCGCCATAATAGTCCCCAACAACAACCCATTACAAGCAATTGCATTTTGGTCACTCCGATCAAAAACCCCCAATTCGCCCTAATTACTCCGTATAACTACGACTTAAGACGGCGATTTGAAAGCCCTAACTCGACTTTTTCGCAAAACTAACATTATAGGCATGCTATACTCGCTATGGGCATCCTACACCGAAGTTTAATTGAAATTCCGGGTCGGAAAATCCGGGTTCGTTTTCGGGCCCGAAACCTAATTTGGACGTTTTTCACACAAAGACGATCTAAATCACAATCAATTCACACATACACGTTCACATGGCGTAATGCAACACAATGACGTCAATTTCAAGCATCCAAACGGCAAATTTCAAGCAAAACTCGGGTTTTCATTCAAAACCCGTCTTTTCAACATTTCAAGGCAAAACTAGCCAATTACAACGACAAATAACGTAAAAGCAAGTTAAAATGGAGCAATACCTCGTTCCATAGCAAGGCAACGCATGAAAAATGAGCAAAAACGGTTGAGAAATCGAAAAATGACGTTTTTTTGAGTTAGAAACCGAAAATGAGTTATGAACCTCACTTACGGTGCTCTCGTGCTTATATAGCCCCAAACTGCCACTAAAACAAACCGCATAACCTTACGCGGTTTGCCCCCTGAACCGCATAAGGCTATGCGGTTACAGCCTGTGGTTTTTCTCGGTTTTTTCTCGTTTTACGCCTACTTTTCGATTCCTAATTCATTTTAGCCCCCATACAACTCCAAGTACGTCCCGTGCTTGGGTCAAGGCATCACCTACAGTCCGCCATACGCGTATATTAAGCATTTAATATACTGCATGTAAGGTATATACCTAACGCTCTTCACGAGCATTACATCATTTTCTCTACCACGAAAGGCAACCATATGCATCCACAACTACATAGACACTCCTCGGCGAGCCCAAGCACAAGCACTCCGCGATATACACCTAACTCCAAGCATTTCACTCTACATAGACGCTCCTCAGCGAGTTCAAGCACAAGCATTACACAGACGCTCTTTCACGAGACCTACACTAGCACTTATCCAAACATCTTACAAGCATATGCACCTTGCACTTTAGCCCCACGCATCGCAAAGACATGCGCTCTTTCACGAGACCATACGAAGACGCTTACAAGCAAAGAAGACTATACGATACCCAACATATACAAGACGACGACATCAACATCAAAGAAAGGCATTAGCAAAGAAGCACGATTTAAGACGCCGGCAGGCTCAGTTCTTATATCATGCACCTGACCGCCAAGTCCTTAAAATGCGCACGCCCCTCCCCGCTTAGCCCGGTTCGAAGTCCTCACCCATGGACACATGCTTCGTTCCGCTCACTATATCGAGACTGTAATGGTCCGGATATGGTCGAAGGAGTTTGACTAGCGCTCTAGTCCGAGCTCAGTCAAACTGGGGGCTCTGTGGATACCCATATCCGTACCCTCCCGCACAAAACCCTGTGATGTAACACGGACTTTTATTACGCATGCTTTAACGTTGACTTATACGGTTCTAACTAATGTCGAATTCATTTTGAGTCGTTTTAAATGTTAAAATGTTTAGGTCGCATCACATCACACTTAAATAACGTTCATTTTGTCCATTTGGAGTCTAGCTAGGTCCTCGTCCTGCTTCATTTGGCATGAGCTTCGCATTTGCACTACAATTGGCCCTTTTACATTAACAAGGTCTAATTCAGCATTCCTAAATTCCTAAATTCAGGCCCGGTAGCTAAAACCGCTATTTAGCCCCCTCTCACACAAAATACAGCTTCACGTCTTAGCTTATTTCACAAATCTATGCAAATACACCCTTTTTCATTTTTCCGGGTCTCGGGCCCGAAACCGAGCCCAAACCCAAGCCTTTGGCCCGCACTCCAAAGCCCTCAGACATCATAAAATATCTCGTAAATATCTCAGCCCTTTTCTTGGCACACACGCATCGAAATTATATCAGATCTTTCAAAGATTTTATGCAATCAAACTTGAAAGAAATTCTAAACTAGCCATCAAACCGCATGACCTTATGCGGTTTGGTAAGGCAACCGCATAAGCCTATGCGGTTTGCCTTAGCAACCGCATAAGGCTATGCGGTTTCCAGGCCTGGTTTTATACCCCAGTTTCCTAATTTCTCCGAGGTTTTTAGTATATATACAGCCCTATACCTCGACCTCAAATCATACTTTCACATCACAATTTCACATACAATTCACAACACACAAATCCTCTTCCACAAAAGCCTCAAGCACTCAAATCCTTGAGTTCAACACACCATCCCGTGTTGAATTCATCCTCCTTTTTAGTTCAAGAAGCGAAGCTCTGCCCAGATCTGAAGCGTCAGGACAAGGTAGGTACCGATCCACTTGGATCAAAGCTTTTTCTTATTTTCTATGGACTAACAAAGGGGACTACACTCTAGCGCCCCCCCCGGCTTTGGCACCCGAGCGCGCTTGCCTTCCAAGTGTTCTTATTACTTCGGGTACACTCCATATCCGATGACACGCCAAAGTCGCATAAGCAACCGACCTTATAAAATAAACCAATGGACAATTGAACTTTATTTTATTTGCATGCATCTTGCACCCTTTCTGTCTTGCATTAAAATCAACTTAAACAATGAATTCGACCTTTAATCAACCGTATTCGTTAACAAGTTAAACATGCTAAAGCGAGGGTTTTAATCAATCTTTTTGCATCTGCATCTGCATTCTTTTACAACCTTATCGCACTTGTACGTAGCGATAACATTAGCTCAAATATCATCTTACAAGGATTGTTCTAGGTCAGTAGAGGCTATTTTTACATAGGCTTTTCTAAAAGGTTTTCATAAATCATTATTTGAATTAACTCTTTTTCTAAAGTACTCTCACCCTAATCCAACTGGTTTCACAAGCCTTAGATCTAGGGGTGTCAAGTGCTCCAAAATCTAAGAACATGTTTTTAACTTAGAACATGGTAGCAGGTTCCTATTTTCCGCGATAAATAGGTGGCGACTCCATAACAGTTCTTAAAGGTTTTTCCAACTTAATCTTTTTTAACTTTAAAATCCGCCCTTAAGCAAGACGCCGAGTTGGGTCCGATCCCGGGTTCCACACTTATGCGACTTTGGCGTGTCATCGGATATGGAGTGTACCCGAAGTAATAAGAACACTTGGAAGGCAAGCGCGCTCGGGTGCCAAAGCCGGGGGGGCGCTAGAGTGTAGTCCCCTTTGTTAGTCCATAGAAAATAAGAAAAAGCTTTGATCCAAGTGGGTCGGTACCTACCTTGTCCTGACGCTTCAGATCTGGGCAGAGCTTCGCTTCTTGAACTAGAAAGGAGGGATGGATTCAACACGGGATGGTGTGTTGAACTCAAAGATTTGAGTGCTTGAGGCTTTTGTGGATGTATTTAGGTGTATACCGTGCTAGACGGTATATTTTGTGGAACCCATGTGTGGGTGCTAAAACTAGGAAGAGAGGTTGTGAGAAGAGAGGGTTTTCTTGTGTGGAAAACTTATCAGAATAGGTCGTGCATAGGGAGGTATATATAGGAGAATAATGAGAGAAATTAGGAAACACGGATAAAACCACCCTTCAAACCGCATAGGGCTATGCGGTTTGGGGTAACCGTGATAAGCTATGCGGTTACCATATAACCGCATAAAGTGACATGCGGTTTGACAGGCTGGTTTTAACTTCGTGATTTCGTATTTCCTTATTCCGGTTTGCGAAATCTTGGGAATATTCGGTGTAATCTCCTTGCTTGTGCTCCAAGAAGACCTAATATGATCTTCTAGAGAGTTGTTGAGGGCTTTGGAGTGAGGGCCAAAGGCGGGTTTGGGCTCGGTTCTGGGCCCGAGCCCTGAAAATGTAAAAAGGGTGTATTTGCATAGATTTTGTGAAATAAGGTAAGACGTGAAGCCGTATTTTGTGTAAGAGGGGGCTAAATAGCGGTTTAGCTACCGGCCTAAATTTAGGAATTTAGGAATCTTTGAATTAGACCTTGTTAATGTAAAAGGACTAATTGTAGTGCAAATCTGAAACTCATGCCAAATGAAGCGGGACAAGGACCTAGCTAGACTCAAATGGACAAAATGAACGTTTATTTAAAGCGATGAAGCGGCCTAAAACATTTTAACATTTAAAACGACTCAAAATGAATTGACATTAGTTAGAACCGCTTAAGTCAACGTTAAAGCATGCGTAATAAAAGTCCGTGATACATCACAGGTTTTGTTTGGGAGAATGCGGATATGGGTATCCACAGAGCCCCCGCTTGATCGAGCTCGGACTAGAGCGCTAGTCAAACTCCACGACCATATCCCACCATTACGCCTCGATATGATCACGGAACGAGCATGTGTCCATGGGCGGCAGACGAGGACTTCGAACCTAAGCAACGGGAGGGCGCGGCGATTTTAAGGACTTGGCGGTCCGCATGCTATAAGGCCTGGCTTACCGCCAATGTCTTCGTGCTTGTTGTCTTGCCGCTGTTGTTGGTGCCTTTGCGTGTGCTTGGTATCGTCGGATGCCTGGGGCTGGTGCTTGTAATGTCTTCGTATTGCATGTGTACTTTGTAAGATGTTTGGGTATGCGTGAGGCGTAGGTGTGGAGGTGCTTATGTAGATGTAGGTGTAGGGGTGCTTATGTAGATGTAGGTGTAGGTCTCGTGAAAGAGCGCCCGTGTAATGCTTGTGCTTGAACTCGCCGAGGAGCGTCTATGTAGAGTGAAATGCTTGGAGTTAGGTGTATATTGTAGAGTGCTTGTGCTTGGGCTCGCCGAGGAGTGTCTTTGTAGTCGTAATTGCATATGATTGCCTTTCGTTGAGGAGAAGGTAGTGCCGTTGTCGTTCTTTGATACCTTTCTTGTATTTATTCTTTGATCAGTCGCTTATCTTTGATGCCGTTGTTGATGTTGAACTGGGTCTCGCCGAGGAGCGCAGGTGCTTAGTGTAGTATTTGCTGGAGAAGTACTAGTTTGCTGGGGAAGGGTGTATATGTATGGTCTCGCCGAGGAGCGTAGGTGTAGGTGTGGTTGTTTGGGAGAGTGATGGTGTTTCGTCTTGTTAGGGGTGCAGGTGTATATTTGCCTGGATTATGGTCCGAGGAAGGTGTATGTGCTCAAGTGTACGGCTTCGTGTAATTGCTTGGATGTCTTTGAATGTCTTTGATCTGAGACGCTTGGTGTTTATGTTAGTGATTTGCTGGGGAAGTCGAAGGGTATGTCTTGGACTCCGTAGGAAATGTCTGTATAGGTGTGTGGACTCCATGGGGAGGAAGCGATACTCCACAGGGACGTGTAAGAGGGTGTAAGGACTCGTGAAGAGTGTTCGTGTTTACATACATGCAGTGTATTAAATGCTTAGTACACGCGTATGGCGATCAGAGGTGGCGCTTAACCAAGGCATAGCGCATAATGTATGTGCTAGCACTTGTGGCGGACTGTAGGTGACGCCTTAACCACGAAAGCTTGCGTGTATGAAGAAAAAAAAATGAGGAGAAAACGTGGAACAAAACATGCTCTGGAAATTGCCTGTAGACTAGTGACTCTTCCGGGGAATCCCTTATCAATTGGCGGCTTCAAGCGTGAACTCATTCGCACATGTTGCGGTTTCAAATCCGGAAATATTCGAACTCGCGATTTTCCTTTCGAGATCTTCAATTTCGCTTGCTTCGACCATGAAACGTGGTATCTGGTGATTCGTTTGGATTCGTATGATACATGTCTCTTGGACTTGGAATGCATGGTGCTTGGGATGTTTCTTGGATATGTTAAGGTACTTGGTGCTTGGACCTACGTTCGGGTATTGCTTGTCTGATGCACACATGAAAGTGTTATGCTTTTAGTGTGCATGCTCATATTTGTAGCGGTTCTGGAGGTGTCGCTCAACCGTAGATGCTTATGTTGATGTGGGTATTTATAGCAAGGGTGTCTTCAAAAATGCGAAAAATTATCCCATTTTTCGTTGTAAAGGTTTAATTCTTGATAGGAAGCGTCAGCCCCCAGTTGTCTTGGTTATGGTGTCGGTGTATGTGAGCCCCCAGTTTGACTGAGTTATGGTGTATAACGATAGTCAAACTATGTAAAAGGCTAAGGGTTGCATTAGGATAAGGGTGTTTTTGTGTGTTAGGAGAAGGAGTTTTCGGATTACCCCCTCGAGTTTGACTAAGTTTTGTATGAAAACTGAGTCAAAATGTAAGGAAGGATGTGTTTGGGAGAAGGTGTTTTTGGGTTACCCCCTCGAGTTTGACTAAGTTTTGTATGAAAACTGAGTCAAAGTGAAGGGTATGGTGTTTGGTCTTGAAATTTCCCCGTAGTTTGGCTTAATTTGTGTGAAATTAAGGCTAAGTGGAGAAAAGTGTAGTTGTTCTGTTGTGGGTTGCCGGTGGCCAAAGATGTGCATAAGAAGCTGTTGAAGACGGCTTAACAAGTGGAGGATGGTATGGGCAAGTTCAGCATGACTTTGACGAGTACCGTCGTCGTCGTCCCTAGGCGTTTTGGTGATTTTGTGTAATAAGGATTGTGTGAACCCATCAGTACATGATTTGTTTGTTGTAGCTTTGCTTGAACTTGTAATTGCTTTTTGTCGTCTACTACTTCCTTGCTGTGCTGTGCTTCCGTGGACCTGCGTAGTTAGTAGGCTCGGGTTTGAAAGTGAAATGATTCCCGATTGGGATGTTTGGATTAAAATGCTTTTGTTGAAAAATCATTTTGTGAAAGATTCATTTTAGTTGTCGAAATGAGCAAAATGAACACTTGAAATGTCAGTTGTAAGGCTTCATGCAAGATGAAAGAGTGTTTGACGTTGCGAACTTAAGCTAGAGTTGTGAAGACCGTGGAGGGTCATTTGAGTGCAAAGGTTGAAAAGCCCCCAGTTGTCGAGGATGAGAATTCGGTAGAATCTCAACACGGAGTGGGGTGTAGTGCTAGGTTCGGTTGTGCTTTGCGTAAGCTGCCTACGTATCCACGAACGTGGAATCAAACCGGCGTAGTTCAAAAGAGCTTTTTGCTTAAAATGTGTTAACTCGAGTGAGTTAAATTCGAAGAATGCTGTTACTCAAAATGTGTTAACTCGAGTGCCGAGTTAAATTTTTGGAAAAGTTTAGACTTCGAAGATTCGAGATGCATTTCAAGGATTTGAGATGCATTTTCGAAAGGTACATTTTGTTTGCGAAAGGGTGTGTTTGCAAAAAGTGAATTGCAAAGTGCTTTCATATTAACTCGAGTATTGGGTTAATTTTGAAAGGTGATTAGCTAATTTGAGGGTGCATTGCCTCGTGTAAGTTTGAAAAAGCGCGTCGTTCCGTGGGAGCGTTTTGAAGACTGGAGAGTTTTTGAAAGGAGCGGTTTAAATGTCGCTAAATTGTTTGATTGGAAGAGGATTGACTCGACGTGTGACTCGATGCTTAAAATGCCGAAAAGTTTGCAAAATAGAGACGAATCGTATGCGTGATTTGAGACTCGACGGTTGCATGGATGCCATATTCGGGAACACGTGCGTTGGTGGAGCCCCCAGTGGTGCTTGCTTGTCTGCGGTGGGATGCTGTTGTTCCTGCAAAACAGTGTTAGACCAAAAAGCAGAGTACTACTCCTAAGTCTATGACAACTTTGCCTTGACGAATTCGTTTTAGTCGCCTCGATAAAGAAATAGTTTGCCTTTGAACTTTGTGAATTTTTGTGGACACATCCTTAGCATGGAAAGCTTTGGACGAGGAATATTTTGTAGATTTTTGTAAAAGGTTGGTTGAGCTCGGGAGAGCGGCCTACGTATCCGTGGTTACGGAATCAAACCTAGCGTAGTTCCGAAAGGGGTGTTTAAGGGCGTGCATGAGGTGTTTATGTGGAAAGGTGCGTGTTTAGGGACCCGCCGGTCCAGGAGGTGGGTTTGTTTTTGTGGAAAGGTGCGTGTTTAGGGACCCGCCGGTCCAGAGGGTGTTTATGTGTTTGACCTTGATACGTTGCATCCTAAGGGTGAGTTCTCCTTGGTTGATCTACGCTGGTTTTGCTACTTCTGTTGTGTCTTCAATTTGGAATTTCAAAGACCTGGCCACTCGTTTCTGGGCTTCGGTACTTCTTGCCTTTGGGGTTTCGGCCCCTCGCTTATTGATTTCTAAGCTTGTTGACTTCTTAAGCTTTTGACTTCTTAAGCTTTTGACTTCTTAAGCTTTTGACTTCTTAAGCTTTTTGCTTAGTTGTTTTGCCCCTTGTTCTGGAGCTTTTGAGACTTTTGCTTTTTGGTGACTTTGGTTTTTTGACCTTTGTACCTTATATTCCCGTTTGGTTTGAGAATGTCCCACGCCCTATGTGGCTTGGGCTTGAGCTCGGACCTTGCTAAACTCTGTGGCTCGGTGGTCACTCGTGATCGTGTGTCTATCACGCCGGGCTCCTTTAACAAGTTCGTTTGCTTATTAGGCACGCGATCGAGTATGCGGAGGGCGATCCAGGAATACTCGTACTTTTGGTCGCGATCAAATTCATGACCACTGTGGAGCTCCAAATTAATGGATCCTCCTCCAAAAGCAGCGGAGTAGTAGACCACAAGCAGACTAGTGAACCTTAGGTGTTTAGTCGTCGGAAGCTTTCTTTTCTTCGTGTCCTTGATTTAGTTGTTGACTTGGACCTTCGTACCCGGCCTAGATCTCCCTAGGATAGTTGTTCCTGGGATGCAATGTATGTTGGTGCAGAATTGTGTTTTTTTATGGGAAAAGTGTGTAAAAAGGAAGCTGGGTTGTAGGCAAACTTATCCCTTTATCGATTTGTTAAAAATGTCGTACGTCGATGACTCGATTGCCCTAGACTGACAGAGGTTGACTCAAAGCTTAAAAACTCGACCCGTATTAAAAAGACTCGAATTTCTTCAGGAGATCCGTGAGATCGTCGGCGGCGCCTTGATGGATTCTTCGCTGGGTGCTCGAGACGCACATGCCTCGGATGGGGTTGATGCTCGCGTCGGGACTTGGCTCATGCATACTTAGATTTGTCTTTGATTTTGCAAAAGTTTTGTTTTCGGCGAAAAGCAGGATGTTTTGTTGAGCAAAATGTGTTGTCACATTTTGGCTTGATGTAAAAAGCGTTTTGAAATCAAATCCGATAAGCTCGTGTTAGTGGCTTGTCGGTGAAAGTGTGAATCGATTCGGAGTGGCGATAGGCTATCCGAATCAAGGGTGTTTGAAGATGTGATGAAGACGGTTATACTCGTTTTCATACATTCGGTTTGAAAGAGGGTTAGATTAAAGCGACTGTGAGCCACTTGGTCTAACCGTGAAGGATTTGCGGGATGATGCTAGTTCATTCCTAGGTTTTGTTGTCTTGTGAAAAGAGATGTTTGGATTAAAATGGCGGTAGGCCATTTTGAATCATGGATTTCGAGAATGTTTATTTTGAAAGAGATGTTTAGCGGCCTTGAGCCGTTAGATTTGTTTTTGAGAATAGGTCCACGAGAATGGGTCACCACTCTCGGATTTGAACGTGCTTGGTAATAAATGGTTTACAATGACCGTGAGTCATGTAGTTCATTTATGTTTTGGAATGTCACGAGAATAAAGTGATTATTCTCGGGTGTTTTGAAGAGATCAAGAGTCTAGATCAAACCGTCATGACTATGGGCCATTCGGTTTGAAGGAAGGATTTTTGAAAAAAGTTATTTCAAAAACGTGATGAGGATTTTGCGAAAGTAGTTTGTCGTGCTTTGACAAAAGGTTTGGAAAGTGTTTGAACTAGAGACGTGTTGACACGTTTCTGGCTTGACCTTGAAGAGTGCGATTGGCCCAAGTTAACGGTATATCGTTGTGGGCCGGTTGTAGATTGCGATAGAATTGCTTAGAGTGAACCTATGATAGCGATAAGCTAGTTGGGTTAAAGATGTTGAGGTGGGATATGGACGGGTTTACGCGTCCACATGTTTTGCTTAAGAGGAATTGGGCCAAGATCATTTGGTCCGATGAAAAGTCCACGAGATTGGGCTTGGCCATTCTCGGGTTTTGTTTGCTTGTAAAAGATGATCTTTGCTGAATCGGGTCGATTTTGGGTCGTTTGGCCCAAAGAGATTTGTAAAGTGCTTTATTTGAAAAATTTTTTGCTAGGAATTGGCGTGACGATGACCGTGAGTCATGTAGCCATTGGCGTTGAAAGGTCTCGGGAATGTAGTGACTATTCCCGCATACGGTTGAAAGAGATTTGCGATTGGGTCGAATCAAACTAGGTATAGACTAGCTGATTTGACTCGTAAATTTTGAAAGAAGTTATTTCAAAAACATGAAGAGTCGCGAGCCGCTCGTAATGAAAAAGGTCTCCAAGAATGCGATGAGATTCTTGGGTTTTGCTTTATGAAAATGCTTTGAGATAAATGGCTTGCGATGGCGAGGCCATGTATTCCACTCGTGCCTAGAGAGGATTCGGGAATGTAATGATTATTCTCGAGTGATTTGTGAAGAATGCTTAGTGGGTTGAATCGAAATAGTGGAGGACTATTTGGTTCGACCCAGAAGCCCGAAAGGTGTTTGTTGTGATTATTTCAAAATGAAAGGGTTTGCTTGTTTTGCAGAAAACACGGGTATTTTCGAAAAGAGTTTGTTTCAAAGGTGAGAATGTCATTGATTGTCTTGTAAAAGTGTGAAGATTTTTGAAAAGAGTTTATTTCCAAAAATGATAGTGTGTTGTTTGCTTCGTAAAAATGAGAGGATTTTGAAAAGAGTTTATTTCAAAAATGAGAGTGTGTTGTTTGTTTTGTAGAAGTGAGGAGATTTTTGAAGAGAGCTTTTTTTAAAAATGGGAGTGTATTGCTTTAGGAGCAATGTTGTGCCTAAGAAGTCTTTGAGGCAAGAACGCGTGTGCGGATCTTGTCTCGACGTTGAAATGTGTTTGATTTGCATTCGTCGAGCCCATGTTAACGGTTCATCGTTAAGGGATCGAGCCTAGATGCATGGAAAGGATTCGACTCGTGAACGGTTAACTAGTCAAGTCGAGGATGTTGAGAATGGATTGGTTTGTGTGACGTGTATCTAGTTAGTCCTACTAGGATCAATGTTCATTTTAGGCGTTCATTTTTAGCTCATTTTTGTTTAGGAAGACCTTTTAAGCTTGAAAAAGGAGATTTTAGACAAGGTTTGGCTAATAGGAAGCTTTTGAGACGAGGATGCGTGTGCACATCTCGTCTCGATGTTAAAAGTTGTTAGCTTTGTCGAGCCCACCTAACGGTTCATCGTTAAGGGCTCGAGCCTAGATGGACGAGAAGGATTCGACTCGAGAGCGATTTGCTAGGCGAGTCGAGCGTGTTGAGAATGGATTAGGTTGTGTGGGTTAAATTTGCACGTTAGTGACGTGACTAGACCAACGTTCATTTTAAGTGTTCATTCTAGCTCATTTCTTTGTTAAGAAAACTCTTTTTAAGCTTGAAAAAGGAGGTTTTCGAAAAAGTTTTAGCTAAAGGATGTTTTTGAGACGAGGATGTGTGCGCACATCTCGTCTCGATGTTAAAAGGTTTTGCTTTGCATCCATCGAGCTGATATCGGTGATTTGCCGAGGTGAGCTCGAGTTCGGATGTGTAAAAGAGAGTGGATTCGACTCGAGAGTGGTTAACAAGTCGAGTCGAGGATGTTAAAAGTGGAGTCTAGGCCGTGTGACCTAGAGGATTGAAATCCGCGAGCTCGGGTTTTATCCCTTACTCGGGTTTTTGCTTGTTAGTGAAAAAGGAAATTTTGAAAAAGTTTATTTCAAAAATTCGCGATAGTTTTGTTTGAAAAGTGTTAGTTTGTTAGATGTTAGGTTCATTTATCTTTGAAACGTTTAAGCGAGTTTTCGAAGATATGAATGCAAATGCTCGTTTTGAAAAAGACCATGGAGTGCATGGCCTCGAACTTGTACGTATGACTCAAAGGGTGAAAGGGTCAGTCGGGTACACCTCCAACTACCTCGAGTACGCTTTGGCAGATACTTAACCCCTCTATTTCCTTCTGCAGAGCGATAGGTTTTCTAGAGAGGGAGCAAGGCGGTCGAGATAGTCGTTCTGACGGCCGTGGAGGGAGAGAGGAAAGTTAGTCCTGCACGTGCTTTATCGAGTGGACAAGCCTGCGTGTTGGAACCACCTCTCAAGGGTGCAAAGGGTGCCTAGATTCCAAAAGGAATGGACTCTAAACGAATGTGCATAGCTCAAATATGTATACTTGGATTGTTCAAGGCTTTCAAGTTTCACCTCTTTATTTTTAAAAAGAAAAAGCTAGTTTTAAGTTTTTAAAAATAAAATCTCCCCAGCGGAGTCGCCAAACTGTGGAACCCGGGATCGGACCCAACTCGGCGTCTTGCTTAAGGGCGGATTTTAAAGTTAAAAAAGATTAAGTTGGAAAAACCTTTAAGAATCACATGGAGTCGCCACCTATTTATCGCGGAAAATAGGAACCAGCTACCATGTTCTAAGTTAAAAACATGTTCTTAGATTTTGGAGCACGCCGACACCCCTAGATCTAAGGCTTGTGGAACCAGATTGGATTCGGGGTGAGGGTACTTTAGAAAAAGAGTTAATTCAAATAATGATTTATGAAAACCTTTTAGAAAAGCCTATGTAAAAATAGCCTCTACTGACCTAGAACAATCCTTGTAATATGATATTTGAGCCAATGTTATCGCTACGTACAAGTGCGATAAGTTTGTAAAAGAATGCAGATGCAGATGCAAAAAGATTGATTAAAACCCTCAGTTTAGCATGTTTAACTTGTTAACGAATACGGTTCAGTTAAAGGTCGAATTCATTGTTTAAGTTGATTTTAATGCAAGACAGAAAGGGTGCAAGATGCATGCAAATAAAATAAAGTTCAATTGTCCATTGGTTTATTTTAAAAGGTCGGTTGCTTATGCGACTTTGGCGTGTCATCGGATATGGAGTGTACCCGAAGTAATAAGAACACTTGGAAGGCAAGCGCGCTCGGGTGCCAAAGCCGGGGGGGGCGCTAGAGTGTAGTCCCCTTTGTTAGTCCATAGAAAATAAGAAAAAGCTTTGATCCAAGTGGGTCGGTACCTACCTTGTCCTGACGCTTCAGATCTGGGCAGAGCTTCGCTTCTTGAACTAGAAAGGAGGGATGGATTCAACACGGGATGGTGTGTTGAACTCAAAGATTTGAGTGCTTGAGGCTTTTGTGGATGTATTTAGGTGTATACCGTGCTAGACGGTATATTTTGTGGAACCCATGTGTGGGTGCTAAAACTAGGAAGAGAGGTTGTGAGAAGAGAGGGTTTTCTTGTGTGGAAAACTTATCAGAATAGGTCGTGCATAGGGAGGTATATATAGGAGAATAGCCGAGAGAAATTAGGAAACACGGGATAAAACCACCCCTTCAAACCGCATAGGGCTATGCGGTTTGGTGGGGTAACCGCATTAAGCTATGCGGTTACCACATATAACCGCATAGTGACATGCGGTTTGACAGGCTGGTTTTAACTTCGTGATTTCGTATTTCCTTATTCCGGTTTGCCAAATCTTGGGAATATTCGGTGTAATCTCCTTGCTTGTGCTCCAAGAAGACCTAATATGATCTTCTAGAGAGTTGTTGAGGGCTTTGGAGTGAGGGCCAAAGGCGGGTTTGGGCTCGGTTCTGGGCCCGAGCCCTGAAAATGTAAAAAGGGTGTATTTGCATAGATTTTGTGAAATAAGGTAAGACGTGAAGCCGTATTTTGTGTAAGAGGGGGCTAAATAGCGGTTTTAGCTACCGGGCCTAAATTTAGGAATTTAGGAATGCTGAATTAGACCTTGTTAATGTAAAAGGACTAATTGTAGTGCAAATGCGAAACTCATGCCAAATGAAGCAGGACAAGGACCTAGCTAGACTCCAAATGGACAAAATGAACGTTTATTTAAAGCGATGTGAAGCGGCCTAAAACATTTTAACATTTAAAACGACTCAAAATGAATTCGACATTAGTTAGAACCGTTTAAGTCAACGTTAAAGCATGCGTAATAAAAGTCTGTGATACATCACAGGGTTTTGTTTGGGAGGGTACGGATATGGGTATCCACAGGTTAATTTTGAAAGGTGATTAGCTAATTTGAGGGTGCGTTGCCTCGTGTAAGTTTGAAAAAGCGCGTCGTTCCGTGGGAGCGTTTTGAAGACTGGAGAGTTTTTGAAAGGAGCGGTTTAAATGTCGCTAAATTGTTTGATTGGAAGAGGATTGACTCGACGTGTGACTCGATGCTTAAAATGCCGAAAAGTTTGCAAAATAGAGACGAATCGTATGCGTGATTTGAGACTCGACGGTTGCATGGATGCCATATTCGGGAACACGTGCGTTGGTGGAGCCCCCAGTGGTGCTTGCTGCGGTGGGATGCTGTTGTTCCTGCAAAACGGTGTTAGACCAAAAAGCAGAGTACTACTCCTAAGTCTATGACAACTTTGCCTTGACGAATTCGTTTTAGTCGCCTCGATAAAGAAATAGTTTGCCATTGAACTTTGTGAATTTTTGTGGACACATCCTTAGCATGGGAAGCTTTGGACGGGGAATATTTTGTGGGTTTTTGTAAAAGGTTGGTTGAGCTCGGGAGAGCGGCCTACGTATCCGTGGGTATGGAATCAAACCTAGCGTAGTTCCGAAAGGGGTGTTTAAGGGCGTGCATGAGGTGTTCATGTGGAAAGGTGCTTGTTTAAGGATCCACCGGTATGGGAGGTGGGTTCGTTTTTGTGGAAAGGTGCGTGTTTAGGGACCCGCCGGTCCAAAGGGTGTTTTTGTAAAAAGGTGCGTGTTTAAGGACTCGCCGGTCTAAGGGGTGTTTATGTGTTTGACCTTGATACATTGCATCCTAAGGGTGGGTTCTCCTTAGTTGATCTAGGCTGGTTGCTTGCTACTTCTGTCTTGTCTTCAATTTGGAATTTCAAAGACCTGGCCACTCGTTTCTGGGCTTCGGTACTTCTTGCCTTTGGGGTTTCGGCCCCTCGCTTATTGATTTCTAAGTTTGTTGACTTCTTAAGCTTTTTGACTTCTTGAGCTTTTGACTTCTTAAGCTTTTGACTTCTCAAGCTTTTGCTTAGTTGTTTTGCCCCTTGTTCTGGAGCTTTTGAGACTTTTGCTTTTTGGTGACTTTGGTTTTTGACCTTTGTACCTTGTATTCCCGTTTGGTTTGAGAATATCCCACGCCCTGTATGGCTTGGGCTTGAGCTCGGACCCTGCTAAAACCCTGTGGCTCAATGGTCACTTGTGATCGTGTGTCTATCACGCCGGGCTCCTCTGACGAGTTCGTTTGCTTATTAGGCACGCGATCGAGTACGCGGAAGACGATCCAGGAATATTCGTACTTTTGGTCGCGATCAAATTCATGACCACTGTGGAGCTCCAAATTAATGGATCCTCCTCCAAAAGCAGCGGAGTAGTAGACCACAAGCAGACTAGTGAACCTTAGGTGTTTAGTCGTCGGAAGCTTTCTTGTCTTCGTGTCCTTGATTTAGTTGTTGACTTGGACCTTCGTACCCGGCCTAGATCTCCCTAGGATAGTTGTTCCTGGGATGCAATGTATGTTGGTGTAGAATTGTGTTTTTTATGGGAAAAGTGTGTAAAAAGGAAGCTGGGTTGTAGGCAAACTTATTCCTTTATCGATTTGTTAAAAATGTCATACGTCGGAGACTCGATTGCCCTAGACTGTCAGAGATTGACTCAATGTTTAAAAACTCGACCCGTATTGAAAAGACTCGAATTTCTTGAGGAGATCCGTGAGATCGTCGGTGGCGCCTTGATGGATTCGTCGCTGGGTGCTCGAGACGCACATGTCTCGGATGGGGTTGATGCTCGCGTCGGGACTTGGCTCATGCATACTTAGATTTGTCTTTGATTTTGCAAAAGTTTTGTTTTCGGCGAAAAGCAGGATGTTTTGTTGAGCAAAATGTGTTGTCACATTTTGGCTCGATGTAAAAGGCGTTTTGAAATCAAATCCGATAAGCTCGTGTTAGTGGCTTGTCGGTGAAAGTGTGAATGGATTCGGAGTGGCGATAGGCTATCCGAATCAAGGGTGTTTGAAAATGTGATGAAGACGGTTATACTCGTTTTCATACATTCGGTTTGAAAGAGGTTAGATTAAAGCGATCGTGAGCCACTTGGTCTAACCGTGAAGGATTCTTGAGGATGATGCTAGTTCATTCCTAGGTTTTGTTGTCTTGTGAAAAGAGGTGTTTGGATTAAAATGGCGGTAGGCCATTTTGAATCATGGATTTCGAAAATGTTTATTTTGCTAGATTTGTTTTCAAGAAAAGGTCCATTCTCGGGTTTGAAAATGTTTGGTAATAAATGGGTTACAATGAGTGCGGGTCATGTAGTTCATTTATGTTTTGGAATGTCACGAGAATAAAGTGATTATTCTCGGGTGTTTTGAGGAGACTGTTTGTCTAGATCAAACCGTCCTGACTATGGGCCATTCGGTTCGAAGGAAGGATTTTTGAAAAAGGTTATTTCAAAAACGTGATGAGGATTTTGTGAAAGTAGTTTGTAAGAGGATTTGGGCCAAGATGGTTATGAATCATTTGGTCTGATGAAAAGTCCGCGAGATTGGGCTTGGCCATTTTCGGGTTTTGTTTGCTTGAAAAAGACAATTTTTGCTGAAACGAGTCGACTTTGGGCCGTTTGGCCTAAAGAGAATGTTGTTATTTGTTTTGCAGGAGTGAGGAGATTTTTGAAAAGAGCTCATTTCAAAAGCGGGTGTGTTTTGCTTGGTTTGTAAAAATAAGAAGATTTTGAAAAGAATTTATTTCAAAAATGAGAGTGTGTTGCTTGTTTTGTAAAAGTGAGGAGATTTTTGAAGAGAGCTTGTTTCAAAAATGAGAGTGTATTGCTTTAGGAGCAATGTTGTGCCTAAGAAGTCTTTGAGGCAAGAACACGTGTGCGGATCTTGTCTCGACGTTGAAATGTGTTTGATTTGCATTCGTCAAGCCCATGTTAACGGTTCATCGTTAAGGGCTCGAGCCTAGATGCATGGAAAGGATTCGACTCGTGAACGGTTAGCTAGTCGAGTCGAGGATGTTGAGAATGGATTGGTTTGTGTGACATGTATCTAGTTAGTCCTATTAGATTCAACGTTCGTTTTAAGCGTTCATTTTTAGCTCATTTTTGTTTAGGAAGACCTTTTAAGCTTGAAAAAGGAGATTTTAGACAAGGTTTGGCTAATAGGAAGCTTTTGAGACGAGGATGCGTGTGCACATCTCGTCTCGATGTTAAAAGGTGTTAGCTTCGTCGAGCCCACCTAACGGTTCATCGTTAAGGGCTCGAGCCTAGATGGGCGAGAAGGATTCGACTCGAGAGCGATTAGCTAGGCGAGTCGAGCGTGTTGAGAATGGATTAGGTTGTGTGGGTTAAATTTGCACGTTAGTGACGTGACTAGACCAACGTTCATTTTAAGTGTTCATTCTAGCTCATTTCTTTGTTAAGAAAACTCTTTTTAAGCTTGAAAAAGGAGGTTTTCGAAAAAGTTTTAGCTAAAGGAAAGCTTTTGAGACGAGGATGTGTGCGCACATCTCGTCTCGATGTTAAAAGGTTTTGCTTTGCACCCATCGAGCTGATATCGGTGATTTGCCGAGGTGAGCTCGAGTTCGGATGTGTAAAAGAGAATGGATTCGACTCGAGAGTGGTTAACAAGTCTAGTCGAGGATGTTAAAAGTGGAGTCTAGGCCGTGTGACCTAGAGGATTGAAATCCGCGAGCTCGGGTTTTATTCCTTGCTCGGGTTTTTGCTTGTTAGTGAAAAAGAAAATTTTGAAAAAGTTTATTTCAAAAATTCGCGATAGTTTTGTTTGAAAAGTGTTAGTTTGTTAGATGTTAGGTTCATTTATCTTTGAAACGTTTAAGCGAGTTTTCGAAGATATGAATGCAAATGCTCGTTTTGAAAAAGACCATTGAGTGCATAGCCTCGGACTTGTACGTATGACTCAAAAAGGGTGAAAAATGAGTCAGTCGGGTACACCTCCAACTACCTCGAGTACGCTTTGGCAGATACTTAACCACTACTACAAAAAGTATTATAGACATCACTTAATAGATATCAAAGGTTAAAAAAACCTCATGTATAAACTACAGACATCGCGGTATATTAGAAAACAGATATCTATAAATTTCAATAGACATCATTGTTTTATAAATTGTGATGTCTATTAAACCCACATCTAATAGACGCCATACTTTTAGGATATTTGATGTCTATTAAATTCGTAAAATAGTATTTAGAAAACCAACTCTAGTTATTTTAAATGCAGTTTACTTTTTTAATAATTCATTTTATTTTATTTTACTCTTAAGTATTGCAATTAGGGTTTTGTGAGCACTTCATCACTTGCCTCTCAACCGCACACCTTCCCTGTAAAATAACCAACTCTAGGGTTTATTTTACTTTTTTAATAATTCCTATTTATGTTGTTTTCGTTTTGCTCGATCCCGCCTTGAAAATAGGTACTAATATTTTTAATTATTTTCTTTTAAATTCTTTATTATATGGATATTTCGATTTATGCTTAATTAATTGGATGTTGTATCATATTAGTTGTTATTTAATGGGAAAATATATCATAGTTATTGATATATGTTAAAGTATTCGACATAAAAAGTTTCATTTTGCTAATTACGGTTATGAAAATTGATTTATGGTAAAATTTACTTGTCAACATGTATACAGATGCGTTTTCTATGGTTGCTTTACATTGATATGTTACAAGTTGATTTTGGATGATTTGATTTTGTGCGAATGATAATCTTTGTGGTTTGAGTATGTTTGATATTCTTTTGGTAGTTTAGGGTGTTAGACTTAATTCCTTTTGCTTTTAGTGTTGATTTTTTGAGTTTAATTGTTGAGTTAATTTATTGATAATTTGATCTTTGGTTTGATTGTGAGCTTTGATCTTGAATTCATGGTGTTTTCTTAATTTAATTTTAGGGTAATGCATAATTATTTCATTTGTAATTGCTTTAAGCTTCATTTGACTTTTTACTTCTATTATACTTTCCCAAGTTTGTGCAGTGAACTTAGCAATAATGTCGTCGATGACTCGGAAGAGATAGAGAAGATCTGGTTAGCATGTTCATTTTGGTTTATATTTTTTATTGTTATGAACATTTGATATTTTGTTTGCATGTTTTTCTTCTTTAGGCTAATTATGCTTATGGAGATGAGAAGATCTGGTTTCGTAACGAAGCTGGCGACACAACTGTAGTAATCTTTTCGACATATTTGTTTGTAATCCATTCATGTTATACATTGTTTCTCTATATTTGTAGATAGGTTAGCTATCAATGTAAATTTGCATATATTGTATGTTGGATCTTTTTGTTAATTGACTTTGAGTAATTAGTTGATTGTGTAAACATTGTTTTTGTTGAGTATTGAATCATCTTGCATTTGTCATCATGTATAGCACTAACAGCAAATAACAATATATAATAGCTTTATTTTTAATATTTTTTTTTTTTGTAAAAAGGCAAATAATAGACATCAAATTTACATAAAACTGACGTCTATGTTTTCAAATAGACATCAGACTTTGAACAAAAATTTGATGACTATTCGATAGAAAGACATCAGATTTCTTATAAGTTAATTGTCTATTAGTCAAATAGACAACATACTTTAATATGATGTCTATTGATCTCATAATAGACATCACTCAACTTAACATCAGTTGAAAATCTAATGTCTATTGGTAAAAAAGCCCCATGTCTATCATGTGTTTTGTAGTAGTGAACCCCTTCATTTCCTTACGCCGGGGCGATAGGTTTTCTGAAGGGAGCACTGGGGCGGTCGAGATAGCCGTTTACGGCAAGCCGTGGAGGGGCGAGAGGAAAGCTAGTCCGGCATGTGCTTTATCGAGTGGACAAGCCTGCATGTGGGAACCACCTCTCGAGGGTGCAAAAGGTGCCTAGATTCCAAAAGGAATGGACTCTAAACGAATGTGCATAGCTCAAATATGTATACTTGGATTGTTCAAGGCTTTCAAGTTTTACCTCTTTATTTTCAAAAAGAAAAAGCTAGTTTTTGGTTTTAAAAATAAAACCTCCCCAGCGGAGTCGCCAAACTGTGGAACCCGGGAACCGCGTTCGGGGGACCCAACTCGGCGTCTTGCTTAAGGGCGGATTTTAAAGTTAAAAAAGATTAAGTTAGAAAAACCTTTAAGAACTGTTTTGGAGTCGCCACCTAATTATCGCGGAAATTAGGAACCTACTATCATGTCCTAAGCCTAAAGACATGTCCTAGATTTTGGAGCACGCCGACACCCCTAGATCTAAGGCTGTGAAACCAGATTGGATTCGGGGTGAGGGTACTTTAGAAAAAGAGTAATTCAAATAATGATTTATGAAAACCTTTTAGAAAAGCCTATGTAAAAATAGCCTCTACTGACCTAGAACAATCCAAGTAAGATGATATTTGAGCTAATGTTATCGCTACGTACAAGTGCGATAAGTTTGTAAAAGAATGCAGATGCAGATGCAAAAAGATTGATTAAAACCCTCAGTTTAGCATGTTTAACTTGTTAACGAAAACGGTTCAGTTAAAAGTCGAATTCATTGTTTAAGTTGATTTTAATGCAAAATAAGAAGGTGCAAGATGCATGCAAATAAAATAAAGTTCAATTGTCCATTGGTTTATTTTATAAGGTCGGTTGCTTATGCGACTTTGGCGTGTCATCGGATATGGAGTGTACCCGAAGTAAGTAGAACACTTGGATTGCAAGCTGGGTGCCAAAGCCGGGGGGGCGCTAAAGTGTAGACCCCTTTGTTAGTCCATAGAAAATAAGAAAAAGCTTTGATCCAAGTGGATCGGTACCTACCTTGTCTTGACGCTTCAGATCTGGGCAGAGCTTCACTTCTTGAACTTGAAAAGGAGGATGAATTCAACACGGGATGGTGTGTTGAACTCAAGGATTTGAGTGCTTGAGGCTTTGTGAGTGTTTTTGTGGTGTATACCGTGCTAGACGGTATATTTTGTGGGACCCAAGTGTGGGTGCTAAAACTAGGAAGAGAGGTTGTGAGAAGAGAGGGTTTTCTTGTGTGGAAAACTTGTGAGAATAGGTCGTGCGAGGGGTTGTATATATAGGAGAATAGCCGAGAGAAAATAGGAAGCAGGGAAAAAGCCAGCCTGGGAAACCGCATAGCCTTATGCGGTTTGGTGGGCAAACCGCATAGGCTTATGCGGTTTGCGCCATGAGCCGCATAAGCTTATGCGGTTTGCTGGTGTGGTTTTAACTTCGAGATTTCGTATTTCCTTAATCCGAATTGCTAAATCTTGGGAATATTCGGTGTAATCTCATTGCTTGTGCCCCAAGAAGGCCTAGTATGATCTTCTAGAGAGTTGTTGAGGGCTTTGGAGTGCGGGCCAAAGGTGGGTTTGGGCTCGGTTTTGGGCCCGAGACCCGAAAATGTGAAAAGGGTGTATTTGCATAGATTTTGTGAAATAAGGTAAGACGTGAAGCCGTATTTTGTGTAAGAGGGGACTAAAGGGGAGATTTAGCCACCGGGCCTAAATTTAGGGATTTAGGAATGCTGAATTAGACCTTGTTAATGTAAAAGGGCTAATTGTGGTGCAAATGCGAAGCTCATGCCAAATGAAGCGGGACAAGGACCTAGCTAGACTCCAAATGGACAAAATGAACGTTATTTAAATGCGATGTGAGGTGACCTAAATCATTTTAACATTTCAAACGACTCAAAAATGAATTCGACATTAGTTAGAACCGTTTAAGTCAACGTTAAAGCATGCGTAATAAAAGTCCGTGTTACATCACAGGGTTTTGTGCGGGAGGGTACGGATATGGGTATCCACACCTTCACAACAAATAAAGAATGAGCAAGAGAAAAGATGGATAAATAAAATTTGACAAACTATAAGAACCAGGGAAAAAGGAGGATTACGACTCCTAACTCGGACGTTACAATCAATGAGCGCGGACAAGAAAATCCGCTGTGTAACCTCCTTTCAGGGGACTTACCATATCGCCAACAACCCCCATACCTCCTCCAATCTCGTCCCTCTCAACAGGCAACACATGCCTCACAAACACGGCAACACATGCCTCATAAACACGGCAACACATGCCTCATAAATACGGAAACACATGCCTCATAAATAGGGCAACACATGCCTCATAAATGCAGCAACACATGCCTCATAAATGCGGCAACACATGCCTCATAAATACGGCAACACATGCCTCATATAATCACGGGAAAGTACTCTACGTCATGGCAAGAGAACGATACTTATCCTTATACGGTTACTTAACAATTTTAGAGTCTCATACAGCTTAAATCAACTCAAGTACATATACACTTAATTTAATCGTTAAACACCCTTTACTTTCCTCAGATTTTACTCGTCCTAGTTCTATGAGAGTCAAACTAACATATGGTTCACATACACACGCTCACACAATACTAATTTGCATACAACAGAACTCAATAGAGCGTCAATGATGCCCAAAATGGGGCAGCAATAACCCATCGAAACAGGGCAGCAAACAACAACGAAAACAGTACCTAAACATCCAAAACACGACTAATTAAGGCAAACCACTCTCGGCATCGTAGCAGCCCAAAACGGCTGCCAACCACAACCACAACAACACGGCAACAAGGCCGAAAACCAGCCCTTGTAAGGCTGTAAAAATAGCAACAAAGTCGACAGCAATAAGGGCAATACATGACCTCAACAATTTCACACGACCAAACCCTATGCCTCACTTTATTCCTCGCCGAAACCTTGACTGAATTATAAAATTAACTACTCATTGAAAGCACATACACACTCAAATTCATATATACCTTCCCACATACAAGACATACAAGGCGAAAATTACTTATATTGGAAGTCGATAAAATTACTTTAAGTACCATACTTACAAGGCTAAGGATTCACAACCACCATACATATATATACGAGTGTAACTACACGAACCTACGCAACGTTTTAGTCACATCACTTAACATTAAGTCGTCAAACAAAGCGGCTCAACAAGTTAATAATAGCCACGACCTAAAACCACAACGATGCAAGAAAAAGGCAGCCATAATAACTAAGAGAAGCCAGGCCTCAACAAATCTGACCAGCAGCCTTCCGCCAGAACCGAAGCAGCCTAGGTTCGCCTCACACCTGGCCGCTAGTCAATCCTCGGCTAGCCCACGGCCCCCACAACGTGCAGCAGTAGTCCACCCAACGTGACCCATACCCGTCCTAAAACTTCCATCCCATGGCCCATACAGACACACCCACATTACATTCAATCAACCTTCTCATACATCCTTTGCAACTTAGACAATCACACACACTTAATGCACAATTAAGACAATCACCCACACCCACAATACACACAATTCACACACAAATTAGCACTCACAAGCTAAGTAAGGTTAATCCTTACCTTAAAAGAGGAACAAGCTCGATTCTTGAGGACGAACACTGACTCACAAGGATTTTTCTACGAATTCTTCTTCTATAACACCCAAAAACATCACCATAACAATTCTAATCACTAAAGGATTAAAAACAAACTCGATTAATACCCTTTTAAAATCAAGCCAACGAAACCCTAAAATGAAAGCTTTAAACTTGACTTAGAAATAAGCCTTACCTTGGGACATAGTTAGTATGAGAGGATAGAGAACGGCGAGGGGAAGAAAACGAGACGAAAATCGAGCGATTTGGTGTTCGAACGGCGAAGACCCGGTTGATACACATGCGGTTTGGTGTTCACGGAAAGGAGATGAAAGAGCTGATGTTTTGGCTCTTCCAAAAAATAAAATCGTGAAAATAAGACAGAGGTGAGGGGAATTTATTTAGTGTAAGTCTCTCTTAAAACAGGTCAACCCGTTGTAAGCTAGAAACGGGTCAAATATGACCCATTTTGCCCCTTTTTTTTTCTTTTTATTTTTTTCGAATTTTTTTTTAAACCTTTTTCTTTTTTTTTTTTTTTAAAAAAAAGTCAACTCAAATAACGAATAAAACACAAATTTTAAATGGTAACAATATTGATAAAAATGGTAACATACTATATTATATTGGTGACATATTCTCAAAAAATTAAAACATAATTAACCTATTTTGGTAACATATTAAACAAATGTTATGACAATTTTTTATTTTCTATGTTTTGTAATATGTTACAAATATAATATAATATAATATGTTACCATTTTACATTACTTTGTTACCATTTTTAATAACCTTATAAACACGAATCTATTTTGGTAACATATTATACAATTATGGTAACATAATAAACAAATGTTATGACAATTTTTTATTTTCTATATTTTATAATATGTTACAAATATAATATAATATGTTACCATTTTACATTACTTTGTTACCATTTTCAATTAGGCCTGAGCATGGATCGGATATCCGATCCGAAACCTATTTTCGGATCGGATATCCGGAAAATGCCTAATTTTACTAGCCGATATCCGATCCGAAACACTTCGGATATCCGATTTTTGATATCCGAAAATTTCGAATCGGATATCCGAATATCCGCTATCCGACCCGATTTTTAGATGATATTGAAACTTTTGGGATATTACGAAAAATAATTTTACAATGACGGGACACAATCTTTTCCTTCAAAAAACGCTCAAACATAACAACGCTTATAACATCACAATCTCTAAAATTTATACAAAAATCAAATAAAAAACCCTCTTTTTACCAAGATTAAAAGAAGGAATTTTTTCAGAAAAAATAATTAAAACACAGATTTCAAATTGGCTCCAAAATTGACAAAACAAGTATCAATCTTCAACAACAACACAACGAAATCGATGTCTTGACAAAGTAACAACACTGATCTACGATGAACTTCGAGAAGCGACGAAGAAGAAGAAATCTGGAATCAAAAGAGCATGAATAACACCAAAACGAGAATCTAATAGAGGAGAAGATGACAGTGTCTTGATGAAAAAGAGATAATAGGAGTTGGCTTCTTAAAGAAAAAAGTATAAGACAAAAAAATATAAGATGCAAGTGATGAACTGATGATTGATTCTTAGGGTTTGAGAAAAATGGGGTTGAATATTCTTCTTTTTGATTTTCATTGAAATGTCGTTCAAAATTATAGGAGGTTTAAGGTTTTAAACATGGATGGGTACTTTTAATTATGGCCCAAGTCCAATTCAAGAGACCAACTTCTTTAAAAAAAATTAATTGTAATTCTAACGGATCGGATACGGATATCTGAATTTTCATAAACCAATATCCGTATTCGATCCGATATCCGAACTTTTCGGATACGGATATCCGATCCGAATCCTATTTTCGGATCGGATATCCTATTTTTCGGATCGGATTTGAATCGGATTTCGGATCGAATCGGATAATCGGATATTTTGCTCAGCCCAATTTTCAATAACCCTATAATCACGATTTCCGACAATAGTTTTTAAAAATAAATTTTGGGTCTTGAAAAAAAATTTAAAAAAAATATTAAAATGGATTGACCCGACCCGTTTTAAGCTTAAAACGGGTTAGTGGTTGCAAACAAGAATTTGTGATTTATTTTTATTTCGGGCTTATTTCATTTCACTCTTATTATTATGTGTTCAATCGGATTCAACTTAATCATACAATATGAGTTACTCCGTATATTTAACTCGAATACATTATTATCATTATTATTATTATTATTATTATTATTATTATTATTATTATTATTATTATTATTATTATTATTATTATTATTATTATTATTATTATTATTATTATTATTATTATTATTATTATTATTATTATTATTATTATTATTATTATATTTATTATTATTATTTGTTTTCATTCCGACTTGACATAACTTTATAAAGTAACTCTCGAAGAGTATTACCAATATTATTAGACAAACTTCAAATGTTATTATTATATAATATAGTTTCGTGTATGGAGGACTCCAAATATAATTTATGAAAAATTACGGGGTATTAGGCCCTGTTCTTTTCAGCTTAATTTCAGCTCTTATAAGTTCAGCTCAGCTTCTTCAGCTCCTATAAGTTCAGCTCAGCTCTTATAAGTTCAATTTCAAACTTACATAAGTTCATTTCAGCTCACATAAGTTCAATTTCAGCTCTTATAAGTTCAAATTCTATAAGTTCAAATTCTATAAATTCTATTATGTCTTATTTTTATATAACTATTATTATTGCATAACAATAATAATAGCAATAATAATAATAATAATAAAAATAAGAATAATAATAACAATAATAAAAATAATAATAAAAATAAAAAAAATAATAATAATAATAATAATAATAATAATAATAATAAAAATAATAATAATAATTATAATAATAATAATAATAATAATAATAATAATAATAATAATAATAATAATAATAATAATAATAATAATAATAATAATAATAATAATAATAATAATAATAATAATAATAATAATAATAATAATAATAATAATAATAATAATAATATGTTTCTCTTTTTTTTTTTTTGTGGAATAAAAAAATTAAGAGTCGAAAATGAAATAAATTGACACCTATAAAACATTTCTACAAAATGCAATACTAAAATTCTCGAGAAAATAATTATAGTATATTAAAATATTTAACCGAGCCAACTTATTTATAATCAACTATATATTGAGATATTTAACTATACTAAACCGCAAAATCGATTTTGAACACTATTGTTTATTATTAGTAAAATTAATCATTTTGAATAAATTAAAAGATTTTAATTATTGTAATCATCATCATCATTACTATAAATATCATTGTTATTATTGTTATTAATTTAATAAATTTTTTCATATTATATTAATATTAATATTAATATTTAAATTATTATTATTATTATTATTGTTATTATTATTATTATTATTATTATTATTATTATTATTATTATTATTATTATTATTATTATTATTATTATTATTATTATTATTATTATTCAATAAGTTTTAAATTCTAATAAATTTAACTCCAATAAGTTTAAATCTATAAGTTCACTCCTATAAATTCAATTTCATATAAATTCAGCTCTATAAGTTCAAATTTCACTCTTATAAGTTATTTCAGAACACATAAGTTCAAATTTCCATTTCTATAAGTTCATTTCTATAAGTTAGAATTTATAGTAAAAGAACAGGGCCTTATAGCAAACCCATGTAACACCTCAGTAACTGTCATAATGGAAGGAATCAAATATGTAAATAAATAAAATAAGTGTAGTAAAAGTGTGCTAGGTTAATGTAAAAATAAAATCTAATTACCACTAGGGACATCACCTCGAGAAAACACCATGAGATCATCCACAAAAACAAGGTGAATGAGTCCGAGCTTCGCACACTTTGGGCGAACATAAAAGCGAGGGTTGTGGGGGAGGGTTCGTAATGAACGTGAATGAGCTTCCATACATAGTACAAAATATACGGAGAAATAGTATCCCCTTGCCGAACTACCCTATTACCCCGCCTTAAAGAACCCATTAAGACTCCTGTTATTTTAAGAAATGCATTGCACAATCCTTTGCTCTCAACTCCCCAAGTATGAGGATATAAAATAAATAAATGATAATAGAGTGAAAAATTAGAGGTTGCCATGTAAAATATGTTAAACCATAGGGTTACCATATAAAAAGAGTCAAAATTAAATTGCCACATCACTTTTCGTTAACTATTTAACGAAAAAATTGACAGAATACAAGTTTAGGGTCACGCTAATAGGCATTAATAAAGTAAAAGGTTATTATGTATACCTTTCTGAAAGTAAAATTACCACGTAAAATATTAAAAAACACAAAATCACCGTGTAGAATAACCCTTTTACTTTTTACAAACATTTAAGGTTGTGAAATGTCAAAATTGCCTAACCACAAATAACCACTTCAAACCGTTCAGTTGAACACAAATTATCCGTAGTCCATCACAGACAAGACTCACTCTTGCCTAAATAGACCAGTGGAGGCATTGATCAAGATCAAGGTGAAACTGTTACACCTTGCTGCACTGGCTCTTTCTCCACTATTCTTGATTTCCTCAGGCGAAACTAGCCGTCATTTTGGACAGCTTACCAGTATTAACGATTTGGGCCGACAAAAATACATTTCATCCATTATTGCCCAAGAAGAAAGCGGCAACTTAACCAAAAGTTATACTACAGCCTATTTATAAACTATTGATTGACCTTCATCCCGGGTGGGGCTTGTATAAGACGACCGTGTTGAAGTAGCTCCGCAGGGAAGGGGGCTCGGCATAGGCTAACGTGTGACTTCAGGCGTGGAATATTGGGGTGTGCGCTCTTACACCGATGGCATCGTAGTTCTTTTGATAAAAGGCTCTCGTCTCCGACGGATGGTTTGCCGAACTTCTCAGTCTCCTCAATCACGTCTACTGCATCTCGGAAAAATTCAGTGTTGAAAGAGTTCCAGTGCTTTTTATTCTTCAAAGATGGTGAATCGAAATCCTGACTGATAACATGAAGGTGCAACTGCCTCATAGACGGCACCTGATTCACAAATATCAAAATCAAAAACTACTTAGTATTCAGTCAAAGAGGCGCATACGAATATTCTTTCACTACTAAAAAGCAAGAAGTCGAGAGAATTTAAATTATGGAGATGAGCTTCATATGTCCAGTAACAATGTGGATTCGTGATGCGGAACTGCAGAAGAAACATTAAATTCATAACTGACCAGAGCAACGTACCGAATGAAATCCAATACGAAAAATAAGGGCCTCATCTGTCTGTAAGAACCGCTCAATCCACTTTGTGGCTACTTTGTGCATCGTTTTTAGTAACGAAAGATGCTTCTGGCAAACATCACTGATGCCATCTAGACCATCCACACGTGCAAGTACGAGAAGGTGCTTTTTCGCCTGTCAAAAAATTGTTTAAACCTTAGCATGTCGGTCTTAACTGTCAGCAACAACCGATAAGATGAGCTTTTCACAAGCGCAACTCTCACTAAATAAATAGCAAGTGATAATTTGGTAAATATGCATCAAGGAGTTCCCTTTTTGTTTTTACAAGACAACTTTTCTATTTCAGATTTTTAACGCACTCACCTTTATCGCTATTTCTTCCACAAAACTCTCACCTTTCGTGAACTTGTTTTCTTTAAAGTTTCAACATGATTTACTTTCCGCATGAAAATAGAGACCGAGTAATTTTGCCTCTCACTGCATAACAAACATTTAGCACGTCTTCCCTTTCTTTCACATCTCCTATGTCTAAGAATTCTAAACGCACTTAATGGCATACCTCTCTCTATATATCATAGGCAAACACCCATCTTTGTTAATAGTGGATACAGTAACTCTCATCCACATGAAATAAATAAAAAAGTTTTACTATTTACTAAAATCGGTGGTTAGCTTTGACTTTGCCAGGATGCATGGGATTAAATTTTCAGAATACTCGAGGAGGAAAGCATGCTGGAGTGAATACAAATAGATCACAGTAGCTGTTGTAGATAGGAGTAAAATTTGCAATTTAGGAGGAAAGCAGTGAAGATAACGTGATATTTCTTTCAAACGAAGGCAGATAACTTTGGCGTAAGTTTGGAAAACTAAACAAAGAAGTCACAAAAGGCAGAGCTTCATAATGGATACTCGTAATAAATAAAAAATGTGGGAGTGTCAGAATCCTAAAATAAAGAAAGATAAAAAAAAAAATGGGAATTGTCAATGAATCCTAGTTCCCAACTTAAACATCTTTTGATATATCACAAAGATAAACAAAAAATGTAAATCGCCAAAGGAGAGGAGTGTTACACACCTTTGGGTAGGCATCGTTTATTACAACAACATCAGACGTCAGCTCTAAAACATCCTTCTCATGCTTTTCCGGATTCATTGTTATGTTGTACAAAGCTTGAGCCCAAGAAGCCCAAGCCTTAGATGAACCTGCATTTTTCTTGGTTTTATCTAGTTGCTGCATCTCCTTTCTGAAATCATCAATGTCACAACGGATTTCGAAGTTAAGTCCCTTGTGCTTCTTATTTCTCTCTTTACCATAAACGTCCTCCCTCTTTGACTTCTTATCAGAGGTTTTAGCGTCTCTGTTTTCTGTAGCAGTTCGATCCAAGACTTCTGATTGTTTCAGACGAACCTTTCCACTCTCTCCTTCGCCTGCTGCTGTTTCAGCCTTCAGAATGGTTCTGAAACCTTCAAAAAGTGAGGAGTATGCTTCTCGGAGGATTTTACAGCCTTCATCGTAGTTATTATTCAAGCAGTTGGGTCTCTCGGGATTCATGTTAGGTCCAAGGACATGAATGACATGAGTTACTGCTTCTCTTTTGAATAAAGGTGAAATCGAGGGCAGTGGAACTACCACCGCCTTTCCAGGAGCAAGAGAATTGGCTTTTTCTTTGGTCGCAATCTCTAGACTTGGACCTGCAGCACTGAATATGGCAGCATTCACACCCCCGCCTCCTGGTCTAAGTCGCCTGCAGTTTACGTGTCAGCAATTGACAACCGCTATCATCATGAATTTGCAGATAGCACAGTACAGCACGGAAGGAATACAACAAAATGATGATAAGGATTTGCAAGAAAAAACTCTCATAAACAGAATAATACATGATCAATTCGTCCTGTGAAGAGCTGGTTGAATAAAAGGGTATAATTCATCGACATGTTTCAAATGCTCGTCTAGTATCTAGATTCAAGAAAACAAACTCTCCTAAACAAAATCTTGGTTTAAAAAGGCGCACCTCGACTGAGCCTGAGGCAGTCTTAGAATGAGGCACTAGCCAAAATGCCTCGGTATATTTTAGGTGCATCTTTTTGACAAGGCTCACTTGATGAGACACTTGTACGTACTTTTCGTATTTTTTTTTTTCAATCAGACCTTAACTATGCCCATACTTTTACCCATTAGTCTCAGCTTTGATTCCTTTACATGCTTGCCAACTTGAAAAGTATTAATAAAGGTTTTTTTTCCCCAAACTTTTACTGCGAAACTACAGCTCCGTTACAAATAAGATGGCTCATGTCAAAAGGTGTGCCCCTTCGACATGCGCTTTGCACTTTTTTGCTTCAGCCCCTTAACGACATGCGCTTTCTAAAACTAAAAATAAAAACAGCAGTACCAATTTGCAGTATTAGTCTAGCACTCTAGTTGCATTGTGTACCCAACTAACAAAACTTATACGAAGTATAACCAGACTTAAAGGCAAGAGCAGTAAAATAGTCGATTTAGCAAGTACGGAATATATACTAGAAGTCATAACCGAAAGGAGAGCTCTATCTACTTGATAATTTAGAATGCATTTCAAGAAAGTAACCATTTCGCGGAGGGTAATGATGTACTACAATGAGACAGAAGATGAGTAAACAGCCATAAAATGTAGGACTTACCAATTAGCCGCATTAGCTATAACACTGCAGCGTAAACCTCCTTTAGAATATAAGCACGTAATATCTCCAACATAGGTGAAAAACTTATTTGGATCAATGTTCCGAACTGCAGCTTTAGTCTTAACCAACGGCAAGATTCTCGAATGACGAGACAAATCTATCAACACAAGCCTCGCATTTCCTAGCTTCTTTATATATTCCTCAACTTTATCAACAATGATATCGGAAGCCCTCTCAATGTCAAACTGAAAGCCCTCTGTTGAAATTGAGGGAAAAGCTAACGTAGGAACCATGCTCAATGAAGCAGTGTCATTAGAAACTTCCGCTGCATCTGAAGCACTACAAACAGACTCGATTTTAATACGCTCCTCGTTTGTCTGCTTATCCTTGGCACATCTAGTTGAATCAGGTTTAGGTTTTTCACTGCCATCCGTAATCTCTTTCTCGGATTTACTAGATAGAGAGCTTTTAGTGTCGCATGAACTGGAGACAACATTAGCAGGGCGCTCTACTTTCTTCAGAAACTTCATTATACCAACCTGCTTCTTGACATCTGGGCTCTTTTGCCCATAACAACCTGTTGGAAGTGTATCCAGTCGCCCAAGCGTGCTATATGTTCCGACAGCTTCTTGAACATCATTCTCAGTCTGGCAGATGGTGATTCGAGAAAATCCCTCACTCAATTTCGGTAATTCCTTCTTCTGAAGCATTCTGTTCACAACCGCAGCAGCTTTACCTCCCTGCAAATTGCCTTCATGACCCATGCGTTTCACAGACCTTGATATGCAAAGCTTAGCAGGTAGATCAAGCACAACAGCATGGATGTCTACTTTGGGGCTACCGAGCTTGACAAACTCTGCACGCTGTTCTCGATCCATATTGCACCTATCAATGAATATGCTTTTGTTTTCTTTTAATGCTACTGCTGCACTGCTTAAACATTGAACTTTCGTTCCAGATTTACCTTTATTAATGTTATCCTGAAAAGGGGCAAAAGAAAGAGAGAAATAAGAACAACTTTAAGATCTTGCATTGTCCTAAGAAGGCATCCTCAAATCAAAGCCTTTTGATTTTCACTTACGCATACACATCAGATCAAGCAAAGATAAGTACACTAAATGGCTAAGCCCTAGTCCCACCTCCCAAGTTTCGACACCAACATACATGCTGACAAATCAACATAGGACATGGATTATAACTCCAAATACTGTGATGTGATACTCTTTTCACAAGCACAATCAATCACCAAAATCACATACTCATCGCTCTCTCCCTCCGAGAGTCAAGGAAATGGTTATAATAAAACAGCTTGTGATACAATGTCTTAAAATTTCAATATACCACAATGTCGACTGTACATCTTCATCATCAAATTCCCCGTTTCACAAGCACAATCAAGTGGGCTCAAGAACAGCTTATAGAAGCAAAGGCTAATAACAATATGAGAATCTAATCTCCGCAACTTTAAAGTGTACCAACTAGCAAATTACCCAAAAGGTAAACTCTTGTGACCTAAGCTTAAAATTTATGTACTTCCTAAACCACAACTATAGTCTTAAACACCCATTTCATATCCATTCTAGCATCCTTCTTTCAAATAATCCAAGATAAATACTGGTAATGGTCGCAAATTAAATCTAATTTTACCCAAATACAAGCCCTGCGAATAAGTTATATGGGAGCCCATGGAAGCATTACGCTTAAGTTAACATATACTTCCCAATAAATATATTTCATACATAGGTGTATATTATATGTACTCTAGTTTATTCGAAGTATCCCAAACTTCATTACCCTGTGGAATATTACATGACAAAGTCACTACCCAAATCTCATTCATATTCTCCCTTAGTTGATAACCTAACAAGAAGAATTGTTGTTTCCGAACTACCCAACAGCAGGACCCCATTGCCTTCAACAAATAGCGGGTAATGGAATGATATATACACGACCTTACCCCTTTACTAGCAACATGCCAACATATATAGGACTCCAACAAATAGCGGTACACGACTTTAACCCAGTATTAGCAACACGCGTAGGGCTCCCACAAATAACGGACAAGAGGAGTCAAATGTACATGACCTTACCCTACCCTTGTACAAGCATTACATAGACGAGGGCTCCCACAAATAACACGCAAGTATAGTCAAATGTACGCGACCTTACCCTATCACTAAACGACAAATGAAGATTGTCCCCCAAAAGACCCGTACCAAAAATTGCATAGCGAATTGCAAGAAACGGCAAATTCAGTGAATCATTTTACTTTATTCCAACCAATACGAGAAAGAGCAAAAGAAGAAGGACCTGACAAATGCGAGTCCAGGGACGAGACGAGGCACCCATGACATGTTCACAGAAAGTGGACTTGCCACTACCTGGTGCACCCACCATTATCACCACCAAAGTTTTCACCTTTTGCTCCTCTTCACCTTCACCCACATGCAAAATCAACACAACAATTGTTATACTGTTCATTGAAATTGAAATGAGGAGAAAACCCAAGTAAACAAGACACCAAATTGAATGAAATTGAGGGAATGATTCATGAAATTACAGAAATGCAACTGATACAAACTAAAATTGAAGGAAAATCAAAGAAGTGGGCAGATCATGTTTACCAATTTTAGGGTTTGAATCATCAATTTCCATAGCTTTCTCCATCACTTTAACTTATTGTGTAGTTTTTCAGCAGTCTGCTATTACCATTAATGGAAGCACAAGTTGATGATGAAATAACGATCTAATTAAATGACGAATGAACATTTCTTAATAAAATAATTCGCACCAATGAGATTTCGTAATGATATTACGTGTAGGCCATGTAATTTTCTTAATATTTTTACATATGAATTCAAAGTTTAATTTAATTTTGATAAAATTTACGGATAACATTTGACATAAATAAAAGTTGCGGATAAGATTTTCATATTTAGATAAAAAATTATAAATATAATTTAATTCGACATAATAAAACCTAAACCTAATTTTTATTAATAATACATATGTAACACCCCGTGTTAATTTAATTCAATAATTAGTCATCAATTTCTAATTTCAAAGCTTAAATCAAATCCTAACCTTTTAACCTTCCAAAATCTCTATTTTTGCAAAACTTTCGTTTTGTAAAATTTATCGACTTCTTTAAGACTTTTTAAAATTTTTGAATAATGAAATAAATATTTTAGTCTTAGAATTCAAAAGTAGAAATATTTCGAAAAATCGTCCAACGCGCACACATTAACTTTTATCGCTTTTGTAGACTTTTAAAAGCGGCCAAATTTAAGTGAAAAACATTTTTAAACACAAAATAGACAATTTTAATGCTCAAATAGTAATGTGGACTTAATGGGTATGATGATGATGTTGATGATGCTAATTTAGTTTAATTAAAACATTATTTCTAAAACAAAACCCTACCTTTAATAATTCATTTAACCTAATTGTTTTCTAACATCAACTTCATTATTTTTCTAAGTCAAAAACTCTCATTTCTTCTCCTCTCTTTGCCGAGCTACCTTGCTCCCTTTTCTCTTTTATTTTTCTTCCATTTTCTCTTTAAAACATCCTAAATTAAAATCCTAATATTACTCTAATATTACACTAGTGTTCTTAGACATTCTTGGATATTTGGAGCTTATTATTTACGGGTTTATTTGAAGGTGAAGACGGGTACTTGGGTGAAGACTTAGACTTGGATAACATCGTAGATCCGGACAACCAATAAACTTACCGATTAAGGTGACTAGCTTTGTCTTGTTTTAACCTCTTTGTAAATTAATTTGTTTTGTTATTATAATTTTATGAGTATGATTTTTATGTTAAATATGTTAAACATCACTTGTATGAACTTGTATGATTATGTGTTGTATAATAAAATGATAATAAATAAGTAATAATGATAATAGTTAATGTGTAGAAAATTGTTCATATGTTTAGTTAAATTAATTGTGAGCATTTTTAATTTATGTTCATATGATTTTTATGTTTAGTTATGTTTTATTTAAGTAGTAGTCATATATAAAAATTATGTAAAATATTAACAATGAGTTTAAAGTGATTAAAAATCGAAAACGAAATTTGTATGTGTGTTGTGCTTGCTCACGGTTTTCTCTTTATTTTTACATAAATTTTCACTTTTAATTTTTGTAAATAATATGTTAGGTTAAGTTAAGTTAAAATGGATGTTATCATGTTATAAAAATTAATTTAGGAAAATAAGTTATTAAATGTTAAAATTGCTAAATGTGTTCTTAACTTTAAAAAGGGTGTTCTTGATGTTCTTGTGTGTTCTTGGACTTCTTCATGTGTTCTTCATTTTGTAGCATGCTTTGATTCTTAATATTTTTATGTTTGTTGTTATTTATTGTTTTATTTAACTAATGAGTAAGTATGTTAATAACTATATAAATTAAACTAACTAAATCATTAAGGTTAAAAAGTTAGAAATTTAAAGTGTTGAAAAACACTATTCATAAATGTAAATGAAATTTTTAGTAAATTTCATTTTAGTTTAAACCGTTTTAGTATAATTAGAATAATTAGAATATATAAACTTTAAGCTAAAAACCGATAAAAATCGAAAAATAAAAATTTGAACTTCACCATGAAGCCCCACGGCATTCTTGCTTAATTTAGAGTTAAATTTGTTTTTATCACTTTTTTAGTTTATTGTTAAAATAATTTAATTAGTAGTTAATAAGTTAGAATTAAGAAATTAAAAGAAATAAATGAATTTTGATATATATATAATCCACACGGCATTTGTATATTAAATTGACTAAATTTGATCAAAATGAAATTATCACTAAGTCACTAAAGTTTAATAGTTATTAGAATTGAAATATTGTATAAATCGATTTAGTTATAAATGAAATATTATAAACCGATAAAAATATGTAACCGTTATAAAAATGAACTAAATCGTGTGCTACCGCCTTTGCATATTGGACTGTTGAACTTGGACATACGGACTAAAATGAATCATCCACGTTACTATTATTTTAAAAATGAAAATCGCTAAATTTAGTTAATAGACGACTAAAATTAACTAAGTCTCATTTTAAAATGAATATCATTATCACTTTTTACAACCCGAACTTAACGTTTTTAAAACTAGACTTTTAAAATATTTTCAAAATTCACTAAGTACAAAACGAACTTAACGACTTTGAAACTAGAGATTTATACTTAGAAAATAAAAGGGTTTAGTTTATTACCTAAAATATCTTAAGTATAAATACCTAAAATATCTTAAGTATAAGTACCTAAAATATCTTAAGTATAAAAATACGTACAAGTATAAGAATACGTACAAGTATAAGAATACGTATAAGTATAAAAATACGTATAAAATACGAAGTATGAAAATACGAATACGTATAAAGGTACGTATAAAATACGAAGTATAAAAATACGAATACGTATAAAAATACGTATAAAATACGGTGAATAGTGAATAGTGAATAGTGAAAAGTGAATAGTGAAAAATTTACGAAACTTGTAAAACAAGTTACGTCTTAAAATTCAAAGATATTTCAAAACTCAAAAATTGAAATATTGAAAATAATTGAAAATTTTACTAAGTATAGAAAAATTTAAAATGAATAAGTAAATGACTTAAAGTGTTTTGAAAAACACTTAAATAAAATTGGACATACTAATAAACATATCGATATAGAAACTTGAAAACGTTAATAATTAACAGCACTTCAAATAATAAACGAATATGTTATGTGATCATATGAAACCTACAATTCAAATTAAACGTTTGTGTGAGGTAGGAGAGTCACAGTAACATGTGATATGTATATATCAAATAAATAATAAATCTTGAGTAAGTTAAATAAAAGGTCGAGCTTGGGCCTCGGATAAAGGAGCGTCGATCGTGAGTGAAGTGGGGTTAAGATAGTCTTGTAGCGGCGCCACTATCTCGGTCTCGGCGTTGGTCATCCCGGTTAGTGTGGTTCATTGGTAGCATTATGTGCTTATGCGCTCTACCCATGCCGCTACGCCTTAAGTCGTATGGCAGATTCAGTACAAGATAATGAATATGCCAATGCTTTTGTATCGAGCTTTAGGAAATAGTCGTTTTATCCAGAGTTAAGGTGCTCTATGAATAGCATAGCCCATTCTTAAAGTGGATATTAGTGTATGCATACTAGACTAGGGTTTTATTCCCCTATTTCGCTAAAGTTACCAGGGCCACCGTGACATTATGTGCTTATGCGCTTTGCGGTTCTGTCTCCTTGCCGTGTTTCGTTCTTAGTGGGCGCGACACTAGCATTCGGTCTCACCACATGTACAGATCACTTGACGAGATTGTATCTGAAGTTCGAATCATTTCGAACACTAGAGGATGAGATGCAAGTATTATAGTATTCGGCGTGGTTTACGAGTCGAGTAAGTCTCTGCACTATGGAAGTGAGATGCAATCGATCAGAGTACAAAGGCCTACTCAGTGGTCAGGCTCGTAAGCAGTATGTGTTGTCTGTTGTATGATTAAATGAGAATGAGTGTGTACTATCTTTGAAAACTAAAGACCACAAATTTCTGAAGTGAATTGAGTCTGCATGATGTGAATGATACGACGTGTATGTTTGTTTGCGATCCGATATCGCCTCGTAATGCTATTGAATTATTGTGACACTATTGCTATGATATTATCTGTTATTCGCTTTCATAATTGAATATCATGCTTATATGAATTATCGCTTTTAACCGCATGCTTAATATGAATTATATGTTCTTATATGCTATTTGTATTAAGCATGTTTATGTTTTTATCATAATATTATGTTTATAAAGCGATAGTAATAAACCAAAGTAATTGAAATCGAGGGTAAGTATGAGCATAGCTAGTCACTTTGTCATTTCGTGAGCATCCCCATCGATTTATTGTGCGGGATGATCGTGGGCCAGGGTGGATTTTGGACGGGGCCACGAGACGTTTTATTGCCTTACTTTTAGTTGTTTTTGAGAGATTGTAATATATAACCTATACTCTTCTAAATTCCGTACTTAGAGTTGATTTATTCAACTCTTGAACGATGTTTGTAATATTTGGGTTTTATGTATAATTAATGACGCTGGTTTAAGACTTAATTAATTTTCGCCTTAGTAATTAAAGTCGACTAAAAACCAGGTTGTTACAGTTGGTATCAAAGCTGACTCGTGACCGAAACATAAATGGCCTAATGCGATTTATGCTTACCTAACGAGAGACACCTAGGCGGTACAAACATATTAATATGTTAACCCGCAAGACTACTAGGATCAAATAATAAACTAGATTTTTCTTTTATTAGATCACTTAAATAATAACTTTGAAATTGCTATAAAGTGTGAGAATGGGTAGAAACCTTAAGGACCGACCATTAAGCTAAGGACTTTTAAAATAACGAACTACTTCCCTCAAAATAAAATACACTAACTGTCGTGTGCTTGTTACTTGCTGATGTGACTAACAAGACTAACAACTATCCTCGGATATAAAATCTAAATAATAATCCAACTCCCGAGGACTGAAGCATCGAGGAAGTACCAGACGGCACGGAGTGAGGACAGCTGTTAAATTCGTAACCAATTCCACAAAAATACATTCTCCCTCTCTCCTACCTTTTATATCCTTCCTAAGAAAATGTACTAGATACATTTTAAAATCCTAAAACCGATGTAACCAACAATTACATCTCAATGGAATAAAATACCTAACTTCTGTGCTTACTTGCATAACTGCCGTTATTACATTTATTTTCGAATAAATTCTATCAATGATAAGCATGCCCTCTAACCTCCCGCAATGCTAATAAATTCCTTCACGTCTTAATTCTTTCAGAATGGCTGCACCTCCAATGACGAACGCAGAAAAACAAATCCTGGCTGAAGAATCTCTAATCCGTATAGCAGAAATAGCCACGGACAACGCGAACCTTGACATCGGTAGCGCGCCGACCGATTCTCACGTCGCCATCACCGATTATCGTGAGGTCAAACAACCCTACCGAGCTCACAAACTGGTTAGAGGAAATGAAAAAGCTCATGGATCTGAGCAGAACACCTCCAGAAAAGAGGGTCAACATCGCCGCCTTCTATCTGAAAGAAGAGGCGAATGGTTGGTGGAACGTTATCAGGACCAATGAGCCTGACACTACGTTCACCTAGGGCGAATTTACAACAAAAATCAAGGAGCGATACTTCGGGTATGAACTCCGATGCCAGATGGAGGAGAAGTTCATAAGTCTGAGAATGGATAGCATGACCCTCCAGGAGTACACGGAGGAGTTCCAACGACTTTCCAAGTTTGGGACTACGATCGCTCCCAATGAGAGGGCCATGACTCAAAGGTACCTGCGCAACATGTCTAATGATCTGCGTACCTACTTGAGCAGCAACACCTACACTACCTTTGCCGCAGCATACGAACGTGCGTGCAGTGTGTGGGCTTCCTTGGAGTTGGAAAAGGCTGAAGAGAAGAAGAAGAAGAAGGTGTTTGTGCCATCTGTGGCACAGTCGAGCTTCATTCAGAAGCCGAACTATCAACGCCCGATCCAACAGAGGCAAAATTTCCAGAGGCCTGCGTTCCAAAATAAGCTTCCTGCTGGGAACAACGAGAGAGCCATGGTTGCAGGAAGGGCTCCTCAACCAAGAGCCTTACCGGGAAATTGTCGTATGTGTCGCAAGGCAATACATGAAGGAAGACAGTGCAATGGTCTGCCAATCACCTGTTTCAAATGCAAATTGGTGGGGCATAAGTCGAATGTATGTCCCAACAACTTGAACACGGCGCCTATTGCGGGAGTACCACAATCTGTAGTGGTACAGGGTCGAGTATATGTCCTCACAGAGGCTGAAGCAGAGGAGTCACCTGAGGCTGACGTCATCACTGGTATTTTTCTTATAAACTCTGTGAACGCTGTCGTTTTATTTGACACTGGGGCATCATTGTCCTTTATATCTTCTAAGTTTGTTTCAAAAGCTAATCTCACAAATTCTGAATCAATCAACGCAAATATTTCTCTCCCAAACGGAAAAATTTTCAAATGCTCCAAAATTTTCAAAGAAACTCCAATCACAATTCATAAAACCATCTTTCCTTCCGACCTTATCCTTTTCGACATGCCAGAGTTTGATGTCATACTAGGTATTGACTGGTTAACCAAATACCATGCGATATTTGAGTGCCGGGACCGAAAGATTCGCTTGAAGCATCATACGGGGATTAGAGTCACGTATCAGAAGACTTCGCCAATTAAGGGGACAAAAATCATCTCCGTACTACAACTACAACGATTAGAACGAAAGGGACATCAAGTGTACCTCTGCAGCATCAACGAAGTAAAGGAAAGCGTGAGCATTGGAGATATTCACGTGGTACGGGAATTCCCTGACGTCTTCCCTGACGAGTTGCCATGCTTGCCACCTGCGCGTGACGTTGAGTTCTCTATCGACCTTGCGCCGGGCACGGCACCAATCTCAAAGGCACCCTATCGGGTGGCACCAGTAGAATTGCAAGAGCTGAAGAAACAACTGGAGGAAATGATTGAAAAGGGTTTCATAAGGCCGAGTGTCTCACCCTGGGGAGCACCGGTTCTCTTTGTGAAAAAGGAGGATGGCAGTATGAGACTCTGCATCGACTACAGGGAATTAAACAAGGTGACAATTAAGAACCGCTACCCTTTGCCCAGAATCGACGATCTCTTTGATCAACTAAAGGGCGCGGGAGTGTTTTCTAAGATCGACCTGAGGTCAGGTTACCATCAGATTGCAGTAAGGGAATCAGACATCCAAAAGACTGCTTTTAGAAGCAGATACGGCCACTACGAATTTAAGGTCATGCCTTTCGGTTTGACAAACGCACCAGCAGTGTTCATGGATCAAATGAACAGAACCTTCCACGAGTACTTGGACATTTGCGTGGTGGTTTTCATTGACGACATCCTTATTTATTCCAAGACTGGGGCAGAACACGAGGAGCACCTCCGTATCATTTTGAGAATACTAAGGGAATATAAGTGGTATGCTAAATTTTCCAAGTGCGAGTTTTGGCTTGAAAAGGTAGCATTCCTGGGTCACGTCATCTCGAAAGACGGAGTGATGGTAGATCCTGCAAAGATCGACGCAGTGAAAGAATGGAAGGCTCCCACAAATATAACTGAAATACGCAGCTTCCTAGGATTGGCAGGATACTACAGAAGATTCGTTCCCGACTTCTCCAAGGTAGCACGACCGATGACCAAGCTACTACAGAAGGAATCTAAGTTCATATGGGGCGACGAGTGCGAGAATGCGTTCCAGGAACTTAAGACAAGGCTTACCACGGCACGGCCTCGGCTCTTCCCTACGGATGGAGACGAGTATGAAGTCTGATGGCGCCTCCTTTGAATGGCCTGGGTTGCGTACTGATGCAACAAGGGAAGGTCATTGCTTATGCGTCAAGGCAGTTAAAGGTTCATGAACGAAACTACCCAACTCATGACCTAGAATTAGCAGCTGTGGTGTTTGCTTTGAAAATCTGGCGTCATTACCTCTACGGAGTGAGTATCAAGTTCTACACAGACCACAAGAGCCTGAAATACATCTTCACACAGAAGGAACTCAACATGAGACAACGCCGGTGGTTAGAACTGATCAAGGACTACAAGATTGAACTACTGTACCACGAGGGTAAGGCAAACGTCGTTGCTGACGCTCTGAGTAGAAAGACTACGCATACCCTTAGCAACATCTGGGAAATTCCGGCTGGTATCGTCAGAGACTTCAAAAGGATGAATTTAGAGTTGGTTCAGTCTGATGATGCCGACTTAAACGCAATGATCGCAGAACCGGAGTTATATCACGAGATTAGAGCTCTGCAATGGGAAGATGAGGAACTCGTGAAAATCAGGAGGGAGATTCCTTCAGGAAACCGAGAAGGGTTTGAGATTAAACCTGACGGGAGTTTGAGATTCAAAGAAAGGTGGTGTGTGCCGACGTGCGGTGCTAAAGAGAAGGATCCTAGACGAGGCACATAGTACACGATACTCCATACATCCAGGGTCCGATAAAATGTACCAAGACTTAAAGCTGAGGTTCTGGTGGGTAGGAATGAAAGCAGAGATTGCCGAGTACGTTGCAAAGTGCCTAATCTGCCAGAAGGTGAAATTCGAGCATCAACGACCTGGAGGACTACTACAACCCTTGGACATTCCAATGGGGAAATGGGATTCCATTTCCATGGATTTCATAACAGGATTACCAAGGACTCACCGAGGGAATAATGCAATTTGGGTAATAGTGGACCGTTTAACGAAATCGGCCCATTTCGTACCGATCAAAGACACTTGGAGCCTTGAAGAGTTAGCTAAGGCTTATGAGAAGGAGGTGATCCGACTACATGGTGTACCACTGGACATTATATCGGATAGGGATCCGAGATTCACCTCCCATTTTTGGGAAAGACTACAAGTAGCTTTGGGAAGCCAACTGAAGATGAGCACAGCTTTCCATCCTGCGACTGATGGTCAAACTGAGCGAACTATTCAAACGCTCGAAGATATGCTCAGGGAATGTGCTTTAGAATTCAACGAGAATTGGCAGAAAAGTCTACCTTTGATTGAATTCAACTACAACAATAGCTTCCATGCTAGCCTGGGTTGTGCACCGTTTGAAGCACTCTACGGAAGGAAATGTCTTAGCCCAGTCTGTTGGGACGATGCTAGTGACAACGTGGGCACTGGACCACAGGTTATCTAAGACCAGATCGAACACATCAAAATCATTCGTGAACGCCTGCAAGCGGCACAAGACCGCCAGAAGATGTATGCTAACAAACATCGCCGACCTATTGAGTTCGAAGTCGGTGATCATGTGTTCTTGAAAGTATCACCCATGAAGGGGGTTCGACGTTTCGGTTTGAAAGGAAAGCTAAGTCCTAAATACGTTGGACCGTACGAGGTACTTGAAAGGATTGGTGAGGTGGCCTATCGCCTAGCGCTACCCCCCAATTTATCCAAGGTTCACAACGTATTCCATGTTTCTCAACTGAGAAGATACAGGAGTGACCCAAGTCACATCATTACTCCTGACGTGATCGCAGTTGAGCCTAACCTGCTATACTCCGAAAGACCTGTCAAGATTCTAGCGCGAGAAACCAAGAGGCTGAGGCGAAAGACGGTTCCCTTAATGAAGGTGCTATGGAGAGGTCAATTGACTGAACAAGCAACTTGGGAGACCGAAGCCTCTATGAAGGAGAAATACCCCGAGCTGTTTATCTCAGGTGAAAATCCTATCCTTCATTCAAGTTTCGGGACGAAACTTTTCTAAGGGGGGAGGTTTGTAACACCCCGTGTTAATTTAATTCAATAATTAGTCATCAATTTCTAATTTCAAAGCTTAAATCAAATCCTAACCTTTTAACCTTCCAAAATCTCTATTTTTGCAAAACTTTCGTTTTGTAAAATTTATCGACTTCTTTAAGACTTTTTAAAATTTTTGAATAATGAAATAAATATTTTAGTCTTAGAATTTAAAAGTAGAAATATTTCGAAAAATCGTCAGCCTTGTACATTAACTTTTATCGCTTTTGACGCCCGACTTTTTAAAACTGACCAATTTCGTGAAAAACATTTTTAAACACAAAATAGACAATTTTAATGCTCAAATAGTAATGTGGACTTAATGGGTATGATGATGATGTTGATGATGCTAATTTAGTTTAATTAAAACATTATTTCTAAAACAAAACCCTACCTTTAATAATTCATTTAACCTAATTGTTTTCTAACATCAACTTCATTATTTTTCTAAGTCAAAAACTCTCATTTCTTCTCCTCTCTTTGCCGAGCTACCTTGCTCCCTTTTCTCTTTTATTTTTCTTCCATTTTCTCTTTAAAACATCCTAAATTAAAACCCTAATATTACTCTAATATTACACTAGTGTTCTTAGACATTCTTGGGTATTTGGAGCTTATTATTTACGGGTTTATTTGAAGGTGAAGACGGGTACTTGGGTGAAGACTTAGACTTGGATAACATCGTAGATCCGGACAACCAATAAACTTACCGATTAAGGTGACTAGCTTTGTCTTGTTTTAACCTCTTTGTAAATTAATTTGTTTTGTTATTATAATTTTATGAGTATGATTTTTATGTTAAATATGTTAAACATCACTTGTATGAACTTGTATGATTATGTGTTGTATAATAAAATGATAATAAATAAGTAATAATGATAATAGTTAATGTGTAGAAAATTGTTCATATGTTTAGTTAAATTAATTGTGAGCATTTTTAATTTATGTTCATATGATTTTTATGTTTAGTTATGTTTTATTTAAGTAGTAGTCATATATAAAAATTATGTAAAATATTAACAATGAGTTTAAAGTGATTAAAAATCGAAAACGAAATTTGTATGTGTGTTGTGCTTGCTCACGGTTTTCTCTTTATTTTTACATAAATTTTCACTTTTAATTTTTGTAAATAATATGTTAGGTTACGTTAAGTTAAAATGGATGTTATCATGTTATAAAAATTAATTTAGGAAAATAAGTTATTAAATGTTAAAATTGCTAAATGTGTTCTTAACTTTAAAAAGGGTGTTCTTGATGTTCTTGTGTGTTCTTGGACTTCTTCATGTGTTCTTCATTTTGTAGCATGCTTTGATTCTTAATATTTTTATGTTTGTTGTTATTTATTGTTTTATTTAACTAATGAGTAAGTATGTTAATAACTATATAAATTAAACTAGCTAAATCATTAAGGTTAAAAAGTTAGAAATTTAAAGTGTTGAAAAACACTATTCATAAATGTAAATGAAATTTTTAGTAAATTTCATTTTAGTTTAAACCGTTTTAGTATAATTAGAATAATTAGAATATATAAACTTTAAGCTAAAAACCGATAAAAATCGAAAAATAAAAATTTGAACTTCACCATGAAGCCCCACGGCATTCTTGCTTAATTTAGAGTTAAATTTGTTTTTATCACTTTTTTAGTTTATTGTTAAAATAATTTAATTAGTAGTTAATAAGTTAGAATTAAGAAATTAAAAGAAATAAATGAATTTTGATATATATATATAATCCACACGGCATTTGTATATTAAATTGACTAAATTTGATCAAAATGAAATTATCACTAAGTCACTAAAGTTTAATAGTTATTAGAATTGAAATATTGTATAAATCGATTTAGTTATAAATGAAATATTATAAACCGATAAAAATATGTAACCGTTATAAAAATGAACTAAATCGTGTGCTACCGCCTTTGCATATTGGACTGTTGAACTTGGACATACGGACTAAAATGAATCATCCACGTTACTATTATTTTAAAAATGAAAATCGCTAAATTTAGTTAATAGACGACTAAAATTAACTAAGTCTCATTTTAAAATGAATATCATTATCACTTTTTACAACCCGAACTTAACGTTTTTAAAACTAGACTTTTAAAATATTTTCAAAATTCACTAAGTACAAAACGAACTTAACGACTTTGAAACTAGAGATTTATACTTAGAAAATAAAAGGGTTTAGTTTATTACCTAAAATATCTTAAGTATAAATACCTAAAATATCTTAAGTATAAGTACCTAAAATATCTTAAGTATAAAAATACGTACAAGTATAAGAATACGTACAAGTATAAGAATACGTATAAGTATAAAAATACGTATAAAATACGAAGTATGAAAATACGAATACGTATAAAGGTACGTATAAAATACGAAGTATAAAAATACGAATCATTATAAAAATCATTATAAAATACGATTGAATAGTGAATAGTGAATAGTGAAAAGTGAATAGTGAAAAATTTACGAAACTTGTAAAACAAGTTACGTCTTAAAATTCAAAGATATTTCAAAACTCAAAAATTGAAATATTGAAAATAATTGAAAATTTTACTAAGTATAGAAAAATTTAAAATGAATAAGTAAATGACTTAAAGTGTTTTGAAAAACACTTAAATAAAATTGGACATACTAATAAACATATCGATATAGAAACTTGAAAACGTTAATAATTAACAGTACTTCAAATAATAAACGAATATGTTATGTGATCATATGAAACCTACAATTCAAATTAAACGTTTGTGTGAGGTAGGAGAGTCTAGTAACATGTGATATGTATATATCAAATAAATAATAAATCTTGAGTAAGTTAAATAAAAGGTCAAGCTTGGGCCTCAGATAAGGGAACGTCAATCGTGAGTGAAGTGGGGTTAAGATAGTCTTGTAGCGGGCGCCACTATCTCGGTCTCTGACGTTGGTCATCCCGGTTAGTGTGGTTCAGCCGGTAGCATTATGTGCTTATGCGCTCTACCCATGCCGTTACGCCTTAAGTCGTATAGCCCGTTCCGTACAAGATAATGAATATGCCAATGCTTTTGTATCAGGCTTTAGGAAATAGTCGTTTTATCCAGAGTTAAGGTGCTCTATGAATAGCATAGCCCATTCTTAAAGTGGATATTAGTGTATGCATACTAGACTAGGGTTTTATTCCCCTATTTCGCTAAAGTTACCAGGGCCACCGTGACATTATGTGCTTATGCGCTTTGCGGTTCTGTCTCCTTGCCGTGTTTCGTTCTTAGTGGGCGCGACACTAGCATTCGGTCTCACCACATGTACAGATCACTTGACGAGATTGTATCTGAAGTTCGAATCATTTCGAACACTAGAGGATGAGATGCAAGTATTATAGTATTCGGCGTGGTTTACGAGTCGAGTAAGTCTCTGCACTATGGAAGTGAGATCTGATCGATCGAGTACAAAGGCCTACTCGGTTAGTCAGGCTCGTAGCGGTATGTGTTATGCATTTGTATGATTAAATGAGAATGAGTGTGTACTATCTTTGAAAACTAAATACCACAAATTTCTGAAGTGAATTGAGTCTGCATGATGTGAATGATACGACGTGTAACAACCTGGTTTTTCGTGACTTTAATTAAACTAAGGCGGAAAATTAATTAAGTCTATGTATTACAAACCAGCTGTTATCGTCTTACAAACTCAATATACATGATACGAGTTTAAGGATAAACAGAGTATATATTTAGTTACATTCTCTCAAAAAGTACAAAATAAATAAGGTAACTCTCCCCAGCATTCAATAGCGTTGGTCTCGGGGTACCTGCGTTAAATTCTCATCATTTTCTCGCACACTCTTTCGACACAGGCAATTCTAAAACATATGCAATATATAATGAAAATAAATAAATAAAAACAAATAGCAAGTAGGCATGCAACACATAAGGAAAGCATGATGATTCAAACATGAGTATAAATCCAATCACGTAACATACAACACTCATAGATAATCAATCTCAATAAGTCGTACTTCAATACTCAGGAAATCAAGTCATTCAGACAATAATCAATCAAGACAAGACAAGGAAATGCATTCAACATACGTTAACCAATGAATGTTCGTTAGCGAGGCGAAAGCATGCAGACGTAAAACGCGCTATAGTAGACAGGGCCGAACAAAGCGGACGTGGCTGACATACTAGACGTCCGCGCAGAAGCGATCAGGGCCGACAAAGCGGACGTGTCTGACAGGCTAGAGATACCTAAAGTGATAAGGACAGCCAAATCCCTTGTCTAATGTATGCATACACCACTATAGATAGGATCGTAGCATACTCGCCCATCGAGTAAGTAGTCACCTAATAATTCGACTATCACCTTAGACGGGTACCCCCGGGTGGGGCTGGAGTTTCCAATTACCGTAGTATGGGCTCACGGAGATATCAAGTATGCCCCATCCCTGAGGTTGTATATCCCGCACCGAAATAATAATTTTAAAAATTATTAGATCGCCTTTAGCAACTCTGGGAGGGAGCCAAAGTCCCCATAGACGGCTACCTCATTAACTTCGAACTCAAGAGTCGCGACATGGCGAACAATCCAAGTATTTTATTCAAGTAGTTCATTCCTTCAAATTCTTATTTCCTCGTTCACTCATAATAGGTGACAATTCTGTAACTTAAATATATCGTCTAACTTTGTATAATGAAATTTTAGTTCTAGCAGTTCTTCAGATAAGCAGAATACATAGAAAGACTTAAATATTTATTTTGAGTCCGTTCGTAAAATTTAAATATTTTCACTATTCATTATTTTACTATTCATAGTATTTACTATTCATCGTATTTACTATTCATCGTATTTACTATTCACCGTATTTTTATACGTATTCGTATTTTAGTATTTCGTATTTGTACGTATCTTTATACGTATGCGTATTTTTATACTTAAGTATTTTATTAAGTATTTTATACGTACATGTATTCTTATACTTAGTATATTTTCTATACTTAGTATTTATTATTATATTTTTATACTTAGTATTTTTATACCTTAAGATATTTTATTTAGGTACAAAATCAAGTTTATTTCCTAAGTATAGAATTCTAATTTCAAAGTCGTTAAGTTCGTTTTGTACTTAGTCACTACTACAAATATGAGCATCCACAACGGCAAAGAAACAACACCAATTATGGTTTTGCGTTGTTTATAGTATTAAAAACAACGAACAATAAATATCCGTTGTTAAAAGTAAGGGCGCCAAATCAAACTCATCATCAAAAACAACGCAAAAAAACTATAAACAACGGTTCAACTAAAAATAACGGTTTTTGTAAAAAATGCGTTGTTTTTAATGTGGACTTTAAATAATGGTTTTTCCAAATAAACCGTTATTTTTGACTAAAAACTAAAAATAACGGTTTTTGTAAAAAAGTGCGTTGTTTTTAATGTAGGATTTAATAACGGTTTTCTCTTTAACCGTTATTTTTGATTAAAAAAAAAAAATAAAAAGAGAAAGAGAGGAGAGCAGAGAAGCTAAGACACGAAAGAGAATAGGGAGAGAAGGGAGAGAAAGGAGAGAAGAATTCACCACCACCACCACCTCGGCCATCATCACTACCGCACACCACCACCGCCTTAACGCCACCAGTGTACCACCGCAACCACCATGTTGCTGTCGACCACCGTCCCCACGCCACCACCGTCGTATGTCGTTGTCTGGGCTCCATTTTCGACTCGTATTGAGCAAGGTTTTTGTCGGGTTTACGAGTCTACCTTAATTCCTCATCTAATTGAAGGTATAATCCCGATTTAATCGATGTATTTTGGATATTTCGTTTAACCCTAACCCTAGAAATTTGGGGATCGTTTTTAGGTCAAAATTGATGTTTCAAAGTGTCGATTAGATGAGTTTCTAGTAGTAATTGAAAATATTATCATTATTTGTAGTTTGGTTTACTAGGTGAAGAATTGGAGACGGTTTTGAGCTTGATACTCCGTGAAATCGCTTAGCTCAAAGGTAAGGGCCTAACCCTTACTTAGTTTGTAAGTGTACTTGTGTGTGTGAATTGTGAATGTGTGTAGTTGTTGCCATTTCATGGGGTGTATGCGGAAGTCGAGCTTTGATTTCGGGGGTATTTTACATCAACTTTCTTTGTCATGTTTAAGTATTGTTACTGCCGTATTTGTCGAATTCTTTTATCGAATTCATGGCGATTAAAAAGTCGACGACATATGATCCAATGGCGGGTTTTAGCCACGGAGAAGAAGCCACCACGGTTCGAAGTCGACCAAGAGAAGGCAAGGCAAGCTCTTAATGAACTTGACCTACAACTTGAGTCACTTTCTAAGAGACAAATTGCACCTCCTAAAATTAGAGGTATCTTATATGAAACTTAAGTCGGAAAATTTAGTCGTATTTACATACTCCGTATTCGATAATATCTTACTTACTAAGTAGTTGTTATCGAATCTAACACGTGTTTTGTCGATGTAATCTGATGAAAATTGCAGCATCGAGCTTTAGCAACATGAATGTGTAAATGCGAGAAGAACCTCCGGAAATTACAGGACCAGGACCAGTGTTAGGATACTTGGCTTTTATACTATTTCTCTTCTCTATTTTCTACAATATATTGTTTTTGACCGTCATTAAGCTGCTGTTGATGCGTCTGAAGATATTGTCGTAGTTAAGGCTAATGTTCCTACAGCTGATGCCTCGACTGCGAGACAATCTTAGGCGCTTGCCTCGACTGTAGGGTGGTAGCAGAGTTTGTTGCTCGATATCACTGCACATTCCAAAGGTTTATGCAGTTTACGGAATGTGCAGAGCAGATGTATAGCATTATAGGGTGTATTTACGTACGAAGATTTCCGTACTCATTCGATTATTTCATCACAATTGAAGTTCAGAATTTTAGGCTTTAGAAGACACATGTATTCTTACATTTTTTTTCTGTATGCATGTGTGAGCAGGAAATCGAACCAGGAAAAGTTCCTGCCAATAAAAAGAACAAAAAAGGTTCTTTCTTTTCCTTTTTTGTATGTATGTTTCAATGTCTACATTGTCCTACACTTTTCTTGTTTATAACTTCTTGAATGTTGTTTCTATTTTGCTTCATAGTTTATTGCTGTGAGTGAACCTTAGGACTGCATGTCTGCATCACTGCAGTTACGATCCGTTTAATCATTTTCATTTACATATATGTGCATCCCTACGTGATGTCACAAAATGCTCAAATGTGATCACATCAATTATAATATGGGATGTTACATTGTCCTACACTTTTCTTGTTTATAACTAAGGCGTAAAGAATTTGGTGGAACAAGCTATCTATGGGATGTTACTTTGTGACAAAATTCAGCTTGTCACTTTTATTTTTCGGATGATTACTATTCTTTTTTCCTCTTGATAATGTCTTTCAATCTGACCATTTCCTCCCCTGCTTGCTCTAGAAATTTTTGGTTCTAAAAGGAAAGAACGGAGCTTCAAGGATGAAGAGTATTTCATTAGTCCTGTTCCAGCAAATCAGGTTTCATTTGTTTGATATATCTCCTTTCTCCTCTTGCCTAACTTTGGAAATTTGTCGGATTATGACTTAAACTTTGGTGAATTTCACATTTGGGCGGGACTCTCGAAGCGAATCGAGCGGGGCTTTGGACCCAATAGGTACAATCGATAAACAAATGATTCCTCCGCTTTTGATTTTGTTTTATATATAAAATTTGAATATCATAATTTGAAAACTATTGTTGGAATGTTACGAGTAACTTAACCTTGTCTTTGCAAGCTCACTTATTTCGATGCTTGTAGTTGTATAAAGGCTCACTTATTTCGATGCTTGTAGTTGTATAAAGGAGTTATATGTATTGACGTGGTTTTAACTCTTCGTAGATTTGAGTCAGCTATCATGGATCTAATTTGAGTCAGTTATGATGGAGCTATAAAGGAGTTATATGCAAGCTCACTTATTTCGAATTTTCTGTTCATCTAATTTTCTGCCATGTGGGGCTGATGTAATACCACGTTTTTGGTGGTCATCTTTGCCCGATTAAAGGTGATGTATCGACCACTTTTGAAATTTCTTTGTTAAGCCGTGTTATTTCTTGCTTTTTGGCTTTATAGGCTGCCGTATAGGGGCTGATGTTGGCGGTCGATCATTTCTCTCATTGTTGTAGTCGTAACATGTGTTATTACAGGTCAAGTAAGTCCTTTAATTAATGCTATGTAGGCTGCCATTTTACACTCGTCTTTTCTGTTAATTTATGGCGTTGTACACGGCTGTCTTGCTGCTGTGATTTATTGATGTATGTGTCGAGTTAGAAGGCTATGAAGATACCGAAAATCATGAGGAACTCTTCCCGTGAAACAATTAGACCACTCGCATGTCGGGATCTAAAAGACACTGAAACGAGGTATTCCTTATATCTCATCGAGTTTTTTGTGTACTAATTTCATACATATTTCAACGATGCTAGGTTTTATTTGTATTGTTTGAGATTTCAGCTCAATGAAAGCATTGAATCGTTTTATATATTATTTGTATGCAGATTATGAGAACTTACGGAGGAGATTGAACATGGAAAAAGCAATGACATGAGATCGAAGTTTACAAATTGGTTTTGTATATTATTTAGGACAACATGAGATCGAAGTATGTACATGTATATCGTTATTGGTGGATCGAAGACGCTAGTTACGATTATTGTATTATTTGTAGGAATTTTTGTTTCGCGGTTAGGAAATGCTAATTCAAATTTTTTGTGGAATATTTCAGATTGTGCTTCTAATGAACTGCTTGAATCTAATTGTATTTATATAAAAATATAGTAATTACAAAAAAAAAAAAAAAAAAAAAAAAAAAAACCGTTTTTTCAAAAACCGTTATTTTTTATAGACCAAAAATAACGGTTTTTTTAAATAACCGTTGTTTTTAATCAAATATAACGGATTTTTTAGAGCGTTGTATTTGATTTTATCAACGGTGTTTCTATTTTTTTGGCGTTGTTTATATTATTTGCAACGGTCGACTATAAAACGGAGCTTATTTTTATTTAAAACGGTTTTCACCCGTTTTTAAAAGCTATTTTTGTAGTAGTGAGTGATTTGAAATAATATTTTGAAAGTAAAAGTCGGTTACGTTTAGTCATATACTTAACTAACATTTTAGCGGTTTCCATTTTTAGCGAGGTTGTCGTAGTTCATTTTAAATAGTCCGTATGTCCATATCCAAATTTAAGCATAGGTAGTATCACTCGAAATTATTCATTTTAATACGTGTAACGTTTATTTTTATCGGTTTCGTTGATTCTTTTTATTTACGATTCATTATACAATCTAATATAATTCTAATTAGTAATCAAATTTAGTGACTAAGTGACAAATTCATTTTGACCCAAATTGACCAAAAATAAGGTGAAATGCCGTGTGGTTTTATTTATGTTTAGCTATTTATTTCTTTTTGTTTTTATTAATAATTCATTACTTTAACTAATAAATTTATCTAAGTGATAAAAATAAAAAGTGACAAGACTATTTTAGGTCAAATTTCAGCCCAAAACCGTGGCCTCCTATGTACTTAGCTTTTTATTTTCGTTTTCTAATTTATCGGTTTTCGACTTAAAGTTTTTATATACTAATTATCTAAATTATACTTAAAGCGATTTAACTAGTTTACGATTTTCACTAAATATTTTATTTCATTTATGAATAGTGTTTTTACTCACTTTAAATTTCTAACTTTTTCATTATAAAGATTTAGCTTATTTAACTTGTATAATTAGTTATTGTATTTATTCATTAGTGGATTAAAACAACATTTAAGTACAACTTTATAAAGATTATTAATCAAACTAGAAATAAATATGAAGAACACATGAAGATGTTAAGAACCCTAATATTTTTCATATGAACATTAATTAGTCAAATTTTTATATGTTTATATAATTTTCTCAAATTTCACCTACAAGTCCAATTTACCTAAACTAATCATAATATGTTATTTAGAAAAATTAAAACTAAAAATTGGTCCAAAAAAATTTAGTAAAACCGTGTATAAGTATATATGTTCACTATTTTTTTTATTTTTGATTTTTATACTTCTAATTCAATAACTAATTTCCTTTATATTATTTATATGTTTAAACATGAGTGAAGAAAATAACAAAACATTAACCAACAAAAGTAAATCATTTTAAACACACAAATAACAATACTTCAAGAACACACATAAACACTTTAAAACATTTAAATTTCATAACAATTTCATTTCAAGTCCAAAACATAAACTAATTATATTTTCATATACATCTTATCCTTAGTATTTTAAGCATGCAATTTACAAAAATTAAAACGAAAAATTAAATTAAAAATAATGGGTAGGCCGTGGGTTTTGTTAGTGTTACACAAATATTATTTTTCGATTTTTGTCTTCTAATTTAACATGTGATGCTTAGGTGACATATAACATCATGCATACAATTAAAACATCACTTAGGAAAAATAACATATAATCAATTATTAGGCGCTTATCATTTATAGTGTGCGAGAAGCACCTTAATTAGGTTATGAACGAATTAGCTTAGCAGTTGTCGGGGTATATGATATGGTCAAACTGGCTCAAGTCGACGCCTCCACCTTGCTCCTCGTCTTTGGTTAGGATTAGTACATAAAAATGAAATAAGCAAGTTAGTAAATTATTTTAAAACTAAACTAGTAAACTAAGAATTTAAAGTATAGTTATATTTTTAGGTTTAGGTGATGTTTTAAATTTTCATGAATTCGATTTATGTTCATATTTATTTACAAGTTAAAAGAGGTAGTGATTACTAAATATAAATGGTGGAGAGTTTATTTAAGAGCTCTAAGAAATTTAAAGCAAGAAAATAAAGTTTAAGGAAGAAAATGCAAGGAAGAAGATGAAGATCTTCAAGGGAGCTCAAAGAGGAAGATGAAGATTGCTTACTAAAGTGTGTTTGTGTGTGTTTGTTTAGAGAGAAAAGTGTTAGAGATTTTCAAGTGGTAATGTGTAATGAATTGTGTAGTAGGAAAATGTTTACTAGTAAAGCATTAGTATGTATTATCATTTAAATTAAAAGAGCTAGAAGTGATGATGTAATTGTAGGAGTGTAAGTGAAGGGTGGTGTGTGTAAGACAAGTAGAAGAATGGAAGAGGATAAATATTGACCAAGGAGAGTTCAAAGAACTCGGCCAACATGCATCAAGTTGGCTCGATTTTTCGTTTTTTGAAATTTTCGATTTACGCGCACGTGAAAAGTCCCGAAATAAAATATATGATCTTAAAATAGTGGTTCGAAGTAAGATCGAAAATAAAAATGAAAATAAACCTCAAAACGAAATCAAAACAAAAATTGGGTATTAGTTCCTCGCAACTTTGAAATAAAATCTTATTTGATCGAAACACTTTTTTTTTTTCGTTGAATGTTATCGAATTAAATCATTATACTCAAACGTCAAAAAGTTTATCAGTTTAGGCTTAGTGAAACTCATTATTTCGATTTTTAGCGAAAGTGTTAGTTAAATCAAATTGAAATAGTAATTTGATATTAATATAATATGATTTATTAAATAATAATCAAAATGATTTTTATTTTGATGTGTAAGTGTTGTGTACGTGACTTTTGAAGAAAAAATAAAGTGGCTTGACTTTGATTTGCGTGTTTGAAATCGTTGACTTGAATTTCAAAGCCGAGAAAAGTATAAGTGTCCATTTTTATTTTAAAAACGAAAGGTGTTCGAAATTGAATTTTATGAACAAAAGGTTTTACCTTTATCTTTATGAATAGTACACTAGGCTTGACCATTTTGAAATTTGAAAGACGATATACGTTTTGTGTTGACTTTTATAAAATTTTGAATTGTGTTTCTTTTTGAATTCCAAAGGTAATGCAACAAACTTTATTTTTTCAAAAGTTTTATATTTGGACTTAGGAAAATTTAGTATTATTTGGCGAAAAAATTTCAGTCGCATTTTTATTATAATGTAAAAGGATGAGTTTAATTTAAGGAATTAAATTCTTTTACAAAATTATGCTACAAAAACACGGGGTGTTACACGACGTGTATGTTTGTTTGCGATCCGATATCGCCTCGTAATGCTATTGAATTATTGTGACACTATTGCTATGATATTATCTGTTATTCGCTTTCATAATTGAATATCATGCTTATATGAATTATCGCTTTTAACCGCATGCTTAATATGACTTATATGTCCTTATATGCTATTTGTATTAAGCATGCTTATGTTTTTATCATAATATTATGTTTATAAAGCGATAGTAATAAACCAAAGTAATTGAAATCGAGGGTAAGTATGAGCATAGCTAGTCACTGTCCGCTCAGCGGGCATCCCCCATCAGTTTATTGTGCAGGATGATCGTGGACCGGGAGCTGGATTTTGGACAGGGCCACGAGACGTTTTATTGCCTTACTTTTAGTTGTTTTTGAGAGATTGTAATATATAACCTATACTCTTCTAAATTCCGTACTTAGAGTTGATTTATTCAACTCTTGAACGATGTTTGTAATATTTGGGTTTTATGTATAATTAATGACGTTGGTTTAAGACTTTATTAATTTCCGCCTTAGTAATTAAAGTCGACTAAAAACCAGGTTGTTACAACATAGGACTTAGAATTAAAAATAAAAGTATAATCTAATGCGACATATTGATAATAAGTAATATTGAATATGATCGTTGCTCATGTTGACCAATCGAGAAAATATAATTTATTTATTTACAAAGTAGATGTCGACATTTCAGAAATTGCGCAATTTGAAACTAATGTTGACAAGTCAAGAAAATTTAATTTCTTAAATTAAAAAGCAGATGTCTACATTTCAGAAATTATGCAATTCGAAGATGATGTTGACAAGTCAAGAAACTATAATTTTTTAAATTAAAAAGCAGATATCGACAATAACAGAAATTATGCAATTCGAAGCTGATGTCGACAAGTCGAGAAAATACAATTTATTAAATTAAAAAGCAGATGTCGACATTTTAGAAATGAAATTACATGAAAATTAATTAAATAAGGCAATACATTGTCAGTTACGGTGACCAAATTTTTTCCATAAATGCTCAATCAAATCGTTTGTTAAAGCGTTATGGGTTTCTCTGCTACGAAGTTGTGTTCATGTTCCGATATATGTTTGTAAGTTCAACGAAGTTGTAGAATATTGTAATGGCTCAGTACCCCCACGTCAAATTCATCTTTTTTAATCTTGATCAACATTTGTGTTGTACTCATTCTGATAGGTGTCTTTCTCATCGTCAATTACTGTATCATATTATGCATGACAATACAAGCCATCAAAATTTTACCTATCAAACATTTATCCCAAACAAGGCAAGGACGTTTAATATATGCAAATTGTGCTTGTAAAACTCCAAAAGCACGTTCAATCGTCTTACCTTTTTTTTTCAACTTCCTCGTCTTTTCATCTTCCACCTGCAATTATTTTGAGGATTTGAAAAGACCATCATTGAAGACCAACATTCAAGACCAACATTCATTGTGTGGTACATAGTATGTAACTAGCTTAGAACCCGTGCAAATGCACGGATCATAAGTAAAATCCTTATAAATACATATAGTGTGGTTTTATAAATTCTTAAGAATTTATACGAACTTAGGTAAGAGTATCACAAAATTCTTTTATGTAAAGTATTACGTTTAAAATCTTATAAGGTCTCTCTAATTAAAATCGAAATAAAATTATAATCGTTTAAAAATTAACCCCTTGATTAAATTCCGTTAGCTTTTTTCATAAGCTTATGCTTATTTTAATTCTCCCATTTGTATAAATTCCCGTGCAATTTCTGAATATGATGATGTTGAATTAATTGTTATTGTTATAGTCTATGAAAACTCATACACCGTATTTAAGAAGTTTGATATAATAAGGCTGATTGATTCTCGCCTTTAAACAATATTTTAGGACATTGTATAGTACATTGATATTGTACATTTTCCAATAAATGTTTTTCTCAATTTAATTTGTTTTAGGATATAAGTCTCACGTGTAAGACGGGCTGATTAAAAATATTATATTGAGGAGTAAGTCTATTGTACAACTAATTCATGCATACGATGAGTTATTCATGGGATGATTATGAGAAATAAAAGGTCATAACATGTTATGATTAGGAGGAGAAAAGCAAGAATAATTAGCTATAGATTATAAGGTCTAGTTTAGAAAATATTTAAGGAATTATTGTAATGATTTATTTAGGAATATTTTTTTGGAAATATTGTGACTTGTAGGAAATATTTTGCTGAGATTTTGTGATTAGAGCTAATTGAAGGATAATTAAGTGGGCGGGAAAATGAATGAATGTGGAAGCGACACGTCAGCATTTAATCTTTAGTGGTTATTCTTTTAGTATATAGTAATGTAATAGATAGATATGTAATCGAAAGAGTATGTAACATTTTTGATGTTTTTTGCCTAGAACTCATATTATGTCTATCAATTTGAGAGGTTATTTTGAAATTTTAGTTGGAAATAAATAATTGGGTTAATTGAATATAACCCTCTTTTATAACATTTTTTTTTAAATAACCCCCTTATATGTTATTTTTATAACATAACCCCCTTTTAAGACACTTTTGTTTCTAAATCACCCCCAATGTCGAAATATGCTATTTAAAAATGAAATATTCACACCCTTAGATATGAATTTCTCAAGAGGTGTCGACATATTATAAAAATTGGTGGTAGTAACTTGAAAGGGGCATACACTATAATGTCTTTAATTGCCATTTTTAAGTAAGAAAATTCGATGTTGGGAATGATTTAGAAACAAAAGTGTCTTAAAAGGAGGTTATGTTATAAAAATAACATATAAGGGGGTTATTTCAAAAAAAAGTGTTATAAAAAGGGGTTATATTCAATTAATCCTAAATAATTATTAGTGGCTATAATATCTACATGCACAAACACAATTGATAACCCATAAGAAATGTGTACTAAAATATGACCGACTCGGCCCGTGAATTCCACGGGTCACACCACTAGTTTAGGATTATTTGACAAAAAATAATCGCACCTTTCTCTTATCTTCTCATTATAATTCTATCTTTCAATAATGCAACAATAATCCAACCGTTACATTATATATTCTTAAAATGGGTCATAACTGTTTGGTAACCTACAATAATAGGTCAACCTATAAAACTAACCATAAAAATAAAATTAAAAAATTAAAAAATAAAATAAAAAAGATACACACACCATTGCCTATACCTAATTTTATTTGGGCGTCTTTTTCATTTGCTTCCCATTATTCTCCATTTGCCTACAAACTCCCTTTGAATAACTCCTACTCTATTTCTCTTCATCAAGTCTTAATCATTTTCATAATTAAAGTTGGGCAACTTAAGAAGATCAATTATCACCATAAAATAAGGTAGCTATTATCGAACTCTTAATAATTTTTAAGAATTGTCATCTGTATTGCGAAGATGTTTAATTTTATCTCACGTCTTGTCGCAAATAATTATCAATTTGCAATTTTGTAACTTATCTCCATCCTAACAGTCAGTTCAATTGATATGAAATGATAGGTTAAAAAATATTGGAGCTGTTATGTCATATGTGGATGAATCTGAAATTGTCCCACCGAATTCACTTCTCGAAAAATTAAGCACCCCAAATATAATTGCAGATGTAACTCCCACCAAAATACAAAGTAAACCAAAAAAAACTAACTCCTAAAAGAGCCCCACTATCAAAATTCTTTATTGACCAAGTGGTTAATGTTGCAAATGAGTGCGTAGACGATGATCACATGGATGATGGAGAGTTTGTCCCTTTTGATGATGATTATTTAGTAAATGATGATGGTGAAGCACATTACAAGGATTAATCAGATGACGAGAATGAAACTCATGGCGAGAATGAAATAGTAGATGAGTTTGAATGTGTTAATGACATCGAAGTAAGTGATGAGGAATACATTGTTGCAATGGATAAAGTTAGAGGATGTAATATCAATATGTTAGAGCTTGCAAGGCAATTGGAAAAAGAAGCTACTGAGGGTAGATCAAATTTGCAGAAAGAAACTCAATGTAAGAGTGAGTATGAAAATTCAGACGATGAAATTGATACGCCTTCTGATAGTGGTGAAAAAAATGCAAATAAAGGTAGAAAGAAAAGGAAAGGGATTTTAGTAAATGTGAATACTGATTTCACTTTATTTCAATGGGAAGTAGGTCAAAAATTTGCAAGTCCCACATCATTTAAAAATGCAGTAGCCAAGTATGCTATTTTCCAAATAAGAAACTTGAAATTTTATGTTAGTAATAGTAAAAGACAACATAAGTTAGGGGTTCATTGTGTTGAAGGGTGTCCATTTAAGTTGTATGCATCGTGGGATTCTAGGAGAGCAACATTTATCGTCAAAAGTGTGGTCAGGGAGAATAGAAATAGGACAATGAAGAAAAACAGGCAATTGAAATCGACATGGCTTGCTAAGCAATTCTTAGAAGTTTTCAAAGCGAGATCACACGGGCCATCTAAAGATATAGTTGAGACTGTTACAAGGGCATATAAGGTAGTTGTGAAGAGAGATTTTGCATATAAGGTGAAATATTATGCACACAAAATGCTTCACAGATCTATGCACGACCATTACAAGAAAGTAGGGAGATATTTGAGTGCATTGAAGAAATCTAGTCCGAGAACCCACATTGCGTTAGTCACCGACCCTAAGAAGACCTCATCGCCACTAATTTTTCAAAGGCTATATATTTGTTTTGAAGGGCTTAAAAGAGGGTGGAAAGAGGGTTGTAGGAAAATTATTTGTGTGGATGCATGCTTTTTAAAGACATTTCTTGGTGGGCATATGATGTCGATTGTGGGTAGAGACGGCAATGATCGAATGTACCCTATTTGTTGGGCCGTTCTTGAAGGTGAAAACAATCCAAGTTGGGAATGGTTTCTCACCCAACTAAAGAAAAGTTTGGAGCTCGATCAAGGTGAGGACATAGCTATTGTATCGGATGAGCATCAGGTATATTTTATACTTTTAACTATTTTTATATTAAAAATTTATTTTACAATATGTAGTACTAAATTCATTTTATGTTCTATTGATAAGGCGATCATTCATGTCGTTGTTACAGTTCTGCCCCATGCTGAACATAGGTATTGTGCTCGGCATATTTTTGCTTCATGGTCGAGGATTTACAGAGGTGATGAAATGAAGCTAAAATTCTGGAAAATATTAAAGCATATAATGAGGTAGACTTCAATGATGTTTTAGACGAGTTGACATCAGTGGATGAAGCGGCTGCCATTGCGTTGAAAAGCTATAACCCCAAGTCATTCTGCAGGGCATTTATGAGTACCAAGATCAAAGCTGACACCATCACGAGTAATAACCTTGTCGAGACGTTTGATGGATATATCATAAATGCTAGAACAAAGCATTTGATATACATGCTTGAAGATATCAGGGCTTCATTGATGCAAAGAATTGTGTTAAAAAGGCAAGAAATGGAGAAGTCAAGCTCACTTATTTGTCCAAAGATAAAGGCTAAGCTAGAAAAAGAGAAATTTGAAGCCGCTAATTGTGATGTGTTGTCTTCTAGTGAGTACTTGTTTCAAGTTAATCATTTTTTGGATAGCTTAAATGTTGACTTGAAAGCTAAAACGTGCACATGTAGGAAGTGGGATATGTGTGGGTTCCCGTGTTGACATGCAATAGCTGTCATTTTCTTTTGTAACAGGGAAACAGAACAGTTTGTGGACGACTGCTACAAGAGAAATGTTTATTTCGGTCGTACTCATGTTCGATCCCACCATGTGAGGGTGAAAGGCATTGGCCAAGGATTGAATGTCCATTAGACCCTCCACCGATCAAGATTGGTCCAGGAAGGCCTAGAAAAAATAGGATCAAAGGCCCACATGAATGCCCTAAAAAATCGGAAAAGTTAACGAGACATGGAATCGAGATGACATGTTCTTTATGTCAAACTAAGGGTCACAACAACAGAAAATGTCCAAATAAGGACACAAATGTGGAGTTAAGACCTTCATCCCGAAAGGCTAGAGGACGACCACAAAATGATGGTGGAACATCTCGTGTGATGACTAATGGTGATGTCGGAATTCATTTTACAACTACGGCTCAACCCACAACTCTAGGGAGAGGGGGAAGAGTTATAAAAGGTGGTCTAGGAAGTAGGGGAAGAGGTAGAAGTAAAGGAAGCACAAGAGGTAGAGGTCGAGTAATCAATTGAGTAAACATTGATGGTCTTTTGCAGCAGCCACCGGTTGGATATGGAGTTTTATTACAAGTGATGGTGCAACTATGACAAATGTAAGTTGTAAACTTTAATAATTGTATTTGTTTCTTCGTTTTGTACCGCAAACTTATGTTTTCGATTTTCCAGGAACCATGTTCAGCACGAGGACCTCGGCATGTCAACCAATGCTCAATCTTAACAACTCAAGCGACACCACTAAGCCAACCATCAATCTTCAACTCCCAATGATCGCCACAAGCTGGGAATGAAGTTCGCAAACAAAGTAGTGTTTTAATTAGTCCAAAATGAGTATATATTTTAGGAAAATTTAACATGAATAAACCAACCTATTAGTGATCTTCCATTAATAAACCAACCTTTTGATTAACTCTGAATAAACCAACCTTTGCACCCCATCTTCCATTATTAAACTATCTCGATTTTAAACTTGTCATTTTGGGTAAAACGAAAACTATAACACACATGTTTTCACTCCATTATTAATGTTATAGAGAAACAAAGGGAAAAACATGTAATCTTCATCCTTAAATAGTCGTTTAAAAATGGGGATAGTCTAATATTAGAAGATAAGGTGTAAATGTTGGTTTATTGAGAGTTAATCAAAAGGTTGGTTTATTTATGGAAGATCACTGATAGGATGGTTTATTCATGTTAAATTTTCCTATATTTTATTAGCAACACTTTTTTTTGGTTTATAATACAAGATGAGATTTATTTTTTTGAGCAACATTGCTAACATCTTACGACATTAGTTACATACATGATATATTTGTCGGAATGTCTTATATATTACGGCATACTTATATACGCGGTATTATTTTGGGTTATTACAATTGATAGAGTATATGAACATCAAAAATAGTTTGATGAACAAAAAATTGATAAACTAAGTGGCTGAAGAAAATCAATTGCAAGGCACTTGATTTCATGAGTTGCCATAAAGAAACCAAAACAACGAAATGTATTAAAGGTGGGACTATTCTTATAATATTACTCCCACCATTCTAACCATTTGGCCCCCTTTGAAGTTACACAAATATTAAGACAAGTGGAAAAAGTAGGGGTAGTAAGGTAATTTAATTGGAAAAGTTGTCATGAGCATTTCGTATTAATTGGAAAAGTGGGGTAAAGTAGTCTTTTAAATGAACAAAATTTACCCAAAAAGAAAATGGGGTCAAATGGAAAAAAAATACCAAAAAGGGAAACTGGGGCCAAATGGAAAAAATGGAGGGAGTAGAAGGTTGGACCATTATGAGAAAAGAAGACAAATGTGAGATTATTTTATTTTTTATTTTCTTGTAAAGGTTTACCATTAGATCATATTTATCCGTAATTTAACTCCAACTAGTTTAGAGTAGTTTAACCAATAAAATATTAATCTTCTATCTTTCAACTACATCTCTCAACTACTTCAATATTTTCTCACTTTATCAATAGTTTAAACAAATTACCTTAAACTACTATCTCTCCTACTTTTTACATGTTCCACCACATATAATTTATTTTTTTCTTTTTCGTTTTTTAGAAAATTAATATAATTGATATCAATATTATAGTATGTATTATAGAGTTTTTGTATTTTTTCTTTGAAATTGTATAAAAAAAAAAGAATTTTTTTTTAAAAAAAATACCAAAATATATCAATATTGGTGTCTATTTCTAGAGAATGACAAATTATGAATGTTGGTATTTTTATTTTTTTAAAATTTTGCATAAATTTTAATTATATTACCGTTTTAAAGTATTTAATGGTTATTGATTAACTCCCTTTTAAATTTTGACAGCGGAATCAATGGATGGAAGAGAAAAAAGAATTAAAAAAAAATTGGGGTTGTATTGTGAAGCAATGGAATAAGGCCATGTGTATTGTTGAAGTAGTTGGACAGTTTTTGGTAAGTGTTGGCTGGGGCAACGAGTTGGACACAATTGTTCAACTCGTTTAGCAATTTTATTTTATTTTTCCTTTTTTTTTTATTTTTCTAAACAACTTCTTCAACTACCAATAAACATGGTCTTATGACCCATTTTAAGAATATACTACGTATAATGTAAAGGTTGGATTATTTTTGTACTTCCTCCATTCCATTTGATTCTATACATATTTCTTTTTCGGAAATTCCAATCAATTCTATACATTTCTATTTTAGTATCTACTTTATTAAACTAAAATACCAATATACCCTTCACTAATACCCACTCAACCCACTTGCAAACAATAAAGTAGGGGTATTTAAGTAATTTCATTATCTACCCCACTTGATTTTCTTCTACCTTAATTACCGTGTTTTGGTCAAACGTATAGAATCAAACGGAATGGAGGAAGCATTATTGAAAGATAAGACTATTATGAGAAGATAAGAGAAAGGTGGGATTATTTTTGTCAAATAATCCTTAAATTTAAAAGGGAAACTTGTAAAACAAGCCAATCAGCCGACAAAAAAGGGCCTGAATTTCAACATTTGGGGTTGCCCTAACACATTAGGTCGTTTACTTTGACAAAACTTTAATTGATTTTGACACTTTGACTTCACAATCCAAAAATCACATATACTCCTATTATTTTCAACATTCTTCGTAGACTCACTCATACTTTTCACAGCTACCAAACAAAATTTGATAGCTTACATAATTTCCAGTCAATTTCTAGACAAATATCACAACTGAATCACATCACATATAGCTATTCAATGAATATAAATCTCAAAATAAAATCCAATATTCTAACCACATACTACTACCTTAGTTTACTGGGCATCTATGAAAACAGGTTTCAATGAAAGTTCCACTGTTTTGCTGGATTTTTTGGATACCCATCATCCAATTAATCACTTGTATCGGTATCCGTTTCTCTTCTGGCGTATGTCTCGACGATCAGCGGTCGATGCTGTTAGAGCTGAGAAGCAGCCTTTTGTACAGCGTATCAGAGTCATACAGGTTATCTACATGGGATAATGCCACAGATTGCTGTCAGTGGAAAGGTGTTCAATGCAACAGTTCATCTGGGCATGTCATTGGCCTAGATTTGAGTGGAGAGGCGATATCCGGGGTCAATGGTTTCGACAGTTTTATCGGTCTTGAATCGCTCCAGAGTTTGAGCTTGGCAAATAACAGTTTTGACGGTGCAGAATTTCCTGCAGAATTTGGGAGACTTACTGGCTTGACTTATTTGAATCTGTCCTCTGCTGGTTTCAGTGGGCAAATCCCGATAGAAATCTCGCGACTAATTAACTTGATCACTCTTGATCTTTCTAGTGGTTCCTTCTTGTATGGATATCCTTCTTTGAGACTCGAAAACCCGAGTTTGGGGACGATAATCCGAAACTTCACACGCCTTAGAGGACTATATCTGAACAGTGTGGAGATTTCTTCCACGGGGTCAGAATGGTGCAAGGCATTATTGACTTCAGTGCCTAAACTGCAATTTCTGAGCTTGTCTGGCTGCAATCTCTCAGGTGGAATCGACTCGTCCCTCGAAATGTTGCATTCCCTATCGGAGATTTCACTCGATCAGAACAACCTAGCAGATGTGATACCTGATTTCATAGGCAATTTCCAAAATCTAACCTTGTTAACGCTAAGTAGCTGTCAACTGAACGGAACATTTCCTCGGAAAATTCTCCAGTTACCATCGTTGCAAAACCTGGACTTGTCTTACAACAGTCTCCTTCATGGTACGCTGCCCGAATATCCAGCAAGTGCATTGCTACAGAGGTTAGTTCTGAGCTACACTAATTTTTCTGGACAGTTGCCGGAATCAATTGGGAATTTGTGGCAGTTGCAGAGAATTGAGTTACAGAACTGCAGCTTCAATGGGATAATTCCATCTTCAATCAGCAAGTTAAATCAAATTAAGTGTGTAGACTTATCCTATAACAATTTCTCTGGTCCAGTCCCTTCATTTTCGTCAGCAACGAATCTGAAAAGTCTTCGACTTAGCAACAACAATTTAACCGATACACTTGCGTCTACGAATTGGTCCCACCTCTCAAATTTGGTAGATCTCGACATGAGCTTCAATTCATTGCAAGAGGGCATTCCAATGCAGATGTTTTCCTTAGCTTCTCTTACGACAATGCAGCTTTCTCAAAATAAATTCAGCGGGATACTCCACGAATTTCTAGAAGTGCCATCGTCGAGTCTGAATACTCTGGATTTGAGCAACAACCACCTAGAAGGTTCGATACCAAACTCATTGTTTGGATTGAAATCTCTTGGAATTCTGAAACTTTCCTCCAACAATTTCAGCGGATCTCTTAAATTGAGTGTGATACAACAGTTAAAGAACTTGACGTCTCTTGACCTATCACATAACAGCCTGTCCATTGACGTAAATGATATCATGTCTAAGGTTTCTTTCTTTCCACAGTTGAGTACCCTAGGACTTGCTTCATGCAATCTGAAAGTGTTACCTGATTTTCTGAAAAATCAGTCCAGTTTGCAGAATCTCGACCTCTCAATGAACAGCATCCGCGGAATAATACCCAAGTGGATATGGAATGTCGGTAATGGGTCGCCTTCCTACTTAAACCTTTCCTGCAATAGCTTTACGAGACTTGAAAAGCCTTCGTCAGACACTTCGAATCTACATAGCCTCGATGTTCACAGCAACAAGATACAAGGAGAAGCTCCGTCTCTGGCATCGCCAAATCTAATTTATTTGGACTACTCCAACAACAGCTTCAGTTCCATCAGCTCTTCCATTGGTAATTTTATATCGTTTGTAACTTACTTTTCTCTTTCAAGGAACAATATATCTCAGGAGATCCCCGTAACGTTATGCAACGCCACTTCCCTTCAAGTTCTGGACTTATCATTCAATTATCTGACCGGCAAGATTCCTCAGTGCGTGATTGAAATGACATCGACTCTTAAAGTGTTGAATCTGAGGCAAAATACCCTCAGTAAGTCAATATTTGACGGATTTCCAGAAAGTTGCGTTTTAAGTACTCTCAATGTTGGCAGAAACTTTCTGCAAGGACAACTTCCAAGATCATTAAACAACTGCAAGCAGTTAGAGGTGTTAGACGTCGGAAAAAATAGTTTAAACGACACATTTCCTCACTTGTTGAGGAACTTGTCAAATCTGCGGGTTCTGGTTTTAAGAGATAACAACTTTTACGGCTCAATTTCATGTCCACATAAAATAAGTTGGCCCTTGCTGCAAATCATGGACGTAGCGCATAATCACTTTGATGGAGAGCTTAAGGCACAATGTTTCTCGAACTTCACAGCACTGATGACTACAGAACCCAAATCGGCTACCAGTCTACTGCGCGTCCCCATCCTGCCGCTTGATAACGTCTTCTACCAAGATATGGTTGTAGTGAGCTCCAAGGGCGAAGAAATCACCCTGCAAAAGATTCTAACAGTTTACAAATGTATTGATGTATCAAGCAATAAGTTTCAGGGGGAAATACCAAAATCAATAGGAAAGCTCGTCACTCTTGTATTCCTCAACTTATCAAACAACGCACTGTCAGGTCCAATCCCATCTTCCATCGGAAATCTGATAATGCTCGAAGCATTAGACCTGTCACATAACAACCTCAATGGTACGATTCCCTCACAGATTTCAGATTTAAACTTCCTGTCAGCGTTGGATTTGTCCTACAACAATTTAACCGGAACAATTCCGCAAGGCAATCAGCTTCAAACGTTAGATCCAAGTGCCTACATTGGGAATCCTGGATTATGTGGCTCGCCCTTAAAAGTTAACTGCTCATCCGCGTCCCCAAAAACAGTGTCGGGACAGGCAAGAGAGTCGCGTAATGAACCGGGACTCGACTGGCAGTTCATACTGATTGGAGCTGGGTTTGGCACAGGGCTCGCTTTTATAACTGCCCCTCTTATGTTTTGGAGGGAAGGGAAGAAATGGCACGACAATCAGGTCGACAAATTAGTTTCGGCTATTCTTTCAGCGTGTGGGAAAGATCAAACTGCTGCAGATGATGACCTCGACCAAGGTATAGGGCATCAGCTGTTTGCTTTCACAAGTTTGGACGGCAATGAAAAGATGAACGGTTTAGGAGACAGAACCCAGTTTTGTTTGTTCTGCTCGAAGCTCGACGTTTACAGATGGAGGGTGATTCATGATCAAAGATGTACTTGTCATACAGAACCAGCTGTAACATCGTCCTCGTCGACATCTTTTTCAGAGTAAGTTTCATTTTGTGATCAAGATTCATGTTTCCCTTGTGTACATAAAATACTCGTACATGGTTACACACAGTAATACATCATCAACCCCTCCGGTGAAGGGGGTTGATGTCGATTCGAGGATCGTTTCGATCAAACCATTTTTTTCCCATGAAAGTCAGTCAGGCATTTCATCAAACATTGTGTATGCATAGCGCAGGTTAACTAACGCCAGAATCCCTACTTAAAAGACTTTCCAGTTAACATGACAAAAAATGATGGATAAGTTAACGCTTTTTATTTGTAGTCTTCTACAGTTAATTACTTCGTAAGTAATTACCACAGTTAATTTGTATGCCAGGTGAACTAAAATGTATTACTCGTACTTAGTTCCTTCGTTAAAAAAAAAAAAAAAAATACGAGTAATAAAAAACAAATGTTGAAACAAAACCATTGTATGTGTATTAGTGTATTACAAGTAAAATAATAACTGTATTCATGACCGTATTAGGTAAAGTGACATGGCACGAAAACACGACATGAATCCGACACGAATTTAATGGGTTTGGCTCACGGTGTGGTGACCCATTTAAATAAGGGATATTTCCTAAAGGTATCCCCAGCTTTTAGCGCTTTTCCAGTGCACTCGATTTCAAGTTTATTCCCGCGACTTCAACTTTAGTTTAAGTTCTCAAAATGGCCTTATTTATTTTTTCAAGTTAACGGCGTTAACTGAGTCTGAAACTCCTTTTTGAAATTTGAATTAATAATTGGACATTGTCCATGGTACCCCTAAGTTTTGGCGGATTTGCCCATGGTACCCTTAAGTTTTTTATCAACGTTGCCAAGGTACCCTTGAATTTTCACATTTTGCCCATTGTAATCAGTTGTAAAATACGGATATATTTGGAAAACTAGCCGTTAGAATGAGTCTTATAAGTACCTTCAACATTTTAAATCAAATATTGCGTTTCAATTCTTTGCGTTCATCACAATATATAATAAGACTACGTACAATATTGTTGCTATTTTTAGACTAATACGAAGCAACTTCAACATATCATCCACTTTTACTTTCATGTCACGAATAATTTGCACTTTCACGTTCATGTCCCTTTTCAATTGTTGTTAAATCAAACATTTGTTCAACTTCTTCATTTGCATTAGAATGCTCCCAATCTTAATTTTTAGCTCTGCACCATTGAAACCATCCACATTCATCACATTTGTAGTATAGCTTGTAAGGATTAGCCGCGATATGTCCAGAAGACCGTATATTTGACCTTCTATTACATCTCGGACATTGTTTATTTGCGACTAAAACTCCACTAAAATACGAACTTGATTGAGATCCAAAAGACATGTTTATTTTGAATGTCTGAGATTTTTTTTTTTTTTTTTTTTTTTTTTTTTTTTGAGTTGTAGATTGATGTGTCATATATTTACGTGCTTATAGCCCCTTGTTCACGAGCTTTTCTTTGCGTTTCACATGGTTTTACTTGCGTTTCGCTTCCTATTTCTCTCCGTTTTGGCTCTGCTGCGTTTTTGTGCCTATTTTGTAGGTTAACGCGCATATTTGGAGATTAGGATGCTGTTCGGGAGGTTTCATAAAGTTTCGTTAAGTTTCGTGATGTTTCGAGTTGGTTTCGTTGCGTTTCGCTTGCGCACGAGCCTCGTTTCAATGAATGAAGGTGTCCCGGGACCTTGGGACGGGATTTGAAGCTCTCATAATCATCGTAAGCCTCGTCCCTACTCCTAGGCCTCGTCCCTTAGCCTTGGGACGACAAATATTGCAAATTTAGCTAAGTACAAGAAAGTGCCAAAACAAGAAAAAAGTTGAAAGCCACGGGATGGCCTTCCCGTGTGCTTGGGACCTGTTGGCTTGCTCATCCCGGACGGGACATGTGTCCCGGAGGTCAGGGACGACCCCCGACTCCTCGTGTGCTTAAATTACATCGTCTATTTGAAGGGGTTTTACATCATATCTTGGCACGAAATTTTTACAGCATTCTTAGGACTCTCTAATCTAGTTTCTCTCTAAAACTTAGGGTTTAAATAATTTTCCTTCTTGTAATTTCAATTCCCGACTCGAGTACGTTGTTTTGATCATTCTATTTCGGTTTTGTTGCTTGAATTCATCTACTTCTACTTGGATTTTCTGATTGGTATTGTATTTTACTTCTCTATTTTCATTATCATTTCAATATATTTCATTGTTGATCATGTTTTTATCTTTCTCCTTTGCTTTTGTTGTTAATTTTGCTATGTGTGAGTAGTTCATTATCTAGGGAGAAAGGGTGATCATGGGTGAGTAGTCTAGGTTGATTTTGGTGATGATTTGATGAGGGTTTTGCTTGTGTTTTGGTTATCTTGTTTTGATTGTGTTCGTTGATCCCTTGGCCAAGGTTTAGCAAGCGTTTTCCACCCTTAAACTTAAGACCGAAAGCCTAGTTTAATGTAGGGCACGAGACTAACCATTAGGACCCTCACTTGTAAGTTGCGAGAGCCCGCATTTGAGACCTAGAGGACGCTTAGGACCGAGAGGCCAAGCCTATTCCTTAGCACATGAGATTCCCGACTCATTTCTGTCACCATCCTTCATCCTAGCTTTGCCTATGCTATCCCCGACTCCCTAGACCTTTTCCTTATCGTTAAACCCTTACCTTATGCTATAGCTTTAGTTTACCTCAATCATTCACTCGAATCGAGATTAGAATCACTCAAAATAACCAACATTACGACCATCTCCATGTGGATTTCGACCCGACTTACCCTAGCTACCCTAGTGTTGAGTTTGGCATTATTTTTGATTAGGCGAGTGCGACTAAACCTATCAAATTTTGGCGCCGTTGCCGGGGAGACGGCTTTGTTTTTGTTGTTATTTGGTTCTTTTCTCTTTGTTACTCTTTGTTTCAAGGAACCTCAATTCCTTGAGGCCGCTACTTAAAGCTCCCTCTAGTGTTGTGTATGCCCAGGTTGTCTCGTACATCTCAAAAAGGCTTGGCAATTCCATTTGACCCGGAGCCGGAACGTACATTTCTGAGGCGTAAGAACTTGCTAAAGGACTTGGAAGCTACTATTTCCCCTCCCACTTCATCCTCTAAAGAAGCTCACATTGAACCTACACCTGAGCCAAAGAAAATGGTGAAGCTATCCGATCATTCAAAGCCTACCGCCGCTCAAATTCCAACGGGCAATGCTATGCCCAACATAGCGGCTAATAACTTTGAGGTCAAGCCCGCGTTTATCAACATTATTGAGCGAAGTCAATTCGGAGGGAGCCCCGGTGAGGACCCTAACCTACACATCCAAAACTTTTGTGATTATTGCTCTACAATCAAACAAACGGGTGTGACTCAAGATCAAATTAGGGAGATGCTCTTCCCGTTTTCCCTCCGAGACAAAGCCAAGTTGTGGCTAAATTCCTTGAATCGGGTCGCGCTTGCTATCGTCGATTGGAACTCTTTGGTGCTTGCATTTTACCAAAAGTACTTCCCTCCGGAAAAGACCGCTATGCTTAGGAGCCAAATCAATAGCTTCCGTCATAGAGGTGATGAGAGTTTGTTTGATGGGTGGGAACGGTACAAAGACTTGCAACGTCAATGCCCTCATCATGGCATGGACAAGTGGTTCATTGTTATGCAATTCTATAATGGTCTTTACAATGAGTCACGCCAAGTGCTTGACTCCGCCGCGAATGGTAGGTTCGACAACATTGACGTCGATGAAGCTATGGATACGATCGAGGCCATGGCAATTCACAATGCGCAATACGGGAGCTCTAGGAACATTCCTAGGAGCGGAGGTAAGAATGATGGTGACGCGGTAGCTATGCTTAGCGCTAAGTTGGATGCCATGACCGCGATGATGATGAGCGAGATGCGAGCATGTGGTAGTTCCTCACATGCGGGTGGACAAACGGTAGCGGCGATGCACACTTCCCATGATCCGACTAGTGGTTCATGTGGTGTTTCCGGTCATTCTTCCTTAGAATGCCGACGTATGTATCCCGTTCATGCTTTTCAATCTCAACCACATTCACAAAACAACCCCTACTCCAATTAGTATAATGAAGGCTACAAAAACCATCCCAACTTGAGCTACAAAAGCCAAAATGTCTTGAATCCTCCCCCACAACAACCACAATACATCACCCAACAAAATTTCAGCCCTTACAATAATGCTCCACGACCCTACAACCCTCCGGGCTTTAATTGCCCCAATTTTCAATCTCAAAATGCTCAAAATGCTCCGCCACCAATGCAAGCCGCTCCGGTCCCCGATCCCATGAGTGAAATGCGAGCCATGATGATGCAAATGGCTAAGACGCAAGAGACTATGATGGCTCACATTCAAAAGAGTGACCAAGCTAAGGATTCGGCCAACAAAATGCTTAAAACGCAAGTGGCTCAACTTGCTTCTTCTAGTTCTCAAAGGAAGGCGGGTACTCTTCCATCGCAAGGGTCACAACCTCATGATACCGTCAACGCCATTTCCTTGCGAAGTGGCACGAGCTACGACGGTCCGCCCATGCCTACATATGATGCCCCACCTTTGCCTAAGGTGGTACGTGAGGTAGACCCTTCTCTTTTTGCTAACGATTTTAGTGTGTCTAGTGATAATGGTGCAAGTACTAAGAGCAATGGAGCCGGCAAAGGAGGTGGGGCAGCCATGGGCCCCCATGCAGGGCAGGCCGTGAACCAAGACAAGGGTCAAGTGAGCCAAGGTGGTGGTGTGGCCGAGAAGAGCAAGGGAGAGGGGCACGTGCAAGTGGGTCAAGGTGGTGTCGAGACGCAGCAAGCTCAAGTCAAGCCGGTCGAGCCTCCAATTCAAATCGTGTGGTAAAGTCAAATCTTGACTCACAGTTCGGTAAGTTTATGGAGGTAGTCAAGGATCTAAAGGTAACTGTGCCCTTTACTGAACTCGTTACACAAGTCCCTGCTAATGCAAAATTTCTCAGACATCCTCACCCGTAAGCGATCTTTTAGCGAGGTCGAGACTGTGGCTTTTATTGCGGAATGCAGTGCTCTTTTACAAAACCAGTCTCCTCCTAAACTCAAGGATCCGGGTAGTTTCTCCATACCTTGCACGATTGGTACAGTTTCGATTTCTAACGCTCTTTGCGATTTAGGTGCAAGTGTAAGCGTCATGCCTTACTCCGTATGCGAGAAACTCAACATGGGGCCTTTGAAAGTGACCAATATCACGCTCCAAATGGCGGATCGTTCTGTCAAACGCCCTCTAGGCGTTTTGGAGGACGTTCCTGTCAAAGTTGGTAAGTTTTTCATCCCCGTTGACTTTATCGTTCTTGACATGGCCGAGGACTCCCAAATTCCTATCATATTGGGTCGGCCTTTCTTGCACACTGCTGGTGTAATCATTGACGTCAAGAACGGAAGGTTGACTTTGGATGTAGGAGGTGATAAAATTACTTTTAACTTGTCAATCGCTTTGAAGCGTCCCATGTTAGAGGAGACTGTCTTTTCTGTGGATGTTATTGATGAGTGTGTTGCAGAGAACTTACCTCAAGTCCTCGAGAGGGACCCTCTTGAGGCCGTGCTTTGTTGTGATATGTTTGCAGATGACCTTGGGAGCACGGGAACTGGACGAGATGTGCTTAAGGATGCGTTGAGTGGAGATACGGTTGGCTTTGCTGCAAGCCAACCAATTGGAGCTGTTGATGATGATGGCCGAGTGAATGATGATGATGGATATGACGATGAGGAGGACGATGGAAGTGGGTTCGTGTACGACGCGACCCATGGTTGGTGGTACTTCTAGTACCCTCTGCTGAGCCCCCCGTTTTATGCTGGTTTAGGGGGGCGTTTTATCATTGTAAATATCATGTATGTACTTTATTTTCTTTTGAGACTTTGCTCGTTTTTTCTCCCTTATTTTTATGGTCCCCGTGTTGATGTGCTTTAGGACACATTGGGGATAATGTGTCGTCTGGTTTGGGGGGAGAAACGCTTTGCTTTATTTTTGCGTTTTCTTTTGATTGTCTTGTTTTTCCAAAAAACTCACAAAATCCAAAAAAATCAGAAAATTTCAAAAAAAAAAATCCAAAAATACGTATCCCGTTCCGTTGTGCGAGCTTGTTTCTACATTATTCTTTCCCAACATCTCTTCCCTTGTATGCTTTGAGCTTTGGCATGATTTATTTTGTTGGTTTAGCGCTACGGGGATGTTGAGACGCTTGTAGATGATGGCATGTGCTTTTAATTTGTTGGCTTTATCATTCGCGGACTATAGCTACTCTTATTGTGAGGTTGTGAGCCTCTAGAGGCCGGTTCATCTATCCCGGTCCTCATGCTTCTATTGTGAGTAGTTCTCCTCGTGGGGTACGTAACATTAACGCGCATAAGTGTGGCCCCTATCCCGTGTTCCCCGCGATTTTGTCACATGTTTTGCATATGAGGCTTTAGTCGATTTTCATTTTATTCACCTTGTTCTTACATTGTTCTATCCTCTCATATATGATCCTAATACCCTTTACCCACTTGAGTTTGCTAGCTACATTGCCAAAGAGCCTACCCTAGCCTAGCTAGTTACCGCTTTTGCTTACTCTTGTGCTCGTTCCTTGAGTTGTGGTCATTGCTACGACTTGCTGATGTCGTTTGCTTGGTGAGTGTTGGTGAATATGTGTCGGGATTGCTCTTTCCCCGACTTTGATGAGGTTTTCCGCAACTTGTGAGTGTGCTCTTTGCTCAAGAAAAAAGAAACACAAAAATCTGAAAAAAAAAACAAACACAACACACAAACTACAAAAGAAAGAAAATGTGTGCACAAAATGAAGAGTTGTTGTTGTTGTTACATGAGTGAGCACTTGTATTCGATGTTATTGTTGCGATGATGTGTAGAGGAGACCGATATGCTGCTTTCGGTCCGTTTTTCATGAGAGTTGGGTTCCTTGTTGGCTTGGACGAGCACTTGAGTAGTACTAGTGGTTTCTAGTGGCTTAGCTCCACGATTCCATAATCATTTGTCCACCTTTCTACCCTTACCTCTCTTTGGCCTTTACACACCTCATTTCCTATGTAAGCCCTCATGTTTAATTTGTATCGTTTTTGTGACAATATTTGTGTACGGGAATGCGAGATTTGGTCCACATTAGATTGCGGGCGTGCTTCCACAAGTCGAGTAGGTGAGTGTCATCACATTTATCACCTTGTTCATTATTTGTGCTAGAGTGGAAACCGCGAGAGGTCCGTGATTTGATTGCTAGAGAGCCTAAGTTTAAGCCATGCTATTCATTCTGCGCCGTCTTGTAATTCTCATCCGTTAGCTAGCTATTTCCTTTGTCCCATCTTGCTTCGGGATTGATCGCCATTTGCTAGAGCTACTTGCGGTTTGGTGATTGTTGGGGAAGTCTTCTTATTCTCGCTTTGTCCTCTATTTTCTATTATGCTTGGTTGCTTGAGGACAAGCAACGGTTCGGTTTGGGGGAGTTTGATGTGTCATATATTTACGTACTTATAGCCCCTTGTTCACGAGCTTTTCTTTGCGTTTCCCATGCTTTTACTTGCGTTTCGCTTCCTATTTCTCTCCGTTTTGGCTCTGCTGCGTTTTTGTGCCTATTTTGTAGGTTAACGCGCATATTTGGAGGTTAGGATGCTGTTCGGGAGGTTTCGTAAAGTTTCGTTAAGTTTCGTGAAGTTTCGAGTTGGTTTCGTTGCGTTTCGCTTGCGCACGAGCCTCGTTTCAATGAATGAAGGTGTCCCGGGACCTTGGGACGGGATTTGAAGCTCTCATAATCATCCTAAGCCTCGTCCCTACTCCTAGGCCTCGTCCCTTAGCCTTGGGACGACAAATATTGCAAATTTAGCTAAGTACAAGAAAGTGCCAAAACAAGAAAAAAGCTGAAAGCCACGGGATGGCCTTCCTGTGTGCTTGGGACCTGTTGGCTTGCTCATCCCGGACGGGACATGTGTCCCGGAGGTCAGGGACGACCCCCGACTCCTCGTGTGCTTAAATTACATCGTCTATTTGAAGGGGTTTTACATCATATCTTGGCACGAAATTTTTACAGCATTCTTAGGACTCTCTAAACTAGTTTCTCTCCAAAACTTAGGGTTTAAATAATTTTCCTTCTTGTAATTTCAATTCCCGACTCGAGTACGTTGTTTTGATCATTCTATTTCGGTTTTGTTGCTTGAATTCATCTACTTCTACTTGGATTTTCTGATTGGTATTGTATTTTACTTCTCTCTTTTCATTATCATTTCAATATATTTCATTGTTGATCATGTTTTTATCTTTCTCCTTTGCTTTTGTTGTTAATTTTGCTATGTGTGAGTAGTTCATTATCTAGGGAGAAAGGGTGATCATGGGTGAGTAGTCTAGGTTGATTTTGGTGATGATTTGATGAGGGTTTTGCTTGTGTTTTGGTTATCTTGTTTTGATTGTGTTCGTTGATCCCTTGGCCAAGGTTTAGCAAGCGTTTTCCACCCTTAAATTTAAGACCGAAAGCCTAGTTTAATGTAGGGCACGAGACTAACCATTAGGACCCTCACTTGTAAGTTGCGAGAGCCCGCATTTGAGACCTAGAGGACGCTTAGGACCGAGAGGCCAAGCATATTCCTTAGCACATGCGATTCCCGACTCATTTCTATCACCATCCTTCATCCTAGCTTTGCCTATGCTATCCCCGACTCCCTAGACCTTTTCCTTATCGTTAAACCCTTACCTTACGCTATAGCTTTAGTTTACCACAATCATTCACTCGAACCGAGATTAGAATCACTCAAAATAACCAACATTACGACCATCTCCCTGTGGATTTCGACCCAACTTACCCTAGCTACCCTAGTGTTGAGTTTGGCATTATTTTTGATTAGGCGAGTGCGACTAAACCTATCAAATAGATGTATTACTTGAGTAATGACATGTCTCAAATATTGAAGGTACTTATAAGACTCATTCTAACGGCTAATTTTCCAAATATATCCATTATTTTACAACTGGTTACAATGGACAAAATGTGAAAACTCAGGGGTACCTTGGGCAACGTTGATAAAACTTAAGGGTACCATGGGGAAATCCGCCAAAACTTATGGGTACCATGGGCAATGTCCAATTATTAATTTAAATTTCAAAACAGAGTTTCAGACTCGGTTAACGCCGCTAAGATGAAATAAAAATAGTCAATCAAAACAATTGTCTCTACAAGGGAAAAATAAAAAGGAAAAAAAATAATAAATTTTAAGTTGGGTCTAGAGTCCCTCTAGCCAGACATAGGCCGAGCAAGGAACTCTCAGACGGCCAAGCTCAACCAAGATTATTAAACCCATAGCTAGGGACGTATCAAAGTATAATAATTACTCCCTATGTTTAATAATGTTCTAATTCATCCCAATTTATATAATATTATTAAAATTAAATGATAACTTAAATCATCTTCATCATTATCATCTATATCTATATCTATATATTTATATATATCTATCTATATCTATATATCTATATCTATCTATATCTATATATATTATTAAAAGGCAATCCCTCACTCATGTACTTTATAAGAAACAAACCTCACTCCTTCTCTTGCTGCCACGTCATAAAAATTGACAAAATTCTGGCCACGTCACCGGTCCGCATCACCTTGAGCATTCAAAATAGTGAGCACATTCAATGCATTCAAAAAACCGATCAAATCAACGGAATACCAAAAATCCAAATAAAGTACTCCTTGGATTTACCAGAACATCAATCTCTTCACTTCGTGCAAATATCTCTCTCTCTTTCTCTCTCTCTCACACTCCGAATGGTCTATCACCATCCATTCATTTCAACATCATCTGTCAAATTTTGTGCCATCTTTTTTGTTCTATGCCCAGGTATTACGATTTTATTGATGATAATCGATCGACTTCTTAGAGTATATTTGTGTGGCCTTTGTTTTGCATTGTAATTTTACATTGGACTTTTGGAATTGAGGTTATAGTGATGGTGGTTCTATTTTTAATCGGCATTACCGTTGAGCATGATACTCCATTTCACAGCAAAGACCTAGGTATTTATCACCTTTTACTAATATCATTTCTCCTTAACTACTCTTTTAACATTTAAGTATTATTCAATTTTTAATAAACTATTGACCTTTTTATTCTGATTTTGATAATTTCCTAAATTGTAGCCTTTTGACCGGGTTTGTATGTTGCTATGTGTTGAACATCAAATTTTAATAGTGTGATTTTCTTTTCATCACTTGAATTTTGCTATAGTGTGAGTTTTTTTTTTTTTTTTTTTTCATCCCTCGAATTTGTTTGGGTCTGTGTCTTTGTTTGTCTATGTTAGAATTTATCGAGTTGAAGTTGCATTAAGATGTTCATCCTTATAATTGTATGAATTGTATTTGATATGGAGTAGGTGCCCTACCAAGCATTATTTTTGGGATCGTCGCTGACTTCCTTTCTTTCTTTGGGAAGGGAAACCTCATGTAACGAAACATAAGAAATCTAAGGTATGATCCTCCCAACCTATAAATATCGCACGGTTCGTATGGGTATTTTACCAATGGTTATGGGAACATCTCAGTCCTTATAAGCTGTTCAAAATTGAAATTGTATTGATATGGTGCAAAATTTGTGTTTGACCTGTCGAGATTTGGTGTTTTCGTTTGTCAAGATTAGTAGTTTATTTGGGTACAACCTAAATATGTTTTATGGTATGGAAATTATCTTAGACGACTGATTTTAGGCTAACTAAGCCAATAGAGTCACAAGGTTGTAGCTGGGTAAGAGAAGTTTGGGAGATGAATGACTTTGGGCCAATAAACAGGCAACACTAAAATGACTTCTTGTATAGCGCGTCTTTTATGGACGCTCTCTAAGCTAGACAAGGAGGCTCTACTACGATACCTGAGGATTGTTTTGGCAGTGTGGTACATTCAAAATATGAGGGTTTTCGAAGACGAGCTCCTAAATCAAGAGGTTGTGATTATGTGCTTCATACAACTACTGTATGAGTATTATGGCTATCAGGATGAAGTTTGCAAGGTTCAACACAGTGCGGAGTAGAAATCAACACGTGGTTACGACCAGATATAGGAATGATTAAAATCAATATTGATGCGGCCTGTATTAATGTCGGCGAAGTGGGTCTGGGTGTCGCTGGCAGAAACGATGAAGGTAAGGTGGTGCTGGTGAGAAGTAGGCGAGTCAAAGCGACTTGGGAAGCAGATGTAGCGGAGGCGAAGGCTTTAGCTTTCGGATTGAAACTAGCTAGGAGCAGGGGCCTATTGGATATTGGAGCGGAAAGCGACTCGAAGTAGGTTATAGATGCGGTCTGAAATCAAAGTGTGATAAGTGGACCGTTTGACCTTTGTATTGATGAATTTGTCTCTGTTTCTAGGTGTTTTGAGAGGTGTGTGGTCTCATGTGAACTAAGGCGGTAACGCCGTAGCACATTATGTAGCGATGATGAGTTTATTGAGTGAAAATGAGAAAGTGTATGTCAAAAATTTCAGAGGGCTATTTTAAGGATGACGGAGCTTAGCTTGATTTAAAATAATTCCTCCTCTCTTAAAAAAAAAGGTTAAACTTATGAGTAATTCTAATGTTTTTGCTTCTATTTATTATTTGACAGTAATCATATTGAGTGGTTTTTGGGTAAGTTGTCATGTTGAAATTTAAATGTGATGACGTAGGAAGTTAATAGTTTACAGTACATGCAATGTTTTTTTTGGTCAAAGATGACGTGCTAAGCCATTAGCGTGGGGGAAGGGGATTCGAACATAAGACTTACTTGTCAGGGTACTTCTATCTGACCACTAGGCCATGACATCGTCCGTACGATACATGCTATATTGCTATATAAAGGACACCACAACACAAGTGAATGAAGTGATGTTCGTAACCAGCGCGAAAAGTGAAGTAACTAATGAACTAAAGCTCAAATATATGAAAATATAAATAACTCAACCACTCCAGTTGATTTTAATACTAAAAGTACAATATACAAAATATAAAAGAAAAGATATTAAGAAGATTTTAACCTTTGCCAATATATGTTACTATAATCTCAATTGTAGTGGATCCGAACACAAAAACAGAAACAATAAGCGGTAATTATAACAAAATTAAAAATATAAATTTATTACAAAATTAACAAGTTACGATTTGTCGTTAAAATATTTTTACAAAATCATATTTGACCGAAAAATGGTGTATTGATAGAAATTAATATGGCTAAAGTAATGGTTATGAGACCATAAAAAGGTAAATCAGAGGAAAAAATGGAATGGAGGGAGTAATGTTCACCAAAGCTTGAACACGTCAAATGTTTTTTTTTTTTTTAATGTCTGCCATTAATTTTACGAGTACATATATTTGGCAGGAATTTTAAGAAATCGGTCGTTACAACCGCTATTTAGAAAATTAACATTCCACCGTTGCTCATATACAATGTCCACATTCAAAGATACTCTATATAATAACACAAATGATAAATTATTGGTGTCCCGTGAATTTCGCGGGTCGCACCACTAGTTACTATATTAAACAAATTGAGAAAATCCTATGTGTCATCACCACATTGAATTCGCCTATGTGTCGTTCATAGAATAATTTGCATTGCCACTTTGCCAGCTCATATCCATCTTATTTCCTACGTGGTAAAGAGAATTTAATTGAGGAGTTACATCTTCCAGATACGTACACACTTAGGGATGACAATGGATGGGATAAGGATGAAGTGAAGCCGTTTCCATATTCATATCCATATCCATTTAATTTATCGTCATCCATATCCCACCCCTATCCATTTATTATTTTTTTCATTCATTCATATCCATATTCACAGGGTGAAGCGGGTGGAGCGGGTATCCGTTAAATATTTTTGTACACTCGTAAAATTTAAAGTCAATGTCGTAAAAAAAAATTGGGTTGATAAAATAAATAGGCATTTCGATAATTAGTAATTGAAAGTCATATTTTACATGTATGAGAAAAGAATAAAAAATTGACAAAATTTAATTTTATTAACAACATGTACATCGAATAATAAGAACAAAAAATGAGATTTGACATCGATATATCGGTAATTAGTAACAATATTAGTATTAGTAGTACAGATTCCTAGAGAACTAAAAATTACGTTTATAATTAAAGTTTAAGATTCTATTTTTTTTTTTTGCCAATGGGAAATAGAGTGTTTATCGTCTAGGGGTACGACACTCCAAACCGTACTTACAATCTATAGCAATACAAATAAAAGGACAATAGATTGAGCTACATAAACGATAAAGGCTATAAGAGGTGTGCTGATGGAGTACGGTGGATTGGGCACGTGCTTTATTGTCCAACTCTTCAACGCAACGGAGATTTCCCATAGGCCAACATAATACTTGCACTACCAAGCGACAAGAACAAGCTGCACTTACGCCCAAAAGGCATAGGAGAAAAGGGGGAAAGCAAGCCACAAGAATTTGCCTTCAGAGGAGAAAAGTCTCCTACAGTTTAAGATTCTTATAGGGCTAAAAATTACGTTTATAATTAAAGTTCAATCAGTTTTGCAAAGTATTTTATAAGAAATTTTAAGGTATTATATTTTTTAGTTAAATTAATTATTACAATGTTTTAAAAAATTACTTATAAACATTAATTAAGGATATCCAACGTGTGGTTAAGCGGGTGATAGATCATCATCCATATCCCACCCTAAATTCATCCATATTTATATCACACCCTAAATTAAAAATAATATTGTCGTCCGTATCTCATCCATTTTATTTCGGATAAATGGATATCCACCGAATTAGTATAACATTGTCATCTCAATACACACTACAACTGCAGTTAACACCTAACAGTTACCTCCAAGGCCCAATAAACCAACTTTTAATTGATAATTCAAGCAATGAATTATCGCTTAATGCACATTTTCCATAGCAACTCGTCATAACTTTGACTTTTACACTCACTTTTACGCATATTCATCGAGTCACAATCACACTTATACGTAACGGTTTGCATTTGATCAAACATCGATTTATACACTATTATCAAGCTCGTAGAGACTACTTCTACATAAGCTTTTCGATTACAGTTTTTCATAATGCTTTTTGACACACTTTCGGAACGTAACCTCGCCCTGAATTTTCATAAATATTTAGATATTTTATGTGTTTTCACTTTGAATACATTGTTTATTAATAATATTTTTGACTTTAACACTTAGCTTACATTGCAAAGTATCTTTAATTAAGATAATTTTTTTAATCTTAACTCAAAAATTGTATGACTCGAAATTCAATTGAATTGATGTTGACCTAATCCGAACCATACTCGACCCGAAGTAGCAGAAACCGATTGAAGTGGTTAACCGAAATGAACTCGATCGAAATCGAATTGCAACTGAAAATAACATAATTCCGTTATAAATCGAACCGATTTAACCCCAATTGAAATAAAACCGAATGACCCATTTGTCAGGTCTACTCATACTCACTCAATTCTCCTTCTCTACTCTATTCTCTAATTATCATATCACAAATATACTAATTAATTTAATTGTATCGGTACTAACTTGGACGTCAAAACCTCTCCCCATGAACACACCCTCAAGCTCGGAGTTCATTTAGTAGGTTCACATGGAGCATTCCCAGGCGACAAGTTACTTCACCCGAAAACCCCGAATTACACCCATGCATGCCCAGACGACATGTAACTTCACCCGAAGGCCTCGAATTACACCTCAAAATAGTTCTGTATATGAGTAGTATTTTTTTTTTTCAATTAGCCTTATAGTATTATTATTTTCCATAAATTGAAAAACCCCTCACTTGTTTAATTGCCATTTTATAGAAATTAGAACTAATCATGGGAAATGTATTCATTTTAAGAGGGTTAAGCTATGTCTGAGACTATCTTTAACCGGGTCTCAGCATGAGTATGAGAAAGTGTTGGAGGATAAGACAGGGGCGGCCCCAAGGGGGGGCCAAGGGGGGCACGGGCCCCCCTACTCCTTTTCTTTAAAATCAAATATGTATTAAAAGCTAAAAATAGGAATATCAAATTTGTAGTTGTTAAGGTGGAATAGTGTTTAATATACAAGCAAGGGTCATGGGTTCAATTCCCATGACTATCTTTTTTGAAATTAATATGTTTCTTGGGTTTCTCTTGACCTTTATTTCATTTTTATATTTTTTTTTGGTCAATTCTATTGGCGTATATTTTACTTTTTTTGGTATGATTATTTTATACTCTTCATATTAATTTATAAAAATTGAATGTTCACTAAATTACTATATTAATACATTTCTAAATGAACAAACTAAAATATATATGTCTGAATTAGGCTCTTTTGTTATATTGATACTTTATACGGAGTAATCAGTTTTCTAATTCGTAATAAGTTATAAAAGTTATATAATGCTACTTCATATTATATAGTTTAATTTTCATTTTTCAAGTTTCAAATGTAAGATTACTTTAATAATTTCTCTGATGAAATTAACCCCAAGATCGATTTAGACTGAATCAATTTAACCCTAAAAAACAATAATGAAAAACAATAAGAAACATACCTTGATCCATGATTAAATTGAATGATGATAATAATGAAAAACCAATAATTATTATCCTCCTTAACCCTTCCTTAATTAATTCTATAAGATGGAGTAGAATTCTGTAAATAACCCTTCTGACTTTTCTCTTCTTTTGTTTTTCTGTGTGTTTTGTTTTCTGACTTTTACATATGAATCAATAATGTCAGTAACAACGTTATTCATATATACAGCCTCTTGGTAGTTAATCTACCAAAGGATGTATCCTTTCACAAAAAACAAACAGTACAAATATTTGGGTCCATTTATTTGTTCGGGTAAGGTCGGAGGGATTAATTATATTATCCCGAATTCTAATTCATTTATCGAAACCGGTCCATCACGGTGTCGACTGTTATATATTAAAGTCTCGTAATATTTAATATGAACTCAACTTTTAATTAAACCCGAAACGCAAAGGCCACTCGAATATTATTAAATATTCTAACATTTTGGTTAGTTGGTGCCTTAATTATGCATATTAACTAATATCATGTACGTATTAATTCTGATACTTTAGATCCTACTCCGCATTTATGTTTTAGGAGTGTTTATTGTGTGATGGCATTATATATAGTTGTACGTACATGTGAGGCGTATGTATTGCTCTCTTGTATGAACTTTATATGATAAGAGTAATATTGTGTTTTGTAATATTAACACACTAAAGTAAATTTTACTCATGAATGATACAAATGTGTTTATGTTGTATATAATATGTTAATCACCAAAGTGGTCTTATTATAGTGCAATTTATACATTTGAAGATTAAAGTTTGATTAATTGATCATTGTATAAAAGGGACGTTATAAAAGATAATAAAGTTTGATCAATTAATTTCGTTATTGTCTATATTTTTGGAGATCACCCAAAGGTGGATCATTAAATGTAAATAATAACATTAATAGGTTAATCATTGTACTAGATTTATAAATAGTGTGTATATCCAAAGATAGCATGCTTATTTATTTGATTTTGTATATGTGATTAATATTAAAGTAGTATTTTATTTTAACGTCGATAATGGTTGCTTGTGTTTAAGTGTTGCCCAAAGGTCATTTAAATACATGTGTGAAAGTTTATATTGTATCATTTGAATTTGTATGATGGTTTTTCAAAGCACTAATTGGTAAATATGTATTAATGTTTGCAGCTTCTCCAAATTTATTCGCATGTGCCGACTCTTTCATAAAATTTAATGGGCTTAACTATGACGAGTGGGCAGAAAAGATCCGGTTCACGCTCGGTATAATGGCGTTAGACATTGCCATCCTGACAGATGAGGAACCCTCAGTCATAAAAGAGGATAGCTCCGAAGCCGAAAAGACTCGTTATGAGGCTTGGGAGCGATCCAACAGACTGAGCTTGAACCTTATGAGGATGACAATGGCTGACAACATTAAGCCGTCTATGCCCAAGACAGAGAAAGCAAGGGAATTCATGCAGAAAGTAAAGGAGTATTCACAGTCCGATTTGGCTGACAAGTCGATTGTAGGCAGCCTTATGAGCCAGCTGACTACGAAGAGGTTTGACTGGTCTCAGCCGATTTATGATCATGTGACTGACATGTCTAACTCAGCGACAAAGTTGAAGAACCTAGGGATGGACGTAAGTGAGACATTCTTGGTCCAATTTATTATGAACTCACTTCCTTTTGAATTTGGCCAGTTTCAGGTGAATTATAACACCATTAAAGATAAATGGAACTTTCAGGAATTAAAGGCCATGTTAGTTCAGGAGGAGGGGAGATTAAAGAAGATGAAGGACCAAGCAGTTCATCTTATAGGTCATGACGGTGCCAGCAGCAGCAAGACTAAGCCGAGTATGAAAGGTAAAAAGAGGGGTAAGTCCTTTTTCAAGGGACCTGAAAGCAAAATCCAGAAAGAAAAGAAGTGTTTCTTTTGTAAGAAAATAGGACACTTCAAGAAGGATTGTCCCAAGAGAAAGACATGGTTCGAAAAGAAAGGTAAACATTATAGCTTTGTTTGTTTTGAATCAAATCTTATAGAAGTTCCTAGTAATACTTGGTGGCTAGATTCTGGTGCTACTACTCATGTTTCTCATATTAAACAGGGATTCAGTTCGATCCAGCCCATAAGAGGAGCTGAACGGTATTTGTCAATGGGGAACAGGATGAAGGCACGGATCGAGGGCATTGGGACGTACAGACTAATCTTAGACACTGGATGTCATATAGATCTTATTGATTGTCTCTATGTACCAGATTGTGCCAGAAATCTTGTATCTATTAGTAGACTGGATATTTTAGGATTTAACTTTAAGTTTGGACATTGTAGTTTTTCTATGTACCGTAACGGATACTTTTATGGTAGTGGTACTTTAATAGATTCACTTTATAGGTTCAATCTTGATGTTAAATTTTCTGATTCTCTGTTTTATGTTGAAAATCAAGGCATTAAACGTAGTGCATTAAATGAAAATTCAGCTGACTTGTGGCATCAAAGACTAGGTCACATATCCAAAGAAAGGTTAAAGAGGTTGGTAAAGGAAGAAATACTCCCTCAATTGGATTTTAGTGACTTAAATGTATGTATAGACTGCATTAAAGGTAAGCAGACTAAGCATACAGTAAAGAAATCAGCTACAAGAAGCTCTCAGCTATTAGAGATTATACACATGGACATTTGTGGACCGTTTGACGCTCCGTCTTGGAGTGGTGAAAAGTACTTTATCACCTTTATAGATGATTTCTCACGTTATGGATTTATTTATCTGCTGCATGATAAATCTCAATCTGTGAATGTCCTTGAGATATTCATAAATGAGGTTGAAAGGCAGTTAGAAAGGAAAGTTAAAATTGTGAGATCTGATAGGGGTGGTGAATATTATGGGAGGTTCACGGAAAATGGCCAATGTCCTGGTCCATTTGCAAAGTTACTAGAAAGTAGGGGTATTTGTGCACAGTATACAATGCCCGGTACACCTCAGCAGAACGGTGTTGCTGAAAGGCGGAATCGTACCTTAATGGAGATGGTTAGGAGCATGTTAAGTAATTGTTTTGTACCTCGTTCTTTATGGATGTATGCATTAAAGACTGCAACCTACGTTTTGAATCGGGTTCCTAGCAAAGCAGTTCCAAAAACTCCTCATGAGCTATGGACTGGAAGAACCGAGTTTAAGACATCTAAGAGTCTGGGGTTGCCCAGCTGAAGTAAGGTTGTATAATCCAAACGAAAAGAAGCTAGATCCAAGGACTGTCACTGGTTTTTTCATTGGCTATCCTGAAAAGTCCAAGGGGTACATTTTTTTTTTTATTGTCCTAATCACAGTACGAGAATAGTAGAGACTGGAAATGCCAAATTTATTGAAAACAGTCAAAATAGTGGGAGTAATGAAACACGAAATGTGGACATTAAAGAGCTCCAGGTTGAGATTTCTCCACCTGAAGCTGCAACTGAACTAGTTGTTCCAATTGTATCATCACGGTTAAATAACACAATTGAACAACATAATGATGTTGAACAACCACAAACTGACCAAGTAAATGATGAACAAGTCACAATTCAAGGGGAGAATGACATACCTCAGAATAATACAGAGCAATTAAGGCGATCTATAAGAGAAAGAAGATCAACTGCTAACCCTGATTACGTATATTCTGTTGAAAGTGAATGTGACTTGAGCATCAATGAGGATCCCGTCTCGTTCAATAAAGCCATTGAAAGTGACAATTCTGAAAAGTGGTTGAATGCTATGAAAGAAGAGATGAAATCGATGGATGACAACAAAGTTTGGGACTTAGTAGTGTTACCTGAAGGTTCCAAGACCGTTGGGTCGAAATGGGTCTATAAGACCAAACAGGACTCTAAAGGCAACATTGAAAGGTATAAAGCCCGACTCGTTGCTAAAGGTTTCACCCAAAAAGACGGCATTGACTACAAAGAGACTTTCTCTCCGGTGTCAAAGAAAGACTCTTTAAGAATTGTTTTGGCCCTGGTAGCTCATTATGATCTTGAGCTTCACCAGATGGACGTTAAAACCGCCTTTCTAAATGGTGAGCTTGAGGAAGAAGTGTATATGGATCAACCTGAGGGATTTTTATCTCCAGGTAATGAGGATAAGGTGTGTAAGCTGAGAAAGTCGATATATGGACTGAAACAAGCTTCCCGACAATGGTACTTGAAATTTAATAATACCATCACGTCATACGGTTTTGTAGAGATCACCGTTGATCAGTGTATTTACATTAAAGTCAGTGGGAGTAAGTTTGTTATTTTAGTCTTATATGTTGATGACATTTTGCTTGCTGCAAATGATATGGGCATGCTACATGACGTAAAGAAATATCTCTCTAAAAAATTTTGAGATGAAAGATATGGGCGAGGCATCCTATGTGATCGGAATAGAAATATTTCGAGACAGATCACAAGGATTGTTAGGATTGTCTCAGAAAGCTTACATCAACAAAGTTTTGGAGAGATATCGGATGGATGAATGCTCTGCAGGAATAGTTCCTATACAGAAAGGGGATAAGTTCAGTAAAATGCAATGTCCCCGTAATGAATTGGAATGAAAAGAAATGGAGCGAATTCCTTATGCATCTGTGGTTGGGAGTTTGAATTACGTTCAAACATGTACTCGACCAGACATCAGCTTCGCGACCAGACATCAGCTTCGCTGTTGGAATGCTAGGTCGATATCAAAGTAATCCCGGAATTGACCACTGGAAAGCCGCAAAGAAAGTGCTCAGGTACTTGCAAGGCACCAAGAAGCTCATGCTTACGTACAGGAGATCCGACCACCTTGAGGTGATTGGATATTCAGATTCAGATTATGCTGGATGCGTTGACAGCAGAAAGTCGACTTTTGGATACGTGTTTCCCTTAGCTGATGGAGCAGTATCGTGGAAAAGTGGAAAACAGTTTGTCATTGCTACCTTTACTATAAAAGGCGAATTTGTGGCTTGCTTTGAGGCCACTATTCATGATTTGTGGTTGTGGAATTTTATCTCGGGACTTGGAATTGTCGACAACTAAGCCGCTGAGAATTTATTGTTACAATTTCGCAACCGTCTTCTTCTCTAAGAACGACAAGTACTAAAAGCATCTAGAATTGTAATTCTTGTTGGTCACAGAGGAAGTTCAGAAATAAAGAGTGTCATTTGATCATATAAGGACGGATATGATGACAGCGGATCCGTTATCTAAGGGGTTACCACCTAAGACGTTCATTGGCCATGTAGAACGTTTGGGTGTTATTAATAGAGCCTTGCTAATGTAAAGATCGTGTACTAATGACATTGAATTCACTTATAGATTGTTTCTGATGTAATGAACATGTTGTCATAATAGTATTGTATACAATTATGGTTATTAGACTACATGTGATTTAATGTGAGAAATAAAGTACTTCTCAGCTTAAAGTTGTAGCTAGACGTGGAATTAATTTGTGATGCATGGAAGGAATCATGTCGCTTAATGACGTGTGACCGCCATGATCCAATTAGTTCTAATTTGGTTACATACATGACAGTTAATGAGCTTAATAAAAAGGTTTACATTATAGTTATTAAACCATTAAGACAACACAAAGGCCAAGTGGGAGAATGTTAGAATATTTAATAATATTCGAGTGGCCTTTGCGTTTCGGGTTTAATTAAAAGTTGAGTTCATATTAAATATTACGAGACTTTAATATATAACAGTCGACACCGTGATGGACCGGTTTTGATAAAAGTATTTAAAGTCGGGAATTATATTCCCTCTTACCTTACCCTGATAAAATCGCCTTCTACGAAAAGGTACGATCAAGTATTTGTTTGTGTACAAAAGAACTTAATCCATAATGTATATAAATATATATACATGAGGGAATAGAAATAGTTAATAATATATTCTCACAAACATACTTACATTAAAATTCAATGAAAAGTGAAAGGCAGTTTCTTCTCCATCATCCAGGAACATCAAAGGAAGGGGTTAAGGAAGAGAATCAATTAATTTATATTTCTTATTCTTGTTATTATTTTTTGATTTCATCAAGGGATAAAGGTTAGTCACTCTCCTTTCTATTAATTGTATTAGGGTTAAATTGATTCGGGTCTAAATCGATCTTTGGGAACAATTTCATCATAGAAATTATTAAATTAAACTTACATCAAAAGGTTACACCATGTAAAATTTTGCTTTTAATTGGTCAATGGGTCGAATCGGGTTATGAATGGAGTTGAAATTTACAGGTATTGACCCTAAAAAACCGCATGAGAGTAGGCTGAATTTACGGGTGGGTCATATTTTGACGGGTTTACTCGTCGTAAAAAAAATTTTAATTCGCCAATAGGAAACGTGCCCCCCTGCCTCTAAAATCCTGGGTCCGCTACTGGGATAAGACTTGTCAGAAATTTTGGTCATACTTGGGTTATAAGCTCTAACAAAGTCTTAAGGGGGTCTGATTTTCAAGACTCTATTTCGGACGTATGAACAGTGCATTCTCTATTATTTATCGATTGAACTATATTAAAATCTTCTTTTCAAATAAAATTGGTCATATAACCAAAAAAAAGTATCGATCAAATTATTTATGTTTTCCATTTTTAGTTTTATGTTTTCTTGTAATTTTTATTTTTGTTGATTTAATTTTATTTTTTGTTTTCTTGTTAGTTTATTCAGTACCATAAAACGTTAGATTTTGCGTTCTTATATTTGTGTATAAGTAATTAAAAAAAAAAAACAATCAAAAGATTTATTTAATGTCGGATTATTTTTAAGCGTAAAAATATGTTATCATAAAATAAATATAAATATTAAAGTAATAAAATAAAAATAAGTAAAATAAATTTTAAAATGAGAATGTGAGGTGGTAAAGTCTGAAATGAGTTTGAGAATAAAGTGTATATTTTTAGTGAGTCTGAAAGTGTACGAGTGAAAAATAAAAAACAATCAAAAGATTTATTTAATGTCGGATTATTTTTAAGCGTAAAAATATGTTATCATAAAATAAATATAAATATTAAAGTAATAAAATAAAAATAAGTAAAATAAATTTTAAAGTGAGAATATGAGGTGGTAAAGTCTGAAATGAGTTTGAGAATAAAGTGTATATTTTTAGTGAGTCTGAAAGGTACGAATGAAAAATAAAAAGCTCGTGAAAAGCTAAGGTGACTGATGTTGAAGTTTAAAGATTAGTACTCCGTATGTAGACCTGTCAAACGGGTCGGGCGGGTCGGGTTCGGGTTCGGGTTATACGGGTCGGGTCAAAATACGGGTCGGTTAATACGGGTTCGGCTCAAATACGGGTCGGGTCGGGTTCGGGTCGGGTCGGTTTCGGGTCAAAATACGGGTCAAAAATACGTTTTTCGCGCCTTTTTATTTATTATTTTTTTAATTAAAAAATTCTTTTATTGTTATTTTACATTATGTACATATTTTATTGTACATATGTAATACTAAAGTTGATATATATTCATTCTTTTAATTTATAAAATTAAAATAGTCTATTTATGAATATATTCATAATATTTCAATCATAATTTTCATTATCATTTTGATATTTCAACTTATAATATTGAGGTTGTAATAATTATTAATATTAAATTATTTTTTTTCATGAAATATTAATTTTATAGGTTGAAAAGTCTTTATTCTGTGAAATTACACTGAGCCAGAATTGAGCAGATTGGACAGTCTTGTAAATTAATTAGTCGTTCGGGTTGAATTCGGTCAGATCGCGTCAAATTTTACGGTCTTGCAAAAAAGGGTCGGGTCGGGTCGGTTTTTCGGGTCGGGTCGAATTTTGACAGGTCTATCCGTATGTGGAGAAAGATAATATGAGAATGTCTTATACGGTGCCAAATTTTAGCCCCACGCGCATGTAGAACTCAGAAATTGACACATTTCACCTACAGAAGTGGGCACAAACTCATTTAAAAACCAATTGTCCATTGTATAGGCCCGCCTTACTAGATATAAAATTCTTAATTGCACCATCGAGGTGAAACGACTTTACTTGTGAAAAAGCTTATATATTTGGACACATTTATTGTTCATCACGACACCAGTAGTCCAGTACAACACAAACATCTTCCCTTCAGATTTAAGACATGTTCCCTCCCTCAAAGGATAAACATTTGACAAAAATCAAAATGGCAAACGAACTATACATTTATTAGAATGTACTGATTTGAGGCCATACTAAAGAAAAAGAGTACATATATATATTCAATCAGACAGCACACAAACTGGAAAATATCATGGTCCCAAAAAACATTGTAGTCACCGTTTTCCACAAGTCGAAATGGAAATGGAAGCAACATCGTTAGTCGACGGCAATAAATGCCGCTTCTGCGATTATGTGCCCTTGTATCGCGTCCAGTAACCTCTCCTTTGTCACCTGCACCGTTCATGTAACCAGTCATTATATATTAAGGCTATCTTGAAAATCCATCAATTCCCATCACTAGTCTAGTCAACTATAAAGAGTACAAATAAGTTCAACCAAGAACTATAAAGAGTACAAAAATGAAGAATCATATATGTACCGTTTTGCCAAGGTGAGGCTGATCATCCAAAGCATACAACCGAAACTCGATCCGATGACCAGGGCTAGGCATAACCGGGACCCTCCACCCAGGAACCTTATCATCATTATTCCCTTCCATAACACTCTCCACTTCCTCCCCGCCCGCCTTGTCCTTGCCCGAGAATCCCTCGGGCAAGCCCTTCATGGTGGGTGGGATATTCGCCACGACCCAAATGGTCCACGGCACCAGCGGACCATTTGGGTCGGGCGCGTCTATATCCTGCACCACCAACGCCAGACTTTTGGTCCCCTCGGGCACGTTGTACCACTCTATGGGCGGTGAAATGTTGCGTTTCGCGCCTTGTCCCTCGTCGGTGCACCACCGTGGGAGTTTGCCCTCCTTGTTGACCGCCGGGCTGAGGACCCGAAACTCATCCGGGTCAGGGGACAACCCTGTCATGCCGGCCACCACCTTACTACCCTTCATGTTCATGATTTCTCTCTTTTTTTTTTTTTTCTTTTCTTTTTAGTTTATGGATTTTTTTAGCTATTGTGCGTGGAAAATGAAATTAAATAGTGTGTATATATGGAGGCGGAAATGGTGGGACACGTGGAGGAAGAGTGTAGAGTTTGATGAAGAGGGTGACGAGTGGCGTGTTGCGTGGAGTTGATTCTTTTTTTTTTTTTTTTTTTTTGGTAACGAGGGGTTTATTCGCCAGCGATTCCAAATGTCACCACCACGACCACGTAGACCACCCTTAAGCGCGATACCATACACGCCCACCTGCGAAGTCGAACCCGGGCCTCATGACTCCTCGCCATTCTGAGTTTTGGCAGGCTGGAGCTGAACTCCACTCAGAGCGCCAGCGAGTAATGGAGTTGATTCTTCTTCAACGGGTTTCACTACCTTTTTTTTAGTCATTTTTTAGAAGGTGGTAGAACGTTATTATTCCCTCGGTTGTCATCTTCCTATCATCTTATGTGACTTTCGGGGTCATCAAATGCATGTTTGACCATGTTTTTTAACATTTGGATACAAACTTTTATTAGTAGAGAAGTTATTTTATACTCCCTCCATTCAAATCCAAATTGCAAGTTTTTCATTTGTAAACTATTCACTCTTAGACGTTCAATTTCAATTATCTCTCGATACGTAAATATAGATATATTCATGTGTGATCTTGTTTCATTCGTCTTTATGAGTAGAAAATTAAAATATATTTTTTACATTTTTTGAATAAACGTAGCTAAAGATATGTAACTCGCAAAAGTCATCTCGGCAAATGTGAAAAAAGAAACTTGCAATTTGGATTTGAATGGAGGGAGTATATCAGAAAAGTATTACTCTCTTCATTCTAAAATAATAAAATAAAGTTTTCTTTTTATTAAATTTTTTTCTCAAAATTAGTATTATCATTTTAGTTATAGGAGTAAGTTTTAACAAATGATTTAAAAAAAAAAAATCATTTTCATTACCAGTTTTTAATCTTTCCAAACTGTAAAGAAGACACTTATTTTAAAATGAAGAGAAAGTATATTTTACAAGTGTCACTCCTTTATAATACCGAGTATAATTTTTATTATTCTCACATTGTAATTTTTTTCTTACAATTTTGTAACTAATTATTTTGAAAGTCTAATCATATAAATCATACTTTCGGGTAGAAATACGTCAGAGGCTGTCAATTTTTTTTTTTTTTTATACTCCGCCTCCTTTCATCATATAAGCTCCATTAGGGTTGTCACAAATACTAAGAAAGTGGAAAAAAAAAATAGGAGTATAATAGTCTTTTTCTTTGATTTAATGATGTATATTGAAAATTGTGAAAAAGTAGGGCCATTAGAGTAATTTTCATAGATAAAGTTGATCAAATAAGAAATGGGGCTAATTCGTTGAAAATCCTTAAAAGGAAAATGATGCTTGTGGATACCCATATCCGTACCCTCCCACACAAAACCCTGTGATGTAACACGGACTTTTATTACGCATGCTTTAACGTTGACTTTAACGGTTCTAAATATGTCGAATTCATTTTGAGTCGTTTTGAAATGTTAAATGATTTAGGTCGCTTCACATCACATTTAAATAAATGTTCATTTTGTCCATTTAGGGTCTAGCTTGGTCCGCGTCCTGCTTCATTTGGCATGAGCTTCGCATTTGCATTACAATTAGCCCTTTTACATTAACAAGGTGTAATTCAGCATTCCTAAATTCCTAAATTTAGGCCCGGTGGCTAGATCTCCCCTTTAGCCTCCTCTTACACAAAATATAGCCTCACGGGTTACCTTATTCCACAAAATGCTACAAAATACACCTTTTTCACATTTTCGGGTCTCGGGCCCAGAACCGAGCCCAAACCCGCCTTTGGCCCGCACTCCAAAGCCCTCAATCCCTCAAAATATCCTATGAAGCCCTCAGGTGTTTTCTTGACGAGCAAGTTCGAGATTATACTGTATCTTCCCAAGATATTATCAAACCGAAACTTGGAAACTAGGCCTGAAACCACACCTCCAAACCGCATGGCCTTATGCGGTTTGGTGGGCGAAACGCATAAGCCTATGCGGTTTACCAGGGCAACCGCATAAGCCTATGCGGTTTGCCTGCCTGGTTTTATCCCGAGATTTCCTAATTTCTCCGAGGTTTTTAGTATATATACACTCCTATACCCGACCTCATAACACACAATTTCTACACAGAATTTACAGCATACACAATTCACAACTCTCTCTCAAAGACTTACGCACTCAAATCCTTGAGTTCAACACACCATCCCGTGTTGAATTTATCATCCGTTTAAGTTCAAGAAGCGAAGCTCTGCCGATCTGAAGCGCCAGGACCAGGTAGGTACCGATCCACTTGGATCAAAGTTTTTTCTTATTTTCTATGGACTAACAAAGGGGACTACACTTTAGCCTCCCCCCCCCCCGGCTTTGGCACCGAGCGCGCTTGCATTCCAAGTTTTCTTATTACTTCGGGTACACTCCATATCCGATGACACGTGAAAGTCGCATAAGCAACCGACCCTTATAAAATAAACCAATGGACAATTGAACTTTATTTTATTTGCATGCATCTTGCACCTTCTTATTTTGCATTAAAATCAACTTAAACAATGAATTTGACCTTTAACTGAACGGTTTTCGTTAACAAGTTAAACATGCTAAACTGAGGGTTTAATCAATCTTTTTGCATTTGCATCTGTATTCTTTTACAAACTTTTTCGCACTTGTACGTAGCGATAACATTAGCTCAAATATCATCTTACATGGATTGTTCTAGGTCAGTAGAGGCTATTTTTACAAAGGCTTTCCTAAAAGGTTTTCATAAATCATTAATTGAACTCATCTTTCTAAAAGCACTCTCACCCCGAATCCATTCTGGTTTCACAGCCTTAGATCTAGGGGTGTCGGCGTGCTCCAAAATCTTGGACATGTCTTTAGGCTTAAGACATGATAGCAGGTTCCTAATTTCCGCAATAATTAGGTGGCGACTTCGAAACAGTTTTAAAGGTTTTTCTAAATTAGTCTTTTTAACTTAAACCGCCCTTACGCAAGACGCCGAGTTGGGTCCCTCGTCGATCCCGGGTTTCACAGTTTGGCGACTCCGCTGGGGACATTTTATTTTTAAAACTTAAAACTAGCTTTTTCTTTTTAAAAATAAAGAGGTGAAACTTGAAAGCCTTGAACAATCCATGTATACATATTTGAGCTATGCACATTCGTTTAGAGTCCATTCCTTTTGGAATCTAGGCACCCTTTGCACCCTCGAGAGGTGGTTCCAACACGCAGGCTTGTCCACTCGATAAAGCACGTGCAAGACTAACTTTCCTCTCGCCCCTCCACGGCTTGCGGTAAACGACTATCTTGACCTCCCCAGTGCTTCCTTTAGAAAACCTAAGCTATCGCCCCAGCGTAAGGAAATAAAGGGGTTAAGTATCTGCCAAAGCGTACTCAAGATAGTTGGAGGTGTACCCGACTTGACCCTACCCCTCGAGTCGAGTCATACGTACAAGTTCGAGGCTATGCACTCCATAGTCTTATTTCAAATGAGCATTTGCATTCATATCTTCAAAAACTCGCTTAAACGTTTCAAAGATAAACGAACCTAACATCTAACAAACTAACACTTTTTAAAACAAAACTATCGTGAATTTTTGAAACAAGCTTTCTCAAGACTTCCTTTTTTACTAACAAGCAAAAACCCGAGCAAGGATTAAAACCCAAGCTCGTGGATTTCGATCCTCTAGGTCATACGACCTAGACTCCACATTTAACATCCTCGACTCGACTTGTTAACCACTCTCGAGTCGAATCCTTTCTCTTTTACACATCCGAACTCGAGCTCACCTCGGCAAATTACCGATATCAGTTCGACGGGTGCAAAGCAAAATCTTTTAACATCGAGACGAGATGCGCGCACGCATCCTCGCCTCGAAAGCTTCCTTTAGCTAAAACCTTTTCGAAAATCTCCTCTTTTCAAAGCATAAAAGGTCTTTCTAAACAAAGAAATGAGCTAAAAATGAATGCTTAGAATGATTGTGAGTCTAGTGGGTCGAGTCGTGTCACTAACATACGAAGTGAAATGCAGGTCTCAGCTGGATACTCGTCGTACTAAGAACCGCATAATCATCCCTCACAACGAACACAAATACGCCTAGAAGATGTCAAACCTCAACACATTAAGGGCACTCCGTGACCGTATTAGTCAACTCACCAAAGACATTAGCGACTGATGTGTCATATATTTACGTACTTATAGCCCCTTGTTCACGAGCTTTTCTTTGCGTTTCCCGTGCTTTTACTTGCGTTTCGCTTCCTATTTCCCTCCGTTTTGGCCCTTCTGCGTTTTTATGTCTATTTTGTAGGTAAACGCGCTAATTTGGAGTTTAGGATGCTGGTCGGGAAGTTTCGTGAAGTTTCGGAAAGTTTCGTGAAGTTTTGAAGTGTTTCGAGTTGGTTTCGTTGCGTTTCGGTTGCGCACGAGCCTTGTTTCAATGAATGGAGGTGTTCCGGGACCTTGGGACGGGATTTGAAGCTCTCATAATCATCCTAAGACTCGTCCCTACTCCTAGGCCTCGTCCCTTAGCCTTGGGACGACAAATATTGCAAATAAAGCTAAGTACAAGAAGTGGCAAAAGAAGGAAAAAATCTGAACAACACGGGATGCTCATCCCGTAGCTCAGGGAGCTGCCCACATGCTTGTCCCAGACGGGAGGCTTGTCCCGGACCCTAGGGACGGGTCTTGACTCTTCGTGTGCTTTGAATACATCGTCTATTTGAAGGGGTTAAACATTATAACTTTGCACGAAATTTTGACAGCATTTCCTAGACTCATAGAACTACTTTCTCTCCAAAATTTAGGGTTTGATTAATTTTCCTTCTTATACTTTGAATTCTCGACTCGGAAACGTTGTTTGATCATCCTATTTGGTAATTGTTGGCTTTGTTCTTTGATTTCTCTTGCAATTTCTGATTAGGTATTGTTATATACTTCTCTCCTTTGTTTATCATTTCATCTCATATCATTGTTGATCATGTTTTCATCCGTTGTTATTGCTTTTGTTGTTGTTTTCATCATGAGTGAGTAGTTCTTTATCTAGGGAGGACGGGTGATCATGGGTGAGTAGTCTAGGTTGATTTTGGTGATGTTTTGATGAGGGTTTTGCTTGTGTTTTGGTTATCTTGTTTTGTTTGTGTTCGTTGATCCCTTGGCCAAGGTTTTGCGAGCGTTTGCTACCCTTGAACTTAAGAACGAAAGACTAGTTTAAGGTAGGGCACGAGACTAACCATTAGGGCCCTCACTTGTAAGTTGCGAGAGCCCGCATTTGAGACCTAGAGGACGCTTAGAACCGAGAGGTCGAGCCTATTACTTAGCACATGCGATTCCCGACTCTTTTCTGTCACCATCCTTTATCCTAACTTTGCCTATGCTATCCCCGACTCCCTAGACCTTTTTCCTTATCGTTAAACCCTTACCTCTTCGCACTAGCTTTAGTAATCAACAATCACTCGAATCGAGACTAGAATCATTCAAAATAACCAACATTTCGACCATCTCCCTGCGGATACGATACCCGACTTACCCTTGCTACCCGTTTGAGTTTGTCCGGATTTACTTTTGATTAGGTGACGCGACTAAGCCTATCAGCGACTTGAAGGCCTTGCATCAAGCCGAACTTGAACGTTTGGAACGGCACACCAAGAACAAGGCCGACAAGCACGCTTCCCTTTACACTCTCGCAACCCAGCGTCAAGGAGACAAGGAAGACTTCACCCACTTTCTTGCTCGATGGAGGAAATTGCTCGCACAGATTCCGAATCCTCCACATGAAGACGAACTCATGTACACATTTCTCACCAGTCTACGACCCGAATGGCAAAGAAAGTTCGATTACGGCGATGTCGAGAATTTCAAAGAACTCATTGAAGTCGCCACTCAAGCCCAAGACGACTTCACATTCTCCACCGAACCAAGGGATAGTCAAGACAACAGTCCCTCCTTTCAGCAACAAGAAAAGAGAGTGGCTTCGGCCTAAACATGACCAAAGCAACGATATAATCTACCTCACCATTTCATCACCAACCTCAAAGACAAGGATGAAAGCGACACAAACTCGAGCAGCTCCAGCAACAATGAAGACAACGAAGAGGAAGAAGAACTTCTAATGCTCTTAGTGTCGGTTCATCTGTCGACCCATCTATCCTAGACTCTAGCTTTAGCTTAGATTTTCTTTTTACGGAGGCTAGCTCCAAGTAATTTTCTGAGTTGTCGAATAATTCTTTTTAAATTAATGAAATGAACAAGTTTACTTACGTCTTGTCTCAAGCTAAAACAAACAACAAAGAACAAACAACTAAAAATCAACAATCAACAAACAAATCACAAAATACAAAAGACACTAACTCATGCGATGAAAATGAACAAACTAACGAATCATTAAACAAATGCATTGCAAACATTGTCTCTCCAAAAACCCAGGACCCTATCATCGAGGAAACCATAACCGTAAACGTGGGAACCCCTGAAGAGCCAAGGGAATTACAACTAGGTGCCTCACTGAACGAAGACGAGCGCGCCCAATTCACACAACTCCTAACCGAATTTAAGGATGTATTCGCATGGTCGTACAAGGATATGCCCTGAATCGAACGAAGCATTGCCGAACATCGCATCCCCATTAAACCCGGTTACAAACCAATCAAACAAAAACTAAGGAGACTACGTCCCGAATGGTCCGTTATGGTCAAGGAAGAAATCGAGAAACAACTACAAGCTGGTTTCATCCAAGTCATCGAGTATCCTGAATGGGTCTCAAACATGGTCCCAGTCTTGAAGAAGAATGGCAAAATTCGAGTATGCGTTGACTTTCGCGACTTGAACAAAGTCAGTCCAAAAGATGACTTCCCATTACCCCATGTGGACGTCCTGGTCGACAACACCGCCGACCACGCCCTCCTATCTTTCATGGACGGCTACGGAGGCTATAATTAAATCAAAATGGCTTGCGAAGACATGGCAAAGATGGCTTTCATTACACCGTGGGGCACATACTGCTACACGGTCATGCCTTTCGGCCTCATCAATGCCGGTGCAACATACCAACGCACCACCACAACCCTTTTACACGACATGATGCACAAAGAAGTCGAAGTCTACGTCGACGACATGATCGTGAAGTCAAAGGAGAGAAGTGGTCATATCACTAACCTCCGCAAGTTCTTCACTCGCCTACGTGTAGATACCCGTATCCGTACCCCCCAAAAACAAACCCGATGATGAAAAGGACTTTCATGCATGCTTTTAAAAGAGTCGAAACGGTACAAAAGTGTCTAAAACGTATTAGTCATTTTTAGCGTATTAATTTGGATTTGCATAATCATGAAAATGAATGTCAATTTTAGTCATCATGAGCGTAACACGAACACAATATAGGAACGTCTTATTAAGCCAAGCCACAAAAATTTCAACTAGCTACAAACGCCCAAACTTACAAAAACGACCCAAAAACGCACACTAACACAACACTCAAAACGGGCCAAAGTGCGTCCCGTGTCACATTTTCACAAAGTTAGGTTTTATGAAACCATAAAATAATATAACCTAATATTATTTTATTTCAAGCCAAAACCGAAAAACACGACAAAAACTGAAACACGAAAACCGAAATTCGGACCAAAACTGAACAAAATACTTAACCCCTAAGTTAATAAAAACATAATCATTACCTAATCACTCACCCAAAACCAAAAGGCGGCATGAAACAGCCCACCAAAACAAAAATCTAATCGCCAGTAAACAGGCGATTAAAAACCAAATCGCCTGTTTACAGGCGATTAAGTTTTCCTCTCCCAACCTTGGTTCTTTTATTTCATTTGGCGGCTGCATTAAAACATAATCGCATGCTCACTGGCGATTAAGTTTTGTCCCTGCACATAAACGAGCCATTTCCCTATAAATACCAACCCCTTACCTTCATTTCTAAAAATCGGTTTTAAAAACACATATACACTATTCACATAATCCACTCAAAAATACCGTCTTTATATTTTCGAAAGGTAAACATTTTACCTACGGGCTAGACGTTTTGAGACTCGGATAGTGGGGTTACATTAACCCCAAACCCGATATTGGCACTAGCGAAGCCGTATTCGTAATACGGTTGTAGCAATTCGGATTCATAATCCGTCTAAACCCCGCCAATATCGCATAAATAAACGACTCATTATCACTAAAGCAAACCGACGTCACTTTTATAATTATGCAAGTCCTCATTCATGCATTAAATAACGACTAGAATCACGGATCCAACACTAAATTGTACCGTTTCATAGAGTCTTTTAGCATGTCAAAACTGAGGGTTTTTTACAAATTCTAAATACGAGGTTGGAAAATAACGTCTATAGTGATAATTTATTCAATAAATTATTATTTAAACGTACATTTCCTATAGCAATATGTCATTATTTTGACAATTTACATTATTTATGCATTTTAATCGAGTCATACTTATTCGCACTTGTACGTAGCGTGACTTTTAGCCCAAATATCGAAATTAAGCAAATATTTTCAAATTAGTAGAGACTACTTTTTACGTAGGCTTTTTGATTGCTGTTTTCAAAATACACTTTGTCAAAACTTTCGAAAAGTAACCTCACTCCGAACCCCTTCTCTGGTTTCAAACCTCAGATAGATAGGTATCGACGCACCTTGAAATCTGAGACACTCGTGTCTTGTATTTCAAGACGCGTTGAATAGGTTCCAAATTCCTTTAATATTTGGTGGCGACTCCGAAAATACACTTTCAAAAAGGATTTTTCTACTTTTCTTTTTGGTCACAAATTCATGCAATGATCTCCCCCATTTTTCTCAAAACTTCGCACTTTTTCCTGCGAGGCGCATTCCGCTTCCTGCCACCAAGACGGGCGAGGACTGGCGCCAAGGCGTCGATAGGTTTCTTCCTGCATCTTCACCGGTGGCGACTCATTTGGGACGAGCATGATTTTTATTTTTGAAAAATTAGTTTTTTCTTTTATTTTAAAATCATAAAGAAGTGAAGCTTGAAACTTTGAAAACATTTACGCTTTCGATATTTGGGCAAAAATACGTTGAGTCGAATCCTCCTGATTCAAACCACACCCTTTGAGGAACGGCCCCCAGTAACTCTCGCTTCATAAGCGAGGTAACTCCGACACACTGCTCTCTCACCCTCCACGATTACAAGTACGGCATCCGTACAAACGATCGTAACAGTCAAACTCGAGCGCTCTAGGGCCGTCTTGAATTCACACCTAAGACGTGTGTAGTCTTGCGGGTGCCCCTACCTAAACGTCATGAATGACCGGAGGGAACCTTACCCTATAAACCAAAAACCTGTGTTTATATGTACAAGTGTGAAGCTATAGTACCCTCACTATAGTAGTCTTTCAAAACTTCACGCATGTAAAACTTTTCCTAGGCATTATACTTTTAAAATACGTCCATCTTTGAAATTGCTTTTTCAAACTTTTTTCAAAAAGGGTCATACTTTTAAAAACACGCCGTTAGGCTCTTTGACCTATAGTCATTTGAGTTTAATAAATAAAATGCCACTACATTTAAAACTGACCTAGGATAACCACTATATCCCAGGTCTTTTTCAAAACGTAAATGAATTATGCGACTGACGTATCGTCATAATACATTTATTGCTAAAGGTCTTTCACAAAGCAAAAACCCGATTATGTCAATTCATTTCGGAGATTTTAAATGAAATTAACTTTTAGAACGTTAGAATTAGCTCTAAGTCGAGTGACTCTTTAGTCATCCCGATTTAATCCTTTTTCTCTCAAAAACAAAAAAAACGCGGGCTCGTTCAGATGCGGACCCGTTGATTTACTCTTTGAATCAAGTGACCTATCGTCATTTTTGATTTAAATCCCTGAGTCACACGTAAAGGGTGAACAGTTGATCGCTTTTTACCCAATTTTAACATCCTCAGGTCGGTTAGCCTATCGCTACTTCGGTCTGATTCCTTTTTATCATAATCCAATGATAAACCCCCGGCAACATACCGCCAAACTGGGTTAATCGGATTATGATCATACAAATTTTCTTACATCGAGAATGGGGACGTGTTGACACGCCTCTATCTCAAAAAGCTTCCCGTGTCCTTTTGAAAGCTAAAAACACGAGTCAAGTCATCCACTTTTTACGCTTTTGTGTCTTCCTTTGGTCGTGAATGTGATTTTTCATTTGAGTTTTTTCCTTCTCTTTTAGAATCACTAAAGTTTTGGAAACTTTGTCAGGTCCACTCATTGAAAAACCCCGAACACCCGGCTCGCAAGCACAAGATGAATTTCCGTTTCAACCTCGCGAATGATGAAACTGCCTTTCCACCACCTCCTCCACTAATGACGATCACCGAACACGTAAGGCTGCTCGACCACAAGGTAGCCAATCTCACCGCTTTATTCGAACATCTGGCCGCCATGCAAAAGATCGAAACCGAGAAAAACGCAAGACTATTCGCCGAAGAGTCTGCTCGACACATCAAATGAATCCGATCCCTGGAGGATGAAATTCACAAATACAAGCTGGCCAAAACTTCAGATCATGGCCGCCAGGCAAATGCTTCTCCCACTGCAACAATGACTGGACCGTTTAACGCTCTAAACTCAAAGGCACTAGCAGCACGACCAGTATTCCTAGCACAGCCCACTCCTGCCTCACCCAGGTCATCATCAGTTGGACTATTTCCGTTGCAACAACGACGAAGGTTCGATCCCCTCTTTATGTCTTACTCAAAGGCATTAGAAAAACTCGTAAAGAAGAACATTCTCCATCTTCCCAAACCCACCAGTATACCACCTGAGGATAAGAAGCCATTATCATGGCACGAGGACTCGTACTGCGAGTTCCACAGGGGAAAGGGGCATGACACGGAGAACTGTTTCCGCTTGAAGAACGTAATCCAAGACATGATCGACAACGAAACAATCGATAAGCCAAGCATAGCTCCTAAACCATCAATCCAACATGACACCTCCCTTGCTCGCCCCATTTTCGTAGGAGCTCATCCCATCCTCAATTACCCCCTCCTGGCTCCCGCAAGCGATCACGAGGTCAACGTCCTTTTCGACAGCATCAACAACAACGGTAGCAACATTGATCACATTCGCCGAGCTAGGACAGGAGCAAAACCAAGGCACGAGAACAGGAAAGAAATTTCCACCCAGATCCCTCATCAACGTCCCCTCAGACAGTCCGACGGCCACAATAGAGCTCCACATCCCCAACGTCCGCGTCAGTCTCCTTTAGATCTGCAAATACCGCCGGGACTCCCTCCTAAACGCGCGAGCGAAAGCAAGAACGAGGACATAATCGAAAATATAACTACCCCACCCATAACGAACGGTCCTTCATATAACACAACATGGCGAGATGCCAAGGATATCCTCCCAGCACAACTCATTGACCGCATTGTCCGGGATTGGCTACCAGGTGCCATAACTTTCTCCCACGCAGATCTACCACCCTTTCGAGATCCACACAACCCAGCACTCTACATAACCGTAGAGTGTCGTAATATGGTGCTACCTGTTACCCTCATCGACAACGGCTCCGCGATCAATATCCCCGCCTCTAACAACCGCCTCAAGCTAGGACTAAAGGAAAGTGATGTCACCCCTTGCTCCAACAGCATAAGAGCGTACGACGGTACATCCCGCGGCATAGAAGGAATCATATCATTACTCATCATGACAGGTTCTGTTGAAACGCGGACCGAGTTCCAGCTCATGAATATCCCTCCGGCGTATAACATGTTATTAGGAAGAACCTGGATTCACGCTACCGGAGCCATCACATCAACTCTGCACTGCAGTGAAGCTTCCTGTTACAACGAAGTCATTACCATAAAGGCCTCAGACTTTCGAGTCGCTCTCCATCAGCTGAAGCTTGAAGAAAATGCCACCCAATCTACCAATACCCAGGGAAGCCCCAATTCAAGCACCTACACCTAAAGTCTAGGGTCCTGCGTCATCATGACGCCAATTTTCTAAAAATCGGCTAGGTTACTCGACCATCTTCCTAATGTAGTAAGTCTCAGTAAAGAACTAGAGTCATTAAGGTTGTCCAAAGCTCCCTCGTCTGAGCTATCTTCAAATGTAACCGCTTTTGATAACATTAATAACATGAAAGTTTTTGATTACTCTTTGCCTCATTTAAATCCTACTTTTTCTAATAATTGCGATAAATTTAAACTAAATAACATTGCATTATATAGATACATTGCAAGTATTGTCTCAAAACCCGAACAGGACCCCATTATCGAAGACACAACAGCCATCAACATAGGCACACCAAGTGCCCCAAGAACTACAACTGGGGGCTCCCCTAAGCACGGAAGAAAGGGCCACCTATACCAAGCTCCTCGCAGAGTTTAAGGACGTCTTTGCCTGGTCATATAAGGACATGCCCGGCATAGACCGTGAGATAGCTGAACACCGCATCCCGATCAAGCAAGGTAGCAAACCGGTCAAGCGAAGCTCGACGCATCAGCCGTAATGGTCTCTCATGGTCAAAGAAGAGATCGGCAGCAGTCGGGTTCATCCAAGTCATCGAATACTCAGACTGGGTCTCCAATATGGTGCCGGTTATGAAGAAAAACGGCAAAATACGAGTATGTGCCGACTTCCGGGACCTAAACAAAGCCTGCCCAAAAGATGATTTCCCACTACCTCACATGGATATCCTAATCGATAACACAGCAGACCACGCCATCGCTATTCATGGATGGATACGCGATACAACCAAATCAAAATGGCGGCCAGACGACATGCCAAAACCACTTTCGTAACCCTGGGAACATCTTTGCTACAGTCATGCCATTTGGACTCATAAATGCCGGCGCCACCTACCAACGCACTGCCACCACCTTGCTCCACGACATGATGCATAAGGGGGTTGAGGTATACGTCGACGACATGATCGTAAAGTCAAAAGAAAGGGATGACCACATTACAAACCTTCGGAAATTCTTCACCCGAATTAGGCAGTATAAGATGCGATTAAACCCACAGAAATGCACCTTCGGGGTCACATCAGGCAAGTTGCTGGGCCACATAGTAAGCCGAGGATCAAGTAGGCAGACCAAAATCAAAGCAATAATGAGCATGAAGACGCCGAGCAACATCGACGAAATAAGGAGTTTCTTGGGACAAGTCCAATATATCTCCCGGTTCATCAGCAAACTTACCATGATTTGCGAGCCAATCTTCAAAAAATTGAAGAAGGAGCGAATACTGAAGTGGGACGATGATCGCCAACAAGCGTTCGACAAAGTCAAGAGCTTACTTACAAATCCACCCGCTCGTACCCCACAAAAGGACTTGCCATCGCCGCTATACTTGACGACTACGCCAAACGCCATGGGTGCCATGCTCGCCAAAAGTCAACAACGAAGAACGGGCCATCTACTACATTAGCAAAAGGTTTCACGATTACGAACTTCGGTATGAACGATCGAGAAAAGTCGCCTCACCGGTCCGGGCAACCAAAAGCTCAGACACTACCTACTCACTAGCACGACAAGAGTCTACTCCCTAATGGACCCTCAAATACCTATTTGAAAAACCGATCTGAGCGGACGTATGGCGGTGGACTCGCTTCTCGCCGAGCACGAACTCAAGTACCTCCCTCGAAAGTAATCAAAGGAAGAGCGGTTTGGACTTCCTCGCAGAAAATGCAATCATCGAACAACCCATGATCGATACAATGTCATTTCCGGACGATGGGATCTTCGCCATAGTAGGGAATATCGCAATTATACTTCGACGGAGCGTCAAACTACAAGGCTATGGAGTCGAATACTCCTAATATCCCCAAACGACGATCATACTCCACTCTCAATCAAGCTCGACTTCAGTGTCACGAACAACGCCATGAGTACGAGGCTGCATTTATATTCTGCAGCACCATCACTCTCAAGATAAAGAACCTCACGGTACATGGAGATTCATTCCTCATCATAAATCAAGTGACAGGGGCATGGAAGATCATGAGCGAAACTCTCACCAAATACCAAACAAAAGTACAAAAACTCCTAACCAACTTCGACAGCATCGAATTTTACCACCTCCCAAGGGAAGAAAACCCGGTTCTTGACGACCGCCAAAACTCTCATCCCTCCTCAACATGCCGCCCGGACATGAAGTTGCTACCCATCATCGCCGAAAGACGTGACGAACCAAAGATACATCCATACCATTGACCTGGACGGCCGAAGCGCATGCAGTCTTGGTATCAAGCCATAATCAACTACAAGACAGACGACACTTATCCACCCGACACCGATAAACGTGGACAGAGGGCTATCAGGCTCCTAGCTTCCCAATTTGTGCTAGAGATGGGACAATTACTCAAGAAGACACCACAAGGGACACTGCTCATATGTGTCGACTACAAGAAGGGGCAGGAAATCATCACGCAAGTCCACGATGGCGAATGCGGACCCCACATGAACGCTCGAGCACTCTGCAAACAAATTCTACGGCTAGGATGGTATTGGACGACCATGGAAGCGGCATCAGATCCAATACGCCAAGCACCGCCACAACCGCCAAATTTTCAAAGAACGCCCAACATGTACCACCTTCACCACTATACAAATTTAACCTCACCCTGGCCCTTTTCAACCTGGGGCATCGACGTGATAGGAAAAGTCCACCCCATCGGAGCAGGAGGTCACTGTTTCGTGCTGGTGGCCATCGACTACTTCACTAAATGGGTAGAAGCAGCCTCTTTTCGGACCCTCGGCTCCAAAGAAGTCGCCAAGTTCATACAGACAAACATCATATGCCGATATGGCATACCCCATGAGTTCATCAGCGATCAAGGCTCGCACTTTCAGCGCGAGACGGAAGCTATACTCACAAAATACAACATCCAACATCACAAATCCTCACCCTATCGACCCCAAACCAACGGAGCCGTTGAAGCAGCAAACAAGACGGTCGTCACCATACTCGAGAAAATGATCGACAGTTGCAAAGATTGGCCCAACAAGATACCATATGCACTCTGGGGATACCGTACTACCATCCGAACCCCTACAGGCATGACCCCCTATTTCCTCACCTACGGCATGGAAGCCGTCCAACTAGTGGAAATAGAAATACAATCTCTACGCATACTAATGGAAAGTAGCATCCCGGAAGCAGAATGGGCCCGTGAACGGTACGAACAACTCATGCTCCTGGATGAACGCCGACTGCATTCCCTGAGCACCGCATTTAATGTACCAAGCCCGACTACAACGAGCATTCAACAAGCGAGTTAAGCCACGACACATAAAAGTAGGTGATCTCGCACTAAAGTCGGTCAGAGCACCACTTCCAATCGACCCACGAGGAAAATTTAAGCCTAATCGGTGGACCCTACCTCGTCAAGGAAGTCTTCACAGCGGAGCAAGAAACTAACCGACTTGGACGGTCAAGAGTTTAACCTAGCAACGAACCTCGACCAGCTCAAGAAGTACTACCCTTAAAAATGCCTTGCAATGTATCTATAAAATGTAAAATTTCTCTAAAAATCAATTCATGGACCGGCAGGTCCTTAAACATGCTCATGGACCGGCAGGTCCTTAAACATGCTCTTGGGCCGGCATGCCCTTAAACGTGCACATTCCATAAGCAAACACAATTCATGGGCCGGCATGCCCCTAAACATGCATCCACCAAACACAATTCATGGACCGGCAGGTCCTTAAACATGTTCATGGGCCGGCATGCCCTTAAACGTGCACATTCACCACAAAAAGCAAACACAACTCTTGGGCCGGTATGCCCTTAAACATGCATTCTCGAACTACGCCGGTTTGATTCCACTTTTCGTGGATACGTAGGCAGCTTTGTAAAAAGCACAACCGATATTCAACACAAAAATGACGCGTCCAAAGCTTAAAAAGGCTGAGGATATAGTCAACACAAAAACCGTCTCATAACCTAATAGGTTAACATAAGGCGATATTCAACACAACAATGACGCGTCTAAAGCTTAAAAAGGCCAAGGATATAGTCAACACAAAAATTCATCTTTTAACCTAAGGGTGAAAAGAACGACATTCAACACAAAACGACAAACCCAAAGCTTAAAAAAGTCGAGGGAATAGTCAACACAAAAAATTCCTAAAAACAAAAACCATGCTTGCATTCTAAACCTTTGAAAAGGATTAGAGCCAAAGAATTTCACACAAAATAACAAGCAAAATGAGGCAGAGTCGTAAATAAAAACCTGATTTTTATTGATCTTAAAAAGAACGGTTACATTTTGGATTTTTCAAACATAGGAGCATAACTACGACCTTAGAAATACACTAACAAACACTATATATTACAATACGAGTCCCGGCATGTACATCGGGTTTAGGATATGTAATATATTACATAATACGAAGTACAACATAATATGAACATAATACTAACAAAACACACATAAACTAAAACCAGGTTATTCTCCGAAGCAGACTCAAAACCTTCCAGCTGAATAGGGGAGCACCAACCCTCAACCCCAATGGCGATCCCCAACATTGCCATAACGACCTTGATCACCTGACCCTGGAATATGACGACGGCCGAACACACTTTCATCGGCCGAGAGTAGCTCCGGACTTGAACCCTCGCCATCACCACCGATACGTCCAAGATCGGCCGGGTCAAGATCAGACATCCGAGAAAGCCCGTTGAGCTCTAGGGCTCGAAAGCGTGACCTCTTGTGGGGACTCTGCGCAACAGTCCACCTAGCGTAGGCTCGTGATACCTGAGTCGTCCTAGGAGTGCCCGCCACAGGCCACCTGGAGCGCGTAATCCATCCGCTCGCCCAGGCATCGGCTATGCCACTAGTCAACATAAGCATGCCCTGCACCTTGGTGTCATGACCAGGAATGAACTGTACCCACCCTATCTGTCTCCTCACTCGCATGGGATGGATGTAAACACCCATGTCAAATCCGCAAAGGAGGACTCCAGACGAACCATCGCCAGCCTCACTTGCCGTCACATCAACTATTCCCCACCACGGTACCAACCAACGGATGGTCGATGACCTCACAAGTCCAGGGAAGTAATCGTCAGGGCGATGATGTGGATCCAGCCACCTAATATAACGACTAGTCACGTCCCCAGCAGGATGTGACCCAGCAATATCACCTAGCACACTCAGCCGCTCCATCAACCAGACCTGAAGGATTAAAGGACACCCTCGATACGGGCTCTCCCTATTGCAGGCACGATCGTCCAGACCCAGGATCGTCTCAGCTAGGATCACGGCGGAAGGGTTACAACCATACTCCATCTGTTGGACGACAGTGATTAGGCGAGGATCACCAAGCGCTCCCTCATACAAAGAATTAGGAAACATGTAACGGTGGACTAAGCAGAATGCCAACGCCCTTTTTCTGGCACCAAAGGAGATCGTCTCATTTTCGCGGTTCATAAACCGCTTGCACAAGCGATAGAGGCTGATACGACTCCTAACAAATAACTCCTCTGTCTCCACACGAGTCATCTGAAGGTAGTTCTGCACGTGCCTCTTATACCCAGGCCCCGATCTAACGCACACAGGAATGTTAGTTCGCAACCAACCACCAATGGCTCCAAACTCCTCGACCAACGGACAGACCTCCCCACTAGGAAAACGGAAGACGTGGAAACTCAAGTCCCAATAGTCGAGACACGCATCCAGGAACTCGGGCTCCATTCCAAGCCGCCCTAGACCCAGGAGGACCCCGAAACCGCAATCTTTCAAGTCTTCCTCCTCCAGCCCCGATAAGGACGCACACCAACGGCGCAAGTTTCCTTCAAAACTCTCCATAACTCGACGAATGTTCCGTAAATATTATGAATATTCTTGGAAAATCGAGAATAGAAGACGAGAGGATGAGTGAAATGAACTAACTTAGCCCTCCTTTTATAGCCGAGATTTGCAAAACGAAATACAACACAAAAACTTAAACGCTAGTGAACAAGCGATTAAAATAAATCAAAGAAAACCACAAAACAAAAATTTAATCGCCTGTAAACAGGCGATTAAAAATCAAATCGCCTGTTTACAGGCGATTTTCTTTTTCCTCCTGACAAAATTATTCGATTTCTTACACTTCTTACACACCTATACCCTAAAATATTTAACTTATTACCCCATTTATCCTTTCTACCGACCTTGGACCTGTTTTTACGGTCCCGTCGCGTCGTCTCGATTTGCGTGATCGATTCCCGTATTTCGTATTTTTCACTTTTTACAAAACACAATAATCACACAAAAATTAAACACAACACAAAATATGATTTTCACATTCACAAATTTTCGTCTCAGAACGTCGTTTTAGCTCGCATTTTTACTATGTCAAAAACGTCTTTTTACGAGTCTAAAATATGTCCTAACCAGCATTTTTCAAAAACTCTTCATTTTACATTTAATTTGGTCATTAGCGAGTCAGTCTCAATCGAGACGTATATATATGCTTTTACGACTAACAATGTTTTGCAGGTACGCTCGGCAGGCAAATACGCAAGGATTTCAGACCCGGCTACGACACAGTGAAGGTACCGGGAAGGTGGATGGACCTATCGACGCCTCAAGGCTGCGCTCGCCTCGCCACTTGGGGCGCCGAAGCGGAATGCGCCTCGCAGGAAAGGGTGCGAAGTTTTTGAGAAAAATGGGGGAGATCATTGCATGAATTTGTGACCAAAAAGAAAAGTAGAAAATCCTTTTTGAAAGTGTATTTTCGGAGTCGCCACCAAATATTAAGGAATTTGGAACCTATTCAACGCGTCTTGAAATACAAGACACGAGTGTCTCGGATTTCAAGGTGCGTCGATACCTATCAATCTGAGGTTTGAAACCAGAGAAGGGATTCGGAGTGAGGTTACTTTTCGAAAGTCTTGACAAAATAAGTTTTGAAAACCGTAATCAAAAAGCCTACATAAGAGTAGTCTCTACTAATTTGAAAACATTTGCTTAATTTCGATATTTGGGCTAAAATGACGCCACGCATAAGTGCGAATAAGTATGACTCGATTAAAATGCATAAATAATGTAAATTGTCAAAATAATGACATATTGCTATAGGAAATGTACGTTAAATAATAATTTATTGACTAAATTATTACTATAGACGTTATTTTCCAATCTCGTATTAGAATTTGTGAAAAACCCTCAGTTTTGACATGCTAAAAGACTCTATGAAACGGTACAATTTAGTGTTGGATCCGTGATTCTAGTCGTTATTTAATGCATGAATGAGGACTTGCGTAATTATAAAAGTGACGTCGGTTTGCTTTAGTTAATGAGTCGTTTATTTATGCGATATTGGCGGGGTTTAGACGGATTATGAATCCGACCGCTACAAATCAGACATTTAATACGGCTTCGCTAGTGCCAATATCGGGTTTGGGGTTAATGTAACCCCATTATCCGAGTCTCAAACGTCCAGCCCGTAGGTAAAATGTTTACCTTTCGAAAATGTAAAGACGGTATTTTTGAGTGGATTTCGTGAATAGTGTGTAAGTGCTAAAAACCGGGTATTTGAAAATGGATGAAATGGGTTGGTATTTATAGAGTTTGGCTGGTTTCTGTGCAGGGACAAAACTTAATCGCCAGTGACCATGCGATTATGTTTCAATGCAACCGCCAAATGAAATAAACGAACCAAGGTTGGGAGAGAAAACTTAATCGCCAAAGAATCGGCGATTTGGTTTAATCGCTGCTTCTTGGCGATTAGATTTTTGTTTTGGTGGGTCGCTTTATGCCGCCTTTTGGTTTTTGACGGTTTGATTAGGTAATGATTATGTTTTGTTGTTTACTTAGAGGTTAAGTATTTGTTCGCTTTTGGTCCATTTCGGTTTTTAGTGCTTTGGTTTTTGTCGTGTTTTTCTGCTTTTGGCACGAAATAAAATAATATTAGGTTATATTATTTTATGGTTTCATAAAACCTAACTTTTTGAAAATGTGACACGGACGCACTTTGGCCCGCTTTGAGTGTCGTGTTAGTGTGCGTTTTAGGTCGCTTTTGTAAGTTTGGGGCCGCTTTGTAGCTAGTTGAATGTTTTGTGGCTTGGCTTAATAAGACGCTCCTATATTGTGCTCGTGTTACGCTCATGATGACTAAAATTGACATTTACTTTCCTGAATACGCAAGTCCAAACTAGTACGCTAACAATGACTAATACGTTTTAGACACTTTTTGCAGACTGCTTTCGACTCTTTTAAAAGCATGTATGAAAGTCCTTTTCATCATCGGGTTTGTTTTTGGGGGGTACGGATACGGGTATCTACAGAGCCCCCAGTTTGACTGAGCTCGGACAAAGCGTTAGTCAAACTTAAAGATAGTATCCGGACCATTACAGTCTCGATACTACCTGGCGGCGCTAAGCATGTGTCTTATGGGAGAGACGAGGACTTAGCGTCGGGAAATGCGGGGAGGGACGACATGTTTTTAAGGACATGACGGTCCTACATGTTTAAGGGCATGTCAGCCTGCATGTGGCCTGAGTACTCCCAGCTGGCGCCTTGCTTGTGTTTCCGTTTGTGCTCCTTGCTTTGCTTGCGCTTCTGGCTTGCGCTCCTTTGTTTTGCTTGCGCTTCTGGCTTGCGCTCCTTTGTTTTGCTTGCGCTTCTGGCTTGCGCTCCTTTGCTTTGCTTGCGCTTCTGGCTTGCGCTCCTTTGCTTTGCTTGCGCTTCTGGCTTGCGCTCCTTTGTTTTGCTTGCGCTTCTTGTTGGTCGTCTCATAGCAGAGGTTACGCGTTTCTGTATTTCTCATAAAAAGGGTTGGGTTTTTATGAACGTCTCGTGAGGAGGCTACGTGTTTTTCTCATAAAAGGTTAGGTTTTTATGAACGTCTCGTGAGGAGGTTACGTGTTTTTGGATTTGAACGTCTCGTGAGGAGGCTACGTGTTTTTCTCATAAAAGGTTAGGTTTTTATGAACGTCTCGTGAGGAGGCTACGTGTTTTTGTATTTTTCATAAAAGGTTAGGTTTTTATGAACGTCTCGTGGGGAGGCTACGTGTCTTTCTCATAAAAGGTTAGGTTTTTATGAACGTCTCGTGAGGAGGTTACGTGTTTTTCTCAAAAAAGGTTAGGTTTTTATGAACGTCTCGTGAGGAGGCTACGTGTTTTTGTATTTTTCATAAAAGGTTAGGTTTTTATGAACGTCTCGTGGGGAGGCTACGTGTCTTTCTCATAAAAGGTTAGGTTTTTATGAACGTCTCGTGAGGAGGTTACGTGTTTTTGGATTTGAACGTCTCGTGAGGAGGCTACGTGTTTTTCTCATAAAAGGTTAGGTTTTTATGAACGTCTCGTGAGGAGGTTACGTGTCTTTCGTATTGGGTTGAAATTGTGTTTGAAACGGGTTGAAAGTGTAATGGGCCGAGGAAAACAAAATTTCAAAACAAAGTCGAAACCCATAGAACAAAATATAATCGCTCGTAAACAAAGCGATTAGAATTTTGTTTGGCGTTTTTTGTTTAAAACACGGGAAAGGAGAGAGGTTTGTTTATTTTATCCGAAAAATAAAAACTAAATCGAAAACCTCTAAAACTCGTCTTGGCGATTTTCTTGATCAAAAATCGATTTTCCGACTCCTACAATTCGTCATGGACCAAGGTACGTACTCAACTCACTTGGTTTTTCGTGTTTTGAATTTGGTTTGAGTCGGTTTTAACTCGAAATACCGTTTTCTAGGGTTTGGGTCGAAAATGTCGGTTTGATTCGAGTTTAGCTCTTGTCTTGGCTTGAAAACGTTCGTCATGGCTAGTATAGTGCTTACCTCGCTTGTCTTGCTGTCGTTGCGTGAAAACCCGACTTGTGGCCTCGATTTTCGTGCATTTCGACTCGGAGGGCATTTTGGTCATTTTTGAAAATGTCTCGAAAATGGCTCAAAACTTCAGTGTAGCTTACCCATTAGCAGATATACTTGGCGTTGGTGAGCTCGGTTCGTTGAAATTCATGCGAAAAACGGTTCGTTTGGGGTGAAACCGTATGAAAGGGGGTTAAGTCGGGGCTTGTGCTCTGTTTTCGTTACTTAAAACGATCCCGATTGGCTTGGTTGTTTTGGAAGTGTTGTAGTATGCTAGGGTATAGGTTTGGGTGGCTTGTGTGCGAAAAACGGCCTAAAAAACCGTAATTTTCGTGTGTGTTGGAATAAGGGCCGATTTTGGTCGAAATTTTCTGCCGAAACTTGCCCGAATTCTTTGTATTGTGTTTTCATGGCTAGTATGGTACACTTTTGGTCTTGTTTTGTAGGAAATGTGTTGTTTGGAGGTGTTTTGGAGCGTTTTTTGTAGTTTAGGCTAGGTTTCCAAAAGTCGCTTTTCCTCGCTGCGTGCCAGATTAATGGAATGTAAGGTAATGTATGTTGTCCGTGTTGGCTAGGGGTTGTTTTGTGAGAAGTGGGGCTTTTGGGTTGAGTTATGGTCAAGTAAAGGTCGTTTTTGTAGTTTGGAGGTGTTTTGTAAAAGCTATTCAGTCGAGGTGTTCGGGACATCGTTTTCGCATGAAATTTTTTGCATGAGCTTATTGTGATTTATGGGTTAGGCTTGTGTCAGCAAATGTGGGTTTCTGGCTTTCTGTAGCGTTTTTCCCTCTTCTGCTATTTTTGGTTTAAAAAGGCCTGCTTTCTGCTGTTTTGGCCAAATCTCTGCTTTTGTGCGTGCTTGCTCTTAACTTGACTGAGTAGGACGTACATATCGTATACGTCTCATGGATTTTGGTTTCCTGTGCTTCTGCTCCGTTTTGGCCTTATCTGTCGAAAATGGGCCTATGGCTTGCTTTTTGCTGCTTTGTCTTGATCTTTCTAGAATGATTTCATTCTTAGTTTTACGAGTATGTCTTTGAATCTTGTGCAGTGATCCTAGGCCTCCAGCCTACTTCCAAAGTGACATGGATCGGGTTTTGGCGGCGTTGACTTTATCGTTCGGTGGACGAGCATACTCCTACTTCAGGTATGCCTGCGCCTTTGGAGGCTTCTGAGGGTCCGTCTCAGTCGGACTTGCTGAGAGCTTTTCCTCAGACGCCTGGAGCTTCTACGACGCCAGTGAGCCGAGCTTGGTGCGGCCGCGAGTCTCCGCTTTTTCGCTAGTGGTGCTAGTCTTTGTTGGTGCGTCGCCTGGGTTCTCTCGCTAGTGGCCTGGACGCGCGCCGCTTCCTGGTGGTCCCGAGCCGCCGCTAGTGGTGTGGGTCGTGGCGTTCGCCGAATCGCCGCTTTTTCGGTAATGGTACGTGAGAGGCCGTTGGCGAAGCGACGCGGTCTTCCTGGCGACGCTAGCGGTAGTGGGTCTTCTGGTCGCCGAGGTCTCCCGCTGGCCGAGGTCGTGCCCAGTGTCCTCCCGCAGTCTTTTCAGGCGTGGGCGTGGCGCGCCGTGGAGACGCCTGAGGCTCCCGGGAGGCCGTGGGCGAGGTCGGGCGTAGCTGCAGGTCTCTCGCAGGACGCGGGCCGTGGCCGTCTTCCGAGGGACGCCTGTGGCTCCTAGAGGGGGCCGAGGCAGAGGTCGCGCCGCCGCAGGGCTTCGCAGGACGCATTACTGGCAGCTCAGGGAGCCTGTGGCTCCTGGAGGGGGTCAGGTTAGAGGCCGTGGTCGCGGTCGGAGGAACCCGAGGCCGAAGAAGCGCAAGGTGGATGTGGCTTCTGGTGAGGGCAGCAGCAGGCCGAGGCGTCGAGCTCGTGTTGCCGCTGAGGGTGGTGGCCGGACGAGGCCGAGGTCGCCGGTGTTTTGAGGAGGTCGAGAGGGGAGCTCCCGCGCTCCGCGGGCGTGGTCGTGCTCGGTCCGGAGCCGCATGAGGACACTTCCGGCCTGAGGAGTCTTCGAGTGACGAGGAGGGGTTCCCGACGACCATCGTGGCCGAGGTGGTCGCCGAGGTTGAGATCGCCGAGGCCGCCGCTGCCGCCGCCGCCAGCCGCCGACGATGCTCGCTTTGATCTTTGTCGCTGCCATCAGCGGGCCGCCATGGTCGGGTCGGGCCAGGCCATGCTCGGAGCGAGTTCGGGATGATCCCGAGGCCGAGGTAGAGGCCGAGGGTGAGGCCGAGGCGAGGCCGAGGGCGCGCTCAGATGCGCGCGGCAAGTCCTGAGGCCGCGACCGAGGTTTTCATGGGGATGGTTGACGAGCCGGGCGCGAGGCTGACTACCCTCACGGCCCGCTGCCAGGGTCGCAGTGGCCCTGGATCGACGGCGTGACTCTGGTTTAGAGTCGCTTGGAGCACTTGTCGATCCGGGTGAAGGTCGGCTCAGATTAGGCTCGATGAGGACCTTCTCCGGGTTTCTGACGGTGTTTGGCGTCTTTGAGGGTAGGCTCACCCAGAGGAGCGGGACATAGTGCTTGGGACGACTTTCGGTCCTTGGTGCGTAGTGGAGGGAGGCGCGGCAAGCGGGTGAACTCGCCACCTCGCATTTAGGCGTTGTTGGATAGGTTTTGGGATACGACCAACACCTTCCACATGCCTGGTTACGAGGTTGGCGTGACTCTTTCTTCGTGGGCAATTATTGGCCGCCTCATGGCGAGGTGTACTTGACCGGGGCGTGAGAGACCTCCTATTGATAGCCCACGAGTCGTGCGCTGATTAGCGGCGGGATTAGGTGCGGGAAGGACGAGGAGCACACGCTTTCACCGTGCGATATGGTTTCACGACTTCTTCGAGGGAGGAGGAAGAAGAGAGGTCTACTCGAGCGGCGCCGAGCGAGGGCCGGTTGTGGTTGTGGTTGTTCTGGCGGCCACCCACTTTGGCGACGCGGGGAGCGGCGTCGACGGTCGTGTTGATGGCGCTGTCAGACATGTCACGCCTAGGTGACTTTGGTAGGTGACTCGCTCTGGGTCCTGTTGATCCGTTACGAGGACGCTTGATGCGCCCTGATCAGTTGTGAGTCGGATGTGTCGCTTGTGGGCCCTGGTCTTCTGATGGAGGTAGGGTTCGACTTTTGTGGTTTTCGTTGTTTTGTTTCTGCTTTTCTTCTGTAACGTGTGTCTTGTTTGCTCGCAGGCTTGGTGCTATGCTCACTTCCCCTCTCTGCTCCCGGACACGTTCAAGGTGACGGCTACATACCCGGCTTTCCATGCGTATGCGACGGCGGATCGGAGGGGTATTGGCCTGAACTATGACGCGGCTCGTGTACGCTTCAACGGGATGACGATGGATAAGGTAAGGGCGGTCGTGTTTTGTATTTTGGTCTCCTTGTAGCTTTGTTTTTGGGTTTGTGTTTGTTTTTGTGGTTTATAATTTGGTTTTGTTTTGTAGTTTGTTCGCGACCCTTGGAGGAATTTTACCGGCGTTCCTCCGACGATTGCAGCTCGCTTTGGTCCCCTTGACGGACGGCGGCTGTACATCGAGACCCAGTACGGCTCGTACTGGTACTTGGGAGAAGCGTCTGTCTGTGCAGACGGTCGCGGCGGCTTCATCGTACTGCTCCTCCGCCCTCGGTTTTGTTCAGAGACGCCGACGCTAATGAGCGTCGTGGACGTGTATCACGAGGTGAGTCAGGTCCGACTCTGCGGCGGGATGAGGATTACGTGACTTGGGCACAAGATGCCCTTCTGACGCCGTGATCGAGGTATGCTTGTTTATCCCTTTGCTTGTATGTATTTTGGTTTTAGGAAGCAAAAATTTATCCTATTTTTGTTTTGTAGCGACGTGACCACGACCTTGAGTTCCAGCCTCCTCCGCTCGTTGAGGACTCGCCGTTGTTCACGCAGGCTGCTCTCATTCGATCGTCCGCCGCTTTCCCTGCAGGTCACCGGCGCGGGTTTTGAGAGGTGGGACCCGCTGCGTGAGAAAGGTATTAACCCTCCTCTTGTACAAAGATGAGTATTATGTAGTATATAGCCCCAGTTTGAATAAGATTTTATTGTAAAATCATTAGTCAAACTCTGTTAAAGGTTTTTGATTATAGCCCCAGTTTGAGTAAGATTTTAGTGTAAAATCATTAGTCAAACTCTGTTAAGCAGTTTTGATTATAGCCCGGTTTGAGTAAGATTTTAGTGTAAAATCATTAGTCAAACTCTGTTAAGCAGTTTTTGATTATAGCCCCGTAAAGCTAAATTGATTTGTCGCATTGTTGCGGTGGCGGTGAGGTCCACAGGAGGCTCGCGGGCGGCAAACCGGCGTGGCGATGCGTGAACGAGAAGGTTGTTGGACGCCATAGGCGCGAAGGAGACGGCCGAGGCGCGACTTCGAGTTAGCCAGGGTCGTCGAGGAGGGGCGAGATCGCGGTCGAAATGGAGGCTGCGCATGCCGAGGAGTCAAGCGAGGTCCCGGCAGAGCCGAGGGTCGATATGCAGGGAGCCGGATAGGCACGCGTCTTGAGATTGATTCCTGCGTCTTTGTCTTGCGGCGTCGTGACCCGATCGTAGTAGGCTTGGACTTTGTATATTTTGGACTTTGTATTATGAATATTATTTTCTGTTTGTATTGGTTTATGTATTAGGACTTGTTATGGTTGGTTGGTTTTTTGGACTTGTAGGTGTTTATGGGTTTAATTTGGTTATTTTGTCTTGTTGCAAAAATGCATTCCTGCGTCGTAGCCGGGTCTGAAATCCTTGCGTATTTGCTTGCCAAGCGTACCTGCAAAACATCGTTAGTCGTGAAAGCATATATATACGTCTCGATTGAGACTGACTCGCTAATGACTGAATTAAATGCAAAATGAAGAGTTTTTGAAAAATGTTGGTTAGGACATATTTTAGACTCGTAAAAAGACGTTTTTGGACATAGTAAAAATGCGAGCTAAAACGACGTTTTGAGACGAAAATTGTGAATGTGAAAATCATATTTTGTGTTGTGTTTAATTTTTGTGTGATTATTGTGTTTTGTAAAAAATGAAAAATAATAAATACGGAATTGATCACGCAAATCGAGACGACGCGACGGACCGATTTTAGTCGGTCATGAGGCTCGAAAAGGTAATAGGGGTTAATAAGTTAAATATTTTGGGTATAGGTGTGTAAAGTGTAAGAAATCGAATAATTTTGTCGAGAAAAGAAAAAGAAAATCGCTGTAAACAAAGCGATTTGATTTTTTAATCACCGCTTACGTGCGATTAGAATTTTGTTTCGTGGTTTTTGTTTGATTTATTTTAATCGCTTGTTCACTAGCGTATAAGTTTTTGTGTTGCATTTCGTCTTGCAAATGTCGGCTATAAAAGGAGGGCTAAGTTAGTTCATTTCACTCATCCTCCCGCCTACTATTCTCGCTTTTCCAAAAATATTCAGAAAATTGACGGAACATTCGTCGAGTTATGGAGAGTTTTGAAGGAAACTTATTCGTTGGTGTGCGTCCTTATCGGGGCTCGAGAAGAAACTCTTGAAAGATTGCGGAGTTGGCGTATTTCGTGGGCTAAGGCAGGTTCGAATGGAGTACGAGTTCCTGGACGCTTGTCTCGAGTATTGGGATCCAAGCCTTCACGTGTTCCGCTTTCCTTGCGGAGAGGTTTGTCCTTTAGTCGAGGAGTTTGGGGCCATTGGCGGGTGGACGCAGATTGGCCTGCCTGTATGTGTCAGGCAGGAACTTGGCTATAAGAGGCAGGTTCAGAATTATCTCCAGATGACCCGCGATGAGGTGGAAGAGTTATTTGTTGGGAACTGTATCAACCTCTATCGTTTGTGTCAATGGTTTAGGAATAATGCAAACGGGCATATCTCTGCTGTGGCTAGGAGAAGGGCTTTGGCTTTTTGCTTGGTTCATTGCTATATGTTCCCGGACTCTGTGTCCGAGGGGTTGTTGGGAGATCCGCGTTTAATTGCTGTCGTGGAGCAGATGGAAATAGGTTGCAATCATACGCTCTAATTCTGCCGAGACGATCCTTGGGTGGACGGCCGGGCATGTAATAGGGAACATGCGTCCCGAGGGTGTCCATTGATCCTCCAGGTGTGGCTGATGGAGCGTCTAAGTGTGTTGAACGACCTTGGCTTCGATGGCGAGTATGTCGCAGGAGGCGTTACCAATCGTTACATGCGATGGGCGTCCGTAAGAGCGCCCTAATGACTATTTTCCCGAGTTTGTGAGGTCATGTGCCATCCGTTGGTCGGTATCCTGGTGGGGAGTGGTTAGTGTGACGGCGAGCGCAGTAGGTGATGGCCCCTCTGGGGTTCTATTGTGTGGGTTCGAGGTGGGGTTTACATCCATCCCTGCGGGTGAAGCGACAGATAGGGTATGCACGCTCATTCGTTCCTGGCCAGGACACGAAGGTACAGGACATGGTTGCATTAAATAACCAGGTGACCGACGAGTGGGTCAGTGGTTGGATCATGCGTCCTAAGTGGCTTGTGGCTGGTACTCCTGGGACGATCCGGGTGTCGAAGGCTTACTCCAAATGGACCGTTGCTGAAAGTGCTGTGAAGAGGGCTCGCCTCCGTGCCATAGAGCTTAACGAGCCTCCGCCGACATCCGCCTATGACCCGATCCGCTTTGGACGCAATAGTGGTAGGGGTGGCGCTTCGAGCTCGGTGCCTCTTTCGGCGGCTGAATGCGTGTTCGGTCGTCGCCGTATTCCAGGGCCAGGTGCTCCGGATCGTCATGGTAACGTTGGGGGTCTTCGTAGGGGTTGAGGGTTGGTGCTCCCTTATTCAGCTGGAGAGGTCTTGAGTCGGCTTCGGAGAGTAACCTGGTTTTAGTTTATGTGTGCTTTGTTAGTATTATGTTCATATTATGTTGTATTATGTAATATATTACCTATCCTAAACCCGATGTACATGCCGGGACTCGTATTGTAATATATAGTGTTTGTTAGTGTATTTCTAAGGTCGTAGTTATGCTCCTTATGTTTGAAAAATCCAAAATGTAACCGTTCTTTTTAAGATTAATAAAAATCAGGTTTTTATTTACGACTCTGCCTCATTTTGTTTGTTATTTTGTGTGAAATTCCTTGGTTCTAATCTTTTTTCAAAGGTTTAGAAAGTAAGCATTTCTGTTGACTATTCCCTCGACCTTTTTTAAGCTTTGGGTTTGTCGTTTTGTGTTGAATGTCGTTCTTTTTACCCTTAGGTTAAAAAACGAATTTTTGTGTTGACTATGTCCTTGGCCTTTTTAAGCTTTAGACGCGTCATTTTTGTGTTGAATATCGTCCTTTTAACCCTTCAGGTCTAAAAGACGAATTTTTGTGTTGACTATGTCCTTGGCCTTTTTAAGCTTTGGACGTGTCATTTTTGTGTTGAATATCGGTTGCGCTTTTTGCAAAGCTGCCTACGTATCCACGAAAAGTGGAATCAAACCGGCGTAGTTCGAGAATGTATGTTTAAGGGCATACCGGCCCAAGAGTTGTGTTTAAGGACCTGCCGGTCCATGAATTGTGTTTGGTGGATGCATGTTTAGGGGCATGCCGGCCCATGAGTTGTGTTTTTGATTTTTGTAGAGAGAAAGAGCAGTTTTAGGGGCATGCCGGCCCATGAGTTGTGTTTTTGATTTTTGTAGAGAGGAAGAGCAGTTTTAGGGGCATGCCGGCCCATGAGCATGTTTAAGGACCTGCCGGTCCATGAATTGTGTTTGATTTTTGTGGAAAGAAAAAGCAGTTTTAGGGGCATGCCGGCCCATGAGCATGTTTAAGGACCTGCCGGTCCATGAGCATGTTTAAGGACCTGCCGGTCCATGAATTGTTTTTATAAGATTGTATTTTACAGATACATTGCAAGGGGTTCTTAAGGGTAGTACTTCTTGAGCTGGTCGAGGTTCGTTGCGAGGTTGAACTCTTGGCCGTCGAGGTCGGTTAGTTTGACTGCTCCGCCCGTGAAGATTTCCTTGACGAGGTAGGGTCCAGCCCAGTTAGGCTTGAATTTTCCTCGTGGGTCGACTGGAAGTGGTGCTCGGACTGACTTTAGTACGAGATCACCTACTTTTATGTGTCGTGGCTTAACTCGTTTGTTGAATGCTCGTTGTAGTCGGGCTTGGTACATTAAATGCGGTGCTCGTGGAATGCGATCGGCGTTCATCCAGGAGCATGAATTGTTCGCATCGCTCACGGGCCCATTCTCGCTTCGGGATGCTACTTTCCATTAGTATCTTGAGATTGTATTTCTATTTCCATCGTTGGGCGGCTTCCATGCCGTAGGTGAGGAAATAGGGGTCATGCCCGTAGGGTTCGGATGGTAGTACGGTATCCCCAGAGTGCATATGGTATTTTGTTAGGCCAATCTTTGCAGCTGTCGATCATCTTCTCAAGTATGGTGACGACCGTCTTGTTTGCTGCTTCAACGGCTCCATTGGTTTGGGGTCGATAGGGTGAGGATTTGTGATGCTGGATGTTGTATTTTGTGAGTATGGCTTCGGTCTCGCGTTGAAAGTGTGAACCTTGATCGCTGATGAACTCGTGGGGTATGCCATATCGGCATATGATGTTTGTCTGGATGAACTTGGCGACTTCCTTGGAGCCAAGGGTCCGAAAAGACGCTGCTTCTACCCATTTAGTGAAGTAGTCGATGGCCACCAGCACGAAACAGTGACCTCCTGCTCCGATGGGGTGGACTTTTCCTATCACGTCGATGCCCCAGGTTGAAAAGGGCCAGGGTGAGGTTAGGCTGTATGGTGGTGAAGGTGATACATGTTGGACGTTGCTGAAATTTTGGCAGTTGTGGCAATGCTTGGCATATTGGATACAGTCTGCTTCCATGGTCGTCCAATACCATCCTATCCGTAGGATTTGTTTGCGAGTGCTCGAGCGTTCATGTGGGGTCCGTGATTCGCCATCATGGACTTGCGTGGCGATTTCTGCCCTTCTTGTAGTCGACACATATGAGCGGTGTCCCTTGTGGTGTCTTCTTGAGTAGTTGTCCCATCTCTAGCACAAATTGGGAAGCTAGGAGCACGATAGCCCTCGTCCACGTTTATCGATTGTCGGGTGGGTAGGTGTTGTCCTGCATTTTGTAGTTGATTATAGCTTGATACCAAGGCTCGCCTCGCTTCGGCCGTCCAGGTCAATGGTATGGATGTATCTTTGGTTCGTCACGTCTTTCGGCGATGATGGGTAGTAACTTCATGTCCGTGGCATGTTCGGGAGGGATGAGAGTTTTGACAGTCGTCGTCAAGAACCGGTTTTCTTCCTCGGGAGGTGATAGAACTTCAATGCAGTCGAAGTTACCTAGGAGTTTTTGTCCTTTTGCTTGGTATTTGGTGAGGGGTTCGCCCATGACCTTCCATGCCCCTGTCCCTTGATTTATGATGAGGAATGAATCTCCATGTACCCGTAGGTTCTTTATCTTGAGAGTGATGGTCGCTGCAGTTATAAATGCAGGCCTCGTACTCCGCGGCGTTGTTCGTGTCACTGAAGCCGAGCTTGATTGAGAGTGGAGTATGATCGCCGTTTGGGGATATTAGGAGTATTCCGACTCCATAGCCCCGTAGTTTGACGCCCCGTCGAAGTATAATTGCCGCATTCTTTTCTATGGCGAAGATCCCATCGTCCCAAATGACATTGTATCGATCATGGGTCGCTCGATGATAGCATTTACTGCGAGGAAGACTGAAACCGCTCTTTCTTTGATAACTTTCAGAGGGAGGTACTTGAGGCCGTACTCGGCGAGAAGCAGAGTCCTCCTGGCCATGCGTCCGTTCAGGACTGGTTTTTCAAACAGTATTTGAGGGGTCCATTAGGAATAGACTCTTGTTGTGCTAGTGAGGAGGTAGTGCACGAGCTTTTTGGTTGCCCGGACCGGTGAGGCGACTTTCTCGGCGTTCATACCGGGTTTCGTAGTCGTGAAACTTTTTCTTTGATGTAGTAGATGGCCCGTTCTTCGTTGTTGACTTCTTGGCGAGCATGGCACCCATGGCGTTTGGCGTAGTCGTTAAGTATAGTGACGATGGCAAGTCTTTTTGTGGGGGTACAAGAACAGTGGGTTTGTGGCGGGCTTTTGACTTTGTCGAATGCTTCGGGCGATCATCGTCCCACTGTATGTTCCTCCTTCTTGACTTTTTGAAGATTGGTTCACGAGATCATGGTGAGCTTCTTTGATGAACCTGGAGATGTATTGGACTTGTCCCAAGAAACTCCTTATTTCGTCGATGTTGCACGGTGTCTTCATGCCCATTATTGCTTTGATTTTGGTGGGTCTATTTCGATCCCGCTATTTGGCTCACTATGTGGCCTAACAATTTACTGGCGTGACCCCAAGGGTGCATTTCTGTGGGTTCAATCGCATCTTGTACTGCCTGATTCGGGTGAAGAACTTCCGAAGATTTGTGATGTGGTCATCCCTTTCTTTTGATTTTACGATCATGTCGTCGACGTATACCTCAACCTCCTTATGCATCATGTCGTGGAGTAAGGTGGTAGCAGTGCGTTTGTAAGTTGAGCCGGCATTTATGAGCCCAAACGGCATGGCGTAGCGATATGTTCCCAGGGTTCTGAAGGTGGTTTTGGCATGTCGTCTGCTGCCATTTTGATTTGGTTGTATCCGCGTATCCATCCATAAATAGCGATGGCGTGGTCTGCTGTGTTGTCGATTAGGATGTCCATGTGGGGTAGTGGGAAATCATCTTTTGGGCAGGCTTTGTTCAGGTCCCGGAAGTCGGCACATACTCGTATTTTGCCGTTTTTCTTCATAACTGGCACCATATTGGAGACCCAGTCTGAGTATTCGATGACTTGGATGAAACCAGCTTGTAGCTGCTTCTCGATCTCTTCCTTGACCATGAGAGACCATTCTGGCTTGATGCGTCGGAGCTTCTGCTTGACCGGTCTGCTACCTTGTTTGATCGGGATGCGGTGTTCAGCTATCTCGCGGTCTATGCCGGGCATGTCCTTATATGACCAGGCAAAGACGTCCTTAAACTCTGCGAGGAGCTTGGTATAGGTGGCCCTTTCTTCCGTGCTTAGGGAAGCCCCCAGCTGTAGTTGTTGAGGCTCTTCGGGCGTTCCTATGTTGATGGTTGTTGTGTCTTCAATAATTGGGTCCTGTTCGGGTTTTGAGACAATACTTGCAATGTATCTATATAATGCAATTTTATTTAGTTTAGATTTATCGCGATTATTAGGAAAAGTAGAGTTTAAATGAGGCAAAGAGTAACCAAAAACTTTCATGTTATTAATGTTATCAAAAGCGGTTACATTTGAAGATAGCTCAGACGAGGGAGCTTTGGACAACCTTAATGACTCTAGTTCTTTAGCTAAATTAACTATGTCAGGGAAGTAGCCCGGGGGCTTAGTTGGGGTAAGAGACTTGAAATGACGACGAGGGAGTTTAAACTTCAAGACAGTCTTTTTGTTGGGGTGTTGTCTTCATCTTCGTCGGTCGGAATCTTCGAAGGCGTAGCCTTGACCCGTAGTTATCTTGAAAGTGCGGCCTTGTTCGTCAGTCCATTCGAGGGTTTTTGACCATCCGTTGTGTGTTTTTTCTTCGTAAGGGATGATCAGGTTGGTGGGGTTAAAGTTGTTGTTGCGCACGATGTCGGAAATGAGATCAATCCGTGCAATGGTGTGCGTGGTTGTGTTCTTAGGAATCTTCTTTGGTGCCCTCTTTGGCCAGTAGTTCTTTGGGGAGGATGTGGTATGGTTGCATGTGGAAATCATGATATTTCTTGCGATCATTATATGATTCCCAACCTTGAGAGACTTCGTATGACCATGGTGCGTAAGATAGACCCATGGTGGGCCATTTGTTATCGTCGTCCTTGGCGTAGAGTGTAGCGATTTCTTCTCTGCAGGTCGAGTACGGATGTTGAAGTCGGTCGAACCCACATATGTCGTCAATTTGGATCGGCATTTATCTCTGCGATACTATCATTGGCTTTCTTTGCTGAGGGTAGCTCGAAAGTTCGAGGCGTCGATGGTGGCGATCTCGTCATCCGCAGGTATCCCGACCTTTTGATCACGAGGGTTGAGGTGGCGGCCTTGGTAGCGTGGATCCGAGGTCTACCTAGTAGCATGTTGTAGGTAGGGGTATGTCGATGATTTGAAATTCGGTTTCTCTCATGGTGGTCTGTCATAATGGGGAAGGAGATGGTTCCCTTTATCTTTGCGGCGTGTTCCATCGTGAGGCCCCGACGGCCGCCTGCATACCCGGATGAAGTCGTTTTCCTTAATCCCCAGTTTTCTGGCTGTCTCAAGAGGCAAGACATTGACTGCGGATCCATTGTCGATGAGGACGACTGGTAATGTCATGCCGTGGCATTCCACGTTGATGTAGAGAGGTAGGTTATGTGTGCCACCGAATGGAGGGAGGTCTTTATCTGAGAAGGTGACGGCGTTGGCTTGCCATTCGCGCGTAATGTTACTGATAAGCTTCTCTGGAGACATTTCCGATGTCATTGGGGTGACCTGTAATGCTTGGTAGAGGGCTTCACGATGTCCCATTGAGTCCCTTAGTCGCCAGTTGAAATGTCCGCTTTCGTCTTGTTGAGCCGTTTATGGAGCGTGTCTCCGATTTCGGTAGGGGTAAGGGTGTTGGGGTAGCACTTGATGATGTTACCTTGTTGGTAGCAAGGCAGTGCGAGGATTGGTGTCGGTAATGACACTTTGGGGACGGCGTGGGAGGCGATGCTTGTAGGTGGGGTTGTGGAGGTAGGCGAAGTAGGCGGCGTATCCTCGTCTATGATTATTCCCTTGTTCTTCTCTTGGCGATCAACCTTGGCGGGTGGCTTTGAGGTTCAAGTAACTTTAGAGAAGCTTGGTGCGGACGTCGAGCGTGTTAAGTAGGCTACTTCGCCACCACTGTCCGACAGCCTAAATGGGTACTTGTGACATAGCTCTCCATACTTGCCTGGCGGCCGATGGGGTTGAGTTTCCTCTTCGTAGGGCTCATCCTGGAGACATATGCGGGTGTCATCATTGTCGGCTTCATCCTCAGAAGCATTCCAGATGCCGTTGACTTCGTGATCATCTGAGACTATCATTTTGGAGCAGTCGATGATAGGGTGTGCTTCTGTGAATATAGCATGGTTATGTAGAGGGTTCAGCTGGTTTGAAGGCTTAGGACTTGGGCTGGGCTTTACGATGGTATTGTCGTCGATCAAGTCCTGAACTATGTTCTTCAGGCGGAAGCATTGCTCGGTGTCGTGCCCCTTTCCTCTGTGGAATTCGCAGTATGCGTTCTGATCCCACGATTTTGGCTTCTTGTCCGGGGGAGGCTCGCTAGTAGGTCCTATGAGTTGAAGTACATTACGGCTCACAAGCTTCTGTAGTGCCTTTGAGTAAGTCATGTATATTGGGTCAAAGTTTCGTCGTGCTTTCATTGAACTGGGACCAGGAGGTGAGTATGATGCCTTTGGCGGAGGCATGGCAGGTCTTGGTGGTGTCGTAAAAACCGGTGGTGCCTCTAACGCGTCCAGTGCGTTGATGGCATGGATGGGCTCGACTTTGGTGGTGGCTCGAGATGAGCTCCCTTGATATCCGCGACCCGTACTCTTATTCCTATTTTCCTTACGAAGGTCGTCCTCGATGAGCTCGCCGACGACGCTGAGGGTTGAGAAGTTGTCGAAATTCCCATATCGTAGGTGTTGTTGGTATGCGGGGTAAGGTTGTTGATGAACTTAATGTCGGATCGGTGTCCCTTGGACGGTGAGGTATTTGAGCACACAGCTTCTTCCAGCGCGTAAGGTACTCGGTAAATCCTTCATTGTCCTACTGGGTCAGGACCTCCAATGTACGTAGTGAGACTTGGATATCATTGTTGTCCCGGTATAGTAGATCGAGCATTGTTATGTCCTCGAAACTACCCGTTTATGTGGTTCTAGGCGTAGAACCATGCCCTGGGTTCTTGGCGTCAATGAGTGAGGGAATAAGGTAGCCCATGCGGGTTCGGCGCCCATGATGGCCATTTAGCTTTGAAAGCCTTGACGTGAGCGAAGCGGGCTTTCGTGACCTTTAAAGGCGGGAAGATCGCTAAGTGCTAACTTGTCTGGGAGCATGGATCTGACGTTCTTTGGGATGTGCTCGTTCTCTTGGTGTATGGAGTAACCCCTTGAGTTCGTGAGGCGTTCTTCCATGGTTCGAATCCTGTTTGCGTTAGTTCAGATTCTCGGCCAGCGCCGCGGCGTTTTTCTCTGCTTCGAACTTTTGCATGATAGCCATTTGCTCGATCGTCGTAGTGAGGCTAGCTATCCTATCGTTGAGCTGTCGGACTTGTTCGGCAGTTACCTCTGGGGGGGGTGGTGGTGGTCCTCCGAAACCTTCGTCGTGTTGAAAGGCCATGACAGGTTTTGGTTTTGATCTGTTGTAGGAGCGCTTCTTTGGAGGCGGAGGTGGGTTTAAGTGACGGTTCTTAGTTCGTCGCGTATCCAGGGTTTTTCAATGAGCGGACCTGACAAAGTTTTCAAACCTTTAGTGATTCTAAAAGAGAAGGAAAAGACTCAAATGAAAAATCACATTCACGACCAAAGGAAGACACAAAAGCGTAAAAAGTGGGTGACTTGACTCGTGTTTTTAGCTTTTAAAAGGACACGGGAAGCTTTTGAGATAGAGGCGCGTTGACACGTCCACTATTCTCGAGGTAGGAAAATTTGTATGATCATAATCAGTTAACCCGGTTTGGCGGTATGTAGGCAGGGGTTTATCATTGGATTATGATAAAAAGGATCAGAGCGAAGTAGCGATAGGCTAGTCGACCTGAGGATGTTAAAATTGGGTAAAAGGTGATCAATTGTTCACCTTTACGTGTGACTCGAGGTTCTAAATCGAAAATGACAATAAGTCACTCGATTCAAAGAGTAAATCAGCGGTCCGCATGTGAGCGAGCGCGTTTTTGTTTTTGAGAGAAAAAGATTAAATCGGGATGACTAAAGAGTCACTCGACTTAGAGCTAAATCTAATGTTCTAAAAGTTAATTTCATTTAAAATCTCCGAAATGAATTGGCATATTCGGGTTTTGCTTTGTGAAAGACCTTTTAGCAATAAATGTATTATGACGATCGTCGATCGCATAATTCATTTATGTTTTGAAAAAGACCTGGGATATAGTGGTTATCCTAGGTCGGTTTTAAATGTAGCGGCATTTTATTAAACTCAAATGACTATGGGTCAAAGAGCCTAACGGCGTGTTTTTAAAAGTATGACCTTTTTTGAAAAAAGTTTGAAAAAGCAATTTCAAAGATGGACGTATTTTAAAAGTATAATGCCTAGGAGGAGTTTTTGCATGCGAGCTTTTTTGAAAGACTACTATAGTGAGGTACTATAGCTTCGCACTTGTACATATAAACCACAGGTTTTGGTTTATAGGGTAAGGTTCCCTCCGGTCATTCATGACGTTTGGGTAGGGGCACCCGCAAGACTACACACGTCTTAGGTGTGCATTCAAGACGGGCCCTAGGCGTTGAGTTTGACTGGTTACGATCGTTTGTGCGGATGCCGTACTTGTAATCGTGGAGGGTGAGAGAGCAGTGTGTCGGAGTTACCTCGCTTATGAAGCGAGGATTCTTTGAGGCCGTTCCTCAAAGGGTGTGGTTTGAATCGGGAGGATTCGACTCAGCGTATTTTGCCCAAATATCGAAAGCGTAAATGTTTTCAAAGTTTCAAGCTTCACTTCTTTATGATTTTAAAATAAAGAAAAACTAGTTTTTCAAAAATAATAAAAATCATGCTCGTCCCAGTGAGTCGCCAATGAAGGTGCAGGGAAGGTGGATGGACCTATCGGCGCCTGCCTTGCGCCGATCCTCGCCGTCTTGGGCGTGGGAAGCGGAATGCGCCTCGAGGAAAGGGTGCAGTTTTGAGAAAAATGGGGAGATCATTGCATGAATTTGTGACCAAAAGAAAAGTAGAAAATCCTTTTTGAAAGTGTATTTTGAGTCGCCACCAAATATTAAGGAATTTGGAACCTATTCAACGCGTCTTGAAATACAAGACCACGAGTGTCTCGGATTTCAAGGTGCGTCGATACCTATCAATCGAGGTTTGAAACCAGAGAAGGGATTCGGGTGAGGTTACTTTTGAAAGTCTTGACAAAATAAGTTTTGAAAACCGTAATCAAAAAGCCTACATAAGAGTAGTCTCTACTAATTTGAAAACATTTGCTTAATTTCGATATTTGGGCTAAAATGGCGCTACGTACAAGTGCGAATAAGTATGACTCGATTAAAATGCATAAATAATGTAAATTGTCAAAATAATGACATATTGCTATAGGAAATGTCGTTAAATAATAATTTATTGACTAAATTATTACTATAGGCGTTATTTTCCAATCTCGTATTAGAATTTGTGAAAAACCCTCGCTTTGACATGCTAAAAGACTACATGAAGCAGTACAATTTAGTGTTGGATCCGTGATTCTAGTCGATTATTTAATGCATGAATGAGGACTTGCGTAATTATAAAAGTGACGTCGGTTTGCTTTAGTGATAATGAGTCGTTTATTTATGCGATATTGGCGGGGTTTAGGCGGATTATGAATCAATTGCTACAACCGTATTACGAATACGGCCGCTAGTGCCAATATCGGGTTTGGGGTTAATGTAACCCCACTATCAGAGTCTCAAACGTCCCCGTAGGTAAAATGTTTACCTTTCGAAAATGTAAAGACGGTATTTTTGAGTGGATTTCGTGAATAGTGTGTAAGTGCTAAAAACCGGGTATTTGAAAATGGATGAAATGGGTTGGTATTTATAGAGTTTGGCTGGTTTCTGTGCAGGGACAAAACTTAATCGCCAGTGAGCATGCGATTATGTTTCAATGCAGCCGCCAAATGAAATAAAAGAACCAAGGTTGGGAGAGGAAAACTTAATCGCCATGGCTGGCGATTTGGTTTTTAATCGTCGCTGTTCTTGGCGATTAGATTTTTGTTTTGGTGAACATTTTATGCCGCCTTTTGGTTTTTGACGGTTTGATTAGGTAATGATTATGTTTTGTTGTTTACTTAGAGGTTAAGTATTTGTTCAGTTTTGGTCCGAATTTCGGTTTTCGTGCTTCGGTTTTTGTCGTGTTTTTCGGTTTTGGCCTGAAATAAAATAATATTAGGTTATATTATTTTATGGTTTCATAAAACCTAACTTTTTGAAAATGTGACACGGGGCCTTTTTGGCCCGTTTGAGTGTCGTGTTAGTGTGCGTTTTAGGGTCGTTTTGTAAGTTTGGGCCGTTTGTAGCTAGTTGAAATTTTTTTGTGGCTTGGCTTAATAAGACGTTCCTATATTGTGCTCGTGTTACGCTCATGATGACTAAAATTGACATTTACTTTCATGATTATGCAAGTCCAAATTAATACGCTAAAAATGACTAATACGTTTTAGACACTTTTGTACCGTTTCGACTCTTTTAAAAGCATGTATGAAAGTCCTTTTCATCATCGGGTTTGTTTTTGGGGGGTACGGATACGGGTATCTACACACAGTAATGCATTTTCGCAACAAGACAAAATAACCAAATTAAACCCATAAACACCCACGAGTCCAAAAAATCAACCAACCACACACAAGTCCTAATACATAAACCAATACAAACAAATACTAATACTCCTAATACAAGTCCAATATACACAAGTCCAAGCCTACTACGACTGGTCACGACGCTGCAAGACAGCACGCAGGGAATCAATCTCAGCACGCGCCCTATCCAGCTCCCCTGCGTACCGACCCTCTAGCTCTGCCCGGACCCTCGCCAACTCCTCGGCATGCGCAGCCTCCAGCTCGGCCCGCGATCTCGCCCCCTCCTCAGCCCTGACCCTGGCTAACTCAAGTCGCGCCTCGGCCGTCTCTCTCTGCGCCCTGCAAGCGTCCACCACCTTCTCATTCACGACCGCCCGCCACCGGTTTGCCGCCCGCCACAGCCTCCTGTGGACCTCAGCTGTCACCTGCAGCAATACGAGAAATCAATTTAGCTTTCTGGGGGCTACAATCAAAAACCTGCTTCAACAGAGTTTGACTAATGATTTTACACTAAAATCTTACTCAAACTGGGGGCTATAATCAAAAACCTGCTTCAACAGAGTTTGACTAATGATTTTACACTAAAATCTTACTCAAACTGGGGGCTACACTCAAAAACCTGCTTCAACAGAGTTTGACTAATGATTTTACACTAAAATCTTACTCAAACTGGGGGCTATAATCAAAAACCTGCTTCAACAGAGTTTGAATAATGATTTTACACTAAAATCTTACTCAAACTGGGGGCTATAATCAAAAACACCTTGTGAGTTTGAATAATGATTTTACAATAAAATCTAATTCAAACTGGGGGCTATCTACATAATACTCATGCTGTACAAGGAAGAGGGTTAATACCTTCTTCACGCGCGGATCCCAACTCTCAAGGCCCGCATCGGTGACCACGGACAGGCAAGGCGGCAGCACGATCGAATGAGAGCAGCCCTCGTGAACAACCAGCAGGTCCTCAACGAAAGAAGGAGGCTGGAACTCAAGATCAGGATCACGTCGCTACAAAACAAAATAGGGTAAATTTTTGCTTCCTAAAACCAAAACACATACAAGCAAAAGGGACAAACAAGCATACCTCGATCACAGCGTCAGCAAGGGCATGCTGTGCCCAAGTCACGTAATCCTCATCCCGCCGCAACAAGGAGTCGGACTCGCCCTCGTGATACACGTCACGACGCTCATTAGCGTCGGGCGTCTCCACGAACAAAGCGAGAGGCGGAGGAGCGAGTGCGATGAAGCCGCCGCGACGTCTGCAGACAGACGCTCGCCCAAGTACCCGATCTGGCCGTCTTCGGGTCTCGATGTCTGACCGTCGTCCGTCAAGGGGCCGGCGGCGAATCGTAGGAGGGACGCCGGTAAACTTACTCCAGGGGTCGCGAACGAACTACAAAACAAAACCAAATTATAAACTACAAAAACAAACACAAACCCAAAAACAAGCTACAAAATACCAAAGTACAAAACACAATCACCCTTACCTTATCCATCGTCATCCCGTTGAAGCGTACACGAGCCGCGACATAGTTCAGGCCAATACCCCTCCGATCCGCTGTCGCGTACGCATGGAAAGCCGGGATGTAGCCGTCACCTGGAACGTGTCCGGGAGCAGAGAGGGGAAGTGAGCATAGCACCAAGCCTGCAAGCAAACAGAACACACGTTACAGAAGAAAAACAGAGACAAGACAACAAAAAACTACAAAAATCAAACCTTACCTCCATCAGAAGACCAGGGCCCACAAGCGACACGTCCGAATCCTCGTCAATCCGATCAGGGCGCACTGCATCCCTCAGGTAACGGATCAACAGACCCAGAGCAGGAGTGACCCAGTCAAAGTCACCTAGACGTGACAAATCCGACAGCGCCATCAACACAGCCGTCGAGGCCCGCTCCCCCTTATCGCCAAAGTGGGTGGCCGTCAGAAACCACCACAACCACAACCGGGCCCTCTGCTCAGCGCTCGCTCGAGTAGACCCCTTCTTCTTCCTCCTCCCCTCGAAGAAGTCAGCAAAACATATGGTACGAGGCTGAAACGTGTGCTCCTCGTCCTTCCCGCACTTAACCCCGTCGCCAATCAGGCGCACGACTCGTGGGCTATCAATAGGAGGTCGCTCACGCCCCGATCCAAATGCGCCCTCATGTGGCGGCCAGTGACAACTGCCCACGAAGAAGGAGTCACGCCAACCTCGTAACCAGGCATGTGGAAGGTGTTGGTCGTATCCCAAAACCTATCCAACAACGCCCGAAGTACAGTGAGGCGCGAGTTCACCCGCATACCCCGCACCTCCCTCCACTTTTGCACCAGGGGACCAAAAGCTGTCCCGAGCACTATATCCCGCTCCTCCTGGGTGAGCCTACCCTCAAAGACGTCAAACGCCGTCCGGAACCCAGAGAAGGTCCTCATCGAGCCTAACGGAAAGCCGACCTTCACTCGAATCGACAATTGCTCCAAGCGACTCGAGCAGTCACGCCATCCCGATCCATGGCCACTGCGACCCTGGCGGACCGTGAGGATAGTCAGGCCTCGCGCCCAGCTCGTCGACCATCCCCATGAAAACCTCCGTTGCAGCCTCAAGAGCTGCCGCACCCGCATCCTGAGCCAGGCCCTCAGCCTCTGCCTCAGCCTCAGCCTCCGCATGGCCCCCAGCCTCAACCTCATCCTGAACCTGCTCCTGAGCGACCACGAACGACCCCGACCGCCGCGCCCCGCGGCAGCAACAAAGCCCGGCGTCGGCGGCGGCTGGCGGCGGCCAGCGGCCAGCGGCCTCAGCAATCTCAACCTCGACAGCAACCTCAGCCGCAGTCTCGTCAGGAGCCCCCTCCTCGTCACTCGAAGACTCCTCCGACTCAGAAGGATCCTCGTAACGGCTCCCCGAACCCCGAGCACGACCACGCCTCCGCGGGACCTCCACAGGGGCTCCCTTGCTCCAACCTCCTCAGCAACACCGGCGACCTCAGCCTCGTCCCGGTCACCACCCTCTGCAGCAGCACGAGCTCGACGTCTCGGCCTACTGCTGCCCTCACCAGAAGCCACATCCACCTTGCGCTTCTTTGGCCTCGGGTTCCTCCGACCGCGACCACGACCCCTAACCTGGCCCCCTCCAGGAGCCGCAGGCGCCTGGCTGTAGCGGTAATGCGTCCTGCGAAGCCCCTGCCGCTGCACCACGACCTCTGCCTCGCCCCCCTCGCAGGCCGCGGCGTCCTCGGCTCCGCCACGGCCACGCCCTGCGAAGACCCGCGGCTACGCTCAGACCTCCACGCGGCCTCCCGGGAGCCTTAGACTTCCCAGCGGCGGTATGCGTCCACGCCCTGCAAAGACTGCGAGAGGACACCACTGGGCACGACCTCGACCACCGCGGGAGACCTCGGCGACCCAAAGAAGCGGCCCACTACCGCTAAGTACCACCAGAAGACCCGCGTCACTCGGCCGCGGTCTCCTCGCGTCTACATTAGCGGTGACTTCGGCGGCAACGCCACGACCGCGCACCACTAATCGGCTCGGGGCCACCAGAACGACCACACCCCAGGCCACCCGAAAGGCCCAGACGACGACCAGCGACACTAGCACCACTAGCGAGAAAAGCGGGAGACTCCACGCCACGAACTCACTCCCTGGCGTCGTAAAGCCCCGGTGTCGAAGCAAAGGCTCTCGATACATCCGACCGAGACGGACCATCGGAAACCTCCAAGCGCGAGCATCCCGAAGTAGAGTGTGCTCGCCCCGGAGCAACAAAGTCAACTCCGGTAATACCGATCCATGTCACTAGAAGTAAGCGATGGGCGTAGGATCACCTGCACAAGATTCAAAGGCATACTCGAAACGGCAACAAAGAAATCATTCTAGAAAGATCAAGACAAAGCAAATAAAAGCAAGCCATAGGCCCATTTTTGACAGATAACGCCAAAGCGGAGCGAAGCCACGAAACCAAAATCCATGAGGCGATATCGATATATCGTCCTACTCGATCAAGTTAAGAGCAAGCACGCCAAGCGGCAGAGAATTGGCCAAAACAGAAAGCGAGGCCTTTTAAACCAAAAATAGCGAAGAGGGAAAACGCTACGAAAGCCGAAACCCATATTTCTTGACCACGGACCCAACCCATACATCACAATAAGCTTATGCAAAAAAATTTCATGCGAAAACGATGTCCCGAACACCTCGACTGAATAGCTTTTACAAAACACCTCCAAACTACAAAAACGGCCTTTCCTTGACCATAACTCAACCCAAAAAGCCCCCACTTCTCACAAAAACAACCCCCTAGCCAACACAGACGGCGTACATTACCATGCATTCCATGAACGGGGCACGAAAAGCGAGGAAAAGCGACTTTTGGAAACCTAGCCTAAACTACAAAAAACGCTCCAAAACGCCCCCAAACAACACATTTCCTACAAAACAAGACCAAAAGTGTACCATACTAGCCATGAAAACACAATACAGAGAATTCGGGCAAGTTTCGGAACCGAAAAATTTCGACCAAAATCGGCCCCTATACCAAAACGCACGAAAATGACGTTTTTTCGAGCCGTTCTTCGCATACAAGCCACCCAAACCTTCACACTAGCATACTACAAAATTTTCAAAATAACCAAGCCACTCGGGATCGCCTTACGCTACAAAAACAGAGCCTGAGCCAGGCTTAACCCCCTTTCATACGGTTTCACCCCAAACGAACCGTTTTTCGCATGAATTTCAACAAACCGAACTCACCAACACGTTATACTAGTAATGGGTAAGCTACACTGGAGTTTTGAGCCATTTTCGAGACGTTTTCAAAAATGACCAAAATGCCCCTACACTACAAGACGCACGAAAATCGAGACCACAAGCCGGGTTTTCACACAACGACAGCAAGACAAGCAATGCAAGCACAATACCAACCATGGCTAACGTTTTCAAGCAAGGACGAGAGCTAAACTCGAATCAAACCGACATTTTCGACCCAAACCCTAGAAAACGGTATTTCGAGTTAAAACCGACTCAAACCAAATTCAAAACACGAAAAACCGAGTGAGTTAAGTACGTACCTTGGTCCATGACGAATTGTAGGAGTCGGAAAATCGATTTTTGATCAAGAAAATCGCCAAGACGAGTTTTAGAGGTTTTCGATTTGTTTTTTTGTTTTCGGATGAATGAACTAGCCTCCCCTCCTCTGCTCCGCTTTTGATACAAATTCACAAAACAAAAACAAAATCGCCAGTTTACTGGCGATTTTCTTTTTTGTTTCTGGGTTTCTGTTTCTGTTTTGGGCTGGTTTTCCTCGGCCCAATACACCTTCAACCCATCTCAAACACGATTTCAACCCAAAACCAAAAACACGTAGCCTCCTCACGAGACGTTCATAAAAACCTAACCTTTTATGAGAAAAACACGTAGCTGTGGAACCCGGGATCGGACCCAACTCGGCGTCTTGCTTAAGGGCGGATTTTAAAGTTAAAAAAGATTAAGTTGGAAAAACCTTTAAGAACTGTTATGGAGTCGCCACCTAATTATCGCGAAAATTAGGAACCTGCTACCATGTTCTAAGTTAAAAACATGTTCTTAGATTTTGGAGCACGCCGACACCCCTAGATCTAAGGCTTGTGAAACCAGATTGGATTCGGGGTGAGGGTACTTTAGAAAAAGAGTTAATTCAAATAATGATTCATGAAAACCTTTTAGAAAAGCCTATGTAAAAATAGCCTCTACTGACCTAGAACAATCCTTGTAAGATGATATTTGAGCTAATGTTATCGCTACGTACAAGTGCGATAAGTTTGTAAAAGAATGCAGATGCAAATGCAAAAAGATTGATTAAAACCCTCAGTTTAGCATGTTTAACTTGTTAACGAATACGGTTCAGTTAAAGGTCGAATTCATTGTTTAAGTTGATTTTAATGCAAGACAGAAAGGGTGGAAGATGCATACAATTAAAATAAAGTTCAATTGTCCAATGGTTTATTTTAAAAGGTCGGTTGCTTATGCGACTTTGGCGTGTCATCGGATATGGAGTGTACCCGAAGTAATAAGAACACTTGGAAGGCAAGCGCGCTCGGGTGCCAAAGCGAAGCGCTAGAGTGTAGACCCCTTTGTTAGTCCATAGAAAATAAGAAAAAGCTTTGATCCAAGTGGATCGGTACCTACCTTGTCCTGACGCTTCAGATCTGGGCAGAGCTTCGCTTCTTGAACTAGAAAGGAGGATGAATTCAACACGGGATGGTGTGTTGAACTCAAGGATTTGAGTGCTTGAGGCTTTTGAGGGTGTTTAGAAATGTGTAAGATGTGAAATCTGATGATAAATTGTGTGTTATGAGGTCGGGTATAGGGCTCTATATATACTAAAAATCTCGGAGAAATTAGGAAGCGAGGGAATAAAAACAAGCGAGGAACCGCATAGGCTTATGCGGTTGCGAGGGCAAACCGCATAAGCTTATGCGGTTTCCCCTCAAACCGCATAAAATTTGTGCGGTTTGGAGGTGTGGTTCTAGGCCTAATTTCCTAGTTTCGGTTTGACGAAATCTTTGAAAGATTACGTGATAATTTGGACGTGTGGCTCAAGAAAACAGCTAGGATAATCCTGAGATATTTTGTGGTGTTCAGGGCTTTGGAGTGCGGGCCAAAGGCTTGGGTTTGGGCTCGGTTTCGGGCCCGAGACCCGGAAAAATGAAAAGGTGTATTTTGCATAGATTTGTGAAATAAGCTAAGACGTGAAGCTGTATTTTGTGTAAGAGGATGCTAAATAGCGGTTTTAGCTACCGGGCCTAAATTTAGGAATTTAGGAATGCTGAATTAGACCTTGTTAATGTAAAAGGGCCAATTGTAGTGCAAATGCGAAGCTCATGCCAAATGAAGCAGGACAAGGACCTAGCTAGACTCCAAATGGACAAAATGAACGTTATTTAAGTGTGATGTGATGCGACCTCAACCATTTTAACATTTAAGACGACTCAGAATGAATTCGACATTAGTTAGAACCGTAAAAGTCAACGTTAAAGCATGCGTAATAAAAGTCCGTGATACATCACGGGGTTTTGTTTGGGAGAATGCGGATATGGGTATCCACAGGCCCCGGTTTGGCGAGCTCGGACTAGAGCGCTAGTCAAACTCCACGACCATATCAGGACCATTACGGTCTCGATCTGATCGGCGAGCGAAGCATGTGTCCATGGGTGAGGCGAGGACTTGAGCCAAGGCTAAGCGGGGCGGGGCGTGCGCATTTAAGGACTTGGCGGTCGTGCATATTATAAGAACTGCCGGCCTGCGAGTGCCTTCGTCGTGCTTGTTGCTAATGCCTTTCTTTGATGTTGATGTAAATGCGTCTTGTATATGTTGGGTATCGTATAGTCTTCTTTGCTTGTAGCGTCTTCGTATGGTCTCGTGAAAGAGCGTATGTCTTTGCGATGCGTGGGGGCTAAAGTGCAAGGGTGTGAGTGTATCTGGGCTGGATGTATGACCTCGTGAAGAGTGCATTCGTAGGATGTATGGTCTTGTAGGAGTGCATTTGTAAAGGTTGTAATGCTTGTACAGGGGTGTTTTTGTGCCATGGGTTCATGCTTGGATGTGCTTTGTAGGACGCTTGTGCTTAAACTCGCCGAGGAGCGTTTTATGTTTGTAGTTAGATGCTTGTTGTAGAGTGCTTGTTGTAGAGTACTTATGCTTGGGCTCGCCGAGGAGTGTGGGTGTAATTGTAGTTGTTATTGCATACGATTATCTTCCGTTGAGGAAAAAATGATGTACTGCTCGTGAAGAGCGTTCGTGCTTCTGCTTCTGTACCGTACATTAAATGCTTGATATACGCGTATGGCAGACTGTAAGTGATGCCTTGACCCAAGCACGGGACATATTTGGAGTTGTATTAGAGCTAGGATGAGTTAGGAATCGAAAAGTAGGCGCGAAACGAGAAAAACCCGAGAAAAACCAGGGGTATGAACCGCATAGCCTTATGCGGTTCGTTGGGCAAACCGCATAAGGTTATGCGGTTTCCACTGGTTAATTTCTTTGGGGTCTTATATAACACGAGCAAACCGTGAGTGAAGCTCATTGTATCATTTCGGTTTTTCAACTCAAAAAAACGTCATTTTTCGATTTCTCAACCGTTTTTGCTCGTTTTTCTTGCGTTGCTTTGCTATGGAACGAGGTAATGCTCCATTTTAACTTGCTTTTACGTTATTTGTCGTTGTAATTAGCTAGTTTTGCCTTGAAATGTTGAAAAAGCGGGTTTTGAATGAAAACGAGTTTTGCTGAAATTTGCCGTTTGAATGCTTGAAATTGGCGTCATTGTGTTGCATTATGCCATGCGAGCGTGTATGTGTGAATTGATTGTGATTTAGACCGTCTTTGTGTGAAAAACGTCATTAGGTTTCGGGCCGAAACGAACCGGATTTTCCGACCGGAATTTGATTAAACTTGATTGTAGGATGCCCATAGCGAGTATAGCATGCCTATAACGTTAGTTTTGCGAAAATGTCGAGTTAAAGCTTTCAAATCGCCGTCTTAAGTCGTAGTTATACGGAGTAATTAAGGCGAATTGGGGGTTTTTGATCGGAGTGACCAAAATGCAATTGCTTGTAATGGGTTGTTGTTGGGGGCTATTATGGCGCGTAGAAACCATAAAGTTGTGATTTTGAAATGTAGAGAACGGTTTTTGGCTTAATTATGAATTAGGCCTAAAAATGCTCTGTAGGGCGTATAGTGCAATGTGTTGAGGGATGTATATGTATTATGTGTGTATTATTTGTGTGTATTTGTGTATAAGTATGCCAAGTTGTATGCTTGCATGTATTATAGCTGTATGTAATGGTTGTGTTTGGTTGCAGGGGAAGGTTCCAGCCGTGTTACGAGATCGAGATCTCGTAAGAGTGCTAGTTCGAGGACAGAGGGAGCCTCTAGCTCGAGCGGCTTGAGGCGTGCACGTAGTGAGAGGGAAGCCGATCCTCGTGATTTGTCCACGAGACGTGGGCGATCCGCGAGGTAGAAGTCGAGTTCGTGGGAGAAATGTTCTGTCTTGCGATCCTGAGGGCGAGCTTGCTCGAAGAGTGGTGGATGGTGGAAGCGAGATGGAGGTTCTTGAGGAGGAGGTTGAGGAGGTTGCGCCTAGGCGAGTAGCTCTAGCGCGAAAATCACGCGAGCAGGGCTTTCGCGAAGGGTTGGGATAGCCTGACCTTACGCTTGCTCGGAGAGACACGTTTCTGTCGGCGGCGATGGGTTGGGATAAGGGCGATGAGGACTTTCTCGGGCGTCTCGTCCGCAATGTGTGCTTTGAGGAGAAGCTTCGCCGAGGCGCAAGCTTAGGTGTTGCGTAGTGCTTTTGGTCCGTTGGTTGGCCATTGGAGGGAGATTGCGAGGAAGAAGCGGGCAGCGAACCTGATGTTGATCGGGGCCTTCTTGGATAGGTATTGGGACACCACGGCGGCGTTCCATATGCCTGGCTTTGGCCGGCATTACCTTGTCTGATGCAGCGGTCATAGCGGGTGCCGTTTGGGGATCGCGACATGGATTTTGAGTTTGCGCCGTCCGTTGTGGGCGAGGTTGTATTCTTGCGGTTGGCGGTGGTTTGGAGGTGATTTGTGGTCGCCCCTATACCTTGAGGCGAGTTATATCTTGGAGTATTTTGAGGAAGGCCAGTATGGCCCCTCGGAGTGGGCGGCAAGCGAATGCTCGTATGTGGTTGTGGTGGTTTGTGGCCTTGCCGTGTACTTGGCGACAAGGGTGGCGGGCGTCGACATCGGTCCTTATGCATCTCCTGGGTGGAATGCAATTGGGACGTTGTGAGGTGCCGTCTGCAGGCTTGTGCATTCGTTTACTGCATGGATGCTTTGTGAGACCGGGTCATGGATCGAGGGTCGCGATCGCCCTTAGTCGCGCTGGCTTCTTGATGGAGATGCGTATTGATTTCGTTTTGTCTTAGGTGCATTGTTGTTTTGTTTTAAATCGTCTTTGCCTTTATGACGTATTTTTGTTTCTTGTGTGTGCGATCGTGGATTCTTAGCCACTTTCCTTTCTCTTCCCCAGCATCTTTGTGCGGATCGTGAGGAGTACCGTGATGCGTGCTTGGAATGCGATGTAACCGTCTTTGCATTTAATTGGTCGTATGATGATGTTAGGGATCGTCTGAGCAGAATGCGATTTGTGAGGTTTGTGCTTGAACCATTTTAAATAGAGTGTACTTAAAATGATTATCTTGTATCTGTATTTGTGGCGTGTTTGTCTTGTCTTTGTTTGTAGTTCGTGCCATTCCAGTGGGGCGATCTGAGGATATTCCTGAGGGCATTGGGGCTAGGTTTGCGGTCACGAGAGACCCAGCGCCTATACATAGCGGCCGTATGGATCGGTTTGGTACCTTGGAGAGCGTTTGGTCTTTCGAGCGGGGTGGCGGCTCGGTGGTGCTGAGATCCGTAGAGGTCTGTTTGGCGAGGGTTTCTGCTCGAGGATCGTGTGGCGTTGTATGGAGAGGGAGAGTCGGTGAGCCTCCTGCATCTGGGAAGACTATGCCCGTTTGCTCGATCTCGGCTTGCTTGTGGGTAGATTGAGGTATGTGTGCCGGTGTTTGGGGGTGCGTAAGGTAATTTTGCGAAAAATTTCCCTGGCGTGTGCGTTTTGTATTTGTTTTGCGGGAGTTTGATCCGAGATGGCGAAGCGGCTGATGACTTCCTCTTGCTATCGAGTATGATGACTCGGGTGTCCGTCGTACCTTTGTTCTGTAAGCGTACTTGCGGTGACTCTTGTGCGGGCATGGGCAATTTGGACGGGCAAGGTGAAGAAGGTATGTACTTGTATGATTGTATGTATGTGTATAAGCCCCCAGTTTGATCGAGGTATGAACTATATCGATGATCAAACTTGTGAGAGTCGTTTTTTGTGTTACCCCCTCCAGTTTGGTTTAATTTGGGTGAAATTAAGGTAAAGTGGGGTGGACTGCGTTTGTTTTGAAATTTCCCCCCTAAGTTTGACGTAATTTGAGTGAAATTAAGGCAAAATGGGGAAAAGTGTGAACTGTGTTTGTGTTGTGTTTCACAGGTGGCTAAAGAGGCGCATAAGAAGCTATGGCGGATAGCAGCAGTGGAGGATGGCTTGAGGTGACAGCGGCTCGGTTGTGTCGAGCCATTTGAGGCAGCTCGGTCGGCGTGAGTTTGTGAGTATCGGCGCCACACCGAGTGAATTTGTGTATTTAAAGATTGTATGAACCTTTATGTACATGTCGTTGTAGCTTGAACTTTGAACTTGTTGCGGTAGCTTGAACTTAAATCGGCAAACCTGTTTGGTGGGCTTGGTTGAAGAAATGATATGATTCCGAGTGGGATGCGTTGATGTTCATTTTAGATTGTGAAAATGTTTTGCAAAAGTTCATTTTAAATGCGAAATGAGCTCGTGTGAATCACGAAAAATGTTATGCGTTGACTTGTGGTAAGAATCGGATTGCTAAAGTGAGCGTGATGTTGATGTATGGGAACAACGAAAGAATGTCGTAGCCCAAAGTAGGTTGTAGTGTTTTAGGAAAGGCGGAATTAGGAAAATTTTGAGAAAAACCATTTGAAGCCGCGTAGGCTTATGCGGTTGCAAGAAAACGCATAGGCTTATGCGGTTTGGTGTCTAAACCGCATAGAGCCATGCGGTTTCTTTGGCTTTAAGCTACTATTATTTGTATTTCCATATTTCGGACATTGTTTTCCTATATAAGGAGAGGGGGTGCGTGCCATAATCTTCATTCACAATCACTTCTCTTCGTTGTGCTTTTGCTTTAGGATTTTGCTTTCACAAATATATTGGGTATATTTATAAAAGTTTTTTTTTGTGTCCAAGAAAATGGAGGAGCATTTTGATGCTCTTTTGAAGAGGTGGACGTCTTCCTTGAGTTCGGCAATGAAGAAGGCGGTGTATGATGACGGTGCGGGTGTATTTATTGGCTTTCGTCAAATGAAAGTTGATTTAGACTTCCTTGATTCGTGCTTAGATTATTGGGATCCTAATTTGCATGTTTTTAGGTTTCCCGGGGGGGAGGTGTGTCCCTTGATGGAGGAATTCTCGGCCATTGCGGGGTGGTCGAAACGGACGACTCCTGTGGTTGTGAGGAGCGAGCTTTGTTATAACGGGATGTTGCGAAACTTCCTTGGGATGACAGATGCTCATGCTGCAGGTTTGTTCGAGGGAGGTAGGGTGAATATGCTTCTGTTGTGTCAACGTTATATGAATAGAACTGATACTAGTATTTCGGACCGTTCTAGGCGGAGGGCCCTTGCTTTTTGTTTGGTTCATCGTTATGCTTTTGCGGGGTCCATGCCAGACGGGGTGTTCGGGAACGCGAAGTATGCTCGTGTTGTCGAAGAGATGGAGAGGGGACATGATCCTTCTGCGTTGATCCTAGCGGAGACCATCTTTGGGCTTAGGCGGCCAGTTGTGCTAATCGTGCGAGCTCGTGCAGGGTTGCGCTAGGATTCTCAACGTTGGCTCATGGAGAGGCGAGTGTGTATAGAGCTCTTCCCCTTGGAAGTGTCTTCAAAGCGGCGGGGGCGGCGTCTCGGAAGATGGTTGGGCTAACCCTCGGAGGCGTTCACTCAACTACTCTAGGGGTTTGTGAGGAGGCGGCGTTCGTTGGTATGTTTCGTGGTGGGGTATTCTGGCGGTTCTGGCGCCGTCGATTGTGGCAGCGGCTCGCGGGTTGATGTTGTGCGGGTTTGAGCAGGGTGTATGGATTCATCCTCTTCGGCTTGAAGAGGCAAATCGGGAACTTCGCGCGGACTATACGGCGGGATACTCGAGGTTGGAGGGGTTGTTGTCCTAAACATCCAAGCGATTGATGCTTGGATCCGAGGATGGTCGGGCCGTGTTACTTGAGGTGTCTTAGGAGCATATAGAGTCTAGCCGTGTCACGGATTTCTATACGCGTTGGTGTCATTCCAAGGATTCTCGTGAACGGGAGAATCAGAGGAGGAGAGAGAAGAATGGGCCAAAGCCCTCCTTGTTGCATGAAGTAGTGCGTGACAGGAGGGATTATGGTGATCTCTGTGTTGTTGATGCAGGTGCTTCTAGTTCGAGACCGGTGCGGGAGAGACTTGGACCGAAAGTGACTGTTAAAAATCGCCTAGGACCAAGGATCGAGGAGCCCCCAGTCGAGCAGGATGAGGATCCGATCGAGCCCCCAGGTTTTGAGAGGTCTACTCCCATTCTTAGCTCGAAGATTGTGGCGGATCGACCTCTTGAAGATGAAGAGGTGGCGAAAGCGGCGGAAGCGTCCTAGTAGTTTGTTTTTGTTTTGCTTTAGAAAATTTCTTTATTCAAACGCATGTTTTTAAATTCGAATAAAGGGTTAAGGAGGCTTGTTCCTAACTCATTTCTGAGCTTTGAAGAATTCTAAATAAAGTAATAAAATAGAATTTATTTGCTTTTGCCTTGTCTCGTTGCTTTCTTTGTTTTGTTTTGAAATGTTCTCGACCTTTTTAAGCTTCGAACACTTGTATTTTGTTTTTAGATCCTCGACCTTTTTAAGCTTTGGACTTGTGCGTTTTGAATTGTTTTGTCTTAAAACCTCGACCTTTTTAAGCTTTGGATTCGCCTGTTTGATTTGTTCCGTTTTTTTAAAGTCCTCGACCTTTTTAAGCTTTGGACTTGGATTTGTGTTTTGTTTTTGTGTTGACTGTGCTCTTGACCTTTTTAAGCTTTGAGCGTGTCTTTTTGTGAGTGCGACGCCCTTGACCTTTTTAAGCTTTGGGCATGCGTGCTAGAAAAAGTTCGGTTGTACTTTTGACAAAATTTGCCCTCGTATCTGCGTTTGAATCTGAGAATCAAGCCGGCGTAGTTCGTGTGATTCGGTTGAGCTCTTTGCAAAGTCGCCTCGTATCCACGGTCGTGGAATCAAGCGGCGTAGTTCACTCATGCGAGAGCGAGTTTTGTCCTTTTTGTGAAGTACATTGCAAATTTGTTTAAGGGTAGTATTTCTTGAGTTGATCAAGATTTGTTGGTAGTCGGAAGTCTTGACCGTCAAGGTCAGTTAACGTTACTGCTCCTCCGGGAAGGATGTCCTTGACCAAGTACGGTCCGGCCCAATTGGGTTTGAATTTCCCCCTTGGGTCGACTGGTAATGGTGCTCGGACGGATTTGAGTACTAGGTCACCCACTTTAATGTTTCGTGGTTTGACCCGTTTGTTGTAGGCGCGTTGCAGGCGAGATTGATACATTCGGACTGTGCTTAGTGAATGTAGTCGTCTTTCGTCTAAGAGGATGAGTTGTTCGTAGCGTTCGCGTGCCCATTCGGCTTCAGGAATGTCTGCTTCCATGAGGATCCGAAGGGATTGCATTTCGATTTCTACGGGTTGAACGGCTTCCATTCCGTAGGTTAGGAAATAGGGTGTCATGCCTGTGGGTGTGCGGATTGTGGTGCGATATCCCCATAACGCAAATGGGATTTTGTGGGGCCAGTCGTGGCAGGTGTCGATCATCTTTTTAAGGATTGATACGATGGTTTTGTTTCTTTGCCTCAAGCTGCTTGGTTGGTTTGCGGTCGATAGGGTGCTGACTGGTGCCGTTGTATCTTGTATTTGAGAAGAAGTGGTTCGACTTCTCCTTGAAAGTGCGTGCCTTGGTCACTAATGAACTCGTGTGGTATGCCATAGCGACAAATGATGTTGTTTTGTATGAATTTTGCGACTTCTTTTGTGCCTAGCTTGCGATGCGATGCGGCCGACCCGTTTGGTGAAATAGTCGATGGCCACGAGGATGAAGCGATGTCCTCCTGCTCCTACGGGTTGTACTTTGGCGATGACGTCGTTGCCCCACGTGGAGAAGGGCCATGGTGATGTTAAACTGTATAGCGGTGAAGGTGGTATGTGTTGTATGTTTGCGAAGATTTGGCAATTATGACAATGTGTGACATATTTTGCGCAATCGGCTTCCATGGTAGTCGATACCATCCTAGCCTTATGATTTGTTTGCACATGGCTCGTGCGTTCATGTGTAGTCGCGCTCGCCATCGTGTACTTGGGACATGATTTCGTGTCATTTCTTGTGGTCGGCGCCTGAGAGAGTGTACCTTAGGCGTCTTTTTGAGTAATTTTCCCATTTCCACCACGAATTGTGATGATAATAGGCGCAGGGCTCGCTTGCCCCGTTTGTCGGTGTTTGGCGGGTATTCGCCGTTTGTTTTGTAGTTGATGATTGCTTGGTACCAAGGGTCGGTTTGTTCTGCCTCGGTTTCGATGTCACAGATGTATGCGGGTTCGTTACGTCTTTCCACGACAATGGGTAGAGTTTCCATCCCCAGGGGTATGTTGATTAGGGACGCGAGTTTGGATAGCCAGCGTCGGCGGAATTGGTTTTCTTCGGCGTGGGAGGTGTATGAATTCTCACGTGGTAGAATTCGTTTATGAGCTCTTGTATTTTGTTTTGGTATAATGCTAGGTTTTCGTTAAGTATCTTCCATGCTCAGGACACTTGGTTGATTATGAGGAGGAGTCCCCATAGACTCTTATGTTGCGGGCGTTGAGTACTGGCGCTTGGAGGCCGTGCAAGCATGCTTCGTGATTCTTTGCATTGTTTGTTACGTCGAAGTCGATTTAATGGATAAGGGTGTGTGTTCGCCATTTGGGGATATGAGAAGTATTCTACTCATGACCTCGATAGTTGGATGAACCATCAAGTATAGTTCCCATTGTTCTTGGTCGATGTTGTAAATCCGTCGTGCGGAAGGGATGTGGTGTCTATGATTGGTTGCTCGGTGATTGCATTTAGGCTAGAAAATCGGAGGCTGCTCGTCCTTAATTGCTTTGAGGGTGCGTGCCAAGGTCGGTCGGCTAGGAGTAATGTCCATCGGCCATTCGTCCGGGTTAGTGCGGGTTTTTCGAAGAGGTATTTTCACTGGTCCATCGTGGAATATACCCTTGTTTGATGTGCTAGCATATAGTGACGGAGTTTTTGGATGACCATACTAAGGCTAGGCAACTCTTCTCGGCGGGTGAGTATCGAGTTTAAATGTCGAGAAACTTTTTACTGATGTAGTAGATTACGCGTTCTTCACCGTTTACTTCTTGAGCGAGCAAGGCGCCCATGGCGGAGGGTGTTGTTGTATGGTATAAGGGTAAGGGTAAACCTTCTTGTGGGGGGTGTAGAGCCGTGGGTTAGTTAGCAATTCTTTGACCTTGTCAAATGCTTTTGACATTCCTCGTCCCATTCAGCGTGGTCGGTTTTCTTGAGCTTCTTGAAAGCGGTTCACATATCATGGTGAGTTCTTTGATGAGCGTGAGATGTATTGGATTTGGCCTAAGAAACTTGAATCTCGTCGAGGTTCTTGAGGGTTGCATTTCGAGGATTGCTTTGACTTTCGAGGGGTCGACCTCGATGCCTCTTTGGCTCACTCGTGTCCCGATAGTTTCTGGATTTAACTCCAAAAGTACATTTTTGGGGATTCAAGCGCATTTTGTATTGTCGTGGCGAATGAAGAACTGCGGAGGTTAGTGATGTGACCACTTCTCTCCTTTGATTTTCACGATCATATCGTCGGCGTAAACCGACTTCTTTGTGCATCATGTCGTGTAAAGGGTTGTAGCGGTGCGTTGGTATGTAGCGCCCGGCATTGATTAAGTAGAAGGGCATAAGCGTATAGCGATATGTCCCCACGGTGTAATGAAGGCCGTCTTTGCCATGTCTTCGGTGACATTTTGATTTGATTGTAACTGCGTAGCCGTCCATGAAGGATAGGAGGGCGTGGTCGGCGGTGTTGTCGACTAGGACGTCCACATGGGGTAATGGAAAGTCATCTTTGGGACTGGCTTTGTTCAAGTCGCGAAAGTCAACGCATACTCGAATTTTGCCATTCTTTTTCAGGACTGGGACCATGTTCGAGACCCATTCAGGATATTCGATGACTTGGATGAAACCGGCTTGTAGTTGTTTTTCGATTTCTTCCTTGACCATAAGGGACCATTCGGGACGTAGTCTTCTTAGCTTTTGCTTGATGGGTTTGTAACCGGGTTTGATGGGGATGCGGTGCTCGGCGATGCTTCGTTCGATGCCGGGCATGTCTTTGTATGACCAAGCGAATACGTCTTTGAATTCGCTTAAGAGTTGTGTAAATTGGGTGCGTTCGTCTTCGTTTAGCGAGGCACCTAGTTGTAGTTCCCTTGGTTCTTCGGGGGTTCCCACGTTTATGGTTATGGTTTCCTCGATGATAGGGTCCTGTGTTTTGGGAGAGACAATGTTTGCAATGTATTTGTTTAGAGATTGTTCATTTTTATTGCATGAGTTAGTGCCTTTTGATTTGTTTGTTGTTTGTTGATTGTTAGATGTTTGTGCTTTGTTGTTTGTTTTAGCTTGAGACAAGGCGTAAGCAAATTTATTCATTTCATTATTTTGAGAAGAATTATTCGACAATTCAGAAAATTGCTTGGAGCTAGCCTCCGTAAAAAGAAAGTCTAAACTAAAGCTAGAGTCTAGGATAGATGGGTCGACAGGTGACCCGACACTTAGAGCATTAGAAGTTAAGAGAATTTCTTCTTCTTCTTCATCGTCTTATTTGTTTGAGGAGTGCTTGAGTGCTGAGTTGTGAGGTGCTTGAGTTGCTTGGGGTGCTTGAGTTGCTTGGGGTGCTTGCCTCTTTGTTTTTGAGGTTGGTGATGTGGTCAGCGGTCCTTCGCCGGTGATAAGCTGAAAATGGTGGCCTTGTGCATCGGTCCACTTCAGCGTGTTATACCATCCATTAAGGGTTTTATCAGTGGCGTCGGCTATCAGCTGGTTAGGGTCGAAGCGTCGATCCGCAGCGTGATAGTGGCGGCGATCTCTTCATTTTTGATGCCCGGTGGGGTCTGAGGTGCATTATGCTCGACCTCACTAGAGTAGCAGGCTTCGGATGTGTGGATGAGGTCTCGAAGGGAGGTATTTCCGTCGACTTTTCCTCCTGAGGTGAAATATGCGTCTAAGTCAAGGATGTAAGGTCGTAGGGTAACCTTGTGGGTTGACTTTCGTTTTTGGACTTGTTTGACCATCCGCTCTTGGTCACCGACCTTGGGTTTGTAGCCTAGGCCCATGGTGAGCCCAAGGCTATTGTTGTTTGTTGTTTTGAAGGGTTTGTAGGTTTTGATTGGTGTGCAGCGTGATGGCGCCAACCCAGTCGAAACCACATAAGTCTTCTGCGGGTTCGACCACAATTTGGCGAGTGGGCTCTTTTGGTGTATCGAAAGGGCTCGGAAGTTTGAGGCATTCAAGGTTATGACTTCCTCGTTGAGAGGGATCTTAACCTTTTGATGTAGAGTAGAAATTCTGGCCTTGGTGGAGTGAATCCATGGTGCGTCAAGGAGTATGTTATAGGAAGGGGTCATGTCGATGACTTGAAACTTCGACTTTTCTTTCTATGGGACCCACTGCGTATGTGAAGAGAAATGGTTCCTTTCACGTGGCGTCGGGTTCGTCGAAAGCTTTGACTCGAATCCATGCTTGGGGTGAAGTCTTTGTCGGATAAGGCGGAGCGGTGTCGCGGTGGCCAATGGTAGAACATTGATCGCAGAGCCGTTATCAACAAGGGACACGGGTAAAGTTTTCTTCATACATTCAACGCCGATGTATAGAGGCGAGGTTGTGGTTTGATCCAAATGCGGGAGATCGTCGTTTGAGAAGGTGATAGCCCCGGTAACCAATCCACTAGTGACATGGTGACCATTTGATGCAGGAGATCTCGGCGTCTGCGCATGCTATTTGTAAGCGCGGATGAATGCATTCCTATGTTCACCGAAGTCTCGTAAAGAGCCCGGATGGAAACATCGGCTTTTGTGCGAGCAAAGCTTTACGAAGCACCTCATTCGTGTTTGGTGGTGGGATTCTTTGTGGATGTAGAGGTGTGCTTGTGGAAGGAGCGTCTTCCTGGAGTGCGGCCTTGCCTTTCTCAGCCATGATTGCTTTTACGGCATGTTCATCTGTGAAAATATTTTGATAAGGGCGACCAGGCGTGTGAGGTGTGAAACCTCGTCTTGGTTTTCCTTCTCGCCGCTTGCCCTTTTCTTCTTGATCTTTACTTTGGTTGCTCGCCGCTTTTCTTTTTGATCTTTGCTTTGGTTGCTTGCCCTTCTTTTTCTTTCCCTTCTTGTTGCTTTTGTTTTATTCGAGGAAGGAGTAGTCGAGAGTTGAGCTACCGCTTTGTTAGTGGGTGGCCACTCTTCGTCTTCGTCATCAACGAACCAGACCCATTGATTTGGTTGTTGGTGGGTGTGACCAAGTAGGAGCAATCCATGACGGGTCTTGATCAGGAAGATTGCGGATTGTCATAGATTGTGGGGTTGCTTTGGGCTCAGGGCAATTTCAATGAGTTCTTGAAATTCTCGGCGTCGTAGTAATCAAAATGTTTTTCGCCACTCGGGTCGTGAGCTCAGAAATGTGTACATGAGTTCGTCTTCGTGCGGAGGATTGAACCCGAGCAAGTAATCCTCTCCAACGGACGAGATATTGGGTAAAATCTTCTTCGTCCTTTTGGAGTTGGGTGGCGAGTGTGGAGGAGACATGCTTGTCGGCCTTGGTGCGTTGTTCCAAACGTGCAACTTCGAATTGATGCAAGGCCTTCAAGTTGTCAATGTTTTTGGTGGGCTGATCAATGCGGTGACGGAGGGTTTTCAGCTTGTTGAGGTTAGCCATCTTTGAGGAGCGTTTGAAGGAAGGGGTGATGATGCGATTCATGGTGAGTAGTCGGTGAGGCTGCATTTCACTTTGCATTAGCGACACGACTCGACCCACTAGACTCACATTCATTTTAGGCATTCATTTTAGCTCATTTCTTTGTTTAGAAAGACCTTTTATGTTTGAAAAGAGGAGGTTTCGAAAAAGGTTTTGCTAGAGGAAGCTTTTGAGGCGAGGATGCGTCTGCGGCGTCTCGTCTCGATGTTAAACGTTTTGCTTTGCACCGTCGAGCTGATGTCGGTGATTTCTGAGGTGAGCTCGAGTCGGATGTGTAAAAGAAGAAGGATTCGGCTCGAGTGATTAGCAAGTCGAGCGCGGATGTTAAATGTAGAACCTAGGCCGTATGACCTAGGGATTGAAATCCTCGAGCTTGGGCTTTAATCCTTGCTCGGGTTTTGCTTGTTAGTGAAAAAGGAAGTTTTGAAAAAGCTTGTTTCAAAAATTCGCGATAGTTTTGTTTGGAAAGGTGTTAGATGTTAGGTTCATTTATCTTTGAAGCGTTTTAAGCGAGTTTTGAAGATATAAATGCATATGCTCGTTTGAAAAAGACCATGGAGTGCATGGCCTCGAACTTGTATGCGTATGACTCAAAGGGTGAAAGGGTCGGTCGGGTACACCTCCAACTACCTCGAGTGCGCTTTGGCGGATACTTAACCCCTTCATTTCCTTCTGGCAAGGCGATAGGTTTTCTGAAGGGAGAACCAGGCGGTCGAGATAGCCGTTCTGACAAGCGTGGAGGCGAGAGGAAAGCTAGTCCGGCATGTGCTTTATCGAGTGGACAAGTCTGCATGTGGGAACCACCTCTCGAGGGTGTAAAGGGTGCCTAGATTCCAAAAGGAATGGACTCTAAACGAATGTGCATAGCTCAAATATGTATACTTGGATTGTTCAAGGCTTTGAGTTTCACCTCTTTATTTTTAAAAAGAAAAAGCTAGTTTTAGTTTTAAAAATAAGATCTCCCCAATGAGTCGCCAAAGCTGTGGAACCCGGATCGGACCCAACCTCGTCTTGCTTAAGGCGGATTTTAAAGTTAAAAAGATTAAGTTGGAAAAACCTTTAAGAAGCTGTTATGGAGTCGCCACCTAATTATCGCGGAAATTAGGAACCTCTTTACCATGTTCTAAGTTAAAAACATGTTCTTAGATTTTGGAGCACGCCGACACCCCTAGATCTAAGGCTTGTGAAACCAGTTGGATTCGGGGTGAGGGTACTTTAGAAAAAGAGTTAATTCAAATAATGATTCATGAAAACCTTTTAGAAAAGCCTATGTAAAAATAGCCTCTACTGACCTAGAACAATCCTTGTAAGATGATATTTGAGCTAATGTTATCGCTACGTACAAGTGCGATAAGTTTGTAAAAGAATCGAGATGCACATGCAAAAGATTGATTAAAACCCTCAGTTTAGCATGTTTAACTTGTTAACGAATACGGTTCAGTTAAAGGTCGAATTCATTGTTTAAGTTGATTTTAATGCAAGACAGAAAGGGTGCAAGATGCATACAATTAAAATAAAGTTCAATTGTCCAATGGTTTATTTTAAAAGGTCGGTTGCTTATGCGACTTTGGCGTGTCATCGGATATGGAGTGTACCCGAAGTAATAAGAACACTTGGAAGGCAAGCGCGCTCGGGTGCCAAAGCCGAGCGCTAGAGTGTAGACCCTTTGTTAGTCCATAGAAAATAAGAAAAAGCTTTGATCCAAGTGGATCGGTACCTACCTTGTCCTGGCCTTGAGATCTGGCGAGCTTCGCTTCTTGAACTAGAAAGGAGGATGAATTCAACACGGGATGGTGTGTTGAACTCAAGGATTTGAGTGCTTGAGGCTTTTGAGGATGTTTAGAAGTGTGTAAGATGTGAAATCTGATGATAAATTGTGTGTTATGAGGTCGGGTATAGGGCTCTATATATACTAAAAACCTCGGAGAAATTAGGAAAGCAGGGAATAAAAACAAGCCGAGGAACCGCATAGGCTTATGCGGTTGCCAGGGCAAACCGCATAAGCTTATGCGGGTTCCCCTCAACCGCATAAAAATTTGTGCGGTTTGGAGGTGTGGTTCTAGGCCTAATTTCCTAGTTTGGTTTGTGAAATCTTTGAAAGATTACGTGATAATTTGGACGTGTGGCTCAAGAAAACAGCTAGGATAATCCTGAGATATTTTGTGGTGTTCAGGGCTTTGGAGTGCGGGCCAAAGGCTTGGGTTTGGGCTCGGTTTCGGGCCCGAGACCCGGAAAAATGAAAAAGGTGTATTTTGCATAGATTTGTGAAATAAGCTAAGACGTGAAGCTGTATTTTGTGTAAGAGGATGCTAAATAGCGGTTTTAGCTACCGGGCCTAAATTTAGGAATTTAGGAATGCTGAATTAGACCTTGTTAATGTAAAAGGGCCAATTGTAGTGCAAATGCGAAGCTCATGCCAAATGAAGCAGGACAAGGACCTAGCTAGACTCCAAATGGACAAAATGAACGTTATTTAAGTGTGATGTGATGCGACCTCAACCATTTTAACATTTAAAACGACTCAGAATGAATTCGACATTAGTTAGAACCGTAAAAGTCAACGTTAAAGCATGCGTAATAAAAGTCCGTGATACATCACAGGGTTTTGTTTGGGAGGGTACAGATATGGGTATCCACAGTAGCCTCCTCACGAGACGTTCATAAAAACCTAACCTTTTATGAGAAAAACACGTAGCCTCCTCACGAGACGTTCATAAAAACCTAACCTTTTATGAGAAAAACACGTAGCCTCCTCACGAGACGTTCATAAAAACCTAACCTTTTATGAGAAAAAGACGTAGCCTCCTCACGAGACGTTCATAAAAACCTAACCTTTTATGAGAAAAACACGTAACCTCCTCACGAGACGTTCATAAAAACCTAACTTTTTATGAAAAAAAAAAAAAAAAAAAAAACGCGTAGCCTCCTTAAGAGACGTTCATAAAAACCTAGCCCTTTTTATGAAAAACCAAAAACACGTAACCTCCTCACGAGACGTTAAAATACAAAAACGCGTAGCCTCCTTAAGAGACGTTCATAAAAACCTAGCCCTTTTTATAAAAAACCAAAAACACGTAACCTCCTCACGAGACGTTAAAATACAAAAACGCGTAGCCTCCTTAAGAGACGTTCATAAAAACCTAGCCCTTTTTATGAAAAACCAAAAACACGTAACCTCCTCACGAGACGTTAAAATACAAAAACGCGTAACCTCCTTAAGAAACGTTCATAAAAACCTAACCCTTTTTATGAGAAATACAAAAACACGTAGCCTCCTCACGAGACGTTAAAATACAAAAACGCGTAGCCTCCTTAAGAGACGTTCACAAAAATCCAAACCACTCTTATAAACCAAACCCCAAAACGCGTAACCTCTTCTACGAGACGTCCAGCAAGGAAAGCAAAACAAAGGAGCGCAAGCCAGAAGCGCAAGCAAAGCAAAGGAGCGCAAGCAAACCAAAGGACCGCAAGCCAGAAGCGCAAGCAAAGCAAAGCAAAGGCGCAAGCGGCGCCAAGCAAAGCAAGGAACGCAAACGGAAACACAAGCAAAGCTGGTAGGAGTACTCAGGCCACATGCAGGCTGACATGCCCTTAAACATGTAGGACCGTCATGTCCTTAAAAACATGTCGTCCCTCCCCGCACTTCCCGACGCTAAGTCCTCGTCTCTCCCATAAGACACATGCTTAGCGCCGCCAGGTAGTATCGAGGCGTGATGGTGGGATACTATCTTTAAGTTTGACTAACGCTTTGTCCAAGCTCGATCAAGCTGGGGGCTCTGTAGATACCGTATCCGTACCCCCAAAAACAAACCCGATGATGAAAAGGACTTTCATGCATGCTTTTAAAAGAGTCGAAAGCTTGGTACAAAAGTGTCTAAAACGTATTAGTCATTTTTAGCGTATTAATTTGGATTTGCATAATCATGAAAATGAATGTCAATTTTAGTCATCATGAGCGTAACACGAACACAATATAGGAACGTCTTATTAAGCCAAGCCACAAAAACAAATTTCAACTAGCTACAAAACGGCCCAAACTTACAAAAACGACCCAAAAACGCACACTAACACAACACTCAAAACGGGCCAAAGTGCGTCCCGTGTCACATTTTCACAAAGTTAGGTTTTATGAAACCATAAAATAATATAACCTAATATTATTTTATTTCAAGCCAAAACCGAAAAACACGACAAAAACCGAAACACGAAAACCGAAATTCGGACCAAAACTGAACAAAATACTTAACCCCTAAGTTAATAAAAACATAATCATTACCTAATCACTCACCCAAAACCAAAAGGCGGCATGAAACAGCCCACCAAAACAAAAATCTAATCGCCAGTAAACAGGCGATTAAAAACCAAATCGCCTGTTTACAGGCGATTAAGTTTTCCTCTCCCAACCTTGGTTCTTTTATTTCATTTGGCGGCTGCATTAAAACATAATCGCATGCTCACTGGCGACTAAGTTTTGTCCCTGCACATAAACGAGCCATTTCCCTATAAATACCAACCCCTTACCTTCATTTCTAAGAATCGGTTTTAAAAACACATATACACTATTCACAAAATCCACTCAAAAATACCGTCTTTATATTTTCGAAAGGTAAACATTTTACCTACGGGCTAGACGTTTTGAGACTCGGATAATGGGGTTACATTAACCCCAAACCCGATATTGGCACTAGCGAAGCCGTATTCGTAATACGGTTGTAGCAATTCGGATTCATAATCCGTCTAAACCCCGCCAATATCGCATAAATAAACGACTCATTATCACTAAAGCAAACCGACGTCACTTTTATAATTATGCAAGTCCTCATTCATGCATTAAATAACGACTAGAATCACGGATCCAACACTAAATTGTACCGTTTCATAGAGTCTTTTAGCATGTCAAAACTGAGGGTTTTTTACAAATTCTAAATACGAGGTTGGAAAATAACGTCTATAGTGATAATTTATTCAATAAATTATTATTTAAACGTACATTTCCTATAGCAATATGTCATTATTTTGACAATTTACATTATTTATGCATTTTAATCGAGTCATACTTATTCGCACTTGTACGTAGCGTGACTTTTAGCCCAAATATCGAAATTAAGCAAATGTTTTCAAATTAGTAGAGACTACTTTTTACGTAGGCTTTTTGATTGCTGTTTTCAAAATACACTTTGTCAAAACTTTCGAAAAGTAACCTCACTCCGAACCCCTTCTCTGGTTTCAAACCTCAGATAGATAGGTATCGACGCACCTTGAAATCTGAGACACTCGTGTCTTGTATTTCAAGAGGCGTTGAATAGGTTCCAAATTCCTTTAATATTTGGTGGCGACTCCGAAAATACACTTTCAAAAAGGATTTTTCTACTTTTCTTTTTGGTCACAAATTCATGCAATGATCTCCCCCATTTTTCTCAAAACTTCGCACTTTTTCCTGCGAGGCGCATTCCGCTTCCCGGCGCCCCCGCACGGGGCGAGGACGGGCGCGCGCAGGGCGTCGATAGGTTTCTTCCCGGTACCTTCACTACGGCAATACAAAATGCGTCTGAATCCCCAAAAATGTACTTTTGGAGTCAAGTCCGGTAAACTACTAGGACATGTAGTGAGCCAAAGAGGCATCGAGGTCGACCCCTCGAAAGTCAAAGCGATCCTCGAAATGCAACCCCCGAAGGACCTCGACGAAATTCAAAGTTTCTTGGGCCAAATCCAATACATCTCACGCTTCATTAGCAAGCTCACCATGATATGTGAACCAGTTTTCAAGAAGCTCAAGAAAACCGACCACGTTGAATGGGACGAAGAATGTCGAAAAGCGTTTGACAAGGTCAAAGAATTGCTAACCAACCCGCCAGTTCTGCGACCACCCCAAAAGGATTTGCCACTATCCTTATACCATACAACAACCCCTACCGCCATGGGCACCTGTAGATACCCGTATCCGTACCCCCCAAAAAGCAAACCCGATGACGAAAAGGACTTTTCATGCATGTTTTAAATAAGACGAAACGGTACATGAGTGTCTAAAACATTTTAGTCATTTTTAACGTATTAATTTGAATTTGCATATTTCGTAAAAATGAATATTAATTTAGTCATTTTAAATCGTAAGTCGACACAATACGCACAAGCACGACACAAAGACGCCTCACAAAATGGCCCAAGAATACAAAAACGACCCACACACACAAAAACGGTCCAAAACACGCAAGAAGGCCCAAGCACCCGAAGCGGACCAAAATGCGTCCCGGGTCACATTCTTACAAAACAAAATCCCACAAAGTCGTAAAATAATGCATTACAATATTATTTTACTTCGAGCCAAGATCGAAAAACACGACGAAAAACCGAAACACGAAACACGAGAAACGAAGCCAAGCATACAAATGGACCAATCAACTTGTGCAAGTTGATGACCAAAGGCACACAAAGTCAGCCCAATTGCTCGACAAACAGCCTACATCTTACACACCTACGATAACGTATTACGGCGCAACAAATTTGTCAGAAAAAGAGGGGAAAATCGCCAGAATACTGGCGATTTACCATAAAATCGCCAGACCTCTAACGATTTTCTGGTCCTCCTCTGACATTCTGGCGATTTTTTGTAGAATCGCTGGTTCACTGGCGATTTTTTGATCAATTAGGCGTAAAACACGAAGCATTTGCTATAAATAGCAGCCCTTATTCGATCATTTTCATCAACTCATACAACACAACAATACACAACAATCATCAATCTTACCTACAACAACACTTACAATCAATTCGATCCGATACTTATACTCACGAAAAGCCTCTCGCACTTATAAAATTCCACTCTAAAAACCGTCTTTGCATTACAAGGTAAAGAAATTTTACCTTCCGATTGGACGTTCGAGACTTATAGGGTTACTTTAACCCACCCCGATATTGGCATTAACGAACTCGTATTCGCAATACGATTGTAGTAATTCGAATCAAATGATTCGTCTAAACCTCGCCAATATCGCATGAATAAACGACTCAAAATCACTAAATTAAGCACCCACTTTTACATTATGCAAATTCTCGATTCATGCATTAAATTACGACTAAAACACGGATTCGACATTTAACTGTACCGTTTCAACTAGTCTCTTTAAACATGCAAAACCGAGGGTTTTACAAAATCTTAGAATTGAACACAAGTCGGAAAATAACGTTTAGTTATTAATTCAAATACAATGAATTAGTAATTTTACGTAAATTTCCTATAGCAAAATCGTCATAACTTTGACGGCTTACATTTATTTTACATATTTGTCGAGTCATATATTTGCATTTGTACGTAGCGTTATATTAGCCCAAATATCGAAATTAAAGCATATGTTTTCAAATTAGTAAAGACTACTTTTACGTAGGCTTTTTGATTACAGTTTTCATAACACATTTTGTCAGAACTTTCAAAAAGTAACCTCACTCCGAATCCTCTCTGGTTTCACAATAACCTCAGACGGATAGGTATCGACGCACCTTGAAATCTGAGACACCCGTGTCTTATATTTTAAGACGCGTTGAATAGGTTCCAAATTCCTTTAATATTTGGTGGCGACTCCAAAAATACATTTCAAAAGTGATTTTCATATTTCCTTTTTATTTTAATCACATGCAATGACATTCCCCCATTAAGCAAAAGTACGCTCGGCGAAATGAGCCAAAGCAAAGTTCTAAAGCGAAGCTCCACGCCCGCGAGCTTGCAAAATTTTCCCCACGCTGCGTGCATTCCGCCCCATGACACGAGGGCGGGCGCGAGCGGGGCGTCGAGAAGGGGTTATCCTCCCGGTACCCTCAGTTGGCGACTCCGCTGGGGACGAGCATGTTTTTTTAATTATTTTGAAAATTAACTTTTCATTTTATTTTAAAAACATAAAGAAGTGAAACTTGAAACTTTGAAAACATTTCTGCTTTCGATATTTGGGCAATAGTACGTTTGAGTCGAATCCTCCTGATTCATAACCACACCCTGCGAGGGACGGCCCCAAGTAAGAACTCGTTTCCTAAGCGAGTATACTCTGGATACGCCGATCTCTCACCCTTCCACGATCACAAGTATGGTATCCGTACAAGTGAATCGTAGCAGTCAAACTCGAACGCTCTAGACCCCGTATTGAATCCACACTGATGTGTGTGATCTTGCGGATAACTCTACACAAACGTTGCGGGAATGACCGGAAGGAACCTTACCCTGAAAGCCTAAAACCTGCGTCTATACGTACAAATCCAAAGCTATAGCACCCTCGCTATGGTCGTTTTCTAAACAAATGAATGCAAAAACATTTTCATAGAGCATTACACTTTCAAAAGACGTCTATTTTGAAAGTACATTTTCAAACATTTTTCAAAAAAGCATACTTTTAAGCATACAGTCAGGGCCATTGACCTATAGTCAACTGAACCTGACTAACATTACACCACGATATTCAAAACCGATCGGAAATAATCACTACATTTCCTATCCTTTACAAAACATAAATGCGTTATACGACTGACGTATCGTCATAATACATTTATTGCAAAAAACATTTCGCAAAGCAAAACCCGAAAATGTCAACTCATTTCGGATATTTCAATTAAGCAAACACTTTTACATTTTTGAGATAGCCCTAGGTCGAGTGACTTGCTAGTCACCCCGACTTAAACGAACTATCTCTCTCAAAAATAAACAAAACGCGGACTCGTTCAAATACGAATCCGTTGATTTACATGTCAGGTTGGATGACTTATCGTCATTACAACTCGACTCCCTGTGTCACACGTAAAAGGCAAACATGTGGATACCCATATCCGTACCCTCCCAAACAAAACCCTGTGATGTATCACGGACTTTTATTACGCATGCTTTAACGTCGACTTTTACGGTTCTAACTAACGTCGAATTCATTTTGAGTCGTTTTAAATGTTAAAATGTTTAGGTCGCATCACATCACACTTAAATAAACGTTCATTTTGTCCATTTGGAGTCTAGCTAGGTCCTCGTCCTGCTTCATTTGGCATGAGCTTCGCATTTGCACGACAATTGGCCCTTTTACATTAACAAGGTCTAATTCAGCATTCCTAAATTCCTAAATTTAGGCCCGGTAGCTAAAACCGCTATTTAGTCCCCTCTTACACAAAATACAGCTTCACGTCTTACCTTATTCCACAAAATGCAACGGAATACACCTTTTACATTTTTCCGGGTCTCGGGCTCGAAACCGAGCCCAAACCCAAGCCTTTGGCCCGCACTCCAAAGCCCTGAACACCACAAAATATCTCAGGATTATCCTAGCTGTTTTCTTGAGCCACACGTCCAAATTATCACGTAATCTTTCAAAGATTTCGTCAAACCGAAACTAGGAAATTAGGCCTAGAACCACACCTCCAAACCGCACAGCCTTATGCGGTTTGGAGGGGAAACCGCATAAGCTTATGCGGTTTGCCCTGGCAACCGCATAAGCCTATGCGGTTCCTCAGCTTGTTTTTATTCCCTGCTTTCCTAATTTCTCCGAGGTTTTTAGTATATATAGAGCCCTATACCCGACCTCATAACACACAATTGGCAATCAGAATACATCTCTCTCTTTCACACACAATTTATCATCAGATTTCACATCTTACACACTTCTAAACACCCTCAAAGCCTCACGCACTCAAATCCTTGAGTTCAACACACCATCCCGTGTTGAATTCACCCTCCTTTCTAGTTCAAGAAGCGAAGCTCTGCCCAGATCTGAAGCGTCAGGACAAGGTAGGTACCGATCCACTTGGATCAAAGCTTTTTCTTATTTTCTATGGACTAACAAAGGGGTCTACACTCTAGCGCCCCCCCCGGCTTTGGCACCCGAGCGCGCTTGCCTTCCAAGTGTTCTTATTACTTCGGGTACACTCCATATCCGATGACACACCAAAGTCGCATAAGCAACCGACCTTATAAAATAAACCAATGGACAATTGAACTTTATTTTATTTGCATGCATCTTGCACCCTTTCTGTCTTGCATTAAATCAACTTAAACAATGAATTCGACCTTTAACTGAACCGTATTCGTTAACAAGTTAAACATGCTAAACTGAGGGTTTTAATCAATCTTTTTGCATCTGCATCTGCATTCTTTTACATCTTTATCGCACTTGTACGTAGCGATAACATTAGCTCAAATATCATCTTACATGGATTGTTCTAGGTCAGTAGAGGCTATTTTTACATAGGCTTTTCTAAAGGTTTTCATAAATCATTATTTGAATTAACTCTTTTTCTACAGTACCTCACTTTAGAATCCAATCTGGTTCCACAAGCCTTAGATCTAGGGGTGCCGGCGTGCTCCAAAATCTAGGACATGTTTTTAACTTAGAACATGGTAGCAGGTTCCTATTTTCCGCGATAAATAGGTGGCGACTCCATAACAGTTCTTAAAGGTTTTTCCAACTTAATCTTTTTTAACTTAAACATCCGCCCTTCAGCAAGACGCAGAGTTGGGTCCGATCCGGGTTCCACAGTTTGGCGACTCATTGAGGACAACTTATTTTTAAAACTTAAAACTAGCTTTTTCTTTTTAAAAATAAAGAGGTGAAACTTGAAAGCCTTGAACAATCCAAGTACACATATTTGAGCTATGCACATTCGTTTAGAGTCCATTCCTTTTGGAATCTAGGCACCCTTTGCACCCTCGAGAGGTGGTTCCCACATGCGTGCTTGTCCACTCGATAAAGCACATGCCGACTAACTTTTTTTCGCCCCTCCATGGCTTGCCGTAGCGGCTATCTCGACCGCCCAAAGGTTCCCTTCAGAAAACCTATCGCCCGGCGTAGGAAATGAAGGGGTTAAGTATCTGCCAAAGCGTGCTCGAGGTAGTTGGAGGTGTACCGTGACTCATTTTTCACCCTTTTTGAGTCATACGTACAAGTTCGAGGCCATGCACTCCATGGTCCCTTTTCAAAACAAGCATATGCATTCATATCTTCGAAAACTCGCCTAAACGTTTCAAAGATAAATGAACCTAACATCTAACACCTTTTCAAACAAAACTCTCGCGAATTTTTGAAATAAGCTTTTTCAAAACTTCCTTTTTCACTAACAAGCAAAAACCCGAGCAAGGACTAAAACCCGAGCTCGTGGCTTTCAATCCTCCAGGTCACACCGCCTAGGTTCTCCATTTAACATCCTCGGTTCGACTTGCTAATCACTCTCGAGCCGAATCCTTTCTCTTTTACACATCCAACTCGAGCTCACCTCGGCAAATCACCGATATCAGTTCGACGGGTGCAAAACAAAATCTTTTAACATCGAGGCGAGATGTGCGCACACATCCTCATCTCAAAAGTTTTCCTTTAGCTAAAACTTTTTCGAAAACCTCCTTTTTCAAGCTTAAAAAGAGTTTTCTTAACAAAGAAATGAGCTAGAATGAACACTTAAAATGAACGTTGGTCTAGTCACGTCACTAACGTGCAAATTTAACCCACACAACCTAATCCATTCTCAACACGCTCGACTCGCCTAGCTAATCGCTCTCGAGTCGAATCCTTCTCGCCCATCTAGGCTCGAGCCCTTAACGATGAACCGTTAGGTGGGCTTGACAAAGCTAACACCTTTTAACATCGAGACGAGATGTGCACACGCATCCTCGTCTCAAAAGCTTCCTATTAGCCAAACCTTGTCTAAAATCTCCTTTTTCAAGCTTAAAAGGTCTTCCTAAACAAAAATGAGCTAAAAATGAACGCTTAAAACGAACGTTGAATCTAATAGGACTAACTAGATACACGTCACACAAACCAATCCATTCTCAACATCCTCGACTCGACTAGCTAACCGTTCACGAGTCGAATCCTTTCCATGCATCTAGGCTCGAGCCCTTAACGATGAACCGTTAACATGGGCTCGACGAATGCAAATCAAACACATTTCAACGTCGAGACAAGATCCGCACACGCGTTCTTGCCTCAAAGACTTCTTAGGCACAACATTGCTCCTAAAGCAATACACTCTCATTTTTGAAAAAAGCTCTCTTCAAAAATCTCCTCACTTCTACAAAACAAACAACAAACTATCATTTTTGGAAATAAACTCTTTTCAAAAATCTTCACACTTTTACAAGACGATCAATGACATTCTCATCTTTGAAACAAACTCTTTTCGAAAATACCCGTGTTTTCTGCAAAACAAGCAAACCCTTTCATTTTGAAATAATCACAACAAACACCTTTCGAGGTTCTGGGTCGAACCAAATAGTCCTCCACTATTTCGATTCAACCCACTAAGCATTCTTCACAAATCACTCGAGAATAATCATTACATTCCCGAATCCTCTCTAGGCACGAGTGGAATACATGGCCCTCGGCCATCGCAAGCCATTTATCTCAAAGCATTTTCATAAAGCAAAACCCAAGAATCTCATCGCATTCTTGGAGACCTTTTCATTCTGAGCGGCTCGCGGCCCTTCATGTTTTTGAAATAACTTCTTTCAAATTTCTGAGTCAAATCAGCTAGTCTATACCTAGTTTGATTCGACCCAATCACAAATCTCTTCAACCGTGCGGGAATAGTCACTACATTCCCGAGACCTTTCAAAACGTCAATGGCTACATGACTCACGGTCATCGTACGCCAATTCCTAGCAAAAATTTTTTCAAATAAAGCACTTCACAAATCTCTTTGGGCCAAACGACCCAAAATCGACCCGATTAAGCAAAAATCATCTTTTACAAGCAAACAAAACCCGAGAATGGCCAAGCCCAATCTCGTGGACTTTTCATCGGACCAAATGATCTTGGCCCAATTCCTCTTAAGCAAAACATGTGGACGCGTAAACCCGTCCATACCCCAGCTCAACATCTTTAACCCAACTAGCTTATCGCTATCATAGGTTCACTCTAAGCAATTCTATCGCAATCTACAACCGGCCCACAACGATATACCGTTAACTTGGGCCAATCGCACTCTTCAAGGTCAAGCCAGAAACGTGTCAACACGTCTCTAGTTCAAACACTTTCCAAACCTTTTGTCAAAGCACGACAAACTACTTTCGCAAAATCCTCATCACGTTTTTGAAATAACCTTTTTCAAAAATCCTTCCTTCAAACCGAATGGCCCATAGTCATGACGGTTTGATCTAGACAAACAGTCTCTTCAAAACACCCGAGAATAATCACTTTATTCTCGTGACATTCCAAAACATAAATGAACTACATGACCCGCACTCATTGTAACCCATTTATTACCAAACTTTTTCAAACCCGAGAATGGACCCTTTCTTGAAAACAAATCTAGCAAAATAAACATTTTCGAAATCCATGATTCAAAATGGCCTACCGCCATTTTAATCCAAACATCTCTTTTCACAAGACAACAAAACCTAGGAATGAACTAGCTTCATCCCGCAAATTCTTCACGGTTAGACCAAGTGGCTCATAGTCGCTTTAATCTAACCCTCTTTCAAACCGAATGTATGAAAACGAGTATAACCGTCTTCATCACATCTTCAAACACCCTTGATTCGGATAGCCTATCGCCACTCCGAATCGATTCACACTTTCACCGACAAGCCACTAACACGAGCTTATCGGATTCGATCTAAAAACACCTTTCACATCGAGCCAAAATGTGACAACGCAGTTTTGCTCAACAAAACATCCTGCTTTTCGCCGAAAACAAAACTTTTGCAAAATCAAAGACAAATCTAAGTATGCATGAGCCAAGTCCCGACGCGAGCATCAACCCCATCCGAGACACGTGCGTCTCGAGCACCCAGCGAAGAATCCATCAAGGCGCCACCGACGATCTCACGGATCTCCTCAAGAAATTCGAGTCTTTTCAATACGGGTCGAGTTTTTAAACATTGAGTCAATCTCTGTCAGTCTAGGGCAATCGAGTCTTCGACGTACGACATTTTTAACAAATCGATAAAGGAATAAGTTTGCCTACAACCCAGCTTCCTTTTTACACACTTTTCCCCATAAAAAACACAATTCTACACCAACATACATTGCATCCCAGGAACAACTATCCTAAGGAGGCCTAGGCCGGGAACGAAGGTCCAAGACAACAACAAAAATCAAAGACAAAAGCAAAGACAAAGAAGGCTCTCGACGACTAAACACCTAAGGTTCACTAGTCTGCTTGTGGTCTACTACTCCGCTGCTTTTGGAGGAGGATCCATTAATTTGGAGCTCCACAGTGGTCATGAATTTGATCGCGACCAAAAGTACGAGTATTCCTGGATCGTCCTCCGCGTACTCGATCGCGTGTCTAATAAGCAAACGAACTTGTCAGAGGAGCCCGCGTGATAGACACACGATCACAAGTGACCACCGAGCCACAGGGTTTAGCACGGTCCGAGCTCGAGCCCAAGCCATACAGGGCGTGAGATATTCTCAAACCAAACGGGAATACAAGGTACCAAGGCCAAAAACCAAAGTCACCAAAAAGCAAAAGTCTCAAAAGCTCCGGAACAAGGGGCAAAACAACTAAGCAAAAGCTTAAGAAGTCAAAAGCTTAAGAAGTCAAAAGCTCAAGAAGTCCAAAAGCTTAAGAAGTCAACAAGTTTAGAAATCAATAAGGGAGGGGCCGAAACCCCAAAGGCAAGAAGTACCGAAGCCCAGAAACGAGTGGCCAGGTCTTCGAAATTCCAAATTGAAGACACAATGTATAGCAAGCAACCACCTAGATCAACTAAGGAGAACCCACCCTTAGGATGCAATGTATCAAGGTCAAACACATAAACACCCCTTGACCGTGAGTCCTTAAACACGCACCTTTTACAAAAACACCCTTTGAATGGCGGGTCCCTAAACACGCACCTTTCCAAAAAAACAAACCCACCTCCCAGACCGGTGGATCCTTAAACACGCACCCTTCCACATAAACACCTAATGCACACCCTTAAACACCCCTTCTGAACTACGCTAGGTTTGATTCCGTAACCACGGATCGTGAGGCGCTCTCCCGAGCTCAACCAACCTTTACAAAAATCCACAAAATATTCCTCGTCAAAGCTTTCCATGCTAAGGATGTGTCCACAAAAATTCACAAAGCTCAAAGGCAAACTATTTCTTTATCGAGGCGACTAAAGCGAATTAAATCGAGGCAAAGTTGTCATAGACTTAGGAGTAGTACTACCTTTTTGGTCTAACACCGCTTTGCAGAACAACAAAGATCCCACCGCAGACAAGCAAGCACCACCTGGGGCTCCACCAACGCACGCGTTCCCGAATATGGCATCCATGCAACCGTCGAGTCTCAAATCACGCATACGATTCGTCTCTATTTTGCAAACTTTTCGGCATTTTAAGCATCGAGTCACACGTCGAGTCAATCCTCTTCCAATCAAACAATTTAGCGACATTTAAACCGCTCCTTTCAAAAACTCTCCAGTCTTCAAAACGCTCCCACGGAACGACGCGCTTTTTCAAACTTACACGAGGCAATGCACCCTCAAATTAGCAAATCACCTTTCAAATTTAACTCAATACTCGAGTTAATATGAAAGCACTTTGCAATTCACCTTTTGCAAACACACCCTTTCGCAAACAAAATGTACCTTTCGAAAATGCATCTCAAATCCTTGAAATGCATCTCGAATCTTCGAAGTCTAAACTTTTCCAAAAATTTAACTCGGCACTCGAGTTAATACATTTTGAGAAACAGCATTCTTCGAATTTAACTCACTCGAGTTAACACATTTTAAGCAAAAGCTCTTTCGAACTATGCCGGTTTGATTCCACATTCGTGGATACGTAGGCAGCTTACGCAAAGCACAACCGAATTTAGCACTACATCCCACTCCGTGTTGTCATGAGATTCCACCGACAACTGGGGGCTTTTCAACTTTTGCACTCAAGTGACCCTCTACGGTCTTCACAACTCTAGCTTGAACCTACAACGTCTAACACCCCTTCATCTTGCATGAAGCCTTACAACCGATATTTCTAGCATTCATTTTTAAAGCTCATTTCGACAACTAAAGTGAATCTTTTACAAAAATGATTTTTCAACAAAAAGCTTTTTAATCCAAACATCCCAATCGGGAATCATTTCACTTTCAAATCCAAGCCTACTAACTACGCAGTACACCAAGCACAACACAAAGACGCAGGCGAAAGACGACGAAAGCAACTACAAAGTTCAAGCCAAGCTACAACAAACAGTCATGTAAACAAGGGTTCACACAATCCTTATTACACAAGCATATTAATACAACTAAGGGTGAAGACGACGGTACTCGTCAAAGTCTACTGAACCCGAGCCACCTCAGCACGACCCTGACACAGCTGAATCGCCTGCTCCGCCCACGCTACATTTTTCTCCTTTTTACCTTAATTTCAATCAAATTAAGTCGAACCACGGGGGAAATTTCAATACCAAACACCATACTCTTCACTTTGACTCAGTTTTCATTCAAAACTTAGTCAAAAAACTCCTCCTCCTAATGCACACCACTTTGACTTAGTTTTCATTCAAAACTTAGTCAAACTCGAGGTAATCAGAAAACTCCTTCTCCTAAAACACCCTCATCCTAATACAACCCATAGCCTTTTACATAGTTTGATCATCGCTATATTCCATACCTCGATCAAGCGGAGGCTTATACATACACCGCACCATGACCAAGACAAGCTGGGCCGACGCTTTCTATCAAGGATCAAGCCTTTACAACATCAAACCTTTACAACGAAAAATGGGATAATTTTTCGCCTTGGCATAAATACCCACATAAGCATCTACGGTTGGCGACACCTCCGTAATCGCTACAAACATGAACATGCACACTAAAAGTATAACACTTTCATGTGTGCATCGGACAAGCAACACCCAAGAAACATCCCAAGCACCATACATTCCAAGTCCAAGAGACATGTATCATACGAATCCAAGCGAATCACCGGATACCACGTTTCATGGTCGAAGCGGCGAAATTGAAGATTTCGGAAGGAAAATCGCGAGTTTGAATTTTTCCGGTTGAAACCGCGACATGTGCGAATGAGTTCACGTTTGAAGTCGTCGATTGATAAGAGATTCCGGAAGAATCACTAGTCAACAAGGCAATTTCGAGGCGTGTTTTGTTCCACGTTGTCTCTCCATATTAGGCTCGTCAAGCCTAAGTATTTTTCTTCATGCACGCAAGCTTTCATGGTTAAGGCGTCACCTACAGTCCGCCGCATGCGCTAGCACTATGCGCTATGCCTTGGTTAAGGCGTCACCTGATCCGCCATACGCTGGCGTGTACTAAGCATTTAATACACGATGCGAAGCGGCTAAACACGAACACTCTTCACGAGTCCTTACACCCTCTTACACGTCCCTGTGGAGTATCACTTCCTCCCCACAGAGTCCACACACCTATACAGACATTTTCCACGGAGTCCAAGACATATCCTTCGACTTCCCCAGCAAGTCACTAGCCTACATCCCTGCGGCATTCTTCCCAGTACGCCAATACACCTCTACAAAGCATCCTGAACGAGTCATCCTTCAACTTCGGAGCATAAACACCAAGCGTCTGCATCAGCACATCCAACAAGTCCAAGCAATTACACGGAGCAGTATACATGAGCACATACACCTTCCTCGGACCATAATCCCGGCGAATATACACCTGCACCCCTAACAACACGAAACACCATCACTCTCCCAAACAACCACAACTACACCTACGCTCCTCCGCGAGACCATACATATACACCCTTCCCTAGCAAACTAGTACTTCTCCAGCAAATACTACACTAAGCACCTGCGCTCCCCGGCGAGACCCAGTTCAACATCAACAACGGCATCAGCATAAGCGACGGCATCAGCATAAGCGAAGGCATCAGCAACGACAACGGCACTACCTTCTCCTTAACGAAAGGCAATCATATGCAATTACGACTACATAAACGCTCCTCGGCGAGTTCAAGCATTACACGGACGCTCTTTCACGAGACCTACACCTACATCTACATGAACACCCCTACTCAATTATACACCTCATACATACCCAAACATCTTACAAGCACATGCACCCCTGCACTTTAGCCCCTCATACACATGCAATACGAAGACATTACAAGCAGCAGCCCCAGGCATCCGACGATACCAAGCATATACAAAGGCACCACCAACGACAGTACAACAAGCACGACGAAGACATCCAGCAGGCCAGCAGGCCCTTATAGCATGCACGGACCGCCACGTCCTTAAAATGCGCACGTCCCTCCCCGTTTAGCCCGGTTCGAAGTCCTCGTCTCACCCATGGACACATGCTTCGTTCCGCTGACTATATCGAGACTGTAATGGTCCGGATATGGTCGTGGAGTTTGACTAGCGCTCTAGTCCGAGCTCAGTCAAACTGGGGGCTCTGTGGATACCCATATCCGTACCCTCCCAAACAAAACCCTGTGATGTATCACGGACTTTTATTACGCATGCTTTAACGTCGACTTTTACGGTTCTAACTAACGTCGAATTCATTTTGAGTCGTTTTAAATGTTAAAATGTTTAGGTCGCATCACATCACACTTAAATAAACGTTCATTTTGTCCATTTGGAGTCTAGCTAGGTCCTCGTCCTGCTTCATTTGGCATGAGCTTCGCATTTGCACGACAATTGACCCTTTTACATTAACAAGGTCTAATTCAGCATTCCTAAATTCCTAAATTTAGGCCCGGTAGCTAAAACCGCTATTTAGTCCCCTCTTACACAAAATACAGCTTCACGTCTTACCTTATTCCACAAAATGCAACGGAATACACCTTTTACATTTTTCCGGGTCTCGGGCTCGAAACCGAGCCCAAACCCAAGCCTTTGGCCCGCACTCCAAAGCCCTGAACACCACAAAATATCTCAGGATTATCCTAGCTCTTTTCTTGAGCCACACGTCCAAATTATCACGTAATCTTTCAAAGATTTCGTTAAACCGAAACTAGGAAATTAGGCCTAGAACCACACCTCCAAACCGCACAGCCTTATGCGGTTTGGAGGGGAAACCGCATAAGCTTATGCGGTTTGCCACTGCAACCGCATAAGCCTATCACGGTTCCTCGGCTTGTTTTTATTCCCTACTTTCCTAATTTCTCCGAGGTTTTTAGTATATATAGAGCCCTATACCGAGCCTCATAACACACAATTGTGATCGAATACATCTCTCTCTTTCACACACAATTTATCATCAGTTTCACATCTTACACACTTCTAAACACCCTCAAAGCCTCACGCACTCACATCCTTGAGTTCAACACACCATCCCGAGTTGAATTGTCCCTCCTTTCTAGTTCAAGAAGCGAAGCTACGCCCCGGATCTGGCGTCGGGACAAGGTAGTGCGATCCACTTGGATCAAAGCTTTTTCTTATTTTCTATGGACTAACAAAGGGGTCTACACTCTAGCGCCCCCCCCCGGCTTTGGCACCCGAGCGCGCTTGCCTTCCAAGTGTTCTTATTACTTCGGGTACACTCCATATCCGATGACACGCCAAAGTCGCATAAGCAACCGACCTTATAAAATAAACCAATGGACAATTGAACTTTATTTTATTTGCATGCATCTTGCACCCTTTCTGTCTTGCATTAAATCAACTTAAACAATGAATTCGACCTTTAACTGAACCGTATTCGTTAACAAGTTAAACATGCTAAACTGAGGGCTTTAATCAATCTTTTTGCATCTGCATCTGCATTCTTTTACATCTTTATCGCACTTGTACGTAGCGATAACATTAGCTCAAATATCATCTTACATGGATTGTTCTAGGTCAGTAGAGGCTATTTTTACATAGGCTTTTCTAAAGGTTTTCATAAATCATTATTTGAATTAACTCTTTTTCTAAAGTACCCTCACCCCGAATCCAATCTGGTTCCACAAGCCTTAGATCTAGGGGTGTCGGCGTGCTCCAAAATCTAGGACATGTTTTTAACTTAGAACATGGTAGCAGGTTCCTATTTTCCGCGATAAATAGGTGGCGACTCCATAACAGTTCTTAAAGGTTTTTCCAACTTAATCTTTTTTAACTTTAAAATCCGCCCTTAAGCAAGACGCCGAGTTGGGTCCGATCCCGGGTTCCACAAAACAACAGCTGCTTTTTACCCAATTTAACATCTTCAGGTCGTCTAGCCTATCGCTAATTCGGTCTGATTCCTTTTTACATCACGATCTAACGATAAACCCCCGGCAACATACCGCTAACTTGGGTTAATCAGGTTGTGATCATACAAACTTTTTACATCGAGGCTAGGGACGCGCCAACACATCCTTACCTCAAAAGCTTCCCGTGTCTTTTAAGCTAAAAACACGAGTCGAGTCCTGCACACGCTTTCACATTTTTACTTTTTACTACAAAACGCGGTTTTTTGAGTCTTTTATTTTCTTTCGGAGGTCACTAAGGTTTAAAACTCTGCAGGTCCATTCCCTAAAAAGTCCTGGATACGCGACGTACTAAAGACCGTCATCTGAACCCTCCGCCACCTCCAAAGAAACGTACCTACAACAGATCAAAACCAAAAACTACCATGGCACTCAACAATGAAGAAAATGTCGGAGGAATCCCAACTCCTCCCCCGTCAGTGGTTACCGCAGAACATGTCCAACAGCTTAACAACAAAATCCTTAGCCTCACTGCTGCAATCGAACAGATGGCCACAATGCAGAAACTCGAGGCCGAGAAAAATGCCAAGTACCTTGCTGAAGAGGCTGAACGAAATGCTAAAAGAATTCGTTCAATGGAAGAACGCCTCACCCACTCGAAGGGATATTCCATTTATGAGGAAACTGAACATGTCCCAAAAGCGTCAAGTCCTTACTACCGGCTAAGCTCTCGCTCAGCGATCTCCCTATCTTCAAGGGTCATGAAAGTCCACTTGTACACATCAAGGATTTCAAGGCTAAAATGGCCGTCATGGGCGTCGATCCCTCAACCTGGGCTACTCTATTCCCGCATTCTTTGGATGCACAACCTAGGGCCTGGTTCTACGTCTTGGACCCACACAAGATTACTACTTTCAAAGAAATCACGGTCCAGTTCGACAATCAATATCATGACAATAACGATACTCAAGTCTCGTTACGTACTCTGGAAGTTCTGGTACAAAAGGACAACGAAGGCTTCAGTGAATACCTCACACGTTGGAAGAAGCTCAGTGCCCAGATATCTAACCGTCCCAAGGACGCAGAACTGATCACCAAGTTCATTAATAATCTCACCCCTGCATATCAGCAGCATTTGCGCTACGGCAACTTTGACAATTTCTCTTCGCTCAGCGCTGTGGGTGAATTAATTGAAGACGATCTCCGAAAAGAGAAGCTAACCAAGGCTACAGGTCGAGGTTACCTGGGCAGCTCATCACGAGCCGTCACTAAAGCTGAACCAGTCCACTGCATTAACGCCTTGGAAGCACTAGCGGCCTCCCCAACACCAACAAAATACACTGCACCTCCTCCTAAGGCATCGTACTCATCTGCAGGGCAAACTTCGCCAAAACTACGACGAAACTTTGACCCAATCTACGTGACTTACTCAAAGGCACTGCAGAGACTTGTAAGCCGAAACGTACTTCAACTCCTGGGACCTACTAGCGAGCCCCCTCAGGATAAAAAGCCCAAATCATGGGATCAGAATGCATACTGTGAGTTCCATAGGGGAAAAGGGCATGACACTGAACAATGCTTCCGCCTGAAAAACATAGTTCAAGACCTAATCGATGATAATACCATCGAGAAGCCTACCCCAGGTCCTAAACCTTCAAACCAACTCAACCCCCTACACTCCCATGCCATCTTCGTGGGAACACACCCCATCCTCAACTGTTCTCACCTCATTGTCTCAAACGACCACGAAATCAATGGTATCTGGGATAGTTCTGATGAGGAAGATAATCGGATAGACAATAATGGTTACCTTTTCCCTCCAGAAGAAGAGGAAGAAGAAGACCAACGGCCCACGGGGATATACGGGAAAGTACCCCACAAATACCCAATCAGGCTATCTGACAGTGATGATGAGATAGCTTACTTAACTCGCTCCGGTCGCCCGTACAGAGCCTCACTAAGTCTGCTTGAACCCCCGGGTTTTACATCAAAAGCAACTAGCCAAGACAAGGGCAAAGGGATAATCATTAACGAGGCTACACCTCCGCCTCCAGTAACTACGCAATCACCTCCGGTGACTACACCCCCACTTGAAAATGCTGCACCAAGCCAGCCACAAACTGACATAGCATCATCAAGCGCCACTCCAGCACCTACGCCTGAAATTGGAGACTCAATTCAGAAACAGCTTCTAAAAACAAAAGCCGACATCTCAATCTGGCAGCTCTTAAGGGAATCACTGGGACACCGTGAAGCTCTCCACCGAGCTTTGCAAGTCACCCCTATCACGACAGAAATGTCCCCTGAAAAACTCATCAGTCACATCACCCGTGAATGGCAAGCTAGCGCCATCACCTTCTCTGACAAAGACCTCCCGCCATTCGGAGGCACGCACAATCTAGCACTCTACATTAACGTAGAATGCCATGGCATGACACTACCAGTTGTCCTCATCGACAACGGATCTGCGGTTAACGTCCTGCCCCTAGAAACAGCTAAAAAGCTAAGGATCAAGGAAAATGACTTCATTCCCTGCGCGGACGGCGTCAGAGCCTACGACGGTACCCGCCGCAGCATAAAAGGGACAATCTCCTTCCCTATCATGACAGGACCCGTCATAAGGGAAACTGAATTTCAGATAATCGACATACCCCCCGCATACAACATGTTATTGGGTAGACCTTGGATCCATGCCGCTAAAGCTATCACTTCAAGCTTGCACCAAAAAGTTAAGCTTCCCCTGGACGACGAGATCGTCACCATCCACGCTTCGAACTTTCGAGCCTCCCTCCAGCAACAAAAGCTCGATAATGACGCTACAAGAATAAGCACCGAAACCCCAGACATCACCTGTGGTTTTGATTTCGACTTTGACATCTGCACACTGACTCGCGAGGAGGAGATTACTGCACTCTATGTGAAGGACAACGACAACAAATGGCCCACCATAGGTTTAGGGTACGTACCATGGTCCTACGAAGTTACCCGTGGCGAACAAGCATTCAAAGATCGCAAGAGAGGTCATGACTTCTACATGGAGCCATATCACATCTTCACCGGCGAGTACTTCGTCAAGGAGGGTACTAACAAGGTGCCCAGGGACCATTTTTCTTGTACCATCGCGGGAATTGAACTCGTCTCCGATATCCTGCGCAACCACAGCTTTAACCCCACCGACCTAATTGTCCCATCTGAGGAGAAGACGCACGACGGATGGTCAAAAACTCTTCAGTGGACCGACGAGCAAGGTCGTACTTTCAAAATCACTACGGGAGAAGGCTACACTTTCGAAAACTCTGACTCTGAAGGAGACAAGGACGAAGATCCTGACAACAAGCACGTCATAGAGTTTAGGCTCCCACGGCGTCATTTCAAGTCTTTCACCCCAACTAAGCCCCCGGGCTACATTCCTGATGTGATAGACATAGATAAAGAGTTAGAGTCTCTAAGGTTGTCCAAAGCTCCTCTGTCCGAGCTATCTTCAGATGTAACTGCTTTTGAAAACACTAATAATAACAACGTTTCTGGTTACTACTTGCCTTGTTTTCCTTTAAAAACTGCATTTTCTAATGCTTGCAATAACGCTAAACAAAACGGCATTGCATTACATAAATACATTGCAAATATCGTTTCAAAACCCGAGCAGGACCCCATCATTGAGGACACAACAATCATTGACGTGGGAACACCCGAAGAACCCCGAAAACTACAGCTGGGGGCTTCCTTGAGCATGGAAGAAAAAGCTGCATACGTTGAACTACTCACAGAGTTCAAAGACGTTTTTGCCTGGTCCTACAAGGACATGCCGGGCATTGACCGCGAAATAGCCGAACATCGCATCCCATTGAAACCAGGAGCCAAACCTGTTAAACAAAAACTCCGACGCATTAAGCCAGAATGGTCTCTCATGGTCAAAGAAGAGATCGAAAAACAACTACAAGCAGGCTTCATCCAAGTCATCGAATATTCAGATTGGGTATCAAACATGGTCCCAGTCATGAAGAAAAATGGAAAGATACGAGTATGTGCAGACTTTGACCTTAACAAGGCTTGCCCAAAAGATGATTTCCCATTGCCCCACATGGACATACTTGTAGACAACACGGCCGACCACGCGTTACTGTCATTCATGGATGGGTATGCAGGTTACAACCAAATCAAAATGGCAACAGATGACATGTCTAAGACCACCTTTGTGACACCCTGGGGCACGTACTGCTATACTGTCATGCCTTTCGGACTCATTAACGCAGGCGCCACTTATCAACGTACCGCAACTACTCTGCTACATGACATGATGCATAAAGAAGTAGAGGTCTATGTTGACGATATGATTATGAAATCAAAGCAAAGGGAAGATCACATCACCAACCTTCGTAAGTTCTTCACCAGAATCAGGCAATACAAAATGCGCCTCAACCCACAGAAATGCACTTTTAGGGTTACGTCAGGCAAGTTATTGGGTCACATCGTAAGCCAACGTGGAATCGAGATCGACCCTGTCAAAATCAAAGCAATACTGGAGATGAAACCTCCAAGCAACATTGATGAGATCAGGAGTTTCTTGGGACAAGTCCAATACATTTCTCGGTTCATTAGCAAGCTCACAATGGTCTGCGAACCAATTTTCAAGAAGCTAAAAAAGGAAGAACACACAAAATGGGATGACAACTGTCAACAAGCATTCGACAAAGTCAAAACCCTACTTACCAATCCACCTGTTCTGATGCCACCCCAGAAAGATCTACCTCTTTCACTCTACCTAACAACTACACCGAACGCCAAGGGCGCCATGCTTGCTCAGGAAGTTAACAACGAAGAAAGAGCAATTTACTACATTAGCAAGAAGTTCCAAGACTACGAGACTCGCTACGAACCTGTGGAGAAAAGCTGCCTCGCTCTAGTCTGGGCCACCAAAAAGCTTAGACATTACCTCCTCACTCACACAACCAGAGTATACTCCCTAATGGATCCACTCAAGTGCTTATTTGAAAAACCAGTACTAAACGGCCGCATGGCCAGATGGACGCTACTGCTAGCAGAATATGAGCTCAAATACTTACCTTTGAAAGTCATTAAGGGAAGAGCTGTTTCAGACTTTCTCGCAGAGAATGCCATCATTGAACAACCTAAAATTGACACAACATCATTCCCTGATGATGGAATTTTCGCTGTCGAAACTGAGTACTGGCAACTCTACTTCGATGGAGCCTCGAACTACCGCGGCTATGGCGTGGGAATACTTCTAATATCTCCCAATGGCGATCACACACCCATCTCAATCAAGCTCGACTTTAACGTCACCAACAATGCCGCAGAATATGAAGCTTGCATATACGGCCTACAAGCAGCCATGGCCCTCAACATAAAACACCTCCTTCCTAATCATAAATCAAGTAACAGGAGCATGGAAAATCATGAACGAAACCCTAGCAAAATACCAAGCAAAAATACAAGTACTCCTGACAGGATTTGACTGCATAGAATTCTATCACCTCCCAAGGGAAGAAAATCAATTTGCCGACGCGCTGTCAAAGCTCTCATCCCTCCTCAACATGCCGCCAAATGTTGACACACTACCCATTGTCGTCGAAAGACGTGGTGAACCCGCATAAATCCACACCATCGACATCGACGAAGCTGAACACACAGAACCATGGTACCAAGCCATACTCAACTACAAAACAAGCAATTCTTACCCACCTGACACCGACAAGCGAGGTAAGAGAGCCATTAGACTTCTTGCATCCCAATTCGTACTAGAAATGGGACAATTACTCAAAAAGACACCACAAGGCACCTTACTCATGTGTGTCGATTACAAGAAAGGGCAAGAAATCATCGCCCAAGTACGATGGCGAATCACGGCCCACACATGAATGCAAGAGCCCTATGCAAGCAAATCCTACGATCGGGATGGTATTGGGCGACCATGGAGGCGGCGGCGTCGTTACGTCAAACACCGCCATAATTGTCGGATATTCAAAGAACGTCTGACATGTACCTCCTCACCCTCTACGACCTCACGTCTCCATGGCCTTTCTCAACCTGGGGCATTGGCGTGATAGGCAAAGTCCATCCCATCGGGCAGGGGACACCGCCCGTACTAGTGGCGATCGACTATTTCACGAAATGGGTGGAAGCGGCGTCGCTTCCGCACTCGGCTCGAAAGGAAGTCGCCAAATTCATACAAACAAACATCATATCTTGCGATGCGGTATACCTCACGCAATTTATAAGCGATCAAGGTTCACATTTTCAAGGCGGCGAAGCCATACTTGCGAATACAAAGATACAACATCACAAATCCTCTCCTTACCGACCCCAAACCAATGGAGCCGTAGAGCGGCAAATAAAAGCGGTAGTCACTATCCTCGAGAAGATGATTGGCGGTTGCCGGGACTGGCCCAACAAAATTCCTTACGCACTTTGGGGATATCGTACCACCATCCGCACACCCACAGGCATGACGCCTTATTTCCTCACCTACGGCATGGAAGCTGTACAGCCAGTGGAGATAGAAATGCAATCCTTACGGATACTAATGGAAAGTAGCATCCCAGAAGCAGAATGGGCCCGCGAGCGCTATGAGCATCTCATGCTCCTAGACGAACGTCGGCTAAACTCTCTAAGTATTGTACGGATGTACCAAGCACGACTACAAAGAGCATTCAACAAGCGAGTTCGACCACGAAACATCAAAGTGGGAGATCTCGTTTTGAAATCGGTACGTGCGCCACTTCCTGTCGACCCACGAGGAAAGTTCAAACCTAACTGGGCCGAACCTTACCTCGTCAAAGAAATCTACACAGGCGGAGCGGTCAGACAAACTGACCTAGACGGTCAAGAATTTAACCTAGCAACCAACCTCGATCAGCTGAAGAAATACTACCCCTGAAACGCTTGCAATGTATTTATAACATGTGCATAAACACAATTCCACGGGCCGGCATGCCCGTAAACGTGCACACCTACCACAAAAAGCATAAACACAATTCCTTGGGCAAGAGGCCCAAGCATGCATTTCCTACAAGAAATTAACTGACCAAAGATCTTAAACGTGCTTTCACGAAAACACACTCAACTACGGCAGGCTTGATTCCATTTATATGGATACGTGGCGACTTTTCAAAAGCACGGTAGGCATTCAACACAAAATCACATACTCAAAACGCCTCAAGGGTATGGCAAACATAACAGGATTCAAAACACAAAACACGCATGTCTCTAACCTTAAAAGAAACAAGGCAAGTTACACAAAAGAGATTTTTGTTTTATTATGCTGGAAAGGGAAACATTTACATTTGGATTTTGCAATTGGGAGCACGAACATTACACTACTAGCACACACGACGCCTACAAGCATTACATGATCCCGGCATTACCTTCGGGTTTAGGGAATACAAAAACAAACAAACAACTAACAACAAGCATTCAGATAACATTCTTCGACTGGGAGGAGAACTCAACCCATATGAGGAGCACCATCACTACCATCCTGGCCTGGAGCATTAACCATGATGAAGCCGAGATGACTAAGCTCCGCCTCCGTGGACGGTACGCTTCCAGAACTCGAACTTCCCCGACTTCCACGGCCAAAACGCACTGGGTCGAAGGCAGACGTCGGCGGCGGCTCATTTTGATCTATAGCTCGGAGGCGAGCCCTCTGGCGAGTAGTTGGCGCCGTAGTCCACTGGACATACGACCTTGAAACCCTCACCGTGGCCGGTATCCCTGCCACCTGGACGCGTAATCCATCCTCGCGACCATGCATCAGTAATCTGGTTATTAAGTACAACCAAATCCTTGATCGTGGTATCCTGCCCTGGGATGAACTAGGCATAACCCATTTGCCTCCTCACCCTCAGGGGGTGAATAAACACCCCAATATCAAAACCGCATAGCATGACTCCGGAGGGACCATCGCCCACCGCACTGCCAGTCACAGTGGTAACCTCCCACCATGGCACGACCCAACGGATAGCCGACGCTCTCACAAACATGGGAAAATAATCGTTAGGCCGGCCATTGGGACCCCTCCATCGCAGGCCGCGACTGGTCACGCTAGCCGCCGTATATGATGCGCCATAAGGGATAGCGCCCAGCACGTTCAGACGCTCCATAAGCCAGACCTGCAAAATGAGAGGACAACCACGATAAGCATGAATTCTATTACACGCCCGATCATCTAGGCCAAGGATCGTCTCCGCCAGGATCAACGCCGCAGGGTTGTAGCCCATCTCCATCTGCTGCACAACGCATACCAGACGCGCCTCACCAAATCCCATTCCGTCCACTGAATCGGGGAATATGAAACAGTGCACAAGGCAAAGAGCCAGAGCTCTCCTACGAGCAACCATGCCAATGCTCCCATCATCATAATTCATAAACTTTTGGCAGAGTCGGATCATATTCAAGCGCCCATCCAGGAACAGGTCCTCCGTCTCGAGCCTCGTCATCTTAAGGAAGTTTTGCATATTCCTTTAGTACCCGAGCTCCTGGCGAACACACACTGGAGTGACAGTGCGAGTCCAGCCTCCGATGGCAGCAAACTCCTCAACCAGAGGGCAAACTTCCCCGTCAGGGAAGCGAAACACGTGGTAAGCCAAGTCCCAATAGTGCAGACAGGCATCCAGGAACTCAGGCTCCATTCGAACTTGCCTTAACCCTAGGAATATGCCCAGGCCACAGCCCCTGAGGTTCCTTTTCTCGATACCCGACAGCATAGCACACCATGCTCTCACAAGTCCCTCCAAATGCTCCATTACTCACAAAAAGGGAAAACGCTCTGCGAGATATTGTGAATACTATTATAATACGAGTAATGAAGTTGCAAGTTAAAACGTAATATGAAGTATGGTTGGAGAGATGGATGAATGAACTAACGCAAGCATCCTTCTTATAGGCAACGTCTTCAAGAGGCAACAACACAACATATAATCGCTAGTGAACCAGCGATTAACCAAAAAATCAAAACAAAAAGCCAAAAACAACCCAAAAATCGCCAGAAAACTGGCGATTTTGTAAATCGCCAGTTGACTGGCGATTTTCACATAAATCGCCTGTTTTCTGGCGATTTTTGTGAGAATCGTTGGTATACAGGCGATTTTCTATGCTTTTCCGACAGATTTGACGCGACGATCGCGACACCGCCTTGCGACCTACGAGTCGCAGAAGTTTTTCACACCTCTCACGCCATTGCTTTTACTTTTTTACGCGTATTATCGATTACGTTTCCGATACCCGGCTTTACGTCGTATTGGGTCATTTTGTGATCGACTCTCGACTAATCTTTTGCACATACACTTCAAAAAATTCAACCGTCTCATTTCGCAAGCTTACGTTAAAGCACGACGTTCTTAATTCACATTTCTACGAACGTCAAAAACACCTTTTACGGTCTCACAAAATTCGATCGTCATTTTTCAAGCTTACGTTAGAGCACAACGTTCTTAATTCACATTTCTACGAACGTCAAAAACACCTTTTACGGTGTTACAAAATTCAACCGTCTCATTTCGCAAGCTTACGTTAAAGCACGACGTTCCTAATTCACATTTTACGAACGTCAAAAACACCTTTTACGGTCTCACAAATTTCAATCGCCATTTTTCGCAGGCCTACGTACAAACACGACGTTCTTAATTCACATTTTTATGAGCGTCAAAAGCGTATTTTGCAGACTCAAAATATTTTCTTCAAAATGCATGTTTTATAAAAATCTTTACGTATGCATATGCTTACTACGAGTAGGACAACCTCAATCGAGATTTGTGTCCTTTTTACGACTAACCGTCTAATGCAGGAACACTAAATAAGCAAGTCGCGAGGGCTTCAAACGCAAACGATGACACACGCGGTCGTACTACAAAACGAGGCAAAATAACCGACAAGACTTATGACACCGCACGCAGGATCATCAGTTATGAAAGCTACGCCAACAAGGGCGATTACCATAGTCCACAAGTTAACCTGCAACATGACCAAAGCACGCATACAAGATCGCGGAGCATACTCGCGTCACGCTATGGCCACAAGTCAACGTCATAAGACTCCTGCAAAGTACGACCATACAAAATGCCAAATCACGGACACAAGGTCACAGGGCTTTCTCGCGTCAAGCCGCAGCCACAAAATCAACCTGATACGAGATCCTACATATCCAAATACGTACAAATACAATTACAAAATAAGACAAATCCATAAAATAAGCCTACAATCCTAGCATACATCCCAAATCAAGTAGCTTGATCTCGACGACTGAGCTCCGCGCGCAACGAATCAATCTGAGCACGATAACCCGGCTAGCTCCTCGCCACGCCAGAGCTCGATTCCGCCGCAGACGCGTGCCTCCTCACCCTAGCCCGCCTCTAGCTCTATCCGACTACTGATCGCACTGCAAATCTGACACGTACTTCTCAGCCTTGCAAAGCGCGACCGCTTTCTCATTAAAAGCCACACGCCACCGGTCAGCTACCCTCCATAAATTCTTGTGGACATCCAGGGTCACCTGCAAACAAATACGGCCTTCATATGCTCAAACTGGGGGGCTATAATCAAAAGCAGCTTCAATTCATTTCAAGTTTGACTAACGATTTTAGGACAAAATCTAACTCAAACTGGGGGCTATAATCAAAAGCAGCTTCATTTCAAGTTTGACTAACGATTTTAGGACAAAATCTAACTCAAACTGGGGGCTATAATCAAAAGCAGCTTCATTTCAAGTTTGACTAACGATTTTAGGACAAAATCTAACTCAGACTGGGGTCTATAGTCAAAAGCAGCTTCATTTCAAGCTTGACTAACGATTTTAGGACAAAATCTAACTCAAACTGGGGGCTATAATCAAAAGCAGCTTCATTTCAAGTTTGACTAACGATTTTAGGACAAAATCTAACTCAAATCAGCTATAATCAAAAGCGACTTCATTTCAAGTCGACTAACGATTTTAGGACAAAATCTAACTCAGGCAGTGCTATAATCAGCCTCAACAAAGCTTGACTAATGATTTTAGGACAAAATCTTACTCAAGCTGGGGGCTATATACTACATAAAACGCAAACACAGAATATAAGTCATACCTGCTTCACCCGAGGGCTCCAACTATCCATGCCAGCGTCAGTCACCGCAGATAAGCACTGCGGCAGTGGCATCGAATGCCGACAGCCATCATCATGCTCAAAATCCAAGCACTCATAGAAAGGAGGAGGCTGAACCTCAAGGTCAGGGTCACGTGGCTACAAGATACAAAAATCACGATCAATTTTTGCTTTTTAAGCAAATAAGATGCACAAGCATCACGTGGCTACAAGATACAAAAATCACGATCAATTTTTGCTTTTTAAGCAAATAACATGCACAAGCAAACGCGAAAACAACAGCAAACCTCAATGACAGCAGGCGCCAAAGCAAGACGCGCCCACGACGGATAATCCTCATCCAGCCTCAGCAGAGAATCCGACTCACCCTCGTGATATACATCACGACGAACATCAACATCCGGCGTCTGAACAAAGAGGACCTTAGGAGGAGATGCAGGCACAACAAACTCACCCCTGGTCGTCTGCGCTGACAGACGCTCACCTAAGAACCAGTACGAATCATACTGAGTCGCAATGTACAACCTCTGTGTATCGCGAAGAGCAAAGCGAGTCGCAATCGACGCAGGGATATCCGCATAATTTGCCCAAGGATTACGAACAAACTACAGAAACAAAAAATAAATCAAGACCCGCAACCACAATCAAAGCAGGAACACAAAGCATAAAAAGGAATACAGACTCCTTTTACCTTATCAACGGTCATCCCGTTGAACCGCACTCGAGCATCCTCATAAGTCAGGCGAATACCCCTCCTGTCTGCCGTCGCATAAGCATGGAAAGCAGGGTACTTCGCCTTCACGGCAAATTTGTCAGGAAGCAGCGACGGAAAATGAGCATAACACCAGGACTACATAAAAACAGAAAATACATCACCAAAGGAAGGAATAACAGCAGCAAAGCTATAAGACATCACAAAAAGGAGAGAGCAAAACAAACATACCTCCATCAGCAGGCCAGGGCCAACCAAGGACGGTTGAGACCCATCATCGATCCGATCAGGACGAACCGCGTCCCTGCAAAATCGAATCAAGAGACCCATGGCAGGAGTAACCCAGTCAAAATCGCCCAATCTAGACAAATCCTCTCGCCATTAATACAGCAGTCGACGCCCGCTCTCCTTTATCTCCAATGTGAGTGGACGCCAGAAACCACCATAGCCACAACCGAGCGTTCTGCTCATGACTAACTTCGCCACCGCTTCTTTCCTTGCCTTTAAAATAATCATCAAACCATGATGTCCGAAATTTGAAAAGTGTGCCTCTCATCCCTCGCACACCTAATACCGCCCCCGATCAAACGAACAACCGTAGGGCTCGAGATAGCAGGGCGTACTCTGTCCCACTTACTCACCTCCTCACCGTGGGGAAGCCCCGAAACAATCGCAAGAGACGAGAAAGTAATGCCAACCTCGTACCCTGGCATATGGAACGTGTTAGTGGTGTCCCAGAATCTGTCTAGCAACGCTCGAAGCACAGAAAGGTGCGAATTCATGTTCTTCTTGCGCACCTCCTTCCACTTTGTCACCAACGGACCAAAGGCTGTGCCGAGGATTATTTTTTGTGACTCAGGAGACAACTTCTTGTTAAAAGCATCAATGACAGTACGAAAACCGGAGAAGGTCCTCATATTACCCAACTCGAAGCCAACCTTCACCCGGGTAGACAAATGCTCCAATGTGTTCCAAACTAAGCTTACACCATCCCAATCCTTGGCAACCTTCGCCCACAGTCTCGGGCCATGAGGAAACGATGGCCTCAAGCCCAGCTCATCAACCACGCCCATGAACATATTCTGCGCAGAAGAGCCGGCCCAAAGATCGGCAGACCTCACCACCTACAAAGACTCCGCGACCTCACCCTCTGCAACCTCCTCATCAGCACCACCTGCAACCTCACCTCTTACTACAACCTCAGCTGCATCATCCACGACCTGCTCGTCATCCTGCTCCTCCTCGGACTCAGGATCACTCTCAAAGGCACCCTCAAGTCGACGAGGAGGGCCACGCCTCGGTTTATCAACAGCAAGATCATCTCCCTCCTCAGCCTCGTCAGAACTCACCTCACCCGAAAAGCCAGCACTACTGCCCTCACCTCGCTCACAACTACCACCAGCCTCCGCTGCGCGACGACCACGCGTCCGAACACCACCCTCAGCATTATCAGCAACAGCATCCACTTTGCGCTTCCTACTAGGCCTATCATTCTTGCGACCATCCCCGCGACCTTTACCTCGACCTCTTCCGGCAGACACCGGTGGCTCAGGAACCCCACGTCCACGCCCAACGCCATGCAAAGGTACAGGCTCGGCTCCAAGCCCACTAACAGAAGGCCTAGGCAACTCAACAGTAGCCCCACGTCCACCTACGGAAGGCATAGGTAACTCTACGGCCGGCTCCACAGGAACCCCGGTCATATCTGCAACGCGCCCTGCATCACCAACAGAAGGCCCTGTCGGCTCCACGGTAGTGCTATGCTCGCTAATAGAAGGCATAGGAGACTCTGGAACAGCCCCCTGTACCTCATTCCCTGGCGTCAAAATAGGAGGAGTCTTGAACAAATCAGACTGGGACGGACCTTCAGAAGTCGCTAAATGATGACGCAGCTCAGAAATTGGAGTACGCTCCTCCCCGGTAACATTGAAGTCAATGTTCTCGATGACATCCTGCATAGTACTGGTAGTAGGTATCACGAACTCAGGGTCACCTGCACGAATTCAAGAAACACTCTTAAGCAACGCAGCAATGTGTCATGACAAAATACAATTCAAGCAAAGCAAATTCACAACTAGCAGAAGAAAGCACGTATGCAAAGACAACAGGAAAACAAGCTTTCAGGCCCATTTTTGACAGAAAGGGGCTAAAAAGGAGCAGAAATACAAAAATGCATATTTCACGACATAGATACGATATCTACGTTAATACGTATCTAATCCAAGGAGCAAGGATGCACAAGAACAGAGAAAAATCAAGCAAAACAGCAAAAAGCAAGCCTCAGGCCTATCTTTGACAGAAAAGGTTAAAATGAAGCAGGAACCCGAAAATGCATATTTTGTGACAAATATTGTGGACAAGGGATTTTGATCCACGCGATGTTTTATTTCAAAAACATTTTTAATTCGAAAAGAGTCGCCACTAAATTTTATATGGAATTTAGAAAACCAGTTTTAGAGAAAATGAGTTCGTGTGAGCTTACGTGTTAGGAAGTTTAAAAGAATTTCATTAATTTAACGCCTAACCCCGCCCGTTACAGTAACGGTCTCTACTAAGTAAAATCATGGCTATTACGAGTACATATGCAGGTATGCAAACAAATATTTTAACCCTGAATAAATAAATATCCATTCTACGTCATTTAATGCGCACATAACTTCGTCGAAGTTGTTTAACAGAGGTTCATTTACTATTCTAGCAAACAAAGAGAAGGGGCAGAAATACTCACCGACAGCATAAGATAGATGAGCAAAGCGTTAGCGGCGGATGAATAAAAAAATGATATCAAACACAATCAATATACAAGTACAATCAATTGTCACGTAGACCTCGTAAATTATAACAAACGAATACGGCAAACGTGCAAACAAACGTGTGGGCTAGTAATCGAATACAACTAAACATACTTGCATACACCAACAACACAGATACAACTAAACACACGAGCCAATGATCAACTACGACTAAATAAACACAAATTGAAAACAAAAAAAACAAGTCAAGCAGCACTATCATCAAACATCCACGACATAACAAACACATATGGAGGTGCAGGCCACTAAATTAATTAGCTACCACTAATGGTCAAATAATGACCACGCAGATAACATGGACACTAAGATACGAAGCATGAAAACCTAGGAAGTACGACAACCTAAACTATTGGAAACTGTACGAACCAAGATTCTACGGATGAAGCAAAATCAGCAACCACACAAAACACAGCTTAGACATTATCAACGAAACTAATCACCGTATGAATGCTAGACAATGAAACTAGATTACGAAAAACTTAAACTGTCACGCAAACGTGTATTACCAAATCGGACAAAGCATGATGGATTAATTCTGAACAACTAGTCATACGATTGTGAGTGACAATCAAATAACACGTGAAAGGCTAATGTACGGATAGTCGGTATAGGCAAACATGAACGAGACCACATTATATAGAAGCTAACGAGCAAGCCCAAATCAAACATACGACAACAGGCCATATTACGCAAGAAAGTTAGACATACATGCTAGGTGAATAAGAGGCACGAAACACTCACACACACGTACCATAATCATGCTAAAAACATCACCTTAAAGCGAACTAAAAAAAGCGGTGAATTACGATGATAAGCAAACAGAGCGACAGAGAGTAGTAAAACCACGGCGGAGGCTATGAAAAACAATAAAAAACGATAAATTAATAAAATAAAAAGAGTATTTTGCACCCTCAACTTACATGTATCGTTGACCAAATATCCGAGTCGTAATCGATTGTAAGATTTTATCCCGAGGGGCCGTCGTCGACGAAACAATTGCAAAAATCGTAACTTTGAACCAATGCTGATAGCGATTTTCAAAAGCTTGTAACTTATTCGTTTCTCAACGAAATTTCGAACCGAAAGATGTTTTAGAATCGTGGTAAGATGAACTTTAAGATTGGGTAGACAAATCAGAAAGACTATGGTGTTTTCAACACGAAAAACGGGGTAGGACAGGTGAGGGCAGAATGAAAAGCTGAAAAACGTGCTCTGTTTTTAGAGCAGATTTCTCGACTCCCTTTGAGGCTTTTTTGGGATTTTTTGTGACTTAATCTTGTGTGTGTATGCTGTATACTTCGTATGCCATGAAGGCTTGTGGATGGTGTGTATTTATAGGGTCGAAAGGTAGGGTTTAAGGAGGAAAAGAGCAGCTTTTTCTTCTCTTCTGAGAGCTGCGGTTTTAGGCTCGATTTAGGGCTTTGTGGAGTGTTTTCTTGAGGGTTAAGCAAGGGTAAACGGAGTATGTGGATCAGGTATTGGTTTTTGGTTGTGGGTATGGATTTGGGGCTAGCAAAACGGGTTTTTGGGCTGTTAAAAATAGAGCACGGTGAAGGGGTTAGGACGTGCTATTTGGACAGGTTTTTTGGGCTGATTATGGTCGTGGTTTGAGGCTGGGTTTTGGCCTGGATACGAGCTTTGGTACGTGGGGTAGGAGGTGGGAGAAAAGGCCTTGAAATTCGTGTTAAAACGGGCTCGAAATCATTCTTAAAATCGAGCTTAAAACGGGCTTTAAAACTTGCCGTTAAGAAAACGAATTCGTCGAATACGATTAAATAAACCGTTTTAAAAGCGCGAGAAATGACTTTTCAAGTCAAAAATAAATTTGTGAAAGCGATTCTTCAAATCGAAATGCTTGAGACGATTTTTCAAATCAAAATATTTTATTTTCAATAAAATACTACTCGTGACAAAAAATGAAATTTGACAGAGCTAAATAAATCAAATATTCTTTGAATTAATAAACATTACGTCGACAGCGCCCGACTTACATCGTAATACGAACTCAAATAAATGATACGAAAACACGTTGTCCTATCATCATAGGGTATTTGTCGGGTTTTCTATAAATTTCCATATCGACAGATACGGGTATCTACAGAGCCCCCACTTTGACTAAGGCTTGGACAGGCGAAAGTCAAAGTAGACTCTCGAGTCGATCATAGATCATAACTTGAGAGCCTCACGGGTCGTTTATGGTCCCTTAGACCTGTGTATATAAGCTCACCAGCCATAAGAAGAAATCATACCTGAGACTTGATCATGGACGCTTTCATTTTTATCAAAGTGTGGGTTGAGCCTTATCCTTAGGCGCCTACATATCCGTTGTGACAGAATCAAACCCGTATCGTAGTTCGAGCTCGCTGGCCTGTAGCTTTCTGCTGCTTCGGCCCAAAACAAATGATATTTGTTTACTCGATTGAGTAAAGCCTATATCTGCATTCTTTTTGGGAGTGTCACTCCTTTTAGCTTCTGCTAGTATTTCTTTATCTTGAGGATGTCATCCTGCCGTCGGGGTCCAAGGTGGATGACTTTAGAGCCCCCTGCTTGAGCGTTCCTGTTCAAACTTACACAAAACATAGTATACGGCTAACAAATCATTGCACACAACTCACATAGTGAAATCTGCGCCTTTTGAAACAGAAAGGATGGATCATCGATCCGAGCTGCGAATTGTATTTGAAAATGGGTCATCGACCTGCTTTTTACACAAAAGGGATGGATCATCGATCCGAACTGAGCACTTTAATTTGGAAATGGGTCTTCGACCCGCTTTTGAAGCAAAAGGGATGGATCATCGATCCGAACTTAGAATTTTGATTTGAAAATGGGTCTTCGACTTGATTTTTAAACAAAAGGGATGGATCATCGATCCGAACTGCGAACTTTAATTTTAAGTATTGCTTGAAAATGGATATTGCGCTGGAAATGAGTCATCGACCCGAGCTAAAACCAACATTTGCGTCCTCGATTCGCATTTCAAAATTTTTGTGTCCTCGACCTATTCAAAATTTTGTGTCCTCGATCTATATTTTTAGATTAAAGAGTGGTGGGTCTTCGACCGGAAACTGTAAACATCTTTTGAAAATGAGTCGTCGACCGAAAACCGTAAACATCTTTTGAAAATGAGTCGTCGACCGAAAATCGTAAACATCTTTTGAAAATGAGTCGTCGACCCGCATCTTGGAAAGTGGATGAGTCATCGACTCGAACTATAAACATCATTTGAAAATGGGTCTTCAACCCGCATCTTGAAAAGTGGATGAGTCATCGACTCGAGCTATAAACATCATTTGAAAATGGGTCTTCAACCCGCATCTTGAAAAGTGGATGAGTCATCGACTCGACTGTAAACATCATTTGAAAATGGGTCTTCAACCCGCATTTTGGAAAGTTGGTAGGTCATTGACCGGCATAGCAAATTTCATTTGAAAATCGAAAGAGGTCATCGAATAATTGAGCCATTAACCAAGTTTAAAAACATCATTTTTTAAAGTTAGATTGTGGGTCCCACCTAGACTACAAAATTTACTTGAAAATTGACACGGGGTATTGGTTAGCATGTATCAAATCGAATTGGGTCCTCGACCCGCATTGTAAACATCATTTTAAAAAATTAAGAAGAGTCATCGACTCTGAATGTAGACATCATTTAGAAATTGAAATGGGCCATCGGCCCGCAAGCATCATTTTGAAAATTGAAGTGGGTCATCAACCCACATTTGAAATTTGACCTCGGATCATCGACCCAGATTTTGCAAAAAGGTTCTTGAAATGCCAGATATTTTAAAATCGAAGCATGGCCAAGTTAGCATGAAATACGACATGAATGTGACATGAATGCGACGAGAACGTGACACGAGCAACTGATATTTGAACGTTCGACCATGACCGACTCGACCTAAGACAACGTTTCACTGACGGGTAGACTAGTAACTGTGCAAGGTCTTTTAGGATGATTGACACGTGGTTTGGAATAGACGTGGGTTAATAGTATCATGTTCTCCCCCTAGGCAAATTCTTTGTCGAGATGCGAACTAACTGTCAAAGTAAGCCTCTTTGCCAATTCCCCATTAAGAAAAAGATCATTCCAAGACTGGACAATTACTTATCAGAATATTGATTCTCATCTCCATCTAAATTGAGCACTAAGACAGACTCAACAGAAGTTGCTTCATTTGGACTTTGTAAAGACCCGTAAAAAATTGACCAGATGACAAATTAGATGATGGGTGGTGGTGGATTGTATCCCTTATTCTAAAGGATTGCCTACATATTCGCGTGGGGCGAAATCAAATCCGATGTAGTTCGATCCAGGTGCATAAACATGGCATTTTTTCCGTGTGTAACACTCGAAGGTTTCACCTAAGGTATCATGTTGTATCCTGTTCTAGCTTGTGAAGTACTGGCGGATCCCTTGTGGACCCTAAACGCTTGGGTGCAACTACATAAGCCAATGATTCTCGGAACTCAAGACTATGTCCCCATTACCGTTTTGAGAACAACTTTAAAAAAAAGAACTGATGGTACTTTCTGACCATTTTGGCTTCGCCTTTAATTTTGACTTTGATCTTCGATCTCCGACGTGTTGCCACTCAATTTTTGTATTTTTGTATTTTTGTTTGCGTTTTTTGAGAATAGGCCTCACCCTTTGGGGCTTGGGCTTGTTCCAACTTTCCTAGATCTTGCGGTGGGCGGTCGCATGTGGTCATATGTATATCACGCCGGACTCCTCTGACAAGTTCGTTTGCTTATTAGGCACGCGATCGAGTACACGGAGGGCGATCCATGAGTATTCGTACTTTTGGCCGCGATCAAATTCATGACCACTGTGGAGCTCCAAATTAATGGATCCTCCTCCAAGGGCAGAGGAATAGTATACCACAAGTTGACTAATGGAATTGAAACCCCTTTTGTTTTTGTTGTCGGAAACCCTTTTGTCTTTGTTTTTGTCTTGAGTTGGTGTTGCACCTTACCATTTAGAATTGAATACGTATTTCTACCCCAGGGACACCCTTCGAGTGCGTTGTGCATTTTTATCAGTTGGATTATGGAAGCAAATTAGTGACAAGATCAATTTCATCGATTTTGAGAAGGGGTTAGAAATAATTGTGAAAAAAAAACGAATCTTAGACTCAACTCAGACATAAGACTTGAATACGAATTCTGACTTATAATCACTAACCTCGGCTTTGAACTTTTCTTATTTCAGGAGTTGATTCAGATGCTTGGTTCGAAAGTTACCCTACTTTTGCAACTTGACTTTGACTTAAGGAGAAGAATATGCGACTCAGGTTCAGAAATCGACACGGTTTCGACACTATTTATAACAACTCGGAATGCAAATTGTAACACCCCGTGTTAAAATTAAGCTAATTATAATTAGTAAATCAATGATTAGACCATCTTGCTCATTTAAATCCTTAAACAATACGCTACAAGTTTTCCTCGCACCTAAATTAAAACCATTTTGATATACTTCGAATTTGAACTTTATTTTTACTTATTCAAACTCGATAAATCAAATGATGAATCTACGACAAATTTCTCACACACAATTTTCGGCACGCAAATCGAGGTCAATCTTGACCAAAGTGGCCGAGCCACTCAAGGTGATTAAAATCACCTAATTCTTTTTCAATTATACTTACCCATAATCCAAATTTAACAAATTAGTTAAGGCTTAATCATTTTGGATTATTACTAACAAAACATATTATAATAATATCATATTACTATTCCATTTTGGTTTAACTAGCACTTTCACTAAAACTCGAAATAATGAGTCACACTAAGCCCAAACTAATAAACGTTTTGACGTTTGATTCTAATTATTTAAATCATTAACTTGCATCCAAAAAAATATATATTTCAGACTAGTAAATTTTTAATCAAAATTCGAGGAGCCAAAACCCAATTTTGATTTCAATCACACTTCGAGTTTTGATTTCATTTTTATTTTCAACCTTATTTCAAAACATTATTTTAGAATCATATATTTTATTTCAAGACTTTTCGCGTACGCGTAAATCGAAAATTCCGAAAACGAAAAATCGAGCCCATGTGAGCCACCATTAGGCCGGCCACTTTAAACACATGCAAGACAACTTTAGCCTCCTCTACTCTTACACAAGCCACCCTACAAGTATACTACAACATCACTTCCCTTCTTTATACTCTATATTCATCATCACATCTAAATTACATTTAAACATTATTTCTAATTTAACTAAACTTATACAACACAATACCATACTCTCCCAAATTATACTACCTTTTGTTTCATTATTTCACAAGAGCAAAAACACCCTCATTTCTCTCCTCTTCTAGCCGGCCACTTACTCTCTTTTTTCTCTCTTTTATTTTCTTTCATTTTTCCTCCTAAAACACACTAAAATCAAACCCTAATATTACTCTAATATTACACTAGTATTCTTAGTATTCCTTGGGTATTTTGAAGCTTATTTCGGGTTTATTTTTGAAGGTGAAGACGGGTACTTGGGTGAAGACCTAGATTTAGATAACATAATCGATCCGGACAACCAATAACTTTACCGATAAGGTGACTAGCTTTGTCTTGTATTATCTTTTTAGTAAATTAATTTGTTTTGTTATTCTAATTTTATAATTATGATTTTTATGTTAAATATGTTAAACATCATATTTTATATGCTTGTATGTTTATGTGTTGAATAAATAATGATAATAACTAAATATATAGTTTACTAGTAATGTTATAGTAAAATGATATCATGTTTAGCTAAATTGATTTTGAGCATTTTTAATTATGTTTCATATGATTTTTATGTTTAGTTATGTTTTGTTTAAGTAGTAATCATATATAAAAATTATGTGAAATATTAACTTTGAATTTAAAGTGATTAAAAATCGAAAACAAAAATATATATATACATACACATGCTCACGGCATTCCTCTATTTTTGACTAAATTTTCACTTTTAATTTTTGTAAATAATATGTAGTGTTAAGTTAGTTAAAATAAATGTTACCATGTAAAAAGAATTAAATTAGTAAAATATTTTATAAGTTATTAAAAGTGAAAATGGTGTTCTTGAGTTGTGTTTTGATGTTCATGTGTGTTCTTGAAGTATTCATGTGTGTTCATCATTTTTGTACACTTTGATTTCATTTTAGTTTATGTTTGTTAATAATTTGTGTTTATGTTTAGTTATTACTTTATATATTGTTAGTCTTATAATATAAATCCACTTAAAACTTTGTAAATCATTTAGAATAAAAAGTTAGAAATTTAAAGTGTTGAAAAACACTATTCATAATTATAAATGAAATTTTTAGTAAATTTCATTTTTGTTTAAATCGTTTTAGTATAATTAGAATAATTAAAATATAAAGACTTTAGGCTAAAAACCGATAAAATCGAAAAATGAAAATTTAGAACACTACTACATTAGCCACGGCATTTTGGGCTATTTTAGGTCCAAAATTGTTTTTATCACTTTTTAGTTTATTGTTAAAATAATTTAATTAGTAATTAATAAGTTAGAATTAAGAAATTAAAAGAAATAAATCAATTTCGACATAGTATACATATACACGGCATATCCAAATTAAATGGACTAAATTTGACTAAAATGAAATTATCACTAAGTCACTAAAGTTAAATAGTAATTAGAATTGAATTTTTGTATAAATCGATTTAGTTATAAACAAAATATTATAAACCGATAAAAATACGCAACCGTTATAAAAATGAATTAAATCGTGTGATACTACCTTTGCTATTGGACTATTGAATTTGGACATACGGACTATAAATGAATCATCCACGATACTATCACTAACTTAAATAAATAGACGACTAAATTTAAACGAGTCTTACATTTTAAAATATTTTCACAAATCACTAAATACAAAATGAACTTAACATTTTTGAAACTAGACTTTTAAATATTTTCAAAAATCACTAAATACAAACCGAACCTAACATTTTTAAAACTAGACTTTAAAATATTTTCAAAAATCGCCTAAGTACAAAACGAACCTAACGACTTTGAAACTAGAAATTTGTACTTAGAAAATAAAAACAAGTTTAGTATTATACTTAAAATATCTTAGGTATAAAAATACGTATAAATATAAAATACGTACAAGTATAAGAATACGTATAAGTATAAAAATACGTATAAAATACGAAGTATAAAGATGTGAATACGTATAAAATACGATGAATAGTGACCAATGAATAGTGTCAAGTGAATAGTGAAATACTGAAAATAATTGAAAATTTTACTAAGTATAGAAAATTTAAAATGAAGAAGTAAATAACCTAAAGTGTTTGAAAAACACATAAATAAAATTGGACTTACTAATAAACGTTTCAATTTAGAAACTTGAAAACATTAATAATTAACAACACTTCAAATAATAAACGAACGTGTTATGTGATCATATGAAACCTACAAATACTTAAACGTTTGACGCTGAGACTAGGAGAGTCTAGTAACATGTGATATGTAATATCAAATAAATAATAAATCATGAGTATGTTTAAATAAAAGGTCAAGCTTGGGCCTCAGATAAGGGAACGTCAATCGTGAGTGAAGTGGGGTTAAGATAGTCTTGTGGCGGTCGCCATTGCCGGACAAGATAATGAATATGCCAAGGCTTTTGTCTCAGGCTTTAGGAAATAGTCGTTTTATCCTGAGTTAAGGTGCTCTATGATTAGCATAGCCCATTCTTAAATTGGATACTAGTGTACATGTACTAGACTAGGGTTTTATTCCCCTATTTCGCTAAAGTTACCAGGGCACCGTGGCGATTAATGCCGATTATAGCGGTTCAAGTCTCCTTGCCGTGTTTCGTTCTTAGTGGGCGCGACACTAGCATTCGTTCTTGCCACATGTACAGATCACTTGACGAGATTGTATCTGAAGTTCGAATCATTTCGAACACTAGAGGATGAGATGCAAGTATTATAGTATTCGGCGTGGTTTACGAGTCGAGTAAGTCTCTGCACTATGGAAGTGAGATGCAATCGATCAGAGTACAAAGACCTACTCGAGGGTCGGGCTCGTAGCGATATGTGTTGTTTGTTGTCTGATTAAATGAGAACGAGTGTGTACCATCTTCGAAAATTAAAGACCACAACTTTCTGAAATGAATCGAGTCTGTATGATGATTATGATACATTATATATGTTTGTATGCGATCTGATATCGCTTTGTAATCCTGTTGTATATTGTGACACTATTACTATGCTATTATCTGTTATTTGCCTTCCTAATTGAATATCATGCTTATATGATTTATCGCTTTAAACCGCATGCTTATTATGACTTATATGTCTTTATATGCTATTTGAATAAGCATGATTACATTTTTATCATAATGTTGTATTTATGAAGCGATAATATTAAATCAAAGTAATTGAAACCGAGGGTAAGTATGAGCATAGCTAGTCACTGTCCGCTCAGCGGGCATCCCCCCATAGTTTATTGTGCAGGACGATCGTGGACCAGGAGCTGGATTTTGGATGGGGCCACGAGACGTTTTCACGCTTTACTTTTGTTGCTTTTGAGAGATATGTAATATATTTAACGCTACTCTTTTAAAGAAACGTATTTAGAGTTGTTTCATTCAACTCTTGAACAATGGTGGTAATAATTGGGTTTATGTATATTTAATAACGCTGTTTTAAGACTTTATTCATTTCCGCCTTAGTAATTAAAGTCGCCTAAAAACCAGGTTATTCTGATTAATTATCGTGAGTCGACTCGTGGACCGTAACATAAATGGCCTAATGCGATTTATGCTTACCTAACGAGAGACACACTGGCCGCACATTCATATTGTATGTCAGGCATAGACTAATAGGACCAAATAATAAATTAGATTTTTCTTTTATTAGATCACTTAAATAATAAACTTCAAATCGCTTTAAAGTGTGAGGATGGGTAGAAATCTTAAGGACTGACCATAGACTTAGGATTTTTAAATATAACAAACTACTTCCCTCAAAATAAAATACACTAACTCGCGTATGCTTGCTACATGCTGAAGTGACTGATTTAAACTAACAACTATCCTCGGATATAAAATCAAAATAATAATTCAACTCCCGAGGATTGAAGCATCGAAAGAAGTATCAGCCGGCACGGGTGAAGACATCTGGTAAATTCATGGACAATTCCACAAATAAAATACACTCTCTACTTTCAACCCTTCTTCTATTTTCTTCAGAAAATGTACCAGAGACATCTCAATGGAATAAAATACCTAACTTCTGTGCTTACTTGCATAACTGCCGTTATTGCATTTACTTTCAAGTAAAAGCTATCAATGATAAGCATGTCTTCTAACCCCTCGCAATACTAATAAATTCCTTCACGTCTTAATTCTTTCAGGATGGCTGCACCTCCAATGACAGACGAGGAAAGACACCTCCTGGCAGAAGAATCTTTGATCCGCTTGGCAGAAATAGCCACGGACAACGCAAACCGCCAACATCATCCAAGCGCGTTTGATCGTATTTCCCGCCATCGTCCACAAGAGTACTCGGGTTCTGCTGACCCTATCGATCTCACGAATCGGGCCGAGGAAATGAAGAAACTCATGGACTCGACAAGGACGCCTCCGTAAGATAGGGTCAACATAGCCGCTTTTACCTCAAGGCCGAGGCTAATGATCGGTGGAACGTGGTCGTGACTAATGAACCTGACGCCACGTTCACATGGTACGAGTTCACAAAGAAAATCAAGGAGAAGTACTTTGGGTATGAGCTCGGTGTCGAAAGAGGAGGAGTTCATAAGTCTCGTGAATGGAAGACATGACACTCAGGAATACACCGAGAAATTCCAACGGTGGCAAAATTCGGGTCGCGATCGCTCCCAACGATAGGGCCATGACTTCAGGTACTGCGCAATATGTCTAATGATCTGCGTGCACCACATGAGCAAAGAACACCTACGCTACTTTTGCCGCAGCCTACGAGTGTGCGTGCAGGGTATGGGCTTCCTTAGAGTTGGAAAAAGCCGAGGAGAAAAAGAAGAAGAAGGTGTTTGTGCCTTCCGTAGCGCAATCGAGCTATATTCGGTTTAACTACCAACGCCCTATTCAAATAGAGGCCAAATTTCCAGAGGCTGCGTTCCCAAAACAAAGCTTCTGCTGGGAATAATCGAGGGTAATGGTTGCGGGAAGGGCTCCTCAACCAAGGGCCTTACCGGAATTGTCATATGTGTGGCAAGGCGAAACATGAGGGGAAACAGTGTAATGGCCAACCAATTACCTGCTATCGTTGTAAACAGATAGGGCATAAAGCAAATGTATGCCCCAACAACCTAAACGCGGCACCTGTTGCGGGAGTACCACAATCGGTTGTGGTACAAGGTCGAGTATATGTCCTCACAGAAGCGGAGGCAGAGGAGTCACCTGAGGCTGACGTCATTACTGGTATTTTTCTTATAAACTCAGTGAACGCAATGCTTTGTTTGACATCGGGCATCATTGTCCTTTATATCTTCTAAGTTTGTTTCAAAGGCTAATCTCACAAAATCCGAATCAATCAACGCAAATATTTCTTTACCAAACGGAAAAATTTTCAAATGCTCCAAAATTTTCAAAGATACTCCAATCACAATCCATAAAACAACCTTTCCTTCCGACCTTATCCTTTTTGACATGCCGGAGTTCGACGTCATTCTGGGGATCGATTGGTTGACTAAGTATCATGCCTTGTTCGAGTGCCGAGATCGGAAAATTCGCCAAACATCCTACAGGACTAGAGTTACGATCGTAAGACATCGCCAATTAAGGGGCGAAAATCATCTCTGTGCTACAACTACAACGGTTAGAAAGAAAAGGGCATCAAGTGTACCTATGTAGCGCCAACGAAGTAAAGGAAAGCGTGAACATTGAAGATATCCACGTAGTACGGAGTTCCCGATGTTTTCCCGGATGAGTTGCCAGGCTTGCCTCCCCGCACGTGATGTTGAATTCTCTATCGACCTTGCGCCAGGCACGGCACCTATCTCAAAGGCACCTTACAGGATGGCACCAAAGAGAACCGCAAGAGTCAAGAAACAACCGGAAGAAATGATCGAAAAGGGTTTCATAAGACCAAGTGTCTCACCTTGGGAGCACCTGGTCCTCTTTGTGAAAAAGAAGGACGGCAGTATGAGACTCTGCATAGACTACAGGGAGTTAAACAAGGTGACCATTAAGAACCGCTACCCTTTGCCAAGAATTGTCGACCTCTTTGATCAACTAAAAGGAGCGGGGGTGTTTTCTAAGATCGATCTAAGGTCGTTACCATCAAATTGCGGTAAGGGAACAGATATCCGTAAGACCGCTGTATGTATATGGTCATTATGAGTTTAAGGTCATGCCTTTCGGGTTGACAAACGCATCACCAGTGTTCATGGATCAAATGAATGTAACCTTCCATGAGTACCTGGACATATGTGTGGTTGTGTTCATTGACGACATCCTCATTTATTCAAAGACCGGGGCAGAACATGAAGAACACCTCCGTATTATTCTTGGGATACTACAACGTTATAAATGGTATGCTAAACCGTCCAAATGCGAAGTTTTGGCTTGAGAAGGTAGCATTCCCGGGTCACGCTATCTCGGCGATCTGAGTGATGGTAGATCCTACAAAGATCGACGCAGAAAAGAATGGAAGGCTCCTACAAATATAACCGAGATACGCAGCCTTCCTAGGGTTGGCGGGATACTACAGGAGGTTCGCTCCGCATTTCTCTAAGGTAGCACGACCAATGACAAAGCCGCTACAAAAAGAATCCAAATTCATATGGAGCGACGAGCGAGAATGCATTCCAGAACTCAAGACAAGGCTTACCACACTCGCCTTAGCCCTCCCTACAGATGGAGACGAGTATGAAGTCTACAAGTGACGCCACCGAATGGCCTGGGTTGCATCGATGCAACAAGGGAAAGTCATTGCTTACGCATCAAGGCAGTTAAAGGTTCATGAGCGAAACTACCCAACTCATGACCTGGAATTAGCAGCTGTGGTGTTTGCTTTGAAGATCTGGCGCCATTATCTCTACGAGTAAGTATCAAGTTCTACATGCACCACATGAGCCTGAAATATATCTTCACACAGAAGGAGCTCAACATGAGACTACGCCGATGGCTAGAACTGATCAAAGACTACAAGATTGAACTGCTGTACCATGAGGGTAAGGCGAACGTCGTTCTGCACGCTCGAGTAGAAAGACTACGATACCCTTAGCAACATCCGGGAAATCCCTACCGGTATTGTCAGAGACTTCAAGAGAATGAACTTAGAGTTGGTTCAGTCTGACGATGCTGATTTGAACGCAATGATCGCAGAGCCTGAGTTATATCACGAGATTAGAGCTCTACAATGGGAGGATGAAGAACTTGTGAAAATCAGAAGGAAATTCCTTCAGAAACCGAGAAGGGTTTGAGATTAAACCTGACGGAGTTTGAGATTCAAAGAAAGGTGGTGTGTGCCCGACGTACCAATGTTAAAGAGAAAGATCCTTGACGAGGCACATAGTACACGATACTCCATACATCCGGATCCGATAAAATGTACCAAGACTTAAAGTCAAGTTTTGGTGGGTTCGAATGAAAGTCGAGATTGCCGAGTATGTGGCAAAGTGTCTAATCTGTCGAAGGTGAAGTTTGAACATCAACGACCCTGAGGACTACTACAACCGCTGGACATTCCATCGGGGAAATGGGACTCTATTTCTATGGATTTCATAACGGACTACCAAGAACTCACCGAGGAAATAATGCGATCTGGGTGATAGTGGACCGCTTGACAAAATCGGCCCATTTAAATGCCGATCAAAGACACTTGGAGTCCTGGAAGAGCTAGCTAAAGCTTATGAGAAGGAGGTGATCCGATTACACGCTGCATCACGACATTATTTCGGATAGAGATCCGAGATTCACCTCTCATTTCGGGAGAGACTTCAAGCAAAGATTGGGAAGCCAATCAAGATGAGCACCGCTTCCATCCTGCGACCGATGGGCAAACCGAGCGAACCATCCAACGCCGAGGACATGCTCGAGCATGTACTTTAGAATTCAATGAGAATTGGCGTAAAAGTCTACCTTTGATTGAATTCTCCTACAACAATAGCTTCCATGCAAGTTTGGGTCAGTGCCCATTCGAGGCACTTTACGGAAGAAAGTGTCGTAGCCACCTGTTGGGACGATGCTAGTGATAATGTGGGACTGGACCCCAAGTCATTCGAGACCGGATCGAGCACATCAAAATCATCCGTGAACGCTACAAGCGACCCAAGACCGCCGTAAAATGTATGCCAACAAGCATCGCCGACCTATTGAGTTCAAGGTCTGGTGATCATGTGTTCTTGAAAGTATCACCCATGAAGGGGTTCGACGCTTTGATTGAAAGGAAAACTGAGTCCTAAGCACGTTGGACCTTACGGTACTTGAAAGGATTGGCGAGGTAGCCTATCGCCTAGCGCCTACCCCCAACTTATCCAAAGTTCACAACGTGTTCCACGTTTCTCAACTGAGGAGATACAGAGTGACCCAAGTCACATCATTACTCCTGACGTAATTGCGGTTGAGCCTAACCTGCTTTACTCCGAGAGACCAGTGAAGATTCTAGCTCGAGAAACCAAGGTATTGAGACGGAAGACGGTTCCCTTAGTGAAGGTACTATGGAGAGGTCAATTGACCGAGCAAGCAACTTGGGAGACCGAGGCCTCAATGAAAGAGAAATACCCCGAACTTTTTAACTCAGGTGAAAATTCTTTCCTACATTCAAGTTTCGGGACGAAACTTTTTCTAAGGGGGGAGGTTTGTAACACCCCGTGTTAAAATTAAGCTAATTATAATTAGTAAATCAATGATTAGACCATCTTGCTCATTTAAATCCTTAAACAATACGCTACAAGTTTTCCTCGCACCTAAATTAAAACCATTTTGATATACTTCGAATTTGAACTTTATTTTTACTTATTCAAACTCGATAAATCAAATGATGAATCTACGACAAATTTCTCACACACAATTTTCGGCACGCAAATCGAGGTCAATCTTGACCAAAGTGGCCGAGCCACTCAAGGTGATTAAAATCACCTAATTCTTTTTCAATTATACTTACCCATAATCCAAATTTAACAAATTAGTTAAGGCTTAATCATTTTGGATTATTACTAACAAAACATATTATAATAATATCATATTACTATTCCATTTTGGTTTAACTAGCACTTTCACTAAAACTCCAAATAATGAGTCACACTAAGCCCAAACTAATAAACGCTTTGACGCTTGATTCTAATTATTTAAATCATTAACTTGCATCCAAAAAATATATATTTGTGACTAGTAAATTTTTAATCAAAATTCGAGGAGCCAAAACCCAATTTTGATTTCAATCACACTTCGAGTTTTGATTTCATTTTTATTTTCAACCTTATTTCAAAACATTATTTTAGAATCATATATTTTATTTCAAGACTTTTCGCGTACGCGTAAATCGAAAATTCCGGAAACGAAAAATCGAGCCCATGTGAGCCACCATTAGGCCGGCCACTTTAAACACATGCAAGACAACTTTAGCCTCCTCTACTCTTACACAAGCCACCCTACAAGTATACTACAACATCACTTCCCTTCTTTATACTCTATATTCATCATCACATCTAAATTACATTTAAACATTATTTCTAATTTAACTAAACTTATACAACACAATACCATACTCTCCCAAATTATACTACCTTTTGTTTCATTATTTCACAAGAGCAAAAACACCCTCATTTCTCTCCTCTTCTAGCCGGCCACTTACTCTCTTTTTTCTCTCTTTTATTTTCTTTCATTTTTCCTCCTAAAACACACTAAAATCAAACCCTAATATTACTCTAATATTACACTAGTATTCTTAGTATTCCTTGGGTATTTTGAAGCTTATTTCGGGTTTATTTTTGAAGGTGAAGACGGGTACTTGGGTGAAGACCTAGATTTAGATAACATAATCGATCCGGACAACCAATAACTTTACCGATAAGGTGACTAGCTTTGTCTTGTATTATCTTTTTAGTAAATTAATTTGTTTTGTTATTCTAATTTTATAATTATGATTTTTATGTTAAATATGTTAAACATCATATTTTATATGCTTGTATGTTTATGTGTTGAATAAATAATGATAATAACTAAATATATAGTTTACTAGTAATGTTATAGTAAAATGATATCATGTTTAGCTAAATTGATTTTGAGCATTTTTAATTATGTTTCATATGATTTTTATGTTTAGTTATGTTTTGTTTAAGTAGTAATCATATATAAAAATTATGTGAAATATTAACTTTGAATTTAAAGTGATTAAAAATCGAAAACAAAAATATATATATACATACACATGCTCACGGCATTCCTCTATTTTTTGACTAAATTTTCACTTTTAATTTTTGTAAATAATATGTAGTGTTAAGTTAGTTAAAATAAATGTTACCATGTAAAAAGAATTAAATTAGAAAAATAATTTATAAGTTATTAAAAGTGAAAATGGTGTTCTTGAGTTGTGTTTTGATGTTCATGTGTGTTCTTGAAGTATTCATGTGTGTTCATCATTTTTGTACACTTTGATTTCATTTTAGTTTATGTTTGTTAATAATTTGTGTTTATGTTTAGTTATTACTTTATATATTGTTAGTCTTATAATATAAATCCACTTAAAACTTTGTAAATCATTTAGAATAAAAAGTTAGAAATTTAAAGTGTTGAAAAACACTATTCATAATTATAAATGAAATTTTTAGTAAATTTCATTTTTGTTTAAATCGTTTTAGTATAATTAGAATAATTAAAATATAAAGACTTTAGGCTAAAAACCGATAAAATCGAAAAATGAAAATTTAGAACACTACTACATTAGCCACGGCATTTTGGGCTATTTTAGGTCCAAAATTGTTTTTATCACTTATTAGTTTATTGTTAAAATAATTTAATTAGTAATTAATAAGTTAGAATTAAGAAATTAAAAGAAATAAATCAATTTCGACATAGTATACATATACACGGCATATCCAAATTAAATGGACTAAATTTGACTAAAATGAAATTATCACTAAGTCACTAAAGTTAAATAGTAATTAGAATTGAATTTTTGTATAAATCGATTTAGTTATAAACAAAATATTATAAACCGATAAAAATACGCAACCGTTATAAAAATGAATTAAATCGTGTGATACTACCTTTGCTATTGGACTATTGAATTTGGACATACGGACTATAAATGAATCATCCACGATACTATCACTAACTTAAATAAATAGACGACTAAATTTAAACGAGTCTTACATTTTAAAATATTTTCACAAATCACTAAATACAAAATGAACTTAACATTTTTGAAACTAGACTTTTAAATATTTTCAAAAATCACTAAATACAAACCGAACCTAACATTTTTAAAACTAGACTTTAAAATATTTTCAAAAATCGCCTAAGTACAAAACGAACCTAACGACTTTGAAACTAGAAATTTGTACTTAGAAAATAAAAACAAGTTTAGTATTATACTTAAAATATCTTAGGTATAAAAATACGTATAAATATAAAATACGTACAAGTATAAGAATACGTATAAGTATAAAAATACGTATAAAATACGAAGTATAAAGATGTGAATACGTATAAAATACGATGAATAGTGACCAATGAATAGTGTCAAGTGAATAGTGAAATACTGAAAATAATTGAAAATTTTACTAAGTATAGAAAATTTAAAATGAAGAAGTAAATAACCTAAAGTGTTTGAAAAACACATAAATAAAATTGGACTTACTAATAAACGTTTCAATTTAGAAACTTGAAAACGTTAATAATTAACAACACTTCAAATAATAAACGAACGTGTTATGTGATCATATGAAACCTACAAATACTTAAACGTTTGACGATGAGACTAGGAGAGTCTAGAAACATGTGATATGTAATATCAAATAAATAATAAATCATGAGTATGTTTAAATAAAAGGTCAAGCTTGGGCCTCAGATAAGGGAACGTCAATCGTGAGTGAAGTGGGGTTAAGATAGTCTTGTGGCGGACGCCATTGCCGGACAAGATAATGAATATGCCAAGGCTTTTGTCTCAGGCTTTAGGAAATAGTCGTTTTATCCTGAGTTAAGGTGCTCTATGATTAGCATAGCCCATTCTTAAATTGGATACTAGTGTACATGTACTAGACTAGGGTTTTATTCCCCTATTTCGCTAAAGTTACCAGGGCACCGTGGCGATTAATGCCGATTATAGCGGTTCAAGTCTTCTTGCGGTGTTTCGTTGTTAGTGGGCGACACTAGCATTCGTTCTTGCCACATGTACAGATCACTTGACGAGATTGTATCTGAAGTTCGAATCATTTCAACACTAGAGGATGAGATGCAAGTATTATAGTATTCGGCGTGGTTTACGAGTCGAGTAAGTCTCTGCACTATGGAAGTGAGATGCAATCGATCGTGAGTACAAAGACCTACTCGATTGGTCGTGCTCGTAGCGTGATGTGTTGTTTGTTGTCCGATTAAATGAGAACGAGTGTGTACCATCTTCGAAAATTAAAGACCACAACTTTCGAAATGAATCGAGTGCAGATGATGATTATGATACATTATATATGTTTGTATGCGATCCGATATCGCTTTGTAATCCTGTTGTATATTGTGACACTATTACTATGCTATTATCTGTTATTTGCCTTCCTAATTGAATATCATGCTTATATGATTTATCGCTTTAAACCGCATGCTTATTATGACTTATATGTCTTTATATGCTATTTGAATAAGCATGATTACATTTTTATCATAATGTTGTATTTATGAAGCGATAATATTAAATCAAAGTAATTGAAACCGAGGGTAAGTCTGAGCATAGCTAGTCATCACACCGCCACGCATCCCCCCATAGTTTATTGTGCAGGACGATCGTAGACCAGGAGCTGGATTTTGGATGGGGCCACGAGACGTTTTCACGCTTTACTTTTGTTGCTTTTGAGAGATATGTAATATATTTAACGCTACTCTTTTAAAGTACCGTATTTAGAGTTGTTTCATTCAACTCTTGAACGATGGTTGTAATATTTGGGTTTATGTATAATTAATAACGCTGGTTTAAGACTTAATTAATTTCCGCCTTAGTAATTAAAGTCGACTAAAAACCAGGTTGTTACACAAATGGACTGGACCAGATTAATCATGAAAAGACTCAGAACTTAACGACATGGTCTACGACCTAACTATGTAAATGCATGCGACATAAGGACTTGAAGACAGACTCACAGTATGAGACTTAGACCCAACTAGACATGGACTCGGTGCATTTCATGCTTACTCGCGACTTGAAAAAGAAACTTGTTTTTTGAAGTTGAGGTTTGAAATGGGCAGCACTTCGACTACAAAAAAAAAAAAGCTTACTTGGTTCGAAATTTCAGTTTAACTTGGGCTAGATTTTATCATTGAAAAACTTCGTTTTGGTTGGAAAAAATTCTAATCCCAAATGGGTAGCATTTCAGCTATAAAAGGATCTTTTTTCAAAAGAGTTAGTGTTAAGAATTGTTCGAGATTATTCTAATCTTAGACGGGTAGCATTTCTGCTATAAAAGGATCTTTTTTCAAAAGCGTTAAAATCGAAAATTATTTAAGATTATTCTAACCCTAAATGAATAGCATTTCAGCTTAGAAAATATTTTTCAAAAGAGCCAGTATCGAAAATTGTTTAAGATTATTCTAACCCTAAACGGATAGCATTTCAACTTAGAAAAGATCTTTTTTCAAAAGAGCTAATATCGAAAATTGTTTAAGATTATTCTAAAACTAAACGGACAGCATTTTAGCTTAGAAAAGATCTTTTTTCAAAAGAGCTAACATCGAAAAAAATGTTTAAGATTATTCTAACCCTAAACGTAGAGCATTTCAGCTAGGAAGAGATCTTTTTTTTTTTTTTTTTTTTTTTTTTTTCAAAAGAGCTAACATCGAAAAAAAATGTTTAAGATTATTCTAACCCTAAACGGATAGCGTTTCAGCTAGGAAGAGATCTTTTTTTCGAAAGAGCTAACATCGAAAAAAATGTTTAAGATTATTCTAACCCTAAGCGGAGAGCGTTTCAGCTTAGAAAAGCTCTTTTTTCAAAAGAGGCAATATCGAGAATTGTTTAAGATTATTCTAACCCTAAACGAATAGCATTTCAACTTAGGAAGAGATCTTTTTTCAAAAGAGCTAGAATCGGAAATTATTTATGATTATTCTAATCTTAAACGAAATAGCATTTCAGCTAGGAAGAGATCTTTTTTCAAAAGAGCTAAAATCGGAAATTATTTAAGATTATTCTAAATCCTAAACGAATAGCATTTCAGCTAGGAATGGATCTTTTTTCAAAAGAGTTAGAATCGAAAATTATTTAAGATTATTCTAATCCTAAACGAATAGCATTTCAGCTAGGAATGGATCTTTTTTCAAAAGAGTTAGAATCGAAAATTATTTAAGATTATTCTAATCCTAATCGAATAACTTTTTGCTTGGAGGATATCTTTTTCAAAAGAGCTAACATTGGAAAAAAATGTTTAAGATTATTCTAACCCTAAACGAATAACTTTTTAGCTTGGAGGAGATCTTTTTTTTTTTAAAAAGAGCTAAAATTCAGAAAATTATTTAAGATTATTCTAATCCTAAACGAATAGCCTTTCAGCTAGGAAGAGTTTTTTTTTTCAAAAAGAACTAAAATCGAAAATAATATAAGATTATTCTAATCCTAAGAGGATGGCATTTCAGCCGAGAAAAGATCTTTTTTTCAAAAGAGCTAATATTCAGAAAATATCTAAGATTATTCTAATTTTAGAAGGAAAGCGTTTCAGCTTAAACAAAATTTTTGTTTTTTCGAAGGAGATAGTGTTGGAAAACATTTAAGATTATTCTAATCCTAAAAAGACAGCATTTCAGCTCGAAAAATCTTTTGGAAAAATATTAGCTTGGAAAGAGATCTTTTTTCAAAAGAGCTAAAGTTGGAAAATATTTAAGATTATTCTAATCCTAAACGGAAAGCGTTTCAGCTTGGACAAAAATCTTTGTTTTCGGAAAAGATAGTGTTGAAATATATTTAAGATTATTCTAATCCTAAAAAGACAGCATTTCAGCTTGAGGAATGATTTTTTTTTTTTAGAGGGAAAGCATTTCAGCTTAAGTCAAAAATCGTTTCAAAAGAGATATTTAAGATTATTCTAATCCTAAAAGACAGCGTTTCAGCTAAAAGAAAAGATTTTTGGAAAATATTCGATTGAAAAGATGACAGTTTTGATTAAAAAGGATTGAAAACATGGCTTCAGAATTCACAGAGCATTTAGTCATACGCAGTTCAAGGATGCAATGCATGAGCTAGACTATTCTAAGTCTCAAAAAAGGGTCCATGCCAATGATTCCACGTTGTTAGGGAACTCACGCATCTGCCATAAGTCGTGACTAAATGGGAGATGGGGGTTGCTAACCTCGGTGGAACCACCTTGATATTTAAATCAGACACAGTGAACGTCATTTCCCTACTTTGAGGTCGACCCAAAGGGAGAAATGGTTCGAATCCTAACAGTATGATGCATAAACAACGTAAAAAAGAAAGGGTACTCTAAATAGCCATCATTTTACTTTTCAAGTTTCACGTCCCCAGCGGAGTCGCCAAATTGTGGACAAGGGATTTTGATCCACGCGATGTTTTATTTCAAAAACATTTTTAATTCGAAAAGAGTCGCCACTAAATTTTATATGGAATTTAGAAAACCAGTTTTAGAGAAAATGAGTTCGTGTGAGCTTACGTGTTAGGAAGTTTAAAAGAATTTCATTAATTTAACGCCTAACCCCGCCCGTTACAGTAACGGTCTCTACTAAGTAAAATCATGGCTATTACGAGTACATATGCAGGTATGCAAACAAATATTTTAACCCTGAATAAATAAATATCCATTCTACGTCATTTAATGCGCACATAACTTCGTCGAAGTTGTTTAACAGAGGTTCATTTACTATTCTAGCAAACAAAGAGAAGGGGCAGAAATACTCACCGACAGCATAAGATAGATGAGCAAACGTTAGCGGCAGATGAATAAAAAAAATGATATCAAACACAATCAATATACGAGTACAACTGAATTGTCACGTAGACCTACGTAAATTATAACAAACGAATACGGGCAAACGTACAAACAAACGTGTAGGCTAGTAATCGAATACAACTAAACATACTTGCATACACCAACAACGCAGATACAACTAAACACACGAGCCAATGATCAACTACGACTAAATAAACACAAATTGAAAACAAAAAAAACAAGCCAAGCAGCACTATCATCAAACATCCACGACATAACAAACACATATGGAGGTGCAGGCCACTAAATTAATTAGCTACCACTAATGGTCAAATAATGACCACGCAGATAACATGGACACTAAGATACGAAGCATGAAAACCTAGGAAGTACGACAACCTAAACTATTGGAAACTGTACGAACCAAGATTCTACGGATGAAGCAAAATCAGCAACCACACAAAACACAGCTTAGACATTATCAACGAAACTAATCACCGTATGAATGCTAGACAATGAAACTAGATTACGAAAAACTTAAACTGTCACGCAAACGTGTATTATCAAATCGGACAAAGCATGATGGATTAATTCTGAACAACTAGTCATACGATTGTGAGTGACAATCTGAAATAACACGTGAAAGGCTAATGTACAGATAGTCAGTATAGGCAAACATGAACGAGACCACATTATATACAAGCTAACGAGCAAACCCAAATCAAACAAACGACAGCAGGCCATATTACGCAAGAAAGTTAGACATACATGCTAGGTGAATAAGAGGCACGAAACACTCACACACACGTACCATAATCATGCTAAAAAACATCACCCTAGAACGAACTAAAAAAACGGTAGTTACGATGATAAGCAAACAGAGCGACAGAGAGTAGTAAAACACGACAGAGGCTATGAAAAACAATAAAAAACGATAAATTAATAAAATAAAAAGAGTATTTTGCACCCTCAACTTACATGTATCGTTGACCAAATATCCGAGTCGTAATCGATTGTAAGATTTTATCCCGAGGGGCCGTCGTCGACGAAACAATTGCAAAAACCGTAACTTTGAACCAATACTGACAGCGATTTTCAAAAGCTTGTAACTTATTCGTTTCTCAACGAAATTTCGAACCGAAAGATGTTTTAGAATCGTGGTAAAGTGAACTTTAAGATTGGGTAGACAAATCAGAAAGACTATGGTGTTTTCAACACGAAAAAGCGGGTAGGACAGTGAGGGCGTAATGAAAAGTCAAAACGTGCTCTGTTTTTAGAGCATTTCTCGACTCCTTTGAGGCTGTTTTGGGCTTGTTTGTGACTTAATCTTGTGTGTGTATGCTGTATACTTCGTATGCCATGAAGGCTTGTGGATGGTGTGTATTTATAGGGTCGAAAGGTAGGGTTTAAGGAGGTAAAGAGCAGCTTTTTCTTCTCTTCCGAGAGTCATGCGGTTTTAGGCTCGATTTAGGGCTTTGTGGAGTGTTTTCTTGAGGGTTAAGCAAGGGTAAACGGAGTATGTGGATCAGGTATTGGTTTTTGGTTGTGGGTATGGATTTGGGGCTAGCAAAGCGGGTTTTTGGTCATTAAAAACATAGCACGGTGAAGGGGTTAGGACGTGCTATTTGGACAGGTTTTTTGGGCTGATTATGGTCGTGGTTTGAGGCTGGGTTTTGGCCTGGATACGAGCTTTGGTACGTGGGGTAGGAGGTGGGAGAAAAGGCCTTGAAATTCGTGTTAAAACGGGCTCGAAATCATTCTTAAAATCGAGCTTAAAACGGGCTTTAAAACTTGCTGTTAAGAAAACGAATTCGTCGAATACGATTAAATAAACCGTTTTAAAAGCGCGAGAAATGACTTTTCAAGTCAAAAATAAATTTGTGAAAGCGATTCTTCAAATCGAAATGCTTGAGACGATTTTTCAAATCAAAATATTTTATTTTCAATAAAATACTACTCGTGACAAAAATGAAATTTGACAGAGCTAAATAAATCAAATATTCTTTGAATTAATAAACATTACGTCGACAGCGCCCGACTTACATCGTAATACGAACTCAAATAAATGATACGAAAACACGTTGTCCTATCATCATAGGGTATTTGTCGGGTTTTCTATAAATTTCCATATCGACAGATACGGGTATCTACAAATATACAATATACACGACATGCACAGCAAACCTGAAGAGCAACGGTATGCAAAAGCAAAGAAGAAGCAAATGAAACAACAAAAAGCAGACTTTAGGCCAAATTTTGACGGATAAGGCCGAAACAATGGGGGAGCGCAGAAATACATATATTATGACACGTATGCGATGTATACGTCATGCACAACCAAGACAAAGAGCTAGAAAGGATAAAAATGACTAGAAACCAAACAAAACAACAGAAAATACGCTTTAGGCTTATTTTTGACAGATAAGGCTAAAATGGCGCAGAGACACAGAAATACCCAGTGCATGACACGTATACGACATACAAGTCATAACGAACACCCACAAAAAGTTTCGTACAAAAATCATGTCCCGAACACCTCGACTGAATAGCTTTTGTAGAACGCACGCGTGCTACAAAAACGGCCTTTTCATGGCCTTTTCTTAACCAAGGGAGCCCTAAACTCCCAGGAAGCAACACTTTAGCCAACCCAAATAGCATACGTGGCAATACATCCAAGACTCGAAGCACGAGAAGCAAGAAAGACGAGTTCAAGAAGCCTAGCTCAACTACACAAAAACGCTCCAAAACACCTCCAAATGACGCGTGATCAGCAAAAATGAGCAAACCATACACCATACAAGTCATCATGACCCAAGACAAAAATTTTCGACAAGTTTCGGAACCGAAAATTTCGACCCAAGAAACCGTCTCCACACAAAAGCACACGAAAATTACAGATTTTCAAACCGCTTTTCGCATACAAGACACCCATAGCCTCATCATTAGCATACAACGACGTTTCAAAAACAACAAGGCCATCCGAAGTCGTCTCACACGTTGAAAACAGGGCACAACCACCAAAAAACACCCTTATACACGGTTTTTCAACCCAAACACCCGACTTTTGTGCCAATTTCAACAAAACAAATTTACCCGTGCATTATACTACTAATGGGTAACCTACATTGAAACTTTGAGCCTGTTCCGAGACGAAAAACGAAAAATGACCAAAACGCCCTTGACCATATACACGAAAATCAGCCCCACAAGTCGGGTTTTTCACATACAATCATCAACAATAGCAAGACAAGCTTCTTACTACTCTCAAGCATCGATTTCAAGCAACAATGATAGCAAAATTTGAATCATGCAAGACGGTTTAACATAAACCCTAAAAAATGAATTTTCAGTTAAAACCGACTCAAACCGACTTCAAAACACGAATTAGCAGCTTGATTGAGTGCATACCTTGGTCCATTGCGAATCGTAGGAGGCGGAATCACGAATTTTGGTTGAAAAATCGCTGAGAACGAGTTTTTCGATTAGGGTGTGTTTGTGTGTTTTGTTTTCGGCTGCTCTACTCCTTCTCCTTCCCGTGTTTTTGAACAAAAATGCACACACACACACTAAATCGCCAGAGGTCTGGCGATTAAGTGGTCAGGCACAGCTCAATTTTTAGTTTCGACTGGTTATTACGGTCCATTACGCTATTAATCCACTCTTTTATGCGCTATTATGATAAAACACGAGAATACACATGCTCATTACGAGCCGAGAGCCCAAATTTTACAAAATAGCAACACATATACACTCTTTACGAGTTACAAATCAAAATACGTATATTCCTCACGAGTTAAATACGTATATTTTTCAAAACAAGTACACTCTTTACGAGTCACAAAATCAAAAATACGTATACTCCTCACGAGTTGAATACGTATATCTTTCAAAACAAGTACACTCTTTACGAGTTACAAATCAAAATACGTATATTTCCCACAAGTTGAATACGTATATTTTTCAAAACAAATACACTCTTTACGAGTCACAAAATCAAAATACGTATATTCCTCACGAGTTAAATACGTATATTTTTCAAAACAAATACGCTCTTTACGAGTCACAAAATCAAAAATACGTATACTCCTCACGAGTTGAATACGTATATCTTTCAAAACAAGTACACTCTTTACGAGTTACAAATCAAAATACGTATATTTCCCACAAGTTGAATACGTATATTTTTCAAAACAAATACACTCTTTACGAGTCACAAAATCAAAAATACGTATATTCCTCACGAGTTAAATACGTATATTTTTCAAAACAAGTACACTCTTTACGAGTCACAAAATCAAAATACGTATATTTCCCACAAGTTAAATACGTATATTTTTCAAAACAAATACACTCTTTACGAGTCACAAAATCAAAAATACGTATATTCCTCACGAGTTAGATACGTATATTTTTCAAAACAAATACACTCTTTACGAGTCACAAAATCAAAAATACGTATACTCCTCACGAGTTAAATACGTATATTTTTCAAAACAAATACACTCTTTACGAGTCACAAAATCAAAAATACGTATACTCCTCACGAGTTCAATACGTATATTTTTCAAAACAAATACACTCTTTACGAGTCGCAAAATCAAAAATACGTATACTCCTCACGAGTTCAATACGTATATTTTTCAAAACAAACACACTCTTTACGAGTCAAAAAATCAAAAATACGTATACTCCTCACGAGTTAAATACGTATGTTTTTCAAAACAAATATACTCTTCACGAGTTACAAATCAAAATACGTATACTCCTCACGAGTTAAATACGTATATTTTTCAAAAACAAAAACACTCTTTACGAGTTACAAATCAAAATACGTATACTCCTCACGAGTTGAATACGTATATTTTTCAAATACACATAAAGCAAAATACACACTTTCATTCAAATCAAAACGCAGATACACAAGCGAGCACGCAGCAGACACGCAAGACTCAGGAGATGGCCAAGCTACAAAGCGTCATCGAATCACATCCAAACAACAGCAGGCCGGCAAGTAGGAATGGCAATTTCACCCGCACCCGCTTTATAACCGACCCACCCGATACAAATGGATGGACGAAAACCCGAATTAAATGGATGAAAAGCGGGTGATGGATGGATCGGGTGAAGAACCGGGTCGGATTCGGGTGGAGGTCCATCCGATCCGTCACCCAACCCGTTGTCATCCGTTTTAGAAAAACTCTAACATATTATACACATATATTTATAATATATATATTTTTGTAAAAATTTATAGAAATAGGTTATTAAATAAAGAGGAGGAAAAAATTTTGGTCCACTCGTTTATTCACCCGATCCATCCGTTTCACCCGCGGGTGACGGATGGATGGATGCGGGTGACGTCAAAACCGGGTGAAAAGCGGATCGGGTGAAGCGGATGAAACCGGGTGACGGATGCGGGTGACGCTTCACCCGATCCGCATCCGATCCGTTGCCATCCCTACCGGCAAGCCCTTAAACATGCAGGACCGTCATGTCCTTAAACATGCCGTCCCTCCCCGCATTCCCGACATTAAGTCCTCGTCTCTCCCCGAGACACATGCTTAGCGTAGCCAGGTAGTATCGAGACTGTAATGGTCCGGATACTATCTTCTAAGTTTGACTAGCGCTTTAGTCCAAGCTCAGCCAAACTGGGGGCTCTGTAGATACCCGTATCCGTACCCCCCAAAAAGCAAACCCGATGACGAAAAGGACTTTTCATGCATGTTTTAAATAAGACGAAACGGTACATGAGTGTCTAAAACATTTTAGTCATTTTTAACGTATTAATTTGAATTTGCATATTTCGTAAAAATGAATATTAATTTAGTCATTTTAAATCGTAAGTCGACACAATACGCACAAGCACGACACAAAGACGCCTCACAAAATGGCCCAAGAATACAAAAACGACTCCACACACACAAAAAGCGGTCCAAAACACGCAGAAGGCCCAAGCACTGAAGCGGACCAAAATGCGTCCGGTCACATTCTTACAAAACAAAATCCCACAAAGTCGTAAAATAATGCATTACAATATTATTTTACTTCGAGCCAAGATCGAAAAACACGACGAAAAACCGAAACACGAAACACGAGAAACGAAGCCAAGCATACAAATGGACCAATCAACTTGTGCAAGTTGATGACCAAAGGCACACAAAGTCAGCCCAATTGCTCGACAAACAGCCTACATCTTACACACCTACGATAACGTATTACGGCGCAACAAATTTGTCAGAAAAAGAGGGGAAAATCGCCAGAATACTGGCGATTTACCATAAAATCGCCAGACCTCTGGCGATTTTCTGGTCCTCCTCTGACATTCTGGCGATTTTCTGTAGAATCGCTGGTTCACTGGCGATTTTCTGATCAATTAGGCATAAAACACGAAGTATTTGCTATAAATAGCAGCCCTTATTCGATCATTTTCATCAACTCATACAACACAACAATACACAACAACAATCATCAATCTTACCTACAACAACACTTACAATCAATTCGATCCGATACTTATACTCACGAAAAGCCTCTCGCACTTATAAAATTCCACTCTAAAAACCGTCTTTGCATTACAAGGTAAAGAAATTTTATCTTCCGATTGGACGTTCGAGACTTATAGGGTTACTTTAACCCACCCCGATATTGGCATTAACGAACTCGTATTCGCAATACGATTGTAGTAATTCGAATCAAATGATTCGTCTAAACCTCGCCAATATCGCATGAATAAACGACTCAAAATCACTAAATTAAGCACCCACTTTTACATTATGCAAATTCTCGATTCATGCATTAAATTACGACTAAAACACGGATTCGACATTTAACTGTACCGTTTCAACTAGTCTCTTTAAACATGCAAAACCGAGGGTTTTACAAAATCTTAGAATTGAACACAAGTCGGAAAATAACGTTTAGTTATTAATTCAAATACAATGAATTAGTAATTTTACGTAAATTTCCTATAGCAAAATCGTCATAACTTTGACGGCTTACATTTATTTTACATATTTGTCGAGTCATATATTTGCATTTGTACGTAGCGTTCTATTAGCCCAAATATCGAAATTAAAGCATATGTTTTCAAATTAGTAAAGACTACTTTTACGTAGGCTTTTTGATTACAGTTTTCATAACACATTTTGTCAGAACTTTCAAAAAGTAACCTCACTCCGAATCCTCTCTGGTTTCACAATAACCTCAGACGGATAGGTATCGACGCACCTTGAAATCTGAGACACCCGTGTCTTATATTTTAAGACGCGTTGAATAGGTTCCAAATTCCTTTAATATTTGGTGGCGACTCCAAAAATACATTTCAAAAGTGATTTTCATATTTCCTTTTTATTTTAATCACATGCAATGACATTCCCCCATTAAGCAAAAGAACGCTCGAGCGAGCTGAGCCAAAGCAAAGCCCTAAAAAGCGAAGCTCCACGCCCGCGAGCTTCTTGCAAAATTTTCCCGCGCCGTGCATTCCGTCCCATGACACGAGGGCGGGCGCGAGCGGGGCGTCGAGAAGGGGTTATCCTCCCGGTACCCTCAGCACCACGCTCGCTCAAGAAGTAAATGGTGAAGAACATGCAATCTATTACATAAGCAAGAAGTTTATCGATTACGAAACTCGATATTCACCCGTCGAGAAAAGTCGTCTGGCTTTAGTGTGGTCATCCAAGAAACTCTGTCACTATATGCTAGCGCACCAAACGAGGGTCTACTCCAAAATGGACCCCGTAAAGTATCTTTTCGAGAAACCTGTGCTTAACGGACGAATGGCCAGATGGACGCTGCTCCTAGCCAAATTCGACCTTAAGTATGTACCCCTCAAGGCAATCAAGGGACGAGCAGTCTCCGATTTCCTAGCCGAAAATGCAATTGTCGAAGAACCAATCATAGACACAACATCCCTTCCGGACGACGGGATTTACAACACCGACCAAGAACAATGGGAGTTATACTTCGATGGTTCATCCAACTATCGAGGATGTGGAGTAGGAATACTTCTCATATCCCCAAATGGCGAGCACACACCCTTATCCATCAAGATGGATTTCGACGTAACAAACAACGCCGCAGAATACGAAGCATGCTTGCACGGTCTCCAAGCAGCACTAGTACTCAATGCCCGCAACGTAAGAGTCTATGGAGACTCTTTCCTCATAATCAACCAAGTATCCGGAGTATGGAAGATACTCAATGAAAACCTATCACTATACCAGAACAAGATCCAAGAGCTTATTAACGAGTTCTATCGCGTGGAGTTTATACACCTCCTGCGCGAAGAAAACCTATTCGCCGATGCGTTATCCAAACTCGCATCACTAATCAACATACCCCCGGGAATGGGAAGACTATCCATTGTCGTGGAGCGACGGAACGAACCCGCTTACATCTGTGACATCGAAACCGAGGAAGAACAAACCGATCCTTGGTACCAAGCAATCATCAATTACAAAACAAACGGCGAATACCCACCAAACATCGACAAATGGGGCAAAAGAGCCCTACGCCTACTATCGTCACAATTCGTGATGGAAATGGGCAAACTACTCAAGAAGACATCTCAAGGTACACTACTCTTGTGCGTCGACCACAAAAAGGGACAAGAAATCATGTCCCAAGTACACGATGGCGAGTGCGGACCACACATGAACGCTCGCGCCATGTGCAAACAAATTATAAGGCTAGGATGGTACTGGACCACCATGGAAGCCGACTGCGCAAAATACGTTAAACACTGCCATAATTGCCAAATTTTCGCAAATGTACAGCACGTACCTCCTTCACCCCTGTATAGCCTAACCTTGCCATGGCCTTTCTCGACTTGGGGAATCGACGTCAATGGCAAAGTTCAACCCGTGGGAGCAGGAGGACACTGCTTCATCCTCGTAGCTATCGATTATTTCACCAAATGAGTCGAAACTGCGTCATACCGTAAGCTGGGCACAAAAGAAGTTGCAAAATTCATACAAAACAACATCATTTGTCGCTACGGCATACCCCACGAGTTCATAAGTGATCAAGGCACACACTTCCGAGGGGAAGTCGAACCACTTCTTCTCAAATATGAGATACAACGACATAAATCATCACCATATCGACCACAAACCAACGGCACGGTCGAGGCAGCAAACAAAACCGTCGTATCAATCCTTAAAAAGATGATCGACACCTGCCACGACTGGCCCAATAAAATCCCGTTCGCATTATGGGGATATCGCACCACTATTCGCACACCAGTACTACCAGATGTGAAACAACAGCTCACAACTAAGAAATACGATTTTTTTTTTCACCATTTAGACATTCATGAGCAATCGAAAGTATTAGGAAATAATCGATAGCTTTATCACACCAACTGGCCGATTTGCATATGACGTTATACACTACAGAAAAAACAGGTTAATTGCGACGGCTGCTATTTGCCGCAAATAGGTTAAAATCCATCACTAAAGGCTGTTTGCGACAAAATCTGCGACGAAAGCACTCTGTCGAGTCATTTTGTCGCAAAAATTAGGTTGCGACGGATAATTTCGTCACAAAAAATTTGCGATGGAATCACGCCCTTGCAAATTTAGAATGTTCTCGCAATTACGGAAGTAGATAATCCGTCGCAAACATCCAACACATCTGTTGCAAAATAATTTTTGACAAACGAAATCCGTCGCAACATGAACTCCGCCGTCGCAAATTACAAAGCCATTTGTGACAGACGAAACGCATACACACCAGCTTTGTTGTTATCAGCTACGCCCAAACCTGCAATATATTCGGTTGCGATGCCAATACACCTAACACACGACATATTACACTCCCAAGCGCCAAACAAACAATAGCAAGTGTCAAACATCCAATACACATATGAACTAAACACGACATATATTAACATAAGTATGTCGTTATAAACGTTTAAAATCTAATACGCTGAAATCGTCTAAAAGTTTAAATCTTCAAAGTTTAACAAATACAAACTTTAATATAAAGGCTCCATATCTGCACCGCCACTATCACTACCACCGTCACCTCAAACGCTCCACGCCTAAAAGGGTTTAAGTCGCCTGTGTTGCAGGTTGGAGGAGGCTGGTACATAGACGTTGTGACGCGATATATCAATCTGCGACAACCTTTGACTCTTCGACTGGTTCTCTTGTGTCAAGCGTGTCAGAATGCCGGGAGTATACGAAGATCGCTTCTCCTACGATGAGAAACGGCGACGTCAGAAACGTGGACATGGTTGAACCGGTGCCGTAAACACATCTTTTCTTGTCATGTTCGCCGACGACCTCATAGTACAACCGGTTCTCGTCGACAGGAGTGTCCGAATGGGTAGTCTCGAGCTCCTCCACTCGTGGAGTGAAGCGGTCCTAGTTTTCAAAAACAAAATATAATAGTCGTTAGTTTAAATAGATTGTAAAATATAATCATACAAATGAGGATAGATGTACACTTTTTTCTTTGGAAAAACTCTAAATTGGAGGGTAGATGTACACTTTTGGACTCGTTGCCAATTGATTTTGAAAAATGTGGATTTCCCTTGGATTTATGAAGTGGGTTTGCTCTCTCTCCACTTAAGTTTGGTTAGACCTGTTTCATGATCCTAACATGGTATCAAAGTTCGGTTTTGCCATGAGTTTGATAAATTTAAGGGATATTTCCCATGGTACCCTCGAACTTTCTCAAATTACACATATACCATGTCTAAATTTTGTTCATAAAGTACCCCTAAATTTGATTTTAATATGCCCAATATGCCCTAAGTTGGTTGGGAGAAGAGCTTGCCGTTGGTGGAGTTCTCTTGCAACAACAGTTTTCAGGCTAGCATTAGGATGACTCCATTCGAGGCGTTGTATGGGAGGAAGTGTAGGAGTCCTATGTGTTGGGACGACGTGACTGAAGCTGCAGTGCTAGGACCGAAATTGATCCAGGAGTCCATTGAGTAGGTGAGGCTCATTCGAGAGAAGCTGAAGGCGGCGCAGGATCGACATAAGTCTTATGCTGATTTGAGGCGTCGACCGATCGAGTTTGAAGTTGGAGACAAAGAGTTCTTGAAGGTGTCTCCTATGAAGGGTGTGAAGAGGTTTCGCACCAAGGGGAAGCTGAGCCCTAAGTATGTCGGACCTTATGAGGTGCTGGAACGGGTAGGTGAAGTGGCTTACCGGTTGGCTTTGCCACCGAGTTTGTCCAAGGTACATAATGTGTTCCATGTGTCTCAATTGCGACGGTACCGTAGTGATCCATCACATGTAGTGGAAGCTGACGTTGTAGGTGTAGAACCTAACTTGACTTATGAGGAGAATCCGGTTTGTATCCTTGATAGGAAGGAGAAGAGGTTGAGGAACAAGGTGGTTCCTTTGGTCAAGGTGCTGTGGAGAAGCGAGAGGTATGAAGAAGCAACTTGGGAGACCGAAGCTTCAATGCAAGAGAAGTATCCCTACTTGTTTGCCACAGGTAGTTCATTATTCTAAAGTTTCGAGGACGAAACTTTAGGGGGTGTGGTTGTAACACCCCGACTCATTTCATATTTTATATTATTCATATCGTCTAATTCGTCTTTCATTTCTCTTAGTCTTTCTCATTTTTAGCTCGAGAAAGTCGTTTAGCTTGATCACGAGTCGTTTTGACGTGTCTTAGTGGCTCTAACCTAAGTGGATTTCGAAGTGAGAGTGTGTGAGTGGCTAAGGAGGAGTTTGGAGAAGAGTATGTGTGAAAAACTAAGTTAGAATGTTGATTTTCGAAGCTTAAAAGTTCTGACTCGAAAATGGCTCTCCAAACCGACCGGTTCAAAGTGAACCGACCGGTTTCACCACCTGAACCGACCGGTTCAGGCCCGAACCGCCCGGTTCTGGCCCTGTTCCCGGATCATATTTTTGTGTTTGTTTTAAATTGTGTTGCACGAAATCCTTTTAATCTCTTAACCCCTCTTAACCCTAATATCATTTATTAGCTGCTTTTCATCCTCAACATCATAATTCTCTCTTCTCTCTCTTCATTCTCTCATTAATTCTCATTAACACATCTCACAAACATCATTCAATTCCCTTCTAATCATCTCCAATTCAGCCCTAATTCATTCCCTTGCTAATTCCTTCGGTAATCATTATCATTTATCATAGTTTTCTGATTGTTTTATTATTATGTGTATATTTTGTGTGTTCTTATGTTTTATATGTGTTAATTGTGCCCTAATCGAAGGAGAAGAAGAGCTCGATGAAGAAGACATCATACTTGTTGAAGAAGAAGAGGAGTAGGACCTTTCTCACCACTTGAACAAGGTAACTAGGTGTAGTCTTGGTGGTATTTTGACTAGTGTGAGGCCTTATTGTTGTATGAGTCTTTGGTTATGATTGTATGACGTAAAGTTGTGACCTTTGCATTGTTTTGGTTGAATTGTGATCATATGTATTCAGTTAAGGGTCGGCCTCATTTGAGTCTAGTATCATGCTAGGTTGTTATTTCACATAAAATTCGATTCGATTCGATTCAACTCCATTCGATTCGATTTAGTTCGATTCTGCTCCACTTGATTCGATTCGATTCCAAAGACAATGTTATAAATTTGAACTTCATTCGATTCGATTCGATTCGATTCGATTCGATTCACTCGATTCGATTCGATTTAGTTCACTCGATTCGATTCGATTCGATTCATTTCATTCGATTCGATTCGATTCATTCGATTGATTCGATTCGATTCAGCTCTAAAAAGTCCGAAAGAACAGGTCCTTAAAGGTTGAACTATGAGTAAAGATGATGACTTGGTTGAATGTATGCTCACTTATCTCATGCCCTAATGTTGGTTAGTATACTTGTGTTGTTTAAAGCATGTCATTGTTGTATTGGTTACATTGTGATGATCATTGGAGTAATGTGGGTTGACTAAGAGGTTACTATGACTTGTATTGACGGTATTGGAGTTGGTTTGTTGGTTGGTTTGATCATTATGCTATGCTTGAGTTAAGTTTGGATGCGTGTACTGTTTGGCACGTATGTGAGGAGCTACAACATCCTAGTTTGGATGGATACCGCCCATAGTCCCCTCGACTATTCTTGTTGCTTAGTTAGAGCTATTATGGGTTCTTAACCATGTTGGTTAGAGACTATGGTTTGTATAATGTCGTCGCCGTTCTTGTTGCTCGGTGGAATTTGGCCAAATTTAGACTATGAAATTGAGGAACTTCTTGTTGCTGTTCCGCCATAGGGTTGAGTGATTCTTGTTGCTTCACTGGGGTGATTCTTGTTGCTTCACCTAGTGCTCTGCGCTTACTCTTGTGCTTGTGTTGATTGGTTACGAGTTGGATTGAGTAGAGAAGGTTGTTGGTGTCGCATGGTGTGCGTGTTGGTTGTGCCGTGTGGTTGTTGTAGTTGTGCCGTGTTGGTCGTTGTTGTTGTCTCATGTATTGTCGATTGTTTTGGTACTCTGATTATAGGCCGTAGGCCAGGTAAGCTTGTATACGTTGTTTATTATGTTTGTGATGTTGAAATACGACTAGGGAGCACCTAGTTACTCCCCACTGATTGTGGTTGTTGCTTCCTTTTTATAGGTACGCGCGGGACGGGCTTATGTGTGAGGATGCTGTGAGGATTGACCCGTAGCTTGCTTTGTTGAGTCGACTAGCTAGTTTATTTGGGAGTTGTTTGGACTCACCTAGTTCATTTCAGTTTTCATTTCATTGTATTTTGGTTTTGAACTTGTAAGGGGTATTTATTCCCCGATGTTAGACCATGAGGTCTACTCTACTTTACTTTTGGTTTGGTTGGATTTTAGTAGTTATGAGTGACAATTTCGGATACACGGTGTTTCCGCCACCGTGGTTTTCATTGTAATTTCCATTATCTCTTTTAAAACCTTTTTAAAGCTTATTTTACTTTGTTAAATAATCCGGGTTGTTACAGTTGGTATCAGAGCGAATACACTCCCAACTCTCCTAGATGAGTGAGTAGGATTGACTTAGAACACCGAGTGAGAGTGATGGGTAGACACTTTAGGGGGTGTGCGCTATTTATGCTTGTGTTTGAGTAGTTCTTTGAAGTGGCATGCTTTGTAACACCCTGGCCCCAACCAAAGGCCGAAATGTCATTCACGGTAGCTCGCCAGGCTGCGTACATCGCCCACAAACCAACACGGGTCCTTTCCAGCGCACTTTGTCCTCACTCGTGCGCATCCTGAAAACTTCCCAGGAGGTCACCCATCCTAAGACTACTCTCCAGCAAGCACGCTTAACTGAAGAGTTCTTAAGATGAGCCACCAGAAAAGAAGATGCATCTTGTTGATATGACTAGCACTTACAATCCCTTTAAGCACTAGGTCACTTGAGCTCATCACATGGACCACTTCAACGGGGAACCCGACCCGAATAACCTCGGACAACATCGGGTGTTACTTATCTTAAGTGTCGTTAAGCGTGTCTATGCCCTTGTTATCGAGGTGAGTAGAGTTAGCGATTCTTGTCTTGAGGACCATAGGAGTAGGTAGTTTTCTTAACCCTTTGGGGGTATTCTTTCGCTCTCAAGTTTCGAGGACGAAACTTCTTTTTAGGTGGTGAGATTGTAACACCCCGACTTTTCCTAATATTAATTATTCGTCTCAATCATATTCGTGATTCATTTCTCTTGATTTTCTCATTTTTAGCTCAAGAAAATCAGTTCACTTGTCGCGTTGATTAAGCTTACCTCAGAGTCGTAACTTAAAAGCGGAGTAATTAGCTTAAAAAGCGGTGTAATTTCCTCATACGAACTCCGATTCAGGTGATTCAAAAGGCTAAATCACAGATTTTTTCGACTGTCACAACCGCCAAATTTTCAGGAGTCAGTTTGAACCGGTCCACCTCGGGCCGAGCCGAACTCCCCAAATGCCTGGCTTTTAGGGCTTTCTCGGGTTTGCTTCTTGCTCAAGACATTATATTTCATCCCCTCTTAACCCTAGCTCCCAAAAGATCAGCTTTGCATCTCCCACATCTCATCCCTCATCTCACATCATAATTCTCCCTCAAACTCTCTCAAGATCTCATCAAAACTCTATTGTTATTCATCCTTTTCCTCATCTTTTGAGCCCTAATCTTTCCTTAGTCGATTCCCGTGGTATAGCATCCCTTTTAGCTCTTTATTTTTCTGATCTTGTATTATTTTATGTGTATTGAATGATTTATGTGTGCCCTAATCAATAGGAGGGAATTGGAGAGAAAACCCAAGTTCGGATTTCTCTGACCCAGGTTCACTAAACGGAAGATCGCCGGAGATCCGACCGTCCGATTTTGCCGAAATTGTGACAGCATGTTCCTGACTCTTGGGGCTACCTTTTCACCGTTCAGTTTTTCATTTGGAGCTCTGGATCGTCTGTTATCGCGTCTGGACAGAAGGGGTGAAAACTGTGCTTTTCTTTGGCTTGTTTGGAAAAGGTAACTAGGTGTAGCCCTAGACATATTTTAACTTGTGTGAGACCATATGATTGATTGAGAATGAATTGGTTGTTGTTATCTATGCAAAGCTATGATCTTTGGGTTGGTTGTGCTATGAAATTATGGTCTTTGGTCTTAATTGTGATGGTCTCACACTATTGTGTCTAATGGAATGAATTGGGATGTTTGTTTACTTTGAATTTGGGTTATATTGTTATTAAGTTGATGAAAGATGATAACTTTGGGAATTATAATGGTTTATTATGGCTACTCTTGAGTTCTTATGGTTATTACTCCGTATTTAACATGTTGATTATTGTTAGTGTTGAGATTGCTTACAAAAGGGGTCAATTATGTTGTAGTTGTGTATATGATGGACATTGTGATGATTTTGAGTAAAGGATGATTGGTTTATTGTTGATTGTGAGTTGATTCAGGTTATTGAATTGACTTGTTTGATTGCTTGAGTTGAGTGTGCGTGCATCGCTTTCGCGCACGTACGTGAGGAGCTACGACGTCTTTTGTGGACGGATACCGCCCATGATCCCCTCGGCTATTCTTGTTGCTTAGTTAGAGCGACTATGGGTTCTCAACCATGTTGGTTAGAGACTATGGTTTGTATAATGTCGTCACCGTTCTTGTTGCTCGGTGGGATTTGGCCAAATTTAGACTAATGAGTTTGAGGAACTTCTTGTTCTTTATTCGCCATAGGGTTTGGATGATTCTTGTTGCTTCATCCGGTGATTCTTGTTGCTTCACCCAAAGGTTCGCGTGCTTACCTTGCGGGTTGTTGATTGTTGTCCGTCATCTTGTTGTTGTGATTTGAGCTTGTATGTCGATGGACTAGTTATTGTCGAGTTGTATTGGTTATACATGTTTACAGGTTGTTGGGTGTGATTGGTTGAGTGTGGTAGCTAGTGAGTTGGCTTGAGGTTGCTTTGTGGTTACTATACCTTTGGGTTGTTTGTTGTATTGTTGTCTATTTTGGTTATGTTGAAATATGACTGGGGAGCACCTAGTTACTCCCCACTGATTGTGGCTGTTACATTCTTTGTGGCAGGTTCGTGCGGGATCGGGTTTGTCAAGTGAGGATGCCGTGAGGATGACCTATAGCTAGCCTTGAAGTGATTTTTGACTAGACTTGTTAGGATGTTTAGTTTTATTATTATTATTTTACTTTCATTTTTGGAGCTGGATTTGTAAGGTGGTATTTACTCCCACTTCTAGGCCTCAAGGCCTATCTTTTTATCGTTGTTTAGTTGGTTAGTGAGTAATGATCGATTCCACGGTGTTTCGCCACCGTGGCTCGCTTTATTTTCTTTTATTTTATAAATCCTTTTTATTTCTTTATTTTATTTTGTTGGAAAATCCGGGTTATTCTGATTGGCCATTTAGACACTCTAATGAATCAAGGCCTGAAGATCACCCACGGTAGCTTGCAGTGCAGACATCGCCACGGACAAACACGAAGTCCTTCTGAGACTTTGTCCTCACTTGTGCACATCTCGAGAACTTCCAGAGGTCACTCATCCTAAGACTATTCTCAAAACGCTTAATCGAAGAGTTCTTATGATGAGCCACCGTAAAACAAGATGCATCTTCTTTTCGGTGGCTCATCTTAAGAACTCTTCGCTTAAGCGTGCTTGGAGAGTAGTCTTAGGATGGGTGACCTCCTTGAAGTTCTCGTGGATGCGCACGAGTGAGGAGAAAGTGCTACCGAAAGTGGCCCGTGGCCGGGTTCAGGCTTATGTACGCACCGGGCGAAGCTACCGTGAATGACATTCCTACTTTGGTCAGCCGATCAGAATAACCCCGATTTTTCCAACAAAATAAAATAAAGAAATAGAAAGGATTTATAAAATAAAAGGAAATAAAGTGAGCCACTTGCGAAACACCGTGGAATCCTGATCATTACTCACTAACCAACTAAACAACGATAAAAAGGTAGGCCTTGAGGCCTGTCGGGAGTAAATACCCCTTACAAATTCAAAACCAAAGTACAATGAAATGAAAACATAAATGGACTAATCCAGTCTAAACGACTCCCAAATGACTAGTTAGACGACTCAACAAAGGCAAGCTACGGTCACATCCTCACAACGTCCTCACACATAAGCCGTCCCGCGCGTACCTATAAAAAGGAAGCAACAACCACAATCAGTGGGGAGTAACTAGGTGCTCCCCAGTCATATTTTAACATAACAAATGCAAACAACAACAATGCAACAAGCTCACCTGGCCTACGGCCTAATACCAAAGTATAAATACATGAACAACAAATCATACAACAATAGAACAACGATACAAACACAAGCAACAACAACACGGCACAACCAAGGTTGTGACCAAACCAACTGAGCTCACACGACGATCCTTCTTCCAACCAATTGCGAGAGTAAGCGCGGAGAACTGGGTGAAGCAACAAGAATCACCCCGGGTGAAGCAACAAGAATCACCCAAACCCTATGGCGGAACAGCAACAAGAAGTTCCTCAATAATCACAAGTCTAAATTTGGCCAAATTCCACCGAGCAACAAGAACGGTGACGACATAAATAACCATAGTCTCTAACCCTTCTGGTTGAGAACCCATGATAGCTCTAGCTAAGCAACAAGAATAACCGAGGGGACCATGAGCGGTATCCGTCCATCCTAGGACGTTGTATCTCCTCACACATGTGCCAGAACAGTACCCATGTGCAAACTTAACCCAAGCATAACCTGTTAACCTGTCAACCTGTCTCCAATACTCCAACACAACCATACAACCGCAACATCCATACTTACACACACACACAAGTCACAATATCATCATAACCAACCATACATACGGAGTACAAAATGATCAACATGCTTTACAAGTCATAGATTCAATTAACATGCTCATAATTCATTAATTAGTGATCAAACAACGCATAACTCGATTCATTAAAGCATAGTTAACATTTTAGAACATGCCAAGACGTAAACAAGCGACAAACAAACCCATACGTGCACACCAACCTCATGGCCAGCTTGCACATACACGGCATACACACACACACAAACCCATCTTTATGCCCTAAACTCGATTCTCATGTGACCAATGATCGATTTATATGTTTAACTCATTAAAACATGCATACAAACACTTTTAGACCAAATCAAATTATCATAATTCATAGTTTAACTTTAGGTGATCCATACAAACATCATGATTCAATAACAATAAGCCAAAACAAGAGGAAAAACAAGAGAAAACCAAGACAAGGGCTACGGCCCTCATCCCAATCATACGGCCAACATGCAACAACAACACCAATTCATTTGTTTATCGATTTACAAGCATGTTTAGTGATAAAGTATGAGAACTATGCAATCTATGATGATAATATGACAAACCCTAGTATGAGGCCAATGATTCTAACATGAAATCATGATCATACATCAACCAACAATATCACAACAATGAAAACAACAACCACATGACAAGCAAGGCCTCATACATGCTAAAATACAACTAGATCACACCTAGTTACCTTTGTAGAGATCCAAAAATGTGCTACTCCTCTTCTTCTTCAACTAGGATAGTGTCTCCTTCTTCAAAGCCTTCTTCTCCTTTGATGATCCAAGCCAAAACAAGCAAATAATGAATACATAACAATGCAACACATAAAATAACAAAATAACAGAAAAATAGAAGAGGTAAAAGAGATCCTACACCAAGGGAAAAAGCTAGGAAAGACTTAGGATGAAAGGAATGAAAGCTTGGAAGAGAAACAATGGAGTTTGGATGAGAATGGAGAGAGATTTTGAGAGATGAAGGAGGAATAAATGTGGATGAGATGAGGGAGAGATTAGGAGGAGAGAAATCAGAATTATAATGTTGCTTTGATTAGGAGATAACAAGATATTATAATGCCTTGCTCAAAAATCTATCCAAACCCTAAACCCTATCCGTGCGAAGGAGGTTTCGGTCCGGTCCAAGTTGGGCCGGTCCAAACTAGCTTCTCAAAATTTGGCAGTTGCAACGGCATCGAAAAAATACGCAGTTTAGCCTTTTGAATCACCTGAATCGGAGTTCGTATGAGGAAGTTACACCGTTTTTTAGCTAAATTACTCCGTATTTAAGTTCCGACTACAGAGTAGTTTATCCACGCGACAAGAGAACTGATTTTCTCGAGCTAAAAGAAATGAGGAAATCAAGAGAAATGAATTACGAATATTATTGAGACGAATAAATAAATATTAGGAAAAGTCGGGATGTTACAATCTCACCACCTAAAAAGAAGTTTCGTCCTCGAAACTTGAGAACGAAAGAATGCCGCCAAAGGATTAAGAAAACTACCTACTCCTATGGTCCTCAAGACAAGAATCGCTAACTCTACTCACCTCGATAACAAGGGCATAGACACGCTTAACGACGCTCAAGATAACCCGACATCACATATCACCCGAATGATGCTCAGCTCACTCATATAACCCTTTAACACTATTGGTGCATCTTATGCTCGACAATCCTCAAATTAGGCATACTATAGTCTTACAAGACCATATCGTTCAACCAAGCATCTTCCTCACCAAGTCTAACCAAAACCTCAGACGGGTTTTAACCCAAAAGGCACCATTACCTATGTTACCAAGACAAACTAACGCGTGAGCTGATCCCCAAATCAATGCTAATGTCTAGCCTCATATTCTTAATCATAACGTGATCTAAGCTCATGTCTATACTGCTTCCCATATAGTTCCACATTTTCCACAACGAAACAACTATAATTATGTCATACCATATCATCTCATTCTCAAGTCACACGTATGCTAACACGCAGCTATCAAAGTGTATCGTTGAAAGCCTACTACTCTCTCAACCCATTATTACCATACACAAGTCTATCCATACCTTCCTCGAACGTCACTACCTTACCGACCTCGAATTCTCTCCTCCCATTAATGAATTTCCTTATACTTAACACATACACAAAACCACAAAGATGCACACTGGTTATTCCTACATTATCCTTTAAAGTACAAACCCCAAAGTTTTATCGTGCTCACTATAACCTTTAAGTTTTCCTCAAAGCCGATTATTGCTCACCACAATTTCACTTCCCAATTCTCACTAACTCAAGATTGTCACAACTCATCTAGCAACATAACTAAGTCCTAAAAATACTCCCTATGCAGATACTATAATCTCCATAACGTTCACTCACCATAATTTAAATCATCAATCTCAAAGACTAAGAATCCTCAAAAGTTACAACGACCAACCATGTGCATTAGTTAGTAAACCACTCATACTATCAACTACTTATTAACCAAACTCTATCATCTATGACTCAAATAACAGAGACAACCTAAGGATCAGATCTCGAGCTAGATAAGGATGAGGCACCTTACGGCTAGATGCCAAGGAAAACGATTATGGAAATTTATCAAAGACAAGATTGATGTTAAGACATCAAGAGTTCTTACAAAATTAGGATGTGAGTGGCAATCGAAAGGCATGGGAAGGAATGAAATAGAAGATCGATACCTTAGAAGTTAGCTCAAAGACAAGAGGTGTAGTTCTATAGAGACACTGGAGAGGCATGACAGCATAAAGCACGAAGGCAAGACCAAAAGGTAAGAGTTGAGATCACAATGGCAAGGGACAGTTTACGATGTAGAATAAAGAAAGGATAGAATGATACAAATTAAGTAAAAAAAATATGACATAATAAATCTTTTGCAAGAAACTGCTCAACAACCACCAATTTGACAAAATAAATTTTTAATATGAAACGATGAAGGAAAATAGAAATATTCTTTAAGAGTTCACAAATGAAGTTATAAGACTCGTTTCCAATAGAGAATTCAAATTGGTTTCGTTATGAAGGAGAGACGAAAAGGTAATTCCCGAAAAGTTTGACCGATATAGAATATGATCAGAAGATACGATTGAAAGGAGAAGTCTTAAAGTTGAGTTTTAAAATAACAGCAATTTTAGAAAAAGGAAGCTACCAAAATACCATGTAGAATAAATAATATTTAAATAAACTAAATTCTCAAATTAGAAAACTTAATAAAAGAAGGTTTAGGATAACAAAGAGGTTTTGATCAAAAGTGGAAGCAGTAGATACATGTCAGTCATTTCAAATTTGATTGAGTAAAAAGCCATCAAAATATATTGACGCGTTTAAAATTGAATGGAAAAGTAAAACGATACCGATTAAAATTTTCCTCTACACAGTTACAAAATAAGAAAGTACAAGAAGGATAAACAAACCATTATAGCACAATTATACAAAAATAGGTTTTGTTAATAGAACTGACTGAAAACACTCTTGGAATAAAAGAGTTTAGAAATTATTTTAGCACGATCTATTGAAAAAGATGAGGATGAACATAATAAGAAGTTTTATTGGGGGAGAAGAAACTCAAACTGTAATCACGAGCTGATAGTTTTAAAACAACTGTATAATAAGATCAAGAACTAGAAGGAACTAAGGACAAGCGTAGCTAACAAGCTGAAAGACGTCCCTACGAATACGGTAGGTGACTTAGATTAGGAGTTTCCGCTGCGTGCTCTGATGGTAGGACCATACATTCGCAATTCGGCTTCAAGTTTCTTACTCCAGCTGATCAATCCGTACGAATCAAAGACTTTAAGAGTTAAATTTCTAGATATTTCGAAAGGTCAAATGAAAGAGGGATATTTTAAATTAGAATACCCAAATGATTAAAGTTGAAGAAACGAATAAATCGAAAAGTTAAAACAGGGATCGGCAAGGCATAAATAGACTAAAATTTTCGATAAAACAGAACTCTCAAATGAATAACATTAAAAAGCAAGGGTCATATAAGTGTATTAAAACAGAATGTAAATTTTTGTCGAGATTGAAAATGAAGGCTAACATGATTTGATAAGAAAATAGAAGTATAAAGGATTTAGTTTAGAATGGTGAGTATGATGAAAGCAAAGAAACCAAGTAGTACATGAGAAAGTGCTTCACTGGGGTGATTCTTGTTGCTTCACCTAGTGCTCTGCGCTTACTCTTGCTCTTGTGTTGATTGGTTACGAGTTGGATTGAGTAGAGAAGGTTGTTGGTGTCGCATGGTGTGCGTGTTGGTTGTGCCGTGTGGTTGTTGTAGTTGTGCCGTGTTGGTCGTTGTTGTTATCTCATGTATTGTCGATTGTTTTGGTACTCTGATTATAGGCCGTAGGCCAGGTAAGCTTGTATACGTTGTTTATTATGTTTGTGATGTTTAAATACGACTAGGGAGCACCTAGTTACTCCTCACTGATTGTGGTTGTTGCTTCCTATTTATAGGTACGCGCGGGACGGGCTTATGTGTGAGGATGCTGTGAGGATTGACCCGTAGCTTGCTTTGTTGAGTCGACTAGCTAGTTTATTTGGGAGTTGTTTGGACTCACCTAGTTCATTTCAGTTTTCATTTCATTGTATTTTGGTTTTGAACTTGTAAGGGGTATTTATTCCCCGATGTTAGACCATGGGGTCTACTCTACTTTACTTTTGGTTTGGTTGGATTTTAGTAGTTATGAGTGACAATTTCGGATACACGGTGTTTCCGCCACTGTGGTTTTCATTTTAATTTCCATTATCTCTTTTAAAACCTTTTTAAAGCTTATTTTACTTTGTTAAATAATCCGGGTTGTTACAGTTGGTATCAGAGCGATTACACTCCCAACTCTCCTAGATGAGTGAGTAGGATTGACTTAGAACACCGAGTGAGAGTGATGGGTAGACACTTTAGGGGTTGTGCGCTATTTATGCTTGTGTTTGAGTAGTTCTTTGAAGTGGCATGCTTAGCTAGTGCCGCTATTAACTATGTTCTTATGTTGCAGATGTCTCAAAACGGAAATGCTACTCAGCAAGAACAACGCATCCGCAGGCTCGAGGATGCAATTCTGGCCATGACCGAGGCGCAAGCCAACAATAACTCGGTCTTCGATCGTTTTAACCGTCATCACCCTCCGACGTATGACGGTAAGGCAGACCCAATCGTGCTGGAGTCTTGGGTCCGCGAGATAGAGAAGCTATTTGTGGCGACTCAGTGTCCCGAGGTGCAGAAGGTGGATATCGCCACCTATTACCTGGAGCTGGAGGCCGACAACTGGTGGGCCTTGTCTAGAGCCACTCTTCAGGCTCAAGCTGGGTTCAACTGGACCATGTTCTGCACAGCGTTGAAGAAACGCTTCTATCCAGATGAGCTCTGCTGGCAGAAAGAGCAAGAGTTCATAAATCTTGTTCAGGGCTCTATGTCGGTGCAGGAGTATGCCGACAAGTTCGTGGCTTTAGCTCGCTTTGCTCCTAATGTGGTTCCCGATGAAGCTGCTCGCGTTCGTCGGTTTCAGAAAAATCTGACTCCTAGAGTTAGAACTGTGCTTGCTGGGGTCCCTTCTACGACCTTCCAACAAGCCTATGATGTAACACCCCGTGTTAATTTAATTCAATAATTAGCCATCAATTTCTAATTTCAAATCTTAAATCAAATCCTAACCTTTTAACCTTCCAAAATCTCTATTTTTGCAAAACTTTCTTTTGTAAAATTTATCGACTTCTTTAAAACTTTTGAAAATTTTTGGATAATGAAATAAATATTTTAGTCTTAGAATTTAAAAGTAGAAATATTTCGAAAATTCGTCAAACGCGCACACTTTAACTTTTATCGCTTTTGACACCCGACTTTTGTTTAAAACTGATTAATTTCGTGAAAAACTTTTTATTACCAAAATATCATTTGGAACCTTCCTAACACATCAAGTTGTGCCACTTGATTTTATGACTCATAATTTAGTTAAATAAAACATTATTTTCTAATTAAAATCAAACTTAAACATCTAATAACTTAACCTAAATTACTACAACTTGTTCCCACATTTCACAAGTGCAAAACACAACCCTAAAGGCCTCTAAACCAGCCGAGATATCCCCTCCCTTTGCTCCCTTTATTTTCTTTCATTTTTCACTTAAAACATCCTAAATTAAAACCCTAAATATTATCCTAATAGTTCACTAGTGTTCTAAGTTTATTCTTGGGTATTTTGGAGCTCACTTACTACGGGTTTTTGAAGGTGAAGACGGGTACTTGGGTGAAGACTTAGACCTTGATAACATCGTAGATCCGGACAACCAATAAGCTTGCCGATTAAGGTGACTAGCTTTGTCTTGTTTTAACCTCTTTGTAAATTAATTTGATTTTTATTATAAGCTTCCCTGACGTCTTTCCTGACGAGTTACTAGGCTTGCCACCTGCGCGTGATGTTGAGTTCTCTATCGACCTTGCGCCAGGTACGGCACCAATCTCAAAGGCACCTTATCGGATGACACCAGTAGAACTGCAGGAATTGAAGAAACAACTAGAGGAAATGATTGAGAAGGGATTCATAAGACCGAGTGTCTCACCCTGGGGAGCACCGGTTCTCTTCGTGAAGAAGAAGGATGGCAGTATGAGACTCTGCATCGACTACAGGGAATTAAACAAGGTGACCATTAAGAACCGCTACCCTCTACCCCGAATCGACGACCTGTTCGATCAACTAAAAGGCGCATGAGTATTTTCAAAGATCGACCTAAGGTCAGGTTACCATCAAATTGCGGTAAGAGAGCAGGATATCCTGAAGACTGCTTTCAGAAGCAGATATGGTCACTATGAATTTAAAGTCATGCCTTTTGGTCTGACAAATGCACCAGCAGTGTTCATGGATCAAATGAACAGAACCTTCCACGAATACTTGGACATATGCGTGGTTGTATTCATTGACGACATCCTTATTTATTCCAAGACCGGGGCAGAACACGAGGAGCACCTCCGTATCATTTTGGGGATACTAAGAGAATATAAGTGGTATGCTAAATTTTCCAAGTGCGAGTTTTGGCTCGAGAAGGTAGCATTCCTGGGTCACGTCATCTCGAAGGATGGAGTGATGGTAGATCCTGCAAAGATCGACGCAGTGAAAGAATGGAAGGCTCCTACAAATATAACTGAAATACGCAGCTTCCTAGGATTGGCAGGATACTACAGAAGGTTTGTTCCAGACTTCTCCAAGGTAGCACGACCTATGACCAAGTTATTACAGAAGGAATCCAAGTTCATATGGAGCGAAGAGTGCGAGAATGCATTCCAGGAACTCAAGACAAGGCTTACCACAGCACCAGTCTTAGCTCTCCCTACGGACGGTGACGAGTATGAAGTCTACAGTGACGCCTCACAGAATGGCCTGGGTTGCGTACTGATGCAACAAGGGAAAGTCATCGCATATACATCGAGGCAGTTAAAGGTTCATGAACGAAACTACCCAACTCATGACCTAGAATTAGCAGCTGTGGTGTTTGCTTTGAAAATCTGGCGTCATTACCTCTACGGAGTGAGTATCAAGTTCTACACAGACCACAAGAGCCTTAAATATATCTTCACACAGAAGGAACTCAACATGAGACAACGCCGGTGGTTAGAACTGATCAAGGACTACAAGATTGAACTTCTGTACCACGAGGGTAAAGCGACGTCGTTCGACGCCCGAGTAGAAAGACTACGCATACCCTTAGCAACATTTGGGAAATTCCGGCTGGTATCGTCAGAGACTTCAAAAGAATGAATTTAGAGTTGGTTCAGTCTGATGATGCCGACTTAAACGCAATGATCGCAGAGCCGGAGTTATATCACGAGATTAGAGCTCTACAATGGGAAGATGAAGAGCTTGTGAAGATCAGACGGTAAATTCCTTCAGGAAACCGAGAAGGGTTTGAGATTAAACCTGGCGGGAGTTTGAGATTCAAAGAAAGGTGGTGTGTGCCCAATGTACCAGTATTAAAAAGAAGGATCCTTGACGAGGCACATAGTACCAGGTACTCCATACATCCAGGATCTGATAAGATGTACCAAGATTTGAAGTTGAAGTTTTGGTGGGTCCGAATGAAAGCAGAAATTGCTGAATACGTTGCGAAATGCCTAATCTGCCAAAAAGTGAAGTTCGAACATCAACGACCTGGGGGTCTACTACAACCCTTGGACATTCCAATGGGGAAATGGGATTCCATTTCCATGGATTTCATAACGGGATTACCAAGGACTCATAAAGGGAATAATGCAATCTGGGTGATTGTGGACCGCTTGACAAAGTCGGCCCATTTTCTACCAATCAAAGACACTTGGAGCCTTGAAGAGCTAGCTAAGGCTTATGAGAAGGAGGTGATTCGACTACACGGTGTACCGCTAGACATTATCTCGGACAGGGATCCGAGATTCACCTCTCACTTTTGGGACAAGCTCCAAGCAGCATTGGGAAGCCAACTGAAAATGAGCACCGCTTTCCACCCTGCGACCGATGGTCAAACCGAACGAACTATCCAAACAGTCGAGGACATGCTCAGGGCATGTGCCCTAGAATTTAACGAGAACTGGGATAAAAGTCTGCCCTTGATTGAATTCTCCTACAACAATAGCTTCCATACAAGTTTGGGTTGCGCCCCATTCGAGGCACTCTACGGGAGAAAGTGTCGTAGCCCAGTCTGTTGGGACGATGCTAGTGACAACGTGGGAACTGGACCACAGGTTATTCAAGACCAAATTGAGCACATCAAGATCATCCGTGAACGACTACAAGCGGCCCAAGACCGCCAGAAGATGTATGCCAACAAACATCGCTGACCTATTGAGTTCGAAGTCGGTGATCATGTGTTCTTGAAAGTATCACCCATGAAGGGGGTCCGACGTTTCGGTTTGAAAGGAAAATTGAGTCCTAAATACGTGGGACCATATGAGATAACCGACAGAATTGGTGAGGTAGCCTATCGCCTAGCATTACCACCCAATTTGTCGAAGGTTCACAACGTGTTTCACGTTTTGCAACTGAGGAGATACAGGAGTGACCCAAGTCATATCATTACTCCAGATATGATCGCAGTTGAGCCTAACCTGCTATACTCCGAGAGACCAGTCAAGATTCTAGCACGAGAAACCAAGAGGTTGAGGCGGAAGACAGTTCCCTTAGTGAAGGTGCTATGGAAAGGTCAATTGACTGAACAACCAACTTGGGAGACCGAGGCCTCAATGAAGGAGAAATACCCCGAGCTGTTTAACTCAGGTGAAAATCCTTTTCTACATTCAAGTTTCGGGACGAAACTTTTCTAAGGGGGGAGGTTTGTAACACCCCGTGATAATTTAATTCAATAATTAGCCATCAATTTCTAATTTCAAATCTTAAATCAAATCCTAACCTTTTAACCTTCCAAAATCTCTATTTTTGCAAAACTTTCGTTTTGTAAAATTTATTGACTTCTTTAAAACTTTTGAAAATTTTTGGATAATGAAATAAATATTTTAGTCTTAGAATTTAAAAGTAGAAATATTTCGAAAATTCGTCAAACGCGCACACTTTAACTTTTATCGCTTTTGACACCCGACTTTTTTTTAAAACTGATTAATTTCGTGAGAAATTTTTTATTACCAAAATATCATTTGGAAGCTTCCTAACACATCAAGTTGTGCCACTTGATTTTATGACTCATAATTTATTTAAATAAAACATTATTTTCTAATTAAAATCAAACTTAAACATCTAATAACTTAACCTAAATTACTACAACTTGTTCCGACATTTCACAAGTGCAAAACACAACCCTAAAGCCCTCTAAACCAGCCGAGATATCCCCTCCCTTTGCTCCCTTTATTTTCTTTTGATTTTTCACTTAAAACATCCTAAATTAAAACCCTAAATATTATCCTAATAGTTCACTAGTGTTCTAAGTTTATTCTTGGGTATTTTGGAGCTCACTTACTACGGGTTTTTGAAGGTGAAGACGGGTACTTGGGTGAAGACTTAGACCTTGATAACATCGTAGATCCGGACAACCAATAAGCTTGCCGATTAAGGTGACTAGCTTTGTCTTGTTTTAACCTCTTTGTAAATTAATTTGATTTTTATTATAAGTTTTATGAGTATGATTTTTATGTTAAAATATGTTTAAACATCATTTATGTGTGCTTGTATGATATGTGAAGTATAATAAAATGATAATAAATAAGTAATATTGATAATAGTTAAGTTGTAGTAATATGTTCATATGTGTAGTTAAATTATTTTTGAGCATTTTTAATTATGATTCATATGATTTTTATATTTAGTTATGTTTTAATTAAGTAGTAATCATATATAAAAATTATGTGAAATTTTAACAATGAGTTTAAGATGATTAAAAATCGAAAATGAAATATATACATACATATGCATATACACGGCATTCCCTATTTTTTTTTATGTAATTTTCACTTTTAATTTTTGTAAATTATATGTAGTGTTAAGTTAGTTAAAATGGATGTTATCATGTGAAAAGAATTAAATTAGGAAAATAATTTATAAGTTGTTAAAATTGAAAATGGTGTTCTTGAACTTTATTTTGATCTTCATGTGTGTTCATATGTTCTTCATGTTGATGTTCATCTTTATTGTTCATTTTGAATTTTGTTTTATTTTATGTTTGTTAATAAATTGTGTTTATGTTTAGTTATTGTTTTTATATATTGTTAATATTATGTTATAAATCCACTTGAACATTATAAATCATTAAGTTTAAAAAGTTAGAAATTTAAAGTGTTGAAAAATACTATTCATAAATGTAAATGAAATTGTTAGTAAATTTCATTTTAGTTTAAATCGTTTTAGTAGAATTAGAATAATTAGAATATAAAAACTTTAAGCTAAAAACCGATAAAAATTGAAAAATGAAAATTTGAGTACTACTACACCTAGCCACGGCATTCTTGCCATTTTTGGTCTAAAAATTATTTTTATCACTTTTTAGTTTATTGTTAAAATAGTTTAATTATTAATTAATAAGTTAGAATTAAGAAATTAAAAGAAATAAATCGATTTTGATATATATATATATATATATATATATATATATATATATAGAAACAAGTTCAAACGAGACACCTAAATATTGCGAGACACAAACGAGACACAGCATTTTAGCCTTTTTGGTGAAACTTTAACATAGTTTCATGAAACTTCAAAAATTGTGAAACTTTAATGTCTTAAAGTTTCACAATTTTGTTAAAGTTTCACAATTTTTGAAGTTTCATAAAACTATGTTAAAGTTTCACAAAAAAGGCTAAAATGCTGTGTCTCGTTTGTGTCTCGCAATATTTGCTGTCTTGATATAACTTTACTCTATATATATATATATATATATATATATAGATCTAGGATCCTGTGAGACCCTTCAACTCGGTGAGACCTTGTGAGACCCCCTCTTAAAAATGTTTTTACTTCAAAAATTCGGCGTAGTTGTCTTTCTTATCTAATTTATGGTCTAAGAAACTTATTTGTGGTTCATGACTACCTTATCATGTCACTTTATATCGTCGTTAAATGCATTTTATTACTTTGGTGTACCTACGACATTTATTTGTGTACCTAATATTTTTTGGTGTATCTAACACGTCATTTAATGTATCTGCAACATCAATTTTGTGTATCTAGCATATTATTCACCCGACACATAAATATTTTATTGAAATTTTTAATATGTAAATTATATTTTTTACCCAACTAATGGTGAAAACAAATTAAAATAATGGATAGTGACGGGCCTATGCTTTTGGTTTAATTGTACAATGTGATTTTCACGGGGTCTCACGAGATCTCACCGAGTTAGGGGGTCTCACCGGATCCCACCCCTATATATATATATATATATATATATATATATATATAGTGGTAGGTTATATAGAGTCCACATATAGAATAGAGTCCTAGAGTTCTAATCTAAGCCATTAGATTGTGATGATCAACGGCTGAGATTAAATCTCAAAAAAGGTGTGGGACGGCCGGTCCAGACCAAGCGAAACCTACTAAGAAAATCAACAATTTCATTTTTTTCAATGGAATTTCATTTTTTGTGGTTGGAATTTCATTTTTTTTCGATGGCCTAAATTTGGACTCTAGGACTCTAATTTTTTTGTGGACTCTAATGATCCTATTTCTATATATATATATATATATATATATATATATATATATATATAAATATATATATATATATATATATATATATATATATATATATATATATATATATATATATATATATATATATATATAAACCACACGGTTTTATCACTTTAAATGGACTAAATTTGATCAAAATGAAAATATCACTAAGTCACTAAAGTTTAGTAGTTATTAGAATTGAAATTTTGTATAAATCGTTTTAGTTATAAATGAAATATAATAAACCGATAAAAATGAGTAACCGTTATAAAAATGAACTAATTCGTGTGCTACCGCCTTTGCAATTTGGACTGTTGGACTTGGACATACGGAATAAAATAAATCATCCACGATACTATTATTTTAAAATGGAAATCACTAACTTTAGTAAATAGACGACTAAATTTAACCGAGTCTCATTTTTAAAATAAATATCATTGATCACTTTTTACAAACCGAACTTAACGTTTTTAAAACTAGACTTTTAAAATATTTTCACAAATCACTAAATACAAAACGAACCTAACGACTTTGAAACTAGAAATTTGTACTTAGGAAATAAAAGGGTTTTAGTTGTATACCAAAAATATCTTAAATATAAAAATACGTATAAAGTATAAAATACGTACAAGTATAAGAATACGTATAAGTATAAAAATACGTAGAAATACGAAGTATAGGAATACGTATAAGTATAAGTATAAAAATACGTATAAAATACGGAGTATAAAAATACGAATACGTAAAAAAATACGTATAAAATACGATAAATAGTGAATAGTGAATAGTGAAAAATTTACGAAACTTGTAAAACAAGTTACGTCTTAAAATTTAAAGATAATTCAAATCTCAAAATTTGAAATATTGAAAATAATTGAAAATTTTACTAAGTATAGAAAATTTAAAATTGATTAAGTAAATGACTTAAAATGTTTGAAAAACACTTAAATAAAATTGGACGTACTAATAAACGTATTAAAATAGAAACTTAAAAACGTTAATAATTAACAACACTTCAAATAATAAACGAACGTGTTATGTGATCATATCCAACCGAATGAAATACTTAAACGTTTGACGATGAGACTAGGAGAGTCTAGTAACATGTGATATGTAATATCAAATAAATAATAAACTTTGAGTAAGTTAAATAAAAGGTCAAACGCTTGAGCCTCCGATATGAAAACGTCAATCGTAAGTGAAGTGGGGTTAAGAAAGTCTTGTGCGGATACCACTATCTCGATCTCTGGCTTGGGTCATATCGAATAGTGTGGTTTAAGCCGGCAGCCTTATTGCTTAGTGCATCCTGCCCATGCCGTTACGCCTTAAGTCGTATAGCCAAGGCCGTACAAGATAATGAATATGCCAACTCTTAGTGGGTCAGGCTTTAGCAAATAGTCGTTTTATCCAGAGTTAAGGTGCTCTATGAATAACATAGCCTATTCTTAAAGTGGATATTAGTGTATGCATACTAGACTAGGGTTTTATTCCCCTATTTCGCTAAAGTTATCAGGGCCACCGTGACATTATATGCTTAGCGCATCTTGCGGTTCTGTCTCCTTGCCGTATTTCGTTCTTAGTGGGCCCGACACTTGCATTCGTTCTTACCCTGCGTAAAGATTACTTGACGAGATTGTATCTGAAGTTCGAATCATTTCGAACACTAGAAGATGAGATGCAAGTACTATAGTATTCGGCGTGGTTTACGAGTCGAGTAAGCCGCTGCACTATGGTAGTGAGATGCAAGAGACTAGAGTACAATGGCCTACTCAGTGGTCAGGCTCGTAAGCAGTATGTGTTGTTTGTTGTTTGATTAAATGAGAATGAGTGTGTACCATCTTCGAAAACTAAAGACCACAAATTTCTGAAGTGAATCGAGTCTGCATGATGAGTATGATACGATATGTATGTTTTTATGCGATCTAATATCGCTTTGTAATATTGTTTTATGTTGTGAATACTATTGCTATGATATTATCTGTTAATTGCTTTCATAACTGAATATCATGCGTATATGATTTATCGCTTTAAACCGCATGCTTATTATGACTTATATGTCTTTATATGCTATATGTAATAAGCATGTTTATATTTTTATCATAACGTTATAGTTATAAAGCGATAATAATAAACCAAAGTAATTGAAATCGAGGGTAAGTATGAGCATAGCTAGTCACTGTCCGCTCAGCGGGCACCCCCCCATCAGTTTATTGTGCAGGATCACCGTGGACCGGGAGCTGGATTTTGGACGGGGCCACGCAACGTTTTGTGCTTTACTTTTAGATGTATTTTGAGAGACTTGTAATATATAACACCGTACTCCTTTTAAATTCCGTATTTAGAGTCGTTTTATTCGACTCTTGAACGATGATGTAATATTTTGGGTTTTATTGTATAATTAATAACACTGGTTTTAGACTTAATTAATTTCCGCCTTAGTAATTAAAGTCAACTAAAAACCAGGTTATTCTGATTGGAATCGTGAGTCGACTTCAGAATCAGTAACATAAATGGCCTAATGCTATTTATGCTTACCTAACGAGAGACACCTGGGCAGTACAAACATATTTAATATGTCAACCCGCAAGACTACTAGGATCAAATAATAAATTAGGTTTTTCTTTATTTATATCACTTAAATAATAACTTGAAGCCGCTTTAAAGTGTGAGGATCGGTAGAAACCTTAAGGACCGACCATAGGCGAAGGACTTTTAATTAACGAACTACTTCCCTCAAAATAAAATACACTAACTATCGTATGCTTGCTACTTGCTGAAGTGACTGATTTAAACTAACAACTATCCTCGGATATAAAATCAAAATAATGAATTCAACTCCCGAGGATTGAAGCATCGAAGGAAGTACCAGACGGCACGGAGTGAAGACATCTGTTAAATTCATAAAAAATTCCACAAAAATACACTCTCTACCTTCTATCTTTTGTTACCTTCCTAAGAAGTGTACAAGATACATTCCAGCAATTACATTCTAATGGAATGCAATATCTAACTTCTGTGCTTACTTGCATGACTACCGTTATCGCATTTATTTCGAATAAAATTCTATCTATGTCAAGCATGCTTTCTAACACCTTGCAATGCTAATAAATTTCTTCGCTTCCTAACTCTTTCAGAATGGCTGCAGCTCAAATGACTGCTGCGGAAAGACAAATTCTGGCCGAAGAATCTTTAATCCGTTTGGCTGAAATAGCCACGGACAATGCAAACCGCCAACATCAGCCAAGCTCCTTCGACCGACTCTCACGACATCGACCACCAGTATTCTTGGGTTCAAGTGACCCTACGGAGCTCACAAATTGGTTGGAAGAGATGAAAAAGCTCATGGATTTGAGCAGGACACCTCCAGAAGAGAGGGTCAACATCGCCGCCTTCTATCTGAAAGAAGAGGCGAATGGTTGGTGGAACGTGATCAGGACCAATGAGCCTGACAGTACGTTCACTTGGGGCGAATTCACAACAAAAATCAAGGAGCGATATTTCGGTTATGAACTCCGACGCCAGATGGAGGAGAAATTCATAAGTCTGAAAATGAATGACATGACCCTCCAGGAGTACACGGAGGAGTTCCAACGGCTGTCCAAGTTTGGAACTGCGGTAGCTCCCCATGAGAGGGCCATGACTCAAAGGTACCTGCGCAACATGTCTAATGATCTGCGTACCTACTTGAGCAGCAACACCTACACTACTTTTGCCGCAGCATACGAGCGTGCGTGCAGTGTATGGGCTTCCTTGGAGTTGGAAAAAGCTGAGGAGAAAAAGAAGAAGAAGGTGTTTGTGCCATTAGTGGCACAGTCGAGCTTCATTCAGAAGCCGAACTACCAACGCCCGAACCAGCAGAGGCCAAATTTCCAGAGGCCTGCGTTCCAAAACAAGCTTCCTGCTGGGAACAACGAGAGAGCCATGGTTGCAGGAAGGGCTCCTCAACCAAGAGCCTTACCGGGAAGTTGTCGTATGTGTCAAAGCCACTACATGAGGGAAGGCAGTGCAACGGTCATCCGATTACCTGCTACAAATGCAAGAAGTAGGGCACAAGGCAAACGTATGCCCTAACCTCCCGAACCGGACACCTATTGCGGGGGTAACACAATCTGTTGTGGTACAAGGTCGAGTATATGTCCTCACTGAAGCTGAGGCAGAGGAGTCACCTGAGGCCGACGTCATCACTGGTATTTTTCTTATAAACTCTGTGAACGCGGTTGTATTGTTTGACACTGGGGCATCATTGTCCTTTATATCTTCTAAGTTTGTCTCAAAAGAAAATCTCACAAATTCCGAATCAATCGACGCAAATATTTCTCTACCAAACGGAAAAATTTTCAAATGCTCCAAAATTTTCAAAGAAACTCCAATCACAATTCATAGAACAATCTTTCCTTCCGACCATATTCTTTTCGACATGCCGGAGTTCGACGTCATTCTGGGGATCGACTGGTTGACTAAATACCATGCGATATTCGAGTGCCGAGACCGGAAGATTCGCTTGAAGTATCCTGTTGGAACTAGAGTCACATATCAGAAGACTTCGCCAATTAAGGGGGCGAAAATCATCTCTGTGCTACAACTACAACGGTTAGAAAGAAAAGGGCATCAAGTGTACCTATGCAGCGTCAACGAAGTAAAGGAAAGTGTGAACATTGGGGATATTCACATAGTACGGGAATTCCCTGACGTCTTTCCTGACGAGTTACCAGGCTTGCCACCTGCGCGTGATATTGAGTTCTCTATCGACCTTGCGCCAGGTACGGCACCAATCTCAAAGGCACCTTATCGGATGACACCAGTAGAACTGCAGGAATTGAAGAAACAACTAGAGGAAATGATTGAGAAGGGATTCATAAGACCGAGTGTCTCACCCTGGGGAGCACCGGTTCTCTTCGTGAAGAAGAAGGATGGCAGTATGAGACTCTGCATCGACTACAGGGAATTAAACAAGGTGACCATTAAGAACCGCTACCCTCTACCCCGAATCGACGACCTGTTCGATCAACTAAAAGGCGCATGAGTATTTTCAAAGATCGACCTAAGGTCAGGTTACCATCAAATTGCGGTAAGAGAGCAGGATATCCAGAAGACTGCTTTCAGAAGCAGATATGGTCACTATGAATTTAAAGTCATGCCTTTTGGTCTGACAAATGCACCAGCAGTGTTCATGGATCAAATGAACAGAACCTTCCATGAATACTTGGACATATGCGTGGTTGTATTCATTGACGACATCCTTATTTATTCCAAGACCGGGGCAGAACATGAGGAGCACCTCCGTATCATTTTGGGGATACTAAGAGAATATAAGTGGTATGCTAAATTTTCCAAGTGCGAGTTTTGGCTCGAGAAGGTAGTATTCCTGGGTCACGTCATCTCGAAGGACGGAGTGATGGTAGATGCTGCAAAGATCGACGCAGTCAAAGAATGGAAGGCTCCTACAAATATAACTGAAATATGCAGCTTCCTAGGATTGGCAGGATACTACAGAAGGTTTGTTCCAGACTTCTCCAAGGTAGCACGACCTATGACCAAGTTATTACAGAAGGAATCCAAGTTCATATGGAGCGAAGAGTGCGAGAATGCATTCCAGGAACTCAAGACAAGGCTTACCATAGCACCAGTCTTAGCTCTCCCTACGGACGGTGACGAGTATGAAGTCTACAGTGACGCCTCACAGAATGGCCTGGGTTGCGTACTGATGCAACAAGGGAAAGTCATCGCATATACATCGAGGCAGTTAAAGGTTCATGAACGAAACTACCTAACTCATGACCTAGAATTAGCAGCTGTGGTGTTTGCTTTGAAAATCTGGCGTCATTACCTCTACGGAGTGAGTATCAAGTTCTACACAGACCACAAGAGCCTTAAATATATCTTCACACAGAAGGAACTCAACATGAGACAACGCCGGTGGTTAGAACTTATCAAGGACTACAAGATTGAACTTCTGTACCACGAGGGTAAGGCGAACGTCGTTGCTGACGCTTTGAGTAGAAAGACTACGCATACCCTTAGCAACATTTGGGAAATTCCGGCTGGTATCGTCAGAGACTTCAAAAGAATGAATTTAGAGTTGGTTCAGTCTGATGATGCCGACTTAAACGCAATGATCGCAGAGCCGGAGTTATATCACGAGATTAGAGCTCTACAATGGGAAGATGAAGAGCTTGTGAAGATCATACGGGAAATTCCTTCAGGAAACCGAGAAGGGTTTGAGATTAAACCTGACGGGAGTTTGAGATTCAAAGAAAGGTGGTGTGTGCCCGATGTACCAGTATTAAAAAGAAGGATCCTTGACGAGGCACATAGTACCAGGTACTCCATACATTCAGGATCTGATAAGATGTACCAAGATTTGAAGTTGAAGTTTTGGTGGGTCCGAATGAAAGCATAAATTGCTGAATACGTTGCGAAATGCCTAATCTGCCAAAAAGTAAAGTTCGAACATCAACGACCTGGGGGACTACTACAACCCTTGGACATTCCAATGGGGAAATGGGATTCCATTTCCATGGATTTCATAACGGGATTACCAAGGACTCATAAAGGGAATAATGCAATCTGGGTGATTGTGGACCGCTTGACAAAGTCGGCCCATTTTCTACCAATCAAAGACACTTGGAGCCTTGAAGAGCTAGCTAAGGCTTATGAGAAGGAGGTGATTCGACTACACGGTGTACCGCTAGACATTATCTCGGACAGGGATCCGAGATTCACCTCTCACTTTTGGGACAAGCTCCAAGCAGCATTGGGAAGCCAACTGAAAATGAGCACCGCTTTCCACCCTGCGACCGATGGTCAAACCGAACGAACTATCCAAACAGTCGAGGACATGCTCAGGGCATGTGCCCTAGAATTTAACGAGAACTGGGATAAAAGTCTGCCCTTGATTGAATTCTCCTACAACAATAGCTTCCATACAAGTTTGGGTTGCGCCCCATTCGAGGCACTCTACGGGAGAAAGTGTCGTAGCCCAGTCTGTTGGGACGATGCTAGTGACAACGTGGGAACTGGACCACAGGTTATTCAAGACCAAATTGAGCACATCAAGATCATCCGTGAACGACTACAAGCGGCCCAAGACCGCCAGAAGATGTATGCCAACAAACATCGCCGACCTATTGAGTTCGAAGTCGGTGATCATGTGTTCTTGAAAGTATCACCCATGAAGGGGGTCCGACGTTTCGGTTTGAAAGGAAAATTGAGTCCTAAATACGTGGGACCATATGAGATAACCGACAGAATTGGTGAGGTAGCCTATCGCCTAGCATTACCACCCAATTTGTCGAAGGTTCACAACGTGTTTCACGTTTTGCAACTGAGGAGATACAGGAGTGACCCAAGTCATATCATTACTCCAGATATGATCGCAGTTGAGCCTAACCTGCTATACTCCGAGAGACCAGTCAAGATTCTAGCACGAGAAACCAAGAGGTTGAGGCGGAAGACGGTTCCCTTAGTGAAGGTGCTATGGAAAGGTCAATTGACTGAACAAGCAACTTGGGAGACCGAGGCCTCAATGAAGGAGAAATACCCCGAGCTGTTTAACTCAGGTGAAAATCCTTTTCTACATTCAAGTTTCGGGACGAAACTTTTCTAAGGGGGGAGGTTTGTAACACCCCGTGATAATTTAATTCAATAATTAGCCATCAATTTCTAATTTCAAATCTTAAATCAAATCCTAACCTTTTAACCTTCCAAAATCTCTATTTTTGCAAAACTTTCGTTTTGTAAAATTTATTGACTTCTTTAAAACTTTTGAAAATTTTTGGATAATGAAATAAATATTTTAGTCTTAGAATTTAAAAGTAGAAATATTTCGAAAATTCGTCAAACGCGCACACTTTAACTTTTATCGCTTTTGACACCCGACTTTTTTTTAAAACTGATTAATTTCGTGAGAAATTTTTTATTACCAAAATATCATTTGGAAGCTTCCTAACACATCAAGTTGTGCCACTTGATTTTATGACTCATAATTTAGTTAAATAAAACATTATTTTCTAATTAAAATCAAACTTAAACATCTAATAACTTAACCTAAATTACTACAACTTGTTCCCACATTTCACAAGTGCAAAACACAACCCTAAAGGCCTCTAAACCAGCCGAGATATCCCCTCCCTTTGCTCCCTTTATTTTCTTTCATTTTTCACTTAAAACATCCTAAATTAAAACCCTAAATATTATCCTAATAGTTCACTAGTGTTCTAAGTTTATTCTTGGGTATTTTGGAGCTCACTTACTACGGGTTTTTGAAGGTGAAGACGGGTACTTGGGTGAAGACTTAGACCTTGATAACATCGTAGATCCGGACAACCAATATCTTGCCGATTAAGGTGACTAGCTTTGTCTTGTTTTAACCTCTTTGTAAATTAATTTGATTTTTATTATAAGTTTTATGAGTATGATTTTTATGTTAAAATATGTTTAAACATCATTTATGTGTGCTTGTATGATATGTGAAGTATAATAAAATGATAATAAATAAGTAATATTGATAATAGTTAAGTTGTAGTAATATGTTCATATGTGTAGTTAAATTATTTTTGAGCACTTTTAATTATGATTCATATGATTTTTATATTTAGTTATGTTTTAATTAAGTAGTAATCATATATAAAAATTATGTGAAATTTTAACAATGAGTTTAAGGTGATTAAAAAATCGAAAATGAAATATATACATACATATGCATATACGCGGCATTCCCTATTTTTTTATGTAATTTTCACTTTTAATTTTTGTAAATTATATGTAGTGTTAAGTTAGTTAAAATGGATGTTATCATGTGAAAAGAATTAAATTAGGAAAATAATTTATAAGTTGTTAAAATTGAAAATGGTGTTCTTGAACTTTATTTTGATCTTCATGTGTGTTCATATGTTCTTCATGTTGATGTTCATCTTTATTGTTCATTTTGAATTTTGTTTTATTTTATGTTTGTTAATAAATTGTGTTTATGTTTAGTTATTGTTTTTATATATTGTAAATATTATGTTATAAATCCACTTGAACATTATAAATCATTAAGTTTAAAAAGTTAGAAATTTAAAGTGTTGAAAATCACTATTTATAAATGTAAATGAAATTGTTAGTAAATTTCATTTTAGTTTAAATCGTTTTAGTAGAATTAGAATAATTAGAATATAAAAACATTAAGCTAAAAACCGATAAAAATTGAAAAATGAACATTTGAGTACTACTACACCTAGCCACGGCATTCTTGCCATTTTTGGTCTAAAAATTGTTTTGATCACTTTTTAGTTTATTGTTAAAATAGTTTAATTATTAATTAATAAGTTAGAATTAAGAAATTAAAAGAAATAAATCGATTTTGATATATATATATATATATATATATATATATATATATATATATATAAATATATATATATATATATATATATATATATATATATATATATATATATATATAAACCACACGGTTTTATCACTTTAAATGGACTAAATTTGATCAAAATGAAAATATCACTAAGTCACTAAAGTTTAGTAGTTATTATAATTGAAATTTTGTATAAATCGTTTTAGTTATAAATGAAATATAATAAACCGATAAAAATGAGTAACCGTTATAAAAATGAACTAATTCGTGTGCTACCGCCTTTGCAATTTGGACTGTTGGACTTGGACATACGGAATAAAATGAATCATCCACGATACTATTATTTTAAAATGGAAATCACTAACTTTAGTAAATAGACGACTAAATTTAACCGAGTCTCATTTTTAAAATAAATATCATTGATCACTTTTTACAAACCGAACTTAACGTTTTTAAAACTAGACTTTTAAAATATTTTCACAAATCACTAAATACAAAACGAACCTAACGACTTTGAAACTAGAAATTTGTACTTAGGAAATAAAATGGTTTTAGTTGTATACCAAAAATATCTTAAGTATAAAAATACGTATAAAGTATAAAATACGTACAAGTATAAGAATACGTATAAGTATAAAAATACGTAGAAATACGAAGTATAGGAATACGTATAAGTATAAAAATACGTATAAAATACGGAGTATAAAAATAGGAATACGTATAAAAATACGTATAAAATACGATGAATAGTGAATAGTGAATAGTGAATAGTGAATAGTGAATAGTGAATAGTGAATAGTGAAAAATTTACGAAACTTGTAAAACAAGTTACGTCTTAAAATTTAAAGATAATTCAAATCTCAAAATTTGAAATATTGAAAATAATTGAAAATTTTACTGAGTATAGAAAATTTAAAATTAATTAAGTAAATGACTTAAAATGTTTGAAAAACACTTAAATAAAATTGGACATACTAATAAACGTATTAAAATAGAAACTTAAAAACGTTAATAATTAACAACACTTCAAATAATAAACGAACGTGTTATGTGATCATATCCAACCGAATAAAATACTTAAACGTTTGACGATGAGACTAGGAGAGTCTAGTAACATGTGATATGTAATATCAAATAAATAATAAACTTTGAGTAAGTTAAATAAAAGGTCAAACGCTTGAGCCTCCGATATGAAAACGTCAATCGTAAGTGAAGTGGGTTAAGATAGTCTTGTGCGGATACCACTATCTCGATCTCTGGCTTGGGTCATATCGAATAGAGTGGTTTAAGCCGGCAGCCTAATTGCTTAGTGCATCATGCCCATACCGTTACGCCTTAAGTCGTATAGCCAAGGCCGTACAAGATAATGAATATGCCAACTCTTAGTGGGTCAGGCTTTAGGAAATAGTCGTTTTATCTAGAGTTAAGGTGCTCTATGAATAGCATAGCCTATTCTTAAAGTGGATATTAGTGTATGCATACTAGACTAGGGTTTTATTCCCCTATTTCGCTAAAGTTATCAGGGCCACCGTGACATTATATGCTTAGCGCATCTTGCGGTTCTGTCTCCTTGCCGTGTTTCTTTCTTAGTGGGCGCGACACTTGCATTCGTTCTTACCCTGCATAAAGATTACTTGACGAGATTGTATCTGAAGTTCGAATCATTTCGAACACTAGAAGATGAGATGCAAGTACTATAGTATTCGGCGTGGTTTACGAGTCGAGTAAGCCGCTGCACTATGGTAGTGAGATGCAAGCGACTAGAGTACAATGGCCTACTCAGTGGTCAGGCTCGTAAGCAGTATGTGTTGTTTGTTGTTTGATTAAATGACAATGAGTGTGTACCATCTTCGAAAACTAAAGACCACAAATTTTTGAAGTGAATCGAGTCTGCATGATGAGTATGATACGATATGTATGTTTGTATGCGATCTAATATCGCTTTGTAATATTGTTTTATGTTGTGAATACTATTGCTATGATATTATCTGTTAATTGCTTTCATAACTGAATATCATGCTTATATGATTTATCGCTTTAAACCGCATGCTTATTATGACTTATATGTCTTTATATGCTATATGTAATAAGCAGATTTATGTTTTTATCATAACGTTATAGTTATAAAGCGATAATAATAAACCAAAGTAATTGAAATCGAGGGTAAGTATGAGCATAGCTAGTCACTGTCCGCTCAGCGGGCACCCCCCCATCAGTTTATTGTGCAGGATCACCGTGGACCGGGAGCTGGATTTTGGACGGGGCCACGCAACGTTTTGTGCTTTACTTTTAGATGTATTTTGAGAGACTTGTAATATATAACACCGTACTCCTTTTAAATTCCGTATTTAGAGTCGTTTTATTCGACTCTTGAACGATGATGTAATATTTTGGGTTTTATTGTATAATTAATAACACTGGTTTTAGACTTAATTAATTTCCGCCTTAGTAATTAAAGTCAACTAAAAACCAGGTTGTTACATATGATCGCGCTCTTAGTGTCTATGAGTCGGTCAAGGCTGAAGAGGCTGATGCTACTGCTGTTAACCGGTTTGTGAAGAGGTCGTTTGTTCCACAATCGTCCTTTCAAGCTGTTAAGAAGGGGAGATTCAATACTCGACCTGCTGTGAACCGTGCTCAGGTTCCATCCAGGCCGAATATGCTTTGCTGTAGGTGCAAGAAGGCTTACCATCCGGGTAAGACTTGTGACGGGAAGCCGATCACGTGCTTCATCTGCAAGGAGCCGGGGCATAAGTCTAATGATTGCCCTAAGGCTGTGAGATCGACTGGTGCTGCTGCTGGTTCTAGTTCTACTTCTGCTGTGGTTCCTTCTACTGTGGTCGCGAAGACTAACCCTCCTGCTCAGAAGGGTCGTATCTTCGTTATGAGTCGAGCCGAGGCTGAGGCTCATCATGATGTCATCACGGGCATATTTCTTGTTAACTCTGAACCTGCGTTTGTTCTGTTCGATAATGGCGCTTCTATGTCCTTTGTTTCTACGTCCCTGATCGAGAGGGCTAAGCTCACTTCTTCTACTTATGTGGATACTCTTATTTCTCTTCCCACGGGAGAAACTATTTCATGCTCCACTCTTTACAAGGATGTTCCTATTTCCTTTGGGATATTTGTCTTGCTTGCTGACCTTGTTCGCTTTGAGCTATCCGAGAACGATATTATCTTGGGTATGGATTGGTGATGTGTCCTATATTTATATATATTTATAGCCCCTGTCGTTAGCGTTTCTTTGCGATTCTAGTGCTTTTATATGCGTTTCAGCTCCTTTTTCTCTCCGATTTGGCACTGCTGCGTTTTTGTGTCTATTTTGCAGGTAAACACGCATATTTGGAGGTTAGGATGCTATTCGAGAGGTTTCGTGAAGTTTCGCAAAGTTTCGTGAAGTTCCGAGTTGGTTTCGCTATGCCTCGCCATGCGCACGAGCCCCGCTTTTAGCTTTTGAAGGTGTCCCGACCTCGGACGGGATTTGAAGTTCATGTGATCGATGTAGACCTTGTCCCTACTCCTTGTGACGATGTAGGCCTTGTCCCGTAGCCTTGGGAAGAGAAAGAAGCAAGAAAAACACTAAGTACAAGTCAAGAACCAAAGCTGAAAAATCTGAACAACACGGGAAGCTCCTATCCCGTCCGGGACCAACCCACTCCCGCCTGGGCACCTCACCGCCCGGCAGCCTTGTGTCTCTTCGTTGGCTTAAAATTGATCGTCTATTTGAGAGGCCAAAACATCTTATTTTTGCACGAATTTTTCTGAGGATTCTCTAGACACATTAAACTAGTTTCTCTCCAAAAATTAGGTTTTGATTAATTTTCCTTCTTGTATTTCAATTCCCGACTCGGTTTATGTTCGTTTGATCGTCTATTTGGTTTTGTTGCTTGAATTCATCCTCTTGTTCTTGGAATTTTCTGATTGGTATTTTCAATTCCTCCTTTCTTTTGTTTGTCAATTCATTATATACTGTCATTGATCATGATTTCATCTTTTGCTTTCGCTTTCGATGTTGTTTTCGCTACGAGTGAGTAGTTCTTTATCTAGGGTGAGAGGGTGAAGCATGGGTGATTGTTTGGCTTGAGTTTGATGATCTTGTTGAGTTAGGTTTTGTCATGCTTTGTTTAGTCTTTGCTTGATTGCTCTCGTTGATACCTTGATCACATTTTAGCGAGTATCTAGCACCCTTGAACTTAAGAACGGAAGCCTAGCTCTAGGGTAGGCGCGAGACTAAACATTAGGACCCTCGTTTGTAAGTTGCGAGAGCCCGCATTCGAGACCTAGAGGAGCTTAAGACCGAGAGGCCGAGCGTTATCCTTAGCATGTGCGATACCTACTCATTCCGATCATCATCCTTGGCCTTGACTTACCCATTGCCTAACCCGATTCCCTAGACCTTTCCCTCATAAGTTTAATCCTTTACTTTTGCGCTCTAGCTTTAGTTAACCAATCCCGCACTCGAACCGAGACTAGAATCATCCTAAATAACCAGCAATTCGACCTTCTCCCTGCGGATACGATACCCGACTTACCCTTGCTACCCATTAGAGTTTGTCCGGATTTACTTTTGATTAGGTGACGCGACTAAGCCTATCAAATTTTGGCGCCGTTGCCGGGGAGACGGCTTTGTTTTCATTGTTTATTTGGTTCTTTTCTCATTTGTTACTCTTTGTCTCAACGAACCTCAATTCCTTGAGGCCGTTACTGACGTCTACTCTAGCGCTTGTGTATGCCCAGGAACACTCGTACGTCTCAAAAAGGCTTGGCATTTCAGTTTGATCCGGAACCGGAGCGTACATTTTTTAGGCGCAAGAACTTACTTAAAGACTTGGAAGCTATTTCCCCTTCCACTTCAACCTCAAAGGAAGCTCAAGTTGAACCCGAACCTAAAAAGATGGTGAAGCTTTCCGATCACTCGACGCCTACCGCCGCTCAAGTTCCGAGGGGCAACGCTATGCCTACCATAGCAGCAAATAACTTCGAGGTGAAACCCGCCTTCATAAACTTGATCGAGCGTAGTCAATTCGGAGGGAGTCCCGAGACCCTAACCTTCACATTCGTAATTTTTGTGACTATTGCTCGACGATCAAACAAACGGGGGTCACTCAAGATCAAATTCGGGAGATGCTCTTCCCGTTTTCACTCCGAGACAAAGCCAAGCTGTGGCTTAATTCCTTAAATCGGGTGGCTCTTGCAATTGTTGATTGGAACTCTTTGGTCTTGGCTTTCTATCAAAAATATTTTCCGCCTGAAAAGACCGCAATGCTTAGGAGCCAAATCACGAGCTTCCGACAACGAGGGGATGAGTCTCTCTTCGATGCATGGGAACGCTACAAGGACTTACAACGCCAATGCCCTCATCATGGCATGGACAAATGGTTCATTGTGATGCAGTTCTACAATGGTCTTTACAACGAATCACGCCAAGTGCTAGACTCCGCCGCTAATGGGAGGTTCGATAACATCGATGTGGAGGAGGCCATTGAAACGACTGAGGCCATGGCTATCCACAATGCGCAATACGGTAGCTCACGGAACGTTCCTCGAGTCGGTGGTAAGAATGATGGAGACATGGTAGCCATGCTTTCGGCTAAGATTGACGCTATGACCGCTATGATGATGAGTCAAATGCAAGCGGGTCCTTCAAATGCGGGTGGACAAACGGTAGCGGCTATGCATACTTCCAATGATCCGACTTGTGGGTCATGTGGCGTTTCCGGTCATTCTTCCTTAGAATGCCGAGGTATGTACCCTGTTCACGCTTTTCAATCTCATCAAAACAGCCGTTACTCTAATCATTACAATGAAGGCTACAAGAATCATCCGAACTTGTCCTACAAAAGCCAAAATGTCCTGAATCCTTCACCACAACAACCACAATACAATCCTCCACAAAATTTCAGCTCATACAACAATAATCCTCCAAGACCATACAACCCCCCGGGCTTTAATCGCCCCAATTTTCAACCACAAAACGCTCCACCACCCGTGCAAGCCGCTCCGATTCCTGATCCTATGAGCGAAATGCGGGCCATGATGATGCAAATGGCCAAGACTCAAGAGACAATGATGGCTCACATTCAAAAGAGCGATCAAGCTAAGGATGCGGCCATTAAAATGCTCGAAACTCAAATGGCTCAACTTGCTTCCTCAAGTTCTCAAAGGAAGCCAGGTGCTCTACCATCGCAAGGCACTCAACCGCAACAACATGAGTCGATCAATGCCATCTCTTTAAGGAGCGGGACGAGCTACGATGGTCCTCCAATGCCTACGGTGGTAAGTGAGGTAGACCCTAATCTTGTCTCTAATGATATGCGTGCTTCTAGTGAATGTTTTGCAGGAGCAGGTACGAAGAGCGATAGAGCAAGCACGAATGGAGCTGAGCATGGAGAAGGGGCAGCCGTGGGCTTTAAGGAAGGGTCACACGTGGGCAATCAAGGTGGTGGTGTGGCCGGTGGTGTTGAGCCAAAGCAGGCCGAGCATGGTCAAGGAAGTGGGGGAGCCGAGAAAGAGAAGGAGAAAGCGCCGAGCAAGCCGGTCGAGCCGCCCATTCAAATCAAACTACCATTCCTAAGTCGAGTGGTAAAATCTAAACTTGACTCGCAATTTGGTAAGTTCATGGAGGTAGTCAAGGACTTGAAGGTAACTGTACCCTTTACTGAACTTGTTACGCAAGTCCCTGCGTACACTAAATTTCTCAAAGACATACTCACCCGTAAGAGGTCGTTTAGCGAGGTCGAGACTGTGGCTTTTACTGCTGAATGCAGCGCGCTTTTGCAAAACCAGTCTCCTCCTAAGCTAAAGGATCCTGGTAGTTTCTCCATACCTTGCACTATTGGTACAGTTTCGATTCCTAACGCTTTATGCGATTTAGGTGCAAGTGTAAGCGTTCTGCCTTACTCTGTATGCGAGAAACTCAACATGGGACCCTTGAAAGTAACGAACATCACTCTCCAAATGGCGGATCGTTCTGTAAAACGCCCTTTAGGTGTTTTGGAGGACGTTCCTGTCAAGGTTGGCAAATTTTTCATCCCTGTCGATTTTGTCGTTCTTGACATGGTCGAGGACTCCCAAATTCCTATCATATTGGGCGGCCTTTCTTGCACACTGCTGGTGCAATCATAGACGTCAAGAACGGGAAATTGACGTTGGATATAGGAGGTGATAAAGTTACTTTCAACCTTTCTAATGCTTTAAAACGCCCCATGTTGGAGGAGCATGTCTTTGCGGTTGATGTCATTGATGATTGTATAGACAAATGCTTACCGCAAGTCCTCGAGAGGGACCCTCTTGAGGCCGTGCTTTGTTGTGATCTGATCGCAGGTACTTTAGGGAGGACGGACGCGTCGAAATGTGATCAAAGACAACATGAGTCTTCGCCGCGTATGTTGATGGCCAAGTGGGTGTTGTAGGTGCTGTTGGCCGAGCTGCTGGAGGAGTAGTTGATGATGATGGACTTGACGACGATGAGAACGACGATGGTAGTGGGTTCGTCTACGACGAGACCCATGGTTGGTGGTACTTCTAGTACCGACGCTTAGCCCCCCGTTTGAAGCTGGTTTGGGGGGACGTTTTGCTTTGTAAATATTTCATGTATGTACTTTATTTTGCTCTTGAGACTTTTATCGTTTTATCCCCCTTATTTTGAGGTCCCTGGTTGATGTGCTTTAGGACACATTGGGGACAATGTGTTGTTTGGTTTGGGGGGAGGAAACGCTTTGCTTCACGCTTTGCTTTATTTTTGCTTTTTCTTTTTCGTTTTTCGTTTTTCCAAAAAAATCATCACAAAACATCAAAAATTTCAAAAAATTTCAAAAAATCCATAAAAATCAGAAAATTTCACAAAAATACCAAAAATACGTATCCCGAGCGTTGTTTGCGAGCTTGTTTTTACCTTATTCTTTCCCGACATCCCTTCCCTTGTATGCTTTGAGCTTTGGCATGATTTATATTGTTGGATTAGCACTTTCGGGGATGTTTAGACGTGCTTGCAGATGATGGCGTGCTTTTACTTTGTTGGCTTTATCATTTCACGGACTATAGCTACTTATATTGTGAGGTTTTTAGCCTCCTGTGGCCGGTTCATCTATCCCGGTCCCCGTGCTTATATTGTGAGTAGTTCTCCTCGTGGGGTACGTAATATCAACACGCATAAGTGTGGCCCCTATCCCGTGTTTCCCACGATTCTGTCACTTGTTTATGCATATGAGGCTTTAGTCGATTTCTTATGTTTCACCATGTCTTTACATCGCTTTTATTCTCTCATATATGATCCTAATACCCCTTAACCACATGAGTTTGCTAGCTACATTGCCAAATAGCCTACCCTAGCCTTGCTAGTTACCGCTTTTGCTTACTCTTGTGCTTTTCCTTCGGGTTTTGATCATGCTATGACTTGCTGACGTCGTTTGCTTGGAGAGTGATGGTGAATTTGAGTCGGGATTGCTGTATCCCCGACCCTTTTATGAGGTTTTTCGCAACTAAGTGAGTGTGCTCTTTTGCTCAAGAAAAGGAAACAAAAATCTGAAAAAATAAACACAAAGAAATACAAAAAGAAAAGGAAGTGTGTGCACAAAAAAAAAAAAAAAGCAAGAAGTTGTCGTTGTTGTTGCATGAGTGAGCACTTGAAATTTGTTGTCATGTTGCGTTGATGTGTAAAGGAGACCGATATGCTGTTTTCGGTCCGTTTTTCATGAGAGTTGGGTTCCGTTTTGGTTGGATGAGCACTTGAGTAGTACGAGTGGTTTCTAGTGGCTTAGCTCCACGATTCCATAATCATTTGTTCCACCTTCTTGCCCTTTACCCTCTCTATGGCCTTTACACCCTCATATCCTATGTAAGTCCTCGTGTTTGATTCGTTATTGTGACATTATTCGTGTACGGGAATACGAGATTTGGTCCACATTAGATTGCGGGCGTGCTTCCACTAGTCGAGTAGGTGAGTGTCACTATATGCTTCACCTTGTTCATCATTTGTGCTAGAGTGGAAACCGCGAGAGGTCCGTGATTTGATTGCTAGAGAGCCTTTGTTTAAGCCATGCTATTCATTCTGCGCCGTCTTGTAATTCTCATCCGTTAGCTTGCTATTTCCATACGTCCCATGCTGTTTCGGGATCGATTGCCATTTGCTCATGCTGCTTGCGGTTTGGTGATTGTTTGGGGAAGTATTCTTTTGCTCGCTTTGTCCTCTGTTTTCTGTCATGCTTTGTTGCTTGAGGACAAGCAACGGTTCGGTTTGGGGGAGTTTGATGTGTCCTATATTTATATATATTTATAGCCCCTGTCGTTAGCGTTTCTTTGCGATTCTAGTGCTTTTATATGCGTTTCAGCTCCTTTTATTCTCCGATTTGGCACTGCTGCGTTTTTGTGTCTATTTTGTAGGTAAACACGCATATTTGGAGGTTAGGATGCTATTCGAGAGGTTTCGTGAAGTTTCGCAAAGTTTCGTGAAGTTCCGAGTTGGTTTCGTTGCGTTTCGCTTGCGCACGAGCCCCGTTTTAGCTTTTGAAGGTGTCCCGGGACCTCGGGACGGGATTTGAAGTTCATGTGATCGATGTAGACCTTGTCCCTACTCCTTGTGACGATGTAGGCCTTGTCCCGTAGCCTTGGGAAGAGAAAGAAGCAAGAAAAACACTAAGTACAAGTCAAGAACCAAAGCTGAAAAATCTGAACAACACGGGAAGCTCTTATCCCGTCCGGGACCAACCCACCCCGCCCGGCACCTCACCCGCCCGGCAGCCTTGTGTCTCTTCGTTGGCTTAAAATTGATCGCCTATTTGAGAGGCCAAAACATCTTATTTTTGCACTAATTTTTCTCGAGGATTCTCTAGACACATTAAACTAGTTTCTCTCCAAAATTAGGTTTTGATTAATTTTCCTTCTTGTATTTCAATTCCCAGGCTCGGTTTATGTTCGCTTGATCGCCTATTTGGTTTTGTTGCTTGAATTCATCCTCTTGTTCTTGGAATTTTCTGATTGGTATTTTCAATTCCTCCTTTCTTTTGTTTGTCAATTCATTATATACTGTCATTGATCATGATTTCATCTTTTGCTTTCGTTTTCGTTGTTGTTTTCGCTATGAGTGAGTAGTTCTTTATCTAGGGTGAGAGGGTGAAGCATGGGTGATTGTTTGGCTTGAGTTTGATGATCTTGTTGAGTTAGGTTTTGTCATGCTTTGTTTAGTCTTTGCTTGATTGCTCTCGTTGATACCTTGATCACATTTTAGCGAGTATCTAGCACCCTTGAACTTAAGAACGGAAGCCTAGCTCTAGGGTAGGCGCGAGACTAAACATTAGGACCCTCGTTTGTAAGTTGCGAGAGCCCGCATTCGAGACCTAGAGGAGCTTAAGACCGAGAGGCCGAGCGTTATCCTTAGCATGTGCGATACCTACTCATTCCGATCATCATCCTTGGCCTTGACTTACCCATTGCCTAACCCGATTCCCTAGACCTTTCCCTCATAAGTTTAATCCTTTACTTTTGCGCTCTAGCTTTAGTTAACCAATCCCGCACTCGAACCGAGACTAGAATCATCCTAAATAACCAAGAATTGACCTTCTCCTCAAGGATACGATACCCGACTTACCCTTGCTACCCATTAGAGTTTGTCCGGATTTACTTTTGATTAGGTGACGCGACTAAGCCTATCAAATTTTGGCGCCGTTGCCGGGGAGACGGCTTTGTTTTCATTGTTTATTTGGTTCTTTTCTCATTTGTTACTCTTTGTCTCAACGAACCTCAATTCCTTGAGGCCGTTACTGACGTCTACTCTAGCGCTTGTGTATGCCCATGAACACTCGTACGTCTCAAAAAGGCTTGGCATTTCAGTTTGATCCGGAACCGGAGCGTACATTTTTTAGGCGCAAGAACTTACTTAAAGACTTGGAAGCTATTTCCCCTTCCACTTCAACCTCAAAGGAAGCTCAAGTTGAACCCGAACCTAAAAAGATGGTGAAGCTTTCCGATCACTCGACGCCTACCGCCGCTCAAGTTCCGAGGGGCAACGCTATGCCTACCATAGCAGCAAATAACTTCGAGGTGAAACCCGCCTTCATAAACTTGATCGAGCGTAGTCAATTCGGAGGGAGTCCCGGTGAGGACCCTAACCTTCACATTCAGAATTTTTGTGACTATTGCTCGACGATCAAACAAACGGGGGTCACTCAAGATCAAATTCGGGAGATGCTCTTCCCGTTTTCACTCCGAGACAAAGCCAAGCTGTGGCTTAATTCCTTAAATCGGGTGGCTCTTGCAATTGTTGATTGGAACTCTTTGGTCTTGGCTTTCTATCAAAAATATTTTCCGCCTGAAAAGACCGCAATGCTTAGGAGCCAAATCACGAGCTTCCGACAACGAGGGGATGAGTCTCTCTTCGATGCATGGGAACGCTACAAGGACTTACAACGCCAATGCCCTCATCATGGCATGGACAAATGGTTCATTGTGATGCAGTTCTACAATGGTCTTTACAACGAATCACGCCAAGTGCTAGACTCCGCCGCTAATGGGAGGTTCGATAACATCGATGTGGAGGAGGCCATTGAAACGACTGAGGCCATGGCTATCCACAATGCGCAATACGGTAGCTCACGGAACGTTCCTCGAGTCGGTGGTAAGAATGATGGAGACATGGTAGCCATGCTTTCGGCTAAGATTGACGCTATGACCGCTATGATGATGAGTCAAATGCAAGCGGGTCCTTCAAATGCGGGTGGACAAACGGTAGCGGCTATGCATACTTCCAATGATCCGACTTGTGGGTCATGTATGCGTTCCTGGTCATTCTTCCTTAGAATGCCGAGGTATGTACCTGCTCACGCTTTTCAATCTCATCAAACAAATTACTCTAATCATTACAATGAAGGCTACAAGAATCATCCGAACTTGTCCTACAAAAGCCAAAATGTCCTCAATCCTTCACCACAACAACCACAATACAATCCTCCACAAAATTTCACCATACAACAATAATCCTCCAAGACCATACAACCCCTCGCTTTAATCGCCCCAATTTTCAACCACAAACGCCCACCACCCGTGCAAGCCGCTCCGATTCCCGATCCTATGGGCGAAATACGAGCCATGATGATGCAAATGGCCAAGACTCAAGAGACAATGATGGCTCACATTCAAAAGAGCGATCAAGCTAAGGATGCGGCCATTAAAATGCTCGAAACTCAAATGGCTCAACTTGCTTCCTCAAGTTCTCAAAGGAAGCCAGGTGCTCTACCATCGCAAGGCACTCAACCGCAACAACATGAGTCGATCAATGCCATCTCTTTAAGGAGCGGGACGAGCTACGATGGTCCTCCAATGCCTACGGTGGTAAGTGAGGTAGACCCTAATCTTGTCTCTAATGATATGCGTGCTTCTAGTGAATGTTTTGCAGGAGCAGGTACGAAGAGCGATAGAGCAAGCACGAATGGAGCTGAGCATGGAGAAGGGGCAGCCGTGGGCTTTAAGGAAGGGTCACACGTGGGCAATCAAGGTGGTGGTGTGGCCGGTGGTGTTGAGCCAAAGCAGGCCGAGCATGGTCAAGGAAGTGGGGGAGCCGAGAAAGAGAAGGAGAAAGCGCCGAGCAAGCCGGTCGAGCCGCCCATTCAAATCAAACTACCATTCCTAAGTCGAGTGGTAAAATCTAAACTTGACTCGCAATTTGGTAAGTTCATGGAGGTAGTCAAGGACTTGAAGGTAACTGTACCCTTTACTGAACTTGTTACGCAAGTCCCTGCGTACACTAAATTTCTCAAAGACATACTCACCCGTAAGAGGTCGTTTAGCGAGGTCGAGACTGTGGCTTTTACTGCTGAATGCAGCGCGCTTTTGCAAAACCAGTCTCCTCCTAAGCTAAAGGATCCTGGTAGTTTCTCCATACCTTGCACTATTGGTACAGTTTCGATTCCTAACGCTTTATGCGATTTAGGTGCAAGTGTAAGCGTTCTGCCTTACTCTGTATGCGAGAAACTCAACATGGGACCCTTGAAAGTAACGAACATCACTCTCCAAATGGCGGATCGTTCTGTAAAACGCCCTTTAGGTGTTTTGGAGGACGTTCCTGTCAAGGTTGGCAAATTTTTCATCCCTGTCGATTTTGTCGTTCTTGACATGGTCGAGGACTCCCAAATTCCTATCATATTGGGCGGCCTTTCTTGCACACTGCTGGTGCAATCATAGACGTCAAGAACGGGAAATTGACGTTGGATATAGGAGGTGATAAAGTTACTTTCAACCTTTCTAATGCTTTAAAACGCCCCATGTTGGAGGAGCATGTCTTTGCGGTTGATGTCATTGATGATTGTATAGACAAATGCTTACCGCAAGTCCTCGAGAGGGACCCTCTTGAGGCCGTGCTTTGTTGTGATCTGATCGCAGGTACTTTAGGGAGGACGGACGCGGGTCGAGCTGTGATCAAAGACAACATGAGTGCTGCTGCGTATGTTGATGGCCAAGTGGGTGTTGTAGGTGCTGTTGGCCGAGCTGCTGGAGGAGTAGTTGATGATGATGGACTTGACGACGATGAGAACGACGATGGTAGTGGGTTCGTCTACGACGAGACCCATGGTTGGTGGTACTTCTAGTACCGACGCTTAGCCCCCGCTCGTCGCCTGGGGGACGTTTTGCTTTGTAAATATTTCATGTATGTACTTTATTTTGCTCTTGAGACTTTTATCGTTTTATCCCCCTTATTTTGAGGTCCCTGGTTGATGTGCTTTAGGACACATTGGGGACAATGTGTTGTTTGGTTTGGGGGGAGGAAACGCTTTGCTTCACGCTTTGCTTTATTTTTGCTTTTTCTTTTTCGTTTTTCGTTTTTCCAAAAAAATCATCACAAAACATCAAAAATTTCAAAAAATTTCAAAAAATCCATAAAAATCAGAAAATTTCACAAAAATACCAAAAATACGTATCCCGAGCGTTGTTTGCGAGCTTGTTTTTACCTTATTCTTTCCCGACATCCCTTCCCTTGTATGCTTTGAGCTTTGGCATGATTTATATTGTTGGATTAGCACTTTCGGGGATGTTTAGACGTGCTTGCAGATGATGGCGTGCTTTTACTTTGTTGGCTTTATCATTTCACGGACTATAGCTACTTATATTGTGAGGTTTTTAGCCTCCTGTGGGTTTGCTCATCTATCCGGACCCCGTGCTTATATTGTGAGTAGTTCTCCTCGTGGGGTACGTAATATCAACACGCATAAGTGTGGCCCCTATCCCGTGTTTCCCACGATTCTGTCACTTGTTTATGCATATGAGGCTTTAGTCGATTTCTTATGTTTCACCATGTCTTTACATCGCTTTTATTCTCTCATATATGATCCTAATACCCCTTAACCACATGAGTTTGCTAGCTACATTGCCAAATAGCCTACCCTAGCCTTGCTAGTTACCGCTTTTGCTTACTCTTGTGCTTTTCCTTCGGGTTTTGATCATGCTATGACTTGCTGACGTCGTTTGCTTGGAGAGTGATGGTGAATTTGAGTCGGGATTGCTGTATCCCCGACCCTTTTATGAGGTTTTTCGCAACTAAGTGAGTGTGCTCTTTTGCTCAAGAAAAGGAAACAAAAATCTGAAAAAATAAACACAAAGAAATACAAAAAGAAAAGGAAGTGTGTGCACAAAAAAAAAAAAAAAAGCAAGAAGTTGTCGTTGTTGTTGCATGAGTGAGCACTTGAAATTTGTTGTCATGTTGCGTTGATGTGTAAAGGAGACCGATATGCTGTTTTCGGTCCGTTTTTCATGAGAGTTGGGTTCCGTTTTGGTTGGATGAGCACTTGAGTAGTACGAGTGGTTTCTAGTGGCTTAGCTCCACGATTCCATAATCATTTGTTCCACCTTCTTGCCCTTTACCCTCTCTATGGCCTTTACACCCTCATATCCTATGTAAGTCCTCGTGTTTGATTCGTTATTGTGACATTATTCGTGTACGGGAATACGAGATTTGGTCCACATTAGATTGCGGGCGTGCTTCCACTAGTCGAGTAGGTGAGTGTCACTATATGCTTCACCTTGTTCATCATTTGTGCTAGAGTGGAAACCGCGAGAGGTCCGTGATTTGATTGCTAGAGAGCCTTTGTTTAAGCCATGCTATTCATTCTGCGCCGTCTTGTAATTCTCATCCGTTAGCTTGCTATTTCCATACGTCCCATGCTGTTTCGGGATCGATTGCCATTTGCTCATGCTGCTTGCGGTTTGGTGATTGTTTGGGGAAGTATTCTTTTGCTCGCTTTGTCCTCTGTTTTCTGTCATGCTTTGTTGCTTGAGGACAAGCAACGGTTCGGTTTGGGGGAGTTTGATGTGTCCTATATTTATATATATTTATAGCCCCGTCGTTAGCGTTTCTTTGCGATTCTAGTGCTTTTATATGCTTTCACTCCTTTTATTCTCCGATTTGGCATCGCTATGTTTTTGTGTCTATTTTGTAGGTAAACACGCATATTTGGAGGTTAGGATGCTATTCGAGAGGTTTCGTGAAGTTTCGCAAAGTTTCGTGAAGTTCCGAGTTGGTTTCGCTATGCGTTTCGCTGGCACGAGCCCCGTTTTAGGTTTTGAAGGTGTCCCGGAACCTCGGGACGGCATTTGAAGTTCATGTGATCGATGTAGACCTTGTCCCTACTCCTTGTGACGATGTAGGCCTTGTCCCGTAGCCTTGGGAAGAGAAAGAAGCAAGAAAAACACTAAGTACAAGTCAAGAACCAAAGCTGAAAAATCTGAACAACACGGGAAGCTCTTATCCCGTCCGGGACCAACCCACTTCGCCAGGGCACTCACTCGCCCGCCGGCAGCCTTGTGTCTCTTCGTTGGCTTAAAATTGATCGTCTATTTGAGAGGCCAAAACATCTTATTTTTGCACGAATTTTTCTGAGGATTCTCTAGACACATTAAACTAGTTTCTCTCCAAAAATTAAGTTTTGATTAATTTTCCTTCTTGTATTTCAATTCCCGACTCGGTTTATGTTCGTTTGATCGTCTATTTGGTTTTGTTGCTTGAATTCATCCTCTTGTTCTTGGAATTTTCTGATTGGTATTTTCAATTCCTCCTTTCTTTTGTTTGTCAATTCATTATATACTGTCATTGATCATGATTTCATCTTTTGCTTTCGTTTTCGTTGTTGTTTTCGCTATGAGTGAGTAGTTCTTTATCTAGGGTGAGAGGGTGAAGCATGGGTGATTGTTTGGCTTGAGTTTGATGATCTTGTTGAGTTAGGTTTTGTCATGCTTTGTTTAGTCTTTGCTTGATTGCTCTCGTTGATACCTTGATCACGTTTTAGCGAGTATCTAGCACCCTTGAACTTAAGAACGGAAGCCTAGTTCTAGGGTAGGCGCGAGACTAAACATTAGGACCCTCGTTTGTAAGTTGCGAGAGCCCGCATTCGAGACCCAGAGGAGCTTAAGACCGAGAGGCCGAGCGTTATCCTTAGCATGTGCGATACCTACTCATTCCGATCATCATCCTTGGCCTTGACTTACCCATTGCCTAACCCGATTCCCTAGACCTTTCCCTCATAAGTTTAATCCTTTACTTTTGCGCTCTAGCTTTAGTTAACCAATCCCGCACTCGAACCGAGACTAGAATCATCCTAAATAACCAGCAATTCGACCTTCTCCCTGCGGATACGATACTCGACTTACCCTTGCTACCCATTAGAGTTTGTCCGGATTTACTTTTGATTAGGTGACGCGACTAAGCCTATCAATTGGCTGGCGAAGTTCGATGCTCGATTCATTTGCCGGGATCAGAAGGTCTTGTTGAAAGGACCGTCTGGTTGCACGATCTCGCATAGGTGCTCTACTTCGAGGCCTAGTGTTCGATGGGTGTCTGCGCTGAAGATGAGTAACCTGAGGAGGAAAGGTCATCAGGTGTTCTTGTGCATGGTAAAGGATGTCTCTAAGGAGCTGAAGCTAGAGGACATTCCTGTGGTTAGTGACTTTGCTGATGTTTTTCCTGAGGAGTTACCTGGAATTCCACCTGAGCGTGATGTGGAGTTCGTGATCGATCTAGTGCCGGGTACAGGGCCTATCTCTAAGGCTCCGTATCATATGGTGCTAGCTGAGTTACAAGAATTGAAGAAGCAGTTGGAGGATATGATTGAGAAGGGGTTCATTCGACCGAGTGTTTCGCCGTGGGGTGCTCCCGTGTTGTTCGTGAAGAAGAAGGACGGGAGTATGCGTCTGTGTATCGACTACCGTGAGCTGAACAAGGTGACTATAAAGAACAAGTATCCTCTACCCCGCATTGAGAACTTGTTTGATCAGTTGAAGGGTGCAAGTGTGTTTTCTAAGATCGACTTGAGATCGGGTTATCACCAGATTCCAATTCGTGAGCAGGATATTCCTAAGACTGCGTTTCGATCGAGGTATGGGCATTATGAGTTCGTGGTGATGCCGTTTGGGTTGACGAATGCTCCTGTAGTGTTTATGAATCAGATGAACCGTACCTTTGGTGAGTATTTGGATCGATGTGTCGTTGTCTTTATTGATGACATATTGATCTATTCGAAGGATGAGGCTGAGCATGAGAGTCACCTGCGTCTTATTCTCGAAGTCTTTGCGTGGCGAAAGTGGTCTGAAGTTCTCCAAGTGTGAGTTCTGGCTGAAGGAAGTTGCCTTCTTGGGTCATGTTATATCTGGTGACGGGGTGAAAGTGGATCCAGCGAAGGTGGAGGCTGTGCTTGGTTGGGAGAGTCCGAAGAATGTGAATGAGATTCAGAGTTTCCTTGGATTGGCTGGCTATTACAGGAGGTTCGTGCAGGACTTCTCGAAGATAGCTAGACCTTTGACTCAGTTGCTGCGAAAAGAGTCAATTTTTTTTAATTAAAACCGCCAAATTTTTATAAAACGATATTTTTGATATAAAAAACGGTTTCGTATATTTTTTTTTGCGTTGTTTTTTATTATAAACAACGGCCATGGAAACAACGAGTGTATTTTTTATATAAAACGGTTTTTTTGCGTTTTTTTTGCTTAATTTTGTGCTAGTGTTTGGTGTGTCTGTGTTTTCATGGTTTTTGTTTGGTCACGTTGGCTTGTTTAAGCGCCGTTTGGACGAGATTTCTAGAGTTTATATTACGGTTTGTGAAGGGCTTTTAGGGTTTTGGGGTTTATTTAGGGTTTTGAATGGGCTTCAGGGTTTAAGTAAGGTTTGTGGGCCTTTTTGGGCCAAGATGGGCTTTGTGTTAGGTTTTTCTTAGGTTTTGGGCTCTGAAATGCATTTGGCTTGTAATGTTATTATATTTGGGACGTGTTTGGACGTGAACTTGGCATGAGTGCGCGTCCCTTCGGGATTTGTGATTTGCATTTGTTTGGGCTTTTTGTATTTGAAAAGGCTCGATTTTCGTGTTTGGGCCTTGTTTGGTGTTTTGAGAAAGAATTTTTGTTGTGTTGGGTCGGTTTAAGCTAAAATGACCAAACGAATATTTATTTTACACGACTCATGCAATTTATCATCAGATGTGTTAGATGACTAAACCATTTTGAACATATTCTATCGTTGAACATTAATACGTTAAAAACATGCATAATGTGACAAGTTCGTTTCATCATTGGGTTTTGTTGGGGGGGTGCAGATACGGGTATCTACAGAACCCCGGTTTTGACTGCGATTGGACTAAAGCGCTAGCCAAACTAGATGATAGTATCTGGACCGTTACAGTCTCATTACCATCGGTGGCACAAAGTATGTGTCTCGAGGAAGAGACGAGGTCTTTGTATCGAGCTATCAGTTGGAAAGACAACGGGTTTAAGGACATGATGGTCCTTTCACGTTTAGGGGCATGCCGACCCGCGCGTTGACATCCAATAACTCTTGTAGATTGGGACGTCTGCAGATGGTGGTTTGGAGTTTAGTCAAACAGTCTGAACTGTTCTGTGCTTGAACGCTTGCTCGCATGCTTGGACTCTTGTCGAGTGCTCGTGCTTGGACTCTTATCGAGTAAGTATATTTTCTTTGAAAAATTTGACAATGAAAAACTTGATTTTTAATAGTTTGGATTTTAAGTACATTTTAATAAGTTGAGAGGTACCACTTATTTTTTCAAAAATCTAAAGATTATGTAGAATTCGAAAAAATATTGACTGAAGTGGTTGCACGACGTCGCCTGCCCTTTAAGTACTTTAATATGTGGTTTAAGGACAGTCAATTTAAAGAGGTGATATCACGCGAATGGACTTGTAGGGATTCAGGTACATGGATGTATCAACTTGTTTTCTAAATTGAAGCGTTTGAAAAGTGGCTTGAAGGCACTTAACAGGATGAGCTATAGTGATATTGAAAATAGAGTTAAAGTAGCCAAAATTGCCCTTGCACAGGTCCAGAAGGCGATCCAATGTTCTCCCCTTGATAAGTCCTTGATTGCTACTGCACGGGAACTACAGAAGGAAGTCGTTAGCTCGCAATGTGCTTGGTATTCGTTCCTTGAGCAGAAAGCTAAATTGGATTGGCTTAAGATGGGTGATGATAATACGAAGTATTTCCACACACAGTTACGGGTACGAAGAGCTAAGAATCAGGTGATTTCGATTCAGAATATGGAGGGTACCTTATGCACTGAGTCGTCTGATATCCAATCTGCCTTTATCCAGTACTATCAATCTTTGTTGGGAAGTGCGTAAAAGGTTACTGTTGTCAACTACAATGTTCTGAAAAGTGGGCTGCTGGTTACACCTGAACATAATCAAATTTTAGATGGTCAATTCACTTCGGGGGAAGTCAAAGACGCTATGTTTGATATTCATGGTAATAAGGCCCCGGGGCCTGATGGTTATAGTAGTAAATTTTTTAAGGATTCTTGGTAAATCACCGGTCCTCTAGTTACTAAGGCGGTTTTGGACTTCTTGAATAAGGGTAAGATGCTGAAACAGATTAACACCACTCTTGTTACTCTTATCCCTAAGCTGGAGAATCCGACGAATGTGACGCAGTTTTGACCTATTGCTTGCTGTAACACAATTTATAAATGTATAAGCAAGGTCTTATGTAACATGTTGAGCCAAATTCTGCCAGATATTGTTAGCCCCTCTTAAAGTGCATTTATAAAAGGAAGGGATATTGTTGGGAATATTCTCATCTGTCAAGACATTGTTCGGTTATATGGGAGAAAGGCTTGTTCCCCACGTGCTATAATGAAACTGGATTTGCAGAAGGCCTATGACTCCATTGAGTGGGTTTTTGTTGAGAGTATGATGCGTGGCCTTGGGTTCTCTGATCATTTTGTTTGCTTAATTATGGAATGTATTTCGACCCCTTATTATTCACTATCTCTTAATGGTGAGTCGTTTGGGTTTTTCAAAGGGAAACGGGGTTTGCGACAAGGAGATCCACTATCCCCTCTGTTGTTTGTTATATGCTTAGAATACTTGAGTCGTATCCTCAATAAGATTCGCGATTTTGTGCCTTTTCGGTTTCATCCTTTATGTGGTCGGGTTGCCCTTAACCATTTGGCTTTTGCGGATGATGTGCTGTTATTCGGTAGAGGTGATCGAGAGTCCATCATTGCATTACTCCGAGCCTTTGAAACGTTTTCTCGGGCTTCTGGATTGAAAATGAATAAAAGCAAATCCCAGATTTATAGTAATGGGATGGATGGAGGTGTTGTGGATGAAGTGGTGAGAGTGACGGGGATGTCTGTTGGTACTCTACCTTTTCGATACCTAGGAATACCAATTGCTGCTAGACGACTCACAGTACTGGAATGTTCGGTTTTGGTGGATAAGGTGGTCAGTAGGATCCGCGCTCTGGGTGGTAGAAAGAGCTATACAGGGCGTCTAGTTCTCATAAATTCGATTCGATCATAAACCACTTGCACTCTTACTGGTCGCGCATCTTTATTCTACCCTCAACAGTGCTTAAGCAAATCACAAGTATCTGTCGGAATTTTCTTTGGACGGGGTGTGCGTATGATAATAGTACTTGTAATGTTGCTTGGGACTCGATTTGCCGAGACAAGAAGATTGGGGGCATGGGTGTTCATGATTTGATACAATGGAATAAAGCTACTATTGGCAAATATGTTTGGTGGATTGCTAAAAAAAAGACCATTTATGGGTACGTTGGGTTCATGCTGTATATATTAAATCGTGTTCATGGTGGGATTACAGCCCTGGTCAGTCGGGGAGTTGGGCTTGGCGACGTATTTGTAAGATCAGAGGGTACTTTGCTGATGGTTATTCTGCGAATGAATGGAGTATGGACCCGAAAGGATACTCTGTCAAAAGTGGCTATAAATGGCTACGACCTCCAATTGAGGAAGTTCCGTGGTATGGCTTGATTTGGTGTAAGGATGGCCTTCCTAAACATAGCTTTATTGGATGGCTTATGGTTCAAGAGAAGCTCCTTACTAGGGATCGCCTTCTCCGTATAGGGGTGTTGACATATGCGGTGTGTGTCTTATGTAATGATATGATAGAATCCCACGAACATCTGTTTTTTCGATGCGGCTTTAGTAGACGATGTATTGATTTGTTGCGCGGACGGACTAAATGGGGACTCCCTGCTAATGACATCATTTCATGGTGGAAAGCTCGGACTTCCAAATCCGAACATGCTGCTGCTGCCCCTGTGTTGCTTGGCCTCGTTTATGATATTTGGTGGGCTAGAAATTGTTGTCGGTTATCGGGTGTAGTAATGCGCCCTGAGATCATGATAGAGAGGTTGTTGGCATCACTATCTTAGTTAATTACTCTAGTCGTAAATGTTGGAATATGTAACCATGTTGGTTTGTAAGAGCGTCACGATGTAATATCTAAGGTTCTCAGTAATTCTCCTGTAAGGCTGAACTTGCACTAAGTTAATGTGAGACTAAAGTACAAATTGCAGTTAGAGAGGTACAAAAACATGAAACAAATCTACTAAAGTCACTACCAGAGGTACTAAAAAGATTTAGTAACAATTAATCATAATTATACCTTAAATAGTACAAAAGGTATATAATCGGGTACAAATGAGGCAGATTTACAATAATTTATTGTAAGTCTTGACTTACACAAGAATTATCTTACCTTTGATCAAAAAAAAAAAAAAACTAAAAATAAATTAAATTTAAAAATAAAACCACAAATTCATAGATGAATGTTATGGAGTATAATTACAAGATTCAAAAATCTAATTATTGATTTTCTTCCCATTTCCCTCAAAAAAAAAAAATAAGAGAGGAAAACAAATAAAAAATAAAATAATAAGAAGTCATAATAAAGACAGAGTGGCCTCCCGTTGTAACGGCCAACATCCCCACTCGTTGGCCGGCCAACGTGCTCCGATTTCTCATTCTCTTCTTTCCCCCCCAACATTCTTACCCAACCAACACCCATTTTCTTCCTTTCTTTTCCTTCCCACCAAAAATTAATTATTTAATTTAAAAAACAAAAAAAATTAGTCAAATCAATTCGATAAACAACCCCAGGAAAATTCTCGTGAAATTTGTTAATCTTTGTCGTTGTGGTTGGGGTGGTGGTGGTTGTGGTGGTGGTGGTGAAATGCAAAACAATATAACGTCAACGATGCGTAGCTTAAAGCTGATCGACGGTTGCAAAGGTGGGGCCCAGGTGTACGCCGTCAACACCACCGCACCGAGTCAACTGGGTCCCGCTCAGGACCACCACCTCCGAGTCAACTCGACCCGATCCAAACCCGCTGCCCCACACCGGCATACCCACTCAAACCTCGACCCTCGGATCGACATTCTCCTTGACGACCCGCTTCTTCCATTCGGGTTACCTTCCTCCGATCTCGTGGAGCCCACCATCGACCCAAACCTCCGCCACGTGGATCTCGTTTCCTCCCTCGCCGACCTCTACCGCCGCACCGACACCTGTCACGAGCTCCGCCGCTGCGGGGCCTACCTCGAGCAGTGTGCCGTCCTACGCTGCGTGTGGGACCCACGCCTCTTCCGACGTTGCCTCCGAAGCGCACGTCAGCACGCCGTCGACGTCCACAGCAAGGTCGTCCTCGCGGCGTGGCTCCGCTTCGAGCGCCGTGAGGATGAGCTTCACGGGTCCAACCCGCTTGATTGCTGTGGCCGCAATATCGAGTGCCCCGTCTCGGGTTTGGTTTCGGGTTACGACCCTGAATCCGCTTTCGATCTGTGCTCTTGCTCCCGAAAGCCGACTCACGATTACGATGATGTTGATGAGGACACCGCGGAATGTTCTACTTCCTCGGACGATGATGATGGTGGTGGGTTTGAGTTTGATTTTTCGTTTATTGTCGGGGATGACGAGGTCAGGTGTGTTCGTTACAATGTTAGTTTGCTTTCTAGGCCGTTTAATACGTTGTTGTACGGGGATTTTGTCGAGTCGAAACGAGAGAATATTAATTTCACGCAGAATGGTGTTTCTGTTAATGCTGTTAGAGCCTTGGAGTCATACAGTAGGACGAAGAATTTGGGTCGTTTCGATCCTGTTGTTGTATTAGAGTTGCTTTCTTTGGCGGATAAGTTTTGCTGTGACGTGTTAAAACATGATTGTGATGTGTATTTATCGTCATTAGTTACGAGCATGGAGAAGGCATTGATGTTGATGGATTACGGGTTGGAGGAAAAGGCGTATCTTTTAGTCGCTGCTTGTTTGCAGGTGTTTCTCAGGGAGTTGCCTGGTGCGTTGAACAATGAGAGGGTGATGAGGTTTTTCTGTTCTGCAGACGCGAGTGAAAAGTTGGCGTCTGTAGGGCATTCGTCGTTCTTGTTGTACTATTTTCTAAGCCAGACCGCAATGGAGGAGGACATGAAAAGTAACACTACGGTGATGTTGTTGGAGAGGATGGTGGAGAATGCCACGGAGACGTGGCAGAAACAACTAGCGTTGCATCAACTTGGTTGTGTGATGTACGAGAGGAAAGAGTACAAGGATGCTCAGAATTGGTTTGAGGCTGCTTGTGAAGCGGGTCACGTGTATTCCGTCGTTGGTGTTGCTAGAACAAAGTTTAAACGCGGACATAAGTACACCGCTTATAAGTTGATGAATTCTTTGATTAGTGATTATAACCCCACAGGGTGGATGTATCAGGAACGATCTTTGTATTGCGTAGGGAAGGAGAAAATGGCGGATTTAAATAAAGCGACTGAATTAGACCCGACATTAACGTTTCCTTACAAGTATAGAGCCGTTGCGCTGCTGGAGGAAAGTCAAATAGGCGCTTCCATCTCGGAAATAAACAAGATTATAGGTTTTAAGGTCACGCCGGATTGTCTCGAGTTGCGAGCTTGGTTTTCGATTGCGATGGAAGATTATGAAGGTGCATTAAGAGACACGCGGGCAGTTTTGACGTTGGACCCAAATTATATGATGTTCAACGGGAAACTACCGGGAGAACAGTTGGTAGAGCTTCTTCGGCCCTACGTGCAGGAGTGGAGTCAGGCTGATTGTTGGATGCAATTGTACGATAGATGGTCGTCTGTCGATGATATTGGATCTTTAGCCGTTGTGCACCATATGCTAGCAAATGATCCCGGAAAGAGTCTCCTTAGGTTCCGACAATCTCTGCTTCTCCTGCGGTAAGCACATACCTTACACGCCTTAGCTGCTGCTATAATCTAAAGAATACCAAGACGCAGGCACTGTCTAAAATTACCGTTTCTGATGACTGTTTGTTCCTTATATGAAATTGTTATCGTGCTACATTGTAGTTGCATTCTCCTTCTTACATTGGTAAATTATCACATGGAGTTCTTTTGTAGCTAGTAGCTTCTCAAGTCGATCCAAACAATTGCATGTTACGGGTTTGGACTCCCTGCATTTAAAATTTCATGCATTTGGTGAAGTTTACCATTATTGGATAGAAAAATGTATGTGTGTTATATTTTATCGCATAAAATCGGAAGGAAATAATATTTCTTTGCTATATTGAGTAAAATGCACCAAATGCATGGAATTTCAAATGCAAACCGTAGTTGAGATAGTCGAAGTAGGAGTTCAAGAATAGATCGGTTACTTGTAATACCAAATTAATATTCTTAATCGTATTTCAATTCGGAACTGAGAGATGATTTGTTGAATCTTTCTCATGTCTGGTTCTATTATATCTTACAATGCATTGCCAGACATAACGTTTCTTTTATCTCATTTATTTGGAAAATGCATTTGACAGGTTGAATTGTCAGAAAGCGGCAATGCGTAGTCTGAGATTGGCTCGAAATTGCTCCACATCCGACCATGAGAGGCTTGTCTATGAAGGGTGGATCTTGTATGACACAGGTCATCGAGAAGAAGCTTTAGCAAAGGCGGAGGGGTCGATTGCCATACAGAGATCATTTGAAGCGTTTTTCTTGAAAGCGTATGCATTGGCAGATTCAAATCTTGATCAAGAGTCCTCATCCTACGTTATCCAACTTCTGGAGGAAGCTCTTAGATGCCCATCAGATGGTTTACGTAAAGGACAAGTACGTCATCTTAGTTAAAGCATATCGCTTTTTATCACGTACTCTTTACTATTTAGTCACTGCGTTTTTTTTCTCTTTTACTTTGAAAATTCGCAGGCTTTAAATAATCTAGGAAGTGTTTACGTTGACTGCGAAAAGCTGGATCTTGCTGCTGATTGCTATATGAATGCTCTTAATATTAAGCACACTAGAGCTCATCAAGGTCTAGCACGTGTATATCATCTCAAAAATCAGCGCAAGGCTGCGTATGACGAGATGACAAAGCTGATAGAAAAGGCCAGAAATAATGCGTCGGCTTATGAGAAAAGGTCGGAGTACTGTGACCGTGATATGGCAAAAAAAGATCTTACAATGGCGACACTCCTCGATCCACTGAGGACATATCCATATCGATACAGAGCAGCTGGTAAGCTTAGACTACGTATCTACTCCCTTCCAATGATTTTTAATATACCTTTGTTTGGAGAGAAGGGATTCGGAGATAAAGACATGTATGCCTCCTTTCAGTGTTTTTATGCAAGCGTGTTTCGCTTGAACGCGTAATTCACGGGCTTCACCTTTGACATGGTGGCCCACTTTATGCGTGATTATCCCTTATAATTGCTTTACATGATATAACTAAGGTTTCCATATGATTCTACATTTCCATTCCATTCCTATAATTTTGTTATAGCTTAATGAGATTAATGAAAATGTTTTATTAAACTATCAAACCCGTCCTTTATTGTAAAACGAAACACAACTGCTTTTATAACTGCAATGGTACATCTGATGCCCTAAACCTCTGTGAGGCAATCTGTTTTGTCGCTATGGTTGAAGCGTATCGTAGTCGACATGAGATGTTTTGTGGCATGGAAGCAATTAGATAGACTGAGCGCAAATGCTGGCTGTTTGAATGGGATAATTTCCTCGATAATATGGGGTATGGCTAACAATTTTTTCAATTAGGTGTATTAGTTTAGGTTTGGATTAAATTTACGTTGCAAAATAAAGACGTAATGGTTTGGATAGGGAGATAATCTGGCTATACTCTATTTCCGTGTTAGTATTTCACTTGTGGTTGTTTGTTCTTTGTTTGATTTTGTTTAGGGTAGAAAATTTTCTCGTCTTTCTATTAACCATCACTATGGCTGCAGTATTGATGGATGACCATAAAGAAGATGAGGCCATTTCGGAGCTTTCGCAGGCCATATTCTTCAAACCCGATTTACAACTTTTGCATCTTCGAGCTGCATTTCATGACTCCATGGGCAACTATTCTGACACCCTTCGAGATTGTGAGGCAGCACTTTGTCTCGATCCCAATCACACTGATACCCTTGAACTGTACAATAAGGCACGTGAAAGAACCGATGAACAACAGAAGTGACATGATGTACAAATTGACTTAAAGCTGCTTTCACATGGCAATGTCTTCTTTTTTTCCCAAGAGCCAATTCACGATAAGTCTGTGAACACTTCGGGAATATCTTGTGTACCCTTCATGTATGAGACGTTGAGGAGAGAACGTCCATGATTAAAAGGTAACAAAAGAAAGATAAAAAGCGACATGTAAATATATCTATATTTTAATTGGGTTGCGGGTTTTGATACGCACAGGAATTGAGAAACGCGGTTGTCTCCTCCGCTTAAAGTGGCCGTGTTTTAGACACACACTGCGGCCTGTTTTGTGTAGACGGCAGAATCAGTCCCGTTGTTGTAGAGGCTTCTGTCATGTAGTTTTGTAAGTTCTGTAACATTGTGAATGTCCTTTTTTTTTGTACTATTTGTAATTTGTAAACTGGCAATTTTTTTTTTGCCTTCAAAATGACACACCAACCTCTGCCTGTCAGATGACTGAGAGCAGACTGTATTACACTTGCATATTAAGAAACTCTTCCTCTCAAAATTGAGGAACACTTTTGAGTTATCTGGTTTATCTGTATATGATGTCGTTTTCGCTACGATATTTCGACTTGAAATCCTGTTCATTCAGCTGTTCAATTACCTACTTTTTTAAACTGTCAATTTGGATAATTCAAAAATAAGACCGTCTTGTATGAGATTGCCAATTTGGTGAAATATATGTTTTCATGACAGCAACGCAGTGCCTTAGTTGCTCAGGCTGGTCTATTTTCGAAGAAACGAATCTAATTTTGGCGGCTAAAACTTGTTTATAATACTCCATATATATAGAGTAATACTTTGACTTGTATACAAATATTAACAGAAATAGAAAAATTTTCATTTCTAATATTTTATTCACTTATATGAGAGGTCTTATGATAATATTATCAAGAAACTGTCACGCTTAACAATTTGTGATACAAATTACAAAGTATTTCGTAATAGTTATAATTACAATAATGACAACATCTATTGTATATAATTGTCTGATGGAAACATATTGCATTTTATATAATTGTACTATTTGGCATGTAAAAGTGGGACCAAAACAAGTACAGCTATGGCCAGGGGTTGCACAATGTTGCCTCTATCTTGTTAAATTTTTTTTTTTTTGGTCAATCGAATTGCGCACTTAGTCGCATTACAATAAGGGGAGGGGGGATTCGAACTGTGACCTATCGTCCAGAATACCTATGTCTTAACTCTTAACCAACTAGGCTAAGGACCTGTTCTTTTCATTTCATTCGATTCGATTCACCACTTCGATTCATTCGATTCGATTCATTCGATTCGATTCATTCACTTCACTTCGATTCAAAGACTGCATGTTATAAATTTGAACTTCATTCGATTGGGCCTGATTCGATTCGATTCGATTCGCCATTCATTTCTGGATTCGATTCGATTCAATTCGATTGATTCGATTCAATTTAAAAAGTCCGAAAGAACAGGTCCTAAGACATCTTGGTTGTTAAATGTTAATGTCACCATCGCCTTATTGTCTTCAATTACTATTATTGGGCAGTTAGAAGTTTATTTCTATTAAAATAAGTTAGAACATCTTTCTATATCCGGCATCTTATGTTCTTGATTAGTTATGTTTTGAATCGATCGAATCTGGCAATTTAATTATAAATATGATAAATGACAGGGCTCAAATTCAAAACGCTTTATGTACTGATCGAAATATTATGCTCGATATGTATGGTAGGTTATACAGATTAAGTTGTTTCAATGTTGAACAACTTGGTCATCACAAACATACAAATGCAACCAAAATAATCGCAACAAAACACTATTTAAGCCTCAAATTAAAGCTCTCCAACAATTATGGGAATAAGCAACAGATACGACAGTTTCAACATGAGCACCATGCTAAACCTGCAATACAGCAGCAGCGGTAACCTCCGAAACTCGACCAAACAAAGCAAAGTACATATTCTTTTTCAAAGACGACTAAAATCATACCAGATATTGTTATGAAAATATAATTCAAAGCGCGAACCTAATTTCACAGACAGCTCTATTATGTTACCCCTCATGCCCAGTATACGGCCAACAGCCCCGGAGAATGCAACTACTCAAAGTAAACCGAGACTTGAGGAATATCGACATCATTGTCCTCATCGTCTTCACAAGCAACCACCACATCGAAATGCTTCCGATTAGCCGGCAGCTCCGCTTTAGCGACATCCCTTGCAAGATCCACGAGCTTCTTGTCCATTCTATCCTTGTGCCTCGGGAACATGCTGTTATAAAGCAAGCAGCTGCCGTACGAAATGCTGTAAGCGTTGAGCCCTTTGCTCCCCAGCCAATCGAGAAGTTCTCTCAGCGTCGGATTATCCTTGAGGATCCAACGGTCCCAAACTGTCCAGCTCATGTCTTGATGCTTGATCACTTTTGGTGGGACTGGCTCAGCCATTGAGAAGAGAGGAAGTGCCAGGTTGGCGAAAGTGTTGCGGTATGCCTCGACCTTGTGTCCTCCGTCAACGACTTTGTAGAGCTCGAGGCAAACTAGACCTGTTGCCATGGCAGTGGCGGTCGCAATGGCTGGAATGATTCTGCCGGCAATGAACTTGGCCTTGAGTTTGTCCACTTCAGGAATCCCATAATTCCTAGCTCTCATGTTGGCGAGTCCAGCTATCATATCCATGTGGAAGTTTGTATCGTCATCCTGAACGTTCACGACAAACAATTACAATCACACTTACATCATCTATGTACAAAGACAAACAAATATTATGCAAAGCGAAATTTAACCCCCTCGATTTTGGTTACATCTAACAAATCTCTTCTTTTTCTTTTTTTTTTTTTTTTTGGGAGATTTCAAGGATAATTTTTAGTCGCCTTTAATGATATATTTGGGAACTAGGTTTTGGAATTGAAATTAAAATTTGAGTCAATTTCGGAAAACTTAGGATTTGGAACTGATCAACTGAAATTGGCTTTATTTCTCTTAACTCCAATCCTAATTCAAAATATGGTCACCTCAAATTCTACGTAAATAGTTAGTTATTTGAATTCCCCCTTTTTTTTTTTTTTTTATCTTTTTCTCACTTTTGAATGAATATGTAAAATACTTTGAAATATTTAAGAAATCGATACTCCCCCATTCAAATAAAAACTTGGCATGACGTCATGACACATTTGTCGAGGCGCATTTTGCAAAGCTAATAATTATAGTTACACAATATAAAAAAAAATTCTAAATCTGTTATTGATATTGTATTTAAGAAAACGTATCGAATAAGATAACACGTGACTATATTATCACTTATATATTTGACGAGTATCAAAGATTACCTAAACTCATGAGTAATGTCAAAAGGTGGAATGCAAAGTTTTGATTTGAATTGGGTACAAATGATCAATATTCTACAATTTGTGTATTTTTCAAGGTGATATAACCAAACAAAATTCTACATATCAAGGGTTGTCAGTTTCAATTTCAATAGCATCAGTTGTCAAATATCATCATGGAATTAAAATACAACATTCCAAATTCTAAAGATGAATCTAAAGACTTCATATGAAAATGACAAAAAGACAAGTTATCGTCTCAAAAGAGTCAAAACCTAAACCTTTGTACTTCTAAATTGGGCAAGTATTACAGCGAATGAGTACAAAAATGAAACACCGTGGCCATAAATACCCCAAATGTAACTGCCAACGTAGAGAAAACAGCATACCAAAGGACATGGTACATGCAATTCATGGCATTCATTCCCTAATTGAGATTAAGAATAGCATTACTCATGGCTATAATGTGTCATATATTAGGATATGAGAAGAGCTCGTAATTCAGTATATACGCATGTTAACAGGTACTTAAAAGTTGTTAGAGAGCACATACCTTCTCAAACAGTACTGGATTCATCTTGTAGCCAGAAGGAAGTTGTTTCCTGCAATTCTCTAACCTCGATATCAGCTGCTCAATCACCTCACCGTCATCGATTGAAGCGTTAGAAACACTTGTTTCCTTTTCATCGGTGACTATTTTCACACCTTTCTTAGGTTCAAAATCAGGAACAATAACACTGTTAACAGCATCAGCCATTTTTTGTTGGGACTTGACCCAGTCAGGTATAGGGATACCAAATGTCTCTGCACGCAGTATAGATGCTGCTGTCACAAAGTGAAGGTGGCTCTGATCATTAGTAGAAAACTGAAGTGGGCGCGGGAAACGTTTTGGTGCTGACCAAAATGGAGCACCAGTGCTGGTTACAGCATCCTCAGGAAACGTAAAGGTCAACTGCTTCACACGGTTGGAGAAATAGTCTTCAAACCTAGACAAGTGGAAGTAGATACATGGTTAAGAGAAAAAAAAAATATGAGGAAAACAAAACTGAGAAGCCTGATTAAAAGGAAAAGGAAAAAAATGATCAGTCAAATACCTCAAACGTGCCCAGGTGATGCAGTCCTGGAATGTTACGCATCTATCAGTGTCAAGGCACTCAATTACACGCTCGAGTGTGTCTCTAGCCTGTGCATCACCAGCTTTTGTCATGGATGCTGCATACTCACCTGGGCTGCTCAGGTAAGCATTTACTTCAGCAGGAGTCTTTTCAAGAAGCCCCTCAAACTCAGAGCGAGCCCATGTCAAGCAATGGTCAATATTGTGAGGAAAAGAGTGTACAGTACACATGGGAGCTTGTTTCTCAGGTGGATCACGTGAAGCACCATAGTTTTCAGTCAGATGAGGTATGACCATTTGAGTATTACACTTGGCTCCAAGGGTTCCAGACTCGAGAAGAGGCTTTTGGAAATACACACACCTCTGATCTATGTAGAGCCTGGCATTGACATTATCAAGCGCATTGATCACGACACTGAGATTCTCCCAGAATGTGTCATCAAAAACATTCTCAGTCTCAGGGCTTGCGCGATTTTGAAGAGCTTCAATGTGAAAACGAGGATTCATTGATGCAGCAGCTGCTGCAGCAACAGTTGATTTTGACTGCCCAATATTCCAGTCACGGAAAAGAAATTGTCTGCTTAGATTACTCTTCTCTATAACATCATCATCTGTAATAGTCAACTTTCCTTCATTGCCACATGAAACTCCCATCAAAGCAAGATTTTTCAGAAATTCACAGCCTAGAGCACCAGATCCAACAACAAAAAGTTTTGCTTCCTCGAGCTTTTTCTGAAGCTTGGCTCCAAAAACAGAAATTTGGGCATCATATCGACTGTTCAAGGGTTTCAAATCATTTGGATCCAATGGCTCTGTTGGAAGGGATTCCACAGAATCAAAGTAGAAAAACTGCAGATAAACAAAGAAAGTAACATGAATATTCTAATTGTACACCCAAAGATAATCGAAGGAAAATAAAAAGATGGCGAAGCAAAAATAAATTCAAAATACTGTCGGGTAAGGAACTACGATGCAAACAAGAAAATAAACAAAGGATTACAAGGGAAAAAAAAAAAAAAACACGACCCAGATCCCCTCTTACTACGACAGCAGCCACAACGATAAATAGCGAAACTAAAAATAATCACAGAGCATGTACTAGTGTGGTAGTGCCTGCTACAGCAGATATGAAAGCTTTCATGGGCGAGGAAGGTGTGACCAAAAAGATAATTTAAAGCAGGTCTAATTCTTTAATCTGGGTATCAGAGTACATATAAAAAAACAAGGGCATGCACACTGGGCCACGACAAGAATATTACCAAGATTATCACTTCCGCCATTTCTTAATATATGATTTCTCACGTTTCAAGACACTCACTTCTCTCTTCATTATCTGATAAAATATTTTGTTAGACATCATCAAATGTATGCTCATATGAAAACTCTTTTTGCAAGGAATTTAATGGTACAGTTTTTATATCTTTTGGATAAATATACTTTATTAAAATTAAAGTCAAAGTCTTGTCTCATCAAATAAAAACATCACATATTAAGCAATGAGAGAGTATGATCAGAAACGGACATCTGGAAACCTGTCGGAAAAAACTTAACATCCTAGGAAGGCAATTTTAGAAGACTAACCTGGAAAAGTGGATGGAATTTCCCAGAGCAGGCCTTAATAACTTCTTGGCCAACAATGCCACCAAACATTGCAGCCATTGGGTTCAAAACAGCCTTTGCACCAAAAGCGAAAAGACGAATCAAGTTCTGATCAATGTTTTCAACTTTCCCATCAGCTAAGCCATCATTAATTTCCACAACAAATGATTGTAGTTTTTGAGCATCCTCCTCGGATCCAGCAACAGGATATCTACCCAATTCTGATACAAACTTGTCCAATGCCTGGAAAGCCAGGTGAAGTAGTGGTGGCCGGTCAAACTTGGAGAAGTCACTAAGTAGAAATTCACCAGGGTCCGATAGAGCGTCACGTAGAGATTTGAAATTCAACACTTTGGGCTGTTTCACCTGGGTTACAATGCCACCTTTCTCATATGGAGTAAAATTAGTAGTATCTTCATCAAGAGTGAAAGAATAAGGTCTTGAGCTTTTGACCTTTCTAGGCTTTCCATCATTCAATTCTGTCATGCCACAAACTTCTGAGAACACAACAAGATCACCATCTTGAAACTCGAGCCTTTCATCATCCACACAAGTTATGAGAGCAGGATTGTCATTGCTGATGGATGCAATTATGCCTGTGTGTGGATCGTTACCATCCACATCAACAACAGTAAACTCGGGACCAAAATCACAGAAGATACTGCCAAAGAGGCCACGTACTTCAGTTTTGATGAAAGCAATGGGAGGCTGGTGGTTACGGCAATATTCATCAAACTCAATTGCTTTATCCAAGCCGATGTTAGTAAACACTACAGCCTGCAATGAAAATTTGTAAAAGGACGATAAGAATAAAGAATCACATAACTAAATGTTGCCAGACAGAGAGCTAATTATCTACTCTCACAAACATGAAAATTTGGAACTTAAGCAAGAAATTATTTCCAGGACTAAACTCTCAACCATTTGAATATAGCACTACATAGATAACTAACAAAATCTGAAGTACTTGCCAACCTTTAAACCATGTCATGAACATTGATATAGCAGTGATACATTCTAATATGAATGAATCATTGATGTCATGAACTTAAATGAGGACATTTCAAACCTCTTCAATACATCAGATTATCAGAAGACAATTTAGATCATTGTACTCCATATATATGTAATGATGCAATTTAAATTGTCATGTTTAATTTATCAAAACCACTATGTTTTCATACTACACTCTCTCGTCTCCCTTAGTCCCTTCAAACTCACGTGCCATATTAGCTCAAATCCCTCTCACAAAGTCAGCAGACCAGTGCACTTAGATTTGAAGGAAAGGGTCACCATTCTAGATGTACTTACTATTTAGTGTATGCTATGGATGTATGATCAAAAGAATCAAATGTATTTAAGGCCTGTATTTAAGGCCACGTTGTTGTAGTTCCGCCCCAAACCCCCTTATAGTGTGTTTGGATAGGTGGATTTGATTTGAAATTTTGGATTTGATCCAAATAACTTGTTTGGCAAAATACAAAGATTTGGATTTGGATTTGAACAAAATTCATCCCTACACCAATCCAAGCTTAAATTTGGTGATTTCAAATTCAACCTTCATCCCATGTCATTTGCAAATTCCACATTTCACAATCAAGATTTCAAATGAAATGACTATTATCAAACGCTACCTTATAGAATTTTAACAATTGACATCCCCTAATTCAATATGGAGTGCATCTTAAAAACTACTTTGTATTAAACAACAAATGGAGCAAGTGTAATCCTGTCTTAATAATAGACCCCATGATCAATAATTTCTCACCAGTATTGATAATTATAAAAGAAACAATGACAATAAATAGCTAACAGTCTTAACAATTTACCTGAAAGTCAGAAAGTTTTTCCTTGGTTAACTCAGTGGTTAAGGTGGAAACAGCCACAGCATTATTCAGTTCTTGCAGTTTCTGAAGAGACACCAGAGCACGGTTCTTTCCCACATCATCTTCTGAAAATATAAAGTTGCTGGACAAATCCCACAATTCTACAACCCCTTCATCATGCAATGTAACTGACTTCACACCAGCAAGGATAAGATTTTTTGCTGCAAACCAAACACTACAACATTAGCGACCTACATTCATCCTAGACTAGTAACATATCACATTAACAATCGTTCAGCACAAATGATGTCTTCCTGACTGGGCTTTCTTATGAAACAGCATAGCAAACGCAGATGTTATATTCGTGCCTCTTCTCTTCATTAACAAATTACACACACAAGTGAAGAAACCAACCAGAAGCAAGAGTTGTCATAATCAACTTCCGCTACAACTTTGACACAAACATATTTCTTTCTCTAATGCACTGCATTAAACCTACTAGCCGCCAAAAGGTAAGAAAGATAATCAGTACGAAAAGAAAGTAGTCCACATTAATTCACATCTTTTTTTGGCCCTTGAAATGAACCTATAACAAGTCTAGCTTGGCCAAGATAAACACATATAGTACACTCATGCAAGTGCAAACTCATATTTCTTCTTAAACAGTTAACAAATCCAAAGAGCGTAGGACAAGAAAAATGGAGCAGAAAGACTTGGGGAGCTGACATAGCTGACAGTACAGCTCGCGACAGCCAAAAAGGCCGCATCGAACTAAATTGTAGTAGAGACACCTAAGATAACGTTTGGAAACACTCATTTTTAAAATCTGGAAAATAAAGCACCAAAATTCAATTTCTATTTTTATATCTACGAAATATTTGGAATAGCAATTTAATTTTCAATTTCACAATGTTGTCGAAAATAAAAATCATACTCCGTAATATACATTGAATATAAAGCTACAAACAAGTATTTGTGTGCCTAACAATGGGTAGAAGAGAGAGAGGCACTATGGAGGAAGATAGTCATGCCTTTTCAACCGGGTAGAGTAAACAACGAAAGGAGGGCTCAAACGGTTACGTTTATGCTTGTAGTGAATTTCACTTGGATTAATCCCACATTCAAATCCAAATTCATCAGATTCCTAAACAGTTTCTTTGGGCTAAACCCAAATTTTTAAACTGAAACACTTGTATCCAAACACACTAAAAACGGATTACAGAATCCAAATCCATATTCAAGAAGACTTCAAAACAAGGCTCCTAGATTCTAGAAAACAATTATTCAATTGACTTAATGAAGACCACATAAAAAGCAAAAGAGGCAGTTTATATGCTTCCATTACACACAAACAAGGTAATCAATGGCATACAACAGAAAGTCTATTTCAATGTGCATGCCCTACAAATTCTTCTGTGGAGTCTCAATCAACTCACATGATCATGCGAAGATACAGCAGTCTGACATAGCTCTACGACAAGTGACATGCATACAAATCTTATGGTGTAATTTTCATCATTTCTGATTCACGTGCGGATATTCTTATATTGGAAGACCAGATTGCAGATGTGACTCAAACACGACAAATCTCTCAACTCTAAGAGAACACTTACACGATCTGCAAACTGTTACGATGTTGGACTTGAGAGCTTTGAACTACAGAGAACTATTCGGATGCCAACTTAAGAATCTCAAAAATGAGACTGAACAGAAAACAAGTCAGCAGTCCGCAGGCCAATAAATCTCAGCAGATGAGTTAGAAAACCCTAACTAACGCCACGAAATCTCGATTCTATCAGATGAAATAGTAAACCCTAATTAATCGACGCAGCCAAATATCAATTTCGAAATTCAGCAATCACACAGCAAAAGCATTTGAAACAATCAAATCACACCACCACACAACGATCGAAATGAAGGAAACAATCACAGACGTCGAAAATCGACGCAAATCAACAAAAAAAATAACGAAATCAAACCAAAAAAAATCATCGAAAGGAAGGAAACAATCACCGATTTCAGCACCGAGGCCTTGCAAACCAGAAACGAGAACATTCGAAGCGAAAAGGCGGCGCATCGTCTCACGGCCATAAACGGCGAGTTGACGGCTGTGCAAATCCTCGTCGATTTCGGAGGAATTGCTGTTAACGCCGTTAGTTTCACCGTCACGGAGGCCCATGGTGGTAGAGCGATCAGAGACAGAGTTGTCACTTCCGTTACCGTGAGTTGACGGCACCGTTACGGCGTCGGCGGCGGAAGATGAACCGACGGCGGCGATTAAGCAGGGTTTTTTGCGAGTAACGTCCACGTCAGCAGCCTCTCCTTCCACAGGTCTCTTGATAGGAAGCATATAGTACTAGCTCTCCTCTACTTCTTTTCAACTATGCATATACACTCACACACACATCAATCGCTCGCTCTATATATATATATAAGAAAATTTCACTTAAATAATTTAAATAAGAAAATTTCACTTAAAAAATAAATTAAATAATTTAAATAAGAAAAAAAAATAGTAATTTGGAAATCAATAATTATATGATGCATAATTTCACTTAAAAAAAAAATTAAATAATTTAAATTAGGGGAGAGCAAAATTGTCCGGATCGAAAAATTGGACCGGACCGGTGTATTTGGTCCAGACCGAACCCGGACCGAGGAATTTTCGGTCCGGTCCTCGGTCCACTTTTTCCCTTCGATTTGGTCTTTGGTCCATTTGGTCCAGATTTTGAACTGGACCAAATCTATTTGGTCCAGGTTTGGTCCGGACCAAGAAGTTTTTGGTCCGGTCCTCGGTCCACATTAAAAAAAATATTTGGTCTTCGGTCCGGTCCGGTTCGGTCCGATTTGGTCCGGTCTTGGACCAATGCTCAGCCCTAATTTAAATAAGAAAAAAAATAGTAATTTGGAAATCAATAATCATATGATGATGCATAATTTCCTTATGTAATAATATACATTAGATAACTTTTAGGCAAATCTTTTAATTTTTATGTATAATAAAATGTATTTGTCAAAATAATTTAAAATTAAAATCATTAGTTTCGTATAGAAAAATGCTATCAAATGAGTATAAATTTCAAGGTATTTCATCCAATCAAAAAATTCCACTTTAAAAATAAACTAAATAATTTAAATTGAGAAAAGAAATAATAATTTGGAAATAAATAATTATATAACACATAATTTCCTTATTTAATTATGACACATTAGATAATTTTAAGTAAGTTTTCAACCTTTTTTGTATATATATACATAAAAAATTTAGCTAGGTTGTAACACCCGGTGTTGTCCGAGGTTATTCGGGCCGGGTTCCCCGTTAAAGTGGTCCATGTGATGAGCTCAAGTGACCTAGTGCTTAAAAGGATTGTAAGTGCTACTCATATCAACAAGATGCATCTTCTTTTCTGGTGGCTCATCTTAAGAACTCTTCAGTTAAGCGTGCGCACAAAGTGCGCTGGAAAGGACCCGTGTTGGTTTGTAGGCGATGTACGCAGCCGGGTGAGCTACCGTGAATAACATTTCGGCCTTTGGTTAGGGTCGGGGTGTTACAAATGGTATCAGAGCAACCCGGCGACCGTGTGGTCGAATCCTATGTCTTGTTGGCCAGGAACGCACCTAGCTGGGGAGAATTCTGGAATGCTATATTGTAAGTAGCTACCAGGCGCAGCGAGGACGTTGCGTTTTTCAAGTGGGGGTGTGTAACACCCGGTGTTGTCGGAGGTTATTCGAGCCGGGTTCCCCGTTGAAGTGGTCCATGTGATGAGCTCAAGTGACATAGTGCTTAAAAGGATTGTAAGTACTACTCATATCAACAAGATGCATCTTCTTTTCTGGTGCCTCATCTTAAGAACTCTTGATTAAGCGTCTTCTTTGGAGAGTAGTCTTAGGATGGGTGACCTCTGGGAAGTTCTCGGGATGCGCACGAGTGAGGACAAAGTCTTTGGAAAGGGCGTGTTGGTGCAGTAGGCGATGTACGCAGCCTGGCGAGCTACCGTGAATGACATTTCGGCCTTTAGTTTGGGCCGGGGTGTTACAAACTTGTAACACCCGGTGTTGTCCGAGGTTATTCGGGCCGGATTCCCCGTTGAAGTGGTCCATGTGATGAGCTCAAGTGACCTAGTGCTTAAAAGGATTGTAAGTGCTACTCATATCAACAAGATGCATCTTCTTTTCTGGTGGCTCATCTTAAGAACTCTTCAGTTAAGCGTGCTTGTTGGAGAGTAGTCTTAGGATGGGTGCAAGATGCATTTTCTTTTCTGGTGGCTCATCTTAAGAACTCTTCAGTTAAGCGTGCTTGTTGGAGAGTAGTCTTAGGATGGGTGACCTCCTGGGAAGTTCTCAGGATGCGCACGAGTGAGAACAAAGTGCGCTGGAAAGGACCCGTGTTGGTTTGTAGGTGATGTACGCAGCCTGGTGAGCTACCGTGAATAACATTTCGGCCTTTGGTTAGGGTCGGGGTGTTACATAGGTACTACGTTAAATAGTTTTTGTAACAACCTGATTTTTCGTGACTTAATTAAATTAAGGCGGAAATATTAATTAAGTTCATATATTACAAAACCAGCTGTCATCGTCTTACAACTCATTATACATAATAAGAGTTATAGATAAAACAGAGTCTATTCGGTTACAATCTCTCAAAACGCAAAAGAAGGCCTTCAGTCCCCTGGTATAGATTGACAATTAAGCCTCGGGGTACCTACGCAATTAATCAGACTTTTAATCCCGCACACGCTAAGCCACATAAACCCGTACCGGTAAACAAATAGCAATCACATAGACTAACGTAATTAAATCAATACGGATATGCATACAACAGTGTAGTTCACAAAACGTAATGTAAAATAATACACTTAGCATGGCAAATAATTCATCAAATCATCTCAATTCATAAACATGGAGGACAAGCATTATCAATTCATTCATATTCGGGGTAGTCGACCCTTTTCAATTATATTCATATAGTAACACATACTCGCGAGTCTTGACTACAGAGCGGCTTGTGTACTCTCATAGATAATTACCCATATAATTTCCTATCAAAGTGCACTAGTTACTCAGACTCGTACATCAGATCAAACACTAAGTAGCGTACATAATAACTACCTAATATCCAACGCAACATGGATAATCTAAGATGAAACCCACCATGAGCCAACAAACCAGTAAGGATGGAAACATGCATTAACACCATAAAGACGTTAACGCACGATAGCGTGCCGGTCACATCAACGGACTTTAAATGCTAAAGATATCAAGCAGGTAATAAGGAGGATCAGTCCCTTGTCTTTTGTATGCATACACCACCCTATTGGTGCGTCTATTACACTACGACAGATCCCTCAGATGGGATGGTCATTTTCCAATTACCTCATATGGGCCCGTGAACGAATCGATACCCAGGGCGAAAATCACGTTAAATAACGACTATGAGAGTCATTAAATTACCACTATCACCTAATAAGCGTGATAGTGTCCCCATATGCGGCTACCTTACCAACCCTGGCCCTATAGCATTTAACATCGCAGACACCCGAGTATTTCATAAGTACTTCGTTTTCTCATTTTCTCATTCTTTTATTATTCAAGCGATCGTTCATACTAATTAATATCGGCGAACTTGTATAATGAAATTTTAGTTCTAACAGTTCTTCAGGTAAACGGAAGCACATAGAAAACTTAAATATTTATTTTGAGTCTGTTCGTAAATTTTTAAATATTTTTACTATTCATTATTTTACTATTCATGACGGTTACTATTCATCATTTTACTATTCATCACTTGTACGTATTTTTATACTTTGTACGTATTTTTATACTTATACGTATTCTTATACTTTTTACGTATTTTTATACTTTGTACGTATTTTTATACTTATACGTATTCTTATACTTTGTACTTCTACGTATTTTTATACTTATACGTATTCCTATACTTTGTATTTCTACGTATTTTTATACTTGTGATTAGATTCATTTTATTTACTAAGTACCATTTTCTAGTTTCGAAGTCGTTAAGTTCGTTTTGTATTTAGTGATTTGTAAAAAATATTTTAAAAGTAAAACTCGGTTAAGTTTAGTCATATACTTGGCTAAATTTTTAACGGTTCCCATTTTTAGCGATGTTGCCGTAGTTCATTTAATTTGTCTGTATGTCCAAGTCCATATTTAAGCAAAGGTAGTAGCACTCGAATTTGTTCATTTTAATATACGTAACATTATTTTTATCGGTTTCGTCGATTCTTTTTATTAACGATTTATTTAACAATTAAATTTAATCCTTTTAACTAATCAAATTTAATGACTTAGTGACCAATTCATTGTTGATCAAAATAGGCCCTAGAACCGTGGCCCTCTTAACACTTGAGTAATTTATTTTCGTTTTTCTAATTTATCGGTTTTTGACTTAAAGTTTTTATATACTAATTATTTAAATTATACTAAAGTGATTTAAACTAAGTTAAAATTTTATCAAAAATTTTATAAACAAAAGCTGAAATGCCGTGGCCCTCTCTTTTATTTTCTAAATTTTTATCTAAATTGTTTTAACTTATTTAACACTTATGTTTACTAAAATGATTACTAACTAGCTAGTAAATGAAAACATTAAATAACTAAAACTAATAAAAATTATAAATCAAACTAGCTTAAAAATGATGAACACTTGTGATTTTCTCAAGAACATTTTTAACTCAAATTTTCATATTATCATTTAAATTTCACAAATTAAATTTCACAAATTTCACAAATTTTATTCTTTGATTTTTTCACAAATTAAATTTCACAAATGAAAAACCGTGGCCCCTAATTAAATTTCACAAATTTTATTCTTTGATTTTTATACTACTAATTCTATATCTTTCATCCTTTATAAATTTTATATGTGTTCATCATAAACTAAACTCATAGAAACATTAATAAATAAAAACAATAAACTTTAAGTACACAATTTATTATTACACAAAACATGCCAAAGAAAAGAACATCAACATATTAACATTATTTTTAGTACTTATTAATTATAGTCTTTTTAACAATTAATTAACAAGAATTAAAACGAAAAATTAACAAAAATTAAAGGGGATTGCCGTGAGTAATTTAGGGTGACCATATAATTTCAAACACAATAAATATAACACGTAAACATGCGATTTACAAAATTTAAACTAGTGTGCGGGGGCACCTTAATTTAGCTCGGTATGATTTTTCTAGCAATTATCCGGGTCCACTATATTGTCGAAAATGCTTAAATCCACCCCGTCACTTGGCTCTTCGTCTTTAGGTTAAAAAGTACATATAAGAAAATTAACTAAGTTAGTACAAGCTTCTACTAAAATAATACTAAGACTAATGTTTTCATAATTAATTTATTTTAGGTGAAGTATAGTTTTATTTTATTTTGTGATTTATGTTCATTAGTATTTAGTAGAAAAAAGAGGAAGTGAATTAAATCAACTTATGAAGAGATTTTATTTTAGTGAATAGTGAAAATTTAAGTGGAAAATTTATTTAAAGAAGATGAAGATCTTGAGTGATTTATTTTAGAACACTAATTTAATTTTCTAAATCTTATTTAATAAGCGTTGTAGTAATATAATTTATTTAGAAATGATAATAGTTAAGTAGTAATTAGGTGGAGTAATTTATAAACATAAATTAAGGTGAAAATAAATTTAGGAATTAAAATAAATATGAAGTGGAAGATGAAGATCTTCAAGAACATGAAGAACACTTAAGAACTAGTGTTCTTACATGAGTTTACACTTAGCAAATAAAAGAGTTTTATTTTAGAGAGGTTTTGTGAGTATGTTAAGTTTTTTGAGTGGAAAATGAAGTAAGGTAGTATGCTTGTATGTATAATGTATTTAGTATTTAGAAAGTATAAACATTAAATTTAAGTAAGCTAATTAAGGGTGATGATGAATATGTAGGTGTGTAAGTGAAGTGTGATGGTTGAGTAAAGTAAGAATGGAAGAGGATAAACTTGGTGATGTGTGACCAAGTAGCTCGGCCTAAATGGAGCAAATAGGGCTCGATTTTTCGTTTTTGAAATTTTCGATTTGCGCGCACGCGAATTGTCTCGAAATAAAAGATATGATCTTAAAATAGTGTTTCGAAATAAGATCGAAAATAAAAATGAAAATAAACTTCGAAAAGAGAACAAAGCAAAAATTGAGTTTTAAATCCTCGAAACTTTGAATAAAAATTTATTAGGTCTAAATACTTATTTTTTTTGTTGAATGTTGAAGATTTAAATAATTATAATCAACCGTCAAAAAGTTTATCAGTTTAAATTAAGTGTGACTTAATATTTCGACATTTTGCGAAAGTGTTAGTTAAATAGAATTGAAATAGTAATTAGATATTAAGAAAATATGATTTATTAATAATAATCAAAATGATTATACTTTAACTAAATAGTTTGATGTTAAGTGTTATGTGTAAGTAAATTTGGAAGAGCATAATGGTGACTTAGTCACCTAGGGTGGCTTGGCCACTTGGCCAAATTTGGCCTCGTTTTGCGCGCCGAAATTTGTCGTCGAAAAATTTGTCGTCGATTCGTCATTTTATTTATCGAGTTCAAAAATGTAAAAATAAAGTTCAAATTCGATATATAAAAAAATATAGTTTTAGTTTAGTCGCAATAAAAATTGTAGTGTATTGTGTGAAGAAATAATTGGATGCGTTTGTCTAATTATCGATTCCTAATTATAATTAGCTTAAATTAACACGGGGTGTTACAATCCTCCCCCCTTAAAAAAGTTTCGTCCCCGAAACTTAAAGTTATCTAGATTTCTAAGGTTACCTGCGCTAAACAGCTCCGGGTATTTTTTCCTTCATTGATGCTTCGGTTTCCCAAGTCGCTTGTTCGGTCTTTTGACCCCTCTAGAGGACCTTTACTAGGGGTATTGCTTTTCTTCTCAAGGTCTTGGTTTCCCGTTCCAAGATTTCCACCGGTCTCTTGGAGTACAACAAATTGGGCTCGATTGCGATGACATCGGGTGTAACGATGTGGCTTGGATCAGAACGGTATCTCCGTAGTTGAGATACGTGAAAAACGTTGTGTACCCTTGACAAGTTAGGCGGTAGAGCAAGTTGATACGCCACCTCTCCGATTCGCTCAAGTATCTCGTAGGGTCCAATATACTTAGGGCTCAGCTTCCCTTTTAAGCCGAATCGTCTTACTCCTTTCATGGGCGACACTTTCAAGAATACTTTGTCGCCTTCTAGGAATTCAATAGGCTTACGATGTTCGTCCGAATACTTTTTCTGACGATCTTGAGCTGCTTGTAGCTTCTCTCGGATGACCTTGATGTGCTCGATCTGGTCCTGTATACGTTGTGGTCCGGTACCCACATTGTTGCTAGCGTCGTCCCAACAAACCGGACTTCGACATTTTCTTCCATATAATGCTTCAAAAGGGGCACATTTAGGCTAGCGTGATAGCTGTTGTTGTAGGAGAATTCAATCAATGGCAGACTCTTTTCCCAGTTTACATTGAATTCCATCGTGCAAGACCTCAACATGTCTTCCAAGGTTTGAATGGTTCGCTCGGTTTGACCGTCTGTAGCTGGGTGAAAAGCGGTGCTCATTTTCAATTGGCTACCTAAAGCTTCCTGTAGTTTCTTCCAGAAATGAGACGTAAACCTTGCGTCTCTATCTGAAATTATATCGATAGGAACGCCATGAAGTCTAATTACCTCTTTTTCATAGGCCTTGGCCAAATCATCAAGTCCTCATGTCTCTCTTATCGGAATAAAGTGGGCAGACTTCGTTAATCGGTCCACGATAACCCAGATTGCGTCCTTGCCACTCGAGGTCCTTGGTAATCCCATAATGAAGGCCATTGAAATTGAGTCCCATTTCCCTCGTGGTATTTTTAACGGTTGTAGAAGTCCTCCCAGTCGCTGATGCTCGAATTTCACCTTTTGGCAGATTAAACATTTAGCCACGTGGTCGGCTATCTCTGTTTTCATCTTGATCCACCAGAATCGCAACTTCAAGTCTTGGTACATCTTGTCTGATCCACGTGGTCGACTCTAGAAGTTGCAGTGTTTCCAAAATGTCTGATCAAACGAAATGTATTTTTAATGATAATAAAGCCGATGTTTCGGATGCTTTGCAACCAAATTCATTTAGTTTGCAAACACACGAACTTCTTAAATTTAATTAAAATGCTTTTTTTTTTTTTTTTGTTTTTTTTTTTTTGAAACTCCCAAGCCCGGGATCAATTTATTACATAGGAATCATATTGAACGACTGATAAGAGACGATCCGGGACACATCCTTCCCAAACCTTCCTACCAAAGTCAAGCCTAGCGTAATGGGCAAGTTCATGAGCAACCCGATTGCACCAGCGAGACACAAAAGACCAAACAATAGAAGTAAAACTACGACTCAAGGAATATATGTCGTCTAGGATAAAGAACAGCTCACTACGGCCCTGACGAGCTGATCTAATGTAATCAACAACAGTTTTACAATCACTTTCGATGACGATAGACTTGTAGCCACGCCTTCTTGCCTCCTATAACCCGTCCAACATGGCTTCCGCCTCCGCCTCTTCCACTGTCCTCACACCTCGTCATTTCCCACTTACAGCCCACAAAACACCACCTCCGTCATCTCTCGCTACCAGCCCCAGCATAGTTCACCTTGACCCACCCCGCTTCAGGTTTGAGCCACCCCTGTGACAGAACCTCCTCCCTCCGTACTACCTCCCTCATCTCACATCCCTTACTGTCATCCCCAGCCTGCTCTATCTCCTCCAGCAAATCGACCACCCTCTTGACCACAACCCCTGCCATTACCCTTTGCCCCTCGAAGACCCACTTGTTCCTAGCTTCCCACATCGCCCAGCACACAACCATGAACAAACTACGATCTTCAGCTTCCATCCCCCTCCAAACCTCCTCTACCCAGTCCCGCACCTTCAGATGACCCTTCTCCCTCATAGTCTCCACACTCAGCCCCTCCCAAACTCCCCCTCCCCACCCACAGCCCTTAACAAGGTGGAGACAAGTCTCCTCCTCGCTAAGGCAAATAGGACAAACACCATCATTCGACTGAATCCGTTTGGCTAAGTTACTTTTAGTGGGTAGAGCATCATCGACTAATGCGCATATTAAGAATGACGTCTTGCTCAAAAGGTAAAAACAAAGAGCGTACCTTGCTGGAGTTCCAGCCACTACCATTCCCGATGAACAGATCTGCCACCACCAAGTCATCACTCCCTTGAGGTCGTGGAGACAGAACCCTGCGAGAACCTTCCCTAGGCAGCCACGGGTCACTCCAAACTCGTGTCCCAAGACCATTACCAACGCGTTTTCGCAGTCTTCTCAGAATGACACTCCTAGCCTCCCAAATCCCTTTCCAAGTGTAGCTAGGATTGAGACCAAGATTCGATTGTAAGAAGGAACCTCCTTTAAAATACTTAGCTGCAGAACCCGTGCTAAGAAGCAGCCCGGATCAGTTATCAGCCGCCACGCCTGCTTCCCGAGGAGGGCAAGGTTAAAGTTATGAAAATCTCGAAACCCAAGCCCCCCCTAAAGACTTCGGCTTGCAGAGACGTTGCCAAGAGACCCACGAAATATTCCTCTTCCCATTTTCAGCACCCCACCAAAATTTTGAGATAAGCGATCGTACCTCCTCACAGAAACCACTCGGGAGTTTAAAGACACTCATGACATAGGTAGAGACTGCTTGGGCTACAGCCTTTATCATAACTTCTCTACCCGCTTTAGACAGAAGTCTCCCGCGCCACCCGTTGAGTTTTTTACTAAGCTTATCTCGGAGCAAACCCGTGAGAGCTTGCTTAGAATGCCCTAGCACCGTAGGAAGACCCAGGTATTTACCCGGATTTGCCACAATGTTCACACCCAATTCACTAGCCACCAACTGCCGTACGTCCGAAGTAACACTTCTACTGAACGACGCTGTAGTTTTATCAAAGTTTACAAGTTGTCCTGACGCACGCTCATACTTCCCAATTAAATCTTTCATCGCCCTGGCTTCCCTCACGTTAGCTTTACAAAAAAGTAAACAATCATCGGCAAAAAACAGATGCGAGATAACCGGAGCGTCCCCAGCGATCTTCACCCCGTGCAGAGCATTATTTGCCACCGCCGTTCTTACCAAGCTTGAAAAGACCTCGGCACACAAGATAAAAATATACGGGGACAACGGATCCCCTTGTCTTAATCCCCGTTGCGGCTTAAACTCCCTTGACGGCAGCCCGTTAATGAGCACAGAGAACGACACAGTAGACACACACATCATGACCCTGTCGACCCACCCCAAGTCGAACCCCATCTGCAGCAGAACACTCTCCAAAAACACCCACTCCACTCTGTCGTACGCCTTCGCCATGTCCAACTTCACCGCCATATGTCCCTCCCCGCGCCTAGTATTCTTCATATAATGGAAAGCTTCAAAAGCAACAAGAATACTATCCGTAATAAGTCTGCCAGGAGTAAAAGCGCTCTGATTTTCCGACACAATATCTCCCAAGAAGGTCTTCAGTCTATTGGCCAACACCTTTGAAACCAGCTTATAAATAACATTACAGAGGCTAATGGGCCTATACTCCGCTCATCTTTTCCGGGGCCTTAGTTTTTGGGATTAACACAATGTAGGTCTTGTTGCATCCCTTCGGCAAAGGCTCACCCCTCAAAACTCCAAGAACTGTTTGCACCACCTGTGGGCCCACCACATGCCAATAGGTCTGATAAAAGAGACCGTTCATCCCGTCAGGTCCTGGTGCCTTGAGCGGATGCATCTGGTCTAAAGCCGTTCTAACTTCCTCCTCAGAGTACTCCTGCCTCAGCTGCACGTTCATATCCGACGTAACTCTTCCTGCCACCCCCGATATAACATCGTCAAAATTTTGCGGTTTGTCCGTCTTGAAAAGGTTCAAGAAATACTCACAAGCCACACCCTCTATCTGCTCATCCGTCTCGCAGCTGACCCCGTTCCCATCAATAAGTTTATTGATGCGATTTTTTTGACGTCGACCGCTAGCTTTACGATAAAAGAATTTCGTGTTTCTGTCCCCTTCGCGAAGCCACGTAGCCCTCAATCTTTGCCGCCAAAATATTTCCTCCTGTTTAGTAAGCTTTGCTATCTCCTTAACAAGTCGGTTTCGCTCCTGCAGATTTCGTTGAGTTCTATCCCCCCTGTTCAGTACCTCAAGCCTCTTCCGCTTCCTACTGATGTCACGCACTACCTTCCCAATACTCACCCCTTTCCAAGCTCTAAGCGCCTCACCACACAATCGTAACTTATCAAGAATATTCTCCTCCGTGCTACTCCAAGCCCATGCAATCGTCTCCTCGCATCCTTCCTCGCCCACCCAAACTTGTTCGAACCGGAAAATCTTTTGCCTCGGTCTATCATCTGCCACGTACACTAGCTTGACCACGATCGGCGCATGGTCTGACTCTTCCCTAGTTAGATGTATGAGCTTAGCGCTCGGGAACAGGTCAAACCAATCCTCATTGCCCATAGCCCTGTCAATTCTACTTTGACGATTCTTGTCGCCCTCCTGTCCATTATCATATGTATACTCATACCCCTCAAAACTTAAGTCATTAAGCCCACACTCGTCCACCGCGTCCCGAAAGTTGTTCATTTGCCATTGCGCTCTCATACCACCTTTCATTTCCGAAGCATAGAGGGTCTCATTAAAATCGCCCAGGCATAGCCATGGCCCCATGTATTCGTCATTTAACAGACGCAGAAGTTGCCAAGATAAATGTCGATCCCCAACCTCCGGCCAACCATAAAAGCCTGTCACTCTCCACTCTTTATCACCCACCTTAGCCATAACATCAATGTGGTGAGCTGACGACGACCGAAAAGTACACCCAACCCCTTCTTCCCACATCATAACGAGGCCACCAGAACGTCCTGCGCAATCCACCTCTACACTCTCATACCCCGGAAAACTTCGTCTGATCCTCCTAAACTCATCACCAGTAAGTTTCGTCTCACATAAAAACACAAACGTAGGGGCTTCCCTTCTAATAAGGTTACGTAAACCGCCTACCGCAGCCGGGTTGCCCAGACCCCTCCAGTTAAGGCTCAACAGACTCATTGGTCCGGGCGGGGCTGAGTCATCTCAACCACCGCCTCAGGTGTAAGCCCACCCACGCTCGCCTTCAATTTCTTCCCGCCCCCTTCATCAAAAGCTGCACCTCCAGACCACCCTCTTTTCTCCGCCAAAGACACCCCAATGCATTCAGAACTCCCCTCCACAATAATTTTCTCCGCCAAAGACACCCCAATGCTTTTAAAAGGTAATAATTTTAAATATTTTTTAAAAGGTAGTAATTTTAAAAAAACGTATTTTATCAGATAGTTATTTACAATTTACTCATTCATTTATGAATCATTGTCGTTTAAATTTAAAACTATAAGCATTATATTACTACATGTTGCTTTATAAAAGTAATCGATCATAAGTATTTTATTGTATTATTATTACTCCGTACTATGGATAATAACATATCTACTTTTGGCTACCTATTTCATATTCACTTTTGGAAAATAGAAACATGCATAAAAAAACTACTACTTCCAACTATGTGAAATTGTAAAGGATTGCAACAAATAAGTGAGAGAACAATCTTATGCTAAGTACTCTATCGCAATCACTCAGTCCCAGTGTTAATTAGAGCCTAAAGCCAAGTGCTCAAAGAAAAAATTTAGGAGATAGTCCAAGAATAAATTCAACAAAGTTAAGTTACATTATTTTATAAAGTCAATCATAAAAAAATGTATTAACTATACATGGGACAGATTCAAAAAATTAATCTGAAAATACTAACAAATACAAATACAAGTGTAAAAAAAGATGGTGATTTGATAAATGTCTAATTTTATAACGGAACACATTATCTAATAAATATTTTTTTTTATTGTACTCCATAGGTATTTCATTAATTGTAGAAAGTGGTGTTATAAAGGACATACCCTGATTCTATTCACTTACTCGTTACCCCGATCCGAATTAAGCGCTCCGTAAGTCAGAATAAAAGTTAGAATATGGTTCTTATGGGGGATTAACAAAACATCTTCCAATTACAAAAACTGCTTTTTTAATAGGTACGCTTTTTCTTTGTGGGATTCCACCTTTGGCTTGCTTTTGGTCGAAAGATGAAATTCTTAATGATAGTTGGTTATATTCGCCAATTTTAGCATTAATAGCTTATTTCACAGCCGGATTAACTGCATTTTATATGTTTCGAATCTATTTGCTTACGTTTGATGTATATATCTATAATTTACTCATAACTGATGCTCCCTCCATTTTACCAATTAGGCTCATTGTCGATTTTTTAAGAGGGGAAATGTGGGCCTAGGGGGCTAACGGGAAACATGACTGAAAGAATAAAATAACATTGTTGTACGTAAACCTTACTTAAACACATAAGAAATATAGGTAAAGATTGATGTACGGTGGCTGATAAATATAATGCACAAAGCTTATTCTCTAAAATCCATGGATGAAACCAAAATCTTGATCATCAACGTTTTAAAATTGGGGAGCATTGAGGGTATTTAATTAAATTATACGAAGATGAATGGATTACAGATTGAAAGAGTGTATTAATTAATTTAGAAGAACATGAAGGGTTAAGTAACGTTTACATGTAAATGATTGATTTTTCTAATTTTCGCTGATGTGGCATGTTTTGGGAGCTTTGTTTGTGTGTTAGTTTTGTTTAGCTCATATAACAATAGTCAAAGCTTTGGTCAATAATTTAGTTTTTAAGTATTATAGATATGAAGGGTTTCAATTCTACGACAGACTAATTGTTGCCAAAAAAAGTAAGTTGAACGGAAATTTATGTGTCATTACTCATTATTTTCATTCTAATTCGTCAACATATGGGTCAAGAAACTCTAAATAGTTGGCAAATTCTCTTTATAATATTGAGTAAATAATTGTTCATTATACCTTTATTAAAAAAAACTTTTTTGAATATTACATCATTAGATACTTTATTTTTTTTTAAACATATATACAGAATATTACTTTTATTCTAAAATTTGCTTTAAGATGAGGATTTCAATTCTTTTCACGTAGACACTTGACCTGCCACAGCCTACAAGAATATAGGTTTTTTTTTCCTTTTCCATCTAATTAAATAAAGTTATTTTCATTATTTTATTTTATTTATTTTATTTTGGTTATTTGGTGTTTTTTTTTTTTACACGTTTAATATACGATGGAACGAATTACTTAAAGATGGAACGTTTTAGTGGTTTAATGACTTTGATTAAGAGTGAAATTACTTCTTTGGCCTTATGTTATTTTAATAATTTTTAAAGTTGTTTTTGATTATTTTATTATTATTAATTTAAATTTCCCTTTTCCTTTTAATTAATTTATTTTGTTACTTTTTTGTTATAAGTTTCCAAAATAGTTTTAATTTTTAATTAATTTTATTATTTATATTTTACTTATCTTACTAAAAACAGTAAAATTAAAAAAAAAAAAAAAGGGTTTTTTTGAGAAATTGAATGCAAAATAAAATGTCGAGGTCAGTCAATTAACATAGTGAAGATCGGGTATTCCCAACCTTTTTAATTAATTTCGTTTTGTAGAAATTAATTATTATGAGCGAAATATATTTGTAACGGTATTTGTAAGAATGTGGGAAAAAAAAGTAGTGCCGTGGATAAATCACGGCTGTGGCCATAGGTAGCCGTAGAAAATTCACGGTTCAAACCGTGAGAGGCCGTATGAATTTCACGGCCCCCACCAGCTTGTGTCGTGTCTTATCCACGGCTCTCCTCCATGACTGCCGTGAATTTTCTACGGTTCATTTTTTTTTTTTTAATATTAAATCATATTGATGAAAAAATTATTTGTACGGTTCCAAATGTGCGGGTTTTAATTTTTTTTTTATAATCATAGTTAATTAATAAATTTAATTCGATTTGTTATTTCAGGGTTTAGTAGGTGACGGCATTGATTATAGTAATCATTTTGAAACGGCTTTGTTGTTTGATGATTTGTTCGATGCAATTGATTGGTGTAAAGGAAAATCTATTCGACTTGATTTTGGGTTGAAAATATCTGGTAGTAAAAGGGTTAGCGCTAAACTTGGTTTAGCGAAGAAATACTTGTATTATGACCGGGCGTTAAAATATCGATCGAAGGTACCTGTTGAAGGGATTATTGAACGGTTACATATGGCGACAAAATTGTGTGATTATCCGTTTAAGTTGACGTTGTTACTAGTATACGCGGATGCACGTTTCAGCCGGAAATGGGTGGTACGTACGAATACAAGATTTCACAACCACAAGTTGCGAGTGTATGGTGATGGAGATTGGAGTAACGCCGCATTAACTGCACGGGAGAAGACGTCGATCATTGAACAAATACAAGCTCATGTTCAACCTAAGAACATTTGTCTTTCTTTGCACTACCAGTCTTCCGATAAGGCACGACCTTCAATGCGGCAGATATATAACTTGGGGCAAAAGGTTAGGTCTGTTGAGCGGGGTGACCGCAATCCGGCGCAGCACATGTTGAATTTGGCTCAACAGAAAGGGTATTACATTGACTTTCTAGCTGAAGAAGTAACCAACAGGTTGACGCGAATTTTCATGGCCCATCCAGTTGGCTTAAGTTTACTACGTGCGTACCCAAATGTGGTGGAGATAGACTCAACGTACGAAACCAATTTGTACCACATGCCATTTGTCGAAATAATTGGAGTAACTCCAGTCGGTAAGACGTTTTGCATTGGTTATTGTATGATGGCTACGGAGTCAATTGAGAGTTATGTTTGGATGTTGGAGAAGTTACAGACGATTATGGGTGTTCTTACACCAAACGTGATTGTAACTGATCGTGAATTGGCGTTGGTGGCAGCTGTTGAGAGAGTTTTCGACGATGTCCCCCATTTTCTTTGCTAGTGGCACATTTATCGTGTAGTTGAGGCGAAAGCCGTTTATATACACAAACATAAGGATTTGGGGAATCAAATCTCTTCTACGTGGTTTAGGCGTATCGTTGAAGCGCGTACAGTTTATACGTTTGAAGCGGCTTGGATTAAATTTCAAGAGAAGTGGCCTAGGGTAGCTGCATATGTTAATGATACTTGGATGAGGTATTCGACAAAGTGGGCTAAGTGTTACACAAATTCAGTTAGACATTTTGGAAACACTGCAACTTCCAAAGTCGAATCTGCTCATGCGTTGTTGAAAAGTTGGTTAGCAAGTTCGACTTTGGCGTTGGATTCGATTTGGCATCGGGTCGATAGTATGCTACAAGGCCAACATGTCGAGATAAGAAGATTGTTAGAAAAATATCGAAGTTTAGTTGTACATTCAGAACATGGGCGACTATTTTCAGTGATTAACGGTAAAGTGTCACACGAAGCAATTTCGATAATGAAGAATGAGATTATACGGCGAGTTAAATTTGGTAATCATTATGTCTAGAGATGTGGTTGTGTTATGGCGACTACTCATGGGTTACCTTGTGCTTGTCGGCTTATTCGGTTGATCATTCGGGAGGACGTAGTTCATTTGAACGATATTGATTTATTTTGGCGTACTTTGGTGTTGGACGTGAACTCAGCTACAACAGTTGATGATGATGGACGCCTTCAAGAATTATTCGGCAAGATACAAGGGCGTGATCCAGCTGTTAGACGATTGTTCATTCAATCCAGTCATGCACAACTTCACCCAGAGTACGAAGATGTTTTGGAGCCTCAAGTTGTGTCAAACCCTAGAGGTCGACCTCGATTACCTACTCGACGAGAGCCTTCCTTATTTGAACATGCTAGAAGATTATTTCCCGATACGAGCTCCGAGTACACCGCCTCGTCCACCTCCCCGTCCACTGCTCCGTCCACAGACATTGGTTCATATAACTTTCGTCATCGTAAGTATTAATTTATTCCTTTTTTGTTTCATATGTGCTGCGTTAAAAGTCGTGTCTTATAAATAGTCGTCTCTTATAAAAAGTTGTTCGTCATTAAAAGTTGTGCATTATTAAAAGACGTGATGCATTTGTTGATAATTCAGTTTACAATATTAAACGGAAAATTTATTAAAGCCTAAAACTTTAAAAATGACGATTACAACACTTAATCCTAAAAATGACATTAAGCTCCACGGTTTAAGTCAATGTTGTTCGGAAGATAGATTCGACGAAGCCATGAACAAACTTTGTTGGTAGTACTGATTGTAGAAAGTACGTATTTTTAAAAGAGGTCGCCTTCCTTCAGGTTCATTGTAGAAGGTAGTCCCGCCACTCAGCAACTCACCAAATGCCAGTTGAGTCAAAATATGGCTGAACTTACAAAGGTAGTCAACAACTTCTTTCTTCAGAGCACGGTACAGGATTTTCCTTGCGTCAACGTCATCACGAGCAATATTTCGGCAAAAAGCGAAACCAGGATCCCTAAGAACGTCTGAGTAAAGTTATAACGAAATAACTCCTCGATCCATGGAGTTCGAGGTTCTTTTAAAATTTCGTTGAAGAAAAAAGTAGGTTGAACGACTTTCTCAATACGAGTTTTGAACTCTTCGACTTCTTACAAAATGTCATTTTTGATTTTCTGAGTTTTGAGAAGTTCTTGCTTATTGGCGTCCATTTTAATAAAATTAAAAAATCAACGGACAGAATTTAAATCAAAAGTAAGGGACATAATTTAAAGGAAAAACAACGGACATAAATTAAAGGAAAAGCAATGGACAGAAATTAAAACAAAACCAACGGTCAGAAACAAAAGCAAAATCAACGGATAGAAATTAAAGCAAAACCAACGGATACAAATTCAAGGGAAACTATTGTACGATAAAATACCGTTTAACAAGAAAATAACAAAATCCAGTGCATCAAATACGACGAAAATAAAGAAATTTGGGTGAAAAGGGAATAAGTTAGGGTTTTTTTTAGAGGAAAAATGATAATGAATTTGGGTGTTGGGATGAGTAGGAGGGTTTAAGATATTTAATTAAGGGGAAATTAGTTAGTTAACACAAGATTAAGTTAGGGTTAATGAAGGGCAAATTAGGAAAACACCATTATTTGTGACGGTATTTAACGATATGATGTGGCGATATATTGTAGTTGGGGTTTTTTTTTTTTTTTTTTTTCTTTTTGCATAACCCTATTTTTCATTCTTTCACGTAGAAACTTGACCTGCCACAGCCTACAAGAATCTAGTTTTTTTTCCTTTTCCATCAAATTAAATAAAGTTATTTTCATTATTTTATTTTATTTATTATATTTTGGTTATTTGGTGTTTTTTTTTACACGTTTACTATACGATGGAAGGTTTTAGTGGTTTAATGACTTTGATTATGAGTGAAATTGGCCTTATGTTATTTTAATAATTTTTAAAGTTGTTTTTGATTATTTTATTATTATTAATTTAAATTTTCCTTTTCCTTTTAATTTATTTATTTTGTTACTTTTTTGTTATAAGTTTTTAAAATAGTTTAATTTTTATTTAATTTTATTATTTATATTTTACTTATCTTACTAAAAACATTAAAATTCTAAAAAAAAAGGATTTTTTTTGAGAAATTGAATGAAATACAATGTTGAGGTCGGTCAATTAAGATAGTGAAGATCAGGTATTCCTAACCTTTTTTATTAATTTGGTTTTGTAGAAATTAATTATTATGAGCGAAACATATTTATAACGGTATTTGTAAGAATGTGGGAAAAAAAAAGAAAAGAAAAGTAGTGTCGTGGATCAATCATGGCTGTGGCCATAGGGTGTAACAACCTGATTTTTAGTCGACTTTAATTACTAAGGCGGAAATTAATTAAGTCTTAAAGCAGCGTCATTAATTTATACATAAAACCCAAATATTACAAACATCGTTCAAGAGTTGAATAAATCAACTCTAAGTACGGAATTTAGAAGAGTATAGGTTATATATTACAATCTCTCCAAAAACAACTAAAAGTAAAGCAATAAAACGCCTCGTGGCCCCGTCCAAAAATCCAGCTCCCGGTCCACGATCATCCTGCACAATAAACTGATGGGGGATGCTCACGAATGGACAAAGGACTAGCTATGCTCATACTTACCCTCGATTTCAATTACTTTGGTTTATTACTATCGCTTTATAAACATAACATTATGAAAAAACATAAACATGCTTATTACATATAGCATATAAAGACATATAAGTCATAATAAGCATGCGGTTTAAAGCGATAAATCATATAAGTATGATATTCAATTATGAAGGCAAATAGCATATAATAACATAGCAATAGTATCACAATTATTCAATAGCATTACAAGGCGATATCGGATCGCAATCAAACATACATATCGTATCGTTCACATCATGCAGACTCGATTCAATTCAGAAAGTTGTGGTCTTTAATTTTCAAAGATGGTACGCACTCATTCTCAATTAATCATACAACAGACAACACATACTGCTTACGAGCCTGACCACTGAGTAGGCCATTGTACTGTAGTCGCTTGCATCTCACTACCATAGTGCAGCGGCTTACTTGACTCGTAAACCACGCCGAATACTATAGTACTTGCATCTCATCTTCTAGTGTTCGAAATGATTCGAACTTCAGATACAATATCGTCAAGTGATCTGTACATGTGGTAAGAGTGAATGCAAGTGTCGCGCCCACTAAGAACGAAACACGGCAAGGAGACAGAACCGCAAGATGCGCTAAGCATATAATGTCACGGTGGCCCTGATAACTTTAGCGAAATAGGGGAATAAAACCCTAGTCTAGTATGCATACACTAATATCCACTTTAAGAATAGGCTATGCTAATCATAGAGCACCTTAACTCTGGATAAAACGACTATTTCCTAAAGCCTGACCCACTAAGAGTTGACATATTCTTTATCTTGTACGGCCTTGGCTATACGACTTAAGGCGTAACGGCATGGGCAGGATGGACTAAGCAATAAGGCTGCCGGCTTAAACCGCACTATTCGATATGACCCAAGCCAGAGATCGAGATAGTGGTATCCGCACAAGACTATCTTAACCCCACTTCACTCACGATTGACGTTCCCTTATCTGAGGCTCAAGCTTGACCTTTTTGTTTAACTTACTCAGTATTCATTATTTATTTGATATTTACATATCACATGTTACTAGACTCTCCTAGTCTCAGCGTCAAACGTTTTATTTGAATTGTAGGTTTCATATGATCACATAACACGTTCGTTTATTATTTGAAGTGTTGTTAATTATTAATGTTTTTAGGTTTCTATATTAATACGTTTATTAGTATGTCCAATTTATTTAAGTGTTTTTCAAACACTTTAAGTCATTTACTTATTTCTTTTCAATTTTCTATACTTAGTAAAATTTTTAATTATTTTCAACATTTCAAATTTTGGAATTCGAAGTATCTTTAAATTTGAGATGTAACTTGTTTTACAAGTTTCGTAAATTTTTCACTATTCACTTTTCACTATTCACAATTCACCGTATTTTATACGTATTTTTATACGTATTCGTATTTTTATACTTCGTATTTTATACGTATTTTTATACGTATTCGTATTTGTATACTTCGTATTTTATTCGTATTTTTATACTTATACGTATTCCTATACTTGTACGTATTTTTATACTTAGGATATTTTAGGTATTTATACTTAAGATATTTTAGGTATAAAACTAAACCTTTTATTTTCTAAGTATAATTTCTAGTTTCAAAGTCGTTAAGTTCGTTTTGTACTTAGTGATTTTTGAAAATATTTTAAAAGTCTAGTTTTAAAAACGTTAAGTTTGGTTTGTAAAAAGTGATCAATGATATTTATTTTAAAAACGAGACTTAGTTAAATTTAGTCGTCTATTTACTAAATTTAGCAATTTTCATTTTAAAATAATAGTATCGTGGATGGTTCATTTTAGTCCGTATGTCCAAGTTCAACAGTCCAATATGCAAAGGCGGTAGCACACGATTTAGTTCATTTTTATAACGGTTACATATTTTTATCGGTTTATAATATTTCATTTATAACTAAATCGATTTATACAATATTTCAATTCTAATAACTACTAAACTTTAGTGACTTAGTGATAATTTCATTTTGATCAAATTTAGTCAATTTAATATACAAATGCCGTGTGGATTATATATATATCAAGATTCATTTATTTCTTTTAATTTCTTAATTCTAACTTATTAACTACTAATTAAATTATTTTAACAATAAACTAAAAAGTGATAAAAGCAAATTTTAACCCTAAAATGGTGAAAATGCCGTGAGTAAGTAGTAGTAGTTTCCAAATTTTCATTTTTCGATTTTATCGGTTTTTAGCTTAAAGTCTTTATATTTTAATTATTCTAATTATACTAAAACGGTTTAAACTAAAATGAAATTTACTAAAAATTTCATTTACATTTATGAATAGTGTTTTTCAACACTTTAAATTTCTAACTTTTTAGTCTTAATGATTTAGCTAGTTTAATTTATATAGTCATTAATATAATTACTTATTAGTTAAATAAAACAATAAATAACCACAAACATAAAATAACCAAGAATCAAAATAAGCTAGAATGATGAACATCAACATGAAGAACATATGAACACACATGAAGATCAACTTAAAGCTCAAGAACACCATTTTTTATTTTAACAACTTATAATTTATTTTCCTAATTTAATTTTTTTCACATGAATACATCCATTTTAACTAACTTAACACAACATATTATTTACAAAAATTAAAAGTGAAAATATATAAAAAAAATAGAGAAATGCCGTGTGTATGTATATATGTGTATAAATTTTCATTTTCGATTTTAATCACTTTAAACTCATTGTTAATATTTCACATAATTTTTACATATGATTACTACTTAAATAAAACATAACTAAACATAAAAATCATATGAACATAAATTAAAAATGCTCAAAATTAATTTAACTAAACATATGAACAATTTTCTACACATTAACTATTATCATTATTACTTATTTATTATCATTTTATTATACAACACATAATCATACAAGTGCATACAAGTGATGTTTAACATATTTAACATAAAAATCATACTCATAAAATTATAATAACAAAACAAATTAATTTACAAAGAGGTTAAAATAAGACAAGGCTAGTCACCTTAATCGGTAAGTTTATTGGTTGTCCGGATCAATGATGTTATCAAGGTCTAAGTCTTCACCCAAGTACCCGTCTTCACCTTCAAAAATACACCCGAAATAGTAAGCTTCAATACCCACTAAATAGCTAAATAATACTAGAGGTTATTAGAATAATATTTAGGGTTTTATTTAGTGTGTTTTAGAAATAAAATGGAAGAAAATCAAAAGGAGCAAAGGGGGCAAAGGGCACGGCTGTTTTGGGGACCAAAATGGTTGTGTTTTTCACTTGTGAATTATGGAAACAAGTTGTAAGAATTAGGTTAAAGTAATGTGTAGTATAAGCTTTGTTTTAATTAGAAAATAAGGTTTAATTTAATTAAAATGTGAGTCATAAAATCAAGTGGCACAACTTGATTCAATTAGAAGGTTCCAAATGATATTTTGATGATAAAAAGTTTTTCACGAAATTAATCAGTTTTAAAAAGTCGGGTGTCAAAAGCGATAAAAGTCAATGTGTTCGCGTTTGACTATTTTTCGAAATATTTCTACTTTTGAATTCTAAGATTAAAATATTTATTTTATTATTCAAAAATTTTCAAAAGTTTTAAAGAAGTCGAGAAATTTTACAGAACGAAAGTTTTGCAAAAAATGTGATTTTGAAAGGTTAAAAGGTTAAGAAATGATTTAAGACTTGCAATTTATAATCGATGGCTAATTATTGATTTAAATTAACACGGGGTGTTACATAGGGAGCCGTTGAAAATTCACGGTTCACACCGTGAGGGGCCGTATGAATTTCACGGTCCCCACCAGCTTGTGCCGTGTCTTCTCCACGGCTCTCCTCCATGACTACCGAGAATTTTCTACAGTTCATTTTTTTTTTATATTAAATCATATTGATGAAAAAATATTTGTACTGTTCCAAATGTGCGGGTTTTAAATTTTTTTTTTTTTATAATCATAGTTAATTAATAAATTTAATTCGATATGTTATTTCAGGTTTAGTAGGTGACGACATTGATTATAGTAATCATTTTGAAACGGTTTTGTTGTTTGATGATGTGTCGGATGCAATTGATTGGTGTAAAGGAAAATCTATTCGACTTGGTTTTGGGTTGAAAATATCTGGTAGTAAAAGGGTTAGCGCTAAACTTGGTTTAGCGAAGAAATACTTGTATTGTGACCGGGCGTTAAAATATCGACCGAAGGTACCTGTTGAAGGGGTTATTGAACGGTTAGATACGGCGACAAAATTGTGTGATTGTCCATTTAAGTTGACGTTGTTACTTGTATACGCGGATGCACGTTTCAGCCAGAAATGGGTGGTACGTACGCATACAGGATTTCACAACCACGAGTTGCGAGTGTATGATGATGGAGATCGGAGTAGCGCCGCATTAACTGCACGGGAGAAGACGTCGATCAATGAACAAATACAAGCTCATGTTCAACCTAAGAACATTAGTCTTTCTTTGCACCACCCGACTTCCGATAAGCCACGACCTTCAATGCGGCAGATATATAACTTGGGGCAAAACTTTAGGTCTGCTGAGCGGGGTGACCGCAATCCGGCGCAGCAAATGTTGAAATTGGCTCAACATAAAGGGTATTACATTGACTTTCTAGCTGAAGAAGCAACCAACATGTTGACGCACATTTTCATGGCCCATCCAGTTGGCTTAAGTTTACTACGTGCGTACCCAGATGTGGTGGAGATAGACTCAACGTACAAAACCAATTTATACCACATGCCATTTGTCGAAATAATTGGAGTAACGCCAGTCGGTAAGACGTTTTGCATTGGTTATTGTATGATGGCTACGGAGACAATTGAGAGTTATGTTTGGATGTTGGAGAAGTTACAGACGATTATGGGTGTTCTAACACCAAACGTGATTGTAACTGATCGTGAATTGGCGTTGGTGGCAGCTGTTGAGAGAGTTTTCGACGATGTCCCCCATTTTCTTTGCTTGTGGCACATTTATCGTGTAGTTGAGGCGAAAGCCGTTTATATACACAAACATAAGGATTTGGGGAATCAAATCTCTTCTACGAGATTTAGGCGTATCGTTGAAGCGCGTACAGTTAATATGTTTGAAGCGGCTTGGATTAAATTCAAGACAAGTTGTAACACCCGGTGTTGTCCGAGGTTATTCGGGCCGAGTTCCCCGTTGAAGTGGTCCATGTGATGAGCTCAAGTGACCTAGTGCTTAAAAGGATTGTAAGTGCTACTCATATCAACAAGATGCATCTTCTTTTCTGGTGGCTCATCTTAAGAACTCTTCAGTTAAGCGTGCTTGCTGGAGAGTAGTCTTAGGATGGGTGACCTCCTGGGAAGTTCTCAGGATGCGCACGAGTGAGAACAAAGTGCGCTGGAAAGGGCCCGTGTTGGTCTGTGGGCGATGTACGCAGCCTGGCGAGCTACCGTGAATGACATTCCGGCCTTTGGTTGGGGCCGGGGTGTTACACAAGTGGCTTGGGGTAGCTGCATATGTTAATGATACTTGGATGAGGTATTCGACAAAGTGGGCTAAGTGTTACACAAATTCAGTTAGACATTTTGGAAACACTGCAACTTCTAGAGTCGAATCTGCCCATGCGTTGTTGAAAAGTTGGTTAGCAAGTTCGACTTTGGCGTTGGATTCAATTTGGCATCGGGTCGATATTACGCTACAAGGCCAACATGTCGAGATAAGAAGATTGTTAGAATTATATCGAAGTTCAGTTGTACATTCAGAACATGGGCGACTATTTTCAGTGATTAACGGTAAAGTGTCACACGAAGCAATTTCGATAATGAAGAATGAGATTATACGGCGAGTTAAATTTGGTAATCATTATGTCTAGATATGTGGTTGTGTTTTGGCGACTACTCATGGGTTACCTTGTGCTTGTCGGCTTATTCGGTTGATCATTCGGGAGGACGTAGTTCATTTGAACGATATTGATTTATTTTGGTGTACTTTGGTGTTGGACGTGAACTCAGCTACAGCAGTTGATGATGATGGACGCCTTCAAAAATTATTCGGGAAGATACAAGGGCGTGATCCAGCTGTTAGACGATCGTTCATTCAATCCATTCATGCACAACTTCACCCAGAGTACGAAGATGTTTTGGAGCCTCAAGTTGTGTCAAACCCTAGAGGTCGACCTCGATTACCTACTCGACGAGAGCCTTCGTTATTTGAACATGCTAGAAGATTATTTCCCGATACGAGCTCCGAGTACACCGCCCCGTCCACCGCCCCGTCCACTGCTCCGTCCACAGACATTGGTTCATATAACTTTCGTCATTGTAAGTATTAATTTTTTCCTTTTTTTGTATTATATGTGCTGCGTTAAAAGTCGTGTCTTATAGATAGTCGTCTCTTATAAAAAGTTGTTCGTCATTAAAAGTTGTGCATTATTAATGTAACAACCTGGTTTTTAGTCGACTTTAATTACTAAAGCGGAAATTAATTAAGTCTTAAACCAGCGTCATTAATTATACATAAAACCCAAATATTACAAACATCGTTCAAGAGTTGAATAAATCAACTCTAAGTACGGAATTTAGAAGAGTATAGGTTATATATTACAATCTCTCCAAAAACAACTAAAAGTAAAGCAATAAAACGCCTCGTGGCCCCGTCCAAAAATCCAGCTCCCGGTCCACGATCATCCTGCACAATAAACTGATGGGGGGATGCCCGCTGAGCGGACAGTGACTAGCTATGCTCATACTTACCCTCGATTTCAATTACTTTGGTTTATTACTATCGCTTTATAAACATAACATTATGATAAAAACATAAACATGCTTATTACATATAGCATATAAAGACATATAAGTCATAATAAGCATGCGGTTTAAAGCGATAAATCATATAAGCATGATATTCAATTATGAAGGCAAATAGCATATAATAACATAGCAATAGTATCACAATTATTCAATAGCATTACAAGGCGATATTGGATCGCAATCAAACATACATATCGTATCGTTCACATCATGCAGACTCGATTCAATTCAGAAAGTTGTGGTCTTTAATTTTCAAAGATGGTACGCACTCATTCTCAATTAATCATACAACAGACAACACATACTGCTTACGAGCCTGACCACTGAGTAGACCATTGTACTGTAGTCGCTTGCATCTCACTACCATAGTGCAGCGGCTTACTTGACTCGTAAACCACGCCGAATACTATAGTACTTGCATCTCATCTTCTAGTGTTCGAAATGATTCGAACTTCAGATACAATCTCGTCAAGTGATCTGTACATGTGGTAAGAGTGAATGCAAGTGTCGCGCCCACTAAGAACGAAACACGGCAAGGAGACAGAACCGCAAGATGCGCTAAGCATATAATGTCATGGTGGCCCTGATAACTTTAGCGAAATAGGGGAATAAAACCCTAGTCTAGTATGCATACACTAATATCCACTTTAAGAATAGGTTATGTTAATCATAGAGCACCTTAACTCTGGATAAAACGACTATTTCCTAAAGCCTGACCCACTAAGAGTTGGCATATTCTTTATCTTGTACGGCCTTGGCTATACGGCCTTGGCTATACGACTTAAGGCGTAACGGCATGGGCAGGATGCACTAAGCAATAAGGCTGCCGGCTTAAACCGCACTATTCGATATGACCCAAGCCAGAGATCGAGATAGTGGTATCCGCACAAGACTATCTTAACCCCACATCACTTACGATTGACGTTTTCATATCGGAGGCTCAAGCGTTTGACCTTTTATTTAACTTACTCAATGTTTATTATTTATTTGATATTACATATCACATGTTACTAGACTCTCCTAGTCTCATCGTCAAACGTTTAAGTATTTTATTTGGTTGGATATGATCACATAACACGTTCGTTTATTATTTGAAGTGTTGTTAGTTATTAACGTTTTTTAAGTTTCTAAATTGAAACGTTTATTAGTATGTCCAATTTTATTTAAGTGTTTTTCAAAACACTTTAAGTTATTTACTTATTTATTTTAAATTATTCTATACTTAGTAAAATTTTAAATTATTTTCAGTATTTCACTATTCATTTTTCACTATTCACTATTCACTATTCACTATTCACCGTATTTTATAATGATTTGTATTTTATACTTCAGTATTCTAAACGTATTTTTATACGTGATTCGTATTTATACTTCGTATTTTATACATATTTTTATACTTATACGTATTCTTATACTTGTACGTATTCTTATACTTGTACGTATTTCTATATTTATACGTATTTTTATACTTAAGATATTTTAGGTATAATACTAAATCCTTTTATTTCCTAAGTATAAATTTTAGTTTCAAAGTCGTTAAGTTCGTTTTGTACTTAGTGATTTATGGAAATATTTTAAAAGTCTAGTTTTAAAAACGTTAAGTTCGGTTTGTAAAAAGTGATAATGATATTCATTTTAAAATTCCAGTTTTAAAAACGTTAAGTTCGATTTGTAAAAAGTGATAATGATATTCATTTTAAAATTCTAGTTTTAAAAATGTTAAGTTCGACTTGTAAAAAGTGATAATGATATTCATTTTAAAATGAGACTTAGTTAAATTTAGTCGTCTATTTACTAAAGTTAGTGATTTTCATTTTAAAATAATAGTATCGTGGATGATTCATTTTAGTCCGTAAATCCAAGTTCAACAGACCAATATGCAAAGGCGGTAGCACACGATTTAGTTCATTTTTATAACGGTTACATATTTTTATCGGTTTATAATATTTCATTTCTAACTAAATCGATTTATACAAAAATTCAATTCTAATTATTATTTAACTTTAGTGACTTGGTGATAATTTCATTTTGATCAAATTTAGTCAATTTAAAATGGTTATGTCGTGTGATTTATTATATATGTCAAAATTGATTTATTTCTTTTAATTTCCCAATTCTAACTTATTAACTAATAATTAAATTATTTTAACAATAAACTAAAAAGTGATAAAAACAAATTTAACTCTAAATTAAGCAAGAATGCCGTGGGGCTTCATGGTGAAGTTCAAATTTTCATTTTTCGATTTTTATCTGCTTTTTAGCTTAAAGTTTATATATTCTAATTATTCTAATTATACTAAAACTAAGTTTAAACTAAAATGAAATTTACTAAAAATTTCATTTACATTTATGAATAGTGTTTTTCAACACTTTAAATTTCTAACTTTTTAACCTTAATGATTTAGCTAGTTTAATTTATATAGCTATTAACATACTTACTCATTAGTTAAATAAAACAATAAATAACAACAAACATAAAAAAAATATTAAGAATCAAAGCATGCTACAAAATGAAGAACACATGAAGAAGTCCAAGAACACACAAGAACATCAAGAACACCCTTTTTAAAGTTAACAACACATTTAGCAGTTTTAACATTTAATAACTTATTTTCCTAAATTAATTTTTATAACATGATAACATCCATTTTAACTTAAATTAACCTAACATATTATTTACAAAAATTAAAAGTGAAAATTTATGTAAAAATAAAGAGAAAACCGTGAGCAAGCACAACACACTTACAAATTTCGTTTTCGATTTTTAATCACTTTAAACTCATTGTTAATATTTTACATAATTTTTATATATGACTACTACTTAAATAAAACATAACTAAACATAAAAATCATATGAACATAAATTAAAAATGCTCAAAATTAATTTAACTAAACATATGAACAATTTTCTACACATTAACTATTATCATTATTACTTATTTATTATCATTTTATTATACAACACATAATCATACAAGTTCATACAAGTGATGTTTAACATATTTAACATAAAAATCATACTCATAAAATTATAATAATAAAACAAATTAATTTACAAAGAGGTTAAAACAAGACAAAGCTAGTCACCTTAATCGGTAAGTTTATTGGTTGTCCGGATCTACGATGTTATCCAAGTCTAAGTCTTCACCCAAGTACCCGTCTTCACCTTCAAATAAACCCGTAAATAATAAGCTCCAAATACCCAAGAATGTCTAAGAACACTAGTGTAATATTAGAGTAATATTAGGGTTTTAATTTAGGATGTTTTAAAGAGAAAATGGAAGAAAAATAAAAGGGAAAAGGGAGCAAGGTAGCTCGGCAAAGAGAGGAGAAGAAATGAGAGTTTTTGACTTAGAAAAATAATGAAGTTGATGTTAGAAAACAATTAGGTTAAATGAATTATTAAAGGTAGGGTTTTGTTTTAGAAATAATGTTTTAATTAAACTAAATTAGCATCATCAACATCATCATCATACCCATTAAGTCCACATTACTATTTGAGCATTAAAATTGTCTATTTTGTGTTTAAAAATGTTTTTCACGAAATTGGTCAGTTTTAAAAAGTCGGGCGTCAAAAGCGATAAAAGTTAATGTGTGCGCGTTTGACGATTTTTCGAAATATTTCTACTTTTAAATTCTAAGTCTAAAATATTTATTTCATTATTCAAAAATTTTAAAAAGTCTTAAAGAAGTCGATAAATTTTACAAAACGAAAGTTTTGCAAAAATAGAGATTTTGGAAGGTTAAAAGGTTAGGATTTGATTTAAGTTTTGAAATTAGAAATTGATGACTAATTATTGAATTAAATTAACACGGGTTGTTACAAACCTCCCCCCTTAGAAAAGTTTCGTCCCGAAACTTAAATGAAGGATAGGGTTTTCACCTGAGATAAACAGCTCGGGGTATTTCTCCTTCATAGAGGTTTCGGTCTCCCAAGTTGCTTGTTCAGTCAATTGACCCTTCCATAGCACTTTCACTAAGGGAACCGTCTTCCGCCTCAACCTCTTGGTTTCTCGCGCTAGAATCTTGACTGGTCTCTCGGAGTATAGCAGGTTAGGCTCAACTACTATCACGTCAGGAGTAATGATATGACTTGGGTCACTCCTGTATCTCCTTAGTTGAGAAACGTGGAACACGCCAGAACCTTGGATAAATTGGGGGTAGCGCTAGGCGATAGGCTACCTCACCACCTCGCTTGCTATCTCATAAGGCCCCACGTATTTAGGACTCAACTTTCCCTTCAATCCAAAGCGTCGGACCCCTTTCATAGGTGATACCTTCAAGAACACGTGATCACCGACTTCGAACTCAATAGGTCGGCGATGTTTGTTGGCATACATTTTCTGACGGTCTTGGGCCGCTTGTAGCCGTTCACGAATGATTTTGATGTGCTCAATTTGGTCTTGAATAACCTGTGGTCCAGTTCCCACGTTGTCACTAGCATCGTCCCAGCAGACTGGCTACGACACTTTCTCCCATAGAGTGCCTCGAACGGAGCACAACCCAAACTTGCATGGAAGCTATTGTTATAGGAGAATTCAATCAAAGGTAGACTCTTCTCCCAGTTCTCGTTGAATTTCTAGGGCACATGCCCTGAGCATGTCCTCGACTGTTTGGATAGTTTGTTCAGTTTGACCGTCGGTCGCAGGATGGAAAGCGGTGCTCATCTTCAGTTGGCTTCCCAATGCTGCTTGGAGTTTTTCCCAAAAATGAGAGGTGAATCTCGGATCCCTGTCCGAGATGATGTCCAACGGCACACCATGTAATCGGATCACCTCCTTTTCATAAGCCTTAGCTAACTCCTCCAGACTCTAAATGTCTTTGATTGGTAGAAAGTGAGCCGATTTTGTTAAACGGTCCACTATCACCCAGATTGCATTACTTCCTCTGTGAGTCCTTGGCAATCCTGTTATGAAATCCATGGAAATGGAGTCCCATTTCCCCAATGGAATGTCCAAAGGTTGTAGTAGTCCTCCAGGTCGTTGATGTTCAAACTTCACCTTTTGGCAGATTAGACATTTCGCAACGTATTCAGCAATCTCTGCTTTCATTCGGACCCACCAAAACTTCAGCTTTAAGTCTTGGTACATTTTATCAGACCCAGGATGTATGGAGTATCGTGTACTATGTGCCTCGTCAAGGATCCTTCTTTTTAATACTGGTACGTCGGGCACACACCACCAAATCTCAAACTCCCGTCAGGTTTAATCTCAAACCCTTCTCGGTTTCCTGAAGGAATTTCCCTTCTGATCTTCACAAGCTCTTCATCCTCCCATTGTAGAGCTCTAATCTTGTGATATAACTCCGGCTCTGCGATCATTGCGTTTAAGTCGGCATCATCAGACTGAACCAGCTCTAAATTCATTCTTTTGAAGTCTCTGACGATACCAGTCGGAATTTCCCAAATGTTGCCAAGGGTATGCGTAGTCTTCCTACTCAGAGCGTCAGCAACGACGTTCGCCTTACCCTCGTGGTACAGTAGTTCAATCTTATAGTCCTTGATCAGTTCTAACCACCGGCGTTGTCTCATGTTGAGTTCCTTCTGTGTGAAGATGTATTTCAGGCTCTTGTGGTCTTTGTAGAACTTGATACTCACTCCGTAGAGGTAATGACGCCAGATTTTCAAAGCAAACACTACGGCTGCTAATTCTAGGTCATGAGTCGGGTAGTTTCGTTCATGAACCTTTAATTGCCTTGACGCATAAGCAATGACCTTCCCTTGTTGCATCAGTACGCAGCCCAGGCCGTTCAGTGAGGCGTTACTGTAGACTTCATACTCGTCTCCATCCGTAGGAAGAGCTAAGACGGGTGCTGTGGTAAGCCTTGTCTTGAGTTCCTGGAATGCATTCTCGCACTCGTCGCTCCATATGAACTTGGACTCCTTCTGTAGTAACTTGGTCATCGGTCGTGCTACCTTAGAGAAGTTTGGGACGAATCTTCTGTAGTATCCTGCCAATCCCAGGAAGCTGCGTATTTCAGTTATATTTGTGGGAGCCTTCCATTCTTTCACTGCGTCGATCTTTGCAGGATCTACCATCACTCCGTCCTTCGAGATGACGTGACCCAGGAATGCTACCTTCTCAAGCCAGAATTCGCATTTGGACAGTTTAGCATACCATTTATAACGCTGTAGTATCCCCAGAATGATACGAAGGTGTTCCTCGTGTTCTGCTCCCGTCTTTGAATAGATAAAGATGTCGTCAATAAATACAACCACGCATATATCCAGGTACTCGTGGAAGGTTCTGTTCATTTGATCCATGAATACCGCTGGTGCGTTTGTCAACCCGAAAGGCATGACCTTAAACTCATAATGACCGTATCTGCTTCTGAAAGCAGTCTTTTGGATGTCTGATTCCCTTACTGCAATCTGATGGTAACCTGACCTCAGGTCGATCTTAGAAAACACTCCCGCGCCCTTTAGTTGATCAAAGAGATCGTCGATTCTGGGCAAAGGGTAGCGGTTCTTAATTGTAACCTTGTTCAATTCCCTGTAGTCAATGCAGAGTCTCATACTGTCATCTTTCTTTTTCACAAAGAGAACCGGTGCTCCACAAGGTGAGACACTCGGCCTTATGAAACCCTTTTCAATCATTTCCTCAAGTTGTTTATTCAATTCTTGCAGTTCTAGTAGTGCCATCCTGTAAGGTGCCTTTGAGATAGGTGCTGTGCCTGGCGCAAGGTCGATAGAGAATTCAACATCACGTGCGGGTGGCAAGCCTGGCAACTCATCTGGGAAGACATCAGGGAATTCCCGTACTACGTGAATATCTTCAATGTTCACGCTTTCCTTTACTTCGTTGACGCTGCATAGGTACACTTGATGCCCTTTTCTTTCTAACCGTTGTAGTTGCAGCACAGATATGATTTACGCCCCCTTAATTAGCGAAGTCTTCTGGTACGTAACCTTAGCCCCTGTAGGATGCTTCAAGCGAACTTTCCGGTCTCGGCACTCGAATACCGCATGGTATTTAGTTAGCCAATCAATACCAAGTATGACGTCGAACTCTGGCATGTCGAACAGAATGAGGTCGGAAGGAAAGGTTGTTTTGTGAATGATGATTGGAGTTTCTTTGAAAATTTTGGAGCATTTGAAAATTTTACCGTTTGGCAGAGAAATATTTGCGTCGATTGATTCGAAATTTGTGAGATTTTCTTTTGAGACAAACTTAGCAGATATAAAGGACAGTGATGCCCCAGTGTCAAACAAAACGATAGCGTTCACAGAGTTTATAAGAAAAGTACCAGTGATGACGTCGGCCTCAGGTGACTCCTCTGCCTCAGCTTCAGTGAGGACATATACTCGACCTTGTACCACAACAGATTGTGGTACCCCCGCAATAGGTGTCGGGTTCGGGAGGTTAGGGCATACGTTTGCCTTGTGCCCTACCTTCTTGCATTTGTAGCAGGTAATCGGCTGACCGTTGCACTGCCTTCCCTCATGTAGTGGCTTGTGACACATACGACAATTTCCCGGTAAGGCTCTTGGTTGAGGAGCCCTTCCTGCAACCATGGCTCTTTCGTTGTTCCCAGCAGGAAGCCTGTTTTGGAACGCAGGCCTTTGAAGCGGCTTGGAATAAATTTCAAGACAAGTGGCTTGGGGTAGCTGCATATGTTAATGATACGTGGATGAGGTATTCGACAAAGTGGGCTAAGTGTTACACAAATTCAGTTAGACATTTTGGAAACACTGCAACTTCTAGAGTCGAATCTGCCCATGCGTTGTTGAAAAGTTGGTTAGCAAGTTCGACTTTGGCGTTGGATTCAATTTGGCATCGGGTCGATATTATGCTACAAGGCCAACATGTCGAGATAAGAAGATTGTTAGAAAAATCTCGAAGTTCAGTTGTACATTCAGAACATGGGCGACTATATTCAGTGATTAACGGTAAAGTGTCACACGAAGCAATTTCGATAATGAAGAATGAGATTATACGGCGAGTTAAATTTGGTAATCATTATGTCTAGATATGTGGTTGTGTTTTGGCGACTACTCATGGGTTACCTTGTGCTTGTCGGCTTATTCGGTTGATCATTCGGGACGACGTAGTTCATTTGAACGATATTGATTTATTTTGGCGTACTTTGGTGTTGGACGTGAACTCAGCTACAGCAGTTGATGATGATGGACGCCTTCAAAAATTATTCGGCAAGATACAAAGGCGTGATCCAGCTGTTAGACGATCGTTCATTCAATCCATTCATGCACAACTTCACCCAGAGTACGAAGATGTTTTGGAACCTCAAGTTGTGTCAAACCCTAGAGGTCGACCTCGATTACCTACTCGACGAGAGCCTTCGTTATTTGAACATGCTAGAAGATTATTTCCCGATACGAGCTCCGAGTACACCGCCCCGTCCACCGCCCCGTCCACTGCTCCGTCCACAGACATTGGTTCATATAACTTTCGTCATTGTAAGTATTAATTTTTTCCTTTTTTGTATTATATGTGCTGCGTTAAAAGTCGTGTCTTATAGATAGTCGTCTCTTATAAAAAGTTGTTCGTCATTAAAAGTTGTGCATTATTAATGTAACAACCTGGTTTTTAGTCGACTTTAATTACTAAGGCGGAAATTAATTAAGTCTTAAACCAGCGTCATTAATTATACATAAAACCCAAATATTACAAACATCGTTCAAGAGTTGAATAAATCAACTCTAAGTACGGAATTTAGAAGAGTATAGTTTATATATTACAATCTCTCCAAAAACAACTAAAAGTAAAGCAATAAAACGCCTCGTGGCCCCGTCCAAAAATCCAGCTCCCGGTCCACGATCATCCTGCACAATAAACTGATGGGGGGATGCCCACTGAGTGGACAGTGACTAGCTATGCTCATACTTACCCTCGATTTCAATTACTTTGGTTTATTACTATCGCTTTATAAACATAACATTATGATAAAAACATAAACATGCTTATTACATATAACATATAAAGACATATAAGTCCTAATAAGCATGCGGTTTAAAGCGATAAATCATATAAGCATGATATTCAATTATGAAGGCAAATAGCATATAATAACATAGCAATAGTATCACAATTATTCAATAGTATTACAAGGCGATATCGGATCGCAATCAAACATACGTACATATCGTATCATTCACATCATGCAGACTCGATTCAATTCAGAAAGTTGTGGTCTTTAATTTTCAAAGATGGTACGCACTCATTCTCAATTAATCATACAACGGACAACACATACTGCTTACGAGCCTGACCACTGAGTAGGCCATTGTACTCTAGTCGCTTGCATCTCACTACCATAGTGCAGCGGCTTACTCGACTCGTAAACCACGCCGAATACTATAGTACTTGCATCTCATCTTCTAGTGTTCGAAATGATTCGAACTTCAGATACAATCTCGTCAAGTGATCTGTACATGTGGTAAGAGTGAATGCAAGTGTCGCGCCCACTAAGAACGAAACACGGCAAGGAGACAGAACCGCAAGATGCGCTAAGCATATAATGTCACGGTGGCCCTGATAACTTTAGTGAAATAGGGGAATAAAACCCTAGTCAAGTATGCATACACTAATATCCCCTTTAAGAATAGGCTATGCTAATCATAGAGCACCTTAACTCTGGATAAAACGACTATTTCCTAAAGCCTGACCCACTAAGAGTTGGCATATTCTTTATCTTGTACGGCCTTGGCTATACGACTTAAGGCGTAACGGCATGGGCAGGATGCACTAAGCAATAAGGCTGCCGGCTTAAGCCACACTATTTGATATGACCCAAGTCAGAGATCGAGATAGTGGTATCCGCACAAGACTATCTTAACCCCACATCACTTACGATTGACGTTTTCATATCGGAGGCTCAAGCGTTTGACCTTTTATTTAACTTACTCAATGTTTATTATTTATTTGATATTACATATCACATGTTACTAGACTCTCCTAGTCTCATCGTCAAACGTTTAATTTTTTTATTTGGTTGGATATGATCACATAACACGTTCGTTTATTATTTGAAGTGTTGTTAGTTATTAACGTTTTTTAAGTTTCTAAATTGAAACGTTTATTATAGTATGTCCAATTTTATTTAAGTGTTTTTCAAAACACTTTAAGTTATTTACTTATTTATTTTAAATTATTCTATACTTAGTAAAATTTTAAATTATTTTCAGTATTTCACTATTCATTTTTCACTATTCACTATTCACTATTCACTATTCACCGTATTTTATACGTATTTGTATTTTTATACTTCGTATTCTAAACGTATTTTTATACGTATTCGTATTTTTTTACTTCGTATTTTATACGTATTTTTATACTTATACGTATTCTTATACTTGTACGTATTCTTATACTTGTACGTATTTCTATATTTATACGTATTTTTATACTTAAGATATTTTAGGTATAATACTAAATCCTTTTATTTCCTAAGTATAAATTTTAGTTTCAAAGTCGTTAAGTTCGTTTTGTACTTAGTGATTTATGGAAATATTTTAAAAGTCTAGTTTTAAAAACGTTAAGTTCGGTTTGTAAAAAGTGATAATGATATTCATTTTAAAATTCCAGTTTTAAAAACGTTAAGTTCGATTTGTAAAAAGTGATAATGATATTCATTTTAAAATTCTAGTTTTAAAAATGTTAAGTTCGACTTGTAAAAAGTGATAATGATATTCATTTTAAAATGAGACTTAGTTAAATTTAGTCGTCTATTTACTAAAGTTAGTGATTTTCATTTTAAAATAATAGTATCGTGGATGATTCATTTTAGTCCGTAAATCCAAGTTCAACAGTCCAATATGCAAAGGCGGTAGCACACGATTTAGTTCATTTTTATAACGGTTACATATTTTTATCGGTTTATAATATTTCATTTCTAACTAAATCGATTTATACAAAAATTCAATTCTAATTATTATTTAACTTTAGTGACTTGGTGATAATTTCATTTTGATCAAATTTAGTCAATTTAAAATGGTTATGTCGTGTGATTTATTATATATGTCAAAATTGATTTATTTCTTTTAATTTCCCAATTCTAACTTATTAACTAATAATTAAATTATTTTAACAATAAACTAAAAAGTGATAAAAACAAATTTAACTCTAAATTAAGCAAGAATGCCGTGGGGCTTCATGGTGAAGTTCAAATTTTCATTTTTCGATTTTTATCGGTTTTTAGCTTAAAGTTTATATATTCTAATTATTCTAATTATACTAAAACGGTTTAAACTAAAATGAAATTTACTAAAAATTTCATTTACATTTATGAATAGTGTTTTTCAACACTTTAAATTTCTAACTTTTTAACCTTAATGATTTAGCTAGTTTAATTTATATAGCTATTAACATACTTACTCATTAGTTAAATAAAACAATAAATAACAACAAACATAAAAAAAATATTAAGAATCAAAGCATGCTACAAAATGAAGAACACATGAAGAAGTCCAAGAACACACAAGAACATCAAGAACACCCTTTTTAAAGTTAACAACACATTTAGCAGTTTTAACATTTAATAACTTATTTTCCTAAATTAATTTTTATAACATGATAACATCCATTTTAACTTAAATTAACCTAACATATTATTTACAAAAATTAAAAGTGAAAATTTATGTAAAAATAAAGAGAAAACCGTGAGCAAGCACAACACACTTACAAATTTCGTTTTCGATTTTTAATCACTTTAAACTCATTGTTAATATTTTACATAATTTTTATATATGACTACTACTTAAATAAAACATAACTAAACATAAAAATCATATGAACATAAATTAAAAATGCTCAAAATTAATTTAACTAAACATATGAACAATTTTCTACACATTAACTATTATCATTATTACTTATTTATTATCATTTTATTATACAACACATAATCATACAAGTTCATACAAGTGATGTTTAACATATTTAACATAAAAATCATACTCATAAAATTATAATAATAAAACAAATTAATTTACAAAGAGGTTAAAACAAGACAAAGCTAGTCACCTTAATCGGTAAGTTTATTGGTTGTCCGGATCTACGATGTTATCCAAGTCTAAGTCTTCACCCAAGTACCCGTCTTCACCTTCAAATAAACCCGTAAATAATAAGCTCCAAATACCCAAGAATGTCTAAGAACACTAGTGTAATATTAGAGTAATATTAGGGTTTTAATTTAGGATGTTTTAAAGAGAAAATGGAAGAAAAATAAAAGGGAAAAGGGAGCAAGGTAGCTCGGCAAAGAGAGGAGAAGAAATGAGAGTTTTTGACTTAGAAAAATAATGAAGTTGATGTTAGAAAACAATTAGGTTAAATGAATTATTAAAGGTAGGGTTTTGTTTTAGAAATAATGTTTTAATTAAACTAAATTAGCATCATCAACATCATCATCATACCCATTAAGTCCACATTACTATTTGAGCATTAAAATTGTCTATTTTGTGTTTAAAAATGTTTTTCACGAAATTGGTCAGTTTTAAAAAGTCGGGCGTCAAAAGCGATAAAAGTTAATGTGTGCGCGTTTGACGATTTTTCGAAATATTTCTACTTTTAAATTCTAAGACTAAAATATTTATTTCATTATTCAAAAATTTTAAAAAGTCTTAAAGAAGTCGATAAATTTTACAAAACGAAAGTTTTGCAAAAATAGAGATTTTGGAAGGTTAAAAGGTTAGGATTTGATTTAAGCTTTGAAATTAGAAATTGATGACTAATTATTGAATTAAATTAACACGGGGTGTTACAATTAAAAGACGTGATGCATTTGTTGATAATTCAGTTTACAATATTAAACGGAAAATTTATTAAAACCGAAAACTTTAAAAATGACGATTACAACACTTAATCCTAAAAATGACATTAAGCTCCACGGTTTAAGTCAATGTTGTTCGGAAGATAAATTCGACGAAGCCATGAACAAACTTTGCTGGTAGTATTGATTGTAGAAAGTACGTATTTTTAAAAGAGGACGCCTTCCTTCTGGTTCATTGTAGAAGGTAATCCCGCCACTCAGCAACTCACCAAAAGCCAGTTGAGTCAAAATATGGCTGAACTTACAAAGGTAGTCAACAACTTCTTTCTTCAGAGCACGGTACAGGATTTTCCTTGCGTCAACGTCATCACGAGCAATATTTCGGCAAAAAGCGAAACCAGGATCCCTAAGAACATCTGGAGTAAAGTTATAACGAAATAACTACTCGATCCATGGAGTTCGAGGTTCTTTTAAAATTTCATTGAAGGAAAAAGTAGGTTGAATGACTTTCTCAATACGAGTTTTGAACTCTTCGACGTCTTCCAAAATGTCATCTATGATTTTCTGTGTTTTGAGAAGTTCTTGCTTATTGGCGTCCATTTTAATAAAATTAAAAAAGCAACGGACAGAATTTAAATCAAAAGTAAGGGACATAATTTAAAGGAAAAGCAACTGACATAAATTAAAGGAAAAGCAATGGACAGAAATTAAAGAAAAACCAACGGACAGAAACTAAAGCAAAACCAACGGATAGAAATTAAAGCAAAACCAACGGATACAAATTCAAGGGAAACTGTTGTACAATAAAATATCGTTTAACAAGAAAATAACAAAATCCAGTACATCAAATATGACGAAAATAAACGTCAAACAGTAAAATTCAAGACACTTAAATCAACAAATTAAATTAAATAAACAGAACGAAATAGTTCTAAAGCCTTCGATCATGCCTACTACTTGGGGTGTTTGGTCTTCCCCGGACTTCTTCAGAAACGTTATCCGCTCCCCAACGTTTAAGAAATGGTGTGTAGTCGGTAAACAAACGGGCCAAGTATGAGTCCCTTTGAGGCCCTTCAGGGACTTCAAGCCCCCTATACAACCGCATCAGCAAACTCTTATTCAGCTGTACAAAAAAATAATAATAAGTTAGTCAACAGTAGAAAAATAATATTTCGAATATATTAACTTACTTGAAAAAAAATTAATATTTAATACCTCTCGATAATCCCCAGTCGCATTTGCAGCCACTTTTCCCTCTACAGTAGAGGGGTCTATGATAAACGGGTGCGAATACTTCATGTACCAAATCATGTACAGCGGATCTGAGTCGTCTGGTGTTAGAGCAACCTTCGACAACGACGATAACGGAGTACGATGCATCGGCCAGGACTCCCAAGGATGATCTGCGTACCCATCAAACTCAACTCGGTATCCTTTTCCCGAAGCCGGACGATGAAAGTTGCCGTTATGCGGCATTGAAGCTGGACGAACCTGCACATATCCAAATTGATGCAAGCAACGATCAGGCTGATATGGCTCAACAATGTCCATATATCTGATCAACCCAGAAAACAACGTCCGCTGATGCAAACGATCTGGCCGCGTACTAAAAGGCAACCACTGAATTTTACCATTAGTCAGGTGATCTAACTGCCTACGATACTCCGCCAACTTCGCTGCCGTGTTCTCGAACCTCGGTGCATTTACCCACGCAGCGGCTCGAGGATGACCTTTCGCCAATGCAGCGGGCATGCACGGCCTGAAAATGCGGAAATACTCGTATATCCAGACCTGTAGTAGGGTCAAACAACCGGCAACCCCACGTGAACAAGTACGAGTAGCAACACCTAACTCCCGATACAAGTACGCTAAAATACCTGCTCCCCAAGCGTACTTGGATACTTTACACGAATGACGAACCATCGGAAAAACCAAACTTTTCACCCTATCACTAGACTTGTCGACGAAAACATTCATACCCAACAACAAAAAAAGATAACCCCTTGCCTACTCCTCAACACTCACAGAACGAATAGCATCCATGACTGCCTCCACTAACACCGCTCCACCTCGATATATTGGAGCCGAAACACCTTGCCTATAGGGCAACTTCAAATCCGGTAACCCTTTACCAAAAAACTCAGCAATCAATGTCGCAGACGGACTCTCACTGTCACCACCGAAACCACACACTAAGCCATCTATAGGTACGCTTAGGATAAATGCAACATCGTGCAGCAAAATCGACATATCCCCAAACGGCAAATGGAAAGTGTTCGTATCTGGCTGCCAACGCTCAATAAATGCCGATATTAATGGCATGTTTAAATGCGTTGGAACGCACTCATGTAAATGGCCCAAACCGGATCTCTGCACCAAAGCAACAGCCTCAACTGCTAAAGGCAACCGGGTCAAAGTAGACAACTTATTAAACCTATAATATCCGATCATAACGCCTCGACACCCAGCTTGAACATCGTCCCAAAGTTGCCGTGCAATGTGTCCGCCAAAATTAGGAATAACATCAGGAAGAAAAGGTCCACTAGGGCATTCCCCCGTGATAATCCAACTACGATCAACCTTTTTTTTTACTTCTAGAACGACTAGCAGTTGCACCACTACTAGAACTCTCAGAATACCCTGCAAACTGACCGGTCTTCGTTCGCTTAGCTTGAAACCCGACACCTAACTCCTCATCAGTAGACTCGTCAACCTCCTCCTCCTCCGTCTCCTCCTCCATTTCCTCCTCCGCATGTACTGAAGGAATAGCGGGATCTCTTCGACCAACATAAGCAGATTCATCAACATTACATAGTTGTCGAAGATTCATCATCGCACGATACTCTGAACCCGTCAACTTTTCTTTCCCCTTCCCTTTATCACTCATCTACAAGGAAAATGTTACATAACAAATTTTCAGAAAATTTAAAAGATATTAACAAATTCTACTATAAAAATAAATTCAACCAAAATAATGAAAAACGATTACTAAAAATTTACAACTCATTAATGTGAAATGATTAATGACAAATTTTTTAAATCAAATTATTTGACGAATTCAATATTAAAAATCATATGTAAAATTAATTTCAAATAAATCATGTCAAAAATTTTTTTAAAAAAAAAAAGTATAAATAATATCAACAATTTCGATATTATAAATAATATGTAAAAATAAAAGCATTAATTTAAAGTAAATGTCAATTTTTTTAATATACCGAAATTAAAAAAAACGAAAAAACAGACATGCCGTGAAAATTTCACGGTCCGGCCCAGACATAGCCGTGAATTTCACACGACTCTAACCCCACCGTGGAAAATCCACGGTTCCTACCCCCTCCAGCCGTGACTTTTCCACGGTTCACTACCCAGATTTCATTTTTTTTTTTTCGGCCAATTCAATTCACAAACACCAAACAACAACAACAACAACAACAACATATAATAATCGTACTTAGCATAAGGGAAAACCATTTGAACATCACAAAAAACAACAACTTTCAATTTACAAAACTAATTATAAACATCAAGGGGAAAGTCAGTATAAACAATAAAAAAAAAAAAAATCAAACTACAAATTAAAATAACAAAATCAAAACTTACAATTTCTAAAATCTTTGTTGGGGTTGAATCAAGAGGAAACATAACAAATTCAAAATTGTAAAAATAAATTTGGATGAATGTAAAAGGGGATGTGTTTTAATTTTTTTTTTTTTATGTGAGGAAAAAAAAGAGGGAATGAAAGGTTGAGTTTAGTTTAGTGAAAAGTTAATTAAAGGGGAGGACAAATTAATCATTTTAACGTTCCGTCTTTAAGTAATTCGTCCCCTCCTTTAACCCACTTTTTTTTTTTTTTTTTTTAATATCCTAAAGCTATCCATTTCTATTTTCTCCTCCAAAATTCCCATCCTCTAAAAAAAAAACCACTTCAAACACCCACTTAACTCCTCCATTAACTCCATAGCCAAAAACCTCTACAAAACCTCAGCAGAACAAAAAAAAAAAAACCCAAATGTCGTCCATAAATCTAGGACCATTTGGTGAGCATTTCTTCAACTTCTTCAACAAACCACCAAACCCAGTTTCATTCCCATCATTCCTCTCCAAAACCCTAACAAAAACATCCCAAAAACCCCCCTTTTCATGCCTCTCAACCTCCACCGAAGACCCGCCAAAACCCGCGGGCAAGTATCAGAAAATGCTGGACCAATTCTGGTGGGAATGCGAGAACCGACCCGACTACCGTCACACACCTGAGGTTGAAAAGATTCTCAAAGAAGACCCGGTTTTCGAGACCCGTGAAGACGCCACTCCCGAGGAAATCGCGGAGAACGAGCGCTTCTGGGAGGAGTTTCGGAGTGACCCAGTTATTAAATTCCTTACTCGGGCGGAGGAGATTGCGGATATGGTGAATGAAATTGAGCTTAAGAGGAATGAGAAGCCGTATCGTAAGGAGGATTGGAAAAGGTGGAAGGAAATACCCCATGTTATCGGTTTGGATGGACGGCCTATGCCTAGGAAAGCCATTAGGACGAAGAAGGAGTCTGATGATAAGTTTTGGGATTTTGCAAGGCAGTTCTTTTTTGGGTTGTGGGGGTTTCGTCAGCGTCCTTACCCGCCTGGTCGACCCATTGATGCTGCCCAGGCTATTGGGTATAAGCGTCTCGAGAAGCGTTACTATGATTGTGAGTCTTTCTTATTATGTTGTTGTTGTTGGTTGTTTGTTATGTTATGTTATGTTGTTGTGCAAAGTATTTGGTGATAGGATGATTGATGATTGTGATGAGTATTAGTGCCTCGAGCGTTATTGTGATTGTGAGTGTTTCTTATAATGTGGTTGTTGTATAGGTTGGTTGGTAGTTATGTTATGTTGTTGTTGTGGAAGTTACTTGGTGGGAGGATGCTTGATGACAATCTTCGCTATTACCTAAGTTGGTTCTTTGTCATGCTATGTTGTTGAGGTGCAAGGTAGATGGTTTGGTTGGACGGGTTGGATAAGTCATAAGTGTACAAGAAAGGCGGTCGGATAGGTTGTGTGGTTGTTTGAGTGACATTTATGGAAATGTTGTAATAGATTACAGAATGAGATGGAAACGACAAATGTCTCTATAAATGAGAGGGAAGTGTGACTGTTTGAGTGTATATGCTAGTTAGTGCTCCTATGGTATATATATATATGTTGTTGTTCAAGTAATAGGGTGTTAATTTTTTGTGGAAATGTGGTAGCAGTTTGTTTTTAGTACTACTCAGTTAAGGATTCGATGGATGTTTTTAAACTGCTTCATAGTAATCACTACAAAAGATGCAATATTTTTTTATGGAGTTTTGATGGCGCATGACATGGTAGTTCGTTAAATGTTATTGAAATGAGAGGATTAGGAGATTAGGTGGAAATTGGTGCTGTATATTCTCAGTTATTCTCATTGATGTACATCTTGAATTGTTTTTCAATGGTTGACATGTTAGCAAACTAGTAGCCGCTGAAAAGTATGCCTTTGTGTTCGAAGGAGTTTAGAACTGTTATGCATCATAAAGCAATAGATAAATTAGCTCTATTTGTTCCGCTTATAATGGTACCCTTGAGAAATATAGTTAGTTAATCTTTATTTGACTGATATTCTAAATGCTGGATGTAGTTATAATGAAGACTGGCGGTTGGTTTTACAAGGATCGTCTGGGTCGTACAAGGGGACCGTGTGAGCTCATTCAACTAAAGACTGCATGGGGTGCTGGCATAATTGATACTCATACTTTTATATGGGGTGAGGACATGGATGAGTGGGCCCCTATAGGCATGATTTACGGTATGCAGCGAGCAATTGAAACTTGGGAAGGTATGTCATTCCTTTCACCGTCGTGTTCGTTCAGTAACTTACGACGTGTGTCTACTTACAATGCTTTTAAGGACTAATACAATGAACTGAAATCATCTAATAATTCTGAATTACCACCTCACTGTGAGGAGAACGTTTAAAAAGTACCAACTAAATCTGCATGTGTATATCCTTCATTTGAGCCATTTTTGGCATTCTTTGTGATTGGACTGCATAAGCGAAACGACAGATTATTTATTGATGAACTGCTGACATTGTGGTACTATACCACTATGTCGCAGGAAATCTAGCATAACTGCAGTGTCTTCTCTTAATTATAGTGATCGCTTAAAATTGATAGAATATGTGACTGATGATTGTTTAGTTGTGGTAGATTTATAAGAATAGCTCAGCAAAGGAGGATAAACATCATGTCAATCACGTTTTTATACAATGCTAAATGGACCTCTTGTCACCTGATCTGGACTTCTAAATTCTACTGTGTAAATAAAGTAAACCAAAACGGAGGCAATGTGTTATTAAAACAGAAGGTTACAGAACACTATAGTAGTGCACACTAATAATATCGACTTGATATACATTTTATTACTCAAGATATTCTGATAAATATTTGTCTGCGGTTTCAGTCAAGCTGGGAGCAGCTGCGACAGCGTTTCTTCATAAGCTTCAAAAAGGGATACCTCCTTGGGTTCCACTAAAGGGTCATGAACCAAAAACCTATAAGCAAATGCAAAAAGAGGCGATTGAAGAAAGAGATCGTGATATTGCTGTACTCAAGGCTAATGGCGGTATCTGGCCTGGAGTAAGAACTCCAAGCTATGCTCTTTTTCTGTGGGCTAGTGGTTCTGAGCTGACAAGTATTTTGGAAGCTGATCACATGCCGAACAAATTTATACCAAAATATCTGAGGTTATTTCTCCTTTTGTCTTCTAAGTTCTGGTTTGCCAAGTTATTAGTTAACTTATATCCCAAGTTTTGATGATTTATGTCCTGTTTCTACGAGTTAGTCTCTTGGTGATTAAGATGTAGACGTTCATGTCTATTTAGTTATCACATTCTGACATAGTTCGCTGTTATAACTCTTCAAAGAGATCAAATGTTTTTATGAGATTTGCTTTGAAACCGGGCATCATTAGTTTTCCAACATCTGAAAATTCAAGCTCCTCAAGGAGTGTTTGGTACGTGGGTATAAAGAAAGGGAAAGGAAAAGAACTTAGTTTGATGAAGCACGCCTAGGCGCAAGGCACAGTGAGGCCCACCCTATGTGTGGCAAGGCGCACTCAAGTCGCATTGCTGTGTAATCTATACATTTTTTTTTCTTCATTTTTCTGCTTTACCTTCATATTTCCCTTTATTATCTAAACCTTCACTTAATTAATTGTTAGATCTTTTTAAAAGAGAATAATATGGCACTTGTGGCACAATGTATTTCTAGAAAATGCGAGTTCATTTGCAATCTTAGTGCGCCTTTGTGTCTAAAAGGCGCGTGCCTTTACTTAGCGCCTTGCGCCTTATCGCATTGGGACCCATCTCCTCGGTGTGCTTTGTGCCTTCTCGAACTAAGGGAATAAATTCCTCCATTCTCTTTGTTAGTGTTTGATTGAGTCAATTAATCATTCCCTTACCCACGTCCTTTACCTAATGCCTGTACCTCCATTCCCCTCCCCTAAAAGGGTTTTCCATTCCCTTTCCGCCTTATCCCATCACTGCCAACCTATCAACCATAATTACCCACTCCTTCACCATGTTATCCCACCTATTGCCCAAATCAACCCACGCCACTATGGTATCCCGATGTCGTCCGACCTACCACCTCTGCCATTTGTCCAGCCTAGTCTAAAAGCTCGAGTGTGTCGTGTCGCGCCGCCAGTTTGGACTTATCATAACAGATATTGGACCTACTACTGCCAGATCCGCTGTTTTTGACAGCGGGGGTGGGGTTTTTCTAGGATGGGCAATGGTTTTGGGTTTGGGGTAATGGGTTTTCATTGATAGAGAAGGTGCCTCAAGAAGGAGGTTGCCGACAAGGCGACAAGCATGGTAATTCCTTATAAATTTCAACCAAACAATTGGGAATTTTAAGGAAATTCTCTTTCCCTTTCCCTTCTTTCCCTTTTTATTCCCATTCCCTTTCCCTTTGTCGAATCAAACACTCCCTTGAGCTCTTTATGTTAAATGTTAGGAGTACATTATTGTTCTTTCGGATTGCTTTTCTCTTCCGAATTCCACGAGAGCAATTTTCATTTGTTTTTTGTCTACCGCAGTATGGATAATAAAAAATGCTTGGATGTGACCTTTTACCTTGCTAGCCTGCTTACGTGGCGGGGGAACCTCTTGGCATTTTTTGCATAATTGATGTCACTAACCACACCACATGGCTCTTGCAACAATGCAACTCCCACAATTAGCGGGGTTAGAGAGGGCAGATGTCTGCTGCCTTACCCATGTCTAATGTCAAATCACCGTTACTTCACGATAAACACAATGAGTTTGATGAGTCATTTTTATTTATTCCATCATAACCGAAAAACCAAAGAATAGTGAGTCTTTAGCTCCACTGCGAATGGCAAATTACATAAGAGCAGTGTGTTTCTGACTTTCAGTACACATTTTGCTAGTTTGAGGATTTACTTGTCATTGTTATGATGAGCTGCTTATTATGTGAGGCAGGAAGCAGCTGGCTGAAGCTATCCCTGGGTTGAGGCCCTGGGAAGTTCTGAGTGTAGAACAAGCAATGGACCAGCTAACATATGGCGGTGAATGGTACCGTCAACCTCTCGGCACGTACACGACAGGCCCGCCATATATAAGGCACTGGAACAAAGATGTTATGGTATGCCTTTTTTTTTTTTTTTTTTTTTTAGTTTATTTATTTATTTCCATTTTTTTTTTTTTTTTTTTTTTTAGTTTATTTAACTGGTTAGGGCAACGTTGTTGGAAACCATATTTTTGATGATCTCTGTGCATTTTTATTTCTCATCCGTATTACTCCCTTCATCCTAAAATAAGTGTCCCCATTTCAATTTTGATGGATTTAAGGAGTGTTAATGAAAATCAAAAAAAAAATTGAGATGGAGGGACACTTATTTTGGGAAAAAAATTTAAAGGAAAAATGAAAGGGACACTTATTTTGTGAAAAAATTTAATGGAAAAATAAACACCTATTTTGGGATGGAGGGAGTATGATTTGCTGAACTTGGTAAATCGGGCGAAAACTCTAGCACATTGCTAAATACGTTTTCAGAAGCTGTGGAGTTAAAGTTCCTTAAACCCTTCAATATGGAAAATGCGTCCCGGTGACAATTCCTTCCAAGAGGTCATCATTATTGTACATTTAATAGTTAGTTTGAGGGGTTCCTAAGAGTTCCATTAGATTATTTAGGTCGGAAGCATATTGCAATTTTAACCGTTGATGAATAAATTAATAAAAGCACAGTTTCTACTTTATGAGTAATTAGTAATATAATCAAAAGCCTACAATAACATTTACTTTGTTTTTAACAAGCTGTTTTCTCATTTTCATGGAAGCCAATAATTTGATATTTTTGGTTTTGCGATATGATGGACTAACGCCAAATGGCTTTACTGAACTTGTAACGCTTCTTACGGTGGGAACTAGGTGCAATTTTTGACTCAGTATAGTTTGGCTCGTGGTCATTAAAAAAAAAAAAAACAATCTCTGTAAGGCTACATGCTTCTGATTTTCTTTATCTTGCCGTGCCATGGGTGGACGGTTTGGTTTAATGAATATTATTGTTTACGACTTTCAAGTAGATACAGCCTCTCTAAATTCTACATCCAACCCCACCTCACCATAGGTGGAAACCTTGTGGGTAATGTTGTTAGTGCGCATAGATCTTTAGGAAGGGAACGTTCCTTTCATCCATTGCGTAGCAAAATACGGTTCACTGCTGGACTTTACGTTGGTGTTGCCTTCCTTCCACGTTAGTTTATTTCAGATTTTTTTTTTAGTGATTTTAATAATGCTAGGTGCTATGAATTATGTACTATGCTCGGTCTGTGAAATTAACATCACTCCATTTCTTAAAGGCCCTCTAATGGAGAGTAGGGGTTTAGATGTATGTTATACCTTTTTCTACGTAAAAAACTTGGTTAAATATACGGAGTACATATCTCCATAAATGAAAATTGTGTTGTATGTTGATGGACTACTATTTCATACTCCGTAGTATAAGAAGCGCTACCATCTAGTGAGCGATTTTAATTTTCTCCATAGTTTATACCATCAAACTCTAACGACAAACACTAGTGAAACTTTTAATTTTATAAGAAACTAAATTACCGTATGTGACTGTAGCTCGGACTTGTGGATGTAAAATACAAGATACTGTTGATCGACAATGTGCTACATCTCAATGTCTCTACCAAAATTAATGAGCTCATATGGAAAAACGTATACCAAATTTGGTTCACTTCTCTGATAAACGTAATTTACATTCTTAGTAAATGCTGCTTTTATTTCTGATGATGCAGAGGACGTTGAAGATATACTTGGACCTGAGTACTCGACTATACAACCGACTGCACCAAATGATTCCTGGCTTTGATAAAGCCGTGGAAGAGGCGCATGAAGAAGCCGCCTTAAAAGAGGAAAGAAGAGAGCAAAAAAGACGAGAGGACAAGGAAGCTGCCTTTTTCAGGCGAAGTCGATAACAGGTCCTTTGAAATAAACTCACCTTTTCACTTTCTTTCTTTTCTTTCATTGATGAAATGAAACGACAATGTCCTGTTATGCTGGTTTTCTAATCTTCTTGTTCAAGGCTATGTTATATATATCTGCTCTCCTGGTTATTCTTCAATGCCGAAATGTATAATCGGGACTGTTTTTACTTGAGAAATATTGGCTTAGGTAATTTCTACCACCTTAGTTCAATGTCGCAAAGTTGGTATATGGAAAAGTATTGATGTGTTGTTGGATTTACCTCTGGCTGAAAACCAAGGAATGAATTTGATTACTTTTCTAAGTACTCTTTTCATCCCGTTTAATTGTCCGACTTTTTATTTTGGGTAGATTTTACAAATGGTTGTGAACAAGTTGACGATGTTGCAAATCCTTTTTTTTAGTTTCTTACTATAAATAAAATTAAGACTACTAATTTGGGAAAAATAAGAATAAAATTAGGAAAATAAAATTAAAATGGAGTAATTTTCTATATTAATTGGTAAGTAATAACGGTGACCACCTCACGCAGCTGTCGCCTTCAATGCCGTCAAATATAGATTCTGGAGTTAGAAATTAAGTCGACAAGAACATGATTTGTATATATATGGAAGTGCGTATTCTTAACATATATTCCACACACAAATACTTGTATAAAACCCTTTCACGCATGCGACGGGATATTTCTAATTAAAATGTACTGGTACCTACTTTAAGGTTTAAAGTGACTATTTTAACGTTTAAAGTGACCATTTTATGGGGTTTTGAAGTGGTCACATTTAGCGTTAAAGTGATCACTTTAAGCATTAAAATAGTCACATTTTACTCATAAGAACTCCGTCGCACGCGTGAAACGGTTTTATGTAAGACTTACTCTTCCACACATTATGATGAAACTCAAAGAACTGGATGAAAGTAAATACACCAAGGTGTTGAGGGATCTTGGGGAGGAAGGAAGCAGGCATGGAAAGGGGGATGGCCGATGGGGCCTTAAGTAACCCCCAAATAATCGTACTCGGGATGTTCTAAAATAGTCTTGCAATGAAATAGTCTTGCAATGAAAGAAGAACAAGTTATTGCCGAATAGCCAAACATAAGATAGCGTAAAACTGGTTCTTGCGATCGTTTTTCCTTGAAAGAGCAAATGATTTGGTAAAATGGAGTTTTATAGGAAAAACAAAATTAGAGTTTTGGATTGGAAATGAAATTATTTAGAATTATGGGGTTCATGTAGGCTCAGATTATTCTGAACCACAAGACGTCATTGTGCGTGGCCGTTTATATATTGAATTAATGTAATAAAAACAAATTTTTTTTGAAAAAAAAATAATTAATCAAGCACAAAAATGACGTTTTATTGAGGCGAACACCCCGCCCAATGACGTTTTGTAGGTTAAAAAAATTTTAGCTTATATGAATCCCATAAAATTTTAAGTTTTATTTTGGACCTATAACTATTTATTTTTATTTTTTTTCTAAACTTCAGTTAACCAAATCCTTCAAAAAAAAAAAAAAAAAAAAAGAAGCTATTTCCCGATATGACTTGAAATATGATGCTCCTTCCATCCCAAAATAAGTATTCCCCTTTATATGTAATTTACATAAAAAATGGGACACTTATTTTTAAAGAGAAGAATATGACATGCCCATCGAAAGTTTTGGAAAATTGCCGACACAAAGAAGCTAAGTGCCAACACAAAGATTTTGAATAGACTTCGATAATTCAAATAGAAAAATTGACATTACATAATCTTTTTATTTTCTGTGCCAATTTATCATTTTTTGTTGGGTATTGAATTTATCATCTTTTTATTCCATCCATTCTAGTATATTATTCCTCCATTCTTTTCATTTGACCCACTGATCTACTTTTTATGAAGAAAAAAGTAGATCCATGGGGTTAAATGGAAAAAATAAAGGGAGTATTTATTTTCAAATAACCCCTTAGATAATACTCCGTATGAGTATGAGTATTAATAAAGAGAATTTAAATGGTGGGGTGAGATGAGAGCATGGGCTAATTAATTCATTTGCGTAATAAAAAGGTCCCAAAATGAAAAGGTAAATAAATAACTGTTACACCAAAAAATGGAATAGATAAACAAATGATCATGGAGGATGTAAAACCAAAAGTGTAATCTTACTCACTTCCTCTATCTAAGTAAATTGTTACTCTCTCCGTTCTAAAATAAGTGTTCCCTTTTGTCTAAACATTAGATTTAAGAAATGTAAAAAAAAAAAAAAAAAAAAAAAAAAGTTCATTCTCATCCCTTAATTTTCAAAATATTTTCTTATAATTTCAATTTTACCTCTATACTAATATTGGTGAGAGATCTTAGTAGAAAAATACACATATACTAATATAATTTAGCAATATACGTTCACACAATAAAAATGGCATTAGATAAGGGTAATTTAGTAATTTTTTCAAAATGAACAATTATTTTGTGATTTTTAAAAAATCAAAGGAGAACACTTTTAAAATGGAAGAAGTAAAATTTAATTTAGTTTTCCCTTCACAAAATAATGAAGTAATAAAATTTTGTAACCACTAGTTAAACTTAATGAATGAACTTAGATTAAAAAAAAAACATCCGTAAAAATAAAAATAAAAAGATTCATTTAAACTCTTACCAAAGAGTTCTATCTCACTTATAATGAGGGGCGAAGTCAGAAACATTTTGTCGAGATAACGAAATTAATTTTTAGAACATAACATATAGTTTTTCACAAATTCTTGTTTGAGACCAAGAAACCCGTTTCTAGCTTGAAACGGGTCGGGTATGACCCGTTTTCCTTTTTTTTTTTTTTTTTTTGAAATTTTTTTTTTTGAAAATTTTTTTTAAGACCCAAATTTTTTTTTTAATCTTTTATCGAAAATCGTATTTATAGGGTAATTAAAAATGGTAACAAAGTAGACCAAAATGGTAACATATTACATTAAAATATTGTCATAATATTTGTTTAATATGTAACCATAATTGTTTAATATGTTACCATAATTATGTAATATGTTACCAAAATAGGTTAAAATGTTACCAAAATAGGTTAATATTAAATGATAACATCTAATCTAATATATATATATAAAGTCGAAACCATAGTCTCTATGGTCGACAATTGTCGCAATACAATTGGCCGAAATAAATTAATATTATTTTTAAATATATATAATTGGAAACAATAAATTATTCCATAACTAATCGGATTATGGATGAAAATAATTAATATATGCAATCGAAAATTAAAAATATAATACTAAATCTACAATTTGAATCCTTATAATATTATGATACCAAAATTGAAAAATAAATATTGTCTCCTTAAAAATATTTTATTAATAATTAAATTAAGGAAAATAATGAACAATATAATATAAGTTAGTTATATTAAATATCTTTATGATGATTCGATAAGTTATTTTTGTAAATACTCATGTTTCCAATAAAATACAATAGAAAAATACTTTTGAATTTTTTATATGAAATTAGTATACATATTTTAGAAAAATCAATATATTAAATATTACATATTTAAATTAAATTGTATCATAATTGGTAAATATATAAATTAGATAGACAAATATACACAATTATACGGAGTATTTTATATAAGAATTGATTTAAAAGAGAATGACAGATAGCCCGGGCGGGGCCGGGCACGCAAACTAGTATTATATAATTATGGAAACATATTAAACAATTATGGTAACATATTAAACAAATATTATGACAATATTTTAATGTAATATGTTACCATTTTGGTCTACTTTGTTACCATTTCTAATTACCCTATAAATATGATTTTCGATAAAAGATTAAAAAAAAAAATTTTGGGTCTTAAAAAATATTTTCAAAAAAAAAAAAAAAAAAGGTTAATGGGCCAAAACGGGTCATATTTGACCCGTTTCTTGTGTAAAACGGGTTGACCCGTTTTACACAAGACTTATTGATAATTTTTTACCTTATAAATATATAATTTGGGATAATATCCTTTTTATATTTTTGTATATTTTTTCAATTTAAGAATAACATGTGCTATCCTTTATCCTTTATTAATATGTGGCTTCCCGTCTGACAATTAAAATGTTTAAACACAAATTCTTGTTTAAGACGGGTAACCCGTCTTAAACCAAGAAACGGGTCAAATACCCCACAAAAGACAAAGGACAAGTGGGGGAGAAAGTTGTTCTCCCCCACTAGTTCTTTGTCTTTTTCCCCCATATTTGACCCGTTTCTCCCAAGAAACGGGTAACCCGTTTTAAAAGTTTTGCGTAAACATACGGAGTATAGGAATCAGGCCAGAATCTGACATGGGAAACCGACCATTTTGGGAAGTCGTAAAAAAACGTAGTCGTTTGATGTGAAGCCACGTGGGTCGCCATTAATGGTTCCAACAACAACTACTTCGATACACGTGTTAACTCTTCACCTTTTATCTTTATCTTCTTCATTATTCATCGTTTCATCACCTATATATAATAATAATCCCTTTACTTGTTCACACCACTTGTAAGTTGTAACTATTGTTTCACTACCACTTTCACATACTTTTATCCCTATATATAATCTTCTATTACAATAACACACAAGTCTTTAATAACATATTCTTACAGTAAATTATCCTTAAAAACAAAATGGAAGATATTGGAATAACTTCTCTAAGTGAAGTTAGAAGAAGAGAGGATGTTGATTTGGATGAAAATGAGGGAGAAAAGCGGCGAAAATTAGAGGAAAAACAAGTAATTAGTACTACTCCTAAGCTAGGTGATAATACTAATAATAGTAATAATATTAATGGAGGGCTTTTGGATAACCTACTTGCTAAACTATCCTCTCCTAAACCCGCTTCTACCCCTGTCGATTTGGGCGACTTTGAGGATATCAGTGCTGGTACTGGTGGTGCTGGTGATGATGATGTTCATGTTCAAGGTTCGAGTACCACAGAAGAAAGTGGTGGTGGTGGTGGTGGCGGCGGCGGCGGTGGTGGTGTTGGGGTTATAAATAATTTAATATCGAGTATCTTTCATAGAGGCGGTGAGGGTGACGACAATGTGAACAGTCACGGTGAGAAGAAGGAAAGTAAAGTTGAGGTGGTGAACAAAGATGTTGTAGGTGAAGTGAGTGATGAACCTAAAACTGTTAATGGAGGAACTATTATCTCTAATCTTGTCCCAGGTATCATATACATCAATATGTCTTTTGACTTTTTTTCAACCAAGTTTTTTGTGCTATGTTTTTACTGAGATAATACGGAGTATTACTGTATTAGTTGGTTTTTTTAGGGGTACAGTAAATATCAATGAAGTAATTTTTTGCTACTACTAATACAAATGCAAAACGAAAAATGTGGAGAATTTAATTTATTGTTGATTTGTTGTATGAAGGTTTGAAGTTGAATAAGTTTTTGTACCGTGTCATAAGTTTTTTAAGGTTATTTTATACGGAGTATTTTGGAGCGTTAACTTGTGCTATGTAAACCGTACCATTTTGTTTGGACAGATGATGTAGTTCCGGAGTCTGATGAAGCGTCGATTCTTATTCACTCGGTTGTTCACGACTAGCAACCAAAGCAAGGAGCTACGGAGTAATACAGAAACGTTTATCATTTTATGTTATGTCTTTTTATTTGTACGTTGTAAATTTGTGGTATTCTAGGCTTCTAGCTCTCTAAGTGAGATTTTCATGTGCAAGGACATTGGAGATTTTTTACCCTTAGTAAAATGGTTACGTATAACATATTCCTATGCCTTTTCTACTCCGTAGAAATCAACCACTCATGAATTTAGAGTTTGGTTTAACGGATTCAACCGTATGCGTGTTAATATGAAATTACCGTGAACTTAAACGTTATTAATTTTTGGCAAAATTATCAATTACAGCCTTATAAATACATCTTTTTTAAAATTACAGCCTTATATAACGTTTTTTTTAAATTACAGCCAATTTTTTCACTCCGATCAAAAATTGAGGCCAAAGTGTCTTTCAGGTGAATAAAAACAAAACTAAACCGAAATGCCCTTGATTAATGATTCTCAAGTACTCAGTAACTTCTCATCTCCTTTTCATCTCCTTTTGAATCCACCTTTTTCACTCCTTTCTCTTTCTTTCTTTTTCTTTTCTACTGACCTCACTTCTCCTCACTCACCTGTCACTTCATATTTTTCCCTCATTCAAAATTTCGCACTCTGTTTCTTTAGACATGAATTCCTGATCAAGATCATTATTTGTTCATCAACGTCCTTTTTTCTGGGTTACAATCGATTCCTCGATTGTTGAAGGTATTGTTTTAACTTGTATATCTTAATTTATTTTGAAATTAAACTTTAATTTTGTGTTCTAAACTTTGTTATTGCATGTGAAACATTAAAATCCCCAAAAAAAATTTCGCACTGTAACCCTAATTTTTTTGTGAAAATTGGTGTGTACTACCGTAATTTAGAGTGCATATGTGGTTTGCATGTTGATTTTTGTTAAAAATTGATGTATCTATTGTCACTGTGTAGGAATGGCTTCTAAATCATTTATGGTGGACATTAGAATGTATTATGGGGGTAGGTTTGTGTTCAATAAAGGAAAAACGGAGTATGTTAAGGATGGATACTTTACTGATAATCACAAGTTTGGTTTGCATTTGCAATGTGGGATTTGGAGTAATAGGCTTACAGTGCCATTTTTGAGGTCCCTTGCACAGAATATGGTGGAAAGTGATGACTTTCAACTATGGTATAGAAAGCCTGGGCGAAACCTCACTGTTGGGAAGTCATTGATTGTGTCTGAAGTCGATGTTGTGAATTTGTTGAAGACAAAAGACAAGAGTAATTTTGTGAACGTGTATGTCATCCAACCTGTGTTGAATATGAAAATTGCAAACCCAAGAGTTCTTCATGATCCCCAACACTCACCAAGAACCAAAAATGCAAATATTCCCTTAGTGAACCCCAAAAAACACCTCAGCCCTACTGAAAAAAAGCCCAACTTGAGAGCCCACAAAAATGTCAATGCCCAAAGTGATCCCTTAGAAGGGAATACAAGGGCTTACTCAGCCTCTTTCCAACAATCATGGGACCCAAATCCTACATTGAATGCAGTCAGCCAAAAAACACATGTCACCACTTCTTTATCTGTGAGAAGGTCTCCTAGATTCACAAGCAAACTCTCACAAGCAAACCCTACTGCCTCATCCTCTAAGGAGACTCCAAAAAATGCCACTGTTGAGCTACCTTTAATTTGTTAAAAAACTGCCACTGTTGAGCTATCTCTGTAACACCCCGTGTTAATTTAAGCTAATTATAACTAGTAAATCAATAATTAGACCATCTTGCTCATTTAAATCCTTAAACAATACACTACAAGTTCTCCTCGCACCTAAATTAAAACCATTTTGATATACTTCGATTTTGAACTTTATTTTTACATATTCAAACTCGATAAATCAAATGATGAATCGACGACAATTTTCTCAACGATAAATTTCGGCACGCAAATCGAGGTCAATCTTGACCAAAGTGGCCGAGCCACTTAAGGTGATTAAATCACCTAATTCTTTTTCAATTATACTTACCCTTAATCCAAATTTAACAAAATTAGTTAAGGCTTAATCATTTTGGATTAATACTAACAAAACATATTATAATAATATCAAATTACTATTCCATTTTGATTTAACTAGCACTTTCGCTAAAACTCGAAATAATGAGTCACACTAAGTCCAAACTAATAAACTTTTTGACGTTTGAGTATGATTATTTAAATCAATAACACTCCACGAAAAAAATAAGTATTTCGATCAAATAAAATTTTTAATCAAAGCTACGAGGATTTAGTACCCAATTTTTGTTTTGATTTCGTTTTGAGTTTTATTTTCATTTTTATTTTCAATCTTACTTCTAAACATTATTTTAAGACTATATATTTTAATTCGAGACTTTTCGCGCGCGCGTAAATCGAAAATTCCGAAAACGAAAAATCGAGCCATGTGAACCCATGTAGGCCGGCCCCTTTAGCTCACATGCATGACCACTTTAGCCTCCTCTACTCTTACACAAGCCACCCTAACTCACCTACAACATCACTTCTCTTACACACTACACCCATCATCACATCTAATTTCATTAAACATTATTTCCTAAATAAACTAAACTTACACAATACTCATCAAAATTCATTACACTTGTTTTCATTATTTCACAAGTGAAAAACACAACTCTCTTCCTCTCCTCTTGAAACCGAGATACTCCCTCCCTTTTTCTCCTTTTGTTTTCTTTCATTTTCCTCTTAAAAACTTCTAAATTAAAACCCTAAATATTACCTTAATATATTACTAGTATTTTTTAGCATTAGTGAGTATTGGAGCTTACTATTTCGGGTGCATTTTTGAAGGTGAAGACGGGTACTTGGGTGAAGACTTAGATAACATCGTCGATCCGGATAACCAATAACTTTGCCGATCAAGGTGACTAGCTTTGTCTTATATTAGCCTCTTAGTAAATTAACTTGTTTTGTTATTATGTTTTTATGAATATGAAAATTATGTTAAATATGTTAAACATCACTTATATGCACTTGTATGATTATGTGTTGTATAATAAAATGATAATAAATAAGTGATAATGATAATAGTTAAGTTGTAGTATTATGTTCATGTTTAGTTAATTAAATTTTGAGCATTTTTAGTTATGATTCTTATGATTTTTATGTTTAGTTATGTTTTATTTAAGTAGTAATCATATATAAAAATTATGTGAAATATTAACAATGAGTTTAAAGTGATAAAAATCGAAAATGAAAATTGTTGTGTGTGTATGTGAACTCACGGCATTTTGCCCTTTTTTAGTTAAATTTTCACTTTTAATTTTTGTAAATAATATGTTAGTTTAAGTTAGTATAAAATGAAGGTATTCATGTAAAAAAAAAAAAAAAACTAAATTAGGAAAATAAATTATAAGTTAGTAAAATAAAAAATGGTGTTCTTGAGCTTTAATATGATCTTCATGTGTGTTCTTGATTTATTCATGTTGATGTTCATCATTCTTGCTCATTTTGATCTTATTTTATTTTATGTTTATTAATAATTTGTGTTTATGTTTAGTTATTGTTTATATATATTGTTAGTATTATGTATTAAATCAACGTAAACATTATAAATCATTTAGAATAAAAAGTTAGAAATTTAAAGTGTTGAAAAACACTATTCATAAATATAAATGAAACTTTTAGTAAATTTCTTTTTAGTTTAGATCGTTTTAGTATAATTAGAATAATTGAAATATAAAAACTTTAAGCTAAAAACCGATAAAATCGAAAAATAAAAATTTAGAACACCACCATCATTGTCCACGGCATCTCCTTCATTTTTAGGGTTAAAATTTGTTTTATCACTTTTTAGTTTATTGTTAAAATAATTTAATTATTAGTTAATAAGTTAGAATTAAGAAATTAAAAGAAATCAAATCAATTTTGTAATATATATATATCACACGACATTCTCATTTTTAATTGACTAAATTTGATCAAAATGAATTTATCACTAAGTCACTAAAGTTAAATAGTAATTAGAATTGAATTTTTGTATAAATCGTTTTAATTATAAATGAATTATTATAAACCGATGAAAATATGTTAACCGTTATAAAAATGAATTAAATCGTGTGATACTACCTTTGCTATTGGATTATTGAATTTGGACATACGGACTATAAATGAATCATCCACGATACTATCACTAACTTAAATAAATAGACGACTAAATTTAACCGAGTCTTACATTTTAAAATATTTTCACAAATCACTAAATACAAAATGAACTTAACGTTTTTAAAACTAGACTTTTATATATTTTCAAAAATCACTAAGTACAAAACGAACCTAACGACTTTGAAACTATTTTTGTACTTAGCAAATAAAATGAAATTTTAGTTTATACTTAGGAAATATATTAATATATATGAATACGTATAGAAAAAATACGTATAAATATAAAATACGTACAAGTATAGGAATACGTATAAGTATGAAAATACGTATGGAATACGAAGTATAAAAATACGAATACGTATAAAAATACGTATAAAATACAAAGTATAAAAATACGAATACGTATAAAAATACGTATAAAATACGGTGAATAGTGAATAGTGAATAGTGAATAGTGAAAAGTGAATAGTGAAATATTGAAAATAATTGAAAATTTTACTAAGTATAGAAAAATTTAAAATGAATAAGTAAATGACTTAAAGTGTTTTGAAAAACACTTAAATAAAATTTGGACATACTAATCAACGTTTCAATTTAAAATCTTAAAAATGTTAATAATTAACAATACTTCAAATAATAAACGAATGTGTTATGTGATCATATGAAACCTACCATTCAAATAAAACGTTTGACGATGAGACTAGGAGAGTCTAGAAACATGTGATATGTAATATCAAATAAATAATAAATCATGAGTATGTTTAAATAAAAGGTCAAGCTTGGGCCTCAGATAAGGGAACGTCAATCGTGAGTGAAGTGGGGTTAAGATAGTCTTGTAGCGGTCGCCATTGCCGTACAAGATAATGAATATGCCAAGGCTTTTGTCTCAGGCTTTAGGAAATAGTCGTTTTATCCTGAGTTAAGGTGCTCTATGATTAGCATAGCCCATTCTTAAATTGGATACTAGTGTACATGTACTAGACTAGGGTTTTATTCCCCTATTTCGCTAAAGTTATCAGGGCATCCGTGCCGATTTGGGCGATTATAGCGGTGGTCTCCTTGCGGTGTTTCGTTCTTAGTGGGCGCGACACTAGCATTCGTTCTTGCCACATGTACAGATCACTTGACGAGATTGTATCTGAAGTTCGAATCATTTCGAACACTAGACGATGAGATGCAAGTAATATAGTATTCGGCGTGGTTTACGAGTCCAGTAAGTCTCTGCACTATGGAAGTGAGATGCAATCGATCAGAGTACAAAGGCCTACTCAGTGGTCAGGCTCGTAAGCAGTATGTGTTGTTTGTTGTTTGATTAAATGAGAATGAGTGTGTACCATCTTCGAAAACTAAAGACCACAACTTTCTGAATTGAATCGAGTCTGCATGAGGAGAATGATACGATACGTATGTTTGATTGCGATCTGATATCGCATTGTAATCCTGTTGAATTATTGTGATCCTTTGCTATGCTATTATGTGTTATTTGCCTTCATAATTGAATATCATGCTTATATGATTTATCGCTTTAAACCGCATGCTTATTATGACTTATATGTCTTTATATGCTATATGTAATAAGCATGTTTATATTTTTATCATAAGGTTATGTTTATAAAGCGATAATACTAAACCAAAATAATTGAAATCGAGGGTAAGTATGAGCATAGCTAGTCACTGTCGCCAATGAGCATCCCCATCAGTTTATTGTGCAGGATGATCGTGGACCGGGAGCTGGTTTTTGGACGGGGCTACGAGACGTTTTTATGCTTACTTTTGGATGTTTTACGAGAGATTGTAATATATAACCTATACTCTTTTTATTTCCGTACTTAGAGTTGTTTTATTCAACTCTTGAACGATGTTTAATTTGTAACATTTGGGTTTTTATTGTATAATTAATGACGCTGGTTTAAGACTTAATTAATTTCCGCCTTAGTAATTAAAGTCGACTAAAAACCAGGTTATTCTGATTGGTATCGAGTGACTACTCGTGACCGTAACATAAATTGCCTAATGTGATTTATGCTTACCTAACGAGAGACACCTGGGCGGTACAAACATATCAATATGTTAAACCGCAAGACTATTAGGATCAAATAATAAATTAGATTTTTCTTTTATTAGATCACTTAAATAATAACTTGAAATCGCTTTAAAGTGTGAGGATGGGTAGAAACATTAAGTACCGACCATAGACTTAGGACTTTTAAATAACGAACTACTTCCCTCAAAATAAAATACACTAACTACCGTATGCTTGCTACTTGCTGAAGTGACTGACTAAAACTAACAACTATCCTCGGATATAAAATCTAAAAAAATAATTCAACTCCCGAGGATTGAAGCATCAAAGAAGTACCAGACGGCACGGAGTGAGGACATCTGTTAAATTCATAATCAATTACACAAAAATACTTTCTCCCTCCCTCCTACCTATTATATCCTTCCTAAAAAAAAAAATGTACTTGATACATTTTGAAATCATAAAACCGATGTAACCAACAATTACATCTCAATGGAATAAAATACCTAATTTCTGTGCTTATTTGCATAACTGCTGTTATTGCATTCATTTCAAATGAATTCTATCAATGATAAGCATGCCTTCTAACCTCTCGCGATACTAATAATTTCCTCCACCTCTTAATTCTTTCAGAATGGCTGCTCCACAAATGACTAACGAAGAACGTCAAATTCTAGCTGAGGAATCATTGATCCGTATAGCAGAAATAGCCACGGACAACGCAAACCGCCAACATCGGCCCAGCGCGTTCGACCGTTTCTCACGTCATCGACCAAGAGAATACTCAGGTTCTAGTAACCCTATCGACCTCACAGATTGGCTTGAGGAGATGAAAAAACTGATGGACCTAAGCAGGACACCTCCGGAGGATAGGGTCAACATCGCTGCCTATTATTTGAAAGGGGAGGCGAATGACTGGTGGAACGTAATCAGGACCAACGAGCTTGATACTACGTTCACCTAGTACGAATTCGTTGAGAAGATCAAGGGGCGGTACTTTGGGTATGAGCTCAGGTGTCAGAAAGAAGAGGAGTTCATAAGTCTCAAAATGGGAGACATGACACTCCAGGAATACACCGAGAAATTCCAACAGCTGTCAAAATTCGGGGCTGCGATCGCTCCCAACGATAGGGCCATGACTCAGAGGTACCTACGCAACATGTCTAACGATCTGCGTACCCACTTGAGCAGCAACACCTACGCTACTTTTGCTGCAGCCTACGAGTGTGCATGCAGGGTATGGGATTCCTTGGAGTTGGAAAAAGCCGAGGAGAAAAAGAAGAAGAAGGTGTTTGCACCGTCGGTGGCACAGTCGAGCTACATCCAGAAACCGAGCTACCAGCGTCCTAATCAGCAGAGGCCAAATTTTCAGAGGCCTGCGTTCCAAAACAGGTTTCCTGCTGGGAATAATCAGAGAGCAATGGTTGCAGGAAGGGCTCCCCAACCAAGGGTCTTACCGGGGAATTGTCACATGTGTGGCAAGGCATCTCATGAAGGGAAACAGTGTAATGGGCAACCAATTACCTGTTACCGTTGTAAGAAGGTAGGGCACAAGGCAAACGTATGCCCTAACCTTTCGAACGTGGCACCTATTACGGGAGTACCACAATCTGTAGTGGTACAGGGTCGAGTTTATGTCCTCACTGAAGCTGAGGCAGAGGAGTCACCTGAAGCTGACGTCATCACTGGTATTTTTCTTATAAACTCTGTAAACGCTGTTGTTTTGTTTGACACTGGGGCATCATTGTCCTTTATATCTTCTAAGTTTGTCACAAAGGCTAATCTCACAAAATCTGAATCAATCGAAGCAAACATTTCTCTACCAAACGGTAAAATTTTCAAATGCTCTAAAATTTTCAAAGAAACTCCAATCACAATTCATAAAACAATCTTTCCTTCCGACCTTATTCTTTTTGACATGCCGGAGTTCGACGTCATACTGGGTATCGATTGGTTGACTAAATATCATGCCATGTTCGAGTGCCGTGACCGGAAGATTCGTTTGAAGCATCCTACGGGGAATAGAGTCACGTATCAGAAGACTTCGCCAATTAAGGGGGCGAAAATCGTCTCTGTGCTTCAACTACAACGGTTAGAAAGAAAAGGGCATCAAGTGTACCAATGCAGCGTCAACGAAGTAAAGGAAAGCGTGAACATTGATAGTATTCACGTAGTACGGGAGTTCCCTGATGTCTTTCCAGATGAGTTGCCAGGCTTGCCTCCTGCACGTGATGTTGAGTTCTCTATCGACCTTGCGCCAGGCACGGCCCCAATCTCAAAGGCACCCTATAGGATGGCACCAGTAGAACTGCAGGAATTAAAGAAACAACTAGAAGAAATGATTGAAAAGGGTTTCATAAGACCGAGTGTCTCACCCTGGGGAGCACCGGTTCTCTTTGTGAAGAAGAAGGATGGCAGTATGAGGCTGTGCATCGACTACAGGGAATTGAACAAGGTGACCATTAAGAACCGCTACCCTTTGCCCAGAATCGACGACCTTTTTGATCAACTAAAAGGCGCGGGAGTGTTTTCTAAGATCGACCTGAGGTCAGGTTACCATCAAATTGCAGTGAGAGAATCAGACATCCAAAAGACTGCTTTCAGAAGCAGATACGGCCATTATGAATTCAAGGTTATGCCTTTCGGTTTGACAAATGCACCAGCGGTGTTCATGGATCAAATGAACAGAACCTTCCACGAGTACTTAGACATATGCGTGGTTGTTTTCATTGACGACATCCTTATTTATTCAAAGACTGGAGCAGAACACGAGGAACACCTCCGTATCATTTTGGGGATACTAAGGGAATATAAGTGGTATGCTAAATTTTTCAAGTGCGAGTTTTGGCTCAAGCAGGTAGCATTTCTGGGTCACGTTATCTCAAAGGACGGAGTGATGGTAGATCCCGCAAAGATCGACGCGGTAAAAGAATGGAAAGCACCTACAAACATAACAGAGATACGCAGTTTTCTAGGCTTGGCTGGGTACTACAGGAGGTTCGTGCCAGACTTCTCCAAGGTAGCACGACCGATGACCAAGCTACTGCAGAAAGAATCCAAGTTCATATGGAGCGCCGAGTGCGAGAATGCGTTCCAGGAACTCAAGACAAGGCTTACCACAGCCCCCGTCTTAGCTCTCCCTACAGATGGAGACGAGTATGAAGTCTACAGTGACGCCTCACTGAATGACCTGGGTTGCGTGCTGATGCAACAAGGGAAGGTCATTGCTTATGCATCAAGGCAGTTAAAGGTCCATGAGCGAAACTACCCAACTCATGACCTAGAATTAGCAGCCGTAGTGTTTGCTTTGAAAATCTGGCGTTATTACCTCTACGGGGTAAGTATCAAGTTCTACACAGACCACAAGAGCCTGAAATACATCTTCACACAGAAGGAACTCAACATGAGACAACGCCAGTGGTTAGAACTGATCAAGGACTACAAGATTGAACTACTGTACCACGAGGGTAAGGCGAACGTCGTTGCCGACGCTCTGAGTAGAAAGACTACGCATACCCTTAGCAACATTTGGGAAATTCCGGCTGGTATTGTCAAAGACTTCAAGAGAATGAACTTAGAGTTGGTTCAGTCTGACGATGCTGATTTGAACGCAATGATCGCAGAGCCGGAGTTATATCACGAGATTAGAGCTCTACAATGGGAAGATGAAGAGCTTGTGAAAATCAGAAGGGAAATTCCTTCAGGAAACCGAGAAGGGTTTGAGATTAAAGCTGATGGGAGTTTGAGATTCAAAGAAAGGTGGTGTGTGCCCGATGTGCCAGTGTTAAAAAGAAGGATCCTCGACGAAGCACATAGTACACGATACTCCATACATCCAGGATCCGATAAAATGTACCAAGACTTAAAGCTGAAGTTTTGGTGGGTTCGAATGAAAGCAGAGATTGCTGAATACGTAGCGAAATGCTTAATTTGCCAAAAGGTGAAGTTTGAACATCAACGACCCGGGGGACTATTGCAACCTTTGGACATTCCATTAGGAAAATGGGACTCCATTTCTATGGATTTCAAAACAGGGTTACCAAGGACACACAGAGGAAATAATGCTATCTGGGTGATAGTGGACCGCTTAACAAAATCGGCCCACTTCCTGCCAATCAAGGACACCTGGAGCCTTGAAGAGTTAGCTAAGGCATATGAGAAGGAGGTGATCAGATTGCACGGCGTACCGCTGGACATTATTTCAGATAGGGATCCGAGGTTCACCTCTCATTTTTGGGAAAAACTCCAAGCAGCCTTGGGAAGCCAACTGAAGATGAGTACCGCCTTCCATCCTGCGACCGATGGTCAAACTGAGCGAACTATCCAAACGGTTGAAGACATGCTCAGAGCATGTGCTTTAGAATTCAACGAGAATTGGGAGAAAAGTCTACCTTTGATTGAATTCTCCTACAACAATAGCTTCCATGCAAGTTTGGGTTGTGCTCCATTCGAGGCACTCTACGGGAGAAAGTGTCGTAGCCCAGTCTGTTGGGACGATGCTAGTGACAACGTGGGAACTGGACCAGAGGTTATTCAAGACCAGATCGAGCACATCAAAATCATTCGTGAACGTCTACAAGCAGCACAAGACCGTCAGAAGATGTACGCCAATAAACATCGTCGACCTATTGAGTTCGAAGTCGGTGATCATGTCTTCTTGAAAGTATCACCCATGAAGGGGGTTCGACGTTTCGGATTGAAAGGAAAACTGAGTCCTAAGTACGTTGGACCATACGAGGTACTTGAAAGAATTGGCGAGGTAGCATATCGCCTAGCGCTACCCCCCAACCTCTCCAAGGTCCACAACGTGTTCCACGTTTCTCAACTAAGGCGATACAGGAGTGACCCAAGTAATATCATTACTCCTGACGTGATCGCAGTCGAGCCTAACCTGCTATACTCCGAAAGACCTGTCAAGATTCTAGCACGAGAAACCAAGGTGTTGAGGCGAAAGTCGGTTCCCTTGGTGAAGGTGCTATGGAAGGGTCAATTGACCGAACAAGCTACTTGGGAGACCGAGGCCTCAATGAAGGAGAAATACCCCGAACTGTTTAACTCAGGTGAAAATCTTTTTCTTTCTACGTTCAAGTTTCGGGACGAAACTTTTTCTAAGGGGGGAGGTTTGTAACACCCCGTGTTAATTTAAGCTAATTATAACTAGTAAATCAATAATTAGACCATCTTGCTCATTTAAATCCTTAAACAATACACTACAAGTTCTCCTCGCACCTAAATTAAAACCATTTTGATATACTTCGATTTTGAACTTTATTTTTACATATTCAAACTCGATAAATCAAATGATGAATCGACGACAATTTTCTCAACGACAAATTTCGGCACGCAAATCGAGGTCAATCTTGACCAAAGTGGCCGAGCCACTTAAGGTGATTAAATCACCTAATTCTTTTTCAATTATACTTACCCTTAATCCAAATTTAACAAAATTAGTTAAGGCTTAATCATTTTGGATTAATACTAACAAAACATATTATAATAATATCAAATTACTATTCCATTTTGATTTAACTAGCACTTTCGCTAAAACTCGAAATAATGAGTCACACTAAGTCCAAACTAATAAACTTTTTGACGTTTGAGTATGATTATTTAAATCAATAACACTCCACGATAAAAATAAGTATTTCGATCAAATAAAATTTTTAATCAAAGCTACGAGGATTTAGTACCCAATTTTTGTTTTGATTTCGTTTTGAGTTTTATTTTCATTTTTATTTTCAATCTTACTTCTAAACATTATTTTAAGACTATATATTTTAATTGAGACTTTTCACACAGAATCGAAAATTCAACGAAAAATCGAGCCATGTGAACCCATGTAGGCCGCCCCTTTAGCTCACATGCATGACCACTTTAGCCTCCTCTACTCTTACACAAGCCACCCTAACTCACCTACAACATCACTTCTCTTACACACTACACCCATCATCACATCTAATTTCATTAAACATTATTTCCTAAATAAACTAAACTTACACAATACTCATCAAAATTCATTACACTTGTTTTCATTATTTCACAAGTGAAAAACACAACTCTCTTCCTCTCCTCTTGAAACCGAGATACTCCCTCCCTTTTTCTCCTTTTGTTTTCTTTCATTTTCCTCTTAAAAACTTCTAAATTAAAACCCTAAATATTACCTTAATATATTACTAGTATTTTTTAGCATTAGTGAGTATTGGAGCTTACTATTTCGGGTGCATTTTTGAAGGTGAAGACGGGTACTTGGGTGAAGACTTAGACTTAGATAACATCGTCGATCCGGATAACCAATAACTTTGCCGATCAAGGTGACTAGCTTTGTCTTATATTAGCCTCTTAGTAAATTAACTTGTTTTGTTATTATGTTGTTTGGGCCAAAAATGGCCGATTCGGAACTTGGGCCAAATGTCACAACAAGGGGACATGATGGGCCAAGGGTAAGCTATAAGCCCAACTAACTAGGGTACTACATTTAGCATAAGATGCAGCAAGTGGGAGAGAAGAAGAGGTCAGCAACCACTCCCCCAAAAATAGGAGCAGTTCCTAAAATTCGGCCAGCCTCCCGCAGATTTCGCCCAGAAACCCTCAACCAACATTAAATGTCCAACAGCAAGATTTCAACCCTATAAAAGGCTAAGGAGCAGGATCTGAGCAGGGGCACAACATTATTCACTACAGCCTACAACATAATACGCTCCATTCTCCCAGAACCTCAGTCATTCTCCCAGAATTACCGACATTCCACCAGAAAACGTTACTTATATGCTAAATTCTGCAGTACCTTGTAACGCGTTGCTTGTAATTCAACTACTTAGTGGAGCACATTAGGCGGGACACAGATCCCCCCGCGGTCGTTTCCCACATTGGGTTTTCCGCGTCACCAAAGTCCTTTGTGTCATTTTACTTTTTGCACTTTACTTTCGCATTCTTTTTACTTTACGCGCGTTGCATTCATCACAAATCCGAGTCATAAATCGAGTAGATCACTATACCTCCTTTTTCACGAGTCAAATAGTCAACGCGACAAAATTTGGCCGAAACATATGTTTTTATGAATATGAAAATTATGTTAAATATGTTAAACATCACTTATATGCACTTGTATGATTATGTGTTGTATAATAAAATGATAATAAATAAGTGATAATGATAATAGTTAAGTTGTAGTATTATGTTCATGTTTAGTTAATTAAATTTTGAGCATTTTTAGTTATGATTCTTATGATTTTTATGTTTAGTTATGTTTTATTTAAGTAGTAATCATATATAAAAATTATGTGAAATATTAACAATGAGTTTAAAGTGATAAAAATCGAAAATGAAAATTGTTGTGTGTGTATGTGAACTCACGGCATTTTGCCCTTTTTTAGTTAAATTTTCACTTTTAATTTTTGTAAATAATATGTTAGTTTAAGTTAGTATAAAATAAAGGTATTCATGTAAAAAAAAAAAACTAAATTAGGAAAATAAATTATAAGTTAGTAAAATCAAAAATGGTGTTCTTGAGCTTTAATATGATCTTCATGTGTGTTCTTGATTTATTCATGTTGATGTTCATCATTCTTGCTCATTTTGATCTTATTTTATTTTATGTTTATTAATAATTTGTGTTTATGTTTAGTAATTGTTTATATATATTGTTACTATTATGTATTAAATCAACGTAAACATTATAAATCATTTAGAATAAAAAGTTAGAAATTTAAAGTGTTGAAAAACACTATTCATAAATATAAATGAAACTTTTAGTAAATTTCTTTTTAGTTTAGATCGTTTTAGTATAATTAGAATAATTGAAATATAAAAACATTAAGCTAAAAACCGATAAAATCGAAAAATGAAAATTTAGAACACCACCATCATTGTCCACGGCATCTCCTTCATTTTTAGGGTTAAAATTTGTTTTATCACTTTTTAGTTTATTGTTAAAATAATTTAATTATTAGTTAATAAGTTAGAATTAAGAAATTAAAAGAAATCAAATCAATTTTGTAATATATATATATCACACGACATTCTCATTTTTAATTGACTAAATTTGATCAAAATGAATTTATCACTAAGTCACTAAAGTTAAATAGTAATTAGAATTGAATTTTTGTATAAATCGTTTTAATTATAAATGAATTATTATAAACCGATGAAAATATGTTAACCGTTATAAAAATGAATTAAATCGTGTGATACTACCTTTGCTATTGGATTATTGAATTTGGACATACGGACTATAAATGAATCATCCACGATACTATCACTAACTTAAATAAATAGACGACTAAATTTAACCGAGTCTTACATTTTAAAATATTTTCACAAATCACTAAATACAAAATGAACTTAACGTTTTTAAAACTAGACTTTTATATATTTTCAAAAATCACTAAGTACAAAACGAACCTAACGACATTGAAACTAGAATTTTTGTACTTAGCAAATAAAATGAAATTTTAGTTTATACTTAGGAAATATATTAATATATATGAATACGTATAGAAAAAATACGTATAAATATAAAATACGTACAAGTATAGGAATACGTATAAGTATAAAAATACGTATGGAATACGAAGTATAAAAATACGAATACGTATAAAAATACGTATAAAATACGGTGAATAGTGAATAGTGAATAGTGAATAGTGAAAAGTGAATAGTAAAATACTGAAAATAATTGAAAATTTTACTAAGTATAGAAAAATTTAAAATGAATAAGTAAATGACTTAAAGTGTTTTGAAAAACACTTAAATAAAATTTGGACATACTAATCAACGTTTCAATTTAAAATCTTAAAAATGTTAATAATTAACAATACTTCAAATAATAAACGAATGTGTTATGTGATCATATGAAACCTACCATTCAAATAAAACGTTTGACGATGAGACTAGGAGAGTCTAGAAACATGTGATATGTAATATCAAATAAATAATAAATCATGAGTATGTTTAAATAAAAGGTCAAGCTTGGGCCTCAGATAAGGGAACGTCAATCGTGAGTGAAGTGGGGTTAAGATAGTCTTGTAGCGGTCGCCATTGTCGTACAAGATAATGAATATGCCAAGGCTTTTGTCTCAGGCTTTAGGAAATAGTCGTTTTATCCTGAGTTAAGGTGCTCTATGATTAGCATAGCCCATTCTTAAATTGGATACTAGTGTACATGTACTAGACTAGGGTTTTATTCCCCTATTTCGCTAAAGTTATCAGGGCATCCGTGCCGATTTGGGCGATTATAGCGGTGGTCTCCTTGCGGTGTTTCGTTCTTAGTGGGCGCGACACTAGCATTCGTTCTTGCCACGTATGCAGATCACTTGACGAGATTGTATCCGAAGTTCAATCATTTCGAACACTAGACGATGAGATGCAAGTAATATAGTATTCGGCGTGTTTTACGAGTCGAGTAAGTCTCTGCACTATGGAAGTGAGATGCAATCGATCGTGAGTACAAAGGCCTACTCGTGGTCGTGCTCGTAGCGATATGTGTTGTTTGTTGTTTGATTAAATGAGAATGAGTGTGTACCATCTTCAAAACTAAAGACCACAACTTTCAATTGAATCAGTGCATGAGGAGAATGATACGATACGTATGTTTGATTGCGATCTGATATCGCATTGTAATCCTGTTGAATTATTGTGATCCTTTGCTATGCTATTATGTGTTATTTGCCTTCATAATTGAATATCATGCTTATATGATTTATCGCTTTAAACCGCATGCTTATTATGACTTATATGTCTTTATATGCTATATGTAATAAGCATGTTTATATTTTTATCATAAGGTTATGTTTATAAAGCGATAATACTAAACCAAAATAATTGAAATCGAGGGTAAGTATGAGAATAGCTAGTCACCTTTGTCGCTCAATGGTGCATCCCCATCGATTTATTGTGCAGATGATCGTGGACCAGGGGTGGTTTTTGGACGGGGCTACGAGACGTTTTTATGCTTACTTTTGGATGTTTTACGAGAGATTGTAATATATAACCTATACTCTTTTTATTTCCGTACTTAGAGTTGTTTTATTCAACTCTTGAACGATGTTTGTAACATTTGGGTTTTTATTGTATAATTAATGACGCTGGTTTAAGACTTAATTAATTTCCGCCTTAGTAATTAAAGTCGACTAAAAACCAGGTTGTTACAATCTCAGAGCTGCATATCCCCTAATCATCCATCATATGTCCCTGTCCAACACCCATTCAGACAGAAGTTAGCTTTTAAGAGAAAACTTCACTTTGAAGAGGGGGTTTCTGAATTGACTAGTGCACCATTGGTGGAGTCTATTGTTGAAAAACAGAACCCTGGTGGTAGAGCTAAGGTAGATAATCAGAAGGGTAAAGCTAAGGTACCTGGTGTTGATAATCAAAAGGCCAAAGCTAAGGTGTGTAAACAGAAGGGTGTTGGTGGTTCTTTGGTTTCAAAGCAGAATGATGCAAGGGTAGTCACAGATAAGGGAAAAGGCAAACAACAAGAGAGAGATCTACAAGTTGAGCTTGAGGGTAGAAAAAAAAAACAGATCTATTGGAGAAGAGTTTGGGAGGTTCATTTGTGTTTAGTGGAGATGACTTCAGTGAAGGTGAGTGGGAGTTTAGTGGAGATGAGTCTGATGACAGTGATGATGGCAATATAAGTGACCCAGATTGGGTTTTTGAGGGTGTTGATGAGGACAATGTTGTAAAGGATGATTTCTTTGGTGTAGTTGATGAGAATGCAATTCTAGGTCAAGTTGAGGAAAGTCTAGCCATTGTTTGTGTTGACAACCAAGATCAGCAGGCTAATGTACCTGGTGTTGATGATTTAGTGGTTGGAGTCAATGAAGAATATCAAGATGACTCAGATGAACTGAGAAGCCTTCATGGATCTGATGAAGAAGATGATGATTATTCAACCTTCAATTCAGAAACTGATTTTAGTGGAAATATTGTGTTGAAACAAGGCTTAGTATTTGAGAGCAACATTGTATTTAGAAAAGCTCTAGTGTATCACAGTGTTCAGAATGGATATGATTTCTACTACACCCATAACAACAACTCAAGAGTGACTGCAAGATGCAAAAAAAGGTGTGGTTGTCCTTGGAATAGCAAGAGGTCAAGTTTAGGTGCTTGTGTTGGAGCTAGTGTCCTCCACAGTTAGTGCAATAACATAAATAAATCTCTAAAGGTACACAGGGTACATTTTGTATTTAATCAGTTGATTAACGTTTATCGATAACGGTTGGCTTGCTAGATAAGTTTGACGTTATTGTCATACAGATGGCGGTGATCAACTGGTCCCTAAGAGTCACACCTAAAGGATGTGTTTGAGAGATATGATTATTTGAGAAAATGATCATATTGATGCCTTACTTAATGACTAAACGGTTAGTCAGTGTTGTTGACTAAAAGGTTAGTCAAATGTGACTAAAATGTTAGTCAATGTGATGATGTTACTGACTAAAATGTTAGTCAGTGTAATGGTGGTACGGCTATTTAATACTGATTAAATAATTTTAGCTGAGGCGAATTAAATGTAATTCGTGAATTGAATATAAAATATTATATTTAATTGTTGTGTATAATGCAAGCTAATTAAATATAAACCGTTATAATTAATTAGTAAATTATGAATATAAGGATATTTATAATATATTATAGTCGGTCCATACAGATGACACTAGTAATATATTGCATTATATTATAAGCTAAAATGATCAAGATAAAAGTGTCCAGATACATTCTGACCCGATACACTTTGTATCTTGATCAACAAGTGAAGTATTTGAGGAGAATTAGATCTCCCCAAATACTATAGGAGGCCGGCCATTATGGGGTATATTAGTAGATTTTTGCCTTTCCTAAAACGACTATAATTTTATTCATTATTATTCATCACAACTACAACACTAAAACCTTGAGAGAAAAATCAGTTTTTCCTCTCTATTTTTCTAGCAAATTCAAGGGCATATTTCAACACATCTTGAGTGAGATAATTAGGAGATACCATAGTTTTGGTATTGTTCTTAGGCCTAATTCTTAAGGATTAAAAGGTTAATTCTAAAACTCTTTATTATGTAATGCAATTTCAATTTATGACTTTAAATCTTATAAAGTTTTTCATTATAATCCTGTGATTTAAATGTCGATATACGGATATAAACCTACAAGTGGTATCAAAGCCTTAGGGCACATGAAATTTTTATAAGGTTTTCATAAAAATCGATTTTGTGTAATTTTGAATTGATTTAAAGGGCCACGGTTTTAATTTTCAATTTGGCCGAATTGTTTTTCCATTTTGGCCGTATGATTTGTGATGTTTTTGGTCTATTTGATTCATAATTAGTGATGTTTTAAGATGTTAAAATTATCTCATATGAATTTGCATTAGTTTTGAATTAATACAGATTGAATTAAAACTTATAAGGACCATATTTTGTATGTTAATGAACATATAAGGTTGTTAATCATTAGATCTATAATTTAAGATGTTTAATTTAAAAAGTTATTTTGAATCTCTTAAATCAATGTTTAATACGGATTAAAATTGAGGTAGTATTGATCTAATCATTAACATAATCGAATTAAAACAGTTTAATTCAATTTCCTTTTGGCCGAATTAAATTTTGATTTTAATTTTGTTTTTTTTTTTTTTAAATGTGGCCGTGATATACAATTTAAAAAAAAAAAAAAAAAAAATTAATTTCGGATTATTTTATTATTTTGGCCGAAAGTTTTATGATTTTTGGAAATTTATTGTTTTTACATTTTTTGTTATATTATAAAGATAATATATTTTGTGTTATTATGAAGCAGTTCATAATAATTATGATACCTAATATTTTAAAAGGGTTTAAGATATTTTTGAGATTTAATTTATGTTATACTGATAATATAAATTGATTTTGGATTATGTTTTGATTAAAAGGTATTATGAACAATTAAGGAATTGTTGCATAATTTTAATCATTTAAAAGAGGTGGTTTGGCAAATTTAATCAATTGGTTTGCATTGGTTTTGTTTAGTTGATGTTTTTGTTTTGTGATTGTATGTTTGAATGAATGGTTTAATTTTACTCATTAATTTTGTACAAACGGTTGTAATTTACTAGTGTGGCCTTAGAAGATTGTGTTTTCGTAATGAAGGAAACACAATTTTGGTTGTATTTTTGAGATCTCGAATCTCCCATCTTGTAATATTTTATTTTTGGCATATTTTGAATTAGAATGTAAATAGGTTTATTTTTTTAATTCAAAAATGTAATTTTGAGAAGATTCAAGATTGAAGATTCAAGATAGACTCCCACTTAAAGCCCAAGATGAAGAATGAAGACAGTTTTAGGGTCCATGGATGGATTCCAAATTGTAATATGTCTTTATTTTCATAGGGATAGGCCACACTAGGTGTTTTTCCTTTTTTGCGTTTTCTTTACCGTTTTACATTGCATTCACGTTAGATAGTAGCATCATATTCCGCCTAAACTAAACCAAACCACCTAATATGCATGAAAATGGATCATATAGTTACATTCTTTTTCATAGACATACGGATGTCACTTGTTTTAGGGCTGTCACCTCAAATTAATCATTCACGAAAATGCTAGATATTTGTTCACTTAAAATGAATTAAAATGAGTTGATGGGACCTTCCTCTATTCTAAAATTGAGATTAGTCTTTATAGGAAGAGCATGCTATGAGCCCCTTCTTCGTCGGCAGGCATGTAGGACCTTACTCTCCACATGACCCCTTCTACGTTGGGTAAGTAGTACGCGTTGACCTATTTTACCTCAACACTATAGTTCGAGTAATATCTCGTAGTTATAGTGGACTAATAGATAGGATTTACTGAAATCTATCGACCAAGAATTCTAACAGTAGAATTAGCCAAGAGGTGGGCTTATCAATTTAAAGAAATTGAGTCTTGGGATCACTTATATAATTCTCGAGGGAGGTCGATTATATGAGTGCACGAGTCATTGCATTAAATCGTTATTGCATTTCGACTTAAACCTTTAAAACGATGTTCTCTCTTCTTCTTCTTCTTCTTTCTTTTCACAGTTTCGAATTCGTTATATACAGATATAACTACTATAACAAATGGTTGGACGTATTGACGGCCCAATGCCAAGTGTCACACTAGAACGCGAATCATGGCTTAGAATATTTATGGACAACATGAATCAGTCTACTTGACTGAAGAATGATGGGTCCAACTTTGCTGATTGGGAGGCCGGATTACGGAATGCTGCCATAGCTGACGGCAAGATCAAGTACTTGACTGGGCCACTTCCGACTAAACCAGCTCCCGATGCAGGAGCAGATGAACTCTATCTTTACAATGATTTCATGATGGAGGCGGGTGCGATACAGAACGTACTTATCTATGCAATGGAATCCAATTTGCAAAGACGATTCATCACCCAAGGTGCAAACAAGATTTTCACCACCCTAGCTAAAGAGTTCTCGAAAGCGCCGAGAATCAAGAGTTACGAGTATATCACTCGCTTCTTTGAAGCGAAACTCCAGAAGGGCCAACCGGTTGGTCCACACCTTCTCGACATGATCGAGAATGTTGAGAAACTGGAGGAGCTTGGTTGCAAGATCGATGAGAAGATCATCGTTGATCGAGTGCTCCACTCCCTTCATGATGGGTATGCCCTCTTTAGGGCAAACTATTACATGAATGACATGCAGAAAAGTCTGCATGAGCTTCACTCACTCTTCGTACAGACGGAGAGTGATCTGAAGTTGAGTGGGAGCATGAAACAAGATGTTCTCATGCTAGGCAACAAGCACAAGGGTAAGGGTAAGGCTCCGGCTAACCTAACTGTAGGAAGGCCAAAGTTTAAGAAGCCGGTGATTGCGAAGAGTGGGCCTGGTGAGTCTAGCGGTAGCTCACAAGGCAAGGCAAAAGCGAAGCAAAGCATGGAGTGCCACCATTGCCACAAGTCTGGGCATTGGAGGCGGAACTGTCCCGTGTATGCTGAGGACATAAAAGCAGGCCACGTCATTCCTGTTGGTATGTCTTCTTTTATTCACATGATTGAGATTAACCATGCAAGTTTCGGAACTTGGGTACTTGGTACTGGTTGTGGTTCTCATCTGTGTAATCATTTGCAGGGTCTAAGAAACATCAAATCTCTAGCAAGGGGTGATGTAGACCTGCGAGTGGGGAATGGAGCAAGAGTTGCTGCCGTTTCAGTAGGAACATATGTAATCCAACTCCCGAGCGGATTTGAGTTATTACTGAATAACTGTTACTATGTACCTAGTTTATCCAAAACATTATTTCTGTATCCGTACTTAATAAAGACGGATTTTCGTTTTAAAGAATAATAGCTGTATTTTCTCTTTAAACGATATGATTTATGGTAAAGCAGTTTCCATGAACGGAATTTATGTTTTAGATCAAACCACAGATATAATGCATGTGAGTAACAAGAAAGCAAAGGTTGGTAACAAGATCAAACATATCTATGGCATTGCCGTATGGGACACATGAATGAGAAACGCGTGGAAAAGCTCATTGATAATGGGACAGTCGCCCCATTTGACTATGAAACTTTTGGCACGTGTGAATCATGTCTCATAGGCAAAATGTCTCGAATTTCCTTCAACGGTGTTGGAATGCGCGCTGCTGACCTATTAGGACTCATACATACTGATGTGTGTGGACCTATGTCAATCAATGCTAGAGATGGCTATAGGTATTTTATAACTTTCACGGACGATTTGAGTAGATATGGACATGTCTACTTAATGAAGCATAAAAGTGAGTCCTTCGATAAGTTCAAGGAATTCCAGAATAAGGTTGAGAACCAACTGGATAGAAAGATAAAAGCACTACGTTCAGATCGTGGTGGCGAATATTTTTCAACTGAGTTTGATCAGCACCTGAAAGACCGCGGGATAGTATTACAGTTAACTCCACCTGGAACACCACAACTGAATGGTGTGTCCGAACGCAGGAATCGAACATTACTTGATATGGTTCGATCCATGATGAGTCACACGGTTGTACCTGACTCATTATGGGACTATGCTCTTTTGTCAGCTGCTCTTATTCTTAACCGAAGTCCGTCTAAAGCTGAAGACAAGACTCCATACGAGTTATGGAAGGGAACGGTCCCTAACTTGTCCTTTATTCGGGTTTGGGGGTGCGAGGCTTATGTCAAGTGGAGACACGAGGATAAGCTCGGCCCGCGATCGGTCAAGACATACTTTATTGGTTATCCAAATGGAATGTTTGGTCATTACTTCTATTCGCCAACCGAACAACGAGTTTTGTTGCGGCTAGTGCGAAGTTCTTAGAGAAAGAGTTTCTCGAAGACAAGAGAGGTAATAGAACCTTCGATCTGTCGGAGATTCCAGAACCAACAACCGAGCAACCAATGGAGGAAACTGTTCCTTCTTCGTCTGCTGCGGTTAGTATTCCCTTGGAACCTAGAAGGTCGGGTAGACTCTCCATTCCTCCAGATAGATACATTGGTATGGTTGAGGAGAATGGGAGAGACGACGTTCTACTCCTTGAGAGTAACGAACCCGTAACCTATAAAGGTGCCATGACATGTTCCGACTCAAAGCTATGGCAAGAAGCCATGCAATCCGAGATGGACTCTATGTATGAGAACGATGTATGGGATCTGGTTGACTTACCTGATAAGGTCCGACCTCTTCAGTGCAAATGGCTTTATAAGATAAAGCGATCTGTAGAAGGACAACCAGATATATACAAGGCTCGACTAGTGGCAAAGGGTTTCACTCAAGTGCAAGGGTTGCACTATGATGAGATCTTTGCACCCGTAGTCATGCTTCGTTCCATTCGGATTGTCTTAGCGATTGCCGCCTTTCATAATTATGAAATTTGGCAAATGGACGTGAAAACCGCCTTCTTAAACGGTTATTTGGAGGAGGAGTTGTACATGGTACAAGCCGAAGGTTTCATAGATCCTAAAGATCCTAAGAAGGTTTACAAGCTTAAGCGTTCCATTTATGGACTTAAGCAAGCTTCACGGAGTTGGAATCATCGTTTCGACCAAGTGATAAAAGAGAATGGATTCACTCGATCGGTCGAGGAACCATGTCTATATATCAAGTCGAGTGGGAGCAAGATTGTCTTTCTAATACTGTATGTCGATGACATACTTTAGATTGGGAATGACATACCTCTCTTAACTTCAGTAAAAGTTTGGTTAAAGAACCATTTCCAGATGAAAGATCTGGGTGAGGCACAACGTATTTTGGGGCTCCGTATCTATAAGGATAGATCACGACGGATGTTATCCCTCAGCCAGGAGTCTTATATAGATAAGATTCTTGAGAGGTTCAGCATGACCAACTCCAAAGACATCGGAAGATGTCGAGTGCATGAGTCGGATTCCTTATGCTTGGCGATGGGATCGATCATATATGCCATAATGTGCTCACGCGTCAGACGTGGCATTTGAAATGGGTATTGACTTATGGAAGTACTATAAGGCTATGCTTGCGATTGTCTGACGCTAACTTCCACAAGAATCGAGATGACTCGATATCTCAGCTCGGACTCGTCTTTACTCTTTATGGCGCTGCGGTCAGCTGCAAAAATTCCAAAATATAGTGTTATAGCAGATTCAACGACTATGTCCGAGTACTATGCTATTTAGTTGCAAGGGAAGCAGTATGGATGCGTCAGTTCTTACAAGGACTAACTGTAGTTCCTAGTTCGAATGACACTAACACCATCTATTATGTTAATAGAGGTGCCATTTTCCAGGCTAAAGAGCCTAAAGTCCAGCAACTAGTCTAGATATGTACGTCGGTATATGATAAGTATGAAGGGCACGTTATCTTCATGAGAATTAAACGTGTTCCTGGTTATAATAGTACTTGACGTGGATTGGATAAATGTATCTTTTTCATATACTATTTATAACATCATCATTTTGTTTTATATATTGTTTTTCATGAGGGTTGTGCAGACAACGTTGAACACCTCAAAGTGAACTGAAATGCTTTATATTTTGTTTTGGTCCGTGATCGCCTACACGAGCTGAGAACTCAGGCGATTATTTTGTGACGTCGATTGATGGTGGGTTCAACGAGCCATAAGTCAAACTGTTGACTGATCGATCACAGATGCGGGTTTACTGAAATCGCGCAGGACAATTTTTGTGACGACAACATGGAGTCCTAAATGTTTCAGAACATTAGGTGCCTGGTCGTGGATAGGACATCCATAGTGTTCCTAGAGTCGATTCTTTTGACTATCGATTGTCTCTTGAGATTAAAGTAGATTTTGGGTGACTTTGGTTTCTTTCTCACGGTCGACCGTAACAGGAGGCCAAGTAGATTTTCACTGGGTCATTTCATGCTGCGCTTACATCTGCAGGATTCGAGTTGAGGGAAATATCCAAACTTCTATCGAGTTATAATACTTTATTCTCAGGGCCACTCGAGGAGCTGTAACTGAAAATGCATGGCCATGCTCGAATATTGATTCGTTTAACAGTTAAGTTACTCTCTAGTCGGGGAAACCACTCTTGATACTGATCGCTTGTGAACTACGACCTTTGAAAGTGCGGACTTTGCAAATTGGTTTACATAGAGTGGGAGAAATTTATTATGGATATGAGAATCGGTTATCGCACAAACACTTGTACGGACAAGTGGGAGATTGTTGGAGCTAGTGTCCTCCACAGTTAGTGCAATAACATAAATAAATCTCTAAAGGTACACAGGGTACATTTTGTATTTAATCAGTTGATTAACGTTTATCGATAACGGTTGGCTTGCTAGATAAGTTTGACGTTATTGTCATACAGATGGCGGTGATCAACTGGTCCCTAAGAGTCACACCTAAAGGATGTGTTTGAGAGATATGATTATTTGAGAAAATGATCATATTGATGCCTTACTTAATGACTAAACGGTTAGTCAGTGTTGTTGACTAAAGGTTAGTCAAATGTGACTAAAATGTTAGTCAATGTGATGATGTTACTGACTAAAATGTTAGTCAGTGTAATGGTGGTACGGCTATTTAATACTGATTAAATAATTTTAGCTGAGGCGAATTAAATGTAATTCGTGAATTGAATATAAAATATTATATTTAATTGTTGTGTATAATGCAAGCTAATTAAATATAAACCGTTATAATTAATTAGTAAATTATGAATATAAGGATATTTATAATATATTATAGTCGGTCCATACAGATGACACTAGTAATATATTGCATTATATTATAAGCTAAAATGATCAAGATAAAAGTGTCCAGATACATTCTGACCCGATACACTTTGTATCTTGATCAACAAGTGAAGTATTTGAGGAGAATTAGATCTCCCCAAATACTATAGGAGGCCGGCCATTATGGGGTATATTAGTAGATTTTTGCCTTTCCTAAAACGACTCTAATTTTATTCATTATTATTCATCACAACTACAACACTAAAACCTTGAGAGAAAAATCAGTTTTTCCTCTCTATTTTTCTAGCAAATTCAAGGGCATATTTCAACACATCTTGGGTGAGATAATTAGGAGATACCATAGTTTTGGTATTGTTCTTAGGCCTAATTCTTAAGGATTAAAAGGTTAATTCTAAAACTCTTTATTATGTAATGCAATTTCAATTTATGACTTAAATCTTATAAAGTTTTTCATTATAATCCTGTGATTTAAATGTCGATATACGGATATAAACCTACAGCTTGCAACTGTAAGAAAGGGACCAAATGTGAGTTTAAGGTTCATGCTACAAGGCTTAACAAGGGATCAACTGGATCAACTGAGAGAGCTTTCCAAATCAAGACAATGAACCTGGAACATAGGTGTAGTCATGCTAGATACAATAGGAAGGTAACTTCTGAGTTTTTGGCAGAGAAGTTCATTGAGTTTTGGAGGACAAACACTGACGGGAAGCCTAAGAAATTTAGGGAGCATGTGCTGAAGGAGCTTAATGTGCATGTCAGTTATGCTAAATGTTGGTTAGCTAGGAGCAGAGCTAAGTTGATTATTTATGGAAATGGCAAAGACCAATATGCAAGGTTGTGGGACTATGCTTCAGTCATAAAGAAGTACAACAAAGGTTCATCTGCCTTTGTTGTGTGTGATAGTATTGACAGACCACCACCTATATTCAAGAGGATTTATATTTGTTTGCAGGCCTGCAAAGAGGGTTTTACTAGAGGGTGTAGGCCTATTTTAGGAGTTGATGGCTGCCATTTGAAAGGAGCATATCCAGGGATGTGTTTGGTGGCAGTGAGCAAGGATGGGAACAACAATATATTTCCCATTGCATGGGCAGTTGTAGAAGTCGAGAACACTGCAAGTTGGGTATGGTTTTTGGAGTTGCTGATGAGTGACTTGGGTAAGAATGAGGGTGATGGACTGACCATCATGTCTGATAGACAAAAGGGCCTAGTTGATGCCTTAAGACTAGTGACTCCTAAAGCTGAAATAAGGTTTTGTGTGAGGCATATATGGGCTAACTTCAAGCTCAAGTACAATGGTCAGGTGTACAAAGACACCTTTTGGAGGGCAGCAAGGGCTTCAACAAAGGTAGGGTTTACTTGACTGTTAAATTGTCTGTTTTTGTTGTTAAATTGACTGTTTTTGTTGTTAAATTGACTGTTTTTGTTGTTAAATTGACTGTTTTTGTTGTTAAATTGACTGTTTTTGTTGTAGGCTGAGTTTGATAGTCAAATTGACTGTTTTTGTGCTTATGTGTAGGCTGAGTTTGATAGTGAAATGGAGGCTATCAAGTTTCTATCAACAGAGGCGTGGACATATTTGAACAATATTCCACCCAAACATTGGTCAAGACACGCATTTGACGACAAATGCAAATCCAACACGCTGTTGAACAATGTATGTGAAACTTTCAATTCAGTGTTAAAGGAAGTAAGAGATAAGCCTATACTCACTCATATGGAATGGATGAGACGATACGTAATGAACAGAAATCGTGAGAGGAGAGAGGGTGCTAGGAAATATAAGGGCAAGTTTATGCCTTATGTGAGTGACCACCTGAAATGGGCTACTGCACAGTCAAGTTTATGTGGGTGCACAGCTTCAACTGACGATTTGTTTGAGGTAGTGTATAAGGGAGACACTTTGGTAGTTAACCTAAATGAGAGATCTTGTTCTTGCTACCAATGGAACCTAACTGGTCTACCTTGCCTACATGCGGTGGGATGCATTTTGGAAATGAGGTTGGATCCAGAGGACTATGTTGACGACTACTATAGTAAGGCTAGATATTTGATGGCGTATGAACCAACAGTCTATCCTTTGCCAGGGGTGAAACATTGGGAGAAGTCAAGCCTACCTGAACCACTTCATCCACCAATGAAGAAAATGCCAGGCAGGCCATCATTAAAAAAGAGGAGGAAAGAGGCTGACGAAGGCGAAAACAAACGCGTCAATAGGCAAAAGAAAGCTAACAAGTGTAGCAACTGTGGTGGTCTAGGTCATTACATAAGGACATGTAAGAATCCACCAGCTCAACCCAAAGAAAAGGAGAAAGGAGGAAGGCCATTAGGTAAGTCTGCTTGGGCAAAAGAAACGAGGGAGAAAGCTAACAAAAGGAAGACTGATAAGGAAAGATATGCGGCAAAATTTGGTGGTTCCACATCTGCAAACCCACCACCTGCTACGTCCACCACTACTACTGCACCACCACCTGCTGTTGGAGCACCAGCACCTGCTGTTACGGCAGTTGCTACGTCCACCACTACTAATGCACCACCCTCTGATATGGCCAGTCAAGCTTAATGTAGCAGTGAAGAATAATGTTGCAGACCATGGCGTTCTTTTTGTGCATTTGGCATCATGTTGGTTTCTTTCTAATTTGTATGGTCTTGTGATTTGTACGTTTTGTACGTTTTGTAGCAGAAGGACTGATTTTTACGTTTTCAAGTTGGTCAGTCAAGCTATGACTTTGTAAGCTTTTTGTAAGGCATGACTTACTATGGTTTGAACAAATTCTATGTGAACTACTATGTTATTTCAATAAGCAATGCATGAAGTCTTTAATCAATTTTGATTCAAGGATTTGAAGCATAGTACAAATTTTACTAATACAATGTTAACAATGCTTACATAGAACTTGACAATGCTTCAATTACATATTATACTACTAATACAACTTAACAATGCTTCATGAAAGCCACCGATTTTAGTAATACAACTTGATTACAATGCTTCGAGAGTGGTTTCACAACCTAAACAACGTAACAAATTTGAGAGCACATTCCTCGACCTTCTTTTCCTTGTTTCACAACTTCAACCTTCCTCTTCAATTTTTCAAGCTCCACCGACATTGATTTCAATTCTTCTTTAGTCTTCTCCAAATCAATGGTAAGCAAATTATTTTCCGCGCTAAGTTTGTTGATAATAGTCCTTTGCCAATTAGTTTGAATATTATCAAACCAACAAAAATAATTACACCCACGACGCTTTGTAATCGGGTTGTATAGTTTGCAAGCTTCGAATCTTCTTCCTGGGTTTTCAAGGGTCATCGATTTCCTCACAGTAATAGGGTTGCCACAGAAGCATCTCTTGTCACCTCCGTATCCAGATTGCGTACTTCCCTCGGACATTGAATTTTGAAACGAAAAACCCGTTGCAAACCCTAAATCACGCACAAACCACAATGTTATTACAAAAAAACAAAAAAACAGTTACCTGACATAAAATTCACCGACATTACATTCAACACCTACGAAATTTACCAGAAACGACAAATCCGATCTTCAAAAAATTTAAACTTTTTCTGAAAAAATGAAGAGAGAAAAGATAAAAGATTGGTGAAATGAATTTTCAATAACAATGGGTTAGAAAATTGGGTATTATAGACAAAAGAAATGAACAAGGGTAGATTGGTCATATAAAGGGCAAATTCAGCTTAAAATTTCAAATTTTGAAATATATCTGAAATGTGAAGCAACTCACTCCGTTATGGCCTCAATTTTTGATCGGAGTGAAAAAATTGGCTGTAATTTAAAAAAAACGTTATATAAGGCTGTAATTTTAAAAAAGGTGTATTTATAAGGCTGTAATTGATAATTTTGCCTTAATTTTTCATATACGAGTTTTATTTACGTTGTTACATTTTTCATTTTGTTTTTTAATCCTATCCTTTTTTACTCACACGGTATACAAAATTTTCTCTTTTCTCTCTTAACTATTCTAAAATTAAATTCATTCAATTTTAAATTATTAATTGTTGGAAAGATATGGTGGTCTCGGATTCCGTCGGAATATCGTAGTGTAAGTATAACTTGAATAATGATCGAATCGCGTAACTGCTTTTCTTTGAGAGTATTTTGACCCTTACATTTGCCTCGGGTATCACGACAATCAACCAACGCTCTTGTTCTTGGCAAATAGAAGCGAGAGTATACTAACGGAGTTTTGTGTGTCTGTTTAATTCAAAGTCGAAAATTTAGAATTTTTGTGTATATTTAACCATATATGATGAAGTATATTTATTTATCATGCATACATCGATCTTTAACGAAATAAAATATTTCTGATTAAAAACATTTAAGACGTGTCTTTTCACAAATAGGCATCATGAACCCGCCAAAATACATAATCCGGGAAAAAGCCCCAGGGCCGGCCGCCGACCTTGAGACCAAAACACTTTCGGTGGGAAAAATGAATGTAAGGGGAAGAGGCTTCAAACCCAAATAGATGGATGGAGACTAAAATCGAATCCATGACCTCTAGGTCACCAAACACAATTTTTGCCAACTGTAATACTTTGGAATTAATAATAATTAAATAACTTAATTTAATATATACAATTTCAGCAACTATTAAAAACACCTCATTCCTTCAATTCTTTTACCAAAATTATTTAGGGTTTTTCTACGGTGTACCCTCCAACTTTTTTGTTTTCTATCGTATACCCCTGTTTTTTTTCAGTTATACGGTGTACCCTCAAACTTCATTATCCATTCTCAACCGTGACCTAAAGTTACTTAACCGTTAATTAAACACTAACACCGTTACATTAAGCTCTCATTTCTCCCTCTTTTTAATATTTCCTTCTAAATTTATGAATTTCAAATATTCATGATTATTTTACGATAAAGTAAATCAATAAAGTTTATGACTTTTAACAACAATTTTTAAAAAAATTATATACTATAGAAAAAAAAAATGAATAAGGATGAAAAATAGTGGAAAATTAGAAAAAAGAAGGGGATATTTCATAATTCTGAAGGGAAAACATAAAAAATAGAAAAAATAGGAGTTTATTCTAGCGGTATTAGTATTTAGTTAACAGTTTAGTGACTTTAGGTCATCTTATAGAATGAGTAATGAAGTTCAAGGGTACACGGTATAAGAAAAAAAAAATAGGGGTACACGATAGAAAACCAAAAAATTGGAGGGTACACCGTAGAAAAACCCAATTATTTATATATAATTTTGTACTTGTTTTTAAACCGTAAATTTGAAACACATTCTTATATAAATGTGCATACCACACTCCCTAATATAAAATTATATCCACTCAAATTTACTCGACTTTGACCAAATCTCGATTACACTTAAACGGGAATCTAGCTATTGATCACTTAAATCACCAACGCATTAATATCGATAATCAATTTAATGAATTACTAATTGGATTCAATTACAACTTCTTTCACCAATTTGTCGAATTTTAATTAATTTTGATAGGCATAACTTAAAATTAAAATTAGGGTTTGTATAGGGAGCAACTGGGGCGGCAGGAAGCGGCACCTTAGTGGATCAACTCTATTACATAAGTTAATCCCTAGCTTATGTGTGATGCTTATCACACATACAATCATACTCAATTTGGTGGAATTCTTTGATCCATTAGTTTGTAAAGGATTCAACGTAAACTTTGATGGGGATCAAATGGCGGTTCATGTACCTTTATCCTTAGAGGCTCAAACGGAGGTCAACTAAGAAGAAGAAACCACCTCCATCTCGTTCGTACACATCTTCCCTTTGTTTTCCGAGCCTATGTCAGCTTTTTGTAGGAATGTATTCCATTCCAAATAATTTTGCGAATTTCTGAGCTGATGAAGCGCGAGCGAGGATGACTCGACCATTCAGAGTCAATAGTTCAGGATTTAGGCCATAACATCTAGCAAAAAAAATCTTTAATCCAACATTTCATTTTAAATATTAAATGCCAAAAAAGCTGAGTCAGAATTAATATTGGTATGGGTCTCTGCCGAGTAAGCTAAGGCAAGCTTTTCACTCGCCCAACAAATTGACGAGATTCTCAAATGCGGAACCTCCAGCACTTTTTGCCTATTTCTAGACAATTTAGATATTTGTACCTTGTCGAAGTAAGGAACCATGGTACAGAACTAATGGAATGCTTTGAGTATCCCAATTCAATGTGTCTTTTGTCCAACCACCGTATAAGTAAGTCCTATACAAATGATAGGCTGGTTCGGGGATCCTCGTACATGGTGAATAAATCAATGCAATTTCGGATAAATCGATCACCCAGGTTCGGGTCCATAAGTAGTGACAATTCCCCTATAAAGACATCTGAGATGCAGCAGCATAAGCACGAGGGGGCCCCCTTCTTTAAAAATACCATCAAGACATCATGACCACCGGGTCTACAACCCCACCGTCGGGCAACGTCACACCACCCTACCACCGCGCCGACTCACCCTGCTGCCCCACCAGTGCCGTCAGTCGTTGTTCTACCACCACCACCACCACCAGCGTCATCACTTCCATTTTTTTTATTTTCAATTAACCCCAAATTCTTCTCCCACAACTTACCACCATCGCCCGGTAGCTTGCGTTCGGTAGCCCGTGACCCATCATCCGCCTCAGTGGTTGTCGGTCATGCCTCCTATCACTACCAGCACCACCACCTTTACCCTTTTTTCTTCAATTTAAACCAAAATCCTCACCCTAGTTTACTTATGAATCAATTAATTCTGAAAATTAATAATTTAACACATTATAAAAATTATAAGACGTTATTAGTAGATCAAAACAATAATTTTAGTTCATAATTAAGCAATTGGAGAGATTTCTTGCGCTTTGATTGCAAAAGTAGAGAGAAAAAACAATAGAGAGAAAATCATATATTTTGAGAGTAATGAACAGAGTAAGCGTGGAAAAAAAAAAAAAAAAAAAAGTATACCGAGAGAGTAAATTACGTATACGAAAAATCAATACCCTAAATAAATTATTTCACAATAAATCAACCTTTTAATGATATTCTATAAATATATCAACATATGGATTACCTTTCAATTTTATACTTGTAGACACTGAAATTTTAATCTTTTATATTTTAAAATAATTATGGAAAAAAATTGTGATAATATCTTTGGGATTCTAGAAGATGTATTACTATCTTACTCTATAAGTCATCTTAAACCTATAAATTATATTTATGATGATGATTAGAGTTTGGGAGGTGGAAAAGTCTGAGATGGAATAAGCTTAAGACTCAATCCTCCTACTACCTAATTGTAGGCGGGATGAATTCTGCCACATAATAGGTCGCATCCTCTCTCTACGGATTAAGTCGATAAGACCTCGTAGTCTATCACAATCATGCCCAAAACCGTAGGGATACAAAAGTTGTAATAGTAATATATGAAATAAATAAAATTCTTGTTCCATATTAATTTCTTTCAATTTTTATTGTATGATTGCAGGTTTTGAAATTTTGTTATGGTTAACAACACTATTCTCATCTTTAATCGGATGTTTCATGCGTAAAGATCACATACTTTCTTATTTTATCTATAACATCAATAATGGGGCAAAAGCACGTGGGTTGTAAGTTTCTTTTTTTTTTTTTTTTTTTTTTTCACCCGAAATAAACGGTTTAAAATCGAGATAGTACTTCTTATAATATTGAAAAATAAGGTGCAAATGTTAGTTTTTTTTAAAGTTAATCAAAAGGTTGATACTTGTGTATTTGTGAAAGATCACTGATAAGTTTATTTCGTTATGCGCGAAAGTGGTAATTTGCCCCCTTAACTTTGTTCAATTGTGAAATCAAGCCCCTTAACTTTCAATTGTAGCAAATTAACCTCATAACTTTAACAAAAAGTGAAATTCAATCCCGGTTTTCAAATTTCACTTAAATATCAACAAAAAATCCGTAATTAGTTTATGCACCTAATATCAATTGTAAAAGACTAATTTAAAATTAATTTATTTATTTGAAATTAATTATTTACCTAAAAAATAATTTTATATCCATCTTTAATAACCAAAATAAAAATATGATAAAATTTTATGAACTATCATTACAATCATAATATGGTAATAAATTGGCTAACAATTACAAAATTATATTTTAAAAACAAAACTTGCTTTTATAAAAGTTGTAACTTTATAAAAAAAATAATTTTTATAATGAATTATTTAAATTATAAAATGAATTTTGGTGGAATTTCATTAAAAATCAAACAAATCAGTTAAATTTCACGTGTAAGTAAAGTTAAGGGGTTTAATTGCTACAATTGAAAGTTAAGGGGCCTAATTTCACCATTGAGCAAAGTTAAGGGGGCAAATTACCACTTTCGCGTTTATTTATGTATAGTAATCCAAAAAATAATACTCCGTAATAAATATAAACATGATTTAGTAGAAAATTGAACCTACAACTTCTCATATGCAAATTGAACCTACCTATTGTTGTTGTTGTTGCTGCTGCTGCTGCTGCTGCTGCTGTTGTTGTTGTTGTTGTTGTTGTCATTCTCATAAAGAAAAGGATTTTTCTCATCTATACTCTCATTCTATTTATTTTTTTAGTTGTACTCCTACGTTTGGCGTAACCTCAGTTGTACCCTTAAATTTATATAGTTACTCTCAACCGTGATCTAACAAGAATAAACCATTAAATTTATATGTTAGTTTTGTCTTCTATAAAATTTCACCCCCTTTTTTTTTAGCTTTTCCGTCCATCTTTGTGCATTAAATACTTTGTTTCACCCTCAATTATTTCAAATGCTACTCCTTCATTATTTAATGCAAAAAGATGGTGGAAAAAAAACTGAAAATACGGGTGACAATTTATAGGAAACAAAATTAACGGCTAAATTTTACGGTTTACTATTAGTTTGCTTGATCATAGTTGGGACTAACTATATAAGTTTAATGGTACAGTAGCGAATACGCCAAATGTAGGGGTACAACCTAGGAAGCACCGGCACCGATACAGATACTTGACACGAAGACGTATCAGACACGCGATACGGCCATCTAAAATTTTAAGATACGTGACACGGGGTAAAATAAAAAAAACAATATACATATGAAAATAAAGGGATTTTGACCCTCTTTACAACAAATATATATGTTTGACCATTTAAAAGACAAGAAAGTCGTCAAAATGACAAATAACTTGTGTCTTACATAGTAAAGTTAACTTTTTAAAGATCCATTTACTACTAATGGGCTTAGAACCTTTAGGCAAATCAGTCAACTCCTATGTTAGAAACGATAGAGTCTAGTTCGCTAGATATTCCGTTACAGATTGGTCCGTCTGTACTCCTTAATTTACCGGTTATGGAATCTTAATCCCTGTTGGGACGTTCAAAAAAAAAAAAAAACGATAGAGTCTAGTTCGCTTTTAATAGCTTCCTTCCAAAAATTATAGTCTATAGATCGCATAGCCTCATCGTATGTTTTTGGATCATTTATGAGTTGTTTGGGTTAATTTATGAATTGGAATGTGAATCGGGCTAAAGTGTTGCGCTATCCGAATCAAACTACACTCTAAATGATCGAACCAAAGGATAATTATTTAAGCAACATTTCACGTTTCGACTCATTTTCCGCATTTTCACGATTTATTTAGTTTTCAACATTTTGTATTGTCTAAGTTAGTGTTAAAAGCATGCATATTTAAAAGTCTGTTACATCACAAAGTTTTGTTTAGGAGGGTACGAATACGAGTATCCACAAAGAGGTCGACTGATGGGGCTGTATCTGTTCCCTTTTCGTTGAAGATGACGAAGGTTGACCCTTCTCCTGCCGGGCCTGTCATCCACGACTAAAAAGACGATCCCTTAGAGCGAGTTATATATAAACAACCTTTCCTCAAGACACTGTCGCCAGAGAGGGAGAATGTTAGTTCAGATCCTTCTTCGGATAACCTGTTGTCAGGGTGTCACGTTCTAGACTCTTCGGCGGATTATTTGTCCGCGATCCCCTTATTTGGTGTCTTGAATTTGACTAATTTCTTTCCCTCATACGCATCATAGGTGTGGAGGTCCAAGTTAGAGAAGCAGCCTGTCGGCCAATCCGACAAAAAGGTCGTCGTTGCAGTTAACCCTAGGACTGGGGTGAGAAGATTGTCATGCAGAAGGACACTGTTATTACAGTTTTAGGGAGTTCTCGGGCTTCCCTTCTCAAACGTAGCACAATTCTCAGCCATGAGCTTCAGGCTCTTCGGGAACCTGAAAGTGGTCCTAAAGCATGCCTAGAAGCTTGAGAATGAGGTTGTCGAATTCTGCAAGCGATGTGGTCCTACATCTAAGACCCTGGATAGGGTCTTGTTTGCTTGCAATTAGATTTGACAAAATGAACCCGAACTCGAATATTTGACCCAAAAGATCCAAATTGATAATCGATCGAACACCCGATATGAGTAACCTGAATAGTAACCGAAACCCAACTTCCTCCGAATTGGACCAAAACTGAACTGAATTCTATAATAACTAAATGAAAGCTGAACATGAATATATTTTATTCATTCAAATAAATATATCTATTTATTTCATTTTTGGGTGTATTACTCCTTTGTTTACCCAAATGAGTGAATATATTCCAATAGTATATAGTTAAATAATATTCCAATTAATTTGACGTAATTTTATTTGTATTATTGATTAAGCTCATCCTAATTAAATCAACCCGATACATTTAGAAGCAAATTTGACCAATAATCGACCCCGACCTAACTTAAAATAATTCAACCTTGACCCAAGATAACCCGGCCTACGGTCACCCAAGGAGACTTAGACCCCATAAAACCCATTCAAGAAAAGTTGGGTCAAAAAAATGCCCAATACGCAACAAACTAGGGTTTTTGAGTCTTAACCCTTCTTTATTATTTCTCCTCAACATTTGAGACCAAACTGTTGTAGAGTTACAGCATAAAAATACGGCGTAGCTTAGTCCTGTAGCTTCCATTTTTTCACCTTCCTTATTCAACCATGGTAAGTCTTTGTCCATCTATCGAATCCTTCATATTGTTTGTCAATTACTTAATTTATTTTGTTTTTTAAGTGTATGCATTTGATTTTATGAATGAAATTAGATGAGAGTAGTACATATATATATATATTTTTATTGTATTTGGTTTATAATAAAGATCAGATGTGAGATCCTATTTTTAAATAAGTCGAAAATTTGTGGGTTTTAAATCTGTTAATCTTCTCAGCCAAGTTTGAGTTTTTGATGGCTGAAGTTGAATGTCTAGCTAAAATGTGAATTGGGTTGTCTCTGTTTGTGTATTGGTTATTGTCGAGAGGAATCATGTGAAATTCGAAAACTTTTCTTTGTTTTAGTTCGATGTTGTACTGTTGTATGTATTCTCTCGAGCACTTATATATTGTTTCACATGATATTAAAAAGTTAAACAGTTATACTATGGGTATTTGGTTTTCCGTGTTACTTTCTGCAATGAATGTTTGTGTGAGTTCATGTCATTAAGCTAATCACTGCAAATAATACAACTAGTATATTAGTTTTATATCGCTATTGTATTTGATTATATGAATGCAATGTGAGAGCTGAGTTATCAAAGTTGCAGTGCTTCTGCGTCTGTGTAGCTTATGCTGTATCTATCTTTTGTTATTCGTGGTTAGATGGTGGAGCTTGTTAATTCTAGTTAAATGGAAGGTGTTATGTCGTTTCTGAAACTGTTTAGTAGCGAAAGATTAAAGATTAAGTTGAATTGGCTGTGCTTTTTCTTTGATAGGGAACTCTGTTTGTTTTTTAGCGGCTGGGTAACTTACTAGGATTGTTTTAGATCAAAATGCGACCTCTATTGATGAAGACATAAATTTAACATATGGTCATATGTATTGAAATGCAGGCTAGAGGATTGAAGAAGCACCTGAAGAGGCTCAATGCGCCAAAGCATTGGATGCTTGATAAACTTGGCGGTGCTTTTGTATGTTATTCCGTTTTGTTCTTTACTCAATTCATTGTGCTAGCGTCGATATATGACCTTGTGTCTGATTCATTATTTCTTAATGTTATGCAGGCTCCTAAGCCGTCTTCTGGGCCCCACAAATCTAGGGAGTGCTTGCCTTTGATTCTGATCTTGCGTAACAGGTTGAAGTATGCACTCAATTACCGTGAGGTTGTCTCAATTTTGATGCAACGACATATCCTTGTTGATGGAAAGATTAGGACTGACAAGACATATCCCGCCGGTTTCATGGGTATGTTTTCTCTTTTTGTAATTCATAAACTATTTTAGTGACATTGTGCAGGCCATATTTTCCCCATTTAATACTTTGGCCTTTCCTGATCAAAGATTGTGTTATTTTTTGCAGATGTCGTCTCTATCCCGAAAACAAACGAGAACTTCCGCCTTCTTTATGACACTAAGGGCAGATTCCGCTTGCACTCAGTCAGGGATGAAGAGGCCAAGGTATCGTTCTTATGATTCATACACACATCACTCTACGGTATCGCTCTTATAATTCATTAACACACTCTACTCCTTTTTCTTATTTCAAGAATTTGGCCTGTTGGTTGATCATTGATCATTGTAATTGCCGTGTCTTCCAAGCTCGCCCCATTGATGTTCCATTATACCTACTCATCATACTGTGATTAATACTACTCTATCTAATTCATGTTACCTTTCTAGTTTGGGAATGACCGTTATTAATGATTATCTTTACTATAAAATTGTTATGTTATTGATCCAATCGTGAAGCAAATTCGTCATTGTTCTCTATCACTCATCGATATTCTATCATTAGATTATAATTTTATATGAAGTTAATGATTACTTTATATTAATCCTAAAATAAAAATGAACAAATGATTGAGTTGGTGGGAGTATTTCCTATTTCTTCTTGTTGGTTAGTCGTCCACACTTCCAATGTTCCATTTTCTTTTTCCTTTTATTCATTTTGCTGGTCAACAAAGGTTAGTTTTGGCCATCAATATCTTCAATATATGTGAAGTTACAATGTAATTTGTCGATTTAAAAACTATAATCATGTTATCATTTTAACGTAAGGAATGGTAGTTATTGTATGTTGTCAAAAAATACCATGCTAGGTTAATTGCCATATTGATTTCAAAGGTATCTATTTTCACATTGTTGTTTTAAATAAGTTGTAGCTATTGTTAAAAAATATCAGTCTAAATTCAAATCTCGTATGTGATAGATGAGGGGAGTAATTATAAATCCTAAATATGATGGCGTTTAATCTGTTCATAATCCTCTTTTTTTGGTCTACAGTACAAGCTCTGCAAGGTGCGTTCAGTTCAATTTGGTCAGAAGGGCATTCCCTACTTGAACACATACGATGGGCGCACCATCCGCTACCCGGACCCACTTATCAAGGCCAACGACACGATCAAGTTTGATCTGGAATCCCAAAAGATTGTTGACTTTGTCAAGTTTGACGTTGGCAACGTTGTTATGGTAACCGGAGGAAGGAATAGAGGACGTGTTGGAGTGATCAAGAATAGAGAGAAGCACAAGGGTAGTTTCGAGACGATTCACATCGAAGATGCTGCTGGCCATGAGTTTGCTACTCGACAGGGTAATGTTTTTATCGTCGGTAAGGGAACCAAACCTTGGGTGTCTCTTCCCAAGGGCAAGGGTATCAAGTTAACCATCATCGAGGAAGCTAGGAAAAGGATGCAGAAAGAAGTCGCAACCGCATAATTGTACCAAACCAGGGGGGTATTAAGTAATGTTCTGAAGTACTGGTGTTTTCACATTTTTGTGTTTTTGATTTCTATTGTGTTTTAGAATTTAATATATTGTGTAAACATTTTGGGTAGGAATGTATCAACATGTTTTGGACCTTCGGTATAAGTTTACTTAATATCAAGTTTTACCTAAGAGCTGTAGTATAAGCCTCGAATGGTGTGCCTGGTGGCATGAAGTCGACCGTGGTTCTATATTCCACATTGTGCTTTGTGAACTCATAATTCCAGTCGACCGCTGTTGATATTCATTGGTATTACTTGTCCAGTTGAAATTTGTAATGACGACTAACAATGTTACGTCTCATTTGTCAGTGTTTTAGTGCATATTCCCTCCGATCCATCCTTTTGTTAACATTTACTTTTGGTACAAATTTTGGGTGGGGTATTTGTATTGTAATTACCAAAATAACCTTATGTTGGAAGTTGTGATGAAATAAGATGGAAAAAACTAAGGGTAAAAGTGACTTTTTGCAGCTTTAAAGTAAAAGCAAAATAGAAATGTTAACAATTGGATGAATCATCCCAAAATGGAAAATGTTAACAAAAGGATGGATCAGAGGGAGTACTTATTTTGCACATGTCCGTGCCAAGTAGAGCTGGCAAAATACGACCCGGTCCGGGTTTTTAGGGGTGAAACCTGTAATTTTGACCCGTGACCCGAAATGACCCGCTAATTTAGAATCAAGACCCAACTCTACCCGTTCGACCTGATTTAACAAGTGTAATTTATATAAATGACTTTTTAAAGTTAAAAATGAATATATCATCAAAATTAATTATTATTTAATAATTATGATAACTATTTAAACTATAAATTTTATAGCTTATGGAGTAAATATTAAAATAAAATCAAAATTAAAGATTAAAATATTATAACTTATATCCATAAAGAAATTATTTGAATTTTACAAAATTACTAAAATGAATAAATATTAGTTTTAGTAGTATGCATACTAAATAATACTCCCTCCATTCAACTCCATTCACTACATTTGCTTTATTGACACTATTCAACTATCACTACTAGAAAATGAACCTATTGCAACACATTGTGAGCAACACTCTTTATAAATGTTGCAATTTGGCAAAAATTATTATCTTGGCAACACTTTTTGGAGAAATGATGCATTATCCAATCTATTGCAACATTTTTGGAAAGGTGTTACTAATTTGGTACAATATGCAACACTTTATAAAAATATGAGTGCATTTTGCAATACTTTTGTTAAATGTTGCGAAGTATGAGTGCATTTTGCAACACTTTTGTTAAATGTTGCCGATTTTAGAAACAAAATGTGTTACTTTAGTTAAATGTTGCAATCGTTGAATGATAAGATGAAACGAGACAATTGATAAATAACCGATTAAGTATTACAGATGGTCTCTTTATCAAAGAAATCCATTATCCCAAATAAATGGTGTCTTATATAATAACAAAGAGACCAATTAAGTATTATATATTATAGATAGTCTCTTAATCAAAGAAGTCAATCCCCCAAAATGCACTATTAGAAAAAAAGGGAATTAGTTAAACAAATAAAGAACGGTTAAATTGATAAATAACCGATTAAGTATTACAGATGGTCTCTTTATCAAAGAAATCCATTATCCCAAATAAATGGTGTCTTATATAATAACAAAGAGACCAATTAAGTATTATATATTATAGATAGTCTCTTAATCAAAGAAGTCAATCCCCCAAAATGCACTATTAGAAAAAAAGGGAATTAGTTAAACAAATAAAGAACGGTTAAATTGCGTAAGCGTTTTCCAAATTAAAGAAAACGTCTCAAATCCCAACCGATCTCTTATATTAAAAAACTAAATTACAATTATACTAAAATGTCGCCTTCCTTTCATAGTAAAATTTAAATAAATTAAAACAACGCTATATTTAAATAATGAAATTTTGGTGGTGTAGTTGGTGAGGGTAGTCAATTGATAACATAGAGGTGCAGGGTTCGAATCCCATAGGACACATTGCTTTTATTTTTTGAAAGTGTTGCAACTCCTTATCTATGTGTTGCAAGAAAAAAGTGTTGCATACTAAAAACACATGCAACACTTTTACAAAGTGTTGCTTTTAGTCCAGAATTGTTGCATTAACCTATTGTAACGGAGTTTTAAGCAGCACATTTAAAAGTGTTGCGTAATGTATAAGGCAACATTTATAAGACATTTTGCAACATATTTGTGGTGTTGCAATAGCCTAATTTTGTAGTAGTGTATGTCGGGAATCTTTGAAATTCCCGACAATTTATAAATGAAAATATAGTCGTGTGTGATCTTGTTTGATTTGTCTTTATGGGTACAATAAGAGACTATTAAATATAACTTATACATTCAAAATAATGTTTTTTAATTAAAATTTTTTAAAGAAAAAGGCAAAAAAAGAGTATTTTTAACCCGTATTTTGACCTCAACCCGACCAGTGACCCGTATGACCTAACCCGTATACAACCCGGCCCGTATATGATCCGACCCATATTTTAACCCGACCCATATAACCCAAATTTGAACACTACCCGTCCGACCCGTTTGACAGGTCTAGTGCCAAAGCTCAACATGGAAGACGTACGTACTATGTTGTAGACGTATTAATCTCATCAGTCGTCATGCCAAGGCAAAAAAGTTCGGACTTTGGTGTGGGGTGCCAATGTTTAAAATTGGGTCTTAACTATGGTCGCTTGAACATTTGTGATTCATACGTATTGACCATATTATAAGGCTCTAGGAGTCTAGGTATAGTAGGCTTTTGAAATACTCTATGTTTTTATGATTTGTTGGAAACATGGAGTTCATTGTGAAACACAATATTTGTAGGTTTAAATGAGCATTATCAATGAGGTCACGATGTACGAAGTAGAGTAAAGAAATGAGCATGAAAGAAGAGAAAAAAAAAAGTGAAGTAGTGAAGAAAAGAGCTCCCCGGGCGGGGAGAAAACGCCCCCGGGCGGGGGACCCAAATGAAGAAAAGGTAAATTCTTGTCGTGAAGCCCCCCGGTCGAGGAGCCCAATTTTGCGTATTTTCCCACTTTAACTAGGTAGGTTTTTATGAGACTTATGCTTGGAATCAACATACAAATACTTTCATTATTCAGTTTTTACGTACTTTAGAACTTAGAACTTCAAGGAGATTAGTTTTTTTTTTTTTTTTTTTTTTTTTTTTTTTTTTTTTTTTTCACGAATTACTCTATGGATTCGTCGTTCGATTTGAATTCAATTGCAATTTCAAGTATTAATTTTTTTCTCTCTTTAATTTAATTATGTTTGCTATTACCTTTATTGCTTTTGTTTTCATGATCATGAGTGAGTAGTTTTCTAATTTAGGGTTCGCGAAATCGTTAGTATTTCGACAAGTATGATTTAATTTCTATAATCATCGTTGTTTGATCATAATTGCAAATTTTTATTGAGTAAATTAGGGTTTGAGAATTTGATCGATTGGCTTTTAGCCTTGAACCTACGACGGGAGTTGGGGTTTAATTTATTCGTTACCGATAGTCGTTCGGTTTGACGCTCTAATTTTAATTGGTTGATTTCACTTGCGGACTGCTAGGATTTTGACTAGAACACATTCCCGATTTATATTATTTGGTCTCTCATGGGAATGCTAGACCGATAATTGAGACGAAACTATTGACCTTAATGCTTCTTCTTGTCAGGTTCGCTTGTGGGAACGAGGAGTTTGACGAGATAGTTAGAACCAATTTGACTGCTAAACGGTACTTTGGGTACTTTTTGGGCAGTGTCTCATTCGAACGATGATTGAACAATCGATTAATCTTTTGAAACCGCTTGTTGACTACTAGCGTGATCTCGACTCCTAGACCTTTCATATATTGTTAAGAAATCCTTTTAGCTTATTCACGTTTTTATTAGTTCGTGCTTTAGTTATAATTACCCATCTTTTTACTATTTTCGCAGCTAGACTTTAATTTGAACAATCTAGTACTTAAACTTTACTTTCTTGAGATCGACCTGTATGCTACGACACTCGTACGCTTGTGGTATTTAAAAATAAACGTAACATAGGCGAGGTCGTTTCTTGAGAAGGGTCTGAGGAGAAGGATAGGGGATGTGAAGTCGACATTGATTTGGGGTCATGCGTGGTTGCCGGATTCACATACTTATCGAATTATTTGACCATGTACGGACGATAATCAAAATATGTTGGTCACTAATCTCATTCATGAAAATTTTGCAACTTGGGGTGTGGATAAGGTGAATACTCTAATAATAATAATAATAATAATAATAATAATAATAATAATAATAATAATAATAATAATAATAATAATAATAATAATAAAACACAATTCTCTCTCTCTCCTTTTCTCTGCTATGGCGAAAAAAGGGCGAGGAGGTAAAACAAAAAAAAAATTTAACAAATCACACACACAATTTGGCTCGAATTCAGCTGGTAATACACGAAATTCATCTTTCGCTGCTCTTCAATTGGCGGATGAGGAAGGTCGTAGGGTGTCAGCTCAGGTGGTTGATATCCACCTAGATGATGATTCGTCTTCTGAAGTTCCGCTTGAGGGTCTAGATCTGGATACTGAGGTGGCCTCTGCTATGGGGGACGAAGAAGCAAGGCCATGTACCACTGTTGGAAAGAAGGGTGAGAAAGGTGAGACCTCTCTTTTGAAACTTACGATTGAGGATGTAGCACCAGAAATTGAATATTGGTCGACGGCCATTTATTGTTACATTCTGGTTGCCAATCCACCTGGTGAGGTTGTGAAAGGCTTTGTTAATCGAATCTGGGGAAAGTATAATGTGGAAAAGATTTCTTTCCTCAGTAATGGGATTTTTTTTGGTGAAATTTCCTACTAAGGAGCAGGTGTCGCTGGTTTTGAATGGGGGATATTATCTTTTTGACAACAAACCTGTAATTGTTCGTGCTTGGACGCCGGAAGCAAGGCTGGAGAACGAGGCAGTAGAGAAGGTACCGGTGTGGGTTAAGTTACACAAACTTGATCTGAAGTTTTGGGGCGCTGGCTGTATGGAAAAAATTGCTGGGTTGATTGGGGATTTTATTAAGTTGGACAGCTATACTGAATTGAAAACTCGCCTTGGCTTTGCTAGGGTTATGGTTGAACTTAAGCTGGGCCAAGCTTGTCCTACCAAGATTAAGTTCTTGGATGAGAATGGTTTTCTGGTAGAGTGCATTGTTGAATTTGAATGGCTTCCACTTCAATGTAACAGCTGCAAGGGGTTTGGTCATCCTACTGAGCAGTGTAAGAGAAAGGAGATGCCAAAGAGAGTCTGGGTGCCTAAAAAAGTACCACAACAGAAGGCAGCTGATGCTCCTCCTGTAGTGGCCAAGGTGAGTGCTAACCAGACTGTGGTGAGGACTCAGCTTGAGGTACCTGTTACACCAGTCAGAATATTGAGTGGCATGAATGCGGTGGATAGTGCTGTGAGGATGCAATCTAGAGGTTCCTTTGTGGATATTCTAACTAATGTGATGCAACCTCAGGTACATAAAGGGGGTGAGGTGGCTGCTCCTCATATCAACAATGGATAGAGTTGGATTCTGGAATGTTAGGGGCATCAATAGCCTGAATAAACAAGTAGAAGTGAAATGGTTTTTGTTGCAAAATAAAGTTAGTTTGTTTGGCTTGCTTGAAACTAAGGTAGCTGGTAGCTCTTTGAATAAAGTTTTACCTATGTTTACTTCTTCATGGTCTATTTGCACCAATTCAAGTATTCATAAAGGGGGTAGGGTTTGGCTGGTATGGAATCCTACTGATGTTGATGTGAATGTAATTTGGGTGGATGCTCAATGTATTGTGGCAGAAGTTTTGGATAGAGTTACTCAACAGGCTATGCAGGTGACAATGGTTTATGCTTTTAATAAGATTCATGAGAGAACTTCTTTGTGGGAGGTTCTTGTTAGGTTTCGTAACTACAATGGGCCTTGGTTGGTGTGTGGAGATTTCAACAATGTGTTGAAGCCTTGTGAAAGACTGGGGGCTGAGGTCTCTATTCAGGAGATTAGGCCTTTTGTGGAGTGTCTTTGTGAGTGTGGTTTGAATGAACTAGCTACTCAAGGGGCCTTTTATACATGGTCCAATAAGCAGAGTGGAGATGATAGAGTGTGCAGTAAAATTGATAGAGTGGTGGTTAATGATCACTTTCTCCAAGCGTTTCCTACAGCCTTGGCTACATTTCTTCCTGAAGGGTTGTATGATCATTGCCCTTGTCTGATTAAATTAAAGATTGGAGATATTGTGAGATCTCCAAGGTTTAGATACTTCAATATGTGGAGCATGGACCCTTTGTTTATTGATGTCGTGAGAAATGCCTGGGATACTCTGGTAAGGGGTACAACAATGTATCAAGTGACTGCTAAGCTGAAGGCTCTAAAGAAAGGTCTCAGGGAGCTTAATAGAGGCTCTTTCTCTAATATTGAAGGGTGTGCTGAGGTAGCTATGAAAGCATTAAAGGAAATTCAAGTGAAGATTCAGAATGATCCTGCTGACACTGGTCTGGTTATGGTGGAGCAGCAACTCAGAGATTCAGCTAGGGTGTTGGCTTCCGCTAAAGTCTCCTTTCTGAAGCAGAAAGCTAAAGTTGACTGGATAGGGCTAGGAGATTGTAATACTAGCTTTTTTCATTGTCAGATAAGAGCAAGAAGGAATCAGAATAGGGTGCTTATGATCAGAGATATTAATGGAGTGGAGAGAGATACCCAAGCTACTATTCAAGAGGCGTTCATTGAATATTATAAAACCATTTTGGGGAGTAGTAGGAGGGTGAAGTCTGTTTATGGTCCTACTATTAGGCAAGGACCCTTGGTGAGAGAAGAGATGTGGCCTAGTCTGCTCTCTATTCCTTCAAAGGAGGAGATCAGACATGTTTTATTGAGCATCCCAGATGATAAAGCTCCAGGACCAGACAGATTTACAAGTAAATTCTTTAAGGACTCTTGGCTGATTGTTGGGGAGGATGTGGTCAAGGCTGTTCAGGATTTTTTCGTGACAGGCAAGCTGTTGAAACAAGTTAATGCTACTAATCTGACTCTTATACCTAAGGTGTCTAATCCCAAATCTGTCACTGAGTTCAGGCCCATTGCTTGTTGCAATATTATTGCAAAATGTATTTCCAAGGTTTTTTGCAACAAATTGGGGATGGTGCATCCTGAAATTATTAGTCCCACTCAAAGTGCGTTTATAAAGGGGAAGCAGATTGTTGAAAACATCCTGATATGTCAGGATTTGGTTAAATTGTATTCTAGGAAGGCTTGCTCTCCTAGATGTCTCCTCAAGATTGACCTTCAGAAAGCTTACGACTCTATGGAGTGGCAATTTGTTGAAGAAATGTTAACTGCCTTACACTTTCCTACTCATTTTGTTCATCTTGTTATGGTGTGGGTTAGAAGTCCTTGGTATTCAATGACAGTTAATGGTGTGAATTTTGGGTTCTTTAAGGGAGAGAGGGGTTTACGACAAGGGGATCCTTTGTCTTCTCTTCTGTTCACTGTATGCATGGAATATCTGTCTAGAATTCTAATGGTAGTGTCCAATAAAGGAGAGTTCCATCATCACCCTTTATGTGCACGAATGAAACTGACACACTTGTGTTTTGCTGACGACCTTTTGATGTTTGCTAAGGGTGATGTGCAGTTTGTGAAGTTGTTATTAAGAGGTTTCCTTACGTTTTCTGAGGCTTCTGGTCTGATCATGAACCATGAGAAGTCTGACTTGTATTGCAATGGTGTAGGAAAAAGTGTTTTGGACAGAATTCTGAAAATGTCTGGTTTTAGGAGAGGGGAGTTACCATTCAAATACCTTGGTGTGCCTATTTGTTCTAAGAGAATAGCAAGCAAGGACTGTTTTGGATTGTGTGAGAGAATATGTGCCAGAATAAGGAGTTGGTGTAGGTTTATATTCGTATATAGACCTTAAAATTCACAGGATTATAATGAAAACTTTTACAAGATTTAAAGTCATAAATCAAAATTGCATAATATAATAAAAGAATAAGAATTAACCTTTTAATCCTTATGAATTGGCCTAAGATCAATACCAAAAATATGGTATCTCCTAATAATCTCACCCAAGATGTTTTGAGAAATACCCTTGAATTTGCTAGAGAATTTTAGAGGAGAAAACTATTTTTCTCTCTAGGTTTTTGTGTTGTAGTGTGGATGAATGAATGGAAGAGTTAGATGAGAATTAGAAGAGTGATTAGGTTAAGTAGAGAGGAAGAAAACAAGTCCCTCATCTAACCTAAAACACACGTCCAAATAGAGGTGGGTAGTGGACCTTTCCACTTCCAAATTTAAAAGCCCAATCTAATTAAAAAGTTTATCAAAACCCAATTAATTAGTTTTATTTGGCTTTTAATGTATAATGTAATTTATAATATCCTTATATTATAATTAATCATAAATATCCACATATTTATAATTTGCTAATTTATTATAACTGTGTAAAATAATTAGCCTACATTATGCGCTGTAATTAAATATAACCTTTTATATTCAATTTAGAATTACAATTTAATTCCTTCCTCATCTAATATTATTTAATCATTATTAAATAATACATTTGACTAACCTCTTAGTCATATTCGACTAACCGCTTAGTCCACAACACTGACTAACCATTTAGTCATTAAATAAGGTATCGATATGATTATTTTCTCAAATAATCATATCTCTCACACACATCCTTTAGGTGTGACTCTTAGGGACAGTTGATCACCGCTTATCTCAGTATGACAATAACGTCAAACTTATCTAGCAAGCCAACCGTTATTGATAAACGTTAATCAAGCGATTAAATACGAAATGTACCACTGTGTACCTTTAGAGATTTATTTATGTTATTGCACTAACGTGGAGGACACTAACCCAACAATCTCCCACTTGTCCGCATACAAGTGTAGGTGCGATAACCGATTCTCATATCCATAATAAATTTCTCCCACTCAATGTAAACCAATTTGCAAAGTCTGTACTTTCAAAGGTCGTAGTTCATGGCGATCAGAATCAAGAGTGGTTTCCCCGACTAGAGAGTAACTTAACTGATAAACGAATCAATATTCGAGCATGGCCATGCATTTTCAGTTACAGCTCCTCGAGTGGCCCTGAGAATAAATATTATAACTCGATAGAAGTTTGGATATTTCCCTCAACTCGAATCCTGCAGATGTAAGCGCAGCATGAAATGACCCAGTGAAAATCTGCTTGGCCTCCTGTTACGGTCGACCGTGAGAAAGAAACCAAAGTCACCCAAAATCTGCCTTAATCTCAAGAAACAGTCGATAGTCAAAAGAATCGACTCTAGAAACACTATGGATGTCCTATCCACGACCCGGCACCTAATGTTCTGTAACATTTAGGACTCCATGTAGTCGTCACAAAAATTGTCCTGCGCGATTTCAGTAAACCCGCATCTGTGATCGATCAGTCAACAGTTTGACTTATGGCTCGTTGAACCCACCATCAATCGACGTCACAAAATGATTGCCAGAGTTATCAGCTCGTGTAGGCGATCACGGACCAAAACAAAATATAAAGCAATTCAGTTCACTTTGAGGTGTTCAACGTTGTCTGCACAACCCTCATGAAAAACAATATATATAACAAAACGATGATTTTATTAGAAGTTTTAGGAAATACAAGTGTCAAATCCATACAAACAACTAATACAACTCAGGAACACGCTTAATTCCCATGGATTTAACGTGCCCTTCATGCTTATCTTGTCTCAACGGCTTAGTGAGAGGATCTGCTATGTTATCATCCGTAGCAATCTTGTCAATCACTATCTCCTTCTGCTCCACGTAATCCCGGATCATGTGAGCCTTCCTTTGCACGTGCCGAGACTTGTTGTTGGACTTAGGCTCCTTCGCTTGGAAGATGGCACCACTATTGTCGCAATAGATGGTGATCGGGTCATTCGAACTAGGAACTACAGTTAGTCCTTGTAAGAACTGACGCATCCATATAGCTTCCTTCGCAGCCTCTGAAGCAGCATAGTACTCGGACTCAGTCGTTGAATCTGCTATAACAGTTTGTTTGGAGCTTTTCCAGCTGACCGCAGCGCCGTTAAGAGTAAAGACGAATCCAGATTGAGATTTCGAGTCATCTCGATCCGTCTGGAAACTAGCATCTGCGTAACCGTTTGCGCATAGCTCAGTGTCTCCACCATAAGTCAATACCCAATCTTTAGTCCTCCGTAGGTACTTAAGAATGTTCTTTCTGACCATCCGATTGTGCTTCACCTGGATTGCCTTGGTATCGGCTTCGTCATACTCGATGCATATGCCACGTCGGACGTGTGCATATCATGGCATACATGATCGATCCTATTGCCGACATATGGAATCCGACTCATGCGCTCGACCTCTTCCGATGTCTTTGGTGCTTGAGCTTTACTCAAATGCACCCCGAGATCATTGGAAGGTTCCCTTCTTGGAGTTGGTCATCTTGAACCTCTCAAGAATCTTATCTATATAAGACTCTGACCGAGGGATAACATCCGTCGTGATCTATCTCTATAGATCACGAGCCCCAAAATACGTTGTGCCTCACCCGGATCTTTCATCCGAAATGGTTCTTTAACCATACTTTTCACCGGTTAAGAGAGGTATGTCATTCCCAACCAAGAGTATGTCATCGACGTCTGATTAGGAAGACAATCTTGCTCCCACTTGACTTGATATATAGGCATGGTTCCTCGACTGATCGAGTGAATCCATTCTCCTTTATCACTTGGTCGAAGCGATGATTCCAACTCCGTGAAACTTGCTTAAGTCCATAAATGGAACGCTTAAGCTTGCAAACTTTCTTAGGATTTTTAGGATCAATGTAACCTTCGGGTTGTACCATGTACAACTCCTCCTCCAAATAACCGTTTAAGAAGGCGGTTTTCACATCCATTTGCCAAATTTCATAGTCATGAAATGCGGCGATCGCTAAGAGAATCCGAATGGAACGAAGCATGACTACGGGTGCAAAAATCTCATCATAGTGCAACCTTTGCACTTGAGTGAAACCCTTTGCAACTAGTCGTGCCTTGTATATATCTGGTTGTCCTTCTACAGATCGCTTTATTTTGTAAAGCCATTTGCACTGAAGAGGCCTAGCCTTATCAGGTAAGTCAACCAGATCCCATACATCGTTCTCATACATTGAGTCCATCTCGGATTGCATGGCTTCTTGCCATAACTTTGAGTCGGAACATGTCATGGCACCTTTATAGGTTACGGGTTCGTTACTCTCAAGGAGTAAAACGTCGTCTCTCCCATTCTCCTCAACCATACCGATGTATGCATGCGGAGGAATGGAGATTCTACCCGACCTCCTGGGTTCCAAAGGGACATTAACCGCACAGACGTAGAAGGAACAGCTTCCTCCATTGGTTGCTCGGTTGTTGGTTCAGAATCTCAGAAGCGGATCGAAGGTTCTATTACCTCTCTTGTCTTCGAGAAACTCTTTCTCTAAGAACGTCGCACTAGCCGCAACACAAAGTCGTTGTTCGGTTGGCGAATAGAAGTAATGACCAAACATTCCTTTTGGATAACCAATTAAGTATGTCTTGGCCGATCGCGGTCGAGCTTATCCTCGTGTCTCCACTTGACATAAGCCTCGCACCCCCAAACCCGAATAAAGGACAAGTTAGGGACCGTTCCCTTCCATAACTCGTATGGAGTCTTGTCGACAGCTTTAGTCGGACTTGCGTTAAGGATAAGAGCGGTGACAAAGAGCATAGCCCCATAATGAGTCAGTACAACCGTGTGACTCATCATGGATCGAACCATATCAAGTAATGTTCGATTCTGCGTTCGGACACACCATTCGATTGTGGTGTTAGGGTGGAGTTAATCTGCAGATCTTATCCGCGGTCTTTCAGGTGTCGATCAAACTCAGTTGAAAGATATTCGCCACCACGATCTGAACGTAGTGCTTTTATCTTTCTATCCAGCTGGTTCTCAACCTTATTCTGGAATTCCTTGAACTTGTCAAAGGACTCACTTTTATGCTTCATTAAGTAGACATGTCCATATCTACTCAAATCGTCCGTGAAAGTGATAAAATACCTATAGCCGTCTCTAGCGTTGATTGACATAGGTCCGCACACATCAGTATGTATGAGTCCTAATAGGTCAGCAGCGCGCATTCCAACACCTTTGAAGGAAATTCGAGACATTTTGCCTATAAGACATGATTCGCACGTGCCAAAAGTTTCATAATCAAATAGGGCTATTGTCCCATTATCAATAAGCTTTTTCACGCGTTTCTCATTTATGTGTCCCATTCGGCAATGCCATAAATACGTTTGATCTTTGTCACCAACCTTTGCTTTCTTGTTACTCACATGCATTATTTCTGTGGTTTGATCTAAAACATAAATTCCGTTCATGGAAACAGCTTTACCATAAATCATATCGTTCAATGAGAAAATACAGCTATTATTCTTTATTGAAAATGAAAATCCTTCTTTATCAAGAACGGATACAGAAATAATGTTTTTGGATAAACTAGGTACATAGTAACAGTTATTCAGAAATAACTCAAATCCACTTGGGAGTTGGATTACATATGTCCCTCTTTGAAACGGCAAAGAACTCTTGCTCCATTCCCCACTCGCAGGTCTACATCACCTCTTGCCAGAGTTCTGATGCTTCTTAAACCCTGCAAATGATTGCACAGATGAGAACCACAACCAGTATCTAGTACCCAAGTTCCGAAACTTGCATGGTTAATCTCAATCATATGAATAGAAGAAGATATACCAACAGGAGCGACGCGGCCTGCTTTTATGTCCTCAGCATACACAGGACAGTTCCGCCTCCAATGCCCAGGCTTGTGGCAATGGTGGCACTCCATGCTTTGCTTAGCTTTTGCCTTGCCTTGTGAGCTACCGCTAGCCTCACCAGGTCCACTCTTAGCAACCATTGGCTTCTTAAATTTCGGCTTTCCTACAGTTAGGTTAGCCGGAGCCTTACCCTTACCCTTCTTGTTCCCAATCATGAGAACATCTTGCTTCGTGCTCCCACTCAACTTCAGATCACTCCGCCTGCATGCGAGTGAATGTAGTTCATGCAGACTTTTCTGCATGTCATTCATGTAATAGTTTGCCCTAAAGAGGGCATACCCATCATGAAGAGAGTGAAGCACTCGATCAATGATGATCTTCTCGTCGATCGTGCAACCAAGCTCCTCCAATTTCTCAACGTTCTCGATCATGGCGAGAAGGTGTGGACCAACCGGTTGGCCCTTTTGGAGTCTAGCTTCAAAGAAACGAGTAGTATACTCGTAACTCTTAATTCTCGGAGCTTTCGAGAATTCCTTAGTAAGGGTGGTGTTGTTTGCACCTTGGGTAATGAAACGTCTTTGCAAATTGGGTTCCATTGTATAGATGAGTACGTTCTGTAACGCACCCGCTTCCATCATGAAATCGTTATAAGCAAAGGTTTCAGCTTCTTCTGCATCGGGAGCTGGTAGAGCCGGCGGTGGCTCAGTCAAGTACTTGAGCTTACCGTCAGCGATGGCAGCATTCCGTAATGCGGCCTCCCAATCAGAAAAGTTGGACCCATCATGCTTCAGTCGAGTAGACTGATTCATGCTGCCCATGAAAATTCTAAGCCATGATTCGCGCATTAGTGTGGCACTTGGCATTGGTTCGTCAGTACGGACAGCCATTTGTTATAGTAGTATATATATGTATATAACGTATTCGAAACTGTGAAAAAGAAAGAAGAAGAAGAGAAAAGATAAGAAATCATGGTTTTAAAAGTTTAAGTCATAAAGCAATAACGATTTAATGCAATGACTCGTGCACTCATATAATCGACCTCCCTCGAGAATTACATAAGTGATCCCAAGACTCAATTTCTTTAAATTGATAAGCCAACCTCTTGGCTAATTCTACTGTTAGAATTCTTGGTCGATAGATTTCAGTAAATCCTATCTATTAGTCCACTATAACTACGAGATATTACTCGAACTATAGTGTTGAGGTAAACTAATTTGACAGCCACTACTTACCCAACGTAGAAGGGGTCATATTATGCCTACCGACGAAGAAGGGATTCATAGTGGTTCGACTTATAAAGACTAATTCTCAATTTCAGTTTTAGAGGAAGATCCCATCAACTCATTTTAATTCATTTTAAGTGAACTAATATCTAGCATTATCGTGAATGATTAAATTGAGGTGATAGCTCTAAACAAATGACATCCGTATGTCTATGATCTAGGATGCAACTATATGATCCATTTTCATGCATATTAGGTGGTTTGGTTTAGTTTAGGCGGAATATGATGCTACTATCTAACATGAATGCAATAAAAACGGTAAAGAAAAACGCAAAAATGAAAAACACCTAGTGTGGCCTATCCCTATGAAAATAAAGACAATACAAAGTGGAATCCATCCATGGACCCTAAGCAAGTCTTCATTCTTCATCTTGGGCTTTAAGTGGGAGTCCATCTTGAATCTTCATCTTGAATCTTCTCAAAATTACATATTTGAATTACAAAATAAACTTATTTACATTCTAATTCAAAATATGCCAAAATTAAAAATATTACAAAATTGGAGATTCGAGATCTCAAAAATACAACCAAAATTGTGTTTCCTTCATTACGAAAACACAATTTTCTAAGGCCACACTAGTAAATTACAACCGTTTGTACAAAATTAATGCGAAAAACTAAACCATTCAAAACATTCATTCACAAAAAGCATCAACTAAACAAGATAAAAACAATGCATACGAATTGATTAAATCCAAACCACCCTTTTTAAATGATTATAATTATGCAACAATTCCTTAATTGTTCATAATATCCTATAATCAAAACAATAATCCAAATCAATTTATATTATCGGTATAATATAAATTAGATCTCAAAATATCTTAAACCCTTTTAAAATATTAGGTATCATAATTATTATGAACTGCTTCACAATAACACAAAATATATATATATATTATCTTTATAATATACCAAAATTTTAATTTTCCAAAAAAACAAAGATATTCAGCCAAAAACATAGAATTTCCGAAAATCATTTTTTTTTTAAAGGAATATACGGCCACAATTAAAAAAACAAAATTAATGAATTAAACTGTTTTAATTCGATTATGTTAATGATAAGATCGATATTAATCAATTTTAATCCGTATTAAACATTGACTTAAGTGATTCAATTTAACTTTTTAAATTAAACAACTTAAAACTGATAGATCTAATGATTAGCACACAATATATTCATTAACATCCAAGATTTGATCCTTTTAAGTTTTAATTCAATCAATATTAAATCAAAACTTATACAAATTCATATGTGATCGATTTAACATCTTAAAACATCAAGAAATATGAATCAAAAGGACCAAAAATTAATAAAGTCACACGGCCATATTAATTAAACTAGATTTAAGATCATGAAGAATCAATCCAATTAATAAAACCATACGACCAAAACATTAACTTGATTTAAGAACATGCCAAAACAATTTTTTTAATCCAAAAAACATATAGCCTAATTGACAATCAAAAGTATATGGCCACTAAAAAAAACATACGGCCCAACTAAGTCAAACATGATTTATGATTTTTCAAGATCAAACCAATTGATCAAACATACGGCATACATCAAAAAGGAACTTGGCCGAAAAAAATCTCCATCAAACACGGTTTTTGATTGAATTTAAAGATTATACAAATCGATTTTATGAAAACCTTATAAAAATTTCATGTGCCCTAAGTCTCTGATACCACTTGTAGGTTTATATCCGTATATAGACCTTAAAATTCACAGGATTATAATGAAAACTTTTACAAGATTTAAAGTCATAAATCAAAATTGCATAATATAATAAAAGAATAAGAATTAACCTTTTAATCCTTATGAATTGGCCTAAGATCAATACCAAAAATATGGTATCTCCTAATAATCTCACCCAAGATGTTTTGAGAAATACCCTTGAATTTGCTAGAGAATTTTAGAGGAGAAAACTATTTTTCTCTCTAGGTTTTTGTGTTGTAGTGTGGATGAATGAATGGAAGAGTTAGATGAGAATTAGAAGAGTGATTAGGTTAAGTAGAGAGGAAGAAAACAAGTCCCTCATCTAACCTAAAACACACGTCCAAATAGAGGTGGGTAGTGGACCTTTCCACTTCCAAATTTAAAAGCCCAATCTAATTAAAAAGTTTATCAAAACCCAATTAATTAGTTTTATTTGGCTTTTAATGTATAATGTAATTTATAATATCCTTATATTATAATTAATCATAAATATCCACATATTTATAATTTGCTAATTTATTATAACTGTTTAAAATAATTAGCCTACATTATACGCACTAATTAAATATAACCTTTTATATTCAATTTCCGAATTACAGCTAATTCCTCTCATCTAATATTATTTAATCATTATTAAATAATACATTTGACTAACCTCTTAGTCATATTCGACTAACCGCTTAGTCCACAACACTGACTAACCATTTAGTCATTAAATAAGGTATCGATATGATTATTTTCTCAAATAATCATATCTCTCAAACACATCCTTTAGGTGTGACTCTTAGGGACCAGTTGATCACCGCCATCTGTATGACAATAACGTCAAACTTATCTAGCAAGCCAACCGTTATTGATAAACGTTAATCAACTGATTAAATACGAAATGTACCCTGTGTACCTTTAGAGATTTATTTATGTTATTGCACTAACTGTGGAGGACACTAACCCCAACAGTTGGGGAGCTAGAAGATTGTCATATGCAGGAAGGCTGATTTTGGTGAATGCTGTTTTGAACCGTATGCATACGTATTGGGCTTCCATCTTTGTCTTACCAGTAGCTGTGATGAATAGAGTGGTCGCTATTTGTAGGAATTATCTATGGGATGGGTGTGAAGACTACCATAGAGCACCTTTGATTTCATGGGATAAAATTTGTTGTGAGAAAGCCAAGGGAGGTCTTGGCGTAATAGATTGCAAAAAATGGAACGTAGCTGCTATCGGAAAATTGGTTTGGTGGCTGGCTGGAAAAAAGGACCATCTAGTTGGTCTTGGCGCCAAATAGGTAAAGTCAGAGATCTGCTTAAACCAGCGTATAGCAATGGTGGTTGGGAGGCTGTAGATGGTGAGTATACAATTCGTAAAGGGTATTCATGGCTGCTTGGGCAGCAACCTAGAGTGGCTTGGTCACATGATGTTTGGAACCGCTTCAATATTCCAAAATGGTCTTTTAATGCTTGGCTCGTGAGATGGAAACGTCTATTAACATTGGACAGGGTGAACAAGATGGGTATCCCCACTGATGGATTGTGTTTGCTGTGTGGTCTAGGAGACGAAACCTGTGAGCATTTATTTTTCCAGTGTAAGTATAGCTCAATTTGTGTCGATATGTTGAGTGTATGGATGAAGGCCAGATTTTGCAGAGGTGGTGTAGGGCTGCTGTCCAGGAGGAAGATGTCGTTATTTCAGAGGTCAGTTTGCTTGGCTGCTGTTAATGGTGTGGTGTATCTGATATGGTACCAACGCAATCTTTGTCGACTTGGGGAAGGAATTATGCTGCCACATATTCTTATTTCACAGGTTAAGAAAGACGTTTTGTATAGATTAGACTCTTTCGTATTAAATCTTAATCATCGAGATAGATGTTGGTTGGATGAACTAAGAGGTTGAGTAGGAGTCGAATTGTAATTACCTCCTATGGAATACTTGATGAGTGTAATAGGCTTGTATATGGTTTGATTGAAGTTAATACAACTTACATTTTACCACAAAAAAAAAAAAAGGTGAATACTCTTTTTCTGCCTTTTGGGTGTGACTGAATTCTTAGTGTACGTCTCAGTTTGTACGGAGAGCAGACGATATTTGGTATTGGGGGAAAGAGCGCGATGGAATTTACTCGGTTAAGACAACATACAAAATGTTGGTAGGGGAAGCGTTGGATATTGCAGAGCAAACAAATGGAGACCGGGAGAGGTGGCTTCGGAGTAAACTTTGGAAGGTTCCGATTTAGCCTCGGGTAAAGCTCTTCTTCTGGCAACTATGCAGGGTGAAACTAGCAACAACCGCGAACATTGTCCCACGCGTTAAAGGTGAGTCCTTGTCTTGTCCTCTTTGTTTTTCGTCTAGCGAGTCGAGTCTTCATTTATTTAGGGATTGTAGTGTTGCTAATCGGGATTGGGAGGGGCTAGGTTAGTCGTGGGAAGGGGATGATAAGGGTTGCGATATACGGAGTTGGGTGAAAGCACGGTGGAGAGAAATAGGTGAGACGAATAACAAGACATTCATGCTTGGATGTTGGGCTTTGTGAGAGCATCGGAACCAGGTGGTGTTTGATATGAAGCAAGTTGGTCCAACGAGGGTGGTGTGGAGGGTGGAGGACATGTGTGAGAGGTGTCTACAGGTGAGGATGCGGTAGGCGGGGCATGGGATGTGGGGGAAGGGCCGCGAAAGATATGAGAGGAGTAGGGGCATGGGTCTTTCGGTGTGGGTTGGCAGCTAGCTGCAGTAGGTTACGTCAAGGTGAATGTTGATTGGCGGATTTGTAAGGACGAAGGGGTCACTACAGGTATGGTTTGCCGTGATGACAGGGGTGAGGTGCTATGTGTAGGGGGGGGGGGGGGGAATTGGAGGCGAGATCAAGTATGGGAGCCTTATGTAGCGGAAACAATGATTATCCTTGACGGTATACAGGAAGCAGCAAACAACAACATCGAAACATTATCATTAAGAGTGATTGTCTGTCCGTGATTGAAGCCATTCGGGAAAAGCGCTCGGGACGCGGCTGCTTCTGGCAAATTATATATGGACGATATTTTGAATTTTTGCATTAATTTTTCTTATGTTGTTTGGTCACACACTAGTAGACTTAATGATAGCATCGTGCATGCGCCCGCTTATACCTGTCAAACGGGTCGGGCGGGCGGGTTTCGGGTTCGGGTAACTATTATACGGGTAACATACGGGTCGGGTGTATTTCGGGTTCGGGTAGTATACAGGTCGGGTGTACACGGGTTCCAGGTCGGGTTAGGGTCAAAATACGGGTTAATCAACGTATTTTTATCCATTTTTTTTCTTTTTTTTTGTACGGAGTATAACGGATTAATTTTCAGTAAAAAAAACTAATCTCTTCCTTTATAGTCAAACTTTACCTGATGCCAAAACACAAATATTAAGATTAGTGGAAGTTGTCCCTTATAACTGTACTTCATTAATCATTACTGACAAGTGGGTGAATTACTAATGTGAAGACGTTGGGTGGTACTGATACGTTTTCACTATTTCGCTCCCAAATTTAGAATGTAGAAGCACTTATCTTCTCCCCAAATTTATTCTTTGGTTTTACATCCCACCAAATCAAAAAATTTAAACTTTTTAGTTTCCCTCTAAATGCAATATTTACACTTTTAGGGTGCTTTTAAAAAAAAGAAAAATAGTTATATATATGGTGCCTCCAAAAAACCAACTCTAATTGATATATTGTTGAAAAATTAATTTTTTTTAATTATAAGTTCCAAAACTGAAAACTTTAAAATAAGTTTATAGATGCGTGTGTGCAGTGGCGGATCTTTAGCAAAATCTTACGGGGGCCAGAACGTTAGTTTTGTTGCATACAATCTGGTAAGTATAATGTACAGAGCACTGGAATAGTACTTCTAATTGACTTACGTATCAAAAATTTAACATTTATAGTACAGTGCAATGTATGGTATAATACTCCTAATATAATGTATTTGTCACTTACTGAAGTTATTACGAAGTGTTTATAATGTTCATAACACTTTTTGTAAGATATTACGGAGTATCTTATTAAAATAAACGGAAAGTGATACTTCGTAACATATTTTGGTACATTGAAGCGATAACATATTATTGAGTAGTAATATTACTTTATTAAACTAAAACAGACGAGTCAGAAGAGATTGAGTAATAAAATTAAAGAAGCACAAATTTAAGGAGTAAAAAAAAATATTTTTTGTAATACCATTAATTATTTTGTTAAAAGAATGAGTAATAAAATGAGCAAAAAAGAATGAATTAATTAAATAAGTACAAATGGATTGTGGCTACGTATGGATAAAGATAAGGAAAAAATTGAAACAAAAAAAGAAGTAAGTAATTGAGCAAAAATGGGGTGTAGGTCTCGAACCCCCAACCTGCCATACATAATTTGCACAACTTACCACTGAACAATAGCCATCACAAATGCACAATAGAGTAGATGTTTAATATTTATCATAAAGTTAGGGGGGGCCCGGCCCACCCCCAACAATACTAAGATCCGCCATTGCGTGTGTGTCTATTAAATCGATATTTATAATATTAGATCCATATATATAGTTTTCAAGTTGTATATTCAAATTTAAAATGTTACCTCGAACTACCGACTTAAAAATATATCATTTTCTTTTTCTCATTTATTCTCCACATATATTTTGTTTCAAAATTTAATAATAATGATTTAGATGCCTCAAATTCATAATGTCAAATGTAACTAACAAATACTATTAAAATGATTGATTCTATAATTATTGAATAAAAAAGATTATTATTTAAGTGAAAATTTTCAATTATGAAAAATTTATTAGGTGTGAAATGTTTAAAATTAGTGTGTAGTAGAAATTTTACATGTAAATTGAAACCGATAAAAAATTTCATATATAGGAACGTAAGTTATTTTACTCAACGGGTTAACCCGCTACGGGTCGGGTTTTGACCCATTGTTTTCGGGTCATTTCGGGTTCGGGTAGATTTTGGGTTCGGGTTGAAAAAGGCAGGTTTACTTCGGGTCATTTACAGGTCGGTTTCGGGCGGTTTATCGGGTCGGGTCAGATATTGACAGCTCTACACCCGCTCATGTTGTTCCTAGAGTAGTTGGTAAGAAATTTTGGAATCGAACCTTGTCGTTACAAGCTTAAAATGTTGTAATTTTTTTTTTTCTATCGTTATTAAATAACAGCTCGTCTCCCTTGCGACGGCCCTTTTTGGTCGCAAGTTGCGACGGGGAAAATGTTACTCCCTTCATCTTTTCCATTTAGCCCCATGGGCCCACTTTTCTCCTCACAAAAAGTGGGCCAATGGGGCCAAATGGAAAGAATGGAGGGAGTACCATTTTATTGTAAAATGTTACCATTTTATTGCAAAATGTTTTATTACTAATAAAAACATTTTGCAATAAAATGGTAACATTTTACAATAAAATGGTAACATTTTCCCCGTCGCAACTTGCGACAAAAAAGGGCCGTCGCAAACAAGAATTTATGAGTAAGTAATACCCTCTGGTTCTTTTTTTTTTTTTAAAAAAAAGTCAACTAACAACATTGTTTTCTTAAGCGAGAAGTCAACAATTTCTTTGCTACTTTACTTCTCAAGTCTTTCAAAACATTTAAAGCTTCACCCTTTGCAAAATAATTTTGTGCTTCTGCCGTGTTACTCACATCATTGCAAAATAATTATTTTGATTTATTGAAAGCAAAACTATTGTACTTTGTTATTAAATTCTTATTTCATAAAAAGTGCATAGTTACGATAAGTCTTTCTAAAATAATTGAATTGTATTTTCATTTTTATTGGAAGACTTGTAACAATTTCAATACAACTTGTTAGAGATTAATTTCTCTAGATGAAAGAGAGCTTCACACCTCGATTAGGGGTAGTCTATAGTGTTATTAATTAATTATTGTAAGCTAGGTCGAGGTAGGCGCTCTTGATAAATAATTGATAAAAGAAGGGATGTATGTAGACTTTTCAATTGGGTTGAAACACGTTAAATCATTTTGTTATACTCCCTCCGTTTCATTGAATTGTTTACAGTTTGACTTTTTTGTTAGAGAAAAAAAGTCAAACTGTAAACAAATGACTGAGACAGAGGGAGTATATTTTATGCAATTTCATTTATATCGCTTTATATTTTTGTATTAAATTTTGAAAAAGCAGCATACTCTATTCACCCCTTCTCTAAAGTATTGTTGGGTTCTTGTACTCTACAGAAATGACAAAGAAAGAGTTTACCTAAGACCATATTTATTGGTAGTTGGATAACTAGTTGGAAAAGAAGTTTAGAAAAATAAATAAAGAAAAAATAAATAAAAAACTTAAACGACTTGGTGTAATATTGTCCAACTCGTTGGCTGGGGCAACACCTTTGCAAAAATATCCAACACCTCCAACAGTACACGTGGCAAATTAGGATAGGCAAGCAATTAATAAAAAAAAGAAAAAAAAAAAAGGCCCATTTCTTGCATTTACTGACAATTTAGGTGCTTCTATCATTTCAACCTCATCTTTTCTTCTTTTTCCACTCATCAAATGCCGTTTTTAACCATATTATTAAGATTTACTTTTTAGCGTTTACTTTTTTTTAAACGTTAATAGCTTAAAATTTAATCAAAATAATAATAATATAAAAAATCACCAACGTTCATTAGTTTTCATTCTCTATAAATAGAGACCCGTTTTAATATGTTTTGGTATACTTTCTAAAATTATTTTTTTCTCTTCTTTATACAAATTCCTAAAAAGGATATAAAATTCTAAAAATAAAATAAAAATACAAGCAGAACAAAATATAAACAATGATAAACAAAAAAGCAAAAAGTAAAATATAGTAATGTGGTGGGACATATCAAAATAGGAGAGATAATAGTTTAAGGTAGTTTAGTTAAATTATTAATAACTAGTGGTGTGCCCCGTGGAATCCACAGACCGAGTCGCTCACATTTTAATACGCATTTTTTGTGGGTTGTCAATTGTGTTTGTGCATGTAAATATTATAGTCACTAATAATTATTAATTTCCATCTAAAATTTCAAAATAATCTCTTAAATGGATAGACATAATATGAGTTCTAGGCGAAAAACTGTATATTACATACTATGTACTACACAATCAGACAATTAATGAAATCATAAATTCTCCGCAAAGGTGCAACAGCGCCTTTGAGGCTAAGATGAGCGCAAATCGTGACACTAAGAGTTAGAACTCAAAGTTCATGGACTTTTACTCCCAAGGACAACTACGAAATTGTTTATGTATTGAAGACATGTTTTATTAAATGAGGAGAAACTAATATTAGGTGTGTTACAATATTAGTTAACAATAAAGATCAAACATATTGGGTACATTCGAATAGAAGATACAATTTTTGTAACACCCCGTGTTTTTATTAATACTAATTAATTATTTTAACAAAATTCTTAAATTAAAATTCATATAAATTAACTTTTATTCAATTACTTCAAAAACGCGGCTGAAAAATTTCGATTAGATAAACTTTCTCAAGATATTTCTTGTTAAACTTTCTCGATTTTTATATTAATCTGTATTATATTTTTATTCTTAAAATACTTGTCAAACTAAAACCTTGATTCAATTGGTTTTATTAAACTTAATAAATTTGCGTTTTACTTTAAAAATTATTATTACTTGAATAAATATAATTTTATCGAAATCTGTCTTGCAAATAAACAGACCGTTTGAAATTTTACGAGACCGTAATAAAACTTATAATTGACAATTTTTATACATTTTATATCTCAAAATATAAGTTTTATAATATAAATGATGAAACTAAAATTTAAAACAAATAATTCAAAGCATAATATATTTTATAATAATTAAAGGTTTATAGATAATAATAAATAAAACGGAGCAAACACAATGAAACAGACCAAAATACTACGGAGTACTTGCTCAAGTCGGTACACATCCACCCACTTGCTTTTAGATATTTTTATTTAGGTCAAAGTTTTCCCTCACACACCTCCCCTTATAACTCCCTCTTTTGTTTTCTGATCTTCTTTTTCAAGCCTCCTTCTTCTCTTCTCCCTTATTCTAATTTCTCCATCAAAACAACAACAAAACAAACAACAGCAACAACAGCAAACGACGGCAACAACAACAAAACCAACAACAAAAACGGCAACAACAAACAACACAATAACGACAACAACCACACCAACCACCATCAACAGCAGCCCCCACCGGAGCACCACCGTGCTCACCACCACCATGGCTGCCGTTGACGTCATCACTACCGGAGCCACCACCGTATTTCCCTCCTCCTTTCTCCCCTGTTCTCCCCTGCTCTCCCTCGCCCTCCTCTTCTTTCCTCTCTGTTCTCGACTCCCTCGCCTCTGCCGTTCATCACCACCGTGAGCCACCACCGTGGCCTTGCTCTGCTTCCCGTCGTATTCTTATCGTCGGTAAGTGTCGTCGATTAAATCGTTTTCATTCATTAAATTATCGACTTTTGATTTGGCCCATTTTAATTGATTTTTCTCATTCTCTTTGACTCGCCGGAATTCGCCCTCGACGGAGCTCCGACCACCGGAGTTGTGTGTGTCGCCTCCTCATGGACCACCCCCTTGGTCCTGCCGCCTTCGTGTGTTGGTCAGCCACCATGGGCCAGCACCACCGTGACAGTTAACACGGTGAGCCTCTGTTACGGCTCCTGTTTCGATTTCAATTCTGTAATACATTTTAATTACAGCTTACTCCTACTTCATTCTCCTCATTAAAACCATTCAGTCAATTAATTAACTCTCCATGTTCAGTTTACTTTTCGTCTATAATTTTATATCGATACCTTGTGTTGAATCTCACTTTCTTTGTATTTCGGGTTGTTTTCAATGTCGCTGTTGTCGACCCGAGCTACTTTTCTGATTGGGTTCACTGCTAAGGACTTTGGATTTACGAGGAAATGGGTTGGGACCATTTTTGGAGGCCTCTGTTCGTGAGCCAAATTTAAGGTGCCCCCGCACACTAGTTTAATTTACGTATTTAGAATATATAATTTTTGTGTTCATGTGTTATATAAATGATTTATGTGATTTTGTGAATTTTGATTGTGTGTTAATTTGAATTATTATATGATGTTGAATTAAATTGTGAAATATGATATTTGTATTATTTTATGATAATATGTTTTAGGTGAAAAATGTGTTGTTAAATTATTGTTGATTTTATATGAAATTTTATCATGTTGAAATTATATGTTATGTGTAAATTATTGAAAATATTAAATATAAGTAATCACAAGTATAAAATAAGACTAAAAATATTATTAATCAGCTTAAGTAAATAAACTAAATAAATATAAAAATATTTATAGTCGTAAAAATAGTTGTAGTCACTTAATGGTTCAAATTAAAATACAACTAAAAATAAAGAGTTAAATAAAAAGAGAATCAAGTTTAAATTAGGATTAAATCAATTTAAAAGTAAAGTTCATTTTTAATATACATAAAAGTTACTCGTATTAAATATCTAATATAAGCAGTCGTATGAAAACTCATATATCTAATTTAATATAATAATTACCTTATTTAAAACACTAAAGTTTAAAATGAACTTAAAATATACTAAATAAGTATTTGGTTAAAATATCAAAAGGAATTAAAGAACTTGAAATTTAAAATAAACCTAAGTAAGCTATTATTGAATAGAGTTAAAAATTAATATCACTAACAAGATTTTTGAAAATAAAATGAAGTTAGGCGAAGTCGCGTAATAAGGAATTTAAGAACTAACGTCACAAATATAAATTAGGACACAAATAATGTGTCAAGAAATTTTGCTAAGTATAAAAATGTAAGGATTAAAAAGATTATCGAATCATATAAATAACTTAGTAAGTATAACATTTTATATGAAAAGATTAACTTAAAGCAAAGCTTACAAATTTAAATAGTATCTTTAAAATTAGGAATTGTCTTAAAGTCGACGACTCACTAAATCAATGTAAGTCGTATAAAACAAATAATAATAACCATATAAAAAGTAAGACATTATAAAAAGACACTAATGGTTATTCCATAAAAATAATGTACAAAGAATTCTAAGTTATAAAAAGCTTAAATAAGATTCTACGATCAAATTATCTTTCCACTTAAATCGAATAACTAAGTAAAAATAATAATGTAAAGCTTTATTAAGAAATTAAACCCCCTAAAAGAAATTTAACTAAATGTCAGTTAATTATATTTTATCAAAAATCTAAAACTTGACAAATCTCATTTAAGTAATATTTACAAGTTAAAATAAATGTTATGAATATTATGTAACTAAACACCTTCATTATTTTTATTAACTATGAAAATATCAAATAATTATTATATTAAATGAAACTTGGAATATTTATATCACTAATGGTAAACATACTTAAGTTGAAATTTAAACGAAACTAAATCATTTAACTTAATCAAATAAAATACTTACACTTGAATGAAATAAATTAATTACTTGAACCTATATAAGTTATTCGAAATAAATCATTTTTAAAGTAAACTAAGTAACGAGAATTAATATTTAAAAGAAAATAATGAATTGTAAAATAATGAATAGTGAAAATATTAAAAAGTTACGAAACGGACTCAAAATAAATTATTTAAGTTTTCTATTTGTTATTGCTTATCTGAAGAATTGCTAGAACTAAAATTTTCATTATACAAGTTCGACGTTATTGATTATTATGAATCCTTTGGAGAAATAAAGGAACGAGAAAATGATAAAGAAAGTACTTGTTAAATACTCCTTATGCGTCATGTTGCGAATCTATTGTGCCATCGTTGGAAAGGTAGCCGCGTATGGGGACTCTTTTCACTCTCAAACGATCGAGGCGTTTCTAATGACTCTCATAGTCTTTAGGCAAGCGGCGTATACATCCCTTGAATGGGCATAAATGTTGCGTTTTGCGGTCCATACGAGGTAAATCTGAAGATGACCATCCCATCAGGGACCTTGTCATTAGGTATTAATCGTTTTGGTTAGGAAAAGCATACTCTCTCGAATAGCGAGGACTGTGTCGTTTCTAAGTGAAAGTGTGTGCACACATCAGATAAAGGATTGAATCGTCCTTCTTACCTAGTGGTATCCTTAGCATTAAAGTCCGTTGATGTACCCGGCAGCTTTTGCGCAGGCTTTGCTTTTGTAGGGTTTTGCATGCTTCCATCCTAACTGGTTGTGGTTCATAGGACAACGTATGATAGATTATCCATGTTGTATTGGATATTAGGTAGTTATCACGTACGCTACTTAGTGTTTGATCTAATGTACGAGTCTGAGTAACTAGTGCACTTTGATAGAAGATTATATGGGTAATTGTCTATGAGAGTACACAAGCCGCTCTGTAGTCAAGACTCGCGAGTATATGTTGCTATATGAATATAATTGAAAAGGGTCGACTACCCCGAATATGAATGAAATGATAATGATTTGCCTATATGATTATGAATGGAGATGATTTGATGATTCAATTGCTATGTTATATGATTTATGATATGTTATGTTTTATGAATTGCATTATTGTATGTTTTATTTGCGCTGATTTAATTACATGAGCATATGTTAATTATTATGTGTTTACCGCTATGGGTTTTATGTGGCTTAGCGTGTGCGGGGTCATAATCGAGTTTTAACGGTACGTTCCCGTAGGTACCCCGAGGCTTTATTGACGATCTACACAAGGGGATTGAAGGCCTTATTTTATATTTTGAGAGAATGTAATCAATTAAACTCTGTTTATCTTAAACTCATATTATGTATATGGAGTTTGTAATACGATAACAGCTGGTTTTGTAACAAATAGACTTAATTAATTTTCCGCCTTAGTTTAATTAAAGTCATGAAAAAGCTAGGGTTATTCTGGTTGGTATCGAGGCTGTCTTGCGACCGTGAATGACTTAAAGTTATCTCACATAGCGAGACGACACCTGGGCCAGACATTCATATCGTATGTCAGGCATAGACTTATAGGATCAAATAATGAATTAGGAATCTCTAGATCGCCAAAATAAATAACTTAGATCACTTTAAAGTGTGAGGAAGGGTAGAAACTTAAGGATCGACCTAAAAATAAAAGACTAGTTAGATGAGCGATAGAATCTTATCGTGTTATAATTCTTTTACTTGCTATTTGCTCTATGGCTAACCTGTTCGACTAACAAATCTCGTATGCTAACGTTACTTTAAAGCGAGACGTATAAATCGAAGTCAAGACTACAAGAACTCAAGCACTTGCAAATGGACGCATCAAGAGTCGAACGAACCAAAGCGACGCTCTGGACCTGGAAGAAATCCATTGATTTGAAGACCTCTATAACTTTCTCAAACTTCCATATTCATCTCTTCCTAACTTGTTCAAAAAGAAAAACTTTAATCGATCTATTTAAATTAGTTTCTCCTTTTGAAATAAAACCTTCCTTACTTATATTCCTATAATAACTTCATAAAATGAATTTTTATCTCTTTCCATTTCTCGCAAATGCAAGACTTGAAGACAAGACCTGAAGCACATGCAGTGAGACGTATCAAGAATCATGCTATCTGAGGCAACTTCCAAGACGTCGAAGACTTCGTTAGCATTGAAAATCTCTACAACCATATCAAAATCATCCTCTAAATTTAAATATTTTAATCTTGATTAGTTTTCAAAAACTTAACCTTACTATCTCGTTTTAAATATTTAAAATCGTAAATTTATAATTCCTAACTACCTTCGAAAATTTACCTTCGTATTTCGTCTTAAAACATCTTCGAAAAGTATTCCTTTGTTTCGCAAGATTTTTATTTAAATGAGTTTGAAATATCTTTGATATTTGTTTGTTTTAAATTGCTTATTCTTTATTTCATACCCTTTTGAACTTTATTACTTTTCAAGTTTCTTAAATCTATTGTTACCTTCTCGAGAATTTTCATCTGTTTTAAAACTTATAGTTTTCTACGTTTTAAATCACTAATTTGGATTTCCGTATTTTCAATTCCCTTCATAAATTCCTTATTTCTTAATGTTATATACTTTTGAAACCTACTTGTTTCGAGCTCCTTTTCTCCAAATTTGAATAACTTTTGAACATGTCCTATCTATTACAATTACCTCTCTTCAAAAATATATACATATATCATTTATTTTAACCCTTATTATAAAATTTCAATCTTACCCGAAATATGATTTATAACGTTTCCATTTCACCTAATAAAATTATAATAAGAATTTAAAAAAAAAAAAAAAAAAAAAAATGAGCTACGTCAACAAGGTTATCGATAATTCTCTAAAATTTTATTTAATCATTCAACGATAACTTATATTCCCTTAATTTCATTAAAGCTCATATTTTTCTTATGATCACTACGATTTTTACCTATTTTTCCTAAATGCCGTTTTTCCTAAGGCCATATATCATATACACGTGATCATTAAAAGTAACAATAATAAAATTACGTAGATACGTTTAAAACTTCTTAAGGGGGTAGGACAATAATTTGATTTGATTCACAATCCTAATTATATCTTAAAATTCCTTATTTCAATTTATTTTATGGTTAATATTTATTTTCAAATTTAAATAAATTGTTTTTATTCTTAAAACGCTTATTATTTTTAATTTAATTTAATTCCGTACAAAACTTCTAGGCCCTACCTTTTTGAAAACCTCCTTCTCGCTGATTTTGAAAATGGCAATGCAGCAACATTTAGATGTTAATTTGAAAAAGAATTATTTATATTTTAATATTATTAAATTTTTCAATAATTCCTTTTGATAAAATCTTACTCAATCAAGAGCAATGTTAATATCCTAATTCCAAAAATCTCGATGTTTTCACTAACTGTCTAGTTCTATCTCGACAGTTTTCCATCCTATTCAAGTTTCGGGGACGAAACTTTTCTTAAGGGGGTAGGATTGTAACACCCCGTGTTTTTATTAATACTAATTAATTATTTTAACAAAATTCTAAAATTCATATAAATTAACTTTTATTCAATTACTTCAAAAACGCGGCTGAAAAATTTCGATTAGATAAACTTTCTCAAGATATTTCTTGTTAAACTTTCTCGATTTTTATATTAATCTGTATTATATTTTTATTCTTAAAATACTTGTCAAACTAAAACCTTGATTCAATTGGTTTTATTAAACTTAATAAATTTGCGTTTTACTTTAAAAATTATTATTACTTGAATAAATATAATTTTATCGAAATCTGTCTTGCAAATAAACAGACCGTTTGAAATTTTACGAGACCGTAATAAAACTTATAATTGACAATTTTTATACATTTTATATCTCAAAATATAAGTTTTATAATATAAATGATGAAACTAAAATTTAAAACAAATAATTCAAAGCATAATATATTTTATAATAATTAAAGGTTTATAGATAATAATAAATAAAACGGAGCAAACACAATGAAACAGACCAAAATACTACGGAGTACTTGCTCAAGTCGGTACACATCCACCCACTTGCTTTTAGATATTTTTATTTAGGTCAAAGTTTTCCCTCACACACCTCCCCTTATAACTCCCTCTTTTGTTTTCTGATCTTCTTTTTCAAGCCTCCTTCTTCTCTTCTCCCTTATTCTAATTTCTCCATCAAAACAACAACAAAACAAACAACAGCAACAACAGCAAACGACGACAACAACAACAAAACCAACAACAAAAACGGCAACAACAAACAACACAATAACGACAACAACCACACCAACCACCATCAACAGCAGCCCCCACCGGAGCACCACCGTGCTCACCACCACCATGGCTGCCGTTGACGTCATCACTACCGGAGCCACCACCGTATTTCCCTCCTCCTTTCTCCCCTATTCTCCCCTGCTCTCCCTCGCCCTCCTCTTCTTTCCTCTCTGTTCTCGACTCCCTCGCCTCTGCCGTTCATCACCACCGTGAGCCACCACCGTGGCCTTGCTCTGCTTCCCGTCGTATTCTTATCGTCGGTAAGTGTCGTCGATTAAATCGTTTTCATTCATTAAATTATCGACTTTTGATTTGGCCCATTTTAATTGATTTTTCTCATTCTCTTTGACTCGAATTAGCCCTCGGCCAGACTCAGGCCACCGGAGTTGTGTGTGTCGCCTCCTCATGGACCACCCCCTTGGTCCTGCCGCCTTCGTGTGTTGGTCAGCCACCATGGGCCAGCACCACCGTGACAGTTAACACGGTGAGCCTCTGTTACGGCTCCTGTTTCGATTTCAATTCTGTAATACATTTTAATTACAGCTTACTCCTACTTCATTCTCCTCATTAAAACCATTCAGTCAATTAATTAACTCTCCATGTTCAGTTTACTTTTCGTCTATAATTTTATATCGATACCTTGTGTTGAATCTCACTTTCTTTGTATTTCGGGTTGTTTTCAATGTCGCTGTTGTCGACCCGAGCTACTTTTCTGATTGGGTTCACTGCTAAGGACTTTGGATTTACGAGGAAATGGGTTGGGACCATTTTTGGAGGCCTCTGTTCGTGAGCCAAATTTAAGGTGCCCCCGCACACTAGTTTAATTTACGTATTTAGAATATATAATTTTTGTGTTCATGTGTTATATAAATGATTTATGTGATTTTGTGAATTTTGATTGTGTGTTAATTTGAATTATTATATGATGTTGAATTAAATTGTGAAATATGATATTTGTATTATTTTATGATAATATGTTTTAGGTGAAAAATGTGTTGTTAAATTATTGTTGATTTTATATGAAATTTTATCATGTTGAAATTATATGTTATGTGTAAATTATTGAAAATATTAAATATAAGTAATCACAAGTATAAAATAAGACTAAAAATATTATTAACCGGCTTAAGTAAATAAACTAAATAAATATAAAAATATTTATAGTCGTAAAAATAGTTGTAGTCACTTAATGGTTCAAATTAAAATACAACTAAAAATAAAGAGTTAAATAAAAAGAGAATCAAGTTTAAATTAGGATTAAATCAATTTAAAAGTAAAGTTCATTTTTAATATACATAAAAGTTACTCGTATTAAATATCTAATATAAACAGTCGTATAAAAACTCATATATCTAATTTAATATAATAATTACCTTATTTAAAACACTAAAGTTTAAAATGAACTTAAAATATACTAAATAAGTATTTGGTTAAAATATCAAAAGGAATTAAAGAACTTGAAATTTAAAATAAACCTAAGTAAGCTATTATTGAATAGAGTTAAAAATTAATATCACTAACAAGATTTTTGAAAATAAAATGAAGTTAGGCGAAGTCGCGTAAAAAGGAATTTAAGAACTAACGTCACAAATATAAATTAGGACACAAATAATGTGTCAAGAAATTTTGCTAAGTATAAAAATGTAAGGATTAAAAAGATTATCGAATCATATAAATAACTTAGTAAGTATAACATTTTATATGAAAAGATTAACTTAAAGCAAAGCTTACAAATTTAAATAGTATCTTTAAAATTAGGAATTGTCTTAAGGTCGACGACTCACTAAATCAATGTAAGTCGTATAAAACAAATAATAATAACCATATAAAAAGTAAGACATTATAAAAAGACACTAATGGTTATTCCATAAAAATAATGTACAAAGAATTCTAAGTTATAAAAAGCTTAAATAAGATTCTACGATCAAATTATCTTTCCACTTAAATCGAATAACTAAGTAAAAATAATAATGTAAAGCTTTATTAAGAAATTAAACCCCCTAAAAGAAATTTAACTAAATGTCAGTTAATTATATTTTATCAAAAATCTAAAACTTGACAAATCTCATTTAAGTAATATTTCTGAAGTTAAAATAAATGTTATGAATATTATGTAACTAAACACCTTCATTATTTTTATTAACTATGAAAATATCAAATAATTATTATATTAAATGAAACTTGGAATATTTATATCACTAATGGTAAACATACTTAAGTTGAAATTTAAACGAAACTAAATCATTTAACTTAATCAAATAAAATACTTACACTTGAATGAAATAAATTAATTACTTGAACCTATATAAGTTATTCGAAATAAATCATTTTTAAAGTAAACTAAGTAACGAGAATTAATATTTAAAAGAAAATAATGAATTGTAAAATAATGAATAGTGAAAATATTAAAAAGTTACGAACGGACTCAAAATAAATTATTTAAGTTTTCTATTTGTTATTGCTTATCTGAAGAATTGCTAGAACTAAAATTTTCATTATACAAGTTCGACGTTATTGATTATTATGAACTGTCACTGGAGAAATAAAGGAACGAGAAAATGATAAAGAAAGTACTTGTTAAATACTCGAATTATGCTGTCATGTTGCGAATCTATTGTGCCATCGTTGGAAAGGTAGCGCGTGTGGGGACTCTTTCACTCTCAGTGTGGCGTTCTAATGACTCTCATAGTCTTTAGGCAAGCAGGCGTATACATCCCTTGAATGGGCATAAATGTTGCGTTTTGCGGTCCATACGAGGTAACGGAAGATGACCATCCCATCCGGGGACCTTGTCATTAGGTATTAATCGTTTTGGTTAGGAAAAGCATACTCTCTCGAATAGCGAGGACTGTGTCGTTTCTAAGTGAAAGTGTGTGCACACATCAGATAAAGGATTGAATCGTCCTTCTTACCTAGTGGTATCCTTAGCATTAAAGTCCGTTGATGTACCCGGCAGCTTTTGCGCAGGCCTTGCTTTTGTAGGGTTTTGCATGCTTCCATCCTAACTGGTTGTGGTTCATAGGACAACGTATGATAGATTATCCATGTTGTATTGGATATTAGGTAGTTATCACGTACGCTACTTAGTGTTTGATCTAATGTACGAGTCTGAGTAACTAGTGCACTTTGATAGAAGATTATATGGGTAATTGTCTATGAGAGTACACAAGCCGCTCTGTAGTCAAGACTCGCGAGTATATGTTGCTATATGAATATAATTGAAAAGGGTCGACTACCCCGAATATGAATGAAATGATAATGATTTGCCTATATGATTATGAATGGAGATGATTTGATGATTCAATTGCTATGTTATATGATTTATGATATGTTATGTTTTATGAATTGCATTATTGTATGTTTTATTTGCGCTGATTTAATTACATGTGTAACACCCCGTGTTTTTATTAACAGTAATTAATTATCTTAACTGAATTATTAAATTTAAAATTTATATAATTTAACTTTTATTACTTTGTTCAGAAAACGCGGCTGAAAAATTTCGTTCAAATAAAATTTCACGATGGTTTTGAAGTTAAAAACTCTTTAAATATTTATATTAACTTGTATTATATTTTATTTCTAAAATACCTGTCGAACTAAAACTTTACTTCAATTACTTTTATTTAACTTAATAAATTTTATTCTATTTTAAAAATTATTACTATTTGAATAAAATATAATTTTTGTCGAAATATATCTTGCAGATAAATAAATCGTTTGAAATTTTGTGAGACCATAATACAATTTGTAACTGACAACTTTTATACATTTATATTTTCAAACGATAAATTTTATAATACTAATGATGAAACTAAAATTTAAAACAAATAATTTAAAGTAAAGTATATTGTATAAAATGTAAAAGTTTATAAATAAGAGTAAATGAAACAGAGCAAACAAAATGAAACAGACCCAATTAGTACTTCCTTTATGTCGACATTAGGTCCTCACACCCACTTGTAGATATTTTTTTTAGGTCAAAGTTTACAATACACTTCATATACTCCTTTTCCCCTTTTTGTTTACTGCCTCCTTCTCCCTTCTTCTTCTTCTTCTTCTTCTTCTTCTTCTTCTGCTTTCCCTTCTTTCTTTCTTTTAAAAAAAAAAAAATAATAATAAAAAAAAAAAAAACCATAACAACAACAAACACAACAATCAACAACAACAATAACAAAAACGACAACCAGCAGCAGCAACAATAACGAAAACAACAACGACGAGCTCAGCCATCATCACCTACCTCGGCCACCATGGCCATGGTCATCGAGCCGCCATTAATGGCAAGCTCGAGCTCGAGCTCAGCCACCACCACCTGCCACCGTGGTCCCCTCTCTCTCCTTCCTCTGCTCTGTTTTCTCACCCCTGCCGCCTACACCGTGCCCACCACCGTGAGCCACACCACCGTCACCGGCCGCCATGACCACCACCTCGGCCTGGCTCTGTGCTCTTCTCTCGAGCTCTCTCTTTTTCTCTCCTCGGTTTTACGCCTGTTCTTTCTCTCTCCGAGTCGGTCGAAGTCAACAACAACAACGACGAAAGCAACAGCAGCGGCCACCATGGCAGCCACCACCGCGCTCGGCCACCTGCCTCTCGAGCTACCCCTACTCTTCTCCCCTGTTTTCCTCTCTCTTTCTCGGCCTCCCCTGCTCTCCCCTTTATTTCGGCCCTGTTTCAGCTCCGACCACCGGAGTACTTTACTCACCGGGGTCAAGTCCGACCACCACTCACACCGCCTTTGTTAGCCTCCGTTTGGTGAGCCCCTTTCTATTCCCATTTTATAATTTCTGTTTGTTTTCGGTTTCGATTTTATTTTGTCGATCAATTAATTATCGACTTGATATTCGCATCTCGTTTTCCGGTCACTTCGCCGGAGTTATCTCCGGAGCTATCTCCTTCTCCCTCGCCGCCCCGCCGAAATGCTTCCCGCCGTTGTTCAACACTACTTTGTGTGCTTTCACGTGAGTTAATTTGTTAGTGCGATGGACTTGTGTTGTATAATAAAGGGCCAAAAGAGTCTAAGGACGGGTATCGGGTTTTATTTGGAGGCCCTCTGTTCGTGAGCCAAACATAAGGTGCCCCCGCACACTAGTTTAATTTACGTATTTAGAATATATAATTTTTGTGTTCATGTGTTATATAAATGATTTATGTGATTTTGTGAATTTTGATTGTGTGTTAATTTGAATTATTATATGATGTTGAATTAAATTGTGAAATATGATATTTATATGATTTTGTGATAATATGTTTTGGGTAAAAATGTGTTGTTGAATTTATTTGTAATATTGTCATGTTAAAGTTATATGTTTTGTGTAAATTAAAATATATAAGATTTATGTATCACAAGTATAATATGTGACCAAAATATTATTAAATAACTTAAGTAAATAAATTAAAGTAATATAACTTATCTATCGTCACTAAAAAGTTAAATCGAAATATAACTAAAAATGAAGAATTAAGTAAAAAGAGTATTAAGTTTAAATTAATATTAAATCAAACTAAAAGTAAAAATATAAATTAAGTTACTCATATTAAAGTTTCTAAAATAAATAATTATATAAAAAAGTCATATATCACATTTAATATAAAGATTACTTTATTAAAACTTTGAAGTTTACAATGAACTTAAAATATACTAAATAAGTATTTAGTTAAAATAATAATAAGAAATTGGGTACTTTAAGATTTAAAATGAATCTAAGTAAAACTATTACTAAATAAAGCTAAAAATTAGAATCACAAATAAAAATTAACTAAAAGGTAAATTGTTAATATCATAATAATATATAAAGGTTGACTAAAAATTTACTAAGTATAGTTATATAAAAATTATGAATAATATATTTATATATATAAATACAAAACCTAACTAAGATTTTGAATTATAAAGTTTGTGACATTTTTAAAAGTTATAAATAATTATGTGAATTAAACTTAAGTGAATATTACTAAAATTTAAATATTAATAATCTCACGATCGAATTATTAAATCACCTAATACGACTAATTTAAAGTTACATAAATAAAATCAATTGTAAATTAGGCCACCTAAATGAATAGTTCCTAAATGTCATTATATTAGATTTTATTAAAAATACTAAATTTTGCTAAGTATCATCAAGATACTTTTACAAGTTAAAATAAATGTTAAAATTACTAAATCGCTAAACACTTTACAATTTAAATAAAAAGGAAGAAATAAACGTGACTTATAATGAAATTCAATTATTTATATCACTAATCGTAAACATACTTAAGTTGAAATTTAAACGAAACTAAATCTTTTAACTTAATCAAATAAAATACTTACACTTGAATAAAATAAATTAATTACTTGAACCTATTTGAGTTACTCGAAATAAAGAACTTTAAAGTAAACTAAGTAACGAGAATGAATATTTAAAAGAAAATAATGAATAGTAAAATACGATGAATAGTAAAATAATGAATAGTGAAAATAATTAAAATTCTGACGGACTCAAAATAAATATTTAAGTTTTCTATGTGTTTCTGCTTACTTGGAGAATTGCTAGAACTAAAATTTCATTATACAAAGTTCGACGATATTACTAAGATTTTCAGAATTGTCACACGTTGAAATGAAAGAGGAAATAAGAGATTGAGAAAATAAGAAAAACGAAGTACTTGTTAAATACTCGGGTGTCTGCGATGTTAAACGCTATATAGGTCGTGGGTTGGTAAGGTAGCGCATATGGGGACACTATCATCGCTATTTGGTGCTAGTGGTAATCTAATGACTCTCCTAGTCTTTATTTAACGTGATTTTTAACTGGGTAGTGATTCGCTCACGGGCCCATATGAGGTAACGGAAAATAGCCATTCCCATCCCAGAATGTCAGAGTGTAATAGTCGCACCAATAGGGTGGTGTGTGCATGCAAAAGACAAGGGGTGATCCTCCTTATTACCGCTTGATATCTTGACATTTAAAGTCCGTTGATGTGGCCAAGACGCCGTCGCTGCGTTAACATGCTATTTGTGTTAACGCATGTTTCCATCCTTACTGGTTTGTTGGCTTATGGTCGTGTTTCATCTTAGATTATCCATGTTGTGTTGGATGTTAGGTAGCTGTATCTTATGCTACTTAGTGTTTGATCTGATGTACGAGTCTGAGTAACTAGTGCACTTTGATGGCGAATCATATGGGTGATTTACCATGAGAGTACAGAAGCCACTCTGTAGTCAAGACTTCGAGTATATGTTACTATATGAATAATTGAAAAGAATTCGACTACCCCGAATGTGAATGAAATGATAATGATTTGCTTACATGATTATGAATTGAGATAATTTGATGATTTAATTCCTATGTTATATGATTTATGATTTGTTATGTTTTTATGAATTGCATTATTATATGTTTATTTGCGTTGATTTAATTACATGCGCATATGATATATATTATGTGTTTACCGCTATGGGTTTTATGTGGCTTAGCGTGTGCGGGGCATAATCGAGTTTGAACGGCATTTTCCCGTAGGTACCCCGAGGCTACATTGACGAATTATGTCAGGGGATTGAAGGCCTTATTTTATATTTTGAGAGAATGTAATCAATTAAACTCTGCTTTATCTATGACTCTTATTATGTATAATGAGTTGTAATACGATGACAGCTGGTTTTGTAATAAATAGACTTAATTAATATTCCGCCTTAGTTTAATTAAAGTCACGAAAAACCGGGTTGTTACAGTTGGTATCAGAGCTGTCTTGCGACCGTGAATGACTTAAAGTTATCTCACATAGCGAGACGACACCTGGGCCAGACATTCATATCGTATGTCAAGCATAGACTTATAGGGTCAAATAATAAATTAGGAATCTCTAGACCGCTAAAATAATAACTTAGGTCATTTTAAAATGTGAGAAAGGGTAGAATCTTAAGGACCGACCTAATAATAATAAACTAGTTAGATGAGCGATAGAATCTTAACTTTATAATTCTTTTGCTTGCTATTTGCTCTATGACTAACCTATTTGACTAATAAATCACTTGTGCTAACGTTACCTAAAGTCGAGACGTATAAATCGAAGACGAGACGATTAGGACTCAAGCACTTGCAAATGGACGCATCAAGAGTTGAACCATCTGAAGCGACGCTCTGGACCTTGAAGAAATCTATTGTTTTGAAGACCTCTATAACTTTCTCAAACATCCTTATTAGATAGATTATAATTTGCTATTCTAAAATTTTAAATCTATTTAACTTATTCTTCTCTTTCTAAAAATAAAATATTCCTAACTTATACTCCTATAATGATTTAAAAAAAAAAAAAAAAAAAAAATTACTATCTCTTTTCATTTCTCGCAAATATAAGACTTGAAGACAAGACCGGAACGCATACAGAGAGACGTATCAAGGATCATGCTATCTGAGGCAACTTTCAAGACGTCGAAGACTTCTTTAGCATTGAAGATTTCTACAACAATATCAAAATCATCCTTTAAATTTAAATATTTTTAACTCGATTAGTTTGAAAAAAAAAAAAATTTAGCCTTACTATCTTATTTTAAATTTTTAACATCATGAATTCCTATTCGTATTCCACATTTAAAACATCTTCGAAAATCATTCCTTTGTTTCGCAAAATTTTTGATTTTCATAATTCTAAATATCTTGGATATTTGGTTGTCTTAAATTGTTTATTCTTATTTTATGCGCTTTTGAACTTTATTATTTTCAGTTCCTTATATCTATTATTACCTTCGCGAAAATTTTTATCCATTTTAAAACTTATAGCTTTTCTACGTATTAACCACTAAATTGAATTTTCGTATTTTCAATTCCCTTCAGAAATTCCTTACTTCTTAATTTTTCGATACTTTTTGAAACTTAGTTGTTTCGACCTCTTTTTCTTTATATTTTAAATACCTTTCGAACTTGTCATACCTATTATAATTTTCTCTCGTCAAAATATACTTACATATATCGTATTTTTCTTTTTATATAACCCCTTATTATAAATTTAGAATCATATTCTAAATATGATTTATAACCTTTCCGTTTCACCTAATAACATTATAATAATAATTTTAAGAAAATAAGCTATATCAACAAGGTTATCCGTAATTCTCTAGAAATTTTATTTAATCATTCAACGATAACCTATATTTCCTTAATTTCATTAAAGCTTATATTTTCTTAATGATCACTACGACTTTTACATATTTTCCCTAAATGCCATTTTCCTAAGGCTATATATCTTATGCGTGATCATTAAAAGTAACAATAATGATATTATTTGTATATACGTTTAAAATTTCTTAAGGGGGTAGGACAATAATTCGATTATATTAAAATCTTAATTGAATCTTAAAGCGACTTATTTGACCTATTTTAAGGTTAACTTTTATTTTCAAATTTAAATAAATTGTTTTAATTCTTAAAATGCTTATTATTTTTATTTAATTTAATTCCGTACAAAACTTCTAGGCCCTACTCATTTGAAAACCTCTTTCTCGCTGATTTTGAAAATGACAATGCAGCAACATTTAGATATTAATTCGAAAAAGAATTATTTATATTTTAAAACTATTAAATTCTTTAATCTTTCCTTTTTAGAAAATTCATACCCAATCAAGAGCAATATTACTATTTCAATTCCAAAAACATCAATGTTTTCTCCAACTGCTTTTCATTCTCGAGCAGTTATCCATCCTATTCAAGTTTCGGGGACGAAACTTTTCTTAAGGGGGTAGGATTGTAACACCCCGTGTTTTTATTAACAGTAATTAATTATCTTAACTGAATTATTAAATTTAAAATTTATATAATTTAACTTTTATTACTTTGTTCAGAAAACGCGGCTGAAAAATTTCGTTCAAATAAAATTTCACGATGGTTTTGAAGTTAAAAACTCTTTAAATATTTATATTAACTTGTATTATATTTTATTTCTAAAATACCTGTCGAACTAAAACTTTACTTCAATTACTTTTATTTAACTTAATAAATTTTATTCTATTTTAAAAATTATTACTATTTGAATAAAATATAATTTTTGTCGAAATATATCTTGCAGATAAATAAATCGTTTGAAATTTTGTGAGACCATAATACAATTTGTAACTGACAACTTTTATACATTTATATTTTCAAACTATAAATTTTATAATACTAATGATGAAACTAAAATTTAAAACAAATAATTTAAAGTAAAGTATATTGTATAAAATGTAAAAGTTTATAAATAAGAGTAAATGAAACAGAGCAAACAAAATGAAACAGACCCAATTAGTACTTCCTTTATGTCGACATTAGGTCCTCACACCCACTTGTAGATATTTTTTTTAGGTCAAAGTTTACAATACACTTCATATACTCCTTTTCCCCTTTTTGTTTACTGCCTCCTTCTCCCTTCTTCTTCTTCTTCTTCTTCTTCTTCTTCTGCTTTCCCTTCTTTCTTTCTCTTAAAATAAAAAAAAAAAATAATAAAAAAAAAAAAAAAACCATAACAACAACAAACACAACAATCAACAACAACAATAACAAAAACGACAACCAGCAGCAGCAACAATAACGAAAACAACAACGACGAGCTCAGCCATCATCACCTACCTCAGCCACCATGGCCATGGTCATCGAGCCGCCATTAATGGCAAGCTCGAGCTCGAGCTCAGCCACCACCACCTGCCACCGTGGTCCCCTCTCTCTCCTTCCTCTGCTCTGTTTTCTCACCCCTGCCGCCTACACCGTGCCCACCACCGTGAGCCACACCACCGTCACCGGCCGCCATGACCACCACCTCGGCCTGGCTCTGTGCTCTTCTCTCGAGCTCTCTCTTTTTCTCTCCTCGGTTTTCTGCCCTGTTCTTTTCTCTCACGAGTCGGGTCAACAACAACAACGACGAAAGCAACAGCAGCGGCCACCATGGCAGCCACCACCGCGCTCGGCCACCTGCCTCTCGAGCTACCCCTACTCTTCTCCCCTGTTTTCCTCTCTCTTTCTCGGCCTCCCCTGCTCTCCCCTTTATTTCGACCTGTTTGACTCAGGCCACCGAGATGCTTTACTCACCGGGGTCAAGTCCGACCACCACTCACACCGCCTTTGTTAGCCTCCGTTTGGTGAGCCCCTTTCTATTCCCATTTTATAATTTCTGTTTGTTTTCGGTTTCGATTTTATTTTGTCGATCAATTAATTATCGACTTGATATTCGCATCTCGTTTTCCGGTCACTTCGCCGGAGTTATCTCCGGAGCTATCTCCTTCTCCCTCGCCGCCTCCTGTCGAGCTGCTCCTGCTGTTGTTCAACACTACTGTGACGGCTTTCACGTGAGTTAATTTGTTAGTGCGATGGACTTGTGTTGTATAATAAAGGGCCAAAAGAGTCTAAGGACGGGTATCGGGTTTTATTTGGAGGCCCTCTGTTCGTGAGCCAAACATAAGGTGCCCCCGCACACTAGTTTAATTTACGTATTTAGAATATATAATTTTTGTGTTCATGTGTTATATAAATGATTTATGTGATTTTGTGAATTTTGATTGTGTGTTAATTTGAATTATTATATGATGTTGAATTAAATTGTGAAATATGATATTTATATGATTTTGTGATAATATGCTTTGGGTAAAAATGTGTTGTTGAATTTATTTGTAATATTGTCATGTTAAAGTTATATGTTTTGTGTAAATTAAAATATATAAGATTTATGTATCACAAGTATAATATGTGACCAAAATATTATTAAATAACTTAAGTAAATAAATTAAAGTAATATAACTTATCTATCGTCACTAAAAAGTTAAATCGAAATATAACTAAAAATGAAGAATTAAGTTAAAAGAGTATTAAGTTTAAATTAATATTAAATCAAACTAAAAGTAAAAATATAAATTAAGTTACTCATATTAAAGTTTCTAAAATAAATAATTATATAAAAAAGTCATATATCACATTTAATATAAAGATTACTTTATTAAAACTTTGAAGTTTACAATGAACTTAAAATATACTAAATAAGTATTTAGTTAAAATAATAATAAGAAATTGGGTACTTTAAGATTTAAAATGAATCTAAGTAAAACTATTACTAAATAAAGCTAAAAATTAGAATCACAAATAAAAATTAACTAAAAGGTAAATTGTTAATATCATAATAATATATAAAGGTTGACTAAAAATTTACTAAGTATAGTTATATAAAAATTATGAATAATATATTTATATATATAAATACAAAACCTAACTAAGATTTTGAATTATAAAGTTTGTGACATTTTTAAAAGTTATAAATAATTATGTGAATTAAACTTAAGTGAATATTACTAAAATTTAAATATTAATAATCTCACGATCGAATTATTAAATCACCTAATACGACTACGTAAAAATTACATAAATAAAATCAATTCAGAAATTAGGCCACCTAAATGAATAGTTCCTAAATGTCATTATATTAGATTTTATTAAAAATACTAAATTTTGCTAAGTATCATCAAGATACTTTTACAAGTTAAAATAAATGTTAAAATTACTAAATCGCTAAACACTTTACAATTTAAATAAAAAGGAAGAAATAAACGTGACTTATAATGAAATTCAATTATTTATATCACTAATCGTAAACATACTTAAGTTGAAATTTAAACGAAACTAAATCTTTTAACTTAATCAAATAAAATACTTACACTTGAATAAAATAAATTAATTACTTGAACCTATTTGAGTTACTCGAAATAAAGAACTTTAAAGTAAACTAAGTAACGAGAATGAATATTTAAAAGAAAATAATGAATAGTAAAATACGATGAATAGTAAAATAATGAATAGTGAAAATAATTAAAATTTACGAACGGACTCAAAATAAATATTTAAGTTTTCTATGTGTTTCTGCTTACTTGGAGAATTGCTAGAACTAAAATTTCATTATACAAAGTTCGACGATATTACTAAGATTTTCAGAATTGTCACACGTTGAAATGAAAGAGGAAATAAGAGATTGAGAAAATAAGAAAAACGAAGTACTTGTTAAATACTCGGGTGTCTGCGATGTTAAACGCTATAGGGTCAGGGTTGGTAAGGTAGCCGCATATGGGGACACTATCATCGCTATTTGGTGCTAGTGGTAATCTAATGACTCTCCTAGTCTTTATTTAACGTGATTTTCGCCCTGGGTAGTGATTCGTTCACGGGCCCATATGAGGTAACGGAAAATAGCCATTCCCATCCGGAATGCATCAGTAGTGTAATAGTCGCACCAATAGGGTGGTGTGTGCATGCAAAAGACAAGGGGTGATCCTCCTTATTACCCGCTTGATATCTTGACATTTAAAGTCCGTTGATGTGGCCAAACGCTTCATCGGCGCGTTAACATGCTATTTGTGTTAACGCATGTTTCCATCCTTACTGGTTTGTTGGCTTATGGTCGTGTTTCATCTTAGATTATCCATGTTGTGTTGGATGTTAGGTAGCTGTATCTTATGCTACTTAGTGTTTGATCTGATGTACGAGTCTGAGTAACTAGTGCACTTTGATGGCGAATCATATGGGTGATTTACCATGAGAGTACACAAGCCACTCTGTAGTCAAGACTCGCGAGTATATGTTACTATATGAATAATTGAAAAGGGTCGACTACCCCGAATGTGAATGAAATGATAATGATTTGCTTACATGATTATGAATTGAGATAATTTGATGATTTAATTGCTATGTTATATGATTTATGATTTGTTATGTTTTTATGAATTGCATTATTATATGTTTATTTGCGTTGATTTAATTACATGCGCATATGATATATATTATGTGTTTACCGCTATGGGTTTTATGTGGCTTAGCGTGTGCGGGGCATAATCGAGTTTGAACGGCATTTTCCCGTAGGTACCCCGAGGCTACATTGACGAATTATGTCAAGGGATTGAAGGCCTTATTTTATATTTTGAGAGAATGTAATCAATTAAACTCTGCTTTATCTATGACTCTTATTATGTATAATGAGTTGTAATACGATGACAGCTGGTTTTGTAATAAATAGACTTAATTAATATTCCGCCTTAGTTTAATTAAAGTCACAAAAAACCGGGTTGTTACAACATGAGCATATGTTAATTATTATGTGTTTACCGCTATGGGTTTTATGTGGCTTAGCGTGTGCGGGGTCATAATCGAGTTTTAACGGCATGTTCCCGTAGGTATCCCGAGGCTTTATTGACGATCTACACAAGGGGATTGAAGGCCTTATTTTATATTTTGAGAGAATGTAATCAATTAAACTCTGTTTATCTTAAACTCATATTATGTATATGGAGTTTGTAATACGATAACAGCTGGTTTTGTAACAAATAGACTTAATTAATTTTCCGCCTTAGTTTAATTAAAGTCATGAAAAACTGGGTTGTTACAATTTTGTGTAGTCACGTATAATGGCGGATACATTTCTTTTTTATATAATACTAAAATGATTCCGAAGAAGTTTTCAATTTTTTTTGAGAAATTCATCGAGCACTTTTCACATTTTAAAAAGTATACGTTCATTTTTATACATCAAGCTTAATATGATATTTATATTAAGTAGGTATGTTAGAATACTTACTGTAAGTTGTTTTTGTTCATCTATTTCGAACATGTTTAGATTAATTTAATAAAAGTTAATTTATAACTTATTTCATAATAATTATCCTCAAACTTTGTAATTTTGAGAATAGTTCTGAACACATATAAAATAGATAGTTACTATTGTAACTTAATATAAATTCTCGAAACAAAATAAAAACATGAAATTAAGAATGTAAAAGCATTTAAAAATAAAGGGATGAGAAATAATGATTTTATTTTTTCATAACCTTTGAAAATTTTTAATTCTCACACCAACTAAATTAGTGCATCAATTTTCCGAATGAATGATTCTTATATTTTGGTTCTTTTATTTTAATTAATTTGTTAAAATAAAATAAATAAATAAAAATGAAATTAAGGGAAAAAATAAATTATTTTTAGATAATGACTTACATTTTATTTATAAGAAAGTTAATTAAATTAAAAATAATGACAATATATTTTTTTGGTTCAAGTGTAAATTTATGATATTGTAAATATATAATTATAAAACAATTAATATAAAGGATTAATTGCCAAGAATAATCCGAACTCGTCCTTTTATTCCATAAATAATTCGAATTTGAATTAATCCACGAATAATCCCAACTATTGAAGTAACATTCCAATAATGAACTTTGGCCAATTTTAACATGCTTTAATCGATAAAAAAAAAAAGTGAAAACGGTTTGAATTGTACATAAAATAAGAGTGAGACATAGTTAGAGTCGATTTTACGATTTGTTTTTACGTGTTAGAGTCGATTGAAATTGGCCAAAGTACATTATTGGAATGTTACTTCAATAGTTGGGATTATTCGTGGATTAATTCGAGTTCGGATTATTTATGGAATAAGAGGACGAGTTCGGATTATTCTTGGCGATTAATCCTAATATAAAAATCACATTAAAACACTACAATTTCTCATAGGTTTTTGACTGTGTCCTTTCATACTATAAAACCTTGATAAAAAAAAATACATCACAATTATATTTTTACACCCTTCTCAGACATCATCTTGATATATTAAAAGTTAATAATTAAAGTCAAAGATGAATGAAACAAATATCAAATAATCCGCCTTGTATTTATCTCTTCATTCAAAATATAATTAACCAAAAATTAGCAACACATCGATTATACCTTGGTAAGTGTGGATTTTTTTATTTTCTGATTTATTCCTGCAAAGATAAAAATTAGTTAACATTGTACTATATATAACGTTAGAGGAAAAAAAAAAGAATCAAAGCCACAAAATCAAAATCAAAATGTATCTAAATATAAAATTTTAAACATTATGAAAATAAATGATGCATGACTTATAAAATTTTGAAAACTCTAAAATAATAAATTTGATCCACCTTGTTTTTGTCCCCTCATTAAAAAATAATTATCAAAATTTTCCTTAAAAATAAAATAAAATAAATTAATAGAATAATCAACACATTGATTATACCTTGATCATTATTGCGAGCTTTGTTATTTCTCGATTCATTCCTGCAAATATAAAAAATAGTTTACATTATACTATAAAACAACATTATTGGAGGAAAAAAAAATCAAAGCTACAAAATCAAAAGTCAAATGTGTCTAAATATAAATTTATAAAATTATTGAAATAATTTGTCCATGACTTTGAAAGTTTTGGAATTTCTAAAATAATATAAATGATGCATGATTTTATAAGGTAATAGCTTATGTTGTTTGGTTTTCTTTATATTAATTTGTGGACACAAAATAATTAATTCAAAAAAATAAAAATGTAATGAGAAATAAAAGACGATAGATGTAGTTGAAAACCTTGACTCTTTGTGTATAACTATTAAAATTTTTGTGCTATTATATCTATTTGATGAATATTTTTTAGTTTCATTTGTATTGTTTCAACTTTGCATTTTATATTAGTAAGTACATACCAATTAAGTGGTATATTTTTTAGTTTCATCTGTTTGTCGGGCACTCTAAATGTTGTACGTCGTGAACGGTGAAAATGAAAGCCGGAGAAGAAAACCGACCATGTTGAGATAAGATGTAATACCCCGTATTTTCGTGGTCGGTATTTTTGAGTCGCTTATATTATTTTGGACTAGTAAGGTTATTTTGGGCTTTTAGCGAGTTTTAATTTTAAATTCAGAGGTATAGCATTTGTATGCTCGTTGGTTTCGTAAAAACGGTGAGATTCGGAAAAATTAGTTGTTTAAGCTTGGCAAGGTTTGGTTTGGACGGGAGTTGAGCTATTGTCGAGTCCGAGTGTGTTGACTCGAGTTTGACCCTCCTTTCTAGTCTTAAATGAGTCTATTTATTAAAGTAAGCACATCAAACCCTACCCACTTTCATTTAAATTTTCCCTCACTAAACACATAACCTCCTCCATCTCTCTAAATTCAAAAGAACAAATAAAACACAAAGAAACATCCCCCAAACAGCCGAAACTTTTCCTCCACTCGAACCCCCTCACTAAATCATGCAACCGGGTTTTTCTCGTTTCTCGCTCAAATTCGACGATTCTTGTTGCTACGCGTTCCTCACTTCATCCCCCATCTATTTATACTAGTTTCCGTTCAAGGTGAGTTGATTTACTACCCCAAGTTAGTGACTTTTATAACTAGGGTTTTACTAGTTTGAGTTTTTGTTATATTATGTTGATTTCTTGTATTTTGGGGGTTGAATGGGGATGTGTGGATACCCACATCCGTACCTTCCACCAAAAACCCAGTGATGTAACAACGGACTTTTACATGCATGCTTTTACGTTGACTTAAACAGTACTAACTGTGTCGAATTCAAGTAGAGTTGTTTTAAAATGCGAAATGAGGTCACTAGGTGTTGTCACTCCTAATAAATGTCTTTTGGTTCACTTAGAGTTTAGCTTGTCTCGAGTCTAGGTCCAAATCGGCATGCGCGCACCCCTTTTTACAATACATAATGCAATTGGCCCTTTTACATTAACAAGGCCCAATTCAATTCTCCTAAATTCCTAAATTTAGGCCCAGTTGCTAAAACCGCCTTTTAGCACCAGCAAACACAAAATACAGCTTCACGAGTCTTCACATTTCAAAATATACTACAAAATACACCCATTTTTACACTTTCGGGTTTCGGGCCCAAAACCGAGCCCAGTGGCACTCCTGGCCCGCTTCTTAAGGCCCTGGAGATCATCAAACAACCCTACACCAGCAAATACACCGTATCTTAGAGCTCAAGCAAGGATATACTGTATATACCAAAATATAATTTGGAATATACGGAAAAAGACGACATTGCCCACCCTCCAAATCGCAAGAGGCCTTGCGATTAGAGGGGGAAATCGCAATAGCCCTTGCGATTTCCTGGGGCATTCGCAATAGCCCTTGCGATTCCCACTGCCGGTTTTATCCCCTTGATTTCCTAAATCTTCTCGAGCTCTCTACTATATATACAACCCCTCTATGCACGTTTCAAACACAATTTTTACACCAGAATTTCACAGCAATTCACAGCGAACTCTCACACAAGCCTCACGCATACAAATCCTTTGAATTCTTCATTTTCTTGTGTTGAATTCTCCCTCTTTGAAGCGAAGCGCTGCCGGTTTCCTAGTTCGAGACAGGTAGGTCTTAATCCTAGCATGGATTAAGATTTTCTTTACTTCTTTAGACTTACAATCGTCTACATTAGGCTCACTCGACTTTGGTACGTAAGTCTGCTTTTCATAAGGTGGCCATGCACCTCGAATACACACCTTATTCGTAACACCCTTCCAAAGTCGCATAAGCAACTGACCCCCTTAAAATAAACCCAATGGACTTTATTTTAAGTTTACACATCTAGCAAATCCTCATCTTGCATTTAATCACTTAACAATGAATTCGACATTTACTGAACCGTTTTCGTTAACAAGTTTAAGCATGCTTAACTGAGGGTTTTAAACAATCTCTTTTGCATTTGCATTTGCATTTTTTTTACAACCTAAATCGCACTTGTACGTAGCGAATAACTTAAGCACACATGTCATTCTTTGCATTGTTCTCAAGCTTAGTAGAGACTATCTTTGATAGGCTTTTCCAAAATATCTTTCATAAAACATTATTTGAATTATTCTTTATAAAAGTACCCTCACCCGAATCCGAATCTCGTTTCACAATAGCCTTAGACGGATGGGTGTCGACGTGCCTTGAACTCTAAGACGTGTCTTAGAGCTAAAAGACACGAAGGCGGGTTCTAAATTTCCCTCATAATTTAGTGGCGACTGCAAAGCAGTTTTTAAAGGTTTTTCTAACTGAATCTCTTTCAACTTTTTTGCCCCTTAGCAAGACGTCGAGTAGTCCCATTAACCCCGGTACCTACAGGATGTTTATGATGTTTTAAACCTTGTAGAGGAAGGATGTGTTGAGGAGCCATTGTAGAACTAAGCCATCTTCATTCTTGAGTTGATTCTGTGTTGATTCTCCCTCAAGGTAAGGGTTACTCCCTTACTTAGCTATTTTGAGTGTTGTTATGCATGTTAGTATGTTTATGTGTGATGTATATAGTTTGTAATGTTTTGGTTGTAATGTATGCTATATTGTAAGAATGTGTGTTGTGATTGAATTCTATGAGTTTCTCCTTGAAGTTGTTGACCATGAGTAAAGTATGTAGAATATGATGAATATGTTAAAAGGTGAGTTTGGGAATAGTGTGGATTTGGGCAGAGGTGTTGAGGCCAAATATTGGGCCGTGAGTTTGTATGGTCCGTGAGGCCTTGCTTGTTTGGGCCGTGTGTTTTGAGGTGCTCGGGGTCATGACCGAGCACCATGTGAATGTTATGAAATGGGGTTGTGTTGGTGATGTATGGAATTTGTGTGTATGTAAGAGAATTATGTTATTGTAATCGTTGTAATGTTGTAGTTTCGGTTCGTGAGAGTAAATGTTTGGTTTGTATGAAGGTTATATTATAAATTGTGTACTTGGGTGGAAATGGGTGGTGAATGTATGTATGCAATCCATGGTTTGTTATGAGCTTGATGGCCTTATGTTATGTTGTATGCATGAGTAGGAATATTGAATTGATTTATCTTGTAATATGTGTTTAAGTTGTTCTCTTGCCATGACGTTCAGTGATCTAGTGATTGAGGTCTGTGTGGCCCAGTGATTGAGGTCTGTGTGGCCCTGATTGAGGTCTGTGTGGTCCAGTGATTGAGGTCTGTGTGGCCCTGAGTTTGAGGTCTGTATGGCCCAATGATTCGTAGGAGATATGATTGGAGGAGGTGTGGGGTGTTGACGATATGGTAAGTCCCCTGTGTGGAGTTACACAGTGGGGTTCTTGTCCATGCTTCTTGATTTGAGAATGTTTGATAAACGTCCGAGCTAGTAAACCTTGGAATACTTCTAACTTGAATGAGTAAAGGCTATCTATATGTTTATATAAACATTCGTCTCACGTTTTAAGTTCCTTAAACGTTTAGTTTCCTTACGCACTTCTATAAGTTATTGTGAAGGCTAACTAGGGTTTTGTTGTTTGTTGTGTCTGTTATATTTCCCCACCCCGTAGGTACTCGGACGTGCTCGTGCTAGCTTTCGGGACGCTTGGAGGGATCGTTGGAGTTCTGGTCTTGAGTCTAGCTTCCACTGTAGACGTCTCACTATGTTTTATCGTTTTACAGTTTTCGGCCTGCGTGCCTTGTTACTGTCTTGAGTGATAGTTGTAGTTTGAGAGTTTTGTTTTCCTTTTTGACGCTTCCAATTATATTTTTACAGGTGCTCTGTCTTGAGATTACAAGTGTTTGCCAATGGACCAGTTCAGTCGGGTCCCGTAACGCCGTCATTTAGGTGGGGTCCGCCCGGCTTAAATGGGGGTGTTACAAAGAGTTGTTTAACACGGACAATTGATTGCGAGATTGAATGTTGGTCTTCAATGAGACTCTTTTCAAATCCGCATAATAATTACAGGTGAAAGATGAAAAGACGAGGAAGTTGAAAAAACAAAGGTAAGACGATTTGGAGCGAAATTTGACCTGGAAAGTCAAGTTTGATGTGGAACACAATGGATGACGTGACAGAATAAGGACGCAATTAGTGTGCCGGGTCGGTCACATTTTAATACGCATTCTTTGTGGGTTGTCATTTGTGTTTGTGCGTGTAAATATTATAATCACTAATAATTATTTATTTCCATCTAAAATTTCAAAATAATCTGTTAAATGGATAGATATAATATGAGTTTTAGGCGAAAAACATCAAAATGTTAAATACACCGGTCTCGTATGGCTAAGAGAAAATTAATTGCGAGCGATTGAATGATGGTGATCAATGCTGGTCTTCAATGATGGCCTTTTCAAGTTCTCAAACACAATAAAGACAAGGATTTGGTGGCGAAAATTAATTGCGAGCAGTTGAATATTGGTGATCAATGCTCGTTTTCAATGATGACCTTTTCAAATTCGCAAAACAATAAAGATGGAGGATTTGGAGGGGTATTTGACCCGGAAGGTCAATGATGACGTGGTGTGCAGGAGTTGACGTGGCGAAATAAGGAGGAAAAAAGTGATTGTTTTTGAGGGTTTTCCATGAAAACACTTATGGAGAATTTTCTTTTAATATATAATAATATAGATATAGATATAGATATAGATATAGATATAGATATAGATATAGATATAGATATAGAAGTGAGAAAATTTTGAAGTAGTTGAAGGGAGTAGTTGAAGAATAGAAAAAAAATATTTTATTGTCTAAACTACTTTTAACTAGTTGAGTTAAATTACGGATAAACATGGTCTAAATTCTTTTATCTAGTTAGTCTTTATTTATTTATTTTTTATTTTTTTTGGTAAAATGTGAATCTTATATTAAACTTCTCATCAACGTAATCACCAATACAAACGTTTTACGACCTCATACAATCAAGCCATAGCTTATCACTACTCTTTATATTATCAGCTAACATTTGCATCCTACCAATTATAATACTCTTCAATCGAGCCCAGACAATCTCAGGCCTAGGCACCCCTTCATCGAACTTTGCCAAATTCCGAGCTTGCCAAATATGATAGATCACTCCACAGAAAAGACCAAAACAGAGCTGTTTCCAAAGGAGAGAACGTCCTCTAAGCTTTAGGAGCTGTTGCCACGAACAAATACGATCCACACCACATCCAATCAAAGAAGCCAAGTACGTAGGCATGATCCTACTAAAATCACAATCAAAAAATAGGTGAAGGTGAGAGTCCTCACCCTGCCCACATAAGTAACATTCCAAAGTGTCACAATACCCAAATTTCAGCATACGATCTTTCGTTAATAGTCTTTGGCGTATCCCTAGCCAAGCTATAAACATATGTTTGGGTAAATTATATCTCGACCAAATCAACTTACTCCAAGGAACAGTGGGTCTGGTCCCCATCAGCCATTTGTATCCAGATTTGACGGTATAAGCAACACCATCAGCCTTCCAGAGTTGCTGGTCATAGCCAACCATAAACTTGTCCTTCACAGCGCAAATCTTCCTCCATGTCCAAGATGAATCACTGGTAGGAGTATAAGAGAGAAAATCCAGCCCTTTCAGATAGGTATGGTGCACCCATTTGACCCAAAGATGGTCAGCTTTCACTACTAACCACCACACAAGTTTACCTACAGCAGCCTGGTTCCATACACAGGAATCAATGATTCCCAACCCACCTTCCTTCTTAGGTCTACACACAGTTAGTCTTTATTTTGCTAGTATTATTTCTATTGACTTTATTGCAATTAAATATTTAAAAATTCCAAAGTTTAGTCTTCACAATTAAGAGGTACTACACACCACATGTAAAAACTAAACTAAGTTTAGAGGTACTATCGATAATCAATAATTTAAAATATAAGGAATACCGTGTAGCATCTCTTAAAAAATAAAAAAAATAAAAATTGGAATAACACGTAGAATTTCCCTTTATCTTATTAAGCTAAAAGTTTATTCTTCAGGATCTTTTTTATACTGGGACTGATTTGATTAAAGAGCCACATTAAAAAATAACTAGATGAAAAAATTGAACTAAAATAAAATAATTTGAAAATGATATTTTCAAGATAACAATCGGAAATTAGATTTGAAAGAACATAATTAAACTGGTAATAAATATCTCGTTTAGACATATATGGCTCGAATTGATCGAAACCAAACTCGATCGACCCCCCACCCCCAAAAAAAAAAAAAAACATTTAGCTAAAGATAACACCGAAATCACAACCCTATCTATTCAAGTGACTCGAGGTGAACAATGACATAATTAATCTGATCCGATTGATGATTCAACAAAAGGCTAATTTAAAAATGATCTAAATAAATTGATATGTCGTATATTCAACACTTTAATTAAATAATAATGTAATTAGGTTTAGTAATGTCTATCTACTAAAGCCGGATAACACTACAAACTAGAAATGACCTTCCCACACAACAAAAAAAATTTAGTGATTTCCTAAATTAAAGAATAAGGTTATGTTCTTTTAGACTTAATTTTAGTTCAATGAAGTTTAATTTAGTTACTTCATTTTAGCTTATTGTTCTTCTAGATTTCCATCAATGATTGGAAAGACCGATGGTTGTATCTATACACTCCTGTCCCTTGAAAGATTCGTCGACATTTTAAGAACAATGTCCATGCATGATTTGAGATTGCTGAGGAATTGACGTCGGACTGGGCTCCCCCAAATTGATCAAGTGTTGGACCACTTTTGTTCCGTAGGGGTCGACCAAGGCTCACTTCAGTAATTTTTTGCCACTAGCTGAAGCCATTATGGATTTTCAAATCGGACAAGTAATCAAATGGAAACGAATCCCAACACTTAGCTAGGAGGTCGACTGATTGGGATGTATCTGCTCCTCCATTATCGTAGATGACGAGGGTTGTGAAGGTTTATATCCGTATATAGACCTTAAAATTCACAGGATTATAATGAAAACTTTACAAGATTTATGGTCATAAATTGAAATTGCACAATATACTAAATAGATTAAGAATTAACCTTTTAATCCTTAAGTATATGGCCTAAGAACAATACCAATAATATGGTATCTCCTAATTATCTCACCCAAGATGTGTTCTTGATATGTCCTTGAATTGCTAGAAATTTTAGAAAGAAAACTAGTTTTCTTTTCTTGAGGATTTTGGTGTTGTGTGCAAGTATGATTATGAATTAGGTTAAGATGAGAGTTATATTGTGATTAGGTTAAGTAGAGAGGAAGAAATCTCCTCCTCCCACATACCCTATCACACGTCCAAAAGAGCAAGGAAGTGGACTTTTACACTTCTCAATTTCAAGCCCAAAACAAATTAAAAGTTTAACCCATTTAATTAGTTTTAATTAGCTTTTAATATATAATGTAATTATAATATCCATATATTATAATTAATCATAAATATCCGTATATTTATAATTTGCTAATTAATTATAACTGATTAAAATAAATTAGCCTACATTATACGTAATAATTAAATATAACCTTTTATATTCAATTTCCGAATTACAGCTAATTCCTCTCATCTAATATTATTTAATCATTATTAAATAAAATTCATTATCACATTTGACTAACCTCTTAGTCATATTGGACTAACCGTTTAGTCACATTTGACTAACCTTTTAGTCAACAACACTGACTAACCTTTTAGTCATTAAATAAGGCATCGATATGATTATTTTCTCAAATAATCACATCTCTCAAACACATCCTTTAGGTGTGACTCTTAGGGACCAGTTGATCACCGCCATCTGTATGACAATAACGTCAAACTTATCTAGCAAGCCAACCGTTATTGATAAACGTTAATCAACTGATTAAATACAAAATGTACCCTGTGTACCTTTAGAGATTTATTTATGTTATTGCACTCACTGTGGAGGATACTAACCCCAACAATCTCCCACTTGTCCGTACAAGTGTAGGTGCGATAACCGATTCTCATATCCATAATAAATTTCTCTCACTCAATGTAAACCAATTTGCAAAGTCTGTACTTTCAAAGGTCGTAGTTCACAAGCGATCAGTATCAAGAGTGGTTTCCCCGACTAGAGAGTAACTTAACTGATAAACGAATCAATATTCGAGCATGGCCATGCATTTTCAGTTACAGCTCCTCGTCTGGCCCTGATAATAAATATTATAACTCGATAGAAGTTTGGATATTTCCCTCAACTCGAATCCTGCAAATGTAAGCGCAGCATGAAATGACCCAGTGAAAATCTACTTGGCCTCCTGTTACGGTCGACAGTGTGAAAGAAACCAAAGTCACCCAAAATCTGCCTTAATCTCAAGAGACAGCCGATAGTCAAAAGAATCGACTCTAGGAACACTATGGATGTCCTATCCACGACCCGACACCTAATGTTCTGAAACATTTAGGACTCCATGTAGTCGTCACAAAATGGTCCTGCGCGATTTCAGTAAACCCGCATCTATGATCGATCAGTCAACAGTTTGACTTATGGCTCGTTGAACCCACCATCAATCGACGCCACAAAATGATTGCCAGAGTTATCAGCTCGTGTAGGCGATCACGGACCAAAACAAAATATAAAGCAATTGGCCACTTTGAGGTGTTCAACGTTGTCTGCACAACCCTCATGAAAAACAATATATATAACAAAACGATGATTTTATTAGAAGTTTTAGGAAATACAAGTGTCAAATCCATACAAACAACTAATACAACTCAGGAACACGCTTAATTCCCATGGATTTAACGTGCCCTTCATGCTTATCTTGTCTCAACGGCTTAGTGAGAGGATCTGCTATGTTATCATCCGTAGCAATCTTGTCAATCACTATCTCCTTCTGCTCCACGTAATCCCGGATCATGTGAGCCTTCCTTTGCACGTGCCGAGACTTGTTGCTGGACTTTGGCTCCTTCGCTTGGAAGATGGCACCACTATTGTCGCAATAGATGGTGATCGGGTCATTCGAACTTGGAACTACAGTTAGTCCTTGTAAGAACTGACGCATCCATATAGCTTCTTTCGCAGCCTCTGAAGCAGCATAGTACTTGGACTCGGTCGTTGAATCTGCTATAACAGTTTGTTTGGAGCTTTTCCAGCTGACCGCAGCGCCATTAAGAGTAAAAACGAATCCAGATTGAGATTTTGAGTCATCTCGATCCGTTTGAAAACTAGCATCTGCAGAATCGACAAGCGCATAGCTCGATGTCTCCTCCATAAGTCAAAACCCAATCTTTAGTCCTCGTAGGTACTTAAGAATGTTCTTTACGCCATCCAAAGTGCTTCACCTGGATTGCCTTCGTATCGACTTCGTCATTCTCAATGCATATGCCACGTCTGGACGTGTGCATATCATGGCATACATGATCGATCCTATTGCCGAAGCATATGGAATCCGACTCATGCGCTCGACCTCTTCCGATGTCTTTGGTGCTTGAGCTTTACTCAAGTGCACCCCTGAGATCATTGGAAGGTTCCCCTTCTTGGAGTTGGTCATGCTGAACCTCTCAAGAATCTTATCTATATAAGACTCCTGACTGAGGGATAACATCCGTCGTGATCTATCTCTATAGATACGGAGCCCCAAAATACGCTGTGCCTCACCCAGATCTTTCATCCGGAAATGGTTCTTTAACCATACTTTTACCGAAGTTAAGAGAGGTATGTCATTCCCAATCAAGAGTATGTCATCGACGTACAGTATTAGGAAGACAATCTTGCTCCCACTCGACTTGATATATAGGCATGGTTCCTCGACTGATCGAGTGAATCCATTCTCCTTTATCACTTGGTCGAAGCGATGATTCCAACTCCGTGAAGCTTGCTTAAGTCCATAGATGGAACGCTTAAGCTTGCAAACTTTCTTAGGATCTTTAGGATCGATATAACTTTCGGGTTGTACCATGTACAACTCCTCCTTCAAATAACCGTTTAAGAAGGCGGTTTTCACATCCATTTGCCAAATTTCATAGTCATGAAATGCGGCAATCGCTAAGAGAATCCGAATGGAACGAAGCATGACTACGGGTGCAAAAATCTCATCATAGTGCAACCCTTGCACTTGAGTGAAACCCTTTGCCACTAGTCGTGCTTTGTATATATCTGGTTGTCCTTCTACAGATCGCTTTATCTTGTAAAGCCATTTGCACTGAAGAGGCCTAGCCTTATCAGGTAAGTCAACCAGATCCCATACATCGTTCTCGTACATCGAGTCCATCTCGGATTGCATGGCTTCTTGCCATAGCTTTGAGTCGTAACACGCCATGGCACCTTTATAGGTTACGGGTTCGTTACTCTCAAGGAGTAAAACGTCGTCTCTCCCATTCTCCTCGACTATACCGATATATCGATCCGGAGGAATGGAGAGTCTACCCGACCTTCGGGTTCCAAGGGAATATTAACCGCGGCAGACGTAGAAGGCAGCTTCCTCCATTGGTTGCTCGGTTGTTGGTTCAGAATCTCCGACGGTCGAAGGTTCTATTACCTCTCTTGTCTTGAGAAACTCTTTCTCTAAGAACGTCGCACTAGCCGCAACAAAACTTCGGTGTTCGGTGGCGAATAGAAGTAATGACCAAACATTCCTTTTGGATAACCAATAAAGTATGTCTTGGCCGATCGCGGTCGAGCTTATCCTCGTGTCTCCACTTGACATAAGCTTCGCACCCCTGCACTGAATAAAGGACAAGTTAGGGACCGTTCCTTCCATAACTTTCGTATGGAGTCTTGTCAACAGACTTTAGTCGGACTTGATAAGTATATAAGAGCGGTGACAAAAGAGCATAGCCCCATAATGAGTCGAGTACAACCGTGTGACTCATCATGGATCGAACCATATCAAGTAATGTTCGATTCTGCGTTCGACACACCATTCGGTTGTGGTGTTAGGGTGGACTTAATTGTAATACTATCCCGCGGTCTTTCAGGTGTCGATCAAACTCAGTTGAAAGATATTCGCCACCACGATCTGAACGTAGTGCTTTTATCTTTCTATCCAGTTGGTTCTCAACCTTATTCTGGAATTCCTTGAACTTGTCAAAGGACTCACTTTTATGCTTCATTAAGTAGACATGTCCATATCTACTCAAATCGTCCGTGAAAGTGATAAAATACCTATAGCCATCTCTAGCGTTGATTGACATAGGTCCGCACACATCAGTATGTATGAGTCCTAATAGGTCAGCAGCGCGCATTCCAACACCTTTGAAGGAAATTCGAGACATTTTGCCTATAAGACATGATTCACACGTGCCAAAAGTTTCATAGTCAAATGGGGCTATTGTCCCACTATCAATGAGCTTTTTCACGCGTTTCTCATTTATGTGTTCCATACGGCAATGCCATAGATACGTTTGATTTTTGTCACCAACCTTTGCTTTCTTGTTACTCACATGCATGATTTCTGTGGTTTGATCTAAAACATAAATTCCGTTCATGGAAACAGTTTTACCATAAATCATTTCATTTGAAGAGAAAATACAGCTATTATCCTTTATTGAAAATGAAAATCCTTCTTTATCAAGAACGGATACAGAAATAATGTTTTCCGATAAACTAGGTACATAGTAACAGTTATTTAGAAATAACTCAAATCCACTTGGGAGTTGGATTACATATGTCCCTACTGAAACGGCAGCAACTCTTGCTCCATTCCCCACTCGCAGGTCTACATCACCTCTTGCCAGAGTTTTGATGCTTCTTAGGCCCTGCAACTGATTGCACAGATGAGAACCACAACCAGTATCTAGTACCCAAGTTCCGAAACTTGCATGGTTAATCTCAATCATATGAATAAAAGAAGACATACCAACAGGAGCGACGCGGCCTGCTTTAATGTCCTCAGCATACACGGGACAGTTACGCCTCCAATGCCCAGGCTTGTGGCAATGGTGGCACTCCATGGTCTGCTTTGCTTTTGCCTTGCCTTGTGAGCTACCGCTAGACTCACCAGGCCCACTCTTGGCAACCACTGGCTTCTTGAACTTTGGCTTTCCTACAGTTAGGTTAGCCGGAGCCTTACCCTTACCCTTCTTGTTGCCAATCATGAGAACATCTTGTTTCATGCTCCCACTCAACTTCAGATCACTCTCCGTCTGTACGAGGAGTGAATGTAGTTCATGCAGACTTTTCTGCATGTCGTTCATGTAATAGTTTGCCCTAAAGAGGGCATACCCATCATGAAGAGAGTGGAGCACTCGATCAATGATGATCTTCTCATCGATCTTGCAACCAAGCTCCTCCAATTTCTCAACGTTCTCGATCATGGCGAGAAGGTGTGGACCAACCGGTTGGCCCTTCTGGAGTCTAGCCTCAAAGAAACGAGTAGTATACTCGTAACTCTTAATTCTCGGAGCTTTCGAGAATTCCTTTGTAAGGGTGGTGAAAATCTTGTTTGCACCTTGGGTTATAAACCGTCTTTGCAAATTGGATTCCATTGCATAGATGAGTACGTTCTGTAACGCACCCGCCTCCATCATGATATCATTGTAAAGATAGAGTTCATTTGCTCCTGCATCGGGAGCTGGTATAGTCGGCGGTGGCTCAGTCAAGTACTTGAGCTTACCGTCAGCGATGACAGCATTCCGTAATGCGGCCTCCCAATCAGAAAAATTGGACCCATCACTTTTCAGTCGAGTTGACTGATTCATGGTGCCCATAAAGATCCTAAGCCAGGATTCGCGAGCTAGTGTGGCACTTGGCATTGGTTCGTCATTACGTACAGCCATTTGTTATAGTAGTTATATCTGTATATAACGTATTCGAAACTGTGAAAAGAAAGAAGAAGAAGAGAGAAGATAAGAAATCATTGTTTTAAAATTTAAGTCAAAACGATAACCTATTAATGCAATGACTTATGCACTCATATAATCGACCTCCCTCGAGAATTATATAAATGATCCCAAGACTCAATTTCTTTAAATTGATAAGCCAACCTCTTGGCTAATTCTACTGTTAGAATTCTTGGTCGATAGATTTCAGTAAATCCTATCTATTAGTCCTTCATAACTTCGAGATATTACTCGAACTATAATGTTGAGATAAACTAAGTCGACAGCCACTACTTACCCAACGTAGAAGGGGTCATATTATGCCTAACGACGAAGAAGGGATTCATAGTGGTTCGACTCATAAAGACTAATTCTCAATTTCAGTTTTAGAGGAAGGTCCCATCAACTCATTTTAATTCATTTTAAGTGAACTAATATCTAGCATTTACGTGAATGATTAATTGAGGTGATAGCCCTATAACAAGTGACATCCGTATGTCTATGAAAAGGAATGCTACTATATGATCCATTTTCATGCATATTAGGTGGTTTGGTTTAGTTTAGGCGGAATATGATGCTACTACCTAACGTGAATGCAATAAAAACGGTAAAAGGAAAAACGTAAAAACAAAAACACCTAGTGTGGCCTATCCCTATGAAAATAAAGACAAATACAACGTGGAATCCATCCATGGACCCGAAGCAAGTCTTCATTCTCCATCTTGGGCTTTAAGTGGGAGTCCATCTTGAATCTTCATCTTGAATCTTCTTAAAAATTACAATTTTGAATTACAAAAATAAACCTATTTACATTCTAATTCAAAATATGCCAAAATTAAAATATTACAAAATTGGAGATTCGAGATCTCAAAAATACAACCAAAAATTATGTTTCCTTTCATTACGGAAACACAATCTTCTAAGGCCACACTAGTAAATTACAACCGATTGTACAAAATAATGCGTAAAAATAAACCATTCATTCAAACATTCATTCACAAAATATAAAGCATCAACTAAACATAATAAAATCAATGCAAACGAATAGATTGATTATCCAAACCACCTTTTTAAATGATTAAAATTATGCAACAATTCCTTAATTGTTCATAATATCTTATAATCAAAACAATAATCCAAAAGAAATAATTTATATTATCAGTATAACATAAATTAGATCTCAAAAATATGTTAAACCCTTTTAAAATATTAGGTATCATAATTATTGTGAACTGCTTCACAATAACACAAAATATATTATCTTTATAATACAACAATAATTGTAAAAACAATAAATTTCCAAAATCAATAAAGATTTCGGCTAAATTAAATAAAATACCGAATTAAATTTTTTTTTTTTTTATTTTAATTGAGTTACACGGCCAAAATTAAAAAAATTACCAAAAATTTTAAAAAAAATTCGGCCAGCAAATTAAAAGAAAATAAAATTTACCAAAAATAAAATTTAATTCGGCCAATTATGAAAATAATGAATTAAACAGTTTTAATTCGATTATGGTAATGATTAGATCTATACTAACTCAATTTTAATCCGTATTAAACATTGATTTAAGGTATTCAAACTAACTTTTTAGATTAAACATCTTAAATTTGAAGATCTAATGATTAACAACATGATATGTACATTAACATACACAAAATTTGGTCCTTTTAAGTTTTAATTCAATCGGCATTAAATCAAAACTAATGCAAATTCATAAGAGATAATTTTAACATCTTAAAACATCGATAATTATGAATCAAAAGACCAAAATAAGCCATAACATAACACAAAAACACACGGCCAAATCAAGAAATCAATTCGGCCATAATAAAATTTTTATCAAAATTATACAAAACTCGATTTTTATGAAAACCTTATAAAAATTTCATGTGCCCTAAGGCTTTGATACCACTTGTAGGTTTATATCCGTATATAGACCTTAAAATTCACAGGATTATAATGAAAACTTTACAAGATTTATGGTCATAAATTGAAATTGCACAATATACTAAATAGATTAAGAATTAACCTTTTAATCCTTAAGTATATGGCCTAAGAACAATACCAATAATATGGTATCTCCTAATTATCTCACCCAAGATGTGTTCTTGATATGCCCTTGAATTGCTAGAAATTTTAGAAAGAAAACTAGTTTTCTTTTCTTGAGGATTTTTGTGTTGTGTGCAAGTATGATTATGAATTAGGTTAAGATGAGAGTTATATTGTGATTAGGTTAAGTAGAGAGGAAGAAATCTCCTCCTCCCACATACCCTATCACACGTCCAAAAGGGCAAGGAAGTGGACTTTTACACTTCTCAATTTCAAGCCCAAAACTAATTAAAAGTTTAACCCATTTAATTAGTTTTAATTAGCTTTTAATATATAATGTAATTATAATATCCATATATTATAATTAATCATAAATATCCGTATATTTATAATTTGCTAATTAATTATAACTGATTAAAATAAATTAGCCTACATTATACGTAATAATTAAATATAACATTTTATATTCAATTTCCGAATTACAGCTAATTCCTCTCATCTAATATTATTTAATCATTATTAAATAACATTCATTATCACATTTGACTAACCTCTTAGTCATATTGGACTAACCTTTTAGTCACATTTGACTAACCTTTTAGTCAACAACACTGACTAACCTTTTAGTTATTAAATAAGGCATCGATATGATTATTTTCTCAAATAATCACATCTCTCAAACACATCCTTTAGGTGTGACTCTTAGGGACCAGTTGATCACCGCCATCTGTATGACAATAACGTCAAAATTATCTAGCAAGCCAACCGTTATTGATAAACGTTAATCAACTGATTAATACAAAATGTACCCTGTGTACCTTTAGAGATTTATTTATGTTATTGCACTCACTGTGGAGGACACTAACCCCAACAGGTTGACCCTTCTCACGTTGGGCCTGTCATCCACAACTTAAAGGACAATCTGTTAGAGCGAGTTATGGGTAAACGACCTCTCCTCAAGACATCCTCACCATAGAAGTACAAGGTTAGTTCAAATCCTTCTTTGGATAGCATGCGGTCGGGGTGTCACTTTCTTGACAATCCAATGGTTTGCTTTTCCACGTTCCTCTTATTTAGTTTCATGGATTAAGCTAATTGGTTTTTCCCTCGCACGCATAAAAGGCGAAGAGGTCAAAGTAAAAGAAGTGGCCTCGTGACCAATCCAACAAGGTCTCGCAGCTACCCCAAGGATTAGGGGTGAGATGATTGTCATGCATAACGACACTGCTAGCACTGTTCTAGGGAGTTCTTGAGGTCTTCCTCTCAAGGACGTAGTGTTCTCAGTTGAGAACTTCTGCCTCTTCAAGAACTTGAAGGTGGTCCTAAGGTAGGCCTAGAAGCTCAAGAATGAGTTTGTCGATCTCTACAAGGAGCCTGCTTCTACATCTTAGGCCGGTCTACCTTTTTGCATATGTGATAAGACTTAGTATACTATTTTGGCTAATGATGCCGAGCTTGGGAAGCTTAATGCCCAACTTTTCTAGCTTCATTGGCGGCAGGAAGAGTTGATTGCCTCCCAGGGGAAGCACGAGCTCAAGCTAAGTGTGGAACCCGGGGCTGCGAGGGACCCAACTCGGCGTCTTGCATAAGGGTGCTTAAGTTAAAAAAACCTTTTAAAACTGTTTTGGAGTCGCTACCTAATTATCGTGGAAATTAGGAACCTGCTAACATGTCCTAAGCTGTAGGACACGTCCTAGATTTTGGAGTACGCCGACACCTCTAGATCTAGGTGTATGAAACCAGATGGATTCGGGGTGAAGGTACTTTTCCTAAAATTAATTCAATTATTGTTTTATGAAACCTTTTAGAAAAGCCTATTTTAGAAAATAGCCTCTACTAACCCTAGAACAATCCGTGCTTAAAGATATTTGAGCTTATGTAATCGCTACGTACAAGTGCGAAAAAGTTTGTAAATGAGTGCAAATGCATATGCAAAAAAATTGTTTAAAACCCTCTGTTTAGCATGCTTAACTTGTTAACGAAAACGGTTCAGTTAAATGTCGAATTCATTGTTAAGTTGATTTAATGCATAAATAAGAAGGTGCTAGATGCATAAAATTAAAATAAAGTTCAATTGTCCATTGACTTATTTTAAGAGGTCGGTTACTTATGCGACTTTGGCGGTGTCATCGGATATGGTGTGTACCCGAAGTAATAAGACTACTTGACTGCAAGCGGGCTCGGTGCCAAAGCCGGGGGGGGGGGGGGGGGGGGGGGGGGGGCACTAGAGTGTAGTCCCCTTTGTTAGTCTAAAGAAGAAAAGAACATTAATCCAAGTGAGGATTAAAACCTACCTGTCTCAAGCTAGAAAACTGGCAGAGCTTCGCTTCTTGAACTTGAAAAGAGGAATTCAACACGAGATGATGTGCTGAACCCAAAGGATTTGAGTGCATGAGGCTTTTGTGAGATTGCTGGTGAATTATGATTGTGAATTGTGTGTTATGAGGTCGGGTATAGGGGGGTGTATATACTAAAACCTCGAGGAAAATAGGAAAATCCGGGATAAAACCAGGCAGGCAAACCGCACAAGCCTATGCGGTTTGACCAGTAAACCACACAAGGCTATGCGGTTTGCCCCTCAAACCGCATAAGGCAATGCGGTTTGGGGGTCTGGTTCTAAGTTGTATTTCTTAAATCCGGTTTGATAATATTTCGGAAAGATACAATATAATTCTCAACTTGCACGTCAAGAATGCTGACCAGAGGGATTCCCAATGATATTTTGTGAGGGTTTAGGGCCTTGGAGAGTAGGCCTAAGGCGGGTTTGGGCTCGGTTCTGGGCCTGAGACCCGAAAATGCAAAAGAGGTGTATTTTGTAGTGTTTTGTGAAACAAGATGACCCGTGAGGCCGTATTTTGTGTATGAGGGTGCTAAATAGAGGATTTAGCCACCGGGCCTAAATTTAGGAATTTTAGGAATGCTGAACTGGGCCTTGTTAATGTAAAAGGGCCAATTGTAGTGCAATGCGAAGCTCATGCCAGATGAAGCGAGACGCGAACCAAGCTAGACTCTAAATGGACAAAATGAACATTTATTTAAGCGTGATGTTTAGCGACTCAACTCATTTTAACATTTCAAACGACTCAATATGAATTCGACATAATTAGAACCATTAACGTCAACGTTTAAGCATGCGTGATAAAAAGTCCGTTACATCACAGGGTTTGTTTTGGGAGGGTACGGATATGGGTATCCACACTAAGAGTTACTGACAAGAAATTAAATTGGCGGACTTCGTTGGGAAACTGACGGGATTGGAGGCCCAACTTTTTGACGTCTCCAAGATGAAGAAAAATTTGGAGGTTGAGCTTGCGGAGGGGACCAACAGTTCTATCTAGAAGGATGAGCTTATCCAGCAGCTTCAAGCCAGCTTACGGATGTTGGGAAGAGGGATTAGATGGCTCGAGCAGAGGGCTTCGCTTGAGGGTATGAGAAAGGTGATGACGTCGTCAAGGAACTGATTAAGGAGGTTGACCCTTACTTCAACTTCGACAAACACTTGGGATTGAAAAACCCCCCGACAAACAATAAATTATATTATATTATAGTATACTATATTATATTACATAGATTATTAATGAATTAAGTTAGAATATTTTCTTATCTTATGCTATGTTATGTTTCTAATATTTTTCATTCTAAAGATAAATTTAGATAAATAATTCACTTAATTTCACCCCTATTCAGTTGAGTTCTGATTCATTTAGTTTAGTTCAATTCAATTCAATCAAACTCTAACAAGTTCAAATTAACATGGTGTAAATTTATTTGTATAATTGATGGATTGATTAAGCTCATCCTAAATCAACCGGCTGATACATTTAGAATATAATTTGATTAATAATCGAGCTCGACCTAAATCAAAATAGAGTAACTCTTATGGAGGACCGTCTAACAGTTACATATTGCTAAACGGACTCATGAAACGAGGAGCAATAAATGTGAAATAGAGACCCTCAACTGCTTTTAGAGCAAGTGCAATGGGAAGATCTTCCTGTAAAGTTACTTCATGCCAAAACATCTTTTTTTCCAATTACCAACCTTCAGAACTTTATACCACAATGGAAGAACTTTTACATACTTCTTAATTAGGACCCACAATTAATTATTTCTCTTCCTATAATGTTATTTCATGCCAAATCATCTTTTTCCAAGTTTTTGGTTTGATAAATCCAATAACATCCACAATGTGAAGAACTTTATTTTTGAGGTTCTTAATGACAAACCCAATAATAAGAGCAAGTGCAATAATGGAAGAACTTTATATAAAGTTCTTCTCATGCCAACTCATTTTTTGCATATTACAAAGTTTAAGAACTTTTGAATACAATGGGCAAACTTTATAATTGTTCTTGTTTGGACCCATTAGTTTTTTTCTCACCAATATATTATTTTATTTTTTCTTGTAAATAAGAAGAACTTGGTTCTTAAAAAAGAACTTCGTTCTTATTTCAATAAACCCAATACTTACTACAATGGAAGAGCTTTATTTATAAAGTTCTTATTTACAAACTCAATGCAAAAAACTCTCTATTGTAATTGTTCTAAGAACTCTCATTACACATGCTTTTATTTCTCAGTCCCAACATTTATTAAATGTGAATAGAGTCCCTAGAAGTTTGTTGTCCCAAGGAAATAGTTGCCCAACCTTTTCAATTTCTCACTAACATGCTTTTATTTTCTTTTTCTTACATCTTCTATTCTTTCTTTACAACTTCTTTCCCCTTTCTCATTCATCTTTTTCGTTTTCTCTTTGTCAATTGCGAAAGGTAGGTCGGAATTCCGTCATTGTCAGTCTTTTGTTTTTTTAGACCAAAATTTTTAATTTTCGTGTACTTTGTATTTTATTGAAGAAATAATAACCATATAGAAGTCATGAAGCAAAAATTGGTTGTTCAAGAAAATCTTGAGACATGTATTTATTGGACCATTTTTTGTTTTAAATTTTGTATATTTTTATGTTGAATGCAATTATGTCCAATATGGTAACAAAAAGAAATATTTACCTATTAATGTAAGTGAAAGTGATAAAGATTATGAAGAGGATGATGAGGTTGAATCTGAAGAAAGTGAAAGTGGAGGTGATTAGAATTTAGTGTCCTAATTTGGTTGAATCGTAGCCTTAATTACTGAAATCATAGCCTTATAGTGAAACATTATTATATATTAATTGTGGTATTTGTATCTTAAATTTTGGTCACTATTTGCTAATTTGTGGTCACTGTTGTCAACCGTAAGAGCATATAGATCTTTGTCAGTATTTGTTTATTTGTGGACACTGTTTCTTAATTAGTTGTCACTGTTTGTTTTTTCTAGTCACTAGTTTGTACGGAGTAGACATCTAGGCGCGCGTACAAAATATTTATGCTAATTGTAGCCTCAATATGTTATTTTTTGGTCACGTTTTGCTAATTTACGGTCGCTATTTGTTAATTATATAATTTAAGATAAAAAGTGATCACTTAAATGGTTATGGTGACTAATTTAATGTTTATTGTGATGACGATTGTGTATAAACTTTTATTGTGGGGGTATTAACCCTATTTGTGACCATTGTGTAGGTTTTTTTTTATCATTGTCATTGGTTACGAAGAAGATGACTTATTTTTCAAGAAAAAGCACTTACGACGGTGTTAGATTATACAAGCATGCAAGATTGTCATTTAGAAAAAATTCCTTATATAAAATTAATATTTTATGAAATTTCATTTTAATTCCTCAATATTGTTTAATATTATTTTAATTCACCAAAATTGTATTACAAAGTACGGAGTATCATTTCATATATAAAATTTGAGTTGAGTGCATTTGACTTGTATCAGTCTGATAAAATATGACCATAATTAGGCGGATTGTGACCATAATTAACTAGAACGTAACCACATTTATACATCTTAATAGTGGTCACAAGTAATTCAATAGTGGTTACAATCAACTTAAATTTGTTTTTCTTTTATGTATTATGGAATCGTCTTTCACTTAAAAAGTTAAAGACAATTTTTTTTAAGACTTTTCCATGTATGTAAATATATAGTATCACTGCTAAATTCACCATTTATTATGTCAAAAAATGATAATGCTAAATATATATTTTATGATAAATATATATTTAATGTGACCACTTTATAATGTAAAGTAACGCGATAATGATAAATGTAACACTATTTATAAATAAACATCACCAGTAACTCTCCTATGAGGCCGTCTCACCATAAGTTATGGTGAGACGGGCCCAATAGGAGGTGGCCCACTATCAATTAGAAAAAAAAAATGATCTGTTCTAGTTTTAGCAATGCAGAAATTAACTTCCAATAACCGTTTTCAATACACAAAAACTGAAAATAAAGCCAAAACAAAGAGCAAATTTGAAGGTGCAGATTGTAAACAAATTTTTTCGTCCAAATAAAGAGTTATTTGATTTGTTCATCAACAAAAAAAACAAGAGGTAATTGTGTTATAAATTCTTGTGGAATAATTGTTTGATTTGGTAATTGAATTGTGAGTAGATATATTACTAACGTGCTTATGTTGGAATTGCTGAAGATTAGGGTATGGAGTTTCCGTAATTGGAAGACTTAATGGTTCAGTTTGAGGAAGAGCATGATTTAGGGAGGACTAAACATGGAAGTGAAAAGGATAGTGCAATGCCAAAGACGGTTGAATTGCAAGGAGAAAAAAGTAGAGGTAAATGTGTGTTTATGGTAGCTCAGGTATTACGAATGTATAAACATCGGTATTGAACTTAAATGGTTGTTTTCTGAGAGTAATTGTTGAGTTCGTGAGTTTATGGTAAATGACATGAATGCATTACCTAAGGTATTGAACTTAAAATGTTGTGTTCTTAGCGTAGATTTTTTGAGTTTTATTATTAATTCAAAAACCATTATCTGATAATAAAACCTATTGTTATAAAGGTAAAACTAGCAGTTATAAAGTTAGCTGAAATTTTTCTATACATAAGGTTCTAGAGGTAAAACTTAATGTAATATATGGTAAATGACATATTATGAATGCATAAATATAGGTATTGGTCTTATAAAGTTTTGGTCTGAGTAAAAATTTATGGTAAATAAAATGAATGCATAAACATAGGTATTGATAGTAAAAGATAGTGTTCTGAGCGTAAATGTAGACTTGGGGGGAACTGAATATTTATAGTAAGATAAATGTGTGTTGATAGTAGCTGTCATATTCTGAATGCAAAAACGTCAGTATTTAACTTAAATAGTTGTGTTGTGAGAGCAAATATTGAGTTCGTAAGTTTATGGTAAATGACATGAATGCATAACCTTAGGTATTGAACATAAAAAGATGTGTTCTGAGCGCAGAAGTTGTGAGTTTATTAATTCAAAACAAAGTAATTTAAAACAACATGTTCAAATGTTAATTCGAAAACCACAGTCTCTAAATAAAACATATTGTTATGAAGTTAAAACTAACAGTTGTAAAGTTAGCTGAAATTTCTCTAAACACAAGGGTTTACAGTTAAAACATAATGTAATATGGTAGATGACATATTATGAATGCATAAATATAGGTATTCGTCTTATAAAGTTGTGTTCTGTGTAAATTGTTATGGAAAATGAAATGAATGCATAAACATAGGTATACTACTACAAATAATGGAATAAGTAACACTAAATAGAAAACGGTTGACAAATATGAGTGTTCTCTGTAATAAAAGAGAACACCTTTGTTACACAGGTGTTGCTTAAATGAAGAATAGAAAACGCCTTGTAATGGAACCGCTCTCTTACCTTAAAAATAAATCCCAGCCCAACCCACTATTATCTAAATTAAACCTAGAACACTCTTTTGTTATCTATCAACTGAATTTCAACCTCTCTCTACACAAACTCAATCGTCCCCTATCTCCCTCTCTCTACATGCTTCCTCGTCAAACTCCGATCCGTTTTGCACACCAATTTTGCGTATGTTGCTTCCCCGTTACATATCTCATAGGTACTTAATTGTTTTAAATTTTGTGATTAATTTAGGTTTTCCTTTGATTTTGGTTTGATTTCCCTAGTTTCGTGTTGTGGTTTGAGGATCATTCTGTGATCCAAGGATAGTTTCAGTTTAATTCACGCATGACATCCAAGTCGTTCTCCCAAGAGTAAAATTACCGCCCACCATCTTAACTTTTGCCTCTCAAATCAGGTGATTGTTCTAGGGAATTGACTAAATCTAAACAATCAGTTTATTTATTGTGATACAAGTAGCGTATTTGATATTCATCGAAAATTTTATAAATAGAAATGACAAATTGGATTCAATTGATTTTGGGTTCTTTGACTGATTATTTTGTGGTAAATCTACTTATCTTGAGTATGGATTTTGGGTTTATGGATAATAATTGTTTTTACATTTAGCCGTGCCTCCATCAGATACTATGCAACAAGCGAAGAAGGTAGGTTGTAGAAATTTTTAGCTGGTCAAAGTTCACCATCAGACGTCCCTATTTTCTGTCAGGAAAATTATATGCTGAATTGAATTGATACGTTGCAACTTCACTTGTACTTTACGCTCACAGATTGATGAAGAGATACTCCAAGAGGTTGTTAGGATGGGATTTGACAGAAATCAGTTGATTGAATCTCTTCGCAACCGACTCCAGAACGAGGCTTATTATCTAGCATCTTGGTTAATGTATACATTTGTAGCCAGACACTGATATCTAGTCTCATGTTTATTACAGGGAACTGTTGCGTACTATTTGTTGTTTGACAACCGATTCCGAGCTTCAAATGGCTATCTCGGAGCTGAGTTCCAAGAATTAATGGTGTGATATCTTTTCATTACAAATACTTTCCTGAACTGGACTTATTTATCTTTAAGTGAGGCGAGTGATTTTGTCTCGGGGATCCTAGTCAAGACTTATTGCTGTGTGCTTTATCTAGCTGACGATTCTGTGAAATATTCTGCTCTATTATTGCATCTCTGTTCTCGATATGATTGTTCAGTTAAACATTTCCGAGGTACTTAATTATAGGCAGCTGCGTGGAGCTTGGTGCTGTGTGGAGGCTTGGGCTCCGTGATTTTTGGCTGCTGTATTATTGCTACTAACGTGGCTTCAGTATGAGTGGGCGTTAGCAGCTGCCGGTACGTGGCGTTTATAGTCTATTATGCTTTCGATATTTTTTATGTACTCCATTGTTTTTATACATTATTTACATATAAAAACTGTGAATAACTTGAATAGTCTTCCATTTTTGTGCTACATGTTAACTTACATTTGATAATATTCTATAAATTCTAAATTTATTCTAAATTTTTGCAGGGCGTGAATGCAGATTATCAATGAGCAGTTAAAGGCTGAGTATGCGAGTGAGGTTATCGATTCGTAGAGGTGTATTACAAATTTATATAGTGTTAGTATTGATTGTACTTCTTTTTTAGGTAGAATTTCAAAGAGGTTAAAAGAAGGCAACATTTGTAAATTGTTTCAATTTTCATAATAATTGTATTTGTTTAATATTTTTATTAATATATACGGAGTAATTTTTTTTTAAAAAAAAAAATACAAAAGAATAGAGAACAGTTGTGTAACATGACCGCTTTCTATACCTATGAAAAGAGAACAATTAATAGACTCAACTGTTTTCTTTTCCAAGGAAAAGAGAACGGTTGCTACACTCCATTGTTTTCTTTTCTAGTGGAATAGAGAACGTTCTTCAAGTCCAAGCGTTCTCTAAAATCAAACATAAAGAACGCCTCTTTCACCAGTTTTATAACCCTTTATAGAACGCTGAGGAGAAGAACGTCTCTCAGGTGTTCTCTAAGGACTATTTCGACTGTTCTCTTTGACCATTTTTGTAGTAGTATATTGAACTTAAAAGATAGTGTTGTGAGCGTAAATGTAGACCTCGGGAGAACTGAAGGTAATGAACTTAAAATGTTTAACTTTATTTTGTATTTTAAAGTATATGTAATGAATGTGAAAGTGTAGGTAAACCTTGTAGACTAAATTTGTTAGATTAAATAACTATATGACACAGTAAATTTTCAGGCCATCCTCTAATCAATGAGGCTGAGAAGCAACGAGAACAAGATTTGGACACAACAGAAGGTTAGCATAATAATGCAAAACAAAATTTGTCTTCTATTCTATGAACCATTGACATTATAACTTTTACAGTAGAGATTGTGTAAAATAAATTATGTTGACAGATACAGAGGTTGAGACAAACAACTTAGCATTCATTGATCCTTCTGGGTCACTAGTTGGAGCAAAAGCCGAAACATTAGATGAGCTTGAGGACTTGTACCATAAACATGCACGTCATACCGGCTTTGGCGTTAGGAGATCAACACAAAGAGATGGGCAATTGGTGGTGAAAGAAAAATATTTTGTATGTAATTGTCAAGGACATTCAGTGACAGTGGAACAAAAACATTCGTCTCATAAAAACACTACAAGTCCATATAAAAGAAAAAGGAAAGAGAAGATGTTCCCTAACACTAGAACCAGTTGTGACGCAAAGATTATATGTAAGCTAAGAAATTATGTCCACTGTCCTATAATAATTAACCTGCTTAAGTCTATGTGGTCAACACGTCTTGCTAGAGACCAATATTGATCTGATACATAAATAAGTTATGTGTCTAGTAGCTCTTAAGTGGGCCCATTAGGTCACACACAAATGTACAGGGTAGTTATAATATGAGTAGAACTCATTAATTAATTACCGGGTCCAAAGCTAGTTTGGCCCATTCTGACTCTTCAGGTTTATGGAAACCTACTAGGATTAGGTTTATGGAAACCTAGATCTTCCTCTTTACTATATATATGGGGTTCCTGTGAAGGAATTATTCATTCAATTCAACTCAATCCATTATGAGAATACTCCACATATTATATAGATAGAAAATAGTTTCTCTAGAGAGAGGTTGGTAAACCCTTTCGGTACTAGCATACCAGTTGTAGCTCCGTACGTGTGGATACTAATGGAGGCATCACAATTGGGGTGTTAATTATTATTATGGGATTCTTATTATTATTCTGGGTTCTTAAGGATTTCTTATATTATACATACTTCTTACTATTATATGATTCCGCTGCGAGAAGGTATGTGATTCATCTTACTTGTATTTGTTAATTCGTTCAATACTTGCGATTTGATCTTGGCTAATTGGGTTTGTGTAAAACTAGTTTATATCCTCAAAACCCTTCAGTGGTATCAGAGCCAGGTTCGCGTAGTATTGTTCAAATTAACTATTGAATCTTGGCTCATAATTTGGTTATGAGAGATTCAATTGATTTGATGAATTTGAATACGCGGTCAAGTAGATACAGTTTGTTGTATTTTGGGTATGAAAATACATGTTTATTTAGGTTGCGTTTATATTATTACTACAAAGTATTCTTATTTTGATTTAATATTTAATTCAATTATCAAAATTTTCAATTAACTATTAAGTTAATTAAATTTGGGGCTTTAATTCCCCCATTTGATGGTATTTCTCTTGCCGACGAGATTACATTATGTTTGGGTCAATGGAAAATCGCTCATAAGGTCCTTAGTTTTACTGTCGACAATGCGAGCTTCAATGATGTTATGATTGATTCACTGAAAACTCATTTCATGAGAAAAAGATTTCTTGTGTTCAATGGAGATTTTTTTCATATGCGATGCTCTGCTCACATAATAAATCTGGTCGTACAAGCTGGGCTACGTTTGATTGATAATGTTGTTCGTAAAATTAGAACTGTTATCAAACACTTGAGACACTCAATCCCTAAAAGTAAAAAGTTTTACGAGGTTGCTCAGTCCACATATGGTTTGAACACAAGGAAAAAATTGCGAATAGATACTTGTATTGGGGGCTTCTTCTCATTCTGGTAAGAGTACTTATGGAAGATTAGACCATGTTGTATCAATTAGTGAGGAAATAGATGATGACGGAGACTACGCTGCTTTTTTAAGTAAAAAGAGGAAGGTAGATGCTGATAAATCTGAGCTCGAACTACATTTGGAAGATAAGAATGTCAATGTAAAAGAGGATTTGGATGTATTAGTCTACTGGAAAAATCACTCTCAACGTTTTCCATGTCTTTCAAGTTTAGCTCGTGATATATTAACAATTCCGGTCTCGACGGTTCCCTCAGAATCAGCCTTTAGTATGGGTAAGAAGCTCATTAATCCATGGCGGAGCTCTCTATCATCAAAAACTATTGAAGCATTAGCGTGTCATGAAGATTGGTTGCGAGCTAAAGGATATTCCTCCGGTAAATTACATTTGTGCTCCAATTTACTCAATTTGGTAGTTACTTCTTATAATAATTACTAAATCTATATTTAATTTGTTTTTAGGTAAGTCTCGTTTCTTTGGTTATGGTGAAGAAGTCCTTGACGAGGAAGATACCGACGAAGACGACATTGATCAAGTAGTTAATGAATAACGATGTTACGTAAGTAAAATTTCCAATTTATATATCTTTTTAACTTTTAATTTATAGTCTCGGCAACTTCATTTGTTTATATATTTTCAAAGTTTTATCATACATTGGATTTATATGCTCTTGTTGCAGGATCAAATATATTCAAGATCAAGATATGAAAGTGGCAGAGAATAATCCAAGTGAACAACCCCAGCAAGATTTTGTTTTATGTCCAAAATGATTTAACTTTTGATGGGTGTTGTTTTAGTTTTTGAACGTTGGCAGACTGTAGACATTTGCTATGTTATTTTATTATTATTGTTGAAATTTGATGAACAAGATTGTACTGCTGCATCATTGAAATATTAAAAGTTGTTTGGATTATTTTCACAGAAGTTATGGTTATTTTCTTGGCCCGATTACCCGTGGGCAGCCCGGTATTTTGCAAAAGGGCGGGCTTGGACAGAAAGTTGAGGCCCGTAATTACAGCCCGGCTCGTCCGAGCTATGTAATTCGGGTAGAATTTCAATGAAAAGCCCGGCCCTTGTCCGGCCTGAGCCCGGTTTTGAACAGCTTTATTACTAAGTATGTGACTTAGTAAGTGAAACCCTATTAAATGGACGATCTAGTTATTTTGTCTCTAGTCAGAGTATTATGTTGGGACAAATTGAATACTTGAAAATGACTAGTATGTGAGTTGGTTGATGACTACGTTCCACGAGTCATAGGTAGTGATGTACCAAGCCAAGCATATAGGTGTGTATGTGAGGATACGCACTAGACTGACCCGCCGAGAAGAACTTTACTAAGAATTCGCCTAGTGTCAGTAAAGGTTCTAGGGAATTGTTTGATTGTTTGGTCTTTTGACCTGAGTCTTTGACTTTCTGTACATGTGAAGTGTATACTTTGATACTATTCCTCGTCATCTGTAAAAAGGGACTACGGATGGTCATTGGGTATGCATGAATCATGTGATAGGATTTGGTTAGACAAGATGGGATTTGCTCCTCTCTTGTTAGAGAGTTTAAAAAAAAATACAAAAGAATAGAGAACAGTTGTGTAACATGACCGCTTTCTATACCTATGAAAAGAGAACAATTAATAGACTCAACTGTTTTCTTTTCCAAGGAAAAGAGAACGGTTACTACACTCCATTGTTTTCTTTTCTAGTGGAATAGAGAACGTTCTTCAAGTCCAAGCGTTCTCTAAAATCAAACATAAAGAACGCCTCTTTCACCAGTTTTATAACCCTTTATAGAACGCTGAGGAGAAGAACGTCTCTCAGGTGTTCTCTAAGGACTATTTCGACTGTTCTCTTTGACCATTTTTGTAGTAGTATATTGAACTTAAAAGATAGTGTTGTGAGCGTAGATGTAGACCTCGGGAGAACTGAAGGTAATGAACTTAAAATGTTTAACTTTATTTTGTATTTTAAAGTATATGTAATGATTGTGAAAGTGTAGGTAAACCTTGAAGACTAAATTTGTTAGATTAAATAACTATATGACACAGTAAATTTTCAGGCCATCCTCTAATCAATGAGGCTGAGAAGCAACGAGAACAAGATTTGGACACAACAGAAGGTTAGCATAATAATGCAAAACAAAATTTGTCTTCTAATCTATGAACCATTGACATTATAACTTTTACAGTAGAGATTGTTTAAAATAAATTATGTTGACAGATACAGAGGTTGAGACAAACAACTTAGCATTCATTGATCCTTCTGGGTCACTAGTTGGAGCGAAAGCCGAAACATTGGATGAGCTTGAGGACGTGTACCATAAACATGCACGTCATACCGGCTTTGGCGTTAGGAAATCAACACAAAGAGATGGGCAATTGGTGGTGAAAGAAAAATATTTTGTATGTAATTGTCAAGGACATTCAGTGACAGTGGAACAAAAACATTCGTCTCATCAAAACACTACAAGTCAATATAAAAGAAAAAGGAAAGAGAAGATGTTCCCTAACACTAGAACCGGTTGTGACGCAAAGATTATATGTAAGCTATGAAATTATGTCCACTGTCCTATAATAATTAACCTGCTTAAGTCTATGTGGTCAACACGTCTTGCTAGAGACAAATATTGATCTGATACTAGGGCTGAGCAAAACCGTATATACGATACGGATACGATACGGTTTCCGTATATACGGTTTTTTTTTTTTAAAAAAAAATTGATACGGATACGATACGAAACAAACCGTATATACGGTTTTCGTATATACGGATTTTTCGTATATCCGAAACCGTATATACGGTATACGGTTTTTTTCTTTCTTTTTTTTTTTTTTTTTTTTTTTTTTTTTTTTTTTTTTTTAATTTCCAGATTTATTGTTACCAAATAGCCAACTACCAATGTCTACGAAATAATCAGACATTACAAAATGTTCAAAATACCAAGTACAAAACATAAAAAAGTCTTTCAAAACATAAAAAAGTCTTGAGAATTGAGATTAATAGATGATTGAATTAGTAGAGATTTGGTTTTTTTTTTCTAGATCTAAAATTTTGGAGGAAGAGAGAGATTTGGAAATTAAAATTTTTTTTTAGGGTTTTGTGTGAGTGACTCACTGACTTGCAGCGTGAGTTGTGACTTTTTACTTTTTTTTTTATTTTTTTTTATTTTTTTTTATTTTTTAAATAAACCGTATCAAACCGTATATACGGATTTTAAAAATTTCCGATACGGATACGATACGGTTTAAACCGTATATACGGATTTCGTATATACGAAATAGGCCTGATACGAAATTTCGTATATTTAAAACCGTATACCGTATCGTATTCGTATTTTAAAACCGTATCGTATCATTTTGCTCAGCCCTATCTGATACATAAATAAGTTATGTGTCTAGTATCTCTTAAGTGGGCCCATTGGGTCACACACAAATGTACAGGGTAGTTATAATATGAGTAGAACTCATTAATTAATTACCGGGTCCAAAGCTAGTTTGGCCCAGCTACAACTCTTCAGGTTTATGGAAACCTACTAGGATTAGGTTTATGGAAACCTAGATCTTCCTCTTTACTATATATATGGGGTTCCTGTGAAGGAATTATTCATTCAATTCAACTCAATCCATTATGAGAATACTCCACATATTATATAGATAGAAAATAGTTTCTCTAGAGAGAGGTTGGTAAACCCTTTCGGTACTAGCATACCAGTTGTAGCTCCGTACGTGTGGATACTAATGGAGGCATCATAATTGGGGTGTTAATTATTATTATGGGATTCTTATTATTATTCTGGGTTCTTAAGGATTTCTTATATTATACATATTTCTTACTATTATATGATTCCGCTGCGAGAAGGTATGTGATTCATCTTACTTGTATTTGTTAATTCGTTCAATACTTGCGATTTGATCTTGGCTAATTGGGTTTGTGTGAAACTAGTTTATATCCTCAAAACCCTTCAAGCTAATGATTGGAGAAGGAAAGAAATGGTACACGATAGTGCAACATATTATGTCCCATAATCATGAACTTACAAGATTAGAATGGTAGCTTCATCGACCGGAGAGGAAAATTACTACAGAAAAGGCAAAAGCAATTTTGTCCTTTGAAAAAGTTGGGATAGGACCTATAGATAATTATAGGTACTAGTCAAACGATGCGGGAGGAGACAATCACATAGGGCACACATTGGAGGATCATATCAATTTTGTGAACAGGTTTTTATAATGTACACTTTAATTTGTCAAATTAATTGATTTATATTAATTTAGTTCGGACTGTATTAATTGACTCTGTACCTTTATAAGTTAATTTTCAGTTACATATAATTGCTTTAACGTACTGTTATTCACATGTTACGTAATAGATTGAGAATGAAGAAGATTGAAGGAGGTGATGCGAAAACCGTTATTGGACTGCTGAATGAGGAAGTTGCAAAGGATCCCGAGTTCTTTTATAAGTTGAAAACGGATGAGAGCGGCAGACTGATAAGCTTATTTTGGTGTGACTCATTGATGAAAGAGTATTATAGAATATATGGTGATGTCATCATTTTTTACACAACCTATAGGACTAATCGGTACAATTTAATTTGTGCACCTTTTGTCGGAGTCAACAATCACTGGAAAAATGTCAAGTTTGGATGCGCATTCATTACCGATGAGAAGATAGAATCTTTCGTATGGCTCTTGGAAACATTTAAGGAGGCTATGGGTGGTAAATGTCCAACAACTATTTTCACCGATCAAGATCACGCTATCACCAAGGGAATAGAAAAGGTATAATTCATTTTCCGTAGTTAAGTAATTGTGTATTTATGTTTGTCTTTTATTATATAAGAAAGTGTGTGCTAATCACTTGCAAATATGGTTGTCAACCGATTGTGTTGTTACAAAGTAATGCCAGTTCTTTCAATTTCGTAACATGTAGTTTTATGTTAGCAACCTAATGATTTATATTCTTTACCCTAGTTTTTTTTTTAAAACGTATTGATTAAACTCAATAAGTTTATTCTGATATATATATATGAAAGTATCCACTGATCAAACGTAACTATGGTTATCTACTTAATCTTATGCCTAATATTCACCGTATTAATTATTATGCAGACATTTCCGAGATCGAGGCATAGACTATGTTTGTGGCATTTGCAAAAGAATGCTGTCAGCCATCACGGATCTCTAAAAAGCAACTCGTCTTTCAAAGAGGCATTCAATAAATGTTTGTCAGGGTGCTCCAACAAAGAAGAATTTCAATGTTGTTGGGATGATATGGTAACAACTTATAATCTTAGAGAAGAACCTAACTTTTCATGGTTCTCTAGGTTGTATGAACTTAGAGAAAAATGGTGCACGACACTTAACAAAGATTTTTTCTCCGCTGGAATCTTGTCTTCGCAACGCAGTGAAAGCACAAACAACGCATTGGGTTTCCGAGCTACTAAGTGTATAAGTTTAACTCAATTTTATAAATTATTCAAGAACACTGTGGAAAGATGGAGGAAAAGTGAGCTGAAATTGGAATTCTACTGCTCGAAATCTCAACCGTCTTCGGATTTTACTATGAGTGGTATGTTGAAACATGCGTCGGAGGTGTATACATATTCCATTTTCCGTGACTTTGATTATGAGCTTAAAGTGGCCATGGGGACCTTTGCAAGACAAATTTCTAAGGATAAAAACCAAAAGGTTTACGAGGTGTCCACTGATGAATGTTTGGGTTCCTCTAAAGTTGTTAAGTATGGGTTCTCAACTAATCCGGTGACTGTTTGTTGTTCTTGTAAAAACTTTGAAGAATCTGGTTGGTTGTGTTGTCATTGTATAAGGATTCTGCACATGCACTCAGTGACACGAACTCCATCGAGGTATATTTTGCAGAGGTGGTCTAAAATTGTGAAGAAGGAAGTTTGGGACAGATTGTACGAAGGTAATCCCAACGAAACCGACACCGCAAAGCTACTCAGTATCCCTTGGCATCATGATATGGCGAGAAAGTTCTACAATCTCATCTTGAAAGCACAAGAGCATGTGGAGACGCGGTTAGTGATTGAAGAATCTTAGAGAACCGCAGTCGAGTGCATTGACAACCAAATAGCTTCTTTCGCTTCAAGCTCGGATAACCATCCAACGGCAATAGGTATAAATATAAATTCAAGACAGAATGCGGAAAGAATATTGGACCCTGTTCGATCCAATACAAAAGGGAGAATAAAACAAATCAAGAGTCATTTTAATCAAAGAAAGGGCACACCTCCTACAGTAGGTTCTCAACAAGAGTCAAGTACAGTAATCCGTAATCGTCATCTTATTTGACTGAGCTTTGTAATTTTTGTAAATTTTTTGATATTTTCAGGAAATGTAGATTTAGTTTTAATTCAAGTCGAAATTTTTATGTTGACACCATTAAAATACTTTGTCATCTCCTATTATTTGAGACCCAAGGTTGATAAGATTAGCATTGCAAGTGGTTTGGAAATTATTAGTTTGCGACATACTATTTTATGTTTTAAACCTTCAATTTATTTTTGTAATAATTACACGCAACAATTTTAAAAAATAAAACAGTATCTTGCGAACTTAAAAGTGCAGGTTATAACATGGAAAGGTGATGAATTTAAAACTAATGTTGTGAATTTCCAATGACTTGTGAATAAAATCTGATTTTATTGATTTAATAGGTCATAATTTTAAAATAAAAACATATCATTCCAATATTGGGGGTTATGAACATCTAACAAAAGTTTAGTTTAGTTACACTGTTTAAATTACAAAAAAAAAAAGTACATGTGAACAAAATAGAATGTTCTGAACGTAATATGATGTTGTGAATTTAAAAGTTGAGGTTATGACATTAATAGATAATGAACTTAAAACTCTATTTGTAAATATCCCCTTAAAAGTTCAATGAAACTATTATTATTAATTTAATGGTGGAAAACGTTAAACAAAGGGTTATTATTCCAAATTTGTTTGGGTTTTGAACATAAAATTGGGATAATTTATTAATTATATATTTTAAGTTATGTTTTGTATGGAAATATAGTAAATTATGTTTTGTACATAAAACAAATTGTTTTGAAATTAAAACTAGATGTTCTGTCAGTAAAAGATCATGAACTTAATATGTACAAGTTTTTAACCTGAAACAAAAGTGTAACACTTAATTCCTTTGTACAATAAACTAATAGTTGATCTAAAAAACTTCACTAAATTAAAATGTTACCCAACATAAGAGACAAACTAAAATCATAGCAAAGTTGAACAAGATATATGCAGTATCAAAATAAAAATCATCTATTGCATCATTTTTTCGACTTCCTTGAAGGAGCGCCTTATGTCATTCTTCATAATCTTTCTTTGGTTCTGAACGTCCAATTTTAGTTGCTCTTTATTCGCATGGAAATCATCGACATTGTTTAAAATATCCGCTCTAACTTTGTTCAGGTTGCATGTTACAAGTTGCAAGCAAACTAATGCCCGATATAGACGTCGTCTGCGAGACTACATAAATCAATTATTTCAATTTAAAACAGATTTCATTAAAGACATGAAACCTAATATACATATCAAATCAAATGAATTAGAAAACAAACCTCTAACAAAGGAGTGAAATCATGGCTACCATCATAACTCTCCATAAAGTACATCAGATAAACTCCACAATCATTGTTTTCATTAAGTGCCCAATCAAAATGAACCACATTAACCTCAAAATTAATAATGTTAGAAGCAGTCGGATGACACACAGACTCAAGAAAAGTGCTGATTTCATCTCGCTGAAATAAGGCACAATCAACAATGAGTTAAAGTTAAAAGAAAAAATAGACAAAAAAAGGTATGTCTGATTTGAGTTATAATAGTTTATGTAACACACCACAGATTCAGCCAAAAATAAGCAAGGTTCTCGGTCACTGCGCTTTATGTTGTCCAGGTACTCAACAATTCCAGTAGCGATGTTGATCACAACAACACAGAAATGATCATCAGAAAAAATAGGGGACAAAGAACTGTTGAGTAAGAGCCAATTTACAATGGAAGTGCATTAGACAAGTTGATTATTACACATACATATCTTAAAAGAGAACATTCAAAGACAGTAACGAAAAACATAATTCCAAATATAGCAGGAAACGTGGCCATACCATTTCCACTTTGGACAGATCCCACGATTTATGGTTGCAATCAACCCACTACTTCCATGCGGTATGCTGAATATGAACAGTTTGTGTATTCGGTGTTGCGCTCGAATCAAGTACAACTTTCAGCGATTTCTGTTTTGAATAAAAAATATTATTGTTGTTTGTATTTTATCATTTAAATATAAAAAAATACGATACAATATTTGTCCACGAACTAACCGAGTGAGATAACCTAAAGCAAAATACAAGAGGATGTTCCATGCGACGCCTTGATAGCTCATTTAGATATAAAGCCCAACACTCGATAACATTACATTGAATCTTTTGGAAGGTCTCAAGTGAAAGAATATCCTTCCTTACAAGTAAATGTTGGTCTGAAAACCGAGCTAACACCTCACTGCACATAGACATTACAAAATGGAAAAGATTAAAGCATATATAACAAGTTTAACAACACATCAACAATCATCATATTTATGAAACAAAAATCATACCTAATATGTACATATATAGATGTAAAAAAAAAAAAAAAAAAAAAAATCATGAAGAAACGCAAACTTACGTGGGTGATGTTGTTTCGGACAAAAAACAGTAGTCACAAACTTGTTTCTCCAATTGTCTCATCCCATAAAAGCCAGAAGATTTCCTTTCATGAATTTAGACAAATAATCGACTTCAATATCCGCTGAACCAAGATCAATAAAGCATAAATTTGCTCCTTCATTAATATGTCATTCATTTGAGTTATCAGTAGCAATATCATTAGATCCTTCAACTGCTCGAGTATCAGAACATTCATGTACGTCATTATCACAACGGTCAGCTGTTGGAGAAATGTTTACATTATCAAGACCGGCTTCAACAGTGGCAAATGTTTTGACAGATTTTTGCAACATATCTTTCACCAATTCATCAATATAAGCTTGCCAACCGGGACTTTCCATAATGCGTTGAGTTTGGGAAACAATCTCCTCTTGAGATACATGTCTGCTACGGAGATCAACGGTAGACAATCTTATCATGTGCTCTTTCATTATCACCTCAAAGTCCCTCTTTAGTATTGCTCCAAACTCATCCAATGCCGAGGCCAAAAATATAAAATGTTATTAATTTAAAAATATATTATCTTAAAAACCATAATTATATGAACTTGAAAAACCATATTATGATCTGAAAACATAATTTTCTATAAATAAACGCAAGATTATTAATGAAAAACATAATCATATCGACTTAAAAAACCATGTTCTGATAATTAAACAAATTGTTATGAAGTTAAAACTAACAGTTGTAAAGTTCACTGAAATTATTATCTTCATAAGGTTCTACAGTTATAAGTTAAGGTAATCAAGTTAAAACGTAGGGTTCTTCTGTTAAAACCAATACGTACAGTTCTGTTCTTAAAACGTAGGGTTTTAAAGGAAAAAAAAATTGAGATTAAAAACCAAAAGAAAGATTATGAAATTTTAAAAAAATTATAATACAGGGTTGTCAAATTAAATTATAAAGATTTAAACATAAAAAATGTCATTATTATCTTATAAAGGTATAATCACACTTACGAAACATAATTTAGGAAGTATCATACTTATAACCAATGTTCCAAAACTAACATAATTGCATTTAAGTGACAGCCAAATATTTCTTACTTGAAATTAATAAAAACAATAAACTCACATTAGCTGAAAGCGACTTTATTTCAGAATTGGAGGGAAGATCAGCAGGTATAGCATAGTGGATAAAGCGAAACGATGTATCACCTATGTCAATATTTACATTGACACCATCATCCCCTAAACGTATCTCCGTCTCCAAATAATTAACTACAGAAACTGGATCTTTACGACCAGAAACAGACCATTCACTATAAACTTTGGTAATTGGATCGTTGTCAAATCGAATACATCGGTCCCGTAGCCTACCTGCAACTAGACCTGTCAAAATTCGACCCGACCCGAAAAACCGACCCAACCCGACCCGTTTTTTTAGGGTCAAGACCCGTAAAATTTTACCCGTGACCCGAACCCGAAATGACCCGTTAATTTAGGGTCAAGACCCGCCCGACCCGTTCGACCCAATGGGTCAAGTGTAATTTCGTGTAACAAGACTTTTTGAACCTACAAAATTAATATTTCATGAAAAAAAAATAATTTAATATAAATAATTATTACAACCTCAATATTATAAGTTGAAATATCAAAATGATGATTAAAATTATGATTGAAATATTATGAATATATTCATAAATAAACTATTTTAATTTTATAAATTACAAGAATGAATATATATCAACTTTAGTATTACATATGTACAATAAAATATGTACATAATGTAAAATAACAATAAAAGAATTTTTTTAATTAGAAAAAATAATAAATAAAAAGGCGCGAAAAACGTATTTTTGACCCGTATTTTGACCCGAAACCGACCCGACCCTAACCCGACCCGACCCGACCCGTATTTGAGCTAAACCCGTATTGACCCGACCCGTATTTTGACCCGACCCGTATAACCCGAACCCGACCCGCCCGACCCGTTTGACAGGTCTACCTGCAACTCATCTTTCGCCCTCTTCTTAAGATCGGCATCAACCCAATGTTGTATCAGAGGAAGCTTGATTGGCGCTCTAATGCCTTTAAAAGGTAAACAATGCAGATACGCTATCAATAAAATCAATACACAACCGTTAACCTGTAGGTTTATATCCGTATATAGACCTTTTAATTCACAGGATTATAATGAAAACTTTTACAAGATTTATAGTCATAAATTGAAATTGCAAAACATAGTATAAAGATTTAGAATTAACCTTTTAATCCTTTAGAATTGGCCTAAGATCAATACCAAAATTATGGTATCTCCTAATTATCTCACCCAAGATGATTTGAGAAATACCCTTTGAGATTTGCTAGAAAATTAGAGAGAAAAGAACAGCTTCTTTTTCCTCAAGTTTTTGTGTTGTTGTATTTTTGTGAATGAATGAATTAGGTCCAGAGAGATTAGGAGAATTTTTAGGTTAAGTAGAGAGGAAGCAAAACTCCCTCTCCAAGCAACCTATCACACGTCCCAAATAGAGATGGAGGTGGACTTATCCACTTCTAAATTTAAGCCCAAAACCTAATTAAAAGATTAACCCAATTAATTAGTTTTATATAGCTTGTAATGTATAATGTTAATTATAATATCCATATATTATAATTAATCATAAATATCCGTATATTTATAATTTACTAATTAATTATAACTGATTAAAATTAATTAGCCTACATTATACGCCATAATCAAATATAACCTTTTATATTCAATTTTCGAATTACAGCTAATTCCTCTCATCCAGTATTATTTAATCATTATTAAATAATATTCATTATCACATTTGACTAACCTCTTAGTCATATTGGACTAACCTTTTAGTCACATTTGACTAACCGTTTAGTCAACAACACCGACTAACCTTTTAGTCATTAAATAAGGCATCGATATGATTATTTTCTCAAATAACCACATCTCTCAAACACATCCTTTAGGTGTGACTCTTAGGGACCAGTTGATCACCGCCATCTGTATGACAATAACGTCAAACTTATCTAGCAAGCCAACCGTTATTGATAAACGTTAATCAACTGATTAAATACAAAATGTACCCTGTGTACCTTTAGAGATTTATTTATGTTATTGCCCTAACTGTGGAGGACACTAACCCCAACAATCTCCCACTTGTCCGTACAAGTGTAGGTGCGATAACCGATTCTCATATCCATAATAAATTTCTCCCACTCAATGTAAACCAATTTGCAAAGTCTGTACTTTCAAAGGTCGTAGTTCACAAGCGATCAGTATCAAGAGTGGTTTCCCCGACTAGAGAGTAACTTAACTGATAAACGAATCAATATTCGAGCATGGCCATGCATTTTCAGTTACAGCTCCTCGAGTGGCCCTGAGAATAAATATTATAACTCGATAGAAGTTTGGATATTTCCCGCAACTCGAATCCTGCAGATGTAAGCGCAGCATGAAATGACCCAGTGAAAATCTGCTTGGCCTCCTGTTACGGTCGACCGTGAGAAAGAAACCAAAGTCACCCTAAATCTGCCTTAATCTCAAGAGACAGTCGATAGTCAAAAGAATCGACTCTAGGAACACTATGGATGTCCTATCCACGACCCGGCACCTAATGTTCTAAAACATTTAGGACTCCATGTAGTCGTCACAAAAATGTCTGCGCGATTTCAAGAAACCGCATCTGTGATCGATCACCAACGCTTGACTTATAGCTCGTTGAACCCACCATCAATCGACGTCACAAAATAATTGCCTGAGTTATCAGCTCGTGTAGGCGATTACGGACCAATACAAATATAATGTTTTCCAGTTCACTTTGTGGTGTTCAAAGTTGTCCGTACAATCCACATGGAAAAACAAAATATATAAAACAAAACGATGATGTTATAAATAGTATATGAAAAAGATACATTTATCTAATCCACGTCAAGTACTAGTATAACCAGGAACACGTTTAATTCTCATGAATATAACATGCCCATCATGCTTATCATATACCGACGTACAAATCTAGACTAGTTGCTGGACTTGAGGCTCTTCAGCCTGGAAGATGGCACCTCTATTAACATAATAGACGGTGATAGTGTCATTCGAACTAGGAGCTACAGTTAGTCCTTGTAAGAACTGACGCATCCATACAGCTTCCCTTGCAACTAAATAGCATAGTACTCGGACACAGTCGTAGAATCTACTATAACACTATATTGTGGAACTTTCCAGCTGACCGCATCACCATAAAGAGTAAAGACGAATCCGAGTTGAGATATCGAGTCATCTCGATTCGTGTGGAAGTTAGCGTCTGTACAACTGATTGCGCATTGCCTTATAGTACCTCCATAAGTCAATACCCATTTCAGATGCCACGTCTGCACGTGAGCACATTATGGCATACATGATCGATCCTACTGCCGAAGCATAAGGAACACGACTTGGTCATTCTGAATCTCTCAAGAATCTTATCTATATAAGACTCCTGACTGAGGGATAACATCCGTCGTGATCTATCTTTATAGATACGGAGCCCCAAAATTCGTTGTGCCTCACCCAGATCTTTCAGCTGGAAATGGTTCTTTAACCAAACTTTTACCGAAGTTAAGAGAGGTATGTTATTCCCAATCAAAAGTATGTCATCGACATATAGTATTAGGAATACGATCTTGCTCCCACTCGACTTGATATATAGGCATGGTTCCTCGACCGATCGAGTGAATCCATTCTCCTTTATCACTTGGTCGAATCGATGATTCCAACTCTGTGAAGCTTGCTTAAGTCCATAGGTGGAACGCTTAAGCTTGCAAACCTTCTTAGGATTTTCAGGATCAGTGTAACCTTCGGGTTGTACCATGTACAACTCCTCCTCCAAATAACCGTTTAAGAAGGCGGTTTTTACATCCATTTGCCAAATTTCATAGCCATGAAATGCGGCAATCGCTAAGAGAATTCGAATGGAACGAAGCATGACTACGGGTGCAAAGATTTCATCATAGTGCAACCCTTGCACTTGAGTGAAACCCTTTGCCACTAGTCGTGCCTTGTATATATCTGGTTGTTCTTCTACAGATCGCTTTATCGCATAAAGCCATCTGCACTGAAGAGGCCTAGCCTTATCAGGTAAGTCAACCAGATCCCATACATCGTTCTCGTACATCGAGTCCATCTCGGATTGCATGGCTTCTTGCCATAGCTTTGAGTCAGAACATGTCAGGGCAGCTTTATAGGTTACGGGTTCGTTACTCTCAAGGAGTAAAACGTCGTCTCTCCCATTCTCCTCGACTATACCGATATATCGATCTGGAGGAATGGAGAGTCTACCCGACCTTCTGGGTTCCAAGGGAATATCAACCGCAGCAGACGAAGAAGGAACAGTTTCCTCCATTGGTTGTTCGGTTGTTGGTTCAAGAATCTCCGACAGATCGAAGGTTCTATTACTTCTCTTGTCTTCGAGAAACTCTTTCTCTAAGAACTTCGCACTATCCGCAACAAAAACACGGTGTTCGGTAGGCGAATAGAAGCAATGACCAAACATTCCTTTTGGATAACCAATAAAGTATGTCTTGACCGATCGCGGGCCGAGCTTATCCTCGTGTCAACTACTTGACATAAGCCTCGCACCCCCAAAGCCGAATAAAGGACAAGTTAGGGACCGTTCCCTTCCATAACTCGTATGGAGTCTTGTCAACAGCTTTAGACGGACTTCGGTTAAGTATAAGAACAGCTGACAAAAGAGCATAGCCCCATAATGAGTCAGATACAACCGTGTGACTCATCATGGATCGAACCATCTCATGTAATGTTCGATTCCTGCGTTCGGACACACCATTCAGTTGTGGTGTTCCAGGTGGAGTTAACTGTAGTACTATCCCGCGGTCTTTCAGGTGTCGATCAAACTCAGTTGAAAGATATTCGCCACCACGATCTGAACGTAGTGCTTTTATCTTTCTATCCAGTTGGTTCTCAACCTTATTCTGGAATTCCTTGAACTTGTCAAAGGACTTACTTTAATGCTTCATCAAGTAGACATAACCATATCTACTCAAATCGTCCGTGAAAGTGATAAAATACCTATAGCCATCTCTAGCGTTGATTGACATAGGTCCACACACATCAGTATGTATGAGTCCTAATAGGTCAGCAGCGCGCATTCCAACACCTTTGAAGGTAATTCGAGACATTTTGCCTATAAGACATGATGCACACGTGCCAAAAAGTTTCATAGTCAAATGGGGCAATTGTCCCATTATCAATGAGTTTTTCCACGTGTTTCTCGTTCATGTGTCCCATACGGCAATGCCATAGATATGTTTGATCTTGTCACCAACCATTGCTTTCTTGTTACTCACATGCATTATATCTGTGGTTTGATCTAAAACATAAATTCCGTTCATGGAAACTGCTTTACCATAAATCATATCGTTTAAAGAGAAAATACAGCTATTATTCTTTAAAACGAAAATCCGTCTTTATCAAGTACGGATAAAGAAATAATGTTTTGGATAAACTAGGTACATAGTAACAGTTATTCAGTAATAACTCAAAACCGCTTGGGAGTTGGATTACATATGTTCCTACTGAAACGGCAGCAACTATTGCTCCATTCCCCACTCGCACAGATGAGAACCACAACCAGTATCAAGTACCCAAGTTCCGAAACTTGCATGGTTAATCCTCAATCATATGAATAAAAGAAGACATACCAACAGGAATGACGTGGCCTGCTTTTATGTCCTCAGCATACACGGGGCAGTTCCGCCTCCAATGCCCAGACTTGTGGCAATGGTGGCACTCCATGCTCTGCTTCGCTTTTGCCTTGCCTTGTGAGCTACCGCTAGACTCACCAGGCCCACTCTTTTCAATCACTGGCTTCTTAAACTTTGGCTTTCCTACAGTTAGGTTAGCCGGAACCGTACCCTTACCCTTGTGCTTGTTGCCTATCATGAGAACATCTTGTTTCATGCTCCCACTCAACTTCAGATCACTCTCCGTCTGTACGAGGAGTGAGTGAAGCTCATGTAGACTTTTCTGCATGTCATTCATGTAATAGTTTGCCCTAAAGAGGGCATACCCATCATGAAGAGAGTGAAGCACTCGATCAATGATGATCTTCTCATCGATCTTGCAACCAAGCTCCTCCAGTTTTTCAACATTCTCGATCATGTCGAGAAGGTGTGGACCAACCGGTTGGCCCTTCTGGAGTCTCGCCTCAAAGAAACGAGTAGTATACTCGTAACTCTTAATTCTCGGAGCTTTCGAGAATTCCTTTGTAAGGGTGGTGAAAATCTTGTTTGCACCTTGGGTTATGAACCGTCTTTGCAAATTGGATTCCATTGTATAGATGAGTACGTTCTGTAACGCACCCGCCTCCATCATGAAATCATTGTAAAGATAGAGTTCATTTGCTCCTGCATCGGGAGCTGGTATAGTCGGCAGTGGCTCAGTCAAGTACTTGAGCTTACCGTCAGCGATGGCGGCATTCCGTAATGCGGCCTCCCAATCAGAAAAATTTGACCCATCATTCTTCAGTCGTGTAGACTGATTCATGCAGTCCAAAAATTTTAAGCCATGATTCGCATGTTAGTGTGGCATTTGGCATTGGTTCGTCAGTACGTACAGCCATTTGTTATAGTAGTCATATCTGTATATAACGAATTCGATACTGTGTAAAGAAAGAAGAAGAAGGAAAAACATCGTTTTATAGGTTTAAGTCGTAAAGCTATAACGTTTTAAAGCAATGACTCGTGCACTCATATAATCGACCTCCCTCGAGAATTATATAATTGATCCCAAGACTCAATTTCTTTAAATTGATAAGCTAACTGTTTAGCTAATTCTACTTTTAGAATTCTTGGTCGATAGATTTCAGTAAATCCCATCTATTAGTCCATCATAACTTCGAGATATTACTCGAACTATAATGTTGAGATAAACTAAGTCGACAGCCACTACTTACCCAACGTAGAAGGGGTCATATTATGCCTACCGACGAAGAAGGGATTCATAGTGGTTCGACTCATAAAGACTAATTCTCAATTTCAGTTTTAGAGGAAGGTCCCATCAACTCATTTTAATTCATTTTAAGTGAACTAATAACTAGCATTTTTGTGAATGATTAAATTGAGGTGATAGCCCTAAACAAGTGACATCCGTATGTCTATGATCTAGGATGCAACTATATGATCCATTTTCATGCATATTAGGTGGTTTGGTTTAGTTTAGGCGGAATATGATGCTACTACCTAACGTGAATGCAATAAAACGGTAAATGAAAGGAAACGCAAAAACAAAAAAAAAACCTAGTGTGACCTATCCCTATGAAAATAAAAACAAGATACAATTTGGAATCCATCCATGGACCCTAAAGCTTGTCTTCATTCTTCATCTTGGGCTTTAAGTGGGAGTCCATCTTGAATCTTCTCAAAATTACATTTTTTGAATTACAAAAATAAAACTATTTACATTCTAATTCAAAATATGCCAAAATTAAAATATTACAAGATGGGAGATTCGAGATCTCAAAAATACAACCAAATTGTGTTTCCTTCATTACAAAAACACAATCTTCTAAGGCCACACTAGTAAATTACAACCGTTTGTACAAAAATTAATGCGTAAAAATAAACCATTCATACAAACATTCATTCACAAAATATAGCATCAACTAAACAATATAAAAGCAATGCATACGAATTGATTTATATCCAAACCACCCTTTTAAATGATTATCATTATGCAACAATTCCTTAATTGTTCATAATATCTTAATCAAAATAATAATCCAAAATCAATTTATATTATCATTATAACATAAATTAGATCTTAAAATATTTTAAACCTTTTTAAAATATTAGGTATCATAATTATTATGAACTGCTTCACAATAACATAAAATATATTATCTTTATAATATAACAAAATTTTAATTTCCAAAAATTAAAACCATCTCGGCCAAAGATACACAAACCGAATTAAATTTCATTTTTAATCAAATTTTCGGCCCCTTTTATTTTTTAATAAAACGTGATAAACTAGTTTTCAAAAAAAAATTAAATCGGCCAAAATTAAAAAAAAACAAAAAAAACAAAGTCTAATTCGGCCAACAAAAGAACATAGAATTAAACAGCTTTAATTCTATTAGATAACTAATTAGATCAATACTAACTCAATTTTAATCCGTATTAAACATTGATTTAAGAGATTCAATTTAACCTTTTAAATTTAAAATCTTAAAATTGTAGATCTAATGATTAACAACATGATATGTTCATTAACATACATTAATTTGGTCTTTTAAGTTTTAATTCAATCGGTATTAAATCAAAACCTATACAAAATCATAAATTATAGTTTTAACATCTTAAAACATTGATAAATATGAATCAAATAGACCAAATTAAGCCAAAAACATAACCAAAAACACACGGCCATACTTAATCAAATTGATTAAAAAATTACAAAAAAAACATTCGGCCAACTTGATCAATCAAAAGCATAAGGCCACTAACAAAACATACGGCCCATTAGATTAATGTGATTTATGATCATGCTATTCAATTTTAATTGCCCAATCATACGGCCTATATGATTAATGGTGTTTATTGATCATGCAATTCAATTCAATGGATTATAACAATACGGCAAACTCAAAAACAAACCAATTCATTAGGCCAAAAAGTCAAAATAGATTTAAATCATACGGCCAAGTGTATAAAATTTTATACAAAATCGATTTTATGAAAATCTTATAAAAATTTCATGTGCCCTAAGTCTCTGATACCACTTGTAGGTTTATATCCGTATATAGACCTTTTAATTCACAGGATTATAATGAAAACTTTTACAAGATTTATAGTCATAAATTGAAATTGCAAAACATAGTATAAAGATTTAGAATTAACCTTTTAATCCTTTAGAATTGGCCTAAGATCAATACCAAAATTATGGTATCTCCTAATTATCTCACCCAAGATGATTTGAGAAATACCCTTTGAGATTTGCTAGAAAATTAGAGAGAAAAGAACAGTTTCTTTTTCCTCAAGTTTTTGTGTTGTTGTATTTTTGTGAATGAATGAATTAGGTCCAGAGAGATTAGGAGAATGATTAGGTTAAGTAGAGAGGAAGCAAAACTCCCTCTCCAAGCAACCTATCACACGTCCCAAATAGAGATGGAGGTGGACTTATCCACTTCTAAATTTAAGCCCAAAACCTAATTAAAAGATTAACCCAATTAATTAGTTTTATATAGCTTGTAATGTATAATGTTATTTATAATATCCATATATTATAATTAATCATAAATATCCGTATATTTATAATTTACTAATTAATTATAACTGATTAAAATTAATTAGCCTACATTATACGCCATAATCAAATATAACCTTTTATATTCAATTTTCGAATTACAGCTAATTCCTCTCATCCAGTATTATTTAATCATTATTAAATAATATTCATTATCACATTTGACTAACCTCTTAGTCATATTGGACTAACCTTTTAGTCACATTTGACTAACCGTTTAGTCAACAACACCGACTAACCTTTTAGTCATTAAATAAGGCATCGATATGATTATTTTCTCAAATAACCACATCTCTCAAACACATCCTTTAGGTGTGACTCTTAGGGACCAGTTGATCACCGCCATCTGTATGACAATAACGTCAAACTTATCTAGCAAGCCAACCGTTATCGATAAACGTTAATCAACTGATTAAATACAAAATGTACCCTGTGTACCTTTAGAGATTTATTTATGTTATTGCCCTAACTGTGGAGGACACTAACCCCAACATAACCACTGATTGAGAATCGTTTTCGAAATACCTCTTCACCGCATGACAAAGTCTATCCAATACAAATGTACACCAGTCAAGCTGCGGGACTTGAGATATATCTTCCAGCACTCTAAAAAGTGATTTGTCAACCTCTCTATCAGCATTCAGTGACAACAAAATTAACACGGAATATAAAACAAATAACCTCTTAAAATCATCACCTTCGTTCACCTTTTCACGAAAGGCGGTAACCACCTTATCTAATGTCATTTCCTCCTCCTTCGACACTTTAAGAATCTTCATCCATTTATTTACCAAAGAAATATCTTTTGACTGCCCTTTTACATGATACGTGGTAGCCTGAATCCTTTTATCGGGATTGATTGGGATACAAAGATTGTCATGAACATCATCAGGAGTAATATGGTAAACATTGTTTCCAAGGGTTTGTGAACAATTGTATGGGTTAAAATTCTGGACTAACCACGGAAGAATACCTAAAGGAAGAGATTTGATCTTAAGCATTAGTAAACCACCAAAGCCCAATTCGCGGACATCCTCAACTTGGCGAGTAGTAAGATCCTTCACGGCCTCCAAGAAAGACTTTGGACTACATTTGCTTGACTATGACTTTTTGATGCTGCAAACAAAGATAAGGTAACCGAACGTCATTAAAAATATAGAAATCGATAATTAAAATCAAACACTGAATGATAGAAAATGGCCAAATGAAGTTGCACATTGCCTAAATGCTTTAAGAACAAAAATTTATAAAACAAACATCTACAACATAGCATTATCATACTATATTTCTTCAAGAAAATTAAACGATTGAAAAAAAGAAAAAGTACAAGCTATAACAACAGTCTTACATAATCGCATAATCTTTTGATGATCGAATATTGCAAAATTGTTGTTTCATCCTATGTCGAGCAACACGTTCTGATGGATCATTGTCCGTGGTTTCGTTTACGTGCTCTGGTAAACTATCAATCGTACTCGTAGCTATAGTCATAGACGTATTTGTAGGTGTTTTGGACCTCTTATACGTTTTACAATGGTCTGTAGACTGTTTCATAGCTGTTCGAAAAAAAAAAACAAAAAACCAAAAACAAAAAAAAAAAAAAAAAAAAAAAAAAAATTCAAATGTCATTCTGAAAAATGGTTAGGAACCCACAACAAAACAATGTTGCATTGAATTGTCATTTGAATGTAGTGGTTGAGTTGGTAATTTGACAATCTTTCCGCATTAATGACCCTAGTCCGAGCTTTCTCGGCTTCACATTTTGCTCAATCTTTTCTTCCCTTTTTTTAGTTGTTCACCCAATGTTTAATAGGTAATGAGTGAAGTTCAAACTCATAGAGTCATAGAGTCATAGGTCATGGGTTTAAATCTAAATTATTGTCAATTTTTAATTTCTCCTATAAGTCGTTTCTACGTATTAAGACAACTTGCTATGCTCGAGAAATTGGAATTGTCGTCCAACTTTCGGGAACATAATTTTACCGAAGCCCACGTCCTAAGCCTTACCAATTTACGCAAATTATACCTAATAATATGAGACTGGTGATAAACATCGCATATTTTGTGATCTTACATTCAGTTGGATATCATCAGTTTAAGATCCTGCAAATTAAGCCCTCGAATTCCTAAGTGCCATCAAAAGCAAGCAAATTTCTTTGTACCTCGACATATCCAAAGCAGAAATTATCAGACAACATTTCTATTTCGTTCTCGAACTCGTTCACGCCCAATCTACAAGACTTAAACATGTCTTATAAACGGTTATATGAGACACTCCCAAATCTGTCATAGGAAGTGGAAATACTAATTGAAGTAGATTTTCGTTTGAATATTTTTTAGGGCACTTACCTGCATGTTTCGCAAACGTATTCTCGTTATATCTAAACAACTACAGGTTTTCCAACCCCTCTTAAATTCTCTGTCTCGAAACTGGTGGTGATCTATCAGAGCTCAACCTATCAAATAAGTGAACTGTTTTCCGGAGAGCTTCAAGACAGTTGGATGAATTTAAACTAGCTAAGAGTCTACACATAGATAACAACAGATACTGCAGAAATATACTGAACTTAATCGCTATTCTCAATTACCTTTAATATTTGCACCTAAATAATACGGAGTAATAATAATAACTTTTCAAACAATTATCCATAAACCTTGGGTACAACCGTACAACTCATTAACTCATTAAACGGTGTTTAATTATTGATCCAAGATGGTTTAATGAGTTTTTTGGATCAATAAGTAAACATTCAACCCAAAAGATAATAGTTTTTCAAGTAATCAACATTCAACTCCAAAAGATTACAAATTCTTACAACATTAATCTCACAACTAAAACAGATCTCCACTCCCAGTGATTCTTCAAAGTTCTGTTCAAAAGAATTTGCCTGGCTTGCATTATTCATTTTTCATATTTCATATTATAACAAATTAACAATAATTTGTATATATTAATTACAATAAAAATTAGTTTTTAAATCAATAAATGTCCTTACTTGAATATTTCTAGTAGGCGCCTCTTATGTAAGAGTCACTACAACAAATTAACACTTGGGCCACGAATTATGCCACGGCAATTAGTGAAACGTGGCATAATTTGCTTTAGCCACGGAAAAAACTATTTTGACTGGCCACGGGAAAAATTTATGCCACGAAAGTAATATGTCGTGGCAAATAATCACTTGCGCCACAGAAAAAGTTAAAATCGTGGCAAAAACATTCATTTAGCCACGATTATAACTTTTTCCGTGGCGCAGATGAGTATTTGCCACAACATCATTTTTCTAGTGACAAAAAAATCCTTCTTTAGTTATATTAGATTATAACTTGTATGTGACATAATAAAGCTACAATAAACCGATACACGATACTCCCTCCATTCATATCCACACTACCACTATACCATTTTCATCCATTCAAATCCACACTACTACTTTCCTTATTTATTCAACTTTTTACTCAATTTTTACACAAAATATTGCTTTTGACCCCACTTTAAAGAAAAATTTGCCCAAATTATTGTCCTTTATTAATTTTTTATTTTATTTCTTAAAAATTGTGCAAAAATGAAAAGTGTAGTGTGGATATGAATGGAGGGAGTAAATAATAAGAAAAAAGAATTGTGTAAAAGTATAAATTTTTCTTATTAAATCTATCAATTTATATTATATGTGCTTAAAAATATCAAGTTTTATTTGATTTTTTTATCAAATCAAAATAAATTTCATTTATATGAAAGTTAGATAACAATTAAAATAACTTTCGTATTAACTATTTATAAGACTTTAATGGTTTAAGTGTTATAACTTTAATCATAAAAATTAAAATGTAATTAAATATCTAAGATAGAGACAAATATTATTTTTTTTTTTTTTTTTTTTTTTTTTTGTAAATTAGGACATTTGCTCTTAAATAATGTTAAAAAAAAAAAATGGACCCAAAAAAAAAATATGGAATATATTCATCTTATAATTCAGACCAAAGAAAAAGGATCAAAGTTACTGCTTAGAAATAATTTAAAAACGAGGTCAATATAAAAGAAGGGAATAACATAATCTCATAAATATTAAGTACAAAAATTTATCCCTAGTAAGTTTATTTATAACCTCGTTTCTTTAAAATAATATTGAAAGAAAAAATTATTTTTAAAAATATTTACTATTTCAAGTTAAATAGTGTAAAATAAAAATTTATAACTTCAAATATTATTGCTAAATCTCAAAATTAGTAACCTGATTAAAGTTTAAATAACTATTGACTGCATAATTAGTTAATAATTTCTAAGTGGTGCAATGGTTAATACATCAACTAGTAAGTGGAAGGTCAAGGGTTTAAATCTCATTTCCAACATTTTTTTTAGCCATGGAAAATTCGTTTCGTGGCAAGAGAAATGTTAGCCACATAGTTTCTTAGCCACGGGATTATCCGTGGCAAAACACTTAGAATTAGCCACGGGATAATGTGTGGCAAAAAAATAAAATTTTGCCACGATTCAGTTTTTTTCGTGGCTATTTAGTACTTGCGCCACGAATTTTGCCGTGGCGCAAGTGACAAATTGTTGTAGTGAGTAGAGGAAACACTGCATTACTTTCCTCGAACTCACTTAGTAAAATATCCAATCCATCATCATACTTGAAAAACAAGTTCTCAGTATACTCCCTGCGACCCTACAAAAAATATTTCAAAAGAGCCATGTTCGTAAAATTATCAATTTTAATTTTCAATTTCCAAACCCAAAATAAACATCAACTAATCAAGATAAACAAAAAATATGATGAAATAAATGTAACAACCCGGTTTTTAGTCGACTTTAATTACTAAGGCGGAAATTAATTAAGTCTTAAACCAGCGTTATTAATTATACAAATAACCCAAAATATTACATCATCGTTTAAGAGTTGAATAAAACAACTCTAAGTACGGAAATTTAGAAGAGTAGCGTTATATATTACATCTCTCTCGAAAACAAACTAAGGTAAAGCAATAAAAGCGTCTCGTGGCCCCATCCAAAATCCAGCTCCTGGTCCACGAACGTCCTGCACAATAAACTATTGGGGGGATGCTCATTGAAGTGACAAAGTGACTAGCTATGCTCATACTTACCCTCGATTTCAATTACTTTGGTTTAATATTATCGCTTTATAAACATAACATTATGATAAAAACATAAACATGCTTAATACATATAGCATATAAAGACATATAAGTCATAATAAGCATGCGGTTTAAAAGCGATAAGTCATATAAGCATGGTATTCAATTAGGAAGGCAAATAACATATAATGTCACAACAATAATATTCATAAATATTCAACAAGATTACAACGCGATATCGGATCGCAAACAAACATACGTATTGTAACATTCACATCATGCAGACTCGATTCAATTCAGAAACTTGTGGTCTTTAATTTTCGAAGATGGTACACACTCGTTCTCATTTAATCAAACAACACACAACACATACTGCTTACGAGCCTGACCACTGAGTAGGCTATTGTACTCTAGTCGCTTGCATCTCACTACCATAGTGCAGCAACTTACTCGACTCGTAAACCACGCCGAATACTATATTACTTGCATCTCATCGTCTAGTGTTCGAAATGATTCGAACTTCAGATACAATCCCGTCAAGTGATCTTTACATGTGGCAAGAACGAATGCTAGTGTCGCGTCCAATAAAGACGAAACACGGCAAGGAGACAGAACCGTAAAGCGCATATGCACATAATGTTACGGTGGCCCTGATAACTTTAGCGAAATAGAGTGAATTAAACCCTAGTCTAGTACATGTACATTAGTATCCACGTTAAGAATGGGCCACGCTATTCGTAGAGCACCTTAACTCCAGATAAAACGACTATTTCCTAAAGCCTGTGGCAAAAACCATGGCATATTCAATTATCTTGTCCGGCAATGGCGACCGCAACAAGACTATCTTAAACCCCACTTCACTCACGATTGACGTTTTCATAATTGAGGCCCAAGCTTGACCTTTTATTTAACTTACTCAAGATTTATTATTTATTTGATATTACATATCACATGTTACTAGACTCTCCTAGTCTCAGCGTCAAACGTTTAAGTATTTGTAGGTTTCATATGATCACATAACACGTTCGTTTATTATTTGAAGTGTTGTTAATTATTAATGTTTTCAAGTTTCTAAATTGAAACGGTTATTAGTATGTCCAATTTTATTTATGTGTTTTTCAAACACTTTAAGTCATTTACTTATTTATTTTCAATTTTCTATACTTAGTAAAATTTTCAATTATTTTCAATATTTCACTATTCACTTTTCACTATTCATAAATCACTATTCACTTGACACTATTCATTGGTCACTATTCATCGTATTTTATACGTATTTTTATACGTATTCGTATTTTTATACTTCGTATTTTATACGTATTGTTATACTTAAGATATTTTAGGTATTTATACTTTAAGATATTTTAAGTTTTTAACTAAATCTTTTTATTTCCTAAGTATAAATTCTAGTTTCAAAAACGTTAAGTTCGTTTTGTACTTAGGCGATTTTTGAAAATATTTTAAAGTCTAGTTTTAAAAATGTTAAGTTCGGTTTGTATTTAGTCATTTATGAAAATATTAGAAAATCATAGTTTTAAAAACGTTAAGTTCGGTTTATAAAAGGTGATCAATGGTATTTATTTTAAAATAAGACTGCTAGATTTAGTCGTCTATTTATTTAAGTTAGTGATTGTATCGTGGATGATTCATTTATAGTCCGTATGTCCAAATTCAATAATCCAATAGCAAAGGTAGTATCACACGATTTAGTTCATTTTTATAATGGTTACATATTTTTATCGGTTTATAATATTTCATTTTTAACTAAATCGATTTATACATAAATTTAATTCTAATTACTATTTAACTTTAGTGACTTAGTGATAATTTCATTTTAGTCAAATTTAGTCAATTTAAAATGCATATGTCGTGTGATATACTATATATGTCAAAATTGATTTATTTCTTTTAATTTCTTAAATCAATTTATTAACTACTAATTAAATTATTTTAACAATTAAACTAAAAAGTGATAAAAGCAAAATTTAACCTAAAAACATCAAAAATGCCGTGAGCTAGTCCATGGTGTTTCTAAATTTTCATTTTTTTGATTTTATTGATTTTTAGCTTAAAGTCTTTATATTTTAATTATTCTAATTATACTAAAACGGTTTAATCTATAATGAAATTTACTAACAATTTCATTTATATTTATGAATAGTGTTTTTCAACACTTTAAATTTCTAACTTTTTAATCTAAATGATTTATAATGTTTAAGTTGATTTATATTATAAGACTAATAATATATAAAACAATAACTAAACATAAACACATATTATTAACAAACATAAATTACAACAAAATCAAAATGAACAACAATGATGAACATCAACATGAATAACATATGAACACTCATGAAGATCATATTAAAGCTCAAGAACACTAATTTTGATTTTAATAATTTATAATTTGTTTTCCTAATTTAGTTTTTTTTTCATAGGAACATTTATTTTATACTAACTTAACACTACATATTATTTACAAAAATTAAAAGTGAAAATTTATTAAAAAAAATAGGGAAAACCGTGGCTTAGGAGTATATTTACAATATTTCTATTTTCCATTTTTATTCACTTTAAACTCATTGTTAATATTTAGCATAATTTTTATATATAACTACAACATAACTAAAACATAATTAAACATATAAATCATATGAATCATAATTAAAAAGGCTCAAAAATAATTTAACTAAACATATGAACATATTACTACAACTTAACTATTATCAATATTACTTATTTATTATCATTTTATTATACTTCACATAACATTCAAACATACATACATGATGTTTAACATCTTTTAAACATAAAAATCATACTTATAAAATCATAATAAAAATCAAATTAATTTTCAAAGAGGCTAATATAAGAAATAACTAGTCACCTTATTTTGAATGTTAATCGTCGGGGATCTAAAATAAATTTTAGATCGGAATTTCTTCACCCATATTACCCATTATCTTCACCCAAATAATCCAAGAGTTAGCTCCTAATACCCACTAATATAACTAGAATTACTAAGGATTTATTAGGTTATTATTGTAGTATTTATTGTAAGTGTTTTTGGAAGAAAAAAGAGAGAAAATAAATGAGAGAAAAGGAGAAGGGTGCTACGACATTCATGAGGAAATGAATGTGATTTTGCTCTTTTTAATTAATGAGGACAAGTCATACAAATTTAGATGATAAGGTTTGATTTAATTAGAAATTTAATGTTTTAATCAAATGATTTAAAGCATCATCAAGCTCATCATCAACCATTTAGTCCACATTACTATTTGGTGCATTAAAAATGTTTTTTAGATGTTTTAAAATGTTTTCCACGAAATTAGTCAGTTTTAAAAAGTCCGGCGTCAAAAGCGATAAAAGTTAAAGGTTGCGCGTTTGACAATTTCTTTGAAATATCTCTACTTTTAAATTCTAAGACTAAAATATTTTATTTATTACTTGAGAAAATATTTAAAAGTGACGGAAATGAAAATGGTAGTATTAAAGTAGTAGTATTGTATTTAGTATGTATTTTTATTATTATGTATAAACATTAATTTTTTAAATACATAAATAAAAATGATGATGAGAAATTAAAGGTGTAAGTAAAAATTTGACTTTGTGTAAGAAAATATGGAAGAGGATATACTTAGAAAAGTCTAAGTCAAAAGGTTCTAATAAATTTTTCGGGCTCGATTTTTGGTTTTGAAATTTTCGTTTTGTCACGATCGCGAAAGGTTTCGAAATAAAAGATATGATCTTAAAATAGTGTTTTAAAATAAAATCGGAATTAAAAATAAAAATAATTTTCAAAAGGTACTAAAACAAAAATCGGATCCTAATCCTTGAAATTTTGAATAAAATTTTACTAGGTCGAAATACTTATTTTTTTCATTGAAAGTTATAGATTTAAAGAATTATATTCAAACGTCAAAAAGTTTATCAGTTTAAATTAAGTATAACTTAGAATTTCGACATTTTAGAAAAAAGCTAGTTTAATAGAAAAGGAATAGTAATTAGATTTTAATATAATATAATTTATTAAAAATTAAACAAAATGATTATATTTTTATTAAAAGTTGATGTTAAGTTTGCCTCTTCAAAAAAAAATGGAAGAGGATAAGATTGTTTGATTTTTGATTTGCGTGTTTGAAATCGTTGACCCGAATTTCAGAGACGAGAAAAGTATAAGTGTTCATTTTTATACAATTTTGAAATGTGTTTCTTTTTCAATTCTGAAGATAATAGAACAAACTTTATTTTTCAAAATTTTTAAATTGGTACTTAGGAAAATTTATTATTATTTGGCGAAAAAAATTAAGTCGCATTTTTATTATATGGAAAACGGATGAATTTAATTTAAGGAATTAAATTCTTTTATCAATTTGTGTTAAAATAACACGGGGTGTTACAAACCTACCCCCTTAAGAAAAGTTTCGTCCCGAAACTTGAATAGAATGGATATCTGCTCGCAGTTAGACAAGGCAGTTAGAGAAGATAACAAGATTTTACAAGTTTCGATAATAACATTTTTATTTTGATAGAGTAAGACCTTTCAAAAAGTTTGAATTTCTGATATATTATAAAGGTTTTAGATAGAGTGGAAATATTTGAGGATGTAATCATTTTATATTTTCAAATGGAATATTTTGAATGAATATAGAGGTCTTGCTAGATTGTCATTTTTGAAATCGATTTCAAAGGGATTTTTAAAAAGGTGGGGCCTAGAAGTTTTGTACGGAACTAATTTAAATTAAAATTATAAAGGTTTTAAAATAAAACAAATTATAATTTTATTTGAAATTAAATACATAATTCAAAGTTGGTTGAAATAAAGATTTTAAATAATTTTAATCAATGATTTTAAAATCATAATATTTTGTCCTACCCCCTTAAGAAACTTTTAAACATATTTATCAAGTTCAAGATAAAAGATAAAATTTATTTTAAAGGTTGAGAATTTAGACGAGGTATTGATAAGTTTAAAATTTTAAAAATAACTAACTTTGATAGCATATAAGGTAAAGAATATACTATTTAAAACCAAATGATTTCGAAGATATTTAAAGTTACGAAATAAAACTTTAAGGATTAATTGAATAAGATTAAAGATATTTTCAAAGGGAAACATGGAAGTTAATTTTTAGAAGATAATTACTAATTATAAATTTACGAAAATTTGTAAATTTAAAAAGAGATAGCAAATTTAAGAGATTAGAAAGAAATAAAGTTTTATGGTTTTTATGAATAAATTATAAGGGGTTTATGAATTTGAAAAGCAAAAGTGAAATCGTTTTGCGAGATTAAGAAAGAGGATTGAAAGTTCATTTGAAAAGTAGTTATTAGGGATTATAGATTTAGAAAATTAGATAGTGAGAAGGAAAAGGTTGAAGAGGTTAAAATTTTTAAAAGAGAACGAAATAAAAGTTTTAATTAGAGAGGATAATTAAATGAAGTTATAGAAATCCTTTCTGCGACAGCAATCTTCCAGATCTTGAACGTCTCATCAGTTGTAAGGTCCTTGATGCGTCCATTTGCTGCGTTTGAGATCTTGTCATCATGTATTTGATTAATGGCTTCGTTCTTCGAGAATTAAACTTATTACTTAGATTTTATATCCGAGGATAGTTGTTAGTTTTAGTTAGTCACATCAGCAAATAGCAAGCATACGATAGTTAGTGTATTTTATTTTGAGGGAAGTAGTTCGTTATTTAAAAGTCCTTAACCTATGGTCAGTCCTTAAGGTTTCTACCCATCCTCACACTTTAAAGCGATTTCAAATTATTATTTAAGTGATCTAATAAAAGAAAAATCTAATTTATTATTTGATCCTAGTAGTCTATGCCTGACATACAATATGAATGTCCGGCCCAGGTGTCTCTCGCTAGATGAAATAACTATTAAGTTACTCACGGTCGCAAGACAGCTCTGATACCAACTGTAACAACCCGGTTTTTAGTCGACTTTAATTACTAAGGCGGAAATTAATTAAGTCTTAAACCAGCGTTATTAATTATACAAATAACCCAAAATATTACATCATCGTTTAAGAGTTGAATAAAACAACTCTAAGTACGGAAATTTAGAAGAGTAGCGTTATATATTACATCTCTCTCGAAAACAAACTAAGGTAAAGCAATAAAAGCGTCTCGTGGCCCCATCCAAAATCCAGCTCCTGGTCCACGAACGTCCTGCACAATAAACTATTGGGGGGATGCCCGCTGAGCGGACAGTGACTAGCTATGCTCATACTTACCCTCGATTTCAATTACTTTGGTTTAATATTATCGCTTTATAAACATAACATTATGATAAAAACATAAACATGCTTAATACATATAGCATATAAAGACATATAAGTCATAATAAGCATGCGGTTTAAAAGCGATAAATCATATAAGCATGGTATTCAATTAGGAAGGCAAATAACATATAATGTCACAACAATAATATTCATAAATATTCAACAAGATTACAACGCGATATCGGATCGCAAACAAACATACGTATTGTAACATTCACATCATGCAGACTCGATTCAATTCAGAAACTTGTGGTCTTTAATTTTCGAAGATGGTACACACTCGTTCTCATTTAATCAAACAACACACAACACATACTGCTTACGAGCCTGACCACTGAGTAGGCTATTGTACTCTAGTCGCTTGCATCTCACTACCATAGTGCAGCAACTTACTCGACTCGTAAACCACGCCGAATACTATATTACTTGCATCTCATCGTCTAGTGTTCGAAATGATTCGAACTTCAGATACAATCCCGTCAAGTGATCTTTACATGTGGCAAGAACGAATGCTAGTGTCGCGTCCAATAAAGACGAAACACGGCAAGGAGACAGAACCGTAAAGCGCATATGCACATAATGTTACGGTGGCCCTGATAACTTTAGCGAAATAGAGTGAATTAAACCCTAGTCTAGTACATGTACATTAGTATCCACGTTAAGAATGGGCCACGCTATTCGTAGAGCACCTTAACTCCAGATAAAACGACTATTTCCTAAAGCCTGTGGCAAAAACCATGGCATATTCAATTATCTTGTCCCAAGAATGGCACGCAACAAGACTATCTTAAACCCCACTTCACTCACGATTGACGTTTTCATAATTGAGGCCCAAGCTTGACCTTTTATTTAACTTACTCAAGATTTATTATTTATTTGATATTACATATCACATGTTACTAGACTCTCCTAGTCTCACACAAACGTTTAAGTATTTGTAGGTTTCATATGATCACATAACACGTTCGTTTATTATTTGAAGTGTTGTTAATTATTAATGTTTTCAAGTTTCTAAATTGAAACGGTTATTAGTATGTCCAATTTTATTTATGTGTTTTTCAAACACTTTAAGTCATTTACTTATTTATTTTCAATTTTCTATACTTAGTAAAATTTTCAATTATTTTCAATATTTCACTATTCACTTTTCACTATTCATAAATCACTATTCACTTGACACTATTCATTGGTCACTATTCATCGTATTTTATACGTATTTTTATACGTATTCGTATTTTTATACTTCGTATTTTATACGTATTGTTATACTTAAGATATTTTAGGTATTTATACTTTAAGATATTTTAAGTTTTTAACTAAATCTTTTTATTTCCTAAGTATAAATTCTAGTTTCAAAAACGTTAAGTTCGTTTTGTACTTAGGCGATTTTTGAAAATATTTTAAAGTCTAGTTTTAAAAATGTTAAGTTCGGTTTGTATTTAGTCATTTATGAAAATATTAGAAAATCATAGTTTTAAAAACGTTAAGTTCGGTTTATAAAAGGTGATCAATGGTATTTATTTTAAAATAAGACTCGGTTAGATTTAGTCGTCTATTTATTTAAGTTAGTGATTGTATCGTGGATGATTCATTTATAGTCCGTATGTCCAAATTCAATAATCCAATAGCAAAGGTAGTATCACACGATTTAGTTCATTTTTATAATGGTTACATATTTTTATCGGTTTATAATATTTCATTTTTAACTAAATCGATTTATACATAAATTTAATTCTAATTACTATTTAACTTTAGTGACTTAGTGATAATTTCATTTTAGTCAAATTTAGTCAATTTAAAATGCATATGTCGTGTGATATACTATATATGTCAAAATTGATTTATTTCTTTTAATTTCTTAAATCAATTTATTAACTACTAATTAAATTATTTTAACAATTAAACTAAAAAGTGATAAAAGCAAAATTTAACCTAAAAACATCAAAAATGCCGTGAGCTAGTCCATGGTGTTTCTAAATTTTCATTTTTTTGATTTTATTGATTTTTAGCTTAAAGTCTTTATATTTTAATTATTCTAATTATACTAAAACGGTTTAATCTATAATGAAATTTACTAACAATTTCATTTATATTTATGAATAGTGTTTTTCAACACTTTAAATTTCTAACTTTTAATCTAAATGATTTATAATGTTTAAGTTGATTTATATTATAAGACTAATAATATATAAAACAATAACTAAACATAAACACATATTATTAACAAACATAAATTACAACAAAATCAAAATGAACAACAATGATGAACATCAACATGAATAACATATGAACACTCATGAAGATCATATTAAAGCTCAAGAACACTAATTTTGATTTTAATAATTTATAATTTGTTTTCCTAATTTAGTTTTTTCTTCAAAGGTACATTTATTTTATACTAACTTAACACTACATATTATTTACAAAAATTAAAAGTGAAAATTTATTAAAAAAAATAGGGAAAACCGTGGCTTAGGAGTATATTTACAATATTTCTATTTTCCATTTTTATTCACTTTAAACTCATTGTTAATATTTAGCATAATTTTTATATATAACTACAACATAACTAAAACATAATTAAACATATAAATCATATGAATCATAATTAAAAAGGCTCAAAAATAATTTAACTAAACATATGAACATATTACTACAACTTAACTATTATCAATATTACTTATTTATTATCATTTTATTATACTTCACATAACATTCAAACATACATACATGATGTTTAACATCTTTTAAACATAAAAATCATACTTATAAAATCATAATAAAAATCAAATTAATTTTCAAAGAGGCTAATATAAGAAATAACTAGCCACCTTATTTTGAATGTTAATCGTCGGGGATCTAAAATAAATTTTAGATCGGAATTTCTTCACCCATATTACCCATTATCTTCACCCAAATAATCCAAGAGTTAGCTCCTAATACCCACTAATATAACTAGAATTACTAAGGATTTATTAGGTTATTATTGTAGTATTTATTGTAAGTGTTTTTGGAAGAAAAAAGAGAGAAAATAAATGAGAGAAAAGGAGAAGGGTGCTACGACATTCATGAGGAAATGAATGTGATTTTGCTCTTTTTAATTAATGAGGACAAGTCATACAAATTTAGATGATAAGGTTTGATTTAATTAGAAATTTAATGTTTTAATCAAATGATTTAAAGCATCATCAAGCTCATCATCAACCATTTAGTCCACATTACTATTTGGTGCATTAAAAATGTTTTTTAGATGTTTTAAAATGTTTTCCACGAAATTAGTCAGTTTTAAAAAGTCCGGCGTCAAAAGCGATAAAAGTTAAAGGTTGCGCGTTTGACAATTTTTTTGAAATATCTCTACTTTTAAATTCTAAGACTAAAATATTTTATTTATTACTTGAGAAAATATTTAAAAGTGACGGAAATGAAAATGGTAGTATTAAAGTAGTAGTATTGTATTTAGTATGTATTTTTATTATTATGTATAAACATTAATTTTTTAAATACATAAATAAAAATGATGATGAGAAATTAAAGGTGTAAGTAAAAATTTGACTTTGTGTAAGAAAATATGGAAGAGGATATACTTAGAAAAGTCTAAGTCAAAAGGTTCTAATAAATTTTTCGGGCTCGATTTTTGGTTTTGAAATTTTCGATTTGTGCGATCGCGAAAGGTTTCGAAATAAAAGATATGATCTTAAAATAGTGTTTTAAAATAAAATCGGAATTAAAAATAAAAATAATTTTCAAAAGGTACTAAAACAAAAATCGGATCCTAATCCTTGAAATTTTGAATAAAATTTTACTAGGTCGAAATACTTATTTTTTTCATTGAAAGTTATAGATTTAAAGAATTATATTCAAACGTCAAAAAGTTTATCAGTTTAAATTAAGTATAACTTAGAATTTCGACATTTTAGAAAAAAGCTAGTTTAATAGAAAAGGAATAGTAATTAGATTTTAATATAATATAATTTATTAAAAATTAAACAAAATGATTATATTTTTATTAAAAGTTGATGTTAAGTTTGCCTCTTCAAAAAAAAATGGAAGAGGATAAGATTGTTTGATTTTTGATTTGCGTGTTTGAAATCGTTGACCCGAATTTCAGAGACGAGAAAAGTATAAGTGTTCATTTTTATACAATTTTGAAATGTGTTTCTTTTTCAATTCTGAAGATAATAGAACAAACTTTATTTTTCAAAATTTTTAAATTGGTACTTAGGAAAATTTATTATTATTTGGCGAAAAAAATTAAGTCGCATTTTTATTATATGGAAAACGGATGAATTTAATTTAAGGAATTAAATTCTTTTATCAATTTGTGTTAAAATAACACGGGGTGTTACAATAAACCCTTAAACTCAAAAATGAAGACCCTACAACCCAAAACCAAAATCCAAAATCATACAATTCAAACAAAATCAATTTCACAAAATCTTCATCTTCAACCTCAAATTCAAGTTCACAAATTCAAGAAGAAAAAAAATCGTAACTTTAATTATAAGTTATGTAATTTGTAATTATTTTAAAATAGAACTAACATTAAATTTTTTTTAAAAAAACGGTGGAAAAATAACGGTTTGATAATGGCAGAACTGTGTGAAATCACGGTTCGACCATGGTCAAACAGTGATTTTGACACAGTTCTGCCATGGTCCAACCCGTGGTTGGCCGAGATTTCTCCATAGCTGGGCCAAAAATCTTGTTTTTTTTTTTAGTGTTGTTAGGTAAATTAAAAAAAAAAAAAAATTCACATAATATTTACTCTATTCTATATGAATTGACATCATTCAGATGAAATAACTTATTAAGTTGGCTTGAAAGAGAAATATGAATTGATTTGCTTGTATTATTTGGTGGGATAAAAAAATTACGTAGTACGTCCATTACGTCAAATAATAAATGGGAAAAAAACTGTAGAAATAAATAAAGTTCAAGAAACTTACTGTTCTGCAGAAGTCGATAAAGTGCACTAGGAAGTGTCGGAAGTAAAGGGTCTGATTGTTTGTTTTAAACGGCTTATATGAACCTTTTTCTTTACCTTTTATAAGGACCTCTTCCAACGCATATATGTGGGTCACCTTTTTTCTCCCAGTCTTGGAAATACGGCAGTAGGGTACAAGCTCGGAGGTAATCATTATATTGTTTACGATTTAATTGTGGAACGATGTCGGACCATTGAACAATGAAGTTGCGCCGTGCTCTCTCATTCATGAGAGCCAAATGGTTGTTTACCATCTCACGGCGACCACTAAGAAAAAACATTCAATCTACACTACAACAATTTGTCACTTGCGCCACGACAAAATTCGTGGCGCAATTACTAAATTTCCGTGGCTATGACACTTTGCCATGAAAATTTAATCGTGGCACAAGTGGCCGTGGCAAAAAAAATAGCCACGGAAAAAACTAAACCGTGGCGAGATTTCAGTTTTTCGCCACGCAATATCCCGTGGCTAAATCTATGTTTTTGCCACGGATAATCCTGTGGCTAAGAAAATATGTGGCTGAGACTTGAACCCCTAATCTCTCACTTACAAGTTGATGGATTAACCGTTGGGCAACTTGGAAATTATTGACTAATCATGTAATCAATAGTCACTTAAACTTTAATCAAGTTATTATTTTTGCGATTTAGCTATAATATTTGAAGTAATAAATTTATATTTTACATTATTAAATTTGAAATAGTAATTTTTTTACAAATAATTATTTCTCAATATTATTAAATAAATGAGATGATATATAGACATACTAGAGATAAAAATTTTGTACTTAATATTTATGAGATTATGTTTATCACATCTTTTATATTGACCTCGTTTTTAAATTATTTCTAAGCACTAACTATGACCCTTTCTTTGTTTGATTTATATGATGAATATACTCCGTATTATTTTTTGAGTCCAAAAAAATTCTTAAAATATTATTTAAGAGTAAATTCCCTATTTTACCAAAAACAAGAAATATTCGTCTCTATCTTAGATATTTGGTTACACTTTAATTTTGAAGGTTAATGTTATAACACTTACACCATTAACGTATTATAAATTTTTGATTATTAAACACATATGAGAAAAAAAATATTATATATGTATTTTGCACATACATTTGAGTTCTGTTAACACGAAAGTCAATTTTAATTGTTATCTATCTTTCAAAATAATCAAATTTATTTTGTTTTGATTAAAAAATAAAATAAAATTAGATAGTTTTAAGCACATATAAAATAAAATGATAGATTTAATAAGAAATTGATAATTTTACACAATTTTTTTTCTTATTATAATGTAACGGTTTATTTTAACTTTATTATGTGATATACAAGTTATTATCTAATATAACTAAAGAAATGTTTTTTCGCCACTAAAAAATGATGTCGTGGCAAATACTACTTGCGCCACGGAAAAAGTTATAATCGTGGCTAAATGAATGTTTTTGCCACGATTTTAACTTTTTCCGTAGCGCAAGTGATTATTTGCCACGACATATTTCTTCCGTGGCTTAAATTTCTCCCGTGGCCAATCAAAATAGTTTTTTCTGTGGCTAAAGCAAATTATGCCACGTTTCACTAATTAACGTGGCATAATTCGCGGCCCAAGTGTTAATTTGTTGTAGTAAAGGATAATGAAAAATGTATTATTATATGATGCCTTAAAAATTTGTGAAGGCAAAAACAATTATCCTTACTACTCCGTAGTAAGAATTTCCTAAATATAAGTTTCCATAAACGATGGCAATTAAAACCATATCATCACTTCTTTTGAAATTGTCAAAACTTTTAGATTTTTTTCATAAATTAAAACTTCTTTAGTTAACTTATTTTATTACTATTCAAACTCTCAACGTTTTCCAAAATAAGTGAAAACTAATGAAAAAGCTAATCAAATTTAACTGGCAGTAAAATTTAGACAGTCATTTTTATTCCTACTTTATTTGGGGAGACATATTTTCGATGGTTATAATTTACATAAAATCAATGTTGTTACAACTCTTACTTACCTAAGTTCATATAACTCTTAAAAATTCTAAAATTAAAAAAAAAAAAAAAAAAAATGGAGAATAACCAAGCCCCTTTTACCAGGGAAAGCCACTCCACCATGTCTGGTGGAAGAGATTTCTCAAAACCTCTGAAGAAAGTCTCTTTGATAAACCGGCGTAGTTTACGTAAATTGTCATCACATTTGGCGGCGGTATGAATCTCAGTGTAAAGTTTTCTAATCACTATGTTGCCTCTTAGAAATCCAAGGTTGCCCGCTACTAATGTCCTCATCCCGTCGCAGCAGCGTTTCGACGCACAAAGATCAAAGAAAATCGATTCCAAGTCCCTGAAAAAGAAAAAAAAAAATTAAACAAAAAGTAAAAATTTATATCTACTATATATAATACTACTAATTAAATTAAAGAGTGATGAATCATCTATTTAAAATGTATTCCCTTTATCTCAAAATAAATAAATTTTTTTCTTTAACTTTTTTTTTTTTTTTTTTTTTTTTTGTATATAAATATGGGTTTTACTTCTATTTATAATAGGTTTGAACCAAAAATTTTTGAAAAATTTTCATTTTCATTATAATTTCTTAAATTATTCCAAAACGAAAAGGAGACATTTTGAGATAGAGTGGGTATTTCTCTACATTTTGTAGTCAAATACATGTTTACATATTCTAATTCTATATCCAACTTTTATAATCTAGATTTATGTTATGGTAAAATATTTATTAAGAGTAATTATTTTTATATCTACAGGACAAATCTCAAAACAAGAAAATAAGGACAATTAATTAAGTATGATCATTTTATTAATTAGTTTTGACTAATTTAAATATATCCAAACAGAGGGGTAAGCATATGTAAGTAGGGCATTATAATTTAAGACTAAAAAAATAAAAATAATAAATAATAAATAATCGAATTCATACCTTATAGGTTTCTTAATCTCATCTTTAACGACATTGATGGAGTTAAAGCATCGGTCAGGGTTACGGCGGATTATCGGATCGCCGACTTCAGCTGCAAGCCAGTCTGGCAAAGAGATGTCAAATCTGTCACCGTCGTCGTCGGTTTTTTGCTTTTTACGAAAGGGGGATTCTCCAGAGGTGGAAGGAAATTGACCTTTTTTTGAAGGAGTGGGTGGTTTAGCTCCAACTGATTGTTTTGGAGAACTTGCCATTTTTCGGTGGTTTTAGGAGGTGACGATGAAGTTTAAAGGGTTTTTCCCAGCTGTACCCCTGTACTATTGGGTTTTCCCAACTGTACCCCTGCGTATATCGTATTCCCAACTGTACCCCTGAGTTTCTTTAATAACTCCAACTGTACCCCTGAGTTTCTTTAATTTACCCAAAATCATACCTGAAATCATTCCTGAAATTGAACAGAGGAAGGAAGGATTGCAAAAGTTCAACGATGAAAATGTTGCAACGACGATGAACTGCAAAAGTTCAATAGCAAAAGGAAGGAGATGAAGAGAACAGAGGAAAGAAGGTGAAAGGGTTTCAAAGGGTTTTAAAAAAAATTAAATCAAAAGAAATAAATGACGGTTAATAAATTGACTCAACTTCTAATTTACAACTAATCCTTCCACGTAGGCAAATTAGGCGCTCCACGTAGGCAAATTACGCATCCTAATTGGCATTTAACGGTGATAATTGACGGCTTAAGCATAAATAGTTATGGTTGGGAGTAATTAAGAAAACTCAGGGGTACAGTTGGGAATACGATATACGCAGGGGTACAGTTGGGAAAACCCAATAGTACAGGGGTACAGTTGGGAAAAACCCTTAGTTTAAATTTATTTATTTTTTTTGTTTTTTTTGGAGGGGTTAAGAGAAAAGGATTATAATGTTTCAGATTTCAAAATGAAAAATAGTTGAAAAATAAAAAAGAAGAAGAATAAGAAAAAAAGAAGAAGAAGACGCAAAAAGATGAAGATATTTGCATTTCAACAAAATGACTAGAACAATAAAAAAAATTAAAAATAAAAAAATAAAAAAAGAGAGAGTTGAAATTGAAATATAAAATAAAAAGAGAGAGTGTTGAAATTGAAATATAAAATAAAAAGAAAGAAGAAAGTTGAAAGGGTAGGGAACGTTGAAATGACAGTTGGAAGAAAGTTAAAATGAAAGATGAATAAAGAATATCAACAAAGAGGGTTGGTAAAAGTGTTGTACGTGTTTTAGGGTTTCATGTGGATTTAGGAGGTGACGATGAAGTTTATATAAATTTGTTTTTTTTTTTTGGTGAAGAGAAAATGATTATAATGTTTCAGATTTCAAAATCAAAAATAGTTGAAAAATAGAAGAAGAAAAAGAAGATGATAAAACAAAAATGAAGACATTTACATTTCAACAAGATGAGGAGAACAGTAATAAAATAATAATAAAAGAGGGAGAGTTGAAATATAAAATAAAAAAGGAAGAAGAAAGTTAAAATGACAGGATGACAAGTTATAAGATTGGGCAGGGAAAGTTGAACTGTTGAAACAACCTAATTCATACAGATAAAAGCTTTTACAGAGTATTTTTTATTTTTAATATTAATATTAATATTATATTAACATTAATATTAATTAACATTAACACTATATTTTTTAAGAAAAAAAAAATGAATACGCTTAAGTATTCTCAAGACACGTGGCATAATCTCCAAGCCAACTTCCCGCCTAACTTCCCCAAGCTCATACAGACTATACCGCTTGATTATATAATCTGATTGTTTTGGAGAATATGTCATTTTTCTTTGGTTTTAGGAGGTGATGATGAAGTTTAATTTTTTTTTTTTTTTTTGTTTTCTTTTGGGGTTAAGAGAAAAGGATTATAATGTTTCAGATTTCAAAATCAAAAATAGTTAAAAAAAAAAAAAAAAAGAATAAGAAGAAAAAAAAGAGAGGAAGAAGACACAAAAAGATGAAGACATTTGCATTTCAACAAGATGACAAGAACAATAAAAAAACAAAAAAATAAAAATTAAAAAGAGAGAGTGTTGAAATTGAAATATCAAAAAAAAAAAAAAAGTTAAAATTGAAATATAAAATAAAAAGAAAGAAGAAAGTTGAAGGGGTAGGGAAAGTTGAAATGACAGGAGGAAGAAAGTTGAAATGAAAGATGCGTAAAGAATATCAACAAAGAGGGGTTGGTAAAAGTGTTGTACGTGGTGTTAAGAGATTTTAATTGTATTCTTCACTTAACTAAAAGGATTAGTAGCTGCTCTCCTGTGCTGCAAGACATGGAAGACTTTCAAGATTGTATTCTACGTTCTGGGTTGGCGGACCTTAGTGGGACTGGATGTTTTTATACTTGGTCAAACAAGCAAGATCTTAGGAAGTGGATGAAGCTGGATAGGGTGCTCGTAAATGGGAAATGGCAGAGTGTTCTTCCTTCTTCTAGTGTTGAGTTTCTCCCTGCTAGTGTATCTGATCATTCAGCTATGATAGTGGGGTTTGGTGTTGAAAGACGGTCTCATAACTCTTTTCGATATTTAAATTGTTGGGGTGACGATCCAAACTTCATGATGCTGGTGAGGACTGTTTGGAGGGACAGTGTTCAAGGGTGCCTTATGTATCAGCTCCTCATGCACCTTAAATCTATTAAATTTGAATTGAAGAATTTGAATTCCTCTACTTACTCCAACATATCTTCAAGAATTGCGACTGCTTATACGGCTTTAGAAGAGTGTCAGGTTAGGATGCAGCAGCAGCCCCTTGATCCTGCTCTTTTGCAGCAGGAGAAGTGCTTGCTAGAGGTATATCTACGGCTAAAGAAAGCATAGATTAGCGTTCTTTATCAGAAAGCGAAGGTGAAGGATGTTCAACTTTGTGACGGCAACAATGCGTATTTTCATGCCAAAGCTATTGAAAGGCGGAACCAAAATGTTATAGGCCGTATCAAGGATAGGGATGGGAGAGATTGTGAAACTTTAGGAGATATCGAAAAGGCTTTCTTGGACTATTATCAAGGGTTGCTTGGTGAAAGTTCTGTGGTTGACGACATTGATCCGGATGTGTGGAACCCGGGAACCGCGTTCGGGGGACCCAACTCGGCGTCTTGCTTAAGGGCGGATTTTAAAGTTAAAAAAGATTAAGTTGGAAAAACCTTTAAGAACTGTTATGGAGTCGCCACCTATTTATCGCGGAAAATAGGAACCTGCTACCATGTTCTAAGTTAAAAACATGTCCTAGATTTTGGAGCACGCCGACACCCCTAGATCTAAGGCTTGTGAAACCAGATTGGATTCGGGGTGAGGGTACTTTAGAAAAAGAGTTAATTCAAATAATGATTTATGAAAACCTTTTAGAAAAGCCTATGTAAAAATACAGTCTCGATATAGTCAAACTCCACGACCATATCCGGACCACTACAGTCTCGATATAGTCAGCGGAACGAAGCATGTGTCCATGGGTGAGACAGAGGACTTCGAACCGGGCTAAACGGGGAGGGGCGTGCGCATTTTAAGGACTTGGCGGTCCGTGCATGCTATAAGGGCCTGCCGGCCTGCTGGATGTCTTCGTCGTGCTTGTCGTACTGTCGTTGTTGGTGTCTTTGTATATGCTTGGTATCATCGGATGCCTGGTGCTGGTGCTTGTAATGTCTTCGTATTGCATGTGTACTTTGTAAGATGTTTGGGTATGCGTGAGGTGTATAATTGAATAGGGGTGTGGATGTAGGTGTTGGTGTAGGTCTCGTGAAAGAGCGTCCGTGTAATGCTTGAACTCGCCGAGGAGCGTCTATGTAGAGTGAAATGCTTGGAGTTAGGTGCATATTGAGAGTGCTTGTGCTTGGGCTCGCCGAGGAGTGTCTATGTAGTCGTAGTTGCATATGATTGCCTTTCGTTGAGGAGAAGGTAGTGCCGTTGTCGTCGCTGATGCCTTTACTGTTGCTGATGCCGTCGCTTATGCTGATGCTGTTGTTTGATGCCATTGCTGATGTTGTACTGGGTCTCGCCGAGGAGCGCAGGTGCTTAGTGTAGTATTTGCTGGAGAAGTACTAGTTTGCTAGGGAAGGGTGTATATGTATAGTCTCGCCGAGGAGCGTAGGTGTAGTTGTGGTTGTTTGGGAGAGTGATGGTGTTTCGTCTTGTTAGGGGTGCAGGTGTATATTCGCCGGGATTTATGGTCCGAGGAAGGTGTATGTGCTCAAGTGTACGGGTTCGTGTAATTGCTTGGATGTCTTGAATGTCGGATCACGCACGCTGGTGTTTATGTTAGTGATTTCTTTGGGGAAGTCAAGGGTATGTCTTGGACTCAGTAGAAATGTCTCAGATAGGTGTGGACTCCATGGGAGGAAGTAATACTCCACAGGACGTGTAAGAGGTGTAAGGACTCGTGAAGAGTGTTCGTGTTTCGCTTCGCATCAGTGTATTAAATGCTTAGCACACGAGTATGGCGATCAGAGGTGACGCCTTAACCAAGGCATAGCGCATAATGTATGTGCTAGTGCTTGGCGATCGTAGGTGACGCCTTAACCATGAAAGTCATGCGTGTATGAAGAAAAATGAGGAGAAAACGTGGAACAAAACATGCTCTGGAAATTGCCTGTAGATTAGTGACTCTTCCGGGGAATCTCTTATCAATTGGCGACTTCAAGCTTGAACTTATTCGCACATGTCGCGGTTTCGAACCCGGAAAAATTCAAACTCGCGATTTTCCTTTCGAGATCTTCAATTTCGCTTGCTTCGACCATGAAACGTGGTATCATTGCGATTCGTTTGGATTCGTATGATACATGTCTCTTGGACTTGGAATGCATGGTGCTTGGGATGTTTCTTGGATATGTTAGGGTACTTGGTGCTTGGACCTACGTTCGAGTGTTGCTTGTCTGATGCACACATGAAAGTGTTATGCTTTTAGCGTGCATGCTCGTGTTTGTAGCGGTTCTGGAGGTGTCGCTCAACCGTAGATGCTTATGTTGATGTGGGTATTCATAGCAAGGGTGTCTTCAAAAATGCGAAAAATTATCCCATTTTTCGTTGTAAGGTTTGATGTTGTAAAGGCTTGATCCTTGATAGGAAGCGTCAGCCCCCAGTTGTCTTGGTCATGGTGCCGGTGTATGTAAGCCCCCAGTTTGACTGAGTTATGGTATATAACGATAGTCAAACTATGTAAAAGGCTATGGGTTGCAGTAGGATAAAGGTGTTTTTGGATTACCCCCTTGAGTTTGACTAAGTTTTGAATGAAAACTGAGTCAAAGTGAAGAGTATGGTGTTTGGTTTTGCAATTTCCCCCGTAGTTTGGCTTAATTTGATTGAAATTAAGGCAAAATGGAGAAGAATGTAGCGTGGGCGGAGCAGGCGATTCAGCTGTGTCAGGGTCGTGCTGAGGTGGCTCGGGTTCAGTAGACTTTGACGAGTACCGTCGTCTTCACCCTTAGTTGTATTAGTATGCTTGTGTAATAAAGATTGTGTGAACCCTTGTTTACATGACTGTTCGTTGTAGCTTGGCTTGAACTTGTAGTTGCTTTCGTCGTCTTTCGCTTCCGTGCTGTGTTGTGCTTCCGTGTACCTGCGTAGTTAGTAGGCTTGGATTTGAAAGTGAAATGATTCCCGATTGGGATGTTTGGATTAAAAGGCTTTTTGTTGAAAAATCATTTTTGTGAAAGATTCATTTTAGTTGTCGAAATGAGCTTTAAAAATGAATGCTAGAAATGTCGTTTGTAAGGCTTCATGCAAGGTGAAGGGGTGTTAGACGTTGTAGGTTCAAGCTAGAGTTGTGAAGATCGTAGAGGGTCACTTGAGTGCAAAGGTTGAAAAGTCCCCAGTTGTCGGGGATGAGAATTCGGGGAAATCTCATGACAACACGAAGTGGGATGTAGTGTTAGATTCGGTTGTGCTTTGCGTAAGCTGCCTACGTATCCACGAATGTGGAATCAAACCGGCGTAGTTCGATAGTGCTTTCGCTCAAAGTGTATTAACTCGAGTGAGTTACATTCGAAGAATGCTGTTACTCAAAATGTATTAACTCGAGTGCCAAGTTAAATTTTTGGAAAAGTTTAGACTTCGAAGATTCGAGATGCATTTCAAGGATTTGAGATGCATTTTCGAAAGATACATTTTGTTTGCGAAAGGGTGTGTTTGCAAAAGTGATTTGCAAAGTGCTTTCATATTAACTCGAGTATTGGGTTAATTTTGAAAGGTGATTAGCTAATTTGAGGGTGCATTGCCTCGTGTAAGTTTGAAAAAGCGCGTCGTTCCATGGGAGCGTTTTGAAAACTGGAGAGTTTTTGAAAGGAGCGGTTTAAATGTCGCTAAATTGTTTGATTGGAAGAGGATTGACTCGACGTGTGATTCGATGCTTAAAATGCCGAAAAGTTTGCAAAATTTAGACGAATCGTATGCGTGATTTGAGACTCGACGGTTGCATGGATGCCATATTCGGGAACACGTGCGTTGGTGGAGCCCCCAGTGGTGCTTGCTTGTCTGCGGTGGGATGCTGTTGTTCCTGCAAAACAGTGTTAAACCAAAAAGCAGAGTACTACTCCTAAGTCTATGACAACTTTGCCTTGACGAATTCGTTTTAGTCGCCTCGATAAAGAAATAGTTTGCCTTTGAACTTTGTGAATTTTTGTGGACACATCCTTAGCATGGAAAGCTTTGGACGAGGAATATTTTGTGGATTTTTGTAAAAGGTTGGTTGAGCTCGGGAGAGCGGCCTACGTGTCCGTGGTTACGGAATCAAACCTAGCGTAGTTCCGAAAGGGGTGTTTAAGGGCGTGCATGAGGTGTTTATGTGGAAAGGTGCGTGTTTAAGGATCCACTGGTCTGGGAGGTGGGTTTGTTTTTGTGGAAAGGTGCGTGTTTAGGGACCCGCCGGTCCAGGAGGTGGGTTTGTTTTTGTGGAAAGGTGCGTGTTTAGGGACCCGCCGGTCAAAGAGGTGTTTATGTGTTTGACCTTGATACATTGCATCCTAAGGATGGGTTCTCCTTAGTTGATCTAGGCTGGTTGCTTGCTACTTCTGTTGTTTCTTCAATTTGGAATTTCGAGGACCTGGCCACTCGTTTCTGGGCTTCTGCATTTTTGCCTTTGGGGCTTTGACCCCTTGCTTATTGATTTTGTTGACTTCTAAGCTTCTTGAGCTTTTGACTTCTTGAGCTTTTGACTTCTTAAGCTTTCGACTTCTTAAGCTTTTGACTTCTTAAGCTTTCGACTTCTTAAGCTTTCGACTTCTTAAGCTTTTGACTTCTTAAGCTTTCGACTTCTTAAGCTTTTGACTTCTTAAGCTTTCGACTTCTTAAGCTTTTACTTAGTTGTTTTGCCCCTTGTTCCGGAGCTTTTGAGACTTTTGCTTTTTGGTGACTTTGGTTTTTGACCTTTGTACCTTGTATTCCCGTTTGGCTTGAGAATATCTTACGCCCTATGTAGCTTGGGCTTGAGCTCGGACCTTGCTAAACTCTGTGGCTCGGTGGTCGCTCGTGATCGTGTGTCTATCACGCCGGGCTCCTCTGACAAGTTCGTTTGCTTATTAGGCACGCGATCAAGTACGCGGAGGGCGATCCAGGAATACTCGTACTTTTGGTCGCGATCAAATTCATGATCACTGTGGAGCTCCAAATTAATGGATCCTCCTCCGAAGCAAATGAGTAGTAGACCACAAGCGCACTAGTGACCCTTAGGTGTTTAGTCGTCGGAACCTTCTTTGTCTTTGTGTCTTTGACTTAGATTTTGTTGTTTACTTGGACCTTCGTACCCGGCCTAGACCTTCTTAGGATAGCTTGTCCTGGGATGCAATGTATGTCGGTGTATAATTGTGTCTTTCATGGGAAAAGTGTGTAAAAAAGGAAGTTGGGTTGTAGGCAAACTTATTCCTTTATCGACTTGTTAAAAATGTCGTACGTCGAAGACTCGATTGCCCTAGACTGACAGAGATTGACTCAATGCTTAAAAACTCGACCCGTATTAAAAGACTCAATTTCTTGAGGAGATCCGTGAGATCGTCGTGGCGCCTTGGTGGATTCTTCGCTGGGTGCTCGAGACGCACATGTCTCGGATGGGGTTGATGCTCGCGTCGGGACTTGGCTCATGCATACTTAGATTTGTCTTTGATTTTGCAAAAGTTTTGTTTTCGGCGAAAAGCTGGATGTTTTGTTGAGCAAAAATGTGTTGTCACATTTTGGCTCGATGTAAAAGGCGTTTTGAAATCAAATCCGATAAGCTCACGTTAGTGGCTTGTCGGTGAAAGTGTGAATCGATTCGGAGTGGCGATAGGCTATCCGAATCAAGGGTGTTTGAAAATGTGATGAAGACGGTTATACTCGTTTTCATACATTCGGTTTGAAAGAGGGTTAGATTAAAGCGACTATGAGCCACTTGGTCTAACCGTGAAGGATTTGTGGGATGATGCTAGTTCATTCCTAGGTTTTGTTGTCTTGTGAAAAGAGATGTTTGGATTAAAATGGCGGTAGGCCATTTTGAATCATGGATTTCGAAAATGTTTATTTTGCTGGATTTGTTTTCAAGAAAAGGTCCATTCTCGGGTTTGGAAATGTTTGGTAATAAATGGGTTACAATGAGTGCGGGTCATGTAGTTCATTTATGTTTTGGAATGTCACGAGAATAAAGTGATTATTCTCGGGTGTTTTGAGGAGACTGTTTGTCTAGATCAAACCGTCCTGACTATGGGCCATTCGGTTCGAAGGAAGGATTTTTGAAAAAGGTTATTTCAAAAGCGTGATGAGGATTTTGTGAAAGTAGTTTGTAAGAGGATTTGGGCCAAGATGGTTATGAATCATTTGGTCTGATGAAAAGTCCGCGAGATTGGGCTTGGCCATTCTCGGGTTTTGTTTGCTTGAAAAAGACAATTTTTGCTGAAACGAATCGACTTTGGGCCGTTTGGCCTAAAGAGAATGTCGTTATTTGTTTTGCAGGAGTGAGGAGATTTTTGAAAAGAGCTCATTTCAAAAGCGGGTGTGTTTTGCTTGCTTTGTAAAAATAAGAAGATTTTGAAAAGAATTTATTTCAAAAATGAGAGTTTGTTGCTTGTTTTGTAAAAGTGAGGAGATTTTTGAAGAGAGCTTGTTTCAAAAATGAGAGTGTATTGCTTTAGGAGCAATGTTGTGCCTAAGAAGTCTTTGAGGCAAGAACGCGTGTGCGGATCTTGTCTCGACGTTGAAATGTGTTTGATTTGCATTCGTTGAGCCCATGTTAACGGTTCATCGTTAAGGGCTCGAGCCTAGATGCATGGAAAGGATTCGACTCGTGAACGGTTAGCTAGTCAAGTCGAGGATGTTGAGAATGGATTGGTTTGTGTGACATGTATCTAGTTAGTCCTATTAGATTCAATGTTCATTTTAAGCGTTCATTTTTAGCTCATTTCTTTGTTAAGAAAACTCTTTTTAAGCTTGAAAAAGGAGGTCTTCGAAAAAGTTTTAGCTAAAGGAAAGCTTTTGAGACGAGGATGTGTGCGCACATCTCGTCTCGATGTTAAAAGGTCTTGCTTGGCACCCATCGAGCTAATATCAGTGATTTGCCGAGGTGAGCTCGAGTTCGGATGTGTAAAAGAGAATGGATTCGACTCGAGAGTGGTTAACAAGTCGAGTCGAGGATTTTAAAAGTGGAGTCTAGGCCGTGTGACCTAGAGGATTGAAATCCGCGAGCTCGGGTTTTATTCCTTACTCGGGTTTTTGCTTGTTAGTGAAAAAGGAAATTTTGAAAAAGTTTATTTCAAAAATTCGCGATAGTTTTGTTTGAAAAGTGTTAGTTTGTTAGATGTTAGGTTCATTTATCTTTGAAACGTTTAAGCGAGTTTTCGAAGATATGAATGCAAATGCTCGTTTTGAAAAAGACCATGGAGTGCATAGCCTCGAACTTGTACGTATGACTCAAAAAGGGTGAAAAATGAGTCAGTCGGGTACACCTCCAACTACCTCGAGTACTCTTTGGCAGATACTTAACCCCTTCATTTCCTTACGCCGGGGCGATAGGTTTTCTGAAGGGAGCACTGGGGCGGTCGAGATAGCCGCTTCTGGCAAGCCGTGGAGGCGAGAGGAAAGCTAGTCCGGCATGTGCTTTATCGAGTGGACAAGCCTGCATGTGGGAACCACCTCTCGAGGGTGCAAAGGGTGCCTAGATTCCAAAAGGAATGGACTCTAAACGAATGTGCATGGCTCAAATATGTTTACTTGGATTGTTCAAGGCTTTCGAGTTTCACCTCTTTATTTTTAAAAAGAAAAAGCTAGTTTTAAGTTTTAAAAATAAGATCTCCCCAGCGGAGTCGCCAAACTGTGGAACCCGGGAACCGCGTTCGGGGGACCCAACTCGGCGTCTTGCTTAAGGGCGGATTTTAAAGTTAAAAAAGATTAAGTTGGAAAAACCTTTAAGAACTGTTATGGAGTCGCCACCTATTTATCATGAAAATAGGAACCTGCTACCATGTTCTAAGTTAAAAACATGTCCTAGATTTTGGAGCACGCCGACACCCCTAGATCTAAGGCTTGTGAAACCAGTTGGATTCAAGTGAGGGTACTTTAGAAAAAGAGTTAATTCAAATAATGATTTATGAAAACCTTTTAGAAAAGCCTATGTAAAAATAGCCTCTACTGACCTAGAACAATCCTTGTAAGATGATATTTGAGCTAATGTTATCGCTACGTACAAGTGCGATAAGTTTGTAAAAGAATGCAGATGCAGATGCAAAAAGATTGATTAAAACCCTCAGTTTAGCATGTTTAACTTGTTAACGAATACGGTTCAGTTAAAGGTCGAATTCATTGTTTAAGTTGACTTTAATGCAAAATAAGAAGGGTGCAAGATGCATGCAAATAAAATAAAGTTCAATTGTCCATTGGTTTATTTTATAAGGTCGGTTGCTTATGCGACTTTGGCGTGTCATCGGATATGGAGTGTACCCGAAGTGAATAGAACACTTGGATTGCAAGCGCTATTTGGGTGCCAAAGCCGGGCGCTAAAGTGTAGACCCCTTTGTTAGTCCATAGAAAATAAGAAAAAGCTTTGATCCAAGTGGATCGGTACCTACCTGGTCCTGACGCTTCAGATCTGGGCAGAGCTTCGTTTCTTGAACTTAAAAGGAGGGTGAATTCGACACGGGATGGTGTGTTGAACTCAAGGATTTAAGTGCTTGAGGCTTTGTGAGTGTATTTAGGTGTATACCGTGCTAGACGGTATATTTTGTGGGACCCAAGTGTGGGTGCTAAAACTAGGAAGAGAGGTTGTGAGAAGAGAGGGTTTTCTTGTGTGGAAAACTTATGAGAATAGGTCGTGCGAGGGGTTGTATATATAGGAGAATAGCCGAGAGAAAATAGGAAAGCAGGGAAAAAGCCAGCCTGGGAAACCGCATAGCCTTATGCGGTTTGGTGGGCAAACCGCATAGGCTTATGCGGTTTGCACCATGAGCCGCATAAGCTTATGCGGTTTGCACCATGAGCCGCATAAGCTTAAAAAGCCAAGCTGACAAACCGCATAGGCTTATGCGGTTTGTGTAGGGAGCCGCATAAGCTTGTTTGATTTAGTGGTGTGGTTTTAGTTCCGTGATTTCGTATTTCCTTAATCCGAATTGCTAAATCTTGGGAATATTCAGTGTAATCTCCTTGCTTGTGCCCCAAGAAGGCCTAGTATGATCTTCTAGAGAGTTGTTGAGGGCTTTGGAGTGCGGGCCAAAGGTGGGTTTGGGCTCGGTTTTGGGCCCGAGACCCGAAAATGTGAAAAGGGTGTATTTGCATAGATTTTGTGAAATAAGGTAAGACGTGAAGCCGTATTTTGTGTAAGAGGGGACTAAATAGCGGTTTTAGCTACCGGGCCTAAATTTAGGAATTTAGGAATGCTGAATTAGACCTTGTTAATGTAAAAGGGCTAATTGTAGTGCAAATGCGAAGCTCATGCCAAATGAAGCAGGACAAGGACCTAGCTAGACTCCAAATGGACAAAATGAACGTTATTTAAGTGTGATGTGAAGCGACCTAAACATTTTAACATTTAAAACGACTCAAAATGAATTCGACATTAGTTAGAACCGTATAAGTCAACGTTAAAGCATGCGTAATAAAAGTCCATGATACATCACAGGGTTTTGTTTGGGAGGGTACGGATATGGGTATCCACAGGATGTTATGAAAATGGGTCATCAGTTAACAACGGATGAGGCACTGCCACTTACTCGTGTGGTTTCGAAATTGGAAGTAAAGGAGGCTCTTTTTTCCATTGACGATAATCGGAGCTCGGGACCGGATGATTTTTCTGATGGTTTTTTCAAGACGGCGTGGCCTGTTATAGGTGATGAGTTTACTGCTACTATTTTGGACTTTTTTAATATGGGGAAATTGATGAGGTAAGTTAATTCTACTTTGATATGTTTGATACCAAAGAAAACAGTGCCTGAATCTGTTAAAGATTATCGGCCTATCTCCTATTGTAATGTGATTTACAAAACTGTCAGTATAATTCTTGCACGATGGCTTTCATCTATTCTTCATTTGCTTGTGGGTAAGGAGCAGGCTGCATTCATTAAGGGGAGGGATATTTTTGATAATTCCCAACTGACGCAGGAGCTAATTCGTGGCTATGGTCGTTTGAATGTCTCTCCTCGGTGCTTGATAAAGGTTGATATTCAAAATGCTTTTGACTCCGTTCATTGGGGGTTCATTCTCAGGGCTCTTTCTTTATTTGGGCTGCCACAAATCTTTGTGAACTGGATAGCAGAATGTATTACCCATCCCCGATTCTCTATCAAGGTGAATGGTGTTTCTTGTGGTTACTTTGAGGGTAAGCAAGGGTTACGACAAGGTGACCCGCTGTCGCCTTTGCTTTTTGTGTTGAGTATGGAGGTTTTATCTCGGCTTTTCCGCGGTTTGAGAAAGATGCCTGGTTTTTCTTTTCATCCAAAATGTGTGAAGCTACAATTGACGCATCTTATTTTTGCCGACGATCTGATGGTGTTTGTGCGCGGAGATGTTCCTTTTGTTGCTGCGGTGCACCGTACACTACTGAAATTTGCTTCGTGGTCCGACTTACGTCCTAACTTTGATAAGACAAATATTTATTTTGGTGGTCTGGCTCCGGGTGTTGAAGGACAAATTCTGGCAGCTGTCCCCTTCGTGAAAGGTGAATTTCCCTTCAAATACTTAGGGCTGCCTTTATATTCATCGAGATTGCGGAGAGATATGTATTATATGCTTCTACAGAAGGTTAAAACCAAGATTCAACATTGGGTTGCGGAGACTTTGTCTTATGCCGGGCGACTGCAGTTGGTTAATTCTGTCATTTTTGGAATTGAAAATTTTTGGGTTTCGTGTCTTTTCTTGCCTAAGGATATTATTAGGCAGATTGAACAATGTTGTCGACAATTTCTGTGGGGCCGTGATTCACAGCGCAGGAAATTTATTTGGATGAATTGGACTCGGGTCTGTAGGCCGAGACGAGAAGGAGGGCTAGGTATAAAGGAGGTCTTGAGTTGGAACAAGGCGTTGATGTTGAAATGGATTTGGAAAGTATCGACGGATAAGGACTGCATATGGGTGGATTGGGTTAAAGCCTATGTTCTAAAAGGAAAGCCGTGGGTGGATGTGTTGCGCACGGGGAGCTTTTCTAATACATGGCAGAAACTTTTCACTCATGGTCACGAGTTTATGCATAAGCTAAGAGGGGAAGCTCAAATGCAAACTTGGATGGATGAGTACCTTGTCAAATTCCCTACTCAGGAGGTGTATGATTTACTTCGGGTTCGTGGGCGCAAATGTAGGTGGGATAAAATTGTTTGGAATGTTGTTAATAGGTCGAGGGATGCCTTAATATGCTCTTTGGCAATTCAATGTTTATTGCCTTCGGTGGATAATCTTGTGTCTCGGGGTTATGCGAATGTCAGGCTGAAACACTACAACATCTCTTTTTTCAATGTTCGTTTTCTTCCCGCCTTATGGAAGGTGTTCTTCGTTGGAATAGGATATATAGACGGCCGAAGACTTTCACTGGTGAGCTCAAGTGGTAGATGCAGTTCAACAGGGGGAAGCACTGGCGACAGAGGTGGATTTGTTGTTCTCTTGTTGTAAGTGTCTATGCTATATGGCAAGAACATAATAGGCGTATCTTTGCTGGTTGTCGATTATCTGTGGAGCAGTTACTTTCTTCAATTAAGCATATTGTTTATATAAGGCTGTATGGGACAAAGTTTGTCGTCCTAAAAGAGAAGGAGGCTGAAGAATAGGCTGTATCAGTTCGGAATGGTGGCTGATCCATTCTGCTGTTTGTGTGGTCTTCAAATCGAAAATGAGTATCATCTTTTTCAACTTTGTATTTTCAGTATACAGATTTGGAAAGCAGTGGCATGTTGGCTGCGAGTCAAGTATAAAGAGGGTACGGAAATAATCCCAGCAAGAAGATGGCCGAATTTGCAAAAATGTGTAGTTGTCTTGGCTAGAATGGCGGTACATTATAATGTTTGGAATCAACGAAACAAGGCTTGGAGTGAATGTATAGTTGAGAGACCAATTTTTGTAGTGAGGAAAATTGTAAGTGTGATTAAATATCATGTTAGTATCGAAGGTGAGCAGAAATGGTCTTTAGCTGATAAAGATTGGTGGTCGAAGGTGATGTAAATTGTTTTGGTATACGAGTTTTGATATGAATGGAAAGCTTACATTTCAACAAAAAAAAAAAAAAAATATAAGGCTGTATGCGAGTGAGCATAGTGTGAGGGAGGAGGATATTGCTCCTTACCTAACTCTTTGATGTAATCTCTTAGAATTGGTTTATGAATGAAATCTGACCCATTTCCCAAAAAAAAAACAAAAAAAAAAAAAAAAAAAAAAAAAAAAAAAAAAAAAAAAAAAAAGTGTTGTACGTGTTTCAGGGTTTCATGTGGATTTAGGAGGTGACAATGAAGTTTATATAAATTTTTTTTTTTTTGTTTTGGTGAAAAGAAAATGATTATAATATTTCAGATTTCAAAATCAAAACAGTTGAAAAATAGAAGAAGAAGAAGAAAAAGAAGATGATGAAACAAAAAATGAAAACATTTACATTTCAACAAGATGAGGAGAACAGTAAAAAAAAATAATAAAAAAAAAAAGAGGGGGAGTTGAAATATAAAATAGAAAGGAAGAAGGAAGTTAAAATGACATGATGACAAGTTATAAGAATGGGTAGGGAAAGTTAAACTGTTGAAACAACCTAATTCATACAGATAAAAGCTTTTACGGAGTATTTTTATTTTTAATATTAATATTAATATAACATTAATAATAATTAACATTAACACTATATTTTTTAAGAAAAAAGAAAGTAAAGAATACGCTTAAGTATTCTCAAGACACGTGGCATAATCTCCAAGCCAAGTTCCCGCCTAACTACTCCAAGCTCATACAGACTATACCGCTTAATTATACAATCTTTCAATTATTTTTGCATTTATTCTAACTTTGTACATTCAAAAAATACTTTCGAAAAAGTTCACTTTGAAAGTCCTAAAAATTTTGCACCAATAATTAATCTTAATTTCTTAATCCTATAATTTTGACATGAAAATAAATTTCACTCTAATTTAAATTCAAACTCATTTCAAACATAAATTCTTTTTATAAATAAATTTTGACATTATTTACCTTCCAAACTCTAGCCAAACTTATAATGTTAGATAATTCCGACTATAATAAATTATAAACTTATGTGATTGTGTTTACATAAGTTTCTAATGTCTATTAGAAATTAGTAATATTAAACGGATCATCTGATAAAATATATGAGTTACATGTCACTAAATTATTATCTATGAGTAATATCAAACGAATCATCTAATATGGTCATATTTTTCAGTTTAATTGTAACTCTATTAAATTCATCTCTATTCTTAACTTTTAATTTCGGACCTCAACATCCTGCTGCTCATGGTGTTTCACGAGCAAGAGTTCCAGTTGCTGACTGACAATCACTCCAGTAACCACAAACTTACGCACACACAAAAAAAAAAAAAAAATAAAAAAAAAATCACTTCTCATTAGTTAAGTTGAGCTCTCATTAGTTCATGTCTTATAATTTCAACTTAAAGTTAAAAATAACACGGCCAAGAAGGGCTGAGTGATATGTCATTGAATTATTGTTACAATTTTTTTTTTTTTTTTTGGTAGAAATATAAATTTCATTAAACCAATCAAAGCAAACTTACAATGTTCAATACACAACCATACTTTTCAAACTTACACAAAGACAACCTACTCTTTAATTCTCCTCAGCCATGCCATATCACTCATGTTCATTTGCTTGAAGTCCAAACGCTCCAGCCTCGACACAATTGAATTTCGAACCTGCTTGACTAACACCTCCGGTCTGAGGATAGTCCCTTCCAGCCGACATATATTCCGTTGATTCCATAACCAATAGACCAAACCGTTAATAGCAGCACAACACACATTTTTTTGTAAACCACTCAGCCTTCGAAACCGAGTCAAGTCCCTCCAATGGTCATGGGATATACGCACCTGCAACCATCGGCTAAGGACCTCCAAACACCTCCCACTATACTCACACTTAAAAATAGATGAGAGCAGTCCTCATCATCCAGGTTACATAGAAAACAAATGGTAGAAATACTGGGTACATACCTCTGGAGTCGGACTAGAGTGAGTAATCTGTCCAACTAAACCAACCACACTACGAAAGAAAACTTTGGAATGTTGAATCTATTCCATGTCCAATGAGCCCACTTAACCTTCGGAGCATCACCACACAGCAGCCGATACCCATCATGGACCGTATACTCTGTACTATCACCAGACCACGCATCTTTAAAACCAGCCAGCAACTTGTTCTTAACCCTACAAATCTTCCTCCACGCCCAACTAGAATGCACAGAAGGTTCATAATCAAGCCACACTTTGTCTTTCACATAAACATGGTTCACCCATTTAACCCATAAGTGGTCTTTCTTTGACTCGATCCACCACACATACTTGCCAAGCGCAACACAATTCCATAGTTTACAATGAATTATCCCCAAGCCACCCTTCATTTTCTCCTGACAGACTGACTCCCATGCCACCAAAGGGACCCTGTGATATTCCTCGTGTCCATCCCACAAGTAGTTCCTACACATTGATATGATTCGATTCATCACTCCACTAGGAAGCAAGAAGATAGATGACCAATACGTATGCAACGTGTTTAACACTGATCTAATAAGGACCAATCTACCTGCATATGAAAGTTTCTTTGCACCCCAACTCCGAATTCGACTACTAATTCTTTCACACAGCACGAAACAGTCTTTGTTAGACAAACGTTTAGAACTAATTGGCACACCCAAGTACTTGAAAGGCAGATCTCCAATCCTAAAACCCGTGCACTTCAAAATCCTCCTCAATACGCCATCAGAAATACCATTACAGAAAAACTCTGTCTTTTCCTTACTCATTTCCAATCCTGAAGTGGCTGAAAATGTCTTGAATCCACTCAAAATCAGCCTCACAGACTCCTCTTCCCCTTTACAAAACAACAACACATCATCTGCAAAGCATAGATGGTTCATTCTCAAACCTTTACAAAGTGGATGATGATGAAACCCAGACATCCTGGTCACCACCTTCATAATCCTGCTAAAGTACTCCATGCAAATTGTAAATAAAAGAGGAGACAACGGGTCACCTTGCCTAAGCCCTCTTTCACCCTTAAAAAAACCAAACACGTTTCCATTCACACTCAAACTATACCCGGGACTCGTGAGACTCACCATAACCCAATTAACCAGCTGAGGAGGAAAGTTCAGAGCAGTCATCATTTGCTCCACAAACTTCCATTTAATGGAGTCATACGCTTTCTTGAGATCCATCTTGATTAAACACCTAGAAGAGCAGTGCCTGCTTGTATAAAGCCTCACCAAATCTGGACAAATAAGAACATTTTCAACAATCTGCCTGCCTTGAATAAATGCACTCTGATTAGCACTTATAATATCAGGTAGGACAAACCCAATCCTTGCACACAACAGCTTGGAGATACATTTGGACAAAACATTACAACACGCAATGGGGCGAAACTGGGTAACAAATTTGCGTCTCTTAACCTTTGGAATCAAAGTGAGTATTGTTGCATTAAGCTGTTTAAGTAATCGACCAGTTTGGAAAAACTCCTGAACAGCCAAGCACACCTCCTCTCCCACAACCTCCCACGCATCCTTGAAAAATTTGCTTGTATACCCATCAGGGCCTAGAGCCTTGTCATCTGGTATGCTAAAAAAAGTAGCCTTAATCTCACTGAAAGTAGGAATGCACAACATCCTAGGCCAATCCTCCTCCCTCACCAAAGAACCCTGTTGAACCGTCATTCTGTGTACATCATTAGTAGGTAAACTGCTCCCAAGCAAGGTTTTATAGAACTCAATGAAAGCCTCCTGTATACCCTCTTGAGAAGTCACCTCTACCCCATCCAACTTAGTGACAGAAGTAATCATGTTAGTCATTCTTCTAGCCTTCAAAACACTATGAAAAAAACCAGTATTATCATCCCCTTTTTCAATCCAGTCAACTTTTGCTTTCTGTCTTAGAAATGACTCCTTAGCCTTCAACAGAACACTTGTTGTCTCCCTCAGATTCTCTTCAATCTCCAATAAGGCTCCTTGATTCCGATCCCTTTGAATCTTCCTCTGAACCTCTCGCAAACTAAGCATAGCTGTCTCTGCTATATTCTCAACATTAGAAAATCTTGAACAGTTCAAACACTTGCTGTCTCTGTTACAATTTTCATTACATGATGTGCTTGACAAATTGTCGTTATCACACTTAATGTAACACCCGCATTTAGGTCGAGCGGACCCCACCTAAATGACGGCGTTACGGGATCCGACTGAACGGGTCCATTGGCAAACACCTGAAACTCAAGACAAAACACTTGTATATATATAACTAGAAATGTCAAAAAGGCAATCAAAACTCTCGAACTACAACTGTCACTCACGACAGAAACAAGCTCGCAGGCCGGAAAACTGTAAGCGATAAAATGAAATAAAACGTCTATGGTGGAAGCTAGACTCAAACTGACTCCAGCGAACCCTCCAAGCGTCCCCAACAAGCAAGAAAGCGTCCGAGTACCTACGGGGTGGGGAAACAACACAAACACAACCAACAAAAAAACCCTAGTTAGCCATTACCCAAAACACCATAAAGAGGGCGTAAGAAAACGAAAGCTTTAAGTAACCTTAGATGTGAAAAGAGAGATTTCATAACCATATCAATCTTTAATTTTACAAGTTAGAGGTATTCCGCGGATACTAGCTCGGACGTGTATCAAACAAACTCAAATCAACAAGCATAGACAAGAACCCCACTGTGTAACTCTACACAGGGGACTTACCGTAACGTCAACACCCCACTCCTCCAATCATATCTCCTCCAAATCATTGGGCCACACAGACCTTATATCGTTCGGCCACACAGACCTCATACCATTGGGCCACACAGATCTCATATCGTTGGGCTACACAGACCTCATATCGTTGGGCCACACAGACCTCAATCATAAGATACTATACGTCATGGTAAGAGAACGTTCTAATTTCACATTGATTCACAAGACGTTATAATATGAATAACCCAACATTTATATATCAAGGATTCATAACTCAACTCATCTTTAACGATTTGTATTCTCGAACAATGAAACAACATGACTATTCTTAAAGACCATAACACCTCAAGAAAACTCAACCCTTAGCTACTCATACACACCATAATCATAATATTCCTAATACCGTCATCCTATATACAAAGAACAACTAAGAGAAATTTCCTTTCTCATGCCACGTCGAACCGGAAAATACATGTAGTCTAAAGATGTGTAATACGATTCGACACTACTAACAAATAACAGTGATACTTAACTCACAAAAATACAGAAATATCTAACCGTGATAACAAGGCTACTAATACACGAACCAAAAAGGATACTACCTCCATTTCACATCTCGTCCCATTTCAATGTCCATGACATCACAATGTTTGTATACATGTCTTAAGATTCCCAACTCCGCCGAATCATATTTTCATAACATTTTCATACGGAACCTATGCACTTTACTTCTTATTATAATCTCACACAGATTACATTCCAATAACACGTCGCTTACAATAACTTCTTTTATACAATCCCCATTTGTCACGATACAATCACATTTGCTTAAGCAAGCCTCACACAACTTTTCATATTCACAACAAATAACTCGTTATTATCATAACACTTCTTTTTTACATATAACAGTATCATACTAGCATTTCTCAACAATCTCACTTCTTGTAACATAAAACTCGCCCTCCAAGTTACACACACATCGTTTATTCTTCATTTCAACCTCACACACTAACCACCATTCTCAACATGTCATACACGTGAACAAATACGCGACAACGATTCACCATTACAACATAGCACACACGCACGCACATGTTCAGTTCCGTTAACAATTTAACTCACAAAATCTCCGTCACCACCTTACTTAATAAGCTTAACAATAACGTCACTAATTCATTTATCATTGAGACACAAAACTTCATGCTAATCACATAATAAAATTTACCAATCTCTCGATAACCAAACTAAGCCAAAATTGAGCGCACCATTACATGGCTAGTAGAATAACGGAGGATAAAACAGATGCACGCAGTGGACACAAAAGACAGAAGGGTCAACGACGCACCGCAAGCAATACCAATCAGCCACAAAAGCAACTTCGTACAATATATTGAACACAGCAGCGAGCATCAATAACACGGTCGCAAGGACCGAACAGTAGCGCAGGGGTATCAAGCTGCCAGCAGCTCCATCACCACAACAACACCCAAAACACGATCTTACAATATATGGCACATACTCTTTCATATTCATTATGCACACCGACACATTCATTTACAGCAAAACTACACGGTCCACCCACAAATCACACAAACAGAGCATAACTTTACAGTCACGAGCAGCAGGCAAATAACAACAGACGGAACAACTCCATAAAACGAACATCGGACATGTCGCGTAGCAATAACGCCCTATATACACACTCATACACTGTCATATCACACAGTCACATCAACCATACCGGACTAAGTAAGGGAGAGCCCTTACCTCGACGAGAAATCGCAACTCGAGCTCAACCACGCCAACACGGCTCCAAAACCACTCGACTTCTACAATTAACGATATAATCATCAATAACTAGTGTAATACTAACTAATTGACACTTTAACTCACTTAAATCGACTTCAAAAATGAAACCCCCAAAAACTAGGTCAAATCGAACGAAAACTGAAATCGAAGGATTAAGTATGAATTTTACCTTAATTACTTGATTAAATAGATTAAGACTCGATAAAATCCGAAGAGCTAAAGCCAAACACAACGAATTGGAGCAAGAAAGAAGCGAGTAGCCGAGCGTAACAGCGAAGGGAAGAGGCAGACCGTAGCACAAGAGTTGCGGCTGTGTAGAGCGACGATGGAACGACGGTGATGATGAATGAGGGTGATGAGGAAAGATGATGATAATGATGATGATGAGGATGATGATGACGACGAACGAAAGAAGATGATGGGTGAGTGAAGATGAAGAAGGTTGAAGGAGATCAGTCTCCTCTTTTTTTTATTTTTGTTTTGGTCGGGTGAAACCAAAATAGAAGAGGGGGTTGGGCTTTATTTTCTTTTGGGTCAATTTAATACTCTTGTTATTACTATTATATTATTATTATTTAAACTCCACTTAAGAAAATAATATAAAATTGTATAACCTCAACTTAAAATATAAACCCGACTTAAAATATAAGACTCACTTATAACAAGACAAGAAAATACGGAGTATTACACTTAACATATATGTTAATCTATATGTTACGATGATTTAAATTGAAAATTTGAGGGACTACATAATGCCAACTTTTTTCAGAAATTAATTATTACTACATATTTTTAAATATTGTACATAAACAATAAATTATATTGTATTTCTTATAAATACTACTATATGAATATAATTGTAGATGTATCAACACTAAAAATACATGATACTATAAGTACCGTGCCTATATTAATTTAGATTTGTAAAACTTTAGCTATAATTTTAGATTTGTAAGACTTTAGCTATATGCCTATATGTGGATACCCATATCCGTACCCTCCCACACAAAACCCTGTGATGTAACACGGACTTTTATTACGCATGCTTTAACGTTGACTTAAACGGTTCTAACTAATGTCGAATTCATTTTGAGTCGTTTTGAAATGTTAAAATGATTTAGGTCGCCTCACATCGCTTTAAATAAATGCTCATTTTGTCCATTTGGAGTCTAACTAGGTCCTTGTCCTGCTTCATTTGGCATGAGCTTCGCATTTGCACTACAGTTAGCCCTTTTACATTAACAAGGTCTAATTCAGCATGCCTAAATTCCTAAATTTAGGCCCGGCGGCTAGATTCCCCATTTAGCCTCCTCTTACACAAAATATAGCCTCACGTCTTACCTTATTTCACAAAATCCATACAAATACACCTTTTTCATTTTTCCGGGTCTCGAGCCCAAAACCGAGCCCAAACCCAGCCTTTGGCCCGCACTCCAAAGCCCTGAACATCACAAATATCTCAGAAATATCCCAGGTCTTTCCTTGACGTACAAGCAAGAATTATACTAAATCTTTTCGAGATATAATCAAACCGGAACTAGGAAACTACGCTAAAAACCACACCTCCAAACCGCATAGCCTTATGCGGTTTGGGGCATAGCCTTATGCGGTTTGGGTGGGCAACCGCATAAGGCTATGCTGTTTCCTGGCTTGTTTTTATCCACGGATTTCCTAATTTCTCCGAGGTTTTTAGTATATATACTCCCCTATACCTGACCTCGAAAAACACAATTCACAACCAGTTTTCACAGCAAACACACTACAAAACTCTCCCAAACTCTCTCAAAGCCTCAAGCACTTAAATCCTTGAGTTCAACACACCATCCCGTGTTGAATTCACCCTCCTTTTAAGTTCAAGAAGCGAAGCTCTGCCCAGATCTAAAGCGCCAGGACCAGGTAGGTACCGATCCACTTGAATCAAAGCTTTTTCTTATTTTCTATGGACTAACAAAGGGGACTACACTTTAGCCCCCCCCGGCTTTGGCACCCAGCGCGCTTGCACTCCAAGTGTTCTATTTACTTCGGGTACACTCCATATCCGATGACACGCCAAAGTCGCATAAACAACCGACCCTTATAAAATAAACCAATGGACAATTGAACTTTATTTTATTTGCATGCATCTTGCACCTTCTTATTTTGCATTAAAATCAACTTAAACAATGAATTCGACCTTTAATCAACTGCTGCTAACAAGTTAAACATGCTAAACTGAGGGTTTTAATCAATCTTTTTGCATCAGCATCTGCATTCTTTTACAAACTTATCGCACTTGTACGTAGCGATAACATTTGCTCAAATATCATCTTACATGGATTGTTCTAGGTCAGTAGAGGCTATTTTTACATAGGCTTTTCTAAAAGGTTTTCATAAATCATTAATTGAATTAACTCTTTTTCTAAAGTACCCTCACCCCGAATCCATTCTAGTTTCACAAGCCTTAGATCTAGGGGTGTCGGCGTGCTCCAAAATCTAGGACATGTCTTTAGGCTTAGGACATGATAGCAGGTTCCTAATTTCCGCGATAATTAGGTGGCGACTCCAAAACAGTTTTTAAAGGTTTTTCTAACTTAATCTTTTTTTTTTTAACTTTAATGCGCCCTTAAGCAAGACGCCGAGTTGGGTCCCTCGTTATTCGATCTCGGGTTCCACAGTTTGGCGACTCCGCTGGGGAGATTTTATTTTTAAAACTTAAAACTAGCTTTTTCTTTTTAAAAAAAAAAATATAAAGAGGTGAAACTTGAAAGCCTTGAACAATCCAAGTACACATAATTGAGCTATGCACATTCGTTTAGAGTCCATTCTTTTTGGAATCTAGGCACCCTTTGCACCCTCGAGAGGTGGTTCCCACATGCAGACTTGTCCACTCGATAAAGCACATGCCGGACTAGCTTTCCTCTCGCCCCTCCACGGCTTGCCGTAAACGACTATCTCGACCGCCCCAGTGCTCCCTTTAGAAAACCTATCGCTCCCACGTAAGGAAATAAAGGGGTTAAGTATCTGGCAAAGCGTACTCGAGGTAGTTGGAGGTGTACCCGACTGACTCATTTTCACCCTTTTTGAGTCATACGTACAAGTTCGAGGCTATGCACTCCATGGTCTTTTTCAAAACGAGCATTTGCATTCATATCTTCGAAAACTCGCTTAAACGTTTCAAAGATAAATGAACCTAACATCTAACAAACTAACACCTTTTCAAACTAAACTATCGCGAATTTTTGAAACAAGCTTTCTCAAAATTCCCTCTTTCACTGACAAGCAAAAACCCGAGCAAGGACTAAAACCTGAGCTCGTGGATTTCAATCCTCTAGGTCACACGGCCTAGACTCCACTTTTAACATCCTCGACTCGACTTGCTAACCACTCTCGAGTCGAATCCTTTCTCTTTTACACATCCGAACTCGAACTCGCCTCGGCAAATTACCGATATCAGTTCGACGGGTGCAAAGCAAAACATTTTAACATCGAGGCGAGATGTGCGCACACATCCTCGTCTCAAAAGCTTCCTTTAGCTAAAACCTTTTCGAAAATCTTCTCTTTTCAAAACATAAAAGGTCTTTCTAAACAAAGAAATGAGCTAAAATGAATGCTTAAAAATGAATGCGAGTCTAGTGGGTCGAGTCGTGTCACTAATGTACGAAGTGAAATGCAGGCCTCAGCTGGATACTTGCCGTACCAAATATCGTGTAATAATCCCCTACAAGAAACGAACTTACACCCGCAAAATGGCCGGCAACAACGAAGAGGTTAACGCACTCCGTGACCAAGTCGCAAAGCTGACCGCTGACCTCGAAGGCCTTTTGACCCACCACACAACTGAGGTGGAACGTATGGAACAAAAGATCAAAGAAGAGGCGGATAGGCATGCTAAGAAACTCCAAGCTATGGAGGAGAGACTCTATGTCTCAAGCACCTACTCCATCCATAAGGAGAACGAAAACGTACCTCCTAGCATCAAGGATGAGCTTCCTAACAAGATCGCCCTTAGTGATCTTCCTATCTTTCAGGGACATGAGAGTCCGATCATCCACATCCGAGCTTTCAAGTCCCAAATGGCCATCAAAGGGGTCGACGCCAGGCATTGGCTAACTCTCTTCCCGTACTCTCTAGCAGCAGTGCCTAAGACATGGTTCTACTCACTCGACCCACAACGGGTTCCCACCTTTGAAGAACTCACAGTCGAGTTCGATCGACAATATCGAGACAACGAAGACACCCAAGTCTCGATCCGCACCCTAGAAGTCCTCTCTCAAAAGGACAACGAAGGCTTCACCGACTACCTCACTCGTTGGAAGAAGCTAAGCGCTCAAATCCCTAATCGTTCCCGCGAGGACGAACTTGTACCGAAGTTCATAAATAACCTGCGACCCGTGTATCAATTTTACATGAGGTACAGCAACATTCAGAACTTCAAGGAACTAACTAAGGTGGGTACCTAAATCGAAGACGACCTTAGAACTGGCACAATGGCCAAATACACCGGTCACGCTTATCAAGGGAGCTCCTCTAAATCCTCCCGAGCAGTCAAGAGCGAAGAGAATCGTACCGTCGGTAACCTCGACGATGATAGCCTCGACGCATTCACAACTACCTTCTCGCCGCCCCCTAAGGCCAAGAGAAATTTCGACCCTCTCTTCATGTCTTACTCCAAGGCATTCCAGAGGTTGGTCGAGAAGAACTACCTACAACCAATTGGGCCTACTAACGAGCCGCCCGGAGACAAAAAGCCTAAATCTTGGAACCCCAACGCCTTCTGTGCATACCACCGAGGCAAGGGGCATGACACCGAGAACTGCTTTAGGCTCAAGAATGCTATCCAAGATCTCATTGATCAAGGAAAGCTTAGCAAACCATCTCAACCCACCAAGCCTTCAAACAACGAAAACCCGCTTGGTAATCATGCAATCTTCGTGGGGTCAATCCCTATACTAGACTGCTCTTATCTCATAACACCCTCTGATGACCAAATGAATGCGGTTTGGTCTAGTGATAATGAAGACGACGAATATTGGCTACCCACCGACGAGGTGATAAGCCACATCAATCAACTTGCAAAAGACATCAATCACCTAAAAGCTTTGCATCGGACCGAAGTTGAACGTTTGGAACGACGCATCAAGAAAGAACTAACCAACCCAGCCTCTCTTGATGCCCTCGAAGCTCTTTATCAAAAGGATAACGAAAGCTTCGTCAAACATCTCGTCCGATGGAGGAAACTACTTGCCCGAGTGCCGGACCACCCACACGAGGACGAGCTCATACATACTTTCCTTTTCAGTTTACGACCCGCCTGGCGATACTTCTTTCACTTCTGCAGCGTTCGAAATTTCGAACATCTCGTCGAAATTGGCACCCACATCGAGAAGGATCTCACGTCTAGCTACGAGGATCCCGCTTATCGAGAACACGCCCACAGGATCAAAGGCCGAAACAGACTCAACTCGAACGGCTCTACAAGGAATTTTGACAAACTCTACATGCCTTACGCCGTAGCATTACAAAAATTGATCGAAAAGGACTACCTTCAACCAATTGGACCTATTAACGAGCCACCCATGAGAAAGAAGTCAAAGTCATGGGACCCCAATGGCTTCTGTGCATACCATCGGGGCATGGGGCATAGCAGTGAGAGTTGTCTTAAACTCAAACATGCCATCCAAGATCTCATCGATCAAGGAAGAATCAAGAAACCTCGGATGAAAACTACACCTTCCTCCAGCAACGATGCAATCTACCTCACAACTCAAGCAACTCAAGCAGCTCAAGCAGCTCCAGCGACACAGAAGACGACGAAGAAGAAGAAGAGATTCTTTTAGCTTCCAATGCTCTTAGTGTCGGGTCATCTGTCGACCCATCTATCCTAGATTCTAGATTTAGTTTAGATTTCCTTTTTACGGAGGCTAGCTCCAAGCAATTTTCTGAATTGTCGAATAATTCTCTTCAAAATAATGAAATGAATAAATTTGCTTACGTCTTGTCTCAAGCTAAATCAAACAACAAAGAACAAACAACCAAAAATCAACAAACAACAAACAAATCACAAAATACAAAAGACACTAACTCATGCGATGAAAATGAACAAACAAACGAATCATTAAACAAATACATTGCAAACATTATCTCCCCAAAAACACGAGACCCTATTATCGAGGAAACCATAACCATAAACGTGGGAACCCCCGAAGAGCCAAGGGAATTACAACTAGGTGCCTCACTGGACGAAGACAAGCGCGCCCAATTTACATAACTCCTAAGCGAATTCAACGACGTATTCGCTTGGTCATACAAAGATATGCCCGGAATCGAACGAAGCATAGCCGAGCACCGCATCCCCATTAAACCCGGTTACAAACCAATCAAACAAAAACTAAGGAGACTACGTCCAGAATGGTCCCTCATGGTCAAGGAAGAAATCGAGAAACAACTACAAGCCGGTTTCATCCAAGTCATCGAATATCCTGAATGGGTCTCGAACATGGTCCCAGTCTTGAAAAAGAATGGCAAAATTCGAGTATGCGTTGACTTTCGCGACTTAAACAAAGCCAGCCCGAAAGATGACTTCCCATTATCCCATGTGGACGTCCTAATCGACAATACCGCCGACCACTCCCTTCTATCCTTCATGGACGGCTACGCAGCCTATAATCAAATCAAAATGACTTGCGAGGACATGGCAAAAACGGCCTTCATTACACCGTGGGGAACATACTGCTACACGGTCATGCCTTTCGGCCTAATCAACGCCGGTGCTACATACCAACGCACCGCCACAACCCTCTTACATGACATGATGCACAAAGAAGTCGAAGTCTACGTCGACGATATGATCGTGAAGTCAAAGGAGAGAAGTGGTCATATCACTAACCTCCGCAAGTTCTTCACGCGCCTACGACAATACAAAATGCGCCTCAATCCCCAAAAATGCACCTTTGGAGTCAAATCCGGTAAACTACTAGGACACGTAGTGAGCCAAAGAGGCATCGAGGTCGACCCCTCGAAAGTCAAACCAATTCTAGAAATGCAACCCCCGAAGAACCTCGACGAAATTCGAAGTTTCTTGGGCCAAATCCAATACATCTCACGCTTCGTTAGCAAACTCACCATGATATGCGAACCAGTTTTCAAGAAGCTCAAGAAAACCGATCACGTTGAATGGGACGAAGAATGTCAAAAAGCATTTGACAAGGTCAAAGAATTACTAACCAACCCGCCAGTTCTACGACCACCCCAAAAGGATTTACCACTATCCTTGTACCTTACAACAACCCTTACCGCCATGGGCGCCATGCTCGCTCAAGAGATAAATGGCGAAGAACACGCAATCTATTACATAAGCAAGAAATTCCTCGATTACGAGACTCGATACTCCGCTGTCGAGAAGAGCTGTCTAGCTTTGGTATGGTCATCCAAAAAACTCCGTCACTACATGCTAGCGCACCAAACAAAGGTCTACTCCAAAATGGACCCCGTGAAATACCTTTTCGAGAAACCTGTGCTTAACGGACGAATGGCCAGATGGACACTGCTCCTAGCCGACTGCAACCTTAAGTATGTATCCCTCAAAGCAATCAAGGGACGAGCAGTCTCTGATTTCCTAGCCGAAAATGCAATCGTCGAAGAACCAATCATCGACACAGCATCCCTTCCAGACGATGGGATTTACAATATCAACCAAGAACAATGGGAGTTATACTTCAACGGCTCCTCCAACTATCGAGGATGTGGAGTAGGAATACTTCTCATATCCCCGAACGGCGAACACACCCCCTTATCCATCAAACTGGATTTCGACGTAACAAACAACGTCGCCGAATACGAAGCATGCTTGCACGGTCTCCGAGCAGCGCTTGTACTCAACGCCCGCAACATAAGAGTCTATGGGGACTCCTCCCTCATAATCAACCAAGTATCCGGAGCATGGAAGATACTTAATGAAAACCTAGCACTATACCAAAACAAAATACAAGAGCTCATAAACGAATTCTATCACGTAGAGTTCATACACCTCCCTCGCGAAGAAAACCAATTCGCCGACGCGTTATCCAAACTCGCGTCACTAATCAACATACCCCCGGGAATGGAAACACTACCCATTGTCGTAGAACGACGGAACGAACCCGCCTACATCTGTGACATTGAAACCGAGGAAGAACAAACCGACCCTTGGTACCAAGCAATCATCAATTACAAAACAAACGGTGAATACCCACCAAACATTGACAAACGAGCCCTACGCCTATTATCATCACAATTCATGATGGAAATGGGCAAACTACTCAAAAAGACGCCTCAAGGCACACTACTCTTGTGCGTCGACCACAAAAAAGGACACGAAATCATGTCCCAAGTACACGATGGCGAGTGCGGACCACACATGAACGCACGAGCCATGTGCAAACAAATCATAAGGCTAGGATGGTACTGGACCACCATGGAAGCCGATTGCGCAAAATATGTCAAACATTGCCATAATTGCCAAATTTTCGCAAACGTACAACACATACCTCCTTCACCACTATACAGTTTAACCTCGCCATGGCCTTTCTCAACTTGGGGAATTGACGTCATAGGCAAAGTCCACCCCGTGGGAGCAGGAGGACACTGCTTCATCCTCGTGGCCATCGACTATTTCACCAAATGGGTCGAAGCCGCATCATACCGTACGCTAGGCACAAAAGAAGTTGCGAAATTCATACAAAACAACATCATTTGTCGCTACGGCATACCCCACGAGTTTATCAGCGACCAAGGCACACACTTCCAAGGAGAAGTCGAACCACTCCTCCTTAAGTACAAGATACAACGACATAAATCATCACCCTATCGACCACAAACTAACGGCGCGGTCGAGGCAGCAAACAAAACCGTCGTATCAATCCTTAAAAAGGTGATCGATACCTGCCACGACTGGCCCAACAAAATCCCATTCCCATTATGGGGATACCGCACAACCATCCGCACACCCACAGGCATGACACCCTATTTCTTAACCTATGGGATGGAAGCCGTCCAACCTGTAGAAATCGAAATGCAATCCCTTCGAATTCTCATGGAAGCAGACATTCCTGAAGCCGAATGGGCACGCGAACGATACGAACAACTCATCCTCTTAGACGAAAGACGGTTACATTCACTAAGTACAGTCTGAATGTATCAATCTCGCCTACAACGCGCCTACAACAAGCGGGTCAAGCCACGAAATATCAAAGTGGGCGACCTAGTACTCAAATCAGTCCGAGCACCACTACCAGTCGACCCAAGAGGAAAATTCAAACCCAATTGGGCCGGACCGTACTTGGTCAAGGAAATCCTCCCTGGAGGAGCCGTGAAATTGACTGACCTACAGGACTTCCGATTGCCAACAAATCTTGATCAACTCAAGAAATACTACCCCTAAGCAACAAATTTTCAATGAATCTCAAAATAAAACAAAACTCACTCGCACATGGGTGAACTACGCTCGGTTTGATTCCACGCACTGTGGATACGTAGGCAGCTCCTTAAAGAGCTCAACCGAATCACGCGAACTACGCCGGTTTGATTCTGTAATGAAACACAGATACGTAGGCAGCTTGTCAAAAGCACAACCGAACTTCTTAGCCCGCACGCCCGAAGCTTAAAAAGGTCGAGGGCGTTGTTGGGGTTAGTGTCCTCCACAGTGAGTGCAATAACATAAATAAATCTCTAAAGGTACACAGGGTACATTTTGTATTTAATCAGTTGATTAACGTTTATCGATAACGGTTGGCTTGCTAGATAAGTTTGACGTTATTGTCATACAGATGGCGGTGATCAACTGGTCCCTAAGAGTCACACCTAAAGGATGTGTTTGAGAGATATGATTATTTGAGAAAAATGATCATATTGATGCCTTACTTAATGACTAAACAGTTAGTCAGTGTTGTTGACTAAAAGGCTAGTCAAATGTGACTAAAATGTTAGTCAAGTGTGATGATGTTACTGACTAAAATGTTAGTCAGTGAAATGGTGGTACGGCTATTTAATACAGATTAAATAATATTAGCTGAGACGAGTTAAATGTAATTCGTGAATTGAATATAAAATGTTATATTTAATTGTTGTGTATAATGCAAGCTAATTAAATATAAACCGTTATAATTAATTAGTAAATTATAAATATAAGGATATTTATAATATATTATAGTCGATCATACAGATGACACTAGTAATAAATTGCATTATATAATAAGCTAAATTGACCAAGAGAAAAGTGTCCAGATACATTCTCAATTCGATACACTTTATATCTTGATCAATAAGTAATGTATTTGAGGAGAATCAAATCTCCCCAAATAGAAAAGAGTGGCCGGCCATATGGAGATTATTAGGAGTATATTATCTTTCCTAATGCTTCTCTAATTCTTGAATTCATTCATTATTTTACAACACTAAAATCTTGAGAGAAAAATCAGTTTTTCCTCTCTAATTTCTAGCAATTAAAGGGCATATCACAAATACATCTTGGGTGAGATTATTAGGAGATACCATAGTTTTGGTATTGTTCTTAGGCCGATTTATTAGGATTAAAGGTTAATTCTAAATCTCTTTTCTATGTTATGCAATTTCCTTTTATGACTTTAAATCTTATAAAGTTTTTCATTATAATCCTGTGATTTTAAAGGTCTATATACCGATATAAACCTAGAAGTGGTATCAGAGCCTTAGGGCACATGAAATTTTTATAAGGTTTTCATAAAAATCGATTTTGTATAACTTTATTCCAAAACTTTGTAATGGCCGAGTTATTTTATCAATTGGCCGTGTGTTTTGTGAAGTTTTTGTTATGTTTTGGTCTTTTTGATTCATATTTATCGATGTTTTAAGATGTTAAAATTATCTCATATGAATATGCATTGATTTTGATTTAATACCGATTGAATTAAAACGTTAAAGGACCAATTGTTGTATGTTAATGAACATAAAACTTGTTAATCATTAGATCTATATGTTTAAGATGTTTAAACTAAAAGGTTATTTTGAATGTCTTATTAATCAATGTTTAATACGGATTAAAATTGTATTAGTATCGATCTAAGTATTAACATAATCGAATTAAAAAGGTTTAATTCATCTTGGAGGCCGAATTAAAAATTTAATTTTGTTAATATTTTTTTTTTTCCTTTTTGCCGATTCAAAATAAAAAAAAAAATAAAATATTTTGTTAATTTTAATTTGGCCGTGATTTTCATCTAAAATAAAAAAAAAAAAAATTCGGATAATCTTTTCAATATTTTGGCCGAAATTTTTTTTGTTTTTGGAAATTGATATCTTATTATATTTTGGTATATTATAAGGATAATATATGTTTTGTTTTATTGTGAAGTAGTTCATAATAAATATGATACCTAATATTTTAAAGCAGTTTAAAATATCTTGAGATCGAATTTATGTTATACCGATAATATAAATTGATTTGGATTATATTTTGATTAAAAGATATTATGAACAATTAAGGAATTGTTGCATAATTTTAATCATTTTAAAAGAGGTGGTTTGGATTAAAATCAATTCGTATGCATTGTTTTTATTTTGTTTAGTTGATGCTCTATTTTGTGTTTGAATGGTTTGAATGGTTTATTTTTACGCATTAAATATGTACAATCGGTTGTAATTTACTAGTGTGGCCTTAGAAAATTGTGTTTTCGTAATGAAGGAAACCCAATTTTGGTTGTATTTTTGAGATCTCGAATCTCCAATTTTGTAATATTTTAATTTTGGCATATTTTGAATTAGAATGTAAATAGGTTTATTTTTGTAATTCAAAATTGTAATTTTGAGAAGATTCAAGTTGAAGATTCAAGATGGACTCCCACTTAAAGCCAAAGATGAAGAATGAAGACAGCTTTAGGGTCCATGGATAGATTCCAAATTTGTATATGTCTTTATTTTCATAGGGTTAGGCCACACTAGGTGTTTTTCTTTTCTGCGTTTTTCTTTACCATTTTCATTGCATTCACGTTAGATAGTAGCATCATATTCCGCCTAAATTAAACCAAACCACCTAATATGCATGAAAATGGATCATATAGTTGCATCCTAATTTATAGACATACGGATGTCATTTGTTTAGAGCTATCACCTCAATTTAATCATTCACGATAATGCTAGATATTAGTTCACATAAAATGAATTAAAATGAGTTGATGGGATCTTCCTCTAAAACTGAAATTGAGAATTAGTCTTTATAAGTCGAACCACTATGAATCCCTTCTTCGTCGGTAGGCATAATATGACCCCTTCTACGTTGGGTAAGTAGTGGCTGTCGACTTAGTTTATCTCAACATTATGGTTCGAGTAATATCTCGAAAGTATGGAGGACTAATAGATAGGATTTACTGAAATCTATCGACCAAGAATTCTAATAAAGAGAATTAGCCAAGAGGTTGGCTTATCAATTTAAAGAAATTGAGTCTTGGGATCGCTTATGTAATTCTCGAGGGAGGTCAATTACATGAGTGCACGAGTCATTGCATTAAATCGTTATTGCTTTATGACTTAAACTTTTAAAACCATGATTTCTTATCTATTCTCTTCTTCTTTTTTCTTTTTTCACAGTTTCGAATACGTTATATACCGATATAACTACTATAACAAATGGTCATCGTCTTGACGAACCAATGCCAAGTGCCACACTAATGCGCGAATCATGGCTTAGATTTTTCATGGGCAGCATGAATCTGTCTACTCGACTGAAGCATGATGGGTCCAACTTTTCTGATTGGGAGGCCGCATTACGGAATGCTGCCATCGCTGACGGTAAGCTCAAGTACTTGACTGAGCCACCGCCGGCTCTACCAGCTCCCGATGCAGAAGAAGCTGAAACCTTTGCTTATAACGATTTCATGATGGAAGCAGGTGCGTTACAGAACGTACTCATCTATGCAATGGAACCCAATTTGCAAAGACGTTTCATTACCTAAGGTGCAAACAAGATTTTCACCACCCTTACAAAGGAATTCTCGAAAGCTCCAAGAATTAAGAGTTACGAGTATACTACTCGTTTCTTTGAAGCTAGACTCCAAAAAGGCCAACCGGTTGGTCCACACCTTCTCGCCATGATCGAGAACGTTGAGAAATTGGAGGAGCTTGGTTGCACGATCGATGAGAAGATCATCATTGATCGAGTGCTTCACTCTCTTCATGATGGGTATGCCCTCTTTAGGGCAAACTACTACATGAATGACATGCAGAAAAGTCTGCATGAACTACATTCACTCCTCGTACAGACGGAGAGTGATCTGAAGTTGAGTGGGAGCACGAAGCAAGATGTTCTCATGATTGGGAACAAGAAGGGTAAGGGCAAGGCTCCGGCTAACCTAGCTGTAGGTAAGCCAAAATTCAAGAAGCCAGTGGTTGCTAAGAGTGGGCCTGGTGAGTCTAGCGGTAGCTCACAAGGCAAGGCAAAAGCAAAGCAGAGCATGGAGTGCCACCATTGCCACAAGTCTGGGCATTGGAGGCGTAACTGTCCCGTGTATGCTGAGGACATAAAATCAGGCCGTCGGCTCTGTTGGTATGTCTTCTTTTATTCATATGATTGAGATTAACCATGCAAGTTTGAACTTGGGTACTTGATCTTGGATGTGGTTCTCATCAGGCAATCATTTGCGAGGCCTAAGAAGCATCGTAACTCTGTCAAGAGGTGATGTAGACTGCGAGTGGGGAATGGAGCAAGAGTTCTTTGCCGCTTCAGTAGGGACATATGTAATCCAACTCCCAAGTGGATTTGAGTTATTTCAATAAGCATGCACTATGTACCTAGTTTATCTAAAAACATTATTTCATATCCGTTCTTGATAAAGAAGGATTTTCATTTCAATTAAGAATAATAGTGTATTTTCTCATTGAGCGATATGATTTATGGTAAAGTCGTTTCCATGAACTAATTTATGTTTTAGATCAAATCACAGAAATCATGCATGTGAGTAACAAGAAAGCAAAGGTTGGTGACAAAGATCAAACGTATTTATGGCATTGCCGAATGGGACACATAAATGAGAAACGCGTGAAAAAGCTCATTGATAATGGGACTATCGCCCATTTGACTATGAAACTTTTGGCACGTGTGAATCATGTCTTATAGGCAAAATGTCTCAATTTCCTTCAAAAGTGTTGGAATGTGGCTGGCCGACCTATTAGGACTCATACATACTGATGTGTGCGGACCTATGTCAATCAACGCTAGAGATGGCTATAGGTATTTTATCACTTTCACGGACGATTTGAGTAGATATGGACATGTCTACTTAATGAAGCACAAAAGTGAGTCCTTTGACAAGTTCAAGGAATTCCAGAATAAGGTTGAGAACCAACTGGATAGAAAGATAAAAGCACTACGTTCGGATCGTGGTGGCGAATATCTTTCAACTGAGTTTGATCGACACCTGAAAGACCGCGGGATAGTATTACAGTTAACTCCACCTGGAACACCACAACTGAATGGTGTGTCCGAACGCAGGAATCGAACATTACTTGGTATGGTTCGATCCATGATGAGTCACACGGTAGTACCTGACTCATTGTGGGGCTATGCTCTTTTGTCAGCTGCTCTTATACTTAACCGAAGTCCGTCTAAAGCTGTAGACAAGACTCCATACGAGTTATGGAAGGGAACGGTCCCTAACTTGTCCTTTATTCGGGTTTGGGGGTGCGAGGCTTATGTCAAGTGGGGACACGAGGATAAGCTCGGCCCGCGATCGGTCAAGACATACTTTATTGGTTATCCCAAAGGAATGTTCGGTCATTACTTCTATTCGCCAACCGAACAACGCGTTTTTGTTGCGGCTAGTGCGACGTTCTTAGAGAAAGAGTTTCTCGAAGACAAGAGAGGTAATAGAACCTTCGATTTGTCGGAGATTCCTGAACCAACAACCGAGCAACCTATGGAGGAAACTGTTCCTTCTTCGTCTGCTGCGGTTAATATTCCCTTGGAACCCAGGAGGTCGGGTAGACTCTCCATTCCCCCAGATCGATATATCGGTATAATCGAGGAGAATGGGAGAGACGACGTTTTACTCCTTGAGAGTAACGAACCCGTAACCTATAAAGGTGCCATGACGTGTTCTGACTCAAAGCTATGGCAAGAAGCCATGCAATCCGAGATGGACTCGATGTACGAGAACGATGTATGGGATCTGGTTGACTTACCTGATAAGGCTAGGCCTCTTCAGTGCAAATGGCTTTACAAGATAAAGCGATCTGTAGAAGGACAACCAGATATATACAAGGCACGACTAGTGGCAAAGGGTTTCACTCAAGTGCAAGGGTTGCACTATGATGAGATTTTTGCACCCGTAGTCATGCTTCGTTCCATTCGGATTCTCTTAGCGATCGCCGCATTTCATGACTATGAAATTTGGCAAATGGATGTGAAAACCGCCTTCTTAAACGGTTATTTGGAGGAGGAGTTGTACATGGTACAACCCGAAGGTTATATCGATCCTAAAGATCCTAATAAGGTTTGCAAGCTTAAGCGTTCCATCTATGGACTTAAGCAAGCTTCACGGAGTTGGAATCATCGCTTCGACCAAGTGATAAAGGAGAATGGATTCACTCGATCGGTCGAGGAACCATGCCTATATATCAAGTCGAGTGGGAGCAAGATTGTCTTCCTAATACTGTACGTCGATGACATACTCTTGATTGGGAATGACATACCTCTCTTAACTTCGGTAAAAGTATGGTTACAGAACCATTTCCGGATGAAAGATCTGGATGAGGCACAACGTATTTTGGGGCTCCGTATCTATAGAGATAGATCACGACGGATGTTATCCCTCAGTCAGGAGTCTTATATAGATAAGATTCTTGAGAGGTTCAGCATGACCAACTCCAAGAAGGGGAACCTTCCAATGATCTCAGGGGTGCACTTGAGTAAAGCTCAAGCACCAAAGACATCGGAAGAGGTCGAGCGCATGAGTCGGATTCCATATGCTTCGGCAATAGGATCGATCATGTATGCCATGATATGCACACGTCCGGACGTGGCATATGCATTGAGTATGACGAGTCGATACCAAGGCAATCCAGGTGAAGCACACTGGATGGCCGTAAAGAACATTCTTAAGTACCTACGGAGGACTAAAGATTGGGTATTGACTTATGGTGGAGACACTGAGCTATGCGCAACCGGTTACGCAGACGCTAGTTTCCAAACGGATCGAGATGACTCGAAATCTCAATCTGGATTCCTTTTTACTCTTAATGGCGCTGCGGTCAGCTGGAAAAGCTCCAAACAAACTGTTATAGCAGATTCAACGACTGAGTCTAAGTCCAGCAACAAGTCTCGGCACGTGCAAAGGAAGGCTCACCTGATCCGGGATTACGTGGAGCAGAAGGAGATAGTGATTGACAAGATTGCTACGGATGATAACATAGCAGATCCTCTCACTAAGCCGTTGAGACAAGATAAGCATGAAGGGCACGTAAAATCCATGGGAATTAAGCGTGTTCCTGCGTTGTATTAGTTGTTTTGTATGGATTTGATACTTGTATTTCCTAAAACTTCTAATAAAATCATCGTTTTGTTATATATATTGTTTTTCATGAGGGTTGTGCAGACAACGTTGAACACCTCAAAGTGAACTGAATTGCTATATATTTTGTTTTGGTCCGTGGTCGCCTACACGAGCTGATAACTCTGGCAATCATTTTGTGACGTCGATTGATGGTGGGTTCAACGAGCCATAAGTCAAACTGTTGACTGATCGATCACAGATGCGGGTTTACTGAAATCGCGCAGGACATTTTTGTGACGACAACATGGAGTCCTAAATGTTTCAGAACATTAGGTGCCTGGTCGTGGATAGGACATCCATAGTGTTCCTAGAGTCGATTCTTTTGACTATCGATTGTCTCTTGAGATTAAGGCAGATTTTGGGTGAATTTGGTTTCTTTCTCACGGTCGACCGTAACAGGAGGCCAAGCAGATTTTCACTGGGTCATTTCATGCTGCGCTTACATCTGCAGGATTCGAGTTGAGGGAAATATCCAAACTTCTATCGAGTTATAATATTTATTCTCGTGGCCACTCGAGGAGTCAGAATCGAAAATGCATGGCCATGCTCGAATATTGATTCGTTTATCAGTTAAGTTACTCTCTAGTCGGGGAAACCACTCTTGATTCTGATCGCTTGTGAACTACGACCTTTGAAAGTACGGACTTTGCAAATTGGTTTACATTGAGTGGGAGAAATTTATTATGGATATGAGAATCGATTATCGCACCTACACTTGTACGGACAAGTGGGAGATTGTTGGGGTTAGTGTCCTCCACAGTGAGTGCAATAACATAAATAAATCTCTAAAGGTACACAGGGTACATTTTGTATTTAATCAGTTGATTAACGTTTATCGATAACGGTTGGCTTGCTAGATAAGTTTGACGTTATTGTCATACAGATGGCGGTGATCAACTGGTCCCTAAGAGTCACACCTAAAGGATGTGTTTGAGAGATATGATTATTTGAGAAAAATGATCATATTGATGCCTTACTTAATGACTAAACAGTTAGTCAGTGTTGTTGACTAAAAGGCTAGTCAAATGTGACTAAAATGTTAGTCAAGTGTGATGATGTTACTGACTAAAATGTTAGTCAGTGAAATGGTGGTACGGCTATTTAATACAGATTAAATTATATTAGCTGAGACGAGTAAAATGTAATTCGTGAATTGAATATAAAATGTTATATTTAATTGTTGTGTATAATGCAAGCTAATTAAATATAAACCGTTATAATTAATTAGTAAATTATAAATATAAGGATATTTATAATATATTATAGTCGGTCCATACAGATGACACTAGTAATAAATTGCATTATATAATAAGCTAAATTGACCAAGAGAAAAGTGTCCAGATACATTCTGACCCGATACACTTTATATCTTGATCAATAAGTAATGTATTTGAGGAGAATCAAATCTCCCCAAATAGAAAAGAGTGGCCGGCCATATGGAGATTATTAGGAGTATATTATCTTTCCTAATGCTTCTCTAATTCTTGAATTCATTCATTATTTTACAACACTAAAACCTTGAGAGAAAAATCAGTTTTTCCTCTCTAATTTCTAGCAATTAAAGGGCATATCACAAATACATCTTGGGTGAGATTATTAGGAGATACCATAGTTTTGGTATTGTTCTTAGGCCGATTTACTAGGATTAAAGGTTAATTCTAAATCTCTTTTCTATGTTATGCAATTTCCTTTTATGACTTTAAATCTTATAAAGTTTTTCATTATAATCCTGTGATTTTAAAGGTCTATATACCGATATAAACCTACAGGCGTTGCACTCACAAAATGACACGCTCAAAGCTTAAAAAGGTCGAGAGCACAGTCAACACAAAACAAAAAATCTAAGTCCGAAGCTTAAAAAGGTCGAGGATTTAAGACTAAACAAATCAAACGAACAGATCCGAAGCTTAAAAATGTCGAGGATTTAAGACAAAATACGAATGTTCGAAGCTTAAAAAAGGTCGAGAACATTTTAAAACAAACAAAAGAAAGCAACGAGACAAGACAAAAGCAAATTAATTCTATTTTAATACTTTATTTAGAATTTTTCGCAATTTAGAAATGAGTTAGGAACAAACCTCCTTAACCCTTTATTTGAATCTAAAAACATTTATTTAAATAATGAAATTTTCTAAGCAAAACAAACTACCACGCCGTCTTGTGCCGCTTCGGATTAGCCTCTTCATCTTCAAGAGGCCGATCCGCCACAATCTTCGAATAAATCACGGGACCCGTCCTCTCAAATCCTGGGGGCTCGATCGGATCCTCGTCCTGCTCGACTGGGGGCTCCTCAATCCTTGTCCCTAGACGATCCCTAACGGTCACCCTTGGCCCAAGCCTTTCCCGCGCAGGCCTCGAAGTAGAAGCATCCACACTAACAGCACAAAGATCACCATAGTCTCTCCTTTCGCGCACCACCTCATACGCCAAGGAGGGCCTTGGCCCATTCTTCTCTCTCCTCCTCTGATTCTCCCGTTCCTGAGGATCATTGGATCGATACCACCGCGTGTAGAAGTCTGTAACACGAGTAGACTCTATATGCTCCGGAACAGCCCAAGTAACACGTTCCGACCATCCTCGGATCCAAGCATCGATCATCTGGTTGTTTAGGACAACAACCCCTCCAACCTGAGTATCCTGCTCGGGTATGGTCTGAACAAGCCCGATTTGCCTCTTCAAGCGAAGAGGATGAATCCACACCCCTCGTTCAAAACCGCACAACATCAACCCAAGAGCCGCATTCGCAACAGACGGCGCCGTAATCGCTGTAATGTGCCACCATGACACATACCAATGAATGGTGCTCTCCTTCACGAACCCGCGGAAGTAGTTGAGTGAACGCTCACGAGGGCTGGCCCACTCCATCATTCGCGACGTCGTCGCCGCAGCCTTGAAGACACCGTTGAGGGGAAGAGCAGCATAAACACTTAGCCTCTCCATGAGCCAAATGTTGAGAATCCTAGCGCAACCCCGGTACGAGCTCAGACGATTAGCAAAACGGTCGTCTTAGCCCAGTATGGTCTCCGCTAGGATCAACGCAGAAGGATCGTATCCCCTTTCCATCTCTTCGACAACACGAGCATATCTCGTACTCCCGAACACCCCATCTGGCATGGACCCCGCAAAGGCATAACGATGAACCAAACAAAAAGCAAGGGCCCTTCGCCTAGAACGGTCCGAAATACTGGTGTCTACCTTATTCATGTATCGTTGACACAAAAGAAGCATGTTCACCTTACCGCCTTCAAACAAACCTGCAGCACGAGCATTTGTCATCCCAAGGAAGTTCCGCAACATCCCATTATAGCACAGCTCACTCCTCACAACCACCGAAGTAGTCCGTTTCGACCACCCCGCAATGGCCGCGAATTCCTCCATCAAAGGACACACTTCTCCCCCGGGAAACCTAAACACATGCAAGCTGGGATCCCAATAATCTAAGCACGCATCCAGGAAGTCTAGGTCAACTTTCATCTGACGAAAGCCAAGAAAAACACCCGCACCATCATCATACACCGCCCTCTTCATCGCCGGACTTAATGAAGAAGTCCACCTCTTCAAAAGAGCATCAAAATGCTCAACCATTTTTCTTGAACACAAAAAAAAAAAAACTTTTGTAAATATACCTAATATATTTATGAGAGCAAAAGCTTGTAATAAAAAAAGAGAAAGAAGTGATTGTGAATGAAGATTATGGCACGCACCACCCCTCCTTATATAGGAAAAACGCGTCTGAAATATGGAAATACAGCGTTACCAGCCACGCCAACAAACCGCATGACTCTATGCGGTTTACACCCCAAACAGCATAAGCCTATGCGGTTTGCACCCCAAACCGCATAGGGCTATGCGGTTTTGAAGCGGGTTTTCTCAAGAACTTTCCTAATTTCGTCTTTCCTAAGCACTACAATCTACATTAGGCTACGACATTCTTTTGTTGCTCCCCACGCAGCAACATTACATTTCGCTTTAGCAACCACGATTCCTACCACGAGTCAAAACATAACATTTTCGACATTCATGCAAGCTCATTTCGCATTTAAAATGAACGTTTTGCAAAAAACATTTTCACAACCTAATTCAACAATCAAAGCGTCCCACTCGGGAATCGTTCGTTTTTCAAACAAGCTTACTAAACAGATTTACGACTAACGACAATCAAGCTAAAGTTCAAGCTACAAAGACATGTAAACAAAGGTTCATACAATCTTTGTTACACAACTTCACTCAGGATGACGACGACGATACTCGTCAAATTCACGCCGAATCTGAGCCGTCTCAGCACGACTCTGACACAACTGAGCCGCCTGCTCAGCCCAAGCCATCCTCCACCTATTAGCTGTCCTCCACAGCTTCTTGTGCACCTCCTTGGCCACCTGCAACACATGACACACACAACCACATCACATTTCTCCAAACTTAGGGGGAAAATTTCAAAAACAAAACGCTTTTTCTCCATTTTGCCTTAATTTCACTCAAATTAAGTCAAACTTCAGGGGGAAATTTCAAAAACAAAACGCTTTTTCTCCATTTTGCCTTAATTTCACTCCAATTAAGTCAAACTTAGGGGGAAATTTCAACCCCAACAGCAGACAACCCCGTTTTGCCTTAATTTCACTCAAATTACGACAAACTCGAGGGGGTAACCTCAAAATACGCATATCACTAGTTTGATCATCGCCATTTCTCATACCTCGATCAAACTGGGGGCTCACACATATACAATCACAGAAATACATACCTTCTTCACCTTGCTCGTCCAGCTGTCCATACTCGCGTCAGTAGTCACCGGCAAGTACGTCGGCAAAGTGAAGGTACGACGGACACCCGAGTCGTTATACTCAATAGTAGTAGGAAAGTCGCCAGGCTGCTCCGCCATCTCGGGATCAAACAACTACAAAACAAGTACAAAACGCACACGTCAGGGAAATTTTTCGCAAAAATTACCATACGCACCCTCAAAAGAAGCAAGCATACCTCAATCGGCCCACAAGCAAGCCGAGACCGAGCAAACTGGCCATAGTCTTCCCCGAGACAAAGAAGACTCGCCGACTCTTCTTCCCCGTACAACGCCATCCGATCCTGCGCGGAAACCCCTCGCTCAAAAAGGACTCTCGGCGGGTCATTAGGCACCACTGGAGCCGGCCACCCTGCCTGGTAGACTAAACGCTCCCCAAGGTACCAAACCGGCCCATACGGCGTCGCCAAGTACAGGCGCTGTGTGTCACGCAATGCTAACCGCGCCCCTATGCCTTCAGGAATACCCGCATACTAGCCCCACGGGAACGACACGAACTACAAACAAGAACAAACACTCATAAACACAATCATTTTAAGTACACTCTATCTAAAATGATTCAAACACAAACCTCATCAAACTCCATAAGGTTCAGACGCACCCGAACCTCATCATACGACCAGTCAAAAGCGCCTTTACATCGCATTCCCCAATGCACGCCGGATACACCTTCGCAATCGTCACAGCATGCGGAGGCAGCAGAAAATGGAAGTGACTGAAGATCCACGACTACACAAACAAAAACAAAATAAACATTACAAAGCCAATAAAGACGAATAGCAATGCATCTAAAACAAAACAAAATCAATGCATACCTCCATCACAAACCCAGGCGAGACTAAGGACAGTCTCGATCCTCCATCCATGACCCGCGGCCTCACCGCGTCCATGCAGAATCGAATGCACAAACCCATGGATGGCGACATCCAGTCAAGTGTCCCGATCGCACCCCAGTCTATGAGATGCATCAGGACCGACGTCGTCGCCCTCTCGCCTTTATCGCCGAAGTACACGGCGCTAACGAACCACCACAGCCACAAACGAGCGTTCTGCTCGTCAGTCAGTCCACTCCGTAGGGCCCTGCTCGGTCTTCCCCTCAAAGTACTCCAAGATGAAGCTCGTCTTGATCACAAAGGTGGGTTACCCTCATACTCCACCTCCAAACCACCGCCAATCGCGGTAGTCACCACCTCGTCCACGATGGACGGCGCAAACCCAAAACTCATATCACGGTCCCCGAACGGAAGCCCCGTCATGACCGCGCACCCTGACAAAGTAATGCCGGCCTCAAAGCCGGGCATGTGAAATGTCGTCGTGGTATTCCAATACCTGTCAAGGAAGGCCCTGATCAACATCAGGTTCGCCGTCAGCTTCAACCTCGCAATCGCCCTCCAGTGCTCGACTAGAGGACCAAAAGCACTACTAAGCACCCGAGCTTTCGCACCCTCCGAAAGCTTCTTCTCAAAAGCATACATCACGGACGAGACGCCCGAGAAAGTCCTCATCGGACCTTTCCGCCAACCCATCGTCGCCCGATAGGAAACGTGTCTCTCCGGAGCAAGTAAAAGATCATGGCCATCCCAGCCCCTGGCAAAGGCCCTGTTTGCACGCGACTTTCGCGACCTAGAGCTACTCGCCCTAGGCGCAGCCTCCTCGGCCTCCTCAGCCTCCTCCTTAACAACATCCATCTCAGCCTCCAGCTCATCCACTAGCTCTTGAGCAAGCTCATCCTCAGGATCAGGCCTAGGGTCACGCCTCGCGCGACCCTGACCCCCACCTCGTGACTGGCCACGCCTCGTGGGCAAGTCCCGAGGGTCAGCATCCCTCTGACTACGCGAACGCCTCATACTACTCGAACTAGAGGCTCCCTCAGTCCTCGAGCCAGTACTCTTACGAGATTTTGATCTCGTAACACGACCAGAACCCTCTCTAGCAACCAACACGACCAATACATACAACTATAATACATGCAAGCATACAAACTTGGCAGGCACATACACAAATATACACAAATAATACGCAGATAATACATATACATCCTTTTACACACTAACACTATACACTACTGTGGAACCCGGGATCGGACGGGACCCAACTCGGCGTCTTGTTTAAGGGCGCTTTTAAAAGTTAAAAAAAAGATTAAGTTAGAAAAACCTTTAAAAACTGTTTTGGAGTCGCCACCTAATTATCGCGAAAATTAGGAACCTGCTATCATGTCCTAAGCCTAAAGACATGTCCTAGATTTTGGAGCACGCCGACACCCCTAGATCTAAGGCTTGTGAAACCAGAATGGATTCGGGGTGAGGGTACTTTAGAAAAAGATGAATTCAATTAATGATTTATGAAAACCTTTTAGAAAAGCCTATGTAAAAATAGCCTCTACTGACCTAGAACAGTCCATGTACTATGATAATTGAGCTAATGTTAACGCTACGTACAAGTGCGAAAAAGTTTGTAAAAGAATGCAAATGCAGATGCAAAAAGATTGATTAAAACCCTCAGTTTAGCATGTTTAACTTGTTAACGAAAATGGTTCAGTTAAAGGTCGAATTCATTGTTTAAGTTGATTTTAATGCTAAATAAGAAGGTGCAAGATGCATGCAAATAAAATAAAGTTCAATTGTCCATTGGTTTATTTTATAAGGGTCGGTTGCTTATGCGACTTAGGCGTGTCATCGGATATGGAGTGTACCCGAAGTAAATAGAACACTTGGAGTGCAAGTGCGCTGGGTGCCAAAGCCAGGGGGCGCTAAAGTGTAGTCCCCTTTGTTAGTCCATAGAAAATAAGAAAAAGCTTTGATCCAAGTGGATCGGTACCTACCTTGTCCTGACGCTTCAGATCTGGGCGGAGCTTCGCTTCTTGAACTTAAAAGGAGGATGAATTCAACACGGGATGGTGTGTTGAACTCAAGGATTTGAGTGCGTGAGGCTTTGAGGGAGTTTTGTAGTGTGTTTGCTGTGAAAACTGGTTGTGAATTGTCTTTTTCGAGGTCAGGTATGAGGGAGTATATATACTAAAAACCTCGGAGAAATTAGGAAACCCGGGGATAAAAACAAGCCAGGAAACCGCGTAGGCTTATGCGGTTGCCAGGGCAAACCGCATAGGCTTATGCGGTTGCCACCCCAAACCGCATAAGGCTATGCGGTTTGGAGGTGTGGCTTTTTGCGTAGTTTCCTAGTTCCGGTTTGATTATATCTCGAAAAGATTTAGTATAATCCTTGCTTGTACGTCAAGGAAAAGCCCTAGGATATTTCTGAGATATTTTGATGTTCAGGGCTTTGGAGTGAGGGCCAAAGGCTGGGCTTGGGCTCGGTTTTGGGCCCGAGACCCGGAAAAATAAAAAGGGCTAATTGTAGTGCAAATGCGAAGCTCATGCCAAATGAAGCGGGACAAGGACCTAGCTAGACTCCAAGTGGACAAAATGAACGTTTATTTAAAGCGATGTGAAGCGACCTTAATCATTTTAACATTTCAAACGACTCAAAAATGAATTCGACATTAGTTAGAACCGTTTAAGTCAACGTTAAAGCATGCTTAATAAAAGTCCGTGGTACATCACAGGGTTTTGTTTGGGAGGGTACGGATATGGGTATCCACAGAGCCCCCAGTTTGACTGAGATCGGACTAGAGCGCTAGTCAAACTCCATGACCATATCCGGACCATTACAGTCTCGATACAGTCAGCGGAACGAAGCATGTGTCCATGGGTGAGACGAGGACTTCGAACCGGGCTAAACGGGGAGGGGCGTACATGTTTAAGGACGTGACGGTCCGTGCATGCTATAAGGGCCTGCCGGCCTGCTGGATGTCTTCGTTATGCTTGTCGTGCTGTCGCGTAATGCCATTGTATATGCCTGGTGTCGTCGTATAGCTAGTGCTGCTGCTTGTAATGTCTTCGTGTAGTGCGTGGTCTCGTGAAAGAGCGCGTGTGCAAGGGTGCAAGGTGATTGGGTAAGGGTGCATGGATGTAGAAATGTTTATCTCGCCTACGAGCGCATGTGTAAGGGTTGCAATGCTTGTGTTGGAAGTGTTTTGTAAGGTACTTGTGCTTAAACTCGCCGAGGAGCGTCTATGCTGAGTAGGGTGCTTGTAGTTGGGTATATTGCAGAGTGCTTATGCTTGGGCTCGCCGAGGAGTGTCTATGTAGCCGTAATTGCATATGATTGCCCTCCGTTGAGGAGAAAGTGATGTGAATGCTCGTGAAGAGCGTTCGTGCTTCTGCTTCTGTACCGTACATTAAATGCTTAATATACGCGTATGGCGGACTGTAGGTGACGCCTTAACCCAAGCGCGGGACGTACTTGGAGTTGTATTAGGGCCAAGATGAATTAGGAATCGAAAAGTAGGTGTAAAACGGGAAAAACCAGGAAAAACCACAGGGGCAAACCGCATAAGCTTATGCGGTTTGCAGGTTGAACCGCATAAGCCTATGCGGTTTGTCCTGCTGGTTGTAGGAGCTGTATAAAGGCACGAGAGCATCGTATACTTGCCTCATAACTTCATTTCGGTTTCTTCATTCTAAAAACACCAAATTTCGATTTCTCAACCGTTTTTGCTCATTTTCGTTGCGTTGCCTTGCTATGGAACCAGGTAATGCTCCATTTTAACTTGCTTTTACGTTATTTGTCGTTGTAATTAGCTAGTTTTGCCTTGAAATGTTGAAAAGACGGGTTTTGCATGAAAACCCGAGTTTTGCTTGAAATTTGCCGTTTGAATGCTTGAAATTGACGTCATTGTGTTGCATTATGCCATGTGAACACGTATGTGTGAATTGATTACGATTCGGACCGTCTTAAGCCCAAAAACGTGTAACCTAGGGTTCGGGCCCGAAAACGAGCCCGGATTTTTCGACCCGGAATTTCAATTAAACTTCGGTGTAGGATGCCCATAGTGTGTATAGCATGTATCTAGCTTTAATTTTGCGAAAATGTCGTGTTAAGGCTTCCAAATCGCCGTCTTAAGTCGTAGTTATACGGAGTAATTAAGGCGAATTGGGGGTTTTTGATCGGGGTGACCAAAATGCAATTGCTTGTAATGGTTTGTTGTTGGGGACAATTATGGCGCGTAGAAACCATAAAGTTGTAATTTTGAGGTGTAGAGAACGATTTTCGACTTAATTGTGAATTAGGCCTAAAAATGCCCTGTAGGGCGTATAATGCAATGTGTTGTAAAGGATGTATATGTATTATGTGCATATTATTTTGTGTGTATTTGTGCATGTGTATGCCAAGTTTGTATGCTTGCATGTGTTATAGCTGTATGTATTGGTCGTGTTGCTTGCAGGAGAGGGTTCTGATCGTGTTACGAGATCAAAATCTCGTAAGAGTACTGGCTCGAGGACTGAGGGAGCCTCTAGTTCGAGTAGTCGTATGAGGCGTTCGCGTAGTGAGAGGGATGCTGACCCTCGGAACTTGCCCACAGCGTGGCGATCCACGAGGTAGGGTCGAGAACGCGAGGCGTGATCGTAGGCCCGATCCTGAGGATGAGCTTGCTCAAGAGCTAGTGGATGAGCTGGAGGCCGAGATGGACGTTGTTGAGGAGGAGGCCGAGGAAGCCGAGGAGGCTGCGCCTAGGTCGAGCAAACAGCCGCGAAAGTCACGTGCGAGCAGGCGTTCGCGAGGCTGGGGCGGCCACGACCTTCTGTTGGCTCCGGAGAGACATGTTTCCTATCGGGCGACGATGGGTTGGCCGAAAGGTCCGATGAGGACTTTTTCGGGCGTCTCGTCCGTGATGTATGCGTTTGAGAAGAAGCTTTCAGAGGGTGCGAAAGCTCGGGTGCTTAGTAGTGCTTTTGGTCCTCTAGTCGAGCACTGGAGGGCGATTGCGAGGTCAAAGCTGACGGCGAACCTGATGTTGATCAGGGCCTTCGCCAGCGGTATTGGGATACCACGACGACATTTCACATGCCCGGCTTTGAGGCCGGCATTACTTTGTCAGGGTATGCGGTCATGACGGGGCTTCCGTTCGGGGACCGTGATATGAGTTTTGGGTGTGCGCCGTCCATCGTGGACGAGGTGGTGACTACCGTGATTGGCGGTGGTTTGGAGGTGGAGTTTGAGGGTAACCCACCTTATGTGATCAAGACGAGCTTCATCTTGGAGTACTTTGAGGGGAAGACCGAGCGAGGCCCCTCCGAGTGGACTGACGAGCAGAACGCTCGTTTGTGGCTGTGGTGGTTCGTTAGCGCCGTGTACTTTGGCGATAAGGGTGAGAGGGCGGCGACGTCGGTCATGATGCATCTCATAGACTGGGGTGCGATCGGGACACTTGACTGGGTGTCACCATCCTTGGGCTTGTGCATTCGATTCTGTATGGACGCGGTGAGGCCGCGGGTCATGGATGGAGGATCGAGACTGTCCTTAGTCTCGCCCGGGTTTGTGATGGAGGTATGCGTTGATTTTGTTTTGCTCATGTCTTTCTGTTTTTGTCTTACTTGATTTTGTTGTCTCGTTTGACTTGTTTATGTGCATGTAGTCGTGGATCTTCAGTCACTTCCCTTTTCTGCTGCCTCTGCATGCTGTGACGATTGCGAGGGTGTATCCAGCGGTGCGTACTTGGGGCACGTGCAACCGTGCGGCTTTTGACTGGTCGTATGACGAGGTTCGGGTGCGTCTGAACCAGATGCAGTTTGATCAGGTTTGTGTTTGAACCATTTTAAATAGAGTGTACTTAAAATGATTGTATTTATGAGTGTTTGTTCTTGTTTGTAGTTCGTGCCGTTCCCGTGGGGCCAGTATGCGCATTCCTGAGGGCATTGGGGCGCGGTTTGCATTGCGTGACACGCAGCGCCTGTACTTGGCGACGCCGTATGGGCCGGTTTGGTACCTTGGGGAGCGTTTAGTCTTCCAGGCAGGGTGGCCGGCTCCAGTGGTGCCTAAGGACCTGCCGAGAGTCCTTTTTGAGCGAGGGGTTTCCGCGCAGGATCAGATGGCGTTGTACGGGGAAGGAGAGTCGGTGAGTCTTCTTTGTCTCGGGGAAGACTATGGCCAATTTGCTCAGGCTCGGCTTGCTTGTGGGCCGATTGAGGTATGCTTGCTTCTTTTGAGGGTGCGTAAGGTAATTTTGCGAAAAATTTCACGGCGTGTCTTGGCGATGTGCTTTGTAGTTGTTTGATCCCGAGATGGCTGAGCAGCCTGGTGACTTTCCTACCACCGTTGAGTACGACGAGTCGGGCGTGCGTCGTACTTTTACGTTGCCGACGTACTTGCCGGTGACCACTGACGCGGGCATGGACAGTTGGAGCGGCAGAGTGAAGAAGGTATGTATCTTTGTCTTTGTATGTGTGAGTGAGCCCCCAGTTTGATCGAGGTATGAGTTATAGCGATGATCAAACTTGTGAGAGTCGTGTTTTTGTGTTACCCCCTCGAGTTTGTCTTAATTTGGGTGAAATTAGGGCAAAGTGGGATTAACTGTGTTCGTTTTTGAAATTTCCCCCTAAGTTTGACTTAATTTGAGTGAAATTAAGGCAAAATGGAGTTGAATGTGAAAGGTTTATGTGTTGTGTGTCGCAGGTGGCTAAGGAAGCGCATAAGAAGCTATGGCGGATAGCTAACAGGTGGAGGATGGCTTTGACGAGCGGCTCGGTTGTGTCGAGTCGTCTTTGAGGCGGCTCAGGATTCCGGCGTGGTCGACGAGTATCGTCGGCGTCATCCTGAGTGAATTTGTGTAACATAGATTGTATGAACCTTTGTTTACATGTCGTTGTAGCTTGAACTTCAACTTGATTGTCGTTGTGAACCTGTTTGGTAAGCTTGTTTGAAAGATGAACGATTCCCGAGTGGGATGCTTTGATGTCGAATTAGATTGCGAAAATGTTTTTGCAAAGAGTTCATTTTAAATGCGAAATGAGCTTGCATGAATGTCGAAAATGTTATGTTTTGACTCGTGGTAGGAATCATGGTTGCTAAAGCGAAATGTAATGTTGCTGCGTGGGGAACAACAAAAGAATGTCGTAGGTTAATGTAAGATTGTAGTGCTTAGGAAAGACGAAATTAGGAAAGTTGCGAGAAAATCCGCCCCTAGGATCGCATAGCCTTATGCGGTTTAGGGGTCAAACCGCATAAGCTTATGCGGTTTGGGGAGCAAACCGCATAGAGCCATGCGGTTTGGTGGCTTGGCTGGTAACGCTGTATTTCCATATTTCGGATTATGTTTTCGTATATAAGGAGGGAGGGTGCGTGCCATAATCTTCATTCACAATCATTCTTTTCTTTTCTTTTAGTACAAGTTTTTGCTCTCATAAATATATTAGGCATATTTACAAAAGTTTTTTTTGTATCCAAGAAAATGGTTGAGCATTTTGATGCTCTTTTGAAGAGGTGGACTTCCTCACTAAGTCCGGCGATGAAAAGGGCGGTGTATGATGATGGTGCGGGTGTTTTCATTGGCTTTCGCCAAATGAAAGTCGATCTAGACTTCCTGGATGCGTGCTTAGATTATTGGGATCCTAGCTTGCACGTGTTTAGGTTTCCCGGGGGAGAGGTGTGTCCTTTGATAGAGGAATTCGCGGCCATTGGAGGATGGTCGAAACGGACCACTCCGGTGGTTGTGAGGAGCGAGCTTTGCTACAACGGGATGTTGCGGAACTTCCTTAGGATGACAAATGCTCATGCTGCAGGTTTGTTTGAAGGAGGTAAGGTGAATATGCTTCTTTTGTGTCAACGGTACATGAATAAGGTAGACACCAGTATTTCGGACCGTTCTAGGCGGAGGGCCTTTGCTTTTTGTTTGGTTCATCGTTATGCCTTTGCAGGGTCCATGCCAGATGGGGTGTTCGGGAACGCGAGTTATGCTCGTGTTGTTGAAGAGATGGAAAGGGGATACGATCCTTCTGCCTTGATTCTAGCGGAGACCATACTGGGCTTAGACGACCGTTATGCTAACCGTCTGAGCTCGTACAGGGGTTGCGCTAGGATTCTCAACATTTGGCTCATGGAGGGGCTAAGTGTGTATAAAGCTCTTCCCCTTGGTGGTGTCTTCATATCGCGGCGACGACGTCGCGAAAGATGGAGTGGGCTAACCCTCGGGAGCGTTCACTAAACTACTTCCGGGGGTTCGTGAAGGAGAGCACCATTCGTTGGTATGTGTCATGGTGGCATATTACGGCGATTACGGCGCCATCTGTTGCGAATGCGGCTCGTGGGTTGATGTTGTGCGGGTTTGAACGAGGGGTGTGGATTCATCCTCTTCGCTTGAAGAGGCAAATCGGGCTTGCTCAGACCATCCCTGAGCAGGATACTCAGGTTGGAGGGGTTGTTGTCCTAAACAACCAGATGATTGATGCTTGGATCCGAGGATGGTCGGACCGTGTTACTTGGGCTGTTCCGGAGCATATAGAGTCTACTCGTGTTACGGACTTCTATACGCGGTGGTATCGTTCCAATGATCCTCAGGAACGGGAGAATCAGAGGAGGAGAGAGAAGAGTGGGCCAAGGCCCTCCTTGGCGTATGAGGTGGTGCGCGAAAGGAGGGACTATGGTGATCTTTGCGCTGTTAGTGTGGATGCTTCTACTTCGAGGCCTGCGCAGGAAAGGCTTGGGCCAAGGGTGACCGTTAGGGATCGTCTAGGGACAAGGATCGAGGAGCCCCCAGTCGAGCAGGACGAGGATCCGATCGAGCCCCCAGGATTTGAGAGGACGGGTCCCGTGATTTGTTCGAAGATTGTGGCGGATCGGCCTCTTGAAGATGAAGAGGCTAATCCGAAGCGTCACAAGACGGCGTAGTAGTTTGTTTTGCTTAGAAAATTTCTTTATTTAAATACATGTTTTTAGATTCAAATAAAGGGTTAAAGAGGCTTGTTCTTAACTCATTTCTAAATTGCGAAAAATTCTAGATAAGGTAATAAAATAGAATTAATTTGCTTTTGTCTTGTCTCGTTGCTTTCTTTTGCTTTGCTTTAAAATGTTCTCGACCTTTTTGAGCTTCGAACATTCGTATTTTGTCTTAAATCCTCGACCTTTTTAAGCTTTGGATTTGTCTGCTTGATTTGTTTGTTCTTAAGTCCTCGACCTTTTTAAGCTTCGGACTTAGATTTTTTGTTTTGTGTTGACTGTGCTCTCGACCTTTTTAAGCTTTGAGCGTGTCATTTTGTGAGTGCGACGCCCTTGACCTTTTTAAGCTTTAGGCTTGCGTGCTAGGAAGTTCGGTTGTGCTTTTTGCGGAGCTGCCTACGTATCCACAGTGCGTGGAATCAAACCGAGCGTAGTTCACCCATGCGAGAGTGAGTTTTTTTTTTTTGAAATACATTGCAAATTTGTCTGTGTTTAGGGGTAGTATTTTTTGAGTTGATCAAGATTTGTTGGCAATCGGAAGTCTTGACCGTCCAGGTCAGTTAATTTCACGGCTCCTCCAGGGAGGATTTCCTTGACCACGGTCCGGCCCAATTGGGTTTGAATTTTCCTCTTGGGTCAACCGGTAATGGTGCTCTGACTGATTTGAGTACTAGGTCACCCACTTTGATATTTCGTGGCTTGACCCGTTTGTTGTAGGCGAGATTGGTACGTTCGGACTGTACTTAGTGAATGTAACCGTCTTTCGTCTAAAAGGATGAGTTGTTCGTATCGTTCGCGTGCCCATTCGGCTTCAGGAATGTCTGCTTCCATGAGAATTCGAAGGGATTGCATTTCGATTTCTACAGGTTGAACGGCTTCCATCCCGTAGGTTAAGAAGTAGGGTGTCATGCCTGTGGGTGTGCGGATTGTGGTGCGATATCCCCATAATGCGAATGGGATTTTGTTGGGCCAGTCGTGGCAGGTATCGATCATCTTTTTGAGGATTGATACGACGGTTTTGTTTGCTGCCTCGACCGCGCCGTTAGTTTGTGGTCGATAGGGTGATGATTTATGTCATTGTATCTTGTATTTAAGGAGGAGCGGTTCGACTTCTCCTTGGAAGTGTGTGCCTTGGTCGCTGATAAACTCGTGGGGTATGCCGTAGCGACAAATGATGTTGTTTTGTATGAATTTCGCAACTTATTTTGTGCCTAGCTTACGGTATGATGCGGCTTCGACCCATTTGGTGAAATAGTCGATGGCCACGAGGATGAAGCAGTGTCCTCCTGCTCCCACGGGTTGAACTTTGCCGATGACGTCAATTCCCCAGGTTGAGAAAGGCCAAGGCGAGGTTAAGGTATAGAGTGGTGAAGGAGGTATATGCTGCACATTTGCGAAAATTTGGCAATTATGGAAATGTTTGACATATTTTGCGCAATCGGCTTCCGTGGTGGTCCAGTACCATCCTAGCCTTATGATTTGTTTGCACATGGCTCGTGCGTTCATGTGTGGTCCGTACTCGCCATCGTGTACTAGGGACATGATTTCGTGTCCATTACGAATTGTGATGGTAATAGGCGTATGTGGAACCCGGGAATCGAAGACGAGGGACCCAACTCGGCGTCTTGCTTAAGGGCGGATTAAGTTAAAAAGATTAAGTTAGAAAAACCTTTTAGAACCGTTTGGAGTCGCCACCTAATTATCGCGGAAATTAGGAACCTGCTACCATGTTCTAAGCTAAAAACATGTCTTAGATTTTGGAGCACGCCGACACCCCTAGATCTAAGGTTGTGAAACCAGATTGGATTCTAAAGTGAGGTACTTTAGAAAAAGAGTTAATTCAATTAATGATTTATGAAAACCTTTTAGAAAAGCCTATGTAAAAATAGCCTCTACTGACCTAGAACAATCCAAGTAAGATGATAATTGAGCTAATGTTATCGCTACGTACAAGTGCGATAAAGTTTGTAAAAGAATGCAGATGCAGAAGCAAAAAGATTGATTAAAACCCTCAGTTTAGCTTGTTTAACTTGTTAACGAAAACGGTTCAGTTAAAGGTCGAATTCATTGTTTAAGTTGATTTTAATGCAAAATAAGAAGGTGCAAGATGCATGCAAATAAAATAAAGTTCAATTGTCCATTGGTTTATTTTATAAGGGTCGGTTGCTTATGCGACTTTGGCGTGTCATCGGATATGGGGTGTACCCGAAGTAAATAGGACACTTGGTGTGCAAGCGTATTTGGGTGCCAAAGCCGGGGGGGCGCTAAAGTGTAGTCCCCTTTGTTAGTCCATAGAAAATAAGAAAAGCTTTGATCCAAGTGGATCGGTACCTACCTTGTCCTGACGCTTCAGATCTGGGCAGAGCTTCGCTTCTTGAACTTAAAAGGAGGATGAATTCAACACGGGATGGTGTGTTGAACTCAAGGATTTGAGTGCGTGAGGCTTTGAGAGAGTTTTGTAGTGTGTTTGCTGGGAAAGATGGTTGTGAATTGTGTTTTTCGAGGTCAGGTATAGGGGTGTATATATACTAAAACCCTCGGAGAAATTAGGAAATCCGGGGATATAAACAAGCCAGGAAACCGCATAGCCTTATGCGGTTGCCCAGGCAAACCGCATAGGCTTATGCGGTTGCCACCCCAAACCGCATAAGACTATGCGGTTTGGAGGTGTGGTTTTTTGCGTAGTTTCCTAGTTCCGGTTTGATTATATCTCGAAAAGATTTAGTATAATCCTTGCTTGTACGTCAAGGAAAAGGCCTAGGATATTTCTGAGATATTTTGATGTTCAGGGCTTTGGAGTGCGGCCAAAGGCTGGGTTTAGGCTCGGTTTCGGGCCCAAGACCCGAAAAAATGAAAAAGGTGTATTTGCATAGATTTTGTGAAATAAGGTAAGACGTGAGGTTGTATTTTGTGTAAGAGGAGGGTAAAGGGAAGATCTAGCCGCCGGGCCTAAATTTAGGGATTTAGAAATGCTGAATTAGACCTTGTTAATGTAAAAGGGCTAATTGTAGTGCAAATGCGAAGCTCATGCCAAATGAAGCAGGACAAGGACCTAGCTAGACTGCAAATGGACAAAATGAACGTTTATTTAAAGCGATGTAAAGCGACCTTAATCATTTTAACATTTCAAACGACTCAAAATGAATTCGACATTAGTTAGAACCGTTTAAGTCAACGTTAAAACATGCGTAATAAAAGTCCGTGTTACATCACAGGGTTTTGTGTGGGAGGGTACGGATATGGGTATCCACAGAGCCCCCAGTTTGACTGAGCTCGGACTAGAGCGCTAGTCAAACTCCACGACCATATCCGGACCATTACAGTCTCGATACAGTCAGCGGAACGAAGCATGTGTCCATGGGTGAGACGAGGACTTCGAACCGGGCTAAACGGGGAGGGGCGTACATGTTTAAGGACGTGACGGTCCGTGCATGCTATAAGGGCCTGCCGGCCTGCTGGATGTCTTCGTTATGCTTGTAATGCTGCTGCGTAATGCCGTTGTATATGCTTGGTATCGTCGGATGCCTGGTGCTGCTGCTTGTAATGTCTTCGTATTGCATGTGTTGAAATGTAAAAGGGGCTAAAGTGCAGGGGTGCATGTGCTTGTAAGATGTTTGGGTATGCGTGAGGTGTATAATTGAGTAAAGGTGTTCATGTAGGTGTTGGTGTAGGTCTCATGAAAGAGCGTCCGTGTAAAGCTTGTGTTTGAACTCGCCGAGGAGCGTCTATGTAGAGTGAAATGCTTGGAGTTAGGATGTATTGCAGAGTGTTTGTGCTTAGGCTCGCCGAGGAGTGTCTATGTGGTCGTAATTGCATATGATCGATGTAATGCTCGTGAAGAGCGTTCGTGCTTCTGCTTCTGTACCGTACATTAAATGCTTAATATACGCGTATGGAGGACTGTAGGTGACGCCTTAACCCAGGCACGGGACGTACTTGGAGTTGTATTAGGGCCAAAATGAGTTAGGAATTCAAAAGTAGGCGTAAAACGAGAAAAACCCGAGAAAAACCACAGGCAGAAACCGCATAACCTTATGCGGTTCGTGGTGCAAACCGCATAGGGCTATGCGGTTTGCCATGCTGGCTGTACGGGGCTTATAAAGGCACGAGGATACCGTGACTTTGCCTCATAGCTCATTTTCGGTTTCTTGCTCATAAAAACACTAAAATTCGATTTCTCAACCAAATTTGCTCGTTTTTCTTGCGTTGCCTTGCTATGGAACCAGGTAATGCTCCATTTTAACTTGCTTTTGCGTTATTTGTTGTTGTAATTAGCTAGTTTTGCCTTGAAATGTTGAAAAGACGGGTTTTGAATGAAAACCCGATTTTTGCTTGAAATTTGCCGTTTGAATGCTTGAAATTGACGTCATTGTGTTGCATTATGCCATGTGAACGTGTATGTGTGAATTGATTGCGATTCGGACCGTCTTAAGCCCGAAAACGTGTAACCTAGGGTTCGGGCCCGAAAACGAGCCCGGATTTTCCGACCCGGAATTTCAATAAAACTTCGGTGTAGAATGCCCATAGTGTGTATAGCATGCCTATAGCGTTAGTTTTGCGAAAATTTCGAGCTAAGGCTTTCAAATCGCCGTCTTAAGTCGTAGTTATACGGAGTAATTAAGGCGAATTGGGGGTTTTTGATCGGGGTGACCAAAATGCAATTGCTTGTAATGGTTTGTTGTTGGGGACTATTGTAACAACCCGGATTTTCCAACAAAATAAAATATAGAAAAAAAGGGATTTTAAAGAGAAAATGTAACTAAAATGAAAACCACGGTGGCGGAAACACCGTGTAATCCGAGTCGTCACTCACTAGACAAACAAACGACAAAAGAGTAGGCCTTAAGGCCTAGCAAACGGGGAGTAAATACCCCTTACAATCCAAATGAAATATAGGTATGAAAAATGAGAAAGTCTAAATCAACAAGTCTAATCCAAGTTCCTCAACAAAAGCTAACTACGGGGTCAATCCTCACGGCTTCTCACACTTCAAAACCCGAACCCGCGCTAACCTGTCACAAAGAAAGTAACAGCCACAATCAGTGGGGAGTAACTAGGTGCTCCCCAGTCATATTTCAACATAACCGGTATATACAACAATACAACCCAAGAGTATGATAAATATAAAACAACCTCAGACTAACCCATTAGTTAACCAATTAACTCAACTGGCCTATGACCTATAATCAAAGTATAAACAAACAACCATCTTACAAATCATACAACCCAAATTTAACTGATTCACTACAGTTATTTAAGCTCAACCTGTCATTAACAAAGTGACAATCAACAATCAACAATTAACAACGCAAGAGAAAGCACGGAGAACTGGGTAACCACATAACCGTGAATCACCCCGGACCTCACCCTAACCGGTGATACCTCCAAACCCTATGGCGGAACCACATAACCATGAATTCCCTTTCAATGGACCCACATAACCGTGAAATCCTCAATACTGTCTTAATTTGGCCAAACCTCACCATAACCGGTGACGACATACAACTTACCATAGTCTCTAACCATAACCGGTTGAGAACCCAAAGGGCGGTATCCGTCCTACAAAAGACGTCGTATCTCCTCACGCACGAGCCATAACCGTACCCGTACGCACACTTAACTCAAGCATACAAACAAGCCAATTCAATAACCTGAATTAACTCTTAACCAACATAAGCCAATCCAATAACCTGAGTGAACTCATAACCAACATAAGCCAATCCAATAACCTGAATCAGTTCACAATCAACATCTATTTAATTATTCTTTTACTCAAAATCAACACAATGTCCATCATATACACAACTACAACATAACTGACCCCTTTTTGTAACCATTCTCAACACTAACCATAATCAACATGTTAAATACGGAGTAATAACCATAAGAACTCAAGAGTAGCCATAATAAACCATTATAATTCCCAAAGTTATCAACTTTAATCAACTTAATAACAATATAACCCAAATTCAATATGACAAACATCCCAATTCATTCCATTAGACAAAATAGTGTGAGACCATCACAATTAAGACCAAAGATCATAATTTCATAGCACAACCAACCCAAAGATCATAGCTTTACACACATAACAACAACCAATTCATCCTCAATCAATTATATGGTCTCACACAAGTCAAAATATCACCAAGGCTACACCTAGTTACCTTTTAACGCTCCAAAACCAAGTTAGCCTTCCTTCTCGTCGATAAGAATGGTGTCTCCTTCCTCAAAATCACCTTCTCCTTTGAATACCCAAGCCAAAACACATAAGCAATGAATACACAACATAATAACACATAAAATAATACAAAATCAGAAAAATAAAAGAACTAAAAGAAGTCATATACCGAGGGAATAGACTAGGGAAGATTTAGGGCTAAAGGAATGCAAGAAAAGATGATCAACAATGGAGTTTGATGAGTTTTGAGAGAGTTTTTGTGAGAGAATTATGGGGGATGAATGAGGATGAGATTAGGGAGATGCAAAACTGATTTGGGAGCTAGGGTAAGGAGGGAATGAAATATTATAATGTCTTGAGCAAGAAGCAACCCAAGAAAGCCCTAAAACTCTACCCGAGTTGAGGGATCGGCTCGGCCCATGGGAAAGAGGTTCAAACTGACTCCTGAAAGTTTGGCAGTTGCGACGGCGTCGGAAAAATACGCAGTTTAGCATTTTGAATCACCTGAATCGGAGTCCGTATGAGGAAATTACACCGTTTTTAAGCTAATTACTCCGTTTTTTAAGTTCTGACTACAGTCTCGCTTATTCCTCTAGCCAAAAATAACAAAATTAAGAGAAATGAAATACGAATTTAACGAAATGAATTATTTAAATAAAAGGGGAAAAGTCGGGGTGTTACAACTATTATGGCGCGTAGAAACCATAAAGTTGTAATTTCGAGGTGTAGGGAACGGTTTTCGGCTTAATTATGAATTAGGCCTAAAAATGCTCTGTAGGGCGTATAGTGCAATGTGTTAAGAGATGTACATGTATTATGTGCGTATTATTTGTGTATTTGTGTATGTGTATGCCAAGTTTGTATGCTTGCATGTATTATAGTTGTATGTATTGGTTGTGTTTGGTTGCAGGAGAGGGTTCTGGTCGTATGACGAGATCAAAATCTCGTAAGAGTACTAGCTCGAGGACTGAGGGAGCCTCTAGTTCGAGTAGTTTGAGGCGTTCGCGTAGTGAGAGGGATGCTGACCCTCGGGACCTGCCCACGAGACGTGGTCAGTCACGAGGTAGGGGTCAGGGCCGTGCGAGGCGTGACCCTGTGCCTGATCCTGAGGATGAGCTTGCTCAAGAGCTGGTGGAAGAGCTGGAGGCTGAGATGGATGTTGTTGAGGAGGAGGCTGAGGAGGCCGAGGAGGCTGTGCCTAGGGCGAGTAGCTCTAGGCCGCGAAAGTCACGTGCGAACAGGGCGTTCGGCAAGGGCTGGGATGGCCATGACCTTCTACTTGCTCCGGAGAGACACATTTCCTATCGGGCGACGATGGGTTGGCGGAAAGGTCCGATGAGGACTTTCTCGGGCGTCTCGTCCGTGATGTATGCTTTTGAGAAGAAGCTTTCGTAGGGTGCGCAAGCTCGGGTGTTGCGTAGTGCTTTTGGTCCTCTAGTCGAGCACTGGAGGGCGATTGAGAGGTCGAAGCTGACGGCGAACCTGATGCTGATCAGGGCCTTCCTTGACAGGTATTGGGATACCACGACGACGTTTCACATGCCCGGCTTTGAGGCCGGTATTACTTTGTCAGGGTACGCGGTCATGACGGGGCTTCCGTTCGGGGACCGTGATATGAGCTTTGGATTTGCGCCATCCATTGAGGACGAGGTGGTGACTGCCGCGATCGGCGGTGGTTTAGAGGTGGAGTAAGAGGGTAACCCACCTTATGTGATCAAGACTAGCTTCATCTTGGAATATTTTGAGGGGAAGACCGAGCGAGGCCCCTCCGAGTGGACTGACGAGCAGAACCCTCGTTTGTGGTTGTGGTGGTTCGTTAGCGCCGTGTACTTCGGCGATAAGGGTGAGAGGGCGACGACGTCGGTCCTGATGCATCTCGTAGATTGGGATGCGATCGGGACACTTGACTGGGTGTCGCCATCCTTGGGCTTGTGCATTCGATTCTGCATGGACGCGGTGAGGCCGCGGGTCATGAACGGAGGATCGAGACTGTCCTTAGTCTCGCCTGGGTTTTTGATGGAGGTATGTATTGATTTTGTTTTTGTTTTAGATGCATTGTTATTCGTCGTGGTTGTCTTGTAATGTGTTTTTGAATGTGCAGTCGTGGATCTTCAGTCACTTTCCTTTTCTGCTGCCTCCGCATGTTGTGACGATTCCGCGGGTGTATCCGGCGGTGCATACTTGGGGCACGTGCAACCGTGCGGCTTTTGACTGGTCGTACGACGAGGTTCGGGTGCTTCTGAACCAGATGCAGTTTGATCAGGTTTGTGTTTGAACCATTTTAAATAGAGTGTACTTAAAATGATTGTATTCATGAGTGTTTGAACCATTTTAGATAGGGTGTACATAAAATGATTGTGCTTATGAGTGTTTGTTCTTGTTTGTAGTTCGTGCCGTTCCCGTGGGGCCAGTATGCGGGCATTCCGGAAGGCATCGGGGCGCGGTTTGCATTGCGTGACACCCAGCGTCTGTACTTGGCGACGCCGTATGGGCCGGTTTGGTACCTTGGAGAGCGTTTGGTCTTTCAGGCAGGGTGGCCAGCTCCAGTGGTGCCTAAGGATCCGCCGAGGGTCCTGTTTGAGCGAGGGGTTTCCGCTCAGGATCGGATGGCGTTGTACCGCGAAAAATTTCCCTGACGTGTGCATGACGTGTGCTTTTTGTAGTTGTTTGATCCCGAGATGGCGGAGCAGCCAGGCGACTTTCCTACCACCGTTGAGTACGACGAGTCGGGTGTCCGTCGTACCTTCACTTTGCCGACGTACTTGCCGGTGACTACTGACGCGGGCATGGACAGCTGGACGGGCAAGGTGAAGAAGGTATGTATCTTTGTTTTTGTATATGTGAGTGAGCCCCCAGTTTGATCGAGGTATGAGTTATAGTGATGATCAAACTTGTGAGAGTCGTGTTTTTGTGTTACCCCCTCGAGTTTGTCTTAATTTAAGTGAAATTAAGGCAAAGTGGGGTTGGCTGCTTTTGTTTTGAAATTTCCCCCCGAAGTTTGACTTAATTTGAGTGAAATTAAGGCAAAATGGAGAAGAATTTGAAATGTTTATGTGTTGTGTATTGCAGGTGGCTAAGGAAGCTCAAAAGAAGCTATGGCGGATAGCTAACAGGTGGAGGATGGCTTGGGCTGAGCAGGCAGCTCAGTTGTGTCAGAGCCGGGCTGAGACGGCTCAGATTCGACGTGAATTCGACGAGTATCGTCGTCGTCATCCTGAGTGAACTTGTGTAATAAAGATTGTTTGAACCTTTGTGTACATGTCGTTGTAGCTTGAACTTGAACTTGATTTGTTGTTGTGAACCTGTTTAGTAAGCTTGTTTGAAAAACGAATGATTCCCGAGTGGGATGCTTTGATGTTGAATTAGCTTGTGATAATGTTTTTGTAAAATGTTCATTTTAAATGCGAAATGAGCTTGCACGAATGTCGAAAATGTTATGTTTTGACTTGTGGTAGGAATCGTGGTTACTAAAGCGAAGTGTAGTGTTGCATTCGTCGGTATCAACAAAGAATGCCGTAGCCTAAAGTGGAATGTAGTGTTTAGGAAAGACGAAATTAGGAAAGTCGCGAGAAAACCCGCCCCTAGAACCGCATAGCCTTATGCGGTTTATGGGTCAAACCGCATAGGCTTATGCGGTTTGGGGGTCAAACCGCATAGGGCTACGCGGTTTGGTGGCTTGGCTGGTAACGCTGTATTTCCATATTTCAGACGCGTTTTTCCTATATAAGGAGGGGTGGTGCGTGCCATAATCTTCATTCACAATCACTTCTTTTCTTGTAGTACAAGTTTTTGCTCTCATAAATATTTTAGGCATATTTACAAAAGTTTTTTTTGTATCCAAGAAAATGGTTGAGCATTTTGATGCTCTTTTGAAGAGGTGGACTTCTTCATTAAGTCCGGCGATGAAGAGGGCGGTGTATGATGATGGTGCGGGTGTTTTTATTGGCTTTCGTCAGATGAAAGTTGACCTAGACTTCCTGGATGCGTGCTTAGATTATTGGGATCCCAGCTTGCATGTGTTTAGGTTTCCCGGGGGAGAGGTGTGTCCTTTGATGGAGGAGTTTACGGCCATTGCGGGGTGGTCGAAACGGACTACTCCTGTGGTTGTGAGGAGCGAGCTTTGCTATAACGGGATGTTGCGAAACTTCCTTGGGATGACAAATGCTCATGCTGCAGGTTTGTTTGAAGGAGGTAAGGTGAACATGCTTCTCTTGTGTCAGCGGTACATGAATAAGGTAGACACCAGTATTTCGGACCGTTCTAGGCGGAGGGCCCTTTCTTTTTGTTTGGTTCATCGTTATGCTTTTATGGGTCCATGCGGATGGGGTGTTCTGAGTCACGAGGTATGCTCGCGTTGTCGAAGAGATGGAAAGGGGATATGATCCTTCTGCCTTGATCCTAGCGGAGACCATACTGGGCTTAGACGACCGTTGTGCTAACCGTCTGAGCTCGTACCGGGGTTGCGCTAGGATTCTCAACATTTGGCTCATGGAGAGGCTAAGTGTGTATAAAGCTCTTCCCCTTGGTGGTGTCTTCAAGGCTGCGGCGACGACGTGACGAAAGATGGAGTGGGCTAACCCTCGGGAGCGTTCACCAAACTACTTCCGGGGGTTCGTGAAGGAGAGCACCATTCGTTGGTATGTGTCATGGTGGCATATTACGGCGATTACGGCGCCGTCTGTTGCGAATGCGGCTCGTGGGTTGATGTTGTGCGGGTTTGAACGAGGGGTGTGGATTCATCCTCTTCGGTTGAAGAGGCAAATCGGGCTTGCTCAGACCATCCCTGAGCACGATACTCAGGTTGGAGGGGTTGTTGTCCTAAACAACCAGATGATTGATGCCTGGATCCGAGGATGGTCGGACCGTGTTACTTGGGCTGTTCCGGAGCATATAGAGTCTACTCGTGCTACAGACTTCTACACGCGGTGGTATCGTTCCAATGATCCTCAGGAACGGGAGAATCGGAGGAGGAGAGAGAAGAGTGGGCCAAGGCCCTCCTTGGCGTATGAGGTGGTGCGCGAAAGGAGGGACTATGGTGATCTTTGCGTTGTTAGTGTGGATGCTTCTACTTCGAGGCCTGCGCGGGAAAGGCTTGGAGCAAGGGTGACCGTTAGAGATCGTCTAGGGTCAAGGATCGAGGAGCCCCCAGTCGAGCAGGACGAGGATCCGATCGAGCCCCCAGGATTTGAGAGGACTGTTCCCGTGATTAGTTCGAAGATTGTGACGGATCGGCCTCTTGAAGATGAAGAGGCTAATCCGAAGCGATAGAAGACGGCTTAGTTTGTTTTGTTTTGCTTAGAAAATTTTCTTTATTCAAATACATGTCCTAGATTCAAATAAAGGGTTAAGGAGGCTTGTTCCTAACTCATTTCTAAATTGCGAAAAATTCTAAATAAAGTAATAAAATAGAATTAATTTGCTTTTGCCTTGTCTCGTTGCTTTCTTTTGTTTTGCTTTGAAATGTTCTCGACCTTTTTAAGCTTCGAACATTCGTATTTTGTCTTAAATCCTCGACCTTTTTAAGATTTGGATTTGTTTGATTTGTTTGTTCTTAAGCCCTCGACCTTTTTAAGCTTCGGACTTGGGTTATTGTTTTGTGTTGACTGTGCTCTCGACCTTTTTAAGCTTTGAGCGTGTCTTTTTGTGAGTGCATCGCCCTTGACCTTTTTAAGCTTTGGGCTTGCGTGCTAGGAAGTTCGGTTGTGCTTTTGACAAGCTGCCTACGTATCCGCGTTTCATGGAATCAAACCGGCGTAGTTCGTGTGATTCGGTTGAGCTCTTTGCGGAGCTGCCTACGTATCCACAGTGCGTGGAATCAAACCGAGCGTAGTTCACCCATGCGAGAGTGAGTTTTCTTTTTTTGAAATACATTGCAAATTTGTTGCTTAGGGGTACGTACTTAAGGTCGAATTCGGCTAGGAGCAGTGTCCATCTGGCCATTCGTCCGTTAAGCACAGGTTTCTCGAAAAGGTACTTTACGGGGTCCATTTTTGAGTAGACCTTCGTTTGGTGTGCTAGCATGTAGTGACGGAGTTTTTTGGATGACCATACCAATGCTAGACAGCTCTTCTCGACGGGTGAATATCGAGTTTCGTAATCGAGAAATTTCTTGCTTATGTAATAGATTGCGTGTTCTTCGCCGTTTCTCTCTTGAGCGAGCATGGCGCCCATGGCGGTAGGGATTGTTGTGAGGTACAAGGATAGTGGTAAATCCTTTTAGGGTGGTCGTAGAACTGGCGGGTTGGTTAGTAATTCTTTGACCTTGTCGAATGCCTTTTGACATTCTTCGTCCCATTCAACGTGTTCAGTTTTCTTGAGTTTCTTGAAAACTGGTTCACATATCATGGTGAGTTTGCTAATGAAGCGCGAGATGTATTGGATTTGGCCCAAGAAACTTCGAATTTCGTCGAGGTTCTTCGGGGGTTGCATTTCTAGGATTGCTTTGACTTTCGAGGGGTCGACCTCGATGCCTCTTTGGCTCACTACGTGTCCTAGTAGTTTACCGGACTTGACTCCAAAAGTACATTTTTGGGGATTGAGGTGCATTTTGTATTGTCGTAAGCGAGTGAAGAACTTGCGGAGGTTAGTGATGTGACCACTTCTCTCCTTTGACTTCACGATCATATCGTCGACGTAGACTTCGACTTCTTTGTGCATCATGTCATGTAAAAGGGTTGTGGCGGTGCGTTGGTATGTAGCCCCAGCGTTGATTAGGCCGAAAGGCATGACCGTGTAGCAGTATGTGCCCCACGGTGTAATGAAGGCCGTTTTTGCCATGTCTTCGCAGGACATTTTGATTTGATTATAGCCTGCGTAGCCGTCCATGAAGGATAGGAGGGCGTGATCGGCGGTATTGTCGACTAGGACGTCCACATGGGGTAATGGAAAGTCATCTTTGGGACTAGCTTTGTTCAAGTCGCGAAAGTCAACGCATACTCGAATCTTGCCATTCTTTTTCAAGACTGGGACCATGTTTGAGACCCATTCAGGATACTCGATGACTTGGATGAAACCGGCTTGCAGTTGCTTCTCGATTTCTTCATTAACCATAAGGGACCACTCGGGTCGTAGTCTCCTTAGCTTTTGTTTGATGGGTTTGTAACCGGGTTTAATCGGGATGCGGTGCTCGGCTATGCTTCGTTTGATTCCGGGCATATCTTTGTACGGCCAAGCGAATAAGTCCTTGAATTCGCTCAGGAGTTGTGTGAATTGGACGCGCTCGCGTTCGTCTAATGAGGCACCTAGTTGTAGTTCTCTTGGCTCTTCGGGCGTTCCCACGTTTATGGTTATGGTTTCCTCGATGATTGGGTCTTGTGTTTTTGGGTAAACAATGTTTGCAATGTATTTGTTTAATGTTTCATTTGTTTGTTCATTTTCATCGCATGAGTTAGTGTCTTTTGTATTTTGCGTTTTGTTTGTTGCTTGTTGATTTTTGTTTGTTTGTATTTTGTTGTTTGTTTTAGCTTGAGACAAGACGTAAGCAAATTTATTCATTTCATTATTTTGAAGAGAATTATTCGACAAATCGGAAAATTGCTTGGAGCTAGCCTCCGTAAAAAGGAAATCTAAACTAAAGCTAGAGTCTAGGATAGATGGGTCGACAGATGACCCGACACTAAGAGCTTTAGAAGCTAAAAGAATCTCTTCTTCTTCGTCGTCTTTGTCGCTGCTTGAGCTGCTTGAGCTGTTTGAGTTGCTTGAGTTGTGATGTAGATTGCGTCGTTGCTGGAGAAAAGTGTGGTTTTCATCCGAGGTTTCTTGATTCTTCCTTGATAGATAAGTTCTTGGATGGCATGTTTGAGTTTAAAACAACTCTCAGTGCTATGCCCCATGCCCCGATGGTATGCACAGAAGGCGTTGGGGTCCCATGATTTCGATTTCTTCTTCATGGGTGGTTCATTGATAGGTCTGACCGGTTGAAGGTAGTCCTTTTCGACCAATTTTTGTAGTGCTACGGCGTGAGGCATGTAGAGTTTGTCAAAATTCTCGTAGAGTCGTTTGAGTTGAGTCTGTTTCGGCTTTTGATCCTGTGAGCATGTTCTCGATAAGCGGGATCCTCGTAGCTAGACGTGAGATCCTTCTCGATGTGAGTGCCAATTTCGACGAGATGTTCAAAATTTCGAACATTGCAGAAGTGGAAGCAATATCGCCAGGCGGGTCGTAGACTGAAAAGGAAGGTGTGTATGAGCTCGTCCTCGTGTGGGTGGTCTGGCACTCGGGCGAGTAGTTTCCTCCATCGGACGAGATGTTTGTCGAAGCCTTCGTTATCCTTTTGATGAAGAGCTTCGAGGGCATCAAGAGAGGTTGGGTTAGCTAGTTCTTTCTCGATGCGTCGTTCCAAACGTTCGACTTCGGTTCGATGCAAAGCCTTGAGGTGATTGATGTCTTTTGCAAGTTGATTGATGTGGCTTATCACCTCATCGGTGGGTAGCCAGTATTCGTCGTCTTCATTATCACTAGACCAAACCGCATTGATTTGGTCATCCGAGGGTGTGATGAGGTAAGAGCAGTCTAGTATAGGGATTGACCCCACGAAGATTGCATGATTGCCAAGCGGGTTTTCGTTGTTTGAAGGATTGGTGGGTTGAGATGGTTTGCTAAGCTTTCCTTGATCAATGAGATCTTGGATAGCGTTCTTGAGCCTAAAACAGTTCTCGGTGTCATGCCCCTTGCCTCGGTGGTATGCACAGAAGGCATTGGGGTTCCAAGATTTAGGCTTCTTGTCTTCAGGCGGCTCGCTAGTAGGCCCAATTGGTTGCAGGTAGTTTTTCTCGACTAACCTATGAAATGCCTTGGAGTAAGTCATAAAGAGAGGGTCGAAGCTTCGCTTGGCCTTGGGAGGCGGCGAGAAGGTAGTTGCAAAGGCGTCGAGGGTGTCATCGTCGAGGTTACCGACGGTGCGGTTTTCGTCGTTCTTGACCGTGCGGGAACACTTAGAGGAGCTCCCTTGATAAGCATGGCCGGTGTATTTAGCCATGGTGCCAGTCCTAAGGTTGTCTTCGATTTGAGTGCCGACCTTAGTTAGTTCTTTGAAGTTCTGAATGTTGCTGTACCTCATGTAGAATTGATACACGGGTCGCAGGTTATTTATGAACTTCGGTACGAGCTCGTCCTCGCGGGGACGGTTGGGGATTTGAGCGCTTAGCTTCTTCCAACGAGTGAGATAGTCGGTGAAGCCTTCATTGTCCTTTTGAGATAGGACTTCTAGGGTGCGAATTGAGACTTGAGTGTCTTCATTGTCTCGGTACTGTCGGTCGAACTCGACTGTGAGTTCCTCGAAGGTGGGGACCCGCTGTGGGTCGAGTGAGTAGAACCATGTATTCGGCACTGCCGCAAGGGAGTGTGGGAAGAGAGTGAGCCAATGCTTGGAGTCGACCCCCTTGATGGCCATTTGGGATTTGAAAGCTCGGATGTGAATGATCGGGCTCTCATGTCCTTGAAAGATAGGAAGATCAATAAGGGCGAGCTTGTTTGGGAGCTCATCCTTAATGCTAGTAGGCACGTTCTCATTCTCCTTGTGGATAGAGTAAGTGCTCGAGACATAGAGCCTCTCCTCCATAGCTTGGAGTTTCTTAGCATGCCTATCAGCTTCCTCCTTAATCTTGAGTTCCATGCGTTCCACCTCGACTGTATAGTGGGTCAAAAAGCCTTCAAGGTCAGCGGTCAACTTTGCAACTTGGTCACGGAGTGCGTTGACTTCTTCGTTGTTGCCGGCCATTTTGTTGCCTGCATTTCACTTCGTATATTAGGTACACGACTCGACCCACTAGACTCACATTCATTTTTAAGCATTCATTTTAGCTCATTTCTTTGTTTAGAAAGACCTTTTATGTTTTGAAAAGAGGAGATTTTCGAAAAGGTTTTAGCTAAAGGAAGCTTTTGAGACGAGGATGTGTGCGCACATCTCGCCTCGATGTTAAAACTTTTTGCTTTGCATCCGTCGAACTGATATCGGTGATTTGCCGAGGTGAGCTCGAGTTCGGATGTGTAAAAGAGAAAGGATTCGACTCTAGAGTGGTTAACAAGTCGAGTCGAGGATGTTAAAAGCGGAGTCTAGGCCACATGACCTAGAGGATTGAATTCCACGAGCTCGGGTTCTAATCCTTGCTCGGGTTTTTTGCTTGTTAGTGAAAAAGGAGAATTTTGAGAAAGCTTGTTTCAAAAATTCGCGATAGTTTTGTTTGAAAAGTGTTAGTTTGTTAGATGTTAGGTTCATTTATCTTTGAAAAGTTTAAGCGAGTTTTCGAAGATATGAATGCAAATGCTCGTTTTGAAAAAGACCATGGAGTGCATAGCCTCGAACTTGTACGTATGACTCAAAAAGGGTGAAAGTGAGTCAGTCGGGTACACCTCCAACTACCTCGAGTACGCTTTGGCAGATACTTAACCCCTTCATTTCCTTACGCCGGGGCGATAGGTTTTCTGAAGGGAGCACTGGGGCGGTCGAGATAGCCGTTTACGGCAAGCCGTGGAGGGGCGAGAGGAAAGCTAGTCCGGCATGTGCTTTATCGAGTGGACAAGCCTGCATGTGGGAACCATCTCTCGAGGGTGCAAAGGGTGCCTAGATTCCAAAAGGAATGGACTCTAAACGAATGTGCATAGCTCAAATATGTATACATGGATTGTTCTAGGCTTTCAAGTTTCACCTCTTTATTTTTAAAAAGAAAAAGCTAGTTTTAAGTTTTAAAAATAAAATCTTCCCCAGCGGAGTCGCCAAACTGTGGAACCCGGGATCGAAGACGAGGGACCCAACTCGGCGTCTTGCTTAAGGGCGGATTAAGTTAAAAAGATTAAGTTAGAAAAACCTTTTAGAACCGTTTGGAGTCGCCACCTAATTATCGCGGAAATTAGGAACCTGCTACCATGTTCTAAGCTAAAATCATGTCTTAGATTTTGGAGCACGCCGACACCCCTAGATTTAAGGTTGTGAAACCAGATTGGATTCGGGGTGAGGGTACTTTAGAAAAGGAGTTAATTCAATTAAAAATTTATGAAAACCTTTTAGAAAAGCCTATGTAAAAATAGCTTCTACTGACCTAGAACAATCCATGTAAGATGATAATTGAGCTAATGTTATCGCTACGTACAAGTGCGATAAAGTTTGTAATATAATGCAGATGCAGATGCAAAAAGATTGATTAAAACCCTCAGTTTAGCATGTTTAACTTGTTAACGAAAACGGTTCAGTTAAAGGTCGAATTCATTGTTTAAGTTGATTTTAATGCAAAATAAGAAGGTGCAAGATGCATGCAAAAAAAATAAAGTTCAATTGTCCATTGGTTTATTTTATAAAGGTCGGTTGCTTATGCGACTTTGGCGTGTCATCGGATATGGAGTGAACCCGAAGTAAATAGAACACTTGGAGTGCAAGCGTATTTGGGTGCCAAAGCGGGCGCTAAAGTGTAGTCCCTTTGTTAGTCCATAGAAAATAAGAAAAGCTTTGATCCAAGTGGATCGGTACCTACCTTGTCCGACGCTTGAGATCTGGCGAGCTTCGCTTCTTGAACTTAAAAGGAGGATGAATTCAACACGGGATGGTGTGTTGAACTCAAGGATTTGAGTGCGTGAGGCTTTGAGAGAGTTTTGTAGTGTGTTTGCTGTGAAAGATGGTTGTGAATTGTGTTTTTCGAGGTCAGGTATAGGGGTGTATATATACTAAAAACCTCGGAGAAATTAGGAAATCCGGGGATAAAAACAAGCCAGGAAACCGCATAGCCTTATGCGGTTGCCCAGGAAAACCGCATAGGCTTATGCGGTTGCCACCCCAAACCGCATAAGACTATGCGGTTTGAAGGTGTGGTTTTTTGCGTAGTTTCCTAGTTCCGGTTTGATTATATCTCGAAAAGATTTAGTATAATCGTTGCTTGTACGTCAAGGAAAAGGCCTAGGATATTTCTGAGATATTTTGATGTTCAGGGCTTTAGAGTGCGGGCCAAAGGCTGGGTTTGGGCTCGGTTTCGGGCCCAAGACCCGGAAAAATGAAAAAGGTGTATTTGCATAGATTTTGTGAAATAAGGTAAGACGTGAGGTTGTATTTTGTGTAAGAGGAGGCTAAAGGGAAGATCTAGCCGCCGGGCCTAAATTTAGGGATTTAGGAATGCTGAATTAGACCTTATTAATGTAAAAGGGCTAATTGTAGTGCAAATGCGAAGCTCATGCCAAATGAAGCAGGACAAGGACCTAGCTAGACTTCAAATGGACAAAATGAACGTTTATTTAAAGCAATGTAAAGCGACCTTAATCATTTTAACATTTCAAACGACTCAAAATGAATTCGACATTAGTTAGAACCGTTTAAGTCAACGTTAAAACATGCGTAATAAAAGTCCGTGTTACATCACATGGTTTTGTGTGGGAGGGTACGGATATGGGTATCCACAGCGTAGGGCTCTTTTGCCCCGTTTGTCGGTGTTTGGCGGGTATTCGCCGTTTGTTTTGTAGTTGATGATTGCTTGGTACCAAGGGTCGGTTTGTTCTTCCTCGGTTTCAATGTCACAGATGTAGGCGGGTTCGTTCCGTCGTTCCACGACAATGGGTAGTGTTTCCATTCCCGGGGGAATGTTGATTAGTGATGCGAGCTTGGATAACGCGTCGGCGAATTGATTTTCTTCGCGAGGGAGGTGTATGAATTCTACGTGATAGAATTCGTTTATGAGCTTTTGTATTTTGTTTTGGTATAGTGCTAGGTTTTCGTTAAGTATCTTCTATGCTCCGGATACTTGGTTGATTATGAGGGAGGAGTCCCCATAGACTCTTATGTTGCGGGCGTTGAGTACAAGCGCTGCTTGGAGACCGTGCAAGCATGCTTCGTATTCTGTGGCGTTGTTTGTTACGTCGAAATCCAGTTTGATGGATAACGGGGTGTGTTCGCCATTCGGGGATATGAGAAGTATTCCTACTCCACATCCTCGATAGTTGGAGGAGCCATCGAAGTATAACTCCCATTGTTCTTGGTTGATATTGTAAATCCCATCGTCGGGAAGGGATGTCGTACCGATGATTGGCTCTTCAGTGATTGCGTTTTCGGCTAGGAAATCAGAGACTGCTCGTCCCTTGATTGCTTTGAGGGGTACGTACTTAAGGTCAAATTCGGCTAGGAGCAGTGTCCATCTGGCCATTCGCCCGTTAAGCACCGGTTTTTCGAAAAGGTACATTACGGGGTCCATTTTTGAGTAGACCTTCGTTTGGTGTGCTAGCATGTAGTGACGGAGTTTTTTGGACGACCATACTAATGCTAGACAGCTCTTCTCGACGGGTGAATATCGAGTTTCGTAATCGAGAAATTTCTTGCTTATGTAATAGATTGCGTGTTCTTCGCCGTTTATCTCTTGTGCGAGTATGGCGCCCATGGCGGTAGGTGTTGTTGTAAGGTACAAGGATAGTGGTAAATCCTTCTGGGGTGGTCATAGAACTGGCGGGTTGGTTAGTAATTCTTTGACCTTGTCAAACGCTTTTTGACATTCTTCGTCCCATTCAACGTGGTCGGTTTTCCTGAGTTTCTTGAAAACTGGTTCGCATATCATGGTGAGTTTGCTAACGAAGCGTGAAATGTATTGGATTTGGCCCAAGAAACTTCGAATTTCGTCGAGGTTCTTCGAGGGTTGCATTTCGAGAATCGCTTTGACTTTCGAGGGGTCGACCTCGATGCCTCTTTGGCTCACTACGTGTCCTAGTAGTTTACCGGACTTGACTCCAAAAGTACATTTTTGGGGATTGAGGCGCATTTTGTATTGTCGTAGGCGAGTGAAGAACTTGCGGAGGTTAGTGATATGACCACTTCTCTCCTTTGACTTCACGATCATATCGTCGACGTAGACTTCGACTTCTTTGTGCATCATGTCATGTAAAAGGGTTGTAGCGGTGCGTTGGTATGTGGCACCGGCATTGATTAGGCCGAAAGGCATGACCGTGTAGCAGTATGTGCCCCACGGTGTAATGAAGGCCGTTTTTGCCATGTCTTCGCAGGACATTTTGATTTGATTATACCCTGCGTAGCCGTCCATGAAGGATAGGAGGGCGTGGTCGGCGGTGTTGTCGACTAGGACGTCCACATGGGGTAATGGGAAGTCATCTTTCGGGCTGGCTTTGTTCAAGTCGCGAAAGTCAACGCATACTCGAATTTTGCCATTCTTTTTCAAGACTGGGACCATGTTTGAGACCCATTCAGGATACTCGATGACTTGGATGAAACCGTCTTGTAGTTGTTTCTCGATTTCTTCCTTCACCATAAGGGACCATTCGGGGCGTAGTCTCCTTAGCTTTTGCTTGATGGGTTTGTAACCGGGTTTAATGGGGATGCGGTGCTCGGCTATGCTTCGTTCGATTCCGGGCATATCTTTGTACGACCAAGCGAATACGTCGTTGAATTCGCTCAGGAGTTGTGTGAATTGGGCGCGCTCGCGTTCGTCTAGTGAGGCACCTTGTTGTAGTTCCCTTGGCTCTTCGGGGGTTCCCACGTTTATGGTTATGTTTTCCTCGATGATTGGGTCTTGTGTTTTTGGGGAAACAATGTTTGCAATGTATTTGTTTAATGATTCATTTGTTTGTTCATTTTCATCGCATGAGTTAGTGCCTTTTGTATTTTGCGTTTTGTTTGTTGCTTGTTTATTTTTTATTGTTTGCATTTTGTTGTTTGTTTTAGCTTGAGACAAGACGTAAGCAAATTTATTCATTTCATTATTTTGAAGATAATTATTCGACAAATCGGAAAATTGCATGGAGCTAGCCTCCGTAAAAAGGAAATCTAAACTAAAGCTAGAGTCTAGGATTGATGGGTCGACAGATGACCCGACACTAAGAGTATTAGAAGCTAATAGAATTTCTTCTTCCTCTTCGTCGTCTTTATCGCTGCTTGAGCTGCTTGAGTTGCTTGAGTTGCTTGAGTTGTTGTCTTTGTTTTTAAGGTTGGTGACATGGTAGTGAAGTAGATTGTGTCGTTGCTGGGGTTATCTTTGTTGGATAGTGTATTTCTCAGCTTAGGTTTCTTGATCCTTCCTTGATCGATGAGATCTTGGATGGCATGTTTGAGCTTGAGACAACTTTCAGTGCTATGCCCCATGCCCCGATGGTATGCACCGAAAGCATTGGGGTCCCATGATTTTGATTTCTTTCTCATGGGCGGTTCATTGATAGGTCCGACCGGTTGAAGGTAGTCCTTTTCGATCAATTTTTGTAGTGCTACGGCGTAAGGCATGTAGAGTTGTGGAACCCGGGAATCGAGACGAGGGACCCAACTCGGCATCTTGCTTAAGTGCGGATTAAGTTAAAAAGATTAAGTTAGAAAAACCTTTTAGAAGTGTTTGGAGTCGCCACCTAATTATCGCGGAAATTAGGAACCTGCTACCATGTTCTAAGCTAAAAACATGTCTTAGATTTTGGAGCACGCCGACACCCCTATATCTAAGGTTGTGAAACCAGATTGGATTCGGGGTGAGGGTACTCTAGAAAAAGAGTTAATTCAATTAATGATTTATGAAAACCTTTTAGAAAAGCCTATGTAAAAATAGCCTCTACTGACCTAGAACAATCCAAGTAAGATGATAATTGAGCTAATGTTATCGCTACGTACAAGTGCGAAAAAGTTTGTAAAAAGAATGCAGATGCAGATGCAAAAAGATTGATTAAAACCCTCAATTTAGCATGTTTAACTTATTAACGAAAACGGTTCAGTTAAAGGTCGAATTCATTGTTTAAGTTGATTTTAATGCAAAAAAAGAAGGTGCAAGATGCATGCAAATAAAATAAAGTTCAATTGTCCATTGGTTTATTTTAAAAGGGTCGGTTGCTTATGCGACTTTGGCGTGTCATCGGATATGGAGTGTACCCGAAGTAAATAGAACACTTGGAGTGCAAGCGCGCTGGGTGCCAAAGCCGGGGGGGCGCTAAAGTGTAGTCCCCTTTGTTAGTCCATAGAAAATAAGAAAAGCTTTGATCCAAGTGGATCGGTACCTACCTTGTCCTGACGCTTCAGATCTGGGCAGAGCTTCGCTTCTTGAACTTAAAAGGAGGATGAATTCAACACGGGATGGTGTGTTGAACTCAAGGATTTGAGTGCTTGAGGCTTTGAGAGAGTTTTGTAGTGTGTTTGCTGTGAAAGATGGTTGTGAATTGTGTTTTTCGAGGTCAGGTATAGGGGTGTATATATACTAAAAACCTCGGAGAAATTAGGAAATCCGGGGATAAAAACAAGCCAGGAAACCGCATAGCCTTATGCGGTTGCCACCCCAAACCGCATAAGACTATGCGGTTTGAAGGTGTGGTTTTTTGCGTAGTTTCCTAGTTCCGGTTTGATTATATCTCGAAAAGATTTAGTATAATCCTTGCTTGTACGTCAAGGAAAAGGCCTAGGATATTTCTGAGATATTTTGATGCTCAGGGCTTTGGAGTGCGGGCCAAAGGCTGGGTTTAGGCTCGGTTTCGGGCCTGAGACCCGGAAAAATAAAAAGGGTGTATTTGCATAGATTTTGTGAAATAAGGTAAGACGTGAGGTTGTATTTTGTGTAAGAGGAGGCTAAAGGGAAGATCTAGCCGCCGGACCTAAATTTAGGGATTTAGGAATGCTGAATTAGACCTTGTTAATGTAAAAGGGCTAATTGTAGTGCAAATGCGAAGCTCATGCCAAATGAAGCAGGACAAGGACCTAGCTAGACCCCAAATGGACAAAATGAACGTTTATTTAAATGCGATGTGACGCGACCTAAATCATTTTAACATTTCAAACGACTCAAAATGAATTCGACATTAGTTAGAACCGTTTAAGTCAACGTTAAAGCATGCGTAATAAAAGTCCGTGTTACATCACAGGGTTTTGTTTGGGAGGGTACGGATATGGGTATCCACAGAGCCCCCAGTTTGACTGAGCTCGGACTAGAGCGAAAGTCAAACTCCACGACCATATCCGGACCATTACAGTCTCGATACAGTCAGCGGAACGAAGTGTGTGTCCATGGGTGAGACGAGGACTTCGAACCGGGCTAAGCGGGGAGGGACGTACATGTTTAAGGACGTGACGGTCCGTGCATACTGTAAGGGCCTGCCGGCCTGCAGAGTGCCTTTTCTATGTAGTGTTGATGTCGTTTGCTTGTGCTGATGCCGTTGTTGATGCTGATGTCGTTGCTGATGTTGACGCCGTTGTTGACGCTGATGCCGTTGTTGATGTTGATGCCGTTGTTGATGTCGTGCTGGGTCTCGCCGAGGAGCGCGGGTGCTTAGTGTGGTATCTGCTGGAGAAGTACTAGCCTGCCGGGGAAGGGTGTATATGTATGGTCTCGCCGAGGAGCGTAGGTACAGTTGTAGTTGTTTGATCCTGTGGAAGAATGATGGTGTTTCGCCTTGTAAGGGGTGCAGGTGTATATTCGCCGGGAATTATGGTCCGAGGAAGGTGTATGTTGATATACGTTATTTTTATATGTGTTTACCCCCGTCCCGAGCTGCGTTTTATTGTCAAAATGCGCCCTTTAGGGCCATTTTGTTCTCACATTTCGCTCGAGTAGCGTTTTTTGGTGTTTTTCCGTGATTTGCAGGAATTTGTAGCATTTCCGTGCATTTGAGCTGAAAAAGGGAAGTTATGACGGAAACCCGGAAGTCGAGGCGAAGACGAGCTCGGGAGTGAAATATTACGAGTGATTTGGGCGGAGGAATAAAAGTCAAGGCCCGCAAGGAATTAGAGTCAAGGGCCCAAGTTGAGCCAAATTTATTTTCGAGGGCCTACGGTCAAACTTGACCGGCGGCCGGGCGGCCGGCTAAGGCGTGTTTGTTGACTTTCGCGGAGATTTTGTGCCCCAAAACTGGGTACGGATTCTGGTCGATCAAGAACATTACGCCTTGGAATTTTATTCGACGGATTTATTTTGTATTTTAATTAATTTAATATTTTAGGATGACTATAAATAAGAATTTCGAGAGTTAGGTTAAGTTTATCTTTTACTTGGCACTTTTTACTGCTTCCCTAGAAATTGCCCTCTTTAGAAAACTTCAAGTCTCCATTGATTTAATTTTCAAGCTTTGTAACCGTCGGTACTCAGGATTAATCTCAAGTTATTTCTAATTGGTAATTTCATGTTCTTCGTTCTTAATTCCTTTAATTCAATTATTAATATGTTGTTTGCCCTAGTTATGAGTAGCTAATCCCCCAACTAGGGTTGAGGGGGAATTATGCCTTTAATCCGGCGTTTTGATTAAATTGTTGTAATTGATTGGTTTGTGCTTGTGCGATTTCTTCCTGCGTGATTAATTATCAATTGAATTTAGGGACGCCTTAATTGAATTGAACTTAGGGTAATATTGATTTAAGATCGAAAGCCTAATCAGTATTAGACCACTTCGCGTAATTGATGAGATGATTTAGTAAGTCGCGAGAGCCCGCTAAATCAGCTTAAGGTAACATTGATTCGAGAGAACGTGTTTTGCCCTAATCGCCTTGCATACTCCGATTGATTGCTATTTTGGTGAAAGTTTTATTATCCGGATTATTGACATAAGGAACCCGAGACCCTAGTCTTTTCTCCCTAGTTTAAACCCCTTCTATTATCTTTGTTAGTAGTTTTATAGCTTTCCAACCCAAAAGATTTTCACACTCAGGAGTAACCTAGCAACTAAGTGTCTTGCGAGTATTCGTTTCTCTGTGGTTCGACCCCTTCTTACCGCTAGCTATAGTTAGTAGTCCGTAGGGTTTATCTTTGATTTCAGCGATACGACTTAGCTGTGTCAAATTTTGGCGCCGTTGCCGGGGAAACGGTTTTATTTCGTTTTTACTTAGTAGGTTATTTCTCTTGTCTCAGGGAACTTCAGTTCCTTGAGACCGTTTCTCATTTCTCCTTAAAGTTTTTGTTTATGCGCAGGTCACCTACAGGTTTAGTTCCTTTCGATCACGAACCTGAGCGGACTTTTCGCAAAACGCAAAACTTCTTTAAGGAGATTGCTGCAACCTACGCATCTGAGGTTGTGGAAGTTTCGGACGTAGAATCTAGTTCAGAAGCATCGTCCTACGAAGGGGACACTACTTCACCTTCTACTTCTAGTGTTGTTTCTGAGGCACTAGTGACCATGCCTAAACTTTCTAGTCACTCTTTGCCCAAAACGGATTCCATTCCCGATGGATTCCAGATGCCCGCTACTCTAACGGGTAATTTTGAGATTCGCCCCGCCTTCCTTAGCTTGGTGGAGCGTAATCAGTTTGGCGGCAATCCTACGGAGGATCCTGGTCGTCATATGCAGGTTTTCACGGATTACTGTTCTATGATAAAACAGAACGGTATTACTCAAAACCAGATTCGGGAAATGTTGTTTCCCTTCTCGCTACGTGATCGAGCCCATGAGTGGATCACCGACCTGGATAGGACAGCCGCAGGTATTACAGATTGGAACGGGTTAGCTATGGTATTTTATAAGAAGTATTATCCTCCAGAGCGAACTAATCAGATCCGGAGCCAAATCCAAAGCTTCAAGCAAACTTTCGACGAATCACTTGCCGAAGCTTGGGAACGTTATAAGAAACTCATCCGTGATTGTCCTCACCACGGGTTGAACGACTGGCTCGTGATCATGACGTTTTACAACGGGCTGTTTTTAGAAAGTCGGACTATCTTGGATTCAGCTGCAGAAGGGAGGTTTGCCGACAACGTCGGTGATGACCAGGCATGGGCATTGATCGAGAAAATGGCGATCCATACCTCACAGTACGATCGACCTAGGGGAAATTCTCGTGCGGCTCATGATGATCGCGAGAAGGATTCTTTGAATGCTTTAACGAGCCAAATTTCGGTTCTATCGATGAAGGTCGACAAGCTGAGCGGTGCGAGTTCGTCTAATGCGCAGCAGGTTAACGCGGTTATGGGGCACGACGCAGGATGCTATAATTGCGGGATTGTTGGTCATTATGCACATGAATGCATGAGTTCGCAGGAGCAGGTTAACGCTTTTACTTCTTATCGTTCTAACTTGCCGTATCAGAATCAGCCGGGCTATGATCGGTCTCTGCTTTCTTACCGGAACTGTAACGTTCTCAACCCTACTCCGCGGCGAAGAAGAACAACACCGTACGTTCCGCCACAACGGAACTACCAACCGCCGGGTTTCCAAAATCAAAGGCCCCCATTCCACCATCAACAACATTATCAACAACCACCGCAAGTTCAATCCGCTCCTACTCCTGTTTCCGATCATGGTGTGGGTGAATTGAAGGCCATGATGATGCAGATGGCCAAGACTCAGGAATCTATGATGACGCAGATGCAGAAAAGTGATCAAGCTAAGGACGCAGCTATTAAGATGTTGGAAACGCAGGTTGCGCAGTTAGCAAGTTCACAAGCTACGAGGCAACACGGGACACTTCCACCGCAAGGAAACCCGCCTCATGACACAGCAAATGCGATTACATTGCGTAGCGGCACACATTATGACGGTCCGAAGCATCCGGACGAGATTGAAAATTTGCGAAAACAGCACGTCAGGTCACCGGAGCCGGTCGGCCGACCGGCTGGTGACCCCAAAGTTACGGGTGATGTTGATTTGGGGAAGAAAGTTGAGGAAGAAGCTAAGGAAGCTCAAGCTAAGGTTCAAGATACTCCTAAGGATGTTACTACTACTGTTACACCTCCGATAAAGATTCAGCTCCCGTTTCCGGGACGTCAAAGAAATGCTAAGGCCGAGACGCAGTTCGGTAAGTTTATGGAGGTCGTGAAGAATCTGCAGGTAACCGTTCCATTTACTGAGCTTATCACCCAGGTACCTTCTTACGCTAAATTTATGAAGGATATTCTTACTAAGAAACGTTCCTTTAATGAGGTTGAGACCATAGCGTTTACAGGTGAGTGTAGTGCCCTTTTACAAAGTAGTGCACCCCCTAAGTTGAAGGACCCAGGTAGTTTCTCCATTCCTTGCACCATAGGCACCCATGTCATTGATAAAGCCTTGTGTGACTTAGGAGCGAGCGTGAGCGTTATGCCCTATTCTGTTTGTGAGAAGCTAAACATGGGAGGGTTGAAGTGCACTAGTGTCACCCTGCAGATGGCCGATCGTTCGGTCAAGCGACCTTTAGGAGTGCTTGAGGATGTCCCCGTGAAGGTAGGGAAGTTCTTTTTCCCTGTTGATTTTATTGTTTTGGACATGGCTGAGGATAACCGGATACCTATTATCCTAGGACGACCATTCCTACACACAGCCGGGGCGATAATAGATGTTAAGAACGGTAGGCTGACTCTAGAGGTAGGGGGTGATAAGGTCACATTTAACCTTAACCAAGCCCTTAAGAGCCCGATATTAGAGGAGTCTTGCTACTATCTTGATATTATTGATGTTGTTGATGAGTCGGTGTCTTTTGTCTCCGAGGGATCCTTGTCCAAGGATCCTTTGGAAGTTTTAATGTGTGGTGAATGTGCAGATGACGAGACAGGTCCGTGGAATGCGGAAGTAGCTGAACTTGAAGCTCTCCTATATGCTGATGAACGGAGAGACTTCGACACCACTGCGACAGTTGAGACCTCTTATGCTGCTGAGGTCCAGAAGCCCGAGTTGAAGCCGTTGCCTACGCATTTGAAGTATGCGTTCTTGGATGAAGAAGAAATGAATCCGTGTCGTCAAAGAAGATCTTACTGAGTCCCACCGATCGCTTTGGTCAAGGTTTCATGAGCCCACAAGAAGGCTTTAGGATACAGTCTTAGTGATTTGAGAGGTATTAGTCCTGATTTCTGTATGCACAGGATTCTGAAGGTACCGGGAAAGTGATAGACCTATCGACGCCTCACAAGCTTCGCCCTCACTGCGTCGGGCGTCGGGAAGCGGAATGCGCCTCGCAGGAAAGAGTGCGAAGTTTTGAGAAAAATGGGGGAGATCATTGCATGAATTTGTGACCAAAAAGAAAAGTAGAAAATCCTTTTTGAAAGTGTATTTTCGGAGTCGCCACCAAATATTAAAGGAATTTGGAACCTATTCAACGCGTCTTCAAATACAAGACACGAGTGTCTCAGATTTCAAGGTGCGTCGATACCTATCAATCTGAGGTTTGAAACCAGAGAAGGGGTTCGGAGTGAGGTTACTTTTCGAAAGTTTTGACAAAGTGTATTTTGAAAACAGCAATCAAAAAGCCTACGTAAAAAGTAGTCTCTACTAATTTGAAAACATTTGCTTAATTTCGATATTTGGGCTAAAAGTCACGCTACGTACAAGCGCGAATAAACATGACTCGATTAAAATGCATAAATAATGTAAATTGTCAAAATAATGACATATTGCTATAGGAAATGTACGTTAAATAACAATTTATTGACTAAATTATTACTATAGACGTTATTTTCCGACCTCGTATTAGAATTTGTGAAAAACCCTCAGTTTTGACATGCTAAAAGACTCTATGAAACGGTACAATTTAGTGTTGGATCCGTGATTCTAGTCGTTATTTAATGCATGAATGAGGACTTGCATAATTATAAAAGTGACGTCGGTTTGCTTTAGTGATAATGAGTCGTTTATTTATGCGATATTGGCGGGTTTAGACGGATTATGAATCCGACCGCTACAACCGTGACATTTAATACGGCCGCTTAGTGCCAATATCGGGTTTGGGGTTAATGTAACCCCATTGTCCGAGTCTCAAACGTCTAGCCCGTAGGTAAAATGTTTACCTTTCGAAAATGTAAAGACGGTATTTTTGAGTGGATTTTGTGAATAGTGTATAAGTGCTAAAAACCGGGTATTGAAAATGAATGAAGTGGGTTGGTATTTATAGAGTTTTGGTGGTTTCTGTGGGATAACAAAACTTAATCGCCCGTATACAGGCGTTTAAGTTTGCTTGAGTTAGATATTTTTAAAGAAAAATCAAAAAGGCGGCGGGTACAAAACAAAAAGTAAATCGCCGCTGACATGACAGATTTTTAATCCCCTGTCACGTTGCGATTTTATTTTTGTTTTGGTGGGCTGTTTATGCCGCCATTTGGTTTTGGATGTTTGATTAAGTAATGATTATGTTTTGTTGTTTACTTATGGGCTAAGTATTTGCTCAGTTTTGGTCCGAATTTCGGTTTTCGTGTTTCGATTTTTGTCGTGTTTTTCGGCTTTATTCGAAATAAAATAATATTAAGGTATATTATTTTATGGTTTTGTAAAGTTTAATTTTGTGAAAATGTGACACGGACGACTTTGGCCCGCTTTATGTGTTGTGTTGGTGTGCGTTTTTGGGTCGCTTTTGTAAGTTTGGGCGTTTGTAGCTAGTTGAAATTTGTTTTGTGGCTTGGCTTAATAAGACGTTCCTATATTGTGCTCGTGTTACGCTCATGATGACTAAACATTGACATTCATTTTCATGATTATGCAAATCCAAATTAATACGCTAAAAATGACTAATACGTTTTAGACACTTTTGTACCGTTTCGACTCTTTTAAAAGCATGCATGAAAGTCCTTTTCATCATCGGGTTTGTTTTTGGGGGGTACGGATACGGGTATCTACAGAGCCCCCAGTTTGACTGAGCTTTGACAAAGCGTTAGTCAAACTTAAAGATAGTATCCGGACCATTACAGTCTCGATACTACCTGGCGGCGCTAAGCATGTGTCTTATGGGAGAGACGAGGACTTAGCGTCGGGAAATGCGGGGAGGGACGACATGTTTTTAAGGACATGACGGTCCTACATGTTTAAGGGCATGTCACCGCATGTGGCTCGAGTACTCCCGGTGGCGCCTTGCTTGTGTTCCGCTTTGTGCTCCTTTGCTTTGCTTGCGCCGGCTTGCGCTCCTTTGCTTGCGCCAGCCGGCTTGCGCTCCTTTGCTTTGCTTAACCGGCTTGCGCTCCTTTGCTTTCTTGGCGCCGGCTTGCGCTCCTTTGCTTTGCTCGCGCTTCTGGCTTGCGCTCCTTTGCTTTGCTTGCGCTTCTGGCTTGCGCTCCTTTGCTTTGCTTGCGCTTCTGGCTTGCGCTCCTTTGCTTTGCTTGCGCTTCTGGCTTGCGCTCCTTTGCTTTGCTGGCGCTTCTGGCTTGCGCTCCTTTGCTTTGCTCGCGCTTCTGGCTTGCGCTCCTTTGCTTTGCTCGCGCTTCTGGCTTGCGCTCCTTTGCTTTGCTCGCGCTTCTGGCTTGCGCTCCTTTGCTTTGCTTTCCTTGCTGGACGTCTCGTAGAAGAGGTTACGCGTTTTTGGGGTTTGGTTTATAAGAGTGGTTTAGATTTTTGTGAACGTCTCGTAAGGAGGCTACGTGTTTTTCTCATAAAAGGTTAGGTTTTTATGAACGTCTCGTGAGGAGGTTACGTGTTTTTGTATTTCTCATAAAAAGGGTTAGGTTTTTATGAACGTCTCGTGAGGAGGTTACGTGTTTTTGGTTCTCATAAAAAGGGCTAGGTTTTTATGAACGTCTCGTGAGGAGGCTACGTGTTTTTTGTGGTTCTCATAAAAAGGGCTAGGTTTTTATGAACGTCTCGTGAGGAGGCTACGTGTTTTTGGGTTTTAACGTCTCGTGAGGAGGCTACGTGTTTTTGGTTTCTCATAAAAAGGGTTAGGTTTTTATGAACGTCTCGTGAGGAGGCTACGTGTTTTTCGTATTGGGTTGAAATTGTGTTTGAAACGGGTTGAAAGCGTAATGGGCCGAGGAAAAAAGCCCAAAACAAAGCTGAAACCCATAGAACAAAAATATAATCGCCTGTAAACAGGCGATTAGAAATTTGTTTGGTGTTTTTTGTTTAAAACACGGGAAAGGAGAGAGGTTGGTTCATTTCATCCGAAAAATAAAAACAAAATCGAAACCCTCTAAAACTCGTCTTGGCGATTTTCTTGATCAAAAATCGATTTTCCGACTCCTACAATTCGTCATGGACCAAGGTACGTACTCAACTCACTTGGTTTTTCGTGTTTTGAAGCTTGTTTGAGTCGGTTTTAGCTCAAAAAACCATTTTCTAGGGTTTAGGTCGAATTTATTGGTTTGGTTCGATTTTAGCCCTCGTCTTTGCTTGAATTTGATGCTTGGGAGTCATACGAGGCTTGTGTTGCTTCCATTGTTGATTGCTTGCGAAAACCCGACTTGTGGCCTCGATTTTCGTGCGTTTTGACTCGGGGGGTATTTTGGTCATTTTTGAAAACGTCTCGGAAATGGCTCAAAACTCCAGTGTAGCTTACCCATTAGTAGTATAACGTGTTGGTGAGTTTGGTTTGTTGAAATTCATGCGAAAAACGGTTCGTTTGGGGTGAAACCGTATGAAAGGAGGTAAAGTCGGGGCTTGTGCTCTGTTTTTGTAGCGTAAGGCGATCCCGAGTGGCTTGGTTATTTTGAAAGTGTTGTAGTATGCCTGTGTGGAGGTTTGGGTGGCTTGTGTGCGAAGAACGGCTCGAAAAAACGTCATTTTCGTGCGTTTTGGTATAAGGGCCGATTTTGGTTGAAATTTTCCGGTTCCGAAACTTGCCCGAATTCTCTGTATTGTGTTTTCATGGCTAGTATGGTACACTTTTGGTCTTGTTTTGTAGGAAATGTGTTGCTTGGGGGTGTTTTGGAGCGTTTTTTGTAGTTTAGGCTAGGTTTCCAAAAGTCGCTTTTCCTCGCTTTTCGTGCCCCGTTCATGGAATGTATGGTAATGTATGTCGTCTGTGTTGGCTAGGGGGTTGTTTTGTGGGAAGTGGGGCTTTTTGGGTTGAGTTATGGTCAAGAAAAGGCCGTTTTTGTAGTTTGGAGGTGTTTTGTAAAAGCTATTCAGTCGAGGTGTTCGGGACATCGTTTTCGCATGAAATTTTTTGCATGAGCTTATTGTGATTTATGGGTTGGGTTTGTGTCAGCAAATATGGGTTTCTGGCTTTCTGTAGCGTTTTTCCCTCTTCTGCTATTTTTGGTTTAAAAGGCACCTTTCTGTTGTTTTGGCCAATTCTGCTTTCTTTTGTGCGTGCTTGCTCTTAACTTGACTGAGTAGGAGGTATATATCGTATACGTCTCATGGATTTCGGTTTCCTGTGCTTCTGCTCCGTTCTGGCCTTATCTGTCGAAAATGGGCCTATGGGTTGCTTTCTTTGCTTTGTCTTGATCTTTCTAGAATGATTTCTTTGCTTAGTTTTACGAGTATGTCTTTGAATCTTGTGCAGGTGATCCTACGCCTCCAGCGCCTACTTCCAGTGACATGGATCGAGTATTGGCTGGAGTTGACTTTGCTGTTCCGGGGGGCGAGCACACTCCTACTTCGGGGATGCCTGCGCCCTTGGAGGTTTCCGACGGTCCGCCTCAGTCGGACTTGCTGAGAGCTTTTCCTCAGACGCCTGGAGCTTCTACGACGCCAGGGAGGGAGTTTCGTAGCGCGCCAGCGAGTCTCGACCTTTTCGCTAGTGGTGCTAGTCTTTGTTGGTGCGTCGCTGGGCTTTCGCTAGTGGCCTGGGGCGTGGTCTTTGTTCCGGTGGTCCTGAGCCACCGCTAGTGGTGTGGAGTCGTGGCGTTCTTCTTGAGTCGCCGCTTTTTTAATGTGATGCGTGAGAGGCGAGTCGTTGGCGGGACGCGGTCTTACGAGTGACGCTAAGCGGTAGTGGAGCCGCGGTCGCCGAGGTCTCTGTTGGTGGTCGAGGTCAGGCACAGGGTGTCGTCCCAGAGTCTTTGCAGGGGCGTAGACGTGGCGCTGCTGTGGAGACGTCTGAGGCTCCTGGGGGAGGCCGTGGCGGAGGTCGGGCGTGGCTGCAGGTCTCTGCAGGGCGTGGGCCGTGGGCCGTGGCCGAGGGACGCCGTGGCTTCGGCAGGGGCCGAGGCGGAGGTCGTGGTGCCGCCGCAGGGCTTCGCAGGACGTGGGCCACGGTGTTGCCAGGGAGCTCGCGGCTCGGAGGGGGCCAGGTTAGAGGCCGTGGTCGCGGTCGGAGGAACCCGAGGCCGAAGAAACGCAAGGTGGATGTGGCTTCTGGTGAGGGCAGCAGCAGGCCGAGGCGACGAGCTCGTGTTGCTGCCGAGGGTGGTGACCGGACGCAGGCCGAGGTCGCCGGTGTTGTTGAGGAGGTTGGAGCGGGGAGCTCCGTGGAGGTTCCGCGGAGGCGTGGTCGTGCTCGGGGTCCGGGGAGCCGTTACGAGGACACTTCCGAGTCGGAGGAGTCTTCGAGTGACGAGGAGGGGTTTCCTGACGAGACTGTGGCCGAGGTGGTCGCCGAGGTTGAGATCGCCTGAGGCCGCCGCGCCGCCGCCGCCAGCCGCTTGCCGACGCCGCCGCTTTGCCGCCGCGGCCGCCGCGCCTTTGTGGGGTCGGGCCTGTGGCCATGCTCGGGAGCGAGTTCGGGATGAGCCCGAGGCCGAGGCAGGCTGGCGCGAGCCTGAGGGCGAGGCTGAGGGCGAGGCCCAGGACGCAGGTGCGGCAAGTCTTGAGGCCGCGACCGAGGTTTTCATGGGGATGGTTGACGAGTTGGGCGCGAGGCCTGACTATCCTCACGGTCCGCGCTTGTGGTCACAGGTGGCCTTGGACTGGGATGGCGTGACTTTGGTTTGGAGTCCCTTGGAGCATTTGTCGATCCGAGTGAAGGTCGGCTTCCCGTTAGGCTCGATGAGGACCTTCTCTGGGTTCCGGACAGTGTTTGACGTTTTTGAGGGTAGGCTTACCCAGGAGGAGCGGGACATAGTGCTTGGGACAGCTTTCGGTCCCTTGGTGCAGAAGTGGAGGGAGGTGCGGGGCAAGCGGGTGAACTCGCGCCTCACTGTACTTAGGGCGTTGTTGGATAGGTTTTGGGATACGACCAACACCTTCCACATGCCTGGTTACGAGGTTGGCGTGACTCTTTCTTCGTGGGCAGCTGTTACGGGGCTGCCTCATGGCGAGGGTGTACTTGACTGGGGGCGTGAGCGACCTCCTATTGATAGCCCACGAGTCGTGCGCCTGATTGGCGACGGGGTTAAGTGCGGGAAGGACGAGGAGCACACGTTTCAGCCTCGTACGATATGGTTTGCTGACTTCTTCGAGGAGGAGGAAGAAGAAAGGGTCTACTCGAGCGGCGCCGAGCGTAGGGTCTTGTGGTTGTGGTGGTTCCTGACGGCCACCCACTTTGGCGACAAGGGGGAGCGAGCGTCGGCGGCTGTGTTGATGGCGCTGTCAGACATGTCACGCCTAGGTGACTTTGACTGGGTGACTCCTGCTCTGGGTCTGTTGATCCGTTACCGAGGGCCTTGATCGCCCTGATCGGATTGACGAGGATTCGGATGTGTCGCTTGTGGGCCCTGGTCTTCTGATGGAGGTAAGGTTCGATTTTTGTAGTTTTTGTTGTTTTGTTTCTGCTTTTCTTCTGTAACGTGTGTTTTGTTTGCTTGCAGGCTTGGTGCTATGCTCACTTCCCCTCTCTGCTTCCGGACACGTTCCAGGTGACGGCTACATACCCGGCTTTCCATGCGTATGCGACAGCGGATCGGAGGGGTATTGGCCTGAACTATGACGCGGCTCGTGTACGCTTCAACGGGATGACGATGGATAAGGTAAGGGTGATCGTGTTTTGTATTTTGGTCTTTTTGTAGCTTGTTTTTGGGTTTGTTTTTGTGGTTTATAATTTGGTTTTGTTTTGTAGTTTGTTCGCGACCCTTGGAGGAATTTAACCGGCGTTCCTCCGACGATTGCAGCTCGCCTTGGTCCCCTTGATAGGCGGCGGCTGTACATTGAGACCCGATCTGGCTCGTCTTGGTGCGAGACGTCTGTCTGCAGGAGCGTCGCGGCGGCTTCATCGTACTGCTCCTCGCCCTCGGTTTTGTTAAATAGAGACGCCCGACGCTAATGAGCGTCGTGGCGTGTATCACGAGGGTGAGTCAGGCTCCTTCTTTGCGGCGGGACGAGGATTACGTGACTTGGGCACAGCATGCCCTTGCTGACGCTGTGATCGAGGTATGCTTGATTATCCTTTTCGCTTGTATCTGTTTTGGTTCCAGGAAGCAAAAATTTACCTGTTTTTGTTTTGTAGCGACGTGATCCCGACCTTGAGTTCCAGCCTCCTCCGCTCGTTGAGGACACGCTGGTTGTTCACGAGGGTCGCTCTCATTCGATCGTCGCCGCCTTTCCTGCCTGCGTGGTCACCGTCGCGGGTCTTGAGAGGTGGGATCCGCGCGTGAGAAAGGTATTAACCCTCCTCTTTGTACAAAGATGAGTATTATGTAGTATATAGCCCCAGTTTGAATAAGATTTTATTGTAAAATCATTATTCAAACTCTGTTAAGGTGTTTTTGATTATAGCCCCAGTTTGAGTAAGATTTTAGTGTAAAATCATTAGTCAAACTCTGTTGAAGCAGGTTTTTGATTATAGCCCCCAGTTTGAGTAAGATTTTAGTGTAAAATCATTAGTCAAACTCTGTTGAAGCAGGTTTTTGATTATAGCCCCCAGTTTGAGTGAGATTTTAGTGTAAAATCATTAGTCAAACTCTGTTGAAGCAGGTTTTTGATTATAGCCCCCAGTTTGAGTAAGATTTTAGTGTAAAATCATTAGGCAAAATCTGTTGAAGCAGGTTTTTTGATTGTAGCCCCCAGATTGGAAAGCTAAATGTATTCCTCGTTTTGTGGCAGGTGACAGCTGAGGTCCACAGGAGGCTCTGGAGGGCGGCAAACCGTGTGGCGATCGTGAGCGAAAGTTGTTGGCGCTTGCGCAGCGCGAGAAGGAGGCAGTAGGCGCGACTTGAGTTAGCCAGGTCGTGGTGAGGAGGCGAGATCGCGTCGAGCCGGAGGCTGCGCATGCCGAGGAGCCGGGCGAGGTCCCGGCAGAGTGGAGGGTCGATATGCAGGGAGCTGGATAGGCACGTCTTTGAGATTGATTCCTGCGTCTTTGTCTTGCGGCCGTGACCCGATCGTAGTAGGCTTGGACTTGTATATTTCGGACTTGTATTATGAGTATTAGTATTTGTTGGTAACGGTTTATGTATCGAGATTTGTTATGGTTGGTTTTTTTGGACTTGTAGGTGTTTATGGGTATAATTTGGTTATTTTGTCTTGTTGCGAAAAATGCATTCCTGCGTCGTAGCCGGGTCTGAAATCCTTGCGTATTTGCTTGCCGAGCGTACCTGCAAAACATTGTTAGTCGTAAAAGCATATATATACGTCTCGATTGAGACTGACTCGCTAATGACTGAATTAAATGCGAAATGAAGAGTTTTTGAAAAATGCTGGTTTAGAAAATATTCTAGACTCGTGGAAAAGACGTTTTTGACATAGCACAAATTTGAGCTAAAACGACGTTTTGAGACGAAAATTGTGAATGCGAAAATCATATTTTGTGTTGGGTTAAATTTTTGTGTGATTATTGTGTTTTGAAAAATACGAAAGACGGGAGTCAATTACGCAAATCGAGACGACGCGACGGGATCGTAAACGTCAGATTAGGAGGTCGGTAAAAATAGTGTAGGGGTAATAAGTTAAAAATTTTTGGGTGTAGGTGTGTAAGAAGTGTAAGAAATCGAATAATTTTGTCAGAAAAGAAAAGAAAATCGCACGTAAGCAAGTTATTTGATTTTTAATCGCCTGTTTACAGGCGATTAGAATTTTGTTTTGTGGTTTTTGTTTGATTTATTTTAATCGCTTGTTCACCAGCGTATAAGTTTTTGTGTTGTATTTCGTCTTGCAAATTTCGGCTATAAAAGGAGGGCTAAGTTAGTTCATTTCACTCATCCTCTCGTCTTCTATTCTCGATTTTCCAAAAATATTCAGAATATTTACGGAACATTCGTCGAGTTATGGAGAGTTTTGAAGGAAACTTGCGTCGTTGGTGTGCGTCTTTGTCGGGGCTGGAAGAGGAAGACTTGAAAGATTGCGGTTTTGGGGTCCTCCTGGGTCTAGGGCGGCTTCGAATGGAGCCCGAGTTCCTGGATGCGTGTCTCGACTATTGGGACTTGAGTTTCCACGTTTTCCGTTTTCCTAGTGGGGAGGTCTGTCCGTTGGTCGAGGAATTTGGAGCCATTGGTGGTTGGTTGCGAACTAACATTCCCGTGTGCGTTAGATCGGGCCTGGATATAAGAGGCACGTCGCGTAACTACCTTCGGATGACTCGTGTGGAGACAGAGGAGTTATTTGTTGGGAGTCGACGACCTCTATCGCTTGTGCAAGCGGTTTATGAACCGCGAAAATGAGACGATCTCCTTTGGTGCCAGAAAAAGGGCGTTGGCATTCTGCTTAGTCCACCGTTACATGTTTCCTAATTCTTTGTATGAGGGAGCGCTTGGTGATCCTCGCCTAATCACCGCTGCTCAAGAGATGGAGTATGGTCAGAACCCTTCCGCCGTGATCCTAGCTGAGACGATCCTGGGTCTGAATGATCGTGCCTGCAATAGGGCGAGCCCGTATCGAGGGTGTCCCTTAATCCTTCAGGTCTGGTTGATGGAGCGGTTGAGCGTGCTAGGTGATATTGCTGGGTCACATCCTGCTGGGGACGTGACTAGTCGTTATATTAGGTGGCTGGATCCACATCATCGCCCTGACGATTACTTCCCTGGACTTGTGGGGTCATCGACCATTCGTTGGTTGGTACCGTGGTGGGGAATGGTCAGTGTGACGGCGAGCGCAGTAGGTGATGGCCCCTCTGGGGTCCTATTGTGTGGGTTCGAGATGGGGGTTTACATCCATCCCCTGCGGGTGAGGCGACAGATAGGGTATGCACAGTTCATTCCTGGCCAGGACACGAAGGTACAGGACATGGTTGTGTTAAATAACCAGGTGACCGACGAGTGGGTCAGTGGTTGGATCATGCGTCCTAAGTGGCTTGTGGCTGGTACTCCTGGGACGATCCGGGTGTCGAGGGCTTACTCCAAATGGACCGTTGCTGAAAGTGCTGTGGAGAGGGCTCGTCTCCGTGCCATAGAGCTTAACGAGCCTCCGCCGACGTCCGCCTACGACCCGATCCGCTTTGGACGCAATAGTGGTAGGGGTGGCGCTTCGAGCTCGGTGCCTCTCTCGGCGGAATGCGTGTTCGGTCGTCGCCGTATTCCAGGGCCAGGTGCTCCGGATCGTCATGGTAATGTTGGGGGTCGCCGTAGGGGTTGAGGGTTGGTGCTCCCTTTATCCAGCTGGAGAGGTCTCGAGTCGGCTTCGGAGAGTAACCTGGTTTTAGTTTATGTGTGCTTTGTTAGTATTATGTTCATATTATGTTGTATTATGTAATATATTACCTATCCTAAACCCGATGTACATGCCGGGACTCGTATTGTAATATATAGTGTTTGTTAGTGTATTTCTAAGGTCGTAGTTATGCTCCTATGTTTGAAAAATCCAAAATGTAACCGTTCTTTTTAAGATTAATAAAAATCAGGTTTTTATTTACGACTCTGCCTCATTTTGCTTGTTATTTTGTGTGAAATTCCTTGGCTCTAATCTTTTTTCAAAGGTTTAGAATGCAAGCATTTTTTTTGTTGACTATTCCCTCGACTTTTTTAAGCTTTGGGTTTGTCGTTTTGTGTTGAATGTCGTTCTTTTTACCCTTAGGTTAAAAAACGAATTTTTGTGTTGACTATGTCCTTGGCCTTTTTAAGCTTTAGACGCGTCATTTTTGTGTTGAATATCGCCTTATGTTAACCCATTAGGTTATGAGACGGTTTTTGTGTTGACTATATCCTCAGCCTTTTTAAGCTTTGGAGGCGTCATTTTTGTGTTGAATATCGGTTGCGCTTTTTGCAAAGCTGCCTACGTATCCACGAAAAGTGGAATCAAACCGGCGTAGTTCGAGAATGTATGTTTAAGGGCATACCGGCCCAAGAGTTGTGTTTGATTTTTTGTGGTGAATGTGCACGTTTAGGGGCATGCCGGCCCATGAGCATGTTTAAGGACCTGCCGGTCCATGAATTGTGTTTGGTGGATGCATGTTTAGGGGCATGCCGGCCCATGAATTGTGTTTGCTTATGGAATGTGCACGTTTAAGGGCATGCCGGCCCATGAGCATGTTTAAGGACCTGCCGGTCCATGAATTGCTTTTGATTTTTGTGGAGAGAAAGAGCAGGTTTAGGGGCATGCCGGCCCATGAGCATGTTTAAGGACCTGCCGGTCCATGAGCATGTTTAAGGACATGCCGGTCCATGAATTGTTTTTATAAAATTGTATTTCTGAGATACATTGCAAGGGTTTTAGGGTAGTATTTCTTGAGTTGATCGAGGTTTGTGGCGAGGTTGAACTCTTGGCCGCCGAGGCTCGGTTAGTTTGATCGCCCGCCTGCGTGAAGATTTCCTTGACGAGGTAGGGTCCACCAGTTAGGCTTGAATTTTCCTCGTGGGTCGACCGAAGTGGTGCCCGACGATTTTAATACGAGATCACCTACTTTTATGTGTCGTGGCTTAACTCGTTTGTTGAATGCTCGTTGTAGTCGGGCTTGGTACATTAAATGCGGTGCTCGTGAATGCGATCGGCGTTCATCCGGGAGCATGAGTTGTTAAATGCACTTCACGGGCCCATTCTGCTTCGGGATGCTACTTTCCATTAGTATGCGTAGAGATTGTATTTCTATTTCCACTGGTTGGACGGCCTCCATGCCGTAGGTGAGGAAATAGGGGGTCATGCCCGTAGGGGTTCGGATGGTAATGCGGTATCCCAGTGCATATGGTATTTTGTTAGGCCAATCTTTGCACCGCCGATCATCTTCTCAAGTATGGTGACGACCGTCTTGTTCGCTGCTTCAACGGCTCCATTGGTTTGGGGTCGATAGGGTGAGGATTTGTGATGCTGGATGTTGTATTTTGTGAGTATGGCTTCGGTCTCGCGTTGAAAGTGCGAACCTTGATCGCTGATGAACTCGTGGGGTATGCCATATCGGCATATGATGTTCGTCTGGATGAACTTGGCGACTTCCTTGGAGCCAAGGGTCCGAAAAGACGCTGCTTCTACCCATTTAGTGAAGTAGTCGATGGCCACCAGCACGAAACAGTGACCTCCTGCTCCGATGGGGTGGACTTTTCCTATCACGTCGATGCCCCAGGTTGAAAAGGGCCAGGGTGAGGTTAGGCTGTATAGTGGTGAAGGTGGTACATGTTGGACGTTTGCTGAAAATTTGGCAGTTGTGGCAATGCTTGACGTATTGGATACAGTCTGCCTCCATGGTCGTCCAATACCATCCTAGCCGAAGTAGTTGTTTGCAGAGTGCTGCTGCGTTCATGTGGGGTCCGCTGTCGCCATCATGGACTTGCGTGACGATTTCCTGCCCTTTCTTGTAGTCGACACATATGAGCAGTGTCCCTTGTGGTGTCTTCTTGAGTAGTTGTCCCATCTCTAGCAAAAATTGGGAAGCTAGGAGTCTGATAGCCCTCTGTCGCGTTTATCGATTGTCGGGTGGGTAAGTGTCGTCTGTCTTGTAGTTGATTATGGCTTGATACCACGGCTCTGTTTGCTCGGCTTCGTCCAGGTCAATGGTATGGATGTATGCTGGTTCGTCACGTCTTTCGACGATGATGGGTAGTAATTTCATGTTTGGTGGCATGTTCAGGAGGGATGAGAGTTTTGACAGTGCGTCGGCAAACTGGTTTTCTTCCCTTGGGAGGTGATAGAACTCAATGCAGTCGAAGTTGGCTAGGAGTTTTTGTACTTTTGCTTGGTATTTGGTGAGGGTTTCGCTCATGATCTTCCATGCCCTTGTCACTTGATTTATGATGAGGAATGAATCTCCGTGTACCCGTAGGTTCTTTATTTTGAGGGCGATGGCTGCCTGCAGGCCATAGATGCAGGCTTCGTACTCCGCGGCGTTGTTTGTGACGCTAAAGTCGAGCTTGATTGAGAGTGGAGTATGATCGCCGTTTGGGGATATTAGGAGTATTCCGACTCCATAGCCGCGGTAGTTTGACGCTCCGTCAAAGTATAATTGCCAGTATTCCTTTTCTATGGCAAAGATTCCTTCGTCAGGTAGAGACGTTGTGTCGATCATGGGATGTTCGACGATGGCGTTTTCTGCAAGGAAGTCGGAAACTGCTCTTCCCTTGATTACTTTCAGGGGGAGGTACTTGAGTTCATACTCGGCGAGAAGCAGAGTCCACCTGGCCATGCGTCCGTTCAGGACTGGTTTTTCAAATAGGTATTTGAGGGGGTCCATTAGGGAGTAGACTCTTGTAGTGCTGGTGAGTAGGTAGTGTCTGAGCTTTTTGGTTGCCCAGACTAGCGAGAGGCAGCTTTTCTCGACTGGTTCATACCGAGTTTCGTAATCGTGAAACTTCACGATGTAGTAGATGGCCCGTTCTTCGTTGTTGACTTCTTGGCGAGCATGGCACCCATGGCGTTTGGCGTGGTCGTTAAGTATAGTGACAAAGCGGCGTGTCCTTTTGTGGGGGTACAAGAACAGGTGGGTTTGTGAGCAGGCTTTTGACTTTGTCGAATGCTTGCTGGCAGTCATCGTCCCATTTCGTATGCTCTTCCTTCTTCAATTTTTTGAAGATTGGCTCGCAAATCATGGTAAGCTTGCTGATGAATCGGGAGATATATTGGACTTGTCCCAAGAAACTCCTTATTTCGTCGATGTTGCTCGGCGTCTTCATGCTCATTATTGCTCTGATTTTGGCCTGCCCACTTCGATCCCTCGCTGGCTTACTATGTGGCCTAGCAGCTTGCCTGATGTGACTCCAAAGGTGCATTTCTGTGGGTTTAATCGCATTTTGTACTGCCTGATTCTGGTGAAGAACTTGCGGAGGTTGGTGACGTGGTCGTCCCTTCCTTTTGACTTTACAATCATGTCGTCAACGTATACCTCGACCTCCTTATGCATCATGTCGTGGAGCAAGGTGGTAGCAGTGCGTTGGTAAGTAGCGCCGGCATTTATGAGCCCAAATGGCATGACTGTGTAGCAGTATGTTCCCCAGGGGGTTACGAAGGTGGTTTTTGGCATGTCGTCTGCTGCCATTTTGATTTGGTTGTATCCCGCGTATCCATCCATGAATGACAGTAAGGCGTGGTCTGCTGTGTTGTCGATTAGGATGTCCATGTGGGGTAGTGGGAAATCATCTTTTGGGCAGGCTTTGTTCAGGTCCCGGAAGTCGGCACATACTCGTATTTTGCCGTTTTTCTTCATAACCGGTACCATATTGGAGACCCAGTCTGAGTATTCGATGACTTGGATGAACCCAGCTTGTAGCTGCTTTTCGATCTCTTCCTTGACCATGAAAGACCATTCTGGCTTGATGCGTCGGAGCTTCTGCTTGACCGGTCTGCTACCTTGCTTGATCGGGATGCGGTGTTCAGCTATCTCGCGGTCTATGCCGGGCATGTCCTTATATGACCAGGCAAAGACGTCCTTAAACTCTGCGAGGAGCTTGGTATATGTGGCCCTTTCTTCTGTGCTTAGGGAAGCTCCCAGCTGCAGTTCTTGAGGCTCTTCGGGCGTGCCTATGTTGATGGTTGTTGTGTCTTCAATAATGGGGTCATGTTCGGGTTTTGAGACAATACTTGCAATGTATCTATATAATGCAATGTTATTTAGTTTAAATTTATCGCGATCATTAGAAAAAGTAGAGTTTAAATGAGGCAAAGAGTAACCAAAAACTTTCATGTTATTAATGTTATCAAAAGCGGTTACATTTGAAGATAGCTCAGATGAGGGAGCTTTGGACAACCTTAATGACTCTAGTTCTTTAGCTAAATTAACTATGTCAGGGAAGTAGCCCGGGGGTTTAGTTGGGGTAAGAGACTTGAGATGATGACGAGGGAGCTTAAATTCTAAGACAGTCTTTTGGTTTGGGGTATTGTCTTCGTCTTCGTCGGAGTCGGAATCTTCGAAGGCGTAGCCTTGACCCGTAGTTATCTTGAAAGTGCGGCCTTGTTCGTCGGTCCATTGGAGGGTTTTTGACCATCCGTCATGTGTTTTTTCTTCGTAAGGGATGATCAGGTTGGTAGGGTTGAAGTTGTTGTTACGCACGATGTCGGAAATGAGCTCAATCCCGGCAATGGTGTACGTGGTTGTGTTCTTAGGAATCTTGCTGGTGCCCTCTTTGACGAAGTAGTGGCTAGGGAGGATGTGGTATGGTTGTATGTGGAAGTCATGATATTTCTTGCGATCATTGTATGCTCCCCAACCTTGAGAGACTTCGTACGACCATGGTACGTAGGATAGACCCATGGTGGGCCACTTGTTATCGTCATCCTTGGCGTAGAGTGTAGCGATCTCTTTTCTACGAGTCAGAGTACAGATGTTGAAGTCGAAGTCGAAACCACACATGTCGTCGGCTGGATCGGCGTTTATCTCCGCAGTACTATCATTAGTCTTTTGCTGCTTGAGGGTAGCTCGAAAGTTCGAGGCGTCGATGGTGACGATCTCGTCATCCAGAGGTATCCTGACCTTTTGATGCAGGGTTGAGGTGACGGCCTTGGTAGCGTGGATCCAAGGTCTACCTAGTAGCATATTGTAGGTAGGGGGTATGTCGATGATTTGAAAATCGGTTTTTCTCATGACTGGTCCTGTCATAATGGGGAAGGAGATGGTTCCCTTTATGCTGCGACGTGTTCCATCGTAGGCCCTGACACCGTCCGTACACGGGATAAAGTCATTTTCCTTAATCCCCAGTTTCCTGGCTGTCTCAAGGGGCAAGACATTGACTGCGGATCCGTTGTCGATGAGGACGACTGGTAATGTCATGCCGTGGCATTCCACGTTGATGTAGAGAGGTAGGTTATGCGTGCCGCCGAACGGAGGGACATCTTTATCGGAGAAGGTGACGGCGTTAGCCTGCCATTCACGTGTGATGTTACTGATAAGCTTCTCTGGAGACATTTCCGACGTCATTGGGGTGACCTGTAATGCTTGGTAGAGGGCTTCACGATGTCCCATTGAGTCCCTTAAGAGCTGCCAGATTGAAATGTCCGCCTTCGTCTTGTTGAGCTGCTTGTGGAGCGTGTCTCCGATCTCAGGCGTAGGCAAGGGTGTCGGGGTAACGCTTGATGATGCTATCTTATCAACCGGTGGAGCTGGCGCAGGATTAGTGTTAGGTGATGACACTTTACTGGCTGGCGGCATAGGAGCAATGTTTGTAGGTGAGGTAGCGGAGGTAGGCGAAGTAGGCGGTGTATCCTCGTCTATGACTATTCCCTTGTTCTTCTCTTGAGCAGTCAACCTTGGCGGGTGGCTTTGAGGTTCAAGTAACTTTAGAGAAGCTTGGTACGGGCGTCCAGAACGTGTTAGGTAGGCTACTTCGTCATCACTGTCTGATAGCCTGAATGGGTACTTGTGACGTAACTCTCCGTACTTGCCTGGCGGGCGACGGGGTTGAGCCTCTTCGTCGTAGGGTTCATCTTGGAGACATATGCGGATGTCATCATTGTCGGCTTCATCCTCAGAAGTATTCCAGATGCCGTTGATTTCGTGATCATTTGAGATGATTAGTTTAGAGCAGTCGATGATGGGGTGTGTACTTGCAAAAGTAGCATGGGTATCTGAGAGGTTAAAATTTGGTTTGAAGGTTTAGGACTCGCCGGGCTTTACGATGGTATTGCCGCCGTTCAAGTCCTGAACTATGTTCTTCAGGCGGAAGCATTGCTCGGTGTCATGCCCCTTTCCTCTGTGGAACTCGCAGTATGCGTTCTGATCCCACGACTTTGGCTTCTTGTCCGGGGGAGGCTCGCTAGTAGGTCCTATGAGTTGAAGTACATTGCGGTTCACGAGCTTCTGTAGCGCCTTTGAGTAAGTCATGTATATTGGGTCAAAATTTCGTCGTGCTTTCATCGAACTGGGACCAGGAGGTGAGTATGATGCTTTTGGCGGAGGCATGGCAAGCCTTGGCGGTGTTGTAAAAACCGGTGGTGCCTCTAACGCGTCCAGTGCGTTGATGGCATGGATGGGCTCGACTTTGGCAGTGGTTCGAGATGAGCTTCCTTGATACCCGCGGCCCGTGCTCTTATTCCTGTTTTCTTTGCGGAGGTCGTCCTCGATGAGCTCGCCGACGACGCTGAGGGTTGAGAAGTTGTCAAAATTTCCGTACCGTAGGTGTTGTTGGTATGCGGGGGTGAGGTTGTTGATGAACTTAGTGATTAAGTCGGTGTCCCTTGGACGGTTAGGTATTTGGGCACACAGTTTCTTCCAGCGCGTCAGGTACTCGGTAAACCCCTCATTGTCCCTCTGAGTCAGGACCTCCAAGGTACGTAGCGAGACTTGGATGTCATTGTTGTCCCGATACTGTAGATCGAACGCAACCGTTATGTCCTCGAAACTACCCGTTTTATGTGGTTCTAGAGCGTAGAACCATGCCCTGGGTTGCGCGTCCAATGAGTGAGGGAATAAGGTAGCCCAGGCAGGGGGTTCTACACCCATGATGGCCATTTTAGCTTTGAAAGCCTTGACGTGAACGAGCGGGCTTTCGTGAGCTTTGAAGACGGGAAGATCGCTAAGTGCTAACTTGTCTGGTAGCATGGATCTGACGTTCTTTGGGTTGTGCTCGTTTTCTTGGTGTGTGGAGTAACCCCTTGAGTTTGTGAGACGCTCTTCCATGGTTCGAATCCTTTTTGCGTTCCGTTCGGATTCCTCGGCCAGGCGCACGGCGTTTTTCTCTGCTTCAAACTTTTGCATGATAGCCATTTGCTCGATCGTCGTAGTGAGGCTAGCTATCCTATCATTGAGTCATTTGTCGGACTTGTTCTGGCAGCTACCTCGAGGGTGGTGGTGGTCCTCCAAACCTTCGCCGTGTTGAAAGGCCATGACAGTTTTGGTTTTGATCTGTTGTAGGAGCGCTTTCTTGGAGGCGGAGGTGGGTTTAAGTGACGGTTCTTAGTTCGTCAGCGTATCCAGGGTTTTTCAATGAGCGGACTGACAAAGTTTTCAAATCTTTAGTGATTCTAAAATAGAAGGAAAAGACTCGTGTGAAAAATCACATTCACGACCAAAGGAAGACACAAAAGCGTAAAAAGTGGGTGACTCGACTTGACTCGTGTTTTTAGCTTTTAAAAGGACACGGGAAGCTTTTGAGATAGAGGCGCGTTAACACGTCCCTGTTCTCGAGGTAGGAAAAATTTGCATGATCATAATCAGATTAACCCAATTTGGCGGTATGTTGCCAGGGGTTTATCATTGGATTACGATAAAAAGGATCAGGCAAAATAGCGATAGGCTAAGCAGGCACGAGGATGTTAAAATTGGGTAAAAGGCGATCAATTGTTCGCCTTTTACGTGTGACTCAGGGATTTAAATCAAAAATGACGATAAGTCACTTGATTCAAAGAGTAAATCAACGGGTCCGCATCTGAACGAGCCCGCGTTTTTCGTTTTTGAGAGCAAAGGATTAAAATCGGGATGACTAAAGAGTCACTCGATTTAGAGCTAATTCTAATGTTCTAAAAGTTAATTTCATTTAAAATCTCCGAAATGAATTGACATAATCGCGTTTTTGCTGTATGAAAAACCTTTTAGCAATAAATGTATTATGACGATACGTCGATCGCATAATTCATTTACGTTTGAAAAAGACACGGGATATAGTGGTTATCCTAGGTCGCTTTAAATGTAGCGGCATTTTATTTATTAAACTCAAATGACTATAGGTCAAAGAGCCTAACGGCGTGTTTTTAAAAGTATGACCTTTTTGAAAAAGTTTGAAAAAGCAATTTCAATGATGGACGTATTTTAAAAGTATAATGCCTAGGAAAATTTTTCACATGCAGAAGTTTTGAAAGACTACTATAGTGAGGGTACTAAAGCTTCACACTTGTACATATAAACACAGGTTTGTGGTTTATAGGGTAAGGTTCCCTCCGGTCATTCCCCCGACGTTTAGGTTGGGGCTCCCGCAAGGCTTCACACGTCTTAGGAGAGAATTCAAGACGGGCCATAGGGCGTTCAAGTTTGACTGGTTACGATCGTTTGTACGGATGCCGTACTTGTAATCGTGGAGGGGTGAGAGAACAAGCAGTGTCTGAGTTACCTCGCTTATGAAGCGAGCTTCTTGGGGCCGTTCCTCAAAGGGTGTGGTTTGAATCGGGAGGATTCGACTCAACGTATTTTGCCCAAATATCGAAAGCGTAAATGTTTCCAAAGTTGCAAGCTTCACTTCTTTATGATTTTAAAGTAAAAGAAAAACTAGTTTTTCAAAAATAATAAAAATCATGCTCGTCCCCAGCGGAGTCGCCAACTGAAGGTACCGGGAAAGTGATAGACCTATCGACGCCTCAAGACGCCTCGCCCGTCTTGGGCGTCGGGAAGCGGAATGCGCCTCGCAGAAAGAGTCTAGTTTTGAGAAAAATGGGGAGATCATTGCATGGATTTGTGACCAAAAAGAAAAGTAGAAAATCCTTTTTGAAAGTGTATTTTCGGAGTCGCCACCAAATATTAAAGGAATTTGGAACCTATTCAACGCGTCTTGAAATACAAGACACGAGTGACTCAGATGTCAAGGTGAGTCGATACCTATCAACTGAGGTTTGAAACCGCAGAAGGGGTTCTGAGTGAGGTTACTTTTCAAAGTTTTGACAAAGTGTATTTTGAAAACAAGAATCAAAAAGCCTACGTAAAGTAGTCTCTACTAATTTGAAAACATTTGCTTAATTTCGATATTTGGGCTAAAAGTCACGCCTACGCATACAAGTGCGAATAAACATGACTCGATTAAAATGCATAAATAATGTAAATTGTCAAAATAATGACATATTGCTATAGGAAATGTACGTTAAATAATAATTTATTGACTAAATTATTACTATAGACGTTATTTTCCGACCTCGTATTAGAATTTGTGAAAAACCCTCAGTTTTGACATGCTAAAAGACTCTATGAAACGGTACAATTTAGTGTTGGATCCGTGATTCTAGTCGTTATTTAATGCATGAATGAGGACTTGCATAATTATAAAAGTGACGTCGGTTTGCTTTAGTGATAATGAGTCGTTTATTTATGCGATATAGCCGGGGTTTAGACGGATTATGAATCCGAATTGCTACAACCGTATTACGAATACGGCTTCGCTAGTGCCAATATCGGGTTTGGGGTTAATGTAACCCCATTGTCCGAGTCTCAAACGTCTAACCCGTAGGTAAAATGTTTACCTTTCGAAAATGTAAAGACGGTATTTTTGAGTGGATTTTGTGAATAGTGTATAAGTGCTAAAAACCGGGTATTGAAAATGAATGAAGTGGGTTGGTATTTATAGAGTTTTGGTGGTTTCTGTGGGATAACAAAACTTAATCGCCTGTATACAGGCGTTTAAGTTTGCTTGAGTTAGATATTTTTAAAGAAAAATCAAAAAGGCGGCTGGTACAAAACAAAAAGTAAATCGCCTGTTGACAGGCGATTGTATTTTTAATCGCCTGTCAACTGGCGATTTTATTTTTGTTTTGGTGGGCTGTTTATGCCGCCATTTGGTTTTGGATGTTTGATTAAGTAATGATTATGTTTTGTTGTTTACTTATGGGCTAAGTATTTGCTCAGTTTTGGTCCGAATTTCGGTTTTCGTGTTTCGGTTTTTGTCGTGTTTTTCTGCTTATTCGAAATAAAATAATATTAAGGTATATTATTTTATGGTTTTGTAAAGTTTAATTTTGTGAAAATGTGACACGGGACGCACTTTGGCCCGTTTTATGTGTTGTGTTGGTGTGCGTTTTTGGGTCGTTTTTGTAAGTTTGGGCCGTTTTGTAGCTAGTTGGGCTGTTTTTGTGGCTTGGCTTAATAAGACGTTCCTATATTGTGCTCGTGTTACGCTCATGATGACTAAACATTGACATTCATTTTCATGATTATGCAAATCCAAATTAATACGCTAAAAATGACTAATACGTTTTAGACACTTTTGTACCGTTTCGACTCTTTTAAAAGCATGCATGAAAGTCCTTTTCATCATCGGGTTTGTTTTTGGGGGGTACGGATACGGGTATCTACAGATTCACCTCGAGGATGATCACAAACCGGTGATTCAGGGTCAACGGCAGTTGAACCCGAACATGCAAGAGGTTGTTTAGAAGGAGGTGATGAAACTCCTTGATGCTGGAATTATCTATGCAATTTCAGACTCTAGGTGGGTTAGTCCGGTCCAAGGTGTCCCCAAGAAGGGTGGGACTACGGTGGTCAAGAATGAGAAGAACGAGTTGATACCCACGAGAGTTGTGACCGGTTGGCGGATGTGCATCGATTATCGACGATTGAACGCCGCCACAAAGAAGGATCATTACCCACTCCCATTTATTGATCAAATGTTGGAAAGGTTAGCGTGCCACAAGTATTTTTGTTATCTGGACGGCTATTCAGGTTTCTTTCAGATCCCCATTCATCCTGAGGATCAGGAAAAGACCACTTTTACGTGTCCCTACGGGACTTTCGCTTATCGTAGAATGCCGTTTGGTTTATGTAACGCACCTGCTACTTTTCAGCGTTGTATGATTAGCATTTTTTCCGAATTTATCGATTCTATCATGGAAGTCTTTATGGACGATTTTAGTGTGTACGGGACCGATTTTGAGTCTTGTTTGTTTAATTTGTCTAAAGTCCTAAAGTGTTGTGAAGAAGTCGACTTGGTTTTGAATTGGGAGAAATGTCACTTTATGGTTAAGGAGGGTGTCGTCCTTGGTCATGTTGTTTCTGATAGGGGCATCCAGGTTGACAGAGCTAAAATCCAAGTGATTGAGCAACTACCTCTTCCCGTTAACGTGAAAGGGGTCCGAAGCTTCCTTGGTCATGCGGGGTTTTATCGCCGCTTTATCAAGGACTTCTCAAAGATTGCTAAACCACTTACCCAGCTCCTCCTGAAGGATGCCCCCTTTGTGTTTACTGATGAGTGTGTTGAAGCTTTTCGCAGGATTCAACAGGCTTTAATTTCAGCACCGATTATCCAGTCTCCAGATTGGAACTTGCCATTCGAGATTATGTGCGATGCTAGTGATTATGCGATAGGCGCGGTGTTGGGACAAAGGCGTGACAAGGTCTTACATGTGTAGATACCCGTATCCGTACCCCCCAAAAAAGCAAACCCGATGACGAAAAGGACTTTTCATGCATGTTTTAAATAAGACGAAACGGTACATAAGTGTCTAAAACATTTTAGTCATTTTTAACGTATTAATTTGAATTTGCATATTTCATAAAAATGAATATTAATTTAGTCATTTTAATCGTAAGTCGACACAATACGCACAAGCACGACACAAAGACGCCTCACAAAAATGGCCCAAGAACACAAAAACGACCCACACACACACAAAAACGGCCCAAAACACATAAAAAGACCCAAGCACCCGAGCGGGCCAAAATGCGTCCCGGGTCACATTCCTACGAAACAAAATCTCACAAAGTCGTAAAATAATATATTACAATATTATTTTATTTCGAGCCAAAACCGAAAAAACACGACGAAAAACCGAAACACGAAACACGAAACACGAGAGACAAAGCCAAGCATACAAGTGGACCAATCAACTTGTGCAAGTTGATGACCAAAGTCAGCAAATTACAATCAAATTGCTCGACAAAGTCAGCCTACACCTTACACACCTACGATAACGTATACGGCGCTACGAATCTGTCAGAAAAGAGACAGAAAATCGCCAGAAAACTGGCGATTTTATGGAAAATCGCCAGACCTCTGGCGATTTTCTGGTAAATCGCCAGACTTCTGGCGATTTCCTACTCCTCCTCTGACATTTCTGGCGATTTTATCTTTAATCGCTGGTTCACTGGCGATTTTCTGATCAATTAGGCATAAAACACGAAGCATTTGCTATAAATAGCAGCCCTTGTTCGACCATTTTCAACATCGACAATCACAATACAACATCAACACAACATTCACAACAAAAACATTCACTTAAACACAATTACAACAATAATACGTATAATACTAATACACATATATAAAGCCTCTCGCACTTATAAATCTCCACTCTAAAAACCGTCTTTGCATTTCAAGGTAAAGAAATTTTACCTTCAGATTGGGCGTCCGAGACTTATAGGGTTACTTTAACCCACCCCGATATTGGCATTAACGAACCCGTATTCGCAATACGATTGTAGTAATTCGAATCAAAGATTCGTCTAAACCCCGCCAATATCGCATAAACAAACGACTCAAAATCACTAAATTAAACACCACTTTTACATTATGCAAATTCTCGATTCATGCATTAAATTACGACTAAAACACGGATTCGACATTTAACTGTACCGTTTCATATAGTCTTTTAAACATGCAAAACCGAGGGTTTTACAAAATCTTAGAATTGAACACAAGTCGGAGAATAACGTTTAGTTATTAATTCAAATACAATGAATTAGTAATTTTACGTATATTTCCTATAGCAAATCGTCATAGCTTTGACAGCTTACATTTATTTTACATATTTGTCGAGTCACATATTTGCATTTGTACGTAGCGTCCTATTAGCCCAAATATCGAAATTAAAGCATTTGTTTTCAAATTAGTAAAGACTACTTTACGTAGGCTTTTTGATTACAGTTTTCATAATACATTTTGTCAAAACTTTCGAAAAGTAACTTCACTCCGAATCCTCTCTGGTTTCACAATAGCCTCAGAAGGATAGGTATCGACGCACCTTGAAATCTGAGACCTTCGCGTCTTATGATTTTAAGATGCGTTGAATAGGTTCCAAATTCCTTTAATATTTGGTGGCGACTCCAAAAATACATTTCAAAAGGATTTTTGTATTTCTTTTGTTATAATCACATGCAATGACATTCCCCCATAAGCAAAAGAACGCTCGAGCGAGTAAGCACCCAAAAATGCGAAGCTCCCGCGAGCGAGCTTCCTGCAAAATTCACTTTTCCCGCGCCGTGCATTCCGCCCCATGACACATGACACGAGGGCGGGCGCGAGCGGGGCGTCGAGAAGGGACCCCGACCCGGTATCCTCAGTTGGCGACTCCGCTGGGGACGAGCATGTTTTTTTATTTATTTTGAAAATTAATTTTTCATTTTTTTTAAAAAAAAAAAAACATAAAGAAGTGAAACTTGAAATTTTGAAAACATTTCTGCTTTCGATATTTGGGCAATAGTACGTTTGAGTCGAATCCTCCTGATTCATAACCACACCTTTCCGAGGGACGGCCCCAAGTAAGAACACGCTTCCTAAGCGTGTATAATCTGGACACGTCGATCTCTCACCCTTCCACGATCACAAGTATGGTATCCGTACAAGTGAATCGTAGCAGGTCAAACTCGAACGCTCTAGACCCCGTATTGAATCCACACTGATGTGTGCGATCTTGCGGATAACTCTACACAAACATTGCGAGAATGACCGGAAGGAACCTTACCCTGAAAGCCAAAAACCCGCGTCTATACGTACAAATCCAAAGCTATAGCACCCTCGCTATGGTCGTCTTCTAAACAAATGCATGCAAAAACATTTCAAAGGCACATTACGTCTGTTTTGAAAGTACATTTTCAAATATTTCCCAAAAAAGCATACTTTTTAAGCATACTGTCGGGATCATTGGCCTATAGTCAACTGAACCTGACAAACATTACCTCACGATATTCAAAACCGATCGGAAATAATCACTACATTTCCTGTCCTTTACAAAAACATAAATGCATTATACGACTGACGTATCGTCATAATACATTTATCGCAAAAACATTTCACAAAGCAAAACCCGAAAATGTCAATGCATTTCGGATATTTCAATAAGACAAACACCTTTACATTTTGAGATAGCCCTGAGTCGAGTGACTTGCTAGTCATCCCGACTCAAACAAACTATCTTTCTCGAAAAATGAACAAAACGCGGGCTCGTTCAAACATGAACCCGTTGATTTACATGTCAGGTCTGGTGATTTATCGTCATTATGGCCCGACATCCTATGTCGCACATAAAAGGCGGACAACAGCCGCTTTTTACCCAATTTAACATCTTCAGGCCGACTAGCCTATCGCTAATTCGGTTTGATTCCTTTTTACATCACGATATAACGATAAACCCCTGGCAACATACCGCTAACTTGGGTTAATCAGGTCGTGATCATACAAACTTTATTTACTTCGAGGCCAAGGACGTGCTAACGCGTCCTTACCTCAAAAGCTTCCCGTGTCTTTTAAAGCTAAAAACACGAGTCGAGTCCTGCACACGCTCTCACGCTTTCACCATTTCTTACTGCAAATGCGGCTTTTCTTTGAGTCTTTTATTTTCTTTCGGAGGTCACTAAGGTTTAAAACTCTACAGGTTCATTCCCTAAAAAGTCCTGGATACGCGACATACTAAAGACCGTCATCTAAAACCCTCCGCCACCTCCAAAGAAACGTACCTACAACAGATCGAAACCAAAAACTACCATGGCACTTAACAATGAAGGAAATGTCGAAGGAATCCCAACTCCTCCCCCGACAGTAGTCGCCGCAGAACATGTTCAACAGCTCAACAGCAAAATCCTTAGCCTCACTGCTGCAATCGAACAAATGGCCACAATGCAGAAACTCGAGACCGAGAAGAATGCCAAGTACCTTGCTGAAGAGGCTGAACGAAATGCTAAAAGAATTCGCTCAATGGAAGAACGCCTCACCAACTCAAAGGGATATTCCATTTATGAGGAAACTGAACATGTCCCGAAAAGTGTCAAGTCCTTACTACCGGCCAAGTTCTCACTCAGCGATCTCCCCATCTTCAAGGGTCACGAAAGTCCGCTTGTACATATCAAAGATTTCAAAGCTAAAATGGCTGTCATGGGCGTCGATCCCTCAGCTTGGGCTACTCTATTCCCGCATTCTCTGGATGCACAACCTAAAGCCTGGTTCTATGCCTTGGACCCACACAAGATTACTACTTTCAAAGAAATTACGGTCCAGTTCGACAATCAATATCATGACAATAACGATACTCAAGTCTCGCTACGTACTCTGGGAGTTCTGTCACAAAAGGACGACGAAGGCTTCACCGAGTATCTCTCTCGATGGAAAAAGCTAAGCGCACAAATTCCAAATCGTCCGCATGAGGACGAACTTGTGCCTAAGTTCATAAACAATCTGCGACCCGTGTATCAGTTATACATGCGGTACAGCAACATCCAAGACTTCAAACAACTCATCAGAGTCGGCACTCAAATTGAGGACGACTTTAGGACTAGTGCCATGGCCAGATACAACGGCAATACCCACCAACATAATTCACCGAAATCTCCTCACGCGACCAAGAGTAAGGAAAACTGCGCTATGGATAGCCTTGACGCATTTGCAACCAAAAGCTACAGAAGCCTCATGCCTTACACTAGGGCATTCCATAGGTTGGTTGAAAACAACTACCTACAACCACTCGGACCCACCGACGAGCCGCCTGAAGACAGAAAGCCAAAACTTTGGGACCCGAATGCTTACTGTGCATACCACAGAGGCAAAGGCCACGACACAGAAGACTGCTTCAAGCTGAAACACGCCATCCAAGATCTCATCGACCAAGGAAAGCTCGACAGACCGTCTCAACTGTCCAAGCCGCCCAACGACGACAACCCTGTCGCCGACCGCACAATCTTCGTGGGATCACCTCCCATTATGAACTTCTCCAACAATATCAAACCGAGCGACAATCAAACCATTGGCGCTTCGTTCAACGATAAAGGGGATGAATGGCCTACGTCCAACCAAGCCAGGATCCAAGGCGACGAAAAGATTAACTCTTTTACCATACAAACCAAACCATCCAACAAAGATTACCCACCATGCAACCACACGATCTTCACAGGATCACTTCCTCACATAGATCACTCAGACTTTGTCGTGCCCGAAAGCAACCCAACCCCTAACGCAGACATTGAGAGTAAACTGACAAGCGGGAAGGCACCCATGAAACACAAACCATCACGACTTAAAAGGAAGATGGCGAGAACGGAGGCGTTGGCGAACGCAAAGAAAAAGAAATCCTCTTAGGATCTAATCCTTTAGGTGTCGGGTCACCTGTCGACCCACCTTCTAGTTTTAGCTTAGACTCTTTATGATTTGTCAAACAATTCTTCTTTAATGAATAATACGAATAAGTTTGCTTATGTCTCGTCTCAAGCTAAAAACAAAGAAATAAACAATGAACAACAGACAAAAATTAAACAAAACAATCAAACAACACAACATAAAAGTCCGCGCGATAAAAATGAACTAACGAATGAACAATCGTTAATTAAATACATTGCAAACATCGTGAGCAACCCAACACAAACCCCACTTTCCCTAAGCCTTTGGAAAACATAAATGGATTAAATAACCCACGGTTATCCTAACCCATTTATCGCATGCTTTTTCACAAAGCATAACCCAAGAATTAAGACACATTCTTGGTGAGTCTTTCAAATCGAACTCACGGCCCTTGGCCTTTTCGAACCTTTCTAAACAAAATCTTTTCGACTTATTGTCAAAACAGCCCAGTAGGTAGCATCCCTCGCCATACCCGAGAATGCGCAAACTCAATCCCGAGGACTTTTGATGTCGGACCAAGTAGCTCTAGCCGCTTCGGTCTAACTCTTCCTTAAGTAAATGCATGAAAACGGGCACTACCGTTTCCATCACATTTTCGAAGCACCCTGCTCAAGTAGCTCAACACTACCTTGAATCATCTCTTGCACAGAGTCGAAATGTGACAACACATTTCAACTCGAAACGCCCTTTCACTTTCATCAAAACAAAACCGTTTCAAAGACAAGACGAATCAAAGTATGCATTAATCGAGTCCCGACACCATGGGCATCGACGTGTACCCACGACACGTGCATCACGAAGCAACCGACAAAGCGTCCACTCAAGCACCATTGACGATCTGGCGGATCCCCTCAAGCACCCGAGTCTTTTAAATACGGGTCGAGTTTTTAAGCCGCCGAGTCAATCTCTGTCGCCTAGGGCAATCGAGTCTCCGCTGCATTTACGCTTTAACAAATCGATAAAGGAATAAGTTTGCCTACAACCCAGTTTCCCTTTTACACACTTTTCCCATAAAAGACACAATTTTACACCGACATACATTGCATCCCAGGAACAGCTATCCTAAGGAGGTCTAGGCCGGATACGAAGGTCCAAGTCAACAACTAAATCAAAGACACAAAGACAAAGAAGGCTCTCGACAACTAAACACCTAAGGTTCACTAGTCTGCTTGTGGTCTACTACTCCGCTGCTTTTGGAGGAGGATCCATTAATTTGGAGCTCCATAGTGATCATGAATTTGATCGCGACCTGAAGAATGAGTATTCCTGGATCGCCCTCCGCGTACTCGATCGCGTGCCTAATAAGCAAACGAACTTGTCAAAGGAGTCCGGCGTGATAGACACATGATCACAAGTGACCACCGAGCCACAAAGTTTAGCAAGGTCCGAGCTCAAGCCCAAGCCACATAGGGCGTGAGAAATTCTCAAACCAAACGGGAATACAAGGAACAAAGATCAAGAACCAAAGTCACCAAAAAGCAAAATCTTAAGACTCTGGAAGCTCAAGAAGTCAAAAGCCTAGAAGCAAGAGCTCAAGAAGTCAAAAGCATAGAATCAAAAGCTCAGAAGTCAAAAAGCTTAGAAATCAATAAGCAAGAGGCCGAAGCCCCAAGGGCAAGAAGTACCGACGCCCAGAAACAAGTGGCCAAGTCTTTCTAAGTCCAAATTGAAGACTCAACAGAAACAACAAACAAGCAGCCTAGATCGACTAAGGAGAACCCAACCTTAGGATGCAATTATTATCAAGGTTAAACACATAAGCACCCCTTTGGACCAGCGGGTCCTTAAACACGCACCTTTCCACATAAACACCTCCTTACCAAAATAAACACATCCCTCTCGAACTACGCTAGGTTTGATTCCGTACCTACGGATACGTAGGCTGCTCACTCGAGCTCAACCAACCCTTTTTACACAAAACATCCCAATGTCTAAAAGCTTCCAAAGCCAAGGACATCCGCACAAGAATCCACAAAAATCCACAAAAACAAGAGGCAGACTGTTTCTTTATCGAGACGTTAAAACGGCTACATCGAGACAAAGTTATGTTAGACCAAGGAGTAGTACTCTGCTTTTTCATCTAACCTTGTTCATTTTACAGGAACGACGACAAGCCACTGAAGCAACCATACGCCACCAAGCCGGAGGCTTTACCGATGCACGTGTCACAGTCACTTACATCCCTATCATTGTCGATTCTCGATGTCACGCATACGATTCACCTTCGTCTTTGAAACACTTCAAAAACACTCATTTTCTTAACACGTTTCATCATTGTCTTTGAAACATTTCATAGAGCACCTTTCAAAAATTAACACAACACCCGAGTTAGTACACTTTAGGAGGCACCTTTCAAAAGCGTCTTTCACGGACTCAAAATATTTTTCTCAAAATGACATATTTTGTACAAATATTTTAAGCATGCATACTCTTATTACGGGTCAGAAAAATCTCAATCGAGATTTGTGTTCTTTTTACGACTAACAGTCTAATCGCAGGAACACTAAATGAGCAAGTCGCGAAGGTTTCAAATGAAAACGACGACACAAGCGGTCGTACTACAAAACGAGGCAAAATAACCAACAAGGCTTACTACACAGACGCATGATCATTAGCCACGAAAGCTACGCCAACAAGGGAAGCTGACCATAGTCAACGAATACACCTGCTACATAATCGACGCGCGTGTTCGAAGTCATGTGACCTACTCGTGTCAAGCCATGGACACGAATCAACGTCATGCGACCCCTACGAGTACAGCCGTACAAAATATCCAAAACACGCACAAGAAGTCACAAAGCCTACTCGCGTCAAGCCGCGATTACAAAATTGGCCTGATACGAGATCCTACATGTCCAAATACCTACAAATACGACCACAAAATAAAACAAGTCCATAGATATAAGCCAACGATCCTAGCATACATCCCAAATCAGCTCGCATGATCTCGACGGCTAAGCTCTGCGCGTAACGAGTCAATCTCGGCACGATAAGCAGCTAACTCCTGCTCACGTTGAGTCTCCGCAGCCCGGGCCCGCCCTAGATCTATCTGACTCTGCGCAAGAGCACTTTGCAAATCTGAAGCATACTTCTGGGCCTTGCACAACGCGACCGCTTTCTCATTCAACGCCACTCGCCAACGGTTCGCTGTTCTCCATAAACTCTTGTGGACATCCAGAGTCACCTGCAAACAAATAGGGCCTTCATATACTCAAACTGGGGGCTATAATCAAAAGCAGCTTCAACAGAGCTTGACTAACGATTTTAGGACAAAATCATACTCAAGCTGGGGGCTATAATCAAAAGCAGCTTCAACAGAGCTTGACTAACGATTTTAGGACAAAATCATACTCAAGCTGGGGGCTATAATCAAAAGCAGCTTCAACAGAGTTTGACTAACGATTTTAAAACAAAATCTAACTCCAACTGGGGGCTATAATCAAAAGCAGCCTCAACAGAGTTTGACTAACGATTTTAGAACAAAATCATACTCAAACTGGGGGCTATAATCAAAAGCAGCTTCAACAGAGTTTGACTAACGATTTTAGAACAAAATCTAACTCAAACTGGGGGCTATAATCAAAAGCAGCTTCAACAGAGTTTGACTAACGATTTTAGAACAAAATAATACTCAAACTGGGGGCTACGATCAAAAGCAGCTTCAACAAAGTTTGACTAGCGATTTTAGAACGAAATCTAACTCAAACTGGGGGCTATAATCAAAAGCAGCTTCAACAGAGCTTGACTAACGATTTTAGGACGAAATCATACTCAAGCTGGGGGCTATATACCTCACAACACGCAAGCATAGAAGAAAAATCATACCTGCTTCACCCGAGGGCTCCAACCATCCATGCCAGCGTCAGTCACCGCAGATAAATACTGCGGCAGTGCAACTGAATGCCGACAGCCATCATGCTCAAAATCCAAACCCTCATGGAACGGAGGAGGCTGGACCTCAAGGTCAGGGTCACGTGGCTACAAGATACAAAAATCACGGTCAATTTTTGCTTTTGAACAAGCAAATATATATACAAGCAAACGCAAACACAAAAATACACCTCAATCACAGCAGGCGCCAAAGCAAGACGCGCCCATGACGGATAGTCCTCACCCAACCTCAGCAGAGAGTCCGATTCACCCTCGCGATATACATCTCGGCGAACATCAGCATCCGGCGTCTGTATAAAAAGGACCTTGGGAGGAGACGCAGGCACAACAAACTCACCCCTAGTCGTCTGCGCTGACAAACGCTCGCCTAAATACCAGTACGAGTCATACTGAGTAGCAACATATAACCTCTGGCTATCACGAAGAGCAAAGCGAGCCGCAACCGACGCAGGGACATCCCCATAATCTACCCAAGGATTACGAACAAACTACAAAAACAAGAAATGAATCAAGATCTGCAAACACAAGCAAAGCAACAACACAAAGCATAAAAAGGAATACAGACTCCTTTTACCTTATCAACGGTCATCCCGTTGAACCGCACTCGAGCATCATCATAAGTCAAGCGAATACCTTTCCTATCCGCCGTCGCATAAGCGTGAAAAGCAGGGTACTTCGCCTTCACGGCAAATTTATCAGGAAGCAGTGACGGGAAATGAGCATAACACCAAGACTACGAAAAACAGAAAATACGTCACCAAATGAAGGAATAACAGCAGCAAAGCAATAAGACATCATAAAGAGGAGAGAGCAAAACAATCATACCTCCATCAGCAAGCCAGGGCCAACCAAGGACGGTTGAGACCCATCATCGATCCGATCAGGACGAACTGCGTCCCTGCAAAATCGAATCAAGAGACCCATGGCGGGAGTAACCCAGTCAAAATCGCCCAATCTAGACAAGTCCCTCAGCGCCATTAAAACAGCAGTCGACGCCCGCTCGCCTTTATCTCCGAAATGAGTGGACGTCAGGAACCACCATAGCCACAGTCGAGCGTTCTGCTCATGACTAACTTCGCTCACCTGCTTTTTCCCCTTGCCTTTAAAATAATCATCAAACCATGATGTCCGAGGCTGAAAAGTGTGCCTCTCATCCCTCGCACACCTAATACCGCCCCCGATCAAACGAACAACCGTAGGGCTCGAGATAGCGGGACGCACTCTGTCCCACTCAATCATCTCCTCTCCATGAGGAAGCCCCGAAACAATCGCAAGAGATGAAAAGGTAACGCCAACCTCGTACCCAGGCATATGGAACGTGTTAGTAGTGTCCCAGAATCTATCTAACAACGCCCGAAGCACAGAAAGGTGCGAATTCACATTCTTCTTACGCGCCTCCTTCCACTTCGTCACCAACGGACCAAAGGCTGTGCCGAGGATTATCTTCCGCGACTCGGGAGACAACTTCTTGTTAAAAGCATCTATACAAGTACAGAAACCGGATAATGTCCTCATATTTCCCAACTTGAAGCCTACCTTCACCCGAGTGGACAAGTGCTCCAATGGGCTCCAAACTAAGCTCACACCATCCCAGTCTTTAGCAACCTTGGCCCACAATCTCGGACCATGGGGAAACGATGGCCTCAAGCCTAGCTCATCGACCACACCCATAAACATATCTTGCGCGGCAGCCGGTCCAGCATTAGCGCCATCGACGCCAGCAGCCGCAGCGTCACCTCCGACAGCACCCGCAATCTCACCCTCTGCGGCCTCATCATCAACCGTCACAGGCTCCGCGTCATCCTGCTCCTCCTCGGGCTCAGGATCACTCTCAAAAGCATTCTCGAGCTGACGAGAACGACCTCGTCTCGGCCTATCAACAGCAGGATCATCTCCAGCCTCATCAGAGCTCACCTCATCAGAAACACCAGCACTGCTACCCTCATCTCGCTCACGACTGCCACCTCAAGAAGACGACGCCCACATCGTCCGAACACCACCCTCGCGTGATTATCGCGAACGGCATCCACTTTGCGCTTCCTACTAGGTCTATCATTCTTGCGACTGTCCCCGCGACCTTTACCTCGACCTCTTCCAACAGATACCGGCGACTGCAGACTACGCGCCGCGCCAAAGATCTCGCAAAGGCACAGACCCAGCTCCAAGCCCACTAGCGGGAGACCTAGGCAACTCAACAGTAGCCTCACGCCCACCAACGGAAGGCATAGGTAACTCCACGAGTCCCCCACGGTAACTCCGATGCGTCTCTATAGACGCCTCGCGTCACGCATGTAAGGCCCCGCTTACCCATGGTAGTGCTGTGCTCGCTAATAGAAGGCATAGGAGATTCAGGAACAGCCCCCTGTACCTCACCCCCTGGCGTCAAAATGGGAGGAGTTTTGAACAGATCAGACTGCGACGGACCTTCAGAAGTCGCCAAGTGATGACGCAGCTCGGACATTGGAGTACGCTCCTCCCCTGTAGCACTAAAATCAATGCTTTCAATAACATCCTGCATGGCACTGGTCGTAGGTATCACGATCTCGCGATCACCTGCATAAATGCAAGAAACACTCTTAAGCAACGCAGCCATGTGGTAAGACAAAATACAATTCAATCGAAGCAAGTTCATGACCAACAGGGGGATGCACATATACAAAGGCAACAGAAAAGCAATTTTCAAGCCTATCTTTGACAGAAAAGGCTAAAAGAGGAGCAGAAACACAGAGATACATTTCCATGACGCAGACACGATACCTACGTCATACACATTTAATCCAAGGAACAAGGATGCACAAAGACAGAGAAAACAGCAAAAAGCAAGCTTCTAGCCTATCTCTGACAGGAAAAAGCTAGAACAAGGCAAAGACGCGAAAATACATATTTTATGACACCTACACAATGTACGCGCCATGTACGTTCAAGACCAAAGAGTAAGGATACGCAAAAGCAAAGAAAAAGCAGAGGAAACGGCAAAAAAAAACAAGCTTTAGGCCTGTTCTTGACAGATAAGGCCAAAACAACGCAGGGATACAGAAACGCGTATATTATGACACATATACGATATATACGTCATACACAACCAATACAGAGAGCTGGAAAGGACAAAAATGACAAGAAACCAAGCAAAACAGCAGAAAATACGCTTTAGGCTTATTTTTGACAGATAAGGCTAAAACGACGCAGAGACACAGAAGTACCCGGTTAGTGACACGTATACGACATACAAGTCATAATGAACACCCACAAAAAGTTTCGTACAAAAATCATGCCCCGGGCACCTCGACTGAACAGCTTTTGTAAAACGCGCGCAAACTACAAAAACGGCCTTTTCATGGCCTTTTCCTAACCAGGAAAGCCCCAACCTCTCACGAACCAACGCTTTAGCCAACCCAAACGGCCTGCATGACAATAAATCCAAGACTCGAAGCACGAGGAGCAAGAAAGACGAGTTCAAGAAACCTAGCTCAACTACACAAAAACGCTCCAAGACACTCCAAAACACCTCCTAATGACGCATGATCAGCAAAAATGAGCAAACCATGCACCATACAAGTCATCATGACCCAAGACAAAAATTTTCGACAAATTTCGGAACCAAAAGTTTCGACCCAAGAAACCGTCTCCACACAAAAACACACGAAAATTACAGATTTCCAAACCGTTTTTCGCACACAAAACACCCATGGCCTCATCACTAGCATACAACGACGTTTCAAGAACAACCAAGCCAATCGGTGTCGTTTTACACGACAAAAACAGAGCAAAACCCCGACGAAACCCCCTGCCACACGGTTTTTGGCCCAAAAAACCCGACTTTCGCGCCAATTTCAGCGAAACAAATTCACCCATACATTATGCTACTAATGGGTAACCTGCATTGAAACTTTGAGCCTGTTCCGAGACGAAAAACGAAAAATGGCCAAAATACCCTTGACCTTCTACACGAAAAACAGCCCTAGTACACGGGTTTTTCACATACAATCACCAACAATGGCTAGACAAGTCTCATAGTACTCTCAAGCACCGATTTCAAGTGACAAAAATGGCTAAATTCGAAACATGCAAAACAAACCGACATAAACCCTAAAAAACGAATTTTCAGTTAAAACCGACTCAAACCGACTTCAAAACACGAATCAGCAACTTGATTGGGTGCATACCTTGATCCATTGCGAATCGTAGGAGGCGGAATCACGAATTTTGGTTGAGAAATCGCTGAGAACGAGTTTTTTCGATTAAGTTGTGTTTGTGTGTTTTGTTTTCGGCTGCTATGCTCCCTCCCCTTACCCGTGTTTTTGAACCAAAAATGGCACACACACACTAAATCGCCAGAGCTCTGGCGATTAAGTGGTCAGGCACGGCTCAATTTTTAGTTTGGGCCGGTTATTACGGTCCATTACGCTATTAATTCACTCTTTTATGCACTACTATGATAAAAACACGAGAATACACATGCTCGTTACAAGCCGAGAGCCCATTTTTACAAAATAACAGCACATATACACTCTTTACAAGTCACAAATTCAAAAATACGTATATTTCCCACGAGTTAAATACGTATACTTTTCAAAACAAATACACCCTTTACGAGTCACAAAATCAAAAAAATACGTATACTCCTCACGAGTTAAATACGTATACTTTTCAGAACAAATTCACTCTTTACGAGTCACAAAATCAAAAATACGTATGTTTCCCACAAGTTAAATACGTATATTTTTCAAAACAAATACACTCTTTACGAGTTACAAATCAAAAATACGTATACTCCTCACGAGTTAAATACGTATATTTTTCAAAACAAATACACTCTTTACGAGTTACAAATCAAAAATACGTATACTCCTCACGAGTTAAATACGTATACTTTTCAGAACAAAATCACTCTTTACGAGTCACAAAATCAAAAATCATTATGTTTCCCTGAGTTAAATCATTATATTTTTCAAAACAAATACACTCTTTCTGAGTTACAAATCAAAAATCATTATACTCCTCACGAGTTAAATCACGTATACTTTTCGTGAACAAATTCACTCTTTACAAGTCACAAAATCAAAAATACGTATGTTTCCCACAAGTTAAATACGTATATTTTTCAAAACAAATACACTCTTTACGAGTTACAAATCAAAAATACGTATACTCCTCACGAGTTAAATACGTATACTTTTCAGAACAAATTCACTCTTTACGAGTCACAAAATCAAAAATACGTATGTTTCCCACAAGTTAAATACGTATATTTTTCAAAACAAATACACTCTTTACGAGTTACAAATCAAAAATACGTATACTCCTCACGAGTTAAATACGTATACTTTTCAGAACAAATTCACTCTTTACGAGTCACAAAATCAAAAATACGTATACTCCTCACGAGTTAGATACGTATATTTTTCAAAACAAATTCACTCTTTACGAGTTACAAATCAAAAATACGTATACTCCTCACGAGTTAAATACGTATACTTTTCAGAACAAATTCACTCTTTACGAGTCACAAAATCAAAAATACGTATGTTTCCCACAAGTTAAATACGTATATTTTTCAAAACAAATACACTCTTTACGAGTTACAAATCAAAAATACGTGTACTCCTCACGAGTTAAATACGTATAGTTTTCAGAACAAATTCACTCTTTACGAGTCACAAAATCAAAAATACGTATACTCCTCACGAGTTAGATACGTATATTTTTCAAAACAAATTCACTCTTTACGAGTCACAAAATCAAAAATACGTATACTCCTCACGAGTTAGATACGTATATTTTTCAAAACAAATACACTCTTTACGAGTCACAAAATCAAAAATACGTATACTCCTCACGAGTTCAATACGTATATTTTTCAAAACAAATACACTCTTTACGAGTCAAAAAATCAAAATACGTATACTCCTCACGAGTTAAATACGTATACTTTTCAAAACAAATACACTCTTTACGAGTTACAAATCAAAACGCAGATACACAAGCAAGAACGCAGCAGACACGCAAGACGCAGGAGATGGCCAAGCTACAAAACGCCATCGAATCACATCCAAACAACAGCAGGCCGGCAAGCCCTTAAACATGCAGGACCGTCATGTCCTTAAACATGCCGTCCCTCCCCGCATTCCCGACACTAAGTCCTCGTCTCTCCCCGGGACACATACTTAGCGTCGCCAGGTAGTATCGAGACTGTAATGGTCCGGATACTATCTTCTAAGTTTGACTAGCGCTGTAGTCCAAGCTCAGCCAAACTAGGGGCTCTGTAGATACCCGTATCCGTACCCCCCAAAAAAGCAAACCCGATGACGAAAAGGACTTTTCATGCATGTTTTAAATAAGACGAAACGGTACATAAGTGTCTAAAACATTTTAGTCATTTTTAACGTATTAATTTGAATTTGCATATTTCATAAAAATGAATATTAATTTAGTCATTTTAATCGTAAGTCGACACAATACGCACAAGCACGACACAAAGACGCCTCACAAAAATGGCCCAAGAACACAAAAACGACCCACACACACAAAAGCGCCCAAAACACATAAAGACCCAAGCACCGGCGGGCCAAAATGCGTCCCGGGTCACATTCCTACGAAACAAAATCTCACAAAGTCGTAAAATAATATATTACAATATTATTTTATTTCGAGCCAAAACCGAAAAAACACGACGAAAAACCGAAACACGAAACACGAGAGACAAAGCCAAGCATACAAGTGGACCAATCAACTTGTGCAAGTTGATGACCAAAGTCAGCAAATTACAATCAAATTGCTCGACAAAGTCAGCCTACACCTTACACACCTACGATAACGTATACGGCGCTACGAATCTGTCAGAAAAGAGACAGAAAATCGCCAGAAAACTGGCGATTTTATGGAAAATCGCCAGACCTCTGGCGATTTTCTGGTAAATCGCCAGACTTCTGGCGATTTCCTACTCCTCCTCTGACATTTCTGGCGATTTTATCTTTAATCGCTGGTTCACTGGCGATTTTCTGATCAATTAGGCATAAAACACGAAGCATTTGCTATAAATAGCAGCCCTTGTTCGACCATTTTCAACATCGACAATCACAATACAACATCAACACAACATTCACAACAAAAACATTCACTTAAACACAATTACAACAATAATACTTATAATACTAATACACATATATAAAGCCTCTCGCACTTATAAATCTCCACTCTAAAAACCGTCTTTGCATTTCAAGGTAAAGAAATTTTACCTTCAGATTGGGCGTCCGAGACTTATAGGGTTACTTTAACCCACCCCGATATTGGCATTAACGAACCCGTATTCGCAATACGATTGTAGTAATTCGAATCAAAGATTCGTCTAAACCCCGCCAATATCGCATAAACAAACGACTCAAAATCACTAAATTAAACACCACTTTTACATTATGCAAATTCTCGATTCATGCATTAAATTACGACTAAAACACGGATTCGACATTTAACTGTACCATTTCATATAGTCTTTTAAACATGCAAAACCGAGGGTTTTACAAAATCTTAGAATTGAACACAAGTCGGAGAATAACGTTTAGTTATTAATTCAAATACAATGAATTAGTAATTTTACGTATATTTCCTATAGCAAATCGTCATAGCTTTGACAGCTTACATTTATTTTACATATTTGTTGAGTCACATATTTGCATTTGTACGTAGCGTCCTATTAGCCCAAATATCGAAATTAAAGCATTTGTTTTCAAATTAGTAAAGACTACTTTACGTAGGCTTTTTTATTACAGTTTTCATAATACATTTTGTCAAAACTTTCGAAAAGTAACCTCACTCCGAATCCTCTCTGGTTTCACAATAGCCTCAGAAGGATAGGTATCGACGCACCTTGAAATCTGAGACCTTCGCGTCTTATGATTTTAAGATGCGTTGAATAGGTTCCAAATTCCTTTAATATTTGGTGGCGACTCCAAAAATACATTTCAAAAGGATTTTTGTATTTCTTTTGTTATAATCACATGCAATGACATTCCCCCATAAGCAAAAGAACGCTCGAGCGAGTAAGCACCCAAAAATGCGAAGCTCCCGCGAGCGAGCTTCCTGCAAAATTCACTTTTCCCGCGCCGTGCATTCCGCCCCATGACACATGACACGAGGGCGGGCGCGAGCGGGGCGTCGAGAAGGGACCCCGACCCGGTATCCTCAACATGCTATCTACTATGCTAGTAAAACCTTGGATGAAGCGCAGGTGAACTATGCGACGACGGAGAAGGAACTTCTAGCCATTGTCTACGCGTTAGACAAGTTTCGATCATATCTAATTGGGTCCAAGGTGATTGTTTATACGGACCATGCGGCGTTGAAATATCTCCTAGCCAAGAAGGAAGCCAAGCCTAGGTTGATTCGCTGGATTCTGCTACTCCAGGAATTCGACCTTGAAATCCGCGACAAAAAGGGTGCTGAGAATGTGGTTGCTGATCATTTATCTAGGCTACGTTTCGATGAGGGTGGAGTTGTTGTTCCTATTGACGACTCTTTTCCGGATGACTCAATGATGGCAGTTCTACAAGGTGAGCCTTGGTTTGCAGATTATGCTAACTTTGTGGTTGCGGGCACATTACCCAAGGATGCTACTTCTCAGCAAAAGAAGAAGTTTCGGCATGATGCGAATAAGTTCTTTTGGGATGATCCGCATTTGTTCCGTGAGTGTAGCGATGGATTGTTCCGTAAATGTGTACCTGATTGGGAGATCCGCGGAGTACTAGAGGGGTGTCACTCCTCTCCTTACGGTGGGCATCGTGGTCCCACCAAGACCGCGGCGAAGATTTTGCAGTCCGGGTTCTATTGGCCTACTCTGTTCAAAGATGCAGCAGCTTTTGTTCTGTCTTGTGACGAATGCCAAAGGACCGGGAACATATCACGGAGGCATGAAATGCCTCAAACGGGTATACTAGAGGTCGAGCTGTTTGATGTTTGGGGAATCGATTACCAAGGCCCGTTCCCGTCTTCTAATGGGAACCGTTTTATACTTGTTGCTGTCGACTACGTCTCTAAGTGGGTCGAAGCTGTTGCATCTCCTACCAATGACGCTAAGGTGGTAATCAACTTATTTCGCAAGACGATCTTTCCTCGGTTTGGGGTCCCTCGTGCAATCATAAGTGATGGGGGAAGTCATTTTCACGAGAAGCATCTCGACACTCTTTTACGGAAGTATGGTGTTCAACACCGTACTGCTCTTGCCTATCACCCGCAGACGAGTGGGCAGGTCGAAGTTTCTAATAGGGAGCTCAAGTCCATTCTTGAGAAGGTGGTTACCAAGTCACGCAAGGATTGGAGTTCGAAGCTTGATGACACCTTATGGGTGTACAGGACGGTGTTCAAAACGCCGATTGGAACTTCACCTTACAGGTTAGTGTATGGGAAGGCATGTCATCTCCCCGTTGAGTTGGAATACAAAGCTTTGTGGGCAGTTAAGGAGCTTAATTTCAACTCGACTCTGTGTGGGGAGAAGCAATTGTTACAGCTGAATGAGCTCGATGAGTTTTATATGAGTGCTTACGAAAGCTCGCGGGTTTATAAGGAGCGCACGAAGAAGAGGCATGATCAGCGGATTCTACCTCGTGAATTCAAGGTAGGTGATAAAGTGCTCCTCTATAATTCCCGACTTCGCTTATTTCCGGGCAAGCTGAAGTCCCGGTGGTCAGGACCCTACACTATTACCACGACAAGTAAGTATGGTTACTTTGAGCTTGAAACTAGCGCGGGAGAGCGTTTTCAAGCTAATGGACATCGGTTGAAACTATATCACGACGGTGCTGCAGTTGGTTTGGTCGAGGTACTCTACCTCGCACCACTTGATTCCTCTTGCTGATAAGGTAACACAATCGAGCGGGACTTAAAACCAGCGCTTCCGGGAGGCAACCCGTGCGTTCTTGTATTAATTGTACTTTCGATTTTTAGCATTTTCATTATCTTTTAGGTGAGGCGAGAGTGAGGGTATTAATAATTTCCTTGAGTAGTGCAGGTTGAGTTTCTAATCTCATACTTAGAAATTTTTGAGAAGGAAAAAACGGGACGCAAGAGGCGGCCGGCATACCACGCCCGGGGTCACAGTCCAATTTTCAGAGGTTTGAAAATTTGAGAAAAAAAAAGAATGAAAAGAAGAGCAGGTCCCCTAAGCCGGTTGCCGATCAAATGGTCCGGACCTACCGAGGGGTATGGGAAATTCGACGAAAATGATGACGAAATGATGACGTGTCGGGACCGGCCGGGCGACCGGCAGCCAGTCCGGACCGGCTGGTGCGCTAAAAACCCTTCAAATACACGGATTCCGCCCTTTTTACTCACATTCTCACATTTTCACTCTCTCTCACTAACTACCCTCTAAAACCACGACCCACCTTTTCTCTCTTTCACTCAAACCCTAAAACTCACCCTCACTTCACTCTACCACTTTTAATGGCGGATCCATCGCACGGAGGCCGGAAACGGAATCGTCCTAACACTCGGTATCAAGAGGCTCAACCCGACATCGCCCCGGATCCCGATTTTGATCAGGTAATATTTACTTCCGCCCTCCAAAAGGATAAATTTACCATCTTGAAGAATCGGACCCTCACCCCCACTAGGTTTATTTGTCGGAATTCACTACGAGCCCTAGGTTTAGACGGTGTGACAGAGAAGCTTTTTAAAGGTGTCGGGATGGAGTTTATGTTTGGTTTGATTCGAATGACTTACCCGCGCCTTATTTGGGAGTTCTTGAGTTCCTTAGAGGTTAAAAAGGAAGCTAGTTCCGGGTTACCCGTCATGCGTTTTAGGCTTATGAACAATGATATCACGTTGACAACGAAGCAACTCGGTGAGATATTCGGGTTAGCTAACCGGAGGGCGTTTGAGGCCCCTGATACTTTTGATTATACTGAACTGTGGCGTGCTATTTCTGAAAAGCGCCACGAGCCGGGGCGTCACATGAGTTCTGTGCAGATACATCATCCTGCTATCCGTATTTGGCAGAGGTTTATGGCCCTGACGATTTTCAGCAGGAACGAGCCTCACAACGTTCGCACAGAGGAGATTATGATTTTAGGTCAGTACCTCCGCACTCAACCCGAGAAGTTCCATATCAACATCGCTTACCATCTTGCGCTTCACCTGAAGCGAATGTCTACTTCTTATTCGGCTAATGTGCCGGTGTTTGTGGGTGGCCTCATCACCCAAATCGCGATGCGGACGGTCGACTTTGTTGACAACCCGCGAGAGGCTATCGCGGGGAACTATCTACTTGATACGAACTATTTTCATTCTCCTCTGCTTTGGCTCACCCTTAATTCGGCCGGGAAACGTGTTTGGATGATCAACAAGGTTCCGAGTATAGAGCTTCCTGCACGCCTCTCTCAGATAGAACTGCGTGCGGATCTACCCCTTTACACTTTACCGCTCGAGGGAGCTCCTGCTCCGACGGTGCCTCATCGTACTTTCAGTCGACGTGAGACGCACCCCGCCGAGACCTCTTCTGCTGGCGTTGAGGAGCCTCCACAGGTCCCTCCTGTAGAGATCTCATCCCATTCACTAATCAAATATTAGTGTAAATCAAATTACTCTAATTTGATGAGCAAGATCTATGTGGTTACAAACATACTTTGTTAACAAGTTTATAGAAATTTATACCTTCTTGAAAAGGAAATATGGGCACAAAACTAGAACTCCTTTCTAGTTTTGTTTCTTGAGCTATAGTTTAGGATGATTCTCCAAAACCGAGTTTCCAAAATAGGAAACCTCCTCTTAGTTGCACCCAAGAACCACTAGTAGAATATGACCCTATTGTGGCGGTTTTAAATAGGCTTTTGTGGCGGTTATGCATAGACGTAAATATAGGGGTCACAAAATATTTGTGTCGGTTGCAAAACCGCCACAAATGCTACAAAATTTGTGGCGGTTCTAAGTTAAAACCGCCACAAATACACTACATATTTGTGGCGGTTGTTACCAAGAACCGCCACAAATACTCAAAATTTGTGGCGGTTGTAAGACAAAACCGCCACAAATACCTACAAATTTGTGGCGGTTGTAATACAAAACCGCCACAAATACCTACAAATTTGTGGCGGTTGTATGACAGAACCGCCACAAATACCCACAAATTTGTGGCGGTTGTAAGATAGAACCGCCACAAATTCCCTAAACCATTCACAATTTTAGTGGCTTTTTCTTATTGGAACCGTTATAAACCTTTTGAATTTTTTTTAATGTTTTAGTTTTGATACGAAATTTCAAGTTCAGAAATTACATAGACCAAATCCTACACCAGCAAATAGAAATAAAATCACTAATTTCATTGAATACAAGTTCCACAATTACACATCGTCCACCATGATAAATCGTATATGAACGTTCTAACAAAACAAATACAAAGTGACAACAAAAGTTCTAGATTAATTACATTACTCCGTAACATACACTATGTTACACAATATCGTACATATGAAAGCACAACAAAACATGTAGCGGGCAGCGGCACTGGACATATTGGGCTTCGATCAGCGGATAACGGACTGCAACAACACACAACAGGTAGCATAGCAGTAACAGCACATCAGTAACAACACAACAGACAACACAGCTGCAATATGACATAAGTCAAAATCAAAGTATGGTGACAAATAATATATATATGCACTTTAATAAACGAATTAGAATACGTACACTACAAATTTAATCATGCTTCTTGTACATCAAAAGCACAACCATTACGTCCAAGGAACACGAGTGGACCTGTGCAAACAAAACTCATTCACTAAACTAAATATCAAAATCCCAAATGTGAATAAAAAAAGAAGAGCAATAGTTCCTCACAGTCTCACACCATGTCGCTGAAATCAAAGTCCTCAACCTGAGAGAGTACCAACAAATCATTTGACTTTATTAGGAAGTACCTCCATAAGTAGGTCAATTGCTGAAAGCCATTACATCAACCAATCATACTTGAACAAAAACGTTTAAGGAGATTGAAAATAAGTTTGACAAAAAAAAATCCTTTGTTGTATTGAGTTTCTATGTGTGGTTACCTTCATGTGAAAGGCTACAATCTCATGAATAAGGCCTCTGAAATCCTCTATCAATTTTTCCTTATTCTGTAAATATTAAACTAAATGAAACAATTTAACAACTGTATATTGTTTTAACCACACAAAAATATCAACTAAACTGAGACAACAATTCATTACAAAGAGAAAATATGAGAAGAAGTATCGCTTGATCTGAAATTCAAAACACCAACCGATCGACCCACGTACTTCAAAGTATGTGACTGAAAAAAACCGACGACAATTTATACCAAAAAAAAAATGAATACACCCCATTTTCACTCTAAGGTCTCCAAGTTATGAAAATTAACAAGGAATCAGGCTTTGCTGAAAATATTGAACTCTACAAACCATGTTAAGCAACAAAAAATCTAATCTCCATCAAGTAGAATAGCTAACCAAAAAGAAAATAAAGTAGTTACTACCTGTATAGCATAATCGGGTCCGATTTCTCCTTCCAAATTCCTACAACCAAAGCAGCGCATTTATCGGCAATTAATAAGAGATTAAGAACAAATGGAAGAAATTGATAAATGTAGATAAAAAGAATAGTTTATACTAGAATTAAACTGAAGTTGTGAGCCTTTGACCGATTCCACACAGATAGTTGGTACAAGAGTCACAAGCTTAAGACTACAAATTCGGTCTCGAGCAAAATAGTAAAGAGAGACGAGTGGTAAAAAGATATGTCAATATATGATTTGCATTCCTAAACAAATATAAAATGTAAATTAACGTCAATATATGAAGAATTTGGACAACCACCGATAAATGCAAGAATGTAAATAAATACAGAGTACTATATAGGCATGTTTATTTCTAGAATTTCAGAGACATAACATATACATGCCTCCTAATAATGCCATGAATCCTTTGGGTACTCAAATGCAGGCAAATTTTGATCCGTATTCAAGTGCAAAATGAATTAAAATATCAAATTAATAAACAAATACTCTCTATCTTCTTGATTTCAAGGCTAAACCATCACCAATACATATTCTTGTTTATGAATTTGTCGATATAGAACGGTTAATTTACAATTGGTCAATGATCGGTACATACTTTATTATACATGTGTCGCTTATATTTTGTTGTTTATCTATTTGGTATCTGCCCCTAGGTTCTTACCAATTTGGCAATTCAGCCTATAATTTTCTGATAACATATATGACGCTATGGTGGGACCTAATTTTACTTTTTCTTTAATCAATGACATGACAAACTCATGAACGTCATAATGTGTTCGACAAAAATCATCGATACATTCTTTTTGGCAAATTGCTGAATCAAAATTATGAAACATCAATGACAAAGAAAATATTGGAAGGTAGCATAAGAGCCAATGACTTATGGCGTCATGAAATGAAATAAAAGAGCAAAACAATATAAACTCATCTTCCTGAAACCTGACGACATAATTTGTCAAACTCCAAGCACAATAGATTAGCATGTGTACCATGGGCATCTGATCAATATCCGGATCATTCTCATGTTCAACTATCCAATTGACTGCGGTCTCCATTACCTATAAATGGAAGGTATTGATGCAAGATTACTAGCATACTAACAGGATTCAGTTAAAATAAGAAATTCCCTTAAATCCAGTTTTTTTTAAAAAAAATTTGTCACGGAGAACAATAGTAAGCAGTAAAACGGTCTCATAGTTTCAGTAAAATTTACCAAAGCAATGAAGAGCACGAGTGGCCCGTGCTATCGAGAATCCCATTTCTTCAAGTTCCTCAAGCACCTTCTTATCAACCTCGGGAACAACCATTTCTGCAATCAAAAAATGATCGAAGAAGCACCAGAAAACTGAATCAGCAACTAGAAATGACAAGATAGAAAGCAAACTGAAACATACAAAAATTCTCAGTACTTCTGCAGTTTACAAGACCCACTCGAAAGTAAACTTGTCTTCATAAGAGTGCAGTGTTGAAAATTGCGAGTAAGCACTACACTGAAATGTACATGTATTTGAAGAACGGTGCAAGTTGAGGATTTGGCAATGAAGCTGTGATGCAGATATCTTGAGCATGCAACTCATTGAAACTGGTAAGAAATGCTATTACCTTTGACATTTGACACGTGGAAATCATTATAAAGTAGCAATTTTTTTTTTTCCGTTTTGCTTTTCTAAATTCTCTAACCCCAGCATCAGGAGGTCCTACATGGTTTTAAAAGGCATGAGACGACAAATTCCTCATAGACACGGAGTACTTGGTTTTTACAAACAAATTTGCGCAACATTCTTTCCTGGGATTAACACTGCATCTCTTTCCCCAAAACTGCCACGCAAAAAAACAGGTGCAAATAAGAGTAAGCAAGAGACAATGTCCACAGAAAACTCATTCTCAACAAATCTATGCTATAGATGAATTTCATAATTTTGCATATCTCTTCAATATCCATCATCAACAACAAACTACAATCAACTGAAAAACAAAAACAAATAATTAAGTTATGAGTTTAATGAATTATTTACCAGAAATTGTGCTTAAGAAATGGAAATTGATACGTTTAATGAGCCAATCAAATAATCTCTCAGTTTGCACTCAATTCTATTTGAAGGACTCTTTTAACCAAACAAAAAAAGAAGGTATAATTGTCAGAAAAATTGTTTTCCCATGAGATTAATAAGAATTTCCCAAAATCAGAAAACCCCCAATTACAAAAACCCTAATTTACACCCTAACTGAAATTGAGTCATCTAGTGAGCCAAATAACACCCTAACTGAAATTTACACCCTAATCAGAAAACCCTAATTACAAAAACCCTAAATTACTCAAGAAAAAACAACAACTGATAAACGAAATTAGAGAGCTTAAAGATGTACGATTCAAACTTGTTATTGAAGATCGATGAAATAACAGCCGTACGCAAGAGCAGATGAAGAACAAGGGTGGCCGGAGGAGGTGGAGACGGCGGTGAGAGGAGATCAGGGGCGACGGCGAATGGTTATGTCGGGTGGTTTGAGAAGGGAGAGTGTTTGAGGAGAGAGAGTCGAATGTTGTAAATGATTTGGTAGTTTACCTAAATTAGTTGTATATACTTCCCAAACTTTGCGTCGGTTGTAGACATAACCGCCACAAATTAATATTTTATGGCGGTTTTTAGTACAACCGCCACAAAATCTTCTTTATTTAGTGGCGGTTTTTTGTTAAAACCGCCACAAAAGACCTATTTCCAACATTTTGTGTCGGTTTTTTTTACAACCGCCACTAAAGCTATGACACAAAAAGTGTTTTTTCTACTAGTGAACAACACCAAATCTACTAGTGACTTTGATCTAGAAATCACTAGTAGATACTTGATAATATGTGAATATTATTACTACTAACACTTAGTAGTATTTAGAAAATATAAGAACTTATTTCTTATTTTAGAGGAAAAGTATAGAGAGAGTTTTGAGAGAGATGGAGAGGAAAAATAATGCATGAATCATTCTCTTTCTTTTGCCTTGTGTTTTTAATAAAAACAAGCAACACAAAGTGTGTCCAAGACACCCAAAAATTCAGGCAACATAGAAGAGAGGAGGGAAGAGTGTGTCCTTGCATGCTTGTTCTTTTTCTTGTTTAGAACAACACAACGACGCTTCGTGATGGTGTTTGGCGTCTTTGTCTAAAGAAAAGAAACAAGCAAATAAGACAAACCAAATAAGACAAGGGAATCTTTCTCCCTTCTAATTTGGATGGTCCAACATGACCCATATGGAGTCTATTTTGTTTTTCAATATTTGTCTCCATTAAATACTTATAATTTATCACTTAATTATCTAATATAATAAAGTGTAAATTAATTAAACTCTTCCTTAATATACATGTACACTTACACATATATTAAAATTGCACTTTTACTAATCTCATTAGTAAAATATACATAATTAGTGAATTAACAGTTAATCACTAATTCCCATCTCCTCAAATAATTTTATCGATATAAAATTCAATCATCTGAGTTCACAACTCGATTTCTCTCTAAATTTATTCACTGACTAACCGTTAGTCGATTTATCAAGTTACTAATCTAATCGTATCTCATACAATTAATTAGCTTTATTATTTAGATGCGTTCCTATAGGTGTGACTTAAAGGGATCAATTGATTACCGCCGTTCTCACGACAATAACGTCAAACTCTAGTCACCAACCGTTATTGATTTACGTTAATCAATTGACAATAATACATTATTATCCCCATGTATTCCTTAATTGAGATTTATTAAGTAATCGCACTATTGAGGAGGACACTTACTCCAACAATCTCCCACTTGTCCGAGACAAGTTGTGCATTACCAATTCTCATGTCCGTTTCACATCTCCCACTCAATGCAAGGTGTCTTACAGGTCGTACTTGCATTCAAAGATAAATATCATGAGTGGTTTCCTCGATAAGGAGAGTAGCTGTCTGACCGGGGAATCTACCGTAGATTCTTACCGAGCGTGGCCACGCATTTTCAGCGACTACTCCTCGAGTGGCCCAAAGATGTTTTACCCTGACGAGGGTGGACATTTCCCTTCCACTCGATTGTACTGTATAATGCAGATCACCATGACCCCAAAGATGCCCTTATAACCCCCTTTCACGGCATGGCTTAGGACAAAAATGAAAGTCACTCGAAAACTGCACCGACTCAGACAATCAGTTTCCAGTCAAAGAATCGACTCAAAGGAATACTATAAAATTCCCGCCACGACCAGGCTTCAATCGCATTGAAAAGGAATTCTATAAGCGTCACAGCCCGACAGAGTGTCTCACAGTCTGTCTATGCAAACGATCAGTCATCACATATGACCCTATGGTGTTGAACCCACTATCGATCGACTTGCAATCTAGTCTCTCCGAGACGTCACCTCATATGAGAGACCAAGGACCATATACTTAGTTTATACCGTTCACTTGAATATGTTCAATGTTGTCACACAACTATTCGGATAAATAAAGTATGCATTCAAAATGACTTAAAAGAGTAAATATACTCTAAACAATGAATGTTATTTTCATATATGTAATAGGATACTTTATCCGTTACATATCTCAAAAACTAAAGGAAATCAGGCATACGCCTCAACCCCATAGAGGCGGTGTGAGCGTCATGCTTAGCCCTCGAAAGAGGCTTGGTTAAAGGATCAGCGATGTTATCGTCTGTCCCAACCTTACAAATATCTATTTCCTTCATTTCCACATTATCTCTTATAACATGGTATTTCCTCAAAACGTGTCTAGACTTATTACTAGACTTGGGCTCCTTTGCATGAAAGATAGCCCCACTATTATCACAATAAATAGTGATTGGATCTGCGGCACTAGGGACTACTCTTATTCCATACAAGAACTGCTGAATCCATACAGCTTCCTTAGCAGCTTTCGAAGCTGCCAAATATTCAGCTTCTGTTGTAGAATCCGCAGTGACACTTTGCTTGAAACTTTTTCAACAAATAGTACCCCATTCAACATAAAGACATAGCCAGATTGGGATTTCAAATCATCCCCATCGGTTTGGAAACTTGCATCCGTGTAACCCTTTACACGCAGCTCAAGTTCTCCTCCAAACACTAGAAACGAATCCTTAGCTCTTCTCAAGTACTTAAGGATGTTCTTTACGGCTATACAGTGACTCTCACCGGGATTGGCTTGATACCGACTTGTTATGCTCAAGGCGAACGCGACATCGGGACGAGTGTACATCATAGCATACAAGATTGATCCAACAGCGGAAGCAAAAAGGGATCAATTTCATGCGTTCAATTTCCTCAGGAGTTGTAGGACATTGAGATTTCTTCAATGTTATTCCTACACTCATTGGAGAAAAGCCTCTCTCGGAGTCTTTCATATTGAACCTGTCAAGAATCTTATCAATATAAGTTTCTTGATTCAATGCTAGTATCCTCTTGGATCTATCTCTATAAATCCGGATACCCAAGATGCGTTGTGCCTCTCCCAAGTCCTTCATTTGGAAATGGTTTCTCAATTCCACCTTTACCGAATTCAAACTTGGAACATCATTTCCAATTAGTAGTATGTCATCCACATACAAAACAAGGAAGGTTACCTTGCTCCCACTAAACTTCATGTATAAACAAGGTTCCTCGGCACTTCGAGCGAAACCCTTTTGTTTTATAACATGATCGAATCTATGAATCCAACTCCTTGATGCAAGCTTAAGACCTGCATACTTTCTTAGGGTTGGATGTATCTACAAAACCTTCAGGTTGTGTCATGTACACTTCCTCTTCTAGAATCTCATTCAAGAAGGCGGTTTTTACATCCATTTGCCATATTTCATAGTCATGAAATGCGGCAACCGCTAAGATTATCCTTATGAATCGAAGCATTGCAACCGGTGCAAAGGTTTCATCATTATGAATACCCCGGACTTGTGTAAAGCCCTTTGCCACCAATCTAGCTTTGTAAACATCTATATGTTTATCTATGCCGAGTTTGATTTTGAATATCCATTTACACTGAAGGGGTCTTACTCCTTCAGATAAATCTACCAAGTCCCAAGCTTGGTTCTCGTACATAGAATCCATTTTGGATTTCATGGCCTCAAGCCATTGTTCGGAGTTGGGGCTACTAATAGCCGCCTTGTAGGTTGAGGGTTCGTTGCTTTCGAATAACAACAAATCACCCTCCTCCTCGATGTCACCGAGGTAGCAGTCAGGTTGATGACTAATTCTTCCTGACCTCCTAAGGACTATAACCGTGTCAGAAGACGGGGAAACGGTTTCGTCATCTTCTGTTTCGGTTTGTGGCTCTTGAACTTCATCAAGTTCAAATTTTCTCCCACTCTGTTTTTTAGAAATATACTCATTTTCTAGAAAAATAGCATCACGAGCCACAAACACTTTGTTCTCGTGAGGGTTGTAGAAATAATAACCACAGGTTTCCTTAGGATAACCTACAAAAAGACATTTGTCAGACCTTGGTGCGATTTTATCGTCAGTTTTATTCTTGACGAATGCCTCACAACCCCAAATTCTCATGAATGACAAATAGGGAACCTTTCCCGTCCATATCTCATATGGAGTCTTATTGGCCGCTTTAGTCGGACTTCGATTTAGTGAGAAAATAGCAGATAATAGCGCAAAGCCCCAAAACGATCCAGGAAGCTCACTTTGACTCATCATAGACCGAACCATGTCTATCAAGGTTCGGTTTCTCCTTTCTGCAACACCATTCAATTGTGGTGTGCCCGGAGGAGTCCATTGTGATATTATACCACAATTCTTAAGATGTGAATCAAACTCATTACTTAGATATTCGCCACCACGATCCGATCGTAGTGCTTTTATCCTTTTGTTCAATTGGTTCTCAACCTCATTTTGAAATTCTTTAAATTTCTCAAAAGCATCACTTTTATGCCTTATTAAGTAGACATAACCATATCTACTTAAGTCATCGGTAAAAGTAATGAAGTAATGATATCCTCCTCCAGCGGTGATGTTTAATGAACCACACACATCGGTATGCATGAGTCCTAAAACCTCACTTGCTCGTGTCCCTTTACCACTAAAGGGTGCACGAGTCATTTTACCTAATAGGCAAGCCTCGCATGTACCATATGATTCGCAATCAAATGGTTTGAGAACCTTGGTCTCAACAAGTCTCTTTATGCGTCTATCGTTTAGATGACCTAAACGACAATGCCAAAGGTAGGATTTGTTTGATTCATTCGTTTTGAGCCTCTTGTTCTCTACATGATAAACATCGTTGACATCATTTAAAACATAAATACCTCCAATTGAAATGGTTTCATCATAAACCATTTCATTAAATGAAAAAGTACACCGATTGTTCTTAATCATTAAACAAAAGCCTTCCGCATCTAACACGGAGACGGAGATAATGTTTTTGGTTAGAGTTGGTACAAAATAACAGTTATTTAAATACAACTCTAAACCACTAGCTAGAGCGAGTACATAGGTTCCCACGGAAACGGCCGCTACTCTAGCTCCATTGCCCATGCGGAGATCTACATCACCCTTGGCTAGTGCTCGCACGTTTCTCATCCCTTGCAAGTGATTGCAAAGGTGAGATCCACATCCGGTATCCAATACCCATGTAGAAATGCAAGCATGATTTATGTCAATCATATAAAGACTAGAAGGAAGAATATCTTTGGATGTCGCACATCCATCATTCTTTTCCTTCAAGGATTTGGGACAATTGCGCTTCTAACGACCGGGTTTGGGCTTGTTATTCTCAATAGCATTCCCATACCCTTATCTTTCTTGAACCGAGCTTTATTAGCTCCCTTCCCTTTCTTGACCCCATTGTTTATGTTCTTCAATCTCATTGAAAGAACATCTTTTCTCTCAATCTCATTCACTTTCATGCTCTCTTGGTTGAAACACATCGTCGTCACTCTTGTGAATATCTCATATGCACTTTTGTGAGTAACAAAGCGAAGTTTGAGAGTAGGTGACATTGACCAAATCAACACATTTTTCAAGTCATTGTCCACCTTTAGGTGCTCATCGTAGGCGGCTCGTGCCGCCGCGGTGGCCCTAAGTCCGGGTTTGGCGGAAGGTTATTCGGTAAGGTACTTAAGCACATTGTCGGATTGATCGGCGCCTCTTATAGTCGAATCCCATTCGACAAGGTTGCTACCGTCATCTTTTAGGATACATTTATCCATCACGGTTCTCAACCATGAATATTTACCCAAAATGGGTGCGGGAGTTGAGATTGTCATTGCGATTTCAAATAATTCTACAACAAATATGAGGAAATTAACATTCATTGTACATTAATGACATTTGCTAAAACTCCTTTTTTAAAACAAATGTCCATTTATATAACGATCTCCCACGAAATTATATAAATGATTCCAAGACTCGTTCTCATATAAAATTAGACATCTCATGTTTCCTTTTATATAAAAACGATAAGTCAACACTTGACTAATTCTACACTAGAATGCTTGGTTGATGATTTTCTTTAAAATGCATCCTTAAGCCCCAAATAACTCTTATTTGGTTGAGTTCAAACCAAATTAGCATGGGACTTCCTCCCACTACTTACCCATGGTAACGAGGTTCCACGTTGCGGAGGTCCTCATGAACATGGGGTTCATAGTTGCTACATTTGGAAAGGCTTTATCTCAATTCATTTGTTAAATAATGTGGGTGATCTTGTCAATTTTAGTCATTAAAATTCTTTTATAAGTGAACTAATTTTAAGAATCGCGACCTAAATCGACAATCATAGTGGGATGACTTAGCATACATGGCGATTTTGGCATGTAAACGATAAAATAAGCAATCAAACAAGCATCAAACATAAGCATAAACCTAGTATGGCCACCTAAAAGTAATTTAAATTACAAGGAGTTACAAATTGGAAACCAACTCCTTTGGTCCCTCTTCATATGGATCTCATCCAAGGCTTCTCCTTGCAAGCTTTAGAACACTTCTAAGGCTCCATCTCGATCCATCGCCGGTCTTCGGTTTACAAATAGTTACAAGTATAAATTTACAAATAAATACATAGCAACCCTATTATACATTTATAAATGAAATTAACTATTAAAATTACAAACCGGCGATACGAGATCGCATTTAAATTACATACCCACACGATATTCCCTTTCATTACGGGTAATATCGGTAAAAAAATAACAAACTATGGCCATACTAGTAAGAATAAACATTCATTCAAACATGCATAATGAAAAGCTTATAAATAAAAACATGCCAAAATCGCCCTAAACAATAATCGCATTAAATCGTTTAAAAACGGTCTCATATTTTATCGATTAATCTCATATTAATCAATAATGCTTAAAACACCTTTTAAGCTTGAACTAAAACTTCTAAACTGATTTAGAACACCCAAAATTAGTTTTCACTAATTCATGGTGATTTTAGTTCATAATAGTGGTCATTTGCTAATTACTTTAACTTTAATCATAACTATTTATGAATAAAGCTTTATAAAATCATTATAAAATAAAATAAAACCATTTTTATTTTGAAAAAATTTTGTATATTCTGGAACACTTCCTTAATACCAAAAATGAGAAGTTTGGTCAAAAATATTTAAGAATTAATTTTGGAACAAATAACATACGGTTTCATCGATTTTATCTCATAAAATCAATAAAACGTCCAAAACAGTGAGAAAAAATCCTAAATTTATACCTTAGCATCCTTTTAATGTATAAAAACAGTGGTATAAAATGTATGTCCAGAAAACAAATTTTACTATATTTTCGACATTAACATGCATTTTATACCGATTTTTATCAAATAAATGAATAAATATTCAAAACTCAAAATATGACTTTCAGAATTTACATACAGAAACTATAAATATCAAGTTTCACTGTGTAAAAATTTCGTGACCAGATTCCAACTATAACTATTTATAGTTATTATTTTAGCCAAAAACACACTTTTTGACTCGGTTTTGTATAAAAAAACATTTTAATTAGCAAACAAATTCCAAAAATTACGAAATTTTACCAGTGACAACATGAGACCAGAAACTTTGCATGCTATAAAAATCTCGTGTTAAAACCATTTTTAACACTATTTTCGGATTTTATCATATTTATTCTCAATAAATATATAAAACTCCAAAAAACAACAAAATAAATTTGTAACCACAAGCCTAAGCTCTGATACCACTTGTAGGGATCTCATCCCATTCACTAATCAAATATTAGTGTAAATCAAATTACTCTAATTTGATGAGCAAGATCTATGTGGTTACAAACATACTTTGTTAACAAGTTTATAGAAATTTATACCTTCTTGAAAAGGAAATATGGGCACAAAACTAGAACTCCTTTCTAGTTTTGTTTTTTGAGCTATAGTTTAGGATGATCCTCCAAAACCGAGTTTCCAAAATAGAAAACCTCCTCTTAGTTGCACCCAAGAACAACACCAAATCTACTAGTGACTTTGATCTAGAAATCACTAGTAGATACTTGATAATATGTGAATATTATTACTACTAACACTTAGTAGTATTTAGAAAATATAAGAACTTATTTCTTATTTTAGAGGAAAAGTATAGAGAGAGTACTTTTGAGAGAGATGGAGAGGAAAAATAATGCATGAATCATTCTCTTTCTTTTGCCTTGTGTTTTTAATAAAAACAAGCAACACAAAGTGTGTCCAAGACACCCAAAAATTCAGCCAACATAGAAGAGAGGAGGGAAGAGTGTGTCCCTGCATGCTTGTTCTTTTTCTTGTTTAGAACAACTCAATGCATGCTCATGATGGTGTTTGGCATGCTTTGTCTAAAGCAAAAAGAACAAGCAAATAAGACAAACCAAATAAGACAAGGGAATCTTTCTCCCTTCTAATTTGGATGGTCCAACATGACCCATATGGGTCTATTTTGTTTTTCAATATTTGTCCCACAAATACTTATAATTTATCACTTAATTATCTAATATAATAAAGTGTAAATTAATTAAACTCTTCCTTAATATACATGTACACTTACACATATATTAAAATTGCACTTTTACTAATCTCATTAGTAAAATATACATGATTAGTGAATTAACAGTTAATCACTAATTCCCATCTCCTCAAATAATTTTATCGATATAAAATTCAATCATCCGAGTTCACAACTCGATTTCTCTCTAAATTTATTCACTGACTAACCGTTAGTCGATTAATCAAGTTACTAATCTAATCGTATCTCATACAATTAATTAGCTTTATTATTTGGATTACGTTCCTATAGGTGTGACTTAAAGGGATCAATTGATTACCGCCGTTCTCACGACAATAACGTCAAACTCTAGTCAGCCAACCGTTATTGATTTACGTTAATCAATTGACAATAATACAGGATTATCCCCATGTATTCCTTAATTGAGATTTATTAAGTAATCGCACTATTGTGGAGGACACTTACTCCAACACCTCCGCAGGTCTCCGCCGCGTCGAGTAACCCGCAGTACTACGACCTCCACCCCGATGTTGTTGCGATGATGGGGCGTATGGATTTGGGGATGACTGGGCTTCGGTCTGATTTTGATGGCTTTCGTCATCAATACGGCGTGATTTGCGCGCGACGCACGCGCGTATTGACAGGGTTTATACTGATATGGCGTTGAGTCAGTTCCCCACGTATGATACCTATGCGAGGCAGGGCTCCGTTCCACCAGAGGGACCTCACCCGTCCTTCTACACTTGGCCCGACGGCGGGTATACCGACCCGAGCGTCCATGGAGGGTTTCACCTTCAGCCCGATTATTACTCCACCCCTTATACTTGGCCGGATGGTGGATATGGAGCTCCGCAGCAGCCTTATTCTGGTTTTGGTGCCGCGGGCGCGTCCGGATCGGGTGCTGCAGCCTCTGGGATGCCGATTGATGACGAGGAGGACGACGATATTAGGGCTATTGACGAGTACGAGCCCGACTCTTCTTAGTGGCGCGCTGACCACTAACCCCTGAGCATCTGCTGGCTTGGGGGAACTCATCTGTACAGTACGTTCTCTATTCTCTGTTTCCTTTTCTTTCCTTCCCCAATTATTTTAGGTCCTTCCGTTGTGATTTTATGGATGTTGGTTGATTGTTTGCTGCTGATCACACTGAGGACATTGTGATGTTTAGGCTTGGGGGAGGAATTAGGTTGCTTTATTTTCATTTTTGTATTTGTGTGTTAGTTGTCAGTTTTACTGCTTTCTTTTTCATTTCCTTCATTTTCCTTTATAAAAAAAAAAAAAAAAAGAAAATCCAAAAAAATTACAAAATGTCAAAAATTTCAAAAATAGAGTCAGTTAGATGTTGAAACGTGCAAAACGACGATGATTTAATTGCCTAATGTTTGTCCTTTTCTTACACTTAACATGATTGAGCATGTGCTTCATGCGTTACAGAGTTGATCTTACGAGTCAGTTGCTAGTTTGTTTTGTTGAATCATAGACTCGACCGGTAATTAGTGAGCTACATATATGGAGATGATTAGAGCCTCCAAGGCCAGTGACATCTATGACTGGTCTCCTTATTGTTAGGATGTGTGTAGTTTCTCCTCGTGCAGGGCGTAATATTAACATGCATAAATGTGAACTCAATCTGCTTAATACTGAGTCGTGTCGGGTTAGTGGCTAGCGGCATTACATGAGGAAAGGCAGCACTTACACTTGTTTTATGAGCTCCACATTAGCCAAATGGCCTATTTTTCTTACCCTTTTAGATTATAGGTTTATCACTTTTTGCACCCCGTCCTAGCCTTAAAGCTTGTTTTTGTACCATATTGATTACCCGCTTACCTTTTTCAGTTTACCTACCCTTTTCGGGACAGTTGCATATCAATTTTGGTTTGTTGGTTACTTGCTTAAAATGTTGTGTCGAGGTTGCAGAAAAGAGTTACGAGTTGGAAGCTTACATTTTCCGTCATCTACCGTTACCCCTCTTTGTTGATGTTTGCATTTTATTTCAAAAACAAAATAATAAAAAAAAAAAAAAAAAAAAAAAAAAAAAAAAAAAAAAAATCGAAAAAAGAAAAAAAAAACAGAAAAATTGAAAAAAAAAAAGAAAAAAAAAAAGAAAACACAAAAATATGTTATTTCGTTTGGGGTTGTACATAATACGGTTGGTTGACGTGATTATTCGACTTTTCTTACGGAGGTTGTATCTTGAGCTTGAGTTTACTTTGCCTCCGAGTCGTTGGAGTTGGGTTGATTGTTGTGGCGAGTTGGCTTAGTAGTTATATGCAACTACCGATCTTAGCTCCACTTATCCTAAACGCGCTTGGCGCAACCACCTTTCACCCTTTACCTTGGCCTTCCCGCGTAAGTCCTTGGCATGTATTCTGGTCATTCGTTTTGGTTGGGCACGTACTTATGTTGTAGAGATTGTTTTCACATTCGATTGCAGGCGTGTTTCACGAGTCGAGATGGTGAGTGAGTTACCTTCGCATTGTTACATATTTTTCACATATACTCACCTTGTTCTTAAATGAGTGCAGAGTGAAACCCGTGAGGACACTACATTATTGGTCTCCTAGGGTCGCCGGTTCACAAATCATTTCTATGCAGTTTGATTAGTATGTATTGACCTTGTTTCTGCAGTTGGGAATTAATTCCTAACACTTTCGATTGCTCGTGATTGTTTGAGTTGTACTTGATTAGTGGCAGTTGCATGTTCGGCTCTGAGTCGTTGTTTCTCATCTTTTGTTTATACTTGTATGGTGTGTTTAGCTTTAGTTGAGTCACTTGCTCGAGGACGAGCAAGAGTCTGGCTTGGGAGAGTTTGATATACGTTATTTTTATATGTTTTACCCCCGTCCCGAGCTGTGTTTTATTGTCAAAATGCGCCCTTTAGGGCCATTTTGTTCTCACATTTCGCTCGAGTAGCGTTTTTGGTGTTTTTCCGTGATTTGCAGGAATTTGTAGCATTTCCGTGCATTTGAGCTGAAAAAGGGAAGTTATGACGGAAACCCGGAAGTCGAGGCGAAGACGAGCTCGGGAGTGAAGTATTACGAGTGATTTGGGCGGAGGAATAAGAGTCAAGGCCCAAGGAAGTTTAGAAGTCAAAGGCCCAAGTTGAGCCAGCCCATTTCTGAGGGCCGGCCGGTCAAACTTGACCGGCGGCCGGTCGGCCGGCTAAGACGTTTTTGTTGACTTTCGCGAAGATTTTGAGCCCCAAAATCTGGGGTACGGATTCGTGGTCGATCAAGAAATGGCCACTACTTGGAATTTTATTCGACGGATTTATTTTGTATTTTAATTAATTTAATATTTTAGGATGACTATAAATAAGAATTTCGAGAGTTAGGTTAAGTTTATCTTTTACTTGGCACTTTTTACTGCTTCCCTAGAAATTGCTCTCTTTAGAAAACTTCAAGTCTCCATTGATTTAATTTTCAAGCTTTGTAACCGTCGGTACTCAGGATTAATCTCAAGTTATTTCTAATTGGTAATTTCATGTTCTTCGTTCTTAATTCCTTTAATTCAATTATTAATATGTTGTTTGCCCTAGTTATGAGTAGCTAATCCCCAACTAGGGTTGAGGGAATTATGCCTTTAATCCGGCGTTTTGATTAAATTGTTGTAATTGATTGGTTTGTGCTTGTGCGATTTCTTCCTGCGTGATTAATTATCAATTGAATTTAGGGACGCCTTAATTGAATTGAACTTAGGGTAATATTGATTTAAGATCGAAAGCCTAATCAGTATTAGACCACTTCGCGTAATTGATGAGATGATTTAGTAAGTCGCGAGAGCCCGCTAAATCAGCTTAAGGTAACATTGATTCGAGAAAACGTGTTTTGCCCTAATCGCCTTGCATACTCCGATTGATTGCTATTTTGGTGAAAGTTTTATTATCCGGATTATTGACATAAGGAACCCGAGACCCTAGTCTTTTCTCCCTAGTTTAAACCCCTTTTTGTTATCTTTGTTAGTAGTTTTATAGCTGATAAGGCTTAGTCGCACTCGCCTAGTCAAAGATAATCCGAACAAACTCTAACGGGTAGCAAGGGTAAGTCGGGTCGAATCCACAGGGAGAAGGTCGTAATGTTGGTTATTTTGTATGATTCTAGTCTCGGTTCGAGTGGTTGTGATTACTAAAGCTATAGCGAAAGAGTAAAGGGTTTATACTAGAAGAGAAAGGTCTAGGGAGTCGGGGATAGCAAGGGTAAATCTAGGATGAAGGTTGGTAATAGAAATGAGTCGGGAATCGCATGTGCTAAGGAATAGGCTCGACCTCTCGGTTCTAAGCGTACTCTAGGTCTCAAGTGCGGGCTCTCGCAACTTACAAATGAGGGTCCTAATGGTTAGTCTCGTGCCCTACCTTAAACTAGGCTTTCGGTCTTAAGTTTAAGGGTAGCAAAGGCTCACTAATCCTTGGCCGAAGGATCAACAAACGCAAACAAAATGAGAAAAACCAGAGACACATGCAAGACCCTAATCAAATCATCACCAAAATCATCCAAGACTACTCACCCATGATCACCCCTCAACCCTAGACAAAGAACTACTCACACATAGCGGGAATAATGACAAAAGCAAATGAGAAAGATGAAATCATGATCAACAATACTATATAATGAAACGGTAATCAAATTAGAGAAGTATAGAACAAACACAAATCAGAATTTGCAAGAGAAAGAGAAGAACAAAGTCAACAATACCGAAATAGGATGATCAAACAAGCAATCCGAGTCGGGAATTCAAAGTACAAGATGAAAAATTATTTAAACCCTAAGTTTTTTATGGAAAGTACCTTAAAGTGTCTATGAACTACTGTAAAAATTTCGTGCCAAAAAAATGTGTTTTTTTCCTTCAAATAGACGATCTATTTTAAGCCAACGAAGAGTCACAAGGTTTCCCCGGGCGGGGTGAGGGTGCCCCCGGGCAGGGTGGTGTTGTCCCGGACGGGATGAAGTTGTCCCGTGTTGTTCAGTTTTTTTCAGCTTTTGTTCTTGACTTGTACTTAGTTTTTTCTAGCTTCTTTCTCGTCCCAAGGCTACGGGACAAGGCCTACATCGTCCCAAGGAGTAGGGACAAGGTCAACATTGATCACATGAACTTCAAATCCCGTCCCGAGGTCCCGGGACACCTTCAAAGGCTAAAACGGAGCCCGTGCGCAAGCGAAACGCAACGAAACCAACTCGGAACTTCACGAAACTTTGCGAAACTTCACTAAACCTCTCGAATAGCCTCCTAACCTCCAAATATGTGCGTGTACCTGCAATATAGACACAAAAACGCAGGAGGGCCAAAACGGAGAGAAATAGGAGCTGAAACGCAAGTGAAAGTGCGGGAAACGCAATGTAAAGCTCGTGAACAAGGGGCTATATACACGTAAATATATGACACATCAAACTCCCCCAAACCGAACCGTTGCTTGTCCTCAAGCAACCAAGCATGACAGTAAATAGAGGACAAAGCGAGCATAAGGAAACTTCCCAAACAAACACCAATCCGCAAGCAGCTCAAGCAAATGGCAATCAATCCCGAAGCAGCATGGGACGTATGGAAATAGCAGGCTAACGGATGAGAATTACAAGACGGCGCAGAATGAATAGCATGGCTTAAACAAAGGCTCTCTAGCAATCAAATCACGGACCTCTCGCGGTTTCCACTCTAGCACACATGATGAACAGGGTGATATATGTGATGACACTCACCTACTCGACTAGTGGAAGCACGCCCACAATCTAATGTGGACCAAATCTCGTATTCCCGTACACAAATAATGTCACAAAAACGAAGCAAACATGAGGGCTTACATAGGATATGAGGTGTGTAAAGGCCATTGAGAGGATAAGGGTGATAAGGTGGAACAAATGATTATGGAATCGTGGAGCTAAGCCACTAGAAACCACTCGTACTACTCAAGTGCTCATCCAACCAAAACGGAACCCAACTCCCATGAAAAACGGACCGAAAGCAGCATATCGGTCTCCTTACACATCAACGCAACATAGCAACAAATTACAAGTGCTCACTCATGAACAACAACAACTCTTATTTTTGTGCACACACATTTCTTTCTTTTTCTTGTAGTTTTGTGTTGTGTTTGATTTTTTTCAGATTTTTTGATTGATTTTTCTTGAGCAAAAGAAGCACACTCACATAGTTGCGGAAAATACCTCATAAAAGGTCGGGGAAACAGCAATCCCGACTCATATTCACCAACACTCTCCAAGCGAACGACATCAGCAAGTCGTAGCATGATCACAACCCAAACAACGAGCACAAGAGTAAGCAAAAGCGGTAACTAGCTAGGCTAGGGTAGGCTATTTGGCAATGTAGCTAGCAAACTCATGTGTATAAGGGTAAAAGGATCATATATGAGAGGATAAAAACGATGTATGAACAAGGTGAATAATAAGCAATCAACTAAAGCCTCATATGCATAAACAAGTGACAGAATCGTGGGAAACACGGGATAGGGGCCACACTTATGCGTGTTGATATTACGCACCCCACGAGGAGAACTACTCACAAAATAAGCACGGGGACCGGGATAGATGAACCGGCCGCAGGAGGCTAAAAACCTCACAATAATAGGTAGCTATAGTCCGTGAATGATAAAGCCAAACAGTAAAAGCACATGCCATCATCTGCAAGCACGTCAAAACATCCCCGAAAGCGCTAATCCAACATTATAAAACATGCCAAAGCTCAAACCAAACAAGGGAAGGGATGTCGGGAAAGAATCAAGGTAAAAACAGCTCGCAAACAACGATCGGGATACGTATTTTTGGTATTTTGTGAGAAATTTTCTGATTTTTATGGATTTTTTGAATTTTTCAGATTTTTTTTGGTTTTTTGTGATTTTTTCGGAAAATGAAAAACGAAAAAGAAAACGCAAAAATAAAGCAAAATGAAAAGCAAAGCGTTTCCTCCCCCCAAACCAAACAACACATTGTCCCCAATGTGTCCTAAAGCACATCAACCAGGGACCTTAAAATAAGGGGGATAAATGATAAAAGTCTCAAGGAAAACAAAGTACATACATGATATTTACAATGAAAAAACGTCCCCCCAAACCAGCTTCAAACGGGGGGTGAGCAACGGGCACTAGAAGTACCACCATCCATGGGTCTCGTCGTAGACGAACCCGCGCTTCCATCATCCTCTTCATCGTAGCCATCATCATCATCTATGCCTCCATCATCGCGGCCAAAAACAGCAGCAGCTCCAACGCTCTCCACAGCATGCACGTCATCTTTGATCACACTTCTACCCGCGTCCGTCCTCCCTGACGTACCTGCGATCACATCACAACAAAGCACTGCCTCAAGAGGGTCCCTCTCGAGGACTTGAGGTAAGCACTCATCCACGCAATCATCAATAATGTCCAAAGCAAAGACATGCTCCTCCAACATGGGACGCTTTAAAGCGCTTGACAAGTTAAAAGTGATTTTATCACCTCCAACATCCAATGTCAACTTGCCGTTCTTGACGTCAATTATAGCACCTGCAGTGTGCAAGAAAGGTCGACCCAAAATGATAGGAATTTGGGAGTCTTCGACCATGTCAAGAACAACAAAGTCGACAGGGATGAAAAATTTACCGACTTTGACAGGAACGTCCTCTAGAACACCCAAAGGGCGTTTAACAGAACGATCCGCCATTTGGAGCGTGATGTTCGTTACTTTCAAAGGTCCCATGTTGAGTTTCTCGCATACGGAGTAAGGCAGGACGCTTACACTTGCACCTAAATCACATAACGCATTAGGAATCGAAACAGTACCAACAGTGCAAGGTATGGAGAAACGACCCGGATCCTTTAGCTTAGGAGGAGACTGGTTTTGCAAAAGAGCGCTGCATTCAGCAGTAAAAGCGACAGTCTCGACCTCGCTAAGCGATCTCTTTCGAGTGAGTATGTCTTTCAAAAATTTTGCGTAAGCAGGGACTTGAGTAACGAGTTCAGTAAAGGGTACAGTTACCTTCAAGTCCTTCACTACCTCCATGAACTTACCAAACTGCGTGTCTAGCTTTGATTTTACCACTCGGCTCGGGAATGGTAGTTTGATTTGAATTGGAGGCTCCACCGGCTTGCTCTGCGTTTTCTCCTTCTCCTTGGGCTCACCCTCCTCACTCGTGGCTCCTTGCTTGGCCCCACCATTCACGGCCTGCTGCACCTGGGGTCCCACGGCTGGCCCACTTCCTTGACCCGCTTCATTGCTCTTTGTTCCTGCACCATTATCACTAGGCACACTAGAATCGTTAGCAAAAAGAGAAGGATCTACCTCACTTACCACCTTAGGCATTTGTGGACCATCGTAGCTCGTTCCGCTTCGCAAGGAAATGGCATTGATCGATTCATGTTGAGGTTGTGACCCTTGCGAAGGAAGAGTACCCGGCTTCCGGTGAGAGCTAGAGGAAGCAAGTTGAGCCATCTGCGTCTCAAGCATTTTGATGGCGGCGTCTTTAGCTTGATCGCTCTTTTGCATTTAAGCCATCATAGTTTCTTGCGTTTTGGCCATTTGCATCATCATGGCTCTCATTTCGCTCATTGGGTCGGGGACCGGAGCGGCTTGCACGGGTGGTGGAGCATTTGGAGCTTGAAAATTGGGGCGATTGAAGCCCGGAGGGTTGTAGGGTCTTGGAGCATTATTGTAGCTGAAATTTTGCGGAGGATTGTTGTATGGTTGTTGTGGGCTGAAATTTTGTTGTTGGGGAGGTGGATTCAAGACGTTTTGGCTCTTGTAGCTCAAGTTCGGATGGTTTTTGTAGCCTTCATTGTAATAATTAGAGTAGGGGCTGTTTTGAGTATGTAAAGCATGCACATGGTGTATATTAGGTTGAGAGTTCATACCTCGGCATTCCATGGATGAGTGTCCGGATGCTCCACATGAGCCACAAGTCGGATCACTAGAAGTATGCATAGCCGCTACCGTTTGACCACCCGCGTTTGAGGAACTACTACCTGCTTGCATTTGACTCATCATCATGGCAGTCATCGCATCCAACTTAGCGCTAAGCATGGGTACCGCATCATCGGTCTTACCTCCAATCCTAGGCACATTCCTAGAGCTCCCATATTGCGCGTTGTGGATAGCCAAAGCCTCGATCGTATCAATAGCCTCCTCCACATCAATATTGTCGAACCTACCATTCGCCGCCGAATCAAGCACTTGTCGTGACTCATTATAAAGACCGTTATAGAATTGCATAACGATAAACCACTTGTCCATGCCATGATGAGGGCATTGACGTTGGAGGTCTTTATAACGCTCCCATGCATCAAACAAGGACTCATCTCCTCGTTGTCGGAAGCTCATGATTTGGCTTCGTAACATGGCGGTCTTTTCCGGCGGGAAGTACTTTTGGTAGAAGGCCTAGACCAAAGAGTTCCAATCAACAATCGCAAGAGCCACGCGATTCAAGGAATTAAGCCACAGCTTGGCTTTGTCTCGGAGTGAAAACGGGAAGAGCATCTCCCGAATTTGATCTTGAGTGACACCCGTTTGTTTGATCGTCGAGCAATAGTCACAAAAATTCTGAATGTGAAGGTTAGGGTCCTCACCGGGACTTCCTCCGAACTGGCTACGCTCGATAAGATTGATAAATGCGGGCTTTACTTCAAAGTTGTTCGCCGCAATAGTAGGCATAGCATTGCCCCTTGGAACTTGAGCCGCGGTCGGCCGTGAATGATCCGATAGCTTCACCATTTTCTTTGGCTCGGGCACGGGTTCAATGTGAGATGAAGTAGAAGGGGAAACAGTAGCTTCCAAGTCCTTAAGCAAGTTCTTGCGCCTATGCAATGTACGCTCCGGCTCCGGATCAAACTGAATTGCCAAACCTTTTTGAGACGTACGCGTTTGCCTGGGCATACAAAAACACTAGAGGAACTATAAGAAACGGCCTCAAGGAATTGAGGTTCCTTGAGACAAGAGTAACAAATGAGAAAAGAACCAAATAACAACAGAAAACAAAGCCGTCTCCCCGGCAACGGCGCCAAAATTTGATAAGGCTTAGTCGCACTCGCCTAGTCAAAGATAATCCGAACAAACTCTAACGGGTAGCAAGGGTAAGTCGGGTCGAATCCACAGGGAGAAGGTCGTAATGTTGGTTATTTTGTATGATTATAGTCTCGGTTCGAGTGGTTGTGATTACTAAAGCTATAGCGAAAGAGTAAAGGGTTTATACTAGAAGAGAAAGGTCTAGGGAGTCGGGGATAGCAAGGGTAAAGCTAGGATGAAGGTTGGTAATAGAAATGAGTCGGGAATCGCATGTGCTAAGGAATAGGCTCGACCTCTCGGTTCTAAGCGTCCTCTAGGTCTCAAGTGCGGGCTCTCGCAACTTACAAATGAGGGTCCTAATGGTTAGTCTCGTGCCCTACCTTAAACTAGGCTTTCGGTCTTAAGTTTAAGGGTAGCAAAGGCTCACTAATCATTGGCCGAAGGATCAACAAACGCAAACAAAACGAGAAAAACCAGAGACACATGCAAGACCCTAATCAAATCATCACCAAAATCATCCAAGACTACTCACCCATGATCACCCCTCAACCCTAGACAAAGAACTACTCACACATAGCGGGAATAATGACAAAAGCAAATGAGAAAGATGAAATCATGATCAACAATACTATATAATGAAACGGTAATCAAATTAGAGAAGTATAGAACAAACACAAATCAGAAATTGCAAGAGAAAGAGAAGAACAAAGTCAACAATACCGAAATAGGATGATCAAACAAGCAATCCGAGTCGGGAATTCAAAGTACAAGATGAAAAATTATTTAAACCCTAAGTTTTTTATGGAAAGTACCTTAAAGTGTCTATGAACTACTGTAAAAATTTCGTGCCAAAAAAATGTGTTTTTTTCCTTCAAATAAACGATCTATTTTAAGCCAACGAAGAGTCACAAGGTTGCCCCGGGCGGGGTGAGGGTGCCCCCGGGCGGGGTGGTGTTGTCCCGGACGGGATGGAGTTGTCCCGTGTTGTTCAGTTTTTTTCAGCTTTTGTTCTTGACTTGTACTTAGTTTTTTCTTGCTTCTTTCTCGTCCCAAGGCTACGGGACAAGGCCTACATCGTCCCAAGGAGTAGGGACAAGGTCAACATTGATCACATGAACTTCAAATCCCGTCCCGAGGTCCCGGGACACCTTCAAAGGCTAAAACGGAGCTCGTGCGCAAGCGAAACGCAACGAAACCAACTCGGAACTTCACGAAACTTTGCGAAACTTCACGAAACCTCTTTAATAGCCTCCTAACCTCCAAATATGCGCGTGTACCTGCAATATAGACACAAAAACGCAGGAGGGCCAAAACGGAGAGAAATAGGAGCTGAAACGCAAGTAAAAGTGCGGGAAACACAATGTAAAGCTCGTGAACAAGGGGCTATATACACGTAAATATATGACACATCAATAGCTTTCCAACCCAAAAGATTTTCACACTCAGGAGTAACCTAGCAACTAAGTGTCTTGCGAGTATTCGTTTCTCTGTGGTTCGACCCCTTCTTACCGCTAGCTATAGTTAGTAGTCCGTAGGGTTTATCTTAGATTTCAGCGATACGACTTAGCTGTGTCATATGTGCTCATGTATACCACGTTCGTGTAATTGTAGTAGACGCTTGGACTTGCTGGATGTGCTGATGTAGACGTTTGGTGTTTATGCTCCGAAGTTGGAGGACGTTTTGTAGAGGTGTATTTGCTACGGCGTACTGGGAAGAATGCCCCAGGGACGTAGGTTAGTGATTTGTTGGGGAAGTCGAAGGATATGTCTTGGACTCTGCGGGGAATGTCTGTATAGGTGTGTGGACTCCATGGGGAGGAAGTGATACTCCACAGGGACGTGTAAGAGGGTGTAAGGACTCGCGAAGAGTGCTCGTGTTTCTGCTTCTGTACCGTGTATTAAATGCTTATTACACGAGTATGGCGGACTGTAGGTGACGCCTTAACCAAGGCATAGCGGGATGTGCTAGCGCATGTGGCGGACTTTAGGTGACGCCTTAACCATGAAAGCTTGCGTGCATGAAGAAAAATACTTGGGCTTGACGGGCCTAATATGGAGAGACAACGTGGAACAAAACACGCCTCAGAAATTGCCTTGTTGACTAGTGATTCTTCCGGGGAATCTCTTATCAATTGGCGACTTCAAACGTGAACTCATTTACACATGTCGCGGCTTCAAATCCGGAATAATTCGAATCCTGCGATTGTCTTCTGAAATCTTCATTTTCGCCTGCTTTGACCATGAGACGTGGTATCTGGTGATTTGTTTGGATTCACGTGATACTCGTCTCTCTTGGACTTTGGATGCGTGGTGCCTGGGATGATTCTTGGACATGTTAGGGCGGTGTTTGGTGTTAGGACCAACGTTCGGGTGGTTTTTGTTTGATGCACACATGGAAGTGTTATGCTTTTAGCGTGCATGCTCATGTTTGTAGCGATTTTGAAGGTGTCGCTTAACCGTAGGTGTGTGTGTTTATGGCAAGGGTGTCTTCAAAATGCGAAAAATTAACCCATTTTTCGTTGTATAGGTTGATTCTTGATAGGAAGCGTCAGCCCCCAGTTGTCTTGGTCATGGTTTCGTTCTAAAGGTTTGATTCTTGATGGGAAGCGTCAGCCCCCAGTTATCTTAGTCATGGTGCCGGTGTATATGAGCCCCCAGTTTGACCGAGTTATGGTGTATAACGATGGTCAAAGTATGTAAAAAGCTATGGGTTGCATTAGGATAAAGGTGTTTTTGGATTACCCCCTCGAGTTTGACTAAGTTTTGAGTGAAAACTAAGTCAAAGTGGGGTGCAGGATGTGCCTTGGTAGCAGGAGTTTTTGGATAACCCCCTCGAGTTTGACTAAGTTTTGGATGAAAACTAAGTCAAAGTGAAGAGCATGGTGTTTGGATTACCGTCGTCTTCGCCCTTAGTTGTCCTGGTGATCTTGTGTAATAAGGATTGTGTGAATCCATCATTACATGACCGTTTGTTGTAGCTTGGCTTGAGCTTGTAGTTGTCTTTCTCTTCCATGCTGTATTGTGCTTCCGTGGACCTGCGTAGTTAGTAGGCTCGGGTTTGAAAGTGAAATGATTCCCGATTGGGATGTTTGGATGTTTTCGTTGAAAAATCATTTTTGTAAAAGATTCATTTTAGTTGTCGAAATGAGCTTTAAAAATGAACGCTTAAAATGTCGGTTGTTAAGCTTTATGCAAGATGAAAGAATGTTAGACGTTGTGAGCTTGAGCTAGAGTTGTGAAGCCCCCAGTTGTCGAGGATGAGAATTCGGGGGAATCTCATGACAACACGGAGTGGGATGTAGTGCTAGATTCGGTTGTGCTTTGCGTAAGCTGCCTACGTATCCACGAATGTGGAATCAAACCGGCGTAGTTCGATAGAGCTTTCGCTCAAAATGTGTTAACTCGAGTGAGTTAAATTCGAAGAATGCTTTTCCTCAAAGTAGGTTAACTCGAGTGGTGAGTTAAATTTTTTTTTTTTGGGAAAAGCTTGGACTTCGAAGATTCGAGATGCGTTTCAAGGATTTGAGATGCATTTTCGAAAGGCACATTTTGCAAAAGCATGTGTTTGGAAAAGCGAAGTTTTGAGTGTTGAGTTAAATTTGAAAGGTGATTAGCTATTTTGAGGACGCATGTTTGAAAAAGCGCGTTTAAAATTAGTGTATCGGCTCGTGGGAGCGTTTTCAGAACTGAGAAGTTTGGAAATGAGCGGTTTAAATGTCGCTAAATTGTTTGATTGGAAGAGGGTTGACTCGATATCCGAGTCAATGGGATGCTTAAAATGCCGAAAAGTTTGAAAAACAAAGACGAATCGTATGCGTGACTCGAGACTCGACATTGATAGGGATGTAAGTGACTGTGACACGTGCATCGGTAAAGCCTCCGGCTTGGCGACTCATGGTTGCTTCAGTGGCATGAAGTTATTCCTGCAAAACGAACAAGGTTAGACGAAAAAGTAGAGTACTACTCCTAGGTCTAGCACAACTTCGTCTCGACGTAGTCGTTTTAACGCCTCGATAAAGAAACAGTTTGCCTTGGATTTTTGTGGATTTTTGTGGATTTTTGTGAGGATGTCCTTGACTTTGGAAGCTTTAGACATAGGGATGCTTTGTGTAAAAGGGTTGCTTGAGCTCAAGTGAGCGGCCTACGTATCCGTGGTTACAGTATCAAACCTAGCGTAGTTCGAAAAGGGATGTATTTGTTTTGGTGAGGAGGTGTTTATGTGGAAAGGTGCGTTTTTAAGTACCTGCTGGTCCGAAAGGGGTGTTTATGTGTTTAACCCTGATAATTGCATCCTAAGGGTGGGTTCTCCTCAGTCGATCTAGGCTGCTTGTTTATCGCATCAAAGTCCAATTTGGTGGAGGGAGGTGTTCGTGTTCGCCGTTTGGGAAAAGAGGAGTATTCCTATTCTCCAGCCTCGATAATTGGATGAACCATCGAAGTATGTCGCTTCATCATTGATGTTGTAAATTCTGTCGTCGGGAAATGATGTAGTGTCGATAACGGACTCCTTGGTGTCAAATTCGGCTCAGAGCAATGTCCACCGTGCCATATGTCCTTTTGGCACGGGCTCCTTGAAGAGGTTTTAGACTGGGTCCATTTTTGTAGTAGACCTTTGTTCACTTAGCCACTTGACTTTCGGGCTTTCTTTTTGTTGTTTTTGTCCTTTCTTAAAGACCTTGAGACTTGTTTCTTTTTTGATTGGAAACTTTGAGATTTGTTTCCTTTTGACTTTGCCCTTTTTGCCGTTGTTTTCACCTTTGATTGTATTCCCTTTTTATGTTTGAGAATTAAATCGGGCCCTTTGTGGCTTGGGCTCGAGCCGACTTTGCGGACCCTATGGTGGGAAGGTTGCATGTGATCATGTGTCTATCACGCCGGACTCCTCTGACAAGTTCGTTTGCTTATTAGACACGCGATCGAGTACACGGAGGGCGATCCAGGAATACTCATACTTTTGGTCGCGATCAAATTCATGACCACTGTGGAGCTCCAAATTAATGGATCCTCCTCCAAACGCAGCGGAGTAGTAGACCACAAGCAGACTATCGAACCGTAGGTGTTTGGTCGTCGACAACCTTCTTGTTTTTGTCTTGTACTTGATATTGACTTGGACCTTCGTACCCGGCCTAGACCTCCTTCGGATAGCTACTCCTAGGATGCAATGTATGTCGGTGCAAAATGGTTTTGTATAAGAAATGTGAGTAAAAAGGGTAAAAGGAAACTGGGTTATAAGCAAACTTATTCCCTTATCGATTTTTTAAAATGTCGTAGTCGAAGACTCGATTATCCTAGACTGACAGAGATTGACTCAATGCTTAAGACTTGACCCGTATTTAAAAGACTCGAATTGCTTGAGGGGATCCGCCAGATCGTGAATGGTGCTTGAGTGGACGCCTTGTCAGTTGCTTCGTGATGCACGTGTCGTGGGTACACGTCGATGCCCATGGTGTCGAGACTTGATTAACGCATACTTTGATTCGCCTTGTCTTTGAAACGGTTTTGATGAAAGTGAGAGGGTGTTTCGAGTTGAAATGTGTTGTCACATTTTGACTCTGTGCAAGAGATGATTCAAGGTAGTGACGAGCTACTTGAACCGAGGGTGCTACGAAAATGCGATGAAAACGGTAGTGCCCGTTTTCATGTATTTACTTAAGGAAGAGTTAAACCGAAGCGGCTAGAGCCACTTGGTCCGACATCAAAAGTCCTCGGGATTGAGTTTGCACATTCTCGGGTTTTGTGCTTTTGCGAAAAGAGGAATGCCTGATCCTGGAAGGTTTTGGGCTAGTGAAAACCTTCGAAAAATGCTTATATTGAAAGAGGTAAAGGCCTTGAGCCGTGAAACTCCTCGAGAATGGGCTGACATCCTCGGGTTTGAAAAGAGTTTTGCGATAAAAAGGTTGCGATGACCGCGATTCAGGCGGCCGATTTTGGGCTAGAAATGTTTTAAAACGTTTCATGCTCGACGATGTTTGGTGATAAAAAGCTAGAAGTTTATGTTAACGGTGTGTTGCTAAGATCCTATTGGCGGATGCTCGAAATGGCGTTTAAGCTATTTGAGTCGAAGGTGTCAAAATGTGATGAGGACGAGCTTGCTCGTCCACATGGATTTTGTCAAAGAAGAAATGGATCGAGATGGTTTGAGCCATTCAATCCGATGTTAGAATCCACAAGATTGGGCTTGGCCATTCTTGGGTATGGCGAGGGATGCTGCTTACTGGGCTGGTTCGCCAATGAGTCGTTTGAAAAGGTTTTGTTTAGAAAGGTTTGAAAAGGCCAAGGGCCGTGAGTTCGCTTTGAAAGACTCATCAAGAATGTGTCCTAATTCTTGGGTTATGCTATGTGAAAAAGCATGCGATAAATGGGTTAGGATAACCGTGGGTTATTTAATCCATTTATGTTTTCAAAGGCTTAGGGAAAGTGGGGTTTGTGTTGGGTTGCTCACGATGTTTGCAATGTATTTAATTAACAATTGTTCATTCGTTAGTTCATTTTTATTGCACGGATTTTTATGTCGTGTTGTTTGATTGTTTTGTTTAATTTTTGTCTGTTGTTCATTGTTTATTTGTTTGTTTTTAGCTTGAGACTAGAAGTAAGCAAACTTATTCGTATTATTCATTAAAGAAGAATTGTTTGACAAATCATAAAAAGTCTAAGCTAAAACTAGAAGTTGTGTCGACGGGTGACGCGACACCTAAAGGGTTAGATCCTAAGAGGATTTCTTCTTCTTTGCGTTTGCCAACGCCTCCGTTCTCGCCATCTTCCTTTTAAGTCGTGATGGTTTGCATTTTATAGGCGCATCCTCGCACGTCAGTTCATTCCCAATGTCTGCGTTAGGGGTTGGGTTGTTTTCGGGTATGACAAAGTCTGAATGATCTATGAGAGGAAGTGATCCTGTGAAGATTGTGGGGTTATATGGAGGGTGATCTTTGTCGGATGATTTGGGTTTAATCCTTTCGTCATCTTGGACCGTGGCTTGGTTGGACATAGGCCATTCGTCCCTTTTATCGTTGAACGGAGCGTCAATGATTTGATTGTCGCTTGGTTTGATATTGTTGGAGCAGTTCATAATGGGAGGTGATCCCACGAAGATTGTGTGGTCGGCGAAAGGGTTGGCGTCGTTGAACGTTTGAGACGGTTTGTCGAGCTTTCCTTGGTCGATGAGATCTTGGATGGCGTGCTTGATTTGAAGCGATTTTACGTGTCGTGGCCTTTGCCTGCATGGTATGCACGATAAGCATTTGGGTCCCAAAGTTTTGGCTTTTTGTCTTCGGGCGGCTCGCTAGTAGGCCCGATTGGTTGTAGGTAGTTGTTTTCAACCAACCTATGGAATGCCCTAGTGTAAGGCATGAAGCTCCTGTAGCTTTTGGTTGCGAATCGTCAAGGTCATCCCACAGTGTAGTTTTCTCACTCTTGGTCGCGAGGAGATTTTGGTGAGTTATCTTGGTAGGTATGGCGGTGTATCGGCCATCGTCTTGCGATCTTAAGATCGTCTTCAATCGGCGCCGACCGGATGAGTTGTTCGAAGTCTTGGATGTTCTTTGTCTGCATTATAATTGATACACGGGTCGCAGGTTGTTTATGAACTTAGGCACAAGTTCGTCCTCATGCGGGCGATTTGGAATTCGTGCGCTTAGCTTTTTCCATCGAGAGAGATACTCGGTGAAGCCTTCATTGTCCTGTTGGTTAAGGGCCTCGAGAGTGTGGATGGAGACATGCGTGTCGGTCTTCTCCTTGATACGTTGCTCCAAACGCCTTATCTCGGTCTTGTGGTGATTTAGCAGGCGTTCGAGGTCGTCAGTCAGCTTGGTGATTTGTTCACGGAGTGCGTTAACATCATCATTGCCAGCCATTTTGCGGGTGTAGGTTCGTTTCTTGTAGGGGATGACTATGTGATTCTTAGTACGGCGAGTATCCAGCTGAGGCCTATATTTCACTTCGTATATTAGTGACACGACTCGACCCACTAGACTCACGATCACTCTAAGCATTCATTTTTAGCTTATTTCTTTGTTTAGAAAGACCTTTTATGTTTTGAAAAAGGAGATTCTCGAAAAGGTTTTAGCTAAAGGAAGTTTTTGAGGCGAGGACGTGTGCGCACGTCTCGTCTCGATGATGTTAGCTTTGTCGAGCCCATTTAACGGTTCATCGTTAAGGGCTCGAGCCTAGGTGGGTGAAAGGGGTTTGACTTCAGAGCGGTTAGCTAGTTGAGTCGTGAATGTTGAGAAAGGATTAGGTTGTGTGGCGTGTATCTAATTAAACCTACTAGGTTCAATGTTCATTTTAGGCGTTCATTTTAGCTCATTTCATTGTTTTGAAAGACCTTTTAAGCTTGAAAAAGGAGATTTTCGAAAAGTTTTGGCTAAAGGAAAGTTTTTGAGACGAGGATGTGTGCGCACATCTCGTCTCGATGTTAAAAATTTTGCTTTGCACCCGTCGAACTAGTATCGGTGATTTGCCGAGGTGAGCTCGAGTTCGGATGTGTAAAAGAGAATGGATTCGACTCGAGAGTGGTTAACAAGTCGAGTCGAGGATGTAACCTAGAGAAAGAAATTCACGAGCTCGGGTTTTAATCCTTGCTCGGGTTTTTGCTTGTTAGTGAAAAAGGGAATTTTGAGAAAGCTTGTTTCAAAAATTTACGATAGTTTTGTTTGAAAAGTGTTAGTTTTGTTAGATGTTAGGTTCATTTATCTTTGAAACGTTTAAGCGATTTTTCGAAGATATGAATGCAAATGCTCGTTTTGAAAAAGACCATGGAGTGCATAGCCTCGAACTTGTACGTATGACACGACTCAAAGGGTAGGGTCAAGTCGGGTACACCTCCAACTATCTTGAGTACGCTTTGGCAGATACTTAACCCCTTCATTTCCTTACGCCAGGGCGATAGGTTTTCTGAAGGGAGCACTAGGGCGGTCAAGATAGTCGTTTACGGCAAGCCGTGGAGGGGCGAGAGGAAAGTTAGTCCGGCATGTGCTTTATCGAGTGGACAAGCCTGCATGTGGGAATTACCTCTCGAGGGTGCAAAGAGTGCCTAGATTCCAAAAGGAATGGACTCTAAACGAATGTGCATAGCTCAAATATGTATACATGGATTGTTCTAGGCTTTCAAGTTTCATCTCTTTATTTTTAAAAGGAAAAAGCTAGTTTTAAGTTTTAAAAATAAAATCTCCCCAGCGGAGTCGCCAAACTGTGGAACCCGGGAATCGAGACGAGGGACCCAACTCGGCGTCTTGCTTAAGGGCGGATTAAGTTAAAAAGATTAAGTTAGAAAAACCTTTTAGAACTGTTTGGAGTCGCCCCCTAATTATCGCGGAAATTAGGAACCTGCTACCATGTTCTAAGCTAAAAACATGTCTTAGATTTTGGAGCACGCCGACACCCCTAGATCTAAGGTTGTGAAACCAGATTGGATTCGGGGTGAGGGTACTCTAGAAAAAGAGTTAATTCAATTAATGATTTATGAAAACCTTTTAGAAAAGCCTATGTAAAAATAGCCTCTACTGACCTAGAACAATCCAAGTAAGATGATAATTGAGCTAATGTTATCGCTACGTACAAGTGCGAAAAAGTTTGTAAAAAGAATGCAGATGCAGATGCAAAAAGATTGATTAAAATCCTCAGTTTAGCATGTTTAACTTATTAACGAAAACAGTTCAGTTAAAGGTCGAATTCATTGTTTAAGTTGATTTTAATGCAAAAAAAGAAGGTGCAAGATGCATGCAAATAAAATAAAGTTCGATTGTCCATTGGTTTATTTTAAAAGGGTCGGTTGCTTATGCGACTTTGGCGTGTCATCAGATATGGAGTGTACCCGAAGTAAATAGAACACTTGGAGTGCAAGCGTATTTGGGTGCCAAAGCGGGCTAAAGTGTAGTCCCCTTTGTTAGTCCATAGAAAATAAGAAAAAGCTTTGATCCAAGTGGATCGGTACCTACCTTATCCTGACGCTTTAGATCTGGGTAGAGCTTCGCTTCTTGAACTTAAAAGGAGGATGAATTCAACACGGGATGGTGTGTTGAACTCAAGGATTTGAGTGCTTGAGGCTTTGAGAGAGTTTTGTAGTGTGTTTGCTGTGAAAGATGGTTGTGAATTGTGTTTTTCGAGGTCAGGTATAGGGGTGTATATATACTAAAAACCTCGGAGAAATTAGGAAATCCGGGGATAAAAACAAGCCAGGAAACCGCATAGCCTTATGCGGTTGCCACCCCAAACCGCATAAGACTATGCGGTTTGAAGGTGTGGTTTTTTGCGTAGTTTCCTAGTTCCGGTTTGATTATATCTCGAAAAGATTTAGTATAATCCTTGCTTGTACGTCAAGGAAAAGGCCTAGGATATTTCTGAGATATTTTGATGCTCAGGGCTTTGGAGTGCGGGCCAAAGGCCGGGTTTGGGCTCGGTTTCGGGCCCGAGACCCGGAAAAATGAAAAGGGTGTATTTGCATAGATTTTGTGAAATAAGGTAAGACGTGAGGTTGTATTTTGTGTAAGAGGAGGATAAATGGAAGATCTAGCCGCCGGACCTAAATTTAGGGATTTAGGAATGCTGAATTAGACCTTGTTAATGTAAAAGGGCTAATTGTAGTGCAAATGCGAAGCACATGCCAAATGAAGCAGGACAAGGACCTAGCTAGACTCTAAATGGACAAAATGAACGTTTATTTAAATGCGATGTGACGCGACCTAAATCATTTTAACATTTCAAACGACTCAAAATGAATTCGACATTAGTTAGAACCGTTTAAGTCAACGTTAAAGCATGCGTAATAAAAGTCCGTGTTACATCACAGGGTTTTGTTTGGGAGGGTACGGATATGGGTATCCACAAGAGTTTGTCAAAATTCCTTGTAGAGCCGTTCGAGTCGAGTCTGTTTCGGCCTTTGATCCTGTGGGCGCGTTTTCGATAAGCGGGATCCTCGTAGCTAGACGTGAGATCCTTCTCGATGTGAGTGCCAATTTCGACGAGATGTTCAAAATTTCGAACATTGCAGAAGTGGAAGTAATATCGCCAGGCGGGTCGTAAACTGAAAAGGAAGGTGTGTATGAGCTCGTCCTCGTGTGGGTGGTCGGGCACTCGGGCAAGTAGTTTCCTCCATCGGACGAGATGTTTGACGAAGCCTTCGTTATCCTTTTGATGAAGAGCTTCGAGGGCATCAAGAGAGGCTGGGTTGGCTAGTTCTTTCTTGATGCGTCGTTCCAAACGTTCAACTTCGGTCCGATGCAAAGCTTTTAGGTGATTGATGTCTTTTGCAAGTTGATTGATGTGGCTTATCACCTCGTCGGTGGGTGGCCAATATTCGTCGTCTTCATTATCACTAGACCAAACCGCATTGATTTGGTCATCAGAGGGCGTGATGAGGTAAGAGCAGTCTAGTATAGGGATTGACCCCACGAAGATTGCATGATTACCAAGCGGGTTTTCATTGTTTGAAGGCTTGGTGGGTTGAGATGGTTTGCTAAGCTTTCCTTGATCAATGAGATCTTGGATAGCGTTCTTGAGCCTAAAGCAGTTCTCGGTGTCATGCCCCTTGCCTCGGTGGTATGCACAGAAGGCGTTGGGGTTCCAAGATTTAGGCTTCTTGTCTTCGGGCGGCTCGCTAGTAGGCCCAATTGGTTGCAGGTAGTTCTTCTCGACCAACCTTTGAAATGCCTTGGAGTAAGACATAAAGAGAGTGTAACACCCGGTGTTGTCCGAGGTTATTCGGGCCGGGTACCCCGTTGAAGAGATTCATGTGTTGGCTCAAGTGACATAGTGCTTAAAAGGATTGTAAGTACAACTCATATCAACAAGATGCATCTTCTTTTCTGGTGGCTCATCTTAAGAACTCTTCAGTTAAGCGTGCTTGCTAGAGAGTAGTGTTAGGATGGGTGACCTCCTGGGAAGTTCTCAGGATGCGCACGAGTGAGGACAAAGTGCGCTGGAAAGGACTCGTGTTGGTTTGTGGGCGATGTACGCAGCCTGGCGAGCTACCGTGAGTGACTTTCCGGCCTTCAATTGGGGCCGGGGTGTTACAAAGAGGGTCTAAGTTTCTCTTGGCCTTGGGAGGCGGCGAGAAGGTAGTTGCAAAGGCGTCGAGGGTGTCATCGTCGAGGTTACCGACGGTACGATTCTCTTCGCTCTTGGCTGCTCGGGAGGATTTAGAGGAGCTCCCTTGATAAGCGTGACCGGTGTATTTGGCCATTGTGCCGGTTCTAAGGTCGTCTTCGATTTGGGTACCGACCTTGGTTAGCTCTTTGAAGTTCTGAATGTTGCTGTACCTCATGTAAAATTGATACACGGGTCGCAGGTTATTTATGAACTTCGGTACAAGTTCGTCCTCACGGGGACGATTAGGGATTTGAGCGCTTAGCTTCTTCCAACGAGTGAGGTAGTCGGTGAAGCCTTCGTTGTCCTTTTGAGAGAGGACTTTTAGGGTGCGGATCGAGACTTGGGTGTCTTCGTTGTCTTGATATTGTCGATCGAACTCGACTGTGAGTTCTTCAAAGGTGGGAACCCGTTGTGGGTCGAGTAAGTAGAACCATGTCTTAGGCACTGCTGCTAGAGAGTACGGGAAGAGAGTTAGCCAGTGCCTGGCGTCGACCCCTTTGATGGCCATTTGGGACTTAAAAGCTCGAATGTGGATGATCGGGCTCTCATGTCCTTGAAAGATAGGAAGATCACTAAGGGCGAGCTTGTTAGGAAGCTCATCCTTGATGCTAGGAGGTACGTTTTCGTTCTCCTTATGGATGGAATAGGTGCTTGAGACATAGAGTCTCTCCTCCATAGCTTGGAGTTTCTTAGCATGCCTATCGGCTTCCTCCTTAATCTTGAGTTCCATACGTTCCACCTCGACTGTATGGTGGGTCAAAAGGCCCTCAAGGTCAGCGGTCAGCTTTGCAACTTCGTCACGGAGTGCGTTGACTTCTTCGTTGTTGCCGGCCATTTTGCGGGTGTAGGTTCGTTTCTTGTAGGGGATTATTACACGGTGTTTGGTACGGCGAGTATCCAGCTGAGGCCTGTATTTCACTTCGTATATTAGGGACACGACTCGACCCACTAGACTCACATTCATTTTTAAGCATTCATTTTAGCTCATTTCTTTGTTTAGAAATACCTTTTACGTTTTGAAAAGAGGAGATTTTCGAAAAGGTTTTAGCTAAAGGAAGCTTTTGAGACTAGGATGTGTGCGCGCATCTCGCCTCGATGTTAAAACGTTTTGCTTTGCACCCGTCGAACTGATATCGGTGATTTGCCGAGTTGAGCTCGAGTTCGGATGTGTAAAAGAGGGAGGATTCGACTCGAGAGTGGTTAGCAAATCGAGTCGAGGATGTTAAAAGTGGAGTCTAGGCCGTGTGACCTAGGAGATTGAAATCCGCGAGCTCGGGTTTTATTCCTTGCTCGGGTTTTTGCTTGTTAGTGAAAAAGGAGAATTTTGAGAAAGCTTGTTTCAAAAATTCGCGATAGTTTTGTTTGAAAAATGTTAGTTTGTTAGATGTTAGGTTCATTTATCTTTGAAACGTTTAAGCGAGTTTTCGAAGATATGAATGCAAATGCTTATTTTGAAAAAGACTATGGAGTGCATAGCCTCGAACTTGTACGTATGACTCAAAAGGGGTGAAAATGAGTCAGTCGGGTACACCTCCAACTACCTCGAGTACGCTTTGGCAGATACTTAACCCCTTCATTTCCTTACGCCGGGGCGATAGGTTTTCTGAAGGGAGCACTGGGGCGGTCGAGATAGCCGTTCTGACAAGCCGTGGAGGGGCGAGAGGAAAGCTAGTCCGGCATATGCTTTATCGAGTGGACAAGCCTGCATGTGGGAACCACCTCTCGAGGGTGCAAAGGGTGCCTAGATTCCAAAAGGAATGGACTCTAAACGAATGTGCATAGCTCAAATATGTATACATGGATTGTTCAAGGCTTTCAAGTTTCACCTCTTTATTTTTAAAAGAAAAAACTAGTTTTAGTTTTAAAAATAAGATTTCCCCAGCGGAGTCGCCAAACTGTGGAACCCGGGATCGGACGGGACCCAACTCGGCGTCTTGCTTAAGGGCGCTTTTAAAAGTTAAAAAAAAGATTAAGTTAGAAAAACCTTTAAAAACTGTTTTGGAGTCGCCACCTAATTATCGCGGAAATTAGGAACCTGCTATCATGTCCTAAGCCTAAAGACATGTCCTAGATTTTGGAGCACGCCGACACCCCTAGATCTAAGGCTTGTGAAACCAGAATGGATTCGGGGTGAAGGTACTTTAGAAAAAGATGAATTCAATTAATGATTTATGAAAACCTTTTAGAAAAGCCTATGTAAAAATAGCCTCTACTGACCTAGAACAATCCATGTAAGATGATAATTGAGCTTATGTTAACGTTACGTACAAGTGCGAAAAAGTTTGTAAAAGAATGCAGATGCAGATGCAAAAAGATTGATTAAAACCCTCAGTTTAGCATGTTTAACTTGTTAACGAAACGGTTCAATTAAAGGTCGAATTCATTGTTTAAGTTGATTTTAATGCAAAATAAGAAGGTGCAAGATGCATGCAAATAAAATAAAGTTCAATTGTCCATTGGTTTATTTTATAAGGGTCGGTTGCTTATGCGACTTTGGCGTGTCATCGGATATGGAGTGTACCCGAAGTAAATAGAACACTTGGAGTGCAAGCGCGCTGGGTGCCAAAGCCGGGGGGGCGCTAAAGTGTAGTCCCCTTTGTTAGTCCATAGAAAATAAGAAAAAGCTTTGATCCAAGTGGATCGGTACCTACCTTGTCCTGACGCTTCAGATCTGGGCGGAGCTTCGCTTCTTGAACTTAAAAGGAGGATGAATTCAACACGGGATGGTGTGTTGAACTCAAGGATTTGAGTGCGTGAGGCTTTGAGAGAGTTTTGTAGTGTGTTTGCTGTGAAAACTGGTTGTGAATTGTCTTTTTCGAGGTCAGGTATGAGGAAGTATATATACTAAAAACCTCGGAGAAATTAGGAAACCCGGGGATAAAAACAAGCCAGGAAACCGCGTAGCCTTATGCGGTTGCCAGGGCAAACCGCATAGGCTTATGCGGTTGCCACCCCAAACCGCATAAGGCTATGCGGTTTGGAGGTGTGGCTTTTTGCGTAGTTTCCTAGTTCCGGTTTGATTATATCTCGAAAAGATTTAGTATAATCCTTGCTTGTACATCAAGGAAAAGCCCTAGGATATTTCTGAGATATTTTGATGTTCAGGGCTTTGGAGTGAGGGCCAAAGGCTGGGCTTGGGCTCGGTTTTGGGCCCGAGACCCGGAAAAATGAAAAGGGTGTATTTGCATAGATTTTGTGAAATAAGGTAAGACGTGAGGCTCTATTTTATGTAAGAGGAGGCTAAAAGGAAGATCTAGCCGCCGGGCCTAAATTTAGGGATTTAGGAATGCTGAATTAGAACTTGTTAATGTAAAAGGGCTAATTGTAGTGCAAATGCGAAGCTCATGCCAAATGAAGCGGGACAAGGACCTAGCTAGACTCCAAGTGGACAAAATGAACGTTTATTTAAAGCGATGTGAAGCGAGCTTAATCATTTTAACATTTCAAACGACTCAAAAATGAATTCGACATTAGTTAGAACCGTTTAAGTCAACGTTAAAGCATGCTTAATAAAAGTCCGTGGTACATCACAGGGTTTTGTTTGGGAGGGTACGGATATGGGTATCCACAACTACACAGAGCATTTTTAGGCCTAATTCACAATTAAGCCAAAAACCGTTCTCTACGCCTCAAAATTACAACTTTATGGTTTCTATGCGCCATAATAGTCCCCAACAACACACCATTACAAGCAATTGCATTTTGGTCACCCCGATCAAAAACCCCCAATTCGTCTTAATTACTCCGTATAACTACGACTTAAGACGGCGATTTGAAAGCCTTAACTCAACATTTTCGCAAAATTGAAGCTATAGGCATGCTATACACATTATGGGCATCCTACACCGAAGTTTAATTGAAATTCCGGGTCGGAAAATCCGGGTTCGTTTTCGGGTCGGAAACCTAATTTGGACGTTTTTCATGCAAAGACGGTCTAAATCATAATCAATTCACACATACATGTTCACATGGCATAATGCAACACAATGACGTCAATTTCAAGCATTCAAACGGTAAATTTCAAGCAAAACTCGGGTTTTCATTCAAAACCCGTCTTTTCAACATTTCTTGCTAAAACTAGCTAATTACAACGACAAATAACGTAAAAGCAAGCTAAAATGGAGCATTACCTGGTTCCATAGCAAGGCAACGCAACGAAAACGAGCTAAAACGGTTGAGAAATAGAAATTTGGTGTTTTTAGAGTGAAGAAACCGAAAATGAAGTTATGAGGCAAGTATACGGTGTGCTCGTGTTATAAGCAGCACTCCCAGCCAGCAGGGGAAACCGCATAGCCTTATGCGGTTCGCCCCCCAAACCGCATAGGCTTATGCGGTTTGCCCCTGTGGCTTTTCTTGGTTTTTCCCGTTTTACACCTACCTCTCGATTCCTAATTCATCTTGGCCCTAATGCAACTCCAAGTACGCCCCGTGCTTGGGTTAAGGCGTCACCTACAGCCCGCCATACGCGTATATTAAGCATTTAATGTACGGTACGGAAGCAGAAGCACGAACGCTCTTCACGGGCAAACACATCATTTTCTCCTCAACGGAAGGCAATCATATGCAATGACGACTACATAAACACTCCTCGGCGAGCCCAAGCATAAGCACTCTGCAATATACACCTAACTTCAAGCATTTCACTCTACATAGACGCTCCTCGGCGAGTTTAAGCACGAATACCTCACGAAACGCATCTGTACATCCAAGCATTGCAACCCTTACACATGCGCTCCTAGGCGAGATTAGACATCTCTACATCCATTCACCCTTACCCAATCACCTTGCACCCTTGCACATGCGCTCTTTCACGAGACCACGCACTACATGAAGACACTACAAGCAGCAGCACCAAGCATCCGACGATACCAAGCATATACAACGGCACTACGCAGCAGCACTACAAGCACAACGACGACATCCAGCAGGTTGGCAGGCCCTTATAGCATGCACGGACCGTCACGTCCTTAAACATGTACGCCCCTCCCCGTTTATCCCGGTTCGAAGCCCTCGTCTCACCCATGGACACATGCTTCGTTCCGCTGACTATATCGAGACCGTAATAGTCCGGATATGGTCGTGGAGTTTGACTAACGCTCTAGTCCGAGCTCAGTCAAACTGGGGGCTCTGTGGATACCCATATTCGTACCCTCCCACACAAAACCCTGTGATGTAACACGGACTTTTATTACGCATGCTTTAACGTTGACTTAAACGGTTCTAACTAATGTCGAATTCATTTTGAGTCGTTTTGAAATGTTAAAATGATTTAGGTCGCCTCACATCGCTTTAAATAAATGCTCATTTTGTCCATTTGGAGTTTAACTAGGTCCTTGTCCTGCTTCATTTGGCATGAGCTTCGCATTTGCACTACAGTTAGCCCTTTTACATTAACAAGGTCTAATTCAGCATCCCTAAATTCCTAAATTTAGGCCCGGCGGCTAGATTCCCCATTTAGCCTCCTCTTACACAAAATATAGCCCCACGTCTTACCTTATTTCACAAAATCCATACAAATACACCTTTTTTATTTTTCCGGGTCTCGAGCCCAAACCCAGCCTTTGGCCCGCACTCCAAAGCCCTGAACATCACAAATATCTCAGAAATATCCCAGGTCTTTCCTTGACGTACAAGCAAGAATTATACTAAATCTTTTCGAGATATAATCAAACCGGAACTAGGAAACTACGCTAAAAACCACACCTCCAAACCGCATAGCCTTATGCGGTTTGGGTGGGCAACCGCATAAGCCTATGCGGTTTGCCCTGGCAACCGCATAAGGCTATGCGGTTTCCTGGCTTGTTTTTATCCCCGGATTTCCTAATTTCTCCGAGGTTTTTAGTAGATATACTCCCCTATACCTGACCTCGAAAAACACAATTCACAACCAGTTTTCACAGCAAACACACTACAAAACTCTCCCAAACTCTCTCAAAGCCTCAAGCACTCAAATCCTTGAGTTCAACACACCATCCCGTGTTGAATTCACCCTCCTTTTAAGTTCAAGAAGCGGCTCGCCCGGATCTGACGAAGCTACTGCCCGGATCCAAGCGCCAGACGGTATGAACACCCGACCCTAACTGAAGGCCGGAAGGTCACTCACGGTAGCTCGCCAGGCTGCGTACATCGCCCACAGACCAACACGGGCCCTTTCCAGCGCACTTAGTCCTTACTCGTGCGCATCCTGGAAACTTCCCAGGAGGTCACCTATCCCAAGACTACTCTCCAGCAAGCACGCTTAACTGTAAAGTTCTTAAGATGAGCCACCAGAAAAGAAGATGCATCTTGTTGATATGAGTAGCACGTTCAACCCTTTTAAGCACTATGTCACTTAAGCCAACACATGAACCTCTTCAACGAGGTACCCGGCCCGAATAACCTCGGACAACACCGGGTGTTACACACCCCCCACTTGAAGAACGCAACGTCCTCGTTGCGCCTGGTCGCTACTTACAATATAGCATTCCAGAATCCTCCCCAGCTAGGTGCGTACCTGGCCAACAAGACACAGGATTCGACCACACGGTCGCCGGGTTGCTCTGTTACCATTTGTAACACCCCGGCCCTAACTGAAGGCCGGAAGGTCACTCACGGTAGCTCGCCAGGCTGCGTACATCGCCCACAGACCAACACGGGCCCTTTCCAGTGCACTTTGTCCTTACTCGTGCGCATCCTGGAAACTTTCCAGGAGGTCACCCATCCCAAGACTACTCTCCAGCAAGCACGCTTAACTGTAAAGTTCTTAAGATGAGCCACCAGAAAAGAAGATGCATCTTGTTGATATGAGTAACACGTTCAACCCTTTTAAGCACTATGTCACTTAAGCCAACACATGAACCTCTTCAACGAGGTACCCGGCCCGAATAACCTCGGACAACACCGGGTGTTACAAGGTAGGTACCGATCCACTTGGATCAAAGCTTTTTCTTATTTTCTATGGACTAACAAAGGGGACTACACTTTAGCGCCCCCCCCCCCCCACCCCGCCGGCTTTGGCACCCAGCGCGCTTGCACTCCAAGTGTTCTATTTATTTCGGGTACACTCCATATCCGATGACACGCCAAAGTCGCATAAGCAACCGACCCTTATAAAATAAACCAATGGACAATTGAACTTTATTTTATTTGCATGCATCTTGCACCTTCTTATTTTGCATTAAAATCAACTTAAACAATGAATTCGACCTTTAACTGAGCCGTTTTCGTTAACAAGTTAAACATGCTAAACTGAGGGTTTTAATCAATCTTTTTGCATCTGCATCTGCATTCTTTTACAAACTTATCGCACTTGTACGTAGCGGTAACATTAGCTCAAATATCATCTTACATGGATTGTTCTAGGTCAGTAGAGGCTATTTTTACATAGGCTTTTCTAAAAGGTTTTCATAAATCATTAATTGAATTAACTCTTTTTCTAAAGTACCCTCACCCCGAATCCATTCTGGTTTCACAAGCCTTAGATCTAGGGGTGTCGGCCTGCTCCAAAATCTAGGACATGTCTTTAGGCTTAGGATATGATAGCAGGTTCCTAATTTCCGCGATAATTAGGTGGCGACTCCCAAAACAGTTTTTAAAGGTTTTTCTAACTTAATCTTTTTTTTAACTTTAATGCGCCCTTAAGCAAGACGCCGAGTTGGGTCCCTCGTCATTCGATCCCGGGTTCCACACTATATTAATCAGCTGAATTGAAAAGATTACTAGAACTGAAACAAATTTAAAGAATACTTGAAACAAGGGTTTAAGAATTTAACTATTGGTCAATACACAATACAGTGTTGAAAGACGTGTTAGGTGAGGGGCAGCCTATTGAGAGCACTCTGTATTTTAATACGAAGTATGTTACTCCAAGTTACATTTATTGTATCTTTTCTAAAACTTAAAAGCTTTGGGTGACCATTGTTTGAGGTTGAATTCGCATTGTATTGGATTTAGTTACTCAGTCAAATTTTTTAGGACCGGTCATGTTTGGGTAAGATTCGAATCAAGTCAATTTTAAATTTTGGTGACAAAGACAAATTTTGAATTTTTAATATTTGTCAAAACTAATACGAGTACGGAGTACTTCGTATATAGATCAAATTTCAAATACTATATTTGGTCTAGATTTTATTGTCGTAATGTTTTAAAAAAAAATATCAATAATTTTTTCAAAATTTATAGAAACATCAGTTTTGAGTCGATTTGGGTCATGAGTCGTGTTACATGTTATTTGTAACAACCTGGCTTTTTAAATAGCTTAATTAAACTAGGCGGAAATATTAATTAAGTTTTAATCCTATTACAAGCCGAATAAAAGAAAGTAATACATTCTTAACGTATTACAAGCCGAGCAATAGATCTCTAAATTTAAGAATAGAGTATGTATCACATTGAAACCAACGATACAAATATAAATATAAATCTCCTCAAGCTTCGTTGGAAAATGCTTCGGGGTACCTGCGATTTAAATATATTAGGACCTTCAACCCGCACTCCCTAAAAAAGATTCCCATTCCCAATAAACATATAAAGACTCGTATATATTTATGTAATAAAAACATATATAGAACATATACGAAATATTAATAATAAAACAAAACGTCAAACATTCCAAATCATGATAAAAGCATAACTCATAATATTTTCATATATCATATAACTATAAAATTTCATTCAAAACAAACGGATAACATCATGTGAGTTTATTCAAATAGCACGAGGGATAGTCGACCCTTTTCATAGTAGTTCATCATATAACAAACAAAACTCACGAGTCTTGACTATGGAGCGGCTCGAATACTTTCATATTAAATCACCCATATAATTTCCTATCAAAGTGCACTAGTCGCTCAACCTCGTTCACAACATCGAGTACTGACTAGGTTACATTATCCCTACCTAGTGTCCAATGTCATAAGGATAATCCATCATCTATCAACTATGAACCAACAAACCAGTAAGGGCGGAGACATGCGAAACTCGACAAAAGCCAAGCCCGCGCGATAGCTACGTGCCGGAAGCATTTAACGGACTTTAATATGAACTAAAGATATCCAGTAGGTAATAAGGAGAATTAGTCCCTTGCCATTTTGTATGCATACGTGCGACTATTACACTACGACAGCTCCCCGGATGGGATGGTCTTTCCAATTACCTCGTATGGCCCCGCAGACATATCACTGATGCCCATCCTTGGGGTGTATATGCTACGTTAAATAACGACTAGGAGAGCCGTTAAATCACCTCGCCAATTCTGAAAAGAGGTCGAGTCCCCATACGCGGCTACTTTACACAACCCTGATCCTATAGTCTTCAACATGACGAACACCCGAGTAACTAACACTTAATTCATTTTCTCCAATTATTTGTTCTTCATAACTCGTGACAATTCTTACTAAATACATATCATCGTCAACTTATAAAATTAGATCTAAAGTAACGCAATTCTTTTAGTTAACACTCATCATGTAACTTAAACTTTGCACTTGAGTGGAGGGTATTTTATTTTGTTCGTTGATATGATGATTTAGTTTTAGTTGATTATTATTTTATTTATTCTCTTCTCGTTACTTATTTAAATATTATTTCGTGACTTCTCTTATTTTTATTTCTTCGTCCAAATTTTATATGTTTCTTCGTCCATCTTTTTATTATTTCGCTACTAACTTTAATATTATTTCGTGACTTTTTATTTGCGGTCCCTTTTAATTCTTAACTTATTTTAGTGGCTTGTTAAAATATGAGACTTTTCTTAAGTAAACAAATTTTAAGAGTCCAACTTAGTAGTTTCAAATTTTTATTTATAGGTCTTAAAATATTTGGTATTAGTGATAAAATAATCTTTTTGTTGTGATAGTTGATTTTTGTTCTAAACCACATTTTTATGCTTAGTCTGCTTTTTAGTGTGCAACTTTTTGTAATAATTACTCACACCAATTTTTATACTTGTACTTTATTTTTATACTTATACTTATTTTTTTGTACTTGTACATGCAATACTCAAATTACGATTCCTCACAATATAAAATCGAGAACTCTAAGTTAACAAATATTTTAAAAAAAAACTTTTAAAAGCCACAAAAAAAATTTCATGGGGAATTTTCCCCGTGATTATCATTGGTAGCAAATGCAACAACAAGTTTAGAGTTAAACCCCACGTTTTTGGTCAATTTCATAGGGTTACACCAGAAATTGTGATGAAAAAGACTGCATTTTTACATAGTTTTCATTTAACCCATTTTTCAGAAAACAACTTTGAGAGATTATTGGATAAGTTGACATAACCGCCATTGGTGAGAAAATTGAATGATTATTCTTGATTCTAAACTAAAATTCATAGGTTTCAAACTTAAAATTATAGGTTTCAAAACAAATTAAACTGCAGTGTGTATAAAACTAAAAACATAGGTTTCAAACTTAAAAAACATGATTCTAAACTTAAAATCACAAGTATAATAACGATATCATAGGCTCTCAATTATAGTCAAAAGTTTTCAACTTAAAATCATAGGTTGTCAAATTGCAGGAAGCTTTCGTACGCCGGGAGGCTGGTTTTGGTCAAGTCGGTTTTATCTACTCTTCATTCTTACTGGGCATCCATTTTTTTGTTACCTAGTACGGTGATTACTATGATAAAAAGTGTGTGTAGGAATTTCTTGTGGTCGGTTTCTAATGGTTATCACTCTCCGCCGGCGGTTAAATGGGAGGATGTCTGTCTTCCAAAAAAGATGGGCGGTTTGGGGATTAAGAATGCTAAGTTGTGGAATATTGCTAGTATTGGTAAGTTGGTATGGTGGCTGGCTTCTAAGCTTGATCACCTTTGGATTAAATGGGTGGCTCATGAATACCTCAAAGGCCAACAATGGCAGCTTTATACTCCTCGTCTTGATGCTAGTTGGGGGTGGAGAAAAATCTGTGCGGTGCGAGATGGCTCCTTGTAGGTTATAATGGTGATGAGTGGGTGGCAAAGACTGATGGCTATTCTAATAAATCAGGTTACTTGTGGTTAGCTGGATCTCATTCTACGGTGCCTTGGGCCTCTTTTATGTGGTGTCGTTATAATGTTCCTAGACACTCGTTTATTGGATGGTTGATTATTGTGGAACCCGGGGATCGAGGGGGACCCAACTCGGCGTCTTGCGTAAGGGCGCTTTAAGTTAAAAAGACTAATTTAGAAAAACCTTTAAAACTGTTTTGGAGTCGCCACCTAATTATCGCGGAAATTAGGAACCTGCTATCATGTCCTAAGCCTAAAGACATGTCCTAGATTTTGGAGCACGCCGACACCCCTAGATCTAAGGCTGTGAAACCAGAATGGATTCCGGGTGAGGGTACTTTAAAAAAGAGTAGTTCAATTAATGATTTATGAAAACCTTTTAGAAAAGCCTATGTAAAAATAGCCTCTACTGACCTAGAACATGTTGGGGTTTGGGGTTAGTGTCCTCCACAGTTAGTGCAATAACATAAATAAATCTCTAAAGGTACACAGGGTACATTTCGTATTTAATCAGTTGATTAACGTTTATCGATAACGGTTAGCTTGCTAGATAAGTTTGACGTTATTGTCATACAGATGGCGGTGATCAACTGGTCCCTAAGAGTCACACCTAAAGGATGTGTTTGAGAGATGTGATCATTTGAGAAAATGATCATATCGATGCCTTATTTAATGACTAAATGGTTAGTCAGTGTTGTGGACTAAGCGGTTAGTCGAATATGACTAAGAGGTTTGTCAAATGTATTATTTAATACTCCCTCCATTCTTTCCATTTAGCCCCATATACCCTTTTTAGAAAATTTTTTCATTTAGCCCCATTTCCCTTTTTAGTAACCTTTTCTCTCACATACCCCAATTTTTCTCTCACATACTTTACTTTTTCTCACTCACAACTAATTTTTTTATTATTAAACTATCACTATTTTTCTCCATCATACCCCACATTTTACACTTTTTCTTAATAATTGTGAAAAAGTGAAGGGGGCCAAATGGAAAAAATGGAGGGAGTAATGATTAAATGATATTAGATGAGAGGAATTAGCTGTAATTCGTGAATTGAATATAACAGGTTATATTTAATTATTACGTATAATGTAGGCTAATTATTATAAACAGTTATAATAAATTAGTAAATTATAAATATAAGGATATTTATGATTCATTATAATATAAGGATATTATAATTACATTATATATTAAAAGCCAAAGAAAACTAATTAAATGGGTTAAACTTTTAATTAGATTGGGCTTTTAAATTTGGAAGTGGAAAAGTCCACTACCCACCTTGGTTTAGACGTGTGGTTTAGGGTATTTGAGGGAGTAGTTTCCTTCCTCTCTACTTAATCTAATCACTCTCCTAATCTCATCTAACCTAATCACAATTCTACATAGCACACAACACAAAACCTAGAGAGAGAATCAGTTTTCTCCTCTAATTTCTTCTAGCAATTCAAGGGCATATCACAAATACATCTTGGGTGAGATTATTAGGAGATACCATATTTTTGGTATTGATCTTAGGCCAATTCATAAGGATTAAAAGGTTAATTCTTATTCTTTTATTATGTTATGCAATTTCTATTTTATGACCATTAATCTTATAAAGTTTTTCATTATAATCCTGTGATTTTTAAGGTCTATATACGGATATAAACCTACAAGTGGTATCAGAGACTTAGGGCACATGAATTTTTATAAGGTTTTCATAAAAATCGATTTTGTATAAATTTAAAACAATTTTTGAGATGGCCGAATTATATTGTGTTTGTGCCGTGTTGTTTTGTATTCTTTTTGGCTTATTTTGGTCTTTTTGATTCATAATTATATAATGTTTTAAGATGTTAAAACGATTACATATGATTTAGAATGAGTTTTGATTTAATACCGATTGAATTAGAACTAAAAGGACCAAAATTTATGTATGTTAATGAACATATCTTGATGTTAATCATTAGATCTATCAGTTTAAGATGTTTAATCCAAAAGGTTAGTTTGAATCTCTTAAATCAATGTTTAATACGGATTAAAATTGAGTTAGGATTGATCTAATTATTAGCATAATCGAATTAAAACAGTTTAATTCAATTTTTACATGTTTTGGCCGAAATAAATTCATTAAAAATTTTGTTTTTGTTGTTTTTAATTAAATTGGCCGAAACCAATTATTGAAAATTAAAAAAAAATAAAATAAAATTTATTCGGCAATTTTACTTTTGGCCGAGATATTTTGTTTTTTTTTTTATTTCGGTTTCCTATTTTATTTTTGGAAATTTTTGTTTTTGGTATATTATAAAGATAATATATGTTTTGTTTTATTGTGAAGCAGTTCATAATAAATATGATACCTAATATTTTAAAGCAGTTTAAAATATCTTGAGATCGAATTTATGTTATACCGATAATATAAATTGATTTGGATTATATTTTGATTAAAAGATATTATGAACAATTAAGGAATTGTTGCATAATTTTAATCATTTAAAAAGGGTGGTTTGGATTTAATCAATTTGTATGCATTGATTTTATTATGTTTAGTTGATGCTATTTATTTATGTTTGTGAATGAATGTTTGAATGAATGGTTGATTTTACGCATTATTTTTGTACAAACGGTTGTAATTTACTAGTGTGGCCTTAGGAAGTTGTGTTTTCGTAATGAAGGAAACACAATTTTGGTTGTATTTTGAGATCTCGAATCTCCAATTTTGTAATATTTTTAATTTTGGCATATTTTGAATTAGAATGTAAATAGGTTTATTTTTGTAATTCAAAATTGTAATTTGGAGAAGATTCAAGTTGAAGATTCAAGATGGACTCCCACTTAAAGCCCAAGATGAAGAATGAAGACAAGCTTAGGGTCCATGGATGGATTCCACTTTGTATTTGTCTTTATTTTCATAGGGATAGGCCACACTAGGTGTTTTTCGTTTTTGCGTTTTCTTTACCGTTTTTCATTGCATTCTCGTTAGATAGTAGCATCATATTCCGCCTAAACTAAACCAAACCACCTAATATGCATGAAAATGGATCATATAGTTGCATCCTAGATTATTGACATACGGATGTCATTTGTTTAGAGCTATCACCTCAATTTAATCATTCATGATAATGCTAGATATTAGTTCACTTAAAATGAATTAAAATGAGTTGATGGGATCTTCCTCTAAAACTGAAATTGAGAATTAGTCTTTATAAGTCGAACCACTATGAATCCCTTCTTCGTCGGTAGGCATAATATGACCCCTTCTACGTTGGGTAAGTAGTGGCTGTCAACTTAGTTTATCTCAACATTACGGCTCGAGTAATATCTCGAAGGTATGGTGGACTAATAGATAGGATTTACTGAAATCTATCGACCAAGAATTCTAACAGTAGAATTAGCTGAGCAGTTAGCTTATCAATTTAAAGAAATTGAGTCTTGGGATCGCTTATATAATTCTCGAGGGAGGTCAATTATATGAGTGTATAAGTCATTGCATTAATATGTTATCGTTTTTGACTTAAATCATAAAACAATGGTTTCTTATCTTCTCTCTTCTTCTTCTTTCTTTTCACAGTTTCGAATACGTTATATACAGATATAACTACTATAACAAATGGCTGTCCGTACTGACGAACCAATGCCAAGTGCCACACTAATGCGCGAATCATGGCTTAGAATTTTCATGGGCAGCATGAATCAGTCTACTCGACTGAAGAATGATGGGTCCAACTTTTCTGATTGGGAGGCCGCATTACGGAATGCTGCCATCGCTGACGGTAAGCTCAAGTACTTGACTGAGCCACCGCCGGCTCTACCAGCTCCCGATGCAGAAGAAGCTGAAATCTTTGCTTATAACGATTTCATGATGGAGGCGGGTGCGTTACAGAACGTACTCATCTATGCAATGGAATCCAATTTGCAAAGACGTTACATTACCCAAGGTGCAAACAAGATTTTCACCACCCTGACCAAAGAATTCTCGAAAGCACCGAGAATTAAGAGTTACGAGTATACTACTCGTTTCTTTGAGGCTAGACTCCAGAAGGGCCAACCGGTTGGTCCACACCTTCTCGACATGATCGAGAATGTTGAGAAACTGGATGAGCTTGGTTGCAAAATCGATGAGAAGATCGTCATTGATCGAGTGCTCCACTCTCTTCATGATGGGTATGCCCTCTTTAGGGCAAACTATTACATGAATGACATGCAGAAAAGAAATGCATGAGCTTCACTCACTCCTCGTGCAGGCGGAGTGATCACGAAGTTAAGTGGGAGCATGAAACAAGATGTTCTCATGATAGGCAACAAGCGTAAGGGTAATGGTAAGGCTCCGCTAACCTAACCGTAGGAAAGCCAAAGTTTAAGAAGCCGGTGATTCACGAAGAGTGGGCCTGGTGAGTCTAGCGGTAGCTCACAAGGTAAGGCAAAAGCAAAGCGAGCATGGAGTGCCACCATTGCCACAAGTCCGGGCATTGGAGGCGTAATCGTCCCGTGTATCTTTGAGGACATAAAATCAGCCGCCGCCCCGCTGGTATGTCTTCTTTTATTCATATGATTGAGATTAACCATGCAAGTTTGAACTTGGGTACTTGATCTTTGGATGTGGTTCTCATCTGTGCAATCATTTGCGAGGGCCTAAGAAGTATCGTAACTCGGCAAGAGGTGATGTAGACTGCGAGTGGGGAATGGAGCAAGAGTTCTTTGCTTAGTTTGATGGGGACATATGTAATCCAACTCCCAAGTGGATTTGAGTTATTTCTGAATAACTGTTACTATGTACCTAGTTTATCTAAAAACATTATTTCTGTATCCGTTCTTGATAAAGAAGGATTTTCATTTTCAATAAAGAATAATAGCTGTATTTTCTCATTGAACGATATGATTTATGGTAAAGCTGTTTCCATGAACGGTATTTATGCTTTAGATCAAACCACAGAAATCATGCATGTGAGTAACAAGAAAGCAAAGGTTGGTGACAAAGATCAAACGTATTTATGGCATTGCCGAATGGGACACATAAATGAGAAACGCGTGAAAAAGCTCATTGATAATGGGACAATAGCCCCATTTGACTATGAAACTTTTGGCACGTGCGAATCATGTCTTATAGGCAAAATGTCTCGAATTTCCTTCAAAGGTGTTGGAATGCGCGCTGCTGACCTATTAGGACTCATACATACTGATGTGTGCGGACCTATGTCAATCAACGCTAGAGACGGCTATAGGTATTTCATCACTTTCACGGACGATTTGAGTAGATATGGACATGTCTACTTAATGAAGCATAAAAGTGAGTCCTTTGACAAGTTCAAGGAATTCCAGAATAAGGTTGAGAACCAACTGGATAGAAAGATAAAAGCACTACGTTCAGATCGTGGTGGCGAATATCTTTCAACTGAGTTTGATCGACACCTGAAAGACCGCGGAATAGTATTACAGTTAACTCCACCTGGAACACCACACTGAATGGTGTGTCCGAACGCAGGAATCGAACATTACTTGATATGGTTCGATCCATGATGAAGTCACACGGTAGTACCTGACTCATTGTGGGGCTATGCTCTTTTGTCAGCTGCTCTTATACTTAACCGAAGTCCGCCTAAAGCTGTAGACAAGACTCCATACGAGTTATGGAAGGAACGGTCCCTAACTTGTCCTTTATTCGGGTTTGGGGGTGCGAGGCTTATGTCAAGTGGAGACACGAGGATAAGCTCGCCCGCGATCGGCCAAGTCATACTTTATTGGTTATCCAAAAGGAATGTTTGGTCATTACTTCTATTCGCCAACCGAACAACGCGTTTTTGTTGCGGCTAGTGCGAAGTTCTTAGAGAAAGAGTTTCTCGAAGACAAGAGAGGTAATAGAACCTTCGATCTGTCGGAGGTTCCTGAACCAACAACCGAGCAACCAATGGAGGAAGTCGCTTCTACGTCTGCTGCGGTTAATGTCCCTTTGGAACCCAGGAGGTCGGGTAGAATCTCCATTCCTCCAGACAGATACATCGGTATGGTTGAGGAGAATGGGAGAGACGACGTTTTACTCCTTGAGAGTAACGAACCCGTAACCTATAAAGGTGCCATGACATGTTCCAACTCAAAGCTATGGCAAGAAGCCATGCAATCCGAGATGGACTCGATGTACGAGAACAATGTATGGGATCTGGTTGACTTACCTGATAAGGCTAGGTTTCTTCAGTGCAAATGGCTTTACAAGATAAAGCGATCTGTAGAAGGACAACCAGATATATACAAGGCATGACTAGTGGCAAGGGGTTTCACTCAAGTGCAAGGGTTGCACTATGATGAGATCTTTGCACCCGTAGTCATGCTTCGTTCCATTCGGATTCTCTTAGCGATCGCCGCATTTCATGACTATGAAATTTGGCAAATGGATGTGAAAACCGCCTTCTTAAACGGTTATTTGGAGGAGGAGTTGTACATGGTACAACCCGAAGGTTATATCGATCCTAAAGATCCTAAGAAGGTTTGCAAGCTTAAGCGTTCCATCTATGGACTTAAGCAAGCTTCATGGAGTTGGAATCATCGCTTCGACCAAGTGATAAAGGAGAATGGATTCACTCGATCAGTCGAGGAACCATGCCTATATATCAAGTCGAGTGGGAGCAAGATTGTCTTCCTAATAATCAGACGTCGATGACATACTCTTGATTGGGAATGACATACCTCTCTTAACTTCGGTAAAAGTCCGGTTAAAGAACCATTTCCGGATGAAAGATCCGGGTGAGGCACAATAATTTTGGGGCTCAGTATCTATAGAGATAGATCACGACGGATGTTATCCCTCACCAGAGTCTTATATAGATAAGATTCTTGAGAGGTTCAGCATGACCAACTCCAAGAAGGGGAACCTTCCAATGATCTCAGGGGTGCACTTGAGTAAAGCTCAAACACCAAAGACATCGGAAGAGGTCGAGCGCATGAGTCGGATTCCATATGCATCAGCTATAGGATCGATCATGTATGCCATGATATGCACACGTCCAGACGTGGCATATGCATTGAGTATGACGAGCCGATACCAAGGCAATCCAGGTGAAGTACACTGGATGGCCGTAAAGAACATTCTTAAGTACCTACGGAGGACTAAAGATTGGGTATTGACTTATGGAGGAGACACTGAGCTATGCGCAATCGGTTACGCAGATGCTAGTTTCCAAACGGATCGAGATGACTCGAAATCTCAATCTGGATTCGTTTTTACTCTAAATGGCGCCGCGGTCAGCTGGAAAAATGTGAATGAGATTCGGAGTTTCCTCGGGTTAGCTGGCTATTACCGGAGGTTCGTGCAGGACTTCTCAAAGGTAGCTAGACCCTTGACTCAGTTGCTGCGTAAGGAGTCCAAGTTTGTGTGGAGTGAAGGTTGTGAAGCTGCGTTCCAAGAACTGAAGAAGAGGCTGACTCTGCTCCGGTTTGACGTTACGAAGAGGGTCGAGTTCGGCGTTCTGATGATGCTTCGAAGTTGGGTTTGGGGTGTGTCTTGATGCAGAAGGGGAAAGTAATTGCTTATGCGTCGAGACAGTTACGTGTTCATGAGCAGAACTACCCTACGCACGATCTTGAATTAGCTGCTGTGGTGTTTGCCTTGAAGCTGTGGAGGCATTACTTGTATGGTGCTTCGTGTAGGATTTATACAGATCACAAGAGTTTGAAATACATTTTTACTCAACGTGATTTGAACATGAGGCAAAGGCGGTGGCTAGAGCTGATTAAGGATTATAATATTGAGCTGCAGTATCATGAAGGGAAGGCGAATGTGGTTGCAGATGCTTTGAGTAGGAAGGTGAGGCATGGGTCAACGCCGCTGGGTTCTTCCCGACGATCTTTGCCGCGAGTTCCGTAAGCTTGAGTTGGAGGTAGTACCGCACGGGATCGACATGGGTGCTATGGTTCTTTGAACTGAAGTTGTTCCATGAGATTCGAGTGAAGCAGCGCGAGGATCCTGTTTTAGAGGCTTGGAGGTTGGCTAAGGAGAATGGTGGTGCTGAAGACTTTGAGATTGGAGCTGATGGAGGTTTGAGGTTTAAGAAGAGATGGTGCGTTCCTAACTGTGAGGTCCTGAAGAGAAAGATTCTGAAGGAAGCTCATAGTTCCCCGTATTCTGTGCATCCCGGTAGTGACAAGATGTACAAGGACTTGAGGCTGCATTTTTGGTGGCCTAATATGAAGAAGGAGGTGGCCGAGTATGTGGGTAAGTGTTTGGTGTGTCAGAAGGTTAAGTTCGAACACCAGAGACCGGGAGGATTGCTGCAACCTCTCGAGATTCCGATGTGGAAATGGGATTCGATTTCCATGGACTTTGTGATGGGGCTACCCAGAACGCCGACCGGTAAGAATGCGATTTGGGTTGTGATCGATCGCTTGACTAAGGTGGCTCACTTTGTCCCTATGAAGGAGACCTGGAGTATGGAAGAGCTAGCTAATGCATATCAAAGGGAGGTAGTTCGCTTGCATGGGGTCCCTAAGGACATCATTTCCGATCGTGATCCAAGATTTTGTTCTCAGTTTTGGAAGAAGCTACAGGAAGCATTGGGTAGTGAGCTGAAGATGAGTACTGCTTTCCATGCTGCTACGGATGGTCAGACCGAGAGAACCATTCAGACTTTAGAGGACATGTTGAGAGCCTGTGTGCTGGAATTTCAGGTCGGTTGGGAGAAGAGCTTGCCTTTGGTGGAGTTCTCTTACAACAACAGTTTTCAGGCTAGTATAAAGATGGCTCCATTTGAGGCGTTGTATGGGAGGAAATGTAGGAGTCCCATGTGTTGGGACGACGTGACTGAAGCTGTAGTGTTAGGACCAGAGATGGTACAGGAGTCCATTGAGCAGGTGAGACTCATTCGAGAGAAGCTGAAGGCGGCGCAAGATCGACAAAAGTCTTATGCGGATTTGAAGCGTCGACCAATCGAGTTTGAAGTGGGAGACAAGGTGTTCTTAAAGGTGTCTCCTATGAAGGGTGTGAAGAGGTTTGGCATCAAGGGAAAGCTGAGTCCTAAGTATGTTGGACCTTATGAGGTGCTAGAACGGGTTGGTGAAGTGGCTTACAGGTTAGCTTTGCCACCGAGTTTGTCCAAGGTACATAACGTGTTCCATGTGTCTCAACTGAGACGATACCGGAGTGATCCATCGCATGTGGTCAAGGCGACGTTGTGGGTGTAGAGCCTAACTTGACTTATGAAGAGAAGCCGGTACGTATCCTTGATAGGAAGGAGAAGAGGTTGAGGAACAAGGTAGTTCCTTTGGTAAAAGTGTTGTGGAGGAGTGAGAAGTATGAAGAGGCGACATGGGAGACCGAAGCTTCGATGCGAGAGAAGTATCCATTCTTGTTCGTCACAGGTAGTTCTTTGTTCTCAAGTTTCGAGGACGAAACTTCTTTTTAGGTGGTGTGGTTGTAACACCCCGACTCATTTTTGCATTCTATATTGTTCATATCGTCTTTTATTTCTTCTAGCCTTTCTCATTTTTAGCTCGAGGAAGTCTTTTAGCTTGTTCACAGGTCGTTTCATCGAGTTTTGGGTGTCACTAACCTTGGTGGTTTTTATTGTGAGGGTGTGTGATGAGCTAGGGTGGTGCTAGGAGGAGTGTGGGAAAGAGTATGTGTGGAAAAACTAAGTTAGGAATTCAATTTTCAAGCTAAGCCTTCTGCCGTCCTTAGAACCTACCGGTTCTGATGGAACCGAGCGGTTCCAGGGTCAAACCGAGCGGTTCGAACCCGAACCGATCGGCTCGCCAAGCCCGGATCAGTTTACTCGTATTCTTTTATTTGCTTGGCACGAAATCTCTCTTATATATAAGCTTCCCTTAGCCCTAAAATCACTTTAAACTCTCTGATACATTAAAACCTCATAGCCCTCTCATCTCTCTCTTCATTCTCTCATAAATTCTCATTAATTCTCCTCACAAATTCATTCAATTCTTCTTCAAATCAAGCCCTAATCTGCCCTAATTCCTTCTCTTGCTAATTCCTTCGGTAATTCTTATTGTATAGTATAGTTTTCTGATTGTTATGTTATTATATGCTTGTATGGTGTGTTCTTATGTTTTGTATGTATTATATTGTGCCCTAATCGAAGGAGAAGAGGAGCTAGGTGAAGAGGACACCATACTCATTGAAGAGGAGGAGGACTAAGGCTTTGTCATCACTCGAACGAGGTAACTAGGTGTAGCCTTGGTTGTATTTTGGCAAGTGTGAGGCTTGGTTGTGGTATGAGTCATTGGTTGTGATTGTATAATATAAAGTTGTGACCTTTGCTTGTTTTGGTTGAGATGTGATCATAAGTAATATGTTATGGGTCGGCCTCACACTAATTTGAGTCTAGTATCATGCTAGGACGTTGTTTCACATCATATAATGATTTGTAGGTTGAATTGTGATTGAAAATGACGAATTGGTTGCATGTATGATCGCTAATCTCATGCCCTAATGTTGACTAGTTCTCTTGTGTTGATTAAAGCATGATATTATCGTATGAGTTACGTTGTGATGATCATTGGGGAAATGTTGGTTGTTTATGAGGTTACTATGGTATGTATTGGTGGTATTGGAGACAGTTTATGTTGTTGGTTTGATCGTATTGTTATGCTTGAGTTAAGTTTGCATGCGTGTACTGTTACGCTTGCGTATGTGAGGAGCTCTGACGTCCTAGTTTGGGACGGATGCCGCCCATAATCCTCGGCTATTCTTGTTCGCTTAGTTAGAAGCGACTATGGGTTCTCAACCCGTTATGGTTGGAGACTATGGTTTGATATATGTCGCCACCGCTCTTGTTCGCTTCGGTGGAATTTGGCCAAATTTAGACTTATGAGTTTGAGGAACTTCTTGTTCATTTGTTCGCCATAGGGTTTGAGTGATTCTTGTTCGCTTCACTCGAGGTGATTCTTGTTCGCTTCACCTAGTGCTCTGCGCTTACTCTCGCGCTTGTGATGGTTGGTTACGGATTGGATTGAGTGGTGGAGGTTGAGTGGTGATGTTGGTTGTCTTAGTGTGTTGTGTGTGTGCCGAGTTGGTTCTCGTTGTTGTTCTTTGTATTGTCGGTTGTTGGTACTCTGGTTATAGGCCGTAGGCCAGGTAAGCTTGCACATGTTGTTGTTTATGTTTGTGATGTTGAAATATGACTGGGGAGCACCTAGTTACTCCCCACTGATTGTGGTTGTTGTTTCTTTTTTTTTTTTTATAGGTACGCGCGGGATGGGCTTGTGTGTGAGGATGCCGTGAGATTCAGACCCGTAGCTTGCCTTGTTTAGTTGACTAGCTTGAGTTTTTGGAGTTGCTTAGCATGGATTAGACTTATTTATGTTTTCATTTTCGTTGTACTCTGGTTTGGATTTGTAAGGGGTATTTATTCCCCGTTGCTAGGCCTGGAGGTCTACTTTCATTTGCTTTGGTTTGTTTCTAGGTCGTTGTGAGTGACAATACCAGATTCACGGTGTTTCCGCCACCGTGGTTTTCTTTTCCCTTTCATTTTATCTTATAAAACCTTTTCAAAGTTTATTTTATCTTGTTAAATAATCCGGGTTGTTACAATTAGGAGATACCATATTTTTGGTATTGATCTTAGGCCAATTCATAAGGATTAAAAGGTTAATTCTTATTCTTTTATTATGTTATGCAATTTCTATTTTATGACCATCAATCTTATAAAGTTTTTCATTATAATCCTGTGATTTTTAAGGTCTATATACGGATATAAACCTACAGAACAATCCATGGAAAATGATATTTGAGCTAATGTTATCGCTACGTACAAGAACGATAAAGGTTTGAAAAAGAATGCAAATGCAAAAAGATAGATTAAACCTCTCAGTTTAGCATGTTTAACTTGTTAACGAAAACGGTTCAGTTAAAGGTCGAATTCATTGTTTTAAGTTGATTTTAATGCAAAAGGAAAAGGGTGCAAGATGCAAACAAATAAAATAAACGTTCAATTGTCCATTGGTTCATTTTAGAAGGGTCGGTTGCTTATGCGACTTTGGCGTGTCATCGGATATGGTGTGTACCCGAAGTAACAAGAACACTTGAAAGGCAAGCGCGCTCGGGTGCGAAAGTCGGGGGGGCGCTAAAGTGTAGTCCCCTTTGTTAGTCCATAGAAAATAAGAAAAAGTTTTGATCCAAGTGGATCGGTACCTACCTGGTCCTGGCGCTTCAGATCTGGGCAGAGTTTCACTTCTTGAACTTAAAAAGAGGATGAATTCAACACGGGATGGTGTGTTGAACTCAAGGATTTTGAGTGCGTGAGGCTTTGAGAGAGTTTCTAATGTTTTCTGGTTGTGAATTGTGTTTATGAGGTCGGGTATAGGGGGGTATATATACTAAAAACCTCGGAGAAAATAGGAAATCTCGGGAAAGAACCAGGCAGGGGAACCGCATAGGGCTATGCGGTTTGACCAGTAAACCGCATAGGCTTATGCTGTTTGATCCTTAAACCGCATAAGGCTATGCGGTTTGAGGGTGTGGTTTTAACTTGGTTTCCTAATTTCAGTTTGATTATATCTCGAAAAGATACATTATAATCTTTAGCTTGTGCGTCAAGAATACAGTTGAGGGCTTCCTAAGATATTTTTGAAGGTTGAGGGCTTTGGAGTGAGGGCTAAAGGCGGGTTTGGGCTCGGTTCTGGGCCCGAGACCCGAAAATGTGAAAAAGGTGTATTTTGTAGTGTTTTGTGAAATGAGATAACCCGTGAGGCTATATTTTGTGTGAGAGGGAGCTAAAAGGGGAATTTAGCCACCGGGCCTAAATTTAGGAATTTAGGAATGCTCAATTGGACCTCGTTAATGTAAAAGGGCCAATTGTAATGCAAATACGAAGCTCTTACCAGACGAAACAGGATGCGGACCAAGCTAAACTCTAAATGGACAAAAGAACATTTAATTAAGCGTGATGTGAAGCGACCTAACTCATTTAACATTTCAAAACGACTCAATAATGAATTCGATATAGTTAGAACCGTTTGAGTCAACATTAAAGCATGCATAATAAAAGTCCGAGTTACATCACAGGGTTTTGGTTGGGAGGGTACGGATATGGGTATCCACAATTATGCGTAACAGATTGCTTACGCAAGATCGTTTGGTGAGTTTGGGAATTACCCAAACTAATGTGTGTTTGTTGTGTGGAGTTGCTGAGGAAAGTAGGGATCACTTATTCTTTGATTGTCCGTTTGCTGAAGGTGTGTGATGGGTATTGAGACATGGTTGGCATGTCCTATTGCTCGTGATAGACGTGGTTGGAGCTACTGTGGGAATGGATTGATCCCGCGGCTACGGAAACAGATTTTCTGGGCGTGTATCATGGCTTTATGTTATCATATTTGGTTTGCAAGAAATGTATGTCGAATTGATCGTTATGTCTTGAGTCCTAATGTGATTGTTTCCCGTATTAGGTGGGAGATTAAGCATCGAGTCTGTGTTAATGTGGAAAGTATTCAGTACTGTAATTTGGCTTCAGGATAGGGACCTTCTTTAAGGTCTTGAGTGTTTAGACAATAGTGGCTCATTGTAATTGTTTTGCTCATTGTAATGGTTTTGTTACTCATAAACCCTAAAAAAAACCTTAATTTCATATCATTGTCACCATTTTTCAATAATCAAACATTAATAATAAGTTATAAACACACCAAAACACAAAAGATATCATCTAAAATTAGCAAAATTAACCGAAAAAAAATCAAAATTAACATCAAACAATATAAAAACCCAAATATGACTATACTACTACACTTTAACAAATTAAAAAAATATGAGATTAAAAATAAACTAAAAAGAATGTAAGATGACAAACCTGGATTATCATTAATTTTGATTACAGTAGAATTTGGATTATGTGAATTTTGAATTTTTAGGGTTTATTGATGGAGAAGAGGGAAAAGGAAGAAGGAAAAGTGAGCTGTGAATTAGAAAAAAAAAAAACTACCGTGAAAAGCTAACTTCCTATTTTTCTTTCTTTTTTTTTTTTTCTCTTTTTTTTTTCTTTTTTTTTTTTAATTTTTAAATTGGGCTTATAGGTTAAATGGGCCTGTCTCACTATAAGTTTATGGTGAGACAACCTCACATAACAATTAGTAATGTATAATTTGTTACTGCTAATGCTGGAATTTGTAAAAGGGTTATTTCATGAAAATAATCCAAACTAAGCCTCATCTTCTCATTTTAATCCAAACTAGCGTTTAATTCAAAATAATCCTAACTATTACATCATTTAACTCACATTAGACCTGTAGAAGGGGAACTTGTTTAACCGGTATTGCTTTTGTTTGACAATAGAGTTTGACCTCCATTTTAATCAAAAATATAAATACAAATAAAGCAAAAGCTTAAAACCAATAAATAGCAGAAGAATAAATTATTTACCACAATTATTAAAACTTAGATTAATTTTCTTAACTTGAGTTAAAATTGAAACTAATTATACAAATGATAAAGGTTATGGAGAAGATGGTGGCAGTCACGGTGGTTAAGGAGTTGGCGGTGGCGGTCGCAGCGGAGGTTGCAAAAGGTAAGTAGTGGCGGAGGTTGCTTTTCCTTCACGACCGTACTTCTCACTGCAACAGTCTATTATCGGGTTCGTCACCGCCACCGTCTACTGCTAATCTGCCATGTTCCTCACCGATGCCGTCTACTATTTCTGATAACCCATTGCAAAACAAGGCCCATGAAATGATTTCTTTTCAAATTCAAGTATACCTTTTTCATTCAACATTTTTTTTGTTGTTTGATTAACTTGACATTTTTTTAAGAATCAATGTCTAATTTTTGTTTGGTTAATTTTGTTTATTGAGAGAAAAAAATTGAGAATTAAAAATGAAGTATAGGTAGATTTTGCATCTTTATGAAAAAAATTACATCACAATAAATAATTGATGGAAATATAAAGATATTAAAAAAAAAAAAGTGAAAATGACATAGGAAGAAGAAAGGAAGATGGAGAATAAAGAAGGGAAAACGAGACGAAGAATCAAGAAGAAACAAAAAAAATTAAAATTAAGGAAGGGGCCTACATTGTGACCTGTTGGAAAACGGGCAATAATAGATCATTTATAGGCCAAGTTCAATGTGGGTGAAATCATAAGATAGTTAAGGTTATTTGAAGTTAAACTGTAGTTTGGATTAAAATGAGAAGAGTAGATATAATTTGGATTATTCTTGTAAAATAACCCTTTGTAAAATGCTGGAATTTGTAAAATAATTCAACCTTGACCCAAGATAACCCGGCCCCATCCGATGAACCTTATCTGTCACCCAAGTAGACACCCGACCCATAGAAAGAAGAATTGGGTCGAATAAAAGCCCAATACGCAACGAACTAGGGTTTTGAGCCTAACCCTTCTTCTTTATTATTTCTCCTCAAACATTTGCGACAAAACTCTTGAAGAGTTGAAGCAGAAAAATACGGCCTAGCTTAGTAGCTTCCATCTTTTCACCTTTCTTCTTCAACCATGGTAAGTCTGTCATCTATCGAATTCTTCATATTTTTAATTGATTAGTTAATTTATTTCGTTTTTTTTTTTTTAAATATTTGCTTTTGATTTTATGCATTTTTATTTTCTGCAAAGCTTGTATCTTTTCGGTCTCAACGTGGATCTCTTGCAAAATTCTGAAATGGGTTTTGTCAGTTTGGGTAATGGGTTAATGCAGAAAGAATTCATGTGAAATTAGGAACGAGTATTAAAAAAAATAGATAAAAGTTTGGTTTAAATTTTTGTGTGTTTAATCTCTGAAAAGTTCAAATGTTGTTTGACGATATATCTCTTGCAATTATGTGAATTTAATTGTGTTATGTTGTGTATTGGATTAATTCTGAGATACATCGTCTATAATTGTATTTGGTTTATAACAGAGATTGGATGTGAGATCCTTTTATTAAATTAGACGACAATTTGCGATAGATATGATGGTTTGATTACATGGGTTTTCTGTTAATGGTCTGAGCCAAGTTTGCGTTTTTGATGGCTGATGTTGAAGATCTTGTTAAAATGTGAATTGGGTTGTCTCTGTTTGTGTATTGGTTATTGTAGAGAGGAATCATGTAAAATTAGAAAACTTTCCTTTGTTATACTCCGTAGTTCGATGTTGTATTGTTACAAGTATTCGCTCGAGTACTTTTATATTTTTTCAGTGTTCGTAGCACATATTATTTAAAAGTGACACAGTTATACTCTGGGTATTTTGTTTTTTTCGTGCTACTTTCTTTAGTGAATGTTTTTGTGAGTGAATTTCATCGAGCTAATTTCTGCAAATAATACAACTAGTATATAGTTTTGTATCGTTGTTGTGTTTTATTATATGAATGCAATGCCAGAGCTGAATTATCAAAGTTGCAGTGCGTTCTACGACTGTGAAGCCTATGGCCCTATGCTTTATCTATCTTTTGTTATTTGTGGTTAAATGGTGGAGCTTGTTAATTCTAGTTAAATGGAAGGTGTTATGTCGTATGTGAAACTGTTTTGTAGCGATAATTTAAAGCACGTTTGAGTTCTTCATTGTTTCTGTTTTATAAATATAAACATATTGAGTTGAATTGGCTGTGTTTTTTCTTTGAAAGGGAACTCTGTTTGTTTCTTAGCTGCTGGGTAACTTACTAGGATTGTTTTTGATCAAAAAGTGTTTTCTGTTGATGAAGACATAAATTTAACATATTGGCAAACTCATTGAATTGCAGGCTAGAGGATTGAAGAAGCACCTGAAGAGGCTCAATGCGCCAAAGCATTGGATGCTTGATAAACTTGGCGGTGCCTTTGTATGTTATTCTATTTTGTTATTTTCTCAATTCATTGCGCTAGCGTCAATAAATGGCAATTTGTTTGATGCATTTTTTCTTGATGCTATGCAGGCTCCTAAGCCATCCTCTGGGCCCCACAAATCTAGGGAGTGCTTGCCTTTGATTCTGATCTTGCGTAACAGGTTGAAGTATGCACTTAATTACCGTGAGGTTGTCTCAATTTTGATGCAACGACATATCCTTGTTGATGGAAAGATTAGGACTGACAAGACCTATCCTGCTGGTTTCATGGGTATGTTTTCTCCGTTTGAAACTTGAAAGACGAATTCATATAATTCATAAATTACTTTTGACATCGTGGATGCCATATTTTCCCCATATAATATTTTGGCCTTTCCTTATCAAATACTCCTTATTGTTTTATTTTACAGATGTCGTCTCTATCCCGAAAACAAATGAGAACTTTCGCCTTCTTTATGACACAAAGGGCAGATTCCGCTTGCACTCAGTCAGGGATGAAGAGGCCAAGGTATCATTTTCATGATTCATAAACACATCCCTCGACTCCTTTTTCTTATTTCAAGAATTTGGTTGATCATTGATCATTGTAATTGCCGTGTCTTCCAAGCATGCCACATTGATGTTCCATTATACCTACTCATCATACCGTGATTAGTACTACTGCATCTGATTCATCTGTTACTTTTCTAGTTTGTGAATGGCTGTTAATTATTGTTTATCGTTACTATAAAATTGTTATTGATCCAATCGTGAAGCAAAATCGTCACTGTTCTTTATCACTCATCGTTATTCTGTCATTAGATTATAGTTTTATATGAAGTAAAGATCACTGTATGTCAATCCAAAATTAAAAATGAACAATGATCTAATTGGCGGGAGTTTTTCTAAATCCCTCTTTATGGTTAGTCGTCCACGCTTCCACCGACCCATTTTTTTTTCTTCTCCTTTTCACTTTGCTTGTCAATAAAGGTTAGTTTTGACCATCGGTATGTTCAATATATGTGAATTTACAATGTAATTTGTCGATTTAAGAACTATAATCATGTTATCATTTTAACTTACGGGGTAGTAGTTATTGTTTGTTGTCAAAAATTATCATGCTAAGTAAACTGTCATGTTGATTTCAAAGGTATCTATTTTCACATGGTCGTTTTAAATAAGATGTAGCAATTGTTGAAAAATATTGGTCTTAATTCAAATCTCGAATGTAATAGATGAGGGGAGTAATTAGAAATCGTAGATATGATGGCGTTTAATTTGTTCATAATCTTATTTTTTTGGTGTACAGTACAAGCTCTGCAAGGTGCGATCAATTCAATTTGGTCAGAAGGGCATTCCCTACCTGAACACATACGATGGGCGCACCATCCGCTACCCGGACCCACTTATCAAGGCCAACGACACGATCAAGTTTGATCTGGAATCCCAAAAGATTGTCGACTTTGTCAAGTTTGACGTTGGCAACGTTGTTATGGTGACCGGAGGAAGGAACAGAGGGCGTGTTGGAGTGATCAAGAACAGAGAGAAGCACAAGGGTAGTTTCGAGACTATTCACATTGAAGATGCTGCTGGCCATGAGTTTGCTACTCGCCAAGGTAATGTTTTTATCGTCGGTAAGGGAACCAAACCTTGGGTGTCTCTTCCCAAGGGCAAGGGTATCAAGTTAACCATCATTGAGGAGGCTAGGAAAAGGATGCAGAAGGAAGTAGCAACTGCGTAATTGTACCAAACCCGAGGCTTTATTAAGTTGTGTTCTAAAGTACTGGATTTTTCACATTTGCCTTTCTGTGTTTCATAATTTAATGTCTTCGCGAACTTCTTGGTAAAATTTATAGACGCGTTTTGGTGAAGTTATTGATGTTTATGTCAATTTTTACCTCTCGGCTGTAGTAGTATAAGCCTCAAATTGTAGCCATTGTGCTTGATTTTATGGTGGTCGGGGAGGTACTTTGAAGTCGACTGTTGTATCTTCCCCCTCGTGCTTATTTTTGATCGACTGCCATTGATATTCATTAGTATTACTTGAACGGTTTAAATCGTTACGAGGACCATAGATATTATTTATTTCAGGAGTTTGAACAGTGATGGAACCGTGTTGTACCCGTGTCTAAACGAAGGCAAAACATGAAAGAAGTTTGTATTAGGTTGTGGACGTAAGCAAAACACGTCCATGCCGAGGCAGAACTTGTCCATGCCGAGGCAAAACTTGACACAAGTTCGGACTTTGGTGTAGCGACTAGAGTGGATATTTTTAAACTTGGGTCTTGTCAACGGTCAGTTTACTGTTTGTTATTTACATTTATAAACCATGTTCTAAGTATATTATGCTTTTTTGGTGCACTTAATCCCTTTGTGAATGGATTTCTTTTCGTAATCTGTATTTTTGTCAATTCTTTATTGTCTGACTAAGCGACTAAGCGTAATATTTTGATTTAAGGTTTCATGACGGGACTGGAGCATGCTAAATATACTAACTACATTTTAACAATTATTCACATTTGTTTTACAAAATTATATTAATGTCCGTTTTATTATATTCATGTATTGAGGTTATGCATTATTTTTTAAAAAGTATGAAAATATTTATAAGAATTTAAATATAATCTCACACATCAATGTAAAGGATTTATATTTTTTTTTGTCAATGGGAGACACAAGGTTACTACTGGGAGGGAATTGAACTACTGTCACATAATATTTTTGTTATGACTACTTGACTAGGACATCTTCGGTTTGATGGACTTATTTTTTGGTTAATCGAAGCGTGTACTAAGTCGTATTACAATAATGGAGAGGGGAAATTCGAACCTAAAACCTATTGTCTTGAAGAGTTTCGTATCACTAGGCTAAGACCTTATCAGTTAATGTAAAGGATTTATGAGAATGCATGAAGTATTAAACAAGCTTGGATCTTCAAATAAAACAAACATTGATAGATGAATTAAGTTTCTATCGGGCCTTATTTTTTGGGACGGTCTACTTTTCTGAATTAATTGAAGGACTGGACGTTAATTAATTAAATTGATCTTAATAGAATTGTAGTACACTAATTATAGAGAGTAACAAATAAAAATTAATCTCTCCATTTGTTTACACTTTTCTTAAATGCCTTAAAAAAAAAAAAAAAAAAAAGTCAAAGGTAAATAATTCACTGAAATGGAGAGAGTCACGCAACCTATAGTCCTTGTACTTTGTTTTCAATTTCTACCATTTCCTTTATCATTTCCGCTTCCAATACCCTAAAATGGAAACTTTCTAAGCCTGATAATCTTCGCGTAAAGTAATTTGCCATATCAATAATGTAGTTCTTAAGCTCAACCTCATCGTAGCATATGTCTATCACTAATTTCTTTACGCGTCTCAAGGCGCAAGCACTAGTAATGTTCCCCCGTTCACGCTTAATAAATGTAGGCCGACTATGAAATTTTAAGGTCAGAACGTCTCATAATGGACAACTTTGCAAGAAAAATAACACCGTCTCAAAATAGTGGATGCGTTCCATGTTTATCGTAAGACGGGTTAAATTGGGAAAGGTGTTCTGTATGTTGAGTAGCCCATATATATTTATTGTAAGAACTCTTACGCTCCGTACTACATTGTAAAATGTCGCGCCATCACTCCCATCAGATACCTCTGTGCCTATTGATCGCTTAGGAAAATTGTCTAAAAGCTCGAGTTTTGCTTCACGTAACCTAATAGATTCATCACTAATGATACGTATTGTAGATGGTTCACGGAAACGAGCATCCAAGTACTCCAACTTTGGCACATTAATCACGACTTTGCTATGTTTGAAATAATCTAAGTCGAAAGACAACCGCCTCAAATTTGGGCATGAACACTTAATATCAATCGTCATATCCGAATCAATCCTGTCCAACTTGAACCACTGAAACTCGACTGACAAATCCTCAAGAGACGGGCACGATTCCGTAAATTTATTTAGCCATTCACACTGTGAAGGAGTGATACATACACTGAGTTTCTTCAAATTAGGAAGATCGATTAAATCGTCATTGTCATAAGGCACTGACCACCCCAATTGAATCGACTCCAAAGATCGAGTTCGGGAAATATAAGATAGTTCCTCTTGTTTGATTTTAGTATATTTCGGTAGTAAGATGCTGAGGTGACGGACGTTTCGTTGACAAATTTGATGTATCCATGAATTAACGGGAGTCTTGGAGAGGGAGCGTATACCCGTTTGCTTAAAATCTACGATAAACGTATGAATCACGGGAGCTGTAAGTTTCTTGAAGGATTGATCAACAGAAGTGAAGAAGTCACGTGTCAAGTTAATGTTACGATAACTGAAGATAACAGAGGTAATTTGAGTCCAGAGAAGACGCCATCGTTTGGATAAAGTGTCGGTTATGATGGCGGATTGAAAAGGAAGGTAAGACAGGATTTCAATGAGAATTTCATCAGTAAGCGAGCTTAGTCTATCTTCGACGAGCATCGTAAACAGCTCCATCTTTGCTGTGTTTACCCTATTCAAGTTTGATGGACTTGGAAGTGAGGCACACAAAGAAATAAGCTGTGTCAATAATACTCCGTATAAATAAGCTCCACCGATTACCGAATCCTTGGTGAATTCAGGGAAGGTTTTAGGTAATTTCAGAGTTTTTATTCTAAACGAACTTCTCCTAAAACACAAATTCTTGCGTGAGTCAGGACTCACAATAATTTATTGTAAGTCGGGCTCATTTGTACAAGATTATATAACTTTTGTACTATTTAACTAATAATTATAATTAATTGTTACTGAAAGTTTTTTAATACCCCTATAAGTGACTTTGGTATGTCTATTTCATGTTTTTGTATCCCTTAAACTACAATTTGTACATTATTCTCACGCTAAATTAGTGTGAGGCATGCCTCACAGGAGAATTACTGCTCCTAAAAACGTTAAGTTTAGCGTTTTAAAAAGTTGGAAGTATTGTTTTTCTCCCCTTTTAAGTTCACTAGTTTTGACACCCGTGCAATGTACGAGTTATTTTATAATTTTACATTACGATTATTTTTATTTTTATTTTTTCTTGAAATAATTTTATACTTTAGATAATACGGAGTATTCATTATATTTTTGTAATCATTAAAACCAAGGATTTTAGCTGGATTGATGACGTATTTTATTTGTGAAAAATATGAAAATTAAAATTATGATTTTTCAATTAAAAAATATAAAAAAAATACATCGCCACATGAAATAATTACAAACAAAAAGTTAATGTGCATCCAATAGTGTGTCTCAATGAAATATTTTATGTAGTACTTCGTAATATTTATCGTAACCACTTTTTTTTCTTATAAGAAAAATAATATTGATCAAAATAGAAGAAAAATAATTTTCATATGGTAAGTAACGGGAAAATTGATGATACAGATATTTTCCTTAAAAATCGTGTAAAAAATTTGTGTGCCTTATTTTTGGTAAGGTTTGAAAATAATCGGAGTAATTTTTTTTTCACTCACTGTTGATAAAAATTTATAGATTTTACATCATATGTGCATGTTAACATATATTCTAATGACAAAAATCAGTTAATTCTAACATTTTTTTTTTTACATCAAAATTAACTGTCTTGTGTAATAAACAATTTACATTATCACAAATTCTTATTTAAGGCGGATAATCCGTCTAAAGCTTAAGACGGGTCAAATATTAATAATAAGACAAAAGACAAGTGGAATTAGAATGGTACAATATATTTGTTTATTATGTGCAAGTGGGGTTACTTGATCTGTCTTAAACTTAAGACGGATATTACTGGTTGATCTGTCTAGAAAGTGCAACAAATAATTATACGTTCTAGTTGATATTTTTAAGCCAATGAAATAATTTTAGCCAAATTCTACAATAAGACTGTCCCATGGTATGAGACAATCTATTAATGACACAACATCATTAAAATTACTCCCCCCAAATATTATTATTCATCGATTAAAACAACAACTTCACTAGACCAATATTACTCAACATTCAACATCATCATCATCCTTACAAATTTTCAGCTACTATTACAAACTCGTTCAAACTAAAAATTACCCATTATTAAACAATTAAACTCTAAAATTTATAAACATCCATGCCAATTTTTTCAAATTTTTTCTTGTCATCTTTTCCCTTCATTTAATTTCACCGTTCAATTTTTCATGAAGTCACCCAATTAAAAGGGTTTTGATGAACATCTGGAAAAATAAATTGCATTGTGTTTAGTAAGATCTGTAATTGAATACACATCTAATGGATGATCGAGGAAGAAGACGACAAATCGATTAAAGATTTTATCAAAGATCAAAAGTAATCTCAATATATTGCAAAAGTAACGTTTTTGGTTATGTTGAAGGGTTACATCTCATGAAGAGTTGAGTTACTTTTCAGTAATAGTTTGATTACATTTCCAAAGAGGCTGTTTGACAATGGTGTGGCGACAATAATGGTTAATGGTTCGTCAGATATCGACGACCATGAAGGGTGTTAGGGGTTATAGAGGAGTCGGTGGTGATTATGTTGTTGTTGGAAGATAGATCGACATAGAGCGAGTTGGACTCACCTCGAGGTGGTGATCGGAGTGGTGGTTGGTGCAAGACGGTGATATTGTTTAGGTTTTGATGAGATTAATGATAGTTATGGTGAGATGATCGAAAAGATGGGGGTATTGTTGGTCATCTGATTCCGATGACTCTCTTCGCGGTGGTGGTTAGATTCGCGGTGGTGGTTGACCGGTAGGAGTGACGGTGGTGGCGGTGGTGATGAACTTAATAGTGGTGGTGTTGTATCAATGAATTTGATGTGTGAGTTGTGAGGTAGGAGAGATTTTAATTAATGATGTGGCATTTAATTATTGGTGTCTCATTGTATGAGGTAGCCTTATAGTAGACATACTCATAATTTTAATATCAACGGAGGCACTTACCTTATTTGTAACACCCCATGAGATTGAGATTTAAGGAAAGTCCCACATCGGGGAATAATTTTATTGTGAGAGCTCTCACAATAACTTTAATCTACTAATAAAATAAAATTTAACTCGTCAAGCTATTACAAGATAATTAAATTATGAGTTCTTTTAAAAAGTTTTGAACAATTATAAATAGCACCAATACTTGTGTGAGAGTGAGTACTAGGGCTGTCAATGATCTGAGCTGGCTCGTTGAGCTCTCGAAATCAGCTCGGTCAAAGTTCGGCTCGAGCTCGGTCAAAATGAGCTCGAGCTCGAGCCGAGATCAAATGAATACGAGCCGATCCCGAGCTCAGTAAAGCTCGGCTCGAAAGCTCGTTTGAGCTCGTTTATCATTTTTTTAGTATAATTTTTTTAAATCGTAATATTAATTTTAATTCAAATTATATGTTATTTTGGTATTTATAAATATAATTTTTTTTTTAATATTTTATAATCTTATCAGTTTTTTAAAATATTTATATTTAATTAGACTCAAAATGTAGGTAAATTAAAATAATACGATGACAAACGAGCTCGATCCGAGCTCGAGCCGAGCTCGAGTTTTTCCCGAGCCGAGCTCGAGCTTCAATATTCTTGGCTCGACGAGCTTCGAGCCGAGCCCGAGCTCGAGCTCAATAATTCGAGCCGATCCCGAGCCCACCTGAGCTCGAGCTCAGATCGGCTCGTTTACACCCCTATGTGAGACAAGTCTCACAATAAAATTATTGTGAGAGCTCTCACAAGGTAGTGATTACTTTAGATTTTTTTTTTTTTTTTTTTTTTTTTTTTTTTTTTTTTTTTGTGTTTTTTTTTCTATTCTTCCTTAATATATTTGGTTGATATTGGTTCGTCTCACGTTAAGTTAACGTGAGACCGTCTTTCAGAAGAATTACTCTATAAATAGTACTCCGTATAAAAAAGATAAGTGACAATAATTGAAGTTATACTTTCCCTTCCTACGTAAACAAGTTTTAATTTTAAAATTGACCCCATTTGGAGTCGAGTTATTTTTTTATACTCCGTACTAGCATAATACCCGTGCATAAATGCACGGGATGTACAAAAATAAGTTAATAGTTAATTGAATTGGTAATTGAGTTAAATATTAAATTAATATAAAAATACTTCATAGTAACCTAAATAAACATGTACTCTTAAACTCAGAATATAACAAACTGTATTTTAGCCGACCGCGTATTTATTTAACATGTAACCTGCTTATTCAACCCGTAATTGTCTTCTAATTAACTCGTTTTATTTGTTTAAAAGTGTCAATTTTGATTTTTCTTAATTAACTATCAAAATTTAGATGATAGAATCGTTGAAAATTGTAACAAAACAATTAGAATAATAGAACATCTAAATTTTTTTTATACAAATATAGTTATAAATTTATTTTAAAATATATCATAATGTAGCAAAAAGCGATCAAAGTATTGCAATACATTGTCTTAAAATTCATCATTTATTATAATAATATGGTAAAATGCGCTTAAAATATTATATTGAAAACACATTAAATAAAAATGTACAGTTTAAGAGATAAAAATAAAAAAATATTCTGTTATACATAGAAGATCTTGACTTACTTATATGACATAATTTCAAAAAAGAAATAAAATAAAAAGGATAAAATAAAATAAAAGGGTAAAAAAAAAGTTGGAGGAAAAATTTGTGTAGGATGATAATAGATAGATAGATAGATAGATAGATAGATAGATAGATAATGAGAACATGTATGAGTTGACTTTGATCAATCATAGTGTACGTAATGAAGTTTTAATTTTAAATTGACCCCATCAAGTTATTTTTTTATACTCCGTATAATGAGAATATGTATCAGTTGACTGTGATCAATCATAGTGTGTTCCAAGAGCTATAATAAGCCAAATTTCAGCATCATTTAATCAAACAGTAAGGTCCTTATAACTAATTCATAACAATATGAATCCAGAAGTAATATCAAAAGAAATAATAAAACCATCCCACCCAACTCCTATTCACCTTCGTTTTCTAAAAACCTCATTGTTTGATCATGTCAACATTCCTGTACTTATGCCTCTAATATTCTTCTACTCAAAACAAAAAACCCACTCAACAACTACAGTTCTGAACCGGCTCAAAAACTCGCTTCCTGCGACATTATCCGTGTTCTATCCACTCGCAGGACGAGTCCGAGACACAAGCTGTATCGACTGTAATGACGCTGGTGTACCCTATGTTCAAACTAAGGTATCCACTGTTTGTCTCTCAAATGTTATTCACAACGCGGATGTGTCGTTACTGGATGAGTTGTTACCCTCCCATGGTAATGATCGAGGAGGGTACTCGAAACTTCTCTTGACAATCCAAGTCAATACATTCGCATGCGGTGGAGTGGCTATAGGAGTTAAAGCAAGTCACGCTATTTGTGATGGATTTTCATTAGCCATGTTTGTTAAAACATGGGCTTCTATTGCCTGCGGGGAGACTCAGTTGCTCATTCATACCCCTTTTTTCGAGATGTGGAGGCGATTTCCTCCACGTCTGACACAATTGGATGATGGCAGTACTCCTACCATTGCGGAACAGCCAGATCCAGATCTAATAAAGAGTAAACCGATAACCAAGTGGTTCATGTTTACCAAAGAAATGTGCAATGCACTAAGATCTAAGATTTGCGCGGATTATAACAGTAATCAAAAGCAACCATCTTTAACCATGGTTTTATCCGCATATATATGGAGTAGAGTACAATTAGCGTGTAGAAACGATGGCGACAAAAGTATTCCTCAAAAGGTATTCCACGCGGTTAACATCCGTCCAAAAGTGGAGCCCCCTTCCAAGTCTTGCTATTACTTTGGAAACATGATTGTGAACGCCATAGCCGAGCCAACAAGTTGCGACCACAATAAGTCAATATGCAATAGTTTTGTGGAAACTATGGGTCGTTCTATTGAAAACATAAACAAAAGTGGATTCATAGAGGATTTGCAAAATGGCAAGGAAGACTTGAAATTTATGATCGAACACTTTGAGAGGTTGAGTAGAGGGGAACTTGCGTCCTTCGGGTTCACGTCATTGAAAAATTTGCCTATATATGAAGCGGATTTCGGATGGGGAAAATCAGCATGGGTTACATCGGCTACATTAGCGATTAATGATTTAGTCATATTGATCCCTGGTGACGCATCAAGTGCGACTATATTTGCGTATGTGAACTTAAGCCCTGACCAAATGGCCAAGCTTGAAGCTGATCAAGAGTTCCTCTCTTTCGTGTCTAAGTCTGCAAACTTAGGCACCTTTCTTCGCAGTAAGATTTAGGGGGCGTTTGGTAGGTGCAGAGGAAAGAGAAAAGGAATCAGAAAGGAAAACAAGGAGAAAATAATCAGATTTAGTAAGAGGGGGGGAGGACAATGGAGAGGAATCAAATTTAGTAAGAGAGGGGAGGAGGTGTTGAAATTAAGAGGTTAAAGGAGATAACTAAAAGCCATATGGTGGAAAGGGAATTACAAATAACTAAGGAAATCAGACTTTTTGTTTCCCTCACCCTTTCCAGAAACCCCTTACCAAACGCCCCCTAGTGTGTACCATTAATTAAATCTAAATTAAAATCAAAGGACATGTTCTTTCCGACTCATGTTCCTCTCTTTCCACCTTTCTTTAATTTTAGCTCTTATAAGTTCAACTCAGCTTTTATAAATTCAACTTTTATAAATTCAGTTTTTATAAGCTAAAAAGAACAAGTCCAAAGTTCATGTTTATGATAGGAAAAAAAAAAAAAAAACAAATTAAAGAAAAAGATAAATAGGGGTCAACCATAATTAAAAGTTGGGACTTGGGATAGTGAAAAGTTTTGGGATTTATTGATATCTGAAAAAATTATGAACCATTTTTTCGAATTCTGCTTTTTTTTTCGCGTAGATTATATATATTCGGGCACTATGTATATGGCTACTCCATTATTTTCACAATCCTAACCGTCAATTTTTGGAGCATCCGTATGACCCTATCATCTTATTCAAAATTTGTTAATAAGTTCAATTTTGGATCATATTGTACAGTCATTCTCCTCTGAAACTAATCATAGACTAAGTTAATGTGAGATTATAATACAAAATATCGTTAAAAGAGTACAAAAACATGAAACAAATCTACTAAAATCACTTTTAGGGGTACTAAAAAAATTTAGTTATAATTAATAATAATTATCACTAAATTGATAGAAAAACTATATAATCGAGTTCAAATGAGACTGACTTACAAAAACTTATTGTGAGGCTTGACCCATACAAGAATTTGTGCATATTGTAATCGCTACCAGCTTTTATTATAAGTTAAAAATTTCATATTGTAATTCATTTTAATTTTAGGAAAATTTAACAAGAATAATCCATCCTATTAGCGATCTTCCAAAAATAAACCGTCCTACATTTAATCCCAAAATAAACCGAACTATTATTATTATCTTCCATAAATGAACTGGTCCTAAATTTTACCTGCTATTGACCTGTTGTAGCAGGTCATTACCATCCCTCCTCCTTATTCAAAAGATGTAGCAGCCACTACCACTTCTTATTTCTCCACCACCATTACCAACTCATTATCACCTTCTTCTTCTTCTTCTTTTTCTTCTTCTTCTTCTTCCATCTCCATCATCCTCTCTACCACCTTCAAGGTATCCACCACCACTAAAGACGCCCTCTACTCACCCTTTACACCACCACTATAAATCAACCCACCGCCACCACTAAAGCCCCAAACCCGACAAATTAATTTGACTACCAACTTTGACTAAAAATGCCATTATGCTAAATTGAGGAATACCCACTTGAATTTAAGCAAGAGTGAAGCATACTTGAGTGAATTTGAAGCTACCCATTTCTAGTTTCTCATTTCTTCGGTTAAATTATGTGTTCAATTGAACTTTAAGCATATATTTTGGTGGTGATGATTGGATTTTTGTATGATTTTGTCAAGGAATTTTTCAATGTTTATCCTTTTTTTGATGTATTAGTTTGTATTTGATATACTCCGTATTAGATTTAGAATTAAAAAGTGAATGAGTATATGGGTATGGTAAGGAGTTGAAAGTCCGACGTCTCGATGGTGGTGCCGACGTATAGGAATTCGGAGCTTGTTTGAGAGGGGTGTGTGAATTAGTGATGGTTGTGGGGAGCTATAGTGGAGGATGAAGGAGATAGGATGACGAGGGCGGATACAGTGGAGGCGAGACAGTGGTTATTGCGGTGGTGGAAAAGTTGAGGATTGGTTTGGAGATCTACTGGGAGTGTTTGTGTAGGTGGCTTAATTGACACATGAATTGATCGTGGTCGTTGTTGGTGATGGCGGTGATGGTCATGGTGGTTGAAGAAGGCGACAATGTTGGTGGAGTTTGCAGAGTGAGTGGTTGGGGGTAAACAATGGTGGTAATGAATGGTGGAGGTGAAAGGAGTTTTGATTTTCACGTTAATGGTGGGATATTAGAAAAGTCAGTTTTTTACAAAAAGGAAAATGGCAAGATGACCTATTAAGGAGGTTGTAGGTAACCCAGACTGCTCATAGAAGAGATAGAGGATAGTTTGGTTTATTGTGGGATTAAATAAAGAATGGTTTATTTTTGGAATACCATCAATAGGATGGTTTATTCTTGTTAAATTTTCCTTAATTTTATTAGGAAATTTTATGATGAACCCTTCAATTATTCGTGTTTCTATGATATACCCTCACTTTTAATTAGGATTCTACAATATGTCCATAAACTTTATACTTTATCTCTAATATGACCGTTATTTGAACTTTTTATCAATTAACTCGTTATTAACTCATTAACATGTCCCATTTTACAATTTTTATTATTCAACTTACTATTATACGGGTAATTAGAGATAGTTGTAGTATTTATAATAAAATTTGGTGGTAAACTTAGTTTAAAAGTTAATAATAAGAAGTAAACAAATTTATGAATAATTAGATGTAAATATGGTGATAATTATTAAAGTGTGATGTCAGAAATATAAGTGTTTTGAAGATAAATTAGTAATATAGTGGATTAATTGGGACCACTATTAAGTGAATCAATAACTTAATTGATGAACATAGTTATTGTAGTATAGTTTGATGTTTGATTTAGAGACAATATTAGAGAGTTACGGGTACAATGGAGACAACCTAAGAAAGTTAGAGGCATAAGGCAAAATTCTAAAAAAGTGCGGGAATAACATGGAAAAGTGAAAAACTCAATGGCACATCATAGAATTCGACAACTTTATTTTATACATTTGCAAAAGAATATTGTGTTTAGGCATGTTCTTTTTGTTTTATTATTTCTGAAGTTTGAATTCAGAACTTTTCTTAAGTTTTCTGATTATATCTGAAGTTGTCTAAAATTATCTTTAGTTGTCTGAAGATTTCATAAGTTTTTTAAAAAATTTCAAAATTATTATTAGAGTAATTCTACTTTGATGCCGACTTATAGTATGTGACACACCATATTTCAATAATATCATTAATTCTAATCACTCTTTTTTTTTTTCTAATTTTCAAAAATTTCTCTTACCTCTCATTTTTTTAACCATAATGTTAGTGACATGATTTATTTAACACATGTCGATATCATATTTTATCATATTTTAATTAAACACTTAACCACTATGTATGTCGTCGTTAATCTATAACTACTCTATTCAAACGTAATCGCATCACAAATGAAAAGTAATTGTGGATATCCGTATCCATACCCTCCCAACTAAACCCTGTAATGTAACAGAACTCATGCTTTGACGCTAACTTAGACAGTTACTAATGTCGAGTTATATTTAATCGTGTTTAATGCATAAATGAGTCGAAATGTAAAATGTCGCTTAAATAAGTGTCCACTACTTCAGTCTAGCCAGATTCACATAGCAGAGCATCCAAGCCCAATACAGAAAAACAGTCCAAACACAACTCATTGGGCCTTTTCCTTACAAAGGCCCAATTCTTCTAAATTTTCAAATTTAGGATCGGTAATTAAAATCGCTATTTATCATCATTTGAAAAAATCGACTTCACGGGTCATCTAATTTTAATATTTCCTTTAAAATGAGCATTTTTCATATTTTCAGGTCTCAAGCCTAAAAACTGAACCCAAGTCTGCTTTTGGCCCGCTTTTCGAGGCCCTGATCCCACCATTACATAATTAGGCCCTCAAAGAGCTCTCCCACCAAGTGCCTTGGAGCTTAAGCAATGCAATTATGCTATAATTTTTTCTAAATCTCAGAAAATCGAAATTAGGAAGATTCAAAATTATGCAAACGGGCGTCACGAAACTGCCTCAAGGCATGCGGTTTCCTCAGGGAGCCGCCTCAGCTGAGGCGGTTTCCAAGCCTGCGTTTACCCAATTATAATAAATACGAGCCTCTACCCGAGGTTTTCATTCATCAATTATCATCATTCACATTCAATACACAACAAATCTCTCTTAAAGCCTCACGCATAAAACATTGAACTTTTCACAGACCGCGAGTTGAATTCCGCCCCTTTTGTTATAGCGAAGGTCTGCCCATTTCCTTGGTGAATCTGGTAATATTCGACTCAAACATGGGCCGATCTCTATTCTCTAGATCGACTAACAACGGGCTTACATTCGCTAACACAACTAAGCAAGACGTCGAGTGGTCCGACGCGCAGACCTGGTACCCACAGTTGGCGACTCCGCTGGGGATGTTTTATTTTTAAAATTCAAAAGAAACTTTTTCTATTTTAAAAATAAAGAGATGAAACTCAAAAACTTGAGAACAATCCCGCTTTACATATTTGAGCTAAGCATATTCGTTTCAAGAGTCGAGTCTAGTGGGCTCAAAAAACACCCGACCTCGAAAGATAGTCTAGTGCAGGCTTGTCCATTCGATAAAGCACATTTTGGATAGTTTTTCTCTCATCCCCCTACAGCTTGTCATAGCATACTAATTCAAGCCGCCCTAGGGCCTACTCGCAATCCAGACGCACCACGTGTCGGACCATGTGGACAATCCTTGCCAAAGCGCACCCAGGTTAGTTGGAGGCGTACGCACCCTTAAACCAAAATCCTGAGTCATACCTGCACTTGCGAGGCTATACATTATGACCTTCTTTCAAAAACTCATGCATTGTATATCTTTGAAAATATCTCTTATTTTCAAATATTAAAATAACTAACAAAAACAACTAAAAAAGACAACTAACAAACTAACAACTTTAAACAAAACTCTCGCATTTTTGGAATATGCTTTTTCAAAAAAAATCTCTTTTATAAAACAAAACTCTCGGATTTTTGAAATAATTCCTTTTTCAAAAAAATTTTCTTTTATAAAACAAAACTCTCGGATATTTGAAATAATCCCTTTTCAAAAATTCCTTTTTACAAAACAAGCGAAATCCGAGAATGGTCTAGCCCAAGCTTGTGGATTTAGTTTTGAAGGTATCGGGATCAGACAAACCCTCTCGACGCCTCGCGAGGTCGCCCCAAAAATTAAGGAGGGGGGGGGGGGGGGGGGGGGGGGGGGGGGTATACGAGAGAAAACAACCTGTAGTACAAGCGATGTGCTAGAATCGCTAGAAGCTGTAAAGATGTTGTTTGTCGTATGCTATGGGAGACATGTCATTGCTGATTTTGTTAAAACTTTTCAAAGAAATATCAAAATCTTTTAAAACTTGTAACTCGGAGTCGCCACCAAATTCAGGGGTAGTTTTGAACCTAATCGGCGTGTCTTGAGATTTAAGACGTGGAATCTTAGATTTCAAGGTGTGGCGATACCTATCCGTCTAAGGTTATTGTGAAACCAGAGCGGGTTCGGGGTGAGGGTACTCTCGAAAGTTTATCAAAACGTTTTATAAAAAACTGTAATCGAAAGCGTACGTAAAGTAGCCTCTACTAATTTGAAAGCTGTGCGAAAATCGGTATTTGCGCGAATAAGACCTGTCATGTACAGGTGCAAAAAGGACTCGATAAATTTGCTTGAAAATCAAAAGTAAACGTCGAAGATATAAAATGTCAATGTTGGAAATGCGTGTTCACGACAAGGAATGGGAGGAAGGGAGGTCCGCGAATGATAGGGCACGATTTGAAGGTTATGACTTAGGGTTTTTTAGGAAAAGACTATAGCACCTACCAGGACTACACAAATAGAGGATTTTTATATGGAGGATTATGGTGGTTGCACTAGCTACAGAAGCGGAACTAAGAAGAAGATAAATAACTGTGGATGACAAGTGCCCTTTGTGCTCATCTGAGCAGGTCGTAGAGGACATGTAACACATCTTTAGGAGCTCTGAAGTAACGAAGAGACTCTGGTCGAGTTCTGACTTGGGTATTAACAGCTCTTAAGGAGAGCAGTGCACTATTAAGGAGTTGGTGATAAACTGGATAAATCTCTTATCAAAAAGAGACGATAGAGGGAGAAGCGTGATGTATTTCCTAGCATTAATACACCAAATCTGGATCTATAGGAATGATAAAGTGTTTGGCATACAAGATATTGGACCGTATGGAGTGTTGAGGAAATGTGCTTATAAGACCATGCTTGCCATGGAGAAGGAAGACATATGCAATATACGAGGGCATTTAAATAAAGCGGACAAAGGAAGGAACAGAATACAGGACCTAGACACACAAAATCTGAAAAAGAGTGGATCTGCAGGGTCCCAAATGAATTGGCTTATTCGAAAGAAGCCCTGCTCTTTGGAAGATCTATCTCGTGTCTGGTACTGCATGGTTCCACTCTGCAAGAACTCCGAATTATTCTCTTTGCCCCGCAATGACCCGGCCCAATAAGGAAATCCCAATTCATTGGGCCTTTCGATACAATCAAATAGAAAGCTCCGGGGGTTCCATCGAGGAACTAAAAGGAGGAGGCCTATTCTTCCTGATCGGAAAAGAGGGCCACTGTGATATGATAGAAATACAGGTGGATGCAGCATGGAAAGAAGACAGGAGAGCCGTTGCAGGATGGTTCCTAAGGACTAGAGCTGGCAAGGCTGACCCGACCCGAGCGACCCGACCCGAACCCGAGCGAAACCCGACCCGATTAACCCGAAAATATTGTGACCCGAAACCGACTCGACCCGACCCGACGATGACCCGCAACCCGACACGACCCGATAATCGCGATCTGAATCCGACCGACCGACCCGACGATGACCCGTGAACCCGACACGACCCGATAATCGCGATCTGACCGACCGGACCACCCGATGACGACCGACCCGATATTAACCCGATTAAATTGATGACTTTAATTATTAATCTCAAAGATTGATTAAATCGAAAGCAAATTAGTATTTAGTTTGATACATTATACTTAATAATGAAATAATTAAATCAAATAATGGTCGAAAAACTAGTTTTAGTATCAAAAAATTGAAGTAATTCGATAAAACCGCGCAGACCCGATGACGACCCGACCCAAACCCGACCCGATCCGATATACTATTTAACCCGAAATGACTCGACCTGATAACAACCCGAACCGAACCCGACCCGACCCGAGACACTATGTAACCTGACAACGACCCGACCCGACAATGACCCGAACTCGACCCGACTCGACCCGAAAGAGCATTTTGACCCGATATGACCCGAACCCGACACGACCCGACCCGACTTGACCCGACCCAAACCCGACCCGACTGACCCGATTGCCACCTCTACTAAGGACTAAGGATGAGGAAAACGTCAACAAATACAAAAGTTTCAAGGCTCAGATTGTGTTTTAAGCAGAAGCACTTGCAGTAAAGGAGGCTCTAGAATGGGCTATTCATGAGAAGTTTCTACATGTCAGAATTTCCTTAGATTACCTGAACATCCTACATCAGCCGTTGAAAGAAAAGAAGATAGACCATGTCGTAAGGGGAGTAGTACAAGATATTTGGGCTTTAGCCCCTTTTTTCCACTGCTTAAGTTTATCCTTTATTCCTAGAATTCTAAATAAGAGGTACAAATTCTACGGTGAGGCCGTCTTATAGTATGAGATGATGAAATCATAGTTAATTTTGATGAATAATAGCGTTACTTTTCATATGTAATGCGATTACGTTTGAAAAAAGTAGCTGTAAATTGACAGCGACATATATAATGTATAAATGTTCAACGAAAATGTCAAACATGATATTGAAATGTGTTAGATAAATCATGTCACTAATATTATGGTCAAATAATATGAGAGATAAAAAAAAATTATAGAATTCGAATAGAAAAATAGAAATTTAATTAAATTAGCCTTAATGATATTATTGATATATAGTGTGTCTAATAGTATGAGGCGGCCTCATACTAGAATTACTCAACCTTAAAATTTGTATAACAAAATTTATTAGGAATTAAATTCATCTTACCCACCTTTGTCGCAATTGCATATATTATCCAAGCATGACGATGATAAATTGATAATGATGATATTCATTCCTCAAATGACAAATCAAAGAGTGTCAGGTGTAAGTTTAATGTTGCCTTCAAACCTTGTCACTTTTGCATAATCTTAATATAATCCTCTTTGATTAAAGTACTAAACACCTCCCTGATTTCTTTTTTCCAATGTAATAAAATATTTTCTTTTGTTGGGATAATCTCATTCATCTTTTTCTAATTACTGTTGGCACTAATTATGTGCTTAACAACTAACCCACTTCATCATGAAGTTTCATTATTTGTTAGTTATAATGGATTTACTTTCCAATTTCCACTAGACCTTCACGATTGTTCCCTATAAATCTTTTTTATGTTTTGTGTTATTTCAAACTTTTATTTAGGTCCAATTTTCATAACTTTTAATTTAAAATTGTTATGAAGTTATATGCCAATTTTTGATTTCATGTTCATTACATATATATAATAAAACATGTTACGTTTTTACTTAGGTAGTTACATATTCCATTTAATATAAACTAGCATAATGCTCGTGCATAAATGCACGGGATGTATAAAAATAAGTTAATAGTTAATTGAAAATTTTGGTAATTGAATTGAATATTAAATTAAAATAAGAATACTTCGTAGTAATAATATAAGGGCAACCTAAATAAACATGTATTCTTAGATCCAAAATACAACAAATTGTATTTTACACGATCACGTATTTATTTAACATGTAACCCGCTTATTCGACCCGTAATTGTCTTCAAAATAACCCGTTTAATAGGTTTAAAAGTGTCAATTTTGATTTTTCTTAGCCAACTATCAAAATTTAGAGGATATAATCGTTGAAAATTGTAATAAAACAATTAGAATTATATGGAACATCTAAATTTTTTTATACAGATATAGTTATAAATTTATTTTAAAATATATCATAATGTGACAAAAAACCGATCAACGTATCGCAATACATTGTCTTAAAATTCATCATTTATTATAATAATATGATAAAACGCGCTTAAAATGTTATATTGAAAACACATTAAATAAAAATGGATAGTTTAAGAGATAAAAATAAAATAAAAAATATTCTATTGTACATAGAAGATATTGACTTACTTATATGACAAAATTTCAAAAAGGAAATTAAATAAAAGGGGTAAAAAAATAAAATAAAAGGGTAAAAAAAGTTGGAGGGAAAATTTGTGTAGGATGGTTTTTGTTATACTTCCTCCATTTTCTTGGATTCTATACATTTACTTTTTGGACACTATTCACAAGTGAGGAGAATCTTCGATATATCGTCTAATATATGAAATAAAAAATAGTCATGTGAGATCTTGTTTTAATTGCATTTTCGAGAGCATTATTAATATTTAAATTTTATAATTTTCGGAATTATGTAACTAAAGATATAAACAAAAGAAAACGTGCATCGACGTACGTGCAAAAAGCAAATGTATAGAATCCAAGAAAATGGAGGAAGTATATAATTAATATAGATAGATAGATTCATACTCCCTCTGTCTCAGTTAATTGTTTACAGTTTGACTTTTTTCCACTCACAAAAAAGTCAAACTATAAACAATTCACTGAAACGGAGGCGTATATACTAATATACTACTAAAAAAAACTATGGAGTACGTTTTATATGTATATTTAATTATGATCTAACGAAATGGATTTCTGCTTTAAAATAAATAAATTCTTTGTATTAACTAAGAGTACTGAGTACCCATTGAAAAACTAATAGGTTTAAAAACCACAACTAGTTCCTTTCTCAAGTCATGCTACATTTGTACAACCTTTTCCAATATGCCACGATCGACTTTTACAAAGGGCAAATGCTAAAACAAATCAAAATTAAAGTGTAATGTAAACAACTGCATTGATCATAGTAATTACGTGAATTTAACAAACATAAAGGAGTATGAAAGTATGAAACAGTCACATCGAAAATTTGTTAACACAAATTATTAACTTACATCATAAGAAACCCAAGCTAAACGTATTAATATGTGAAACAAGTTTTAACCTTCAAATAATTTCTACGGAGTAATTAAGAATTTATTCTGTTACAATTAAAACTTAAAAGTCTTATACTAAAAGCAAAGGGCAAAAGTTTTGCTTAAAAAAGCCATAATTGACTATGACACTCTCACTAATTTCCTTACATCACTCACTAAACCACATTGCCACATTACTTAATAATGTATTGATGATGACACCTTTTTAAAGTAGAAGGAAACAACTTAGTTTCGACAATTTTGTATAAATATACAAGAAGTGAAGAAGTAACAATAGATGGCTAAAAAATTGGAGAAACTAAGAGAATGCCTTTGCTTCAAAACCTCATCTTCTTCTCTTATTTTCTTAACTACAAACTTCTTCACCAAGCTCCCGTCACGACTATGGCTTAAGGCCAAAGGTACATAACCCTGCTCTCGTCGTCTCTTCGTTTTTTCAGTTTTGTTGTTTCATGTTACCCCCATGTATAGCTTGGTTGTGTCGTGTCGTGTCGTGCAGAACAGAACGAAGTATTTGTTTAAGTGATCATCTGGCGAATTCCGAGAAGATTAACTCTGAATTTGTACTTGTTGTGTTGACAGCTACAAACAAAAGGGGACTAGTGAGCCTGTACAAAGACAAGGAGTTATGTGCAGGATACGCAGATATCGAAATTATGTGGAAGATGATTCATTCAACTTGCTCCCAAAATGTTAAATCCAAGAGAAATTGTTACTCTCTCTTCTGTTTTAAGCCAGTTTAATCCAAAGATCAACTATATTTTCGATGATTGTGGTATATGATAGAATGAAACAATATAACAAACCAAACTGTTAAAAGGCTTTTATTTCCCATAGTGATGTACTAAGAAACAATTAGTTACCGCGAGTTGAATAGCAATTCGTAACTAGTAATTACAATTCTGTAAGACGATTCAAGTTGGTAAAACCGTAGTAAACGAATCTGTCATTACGAGAATAAAGCTTTGTTGTTGTCATCAATCACGTCTGAAAACCAGACAATCATATTTGGGGGTTACCATCGACAATCAATCAATGGTAAGCGCCGAAGTTCTTTCATTTACCAGTAAGGAGTATAAACTCATAGAATGAATAAGAGTCGTTTTATTTGGTGATTTTTTTCTAGTGTCTATTTTCAGAGTCTTTGTAGTCCTTTATATCAACCTAGGATTCTGTTTAAATGTAACATAATAAAAGTTTTAAATGTAGCATATTTTCAATGTATTCATAATGTTTGTCAACAGTACATTCTGACAATAGGATAAGAGTAATTTTTTTCTATAACACGAGAATGCGTCGAAGAGTCAAATCATGGTTTGTGTGGCGAACGCAGAATGACACGGAGTATGTATTATTGTGTATCCAAAAAGTGGATTATCTGAGGTCGGAATTCATAGCATCCACGGATACCAATCCTCGGTGATTTTTATTGTGTTTACATAAGTATCGTAATCTCGTCTAGGTGACAAGATCTGAATAGTTAAAGCTTCATTTAACATCAATCACACAAATTGTGCAGAAAACACTTGCAATTATCTTACATTAGGCATAGAAAATCATTTGAAATACACACTTCATACTTTTATACAAGCTACCTAGTTCTACAATTCAGTGCAAAGTAAAACCCACAAGTTTATTCAACGATCAACTTCATTCCTACAGCTACAAGACACTTCATAGTTCAGACCTGTTTCCGCTAGTTAAGCAGCATTTGATCAAAGTGCCATACTCCTGCAAGTATAGAAAACCGATTTCAGAACACAAAACACAAGAAATAAACTTGAACATATAGTATTTCATTTCTTGTAAGAGTACGATTATTACCGTGTCCTTTGCCAACCATTCTCAATTGAGTGACATAGTCGGAAATCTTCTTGATTGACTCAACCTAAGACGACCAAAAATAAGAATTTATCAGCCGCGAAAGCGCAAAACCCTCGAACTGAAAGCAAGTGAGAGTACTAGCTAGCAGTTTTCACATCAGTAAAATTGATAAAGATAAATCTATTTTTGCTACGAAGTTCAAATAGATTACCTGCTCCTCCAAAAACTCGCCTTCAACGAAATCTTGCAACTGTGGATCATTGTTTTTCTCTGCAACCTGTAATAAGTTACAAGAAACACCATGACCATACAAACTATACCCAATCTCTTATTACTCTACAAAATGAGTTGCGATTTCCTAAACTAATGCAGTATGCAGAGTCAAGGATGCATATTTTCACAACAGCGAAGTAGATGAATGACGGTGTTTAGTGAGAGGAATCACCATGATTCTAGTCAATTACCACAGCTAGTGTGCCTAACGGAGGTACATAATTTTTACATTTTCGCTACCTGCTTTTAATTTCTTCCTATTTCCCGTTATTAATTGGTTGTCGACTTGTCGAGGTAACTTACACTGTGCAAATTCAAAAGTTTTTCATTCACGAGCTTCTCCAGTGACAGGGCCAGCTCCATTGCTACAACAAGATTTTCCATCAAAGCTATCATTAGTACTAAAACAAGTGAAATAAATATCCACATCTTGCATTGTAAAGTCACAAAATTGGCAACAGATGAATAAGAATAAATAGTCGCAAAATTGGCAACAGAAGAATAAAGAATAAAAAAGACACTAATTTGGTAACAGAAGAATAAGAACAAAAGCCTACCATATAATGCATCTCCTTTTTCAGCATGCTCAAACTCAGACGGGGGCATCAAAATCGAGAACAACTTTACTCGTCCACCTCTCATGTTCTAAAAAGTTTTATCGAAACAAACAAAACAACAACAAATTATCTCTGTTGCACACTAATTTTATTAAAGTAAATGAAACGATCACTACAGCGACATGGGATGTACCTGATATTTCATCAGCTTCTCAGCGTGCTCTCTTTCTTCCTCACTTGACTCTTTGAAAAACCTAATCGAATTCAAACATGATATCGATATTAAAAAGATTTCACAGCTACCTAGTTGACACAATAAAATCTAGAAGGTAAATCGTTGCATGAGGAACTTTTTATGATACAATGTCTACTTACTTGGCAAAGCCTTTGAGAGCAACATTGTCCCTGTCAAAGTAGGCAAACAGAGAATGGTACACATATGATGCACTGTACTCCACACTGCAATGAGACCAACGAAAACACATTAGTGTCGTGAAACCGACAATGAATCCCAAAGTATAGGTTTCGCTCAATTGTTTATCTCATCCCATTGTTTATCTCATCGCCATACTGGAACTTGGATATCTTGACGCAAGTGCATGCCATGTCAGGTCAAATACCAAATCTCATCCTTCAATCCGTTTTAATATTTTTAACTCTCCATAGTTGGTTTTCTATGTAAATTCAAGAGCAAAATGAGATACAAATCCTATATTTAATTATGGTACAGTACATTTATAAAATAGTAACGATTCACCATGAAAGGACACGAAAGGACACGTTACTTGGTTATTTCAAGTTTTCAGTTACAGGGCCTTAAGAAACGAGAATTATAGATAGATCATTAATGAAATTATCCCATGTAATCTCTCTATTGATCAATGTCTATGTATACTTGACTACTTACAATTTTACAAAGTGTATTGGATTTCGTATACATACTCAAAATATCGATACTAGTAATGGCCATAGTGAAAAGAGGAAGTTAACATTATTCATGGTCGATACTAGGGATGTAAAATTGTAATAAGATGGTAAAAGGAGATGGAGTATGAAGGAAGGTAGACTGAAAGATAAAAAGAAAATATAAATCTTTTAGCGCCATTTCACAAACAGAACGATAAATAAATCTTACTCTCTTTTTATATTTAAAACATCTGAACATTTTCAAAAAATTATCATAAGAAAGAACCCTACATTTCAGTTTTGAAGGGATCGTAAAATCAACAAATGGCCTTAAAAGTTGAAACACAGCACAACAAGACACGTATCATCCTTTATTACAGAAGTGGAGAAGTTAAAAGCTTCATTCATGGAATCATGGTGGCTTTATATCACCTTTAACTATCACATAAATGACATCAGTGTCCATTAATACTAGTGACCCCTATATATGGGACAAAAATTACACTCATATGTGTAATCATCATTTTTACTTTTTAAAAATACTACTCGTACTCCATATAGCAATGATGTACTCCATATGTGTAAACACAAATTCTTGTTTGAGACGGCTGACCCGTTTCCAGCCTTGAGACGGGTCAAGTATGACCCGTTTTCCCTTTTTTTTTTTTTTTTTTTTTTCGAAAATTTTTTAAAGACCCAATTTTTTTTTTAATCTTTTATCGAAAATCATGTTTATAGGGTAATTAGAAATGGTAACAAAGTAGAAAAAAATGGTAACATATTATATTATATTGGTAACATATTATGAAACCTCAGTTTTAATGGGTTTGTTTTCCTTAAAAGATAATGTTGTCCTTTTATACAAACAGATAACCATTTAGTATAATAATGTTACCATGTTAGCTTTCAGAGTTTGTATTCCTTAAAAGATAATGTTGTCATTTTATATATACAGGTCACCCTTTACAACAACAATGTTACCATCTCATTTTTCAGATCAACTGAGGTTTCAATGGATTTGTTTTCCTTGAAAGAAAATGTTGCCCTTTTATTCAAACAGGTCACCCTTTAGAACAACAATGTTACCATCTTATTTCAATGGGTTTTTTTGTCCTACAAAGATAATGTTGTCCTTTAATACAAACAGGTCACCATTTAGTACAACAATGTTACCGTCTTTCCATGGGTTTGTTTTACTCGAAAGAAAATGTTACCCATTTATACAAACATGTCACCCTTTACAACAACAATGTTACCATCTCTATTACCAAATAATAATAATACTAATAAAACAAAACAAAACAAAAAACAAACAAAGCACATATTTTAAAAAAAAAAAAAAGAGAAAGGTGTGTGCGTGTTTATAAAAAAAAAAAAAAAGAGAAAGCACAAATAATCATCACCAACTTCATCATCTACCACCATCCTTCACGCACCACCACCTTCTTGTTTATAATAATAATAATAATAATAATAATAATAATAATAATAATAATAAAACAAATACAACAATAACAACAATGGCACGACAACAACAATGGCGACAACACAACAATGGCGGCTTCAACAGCAACAATGGTGACAACAATGGCGGCTTCTACAGCAACCCTAATTTCTGGGCTTTGTTTTAATTTGGGGGTTTTGTTTTAATTTAGGGTTCAATGATGGCGTCAATGATGTGGTTCCCGTCAATGAATTTCTGGCTTCAAGAAGAAGAAGAAGAAGAAGAGAGAGAGAGAGAGGGAAACCAAAAAAAAATGAAATGGAGAGAGGGAATGAAGGCGGCAGAGAGGAAAGGAGAGGAGGAGAGGGGTATTTAAGCAACCCTAATTGGGTCCGACCCGTTTCTTGTGTGAAACGGGTTTACCCGTTTCACAGGAGACTTATTGATGTGTAAATGTGTAATCATCATTTTTACTTTTTAAAAATACTACTCGTACATATAACGATGGAGAAACAAATAATCTCTAAAAAAAATAGCAAAAAAAGATGAAGACATGAGGTGCATAAATTTTACGAAAAATTCAAAAGAATATATTGAATATACATGATCTTCTTAAAATACACCCAACTTTATAAGACAATTAAAACTTTTAAAAGGTCACTCAAACTAGTGAAATGACCTCAAATTCCTTGTGGCATTAGGCTATAAAAAATTACTTCAAAAACATCTTACTCCGTATAAAAAGCTTGCTTAATATATTTTGACAAACAATTTTCAATAACCTTTAATAATTTTATTGTTATAGACTTTAAATTACTCCCGCTTCACCATTTTCTTCCCAATTGCTAAAAAAACAGAAATTCAATATTTTCTTCTCATTTCCATTTTTGGCATAATTTTTTGGATAAGGTTAAACTTTAATTGATCCATAAAGGGAATAATAGCATATAATTCACAAAGGCTTTTTTTGGGCATGTTTTGTTAAAAATAAATTTGCTTATATTTTATTTTTTTTTATCTTTACTTGCAGTGGCGGACCCAGGATTTAAGGAGTGGGGGGGCACAATTTCGATTTTTTTTTTTTTTTACAAGTCCTACGAAAACATATCAATGCGGTGAAATTTTTCGGAAGACTTTGGTGATATAAATAGTATGAAATTTGTATAACTTTAAATATTGAATACTTTGCTAAAAATATTTTTGTTGGTTAGATTGAGATATTTCACATAAAAATTATTAATATACCATAATATACAAAATACAAGATTTCAAACAATTACAATCAATAAAGCCAAATAGCTACAAAAAACAAATAAAAGTATAAACCATACTCCTATATATAAAAATTAAAATAAACAATTATACTGCTTTTAGGAGACAATTATAATAGTCAAATTTAAGTAAATAAATAAATACGGAGTAAATAACAAAATTATATATATACACTTTTTACCTCCAAAAAAAAGTATTTGATACTTTTAAAACATTAAAAAAATGTATGTTAAAGATAGTGGGCAATAAATAAATACTATTATTGGGCCATTCAATTAGTAGATCTTGGGCCATAGCATTTGCAAAAATATGTGATGCAAAATTGAAAAATGAAAATGCCCTCGAGGAGAATCAAACCCCTGTACTCTAACTCAAAAATGATGAAGGTTACCAACTGTGCTACACAATCTCAATGTAACTTAACGCACCAAATTGTATTTATTTTTGGACACTAGGGGGCCCGTGCACCCCTTGGCCCCCCCCTGGGGCCGCCACTGTTTACTTGTAATTTTTTTAAAAGAGAATTAGAAATAGTATTTGGGGTAAGTTATCTGGATGTCTGTTTTATTATACGCTATAGATTATTATAAATACAAAAGTAAAAGCACAACAATAATATAAACGAGGTAATGAATTTAGGATAATACTTTGTGTTATACAATGCATAATCATTGTCAGTTCTGAGGGTAGTTTGGACTTTAGAGGGACGGTGATCTAGGGCTCAAGCCAAAAAGGGAGCTCAATCTTCCAACTTTTCAATCAGTAATAGGGGACAAAATCAAAAATCTAAAAAAAGAAAAAAAAAAGTGTATCTAATATATGTATCGTTTATCACATTTGTTTCTCTTAGGTCTATTCTCGTCTCTTTTTTATTCCCATCTCTTACTTCATTACTCAAACCTCCTCTGTTAAAATATGTCGTGTATCATTCATTTATTTATCTTTCTTTTCAATAGAGTGAGACAATTTATATGAACATTTATCAATAGTTAGGTTATTTTTTAAAAGAGTAAAAGCAGTATATATAGTAGTCTTAAGCTGCACAAACTGTAAACCTAACATTTTACCAAAAAAGTTAATTCTAATACTAAAGTATTAACTAATCCTAATATAATATTTTTCCGTTTACATCTTATTAGTGACATACGGTATATTTCAATATACTATGTAGAAATAACTTTTAACAGAGAGGATGTTATCATCAACGTTTTGTATCTCGAATAGCTCTTAAAAACCATTTCTTATGATTATAATTTAAATAAAATATTTTTAAATATAATTACTATCATACTTTGCATAATTTTATTACGGAGGGGCCTTAATTTTCAATTTTGCCTAGGACCCCAAAAAAATTTAAGAACGGACATATGCATAACCAGTAGAAAATGATTTTAGCAAGTCAACATCCAGACACAAAGCATTGATAATGCACTCCAAATTCCACATAGCTATTTAACATACGGAGTACTTAAAGCAATAAGCCAAACATAACAAAGTAAACATGTAGGCCGAATTTTGGTCTACTCATTTTAACGGGTATGGATCCTCTCCATTTTTTGAAGAAATGGACATCCATTTCTTTTAAATGGTTGAGATCGGTTATTTTGAAAATCTAAGGGTTGTAATTGTTTGATAAAAATAATGTTTTAATGAAGGAAAGAGAAAATATATTAAAATATTAGTGTATTAGAGAGGAAATAGAGAGAAAGAAATAGAGTGGATTCAAATTGCATTTTAACAACTACATAGTCCAAATGCCCATATTTTATAAGTTAAGTTAGTGTCTATACCACTACCCGCGACTTTATTATAGATATACACGATTATTTATGTTTACTGTATATTGCTTATCTACTAATGTATTTTACTCACCAAAAAAAAAAAAAAAATGTACTAATGTATTTAGCCGTATACAAGAGTCATCTAAGTAATACGGAGCATAATTTTTTACCATGGGTTAGTAAAGTAATCCATAATTCTTTTACCATGAGTTATCTAATACGGAGTAAGCGACATTCTTTATGGTCAATTTTCACCGTCTTTTCAGCCTTTCACAATTTATGTCCGTATGTCTACCATTTATGAGTGTATTAAACGGAATTATTCATTGTCGAATCAACGAGAAGAAGTTTTAATTTAATTCATGATGCGCATCCAACAGTCTCATCAGATCGTTAATTGTCCAAAATCAAAGTTACTCTGAAATCTCAAGTTAAATCCTATCGCAAAACAGATAATCCTGCATAATGAATCATTCATCAAAAAAAACTGAAATAAAATCCAAAAGAAAAAGAGAAGAGAATTACTTGATCTGCTCATTGATAGCAGATTCACAATCATCAACGAACTTCTGACGAGCAAGAGACACCTGCGGCGAAATCGGCACCAAATAATCATCACCTTTAACCTCCTCAAACGGCTGAAACACAATCCCCGTCATCGGCACCGCCTCCTGAACCGCCGCAGCCACCACCGCTCCTGCGTAACCGTTCCCCCTATCTCTCCTCACCGACGCCCCGTAAACCGGTCCAATCCCCACCACGTTCCGGTTCACCACCGCCACCGGCGCCACCGCGGCGCCGAACATCGGACCTCTCAACATCATTATTTTAATACTATTTTTTTATTATTAATTTAATTTAGTTTTTAATTTTGAATGAGGAAATGAGGAGTAGTGTGGATGTAGTGGAGAGGAGTTTTGGAGGAGATTAAATAGGAGAGGGACAAGTGTAGGAGATGCATTGGAGAGAGATGTGGGCCGTTGGATGATGAGATGAAGTGGACGGCTGAGATTGTAAGTTGGAAAGAGGCGTGTGGTGAGCTCGTGTCACATGGGAGTATCGCTGGAAAATATCCGTTCCACGTAGTTTTCTGTTATCGTTCTACCAAATGTTTGTCGTTTTGTGTGGTTGCTTTTTGGAGTCCACGCGCTGGGGTTTCGAGTGGAGTTGCACGCGCTGATTTTGGGCCGTTGGATTTGTCGGGCTCTTGTGGGTGTGAGGGGGGAGATGTGTGGTGGAGATTTTGGAAGAGGAAATGAATGTGAATGGTAGGGTGGGTTTTGATGGGAGAAGATGCTTGGTGAGTTGGTGATTAGTGGCGTCAACAGTCATCTCTTTGTGGTGAGATTGGCCCATCTTTTGACAGGTGTTTCATGTTATTTTAATGAAGGTAAAAAGTGAGTAAATTGGTAGAAACATCTCAATTTTAAAAAGTTAATTGAATCATCTTTTATTTTTACTGTTAATTTCGTTTTATTTAGTTTCACTCGGTTCGGTAAGAGAAAAGCGAATGAAATTAATTAAGGAATAGCAAATGTTTATAGGTGTTCAATTAAAAATTAAAAAGACATAAAATTATAACACTAATAGCCAACATCCACCACCTCCACCACCTCCACCTGACCACCACCATTGCCAACCTAACTTGCCGCCATTACCTGCTCACTACTCCCAACACTCTCCCCACCACCCTTTCCAAACACTCGTCGCCCATAACCCTCCACACAAAGGCGGATTTAGCTATGGTTCAAAGAGTTCATGTGCACCCTCAAAAATGAAAAATACAAATATTTAATAGGAAAATTTAACAAGAATAATCCATCCTATAAGCCATCTTCCGTAAATAAACCATCTTACTTTTAATCCGACAATAAACCCAAGTTTGACATCCTTCTTCCTTCAATAGACTCACCCAAAATTTGACCTGCTAATTACCTGCAAATGCAGGTCCCACTCTTCCCCTCTTTTTAAAAATAAAAAATAAAAACCTCCACCATTTTTAAGCCCCCATCTTCTTCCTCCCTCTTATAATAAAGCTTCCACCATTTTTAAGCCCCATAATTCAAGAACAATATCTAACTATTATTTTTCTTTTGACAAATTACATCATCTTTAATCATCCACCAAAATAATCAACATCAATACAAAATTATAATTCACTTTTTAATCACTCTTTAATCTCCCAACCCGATCAATTTCCTACCCTTTCTTCATCATCCAATTGAAAATTTACCTCTAAATAATTCCCCCAAATCGATAAAAAATAGTGGCAATCAAGAGCAGGACCATTATTGCAATAAATTCCACTAATTGAAGCAAATCACCAACACCGTCTCGATTTTCGGTGGTTTTTTCAGTTTTGATTAAAACATCGATCTTCGAGCTGAAGTTTGCCCCGGGTTGAGGATGGTCTTATGAGGCGGTCGTAGTTTGTGTGAGTATTTTTCGACCGAGACAATTTCAAAGGTGATGGCGGTAGTTGTGGTTGCGCTTGGAGTGTTGGAGAAAGGTCAAGAGTAGTGGAGGTGGTCAATGGTGGAGATAGAGGTGGTGTTAATGGTGATGGAAGATTGTATAAATGTGGGTTTAGTTTGATAAAGAAGACGGTAACCTGTTGTAAAAGTAGCAGGTGACCCGGTCTATTTAAAGAAGAACAAAGTAATAGGTTGGTTTATTGTGGGATTAAATAAAGATGAGTTTATTTTTGGAAGAACACCCATAGGATGGATTATTCATGTTAAATTTTCCTATTTAATAAAGGCAAAAGGAAACATGAAAGATATTGTAGCTCAGTGGGAGTAACTAATAAGTGTTAGGTGTCACAGCAATGACCAGGGTTCGATTCCTACTTAGGGCAATTCTTACAGCTTTTCACTTTTTGTTTATTCCAACTAACTTCTATCTTTTCAATACTGATAAAATATAATTTTTTTTCATTTTCATATCCTATTAAATATCAATAGGATTTAGGATTTTTTTGTATGTGATATTTTTTTTCAAATTACATCATACTAAATTGTGTTTTGACTTCGATTGCTTTGTCGGACATAAGAGAGGGGAATATGGTAGGTCAGTAGCACATCACGTAGTTAGGTTTGTGTTCGTCTGTAAACGATGAAAGCGTTTCAGATATTTTTGGACGCCGTTTTAGGGTTGGCGGATATAAATTTCCCTTTCTTAAAAAAATAAATTGCGTAGCTTATTATTTTTGTTTTCTGACCATTGGTTTTGCACCCCCATTCTTAAAGTTTTAGATCTGCCTCTGCCTCCACACTCACTCTAAAACAACTAAAACTACCACTACCCTTCCAAAATCACTCCCCCACCCCTTAAAAATCATATATGCAGAGGCGGATCTTAGTACCTCTAGCCCCCCTCCCCACCCCCAAATTTGGCCCAAATGTATAATCCACAATGTTGGCCCCTGCTAATATTTAATCCATTTGACAAAGAAATGTCCATGTAATGAGCAAATGGAGAAATATTAGGCCCAATTACAAGAAGAAGTCTTATATAAGTATCATGGAAATCCCTTAGGCCCACGTGCTATTATCAGCAGTTCATTTATTTTTTATTTTTTAAAAAAAAAAAAAAAAAAAAAGAAAAAAAAAAAGTTACTAAGTATGTCTTATTTGTGACTTTTATGACTTAAAAGTCAAAAGAGATAAATTACTTTTAAATTAAATAAAAGAAACTGAATTATTTGATACTCCCTCCATCTCAAAATAAGTGTCTCATTTTGATTTTTTAAAAATCCCAAAATAAGTGTCTCCATTGGAAAAAATTACTAAATTACCCTTATCTAATGTCATTCTTATTGTGTGAATGTGTATTGCTAAGTTTTCATAATGAAAATATTAGTATATGGGTATTCTTCCACTAAGCTTTCTCAACAATATTAGTATAGGGGTAAAATTGGAATTATAAGAAAATATTGTAAAGATTAAGGGATGTGAGTGAGCTTTTTCTACATTTCTTAAATCTAAGTTTAGGCAAAAGGGGACACTTATTTTGCGATGGATGAAGTACTTTAAAAATTTTTACTCTTTATAAGATTGTTGTCCCTGTTTTGTGCAATTTTTTTACTCACAAACATTTGAATGAGACGGTCTCATGTTATTATTATCGTGAGACCTCTCGTACAAAATTAGTAGTGTTTACTAAAATTAATTAATTTTAGTTTTTCTATTGTCTCACACTATTACTAGACGATCTCACAAGAGACGAACTCAACAATAGGTGATTAGAAAGATCGTCTCACGATAACTTACCGTGAACCGCATCGTTCAACCTCAACAACAATATTTGACAAAAATTAATAAATTTAAAAACAAAACCTAAGAACTTGTATTGTGCGAGGCCTTCAACAACATTATGTAAAACCGTTTTATTCAACTTTTTGTGCTACATTAAAGAGCGACGCAGTTTTATCCTTACAAGTCAACTCCGCCCCCTTAAAAATTGATTCAAGATCCGTAACTGCATATATGTTCTTGTAAAGGGTGAAGGCAGAGGCCCAGTTCTGAGGGTTGTTTGGAGGGCCGGTAGACTAGGGCCCAAACTTAAAAGGGATCCAATTTCTAGCATTTCAAATTTTTATTTTTTTTTTTTTTTTTTTTTTTTTGTGAAATGTAAAATGTATATTAATCACCAAACTTGAACCAATTACAAAACTCGAACTACGATTTACTCCATTATACTTATATTCCTCACTCGATTCCACCATTCCCTATCCTGTATACATAACACTCCCTTAATACTATGCTCTATACGTCACACAACTTCTTTATATACCTGTCGCACGATCACCTCAGGCCTCCGTACCAACATCTGAAGTCGACAATGATTTCTTGTCATCCAAATCTCATAAACCAACCCTGTCACAAAAGCACACACAACCTTCCTCCTAAATTTCGACAATTTTCTAGTCTTCACACACCACCTCCATGTATTAACACTAGATATAGCCAAGTCCACAGCCTTCTAACCAAAACCGAGGATCTAAGTTTAAAACAACACTGAAAAAATAAATGCGTAACTTCATCATTGCCATCCTTACATAGAAAGCATATAGTCTCCCTCACACCACATATAGAGCCCAATCTATTCAAGGTAAGAAGCCTATTATTTACCATAAGCCACGACACAAACGAATGCTTTGGAACGTTAAAATTACACCATAAAAACCGATACCAAGGCACCATCTCCAACTTTCTAACCAGCCAAGCGTAACCCTTTGCAACCGTATACCCAACATCATTAGGAGCCCAATCGTCACCGTTATACAACTCCTTAAACTAGTCCTTGATCAAGCAAATCTTTCTCCATGCCCAGCAAGCTTGTTGAGGAAGCTGATAAGACCTCCAGCATTCTCCTTTCAGATAAACATGATTCACCCAACGTAACCAAAGTCGGTCTTTCTTCTGAGCCAACCACCATGTATACTTTGCAATGGCTGCCTTATTCCACAACTTGCATTGTTGAACACCTAATCCTCCATTCTTCTTTGGTAGACACACATTACCCCATGCAACCAAAAGGGTCCGAATGTATACTTCTGACCCACCCCACAAGTAATTCCGACACATAGATATCATCTTGTTAAGTACAGTCGCTGGAATAAGAAAAATCTGAGCCCAGTATGAGTGTAGAGTATTGAGCATAGTATTCGTAAGGCAAAGTCTCCCTGCATATGTCAACTACCTACTACCCAATCCATTAATACGTCGCACAATTCTATAACAAACCACCATAGCATCCTTGTTTGTCAATCGTCCTGTAGTAATTGGAACACCTAAATATCGAAATGGCAGCACACCCCTCTTAAAACCACTCAGCTGACATATATCCTCACTCATCATTGTGCTCAACCCATTAAAATAGATATCAGACTTGTCCCTATTCATAACCAACCCATACGCATCTTAAAACACTTGAAAAGCACCCAACAAACAAGTGACATATTCCACACCACCTCTTTCAAATAGGAGCAAACCATCCACAAAACACAAATGACACAATTTTGCTCTCTTACAAAGAGGATGGAAAGATAACTAAGGATTCCTTACAGCCACATCCAAAACTCGACTTAGATACTCCAACAACTCGTAAACAACAAAGGGGACAAAAGATCCCCTTGCCTCAACCCTCTCTTCCCTTTGAAAAAACCAAAGAGCTCACCATTCAGAGCCAAAGAAAAGCTCGTACTCCTCATACACACCATAACCCAACCAATGAACCTCGTAGAGAAATTGAGAGCATACAACATGCCCTCAACAAACTCCTATTCAATGGAGTCTTAGGCTTTTTGCAAGTCAATTTTATGTAAAACCCTTGGTGAGCAACTCTTCCTCTAATACAATTTAACAAGATCTTGACAAATGAGGATATTATCCACAATAGACCTTCCCTTAACAAACGCACTTTGGGATTCACTTACAATATCTGGAAGAACACCCTTTAATTTATTACAAAGAACCTTGGATACACACTTGTAGAGAACATTACAACACGCAATAGGACGAAACTGGACAATCTGGCCTGGCCACTTTAGGAATAAGCGTGAGAGTAGTGGTATTCACTTGATTCAAAAGTTTACCTGATATAAAGAACTCCATCACAGCATCAACAATGTCTTCCCCCATCACCACCCAAGAGTCTTTATAGAATTTACTTGAATACCCATCTGGGCCCGAAGCCTTATCATTTGGGATAGAAAATATAGCCAAGCGAATCTCATCCTTACTACTAGGCATCGTATCCAATAGCCTCCTCTGATCACCAGGCACCACAGCCCCTAGCCTAACTGTCCTCCTATGCACTGGTTCCACCCTCCTACTTTCTCCTAATAAGTGCTGATAATATTGCAAAAAATACCCCCTGAATAGTCTCAGCTGAATCACATACTCTCCCCTCTATATCCCGAATCTGAACAACTCTATTCATAGCTCTTCTTGTTTTAATTGCATTATAGAAAAAACTTGTGTTGTTATCTTCTTCCTACACCCAGTGAGCTTTAGCTTTCTGCTGCAAATATTGTAATCTGGCCGCATTCAAAAACTTATAAGACTTCACTGCTTCCTTTTCCATTTGTAGCCACTCCTCCTGAACAAATAGCATGTGCTTCTTGGCTAACTCAATATTAGTCTTATTTTCAGCAAATAAACTCCTATTCAACCCCCTCAAGTCCCTCTTCAAATTCTTCACCACAACATACATCTTACACCCTTTGTACCATATATTCCACCCAGCAGAAATCACCTCCATAAATTCAGAAGCAACACTCCACATGTTCATATACTTAAAACTCCCCCTTCTTATCCTCATATCCCCCATCACAACAGCAACACAAGGACAATGATCAAAAATTCCCTCAGGAAGAAACTGAGCACAATGTTCTGGCATATTATTCATCCAATCATCATTAACAAGCACTCTATCAATTCGACTATAAACCCTAGACTTATCTTCTTGTTTGTTATTCCATGTAAAAAAACCACCACAACTATTCAACTCTTGCAACCCACACTTCACCACACATTCCCTAAAAGGGGCAATCTCAGCAGCCGTTACTTCAGAACCAACCCTTTCATAGAAGGCCAAGACATTATTAAATTCCCTCATCACCATTCATGGACCCCTATAATGTCTATACCCTTCCATGACTTTCCAAAGATCCTTTATGTCCCTAGGATCATTAAAAGCATACACCACCATTAACAGAAAATGACCAACACCATTCCTCACCACTTTACACACAATACACTGAGCATCCATACGTAAGATATTAACCCCCAACACCTCAGGTCTCCACAGTACAAGAGCCAAATTCGTCCCTCATCATGACACGAACTATTAGTACAAATAGACCAATCATCACAAAAACTATTTTGTAGCCTAGCTATTGAACCGGCCCTTATTTTTGTTGCCAACACACCAAATAAATCTACACTACTTTTATTCAAGAACCATTTTATTTCTTGTTGCTTAGAGAGACTACTCATCCCCCTCACATTCCAGAATCCGCACTTAACCATTGGACTCCCCAGCACTCTCCTCCCCCATTCCACCACCACCTCTGAAACTACTACCACGGGCTATCTCAAGAAACGTAGGTCCCAAGTCCACACCACCCCTAATTCCACTCGCCATTTGACTCAACACTCTAACAGAAGTAAGTATGTCCACATCTTTATCCTTGTGTATCTTGGTTACAACCCTTACTCCATAGGCCTTCCTACTGCCCCCTAGGTGTAGCAACTTCATGCCCATTAGTCCCATAAACCACCTTTGGCCTCCACACTTTCTTCTGCAGCACTTCATCCTCCTTCCTCCTACACACATCAGACCCATGACCAAACCCCTTACACTCACACTGTAAAGGTTTCCACTCATACTCTACCATGACCTCTACCATTCTCCCCTCCTCATCCAAAAACTAAATTTCACTAGGCAATTTATCCCCAATCTTCACCTCTACCATGACCCTCGCAAAAGCCAAATGTGTCTTCAACTCAGTCATGGTATGACATTTGATGAAATTATCCACCAACCCCCAATCTTTGACAAATACACTTGGCCCTAAAACTTCAACTTGAGCTTATGAAGACGCACCCAAACAGGGACTACTGTAATAGCCTCCTTCTTCAATTCAACATCAAGAGCTCAACTCTTTACAATCAACGGCTTATCATCGAATAATCGATACCCCTTATTCACCACAATTGCCATTGAGCCACTCATTACCAGATCGAACGCTATACGGTCCATGGACCCATTAATTGCCATTGTAACCGGCATCAAACTAATATCCAATTTGACATATCTTTCTCCAACCCGAATTACTATCAAGCGGAGGTTGATACGTCTTCCAATCTTTCCCTTTAATTATACATAATTTACCCATTTGACCCATGGATGATCCGCTTTGGATGTCAACACCACACATACTTTCCCACTGCCGCTATACTCCACATCTTTATATCCCAAAGCTCCAATCCTCCATGTTTTTTTCGCATCACAAGCCTCCTGCCAACTCACCAAACTAAGGGGCCCATATAGAGTACGTTGAAGTACCCTCCATAAGTTCTGCAAATTGCATCAATATCCCCCAAGACTGAATTGTATAGTATGAAAACACTAGCCCAATACTTATGTAAGCTCAACAGAACACTTTTGATTAACACTAATCTTCTAGCATATGTTAATCTTGTCCAGCCACGAGTGTAACAACTCGGCTTTTCGTGACTTAATTAAATTAGGCGAAAATATTAATTAAGTACTTTATATTACTAAACCGGATGTTATGATATTACAACTCGAAATACATAACCAGAGTTATAGATAAACATGGTCATTAAATTACAATCTCTCGAAATACAAAAGTAGACCTTCAATCCCCTGGTGCTCATCGTCAATTAACCTCGGGGTACCTACGCATAACTCGTCAAACTCGATTTCAACCCGCACACGCTAAGCCATATAAACTAATAGCGGTAAACATATAGCATTTAAAGACTTAATAAGTCCCAAATAAGCATGCGGTTTAAAGCGATAAATCATATAAAACATGATATACAGTTATAATGCAATTAATAAGTAAATTCATATCAATAGTATAATAAGCATTCAGCAGGATTACGGTACGATATCAGATCGCAAATTATTAGACAATACTATATCAATCACATCATGCAAACTCGATCATTTCTGTAACGCCCTCACTTTTAAATAACAGGGAAATCAGAGTAATTCTTTTCTTTTATTTGTTTTACAGCGGAAGATATAGAAAGCATACTTATTACAGGGCGCTACCGCAGATTAGACTTGATTTATAATCCCTCTTACAACCCGTAGCCTTTCCTTGATTCTTTCCCATTATTTTTATTATTAGTACTCCGTATCATTTGTACAACCCTTAACCCTTTGTTAATTGTTTCGCCTTACCAAAATTATTATCACAAGCTAAGTACTATTTTTATTATTATTACATTGTTATAATTAATTCCGTATGTTCCATTGGAAAATATTGATCATCTATTTATATAGTAGTATGGCGGTGCAACTTTATGTTCAGCGGTGTAGTAATAGCAGTATGTCTTTGATTGTATGTGTACATGGGATTAGTGATCAAAATCACTTTTACCACCTTATTTCTTGGTGTGCACTTATAGTTAAGTTGACTTTTTTTTTTTTTTTTTTTTCTTGTCTTATTATCATATATTTTATTATTATATTATATTATATTATATTATATTTATATTATATTATATTATCACTATTTAATTCTATGGTTATTACATTCCACCCTCCTTAAAATAAGTTTCGTCCCGAAACTTGACTTACCTAATTATTGGAAAAGGTTTTTCTCTCTCATTTCTTCTGGTGCATACTATTCTTCATTTCTTTTTTTCATTATTCTCTCCGCGTTGGTAGCCTTATCATACATTTCCTAATAGTTTAAATAGGTATGGATAGACAGTCTATCCCTGTGACTCCAATTTAGTCCTCTTTCAAAACGGTTTATCCTTAACTCTTCTGTGGCTACCATATGTGTGGCAAATCGGGATAACTCCATAAACTTAACCGCATAAAAAATCACAGACATCGATCCCTGCTCTAATTTATTAAACTCATCTTCTTTCTGTCTCCTAAGCAAAGGAGAACAACATTTTGACCGCATATGTTCCTTAAACTTTACCCAATCGACTCCTTTCTCATTTTTCTTTTCCTTCACTGTCTCCCACCATAAGTCTGCTTGTCCTATTAAATAGTATATCGCAAATCCTATCTTCCATTTTTCAGGGCATTTGATAGCATCATAAAGTTTATCCATATCTCTTATCCAAGTTTCAAACTCAACAGAATCTGGTTTACCATCATAAGTCTTTGGGTTATAACTTGACATTTTCTTAAGATATTCTACACTATCATCCTCATCACTATTTAAATTTCTATTCCTTAAAGCATCAACTATTATTTTTGCGAATTCCCTTATATTTGAATGATCGTCATCACTTGGCTAGCTAACTTCTGAGTTATTATGATCTGACATCCTAATATCATAAATAGGAAAAGAAATTAAATATTTTACATTGCATCCTCATAAAAGTTGCATACGGTCAAAATTTATACACTAACTACCATACCCTAAACCTTAGTTAACACAACCATGCATTCAAGACAAGTTTACTCATGCCTCACCGACTAACTTAATTAACAAAGTTCGATATTTTTATTTTTCTTCCAATCAAATCTACATCCACCTATATTATACATAATATATAACTAATATTAGTAAAATATCACTTGATTATAACAAACCAAAACTTACCATTTAGTAATAATTTATAAGATTTAATCAACCATTAGTCTTTATTTATCTTTATATGTACACAATATCATTTAATTTATCTTATTAAATGGTTAAATACCTTTGTTCAAATTATAATTTTAACTTTTTACATTTACTATTTTGATATATTTTATACACACTCCCCCTTTTTTTTTTCTCCCCCTTTTCCTAAGGAGGCTCTGATACCACTCTGTAACGCCCTCACTTTTAAATAACAGGGAAATCAGAGTAATTCTTTTCTTTTATTTGTTTTACAGCGGAAGCTATAGAAAGCATACTTATTACAGGGCGCTACCGCCGTATTTCCCCTTTCCTCTAGCAGGAAATACAAGGCTTACATTATTACCTATTTACAATCTACTATTATTTTACATTTATTTTGACTTGCTGTATTTCTTCCTTCATCCCTGTTATTAGTACCTGAAAAAGAGTGTAACGTAACGGAATCAGCCAACCACTGGCTGAGTATGTCTCCATTACCTTTGACAGCCATTATTATCATTTATATATACAATAGCATTCATTTTACTCTATATTCTTTCATATTAATTCCAAAATCCTCAATAATTTTCCCACAATATCACAGAATACCTATCATTTTAGGGTTTGCTCATTATTAGAATAAGACACATTATATGGAGTTCATACTCCCACAGGCTAAGCCCTCCTCCATGTACACAGGATAATAAAACTGGATCCGAGATCCTCTGTGATAAATCGTTTGTAACCTTGGAACACATGTTCCCCAGGGCTATGGCCCACCTCCGTGTACACAGGATAGTAACAGTAATGTAGTCTTATTCCAATAATTCTGGTACCAGATTTTATGTAAACTAGCTTATCAGGACCTTTCTCCATAGCCTTTTTACCTTAAAGGTACATTATCTTCTGACCTTAGAATTTCCTTTACAGTTAACCTCCAATCAAATTATACAATTTTATTCTTTATAACTTTATCCTTATATAGTATAATAATTTTAATAGTATAATTACTTTTACAAAGTCTCATCGCTATGTATATACATTTTTCATAAATATTATTTCATTTCTTTGAATTTTCCTTAATACTCTTACAAAGTACAAGTATCTTAATTATATACTTCTAGAACCTTAACTCTGTAGACTTAGCTTAATTTATAACCTTATCTCCTTTTAATAACATTTCATTTTATCGCTATAATTTGACTTATATAACTAGCTACATTTTATTATATAAGTTATTACTACTGAAAAAGGGTCTGAAAACATACTTTATAACAGCAGATTAGACTTGATTTATAATCCCTCTTACAACCCGTAGCCTTTCCTTGATTCTTTCCCATTATTTTTATTATTAGTACTCCGTATCATTTGTACAACCCTTAACCCTTTGTTAATTGTTTCGCCTTACCAAAATTATTATCACAAGCTAAGTACTATTTTTATTATTATTACATTGTTATAATTAATTCCGTATGTTCCATTGGAAAATATTGATCATCTATTTATATAGTAGTATGGCGGTGCAACTTTATGTTCAGCGGTGTAGTAATAGCAGTATGTCTTTGATTGTATGTGTACATGGGATTAGTGATCAAAATCACTTTTACCACCTTATTTCTTGGTGTGCACTTATAGTTAAGTTGACTTCTTTTTTTTTTTTTTTTTTCTTGTCTTATTATCATATATTTTATTATTATATTATATTATATTATATTATATTTATATTATATTATATTATCACTATTTAATTCTATGGTTATTACAATTTCAGAAATTTGTGGTCTTTAATTTTCAAAGATGTCTCGACTCACTTTCATTTAATCACAAAACACATATTGCTTACGAGCCTGATCACTAAGTAGGGCATTGTACTCTGATCGTTTGCATCTCACTAAAATAGTGCAGCGACTTACTGGACTCGTAAACCACGCCGAATACTAGACTACTTGCATCTCATATTCTAGTGTTCGAAATGATTCTGAACTTCTGTTATAATCCCGTCAAGTGATCTTTACGCAAGGCAGGAGCGAATGCAAGCGTCGCGCCCACTAAGAACGAAACGCGGCAAGGAGACAGAACCGCAGGATGACAATCGCAATAAGGGTGCGGTGGCCTTGATACCTCTAGCGAAATAAGGGGATCAACCCTAGTCGAATATGCATATATGAGTATTCACTTTAAGAGTAGGCTATGCTATTCATAGAACACCTTAACTATGAATAAAACGACTATTTCCTAGAGACAGACCCAAAAGAGTTGGCATATTCAATTATCTTGTACAGCTTAGGCAGTGCGACTTATGGCGCAAATGCATAGGCAGGATGACAAAGCAATAAGGCCGCCGACTTGATGACCACACTATTCGGGATGACTAAACGCAATAAGGCCGAGATAGTGGTATCCGTACAAGACTATCTTAACCCCACTTCATTCACGATTTGACGTTTTCATAACGGAGACCCAAGTTTTTGACCTGTTCCTTAACTTACTTATGATTTATTATTTTATTTGATATTTTATATCACATGTTATTAGACTCTCCTAGTCGTATCGTCAAACGTTTAATTTTGTATTCAGTTTCATATGATCACATAACATGTTGCTTATTATTTGAAGTGTTGTTGATTATTAACGCTTTTAAGCTTCTAAGTTAATATGTTTATTAATATGTCCAATTTTATTTAAGTGTTTTTCAAAACACTTTAGTTATTTAAATTATTCATTTTTAGTTTTCTATACTTAGGTAAATTTTCAATTATTTACAAGATTTCAAATTTTGAAATTTGAAGTATCTTTGAATTTTGAGACGTAACTTGTTTAACAAGTTTTGTGAATTTTTCACTATTCACGTCCCGGGATTTTAAAAGATAACTTGTTCAGCAAGTTACCTCTAATTCTCCTTATAATAAGTTTTTAAACTTTTGGGACGTTACTTGTTTAACAAGTTTCGTCCCGGGTTACTATTCATCGGTTCGATTTTCAAGACGTTACTTGTTCAACAAGTTTCGCCTAAGATTATTATTTAAGCTTTTAGGATGTTACTTGTTTAACAAGTTTCGTCCCAGTTTACTATTCATCGACACTATTCACCTAGGTTAATGTTTATCTCAATCACTATTCACCCCAGTCACTATTCACCTCAGTCACTATTCATCTCAGACACTATTCACTTCGGTCACTATTCACATCGGTCACTATTCATTTTCAAACTTAGTGATATACTAAGTTAAAATCTAGTATCAAAGTCGTTAAGTTCGGTTTGAAAAAAGTGATGTACGATATTTATTTAAAAGTGATACTCGGTTTAATTTAGTCATCTATTTAAAAGTATGACGGTTTCCATTTTAGTGACAGTGTCGTGATTTGTTCATTTAGTCCGTATAGTCCAAATTTTAACAGTCCAATATTTTGCAAAGGTAGTAATACACGATTTAATTCATGTTTATATCAATAACAAATTTTAATCAGTTTCGTCGATTCTTTTTATTATCGATTCGTTTTACTATTAAATTTAATCCTATTCACTATTCAAATTTAGTAACTTAGTGATAAATTCATTTTAATCAAAATAGACCTATTTTTATAAGTAATGTCGTGTACATTTTTATATATTTTTATAATTCATTTATTTCTTTTAACTTTTATTTCTAATTCGTTACTTAACTAATTAATTTTTTTTAGAGGTAAACTAAAAATTGATAAAAATCATTTTTAACTCTAAATGGTCCAAAATGCCGTGTGGTTTACTAGCTTGGGTTTCATTATTGCTTTTAAATTTTTATCGGTTTTTAGCTTAAAGTTTTTATATTCTAATTATTCTAATTACACTAAAATGATTTAAACTACAAAGTGATTTTCATTAAAGGTTTTAATATAATTATGAATAGTGTTTTAACACACTTTAAATTTCTAACTTTAGTTTCTTAATAATTTTTGTTGTTTAAATTATATACATACTAATATAATTACTAACTAGTAATTTAAAACAATAAAAACAACAAACATAAAAACATTATGGATCAAAGTAAGCTAACATTATCAAGAATACATGAAACTTATCAAGAACATCATGAACACATGAAGAACACCATGATCACCAAACAAAAATCAAGAACACCATGAACATTTTAATACTTAATAATTTATTTTCTTAATTAAATTTCACCAACATAAATACAAGCATATAAAACAAGATTAACATAACATATCATTTACAAAAATTAAAAATAAAAATTGATCAAAAATGAAAGGGTAGGCCGTGGCCTTTAACATGTACAATATTTTTATTTTCGATTTTCTTCACTTTAAACTCATAGTTAATAAATTCACATAATTTTTATATATACTTATAATGAATTTAAAACTCATAAAACATAAACAAAATATACAACAACAATTAAAGTGCACAAATAAAATGAAATAACAACATGATCTAAAAATGAAACATATTAAGTATACTATCATTATTATTAGTTATTATCATCTTATTGTTTATATCATATTATTAAACATCACATAAACACACAAGAAAAAAATAATAACTTAGCATATAATCAAAATACATATTTTACATTTTCGCAAAAAAAAATAAAAAAAATACATATTGTTGGGGGTGGCATCTCCCGGGCCCGACAACATCAGGCCGGATGGATCACGGGCCGGGGGCAACCCGTATACCAAGGGGCCCAGCGGTCCCTCCCGGGTCTGGGGCAGGTATGGCCCACCCGGGTCCGTACTGTACGGCTTGGCCTCGCTAAAAGACAAACCAAGAACAAGTATAAATAGTAGCCAAAAACCCTAAAAGCATATTCATTGACACATAACACAAAAAATACTACACAAAAGGTTTTTCTCTCTCTTTTCTCTCTCTAAGTTTATTTGCTTATATAACTGACTTGAGCGTCGGAGGGCCATTCCCTGGAAGGCCCCGGGGCTAGGTTTGTCGTGTGATTGCAGGCCGAGAGAAAAACCAGGACAATCAAGGAGCTAAGGACCTCCCGGGACTTAGTTCATTCAACCTTCAATCCACATTCAACTTGTAATCTTCGATATTTAGTTTTCGTACTTAGTTCTCAACTTTGTACCCAAAACAATTGGCGTCGTCTGTGGAGACTATTTCTCACAAAAAATCTTATAAAAGCCATGTCAAACCCTCCACAAGAGCCAAGGAAGACAGTCGAGGAAACCTCCTCCCCGGGAGGTGGTGCATGCGGCACTCCTCTAGAGGCCGAGCTGCAAACACCCTTGACCCCAGAAGAAAAAAGGATGATGAGTGCCTTTGTAACAACCCGGTTTTTCGTGACTTAATTAAACTAAGGCGGAAAATTAATTAAGTCTAATACATGCCGGATGTTAATTGAATTACATTCGAATGACATAGGATACAAAATATATTACAACCTCTCAAAGAAAACAAACGAAACATCCTAATCGTCCTGATAATCCTGAGTCTCGAGAATTTCCTGCAACGGAGACAAAAACACAAAAGAGGAGGATCTCCCGCTCAGAGGCGGGAAGTGACTGTTCTAACCAACAACCTCTAAACCAAAGTTTTGGTTTATTTAACCTATGATTAAAAGTAACTTGGCAGCACTAAACGCGTATAACTACCGCAGCACCTTATATTAATAAAATTGGACAAATAGCATATAATATCAGTTCTCATATATAGATATTTAAATCTCATACAACATGATAAACAAAACTTAAAACATATCAATTTATAGGACACGATACACAACTTAAATATCATTTCAATTCATGTAACATCGAAATATATATAAAACTTAAATCATAGCAATCAAGATATATGCATAAGTCGTAATCAATTCCATAAACACATAGTCGTGAACAATAGGGGTGTGCAAAAAAAACCGAACCGATAAACCGAACCGAAAAAACCGAGAACCGCACGTTTTATAGGTACGGTGAACCGAACCGTTAAGAAATGATGGTTCGGCGCACCGAACCGTTAAAATTAACGCTTACTGCCTCGCTTAGGTTCGGCATTTTGAGTTAACGGTTAACCGAACCGAACCGTTAAGAGTAAAAATATAAATAAATTATACTTATATATACAAACTAAAACATAAAGTTTAACTTTACAACTTTCATCAAATTTCAAATATCAATTATTTATTCTACCGCATTTTTCTAACACTCAAAAGCCTCATTCTCGTAAAATAAAATCTCATATGCACTCTCTCGCTTCAATTTTAACATGTTTATTACTTTGTTATTGTTCAATACACATTTTTGAGTTAAAACATTTATAAATTTTCTATTTACTACGGAGTATAATTAATTTAGTTGATAATGGTATATTAGATGTGGCATTTGTAATTTGTCGTTTTTATTTTGGACCGTTAGTGTGTTGTTAAAGTGCGTCGTAATCAATAATTAACTTACAATTTTTTTTAATTTGACAGAGTAAACGGTTCGCGGTGAACCGCATAACCGAACCGTTAAAAATGTGAACCGAACCGTATAGTAACCATTCTTAATGGTCGGTTTAGGTTCGGATTTTTCCCGAACCGAACCGTACACGAACCGTAAAAATTAACGGTTCGGTGCACCGAACCGTTAATGAACACCCCTAGTGAACAATCATGCAATATCTCATATAGCACGAGGGATAGTCGACCCTTTTCATAGCAATTTATCAATTATCAACAAAACTCACGAGTCTTGACTATAGAGCGGCTCGTGTACTCTCATAGTAAATTACCCATATAATTTCCTATCAAAGTGCACTAGTTACTCAAGCTCGTAGATCAGATCAAACACTAAGTAGCGGACTACCTAATATCCAACGCAAAATGGATAATCTATCATACGTTAACTAATGAGTCTTCGTTAGTAAGGCGAAATCATGCAGACGTATACCGCGCAATAGTAGACAGGGCCAACATAACTTGGACATGGCTGACATACTAGACGTCCGCGCAATAGCGATCAGGGCCGAACAAAGCGGACGTGTCTGACAGGCTAAGGATATCTAAGGTAATAAGGATGGCTACATCCCTTGTCTAATGTATGCATACACTACCTATCGAGGATCATACGTATTCGCTATTCAAAAGGTATCACCGACGAAAAAGTTCGACTATCACCAGAGACGCGTACCCCCGGGTGGGGCTGGCTTTTCCAATTACTATCTGTGGGACCACGGAAGTATCAAGTATGCCCCATCCCTGAGGTTGATACCACGTGTCAAATAGCAATCTTAAGATCGTTAAATAGCCTTGGGCAACTCTGGGAGGGAGCCCAAGTCCCCATAGACAGCTACCTCATTAACATCGAATTCAAGAGTCGCGACATGGCAGACACCCGAGTACTAAATCATACAACGTTATAATCGAAGGGTTTAACCTCATGTCAGGCCGTGCCTTTGAACTCAAATCCTAAATTGTCGAAGGAATATCGAGTATGAGGAATAACTCGCTCATTATCGGATTCAACCCAAACAACCGCAGAGAGTCTAAAGGTTCCCAAGTTAGAGCGGACGGTCATAGTGAAGTCAATAATAGGTCAATTCATAAGGGTGGCGCGAGATTATTCTATACATGTGAGGAAAACATTAACATCAAGTATTCACATTTAATTCATTACTTCTTTTATTGTTCATAACAGAGGTTACAGTTCTTACTAATTATAATATCGTCAAACTTTGTATTATGTAAAGACTGTATCAAATTAGGTATAGACACGTTAATCACAATTAGTATATTATTTATTTATACATTTCTTCGTTTCCTCTTATTAGTACAAGGTAAGGTTGAATTATTACGTATTTCACTTTTACACTTATACGTATTAGTATTTTATATTTTAGTAATTAGTAATAATTCATTTTATTTATAAGCTCGATTTAATTTCATTTAAATTTTAAGTAATTTAAAATGGATTAGTGATTAGTATTATAAATAATTGAATTTCATTATAACTCACATTTATTTATTCCTTTTATTTGAATCGTAAGGTGTTTGGTGATTTAGTGGTTATACCATTTAGTTTAACTTGTAAAAATATTACTTAAACGATAATCGACAAATTTTAGTATTCTTGATAAAATAAAATATTGTGACAATTAGTAAAATTTCTTTTAGGTGAATGATAACTCGATGGTGGAATTTTATACGGAGTATATTTTTATATCTTATTAATATTTAATTATTTACTTTTCTTTCATTTCTTTAATTATTTAAACGTATTTTTAAATTCGTATGTTCTATACATTTAAATTTTTATAACACAACGACTATTTAGGAAGTTGTCGTCTTTAAAGTATATTTTAAATTTTAATGATAGTATTCAACTTTATAAGTCTTTCTAAAAGTAAATTTTTAGAAATAAATTTTATATAATAATACTTCCACTTACATATTATTTCTTTTTATGGTTTTTATAACTTAAAATCTTTTCTACATTATTTTTATGAAACCATTCGTATCTTTTCATAATGTCTTACGTTTTATAAGTTTTATTTTTATTAAACAACCTACATTTATTTAGTGAGTATATTAACTTTAAGACGAATTTCTTATTTTTAAAGGTATTGTTTAATTTTGTGAGTTTTGCTTTAAGTTAATCTTTTCATATAAAATTTATATTTACTAAATTATTTATTTGATTCGATACTCTTTTCGACCTTACATTTTTATACTTAGTAAATTCTTGACACTTTATTTTTATCCTAGTTTATATTTGTGACGTTAGTTCTTAGTTCTTAAATTTCTTTTTACGCCACTTCGCCTAACTTCATTTTATTTTCAAAAACCTTGTTAGTGATACTAATTTTTAACATTATTCAACATTAGCTTTACTTAGGTTTACTTTATATTTCGAAGTACTTTATTTCATTTCTGATATTTTATCTAAATACTTATTAAGTATATTTTCAGTTCATTGTAAATTTTAGAGTTTTAACAAAGTAATCTTTATAGTAATTGTGAGATATGACTTTTTATATAATTATTTATTTTAGAAACTTTAATATGAGTAACTTAATTTATATTTTTACTTTTAGTATGATTTAATATTAATTTAAACTTAATATTCTTTTAATTTAACTCATCATTTTTAGTTGTGTTTTATTTAAACCTTTAAGTGACTATAATTATTTTTACGACTATGAATATTTTTATATTTATTTAGTTTATTTGCATATGTTATTTTAGTAATATTTTTAGTCTTATTTTATAATTGTGGTACTTATATTTAATATATTTTAGTTTACACAAAACATATAATTTTAACATGACAATATTACAAATAAATTCAACATTAATTCAACAACACATTTTTTACACAAAACATATTATCACAAAATCAGATAAATATCATATTTCACAAATCAATTCAACATTATATTATAACCAAAATTAACACCCAATTTCATACTATAGCGATTCATACAAAGTTATTAAATAAACTGAAACGAGAGGTATACGTGCCTAATGCATAACTAGCTCACTTTTAATAACAAATTAATTAAAATAAAACCAAAACGTTAATGTTAGAGATTTTGAGGAAGAATCGAGTCACCTAAATTTGGCTCACGAACAGAGGCCTCCAAATAAAAACCCGATACTTGTGTACCCAAAATCAGCAGCATCTCGCCTAGACCGTGACTTTGGCAACCGAGCGTCGGTAGTAGTGAATCGTTAACTCAAACAGAGAAGGAAGAAAAGAATGAGAGCTAGAATGATTTAAGTGTCGGAGTAAATAGAAAAAATGATAACACTATATCAATTGTCGATTAAAATTCTAAAATCAACTAAGGAGGGAAGAAGAAATAAAGCTGGAACAAAAAGGATTACAGAAATAAAACAAAACGTGAAAACGGAACCGTAATCAGAAGCTCACCGGAAGTACACAAAGCAGTGGTGCCTCGGTGGAATCGAAGAACCAAGTGTGACTCAAATAGGGGTAAGTCCTCGAGGGTGGCGGCAAATGAGCAGCGAGTTCCCACGACGCCTCCGGCGAGGGCATTTTCCGGCAAGACAAGGAGGGAGTGAGCGAAAAATAGAGCAGAGGAAGCTCGAGAGTAGCTCCGGTGGTCAACTCCGGCGAGGATGAGAGCATTGATGTCGGCCTAAGCTCCGGCAGGAGCGATCTCCGACGAGAGCGAAGAGGAGAAGAACAGAAGAGAATAAGGCAGAGCACAGCGGTATCCGGTGAGAGAACAGAGGACCAAGGCGTTCGACGGTGGCCGTGGTGATGTGACTCACGGTGGTGGCTGTACGGTGATGACCACCGTGCTGGTGTTGTTGTTTGTTGATGTTGTTGTTGTCGGTTTGCTGTTGTTGTCGTTAGTTGTTTGTTGTTGTTTGGTGTTGTCTATGTCGATGTTGTTGATGTTGATTGTTGGTGTTGTTGCTTTGTCATTTTATTATTATTATTATTATTATTAAAGAAAGGGTGTAAGGAGGAAGAAGAAGAGGATAAGTGATGAGAGTGATGTATAAGATCAGAGAAGTGAGGGAGATAAAGGAGACAAAATAAAGATGAATGGAGGAAATTAAAGGGCGACGTGGACAATGGAGTGCCAAGGGTTTCGATTTACGATTTGCTCTGTTTCATTCGCTCTTATTTATAAATTTTCATATTTAACAAAATATGTTATGTTGGAAATTATTTAGTTAAAATTTTATTTTTATTATTTATATCGTAAAATGTATATTTTAAAATTAAACGGTGTATAAAAATATTAGTCACAATTCAAAGTACGTTCTCATAGATTTTCAAACGGTCTGCTTATTTGAAAGTTATTTCTTTAAAAACTAAATTTTATGAAAGTAATGATTTATAAAATATAATGCGAATTTTATAAAACATAATAATGGTAACAAGAGTAAAATTTTTGTTCGACAAGTATTTTAGAATTAAAAAATATAGTACAGTTTAATATAAAATCAAGAAGGTTTAACTAGAAATATCTTAAGAAGGTTTATTCGATCAAAAATTTTCAGCCACGTTTTCAAAACAACGGAATAAAAGTTAAATTATATAAAATTTAATTTAATAATTTAGTTGAAATAAATAATTTGTGTTAAATTAACACGGGGTGTTACAATCCTACCCCCTTAAGAAAAGTTCCGTCCCCGAAACTTGGATAGGATAGATAACTGCTCCAAATTAAAAAGCTGTTGGAGAAAACATCAAGGTTTTTGGAATTGAAATAGTAATATTGCTCTTGATTGGGTAAGATTTTATTCGAAGGGATTATTGAAGATTTTAATAATTTCAAAACATAAATAATTGTTTTTCGAATTAATATCTAAATGTTGCTGCATTGTCATTTTCCAAAATCAGCGAGAAGGAGGTTTTCAAAAAGGTAGGGCCTAGAAGTTTTGTATGAAATTAAATTAAATTAAAAATAATAAGCATTTTAAGCATAAAAATAATTTATTTAAATTTGAAAATAAATGTTAATCTTAAAATAGGTTGAAATAAGATGTTTTATGATTTAATTAGGATTTTGCTAATATCAAATGATTGTCCTACCCCCTTAAGAAGTTTTAAACGTATATACATACTCCTCCGTCTCGGTGATTTGTGTACATTTACTTTATACACATATATCGATGTATGGAGAGAGGTAGAGACAAAACTAATAAAATAATAATATAAGTACAAATGGGGTCCCACTTGCTTAAAATTGTTAAATGTAATTGGTTAAGAGAGTGGGCTCCAGCTCCCACATGGGTCAACTATGAACATTAATGGAAAGTGTAAACAAATAATCCGTACACCCCAAAATGGAAAGTGTAAACAAATGACCGGGACAGAGGGACTAATATTATTATTGTTAATTTTAATGATCACGTGTATAAATTATATAGCCTTAGGCAAACGACATTTAGGGAAAATAGGTAAAATCGTAGTGATCATAAGAAAAATATGAGCCTTAATGAAATTAAGAGAAATATAGGTTATCATTGAATGGTTAAATAAAATTTTAGAGAATTTATGGATAACCTTGTTGATATAGCTCATTTTCTTAAAATTTATTATTAAAATGTTATTAGGTGAAACGGAAATTTTATAAATCATATTTAGGATTTAGGATAAGATTCGAAATTTATAATAAGGGGTTATATAAAAAGGAAAGAAAATGATATACGTATATATACTTCGAAGAGAGGTAATTGTAATAGTTAGGACAAGTTCGAAAAGATATTTAATAAAAAGATAAGGAGTTTACAAATGTGAAGAAATCGGACAAAATTTCATCGTATAAGAGTAATACGTATTTCGTAGAAATTAAAATTTGAGAGTTCAAAATTTTAGACAAGGTAAAAAGTTTTAGGGATTGAATAAAGAATTAACGAAATTATAATGGAAAGGTAAAAATCAGTTTTTTTTTTTTCAAAATTAAATAGAACAAATGAAAATTTTCTTTACGAAATCAATTAGTAGGTATTATAAATTTCGAGATTAGAAATTTTAGAAAACAATAATAATTGTACGAGGTCAAAAATTATGAAGTAAAGTTCGAAGGTTAAAGATTAAGGAGTTCACGAATTCTAAAAGCAAAGATGATATAATTTACGAGATTAAAGAGAAGAGATGAAAATTAATTATTGAGAAGCCGATTATTAAGAATTATTGATTTAGGAAGTTAGAAGTTTTAAGGAGTCGATAAGTTTAGAAGGTTGAAAAATGATTGAATCCACAAGTCTTTAAAAAGAGTAAGGGTTAACGATTAAAGAAGAAAACTAAAATTCATTTTTAAATGAATATATATTAGGAATTTTAAGATTAGGAGATTTATAATTCGAGGTTAGTTGAAAAGATAACGCTAACCAAAGATTGATTGTTAATATAGTTGTAGACGTCTTCAATTCAACAAAATTTTTCAAATCTTGAATGACTTCCCACGTTGTAAAGTTTTTGTTGCGTCCATTTGGTGCGCTTGACTTCTTGTCGTCTAGTCTTCGATTTATACGTCTCGATTTTTGTAACGTTAGTTGAAGAGCTTTGTTAGTAAAAAAAAAAAAATCAGTCATACAGCACTTAGCAGGCAAGAAAAGAGAAATAAAAATCTATCGAGGTTGAATGACGGTCGAAAATTCTAAAATCTAGGTCAGTCGGTCAATCCTTAATATTTCTACCCAATCTCACATTTAAAGCGTTCTAAGATTATTATTTTAGCGATCTAGGATTTCTAATTCATTATTTGATCCTATAAGTCTATGCCTGACATACGATATGAATGTCTGGCCCAGGTGTCGTCTCGCTAGATGAGATAACTTTAAGTTACTCACGGTCGCAAGACAGCTCTGATACCAACTGTAACAACCCGGTTTTTCGTGACTTAATTAAACTAAGGCGGAAAATTAATTAAATCTAATACATGCCGGATGTTAATTGAATTACATTCGAATGGCATAGGATACAAAATATATTACAACCTCTCAAAGAAAACAAACGAAACATCCTAATCGTCCCGATAATCTTGAGTCTCGAGAATTTCCTGCAACGGAGACAAAAACACAAAAGAGGAGGATCTCCCGCTCAGAGGCGGGAAGTGACTGTTCTAACCAACAACCTCTAAACCAAAGTTTTGGTTTATTTAACCTATGATTAAAAGTAACTTGGCAGCACTAAACGCGTATAACTACCGCAGCACCTTATATTAATAAAATTGGACAAATAGCATATAATATCAGTTCTCATATATAGATATTTAAATCTCATACAACATGATAAACAAAACTTAAAACATATCAATTTATAGGACACGATACACAACTTAAATATCATTTCAATTCATGTAACATCGAAATATATATAAAACTTAAATCATAGCAATCAAGATATATGCATAAGTCGTAATCAATTCCATAAACACATAGTCGTGAACAATCATGCAATATCTCATATAGCACGAGGGATAGTCGACCCTTTTCATAGCAATTTATCAATTATCAACAAAACTCACGAGTCTTGACTATAGAGCGGCTCGTGTACTCTCATAGTAAATTACCCATATAATTTCCTATCAAAGTGCACTAGTTACTCAAGCTCGTAGATCAGATCAAACACTAAGTAGCGGACTACCTAATATCCAACGCAAAATGGATAATCTATCATACGTTAACTAATGAGTCTTCGTTAGTAAGGCGAAATCATGCAGACGTAAACCGCGCAATAGTAGACAGGGCCAACATAACTTGGACATGGCTGACATACTAGACGTCCGCGCAATAGCGATCAGGGCCGAACAAAGCGGACGTGTCTGAATATGCTAAAGATATCTAAGGTAATAAGGCCGATTCAATCCCTTGTCTAATGTATGCATACACTACCTATCGAGGATCATACGTATTCGCTATTCAAAAGGTATCACCGACGAAAAAGTTCGACTATCACCAGAGACGTGTACCCCCGGGTGGGGCTGGCTTTTCCAATTACTATCTGTGGGACCACGGAAGTATCAAGTATGCCCCATCCCTGAGGTTGATACCACGTGTCAAATAGCAATCTTAAGATCGTTAAATAGCCTTGGGCAACTCTGGGAGGGAGCCCAAGTCCCCATAGACAGCTACCTCATTAACATCGAATTCAAGAGTCGCGACATGGCAGACACCCGAGTACTAAATCATACAACGTTATAATCGAAGGGTTTAACCTCATGTCAGGCCGTGCCTTTGAACTCAAATCCAAAATTGTCGAAGGAATATCGAGTATGAGGAATAACTCGCTCATTATCGGATTCAACCCAAACAACCGCAGAGAGTCTAAGGGTTCCCAAGTTAGAGCGGACGGTCATAGTGAAGTCAATAATAGGTCAATGCATAAGGGTGGCGCGAGATTATTCTATACATGTGAGGAAAACAGTAACATCAAGTATTCACATTTAATTCATTACTTCTTTTATTGTTCATAACAGAGGTTACAGTTCTTACTAATTATAATATCGTCAAACTTTGTATTATGTAAAGACTGTATCAAATTAGGTATAGACACATTAATCACAATTAGTATATTATTTATTTATACATTTCTTCGTTTCCTCTTATTAGTACAAGGTAAGGTTGAATTATTACGTATTTCACTTTTATACTTATACGTATTAGTATTTTATATTTTAGTAATTAGTAATAATTCATTTAATTTATAAGCTCGATTTAATTTCATTTAAATTTTAAGTAATTTAAAATGGATTAGTGATTAGTATTATAAATAATTGAATTTCATTATAACTCACATTTATTTATTCCTTTTATTTGAATCGTAAGGTGTTTGGTGATTTAGTGGTTATACCATTTAGTTTAACTTGTAAAAATATTACTTAAACGATAATCGACAAAATTTTAGTATTCTTGATAAAATAAAATATTGTGACAATTAGTAAAATTTCTTTTAGGTGAATGATAACTCGATGGTGGAATTTTATACGGAGTATATTTTTATATCTTATTAATATTTAATTATTTACTTTTCTTTCATTTCTTTAATTATTTAAACGTATTTTTAAATTCGTATGTTCTATACATTTAAATTTTTATAACACAACGACTATTTAGGAAGTTGTCGTCTTTAAAGTATATTTTAAATTTTAATGATAGTATTCAACTTTATAAGTCTTTCTAAAAGTAAATTTTTAGAAATAAATTTTATATAATAATACTTCCACTTACATATTATTTCTTTTTATGGTTTTTATAACTTAAAATCTTTTCTACATTATTTTTATGAAACCATTCGTATCTTTAATGTCTTACGTTTTATAAGTTTTATTTTTATTAAACAACCTACATTTATTTAGTGAGTATATTAACTTTAAGACGAATTTCTTATTTTTAAAGGTATTGTTTAATTTTGTGAGTTTTGCTTTAAGTTAATCTTTTCATATAAAATTTATATTTACTAAATTATTTATTTGATTCGATACTCTTTTCGACCTTACATTTTTATACTTAGTAAATTCTTGACACTTTATTTTTATCCTAGTTTATATTTGTGACGTTAGTTCTTAGTTCTTAAATTTCTTTTTACGCGACTTCGCCTAACTTCATTTTATTTTCAACAACCTTGTTAGTGATACTAATTTTTAACATTATTCAACATTAGCTTTACTTAGGTTTACTTTATATTTCGAAGTACTTTATTTCATTTCTGATATTTTATCTAAATACTTATTAAGTATATTTTCAGTTCATTGTAAATTTTAGAGTTTTAACAAAGTAATCTTTATAGTAATTGTGAGATATGACTTTTTATATAATTATTTATTTTTAGAAACTTTAATATGAGTAACTTAATTTATATTTTTACTTTTAGTATGATTTAATATTAATTTAAACTTAATATTCTTTTAATTTAACTCATCATTTTTAGTTGTGTTTTATTTAAACCTTTAAGTGACTATAATTATTTTTACGACTATGAATATTTTTATATTTATTTAGTTTATTTGCATATGTTATTTTAGTAATATTTTTAGTCTTATTTTATAATTGTGGTACTTATATTTAATATGTTTTAGTTTACACAAAACATATAATTTTAATATGACAATATTACAAATAAATTCAACATTAATTCAACAACAAATTTTTCACACAAAACATATTATCACAAAATCAGATAAATATCATATTTCACAAAACATTAATTCAACAACAAATTTTTCACACAAAACATATTATCACAAAATCAGATAAATATCATATTTCACAAATCAATTCAACATTATATTATAACCAAAATTAACACCCAATTTCATACTATAGCGATTCATACAAAGTTATTAAATAAACTGAAACGAGAGGTATACGTGCCTAATGCATAACTAGCTCACTTTTAATAACAAATTAATTAAAATAAAACCAAAACGTTAATGTTAGAGATTTTGAGGAAGAATCGAGTCACCTAAATTTGGCTCACGAACAGAGGCCTCCAAATAAAAACCCGATACTTGTGTACCCAAAATCAGCAGCATCTCGCCTAGACCGTGACTTTGGCAACAGAGCGTCGGTAGTAGTGAATCGTTAACTCAAACAGAGAAGGAAGAAAAGAATGAGAGCTAGAATGATTTAAGTGTCGGAGTAAATAGAAAAAATGATAACACTATATCAATTGTCGATTAAAATTCTAAAATCAACTAAGGAGGGAAGAAGAAATAAAGCTGGAACAAAAAGGATTACAGAAATAAAACAAAACGTGAAAACGGAACCGTAATCAGAAGCTCACCGGAAGTACACAAGGCAGTGGTGCCTCGGTGGAATCGAAGAACCAAGTGTGACTCAAATAGGGGCAAGTCCTCGAGGGTGGCAGCGAGCAGAGCGAGTTCCCCGCGGACGTCTCCGGCGAGGGCATTTTCCGGCAAGCCAAGGAGGGAGTGAGCGAAAAATCAGAGGAAGCTCGAGAGTAGCTCCGGTGGTCAACTCCGGCGAGGATGAGAGCATTGATGTCGGCCTAAGCTCCGGCAAGGGCGATCTCCGACGAGAGCGAAGAGGAGAAGAACAGAAGAGAATAAGGCAGAGCACAGCGGTATCCGGTGAGAGAACAGAGGACCAAGGCGTTCGACGGTGGCCGTGGTGATGTGACTCACGGTGGTGGCTGTACGGTGATGACCACCGTGCTGGTGTTGTTGTTTGTTGATGTTGTTGTTGTCGGTTTGCTGTTGTTGTCGTTAGTTGTTTGTTGTTGTTTGGTGTTGTCTATGTCGATGTTTTTGATGTTGATTGTTGGTGTTGTTGCTTTGTCATTTTATTATTATTATTATTATTATTATTATTAAAGAAAGGGAGTAAGGAGGAAGAAGAAGAGGATAAGTGATGAGAGTGATGTATAAGATCAGAGAAGTGTGGGAGATAAAGGAGACAAAATAAAGATGAATGGAGGAAATTAAAGGGCGACGTGGACAATGGAGTGCCAAGGGTTTCGATTTACGATTTGCTCTGTTTCATTCGCTCTTATTTATAAATTTTCATATTTAACAAAATATGTTATGTTGAAAATTATTTAGTTAAAATTTTATTTTTATTATTTATATCGTAAAATGTATATTTTAAAATTAAACGGTGTATAAAAATATTAGTCACAATTCAAAGTACGTTCTCATAGATTTTCAAACGGTCTGCTTATTTGAAAGTTATTTATTTAAAAACTAAATTTTATGAAAGTAATGATTTATAAAATATAATGCGAATTTTATAAAACATAATAATGGTAACAAGAGTAAAAATTTTGTTCGACAAGTATTTTAGAATTAAAAAATATAGTACAGTTTAATATAAAATCAAGAAGGTTTAACTAGAAATATCTTAAGAAGGTTTATTCGATCAAAAATTTTCAGCCACGTTTTCAAAACAAAGGAATAAAAGTTAAATTATATAAAATTTAATTTAATAATTTAGTTGAAATAAATAATTTGTGTTAAATTAGCACGGGGTGTTACAGCCTTCCTCAAACAGATGAGGAAGACACCACCAGCTGTAAACCCGCCACCCGTGACGAGTCAACAGAAGTCACCGCCCAAAAAGGATCCCATCCCAATTGTGACACCCAAGAACCTCTTCCATGTAGATGATGAATCAAGCGACGAGAGCTCGTGGCAGGATTCTGAGCCAGCATACTCTACACCCCGGCCTGAGCCATCCATTGAAGAGGTAGCCAGGTCCGAGGTCCTACGGACCGAGAGACCCAAGCGTAACAAACCTAAGGAAAACAACGAGCGAGGAAAAGTAACAGTGAAATCACCCTTGGCACCCTCGGTACTGGAGTACCCTTTACCACCCAAGATGAAGATACCAACGGTGCAATATGATGGAAAGACAGACCCTGAGGAGCATTTGGCGGCTTATGAGAGCCACATGATGATGTATGACTCAACGGATTACGTTTGGTGCAAGGTCTTCCCAACAACCTTCACGGGGCTTGCACAAACGTGGTTCCGTAACCTCCCGACCGGCTCTATCTGCGGGTACGAAGATATGTGCCAGGTGTTCAGACAACAGTACGCGGGAAACAGGAGACGGGAGAAGGTAGCCACGGAACTTTTGAACGTGGTACAAGGAAAGAATGAGGGATTAAAAGAGTACATGACGCGATTCGACCGGGAGTCGCAGCAGATCAGGGACCTGGACCCAAAGATAGGTGTCCATGCCTTAACGGTGGGACTGAAAGAACGAGAACTGAAAAGCCTCCTGATCAGGAACCCACCAGTCAGTCTAATGGCAGCCCGCGAGATGGCTGAAGGATTCGTGAGAGAAGAACAGTTCCACAAGACGTTCAGTAAGAGGAATGAGGAAAAAAAAAAGAGCAAGGGGGAGCCCAGCAAGGATGGAGAGGCCCGCCCCGGAAGCACAACAACAACAACAATCACTACAACAGCAACCACAACAATCGCCGCGATCATCGGGAAGGTCGCGGTCAGCGGGCAGGAGGTCAAAAGTTTGAAAGCTGGACCCACTATACTCCGCTTATCAGATCACAGTAAGAGATTTTCGAGATTACAAAGAATGAGGTCAAGTGGGCCATCCCGCGGCCGGTGAAAAACCCGGGAAGTGACAAGTCGGCGTTCTGTGGATACCATCAGGTGGCCGGACACGCAACGGAAGACTGCGTGTCCCTGAAAAACGAGGTTGAGCGCCTGGTGCAGCAGGTAGGGCTGAGCAAAAATATACAATACGGTTTTATTATACGAATACGATACGGTATACGGTTTTTAAAATACGGAAATTCGGGTTAAAATAGAACCGTATATACGAATTTCGTATATACAGTTGAAACCGTATCGTATTCGTGTTGGGTTTTTTGAAATTCGTATATACGGTTTTAGGCTTTTAAAAAAAAATTAAAAAAAAAAAAACAAAACACGCAGTCGCAAAGAACACAATGTACCCAACAAATTTCAACAACACTTAGTCTGTTAGTCACTACTCACTTACAATGTAAAAAAAAACCCTAGATCTACAATAAAAAAAAACTAGCCTCCATTTCCTCCAAAATAAAAAAAAACCCTAGATCTACAATCAAAATTAATATTTTTCATCTACTCTTCACTTCTTCAGTCTTCATTGTAGCTACAATCAAGAAGCAATCACTTATCATTTTTTTTTTTTTTTGTTTTTTTTTTTTTTTTTTTTTTTTTTTTTTTTTTTCGGTTTTATTCAATATTTCGTGTAAAATTTGTTCATTTTCGTTTTTTCCCATTTGTTTTTTTTGTATTTTACATTGTATGTATTTTGAAATTTATAAGTTGTTTATGTTAATTTGTATATTAATGTATAAATCTATTATATTTTACATTTTTATAGTTTTAATACATTTTTAAATTTTTTTTTCAGAATTTCGGATAAAATAAAAAAAAAAAAAAAAAAAATCTGTCAAAAACTGGAAATCTGGAATTTCGAAATTTCAAAAAAAAAAATCTGCCAAAAAAAAATTGAAAAAATTCGTATTCGTATATACGGAATTCGTATCACGGAAAATTCGTATATACGGAAACCGTATATACGGTTTAAACCGTATCGTATTCGTATCAGAAAAATTCGGATTTTAAAACCGTATATACGGAAACCGTATCGTATTCGTATCGGGTACCCGGTTTTGCTCAGCCCTAGCAGCAGGGCACCCTGCGACGTTTCGTCAAAGACAAGCGAGTAAGGGACGGAGAAGGCGAAGGAAGCGAAGACCAGGGCCAAGCAGGTCCGAAAAGGAACAAGCAAAGGATAAGTGAAATTCATATGATCGCCGGGACCGAAGAATCGGTTTTGTCCGGAAGGAAAAGAAAGGCAGAGAAGCGTGAACAATCAAAGGTAAGCATATACTCAGCGGGAAGGACGGCACCAAGGCCTGTCCCGGACATGACCATCAGTGACGAGGACTTCCAGCGGGTCACATACCCCCACAGTGACCCGCAGGTGGTAGCTTTAGACATAGGGCCCTACCTGGTCCACCGGTGCATGATAGACACTGGGGCATGTACCAATCTCCTGTACCGGGAGGCATTCGAGAAGTTGTGTTTGAAAAAAGAGCAGCTGACCCCCTACATAGGGTCACTATACGGCTTCGCCGGAAACGGTGTAAGGCCGATGGGAACGATAACCCTGCCGGTCACGGTAGGAGAGGCGGACATGGCCCGGAGCGTGGATGCGAGTTTTGTGGTCATGGATGCCCCATCAGCATACAATGCCCTTATAGGCCGTGTCACGCTGGACGAAATTGCTGGCCGTGTTTGGCCCGAAAGGCCGCAATGGCCTACATCATCGACAACCGGATCAAGGAAGATCTACGGTGACCAGAGTGCCGGGAGATCCTGTAACTCCCTGTCAGCCCAGGGGGTAAAGAAGAAAATAATATCGGAGGTGAAGCTCCCAGAGGAGCAGGAGGATAAAGGTTTGGGCGTGACCCCGGGACCGGTAAGCGAGACGAAAAAAATCGAGTTGTCACCGGGAAGGAGTGTCATCATAGGGGCAGAGCTAGGCCCCAACTTTCAAGGTAGTCTGATTAGCATTTTGGAGGAAAACGAGGACGTGTTTGCTTACTCAGCTGCCGAGATGCCGGGGATAAGCCCAGAAGTGATAGTGCATCAGTTGAACGTGAACCCCAGCTACAGACCGATCAAACAGAGGCTGCGGCCCATGAGTGCAGAGAAGGACGCGGCCATTCTTGAAGAGATAAACAAACTGCTGGACGCAGGATTTATTAAGCGTTGTGATTATCCCGAGTGGTTGGCTAACGTAGTGATGGTGAAAAAGGCATCAGGGGCATGGAGGATGTGTGTGGACTTTACAAATTTAAACAAAGCCTGCCCTAAATACTACTACCCATTGCCAAGAATCGACCAGCTGGTAGACTCTACCAGCGGCCATACCACTTTGAGTTTCCTGGACGCTTTCTCAGGATACCATCAGGTCTACCAAGAGGAGGCTGATAGACCCCGTTGTGCCTTCATCACGGGACATGGGGTCTACATGTGCTTACATGATCCCACCAGCAATGAACAAACAAGAAGGGAGTCACTGGACTTGCTAGATGAGATCCAGGACCAGGCAAGGGAGAACATGGCGGTCTACCAGAACAGAATGAGAAGAATGTACAATCGAAGGGTAAAACACAGGGACTTTGAGCTCGGAGACTTGGTGTTGAGAAGAGCGTCCGCAACCGGCAAGGGAAACGTTCACGGGAAGTTGTCAGCCACTTGGGAAGGACCTTATCAGATCACAGAGGTTAAGCAGCCAGGGACCTTCATGCTAAGAGATATGAACGGCCACGACCTCCCGCCCCATTGGAACTCTGATACGTTAAAGAAATATTACGTGTAAACGCTGTACTCGTTTTCCTTACCCTTGGTTTTGTCCCACTGGGTTATCCACGGGAAGGTTTTAACGAGGCGGCGTATAGACATTTGTAACGCGAGTGATCAGGAATGTTGACACCGCGAGCTTTTCCATGTGATTTTTTGGTTGAATTTTTGCCCAGCATTTGTTTAGATTTGTATCACACAAAAGCTGACCAGGGGGCAAGGAGGAGGGACTACCCCCGACCCCAGCTAATCACGATAGTCTGATTCAAAAATAGGAATTTTTGAAAATTTTACTAACACATTTCAGGAAAGGGGGCAAGAACATCCCAGCACCCGCCTGGAATAGAACGGGGGCAAGAAGGCCCTAGAGCAGCTAAAAGGAACATGAAAGACCGAAGAAGGATAAGACCTTCCAGGCACCCGCTTGGAAGGCTCCCATGCACAATGCTCACCCGTGGTCCTCGTACCCGGGTGAGGGTGCCTTATGCAAAAGAGCCGGGATGTCTATGATGGCCCTTGTGACTAGGCTGCTCTCACCGCAGCGACTGATCACCGGCCCTCATACCGGGAAGATGGCTGCGGACCTCCCATGCACAATGCTCATCCGTGGTCCTCGTACCCGGGTGAGGGTGCCTTATGCAAAAGAGCCGGGATGTCTATGATGGCCCTTGTGCCTAGGCTGCTCTCACCGCAGCGGCTGATCACCGGCCCTCGTGCCAGGAAGACGGCTGCGGACCTCCCAGGAACACAATAGTTCACCTACGGATCAGAAACCTAAAAAATCCGGGAAGCACGTACTAAAATCATGAAATAACCTAAGTGCAAATACCCGACAACAGGGAACATGAACATAAGTGTACGCGGGAATAAACGCACGAGACAAGCCAAGAACCTGACCAAACGCTAAATAAACGCACGGTCCCGATATAAGTAACGTACAAAGAGAAAATTCGAAATTTGAGTGTATGGACAACGGTGTGGCCAGACAAGGTCACCCGGTCTCGGAGAGAAATAATACGAGTAAAAGCAAAGTAAATTTAACCAGGTATAAGAAAAGAATAATAGAATCACCCGGTCGCGGGACCCATGAAAGGGTATGACGAAAGCGAAATAAACTTAAGAAGGTATCAAAGCACGGGACAACATTGACAAAAAATAAAAGATACTTGAAATAAAAGGTTGTATATTACAAAGCTACTGTCCTTGGACCCACAGATCGGGCCGGGAACAGATAAATGCTAATAAGATGAAATACAAACTAATGACCTACCAGAGCCGGCGGCCGTCTTCCACAAAAGGCCCGCCTACTGCAGACTAGTGTAAGTCTTATTAAAATAAAAACAGGCAAAATGTAGGCTAAAGGGAGACCCCTCAGGTCATCCCGAGCAGGAAGATTCGGAAGACAGCAGCCCGAATTCCTAGCAACCGGCACCACCGCCGGCTGCCACCTCTTCTGTCTGCGGGGCTGCTTCATTCCCCTCCTCGCGGGCCAGGTCTCTTTCTTCCTCTAGCTTGGCCAGGCGGGCGAAGTCGAATCGGGGGTCGACCTTCTCAACGAGCTCTTTAGTCTCGTTGGCCCCGAAGTCAACCCCGTCATAAAAGGAGTCAGCGCGGACTTTAACAAGTTCGCTTTGATGGGCCGCCTTCAACTCCTCCATCTCAAGTTCAAGACGGGCGGCCTTAGCATATCCCACTGCCCTCTCAGCCTCAGTCGCCTCCGCACGGGCAACCGCGGCATCGCGGGCCTGGAAAAGCTCTGTGTACTGAAGAGCCAGGCTCTCCTTCTCTTTGGAGAGCTCCTCCAGTTGAGATTCTTTCTCTCTCAGCCGGGCCGATAACTTCTGAACCTCAGCCTTCAGAGATTCGATCTCCTGCTCACGAGCCCTAACGGACTTCTTTAAGCGAACGGCGGCGTTCTGCAGCTCCTTTAGTCCAGGAGGGTCAGACCCCTCGCGATGTAAGCGGTCGAGGTCGCTAACAGCACTCTCCGTAAATTTGGAGAGGGCATCGACCGAGCGACTGGCTTGCATCACCAGCTCGGCCACGTGCATCATCAAGCCGCCGGCGAGAGGAGTGATCTCCTTAACATGACCCGCTTGACGTTTCTGTGGGCCGCCCACGCTTGAAGCTCCCATTCCCGGGACCGTAGTGGAGACCTGCCCTTGCTTAATGGTCGGGACCTGGGAGGAAGAGCCCTGAATTGAAAAGGGGAACAGGTCAAAAACGTCATGTTCGCTGATTGGAAACACCGAGGAGAGGCCGTCTAAAGGGACATCCAGAGGACACCCCTCAAAGAGACTTCCCCACGAAAGAACAGAACTAACCTTCTGCTGCTTCTGCTTTTTATGGAGCCTCTCCTCCTCCTCTTCAGAGGGCTTAGACTCGATGGTCTGCACCTCCACCGCCGGGACCTGAGGCGCAGGTTGGGGTTGCTGAGCTATCCTAGCCTCCCGAGGAGGGCTGGGAGGAAGAAACATTTGCCCTACTATGTGGAAAGCCTCCTCCAAGTTATGATGAGGGGATGACACGGAGGCAGCTTGCTCGGTCTTCCTCTCCCGCTGGATTTTGTACGCTTTTTTTTTCTTCCCCATTGGTCTGCGAGGGATTTCACCTTGCATTTTCTTCAGCTCCTTCAGCGTGGGCTTGCGTTGCTCTAGATCGACGGCGACCGATTCGTTGAGCGGATTTTTTACCCATTCCTCCCGAGTTTCCAGACGACCCCTCACATCGTTGTGGAAGCAGCGGGGATGGTTGAGTGGTGCTGGAGACTTAACAAAGAACCACCTTTCATTCCAGCCTTTCATTGATGTAAGCACCGGAAAGTGGGTTAGGTAACCGGTCTCGGTGACTCGAGACCACCACCCTTTCATCGTGCGATTAGTACAAGGCCGGAAGTGATGCAAACGGCGAAAAAGATTCACCGTGAGAGGAAATCCCACGTATAAGCACGTCCAGGCAAAGGCAACTATAATTCTCATACCAAAACTTGTCATTTGACATATAGCTATATTCGCCCGGGAGAGCACCTCTTCAATGAAGGGATGAAGGGGAAACCGAAGCCCATGCTCCAGGTTTTTTATGTACACGGCTGTGTGTAGGTCCGGGGGTTGGACCACATGCTAATGTCGTCCCGGCACCACGAATTCCCAACCCTTGGGCAGATGATAGTGTTCAGCCGCAAGCTCAGGGCAATTATGCTCATTCAGAAAATCTCTATAACCTATGTCTATCCTTGTGTCCATTGGAATCTGGAACACCGCGGGCTCTAAAATTCGTACGTGAGAAGGCCCGGCCTGAGAGGGCCCCGCCTGGGCCTCTACATTCGTCTCCCCCTCCCGGCCAATAGTCAAATCCTCTATCTCAGGCTCTACCTCAGAGTCCGTTACTACATTATAATCTGAGGCAGTTCTAGAAGACGAATCGGCTGAAGCACTCATTGTTCTCTACTAGTCAATTGAAACTTATGAAATCAAAAGACAAGCACGAAAATTACCTCTTGAAATAGTGCGAGCAGAGATGAAGATGATGGCGGGATGAAACAAAGACGGAGTGCGAGCAAAATCTAGTGAAATCTGAAGTGTTTTTGAGAAGGTTTTGAACGTTTGAAAGGCGAATAAAAGGCGAAATAAAACGAAGTTGAGGGGTATTTATAGAGAAAGACTTGAACGGTGTGCCCTCAACCGTTGTACGACACGTGTCGAGCTAAGGGAGGTGAAACGTCGCCCCTTTGGGATCCGAAATTCAAAAATTGCGCCAAAGAAAGGAAGTGTATTCAACACACTACCCTCAAGCGGGAGAAGGAAGACATGAAGTAGGACAGTAAGGATACAAAGGAAGCAGACATGCCCAGGGTACCAGGGAAGGCGACCAACCCAGGAGAGTCAAGACACACAGGACAAACCTAAGGCTTTCCCTGTGTGGGGGCAGTTGTTGGGGGTGGCATCTCCCGGGCCCGACAACATCGGGCCGGATGGATCACGGGCCGGGGGCAACCCGTATACCAAGGGACCAACGGTCCCTCCCGGGTCTGGGGAAGGTATGGCCCACCCGGGTCCGTACTGTACGGCCTGGCCTCGCTAAAAGACAAACCAAGAACAAGTATAAATAATAGCCAAAAACCCTAAAAGCATATTCATTGACACATAACACAAAAATACTATACAAAAGGTTTTTCTCTCTCTTTTCTCTCTCTAAGTTTATTTGCTTACATAACTGACTTGAGTGTCGGAGGGCCATTCCCTGGAAGGCCCCGGGGCTAGGTTTTTCGTGTGATTGCAGGCCGAGAGAAAAACCAGGACAATCAAGGAGCTAAGGACCTCCCGGGACTTAGTTCATTCAACCTTCAATCCACATTCAACTTGTAATCTTCGATATTTAGTTTTCGTACTTAGTTCTCAACTTTGTACCCGAAACACATATTTTATAAGAACATATTATTTTTCATACATAATCAAAACCATAATACATTAAAATAAACTAGTGTGCGGGGGCACCTTAAATTAGATGGTTATCGTCGGGGAATCTTAAATAAATTTTAAACCCGCAAATTTCTTCACCCAAAAACTGAAAAACCCATGTTCTCCTTGAAAATTGAAATAACCCGAAGAGAGTTAGCTCCAAATACACACTAATGAACTAAGATTACTTAAGGACTAGAATAATATTATAGCTTTTATTTTTATTGTTTTTGGAAGAAAAATGGAAGAAAAATAAATGAGAGAAAAGGGGAGCATGGCCACGGTTTAGGAGGAGTATCTGTGCTCATTTTTGGTCTTCTAAAACTTGTGGAAGATGTAAAAATATTAAGTAAAGGTGTTTAGGTTTTTTTTTTATGTTTTTTTTTTTTTTTTTTATTAAATGAATTTAGAATTAAAAACAAATAAAACAAATAAAACGAAATTATCATCTTTGAAAATAATGGCCAATTCACTATTTGTTTAAGAATTTGTCCCCTTGATTTTTTAAATATCTCGTTCTCGAAAAACGTGTTCCGAAATAAATCGGGTATGAAAGACGGTAAATGTTAAAGTTCGCGGTTTTGACGATTTTCTGAAAAATTTCTATTTTACAATTTTAAGACTAAAATATTTTATTTACTACTTTAGAAAATTTTTTAAACGTGAGGGAACGTCGATAAAATTTTCAAAACGAAATTTTTAGCTAAAAGTGATTTTAACTGGTCGAAAGGTACAATTAATGTTTAATCGTATAGAAATTGAGTTATACTACTTAATTATATTTTGTTTTAAATATGAAGTTTAGAAATGATTTTATAAAATATTTATAAGTGTAAAAGTAAGAATGGTTTAATATAATTTTATTAAAAACAAGGATATGCTAAAGATTTATAAAATCGAATAGTTAATGAAATTAATCGATTTGAGATTTGATAATGGTTTATAAAACTGAATACTTGAAACATATTGTTTTCAGAAATATTTAACGAGAAAAGAAACTCGAGAAAGATAAGAAAAGTTAAAGAATAAGAGTAATTCTATGGTGAGACCGTCTCATACTATGAGACACCATTAATACTTCACTATAGTTATACTACACTTCACCTATACATAACAACATTATACATCTTATTTTAGTTTTTGTCATTATTATCAATTATATACAACATTATTTTAATGCTACGACATTCACTAACAAAGTAGCAAAAATGTACATAAATTAATTTATTTTTTTATTTATATTTTATCGTAAGCGGTAAAAATTTGTTTCTGATATACATTTTTTTTTAATAAAATATCGTTACGTTTCACGTACAATAGAGTTACATTTAAGGCAAGGTACAATTACTTTTCAAGTTAAATAAATAGGTTATATTTGAAAAATAATATAGTTACTTTTGAGTTGTCTCATACTATGAGACGGATACACCATAGAATTTGTAAAAGAATAAATATTGATAAATTTGATAATCTATCTATATATACTGTTTCGGGTATAAAGTTGGGAACTAAATACCAAAACTAAATATAAACGATTACAAGTTGAGTGTGGATTACAAACTAAACGAACTAAGTCCAGAACGGTCCTTAGCTCCCTGGTATCCTTTCCCTTCCTCTCGTCCTGAAATCAAGTAACAAACCTAGCCCCAGGGCCTTCCGGGTGGTGGCCCTCCGACGCTCAAGTCAGTCACCAGACAAATGATTAGAGAGAGAGAAGAGAGAGAAAAAACCTTTTGTGTAGTGTTTTGTGTTGTGTGTGTATATGAATAGTCTTTTGGGTTTTGGTTACCTTTTATACTTGTCGTCAATTTGTCCTCTTGTGCTGCTGCTCCGTACAGTACGGTCCCGGGTGGGCCATAGTTGCCCCGGACCCGGGAGATACTCTTGGCCCCCTTGGCAGATGGGGCCCTCCCGGCCTATGATCCTCCCGGCCCGATATGATCTCCCGGGTGGCGCCACTCCCAACAACTGCCCCCATACAGGGGAAGCCATGGGTTTGGCCTGTATGCTTCGATCTCGCTTGGCCAACCATCCTTCTTAGCGTCCTGGGCATGCCAGCCTTTTTAGCGTCCTCGTTTCCTATCTCCATTCCAGCTTCCTCCCGCTTGCAAGTAGTGTGTTGAGTACACTTTCTATTTTGGCGCAATTTTTGAATTCCAAGACCCAAGGAGGCGACGTTTCCTCTCCCTCGGCTGACACGTGTCGTACAACGGATGGAAGTGCACTGTTCACGCCTTTCCCTATAAATACCCCCTTATTTCGTTTCATTTTCTCCTTTACAACTTCCAAAACGCATAACCCCTTCTCAAAAACCTAGCAAATTTCATCAATCTTTGTTCGCACTACGTCTTCGTCTCATCCCGCTTTCTTCCTCCTCCTCGTCCGTGTTAATCCTCAAGGTAATCTTTGCGTTTGTTTCTTGATTTCGTAAGTTTCCATTCAGTAGAGAACAATGAGTGCTTCGGCCGATTCGTCTTCTAGAACCGCTTCAGACTACGACATAGTCTCAGATTCTGAGGTAGAACTTGAAATAGAGGACATGACCCTGGGCCGGGAGGGTGAAACCGACGTAGAGGCCCAGGCTGGGCCCTCCCAGGCTGGACCTTCTCAGACCGAGGCCCTGCCTGTGCGAATCTTAGAGCCATCGGTGTTCCGGATTCCTATGGACACCAGGATACCCTTAGGTTACAGGGACTTTCTGAATGAACACAACTGCCCCGGGCTTACGGCTGAACATTACCATTTGCCCAAAGGCTGGGAATTTGTCGTGCCGGGACGACACCAACACGTGGTCCAACCTCCGGATCTGCACACAGCCGTATACATCAAGAACCTAGAGCACGGGCTGCGGTTCCCACTTCATCCCTTTATCGAGACGGTGCTTTCCCGGGCGAACATAGCCATCTGCCAAATGACGGCCTTTGGTATTAGGGTCATAGTCGCCTTCGCCTGGACCTGCCTGTATTTGGGGTTCCCTCTGACGGTGAACCTGTTTCGTCGTCTTCACCATTTTCAACCTTGTACCACTCCCTCAATGAAAGGGTGGTGGTCCCTTCACACCGAGACTGGCTATCTGACCCATTTCCCCATCAAGACTTCGATGAAGGGGTGGAATGAGAGGTGGTTCTTTCTAAAGTCCTCTGAGCCCTTTAACCATCCTCGATGCTTTCACAATGATGTGCGAGGTCGTTTAGAGACTCGGGATGAATGGGTTCCAGGGAAGATCCTTTCCTGGAAAGATGTTCCCCTGACAAAAGACGAGTCTGCTGCCGTGGCCTACTTTGAGTAGTATAAAAAGGGCAAGCAAATATTCCCCAAGAATTGGCTTCCTCCGGCGGAGACGATTACCCAGGACAAATTTCTGAGCGTGGTGGGCTTAGTCCGACCCTCGAGGCGAGCGGTAGGGTGGTGGCGTTTGGTGTCTTTATTGTTTTTACTTGTGTATGTTTTGTTATTTCTTTCTCCTCCCGGGCCTAATCATGGTGATGTTCCCCGCTGCAGGTTCTCTTGGCTATCGGACGCCGAAAGACCTAACTTCTATCGGTCTCGGTGAAGACAACAAACCACTCGACGCGCCTGTTGACGTAGACTTTGAGCGCCGCAAACCTACGCTCAAAGATTTGGTAAAAATGCAGCCGGGTGAAGTTCCTAAGAGGCCAAAGGGAAATAAAAGGCCTGCCTTCAAACCTCCCCGGGACAGGAAGGCCAAACAGGCTGTTTCCGTCTCCTCTCCTGGTCCCAATCCGGAAGCTCTCGAGGAGGCGGCGAAACCCTTCCTGCCTCCCAGCCCGCCCCGGGAGGCCGGGCCCTCTCAGCAGCCTCAGCCCGCGTCTCAATCCCCTGAGTTCGTGGTTCAAACCATAGACTCCGACCCTGAGGAGGAAGAGGAGGAGGAGAGGCCCATCAAGAGGCAGAGACAGAAAAAGGTTAGTGCCGTTCTCTCGTGGGGGAGCCTCTCTGAAGGTCGTCCCCTGGACGTTTCCTCAGACGGTCTTTCTTCCGTGTTTCCAATCAGTGAGCAGGATGTATTTGACCTGTTTCCGTTCTCTGTTCAGGGTTCCTCCTCCCAGGCCCGGCCGATACGCCAAGGTATCTGTGGTCGCCTTTCGGGAAAAAGAGGCCCAGCGTCACCGACCCAAACGGTTACGAGATGACGCAGTTGTCGAGACCACTCCTCGCCAAAGATCGGCGGATTGTCCATCAACACTGCGGAGTTGGCAGCGAAGGCCAACCGTGCGCTCAAGGGTCTTTCCGCTGCGCTCACGGACCTCTCTAAGTTCACGGATGACACCGCCCGTGAACTTGACAGCTTGAGACGCTCGTCTGGTTCCTCATCTGTGAAGGGCTGCAGCGCGACCTGGCCCGTCTGCGAAAAGAGAGGGCGGCCCGGGACAAAACTATTTCTGACCTCAGGGCTGAGGTCAAACATTTTTCCTCCCAGCTGCGGGAGAGGGAGGACCAGCTTTCTGCCTTGGCTAAGGAGAAAGAAACCTTGGTCCTTCAATATGCTGAGGCTTCCCAGGCCCGGGACTCTGCCATGGCGAGGGCATTAACTGCCGAGGAGCGGGCGACGGAGGCTGAGATTAAAGCCACCCGCTTTGCCATGGACATAGCCGAGCTGAACGGAAAGCAAAAGGAGGAGCTGGAGCTGGAGCAGGTTCGGGCCGACGTCTTCTACACCGGGTCGGATTTTGGGGCCAACGAAACCAAGGAGCTCGTGGCTGTCATCGAGCCTGGTTTCGACTTTGCTCGCCTGGCTGAGTTGGAGGCGGCGAGGGACAAGGCCCGAGAAGAGGGGAACGAAGCGGACCCGAAAGCGGGGCCGTCCGCAGCTGGCGGCGAGGCCGGTTGCTAGGAATTCGGGTTGTCGTCTTCCGAATCCTCTTGCTCGGGATGACCTGCGAGGTCTCCCCTTAGCCTACATTTTGCTTAGTTTTATTTCAATAAGACTCACCATAGTCTGCAGTAGGCGGGCCTTTTGTGGTAGACGGCCGCCGACTCCGGTAGGTCTTTTAGTTGTATTTTCTTTCCATTCCAATCGACCTCCTCCCGGCCCGGCTTGTGGGCGTAGGGGCAGGAGCTTTGTAATATACTTTTGTTACTTAAAGCGTTCTTTCCTTTTATCAATGTTGTTGTCTTCTTATTTTGCTATACTTAGCTTATTTTATTTCGTTTTCACTCGTATTATTTTTATCCGAGGCCGGGTGATTTTTCCATACTTAGCTCATTTCTCTTTTAATGTTTATGTTATTCTTGCTGCTTGCGCCGGGGTCGGATGACACTATCTAGCCCCGCCTTTTTGTTTATACTTAGCCAAATTTTTAGCTTTTTCTTTGAATGTTGTCCGCACCGGGACCGTGTGTTTACTTAGCTTCCGGCAGTTGTAATCATTCTCGCGTACATTTATGTTTATGCCCCCTATTGCCGGGCGATTGTACTTAGGTTATTTGGTGGACTGAGCGCGTGTTTCACGGGTCTTTCGCGTTCATGATCCGTAGGCGGGTGTTATGTTCGCGGGGAATCTGTTTCGATATTCCCGGCCCTTTTGCGCAAGGGCATCCTCATCCGGGCCCGACGACCACGGACGGGCGTTGTGCAAGGCCGTACGTAGGGCGCGAGCCGCCCAGGCCCCAGGCCGTGGACTCTCAGGGCGCGATGTTCATCCGTACGTAGGCATGGGAGGTCCGCAGCCGCCACCGGCTACAAGGCCGGCATCGTGACATCGGTGAGAGCGGCCCTGCACGTGGGCCATCGTAGACATCCGGCTCTTTGCATAGCACCCCCATCCGGGCCCGACGACCCCGGATGAGCATTGTGCAAGGCCATACGCAGGCGCGAAACGCCAGCCCCAGGCCATGGACTCTCAGGGCGCGATGTTCATCCGTACGTAGGCATGGGAGGTCCGCAGCCGCCACCGGCAACAAGGCCGGCATCAGACACTGCGGTGAGAGCAGCCTAGGCACGTGGGCCATCATAGACATCCCGGCTCTTTTGCATAAAGGCACCCTCATCCGGGCCCGACGACCACGGATGAGCATTGTGCACGGCCATACGTCGGGCGCGAGCCGCCCAGGCCCCAGGCCATGGACTCTCAAGGCGCGATGTTCATCCGTACGTAGGCATGGGGGAGCCTGTCAGGCGGGTGCCTGGGAGGTCTTACCCTTCTCCGGTCTTTCAGGTCTCCTAGCTGCTGCTCTAGGGCCCCTTTCTGCCCCCTTCTGATCCAGGCAGGGTTTGAGGTGTTCATATCCCCCTTCCTGAAAGTGTTAGTAAAATTTTCAAAAATTTCTATTTTTGAATCAGACTATCGTGATTAGCCGAGGTCGGGGGTAGTCCCCCCTCCTTGCCCCCTGGCCAGCGTTTGTGTGATACAAGTCTAAACAAATGCTGGTCATAAATTCTACCAAAAGCTCTATCAAGGATTGTACAAAAGCTCGCGGTGTCAACATTCCTGATCACTCGCGTTACAAATGTCTATACGCTGTCTCGTTAAAACCGTCCCTTGGAAAACCCTAATGGGACAAAACCATGGGTGAGGAAAAAGAGTACAGCGCTTACACGTAGTATTTCTTTAACGTATCAGAATTCCAATGGGACGGGAGGTCGTAGCCGTGCATATCTTTAAGCATGAAGGTTCCTGGTTGTTTAATCTCGGTGATCTGATAGGGCCCTTCCCAAGTGGCTGACAACTTCCCGTGAATGTTCTCCTTTCCGGTCGCAGATGCTCTTCTCAACACCAAGTCTCCGAGCTCGAAGTCTCTGTGTTTCACCCTCCGGTTGTACATCCTTCTCATCTTGTTCTGATATACTGCCAGATTTTCTCTTGCTTGGTCCCGGACCTCATCCAGAAGATCCAGGGACTCCTTTCTTGCTTGTTCGTTACTGGCAGGGTCGTGCAAGTTTGCTAGAGGACTGGGAAGGACTGCTTCAATCGAGAGTAAAGCTTCGGCCCCGTAGACCATGTTGAACAGAGTGTGGCCGGTAGATTCCTTGACTGTAGTCCTGATTGACCAGAGGACGCTTGGCAGCTCATCGGCCCATGCCCCCTTCAGTTCATCCAGTCGTTTTTTCATGCCATTCAACATTTGCTTGTTGGCGGCCTCGGCTTGTCCGTTGCTTTGCGGATGACAAACTGATGAATATGCGACAATTGTCCCGTTTCGCTTTAGCCAGTCCCGCATGCTATCATTGTCGAACTGTCTTCCATGGTCAAACACCACTACCTTGGGCACTCCAAACCTGGTAATTACATTTCTCCAGATGAATTTCCTCACGGCCTGCTCAGTGATGGTCGGGATGGCCTCTGCCTCTATCCACTTCGTGAAGTAGTCAATGGCCGCTACTACATATTTCCTGCCCCCTGTCGCCGTTGCAAACGGTCATAGGATGTCCATCCCCTATTGGTCAAAAGGTATTGGGCTCAGGACTGGTCTGAGATCTCTGGCGGGAAGGTGGATGTCCGGGGCGAAAATTTGGCATTGCCGGCATCGCTTACTCAACTCTTTAGCATCCCTTAGCATGGTGGGCCAAAAGTAGCTAGCCCTCAATGCTTTGTGGGCTAGTGTGCGACCGGTCACATGATGGCCGCAGACTCCTGAGTGTATGTCGTTCAGGATGAATTCGGCGTCCATGCCCCCCACACACTTTAGAAGCGGGGCCGAGAATGATCGTCTGTAAAGCTCCCCGTCCACAAGGATGAACCAAGGGGCTAGCCTCTTCAGCTTAGCAGCTTCGCGCTTATCTTCCGGAATTTCTCCCGCCAGCTTGTACCTCAGAATTGGTCTCATCCACCCATTGTCCTCGGATATGGCGTTTCGCCAAGATTCTTTCACGGCGGATGTCAATCAGGATCGTCTTTGACTTGTTATCTGGCTGTTCTGGCCGACAGCCAATGCATCAGCCTTGTTGTTCTCGGATCTCGGAATGTGGCGAGCCTCGAAAGATTTTAATCCGGAGGTCAGAGCTTTTGCCTTCTGGAGGTACGATGCCATTCCCTCTTCCCGGGCCTCGTACTCTCCCTTGAGCTGGCTCGCTACCAACTACGAGTCCGTTCTAAGTTCAATCTCCTCTGCCCCCATGGCTTTCGCCAGCTCCAGCCCCGCTAAGACTGCCTCATATTCAGATTCGTTGTTCGTGGCCGGGAAGGCGAATTTCAATGCATGTCAAATTCGTGCCCCTCGGGACTGATGATGACCACCCCTGCCCCGGAGCCATGGATGGTGGCCGACCCGTCGGTGTATACTTGCCATACTCCTCTCGGTGCATCCTCCCTGGCCGGGTGAGTGCATTCTGCGATGAAGTCGGCCAAGGCCTGGGCCTTGATTGCTGTTCTTCCGGCGTAGGTTATGCCGAAGCCTGATAGTTCGATCGCCCACTTGAGGAGCCTGCCTGATTTTTCGAATTTCTCCAGTGCTTTCTTTAGGGGCTGATCTGTGCGCACCTCCACCGGGTGAGCATCGAAGTATGGTTTTAGTTTACGGGTTGCTATGACAACGGCGTACGCTGCCTTCTCGATGATTGGGTAGTTCCTTTCTGATTGACCCAATGCATGACTGACGAAGTAGATTGGTTGCTGCTGTTTTTCTTCTTCCCGTAGGATCACCGCTGATATTGCGCTCGCGGTCACGGCGATATACAAGATTAACGTTTCGCCCGTGACCGGTCTTGCCAGGGTTGGCAATGTTGTCAAGTGTTCTTTTAGCTGTTGAAAAGCCTCATCTTGTTCCTTTCCCCACACGAACCTCTTGTTCCCTTTTAGTACCTGGAAGAATGGTGTGGACTTATCAGCTGACCTGGAGATGAACCTGGAAAGTGCCGCCATCCTCCCGGTCAAAATTTGGATATCCTTAATTGTCTTTGGTGCCGGCAAGTCTAGTATAGCCTTGTCATTTCGAAAATCTCTGGTTGGGACCTAATGAGGGGCGTGTAGTGAGTCCAGGTCTCGAACCTTTGGCCGCTTCCCTGCGGGCCACGAATGTCTCGGTTGTCTCGGCGATTGTTGTGATTGTTATGAATGTTGTTATTGTTGCTGCGGTTGTAATTGTTGCGGATGTTGTTGTTGTTGTTGTTGTTGTTGTTCTGTCTCCGGGGCGGTCCTTTCCATTCTTGTTGGGCCCCGCCCTGGTCTTCTTTCTTGTCGTTTCTCTTAGTGAACGTCTTATGGAATTGCTCCTCTCTCACAAACCCTTCGGCCATCTCGCGGGCCGACATCAGACTGGAGGGTGGATTCCTGATCAAGAGGCTCTTCAACTCTCCCTCTCTCAGCCCAACCGTCAAGGCGTGGACGCCTATCTTGGGATCTAGCTCCCTAATCTGCTGTGACTCCCGATCAAACCTGGTCATGCACTCTTTTAATCCTTCATTCCTCCCCTTCACTACGTTGAGGAGCTCCGTTGCAACTTTCTCCCGCCTTCTATTTACCGCGTATTGTTGCTTGAAAACGCGACACATGTCCTCGTACCCACAGATGGAACCGGTTGGAAGGTTACGGAACCACGTCTGCGCCAATCCCGTTAAGGTCGTGGGAAAGACTTTGCACCAAACGTAGTCCGTAGGGTCGTACATCATCATGTGGCTTTCGTAGGCCGCTAGGTGTTCCTCCGGGTCCGTCTTCCCATCATATTGTATCGTTGGAATCTTCATCTTGGGTGGCAAAGGGTACTCCAGCACCGAGGGAGCCAAGGGCGATTTTACTGAGACCTTTCCCCGTGATTTGTTTGCCTTGGGCTTGTTGCGCTTGGGCCTCTCAGTGCGTGGGACCTCGGGCTTGGACACCTCCTCAACTGAAGGTGATGACTGGGACGCTGAGTAGGCCCGCTCCGATTCTTTCCATGAGCTGTCCTCGCTTGACACCTCGTTCTCCTCATCAAAAAGGTTCCTGGGCATCACGGACGGGACGGGACCCCTTTTTGAGGGAGATTCTTGCTGGCTTGGCTCGGGTGGCGGGTTTCCAGATGGTGGTGTCTTCCTCATCTGCTGGAGGAAGGCGCTCATCATCCTTTTTTCTTTTGGGGTCAAGGGTGTTTGCAGCTCGGTCTCTAGAGGAGTGCCGCCTGCACCCCCTCCCGGGGAGGAGGTTCCCTCAACTGTTTTTCTCGGCTCTTGTGGAGGGTTTGACATGGCTTTTTGTAAGATTTTTGTAGAATTGTCCCCACAGACGGCGCCAATTGTTTCGGGTATAAAGTTGGGAACTAAATACCAAAACTAAATATAAACGATTACAAGTTGAGTGTGGATTACAAACTAAACGAACTAAGTCCAGAACGGTCCTTAGCTCCCTGGTATCCTTTCCCTTCCTCTCGTCCTGAAATCAAGTAAAAAACCTAGCCCCGGGGCCTTCCGGGTGGTGGCCCTCCGACGCTCAAGTCAGTCACCAAACAAATGAATAGAGAGAGAGAAGAGAGAAAAAAAACCTTTTGTGGAGTGTTTTGTGTTGTGTGTGTATATGAATAGTCTTTTGGGTTTTGGTTACCTTTTATACTTGTCGTCAATTTGTCCTCTTGTGCTGCTGCTCTGTACAGTACGGTCCCGGGTGGGCCATAGTTGCCCCGGACCCGGGAGATACTCTTGGCCCCCTTGGCAGATGGGGCCCTCCCGGCCTATGATCCTCCCGGCCCGATATGATCTGACCCGGGTGGCGCCACTCCCAACATATACTATTAAAACAAAATCTCCAACTAATGTGACCCAAAAAAAACAATGAAAAAACAAACAAAAAACCTCTCCTCCTTCCACGTCATTTGTTGGTGACACGTCAAGCGCTAAACATAGTTACCTTATACAAAATCAAGCGCTAAACGCCTAAACACCATCTCTTGAAGCCACGTCACTTAAAACCTTAAAAAAAAAAAAAAAAAAAAATCTAAACTTCCTGATACATGTCATTTATATTGATTATATGCCCCCGATACAGTCGCATTTAGCTCGCACTTACTTGATTCCTTTAGTATTTTAGTAGCTATTTGCTATATATTGCGATACTGTCGTTCCTCGTGTGTATTTTGCAGGTTTTGGCTGTCCTGAGCTAAAACCTGAGGTTAATGGAGCAATATCGAGTATCGTGACATCATGACGAAGCCCGAGAGTCGATTCGGGAGTCATACTATGTGTTGGGACGTCAAACCTATAGGTTCCGAGCAAACCTATAGGTTCCGGATACATGAATCAAGGCTTGAAGTTGTTGTAGATGCTGAAACTTCTTAAAACCGATCGGTTCTCCCCAAACCGATCGGTTTGCCCACTGAACCGATCGGTTCACCCCCCCGAACCGATCGGTTCTGCTGCTTTATTCTCCGGATTTTCGTTGGCCTATAAATACAACTCGAAGTTAGGGTTTTGACTATGTTTTGGATTATTGTTTTCAGTTTAGAATTAGAATAACTTTTCCTCTCTTTTAAACTCTCAAAAACCTTAGTTTAGCTTTGATTAATCTTGCAAGTTTCGATCTTTTGTATTCCAATTCCGATTACTCCAGGTTTAATTTCAATTGTCATTCATTCGTTATGCTTTATCATTGTTTTTATATTGCTTTGAATTCATCCCCAATTATGCATAGCTAATTCCCATCCTAGGGTTTTATGGGGATCGATGATTGATTCTTAGGTTTAATCTCTGTTCTTGGTTATCTTTTGGTTGTTGGTTGTTAATCTAACCTCATGCCCTAATTCCCCATTCAATCGATCAAAGGCCACGATCGATTGTGTTGACTCTAGGAAGCCTAAACCTAAGATCGAAAGCCGGGTTAAGGTGAGCCTTGTGTGAGAGTTGGTAGAGCGAAGCTAATACGTAGCGAGAGCCCGTTAGTTGAGCTCTAGGTTTGACTTTGATCCGAGAGGACTTGTCCTAAACCATTAACACAAACCACCATTAGTATCCTTATTCAGTGACGACCTTAGTTGAAATCATCGTGAACCTGTGACCCTAGATTTCTCCCTATTCATCTTTTGAACCTTTGATTTTAGTCCGCCCTTAGTTTATAGTTCAAACCAAATCCCTTTGTCATACCTTGAGATTGACCTTTCCTAGCTGAGCATCTCTTTGACTGCACCATCTCCCTGTGGATCTCGACCCTACTGCCACTAACTACCCAGTTAGTTGACCTTAGGTTATTTTGATTGAGGAGACACGACTTTACCCCAACCAATTTTGGCGCCGTTGCCGGGGAGACGGTTAATTAGTTAGTGTTTGCTTAGTTTTTGTTAGGTTTTTCTCTCTTGTCTCAAGGAACCTAGTTCCTTGAGACCGTTTCTCATTGTTTTGTGTAGTTTCGTTTATGCGCAGGTCACCTACAGGTTTAGTTCCTTTTGAACCTGAACCTGAGCGAGCGTTACATCGTCTACGCAGACAAGCAATCCGAATTATTGATCTTGAGGAAGCGTCGCATTCGGAGTCAAGTGCTACGCAATCGTCCTACGAAGAGGACTCACCTCCGGTTACTCCATTATCTCCACCGCCTGTGACTATGCCTAAACTTTCTAGTCACTCGGTGCCTAGGCCGGAATCCATTCCTAATGGATTCACGATGCCCGCTACTCTGCAGGGCAACTTTGAAATCCGCCCCGCCTTTCTTACTTTGGTGGAGCGGAACCAGTTTGGTGGCTATCCCACCGAGGATCCCGGTCGGCATATGCAAGTGTTTACCGACATCGCTCCACAATAAAGCAAGCGGGATCACCCAAGAACAAATAAGAAATCTTTGTTCCCTTTCTCGCTGAAAGATCGAGCACGTGAGTGGATCACGGACCTCGACAGGTTAGCTGCCGGCATCACTGATTGGAGCGGGTTGGCCCTTGCTTTTTACTCTAAGTTCTACCCTCCTGAGCGTACTAATCACATGAGGAGCCAAATCCAAGGCTTTAAACAAACGTTCGACGAATCACTAGCTGAAGCTTGGGAGCGGTATAAGAAGCTCATCCGCGATTGTCTTCATCATGGGTTGAATACTTGGTTGGTCATCAAGACGTTCTATAATGGTCTATATGCGAGAGTCGTGCTATTTTGGATTCTGCTGCAGAGGGTCGTTTTGCCAACAATGTGGATGATGATAAAGCTTGGGCATTAATTGAGGAGATGCCGATACATTCGTCACAATTTGGGAAGCCGAGGGGAAATTCACGGTCTGCGCATAATGATCGTGATAAGGAGAGTATTAGTGCACTCACTAATCAGGTTGCTGCGCTAACTGCGCAGATTAGTATGCTACGTGGTGGAGGTTCTTCTAGTGCTCATGTGAATGCTGTCACAGGGCACGATATGGGTTATACTACGGGGTATGCTGCGCCCCATGAGCAAGTTCATGCTTACCAATCTTACACCCAGAACTTGCCCTACCAAAACAAACCAGGTTATGATCGATCACTCCTGTCGTATCGTAACCAGAATGTGTTGAACCCAACCACCCAACCTCCACAAAACCAACCCTACATCCCTCCCCACAAGAACTACCAACCACCACCCAACTACCAAAAACCACCCTACACACCACCACCTCAACCTACTACTCCGGGACCCGATCCTATGGCCGAAATGAAGGCCATGATGATGCAGATGTCGCAGGTGACGATGGACGTGCAGAAGTCACAACAGATGATGTTGCAGCAGATGCAAAAGGATGGTCAAGCTAAGGACGCTGCGATTAAATTGTTGGAGAATCAAGTGGCGCAGCTCGCCGCTTCGCAAGCGTCTCGTCAGCCGGGTACCCTGCCACCCCAAGGTAATCCTCCTCATCCTCCCCCTGATACCGCCTGTGCCATAACTTTGAGAAGCGGTACATCCTATAATGGTCCTAAGCAACCCGAAGTGGAGAAGGAGGGGGAGAAACACGTGGATAGGTCTGCTGCTGCGGGGAAGAATGATTCAGATGCTAATTCGGGTGCTCCTGTTGCTACTCCTTCGCCCTCGATTCAGATCAGGCTACCTTTTCCGGGCCGTGTACGTCCGGCTACTGTGGACCCCAAGCTCGATAGGTTCTTCGAGATCCTCAAGACTCTGCAGGTAAATCTTCCCTTCATTGAATTGGTTAAGCAAATTCCTGCGTATGCTAAGTTTCTTAAGGAGGTCATCTCTAGGAAGCGTTCAATAGACGGGGTTGAGTCCGTGTCTTTTGTGGGGGAGGGTAGTGCTTTATTGCAGGGTAGTTCGCCCCCGAAGCTGAGTGACCCCGGGACCTTCTCCATCCCTTGTTCTATAGGGAGATATGTCGTGCAGAACGCCTTATGCGATCTCGGGGCTAGTGTGAGCATCATTCCCTACTCCATCTGCAAGAAACTGAACATGACTAAGTTAGGAGTGACCTCCATGACCCTGCAGATGGCCGACCGTACCGTTCAGAGACCCTTAGGTATCCTTGAGGACGTCCCGGTTAAGGTAGGGCAGTTTTACATCCCTGTTGACTTTGTGGTCTTGGACATACCCGAAGACCCTCACATTCCGATCATTCTAGGTCGACCTTTTCTGCACACTGCTGGTGCAGTTATTGATGTGGGGAATAAGACCTTGTCGTTCTTGGTGGGGGGTGAGAAGCTTACCTACACGAAGTCTAGTATCCCCCGCTCCCCTATGCAACCTGAGTCTGTGGCTGCTGTTGACCTTGCCCCTCCGTCTCACTCTACTGGAGACACTTTGGAGGATGTTTCTTCTGTTTTGCTTTGTGCAGGTCCTACGCCGGGTTGCTACGATCCTGGTTTGGGGGAACGAAAGGTCATGAAGGCGGATGTCTATTCTCCTAGTGATGGTGGAGGAGACCCATGGTTGGCGGTGCGCGGCGCACGGAGCTGTTATGGAGAGCCATTTCGCGATGGAATACCTTGCGTGATGGATTATACTGCTCTTCCTCGTGGAGATCGAGTTCTTTGGCGAACGGATGCTATTTCGCCAAGTGAAGCTGCTGCTAGTGGCCAATGTCCTTGGCCTAATTTGACATGATTTGAGTTCGACGACGGTCGTGCGGGACCATTATAAACCAGCGCTTTCCGGGAGGCAACCCGTTGACATTTTGTAATTTGTTGTACTTTACTTTGCTTTGGTTTGTTTGTTTTGGACGACATTTTAGACCTTTCTTTTGTTGAGCGCGTGAGGATGAGGGATTTATTTTTGTTTTAGCATGCAGGTACTTGAGGACTCTGCGTCCTTAGTATTTATGAGACAGGCCTCACTGATGGCCTTGGCCGGACCCTGCTGATTCGGCCTACTTTTTCTCGCGTGCTATTCCGAAGCACTTTATAGCTGGACTGAAATGGATGCATATTCGTGGGTCATAAGCCGCACTCCATGCTTCGCTTCGGTTTGGGGGAGCTCCAACTTGACAAAATGTGAGCTTTCCTACTCTTTTTCCCTCACTTTCTCGCTTTTATTTCCCCCCGTATGCTTAGTGTCCTTTGCTTTGCTTGCTTATTTGTGCTCTTAGCTCACATTGAGGACAATGTGTAGTTCTGGTTTGGGGGAGGAAAGGACTTGCGCGCTTATTTATTTGCATTTTCCATTTTGTGTGCTTATTTTTTTCCATTTTGTGTGCTTATTTTAAAAATTTTTGCGTTTCCAACCCTTTTTCGCTTTGAATTGTCAAGTTTGGAGAATTGATTAGTGTGCTGTTTTGATCTTTAGTATCTCCAAGTCGACTTTCTATCGTCGTAGCTTGCACTATATGTTTGTTTTCCTGTTAATAGATTGCGAGCCTCAAACACTAGCCCACTTGTATTTGCTTAATTCTTATCGCTTTTCGTTTCTTTTACTTTCGATATTGGTATTCTTGCGAGGCAATTGGCTTGTGGAAAGTTTGGAATGTTGGATTGTGGTTTGTTTGGACCGATCATTTAATGATGGAGCAATGCTTCGATGCTCTCGGAGGGGACTCATTGATTTGAGTAACCACAGTGGCCATGAATTTGGTTGCGACCGAGAGTATGAGCAATGATGTAACCCTTAAGGAAATATGTGTACCCGAGCTCGATTTTTACCGAGTGAACGTCAAGCTAAACGGTATAACATACGAGGGATGCTCCACATTTGCGCGAAAAAAAAGAAATGAAAAGAAAAGAAAAGAGAAAAATGGTATGATGTGGTAAGAATGGTATGATGGAAAGTGGTATGCTCGGTTGGCCTTGCTCGAATCCAATTGTCGTTAGTTTAATTTTTGCGAAAGCGTTAGAGGCTAGCATTATAATGTGTTGTGTGAATGGTTGAGACTTGTGCTCTATTTTCGGTGAAATAGACTATGGTCGTAGGTTTATGTGCATAGGTCGTCCACTTCGAGATGCTAACGTGATTAACTAGCTATGCTTTGATTTTCTCCGACGCTATTTGCTTGAGGACAAGCAAAGGTTTGGTTCTCCCCAAACCGATCGGTTTGCCCACTGAACCGATCGGTTCACCCCCCCGAACCGATCGGTTCTGCTGCTTTATTCTCCGGATTTTCGTTGGCCTATAAATACAACTCGAAGTTAGGGTTTTGACTATGTTTTGGATTATTGTTTTCAGTTTAGAATTAGAATAACTTTTCCTCTCTTTTAAACTCTCAAAAACCTTAGTTTAGCTTTGATTAATCTTGCAAGTTTCGATCTTTTGTATTCCAATTCCGATTACTCCAGGTTTAATTTCAATTGTCATTCATTCGTTATGCTTTATCATTGTTTTTATATTGCTTTGAATTCATCCCCAATTATGCATAGCTAATTCCCATCCTAGGGTTTTATGGGGATCGATGATTGATTCTTAGGTTTAATCTCTGTTCTTGGTTATCTTTTGGTTGTTGGTTGTTAATCTAACCTCATGCCCTAATTCCCCATTCAATCGATCAAAGGCCACGATCGATTGTGTTGACCTAGGAAGCCTAAACCTAAGATCGAAAGCCGGGTTAAGGTGAGCCTTGTGTGAGAGTTGGTAGAGCGAAGCTAATACGTAGCGAGAGCCCGTTAGTTGAGCTCTAGGTTTGACTTTGATCCGAGAGGACTTGTCCTAAACCATTAACACAAACCACCATTAGTATCCTTATTCAGTGACGACCTTAGTTGAAATCATCGTGAACCTGTGACCCTAGATTTCTCCCTATTCATCTTTTGAACCTTTGATTTTAGTCCGCCCTTAGTTTATAGTTCAAACCAAATCCCTTTGTCATACCTTGAGATTGACCTTTCCTAGCTGAGCATCTCTTTGACTGCACCATCTCCCTGTGGATCTCGACCCTACTGCCACTAACTACCCAGTTAGTTGACCTTAGGTTATTTTGATTGAGGAGACACGACTTTACCCCAACCACTTCCTAATCAAAATAACTGAGGGACTTGAACGGATGTTGAGGATAGAAGATGAAAAATTATAACACCCATATCAATTGATTGCTGGAATCAATTTTTCTCCAAATATAAATGAACTCAGCCGATGAGTTCTTCATTCATCTAAGGATATCGGCGTTATCTTTTCAGGGTTTTTTTTTTTTTTTTTGTTTGATGCATATGATTTGATTGTTTTATGTGATGTCATATAATATTGTTGCATGCAATTTGATACTTTAATGGTGAGATGTGATTATATTGGTTGAGATTATTGTAATTTGTAAGAGTTATCGAAAATATTTTCCACGGTGTGAAAATTGAGAGATTAAATTATTGTATGTGTTCACATTAAACGCTAGTGTATTTGTTAGTTTAGGATGAAGTTATATTGGTGTGAAGCGTGATTATTTTAGTTGAAGTTATTTTAATTTTGACGCTAAACATTTTAATTTTTTCGAGCAGCATCAAAATTTGGGAAAACAATTTGTATTATGTGTTGGGAAAAAGTTTGTATTATGTGTTCCCAAGTAATCAAGGGTGAAATCAGGTGTGCTAAAAGGTTTGTATTATGTGTTCCCAATGAATTGTATTATGTGTTTTGGGTTGTGTGGTTGTTGGTCTGCATTTGAATTCATTGATCTCCGAATTTAAGTTATTTTAGCTTCAACCAGTGGTCTATGTTTGAAATTTTCACTTTGAATTGTATTTGTATTTTTTTGATTGTGTCGTTGTTGGTTTACGCTTTAATCTCTTGAACTTTGAATTGCATTGGTTTCGCGCGGTTTGTGTTTTTCTTGATCTAAGTTTAAATTTACCGAGATTCGAACTGTATTTGTGGTGATTTTGACGGTTCTGTCTACGTTGGAATTGACCGACCTGCGGGTGTATTGGTTTACTCACACGCTCAAACTGTCCGGTTATTGAAATCTTTCAATTATATTGGCTTATAGATACGTAAATTTTCAATTGTATTTCTCTGGGTTTGTGCTTATGTTTCTCAACAATTGAATTTATCGAATCGTGTCTATATTGGTCCTCTTTTATGGTTTCTTTAAAAAAGGGAACCTTTTACATGGTTTTTTCAAGTAGTGTTTCTTAAATGTTCATTAAGATAAAGCCCGCCTAAGCCAAAATATCAACCTAAGTTCCCACATGTGAACTTCTAAATAAATTCTTACTTGATTTACCTAATTGTGTTTTCGAGACTCATGTATGTAACTACATATGTTTTTTTTTTGCCTCAAACATAGGGATCCGAAGCTGAACAAGTACAACAAGCCGTAGTTGCAGCACCAACACGATAAGTTGAATTATATGTTTATTTTATTTGAAGTATTGTTGGGTATATTTTTTAAAGTTTGTTATATATTGAACTTTCGTGAATATAAGTTGAGTGACTCGCTTACACAACTCGAATGATCTAAATGAGGTCGTCAGTTGGTCGTCAGTTGATATAGTACATTCATTTAGGTTTCCTTAATTTGTATCCCGTAAATGTCTTTGAAAGTAAATGACACTCTCAGTATATGCACCTAGAAGTGGCCTTATATGAATGATATTAAAAACACTTTGTCCAACATTTATATTGCCTGTTTGGCTTGGATTTCTGATTTTGCTTCATATAATATATGTTGATTGTTTGGCCATCAAACTTGGATGTTGTCGTGTTTTTGTTGCCATACGTAGGAATTATTGAGCCCGAGGTTGTATTGATAGTGGTTTTGATTATGATTGCAATTTGGACGATTACTATACTCCTAGATTGTAAATTTATTTGCATTTGTTTTGAGCTTCAGTGACAAACTGAGACTTAGTATTTGGATATGTCATCGTAGAACTATGGCAAAGTTGTAGGCTAAAATTAGTGTTCTTTATAAGTCATCTAAGTTGACTAACCAAAATTTCTTACTTAATACGGAATTTTAATTGTGTTCGTTAGTCTATAATGTTTAATATATCCGTTGATTTCAGTTTGACTCGAACTTTTTGGATCTACAATCTTGCTACAGTTGAGATCTACGTCTCACGCAGTAGTTATATATGATTGACGTCTTTGTATTGAACTACAATAAATTGTCGGTGGATGTTCGTCAGCTATTTCGCTTGATTGTCATGTGTCTTATGTAAAACGATTTTGTTGTTTAGAATTCATGGTGTAAATGTGATGATGATATCGTATGTTGTGATTTATAGAAATAGAATCAAATTTCTAATGTATACGTTTACAGTAACTTTTTAGTACATCTATATGTAAAGAGGTCAATTGGTAGGATATTCAGCGGGGTTTCCATCCAAAGTATCTTCGATCAATAAATATAGTACTCAATGTGTGTTCGCATTTTAAAAGTATTGACGCATTATGGGAAAGTATTCAAAGAACAAGGGTTGCAAGGAAAGGAAGCTGGGTCGCCGAGAGGAGCGTTTCGCAAAGGTAACTTCGTTTTTCTAGAAATATGTAAATATGCTCATCTGTACTTGATTTACATAGATGTATTTCCGGCCAAAAGTATGTATGCTTTCTGTCAATTTTATCTTCTATTTTGAATCTAGAATATACTCCAACTTAACCAATATTGTAAAATGTAACCGATATTGTTCTTGAAAAGTAAGCTGTAAAAATCTTTTGTTCTTTACAATGTTTTTTTTTAAATAGTGTTTTTTGAAGGTTTGCTAAATCAAAGCCATCTTAGCCAAAATACCAAAACAATTTACCACATCAACATCTTTAATCGACTCCTACTTTCAAAAGTCGTGCCTTCTCGGTTTCTTGATTTTACCCCATCGTCACGATTGTTGCTGGTGTTGTCATGTGCTACTACTGTTCCTGCGCTCCTGATGTGCCTACATGCTGCAGCTGAAGTCCCTACGCACTGCTGCGGGTGGTTGAACATTATTGTTGTTGTCGCTCAGATTCTTTATTCTGACATGTTGTTCTTGCATTCTTTATTCTTTGTTAGCAGTGTTGTCTCTGCGGCACGCTGCTACTGGTGTCATGGTGGTGGTGTTGTTGCTGGGTTAATGTACCCCTCACTATCCCTCATGTTATTGCTGTTTTCTTGTGCGATTATTACCTTATTATAGAAACTTGATTATAGATATATTAGAATGTACCACACTTTTGTTGCTTTATGCTCTTCTGAATATCAATAATTTAGGTCATTGTTGATGTCTTTGCAAATCCACTTTATGTTAATCTCACTCGCCTATGTTAATGTGCCGACTTCTATCGTGGTTTTGCTCATGTAATATCTGTTTTGTGCGTTTTTAAATTTAACTTTGTTATTGATCTAATTCTTGAGATTGTATTTGTTTAGATTTTGTCGTGGATTCGGTTTGTTATACCGATCTATTGAGTTGAGGTTGTATTGATTGGAGTTTTTTTTTTTTTCAATGCAGTTTAGACAGTTGTTATACTCTTGAATTATAAATTTGCAATGGTTTTGTGCTTCGTTGACGGATGATTTGGTCATTCATTAACGAATAAGAGTGACGAAGTAGTAGGATAAAATCATTATACTTAATTAGTCGTACGTTAATGAAAACTTAGAATAAAGAAATAGAAAAACAAAAACACCATGTCTCCAAACATACTAGAGACGTCCCGTGAATTTCACGGGTCGCATCACTAGTTGAATTAATAAGGATTAAACTTTATTTTTAATTAAGTAATATAATGAGGAAAATCAATTATGTTGGAATGACATAAAGTAGTTGAATCTTCCTCAACACACTTCATCTTGGTTTGCGTATTTGGAATCGTTGTTTTGAATTTCAAAGACGAGAAAAGTATAAGGGTCCATTTTTATTCGAAAATTAAAAATGTTCGAAATTGAATTTTATGAATAAAAGGTTTTACTTTACTTTTATGAATAGTTAACATGACTTGACCTTTTTCGAAATTTGAAAGGCGACATTAGTTTGAGGGTCGATTTTTATAAAAATTTGCAATGTGTTTTATTTTGAATTCTAAGGATAATATATTTTATTTTATTTTTCAAAAATTTTAAATCTGAACACAAGAAAGATAGTGTTATTTGACGAAAAAAAATTTAGACGCATTTTTATTATAAGGAAAAAGATGAATTTAATTTAAGGAATTAAATTCTTTTATAATATTGTGTTAAAAAAACACAGGGTGTTACAACGAGTACATGTGACTTCAACATAGATAACTTCTTAAGGGTGTGTTTAGATAGTAAAATATGAGGGGAGAGAAAAAGAGGGGAAGGAAAGGGAAAATAAGAGAAGGGGAGAATCAACATTTCCTTCCAAATCTTGCCTCTGTTGGAAAGAAAAAAAAAAATTTGGCTTGGAGAGGGAAACGGAGGGATTCATTTTCCCTCCCCCTCCATATCCCTCACTTAACCAAACAAGGGATAAAGGAGATAGAGACTCCAAGATTCCAAAAGGTAAGAAACCCATCGACATACCCGTAATCTGCAAGAAGTAATTTTTGACATTTGTATTCACTCCATTTAAATAACATGCTGATTTGTTAGCATTCAAGTATATCCCCGAAACCTCAGAAAAACTCATAAAATCCCTACACAAGAGCATTAAAGATTGACTTTCCCCTTTACGGAATAACAAAATGTCATCCGCAAAGCACAAACGGTTCAACCCCACTGATTTACACATGGGATGGAATCGATAATCCTTTCGACGCCCTACCACATTACAAATACGACTTAGGTACACCATATATATCACAAAAGGAGAGGAGATAATAGGTCGCATTGTCTCAATCCTCTTTTCTATTCAAAGAAATCAAACAAATTCCCATTCAAACTAATGGAATACCAAAATAAACTATTACGGAGTATTAAAGAAATGTGTTACGCTTCCACATAAATATTTCACATTCAAAATAATTTATTATAAAAATAAGTTATTGATTAAATTTTCAAAATCTGGAGTATATCTATTGTACAACGGTATCACGCGTTTGACTGACTATTACTGGCTAAATGTGATTACTTTTTGAGGCCTTGAAGTGACAACTTTAAACATTAAATTAGGTACATTAAACGTTAAAGTGGTCACATAGTCAGTATTAACCCCGTCGTACGCGTGAATTCGTTGTATTAGAGAGTAATATTTATAAATAGTTAATGACTGAGGTCACCAACAATAAGAAGGTGACCATGGTTGTGCACTTGTGCATAAAGCTGGCAAGTCTGACCCGATCCGAACTCGAGCAAACCCGACCCTATAGACTTGAAACTATTGTGCCCTAAAATCCACCCGATGATGACTCGTTACCTAACACGACCCGATAATTAGTGATCTGAACCCGACTCAGACTCGACCCAATGACGACCCGACCTGGTATTAACCCGACTAAATTGATGACTCGATAATTATTAAACTTAAAATTGAATAGATTGAAAGCAATTTGAAGATCCAACTAAATTAATGACCCAAGTGACTCGACCTACCCGATAAAACCGTGATCGAACCCAACACGACTCAAAAGGACATTTTAAACCCGATACAACCTTAACTCGACATGACCCATCCCAAACCCGACCCACCGCCCCGTTGCCACCTCTAAGTACTAATTGTGCACGGTCTAAACAGCAGCGCGCGAGTACAAATATTTTAACCCGATACACAAAACAAAACCACCACAACCACCCAAGATAAAAGACAAGCTTACTCAAAAATGGCGTCTGCTTCTCTCACTCATCATTTGTTCTACCTCCACCACCACTCTCACCATAAACACAACCATCAATTTCCCCCAATTTTCTTCAAACGTAACCCTAATTTATCTTCTCGTTTCCGCGCTCTTCCCAATTCTAACAAGCACCATAATCCCACTACTTCTACTCCTTCTCCTTCTCCTCCTACTACTACTACCTCCCAAAAATCTTCTTCATCTTCTAATAATTTCGAATTTCCTCCACTTCTTAGATTCTGGTTATCATCTGACTTTTTTGTTTGGTGTTTGTCGTTGATTTTTTTTGGTGCTGCAATGTTGTTTGAACTAAGAAATGCGTGAAATTTTGTAGGGATGCAGTTAGGGTGGATGAGCTTGGACGTGAAATGCTGTCAATTGCGGTTCCGGCTGCTTTGGCTTTAGCTGCTGATCCTATTACTTCACTTGTTGACACGGCTTTTGTTGGTCATTTGGGTGGGTTCTCTTCCCCGTCTTCTGTAATACCGTCTCACACTATTGCTTTGTTTCCGTGATGGTAATGATCGTTTTCGTTTTAGTGAAAAAAGTAGTTGCGAACGTAGCGGTTTCCAATAAACTTTTGCAAGGTTGAATTACGCAAGTAAACAATATGGTTTAATTTTAGTGAAATTGATGGGGAATTAAGATTTGTTTTTAGCTGAGTAAGCTGCATTTTCAGTTTTTTACGGATATTAATTGTGATTCTGACGCTGATAGTGTTAGCCGTGTGATGTGAGAACTTGCTTTTACCCGCGACATAAAAAGACATTTACGATTTCATAATTAATTTTGTGCATTTTACCTGTATGAGAAAAGTTACTAAAAGATCGTCTACTCCTAGTCGTGTTGTGGCGTGTAGAAATCACCACCCTCTCCTTTGTTGCATGATTAAAGATGAGGTATTTGGTGTATAAACTTCCTGCAGTGTTTTCCCTTTTTGAGGTTTTGGAAAAAATGCGTACTTATCCGAGTTACCAATGGTGTATTATTTTCTTGCATAGTTGAAGTTCATGTTTGTTAAGATGTTAGACATTATATATTTGGTTACTTATGTGGAGGGTTTTGTCAAATTTTCGGGATATTGTAGGATCGGCCGAATTGGCTGCTGTTGGAGTGTCAGTGACAGTGTTCAACTTGGTATCAAAGTTGTTTAATGTGCCGCTGCTCAATATCACAACATCATTTGTTGCGGAAGAGCAGGCCCTCATGATTGAGCAGAGCAAAGAATCTGTACAAGTTGAAAGAGGTATCGAGTGAAGTCCTGCTAAAGTTATGTAAAGCTCGTGTTTGTGTTTTATGACAAAGCGAGTCAGTGGTTCATGTTATCTGTTGGGACATCACAGGACTTGGAGAATGCAAAAAAGTCCTTCCGTCAGTGTCAACATCTTTAATTCTAGCTGCTGGTCTTGGATTGGTGGAAGCTGTAGCACTTTCAGCTGGATCAGGGTCTCTGATGAATATTATGGGTATAGCAGTTGTATGTTTTTATAACTTGGGTTTTCGCCTTATCTAAATTTGATTACGAGTGAATATTCAGTTCTCATGCTCTTGTTTGTTTTGTTGAGCATCAAAACTATACTGTCGCAATTTGAATAGTGAATGCTCCCGATAGATGATCTTTGTTGCTGATAACGCTAGATAGCCTGAATCTGATTATAACAAACGAGGTAGCTGTATTACTCTACTTAGTTCCTGGTTGAAATAATTGCTTGCTTCAATTTCGTCTTTCGTGCACTTGCTTATGGTAGAAACTTATAATTAGATTCCTTATGGTGTACTCGTATAGCTTCTTCCTTGTGTTAGGATATGTTAATGAATACCTTACATATCTATTGTTTCAGGATTCACCTATTCGCCAGCCAGCTGAAGAGTTCCTTACTTTAAGAGCTTTTGGTGCTCCTCCAATTGTCATAGCACTTGCTGCACAAGGAACATTCAGGGGTTTGAAGGATACAAAAACGCCCTTATTTGCAGTCGGCAAGTATTTTTTTTTTTTTTTTATTATTATTTTTTTTTTTTTTTGTATAATCTATTTATAGTATAAAAGATACTCCCTTGCTCCATTCATTTCATTTTGGTGCATTTTTAGTTTTGACACTATTCATTAACATGCAGTCCTTGGAATTTCTTGCAAACTATGAGAACAAATATAGTCAAGCTTGTTCAATTTGTAGTTATGAGTACAATACAGATTTGAAATCTTTATATTTGTTTGGATTAATTGTCAAACACAACCTTTAAAGAACAAGTTTTGTCAAAACACCACCTTTAAAAAAAAAAAAAGTTGCCAATTAACACCTTTAAAAAAAAAAAATTGTCGACAACGACCTTTTGGCCCGAGTTGACCAAATTCCGACATTGACTTACCGGAACACATGGTTTTTCTGATTTGACCAAATTCCGACATTGACTTATCGGAACACATGCTTTTTCTTCATCTTTATCTTCTTACCTCCCTCAAATTCGAATTTTCATCCTTCCAACGTGCTCCGGTGACCAAAATGTCGGAATTTAGTTGACTTAAGTCAAATTGAGGCCAAAAGGTCGTGTTTGACAATTTTTTTTTTTAAAGGTGGTAATTGACAACTTTTTTTTTAAAGGTGGTGTTTGACAAAATGTGTTTTTTTAAAGGTTGTGTTTGGCAATTAATCTTATTTGTTGATTATGTGCAACCATAGAAATAAATGTTGTGATTCGTGTCTTCACATATGAGCAAATAAGAAATGTAGCAAAATGAATCAGATGGTGGGATCTGATAACTGGTTTTCACTATGAAAATTGAAGACGGGAGTAGCAATATCTTAGATGGTCATAATTTCATGCTTGGTCTAAACAATGTGAACATTACCTACGCGATGTTTATGTTCCAACTGCAATTGTCTTTTAGTTCTTATGAAATGCTTGAATCTTCTGCTGTGAAACCCCATGTCTTGTATGTCAACAACTCTAAGCTGTTTTTGTCAATTAAACTGCAAAGGCGGAAGCAAAACAAGCTGCTAATATATACTCCGTATATATATATTGATTACGTCAAAGCTACATTCCCTCAGTTTATTCAGTACTTTGCTGAAGAGATTATGCTTTTTTTTTTTTTTTTGTTTGTTTGTTTTTTAGGCCCTTCAATTATGATGTTTCAGGAGTAACACGTATTCTAAAGCCTTTTTTATTACCAGCTATTAGAAATCAAATGCTTTGATTTTAAACCAAGTGGTGTTGCCCAGGTGGAATTTGGGTTAACCTGGAAGTGTGCAACAAAGTGTGAGGTCCAGCCCCCGTCGGGGGTGGCTTACATGGTACATGTGGTGGTGCGGGAATGCATGTACCCGGGGGGACTCAACCCCTCGTCATCAAAAAAAAAAAAAAAAAAAAAAAAATGCTTTGATTTTGCTTTTTTGAAATGTGTTATTGATTCTAAATTTTGCCAACGAAGATAAGTAGTGTATTGCTTCTTATTTGATATTCGCCTTTTCTTTTGTTAGGAGCTGGGAACTTGTTGAACGCAATACTGGACCCAATCTTAATATTTTTCTTTAGCTTTGGCATTGGTGGTGCAGCTATAGCCACTGTGATCTCTGAGTAGGTCAAACTTGTGCGATACTACCCTGGGAAAAATATTCAAAATCCTATAGGTTCTTTTTAATTAGAATTCTGAAGTTTGTATACATTTTTCTACATTGCAGATACTTGATGGCCTTTATTCTCATTTGGAAGCTAAATGGAGGAGTATCCCTTACCTCTCCAAACATCGATGGTGCTAGGCTTCTTCAGTATCTTAAATCTGGTAAGGGTTCCATGCTTTTGATTGGAAGGACTATCGTCTAAGTCGGTAACTTGATATTCTAGATTATATCTGGCTACTCTTTCAAAGATGGTTGATTGATTGTTGGATAAAATGTGACGGTATCTTGGAATTGCTGGACTATATCTAGCTAGCCTTGAAATTCATGATTACTCTTTCGACTTTGGGTACAGGTGGGCTTTTGATTGGAAGGACTTTATCAGTGTTAGTACCTATGACATTGGCTACATCTTTGGCAGCAAAAGGAGGGCCTATTCCTATGGCCGGCCATCAGATTTGTGTACAAGTGTGGCTTACGATTTCATTGCTGACTGATGCTTTAGCAATTGCTGGGCAGGTATTTCTTTTCATATGTCGTCCATTTTTCTTATCATTATTTTATGCAACATCTATAGAGGATTCATGTTAGTTTTTGTAGTAGCTGGTTGTTTTCATTGCTGTAATCAAGCAAGCACATGAATTCTTACGATAATTCCGATGCCTGGTGTGCCTCTCACAATTTGTATTTTCTTTTTGTACCAAAAAAGAAAACAATTTGTATTTTCTTTATTGTGTCAACAGGCTCTTCTGGCGGTTAATTACTCCCAAGGTAACTATGAGGAAGCACGTCAGGTTGTTTACAAAGTGCTTCAGGTTAAAATTAAAAGAAAATTTCCTGCGTTGAATGCCAATTTATCTCCATCCATATTACCACTTAATCTCATGAACTGATTAAGTCGTCATTTCTTATGCCCACAGATTGGTTTCCTAATGGGTAGTGTTTTAGCCACTGTCTTGTTCCTTGGGTTTGGAATAGTTTCAAGGGTATTCACCTCTGATACAGAAGTTCTGAAAGTTGCCTGTTCTGGAGTCTTGGTATGAACTTTACACTCCATATGCTTTTTTTGATATAACTACCCATCAACTATCTAAGTAAAGATTGAAGGAAGTAAGAGGGCGTAATATACCCTGAAACATATCTTCTCTTGTGTTTAATATTTTGTACCACTTTCTCGAAGATATTAGTAAAGAGGATTATAACTGTTTAAGCAAATGTGTACCCTACTTATGTTCGATTTTGAGAAAGTAGGCTGTATGCTACTTAGATCAGTTACCTTTCTGCTCTTCATCATTAGAAGTTTTAGAGAAAAATGAAATAGGCGGGAAGATAGTACACGAAGAGTGTAAATGAAAGTTTTTTTTTGTATATTGATAGAATGTGATACGTACTCCCCCTATTCCACTCTTTTCTTCCCACTTTTCTTAAAATGAAATCTCAATCCTTTCTTTCCATTTGCATAATTTCTATTTTTGCTACTCTTTCAATTAATCTCATCCTCATGATTTACTTCATGAGTTTACTTTTTGGTAGACTTATATCATATCCAAACAATCTACTTTCCTTATTCCTTGTGTCATATTGAAATGGGAAGAAAAGAGTGGAATAGAGGGGTAGTAAATTACAAGAGTCCTATTCCAGCTAACATTAGTAGACTAGTAAGAAGTCACACCTCTAACAAACCTAAATACAAGGAGAAAGATTAGCCAACCAATTGTGTGAAATCAGAGACGGGCTCGGGCCACACCCACAAGTGAAAGAGAGAAAGTTCATCCCATAGGCCCAAGGGGTTCCATTCTAAAACCAATTGGCAATGGGAGGAGTAGCCCCTAGGCTTTATAAGGTGTACATTTCTCATCTCCACAACCGATGTAGGACTTACATGTGGGCATTATAATAACGGATTCTTCACAAATTGACTAAAGAATAATGAAGTGTTTGACTACTGAGGGGCAAAAAAGTTTGTGGAATGCTAAGTCTATTTCATACGTCTTGCCTACTTTTGCCGAATTGAAGCTCTCTACATTTTATCTTCATAATCAGCTATATTGATTAAAACCAACAACTAAATTCATTTCTGGGGTAGCATGGGCTTGGCTCACCATTAAGTAAAGTTATCTTCAAAGATGTTGATGTTGTCCAAGTGTTTTTGTCATCGAATCTGTTACTTGATAAAGCGGTCCCGAGATCAATGTTTCTTCAATCCTCTTTTGAAATAGTCACAATCAAACTTCAAATGCTTTGTATGTTCAAGAAACACTGTATTTGCTGTGGAGCTGCCTTGTCACAAGAATGGCTGATAGGTAGTGGATCTTTAACATATTAACATTAAAATTCTGCTATAGATGCTCAGTGCTCAACCCGTTTCTATTCTCTGATTCTGTACAGGACTTTCTCGCAATATTTTGTTTTATGTGTTTGCCAAGAAAGTAATGAAGAGCCTAAGAACCACGCAAAATCTAGTTAACCATCGTCAATTGAAGGCACGTGTCTGTGCGCTACAGTCACTAGTTAACTTCATTGTTGTCTTGGAACTTGAAAGGGTAGAAAAGACATGGGTTAGACATGTTGTTTCAAATAATGCACAAAGTGCAACTGCAAAGCTGCTTGCATAAAGGGTAAACGTGATGCTTTGAAAATTGAGTGATTGCTGGATTGAATAGAAAAGATCTGATATTAGTCTGTGAGGTAAATGAAAATCTGACGTTTGCTTTGAAGCATCTGGGTATCTTTTGAGGATGTTCATAATGTATTTCCTCTGAACAATTAGTGATGAAGACCTCATAGCTTCAAGATCTTCAATGTTGAAAGCTTGATCGTGATAAGCCTTGAATCTTTATGTCAGAAATCATGTTCTCATCATTTCCTTTAACCTTTTAATGTTATTTTGATGCAAAAACTATTTGCGTGAATAAGTTTAGTTATCCTCTTATACCATGACTCATTTGTCATTGCTGTATAGAACAACAAAATTATGTCATAGCACTAGCATAACAGTCCAAAAGAGAACTCTAAAACTGACAATCTTGCCAAGACTTGATGGCGTTGATGCAAATGTGACATAGTATGATGGGACCAATAAGGTTCTTAATCTTATAGGCTTTAGCGCATGATGGTTTGGTCCATGCCATTGAATATGGGCTGCGGTACCGAACTGCGAATGATCATTGTGACCACGTCTTACCCCATCTTGACGCAATATTGGTCACTTTTAGCAAGATTTGACCGTGACAGCCCATATCGTGACACTGACTTAAACCGAGATTTAATACTATGAACATTGCAGTTCGAGGTTCTGGTAGATGTAATGATATCTGGTGGATCACATAACATGTCAACTTTTCTATTCACGCTGTTAGTTTTAAAAACGTCAGCCACCTGATATTAATGTCACTGTGCAGTTTGTTGCTGGTTCCCAGCCAATGAATGCGATTGCATTTGTTTTTGATGGGCTCTACTACGGGGTTTCGGATTTTGAATATGCGGCATATTCCATGGTAAAGGAAAAACTGATAACTCAGAGAAAAAAAACTGCGTAACTATATTGTCGTATGATTACATAAATTTGATGGATATGTTGGATGGATTTTCCTGGCTGCAGGTTGTGTCTGCTTTGATATCATCAGTATTTCTAGTCCTTGTCGCTCCTGTGTTTGGTCTTCCTGGTGTCTGGACTGGCTTGTTCTTGTTCATGAGTTTGCGTGTCATAGCTGGAAGTTTAAGGTGAGTTATCTTTTCTTTTTGTTTTCCTTAAAAAATATAGCAGATTTTGCTGTTATATTTGTCAATTGCATAACTTTGAATTGGTACTTCCAGCGCCCAGGCTACTGAAACTAAGCTTTGTGGCTGCCATTAAGCTATGTTACATTGACTTGATGAAATTTGTCGTATGTCACATAATGTTGAGCATTTCACATTCGCTTGGCAAAATTAAGAGGCACATCCCAATTATGTAGACACGACAAACTCTTAAAGTAGAATAATAAAATTATCTGAACGGCAAATGCTTTGCTCATAAGTATTTTCGAATCATGAATATAGCTGTGTATTCTACGGTAGATGTATAGCCCTAGAAAGGTTAGAAATTAAGTGATTATGAAAGTCAAATCTGCGTGTGTTGACGATAAAAAGGAGACCACTTTAGATGGTTTACACATAAGATGAAGAACAAATGAGGGCATGGTTAGGAGACTCAAAAATGATAATTAAAGCAATAAGTTTTCTTCAATTGAAGAAAGGATGGAGTTGGAGTGGGATAAGGTCTATTCAATTTTCGTTCTTTTATGTAATATTTTTTTACTTATTAAACTCTTGTTGTAGCTTTGCTTTTCTCTAATTGCTATTGAACTTCATTCAATTTCAGATTGAAGATGGTAACTAGTGTCCTTAGTTTGTCACACACTTTGTCCCGTGTCTTATCGTGTCGAACACTTAGTCTTTTGTCTTGTCGACACAAGAGTCATGTCAGACATGTGTCAAGCTGCCTAAGCAGGGTGTTAAGTACTCCGTAACAGTTTATATTTATGTATGGAGTAGTACTTACGGAAGGCTAATATTAATCTTGTCGGACAATGTAGGTTAAGCACAAGGAGTGGACCATGGATGAGGGTCTGGTCTGAGGACTAGGCACATATATGTGTTTTGGCAATCTCATACTCTGATTTTGCTCAGCATTGTGCTTCCATGTCATTCAACCAGTTGACGAAGGCCACCCGAACCCTTTTTGTGTACATAACTTCGTCAACGTAGATGGCTTGCAGAGCAGCTTACGCCTTTTATGGAGATAAACCACCTTGCAAATATTAACTCGTTTTTGCTGGTGATCGAGATTTCTGGTATGAATCCTTTCTACCTGATGCTACCATTACTGATTACGAGTATTGCTGAATTTGATGTATCATGTATTCATTACCAAATATGTCGAGAGGTGTACTGCTGTGTTTCGTAGCTGCAACTTCTGCTAACTGTTCACATGAGCCGTTTTCCCATGTAAATATCAACCTTCATTCAATTTTATGACAATCATACTGCTGTATGTAGACTATGTACAAATTCAATGGACTTTACAAGTTCATACGGAGTATCAAATTTTACGAATGTTGTTTCGTATACACTGTTTATCGTTTGACATGGCAGCAAACAATATTTTTGATTTTTATTTTTTTGGCAACATCATATCGTAAAACGTGAGCTGCTGCTGCTTTCTTAACGGTTTGAAAGTGTTCAGCCACAGCAGTGTATCTGCTACCTACCACGGTCAAGCATATTTGAGCTTAGTGGGCACCTTTTCGATTGACATAAGTCTTAGATGTCCAATGTTTGTCTTTCTTATGACGATCGTCCTGGTAAATTATAACATACACCCACGTGTATGATACTTCAAACACCCATTGTATTGATTTTACTATTTTACCCCCTCTTGCCTTACATCTCACATTTTACCACACATATGAACTAATTTTTATTTTATTTTTTTTAATTTAATTATTTTTATCATTATTTTTTGTAACTCCCTTATTTTTGAAACTTTTTTTTTTTTTTTTGAATAATTATGATTTTTTTTTAGTTTTCTCATAAAGCTATTTTGGGTTTTAATTTTCTCGAATTGATTAAACTCATATATTCAAAAAAAATGTTACGAAAAGAAAACATCATTAAAATTATATACTTCGTATTCATTTTCTTAAATGAGCACTTTCATTACAAAAAATAAGCATATTCATTATTCACAATATAAGAATACAACACATCTTTAGACTTATATATTCATTTTCTAAAAGTTATATATTCATAAGCAAAATAAAGCATATTCCTTTTTTCACAAGTAACGTATTCACAACAAAATATCCTAAACTATTCAGACGTGTTTTGCCGACTTGTTCCTTCAGCAGATGTTTTCGCAATATCTCTTTTCGCTCTCTTAGTTTGGGCCGGTGATCATTTGTTGAATCCCCTTCAGTATCCTTGGAACCACTGCTATAAATCATTTTAAAAAAATAAATTAACATTAACATATGCAGCCTCTAAAATATTCATATTTATATAACATACGTATTCATTTTGTACGACATACGTATTCATTTAAAAAACATTATATATTTATTTACAATACACTATAAATTCAGAAAATTCATATTAATATTTAAATTTTTAAATACAATATATTCATTTTTAAAACACCATATTTATTTCTAAAATATACATATTCATTTCTAAATACAATATTCATATTTAGATTATACATATCCATTTATAAAACATACATATTCATATCTAAAACACAATATATTCATTTCTAAAACACAATATATACATTTCTAAAACAGTACATACATAATCATTTCGAAAACACTATATATTCAATTCTAAAACACTATATATTCATTTCAAAAACATACATAATTTAAACCAACACATTCAATAACTCACATGTAAATTTTAAACAAAAATATATGGGTTTTTCTATAAGGTAACCCTGAACTTTTTCAAATCCCACAAGGTAACCCTACAAATTAAAAAACATCATTGGTAACCCTGTACTTAATTAATACCTATCAGCGTGACCCTGAACTTGTATTCCGTCAATTTTTCCGTTAAATAGTTAATGGAAAGTGTTATGCTGGATTTAATTTTGTGTTTTTTCTATATGGTAACCCTGTGATTTAAAAAAATTCTACATAATAACCTTATATTTGTACATAAAGTGGTCATCAAAACTTATGGGTCCGCAAGTAACCCCAGAAAAGCAAAAAAGATTGTAACTTTCGTAAATTAAACCATAAAAAATACAAAATCATAATAAATAAACATAATTTAACATTTAAAAATAAGGAAAAATGCTTATCCTTACATTTGATACATAAAAAAATTAAACGTTAAGTGGCCATGGTTTATTTAAAATTAGACATTATTATGTAGAATTTTTTTAAATCACAGGGTTACCATATAGAAAAAACACAAAATTAAATCCAACATAACACTTTCCGTTAACTATTTAACGGAAAAATTGACGGAATACAAGTTCAGGGTCACGCTGATAGGTATTAATTAAGTACAGGGTTACCAAAGATGTTTTTTAATTTGCAGGGTTACCTTGTGGAATTTGAAAAAGTTCAGGGTTACCTTATAGAAAAACCCAAAATATATTCATCATGTACGAATTTTAAAAAATATTCATCGTTATATTTGAAAAAATTACAGATTTATAGATTCATATTCAAAGATTTAATACTATGTGACGCGCCTTTTACGTCGCTCATAAAAGGGGTCAAATTAACAAATTTATAAACCTATTCGATTCACACAAATAAGTAGTTTAGTGATAAGAATAGGGTCGAACCCAAGGGAAGGACCAATCAAGGCTAAAGTCACAATGCACAAATGTAAGAATAAAGGGGGGGTTTAATTGATTGATTTAGTCGAAACTAGGTTGCAAGTATTAAAAACGAAAGATATTAAGATGAGGAAGGCGCTTTTGGTGTAAAAACAAGGGGTCAACCCTTCTCAATTGATCAAGTGAGTGTAAGCATATAAACTATTTCAAATGAGCAATTCATCGAACACATTCTATGCATATACGATACTTAAGCTTGAATCGGCAAACAAAAGCATACAACACATTCCACACAAGATGAATCGGCAACTAACATGTTTCATGCACCACATGCAAGAATGGACATAAGATGAATGTAAGAAAACTATGATGAAAACACAAACAAGAATCGGCATGTAGGGTTTCGCATCAAAGATTCATACTTTACTCCTTAAAACATGATTAAAGCAAGATGAATCAACATTCAAGACAATAACACATGCTATTAGTGTCAAACATGAAGAATTTGAGAAATTCCAACATAAACTCACAAATCCTCAAGCATGAAATCAAAGGATTTGCACAAAAGATCAACACTTTATACAAAACCAAAGATTAAATAATAACAAACACAATAAGGAGTAAATACTCAAATAAAATAGATTAAGTTAAAGATCCTCACTTTGATCAAGAGAGTTGGGAAGAACACCCATGAATTACACCAAAAGCTAGAGGGTTTAGTTACCCATAATCATCCAAACATTAACTAAATTGTTGAGAAAATCCATAAACATGAAATTAAAAACTAATTAAAGAGTAATTATTTGAAAACTTGATACATGTCATTTATATTGATTATATGCCCCCGTTATAGTTGCATTTAGCTCGCACTTGCTCGATTTCATTATTGTTTTAGTAGCTATATGCTTTATATTGCGATACTGTTGTTCCTCGTTCATATTTTGCAGGTTTTGGCGGTCCTGAGCTAAAACCTGAGTCAATTGGAGCATTTACGAGTATCGTGACGTCAAGATGAAGCCCGAGAGTTGATTTGGAGGCCATACGATGAATTGTGACGTCAAACCTATAGGTTCAGAGCAAACCTATAGGTTCTGGATACGTGAAACAAGAACAAAAGTTGCTGGAAGTCCTTAGAACCGCACGGTTCTATGCAAACCGATCGGTTTACCCCCTAGAACCGCACGGTTTTATGAGCCAAAGTTGCTGCCAATTTCTGAGAACCTTAGAACCGCACGGTTTTATGAGAACCGATCGGTTCAGCCCCGAACCGAGCGGTTCACTTGCTCTTTTCTCCGGATTTTCAAAGGCCTATAAATAGGCTCGAGTTAGGGTTTGCCAGTTATGCTTTTCATTTATTTTCAGCTTTAGAATTAGAAGTACTTTTCTCTCTTTTAAACTCTCTAAAAACCTTAGTTTAGATTTAATTACTTGCAAAGATCGATCCTTACTACAATTCAAGATTAATCTCAGGTTTAATTCATTTGCTATTTCATTCATCATGTGTTGTTTTAATTGCTTTGTTGTGACTTTAATTATGCATAGCTAATTCTCAATTAGGGTTTAGGGTGATTGTGATATTGATTCAGGACATGTTATAATTGCTTTCATTGATTGAATTTGTGCTAGTCGATTTCTTCCTACGCGTTTCATTATCAATTGAATTTAGGGACGCCTTTATTGAATTGAATTTAGGTTGTTTCAGTTTAAGATCGAAAGCCGAATTGAAACTAGACTCACGCGTAATTGATAAGTTGAATTTAGTACGTAGCGAGAGCCCGCTAAATTTGCTTAAGGTTAAAATTGACTCGAGAGAGCGTTTTCCTAAACCTAATCACTTGCATGACTTCAATTCATTGATAATCCCTTTTGAGTTAGTTCTTGAATCGATGTCACATGACCCCGATGCCCTAATCTCCTTCTCATTCGTATTTTATTCCTATTTACTTATCGTTCTTAGTTTAGACCTTCAAAACACAAACCTTTTGTTACCTTGAGACCGACCTAGATTAGCTAGCATCCTCTTAACTACTCCTTCTCCCTGTGGATTCGACCCTGCTTACCACTAGCTTCTGTTAGTAGTTTGTTTAGGTTTATTTTGATTAGGCGCGACGACTTTAGCCTCATCAATTTTGGCGCCGTTGCCGGGGAGACGGTTAGCTAGTTTTAGTTTTGCTTAGTAGTTAGTTTAGGTTTTTCTCCTTTGTCTCAAGGAACCTAGTTCCTTGAGACCGTTCTCATTGTTTTCGTGTAGTTTCGTTTATGCGCAGGTCACCTACAGGTTTAGTTCCTTTTGAGCCTGAACCTGAGCGAGCGTTACATCGACTGCGCAAGGAAGCAATCAAATTTATTGATCTTGAGGAAGCGTCGCAAGCGGAGTCCAGTGCAACGCAATCGTCCTACGAAGAGGACACACCTCCGTTTACTCCATTATCTCCACCAGCAGTGACTATGCCTAAACTATATAGTCACTCGGTTCCCAAGCCGGAGTCCATACCTAATGGATTCACGATGCCTGCTACTCTGCAGGGCAACTTTGAGATCCGCCCCGCCTTTCTTACTTTGGTGGAGCGGAACCAGTTTGGTCGGCATATGCAAGTGTTTACCGACTACTATTCGACGATCAAGCATGCCGGGATTACGCAGGATCAAATAAGGGAAATGTTATTCCCTTTCTCGTTGAAAGATCGAGCTCGTGAATAGATCACGGACCTCGACAAGGAAGCTGCAGGTATTACCGACTGGAGGGGTTTAGCTCTCGCGTTCTATGCAAAGTTTTATCCTCCGGAACGCACTAATCAAATGCGGAGCCAAATTCAAGGTTTCAAACAAACGTTCGATGAGTCACTTGCTGAAGCTTGAGAGCGGTACAAGAAGCTCATCCGTGATTGTCCTCACTACGGGTTAAACGATTGGTTGGTGATCATGACATTCTACAATGGGTTGTATGCGGAGAGCCGGGCTATCCTTGATTCAGCTGCAGAGGGACGTTTCGCTAATAACGTCGATGACGACAAAGCTTGGGGTTTGATCGAGGATATGGCGATCCATTCATCTCAATTTGGGAAGCCACGGGGTAATTCACGGTCCGCGCATGATGACCGTGATAAGGAGAGCATTAGCGCGCTCACTAGTCAGGTTGCCGCGCTAACCACGACGATTGATATGTTGTACAGGGGTGTTTCTTCTAGTGCCCACGTGAATGCTATTGCGGGGCACGATTTGGGTTATTTTTCGGGGTATGCTGCGCCCCACGAGCAAGTTTATGCTTACCAATCCTACTCACAGAACTTGCCTTACCAAAATCAACCCGGTTATGATCGCTCGCTTCTCTCCTATCGTAACCAAAACGTGTTGAACCCGACCACCCCACCTCCACAAAACACCCCATACATCCCTCCTCACAAAAATTACCAACCACCTCCACCCAACTACCAAAAAACCACCTACACACCACCTCAACCTGCCCCGGTACCCGATCCTTTGGCCGAGACTAAGGCTATGATGTTGCAAATGCAACAAATGATGGTGGGTATGCAGAAGTCGCAGGAAATGATCTTTGCGGCGGATGCAAAAGGATGGGCAAGCTAAGGATGCGGCGATCAAGCTTTTGGAAAATCAAGTTGCCCAATTAGCTACTTCGCGAGCGTCCCGACAACCTGGAACACTCCCGCCCCAAGGTAACCCTCCTCCCGATACATCATGTGCGATTACATTGAGGAGCGGTACGTCTTATGATGCTCCGAGGGGGACCACGCCTACGCCGGTTGCACGAACTACGGGTGCTGATGGTAGAGATGGTTTGGGTGATTCTCATGCTACGGGGAAGGATGGTTCGGGTGTTAATTCTGGTGCTCCTGTTGCTACTCCCTCGCCCCCGATTCAAATCAAGCTTCCTTTTCCGGGCCGTGTACGTCCGGCTAATGTCGACCCCCAACTCGGTAAGTTCTTTGAGATCCTCAAGACTTTGCAGGTAAATCTTCCCTTTATTGATTTGGTTAAACAGATTCCTGCGTATGCTAAGTTCCTTAAAGAGGTCATATCCAAGAAGCGTTCGATCGACGAAACCGAGACCGTGTCTTTTGTAGGGGAGGGTAGTGCCTTTTTGCAGGGTAGTTCACCCCCGAAGCTGAGTGACCCCGGGACCTTTTCTATCCCTTGTTCTATAAAGAAATACGTGGTCCAGAACGCCTTATGTGACTTGGGGGCTAGTGTGAGTATCCTTCCCTATTCCATCTGTCAACAACTTAATATGACCAAGTTAGGAGTTACCTCCATGACGTTGCAGATGGCTGACCGTAGTGTCCAGAGACCCTTAGGTATCTTAGAGGACGTCCCGGTCAAGATAGGGAAGTTTTATATACCCGTAGACTTCGTGGTCCTAGAAATTCCCGAGGACCCCCACATCCCGATCATTCTAGGGAGACCTTTCCTGCATACTGCAGGAGCTGTAATCGATGTGGGGAACAAGACCCTGTCGTTCTCGGTGGGAGGTGAGACGTTGACCTACACTAAGTCTAGTATCCCTCGCTCCCCTATGCAGCCTGAGTGCGTGGGTCGCTATTGACCTTGCCCTCCGTCTCACTCTCTGGAGACACTTTGGAGGTCGCTTTCTTACATTTTTCCGTGTGCAGGTCCTACGCAGATTGGCTACGATCCTGGTTTGGGGGAGCGGAAGGCTACGAGGGCGGATGTTTATGCTCCTAGCAATGGAGGTGGAGACCCATGGTTGGCAATGCCCGGCGCCCGCAGTTGTTTTGGAGAGCCTTTTCGCGATGGCTTACCGTGCGTGATGGATTATGCTGCTCTTCCGCGGGGAGATCGAATTTTATGGCGAACGGATGCTATTTCGCCAAGTGAAGCTGCTGCTAATGGCCAACGTCCTTGGCCTAATTTGACTTGATGATGCGTTTTGACGACGGTCGTGCGGGACCATTATAAACCAGCGCTTTCCGGGAGGCAACCCGATGATTTTGTAATTTGTTGTACTTTGTTTTGGTTTGGTTCGTTTTTGACTTTGACATTATTAGTTTGCTTTTGAGCGCGTGAGGATGAGGGATTTATAATTGCTTTAGCATGCAGGTACTCAAGGACTCTTTATCCTTAGTATTTTTGAGAACAGGCCTCGACATGGCCTTGCTCGGCCCCCTCTGCTGCAGGGCCTTACTTTTTCTCGCGTGCTATTCCGAAGCACTTCATAGCTGGACTGAATTGGACGCATATTCGTGGATCATAAGCCGCACTCCATGCTTCGCTTCGGTTTGGGGGAGCTCCGACTTGATAATGTGAGCTTTCTTACTCCTTTTCCCTCGTTTCCTCGCTTTACTTTTCCTGCCTCCGTCTTTTATTTGTCCTTCTATGCTTGTGGTTGTGTTGTTTTCCACATTGAGGACAATGTGTGATTCTGGTTTGGGGGAGGAAAGCTCTTTCGCGCTTGTCTTTTGCATTTTTCTTGTTTGTGTGCTTTATTTAAGAAAAAAACCCTTAAAAATTAAAAATTTTGAAAATTTCAACCTTATTTTGGTTTGACTTGTCTAGTTTGGAGATTGATTAGTGTTCTTATTTTGATCTTTGGCATCTCCGAGTTGAATATCTATCGTCGTAGCTTGCACTATATGTTTGTTTCCTGTTAATAGATTGCGAGTCTCAAACGCTAGCCCACTTGTATTTGCTGAATTCTTATTGCTTTTCGTTCTTTTACTTTCGATTTTGGCATTCAAGTAAGGCAATGGTATGCGGAATGTTTGGAATGTTGGCATGTGGTATGTTTGGAAAGATCATATAATGTTGGAGCAATGCTTCGATGCTTTCGGAGGGGACTCATTGATTTGAGTAACCACAATGGCCATGAATTTGGCTGTGACCGAGAGTATGAGCAATGATGTAACCCTTAAGGAAATATGTGTACCCGAGCGCGATCTTTACCGAGTGAATGTCAAGCTAAACGGTATAACATACGAGGGATGCTCCACATTTGAAAGGAAAAAAAAAAAGGAAAAAAAAATGGATTGATGTGGAAAGAAAGATGGATTGGAAAGTGGTATGCTTGGTTGGCCTTGCTTGAATCCAATTATCGTAAGTTTTATTTTTGCGAAAGCGTGAGAAGCTAGTAATATGATGTTGGTGTGAATGGTTGAGACCTGTGCTATATTTTCAGTGAAATAGACTATGGTTTGTAAGTTTATGTGCATTAGGTCGTCCACTTTGAGATGCCGGCATGATAGGTTTGGATACTTTGATTTTCTCCGACGTTGTTTGCTTGAGGACAAGTAAAGGTTTGGTTTGGGGGAGTTTGATACATGTCATTTATATTGATTATATGCCCCCGTTATAGTTGCATTTAACTCGCACTTGCTCGATTTCATTATTGTTTTAGTAGCTATATGCTTTATATTGCGATACTGTTGTTCCTCGTTCATATTTTGCAGGTTTTGGCGGTCCTGAGCTAAAACCTGAGTCAATTGGAGCATTTACGAGTATCGTGACGTCAAGATGAAGCCCGAGAGTTGATTTGGAGGCCATACGATGATTTGTGACGTCAAACCTATAGGTTCAGAGCAAACCTATAGGTTCTGGATACGTGAAACAAGAACAAAAGTTGCTGGAATTGCTGGAAGTCCTTAGAACATACGGTTCTATGCAAACCGATCGGTTTACCCCTAGAACCGCATGGTTTTATGAGCCAAAGTTGCCGCCAATTTACGAGAACCTTAGAACCAAGACGGTTTTATGAGAACCGATCGGTTCAAATTTCAACCGAGCGGTTCACTTGCTCTTTTCTCCGGATTTTCAAAGGCCTATAAATAGGCTCGAGTTAGGGTTTGCCAGTTATGCTTTTCATTTATTTTCAGCTTTAGAATTAGAAGTACTTTTCTCTCTTTTAAACTCTCTAAAAACCTTAGTTTAGATTTAATTACTTGCAAAGATCGATCCTTACTACAATTCAAGATTAATCTCAGGTTTAATTCATTTGCTATTTCATTCATCATGTGTTGTTTTAATTGCTTTGTTGTGACTTTAATTATGCATAGCTAATTCTCAATTAGGGTTTAGGGTGATTGTGATATTGATTCAGGACATGTTATAATTGCTTTCATTGATTGAATTTGTGCTAGTCGATTTCTTCCTACGCGTTTCATTATCAGTTGAATTTAGGGACGCCTTTATTGAATTGAATTTAGGTTGTTTCAGTTTAAGATCGAAAGCCGAATTGAAACTAGACTCACGCGTAATTGATAAGTTGAATTTAGTACGTAGTGAGAGCCCGCTAAATTTGCTTAAGGTTAAAATTGACTCGAGAGAGCGTTTTCCTATACCTAATCACTTGCATGACTTTAATTCATTGATAATCCCTTTTGAGTTAGTTCTTGAATCGATGTCACATGACCCCGATGCCCTAATCTCCTTCTCATTCGTATTTTATTCCTATTTACTTATCGTTCTTAGTTTAGACCTTCAAAACACAAACCTTTTGTTACCTTGAGACCGACCTAGATTAGCTAGCATCCTCTTAATTACTCCTTCTCCCTGTGGATTCGACCCTGCTTACCACTAGCTTCTGTTAGTAGTTTGTTTAGGTTTATTTTGATTAGGCGCGACGACTTTAGCCTCATCAATACTTAACCTAATCTCTCTCCCAATTTTCCTCTCTCTAAAGCTGCTTAAAAGATAATATGAAAGATAAGATACGAAAAACCCTTTAGCAAACCCTAAAAACGCGTTTCAAAATAAACAAAACGATGCAAGATCGAGAAATGCGCCCAAAGATATGGAGGCCATAGGCGCCAGCGCCTGGCGAACTCAGCGCCCTGGCGCATATCTCCTTGTCATTTTCCCACGATTTTCTTCAATTCCATACTTAGCCAATTTTCATCTACTCTTCTTCAATGTCTTTCTTGAACCCTTTGGCTTGACTTCATTGACTTGAACGAATTCTCGGGTTGGCTTTAGGGTCATGGTTTGTGCTCGGCTCCGACTTTGACTTTGACTTTCTCGTTGACTTTGACGTTGACTATTGTGCGATTTTAGCTTGAATCCTTGTATTCGTGAAAGCGCTCATAAAACCATCTAAAGAGACAGAAATACTTCGAATTCAACGCTTAAAACTCGCACTTTAACCTCGAACAAACGTGTCGTATCAACTCCCCCACGCTTAGGCCTTTGCTCGTCCCGAGCAAAACAAGTAACACGCCTTACTCAAGGCTCATTCCACTCTCTTCTCTCACACCCCTACCTTCTTATTTCTCCCTCACTATCATGTTCCTATCCTCACTTCTCCCTCCTTAGGTCTCCCTCAAGATCCTCACTCGATGTCCACCAACTCCAATCCCCTCACTCCGGTCTCCCTCGACAAAGAATCCTCCAAGCACAAGCCAACTCAACTCCAAATCGTAGGAAAAATGCCTCACCTTAGCCAAAGCATTCCTCAAGTTCCCCTCCTTATGTCTCCCCATTTGGTGAGTGCCATGAAAAACAATACAACCCTTCTTAGCATCCAAATGGCCTCACCAAATGCTCCTACCCTACCTCCCTCCATACTCCACAACTTATACCACCGCACAAGTCATAAAACAAGCAAATTATACGATCAAAGCCCATAGTACGGGATATTACTACTAGCCTCATACTTAGGAGGTAAATATGGCCCATTTTTTTTTCATTTTGCGGCTCTTTTGACCTCGATTTTCTTTGCCAAATAGGACACATACTAAGGCGTCCTTAAGGCGAGGCCCCCCAAGTTTTGCATAGGCCGCCCTTTCGGGTTTTCAACCTATCGGGGTTTCATATTTTTGTATTTTTTTTCTTTTTCAAATTTTTCTTTTATTTTTATTTTTATTTTTTTTTACGATGTCAAAACGAAATGTAAATGCGATGAAATGAAATAAATATACACAAACGAATTACATACCGCTCCCTCACGCTTAGACGTCACATTGTCCTCAATGTGAAGGAAACAGTGGCCATCTCAAGCTTCAAAACCCACTCCCGGAACCCCAAGGACCTCCCGGCCCTTGGTTCCAATTGGAACGTCGCGCATCATGCGCTATCTTCCTCTCTTCCTCCCTCTCATAGAACGATTGAATGTCATCCGAACTCGGGCTCGAGTACATGGTAGGAGATTGTTGAAGATACATGTTGTGCATCCCCATTAAGACTTGATGATGTAGTTGGTTGTAAGCCTCCAACGACTCGAGGCGAGTATTGGTTTCTTGATGCATGAGCGTATGTTGACGTTGCCAAGCCGTGGTGGCACTAGCCTCCCATGAACCCCACGATGCTTGTTGCGAGAGATAGGTCGGGAAATAATGATGGTACGATGATCCACCAAAGGCTTGAGCCGCTTGCTCCCAACTCCCTCCGTCTTGCTCTCCCTCTTGATCACCCTCTTGATCTCCCTCATCTGTCTCCATATGGTGAGACATACCCTCATCTCTCACAACTCCCTCACCCGCATCCACCTCAACACCGCCCGCACCCAAGGGTTTTGGGTCGGGAGGGACAAACCAATCCTTGGGTCGGTCACCCGTGGGAAGCGGCTTATCCTCGGGACGTGGTATGACAATATACGGTGCATGAGTCGTCCCCACAAGCCACTCGAATGGACCGACCAATTCTTGTTGACGTGAAACACCCCGAGACCCCCTTCTCCGTTGTGGCGCGATTAACCTTGCCTCTTTCATCCCCTCTTTGGTATACAAAGCCAATCCCCCACTAGGTACCACCGATGACATGTCGATGTCGAAGTATTCGGCAATGAGGGTGATCATTCCACCCATGGTTAGATCACCCTTAGTTTGGGTGGTTGTCTTTTTCACGCAAGCTCGAACAAAAATATCAACCCAATCGGGGACTCCCACACCAAAAGGCAAACAACTCCATAAGAGTTCCACACTCTCATTATTCGCCATAGACGGACTTCCAAGGCAAAGAACGATTACATTAATAAAACGGTGGAGAAGTTGAAGGGCGGGGTGGGTGATCATTGAACTACGGTCGTTGTTCGTCTTACAAGGCTCACCCGTTAAAGAGCGCCAAAGAAAGGAGATCTCATTTTGAGTGAGGCCTCTAAAGGTCCCGGTTGGCGCCTTCGTTATGGTAAAAGCATCACGCAATTCCGTATAAGAGCAAGTGTACTCGTCGCCATGTAACCTAAAAGTGATGGATTTCTCTTCCTCATCATCGTCGGTTTCATTGAGTTCAATTGTAGAAAGGAATTCAAGAGTTTACTCGGGGTATGTGTTTGGTGTTTGGAAAATAAGCTCCTCTAAACCTACTCTCTCCGCCAATCCCATGACAATGTCGAACAAGCCAAGGTCAACTAGGGTTTGAGGATCGAAAAACTTTGTAGGATGAATAACTCGCTTTTTTAGGACATTCCAACGAGGGTGGAATTGTTTAGGTAGTGTTGGCTTAGCGGAATAAGGTTCCTCGGGATTGGAAGACTCGCCTACCTCCTTCCCTTTCCCCTTAGACTTAGACCCGCCCCGAGTCATGATTCCCGACAATGCAAATGAAAGACTAGGGTGGGGGAAAAGAAATGCACCAAAATTCACCTAGACCTTTTATCAAACACCTTATATGCACTCCTCTAAACTAGACAAAATGACACAAAACTCAACCAAATGCACCAAATTTCACCCAAAAATGCTTGTAAAAGACTCACTAAAGCTAAAGACTACAACTTAGAACTAGGAAATCAACAACTAATAAGTGAAAAATCAACTACAAAGGGTGAGAAAGTATACCGACTCACAACCGAAGAACTTTGTAGCAAAAGTGGAAGTTGATGATGGAAAAACCCGACTCAAGCTAATCCTTGCCTTAGAAACCCAAAAATCGAACCTTAGAAGTACAAATGAGAGAATTCGAAATTTCTAGGGTTTGGTTGATTATGAGTGAAATTGATGATTTTTGGTGTTTTTATGTGGAGAATGAGTGATTGAATGTGTTTAAATGAAAATTTAGAGGTGAAATTATAAAGGAAAGGTTGAAAAATGGTGATTAAAAGAGGAGATTATGAGGGGTTTAGGTGGAAGTGAGTATAATGAAGAAATAAGAAAAAATGTGATGTAATGAAGAAAGAAAGAAGAAAGAACGAATAAAAGAAGCAAAATGCGGGCAGCTGGGGTGCGCCCTGGGCGCAGGGTTAGGCGCCCCTGGCGCAATTGTTCTGGCCAGGTTGCTTTGTTTCGTGCCTTAGAATATTTTTGGGTTTTTGATTTTTTTTTTTTTTTTATTTTTTTTTTTTTGAAAACATAAAAATGAAAACTTACGGCCCTTGGGAAGCGTGAACCGTCTATCTAGGGAGCGCTTGATCTTTGTACCTACAAAATAAGCAAACTACAAGGCGAAAACTACTCGACTACTAAAATAAACTAAGCAATGCAAAATGAGAATGGTCGGGTTGCCTCCCGCCTAGCGCCTTTGTTTACCGTCTTAGGCTCGACACGTCACCGACTCAATCCGTATAAATAGGGTCCGTAAGAATGAATTCTTCGAACCCTTCCCTTGAAAAACCTTCGTAATATGGTTTGAGTCGGTGACCATTAACATTCATAACCTTCCCGGTTGTCAAACTCCGAATCTCGATGGCTCCATAGTGATAAATATTAACAATTTCAAAAGGTCTGAGCCAACGAGATTGAAGTTTGCTCGGGAATAAACGAAGGCGGGATTGATACAAAAGGACTTTCTCACCGACTTTGAAGTTCTTCCGGGATATGAGTTTGTCATGTATTGCTTTTGTCCGTGCTTTGTACGTCTCCTCGCTATCGAATGCATCCCTCCTTATCTCCTCAAGCTCTTGCAATTGAAGCTTCCGCAAGTCACCCGCTTCATTATAGTGCATATTCATCTTCTTGACCGCCCAATACAACTTGTGTTCCACTTCTACGGGAAGATGGCATGATTTCCCATAGACTAGACGATACGGGGACATCCCAAGAGGTGTCTTGTACACGGTACGGTAAGCCCAAAGTGCATCCTCCAAGCGTTGACTCCAATCCTTCTTGTTTGGGTTCACCGTCTTCTCAAGCACGGACTTAATTTCCCGATTTGAAACCTCCGCTTGACCATTCGTTTGGGGATGGTAAGCGGTGGACACCTTATGTACAACGCCGTACCTTTTGAGAAGTGCTTCGATGGCCCGGTTGCAAAAATGAGTGCCTCGGTCACTTATCATGGCCCTCGGGAATCCGAAGCGTGAAACGATGTTTGACTTGAAGAATTCCGCTACCACTTTTGCATCATCGGTCCGAGTGACCTTGGCTTCTACCCATTTCGATACGTAGTCAACCGCAAGAAAAATGTAGAGGTTGCCATTGCAATTCGGGAACGGACCCATGAAGTCAATGCCCCAAACATCGAAAATCTCACAAAACAACATCGGTTGTTGCGGCATTTCATTCCTCTTCGATATGTTACCAACCCTTTGACACCGATCACATGTTTGGCAAAATGAATGAGCATCTTTGAAGAGACTTGGCCAAAAGAAACCGCTACTTAGCACCTTGTGAGCGGTTCTCCTAGCTCCAAAATGCCCTCCACAAGCTTGGGTATGGCAAAAATCGAGAATTGAGGAGATTTCGTTGTCGGGTACACATCTCCGTATCACCAAATCCGTGCAATGCTTCCAAAGATAAGGATCATCCCACACATAGTTTTTTGAGTCACTCTTGATTCTATCCTTTTGAGCCTTTGACAAATTTGGTGGAAATTGTTTCGTAACAAGGTAATTCACTAGATTGGCATACCAAGGAGTGATCGTATTGATTGAGAGAAGGTGTTCATCGGGAAAAAGGGCCTTGATTGGCTCTTGGGCCTCCATGCTATCCTCGGAATGTTTGATGCGACTTAGATGATCCGCTACTACATTCGCCGATCCCTTTTTATCCCTTACCTCCAAATCGAACTCACTCAACAATAAAATCCACCTTATTAGTCTTGGTTTCGACTCCTTCTTCGACATTAGGTGTCTCAACGCGGCATGATCGGAATAGACTATGACTTTGGTGCCAAGCAAATAGGGTCGGAAGCGTTCTAAAGCAAAGACAACCGCTAGGAGCTCTTTCTCGGTTGTAGAGTAGTTCTTTTGGGCCTCATTCAATGTCATTGAGGCGTAGTAAATTACGTGAGTAGCTCGACCAACGGATTGTCCTAGAACCGCACCAAGCGCATAATCGCTTGCGTCACACATGATTTCGAACGGTTGTTCCCAATTTGGGGGTTGTATGATGGGAGCCGTGGTTAACTTCACTTTGAGCTCATCAAAGGCATGCTTGCATTTCTCATCGAACTCAAATTCCACATCTTTTTGGAGCAATTTGCAAAGTGGTGGTGCGATCTTATAAAAGTCCTTAATGAAACGTCGATAGAAACCGTCATGACCTAAGAAAGAACGAACTTCGCGAAGATTAGTTGCATAAGGTAGGGACTTGATAGTGTCAATTTTAGCTTTTTCCACTTCAAGTCCCTTAGATGACACTACATAACCCAACACGATGCCCTCTTCCACCATAAAGTGGCATTTTTCGGAATTAAGAACGAGATTTGATTCAATACAACGCTTGAGCATCAATGTTAAGTTATGTAGGCATCTATCGAAAGAATCTCCATGAACGGTAAAGTTGTCCATGAAGACCTCGATAAAATCTTCAACATATTCGGAGAATATGGACATCATGCACCTTTGAAAGGTGGCGGGGGCGTTACATATCCCAAATGGCATTCTCCTATAGGCGAATGTGCCAAACGGGCATGTGAATGTTGTCTTTTCTTGGTCCTCGGGAGCAATTGGATTTGAAAATATCCCGAGAACCCGTCCAAGAAACAATAGAAGGCACACCCCGCCAACCTCTCAAGCATTTGATCAATGAATGGCAATGGGAAATGATCTTTTCTAGTCACCGCGTTCAAACGACGGTAATCTATGCAAACTCTCCACCCATTTTGCACTCGGGTGGGAACCATTTCCCCATTATCATTCTCAACAACGGTAATACCCGACTTCTTTAGGACAACTTGGGTCGGACTAACCCACTTGCTATCCGAAATCGGGTATATCATGTCGGCACTAAGGAGCTTAAGAATCTCCTTCTTGACAACCTCCATCATAGGAGGATTAAGCCTCCTTTGAGGTTGTCGAATCGGCTTAAACTCCTCCTCTAAGTATATATGATGCATGCAAGTAGAAGGAGAGATACCTCGTATGTCGGCTACCGTCCAACCCATAGCTAGCTTATACTCAACCAAAACGTCATAAAGTTTACCTTTTTGCTCGGAAGATAGTTTGCTTGAGATAATCACCGGAAGTTTCTCGTCTTTGCCCAAGAAGATGTACTTTAAATGGCTTGGGAGTGGCTTCAATTCGACCTCGGGGGCCTTCAAAACTGAAGGGACGGGTTTCTCACTAACATATGCTAGTGGAAAAGGGTTAGTACCAACAAATAACGAACAAGCATCATACGGGGGAAGGGAAGTGGGTCGCTCCAAAGGAGGATTCACACAACATTCATCCAAATTAGAATTCTCTACTCCATCACCCAAATCACATATTAAAGATTGCAAGTTTGAAGGAAAAGCAATATCAGCATTCAAATCATCGTTCATTAAACTATTAAAAAGCGCTACTTCAAGCTCGTCATAGCCGCTTAAGTCGACAACTTGCTCAACTAAAGGGTCTATTATATCAACAACGCACAAAGAATGGTCCTCGGGTGGGTATTTCATGCAATCATAAATGTTAAAGTCTATAGCCTAACACAGCTAAGTCGTATCGCCGATATCAAAAATAAACCCTACGGACTACTAACAATAGCTAGCGGTAAGAAGGGGTCGAACCACAGAGAAACGAAGACTCGCAAGACACTTAGTTGCTAGGCTATTCCTAAAGTAACAATCTTTGGGTTGAAAAGCTATAAAACTAACAGCAAGAAATAAAAGAGGGATAAAACGATAGATAGAAAGGCTAGGGCTTCGGGTTCCTTATGACAATAATCCGGATAATATAACTTTCAACAAGATAGCAATCAATCAGATTAAGCAAGGCGATTAGGATAAAACACGCTCTCTCGAATCAATGTTGCCTTAAGTTCAATTTAGCGGGCTCTCGCGACTTACTAAATCAACTTATCAATTACGCGTAGTGGTCTAATACTGATTAGGCTTTCGATCTTAAATCAATATTACCCTAAGTTCAATTAAATCAAGGCGTCCCTAAATTCAATTGATAATTAAACGCGCAGGAAGAAATCGCACAAGCATAAACTAATCAATTATAACAATTTAATCAAAACACCGGATTAAAGGCATAATTCCCCCTCAACCCTAGTTAAGGGTTTAGCTACTCATAATCGGGGTAAAAGACATATTAATAATTAAATAAAGCAAATTAAGAGCAATAGACATGAAATTACCGATTGGAAATAAACTTGAAATTAATCCTGAGTACCGACGGTTACAAAGCTTGAAAAATAAAATCAATGGATGCTTGAAGTTTTCTAAAGAGAGCCAATTCTCAAAAGCAGTAAAAATTGTAAACTAAAAGATACTTAACCTAACTCTCGAAATTCTAATATATAGTATTCCTAAAAATATTAAAATAATTAAAATACAGAATAAATCCGTCAAATAAAAACCCAAGGCGTGTATTTCTTGGTCGGCCACCGAATACGTAGCCCAAATTTTGGGCCTAAAAATCTCCGCGAAAAGTCAAAAGAAGCCGTTAGCCGGCCGACCGGCCGCCGGTCGAGTTTGACCGGCCGACACTAATAAATGGACCGGACTTCTCTTTGGGCCCTTGAATTTCTTCTACTTGGGCCTTGACCCTTGAATTCACTCGAGCCTTGACTCTTGAATTTCGCCCAAACCACACTTTACTTCAATCCCGAGCTCGCCTTCGCCTCGGCTTTGGGGTTTCCGTCATAACTTCCATTTTTCAGCTTAAATGCACGGAAATGCTACAAATTCCTGCAAACCACAGAAAAACACCAAAAGCGCTACTCGAGCGATATGTGAGAACAAAATGGCCCTAAAGGGCGCATTTTGACAATAAAAAGCTGCTCGGGACGGGGGTAAAAACATATAAAAATAACACATATCAAATTCCCCAAAGCCAGACTCTTGCTCGTCCTCGAGCAAGTGACTCAACTAAAACTAAACAAACCAAACAGGTATATACAAAAGATGAGAAACAACGACTCAGAGCCTAACATGCAATTGTCGCTAATCATGTACAACTTAAACAATCACGAGCAGTCGAAAGTGTTAGGAATAAATTCCCAACTGCAGAAACAAAGTCAATACATACTATCAAACTGCATAGAAATGATTTGTGAACCGGCGACCCTAGAAAACCAATAATGTAGTGTCCTCACGGGTTTCACTCTTCACTCATTTAAGAATAGGGTGAGTATATGTGAAATATATGTAACAACGCAAAGGTGACTCACTCACCATCTCGACTCGTGAAACACGCCTGCAATCGAATGTGAAAACAATCTCTACTACATAAGTACGTGCCCAACCAAACGAATGACCAGAATACATGTCAAGGACTTACGCGGGAAGGCCAGGGTAAAGGGTGAAAAGTGGTTGCGTCAAGCGCATTTAGGATAAGAGGAGCTAAGATCGGTAGTTGCATATAACTACTAAACCAACTCGCCACAACAATCAACCCAACTCCATCGACTAAGAGGCAAAATAAACTCAAGCTCAAGATACAACCTCTGTAAGAAAAGTCGAATAATCACGTCATCCAACCGTATTATGTACAAACCCCAAACGAAACAACATATTTTTGTGTTTTCTTCTTTTTTTTTTTTTTTTGAATTTTCTTTTTGTTTTTTTGATTTTTCTGTTTTTTTTCGAATTTTTTTTTCTTTTTCTGAAATGAAAAGCAAACAACAATTAAAAAAGGGTAACGATAGATGACGGAAAATTAAGCTTCCAACTCGTAACTCTTTTCTGCAACCTCGACACAACACCTCAAGCATCATCCAAACATACCAAAATCAATATGCAACTGTCCCGAAAAGGGTAGGTAAACTGAAAAGGTACGTGGGTAGATAAAATGTAGTATAAAAACAAGCTTTAAGGCTAGGACGGGGTACAAAAAGTGGTAAACCTATCATCTAAAGGGTAAGAAGATTAGGCTATTTGGCTAATGTGGAGCTCATAAAACAAGTATAAGTGCTGCCTTTCCTCATGTAATGCCGCTAGCCACCAACCCGACACGACTCAGTATTAAGCAGATTGAGTTCACATTTATGCATGTTAATATTACGCCCTGCACGAGGAGGAACTACACACATCCTAACAACAGGGAGACCAGTCATAGATGTCACTGGCCTTGGAGGCTCTAATCATCTCCGTATATGTAGCTCACTAAATACCGGCCGAGTCTATGGTTCAACAAAAACATTCTAGCAACTGACTCGTAAGATCAACTCTGTAAAGCGTGAAGCACATGCTCAATCATGATAAGTGTAAGAAACAGACAAACATTAGGCAATTAAATCATCGTCGTTTTGCACGTTTCAACATCTAATTGACTCTATTTTTGAAAATTTTTGACATTTTTTAATTTTTTTAGATTTTTTTGTTTTGAAATGAAAAGGAAAACAAAAGCAATAAAACTAACTAGCACACAAACAAAAGATAAAAATAAAGCAACCTAATTCCTCCCCCAAGCCTAAACATCACAATGTCCTCAGTGTGATCAGCAACAAACAATAACCAACAACCATAACCATAAAACACAACTGGAGGACCTAAATATATAATGGGGAAGGAATAAAAAAAAAAAGAGTAGAGAGCAGAAAACATACTATACAGAGGGATTCCCCCAAGCCAGCAGATGCTCAGGGGTTAGTGGCCAGTACGCCACTAAGGGGAGTCATCGGTGTACTCATCAATAGCTGCAAGATCGTCATCCTCCTCATCATCAGCAGCCATCCCGGAAACCGCAGCGCCCGACCCAGACGCGCCCGCGTCGCCAGCATAGGTCGTCTGCTGAGCTCCATACCAACCAGGGCCTCTAGCAGGGCCCCCAAAAGCAGGACTCAAGAAGTAATCGGGGCGAATGTTACATGACCCATGGACACCTGGCGCCCCATAACCTCCATCGGGCCAAGTGTAGTAAGATGGAAATGGACCATCAGAAGAAACAAACCCCCGACTAGCATAATCATCAAAAACAGGGAACTGACCCAAACCAACATCCGCATACAGACGGTCTATCCGAGCGTGCGTCGAGCTCATGTCATTTCGGTACTCCTGCCGAAACGTATCAAAATCAGAACGAAGACCAGTCATCCCCAAATCCATACGCTCCATCATCGTAACAACGTCGGGGTGTAGGTCGTAATACTGCGGGGTACTCAACGCTGCGGAGACCTGCGGAGGTACCTGTGTAGGCTCCTCAATGCCAGCAGAAGAGGTCTCGGCAGGGTGTGTCTCACGTCGTCCGTAAGTACGACGAGGCACAGTAGGAGCAGGAGCTCCCTCAAGAGGTAAAGTGTAGAGTGGTCGCTGCGGTACCTTTGTAGAGAGAGTGCGGGGAAGCTCAATACTCGGAACCCTGTTGATCATCCAGACACGTTTTCCCACCGAATTAAGGGTGAGCCAGTTCAAAGGAGGATGAAAGTAGTTCGTATCAAGAAGACAGTTGCCCGCGATAGCGTCACGCGGGTTGTCAACAAAGTCGACCGTCCGCATAGCAATTTGGGTGATGAGGCCACCCACGAACACCGGCACATTAGCCGAGAAAGCAGTAGACATTCGCTTCAGGTGAAGCGCAAGATGGTAAGCGATGTTGATATGGAACTTCTCGGGTTTCTGGCGGAGGTACTGTCCCAAAATCATAATTTCCTCCGTACGAACGTTGTGAGGCTCGTTCCTGCTAAAAATCGTCAAGGCCATGAATCTCTGCCAAATGCGGATAGCAGGATGATGTATCTGCACAGAACTCATATGACGCCCCGGCTCGTGGCGTTTTTCAGAAATAGCGCGCCACAGTTCAGTATAATCAAAAGTATCAGGGGCCTCAAACGCCCTCCTGTTAGCCAACCCGAATATCTCACCGAGTTGCTTCGTCGTCAACGTGATATCGGTATTCATAAGACGAAACCGCAAGACGGATAGCCCGGAACTAGCCTCTTTTTTAACTTCCAACTAACTCAAGAACTCTCAAGTAAGGCGCAGGTAAGTCATTCGAACCAAATCAAACATAAATTCCATCCCGACGCCCTTAAACAGTTTCTCCGTTACACCGTCTAAACCTAGGGCTCGTAAAGAATGGCAACAGATAAACCTAGTGGGGATGAGGGATCGATTCTTCAAAGCGGTAAACTTACCCTTTTGTAGAGTGGAAGTAAAGATTACCTGATCAAAATCGGGATCTGGTGCGATGTCGGGTAGAGCCTCTTGATACCGGGTGTTAGGGCGACCGCGTTTTCGAGCTCCGTGCGATGGGTCTACCATTAAAATGGGTAGAGTGAAGTGAGGTTGAGTTTTAGGGTTTGGGTAAAAAGAGAGAAAATAATTTCGTGGGTTTAGAGAGTAGTTAGTGAGAGATAGTGAAATTGATAAAGTGAGGAGAGAAAAGCCGGTTTTCGTGTATAAAACATGCTCAAAGGGGCGACCGGCCGCCCAAAAAACGTCAGCATACGTCAGCATTTCTTCCCCGGATTGTGAGACACCTCGGTAGGTCTTGAAGCCATTTCTTGGCCGATCGGCTTAGGGCACCTGAAAGTCGTTTTTCCTTGGTTTTCTCAAAATTTGAAACCCATTAAATTTAGCCTACGGCCCCGGCCCAAGACCGGCAGCCGGTGGCCCGGCTCTTGGGCCCCGTTTTCCTTGCTCAAAAATTTCCTAAGTGTGGAATTTCAAATAAAACCTGCACTACTCAAGTAATTCATTAATACCCTCACTTTCGCCTCACCTAATAAATAAAAATTGCAAGAAATCAACAGTACAATTAATACAACAACACACGGGTTGCCTCCCGGAAGCGCTGGTTTTAAGTCCCCCTCGACTGTATTACCTCATCAGTAAGAGGAATCAAGTGGTGCGAGGTAGAGTATTCTCGACCAAACCAACAGCAGCTCCATCGTGATATAACTTCAAACGATGTCCATTAGCTTGAAAACGCTCTCCCGCGTCATTTTCGAGCTCAAAGTAACCGTACTTACTCGTCTTGGTAATAGTGAACGGTCTGGACCACCGGGACTTCAGCTTGCTCGGAAATAAGCGAAGTCGGGAATTATAAAGGAGCACCTTATCACCTACCTTGAATTCACGAGGCAGAATCCGCTGATCATGCCACTTCTTCGTGCGCTCCTTATAAACCCGCGAGCTTTCATAAACACTCATACGAAATTCATCAAGCTCGTTCAGCTGGAACAATCGCTTCTCCCCATACAGAGTCGAGTCGAAATAAAGCTCCTTAACTGCCCACAAAGCTTTGTATTCCAACTCAACGGGAAGATGACACGCTTTCCCGTACACCAACCTGTAAGGTGAAGTTCCAATCGGCGTTTTGAACGCCGTCCTGTAAGCCCATAAGATGTCATCAAGCTTCGAACTCCAGTCCTTGCGTGATTTAGCGACCACCTTCTCAAGAATAGACTTGATTTCCCTGTTTGAAACTTCAACCTGCCCACTCGTCTGCGGGTGATAGGCAAGAGCAGTACGGTGTTGAACACCATATTTCCGTAGTAGAGAATCGAGGTGCTTCTCATGAAAATGAGTTCCCCCATCACTTATAACTGCGCGAGGGACCCCAAACCGAGGAAAGATCGTCTTGCGAAATAAGTTGATTACCACCTTAGCATCATTAGTAGGAGATGCAACTGCTTCGACCCACTTAGAGACGTAGTCGACAGCAACAAGAATAAAACGGTTCCCATTAGAAGACGGGAACGGGCCTTGGTAATCAATTCCCCAAACATCTAAAAGCTCGACCTCCAATATACCTGTTTGAGGCATTTCATGCCTCCGTGAGATGTTCCCGGTTCTTTGGCATGCGTCACAAGATACGACAAAGGCTGCTGCGTCCTTGAATAAAGTCGGCCAATAGAACCTGGACTGCCAAATCTTCGCCGCGGTCTTAGTGGGACCATGATGCCCGCCATAAGGAGAGGAATGACTTCCCTCTAGTACTCCGCAAATCTCCCAATCAGGTACACATTTACGGAATAATCCATCGCTACACTCACGGAACAAATGCGGATCATCCCAAAAGAACCTCTTCGCATCATGCCTAAACTTCTTCTTTTGTTGAGAAGTAGCATGCTCGGGAAATGTGCCTGCAATCACAAAGTTAGCATAATCTGCGAACCAAGGCTTACCATGACGAACGGCCATCAATGAGGCATCCGGAAAAGAGTCGTCAATAGGAACAACAACTCCACCCTCATCGAAACGCAGTTGGGATAGATGATCAGCAACCACATTCTCAGCACCCTTCTTGTCGCGGATTTCAAGGTCGAATTCCTGGAGTAGCAGAATCCAGCGAATCAACTTAGGCTTTGCTTCCTTCTTCGTGAGGAGATACTTCAACGCCGCATGGTCCGTATAGACAATCACCTTGGACCCAATAAGATATGATCTGAACTTGTCTAATGCATAGACAATGGCTAGAAGTTCCTTCTCCGTCGTCGCGTAGTTAACCTGCGCTTCATCCAAGGTTTTACTAGCATAGTAGATAGCATGTATGACCTTGTCACGCCTCTGTCCCAACACCGCGCCTATCGCATAATCACTAGCGTCGCACATAATCTCGAACGGCAAATTCCAATCTGGAGACTGGATAATTGGTGCTGAAATCAAAGCCTGTTGAATCCTGCGAAAAGCTTCAATGCACTCATTAGTAAACACATAGGGGGCATCCTTCAGGAGGAGTTGGGTGAGTGGTTTAGCAATCTTTGAGAAGTCCTTGATAAAGCGGCGATAAAACCCCGCATGACCAAGGAAGCTTCGGACCCCTTTCACGTTAACGGGAAGAGGTAGTTGCTCAATCACTTGGATTTTAGCTCTGTCAACCTGGATGCCCCTATCAGAAACAACATGACCAAGGACGACACCCTCCTTAACCATAAAATGACACTTCTCCCAGTTCAAAACCAAGTCAACTTCTTCACAACGCTTTAGGACTTTAGACAAATTAAACAGACAAGACTCAAAATCGGTCCCGTACACACTAAAATCGTCCATAAAGACTTCCATGATAGACTCGATAAACTCAGAAAAAATGCTAATCAGCTGGGACTCCGTAAGATCATTGCTGACGATCACCGGATTCATCTCCTCTCCATCTAAGAACGCATACTTCAAGTGAGTAGGCAACGGCTTCAACTCGGGTTTCTGGACCTCAGCAGCATAAGAGTCTCAACCGTCTCAGTGGTGTCGAAGTCTCTCCTTTCATCAGCATATAGATTTCAGCTACTTCCGCATTCCACGGACCTGTCTCATCATCTGCACATTCACCACACATTAAAACTTCCAAAGGATCCTTGGACAAGGATCCCTCGGAGACAAAAGACACCGACTCGTCTACAACATCAATAATATCCAAATAGTAGCAAGACTCCTCTAACATCGGGCTCTTAAGGGCCTGGTTAAGGTTAAACGTGACCTTATCCCCCCTACCTCTAGAGTCAACCTACCATTCTTAACATCTATGACCGCCCCGGCTGTGTGTAGGAATGGTCGTCCTAGGATAATAGGTATCTGGTTATCCTCAGCCATGTCCAAAACAATAAAGTCAATAGGGAAAAAGAACTTCCCTACCTTCACGGGGACATCCTCAAGCACTCCTAAGGGTCGCTTGACTGAACGATCGGCCATCTGCAGGGTGACACTCGTACACTTCAACCCTCCCATGTTTAGTTTCTCACAAACTGAATAAGGCATAACGCTCACGCTCGCCCCCAAATCACACAAGGCTTTATCAATAACATGGGTGCCTATGGTGCAAGGAATGGAGAAACTACCCGGGTCCTTAAGCTTAGGGGGTGCACTACTCTGTAAAAGGGCACAAAACTCACCTGTAAACGCTATGGTCTCAACCTCGTTAAAGGAACGTTTCTTAGTAAGAATATCCTTCATAAATTTAGCGTAAGAAGGTACCTGGGTGATGAGTTCAGTAAATGGGACGGTTACCTGCAGATTCTTCACGACCTCCATAAACTTACTGAACTGCGTCTCGGCCTTAGCATTTCGTTGACGTCCCGGAAACGGGAGTTGAATCTTTATCGGAGGTGGAAGAGTAGGAGTAACATCCTTAGGAGCATCTTCTATCTTAGCTTGAGCATCCTCAGCTTCCTTCTCAACCTTCTTCCCCAAATCAACATCATCCGTAGTGTTAGACTCACCAGCCGGTTGGCCGACCGGCTGCCGGTCGACCGGCTTAGGAGACTTGACGGACTGTTTCTGCAAATTCTCGGCCTCAATCTCGTCCGGGTGCTTCGGACCATCATAATGCGTGCCACTGCTCAATGTGATCGCATTTGCGGTGTCGTGAGGCGGGTTCCCTTGCGGTGGAAGTGTCCCGTGTTGCCTCGTAGCCTGCGAACTTGCTAACTGTGCAACCTGCGTTTCTAACATCTTAATAGCTGCGTCCTTAGCTTGATCACTTTTTTGCATCTGTGTCATCATAGTTTCCTGAGTCTTGGCCATCTGCAGCATCATGGCCTTCAATTCACTCACACCATGATCGATAGCGGGAGTAGGAGCGGATTGAACTTGTGGTTGTTGTTGATAATGTTGTTGATGGTGGAATGGGGGCCTTTGATTTTGGAAGCCCGGCGGTTGGTAGTTCCGTTGTGGCGGAACGTACGATGGTTGTTGCTGTTGCGGCGGTTGCGGAGTAGGATTGAGAACGTTCTGATTCCGATAAGAAAGCAGAGATCGATCATAACCCGGCTGATTCTGATATGGCAAGTTAGAACGATAAGAACCAAAAGCGTTAACTTGCTCTTGCGTACCCATGCACTCATGTGCATAATGACCCGCAGCCCCGCAATTATTGCATCCCGCATCGTGTCCCATAACCGCATTAACCTGCTGCGCATTAGACGGACCCGCACCACTCAGCTTATCGACCTTCATCGTTAGAGCCGAAATTTGGCTCACTAAAGCATTCATAGAATCCTTCTCGCGATCACCATGAGCCGCGCGAGAGTTTCTTCTAGGTCGATCATATTGAGAAGAATGCACCGCCATTTGCTCGATTAGTTGCCATGCCTGGTCGTCATCGACATTGTTGGCAAACCGCCCTTCCGCAGCTGAATCTAAGATAGCCCGACTCTCGGCGTACAACCCATTATAAAACGTCATAATCACGAGCCAATCATTCAAACCGTGATGAGGACAGTCACGGATGAGCTTCTTATAACGTTCCCAAGCTTCAGCAAGTGACTCGTCGTAAGTTTGCTTAAAGCTTTGAATTTGGCTCCGCATTTGATTCGTCCGTTCTGGAGGATAATACTTTTGATAGAATGCAAGAGCTAACCCATCCCAATCCGTAATGCCAGCGGCTGTCTTATCTAAGTCAGTGATTTATTCACGAGCTCGATCACGAAGCGAAAAAGGAACAAAGATTTCCACGATTTGATTACGGGTGATCCTACCGCTTTATCGTCGAACAGTAATCCGTGAAAACCTGCATGTGACGACCAGGATCCTCCGTGGGATTGCCGCCAAATTGATTACGCTCCACCAAGTTAAGAAAGGCGGGGCGAATCTCAAAGTTGCCCGTCAAAGTAGCGGGCATCTGGAATCCATTAGGGATGGAATCCGTCTTGGGCAAAGAATGACTAGATAGTTTCGGCTGTTGACACAAATTTGTATTAACGAGGTAACGAAATACAAAGTAATGTAACAAACGAAATTTATATTAATAATCAAAGTTACGCTTACAACCTCTATTACAATCCTCTGATTCTACAACGAATGCGAAATTAAATATTTGTAGTAACTTTAATTGCAATTTAATATCTGTCGCAGGTACGTATTGCAACAAATGACGTATGCGATTACAACGAATGATTACAACGGAAATGTATCGTTGCAGCTTAACGTGTAATCTTGACGCGGGTGTATTGCTATGGAAGCGATGTATCCCCGTAGTCGGTGTAATTTGTATTAGGTAATGGGTGTTGGTTTGTAACCCCTTGTATGAGTTTTATCCCCTTGAATTGGTGCTTGTATTGTATTGTATTGTCTTGGATGTATTTGTTGTGTATTCTCCCTTTAATATTTCTTCTCTAATCTCCTTTTTTCCAATCCCCCCCTTTGAATGAAATGAGGAGTATTTATAGAAGTTTCTCCCATCAAAATCCTCCTTGGATTTGTTTATGGACCTTGTTTGATGTATTAAGTCCCTTAATGGGCTAACTTAATATTTTGGCCCATTTTGGATGTTTCTTGATCCAACTAAGGTATTTGAGCCCAATTTGAGTCTTTCTCGGGTTTAAGATCCAACCGTCCATCGCGTGACTCGGGTCAACCCTTTTAATTTTGCGAATCGAAGTAATTTAATAAATTAAATCGGATTAGAATTCGATATTAACCCAAAATAATTTATTTAATTAATTTATTGGCACCTAATAAATTTTTAGTGCCTACAAATTGCCCCCTCGAGACTGTGGCGCGCACGTAGTTGCATTGTGACGCGTCGCGGTCTCGATTCACTTTAGTCGTCGCTCTATTTTTTTATGACTTGAGAGTCAGAGCAGGGTGAGTTTTGATATTTGGACTTTGAAAGTCTCGATATGTATACTTTTGACACCACCGTATATTTACTCTATTTATCTCTTTTCGTAGAGCGTGTAAATTTTTGGCGCCACCGTATTATTTTGACTGACATTAACCGAAACGCGGGCACAAATTCGTGACATCAAGTTGGGCTTGTATATTCTTTGTTGCTTTTTAAAAAAAATGGGCCTTGGGATGTTATCAGCCCAAAACTCCTTCATTTTGAACGATCTTTAGTACAGGGAAGGAGCAACTCGACATTCACTGTAGAACCCTCTTCTTCATCTCCACCCTCCATTGCTTTGGTAGTACAGTGACAGCTTCGAAAATGCCAGATGTCCATCATCCATTCAATCTCTCATATAATGACAAATCGTAGGGTTTTGTGTAGAATTCCTTTATATATCTACCCTTTCCCCTCAGAATTTTGAAGGAAATCATACAACTACCCTAAAAATTCTGGGCTTTTCTCCTACCTACCCCCTTTTACCGAGTATTGAGAGCCAGTACACGGAGTTTTAGGGTTTGGAGCTGCGCCGTTGGGTCGTCCGAGTTTCTGGTGGTCGAAGCTTTGGAGCCGTCTTCCAAAGCTTGAAGCTCTTTTCTTTGTCTTGGTGCCTCTCGTGGGTATGGAGCTTCCTACTTTTATTGGTTTTGTTCTTCTTTAATCATGTCTCAAACTTGATTCTGTGGGTTAAAGGCATGAACTTGGGAGTAAAATGTTGAGTGTCTTTCCTTTATCTTTTTTTTTTTAATGGTGATGCTGGCTGAATTTTGTTAATGGAGGATGATATTCCTCATTTTGACACCATTTTTTTTTATGTTTAATTCAACTTCCTCCTTGACTTGGTTTTGTTATGATTCTCACTTTATTTTGATGATTAAGGGTGTAAATTTGAATTGAGGGTAAAAGATCGAGTCTTTTTTTTTGTTTGATGATGGCAAAGATCATACTTTGATGATGGCAGAAACACCCTTTTTTTTTTACTCTGTTTTATTTTCATCGAGGCTTTGTAGAAGCTAGTCTGCTACGTCTCGTTGTAGTAGCCTCAGTTTTTTTTTTTTTTGATTTTACTGGTTTTCTTCCTTTATTGCTGATGACTGCAAATCATCGATGAACTCGGTTTCTTTGTTTATTCTGTTGATTTTGTTGATTAAAGACATCTTTGCTGATCATCACGAAGTTGAAGATGGTTTTATAAAAAGTTTGAGAGTTGGATACGAAATTCACACCCATCTAAACTGTTGGAATAAAGCGTCGGCTTATTCGTCGTCATTGATGACCTTGGTCCAATCCCTTTAAACCTTTAGCAGAAAACCCTGGTTCAGAACCTTCAGAAGAAATGGGTACGTCTTTCACTTTTGACAAGTCAGCTAAGTGGTTAGAAAACTGGTTACAAACAAAAAGCAACAGATTCTGCTCTTGTTTTCAGTAAATGTGCTGGTTTATCGAGGCATCTCCTTTTAGCACCTGTAGTCGTTTTGGGAAGAACATCCCTCCATTGGGAAGTAAAACTATTAAGTTTGCAATGCATCTGTTCCTTCCCCTTCTGGTGGCACGAGCTCAGCTAACACCTCGCTCATTGCACGCTTCTTTAACTGGTTTTTTGATATGGTTATGACATTGAAGTTCATAGAGTTCGGGCTTTTCTGAATGATACTTTTTATGATCTTCGTTGCATCCGGAAGTAAAGTTGTTGCGAGAGGATGGTCCATGTGACACGGGTCTTTCCCTCCTTCCATTGAGTTTATCTAAATCTAACAGTGCACAAAGCCTCAAATCATCAGAAGCCGAAAGGTGTTTTATAATTTCAGGTGCACCTAGGGATTCACTAGTGATGGGTGAGTTTCCTTCACTGAGGAATCATGTTGAATTGGAATCTCGAAAGTTGTTGAGGTATTGTCGAGATCACTGGCCCGTATCTTTGGACATTGTCGTAAAGTTCGAAAAGAGGAACAGCCAACAGTTTGAGATTCTTTGGTACAGCAGAGTATTCTCTCTCAGGCAAGTGCACCATGAAAAGCTTTTTACACTCCTTGGGTTTTGTTATGTGAGGAAGACAATAAGTGTACACCACGGTTTCGAAGTTCGGCCTACGCACTCTCCAATCTGCCAGGTTGAACAGCGAAGATAGCACCGAGTTTGCTGGTAAATACGATGTCCCCTTGAACAAGCACCAAGTCTTTACCTTCTGCAAATTCGGCGTGATAGGTCACCTTAAAGTAGGGAGAAGCTTGGGTTCCTCGCGCTCTATAACTTTCAAGTCCGGTGAAAATAAAGTGCGGGTTCTTCACTTGAGAAAACATCGTAATGTATCCACTTCCTCTCCACAAGGGAATGACGAAACTTTGACAATTAGCAGATCTTTGCTCAAAACGAGTCGCTGAACAGGCATGTTTCCATTGTTTACGACTTCGAGGATAACTGCTTTTCTTCCACTATTGAGCGAAATGTTGCTGCCCTTAAGCCACAATTCACCTGGGATTTTATCATCGTCTAACTCTACCCATCAAGCTCGTCTCAGAAACTTATCTGTGTCGTTGTCCTTTGGAGAACCTGACCCATGTATCTCCTTCGCCCAGCAATTATCTTTGCCATATTACCGTTGTTGTTGGTGACAAACACATCGCTCTCATGACAGACAATGTAGTCAACTACAGCAAGGTGACAACAGAAGGGCTGCAATGATTTCAAATCCTCACCAGCAAGCATCTCTTTCGTGTAGAAATTTGGGAAAGATTCCCTAAGCGGTTGTAGGGTATCCAGAAATATCAAACTTACCACAGAGATTTTCTGGTCATCACAGTCAACCTTTCCAATCAAAACAGATTTTAATTCAATGATGTTGTGTTCAGATTTTGTTTGATTTTACTTTCTCTGTTGCTTCTCTTCGATTGTTCTCTGTACCAGATTCGAGTCCTCTGACATTCGAGTTTGTTTCCATGTGTAGGTACCCGAAGATGGTGGTTTTTAAAGAGGTAATGGTGCAGGGCTCATTGTACCTTTATGCATTGGATCGAGAGACCGACCTTCTTAAAGATGGTACACCTTTTATTATTCGAACATCGTTGCGGGATCCCGAAGGCGACGCCGTTCCAATTAGTCCAGCAGACTTCCCACGTCAATTGTCGCAGAGGATGGACAACCCCGATCCTAATGGTCCCACCCTTTACACCCTTGAAAGCCTAATGCATACTCAAGCTGATCGGGACACGAAATATGAGCTTCTCGGTCGTAAGATCATCTTAGGAACCCATCGGTGGAAGTCTAATTGTATTAAACTTCATGGCGCTTTTAAGTACATTCCGGGGTATTGGGAGTGGACTGAAGACATACTAGCTCGTTTCCGTGGACCACTTGAGACGTCTTTTCTTTACTCCGCAATCTACGCCTCGCTCTACTTATATGATAAAGATGTGAACATCCTGCGGTCATTCTTTGAGAGTTGGTGTACTGAGACGAACACCCTTCACACTCTTCAAGGTGAATTTTCAATTTCCCTCCGTGACCTTTACATGCTCGGAAGCCTTGCTGTCCATGGTGAGGTCTATGACGAGACCATTCCCCGACTCAAGGTCTTGAAGGGGCAAGAGCCTCGAAAAGGCAGACGAGTTCCCCGTACGTGTGAGAATCTGTTTGTTGCCTATCATCGCCTAGTGAAGAAGTCACAAGGGCAGGATAAGGTGACGGCTGCTGAATGGATTTCTTTCTGGTGTAAAAGAGGAAATACCTACAATGCTCCAGACAAACCAGGGCGTAAGACCATTAAACGTCCAAAGTCGACTGAAAAACCCAAAGGAAAGATAACTCCTAGGCCACCAACTGAATGGACAAACGCGGAGAAAGAGGTTTTCAACGAGGTCGGAGTTGAAAGGTCCTGGAGAGAAAGTGCTTATCGGGCGGCTTTAATATCGTGTTGGTTATGCGTTTTCGTATTGCCCAAGAATGAGGAAAGGACAATTAGGCCAACCACATTTGAGATAGCGAGTCTAATGGCGGAAGGTCTTACTTTTAGTTTAGCTGTGCCCGTTCTTTCCAGCTTATACAGCGGCTTTCACGATGTAGTCACTCACTCAAACCCTACTTTCTCGGGTGCCATATTCCCTGCTCACTATCTCTATGGTTGGATTGCGCACTATTTTGGGACTTACCACAATTTAGAATCCCGTCCAGAGGGTCCCTCGATGGTGGTGTATTCGGGCGCCCGTGGTGCCAAGGCATGCAAAGACGATAGGGCTCGCGAAATCATCCATGAAGGTCTCGAAATTAACCCTACTTGTTTCAAGCTAGACCAACATGTCGAGGAGTTATTGATCGATAATGGAACTTTGGATCATGACAAGCTTGCTTACCAAATATCACTTCGCTCTTGCTACTTGCCGCTTCGCAGGGCAAATTCTTTTCGTGTCGAACCGTATTGCCCTCATCGTATTGGCCGTCAGTTTGGTTATCGTCAGGACCTTCCTGGTGTACTACCTCGTGGTGTGAAGCATCGCTTGGTCTCGCGTACCGAAGCTTCCAAGTTCTGGAGGTTTCTGTTATTCGCCAATAGCAAAACCCGGGTATCTCTGCCAGGACCTTCGGTAGACTGGCACTCCAATGTTACTGATGATTATAAGGAGTGGTGGGCTAAAGTTGGAGTAGATGACCTGAGGTTGAATGTTGGAGTGCTACTTCGCGAAGCTGATAAGGACTTAAAGCATGGAAAAAATCCGAAGGGTAATGCCAATGTAAAGACTCCGGAGGTGCGCATCGAGGGGAGCTCGCGGAAGAGGCGTGTCAATGAATGTCCAAGCAATGAACCAGAGCTTGAAATTGACCCAAAACACGAGCGTGGTCGTAAGGGGAAAGCACCTGAAACCGCTGCTGCCAATGATGTCTTCAGATAGCTTTTTGACGACGTTTCTAGCTGTTCCGACCTGCCTTTGCAACAGCTAGTAAGCTCTTTTATACCTGCTGACTTTTTTGTTCGATGTTATTTGTTGAAAGAAATTTTGTGATAAGAATTTGGCGTAGTTTTTGGCGGTGTTTTTTTTTACAAAGAAATTTCCTGGCGTAAAGTTTTGATGAGAAGTTTTTTTTTTACAGCGGATTTTAACGCATGTTTTTTTACAGCGGATTTTGACGCAAGTTTTGACGTAAATTTTGACAGCAAGTTTTTTGACAGCCTTTTTTTTTACAGCAAAATCTTACGTGATGAGTTTTACGTGTTTGCGCATGTTTGTCAGCAAATTTTGACAGCTCTCTTTTCTTGGTACTGACTTTTTTTTTTTTAGGAGGGTGATTTAAACTTGGAAGTAGGAACATCGGGTCCGAGGGGAAATGTACCCACTTTGTCACCACCACGTTCGCTGAGGATAATTACCGGCAAGGGTAAAGAGATAAAGCTGATGCCTGCACCTGCTAAACGTTCTACAGGCTTTCGTCATAGCGATATTGGCAGTATGTTTCGAGATGTTGACGAGAATTCGGTAGCAGGGCCCGTAGATGATGCGAGAGGCATGTCTGCTCCCCTCGAAGCTGTTGATATTGAGTCTCAACCCCCTGTGACTTCTTTCAACTTACCGACAACCTATCAAGGGGTTTTTAAGAATGCATTGAAGGAGATTCATTCCCTGTTTCTCATGGAGTTAAAGAATGCAAGCTTTTCTGATGTTGCGAAGGTTGTGGCTCGGGCTAATGATACTCAAGAAAGATACGTCATCTCCAAGGGGATCCTACTCCACTGAAGGAACAAGTCGATGCATATGTTGAGGCCGTAAATGCTTACCTTGCGATGGACCAAACTGTTAAAGAACGTCGACGATCCGCGGATGTCGAACACGTTATTGCCCAGCAACACAAAGACCTTTGTAAGACTAAAACCCTCGTCACCCAAGTACTTTCGGAGCGTGTTGCGGCTGCAAAAGAGTATTCGAGTGTTGCAGAGAAGGTCGTGGCCATGAAGGTTGAATTGGAAGGATTGTGTAAAGCTTCGGAACGTCTACAAGAGGAGATACATAACAAAGGCCATCATCTGAGCATTCTTCAGAAGCAAGTCGAGGGAATTGAGAACACTATAACGGAGCTCGAGGCGCGTCCAAGGGCAAATGCGGAAGAGGAGGCCAAGTTTCAAAGGCAACGGGCTCGACTTGACGAACTTCGTGCTTTACTTTGACAATGATGCAGAGCTTGACTTTTTCATTAGCTTAATGTTTTGCTTGTAATAACGTAGGCCCTTTTCTTTTATTACGAACTACTACTTAACCCTCTTCCCCTTTTTTATTATTCGAAGTGATGTCGATGCTTCGTACGGATAGCCGGCTATTTTGGCTTAATTTTAGACAACTCTTACCTTGCCATGTATTTGCTCTCGGGTGGCGAGCTCTAATTATAAATAACTTTTTGCGTGCTTTCAACTTCGGCCTTCCTTGGGGTTAATCGCGTATGATTGCCCTTTTTTTTTTGTAATTTCTTTTAGCGCGGCCGACTTATTGTGTTTGTTGATTCGTCGTTTGGTGTTCATTTTCTGTCCGCTTTTCGCTTCAACCGTCCAACCAGCAGGTAGTCTCTTTAAAGAGTCTATCATATGTTGTGTTTCTTGCTCCAGTGAAGTCTACTTAGCATGCTGCTGTGTTACAATGTCATCATTGGCTATGCTTTGATTTTTTTATTCAATGAAGAACAGTAAGTCTTGAGTACACAAGACACTTGGATTTTGCGGCCATTTTTGATCTTGATTTGAATGACTGAAAAATTCTTTGAGGTGAAAAACAAATATTCGAAGCAACGAATACATATTTTTTTCGGGTGTGGCTGCACTTGAGTGTTGTGTGCACTCGAGCTGCCTACGTACTCGTAAAACACTTAAAAGTAAAATTACGAGATCAAGCCGACGTAGTTCAGTTTTTTTTTTTTTTTTTTTTTTTTTTTACAAAGTTTATTAATATTATTGTTATTATTATTATTAAGAAATATATTATTGTGTATATATTTTTTTTTTATATGCGAGAAACATATATTTTTTTTTGGGGGGTGGTCAGACTCTAAGGCCATATGATACCCAAGTCAGCCACGTGCGAAAACACTTAAAAGTAAATCACGAGATCAAGCCAACGTAGTTCAATGCCCTTTTTTTTTTTTTTTTTTTTTTTTAATGTATACTACTAATATTATTATTTTTTTTTTTACTATTAATACTATTATTTTTTTGTTTTTTTTTTATGTATAGATATTACGTTGTGTGTGTTTATTTGCAGTTTAAACTCTTGCTTAGGAGGATCCTGTTGCAGTTTTAGCTCTTACTTAGGAGCATAGTGCCTCTTGTTTCAAGTGTAGTAGCGCTTAAGGAATTTGCCGTTAATCGGTCCTACGCACACGCCATCTTCATCAACGATCTTGTATGTCCCGTTTGTGTAGACCTCTTGTACCGCATATGGCCCGTCCCACTTTGAGGTGAATTTGCCAGTAGGTTTATGAGAAGTGATAATTGGTCTTCGCACAGCGAGTACTAGATCTCCCTTTTGGAATGATCGAGGGCGCACCTTCTTGTTGAATGCACGGGATATGCGCGCTTGATAGCATTGTAGCTTTTGTTGCGCTTGTAACCTTTTCTCATCCAAAGCTTCTAACTCCGCCAAGCGTAACTTGTCATTTTCATCCTCGGTTAACCCTTCTTGTATCGCGACACGCAAAGATGGGATTTGAATTTCAAGAGGTAGCACTGCTTCGACGCCGTATACCAACGCATATGGGGTTGAATGGGTTGGCATCTTGAACGTGGTTCTGTATGCCCATAGTGCTTCGCCAATTCTTTCATGCCAGTCTCGTTTGTGCTTTGCCACCACCTTACTCAACAGGCTACACAAGGTTTTGTTAAACGCCTCGGCTTGCCCATTTGCAGGTGCATTGTACATTGATGATTTGTGTTGTTTGAACTTGAAACTTTCGCACAAAGCGGTGATGATTTTATTAAAGAATGGCGTCCCATTGTCAGTTATCATGCGTTGTGGTACACCATACCTATAAATTATCTGAGTGCGAATAAAGCTTGCAACATTTTCCTTCTTGACCTCGCGCAACGTACTTGCTTCTGCCCATTTCGAGAAGTAATCAGTCGCAGCGAGTATGTACGCATGACCATTGGAAGCCTTAGGAGTTATAGGCCCAACTACATCCAGTCCCCACATTTCGAAGGGCCAAGACGATATAGTAGGATGCAATGGTTCAGGAGGTTGGTGTATGAAGTTCGCGTGAAATTGACAAGCTTGACATCTTTTCGCAAAATCCATGCAGTCTTGCACCATTGTCGGCCAATAGTACCCCATTCTTTTGACGCGATCATGTAGTTTAGGTCCAGATTGGTGGGCTCCACATACTCCTGCATGAGCTTCATGCATTGTCTCCATCGCTTCATCCTTGCCAAGACATCGCAACCATTGTCCATCGAATGAGCGCCTGTAAAGTGTTTGCTTGTAATGGATGAACCTTGGTGCCCTTCGGCGTATTTCCGTCTTATGCCTTGGATCGTCTGGTAGCTTCTGATTTTCCAAGAAGTCGATTATAGAGTGTCGCCAATCATCCTCGTCAATTGTGCATACACAAATCATGTTGGAGTTCTCTATGATTTCTTCTGTATTTGACAGTGATACAGCCCAGCGATTGCAAACAGGAACAAGAGTAGTCTCATCTGCCCCCAGTGCCAAAGTAGCTGCGAGATTGGCGAGTGCGTCAGCTAACTTATTGGCACTTCTTGGGACATGACCGATGTTGACTGTATCGAATCTGTTGAGCATCTGAACCGTCTGTCTTTGATACGGGATCAAGTCTTCCTTTTTTACTTCATAATCCTCCAATACTTGGTTGATCACTAGTTGAGAATCTCCAAATATGTCGATGTCTTGTGCTCCCACCTCGATTGCCATTTGTAGACCCAGTAGGAGAGCTTGGTATTCAGCCATATTATTTAAGCATAACTCAGTGAGCACAAATGAATACGGCAACATATGACTTTCGGGACTCAGTAGTACCACTCCAGCACCGGCTCCGTCGCGTCTTGCAGCACCGTCAAAATACATTTGCCATGGAGGAAGCACGTCGATGTAGAATATGTCCTCACCAGGCAAGTTGTCTTCGAGTTCCCATTCTGCTGGGATTGGGTGATCAGCAAAGAAATCAGCAATGGCTTGTCCCTTAATTGCCTTTTGAGGAACAAATACGAGGTCATATTGCCCGAGAAGCATTGCCCACTTTACGAGTCGTCCTGACAAAACAGGTCTCGAGAGTATGTACTTGATTGGGTCTGCCTTGGAAACTATGTGCACAATATGTGCTTGCATGTAATGTCGCAACTTCTGGATGGCGAATACTAGCGCAAGACATATCTTCTCTAGGGGTGAGTAGTTAAGTTCCGCCCCTACCAAGGTACGACTCAAATAGTACAGGGCTCTTTCCTTGCCGTCTTCATTATGTTGAGCACACATTGCTCCCAATGAGCGTTCTTGCGCGGCAACGTACAAGATTAAAGGCTTTCCAGGGATTGGTGCCCCCAAGACTGGTGCGGTAGACAAGTACTTCTTGATGCTGTCGAAAGCGTGTTGGCATCCATCGTCCCAATGGAATGGAGCATCCTTCTTCATAAGGTGGCTAAATGGTTGACAGCGTCCGGCCAAGTTAGAAATAAATCTCCGAATGTATGCCAGACGTCCTTGCAATCCGCGTAGCTCCTTTAAATTTCTTGGTGGTGTCATTTCTTGTATTGCCCTGATTTTGGTTTGATCAACTTCGATGCCTCAATGTCGAACGATAAAACCTAGGAATTTTCCAGAGGAGACGCCGAATGCACATTTTAAGGGGTTCATTTTGAGATGACATTTCCGCAGCCTTTCAAAGACAGTGCGAAGGTCATCGATGTGAGTTCTCCTGAGTTTTGATTTGACGACAACATCGTCAACATAACACTCAATCGTTTTATGCAGCATGTCATCGAATATTCTTTGCATTGCACGTTGATATGTTGCACCAGCGTTTTTTAGACCAAACGGCATTACCTTATAGCAGAATATCCCCTTTGGGGTACGAAACGCCGTTGCTTCTTGGTCTTCAGGCGCCATCAAGATTTGATTGTAACCAGCTGTACAATCCATGAACGAAAGTGCCTCATGTCCCGTCGTTGCTTCAATCATCAACTCAGTGACAGGTAGTGGAAAATCATCTTTTGGACATGCTTCATTGAGATCCCTGAAGTCGACGCATACTCGCAGTTGTCCATTTTTCTTTCTCACCGGGACAATGTTGGCTATCCAGGTAGGGTATTTGACTTCTCGAATGAAGTCGGCTTCGATCAACTTATTGACTTCCTTTTCGATCTCGGGAATCAACTCAGGTCTAAAGCATCGCTGGCGTTGCTTCTTAGGGCTAACGCCCTTCTTGATGGCAAGACGATGCATTGCAATTTTTGGATTAAGCCCTGGCATTTCACTGTAAGTCCATGCGAACACATCTTTATATTCTTTTAGCAAGGCGAGGTATTGATCTTCTTCTTCCTTAGTTAAGAGAGCGCTAACGAAGACGGGTCGTGGATCTTCCGTGGTGCCCAAGTTCAACTCCTTTAGTTAAATCGGCGGTTGATTGCCCTCCGTCTTCGAGTGTTTTTGGCGCTTCATCGACCTCTACTTCTTCATCGTTGTCGTGGACCTCCTCTACAGTTATATGGCACGACATAATGACATCATCAGCTGGTTTTTCATCCTGATCAATTCCCTTTTTCGTGATTGTGTCTCTGCTTTGTTTGGACTGGGTCGGTTGATTGGACGAAATCACCATGCGCTTTTTTGCTGGCAGGGGCTTCTCTTTTACACTTTTCGCAGCTTGTTGGCGTTTCCTGCGAGCAGAAATAACACTTCGAAGGTCAAAACCGATCTCTGCATCCTCCAGGTTTATATTATCACATTTTTCGTCACGCGTTGGGGCTTGCAAGCGACTGAAAACTGATGTCTTTGGTGCCTTTAGGTGACTGAATGTTGATACCTCCCTGTTTTTACCGCATTCACATCGAGTGGTAAGCCTACTGAGTGCCGAAGTGCGCCCTAGGCGGCTGAATACTGAAGAGCGTGACCCTATTCTGTTAAAGACGGATGTGGCTGGTCGACAAGGCTTTTTTGCAGTTTCTTCTTTTGCCTCCTCCACTGTTATGTGTTGGGAAGAGATTTGGGTTCCTCTTTGACGTCCTGAGATTTTTACCGGTGTCGAAGGTTCGAACCCAAGGCCGACTCTGGACGTTGCAAAGTCATCTCCCTTCCTGAAAAGCTCCCGTTGGGTTTTGTTGAGGCCATAAGGCTCTGCATTGATGATACTGCCGAGTGGTGTTGGGTTTTCAAAGTCATATCTAGCCTTTGCCAAGAGCTTGTATGCATTGGCGTTGAATAATCCACGTTCTTGTGTAGGAGGTGTTTTGTTTGTCGCAAAGACGGATCCTGTTGGAGGAGGCTTCTTAATTTGTGACTGCGTGGAACTGGGCAGCGGGATGACCATCTTCTTGGCCCACTCCTTCGGGGTATCGTTGTGATTGGCTTGCCCTTGAAGAGTGGACTTAGAGTTTTGAAGTTCGGCAAAAGGGCTTTGACCTTCCTTTCGTCGCGACTTCGGAATGTAGCGCAAGACAGGTGTTGGAGTTACTTGTGGCTGTTCATGTATTATAACCGGGGTAACATTCGTAGGGTCGTTCTTAACCTCCTCTTCTTTCTTTGGCTTTTCTTCAGATGATTTGGCGTTAGTTGCTGACTTTGGCGGTATTGTATTTTCCTGCTTTCTGCCCCCTTTTCCCGTCGACGCGATCGTGGTGGGCAAGAATTCACTCGAGGTGTCATTTCCGTCAAAGAACTTTGCATCCGCGAACAATGAATCAGCTTTGGTAAAGGGTTTAACATCACCGTTGATCTTCCGTTCTCCTCCTCGATAATACTTCAAACACTGATGGAGTGTGGATGCTACGACGCCGTTTTCATGAGCCCAAGGTCGGCCTAATAGCAATTTAAACGAGGTCTTAGTATTAATGACATGGAACAAAGTGTCGGATGATAAGTCGTCCATGGTGAGGTTGACGCGAATTATGCCGACAGCGCGCTCGCCATTTAAGTTGAAACCGTGTATCGTCGTCCTGCTTGTGGACAATTCCTTCATCGTAATACCTAGTTCCGTCAGGGTTGCTTTTGGCATTAAATTAACACCGGATCCTCCGTCCACCAAGATGCGGTTTATCCTATGCCCTCGTATATATCCTACGACATACAACGGTCTGTTGTGCAATTCTGAGCCAAGTAGTAGGTCTTCATCTGAAAAAGACAAAGTGGCATTACAAGATGCACACTTGGGAATCAACTCCCAGGCTTTGTTGGCATCGTCATTTGGTTCAACGTATAGCGCGGGATTTCTCAAAGCTTGAGCCATATGTTGACGTGCTTCATCTGGGAGGTGAAAGATTTGTTTCCATCCCATTTGCGTGGGCAAAGTTCTAAGTGTTGCTTGCACCTAAGCATCTTGGTACAGGTCTTCGATTTCCGGAACTTCTTGCGTTGTAACCTCTATTCCCTTGTCTTTTTGAGCTTCGACGTCGCTCGTTGTTGCAACTGAGATTGTGTTGACGCTAATCTGGGTAGGACGAGCCTCGAGGTGGTACTTCCTTGAGGTGCTGGGTTGTCGTGGTTTCAAATGCAACATTGCTTGCCTTCTTGACTTCCTATGGGTTACTAACGTCCATCCTTCGTCGTGGATTGCCTCTCTGTTGGTATTTGGAGTTGAGGACGCGCTTTGTGAGTTAAGTGATGGTGACTTTGTTCTTACTGATACATGCACGGGTTCAAGGCAGCCGAATTGTATGACGTATATGTCCCACTTTTCCCTTGGTCCTTGAGTCATTTTTCCGGTTGTGATCTTACGCTGAGCAACAGGGTCACTTGTTGCGGTTGTGTGGTTTGTTGTTACACAATCCTCGCAGTCTAAGATGATTTTACCGTCCCTTGCTAATTGCATGATCTTCTCCTTGAGAGTGATGCATTTCTCAAGTGGATGGCTCACCAATCGATGATAGCGACAATAATTTGGATCGTTCACCCTATTGGCTTGATTCGGTCGTTTTCACTCTGGTAGCTGAATGATCTTCTTTTCTAAGAGGTCGTCTAACATGCCAGCCAAGTCTGAGTCAGGGAAAGGGTATTCTTTAGCTTGTAATTCTTCAAACGTAGGTCTATCGCGGTTGAAGACCTTTGTGTTGACCTCTTTCTTCTTCTCGTACTTGGGTTTTGCAGATACCTTCACGGGAGTGCTACTACTAGTGACGGTCATGGCTTCCTTAGGCGGATTCTTGGAAAACTTATCGTTCTTCTTAAATTCCTTCTTCTCCACGGGTGGCTTGACAGATGATGTACGACCCTTGGCACGAGCTTTGAAGGTGATTTCCATGTCGTGAGCGCGTGTTGCTAGCTCTTGGAAGCTCCTGGGCTTAATTCCGTTCAATATGTATAGAAGATCCCACTTCATTCCGTTAATGCACATCTCAACGGCCGAGGTTTCGCTCAATCGATCCTTACATTCTAAACATAGCGCACGCCATCGATTGATGTAGTCAACGACTGGTTCATCTTCCCACTGAGTGGTGTTCGTGAGTTCACTCATGCTGACAATACGTCGAGTGCTGTAGAATCTGTTCAAGAATTCGTCTTCCATCTCGCTCCAGCTACTGATGGATTCAGGGTCAAGGTCAGTGTACCAATCGAATGCAATTCCCTTAAGAGAACGCACAAATTGCTTCACCAGGAGGTCGCCGTCGGTTCCCGCATTGTTGCATGTCTCGATAAAATGAGCAATGTGTTGTTTTGGATTGCCCTTTCCATCAAACGGTTGAAACTTTGGCGGTTGATATCCTGCTGGCATGAGCAGACTATCAATCCTCTTCGTATAGGGTTTGACGTATCGTGAGCTGTTCAAATGGCCATCGCCCAATTGACTCTTAATTGCGCTGACGATTAGTCCTTGGAGGTACTTTTCGTTGAAGTCACCCGCTGTGTTTTTTGGTGGTTTCTTCTTTCCTGCATCGTCTTTCTTTGGTTCTTCATCTTCGTCCTCTTTCTCTTCTTCGAATTCGCTATCGCTGAGCTGGCTCTTGTTGTCCTTGTTGCGTAGGTCTTCCATTTCCTTTGATAGCTCTTCGATCTTCTTATTCTTTTCTTCATTATCCTTCTTGAGCTGGTCCATAAGTTTCATCATCTCGGACATTTGTTCCTCAATCGTTTTTGCTCCAATCGTCATGACGGATGCAGAGGCAGAAGTTGCAGGGTTAATGACTTTCTTTGATGACGCTTTCTTTGATTGCATAGGAGACGGGCTGTTGGCCGGTAGCTTCTCGCTCTCTTCTTGTGTTGGAGACGAAGCGTTGACCAAAGCAGTAGCAGCGGCGATGACAGACTCAATTGAATATACGCGGGGTCTCTTAGGAACCCTTGCGGCGCGCAAGCTAGTTGCAGCTGCGTTGACTGCCGCCTTCTTCATCATTCCCCTAGTGCAAATGCCCATCGATTGTTCGTTCGTGGTTGAAGCAGCGAGAGTGGTCGGCTCCTTGAGCACAGCGGCGTATGTCTTCGCGGTTACGCAGGTGTTGTTCTTGTGGGATGTCATCCTTTAAAGTGTTGGTAGAGATGAGAGGTAGAGGTTTTCACGTCGGGTTCACCAAAATTTGTTGACACAAATTTGTATTAACGAGGTAACGAAATACAAAGTAATGTAACAAACGAAATTTATATTAATAATCAAAGTTACGCTTACAACCTCTATTACAATCCTCTGATTCTACAACGAATGCGAAATTAAATATTTGTAGTAACTTTAATTGCAATCTAATATCTGTCGCAGGTACGTATTGCAACAAATGACGTATGCGATTACAACGAATGATTACAACGGAAATGTATCGTTGTAGCTTAACGTGTAATCTTGACGCGGGTGTATTGCTATGGAAGCGATGTATCCCCGTAGTCGGTGTAATTTGTATTAGGTAATGGGTGTTGGTTTGTAACCCCTTGTATGAGTTTTATCCCCTTGAATTGGTGCTTGTATTGTATTGTATTGTCTTGGATGTATTTGTTGTGTATTCTCCCTTTAATATTTCTTCTCTAATCTCCTTTTTTCCAATCCCCCCCTTTGAATGAAATGAGTAGTATTTATAGAAGTTTCTCCCATCAAAATCCTCCTTGGATTTGTTTATGGGCCTTGTTTGATGTATTAAGTCCCTTAATGGGCTAACTTAATATTTTGGCCCATTTTGGATGTTTCTTGATCCAACTAAGGTATTTGAGCCCAATTTGAGTCTTTCTCGGGTTTAAGATCCAACCGTCCATCGCGTGACTCGGGTCAACCCTTTTAATTTTGCGAATCGAAGTAATTTAATAAATTAAATCGGATTAGAATTCGATATTAACCCAAAATAATTTACTTAATTAATTTATTGGCACCTAATAAATTTTTAGTGCCTACAGGCATAGTCACGGGCGCCTCAAGATCAACAGTAGAAGTAGAAGTAGAAGGTGGAGTAGTGTCTCCTTCGTAAAACGATGATTCCGCACGAAACTCTTCGTCTGAAACTTCCACGACCTCAGGTCCGTAAGCCTGGGCAATCTCCTTGAAGAAGTTACGCGACCGGCGAAAAGTACGCTCAGGTTCAGGATCGAATGGAACTAAACCTGAAGGTGACCTGCGCATAAACAAAAACTATAAGGAGAAATAAGCAACAGTTTCCCCGGCAACGGCGCCAAAATTTGACACAGTTAAGTCGTATCGACGATATCAAAAATAAACCCTACGGACTACTAACAATAGCTAGCGGTAAGAAGGGGTCGAACCACAGAGAAACGAAGACTCGCAAGACACTTAGTTGCTAGGCTATTCCTAAAGTAACAATCTTTGGGTTGAAAAGCTATAAAACTAACAGCAAGAAATAAAAGAGGGATAAAACGATAGATAGAAAGGCTAGGGCTTCGGGTTCCTTATGACAATAATCCGGATAATATAACTTTCAACAAGATAGCAATCAATCAGATTAAGCAAGGCGATTAGGATAAAACACGCTCTCTCGAATCAATGTTGCCTTAAGTTCAATTTAGCGGGCTCTCGCGACTTACTAAATCAACTTATCAATTACGCGTAGTGGTCTAATACTGATTAGGCTTTCGATCTTAAATCAATATTACCCTAAGTTCAATTAAATCAAGGCGTCCCTAAATTCAATTGATAATTAAACGCGCAGGAAGAAATCGCACAAGCATAAACTAATCAATTACAACAATTTAATCAAAACACCGGATTAAAGGCATAATTCCCCCTCAACCCTAGTTAAGGGTTTAGCTACTCATAATCGGGGTAAAAGACATATTAATAATTAAATAAAGCAAATTAAGAGCAATAGACATGAAATTACCGATTGGAAATAAACTTGAAATTAATCCTAAGTACCGACGGTTACAAAGCTTGAAAAATAAAATCAATGGATGCTTGAAGTTTTCTAAAGAGAGCCAATTCTCAAAAGCAGTAAAAATTGTAAACTAAAAGATACTTAACCTAACTCTCGAAATTCTAATATATAGTATTCCTAAAAATATTAAAATAATTAAAATACAGAATAAATCCGTCAAATAAAAACCCAAGGCCGGCCGGCCGGCTGCCGGTCGGCCACCGAATACGTAGCCCAAATTTTGGGCCTAAAAATCTCCGCGAAAAGTCAAAAGAAGCCGTTAGCCGTGGACCACGGCCGAGTTTGACCGGCCGACACTAATAAATGGACCGGACTTCTCTTTGGGCCCTTGAATTTCTTCTACTTGGGCCTTGACCCTTGAATTCACTCGAGCCTTGACTCTTGAATTTCGCCCAAGCCACACTTCACTTCAATCCCGAGCTCGCCTTCGCCTCGGCTTTGGGGTTTCCGTCATAACTTCCATTTTTCAGCTCAAATGCACGGAAATGCTACAAATTCCTGCAAACCACAGAAAAACACCAAAAGCGCTACTCGAGCGATATGTGAGAACAAAATGGCCCTAAAGGGCGCATTTTGACAATAAAAAGCAGCTCGAGACGGGGGTAAAAACATATAAAAATAACACATATCATAACCTCACCGTCAAACTCTAAAGTTAACGAACCACTAGCCACATCGATTTTGGTATTTGCCGTTTTAAGAAAAGGTCTCCCTAAAAGCATTGGGGCGGCAAATTGATCTCGATTCATATCCAACACATAGAAATCGGCGGGAAACACAAGTTTTTCCACCTCAACCAACACATCCTCCACAATTCCCTTAGGATAGGTATTCGATCGGTCCGCTAATTGGATTACTACGTTGGTCTTAACTAAAGGGCCTAGATTAAGGGTGTCATACAAAAAAGATGGCATAACATTGATCGAGGCACCCAAATCTAACATTGCATTAGCGACCTTCTTCCCCCCGATAGTACAAGGTATAGTGAACATTCCCGGATCATTACATTTTGGAGGCATTTTCTTTTGGAAAATAGCCGAGACATGTTCACTTACCCTCACTTTTTTAGTGGCCTTGAGCTTGTTGTTACGTTTTACCGTACACAACTCCTTCAAAAACTTAGCATACCTAGGCACACTTTTTAGCAAATTAATCAAGGGGATGTTTACCTCACACTTACGGAAAGTTTCGTAGATGTCTTTATCTTGCTTGAACTTCCGTGTCTCCTTGAGAGCGCTTGGGAGTGGGGCCTCCGGCTCATAGATCGGTGATCTCATGGGAGGGACGTTATCATCATGGCTCTCCTTGGGAGGTACTTGGTGAGAACCACTTTCCACCACAATAATCTCATCTTCCTCGACTCGCTCGACGGGTACCGGACGAGAAGATGAATTCCTAGCTCTTTTACCACTCTTTTTCTCCGCCTCTTCAAGTTGCCTTCCATTTCTCAACGAAACGGCACTCACATTAGGATTCGGGACGGTAGAGGGGGGTAACTTGTTAGAATCCCGGGCTTCAAGTCGACCGATGGCACTCGACATTTGGCTCATTTGCCTCTCAAGGTTAGAGATACTCGACTTGCTCTCTTGTTGACCTTGGAGCATGGTGGTTTGCAAATTGTTCAAATTTGCATCAAAACTACTCACGGAGAGCGCCAAAGATCGAACTAACTCCTCGGTCGACATATCTTGGTTTAAGCGAGAAGGGTTAGAGGGATGATTTTGTGGTTGGGAGTTGTAGGGTGGTGCTTGTTTGGGTTGAAATGAGCTTGATGTGTTGAATTGAGATTGAGGTTTCGGATTGGAAAATCGGTTGTTTTGTGAGTATTGAGGGTTTTGAGAATAGTTTCCTCCTTGACCTTGATTCCACTTCGATTCTTGAGGCTTTTCTTGGTTAGACCACCTCAAATTAGGATGATCCTTCCATCCCGGATTGAAGGTGTTGGAATGAGGGTCATAATTTTGTCGTGGAGGTCTATTACCAAAGGCACCAACCGAGTTCACCGCCTCCATTTCACTTCCAAGCATTTGAGGGCACATGGAAATATCATGTGTTTGAGAGTCGCACATACCACACACTTGAGCTTTATGACCTTCTTTCTCATGCATAAGCTTCTCGACCATAGCGGTTAAAGAGCTCATTTGGTTCATAAGCTTGGTGTCATGGCTCGATTGTTGTTCTTTCAACATGTGCACCCCTCTTGACTTAGTTCTAAAGTGTCTAGAACTAGCCGAGAGCTCTTCAAATAAAGTATTAGCTTGCTCAACGGTCTTGTGTTCAATTGTACCTCCACCCGCCGCCTTTACCATCCTTGCTTCCTCCAGTAATAAACCGGTGAAAAAGTACATAATAAGATCTTGGTCGGCGTACCCATGGTAAGGGTAACTCGCACACATCCTCTTGAATCTCTCCCGATATTCATACATCGTCTCCCCTTCGAGTTGCTCAATATTGGAGATTTGCTTCTTTAGGAGGGACGACTGTGAAGCGGGGAAGTACTTAGCAAGGAACAATTGCTTCATGGTTTGCTAAGTGGTGACCGAATTAGGTGGAAGGAAGTAGAGCCAATCTCGAGCGGCATCCTTTAGGGAGAAAGGAAAAGCTCGAAGTTTAAGTTGCTCCTCGTCAACACCATCCGGCTTCATTGAAGAACACACCACATGGAATTCGGCAAGATGTCTATTAGGATCATCTCCCGCTCTACCGTAGAAGCTAGGCAAATGGTGGATGATTCCCGACTTCAAGGCATGGTTTTGCCCTTCCTCGTTCGGTGTAAAAGTGATGCACAACGGTTGTTGTGTGAGATCGGGAGCGGTAAGTTGTCTCAACGTGCGATTTTCGGGTGGTCCCGCCATGTTTAAGGGTTGAGGCTCTTCGGGTACGGCAAATATGTTGTGAAAACCTTCGATGTCGTCCACGATTTCTTCCTCGTGATCCAATTCGAAGACAATATCGTCGGGCGTAGAAGGTTCACCAATGACTCGACGAAGATCTCATAACGTCTTTTCGATCTCTAGATCAATGGGTGCAATTGGAGGTCGATATGACCTAGTTGGGTACATGCAAGAAGAAATAACCTACAAAATAAAAACAACACTAAAAAGGTAAAATTCTACCCAACACTTGAGTGAGACTCAAGTTTGGGTTACAAAGAGGACTAAAAACTATTACACTAGCAATAAAAGCAACAATAAATACTCTCTAAAAGATGCTAACAATAAATAACTAGACAAACAACTATGCAAAAGAGAAGAACTAGGAAAACTAGGAAACTACACAACTAACTAACTAACTAACTAACTAGCAAAGAAGAAACAAGAAAGACTAATGCCTTCCCCGGCAACGGCGCCAATATTTGACGCGCCTTTTACGTCGCTAATAAAAGTGGTCAAATTAACAAATTTATAAACCTATTCGATTCACACAAATAAGTAGTTTAGTGATAAGAATAGGGTCGAACCCAAGGGAAGGACCAATCAAGGCTAAAGTCACAATGCACAAATGTAAGAATAAAGGGGGGGTTTAATTGATTGATTTAGTCGAAACTAGGTTGCAAGTATTAAAAACGAAAGATATTAAGATGAGGAAGGCGCTTTTGGTGTAAAAACAAGGGGTCAACCCTTCTCAATTGATCAAGTGAGTGTAAGGATATAAACTATTTCAAATGAGCAATTCATCGATCACATTCTATGCATATACGATACTTAAGCTTGAATCGGCAAACAAAAGCATACAACACATTCCACACAAGATGAATCGGCAACTAACATGTTTCATGCACCACATGCAAGAATGGACATAAGATGAATGTAAGAAAACTATGATGAAAACACAAACAAGAATCGGCATGTAGGGTTTCGCATCAATGATTCATACTTTACTCCTTAAAACATGATTAAAACAAGGTGAATCAACATTCAAGACGATAACACATGCTATTAGTGTCAAACATGAAGAATTTGAGAAATTCCAACATAAACTCACAAATCCTCAAGCATGAAATCAAAGGATTTGCACAAAAGATCAACACTTTATACAAAACCAAAGATTAAATAATAACAAACACAATAAGGAGTAAATACTCAAATAAAATAGATTAAGTTAAAGATCCTCACTTTGATCAAGAGAGTTGGGAAGAACACCCATGAATTACACCAAAAGCTAGAGGGTTTAGTTACCCATAATCATCCAAACATTAACTAAATTGTTGAGAAAATCCATAAACATGAAATTAAAAACTAATTAAAGAGTAATTATTTGAAAACTTAACATAATCTCTCTCCCAATTTTCCTCTCTCTAAAGCTGCTTAAAAGATAATATGAAAGATAAGATACGAAAAACCCTTTAGCAAACCCTTAAAACTCGTTTCAAAATAAACAAAACGATGCGCACTGAGAAATGCGCCCCAGGCGCATATGGAGGCGCCATAGGCGCTCAGGCGCCCTGGGCGCAACTCAGGCGCCCCTGGCGCATATCTCCTGGTCATTTTCCCACGATTTTCTTCAATTCCATACTTAGCCAATTTTCATCTACTCTTCTTCAATGTCTTTCTTGAACCCTTTGGCTTGACTTCATTGACTTGAACGAATTCTCGGGTTGGCTTTATGGTCATGGTTTGTGCTCGGCTCCGACTTTGACTTTGACTTTCTCGTTGACTTTGACGTTGACTATTGTGCGATTTTAGCTTGAATCCTTGTATTCGTGAAAGCGCTAATAAAACCATCTAAAGAGACGGAAATACTTCGAATTCGACGCTTAAAACTCGCACTTTAACCTCGAACAAACGTGTCGTATCACTATGTCTTCATTACCGGAAATAATTGTCAATTTATTACTTGTTACTCATAATAATCATATTTGCCCAATTATATTCATAAAACCTAATATATTCATAAACCCTAACTTAAAAATTAATTATTTTTCACAATTATAAAATTAAAACATGCTCAGATTCATAACCACAAAGAAATAAAACAAGAATGATAAAGAAAATTAGAAAAAAAAAAAATCGAACTTTCATTAAAAAAACGAAAATCATACAAAAACAACCCAAAAAACAAAATCAAAACTTACCAATTTCGTCTTGTATATGTTTTCATGGAGTATGACAGCAAATAGCTTAAGATTTAATAGAGTTTTCATGGTTTTTTGAATAATTTGAAGGTTGAGAGGAGGAACACGAATGGGTGAATAATAATTAGGGTTTTTTTTCTTTTGGGGGTAATTTTCTTTTTGGGGTAAATACGCAGCAACTGCCAACTTCCATTTATTCTTTTATTTTATTTTTTTTTTGGTGAAATGTAAGTCATTTGTATTTCAAAACCAAATATACAATCAATTTGATTACAAGCAATGTTAACTCTACTTCAATCCAATGCTAACTAGCCAATTATAAGTGCTCAAAGTTAACTTATCCTTATCTACCATACAAAATCGTCTCCTAAGCGCATTTTTCATTTGTTCCAACACTATCTCAACTCCTTGCACGGCAAGTTCAGTCCAGGCACGGTTTCTTTCTCTCCAAGTGAAGTACACCAGAGCCTGTATCAGTACCATGGTACACTTCCTTTGGCAGACGCTTCCGCAAAGAGCAGAAAACCAAATATCAGCTGTGTCATTCAACACGGGTAACGCAGACCATCCAGCCCAACGTAGCATCAGCTTTCTTGAGTAAGAGCACTTCCAGAACAGATGCTGGTGATCCTCTTTATCAGTTCCACACAAAGGACAGAGATCATCACTACACACGGCCCATAACAGTAGCTTAACTTTCACAGTCAATGCATCCCTAGCCATCATCCAAAATATAAACCGATGCTTGGGAATAGCCCATTCAATCCACACATCCTTCCACCACTAAACTTTAGGCAAGTGAGTCCTACAAAGGTCATAAAGTGACTGACCAGTATACCCTTTCTCGGTCCAAAGAGCCATTCACCATTGTCAAACCCCCCAGCAAGCTTCTCCTTAGCCCGACAAATCATTTTCCATCCCCATGAAACATCTCCTCTCATTGTATAGGGTAAATATTTTAGAAATAGTATAGGGTAAATATTTTAGGGGTAAATATTATTTTTTTATCTTTTATTTTATTTTTATTTAAGAAATAGTATAGGGTAAATATTTTAGGGGTAAATATGTAATTGTATATACATGGGTATTTGTAGTACCATACACATGGGTGTATGGTATAATAATTTATCATCCCTATGTAGACCTGGCAAACGGGTCAATCAGGTCGGGTCATTTTGGGTTTGATTGAAGTATCATATCGGGTCGGGTCGGGTCATTTTGGGTCGATATCGGGTCATCTGTTATCGAGTCATTTCGGGTTCGGGTCAATTCGGCTCGGGTCGGGTCGGGTCCCTGTCGGGTCAAAATGAAATTTTTTGGTAAAAGAAACATTTTTTTTTTCCGTCAAAAGGTTACTTTTTAAGGTTTTTACGTATATAATTGACGTTAATTGATTATACGATCTCGAATAAGTTATTTTTAAATCATTTGAAGTCACCAAGAATATTTGGGTTTCGGGTCAATTTCGGGTCAAGGCATAATCGGGTCGGGTCTGGGTCGGGTGGGTTCATTTCGGGTTCGGGTCAATTTCGAGTTTGCGATTGTCGGATCACTTCCGGGTCTCGGGTCAGCCTTATCGGGTCAGGTTAATCAGGTCGGGTCTGTTTTGTCAGGTCTACCTACTAGTGTGTGTCGAGTGGATGCCTCTGCCATTAGACCTGGCAAACAGGTCGTATCGTGTCGTGTTCGTGTTCGTGTCACGTATAAATGGGTCACTCACCCCTCAACCCAAACCTGACCCAATTAATAAATAGGTCATTAGTGCTTGACCCAAACCCAACCCGTTTATATTTTAAATGACCTGACTTGACCTGTTTAACCCATTTAAATAAATAGGTTAAATTTTAACCCGCTCGACCTGTTTGACCTATTAAACCTATATAACACATTAAAAAATTTTAAGCATTAAAACACCACAAATAACTTTATAGTCAAAATCAAAATTTTAAAGAAAGAAAGATTTTGTTACTCTGTAATATTTTATTTTGATTTTTGAATTTCAAAGCAAAAAAAAAAAGTATAATAGTATTATATATGGGTTAAATGGGTTATCGGATTAACCCACACGTTTAACCCATTTAATTAAACAAGTCTTTCGTGTCAGATTCGTGTCTGGAAAGCTTGACCCAAATCCAACCCATTTATATTTCGTCTCGGGTTCGTGTCAACCCACTTACTTAAATGGGTCATCACATAGTGACCCAAACCCATTTATTTCGTGTCGGGTTCGTGTCGTGTTTTCGTGTCGTGTCACTTTTTGCCAGCTCTATCTACCATCATCGTAAACCATGTTCGTACTTTGTAAGTATGCAAGTATCAAGAACAAAAATAGCAGTTCTAAAAGATAAAATTGTTCATTACATCCTTATTAAAATAAATTTTGAATATTATACCTTATATAATTTTCTTATAAACTTACCTATAGAATATCAATTTTTTTTTTTAAATTGCTCCAAAATGAGAATTAAAAAATATTTTAATACTCTATATATTTCAGTTATTTGTTTATATTTCTATCATTATCTTTTAATTTTTTTTTTTTTATAAAATATAATTTTGTGATTTTTGTCTAATTTATATTTTATGATATTTAATATAACAATTTTTCTAAAATGTAAATACTAAATCCATAAAAAAAAAAAAAAATATTCAAAGTATAACTTAGTTTGTATTTTATTTTTGGTGAAAGGTAATTCAATTAAAGATCAAACAAAGACAAACATTATACTCCCTCCATTCTTTCCATTTAGCCCCATATACCCTTTTTAGAAATTTTTTTCATTTAGCCCCATTTCCCTTTTTAGTAACCTTTTCTCTCACATACCCCACTTTTTCTCTCACATATCCTACTTTTTCCCACTCACAACTAATTTTTTTATTATTAAACTATCATTCTTTTTCTCCATCCTACCCCACATTTTACACTTTTTCTTAATAATCGTGAAAAATCAAAGGGGGCCAAATGGAAAAAATAGAGGGAGTAGTCATCAACATACACATTGTAATCACACTCTTCTAATCACAGTTGAACCCTATGATCAAGCTCTTGCTAAATAATAATATAATCAGTTCACAAAAGGTGGATAGCTTCCAGCCAAATTCAGTCACTAACGTTCACACCCTTTAAACACATCTGCGCCCTTATCTTCAGGCTTCAGCCACAGTTGTACTTGAACAGCCTGCGGAAGTAAGATCATCCCTTCCAGCATACTTTTATTTCTCTTCCTCTAGATACATACACCATGGCACATATAGCAGCATTGATAACATGTTTCCCAGAAGAGGGGGTTTCCTTAAGTTACGGGTACAACGCCAGACTCCTGCCAAGGGAATAGCAACACCAAGCCATCTGTTAAGTAGACTCACACATTGTTGATTATAAGAGCAAGCATTAAACAGATGTTCCACAAATTCATCATCAACTCCATGTCCCTTGTGAAAAGCCTACCTTGCACACTCATCCACGCAATGAATGAGTCTTTGGGTAAATGATATTTGCTCCACACCACACCCGCCCATTCAACCTTAACCATAGGCCCCAAAAGCCAGTTATATCCTTTAGTATAGTATATGCAGCACACCATTCACCACAAGAGTAAGCATGCATCAATTTATCCTTAACCATGCAAATTTTCTTCCATTTCCAACTAGCATGTTAGGGGAAGGGGGGGGGGCAATGCAACCAGTCATGCCCCCGTAAGTAAACATGGTTAGAACCCACCAGATCCATAGGTTATCATCCTTATTTGCCACAGAAAGGGGATAAATTCAGTAAAATGCAATGTCCCCGCAATGAACTAGAACGGAAAGAAATGGAGCGAATTCCTTATGCATCTGTGGTTGGGAGTTTGAATTATGTTCAAACATGTACTCGACCAGATATCAGCTTCGCTATTGGAATGCTAGGTCGATATCAAAGTAATCCCGGGATTGACCATTGGAAAGCCGCAAAGAAAGTGCTCAGGTACTTGCAAGGCACCAAGGAGCTCATGCTTACATACAGGAGATCTGACCACCTTGAGGTGATTGGATATTCAGATTCAGATTATGCTGGATGCGTTGACAGTAGAAAATCGACTTTTGGCTACGTGTTACTCTTAGCTGATGGAGTAGTATCGTGGAAAAGTAGAAAACAGTCTGTCATTGCTACTTCTACTATGGAAGCCGAATTTGTGGCTTGCTTTGAGGCCACTATTCATGCATTGTGGTTGCGAAACTTTATCTCTGGACTTGGGATTTTCGACACTATATCTAAGCTGCTGAGAATTTATGGTGATAATTCCGCAGCCGTCTTCTTCTCTAAGAACGACAAATACTCTAAGGATGCTAAACACATGGAATTGAAATTCTTGTCGGTCAAAGAAGAAGTGCAGAAACAAAGGGTGTCATTTGAGCATATAAGAACATATATGATGATAGCGGATCCGTTAACTAAGGGATTGCCACCTAAGGCGTTCATTGGCCATGTAGAACATATGGGTGTTATTAATAGAGCCTTGCTAATGTAAATATTATGTGTTTATTATGTATATGACATTGAATTCACTTATAGTTTGTTTCTAATGTAATGAACATGTTGTCATAAGAGTACATGTATACAATTATTGTTATTAGACTACATGTGATTAAATAAGAGAATTATGTATTTCTCAACTTAAAGATGTGACTAGACTTGGAATTAATTTGTGATACATGGAAGGGATCATGTCGCTTAATGACGTGTGACCGCCATGATCCGATTAGTTCTAATTCGATTAAATACAAGACAGTTATTGAACTCAATATAAAGATACACATTATAGTTATTGAACCATCAAGTCAATACAAAGGCCAAATGGGAGAATGTTAGAATATTTATTAATATTCGGTGGCCTGTGTGTTTCGGGTTAAATTATAAATTAAGTTCAAATAATTGTGAAACTTTAATATAATAGTCGACATCGTAATGGATCGATTTCGGTAGAGTAATTAAAGTTCGGGAATTAATATTCCCTCCTCCTTACCCATTTAACTAAGCCCATTAATTTATTATACATTGTATTTTTGTGAATGGATGTATCTTTTGGCTAAGAGTTTTTAACTGCCAAAAGGATTACTTTTTATTTAGTTCTGTTGGATGAATGAACGACATTCACAGAAAAAGAAAAGTTTGAAAGAAAAACACAAAAATGCAGTAAAAGAGAAAAGGATTCATGTTCCATTAAGAAGAATCAATAACAGGAAGGGTTAAGGAGGAGAAACATCAATATTCTTAATTTATCTTCCCTATTATCATCTCCATTAACATACTTTATTATGGATAATCAAGGTATGCATTTCTGTTTCTCTTTATAATTATTTTAGGGTTAAATTGATTTCAGTCTAAATCGATCTTTAGGGCTAATTTCATTATAGAAATTATTAAATTAAACTTACATATACAACTTTTTGTATAAAGTCAATGATAGATTTTTCTTTTTTCGTAACTTGTGTTAGGAAAAATATGGTCAAATCTTTAAAAAAAATTATCAAACCATTTCAACAAAAGTTGAGAAAAGCAACAATAATTAACATAAATTAATCAAAATTATCTCATAAAATATGATCCATCACAAATAAACTTTTAAAGATTCATCAAATAATGAGAATAAATGACCATAAAAAACAATCCATCAATAACCAAAATATCATCACAAAAACCAGAAATAAAAAGAGCAAATCATTAACATAAAGGCTAACCCATATCCGTTGGCATGCAAGGCCAAATTGACGGACTTTCGGTGGACTTCATACCGAAAATAAACGAATGCATCAATTCGAGGTGGTGGCGGAGGTGAAAGAAGTTTCCGGAGCAAATGGACTCCGCCGGAGAAGATAAATCATATCGACTTACGGACTACCTAGATCTACTTTCCTCTCTCTTTTTTGAAGTGTTCCCCCAATTTTTTTTTTACTGAATTATGTTCTTTAGTATGTATTTAGTATTTGGTATTTGGTATTTAGTATTTGGTATTTAGTTTAGTATATGTATTAGGTATGCTTTAATAGTATTATGTACTTATGTAGTAGTGTAGTACACTATAGTCGTAGGAGTATTGTTTAGTAAGTAGTGTAGGTAGTTGTTAATTATTAGTGTATATTTGCATGTATCTTCATAATTTATTAAGCTAAAAAAACTTACTAATTATAACTTATAAACTTAAAAGCTTAATACGAAAACAACTTAATTAATAATGATAGATTATAACTTGGCCGTTGAATTATGACCCTTCGAATATAAATATGACCGTTGGGGCTCTAATATGACCGTTGAGTTTAAAATTGACCGTTGAAATTTTAATATGACTGTTGAGATTTAAATTTGACCGTTGAAATTTTAATATGACCATTGAGATTAAAATTTAACCGTTCAAAATTTAATATGACCGTTGGAATTTTAATATGACCGTTGAGATTAAATTTGACCCTTGAAATTTACTCCGTATTAGGCTATATATACCCATCTCTCAATTTGTTTTTCAATATCATAAAGCTAATAACTACTTCAAAAAAAAAAAATTAATCAATTGTACACAATTATCTTACTATGTCTAATTCTAGTTCAACTTCAAACTCTTCAAACGACAACATTGTTGATCAAAATAGAATTTCTGATTACCAATGGAAAATTGAAATGGATGAAGAATCTGAACAACTTCAAAGCCTTATAGGGGAGCGTATGAATCAATATATTTCTAGAAATACACAACCACCAATTCCTAATCCTAGACGCCCCAGACGTCATATTGAGAGAAATCGAGAGGAGGGTCATAACCAATTGTGGAATGACTACTTTAGCGATAACCCGACTTACACTGATGAGCTATTTCGTCGCAGATTCCGCATGCGTAAGCATGTATTCATGCGCATAGTTGACACTCTTTCTGCCAGTAGTAACTTCTTCCGACAAAAAGTCGGTGGAAATGGGAGACTTGGTTTCTCACCATTGCAGAAATGCACAGCTGCAATTAGAGTTCTAGCATATGGCTCATCTACTAATTCAGATGATGAATATTTGCGCATGAGCGATACAGCTGTAAGAGATTCCGCAGACACTTTTGTCGTAGGTGGTATATCAAACTTTGGGGATGAATATCTGCGTAGACCCAACCAACGAGATTTAGCAAGGTTACTCCATATGGGGCAAGTACGTGGATTTCCTGGCATGTTTGGTAGTATTATTGACTACATGCACTGGGAGTGGAAAATTGTCCAATAGTATGGGCAGGACAATATGCCAGAAGAAGTTCAAAGGCAACAATCGTTTTAGAAGCGGTTGCATCATACATTTATGGATATAGCATGTCTTCTTTGGTACACCGGGTTCACTAAATGATATTTACGTTCTCCAGCGTTCACCAGTTTTTAATGACCTTTTAGAAGAATCTGCTCCGCCTGTTCATTTCTTGATAAATGGTAAAGAGTATAACATGGGATATTATTTTGCTGATGGTATATATCCAGGTTGGGCAACATTCGTGAAATCAGTTACTGCTCCTTAAATTCAAAAGCATAGGTTATTTGATGTTCGTCAAGAAAGTTGCCGAAAAGATGTTGAGCGTACTTTTGGCGTTCTACAAGCTCGATTTGCGTTCATCAAACGTCCCTGTCTTCTTTGGGATAAAAGTATGATAGGGAAAGTTCTTATCGCTTGTATAATCATACATAATATGATTGTAGAGGATGAGCGAGAAAACTATCTTAACTATAACAACCTGATTTTTAGTCGACTTTAATTACTAAGGCGGAAATTAATTAAGTCTTAAACCAGCGTTATTAATTATACAAATAACCCAAAATATTACATCATCGTTTAAGAGTTGAATAGAACAACTCTAAATACGGAAGTTAAAAGAGTAAAGTGTTATATATTACAAATCTCTCAAAAACGACTAAAAGTAAAGCATAAAAGCATTGCATGGCCCGAGTCAAAATCCGACTTAGGTCCATGATTATCCTGCACAATAAACTGTTGGGGGGATGCCCGCTGAGCGGACAGTGACTAGCTATGCTCATACTTACCCTCGATTTCAATTACTTTGGTTTAATATTATCGCTTTATAAATATAACATTATGATAAAAGCATAAACATGCTTATTACATATAGCATATAAAGACATATAAGTCATAATAAGCATGTGTTTAAAGGGATAAATCATATAAGCATGATATTCAATTATGAAGGCAAATAGCTAGACCTGTCAAAATTCGACCCGACCCGAAAAACCGACCCGACCCGACCTGTTTTTTTAGGGTCAAGACCCGTAAAATTTGACCCGTGACCCGAAATGACCCGAACCCGAAATGACCCGTTAATTTAGGGTCAAGACCCGCCCGACCCGTTCGACCCGATGGGTCAAGTGTAATTTCGTGTAACAAGACTTTTTGAACCTACAAAATTAAAATTTCATAAAAAAAATAATTTAATATTAATAATTATTACAACCTCAATATTATAAGTTGAAATATCAAAATGATAATGAAAATTATGATTGAAATATTATCAATATATTCATAAATAGACTATTTTAATTTTATAAATTACAAGAGAATATATATCAACTTTAGTATTACATATATACAATAAAAGATGTACATAATGTAAAATAACAATAAAAGAAGTTTTTTTAATTAAAAAAATAATAAATAAAAAGGCGCGAAAAACGTATTTTTGACCCGTATTTTGACCCGAAACCGACCCGACCCGAACCCGACCCGACCCGTATTTGAGCCGAACCCGTATTAACCCGACCCGTATTTTAACCCGATCCGTATAACCCGAACCCGAACCCGACCCGCCCGACCCGTTTGACAGGTCTACAAATAGCATATAATAGCATAGCAATAGTATCACAATAATTCAATAGCATTACAAGGCGATATCGGATCGCAATCAAACATACATGTCGTATCATTCTCCTCATGCAGACTCGATTCACTTCAGAAACTTGTGGTCTTTAATTTTCAAAGATGGTACGCACTCATTCTCAAATAATCATACAACAGACAACACATACTGCTTACGAGCCTGACCACTGAGTAGGCCATTGTACTCTAGTCGCTTGCATCTCACTACCATAGTGCAGCGGCTTACTCGTCTCGTAAACCACGCCGAATACTATAGTACTTGCATCTCATCTTCTAGTGTTCGAAATGATTCGAACTTCAGATACAATCTCGTCAAGTAATCTTTACGCAGGGTAAGAACGAATGCAAGTGTCGCGCCCACTAAGAACGAAACACGGCAAGGAGACAGAACCGCAAAGCGCATAAGCACATAATGTCACGGTGGCCCTGGTACTTTAGCGAAATAGGGTAATAAAGCCCTAGTCTAGTATGCATACACTAATATCCACTTTAAGAATAGGCTATGCTAATCATAGAGCACCTTAACTCTGGATAAAACGACTATTTCCTAAAGCCTGACCCACTAAGAGTTGGCATATTCATTATCTTGTACGGCCTTGGCTATACGACTTAAGGCGTAACGGCATGGGCAGGATGCACTAAGCAATAAGGCTGCCGGCTTAAACCACACTATTCGATATGACCCAAGCCAGAGATCGAGATAGTGGTATCCGCACAAGACTATCTTAACCCCACTTCACTTACGATTGACGTTTTCATATCGGAGGCTCAAGCGTTTGACCTTTTATTTAACTTACTCAATGTTTATTATTTATTTGATATTACATATCACATGTTTCTGTGACCGCCCTAGTCTCTCATCGTCAAACGTTTAAGTATTTGTATTTGGTTTCATATGATCACATAACATATTCGTTTATTATTTGAAGTGTTGTTAATTATTAACGTTTTTAAGTTTCTATATTGAAACGTTTATTAGTATGTCAAATTTTATTTAAGTGTTTTTCAAAACACTTTAAGTTATTTACTTAATGATTTTCAATTTTCTATACTTAGTAAAATTTTCAATTATTTTCATTATTTCAAATTTTGAGATTTGAAATATCTTTGAATTTTAAGTCGTTAAGTTCGTTTTGTACTTAGTGATTTTTGAAAATATTTTAAAGGTCTAGTTTAAAAAACGTTAAGTTCGGTTTGTAAAAAAAAATGATAATGATATTCATTTTAAAATTCTAGTTTTAAAAATGTTAAGTTCGACTTGTAAAAAGTGATAATGATATTTATTTTAAAATTCTAGTTTTAAAAATGTTAAGTTCAATTTGTAAAAAGTGATAATGATATTCATTTTAAAACGAGACTTAGTTATTTTAGTCGTCTATTAACTAAATTTAGCGATTTTCATTTTTAAAATAATAGTAACGTGGATGATTCATTTTAGTCCGTATGTCCAAGTTCAACAGTCCAATATGCAAAGGCGGTAGCACACGATTTAGTTCATTTTTGTAACGGTCATATATTTTTATCGGTTTATAATATTTCATTTATAACTAAATCGATTTATATAAAAATTCATTTCTAACAACTATTTAACTTTAGTGACTTAGTGATAAATTCATTTTGACCAAATTTAGTCAATTTTAAGTGGTGATGCCGTGTGGATTATATATATGTAAAAATTGATTTATTTCTTTTAATTTCTTAATTCTAACTTATTAACTAATAATTAAATTATTTAAACAATAAACTAAAAAGTGATAAAACAAATTTTAACCTAAAATTAAGCAAAAATGTCGTGGGGCTTCATGGTGAAGTTCAAATTTTCATTTTTCGATTTTTATCGGTTTTAAGCTTAAAGTTTATATATTCTAATTATTCTAATTATACTAAAACGGTTTAAACTAAAATGAAATTTACTAAACATTTCATTTATATTTATGAATAGTGTTTTTCAACACTTTAATTTTCTAACTTTTTAATCTAAACGATTTATAATGTTTTAAGTTGTTTTATATCATAATACTAATAATATATAAAACAATAACTAATCATAAACACAAAATATTAACAAACATAAAATAAAACAAAATCAAAATGAACAATAATGATGAACATCCACATGAAGAACACTTGAACATTATGAACATCAAAAATAAACTCAAGAACACTATTTTTAATTTTAACAACTTATAAATTATTTTCCTAATTTAATTCTTTTCACATGGTAGCGTCTATTTTAACTAACTTATTCTAACATATTATTTACAAAAATTAAAAGTGAAAATATATAGAAAAAATAGAGAAATGCCGTGTGAAATGAATATGCATGTATATATTTTATTTTTGATTTTTAATCACTTTAAACTCATTGTTAATATTTCAAATAATTTTTATCTATGATTATAACATAACTAAAACATAACTAAACATAAAAATCATATGAACAACAATTAAAATGCTCAAAATTAAATTAGCTAAATATATTAACATATTGCTACAATAATCTATTTAAAACATTATTTAGTTATTATCATTATTTATACATCATAAAATCATTCAAGTGCACATAAGTGATGTTTAACATATTTAACATAATTTTCATATTCATAAAAACATAATAACAAAACAAGTTAATTTACTAAGAGGTTAAAATAAGACAAGGCTAGTCACCTTATTTAGGATGTTAATCGTCGAGGATCTAAAATAAATTTTAGATCGGATATTTCTTCACCCATATTACCCAAGTTTTCCACCCAAAAATCCAAGCAAGTTAGCCCCTAAAAGACCCACTAATAAACTAAATAATACTAGAGGTTATTAGAATAATATTAGTGTTTTAATTTAGGAGGTTTTTGAAATAAAATGGAAGAAAATCAAAGGGAGAAAAGAGGGGAAGTAGCTCGGCTCAAATGGGAGAGAAAAGAGTGTGTTTTGCACTTGTGAAATAATGAAAAGCCAGTAATGAAATTAGGTTAAATGAATTACGTTTTGTTTTTGTTTATTTAGAAAATAAAGTTTAATTTAAATGAAATTATGAGTCATATAAATTCAAGTGGCACCACTTGATTAAATTAGAAGGTTCCTAAAGATATTTGGTCAAAATAAAATTTTTCACGAAATTAATCAGTTTTAAAAAGTCGGGCGTCAAAAGCGATAAAAGTTAAAATGTGCTGTTTTGGCGATTTTCTGAAAAGTATTCATTTTATAAATTTAAGACTAAAATATTTTATTTACTACTTTAGAAAATATTTAAAAGTGATGGAAATGAAAATGGTAGTATTAAAGTAGTAGTATTGAATTTGTATTTATGTATTATTATTAAGTATAAACTTTAAATTTAAATACAAAATAAAATAAAAGTGATGATGATAATTATAATGGTGTAAGTAAATGTGTAAGAAATGGAAGAAGATATACTTTGACTAAGGAAAGTCAAAAGTCAATTTTTCGGGCTCGATTTTCATTTCTTGAAATTTTCGATTTGCGTTATCGCGAAAGGTTTCAAAATAAAAGATATGATCTTAAAATAGTGTTTTGAAATAAAATCGGAAATAAAAATAAAAATAATTTTCGAAAGGTACTAAAAATAAACTTTGAGTTTTAATCCTCGAAATTTTGAATAAAAATTTCCTAGGTCGAAATACTTATTTTTTTCGTTGAATGTTATAGATTTAAAGAATTATATTCAAACGTCAAAAAGTTAATCAATTTAAATTAGGTGTGACTTCAAATATCGACAATTTAGAAAAAGCTAGTTTAATGAAAATGAAATAGTAATTAGATTTTTAATATAATATGATTTATTACAAATAAATCAAAAAGATTATATTTTCATTAAAAGTGATGTTAAGTTTGCTTTTCAAAATTAAAAGAAAATGGAAGAGGATAAGTGTAACAACCTGGTTTTTCGTGACTTTAATTAAACTATGGCGGAAAATTAATTAAGTCTATTTATTACAAAACCAGCTGTTATCGTATTACAAACTCCATATACATAATATGAGTTTAAGATAAACAGAGTGTAAGTTTGATTACAAATCTCTCCAAAAACAACGAAGTACAAAATAAGGTAAACCATCCCCAGCATTTGATAACATAAGTCCTCGGGGTACCTGCATTCAGTCCCATAATTAGTGTTTTCTCCCCCACACATACTAAGCAACAACAATAGTTCACGTAGTATAGCAACTCTAAACACATACGATATACATGATAAATAAATAAAACAAATAGCAAGCAGGCAAGTAGAGCACATAAGGAATTCATGAGGATTCAAACATGAGTATAAATCAAATAACATATCGTACAACACTCATAGACAATCATGCTCAAAAGTCGTACTTCAATACTCAGGCAACCAAGTCATTCAGACAATAATCAATCAAGACAAGGAAATACATTCAACATGTGATAACAAATAAGTCTTCGTTAGTAAGGCGGAAGCATGCAGACATAATCCGCTTGATGGCGATCGTGGCCAACATAACTTGGACATGGTGACAAAGCTAAAGATATCTAAGGTAATAAGGACGATTCAATCCCTTGTCTAATGTATGCATACACTACCTATCGAGGATCATACTTATTCGCTATTCAAAAGGTATCACCGACGAAAAAGTTCGACTATCACCAGAGACGGGTACCCCCGGATGGGGCTGGCGTGTCCAATTACTAATATATGGGCCCACGGAAATATCAAGGATGCCCCATCTCTGAGGTTGTATATACCGTGTCGAGTAGCGATCTTAAGATCGTTATTTCGCCTTGGGCAACTCTGATAGGGAGCCCAAGTCCCTATATACAGCTACCTCGTTAACTTCGAATTTCAAGAGTCGCGACATGGCGAACAATCCTAGTATTTTATTCAAGTAGCACGTTTTCTCAATTCTTATATTCTTGTTCAAATGTAACAAAATGACAATTCTGTAACTTAATTACATCGTCGAACTTTGTATAATGAAATTGTAATTCTAGCAATTCTTCAGATAAACAGAACACATAGAAACACTTAAATATTTATTTTGAGTCCGTTCGTAAATTTTAAATATTTTCACTATTCATTATTTTACTATTCATCGTATTTACTATTCATCGTATTTACTATTCATCGTATTTATACGTATTCGTATTTTCGTATTCCGTATTTGTACGTATTTTTATACTTCGTATTTGTACGTATTTTTATACTTCGTATTTTTACGTATTTTTATACGTATGCGTATTCTTATACTTCGTATTTTATACGTATTTTTATACGTATATGTATTCTTATACTTAGTATCTTTTTCTATACTTAGTATTTATTATATTTTTTTTATACTTAGTATTTTTTTATACCTTATACATTTCTTTATACTTAGGATATTTTTACAAAACAACCTTTTTTATTTACTAAGTATAAAATTCTAGTTTTAAAGTCGTTAAGTTCGTTTTGTATTTAGTGATTTGAAAAATCATTTCGGAAGTAAAACTCGTTTTAAACTTGAGTACAAAATCCTACTTTCAAAGTTGTTAAGTTCATTTTGTACTTAGTGATTTTAAATAATGATTCGGAAGTAAAACTCGATATAATTTAAGCACAAGATTCTAGTATCAAAGTTGTTAAGTTCATTTTGTACTTGGTCATTTTAAATAACATTTCAAAAGTAAAACTCGGTTAAATTTAGTCGTATACTTAACTAAGATTTTAGCGGTTCCCATTTTTAGCGAGGTTGTCGTAGTTCATTTTAAATAGTCCGTATGTCCATATCCAAATTTAAGCAAAGGTAGTAACACTCGACATTATTCATTTTAATACGTGTAACGTTTATTTTTATCGGTTTCGTTGATTCTTTTTATTAACGATTCATTATACAATCTAATATAATCCTAATTACAAATCAAATTTAGAGACTAAGTGACAAATTCATTTTTGTAACAGCCCGTGTTATTTTAACACAATTTGATAAAAGAATTTAATTCCTTAAATTAAATTCATCCTTTTTCCATATAATAAAAATGCGACTGAATTTTTTTCGCCAAATAATAATAAATTTTCCTAAGTACCAAATTAAAAAAATTTGAAAAATAAAGTTTGTTCTATTATCTTCAGAATTGAAAAAGAAACACACTCCAAAATTTTATAAAAATCAAACCATCTTATCATCTTCCACTTTCTTTTATTTTTTTTTTTTAAAAAGCAAACTTAACATCACATTAATGAAAAGGATAATCATCTTGATTTATTTTTAATAAATCATATTATATAATAACTAATTACTATTCCTTTTCTATTAAACTAACACTTTTGAATATTGTCGAGATTTGAAGTCACACCTAATTTAAATTGATTAAATTTTTGACGTTTGATTATAATTCTTTAAATCTATAACATTCAACCAAAAAATAAATATTTCGACCAAGGAAATTTTTATCTAAAATTTCGAGGATTAAGATCCGATTTTTATTTTTAATACCTTTTGAAAATTTGTTTTATTTTAATTCCGATTTTATTTTAAAACACTATTTTAAGATCATATCTTTTATTTCGAAACCTTTCGCGATCGCGCAAATCGAAAATTTCAAAAACGAAAATCGAGCCCGATTTTCTTTGAGCTAGCCGACTTACTTGAGGTCATCCATGACCATTTTATAGCTCTTCTTTTCTCTTACACAAGCCACCCTATTTTACTTACACAACCTACATTTTCATCATTTAAGTTTAATTAGCTTATTTACATTTTAAGTTTTATACATTATGATTTTAATACATAACAAATACAATACAACTTACTACTACTTTTATTTCCACACAAACACTTACATTATTTCATAAAATCATTTTAAAAATGTATATCTAAATTAAGATAAAATTTAATAATATAGTTAAATTTCTATAGTAATTATATATTTTTTTTGCGATCGTTTAAAATCACTTTTAGCGAAAACTTTTATTTTGAAAATTTATCGACTTCCTCAACTTTTAAATATTTTCTTCAATAGTAAATAAAATATTTTAGTCTTAGAATTTAAAAGTAGAAATATTTCAAAAATTAAAACGCCTTGCTTTAACTTTTATCGCTTTTGACGCCCGACTTTTTAAAACTGACCAAATTCGAGGAAAACATTTTAAAACACAAATTAGACATTTTTAATGCATGAATAGTAATGTGGACTTATTAGGTGATGATGGAGTGAATGATGTATTAATTAGTTTAATTAAACATTATTTTTCTAATTAAATCAAAACATATCTAACAAATTTACTTAACCTAATAAATTTTACAACTTGTCCTCATTATTTCCATGTGCAAAAATCAACATTTTGAGCCCCAAAATGTCGTGCCCCTTAGCCCCATTTTCTCTCTTTTATTTTTTCCATTTTTCTCCCAAAAACAATTAAAATAAAACCCTAATATTATCTCTAATAATTCCTAAGTGTTCCTAGTTATATTAGTGGGTTTTGGAGCTAACATTCCTTGGATTATTTGGGTGAATAATTTGGGTATTATGGGTGAAGAAAAATCCGATCTAAAATTTATTTTAGATCCCCGACGATTAACATCCTAATTAAGGTGACTAACTTTGTCTTATTTTGGTCTCTTAGTAAATTAATTTGTTTTGTTATTATAATTTTATGAGTATGATTTTTGTGCTAAAATATGTTAAACATGATTTGTGTGTGTTTGTATGTTATGTGATGTATAATAAAATGATAATAACTAAATAATATGTTAAATAGATTATTGTAGTAAATATTCACATGTTTAGTTTAATTCATTGTTGAGCATTTTTAATTTATGTTCATATGATTTTTATGTTTAGTTGTGTTTTATTTGAGTAGTAATCATATATAAAAATTATGTGAAATATTAAAAATGAGTTTAAAGTGATTAAAAATCAAAAATAAAAATTGTATGTTCATGTTAAAACCACTCGGCTTTTCCCATTTTTTTTTTAATATATTTTCACTTTTAATTTTTGTAAATAATATGTTAGAATAAGTTAGTTAAAATAGATGTGTTCATGTGAAAAAAATTAAATTAGGAAAATAAAATATAAGTTGTTAAAATCAAAAAAAGGTGTTCTTGAGCTAGTTTATGTGTTCTTGAAATCTTCAAGTTGATGTTCATGTGTGTTCTTCATTTTTACTCTCTTTGATTTTGTTTTAGTTTATGTTTGTTATTATTTTGTGTTTATGTTTGGTTATTGTTTTTATACATTGTTAGTATTATGTTATAAATAACTTAAAACATTATAAATCATTTGGATTAAAAAGTTAGAAAATTAAAGTGTTGAAAAACACTATTCATAAATATAAATGAAATTTTTAGTAAATTTCATTTTAGTTTAAATCGTTTTAGTATAATTAGAATAATTAAAATATAAAGACTTTAAGCTAAAAACCGATAAAATCAAAAAATGAAAATTTAGAACATCACCATGCTTAGCCACGACATTTTGGGCTATTTTAGGTCCAAAATTGTTTTTACCACTTTTTAGTTTAATTGTTAAAATAATTTGATTAGTAATTAATAAGTTAGAATTAAGAAATTAAAAGAAATAAATCAATTTTTGTGTTATATATGTATACACGGCATTCCTATATTTTTATTGACTAAATTTGACCAAAATGAAATTATCACTAAGTCACTAAAGTTAAATAGTAATTAGAATTGAATTTTTGTATAAATCGTTTTAATTATAAATGAATTATTATAAACCGATGAAAATATGTTAACCGTTATAAAAATGAATTAAATCGTGTGATACTACCTTTGCTATTGGATTATTGAATTTGGACATACGGACTATAAATGAATCATCCACGATACTATCACTAACTTAAATAAATAGACGACTAAATTTAACCGAGTCTTACATTTTAAAATATTTTCACAAATCACTAAATACAAAATGAACTTAACGTTTTTTAAAACTAGACTTTTTAGATATTTTCAAAAATCACTAAGTACAAAACGAACTTAACGTTTTTGAAACTAAACTGTTAAAATATTTACAAAAATCACTAAGTACAAAACGAACCTAACGACTTTGAAACTAAAAATTTGTACTTAGAAAATAAAAACAAGTTTAGTATTATACTAAAATATCTTAAGTATAAAAATACGTATAAGTATAAAAATACGTATAGAATACGAAGTATAGAAATACGAATACGTATAAAAATACGTATAAAATACGAAGTATAAAAATACGGATACGTATGAAAATACGTATAAAATACGATGAATAGTGACCAATGAATAGTGTCAAGTGAATAGTGATTTATGAATAGTGAAAAGTGAATAGTGAAATACTGAAAATAATTGAAAATTTTACTAAGTATAGAAAATTTAAAATGAAGAAGTAAATGACCTAAAGTGTTTGAAAAACACATAAATAAAATTGGACATACTAATAAACGTTTCAATTTAGAAACTTGAAAACGTTAATAATTAACAACACTTCAAATAATAAACGAACGTGTTATGTGATCATATGAAACCTACAAATACTTAAACGTTTGACGCTGAGACTAGGAGAGTCTAGTAATATGTGATATGTAATATCAAATAAATAATGAATATTGAGTAAGTTAAATAAAAGGTCAATCTTGGGCCTCAGATATGAAAACGTCAATCGTGAGTGAAGTGGGGTTAAGATAGTCTTGTAGCGGACGCCACTATCTCGGCCTTATTGCGATTGTCATCCCGAATAGTGTGGTATAGCCGTGATATTATGCTTTGTGCATCCTGCCCATGCCGTTCTGGCCTTAAGTCGTATAGCCTGTTAAAGTACAAGATAATGAAAAATTCAACTCTTAGTGGGTCAGGCTTTAGGAAATAGTCGTTTTATCCTGAGTTAAGGTGCTCTATGAATAGCATAGCCTACTCTTAAATTGGATATTAGTGTATGCATATTAGACTAGGGTTTTATTCCCCTATTTCGCTAAAGTTATCAGGGCCACCGTGACCTTATTGCGATTGTCATCTCACGGTTCTGTCTCCTTGCCGTGTTTCGTTCTTAGTGGGCGCGACACTTGCATTCGTTCTTACCCTGCGTAAAGATTATTTGACGGGATTGTATCTGAAGTTCGAATCATTTCGAACACTAGAGGATGAGATGCAAGTATTATAGTATTCGGCGTGGTTTACGAGTCGAGTAAGCCTCTGCACTATGGAAGTGAGATGCAATCGATCAGAGTACAAAGGCCTACTCAGTGGTCAGGCTCGTAAGCAGTATGTGTTGTTTGTTGTATGATTATTTGAGAACGAGTGTGTACCATCTTCGAAAACTAAAGACCACAACTTTCTGAATTGAATCGAGTCTGCATGAGGAGAATGATACGATGTGTAATGTTATTGAATTATTGTGATACTATTGCTATGCTATTATATGCTATTTGCCTTCCTAATTGAATATCATGCTTATATGATTTATCGCTTTAAACCGCATGCTTAGTATGACTTATATGTCTTTATATGCTATGTGTATTAAGCATGTTTATGTTTTTATCATAATGTTATGTTTATAAAGCGATAATATTAAACCAAAGTAATTGAAACCGAGGGTAAGTATGAGCATAGCTAGTCACTGTCCGCTCAGCGGGCATCCCCCCAATAGTTTATTGTGCAGGACGATCGTGGACCAGGAGCTGGATTTTGGATGGGGCCACGAGACGTTTTTACGCTTTACTTTTGTTGCTTTTGAGAGATATGTAATATATACAACACTTTACTCTTTTAACTTCCGTATTTAGAGTTGTTCCATTCAACTCTTAAACGATGATGTAATATTTGGGTTATTTGTATAATTAATAACGCTGGTTTAAGACTTAATTAATTTCCGCCTTAGTAATTAAAGTCGACTAAAAACCAGGTTGTTATAGTTGGTATCAGAGCTGTCTTGCGACCGTGAGTAACTTAATAGTTATTTCATCTAGCGAGAGACACCTGGGCCGGACATTCATATCGTATGTCAGGCTGACTTATAGGATCAAATAATATATTAGAAATCTTAGATCGCTAAAATAATAACGTAGATCGCTTTAAAGTGTGAGGATGGGTAGAAACCTTAAGGACTGACCATAGGCTAAGGACTTTTAAATAACAAACTACTACCCTCAAAATAAAATACACTAACTATCGTATGCTTGCTACTTGCTGATGTGACTAACTAAAACTAACAACTATCCTCGGATATAAAATCTAAGTAATAAGTCTAATTCTCGAAGATCGAAGCTCTTAATCAAATACATGACGACAAGACCTCAAACGCAGCAGATGGACGCATCAAGGACCTTACAACTGTTCAGACGTTCAAGATCTCGAAGATTTCTATCCCATGAAAGATTTCTACAACTCCATCTAATTATCCTCTTTAACTAAAATTTTCATTTCGTTCTCTTTTAAAAATTTTAACCTCTTCAACCTTTTCCTTCTAACTCTCTAATTTTCTAAACCTATAATTACAAATAACTACTTCTCAAATGAACTTTCATTCCTTTGCCTTAATCTCGCAAAATGATTTCATTTTTGCTTGTCAATTTCTTAAACTTCTTTTAATTGAATCTCAAAAACCTTCAAACTTTATTACATTTTAATCTCTTAAACTACTATCTCTTTTAAAATTTCTGAGATGTTAAGTAAATTTATAATTTCTAATTATCTTCAAAAATTTACTTAAATGTTTCCCTTTGAAAATATCTCTGAAAACTTATTCAATTAATTCTAAAATTTTATTCCGTGATTTTAAATACCTTTGAAATTACTATGTTTTAAATCGTATATTCTTTACCTAATATACTATCGAATTTATATATTTTCAAAATTTTAAACTTATCAATACCTATTTTTGAATTCTCAACCTTTAAAATAAATCTTTAACTTTTCGTTTGAATTTGATAAATATGTTTAAAATTTTCTTAAGGGGGTAGGACAAAGTATGATGGTTTAAAATCATTGATTAAAATTATTCAAAATCATTATTTCAACCAACTTTAAATTATATATTTAATTTCAAATAAAATTATAATTTGTTTTATTTTAAAACCTTTATAATTTTAATTTAAATTAATTTCGTACAAAAACTTCTAGGCCCCACCTTTTTTAAAGTCCCTTTGAAGTCGATTTTGGAAAATAACAATCTAGCAACTTTTCTGTATTAATTCAAAAATCCCATTTGTAAATATAAAACGTTTATAGCTTTCAATTTTCCCATTCTATCTAACACCTTTATAATAATTCTGAAATTCAAACTTTTGAAAAGTCTTATTCTACCAAAATAAAATATCATTATCGAAATCTATAAAATCTTGATATACTCTCTAAACTACCTTGCCTAACTGCGAGTAGTTATCCACTCTATCCAAGTTTCGGGACGAAACTTTTCTTAAGGGGGTAGGTTTGTAACAGCCCGTGTTATTTTAACACAATTTGATAAAAGAATTTAATTCCTTAAATTAAATTCATCCTTTTTCCATATAATAAAAATGCGACTGAATTTTTTTCGCCAAATAATAATAAATTTTCCTAAGTACCAAATTAAAAAAATTTGAAAAATAAAGTTTGTTCTATTATCTTCAGAATTGAAAAAGAAACACACTCCAAAATTTTATAAAAATCAAACCATCTTATCATCTTCCACTTTCTTTTATTTTTTTTTTTTAAAAAGCAAACTTAACATCACATTAATGAAAAGGATAATCATCTTGATTTATTTTTAATAAATCATATTATATAATAACTAATTACTATTCCTTTTCTATTAAACTAACACGATCGCGCAAAGGTTTCGAAATAAAAGATATGATCTTAAAATAGTGTTTTAAAATAAAATCGGAATTAAAATAAAACAAATTTTCAAAAGGTATTAAAAATAAAAATCGGATCTTAATCCTCGAAATTTTAGATAAAAATTTCCTTGGTCGAAATATTTATTTTTTGGTTGAATGTTATAGATTTAAAGAATTATAATCAAACGTCAAAAATTTAATCAATTTAAATTAGGTGTGACTTCAAATCTCGACAATATTCAAAAGTGTTAGTTTAATAGAAAAGGAATAGTAATTAGTTATTATATAATATGATTTATTAAAAATAAATCAAGATGATTATCCTTTTCATTAATGTGATGTTAAGTTTGCTTTTTAAAAAAAAAAAATAAAAGAAAGTGGAAGATGATAAGATGGTTTGATTTTTATAAAATTTTGGAGTGTGTTTCTTTTTCAATTCTGAAGATAATAGAACAAACTTTATTTTTCAAATTTTTTTAATTTGGTACTTAGGAAAATTTATTATTATTTGGCGAAAAAAATTCAGTCGCATTTTTATTATATGGAAAAAGGATGAATTTAATTTAAGGAATTAAATTCTTTTATCAAATTGTGTTAAAATAACACGGGCTGTTACAATTTTGACCAAAATTGACCCATTTTAAGGGTGAATGCCGTGGCCTTTATTTATTATAAGCTATTTGTTTCTTTTTTTGTTTTTATTAATAATTCATTACTTTAACTAATTAAAATACTTAATTGATAAAAATAAAAAGTGACAAATTCATTTTAGGTCTAAAATAGGCCCCAAAACCGTGGCCTTCTATACTTGGTCCATTTTTATTTTCGTTTTCTAATTTATCGGTTTTTGACTTAAAGTTTTTATATACTAATTATTTAAATTATACTAAAGCGATTTAACTAGTTTGCGATTTTCACTAAATATTTTATTTCATTTATCAATAGTGTTTTTACTCACTTTAAATTTCTATCTTTTTCATTATTGAGATTTAGCTTATTTAACTTATATAATTAGTATTGTATTTGTTTACTAGTGGATTTAAACAACAATAAAATAAAACTTATAATTATTTTGAATCAAACTAGTCATCTAAATGAAGAACACATGAAGATATGAAGAACCCTAATATTTTTTTATATGAACATTTTAACTCAAATTTTTATAATATCGTTTTATTTTCTCAAATTTTTATAGCATGTCTAATTTATCTAGACTAATCATAATATGTTATTTAGAAAAATTAAAACTAAAAATTGATCCATTTTATTCAACAAAACCGTGTATATGTATGTTTATGTTCAAAATTTTATTTTTGATTTTTATACTTCTAATTCAATAACTAACTTACTTTATATTATTTATGTATTTAACATATGTGAAAATCATATACAAACATTAACACACAAAAGTAAAAATCATTTCATATCAAAAACAATAACAACACATCAAGAACACAAATACTTTAAAAACATTTAAATTTCATAACAATTTCATTTTAAGTCCTAAACATAAACTAATTATATTTTCATATACATCTTATACCTAGTATTTTAAGCATGCAATTTACAAAAATTAAAACGAAAAATTAAGTGAAAAATTAGGGTTTGGCCGTGCGGATTGTACATGTTATACTAATGTTATTTTTCGATTTTTGTCTCCTAATTTAACATATGATTACTAAGTGATAAACAACACAACAATTATAACATATAACATTTATTAGCAAGCGATTTACCAAAATTAAAACTAGTGTGCGGGGGCACCTTAGGTTAGGTTATTGAAAATGATTCTAGCAATTGTCGGGGTCTATGATGTTGTCGAATTGGCTCAAATCGACACCTCCTCCTTGCTCCTCGTCTTTGGTTAGGATTGGTACATAAAATGAAATAAACCAGTTAGTAGTTTTTATTGAAGCTAAACTAACTAACTAAGAATTTAAAGTGTAGTTGTAGTTTTAGGTTTAGGTGATGTTTTAAATTTTTTTATTACTTCGATTTATGTTCATAATTAATGGTATGCATAAAGAGGAAGTGAGTACTAAATATAAATGATGAGGAATTAATTTAAGTGTTCTAGTAAATTTAAAACAATAAAATGAAAGTTTAAGGAAGAAAAATAAGGAGGAAGAAAATGAAGATCATGTGTTCTTGAGGATGAACATGCTTACAATGTTCTTGAGTAAGTTTCTTAGAGAGAAAAAGACTTAGAATATTTTTGGTGTTTGTGTGTTGTGTTGGGCGTGTGATACTAGTGTAGTAGTAGTAGTTGTGTTTTGTTTTAGTATGCCTTGAAGATTTAGTTTTGTATTCACATTTAAATTAAAAGGAGCTACTAAGTGATGATGTAATTAAGTAGGAGTGTAAGAAGGATTAGACAACTTAGTAAAGGAGGCATGGTGGTGTAAGAGAAGGGAAGAAAAAATGGAAGAAGATAAGTTGGACCAAGTCCAAAATCTCGGCCAACATCACCACCCAAGTCCCGATTTTTACGCTTTTGAAATTTTCGATTTACGTGCACGTTAAAAGTCTCGAAATGAAATATATAGTCTTAAAATAATGTTTTAAAGCAAGATCGAAAATAAAAATGAAAATAAACCTCAAAACGAAATCAAAACAAAAATTGGGTACTAGTTTTCCTCGCAACTTTGAAATAAAATTTTATTCGATCGAAACACTTATTTTTTTCGTTGAATGTTATCGAATTAAATCATTATACTCAAACGTCAAAAATTTTATCAGTTTAGGCTTAGTGTAACTCATTATTTCGATTTTTAGTGAATGTGTTAGTTAAATCAATTTGAAATAGTGATTTGATAATAATATAATATGTTTGTTAGTAATAATCAAAATAATTAACTTTTTACTAACTTAGTTAGATTTGGATTATGAGTAATCATATATTTGAGGAAGAATTAGGTGGCTTAATCACCCATAGGTGGCTCGGCCATTTTGGTCAACATTGACCTCGATTTGCGTGCCGAAATTTGTCGTTGAGAAAATTGTCGAGGATCCATCATTTGATTTATCGAGTTTGAAAATGTAAAAATAAAGTTCAAATTCAAAGTAATTCAAAATGGTTTTAGTTTAGGTGCAATAATAACTTGTAGCGTAATTGTTTTAGGAAAATAAGTGAGCGAGGATGATTAGTTATTGATTTCCTAATTATAATTAGCTTAAATTAACACGGGGTGTTACAATAAGATTGTTTGATTTTTGATTTGCGTGTTTGAAATTGTTGACCCGAATTTCAGAGACGGGAAGAGTATAAGGGTTCATTTTTATTCGAAAATGAAAAATGTTCGAAATTGAATTTTATGAATAAAAGGTTTTACATTTATTTTTATGAATAGTAAACATAACTTAACATTTTTGAAATTTGAAAGGCGATATAAATTTTGTGTTAATTTTTTTATAAAATTTTGAAATGTGTTTCTTTTTCAATTCTAAAGATAATACAACAAACTTTAATTTTCAAAATTTTTAAATTTGTACTTAATAAATTTTAATATTATTTGGCGAAAAAAAATTCAGACGCATTTTTATTATAAGGAAAAGGATGAATTTAATTTAAGGAATTAAATTCTTTTATCAAATTGTGTTAAAATAACACGGGGTGTTATATTAACTATGAAAACATAATTACATAATTGCAGGAAGATCATCCAACTTCTACTAATGATGACCCGTTTGTGTACCACCGTCATCAAAGGTCAGCTCAAGATCGATTCGTGTAAATACATGTTCAAATTCGCGATCGTTCAACTCATATCGCCCTAAAAAATGACCTCATTGAGCATATTTGGCAAAACTTTCGTGGTTAAAAAAAATTGAAATTTAATTTAATTGCATATTATTTGATGTTGCGGAACTTAATTTGGTGATATTTTTTTCTTTTTCTTTTTTTTGATGACGAGGGGGTTGAGTCCCCCCGGGTATATGCATTCCCGCACCACCACATATACCATGTAAGCCACCCCCGACGGGGGCTGCGGTGGCCAAGTGGTGTGCTTTGGTTTTTTATTCTTTTTGGTTCCAGGTGGAGTTTAAGCCTGGGACCTCACACTTTGTTGCACACTTCTAGGTTAACCCAAATTCCACCTAGGCAACCACCACTTGGTTAATTTTGGTGATGTTTTAATTTAATGTCATTCGCGTTTTTCTTTATATGTCGCAAGATTATTTTTCCTTAAAATTTTATTGTACTCCCTCTGTCTCAGTCATTGTTTACACTTCCCTCAAATTTCCCTCACAAAAAAAGTCAAACTGTAAACAATCACTGGAACGGAGGGAGTATCAAATTTATCATCAATGAAATGATTTCTCACATTTGTTTTAGTTTATTATTATTTTTTAAATTATTTTTTTATTTATTATTATTGAAATTAATTACAAGTATTTATCACTTAGTAATTTTTTTAATTTTAATTATAGTAATACTTAGAAAAAAATTAAAATGAAAATTAAGTTGGTAAAATTAAAAAGTACGGAGTAGGAGAGAATGTTGTGTGGGGTAGGGGATTTGGGAAGGGACCTTCTATACGCAGTCGACATTTTATTTCGCGCAGTCGACATTTATTTTCACTAATTATACTTAAGGATTTTAATGATTATTATCTATTTAGGTTATTATTATCTATTATTAAGTTTTGAATTATTATTTTGGAAATTTTAAAACTTTTACGAAAAATCGTATAATTTTAAACACGGTATAAGCAAAATCACACCCTTTGCCAACTGCATGCAGATGGCGAGGAAGCTCCTCGCCATCTGCATGCAGTTGGCGAGATAGCTCCTCGCCATCTCCACGTATTTGTTTTTTTTTTTTTTAAACCTTACATTTTATGTGCATAAATCGTTTTTTATTAATCCTTAACCTTTTTTTTTTAAATTATAACTTTTGTTAAATCGACTATATTAAATCGAGTAATGAATTATTCTTAAGAGTAACTCAAAAAAATTAAACAATCACCTAAAAGTAACGATAAAAAAATTAACCGATTTTATGAAAATATCAAAATTTAAAAATTTGTAATTCAAAACATTATAAATAATATTACTAACAAAAATTTAAAAATAATTATAAAATTCACTAAGTATAATTAGTAAAAATAAACCGACTGCGCGGAGTAATTTGCCGACTGCGAAGAGCAAATGGCTAAGGGAAAGGAAATGATTGAATTGAAAATGATAAAAAGTTAGAAATGATTGGTTTGGTAATTTAGGTGGTGATTTTTTGGATGAGGGTGAAAAAGTGGGTAAAACTAAGTAAAATGAGATTAAGAGTAAAAATGAATGGTGACTCATTTAAGTCGATTTCTGCATGGGTATGGTCTTAAGTGGTGATTTTTTTGGATGGGAAATAGTAAGTGAATGAAACCAAATGAAATGAGGTTAAGAGTGAAAATAAATGATGAGTGATTTTTGGATGGAAATGGTCTTAAAAATTATTTACGAATATACTTCCTCCATTCCAATAGGTTCTTTACGTTTCACTTTTTTGACACTATTCATAAGTGTGTAGAATTTTCGATATAACTTCTAAAATACAAAATAAAAAATAGTCATGTGTGATCTTGTTTTAATTGTCTTATCGAGCACATTATTAATATCAAAATTTTAAAATTTTCAAGAATACGAAACCAAAGATATGAACAAAAGAAAACGAGTATTGATGTACGTGCATAAAGCAAACGTAAAGAACCTATTGGAATGGAGGAAGTATATTAATGCCTCGGCGCCTCGATAGTTACAAAGTCGTAGTTAAACGCGAAAACCAAAGGAAAGAATTGAAAAATGATTGGAGGAGTTAGTTGGTTGGGGTTTGCCTAGGAGGGGGAAACCGAACAACTTTATGCAGACCACAGAAATGATGCATCATCACCAACATGACCAAATAGAGAGATTAGACTTGTAAAACGTGTCAAATTAGGAGAATGTTACAGTGTCCACTTGCACCGCCACGCATCTTCCTTTCATCCTTCCTTCTTTCTCATCTCTTCGCTTAAATTACGTCGATCCACGTACAACACTCCTCTTTTTGCATGACAGCTTACGTTTAGTTTTAATTCGGCTTAAATCAGTTCGATTTAAAATAGTTTAGGTTAATTTTTGTTCAATTTGATTTCGACCGGATTCGTTTTTGGTTAATCACTAAGCTAATGTGTTTTTGATCGGGTTCGATTCAGGTTAGGTTAATATTAATTCCGATAAATTTCAGCTCATATATTTCTTGAGTTAAATTTAAAAAATCCACTTAAATTAAACATACTTTGCAATTAAAATGACAAAAGTCAAAAATATTTTTATTAAACAAATAGTCAATATTAAAACACGTAAAATATTGGATTAATGGCCAAGAATAATTCGAACTAGTCATCTTATTCCATAAATAATCCGAACTCGAATTAATCCACGAATAATCTCAACTATTGAAAAAACATTCCAATAATGTACTTTGACCAATTTCAATCGACTTTAACACGTAAAAAAAATGATGAAACCGACTCTAACTTTATATCACTCTTATTTTAAGTAAAATTCAAACCGGTTTCACGTCTTAATTTATCGATTAAAGCAGGTTAATATTGGCCAAAGTATATTATTGGAATGCTCTTTCAATAGTTGGGATTATTCGTGGATTAATTCGAGTTCGGGTTATTTATGGAATAAGATGACCAGTTCGGATTATTCTTGGCAATTAATCATAAAATATTTGTGTATTTATGGATGAATAATTTCAGCTAATCAGTTAAATTTTCATCAGTTCAGATATATTAAGGTTCGATTCTCACATTTCACCAAAAAAGGTTCGATTCTCATTTGGTTAATATCAGAATTCAGTTCAGTTTCGTTTGAATTTGGATGAAGTTGGTTTCGGTTAATATTCAAGTTACTCATGTCAGGTGTTTGATCAGTTATCAATTCGGATGTTTCGGTTGATTTTTTGGATTTAGGTTCATTTTGTTAGGCTAGTAACTAACTCAGGTTTAAGTTAGATCATCTAAATCGAGTTATTTCGGTTTGGCTATGTTGAATTTGGTCATTTTAAGTTCAAAATTTATTTAGGGTGGATTAAATAAAGTTAGACTATTTTCGAGTTAAATTATATAATTTTTTGTGATTGTATTCTTTGTGCTACTAATTCAAATAAGCGAAGCCAAGTTATTTCGGTCTAACTATTTATCGTGTTATGTAGCCATGTAAGATATGATAATTTTGGGTTTAAGATTCACCAAATTTGGTCATATTGAGTCATGCTAGGTATAGATTGATTCGGGTTGGGTTAGTTAAAGTTAAATTATTTTCAAATAAAATTATATCGCTTTGCACTTATGTCCTTTGTGCTACTACATATTTTCTTTTAAAAGTTTTTTTTTTATTTTCTCTATGTGTTTCGTATAATCTATCTTATTTACGTGTAATCTATCAAATAATATCATTCTTCTTTTATTAATATAAGAAAGCTATAAATAAATATTAAAGTACGGTGAGAACGTAAATTAAAATGCAAAGTACAATTACGATAATAATAATAATAATAATAATAATAATAATAATAATAAGTTAACGATTCGGGATTTATATAGACATAAATAATACGGAGTAGTCAGTATATAATATACTCGTGTCTCTTATAGTGACGTTTAATATGTTTAGTACTCCCTCCCATTTTATTTGATCTTCCCAATTCTTTTTGGGTGAGAAAATAAGAAGGAAAGAATGTGAGGTAGAGAATAGAAGTAAGGAAAAAAATGTGGGGTCAAAATAAATAGGAATCACAAAATATAGACCAAAAAAGAAAGGGGAAGAACAAATAAAATGGTCTAAAAAAGAAAAGCGGGAAGAACATTAAAAATGAGAGGGAGTACTCGTTATAACCTTTCAAGTTTGAGTTCATTGGCCTTTGCTTTGCCCTTAAGGTACTTGTATGCTAACTGCTAAGTACTCTACCCTATATTTCCTCCCTACTTAGGTAACCTCTGTATTTAAACATACGCCTATCAACCTAACCAAAAAAGTTTTGCATCATTTTTGAAGTATGTTATCTTCCACAAATTAAATATGGAATGTCATCAGCACTTTCAGAGGTCAGTTTCTTATCATCGCTCATTTATTGTCTAGTTTTTATTTGCTACTCATCACAAACTAATGTTCTATGATTACTGAAACTCACTAATAAAACACAAATATGATAACCTACATAATAAACATTGTAATGTTAATCCATCGTTTCCAATATTTGGTTAACTACTTGCATGGTAGATCTGGTATATGCATACATGTACACTGCGTCTCGTCGACGTAATTAAGCAAACACTCGTAGAAAAGTATAGTTTACAGAAATCAATTTGTATTATACTTTCTAGTAGAGGGATGTTATGTGCATTTTCTTTCTTTTACCGTCTTCCATTTTCTCTCACATTGTATTATAATATTATTATTTTTTTTGGTGTATACCATCCCGTTTAGTCCGGATTCGAGCCGGGAAGGACAAAGGGCGGTAAAGCTCTCCCTCATGAGTTTTAACACGACTGCATTTGCGTTCAGGAAATTTCGACTGGGAATGTTTAAGATAACTCCCCACCATAGGTTGAGTAAGTCTTTCATGGGTTATAATATTATTATTTTTTGACAAAAGTAAATGACATGAATTACTTATTTTGGGATAAAAGAAGGTAAAAGAGGTGGTAGATAGCATTGCTCATTGATATATTCATTAATTGAGACAGTTTCGATGAATAAGAGGAAGTGCGTTAAAATACTTCCTATTGATATGTAGCTTGGGTGTTTGTGTTATTGTCAGGACGGGTAACAATGCACGAGGACGGCGGAATGGGCACACTTCAGTAGCTGATATTATAGCAAAATGGAAAACCCAAAACGAAAACTCAGGCCCAACTCTTGAAGAACCAAGAAGAATCCGGAGAGGCCCAGCACAAGGATCGAGAAAAGGGTGCATGCCCGGGAAAGGCGGTCCAGAGAACTTAGAATGCACCTACAGAGGCGTAAGACAAAGGACTTGGGGTAAATGGGTGGCCGAAATCCGTGAACCAATTAGTGGTGGAAACACACATAACCACGTAAGCAAACGGAGTCGAAGACTTTGGCTAGGCACCTTCTCCACTGCTGTCGAGGCGGCCATGGCTTACGATGAAGCAGCCAAGGCCATGTATGGCCCCACAGCGATCCTGAACTTCCCTCAGCATTCAATACAAACAGAACACGGTCAAATTTTGCCCAGTTCAAGCACGCAAGTTACTGCTTCTCCTTCAACAGAAGTGTCCGAATCATACAACGGGTCGAGCATGGAGCTTGAGTCACCCTGCGTAGATCAAAATGGCTTGGCAGCCGCAGGAGTCGTTAAAGACGAACTAGTAACTGGGGGTGGTGGTAGCGGCTTGAATTTGAGCTTCGATTACTACCCCGATTGGGTGGTGGAAGCCTTCAGCGGGCTTGGGGATGGCAATTTCGAGTTGAAGCAAGAAAACGACTACGAGTTTGATCAACATGGACTGTATTACAATGAGTTGGTGGAGGCAAAGCCTTCAAATGAGATACTGAATTACAAAGCGGAACCAACGGGGATTGATTTTGGTCCCTCGGACTTTTGCAGGACTGCCAATAATTACGGCTGTTCAAACCAAGGAATACGCTAGTTATTCTCGTCTGCAATTTGATATCTCTGTTGTTTTTCATGGTCGCCCATGATTTTGCTCATACTATAGAGCCATTTCCGAAATAAGCGGAGATACGGGGATCTAACCATGTTGTTTCACCCTTGCATTGTCGCAAGGGATTTTTTATTAACAATTTTGGTCCTCTTATCTTCCACTTTAAGTTATATCAGATTAGTTTCTTACATTCCAATGATTCCATAGTAACAGCAAACATTCTGAACGACAATTTTGCAACTTTCTGTTCCATGAGAAGTTAAGTTTTGTTAAGTCCAGTGTCTTGCAATATTATCACCGTCGATGACCCAAAATTTTGGTGTGGTGTATTATTTTTGCCCTATTAAGGTAGTGAAACAGCATCTGATACATCAAACCTAAGTATTCATGTAATCTCAGCCACAAGCTTTATTTCAATAAAAAAGACACCGTTACAAGCTTCAAATAATATACAGTTCTCTAGTAAGAGACCTCTGAACTCCTACGCCTCAAACGGCAATCGAGACTCGAGAGCGCCAAAATGAAAGGCGCAGCAGTCTAAGGACCATGTCAGCAGGCGGCTATTTTACTCCACCGTAGCATGTTAATCAGACAAGGTCTTTTACCCTACCGTCGTTCGATTCAAAATCATCCATTCAAAGGTTCACAAGCACACATCAAACATTTACAAATTTATCCACAATTAGTAATCTTGAACCACAAAGGCCATTCAAAGGTTCACAAGCACACATCAAACATTTACAAATTTATCCACAATTAGTAATCTTTGAACCACAAAGGCCATGTTATTTTGGACTTAATTTTGCTGAACTGAACTATCTTAACCGAATAGAACTTATATGAACGTAACTGAACATATATGAAAATAAGTTCAAAAGAACACGGCCTAGCAAATAAACTGCGTGCTCTCCTCCTTCTAAACCAGCTTTACCACAATTTCGGACTCAGATGGAAGAAGTCTACGAGACAAGATCCAAAATAATACATCAGACGCCAAAACTAGAAGCAACTATAACCAATAATAGCTAATAACAGGTCGATTCTACCTAGCTAACAGTGCCAACTTTCGATAATTACTTCCCTTGCTACGGAAATACTTCCTATTGACAAGATAATATGATTCTCTTAGAATAAGCACTTAATTTAATAGTGAACATACTTTTCATCCTTGGAGACTCATCCAACACTGAGCTGAGAAAACAATGTGCACAGTGCATTGCCACGCAAAGCTCTACCTTTCGTGTACTATAAACCGAGCAAAAGGTCTACGATCTCGTTCTCTAACATCTCAATTCTCAGTTTTAGGGGCAGTTCCAGCCTCAAATGACTAACTACTCTACAATTGTATTAAATCTCCAATAGTTACCGACTACAGGCAGCTTTCTAATTTCTTTTCACTCTCCGATTCTCCTCTCAACGTCTACACAAATAGAATACATTCAAAGGCACTTTACTTGTCTCAGGACATAAACATTCGCCAGAATATAAATAATACGGAGTAACAGATAAGTAAAAGCAACCTTAGTTGTAGACGTGCAAGGAGCTCCAAGGCATTAATGGGCCAAAGCGACAAGGCGCAAAGAGCAAGGCGACAGCGCGCGCCTTTTTTACATGAGGCGCCCTATTTTTACCCAACAATTTTGGGCAAAAAAGCCTTTTTGAGGAGTTATCAAACTAACAAACATGGGAAACGGAAGGACAAATTAAAAATTTAGTTTTAAAAGTTATGGCAGTACGTACTACTGTTTAAGTTAAGTGAGCCTTATACAAAAGGCGCACCTAAATTGCAATGGGGCGTTTTAGATAGTGTCTCATCCAAGGAGCGCCTTAGGCGCACTTGAGGCGTAGTAGGCACCTACATTTGCATTGTAGCATGTACGGACAACGGAATATAGCATAATGGCATGAATGCAAATGACATTAAGCAAGCCAAAGGCTGTACCATCTCGTCCTAAGTTAACAATAGGAGTTAACAACAGGGATAATTCCAATTAAAAAAAAAAAAAAACACTTCAATGCCACATCTGTGAGGCAACACCAAAGTGGAATAGCGAAATGCCAGGGCACCAAAGTAACCTTCACTCAAACAACAAGGCACCAAATTCGAAATACTCCTAGACATATCATCTCTACGACGGATTCATTAATCCCTTGGACAAGCTCTCCCAATGAATCTCCCACCAACGGACTAGTGCAGCACATACAAACATACAAAAGGTGGGTACCATGTAAAATATATGGAGTAACGATAATACTTCCGCCAAAATGGCAAATCCATATCCCAAAATAACAGGTGAAGAAGGCAACAGGAAAAGGGCAGCAATCTATCAGAATTGAGGCACAGTCCCAACATGTACAACCAACCGAAAAACAAAACCGTCATCGCTCGTCAGGAAACAGCTGAGAAGTTTATTAACTATCAAATGACGGGTAAACTCCTTCAGAGCTTGGAAACAAAGCTGATAGATTAAGAGCTAAATTCATTTTATACACAAACAATCAAGTACATAAGCACCAACGTCACCACTAAATCTTTTTTTTTTTTAGTTGCTAATATGAACTGAAAATTCAAGAGAGTATCCAAGAATAATTAAAATTGGCAACAAAATAGAGATTACCATCAACATACACGAATGCTAACTTCTACATCAACAGATGAAATTACCATGTCAAAATAGAACCTCAAAAGATGTTACCTGGAATCATAACAAAAAATACAAAATATCAGATATATACCCAGAGACAGCTGATTATTCGATCCCAGCAACTCTTCGCCTCAACTTCATATTGTGATGTTCCTACAAAAGTCAATCAGATTGAGAAGTCAGATAAGTTCGCTTTCAGTTCTGTAAGCACTATGTCGACTGTAACAACTATCTCATTTGCTTAAATTCTCTAAAATTTACAACCATGTTTTCTTGATTCTTGAATATCCATAATCTGTAGCTCAAACTAGATTCACAACACATTTTGATATAGTCCCTCGAAAACAAACATCAAGCCGAACAACATGTATCTAAAATACCATCACACACAGAAATCGGCCATTAGCTCCATAACATTCAACAAAAAATTACATAACCATTTCTTTAGACAGCTGAACGATTTCATAACGCTGAGAATACACATAACCTAGCCCCTCGACAAAAAATATGGCAAACAATCGGCATCAAAAACAAAATCAGCGCTAAACTACTTCACTATCTACATCAATCAATTCAAAAATACTGACACATTCAAACAAGACAAGGAAAAAGCAATCAATTAATTAAATACAAAAACAGACCAGCTCAAGAACGCGAGCAGAAGAGGTCTCGACAACACGAGCCAAACCATGAAGCTTAGCCAACATTTTCTCGTACAAGTCTTCAACACCTGACATATACCCAAAAGCATCAGACCCAACCAAGCGGGACAAACTCCCAACATCATACCCACCCGAAACATAGACATCCAACTCCTTCTGATCAATCCCGACTTTCTTCAACTCACTCAAACTCTTAACCCCAGTGGGGTCCTCCCTCATGGGAGACCCCAAGTGAGACACACATGCCATCAAAGGCAGCCCTGATTTCGGGCTGAAAAGACCGTACTGGCCCCGGAACCCGGGGCCAATGTTAACAACCTCCAATGAGACGGCCTCGAAGGAGGCGGTGTCGTGACGGAATTGGTAGGCGCGGTAGTCGTGGGTGTGGATTAGGGTGGGGGTGGTGGGGGTGGTGGTGAGGAGGAGGAAGATGAAGGGGGAGGTGGTGGTGGAGGAGTGGGAGAGGGAGAGAGAGTGATCGAGGAGGGAAGGGCGGAGAGGGGAGCGGAGGCGGGCGGAGAAGAGGCCGATGACGGAGGAGGAGGAGGAGGAGCGGCGATGGTTGGTGGTGGTGGGGGAGAAGCCGGAGATGGAGGCGATGAGGGTGGTGGAGGAAGGAGGGGGACTGGTGGTGGTTGTAGTGGTGGGGTCGTCGTCGGAGAGAGGGGAGGGAGTGAGAAGAGAGAAGTCGCCGAAGAGGAGGCCGGAGGTGGTGGTTGTGGTGGATGTCAGGTGGTGGAGGAGAGAGGAGAGTGTTGGCCCGGAGATTTTGACTTTGTTGATGGGGTGGTTCTTCTGGTGGTTGTCCGCCATTGTTGTTGTTGTTGTTGTTGGGGAGATCGAGGAGGGAATTTTGTAGAGGGTGAAACACTGAAACCTCAATACTCAAAAAGTCAATTTACCCAAGACTCTCTCAACTTGATTGACAAACATGCATCATTCTTTCCGTTTGTTTTTTTCTACTTCACCATTCCAATCTAAATCATGTACTCCCTTTGTTTCAAACATTTATTTATACATCTTTGTTTATACTTCGTTCAAATCTAACTCACAAAAAAGTCAAATCTAAACAATTCATTGAAACGGAGGGAGTAACTACTTGTAAAACCTTCTTATAACAATTGTCTTTGCATTTAAGTCTCTCGTACAATAAACGAATCTCTCTCTAAAATGACATCAATGTCATAAATCGACCAATTAAAATTGAATTGAATTTATTCATTTCATTCAAATATTCCAACTTTTCATCAAAAAATTTCCCCTGATAAAAATCGAGAAATGCCCTCCTCAAAAGATCCAAAATCGTCAACAATCGTACTTCATCTACTACTTTCCTCACAAATCACCAGCTAAAATTGTCTGCATAATCATCACCACCATCGTAATCACTGCTTCATTTTTAGGGTTTATCTTGAGTTTAACATTGATTTTCTCAATATGTTTTATCTAAGAAAATGGTAGTAGTTAAACTTCAAAATTGCATTTATTATTTCGGGTTACAAACACTTGAAATATTTTACAACTCGAACTAAATAATATGACTTGTATGGAATTCTGTGGACTGTGGTATCACTTGACTTTCTCCAACCGGTTGTCCTGCACAAGGAGACAAACCAAGCCTCGGGGGTGTCCGAGGATAACCCCTCTGATGCCTAACTAAGCTTGTGTGGAAGAGGGAAGTTAGAGAATAATGAAAATAAGTCTAAGTAATACCTTTTTTTGTGTTTTGTGGATTATGTATGAATGAATCGTCGGTCGCGTGAATCTTCCCCTATTTATAAAGGTTTCCTTTGTCCTTTAACACTTTATGTCAACAATAAAGCTGGGATCTTGTCTCCTTGTGTTGTCTTATTATGATCAGTTACAAACAAACTCTGACATGCTTGTTTACTATCTTCGGTGGCTGACTACGTCAGTCCGAGGCCGTAGTGTATGCATGTCCGTATAGCCTGGGGTAGTATCCACCCCAATCTGGGGCCTTGGTGACCGAGATTGTACAGCTCCCGGATGACCAGTGGAGCGGTCATGGTAGCTTCGGCTGACCATGCCCCCATCAACTTGCCCACACAACTGCCGAACACTGCGTCTGGCAGATCGCGGCGTATGGTCGACCTCGCATTCTTTGCCTTACTGATATCTGTTATTTTTATATGTTTTTACCCCCGTCCCGAGCTGCATTTTATTGTCAAAATGCGCCTTTTAGGGCCATTTTGTTCTCACATTTCGCTCGAGTAGCGCTTTTGGTGTTTTTCTTTGGTTTGCAGGACTTTTCAGCATTTCCGTGCATTTGAGCTGGAAAATGGAGTTTATGACGGAAACCCAAAAGTCGAGGTGAAATCGAGCTCGGGAATGAAGCGAAACGGTGATTTGGGTCGAAATTGGTAAAGGAAGAATGGCCCAAGTAGAAGGGAGAAAGTCAAGGCCCACGAAGAAGTCTGGCCCAAAAGAAGTGTCGGCCGGTCAAACCTGAAAGGCGGCCAGTCGGCCGGCTAAGGCGTTTTATTGACTTTTCTCGGAGATTTTAAGCTTTATATATTGGGCTACGGATTCGGCGGCCGACCGGCAGCCGGCCGGCCGGCGTGTGGTTTTTATTAGACGGATTTGTTTGTTTTATTATTATTATTATTATTATTATTTTTTTTTTTTTTGAAAATAAAACAAAGTAATTATCAATGTTTTGAGCCATTGATAACACATGCCTATGTATTATTATTATTATTATTATTATTATTATTATTATTATTATTATTATTATTATTATTATTATTATTATTATTATTATTATTATTATTATTATTATTATTATTATTATTGTTGTTGGGGGGTGACTTCTCCCGGGTCCCACACCATCAGGCCGGTAGGATTATAGACCGGAGGATGGTCCTATACTCGTTGAACTATCTATATCTCCCGGGTCGGGTCATTCGAGGCCGGAAGGATTATTGACCGGACAATCCCATATACCCAGGAACCCAATGGTACACCCGGGTCCGGGCAGGTATGGCCAACCCAAGGTCAGGCCGTCTTGTGCGGGCGGGGCACAAGAGGACAAATCTGAAATAAGTATAAAAGGCAACCAAAACCCTAAAAATCACTAAGTTTGACACACACAAAAACACTACAAAAAGGTTTTTCTCTCTTTTCTCTCTCTAGATTTATTTGTCTTTGTAACTGACTTGAGCGTCGGAGGGCCATCACCCGGAAGGCCCCGGGGCTAGGTTTGCTACGTGATTTCAGGAGGAGAGGAAGGGAGAAGAGAACCGTGAGCTAAGGACCGCTCCAGGACTTAGTTCATTTAGCTTATAATCCATAATCAACTTGTAATCACTTGTATTTAGTTTTGGTATTTAGTTCCTAACTTTATACCCGAAACAATTGGCGCCGTCTGTGGGGATAATTTCACAAAAATCTTACAAAAAGCCATGTCAAACCCTACACAAGAGCCGAGAAAAAGCAGTGGAAGCAATTTACCGGGAGGAGGGCGCGGCATTCCCCACAGGCCAGAGCAAACGCCCTTGACTCCAGAGGAGAAAAGGATGATGAGTGCTTTCCTCGAAAAACTGAGGGAGACACCACCTGCCGGTACTCCCCCTCCCGAGCCAAGTCAACAGAAGTCTCCACCAAGAAAAGATCCCATCCGTCGTCAGTGACACCTAAGAAGCTTTTTCATGAGGACAATGAGGCGTCAAGCAACGATAGTGCGTGGAGAGAGTCGGAACATTCTCACTCGGCGTCGGCCACCACCCTCGATCCAGAAGTGTCCAAGCCTGAGGTTCCACGCACCGAGAGGCCCAAGCGCAGCAAACCCAAAGGAAACACAATACAAGCAAAAGTCACAGTAAAATCGCCTTTGGCTCCTTCGGTGCTGGAGTACCCTCTTCCCCCCAAGATGAAAATTCCGACGATCCAATATGACGGAAAAAGGGACCCGGAGGAACATTTGGCGGCCTATGAGAGCCGCATGATGATGTACGACTCTACGGACTACGTTTGGTGCAAAGTTTTCCTACGACCACTGACGGGACTTACCTGAACCTGGTTCCGTAACCTCCCAACTGGCTCCATCTATGGATATGAGGACATGTGCCGGGTGTTCCGCCAGCAGTACGCAGGGAACAAAAGGAGAGAGAAGGTGGCTACGGAGCTCCTGAACGTGGTGCAGGGGAAGAGTGAAGGGCTGAAGGAGTATATGACCCGGTTTGACAGAGAATCACAGCAAATCAGAGACCTGGACTCCAAGATAGGGGTCCATGCCTTATGATAGAAATTTGAAAGAGGAGAAGGCTGAAAAGTCTCCTGATCAATCCGCCGCCAAATTGATGGCGGCCGCGAGATGGTCAAGGCTTTGTCTGAAGGAAGCGATTCCATAAAACATTCAGTAAGAGAAATGACAAGAAGGAGGACCAGGGCGGAGCCCAACAGGAATGGAAAGGACCGCCCCGGAGGCACAACAACAACAACAACAACAACAACAACAACAACACCCGCAGCAATTTCAACCGCAGCAGCAGTAATAACAATCACAACGATCGCCGGGATAACCGGGACGGCCGAGGCCAGCAGGGAAACAACCAGCCAGCCCAAAGAATGGACTCACTACACACCACTCATCGTGTCTCGGCGGAAATTTTGAGATGACCAAAAGCGAAATCAAGTGGGCGCCCCTCGACCGCGTAAACACCAGGAGCGATAAGTCGGTTTCTGCCCGAATACCACTGACGGCCGGCCATGCAGCGGAACAACTGCGTATCCTTGAAGCACGAGGTCGGCGGTTGGTGCAATGAAGGCACCTTGCGCCGCTTTGTTAAGGACAAGCGAGACAGAGATGGTGGCGAAGGTAGTGGTGATCCGGGTCAAGCAGGTCCGAAAAAGAACAAGCAAAGAGTAGGCGAAATCCATATGATCGCCGGGACGGAAGGGTCAGTCTTGTCTGGAAGGAAAAGAAAGGCGGAGAAACGTGAGCAGTCTAGGATGGGCATATATTCAGCCGAGAGGATAGCACCAAAACCTCCCATCCCGGGCTTGACCATTAGCCAGGAAGACTATCAACGGGTCTCTTACCCGCACAGCGACCCGTTGGTGATCTCCATGGATATCGGACCCCATCTGGTCCACAGGTGCATGATAGATACCGGAGCTTGCACCAACCTCCTGTCTGAGACATTCGAAAAGTTAGGTCTCAAGAAGAGCAATCGACACCATACATAGGCTCATTGTATGGCCGGCCGAGCCGACATCAGGCCAATGGGGCGATAACCTTGCCCGGTCACGATAGGGAGGAAGACATGGCCCGGCGTAGACGCAAGCCGTGGTCGTTGGCGCCCATCACCGCATAACGCCTCATCGGCCGGTCACTTTGGACCACATTCATGCGTGTGCCAGTTCGAGCGCTGGCTATGGTTTATGTAACGAACAATTGGACCGAGGGGAAAGTTTATGGCGACCAGAAGGCCGGGAGATCCTGCAATTCCCTATCGGCCCGGGGAACAAAGCAGAAGACAGTGGCAGAGGTGAAACTCCCGGAACAAAAGGAGAAGGAGGGTCTGGGTGGGACTGGACCGAAGCGAGACAATGTAAATTGGTATCACCGGAAGAAGTGTAATCATCGGGCGGAGCTAGACCCGGCTTCAAGCGATCGATTAGCATCTTGGAAGAAAACAAGGGCGTGTTTGCCTACTCGGCGGAGATCTGGGGATAAGCGAAGTAATTGTACACGGTGAGCGTTAACCCCACATACAAACCAATCAAGCGCAGGTCATGCCCATGAGTGCGGAAAAGGACGCGGCTATTCTCGAAGAAATAAACAAGTTGTTGGAGGCAGGTTTCATTGAACGTTGTGACTATCCCGAGTGGTTGGCTAACGTGGTAATGGTGAAAAAAGCGTCCGGGGCGTGGAGAATGTGCGTTGATTTTACAAATCTAAACAAGGCGTGCCCCAAAGACTGCTACCCGTTGCCAAGGATTGATCAGTTGGTGGACTCCACCAGTGGCCACTCGACCCTGAGTTTCCTGGATGCCTTCTCGGGATACCACCAAGTCTATCTGTCAGAAGAGGACAGGCCCCGGTGCGCCTTCATCACAGGACACGGGGTCTACATGTACAAGATGATGCCGTTCGGACTCAAGAACGCCGGGGCCACGTACCAGCGGCTGGTGGATGCCGTGTTCGCAAAACAGAAAGGGAGAAACATGGAGGTATATGTGGACGATGCAATTGTGAAAAGTAAGTCCGATGAGAAACACCTGGAAGACTTGAGAGAAACGTTCGCCTCGCTCAGAGAATACCAAATGAAACTGAATCCGAAGAAGTGTACCTTTGGAGTCCGGTCAGGGAAGTTTCTGGGGTACCTGGTCAGCTCAAGAGGGATTGACGCCAACCCCGAGAAAGTCAAGGCCATATTAGACCTGCCGGCACCGAAGACAATTAAGGACATTCAAATTCTGACCGGGAGGATGGCAGCATTATCCAGGTTCATCTCCCGGTCCGCTGACAAGTCCACACCGTTCTTCCAGGTCCTAAAGGGAAACAAGAGGTTTGTATGGGGGAAGGAGCAGGACGAGGCTTTTGAACAGTTGAAGAGACACCTTACAACATTGCCTACTTTGGCAAGACCGGTCATGGGCGAAACTTTAATCTTGTACATCGCCGTGACCGCGAGCGCGATATCAGCAGTAATCCTACGGGAAGAAGAAAAGCAACAACAACCAATCTACTTTGTCAGTCACGCACTGGGTCAGTCAGAGAGAAACTACCCAATCATCGAGAAGGCAGCGTACGCTGTTGTCATAGCGACCCGGAAACTTAGACCGTACTTTGATGCCCACCCGGTGGAGGTGCGCACGGACCAGCCCCTTGAGAAAGCACTCGAGAAGTTTGAAAAATCCGGGAGACTCCTCAAGTGGGCAATCGAGCTATCAGGGTTCGGCATAACCTACACCGGGAGAACGGCAATCAAGGCTCAGGCCCTGGCAGACTTCATCGCCGAGTGCACCCACCCGACGAGGGGATGCAAGAAGGAGTATGGCGGTGTATCTGACAGGTCGGCCACCATCCATGGCTCGGGCGGAGTGGTAGTCATCGATCCGAAGGATACGAGTTTGAGCATGCCACGAATTTGCCTTCCCACCACAAACAATGAATCTGAGTATGGCGGTCTTTGGCGAACTGGAACCGCAAAGGCCATGGGGCGTAAGAGATTGAATCGAGAACGGACTTCGCGGTGGTGGCGAGCCAACTTAAGGGAAGTCTGAGGCGGGAAGAAGGGATGGCGTTATACCTCCAGAGAGCAAAACTTTGACCTCTGAATTGAAATCTTCGGCGTCCACCATATCCCCAGTCCGAGAATAACAGCGACGCACTCGCCAAACTCGCCCGGTCTGCAACGGCAGACAACAAGTCAAAACGATCCTGATCGATATCCGGCGGCAAAAGGGAGTGTTAACGGTCAATGCCATCTCCGAAGACAGCGGCTGGATGAGGCCGATACTGAAATACAAGCTGGAGGGAGAAATCCCGGAAGACAAGATTGAGGCAGCTAAACTGAAGAGACTAGCCCCATGGTTCATCCTCGTAGACGGAGAGCTCTACCGGCGATCATTCTCAGCCCCGCTACTAAAGTGCGTAGGGGGCATGGACGCTGAATTCATTTTAAACGACATACACTCTGGGGTCTGCGGTCACCACGTCACCGGGCGTACGCTAGCCCACAAAGCATTGAGAGCCGGCTACTTTTGGCCCACCATGCTAAAGGATGCCAAGGAATTGAGTAAGCGGTGCCGGCAGTGTCAGATCTTCGCCCCGGACATCCACCTTCCCGCCAGGGACCTCAGACCAGTCCTGAGCCCGGTACCTTTTGACCAGTGGGGGATGGACATACTGGGACCGTTCGCAACGGCCACCGGGGGCAGGAAGTACGTAGTAGCGGCTATTGACTACTTCACCAAGTGGATAGAAGCAGAGGCTATCCCGACCATCACTGAACAGGCTGTGAGAAAGTTTATCTGGAGAAACGTAATCACAAGGTTTGGGGTGCCCAAGGTGGTGGTATTTGATCACGGGAAACAGTTTGACAATGACAACATGCGGGACTGGCTAAAGCGGAACGGGACAATTGTCGCATACTCATCGATTTGCCACCGCAGAGCAACGGACAAGCGAGGCCGCCAACAAACAAATGTTGGCGGCATGAAAACGACCGGACGAGCTCAAGGGGCATGGGCGATGAGTTGCCAGCGTGCTTTGGTCAATCGTAATTACGATCGAGAATCCACCGCATACCCCATTCAACATGGTTTACTGAGTCAAGCCTTACTCCCGATTGAAGCAATTCTACCCAGCCCGAGAGCAGACCTACACGATCCCACCAGTAATGAGCAAGCGAGAAAGGAGTCGCTGGACCTGCTAGATGAGGTCCGGGACCAGGCAAGAGAAAATCTGGCGGTTTACGTAAGCGAATGAGGAGAATGTACAATCGAAGAGTGAAGCATAGGGAGTTTGAGCTGGGAGACCTGGTGCTAAGACGAGCATCCACTACCGGGAAAGGGAACATTCACGGGAAGTTGTCAGCCACCTGGGAAGGGCCCTATCAGATCACAGAGATAAAGCAGCCGGGGACCTTCATGCTGAGAGATATGAGCGGCCACGACCTCCCGTCCCATTGGAACTCTGATACGTTAAAGAAATATTACGTGTAAGCGTTGTACTCTTTTTCCTTACCCGTGGTTTTGTCCCACTGGGTTTTCCACGGGAAGGTTTTAACGAGGCAACGTATAGACATTTATGTACGCGAGTGATCAGGAATGTTGACACCGCAAGCTTTTGTAAGTTTTTGGTAAACTTTTAGTAGAATTTTTGCCCAGCATTTGTTTAGATTTGTATCACACAAAAGCTGGCCAGGGCGCGGAGGGGACTACCCCAGGCCGACTAATCACGATAGTCGATTCAAAAATGGGAATTTTTGAAAATTTTTGCTAACACTTTCGGGAAAAGGAGGATAAACATCCAAAATCCAGGCCTGGAGCAGGCGAGGGGCAAGAACAAGCCGGGCGGCTAAAAGACATAAAAGACCGGAGAAGGGCAAGACCTCCCAGGCAGCCCATGCCTACGTACGGAAGAACATCGCGCCTTGAGAGTCCAGGCCCGGGGCCTGGGCGGCTCGCGCCCTACGTATGGCCTTGCACAATGCTCATCCGGCGTCGGCGGGCCGGATGAGGTGCCCTAAATGCAAAAGAGCGGGATGTCTATGATGGCCCACGTGCCTGGCCGCTCTCACGCGATGTCGATCTGCGGCCTTGTAGCCGGTGGCGGCTGCGGACCTCCCATGGGTAAGACCTCCGCGGCAACCCACTGCCTACGTACGGAAGAACATCGCGCCTTGAGAGTCCAGGCCCGGGGCCTGGGCGGCTCGCGCCCTACGTATGGCCTTGCACAATGCTCATCCGGCGTCGTCGGGCCCGGATGAGGGTGCCTAAATGCAAAAGAGCCGGGATGTCTATGATGGCCCACGTGCTCAGGCCGCTCACCGCAGTGTCGATGTCGGCCAGAGCCTTTGGCGGCGGCCGCGGACCTCCCATGGGTAAGACCTCGCGGCAACCAGCTGCCACGTCTGGAAGAACATCGCGCCTTGAGAGTCCAGGCCCGGGGCTTGGGCGGCTCGCGCCCTACGTATGGCTTCGCACAATGCTCATCCGGCGTCGTCGGGCCCGGATGAGGGTGCCCTAAATGCAAAAGAGCCGGGATGTCTATGATGGCCCACGTGCCTAGGCGCTTTCACCGCGATGTCGATGTCTGCGACCTTGTAGCCGGTGGCGGCTGCGGACCTCCCATGCTTACGTAGGATGAACATCGCGCCTTGAGAGTCCAGGCCTGGGGCCTGGGCGGCTCGCGCCCTGCGTATGGCCTTGCACAATGCTCACCCGTGGTCGTCGGGGGCAAGTGTATGAACGCACGGAAGAGTAGTTACAATCACCGGACACTAAGCAGTGCATGGTCCCGGTATTGACAGCACAACGAGAGAAAGCTAGAAATTTGACCAAGTATGAATAGAACGCTAGGGCCAAACAATATTATCCGGCCCCGGCACAAACGGCAAAAACGGTATAAGCATTAAGAGAGAGATAATAACAAGGAAGAATACGCCTAAAATTACCCGGTCCCGGAGGATAATAGCATGATTAAAAACAAGATAAAAATAAGCTAAGTATAGAAAGGCTACTCGGCAGCGGCAGACGTCAATATAAATGTAAGCGGAAATAACAAGCCAAGTATGGAAAAACAAAAGGAAAAAAGCCAAGTGTGGAGAACAAGCTAGACATAGAATTACCCGGCGAGCGGTACCGGGGCATAGCATTCGAAGAAAGGCTAGAAATTCGGCCAAGTATAAACAAGATGGAAAAAGCGCTGTGGCTGAATAATATCACACGGCCCCGGCGCATATAACGAAAGCAGTATAAGCGCGAGAGAGAACATAAACCGTCCGGCCTCGGACGAAAGCACTACGAGTAATAAATGCTAGTAAAATAAGCTATGTAACACCCCGGCTTTTTCTAATTCATTTTATAAACTTTCCTTAATTAGTAAGTTTCCTAATCGGGTAACTTTCTATTTTTAGCAATTAGCTTAAAACCTATTTTTTTAGCATTTGGCTTAAAACGGTGTAACTCCCTCATACGAACTCCGATTCAGGCGATTCAAGTGGCTAAACTGCGTATTTTTCCGACGCCGTTGCATCTGCCAAATTTTCAGAAGCTAGTTTGGACCGGCCCAGCTGGGACCGAACCCAAACCAGCCTTGCACGAGTTGGAGTTTAGGGTTTTGGTTGAATTCTTGAGCAAGCAACATTATATCTTGCTATCTCCTAACTTTGGCATATACTAAATCTGATTTTATTCTTCATTCTCTCTACCTCTTATCTCATCCACATTCATCCTCTCCATCTCTCACATTATATCTCTCCAAACTCATTCAATCACCATTGTTATACTTTCAAGCTCTCAATCCTTTCATTCTCAACCTTTTCTAGACCTTATCCTTGGTAAAGGATCTCTTTTAACATCTTTATTTTACTGTTATTGTATTATTTTATGTGTTTGCTTGCTTTGTATTCATTGTATGCTTGTTTTGGCTTGGTTTATCAAAGGAGAAGAAGGATTTGAAGAAGGTGATACCCTCCTTATTGAAGAAGAGGACGAGTAGCACAAGTTTGAGGCTCTACAAAGGTAACTAGGTGTGATCTAGTCATGTTTTAGCATGTATGAGGCCTTATTGTTGTTGATCTATTGTTCTAAATTGTAGATCCATTGTTGTTGTTGGTAGATCTATGATGTTGTGATGTTATGGTTGTGTTATCATGTTAGAATCATTGGCCTCATACTAGGGTTGCATGCTTATCATGTTTTCATGCATATTTCTCATAAACTAATGTTAATCATGCTTGTAAATCAATTGAAAATCGATCTAGTGTGGTGTTGATGGTGATGCCGTGAGGATGGGTTGAGGGCCGTGGCCCTTGACTTGATTCCTCTTGTTTGTTCTTCCTTGTTTTGGCTTAATTATGATTAATCTAGATGTATGCATGATCCACCTTATGATGAGTATGAGTTAAGATGATTTTGAGTGAGTTTAAAGTAAATGAATGCTTGGTTTAATGAACTAATCACCTAAATCGATTATTGGTCACACGATAATTGAGTTTGATGCATGAAAACGGGTGTGAGATGCGTTGGCCGTGTGTTTGTGTGTGTAGGCCGTGAGTGTGGTGGTTGGCCGTGTGTATGTATGTGTGTGGGAGTCTTGGTTTGTCGCTTGTTTGAGTCTTGGCTTGTATTAGAATGTTATCTATGCTAAATTGACTTGAGATATACTTGGTTCGATCACTAAATAATGATTTATGAGCATGTTAATCGAATTTGTGACTTGTAATGTTTTATAATCATGTTGTACTCCGTATGTATGGTTGGTTGTGTTGGTATTGATGCTTGTGTGTATATGAGTATGGTTGTTTTGGTTGTGTGTTGTGTTGGAAGTGTTGGAGACAGGTTGACAGGTTAACAGGTTTATGCTTGGGTTAAGTTTGCACATGGGTACTGTTCTGGCACATGTGTGAGGAGATACAACGTCCTAGGATGGACGGATACCGCCCATGATCCCCTCGGCTATTCTTGTTGCTTAGCTAGAGCGACTATGGGTTCTCAACCAGAAGGGTTGAGACTATGGTTATATTTATGTCGTCACCGTTCTTGTTGCTCGGTGGATGATAAGGCTAAAGTCGTATCACCTTAATCAAAATAAACCTAAATGACAACTAACAGCAGATAGCAGCAAGTAGGGATCGAATCCACAGGGAAACGGTGTAGTCTCAGGTTAACTCGGAGTAACAGGTTCAACTCAGGTGTGAAAAGGTTTGTTTTAAGCTAAACTAAAGCAGATAATAAGACAAGATGAAAATATATATGGAGAAAGATTAGGGCGTCGGGTTCATATATGACAACGATTCAGGAACGCAAGTTAATAAGACGGAAGAGATAAACTGTGCAACTTGACTAGGTTTATAAAACGCTCTCTCGAGTCAATTTTAGCCTTAAGCAAATTTAGCGGGCTCTCGCAACTTACTAAATTCAACTTATCAATCTTGCGTAAGTCTAGTTTTAACTCGGCTTTCGATCTTAAGTCAAAACATACTCAGGTTCAATTAAACTCAGATAAAACGGTGATCAGGCGAAATAATCCTAATTCAATTGATATAAAACGCATAGAAAGAAGTCAACTTGCACAATTTAAACAACCAATTTAATCTCAAAACATGTTCCTAAATCATGTGTCACAAATCACCCTAAACCCTAATTAGAAATTAGCTACTCATAATTAAGGGCAAAGCAAAATAGCATAAAGAAGACATAGCAAAGAATGAATAAAAGCAATTAAAATAAATCTGAAAACTTACGGAGTACCGACGGTTACAATTGAATCCAACTTGAAAATAAACTAAAGCTAAGAGTTTTGAGAGAGAAAATAAAACAACAGTAAACTGAACTAAGGAAAAATAAAGTATATGTGTTATGTTTCGTCCTAAGACTATTTATATATGCCAAGACCAAAACAATTCGGATTAAATAAAAATCGCGCAGAAAAAACACATCGTGTAGTAGTGGCCGTACTGGCCGACTTTGGCAGCTCATTTGGCTGGCTTTCTTTCTTTGATCTTGGGCTTGAGACCCTTGACTTGGGCCCAAATTATTTCGTGGCCTTTTTGTCTTGGCCTTCCTTTGTCTCGTCTTTGGTCTTTGGTCCGGCTCCTTGAGCTCTCGTGATGGCTCGAGCTTGGTCTTTTCGTCTCGCGTCTCGTAATGCTCCATTCGTCCCGGGTTTTGGCTCAAAACCACCAAAACCTGCAATATGTAAATGAAAAGCAGCAGTAACGAGAAACATAACATATAGCTCCTAAAGTCATAGCAAATACGAGTAAATACGAGCTAAATGTGACTGAACCGGGGGCATAAAATGAATATAAATAACGTGTATCAAACTCCCCCAAACCAAACCTTTGCTTGTCCTCAAGCAAATAGCGTCGGAGAAAATCAAAGTGACACGAACTAATCACGCTAGTATCTTAAAGTGGACGACCTATGCACATAAACATTACAACCAAAGTCTATTTCACCGAAAATAGAGCACAAGTCACAACCGTTCACACCACAATATATTACTAGCCTCTAACGCTTACGCAAAAGTAAAACTAACGACAAATCAATTCAAGCAAGGCCAACCGATCGTACCACTAACCATCATCCAATCTTACCAAATCATTTCCATTTGTTTTCTTTTCTTTTCTTTTCTGTATTCTTTTTTCGCAAATGTGGAGCATCCCTCGTATGTAGTACCGTTTAGCTTGACGTTCACTCGGTAAAAATCGCGCTCGGGTACACATATTTCCTTAAGGGTTACGTTATTGCTCATACTCTCGGTCGCAGCCAAATTCATGGCCACTGTGGTTACTCAAGTCAATGAGTCCCCTCCGAGAGCATCGAAGCATTGCTCCAACATATATATATCTTTCCAAACAAACCACAAACCAACATACCAACATTCCACAAACCAATGCCAAGCTCGAATGTCAAAGTCGAAAGTAAACAAGCGAAAAGCAGAAAGAATTAAGCAGATACAAGTGGGTTAGTGCTGAGGCTCGCAATCTAGTAACAGGAAACAAACCAATCGTGCAAGCTAAGGCAATAGGAAGTCGACTCAAAGATACTAAAGATCAAAGTAAGTGTACAAATCAATTCTCCAAACTAGACAAAGCAGGACAAAGCAGACCAAAAAGACTCGTATTTTTGTAAATTTTTTGAATTTTTCAATTTTTTTTTGGGTTTTCAAAATAAATGCACACGAAATGAAATGCAACTAAACTAATGAACGCGAAAGTGTTTCCCTCCCCCAAACCAAATCACACATTGTCCTCAATGTGGAAAACAGCACAACCACAAAAGCAGAGGAGGACATAAATCATAAGAGGGAAGGAAAGTAAAACGAGAAAACGAGGGAAAATGGGGTAAAGAGTGCTCACAATGTAGAGTAGGAGCTCCCCCCAAACCGAAGTCAATCATGGAGTGGGGCTAAAAATCCCCGTATATGCGTCCAAATCAGTCCAACGATGAAGTACTTCGGCATAGCACGCAAGAAGGAACAAAACGAAGCATGAAAATGGGACAGGGGTGGCGGTAGATGCAGGGCCGTGACGGCCCGGCCGGCAAACCTGACGTGATTTTTTCGATTTTTCTTCAATTTCCAAATTTCAGCTACGGCTCCTGTCCTGGCCCGGCAGCCGGTTGGCCGGCTGGGAGGCCTTCTAGTGTACGTTTTCAACATACTAAGGACCCAAAAGTCCATAAGTACCTGCGCGCTAAAAACACAAAATAATAACCCTCATCCTCGCGCGCTCAAAATCAAATCAAAAGTCATAAAAAGCAAACCAAACAAAGTACAAATGCTAAGTAATAATACAACGTCATCGGGTTGCCTCCCGGAAGCGCTGGTTTATAGTCCCGCACGACTCTTCAAAGCTTCATAGATCAAGTATAAGCAGGCCAAGGTCGTTGGCCATTCGCAACAGCATCACTCGGCGAAATTTCAGCTTCCGTTCGCCATAACACTCCTCCAGCTCGAGGCAATGCAGCATAGTCCATCAGCGTAGGGCCTCGATCACGAAATGGCTCAACTGTAGGCCCTCTATCCCCATCGCTAGCGTCGTAAACGTCAGTCTTGAGCAGCTTCCTCTCCCCCAAACCATCCTTGCAGCTATCCTGTGAAGAACCTGCAAAAAGCGAAGAGACATGCAAAACCTCCAAAGTGTCTCCAGTAGTGTGAGACGGAGGTACAGAGTCAATAGAGTAAACTGACTCGAGACGCATGGGTGAACGCGGGGTGTCCGAATGAGTAAATGTAAGCTTTTCACCCCCCACCGTAAAAGCTAATGTCTTATTACCCACATCAATAACTGCACCAGCAGTGTGCAAGAAGGGTCTTCCTAAAATGATAGGAATGTGGGCATCCTCGGGCATGTCGACTACTACGAAGTCTACAGGGATAAAGAACTTTCCAACCTGTACAGGGACATCGTGCAAGATTCCTAAGGGACGCTTAACTGAGCGGTCAGCCATTTGTAGGGTAATGCTAGTGGGTTCTAAAGCTGACAAGCTCATCTTCTGGTATAGGGGGTAGGGTAGGACACTCACACTCGCTCCAAGGTCGCACAAAGCATTACGAACCACAAACCTACCAATGGAGCAGGGAATGGAAAATGTACCAGGGTCACTAAGCTTAGGGGGCTTACTACCCTGCAGCCTAGTACTAGCTTCCCCCACAAAGGCTACGGTCGACACGTCGTCTAACGTACGCTTACGAGCTAAAACATCTTTCAAAAACTTGGCGTACGCAGGAATTTGAGTCACAAGGTCGATAAAAGGAACATTTACCTGAAGGGCCTTGATGACGTCGACGAACTTTTTGAACTTGGCCTCGGGCTCTGCACCTCGTTGGCGACCAGGAAATGGTAGCTTAATCTGAACTGGGGGCACTGGAGCAGCATCAAAAGTAACACCCGAATCATTCTTCCCCGCAGCTACAGGTCCAACCGGTTGGTCGACCGGCTGTGACCTCTGTGAACACGGATTTAACGTGTTTTGACCCTCATCCTTCTCTTCTTCCTCCAAATTCACGGGGTCTCCATACATGGACCCACTTCTCAATGTAATTGCACACGCCGTGTCGTGTGGAGCTTTAGGAGGGTTTCCTTGAGGCGGAAGTGTACCCGGTTGCCTTGACGCTTGTGAAGCGGCTAATTGAGCCACTTGATTCTCCAACAGCTTAATTGCAGCGTCCTTAGCTTGCCCATCCTTTTGCATTTGTTGCATCATCATCTCTTGTGACTTTTGCACGGCCATAGTCACCTGCGACATCTGCAACATCATGGCCTTCATCTCGGCCATAGGATCGGGTATTTGAGTAGGAGGGGGTGATGTGAAGGGTGGTTTTGGTAGTTAGGGAGTTGGTTGATTTTTGTAAGGAGGTTGGTAAGGGTATTTTGTGGAGGTGGGAGTCGGGTTAAATGCGTTATTATTACGATAGGATAGCGATGGACCGATCGTAACCCGGTGATTCAGTGCAGCCAGGTTTTGATTGTAGGATTAGTGCAGCGTAAACCTGCTCTGGGCGCGGCGATACCAGTAGTATAACCTGAATCGTGCCAGCGGCAAAGCATTTACATGGGCACTCGACGAACCACTCCCTGCGCATAGCATCAAACTTCCTATTCAAATTTCGGAAAGTTGACTCATAATCGCACTTATGCTCTCACTTCCCACGGTCGTTGTGTGCGGATAGTGAATTACCCTAGGCTTTCCAAATCGGGGCGAATGGATGACCATTTCCTCAATCGTTTGCCACGCTTTATCATCATCCGTGTTATTAGCAAATCGACCTCCCGCGGCCGAGTCAAGAATAGCGCGACTCTCAGCATACAACCCATTATAAAAGGTCATAATAATCAACCAATCACCCAATCCGTGATGCGGACATTCACGGATCAACCGTTTGTAACGGTCCCATGCTTCAGCAAATGTTTCATCAAAATGCTGTTGAAATCCTTGAATTTGACTACGGAGTTGGTTAGTCCGCTCTGGTGGATAGTATTTGCGATAGAAGGCAAGAGCTAGACTTGGCCAATCCGTAATACCTGCGGCTTCCTTATTCAAATCAGTGATCCACTCACGAGCGCGATCACGTAGCGAGAAAGAGCGGCGATTTCCTAATCGATTACGAGTGATCCCGTTCTGCTTAATCGTTGAGCAGTAGTCCGTAAAAACCTGCATATGTTTACCGGGATCCTCCGTAGGATTTCCACCGAATTGATTGCGCTCCACCAAAGTAAGAAAGGCGGGGCGAATCTCGAAATTCCCTTGGACCGTGTTTGGTATTGTGAACCCTTGCGGGATCGCCTCGGGCTTCGGCAACGAGTGACTATATAATTTAGGCATAGTCACGCGTGGAGGAGAACAAGTTGGAGTAATAGGAGGTGTGTCCTCTTCGTAGGACGATTGCGCTGCACTAGACTCCGAATGCGACGCTTCCACTATCTCACGTTCGTAGGTCTCAGCGATTTCTTTGAAGAAATTACGCGTCCGGCGGAAAGTACGTTCAGGTTCAGGATCAAACGGTATTAAACCTGAAGGTGACCTGCGCATAAATAAACTACAAGAAAACGATGAGAAACGGCCTCAAGGAACTAAGTTCCTTGAGACTAAAGAGAAAAACCTGCAAGACTAACAAAAACTAAAACTAACTAAGCCGTTTCCCCGGCAACGGCGCCAAAATTGATAAGGCTAAAGTCGTATCACCTTAATCAAAATAAACCTAAATGACAACTAACGTGAGATAGCGACAAGTAGGGATCGAATCCACAGAAGCGGTGTAGTCTCGGGTTAACTCGAGATGCGAGTTCAACTCAGGTGTGAAAAGGTTTGTTTTAAGCTAAACTAAAGCAGATAATAAGACAAGATGAAAATATATATGGAGAAAGATTAGGGCGTCGGGTTCATATATGACAACGATTGAGAGCATAAGTTTATAAGACGGAAGAGATAAAGCGTGCAACTTGACTAGGTTTATAAAAGCGCTCTCTCGAGTCAATTTTAGCCTTAAGCAAATTTAGCGGGCTCTCGCAACTTACTAAATTCAACTTATCAATCTTGCGTAAGTCTAGTTTTAACTCGGCTTTCGATCTTAAGTCAAAACATACTCAGGTTCAATTAAACTCAGATAAAACGGTGATCAGGCGAAATAATCCTAATTCAATTGATATAAAACGCATAGAAAGAAGTCAACTTGCACAATTTAAACAACCAATTTAATCTCAAAACATGTTCCTAAATCATGTGTCACAAATCACCCTAAACCCTAATTAGAAATTAGCTACTCATAATTAAGGGCAAAGCAAAATAGCATAAAGAAGACATAGCAAAGAATGAATAAAAGCAATTAAAATAAATCTGAAAACTTACGAATGCAAGCGGTTACAATTGAATCCAACTTGAAAATAAACTAAAGCTAAGAGTTTTGAGAGAGAAAATAAAACAACGATGGCGAACTAAGGAAAAATAAAGTATATGTGTTATGTTTCGTCCTAAGACTATTTATATATGCCAAGACCAAAACAATTCGGATTAAATAAAAATCGCGCAGAAAAAACACATCGTAAGTACGTGGCCGACTAGTGGACCGGCTTTGGCTCAGCTGGTGGCTTTCTTTCTTTGATCTTGGGCTTGAGACCCTTGACTTGGGCCCAAATTATTTCGTGGCCTTTTTGTCTTGGCCTTCCTTTGTCTCGTCTTTGGTCTTTGGTCCGGCTCCTTGAGCTCTCGTGATGGCTCGAGCTTGGTCTTTTCGTCTCGCGTCTCGTAATGCTCCATTCGTCCCGGGTTTTGGCTCAAAACCACCAAAACCTGCAATATGTAAATGAAAAGCAGCAGTAACGAGAAACATAACATATAGCTCCTAAAGTCATAGCAAATACGAGTAAATACGAGCTAAATGTGACTGAACCGGGGGCATAAAATGAATATAAATAACGTGTATCAGTGGAATTTGGCCAAATTTAGACTTGTGATTATTGAGGAACTTCTTGTTGCTGTTCCGCCATAGGGTTTGGGTGATTCTTGTTGCTTCACCCGGGGTGGTTCTTGTTGCTCCACCCAGTTCTCATGCTTACTCATGATTGGTTTGAAGATGGATCGTCATATGGGTTCGATTGGTTTGGTCACAACAAGTGTTGTGCCGTGTGTTTGTGCTTGTATTTGTTTATGTTGTTTCATCGTTGTTTGTATTGTTGATCATGTATTTGTGCTTTGGTTTAGACCTTAGGCCAGGTGAGCTAGTTGCATTGTTGTTGTTGCATTTCGTTATGTTAAAATGTGACTGGGGAGCACCTAGTTACTCCCCACTGATTGTGGTTGTTGTTTCCTTTTTTTTTTTATAGGTATGCGCGTGACGGGAATCGAGTGAGGAAATGCGAGGATTTGACCGTGCTTTACCTTAGAGGAGATGTGTTTTGTTGGACTATTCGGATTTATGTTTTGGATTTGTTTAGACTTTATCTTTTGGACTTTGGACTTTTATTTTGGATTTGGTTGTAAGGGGTATTTACTCCCCATATTTTGCTAGGCCTCTAGGCCTACTCGTTTACTTTCTGTTTTGTTTTAGTAGTTGTTTGAGTAATAATCAAGACTCTGGTGTTTCATACCGTGATTTCGCTTTAAAACCTTTATCCTTTCCAAAACCTTTTTAAATCATAGTTTATCTTATTTTATTTTATTTGAAAACCAGGGTTATTCTGATTGGTATCGAGGCGAATCGCTCCCAACTCTACTAGGTGAGTGAGTAGGATTTGACTTAGAACACCGAGTGGAGTGTGGGGTAGACATATTAGAAGCTGCGTTGTTTGTCTTTGAGTAGTTGTTTGTAGCGGCATGTATAGTTGTTCTTTCTTTATTAATTATGCAATTGTATTTCAGATGGCCAGAAATGGAAACGCCGCACAACAAGATCTTCAACGCATGCGCCGAATTGAGGATGCAATCTTAGCTTTGACGGAGGCACGTGAAAACAACCAAACCGTCTTTGATCGATTTGACCGTCATCATCCACCCACGTATGATGGCAAGGCAGATCCAGTTACGCTCGAGAGCTGGATTAGGGAGATCGAGAAGCTGTTCGTGGCTACCCGTTGTCCCGAGGCACAGAAGGTGGATATTGCCACCTATTACCTGAAGATGGAGGCCGACAACTGGTGGGCCTTAACTAGAGCTACCCTGCAGGCTCAGGTTGGGTTCAAGCGGGCTATGTTACGTGAGCGTTGAAGAAGCGCTTATCCTGATGTACTCCATTTGGGAGAAGGAGCGAGGAATTCATTAATCTTGTGCAGGTACCATGTCGGTCTGAGTACACCGACAAGTTCACGACCCTAGCTCGTTTGCACCACACATTATTCCCGACGAAATTGCTCGCGTTAAATCGATATGAGAAGAACTTGTCCTTTGGGGTTAGGATCGTGCTAAGCGGGATGCCTTCCACTACATTCCAAAGAGCGTATGATCGAAGCTCGAGTGTGTATGCATCAATTCGGTGAAGAAATTTGAAAAGTTCTAAGAAGAACAGGATTGTGAAGAGGCCGTTTGTCCCTCAGCAGTCTTTCCAGGTAGCGAAGAAGGGTAAGTTCGAGCCACGACCATTTGTGAACCGGAACCAGGCCACTGCTAGGCCGAACATGCTGTGCTACAAGTGCAAGAAGCCTTACCATCCGGGTAAGAATTGTGATGGGACGCCGATTACATGCTATGTCTGCAAGGAGCCGGGGCACAAATCTAATCAGTGTCCTAGGGCTTGGGGTCCTACTGCTGCTGCTGGGTCTTCATCTGCTGTGGTTCCTGCGAAGACTAACCCGCCTGCTCAGAAGGGGCGAATCTTTGTTATGAGTCGAGCTGAAGCTGAACTACATCCTGATGTGATCACGGGTACATTCCTTGTTAACTCTATACCTGCTTATATTCTGTTTGACACGGGTGCTTCTATGTCCTTCATATCGTCTTCCTTGATCGCGAAGGCAAAGCTTACTCCATCCTCTACCGTGGACACTCTTATATCTCTTCCCACGGGAGAAACTATTGCTTGTTCGTTGCTTTTCAAGGATGTTCCTATTTCCTTTGGGACTTCCATCCTGCTGGCTGATCTGGTTCGTTTTGAGCTTTCGGAGTTCGACATTATCTTGGGTATGGATTGGCTGGCTAAGTACGACGCTCGCTTTGTGTGCCGGGATCAGAAGATTTTATTGAAGGGTCCGTCTGGTTGCAAGATATCCCACACGTGTGTTACTTCGAAGCCGAATGTGAGATGGGTATCTGCTTTGAAGATGAACAACATGAGAAGAAAGGGGCATCAGGTGTATCTGTGTATGGTTAAGGATGTCTCCAAGGAGTTGAAGCTGGAGGACATTCCTATTGTTCGAGAATTCGAGGACGTTTTTCCTGAAGAACTGCCTGGGATTCCACCTGAACGTGATGTGGAGTTCGCAATTGAACTAGTGGCGGGTACAGGGCCTATCTCTAAGGCTCGTGATCGTATGGCTCGGCAGAGTTACAAGAGTTAAAGAAGCAGCTTGAGGAGATGATCGAGAAAGGGTTCATTAGACCGAGTGTGTCGCCATGGGGTGCTCCAGTACTGTTCGTGAAGAAGAAAGATGGGAGTATGAGGTTGTGTATCGACTATCGAGAACTGAACAAGGTAACGATTAAGAACAAGTATCCTTTGCCACGCATTGAGGACTTGTTCGACCCGGTGAAGAGCAAGTGTGTTCTCAAAGATAGACTTGAGATCGGGTTATCACCAGATTCCAGTTCGTGAACAGGATATTCCCAAGACCGCGTTTCGATCGAGGTATGGGCACTATGAATTCGTGGTGATGCCGTTTGGTTTGACTAACGCTCCTGCGGTGTTTATGGACCAGATGAACAGGACCTTTGGCGAGTACTTGGATCAGTGTGTTGTTGTTTTCATTGACGACATATTGATTTACTCTCGAGATGAAGTTGAGCACGAGAAACATCTACGTTTAATCTTGGGAGTGTTGCAGAAACAGAAGTGGTACGCAAAGTTCTCCAAGTGCGAGTTCTGGTTGAAGGAAGTTGCTTTCTTGGGGCATGTGATCTCTGGTGAGGGTGTGAAGGTAGATCCGTCTAAGGTTGAAGCTGTGCTGAATTGGGAGAGTCCGAAGAATGTTAATGAGATACGAAGTTTCCTTGGACTTGCTGGCTATTACAGGAGGTTCGTTCAGGACTTCTCAAAGGTAGCTAGACCTTTGACTCAGTTGCTGCGTAAAGAGTCGAAGTATGTATGGAGTGAGGCGTGTGAAGCTGCGTTCCAAGAGTTGAAGAAGAGGTTAACGACCGCACCAGTGTTGACGTTGCCAGAAGATGGGGTTGAGTTTGACGTTTACAGCGACGCTTCGAAGCTGGGTTTGGGTTGTGTGCTAATGCAGAAGGGTAAGGTGATTGCTTACGCATCGAGACAGTTACGGGTGCACGAGCAGAATTATCCTACGCATGATTTGGAGCTTGCTGCTGTGGTTTTCGCCTTGAAGCTGTGGAGACATTATCTTTATGGGGCTTCGTGCAGGATCTATACCGATCATAAGAGTTTGAAATACATCTTCACGCAGAGAGACTTGAACATGAGGCAGAGACGTTGGTTGGAGCTGATTAAGGATTATAACATCGAGCTACAGTACCACGAAGGGAAAGCAAATGTGGTTGCAGATGCGCTGAGCAGAAAAGGGAGACATGGGTTGAATGCCGCTTGGGTTCTTCCGGACGAGTTATGCCGTGACTTCCAGAAGCTTGAGTTGGAGGTTGTGCATCGTGGAGTTGATTTGGGTGCTATGGTGGCTGAACCTGAGTTGTATCACGAGATTCGGGTAAGGCAACATGAGGACCACTGATGCTCGAGGCTATCAGAGGCTAAGGCGGTGGTGGTCTTTGAGAACTTGAGATTGGTCGAGGGAGGTTTAAAGTTCAAAGGTAGATGGTGCGTGCTGAAGTGCGAGGTCCTTAAGGGGAAGATATTGAGGGAAGCCCATAGTTCTCCATACTCTGTACATCCCGGAGGCGATAAGATGTACAAGGATTTGAGACTACATTTCTGGTGGCCTAACATGAAGAGGGAGGTAGCTGAGTATGTGGCGAAGTGCCTAGTGTGTCAGAAGGTGAAATTTGAGCATCAGACCTGGTGGTTGCTGCAACCTTTGGTGGTTCCTATGTGGAAGTGGGATTCCATTTCCATGGATTTTGTTATGGCCTTACCTAGGACACCTACAGGTAAGAATGCAGTGTGGGTTGTGGTAGATCGATTGACGAAGGTAGCACACTTCATTCCGATGAAGGAGACTTGGAGCATGGAGGAGTTGGCGAATGCTTACCAGCGCGAGATCGTGCGACTACATGGGGTACCTAAGGACATTGTTTCAGATCGTGATCCCCGATTTTGTTCACAGTTCTGGAAGAAGCTGCAAGAGGCGTTGGGAAGTGAGTTGAAGATGAGTACTGCGTTCCATGCTGCCACCGATGGTCAGACTGAGAGAACCATCCAGACCTTAGAGGATATGCTACGGGCTTGTGCGTTAGAGTTCCATGTTGGTTGGGAAAAGAGTTTACCGTTGGTCGAGTTTTCCTACAACAACAAATTCTGACCAAAGTAGTATCAAGATGGCACCGTTCGAGGCATTGTACGGGAGGAAGTGTCGGAGTCCTATGTGTTGGGACGATATTTCTGAGGCTGCTGTGGTTGGACCGGAGATGATACAGGAATCGATCGAACAGGTGAGAGTGATCTGAGGAGAAGGCGAAGGCGCGCAGATCGGCTGTAAGTCCTACGCAGACCTGAAACGGAGACCGATCGAGTTTGGGGTAGGTGACAAAGTGTTCCTTAAGGTGTCACCGATGAAAGGCGTGAAGCGGTTTGGGTTGAAAGGCAAGCTGAGTCCTAAGTTCGTGGGACCATACGAGGTGCTTGAGAGGATAGGTGAGGTGGCTTATAGGTTGGCTCTACCACCAAACCTAGAGAGGGTACATGATGTGTTTCATGTGTCCCGGTGAGGAGAATGCAGTAGTGATCCCTCCCATGTGATTGAGGATGTTGGGCTGGAGGTTGAACCGAATCTGACGTATGAAGAGAAACCAGTTCGTATCCTTGACCGTAAAGAGAAGAGACTCAGGAACAAAGTGGTTCCACTCGTGAAGGTGCTCTGGAGGAGTCAGAAGTATGAGGAAGCTACTTGGGAGACCGAGGCTTCCATGCTCGAGAAGTATCCTTTCCTTTTTACTTCAGGTAATTCTATGTTCTCAAGTTTCGAGGACGAAACTTCTTTTTAGGGGGTAGGATTGTAACACCCCGGCTTTTTCTAATTCATTTTATAAACTTTCCTTAATTAGTAAGTTTCCTAATCGGGTAACTTTCTATTTTTAGCAATTAGCTTAAAACCTATTTTTTTAGCATTTGGCTTAAAACGGTGTAACTCCCTCATACGAACTCCGATTCAGGCGATTCAAGTGGCTAAACTGCGTATTTTTCCGACGCCGTTGCATCTGCCAAATTTTCAGAAGCTAGTTTGGACCGGCCCAGCTGGGACCGAACCCAAACCAGCCTTGCACGAGTTGGAGTTTAGGGTTTTGGTTGAATTCTTGAGCAAGCAACATTATATCTTGCTATCTCCTAACTTTGGCATATACTAAATCTGATTTTATTCTTCATTCTCTCTACCTCTTATCTCATCCACATTCATCCTCTCCATCTCTCACATTATATCTCTCCAAACTCATTCAATCACCATTGTTATACTTTCAAGCTCTCAATCCTTTCATTCTCAACCTTTTCTAGACCTTATCCTTGGTAAAGGATCTCCTTTAGCATCTTTATTTTTCTGTTATTGTATTATTTTATGTGTTTGCTTGCTTTGTATTCATTGTATGCTTGTTTTGGCTTGGTTTATCAAAGGAGAAGAAGGATTTGAAGAAGGTGATACCCTCCTTATTGAAGAAGAGGACGAGTAGCACAAGTTTGAGGCTCTACAAAGGTAACTAGGTGTGATCTAGTCATGTTTTAGCATGTATGAGGCCTTATTGTTGTTGATCTATTGTTCTAAATTGTAGATCCATTGTTGTTGTTGGTAGATCTATGATGTTGTGATGTTATGGTTGTGTTATCATGTTAGAATCATTGGCCTCATACTAGGGTTGCATGCTTATCATGTTTTCATGCATATTTCTCATAAACTAATGTTAATCATGCTTGTAAATCAATTGAAAATCGATCTAGTGTGGTGTTGATGGTGATGCCGTGAGGATGGGTTGAGGGCCGTGGCCCTTGACTTGATTCCTCTTGTTTGTTCTTCCTTGTTTTGGCTTAATTATGATTAATCTAGATGTATGCATGATCCACCTTATGATGAGTATGAGTTAAGATGATTTTGAGTGAGTTTAAAGTAAATGAATGCTTGGTTTAATGAACTAATCACCTAAATCGATTATTGGTCACACGATAATTGAGTTTGATGCATGAAAACGGGTGTGAGATGCGTTGGCCGTGTGTTTGTGTGTGTAGGCCGTGAGTGTGGTGGTTGGCCGTGTGTATGTATGTGTGTGGGAGTCTTGGTTTGTCGCTTGTTTGAGTCTTGGCTTGTATTAGAATGTTATCTATGCTAAATTGACTTGAGATATACTTGGTTCGAACACTAAATAATGATTTATGAGCATGTTAATCGAATTTGTGACTTGTAATGTTTTATAATCATGTTGTACTCCGTATGTATGGTTGGTTGTGTTGGTATTGATGCTTGTGTGTATATGAGTATGGTTGTTTTGGTTGTGTGTTGTGTTGGAAGTGTTGGAGACAGGTTGACAGGTTAACAGGTTTATGCTTGGGTTAAGTTTGCACATGGGTACTGTTCTGGCACATGTGTGAGGAGATACAACGTCCTAGGATGGACGGATACCGCCCATGATCCCCTCGGCTATTCTTGTTGCTTAGCTAGAGCGACTATGGGTTCTCAACCAGAAGGGTTGAGACTATGGTTATATTTATGTCGTCACCGTTCTTGTTGCTCGGTGGAATTTGGCCAAATTTAGACTTGTGATTATTGAGGAACTTCTTGTTGCTGTTCCGCCATAGGGTTTGGGTGATTCTTGTTGCTTCACCCGGGGTGGTTCTTGTTGCTCCACCCGCCTCACGCTTACTCTCGCAGTTGGTTTGAAGATGGATCGTCATATGGGTTCGATTGGTTTGGTCACAACAAGTGTTGTGCCGTGTGTTTGTGCTTGTATTTGTTTATGTTGTTTCATCGTTGTTTGTATTGTTGATCATGTATTTGTGCTTTGGTTTAGACCTTAGGCCAGGTGAGCTAGTTGCATTGTTGTTGTTGCATTTCGTTATGTTAAAATGTGACTGGGGAGCACCTAGTTACTCCCCACTGATTGTGGTTGTTGTTTCCTTTTTTTTTTATAGGTATGCGCGTGACGGGAATCGAGTGAGGAAATGCGAGGATTTGACCGTGCTTTACCTTAGAGGAGATGTGTTTTGTTGGACTATTCGGATTTATGTTTTGGATTTGTTTAGACTTTATCTTTTGGACTTTGGACTTTTATTTTGGATTTGGTTGTAAGGGGTATTTACTCCCCATATTTTGCTAGGCCTCTAGGCCTACTCGTTTACTTTCTGTTTTGTTTTAGTAGTTGTTTGAGTAATAATCCGGGCTACGGTGTTTCCGCCACCGTGATTTCAGTTTTAAAACCTTTATCCTTTCCAAAAACCTTTTTAAATCATAGTTTATCTTATTTTATTTTATTTCGAAAACCCGGGTTGTTACAAGCTAAGTGTGGGAAAGTCACCCGGCCCCGACAAGAATAACGAAAATAAAATAATACGATTGAAAACACAGCAAAATAAGCTAAGTATGGAAAAGCAAAAGTTAGAAATTAACATTGATAAAAGAGTATATTACAAAGTTGTTTCCCCCGGACCCACATGTCGGGCCGGGAGCAAATTTAAATAAGCGAAAAAAGGACAACTAAATGACCTACCACAACCGGCAACCGTCCTCACCAAAAGGCCCGCCTACTGCAGACTGGCTGGAGTCTTATTGGAAGCTAAAATACAGACAAAATGTAGGCTAAGGGGAGACTCATCAGATCACCCCGAGCAAGAAGATTCGGAAGACAAGCGGCGAATTCCTAGCAAAGCACCGCCATGCCGGCTTTCTTCTTGGCTTCCTCTCCCGGTCATGACCTCCTCAAGTTCGAGCGGTCGAAGTTGAAATTGGGATCGACCTTGTCGATGAATCCTTTCGTTTCGTTGGACCCAAAGTCAACCCCGTCATAAAAGGAGTTGGCACGAACACAGGCGAAGCTCGGCACGATGGGCCGCCTTCATCTTTTCCATCTCAAGCTCCAGATGGGCCGCCCTAGCCTGTCCCGCCGACCTCTCAGCCTCGGCCGCCTCCGCCCGGGCAATGGCAGCATCCCGGCCCTCAAAGACCTCTGTATATTGGAGGGCCAGGCTCTCTTTCTCCTTGGAGAGCTCCCCCAGCTGGAGCTCCTTCTCCTTCAGCTGGCCCAGGAGAGTCAGCACCTCCTTCTTCAAGGCGGCAGTCTCTTGCTCGCGGGCTTTTATGGCCTTTTTCAGGCGGACAGCCGCCTCCATCATCTCTTTGTTGGCCTCGGTGGAGGCCGCCTCGCGCCGCAAGCGGTCGAGCTTCGCCGGTTTCAGCGTGAACTTACAAAAAGAATCCACGCTGCGGCGGAGCTGCATGGCCATATCCGCAGCCTGGATGGCAAGGCCCCCGGCAATAGGTGGGGTCTCTTCAACGAAACCCGCCGGGCGCCCCACTTTATCATCCCGACCCGGGACAGCTACTGAAACTTGGTCCTGGCCGGCGGCCTTGGCCTTGGAGGAAGAGCCCTGGATGGAGAAAGAGAGCAGATTGTAAATATCCTGCTCACTGATAGGAAAGACGGAGGAAAGACCGTCCGCGTCGGCGCCCAGGCGCCAGACAGACTCCCCCACGAGAGCGTGGAGCTAACCTTCTTTCGCTTCTTACGGGGACGGACGTCCTGCGAAGGAGGAGACTCGGACTCTATAACGAAGGGCTCAGGAACCCTGACCTCTCTGGGCGGGGAGAGAATCTCTGCATGACCGGACCACGCCCCACAGCGCGCCGATCGACAACGTCGTCTTCCGGTTGAGGGCGTGGGGATGAAACAGACCCGGCCGGCTTTGTCCTTTGCTCGGCCTCCTTTTCCCGCTGAGGCTTATAGGACACGCGCTTTCTTCCCATCGGCCTGTCAGGAACTTCACCCTGCATACTTTTTATGAATTCCCTGAGCGTGGGCTTACGTCGCTTCAAGTCCACGGCAGTCGGTTGATCGAGCGGTCGATTCTTTTCGCTCAGGCCAATGGATGCCAAATCCTTCGGAGTGAGATGGCCCAAGGAACCTGCAAAAGACGAAGCAAGGTCAGAGCCGGAAGAATCAGAAAAGCTAAATAAACACAAGTCAAAAACGATTAAGATCTTTGAGATCCCCGCCGCCCGCCTCGCTACCCGCTCGAGGGTCGGACTAGGCCAACCACGCTCAGAAATTTGTCCTCGGAGATCGTGTCCGCTGGAGGAAGCCAATTCTTGGGGAACCAATCCTTCCCCGCCTTGTAAGCCTCGAAGTAGCGCACAGCTCTCGACTCCTCCTTGGTCAGCGGAACGTCCTTCCAGGGAAGAATGCTCCCCGGGACCCATTCCTCCCGGGTCTCTAAACGACCCCTCACGTCGTTATGAAAGCATCGAGGGTGGTCGAAGGGAACAGGAGACTTGAGGAAAAACCACCTCTCGTTTCACCCCTTCATCGAGTCGTTAACCGGGAAGTGGGTCAGGTATCCCGACTCCGTTACCAGTGACCACCACCCTTTAGTCGCCTTGTTGGTACAGGGCCGAAAGTGATGAAGACGGCGGAAGAGATTTATCGTCAGGGGGAAGCCCAGATACAGACAAGTCCAAACAAAGGCAATTATAACCCTCATCCCAAACGGTGTCATCTGGCATATAGCAATATTAGCCCGACTGAGCACTTTCTCGATAAAGGGATGAAGAGGGAATCGCAGCCCATGTTCCAGATCTTTTATGTATACGGCCGTGTGAAGATTCGGAGGCTTGACCACATTCTGGTGCCTTCCCGGCACGACGAATTCCCATTCCTCGGGCAAGTTATAATGTATAGCCGCCAGCTCAGGGCTATTCTTCTCGTTCAAAAAGTCCCGGAAACCCAGATTAATCCTAGTGTTCATGGGGATCTGGAATACCGAGGGCTCTAGGATCCGTACATGTAAAGGCTCGGCCTGAGAAGGACCAGCCTGGGAAGTCCCAGCCTGAGCCTCCATGTCGGTCACTCCTTCCCGGCCTACGGTCAGGTCCTCAAGCTCAGGCTCTACCTCAGAATCTACTACTACGTTAATATCGGTAGCGGTTCTAGAAGACGAATCGGCTGAAGCGCTCATTGTTCTCTATAAAATGATTAAAACTTACGAAATCTAGAATCAAGCACGAAAATTACCTCTTGAAAAAGCACGAACAAAGAAGGAATCAAAGGCGGGATGAAGCAGGAACGAAGTACAAGCGAAGGATGATGAAGTTTGGGGGATTTTTGAGAAGATTTGAAGTGTTTTGGGGGTTTGTAAAGAAAAAATGAAACGAAATAAGGAGGGGTATATATAGAGGGGGACGTGAATAGTGCACCCCAAGCCAGCGTACGACACGTGTTAGCCGGGGAAGACGAAACGTCGTCACCTTGAGATCTGGAATTCAAAAATTGCGCCAAAATAGAAGCTTGCTCAGCACACCACATCTGAGCGGGACGAGAGAAATGCAAGGTCAGGAAGCAGGAACACGGGAGGAGCTTACTTATTCGAGGCCAGGGAGGAAGCCACCCGCTGAAATTAGGACATACAGAGCAAGCTCGCGGCTTCCTGTATGGGGCGATTGTTGGGGGGTGACTTCTCCCGGGTCCCACACCATCAGGCCGGTAGGATTATAGACCGGAGGATGGTCCTATACTCGTTGAACTATCTATATCTCCCGGGTCGGGTCATTCGAGGCCGGAAGGATTATTGACCGGACAATCCCATATACCCAGGAACCCAATGGTACACCCGGGTCCGGGCAGGTATGGCCAACCCAAGGCCGTACTGTACGGAGCGGGGGCACAAGAAGACAAATCTGAAATAAGTATAAAAGGCAACCAAAACCCTAAAAATCACTAAGTTTGACACACACAAAAACACTACAAAAAAGGTTTTTCTCTCTCTTTTCTCTCTCTAGATTTATTTGTCTTTGTAACTGACTTGAGCGTCGGAGGGCCATCACCCGGAAGGCCCCGGGGCTAGGTTTGCTACGTGATTTCAGGAGGAGAGGAAGGGAGAAGAAGGCAGTGAGCTAAGGACCGCTCCAGGACTTAGTTCATTTAGCTTATAATCCATAATCAACTTGTAATCACTTGTATTTAGTTTTGGTATTTAGTTCCTAACTTTATACCCGAAACAATTATTATTATTATTATTATTATTATTATTATTATTATTATTATTATTATTATTATTATTATTATTATTATTATTATTATTATTATTATTATTATTATTATTATTATTATTATTATTATTATTATTATTATTATTATTATTATTATTAGTAGTAGTAGTAGTATTATTAGAATTAGATTTAGGAAATATTATAAATTACTGAGTAGAAAGTAGGGATTAGGTCAAGTTATCTTTTTCACTACTGCTTTTTACTGCTTTTTAGAACTACTACTTTTCTCTCTAGAAAACTTCAAGTTTCCAGTTAATTTGTCTTTGAACGTTGTAACTGTCAGTACTCAGGATTAATCTCAAGTCTCTTTTCTAATTGGTAATTCTATGTTCTTTGTTCTCAATTCCCTCAATTTATTATTTAATTTGTCTTTTGTCCTAAATATGAGTAGGTAATCCCCTAACTAGGGTTGAGGGGAATTTATGCCTTTAATCCGGTGTTTTGGTTAAATTGTTTTAATTAATTGGTTTATGCTTATGCGATTTCAACCTGCGCGGTTGATTATCAATTGAATTTTAAGGACGCCTTGATTTAATTGAACTTAGGGTAACGTAATATTGGTTTAAGATCGAAAGCCTAATCAGTATTAGACCACATGCGTAATTGATGAGATAATTTAGTAAGTCGCGAGAGCCCGCTAAATTTGCTTAATGTAACATTGATTCGAGAGAGCGTGTTTTGCCCTAATCGCTTTGCATATTCTAATTGGTTGCTATCTTATTGGAAGTTCTACTATCCGGATTATTGTCATAATGAACCCGAGACCCTAGCCTTTTACTAATCGTTCAAACTCTTTCTTTATCGTTCTAGTTAGTTTTATAGTCTGTCCAACCCCAAGATTGTTACTTTAGGAATAGCCTAGACTTATGTGAACCTGCGAGGATTCGATCCCTTCTTGTCACTAGCTACCAGTTAGTAGTCCGTAGGGTTATTTTCGATATCGGTGATACGACTTAGCCTGTCAAATTTTGGCACCGTTGCTGGGGAAACGGTTTATTTCGCTTTTACTTAGTAGGTTAGTTCCTTGAGACCGCTTCTTATTTTTTTCTTGTAGTTTTTGTTTATGCACAGGTCATCTAAGGAACTACTTCCATTTGATTCTGAACCTGAGTGTACCTTTCGCAAGACACGCAAATTCTTCAAGGAGCTTGAAGAAGCAAACAACCCTGAAACGGTAGAGTTTTTGTGCGAAGAATTTTGCATAGAGCAATCGTCCTACGAAGAGGACACCCTACCATCTACTACCGCTTTTGTTGTTGAGGCGCCTGTGACTATGCCAAAGCTCTATAGTTACTCCTTGCCTAAGACGGAGTCCATTCCTAATGGATTCCAATTGCCTGCCATAGTTCAGGGTAACTTTGAGATTCGCCACGTCTTTCTAAATTTGGTGGAGCGGAACCAGTTTAGAGGGAATCCTACGGAGGATCCTGGTCGGCACATGCAAGTCTTTACGGATTACTGTTCGACGATCAAACAGGCCGGGATTACTCTGAATCAGATTAGGGAGATGCTATTTCCTTTTTCGTTACGTGACCGCGCACGTGAGTGGATTAAGGACTTGGATAAGGAAGCCGCGAGAATTACGGATTGGAATGGTCTAGCTCTGGCGTTTTATCAAAAGTACTATCCTCTAGAGCGGACTAATCAAATGCGGAGCCAAATCCAAAGTTTCAAGCAAACCTTCGACAAATCACTTGCTGAAGCTTGGGAACGGTATAAGAAGCTCATTTGTGACTACCCTCATCATGGTTTAAACGATTGGCTCGTAATAATGACGTTCTACAATGGGTTGTACGCCGAGAGCCGTGCTATTTTGGATTCTGTGGCAGAAGGGCGGTTTGCCAACAATGTCGATGATGACAAGGCGTGGCAATTGATCGAGCAAATGGCAGTCCATTCCTCACAATATGATCGACCAAGGGGAAATTCTCGCTCAGCCCATAGTGATCGCGAGAAGGAATCTTTGAGTGTAATAGCGAGCCAACTCTCGGCTCTAACGATGAAGATCGACAAGCTGCACGGTTCGGGCCCGTCTAATGCGCAACAGGTTAATGCAGTTACAGGGCACGACGTGGGATGCACTAATTGCGGAGTTGCAGGTCATTATGCACATGAAAGCATGGGTTCGCAGGAGCAAGTTAACGCTTTTAATTCTTATCGTCCTAACTTACCATATCAGAATCAGCCGGGTTATGATCGCTCTCTACTTTCCTACCGGAATCAGAACGTTCTTAATCCTACTCCCCAACCACCGTAACAACAACAATCAACGTACGTTCCGCCGCACAAGAACTTCCAATCCAACTATCAACGGCCACCGTACAATCCACCATAACATAGCTATCAACCTTCTGCTCAACCGGCCAACGATCCTATGGCCGAAATGAAGAGTATGATGTTGCAAATGCAACAAAGTACTCTTGCTATGCAAAAGTCGCAGAAGGCTATGATGAGTCAAATGCAAAAGGATAGCTAAGCGAAGGACGCGGCTATTAAGATGTTTGAGACTCAAGTAGCACAGCTCGCTACATCGCAATCGACTCGTCAACCGGGGCAATTACCTCCACAAGGTAACCTGTCGCAAAAACATGAGCAAGCTAACGCTATTCAGCTACGAAGCGGCACGAAGTATGATGGTCCGAAAATGAGCCGATTGTTGAAGATATCGGGGACGAGGAGGAGGAGAAAGACGAAATTGAAGTTATCGATGCTGAAAAACGTGCAGAAACTGCTGAACAGGTAACCAGGCACCGAAGCCGGTCGACCTGACCGGCCCTCACCCACTGACTTCTACTGGTGTTTCTGATGGCGTTTCTGAAGCCCCTAAGGCTAGGGGGGCGAAAGGTAAGGGTTCTTCTCCCCCTGAAATTCAAATTAAACTCCCGTTTCTGAACCGGGTTCGCAACACGAAGGTCGATCAACAATTCGGTAAGTTTATGGATGTTGTGAAGAATCTTCAAGTCACCGTTCCTTTCATCGAGCTCATCCTACAGGTACCTTCCTATGCTAAGTTTATGAAAGACATTTTGACTAGGAAACGCTCTTTGAGTGATGTGGAGACTATAGCCTTTACGGGAAAAAGCAATTCCCTTTTATTCGGTAAAGCTCCTCCTAAGTTTAAAGACCCGGGTAGTTTTTCCATACCTTGCACTATAGGCACCCAGATTATTGATAAGGCGTTGTGTGACTTAGGAGCGAGTGTTAGTGTAATGCCCTACTCCGTTTGTGAGAAGTTAAACATGAGGGGTTTGAAATGCACTAACGTGACCCTACAGATGGCGGATAGGTCGGTTAAGCACCCCTTAAGTGTCTTAGAGGATGTCCCTGTAAGAATAGGGAAGTTTTTCTTTCCGGTTGACTTTGTGGTGCTAGATATAGCTGAGGACACCCACATACCTATCATCTTAGGGAGACCATTCCCACACACGGTGGAAGCGGTGATAGATGTTAAGAATGGGAAGTTGAGTTTAGAGGTCGATGAGGATAAGGTTACCTTTAATCTCACAAATGCTATGCGCAGTCCCATGATTGAGGAGTCTTGTTGCATGATTGATTGTTGGGGTTAGTGTCCTCCACAGTTAGTGCAATAACATAAATAAATCTCTAAAGGTACACAGGGTACATTTCGTATTTAATCAGTTGATTAACGTTTATCGATAACGGTTGGCTTGCTAGATAAGTTTGACGTTATTGTCATCTGAGATAAGCGGTGATCAACTGGTCCCTAAGAGTCACACCTAAAGGATGTGTTTGAGAAATATGATTATTTGAGAAAATGATCATATTGATGCCTTACTTAATGACTAAACAGTTAGTTAGTGTTGTTGACTAAAAGGTTAGTCAAATGTGACTAAAATGTTAGTCAGTGTGATGATGTTACTGACTAAAATGTTAGTCAGTGAAATGATGGTACGGCTATTTAATACAAATTAAATAATATTAGCTAAGACGAGTTAAATGTAATTCGTGAATTGAATATAAAATGTTATATTTAATTGTTGTGTATAATGCAAGCTAATTAAATATAAACCGTTATAATTAATTAGTAAATTATAAATATAAGGATATTTATAGTATATTATAGTCGGTCCATACAGATGACACTAGTAATATAATGCATTATATTAAAAGCTAAAATGACCAAATACAGAAGTGTCCAGATACATTATGGATTACTTGGTCAATAAGATAATGTATTTGAGGAGAATAATATCTCCCCAAATACATCATAAGTGGCCGGCTAGGTGAGGAGTATATTAGGGGATATTGGCTTTCCTAATCTTACTCTAATTGATCCTAATTCATTACTTCTTCTACAACACAAAACCTAAAGAAAAGAAAAGCAGTTTTCTCTCTAAAATTTCTAGCAAATTCAAGGGCATATTTCAACACATCTTGGGTGAGATTATTAGGAGATACCATAATTTTGGTATTGATCTTAGGCCATATCTTAAGGATTAAAAGGTTAATTCTAAATCTTTATACTATGTTTTGCAATTTCAATTTATGACTATAAATCTTGTAAAAGTTTTCATTATAATCCTGTGAATTTTAAGGTCTATATACGGATATAAACCTACAAGTGGTATCAGAGCCTTAGGGCACATGAAATTTTTATAAGGTTTTCATAAAAATCGATTTTGTATGATTTTAAATCAATTTGAAGAACCCACGTTTTGGTTTGTTATTTTGGCCGATTTATTTTGGTGTAGGCCGTGTGGTTTTTTTTTTTTTTTTGTTTGTTTTTGGTTTGTTTTGGTCTTTTTGATTCATAATTATTAATGTTTTAAGATGTTAAAACTATTTCATATGAATCTGTATTAGTTTTGATTTAATACCGATTGAATTAAAACTTAAAAGGACCAAAATTTAGTATGTTAATGAACATATCATGTTGTTAATCATTAGATCTTCAAATTTTAAGTTGTTTAATTTAAAAAGTTAAATTGAATCTCTTAAGTCAATGTTTAATTCGGATTAAAATTGAATGAGTATCGATCTGATTATTAGCAAAATCGAATTAAAACAGTTTAATTCAATTTTCATGTTTTGGCCGGATTGAAATTATTATAATTTTTTTTAAATTGATGGCCGAAACTCATTTTTAAAAAAAAAAATAATCGGCAATTTTTATTATTTGGCCGAAACATTATATTTTTTTTCCATCTTTTTCGGTTTCCTATTTTTTTTTGGAAATTAATATTTTATTATATTATAAAGATAATATGTTTTGTTTTATTGTGAAGTAGTTCATAATAAATATGATACCTAATATTTTAAAGCAGTTTAAAATATCTTGAGATCGAATTTATGTTATACCGATAATATAAATTGATTTGGATTATATTTTGATTAAAAGATATTATGGACAATTAAGGAATTGTTGCATAATGATAATCATTTAAAAAGGGTGGTTTGGATAATCAATCTATTCGTATGCATTGTTTTTATCTTGTTTAGTTGATGCTATTTTTGTGAATGAATGTTTTGAATGGTCTAATTTTTCGCATTAATGATGTACAAACGGTTGTAATTTACTAGTGTGGCCTTAGGAAGTTGTGTTTTCGTAATGAAGGAAACACAATTTTGGTTGTATTTTGAGATCTCGAATCTCCAATTTTGTAATATTTTAATTTTGGCATATTTTGAATTAGAATGTAAATAGGTTTATTTTTGTAATTCAAAATTGTAATTTTGAGAAGATTCAAGTTGAAGATTCAAGATGGACTCCCACTTAAAGCCCAAGATGAAGAATAAAGACAGCTTAGGGTCCATGGATGGATTCCACTTTGTAATTGTCTTTATTTTCATAGGGATAGGCCACACTAGGTGTTTTTCATTTTTGCGTTTTACTTTACCGTTTTTATTGCATTCACGTTAGATAGTAGCATCATATTCCGCCTAAACTAAACCAAACCACCTAATATGCATGAAAATGGATCATATAGTTGCATTCTTTTTCATAGACATACGGATGTCACTCGTCTAGGGCTATCACCTCAAATTAATCATTCACGTAAATGCTAGATATTAGTTCACTTAAAATGAATTAAAATGAGTTGATGGGATCTTCCTCTAAAACTGAAATTGAGAATTAGTCTTTATAAGTCGAACCTCTATGAATCCCTTCTTCGTCGGTAGGCATAATATGACCCCTTCTACGTTGGGTAAGTAGTGGCTGTCAACTTAGTTTATCTCAACATTATGGTTCGAGTAATATCTCGAAGGTATGGTGGACTAATAGATAGGATTTACTGAAATCTATCGACCAAGAATTCTAACAGTAGAATTAGCTAAGCAGTTAGCTTATCAATTTAAAGAAATTGAGTCTTGGGATCGCTTATGTAATTCTCGAGGGAGGTCAATTATATGAGTGTATAAGTCATTGCATTAATATGTTATCGTTTTTGACTTAAATTTTAAAACAATGGTTTCTTATCTTCTCTCTTCTTCTTCTTCTTTCTTTTCACAGTTTCGAATACGTTATATACAGATATAACTACTATAACAAATGGTCAGACGTCTTGTGAACCAATGCCAAGTGCCACACTAATGCGCGAATCATGGCTTAGAATTTTCATGGGCAGCATGAATCAGTCTACTCGACTGAAGCATGATGGGTCCAACTTTTCTGATTGGGAGGCCGCATTACGGAATGCCGCCATCGCTGACGGTAAGCTCAAGTACTTGACTGAGCCAATGCCGTCTATACCAGCTCCCGATGCAGAAGAAGCTGAAACTTTTGCTTATAACGATTTGATGATGGAAGCGGGTGCGTTACAGAACGTACTCATCTATGCAATGGAACCCAATTTGCAAAGACGTTTCATTACCCAAGGTGCAAACAACAAGATTTTTACCACCCTAACAAAAGAGTTCTCGAAAGCTCCGAGAATCAAAAGTTACGAGTACACCACTCGTTTCTTTGAAGCTAGACTCCAAAAGGGCCAACCGGTTGGTCCACACCTTCTCGCCATGATCGAGAACGTTGAGAAATTGGAGGAGCTTGGTTGCACGATCGATGAGAAGATCATCATTGATCGAGTGCTCCACTCTCTTCATGATGGGTATGCCCTCTTTAGGGCAAACTACTACATGAATGACATGCAGAAAAGTCTGCATGAACTGCATTCACCCCTCGCATGCACGAGAGTGATCAAGTTGAGTGGGAGCACGAAGCAAGATGTTCTCATGATTGGGAACAAGAAGGGTAAGGGTAAGGCTCAGCTAACCTAGCGTAGGTAAGCCAAAATTCAAGAAGCCGGTGGTTGCTAAGAGTGGGCCTGGTGAGTCTAGCGGTAGCTCACAAGGCAAGGCAAAAGCTAAGCGTAGCATGGAGTGCCACCATTGCCACAAGTCTGGGCATTGAGGCGAATCGTCCGTGTATGCTGAGGACATAAAATCAGGCCGCGTCGCTCCTGTTGGTATGTCTTCTTTTATTCATATGATTGAGATTAACCATGCAAGTTTCGGAACTTGGGTATTTGATACTGGTTGTGGTTCTCATCTGTGCAATCATTTGCAGGGCCTAAGAAGCATCAAAACTCTGGCAAGAGGTGATGTAGACCTGCGAGTGGGGAATGGAGCAAGAGTTCTTCTTAGTTTCAGTAGGGACATATGTAATCCAACTCCCAAGTGGATTTGAGTTATTTCTGAATAACTGTTACTATGTACCTAGTTTATCGAAAAACATTATTTTTGTATCCGTTCTTGATAAAGAAGGATTTTCATTTTTAATAAAGGATAATAGCTGTATTTTCTCATTGAATGAAATGATTTATGGTAAAGCTGTTTCCATGAACGGAATTTATGTTTTAGATCAAAACACAGAAATCATGCATGTGAATAACAAGAAAGCAAAGGTTGGTGACAAAGATCAAACGTATTTATGGCATTGCCGAATGGGACACATAAATGAGAAACGCGTGAAAAAGCTCATTGATAATGGGACAATAGCCCCATTTGACTATGAAACTTTTGGCACGTGCGAATCATGTCTTATAGGCAAAATGTCTCGAATTTCCTTCAAAGGTGTTGGAATGCGCGCTGCTGACCTATTAGGACTCATACATACTGATGTGTGCGGACCTATGTCAATCAACGCTAGAGACGGCTATAGGTATTTCATCACTTTCACGGGCGATTTGAGTAGATATGGACATGTCTACTTAATGAAGCATAAAAAGGAGTCCTTTGACAAGTTCAAGAAATTCCAGAATAAGGTTGAGAACCAACTGGATAGAAAGATAAAAGCACTACGTTTAGATCGTGGTGGCGAATATCTATCAACTGAGTTTGATCGACACCTGAAAGGCCGCGGAATAGTATTACAGTTAACTCCACCTGGAACACCACAACTGAATGGTGTGTCCGAACGCAGGAATCGAACATTACTTGATATGGTTCGATCCATGATGAGTCACACGGTAGTACCTGACTCATTGTGGGGCTATGCTCTTTGTCACCGCTCTTATACTTAGTCAAGTCCGCCTAAAGTCAGAGACAAGACTCCATACGAGTTATGGAAGGAACGGTCCCTAACTTGTCCTTTATTCGGTTTGGGGTGCGAGGCTTATGTCAAGTGGAGACTCGAGGTTAAGCTCGGCCCGCGATCGGTCAAGACATACTTTATTGGTTATCCAAAAGGAATGTTTGGTCATTACTTCTATTCGCCAACCGAACAACGCGTTTTTGTTGCGGCTAGTGCGAAGTTCTTAGAGAAAGAGTTTCTCGAAGACAAGAGAGGTAATAGAAGCTTCGATCTGTCGGAGATTCCTGAACCAACAATCGAGCAACCAATGGAGGAAGCTGTTCCTTCTACGTCTGCTGCGGTTAATGTCCCTTTGGAACCCAGGAGGTCGGGTAGAATCTCCATTCCTCCAGACAGATACATCGGAATGGTTGAGGAGAATGGGAGAGACGACGTTTTACTCCTTGAGAGTAACGAACCCGTAACCTATAAAGGTGCCATGACATGTTCCGACTCAAAGCTATGGCAAGAAGCCATGCAATCCGAGATGGACTCAATGTACGAGAACAATGTATGGGATCTGGTTGACTTACCTGATAAGGCTAGGCCTCTTCAGTGCAAATGGCTTTACAAGATAAAGCGATCTGTAGAAGGACAACCAGATATATACAAGGCACGACTAGTGGCAAAGGGTTTCACTCAAGTGCAAGGGTTGCACTATGATGAGATCTTTGCACCCGTAGTCATGCTTCGTTCCATTCGGATTCTCTTAGCGATCGCCGCATTTCATGACTATGAAATTTGGCAAATGGATGTGAAAACCGCCTTCTTAAACGGTTATTTGGAGGAGGAGTTGTACATGGTACAACCCGAAGGTTATATCGATCCTAAAGATCCTAAGAAGGTTTGCAAGCTTAAGCGTTTCATCTATGGACTTAAGCAAGCTTCACGGAGTTGGAATCATCGCTTCGACCAAGTGATAAAGAAGAATGGATTCACTCGATCAGTCGAGGAACCATGCCTATATATCAAGTCGAGTGGGAGCAAGATTGTCTTCCTAATCAGACGTCGATGACATACTCTTGATTGGGAATGACATACCTCTCTTAACTTCGGTAAAAGTATGGTTAAAGAACCATTTCCTGATGAAAGATCCGGGTGAGGCACGCAGATTTTGGGGCTCGTATCTATAGAGATAGATCACGATGGATGTTATCCCTCACCAGAGTCTTATATAGATAAGATTCTTGAGAGGTTCAGCATGACCAACTCCAAGAAAGGGAACCTTCCAATGATCTCAGGGGTGCATTTGAGTAAAGCTCAAGCACCAAAGACATCGGAAGAGGTCGAGCGCATGGGTCGGATTCCATATGCTTCGGCAATAGGATCGATCATGTATGCCATGATATGCACACGTCCGGACGTGGCATATGCATTGAGTATGACGAGTCGATACCAAGGCAATCCAGGTGAAGCACACTGGATGGCCGTAAAAAACATTCTTAAGTACCTACGGAGGACTAAAGATTGGGTATTGACTTATGGTGGAGACACTGAGCTATGCGCAACCGGTTACGCAGACGCTAGTTTCCAAACGGATCGAGATGACTCGAAATCTCAATCTGGATTCGTTTTTACTCTTAATGGCGCCAAGCACACCGAAAAGCTCCAAACAAACTGTTATAGCGATTCAACGATCGAGTCCGAGTACTATCTTTGCTCGTGAGGTCGCGAAGGAAGCTATATGGATGCGTCGCTTCTTACAAGGACTAATCAGAGTTCCTAGTTCGAATGACCCGATCACCATCTATTGTGACAATAGTGGTGTCATCTTCCAAGCAAAGGAGCCTAAGTCCAAAGAACAAGTCTCAGACGCGTGCAAAGGAAGGCTCACATGATCCGGGATTACGTGGAGCAGAAGGAGATAGTGATTGACAAGATTGCTACGGATGATAACATAGCAGATCCTCTCACTAAGCCGTTGAGACAAGATAAGCATGAAGGGCACGTTAAATCCATGGGAATTAAGCGTGTTCCTGAGTTGTATTAGTTGTTTTGTATGGATTTGACACTTGTATTTCCTAAAACTTCTAATAAAATCATCGTTTTGTTATATATATTGTTTTTCATGAGGGTTGTGCAGACAACGTTGAACACATCAAAGTGAACTGAATTGCTATATATTTTGTTTTGGTCCGTGGTCGCCTACACGAGCTGATAACTCTGGCAATCATTTTGTGACGTCCATTGATGGTGGGTTCAACGAGCCATAAGTCAAACTGTTGACTGATCGATCACAGATGCGGGTTTACTAAAATCGCGCAGGACATTTTTGTGACGACAACATGGAGTCCTAAATATTTCAGAACATTAGGTGCCTGGTCGTGGATAGGACATCCATAGTGTTCCTAGAGTCGATTCTTTTGACTATCGACTGTCTCTTGAGATTAAGGCAGATTTTGGGTGACTTTGGTTTCTTTCTCACGGTCGACCGTAACAAGAGGCCAAGCGCATTTTCACTGGTCATTTCATGCCGCGCTTACATCTGCAGGATTCGAGTTGAGGAAATATCCAAACTTCTATCGAAGTTATAATATTTATTCTCGTGGCCACTCGAGGAGTCAGAATCGAAAATGCATGGCCATGCTCGAATATTGATTCGTTTATCAGTTAAGTTACTCTCTAGTCGGGGAAACCACTCTTGATTCTGATCGCTTGTGAACTACGACCTTTGAAAGTACGGACTTTGCAAATTGGTTTACATTGAGTGGGAGAAATTTATTATGGATATGAGAATCGGTTATCGCACCTACACTTGTACGGACAAGTGGGAGATTGTTGGGGTTAGTGTCCTCCACAATTAGTGTAATAACATAAATAAATCTCTAAAGGTACACAGGGTACATTTCGTATTTAATCAGTTGATTAACGTTTATCGATAACGGTTGGCTTGCTAGATAAGTTTGACGTTATTGTCATACAGATGGCGGTGATCAACTGGTCCCTAAGAGTCACACCTAAAGGATGTGTTTGAGAAATATGATTATTTGAGAAAATGATCATATTGATGCCTTACTTAATGACTAAACAGTTAGTTAGTGTTGTTGACTAAAAGGTTAGTCAAATGTGACTAAAATGTTAGTCAGTGTGATGATGTTACTGACTAAAATGTTAGTCAGTGAAATGATGGTACGGCTATTTAATACAAATTAAATAATATTAGCTAAGACGAGTTAAATGTAATTCGTGAATTGAATATAAAATGTTATATTTAATTGTTGTGTATAATGCAAGCTAATTAAATATAAACCGTTATAATTAATTAGTAAATTATAAATATAAGGATATTTATAGTATATTATAGTCGGTCCATACAGATGACACTAGTAATATAATGCATTAGGGCTCGTTTTGCGCGTTTGTCGATGTTTGGTGGGTATTCACCGTTTGTTTTGTAATTGATGATTGCTTGGTACCAAGGATCGGTTTGTTCTTCCTCAGTTTCGATGTCACAGATGTATGCTAGTTCGCTTCGTCGTTCGACGACAATGGGTAGTCTTTCCATTTCCGGGGGTATGTTGATTAGTGACGCGAGTTTGGATAATGCGTCGGCGAATTGATTTTCTTCGCGCGGGAGGTGTATGAATTCTACGCATACTCGAATTTTGCCATTCTTCTTCAAGACTGGGACCATGTTTGAGACCCATTCAGGATATTCGATGACTTGGATGAAACCGGCTTGTAGTTGTTTCTCGATTTCTTCCTTTACCATAAGGGACCATTCGGGGCGTAGTCTCCTTAGCTTTTGTTTGATTGGTTTGTAACCGGGTTTGATAGGGATATGGTGCTCGGCGATGCTTCGTTCGATTTCGCGCATATCCTTGTATGACCATGCGAATACGTCTTTGAATTCGCTTAGGAGTTGTGTAAATTGGGCGCGCTCGTCTTCGTCCAGTGAGGCACCTAATTGTAGTTCCCTTGGTTCATCGGGGGTTCCCACGTTTATGGTTATGGTTTCCTCGATGATAGGGTCTTGTGTTTTTGGAGAGACAATGTTTGCAATGTATTTGTTTAATGATTCATTGGTTTGTTCATTTTCATCGCATGAGTTAGTGTCTTTTGTATTTTGTGATTTGTTTGTTGTTTGTTGCTTTTTGATTGTTTGTATGTTGTTGTTTATTTTAGCTTGAGACAAGACGTAAGCAAATTTATTCATTTCATTATTTTGAAGAGAATTATTCGACAAATCGGAAAATTGCTTGGAGCTAGCCTCCGTAAAAAGAAAATCTAAACTAAAGCTAGAGTCTAGGATAGATGGGTCGACAGATGACCCGACACTAAGAGCATTAGAAGTTAGAAGAATCTCTTCTTCTTCTTCGTCGTCTTGATTGCTGCTTGAGCTGCTTGAGTTGCTTGAGTCGCTTACTTCTTTGTCTTTGAGGTTGGTGACGTGGTCGAAGAGCGGTCCTTCACCGGTGATAAGCTGGAAGTGGTAACCCTGTGCATCGGTCCATTTCAGCGTTTTATACCATCCGTTAAGGGTTTTGTCGGCGGCATCGGCTATAAGCAGGTTAGGGTCGAAGCGACGGTCGCGCATGATGGTAGCAACGATCTCTTCGTTTTTGGTGCTCGGTGAAGTCTTGAGTGTGTTAGGCTCGACTTCACTAGAGTAGCATGCTTCAGATGTGTGGACGATTTCTCGAAGGGAGGTGTTTCCGTCGACCTTTCCCCCAGAGGTGAAATATGCGCTTAGGTCGAGAGTGTAAGGTCGTAGGGTGACCTTGTGGGTTGATTTTCGCCTTTGGACCTCTTTGACCATTCGTTCTTGGTCACCGTTTTTAGGTTTATAGCCTAGTCCCATGGTGAGCCAAAGACTGTTGTTGTTCTTTGTTTTGAAAGGTTTGTAGGTTTTGATTGGCATGCGTGCAATGGCGCCGACTTCAAAGTCGAAGCCACATAAGTCTTCTGTGGGTTCAGCTACAATTTCCGCAGAATTGGGCTCCTTTGGTGTATCGAAAAGAGCGCGGAAGTTCGAGGCATTCAAGGTTATGACCTCCTCGTTGAGGGGGGTCTTAACCTTTTGGTGAAGGGTAGAAGTTACGGCCTTGGTTGAGTGAATCCACGGCCGCCCCAAGAGTATGTTGTATGAAGGGGTCATGTCAATGACTTGAAATTCGGCCTTTCTTTCTATGGGACCGCTGCGTATGTGAAGAGAAATGGTTCCTTTAACGTGACGTCGGGTTCCGTCGAAAGCTTTGACTCCATCCATGCTCGGGGTGAAGTCTTTATCGGATAGGCCGAGGCGATGTGCGGTAGCCAAAGGTAGAACATTGACCGCGGACCCGTTGTCAACCAGGGACACGGGTAGAGTTTTCTTCATGCACTCCACACTGATATAGAGAGCAAGGTTGTGATTGGGTCCGAAAGCGGGTAGATCTTCATTTGAGAAGGTAATAGCCCCCGATAGCCAATCCCTTGTGACGTGGCTGACCATTTGATCTGGAGAGATCTCAGAATCTGCGCACGCTATTTGTAGAGCGCGAATGAATGCATTCCTATGTTCCGCTGAGTCCCGCAAGAGGGCCCAGATGGAAACATCGGCTTTTGTGCGAGCGAGTTGCTTCTGAAGATGTGGAATTACTGTAGATGTCGAGGGTGTACTTGTAGAGGGAATATCTTCCTGGGCTACGGCCTTGCCTTTCTCCGCCGCGGTTGCTTTTCGGGCATGCTCGTCCGTGAAGATATTCTGATAAGGACGACCAGAACGTGTGAGGTGTGAGACCTCGTCTTGGTCTTTCTTTTCGGGTTGCGCGCCCTTCTTTTTCTTCCCCTTCTTGTTCTTTTTGGTTTTATTCGAGGAAGGAGTAGTTGAGAGTTGAGCTACCGTTTTGTTAGTGGGTGGCCACTCTTCGTCTTCGTCATCACTGAACCAAACGCCGTTGATTTGGTTATCATTGGGTGTGGTTAAGTAGGAACAATCTATGATCGGGACTGGTTCGGCGAGGATCGCGTGATCATCACTGTTTGTGAAGTCGTTTTGGGCTCGGATGCCGATCTCAACGAGTTCTTTGAAGTTTTCGGCATCTTCGTAGTTGAAATGCCGTTGCCATTTGGGTTGCAGACTGGTGAGAAATATGTCCATGAGCTCATCTTCATGTGGAGGGTTTGGAACTTGGGCAAGTAGCTTTCTCCATCGAGCAAGGTAGTGGGTAAAGTCTTCCTCGTCCTTTTGACGTGGAGCTGTGAGAGTGTAGAGAAAAACATGCTTGTCGGCCTTGTTCTTAGCGCGTCGTTCTAAACGTTCAACTTCGATCTGATGCAAGGCCTTTAAGTTATCAAGGTCTTTGGTAAAATGGCTAATGCGGTCCCGGAGAATTCTTAATCTGTTGAGGTTAGTCATCTTCGAGGTACGTTTGAAGTGAGGGGTGATGGTGCGATTCATGACGAGTATCCAGCTGTAGCCTGCATTTCACTCGTGTATTAGCGACACGACTCGACCCACTAGACTCACATTCATTCTAAGCATTAATTTTAACTCATTTCATTGTTTAGAAAGACCTTTTATGTTTTGAAAAGAGGATATTTTCGAAAAGGTTTTAGCTAAAAGAAGCTTTTGAGGCGAGGATGCGTGCGCGCATCTCGTCTCAATGTTAAAGATTTGCTTTGCACCCGTTGAGCTGATGTCGGTAATTTGCCGAGGTGAGCTCGAGTTCGGATGTGTAAAAGAGAAAGGATTCGACTCGAGAGTGGTTAACAAGTCGAGTCGAGGATGTTAAAGCGGAGTCTAGGCCGTGTGACCTAGAGGATTGAAATCCACGAGCTCGGGTTTTAATCCTTGCTCGGGTTTTTGCTTGTTAGTGAAAAAGGAGAATTTTAAGAAAGCTTGTTTCAAAAATTCGCGATAGTTTTGTTTGAAAAGTGTTAGTTTGTTAGATGTTAGGTTCATTTATCTTTGAAACGTTTAAGCGAGTTTTCGAAGATATGAATGCAAATGCTCGTTTGAAAAAGACCATAGAGTGCATAGCCTCGAACTTGTACGTATGACTCGACTCAAAGGGTAGGGTCAAGTCGGGTACACCTCCAACTACCTTGAGTACGCTTTGGCAGATACTTAATCCCTTCATTTCCTTACGCCGGGGCGATAGGTTTTCTGAAGGGAGCACTAGGGCGGTCAAGATAGTCGTTTACGGCAAGCCGTGGAGGGGCGAGAGGAAAGTTAGTCCGGCATGTGGTTTATCGAGTGGACAAGCCTGCATGTGGGAACCACCTCTCGAGGGTGCAAAAGGTGCCTAGATTCCAAAAGGAATGGACTCTAAACGAATGTGCATAGCTCAATTATGTATACATGGATTGTTCAAGGCTTTCAAGTTTCACCTCTTTATTTTTAAAAGAAAAAGCTAGTTTTAAGTTTTAAAAATAAAATTTCCCTAGTGGAGTCGCCAAACTGTGGAACCCGGGAATCGAGACGAGGGACCCAACTCGGCGTCTTGCGTAAGGGCGCATGTAAGTTAAAAAGACTAATTTACAAAAACCTTTAAAACTGTTTTGGAGTCGCCACCTAATTATCGCGGAAATTAGGAACCTGCTATCATGTCCTAAGCTAAAGACATGTCCTAGATTTTGGAGCACGCCGACACCCCTAGATCTAAGGCTTGTGAAACCAGAATGGATTCGGGGTGAGGGTACTTTAGAAAAAGAGTTCAATTAATGATTTATGAAAAACCTTTTAGAAAAGCCTATGTAAAAATAGCCTCTACTGACCTAAAACAATCCATGTAAGATGATAATTGAGCTAATGTTATCGCTACGTACAAGTGCGAAAAAGTTTGTAAAAGAATGCAGATGCAGATGTAAAAAGATTGATTAAAACCCTCAGTTTAGCATGTTTAACTTGTTAACGAAAACGATTCAGTTAAAGGTCGAATTCATTGTTTAAGTTGATTTTAATGCAAAATAAGAAGGTGCAAGATGCATGCAAATAAAATAAAGTTCAATTGTCCATTGGTTTATTTTATAAGGGTCGGTTGCTTATGTGACTTTGGCGTGTCATCGGATATGGAGTGTACCCGAAGTAAATAGAACACTTGGAGTGCAAGCGCGCTGGGTGCCAAAGCCCGGGGGGAGGGGGGCGCTAAAGTGTAGTCCCCTTTGTTAGTCCATAGAAAATAAGAAAAAGTTTTGATCCAAGTGGATCGGTACCTACCTTGTCTTGACGCTTCAGATCTGGGCAGAGCTTCGCTTCTTGAACTTAAAAGGAGGATGAATTCAACACGGGATGGTGTGTTGAACTCAAGGATTTGAGTGCGTGAGGCTTTGAGAGAGTTTAGGAGTGTGTTTGCTGTGAAAGCTGGTTGTAAATTGTGTTTTTCGAGGTCAGGTATAGGGGTGTATATATACTAAAAACCTCGGAGAAATAAGAAAATCCGGGGGTAAAAACAAGCCAGGAAACCGCATAGCCTTATGCGGTTGCCTAGGCAAACCGCATAGGCTTATGCGGTTGCCACCCCAAACCGCATAAGCTTATGCGGTTTGGAGGTGTGGCTTTTAGCCTAGTTTCCTAGTTTCGGTTTGATTATATATCTAAAAGATACGGTATAATCTTAACTTTGCACGTTAAGAAAACACCTGGGATATTTCTGAGATATTTATGATGTTCAGGGCTTTGGAGTGCGGGCCAAAGGCTGGGTTTGGGCTCGGTTTTGGGCCCGAGACCCGGAAAAATGAAAAAGGTGTATTTGTATAGATTTTGTGAAATAAGGTAAGACGTGGGGTTATATTTTGGGTAAGAGGAGGCTAAAGGGAAGATCTAGCCACCGGGCCTAAATTTAGGAATTTAGGAATGCTGAATTAGACCTTGTTAATGTAAAAGGGCTAATTGTAGTGCAAATGCGAAGCTCATGCCAAATGAAGCAGGACGAGGACCTAGGTAGACTCCAAATGGACAAAATGAACATTTATTTATGTGCGATGTGAAGTGACCTAAATCATTTTAACATTGCAAAACGACTCAAAATGAATTCGACATTATTAGAACCGTTTAAGTCAACGTTAAAGTATGCGTAATAAAAGTCCGTGGTACATCACAGGGTTTTGTTTGGGAGGGTACGGATATGGGTATCCACACATTGTTTGAGCCGACTTGTTCTTAAATGATCGAGCATTGCACGAAGAGGTACTTGATTTTGGTTATTATATTATATTAAGTCCACATTAGCCAAATGGCCTACTTTTCTACCCTTTAGACTTAGATCCCTCATCTGTAGCCCGTCCTAACCTTTGTAGCCTGTTTTTCTTGAGCCACACTATATATATTGAGCTACATTCCAGAATTATCCTACCCAGGCTGATCAGTTGCATTAGGGATCCTATGTTTTCACGGAGTATTTGGTTGGGAAGGAAGTGGGTTAAGTCCGTGATTTGCTTATCTTTTGAGTTGGAGTTATGGGTTGAAGTTATGCGAGTATTCCCGTTAATATTGCGCTTTCCTACATGTTTCAAAGTTTCACCTGATCTTATTTCATTTCAAAAGAAAGAGAAAAAAAGAAAGAAACAAAATCCAAAAAGAAAATCCAAAAATCCAAAAAAGAGAAAAGAAAAGGAAAACAAAAAGAAAGAGTTGGTTGTATATATGTTATTTCAATTCAATAAAAAGATCGGAAGTGTTAGTAGGAAGCGACGTTGAAGGTACCGGATCGGGACCCATCTCGACGCCTCGCGCGAGCCCGCTTGAATAGGGGCAAGGCGCTACGCGAGAAAATTGCGATGGGTCCCGATCCGGTACCTTCAGTTGGCGACTCCGCTGGGGACTAGCTGTTTTTATTTTTAAGAAAAACGCTTTTTCTTTTATTTAAAAACGCAGGAGGCAAAGCTTGAAAACTTGAAAACAAGTATGCTTTCGATGTTTGAGCATTTTAACGTTGAGTCACATCCTTCGGGATTTACGAGCCATACACCCTCGAGAATCGGCCCCTAATAGCGTTCGCTTCATAAGCGAGACTATTCTGGACAAACCGAGTCCTCACCTCTTCACGATTACAAGTACGGTATCCGTACAAACGATTGTAACAGTTAAACTCGGACGCTCTGGGACCCGTATTGAATTCACACTTAAACGTGTGCAATCTTGCGGATAACCCTACACAAACGTTGCGGGAATGACCGAAGGGAACCTTACCCCTAAGCCAAAAACCCCGTGTCATATACGTACAAATGCGAAGCTATAGTACCCTCACTATAGTCGTCTTTCAAACAAAATCATGCAAAATATTTTCAAAGCATATGCATTCAAAAACGTCTCTTGAAAATACATTTTCAAACGCTTTTCAAAGAAAAAAAAAAAAGCATGCTTTCAAAAACATTAACAGCATGCTTTCAAAAACATTAACGTCAAGTTCATTGGCCTATAGTCAAATGAACCAGACAAACAACACACTACTGCATTCAAAATCGCTCGGAAATAATCACTACATTTCCGAACTTTACAAAACGTAAACGAGTTATACGACTGACGTATCGTCATAATTCGTTTATCGCAAAACATTTCACAAAGCAAAACCCGAAAATGACAATTCATTTCGGATATTTCACTAAAACAACCACTTTTACGCTATACATTTTACACCATGCATTTAAAGCAACTTCGGGCCGGGTGACTCTCTAGTCGTCTCGACCTAAACAAACATCTTTTCAAAAACAAACAAAACACGGGATCGTTCAAACACGAATCCGTCATTTTACATGTCAAATCAGCTGGCTTATCGTCATTTTGGTTCGACTTTCCATAGTACATGCGCACGTAGAAGGCAAGCAATATTTGCTTTTTACTCGTTTTAACATCCTCAAATCGGGTAGCCTATCGCTATGTCGTTTTGACTCCTTTTCATATCACAATCTAACGATAAGCCCCTAAGCGACATACTGCTAATCTGGGCTAATCAGATGTGATCATACAAAACATTTTACAACCTCGAGACTAGAGATATGTCGACATATCCCTACCTCAAAAGCCTCCCGTGTCTTTTCAGCTAAAAACACGAGTCGAGTCCTTCACGCACTTTTACACACTTTATATCGGTTACGAATGCGAGATTTGAGTCTTTTCTTTCCTTTTCGAGTCACTAAAGTCTGAAGTTTTGACAGGTTCACCCTCCTAAAGCCCCGGATACACGGCTCACAGAAGAAACATGGATTCCCATTTCAACCTCTCGAATGACGAAGTTGTCCCTCAATTGCCTCCGCAACCACTCGTAACCGCTGAACACATTAAGCTACTCAACGATAAGGTCACCAATCTCACAGCTCAGCTCGAACATTTAGCCGTTATGCAAAAGTTCGAAACCGAGAAGAACGCTAGACTCTTTGCCAAGGAGTCTGCTCAACATGCTAAAGGAATTCAGTTCCTGGAAGACAAAATTTGCAAATACAAGCCTGACAAAACTACAGGCCGTGGTCACCAAGGCGGCACATCTCGAACCGCTGCAAATGCTAAACCAACCAGAGCTGTCAACTCGCATGCACTAGTGGCATTACCTGTGTTCACGAAACAGCCTACGCTCGCTACACCTAAGTCATCATCTGCTGGGTCATCCTCGTCAAAACAAAGAGGATGCTCTGACCCCCTCTACATGCCTTACTCCAAGGCATTGAAAAAGCTCTAGAAGAGGAACCTCCTACGGCTTCCCAGCCCCGCCAGCACACCTCCAAAGAACAAGAAAACAAAGTCATGGAACCAAAACGCCTACTGTGAATTCCACAGGGGTAACGGGCATGACACTGAAAATTGCTTCCGTCTAAGGAATGCAATCCAAGACATGATCGACGAAAAGACGATCGAAAAACCAAACAGGGCTCCTAAGCCATCACACCAGCACAGCACACCGCGTGCTCGCACTATCTTTGTGGGAACATTTCCCATTCTCGACTGCTCTCATCCGGTTACCACGAACGACCATGAAGCCAATGTCGTTTGCGGCGATACCAACGACTGCGACGACAGCACTAAGCACATTCGCAAGACTAAAACAAAAACAAAAGCAAGGCACGAGGACGAGAGAAGGGTCTTTGTACAGATCCCTTATCAACATCCCATCAGGCTGTCCGACAGCGACGACGAGGTTTCACACCTTCCACACCTGTACCAAGCTCCGCTAGAACCGCCAGGATTCCCGTCCAGGCTAACAAACAACAACAGGGACAAGGGTATACTCACGGACGAGACTACCCTCCCTACTCCATCAACCTGGCCTGGCGCCGAGGTTGTGCTTCCAAAGCAACTTCCAGAAACAAAATCAAGCACTTCAGCCTGGCAGCTCTTACAGGACTCACCAAGACATCGTGAGGCCCTGCGCAGAGTCCTACAGGTCACTCCGGTAGCAAGACATATGCCTTCGGCACAATTTGTTAGCCACATCATCCGAGACTGGATACCGGGTGCTATAACTTTCTCCGACGCGGACCTGCCACGCTTTGGAGGTGCACACACTCTGGCACTCTATATAAGCATAGACTGTCGTGGCATGACATTACCCGTTACACTCGTCGATAACGGTTCTTCAGTCAACGTCCTGCCCCTCGCAACCGCCATTAAACTGGGATTGGAAGAAAACGACTTCACTCCCTGTTCAGATAACATGGCAGCATACGACGGTACACTCCGTAGCATAAAAGGCATCATCTCACTATCCGTCATGACAGAACATGTCGTGACGGAAACTGAATTCCAGGTCATGGACATTCCCCCGACATACAATATGTTGCTGGGCAGACCCTGGATTCACGCTACCAGGGCCGTTGCATCAACTCTGCACCAGAAGGTTAAACTACCTCTGGACGACGAAATCATCACCGTCAAAGCCTCGAACTTCCGAGCAACCCTCCTACGACTAAAAAAAAAAGCACCAACGAATCCACCAATGACGCAGGTGGTTTCAATTCAAGCATCCACGCCGAGAGTTTAGGGTCCCACGTCATCGTGACGCCAGGTCTCCCAAGCCAACCAGGACGCGCAATTACATTCCTAAAATAGTAGACCTAGTTTAGGGATTTAGAGTTTGTAGGGTTGTCCTAAGCTCTACAGTCTGAGCAATTTTCAAATGTAACTGCTTTTAACAACATTAATGACAAGAATGTTTTCGGTTACTCTTTACCTCGTTTTACCTTTTTACTCTTACACATTCTCTTTTGCACACTCTAACGTTCGCGATAACATTAAACAAAACAACATTGCATCATATAAATACATTGCACGCACTGTTTCCAGACTCACATAACCTCCCGTCACCCAGACCTAAGCTGTAACACCCCGGCCCCAACCAAAGGCCGGAATGTCATTCACGGTAGCTAGCCAGGCTGCGCACATCGCCCACAAACCAACACGGGTCCTTTCCAGTGCACTTTGTCCTCACTCGTGCACATCCTGAGAACTTCCCAGGAGGTCACCCATCCTAAGACTACTCTCCAGCAAGCACGCTTAACTGAAGAGTTCTTAAGATGAGCCACCAGAAAAGAAGATGCATCTTGTTGATATGAGTAGTACTTACAATCCTTTTAAGCACTAGGTCACTTGAGCTCATCACATGGACCACTTCAACGGGAACCCTACCAATAACCTCGGACAACACCGTGTCACACACCCCCACTGAAGAACGCAACGCCCTCGCTGCGCTGGTAGCTACTTACAATATAGCATTCCGTAATCCTCCCCACCTAGGTGCGCATCTAGGATTCGACCACACGGCCAGGTGCATCTAGGATTCGACCACACGGTCGCCGGGTTGCTCTGATACCATTTGTAACACCCCGGCCCCAACCAAAGGCCGGAATGTCATTCACGGTAGCTAGCCAGGCTGCGCACATCGCCCACAAACCAACACGGGTCCTTTCCAGTGCACTTTGTCCTCACTCGTGCACATCCTGAGAACTTCCCAGGAGGTCACCCATCCTAAGACTACTCTCCAAAGAAGCACGCTTAATCAAGAGTTCTTAAGATGAGCCACCGTAGTTAAGATGCATCTTGTTGATATGAGTAGTACTTACAATCCTTTTAAGCACTAGGTCACTTGAGCTCATCACATGGACCACTTCAACGGGGAACCCGGCCCGAATAACCTCGGACAACACCGGGTGTCACAATCATACAAACAAGGAGAGTACTCCGATTTTTACCAAAATTAAATATATAAAATATAGATTAAACAAGACCAAGGTGGCGGAAACACCTTGAAAATCGCGTAGCTACTAAAAACTGAATAGGTTTAAAAGAAATAAATATAAAAGTTTACAAAAACAGGGGAATAAATACCCTTCAAAATAAGAACTGAAATATTGAAATAAAATAATTTATTAAAAGAGTTCTTCGAAAAATAAAATTAAACGTGACGCTCGCTAGCTCACTCCAAAACCCCCATAGCAGAAAGCAGATCTTCAACCTGCCATTTTACAAGAAAATGACAGCCACAGTCAGTGGGGAGTAACTCAGACGTTCTCCCAGCCATATTACATCACAATAAAGTTAACAAGTAAATGCAACAACTCATAATAACTCCATACAATTCAATCATACAACAAGCAGACTACTCCAATCATTCTCATCATCTTAACCTTACTCGACACAATACTCTTAATCTTTACCACAATTTAGTAAGCTGAAACGTTTATATGACATATCCCTACGGGGTCGACTACTAACCAGCTGACAATAGGACCTCAACTAGCTAGTCCCGTAGACTTGACAATAGGACCTCAAGATACTTTCGGCAATACTGACAATAGGACCTCAGTAAACTAGTTTAGGCCAACAATAGGACCTTGGACACTAAACCAGTCCGAAAGCGGATAAAAATATAATTGTTTCGTAACTTACTAAATTAAATCGTCCAACTTAATAAAGTACGCGATATACTATAATCATAAACATCACTATCAACAACACTACAAGATGCTGTGTTTAACATAAACAGTCATGTAGTCCGTAACTTCCAATTAGAGTATGTAAATAATGATTATTTAACTAACTTTTCTAATACACTTTATGTACCCATGTTTCCACAAATTCCTATTATATTTAGATACATCCACACACACAATCATTACATACAAACAACATATGTCACACCTACGAGTAACTCACAGTAATCAATACATATATACGAGTAACTCACAGCCATTGCATACATACATACAAGTAACTGACACACATATAAACCTTAAAGTAATGTAATATCGAGTAACGTCATCACCGTTACCTTTTCGCGCTAGTCCTCAATTGAGTCGTCTACTACGTACGTGTCAGCGTCAGGGTCGTCCTGGTTCAGTCCTACGGTCGATTAGGGAGAAAAAAAAAATGGTATAAATACGAGTTACGATATCGACGGCGATCCGAGCGAATGAGACGAAACGGAGTATAGCTTACCTTAATGTGAAGAGGGTGACGAGAGGATAATTATGACGCAAGAACGGAGTTAAACGGTTAAGAAACGAAGGAGTAAAGGAGGGTTGAAGAGGGCGTTAATGGTGTTGGTTGAAGACGGTGTATTGACGATGCCAAGGATTGATTTTACGGAGTGCCTAATTAATTATTAGGGTTTTCTTTTATTTATACGTATACGTATAGCAAGTATATAATATGGAGTATTTAGCCAGTCTTCTATTCTTGTTAAAAGTCTAATTCTTTCCTAAAAAGAAAAATATATTAATTTAACTTTAAGCTAATATTGGTCAAAATAGTTTAAAATATACAAAATTAGTCAAATTTGATATTTTAGAAAATATTAGTTCTATACCAAATATTTATAATCATAGAAAATATTATTAATTTTTACTATTTTACTATTTTTATATTACAAAGTTATAATATTATTTTCATAAGTAATTTATTATCTTTTAGTATAGGATAGTATTAAACATATTAATTTAAAAGATCATAAATATTATATAAAACTATTAAATATATAAAATATTATGAAAAATAAATATAGTTTAAAATAAATTATGAATTAAAATATATTTTAATTTAGCCTTAAAAATACGGGGTGTTACATAAGCAGCTGAAAACACAGCAACACCAAAACACCCCAAGAACCCAGGGAATCACCGTCGTGGATTTCTTTAAGCACAGACAAAAAATGCATTCACCAAACTACTTACAAAAATCAACGACACCCTCACCTGGTCTCACAAGGACACACTCGACTTTGACCAAACACCATACCTAACAAAAGCCGGGCATCAAGCCCATCAAACAAAAACCACAACACACCGTCCACGCCAACAAAAACGCTAACTGGACATCAAACACAATCCCAGCCACGAAGAAAAAAAGGGCAAACTCCCAGTACACACCGACTCCCGCAACCTAAACAAAGCATGTCCAAAAGACAACCTTTTATACGTCGACATCCTGTAGATACCCGTATCCGTACCCCCCAAAAACAAACCCGATGCTGAAAAGGACTTTCGTGCATGCTTTTAAAAGAGTCAAAACGGTACAAAAGTGTCTAAAACGTATTAGTCATTTTTAGCGTATTAATTTGGACTTGCATAATCATAAAAATGAATGTCACTCTTAGTCATTATAAGCACAACACGAGCACGATACAGGAACGTCTTATTAAGCCAAGCCACAAAAACAGCCCAACTAGCTACAAAACGGCCCAAACTTACAAAAACGACCCAAAACCCAACACTCAAAACGGGCCAAAGTGCGTCCCGTGTCACATTTTCACAGAACAAGACTCCACGACACCATAAAATAATATAACCTAATATTATTTTATTTCGAGCCAAAACCGAAAAACACGACAAAAACCGAAGCACGAAAATCAAAATTGAGCCAAAAACTAATTTGGCCCAAAATATCTAAATAAAACATAATCATCACCTAATCACACAACCAAAACCAAATGGCGGCATAAAACAGCCCACCAAAACAAAAATACAATCGCCAGTTGACAAAGCGACAAGTTAAACGCTGTCAACAAAGCGATTATGTTTTTGTTTTGTAATAAATTACTTTTTGATTTTTCTTACAAAATTCAACCCAAACAAAATATAAAACGCTCAGATACAAAGCGATTTATATTTTGTCCACCTTCAAATCAGCCAACCTCTATAAATACCAACCCACTTCATTCATTTCTAAAAACATCGGTTTTACAAAAACACATTAACACACTCACAAAATCCACTCAAAAATACCGTCTTTTCACTTTCGTAAGGGAAACATTCTACCTACGCTCTGGGACGCTGAGACTCTGACAAAGGGGTTACATTAACCCCAACCCGATATTGGCATTAGCGGCCGTATTAAATATACGGTTGTAGTAATTCGGATTCATAATCCGCCTAAACCCCGCCAATATCGCATAAATAAACGACTCATTATCACTAAAGCAAACCGACGTCACTTTTATAATTATGCAAGTCCTCATTTATGCATTAAATAACGACTAGAATCACGGATCCAACACTAAATTGTACCGTTTCATGGAGTCTTTTAGCATGTCAAAACTGAGGGTTTTTACAAATTTTTAAACAGTCAAAATACGAGGTCGGAAAATAACGTTTATGGTAATAATTTAGCCAATAAATTATTACTTAACGTACATTTCCTATAGTAAAGTCATTATTTTGACTATTTACATTATTTATGCATTTTTATCGAGTCATATATTCGCACTTGTACGTAGCGTCATTTTAGCCCAAATATCGAAATTAAATAAATGTTTTCAAATTAGTAGAGACTACTTTTACGTAGGCTTTTTGATTTCAGTTTTCAAAACACATTTTTGTCAAAACTTTTGAAAAGTAACCTCACTCCGAATCCCTTCTCTGGTTTCAAACCTCAGATTGATAGATATCGACGCATCTTGAAATCTGAGACACTCGTGTCTTATATTTTAAGACGCGTTGAATAGGTTCCAAATTCCTTTAATATTTGGTGGCGACTCCGAAAATACATTTTCAAAAAGGATTTTTCTACTTTTCTTTTTTGGTCACAAATTCATGCAATGATCTCCCCCATTTTTACAAAAACTTCGCACCCCTTTCCTGCGAGGCGCATTCCGCTTCCCGACGCCAAGACGGCGAGGGCGGGCGCGCAGGCGCCGATAGGTTCTCACTACTTTTCCTGCACCTTCACCGGGCGACTACTGGGACGAGCATGATTTTTATTATTTTTGAAAACTTGTTTTTCTTTATTTTTAAATCATAAAGAAGTGAAGCTTGAAACTTTGAAAACATTTACGCTTTCGATATTTGGGCAAAAGTACGCTGAGTCGAATCCTCCCGATTCAAACCACACCCTTTGAGGAACGGCCCCAAGAATCCTCGCTCATAAGCGAGGTAACTCCGATACACTGCTCTCTCACCCTCCACGATTACAAGTACGGCATCCGCACAAACGATCGTAACTACCAAACTCGGACGCCTAGGGCTGGCCTTGAATTCACACCTAAGACGTGTGTAGTCTTGCGGGTGCCCCTACCTAAACGTTACGGGAATGGCCGGAGGGAACCTTACCCTATAAGCCAAAAACCTGTGTTTATATGTACAAGTGTGAGGCTATAGTACCCTCACTATAGTCGTCTTTCAAAACCATTTCATGCAAAAACATTTCCTAGGCATTATACATTTAAAATACGTCCATTTTGAAAATTCATTTTAAAACTTTTTTTCAAAAAGGTCATACTTTTTTTACACGCCGTTAGGCTCTTTGACCTATAGTCATTTGAGTTTGATAAATAAAAGCCAGTGCATTTAAAACCGATCCAGGATAATCACTAGATCCCCGATCTTTTTCAAAACGTAAATGAATTATGCGACTGACGTATCGTCATAATACATTTATTGCAAAAAATTCATAGAGCAAAAACCCGACAATGTCAATGCATTTCGGAGATTTTAAATGAAATTAACCTTTAGTACATTAGAATTAGCTCTAAGTCGAGTGACTCTTTAGTCATCCCGATTTAATCTTTTTCTCTCAAAAAACCAAAAACGCGGGCTCGCTCGGGCCATAACCCGTTGATTTAAATTTCAATCAAGTGACCTATCGTCATTTTGATTTAATTCCCTGAGTCACACGTGAAAGGCGAACAAGTGATCGCCTTTTACCCAATTTTAACATCCTCAGATCGACTAGCCTATCGCTACTTCGGTTTGATCCTTTTTATCGTAACGATAAACCCCTAGCAACATACCGCTAAATTGGGTTAATCGGACTACGATCATAAAAATTTTCCTACCTCGAGATTAGGGACGTGTCAACATGCCCCTACCTCAAAAGCTTCCTGTGTCTTTTTAAGCTAAAAACACGAGTCGAGTCATGCACCCACTTTTTTTTACTTCTTTGAATGCGATTTTTCATTGAGTCTTTTCTTCCTTTTTAGAGTCACTAAAGGTTTGAAAACTTTGTCAGGTCCACTCATTGAAAAACCCTGGATACACAACAAACCACCCATTGAACGAAACCTGGATACACGACGAACCAAGAACCGTCACTTAAACCCACCTCCGCCTCCAAAGAAGCGCGCCTACAACAAATCAAAACCAAAACCTCAGAATGGCCTTTCAACAAGATGAAGGTTTCATGACCGCAACCACCCTCGAGGTAATCACGAACAAGTCCGACAGCTCAATGATAGGATAGCTAGCCTCACTACAACGATCGAACAAATGGCTATCATGCAAAAGTTTGAGGCAGAGAAGAACGCCGTACGCCTAGCCGAGGAATCCGAACGGAATGCAAAAAGGATTCGAACCATGGAAGAACACTCACGAACTCAAGAGGTTACTCCATACACCAAGAAAACGAGCATATCCCAAAGAACGTCAGGTCCATGCTACCAGACAAGCTAGCACTCAGTGATCTTCCCATCTTCAAAGGTCACGAAAGCCCGCTCGTTCACGTCAAGGCTTTCAAAGCTAAAATGGCCATCATGGGTGTTGAGCCCCCTGCGTGGGCCACCTTATTTCCACACTCATTAGACGCGCAGCCCAGGGCATGGTTCTATGCTTTAGAGCCACACAAAACGGGTAGTTTCGAGGACATAACGGTCGCGTTTGATCTACAGTATCGGGACAACAATGATATCCAAGTCTCGCTACGTACCTTGGAGGTCCTAACTCAGAGGGACAATGAAGGGTTCACCAAGTACCTGACACGCTGGAAGAAACTGTGTGCTCAAATACCTAACCGTCCAAGGGACACTGATCTAATCACTAAGTTCATCAACAACCTCACCCTCAAGATACCAAAGAACACCTACAGACGGAAATTTTGACAACTTCTCAACCCTCTCGCCGCCGGGCGAGCTCATAGAGGATGACCTCCGTAAAGAAAATAGGAATAAAAGTACAGGTCGAGGATATCAAGGAAGCTCATCTCGAACCACTGCCAAAGTCGAGCCCATTCATGCCATCAACGCACTGGACGCGCTAGAGGCACCACCGCTTACGACACCACCAAGGCCTGGCCGCACCTCCACCAAAATCATCATACTCACCTACGGGTCCCACCACCGAAAGTCTGACTAAACTTTGACCCAATATACATGACCTACTCAAAGGCACTACAGGCTCGTGAGCCGCAATGTACTTCAACTCATAGACCTACTAGCGAGCCTCCCCAGACAAGAAACCAAGTCATGGGATCGTACGCATACCGCGAAGTTTCACAGGGAAAGGGGCATGATACCGAGCAAGAGTTTCCGCCTAAGAAACATAGTCCAAGATCCGATCGACGACAATACTATTGTGAAGCCCAAATTTCGAGCCCTAAACCTTCGAACCAAATTTCAATCCTTTGCATAACCATGCTATATTCACAGGAACACATCCCATCATCGATCGCTCTAAAATGATAGTCTCGGATGATTACGGTCAACGGCATCCGAATACTTCGAGGATGAAGCCGACAATAGCGACATCCGCATATGTCTCCAAAATGAGCTCTACGAAGAAGAGGCTCAACCCCGCCGCCTCCAGGCAAGTACGGAGAGCTACGCCACAAGTACCCATTTAGGCTATCGACAGTTGATGACGAGGTAGCCTACCTAACACGCTCGACGCCCATACCAAGCTTCTAAAGTTACTTGAGCCCCGTAACCCCGCCAAGGCCGATCGCCAAGAAAAGAACAAGGGAATAATCATAGACGAGGATACGCCGCCCACTTCGCCTACCTCTGCGCTCACTCCCAAACGCCGCCCTACAAGCTTTACTAGTTCACCCGCAAGCATTGCTCCTACCCCAACGCCGCCATCCAAAGAAAGCATCATTACCTAACGCCGATCCCATCGCCCGCTTCCACCACCGTAAAATAGCATCACCAAGCGCCACCCCTTCACCCTTACCCACGCCTGAGGCTCCGAGACACGCCCACAAACAAATTTCAACAAAACAAAGGCGGACATTTCAACTGGCAAATCTTAAGGGACTCGATGGGACATCGTGAAGCCCTTTACCAAGCATTACAGTCACCCCAATGACATCTAAATGTCTCCGTAAAAACTTATCAAGAACATAACGCTACGAATGGCAAAGCTAATGCCGCTACCTTTTCTGATAAGTGACCTCCTCCTTTCAAGCGCACGCACAATCTACCTCTCTACATCAACGTGGAATGCCACGGCATGACATTACCAGTCGTCCTCATCGACAATGGATCCGCAGTCAACGTCCTACCCCTGGAAACAGCCAAAAAACTAAGGATTGAAGAGAACGATTTCATTCCATGTACCGACGGTGTCAGGGCATACGATGGAACACGTCGCAGCATAAAGGGAACCGTCTCCTTTCCCATTATGACAAGGCCAGTCATGAGAGAAACCGAATTTCAAATCATTGACATACCCCCAACCTACAACATGCTATTAGGAAGGCCATGGATCCACGCTACCAAGGCCGTCACCTCAACCCTACATCAAAAGGTCAGGATGCCTTTAGGTGACGAGATTGTCACCATCGACGCTTCAAACTTTCGTGCTACGCTTAAACAACACAAAGGAAGCAACAGTACTGCAGAAATAAACGCCGATCCAGCCGATGACATATGTGGTTTCGACTTCGACTTCAGTATCTGCACCATGACTCGCGAAGAGGAAATCGCTTCGCTCTACGCCAGGGACAACGACAATAAATGGCCCACCATGGGTCTATCTTATGTGCCATGGGCACACGAAGTCTCTCACGGTTGGGAATCATACAACGATCGCAAGAAGCGTCATGATTTTCACATGCAGCCATACCACATCTTCCCCAGCAACTACTTCGTCAGGGAGGGCACTAGCAGAATTCCCAAAAACGTGTCCACATACACCATCGCCGGAATTGAACTCGTCTCCGACATCATACGCAACTCCAACTTCAACCCCATCGACCTAATCATTCCTTACGAACAAAACACGCTCGACGGATGGTCAAAAACCCTTGAATGGACCGGCGAACAAGGCCGCACTTTCAAGATCACTACCGGCCAAGGCTACACCTTCGAAGATTCTAACTCCGACGAAGATGAAGACCACGCCCTCAACAAAAAGACCGTCGGAGAATTTAAACTTCCCGCCGTCATTTTAAGTCTTATGCCCCGACTAAGCCTCCGCTATCTCCCGATATAATCAATTTAGCTAAAGAACTAGAGTCATTAAGGTTGTCCAAAGCTCCCTCGTCTGAGCTATCTTCAAATGTAACCGCTTTTGGTAACATTAATAACATGTAAGTTTTTGGTTACTCTTTGCCTCATTTAAAATCTACTCTTTCTCATGATTGCGATAAACTTAAACTAAATAACATTGCATTATATAGATACGTTGCAAGCATTGTTTCAAAACCCAACAGAGCCCATCATTGAAGACACAACAACCATCGACATAGGCACGCCCGAAGAGCCTCAAGAACTGCAACTGGGGGCTTCCCTAAGCACAGAAGAAAGGGCCACATACACCCAGCTCCTCCCAGAGGTTAAGGGCGGCTTTGCCTGGTCATATAAGGAAATGCCCAGATAGACCGCGAGATAGCCGAACACCGCATCCCGATCAAGCAAGGTTCCGCACTACAAACGAAGCTCGACGCATCAAACCGTAATGGTCTCTCATGGTCAAAGAAGAGATCGAAAAGCAACTACAAGCTGGATTCATCCGAGTCATTGAATACTCTGATTGGGTCTCCAACATGGTTCCAGTCATGAAGAAGAACGGCAAAATACGAGTATGTGCCGACTTCCGAGACCTAAACAAAGCCTGCCCAAAAGACGATTTCCCGCTACCTCACATGGATATCCTGATCGACAACACAACAGACCACGCCATCGCTATTCATGGATGGATATGCAGGATACAACCAAATCAAAATGGCAGCAGACGACATGCCAAAAACCACTTTCGTAACCCCCTGGGGAACCTATTGCTACACAGTCATGCCATTTGGGCTCATAAATGCCGGCGCTACCTACCAACGTACTGCTACCACCTTGCTCCACGACATGATGCATAAGGAGGTCGAGGTATACGTCGACGACATGATCGTGAAGTCAAAGGAAAGGGACAACCACGGTATGAAACCGCCAAGCAACATCGACGAAATAAGGAGCTTTTTGGGACAAGTCCAATATATCTCCCGATTTATCAGCAAACTCACCATGATTTGTGAGCCAATCTTCAAAAAATTGAAGAAAGAAGAGCATACGAAATGGGACGACGATTGTCAACAAGCATTCGACAAAGTCAAGAGCCTGCTCACAAATCCACCCGTTCTGCTACCCCCACAAAAGGACTTGCCATTGTCGCTATACTTAACGACCACGCCAAACGCTATGGGTGCCATGCTCGCCCAGGAAGTCAACAACGAAGAACGGGCCATCTACTACATCAGCAAAAAGTTTCACGATTACGAAACCCTCAGACGAACGGCCGAGAAAGTCGCCTCGCTAGTCCTGGGCAACCAAAAGCTCGTGCACTTCCTACTCACTAGCACAACAAGAGTCTACTCCTTGATGGACCCCCTCAAATACCTATTTGAAAAACCAGTCCTAAACGGGCGCATGGCCAGGTGGACCTTGCTCCTCGCCGAGTACGAACTCAAGTACCTCCCTCTGAAAGTAATCAAGGGAAAAGCAGTTTCAGACTTCCTTGCAGAAAATGCTATCATCGAACAACCCATGATCGATACAATGTCATTTCCGGACGATGGGATCTTCGCCATGTAAAGGAGTAATCGCAATTATACTTTGACTGAGCATCAAATTACCGCGACTACGAGTAGAATACTCTTAATATCCCCAAATGGTGACCATACTCCGCCTCGATCAAGCTCGATTTTAGCGTCACAAACAACGCCAGAATCACGGTCGTGCATTTACTACCGCAAGCCGACATCGCCCTCAAAATAAAGAACCTACGGGTGCATGGAGATTCATTCCTCATCATAAATCAAGTGACCGGGGCATGGAAGATCATGAGCGAAACCCTCACCAAATACCAAACAAAAGTACAAAAACTCCTAACCAACTTCGACAGCATCGAATTTTACCACCTCCCAAGGGAAGAAAACCAGTTTGCCGACGCACTGTCAAAACTCTCATCCCTCCTGAACATGCCACCAGACATGAAGTTACTACCCATCATCGTCGAAAGACGTGACGAACCAGCATACATCCATACTATTGACCTGGACGAAGCCGAGCAGACAGAGCCTTGGTATCAAGCCATAATCAACTACAAAACAGACAACACTTACCCACCCGACACCGATAAACGTGGACAGAGAGCTATCAGACTCCTAGCTTCCCAATTTGTGCTAGAAATGGGGCAATTACTCAAGAAAACACCACAAGGGACGCTGCTCATATGTGTCGACTACAAGAAAGGGCAGGAAATCGTCACGCAAGTCCACAATGGCGAATGCAGACCCCACATGAACGCTCGAGCACTCTGCAAACAGATTCTACGACTAGGATGTATTGGACGACCATGGAAGCAGACTGCATCCAATACGTCAAGCACTGCCACAATTGCCAAATTTTCAGCAACATCCAACATGTACCACCTTCACCACTATACAGCCTAACCTCACCCTGGCCCTTTTCAACCTGGGGCATCGACGTGATAGGAAAAGTCCACCCCATTGGAGCAGGAGGTCACTGCTTCGTGCTGGTGGCCATCGACTACTTTACTAAATGGGTAGAAGCAGCATCTTTTCGAACCCTCGGCTCCAAAGAAGTCGCCAAATTCATACAGACAAACATTATATGCCGATATGGCATACCCCATGAGTTCATCAGCGATCAAGGCTCGTGACTTTCGGCCATGAGACAAGCCATACTCACAAAATACAACATCCAACATCACAAATCCTCGCCCTATCGACCCCAAACCAATGGAGCCGTTGAAGCAGCAAACAAGACGGTCGTCACCATACTCGAGAAGATGATCGACAATTGCAAAGATTGGCCCAACAAGATACCATATGCATTATGGGGATACCGCACCACCATTCGCACGCCCACAGGCATGACCCCCTATTTCCTCACCTATGGCATGGAAGCCGTCCAACCAAAGTGGAAATAGAAATACGATCTCTACGCATACTAATGGAAAGTAGCATCCCTGAGCGAGAATGGGCCCGTGAACTGCATTTAACAACTCATGCTCCTGGATGAACGCCGATCGCATTCCCCGAGTACCGCATTTAATGTACCAAGCCCGACTACAACGAGCATTCAACAAACGAGTTAAGCCACGAAACATAAAGAAGGTGATCTCGCACTAAAGTCACCCGAGCACCACTTCCAAATGACCCACGAGGAAAATTCAAGCCTAACTGGCCGACCCTACCTCGTCAAGGAAATCTTCACAAAGTGAGCAAGAAACTAACCGACTTGGACGGTCAAGAGTTTAACCTAGCAACGAACCTCGACCAGCTCAAAAAGTACTACCCTTAAAAATGCCTTGCAATGTATCTATAAAATGCGAAATTTTCTAAAAATCAATTCATGGACCGACATGTCCTTAAACATGTTCATGGACCGACATGTCCTTAAACATGTTCATGGGCCGGCATGCCCCTAAACATGCTCTTTCTCTCCACAAAAATCAAAAGCAATTCATGGACCGACATGTCCTTAAACATGTTCATGGGCCGGCATGCCATTAAACGTGCACCCCTCGCAAACACAGTTCATGGGCCGGCATGCCCCTAAACATGCATCCACCAAACACAATTCATGGGCCGGCATGCCCCTAAACGTGCACATTCACCACACAAAAAGCAAACACAATTCCTGGGCCGGTATACCCCTAAACGTACACTTCCGAACTACGCCGGTTTGATTCCACTTTTCGTGGATACGTAGGCAGCTTTGCAAAAAGCGCAACCGATATTCAACACAAAAATGACACGTCCAAAGCTTAAAAAAGCTAAGGACATAGTCGCCACAAAATTCGTCTCTTAAACCTAAGGGTTAAAAGGACGACATTCAACACAAAATGACGCGTCCAAAGCTTAAAAAGTCAAGGACATAGTCAACACAAAAATTCGTCTTTTAAACCTGAGGGTAAAAAAGAATGACACTCAACACAAAACGACGAACCCAAAGCTTAAAAAAGTCGAGGGAATAGTCAATACAAAAATTTCCTAAAAACCATGCTTGCATTCTAGACCTTTGAAAAGATATTAGAGCCAAAGAATTTCACACAGAATAACAAGCAAAATGAGGCAAAGTCGTAAATAAAAACCTGATTTTTATTAATCTTAAAAAGAACGGTTGCATTTTGGATTTTTTAGACGTAGGAGCATAAACTACACTAACAACATTATAATATATTACAATACAAGTCCCGGCACGTACATCGGGTTTAGGATAGATAATATAATACATAATACGAAATACTACGAACATAATACTAACAAACCAACAACAAAACCACACTAGATTCCCTTAAGCCACCGAACCTTTCGACTGAGCGAGGAAGCACCAACCCTCACCTCCTGCGACATACTCAACATCGAAGCCGAAGTCGTTCAACACGTTCAGACGCTCCATCAGCCACAACTGGAGGATCAAGGGACTTCCTCGGTACGCATGCTCCCTATTGCATGCCCGGTCATCCAATCCAAGGATCGTCTCCGCCAGAATTAAAGCAGAAGGATTGCAACCTATTTCCATCTGCTCCACAACGGCAATTAAACGCGGATCTCCCAACAACCCCTCGGATACAGAGTCTGGGAACATGTAGCAGTGTACCAGGCAAAAGGCCAAAGCCCTCCTCTGGCCACAGCTGAGATATGCCCATTCTCGCCATTCCTAAACCATTGACACAAGCGATAGAGGTTGATACGACTCCCAACAAACAACTCTTCCACCTCGTCTCGGGTCATCTGGAGGTAGTTCTGAACTTGCCTCTTATATCCAAACTCCTGCCTGACGCATACCGGCAAGCTAATACGCACCCACCCACCAATGGCTCCAAACTCTTCAACCAAAGGGCAAATTTCCCCGCAAGGAAAGCGAAACACGTGAAGGCTTGGATCCCAATACTCAAGACATGCATCCAAGAACTCTGGCTCCATTCGAACCTGCCTTAGCCCACGAAATACGCCAACTACGCAATCTTTCAAAAGCTTCTTCTCGATACCCGACAAAGACTCACACCAACAGCGCAAGTGTTGGGGTTAGTGTCCTCCACAGTGAGTGCAATAACATAAATAAATCTCTAAAGGTACACAGGGTACATTTTGTATTTAATCAGTTGATTAACGTTTATCAATAACGGTTGGCTTGCTAGATAAGTTTGACGTTATTGTCATACAGATGGCGGTGATCAACTGGTCCCTAAGAGTCACACCTAAAGGATGTGTTTGAGAAATATGATTATTTGAGAAAATGATCATATTGATGCCTTACTTAATGACTAAACTAAGTCGCTGTTGTTGACTAAAAGGTTAGTCAAATGTGACTAAAATGTTAGTCAAGTGTAATGATGTTACTGACTAAAATGTTAGTCAGTGTAATGTTGGTACGGCAATTTAATACTGATTAAATAATATTAGCTGAGACGAGTTAAAAGTAATTCGGGAATTGAATATAATATGTTATATTTAATTATTGTTTATAATGCAAGCTAATTAAATATAAACCGTTATAATTAATTAGTAAATTATAAATATAAGGATATTTATAATATATTATAGTCGGTCCATACAGATGACACTAGTAATAAATTGCATTATATTAAAAGCTAAAGTGACCAAATACAAAAATGTCCAAATACATTATGGATTACTTGGTCAAAAAGATAATGTATTTGAGGAGAATAAAATCTCCCCAAATACCTATAGAAGTGGCCGGCCATTAGGAGTAGTTTTGGTAGTATATTTACTTCCTAATTCTACTCTAATTAATTAATTCATTCACTATTATTTTACAACACAAAAAGACCTAGAGAGAAAATAAGTTTTCTCCTCTAAAATTCTCGAAGTTTTCTAGCAATCAAAAGGGCATATCTCACACATATCTTGGGTGTTACAATTAGGAGATACCATATTCTTGGTATTGTTCTTAGGCCATTGTTCAAGGATTAAAAGGTTAATTCTTGTATCTTTATACTTTATTATGCAATTTTGTTTATGACTTTAAATCTTATAAAAGTTTTCATTATAATCCTGTGAATTTAATAGTCTATATACGGATATAAACCTACAAGTGGTATCAGAGCCTTAGGGCACATGAAATTTTTATATGATTTTCATAAAATCGATTTTGTATAATTTTGAAGCAAATTAAAAGTCCACGGCTCAAAATTTTCTGTTTTGGCCAAATAAGTGTTGCGTATGGATTTTGATCCATTATGACTTGTTTTGTTCAATTTTGACTTGTATTAAAAGTCCAACTTGGGTAATTGATCTTTTTGATTATGTTTTGGGCCGTAAGTCTTACTCATAAGCCACGTTTTGCCTTAAAATAAAAAAAAAAAATTGGCCGAATTCTTGTTCTTTGCATGCCGTGTGTTTTTGTTCAAATTTTTGGGTCTATTTTGGTCTATTTGATTCATAATTATTAATGTTTTAAGATGTTAAAACGATTATATATGATTTTGAATTAGTTTTGTTTCAATACTGATTGAATTAAAACTTAATAGGACCAATTTTTGTGTATGTTAATGAACATATCATGTTGTTATTCATTAGATCTATCAGTTTTAAGATGTTTAATCTAAAAGGTTAGTTTGAATCTCTTAAATCAATGTTTAATACGGATTAAAATTGAATTAGGATTGATCTAATTATAACATAATCGAATTAAATCAGTTTAATTCATTTATTTTGAGATTGGCCGAATTAAATTTTTTTTTGGGTAAAATTTTTTTATTTTTGGCCGTAAATTCCATTAAAAAAAAAAAAAAATTTGATTTTCGGAATTTTTTGTGTTTGGCCGAAATTGCTTTTGTTTTTTGGAAATTATATCTTGTGATATATTATTTTTGTTATATTATAAAGATAATATAATTTTGTGTTATTGTGAAGCAGTTCATAATAATTATGATACCTAATATTTTAAAAAGGTTTAAAATATTTTTGTGATCTAATTTATGTTATACTGATAATATAAATTATTTCTTTTGGATTATTATTGGATTAAAAGATATTATGAACAATTAAGGAATTGTTGTATAATTTTAATCATTTAAAAGGGGTGGTTTGGATAAATAATCAATTATTTGCTTTGTTTTTTTTTTTTTTTTTTTTTATGTTTAGTTGATGCTATTTTTTGAATGAATGAATGGTTTTATTTTACGCATTAATTATGTACAAACGGTTGTAATTTACTAGTGTGGCCTTAGAAAGATTGTGTTTTCGTAATGAAGGAAACACAATTTTGGTTATATTTTGAGATCTCGAATCTCCCATCTTGTAATATTTTAATTTTGGCATATTTTGAATTAGAATGTAAATAGGTTTATTTTGTAACTCAAATATGTAATATTGAGAAGATTCAAGATGAAGATTCAAGATGGACTCCCACTTAAAGCCCAAGATGAAGAATGAAGACAGCTTAGGGTCCATGGATGGATTCCACTTTGTATTGTCTTTATTTTCATAGGGATAGGCCACACTAGGTGTTTTTCATTTTTGCATTCTTTCTTTACCATTTTTATTGCATTCACATTAGATAGTAGCATCATATTCCGCCTAAACTAAACCAAACCACCTAATATGCATGAAAATGGATCATATAGTTGCATCCTTAATCATTGACATACGGATGTCATTTGTTTAGAGCTATCACCTCAATTTAATCATTCACGATAATGCTAGATATTAGTTCACTTAAAATGAATTAAAATGAGTTGATAGGATCTTCCTCTAAAACTGAAATTGAGAATTAGTCTTTATAAGTCGAACCACTATGAATCCCTTCTTCGTCGGTAGGCATAATATGACCCCTTCTACGTTGGGTAAGTAGTGGCTGTCGACTTAGTTTATCTCAACATTATGGTTCGAGTAATATCTCGAAAGTATGGTGGACTAATAGATAGGATTTACTGAAATCTATCGACCAAGAATTCTAACAGTAGAATTAGCTAAGCAGTTGGCTTATCAATTTAAAGAAATTGAGTCTTGGGATCGCTTATGTAATTCTCGAGGGAGGTCAATTATATGAGTGCGCGAGTCATTGCATTAAATTCGTTATTGCTTATGACTTAAACTTTTAAAACCATGATTTCTTATCTTTTCTCTTCTTCTTCTTTCTTTTCACAGTTTCGAATACGTTATATACAGATATAACTACTATAACAAATGGTTGTCCGTACAGACGAACCAATGCCAAGTGCTACACTAATGCGAGAATCATGGCTTAGAATTTTCATGGGCACCATGAATCAGTCAACTCGACTGAAAAGTGATGGGTCCAATTTTTCTGATTGGGAGGCTGCATTACGGAATGCTGCCATTGCTGACGGTAAGCTCAAGTACTTGACTGAGCCACCGCCGGCTCTACCAGCTCCCGATGCAGAAGAAGCTGAAACTTTTGCTTACAACGATTTCATGATGGAAGCGGGTGCGTTACAGAACGTACTCATCTATGCAATGGAACCCAATTTGCAAAGACGTTTCATTACCCAAGGTGCAAACAAGATTTTCACCACCCTTACTAAAGAATTCTCGAAAGCTCAGGAATTAAGAGTTACGAGTATACTACTCGCTTCTTTGAAGCTAGACTCCAAAAGGGCCAACCGGTTGGTCCACACCTTCTCGCCATGATCGAGAACGCTGAGAAATCGAGGAGCTTGGTTGCAGGATCGATGAGAAGATCATCATTGATCGAGTGCTTCACTCTCTTCATGATGGGTATGCCCTCTTTAGCGCAAACTATTACATGAATGACATGCGTAAAAGTCTCAGATGAACTACATTCACCTCGCATGCATCGAGAGTGATCTAAAGTTGAGTGGGAGCACGAAGCAAGATGTTCTCATGATTGGGAACAAGAAGGGTAAGGGTAAGACTCCGCTAACCTAACCGTAGGGAAGCCGAAATTCAAGAAGCCGATGGTTGCTAAGAGTGGGCCTGGTGAGTCTAGCGGTAGCTCACAAGGCAAGGCAAAAGCAAAGCGTAGCATGAAGTGCCACCATTGCCACAAGTCCGGGCATTGAGGCGAATCGCCCGTGTATGCCGAGGACATAAAATCAGCCGCGCCGCCCCGCTGGTATGTCATCTTTTATTCATATGATTGAGATTAACCATGCAAGTTTTAACTTGGGTACTTGATAATCGATGTGGTTCTCATCTCAGGCAATCATTTGCAGGCCTAAGAAGCATCAAAACTCGGCAAGAGGTGATGTAGACTGCGAATGGAATGGAGCAAGAGTCGCTGCTTCAAGAGAGAACATATGTAATCCAACTCCCGAGCGGATTTGAGTTATTTCTAAATAATCAAGTACTATGTACCTAGTTTATCCAAAAACATTATTTCATATCCGTTCTTGATAAAGAAGGATTTTCATTTTCAATAAAGAATAATAGTCGTATTTTCTCATTGAACGATATGATTTATGGTAAAGCGTCCATGAACTAATTTATGTTTTAGATCAAACCACGTAAATCATGCATGTGAGTAACAAGTAAGCAAAGGTTGGTGACAAAGATCAAACGTATTTATGGCATTGCCGTATGGGACACATAAATGAGAAACGCGTGAAAAAGCTCATAGATAATGGGACAATAGCCCCATTTGCCTATGAAACTTTTCGCACGCATAATCATGTCTTATAGGCAAAATGTCTCAATTTCCTTCAAAGGTGTTGGAATGCGCTGCCGACCTATTAGGACTCATACATACCGATGTGCGCGACCTATGTCACTCAACGCTAGAGACGGCTATAGGTATTTTATCACTTTCACGGACGATTTGAGTAGATATGGACATGTCTACTTAATGAAGCATAAAAGTGAGTCCTTTGACAAGTTCAAGGAATTCCAGAATAAGGTTGAGAACCAACTGGATAGAAAGATAAAAGCACTACGTTCAGATCGTGGTGGCGAATATCTTTCAACTGAGTTTGATCGACACCTGAAAGACCGCGGAATAGTATTACAGTTAACTCCACCTGGAACACCACAACTGAATGGTGTGTCCGAACGCAGAAATCGAACATTACTTGATATGGTTCGATCCATGATGAGTCACACGGTAGTACCTGACTCATTGTGGGGCTATGCTCTTTTGTCAGCAGCTCTTATACTTAACCGAATTCCGACTAAAGCTGTCGACAAGACTCCATACGAGTTATGGAAGGGAACGGTCCCTAACTTGTCCTTTATTCGGGTTTGGGGGTGCGAGGCTTATGTCAAGTGGAGACACGAGGATAAGCTCGGCCCGCGATCGGTCAAGACATACTTTATTGGTTATCCAAAAGGAATGTTTGGTCATTACTTCTATTGGGGAACCGAACAACGCGTTTTTGTTGCGGCTAGTGGGACGTTCTTAGAGAAAGAGTTTCTCAAGACAAGAGAGGTAATAGAACCTTCGATCCGTTTGAGATTCCTGAACCAACAACCGAGCAACCACCGGAGGAAGCCGCTCCTTCTACGCCTGGTGCGGTTAATGTCCCTTTGGAACCTAGAAGGTCGGGTAGACTCTCCATTCCTCCAGATCGATATATCGGTATAGTCGAGGAGAATGGGAGAGACGACGTTTTACTCCTTGAGAGTAACGAACCCGTAACCTATAAATGTGCCATGACGTGTTCTGACTCAAAGCTTTGGCAAGAAGCCATGCAATCCGAGATGGACTCGATGTACGAGAACCATGTATGGGATCTGGTTGACTTACCTGATAAGGCTAGGCCTCTTCAAAGGCAAATGGCTTTACAAGATAAAGCGATCTGTAGATGGCCAACCAGATATATACAAGGCCCGACTAGTGGCAAAGGGTTTCACTCAAGTGCAAGGGTTGCACTATGATGAGATCTTTGCACCCGTAGTCATGCTTCGTTCCATTCGATTCTCTTAGCGATCGCCGCATTTCATAACTATGAAATTTGGCAAATGGATGTGAAAACCGCCTTCTTAAACTAAGTTATTTGGAGGAGGAGTTGTACATGGTACAACCCGAAGGTTACATCGCTCCTGAAAATCCTAAGAAAGTTTGCAAGCTTAAGCGTCCCATTTATGGACTTAAGCAAGCTTCACGGAGTTGGAATCATCACTTCGACCAAGTGATAAAGGAAAATGGATTCACTCGATCGGCCGAGGAACCATGCCTATATATCAAGTCGAGTGGGAGCAAGATTGTCTTCCTTATAATCAGACGTCGATGACATACTCTTGATTGGGAATTACATACCTCTCTTAACTTCGTAAAAGTATGGTTAAAGAACCATTTCCTGATGAAAGATCCGGGTGAGGCACAACAGATTTTGGGGCTCCGTGATCTATAGAGATAGATCACGACGGATGTTATCCCTCACCAGAGTCTTATATAGATAAGATTCTTGAGAGGTTCAAAGATGACCAACTCCAAGAAGGGAACCTTCCAATGATCTCAGGGTGCATTTGAGTAAAGCTCAAGCACCAAAGACATCGGAAGAGGTCGAGCGCATGAGTCGGATTCCATATGCTTCAAGCAATAGGATCGATCATGTATGCCATGATATGCACACGTCCGGACGTGGCATATGCATCGAGTATGACGAGTCGATACCAAGGCAATCCAGTGAAGCACACCGATGGTCAGAAGAACATTCTTAAGTACCTACGAGGACTAAAGATTGGGTATTGACTTATGGAGGAGACATCGAGCTATGCGCAAACGCCACGCAGATGCTAGTTTCCAAACGGATCGAGATGACTCAAAATCTCAACTGGATTCGCTTACTCTTAATGGCGCGCTGGGCCACCGAAAAGCTCCAAACAAACAATATAGCAGATTCAACGATCGAGTCCGAGTACTATGTCGCCGTAGGTCGCGAAGGAAGCTATATGGATGCTGGGCCTACAAGGACTAATCAGAGTTCCGAAGCTGAATGACCCGATCACCATCTATTGTGACAATAGTGGTGCCATCTTCCAAGCCAAGGAGCCTAAGTCCAAAGAACAAGTCTCAGACGCAAAGGAAGGCTCACATGATCCCGGATTACGTGGAGCGTAGGAGATAGTGATTGACAAGATTGCTACGGATGATAACATAGCGCATCCTCTCACTAAGCCGCTGAGACAAGATAAGCATGAAGGGCACGTTAAATCCATGGGAATTAAGCGTGTTCCCGAAGTTGTATTAGTTGTTTGTATGGATTTGACACTTGTATTTCCTAAAACATCTAATAAAATCATCGCTTTGTTATATATATTGTTTTTCATGAGGGTCAGGCCGACAACGCTGAACACCTCAAAGTGAATCGAATTGCTATATATTTTATTTTGGTCCGTGATCGCCACACGAGCCGATAACTCACGATTATTTTGTGACGCCGATTGATGGTGGGTTCAACGAGCCATAAGTCAAACTGCTGATCGATCGATCACAGATGCGTTTATCAAATCGCTACCGACAATTTTTGTGACGACAACATGGAGTCCTAAATGTTTCGTAACATTAGGTGCCTGGTCGTGGATAGGACATCCATAGTGTTCCTAGAGTCGATTCTTTTGACTATCGACCGCCTCTTGAGATTAAGGCGCATTTTGGGTGACTTTGGTTTCTTTCTCACGGCCGACCGTAACGAGAGGCCAAGCGATTTTCACTGGTCATTTCATGCCGCGCTTACATCCGCAGGATTCGAGTTGAGGAAATATCCAAACTTCTATCGAAGTTATAATATTTATTCTCGTGGCCACTCGAGGAGTCAGAATCGAAAATGCATGGCCATGCTCGAATATTGATTCGCTTATCGCTTAAGTTACTCTCTAGTCTGGGAAACCACTCTTGATATCGATCGCCATGAACTACGACCTTTGAAAGTACGGACTTTGCAAATTGGTTTACATTGAGCGAGAAATTTATTATGGATATGAGAATCCTAAGATCGCACCTACACTTGTATGCGGACAAGTGGGAGATTGTTGGGGTTAGTGTCCTCCACAAAGTGAGTGCAATAACATAAATAAATCTCTAAAGGTACACAGGTACATTTTGTATTTAATCGCTGATTAACGCTTATCAATAACGGTTGGCTTGCTAGATAAGTTTGACGTTATTGTCATACAGATGGCGGTGATCAACTGGTCCCTAAGAGTCACACCTAAAGGATGTGTTTGAGAAATAAGATTATTTGAGAAAATGATCAAATTGATGCCTTACTTAATGACTAAACTAAGTTAGTCGCTGTTGTTGACTAAAAGGTTAGTCAAATGTGACTAAAATGTTAGTCAAGTGTAATGATGTTACCGACTAAAATGTTAGTCGCTGTAATGTTGGTACTAAATTTAATACTGATTAAATAATATTAGCTGAGACGAGTTAAAAGTAATTCGGGAATTGAATATAATATGTTATATTTAATTATTGTTTATAATGCAAGCTAATTAAATATAAACCGTTATAATTAATTAGTAAATTATAAATATAAGGATATTTATAATATATTATAGTCGGTCCATACAGATGACACTAGTAATAAATTGCATTATATTAAAAGCTAAAGTGACCAAATACAAAAATGTCCAAATACATTATGGATTACTTGGTCAAAAAGATAATGTATTTGAGGAGAATAAAATCTCCCCAAATACCTATGTATGGTCACCATTAGGAGTAGTTTTGGTAGTATATTTACTTCCTAATTCTACTCTAATTAATTAATTCATTCACTATTATTTTACAACACAAAAAGACCTAGAGAGAAAATAAGTTTTCTCCTCTAAAATTCTCGAAGTTTTCTAGCAATCAAAAGGGCATATCTCACACATATCTTGGGTGTTACAATTAGGAGATACCATATTCTTGGTATTGTTCTTAGGCCATTGTTCAAGGATTAAAAGGTTAATTCTTGTATCTTTATACTTTATTATGCAATTTTGTTTATGACTTTAAATCTTATAAAAGTTTTCATTATAATCCTGTGAATTTAATGGTCTATATACGGATATAAACCTACAGCAAGTTCCTTTCAAAATCCTCCATAAGTCGACGAATGTTCCGTAAATATTCTGAATATTTTTGGAAAATCGAGAATGGAAGACGAGAGGATGAGTGAAATGAGTTAACCTAGCCCTCCTTTTATAGCCGAGATTTGCACAACGAAATACAACACAAAAACTTAAACGCTAGAGAACAAGCGATTAAAATAAATCAAACAAAAACCACAAAACAACATTGTAATCGTCAGAACAAAGCGACAGTAAAATCGCTGCTTACGGGCGATTTTCTTTTTCTTTTCTGACAAAATTATTCGATTTCTTACACTTCTTACACACCTATACCCTAAATTTTTAACTTATTTCCCCTTATTACTTTTACCGACCTCTTGGTCGACATTCACGGTCCCGTCACGTCGTCTCGATTTGCGTAATTGACTCGCCTTTCGTATTTTTCGCTTTCACAAAACACGATAATCACACAAAAATTAAACACAACACAAAATATGATTTTTCAGATTCACAATTTTCGCCTCAAAACGCCGCTTTAGCTCACATTTTTAATGTCAAAACGCTTTTTACAAGTCTAAAATATTTTTCAAAACAGCGTTTTTCAAAACTCCATATTTGCCTTTGGTTTGGTCATTAGCGAGTCAGTCTCAATCGAGACGTATGTATGTGCTTTTACGACTAACACTGTTTTGCAGGTACGCTCGTCACGCAAATACGCGAGGATTTCAGACCCTACTACGACGCAGGAATGCATTTTTCGCAACAAGACAAAATAACCAAATTAAAACCATAAACACCCACAAAACCAAAAAATCAACCCTACACAAGTCCCGATAAATAAACCGTTACAAACAAAATATTAATACAAGACCAAAATATACACACAAGTCCAAGCCTCATCGCGAATGATCACGGCCAGAAGACAAAGACGCAAGGAGTCGATCTCAAGACGCGCCTATCTAGCTCCTCTCAAGGCCGACCCTCTAGCTCTGCCCGGACTCTCGCCAGCTCCTCGGCATGCGCAGCCTCCACTCTACCTCGCGATCTCAAGCACTCCTCCTCACCGACCTCGCTAACTCAAGTCGAGCGTCACGCCCCCTCTGCGCTTCGCAGCGCCAACCACTTTCTCATTCACGACAGCCCGCCACCGGTTCACCGCCCGCCACAGCCTCCTGTGCACCTCAGCCGTCACCTGCCAACAACACGCAAAATATACTTAGCTTTCCACCCTGGGGGCTACCATTGAAAACTGCTTCAACGGAGTTTGACTAATGATTTTACAATAAAATCTAACTCAAACTGGGGGCTATAATCAAAAAACTGCTTCAACAAAGTTGGAATTCTGATTTTACAATAAAATTTAATTCAAACTGGGGGCTATACTACATAATACTCATGCTGTACGAAGAAGAAAGTGAATACCTTTCTCACGCGCGGATCCCACCTCTCAAGGCCCGCAGACGGTGACTACGCAGTGCAAGGCAAAGACGATCGAACGAGAGCAAACCGTGAACAACCAATGATCCTCGATTTAACGGAGGAGGTGGAACTCAAGATCGTGGATCACGTCAGCCGCAAAACAAAAATAGGTAAATTTTTGCTTCCTAAAACCAAAAACGCAAAAAGAAAACAACAACAAAACATACCTCGATCACACACAAGAAGGGCACGCCAGGCCCAAGTCACGTAATCCTCACCGGCCGCAGCGAAGGAGCCTGACTCACCTCACGGTACACGCCACGACGCCGTTAGCGTCGGCGCCTCCACAAACAAAACCGAGGACTGAGGAGCAGTACGATAAAGCCGCCACGACCCGCTCAAGCAGATAGACGCCACCTAAGTACCAAGACGAGCCGTGACTGGTCTCGATATACAGCCGCCGTCCGTCAAGGGGACCAAAGCGAGCTGCAATCGTCGGAGGGACGCCGGTAAACTTCCTCCAAGGGTCGCGAACGAACTACATAACAAAACCAAATCATAAACTACAAAAGCAAACACAAACCCAAAACCGAGCTACAAAAGACCAGAATACAAAACACAATCACCCTTACCTTATCCATCGTCATCCCGTTGAAGCGCACACGAGCCGCATCATAGTTCAGGCCAATACCCCTCCGATCCGCTATCGCGTACGCATGGAAAGCCGGGTACGTGGCCGTCACCTGGAACGTGTCCGGGAGCAGAGAAGGGAAGTGAGCGTAGCACCAAGACTGCAAGCAATCAGAATACAACGTTACAAAAGGAAAGCAGGGACAAGATAACAAGACTCTGCGAAATCAAAACTTACCTCCATCAGAAGACCAGGGCCCACGAGACACATCTCAATCCTCGCTAATCCGGCCAGGGCGCATCAAGGCCCTCAGGTACCGGATCGCCAGACCCAGAGCGAGTGACCACCAAAGTCACCTAGACGCGTCATGTCCGACAACGCCATCAACACAAATTGCCGACGCCGCTTCGCTCCCTCGCCAAAGTGGGTGGCGGGTTAGGAACCACCACAACCACAAATGCCCTCGCTTCGGCGCCGCTCGAGTAGACCCCTTCTTCTTCCTCCTCCTCAAGAGGTCAAGAAACCAAATAGTCCGGTCAAACGCAGGCCCTCACCTACCCCGCGACTTAACCCCGCCGCCAATCAGCGCACAACTCGTGGGCTATCGATAGGAGGTCGCCACGCCCCACCAAGCACGCCTCACCATGAGGCACCCGTGACAATCGCCCACGAAGCGAGTCACGCCAACCTCGTAACCAGGCATGTGGAAGGTGTTGGTCGTATCCCAAAACCTATCCAACAACGCCGGCACAGTCTGATGGCGCGACCACCCGCTTACCCCGCACCTCCCTCCACTTCTGCACCAAGGGACCAAAAGCTGTCCCGAGCACTATATCCCGCTCCTCCTGGGTGAGCCTACCCTCAAAAACGTCGAACACCGTCCGAAACCCAGAGAAGGTCCTCATCGAGCCTAGCGGGAAGCCGACCTTCACTCGAATCGACAAGTGCTCCAAGCGACTCCAAACCAGAGTCACGCCATCCCAGTCAATGGCCACCTGCGACCACAAACGAGGACCGTGAGGATAGTTAGGCCTCTCGCCCAAATCGTCAACCATCCCCATGAAAACCTCCGTTGCGGCCTCAAGAGCTGCCGCACTTGCATCCTGGGCCTCACCCTCGGCCTCTGCCTCAGCCTCAGCCTCCGCGTGACCTCCACAAGGTCTTCCCCTGCTCCAACCTCCTCAAAAACACCGGCGACCTCAGCCTCGTCCCGGTCACCACCCTCGGCAAAGACGAGCTCGACGCCGCGCTCATCACGCCTCACCGTAAGCCTCATCCACCTTGCGCTTCTTCCTCGGGTTCCTCCGACCACGACCGCGACCTCTAACTTGGCCCTCCAGAGCCGCAGCACCCTGGCAACGCTGCGGGCCACGCACTGCGAAACCCCCGCAATAACGCCACGACCTCCGCTGGCCCCTCTCGGCCACAGCGTCCTCCAAAGACCGCCGCTACGACCACGCCCTCAAGAAGACCCCGCAGCCTTCGCCCGACCTCCACCACGGCCTCCCCAGAGCCTCAGACGTCCCCACAAAGCCGCCACGTCCGCGCCTCGCAAAGACTCGAGACGACACTGAGCCCGACCTCGCCACCAACAGGACCTCGACGACCCAAAGAAAGCCCACTACCGCTAGCATCACCGTAAGACCGCGTCCGCCAACGACGGCCTCTCACGCACTACATTAGCTAAAAAGCAGCGACTTCGGCAGAATGTCACGACCGCAACACTAATCGACGGCCAGACCACCAGAACAAAGACCACGCCCCAGGCCACTCGCAGAAGGCCCAGACGACGACCGACAAAGACTAGCACCACTAGCGTAGAAGGCGGAGACTCCACAACGCCGCTCAAACTCACTCCCGGCGCCGTAGGCTCCAGCGCCTGAGGAAAAGCTCTCAAGAAGTCCGACCGAGACGGACCTTCGTAAACCTCCAAAGGCGCAGCATACCGGCGGAATATGCTCGTCCCTCAGAACGGTAAAGTCAACGCCAGCCAAGACCCGATCCATGTCACTGGAAGTAGGTACTGAAGGCTTAGGATCACCTGCACAAGATTCAAGGGCATACTCAGACAACGGCAATAGCAAGTCACTCAAGAAAGCAGAAGCAAGCAAAAACGACGGAAATCGAGCATTAAGGCCTACATTATCCACCGATAAGGCCAAACGGAATGTATACGTAAAATCAAATTCCATGAGACGTATACGATATATACGTCCTACTCTGTCAAGTCAAGAGCAAGCACGCGCAAAAGCAGTAGAGAACTAGCCAAAACAGCAGATGACAAGCCTTTTTAACCCAAAAATAGCAGAAAAGGGAAAAACGCTACAGAAAGTCGGAAACCCATATTTTCCGAGACAAGCCCAACCCATAAATCACGATAAACACGTACAAAAAAATTTCATACGAAAACGATGTCCCGAACGCCTCGACTAAATAGCTTTTACAAAATGCTTACAAACTACAAAAACGGCCTTTTCTTGACCGTAACTCAACCAAAAAGCCCCCACTTCCCGCAAAACAACCCCCTAGCCAACACAAACGACATACATTACCATACATTCCATGAACGGGGCACAAAAGCGAGGAAAAGCGATTTTTGGAAACCTAGCCTAAACTACAAAAAACGCTCCAAAACACCTCCAAACAACACATTTCCTACAAAACAAAGCCAAGTATGTACCATGCTAGCCATAACAATGCAATACAGAGAATTCGGGCAAGTTTCGGAACCGAAAAATTTCGACCAAAATTTCGGCCCTTAAACCAAATCATTCGAAAATCACGGTTTTTCAGGCCGTTTTTCGCACACAAGCCACCCAAACCTCCACACAGGCATGCTACAACATTTTCAAAAAAAACCAAGCCACTCGGGATCGCCTTACGCTACAAAAACAGAGCACAAGCCCCGACTTTACCCCCTTTTACACGGTTTTCCACCCAAACGAACCGCTTTTCGCGCCCATTTCAACAAAACGAACTCACCAACACGTTATACTACTAATGGGTAAGCTACACTGAAGTTTTGAGCCATTTTCGAGACATTTTCAAAAATGACCAAAATGCCCTCCGAGTCAAAACGTACGAAAATCGAGACCACAGGCCGGGTTTTTCACACAACGACAGCAAGACAAGCAATGCAAGCACAGTACCAACCATGGCTAACGTTTTCAAGCAAGGACGAGAGCTAAACTCGAATCAAACCGACATTTTCGACCCAAACCCTAGAAAACGGTATTTCAAGTTAAAACCGACTCAAACAGACTTCAAAACCCGAAAAACCAAGCGAGTTGAATACGTACCTTGGTCCATGATGAATTGTAGGAGTCGGAAAATCGAATTTTGGTCTAGAAAATCGCCGGATTGAATTTTGGGGTTTTCGATTTTGTTTTTGTTTTGAAAATGAAATAAGCCTCCCCCTTCGTTCTTTCCCGAGTTTTAACCAAAAAACGCCAAACAAAATTCTAATCGTCAGAACAAAGCGACAAAATTTAATTCGCCTGTTTACAGACGATTATATTTTTGTTCTATGGGTTTCAGCTTTGTTTTGGGTCGCTTTTCCTACCAATACGCTTTCAACCTATTTCAAACACAATCGAAACACAACACAAAAACACGTAGCCTCCTCACGAGACGTTCATAAAAACCTAACCTTTTATGAGAAAAACACGTAGCCTCCTCACGAGACGTTCATAAAAACCTAACCTTTTATGAGAAAAAGCAAAAACATGTAGCCTCCTCACGAGACGTTCATAAAAGCCTAACTTTTTATGAGAAATACAAAAACACGTAGCCTCCTCACGAGACGTTCATAAAAACCTAACCTTTTATGAGAAAAACACGTAGCCTCCTCACGAGACGTTCATAAAAACCAAACTTTTTATGAGAAATACAAAAACACGTAGCCTCCTCACGAGACGTTCATAAAAACCTAACCTTTTATGAGAAAAACACGTAGCCTCCTCACGAGACGTTCATAAAAACCTAACCTTTTATGAGAAAAACGCGTAACCTCCTCACGAGACGTTCATAAAAACCTAACCTTTTATGAGAAAAAGCAAAAACACGTAGCCTCCTCACGAGACGTTCATAAAAACCTAACCTTTTATGAGAAAAAGCAAAAACACGTAGCCTCCTCACGAGACGTTCATAAAAGCCTAACTTTTTATGAGAAATACAAAAACACGTAGCCTCCTCACGAGACGTTCATAAAAACCTAGCCTTTTATGAGAAAAACACGTAGCCTCCTCACGAGACGTTCATAAAAACCTAACCTTTTATGAGAAAAACACGTAGCCTCCTCACGAGACGTTCATAAAAACCTAACCTTTTATGAGAAAAGCGCGTAGCCTCCTCACGAGACGTTCATAAAAACCTAGCCCTTTTTATGAGAAACACAAAAACACGTAGCCTCCTCACGAAACGTTCATAAAAACCTAGCCCTTTTTATGAGAAACACAAAAACACGTAGCCTCCTCACGAGACGTTCATAAAAACCTAGCCCTTTTTATGAGAAACACAAAAACACGTAACCTCCTTATGAGACGTTCACAAAAAAAAAAAAAAAAAAAAAAAAAAAAAAAAAAAAACCTAATCCTTCACAAAAACGCCAACCATTCTTATAAACCAAGCCCAAAAACGCGTAACCCCCGCCCCGAGGCGCCCAAATGGGTTAAGCACAAGCGCGCATGAGCGCAAGCCGGCGCAAGCAAAGCACAGCCAAGAGCGCAAGCCAGAAGCGCAAGCAAAGCACAGCCAAGAGCGCAAGCCAGAAGCGCAAGCAAAGCACAGCCAGGAGCGCAAGCCAGAAGCGCAAGCAGAGCACAAGCCAGAAGCACAAGCAGAAACACAAACAAGGCGCCAGCTGGGAGTACTCAGGCCACATGCAGGCCGACATGCCCTTAAACATGTAGGACCGTCATGTCCTTAAAAACATGTCGCCCTCCTCGCTTCCCGACGCTAAGTCCTCGCCTCTCCCATAAGACACATGCTTAGCGCCGCCAAGTAGTATCGAGGATCAGAATGGTCCTGATATTATCTTTAAGTTTGACTAACGCTTTGTCCAAGCTCACCAAACCGGGGCTCTGTAGATACCGTGATCCGCATTCCCCAAAACAAACCCGATGATGAAAAAGACTTTCGTGCATGCTTTTAAAAGAGTCAAACGGCATACAAAGTGTCTAAAACGTATTAGTCATTTTTAGCGTATTAATTTGGACTTGCATAATCATAAAAATGAATGTCACTCTTAGTCATTATAAGCACAACACGAGCACGATACAGAACGCCTTATTAAGCCAAGCCACAAAACAAATTTCAACTAGCTACAAACGCCCAAACTTACAAAACGACCAAAACCCAACACTCAAAACGGGCCAAAGTGCGTCCCGTGTCACATTTTCACAAAACAAGACTCCACGATACCATAAAATAATATAACCTAATATTATTTTATTTCGAGCCAAAACCGAAAAACACGACAAAAACCGAAGCACGAAAATCAAAATTGAGCCAAAAACTAATTTGGCCCAAAATATCTAAATAAAACATAATCATCACCTTATCACACAACCAAAACCAAATGGCGGCATAAAACAGCCCACCAAAACAAAAATACAATCGCCAGTTGACAGGCGATTAAAAAGTTAAACGCCTGTCAACAGGCGATTATGTTTTTGTTTTTGTAACAGCCGCCTTTTTTATTTTTCTTACAAAATCCAACCCAAACAAAATATAATACGCCTGTATACAGGCGATTTATATTTTGTCCACCTTCAAATCAGCCAACCTCTATAAATACCAACCCACTTCATTCATTTCTAAAAACATCGGTTTTACAAAAACACATTAACACACTCACAAAATCCACTCAAAAATACCGTCTTTTCACTTTCGAAAGGTAAACATTTTACCTACGCTCTGGGACGTTTTGAGACTCGGACAAAGGGGTTACATTAACCCCAACCCGATATTGGCATTAGCGAAGCCGTATTCGTAATACGGTTGTAGTAATTCGGATTCATAATCCGCCTAAACCCCGCCAATATCGCATAAATAAACGACTCATTATCACTAAAGCAAACCGACGTCACTTTTATAATTATGCAAGTCCTCATTCATGCATTAAATAACGACTAGAATCACGGATCCAACACTAAATTGTACCGTTTCATAGAGTCTTTTAGCATGTCAAAACTGAGGGTTTTTACAAATTCTTAAAGAGTCAAAATACGAGGTCGGAAAATAACGTTTATGGTAATAATTTAGCCAATAAATTATTATTTAACGAACATTACCTATAGTAAAGACATTATTTTGACTATTTACATTATCTATGCATTTTTATCGAGTCATATATATTCGCACTTGTAATGAGCGTCATTTTAGCCCAAATATCGAAATTAAATAAATGTTTTCAAATTAGTAGAGACTACTTTTACGTAGGCTTTTTGATTTCAGTTTTCAAAACACATTTTTGTCAAAACTTTTGAAAAGTAACCTCACTCCGAATCCCTTCTCTGGTTTCAAACCTCAGATTGATAGATATCGACGCATCTTGAAATCTGAGACACTCGTGTCTTATATTTTAAGACGCGTTGAATAGGTTCCAAATTTCTTTAATATTTGGTGGCGACTCCGAAAATACATTTTCAAAAAGGATTTTTCTACTTTTCTTTTTTGGTCACAAATTCATGCAATGATCTCCCCCATTTTTACAAAAACTTCAGACTCTTCCTCGCGAGGCGATTCCGCTTCCCGACGCTTCAAGACGGCGAGGGCGGGCGCGCTGCAGGCGCCGATAGGTTCTCGCTACTTTCCTGCACCTTCACATCCTCGTCGATAACACCACAAAAAACACAATCACTAAGGACTCCACAATCAGTCAGGTGTCCGACCACCACAATTATAGCGTAGGATTACTCCTACCAACCACAAATGACAACAACGCACCCCTCTCTCTCAAAACTTCAAAGCTACCACCAACACCACAGCATACGAAGCACCTGTCTACGACCTACAAGGATCCACAGACACGTCACCTAACCTTTCACCCCTGCCAAACAAACCTTCGCACCTCGAGATACTACCCACTGTCGCAGAACGACATAGCACACCCGTACATACTCAACGACACTGGGGGCTGAACAAACAGGACCCCAGTCTCGAGCCGTCCTCAACCACAAAACAACCAACACCCACGAAACATGCTGCAATGTATTTATAAAATGCAAACAGACAAAATGTTAAAAATCGCAATTCTCGGGCCGGCATGCCCTTAAACGTGCACCCCTTACAAAACACAATTCTTGGACCGGCGGGTCCTTAAACACGCACATTTCTACAAAACACTCCTCACGGACCGGCATGTCCTTAAACGTGTACCTTTAAAAAACACATCTTATGGGCCGGCATGCCCCTAAACGTGCACCTTCAAACTCTCTACAAAAAACAAACACAATTCTCGGGCCGGCATGCCTTTAAACGTGCACCTCCTACAAAGCAAATTCATGGGCCGGCATGCCCTTAAACGTGCACTTTCTCTACAAAAAGCAAAAGCATTTCATGGGCCGGCATGCCCCTAAACGTGCACCACACAAAAATGCAACTCCGAACTACGCCGGTCTGATTCCACATGCGTGGATACGTGGGCAGCTTTGCAAAAAGCGCGACCAACATTCAACACAAGAACGACGCGTTCAACGCTTAAAAAAGTTGAGAACATAGTCGACACAAAACATTCGTCTAAAACCCAAACGGTTAAACAGACAACATTCAACACAAAAACGACACGCCCAAAGCTTAAAAAGGTCGAGGGCATAGTCCACACAAAACATCCGTCTGAAAATCCAAAGGGTTATAAAGACAACATTCAACACAAAAACGACACGCCCAAAGCTTAAAAAGGTCGAGGGCACAGTCAGCACAAAACATCCGTCGGAAAACCCAAAGGGTTAAGAAGACGGCATTCAACACGAAAATGACACGCCTGAAGCTTAAAAAGGTCGAGGGCACAGTCAACACAAACGCAAGATCATGATCCAAAGCTTAAAAAAGTCGAGGATATAACTCTTTTTACAAGACAGCAAACGCGGCAAACGTAAACAAAGACTTTCATTTCATTAACGATAGTCAAAAGTAGTTGCATTTTGGATTTTCCGTCTCTAGAGCAAAAGACAAAACTACGACCTCTGATGTCTCCTTAGGTCTTAGGAATGACAAAGCAAACTACAATGTCACAAGAGCTTAGAGTTGACCACGAACTACAACAAGGTTCCTTCGACGCCATATCCATCAGCTGCACATATTAATCTCGACATCCCTCGGCATCCCTTCAACTCCATGGACCACGGATCACAGGAGGAGGCAACAACTTTTCGACACCAAACACCACCCTCTCAGGCAACGCGCCGCCCAACCGCAAACCCTCGCCACTACGGCGGTTACACCCTTTTCGCACTAAAAACACCTCCCCTTACTCGAAAGAACGCAACCGTGTATCACATCACCTCGTTTTACATCCCTACTTTACATTTTTTGTTTTTCACATTCAAAAAACCCGTCATCCTCAAACACATTTTCAACTTCACGCAAATCACAATTCTCGCACTTCGCAACCCTTATAAAGTACAATTTTTACATCAAGTTTTCGTCAAAGCACCCTTTGCAACTTGCGTACTTCATTTTTCAAAACACGTTTTACGCATGCTTTTCATAAAACCCATATGCATTTTTATTACAACTACATTTTCGCGTGTTTCGAGACACGTAGTCTCAATCGAGACTCGTATCCTCGCACAACTAACATTACATTGCAGGTCTCAAAGTACAGCCACAAGCAAGGTCAGCCAACGACCACATCCACCTGACGGCGTCCGTTCAACGACGCTAACGCAAGCCATTTCCTATGCACCTTAGCCATCACCTGCAAAGCGAAAGACCAGCACGCTGGGGGCTAAAATCAAAAGCAGCTACAACGAGTTTGACTAACGGTTTACACTAAAACCTAAGTCAAACTGGGGGCTAAAATCAAAAGCAGCTACAACAAGTTTGACTAACGGTTTACACTAAAACCTAAGTCAAACTGGGGGCTAAAATCAAAAGCAGCTACAACAAGTTTGACTAACGGTTTACACTAAAACCTAAGTCAAACTGGGGGCTAAAATCAAAAGCAGCTACAACGAGTTTGACTAACGTTTTACACTAAAACCTAAGTCAAACTGGGGGCTAAAATCAAAAGCAGCTACAGCGAGTTTGACAAACGTTTTACAATAAAACCTAAGTCAAACTAGGGGCTATACCATATAATACACATAATTCACAAAAATCAGGATCAATTTTTGCCCCAATTCACAAAAATCAGGATCAATTTTTGCCCCAATTCACAAAAATCAGGATCAATTTTTTCCCCAAATCAGGGTCACGAGGCTACAATTCACAAAAATCAGGATCAATTTTTGTCTCTTTTACGAGCCAAGCAAAAACCTTAACCTCTTTACGAGTCAAACAAAACATTAAACCTCTTTTACGAGTCAAACAAAACATCAAACCTCCTTTACGAGTCAAACAAAACACTAAACCTCTTTTACGAGTCAAACAAAACATCAAACCTCTTTTACGAGTCAAACAAAACACAAAAACCTTTTTACGAGTCTACACAAAAACACCTAAGCCTCTTCTACGAGCCAAGCAAAAACACATAAACCTCTTTACGAGTCTACATAAAAACATCTAAGCCTCTTTTACGAGCCAAGCGAAAGCACAAAAACCTCTTTACGAGTCTACACAAAAACACCTAAGCCTCTTCTACGAGCCAAGCAAAAACATCAAACCTCTTTTACGAGTCAAACAAAACACTAAACCTCTTTTACGAGTCAAACAAAACATTAAACCTCTTTTACGAGTCAAACAAAACATCAAACCTCTTTTACGAATCCCACAAAAACACCTAAGCCTCTTCTACGAGCCAAGCAAAAACACATAAACCTCTTTACGAGTCTACACAAAAACACCTAAGCCTCTTTTACGAGCCAAGCGAAAGCACAAAAACCTCTTTACGAGTCTACACAAAAACACCTAAGCCTCTTTACGAGTCAAGCACAAAGCACCAAACCTCTTTACGAGTCACACAAAAACACCAAACCTCTTTATGAGTCAAGCACCAAGCACCAAACCTCTTTACGAGTCCCACAAAAGCACCAAGCCTCTTCTACGAGTCAAATACATAAACGCAAGCCTCTTACACAAGTTCTACACTTGTTACGAGAATGACATTGAAGCACAAGCACCAGATCAAGCACGCAGCAAGCATTCAACACACAAAGTTTGGCAAGACTACAAAACGCCGTCAAGAATCATTCAACATCAGCAAACGCCTCAAGCAAAGCACCAGCAAGTAGCACAAGCACTCGCACACAAGCACAAGCAAAGCACCATCCAGAAGCATCCAAGCAACACGCAGGCTGGCATGCCCCTAAATATGCAGGACCGTCATGTCCTTAAACATGTACCCATCGTCCCTCCCCGCATCTCCCGGCACTAAGTCCTTGTCTCTCCCCGAGACACATACTTAGCGTCGCCAGGTAGTATCGAGACTGTAGTGGTCCGGATACTATCTCTTTAAGTTTGACTAGCGCTTTAGTCCAAGCTCAGTCAAACTGGGGGCTCTGTAGATACCCATATCCGTACCCCCCTAAAACAACCCGATGATGAAAATGGACTTTTATGCATGTTTTATAAATAGACGAAACGGTACAAAGTGTCTAAAACATTTTAGTCGTTTTTAACGTATTTATTTAAAATTGCATATTTCGTAAAATGAGCATTAATTTTGTCGTTCTATTTCAAGCCGAGAAACATGACACAATTATTCATCCCACAAAAACAACCCACAAAAGCAACCCACAAAACAAACCCACAAAAACAGCCTCACAAAAGCAACCCGCAAACCACAAAATACGCACTCAAAACAAGTCAACACGACTCCCGAGTCACATTTTCGTAAAACTAAATTTTACGACGTTACAAAATAATACAACACGAAACAATTTAATTTCGAGCCAAAATCGAAAAACACGACAAAAACCAAAACACGAAACACGAAACACAAAACTTGGCCTAAAACGCAAAGCCTTGGTCCATTGGACCAAAGCATGAGTCACCCTTTGGACCATAACATGTCCCTCGACAAAACTCAGCCCAACATCAATCACAAGCCATCATCAGCCGTCAAATGGCCCAAAAAACACACAAACACACTCAAAACTAGCCGCCTGTCAACAGGCGGCTTGAAATGGCTTCCCTGCTCTGTTTTTCAGACCTTGTACGAGCTCCACCCTTCCCCTATATATACCCACACATACACAACAATCACAACGCATCTCACAACTTTCATACACTCTAATCTTCTCTCTACTTACACTTAGCACTCTAAAAATCGTCTTTGCGTTTTAAGGTAAACATTTTACCTTCGGACTAGACTTTTTAGACTCGGACAAGGGTTACCTTAACCCAACTCAATATTGGTTTAACGAACCCGTATTCGTAATACGGTTGTAGTAATTCAGATTCCTAATCCGTCTAAACCTCGCCAATATTGCATAAACAAACGACACACTTTCACTAAAGCAAATCGACGTCACATTTTACATTATGCAAATTCTCATGCATGCATTAAATTACGACTAAAACACGGATTCGACATTAACTTGTACCGTTTCAACTAGTCTTTTAAACATGCAAAACTGAGGGTTTTCAAAATACTAGAATTAGAAAAAAGACGGAAAATAACGTTTTATATTAATTCAAATCAATGAATTAATTTACGTATATTTCCTATAGCAAAACGTCATAGCTTTGATGACTCACATGCATTACTTTGCATTTTTATCGAGTCATATTCGCACTTGTACGTAGCGTCTTATTGTGGAACCCGGGATCGGACCCAACTCGGCGTCTTGCTTAAGGGCGGATTTTAAAGTTAAAAAAGATTAAGTTGGAAAAACCTTTAAGAACTGTTATGGAGTCGCCACCTATTTATCGCGGAAAATAGGAACCTGCTACCATGTTCTAAGTTAAAAACATGTTCTTAGATTTTGGAGCACGCCGACACCCCTAGATCTAAGGCTTGTGAAACCAGATTGGATTCAAGTGAGGTACTTTAGAAAAAGAGTTAATTCAAATAATGATTTATGAAAACCTTTTAGAAAAGCCTATGTAAAAATAGCCTCTCTTGACTCAGACAATCCTTGTAAGATGATATTTGAGCCAATGTTATCGCTACGCATAAGTGCGATAAGGTTGTAAAAGAATGCAGATGCAGATGCAAAAGATTGATTAAAACCCTCGCTTTAGCATGTTTAACTTGTTAACGAATACGGTTCAGTTAAAGGTCGAATTCATTGTTTAAGTTGATTTAAATGCAAGATAGAAAGGGTGCAAGATGCATGCAAATAAAATAAAATTCAATTGTCCATTGGTTTATTTTATAAGGTCGGTTGCTTATGCGACTTTGGCGTGTCATCGGATATGGAGTGTACCCGAAGTAATAAGAACACTTGGAAGGCAAGCGCTCAGTGCCAAAGCCGGGCGCTAGAGTGTAGACCCTTTGTTAGTCCATAGAAAATAAGAAAAAGCTTTGATCCAAGTGGATCGGTACCTACCTTGTCCTGACGCCAGATCCTGGGCAGAGCTTCGCTTCTTGAACTTAAAAGGAGGATGAATTCAACACGGGATGGTGTGTTGAACTCAAGGATTTGAGTGCGTGAGGCTTTGAGGATGTTTAGAAGTGTGTAAGATGTGAAATCTGATGATAAATTGTGTTTTGTGAGAGAGAGAGAGATGTATTTTGATTGCAAATTGTGTGTGAAAGATGTGTTATGAGGTCGGGTATAGGGCTCTATATATACTAAAAACCTCGGAGAAATTAGGAAAGTAGGGAATAAAAACAAGCCGGGGAACCGCATAGGCTTATGCGGTTGCCAGGGCAAACCGCATAAGCTTATGCGGTTTCCCCTCCAAACCGCATAAGGCTGTGCGGTTTGGAGGTGTGGTTCTAGGCCTAATTTCCTAGTTTTGTGACGAAATCTTTGAAAGATTACGTGATAATTTGGACGTGTGGCTCAAGAAAACAGCTAGGATAATCCTGAGATATTTTGTGGTGTTCAGGGCTTTGGAGTGCGGGCCAAAGGCTTGGGTTTGGGCTCGGTTTCGGGCCCGAGACCCGGAAAAATGAAAAAGGGTGTATTTGCATAGATTTGTGAGATAAGCTAAGACGTGAGGTTGTATTTTGTGTAAGAGGGGGCTAAATAGCGGTTTTAGCTACCGGGCCTAAATTTAGGAATTTAGGAATGCTGAATTAGACCTTGTTAATGTAAAAGGACCAATTGTAGTGCAAATGCGAAGCTCATGCCAAATGAAGCAGGACGAGGACCTAGCTAGACTCCAAATGGACAAAATGAACGTTTATTTAAGTGTGATGTGATGCGACCTAAACATTTTAACATTTCAAAACGACTCAAAATGAATTCGACGTTAGTTAGAACCGTATAAGTCAACGTTAAAGCATGCGTAATAAAAGTCCGTGTTACATCACAGGGTTTTGCTTGGGAGGGTACGGATATGGGTATCCACAGAGCCCCCAGTTTGACTGAGCTCGGACTAGAGCGCTAGTCAAACTCCACGACCATATCCGGACCATTACGCCTCGACATACCAATGAACGGCAAGCATGTGTCCATGGGTGAGACGAGGACTTGAATCGGGCTAGCGGGGAGGGCGCGCGCATTTTAAGGACTTGGCGGTCCGTGCATATTATAAGGTACCGCCGGTCAGAGTGCCGTCGCCATGCTTGTTGCTAATGCCTTTGCCGATGTTGATGTAAATGCGTCTTGTATATGTTGGGTATCGTATAGTGCTGCTGCTTGTAGCGTCTTCGTATGGTCTCGTGAAAGAGCGCATGTGCTGCAATGCGTGGGGGCTAAAGTGCAAGGGTGTGAGTGTATCTGGGCTGGATGTATGACCTCGTGAAGAGTGCGTTCGTAGGATGTATGGTCTTGTAGGAGTGCATTTGTAAAGGTTGTGATGCTTGTACAGGGGTGTTCTTGTGCCATGGGTTCATGCTTGGATGTGCTTTGTAGGACGCTTGTGCTTAAACTCGCCGAGGAGCGTCTATGCTTGTAGTTAAATGCTTGTTGTAGAGTGCTTTGTTGTAGAGTATTTATGCTTGGAGTTAGGTGCATATTGCAGAGTGCATGTGCTTGGGCTCGCCGAGGAGTGTCTATGTAGTCGTAGTTGCATATGATTGCCTTCCGTGGAGGAGAAAATGATGTAATGCTCGTGAAGAGCGTTCGTGCTTCTGCTTCTGTACCGTATATTAAATGCTTAATATACGCGTATGGCGGGTTGTGAGTGATGCCTTGACCCAAGCACGGGACGTACTTGGAGTTGCATTGGGGCTAGGGTGAGTTAGAAATCGAAAAGTAGGCGTAAAACGAGGAAAATCCGAGAAAGACCAGGGGCAGGAACCGCATAGCCTTATGCGGTTCATGGGGCAAACCGCATAAGGTTATGCGGTTTGCCTTAGTGGCTGTTGGGGCTGTATAAAGCACGAGTATGTCGTGGCTTAGCTTCATTACTTCATTTTCGGTTTCTAACTCAAAAAAACGTCATTTTTCGATTTCTCAACCAAATTTGCTCGTTTTTCTTGCGTTGCTTTGCTATGGAACGAGGTAATGCTCCATTTTAACTTGCTTTTACGTTATTTGTCGTTGTAATTAGCTAGTTTTGCCTTGAGATGTTGAAAAGACGGGTTTTGAATGAAAACCCGAGTTTTGCCTGAAATTTGCCGTTTGAATGCTTGAAATTGACGTCATTGTGTTGCATTATGCCATGCGAACGTGTATGTGTGAATTGATTGTGATTTAGACCGTCTTTGTGTGAAAACGCCCAATTAGGTTTCGGCCAAAACGAACCCGGATTTTCCGACCCGGAATTTCAATTAAACTTCGGTGTAGGATGCCCATAGCGAGTATAGCATGCCTATAACGTTAGTTTTGCGAAAATGTCGAGTTAAAGCTTTCAAATCGCCGTCTTAAGTCGTAGTTATACGGAGTAATTAAGGCGAATTGGGGGTTTTTGATCGGAGTGACCAAAATGCAATTGCTTGTAATGGGTTGTTGTTGGGTACTATTATGGCGCGTAGAAACCATAAAGTTGTGATTTTGAAATGTAGAGAACGGTTTTCGGCTTAATTATGAATCAGGCCTAAAAATACTCTGTAGGGCGTATAGTGCAATGTGTTAAGGGATGTACATGTATTATGTGAGTATTATTTGTGTGTATTTGCGTATGTGTGTGCCAAGTTGTATACTTGCATGTATTATAGCTGTATGTAATGGTTGTGTTTGGTTGCAGGGGAAGGTTCTAGTCAGACACGAGATCGAGATCTCGCAAGAGTGCTAGCTCGAGGACGCAGAGGAGCCTCTAGCTCGAGTGGTTTGAGGCGCACGTAGTGAGAGGAAGTTGACCCTCGTGATTTGTCCACGAGACGTGGTCACCACGCAGGTAGGGCCGTGGGAGAAATGTTCCTGTGCGTGATCCTGAGGACGAGCTTGCTCAAGAGCTGGTGGATGAGCTGGAAGCCGAGATGGAGGTTGCTGAGGAGGAGGTTGAGGAGGTTGCGCCTAGGGCGAGTAGCTCTAGGCCGCGAAAGTCACGCGCGAACAGGGCTTTCGCGAAGGGTTGGGATGGCCACAACCTTCGCTGTCTCGGAGAGACATGTTTCCTATCGAGCGGCGATGGGTTGGGATAAGGGCCCGATGAGGACTTTCTCGCCTCGTCCGCAATGTGTGCTTTTGAGGAGAGGCTTCCGCCGAGGGCGCAAGCTTGGGTGTTGCGTAGTGCTTTTGGCCCGTTGGTTGGCCATTGGAGGGAGATTGCGAGGAAGAAGCAGACGGCGAACCTGATGTTGATCAGGGCCTTCATGGATAGGTATTGGGACACCACGACGACGTTCCATATGCCTGGCTTTGAGGCCGGCATTACCTTGTCTGAGTACGCGGTCATAACGGGGCTGCCGTTTGGGGATCGCGACATGGATTTTGAGTTTGCGCCGTCCGTTGTGGACGAGGTTGTGACTGATGCGATCGGCGGTGGTTTGGAGGTGATTTGCGAGGGTGCACCTCCCTATACTTTCAAGACGAGCTATATCTTGGAGTACTTTGAGGGGAAGACCGAGTATGGCCCCTGGAAGGGAGCCGACGAGCGTAATGCTCGTATGTGGTCAGGTGGTTTGTGAGCGCCGCGGTACTTGGCGACAAGGGGCGAGCCGAGCATCGACATCGGTCCTTATGCATCTCCTGGATTGGAATGCAATTGGGACGTTTGACTGGGTGACGCCGTCTCTGGGCTTGTGCATTCGTTTCTGCATGGATGCTGTGAGACCGCGGGTCATGGATCGAGGGTCGCGACTGTCCTTAGTCGCGCCTGGCTTCTTGATGGAGGTACGTATTGATTTCGTTTTTGTCTTAGGTGCATTGCTGTTCATTTTTGTTGTCTTTTGTCCTTGTAACATGTTTTTGTCTCTTGTGTGCAGTCGTGGATTCTTAGCCACTTTCCTTCTCGCTCCCCACACGCCATGGATCGTGAGGAGTACCAGCGACGCATTGGGGTACGTGTAACCGTGCTGCATTTAATTGGTCGTATGATGATGTTAGGGATCGTCTGAACCGAATGCGATTCGATGAGGTTTGTGCTTGAACCATTTTAAATAGAGTGTACTTAAAATGATTGTATTGTATCTGTATTTGTGAGCGTGTTTGTCTTGTCTTTGTTTGTAGTTCGTGCCATTCCCGTGGGGCCAGTACAGGGATATTCCTGAGGGCATTGGGGCTAGGTTTGCGGTGCGAGAGACCCAGCGCCTATACATAGCGACGCCGTATGGATCGGTTTGGTACCTTGGAGAGCGTTTGGTCTTTCAGGCAGGGTGGCCAGCTCCGGTGGTGCCTAAGGATCCGCCGAGGGTCCTGTTTGAGCGAGGGGTTTCTGCTCAGGATCGTGTAGCGTTGTATGGAGAGGGAGAGTCAGTGAGCCTCCTCTGTCCTGGGGAAGACTATGCCCATTTTGCTGAGTCTCGGCTTGCTTGTGGGCCGATTGAGGTATGTGTGCTTCGGTGTTTGGGGGTGCGTAGGGTAATTTTTGCGAAAAATTTCCCTGACGTGACGTGTGCGTTTTGTATTTGTTTTGCAGGAGTTTGATCCCGAGATGGCAGAGCAGCCTGATGACTTCCCTACTACTATCGAGTATGATGACTCGGGCGTCCGTCGTACCTTTGTTCTGCCGACGTACTTGCCGGTGACTACTGACGCGGGCATGGATAGCTGGACGAGTAAGGTGAAGAAGGTATGTACTAGTGTGATTGTATGTATGTGTATAAGCCCCCAGTTTGATCGAGGTATGAAGTATATCGATGATCAAACTTGTGAGAGTCGTCTTTTGTGTTATCCCCTCCAGTTTGGTTTAATTTGGGTGAAATTAAGGTAAAGTGGGGTGGATCAAGCGTTGTTTTGAAATTTCCCCCTAAGTTTGACTTAATTTGAGTGAAATTAAGGCAAAATGGAGAAAAGTGTGAACTGTGTTTGTGTTGTGTTTCACAGGTGGCTAAGGAGGCGCATAAGAAGCTATGGCGTATAGCCAACAGGTGGAGGATGGCTTGGGCTGAGCAGACAGCGCAGTTGTGTCAGAGCCGAGCTGAGACGGCTCAGATTCGGCGTGAGTTCGACGAGTATCGGCGCCGTCACCCCGAGTGAATTTGTGTATTTAAAGATTGTATGAACCTTTATGTACATGTCGTTGTAGCTTGAACTTTGAACTTGTTGCAGTATCTTGAACTTCGTCGGTAAACCTGTTTGGTGGGTTTGGTTGAAGAAATGGTATGATTCCCGAGTGGGATGCGTTGATGTTCATTTTAGATTGTGAAAATGTTTTGCAAAAAGTTCATTTTAAATGCGAAATGAGCTCGTGTGAATGCGGAAAATGTTATGCGTTGACTCGTGGTAAGAATCGGAATCGCTAAAGTGAAGCGTGATGTTGATTAATGGGGAACAACGAAGGAATGTCGTAGCCCAAAGTAGGTTGTAGTGTTTTAGGAAAGACGAAATTAGGAAAATTTTGAGAAAAACCAGCCCCTGAAACCGCATAGGCTTATGCGGTTGCAAGGGAAAACCGCATAGGCTTATGCGGTTTGGTGTGCAAACCGCATAGAGCCATGCGGTTTCTTTGGCTTTAGCTGTATTTGTATTTCCATATTTCGGATATTGTTTTCCTATATAAGGAGAGGGGGTGCGTGCCATAATCTTCATTCACAATCACTTCTCTTCTTTGTGCTTTTGCTTTAGGATTTTGCTTTCACAAATATATTGGGTATATTTATAAAAGTTTTTTTTTTGTTTTTGTGTCCAAGAAAATGGAGGAGCATTTTGATGCCCTTTTGAAGAGGTGGGCGTCTTCCTTGAGTTCGGCGATGAAGAAGGCGGTGTATGATGATGACTGCGGGTGTATTTATTGGCTTTCACAAATGAAAGTCGATGTAGACTTCCTTGATTCGTGCTTAGATTATCGGGATCCTAGCTTGCATGTTTTTAGGTTTCCTGGGAGAGGTGTGCCCTTTGATGGAGGAGTTCTCGGCCATTCTTTGGATGGTCGAAACGGACTACTCCCGTGGTCGTGAGGAGTGAGCTTTGTTATAACCCGGATGTTGCGAAACTTCCTTGGGATGACAAACGCTCATGCTGCAGGTTTGTTTGAGGGAGGCAAGGTGAACATGCTTCTCTTGTGTCAACGATATATGAATAAGGCTGATACTAGTATTTCGGACCGTTCTAGGCGGAGGGCCCTTGCTTTTTGTTTGGTTCATCGCTATGCTTTTGCGGGTCCATGCCAGGACGGTGTTCGGAACGCGAGGTATGCTCGTGTTGTCGAAGAGATGGAGAGGACATGATCCTTCTGCGTTGATCCTAGCGAGACTATACCGGGCTTAGACGACCGTTATGCTAATCGCCCGAGCTCGCACAGGTCACGCTAGGATTCTCAACGTTTGGCTCATGGAGAGGCTGAGTGTGTATAGAGTTCTTCCCCTTGGAAGTGTCTTCAAGGCGGCGGGGACGACGTCTCGGAAGATGGATTGGGCTGATCCTCGGGAGCGTTCGCTAAACTACTACCGGTGGTTCGTGAAGGAGAGCAGCATTCGTTGGTATGTTTCGTGGTGGGGTATTACGGCGGTTACGGCACCGTCGGTGGCGAACGCGGCTCGTGGGTTGATGTTGTGCGGTTTTGAACGGGGTGTATGGATTCATCCTCTTCGCTTGAAGAGGCAAATCGGGCTTGCGCAGACTATTCCGGATCAGGATACGCAGGTTGGAGGGGTTGTTGTCCTAAACATCCAGATGATTGATGCTTGGATCCGAGGGTGGTCGGATCGTGTTACTTGGGCTGTGCCGGAGCATATAGAGTCTAGCCGTGTTACGGACTTCTATACACGGTGGTACCGTTCCAATGATCCTAAGGAACGTGAGAATCAAAGGAGGAGAGAAAAGAATGGGCCAAGGCCCTCCTTGGCGTATGAGGCGGTGCGCGAAAGGAGGGACTATGGTGATCTTTGTACTGTTGGTGCAGGTGTTTCTTCTTCGAGATCGGCGCGGGAAAGGCTTGGACCGAAGGTGACCGTTAAAGATCGCCTAGGGCCAAGGATCGAGGAGCCCCCAGTTGAGCAGGATGAGGATCCGATTGAGCCCCCAGGTTTTGAGAGATCTACTCCCGTCCTTAGGTCGAAAGTTGTGGCGGATCGGCCTCTTGAAGATGAAGAGGTCAACCCGAAGCGTCAGAGAAAGACTTGAGTAGTTTGTTTAGTTTAGAAAGATTCCTTTATTTAAATACATGTTTTAGATTTGAATAAAGGGCTAAGGAGGCTTGTTCCTAGCTCCTTTCTAAATTGCGGAAAATTCTAAATAAAGTAATAAAATAGAATTGATTTGCTTTTGTCTTGTCTCGTTGTTTTCTTTGTTTTGTTTTGAAATGTTCTCGACCTTTTTAAGCTTCGAACACTTGTATTTTGTCTCAAATCCTCGACCTTTTAAGCTTCGAACACTTGTATTTTGTCTCAAATCCTCGACCTTTTTAAGCTTTGGACTTGTGCGTTTTGAATTGTTTTGTCTTAAGTCCTCGACCTTTTTAAGCTTTGGACTTGGATTTGTGTTTTGTGTTGACTGTGCTCTCGACCTTTTTAAGCTTTGAGCGTGTCATTTTGTGAGTGCAAAACCCTCGACCTTTTTAAGCTTTGGGCACGCGTGCTAGAAAAGGTTCGGTTATACTTTTGACAAGTCGCCACGATTCTGCGTTTTGAATACGTAATCAAACCTGGCGTAGTTCGTGGTGATTCGGTTGAGCTCTTTGCAAAGTCGCCTCACGTATCCACAAAGGCGTGGAACCAAACCGAGCGTAGTTCACTCATGCGAGAGCGAGTTTTGTCCTTTTTGTGAAGTACATTGCAAATTTGTTTAAGGGTAGTATTTCTTGAGTTGATCAAGATTTGTTGGTAGTCGGAAGTCTTGACCGTCAAGGTCGGTTAGTTTCACGGCTCCTCCGGGAAGGATTTCCTTGACCAAATGCGGTCCGCCCAATTGGGTTTGAATTTCCCCTTGGGTCGACCGTAATGGTGCTCTGACGGATTTGAGTACTAGGTCACCCACTTTAATGTTTCGTGGTTTGACCCGCTTGTTGTAGGCGCTGTAGGCGAGATTGATACATTCGGACCGCATTTAGTGAATGTAGTCGCTTTTCATCTAGGAGAATGAGTTGTTCGTAGCGTTCGCGTGCCCATTCGGCCAGGAATGTCCGCTTCCATGAGGATTCGAAGCGGATTGCATTTCGATTTCTACGTTGAACGGCTTCCATTCCGTGAGGTTAGGAAATAGGGTGTCATGCCCGTGGGTGTGCGGATTGTGGTGCGGTATCCCCATATTGCAAATGGGATTTTGTGGGGCCAGTCGTGGCAGGTGTCGATCATCTTTTTAAGGATTGATACGAGGGTTTTGTTTCTTTGCCTCAACCGCGCCGCTGGTTTCATGATCGATAGGGTGATGACTTGTGTCGTTGTATTTTGTATTTGAGAAGAACTGGCTCGACTTCTCCTTGAAAGTGCGTGCCTTGGTCACTAATGAACTCGTGTGGTATGCCATAGCGACAAATGATGTTGTTTTGTATGAATTTTGCGACTTCTTTGTGCCTAGCTTGCGATGCGATGCGCTTCAACCCATTTGGTAAAATAGTCGATGGCCACGAGGATGAAGCGGTGTCCTCCTCGCTTCCTACGTTGTACTTTGCCGATGACGCCGATGCCCCACGTGGAGAAAGGCCATGGCGAGGTTAAAGCTGTATAGTGGTGAGGAGGTATGTGTTGTGCGTTTGCAAAGATTTGACAATTATGGCAATGTTTGACATATTTTTGCGCAATCGGCTTCCATGGTTGTCCAAGACCATCCTAGCCTTATGATTTGTTTGCACATGGCTCGTGCGTTCATGTGTGGTCCGCGACTCGCCATCGTGTACTTGGGACATAATATCGTGTCCCTTTGCGGATCGACACATAAGAGTAGTGTGCCTCGGGGTGTCTTTTTGAGTAATTTTCCCATTTCCAAAGACGAATTGTGATGATAATAGGCGTAGGGCTCGCTTGGCCCGCTTGTCGGTGTTTGGTGGGTATTCACCGCTTGTTTTGTAGTTGATGATTGCTTGGTACCAAGGGTCGGTTTGTTCTTCCTCGGCCGATGTCACGGATGTACGCGGGTTCGCTTTCGCCTTTCCACGGCAATGGGTAGAGTTTCCATCCCCGGGGGTATGTTGATTAGGGACGCGAGTTTGGATAACGCGTCGGCGAATTGGTTTTCTTCGCGTGGGAGGTGTATGAATTCTACGTGGTAGAATTCGTTTATGAGCTCTTGTATTTTGTTTTGGTATAATGCTAGGTTTTCGTTAAGTATCTTCCATGCTTCGGACACTTGGTTGATTATGAGGGAGGAGTCCCCATAGACTCTTATGTTGCGGGCGTTGAGTACAAGCGCTGCTTGGAGACCGTGCAAGCATGCTTCGTATTCTGCTGCGTTGTTTGTTACGTCGAAGTCCAGTTTAATGGATAAGGGTGTGCGTTCGCCATTCGGGGATATGAGAAGTATTCCTACTCCGCAACCTCGGTAGTTGGAGGAGCCGTCGAAGTATAACTCCCATTGTTCTTGGTCGATGTTGTAAATCCCGTCGTCTGGAAGGGATGTGGTGTCTATGATTGGTTGCTCGGTGATTGCATTTTCGGCTAGAAAATCGGAGACTGCTCGTCCCTTAATTGCTTTGAGGGGTACATACTTAAGGTCGACCGGCCAGAGCAATGTCCATCTGGCCATTCGTCCGTTAGGTACAGGTTTCTCGAAGAGGTATTTTACGGGGTCCATTGTGGAATATACCCTTGTTTGATGTGCTAGCATATAGTGACGGAGCTTTTTGGATGACCATACTAAGGCTAGGCAACTTTTCTCGACGGGTGAGTATCGAGTTTCGTAATCGAGAAACTTTTTACTGATGTAGTAGATTGCGCGTTCTTCACCGTTTACTTCTTGAGCGAGCATGGCGCCCATGGCGGTGGGTGTTGTGGTAAGGTATAAGGATAAGGGTAAACCTTCTTGGGGTGGTTGTAGAACCGGCGGGTTAGTTAGCAGTTCTTTGACCTTGTCAAATGCTTTTTGACATTCCTCGTCCCATTCAACGTGGTCGGTTTTCTTGAGCTTCTTGAAAACTGGTTCACATATCATGGTCAGTTTGCTGATGAAGCGTGAGATGTATTGGATTTGGCCTAAGAAACTTCGAATCTCGTCGAGGTTCTTCTGGGGTCAGATTTCGAGGATCGCTTTGACTTTCGAGGGTCGACCTCGATGCCTCTTTCGCTCACCACGTGTCCTAGTAGTTTACCGGATTTAACTCCAAAAGTACATTTTGGGGGTTGAGGCATTTTGTATTGTCGTAGGCGAACGAAGAACTTGCGGAGGTTAGTGAAGTGACCACTTCTCTCCTTTGATTTTACGATCATATCGTCGTCGTAAACTTCGACTTCTTTGTGCATCATGTCGTAAAAGGGTTGTAGCGGTGCGTTGGTATGTAGCGCCAAAGATTGATTAGGCCGGGCGGCATAATCGTAGCATATGTCCCCACTGTGTAATGAAGGCCGTCTTTGCCATGTCTTCCGGTGACATTTTGATTTGATTGTAGCTGCGTAGTCAGCCCATGAAGGATAGGAGGGCGTGGTCGGCGGTGTTGTCGACTAGGGCGCCCACACGGGTAATGGAAAGTCATCTTTAGGACTAGCTTTGTTCAAGTCGCGAAAGTCAACGCATACTCGAATTTTGCCGTTCTTTTTCAAGACTGGGACCATGTTCGAGACCCATTCAGGATATTCGATGACTTGGATGAAACCGGCTTGTAGTTGTTTTTCGATTTCTTCCTTGACCATAAGGGACCATTCGGGACGTAGCCTCCTTAGCTTTTGTTTGATTGGTTTGTATGCTTAGGGTTTGATGGGGATGCGGTGCTCGGCGATGCTTCGTTCGATGCCGGGCATGTCTTTGTATGACCAAGCGAATACGTCCTTGAATTCGCTTAGGAGTTGTGTAAATTGGGTGCGCTCGTGTTCATCTAGTGAGGCTCCTAGTTGTAGTTCCCTTGGTTCTTCGGGGGTTCCCACGTTTATGGTTATGGTTTCCTCGATGATAGGGTCTTGTGTTTTGGGAGAAACAATGTTTGCAATGTATTTGTTTAGAGATTGTTCATTTTTATCGCATGAGTTAGTGCCTTTTGATTTGTTTGTTGTTTGTTGATTGTTAGATGTTTGTGCTTTGTTGTTTGTTTTAACTTGAGACAAGGCGTAAGCAAATTTATTCATTTCATTATTTTGAGAAGAATTATTCGATAACTCAGAAAATTGCTTGGAGCTAGCCTCCGTAAAAAGAAAGTCTAAACTAAAGCTAGAGTCTAGGATAGATGGGTCGACAGGTGTCCCGACACTTAGAGCATTAGAAGTTAAAAGAATTTCTTCTTCTTCTTCTTCGTCTTCGCTGTTTGAGGAGCTGCTTGAGCTGCTTGAGTTGCTTGAGTTGCTTGGGGTGCTTGAGTTGCTTGGGGTGCTTGGGGTGCTTGAGGTGCTTGCCTCTTTGTTTTTGAGGTTGGTGATGTGGTCGAAAAGTGGTCCTTCACCGGTGATAAGCTGGAAGTGATGACCTTGTGGGTCAGTCCATTTCAGCGTTTTATACCATCCATTAAGGGTTTTATCAGTGGCGTCGGCTATCAGTTGGTTAGGGTCGAAACGTCGATCACGCATGATAGTAGCGACGATCTCTTCATTTTTGATGCCCGGTGGGGTCCGAGGTGCATTATGCTCGACCTCACTAGAGTAGCAGGCTTCGGATGTGTGGATGAGGTCTCGAAGGGAGGTATTTCCGTCGACTTTTCCTCCTGGGGTGAAATATGCGTCTAAGTCAAGGATGTAAGGTCGTAGGGTAACCTTGTGGGTTGACTTTCGTTTTTGGACTTCTTTGACCATTCGCTCTTGGTCACCGTCCTTGGGTTTGTAGCCTAGGCCCATGGTGAGCCAAAGGCTATTGTTGTTTGTTGTTTTGAAGGGTTTGTAGGTTTTGATTGGTGTATGCGTGATGGCGCCAACTTCGAAGTCGAAACCACATAAGTCTTCTCATGTTCACCACAATTTGGCAGACCGGGGCTCTTTGGTGTATCGAAAGGGCTCGGAAGTTTGAGGCATTCAAGGTTATGACCTCCTCGTTGAGAGGGATCTTAACCTTTTGATGTAGAGTAGAAGTTACGGCCTTGGTGGAGTGAATCCATGGTCGTCCTAGGAGTATGTTATAGGAAGGGGTCATGTCGATGACTTGAAACTCAACTTTTCTTTCTATTGGACGGTCTGCGTATGTGAAGAGAAATGGTTCCTTTCACGTGACGTCGGGTTCCGTCGAAAGCTTTGACTCCGTCCATGCTTGGGGTGAAGTCTTTGTCGGATAGGCGGAGGCGGTGTGCGGTGGCCAATGGTAAAACATTGACTGCAGAGCCGTTATCAACAAGGGACACGGGCAAAGTTTTCTTCATACATTCAACGCTGATGTATAGGGCGAGGTTGTGGTTTGATCCAAATGCGGGGAGATCGTCGTTTGAGAAGGTGATAGCCCCTGGTAACCAATCCCTAGTGACATGGCTGACCATTTGATCTGGGGAGATCTCAGCGTCTGCACATGCTATTTGTAGAGCGCGAATGAATGCATTCCTATGTTCAGCTGAGTCTCGTAAAAGGGCCCAGATGGAAACATCGGCTTTTGTGCGAGCGAGTTGCTTTTGAAGCACCTCACTCGTGTTTGGCGGTGGGATTGTTGTGGATGTAGAGGGTGTGCTTGTGGAAGGAGCGTCTTCCTGGAGTACGGCCTTGCCTTTCTCAGCCGCAGTTGCTTTTTGGCGATTAAATCGGTGAAAATATTTTGATAAGGACGACCGGAGCGTGTGAGGTGTGAAACCTCGTCTCGGTTTTCCTTCTCGGGCTGCTTGCCCTTTTCTTCTTGATCTTTACTTTCGGACTGCTCGCCCTTTTCTTTTTGATCTTTGCTTTCGGACTGCTTGCCCTTCTTTTTCTTTCCCTTTTTGTTGCTTTTGTTTTTATTCGAGGAAGAAGTAGTCGAGAGTTGAGCTACCGTTTTGTTAGTGGGTGGCCACTCTTCGTCTTCGTCATCACTGAACCAGACCCCATTGATTTGGTTGTTGGTGGGTGTGACCAAGTAGGAGCAATCCATGACGGGTGCTGATCCGAGGAAGATTGCCGGATTGTCATAGATTGTGGGGTTGCTTTGGGCTCCGAGGGCAATTTCAATGAGTTCTTCGAAATTCTCGGCGTCACCGTAATCAAAATGTTTTCGCCACTCGGGTCGTAGGCTACCGAGAAATGTGTACATGAGTTCATCTTCGTGCGGAGGATTCGGAACCCGAGCAAGTAATCCTCTCCAACGGACGAGATATTGGGTAAAATCTTCTTCGTCCTTTTGGAGTTGGGTGACGAGAGTGTGGAGGGAGACATGCTTGTCGGCCTTGGAGCGTTGTTCCAAACGTGCAACTTCGAATTGATGCAAGGCCTTCAAGTTGTCAATGTTTTTGGTGAGCTGATCAATGCGGTGACGGAGGGTTTTCAGGTTGTTGAGGTTAGCCATCTTTGAGGAGCGTTTGAAGGAAGGGGTGATGATGCGATTCATGGTGAGTAATCAGCTGAGGCCTGCATTTCACTTTGCATTAGTGACACGACTCGACCCACTAGACTCACATTCATTTTAGGCATTCATTTTAGCTCATTTCCTTGTTTAGAAAGACCTTTTAAGTTTGAAAAAGAGGAGATTTTCGAAAAAGGTTTTGCTAGAGGAAGCTTTTGAGGCGAGGATGCGTGCGCGCGTCTCGTCTCGATGTTAAAACGTTTTGCTTTGCATCCGTCGAACTGATATCGGTGATTTGCCGAGGTGAGCTCGAGTCGGGTGTGTAAAAGAAGAAGGATTCGGCTCGAGAGTGATTAGCAAGTCGAACCGAGGATGTTAAATGTAGAACCTAGGCCGTATGACCTAGGGGATTGAAATCTACGAGCTCGGGTTTTAATCCTTGCTCGGGTTTTTGCTTGTTAGTGAAAAAGGGAAGTTTTGAAAAAGCTTGTTTCAAAAATTTCGCGATAGTTTTGTTTGAAAAGGTGTTAGATGTTAGGTTCATTTATCTTTGAAACGTTTCAAGCGAGTTTTCGAAGATATGAATGCATATGCCAGTTTTGAAAAGGGACCATGGAGTGCATGGCCTCGAACTTGTACGTATGACTCAAAAAGGGTGAAAATGAGTCAGTCGGGTACACCTCCAACTACCTCGAGTACGCTTTGGCAGATACTTAACCCCTCTATTTCCTTACGCCGGAGCGATAGGTTTTCTAGAGGGAGCACTGGGGCGGTCGAGATAATCGTTCTGCAAGCCGTGGAGGAGAGAGGAAAGTTAGTCTGCACGTGCTTTATCGAGTGGACAAGCTCAAGGTGTTGGAACCACCTCTCAAGGGTGTAAAGGGTGCCTAGATTCCAAAAGGAATGGACTCTAAACGAATGTGCATAGCTCAAATATGTATACAAGGATTGTTCAAGGCTTTCAGTTTCACCTCTTTATTTTTAAAAAGAAAAAGCTAGTTTTTAGTTTTAAAATAAGATCTCCCAATGAGTCGCCAAACTGTGGACCCCGGGATCGGACCCAACTCGGCGTCTTGCTTAAGGGCGGATTTTAAAGTTAAAAAAGATTAAGTTGGAAAAACCTTTAAGAACTGTTATGGAGTCGCCACCTATTTATCGCGGAAAATAGGAACCTGCTACCATGTTCTAAGTTAAAAACATGTTCTTAGATTTTGGAGCACGCCGACACCCCTAGATCTAAGGCTTGTGAAACCAGATTGGATTCGGGGTGAGGGTACTTTAGAAAAAGAGTTAATTCAAATAATGATTTATGAAAACCTTTTAGAAAAGCCTATGTAAAAATAGCCTCTACTGACCTAGGACAATCCTTGTAAGATGATATTTGAGCCAATGTTATCGCTACGTACAAGTGCGATAAGGTTGTAAAAGAATGCAGATGCAGATGCAAAAAGATTGATTAAAACCCTCAGTTTAGCATGTTTAACTTGTTAACGAATACGGTTCAGTTAAAGGTCGAATTCATTGTTTAAGTTGATTTAAATGCAAGATAGAAAGGGTGCAAGATGCATGCAAATAAAATAAAATTCAATTGTCCATTGGTTTATTTTATAAGGTCGGTTGCTTATGCGACTTTGGCGTGTCATCGGATATGGAGTGTACCCGAAGTAATAAGAACACTTGGAAGGCAAGCGCGCTCGGGTGCCAAAGCCGGGGGGGCGCTAGAGTGTAGACCCCTTTGTTAGTCCATAGAAAATAAGAAAAAGCTTTGATCCAAGTGGATCGGTACCTACCTTGTCCTGACGTTTCAGATCTGGGCAGAGCTTCGCTTCTTGAACTTAAAAGGAGGATGAATTCAACACGGGATGGTGTGTTGAACTCAAGGATTTGAGTGCGTGAGGCTTTGAGGGTGTTTAGAAGTGTGTAAGATGTGAAATCTGATGATAAATTGTGTTTTGTGAGAGAGAGAGATGTATTCTGATTGCAAATTGTGTGTGAAAGATGTGTTATGAGGTCGGGTATAGGGCTCTATATATACTAAAAACCTCGGAGAAATTAGGAAAGCAGGGAATAAAAACAAGCCGGGGAACCGCATAGGCTTATGCGGTTGCCAGGGCAAACCGCATAAGCTTATGCGGTTTCCCCTCCAAACCGCATAAGGCTGTGCGGTTTGGAGGTGTGGTTCTAGGCCTAATTTCCTAGTTTCGGTTTGACGAAATCTTTGAAAGATTACGTGATAATTTGGACGTGTGGCTCAAGAAAAGAGCCAGGATAAACCTGAGATATTTTGTGGTGCTCAGGGCTTTGCAGTGCGGGCCAAAGGCTTGGGTTTAGGCTCGGTTTGAACTGAGACCCGGAAAAATGAAAAAGGGTGTATTTGCATAGATTTGTGAGATAAGCTAAGACGTGATGTTGTATTTTGTGTAAGAGGGGGCTAAATAGCGGTTTTAGCTACCGGGCCTAAATTTAGGAATTTAGGAATGCTGAATTAGACCTTGTTAATGTAAAAGGACCAATTGTAGTGCAAATGCGAAGCTCATGCCAAATGAAGTAGGACGAGGACCTAGCTAGACTCCAAATGGACAAAATGAACGTTTATTTAAGTGTGATGTGATGCGACCTAAACATTTTAACATTTCAAAACGACTCAAAATGAATTCGACGTTAGTTAGAACCGTATAAGTCAACGTTAAAGCATGCGTAATAAAAGTCCGTGTTACATCACAGGGTTTTGCTTGGGAGGGTACGGATATGGGTATCCACACTTATCTGCTCAAACATCGAAATTAAGCAATTGTTTTCAAATTAGTAGAGACTACTTTACGTAGGCTTTTTGATTTCAGTTTTTCATAAAACGTTTTGATAAAGCTTTCAAAAAGTAACCTTGCACCGAATCCTCTCTGGTTTCACAATAACCTTAGAAGGAAAGGTATCGACGCGCCTTGAATTCTAAGACTCGTGTCTTGTAATTCAAGACGCGTTAAAAAGGTTCCAAATTCCTTTAAATATTTGGTGGCGACTCCATTTGCAAAAACGATTTTCAAGCATTTAAGCAATGATATCCCCCATAGCAAACTCGTACAACTCGCACATTTCGCACTTACGCAAATATTCTCGCGTAGCGCCTTGCCCCTATTCGGGCGGGCCCGCGCGAGGCGTCGAGGAGCGATCCGGTTCCCGGTACCTTCAGACGTTTATCATTCTTTTACGGGAGTTGTGGTTTATTTTGATTGGTGAGTGAGGAGGAGTTGTGATTGGATGTGGGTGTCGATTTTAGATGCAGCTGTTAAGCCGTTGAGCTCCACATTTCCAAATGCTTTTACCACCTTTTTACCCTCTTGACCCAAGCCTAACATTACAACCCATGGAAACCTCGCTCGACGTGATTTTGAGACATTTGGGTGACGACACGCTTAGTTTGAATAGTTTTCCTAGTGTCGATGTTTGTGAGATTATTTATAGTCTCAACGTCTTAGTGGATGCATACGGTCGAAAGTCTTTGCATGGAGTTTGCGCCATTATGTTCCGCCGTCTTTTATTTGTTCAGTTTGCTCCCTAACTTTTCAATTTATTGAAGAGGAAGCAGGTATTGATTTGATTCACTTTTGTATGAGGCGACGATACTTGTGATTTTGAGTTGCATTTTCCTCTACTAGTTTGTCCTCGTGATTATGTGCTATGTTGGGTAGTTTGCTTGAGGACAAGCAAAGGTTTGGTTTGCGGGAGTTTGATACGTGCTATTTATATAGATTATATGGCCCCGGTTTAGTCGCATTTAGCTTGCATTTATTCGAGTTCATTATTATTTTTCGAGCTATTTGCTATATATTGCGGTACTGCTGTTCCTCGTTTATATTTTGCAGGTTTTGGCGGTCCTGAGCCAAAACCTGAGTTGAGTGGAGCATTTTGAGGAACGTGACTATGAGACCAAGCTCGAGCTCGCGCAGGAGCTCGGGATACAAAAGGAAGACCAAAAGATAGAAAGGGCCACGAGGAAATAAAGGCCCAAAAAGGATTTCAAGCCCAAGTCAAGAGAGAAGAGCTGGCCCAGGCTGAAGGGACCGGCTGTTCAGGTGGACCGGCGGCCGGCCGGCCGGCTCTGGTGCTTATTGCGTCGGTTTGATTTAATTCGAGTTTGGTTTTTAGGAAACTTGTATATATACTCCTAGGACGTGAACTAAACATTTATGCTTTATTTTAGGCTTTAAGTTAGGTTTGAGTTTACTGCTTATTACACTTTCTCTCTCAAAAACTCTAATTATTAGGTTTTAGTTTAGTTTCAAGACTTGGTTTTTTTGTAATCGTCGGTACTCCGTATTAATTCAAGATTAATCTCAGGTTTATTTCAATTGCTATTTCTTTTATCATGTTTAATTATTATTACTGCATTATTTTAGTTTCAATCATGAGTAGCTAATTCTTTAATTAGGGTTTAGGGGAATTTGTGAGATTGATTCAGGAACATGTTTTAATTGCTTAAATTGATTGAACTTGTGCAAGTTGATTTCTTCCTGCGCCTTTTTTTTATCAATTGAACTTAGGGATGCCTAAATTGAATTGAATCTTGGTAGTTTTGATTTAAGATCGAAAGCCTAATTGAAACTAGACTCACGCGTATTTGATAAGTTAAGTTTAGTAAGTTGTGAGAGCCCGCTAAATTTGCTTAAGGTTAATATTGACCCAAGAGAGCGTATTCTTGAACCGAGTCACTTGCATAGCTTCAATTGATTGTTATTTCTTATTGAGTTGAGTTCCTGAATTGATGTCATAATGAACCCGATGCCCTAATCTTTCTCCCATATACTTTTACTCTATTTTATTATTCGTTCTTAGTTTAGTTCTTATTCTTAAACATCGACTTTTACCCTTGAGATAGCCTAGTTGTCTGAATAACCCTTCTGATTACACCGTTTCTCCGTGGATTTCGACCCTGCTTGCCACTAGCTACTTGTTAGTTGTTTTGTAAGTTTTATTTTGATAAGGTGATACGACTTTAGCCTGTCACTTTAGCTGCTGGTGGGAATAAAGTCTAATCTAATATAGAAAAAGAAGAAGCTCGGGTCGTACCCTTCTACAGAATGAAGGCATGGTAGGTCCTTTCATTTGGGCGCTTTTTGCATTAGATCTACTCCCCTTTTTCGCTGCTTGCTATACAAAGAATTTACTTTTTAAATGCGCAACCAAGTTGAAGAAACCCCGTCTTTTGGGGGTCTTTTACGTTTTATACCTACTCATATTTATTACTCAGTATTCGCTACAATATAAAATATCAAAATAACGAGGTAAAAATACGGAGTGTTACACTGCATGAGGCGTCGAGGAGGGTCCTGGTCCCGGTACCTTCAACATTCGTCATGCGCCCGAAACTTTCTTGACCATTACCACAATGGCCAGCCACTTTGGATAATCGCATTTTTCAATGAACTTCTCCTCCAGAAGCTTAGCTTGTTGATCTCCTCAAGAATGGCCGCGCCTTTTCGACACTCCTCGGCCGTCAGTCTCTGCTTTATCGGTTTGAAATTGGGATTAACATTCAGGCGGTGGACAATAACGGCAAGGTCAATTCCCGGTATCTCATCGGCCGAGTAAGCGAAGACATCCTTGTTCTGCTCAAGGATGCTTATTAGTTGACCCTGGAAGTCAGAATCCAGATCAGCTTTGATGACTACCGCCCGGTCCAGAGACAGCTCTATATCTTTGGTTTCACTATTCGGCCCCGGGCTAACGTTCAACGCTTTCTTCTCTTCTTCCTCTTCTACAGATGGTGGCCACACTTCTGCTATGGACTTGTTCTTTGCTTTTTTGGTTGACATTGAGTTGCAGGAACGACCGGCCTACTGGTCGCCATACAATTTGCCGGCTGTCCCCCTGTCCGTCACATACGCCATCGTCAGTGCTCGCACAGACACTACAGCGTGGATTTCATCGAGGGTTACTCGGCCAATCAACGCATTATAGGTCGATGGTGCGTCCAGAACCACAAAGCTAGGGTCTAGGTTCCTGGTTGTCTCTCCTTCGCCCACCGTCAATGGCAGGACTATCGTCCCCAAAGGTCTTATGCCGTTTTCGGCGAATCCGTACAGAGAGCCCACGTACGGTGTTAGATCCTTCTTTTTCAACCCCAATTTGTCAAACACATCTTTATATAACAGGTTGGTACACACTCTGGTGTCAATCATGCATTTATGGACAAGATGGTGACTGATGTCCATGGCTACTACCAGCGGGTCACTGTGAGGGTAGGTGACGCGCTCATAGTCTTCCTTACTGATGGACAAGGTAGGCACTGTTCGTGGTTTTGTACAGCTTCCTAAGTAAATTTCATTAAAAGTTTCTTTTCTTTTGTCGGCCTTGCGTTTTCTGCTCGACAAGACTGACTCCTCTGTCCATGCGATCATATGGATTTCTCCAACCCTTTGCTTGTTTTTCTTGCGGCCATCTTGATCCTTATCTTTACCTCCCCTCTCTCTCTTGTCGGTGGTGTACTGGTGTAGGTGGCCTTGCTGAATCAGGCGTTCAATCTCATTCTTCAAAGACCAACACTCTTCGATGCTGTGCCCCTGGACTTTGTGGTACTTGTAATATCTGGCCTTGTTTCCCCCAGGTGCCCCCAGCTTCGGCGTCGCGAACTTCGTTTCATTCTTTGCCAATTCGAAAGTCTCGGCCCTCGGTCTGCCAAGAGAAGTATACTTGTCATACCGAGGTTTCTTCTCCTGTCTTCCTCTGTAACCGCCGCGGCCGGTGTATCCACCTTGTGGCCGCTGGCTCCACTTCTCTTTGCTTCTTCCTTGCTCCTCTTTCTTTTCGGATTTCTCCGGCCTCTTGCCGAAGGTCTTGTAAAATTGCTTTTCTCTAATGAATCTTTCGGCCATCTCCCTGGCCTTCAGCAGGTCAGATGGTGGCTCTCTTATCAGAAGGCTTTTCAATTGTCCTGCTTGTAGTCCAACCGTCAATGCATGTACCCCAATCTTCGGGTCTTGGTCCCTTATCTGCTAGGACTCACGGTCGAACCTGATCATGTAGTCCTTCAACCTTTCGTTTTTTCCTTGGACAACGTTCAACAACTTTGCGGCTGTCTTCTCCCTCCTGCGGTTTCCCGCATATTGTCGTTTGATTAAACTAGTCATATCCTCATATCCGGCTATTGACCTTATGGGAAGATTGTGGAACCATGTTTGTGCAAGGCCCGTCAAGGTAGTTGGGAATACCTTGCACTAGACATGGTCGGTCGTGTTATACATCATCATGTGGCTCTCGTAAGCACCCAGATGTTCCTCAAGGTCAGTTTTTCCGTCATACTAAGCCGTTGGCGTTTTCATCTTGGGTAGCAGACACTCCAGCACAATAATGCCAGTGGGGACTTTATCGCCACTTGTCCCTCTTTCTGCATGTTGCGTCTCGGTCTTTTAAACTTGGAGACCTCCTGGACCCCCTTCTTTTAGAATTGCAACATTATATTTGGCTTTCGTACAAATATCAATGAAATGATTAGATTTGTGTGAGGAGAGATAGAAAGTTGTGGGGTATAATGTGATATGTGAAAGACAGGGCCGTAGATGGGCATGTGCTTTCGGTTCTAAGAACCGGGGCCCATTCTCGTATAAGGCCTCAAATATATGTACAATACATTAGAAGAAGAAGCACAAATGCAAAAGAAACCCTACCCTCCCTCTTTTTTCTCTCTAAAAAAAATCCTCAAGAAACCCTCTTAAACTCTCTTCAAGGGGGCTATTATCATCACTTGTGATGATAATAAGCCCCAAAATTCATCTTATCAGCTTTAAATCTATTATAATTACAATAAATTAGTCATCTCTTTATGAGAGATTGGTTCCCACAGTTTTGTGGGTTTGTTCTCTACTTTGTTAGAATTTTGTTCTTTGTTATTGACTTATTGCAGATGATAATGAGAAAGATTAATGGGGTGCTACAAATTATTTCAAGTTTCCGACAACAATTTACAAAATCCAATGAAATTCGCTCTCTTCAAAACAATATCAGATCCAAAGAGCCCTGTGGAAGAATTTGCGTCAATAGGCAGCGATGTGATAGAGGCGGGTGTGCAGAAGCGGTATATTTTATCACTAGTGGTCTTTGTTTGAATGAGAAGAAAATCATTGTAATTTTGATAATTTTGTTTTCGGTTAATTTTGCAATCTTTTGTATGCGTGATATAATTTATTATTAATGAAATTAATCTTTCACTCCAAAAAAAAAAAAAGGAAGCATAAATGCTGCAGCAGCATGTTGGTTGCAGTAGTCTATTGTTTCCCACGCCACCTGAGTTCAAATCCAAAGAAGGGTTTTTTTTTTTTTTAAAAAAAAAAAAATTTAAATTGTTTTTTTCAACTTTTGTTTTCGGGCCTTATAGTTTTATTAGTTTAGCAACTTTATTTCATTTATTTTACTTTTTTGACTTTCATTAATTTTTTACACTTTATTTTATTTTTTTTGACTTTCATTATTTAATTTTCTACTCCTTAATAATGAAGAGACTCATCTTTAACAGTTAGAACCGGGCCACCGAAATTGTAACTACGGCCCTGGTGAGAGACATTTTAAGAAATGTTGCAATTTTATTGAATGAAGCGTTTTTAGAATTTGTAAAAATCTAAACACAGCTTATTTTCACGCAAATCTCAAGATGAGGAGGGCTGGGAATAGAGTGGTGAAACTCAAAGATATGGATGGGAAGTTGTGTGAGACTCCTGCTGACATTGAGGAAGCTTTCCTCAAATTTTATGAATCATTACTTGGGAGTTCAAAACCAACTACAGCTGTGTGTGATGAAATAGTCAAGGAAGGGAAGCTGGTGACTCATGCTATGAGTGTTAGACTCTTGAGACCTGTGGAAAATGATGAAATCCGAGAGGCAGTGTTCTCTATCCCAGATAACAAAGCACCTGGACCTGATGGATACTCAAGTGCATTTTACAAGAAGGCATGGACTGTTGTGGGGGATGAAGTTTGTGCAGCAGTGAAGGATTTCTTCAACAATGGTCAGCTGTTAAGGCAGATAAATGCAACTATGATAACTCTCATACCTAAATCCAAGAATCCTCAATCTGTCCTGGAGTTCCGGCCCATAGCATGCTGTAATGTGCTATACAAGATCATATCCAAGGTCATGTGTGGCAGGCTTGCAGAAGTTCTACCACAAATACTAAGTGAAAACCAGAGTGCTTTTACAAAAGGAAGATCTATTCTTGGTAATATCTTGATCTGCCAAGACCTTGTGAGACTCTACAAGAGAAAGTCATGTTCACCACGCTGTTTATTTAAAATCGACTTGAAGAAGGCTTATGATTCAGTGGAGTGGGTGTTTGTAGAGGAGCTTCTAAAGTCACTAGGGTTCCCTGAACAGTTCACAAGCATGGTGATGAACTGTATCAAGACCCCTACTTATACCTTTCTGATTAATGGTGGCCAATTTGGTTTTTTGAAGGGAAAGAGAGGACTACGGCAGGGAGACCCTCTTTCTCCCCTTATTTTCACTTTAGCTATGGATTATCTTAGCAGAACTCTAAAGAGAGTGAGCAGATGCAAGGATTTCAAATTTCATCCCTTGTGCAAAACAATGCAACTGACTCATCTGTGCTTTGCAGATGACTTAGTTTTGTTCTGTAAAGGGCAACTTCCTTCTATGAAATTATTGTTGGGGGGTTTTGACATATTCTCCATGGCATCTGGGTTGGAAAGGAATAACACAAAATCAGAATTCTATGCTAATGGGATCAAGAAGGAGGTGATTGAGGAGTTTCGAAGGTACACTGGTTTTGCTCTTGGAGATCTGCCTTTTAGATACTTGGGAGTCCCAGTTTCTCCAAAGAGACTCTCTGTTTTAGATTGTGATTCACTAGTGGAAAGAATGGTGAGCAAGATAAGGGGATGGGGAGCTAGAAAATTGTCGTATATGGGGAGATTGACCTTGGTCAGAGCTGTATTGAACACGCTTCATCTCTATTGGGCTCAGATTTTTATTTTACCAGTAGCAGTGATCAAAAGAGTGGATAGTATTTGTCGAAACTACTTGTGGGAAGGGCAGCTACACCATAGTAAAGGGTGTCCAGTAGCTTGGGACGAGGTTTGTCAAGATAAAAAGGCTGGCGGACTTGGAATTGCTTGCAATAAGTTATGGAATCAAGCTGCCATTGGTAAACTTGCTTGGTGGATTCACACAAAAGCAGACCATGTCTGGGTGAGGTGGGTACACCATGTGTATCTCAAGGGAAGTGATTGGCTTGAGTACAAGACCACCATGAATTCGAGTTGGTGTTGGAGGAAGATATGCACGGTGAAAGACAAGATTAAGGCTGGACTAGTCAGTGATGGATGGCTGATCCCAGGTCAGCTGTACAAGATAAAGAGTGTCTATAAATGGCTGCAAGGGGAACAGGAGAAGCAAGGCTGGGCTAATACAGTCTGGTCTCGATATAATCTTCCACGTCACATGATGATCTCTTGGCTGGCAGCAAGAAGAAGGCTCGGTACCATGGATCGGTTGGTCAGATTTGGCATAGCAAGCGACAAAATGTGCCCCCTGTGTCAAGCTGCGGATGAGGATGATAAGCATTTATTTTTCGACTGTGAGGTTAGTAAACTATGGCTCCAGAGTATCCATCAATTCCTTGGAATACGTGGAGAAAGAATAGCTGATTGGCGGATGTTGTACAAACTCCGAAGAGGGTCGAGATTTCAACGGCAAATCTATCTCGCGTTCATAGTGGGTGCAATCTACTATATATGGAAGAGTAGAAACGAGAGCAAATTCTATAATCGTATTACTAGACATGATGTTTTGTTTAAGTGTCTCTGTGAGGAGCTTCGTTGTCGAGCAAATAGCATAGCGGTGAATCTAAAGCATAGCGATCGAATGTGGTTTGATAATTTGTATAGTAGAGGATGAGCTACTAATATAGTTGTACATAAAGAAGTTTTGATATTAATATATTTACCTTTTACCAAAAAAAAAAAAGAATTTGTAAAAATTCAAAAGAATGAAAGGGCATATTATTTAAAATATCATCAAAAACGGAAGATAAACTTCAAATACACCAACTTATACCTAGAGGAATACCACATACGGAGCAGTATACACAGATCGCCCGTGGTTTCGGGAAAAGGTGAACGCAGCCGAGTCATGGACAAGTCGACAGAGTCGTAAAATATAAAATTAGGTGGGGTCACCCTTATCTTCTTTTGGTACTCTTGTTGACAAACCCCGACAAAATATTGGCAAGATGACTCGGATCTTACACAAGTGCATTGTATAAACAAACGCTTGTAAAATTCAATTTTACTCCTCCAGCGAATTTCTTTGCTCAAGAACCAATATTTGACATCTCAGTGAATACAAATTTTAAGGTGAGACCGTTTCATCGTATGAGACAATGAAATATACTCCGACATATATAATGTTATTACGTTTGAATATAATAACTGTAGATTAATGGCGACATAAATAGTGTATGAGTTTCAAATGAAAATATGGTCAAATATGATATTTACATGTGTTGGATAAATCATGTCGCTAACATTATGGTCAAAAAATATGAGAGGTAAAAAATATTACAAGATTAGAAAAAAAAAAAAAAAGAAAAAAAAAAAAAAGAGAGAAATAACTAAATTAAGATTAGTGATATTATGGAAATATAGTGTGTCTCATACGCGGAGAATTACTCCTTAGTGAAATGACTTTTTTTTATTCGGCTATAATAATTTGTACTCTTTTTTATTGAGATATTTGTTTGTCTTTTTCGTTCTACTTAATTGTTTACAGTTTAATTTTTTCGTGAAGGTGATGTGAAAAAAATGTAGACAAATGAATGAGACAGAAAGAGTACAAATTATTGATTTTTTGTATAAATTTAATTTTTAATACTTTAAAAGCGATTAAAAATATAATAATAGTTGTACAGAGTAACTATTTTATTTTGCTTGAATATTTAAACGAAAATTATTTTAAGTCAAATAAAATTATTAATATTTATTTCATCCCAAAATAAAATCGTAAGCAAATAATTTTAATTTTCCTAGTACATACTCATAACTTTAATTTTTCCTTTTTTTTAAAAAAAAAAAAAAAATCTAATTACTGTTATAAACTAAAGTGTTTGAATCGGAGTACTCTGTATCATGTGTTTCTACCTAAATAGAACAGTGATAATCACATGCATATTTTGTACTCCGTATTCATCAATAATATATAACGTGATAACGTGATTTATAGACATGAAATAATAGCGTGATTTTACGACATCATACCATAAAATAAATAATTTTAAAGGTTTTTTTTTTCATCTATAATCCTCACGTTTTTATTTTTTTAGTTGTACCCCTATTTTTGACATAATACCAATTGTAGAGTTTGATTAGTCATTCTCAACCGTAACTAAACTATACCAAATCATCAATATTGACAGTTAAAGGTTTATGAGATATTATCAGTTGTACCCTTTAATTTTTTTATTTTCTCACTCCTAACCATCTATTTTGGAAATAAAGACTAGCGAAAACTTTTGTATAAAACTTCATAAAATGGTATTTTTATTTTCGTATTGTATTTCTTTACGTGATCTTTGATTTGAAATAAAAAAGATTGTTTGTTGAGTTTGTAAACGAGAATTAGGATTGGTCAACGTCTTTAACAAAATAAATTATTACTGACTAAGACTCTTGGGTATGAATTCCTAAAATGATAATTTTTTCCACAGCGAAGATCTCGTAAAAATGTACACGATGAAAAAAAAGTTAACGTTTTTTAAAGTCATTGCTAAGATTTTGCTAGTGAAAAAAATTTCATAAAAAGAACAGTACAAGTTATAAAATGAAAAAATTGAGGGGTACAACTAAAAATATTCTATAAATATATAAGCCATGTTGGCACTTAACGGCCAAAATTGAGGTTTAATATACTTTGGCTACGGTTGCGAATGACTAATTAAATTTAAAGATACAATTGTTATTATGTCAAACGCAGGGGTACAACTAGAAAAAGTAAAAACTTGAAGATTACATGTGAAAAAAATCCTAATTTTAAATAAGGAATTTCTTTTTTTAGACCATGCCCATGCAAGGGTCATGATCTAAGTCATTGCCTTATTGAATCAAGTTAATTACGGAGTACATATTAGAAACTCAATTACCGTGACTCAATGCAAACAAGGTCATGTGATGACTTACTTTTCTAAAACTGAGTCACTTGTTGATCTAGTAGGTGTCAAATTATGGTTGGTTGAGAGAAAAAAAAAAAAAAAAGGTAATCATACTTTGCAAGTGGAGGTGGAGTTGTATTTTGGCAAAATTAGAATAGACACCAATTTATCATTTTTAAGTTCATGCAAAAATCAGTGTAAATAATTTTTTTTAATATTAATATTTTTTTTTTAATGTCAATAAATTTATGTAGAAATTATTTATTTAATATCTAGATTATAAAAAAGTTTATTATATGGTAAATTTTTATCTATAATTAAGTATTTATAAATTAAAAAGTTTTGAGTTAGTAAATGTAAAAAGTACTCGTATGAGAGAAATTTATGGAGAATAGAATATTTGAAAGAAAAATGATAAAAAATAAAAAGTGTTATGAAACATATAATAGTGTGGATGTCAGCCCATCTAAAGCGTAGTTATCTTAATCTGATTAGGGTTTGGGTGAAACCCCTTGTAATTATGTCTTATATATATCATGCAAAGGACGAATGAAAGACACACATCTCATTTCTCTCTAATCTCCTCTTAATCCTCTCTTAATCTCTCTCATTCACAACACGTTATCAGCACGATTCGTCTCATAATGAAAAAAAAAAATTATTATGAATTATATTATTCTTGAGGTTTATTTGCATACAAGAGATCTAATATTTTGGAGGTTCGTATTAGATCTAAAATTTTATTGTCTCGGTAATTAAGGTATGATACTATATTTAATTAGGTGTTTTCATAATATCTAAAAATTAAAAAGAAAATTTCTTATGCTAGTAATTATTCCTAAATCGTAAGTATCATATACGGAGTGCTCATTACACGTAACTATGCTATGTATAAGTCCTATGTGTGAAAGGCTAATTCACGTGCACTTGCTATATGATTTCTTTTCGTTTGTTCTTAGACATTAATGATCTTCGGTTATGTCTTACATTACATGCATTACAATACTTTGACTTGTGACAATCAATCATCTATGCTTAGCTCTAAAGTACGGAGTACTACGTAACACATTGGTATTCACATGTCCCTTTTAATTCCACGCTAATTCTTATGTGAGTAATTCCAAGTTGACTTCGTTGGCTTTTCTTTTTGCAAAGTTTTTGTTCCACCATTCATATTAATTGTCAAATTAATTTTAATTTGCTCTATGCTATTACGGAGTACTTATGTATGATTAAATTAATGATAGTTTGAAACTTTATATTATTGAGTAAATGGGCTAATATTATATGGAAGAGCAATTGTACATTAAATATGCATACATCTTGTATTATATGTGGGTATAATTTTTAAAATATAACTTGAAGTTTTATTAATATATGGATTAGATTTTAATACATGTTATATGGTATATATCACATGATTATAGTTGAGGTACTAAAAGAGCGAGTATCTTTCAATATTTTGTGATACATTGAGTTTTAGTCTATCGTCAAGTTTTAATTGTGCACATTATTTACATGTATTCTATATTGATGTCAAGTGATTCTATAATAAACAGTCTTTCGTATTTACGGTATACTAAGGTTTGACAAGGTTAATTATCTATGAGTCATAAAGATTTGACAATTTTATTTTTATATATTATTGAGTATATAGCAATATTTTATTTGCAAAATTTATTTTGTATTCTTATGATTGAAATATTATGAGATTTATATAATGACATTCCCGGAAGCGAATGTAATATTTCCTCCCACATACGGGATGTGATTGAGGATGTGACCGCGGAGACAGTCTAAATCAGATTTCATCTAATATCGTTGTTTCCACCGGAAGTGGCCATTATCAAGATCTGACTTATAATTTAAAATTTTCCCCCACGTACGGGACGTGGGCGCGGATGTGGCCGCAAATACGGTTACAAATTAAATTTTTGTGTAAATCTTTTCTTCTACTTGTAGTAGTTGATAATATGATCGCGGAGACGATCTAATAAGTTTTGGTTAAACTTTTTCTCCCATAGAGGGAGGTTGAGAATGTGACTAGGGTTAAGGTCATTGAGAGTTTGACCACAGTTATGGTCAAAAGTGACAATTAATTAACTAAAATTGTCCTTCCACCAGAAGTGGCTAAGGATAATATGACCTCGAGGTTGGTCATAAATTGAGCAAATAAACTTTAAAATTCTCTCCCCTAGAAGTGGGATGATAAAAAATGCTCAAAGCACAAATCAGTCATGCCGACTGTATATGATATGTTCATATAATTTTTGGGCCGGAGATCCCATGAGTGTTATTTAATTTAGTCATATGGACTATTTTTATTTGAAATGTAATTAATTTAAATACAATTTTGGGCCGGAGATCCCATGAATGAGCAAATAAATTTGTCATGATATCACTATTAAAACTCTTGACATGGGTGATCAAGAGTTTTAGGCTTAAAGTATGACATATATAAATTTGGACCTGAAGTTCCAAATATTTATCCTGTGGAGTAAGACTTTGGCCTGAAGTTCAAAGTTTGAAAAATACTGTTCAAATCACATAATATTATTCGTGGCTAGAAGTTCACAAGTAAAATTAGTGGCCGGAAGTCCACATGTAAATGTCAATAGCCGGAGTTCCACTTGTGTAATTTATGAATTGCTAAATTCGCAATTGAATTAATGAAACCTCTTCTGAGGATGAGTAATGTGGTTTTCTTAAATCTAATATGTGGCCTTAATTGAGTCTAATGTCATGGTGTTTTGAGCCTAAATTGTATATTAAAATGATACATAACACGAAAAGCGTGTCAATCTCATTATGCGAGATATGCAATTTGAGAAATGGGAGAAAAAAAAATCATACTCTTTCTCATATGCAAATAATATTGTCTTAGGGACGATACATTGTGAGAACAAAAGGGTTCCACAATTATTTGAATTGAAATGGATCTCTTAGTAGATCGAGAAAATGATGAGTTATTAATAGAAAATGTGAATGTTTTTTATTGATAAATGGTCGTCGTTATTCCCCGAAGTGAATATGACATTACATATGAATCGAAATGGATAAATATTATACCACTTCATGTGGTTGAGGGACTAAGTGGCTAGTCCTAAACATTCACAAAGATCTATGGATCTTGTTTTATAATTTATAAATCCACCAACAATGGCGTGGGATAAATGCAAGCGATATGTGATCAATATATATTGTGAGGGAATAATCACTAAAAATCATTGCAATCGCTACATCCACTGGAAGGATGGATAAACTAAAAAGAGCTGAGATTATCCTAATAATCAGTTCTGATTTATCTGGTACTCAAAACGAGTAATGTGATATATTCACAAAAGGAATATTGAGACATATAAGTCTTGCCAATATAAATGAGACACATTGGTTAGTGTCTTAAGTCACATCATAGATTTATTTGGCCAAATGTTAAAATTACACGATGAATTATTGCTAACCGGAAGTTTAGCACTATAATTTCAGTCAACAAGTTTGGTATTTAATAAGCGAATTGGTTGGGTCGTAGCCAATTTTGTGAAAATTTGTCACGGTTTTGACAAAGAAATGTTGACATGAAATACTTAAGATGTGACGATAAAGGCCATCCGGGTTCTAATTATACCCGTATTGATAAACGTGGAGTTTATCTTAAAGGAAAAATAATAAAGTGCTGAAACTCTCTCATGTATCATTAAATTTATTGATGGCAAGACTGTACATGGAGATTGAGTATGTTGATATTGGAGATCTGAATATATTACTCGAAATTAAATTAAAGAACTTAACTGTTCGCGCTTGGATTGAATATATTAAGTGACATTTAGTCACCTACGAGTAATTATGTGATCGGAGATTATCACAGTTTGATTATGACATGAAATCTTTGATCTCCTAAATTGGGCATTATATTCAGCACTTGTGCCAACTGCATATTACGGTTTAACTCCCCATATTCTATCCTTTTGAAATAAATATATGATTTTGGCATAAAAAGGATATGTGATGTGATATAAGGTGGTTATAGTGATCGGTTGCCCATTAAATCTATCCGGTGTTGATAGTTTTACCACCTTAGGGGGAGGATGATAAGGAAAGCTGGTAAAAACGGACAATTGGTTTTTGATCCTCTACTGAACCAGAAGTTCAATGATTTGTTTAAAATATAATGTACATCAAATAGAGGTTCATTAAAACAAAAATGATGGTATTCATTTGGTTATGATGATGTACTAAAGTATACCGGCTCGATCATCTTATCGAAATGTGGTATGTTTATTCATTGAAATTTATGATTTGACTATAGACATGTATGACCTGGTCTAAGGCGTATCGAGCTATAGATTAGTCATGAAAAGTATTTGTGATGAACATTAAAATTCTTGCCCAATTGAACAACATCTACACACGGGGTGTAGCATGAAAGTCATATCGGTTTACATATTTTGGTGGCAAGAATAAGCAGTTGGTACATCTATATAAATTGGGATGTCCTGGAAGTGACATAGATATCTGAATGACAATAGATGGCCTATATTGGAAAGTGAATGGAATTATGGTACCACATATATTCAGATATCATCAATCAGTACTGACTATATCACGAGACGATAAAATGGTATCGATACGTGTAAGAAACCGATATGCATTTGCATTTGCGCGCATGATCGAATGGACTAGATGATGGGAATCTAATATATAAGTCCATTTTATTTGTCGACATAATATATGGTTTGAAAAGAGCTTATAGACCTGAAGTCTATCAAAGGACGTGGAGTCCATTAAAATTATGGTAATTGAATTGGTTCGAAAACTGTACAGTTTGCATTATCGAGTCATCATGTGCATATAGAGAATAAGTTAATCATTTGCATATACATTTTAGTTTCGATACTATATTATTGCATACATTAGAGGATATGTATCTTAATTTTTAGTTCGTAACATATGCATGCACATGATTGTCAATGTTGTATTTCTATACAAATGTTTGTAAGGAGATATACGCTCCTAAGATTGGTAATTCCATATTGAAGTATATGATGAATGATCGTCAAATTAGCAATGACGAATCAATTGAGTTTACGGGAGACTCATGAACCTCTATAATGATTGCGGTTATAGGGCGCATCAAGTTAATACTATGGAGTAGTATAATTGAACTCTATGGTTTGAATTCATTTAAAGGAACTTTGAAACTCTTGAAGAGTTGAAATTCATTCCTTGTTGTCTCAACCTGAAGTTTGAGACTGTGAAATGTTTTGAATGGTTACAACAGTAAAGGAATTCACGGTTTGGAAGAACCATAATATTGGAGGGATAAATTTGATTCATGATGGGATTATTAATCCGTGTGATCGATCTACTTCAAATACTTATTGCGGATTTTAGATTCTTATACTAATTCTAAAAAGGTATCTCCTGAAGAGATAAAATTATTCAATAAAGTATGAATGGTTGTTGCACTCTTTTTCCCTTCGACTAGGTTTTTGTCCCAAAGGGTTTTTCCTAGCGAGGTTTTTAATGAGGCAGCAGGTCAACACACAAATTGGCGATATTTGTGACTATCACTTTGTTTGGACGACAAGTGTTATAGCGAATTGCACGTATGCCTATGAATGGTGGAAAAAGAATTATTCTCAAACAAGCAAATCGAAATATTATTTCAAATGAAGTCGAGAACATTACGGTCTTCTGCATATTGCGAGCTTTGAAAGGAAAAATCGTGGTCATGGTTTATTTGATCAAAGTGTAACACCTCGTGTTTTTATAGCAAAATATTATGAAAGAATTTAATTCCTTAAATTAAATTCAACCTTTTTCCTTATAATAAAAATGCGACTGAATTTTTTTCGCTAAACATGTAACCCTCCATGTTAAGTTAAGCCTTTTATAATTGCGCAAGTCTTTAATTAAGCATTCTCGCTCATTAAATTTCTAACACAATACACTACAAGCTATTTTCGCACCTAAACTAAAACCATTTTGAATTACTTCGAATTTGAACTTTATTCTTTCATATTCAAACTCGATAAATCAAATGAAGCACCTACGACAAATTTCTCAACGACAAATTTTGGCACGCAAATCGAGGTCAAACATTGACTAAAAGACCAAGCCACCTAATTGTGATTAAGTCACCTAATCTTTTCTTAAATATACTTACTCATAATCCAAATCTAATTAAAGTAGTTTAAGCTTAATCATTTTGATTATTACTAACAAAACATTTTATATTAATATAAAATTACTATTCCTTTTTGATTTAACTAGCACTTTAGCTAAAACTCGATATAACGAGCCACACTTATTCAAAACTGATAAACTTTTTGACGTTTGAGCATAATGATTTATTTCAACAACCTTCAACGAAAAAAATATATATTTTCGATCAAGTAAGATTTTATTTCAAAGTTTCGAGGATTCTAGACCCAATTTTTGTTTTGGATTCTTTTCAACGTTTTTCTTCATTTTTATTTTCGATCTTGCTTCTAAACATTATTTTAAGACTATATATTTCATTTCGAGACTTTTCGCGTGCGTGTAAATCGAAAATTTGAAAAACGAAAATCGAGCCAAGTGGCTCTTGTTTTGGCCGGTTTCATGGACCAAGTCCAAGGACTTATCTTCTTCCATTTTTCTTCTACTTTTGCACCATGTCAAGTCCTTCTTACACACACCTAAAACTTACACTCCTATATTACTTTCATCATCACTTTTAATTACATTTAAATTTAATGATTTATATAACTAAATACACAAACACATTCACACCTTATATTACATTACTAGTATACATACATACTACTACTACTTCTACATTAACTTACATTACAAAAACAAAGCACAAACACTACTACTACTACACTACATACGGTTTACATACACACACACACAACCAATTTTTCTAACACATTTTTCTCTCTAAATAAATCAAACTCAAGAACAAAGTAAGCATATTCATATGCAAACTCAAGAACACCATATGATCTTCATCTTCTTTAATTCCATTTTTCTTCCTTAAGCTTTTATTTTCTTGTGTTTAATTTCCTTAAGCTCTTAAGTAAACTCTCCACCATTTATAGCTTGTCATCACTTCCTCTTTTAGCTCATAAATAACTATGAACATAAATCAAAACACTTAAAATACAAACATCACCTAAAACATAAAATGATACTACAATTTAAATTTTAGTTTAGTTAGTTTAGTTTAAAATAAATTACTAACTTATTTATTTTCATTTTTATGTACTACTTCTAACCAAAGACGAGGAGCAAGGTGGAGCCATCGATTTAAGCATCTTTGACCATATAGTGGATCCGGATAATTACTAGAAAAATCATACCGAGTAATTAAGGTGCCCCCGCACACTAGGTTTTAATTTTGTTAATCACATGATATAAATGTTTATGTGTTATATTTATTGTGTTTATGACCACCTAGCATTCATATGTTAAATTAGAAGACAAAAATCGAAAAATAGAAATTGTTGTTCATTATAAAAACCCACGGCCTCCTCTTTAATTTTCACTTAATTTTTCGTTTTAATTTTTGTAAATTGCATGCTTAAAATACTGGTATTAAGATGAACATGAAAATATAGTTAGTTTATGATTTGGACTAAAAATGAATTCATTATGAAATTTACATGATTTAAAATGTTTATGTGAGTTCTTGAAGTTTTGTTATTATTTTTGTTTGGAATGATTTACTTTTGTTAGTTAATGTTTTGTTATGTTTTTCACATATGTTAAATGCATAAATGATATTAAGTAAATTAGTTGTTGAATTAGAAGTATAAAAATCAAAAATAAAAATTAGAACATATACATACATATACACGGCCACTTTTATTTTAATGGACCAATTTTTAGTTTTAATTTTTCTAAATAACATATTGTGATTAGTCTAGATAAATTAGACATGCTATAAAAATTTGAGAAAATAAAACGATAATATGAAAATTTGAGTATTTGATGTTCATATGAAATTCATGAGTGTTCTTTATTTCTTCATGTGTTCTTGATGATCTAGCTTAGTTTGATTTATAATGTTTATATGTTTGTTATTATTTATTGTTTTTATTAACTAATAAGTAATTACAAAACCAAATATATAAGTTAAATAAACTAAATCATTAAAATATAAAAGTTAGAAATTTAAAGTAAGTAAAAACACTATTCATAAATATAATAAAATGTTTAGTGAAAATTTCAAGTTAGTTTAAGTCACTTTAGTATAACTTAAATAATTAGTATATAAAAACTTTAAGTCAAAAACCGATAAATTAGAAAATGAAAATAAAAAGCTAAGTGAATAGAGAGCCACGGTTTTGGTGCCATTTTTGGACCTAAAATAAATTTGTCACTTTTTATTTTTATCACTTAAGTAATTTAATTAGTTAAAGTAATGATTTATTAATAAAAACAAAAAAAGAAATAAATAGTGTAGAGTATAACAAGGCCACGGTTTTAACATTTAAATTGGACCTATTTTGATCAAAATGAATTTATCACTTAGTCACTAAATTTGAATAGTAATTAGGTTTATATTTGTTTATGAATTGAATCATTAATAAAAAGAATCAACGAAACCGATAAAAAATAAATGTTGCACGTATTAAAATGAATGAATTCGAGTGTTACTACCTATGCTTAAATTTGGATGTGGATATACGGACTATTTGAAATGAACTACGACAACCTCGCTAAAAATGGAAACCGCTAAAAGCTTAGTTAAGTATACGACTAAATTTAACCGAGTTTTACTTTTGAAATGTTATTTAAAATGACCAAGTACAAAATGAACTTAACAACTTTGAAATTAGAATTTTGTACTTAGATTATATTAAGTTTTACTTCCGAAATCATTTTTCAAATCACTAAATACAAAACGAACCTAACGACTTTAAAACTAGAATTTTACACTTAGTAAATAAAAAGCTTAGTTTTATTTTCTAAAAATATCCTTAGTATAACAAAAATGTATAAGAGTATAAAGATACTAAGTATAAATAAAGTCAAATAATAAATACTAAAGTATAAAGAAAATAAAATAAGAATACTAAGTATAAAGAAAATAAAATAATAAATACTAAGTATAAGAATACATATACGTATAAAATACGAATAAAATACGAAGTATAGAAATACGTACAAATACGGAATACGAAAATACGAATACGTATAAATACGAGGAATAGTAAATACGAGGAATAGTAAATACGATGAATAGTAAATACGATGAATAGTAAATAAGGTGAATAGTAAATACGGTGAATAGTAAATACGGTGAATAGTAAAATAATGAATAGTGAAAATATTTAAAATTTACGAACGGACTCAAAATAAATATTTAAGTTTGCTATGTGCTTCCGTTTACTTGAAGAACTGCTAGAACTAAAAATTTCATTATACAAGTTCGACGATGTTATAACTAATAAGAATTATAGAATGTGTTATGAAAAATAAAAGAAGGAATGAATTAAGTGTTGAATACTGATGTTCTGCTTTTCCTCACATGTATAGAATAATACGTACCTCTCATTTGAATTGCCCTTTCGATGACTTCACTTTGACTATCCACTCTAACTTGGGAACCCGTTTGATTCTCTGCGGTTGTTTGGGTTGAATCCGATAGTGAGGAATTTATTCCTCATACTCGATATTCCTTCGACAACTTAGGGTTTGAATCAAAAGGCACGGCCTGAAATGAGATTATACCCTTCGATTATAACGTTGTATGATTAGTATACGCGTGTCTGCGATGTTAAACGCTATAGGGTCAGGATTGGTAAGGTAGCCGCATATGGGGACACTATCACGCTTATTAGGTGCTAGTGGTGCATTTAATGACTCTCACAGTCGTTATTTAACGTGATTTTCGCCCTGGGTATCGATTCGTTCACGGGCCCATATGAGGTAACGGAAAATAGCCATTCCCATCCGGAATGCTGTCAGAGTGTAATAGTCGTACCAATAGGGTAGTGTATGCATGCAAAAGACAAGGGACTGATCCTCCTTATTACCTGCTTGATATCGTTAGCATTTAAAGTCCGTTGATGTGACCGGCACGCTAATGCGCGGACGCTTATTAGGTCTGCATGTTTCCATCCTTGCTAGTTTGTTGGCTTATGGTCGTGTTTCATCTTAGATTATCCATGTTGTATTCGATATTAGGTAGCTGTATCTTATGCTACTTAGTGTTTGATCTGATGTACGAGTCTGAGTAACTAGTGCACTTTGATAGAAGATTATATGGGTAATTATCTATGAGAGTACACAAGTCACTCTGTAGTCAAGACTCGCGAGTATATGTTACTATATGAATATAATTGAAAAGGGTCGACTACCCCGAATATGAATGAAATGATAATGATTTGCCTATATGATTATGAATGGAGATGATTTGATGATTCAATTGCTATGTTATATGATTTATGATATGTTATGTTTTAAGAATTGCATTATTGTATGTTTTGTTTGCGCTGATTTAATTACATGAGCGTATGTTAATTATTATGTGTTTACCGCTATGGGTTTTATGTGGCTTAGTATGTGCGGGGCATAATCGAGTTTGAACGGCATTTTCCCGTAGGTACCCCGAGGCTACATTGACGAATTATATCAGGGGATTGAAGGCCTTATTTTATATTTTGAGAGAATGTAATCAATTAAACTCTGCTTTATCTATGACTCTTATTATGTATAATGAGTTGTAATACGATGACAGCTGGTTTTGTAATAAATAGACTTAATTAATATTCCGCCTTAGTTTAATTAAAGTCACGAAAAACCGGGTTGTTACACAAAGGATACTTCAAATTTATCTACTACGAAGAATTATTTCTTGAAGACAAAAGTTTCGTTATTATGGGCCAAGACAAGTCAAGCAACGGATGCAATCGTCAGGGGGAGTAGACACGCGCTGTACTCTTTTTCCTTAACCATGGTTTTGTCCCACTGGGTTTTCCATGGAAAGGTTTTAACGAGGCAGCTTATCGTTTATGCGTGTTTTGAAAATGTTGTACTCTTTTCCTTCGCTAGCATTTTTCCCATGTGGTTTTTCTAGGAAGGTTTTAATGAGACATGTTTTTAGTGATGTACATCCAAGGGGGAGTGTTATGAAACATATAATAGTGTGGATGTCCATCGGGCTTAAAGCCCATAGTTATCTTAATACAGTTAGGGTTTGGGTGAAACCCTTATGGTCTATGTACTATATATATCATGCAAAGGATGAATGAAAGACACACATCTCATTTCTCTCTAATCTCCTCTTAATCCTCTCTTAATCTCTCTCATTCACAACAAAAAGATGTGTTGGTGACTTAGGTGGTGATTTTTTTGGATGGGAGAGTATAATTGAGTCAAACTAAATAAGGTAAGATTAGGAGTGATAGGGAGTGATGACTCAGTTAAGTTGATTTCTGGATGAGAATGGTCTTAGATCATATCTAATCACTATCATTTTTCAAATTCATTTATTTAATTACGGAGTACACTTCTTTTCATTTAGATAGAAGAAAATATCAACATTTTTATCAGATGTAATTGTTTTTAATTACCTACGGAGTAATATACTTAAGCTAAATGATGTAATCACAACTATTATGTTTTCATCTAATTGATTTTTAAGTGTTAAAATTAATCTTATATGATTATGATGATCACTTTATATTCATTTTCTCAAAAAAAAAAAAAAAAAAAAAAAAAAAAAAAAAAAAATTGAATCTGAGAAAATAGTTTTTAATGATAAGAAATTAACCATGTTTAACTTATTTATGATAGATAATCTTCACAATTCTACTGAACATTTTGTTTTAAAGTTCCTTGGGTTTATTAAAAAGGTTAAAACAATAATATAAGCTCGTATTGTATACTCCATAGTCCATAGTAGTAATAATTGTACAAAATGACATATTTCTATGAGAACTATAATTAAAATAAGTTAATGAAGACAAAATTGAGTTATGATTATCAATTAATCATTATTTTAAGGTTTTAAAAATTTGTATTCCGTATATAGTAAATAACTTATTATAATATGTCAATTTCTGTAAATTAATACTCCCACTAATCCATTGAGATCTTTACATATATTTTTGGATCGATTTTTTTTTTTTTTTAAATAAGTGGAGTAATAAAGATTATTTGTTTAATACTCCCACTAATCCATTAAAATATTATTCCGTATATAGTAAATAACTTTTAAATAACTTATTAATACTCCCACTAATCCATTAAAATATTATTTGTTTAATAAAGAAAGTAGTTGGTAATGTGATTTGAGAAGAAAAAAAAAAAAGGTAAAAGTGATTTTTTTTTTATATATATATAAAGTAAATTTAATAAAAATGAAAACGTAAAGAATTAAATTGATCATCCCAAAATAAAAATAAAAATGTAAAAATTTGAATGAATTAGAGAGAATATACATTTCTACTCTAGTCTCATCATTTGAGTTTGATACAATTTTATGAGTTATTGACAAGAAAATGGATATATCACATTCTATCCAGTACCAATTGTTGACAAATTATCCATTTACACATTTTTTTTTTAAGGGCGGAAATCAATGGATAATTTTAATACTATTTTTATCAAATAATAAAAGATTTCAAATGGGAAAACTAGAAAAAAATACTGAAATAACGATTGAAAAAAAAACAATAAACTAAAATACTTTATTCATAATTAATTTAATAATATGCAATGTGCGTAGCAACAATGTCGTGGTTACTCTAATAATCTAAAGAACCTAGAATCAATTACACGTCATAAATTGGAAAACATTAATGGATAACGTAAAAACAATCGAAATCTAAAATCTAAAAATATCAATTTTTAATTGAGTGTGACTCTTATGGATAAGATTGTACACCTTGTATACAAGTCACCCTTAATAAGCTATATATATATTCCACCTTAAATCATCTCTTTTCTTCCATTCTACTTTATATCACCATAATTCCTTAAAACTAATTTTCTTTGTTTTCTACTTTCAAAAAAAAAAAATTGTTATTTCTTCTCCTCATTGTTCAAATTTAAAAGAAATTTATATAATAAAAATGTTGGCAATATTTAACAAAAGTTTGGTGGATGCACCAAAGGAGTTACATAGTCCGGGTTCAGTCATGTCGGGTTCGAGTCAGAATAAGCCTAAGTCTCCCGAGGAAATTGTGAGGATTTTTCAACAAGTTTATTCCCAAAATGCACCTCTTTCGGTGGGTTTTGGTAATTCGGCTTTTCTCGCTTATACTCCTTGTAAAGGTCCACAACTTTATAACCGAAGGTATTAAATTAAATTGCTCGAATATAAATAAAATAAAATGTTTTTAGTTACTAATAATTATTCCTTTAAATTGTTGACAACTTTATGAAATGTAATCGAATTACTAACTAATGAAAGAATAAATCATGTAGGATGTTTTGTGGGATGGACAACATGTACTGCATATTCTTGGGAAATCTGAACAACTTGAGCACATTAATCAAGCAATATGGGTTGGGTAAGTCAACCAATGAAGCCATGTTTGTTATTGAGGCGTATCGGACTCTCCGTGACCGGGGTCCCTACCCGGCTGACCAGGTTATCAAGGACCTTGATGGCTGTTTTGGTTTCGTTATCTTCGACAAAGTTGCTGGCACCGTATTTACTGCTCTGGTAATTTTATAATAACTTCTACTCGTTTTACACAAAAAATTTGTTCTCATTTAGGCTATGGTAAAATAGTACTCCCTTCGATTTCTCATTTGCTGGATGAGCGGTGGGTTCCACGTTTTGTTTGATTAAAGATATTATAAGAATAAGGTGAATCAATATTATTTAACGGTCACGAACAGTTTAAATATGATCGCAGTTTATGTAATATGAAACTTGTTTTTAAAGATATAACGTGTGTTTGCTGGGCACATGTTTGAATAAAACAGAATGTCTAATTGTTTTATTGGGTTAATTAATAACAGGGCGCAGATCAAAGAGTGGAGCTGTTTTGGGGTGTTGCTGCAGATGGATCTGTGGTTATTTCTGACAATAAAGATGTGATCAAAGCTAGCTGTGCTAAATCATTTGCCCCCTTTCCATCTGGTAAAACTATTTTTCATCCTTTAGAATCACATAAAATTATTAAATTTTGTATTTTACCACGAGAGATTTTTAACTGAAAAGCCGTAAAAACATTTACATAACGATCAACAAGGCTTTTGAAATCCGATACATGTAAATTAATTTAAACCGCCATGTCGGATGTAACACGGATTCGTTTCAAAATTATAAAATGATTTAATGTATGGAAAATGCAGGGTGCATGATTCACAGTGAAGTGGGACTAATGAGTTTTGAGCATCCAAAGAACATATTAAAGGCAGTGCCAAGAATTGACAGTGAAGGTGCAATGTGTGGTGCCAATTTCAAAGTTGATGCCACCTTTAAGAAGGCCTCTATGCCTCGCGTAGGCAGCGAAGCTAACTGGTCCTTTCCCGGTTCTCAGGCCTGATTACCGCTTTCAATGTCGGGGTTGGAATCTGTTTCATGTTCGATGAGAGCAATCCACGTAATATTAAGTAACCGTAACAAAACAGCTCAGCGCAACGATCGTATCATTTGATACTTTTCTTATGTTAGAGTTGTAATATTTTTTTTTTTTTTTTTTTCTCTTATGTCCTTGCTTTTCTTTTTTTACTAGGGTTCATGTTATTATGATCAGTTGAGCTGTGAGACTTAGCTAGAGGAACAAGAATCCCATGTGTATAGTTTTGTTTGTTAATGTGGTTTAAAAAAATAAAAATAGAAATAAAAAGATATTTCTACAACTCTAAAGTATGTGTGAAAGGAAATTGGACTTGCTTAAGCATGTATTCTGAGCTTTCTCATAGTTCACCTACTAAATAATTTGGATATGGGATTCGAACCCTCGTTCTAGTTGAATACTAACTACTTATTTCACCCGGTAAACTGTTTACGGTTTTTTTTTTTGGGGGGGTGTACAAATCATTTTTGTACAGTTTTGAGGCCGTGTATAGACAAATCGATCAGTTTAATTATGAAGCAACAAGTAAGGCAAAATTACATCGTGCTTGACTTCGTTTCTACACCACGAAATGTTAACAAATTGTAAACAAATTAAAGATTTGTTTTAAGTTTGAAGCAACAAGATAAAGATGTGTTCACAAGTTAAAAGGAAAAAAATGTTCGACTAAAAAATCACCTACTAAGATATTTTTTTGGAGATGCTGATCACGAGTTAAAAGGAAAAGAAGTTTGACTGAAAACTCATCTACTAAGATATTTTTTGGAGATGTTGATGGCATTATGACTAGCACAAATTCTTATTTAAGACGGGTATATCCACCTTAAATTAAGACGGGTCAAGTATTATGAATAAGACAAAAGACAAGTGAATAAAAATGATGTAATGAGTTTGTCTTTTATGTGCAAGTGGAAGAGTACTTGACTCGTTTAAGCTTAAGACGGACAATCCATCCTAAGTAAAACTTATTGTATAACTAGTTATGTTCTTACCTTTTCTAATTTAATCACTACTCCGTTTTTTGTTTTTTTGTTTTTTTTGTTTTTTTTGTTTTTTTTTTTGTGCCAATAATCACTACTCCGTAGTTGATTCTAAAGTTACACACTTAATATCCCATGAGGGAAGAAATTTACAATAAAGAAGACATGTGTTAAATGAGATTTTGGCTCAGTTACACGGCCACACTTTCAAACAAAACAAGCAAACCTGTGACAGTGAGACCAAAAAATGTAATATACGTAATCGACTAGGGAAAATGTGATCGAAACTAATTGCAAATATCAGTGCAAAACAAGTTTGTATCTTCTCGCTGCAACAATGTGAATCATGGATGGTTTAAAAATTTTGATGATTTCGGAGCTGTAACTTGATTGATATCAAAGTCGAGAAAGTAAAGCTTCCACCTTAAGCATCTCTAACTCGATATAAGTTGACTAGTATCAAGAAATCTACAGGCAGTTCACCATGGTTTGACTTTGATAGCTTCAGCAGAGGAGTGACTCGAGTAAGTAAGCATCTCGCAACATCCGTGTATAGACAGATCGATCAAGTCATCCTTGGGAGGGCTCACTCAACATCAACAAAAATCTAGTGCAAGGCAAAATTCAAACCGTCATATACCGAAGGAATAATTTACCACATCGACAATTCAGTCTAACCCCATATAACATTTAATGTTGGCACGTAAAATCCGGGTTACTGTCATAGGATGAATGTAATATATACACTCGGGTGAACTGATTACAATAATTAGATTTTCCAACCATAGAATAGTCCACTTCGTGATCGCCATTTGAAGACATTTTCTAAGAAATTCTAGGAAGATTTTGAAACCTGCACTGAAATGGCTGGCAACGGAAGGAGTACTTGAATATGCGATAGGTAACAGGAACACGAGATGAAGAACAATAAATGCACCTACAGGCGGCTTCAACAATGAGAAGAAGGTAGATTGCTAGGTTTAAAAAAAAGTCACATGAATTCATTATTATGGCGGATGAAAGCAATCTAGAAAAAAGATTTGGTATTTTGTTTAATTTTATTGTTTGTACCTTTCTATTCTTGTTTTGTTTTGCTCATTTTTGAGAAACCATTATTTTTTAACTAGGGTTATTTTACGCTGTCTTTCAAAACGCTCTGTGTTACTTAAATCTCTTAGCTATTCTCATGTATTTCTCCCCTTTATATTTCTCTAAGGTCTCTTCCAAAGTATTGTCGAAGTTCTATGTATGTTCCCTCTTTCTACACTTTTTTCTATTGTCCATGTTTTGTGTATGTTCCCTCTTCCTGTACACTTTTTTTCTATGTTATTCCGCTTTAGTATCACGTTTTCCGGCATATAGCCGTCCGCCCTGTCAATCCTCCAGGGCCCATATTCCTATCTCATGTAAAAAGTTCGGTACAACAGTTTATATCAGCCGATGACAAACCATTTTCAGCCTACGTCATTGCTGTTGTACTTGAAAGGAAATGAAAGTAGGACCTAATCGACTAATCGTACATAAGAAACAGTCTTATGAACACATGCATGGAAGAAACTAATAACTTTAAATATTGAACCTTCGTTCATATACCTTAACAGACTTAATTTCATGAAGTTAAGTCTAAATTGCTTATTATTCGGAACAGTCAGAAAGTCGTTGCTGAATGAATTCAGTAAGTGTTAATCACGCAACATCAAACACTGTTTTGAAAGGCTCCCTCCCTCCGAACCAGAACTTCAGTAAAGTAAGCATAAAACCAAAAGCTTTTAATCAAGAATTTGAAACACATACCTCTAAATCTGGTAGAGGCTCGTAAGTCTTCTTCTCAACTGAGTCGAATACCGTTATACCTGTGATTTTCTGGACTCCAAGTTTCATAGCAATTAGGTTCTGCAATGGACATCACGAGGAACCTATAAGCATTGATGATGAAAAGAAACAGGAAAAACAAGCCCATTTTTCTACCAATTGCGTGCTCTAGGAACCGTGTCAAATATATTCCAGCTAACGGTTGTAAGTGATATTATGATGCACTGATTCTCATAATTATAATGTTCAGGGTTCAGAGTGCAGCTTATAGCCCTTTTAACCACTGAACAATCCAAACACCAAATCGCTAATATCTGGGCAAGTAGTAGACTAGTAGCGCCCATCCCGACTATTGATCAGTATGAATGACACATTCTCTGTTCAGATAATGCTGGAAACTTTTTGCTAAGTCTATAATAGAATAAATGAATAATGATATGATAATAATCCACAGAAGGCAATATAAACAGATAACTCACTGTAACCACAATATTAGACCTAGCGCAAACAGATTCGTGTATCAAGAAAGACTGAATAGAAAAACAGTTTATGATAACTGAAGCAAATATCCTAAACATGTAATAATTGAAAAACGGTATATAATAATTGGAGAATTACTATCTACCTTCTTCTTTCTACCTTCTCCTCTCACAATCAACTAAAACATAAATATTTGGCCCTCATTCACTTGCCATCCGACCCCACCCGATATATAATCGTTTAATTGATTGTGAGAGGGTAAGAGAAGGTTGGAGGGAAAATAATTGAAGCAAACATCCTAACCATATAAGCCAGACTGTTCACATAGGATATTCTACTGACTGGTTTTCAATATTCACATAGGATTCCTTCAAGGCTTGAACTTATATATCTGCAAGTGACTAAAGAGCAAGATTTTGAATACAAAAAAGGAGACCAGAGGGGAAGGGGGAATTTAAATCGGAAATCGAAAAAGGACAAATAAGGTAAACAAGGACAGGAAGTACAAACTCCAAGGACACTCTATCATTACCATTTTAAGGCCAATGGGACTGAATGCTTGAATCTCTGGTAAAGCCTGCTCAATTATACATCAGATATTGAAGTCAATGATCAAGTGTTTATAAGATTACATAACAGAATGTGAGCTATCGAAGCAAATGTTTACGTCTTCATGCAAAGGTCTACCAAAGTTATTACAAAAGCTCTACTAGCCATGGCATTCCGGGCTCGAAATTCCAATATCAGAAATACATCATTATATTTTTCGCCAACTTTATACGGTAGAACGTCCCAAAGCATAACAGCACGTACCATTGTCTGAAGCCCATTAACCATGAAGGCTCTCTCTCCATTGTCATCACCGGAAAACCAAATCTCAAATGGCCCTAGAGTCCTATCCGTCTGGTTTGTGAGACTCAATTGCACCTGTAAGAGATTACTCATCAGCAGAAGAAAATTTGCTCGATTTTTTTGGTTGTCACGGCTCATCAGCTTGAACGAAAAATGTAACAGAACTTCAATCTTGTGTAAATATTTTGATAAGAAATTTCTACCAACAAAACATGCTTATTCAAAGTGCAAACAATAATATGAAGAGAACATCAACGTTTCAATCAAGATGAGCACTTTCAATGCCTCGTGAAAGGCAAAAAACAATTTCATTACTGCTTCCAGAACACCATTCACTATGCCAAGTTAAAATCCATCCACATCAAATCACCCCAAAGAATATCACTTGAGGAACTACAAAATATGATGAACGTAGAGGTGCTCTTTGTTAATGTAACATTTGATCCACAAGAAGTCCTCACACTCCACTCAAACATTTGACCAGATCACCAGGAGCTCAAATTTTAGAAATAATTATGAATAGAAGAGTCACCTCAAAAGGCTTGTGCAAGATTATCGCTTGTGGAATCTTAACCACCTGCAAGTCAATCTCTTTGCGAGCAACAGGCTGTAAACAAAATCCTGTTAGTATTTTAAAGAAGGGTTATTTCACAAGAATAATCCATACTAAGACTACTCTTCTCAAATTAATCCAAACTAATGTTTAACTCAAAATAATCTCAATTATTACATCATTTAACTTGTATTGAACTCCTCCCAAAAATGACTTGTAACAGCCTGTTTTCCAACAGGTGACCACTCTATTCTCTAATTTTTACTTTTTTTTTACCTTTTTTTTATTCTTCTTCATCTTTTCATTTCTTACCACCATTGACATCACAAATTCACCACGGTTCTCCCTAACTTCACCTCTAACGCTGCCTTGCCGAAGTTCGCTCCGACCACTATTAAACCGGCACCACCATTACACGTCTTGTTCTTGAGCCTCGCCGCCTAAAACAACTTCGGCTACCACCGTGGATCTCACCATCGGCCACTCCTTCCCCGGCCCTATCTCAATCTCCTCTTGGCCGATCTAAACTGCCACCATCACAGCCTCGCCCCGACCACCATGTCGTCCTCACTTGTAGCCGTGGTTCACTTGTGACCACTACGACCTCAATCCCCATCACTATGCTCTCCAACTCACCCGTCATCTTGTCGGAGCATTGTCCTTTGACCGTCGATCGCCCCTTCGTCAAGGTCGTCAATCACCTCCACCCTCTGTCTTGCTAAAACTGTAAGCTTAAGAATTATGATTAATTGATTAGGGATAGACTAGTTATGGAAGGAGGACAAAATCAATTTGGGTGGAAAAAAATTCAAAGAGTTTTTGATGTAGTAATGGTGTTTTTGTTTTAATTCTGGCTTTCAATATAATCAAAAGGAAGGAGAGGGTGATATAAATGAGGGGAAACCGGCTAAAAAGGTAGCCCTTCCAAAAGTTCGATATAAGTTAAATGACATAATAGTTTGGATTAATCTGAGTTAAACGTTAGTTTGGATTATAACGAGAAGATGACCCTTAGTTTGGATTATTCTTATGAAATAACCCTTTAAAGAAAGGGCAATGAAAAGTCATAAGAAAAGCCAAGTCTACAAAAAGGACACTTGAAAGAATGGTGTCATTAGCGGAAAGCAAAATTTTGTGAGGTGTACTATGCAACATGTACATAAAGACTAGGGGAAAAGCAGAAGAGTGTGTGTGTGTGTGTGTGTGCCCCATCAGACACATAACACACTTTCTCGCTGGATGAAAATTTTATTAGGTTAATAACATGATTAACCTTACGTATTACCCCCTCCAAAAATTTGCACGAGAAGAGTTAGCCACCACCGCTTAGTTAAATGCATAAAACTCCTACTGTTTTGCAGATTAAACTGAAGGATTAACCTTGGGCCTTGTTTGGGTATGAAATAGGAGTGAGAGAGAGGGAAAGGGAAAGGAAAAGGAGGGATGGGCAAGGAAGAGAAGAGACGACAAGAGAAGGGAAGGGGGGATAGAAGATGGGTGTTTTCCTTCTAAATCATGCCTTTGCTGGAGGGAAAATATTTTGTCTTGGATGACGGAAATGGAGGGATCCATTTTCCCTCCCCCCAAATCCTTCCACATTCATTTTGTTATCCAAACAATGGATATTGTCTCCCTTCTTTTCCCTTCTCCCATTTTCCCTCCAATTCCTCCTATCGAAACAAGTCCTTAGTGACTGACAGACATCAGAAGACGAACTTAGGGTGTGTTTGGATACCGAAAATGGAGGGAAAGGGAGGGGAGGGTAAGGGAGGGGAGGGTAGGGGAAGGAAGGGGAGGGAAACTTTGTTATTTTCCTTCCAAATCTCTCCTCTTTTAGAGAGATTATGATTTGTCTTGGAGAAGGGAAAATGAATCCCTCCACTCCAATATGCCAACCAAACAACGAAAATTACATCCCTCCTTTTCCTTTCCCTCCAATCCCATCAATCCAAACACATTCATACGTAAAAAAAATACAGATCAAGTCGTAAAATATTTATGCCCAACGAAATCCAACACAGTAACCTTCAATTTTTGACTACAGCACAATACTTTTTAGCCACTAGAGAAGACAAATAATACAATACTTTTACCACTTGTTTTAGGTCACTGTTATGGAGTATATTTCACTAACAAGCTTTGCATAGACTTGTTAAGCTTAAGAGGCAGCAACAGCAGAAGCTCAATATACAAACTTGAGAAACACAAATTTGGAAAAAAAAAAAAAAAAAACAGGGGAAACATGATGCCTTGGCAATTATCTGCAGAAGGAATAAAATATAGACAACATCTACTTACACTGCCAAGAATCTGTTGTGTCTGTAAACGTCCAGGCTCTCCCAAATTTGTACGCCATGTTATTTGAAGTTTACCAAGAATATTACTTCCCTCCACTTTCAGTTGGGTTGACTCTTCTGAGGACAGCTTCAATTGATACAAAAAGTTGTGAATTCCTCCTCCTGATTTTATCAAAACTGGTTGCTTGAATTCTGTGTTACTGTCCACTATTAACATTAAATACTGAAGCAGCTAGGGAAGAACACATGTATCATCTACAGAAGTAAGGGTACTCCAATAAATGTCCCAACAAGCTTACCAACCTTAAGATTTTCCTTTGCGTAGGATGCATATCAGTGGTAAGTAGTGAGGCACTCCAATGTTGGGCTGGCTGAAACTCTACTTGGTCCATAAATAGGTTGGATTTGGTGTGATTTTCGATACACGCCTCAAGAAAAGTGAGATCCTGAGGAACAAGAGTGAAATAGTTTTTCCTCAAGGGGTGATTTGAACCAAAAAAGGACAACTATCTCCAAACATGAACTCACGATTGAGAACATTTAAGAAATAGCAATATTCAGCGAAAGACATTTGCACAATGTAGTGTTCGTTTCACAAACCGCTTCCTCAAGGACAGTAATTCTCGTACTCTGTTGACACAGCAAATGGGGCAGGGAGGGGCTTCCTTGTCTCTAATTTACTAAGTTTATATAATCTTTCACCCCAAAAATATATTTGCTGGACAGCACAATTTCGCTTGCTCAATTCAGCATAACGGGAGTATCACTAGGGAACCGAACATCAAAACTTAGTTTAGACTTCGGTGTGTTGAATGGGACCAGTATACTAATATCCTACAAAAAGCAACAAAGTCTTAACTTACAATTTCCAAATGCTACTGAAATCGACCTACCTTGACAACACGGACCTGCACCCAAAAAAACAATCATATAAGAGCCAAACATAAAAAGTAAAGATCCTGAAATACAAAGCCTTGCGCACAATGTCAAGTGTTTTTGTAGACAGTTGTATTTTTCAGGCCATACCTTTGTTCTAACTGAAAGTGGATTAGCAACAATAAACTTGAAAAACTGAGGCAGATATTTGCGGTCGCCGTCTCCATCACTATACAAAGCGGTGCAAACTAGCCTGTAACAAGGCACACAAGTAAGTTTTTTATTTATTTATTTATTCCCCCTTTTTTTTTTATCATAGCTCTAACCCATACTCCTCCCATAATGTCCTGTTTTGCACATTTTACTTTTAAAGGTCAAATTGTGAAACTTGGACAGAATATTATACAAAATTTGTGATATGATAGTAAATTGTGTGCACTGTTATCTAAAAATATTCAGCAAACTATATTTTTGACAAAATTAAAGAATAAATAAGGATAATCTGAGGGCGATTATGGAAACGTAGATGTGATTATGGAAGGAGCATGAAGATAACTAGAAACATAAGACACCCAACTTACGTGTGTGCCCCAAGTTCCTTGACATCATGCTCAACAATGAAGTCATAACGCCCTCCTGCGCGTATTGTTTCGACTGGTGATTTGGAGGTATCTAATAGTAATATCCTTTGCCTCTCTGTTTGAATTTCTGCCTGAAACGATGACACTTAAAAAATTCATCTTTCATTTATTGCAGTCCGTTAATGTTTTAGGAACGAGGAGCACTAAAATGACAAAATTGTAAGAGCATTCACATAGATGCAAGGGAGAGTCGCACCCAGCACACCTGTGACTCCTAGGAAGAGGGAGAAACTCATGATTCCTTTTTAAAGATCTGATACCTTCCAGGTTACAAAATTTCATGTAGTATGTTTTTTATGGAGTAATAGAAGTAGAAGGGTAAAGGGTCACAATTTACCATTCACAAACACTTACCAAAATGAAGTGAGACACATAAGAGGAATGGCGGACGGCAAGGTACACGAGGACTCGAGGAGTAATCACAATAGAGTCCTAATTGACACGACTTCTTCTATTACTTCGATATATTGTGATCTCATGAGCGTTTTTACAGATGAAATTGCCCTTCTAGATATGACAACGCAAAGAAATGGCACGTCTATTAAGTTACAAGACCACAAAGATATCAGAAAATTTTAATCTTTCAGAATGCCACATTTTTTAAGACACAAGATCGCAGACATTTCAGAAAGAGTGAGACAAATTATGCAAATTGGAAAATGAAGTACACTTTCTCAACAGTCATCACTATCTACATGAATTTTTAAGTTCTCTGTTGACTGTGATCTTGTTCACCAAACCCCTACAAGCTACAACACTCAGGCAGAAGACACAGCTGAAGATCATAAACGCAACGCATTTCCATACTCATCACAAGCTTCCTAAAGACATTAAGGCTTTAATCTCATATTGCTAAATACGTTACACCTTTAACTAATTCAACTTCGACAAAATTGAAACTGTAGCCAGTAGTCCTTCCAACACCCGTTTCAGATAACACTATCAGACGCATGTAATATGTAATCCAGTAAGAGGTCAACAGCATTGACGATCAAATCTTCTTCATCAACTCATCGGTTATGACAAAGGAGTTCACGAAAAAGTGTTGGAGAAAGCAGTACAAACCTTGATGACAATATCTCTGACCTCATAGCTAGAACTGTTATTGATACTAATGTAGCTGCAGAAAGTCTCCCCAAGATAAATCGCCCTACAAAAACCGGCAATACAGCTAAATTTACAACAATCTATAGACGGTTTGCGACCAAATACTCTGGCAATACTAACATTTAAGATCAATACAATAACCACAAGGAGAGAATGCGTAAATACAATCAGGTCAATACTTCGATTTTTGGCACTCACGAATACTATGAAAGGATGCCTAAGGAGAACTACCATAACTGAGATCATATCACCCAAATTACACTGATATTACTGATATGCATCATCGACATCATTCATCTTTCAAACGAATCCAAAATGCAGCACGACAAAATCAAATCAATGCATCAAAAACTCACATACAAGGTCATTATACCTCGATCAAAGCATAATTATAAATTAAAGTACTTCAATTATCTCGTATTCACAAATAATCTGAACAAATCACAAACCAAAATACTTTAACTATATCGCTTCCATGACTAATGAAGAAACCGTAAATCGATCATGAATAATGTGAAGCAATCACAAATCAAAATACTTGAATCATCACGCAATCAAGAATAATGTGCGGAAATCACAAATCATTTTCAATACAAAATTTGACGAATTACAGCGAGAGAGAGAAACAAAAACCCGAAGGACTGAGGAAGAACGAGGAGGCCAGAGAGACCGGCGGCGGAAACAGGATCGGAGAGAAGAAAGCGAGAGTCGAACGACACATCGGCGGCGTCAGCGGCGGCGTCAACGGCGGAGAGATCGTAGGAAAGATCTTCGGCGAGGAGAAGGTCTTCAGGGTGAAAGAGGAGAGGAGTTTCGACGTGAAGTGAAGGGCGGCAAAGACGCATCACTCGGAAGGCAAGTGAGTGCACGCCTTGCGACGCGCCGCCGCTAACGGTGGTTGCTGCACTCATACTCAAGCTTGTGACCGGTGGTGGTTCATACGCTATTCAATCCCTTACCTATATTAAAAGAGTGAATCGTCAAACATAATGTTGACTTTTGCGTAATAGGAACATTGGGAGTACATGGTTGGGCAAAATGACTCCTTATCATACATCCATACGTAGCACGGAGTTCTTACCAATTTATTTAAAATTAATTAAACCTTAATGATAAAAATTAACTCTATATTTGATAATTAACAATGATTTTTATAATAATGTTAATGTCAGTGTAGATGTTAATCTTAAAACTTTTCCAAGTCATTAAGTCAAGGTTGAGTAAGTCTATTGTACGACGGTTTCACACGTACGGCGGACAAATGGTAACTAAACGTGACAAATTTAACATTTAAAGTATCTATTTTAACGTTCAATGTGACCACTTTTTGACGTCTTAAAGTGGTCACTTTATACATTAAAGTAGGCACATCAAGCATTAAAATGGTCACATTTTAGTCACTAATAACTCCGTACGTAGGCGTGAAACCGTTGTATTCTAAAATTTTTTGTTTTTTCTCTATTCATTTAGACACCTAACTATGTGCTGAAATAAATACGTATAACATAAAAAAAATTATTTAATTTTGATTTACGCATTATGAGTCATAGATCTTTATTACAATGTACGAAGTATTTCTTAATTAAGTGGGTATTTTTAAATCCCCACTCTAAAAAAGTTTAGCTAAAATACACATATGGAGTAATTTACATCATTTATAATCCAACATAAAATATAACATTAAGTAATTAATTAAAGTTAACTAGAATAGTGAGTTATTAAATAATGTAAACATTAAAAAAATCTAAGAAAATGTTATGGAGTATTACTAAAAGAATAAAAGCATACAAATTATTATACCCCATGATCAACATACATAAAAGAGAAAAATGCACTAACCGTAATACTTTAAACTAAAAAAAAAAAAAAAAAAACTACGAAGAAGCAAAATAAAGTTAAAAATTAAAAAAAACCAAAGTTTCACACACTCTCAATCCTAAAATCAATTCAAATCTACTAATATAAAATGTCATTTTAAACGGTTTATAATTATACTTAAATTATAAATCAAAATATAATTTTAAATCATATTTTTATATTTGACCCGTGCATAGCACGCGCGAAAAAACTAGTACCAATAAAAAAAGGGTTATTTGATATTTCCCACCTTTCATAATTAACAATTTAAAATTTCCCACCTTTTGTAACTTTTCTTAAAATTTCCCACATTTTATAAGTTTTTTCTTAAAAATTCCAACCAAAGTTCAATTTTTTGTGAAAATTAAAGAACTTTTTTTAAATTTTTTTATTACTAATGAAATTTATCGTGCACCGAAACCCAAAATATGAAAAAATAAAACGAGAATTTAATGTTTTTATTAGTGAAAATAAAGATTTAATATGGTGAAAATGTGGTTTTGGTGGCAAATTTTGAGAAAATGTTATAAAAGGTGAGAAATTTTAAAACAAAGTTAGAAAAGGTGGGAAATTTTAAAGATGTGTTTAGAAAAGGTGGGAATTAACAATAAATCCTAAAAAAAGGGAATAAATGTGCAAATAGAATACACCACCGCCACTATCCTAGCGCCGACTACGTAACCGCGTGAAGAAGTCCCGATCCGATTGTATTTAACAGCCTTCGCGCCATTTGAATTCCTCGAAAGTTACCGTTACTCTTTAATTCCCTTATCCTATATAATCAACACTTCGCTTTTCTTTCCCTCCATCCCAATTTTTCAATTTCAATTTCAAAATTTATCGCCTGCAAATTAAATCTCAAAGCTCCAAATTTCAAATTAATTAGTGAAAAAAAACACTAGAAATTTCAATTGAGTTTTCAAGAATCGAATCCCATCAGAACTCAGAAGCAGTATTTCGGTTTTGAATCGTAAATGGAGGTTTACAATCAGAATATCACTGAAGTGCTCGGAGGAGACGAGGCGTTGCTGATTTTGATGAACGCCTTCATCCGACAACAAGACGAGTACCTCGTCGAAAGTGCCAGGGTCGTTGACGAATTAGACAGAGAGGTGCGATTTCTGATTTCACGGAATTCGGTTCGACAACAGGAGTACCTGAACAGTAGTAGTAGCGACAGCTTTGCGCTAGACCAGCGAAAGGAGATGATTGAGAAACATTTGCGGACAAAGACCCATGTCGAAAAGGGTGAAGACGATGACTCTGATGTTTGTTCGATATGCTTGGATGAATTCGTGGAGGGTTCCTCTGTTGGGATTCTTGATTGCAGTCACAAGTTTCATAGCGGTTGTGTCAAGAATTGGCTCGTGATCAATAATGTTTGCCCTCTCTGCAAATCGACTGGAGTTCGTTATGGTTGACGGACAACTTTATATTTTGTATTCAATTTACATTTCAATCTTATGCTTTAATTGGTGATTTTGGTCCGTGTTTCACCAACCCGTTTATGTATGTAGTGTCGCTATAATCAATGAAAATCGACATTTTTACTCCAATTTCAGATTGTTATTTTCTCTATTAACGTTTTCAATACATTAGTACGAAAAATCCTCTTTTCGATACATGTTATCAGATACAAAACGACAAAAAACCTGACTAATTTCTTGGATATTGCGCTTACATTGGCTGAATGTAGAAGTATTAACTTGTGAAACATGTAGAATTGGAAATTAGTCTGATGTAGAAGGTTAGTCTTAGATGTTCTCATTGCTTGAATGTTATCAAATACATTGGCTGAATGTTGTCACATCGGGCTTACTAATTTAGGTTTCACATGTAGAATTGGAAATTGATAACATCGCGATTAGTTGGAAATTAGTAAGCGGAAATTTGTTAGGCTCTTTGGAAACCTGACTAATAAGTAAGCGATTAGTTGGAAATTAGTAAGCGGAAATCGCGATTAGTTGGAAACCTGACTAATTTTCAATTTCTAAGAAATCGCGGAAATTGATAAATCGCGCCATGTTATCTAAGAAATTGGAAATTAGTAAGCGCGATGTGAAACCTAAATCCGCCTAACCAATGCTATCTAAGAAATTGGAAATTAGTAAGCGCCAATGTTATTGAGTGAGTGCAACTGATTATGTGATTGGACTCTCTTAACATTAAATTTGTAGTTAAATTAGACATGTTACATTTTATAGTTGTTTCATAGTTGTTGTAAATTACTCGTAATAGTGAAACTCATTTTATTTAGTTAATCAGAAGGAGAATTAGAATTAATTATTGAAATTACTCGGTTAAATAGGATTTTAACTATACAATTGCTATGAAAATGTTTTTAAGCTGAGAACCTTGTATTCTTCTTTTGGTGCATTTGGAGGCACGATGCTATGTGGAGAGGATTTGAACTAAGTCCTAAGTCCTAACTATTACATTAAGACATATTCGATTAAATTGAGCTTTATTGTTGTTCGTTCCGATTGCTTTTGAGCTTTAATTATTAGGATTAGCTCAAGTCTTTGTATGGCCTTTACATTCGCTTTACAATAATATACGGCATATGACTGTTTCTCGTCAATAAGTGTTGTCTTCATGACTCATCTCAGCTATAAATCGACTCAATTACTGAATTACGGAGTATTTCTTTTTAGTTTACTGAGTTTGATCTCAAATTGCTGCAACTTTTTTTATAGTGGTTCTGTAGTCTGTACAATGTTTTATCTCAAATTAGTTTAATGCACATACTCAGTCTTGCAAGTAGGAGTAAGCTACGTTTCGATGTAAATAACGTTCCAGATGGCCTGAAACACCACCAAACATAGCGGCAAGTCGATATATAAATTTTCATCAGTATGACATCCTTGATGAAAATTAAAAGAAATCAAATATTAAGCATTATGAGGCGCTGGAATTCGAGAAAAACAATCCTTTTCATTCACTACCACAAAACGCGCTAAAAACAACGCCATAAAAGCGTTTTAAATAAGAAAAAAGGCCGTTTTTTCCTTGGCAGTTGCAAAAAGTCAAAAACAACGCAAAATAATATACGAAACCGTTATAAAAAGTTATTTACAACGGTTGTAAATAACCGTTGTAAAAGGTATTTGAAACGGTTATTAGTAATAAACCGTTGTAAAAAACCAATTATTTAAAACGGGTATTAGAGAAACCCGTTTCAAATACTACATTTTTTAAAACGGTTATTACATATAACCCGTTTCAAATACTCCTTATAACCGTTATTTTAAGTTTTATCAATGAAGTTGCTAATAATAATTTTTTGATTTTTTAAAACGGTTATAAGGGTAATAACCGTTTTAAATACTTTATCAAATAAAACGGTTATTACTCTAATAACCGTTATTGTTACCTGTTTTTTCAACAAAATTTTAAATAATAATTTAATTTGCTGGGTACTTTTTAGAACGCATTTTCAATAAAAACCGTTATATAAGTGTTTCTTTTTTGAAACGATCTTTCTTAATAACCGTTTTTTTTGTTTGTTTTTTTTTTTTTTAAAAAAAATTCACGAAATTGGATAATTTCCCGTCAATATGACGATATATAATATTATTCCTGCGAAAAATTGAATCCACAACATCCAACAATATACAACATCCAACAATCTACAACCAATATATATAAACCGCAATTAAAAAAAGGCATTGTTCTACAATAAGTTCTATATATACACCGCAATCAAAAAACGCTTACACGACATCTTCGACCTTTTCAATGGGATGTTGAAGCACAAATTTTCCCCATAAATCACGGATTTCGTCGATTTCTAGATTCGTGAAGCTTTTTGCGTTTGCCCTTTTACCGATATACTGCAAAGAAAATAAAAAATATTAGGCCGAGATTATACGTACGGGCAATTATATTAATATTAGATAGTTGTGAACTTTAAGTTAACAATGTATATTAAAACTTACCCGTTGTGTCATCTTAAAATATCTACCATTAATCAATTCATACATGAACCGACAAACATAATACCCACATTGTTTGCTATCGGGTTGTCGAGGAACCTAAAATAAGAAGACGGCGTAACAAACGATCAATTATTGATCAAGTTATAAATAAAATTGTTGACACTATATATATTATTTATGATTATAACATACCGCAGAAACAGCATAAAAGGTAGGGGCGAAATTTTTGTTCATCACTTGCCCCAATATATCGCTAGAGTTTTTCTTCACAAAAGCCCTAAAAAAAAACAATATATAGATTTGTTAATTAAGTAAACAATTTCTTTAAAATATTAATATTAATAATAAAGTCATATGCTACTACGTATAAATGCAAGTGATTTAAAATAACTTACAAATTCACCATATCTTTAAACAAATCACTTTGTCCATGACATGAATCTATCCAGTAGACTTTGCTCGATTCAGGACAAAACACCGTCAATACCCAATGTTCTCTACAAATATATATACGACATATAAGAAATAAACTCAACAATCATATATAACCAAACGTCATGAAATTTTTAACTATATATGAATCATATCTATATATATATATATAGAGATAAGATCTTTCAAGCCCTAAGTTTTGAGAAAGTCATTGAGTCCAGACATCCGCTTTGAGATTTTAACACAAAAATTTGAGATTTTAACACAAAAATTTAGAACTGCAAAATTCCAGAATATTTGAGATTTTAACAATGTTAAAATCTCAAATATTCTGAAATTTTACAGTTCCAAATTTTTGTGTTAAAATCTCAAATTTTTGTGTTAAAATCTCAAAGCGGATTCAGGACTCAATGACTTTCTCTAATAAGTTGGGCTTAAAAGATCTTATCCCTATATATATATATATATATATATATGTACGTACCCGGTTTCATTATAAGGTGCGAAAATAAGTTTTCCACCTTTCATCAGGCGTTGGGCTATGTGATCAGTTCGTTGTTCTTCTGTTACACCGTACATATAAGGTGACATCATGTATGGGCACATGAAACCATATCTGTCATAAGGAATGTCCTTATGATCTTGGATGAACTCAACTAAGAACCTACACGCACGTTATTCAATAAACAACAACATATCGCATTATTTATATATAGCTTGTAAAGTACGCAAGATATTAAAATAAATATAAATTTCGACACAAAACAATTCAATTAAATAACTCACTTGATCCAAACGATCAAATGTTGAGCATCAATCACTACTACAAATTATAGCATAAACAACGCCACAATAAACAACGCAATTCGCTACTTGCGTTGTTTAATTTAATAAAAAAACAACGCTTAAAATATTTGCGTTGTTAATTCTTTTGGCGCCAGTCCTTAACCTAAGATAAAAACAACGAAGAATATTTATAAACAACGCAAAATTAAAACCAACGCAATTAGCTAATTAATAGTAGGACTAAAAACAACGGTTCTAATTAAGATAAATTTCGTGGGCTTTAATGAGAGTTTAAACAACGGTTTTAGCACTTACCCGTTATTTAAACTCTATAATAACCGTTGTTTAAACTATGTTTTAACAACGGTTAATAGCTTTTAACCATTGTTTAAACCCTAATATAAACAACGGTTTAAGTTATAACCGTTGTTTAAACTAGGTTTTACCCGTTGTTTAAAACCTACCATATAAACTATATTAGGTTTAATCAGAATTTTTTTTTTTAAAAAAAGCGTGAAGTTGAATAGACTCGAGTAATATTTATGTTGGGCTTTGTAGGGGTTTTTGGTTTTATTTCCAATATATGGCGAATGTATACTCGTCTGAATCGTAAAAATGGAGTAATTGAGATTTGAAGCCGGTTAAGTGTCGTTTTGAGTGATCTAGTGTTGTGTTAGTTACTAAATATTAAACTTTATAAATAAGACTAGTAATAATCACAAGATATTACTGTGATACACTGATACCCCGTACTTCCGTATATTTAAATATTTTAAGGTCGAGTTAAGTGGTGTTCAGATTATTTAGTTTAAGTCGAGCCGTGAATAAATAACAAAAATAAAAGTAAGAGTCAAGTAAATAAAATTGACCAAACCCAGACTCATCTAATACCCACCCATCTAATAAAATGATAATGATAATGTAATACCCCGTATTTTCGTGTCTTGAGTAAGGTTAATGTCACGTTTTATATCTTGAGGTCGAGCATAGAAACGGTATTATTATATTCGAGTTAGGCCTTGAATTAAATAAAAATAAAAATAAAAATAATAATAATAACCTAATAATTTAAATAATAATGACATAACAATAATAGTAAAAATAATAGGTGTAGTAATAAGAATCAATAAAATAGACTCAAGTACCAATTAAAATACACTCTCAAAAACAAAATAAATTTCAAAACAACTGAATTAAAAAAAGAGAGAAAGAGATCGTGGAGAAGGGAGGCGAGCACAGAGAAGAGAAACGAGAGAGGAGGGAGTCTCGCGTACACCACCACCTCCCTAGCCTTAAACGTCGATTTCACCACCACCACGCACCACCCACGCTACTGCAACCACCATCCTCGCCACCACCGCTACCGTCAGCCGCACCATCCCCTACCCTATCGCACCCATGTCGCCGGTTTCGTTAGTTTCAGGCCTCGTTTGCCGAAGCTCAGGTGGTTTTCATCAGGTTTACGAGTCCTAGGTTGGCTATTCGAGTAATTGAAGGTATAATCTCTAATTAATCGTTTATTTTGATATTTTCGTTTAACCCTAACCCTAGAATTTGGGGGTTTTTGATTTATGGTCGATTCTCTTGAATTAATGTCTCAATTAGCTAGTTTTAGTGTGGTAATTGATAGTAGTGTGGTTTTGTTGTAGAGTATGGCCTCGTAAAGGAACGATTTTGACGTTATCGAGTCGGGTTCGTGGTTTCCTCCTCTCAAGGTAAGGTTATCCTTACTTAGCTCGTAGGTGTACATTGTGTAGACTGCGGAAAGTGTATGAATTGTGTGTGATTATAGCCAAATGTATGTGTGTGCGTGTGTGCGCAGTAAGAGTCGCACTAGTACAAAAACAATATTTGGCTAGAAGAAAAGACTACGGTTGTGATAAATAACCGTAGCCATTAATACATTAATATTAGGATTAATTAAAGGCTACGGTTGTTATTAAACAACCATAGCCAAAAAGATGATTCGAAGTTTGTGGTTTACAAGAAACAATCTTTTGACTCAGAAACCACCCAAAATCAATTCTTCATGTCAAATTTTACTTGATTATGCTTTTATTTCCCCTGATTTATTAATTTACTTATGTCAAAACATTTAGGATTCAAATCTTCAGTCAGTAGCCTCTTACACGAAAGAGTTTCTATGGTTAGGCTTCTCATGGACTTGTAAGAAGAAGCGGAGGCATTACAAAGAGTTTTGTCGCAATGGATTTAAAATTTCGGTATTACTCAGCTCTCAGCTTTCATTTTAACAATATCTTAATGTTTAGGTGACTTGTGCCTCGATGAACATATTAAATCGTCTTGTGTTTTTATCCTGACTTTGTATTTATTGTTTAAAGGTGAATGAATTTGTTCATGTGACTCAAATAAAAGGTTATTGTTACATTCACATATACTCTAATTACTCACTTTTACTTCACTTTCCATTTATTAATTTTGATATTTTACTTGAGTTGAGGCTATTGTATCCATTTTAGGCTCTTTCTCGAAGTGATGGTAGGTGGCGGTATAGTTTAGTTCTCACAAACCTCAGTAACTTAAGTCCTCGACTTACAGCTACGCCTTGATTTACTACGGTCGTACAACCGTAGCCGTATGCCCTTTTTAACCGTAGCCGTAAGTGTTTTTCGTATTAGTGTCGGTTGTGGTCGAATTAAGGTGGTCTGCGGAGTATTACTACTATTTCTTCTTCTTCTTTGTTTCGTTTCGATCTTGTATCCTTTACTAAATTCGCTTCTTGTTTAGGTGTGGTGTTCTTTGTGACCAGTAGTGTATGGTCTTTACTCCCTTGCCGCGGACTTCTGCTGTCTTGCTTTGTTTTTGTGCTGTGCTGTATGCTGCTATTCTCCGAGGTATGCTGTGACTGTTATTAATACGGTCCTTGTCCTCTGTTGTCTGCTACCGTATCATAGGTTGATGTGCTATTGGCTTTTTTATTCATTTATTTGTTGTTGTCGCTGCTATGATTCGTTGCTATTGGTGCGATTATTATTACTACTGTGGGTCGAGTGTTGGGTACTAATGTTGGCCGTGTTGTGGCCTCGTGCTTAATCGAAACAACGCTGTGTTGGTGTGGGTAGGACGTTGTGGAAGTTGTGTAACACGATAAGCTTGTTTTATATGTTCAAATGCTTAAATTTGAGGAAAGTATCATTATATGTTCGGTGAATATGTACAATAGCTCATGTGAATTTAATATTTTTTAGAGATTGAATGTTGTTGATTTGTTATGTGTCGGTGAATATGTACAAGTTAATAAAGTCTAGACAAGTAGTGATCACACAAAGGGTAACTAATAACTTCATTCTTATATTCTTATAGTAAGTTCTTTTTTTCCCAATTTTATTATTTTACATAAGATTTTTTAATTCTTTGTATTTTACTTGTGCAGTATGTCGCTAAATGTTTGCCTGGATCCTCATATACGGCGAATGAAATCGACGAGATAAGAGATTTGTGGGGCAAATTCGTACTTGCATATAAAGACTTAGCCTCAGACGACTTAGTAATATAAGTATGTATGCATAATGCTACTCTTGCTTCTCATGTGTTATGTGATAATATTTCTGAATTTGGTTTAAGCGTTGTATGTTATTACTTGTAAATTTCGTTTGAACGTTGTGTATAATGTTGAATTTGAAGGGATTGTAATGTTTTTTGGCTCCTGATGCGTATCGCAAATTTAATTGTATTATTAAATTAAAATAGCTATTTCGTAAATTTTTTTTTTTTAAAAAAAAAAACAATCAAAAACAACGGTTATTAGCTAATGGCGTTGTTAAAAATTACGTTGTGTAAAAAAAAAAATATAGCTAGTGAGAAAAGTAAAAACAACGGGTATACAAATAACCGTTATATATATTTGAGCAAAAACAACGGTTATTTCAAATAACTGTTATTTTTGCTCAAATATAAACAACGGTTATTTATATACCCGTTTTATTTAATAGAGCAAAAACAACGGTTATTTGAAATAACCGTTGTTTTTGCTCTAACATAAACAACGCCTTATCAAAATTTTTGCGTTGTTTAATATTAAACAACGGCCCAAGATACAACGGGTGTTTTTGATAAAAACAACGGCTTTTATGCGTTGTTTTTGGTAGTTTTTGTAGTAGTGAATCTTTCGAAGCCCATACCAATCAAGCAGTAGGCTGTGCGACAAATAAGACGGTAATTTATTCCCCGTCACTTGCGCTGGGAGAGTAATCTGAATCATACTACCCTGTTGAAAGCGAGTTAATGCTTCTCCATGCAACTGTGTCATTGTTTGTGTTCTCACTTTCTCCATAAACGCCTTTTTTGTATATTTATTAGGTAAGGACATCGTTTGCTGACTCGAGCTCGCTAGGTCAATTGCTTTTGAGCTACTCTCAACGTTCTACAAAGAAAAATATAATCGTTATCAACTCCCTCTCATCATTTGCTTTATTAAAGTCGTTATTGTTAGATATATAGTAGTAATACCTTGACATCAGGAATACTAGGTTCGACTTGGTTGTCCGTTTTCCTCAACTCCCTCTCATCATTTGCTTTATTTTCCTATAACAATAAAACATGTCAAAGGTTTTTGAAATAACCTTTTGTACTATCATTTTAAAAGACACAAGAAAGCACAAAAAAATTCAATTCACGTTTAAGTTATTTATAAATATAAGTTATAAGAACTAAATAACCTCATCAAATAGAGCCTTTACTACACTCTTTGAAGATGTATCTCCATTCTTCCCAATAATATTGGATTGACTAACCTGAAAAATAAATAAAGTGTATTAATGATGTCGATAATATTACATAAACTAATAAATTATTATGTCATTGAATTGATTTATTATTAATTAAAGTCGTTATTGTTAGATATATAGTAGTAATACCTCGACATCAGGAATACTAGGTTGGACTTGCTTGTCCGTCGTTATCAACTCCCTCTCAGGAATACTAGGTTGGACTTGCTTGTCCGTCGTTATCAACTCCCTCTCATCATTTGCTTTATTTTCCTATAACAATAAAATAATATTTTGAAACATTCTTAACAAGATAAGATTATAAACGTATTTTTTACAGTAACTTATACTTTGTATTTCAACATACATTTTTGCAGGGACTTAGTATAGGGGGCTTAGTATGTCCTCAAAAAATTTCAAATCAAAATAAGAACGTTTACATTTTCAAAACTATTTTATTCCACAAGTGCACAAATCTGCCAAAAACAAGTATTTTCACAAAAATTATTCAAGTACTTATTCAATTTCACAATGCAACCTCAACACCAACAACAACAACAACAACAACAACAATGCAACCGTTGGAATTAGATTATGTTACCTTGTCACCGTTTTTCTTAGGCCTCAATTGAGCAGGATGCACATATGCCTCAGGCCACTGGACAAATGAATGTACGGCATCCTTTAAAGTCACCAACTCATCACCAACCGGGACCGGTAGATGAACTCCTTCACAGTTATCAAAAACCTTCTTGATCTCCACTTTTAGGTGTTTATCTATTAGAGCTCTGCCGTGAATAAGCACCGTATTGACCGTGTCACGGTAGAATGCATAACCGGCCGCAACATCTTTCCGTTTCCCTTGAAAAGGTACAGTTAGACCACAAGCGTACTTGTCACCTCCCTACATTTGTGAACATTAAATATTTACAATTACATAAATTATATTTGAAAAATTATAGTAAATCGTAATTAACGTTACCATGCCATAGATCGGTATCCTTTGCACCAGCGGTGTTTCGAAATCCTTATTAGAGCGCTGCTTATCCTCGTTATGTCCACCCTTGTCAGGGTAAAGCATCTTTGGGCCACTCGAGGAGTAGTCGCTGAAAATGCGTGGCCACGCTCGGTAAGAATCTACGGTAGATTCCCCGGTCAGACAGCTACTCTCCTTATCGAGGAAACCACTCACGATATATATCTCAGGATGCAAGTACGACCTGTAAGACACCTTGCATCGAGTGGGAGATGTGAAACGGACATGAGAATTGGTAATGCACAACTTGTCTCGGACAAGTGGGAGATTGTTGGAGTATGTGTCCTCCACAATAGTGCGATTACTTAATAAATCTCAATTAAGGAATACAAGGGGATAATCCTGTATTATTGTCAATTGATTAACGTAAATCAATAACGGTTGGCTGACTAGAGTTTGACGTTATTGTCGTGAGAACGGCGGTAATCAATTGATCCCTTTAAGTCACACCTATAGGAACGTACTCCAAATATTTAAGCTAATATATTGTATGAGATACGATTATATTAGTAACTTGATAAATTGACTAACGGTTAGTCAGTGTTTTAATTTAGAGAGAAATCGAGTTGTGAACTCGGATGATTTAATTTTATATCGATAAAATTATTAGAGGAGATGAGAATTAGTAATTAACTGTTAATTCACTAATCATGTACATTTTACTAATGAGATTAGTAAAAATACAATTCTTAAATATGTGTAAATGTACATATATGTTAAAGAAGAGTTGTGAGTTCAATTTGATAATTTGTACTTTATCATATTAGATGATTAAGTGATAAATTATAAGTATTTGTGGGACAAATATTGAAAACAAATTGGACCCATAATGAGGCCCCTTAAACCGTCCAAAGCAAGGAGAAGGAGGGAGAAAAGATTCCTTTTTGTCTTTTGTGTTTGTTCTCCTCAGACGCTTTAACATAATGATGACAAAGCTTGCAATTGTTCTTAACAATGAGAAAACTTTTCCCTTCCTCCATGCACTAGGGTGGCCGGCCTCTTGGGAGTATTATGCACTCTTTGGCTTTTCTCATTTAGTCTATATAATAGCATAATAAGAAAGAGAAAAGGAGGCATGCATTTCTCTACACTCTCTTCCATTCTCTAACTCTCTCAAACTCTCTAAAACACTTATATTATTCACTATACTACTAAGTGTTAGTAGTAATAATAATATTCAAATATTATCAAGTTATACTAAGTTATTTCGAGATCAAAATACTTAGTATTTTTGGTAGTAGTTCTTGGGTGCATCTTTTAGGAGGTTTCCTCTTTGGAAACTTGGGTTATAAAGGAGGATCATCCTAAGCTTATTCTCAAGAAACAAAAATAGAAAGGAGTTCTAGTTTTGTGCCCTAAATTTCCTTTAAGAGAAAGGTATAAATTTCTAAACTTGTTAACAATGTAAATTTGTACTACATATATCTTGCTAAATCAAATTAGAGTAATTTGATTTACACTAATATTTGATTAGTGAAAGGGATCCGATCCCTACAAGTGGTATCAGAGCCAAGGCTTGTAGTTACAAATTTATTTTGTTGATTTTGGAGTTTTATGTATTTATTGAGAATAAATAACATAAAATCCGAAAAATAGTGTTAAAAATGGTTTTAACACGAGATTTTTATTGCATGCAAAGTTTCTGGTCTCATGAAGTTACTGGTCAAATTTCGTATTTTTTGAAATTTGTTTGCTAATTAAAATGTTTTTTATACAAAACCGAGTCAAAAAGTGTGTTTTTGGCTAAAATAATTACTATAAATAGTTATAGTTCGAATTTGGTCACGAAATTTTTACACAGTGATACTTCATATTTATACATTCTGCATGTAAATTTTCAAAGTCAGATTTTGAGTTTTGAATATTTATTCATTTTTGGTTTAAAAATCGGTATAATATGCATTTTAATGTCCTAAATATAGTAAACTTTGTTTTCTGGACATGAAATTTATACCAATATTTTTATACATTATGAGGATGCTCTCGTATAAATTTGGGTTTTTTCCTCACTGTTTTAGACGTTTCTTGATTTTATGAGTTAAAATCGATGAAATCGTATGTTATTTTATATAAAATAATTCGTAAATATTTTCTGACCAAACTTTTCATTTTTGGTATTCTGGAAGTGTTCCAGAATATACAAAATTTTGTCAAAATAAAAATGGTTTTATTTTATTTTATAATGATTTTATAAAGCTTTATTCATAAATAGTTATGATTAAAGTTAAAGTAATTAGCAAATGACCACTATTATGAACTAAAATCACCATGAATTAGTGAAAACTAATTTTTGGTGTTCTAAATCAGTTTAGAAGTTTTGGTTCAAGCTTAAAAGGTGTTTTAAGCATTATTGATTAATATGAGATTAATCGATTTAATATGAGATCGGTTTTAAACGAATTAATGCAATTATTGTTTAGGGCGATTTTGGCATGTTTTTATTTATAAGCTTTACATTATGCATGTTTGGATGAATGTTTATTATTGAATGAATGTTTGTTCTTACTAGTATGGCCATAGTTGTTATATTTTTACCGATATTGCCCGTAATGAAAGGGAATATCGTGTGGGTTTGTAATTAAATGCGATCTCAGACGCGGTTTGTAATTTAATAGTTTATTTTATTTATAAATGTATAATAGGATTGCTATGTATTCATTTGTAAATCATACTTCAGAATTATTTGTAAATCGAAGACCGGTGATGGAGATCGACTTGGAGCCTTAGAAGTGTTCTAAAGCTTGCAAGGAGGAGCTTGGATGGGATCCATATGAAGAGGGACCAAAGGAGTTGGTTTCCAATTTGTAACTCCTTGTATTTTAATTACCTTTAGGTGGCCATACTAGGTTTATGCTTTTGCTTGCTATGCTTGTTTGATTGCTTATTTATTCCGCACACATGCCAAAATCGCCATGCATGCCACGTTATCCCACTATGATTGTCGTTTTTAGGTCGCCATTCTTAAAATTAGTTCACTTATAAAGAATTTATATGACTAAAAATTGACAAGATCACCCACATTTTAACAAATGAATTGAGTTTAAGCCTTTCCAAATGTAGCGACTATGAACCCCATGTTCGTGAGGACCTCCGCAACGTGGAACCTTGTTACCATGGGTAAGTAGTGGGAGGAAGTCCCTTGCTAATTTGGTTTGGACTCAACCGAATAAGAGTTATTTGGGGCTAAAAGATGTATTTTAAAGAAAATCATCAACCAAGCATTCTAGTGTAGAATTAGTCAAGTGTTGACTTATCGCTTTTATATAAAAGGAAACATGAGATGTCTAATTTTATATGAAAAACGAGTCTTGGAATCATTTATATAATTTCGTGAGATCATTATATAAATGGACATTTGTTTTAAAAATGAGTTTTAGCAAATGTTATAAATGAACAATGAATGCTTATATATTTCCTCATATTTATTGTAGAATCGCTTATCGCAATGGCATCATCATCATCAACTCCCGCCCATTTTGGGCAAAGATTCATGGTTGCGAACCGTGATGGATAAATGTATCCTCAAGGATGACGGTAGCAACTTCGTCGAATGGGATTCGACAATGAAGGGCGCCGCGACATCTGACAATGTGCTCAAGCACCTTACCGATCAACCACCCAATGAACCCACTTTCGATCCGGCGCACGAGCCGCCTATGATGAGTTTATGAAAGTGGACAATGACGTGAAAAACGTCTTAATTTGGTCCATGGCACCCGCTCTCAAACTCCGATTTGTCACTCAAAAAAGTGCATATGCGATATTCACTCGAGTGACAACTATGTTCTCCAAAGCACCGCAAATTAGGCTTTATGAAGCCGCGGTGCGGTTTTTCGATGCAAAGCTTGAGAGGAACCAAAAAGTTGGTCCTTATGTGCTCAAAATGATTGAGCAAATAGACACTCTTAAGCGTCAAGAGTGTGCTATACCCAAGGCTCTTGCGATCAACCGCATCCTTCATTCTCTTCCTAACAAGTTTGCTCATTTTCGAGTAAACTATAACATGAACAACATGGATAAGAGTTACCATGAACTTCATGCTCTCTTGGTCCAAGCCGAGAGGGATATGGAAGTGAATGAGGTGGAGAAGAAAGATGTTCTCTCCATGAAAATGAAGAACATGAACTTGGGAGTAAAGAAGGGGAAGGTGGCCAAGAAGGGGCCATCTAACATTGGCAAGGGTAAGGGAAAGGCTATTGTGGAAGGTGTTCCACATAAGCCTAAGCCCAAGATCAACAAGGGAAGACCCCTCAAAGACACTTGCAAATATTGCAATGAAGTGGGTCATTGGATGCGCAATTGTCTCAAGTATAAGAAGGATCTCAAGAATGGATGTGCGACATCCAAAGGTATTCCTTCTAATCTCTATATGATTGACATCAATCATGCTTGCATTTCTACATGGGTATTGGATACCGGATGTGGATCTCATCTTTGTAATCATTTGCAGGGAATGAGAAACGTGCGAGCTCTAGCCAAGGGTGATGTAGATCTCCGCATGGGCAATGGAGCTAGAGTAGCGGCCGTTTCCGTGGGAACTTTTGTACTCGCTCTTGCTAGTGGTTTAGAGTTGCTTTTGAATAATCAAGTTATTTTGTACCAACTCTAACTAAAAACATTATCTCCGTCTCCGTGTTAGATGCGGAAGGCTTTTGTTTTATGATTAAGAACAACCGTTGTACTTTTTCGTTTAATGAAATGGTTTATGGTGAAGCTATTTCAATTGGAGGTATTTATGTTTTAAATGATGTTAATGATGTTTATCATGTCGAGAACAAGAGGCTCAAAACGAATGAATCAAACAAATCCTACCTTTGGCATTGTCGTTTAGGTCACATAAATGACAAACGCATAAAGAGACTTGTTGCGACTAAGGTTCTCAAACCATTTGATTACGAATCATATGGTACATGCGAATCTTGCCTCTTAGGCAAGATGACTCGTCAACCCTTTAGCGGTAAAGGGACACGAGCAAGTGAGGTTTTAGGACTCATACATACCGATGTGTGTGGTCCATTAAACATCACCGCTAGAGGAGGATATCATTACTTCATTACTTTTACCGATGACTTAAGTAGATATGGTTATGTCTACTTAATAAGGCATAAAAGTGATGCTTTTGAGAAATTTAAAGAATTTCAAAATGAGGTTGAGAACCAATTAAACAAAAGGATAAAAGCACTGCGATCGGATCGTGGTGGCGAATATCTAAGTAATGAGTTTGATTCACATCTTAAGAATTGTGGTATTATATCACAGTGGACTCCTCCGGGCACACCACAATTGAATGGTGTTGCAGAAAGGAGAAACCGAACTTTGCTTGACATGGTTCGGTCTATGATGAGTCAAACTGAGCTTCCTGGTTCATTTTGGGGCTTTGCACTGTTATCTGCTGTTTTCTCACTAAATCGAAATCCGACTAAAGCGGCCAACAAGACTCCATATGAGATATGGATGGGAACGGTTCCCTATTTGTCATTCATGAGAATTTGGGGATGTGAGGCATCTGGCCAAGAATAAACTGACGATAAGCTCGCCTCCAAGGTCCGACAAATGTCTATTTGTAGGTTATCCTAAGGAAACCTGTGGCTATTACTTCTACAACCCTCACGAGAACAAAGTGTTTGTGGCTCGTGATCTTTGCTTTTTCTAGAAAATGAATTTATTTCTAAGAAACAGTGGGAGAAAATTTGAACTTGATGAAGTTCAAGAGCCACAAACCGACGCAGTAAGATGAGGAAACCGCTCTCATCTTCTCACACTGATTATAGTCCCTAGGAGGTCGTGAAGAGTTAGTCAACAACCTGACTGCTACCTCAGAACATCGAGGAGGAGGGTGATTTGTTGTTATTCGAAAGCAACGAACCCTCGACCTACAAGGCGCTATAAGTAGCCCTAACTCAACAATGGCTTGAGGCCATGAAATCGAAATGGATTCTATGTACGAGAACCAAGTTTGGGACTTGGTAGATTTACGAAAGAGTGCGACCCTTCAAAGGTAAATGGATATTCAAAATCAAACTCGGCATAGATAAACATATTGATGTTTACAAAGCTAGATTGGTGGCAAAGGGCTTTTCACAAGTCCAAGGTATTCATTATGATGAAACCTTTGCACCAGTTGCTATGCTTCGATCCATAAGGATAATCTTAGCGGTTGCCGCATTTCATGACTATGAAATATGGCAAAAGGATGATAAAACCGCCTTCTTGAATGGGATTCTAGAAGAGGAAGTGTTCATGACACAACCTGAAGGTTTTGTAGACACATCCAACCCTAAGAAAGTATGCAAGCTTAAGAGATCCATTTATGGTCTTAAGCAAGCATCGAGGAGTTGGAATCACAGATTCGATCATGTTATCAAACAACATGGATTCGCTCGTAGTGCCGAGGAACCTTGTTTGTACATGAAGTTTAGTGGGAGCAAGGTAACCTTCCTTGTTTTGTATGTGGATGACATACTACTGATTGGAAATGATATTCCAAGTCTGAACTCGGTAAAGGTGGAATTGGGAAACCATTTCCAAATGAAGGACTTGGGAGAGGCACAACGCATCTTGGGTATCCGGATCTATAGAGATAGATCCAAAAGGATACTAGCATTGAGTCAAGAAACTTATATCGATAAGATTCTTGATAGGTTCAATATGAAAGACTCCAAGAGAGGCTTTCTTCCGATGAGTGTAGGAATAACATTGAAGAAATCTCAATGTCCTACGACTCTACTTTAAATTGAACGCATGAAATTGATCCCTTATGCTTCCGCCATTGTAGGATCAATCATGTATGCTATGATGTGCACTCGTCCCGATGTCGCCGCTTTGAGCATGACGAGCCAGATCAAGCTAATCCCAGAGAATCACCGGATAACAGAAGAACATCCTTAAGTACTTGAGAAGAACTAAGGATTCGCTTCTAGTGTTTGGAGGAGAACTTGAGCTACGTGTAAAGGGTTACACGGATGCAAGTTTCCAAACCGATGGGGATGATCCAAATCCCAATCCGCTATGTCTTTATGTTGAATGGAGGAGTCTGTTTGTTGGAAGAGCTTCAAACAGAGTGTCACCGCGGATTCTACGACTAAGTCGAGTATTTGGCAAAGATCTGAAGGTCGCTAAAGAAGCGTGTGGATTCGGCAATTCTTGGATGGACTAAGAGTAGTCCCTAGTGCCGTGGATCCACCATCGCTTATCGTGATAACAGTGGGGCCATCTTTCAAGCAAAGGAGCCCAAGTCTAGTAACAAGTCTAGACACGCTGAGGAAATACCACGTTATTAGAGATAATGTGGAAAGGAAGGAAATTGATATTTGTAAGGTTGGGATGCACGATAATATCGCCGATCCTTTAACCAAGCCTCTTTCGAGGGCTAAGCATGACGCGCACACCGCCTCCATGGGGTCATGCGGCGTATGCCGATTTCCTTTAGTTTCAGAATATGTAATTGAATGATGTATACTATTACATATATGAAAATAACATTCATTATTTTATCTTAAGTCATTATTGAATGCATACTTTGTTTATCCGAATATTTGTGTGACAACTTTGAACGTATTCAAGTGAACGGCATAAACTAAGTATTTGGTCCCTAGTCTCTCATATGAGGTGACGTCTCCGAGAGACTAGATTGCAAGTCGATCGATGGTGGGTTCAACACCATAGCGTCATATGAGATGACCGATCGTTTGCATGTATTGCATCGCGAGACACTCGCTTCGGCAAATGACGCTTATAGAATTCCTTTTCAATGAGATTGAAACCTGGTCGTGGTGGGAATTTCTATAGTATTCCTTTGAGTCGATTCTTTGACCTGAACCGATTGTCGAGCCTGCGCGCTCCGAGTGACTTTCATTTTTGTCCTAAACCATGCCGTGAAAGGGGGTTATAAGGGCATCTTTGGGGTCATGGTGATCTGCATTATACAGTACAATCGAGTGGAAGGAAAATGTCCACCCTTGACAGGGTAAAGCATCTTTGGGCCACTCGAGGAGTAGTCGAAAATGCGTGGCCACGCTCAGTAAGAATCTACGGTAGATTCCCCCGGTCAGACTACTCTCCATATCGAGGAAACCACTCACGATATATATCTCGGGATGCAAGTACGACTGTGAAGACACCTTGCATCGAGTGGGAGATGTGAAACGGACATGAGAATTGGTAATGCACAACTTGTCTCGGACAAGTGGGAGATTGTTGGAGTATGTGTCCTCCACAATAGTGCGATTACTTAATAAATCTCAATTAAGGAATACAAGGGGATAATCCTGTATTATTGTCAATTGATTAACGTAAATCAATAACGGTTGGCTGACTAGAATTTGACGTTATTGTCGTGAGAACGGCGGTAATCAATTGATCCCTTTAAGTCACACCTATAGGAACGTACTCCAAATATTTAAGCTAATATATTGTATGAGATACGATTATATTAGTAACTTGATAAATTGACTAACGGTTAGTCAGTGTTTTAATTTAGAGAGAAATCGAGTTGTGAACTCGGATGATTTAATTTTATATCGATAAAATTATTAGAGGAGATGAGAATTAGTAATTAACTGTTAATTCACTAATCATGTACATTTTACTAATGAGATTAGTAAAAATACAATTCTTAAATATGTGTAAATGTACATATATGTTAAAGAAGAGTTGTGAGTTCAATTTGATAATTTGTACTTTATCATATTAGATGATTAAGTGATAAATTATAAGTATTTCATGGGACAAATATTGAAAACAAATTGGACCCATAATGAGGCCCCTTAAACCGCCCAAAGCAAGGAGAAGGAGAGGGAGAAAAGATTCCTTTTTGTCTTTTGTGTTTGTTCTCCTCAGACGCTTTAACATAATGATGACAAAGCTTGCAATTGTTCTTAACAATGAGAAAACTTTTCCCTTCCTCCATGCACTAGGGTGGCCGGCCTCTTGGGAGTATTATGCACTCTTTGGCTTTTCTCATTTAGTCTATATAATAGCATAATAAGAAAGAGAAAAGGAGGCATGCATTTCTCTACACTCTCTTCCATTCTCTAACTCTCTCAAACTCTCTAAAACACTTATATTATTCACTATACTACTAAGTGTTAGTAGTAATAATAATATTCAAATATTATCAAGTTATACTAAGTTATTTCTAGATCAAAATACTTAGTATTTTTGGTAGTAGTTCTTGGGTGCATCTTTTAGGAGGTTTCCTCTTTGGAAACTTGGGTTATAAAGGAGGATCATCCTAAGCTTATTCTCAAGAAACAAAACTAGAAAGGAGTTCTAGTTTTGTGCCCTAAATTTCCTTTAAGAGAAAGGTATAAATTTCTAAACTTGTTAACAATGTAAATTTGTACTACATAGATCTTGCTAAATCAAATTAGAGTAATTTGATTTACACTAATATTTGATTAGTGAAAGGGATCCGATCCCTACACGTTACGGGGCCGACCTTCATTTACCTTCCTCCAAATTTTTCCATGTATGTTAAATATATTCAATTCAATAATTAAATATATTCAATTCAATAAAAAAAGTTTATTGAAACTTCATTAATTTATTAAGTTTAGAAATTTACCTCATCTTGTTGCGACGATTTTGTGTTGTCGCCCTCAACAACCTTAAAAAAAAATAATATTTTACTTAGTAAATAAAATACGTGTTGCATCCGTCATGTTAATAAATATATATGTCTAAGTAAATTTAAAAAGTTATTTAATTACCTCATGATCACCCTCTTGATCTGGTTGCGATGCGTCAACGTCGTTGGCATTATCATCCTTACCCGTCGTGTCCTCTGCCGTTGTCTCGGTTCCAGATAATTTATCGATCATACCAAATTCCGCGCTACTCAGGCTTCCACCCTTGGCCATTTTCCTAACCATTTGGGCCATCATTTTGAGCTACAACAATATTTTTCAACAAATAAAAAAATAATTAACAAACATTGTAAAAAAAAATATTTTATCGATCATTTAAATAAATTAGGAACAATTTAATTTACTACCTGATCTTGCATACTACTAGCTGGCTGGTCTTTACGTGGTGCCCTCCCAAAAACCTTAGTCGATCCAACATGAGCTGGCATACCTAACAAACGACCCGGGTGATCCTTTCGCTTACTGGCCTTGGCAAGGATGTCCTCATTGCGATTAGGTTTCCATGTCCCTTCTTTGACCTCATCGACTACTTTATCCGGTTGATAGAAAAATAAGCCATGCAATCAATAAGTATTATAGTACGATGATAATAAGAAGAAAAAAAAAATGATAATGATTATTGAGTAATACAATGTTAGCTTTCATCCTTTGAGACGGTTCTGATAATTTCCCTGATTTGGGAGTGTGACCTAGGACCCATATATCATGTCGATTTAGTATTACGCCTTCTTCATCCTTTATCACCTATACATTCACATGAAAAAAATATATATTAATTAAACATATCTATAATAACACTTGTAATAAAAAAGACCGGTTTTTAAAATTGAAAAAATGGATACTTTAATTAATTATGTATATAAGTCTTACATTCTTCTTGGCGAGATCTATAAAACCGTCGCGACCGGTGTGTTGATAATGTTCTTTCTGTGCAATGTTTCTTTTATTCCTATCACTCAAAGCCTTCAAATGAAAAAAAATATATATATATATTAATATATATAAAAGATTGTGAATTAAATAAAATTATGGCAAATAATAATAAATATATACATATATATATATATATATATGTATATAGTAAGAGGTTCAATGAAGTCCTATAAATAAATGAAGTCCTTGAGTCCAAACATCCGCTTTGAAACTTTAACCCAAATATTTGAAATTTTAGCACAAATATTTGGAATGCCAAAATTCCTCAATATTTGGAATATCAACGTTCATAGGTATTCCAAATATTCTGAAAATTTGGAATTCCAAATATTTGTGTTAAAATTTCAAATTTTTGGGTTAAAGTTTCAATACGGATGTTTGGACTCAAGGACTTCATTATATATGTGGACTTCATATAACTTATCACTATATATATATATATATATATATATATATATAGAGATAAGATCTTTCAAGCCCTAAGTTTTGGGAAAGTCATTGAGCCCAGACATCCGCTTTGAGATTTTAACCCAAAAATTTGAGATTTTAACACAAAAATTTAGAACTGCAAAATTCCAGAATATTTGAGATTTTAACAATTGTTAAAATCTCAAATATTCTGGAATTTTGCAGTTTCAAATTTTTGTGTTAAAATCTCAAATTTTTGTGTTAAAATCTCAAAGCGGATTCAGGACTCAATGACTTTCTCTAATAAGTTGGGCTTAAAAGATCTTATCTATATATATATATATATATATATATATATATATATAGGAATAAGATCAGGTAAGAACAGTCCTTTAGGTAAGAACGGTAAGAACAGTCAAAATACATTATTAATATACATAAGGTACATTTAAAATTTAACGTGCGGGTTAGTCATGAATAATAGTTGATACACATTTTAAAATTTAGAGGGTAAATTGTCATTAAATTGAAATTTTCTTTCAAATTTTAAGGTACATTTTAACTATACTAAAAGTACATTTTAATTTTGAACTTGAAATATACCCAAAAATTTCAAATATAACTCTTAATTTTTAAATGTACTTGATTTATATTTATAATGTACCTCATAAAATGTACTTTATGTGTTAACCGAATGTATTTTACGTATATTTATAATGTACTTTAACTGTTCTTACCGTTTTTACCAAAGGTAGTGTTCTTACCGGAACTCAACCCTATATATATATATATGTATATATATATATGCATATATATATATATAGGGTTGAGTTCCCATGAGAAATACCCCTTATATGAGAAATATGAGAAATAATCATAACCATTGATTGTTTTAATCTAAGGGTTGAGATTTATAGTTTTTTGGTGGGGGAGATTTATTTATTTATTTATTTATTATTATTATTATTTTTTTTAATATGAGGGGAGATTTATTTATTTTTATTTTTTTATGAGGGTCGATTTATTTTTTTTGTTTTTTTTTTTTCTTTATGAGGGGGGGTTTATTTATTTATTTATTTCTTTATGAGGGAGGATTTTTTTTTTGGATAAATTCACGGGAATAATCCCAACTATTCCGCACCTTCCAATATTAATCCGAACTCAATTAATTCTCAAAATAATCCCACCTATTCAATAACTCTTCCAATTACATACTTTTTGACCTACAACCTTAAAAGCCGGTAAAATGACCCACATAATTGCAGCATTACTTTGTTTTAAAAAAAAAAAAAATCAAAATGTTATGGCATTATTTTCACTGTTTTAGTTTGGTTTTTCACTTTTACTCTTCTAGTTCCCCTCTTTATTAACTCACCCCTCTTCAATCCTAAAAAAAAAAAAAAAATCAAAAACATATTCAACCAATTCAAAATAAATTATTCATATAAATGACTCAACTTTGTAAGAGATTTAATCATTAAGCAAGAGGTTTTTATCAGTAGAAAATGACAGGAATTTCACTTGCTCTATTTTCTTAATTTTTCATTTTCTGTTAATTTTAATTACTTGTGTGATTGATTTTTTCATAGTATTGTAGTTGTTGGGTTTTTTCTTGTATTCATATCGCTTATAGGTAATTCGAATTGTAACTTCCGAAATTTTGGCATGGATGTTCGTTCTTAAGTAATGAATTTGGTTTGTCTTATTCGGGTTTTCGTTTAAGGACTATCATATCGTTGTCGGTTTTTATTTTTTTTACGTTTTTTTTTCTTGATTTTCTGAAACTGGTTGTTTGGGGAAAAAATGGGGCTTTTGTACAGAAAACTTGCAGGTTTATGAGAATGAAGAAGAAGCTCCTGCTTTCAAAATACACTAACCGACCCCACTAACTCACTAACCTGCAATTTCCGGTAAAAAGTTTCATTTAAGATGTAATTGGAAGGGTGGTTGAATAGATGGGATTATTTTGAGATTTAATTGAGTTCGGATTATTATTGGAAGGTCACTGATAGTTGGGATTATTCCCGTGAATTTATCCTTTTTTTTTTCATTTCTTTTTTCTTCTTCTTTTTTTTTTTTTTTCATTTTTTTTTTTTCATATTTTTTTTCTTCTTTTTTTTTTTTTCATTTTTTTCCTTCTTTTTTTTTTTTTTTTTTTTCTTGTTTTTTTTTTTTTTTTTTTTTTTTTTCATTTTTTTTTTTCATTTTTTTTCCTTTTCAATTTTTTTTTCATTCTTTTTTTTTTTGTTTTTTTTTTCAATTTTTTTTTCTAAGCCATTTTTTTATGATTTTATGTTCTTTTTTATCAATATGATTGTTTTTTTTTTTTTTTTCTTTTATATTTTTATCCTAAACATCCAACATAAAGTAAATGAAATGAACCTCGTATTTGAATGAAATGAATCTCGTATGTAAATGAAATGAACCTCGTATGTAAATGTAATGAACCTCGTTTGTAAATGTAATGAACCTCGTATGTAACTGAAATGAACCTCATTTGTTACTGAAATGAACCTCGTATGTAAATGAAATGAATCTCGTATGTAAATGTAATGAACCTCGTATGTAAATGTAATGAACCTCGTTTGTAAATGTAATGAACCTCGTATGTAAATGTAATGAACCTCGTATGTAACTGAAATGAACCTCATTTGTTACTGAAATGAACCTCGTATGTTACTGAAATGAACCTCGTATGTAAATGAAATGAACCTCGTATGTAAATGAAATGAATCTCGTAAGTAAACTTAATGAACCTCGTTTGTAAATGTAATGAACCTCGTATGTAAATGTAATGAACATCGTATGTAACTGAAATGAACCTCATTTGTTACTGAAATGAACCTCGTATGTAAATGAAATGAACCTCGTATATAAATGAAATGAATCTCGTATGTAAATGTAATGAACCTCGTTTGTAAATGTAATGAACCTCGTATGTGAATGTAATGAACCTCGTATTTAACTGAAATGAACCTCATTTGTTACTGAAATGAACCTCGTATGTAAATGAAATGAACCTCGTATGTAAATGAAATGAACCTCGTATGTAAATGAAATGAACCTCGTATGTAAATGTAATGAACCTCGTTTGTAAATGTAATGAACCTCGTATGTAAATGTAATGAACCTCGTATGTAACTGAAATGAATCTCATTTGTTACTGAAATGAACCTCGTATGTAAATGAAATGAACCTCGTATGTAAATGAAATGAATCTCGTATGTAAATGTAATGAACCTCGTTTGTAAATGTAATGAACCTCGTATGTAAATGTAATGAACCTCGTATGTTATTGAAATAATGTACATCCAGTTATAATAAAAATGTATCTCGTATGTTACCTAAACGTAACTCACTTGTTACTAAAATGAAAAAAAAATGAAAAACGAATAAAAATGAAAAAAGTTACAAAAAAAACAAGAAAATAAAATTACAGACATTAAACAACGAAAAAAATAAAATAAAAAAAAAATCAAAAAAAATCAAAAAGAAGAAGATTGAAAAAAGAAAAAAAATTTAAAAAAAAAACAAAGAAACAAAAAAAAATGGAAAACACAAAAGAAGAAATTAAAATAAAAAAATAATTTGAAAAAAAAAAAAAAAAGAAAAATAAAAAGAAAAAAAAAAAAAAAAACAAATCTCTCCTCACAAAAAAAAAAAAAAGAAAAAGAAATAAAAAAAAAAAAAAAAACAAATCTCCCCTCACAAAAAAAAAGAAAAGGAAAATAAAATAAATTAAAATAAAAAACAAATCTCTCCTCAAAAAAAAAAAAAAAAAAAACAATGAATATCAACCTTTATATTAAAACAATCAATGGTTATGATTACGTCTCATATTACTCACCTAAGTTCTCTATTTCTCATATTTAACCTAAATCTATATATATATATATATATATATATATATATATATATATATATATATATATATATATATATATATATATATATATGATCACATGAATCCCTTTATATTTGGTGCATCCTTTCAGACACCCTTAGAGCTATTGGATCTAATGAAATCAATGGTTGAGATTTCTTTATTTTTCTTTTTTTTTTTTCTTTCTTTTCTTTTCTTTTCTTTTTTATTTTTATTTTTTATTTTTACTTTTTTTGAAGATTTTTATTTTTATTTTTTTTTTACCTTTTTTGACTTTTTTTTTTTTTTTTTTTTTTTTTACGTTTTTTTTACTTAATTTTTTTACGTTTTTAAATTGTTTTAGATTTTCGCTATTTAATTATTTCATTGTTTTTGTTTTTTTTTTTTTGTTTTTAACGATTTTGTTATTTTTAAATTCTTTAATTTTTCAATTATTTGATTATTTCAATGTTTTGTTATTTTTTATTATATTAAGGTAATAACAAATAAACGTTAAAGTAACAATTGATTTAATAATTATATAAAATTTTATTACCATGATTTTGTCAAGTATTATAACTTAAAGTAACATGTACAAGCTATTAGAGTAACAGTTGTTACCCTTTAAAGTAACATTGATTGCACTTTGAAGTAACAATAATATCGTATCAAGAAAATATATGGATTAATAAATGTTTGTTAAAATAACACGTACAAGCTATTAGAGTTACAATTGTTACACTTTAAAGTAACATTGGTTTCACGTCAAAGAAATAGTAACATCGCATCAAGAAAATAGAAGGATTAATAAAATTTTGTTAAATAAAACGTAAAAGGTATTAGAGTAACAATTGTTACACTTTGAAATAACAGGCACATCGTATCAAAAAATACTTAAGGATTAATAAAAATTTGTTAAAATAACACATATAAGCTATTAGAGTAACAGTTGTTATACTTTGAGGTAACATTGAATATCGTATCAAGAAAATATATAAAAATTTGTTAAAATAACATGTACTCCGTTTAAGTTGTTAGAGTAACAGGAGTTACATTTTAAAGTAACATTAATTGCACTTCGAAGTAACAGTAATATTGTATCAAGTAATATAAGAATTAAAGGCAAAAAAAAAGTAAAAAAAAAAAAAATATTAGAGTAACATGTGTTACATTTTAAAGTAACATTGATTGCACTTCGAAGGAACAATAACATTGTATCAAGTAATATAAGAATTAAAGGCAAAAAAAAAATATTAGAGTAACATGTGTTACATTTTAAAGTAACATTGATTGCACTTCGAAATAACAGTAACATTGTATCAAGTAATATAAAAATTAAAGGCAAAAAAAAAATTGTAAAAAAAAAAAAATAAAAAAAAAAAAAAAAAAAAAAAAAAAAAAAAAAAAAAATTGTGAAATAAAAAAAAAAAAAAGAAAAAAAAAGAAAAAAAAACGTAAAAAAGAGGTTGACCAAACAATTTAAGAAAAAAAAACATAAATCGAAGAAAAAATTAGAAGGGAAAAAAAATCTAAAAATAAATTAGGAGAGATATCATGTGGTAAGATCTCAACCATTAGATCAAGTAGATCTAAGGGTTGAGGAAGGGATGCAGGACTCACCAAATTTGAGGGGATTCATGTGATCCTATTTCTATATACATATATATATATATATATATATATATATATAGAGAGAGAAAAGTTCTATCAAGTCAATGGTCTAGGGAAAGTCAGCAAGTCAGAATTGATTTTAACCAAAAAAGTTGATTTTAACCAAAAAAATTGATTTTAACCAAAAAAATTTTCATTTTAACAAAGCATAGTGAATTCCAAAATTTCACTAGGTTGGCCATCACTGGCCCTGAACCTACTGGGACAAAAAATTTTGGAGACCTAATCTCAGTGTTTTGTTAAAATCCATTTTTTTTTGGTTAAAATCCATTTTTTTCCGGTTAAAATCCACTATTTTGGAGAATCTGAAAATCTTGACTTTGCGACTCAAAATATTTAGCTGACTCAAAATAACTTATCTATATATATATATATATATATATATATATATATATATATATATATATATATATATATATATATATATATATATACCTTAAATTCAGGGGAGTTACGTTGTTTCTTAAAATTCTCCCACATTTTTGGACTGATCATTGGATAAATTTCTGGTGGGTTCGGCGAATCCAACGGCTCTCCCGTCTCTTCATCGAACAAGTATTTCTTGGCCACGGTATACCTCCACCCACGCAATGTATCTCCTACTTTATCCATACAATATCGTTCGTATTTATCTGGGACATTGTATGCTCTCTGTAGATAAAACAAATAACATAAAAAAAAAAAAAATCAGACTATGCTTGTTAGGTATTTTCATTGCTTGAAAAAATATATATACCAATATAATATTGTTTAAAGTTGAGGGTACCGGACTTGGGGGTGATCCCTTCTCGACGCCCCGCTCGCGCCCGCCCTCGAAATGCATCATGGGGCGGAATGCACGGCGCGGGAAAAAGGTGAATTTTGCAAGAAGCTCGCTCGCGGGAGCTTCGCTTTTTAGGGCTTGGCTCGCTCGAGCGTTCTTTTGCTTAATGGGGGAATGTCATTGCATGTAATTGTGACAAAAGAAGTATAGAATCCTTTTTTTGAAATGTATTTTTGGAGTCGCCACCAAATATTAAAGGAATTTGGAACCTATTCAATGCGTCTTAAAATATAAGACACGGATGTCTCAGATTTCAAGGTGCGTCGATATCTATCCGTCTGAGGTTATTGTGAAACCAGAGAGGATTCGGAGTGAGGTTACTTTTCGAAAGTTTTGACAAAATGTATTATGAAAACTGTAATAAAAAAGCCAACGTAAAAGTAGTCTTTACTAATTTGAAAACAAATGCTTTAATTTCGATATTTGGGCTAATAAGACGCTACGTACAAATGCAAATATATGACTCGATGAATACGTAAAATAAATGTAAGCCGTCAAAGCTATGACGATTTACTATAGGAAATGTACGTAAAATTACTAATTCATTGTATTTGAACTAATAACTGAACGTTATTCTCCGACTAGTGTTCAATTCTAAGATTTTATAAAACCCTCGGTTTTGCATGTTTAAGAGACTAGTTGAAACGGTACAGTTAAATGTCGAATCCGTGTTTTAGCCATAATTTAATGCATGAATCGAGAATTTGCGTAATGTAAAAGTGATGTTTAATTTAGTGATTTTGAGTCGTTTGTTTATGCGATATTGGCGAGGTTTAGACGAATCTTTCGACTCGAATTACTACAATCGTATTGCGAATACGGGTTCGTTAATGCCAATATCGGGGTGGGTTAAGGTAACCCTATAAGTCTCGAACGTCCAATCGGAAGGTAAAATTTCTTTACCTTGAAATGCAAAGACGGTTTTAGAGTGGAAACTTATAAGTGCGAGAGGCTTTTTGTGAGTATGAGTGTTGACTTGTATGTAAGAAGAGAGTGTGTTGAGAAGAGATATGAATGTTGTTGTAATTGTTGTTGTTTTGAGTCGAACAGGGGCTGCTATTTATAGCAAATGCTTCTTGTTTTATGCCTAATTGATCAGAAAATCGCCAGAGAACCAACGATTAAACATAAAATCGCTGAATGTCGAGGGGGAGAGGAAAATCGCCAAGATTCGCGATTTTCACCTCCTCTCTCGACAGATTCAGAGTATACGCCACCGTAGGTGTGTAAGACGTACTTGGCGAGTTGATTGACTTTTGGGTGTGTTACGTCAACTTGTTGCAAGTTGATTTAATCAACTTGTCATAAGTTGATTGCTCGGTTTTCGTGTTTCGTGTTTCGTGTTTCGGTTTTTCGTCGTATTTTCCGATTTTAGCTCGAAGTAAAATAATATTGTAATATATTATTTTACGACCTTGTGGGATTTTGTTTCGTAAGAATGTGACTCGGAACGCGTTTTGGTCCGTTTCGGGTGCTTGGGCCTTCTTGTGTGTCTTGGGCCTTTCTTGTGTGTTTGGGTCGTTTTTGTGTTCTTGGGCCATTTTGTGAGGCGTTTTTGTGTCGTGCTTGTGTGTATTGTGTCGACTTACGATTAAAATGACTAAATTAATATTCATTTTTACGAAATATGCAAATTCAAATTAATACGTTAAAAATGACTAAAATGTTTCAGACACTTATGTACCGTTTCGTCTCATTTTAAAACATGCATGAAAGTCCTTTTCGTCATCGGGTTTGTTTTTTGGGGGGTACGGATACGGGTATCTACAGAGCCCCCAGTTTGGCTGAGCTTGGACTAAAGCGCTAGTCAAACTTAGAAGATAGTATCCGGACCATTACAGTCTCGATACTATCTGACGACGCTAAGTATGTGTCTCGGGGAGAGACGAGGACTTAGTGTCGGGAATGCGGGGAGGGACGGCATGTTTAAGGACATGACGGTCCTGCATGTTTAAGGGCTTGCCGGCCTGCTGTTGTTTGGATGTCATTTGATGGCGTTTTGTAACTTGGCCATCTTCTGCGTTTTGCGTGTCTGCCGCGTGCTTGCTTGCGTATCTGTGTTTTGACTTTCTCTTCCGCAGAGAGTATGGGTGTCTGCGTTTTTGCTTCATGAAAGGAATTCGTGCTTCTGCGTTTTGATTTGAATAAAAGTGTGTGTTTTGTTTTTGTTTTGTATGCATTTGAAAGATATACGTATTTGACTCGTGAGGAGCATACGTATTTTTGATTTTTGACTCGTAAAGAGTGTCTGTGCTTGAAAATTATACGTATTGGACTCGTGAGGAGCATACGTATTTTGATTTGCAACTCGTACAGAGTGTATTTGTTTTGAAAGTTATACGCATTGAACTCGTGAGGAGTACACGTATTTTGCTTTGTAACCCGTTCAGAGTGTCTGTGTTCGAAATTTATACGTATTGAACTTGTGAGGAGGATACGTATTTTGATTTGTGACTCGTAGAGAGTGTATTTGTTTTTGAAAAACATACGTATTTAACTCGTGAGGAGTATACGTATTTTGATTTGTAACTCGTAAAAAGTGTATTTGCTTTGAAAAATACACGTATTTAACTCGTGAGGAGTATACGTATTTTGATTTGTAACTCGTAAAGAGTGTATTTGTTTTTGAGAAATATACGTATTTAACTCGTGAGGAGTATACGTATTTTGATTTGTAACTCGTAAAGAGCGTATTTGTTTTGAAAAATATACGTATTTAACTCGTGCGGAGTATACGTGTTTTGATTTGCAACTCGTAAAGAGTGTATTTGTTTTTGAGAAATATACGTATTTGACTCGTGAGGAGTATACGTATTTTGATTCGTAACTTGTAAAAAGCGTATTTGTTTTTGAGAAATATACGTATTTAACTCGTGAGGAGTATACGTATTTTGATTTGTAACTTGTAAAAAGCGTATTTGTTTTTGAGAAATATACGTATTTAACTCGTGAGGAGTATACGTATTTTGATTTGTAACTCGTAAAGAGCGTATTTGTTTTGAAAAATATACGTAGTTAACTCGTGAGGAGTATACGTATCTTGATTTGTGACTCGTAAAGAGTGTATTCGTGTTATTATTTTGTGAAATTAGGTTCTTGACTTGTAACGAACGCGTGTATTTTCGTGTTTTCATCATAATAGCGCATAAAAGAGTGGATTAATAGCGTAATGGACCGTCATAACCAGTCCAAACTAAAAATTAACCTGTGCCTGACCACTTAATCGCCAGAATTCTGGCGATTTAGTTAGTGTGTGTGCTATTTTTTTGTTCAAAAACACGGGTAGAGGGAGGAGTATTGCAAAACAGCCGAAATCAAAACCTAAGCACACCCTAATCGAAAAACTCGTCCTCGGCGATTTTTCAACCAAAATTCGTGATTCCGCCTCCTACGATTCGCAATGGACCAAGGTATGCACTCAATCAAGTTGCTATTTCGTGTTTTGAAGTCGGTTTGAGTCGGTTTTAACTGAAAATTCGTTTTTTAGGTTTTATGTTAAACCGTCTTGAATGATTCGAATTTTGCCATTATTGTTGCTTGAAATCGATGCTTGAGAGTAGTAAGAGGCTTGTCTTGCTATTGTTGATGATTGTATGTGAAAAACCCGGCTTGTGGGGCTGATTTTCGTGTATATGGTCAAGGGCGTTTTGGTCATTTTTCGTTTTTCGTCTCGGAATACGCTCAAAGTTTCAATGTAGGTTACCCATTAGTAGTATAATGCATGGGTAAATTTGTTTCGTTGAAATCGGCGCGAAAGTCGGATTTTTGGGTTAAAAACCGTGTATGAGGGGGGTGTTTTTGGTGGTTGTGCTATGTTTTTAACGTGTGCGACGATTTTGAGTGGCCTTGTCGTCCTTGTATGCTAGTGACGAGGCTTTGGGTGACGTGTGTGCGAAAAACGGTTTGAAAATCCGTGATTTTCGTGTGTTTTTGTGTGGGAGACGGCTTTTGGGTTGAAATTTTCGGTTCCGAAACTTGTCGAAAACTTTCGTCTTGGGTCATGATGACTTGTATGGTGTATGGCTTGCTTAGTTTTGCTGAGCATGTGTCATTTGGAGGTGTTTTGGAGTGTTTCGGAGTGTTTTTGTGTAGTTGTGCTAGGCTTCTTGAAACCGTTTTTCTTGCTTTCCGTGCTTTGGGCTTTGGATGTATTGCCATGTAGGCTGTTTGGGTTGGCTAAAGTGTTGGTTCGTGGGAGTTTAGGGCTTCCTTGGTCAAGAAAAGGCCATGAAAAGGCCGCTCTTGTAGTTTGCGTGCGTTTTGCAAAAGCTATTCAGTCGAGGTGTTCGGGACGTGATTTTTGTATGAAACTTTTTGTGGGTGTTCATTATGACCTGTATGTCGTATACGTGTCATGAACTGGGTATTTCTGTGTATCTGCGCCGTTTTAGCCTTATTTGTCAAAAATAAGCCTAAAGCGTATTCCCTGTTGCTTTGCTTGGTTTTTTGTCGTCTTCTGTACTTTCTAGCTCTTTGTTTTGGTTGTGTATGACGTATATATCGCATTCATGTTGTAATTTATGCATTTCTGTACTCCTGCGTTGTTTTGGCCTCGTCTGTCAAAAACAGGCCTAAAGCTTGCTTTTTGCTGTTTCGTCTGCTTTTCCTTTGCTTTTGCGTATCCTTGCTGTAACACCCCGTGTTAATTTAATTAATTAATTAGCTATCGAATACTAAATTCAAATTATAAATCTAATCTTAACTTTTAGCTCTCTCTTTTTCTTACACAAGCCACCCTATTCTTCATTGTACACCTACTTTAAATCATATTTTTGTTATTTACTTTTAATATCATTTAACAAAACAATCCCTTCGTTTAAATTATTGTAACCCGTATACATTTTTGAGACTTAACTTTAGAGGTCCGAAAAGTGATCATACGGACTCGAAATTTAACGAAACAAAAGCCTAAACCACCTAACTTTTCGAGACGGATTTAATGGTACAGTTTTCATAACCATTAGACAGACGAAACTAAAATCATTTTTTCTGTTTTCTTTCAAAGGTCTAATTTCGTTCCTCGAAACCTCTTATTCTATTTTTTTTTTTGCCGTCTCAACTTTTAAAATTTTATCGACTTCCTTGAACTTTTAAATATTTTCTTCAATAGCAAATAAATACTTTAGCCTTAATTTTTTTAAAATAAAACTATATCGAAAAATCGTCAAACACGCACACATTCACTTTCATCGCTTTTGACACCCGATCTTTTTAAAACTGATTAGTTTCGTAAAAGTTTTTAAACATCCATGGGACAAAGCATACACCAACTAATATTGTAGACTATTGTGCTTTAATGTGATGATAATGTTTGATTTTATTTTAATCAAACTTTAATTATCTAATTTCTTTACTTAAACTTTCCAATTGTATAACATGGCTTAAAGACTTTACAAAAGCAAAAATCAACCTACTCTACCTCCATTTTGTCGTGTAACATGCATCACACATCATCCCATTATTTTCTTGCTTTCTTTTCTTCCTAAATGATCAAAGTATAAGCTTTATTAGCTAATAAAGCAAAGCAAAACCTAAATTATTTATCCTAAAAGCTTACCAACTTGTTCCATTATATTCTAAGTGCAAAACACAATCATTTTGGGGCTCCAAAACAGCCTAGCTACTCCTCCATTTCTTCCTATAAATTGCTTCCATTTTTACTCCTAAAACACACTAATTAAAACACTAATATTACTCTAATAATTCCTAGTATCATTTAGCTAATTAGTGGGTATATTTGGAGCTTACTTACTACGGGTTTTTGAAGGTGAAGACGGGTACTTGAGTGAAGCTTTGGACTTAGATAATTTAATTGATCCGGATAACCAATAAGCTTGCCGATTAAGGTGACTAGTTATATCTCATATTATTCTTTTAGTAAATTAATTTCGTTTTTATTATAATTCTATAATTATGATTTTTATGTTAAAATATGTTTAAACATCATTTATGTGTGCTTGTATGATTTGTGTAGTATAATAAATGATAATAATTAAGTAAATAGTTTACTAGTAATATTGTAGTAAAATATTCATATGTTTAGTTAAATTGATTTTGAGCATTTTTAATTATGTGTCATATGATTTCTTTGTTTAGTTATGTTTTAGTTATGTTATAATCATATATAAAAATTATGTGAAATATTAACAATGAGTTTAAAGCGATTAAAATCGAAAATAAAAATTTATATACATACATAATAGCTCACGACATTCTTAATTAAACGGACCAAATTTAATCAAAATGAAATTATCACTAAAGTCACTAAAGTTAAATAATAATTAGAATTTAATTTTTGTATAAATCATTTTAGTTATAAATGAAATATATTAAACCGATTAAAAAGTATAACAATTATAAAAATGAATTAAATCGTGTGCTACTACCTTTGCAAATATTGGACTATTGAACTTGGACATACGGACTAAAATGAACCAATCACGACACTACTATTTTAAAAATGAAAATCGCTAAATTTAGTAAATAGATGACTAAATTTAAACTAAGTTTCAATTTTAAAATAAATACTATTATCACTAAATACAAAACGAACTTAACGACTTTAAAACTAGAAGTTTATACTTAGTAAATAAAAATGGTTTAGTTTTATACCTAAAATATCTTAAGTATAAAAATACGTATAAAATACGATGAAAAGTGAATGGTGAAAAATGAATAGTGAAAAATTTTATTAAGTATAGAAAAATTTAAAATGAATAAGTAAATGACTTAAAGTGTTTGAAAAACACTTAAATAAAATTGGACATATTAATCAATATTTCAATATAGAAATTTAAAAACATTAATAATTAACCACACTTCAAATAATAAACGAATGTGTTATGTGATCATATGAAACCTACAATTTAAATAAAACGTTTGACGATGAAACTAGGAGAGTCTAGTAACATGTGATATATAAATATCAAATAATTAATGAATATTGAGTAAGTTTAAATAAAAGGTCAAAGCTTGGGCCTCCGTTATGAAAACGTCAATCGTGAGTGAAGTGGGGTAAGATAGTCTTGAACTACGGTTACCACTATCTCGGTCTCTGACGCTGGTCATCCCGGTTAGTGTGGTTTTAGCCGGCAGCTTTATTGCTTAGCATGCTGCCCATGCCTTTACGCCTTAAGTCGTACTGCCTAAGCCGTACAAGATAATGAATATGCCAATTCTTTGTTGAATCAGTCTCTAGGAAATAGTCGTTTTATCCAGTGGTAAGGTGCTCTATGAATAGCATAGCCTACTCTTATCGAGGATACTCATATATGCATATTAGACTTGGGTTTAATTCACCTTATTTCGCTAGAGGTATCAGGGCCACCGCGAACTTTATGGATTTGGGTTTTGTATCGGCGTTATGGATTTGCGTCTTGTGTGACTTTATGGATTTGGGTCATACATCAGCTTTATGGATTTGGGCTGGATACGCGGTTCTGTCTCCTTGCCGTGTTTCGTTCTTAGTGGGCGCGACACTAGCATTCACTCTTACCACATGTAAAGATCACTTGACAAGATTATATCTGAAGTTCGAACCATTTCGAACACTAGACGATGAGATGCAAGTACTATAGTATTCGGCGTGGTTTACGAGTCGAGTAAGTCGCTGCACTATGGTAGTGAGATGCAAACGACTAGAGTACAAAGGCCTACTCAGTGGTCAGGCTCGTGAGCAGTATATGTTGTTTGATTAAATGAAAGTGAGTCAAAACCTTTTTGAAAACTAAAGACCACGACTTTCTGAAGTGAATCGAGTCTGCATGATGAGTATGTTACAATATGCTCGCTTTGTATGCGATCCGATATCGCTTTGTAATCTTGTTGTTATGTTGTGACACTATTGCTATGTTATTATCATTAATTGCCTTCATAATTGAATATCATGTTTATATGATTTATCGCTTAAACCGCATGCTTATTATGACTTATATGCCTTTATATGCTATACGTAATAAGCATGTTTACATTTTTATCATCATGTTATAGTTATAAAGCGATAGTAATAAACCAAAGTAATCGAAACCGAGGGGAAGTATGAGCGTAGGTAGTCATCGTCGCCAATGAGCATTCCCCATCAGTTTATTGTGCAGGATAACCGTGGACCAGGAGCTGGATTTTGGACGGGGCCACGAGACACTTTATTGCTTCACCTTTATTTGTTTTTGAGAGATTTGTAATATATGCAATAATACTCTTTTAAATTTCCGTACTTAGAGTTGTTTTATTCAACTCTTGAACGATGTTATAACATTTGGGTTTTTATGTATAATTAATGATGCTGGTTTAAGACTTAATTAATTTCCGCCTTAGTAATTAAAGTCGACTAAAAACCAGGTTGTTACAGTTGGTATCAAAGCTGACTCGTGACCGTAACATAAATTGCCTAATGCGGTTTATGCTTACCTAACGAGAGACACCTGGGCCGGACATTCATATCGTATGTCAGGCAAGACTACTAGGATCAAATAATGAATTAGATTTTTCTTTTATTAGATCACTTAAATAATAACTTAAAATCGCTTTAAAGTGTGAGGATGGGTAGAAACCGTAAGGATCGACCATAGACTAAGGACTTTTAAATAACGAAATTCTTCCCTCAAAATAAAATACACTAACTATCGTATGCTTGCTACTTGCTGAAGTGACTGACTAAAACTAACAACTATCCTCGGATATAAAATATAAATAATAAATCTGAGCCTCGGAGATTGAAGCGTCGAAGGAAGTACCAGGCTGCACGGAATGAAGATACCTAATAAATTCATAACCAACCCCATAAGAAAACGCTCTCTATCTTCTACCTTTTACTCTCTTCCTCTGGGAATGTACTAGATACATTTCAATGGAATGAAGTATCTAAACATCTGTGCTTACTTGCATAACTGCTGTTATTGCATTTATTTCGAATAAATTCCATCAACAATGAGCCTGCCTCCTAACATCTCTCTATACTAATAATTCCTTCACGTCTTAATCCTTTCAGAATGGCTGCACCTCCTATGACTAACGTGGAGCGAAAAATTTTGGCTGAAGAATCCTTAATCCGTTTAGCTGAAATAGCCACGGAAAACGCAAACCGTCAACATCAGCAAAGCGCATTCGATCGTATTTCACGTCATCGACCTCAAGAGTACTCGGGTTCTAGTGATCCTGTTGACCTCACAAACTGGCTGGAAGAAATGAAGAAACTCATGGATCTGACTAGGACGCCTCCTGAGGATAGGGTCAACATCGCCACCTATTACCTAAAGGCCGAGGCGAATGACTGGTGGAACGTGGTCAGGACCAATGAACCTGACACTACGTTCACTTGGTACGAATTTGTTGAGAAGATTGAAGGGAAATACTTTGGATATGAACTCCGATGCCAGAAGGAGGAACAATTCTTGAGTCTCAAAATGGGAGACTTGACACTCCAGGAGTACACCGAGAAATTTCAACGACTGGCCAAATTCGGGGCTACGGTTGCTCCCAACGAAAGGGCAATGACTCAGAGGTATCTGCGCAATATGTCTAACAGTATGCGTACCTACATGAGCACTGGCACCTACACTACTGTTGCTGCAGCGTATGAACGTGCGTGCAGTGTGTGGGCATCTTTAGAGTTGGAAAAGGCTGATGAGAAGCAGAAGAAGAAGGTGTTTGTGCCTTCTGTGGCACAGTCGAGTTATATTCAGAAACCGAGCTACCAACGCCCGAACCAGCAGAGGTCAAATTTCCAGAGGCCTGCATTTCAAAATAGGTTTTCTGCGGGGAACAACAACAGGGCCATGGTTGCTAGCGGAGGTCCTCAACCAGGTATGGGTCGTAGGGGATGTCAGTTGTGTGGCAAGGCGATGCATGAAGGGAAGCAGTGTAATGGGCAGCCAATTACCTGTTACCGTTGTAAGAAGGTAGGGCACAAATCAAACGTATGCCCTGACCGTGCAAACCTTCCACCTGCACCTATTGCGGGAGTACCACAATCTGTTGTGGTACAGGGTCGAGTGTACGTCCTCACTGAAGCTGAGGCAGAGGAGTCACCTGAGGCTGACGTCATCACTGGTATTTTTCTTATAAACTCTGTGAACGCTGTTGTTTTGTTTGACACTGGGGCATCATTGTCCTTTATATCTTCTAAGTTTGTCTCAAAAGCAAAACTCACAAATTCGGAAGCAATCGAAGCAAATATTTCTCTACCAAACGGTAAAATTTTCAAATGCTCAAAAATTTTCAAACAAACTCCAATCACCATTCGTAAAACAATTTTTCCTTCCGACCTTATACTTTTCGACATGCCGGAGTTCGACGTCATACTGGGTATTGACTGGTTGACTAAGTACCATGCAACTTTTGAGTGTCGGGATCGAAAAGTTCGCTTGAAGCATCCTACAGGGACCAAGGTTACTTATCAGAAGAATTCGCCAACTAAGGGGGCGAAAATCATCTCCGTGTTACAACTTCAACGGTTAGAACGAAAGGGACATCAAGTGTACCTTTGCAGCATCAATGAAGTGAATGAGAGCGTGAACATTGATGATATCCACGTAGTACGGGAATTCCCTGACGTTTTCCCGGACGACTTACCAGGCTTACCACCTGCTCGTGACGTTGAGTTCTCTATCGACCTTGCGCCAAGTACGGCACCAATCTCAAAGGCACCTTACAGGATGGCACCAGTGGAACTGCAAGAATTGAAGAAGCAGCTAGAAGAAATGATTGAGAAGGGATTCATAAGACCGAGTGTCTCACCTTGGGGAGCACCCTGCTCGCTTGTAAAAAGAAGGACTAAGAGATGAGACTCAGATCGACTACAGAGAATTGAACAAGGTAACGATTAAGAACCGCTACCCTTTGCCCAGAATCGACGACCTCTTTGATCAATTAAAAGGCGCGGGAGTGTTGACCTGAGGTCAGGTTACCATCAGATCGCAGTAAAAGAATCAGACATCCAAAAGACTGCTTTCAGAAGCAGATATGGACATTATGAATTTAAGGTCATGCCTTTCGGTTTGACAAATGCACCAGCGGTGTTCATGGACCAAATGAACAGAACCTTCCACGAATACTTGGACATATGCGTGGTCGTATTCATTGACGACATCTTGATTTATTCCAAGACTGGGGCAGAACACGAGGAACATCTCCGTATCATTTTGGGAATACTAAGGAAGAATAAGTGGTATGCTAAGCTATCCAAGTGCGAATTCTGGCTCGAGAAAGTAGCATTCCTGGGTCACGTCATCTCAAAGGAAGGAGTGATGGTAGATCCTGCCAAGATCGACGCGGTGAAAGAATGGAAAGCACCCACGAACATAACCGAGATACGCAGCTTCCTAGGATTGGCTGGGTACTACAGGAGATTTGTTCCAGATTTCTCCAAGGTTGCACGACCAATGACGAAGCTGCTACAGAAGGAATCCAAATTCATATGGAGTGACGAGTGCGAGAATGCATTCCAAAAACTCAAGACAAGGCTTACAACAGCACCTGTCTTAGCTCTTCCTACTGATGGAGACGAGTATGAAGTCTACAGTGACGCCTCTTTGAATGGCCTGGGTTGTGTACTTATGCAACAAGGGAAGGTCATTGCTTATGCATCAAGGCAGTTAAAGGTCCATGAACGAAACTACCCAACTCATGACCTGGAATTAGCCGTGGTGTTTGCTTTGAAAATCTGGCGTCATTACCTCTACGGGGTGAGTATCAAGTTCTACACAGACCACAAGAGCCTGAAATATATCTTCACGCAGAAAGAACTCAACATGAGACAACGCCGGTGGTTAGAACTGACCAAGGACTACAAGATTGAACTACTGTACCACGAGGGTAAGGCGAACGTCGTGGCTGACGCTCTGAGTAGAAAAACAACGCATACCCTTAACAATATTTGGGAAATTCCGGCTAGTATCGTCAGAGACTTCAAAAGGATGAATTTAGAGTTGGTACAGTCTGACGATGCTGATTTGAACGCCATGATTGCGGAGCCAGAATTATATCACGAGATTAGAGCTCTACAATGGGAAGATGAGGAACTCGTGAAAATCAGAAGGGAAATTCCTTCAGGAACCCAAGAAGGGTTCGAGATAAAGTCTGACGGAAGTTTGAAGTTCAAAGGGAGATGGTGTGTGCCCGACGCATCTGCGTGTTGAAAAGAAGGATACTTGACGAGGCACATAGTACACGATACTCCATACATCCCGGTCCGATAAAATGTACCAAGACTTAAAGTCAAATTTTGGTGGATTCGAATGAAAGCGAGATTGCCGAATCGCTATGGCGCTTAATCTCGCCAAAAGGTGAAGTTTGAACATCAACGACCTGGGGGCCTACTTCAACCTTTAGACATTCCATTGGGGAAATGGGATTCCATTTCCATGGATTTCATAACGGGCTTACCAAGGACTCACCGAGGAAATAATGCAATCTGGGTGATAGTGGACCGCTTGACAAAATCGGCCCATTTCCTGCCAATCAAGGACACCTGGAGCCTTGAAGAGTTAGCTAAGGCATATGAGAAGGAGGTGATCCGATTACACGGCGTACCGCTGGACATTATTTCGGATAGAGACCCAAGATTCACCTCTCATTTCTGGGAGAAACTACAAGCAGCATTGGGAAGCCAACTAAAGATGAGCACCGCTTTCCACCCTGCGACCGATGGTCAAACTGAGCGAACTATACAAATAGTCGAAGACATGCTCAGAGCATGTGCTCTAGAATTCAACGAGAACTGGGAGAAAAGTTTGCCACTGATTGAATTCTCCTACAACAACAGTTTTCATGCTAGTTTGGGTTGTGCTCCATTCGAGGCACTGTACGGGAGAAAGTGTCGTAGCCCAGTCTGTTGGGACGATGCTAGTGACAACGTGGGAACTGGACCACAGGTCATACAAGACCAGATTGAACACATCAAAATCATTCGTGAACGACTACAAGCGGCCCAAGATCGTCAGAAGATGTATGCAAACAAGCATCGCCGACCAATTGAGTTCGAGGTGGGTGATCATGTGTTCTTGAAAGTATCACCCATGAAGGGGGTTCGACGTTTCGGATTGAAGGGAAAGCTGAGCCCTAAGTACGTTGGACCATATGAGATACTTGAAAGGATTGGCGAAGTAGCCTATCGCCTAGCGCTACCCCCCAACTTATCCAAGATCCACAACGTGTTTCACGTTTCTCAGCTAAGGAGATACAGAAGTGACCCAAGTCATATCATTACTCCTGACGTGATCGCAGTTGAGCCTAACCTGCTATACTCCGAAAGACCTGTCAAAATTCTAGCTCGAGAAACCAAAGTGTTGAGGCGGAAAACGGTCCCCTTAGTGAAGGTACTATGGAAGGGCCAACTGACTGAACAAGCAACTTGGGAGACTGATGAGTCGGTTTTAGTAGGTATTTATTAGGAGAATTTAAGTGAATAATATCGGGTTTTGGAGCGATTTTGAGTACTTTAATGATGAAATGTCGATTTCCATCCGAGTCGTTTATTTTCGGTTTTTGTTGCAAGTAATGTTAGGCTCAATTATGAAGTCTTCAACAAAGGTTCAAGGCCCAAGAATGAGACATAAAAGAAGCCCAAGAATGAAGTCAAAGAAAGTCAAGCCAAAAAAATGAAGGAAAAACGCTGAACTTACAAAGACCACAGGCGTGACCACGCCACCAGGCGTGACTCCACGCCAACAGCGCGACCGCGCCACCTGGCGCGACTCACGCCTCTGCCACTGTTTTCACGCCAGAGTCGCTTTTGCTTATTTCGAAATAGATTTTGTTCTATCATATATAAGGCTGATCTAGGGTTTTAGAGAAACATTATCACATATCATAAAACATCTTTAGACCTCTTTTTTATCATTTTTCATCATCTACAAACTTTTAAACATTAGAATTTTTAGATCTAAGATTGGGTTTTCATGGTAATGGAAGGCTAATTCTTCCTAAACTTGGTGTAATTCTTCAAGCTTTTAACTTTCCATTGTAAGACAATTCTCTACTATTTTAATCCTTGTTTAATATGAATCTCTTTGACTTTATTGATGTATTTGCATGAATTTCTCTCTTAGTTTGATCACCTTTGTTTGAATTTATGCAAATTAATGTCTTTCTTTATCAATAGTGGATATTATTATTGATGTTGATTTTTGAGACAAACTTTCTCCACATTGAAATGGATGTTATGGAAATGTTGAGAAAGTGGGAGATTCATATGTGATTAAGTGCTAAATGCTTGTTTTAGTGCTAATTATCTTTGCCTCTTTCCCAAGTTTTGATCTTTAATGTGTTTCTTTGGATTAAAGTTGTGTGCTTTGCATGATTTGTCCATTGATTATGGTAGTTTATGCATGGATGTTATCATAAATTGCTAATTATTTGGGAAAGTTCTAATCTTTGATTAGTTTTGGTTGAGTAAACAAGGTTATTATTTGTGAGAATTGTTGAACTTTGGTTGGTTGAAAGTGAGATTAATTATGCCAAGTTGCTCTCTTTAATTGTTGAATCATCTTTTATTTGCTTTTACTTGTTGAATTTGTCTAAATTTTCCTCTTGATTAGTGTTAGTCTTTGCTTGATATCAAAACCTTTAAAACCCCCCTTTTTGTTTGCTTTAGTTGTGACATTAGAAATTCGCATAGCTTAATTAATAAGTCCTTCCTTTGGGTTCGACCCTATTCTTACCACTCGACTACGTGTTTTGTGTGTACCGATTAGGTTTATAAATTGTTAATTTGGCCGCTTTTATTAACGACGTAAAAGTGTTAGTCAAATTTTGGCGCCGTTGCCGGGGAAGGCAATTAGCTAGGCTTGGAGTAGAGTAGAGTAGAGTAGAGTAGAGTAGTGTAGTTTAGTTTAGTTTATATTAGTTTGTAAATATTTTTGTTTTTAGTTTAGAGTTGATTTTCATTGAGCTTTTTCTTGCTCAATGACACCATTTCACTTACCCCAATATGAGAATGAGTTGTTTTATTGTTATTTTAATCGAATTCATGCTTATGTAACTCATTCTCGGTATTCATACGATCTTTCGGATATTTGTCATGTGATTTATGATGGACTGAACAATGAGACTTGGGGATTTGTACACTCTTTGAGCGAAGGTCAATTCTATGAGACCAATTATGAGTACAATTGGGGGTTGTTTGAGTATTTGGCTAATGACACTAAGGAATGGGAAATTCACCATGCACTCCCTCGAGAAACTCAATCGCAACCCCAATGCTTTGATGATGATTCATATGTGTCCACAGAGGACATGGTCCGAGCTCTTGCCACCGATGTCATGACCTTACAAGAGAGTATTAAAGTCACAACCCAAAATGTTGAGACCATGTGTAATGCAAGGCTAGAAGGTCAAGGTAGTAATTTGGATATGATAGTAGATGAGAAAATGACCGAGAATTTGACTAACACTTTTACGTCGTTAATAAAAGCCAAAATTTGACTAACACTTTTACGTCGTTAATAAAAGCGGCCAAATTAACAATTTATAAACCTAATCGGTACACACAAAACACGTAGTCGAGTGGTAAGAATAGGGTCGAACCCAAAGGAAGGACTTATTAATTAAGCTATGCGAATTTCTAATGTCACAACTAAAGCAAACAAAAAGGGGGGTTTTAAAGGTTTTGATATCAAGCAAAGACTAACACTAATCAAGAGGAAAATTTAGACAAATTCAACAAGTAAAAGCAAATAAAAGATGATTCAACAATTAAAGAGAGCAACTTGGCATAATTAATCTCACTTTCAACCAACCAAAGTTCAACAATTCTCACAAATAATAACCTTGTTTACTCAACCAAAACTAATCAAAGATTAGAACTTTCCCAAATAATTAGCAATTTATGATAACATCCATGCATAAACTACCATAATCAATGGACAAATCATGCAAAGCACACAACTTTAATCCAAAGAAACACATTAAAGATCAAAACTTGGGAAAGAGGCAAAGATAATTAGCACTAAAACAAGCATTTAGCACTTAATCACATATGAATCTCCCACTTTCTCAACATTTCCATAACATCCATTTCAATGTGGAGAAAGTTTGTCTCAAAAATCAACATCAATAATAATATCCACTATTGATAAAGAAAGACATTAATTTGCATAAATTCAAACAAAGGTGATCAAACTAAGAGAGAAATTCATGCAAATACATCAATAAAGTCAAAGAGATTCATATTAAACAAGGATTAAAATAGTAGAGAATTGTCTTACAATGGAAAGTTAGAAGCTTGAAGAATTACACCAAGTTTAGGAAGAATTAGCCTTCCATTACCATGAAAACCCAATCTTAGAAAGTTTGTAGATGATGAAAAAATGATAAAAAGATGTCTAAAGATGTTTTATGATATGTGATAATGTCTCTCTAAAACCCTAGATAAGCCTTATATATCATAGAACAAAATCTATTTCGAAATAAGCAAAAGCGGCTACGCGTGAAAACAGAGTGGCAGAGGGCGAAGTCGCGCTGTGGGCGCGGGTCGCGCCTGTTGGGCGTGGGTCACGCCTGGTGGGCGCGGTCACGCCGTGGTCAGCTGTAAGTCAGTCGCGTTTTCCTTCATTTTTTTGGCTTGACTTTCTTTGACTTCATTCTTGGGCTTCTTTTATGTCTCATTCTTGGGCCTTGAACCTTTGTTGAAGACTTCATAATTGAGCCTAACATTACTTGCAACAAAAACCGAAAATAAACGACTCGGATGGAAATCGACATTTCATCATTAAAGTACTCAAAATCGCTCCAAAACCCGATATTATTCACTTAAATTCTCCTAATAAATACCTACTAAAACCGACTCATCAAACTCCCCCACACTTGAACCTTTACTCGTCCCGAGTAAAATCCGAGACTTTAAACCATCAATCTCCTCAAGGTCCATAGAAGAGCGTGGAGCTAGCTTGATCTTTCAAATAAAATCCAACAACATGTCTCTTCCCTCACACATCTCCCTCCTTTGACTCCCTCGTCTAAGGCGTTCCTAACCTCTCTTCGACCTTCTTATATCTCCCTCAAATCCTCACATGATGTTCCACCAACTCCAAGCCCTCACTCCAAACTCCCTCGACAAAGCATTCTCCAAATTCACTTCCAACACCATGTCGTAGAGGAGATATGCCTCACCATCATCCAAAGCACACCTTAAATTCCCACTCCTTATAACACCTCACTTGATAAGCGCCATAATGTATGTATTCACACCCTTCTATGCTCCAATGGCCTTATCAAGTGCTTCCTACCCTTCCTCCCTTCTTACTCCTCGTCTTATATCGCCAACGCCATATCGAGACACAACATATCACAAACTTTAGCCCATAGTACGGGATATTAGTATTAGCCCCATACTTAGGGGGTAAATATGGCCCTTTTTAAGCTCTTTTGACCTCAATTTTCTTGCAAATGGTTGCATACTAAGGCTCCCAAAAGCGAGGCCCCCCAAATTTTGCATAAGCCGCCCTTTCGGGTTTTCGACTTATCGGGGTATGATTTTTTTTTTTTTTTTTTTTGAATAAGAATTACGAAATGCGATTACAAATACATAAAATGTACACAATATCAACTAATCCCTCCCCCACACTTAGTTTTCACAATGTCCTCATTGTGGAGGAGAGTACAAAAGCTTGGAAATTCTTTGAGGCTTTTTGACAAACACATGGTGTGCACAACAAAAATTCAACCAAACACCAATTTTTAGGCAACAATACTCCATCAAAACTAAACAACAACTCAATGACAATGCTCAAAGATGTATATATACTAATCAAATTTGACCCAAAATTATTCAAGTAGAATCGAAATTAGGGTGACTAAAAATTCAAAGAAAAGGTTTGATGATTATACCTCCCTTAGATCTTTGATAAGTTAGTTTGGATCATAATGTTGATATAGTAATACCCAAATGAAGCTTGCAAACACCAAAAACCGACTCTTGAGCTTGAATTTGAAATTCGGATTTATTAGGGTTTGGATTTTTGGGAGTGATATTGAGTGAGTTTTGGTGAGATTGTTGTTTGAATGAAGAGAATATTGGTATTATGATGGGTAAAGTAGCTTGTAAGGACAATGAGTGATGTATATTTGAGCTTGTAAGGTAGTTTAATGGAGTTTTGGGTTTATTTTTAGTGTGAGGAAGAAGAAAAAGAAAGCTGAAAATTTTAAAGCATTTTGAAGTTTGTGTTTTTGTTTGGCAGTAAACATAAAGATTGGCAGATTGTTTTGAGCGCGGGTCACGCCCTTAAAGCGCGGGTCACGCCTGACTCCTTTTTTTCGAGTTGCTTGTCTGCTGCAGATTTTTTTTTTTTTTTTTTTTTTTTTTTTTTTTTTTTTAAACTTTCTTATTACACCATCTCTTGATCTTGAGTTAATACCTACACACTCAAAGAAACATTAAAAGCAAAAGAAAACGAGTTGCCTCTCGTAAGCGCACTTGTTTATTGTCGTTGGCTCGACTTAATTCATCAAAGCTCAATAGAATTCACAACTTATAAAACAATTTAAAGTTCTAAGTAATTTGTCGTGCGTACTAGCAAAGAAACATGAGAAATGCACATAGTAAATGAGAAGAAAGATCAAGTAGAACCAAACATTGCTATTATGAGAACAAGCATACAACAATCGATAACCAAGCTCATCATCCTCAAACATATAGCTAATGTCAATGTATGTTTCTTTGTGAGACGATTTGGTCCTAGAGACGACCGGGAAAAGAGAAACCAAATTCAATTCACCAATATGGTCAAGTCTCTCAATTTTCTCAACTAACCCCTCTAGTATTTTCTCTCCTTGCTTTTCCACCTTAAAGACATCTAATGTGTCTCCAAGGTTAGATGCATCACTCAAGACAATGTTCTCATGCAAATCATCACCACAATGTGGGGTCTCAACACTAGTCAAGGGAGGGGTGTCATCAAACACACAAATGGATTGCAAGGGACATGTATGACACTCATGTTCACCATCCTCATCATCAAATATGTCAAAAAGAACATCCATTGAAAGTTTTGAGGGATAGGGGTCATCGGAAACATTCAAATCATCAATTTGAGACTCTTGCAAATTAGGCTCACATTCTTCTCGACTCACTAGCTCACCAACTATCCTAGACAAGGTACTCACTTGATCTTCCAAATCTTGAATGCTAGACCTCGTCTCAACTTGGGTTTGATTAACTATGTCATGCAAGTTAGACATGTTGGTAGCAAGACCCTTAATTATATCCTCAACTTGACACTCCTCAAGGTCGACAAAAAATTCATTCTCGGTCATTTTCTCATCTACTATCATATCCAAATTACTACCTTGACCTTCTAGCCTTGCATTACACATGGTCTCAACATTTTGGGTTGTGACTTTAATACTCTCTTGTAAGGTCATGACATCGGTGGCAAGAGCTCGGACCATGTCCTCTGTGGACACATATGAATCATCATCAAAGCATTGGGGTTGCGATTGAGTTTCTCGAGGGAGTGCATGGTGAATTTCCCATTCCTTAGTGTCATTAGCCAAATACTCAAACAACCCCCAATTGTACTCATAATTGGTCTCATAGAATTGACCTTCGCTCAAAGAGTGTACAAATCCCCAAGTCTCATTGTTCAGTCCATCATAAATCACATGACAAATATCCGAAAGATCGTATGAATACCGAGAATGAGTTACATAAGCATGAATTCGATTAAAATAACAATAAAACAACTCATTCTCATATTGGGGTAAGTGAAATGGTGTCATTGAGCAAGAAAAAGCTCAATGAAAATCAACTCTAAACTAAAAACAAAAATATTTACAAACTAATATAAACTAAACTAAACTACACTACTCTACTCTACTCTACTCTACTCTACTCCAAGCCTAGCTAATTGCCTTCCCCGGCAACGGCGCCAAAATTTGACTAACACTTTTACGTCGTTAATAAAAGCGGCCAAATTAACAATTTATAAACCTAATCGGTACACACAAAACACGTAGTCGAGTGGTAAGAATAGGGTCGAACCCAAAGGAAGGACTTATTAATTAAGCTATGCGAATTTCTAATGTCACAACTAAAGCAAACAAAAAGGGGGTTTTAAAGGTTTTGATATCAAGCAAAGACTAACACTAATCAAGAGGAAAATTTAGACAAATTCAACAAGTAAAAGCAAATAAAAGATGATTCAACAATTAAAGAGAGCAACTTGGCATAATTAATCTCACTTTCAACCAACCAAAGTTCAACAATTCTCACAAATAATAACCTTGTTTACTCAACCAAAACTAATCAAAGATTAGAACTTTCCCAAATAATTAGCAATTTATGATAACATCCATGCATAAACTACCATAATCAATGGACAAATCATGCAAAGCACACAACTTTAATCCAAAGAAACACATTAAAGATCAAAACTTGGGAAAGAGGCAAAGATAATTAGCACTAAAACAAGCATTTAGCACTTAATCACATATGAATCTCCCACTTTCTCAACATTTCCATAACATCCATTTCAATGTGGAGAAAGTTTGTCTCAAAAATCAACATCAATAATAATATCCACTATTGATAAAGAAAGACATTAATTTGCATAAATTCAAACAAAGGTGATCAAACTAAGAGAGAAATTCATGCAAATACATCAATAAAGTCAAAGAGATTCATATTAAACAAGGATTAAAATAGTAGAGAATTGTCTTACAATGGAAAGTTAAAAGCTTGAAGAATTACACCAAGTTTAGGAAGAATTAGCCTTCCATTACCATGAAAACCCAATCTTAGATCTAAAAATTCTAATGTTTAAAAGTTTGTAGATGATGAAAAATGATAAAAAAGAGGTCTAAAGATGTTTTATGATATGTGATAATGTTTCTCTAAAACCCTAGATCAGCCTTATATATGATAGAACAAAATCTATTTCGAAATAAGCAAAGGCGGCTACGCGTGAAAAACAGAGCTGGCAGAGGGCGTGAGTCGCGCCAGGTGGGCGCGGGTCGCGCCTGTTGGGCGTGGGTCACGCCTGGTGGGCGCGGGTCACGCCTGTGGCTGCTGTAAGTTGCTGCGTTTTTTCCTTCATTTTTTTGGCTTGACTTTCTTTGACTTCATTCTTGGGCTTCTTTTATGTCTCATTCTTGGGCCTTGAACCTTTGTTGAAGACTTCATAATTGAGCCTAACATTACTTGCAACAAAAACCGAAAATAAACGACTCGGATGGAAATCGACATTTCATCATTAAAGTACTCAAAATCGCTCCAAAACCCGATATTATTCACTTAAATTCTCCTAATAAATACCTACTAAAACCGACTCATCAGAGACCGAGGCCTCTATGATGGAGAAATACCCCGAACTGTTTATCTCAGGTGAAAATCCTTTTCTACATTCAAGTTTCGGGACGAAACTTTTCTAAGGGGGGAGGTTTGTAACACCCCGTGTTAATTTAATTAATTAATTAGCCATCGAATACTAAATTCAAATTATAAATCTAATCTTAACTTTTAGCTCTCTCTTTTTCTTACACAAGCCACCCTATTCTTCATTGTACACCTACTTTAAATCATATTTTTGTTATTTACTTTTAATATCATTTAACAAAACAATCCCTTCGTTTAAATTATTGTAACCCGTATACATTTTTGAGACCTAACTTTAGAGGTCCGAAAAGTGATCATACGGACTCGAAATTTAACGAAACAAAAGCCTAAACCACCTAACTTTTCGAGACGGATTTAATGGTACAGTTTTCATAACCATTAGACAGACGAAACTAAAATCATTTTTTCTGTTTTCTTTCAAAGGTCTAATTTCGTTCCTCGAAACCTCTTATTCTATTTTTTTTTTTGCCGTCTCAACTTTTAAAATTTTATCGACTTCCTTGAACTTTTAAATATTTTCTTCAATAGCAAATAAATACTTTAGCCTTAATTTTTTTAAAATAAAACTATATCGAAAAATCGTCAAACACGCACACATTCACTTTCATCGCTTTTGACACCCGATCTTTTTAAAACTGATTAGTTTCGTAAAAGTTTTTAAACATCCATGGGACAAAGCATACACCAACTAATATTGTAGACTATTGTGCTTTAATGTGATGATAATGTTTGATTTTATTTTAATCAAACTTTAATTATCTAATTTCTTTACTTAAACTTTCCAATTGTATAACATGGCTTAAAGACTTTACAAAAGCAAAAATCAACCTACTCTACCTCCATTTTGTCGTGTAACATGCATCACACATCATCCCATTATTTTCTTGCTTTCTTTTCTTCCTAAATGATCAAAGTATAAGCTTTATTAGCTAATAAAGCAAAGCAAAACCTAAATTATTTATCCTAAAAGCTTACCAACTTGTTCCATTATATTCTAAGTGCAAAACACAATCATTTTGGGGCTCCAAAACAGCCTAGCTACTCCTCCATTTCTTCCTATAAATTGCTTCCATTTTTACTCCTAAAACACACTAATTAAAACACTAATATTACTCTAATAATTCCTAGTATCATTTAGCTAATTAGTGGGTATATTTGGAGCTTACTTACTACGGGTTTTTGAAGGTGAAGACGGGTACTTGAGTGAAGCTTTGGACTTAGATAATTTAATTGATCCGGATAACCAATAAGCTTGCCGATTAAGGTGACTAGTTATATCTCATATTATTCTTTTAGTAAATTAATTTCGTTTTTATTATAATTCTATAATTATGATTTTTATGTTAAAATATGTTTAAACATCATTTATGTGTGCTTGTATGATTTGTGTAGTATAATAAATGATAATAATTAAGTAAATAGTTTACTAGTAATATTGTAGTAAAATATTCATATGTTTAGTTAAATTGATTTTGAGCATTTTTAATTATGTGTCATATGATTTCTATGTTTAGTTATTTTTTAGTTATGTTATAATCATATATAAAAATTATGTGAAATATTAACAATGAGTTTAAAGCGATTAAAATCGAAAATAAAAATTTATATACATACATAATAGCTCACGACATTCTTAATTAAACGGACCAAATTTAATCAAAATGAAATTATCACTAAAGTCACTAAAGTTAAATAATAATTAGAATTTAATTTTTGTATAAATCATTTTAGTTATAAATGAAATATATTAAACCGATTAAAAAGTATAACAATTATAAAAATGAATTAAATCGTGTGCTACTACCTTTGCAAATATTGGACTATTGAACTTGGACATACGGACTAAAATGAACCAATCACGACACTACTATTTTAAAAATGAAAATCGCTAAATTTAGTAAATAGATGACTAAATTTAAACTAAGTTTCAATTTTAAAATAAATACTATTATCACTAAATACAAAACGAACTTAACGACTTTAAAACTAGAAGTTTATACTTAGTAAATAAAAATGGTTTAGTTTTATACCTAAAATATCTTAAGTATAAAAATAATGATAAATTACGATGAAAAGTGAATGGTGAAAAATGAATAGTGAAAAATTTTATTAAGTATAGAAAAATTTAAAATGAATAAGTAAATGACTTAAAGTGTTTGAAAAACACTTAAATAAAATTGGACATATTAATCAATATTTCAATATAGAAATTTAAAAACATTAATAATTAACCATACTTCAAATAATAAACGAATGTGTTATGTGATCATATGAAACCTACAATTTAAATAAAACGTTTGACGATGAAACTAGGAGAGTCTAGTAACATGTGATATATAAATATCAAATAATTAATGAATATTGAGTAAGTTTAAATAAAAGGTCAAAGCTTGGGCCTCCGTTATGAAAACGTCAATCGTGAGTGAAGTGGGGTAAGATAGTCTTGAACTACGGATACCACTATCTCGGTCTCTGACGCTGGTCATCCCGGTTAGTGTGGTTTTAGCCGGCAGCTTTATTGCTTAGCATGCTGCCCATGCCTTTACGCCTTAAGTCGTACTGCCTAAGCCGTACAAGATAATGAATATGCCAATTCTTTGTTGAATCGCCTCTAGGAAATAGTCGCTTATCCAGTGGTAAGGTGCTCTATGAATAGCATAGCCTACTCTTATCGAGGATACTCATATATGCATATTAGACTTGGGTTTAATTCACCTTATTTCGCTAGAGGTATCAGGGCCACCGCGAACTTTATGGATTTGGGTTTTGTATCGGCGTTATGGATTTGCGTCTTGTGTGACTTTATGGATTTGGGTCATACATCAGCTTTATGGATTTGGGCTGGATACGCGGTTCTGTCTCCTTGCCGTGTTTCGTTCTTAGTGGGCGCGACACTAGCATTCACTCTTACCACATGTAAAGATCACTTGACAAGATTATATCTGAAGTTCGAACCATTTCAAACACTAGACGATGAGATGCAAGTACTATAGTATTCGGCGTGGTTTACGAGTCGAGTAAGTCGCTGCACTATGGTAGTGAGATGCAAACGACTAGAGTACAAAGGCCTACTCAAAGGGTCGCCTCGTGAGCGTGATATGTTGTTTGATTAAATGAAAGTGAGTCAAAACCTTTTTGAAAACTAAAGACCACGACTTTCTGAAGTGAATCGAGTCTGCATGATGAGTATGTTACAATATGCCTGTTTGTATGCGATCTGATATCGCTTTGTAATCTTGTTGTTATGTTGTGACACTATTGCTATGTTATTATCTGTTAATTGCCTTCATAATTGAATATCATGTTTATATGATTTATCGCTTTTAAACCGCATGCTTATTATGACTTATATGCCTTTACATGCTATAATGAATAAGCATGTTTACATTTTTATCATCATGTTATAGTTATAAAGCGATAGTAATAAACCAAAGTAATCGAAACCGAGGGTAAGTATGAGCGTAGCTAGTCCTTTGTCACGTGAGCATTCCCCATCAGTTTATTGTGCAGGATAACCGTGGACCAGGAGCTGGATTTTGGACGGGGCCACGAGACACTTTATTGCTTCACCTTTATTTGTTTTTGAGAGATTTGTAATATATGCAATAATACTCTTTTAAATTTCCGTACTTAGAGTTGTTTTATTCAACTCTTGAACGATGTTATAACATTTGGGTTTTTATGTATAATTAATGACGCTGGTTTAAGACTTAATTAATTTCCGCCTTAGTAATTAAAGTCAACTAAAAACCAGGTTGTTACACTTGCTCTTTGAACTTGAACGTGCGTGGCGTGTACATCGTATATGTGTCATAAAACATGCATTTTCGCGTCTCTGCTTTGTTTTAGCTTTTTCTTGTCAAAGATAGGCCTGAAGCTTGCTTTTTGCTGTTTTGCTTGACTTTTCTCTGTCTTTGTGCGTCCTTGTCTCTTGGACTAGATGTGTATGACGTAGAGATCGCATCTGTGTCATGAAATATGTATCTCTGTATTTCTGCTCCTCCTTTAGTCCTTTCTGTCAAAGATAGGCCTGAAGCTTGTTTTTCTGTTGCTCTTGTACATGTGCATTCTTCTGTTGGTCATGAACTTGCTTTGACTGGATTGTATTTTGTCTTATCATATCACTGCGTTGCTTAAAAGCATTTCTCGAATTCGTGCAGGTGATCCTGAGATAGTGATACCTACGACCAGTGCCATACAGGGGACGAGCGTACCCCGATCTCTGAGCTGCGTCATCACTTAGCGAGTTCTGAAGGTCCATCTCAGTCTGATTTGTTCAAGACTCCTCCTGCTTTGACGCCAGGGAATGAGGCAGTGGACTCGTCCCTAATCTCCTATGCCTTCGCCGCTGATCACAAGATTACCGTGGGGCCGACAGGCCTTACATTGGCGATGTAGGCGTCTGCAGACGATCGAGTTCTGCGAGGCTCTTTGCGGAGTTACCTCGACTTGTTGGTGGCGTGGGGTATTCTTTGGCGACCTGGGCCTTCTGTTGGCGAGCGTGGAGTCGGTTCCGCACCTTTGCCAGGTGTTGGGCGTGGAAGTGGGGTTCTTGAGCCACCGGTGTCAGTCGGGAAAGGCCGAGGTAGAGGTCGTGGGGGTGGGCGTAAGAATGATAGGCCTAGTAGGAAGCGTAAAGTAGCTGAGGTTGCTAGTAGTGCTGAGGGTGGTGTTCGGACGCGTGGTCGTCGCGCAACAGAGGCTAGTGGTAGTTGTGAGCGAGGTGAGGGTAGTAGTGCTGGCATTTCTGGTGAGGTGAGTTCTGACGAGTCTGGAGATGATCCTGTTGTTGATAGGTGATACATGTTATTTATATAGACTTTATGCCCCCGGTTCAGTCGCATTTAGCTGCATTTATCCGAGTTCATTACTAGTTTTATGAGCTATTTGCTATATTTCTCGATACTGCTGCCTTTTATATACATTTTGCAGGTTTTGGTGGTTTAGAGCCAAAACCCGAGACAATTGGAGCATTACGAGGACCAAGACGACAAGACCAAGCTCGAGCCTATGCGGGAGCTCGGGAATACGAACCAAGACCAAAAGACTAGAAAGGGCCACGAGTAAATAAGGTCTAAAAGTCAAGAATAAGGCCCAAGACTCATGAGGGCCCAAGAGGAAGAGCCCACCGAATGAGCTGACCACGGCCTGGTGGATTCCGGCACTACGGCCTGTGCATTACTCCGTCGTTTTGATTTAATTCGAGATTGGTTTTTAGGAAATAGATATATATACTCTTTGGACGAAAAACTCAGCCTTATGCATTATTTTACATTAGTAGTTAGGTTTGGTTCTCTGCTTTTAGTTTTCTCTCCTTCAAACTCTCAACTTTAGTTTAGAATCAAGATCGTTCTACTTTGTAACCGTCAGTACTCCGTAAGATTTCAGGTTTTATTCAATTGCTATTGTTTCTTTATCATGTCTTCTCTTTATTTCGTTGTTTTGATTTCAGTCATGCGTAGGTAATTTTATAATTAGGGTTTAGGGTGATTGTGATATTTGGTTCAGGAACATGTTTTAACTGCTTAATTGATTGAATTTGTGCAAGTTGACTTCTTCCTACGCGTTTTGTTTTCAATTGAATTTAGGGACGCCTTTATTGAATTGAACTTAGGTTGTTTCGATTTAAGATCGAAAGCCTAATTGAAACTAGACTCACGCGTATTTGATAAGTTAAGTTTAGTAAGTCATGCAGAGCCCGCTAAATTTGCTTAAGGTTAATATTGACTCGAGAGAGCGTATTCCTAAACCTAGTCACTTGCATAGCTTCAATTGATTGTTATTTCCTTTTGAATTGAGTTCCTGAATCGATGTCACATTGATCCCGACGCCCTAATCTTCCTTTTATATATTCTTATATCATCTTTCTTGCTGTTCTTAGTTTAGTTTAAAACAAACCCTTTTTCACACCTGAGTTAGACCTGTTTACTCCGGCTTTAGCTTATTACTACACCGTTTCTCTGTGGATACGATCCTGCTTGCCGCTAGCTACTTGTTAGTGTTTTTGTAGGTTTATTTTGACAGGGTGATACGACTTGGCCGTGTCAATTTTGGCACCGTTGCCGGGAAAACGACTTTGTTAGTTTTAGTTTTTGTCAGTTGTTACAGGTTTTTCTCTCTTGTCTCAAGGAACCTAGTTCCTTGAGACCGTTTCTTATCGGTTGCTTGTAGTTTTGTTTATGCACAGGTCACCTACAGGTTTAGTTCCATTTGAGCCTGAACCTGAGCGAGCATTACATAGACTACGTAAGGAAGCGAGTAAGTTAATCGATCTTGATTTTGAGGAAGCGTCGCATTCGGAGTCTAGTGCAACGCGATCGTCCTACGAGGAGGACACACCACCTATTACTCCAGTTTCTTCTCCGCCACGTGTGACTATGCCGAAATTATATAGTCACTCGTTGCCTAAGCCGGAATCCGTACCTGATGGATTCCAAATGCCCGCTACTTTGACGGGTAATTTCGAGATTCGCCCCGCCTTTCTTACTTTGGTGGAGCGTAATCAGTTCGGCGGCAATCCTACGGAGGATCCCGGGAAACACATGCAGGTTTTTACGGATTACTGCTCGACAATCAAGCAGAACGGGATCACTCAAAACCAGATTAGGGAGATGCTGTTCCCTTTTTCTTTACGTGATCGAGCGCGGGATTGGATCACGGATCTGGACAAGACTGCCGCGGGTATTACGGATTGGCCAAGTCTAGCTCTTGTTTTTTATCGCAAGTACTATCCTCCGGAGCGGACTAACCAACTCCGTAGTCAGATTCAGGGGTTCCAGCAGAGCTTTGACGAGACGTTAGCTGAGGCGTGGGACCGTTACAAGCGGTTACTCCGTGGATGTCCGCATCACGGACTTGGTGATTGGTTGGTGATTATGACCTTCTATAATGGATTGTATGCTGAGAGTCGCGCTATTCTTGACTCGGCCGCGGGAGGTCGATTTGCTAATAACACGGATGATGATAAAGCGTGGCAAACGATTGAGGAAATGGCTGTCCAATCATCCCAGTTTGGTAAGGCTAGGGGAAATTCACGGTCTGCGCGTAATGACCGTGATACGGAGAGCATTAGTGCGCTCACTAGTCAGGTTGCCGCGCTGACCGCACAGATTAGTATGATGAATGGGGGTGGTTCTTCTGGTGCTCATGTAAATGCTATTGCAGGGCACGACTTGGGTTATTCGTCGGGGTATGCTGTACCCCAGGAGCAGGTTTATGCTTATCAATCCTACAACCAAAACCTGTCGTACCAAAACCAGCTGGGTTACGATCGTTCTCTCTTGTCCTACCGTAACCAAAACGTGCTGAACCCAACCACCCAACCACCACAAAATCAACCCTACATCCCTCCTCACAAAACTTTCCAACCACCTCCACCCAATTACCCAAAACCAGCTTATACTCCACCACCTCCTACCCCGGGACCTGATCCTTTGGCCGAAACTAAGGCCATGATGTCGCAAATGCAACAAATGATGATGGGTATGCAGAAGTCGCAGGAGACGATGATGCAATATGTGCAGAAGAGTGATCAAGCTAAGGACGCGGCTATAAAGATGTTGGAGAATCAAGTGGCTCAACTAGCCACTTCACAAGCGTCGCGTCAACCGGGTTCATTGCCATCGCAGGGTAATCCTCCTAACCCTCCTCCCGATACAGCATGTGCCATTACTTTGCAGAGCGACACGTTTTATGATGATCCGAGGACAAAGCGGTATGCCGGTCGGCCGGCCGGTCGTCTAACCTACCGGACTCACTGCGGGGAAGAATGATTCGGGTGTTAATTCGGGTGTTCCTGTCGCTACTCCAACGCCCCCGATTCAGATTAAGCTCCCATTTCCGGGTCGACTACGTGAAGAGTCCGAAGCTAAGTTCAAGAAGTTCGTGGACGTCATTAAAACGCTTCAGCTAAATGTCCCTTTTCTTGATCTTGTGACTAAAATACCTGCGTACGCTAAGTTTTTGAAGGAGGTCTTAGCTAGGAAGCGTACATTAGATGAGGGCTCAACTGCTATGCTCGTGGGGAGGCTAGTACTAGGCTGCAGGTAGTAAGCCCCCTAAGCTCGATGACCAGTACCTTTTCTATCCCTGCTCCATTGGTAAGTTTGTGGTCCGAAATGCTTTATGTGACCTTGGAGCGAGTGTGAGTGTCCTACCCTACTCTTTGTACCAAAAGATGAACTTGTCAGCTTTGGGTCCCCCTCACTTTACCTTGCAAATGGTGGCCAGCTCAGTTAAGCGTCCCTTGGGTATCCTACAAGACGTCCCAGTACAGGTTGGAAAGTTCTTCATCCCTGTAGACTTTGTAGTGCTTGACATGCCCGAGGATGTCCACATTCCCATTATTTTGGGGAGACCCTTCCTGCACACTGCTGGTGCAGTTATTGACGTGGGCAATAAGACTTTAGCTTTTACAGTGGGGGGGTGAAAAGCTCACTTTTACGCATTCTGATACCCCGCGGTCACCCATACGTCTAGAGTCGGTTTGTTCTGTTAATGTTATACCTCCGCCTCACTCTACTGGAGACACTTCGGAGGTCGTTTCTGTTGTCTCCCCGTGTCCAGGTTCTTTGCAGGAGGGCTGCAAGGTTGGTTTGGGGGAGAGGAAATTGCTTAAAACCGACCTTTACAACGCTAGCAATGGGGATAGAGGACCTACGGTTCAGCCGATTGAAGCACAAGGGCGATTTGGAGAGCCATTCAGAGATGGAGCCCCATGCATGATGGACTATGCTGCGCTGCCTCGAGAGGGAGGAGTTCTATGGCGGACGAATGCTGTTTCACCGAGTGAAGCTGTCGCAAATGGCCAACGACCTTGGCCTAATTATACTTGATTTCTGGAACCTTGAAGAGTCGTGCGGGACTATAAACCAGCGCTTCCGGGAGGCAACCCGATGACGTTGTATTTTTATTTGCACTTTGTACTTTTGTTTGGTTTGTTTTGGATGACATTTTATGGTTTGATTTTGAGCGCGTGAGGATGAGGGATTATATGTGATTTTAGCGCGCAGGTACTTTAGGACTTTTGTCCTTAGTATTTTTGAGAAGACGCTACGAGGAAGCATCCCAGCCGGTCGACCGGCAGCCGGGCTCAGACCGGCACCGTAGCTGAAATTTGAAGCAGAAGAAAAAGAGCGAAAAAATTGAGAAAATGCATGGGAGCCGGCCGGCCGGCCGCCGGTCTGGACCGGCCCCCATGTTCTGCTGGTTCGTTTTGTTCCTTCTCGCGTGCTATGCCGAAGTACTTCATCGTTGGACTGAATTGGACGCATATACGTGGAATATTAGCCGCACTCCATGATTGACTTCGGTTTGGGGGAGCTCCAACTTTATAATGTGAGCTTCCATTACCCTTTTTTCTCGCTTTGTTTTTTCTTACCCCGTGTATTATTTGTCCTTATCTGCTGTGTGGTTGTGCTGTTTTCCACATTGAGGACAATGTGTGACTTGGTTTGGGGGAGGGAAGCACTTTCGCGCTTATTAGTTTAGTTGCATTTTATTTCGTGTGCATTTATTATGAAAACCCAAAAAAATTAAAATTTCAAAAATCTCAAAAATACGAGTCTTTTTGGTCTGCTTTGTCACGTTTGGAGAATTGATTAGTGCATTAATTTTGATCTTTAGTATCTCCGAGTCGAATATCTATCGTCGTAGCTTGCACTATATGTTTGTTTCCTATTAATAGATCATGTAGTCTCAAACACTAGCCCACTTGTATTTGCTTAATTCTTATCGCTGCTTGTTTACTTTCGACTTTGACATTCGAGCTTGGCAATGGTTTGTGGAATGTTTGGTTTGTTGGTTTGCGGTATGATTGGAAAGATTTATATATGTTGGAGCAATGCTTCGATGCTTTCGGAGGGGACTCATTGATTTGAGTAACCACAGTGGCCATGAATTTGGTTGCGACCGAGAGTATGAGCAATAATGTAACCCTTAAGGAAATATGTGTACCCGAGCGCGATCTTTACCGAGTGAATGTCAAGCTAAACGGTATTACATACGAGGGATGCTCCACATTTGCGAGAAAAGAAAAAAAAAGAAAGAAAAAAGAAAAAAAGAAGAGAAAAAAAAATGGAATGATGCGGAAAGAATTGGTTGATGGAAAGTGGTACGTTCGGTTGGCCTTGCTTGAATTGAAAATGTCGTCAGTTTTACTTTTGCGACAGCGTTAGGGGCTAGTAATACGATGTGGTGTGAATGGTTGAGACTTGTGCTCTATTTTCGGTGAAACAGTCTATGGTTGTATGTTTATGTGCATAGGTCGTCCACTTCGAGATACTAGCGTGATTAGTTCGTGTCACTTTGATTTTCTCCGACGCTGTTTGCTTGAGGACAAGCAAAGGTTTGGTTTGGGGGAGTTTGATACATGTTATTTATATAGACTTTATGCCCCCGGTTCAGTCGCATTTAGCTGCATTTATCCGAGTTCATTACTAGTTTTATGAGCTATTTGCTATATTTCTCGATACTGCTGCCTTTTATTTACATTTTGCAGGTTTTGGTGGTTTTGAGCCAAAACCCGAGACAATTGGAGCATTACGAGGACCAAGACGACAAGACCAAGCTCGAGCCTATGCGGGAGCTCGGGAATACGAACCAAGACCAAAAGACTAGAAAGGGCCACGAGTAAATAAGGTCTAAAAGTCAAGAATAAGGCCCAAGACTCATGAGGGCCCAAGAGGAAGAGCCCAGCTGAGCTAGCCAGACCGGCCGGTCTGGTGGACCGGCCCGATGCAGTGGGCCTGTGGACGTACGGCCACGGCTCAGTGCATTACTCCGTCGTTTTGATTTAATTCGAGATTGGTTTTTAGGAAATAGATATATATACTCTTTGGACGAAAAACTCAGCCTTATGCATTATTTTACATTAGTAGTTAGGTTTGGTTCTCTGCTTTTAGTTTTCTCTCCTTCAAACTCTCAACTTTAGTTTAGAATCAAGATCGTTCTACTTTGTAACCGTCAGTACTCCGTAAGATTTCAGGTTTTATTCAATTACTATTGTTTCTTTATCATGTCTTCTCTTTATTTCGTTGTTTTGATTTCAGTCATGAGTAGCTAATTTTATAATTAGGGTTTAGGGTGATTGTGATATTTGGTTCAGGAACATGTTTTAACTGCTTAATTGATTGAATTTGTGCAAGTTGACTTCTTCCTACGCGTTTTGTTTTCAATTGAATTTAGGGACGCCTTTATTGAATTGAACTTAGGTTGTTTCAGTTTAAGATCGAAAGCCTAATTGAAACTAGACTCACGCGTATTTGATAAGTCAAGTTTAGTAAGTTGCGAGAGCCCGCTAAATTTGCTTAAGGTTAATATTGACTCGAGAGAGCGTATTCCTAAACCTAGTCACTTGCATAGCTTCAATTGATTGTTATTTCCTTTTAAATTGAGTTCCTGGATCGATGTCACATTGATCCCGACGCCCTAATCTTCCTTTTATATATTCTTATATCATCTTTCTTGCTGTTCTTAGTTTAGTTTAAAACAAACCCTTTTTCACACCTGAGTTAGACCTGTTTACTCCGGCTTTAGCTTATTACTACACCGTTTCTCTGTGGATACGATCCTGCTTGCCGCTAGCTACTTGTTAGTGTTTTTGTAGGTTTATTTTGACAGGGTGATACGACTTGGCTGTTTCAATAGGCCAAGACGAGGTCCTCCCCGTCGACTTGAGAATGCTTTTGAGGATGTTCCTGAGCCCGAGGAGGAGCAGGAGGATGATGAGCAGGTTGCGGATGATGCGGCTGAGGCTGCAGTCGGAGGTGAGGTTGCAGGTGATGTTGGAGGTGGCGTCGATGGTGTTGATGTTGGGCCGGCTGCTGCGCAAGATATGTTTATGGGCGTAGTTGATGAGCTAGGCTTGAGGCCGTCGTTTCCCCATGGGCCGAGATTGTAGGAAAATGTCGCCAAGGATTGGGACGGTGTGAGCTTAGTTTGGAACCCGTTGGAGCACCTGTCTACTCGGGTGAAGGTTGGCTTCAAGTTAGGCATCATGAGGACTTTTTCTGGCTTCCGCATCGCCATGGGACGCTTTTAACAAGAAATTGTCTCCCGAATCGAGGAAAATAATCCTCGGCACGGCTTTTGGTTCGTTGGTGTCGAAGTGGCAGGAGGTGCGTGAAAAGAATGTGAATGCGCACCTTTCTGTGCTTCGAGCGTTGTTAGATAGGTTCTGGGATACCACTAATACGTTCCATATGCCTGGATACGAGGTTGGTATCACTTTCTCGTCTCTTGCGATTGTCTCGGGACTCCCCCACGGAGAGGAGGTGATTAAGTGGGACAGAGTGCGTCCTGCTATTTCTAGTGCAGCCGTTGTTCGCTTGATTGGAGGTGGTATTAGATGTGCGAAGGAGGAGCGGAACACATTTCAGCCTCGGACGTCGTGGATCGATGATTACTTTAAAGGCCGAGGGAAGAAGCGGGTGAATGCTGCGAGTCATGAGCAGAATGCTCGATTGTGGTTATGGTGGTTTCTGTCAGCCACTCATTTTGGAGATAAAGGCGAGCGGGCATCGACTGCTGTTTTAATGGTGCTGAGGGATTTGCCTAGATTGGGTGACTTCGACTGGGTTACTCCTGCCATGGGTGTCTTGATTCGATTTTGTAGGGACGGGGTTCGTCCTGATAAGATCGATGATGGATCTAGATCGTCCTTGGTTGGCCCTGGTCTGCTGATGGAGGTATGATTGCTTTGCTCTCTCCTTTTTGTAATGTTTTATTGCTTTGCTTCTGTTATTCCCTCCTTTGGTGATGTATTTTTGTTTTTTCGTAGTCCTGGTGTTATGCTCATTTCCCATCGCTGCTTCCTGACAACTTTGCCGTGACGGCGGAGTACCCTGCTTTTCATGCTTATGCGACGGCAAATAGGAAGGGTATTCGCTTGACTTATGATGCTGCTCGAGTGCGGTTTAACGGGATGACCGTTGATAAGGTAAAAGGAGTCTGTATTCCTTTTATGCTTTGTGTTGTTGCTTTGCTTGTGTTTGCAGATCTTGATTCATTTTTTGTTTTTGTAGTTTGTTCGTAATCCTTGGGCAGATTATGCGGATGTCCTCAGATCGATTGCGACTCGCTTTGCTCTTCGCGATACACAGCGGTTGTACATTGCGACTCAGTATGACTCGTACTGGTTTTTAGGCGAGCGTCTGTCAGCGCAGACGACTAGGGGTGAGTTTGTTGTGCCTGCGTCCCCTCCTAAGGTCCTCTTTGTTCAGACGTCGGATGCTGACATTCGTCGTGATGTATATCGGGAGGGTGAGTCAGAATCCCTGCTGAGGCTGGATGAAGACTATCCGTCGTGGGCGCGTCTTGCTTTGGCGCCTGCCGTGATTGAGGTGTGCTGTTGATTTTGCGTTAGCTTGTGCATATTGCTTGTTTTAAAAAGCAAAAATTGATCCTGATTTTTGTGTTTCGTAGCCGCGTGATTCCGACCTTGAGGCTCAGCCTCCTTCGTTCTATGAGAGTCTAGATTTTGAGCATGATGATGGCTGTCGGCATTCGATTGCACTGCCTCAATACTTATCCGCAGTGACTGATGCTGGTATGGATGGTTGGAGTCCTCAAGTGAACAAGGTCTTTCTTGTAGCTTATGTTCGCGTATGCTTGCGTATTATGTAGTGTATAGCCCCCAGTTTGAGTAAGGGTTTGTTGTAAAATCGTGACTCAAACTCTGTTGGAGCTGCTATTGATTAGTTCCCCTATTTGCGGCAGGATCTTGTCCTAAAATCGTTAATTGAATTTTGTTGAAGCTGTTTTTGATTATAGCCCCCAGTTTGAGTTAGATTTTGTCCTAAAATCGTTAGTCAAACTTAAATGAAGCTGCGTTTGAGTTTAGCCCCCAGTTTGAGTTAGATTTTGTCCTAAAATCATTAGTCAAACTTAAATGAAGCTGCTTTTGAGTATAGCCCCCAGTTCGAGTTAGATTTTGTCCTAAAATCATTAGTCAAACTTAAATGAAGCTGCTTTTGAGTATAGCCCCCAGTTTGAGTTAGATTTTGTCCTAAAATCGTTAGTCAAACTTAAATGAAGCTGCTTTTGAGTTTAGCCCCCAATTTGAGTATATGAAGGCCGTATTTGTTTGCAGGTGGCTCTGGATGTCCACAAGAATTTATGGAGGGTAGCTAACCGGTGGCGCGTGGCTTTTAATGATAAAGCGGTCGCGCTTTGCAAGGCTGAGAAGTATGCGTCAGAGTTGCAGGGGGCCTTGGCGCAGAGTCAGATAGAGTTGGGGCGGGCCCGGGCTGCGGAGGCTCGCCTGCAGGCGGAGTTCGAGGTCCGGCGTGAGCAAGAGTTGGCCGATTATCGTGCTCAGGTAGATTCGTTGCGTGCGGAGCTCAGTCGTCGAGACCAAGCTAATTGATTTGGGATGTATGGTAGGACATTGGCTTATTTTATGGACTTGTTTTATTTTGTGGTCGTACTTGTGTTTGGTCGTATGTGTAGGAGTTCGTACGAGGTCAATTTTGTGACCATGGCTTGACGCGAGAGAGCCTTGTGACCTCGTGCGCGTGCTTCGATTATTTCGTATGGTTGTACTTTGCAGGAATCGTATGACGTTGATTTATGGTCATAGCTTGAAGCGAGTATGTTCCGCGGTCTTGTATGCGTGCTTTGGTTATGCAGCAGGTTCACTCGTCGATTATAGTAATTGTCCTAGTTGATGTAGTTTTCATAACCGATGATCTTGTGTGCTTGTGGAACCCGGGAGGGACCCAACTCGGCGTTTTGCTTAAGGGCGGATTTTAAAGTTAAAAAAGATTAAGTTGGAAAAACCTTTAAGAACTGTTATGGAGTCGCCACCTATTTATCGCGGAAAATAAGAACCTGCTACCATGTTCTAAGTTAAAAACATGTCCTAGATTTTGGAGCACGCCGACACCCCTAGATCTAAGGCTTGTGAAACCAGATTGGATTCGGGGTGAGGGTACTTTAGAAAAAGAGTTAATTCAAATAATGATTTATGAAAACCTTTTAGAAAAGCCTATGTAAAAATAGCCTCTACTGACCTAGAACAATCCTTGTAAGATGAAATTTGAGCTAAAGTTATCGCTACGTACAAGTGCGATAAGGATGTAAAAGAATGCAGATGCAGATGCAAAAAGATTGATTAAAACCCTCAGTTTAGCATGTTTAACTTGTTAACGAATACGGTTCAGTTAAAGGTCGAATTCATTGTTTAAGTTGATTTAATGCAAAATAAGAAGGTGCAAGATGCATGCAAATAAAATAAAGTTCAATTGTCCATTGGTTTATTTTATAAGGTCGGTTGCTTATGCGACTTTGGCGTGTCATCGGATATGGAGTATACCCGAAGTAAATAGAACACTTGGATTGCAAGCGCGCTGGGTGCCAAAGCCGGGGAGGGCGCTAAAGTGTAGACCCCTTTGTTAGTCCATAGAAAATAAGAAAAAGCTTTGATCCAAGTGGATCGGTACCTACCTTGTCCTGACGCTTCAGATCTGGGCAGAGCTTCGCTTCTTGAACTTGAAAGGAGGATGAATTCAACACGGGATGGTGTGTTGAACTCAAGGATTTGAGTGCTTGAGGCTTTGTGAGGGTTTTTAGGTGTATACCGTGCTAGACGGTATATATTGTGGGACCCAAGTGTGGGTGCTAAAACTAGGAAGAGAGGTTGTGAGAAGAGAGGGTTTTCTTGTGTGGAAAACTTGTGAGAATAGGTCGTGCGAGGGGTTGTATATATAGGAGAATAGCCGAGAGAAAATAGGAAAGCAGGGGAAAAAGCCAGCCTGGGAAACCGCATAGCCTTATGCGGTTTGGTGGGCAAACCGCATAGGCTTATGCGGTTTGCACCATGAGCCGCATAAGCTTATGCGGTTTGCTGGTGTGGTTTTAACTTCGAGATTTCGTATTTCCTTAATCCGAATTGCTAAATCTTGGGAATATTCGGTGTAATCTCCTTGCTTGTGCCCCAAGAAGGCCTAGTATGATCTTCTAGAGAGTTGTTGAGGGCTTTGGAGTGCGGGCCAAAGGTGGGTTTTGGCTCGGTTTTGGGCCCGAGACCCGAAAATGTGAAAAGGGTGTATTTGCATAGATTTTGTGAAATAAGGTAAGACGTGAAGCCGTATTTTGTGTAAGAGGGGACTAAAGGGAAGATTTAGCCACCGGGCCTAAATTTAGGAATTTAGGAATGCTGAATTAGACCTTGTTAATGTAAAAGGGCTAATTGTAGTGCAAATGCGAAGCTCATGCCAAATGAAGCAGGACAAGGACCTAGCTAGACTCCAAATGGACAAAATGAACGTTATTTAAATGCGATGTAAAGTGACCTAAATCATTTTAACATTTAAAACGACTCAAAATGAATTCGACATTAGTTAGAACCGTTTAAGTCAACGTTAAAGCATGCGTAATAAAAGTCTGTGATACATCACAGGGTTTTGTTTGGGAGGGTACGGATATGGGTATCCACAGAGCCCCAGTTTGACTGAGCTCGGACTAGAGCGCTAGTCAAACTCCACGACCATATCCGGACCATTACAGTCTCGATCTGATCGGTGAACGAAGCATGTGTCCATGGGTGAGACTAGGACTTCGAACCGGGCTAAACGGGGAGGGGCGTGCGCATTTTAAGGACTTGGCGGTCCGTGCATGCTATAAGGGCCTGCCGGCCTGCTGAATGTCTTCATCGTGCTTGTTGTACTGTCGTTGTTGGTGCCTTTGTATATGCTTGGAATCATCGGATGCCTGGTGCTGGTGCTTGTAATGTCTTCGTATTGCATGTGTACTTTGTAAGATGTTTGGGTATGCGTGAGGTGTATAATTGAGTAGGGGTGCTTATGTAGGTGTAGGTCTCGTGAAAGAGCGTCCGTGTAATGCTTGAACTCGCCGGGGAGTGTCTATGTAGGGTGAAGTGCTTGGAGTTAGGTGTATATTGCAGAGTGCTTGTGCTTGGGCTCGCCGAGGAGTGTCTATGTAGTTGTGGTTGCATATGATTGCCTTCCGTTGAGGAGAAAATGATGTAATGCTCGTAAAGAGCGTTCGTGCTTCTGCTTCTGTACCGTACATTAAATGCTTAATATACGCGTATGGCGGACTGTAGGTGACGCCTTAACCAAGGCATAGCGCATAATGTATGTGCTAGCGCTTGTGGCGGACTGTAGGTGACGCCTTAACCATGAAAGCTTGCGTGTATGAAGAAAAAATGAGGAGAAAACGTGGAACAAAACATGCTCTGGAAATTGCCTGTAGACTAGTGACTCTTCCGGGGAATCCCTTATTAATTGGCGACTTCAAGCGTGAACTCATTCGCACATGTTGCGGTTTCAAATCCGGAAATATTCGAACTCGCGATTTTCCTTTCGAGATCTTCAATTTCGCTTGCTTCGACCATGAAACGTGGTATAATTGCGATTCGTTTGGATTCGTATGATACATGTCTCTTGGACTTGGAATGCATGGTGCTTGGGATATTTCTTGGATATGTTAGGGTACTTGGTGCTTGGACCTACGTTCGGGTGTTGCTTGTCTGATGCACACATGAAAGTGTTATACTTTTAGTGTGCATGTTCATGTTTGTAGCGGTTCTGGAGGTGTCGCTCAACCGTAGATGCTTATGTTGATGTGGGTATTCATAGCAAGGGTGTCTTCAAAAAGGCGAAAAATTATCCCATTTTTCGTTGTAAAGGTTTGATGTTGCAAGGCTTGATCCTTGATAGGAAGCGTCAGCCCCCAGTTGTCTTGGTCATGGTGCCGGTGTATGTAAGCCCCCAGTTTGATCGAGGTATGGAATATAGCGATAGTCAAAGTATGTAAAAGGCTATGGGTTGCAGTAGGATAAAAGTGTTTTTGGATTACCCCCTTGAGTTTGACTAAGTTTTGAATGAAAACTAAGTCAAAGTGGGGTGCATGATGTACTTGGAGAAGGAGTTTTTGGGTTACCCCCTCGAGTTTGACTAAGTTTTGAGTGAAAACTGAGTCAAAGTGGAGAGTATGGTGTTTGGTTCGGAGATGGCTCGGGTTCAGTGTGACTTTAATGAGTACCGTCGTCTTCACCCTTAGTTGTATTAGTATGCTTGTGTAATAAGGATTGTGTGAACCCTTGTTTACGTGACCGTTTGTTGTAGCTTGGCTTGAGCTTGTAGTTGCTTTCGTCGTCTTTCGCTTCCGTGCTGTGTTGTGCTTCCGTGTACCTGCGTAGTTAGTAGCCTTGGATTTGAAAGTGAAATGATTCCCGATTGGGATGTTTGGATTAAAAAGCTTTTTGTTGAAAAATCATTTTTCTAAAAGATTCATTTTGGTTGTCGAAATGAGCTTTAAAAATGAATGCTAGAAATGTCGGTTGTAAGGCTTCAAGCAAGATGAAGGGGTGTTAGACGTTGTAGGTTCAAGCTAGAGTTGTGAAGACCGTGGAGGCCAGGGTCATTTGAGTGCAAAGGTTGAAAAGCCCCCAGTTGTCGAGGATGAGAATTCGGTAGAATCTCAACACGGAGTGGGGTGTAGTGCTAGGTTCGGTTGTGCTTTGCGTAAGCTGCCTACGTATCCACGAACGTGGAATCAAACCGGCGTAGTTCGAAAGAGCTTTTGCTTAAAATGTGTTAACTCGAGTGAGTTAAATTAAGAATCTTTGTTTCTCAAAATGTATTAACTCGAGTGCCGAGTTAAATTTTTGGAAAAGTTTAGACTTCGAAGATTCGAGATGCATTTCAAGGATTTGAGATGCATTTTCGAAAGATACATTTTGTTTGCGAAAGGGTGTGTTTGCAAAAAGTGAATTGCAAAGTGCTTTCATATTAACTCGAGTATTGGGTGATTAGCTAATTTGAGGGTGTATTGCCTCGTGTAAGTTTGAAAAAGCGCGTGTCGTTCCGTGGGAGCGTTTTGAAAACTGGAGAGTTTTTGAAAGGAGCGGTTTAAATGTCGCTAAATTGTTTGATTGGAAGAGGATTGACTCGACATGTGAGTCGATGCTTAAAATGTCGAAAAGTTTGCAAAATAGAGACGAATCGTATGCGTGATTTGAGACTCGACGGTTGCATGGATGCCATATTCGGGAACACGTGCGTTGGTGGAGCCCCCAGTGGTGCTTGCTTGTCTGCGGTGGGATGCTGTTGTTCCTGCAAAACAGTGTTAGACCAAAAAGCAGAGTACTACTCCTAAGTCTATGACAACTTTGCCTTGACGAATTCGTTTTAGTCGCCTCGATAAAGAAATAGTTTGCCTTTGAACTTTGTGAATTTTTGTGGACACATCCTTAGCATGGAAAGCTTTGGACGGGGAATATTTTGTGAATTTTTGTAAAAGGTTGGTTGAACTCGGGAGAGCGGCCTACATATCCGTGGTTACGGAATCAAACCTAGCGTAGTTCCGAAAGGGGTGTTTAAGGGCGTGCATGAGGTGTTTATGTGGAAAGGTGCGTGTTTAAGGATCCACCGGTCTGGGAGGTGGGTTTGTTTTTGTGGAAAGGTGCGTGTTTAGGGACCCTCCGGTCCAGGGGGTGTTTTTGTAAAAAGGTGCGTGTTTAAGGACTCGCCGGTCCAAGGGGTGTTTATGTGTTTGACCTTGATACATTGCATCCTAAGGGTGGGTTCTCCTTAGTTGATCTAGGCTGGTTGCTTGCTACTTCTGTCTTGTCTTCAATTTGGAATTTCAAGGACCTGGCCACTCGTTTCTGGGCTTCGGTACTTCTTGCCTTTGGGGTTTCGGCCCCTCGCTTATTGATTTCTAAGCTTGTTGACTTCTTAAGCTTTTTGACTTCTTAAGCTTTTGACTTCTTAAGCTTTTTGCTTAGTTGTTTTGCCCCTTGTTCTGAGCTTTGAGACTTTTGCTTTTGGTGACTTTGGTTTTTGACCTTTGTACCTTATATTCCGCTTGGTTTGAGAATATCCCACGCCTGTATGGCTTGGGCTTGAGCTCGGACCTGCTAAAACCCCGTGGCTCGGTGGTCACTTGTGATCGATGTGTCTATCCGCCAGGGCTCCTCGACAAGTTCGTTTGCTTATTAGGCACGCGATCGAGTACGCGGAGGACGATCCAGGAATACTCGTACTTTTGGTCGCGATCAAATTCATGACCACTGTGGAGCTCCAAATTAATGGATCCTCCTCCAAAAGCAGCGGAGTAGTAGACCACAAGCAGACTAGTGAACCTTAGATTTAGTTGTTGACTTGGACCTTCGTACCTGGCCTAGATCTCCCTAGGATAGTTGTTCCTGGGATGCAATGTATGTTGGTGTAGAATTGTGTTTTTTATGGGAAAAGTGTGTAAAAAGGAAGCTGGGTTGTAGGCAAACTTATTCCTTTATCGATTTGTTAAAAATGTCATACGTCGGAGACTCGATTGCCCTAGACTATCAGAGATTGACTCAATGTTTAAAAACTCGACCCGTATTGAAAAGACTCGAATTTCTTGAGGAGATCCGTGAGATCGTCGGTGGCGCCTTGATGGATTCGTCGCTGGGTGCTCGAGACGCACATGTCTCGGATGGGGTTGATGCTCGCGTCGGGACTTGGCTCATGCATACTTAGATTTGTCTTCGATTTTGCAAAAGTTTTGTTTTCGGCGAAAAGCAGGATGTTTTGTTGAGCAAAATGTGTTGTCACATTTTGGCTCGATGTAAAAGGCGTTTTGAAATCAAATCCGATAAGCTCGTGTTAGTGGCTTGTCGGTGAAAGTGTGAATCGATTCGGAGTGGCGATAGGCTATCCGAATCAGGGGTGTTTGAAGATGTGATGAAGACGGTTATACTCGTTTTCATACATTCGGTTTGAAAGAGGGTTAGATTAAGGTGACTGATGAGGTTAAAGTCGTGGTCCCCTATCAAAATAAACCTAAACAAACTACTAGTAGAAGCTAGTGGTAAGCAGGGTCGAATCCACGGGGAGAAGGACGAAGTCAAAGGAATGCTCAGCTAAGAAAGGTCAATCTCAAGGTATGAAAGGTCGGTGTTTTAAGGGATAAACTAAGGGCAATGAAAGCAAAGAGAATGAAAATATGAATGAGAGGGAGATTAGGGCATTCGGGGTCATGTGACATCGATTCAAGAACTAACTCAAAAGGGATTATCCGTCAATTGAAATCATGCAAGTGATTAGGTTTAGGAAAACGCTCTCTCGAGTCAATTTTAACCTTAAGCAAATTTAGCGGGCTCTCGCAACTTACTAAATTCGACTTATCAATTACGCGTGAGTCTAGTTTCAATTAGGCTTTCGATCTTAAACTGAAACAACCTAAATTCAATTCAATTAAGGCGTCCCTAAATTCAATTGATAATAAAACGCATAGGAAGAAATCAACTTGCACAAATTCAATCGATTAAAGCAATTAAAACATGTTCTTGAATCAATTCACAATCACCCTAAACCCTAATGAAGAATTAGCTAGACATGATTAAAGTAGAAGCAATAAACATAGTAATAATAAACATGATGAGAAAGAGAAAAGCAATTAAATTAAACCTGGAAGAATTCTTGAATTATAATCTAAAGATCGGAACTTGCAAGATGAAATCAATCTAGACTAAGGAGTATTTGAGAGTTTGAAAGAGAGAAACTGAATTCTAATTCTAAAACTGAAAAGTATAATGTAAAGCATAAAATATAATGAAAAGCATAAGTTATAACCCTAACTCGGACTCTATTTATAGGCCAACGAAAATACGCGAAACAGGGCATCAAAACCGAGCGGTTCGAGGACAAACCGATCGGTTCAGGGGGTCAAACCGATCGGTTCACCTCTAAACCGATCGGTTCTTAGCTTTTCCAGAACTTCCAGCAACTTTGCTCCTTGATCACGTATTCTGAACCTATAGGTTTAACTTCACAAATCATCGTATGACCTCCATATCGACTCTCGAGCCTCGTCTTGACTTCTCGATACTCGTAAACGCTCCTATAACCTCAGGTTTTAGCTCAGGACCGCCAAAACCTGCAAAATACAAACGTGGAACGACAGTATCGCAATATAAAGCAAATAGCTACTAAAACAATAATGTAACCGAGCAAATGTGAGCTAAATGCAACTAACACGGGGGCATAAAAGCTATATAAATAACGTGTATCAAACTCCCCCAAACCAAACGTTTGCTTGTCCTCAAGCAAACAGCGTCGGAGAAAATCAAAGCGTAGCTAGTTAATCACGTTAGCATCTCGAAGTGGACGACCTATGCACATAAACCTACGACCATAGTCTATTTCACCGAAAATAGAGCACAAGTCTCAACCATTCACAACACATTATAATGCTAGCTTCTAACGCTTTCGCAAAAATTAAACTAACGACAATTGGATTCGAGCAAGGCTAACCGAGCATACCACTTTCCATCATACCATTCTTACCACATCATTTCATTTTTCTCTTTCTTTTCTTTTCTTTTTTTTTTTCTTTTCGCGCAATGTGGAGCATCCCTCGTATGTAGTACCGTTTAGCTTGACGTTCACTCGGTAAAAATCGAGCTCGGGTACACATATTTCCTTAAGGGTTACATTATTGCTCATACTCTCGGTCGCAACCAAATTCATGGCCACTGTGGTTACTCAAATCACTGAGTCCCCTCCGAGAGCATCGAAGCATTGCTCCATCATTAAAAGATCGGTCCAAACAAACCACATTCCAACAGTCCAAACTTCCCACAAGCCAATTGCCTCGCAAGAATACCAAATATCGAAAGTAAAAGGAACGAAAAGCGATAAGAATTAAGCAAATACAAGTGGGCTAGTGTTTGAGACTCGCAATCTATGAACAGGAAACAAACATATAGTGCAAGCTACGACGATAGAAAGTCGACTTGGAGATACTAAAGATCAAAACAGCACACTAATCAATTCTCCAAACTAACAATTCAAAGCGAAAAAGGTTTGGAAATGCAAAATTTTTTAAAATAAGCACACAAAATGGAAAATGCAAAACAATAAGCGCGAAAGAGCTTTCCTCCCCCAAACCAGAATCACACATTGCCCTCAATGTGGAAAACAGCATAACCACAAGCAGAAAAGGACACATAAAAGATGGGGGTAGGAAAATAAAAACGAGGAAACAAGGGAAAAGGGGTAAAGAAAGCTCACATTATCAAGTTGGAGCTCCCCCAAACCGAAGCGAAGCATGGAGTGCGGCTTATGATCCACGAATATGCGTCCATTTCAGTCCAGCTATAAAGTGCTTCGGAATAGCACGCGAGAAAAAGTAGGCCGAATCAGCAGGGTCCGGCCAAGGCCGTCAGTGAGGCCTGTCTCATAAATACTAAGGACGCAGAGTCCTCAAGTACCTGCATGCTAAAACAAGTATAAATCCCTCGTCCTCACGCGCTCAAAACCAAAGTCTAAAGTGTCATAGTCAAAAACAAACCAAATCCAAAACAGAGTACAACAAATTACAAAATCATCGGGTTGCCTCCCGGAAAGCGCTGGTTTATAATGGTCCCGCACGACCGTCGTCAAAACGCATCATCAAGTCAAATTTGGCCAAGGACGTTGGCCACTAGCAGCAGCTTCACTTGGCGAAATAGCAGTCGTTCGCCACAAAACTCGATCTCCACGAGGAAGAGCAGCATAATCCATCACGCAAGGTATTCCATCGCGAAATGGCTCTCCATAACAGCTCCGTGCACCACGTGCCGCAAACCGTGGGTCTCCTCCTACATCACCCGGATCATAGACATCCGCCTTGGTGAGCTTCCGTTCCCCCAAACCAAAATCAAAGCCACCCTGCGTAGGACCTGCACAAGTCAAAGCAGAAGAAACAACCTCCACAGTGTCTCCAGTAGAGTGAGACGGAGGGGCAAGGTCAATAGCAAAAGCAGACTCAGGCTGCATAGGGGCACGGGGAAGACTAGACTTAGTATAGGTCAACTGCTCACCTCCCACCGAGAACGTAAGGGTCTTATTCCCCACATTGATTACAGCTCCCGCAGTATGCAGGAAAGGTCTCCCTAGAATGATCGGAATGTGAGGGTCCTCGGGTATATCTAAGACCACAAAGTCGACGGGTATATAGAACTTCCCTATCTTGACCGGGACGTCCTCGAGGATACCTAAAGGTCTCTGGAGACTACGGTCGGCCATTTGTAAGGTCATGGAGGTAACTCCTAACTTAGTCATGTTCAATTTCTTACAAATGGAGTAGGGAAGGATGCTCACACTAGCCCCAAGATCGCACAAAGCGTTTTGAACCACATATTTCCCTATAGAACAAGGGATGGAAAAAGTGCCGGGGTTGCTCAGCTTAGGGGGTGAACTACCCTGCAAAAAGGCACTACCCTCCCCCACAAAAGACACGGTCTCAGTCGCATTTATCGTGCGCTTCTTAGATATGACCTCCTTGAGAAACTTGGCATATGCAGGAATTTGCTTGACTAAATCGATAAATGGAAGATTTACCTGCAAAGTTTTGAGAATCTCAAAGAACCTGTCGAGCTTGGGGTCCACGGTAGCCGGTCGTACACAACCCGGAAAAGGTAGCCTGATCTGAATCGGGGGCGAGGAAGCAGCAGCAGGAGCATCACACGGCTTGGCCTTGTTGTCGGCCTCACTCTTCTCCTCTTCTTCCGGATGCTTCGGGGCATCGTAAACTGTACCACTACGCAAAGTAATAGCACATGCTGTGTCAGGAGGAGGGTTAGGAGGATTACCTTGGGGTGGAAGGGTACCCTGCTGACGTGATGCCTGCGAAGAGGCGAGCTGTGCCACCTGATTTTCTAGCATCTTTATTGCCGCGTCCTTAGCTTGGCCATCTTTTTGCATCTGCTGCAACATCATCTCTTGTGACTTCTGCACGGCCATCGTCACCTGCGACATCTGCATCATCATGGCCTTCATTTCGGCCATAGGATCGGGACCCTGTGTAGGTTGAGGTGGTGGTGTGTAAGGTGGTTTTGGTAGTTGGGTGGAGGTGGTTAGTAGTTTTTGTGGGGAGGGATGTAGGGTTGGTTTTGCGTAGGTGGGGGAGTCGGGTTTAACACATTTTGGTTATGATAGGACAAGAGCGAGCGATCGTAACCGGGTTGGTTTTGGTAAGGCGAGTTACGAGGAAAAAGGCGATAAGCGTGAACTGCTCGTTGGGTGCAGCATACCCCGACGAATACCCCGAATCGTGCCCCATAACAGCATTTACATGGGCACTGGAAGAACTCCCATCATTCATCCTACTAATCTGCGCCGTCAGCGCAGCAACCTGACTCGTGAGCGCACTAATACTCTCCTTATCACGGTCATTATGAGCAGACCGTGAATTTCCCCGTGGTTTACCAAACTGAGACGAGTGGATCGCCATCTCCTCAATCAAACCCCACGCCTTATCATCATCGACGTTAATAGCAAAACGCCCTTCATGCGGTGAATCAAGGATAGCCCGACTCTCCTCATATAACCCATTGTAGAATGTCATAATCACAAGCCAAGTATTAAGCCCATGGTGAGGACAATCGCGGATGAGCTTCTTGTACCGCTCCCAAGCTTCAGCTAGAGACTCGTCAAATGTTTGCTTGAAGCCTTGAATTTGGCTCCTCATTTGATTAGTACGTTCGGGAGGGTAGAACTTAGAGTAGAACGCAAGAGCAAGACCATTCCAATCAGTGATCCCCGCAGCTTCCTTATCGAGGTCCGTGATCCATTCACGGGCTCGATCTTTCAATGAAAAAGGGAACAAAGATTTCCCTTATCCGTTTTGTGTAATCCCTACCGCTTAATCGTCGAACAGTAGTCCGTGAAAATTTGCATATGCCTACCGGGATCCTCGGTGGGATAACCACCAAACTGATTCCGCTCCACCAAGTTTAAGAAGGCGGGGCGGATTTCGAAGTTGCCTTGTAGTGTCTCGGGCATTGTGAATCCATTAGGAATGGATTCTGGTTTAGGAACCGAGTGACTGGATAGTTTTGGCATTGTCACTGGCGGTGGAGAAACTGGAGGAGTGTCCTCTTCGTAGGACGATTGCGTAGCACTAGACGACGCTTCCTCAATGTTAAGATCAACGATTTGAGTTGCTTGCTTGCGTAACCTATGTAACGCTCGTTCTGGCTCAGGTTCAAAGGGGACAAGAGTCCGGGGTGACCTGTGCATAAACAAAACTACAAGCAAATGATAAGAAACGGTCTCAAGGAACTAGGTTCCTTGAGACAAGAGAGAAAAACCTAAGCAACAACTAAACAAACACTAACTAGCTAACCGTCTCCCCGGCAGCGGCGCGAAAATTGATGAGGTTAAAGTCGTGGTCCCCTATCAAAATAAACCTAAACAAACTACTAGTAGAAGCTAGTGGTAAGCAGGGTCGAATCCACGGGGAGAAGGACGAAGTCAAAGGAATGCTCAGCTAAGAAAGGTCAATCTCAAGGTATGAAAGGTCGGTGTTTTAAGGGATAAACTAAGGGCAATGAAAGCAAAGAGAATGAAAATATGAATGAGAGGGAGATTAGGGCATTCGGGGTCATGTGACATCGATTCAAGAACTAACTCAAAAGGGATTATCCGTCAATTGAAATCATGCAAGTGATTAGGTTTAGGAAAACGCTCTCTCGAGTCAATTTTAACCTTAAGCAAATTTAGCGGGCTCTCGCAACTTACTAAATTCGACTTATCAATTACGCGTGAGTCTAGTTTCAATTAGGCTTTCGATCTTAAACTGAAACAACCTAAATTCAATTCAATTAAGGCGTCCCTAAATTCAATTGATAATAAAACGCATAGGAAGAAATCAACTTGCACAAATTCAATCGATTAAAGCAATTAAAACATGTTCTTGAATCAATTCACAATCACCCTAAACCCTAATGAAGAATTAGCTAGACATGATTAAAGTAGAAGCAATAAACATAGTAATAATAAACATGATGAGAAAGAGAAAAGCAATTAAATTAAACCTGGAAGAATTCTTGAATTATAATCTAAAGATCGGAACTTGCAAGATGAAATCAATCTAGACTAAGGAGTATTTGAGAGTTTGAAAGAGAGAAACTGAATTCTAATTCTAAAACTGAAAAGTATAATGTAAAGCATAAAATATAATGAAAAGCATAAGTTATAACCCTAACTCGGACTCTATTTATAGGCCAACGAAAATACGCGAAACAGGGCATCAAAACCGAGCGGTTCGAGGACAAACCGATCGGTTCAGGGGGTCAAACCGATCGGTTCACCTCTAAACCGATCGGTTCTTAGCTTTTCCAGAACTTCCAGCAACTTTGCTCCTTGATCACGTATTCTGAACCTATAGGTTTAACTTCACAAATCATCGTATGACCTCCATATCGACTCTCAAGCCTCGTCTTGACTTCTCGATACTCGTAAACGCTCCTATAACCTCAGGTTTTAGCTCAGGATCGCCAAAACCTGCAAAATACAAACGAGGAACGACAGTATCGCAATATAAAGCAAATAGCTACTAAAACAATAATGTAACCGAGCAAATGTGAGCTAAATGCAACTAACACGGGGGCATAAAAGCTATATAAATAACGTGTATCAGTGACTATGTGCCACTTGGTCTAACCGTGAAGGATTTGCGGGATGATGCTAGTTCATTCCTAGGTTTTGTTGTCTTGTGAAAAGAGATGTTTGGATTAAAATGACGGTAGGCCATTTGAATCATGGATTTCGAAAATGTTTATTTTGCTAGATTTGTTTTCAAGAAAAGGTCCATTCTCGGGTTTGAAAATGTTTGGTAATAAATGGGTTACAATGAGTGCGGGTCATGTAGTTCATTTATGTTTTGGAATGTCACGAGAATAAAGTGATTATTCTCGGGTGTTTTGAGGAGACTGTTTGTCTAGGTCAAACCGTCCTGACTATGGGCCATTCGGTTCGAAGGAAGGATTTTTGAAAAAGGTTATTTCAAAAACGTGATGAGGATTTTGTGAAAGTAGTTTGTAAGAGGATTTGGGCCAAGATGGTTATGAATCATTTGGTCTGATGAAAAGTCCGCGAGATTGGGCTTGGCCATTCTCGGGTTTTGTTTGCTTGAAAAAGACAATTTTTGCTGAAACGAGTCGACTTTGGGCCGTTTGGCCTAAAGAGAATGTCGTTATTTGTTTTGCAGGAGTGAGGAGATTTTTGAAAAGAGCTCATTTCAAAAGCGGGTGTGTTGTGCTTGGTTTGTAAAAATAAGAAGATTTTGAAAAGAATTTATTTCAAAAATGAGAGTGTGTTGCTTGTTTTGTAAAAGTGAGGAGATTTTTGAAGAGAGCTTGTTTCAAAAATGAGAGTATATTGCTTTAGGAGCAATGTTGTGCCTAAGAAGTCTTTGAGGCAAGAACGCGTGTGCGGATCTTGTCTCGACGTTGAAATGTGTTTGATTTGCATTCGTCGAGCCCATGTTAACGGTTCATCGTTAAGGGCTCGAGCCTAGATGCATGGAAAGGATTCGACTCGTGAACGGTTAGCTAGTCGAGTCGAGGATGTTGAGAATGGATTGGTTTGTGTGACGTGTATCTAGTTAGTCCTATTAGATTCAACGTTCATTTTAAGCGTTCATTTTTAGCTCATTTTTTTTTTGTTTAGGAAGACCTTTTAAGCTTGAAAAAGGAGATTTTAGACAAGGTTTGGCTAATAGGAAGCTTTTGAGACGAGGATGCGTGTGCACATCTCGTCTCGATGTTAAAAGGTGTTAGCTTTGTCGAGCCCACCTAACGGTTCATCGTTAAGGGCTCGAGCCTAGATGGGCGAGAAGGATTCGACTCGAGAGCGATTAGCTAGGCGAGTCGAGCGTGTTGAAAGTGGAGTCTAGGCCGTGTGACCTAGAGGATTGAAATCCGCGAGCTCGGGTTTTATTCCTTGCTCGGGTTTTGCTTGTTAGTGAAAAAGGAAATTTTGAAAAAGTTTATTTCAAAAATTCGCGATAGTTTTGTTTGAAAATTGTTAGTTTGTTAGATGTTAGGTTCATTTATCTTTGAAACGTTTAAGCGAGTTTTCGAAGATATGAATGCAAATGCTCGTTTTGAAAAAGACCATGGAGTGCATAGCCTCGAACTCGTACGTATGACTCAAAAAGGGTGAAAAATGAGTCAGTCGGGTACACCTCCAACTACCTCGAGTACGCTTTGGCAGATACTTAACCCCTTCATTTCCTTACGCCGGGGCGATAGGTTTTCTGAAGGAGCACCTTTGAAGCGGTCGAGATAGCCGTTCTGACGGCCGTGGAGGGGTGAGAGGAAAGCTAGTCCGGCATGTGCTTTATCGAGTGGACAAGCCTGCATGTGGGAACCACCTCTCGAGGGTGCAAAGGGTGCCTAGATTCCAAAAGGAATGGACTCTAAACGAATGTGCATAGCTCAAATATGTTTACAAGGATTGTTCAAGGCTTTCAAGTTTCACCTCTTTATTTTTAAAAAGAAAAAGCTAGTTTTTAGTTTTAAAAATAAGATGTCCCCAGCGGAGTCGCCAAACTGTGGAACCCGGGAGGGACCCAACTCGGCGTCTTGCTTAAGGGCGGATTTTAAAGTTAAAAAAGATTAAGTTGGAAAAACCTTTAAGAACTGTTATGGAGTCGCCACCTATTTATCGCGGAAAATAGGAACCTGCTACCATGTTCTAAGTTAAAAACATGTCCTAGATTTTGGAGCACGCCGACACCCCTAGATCTAAGGCTTGTGAAACCAGATTGGATTCGGGGTGAGGGTACTTTAGAAAAAGAGTTAATTCAAATAATGATTTATGAAAACCTTTTAGAAAAGCCTATGTAAAAATAGCCTCTACTGACCTAGAACAATCCTTGTAAGATGAAATTTGAGCTAAAGTTATCGCTACGTACAAGTGCGATAAGGATGTAAAAGAATGCAGATGCAGATGCAAAAAGATTGATTAAAACCCTCGGTTTAGCATGTTTAACTTGTTAACGAATACGGTTCAGTTAAAGGTCGAATTCATTGTTTAAGTTGATTTAATGCAAAATAAGAAGGTGCAAGATGCATGCAAATAAAATAAAGTTCAATTGTCCATTGGTTTATTTTATAAGGTCGATTCTTATGCGACTTTGGCGTGTCATCGGATATGGTGTATACCCGAAGTAAATAGAACACTTGGATTGCAAGCGCGCTGGGTGCCAAAGCCGGGGAGGGCGCTAAAGTGTAGACCCCTTTGTTAGTCCATAGAAAATAAGAAAAAGCTTTGATCCAAGTGGATCGGTACCTACCTTGTCCTGACGCTTCAGATCTGGGCAGAGCTTCTTGAACTTGAAAGGAGGATGAATTCAACACGGGATGGTGTGTTGAACTCAAGGATTTGAGTGCTTGAGGCTTTGTGAGGGTTTTTAGGTGTATACCGTGCTAGACGGTATATATTGTGGGACCCAAGTGTGGGTGCTAAAACTAGGAAGAGAGGTTGTGAGAAGAGAGGGTTTTCTTGTGTGGAAAACTTGTGAGAATAGGTCGTGCGAGGGGTTGTATATATAGGAGAATAGCCGAGAGAAAATAGGAAGCGAGGGAAAAAGCCGGCTGGGAAACCGCATAGCCTTATGCGGTTTGGTGGGCAAACCGCATAGGCTTATGCGGTTTGCACCATGAGCCGCATAAGCTTATGCGGTTTGCTGGTGTGGTTTTAACTTCGAGATTTCGTATTTCCTTAATCCGAATTGCTAAATCTTGGGGATATTCGATTGTAATCTCCTTGCTTGTGCCCAAGAAGGCCTAGTATGATCTTCTAGAGAGTTGTTGAGGGCTTTGGCGTGCGGGCCAAAGGTGGGTTTTGGCTCGGTTTTGGGCCCGAGACCCGAAAATGTGAAAAGGGTGTATTTGCATAGATTTTGTGAAATAAGGTAAGACGTGAAGCCGTATTTTGTGTAAGAGGGGACTAAAGGGAAGATTTAGCCACCGGGCCTAAATTTAGGAATTTAGGAATGCTGAATTAGACCTTGTTAATGTAAAAGGGCTAATTGTAGTGCAAATGCGAAGCTCATGCCAAATGAAGCAGGACAAGGACCTAGCTAGACTCCAAATGGACAAAATGAACGTTATTTAAATGCGATGTAAAGTGACCTAAATCATTTTAACATTTAAAACGACTCAAAATGAATTCGACATTAGTTAGAACCGTTTAAGTCAACATTAAAGCATGCGTAATAAAAGTCCGTGATACATCACAGGGTTTTGTTTGGGAGGGTACGGATATGGGTATCCACAGTGCTGTGTCATAAGCCTCGTCGTTTATTTTGCTTCGTTTTGTAGTATGACCGCTTGTGTTGTCGTTTGCGTTTGAAACCCTCGCGACTTGCTCATTTAGTGTTCCTGCATTAAACGGTTAGTCGTAAAAAGAACACAAATCTCGATTGAGACTGGCTTACTCGGTCTAAGCACATGCATACGTAAAGATTTTTTATAAAATATGCCTTTTGAAGAAAATATTTTGAGTCCGTAAAAGACGCTTTTGACGCTCATAAAAATGTGAATTTAAGGACGTCACGCTTTAACGTAAACTTACGAAATGTGACAGTTGAATTTTGTGAGACCGTTAAAGGTGTTTTTTTTTTGACGTTCGTAAAATGTGAATTAAGAACGTCGTGTCTTAACGTAAGCTCATGAAATGTGACGATTAAAATTTGTGAGACCGTAAAAGGTGTCTTTGACGTTCGTAAAAATGCGAATTAAGAACGTCGTGCTTTACGTAAGGTTACGAAATGTGACGATTAAATTTTGTGAAATGTATATGCAAAATAATAGTCGAAGATTGATGATAAAATGACACAATACGACGCAAAGCCGGGTAGCGAAAACATAACCGATAGTACGCCGTAAAATGTAAAAACAGCGGTGCGTAGGCTGTGAAAAAATTTCTGCAACTCGTAGGCTGCAAGACGGTGCGCAGTCGTCGCGTCAAATCTGTCGGAAAATCATTGAAAATCGCCAGTATACCAACGATTTGCACAAAAATCGCTAGAAAACCGGCGATTTGAGTGAAAATCGCCAGTCAACTGGCGATTTTTGTGAAAATCGCCTGGCGATTTTGTGATGTTTTTTTGCTTTTTGTTTTGATTTTTTGGCTAATCGCTGGTTTACTAGCGATTATACTTTGTGTCGTCGCCTCTTGAAGACGTTGCCTATAAGAAGGATGCTTGTGTTAGTTCATTCATCCATCTCTCCAATCACACTTCATATTACGTCTTAACTTGCAACTTCATTACTCGTATTATAAAAGTATTCATAATATCCTGCAGAGCGTTTTCCTTTTTGTGAGTAATGGAGCATTTGGAGGGACTTGTGAGAGTATGGTGTGCTATTCTGTCGGGAATCGAGAAAAGGAATCTCAGGGGCTGTGGCCTGGGCATATTCCTAGGTTTAAGGCAGGTTCGGATGGAGCTCGAGTTCCTGGATGCCTGTCTGTACTACTGGGACCTGGCTTACCATGTATTTCGCTTCCCTGACGGGGAAGTTTGCCCCCTGGTCGAGGAGTTTGCTGCCATTGGAGGTTGGACCCGCACTGTTACTCCGGTGTGTGTTAGTCAGGAGCTTGGTTATCAGAGAAACATGCAAAACTTTCTCAAGATAACGAGGCCCGAGACGGAGGACTTGTTCCTAGATGGGCGCTTGAACATCATTCGACTTTGCCAGCGGTTCATGGATTAAGATAATGGGCACATTGGCGTTGTTGCTCGCAGGAGAGCCCTGGCTCTCTGCCTTGTGCACTGTTTCATGTTCCCCGATTCAGTGGACGCGATGGGGTTTGGCGAGGCGCGTTTGGTCTGCGTTGTGCAGCAGATGGAGATGGGGTACAACCCTGCGGCGCTGATCCTGGCGGAGACGATCTTAGGCCTAGATGATCGGGCGTGTAACAGAGTGCATGCCTATCGTGGTTGTCCTCTCATTTTGCAGGTCTGGCTGATGGAGCGTTTGAGCGTACTTGGAGCCATCCCTTATGGCGTAACCTACACGGCGGCAGGCGTAACCTACACGGCGGCAGGCGTAACTAGTCGGGGCTTGAGGTGGATGGGTCCCAATGGCCGTCCTCATGACTACTTCTCCACCTTTGTGAGAACGTCGTCCATTCGTTGGGTTGTGCCATGGTGGGAGGTTACCTCTGTGACGGGCAGTGCGGTAGGCGACGGTCCTTCCAGGGTCATGCTATGCGGTTTTGACATTGGGGTGTTTATTCACCCTCTGAGGGTGAGAAGGCAAATGGGCTATGCCCAGTTTATCCCAGGGCAGGATACCACGATCCAGGATTTGGTCGTACTTAATAAACAAATCACTGATGCATGGTCGCGAGGATGGGCTCTGCGTCCCCGGTGGCAGGTGGCAGGGATACCGGCCACGGTGAGGGTTTCGAGGTCGTATATCCGGTGGACTACGGCCACAACTACTCGCCAGAGGGCCCGCCTTCGTGCTATAGAGCAAAATGAGCCACCGCCGACGTCGGCCTTTGATCCAGTACGTTTTGGTCGCGGAAGTCGTGGGAGCTCGAGCTCTGGGAGTGCAGCGTCCATGGGGACGGAGCTCAGTCATCTTGGTTTCATCATGGTTAACTCTCCGGGCCAGGATGGTAGCGATCGTGCCCCGCATATGGGTTGAGTCTTCCTTTCAGTCGTGAAGAATGAAATCTGCTTGTGCTGTTGTCTAGTTACTGGTTGTATGCTTGTTGTTTTCTTTTTTTTGTTTTTAATTCCCTAAAGCCCGAAGGTCATGCCGTGTTTTGTAATGTAGGCAGGGGTTGTAGTGTTTGGTGAAGCTCCCGATTAGGAAAATCCAATTTGTACTGCTTTGCTTTTACTAATAAAACGAAAGTTTTTTGTATAAAACTTGCCCTGTTTTGCTTTAGAATTAAAGATTCGTGTCTCTTTTTTGAATTCTGTTGATTATACCCTTAACCTGAGATGTTTTGGGAATGTTATTTTGTGTTGAATGTCGGCTGTGCTTTTGAGAAAGCTGCCTACGTATCCATATGAATAGAATCAAGCCGGCGTAGTTCGGAGTTGTGTTCTGCTTTTTGTGATGTGTGTGCATGTTTAGGGGCACGCCGGCCCGTGGAATTGTGTTTAATTACATGTTATAAACACATTGCAAAATGTTTCATGGATAGTATTTCTTTAGCTGGTCGAGATTGGTGGCTCGATTGAACTCCTGACCGTCCAGGTCAGTTAATTTAACCGCTCCTCCTGTGTAGATTTCCTTGACGAGGTAAGGTCCAGCCCAGTTTGGCTTGAATTTTCCTCGCGGGTCAACAGGGAGTGGCGCTCGTACTGACTTCAATACTAGATCTCCCACTTTTATGTTTCGTGGTCGAACTCGTTTGTTAAATGCTCTTTGTAGTCGTGCTTGGTACATTCGCACAATGCTTAAGGAATTTAGCCTGCGTTCGTCTAGGAGCATGAGTTGCTCGTAGCGTTCGCGAGCCCATTCTGCTTCTGGGATGCTACTCTCCATTAGTATTCGTAGGGATTTCATTTCGATCTCTACTGGTTGCACGGCTTCCTTGCCGTAGGTGAGAAAATAAGGTGTCATGCCTGTGGGTGTGCGTATGGTTGTGCGATATCCCATAGTGCGAATGGAATCTTGTTGGGCCAATCCCGACAACTGTCGATCATTTTCTCCAGTATGGTGACTACGCTTTGTTTCTTTGCTTCCACGGCTCCGTTGGTTTGGGGTCGGTAAGGAGAGGATCTGTGATGTTGTATGCTGTATTTGGCAAGTATGGCTTCTGCCTCGCCTTGAAAATGTGAACCTTGATCGCTTATCAACTCGTGCGGTATGCCGTATCGGCATATGATGTTTGTTTGTATGAATTTGGCAACTTCTTTTGAGCCGAGGGTGCGGAAGGATGCTGCCTCTACCCATTTTGTGAAATAGTCGATTGCCACTAGCACGAAGCAGTGTCCTCCTGCTCCGATGGGATGGATTTTGCCTATCACGTCAATTCCCCAAGTTGAGAAGGGCCATGGAGATGTGAGGCTGTATAGTGGTGAAGGAGGTACATGTTGCACGTTGCTGAATATCTGACAATTATGGCAGTGTTTGACGTAGTGAATGCAGTCTGCTTCCATAGTCGTCCAATACCATCCTAGTCGCAAGATTTGTTTGCCTAGGGCTCTTGCGTTCATGTGTGGGCCACATTCGCCATCGTGTACTTGGGCAATGATTTCCTGCCCCTTGTGGATACCCATATCCGTACCCTCCCAACAAAAACCCTGTGATGTATCACGGACTTTTATTACGCATGTTTAACGCTGACTTAAACGGTTCTAACTAATGTCGAATTCATTTTGAGTCGTTTTGAAATGTTAAAATGATTAAGGTCGCTTCACATCACACTTAAATAACGTTCATTTTGTCCATTTGGAGTCTAGCTTGGTCCTCGTCCTGCTTCATTTGGCATAAGCTTCGCATTTGCACTACAATTGGCCCTTTTACATTAACAAGGTCTAATTCAGCATTCCTAAATTCCTAAATTTAGGCCCGGTAGCTAAAACCGCTATTTAGCATCCTCTTACACAAAATACAACCTCACGTCTTAGCTTATTTCACAAATCTATGCAAATACACCCCTTTTCATTTTTTCGGGTCTCGGGCCCAAAACCGAGCCCAAACCCAAGCCTTTGGCCCGCACTCCAAGGCCCTGCACATCATAAAATATCTCAGAAATATCTCAGCTCTTTTCTTGGCACACACGCACGAAATTATACTGTATCTTTCAAAGATTTTATGCAACCGAAACTTGGAAAGCAGCCTTAAAACCACACCCACAAACCGCATGACCTTATGCGGTTTGGGGTGGCAACCGCATAAGCCTATGCGGTTTGCCCAGGCAACCGCATAAGGCTATGCGGTTTCCCGGCCTGTTTTTATCCCCGATTTCCTAATTTCTCCGAGGTTTTTAGTATATATACACCCCTATACCCAACCTCGAAGATCATCTTTTTCACACACAATTCACATCTTCTAATACTTTCAGATCACAATTTCACACACAATTCACAATACACAAATCCTCTCTCACAAAAGCCTCAAGCACTCAAATCCTTGAGTTCAACACACCATCCCGTGTTGAATTCATCCTCTTAAGTTCAAGCGAAGCTCTGCCCGGATCTGAGCGTCGAGGACAAGGTAGTGCCGATCCACTTGGATCAAAGCTTTTCTTATTTTCTATGGACTAACAAAGGGGACTACACTCTAGCGCCCGGCTTGGGCACCCGATCGCGCTTGCCAGCCAAGAGTTCTTATCACTTCGGGTACACTCCATATCCGATGACACGCCAATGTCGCATAAGCAACCGACCTTTAAAAATAAACCAATGGTCAATTGAACTTTATTTTAATTGTATGCATCTTGCACCCTTTCTGTCTTGCATTAAAATCAACTTAAACAATGAATTCGACCTTTAACTGAACCGTATTCGTTATCAAGTTAAACATGCTAAAGTGAGGGTTTTAATCAATCTATTAGCATCTGCATCTGCATTCTTTTACAAACTTATCGCACTTGTACGTAGCGATAACATTAGCTCAAATATCATCTTACATGGATTGTTCTAGGTCAGTAGAGGCTATTTTTACATAGGCTTTTCTAAAAGGTTTTCATAAATCATTAATTGAATTAACTCTTTTCTAAAGTACCCTCACCTAATCCAATCTGGTTTCACAAGCCTTAGATCTAGGAGTGTCGGCGTGCTCCAAAATCTAAGAACATGTTTTTAACTTAGAACATGGTAGCGAGTTCCTATTTTCGCGATAAATAGGTGGCGACTCCATAACGATTCTTAAAGGTTTTTCCAACTTAATCTTTTTAACTTTAAAATCCGCCCTTAAGCAAGACGCAGAGTTGGGTCCGATCCGGGTTCCACAGTTTGGCGACTCATTTGGGAGATCTTATTTTTAAAACTTAAAACTAGCTTTTTCTTTTTAAAAATAAAGAGGTGAAACTTGAAAGCCTTGAACAATCCAAGTATACATATTTGAGCTATGCACATTCGTTTAGAGTCCATTCCTTTTGGAATCTAGGCACCCTTTGCACCCTCGAGAGGTGGTTCCCACATGCAGGCTTGTCCACTCGATAAAGCGCATGCCGGACTAGCTTTCCTCTCGCCCCTCCACGGCTTGCCGTAAACGGCTATCTCGACCGCCCCAGTGCTCCCTTCAGAAAACCTATCGCCCCGACGTAAGGAAATGAAGGGGTTAAGTATCTGCCAAAGCGTACTCGAGGTAGTTGGAGGTGTACCCGACTGACTCATTTTCACCCTTTTTGAGTCATACGTACAAGTTCGAGGCTATGCACTCCATGGTCTTTTTTCAAAATAAGCATATGCATTCATATCTTCGAAAACTCGCCTAAACGTTTCAAAGATAAATGAACCTAACATCTAACACCTTTTCAAAAAAAACTATCACGAATTTTTGAAACAAGCTTTTTCAAAATTTCCTTTTCACTAACAAGCAAAAACCTGAGCAAGGACTAAAACCCGAGCTCGTGGCTTTCAATCCTCTAGGTCACACGGCCTAGGCTCCGTTTTAACATCCTCGACTCGACTCGTTCGAGCCGAATCCTTCTTCTTTTACACATCCGACTCGAGCTCACCTCGGCAAATCACCGATATCAGCTCGACGGATGCAAAGCAAAACGTTTTAACATCGAGACGAGACGTGCGCACGCTTCCTCGCCTCAAAAGCTTCCTCTAGCAAAACCTTTTTCGAAAATCTCCTCTTTTCAAACATAAAAGGTCTTTCTAAACAAAGAAATGAGCTAAAATGAATGCCTAAAATGAATGTGAGTCTAGTGGGTCGAGTCGTGTCACTAATGCAAAGTGAAATGCAGGCCTCAGCTGGATACTCGTCGCACTAAGCACCGTGTAATAATCCCATACAAAAAACGCACCTACACCCGCAAAATGGCCGGCAACAACGAAGACGTCACCGCACTCCGTGACCAAGTTGCAAAGCTGACCGCTGACCTCGAACGCCTTTTGACTACCCACACCACCGAAGTGGAACGCATGGAAACCAAGATTAAGGAAGAAGGCGATGAACACGCTAAGAAGCTCCAAGCCATGGAGGAAAGGCTCTATGTCTCGAGTACTTACTCCATCCACAAGGAGAACGAAATCGTACCCGCCAGCATTAAGGATGAGCTCCCTAACAAGCTCGCCCTTAGTGATCTTCCTATCTTTCAAGGACATGAGAGCCCGATCATTCACATCCGAGCTTTCAAGTCCCAAATGGCTATAAAAGGAGTAGATGCCAAACACGGCTAACTCTTTTCCCGCACTCTCTAGCCAAGGTCTGAAAACATGGTTCTACTCACTCGACCCGCAACGCATCCCTACTTTCGAAGAACTCACGGTTGAATTCGATTGTCAGTACCGAGGCAACAAAGACTCCCAAGTCTCGCTCCCCACCCTAGGAGTCCTTTCTCAAAAGGACAAGCAAGGCTTCACCGACTACCTCACCGTTGGAAGAAGCTAAGCGCTCAAATCCCTAACCGTCCCCGCGAGGACGAGCTTGTTCCCAAGTTCATAAACAACCTGCGACCCGTGTATCAATTTTACATGAGGTACAGCAACATCCAGAATTTCAAAGAACTAACTAAGGTCGGCACTCAAATTGAAGATGACCTTAGAACTGGCACCATGGCTAAGTACACCGGCCATGCCTATCAAGGGAGTTCCTCTAAATCCTCCCGCGCAGTCAAGAGCGAAGAGAACCGCACCATTGGTAACCTCGACGACGACAACCTCGACGTATTCGCAACTACCTTCTCACCACCTCCCAAAGCCAAGAGGAACTTTGACCCTCTCTTTATGTCTTACACCAAGGCATTTCAAAGGTTGGTCGAAAAGAACTATCTGCAACCAATCGGGCCTACTAGCGAGCCACCCGAGGACAAAAAGCCTAAATCTTGGAACCCCAACGCCTTCTGTGCATACCACCGAGGCAAGGGGCATGACACCGAGAATTGCTTTAGGCTTAAGAACGCTATCCAAGATCTCATTGATCAAGGAAAGCTTAGCAAACCAGCTCAGCCTACCAAGCCTTCGAACAACGAGAACCCGCTTGGTAATCATGCAATTTTCGTGGGATCACCCACTATTCTAGACTGTTCTACCTCATCACGCCCTCGATGACCAAGTCAATGCGATCTCTTGGTCTAGTGACGAGGAGGGCGGCGAATATTGGTTCCCACCGACGAGGTAATAAAACACGCGTCAATCAACTTGCAAGAGACATCAATCACCTGAAGGCTTTACATCGGACCGCGGTCGGCGTGCCTGGAAAGCGCGTCGAGAAGAAACTTCGCCAACCCGGCCTCACTCGGCGACCTCGAGGCCTTCCATCAAAAGATGGCGAAGGATTCGTCAAACACCTCATCCAATGGAGAAGCGCTCTCCGAATCCCAAATCATCCGCATGAAAACGAACTCATCAACACTTTCCTCTTCAAAGATGCGGCGCTTTGGCGATATTACTTTCACTTCGCAGCGTTGAACTTTGAGCATCTTATCGAAATTGGCACGCATTGAAAAGGACCTCACATCAAGCTATGAAGATCCCGCCTCAAGCACTCTTCAAGAACGCACCCTCAGGGGACGAAAAAGACACAACAAACACGGCCCTACAAGGATTTTTGACAAACTCTACATGCCTTACGCCGTAGCATTACAGAAACTAATCGCAAAAGATTATCTTATACCGATCGGACCTATCAATGAGCCGCCCATGAATAAGAAATCAAAATCATGGGACCCCAACGCCTTCTGTGCATACCACCGGGGCATGGGGCATAGCACTCAAAGTTGCCTAAAACACAAACACGCTATCCAAGACCTCATCGATCAAGGAAAGGTCAAGAAACCACGAATAAAAACCGCGCCTTCCCCCAATGGTGATACAATCTACCTCTCGACCACATCACCAACCTCAAAAACAAAGAGGCAAGCACCCCAAGCAACTCAAGCACCTCAAGCAACTCAAGCAGCTCAAGCAGCTCCTCAAACAGCGAAGACGATGAAGAAGAAGAAGAAATTCTCTTAACTTCTAATGCTCTAAGTGTCGGGTCATCTGTCGACCCATCTATCCTAGACTCTAGCTTTAGTTTAGACTTTCTTTTTACGGATGCTAGCTCCAAGCAATTTTCTGAATTGTCGAATAATTCTTCTCAAAATAATAAAATGAATAAATTTGCTTACGCCTTGTCTCAAGCTAAAACAAACAACAAAGCACAAACATCTAACAATCAACAAGCAACAAACAACACACAAAATACAAAAGACACTAACTCATGCGAAAGTGAATCATTAAACAAATACATTGCAAACCTTGTGCACCCAAAAACACAAGACCCAATCATCGAGGAAACCATAACCATAAACGTGGGAACCCCCGAAGAACCAAGAGAACTACAACTAGGAGCCTCACTAGACGAAGACGAACGCACCCAATTTACACAACTCCTAAGCGAATTCAAGGACGTATTCGCTTGGTCATACAAAGACATGCCTGGAATCGAACGAAGCATCGCCGAACACCGCATCCCCATCAAACCCTAAGCATAAACCAATCAAACAAAAGCTAAGAAGACTACGTCCCGAATGGTCCCTTATGGTCAAGGAAGAAATCGAAAAACAACTACAAGCCGGTTTCATCCAAGTCATCGAATATCCTGAATGGGTCTCAAACATGGTTCCAGTCTTGAAAAAGAATGGCAAAATTCGAGTATGCGTTGACTTTCGCGACTTGAACAAAGCCAGTCCCAAAGATGACTTTCCATTACCCCATGTGGACGTCCTAGTCGACAACACCGATCACGCCTCCTATCCTTCATGGGCGGCTACGCAGCTCTGATCAAATCAAAATGGCTTGCGAAGACATGGCAAAAACGGCCTTCATTACACCGTGGGGTACATACTGCTACACGGTCATGCCTTTCGGCCTAATCAATACCGGTGCCACCTACCAACGCACCGCCACAACCCTTTTACATGACATGATGCACAAAGAAGTCGAGGTCTACGTCGACGATATGATCGTGAAGTCAAAGGAAAGGAGCGATCATATCACCAACCTCCGCAAATTCTTCACTCGCCTACGGCAATACAAAATGCGCTTGAATCCCCAAAAATGTACTTTTGGAGTCAAATCTGGCAAACTACTAGGACACGTAGTGAGCCAAAGAGGCATCGAGGTTGACCCCTCGAAAGTCAAAGCAATCCTCGAAATGCAACCCCCGAAGAACCTCGACCAGATTCGAAGTTTCTTAGGCCAAATCCAATACATCTCACGCTTCATCAGCAAACTCACCATGATATGTGAACCAGTTTTCAAGAAGCTCAAGAAAACCGACCACGTTGAATGGGACGAGGAATGTCAAAAAGCATTTGACAAGGTCAAAGAATTGCTAACTAACCCGCCGGTTCTACAACCACCCCAAGAAAGTTTACCCTTATCCTTATACCTTACAACAACACCCACCGCCATGGGCGCCATGCTCGCTCAAGAAGTCAACGGCGAAGAACACGCGATCTACTACATTAGTAAAAAGTTTCTCGATTACGAAACTCGATACTCACCCGTCGAGAAGAGTTGCCTAGCCTTAGTATGGTCATCCAAAAAACTCCGTCACTATATGCTAGCACACCAAACGAGGGTATATTCCACAATGGATCCCGTAAAATACCTCTTCGAGAAACCTGTACCTAACGGACGAATGGCCAGATGGACATTGCTCCTGGCGGTCGACCTTAAATGCGGACCCCTCAAAGCAATTAAGGGACGGCGGTCTCCGATTTCCTGGCGAAAATGCAATCCCCGAGCAACCAATCATAGACACCCCAACCCTTCCAGACGTCGGGATTTACAACATCGACCAAGAACAATGGGAATTATACTTCGATGGTTCATCCAACTATCGAGGTTGCGGAGTAGGAATACTTCTCATATCCCCAAATGGCGAACACACACCCTTATCCATTAAAGCCGGACTTGACGTAACAAACAATGCGAGAATACGAAGCATGCTTGCACGGTCTCCAAGCAGCGCTTGTACTCAACGCCCGCAACATAAGAGTCTATGGGGACTCCTCCCTCATAATCAACCAAGTGTCCGGAGCATGGAAGATACTTAACGAAAACCTAGCATTATACCAAAACAAAATACAAGAGCTCATAAACGAATTCTACCACGTAGAATTCATACACCTCCCACGCGAAGAAAACCATTCGCCAGCTATCCAAACTCGCGTCCACTAATCAACATACCCGGGGATGGAAACTCTACCCATTGTCGTGGAAAGGCGAAAGCGAACCCGCATACATCCGTGACATCGAACCGGGAAGAACAAACCGACCTTGGTACCAAGCAATCATCAACGACAAAACAAAGGGGGATTACCCGCCAAACACCGACAAGCGGCCCAAGCGAGCCCTACGCCTATTATCGTCACAATTACGTCTTTGGAAATGGGAAATTACTCAAAAAGACGCCTCAAGGTACACTCCTCTTGTGCGTCGACCACAAAAAGGACACGAAATCATGTCCCAGTACGATGGCGAGTCACGGACCACACATGAACGCACGAGCCATGTGCAAACAAATCATAAGGCTAGGATGGTATTGGGTGCCATGGAAGCCGATTGCGCAAAATATGTCAAACATTGTCATAATTGCCAAATCTTCGCGAACATACAACACATACCACCTTTACCGCTATCTGATTTAACATCACCATGGCCGCTTCTCCACGTGGGGCATCGGCGTCATTGGCAAAGTACAACCCGTAGGAGCGAGGAGGACAACGCTTCATCCTCGTGGCCATCGACTATTTCACCAAATGGGTCGGCCGCATCGTCATCAAGCTAGGCACAAAAGAAGTCGCAAAATTCATACAAAACAACATCATTTGTCGCTATGGCATACCACACGAGTTCATTAGTGACCAAGGCACGCACTTTCAAGGAGAAGTCGAGCCACTTCTTCTCAAATACAAAATACAACGACACAAGTCATCACCCTATCGACCAGCGAACCAACGCGCGGTTGGCTGAGGCAAAGAAACAAAACCGTCGTATCAATCCTTAAAAGATGATCGACACCGCCACGATCGCCCCACAAAATCCCATTTGCATTATGGGGATATCGCACCACAATCCGCACACCCGGGTATGACACCTATTTCCTAACCTACGGAATGGAAGCCGCTTGACGTAGAAATCGAAATGCAATCCGCCGAATCCTCATGAAAGCGGACATTCCTGGCCGAATGGGCACGCGAGCGCTACGAACAACTCATTCTCTTAGGCGAAAGACGACTACATTCACTAAATGCGGTCAGAATGTATCAATCTACTTCTGGCGCTCTGACAAGCGGGTCAAACCACGAAACATTAAAGTGGGTGACCTAGTACTAATCCGTCAGAGCACCATTACGGGTCGACCCAGGGGAAATTCAAACCCAATTGGGCGGGCCGTGCATTTGGTCAAAGACATCCTTCCTGAGGAAGCGATGCGCTTAATCGACCTTGACGGTCAAGACTTCCGACTACCAACAAATCTTGATCAACTCAAGAAATACTACCCTTAAACAAATTTGCAATGTACTTCATAAAAAGGACAAAACTCACTCTCGCATGAGTGAACTACGCTCGGTTTGATTCCACGCACTGTGGATACGTAGGCAGCTTTGCAAAAAGCACAACCGAATCACACGAACTACGCCGGTTTGATTCTGTATTCAAAACGCAGATACGTAGGCAGCTTATCAAAAGCGCAACCGAACCTTCTTAGCACCCAAACCCGAAGCTTAAAAAGGTCGAGGGTTTTGCACTCACAAAATGACACGCTCGAAGCTTAAAAAGGTCAAGAGTACAGTCAACACAAAAACAAGAATCTGAGTCCGAAGCTTAAAAAGGTCGAGGATTTAAGACAAAACAATTCAAAACGCACAAGTCCAAAGCTTAAAAAGGTAGAGGATTTGAGACAAAATACAAGTGTTCGAAGCTTAAGAAGGTCGAGAACATTTCAAAACAAAACAAAGAAAGCAACGAGACAAGGCAAAAGCAAATAAATTCTATTTTATTACTTTATTTAGAATTCTTCAAAGCTCAGAGATGAGTTAGGAACAAGCCTCCTTAACCCTTTATTGAATTTAAAAACATGCGTTTGAATAAAGAAATTTTCTAAAGCAAAACAAAAACAAACTACTAAGGCGTCTTAGTCGTTTGGGCTAACCTCTTCATCTTCAAGAGGTCGATCGCCCACAATCTTGAGCTAAGAGTGGGAGTAGACCTCTCAAAACACAGGGCTCGATCGGATCCTCATCCTGCTCGACTGGGGGCTCCTCGATCCTTGGCCCTAGGCGATCTTTAACAGTCACTTTCGGTCTAAGTCTCTCCCGCACCGGTCTCGAAGTAGAAGCACCTGCATCAACAACACAGAGATCACCATAATCCCTCCTGTCACGCACTACTTCATGCAACAAGGAGGGCTTTGGCCCATTCTTCTCTCTCCTCCTCTGATTCTCCCGTTCACGAGAATCCTTGGAATGACACCAACGCGTATAGAAATCCGTGACACGAGTAGACTCTATATGCTCCGGCACAACCCAAGTAACACGATCCGACCACCCTCGGATCCAAGCATCAATCATCTGGTTGTTTAGGACAACAACCCCTCCAACCTGCGTATCCTGATCCGGAATAGTCTGCGCAAGCCCGATTTGCCTCTTCAAGCGAAGAGGATGAATCCATACACCCCGTTCAAACCCGCACAACATCAACCCGCGAGCCGCGTTCGCTACCGACGGTGCCGTTACCTCCGTAATACCCCACCACGAAACATACCAACGAATCTTTGCTCTCCTCACAAACCCCGGTAGTAGTTGAGTGAACGCCTCGAGGTTAGCCCGATCCATCTTCCGAGGCGTCGTCCTGCAGCCTTGAAGGCACCACCAAGGGAAGAGCCTTATCCACGCTCAGCCACTCCATGAGCCAAACGTTGAGAATCCTAGCGCAACCCCTGTACGAGCTCAGACGATTAGCACAACGGTCGTCTAAGCCCAGTATGGTCTCCGCTAGGATCAACGCAGAAGGATCATGTCCTCGCTCCATCTCTTCGACAACACGAGCATACCTCGCGTTCCCGAACACACCATCTGGCATGGACCCTGCAAAAGCATAGCGATGAACCAAACAAAAAGCAAGGGCCCTCCGCCTCGAGCGGTCCGAAATACTAGTATCAGCCTTATTCATATAACGTTGACACAACAGAAGCATATTCACCCTACCTCCCTCGAACAAACCTGCAGCATAAGCATCTGTCATCCCAAGGAAGTTTCGCAACATCCCGTTATAACAAAGCTCGCTCCTCACAACCACAGGAGTCGTCCGTTTCGACCACCCCGCAATGGCCGCAAACTCCTCCATCAAAGGACACACCTCCCCCCCGGGAAACCTAAACACATGCAAATTAGGATCCCAATAATCCAAACACGAGTCAAGGAAGTCTAAATCAACTCTCATTTGACGAAAGCCAATAAAAACACCCGCACCATCATCATACACCGCCTTCTTCATCCCCGGACTTAATGAGGAAGTCCATCTCTTCAAAAGAGCATCAAAATGCTCAACCATTTTTTTAGAACACAAAAACTTTTATAAATATACCTAATATATTTATGAGAGCAAAAACCTAAAGCAAAAGCAAAGAAGAGAAGTGATTGTGAATGAAGATTATGGCACGCACCCCCTCTCCTTATATAGGAAAACAATATCCGAAATATGGAAATACAGCGCTAGCAGCCAGGCCAGCAAACCGCATGGCTCTATGCGGTTTGCACCCCAAACCGCATAAGCCTATGCGGTTTTCCCTTGCAACCGCATAAGCCCATGCGGTTTTAGGGGTTGGTTTTCCTCAAATTTTCCTAATTTCGTCTTTCCTAAAACACTACAACCTACTTTGAGCTACGACACCATCATTACGCTTCACTTTAGCAAATACGATTCATACCACGAGTCAAAACACAAACATTTTCGACATTCATGCAAGCTCATTTCGCATCTAAAATGAACTTTTCACAAGAACGTTTTCACAATCTAAAACAAAACATCAAATGCATCCCACTCGGGAATCATATCATTTTTCAAACAAGACTACCAAACAGGTTTATCGATGACAATCAAGTTCAAGCTACTGCAACAAGTCCAAAGTTCAAGCTGCAACGGCATGTACATAAAGCCTGCTCAGCCCAGGCCATCCTCCACCGGTTGGCCACCCTCCACAACTTCTTATGCACCCCCTTCGCCACCTACAAACACAAAAGCACGTTACAATTTTCTCCATTTTGCCTTAATTTCACACAAATTAAGTCAAACTTAGGGGGAAATTCCAAAACAAGACCCAGCATTCTCCATTTTGACTTAATTTCACCCAAATCAAGTCAACCTTAGGGGGGAAATTTCAAATTAACAGCGCTCATCTCCATTTTGCCTTAATTTCACTCAAATTAAGCCAAACTCGAGGGGGTAACACAAAAACACGCATCTCACTAGTTTGATCATCGCTATATTCCATACCTCGATCAAACTGGGGGCTCACTCACATACACAACAAACATACATACCTTCTTCACTCGCCGTCATTGCCCATGCCCGTCGGCTGGTCACCAAGTACGTCAAGAAGTGAAAGTACGACGCACCCCCGACTCGTCGTACTCAACGGTGGTAGGGAAGTCACCAGGCTGCTCCGCCATCTCCGGATCAAATTCCTACAAAACAATTTCAAAACGCACGCACACGTCAGGGAAATTTTTCGCAAAATTACCTTACGCACCCTCAACAGCATCAAACATACCTCAATCGGCCCACAAGCAAGCCGAGACTCATGAAAGTGGTTTGTAGTCCTCCCGGACGCAGAAGACTCACCGACTCTCCTTCCCGCATAACGCCACCCGATCCTGAGCGGAAACCCCTCGCGCGAATAGGACCCTCGGCGGATCCTTAGCACCACCGGGTGGCCATCCGCCTGAAAGACCAAGCGCCTCCCAAGGTACCAAACCGCCCATACGGCGTCGCCAGTACAAGCGCTGGTCTCTCGTGACCGCAAACCTAGCTCCAATGCCCTCGGGAATATCCTCAGACTGCCCCACTGAACGGCACGAACTACAAACAAAGACAAGACAAACACTCATAAATACCAATACAATCATTTTAAATACACTCTATTTAAAATGGTTCAAGCACAAACCTGATCAAACTGCATCTGGTTCAGAAGCACCCGAACATCATCATACGACCCGATTAAGCGGCCGCGGTTACCGCGTACCCCAATGCGTCTGGCGGGTACTCCCTCACGATCCTCACAGCATGTGGGGGAAGCAGAAAAGGGAAGTGGCTAAGAATCCACGACTGCACACTCAAGAAACAAAAATACGTCATAAAGACAAAGACAACAAAAATGAACAACAATGCACCCGAAACAAAGACAAAATCAACACGTACCTCCATCAAGAACCCAGGCGAGACTAAGGACAGTCTCGACCCTCGATCCATGACCCGCGGTCTCACGGCATCCATGCAGAAACGAATGCACAAACCCAGATCTGGCGACCTGGGCCGAACGTCCCCAATTGCATTCCATCCAGAGATGCATAAGGGCCGACGCCGACGCTCGCCGCTTTTATCGCCGGCACACGGCCGATTTAACCACCACAGCCCACATACGAGCATTCTCGCTGCCACTCCACTCCGAGGGGCCATACTCGCCTTCCTCAAAGTACTCCAAGATATAACTCGTCTTGAAAGTGTAAGGTGGAGCACCTCGCAAATCACCTCCAAACCACCGCCGATCGTGATCGCCACAACCTCGTCCACAACGGACGGCGCAAACTCAAAGCTCATGTCACGATCTCCGAACGGCAGCCCCGTTATGACCGCATACTCAGACAAGGTAATGCCGGCCTCAAAGCCGGGCATATGGAACGTCGTCGTGGTGTCCCAATACCTATCCAAGAAGGCCCTGATCAACATCAGGTTCGCCGTCTGATTCTTCCTTGCAATCTCCCTCCAATGGCCGACCAACGGGCCAAAAGCACTACGCAGCACCCAAGCCTGCGCTCCCGGCGCAAGCTTCTCCTCAAAAACACACATTACGGACGACACGCCCGAGAAAGTCCTCATCGGACCTTTCTGCCAACCCATCGTCGCTCGATAGGAAACGTGTCTCTCCGGGGCAAGTAGAAGATTATGACCATCCCAGCCCTTAGCGAACGCCCTGTTCGCACGTGATTTTCGCGGCCTAGAGCTACTCGCTCTAGGCGCAACCTCCTCAGCCTCCTCAGCAACATCCATCTCAGCCTCCAGCTCGTCCACAAACTCTGACGAGCGCATCCGCCTCCTCCTCCTCGGGATCGTGCACAGGACATGCCTCCCACGACCCTACCTGCGTGATCGCCACGTCTCGTGGACAAATCACGAGGGTCGGCTTCCCTCTCACTACGTGTACGCCTCAAACCACTCGAGCTAGAGGCTCCCTCAGTCCTCGAGCTAGCACTCCTGCGGGATTTCGACCTCGTAACACGACTAGAACTCTCCCCTGCGACCAAACACAACCAATACATACAGCTATAATACATGCAAGTATACAACTTGGCATACACATACGCAAATACACACAAATAATACTCACATAGTACATATACATTCCCTCAACACATTGCACTATACACGTCCTACAGAGCATTTTAGGCCTAATTCACAATTAAGCCGAAAACCGTTCTCTACACTTCAAAATCACAACTTTATGGTTTCTACGCGCCATAATAGTCCCCAACAACAACCCATTACAAGCAATTGCGTTTTGGTCATTCCGATCAAAAACCCCCAATTCGCCTTAATTACTCCGTATAATTACGACTTAAGACGGCGATTTGAAGGCCCTAACTCGAATTTTTCGCAAAACTAACGCTATAGGCATGCTATACTCGCTATGGGCATCCTACACCGAAGTTTAATTGAAATTCCGGGTCGGAAAATCCGGGTTCGTTTTCGGGCCCGAAACCTAATTTGGACGTTTTTCACACAAAGACGGTCTAAATCACAATCAATTCACACATACACGTTCACATGACATGATGCAACACAATGACGTTAATTTCAAGCATTCAAACGGCAAAATTCAAGCAAAACTCGGGTTTTCATTCAAAACCCGTCTTTTCAACATTTCAAGGCAAAACTACCTAATTGCAACAACAAATAACGTAAAAGCAAGCTAAAATGGGGCAATACCTCGTTCCATAGCAAGACAACGCAACGAAAATGAGCAAAAACGGTTGAGAAATCGAAAAATGACGTTTTTTGAGTTGAAAAACCGTAAATGATGAATGTGGCATGCTCACGGTTTGCTCGTGCTTATATAGCCCTCAGCAGCCAACAGGGGAAACCGCATAAGCTTATGCGGTTTGTCCCCTGAACCGCATAAGCTTGTGCGGTTTGGTCCCTTGGTTTTTCTCGGGTTTTTCTCGTTTTACGCCTACTTTTCGATTCCTAATTCATCTTAGCTCAAATGCAACTTCAAGTACAATCCATGCTTAGGTCAAGGCATCACTTACAACCCGCCATACGCGTATATTAAGCATTTAATGTACGGTACAGAAGCAGAAGCACGAACGCTCTTCACGAGCAAACACGTCATTTTTCTTCCTCAACGGAAGATAATCATATGCAATAACAACTACAACTACACCCACGCTCCTCGGCGAGCCCAAGCATAAGTACTCTACAACAAGCACTCTACAACAAGCATTTAACTACAAGCATAAAACGCTCCTCGGCGAGTTTAAGCACAAGCGTCCTACAAAGCACATCCAAGCATGAACCCATGGCACAAAAACACCCCTGTACAAGCATTACAACCTTTACAAATGCACTCCTACAAGACCATACATCCTACGAATGCACTCTTCACGAGGTCATACATCCAGCCCAGATACACTCACACCCTTGCACTTTAGCCCCCACGCATTGCAACACATGCGCTCTTTCACGAGACCATACGAAGACGCTACACGCAGCAGCACTATACGATACCCAACATATACAAGACGACGACATCAACATCAGCAAAGGCATTAGCAACAAGCGCGACGAAGGCACTCTGCAGGCCGGCTGGCCCTTATAGCATGCACGGACCGCCAAGTCCTTAAAATGCGCACGCCCCGCCCCGTTTAGCCCGGTTCGAAGTCCTTGTCTTACCCATGGACGCATGCTTCGTTCCGCTGATCATATCGAGACTGTAATGGTCCGGATATGGTCGTAGGAGTTTGACTAGCGCTCTAGTCCGAGCTCAGTCAAACTGGGGGCTCTGTGGATACCCATATCCGTACCCTCCCAACAAAAACCCTGTGATGTATCACGGACTTTTATTACGCATGTTTAACGCTGACTTAAACGGTTCTAACTAATGTCGAATTCATTTTGAGTCGTTTTGAAATGTTAAAATGATTAAGGTCGCTTCACATCACACTTAAATAACGTTCATTTTGTCCATTTGGAGTCTAGCTTGGTCCTCGTCCTGCTTCATTTGGCATAAGCTTCGCATTTGCACTACAATTGGCCCTTTTACATTAACAAGGTCTAATTCAGCATTCCTAAATTCCTAAATTTAGGCCCGGTAGCTAAAACCGCTATTTAGCATCCTCTTACACAAAATACAACCTCACGTCTTAGCTTATTTCACAAATCTATGCAAATACACCCCTTTTCATTTTTCCCGGTCTCGCCCAAACCGAGCCCAAACCCAAGCCTTTGGCCCGCACTCCAAGGCCCTGCACATCATAAAATATTTCAGAAATATCTCAGCTCTTTTCTTGGCACACACGCACGAAATTATACTGTATCTTTCAAAGATTTTATGCAACCGAAACTTGGAAAGCAGCCTTAAAACCACACCCACAAACCGCATGACCTTATGCGGTTTGGGGTGGCAACCGCATAAGCCTATGCGGTTTGCCCAGGCAACCGCATAAGGCTATGCGGTTTCCCGGCCTGTTTTTATCCCCGATTTCCTAATTTCTCCGAGGTTTATAGTATATATACACCCCTATACCCAACCTCGAAGATCATCTTTTTCACACACAATTCACATCTTCTAATACTTTCAGATCACAATTTCACACACAATTCACAATACACAAATCCTCTCTCACAAAAGCCTTAAGCACTCAAATCCTTGAGTTCAACACACCATCCCGTGTTGAATTCATCCTCTTAAGTTCAAGAAGCGAAGCTCTGCCCAGATCTGAAGCGTCAGGACAAGGTAGGTACCGATCCACTTGGATCAAAGCTTTTTCTTATTTTCTATGGACTAACAAAGGGGACTACACTCTAGCGCCCCCCCCGGCTTTGGCACCCGAGCGCGCTTGCCTTCCAAGTGTTCTTATCACTTCGGGTACACTCCATATCCGATGACACGCCAAAGTCGCATAAGCAACCGACCTTTTAAAATAAACCAATGGACAATTGAACTTTATTTTAATTGTATGCATCTTGCACCCTTTCTGTCTTGCATTAAAATCAACTTAAACAATGAATTCGACCTTTAACTGAACCGTATTCGTTAACAAGTTAAACATGCTAAACTGAGGGTTTTAATCAATCTTTTTGCATCTGCATCTGCATTCTTTTACAAACTTATCGCACTTGTACGTAGCGATAACATTACCTCAAATATCATCTTACATGGATTGTTCTAGGTCAGTAGAGGCTATTTTTACATAGGCTTTTCTAAAAGGTTTTCATAAATCATTAATTGAATTAACTCTTTTTCTAAAGTACCCTCACCCCGAATCCAATCTGGTTTCACAAGCCTTAGATCTAGGGGTGTCGGCGTGCTCCAAAATCTAAGAACATGTTTTTAACTTAGAACATGGTAGCAGGTTCCTATTTTCCGCGATAAATAGGTGGCGACTCCATAACAGTTCTTAAAGGTTTTTCCAACTTAATCTTTTTTAACTTTAAAATCCGCCCTTAAGCAAGACGCCGAGTTGGGTCCGATCCCGGGTTCCACACCCCTTCTTATAATCGACACACATGAGCAGAGCGCCTTGGGATGTCTTTTTGAGTAACTGTCCCATTTCTAGTACGAACTGGGAGGCAAGGAGTCTAATGGCTCTTCTACCGCGTTTGTCGGTGTCGGGAGGATAAGAATTGCTTGTTTTGTAGTTGAGTATGGCTTGGTACCACGGTTCTGCTTGTTCTGCTTCGTCGATGTCAATGGTGTGGATGTATGCGGGCTCACCACGTCTCTCGACGATAATGGGTAGCGTGTCAACATTTGGCGGCATGTTGAGAAGGGACGAAAGCTTTGACAGTGCGTCGGCAAATTGGTTTTCTTCCCTTGGGAGGTGATTGAATTCTATGCAGGCGAACTCTGTCAGGAGTGTTTGTATCTTTGCTTGGTATTTTGCGAGGGTTTCATTCATGATTTTCCATGCTCCTGTCACTTGATTTATGATGAGGAATGAGTCTCCATGCACTCGCAGGTGCTTTATGTTGAGGGCCATGGCTGCTTGTAAGCCGTAAATGCAGGCCTCATATTCTGCTGCATTGTTGGTGACGTTAAAGTCGAGCTTGATTGAGATGGGTGTGTGATCGCCACTAGGAGATATTAGGAGTATCCCTACACCGTAGCCACGGTAGTTCGAGGCTCCGTCGAAGTAAAGTTGCCAGTATTCAGTTTCGACAGCGAAAATTCCATCGTCAGGGAATGACGTTGTGTCAATTTTAGTTTGTTCAACGATAGCATTCTCTGCAAGGAAATCTGAGATGGCCCTTCCCTTAATGACTTTCAAAGGCAAGTATTTGAGCTCATACTCGGCTAGCAGTAGTGTCCATCTGGCCATACGGCCGTTTAATACTGGCTTTTCAAACAAGTATTTGAGTGGGTCCATTAAGGAATAAACCCTGGTTGTTTGCGCGAGGAGGTAATGCCTGAGCTTTTTGGTGGCCCAGACTAGAGCAAGACAACTCTTTTCCACAGGTTCGTAGCGAGTCTCATAATCTTGGAATTTCTTGCTAATGTAGTAGATTGCTCTTTCTTCGTTGTTAACCTCCTGGGCGAGCATGGCGCCCATGGCGTTTGGTGTAATTGTCAAGTAGAGCGAAAGAGGTAGATCTTTCTGGGGTGGTACCAGAACAGGTGGATTGGTGAGTAGGGTTTTGACTTTGTCGAATGCTTGTTGACAGTTGTCGTCCCATTTTGTGTGTTCTTCCTTTTTAGCTTCTTGAAAATTGGTTCGCAGACCATTGTGAGTTTGCTAATGAATCGAGAGATGTATTGGACTTGTCCCAAGAAACTCCTGATCTCATCAATGTTGCTTGGAGATTTCATCTCCATTATGGCCTTGATCTTGATAGGGTCGATCTCAATTCCACGTTGGCTTACAATGTGACCCAATAACTTGCCCGATGTAACCCCAAAAGTGCATTTCTGTGGGTTTAGTCGCATTTTTTTTTTTTTTTTTTTGATGACGAGGGGTTGAATCCCCCCGGGCACTTGCAATACCCTGCAAACCACATGTGCCATGTAAGACATCCTTTTTTCGGGGATGACAGGTACCCGCAAGCTTCTTACGCACCCAGGGAGTCGAACCCGGGACCTCGCAATTCCTGCAGACACAGGCTTTGAGGCACTCCCGCGCTCCACTGGGCTAGAAGTTCTTAGATGGTTTAGTCGCATTTTATATTGCCTGATTCTGGTGAAGAACTTGCGGAGGTTGGCAATGTGATCTTGCCTTTCCTTTGATTTCACGATCATGTCGTCGACATAGACCTCTACTTCTTTATGCATCATGTCGTGCAATAGAGTGGTTGCTGTACGTTGATAAGTGGCGCCTGCGTTAATGAGTCCGAAAGGCATGACAGTGTAGCAGTATGTGCCCCAGGGTGTTACAAAGGTAGTTTTTGACATGTCGTCTGTTGCCATTTTGATTTGGTTGTATCCTGCGTATCCATCCATGAATGATAGTAACACGTGATCGGCAGTGTTGTCCACAAGTATGTCCATGTGAGGCAATTAATTGGAAATCATCCTTTGGGCAGGCCTTGTTTAGGTCGCGAAAGTCGGCACATACTCGTATTTTTCCATTCTTTTTCATGACTGGGACCATGTTTGACACCCAATCTGAATACTCGATGACTTGGATGAACCCTGCTGGTAGTTGTTTTTCGATCTCTTCCTTGACCATGAGGGACCATTCGGGTTTAATGCGTCGGAGTTTTTGTTTAATACGCTTGGCACCTGGTTTGAGTGGGATGCGGTGTTCAGCTATTTCGCGGTCAATGCCAGGTATGTCCTTGTAGGACCAAGCGAAGACGTCTTTGAATTCTGTGAGTAGCTCGATGTATGTAGCTTTTTCTTCCATGCTTAGGGAAGCTCCTAGCTGTAGTTTTCGAGGTTCTTCAGGTGTTCCTATATCGATGATTGTTGTATCCTCGATAATAGGGTCTTGTTCGGGTTTTGAAACGTTGTTTGCAATGTATTTATATAATGCAATGTAGTTTTGTTTAATGTTATCGCGAGCGTTAGAAAATGCAGATTTTAAAGGAAAATAAGGCAAGTAGTAACCAGAAACGTTGTTATTATTATGGTTTTGAAAAGCAGTTACACTTGCAGATAGCTCAAACAGGGGAGCTTTGGACAACCTTAGAGACTCTAACTCTTTGTCTATGTCAATCACATCAGGAATATAGCCCGGAGGCTTAGTTGGGGTGAAAGACTTGAAATGCTGACGCGGAAGCCTAAACTCTATGACAGGTTTGTTGTCAGGGTTTTCGTCTTCGTTTTCTTCAGAGTCGGAGTTTTCGAAGGTGTAGCCTTCTCCAGTAGTGATTTTGAAAGTGCGACCCTGCTCATCGGTCCACTGAAGAGTCTTTGACCATCCGTCGTGTGTCTTCTCTTCAAATGGGACAATCAGGTCGGTGGGGTTAAAGCTGTGGTGACGCAGGATGTCGGAGACGAGTTCGATCCCGGCGATGGTGCACGAGAAGAAGTCTCTGGGCATTTTATTCACACCTTCCTTGACGAAGTATTTGTCAGTGAAGATGTGATATGGTTCCATGTGAAAGTCACGACATCTCTTACGGTCTTTGAATGCTTGTTCCCAACGGGTGACTTCGTAGGACCACGGTACATAACCTAGGCCCATGGTTGGCCATTTGTTATCGTTATCCTTCTGATACACGTTATTTATATAGCTTTTATGCCCCCGTGTTAGTTGCGTTTAGCTCACATTTGCTCGGTTACATTATTGTTTTAGTAGCTATTTGCTTTATATTGCGATACTGTCGTTCCTCGTTTGTATTTTGCAGGTTTTGGCGGTCCTGAGCTAAAACCTGAGGTTATAGGAGCGTTTACGAGTATCGAGAAGTCAAGACGAGGCTCGAGAGTCGATATGGAGGTCATACGATGATTTGTGAAGTCAAACCTATAGGTTCAGAGCAAACCTATAGGTTCCGGATAGTTGAATCAAGAGTTAAAGTTGCTGGAAACGTCTGAGCCCCTTAGAACCGATCGGTTCTGCCTGAACCGATCGGTTTGACCACTTGAACCGATCGGTTTGGGTACGAACCGATCGGTTTGCTTGCCCTGTTTCTCCGGATTTCCGTACTCTTATAAATAGACTCGAGTTAGGTTTTAGACTTATGCTTTACATTATATTTTCTGCTTTCAATTAGAATTAGTTTTCTCTCCTTACAAACTCTCAAAAAAGTTAGGTTTAGACTTAATTACTCTTGCAAGATCGATACTTTGAATTCATTAATTCTCTCCAGGTTTAATTTAATTGTTCTTCTTCTTCTCATCATGTTTATCATTATTATGTTTATTGCTTTTACTTTAATTATGCATAGCTAATCCTTCAATTAGGGTTTAGGGTGATTGTGATGTTGATTCAGAACATGTTTTAATCGTTTATATTGATTGAATTTGTGCAATTGATTTCTTCCTGCGCGTTTTGATTATCAATTGAATTTAGGGACGCCTTTATTGAATTGAATTTAGGTTGTTTCAGTTTAAGATCGAAAGCCTAATTGAAACTAGACTCACGCGTAATTGATAAGTCGAATTTAGTAAGTTGCGAGAGCCCGCTAAATTTGCTTAAGGTTGAATTTGACTCGAGAGAGCGTTTTCCCAAAACCTAATCCAATTGCATGATTTCAGTTGATTGATTTACCTTCTGAGTTGAGTTCTGAATCGATGTCACATGAACCTGATGCCCTAATCTCTCTCTTATTCATATTCTACTCATTTTACTCTTTGTTCTTAGTTTAATCCCTTAAAACACCAACCTTTCATACCTTGAGATTGACCTTTCTTAGCTGAGCATTCCTTTGACTTCGTCCTTCTCCCTGTGGATTCGACCCTGCTTACCACTAGCTTCTACTAGTAGTTTGTTTAGGTTTATTTTGATAGGGGACCACGACTTTACCCTCATCAATTTTGGCGCCGTTGCCGGGGAGACGGTTAGCTAGTTAGTGTTTGCTTAGTTTTTGTTAGGTTTTTCTCTCTTTCTCAAGGAACCTAGTTCCTTGAGACCGTCTCTCATTGTTTTGTGTAGTTGTGTTTATGCGCAGGTCACCTACAGGTTCAGTTCCTTTTGAGCCTGAACCTGAACGAGCGCTACAAGTTCTGTGAGACAAGCTATTCGTGTTATTGATATTGAGGAAGCGTCGTCTAGTGCTACGCAATCGTCCTACGAAGAGGACTCAACTCCACTTACTCCATTATCTCCACCGCCAGTGACTATGCCTAAACTTTCTAGTCACTCGGTGCCTACACCGGAATCCATTCCGGCTGGATTCACGATGCCCGCTACGCTGCAGGGCAATTTCGAGATCCGCCCCGCCTTCTTAAATTTGGTGGAGCGGAATCAATTCGGTGGTTACCCAACTGAGGATCCCGGTAGGCATATGCAAGTGTTTACCGACTACTGTTCGACGATTAAGCAGGCCGGGATCACCCAAAACCAGATAAGGGAAATGTTGTTTCCTTTTTCACTAAAAGATCGAGCTCGTGAGTGGATCACGGACCTCGACAAGGAGACTGCGGGGATCACTGATTGGAATGGGTTAGCTCTTGCCTTCTACTCAAAGTTTTACCCTCCCGAGCGTACTAATCAGATGAGAAGCCAAATCCAAGGTTTCAAACAAACGTTTGATGAGTCACTTGCTGAAGCGTGGGAGCGGTACAAGAAGCTCATAAGGGATTGTCCTCACCACGGGTTGAACGAATGGTTGGTGATCATGACATTCTACAACGGGTTGTATGCCGAGAGCCGGGCTATACTTGACTCAGCTGCAGAGGGACGTTTTGCTAACAACGTCGATGACGACAAGGCTTGGGGTTTGATCGAGGAGATGGCCATGCATTCATCTCAATTTGGGAAGCCCAGGGGGAATTCACGAACCGCGCATGACGACCGTGATAAGGGGAGTATTAATGCGTTAACTAGTCAGGTTGCTGCACTGACCGCGCAAATTAGCATGATGACAGGTGGTGGTTCCTCTAGTGCTCATGTGAACGCTGTCACAGGGCATGATACGGGTTATTCTACGGGGTATGTTGTGCCCCAGGAGCAGGTTTATGCATATCAATCTTACAACCAGAACCTGCCGTACTTAAACCAGCCGGGTTACGATCGTTCTCTTTTATCCTGCCGCAACTAGAACGTCCTAAACCCAACCACCCAACCACCACAAAATCAACCCTACATCCCTCCCCACAAAAACTGCCAACCACCTCCACCCAACTACCAAAGACCCCCATTTGCTCCACCACTAGTTCAACCTGCTCCTGCTCCTGTTGTTGATTCGGGTGTGAGTGAACTGAAGGCCATGATGCTGCAGATGCCAAGTCACAAGAGATCATGATGCAGCAAATGCAGAAGAGCGACCAAGCCAAGGACGCTGCGATAAAGAATTTGGAGAATCAAGTGGCTCAATTGGCCACTTCGCAAGCGTCACGTCAACAGGGCACCCTGCCGCCCCAAGGTAATCCTCCTAATCCCCCCCACGATACCGCATGCGCTATAACCTTGCGCAGTGGTACAGTTTATGATGCCCCGAAGCATCCGGAGGACGAGGAGAAGCATGAGGCCGACAACACGGTCAAACCGTGTAATGATGCTGTCAAGGACACGATGCCCCCGATTCAAATCAAGCTCCCGTTTCCAGGTCGCCAACAGAACTCCCACTACCGCTCGCCAGTAAGTTCATGGACGTCCTAAAGACGCTGCAGGTAAATGTCCCTTTTATTGATTTGGTTCGTCAAATTCCTGCTTATGCGAAATTTCTTAAGGAGGTCCTAGCTAGGAAGCGGACTATAGACGGGGTTGAGACTATTGCTTTCTTGGGGGAGGGTAGTGCCTTGCTGCAGGGTAGTTCACCTCCTAAACTGAGTGACCCCGGGACCTTTTCCATCCCTTGTTCTATAGGGAAGTATGTGGTCCAGAATGCGTTATGTGACTTGGGGGCTAGTGTGAGCATCATTCCCTACTCCATCTGCAAGAAACTGAACATGACTAAGCTAGGAGTCACCTCTATGACCCTGCAGATGGCTGACCGGACTACACAGAGACCTTTAGGTATATTAGAGGACGTTCCGGTTAAGGTAGGGAAGTTTTACATCCCCGTAGACTTTGTGGTCCTAGACATTCCCGAGGACCCCCACATCCCGATCATTTTAGGGAGACCTTTTCTGCACACTGCTGGTGCAGTTATCGATGTGGTGAATAAGACCCTGTCGTTCTTGGTGGGGGGTGAGAAGCTTACCTATACTAAGTCTAGTCTTCCTCGATCCCCTATGCAGCCTGAGTCTGCTTTTGTTATTGACCTTACCCCTCCGTCTCACTCTACTGGAGACCCCTTGGAGGTTGTTTCTTCTGCTTTGACTTGTGCAGGTCCTACGCAGGGTGGCTTTGATTTTGGTTTGGGGGAACGGAAGGTCACGAGGGCGGATGTCCATGATCCTGGCGATGGAGGTGGAGTCCCACGGTTGGCGGCACGTGGTGCACGGTGCTGTTATGGAGAGCCATTTCGCGATGGAATACCTTGCGTGATGGATTTTGCTGCTCTTCCTCGTGGAGATTGAGTTTTGTGGCGAACGACTGCTATTTCGCCAAGTGAAGCTGCTGCTAGTGGCCAACGTCCTTGGCCTAATTTGACGTAATTATGAGCTTTGACGACGGTCGTGCGGGACCATTATAAACCAGCGCTATCCGGGAGGCAACCCGTTGACATTTGTAATTTGTTGTACTCTTTACTTTGCTTTGGTTAGTTTGCTTTTGATGACATTGTTTTAGACTTTTATTGAGCGCGTGAGGATGAGGGATTATTATCTATTTTAGCATGCAGGTACTCAAGGACTTTTGTCCTTAGTATTTTTGAGACAGGCCTCACTGACGTCCTTGGCCGGACCCTGCTGATTCGGCCTACTTTTTCTCGCGTGCTATTCCGAAGCACTTTATAGCTGGACTGAAATGGACGCATATTCGTGGATCATAAGCCGCACTCCATGCTTCGCTTCGGTTTGGGGGAGCTCCAACTTGATAATGTGAGCTTTCTTTACCCCTTTTCCCTTGTTTCCTCGTTTTTATTTTCCTACCCCCATCTTTTATGTGTCCTTTTCTGCTTGTGGTTATGCTGCTTTCCACATTGAGGGCAATGTGTGATTCTGGTTTGGGGGAGGAAAGCACTTTCGCGCTTTTTGCTTTGCATTTTCCATTTTGTGTGCCTATTTTAAAAATTTTTGCGTTTCCAAACCTTTTTCGCTTTGAATTGCAAGTTTGGAGAATTGATTAGTGTGCTGTTTTGATCTTTAGTATCTCCAAGTCGACTTTCTATCGTCGTAGCTTGCACTATATGTTTGTTTCCTGTTCATAGATTGCGAGTCTCAAACACTAGCCCACTTGTATTTGCTTAATTCTTATCGTTTTTCGTTCCTTTTACTTTCGATATTGGTATTCTTGCGAGGCAATTGGCTTGTGGAAAGTTTGGAATATTGGAATGTGGTTTGTTTGGACCGATCATTTAATGATGGAGCAATGCTTCGATGCTCTCGGAGGGGACTCATTGATTTGAGTAACCACAGTGGCCATGAATTTGGTTGCGACCGAGAGTATGAGCAATGATGTAACCCTTAAGGAAATATGTGTACCCGAGCTCGATTTTTACCGAGTGAACGTCAAGCTAAACGGTATAACATACGAGGGATGCTCCACATTGCGCGAAAAGGGAAAAAAAAAAGAGAAAAGAAAAGAAAGAGAAAAATGAAATGATGTGGTAAGAATGGTATGATGGAAAGTGGTATGCTCGGTTGGCCTTGCTCGAATCCAATTGTCGTTAGTTTAATTTTTGCGAAATCGTTGGAAGCTAGCATTATAATGTGTTGTGAATGGTTGAGACTTGTGCTCTATTTTCGGTGAAATAGACTATGGTCGTAGGTTTATGTGCATAGGTCGTCCACTTCGAGATGCTAACGTGATTAACTAGCTACGCTTTGATTTTCTCCGACACTGTTTGCTTGAGGACAAGCAAAGGTTTGGTTTGGGGGAGTTTGATACACGTTATTTATATAGCTTTTATGCCCCCGTGTTAGTTGCGTTTAGCTCACATTTGCTCGGTTACATTATTGTTTTAGTAGCTATTTGCTTTATATTGCGATACTGTCGTTCCTCGTTTGTATTTTGCAGGTTTTGGCGGTCCTGAGCTAAAACCTGAGGTTATAGGAGCGTTTACGAGTATCGAGAAGTCAAGACGAGGCTCGAGAGTCGATATGGAGGTCATACGATGATTTGTGAAGTCAAACCTATAGGTTCAGAGCAAACCTATAGGTTCCGGATAGTTGAATCAAGAGTTAAAGTTGCTGGAAACGTCTGAGCCCCTTAGAACCGATCGGTTCTGCCTGAACCGATCGGTTTGACCACTTGAACCGATCGGTTTGGGTACGAACCGATCGGTTTGCTTGCCCTGTTTCTCCGGATTTCCGTACTCTTATAAATAGACTCGAGTTAGGTTTTAGACTTATGCTTTACATTATATTTTCTGCTTTCAATTAGAATTAGTTTTCTCTCCTTACAAACTCTCAAAAAAGTTAGGTTTAGACTTAATTACTCTTGCAAGATCGATACTTTGAATTCATTAATTCTCTCCAGGTTTAATTTAATTGTTCTTCTTCTTCTCATCATGTTTATCATTATTATGTTTATTGCTTTTACTTTAATTATGCATAGCTAATCCTTCAATTAGGGTTTAGGGTGATTGTGATGTTGATTCAGAACATGTTTTAATCGTTTATATTGATTGAATTTGTGCAATTGATTTCTTCCTCGCTGCGTTTTGATTATCAATTGAATTTAGGGCCGCCTTTATTGTATTGAATTTAGGTTGTTTCAGTTTAAGATCGAAAGCCTAATTGAAACTAGGCTCACGAGTAATTGATAAGTCGAATTTAGTAAGTTGCGAGAGCCCGCTAAATTTGCTTAAGGTTGAATTTGACTCGAGAGAGCGTTTTCCCAAAACCTAATCCAATTGCATGATTTCAGTTGATTGATTTACCCTCTGAGTTGAGTTCTGAATCGATGTCACATGAACCTGATGCCCTAATCTCCCTCTTATTCATATTCTACTCATTTTACTCTTTGTTCTTAGTTTAATCCCTTAAAACACCGACCTTTCATACCTTGAGATTGACCTTTCTTAGCTGAGCATTCCTTTGACTTCGTCCTTCTCCCTGTGGATTCGACCCTGCTTACCACTAGCTTCTACTAGTAGTTTGTTTAGGTTTATTTTGATAGGGGACCACGACTTTACCCTCATCACCTTCACATAGAGCGCTGCGATTTCCTCCTCGCGAGTCAATGTACAGATGTCAAAGTCGAAATCAAAACCACATGTGATGTCTGGGGTTTCGGTGCTTATTCTTGCAGCGTCATTATCGAGCTTCTGCTGCTGTAGGGAAGCTCGGAAGTTTGAAGCATGGATGGTGACGACCTCGTCGTCTAGGGGAACCTTAACTTTTTGGTGTAAGCTTGAGGTGACTGCTTTGGTCGCATGGATCCAGGGTCTACCCAATAACATGTTGTATGCGGGGGGTATGTCGATTATCTGGAATTCAGTTTCCCTTATGACAGGTCCTGTCATGATAGGAAAGGAAATAGTTCCTTTTATGCTGCGGCGGGTACCATCGTAAGCTCTGACGCCATTGGCACAAGGAATGAAGTCATTTTCCTTGATTCCTAGCTTTTTAGCTGTTTCTAAGGGCAGGACGTTGACTGCGGATCCGTTGTCGATGAGGACGACGGGTAGTGTCATGCCATGGCATTCTACGTTTATGTAGAGTGCTAGGTTGTGCGTGCCTCCGAACGGCGGGAGGTCTTTGTCAGAGAAAGTGATGGCGTTGGCTTGCCATTCACGAGTGATGTGGCTGATGAGTTTTTCAGGTGACATTTATGTCGTCATAGGAGTGACTTGCAGAGCTCGATAAAGGGCTCCGCGGTGTTCTAGTGATTCCCTTAGGAGCTGCCAGATTGAGATATCTGCTTTTGTCTTGAGGAGCTGTTTTTGAATAGAGTCTCCAATTTCAGACAGAGGTGCTGGAGTGGCGCTTGACGATGCGATGTCAGTTTGCGGTTGAATTGGTGTAGTGATTGCAGGAATAGGTGTAGTGACTGGAGGTGGTGGCGTAGCCGTTGCAGGTGGTGGTGTTGCCTTGTCCGTGACGGTACCTTCGTCTTTGTCTTGGCTAGTTGTTTTTGATGGAAAACTCGGGGGTTCAAGTAAACTCAGTGAGGCTCTGTACGGACGTCCGGAGCGTGTCAAGTAGGCTATCTCGTCGTCGCTGTCGGACAATCTGATCGGGTATTTGCGGGGCACTTTTCCGTATATCCCTGTGGGCCATTGATCTTCTTCTTCCTCTTCTTCTGGAGGAAAAAGGTAGCCATTATTGTCTATCCGATTATCTTCCTCATCAGAACTATCCCATATACCATTGATTTCGTGGTCGCTTGAGACAATCAGGTGAGAACAGTCGAGGATGGGGTGTGTACCTACGAAGATGGCGTGGGTATTGTTTTGGTAAAAACTTCACAAGAGAGAAAATGGAAAAAAGTGGATCAACTAGTACTATTTGCGAAACAGAACAGAACTGATCAGAACTGAGCTATATGGGACAGAACTAGGAACACAGGGATTTGATGACGCAGAAGCCCCGAGAAGAAGATGGGAAAATCAAGGGCTACCAAGCCAGGAGTACTTTTATTAATATCGTGAGTTGAGGTTACAGAGTACAACTGTGAAAGTGACCACTTCGTAGGCAATTCGTGCATGAATCGACCGTAAATTACCGTGAGTGTATTGTAATATATTTTCTAGTGCTTAAGTATGCTAAATGAGAGTAAAAAGATCAATGAAAATGTACAAATGAGCCTCTATATATAGGCAAATCAAGTCAAGATCACTTCCTATTTTCTAGGCACGTTTCTCCATGATTCCCATTATCTTCTGGCTATTAAATAACTTCCATGACTTCCACTTCACTCAGCTGACCATAGCTCCATTATCCCACAACTTTTGTAACCGCATCATAGTTGACCCTTGTCGACCATAATCGCCATGCTCTTCTGACCTACTTCAGAGGTTAATCAGCTGCTGTTCATTTATTCTGCTCTGTACCATATTTATAAATGTCTGTCCAGAACTGCCAGTTCTGGGTGGTGTAAAATCTGTCATAACAAATGCCCCTTGTTTTCTCAAGTGCGCTGCTCAAAGAATCGTGAGGAAACAACCCTGCATAAACACTTCTATACAGAACAGACTAGAGCAGATAAAACTACTATAAAATTCCGAACAAAAATCATATACTTGGCCGCACTTATGCACAACATTCAAAGGGATAACGTAAATCGGTTAGGTGAGAGTTAAAACCGATTTGACTTCCTGTCATCAGAGCAACGGATTTTTCTCTGGTTGTTTTGAATTTTACCAACTGGTAAATCCCAATCCCATTCAAACTCTTTTTACCTCGATTATAAATAGGAACCTCGCACTTTCGGAACTCACCTTGCCAACCTTTAATTTTACTTCATCCACCGCTCATCATCTTCTCTTTTGCTTATTTTGATCATCAAATCAAATCAAAAATCAAATCTAAAACATGGTCGAAAAAGTGATAGATCTTTGAGATCCTCGAGATTAATGAGATCATGTCCGTGGTTACAAGTTCACAAAGGTGATTCCTTTGATGACTAAACCAAGAACACACTCTCCCAAATAATCACAAAACATCTCAAAGATCACCATATTGTACCGATTCGCTCGCCGAGATATTCGCTCTCAGACGACTATGTTACGCCTGACTTCCCCCAGATGGATCTCGCATTCATGAGTTCCCTTTAGGGTCGGTCCGAGAATACCTTGTAATTTTGGATCACGGGCTTTCATCGATGAAGCTTGCCCTTGTCAAATTATGCCAAGCATGTGGAAGGTCATATGCTTGATCGACAAACTCGACAAAGTACGACCGCAATCGACGGCAAGATCTCAAAACGCCTATTCGTAAGGGCCCATGGTCGAGGGAGTTTATCTTCGTAATCGTAGCGGTCGAGTAACTGACTGAGCCCCCCGACATCGGGATGATAAAGACTCAAGATGTGCCTTTTTCGAAAAGCGAGACTCTTGGGAACATGCCGCTCTGGATTACCCTATTGGTGAGAGGTTAGTCACTTCGACTCGATCCGTTGTTTTCAGCTTTTCTATTCTATGTAGAATCCGGGTTCCTTATGTTCCGTGTTTCACGATTCTGGCACCGTGCAAGCGCCGAGGATTCTAAAGCTAGATCGCTGCGTTTCATGGCTTTCGCCTCAAGGAGAGGACCCGGTCCTGAGGATGATAACAAACAACGCTTCCCACGCTCCGTAGGGCCAAGAGTAAAGGGTGAAGGTGCATGTGCTATGGTTTTCGCTATCAAGGGTAAGTCTCTTTGTTTGGTCAAGTCTGACTAAGTCTGGTCTGAACACAAAATTCGATATTCAGTGTGGTTTCAGGCTAGGTGAAACTTCTAGGCCATACACCGTAGGTAGACTCAACCCTACTCTTCTTCAGGAGAAGATGGATGCTATTCTGGGCCGAATCTAGATATAAAACCTCGCTCATTCCTACCGTGTTCTTACTCCAGGATTCGTGGCGTACCAAGATCAAGGGAGGACTCGTGTCAACCGTAAAAGCACACCAGATAAGAAAACAAAGAAAAGGAAAGCGGATGAAATTGAAGGTTTGTCATTGCAGTGACATTTTCGGCCCAAAGACGCCATCAACAAAGCGTGGAGAAAATTATCCAACAAGGAAGATAAAGGTTCGACCCATTTGACTGATCGATGATTACGGTAATCGCTCGTGAGCCACTCACTCGCTTCTCCGTAATAACTCAATTACTTCTAAGTACAAATGCTCATGATAATTTTACCACTATTGTACCTTACACCATAAAATTCGCAGACTTGATCAGATATCAAGCTTGGGGCACATTTTATCCACTTCTGGGATCGTACTTACGGAGGACAGCCGCTCTAAAAGAGCAGGCCTGCAGCACTTGAGAAAGCTCGACAAAGATGAAGGAGGTGGTCAAAGCCAAAACCATCGGGCCGCTAAGTCTCGAGGAAGATCTCGCCTCATCGAGGTCGAGAACGAGTCTCCAGCGCGTGTTCAGAGCTTGAGGGCCAACCTCGTATCAGAGATCGATCCGCGCTGTTTTACACAGCCCGCACCAGAATTCAGATGATGCGTGCTCCGTAGTCCGAGCGTGAGGAGTGGGATGTTGATGTCACGGCTGCGGCGAATTCAAACAGCCTTCTTCCCAGCGTGCATTGGGCCCAGAGAGGAAACACCGGCACGACGGGAAGAGAGCTCACGCTGGCCGTGATGGTGGTGCCGCGAAGATGCCCAGTGTCGGGCGACAATCCTTCAAGAAGAAGAAGAATGAACAATTACTCTTGTGAACGCTTGTGTAAATTCAAACAATTTGCTATTCAGGTCCGCCTGGACTTGTGTCCAGGTGTCAATATTCCCGTGGAACTTCGCTCAAGGTTACCGTGAAACTTTTGCTTAGTCTCGCAGAGCAAAACATTTTTCAAGTCCGCTCGCTGATTCGGATGCTTAGTATTTAGTCACTCTTGGTGATCCAAGGACTTAACTACTATCGACCGTCGTTTCATTTTCTATTTTCTATTGCTCGCGGAATGTACTAACCTCGCAGTGTACACCCTGCATTTACGATGCATGATCATGGCTCACCTTAAGGATATTATAGACTCTCTTAACCCGCTGGCCAAGCCCTGGTCCGTCAATCCGAGGACGCATCCTCACAAAGATCGCCGCTTCAGATCGGCCGTGACTGACTGGAGGAAGATCTCCATCGCAGATCGCCGCTTCAAGGTCGAGGACTAAGCTCAAGTCCTGGAAGACAAGTTCCAAGAGATCGGGACTGTGCCCGAATCGAGGTTGAACTCCCCGAGTAGAATCGAGGATGAACTCCCAAACAACCGAGGATAAACTCTTTATTTGTATTATGTAGCGACTATATTTACTTTGTTTTTATTTGTGATAGAAAATATTTACTTTTGAACCAAAGATGTAATCAAGCAAAACTTGGAAATAAAGTTAAACTACACCATTGAAGTTCAATGGTTTTTATTGAATGAAGATTGCAATATTTACTTAAAAACAATTAAAGAGTGCAGAACTGAAATTACAGAATTGAAAGTACAGAATTGAAAATACCGTATTAACAAAGATAGAGTTTGAGGTTGGCTGCATTCCATGCTCGGGAATCAACTCTCCTCCGTAGTTACTCGCCTATAAAGGCCCTTGGCCTACAATCGAATCAATCAAGTATGGTCCTTCCTGCATCGCTAGCTTCCCCAGACTTTTCTTTTTGTATTCTCGGTCACTTTCCTCAGACTAAATCTCCTTCTCTCAAGACTCGCCTTGACATGCTTGTTGAAAGTCCTGGCCACATTCCTCGCCGTAAGTCGCTAACCTTATCCCTGGCCGCATCCCTTTGGGTTCCTCGCAAAATCAAGACTGGAGGACAACAAACTGGTTAGTTTCTAAACCTGCTCGCACTATACCTTGCCGCCGAATGTACACTTCGCCGAATCACCGCTTCACAACCATACACCAAAGAGAATGGAGTCCGTCTCCGTGGGAATTCTTTGGTGTAGTTCTCACACCCACGTAATCCTGGGCGGTAGCTCTTCCGCCCATCTCCTCGCCTTCTCTTCGCCTTTTTCTTCAGGTTTTTGATGATAATCTGTTGCATGATTCATCGACCATTACATCGGGATATCTCGCGCGTATAAGCAGCTCAATATTCCAGTGTACACTCCTGGTCTTGTTTCACGAATCGCGGTGTACCATTGTCACACACAATCGGGCTTCGAATTCCAACCGCAAATGATGTTCCTCTTGATAAATGAGATGACTTCCTTTCTCGCTACACTTCAATGCCTCACCTCAATCCACTTCGAAGTAATCATGTCATCACAACATAAAGACCTTCCCCGTCCCGGAGCCATGTGAAGCTTTCCAACTATGTCCATGCCCCACTTCATGAAAGGCCACGGCAGTAAATAGGATGCGTAACCCCACCGGGTGGATCATCGAGAATGCTGACATGCTTCACATTTACTTGCGTGACCTACGCCTTCTTTCTCATAGCTGGCCGTAAGTAACCAAATCTCGTGAGCTCACGCCGATTTCTCCCAAGACTATGGTTGCCAATCTCCTTCATGTAACTCTTCCGTATCAGCTCAAGCCACTGCTCCAGGCGCGGATATGGACTCGACATAGATTTCTTGAATGTAACATCATCAATCAAGACATACCTCGAGGCTTTAAGCCGAAAAGCTCGCCTCAAGTCCGTCCCTGGGGGTAAAACACCATCTCTAAGAAAAGAATAAAAAGGTGCACCAAGAGACAGATGGGGGGTAGACAGTGTTCGTAATAGATCGCACTTCTATGTAAGGTCCGAGGAGGTGTACTATGGGAATCCCGCCCAGGTCCTGGGCAGTTTGAAACTAGAGCCAAGACTAGCTAAAGAGTCCGCTCGTGAATTCTGGGTCTCTGGGATCCGTCAATCCTAAATCGTCAAACTTCAAAACCAAGGATCTAACCTTTCTGTATAAAGAACATCTTAGAATCTTTGGTCGCAAAAGAACCATTAACTGATTAACAATAAGTAAAGAGTCGCTACTCTCCAAATTTGACACCAAGACCAATACGTACTCATCAAACCTCGCACTAACGCTTCATATTCCGCCTATCGTTGGTTGTACGAAATTCACAATCGACACTGGGCTAGTATGTCCCCTTGTGGCGATTTCAGACAATGCCCTGCACTGTAACCCCTGACATTAGTCAAGCCCATCGCAGATACAAGACTCCAGGTTTTCCTTTTCTCGCCGTGAGTTTCAACACTTCCATAAAGACCACTTTCTTCCAGTATTTGACCGAAATCACCACAAAATCGCGCAAGGCTTGTGACTTTATTGCTCGTTCCGGGTTCATAACCGATGTCGTACGTATCGAAATGCACGTACCACTTAGCTATTTCTCCTGCATAGCCAAGGCTTCTCAAGACTGACTTAACCGAAGGTTAGTTCTAACACGTATATGATGACTCTCAAAATAAGGTCTAAGCTTAGTAGTTGACATAATTAAAGCAAGAACATACTTCTCCCGTAAGAGAATACCTAGTTTCAAGATTCAGCAAGCTTTACTCACGTAATATATTGACGCCGCAGAAACCATCTTCTTCCCCACCGTAACTGCACTTACGTAATGCTCCGTGACCGAGCAGGTACAGACTTAGGGGCTCTCCTCTTCTGGTCTGGATAGTAGTGGCGGAGTTGACAAAACTCTTCGTGATCCTCGGAATGCTTCCTCGCGCTTCTCACTCCACCGAATTCTTTGTTCTTCTTCAAAGATATCGTAGAAGGGCTTGCACCTTCTCGAGGACCTAGAAATGAACCCTGCTCTGAGCCGCAACTCTCCCCGTCAACTTCCGGATGTCTTTCACAGATCCGGGGCTCCGCATCTAGGATTGCCTTTAACTGCTCGACTTGCTTTCACCTCTTCCGTCACCAAGTAGCCTAGAACTTCCCAAGACACCCAAAGTTGCACTTTGCCGGATTCAAACTTCATATTGAACTTGTCCGTAATTGCAAAACGCTGCTTTAGGTGCTTACATGATCTTTGGCATCTTTAGACTTTACCACCATATCATCGATATAAACCTCCATTGTGTCCCCAATTAGATCCTTGAACATCATGTCGACTAGCCTTTGCAGGGGTGGCTCCAAAGATTTCGAGTCCAAAGGGCATGGCTGTAGCAATAGATTCCACTTATCCGTCATGAAGGAGGTTCCTTCCTGGTCCGAGGATACATCTTGATCCGTTAAAACCACTGAGGCCCATGAAGGTCGAACTTCATGGCCGCAGCCTTGTCCACCATGGCATCAATGTGAGGAAGAGGGAAAGGATCCTTGACATGCCTTGTTCGGGATCCTGTAGTCTACAGCATTCTCCACTTTCCATTCTTCTTCTCGCGACAACAACCACATTAGCTAACCAAATGATACATTACCTTCTCTCTTATGTTCATGTCCAAGAAATTTTCCGGACTTCCTCATCGATTATAACATTTCTTTCTCAAGAAACTTCCGCTTCGATGCACCGTCCTGCATCGAGGATCAACGCTGAGCTTGTGCGTGATAACGCCAGATCGATTCCACATGTCAAAGTGGCTCCATGCAAAACTTGATTTCTTAGACTTAGAAACTGATCGCATCGGGATTCGACATCGATGGTACATCATCGCCCACTAACACTTTCTTTCTCGGGCAGGTCTGGTCTACACTGATCTGGTCCATCTCCAATCCCGACTTTTCCGCTCCACTACCGACTTGACCGGTTTCGTGAATTGCTATGCGAGCGATTTGTTGGTGATCAGCCAAGGTCGCTCAGAAGCATTCCCAGGTACCGCTTCTCCCTTTATCACCGCAAGTACTTCCCATCGAGCCGACCTTCACACATTGATGGTAAGTAGACGCCACAAATTTCTTAAGATTATGGATCCAAGGCCCGCCAACGTAACATTATACTAAGTCATGTAATCAATAACATTAAACTTTTCAAAAGAAGAAACTCCCCTGGCATAGGTGGAAGTGAGATCTCTCCCAAAGTGTGCTTGGTCTCACGCCATCAATCCAACCGTAACATTAGAGTTCTTGGTCACTTTGTCCCGCCTATACCCATCTCCTTCAATGCGCCCAACATGATCAAAGTTCACGCAATCGCTCTATCAACCAGAACTCTACAGATAAGGGTGTCACGCTAATCGCAACTTGATCACCAGGCTATCATGCAGTAACCTGGGATGCCCTCACAATCTTCATGATCAAAAGTGACAACTTCCCCAATTCTTCTCTATTCGCTTGAGGCTGCATCTTCTCTTGCTTTGCTATCCTCTTAGTCATAGAATAGGTTAGACCACGACATCGTAACCACCATTGATAAATTTTACCTCGTGTATAGGGTGGAGGATTTGGCTGCTTTTTCGACTCTTGTCCCCTCGAATCCTGGACCTGGCACTTTCAGTTCTGGGCTGATTCTTCTGGACTGGTCTGATGATGTCCTTCGACGTCCAGTTCTCGAGCTGGTAGGAAATCTCTTTCTTGAAGGCATAGCGCTTTCTGCTGCGGGCCGATGTCTCCATGGTACTCACAATACTTGTTTGGATTGCCGGATTTGATTATCATTCCTCTTGGGCCATCTTGCAAGATTCCCAAAGCTCTCCAACTTTGCTATCAATCAGAACCTCAACACCAAGATCAGCCGATATCGAGGAGTCATCGTAATTGATCGCCTCAGAGTCGACAAAGATGCACTTGTGTTCTGTGGCTCAGATGGTGCTGGCCTCGCCTGGCGTCCATCATCGACTTCCTGCTCACCTTCTCGCACTAACTATCCCGCTTAACAAAGCATCTTCTTCAAGTCTAATCGCCAAGGTCTTGCTCGCATCTTCAAAAGTAACACAAGGATACTTAGTTAGTTCACGATAAAGCTCAGAATTGACCACCAAACCTGCCTATAAGCCTGGATAGCAAGCTTGCAACGTCACAATGGGATGTAGATCTTCTCCTCGCTGAATCTCCGGAGATAATCTCGTAGGGACTATCTTTCTTCCGCATAACTCGATGCATCACTTGCTCGCTTCTCTAATTTCCTCGCTACCTAGCAAACCGGGCAACAAAGACATTTACAAGATTAGCAAACGATTTAATAAGTACTCATTAGGAATATTGACAAACCATTGCAGAGTCGTCCAAATGTAGTAGAACCAAAGCCCTTGCAAAAAGCCTAGATTCTTTCGAACTGACCGTACATCCTTTGTTTGTACCGGGCAACGTGGGTCCTGCGGATCTCCCCGTGCCATCATACGCCATCCCCTGAACACCGAACTTTGGGATATCCCGCATAGTTATGGCCTCGCCGAATGGCGAATCTCGTGATAACATTCTTGGGAAGCTTCCTCAATTGGTGCCGAACTCGAATCTTTGCAACCTTGTCATGTAACTTCCGGAGTTCTCGATCATCATGAGGGTGAAGTTGAACTTCTTCTTGCCTTCCTCTGGTTAAGATTCCTGATGACTCTTCCTCATCTTCACCACCCAGGAGTTGGTCTTCGAGATCCTCATCTTCATCCGCATTAGAGAAGTCTATTCTCTTGATTATGTAACTCAAAGATGCCCTGTGTCCGATCTTTGATGTATCGCCTTGCCAGATCCAACTTAGTCTTCGTAATCGCACTGCTTCCTTCCGCCTTGCATTCTCTTCTCGAGATTTGTTGAATCTTAGATTCATAAGATCTTGTAACTCCTGACAATTCCTCCAAAGTTCTATCACCATTTGAATATGGAAAAGGGTGATTTTTGTGAGATTTTTGTGAGAAAAGTTACGCAAATTAATAAACTAGCTTGCCCCTACTCTGGGCACTAATTTGTTTTGGTAAAAACTTCACAAGAGAGAAAATGGAAAAAGTGGATCAACTAGTACTATTTAAGAAACAGAACAGAACTGATCAGAACTGAGCTATATGGGACAGAACTAGGAACACAGGGATTTGATGACGCCAGGTCCGAGAAGAAGATGGGGAAAATCATGCTACCAAGCCAGGAGTACTTTTATTAATATCGAGTTGAGGTTACGAGTACAATCGGTGGAAAGTGACCACTGTAGCAATTGTACAGAACTGACTGTAAATTACCGTAGTGTATTGTAATATATTTTCTAGTGCTTAAGTATGCTAAATGAGAGTAAAAGATCAATGAAAATGTACAAATGAGCCTCTATATAGGCAAATCAAGTCAAGATCACTTCTATTTTCTAGGCACGTTTCTCCATGATTCCCATTATCTTCTGCTGCTAAATAACTTCCATGACTTCCACTTGCTCAGCTGACCATAGCTCCATTATCCCACAACTTTGTAAATCATAGTTGACCCTTGTCGACCATAATCGCCATGCCTCTTCTGACCTACTCTGGGTTATAACTGCTGTTGCTCATTTATTCTGCTCTGTACCATATTTATGTCGTCTGTCCAGAACTGCCAGTTCTGGGTGGTGTAAAATCTGGTCATAACAGGTATGCAGGGGGTTGAGTTGGTTTGAGGGTTTAGGACCCGGAGAAGGCTTCTCGATGGTATTGTCATCGATCAGGTCCTGAACTATGTTTTTCAGGCGGAAGCATTGTTCGGTGTCGTGTCCTTTTCCTCTGTGGAACTCACAGTAGGCATTTTGATCCCATGATTTAGGCTTTTTGTCCTGAGGAGGCTCGCTAGTAGGTCCCAGGAGCTGAAGAACATTTCGGCTCACAAGTCTTTGCAGTGCCTTGGAGTAAGTCATGTAGATTGGGTCAAAGTTTCGTCGTGGCTTTGTCGAAGTCTGCCCTGCGGATGAGTAAGGCGCCTTAGGAGGAGGCGTAGTGTATTTTGTTGGCGTTATGTAAGTTGGGGAGGCCGCTAGTGCTTCCAGGGCGTTAATGCAGTGGACCGGTTCAGCTTTAGTGACGGCTCGTGATGAGCTGCCCTGGTAACCTCGGCCTGTAGCCTTGGTTAGTTTTTCTTTGCGGAGATCATCTTCAATTAATTCACCCACAGCGCTGAGTGAAGAGAAATTGTCAAAGTTGCCATAACGCAAATGCTGCTGATATGCAGGTGTTAGGTTGTTGATGAACTTGGTGATCAGTTCCGTATCCTTAGGACGGTTGGGTATCTGGGCACTAAGCTTCTTCCAGCGCGTGAGGTATTCAGTGAAACCCTCATTGTCCTTTTGTGCAAGAACTTCCAGAGTACGTAGCGAGACCTGAGTATCGTTATTGTCATAATACTGATTGTCGAACTGGACCGTGATATCTTTGAAGGTAGTAACCTTGTGTGGGTCCAAAGCGTAGAACCAGGCCCTAGGTTGTGCATCCAGAGAATGCGGGAATAGGGTAGCCCAGGCTGAGGGATCTACGCCCATGACGGCCATTTTAGCCTTGAAATCCTTGATATGCACTAGCGGACTTTCATGACCCTTGAAGATGGGGAGATCGCTGAGTGATAGTTTGGCAGGTAGCAAGGATTTGACGCTTTTTGGGACGTGTTCAGTTTCCTCATAAATGGAATATCCCTTTGAATTAGTGAGGCGTTCTTCCATTGAACGAATTCTTTTGGCATTTCGTTCAGCCTCTTCAGCAAGGTATTTGGCATTTTTCTCGGCCTCGAGTTTCTGCATTGTGGCCATCTGCTCGATTGCAGCAGTGAGACTAAGGATCTTGCTGTTGAGCTGTTGAACATGCTCTGCGGTAACTACTGACGGGGGAGGAGTTGTGGTTCCTCCGACATTTTCTTCATTGTTAAGTGCCATGACAGTTCTTGGCTTTGATCTGTTGTAGGTACGTTTCTTTGGAGGTGGTGGAGGGTTCAGATGACGGTCTTTAGTACGTCGCGTATCCAGGACTTTTTAGGGAAAGGACCTGCCAGAGTTTCAAACCTTAGTGACCTCCAAAAGAAAATAAAAGACTCAAAGAAAGGTCACATTTGTTAGTAAAGAAATGGTGAAAGCGTGAAAACGCGTGCAGGACTCGACTCGTGTTTTTAGCTTAAAAGACACGGAAAGCTTTTGAGGTAAGGATGCGTTGGCGCGTCCCCAACCTCGAAGTAAATAAAGTTTGTATGATCACAACCTGATTAACCCAAGTTAGCGGTATGTTGCCAAGGGTTTATCGTTAAATCGTGATGTAAAAAGAATCAAACCGAAGTAGCGATAGGCTAGTCGGCCTGAGGATGTTAAATTGGGTAAAAAGCGGCTGTTGTCTGCTTTTTATGTGTGACACAGGATGTCGGGCCATAATGACGATAAATCACCTGACCTGACATGCAAATCAACGGGTTCATGTTTGAACGAGCCCGCGTTTTGTTCATTTTTGAGAGAGATAGTTTGTTTGAGTCGGGATGACTAGCAAGTCACTCGACTCAGAGCTATCTCAAAAATGTAAAGGTGTTTGTCTTATTGAAATATCCGAAATGAATTGACATTTTCGGGTTTTGCTTTGCGAAATGTTTTTGCGATAAATGTATTATGACGATACGTCAGTCGCATAATGCATTTACGTTTTGTAAAGGACAGGAAATGTAGTGATTATTTCCGATCGGTTTTGAATATCGTGATGTGTTGTTTGTCAGGTTCAGTTGGCTTATAGGCCAATGATCCTGACAGCATGCTTAAAAGGTATGCTTTTTTGGAAAATGTTTGAAAACGTATTTTCAAAACAGACGTAATGTGCCTTTGAAATGTTTTTGTATGCATTTGTTTAGAAGACGACCATAGCGAGGATGCTATAGCTTTGGATTTGTACGTATAGACGCGGGTTTTTGGCTTTCAGGGTAAGGTTCCTTCCAGTCATTCCCGCAACGTTTGTGTAGAGTTATCCGCAAGATCACACACATCAGTGTGGATTCAATACGGGGTCTAGAGCGTTCGAGTTTGACTGCTACGATTCACTTGTACGGATGCCATACTTGTGATCGTGGAAGGGTGAGAGATCGACGTGTCCAGAGTATACTCGCTTAGGAAACGAGTTCTTACTTGGGGCCGTCCCTGTAGATACCCGTATCCGTACCCCCCAAAAACAAACCCGATGATGAAAAGGACTTCCATTCATGCTTTTAAAAGAGTCGAAACGGTACAAAAGTGTCTAAAACGTATTAGTCATTTTTAGCGTATTAATTTGGACTTGCATAATCATAAAAATGAAATGTCACTCTTAGTCATTATAAGCACAACACGAGCACGAAACAGGAACGTCTTATTAAGCCAAGCCACAAAAACAGCCCAACTAGCTACAAAACGACCCAAACTTACAAAAACGACCCAAAACGCACACTAACGCAACACTCAAAACAGGACAAAGTGCGTCCCGTGTCACATTTTCACAAAACTAGACTCTACAAAACCGTAAAATAATATACTTTAATATTATTTTATTCCGAGCCAAAACCGAAAAACACGACAAAAACCGAAACACGAAAACCAAAATTGAGCCAAAAACCAATTTGGCCCAAAATATCCAAATAAAACATAATCATCACCTAATCACCAACCCAAAAACAAATGGCGGCATAAAACAGCCCACCAAAACAAAAATACAATCGCCAGTTGACAGGCGATTAAAAAGTTAAACGCCTGTCAACAGGCGATTATGTTTTTGTTTTGTAACAGCCGCCTTTTTGATTTTTCTTAAAAAATATCCAACTCAAACAAAATTAAACGCCTGTACACAGGCGATTTAATTTTGTGCACCCACAAAAACGAACCAAACTCTATAAATACCAACCCCTTCATACCTCTTAACACATATCGGTTTTACAAAACACACAAAAATACTCACAAAATCCACTCAAAAATACCGTCTTTGCATTTTCGAAAGGTAAACATTTTACCTACGTTTTGGGACGTTTTGAGACTCGGACAAAGGGGTTACATTAACCCCAACCCGATATTGGCATTAGCGAAGCCGTATTCGTAATACGGTTGTAGCAATTCGGATTCATAATCCGTCTAAACCCCGCCAATATCGCATAAATAACGACTCATTATCACTAAAGCAAACCGACGTCACTTTTATAATTATGGAAGTCCTCATTCATGCATTAAATAACGACTAGAATCACGGATCCAACACTAAATTGTACCGTTTCATAGAGTCTTTTAGCATGTCAAAACTGAGGGTTTTCACAAATTCTTAAAGAGTCAGATATGAGGTCGGAAAATAACGTTTATAGTAATAATTTAGTCAATAAATTATTATTTAACATACATTTCCCATAGAAAAGTTATTATTTTGACGATTTACATTATTTATACATTTTTTATCGAGTCATATATATTCGCACTTGTACGTAGCGTCATTTTAGCCCAAATATCGAAATTAACTAAATGTTTTCAAATTAGTAGAGACTACTTTTACGTAGGCTTTTTGATTTCAGTTTTCAAAAACACATTTTTGCCAAAACTTTTGAAAAGTAACCTCACTCCGAATCCCTTCTCTGGTTTCAAACCTCAGATTGATAGATATCGACGCATCTTGAAATCTGAGACACTCGTGTCTTGTATTTCAAGACGCGTTGAATAGGTTCCAAATTCCTTTAATATTTGGTGGCGACTCCGAAAATACATTTTCAAAAAAGGATTTTCTACTTTTCTTTTTTGGTCACAAATTCATGCAATGATCTCCCCCATTTTTACAAAACTTCGCACTTTTTTTCCTGCGAGGCGCATTCCGCCACCCGACGCCCCCGCACGGGGCGAGGGCGGGCGCGCGCAGGGCGTCGATAGGTTTTCCCAATGATTTCCCGGTACCTTCAGCTGGCGAATCCGCTGGGGACGAGCATGATTTTTATTATTTTTGAAAAACTAGTTTTTCTTTTATTTTAAAAAACCATAAAGAAGTGAAGCTTGAAACTTTGAAAACATTTACGCTTTCGATATTTGGGCAAAAGTACGTTGAGTCGAATCCTCCTGATTCAAACCACACCCTTTGAGGAACGGCCCCTAGTAACTCTCGCTTCATAAGCGAGGTAACTCTGGACACACTGTTCTCTCACCCCTCCACGATTACAAGTACGGCATCCGTACAAACAATCGTAACCAGTCAAACTCGAACGCTCTAGGGCCCGTCTTGAATGCACACCTAAGACGTGTGTAGTCTTGCGGGTGCCCCTACCGAAACGTTAAGGGAATGGCCGGAGGGAACCTTACCCTATAAGCCAAAAACCTGTGTTTATATGTACAAGTGTGAAGCTATAGTACCCTCACTATAGTCGTCTTTCAAAACCTTTTCATGCAAAAACATTTCCTAGGCATTATACATTTAAAATACGTCCATTTTGAAAATTCATTTTTAAACTTTTTTCAAAAAGGTCATACTTTTAAAAAACACGCCGTTAGGCTCTTTGACCTATAGTCATTTGAGTTTGATAAATAAAATGCCAGTGCATTTAAAACCGATCCAGGATAATCACTAGATCCCCGATCTTTTTCAAAACGTAAATGAATTATGCGACTGACGTATCGTCATAATACATTTATTGCAAAAAATTTCATAGAGCAAAAACCCGTAAATGTCAATTCATTTCGGAGATTTTAAATGAAATTAGCTTTTAGAACATTAGATTTAGCTTTAAGTCGAGTGACTCTTTAGTCGTCCCGATTTAATCTTTTTCTCTCAAAAACCAAAAAAACGCGGGCTCACTCATATGTGAACCCGTTGATTTAATCTTTAAATCAAGTGACCTATCGTCATTTTGATTTAATTCCCTGAGTCACACGTAAAAGGCGAACAATTGGTCGCCTTTTACCCAATTTTAACATCCTCAGATCGATTAGCCTGTCGCTACTTCGGTTTGATCCTTTTTATCGTGATGATAAACCCCTAGCAACATACCGCTAAACTGGGTTAATCAGATCATGATCATAAAAATTTTTCAACCTCGAGAATAGAGACGTGTCAATATGCCTCTACCTCAAAAGCTTCCCGTGTCATTTTAAAAGCTAAAAACACGAGTCGAGTCTTGCACCCACCTTTTGCCTTTTTTTTATGTCTTTCTTTGGTCGTGAATGTGATTTTTCATCGAGTCTTTTCTTCCTTTTTAGAGTCACTAAAGGTTTGAAAACTTTGTCAGGTCCACTCATTGAAAAACCCTGGATACACAACAAACCACCCATTGAACGAAACCTGGATACACGACGAACCAAGAACCGTCACTTAAACCCACCTCCGCCTCCAAAGAAGCGCGCCTACAACAAATCAAAACCAAAACCTGTAATGGCCTTTCAACAAGATGAAGGTTTCGGCGGACCGCCACCACCTCCTCCGGAGGTAACTGCCGAGCAAGTCCGACAGCTCAACGATAGGATAGCTAGCCTCACTACGACGATCGAACAAATGGCTATAATGCAAAAGTTTGAAGCGGAGAAAAACGCCGTACGCCTAGCCGAGGAATCCGAACGGAATGCAAAAAGGATTCGAACCATGGAAGAACGTCTCACGAACTCAAGAGGTTACTCCATACACCAAGAAAACGAGCACATCCCAAAGAACGTCAGGTCCATGCTACCAGACAAGCTAGCACTCAGTGATCTGCCCATCTTCAAAGGTCACGAAAGCCCGCTCGTTCACGTCAAGGCTTTCAAAGCTAAAATGGCCATCATGGGTGTTGAACCCCCTGCATGGGCTACCTTATTTCCTCACTCATTAGACGCGCTACCGAGGGCATGGTTCTATGCTTTAGAGCCACACAAAACGGGTAGTTTCGAGGACATAACGGTTGCGTTCGATCTACAGTATCGGGACAACAATGATATCCAAGTCTCGCTACGTACCTTGGAGGTCCTGACTCAGAGGGACACTGAAGGGTTTACCGAGTACCTGACGCGCTGGAAGAAACTGTGTGCCCAAATACCTAACCGTCCAAGGGACACTGATCTAATCACTAAGTTCATCAACAACCTCACCCCCGCATATCAGCAACACCTACGGTACGGAAATTTTGACAACTTCTCAACCCTCAGCGTCGTCGGCGAGCTCATCGAGGATGACCTCCGTAAAGAAAATGGGAATAAAAGTACAGGTCGAGGATATCAAGGAAGCTCATCCCGAGCCACTGCCAAAGTCGAGCCCATCCATGCCATCAACGCACTGGACGCGTTAGAGACACCACCGGTTTTTACGACACCACCAAGGCCTGCCATACCTCCTCCAAAAGCATCATACTCACCTCCTGGTCCCAATTCAATGAAGGCACGACGAAACTTTGACCCCATATACATGACTTACTCGAAGGCCCTACAGAAGCTTGTGAGCCGCAACGTACTTCAACCCATAGGACCTACTAGCGAGCCTCCCCAGACAAGAAATCGAAGTCGTGGGATCGAAACGCGTACTGCGAGTTTCACAGAGGAAAAGGGCACGACACCGAGCAATGTTTTCGCCTAAAGAACATAGTTCAGGACTTGATCGACGACAACACCATTGTGAAGCCTAGCCCAAGCCCTAAGCCTTCAAACCAGCTCAATCCGTTGCATAACCACGCTATATTTATAGGGACACGTCCCTTCATCGACTGCTCTAATCTGATCATCCCAAGTGACCACGAAGTCAACGGCATCTGGAATACTTCTGAGGATGAAGCCGACAATGATGACATCCGCATATGCCTCCAAGATGAGCTCTACGAAGAAGAGGCTCAACCCCGTCGCCCTCCAGGCAGGTACGGAGAGCTACGTCACAAGTACCCATTTAGGCTATCAGACAGTGATGACGAAGTAGCCTACCTAACACGTTCTGGACGTCCATACCAAGCTTCTCTAAAGTTCCTTGAGCCCCAGAACCCCCCGCCAAGGCTGACTGCTCAAGAGAAGAACAAGGGGATAATCATAGACGAGGATACGCCGCCTACTTCGCCTACCTCTGCAGCCTCACTTCCAAGCGTCGCTCCTGCAAGCTTTACTAGTTCACCTACAAGCATTGCTCCTACCCCCACGCCGCCAACCAACAAAATATCATTACCAAACGCTAATCCTGCGCCTACTCCACCAGCTAATAAAATAGCATCACCGAGCGTCACCCCGTCACCCTTACCCACGCCTGAGGTCGGAGACACGCTCCACAAACAGCTCAACAAAACAAAGGCGGACATTTCATTCTGGCAGCTCTTAAGGGACTCGATGGGACATCGTGAAGCCCTTTACCAAGCATTACAGGTCACCCCAATGACATCGGAAATGTCTCCAGAAAAACTTATCAGTAACATAACGCGCGAATGGCAGGCTAATGCCGTCACCTTTTCGGATAAGGACCTCCCTCCTTTCGGCGGCACGCACAATCTACCTCTCTACATCAACGTGGAATGCCACGGCATGACATTACCAGTCGTCCTCATCGACAATGGATCCGCAGTCAACGTCCTACCCACAAAAACCAAAAACTAAGAATTGAAGAGAACGATTTCATTCCATGTATGCGAAGCGGTGTCGTGGCTTCTGATGGAACACGTCGCGACATAAAGGGAACCGCCTCCTTTCCCATTATGACAGGCCACCATGAGAAACCGAATTTCAAATCATTGACATACCCCCAACCTACAACATGCTATTAGGAAGGCCATGGATCCACGCTACCAAGGCCGTCACCTCAACCCTACATCAAAAGGTCAGGATGCCTTTAGGTGACGAGGTTGTCACCATCGACGCTTCAAACTTTCGTGCTACGCTTAAACAACACAAAGGAAGCAATAGTACTACAGAAATAAACGCCGATCCAGCCGATGACATGTGTGGTTTCGACTTCGACTTCAGTATCTGCGCCATGACTCGCGAAGAGGAAATCGCTTCGCTCTACGCCAGGGACAACGACAATAAATGGCCCACCATGGGTCTATCTTATGTGCCATGGGCACACGAAGTCTCCCACGGTTGGGAATCGTACAACGATCGCAAAAAGCGTCATGATTTCCACATGCAGCCATACCACATCTTCCCCAGCAACTACTTCGTCAGGGAGGGCACTAGCAGAATTCCCAAAAACGTGTCCACATACACCATCGCCGGAATTGAACTCGTCTCCGACATCATACGCAACTCCAACTTCAACCCCACTGACCTAATCATTCCTTACGAAGAAAAAACACACGACGGATGGTCAAAAACCCTTGAATGGACCGACGAACAAGGCCGCACTTTCAAGATCACTACCGGCCAAGGCTACACCTTCGAAGATTCTAACTCCGACGAAGACGAAGACAACGCCCTCAACAAAAAGACCGTCGTAGAATTTAAACTTCCCCGTCGCCATTTTAAGTCTTATTCCCCGACTAAGCCTCCGGGCTATCTCCCAGATATAATCAATTTAGCCAAAGAACTAGAGTCATTAAGGTTGTCCAAAGCTCCCTCGTCTGAGCTGTCTTCAAATGTAACCGCTTTTGATAACATTAATAACATGAAAGTTTTTGGTTACTCTTTGCCTCATTTAAAATCTACTCTATCTAATGATTGCGATAAATTTAAACTAAATAACATTGCATTATATAGATACATTGCAAGCATTGTCTCAAAACCCGAACAGGAGCCCGTCATTGAAGACACAACAACCATAGACATAGGCACGCCCGAAGAGCCTCAAGAACTTCAACTGGGGGCTTCACTAAGCACAGAAGAAAGAACCGCATATACCAAGCTCCTCGCAGAGTTTAAGGACGTCTTTGCCTGGTCATATAAGGACATGCCCGGCATAGACCGCGAGATAGCTGAACACCGCATCCCGATCAAGCAAGGTTCCAGACCCGTCAAACAGAAGCTCCGACGCATTAAGCCAGAATGGTCTCTCATGGTCAAAGAAGAGATCGAAAAGCAACTACAAGCTGGATTCATCCGAGTCATTGAATACTCTGATTGGGTCTCCAACATGGTTCCAGTCATGAAGAAGAACGGCAAAATACGAGTATGTGCTGACTTCCGAGACCTAAACAAAGCCTGCCCAAAAGACGATTTCCCACTACCTCACATGGATATCCTGATCGACAACACAGCAGACCACGCCTTACTGTCATTCATGGATGGATATGCAGGATACAACCAAATCAAAATGGCAGCAGACGACATGCCAAAAACCACTTTCGTAACCCCCTGGGGAACCTATTGCTACACAGTCATGCCATTTGGGCTCATAAATGCCGGCGCTACCTACCAACGTTCCGCCACCACCTTGCTCCACGACATGATGCATAAGGAGGTCGAGGTATACGTCGACGACATGATCGTAAAATCAAAAGAAAGGGATGACCACGTCACAAACCTTCAAAAATTCTTCACCCGAATCAGGAAGTATAAGATGCGACTAAACCCACAGAAATGCACCTTTGGGGTCACATCAGGCAAGTTGCTGGGTCACATAGTAAGCCAGCGCGGGATCGAAATAGACCCGACCAAAATCAAGGCAATAATGGGTATGAAACCGCCTAGCAACATCGACGAAATAAGGAGCTTTTTGGGACAAGTCCAATATATCTCCCGATTTATCAGCAAACTCACCATGATTTGTGAGCCAATCTTCAAAAAATTGAAGAAAGAAGAGCATACGAAATGGGACGACGATTGTCAACAAGCATTCGACAAAGTCAAGAGCCTGCTCACAAATCCACCCGTTCTGGTACCCCCACAAAAGGACTTGCCACTGTCGCTATACTTAACGACCACGCCAAACGCTATGGGTGCCATGCTCGCCCAGGAAGTCAACAACAAAGAACGGGCCATCTACTACATCAGCAAAAAGTTTCACGATTACGAAACTCGGTACGAACCAGTCGAGAAAAGCTGCCTCTCGCTAGTCTGGGCAACCAAAAAGCTCAGGCACTACCTACTCACTAGCACAACAAGAGTCTACTCCTTGATGGACCCCCTCAAATACTTATTTGAAAAACCAGTCCTAAACGGGCGCATGGCCAGATGGACCCTGCTCCTCGCCGAGTACGAACTCAAGTACCTCCCTCTGAAAGTAATCAAGGGAAGCGATTTGCACTTCCTTGCAGAAAATGCTATCATCGAACAACCCATGATCGACACAATGTCATTTCCGGACGATGGGATCTTCGCCATAGAAAGGGAGTACTGGCAATTATACTTTGACGGAGCATCAAATTACCGTGGCTACGGAGTAGGAATACTCTTAATATCCCCAAATGGTGACCATACTCCGCTCTCGATCAAGCTCGATTTTAGCGTCACAAACAACGCCGCAGAATACGAAGCCTGCATTTACGGCCTGCAAGCCGCCATCGCCCTCAAAATAAAGAACCTACGGGTGCATGGAGATTCATTCCTCATCATAAATCAAGTGACCGGGGCATGGAAGATCATGAACGAAACCCTCACCAAACAAACAAAAGTACAAAAACTCCTAACCAACTTCGACAGCATCGAATTTTACCACCTCCCAAGGGAAGAAAACCAGTTTGCCGACGCACTGTCAAAACTCTCATCCCTCCTGAACATGCCACCAGACATGAAGTTACTACCCATCATCGTCGAAAGACGTGACGAACCAGCATACATCCATACTATTGACCTGGGCCGGCCAGAAGCGGTGCAGCCTTGGTATCAAGCCATAATCAACTACAAAATGCAGACAACACTTACCCACCCGACACTGATAAACATGGACAGAGAGCTAACAGACTCCTAGCTTCTCAATTTGTGCTAGAAATGGGACAATTACTCAAGAAAACTCCACAAGGGACGCTGCTCATATGTGTCGACTACAAGAAGGGCGGAAATCGTCACACAAGTCCACGACGGTGAATGCGGACCCATATGAACGCCGAGCACTCTGCCAAACAGATTCTACGGCTCGGATGGTATTGGGCGACCATGGAAGCGCATCGCATCCAATACGTCAAGCATCGCCACAACCGCCAAATTTTCAAAGAACGCCCAACATATACCACCTTCACCACTATACAAATTTAACCTCACCTCGACCGCTTTTCAACCTGGGGCATCGGCGTAATAGGAAAAGTCCACCCCATCGGAGCAGGAGGTCAACTTTGTTTACGTCTTTGGTGGACATCGACTACTTTACTAAATGGGTAGAAGCAGCATCTTTTCGAACCCTCGGCTCCAAAGAAGTCGCCAAGTTCATACAGACAAACATTATATGCCGATATGGCATACCCCATGAGTTCATCAGCGATCAAGGCTCGCACTTTCAGCGCGAGACAGAAGCTATACTCACAAAATACAAAATACAACATCCAACATCACAAATCCTCGCCCTATCGACCCCAAACCAATGGAGCCGTTGAAGCAGCAAACAAGACAGTCGTCACCATACTCGAGAAAATGATCGGCGGTGCAAAGATTGGCCCACCAAGATACCATATGCACACTGGGGATACCGTGCTCCCATCCGAACCCCTACAGGCATGACCCCCTATTTCCTCACCAATGGCATGGAAGCCGTCCAACCAAAGGGAAATAGAAATACGCCTCTACGCATACTAATGGAAAGTAGCATCCCTAAGCGAGAATGGGCCCGCGAATCCGCATTTAACAACTCATGCTCCTGGATGAACGCCGACTGCATTCCCTGAGTACCGTACGAATGTACCAAGCCCGACTACAACGAGCATTCAACAAACGAGTTAAGCCACGACACATAAAAGTAGGTGATCTTGTACTAAAGTCAGTCCGAGCACCACTTCCAGTCGACCCACGAGGAAAATTCAAGCCTAACTGGGCTGGACCCTACCTCGTCAAGGAAATCTTCACAAAGTGAGCAAAGAAACTAACCGACTTGGACGGTCAAGAGTTTAACCTAGCAACGAACCTCGACCAGCTCAAAAAGTACTACCCTTAAAAATGCCTTGCAATGTATCTATAAAATGTGAAATTTTCTAAAAATCAATTCATGGACCGACATGTCCTTAAACATGTTCATGGACCGACATGTCTTTAAACATGTTCAAGGGCCGGCATGCCCCTAAACATGCTCTTTCTCTCCACAAAAATCAAAAGCAATTCATGGACCGACATGTCCTTAAACATGTTCATGGACCGACATGTCCTTAAACATGTTCATGGGCCGGCATGCCCTTAAACGTGCACCCCTCGCAAACACAATTCATGGGCCGGCATGCCCCTAAACATGCATCCATCAAACACAATTCATGGGCCGGCATGCCCCTAAACGTGCACATTCACCACAAAAAAGCAAACACAACTCTTGGGCCGGTATGCCCCTAAACGTACACTTCCGAACTACGCCGGTTTGATTCCATTTTTCATGGATACGTAGGCAGCTTTGCAAAAAGCGTAACCGATATTCAACACAAAATGACGCGTCCAAAGCTTAAAAAGGCTAAGGACATAGTCAACACAAAATTCGTCTTTTAAACCCAAGGGTAAAAAGGACGATATTCAACACAAAATGACGCGTCCAAAGCTTAAAAAGGCTAAGGACATAGTCAACGCAAAATTCGTCTTTTAAACCCAAGGGTAAAAAGGACGATATTCAACACAAAATGACACGTCCAAAGCTTAAAAAAGTCAAGGACATAGTCAACACAAAACTCGTCTTTTAAACCCAAGGGTAAAAAGGACAACATTCAACACAAAATGACACGTCCAAAGCTTAAAAAAGTCAAGGACATAGTCAACACAAAAATTCGTCTTTTAAACCTAAAGGTGAAAAAGAACGACATTCAACACAAAACGACAAACCCAAAGCTTAAAAAAGTCGAGGGAATAGTCAATACAAAAATTTCCTAAAAACCATGCTTGCATTCTAAAAACCTTTGAAAAGATATTAGAGCCAAGGAATTTCACACAGAATAACAAGCAAAATGAGGCAAAGTCGTAAATAAAAACCTGATTTTTATTAATCTTAAAAAGAACGGTTACATTTTAGATCTTTCAGACATAGGAGCATAAACTACACTAACAAACACTACAATATATCACAATACAAGTCCCGGCATGTACATCGGGTTTAGGATAGATAATATATTACATAAATACAACATAATATGAACATAATACTAACAAACCAGCAACAAAACCACACAAGATTCCCTTAAGCCACCGAACCTTTCGACTGAGCGGGGAAGCACCAACCCTCAACCCCTACGGCAACCCACGGCCAAACGCACATTCAGAAGCCTGAGGAGGCCCGCTTTAGCTCTAAGGCGCGAAGCCACGACCTCTTATGAGGGCTCTGGGCAACAGTCCACCTAGTATAGGCCGGTGATACCCGAATCGTCCTAGGAACACCAGCTACAGGCCACCTAGGGCGCGTAACCCACCGCCGCCAAGCGTCGACTATATCACTAGTCGCGATAACCGCCCCCGCACCATAGTGTCATGACCAGGATAAAGCGTGCCCACCCATGCCTGCCGCCTCACTCGCGGCGATGGATGTAGACGCCCATGTCAAACCCGCAGAAAGACTCCAAAGGGGCCATCGTCACCGCACAAGCCGTCACGTCAACTATCCCCACCACCGCATCGAGCCAACGGATGGCCGATGACCTCACAAGATCGGGAAAGTAATCGTCGGGGCGATGGTGTGGAGTCCACCACCTTATGTAACGATTAGTCACGCCCCAGAGTGTGACCGCTTCAAGGCTAATGTCGCCAAAGACGCTCGGGCGCTCCATCGGCCATACCTGAAGGATCAAGGGACACCCTCGGCATGGACGCTCCCTATTACACGCTCGGTCATCCAGGCCCAGGATCGTCTCAGCCAAAATCACAGCAGAAGGGTTACAACCATACTCCATCTGTTGGACAACTGTGATTAAACGAGGGTCACCAAGCGCTTCCTCATACAACGAGTCGGGGAACATATAAACATGGACAGCGAGCGCCCGGCGCCGCTTTTTCGCACGCAGAAGGAGATGCTCTCGTTCTCATAATCCATGAAATGCTGACACAAACGATGAAGGTTGATACGACTCCCAGCGAATAACTCCTCTGTCTCGTCGCGGGTCATCTGGAGGTAGTTCTGAACATGCCTCTTATACCCTGGATCCCGCCTAACACACACAGGTAGGTTAGTACGTAACCACCCACCAATGGCCCCAAATTCCTCAACTAGTGGACAGACCTCTCCGCTAGGAAAGCGAAAAACATGGAAACTCAGGTCCCAATAGTCAAGACAAGCATCCAGGAACTCGGGCTCCATTCGAACCTCCCTCGGACCCATGAGTGCCCCGAAACCGCAATCTCTCAACTCCTTCTCCTCGATACCCGACAAGGACGCACACCAACGACGCAAGTTCCCTTCAAAATTCTCCATAATTCGACAAATGTTCCGTAAATATTCTGAATATTTTTGGAAAATCGAGAATGGGAAATGAAAGGATGAGTGAAATGAGTTAACCTAGCCCTCCTTTTATAGCCGAGATTTGCAAAACGAAATACAACACAAAAACTTAAACGCTAGTGAACAAGCGATTAAAATAAATCAAAGAAAAATCACAAAACAAAAACTTAATCGCCTGTAAACAGGCGATTAAAAATGAAATCGCCTGTTTACAGGCGATTTTCTTTTTCTTTTCTGACAAAATTATTCGATTTTTTACATTTCTTACACACCTACGCCCAAACTTTTTAACTTATTACCCCCTCATACTTTTTTACCGACCTCTTGGTCGACGTTCACGGTCCCGTCGCGTCGTCTCGATTTGCGTAATTGACTCCCGTCTTTCGTATTTTTCATTTTTCACAAAATACGATAATCACACAAAAATTAAACACAACACAAAATATGATTTTTCGCATTCACAATTTTCGTCTCAAAACGTCGTTTTAGCTCACATTTTTAATGTCAAAAACGTCTTTTTACAAGTCTAAAATATTTTTCAAAACAGCTTTTTTTCAAAACTCCATATTTGCCTTTAGTTTGGTCATTAGCAAGTCAGTCTCAATCGAGACGTATATATGTGCTTTTACGACTAACACTGGTTTGCAGGTACGCTCGTCACGCAAATACGCGAGGATTTCAGACCCTACTACGACGCAGGAATGCATTTTTCGCAACAAGACAAAATAACCAAATTAAAACCATAAACACCCACAAAACCAAAAAATCAACCCTACACAAGTCCCGATAAATAAACCGTTACAAACAAAATATTAATACAAGTCCAAAGTATATATACAAGTCCCAGCCTACGGCGAACGGTCACGACGCTGTAAGACAGCACGCAAGGAGTCAATCTCAGCACGAGCCCTATCCAGCTCCTCGGCGTGCCGACCCTCTAGCTCTGCCCGGACTCTCGCCAGCTCCTCGGTATGCGCAGCCTCCAGCTCGGCCCGCGATCGCGCACCCTCCTCAGCCCTGACCCTCGCTAACTCAAGTCGAGCGTCGGCCGCCTCCTTTGCCCCTGCAAGCGTCGACCACTTTCTCATTCACGACAGCCCGCCACCGGTTCGCCGCCCGCCACAGCCTCCTGTGCACCTCAGCCGTCACCTGCCACGACACGAGAACTACATTTAGCTTTCCAACCTGTGGGCTACAATCAAAAACTGCTTCCACAAGAGTTTGACTAATGATTTTACAATAAAATCTTACTCAAACTGGGGGCTACAATCACAAAACGTTTCAACAGAGTTTGACTAATGATTTTACACTAAAATCTTACTCAAACTGGGGGCTATACTACATAATACTCATGCTGTACGAAGAAGAAGGTGAATACCTTTCTCACGCGCGGATCCCACCTCTCCAGGCCCGCATCGGTCACCACGGACATAGACGCAGGCAACACAATCGAATGCTGGCAGCCCTCGTGCACGACCAACAGATCCTCGACGAACGGAGGAGGCTGGAACTCAAGATCAGGATCACGTCGCTGCGAAACAAAAATAGGGTAAATTTTTGCTTCCTAAAACCAAAAACGCAAAAAAGAAAAACAACAACAAAACATACCTCGATCACAGCGTCAGCAAGGGCATGCTGTGCCCAAGTCACGTAATCCTCGGTAGTAGCGGCGGTCGGACTCACCCTCGTAGTGCGTCCACGACGCTCGTTAGCGTCGGGTGTCTCCACAAACAAAACCGAGGGCGGAGGAGCAGGTACGATAAAGCCGCCGCGACCCGTCTGCGCAGACAGACGCTCACCCAAGTACCAGTACGAGCCATACTGGGTCTCGATATACAGCCGCCGTCCGTTAAGGGGACCAAAGCGAGCTGCAATCGTCGGAGGGACGCCAGTAAACTTCGTCCAAGGGTCGCGAACAAACTACAAAACAAAACCAAATTATAAACCACAAACACAAACCCAAAAACAAGCTACAAAAGACCAGAATACAAAACACGATCACCCTTACCTTATCCACGGTCATCCCGTTGAAGCGCACCCGAGCCGCGTCGTAGTTTAGGCCAATACCCTTCCGATCCGCTGTCGCGTAAGCATGGAAAGCCGGATACTGCGCCTCAACATTGAACGTGTCCGGAAGCAGAGAAGGGAAGTGAGCGTAGCACCAAGACTGCAAGCAATCAGAACACAAACATTACAAAAGGAAAGAAGGGACAAGATAACAAGACTCTGCGAAATCAAAATTTACCTCCATCAGAAGACCTGGGCCCACAAGCGACACATCCGACTTCTCATCGATCCGGTCAGGACGCACTGCATCCCTCAAGTAGCGGATCAACGACCCAGCGAGTAACCAGTCAAAGTCACCTAGGCGGCGTCATGTTAAACGGCGCCATCCAGCGCGGCCGTCGGCCTTTCGGCTCCCCCGCGCCAAAGTGGGTGGCTGTCAGGAACCACCACAACCCCAGCCGGGCCCTCTGCCCAGCGCTCGCTCGAGTGGACCCCTTCTTCCTCCTCTTCCCCTCGAAGAAGTCAGCAAACCAAATAGTCCGGGGCTGAAACGTATGCTCCTCACCTACCCGCACTTAACCCCGCCGCCAATCGGCGCCGACGACTCGTGGGCTATCGATGGGAGGTCGCTCACGCCCCAGATCAAATGCGCCTCACCATGAGGCGACCAGTGACAACCGCCCACGAAGAAGGAGTCACGCCAACCTCGTAACCAGGCATGTGGAAGGTGTTGGTCGTATCCCAAAACCTATCCAACAACGCCTGGCATGCTGATGGCGCGAGTTCACCCGCTTACCCCGCACCTCCTCCACTTCGCACTGGGGACCAAAAGGCATCCGAGCACTATATCCCGCTCCTCCTGGGTGAGCCTACCCTCAAAGACGTCAAACACCGTCAGGAACCCGGAGAAGGTCCTCATCGAGCCTAACGGAAGCCGAGCCTTATCCGAATCGACAAGTGCTCCAAGCGACTCCAAACCGAGTCACGCCATCCCGCCAATGGCCACTGCGACCACAAACGCGGGCCGTGAGGATAGTTAGCCTCTCGCCCAACTCGTCAACCATCCCCATGAAAACCTCCGTTGCGGCCTCGAGGCTGCGCGCTTGCATCTGAGCCTCGCCTCGGCCTCTGCCTCGGCCTCGGCCTTACCTCGGCCTCGGCGCAGCCACCGGCCTCGACCTCATCCTGAACCTGGCCACTGAACGACCCCGACCCGCACAAAGCATCCGCGGCGGCCAGCGTACTTGACTGGCGGCGTCGGCGGCTGGCGGCGGCGGCTGGCGGCGGCGGCCGCGGCGGCCTCGGCAATCTCGGCCTCGGCGGTGGCCTCTGCCGCAGTCTCGTCAAGATCCTCCTCCTCGTCACTCGAAGACCCCTCAGGCTTCGGGAGGATCCTCGTAACGGCTCCCCGGACCCCGAGCACGACCACGCCTCCGCGTGACCTCCACAGGGTCTCCCCCTGCTCCAACCTCCTCAAAAACACACCGGCGACCTCAGCCTCGTCCCGGTCGCCACCCTTGGCAGCAGCACGAGCTCGGCGTCGTGGCCTACTGCTGCTCTCACCAGAAGCCTCATCCACCTTGCCCTTCTTCCTCGGGTTCCTTCGACCGCGACCACGGCCTCTAACCTGGCCCCCTCCTGGAGCCGCAGGCATCTCTGAAGCAACGCCGTGGCCACGTCCCTGCGAAGCCCCTGCAGCAGCACCACTACCTCGGCCTCGGCCCCCTCTCGGAGCCACAGGCATCCCTCCAGCACCGCCACGGCCACGCCCCTGCAGAGACCCTGCAGCTACGCCCCGACCTCTACCACGGCCTCCCCCAGGAGCCCCAGATGTCCCCACAGCAGCGCCACGTCCGCGCCCCTGCAAAGACTCTGAGACGACACCCTGAGCCTGACCTCGGCCACCAACAGGAGACCTCGACGACCCAGCAGCAGCTCCACTACCGCTAGCATCACCAGAAGACCGCGTCCGCTCAACGACGGTCTCCTCACGTACCACATTAGCTGAAAAAGCAGGCGACTCGTCAGCAACGTCACGACCCACACCACTAACTGACGGCTCAGGACCACCAGGAACAGCACCACGTCCCAGGCCACTCGCAGAAGGCCCAGACGACGCACTGACAGCACTAGCACCACTAGCAGAAAAGGCAGGAGACTCCACAACGGCGCCCTGAAACTCACTCCCTGGCGTCGTAGAAGCTCCAGGCGTCTGAGGAAAAGCTCTCAGCAAGTCCGACTGAGACGGACCTTCAGAAACCTCCAAAGGCGCAGGCATACCTGAAGTAGGAGTATGCTCGTCCCTCAGAACGGTAAAGTCAACGCCAGCCAAGACCCGATCCATGTCACTGGAAGTAGGTACTGAAGGCTTAGGATCACCTGCACAAGATTCAAGGGCATACTCAGACAACGGCAATAGCAGGTCACTCAAGAAAGCAGAAGCAAGCAAAAACGACGGAAATCGAGCATTGAGGCCTACATTATCCACCGATAAGGCCAAAACGGAGCAGAAGCACAGAAAATCAAATTCCAAGAGACGTATACGACATATACGTCCTACTCAGTCAAGTCAAGAGCAAGCACGTGCAAAAGCAGCAGACAACTAGCCAAAATAACAGAAGACAAGCCTTTTTAACCTAAAAATAGCAGAAAAGGGAAAAACGCTACAGAAAGCCGGAAACACATATTTTTTGAGACAAACCCAACCCATAAATCACAGTAAGCACGTGCAAAACATTTCATGCGAAAGCGATGTCCCAAACGCCTCGACTGAATAGCCTTTACAAAACGCTTACCAACTACAAAAACGGCTTTTTCTTGACCATAACTCAACCAAAAAGCCCCCACTTCCCACAAAACAGCCCTCTAGCCAACACAGACAACATACAGTCCAATACATTACTTGCACTGACACAGCGAGGAAAACCGGTTGGTGTAAACTTAGCCTAAGCTACAAAAAAGGCTCCAAAACACCTCCAAACAACACATTTCCTACAGAACAAAGCCAAATATGTACCATACTAGCCATAACAATGCAATACAGAGAATTCGGGCAAGTTTCGGAACCGAAAATTTCGAGCCAAAAACTGACCCCTATGCCAAAACGCACGAAAATGGCGTTTTTCCGAGCCGTTTTTCGCACACAAGCCACCCAAACCTCCACACAGGCATACTACAACATTTTCAAAATAACCAAGCCACTCGGGATCGCCTTACGCTACAAAAACAGAGCACAAGCCCCGACTTAACCCCCTTTCATACGGTTTCACCCCAAACGAACCGTTTTTCGCATGAATTTCAACAATCCGAACTCACCAACACGTTATACTACTAATGGGTAAGCTACACTGGAGTTTTGAGCCATTTTCGAGACGTTTTCAAAAATGACCAAAATACCCTCCGAGTCAAAACGTACGAAAATCGAGACCACAAGCCGGGTTTTCACACAACGACAGCAAGACAAGCAATGCAAGCACAATACTAACCATGGCTAACGTTTTCAAGCAAGGACAAGAGCTAAACTCGAATCAAACCGACATTTTCGACCCAAACCCTAGAAAACGGTATTTCGAGTTAAAACCGACTCAAACAAACTTCAAAACCCGAAAAACCAAGCGAGTTGGATACGTACCTTGGTCCATGATGAATTGTAGGAGTCGGAAAATCGATTTTTGATCAAGAAAATCGCCAAGACGAGTTTTAGAGGGTTTCGATTTTGTTTTTTATTTTCGGATGAAATGAATACGGTCCCCCTCTCTTCCCCGATTTTTATACAAATTCACAAAACAAAAACAAAATCGCCAGTTTACTGGCGATTTTATTTTTGTTTCTGGGTTCTTATTTCTGTTTTGGGCTGGTTTTCCTCGGCCCAATACACTTTCAACCCATTTCAAACACATTTTCAACCCAACAGAAAAACACGTAGCCTCCTTAAGAGACGTTCATAAAAACCTAGCCCTTTTTATGAGAAATCAAAAACACGTAGCCTCCTCACGAGACGTTAAAATACAAAAACGCGTAGCCTCCTTAAGAGACGTTCATAAAAACGTAGCCCTTTTTATGAGAAATACAGAAACACGTAGCCTCCTCACGAGACGTTCATAAAAACCTAACCTTTTATGAGAAAAACACGTAGCCTCCTCACGAGACGTTAAAATACAAAAACGCGTAGCCTCCTCACGAGACGTTCGTAAAAACCTAACCTTTTATGAGAAAAACACGTAGCCTCCTCACGAGACGTTAAAAATACAAAAACGCGTAGCCTCCTCACGAGACGTTCATAAAAACCTAGCCCTTTTTATGAGAAACCAGAAACACGTAGCCTCCTCACGAGACGTTAAAATACAGAAACACGTAACCTCCTCACGAGACGTTCATAAAAACCTAACCTTTTATGAGAAAAACACGTAGCCTCCCCACGAGACGTCCATAAAAACCTAACTTTTTATGAGAAAAACCAAAAGCGCGTAACCTCCTTTAAGAGACGTTCGCAAAAGCCTAAACCACTCTTATAAACCAAACACAGAAACACTTAACCTCCTTTACAAGACGTCCGTACCCGGTAGCCGGCGCAAGCAAAGCACAGCGGGCTTAAGCACAAAGCGGCGAAGCACAAGCCGAGCGCGAGCGCAAGCAAGGCGCCCGGCGAAATACTCAGGCCACATGCAGGCCGACATGCCCTTAAACATGTAGGACCGTCATGTCCTTAAAAACATGTCGTCCCTCCCCGCATTTCCCGACGCTAAGTCCTCGTCTCTCCCATAAGACACATACTTAGCGCTGCCAGGTAGTATCAAGACTGTGATGGTCCGGATACTATCTTAAAGTTTGACTAACGCTTTGTCCAAGCTCAGTCAAACTGGGGGCTCTGTAGATACCCGTATCCGTACCCCCCAAAAACAAACCCGATGATGAAAAGGACTTCCATTCATGCTTTTAAAAGAGTCGAAAGCGCATACAAAGTGTCTAAAACGTATTAGTCATTTTTAGCGTATTAATTTGGACTTGCATAATCATAAAAATGAAATGTCACTCTTAGTCATTATAAGCACAACACGAGCACGAAACAGGAACGTCTTATTAAGCCAAGCCACAAAAACAGCCCAACTAGCTACAAAACGGCCCAAACTTACAAAAACGACCCAAAACGCACACTAACGCAACACTCAAAACGGGCCAAAGTGCGTCCCGTGTCACATTTTCACAAAACTAGACTCTACAAAACCGTAAAATAATAAACTTTAATATTATTTTATTCCGAGCCAAAACCGAAAAACACGACAAAAACCGAAACACGAAAACCAAAATTGAGCCAAAAACCAATTTGGCCCAAAATATCCAAATAAAACATAATCATCACCTAATCACCAATCCAAAAACAAATGGCGGCATAAAACAGCCCACCAAAACAAAAAAACAATCGCCAGTTGACAGGCGATTAAAAAGTTAAACGCCTGTCAACAGGCGATTATGTTTTTGTTTTCAGAATAAATTACTTTTTGATTTTTCTTAAAAAATATCCAACTCAAACAAAATTAAACGCCTGTACACAGGCGATTTAATTTTGTGCACCCACAAAAACGAACCAAACTCTATAAATACCAACCCCTTCATACCTCTTAACACATATCGGTTTTACAAAACACACAAAAATACTCACAAAATCTACTCAAAAATACCGTCTTTGCATTTTCGAAAGGTAAACATTTTACCTACGTTTTGGGACATTTTGAGACTCGGACAAAGGGGTTACATTAACCCCAACCCGATATTGGCATTAGCGAAGCCGTATTCGTAATACGGTTGTAGCAATTCGGATTCATAATCCGTCTAAACCCCGCCAATATCGCATAAATAACGACTCATTATCACTAAAGCAAACCGACGTCACTTTTATAATTATGCAAGTCCTCATTCATGCATTAAATAACGACTAGAATCACGGATCCAACACTAAATTGTACCGTTTCATAGAGTCTTTTAGCATGTCAAAACTGAGGGTTTTCACAAATTCTTAAAGAGTCAGATATGAGGTCGGAAAATAACGTTTATAGTAATAATTTAGTCAATAAATTATTATTTAACGTACATTTCCCATAGAAAAGTCATTATTTTGACGATTTACATTATTTATGCATTTTTTATCGAGTCATATATATTCGCACTTGTACGTAGCGTCATTTTAGCCCAAATATCGAAATTAACTAAATGTTTTCAAATTAGTAGAGACTACTTTTACGTAGGCTTTTTGATTTCAGTTTTCAAAAACACATTTTTGCCAAAACTTTTGAAAAGTAACCTCACTCCGAATCCCTTCTCTGGTTTCAAACCTCAGATTGATAGATATCGACGCATCTTGAAATCTGAGACACTCGTGTCTTGTATTTCAAGACGCGTTGAATAGGTTCCAAATTCCTTTAATATTTGGTAGCGACTCCGAAAATACATTTTCAAAAAAGGATTTTCTACTTTTCTTTTTTGGTCACAAATTCATGCAATGATCTCCCCCATTTTTACAAAACTTCGCACTTTTTTTCCTGCGAGGCGTTCACATCTGGCGCCAAGACGGCGAGGCGCGCGCAGGGCGTCGATAGGTTTTCCCAATGATTTCCCGGTACCTTCAGTCCCTCGAAGGGTGTGGTTATGAATCAGGAGGATTCGACTCAAACGTACTATTGCCCAAATATCGAAAGCAGAAATGTTTTCAAAGTTTCAAGTTTCACTTCTTTATATTTTTTTTTTTTTTTAAATAAAATGAAAAGCTAATTTTCAAAATAAATAGAATAAAAAAAACATGCTCGTCCCCAGCGGAGTCGCCAACTGAGGGTACCGGACTTGGGGGTGATCCCTTCTCGACGCCCCGCTCGCGCCCGCCCTCGAAATGCGTCACGGGGCGGAATGCACGGCGCGGGAAAAAGGTGAATTTTGCAAGAAGCTCGCTCGCGGGAGCTTCGCTTTTTAGGGCTTGGCTCGCTCGAGCGTTCTTTTGCTTAATGGGGGAATGTCATTGCATGTAATTGTGACAAAAGAAGTATAGAATCCTTTTTTTGAAATGTATTTTTGGAGTCGCCACCAAATATTAAAGGAATTTGGAACCTATTCAACGCGTCTTAAAATATAAGACACGGATGTCTCAGATTTCAAGGTGCGTCGATATCTATCCGTCTGAGGTTATTGTGAAACCAGAGAGGATTCGGAGTGAGGTTACTTTTCGAAAGTTTTGACAAAATGTATTATGAAAACTGTAATAAAAAAAGCCTACGTAAAAGTAGTCTTTACTAATTTGAAAACAAATGCTTTAATTTCGATATTTGGGCTAATAAGACGCTACGTACAAATGCAAATATATGACTCGATGAATATGTAAAATAAATGTAAGCCGTCAAAGCTATGACGATTTACTATAGGAAATGTACGTAAAATTACTAATTCATTGTATTTGAACTAATAACTGAACGTTATTCTCCGACTAGTGTTCAATTCTAAGATTTTATAAAACCCTCGGTTTTGCATGTTTAAGAGACTAGTTGAAACGGTACAGTTAAATGTCGAATCCGTGTTTTAGCCATAATTTAATGCATGAATCGAGAATTTGCGTAATGTAAAAGTGATGTTTAATTTAGTGATTTTGAGTCGTTTGTTTATGCGATATTGGCGAGGTTTAGACGAATCTTTCGACTCGAATTACTACAATCGTATTGCGAATACGGGTTCGTTAATGCCAATATCGGGGTGGGTTAAGGTAACCCTATAAGTCTCGAACGTCCAATCGGAAGGTAAAATTTCTTTACCTTGAAATGCAAAGACGGTTTTTAGAGTGGAAACTTATAAGTGCGAGAGGCTTTTTGTGAGTATGAGTGTTGACTTGTATGTAAGAAGAGAGTGTGTTGAGAAGAGATATGAATGTTGTTGTAATTGTTGTTGTTTTGAGTCGAACAGGGGCTGCTATTTATAGCAAATGCTTCTTGTTTTATGCCTAATTGATCAGAAAATCGCCAGAGAACCAACGATTAAACATAAAATCGCCAGAATGTCAGAGGGGAGAGGGAAAATCGCCAGTATTCTGGCGATTTTCAGCCTCCTCTCTGACAGATTTGTAGCGCCGTATGCTATCGTAGGTGTGTAAGACGTGCTTGGCGAGTTGATTGACTTTTGGGTGTGTTACGTCAACTTGTTGCAAGTTGATTTAATTAACTTGTCATAAGTTGATTGCTCGGTTTTCGTGTTTCGTGTTTCGGTTTTTCGTCGTGTTTTCCGATTTTAGCTCGAAATAAAATAATATTGTAATATATTATTTTACGACCTTGTGGGATTTTGTTTCGTAAGAATGTGACTCGGAACGCGTTTTGGTCCGTTTCGGGTGCTTGGGCCTTTTTGTGTGTTTGGGTCGTTTTTGTGTTCTTGGGCCATTTTGTGAGGCGTTTTTGTGTCGTGCTTGTGTGTATTGTGTCGACTTACGATTAAAATGACTAAATTAATATTCATTTTTACGAAATATGCAAATTCAAATTAATACGTTAAAAATGACTAAAATGTTTTAGACACTTATGTACCGTTTCGTCTCATTTTAAAACATGCATGAAAGTCCTTTTCGTCATCGGGTTTGTTTTTTGGGGGGTACGGATACGGGTATCTACAAAAGTTAACTAATCAATCAATGAAAATATTTCTATACCTTAAACAAACTTAGAATTTCTTCTCTAATCTTGGGATGCAATGCATTTATTGTTCCTTGTAAATCGATAGGAACATTATTTCTTGTGACAATCCCAACCCATGAAGCAAACTTCTTCCTCCAGTCTCCATTTGGCACACCATATTCCTCGTTCCACGTAAGTGGAATCGGTTTACCCTCGTTAATGGCCTTCGTTGCCTCTGGTTGTCTCGAACGTCCTCTAACTCGACGTTTTTGAACACTATCGTTTCTTTTCCTTTTATTAGATGAGCCCATAGCAACCTGCACGTACGTACAAATAAACAAAACATTATATATAATCACTACGTATTATTATGTACTCGATCTAATTTTCAAAAGAAGTCCATGTCAAGGTTTTTTGAAATCACCTTTTGTACTATCATTTTAAAGGACACAAGAATGCACAAAAAAATTCAATTCACGTTTCTTCAGTGTTTTGATATTTTAAACGAATTTTAGTAGTACAAAATTTCAGCAAAGTTGATTTCCAGAAAAAAGGTTTCTGTTCGAGTAACGTTTTCTCAAAAGTTTTACACTAAACTGATGGTTTCTTGTAACATAAAAGTTGTAGATCTATGAGGTTAGAGTATACCCTCCAAAGCACGACAGCTAACTCTTAACAAATCATCCTATAGAGCCATTTTCGTGAAATCACTCTAAACTGTTTTTTCTGGACAAACAGATATGTCTGGTTTTTTTTACAGTAACTTATACTATGTATTTCAACATAAATTTTTGCAGGGACTTATTATAGGGGGATTAGTATGTCCTCAAAAAATTTCAAATCAAAATAAGAAAGTTCACATTTTCAAAACTATTTTATTCCATTAGTGCACAAATCTGCCAAAACTGAAATTCTAGACTATCGTTTGTATTTTCACATAAATTATTCAAGTACTTAGTTATTCAATTCAATTCAATCGTTAATAAAAGTCGTACAAGTCGTACGGGTTTAATCAATCCTACACCTATGTGAGCCTAAGAGCAACCTAAGAGCTCGACAAAAACCACACACTCACATTCATACATACATATTACTCGTACATATTAATCAATTCAATAACAAACCCCATGACCCTAACCCCATGACCCTAACCTAAGAGCTCGACAAGTCGTACAAGTCGTGTTCACGCATTATCACACCGTACCAACAACACCAACAACAACGTATTACTCCGTATTACTCGTAAATATAAATCAATTCAGCCGTATTACGGGTTTAATCAATCCTACACCTATGTGTTCACGCATTATCACACCGTATTACTCCGTATTACCGTACCAACAACACCACCCCACCTCAGTCGTGCCCCACCCCACCCCCTCTCCCTAACCCTAACCACCTCTAACAAGAGCAATACAACCTCCACAACAACAACAACAACATACAACGAAATAAATTAGGGCAAAACAACATACAACGAAATAAATTAGGGCAAAACAACAACAACCGTAACAACCACAACATACATACATACATACATACATACATACATACATACATACATACATACATACATACATACATACATACATACATACATACATACATACATACATACATACATACATACATCGTACATGCATACATACATGCATCATCCATCGTCACGTCATTACATGCGTCACGTGCATCGATTACATACATCGTCATCGTCACATACATCGTACATCGTACATACATACGTCATCATTACGTCACATCGTCATGCACATCGTCGTGCATACATGCATCACCATGCAATACATGCGTCGTACATGCACGTCATACGTCATCGTCGTCGTCACGTCACATCGTCGTCAATGCATCACGTACGTCGTACATCGTCTGATCGTCATCGTCACGTCGATCGTCGATGCGTCATTACGTCGATACATCGTCACGTCGATCATCGTCGTCGATCGTGCATCGTACATCACGTCTGCGTCGATACATCACGATGCGTCGTCATCGTGCATCGTACGTCGATACGTACGTACGTGCATCGTACATCACGTCGATACATCGCGATCGTCACGTCGTCGTCGTACATACATCGATCGTCATCGTCGTGCATACGTCGTCGTACGATCACGTCGTACATCGTCGTCGATCACGATCGTCACGTACATCGTCGTCACGTACATCACGATCACGTCGTCGTGCATCACGTCACGATCGTCATCGTCACGTCGATCACGTCGTTCACGATCACGTCGATCACGATCACGTCGATCGTCACGTCACGTCGTACGTCGATCGTCGTCGTGCAATACGATCGTCACGTCATCGTCGTCGTGCACGATCACGTCACGATCACGTCACGTGCAATACACGTCGTCATCGATGCAATCACGTCACGATCGTCGATCGTCATCGTCGATCGTACATCGTCGTACATCGATCATCGTGCATCGTCGTCGATCGTCGTCACGTGCACGTCACGTACGTCACGTCGTCGTCATCGTACATCGCATCACGATGCGTCGATACATCGTCGTCACGTCGTCACGTCGTCACGATGCACGTCATGTCGTCGTCGTCGTACATCGTCGTACATCACGATCGTCGTCGTCACGATCGTGCGTACATCGTCGTCGTCACGATACATCGTCTGCATCACGTCATCGTCATCGTCATCGTCGTCACGTCGTCGTCGTACATCACGTCATGCGTACATACATACATCGTCGTCACGTACGATACATCATCGTCACATCTGTCATCACGTCGATACATCATACATCGTCTGATACATACATCTGTCACATACGTCATGTCTGTCATACATACATACATCTGTCTGTCTGTACATACATACGTACATACATCTGTCATACATACATACATTACATCTGTCTGTCATCTGTCTGTCGTACATACATCTGTCATACATACATATCTAGGGATTGAAACAAAGCAGGTTCACCCGCTCAGGTTTTCAAGTTCGGTTCGATTACCCAGGTTTAAAATGAGTGAAATTGTCAATCCATATCCAACCGGATTAATTCGGTTATCCAGGTTTTAGGTATCAAAAAATCGGTATCCAAAATTCGGTAACCATATATCCACTTAATTGTCAAATATGATTTTTTTGGTCAAATTTACAAAAAAAATTGCGCTTTTAAATATTCTTATATATCGTCCATAGTACACCAAAAGTAAAAACAAAAATTGTTCACAATCTAATTGACAAACAATGTCTAAATATAGATGGAATTGGGAAAATAAAAATGCCTCTACAAGAGTAAAGGCCAAGAGTGAGTAGACGTAGGAAATTACTTAATTTAGAGTGAGTTGTAGATTAGTCTACAGTCTAAGTAGTAAGTACAATGTATAATTGTACATCACCACAAACAATGTATACCGTAATTAATTTAATTTTTTTGATAATTTTTTTAAAGTAATTTTTAAAATTTTAATATTAGTTTTAATAAAAACCGGTTTAAAATCGGTTATCCGTTTTACAAATTTTAATATCCATATTTGCTCCAATTTTAAACTGGATATTCGGATTCGGAACCCGGATTTGAAAAAAACCCGGATTTTCGGGTTTTTTCGGATCGGTTTCGGTTTCGGATATAAAAATCGGATCGGTTTTTTTTGCTCACCCCTAATACATACATACATACACACACACACACACACACACACACACACACACACACACACACACACACACACACACACACACACACACACACACACACACACACACACACACACACACACACACACACACACACACACACACACACACACATACATACACACCATACATACATACATACACACCAGACATGCAGACATGCATACATGCATACATGCATACATGCATACATACATACATACATACATACATACATACATACATACACACATACACACATACACACATACACACATACACACATACACACATACACACATACACACATACACACATACACACATACACACACACACACACACATACACACATACACACATACACACACACATACAGACATACATACATGCATACATGCAATGAATTCAAACAAATGAAACGAATTTAACGAATTTAGGGCCAAAAAACGAATGAATAATACATAAAAATGAAGAATTACGAACCTTTTTAAGAAATATAAATTAGGGCTTAGGCAAGCTTCGAGCAGAGTATACTTGGAACAATGACAATATTGAAATTTAGAATATATTTTTTGAAGAAATCGAATGAAAAAAAAAAAAAAAAAAAAAAAAAAAAAAAAAAAAAAAGAGAATAAAGAAAAGAAACACGAATGAAAGAAAAAAAAAAAAAAAAAAAAAGGAAAGATAGTGTTTGATTATTAGTTAAACTTAAAAATAAGAAGCAGTAAAAATAAAAAACGTTTGATCTTCCTTGCGCCAAATTTTTAAAATATTCGACAAATATAACGGTTATACAATAAAAACCCTTTTTAAAAATTGCTTGTTTAAAACGGTTATTATTATAAAACAGTTTCAAATACGTTTTTTTTATTTTTTAAAATAATTCTGTTTAATGTTTTTAAAACGGTTTTATATATATTTTTTTTTATATTTTTTTTAACTTAGCTTATTATTATTGTAACTATTTATTTATATATTCAAAAAATAATAGAATTTATATATTTAAATACTGTAATTAGAATTATAACTTAATACTTATCATAAAATTAAACAAACCATTTTATTTGAGAAAATATATTATTTTTGTAAAGTTTTGTATACAAGTAATACAATTATAATTATATTCATATTTAAGGAAAGAATTTCAATTAGATTAATATAAAATATATATAAGAATAAAAATATATGTTAAAATATATATAATAATAACATTGCCATTTGTACCAAATATAACGGTTTTAAGTAAAAAAAAACCGTTGTTTTTATAGCTTTTTAAAACGGTTTTGTGTAAAACACCGTTGTTTTATATATTTTTTAACTGATTATTGTTGTAATTATTTGATATTTATTATATTATAAAACTTTAAGGAAAGAATTATAAAAACAATTAGATTAAGGTAAAAATAGTTAGAAATAAAATGATTTATATTAAAATAATATTAGCATTTATATATTTATATATTGTAATTAATTAGAATTATAACTTAATATTTATTATAAAATTAAACTAACAACTTAACCGTACCGTTTTATTTGAGAATTAAAAATTTTAGATTTTTGGAAAGTCTTGTATATATATATATATATATATATATATATATATATATATATATATATATATATATATATATATATATATATATATTACAATTAAAATTATATCTAGTTAAAAATATATGTCTTTATATATATATATATATTCATATTTATGGAAAGAATTACAATTAGATTCATATACAATATATATAAGTATAAAAATATATTTTAAAATATATAGATTAATAACATTGCAATTTTAATCAAATATAACGGTTTTAATTAAAAAACCGTTTTTTTTTTTTTAACTTTTTATAACGGTTTCTTTAAGAAACCGTTTTTTTTTAACCAATTTTTTTTTTTAAACATATAATTATTGTTGTAATTATCTAACATGCCTTTATTATAACTAAAAATATATTTAATAAAAAGTTGGATATTTAGGTAAAAGATATAATTAGGCTCATTAATTCATATTAAATAATTAAAATTGGAAGTGCATGTAGAATAATTAATAATCGATCTTAGTTCTAATTAATTATTGTATTTACATGGATCGTATTTGTACCAATAACTACTCCAACTAATAAAAACAACAGTGTTTAGTACATCGAAAACAAAACAGCAATATAATTATTAAATCAAGATCGAAGACGTTTCTTGGAGGGAGCAGTTTCTTCATTGATAATCCATATTCCTTCGTCAAGATCGTCACGTACATAATGGCTCTGATTTGTGTCGTCATGATCATCATCATTTAAATGAGACGCAATAATACGACGATCCGGTCCCTCAAAATCAACTTCTTGATCATCCTCATCGTCACCACTCAGTGCACGTCGACTACGTGCAGATAGAACAACTGACCATTTCTTATCTCTTGTCACTGGGATCGACAACGTAGAAGACCTGCTTAGCTTGTGAAGCCATAATATAAGGATCTTGTTTATTACCAGTTTTTTCAAAGTTAACCAACGTAAATCCTAAACCGTCTTTACGAACACCGTTGTTGATGTCAACCCACTTGCAACGAAATAAAGGAATCTCAAAATCAGTGTAATCTAATACCATGATTTCTTCAACGACTCCATAATAATTCATCTTACCCCACACAGGCCGTTTATCTTTGGAACTAGCAAAGTGCATTGCCTCGGCTTCCACGCATACCCCACTGTTTTGCATTGTACTTGACTCATCTTGTTCGCTGGAATAAAAGGTATATCCATTTATAGCATAACCAGTGTAAAAATTTGCTAGATTATTTGGACCTAGCGCAAGACGCCACATTCGAGGAGTGATTATTTCATCCGCCTCTTCTTCATTTGATACATCGTACTCTAACACAAAATTGGTAAACCATTCACTAAAAGTCCGATTTTGCTCATTCGCAATCCACATCTCGCTCTTAGTTGGGTTAGCAGCTTTAATTTAGAATCGGTGTTGATAAATATACGGCTGAACTTCATCGTCATTATGGAGAACGTATGTGTGAGCTGTATGAAACATTTCACGGGTCATATCCTTACGGACACGGCCTCTGATCCCCTTTCTCGTCATCCAGTCACTGTGACGATGCTTAGGAACACCAACTAACTCATTTCTTGAAAGATGGGCATAACAATACGACAGAGTTTCATCATTATTGCACGCTCAGCGATTGAACCTTCTGGACGGTAACGATTAGAGCTGTAACCCTTGTAAACTTTCATCAACCTCTCAAACGGATACTGATATCTCAGATATACAGGTCCAAGATACTCCACCTCTCTGACTAAGTGAACGGTCAAATGGACCATGATAGTAAAAAAGGATGGTGGAAAATACATTTCAAGTTGACAAAGAGTTGTGACGACAAGTCTTTGTAAAGTTTCAGTCTCGCTAGGGTCAATGACTTTGTCGCACATGGACTGGAAGAAGAAGCAGAATCTAGTAATTGCATATCGTACCCTTTTCGGTAAAACGGAACGAACAGCAACGGGCAGTAATTGTTGCATCAAAGTGTGACAGTCGTGTGACTTTAAACCTGTCAGCCTCAAGTCCTACATCGATACCAGGCTGCTGATGTTTGAGGAATATCCCTCTGGCACCTTAATCCCCTTTAAGCACTCTAAAAACGAGATTTTCTCCTGTCGTGAAAGTGTATGAGCTGCTGGGGGCAAGAAAGTACGAGATCCCTTCTTTTGTGGTGCTAACTCGAGTCTAATACCCATCTCGACCATATCATCCCTCGCAGCCTTGTTGTCTTTTGACCTACCCGGAACATTTAAAAGGGTATTTGTGATGTTATCACAAACATTCTTCTCGATATGCATGAAATCTAAACAGTGCCTCACCGGAAGGTCGCGCCAATACGGAAGTTTGTCGAAGAATATTGACTTCTTCTTATAACCACGTGTCGCCAACTTTGAACCCTTTTTTCCGTATGTTATGTCAATATCTTTAACCTTATTTAGAACTTCATGCCCACTCAGAATCGTAGGTGGTTGACGGTGCTCGGATTTCCCGTTGAACGCCCTTTGTTGCCTACGATAACGATGATCTGGGGGTAAGAACCTACGGAATCCACGGTAAGCATGTTTACGAGAACATTTCAAATATTCGGAGTCGATGTCCTCGCCACATAACGGGCAAGCCTCTTTGCCATGCACAGTTGTGGATACCCATATCCGTACCCTCCCAACAAAAACCCTGTGATGTAACACGGACTTTTATTACGCATGTTTAACGCTGACTTTTACGGTTCTAACTAATGTCGAATTCACTTTGAGTCGTTTTGAAATGATAAAATGATTTAGGTCGCATCACATCGCATTTAAATAACGTTCATTTCGTCCATTTGGAGTCTAGCTTGGTCCTCGTCCTGCTTCATTTGGCATGAGCTTCGCATTTGCACTACAATTAGCCCTTTTACATTAACAAGGTCTAATTCAGCATTCCTAAATTCCTAAATTTAGGCCCGGTAGCTAAAACCGCTATTTAGCATCCTCTTACACAAAATACAACCTCACGTTTTAGCTTATTTCACAAATCTATGCAAATACACCCCTTTTCATTTTTCCGGGTCTCGGGCCCAAAACCGAGCCCAAACCCAAGCCTTTGGCCCGCACTCCAAGGCCCTGCACATCATAAAATATCTCAGAAATATCCCAGCTCTTTTCTTGGCACACACGTTCGAGATTATACTGTATCTTTCAAAGATATTATGCAACCGAAACTTGGAAAGCAGAACGAAAACCAGACCACCAAACCGCATGACCTTATGCGGTTTGGGTAGGCAACCGCATAGGCTTATGCGGTTTGTCCAGGCAACCGCATAAGGCTATGCGGTTCCTAGGCCTGTTTTTATCCCCGATTTCCTAATTTCTCCGAGGTTTTTAGTATATATACACCCCTATACCCTAACCTCGAAATCACAATTCAGAACCAGAATACATCTTTTTCACACAAGTTTTCCACACAAGAAAACCTCTCTTCTCACAACCTCTCTTCCTAGGTTTAGCACCCACTCATGGGTCCCACAAAATATACCGTCTAGCACGGTATACACCTAAATACACTCACAAAAGCCTCAAGCACTCAAATCTTTGAGTTCAACACACCATCCCGTGTTTAATTCACCCTCCTTTCAAGTTCAAGAAGCGAAGCTCTGCCCAGATCTGAAGCGTCAGGACAAGGTAGGTACCGATCCACTTGGATCAAAGCTTTTTCTTATTTTCTATGGACTAACAAAGGGGTCTACACTCTAGCGCCCCCCCCGGCTTTGGCACCCGAGCGCGCTTGCCTTCCAAGTGTTCTTATTACTTCGGGTACACTCCATATCCGATGACACGCCAAAGTCGCATAAGCAACCGACCTTTTAAAATAAACCAATGGACAATTGAACTTTATTTTATTTGCATGCATCTTGCACCCTTTCTGTTTTGCATTAAAATCAACTTAAACAATGAATTCGACCTTTAAGCGAGCGAAGTATTCGTTAACAAGTTAAACATGCTAAACTGAGGGTTTTAATCAATCTTTTTGCATCTGCATCTGCATTCTTTTACATCCTTTTCGCACTTGTACGTAGCGATAACATTGGCTCAAATATCATCTTACAAGGATTGTTCTAGGTCACTAGAGGCTATTTTTACATAGGCTTTTCTAAAAGGTTTTCATAAATCATTATTTGAATTAACTCTTTTTCTAAAGTACCCTCACCCCGAATCCAATCTGGTTTCACAAGCCTTAGATCTAGGGGTGTCGGCGTGCTCCAAAATCTAGGACATGTTTTTAGCTTAGAACATGGTAGCAGGTTCCTAATTTCCGCGATAATTAGGTGGCGACTCCATAACAGTTCTTAAAGGTTTTTCCAACTTAATCTTTTTTAACTTTAAAATCCGCCCTTAAGCAAGGCCAGGTTGGGTCCGATCCCGGGTTCCACAGTTTGGCGACTCCGCTGGGGAGATCTTATTTTTAAAAACTAAAAACTAGCTTTTTCTTTTTAAAAATAAAGAGGTGAAACTTGAAAGCCTTGAACAATCCACGTATACATATTTGAGCTATGCACATTCGTTTAGAGTCCATTCCTTTTGGAATCTAGGCACCCTTTGCACCCTCGAGAGGTGGTTCCCACATGCAGGCTTGTCCACTCGATAAAGCACATGCCGGACTAGCTTTCCTCTCGCCTCCACGGCTTGCCAGTAGCGGCTATCTCGGCGCCCGGTGCTCCTTGAGAAAACCTCTCGCCCCGGCGTAAGGAAATGAAGGGGTTAAGTATCTGCCAAAGCGTACTCGAGGTAGTTGGAGGTGTACCCGACTGACCCTTTCACCCTTTGAGTCATACGTACAAGTTCGAGGCCATGCACTCCATGGTCTTTTTCAAAACGAGCATATGCATTCATATCTTGAAAACTTCGCTTAAAAGCGTTTCAAAGATAAATGAACCTAACATCTAACACCTTTTCAAACAAAACTATCGCGAATTTTTGAAACAAGCTTTTTCAAAACTTCCCTTTTTCACTAACAAGCAAAAACCCGAGCAAGGATTAAAACCCGAGCTCGTGGATTTCAATCCCCTATGTCATACGGCCTAGTCTCTACATTTAACATCCTCGGTTCGACTTGCTAACCGCTCTCGAGCCGAATCCTTCCTCTTTTACACATCCGACTCGAGCTCACCTCGGTAAATCACCGACATCAGTTCGACGGATGCAAAGCAAAATATTTTAACATCGAGACGAGATGTGCGCACGCATCCTCGCCTCAAAAGCTTCCTTTAGCTAAACTTTTTCAAAAACCTCCTTTTTCAAGCTTAAAAGGTCTCCCTAAACAAAGAAATGAGCTAATCATGAACGCTTAAAATGAACTTTGAATCTAATAGGACTAACTAGATACACGTCACACAAACCAATCCATTCTCAACATCCTCGACTCGACTAGCCAACCGTTCACGAGTCGAATCCTTTCCATGCATCTGGGCTTGAGCCCTTAACGATGAACCGTTAACATGGGCTCGACGAATGCAAATCAAACACATTTCAACGTCGAGACAAGATCCGCACACGCGTTCTCGCCTCAAAGACTTCTTAGGCACAACATTGCTCCTAAAGCAATACACTCTCATTTTTGAAATAAACTCTTTTCAAAATCCTCTCATTTTTACGAAACAAACAACACACTCTCATTTTTGAAATAAACTCTTTTCAAAATCCTCTCATTTTTACGAAGCAAACAATATCATTTTTGGAAATAAACCCTTTTCAAAAATCTTCACACTTTTACAAGACAATCAATGACATTCTCATCTTTGAAACAAACTCTTTTCGAAAATACCCTGTTTTCTGCAAAACAAGCAAACCCTTTCATTTTGAAATAATCACAACAAACACCTTTCGAGGTTCTGGGTCGAACCAAATAGTCCTCCACTATTTCGATTCAACCCACTAAGCATTCTTCACAAATCACTCGAGAATAATCATTACATTCCCGAATCCTCTCTAGGCACGAGTGGAATACATGGCCCTCGGCCATCGCAAGCCATTTATCTCAAAGCATTTTCATAAAGCAAAACCCAAGAATCTCATCGCATTCTTGGAGACCTTTTCATTCTGAGCGGCTCGCGGCCCTTCATGTTTTTGAAATAACTTCTTTCAAAATTTCCGAGTCAAATCGGCTAGTCTATACCTAGTTTGATTCGACCCGATCGCAAATCTCTTCAACCGCGGGAATAGTCACTACATTCGAGACCTTTCAAACGTCAATGGCTACATGACTCACGGTCATCGTCGCGCGATTCCTAGCAAAAGTTTTTCAAATAAAGCACTTTACAAATCTCTTGGGCCAAGCGACCTAAAATCGACCCGATTCAGCAAAAATCATCTTTTACAAGCAAACAAAACCCGAGAATGGCCAAGCCCAATCTCGTGGACTTTTCATCGGACCAAATGATCTTGGCCCAATTCCTCTTAAGCAAAACATGTGGGCGCGTAAACCCGTCCATATCCCACCTCAACATCTTTAACCCAACTAGCTTATCGCTATCATAGGATCACTCTAAGCAATCCTATCCCAATCTACAACCGGCCCACAACGATATCACGGGTTAACTTGGGCCAATCGCACTCTTCAGTCAAGCGAAGCGTGTCAACACGTCTCTAGTTCAAACACTTTCCAAACCTTTTGTCAAAGCACGACAAACTACTTTCGCAAAATCCTCATCACGTTTTTGAAATAACCTTTTTCAAAAATCCTTCCTTCAAACCGAATGGCCCATAGTCATGACGGTTTGATCTAGACAAGCAGTCTCTTCAAAACACCCGAGAATAATCACTTTATTCTCGTGACATTCCAAAACATAAATGAACTACATGACTCACGGTCATTGTAAACCATTTATTACCAAGCACGTTCAAATCCGAGAGTGGTGACCCATTCTCGTGGACCTATTCTCAAAAACAAATCTAACGGCTCACGGCCGCTAAACATCTCTTTCAAAATAAACATTTTCAAAATCCATGGTTCAAATGGCCTACCGCCATTTTAATCCAAACATCTCTTTTCACAAGACGACAAAACCTAGGAGTGAACTAGCATCATCCCGCAAATCCTTCACGGTTAGGCCAAGTGGCTCATAGTCGCTTTAATCTAACCCTCTTTCAAACCGAATGTATGAAAACGAGCATAACCGTCTTCATCACATTTTCAAACACCCTTGATTCGGATAGCCTATCGCCACTCCGAATCGATTCACACTTTCACCGACAAGCCACTAACACGAGCTTATCGGATTTGATTTCAAAACACCTTTTACATCAAGCCAAAATGTGACAACACATTTTGCTCAACAAAACATCCTGCTTTTCGCCGAAAACAAAACTTTTGCAAAATCAAAGACAAATCTAAGTATGCATGAGCCAAGTCCCGACGCGAGCATCAACCCCATCCGAGACATGTACGTCTCGAGCGCCCAGCGAAGAATCCATCAAGGCGCTACCGACGATCTCACGGATCTCCTCAATAAATTCGAGTCTTTTCAATACGGGTCGAGTTTTTAAACATTGAGTCAATCTCTGTCAGTCTAGGGCAATCGAGTCTTCGACGTACGACATTTTTTAACAAATCGATAAAGGAATAAGTTTGCCTACAACCCAGCTTCCTTTTTACACACTTTTCCCATAAAACAAAAACACAATTCTACACCAACATACATTGCATCCCAGGAACAACTATCCTAGGGAGATCTAGGCCGGGTACGAAGGTCCAAGTCAACTAAATCAAAAACAAAGACAAGAAATCTTCCGACGACTAAACACCTAAGGTTCACTAGTCTGCTTGTGGTCTACTACTCCGCTGCTTTTGGAGGAGGATCCATTAATTTGGAGCTCCACAGTGGTCATGAATTTGATCGCGACCAAAAGTACGAGTATTCCTGGATCGCCCTCCGCGTACTTGATCGCGTGCCTAATAAGCAAACGAACTTGTCAGAGGAGCCCGGCGTGATAGACACACGATCACAAGTGACCACCGAGCCGCAAAGTTTAGCAAGGTCCGAGCTCAAGCCCAAGCCATACAGGGCGTGGGATATTCTCAAACCAAACGGGAATATAAGGTACAAAGGTCAAAAACCAAAGTCACCAAAAAGCAAAAGTCTCAAAAGCTCCAGAACAAGGGGCAAAACAACTAAGCAAAAAGCTTAAGAAGTCAACAAGCTTAGAAATCAATAAGCAAGGGGCCGAAACCCCAAAAGCAAGAAGTACCAAAGCCCAGAAACGAGTGGCCAGGTCCTTGAAATTCCAAACTGAAGACACAACAGAAGTAGCAAGCAACCAGCCTAGATCAACCAAGGAGAACTCACCCTTAGGATGCAATGTATCAAGGTCAAACACATAAACACCCCTTGGACCGGCGGGTCCCTAAACACGCACCTTTCCACAAAAACAAACCCACCTCCCAGACCGGTGGATCCTTAAACACGCACCTTTCCACATAAACACCTCATGCACGCCCTTAAACACCCCTTTCTAACTACGCTAGGTTTGATTAGTAACCACGGATACGTAGGCCGCTCTCCCGAGCTCAACCAACCTTTTACAAAAATCCACAAAATATTCCTCGTCCCAAACTTTCCATGCTAAGGATGTGTCCACAAAAATTCACAAAGCTCAAAGGCAAACTATTTCTTTAACGAGGCGACTAAAGCGAATTCGTCAAGGCAAAGTTGTCATAGTCTTAGGAGTAGTACTCTGCTTTTTGGTCTAACAACTTGTTTGCAGAACAATGACATCCCACCGCAGACAAGCAAGCACCACCGGGGCTCCACCAGCGCGTGTTCCGAATATGGCATCCATGCAACCGTCGAGTCTCAAATCACGCATACGATTCGTCTCTATTTTGCAAACTTTTCGGCATTTTAAGCATCGAGTCACACGTCGAGTCAATCCTCTTCCAATCAAACAATTTAGCGACATTTAAACCGCTCCTTTCAAAAACTCTCCAGTCTTCAAAACGCTCCCACGGAACGACGCGCTTTTTCAAACTTACACGAGGCAATGCACCCTCAAATTAGCTAATCACCTTTCAAAATTAACCCAATACTCGAGTTAATATGAAAGTACTTTGCAATTCACCTTTTTGCAAACACACCCTTTCGCAAACAAAATGTACCTTTCGAAAATGCATCTCAAAATCCTTGAAATGCATCTCGAATCTTCGAAGTCTAAACTTTTTCAAAAATTTAACTCGGCACTCGAGTTAATACATTTTGAGAAACAGCATTCTTCAAATTTAACTCACTCGAGTTAACACATTTTAAGCAAAAGCTCTTTCGAACTACGCCGGTTTGATTCCACGTTCGTGGATACGTAGGCAGCTTACGCAAAGCACAACCGAACCTAGCACTACACCCCACTCCGTGTTGAGATTCTACCGAATTCTCATCCTCGACAACTGGGGGCTTTTCAACCTTTGCACTCAAATGACCCTCCACGGTCTTCACAACTCTAGCTTAAGCTCACAACGTCTAACACCCCTTCATCTTGCATGAAGCCTTACAACCGACATTTCAAATGTTCATTTTTAAAGCTCATTTCGACAACTAAAATGAATCTTTCACAAAAAGATTTTTCAACAAAAACATTTTCATCCAAACATCCCAATCGGGAATCATTTCGTTTTTCAAACCTAGCTTACTAACACTACAGGACCAGCATACGAAATGTAAACAAGGGTTCACACAATCCTTATTACACAAGCATACTAATACAACTAATGGTGAAGACGGCGATACTCGTCAAAGTCTACTGAACCCAAGCCACCTCAGCACGACCTTGATACAGCTGAATCGCCTGCTCCGCCCACGCTACATTCTTCTCCATTTTGCCTTAATTAAGCCAGAGTACGGGGGAAATTTCAAAACCAAACACCATACTCTTCACTTTGAATCAGTTTTCACTCAAAACTTAGTCAAACTCGAGGGGGTAACCCAAAAACACCCTCCTCTAAAGCAAGGACATTCCCCGCCATTTCGACTTAGTTTTCATACAAAACTTGGTCAAACTCAAGGGGGTAATCCAAACACACCTTTATCCTACTGCAACCCATAGCCTTTTACATAGTTTGACTATCGTTATATATCATAACTCAGTCAAACTGGGGGCTCACATACATCGGCACCATAACTCAGTCAAACTGGGGGCTGACGCTTCCTATCAAGAATCAAACCTTTACAACGAAAAACGGGATAATTTTTCGCATTTTTGAAGACACCCTTGCTATAAATACCCACATCAACATAAGCATCTACGGTTGAGCGACACCTCCAGAACCGCTACAAATATGAACATGCACACTAAAAGCATAACACTTTCATGTATGCATCAGACAAGCAACACCCGAACGTAGGTCCAAGCACCAAGTACCCTAACATATCCAAGAAACATCTCAAGCACCATGCATTCCAAGTCCAAGAGACATGTATCATACGAATCCAAACGAATCGCAATGATACCACGTCTCATGGTCGAAGCAAGCGAAATTGAAGATCTCGAAAGGAAAATCGCGAGTTCGAATATTTCCGGATTTGAAACCGCGACATGTGCGAATGAGTTCACGCTTGATGTCGCCAATTGATAAGGGATTCCCCGGAAGAGTCACTAGTCTACAGGCAATTTCCAGAGCATGTTTTGTTCCACGTTTTCTCCTCATTTTTCTTCATACACGCAAGCTTTCATGGTTAAGGCGTCACCTCTGACCCGCCACAAGCGCTAGCTCATACATTATCTTATTTGCACCTTGGTTAAGGCGTCACCTCTGATCGCCATACTGGCGTGTACTAAGCATTTAATACACTGCGAAGCGGCTCACGAACACTCTTCACGAGTCCTTACACCCTCTTACACGTCCCTGTGGAGTATCGCTTCCTCCCCATGGAGTCCACACACCTATACAGACATTTCCTACGGAGTCCAAGACATACCCTTCGACTTCCCCAGCAAATCACTAGCATAAACACCAAGCGTCTACATCAGCACATCCAACAAGTCCAAGCAATTACACGAAGCCGTATACATGAGCACATACACCTTCCTCGGTCCATAATTCCCGGCGAATATACACCTGCACCCCTTACAAGACGAAACACCATCACTCTCCCAAACAACCACAACTACACCTACGCTCCTCGGCGAGACCATACATATACACCCTTCCCTAGCAAACTAGTACTTCTCCAACAAATACTACACTAAGCACCTGCGCTCCTCGGCGAGACCCAGTTCAACATCGACAACGGCACTACACGACAACGACACCACCTTCTCCTCAACGGAAGGCAATCATATGCATTTACGACTGCATAGACACTCCTCGGCGAGCCTAAGCATAAGCACTCTGCAACATACACCTAACTTCAAGCATCCCACTCTACATGGACACTCCTCGACGAGTTTAAGCACGAATACCTCACGAAACACATCCGTACATCCAAGCATCGCAACCCTCACATGCGCTCCTAGGCGAGACTAGACACCTTTACATCCATGCACCCTTACACGATCACTTTACACCCTTGCACATACGCTCTTTCACGAGACCAACACCTACACCTACACCTACATAAACGCCCCTATTCAAAGACACATGCACCCCTGCACTTTAGCCCCTTATACACATGCAATACGAAGACATTACAGGCACCAGCACCAGGCATCCGACGATACCAAGCATATACAACAGTACAACAAGCACGACGAAGACATCAGCAGGCTGGCAAGCCCTTATAGCATGCACGGACCGCCAAGTCCTTAAAATGCGCACGCCCCTCCCCGTTTAGCCCGGTTCGAAGTCCTCGTCTCACCCATGGACACATGCTTCGCCGTTCATTGGTATATCGAGGCGTAATGGTCCGGATATGGTCGTGGAGTTTGACTAGCGCTCTAGTCCGAGCTCAGTCAAACTGGGGGCTCTGTGGATACCCATATCCGTACCCTCCCAACAAAAACCCTGTGATGTAACACGGACTTTTATTACGCATGTTTAACGCTGACTTTTACGGTTCTAACTAATGTCGAATTCACTTTGAGTCGTTTTGAAATGATAAAATGATTTAGGTCGCATCACATCGCATTTAAATAACGTTCATTTCGTCCATTTGGAGTCTAGCTTGGTCCTCGTCCTGCTTCATTTGGCATGAGCTTCGCATTTGCACTACAATTAGCCCTTTTACATTAACAAGGTCTAATTCAGCATTCCTAAATTCCTAAATTTAGGCATTAGCTAAAACCGCTATTTAGCATCCTCTTACACAAAATACAACCTCACGTTTTAGCTTATTTCACAAATCTATGCAAATACACCCCTTTTCATTTTTCCGGGTCTCGGGCCCAAAACCGAGCCCAAACCCAAGCCTTTGGCCCGCACTCCAAGGCCCTGCACATCATAAAATATCTCAGAAATATCCCAGCTCTTTTCTTGGCACACACGTTCGAGATTATACTGTATCTTTCAAAGATATTATGCAACCGAAACTTGGAAAGCAGAACGAAAACCAGACCACCAAACCGCATGACCTTATGCGGTTTGGGTAGGCAACCGCATAGGCTTATGCGGTTTGTCCAGGCAACCGCATAAGGCTATGCGGTTCCTAGGCCTGTTTTTATCCCCGATTTCCTAATTTCTCCGAGGTTTTTAGTATATATACACCCCTATACCCTAACCTCGAAATCACAATTCAGAACCAGAATACATCTTTTTCACACAAGTTTTCCACACAAGAAAACCTCTCTTCTCACAACCTCTCTTCCTAGGTTTAGCACCCACTCATGGGTCCCACAAAATATACCGTCTAGCATGGTATACACCTAAATACACTCACAAAAGCCTCAAGCACTCAAATCTTTGAGTTCAACACACCATCCCGTGTTTAATTCACCCTCGCTTTCAAGTTCAAGAAGCGAAGCTCTGCCCGGATCTGAGCGTCGGGACAAGGTAGTCACCGATCCACTTGGATCAAAGCTTTTTCTTATTTTCTATGGACTAACAAAGGGGTCTACACTCTAGCGCCCCCCCCGGCTTTGGCACCCGAGCGCGCTTGCCTTCCAAGTGTTCTTATTACTTCGGGTACACTCCATATCCGATGACACGCCAAAGTCGCATAAGCAACCGACCTTTTAAAATAAACCAATGGACAATTGAACTTTATTTTATTTGCATGCATCTTGCACCCTTTCTGTTTTGCATTAAAATCAACTTAAACAATGAATTCGACCTTTAACTGAACCGTATTCGTTAACAAGTTAAACATGCTAAACTGAGGGTTTTAATCAATCTTTTTGCATCTGCATCTGCATTCTTTTACATCCTTTTCGCACTTGTACGTAGCGATAACATTGGCTCAAATATCATCTTACAAGGATTGTTCTAGGTCACTAGAGGCTATTTTTACATAGGCTTTTCTAAAAGGTTTTCATAAATCATTATTTGAATTAACTCTTTTTCTAAAGTACCCTACTTTAGAATCCAATCTGGTTTCACAAGCCTTAGATCTAGGGGTGTCGGCGTGCTCCAAAATCTAGGACATGTTTTTAGCTTAGAACATGGTAGCAGGTTCCTAATTTCCGCGATAATTAGGTGGCGACTCCATAACAGTTCTTAAAGGTTTTTCCAACTTAATCTTTTTTAACTTTAAAATCCGCCCTTAAGCAAGACGCCGAGTTGGGTCCGATCCCGGGTTCCACAACAGTATGTCCAGATAGGTCACCGTATGCCGGGAAATCAGTTATAGTGCACAATAACATTGCCCTCAAATTGAAAGTTTCCTTCCTAAAAGCATCATACACCTGTATCCCCTTATCCCACAGAAGTTTCAGATCATCGAGAAGGGGTTCCAAGTAAACATCTATATAGTTTCCAGGTTGTTTAGGACCAGAAATTATAGACGTCAACAGGAGATATTTACGCTTCATGCAAACAGACGGGGATAAATTATAAATAGCTAACACTACTGGCCATGTGCTGTGTTGGCTACTCATATTTCCATGGGGGTTCATTCCATCTGTTGAAAGCGCAAGGCGTACGTTTCTAGGGTCTTTCGCAAAATCTGGATACATCTCATCGAAAGACTTCCATTGCATACCGTCAGCCGGATGTCTTAACTTTCCGTCTTTCATTCTACCCATGATATGCCACAACATCATCTTAGCATCATCTTCATTGGCGTAGATTCGAGTAAATCTTGGCAGTACAGAAAAATACCACATAAGTTTCGCGGGAATCCCTACCTTGCCCTTATAACGCCATTCATTACATTTCGGACAATATTCTAAGTCCTTATACTGTTTTCGATACAATATGCAGTCGTTTGTACAAGCATGTATCTTCTCATATTTCATTCCCGTCTCTCTGATTAGTTTTTTGGCGTCATATGTCCTACTAGGTAATACATTACCTTCAGGAAACATGTCAGTCAGCAAATCAAGTAGATCACCAAAACCCTTATCGCTCCAGTTGTTTGCCCCCTTCACGTTGTACAACTTTACGACCGCTGACAGCTTAGTATATTTCTTGCAACCGGGATACAAAGGTGTTTCAGAATCCGTCAACTTTTTCAGTAGTTCATCCTGTGCATCTGAATTAGTTGCTGCATCACCTAGTAATATATCCTGAAAGTCCCCAATTAATTCATCATCATCAGGTGTACTTGCAGGCTCCGGGGAATTCATGGCATGATCTTTAATGTCAACCCCAACATCATCATCAGTTGAATTAGTATTATCTGATTCTTCATCAACATCATCAACATGTTCGTCGTCAAATACGTGATCGTATTTGCCTCCAATTATTATCTCACTGTCATCGACTTTCCTTGCACTCTCATCGTCTCCCTCTAATGATTCCCCGTGAGATAACCAACGTGTGTAAATCTTACTAAATTTATATTTCTCCAAGTGAATTTTAACGTAAGGAAAACTCATATACACTAAATTCAGACACCTCTCACAGGGACACGCAATCTTAGTACGCCCTTTCATATGAGTCGCAACGAAATCGTAAAATTCAGCTAAACCGGCCTCATACTCTGGATCACCCTTATTTGCGTTGATCATCCAAGTTGGAGTCGTCATTAGTAATTTTTTAATTCCTACAAAAACATATATTTGAGGCATTCAAATTAGATTTTTACAAAATAATTAAATATATATTTGCATGTACGTGGAGAAAATACGCGCGTATATATACAGTCAAATTAAATTAATTAAAGGGTCGTAAAAATTAAACACATGCATACATACATACACACATAATCAAAGATTCACACAATAAATAAAACACATGCAACGCATACATACACAGACAACACAGTACAAGCTAAGAAAGGGGCGGCATACAAAATCAAAGGGTACGTAGAATTAATAATGATAACATGCAAACAATTTTTCTCAAAACATTATTCTCCAATTACTTAATATATAACCAACTACGCTAGCAAGCGGCGTCGTCCTCTAGGAAGGTATAACCACGCTATGACAAAAAATACTTCGCGTAGGCGAAGTTTAAAGTCCTCCCAAAGAATGAAATAGTCGCCCTGGCGTACAGCTCTGGATCGTACTCGAACCCACCATGCTTGGACTTCACCCCTAAGACAGTGCCCAGTAACAAAAGAAGTCTTAAATACTTCTGGAAGAGCAATTTCCTCAAACTTTGCCTCAATTTCTATCACCCAAGGCTCACGCGTTTCGGCAACAACCCCATCAATGGAACTAGGGTTGCTTCTGATGAACGACCAGCCGTATTCTCGTCTTTTTGAGGACCATCGGCGGACGCAGTCAGGTACTCGGCGTTTGACAAATGGTGTCTCGAGTGCCACCGTCTTCCAATCAGTCACAAAGTACTTGTGTTCACTTATCATACGCTTTATTCGAAGTGACTGTCGTCGTTTGTACGCCTCAAAACATCTTAAGCGATCTTTTTCTTCTATGGTCCATTCGGAGAATTTCTTATGGCGAGGAAAATCCATCTGTAACAAGCAAGCAAGCACAACATACACATATATAACACCAAAAACGTATTACTACGACATACTCTCCTTTATTTAAGTATTATTACTCCATATAATTACGCCATATTAACCTTTTAAAATTTTGATCGCAATTCATTAATTAAAAGCAATACATAAATTTGAAGTTATTTTTTTTAAAACGGTTTTTAGGATACACACAATACATACATATACACACAATACATATATAGACACATACATACATATACATACATACTACTTTTTAAAACGGTTTGTAGAGAAAAACCTTTTTTTTTGGCATTTTAAAACGGTTCTAAAAAATTCGTTTTTTTTTACTTTTTTTATATTTTTTAAACAACTACAACATACATACTACTACATCAACAACAACAACATACATACACACATATACACACATACGTTACATTCATATATACAACATTCATATATACATATATACACACACACACATACATACATACATACATACATACATATATACATACATACATACATACATACTACTTTATAAAACAGTTTTTAGTGGAAAACCCGTTTTTTTTCCTTTTTAAAACGGTTTTTTCTAGAAAAACCGTTTTTTCTACTTTTTTTTTTTTATATTTTTTAAAAAACTACAACGTACATACTACTACATCAACAACAACAACATACATACACACATATACACACATACGTTACATTCATATATACATACATACATACATACATACATACATACATACATACATACATACATATATACATACATACATACATACATACATACATACATACATACATACATACATACATACATACATACATACATACATACATACATACATACATACATACATACATACATACATACATACATACATACATACATACATACATACATACATACATACATACATACATACATACATACATACATACATACATACATACATACATACATACATACATACATACATACATACATACATACATACATACATACATACATACATACATACATACATACATACATACATTCATACATACATATAGAAAATATATATATATATATATATATATATATATATAAATTAACATACATACATTCATACATACATAGATATATTAAGTTGTACGTAAAAAAAATTATATAGAAACTATATATATATATATATAGAAATTAACATACATTCATTTACATACATACATACATAGATATATTAAGTTGTACGTAGAAGAAATTATATAGAAAAAACGTACCTATCCAATGAAATATGAAGGGATAAATATATATGAAGTATTTTTTAAAATTATTGATGAAATATGAAGGGATAAATTGGAAATTTTTAAGTAAATTTTGAAGTTTAAACGTGAAAGCTAAGTGAAGAAATGAAGTTCATTGATATAAAAAAAACTTAATAAGCTGCTAAATTAAATCAGAGTAACTCAATCGTTTTTTTTTAAAATTAGTTTAAATAACGGTTATAGGTAAAAACTGTTTTAAAAACCTATTTAAAACGGTTAAAACCTAAAAACCGTTTTAAATAAGTATTTTTAAAAACGGTTATAATACAAAACCCGTTTTTTAAACTTAATTAAAACATAATAAGCTGAGTAACTTAAACGTTTATAATTAAAATTACATAAATAACGGTTATAAATAAAAACCCGTTTCTTTTTAGTTTTTAAAACGGTTATATTTATTAACCGTTATAAAAAATCAATTCTTTCAAACTATTAAAATTCCTATCCCGGATTTCTGAAAACTAATAGAAAACGGTTTCGTATTTAATAACCGTTATATTTTATTTCACTAATAAACAACGGTTTTACGTAATTTAACCTTTTTTTTTTTGTTTAGCAAATAAAACGGTTTAACAATAATAACCGTTGTATTTGACAAAACCGTAATTTATAATATTTTTGCGTTGTTTTTAATGCGGAGTTTAGTTTGGCGCCCTAACTTTTTATAACACATATTGTTTGTCATTGTTTATAATACTATAAACAACACAAGTTAGTATTGTTTATAGTCGTTGGATTTGCTCATTTTTGTAGTAGTGTGGATACCCATATCCGTACCCTCCCAAACAAAACCCTGTGATGTAACACGGACTTCTATTACGCATGTTTAACGTTGACTTAAATGGTTCTAACTAATGTCGAATTCATTTAGAGTCGTTCTAAATGTTAAAATGATTTAAGTCGCTTCACATCACACTTAAATAAACGTTCATTTCGTCCATTTGGAGTCTAGCTAGGTCCTTGTCCCGCTTCATTTGGCATGAGCTTCGCATTTGCACTACAATTAGCCCTTTTACATTAACAAGGTCTAATTCAGCATTCCTAAATCTCTAAATTTAGGCCCGGTGGCTAGATCTTCCCTTTAGCCTCCTCTTACACAAAATACGGCTTCACGTCTTACCTTACTTCACAAAAACTATGCAAATACACCCTTTTCATTTTTACGGGTCTCGGGCCCAAAACCGAGCCCAAACCCAGCCTTTGGCCCGCACTCCAAAGCCCTAAACATCAAAATATCTCAGAAATATCCCAGGCCTCTTCCTTGGCGAGCAAGCAAGGATTATCCCGTAATCTTTCTAAGATTTTATCAAACCGGAACTAGGAAACTACACTAAAAACCACACCTTCAAACCGCATAAGCTTATGCGGTTTGGGTGGGCAACCGCATAAGCCTATGCGGTTTGCCCTGGCAACCGCATAAGGCTATGCGGTTTCCTGGCTTGTTTTTATCCCCGAGTTTCCTAATTTCTCCGAGGTTTTTAGTATATAAACCCCCCTATACCAGACCTCGAAACATAACTTTTTCACCCAGAAATCACATCATACACACCAAAACACTCACAAAGCTTCAAGCACTCAAATCCTTGAGTTCAACACACCATCCCGTGTTGAATTCATCCTCCTTTTTAGTTCAAGAAGCGAAGCTCTGCCCAGATCTGAAGCGTCAGGACAAGGTGGGTCCCGACCCACTTGGATCAAAGCTTTTTCTTATTTTCTATGGACTAACAAAGGGGTCTACACTTTGGCGCCCCCCCCCCCCCCCCCCCCCCCGGCTTTGGCACCCAGCGCGCTTGCACTCCAAGTGTTCTATTTACTGCGGGTACACTCCATATCCGATGACACGCCAAAGTCGCATAAGCAACCGACCTTATAAAATAAACCAATGGACAATTGAACTTTATTTTATTTGCATGCATCTTGCACCTTCTTATTTTGCATTAAAATCAACTTAAACAATGAAATCGACCTTTAAGCGAACCGTATTCGTTAACAAGTTAAACATGCTAAAGCGAGGGTTTTAATCAATCTTTTGCATCTGCATCTGCATTCTTTTACAAACTTATCGCACTTGTACGTAGCGATAACATTAGCTCAAATATCATCTTACAAGGATTGTTCTAGGTCAGTAGAGGCTATTTTTACATAGGCTTTTCTAAAAGGTTTTCATAAATCATTATTTGAATTAACTCTTTTTCTAAAGTACCCTCACCCCGAATCCAATCTGGTTTCACAACCTTAGATCTATGGGTGTCGGCGTGCTCCAAAATCTAGGACATGTTTTTAACTTAGAACATGGTAGCAGGTTCCTAATTTCCGCGATAATTAGGTGGCGACTCCATAACAGTTCTTAAAGGTTTTTCCAACTTAATCTTTTTTAACTTTAAAATCCGCCCTTTAAGCAAGACGCCGAGTTGGGTCCCTCGACGCGGTTCCCGGCTTCCACAAGTAGTGATTTAAAGTACGGAGTGATAACTACGGAGTACGTTACATGCACAAGGGGTGGTATAATATGAATAAAATCGATTTATGATGAACCCTGACAGCCTTTCGCCTATATGGCTACTGGACTTTTAAGACGAGATTTTTCAAGTTAATACATCTTCATCCGGCCAATGTAAGCGGGACATCCAAATAAATAGCCTGCTTTTCTTTTGTGGTTTACGTAATTACATGTATCCAAAAGATGATTCTTAGCTTTGTACTAATGTATCGTATTATGTTACTGCCTGACGGAGAATCAAGTTTTGGAACTCCTTTGGAATCAGGCTTGTGCAGTATCTCGAAAATTTGAAAAACAATAATGCAAAAACGAACATTAAGCATAAAAAAAATCTGAAGTCAATTCGAGTGAAAAAAAATTCAATTTTCATTGATGATAACCTACACAGCTTATATAAAGGGTTGGCAAAAATCGAACCAAAATCACTAATTAAATCATATAAAAACATTACAAACTGCAACATAAGATTGATGTCTAAAAAAAATACAAAATAAATCCAAAAATTGTTGATCACTAATAGGGAAAACATTGTTGATCACTGATAGGCGACTATGACTTAGCCTCATCAAATTTTGGCGCCGTTGCCGGGCAGACGGTTTAGCTAGTTAGATTGTTTGCTTAGTTTAGGTTTATTTCTCTCTTGTCTCAGGGAACACTAGTTCCTTGAGACCGTTCTCACCGTTTTCTTTGAGTTATTTATGCGCAGGTCACCTTCAGGTTTAGTCCCTTTTGATCCTGAACTTGAGCGTACTTTTCGCCGGACGCGTAATTTCTTCAAGGAGATCGCTGAGGCTTAAAAACCCGAGATTGTGGAATCTTCGGACGAGGAATCTCGTGCGGAGCAATCGTCCTACGAAGAGGACATTTTACACATTACTGTTGTTATTGTTACTGAGGCGTCCGTGACAATGCCAAAACTCTATAGTCACTCCTTGCCCAAGACGGAATCCATTCCTAATGGATTCACGATGCCTGCTACTGTACAGGGCAACTTTGAGATTCGCCCCGCCTTTCTTAATTTGGTGGAGCGTAATCAGTTCGGTGGGAATCCTACGGAGGATCCAGGTCGGCATATGCAGGTTTTCACGGATTATTGTTCGACGATCAAGCAGGTCGGGATTACGCAGGATCAGATTAGGGAGATGTTGTTCCCTTTTTCATTACGAGATCGAGCCCGCGAGTGGATTACTGATTTAGATAAGACTGCTGCGGGAATTACAGATTGGAATGGGTTGACTCTTCCTTTCTATTCGAAGTACTATCCTCTGGAGCGTACTAACCACGTGCGCAGTCAGATTCAAAGCTTCAAACAATCCTATGATGAGTCTTTAGTTGAAGCTTGGGAGAGGTACAAGAAGCTGATACGGGATTGTCCTCACCACGGGTTAAACGATTGGCTCGTGATTGTGACATTGTATAACGGTTTATATGCTGAGAGCCGTGCTATCTTGGATTCTGCTGCGGACGGTCGAGTTGTTAATAATGTGGATGATGATAAAGCGTGGGCCTTAATTGAGGAGATGACGATGCATTTGTCACATTTTGGAAAGCCGAGGAGTAACTCGCGGTCTGCTCATCAAGACCGTGAAAAGGAGAGCTTGAGTGTGATTACTAGTTAGCTTGCTGCGTTGACTACGAAGCTTGATATGATGCAGGGCGGTGGTTCTTCGAGTGCTCATGTTAATGCTGTTGCAGGACACGATTCTGGTTACTATTCTTCGGGTTATGTTGCACCCCACGAGCAAGTTCATGCTTACCAATCTTACCAATCGAACTTGCCTTACCAAAATCAGCCGGGTAACGACCGATTACTCCTATCCTATCGTAACCAAAATGTCCTTAACCCAGCTCCGCAACCACCCCAAAACCTACCGTACGTTCCCCCTCACAAGAATTATCAACCACCCCCTACCTATCAAAAGCCCCCGTATGTCCCACTACTACCTACCCCAGGACCCGATCCGTTGCCGAAATGAAGTCGATGATGTTGCAAATGCAACAAGTTACGATGACCATGCAAAAGTCGCAAGAGGCCATGTTGAGCCAAATGCAAAAGGACGGGCAAGCTAAGGACGCGGAGATTAAAATGCTCGAGAATCAAGTGGCGCAACTCGCCGCTTCACAAGCGCCACGTCAACTGGGTGCCCTTCCACCCCAAGGTAATCCTCCTAACCCTCTCCATGATACCGCATGCGTTATAACTTTGAGAAACGGTATGTTATATGATGTCCCGAGGCATCCGGAGGAAGTAGAGAAGGAGATGGCCGAGAAAACAGTAAAACCGAGAGACCAGTGGCCACAGCCGGCCCACTGGCTGCCGGTTGGCCAACCGGCTCCAGCTTCTGACGCGGGGAAAGTTGATTTGGGGGTTGGTTTTGATGACCCTACTGCTATGGGTCAAGGTTCTTCGGCGGATGCTAGTGCTAATACTTCTACTCCTTTGCCCCCATACGTACCAAAGCTTCCATTTCCAGGTCGGCAGCAAAATTCGGGGAATACAGCTCAACTACACAAGTTCATGAAGGTCCTCAAAACGCTGCAGGTAAATGTTCCTTTTATCGATTTGGTTAAGCAAATTCCTACTTATGTTAAGTTTTTGGATGCATATTTGTGGATTCTTAACCGCACTCCATGCTTCGCTTCGGATTGGGGGAGCTGCAACTTGATAATGTGAGCTTTCTTTACTCCTTTTCCCTCACTTCCTCGCTTAATTTTCCCTACCTCATATATTATTTGTCATTTTCTGCTGCTTGTGGTTGTGCTGTTTTCCACATTGAGGACAATGTGCGATTCTGGTTTGGGGGAGGGAAGCGACTTTTTGAGTGAAACTCGATCAAGGGCCCATGCTCACTCACCACTCTCGTCTAAGGCCAAGGGTAGCTCTAAACATACCTCTCTTTTTTGTGTAGCATTTTCTGATATTTGTGGACTAAAACCAAAAGAAAGCTAAAGAACCAACTTGTTTTTGTGGGATGGTTTTCTGATTTTGTGAAAACATAAAAGAAAGATAGAAAAGGGATATGACTTAAGCAAGATCTATGCCTAGGAAAGGATAGAAACAAGCTTAAGCCTAGGATAGAGCCTTAACAAAGCACATAGCCATTGCTAAGGGGTCGAGGGTTCAAGCACAAAGCCACTAAACCACTCTAAGGGTACATCTCTAGCACTTAGCCAAGAGAGGAGGCAAGGAGTAAAAACTCTCTCACTCAATTTTCATTCATTCTTCAAATCTGATTTTTACAAGGTTGTGAGCTTGGTTTATATAATACCAATGCTCTCATCTAAGCCCTACATTTCCTACTTGATCTAAGGGTCACAAATTGACCTCAAAACACAGCAAATATAATGGTCCAAAGACCATACAAAATCTGATGAAAAATAACAACTAAAGCATAAAGTTAGAAAGCGACACTTGACTCTATCTACACCTTGCATTTTAGGATTACATCCAAGGGTTGATATTCTAGCCTTGGTGGGCAAGGTGCACGGTACAAGGGACTCCCTAAACTGATCATAAACTATAAAACAAGAAGACACTAAAGTAAACAAGGACATAAAGCAAACTAAGGACCACAATTGACAATGACACTAACAAAAGTTGAGCCTCTTGTTTGAAGTTGAATTCAGCTGAATTCCTTGTCCCCTCTTGAGCGTCCCACGACTCATGTGACCCTTTGGCTGATTAGGAGGCTTCTAAAATGGTCCCCAAGGTGAGCTCACCCAAGGAGAATGAATTAGTTAAGTTCAAGGATCATTACTCCAAAACAGTTCAAAACCGAGCTTCCTGAGACTGAAGTGAATTGTAGGCTTCACCATTTCTCACTCACATTGAATTAAAAGGCCCATGATATGTCATTTGAAAGGTATTTGAGCTAGCTATCTAATGCAAAACGAATCACCCAAAAATATGGCCTAGGCCTCAAGATATGAAACTTTTAGGGCTCAAGATATGAAACTTTTAGTACAGACATGTCGAATCCTCCTATGGACTGAGTTTTCAAAATCTGACCCCTGACTTGTAGAAGTCATAACTCTCAGCTCCCTTTGAACTAGATTGCCAACCATATGTCAAATGAAATCTCTTTGAGCTAGCTTTCATATGAAAGTGTTTTCACCTCAATTGGATGAGCAGATTGGGAGTTACGTTAAAATCTCTTCCGACATGTCAAGATAGGCTTCATGGTTCATGGCCTAGGTTGTTGCTTTCCTTTCCTTTCCTTAGGGGCTTTTCTAGGCATCGACTTCTAGGGATGAAATATGATTTAGGACCCAAGTTTACCACCTATGCCTCCTTAATCCATTGACAATGAGGTTTCCTTCTTCAAAACTTGCATTTCTCTTCAAAGGAGTAAATGGGTTCCATGACCATTGCCTAGCAAGAGCAACTCCTGTTTTCCATTGACTAGTTTTCCCTTGAGAGCACTTGGTAGGATTCTTTAGACCAAAATTTAGGCCTTGACTCGGATCTAGGACCCAAGCCAACCCTAACCCCAAAATTGCCAAAAATGAGCTAACCCCATTTGTTCCAACTTTCGCGCTTTTTAGTTGCATTTTCTTTTTGATTGAAAAAATGAAAAAAAAAAATACAAAAATACGAGTCTTTTTGTGTCCTTTTGTCGTCTTAGAAACCTTTTGTCTAGGATTAGCTTTAGTGTCTTTTGAGATACGTTCTTTGTCGCTTAGTTGAGTCTCTTGATTGTGTTGATTTGATATACTTTGCCTACCCTTTCCTTTCATCCTTGAGATGATTTGAGTAAACTTGCTTATAATTTGACATAAGGACATGTGACGTAGACGGGACGCGTTTCTTAGACTACCCATCCACTTGACATTGTATATACTCGTACTAGTGAAATGAAAAATTGAAATTATGTCATTATTGTTGGAGTAAGTGTCCTCCACAAATAGTGCGATTACTTAATAAACCTCAATTAAGGAATACAAGGGGATAATCCTGTATTATTGTCAATTGATTAACGTAAATCAATAATGGTTGGCTGACTAGAGTTTGACGTTATTGTCGTGAGACGGCGGTAATCAATTGATCCCTTTGAGTCACACCTATAGGAACGTACTCCAAATATATAAGCTAATTAATTGTATGAGATACAATTAGATTAGTAACTTGATAAATTGACTAATGGTTAGTCAGTGAGTTAATTAGAGAGAAATCGAGTTAGGAACTCGAATGATTAATTTTATATCGATAAAATTAATAGAGGAGAAGGGAATTAGTGATTAATCGTTAATTCACTAATTGTGTACAAATTGACTAATGTGATTAGTATTAGTGCAATTTTAATATACATGTAAGTGTACATATATATTAAAGAAGAGTTAAGAGTTTAATTATGTAATTTATACTTTATCATATTAAATGATTAAGTGATAAATTATAACTATTTGTGGAACAAATATTGAAAACAAAATAGACCCATAAGGGTCCTATTTGGACCGTCCAAATTAAGGGAAGAAGGGATAAGATTCCTTCTTGTCTTTTGTGTTTTGTTTTCTAACTTTTTCTTAAGCATGCTTAGACACAATCATTACCTTTAAGCATGTGATTGTTGTTAACAAGAAAAACAAGCTCCACACTCTTTCTCTCCTCTCCATGTAGGCCGGCCCCCTCTCCCCTTTTAGTGTGTCCAACACACTTTGTCATTTGCATATAAAAAACAAGGGCCACAGTAAGAGAAGTGAGTGTGTGCATTCTCTACACTTTAACTCTTCTAAAATCTCTCTAAAACTCACAAATATTATTACTTATATTACTAAGTGTTAGTAATAATAATATATACTAAATATCAAGTAGCTATTAGTGATTTCTAGTCTAAATCACTAGTAGTATTTGGAGTAGTTCTTGGGTGCAACTAGAAGGAGGTTTCCTATTTTGGAAACTCGGGTTTTGGAGAATCATCCTAACTCATAGCTCAAGAAACAAATCGAGAAAGGAGTTCTCGTATTTGTGCCCATTTTATTCCTTAAGAGAAGGTATAAATTTCTATAAACTTAGATAACCAAGTATGTTTGTAACTACATAGATCTTGCTCATCAAATTAGAGTAATTTGATTTACACTAATAATGGATTAGTGAAGGGTATGAGATCCCAACGAGTGGAATCAGAGCTTAGGCTTGTAGTTACAAATTTATTTTGTTTATTTTTGGAGTTTTTATGTATTTATTGAGAATAAATATGTAAAAATCCGAAAATGGTGTTAAAAATGGTTTTAACACGAGATTTTTATAGCATGCAAAGTTCCTGGTCTCATTTAGCTTCTGGTCAAATTTCGTAATTTTTGAAATGAGTTTGCTAATTATTATGATTTTTATACAAAACCGAGTCAAAAAGGGTGTTTTTGGCTAAAATAATAACTATAAATATTTATAGTTGGAATCTGGTCTCGAAATATTTACACAGTGAAATATGCTATTTATAATTTCTGCATGTAAATTTTCAAACTTAGATTTTGAGTTTTGAATATTTATCCATTTATTTGATAAAAATCAGTATATAAAGAGATTTAATGTCAAAAATATAGTAAACGTTGTTTTATGGACATGATATTTATACCACTGTTTTTATATATTTGGTGGGTGCTAAGATATAAATTTGGCATTTTAACTCACTGTTTTGAAGGTTTTATTGATTTTATGAGTTAAAATCGATAAAATCGTATGTTTATTGTTATAAAAATAATTCGTAAAAGGTTTTGAGCAAGCTTTTCATTTTTGACGTCCTGGAAGCGTTCCAGAATGTACAAAATTTTTCCGAAATAAAAAAGGTTTTATTTTATTTTATAATGATTTTATAAAACTTTATTCATAAATAGTTATGATTAAAGTTAAATATAATTAGCAAATGACCACTATTATGAACTAAAATCACCATAAATTAGTAAAGACTAATTTTTGGTGTTCTAAATCAGTTTAGAAGTTTTAGTTCATTCTTAAAAGGTGTTTTAAGCTTTATTGATTAATATGGGATTAATCGATATAATATGAGACCGTATTTCATCAATTTAATGCGATTATTGTTTAGGGCGTTTTTGGCATGTTTTTATTTATAAGCTTTTCATTATGCATTTTTGAATGAATGTTTATTCTTACTAGTATGGCCATAGTTTGTTATATTTTTACCGATATTACCCGTAATAAAAGGGAATATCGTGTGGGTATGTAATTTAAATGCGATCTCGTATCGCCGGTTTGTAATTTTAATAGTTTATTTCATTTATAAATGTATAATAGGGTTGATATGTATTCATTTGTAAATTTATACTTGTAACTATTTGTAAACCGAAGACCGGCGATAGATCGAGATGGAGCCTTAGAAGTGTTCTAAAGCTTGCAAGGAGGAGCTTTGGATGAAGTCCTTATGAATGAAGAGGGACCAAAGGAGTTGGTTTAATTTCCAATTTGTAACTCCTTGTAATTTTAATTACTTTTAGGTGGCCATACTAGGTTTATGCTTGTCTGATGCTTGTTTGATTGCTTATTTTGTTGTTGACATGCCAAAATCGCCATGCATGCTAAGATATCCCACTAAGATTGTCATTTTAGGTCGCGATTCTTAATTAGTTCACTTATAAAAGAATTTTAAATGACTAAAATTGACAAGATCACCCACATTATTTAACAAATGAATTGAGATTAAGCCTTTCCAAATGTGGCAACTATGAACCCCATGTTCATGAGGACCTCCGCAACGTGGAACCTCGTTACCATGGGTAAGTAGTGGGAGGAAGTCCCATGCTAATTTGGTTTGGACTCAACCAAATAAGAGTTATTTGTGGCTAAAGGATGCATTTTAAAGAAAATCATCAACCAAGAGTTATAGTGTAGAATTAGTCAAGTGTTGACTTATCGTTTTTATATAAAAAGAAACATGAGATGTCTAATTTTATGTGAGAACGAGTCTTGGAATCATTTATATAATTTCGTGGGAGATCATTATATAAATGGACATTTGTTTTTTAAAAAGGTTTTAGCAAATGTCATCATGTACAATGAATGCTTATATATTTCCTCATATTTGTTGTAGAATTATTTATTTCAAATCGCAATGGCATCATCATCATTAACTCCCGCGCCCATTGTGGGCAAAGATTCATGGTTGAGAACCGTGATGGATAAGTGTATCCTCAAGGATGACGGTAGCAACTTTGTCGAATGGGATTCGACGATGAGGGGTGCCGCTCAATTCAACAATGTGCTCAAACACCTTACCGATCGACCACCCGCCGAACCCACTTCTCGAACGGGCGCGGCACGAGCCGCCTATGATGAGCATGTGAAAGTGGACAATGACGTGAAAAACGTCTTGATTTGGTCCATGTCACCCGCTCTCAAACTCCGATTTGTCACTCAAAAAAGTGCATATGTGATAAGTGTGTAATACGACATATTTTTAATACATAATGTTACACTTTTAGAGTCGTCTTTTATATTATTTGAGCTACATTTATATATTTTTGTAAAATTAGATATTTAAAGGTTTAAATATTATTTTATTATAATTTGATACTTTATAATCCGTTTTAATGTCAGGTACTTGTCAGGAACTAAAAACGAACCTAAGAGCCGCCCAGCACAATGAGAAATCAAGGAAATTAATTAATAAAAGAAGTGAATGTGGAGTTAAGCCACGTTGCAACAAATGGACCAAGGAGCAAAACTAAAAGAGTAAAGAAAGGAGCTCTTTAAGATTACTCCGTACAAAAACACAAACGCAGCGGAAGCAGGATGAGAAGCAGACTGAAATTCAGTTTTCGGTTCTTTCCCAAATTTCATCCGATTTCCAAATTACAACCCCCAAAATCTATCTTTTGATCTCAAAATATTTCCAAAACATTATCAGAATATTATCCCCAGAACTTGTATATATACACCGATTTACATGGAGACAGGGACGAAGGAAAATACCCGGATTTCACAGAATTATTTGAGTGACGATTTGAGACCTAATTGGGTCGAGAGAGAAGTAGGAGACAGTGCTTGGTCGTCGTCCTAGCACACGATCGAGTAAGGGCGAATTTGGAGCTCGTGTGGAGGTGCGACATCCGAAATTCGAGTTTGCAAGTTCCGGGCTAAAATTAAGTTCTCTTTACTCTTTTGTATCTAATTACGGTTCGAATTCGTTGATTAATTTAAGTTTTGTAAACTGATTTCGTATTGTGACGATTTTTGAGTTGATTAGTGTTCTCGTTTTACTGGTTTTATTATAAAGATTCGATTTTTATTCATAATTTGCTATCTTATTGTGAGTGATTATTGAATTGACTGCTATTTGTGTGATTTTGGCCTAGTTCGAATTGCATAATATAAGTAGCAACTAATTTAAACTGAAATCTGCGAATTGAGTTTAGTTTGGATTGGGGTAAAACGTGATCAATTAAGGCTTGAGTATTGACGACACTTGAGAATTAATTGGGTTAATGATGTCTTCTTTGTTTAGTAATGCTGCTAAATCAGTTAGTTAAGAATTAATCTTGGCCTAGTTCAGATTAGTTGTAATCTAAGAGAGGATAGGGAGGTTTTGCTATCTTAATCTCCGCAGTTAATCCATTAATCGCTTAGAAATCGAAACAAGTTGTTGTCAGTTAACGAGCTAAAATTACCTATATGAAATACGAGCGTAAATTATGGGTATTCGACGTCGCGTGTAAATATAGGTTAGGTTAGTTTATTCTTTTGTTAATTATTTTAAGTTTAGGAAATCAGAATCTAATCCCCCCTTAAATCGTAAATACAACTAACACTTTTAATTTGTAGGTTACTTAACTAATAGAATCATCACGATTATAATTTTTCCAATCTCTCCGTGGGATCGACCCTACTTATCCTTTACTATCGTTAATATTTTTGAGGCTAAGCTAGGTTTATAAATTATTAATTTGTAGCGCTTAACGACACGCTATCAATATGAGATATTCACTAGAGTGACAACTACGTTTTCCAAAGCACCGCAAATTAGGCTTTATGAAGCCGCGGTGCGGTTTTTCGATGCGAAGCTTGAGAGGAACCAAAAAGTTGGTCCTCATGTGCTCAAAATGGTTGAGTACATAGACACTCTTGAGCGTCAAGAGTGTGCTATACCGAAAGCTCTTGCGATTAACCGCTTTCTTCATTCTCTTCCAAGCAAGTTTGCTCATTTTCGAGTAAACTATAACATGAACAATATGGATAAGAGTTACCATGAACTTCATGCACTCTTGGTCCAAGCCGAGAGGGATATGGAAGTGAATGAGATGGAGAAGAAAGATGTTCTCTCCATGAAAATGAAGAACATGAATCTAGGAGTCAAGAAGGGGAAGATGGCCAAAAAGGCACCTTCTTACAAAGACAACGGGAAGGGGAAGGCTATTGTGGAAAGTGTTCCACATAAGCCTAAGCCCAAGATCAACAAGGGTAGACCTCTCAATGACACTTGCAAATTTTGCAATGAAGTGGGTCATTGGAAGCGCAATTGTCCCAAATACAAGAAGGAATTGAAAGATGGATGTGCGACATCCAAAGGTATTGTTCCTTCTAATATCTATATGATAGACATCAATCATGCTTGCATTTCTACATGGGTATTGGATACCGGATGTGGATCTCACCTTTGTAATCATTTGCAGGGGATGAGAAACGTGCGAGCTCTAGCCAAGGGTGATGTAGATCTCCGCATGGGCAATGGAGCTAGAGTAGCGGCCGTTTCCAAGGGAACTTTTGTACTCTCTCTTGCTAGTGGTTTAGAGTTGTATTTGAATAACTGTTATTTTGTACCAACTCTAACTAAAAACATTATCTCCGTCTCCGTGTTAGATGCGGAAGGCTTTTGTTTCACGATTAAGAACAATCGGTGTACTTTTTCATTTAATGAAATGGTTTAGGGTGAAGCCATTTCAATTGGAGGTATTTATGTTTTAAATGATGTCAATGATGTTTATCATGTCGAGAACAAGAGGCTCAAAACGAATGAATCAAACAAATCCTATCTTTGGCATTGTCGTTTAGGTCACATAAACGATAGACGCATAAAGAGACTTGTTGAGAACAAGGTTCTCAAACCATTTGACTTTAAATCATATGGTACATGCGAGTCTTGCCTCTTAGGCAAGATGACTCGTGTACCCTTTAGTGGTAAAGGGACACGAGCAAGTGAGGTTTTAGGACTCATACATACCGATGTGTGTGGTCCGTTAAACATCACCACTAGAGGAGGATATCATTACTTCATTACTTTTACCGATGACTTAAGTAGATATGGTTATGTCTACTTAATAATGCATAAAAATGATGCTTTTGAGAAATTTAAAGAATTTCAAAATGAGGTTGAGAACCAATTGGATAAGAAGATAAAAGCACTACGATCGGATCGTGGTGGCGAATATCTAAGTAATGAGTTTGATTCACATCTTAAAAATTGCGGTATATTATCACAATGGACTCCTCCGGGCACACCACAGCTGAATGGTGTTGCAGAAAGGAGAAACCGAACCTTGCTTGATATGGTTCGGTCTATGATGAGTCAAAGTGAGCTTCCTGGATCGTTTTGGGGCTTTGCGCTATTGTCTGCTGTTTTCTCACTAAATCGAAGTCCGACTAAAGCGGCCAATAAGACTCCATATGAGATATGGACGGGAAAGGTTCCCTATTTGTCATTCATGCGAATTTGGGGTTGTGAGGCATTCGTTAAGAATAAATCTGACGATAAACTCGCACCAAGGTCTGACAAATGTCTTTTTGTAGGTTATCCTAAGGAAACGTGTGGTTGTCACTTCTACAACCCTCACGAGAACAAAGTGTTCGTGGCTCGTGATGCTGTCTTTCTAGAAAATGAATATATTTCTAGAAGACAGAGTGGGAGAAAATTTGAACTTGATGAAGTTCAAGAGCCACAAACTGAAGCAGAAAATGAGGAAACTGTTCCCTCGTCTTCTGACATTGTTGTAATCCCTAGGAGGTCAGGAAAAATTAGTCATCAACCTGACCGTTACCTCGGTAACATCGAGGAGGAGGGTGATTTGTTGTTATTCGAAAGCAACGAACCCTCAACCTACAAGGCGGCTATTAGTGGCCCCAACTCCGAACAATGGCTTGAGGCCATGAAATCCGAAATGGATTCTATGTACGAGAACCAAGTATGGGACTTGGTGGATTTACCTGAAGGAGTGAGACCCCTTCAGTGTAAATGGATCTTTAAAATCAAACTTGGCATAGATAAACATATAGATGTTTACAAAGCTAGATTGGTGGCAAAGGGTTTTTCACAAGTCCAAGGTATTCATTATGATGAAACCTTTGCACCGGTTGCAATGCTTCGATCGATAAGGATAATCTTAGCGGTTGCCGCATTTAATGACTATGAAATATGGCAAATGGATGTAAAAACCGCCTTCTTGAATGGGATTCTAGAAGAGGAAGTGTATATGACACAACCTGAAGGTTTTGTAGATACATCCAACCCTAAGAAAGTATGCAAGCTTATGAGATCCATTTATGGTCTTAAGCAAGTATCAAGGAGTTGGAATCATAGATTCGATCATGTTATCAAACAAAATGGTTTCACTCGAAGTGCCGAGGAACCTTGTTTATATATGAAGTTTAGTGGGAGCAAGGTAACCTTCCTTGTTTTGTATGTGGATGACATACTGCTAATTGGAAATGATGTTCCAAGTCTGAATTCGGTAAAGGTGGAATTGGGAAACCATTTCCAAATGAAGGACTTGGAAGAGGCACAACGGATCTTGGGTATCCGGATCTATAGAGATAGATCTAAAAGGATACTAGCATTAAGTCAAGAAACTTATATCGATAAGATTCTTGATAGGTTCAATATGAAAGACTCCAAGAGAGGCTTTCTTCCGATGAGTGTAGGAATAACGTTGAAAAAATCTCAATGTCCTACGACTCCTGCGGAAATTGAACGCATGAAATTGATCCCTTATGCTTCCGCTGTAGGATCAATCATGTATGCTATGATGTGCACTCGTCCCGATGTCGCTTTCGCTTTGAGCATGACGAGCCGGTATCAAGCCAATCCCGGCGAGAGTCACTGGATAGCTGTAAAGAACATCCTTAAGTACTTGAGAAGAACTAAGGATTCCTTTTTGGTGTTTGGAGGAGAACTTGAGCTGCGTGTAAAGGGTTACACGGATGCCAGTTTCCAAACTGATGGGGATGATTTGAAATCCCAATCCGGCTATGTCTTTATGTTGAATGGAGGAGCTGTTTGTTGGAAGAGCTTTAAACAGAGTGTCACTGCGGATTCTACAACGGAAGCTGAGTATTTGGCAGCATCTGAAGCTGCTAAAGAAGCTATGTGGATTCGGCAAATCTTGGATGGACTAAAAGTAGTCCCTAGTGCCGTAGATCCGATCACTATTTATTGTGATAATAGTGGGGCCATCTTTCAAGCAAAGGAGCCCAAGTCTAGTAATAAGTGTAGAAACGTTTTGAGGAAATACCATGTTATTAGAGATAATGTGGAAAGAAAGGAAATAGATATTTGTAAGGTTGGGAAAGATGATAATATCGCTGATCCTTTAACCAAGCCTCTTTCGAGGGCAAAGCATGACGCTCATACCGCCTCTATGGGGTTGAGGCGTATGCCTGATTTCCTTTACCTTTTGAGATATGTAATGAATAATGTATTTTATTACATATATGAAAATAACATTCATTGTCTATTTATTACATATATGAAAATAACATTCTTTGTTTATCCGAATAATTGTGTGACAACTTTGAACGTATTCAAGTGAACGGCATAAACTGAGTATTTGGTCCCTAGTCTCTCAAAAGAGGTGACGTCTCGAAGAGACTAGATTGCAAGTCGATCGATGGTGGGTTCAACACCATGGAGTCATAGCGATGACTGGTCGTTTGCATAGACAGACTGTGAGACACTCTGTCGGACTGTGACGCTTATAGAATTCCTTTTCAATGAGATTGAAGCCTGGTCGTGGTGGGAATTTCTATAGTATTCCTTTGAGTCGATTCTTTGACTGAAAACTGATTGTCTGACTCAGTGCAGTTTCCGAGTGACTTTCATTTTTGTCCTAAGCCATGCCGTGAAAGGGGGTTATAAGGGCATCTTTGGGGTCATGGTGATCTGCGTCATACAGTACAATCGAGTGGAAGGGAAATGTCCACCCTCGTCAGGGTAAAACATCTTTGGGCCACTCGAGGACTAGTCGCTGAAAATGCGTGGCCACGCTCGGTAAGAATCTACGGTAGATTCTCCGGTCAGACAGTTACTCTCCATATCGAGGAAACCACTCATGATATATTTTGGATGCAAGTACGACCTGTAAGACACCTTGCATCGAGTGAGAGATGTGAAACGGACATGAGAATTGGTAATGCACAACTTGTCTCGGATAAGTGGGAGATTGTTGGAGTAAGTGTCCTCCACAAATAGTGCGATTACTTAATAAACCTCAATTAAGGAATACAAGGGGATAATCCTGTATTATTGTCAATTGATTAACGTAAATCAATAACGGTTGGCTGACTAGAGTTTGACGTTATTGTCGTGAGACGGCGGTAATCAATTGATCCCTTTGAGTCACACCTATAGGAACGTGCTCCAAATATATAAGCTAATTAATTGTATGAGTAGTAACTTGATAAATTGACTAATGGTTAGTCAGTGAGTTAATTAGAGAGAAATCGAGTTAGGAACTCGAATGATTAATTTTATATCGATAAAATTAATAGAGGAGACGGGAATTAGTGATTAATCGTTAATTCACTAATTGTGTACTAATTGACTAATGTGATTAGTACTAGTGCAATTTTAATATACATGTAAGTGTACATATATATTAAAGAAGAGTTAAGAGTTTAATTATGTAATTTATACTTTATCATATTAAATGATTAAGTGATAAATTATAACTATTTGTGGGACAAATATTGAAAACAAAATAGACCCATAAGAGTCCTATTTGGACCGTCCAAATTAAGGGAAGAAGGGATAAGATTCCTTCTTGTCTTTTGTGTTTTGTTTTCTAGCTTTTTCTTAAGCATGCTTAAACACAATCATTACCTTTAAGCATGTGATTGTTGTTAACAAGAAAAGTAAGCTCCACACTTTTTCTCTCCTCTCCATGTAGGCCGGCCCCCTCTTTCCTTTTAGTGTGTCCAACACACTTTGTCATTTGCATACAAAAAATAAGGGCCAAAGTAAGAGAAGTGAGTGTGTGCATTCTCTACACTTTAACTCTTCTAAAATCTCTCTAAAACTCACAAACATTATTACTTATATTACTATGTGTTAGTAATAATAATATACTAAATATCAAGTGGCTATTAGTGATTTCTAGTCTAAATCACTAGTAGTATTTGGAGTTGTTATTGGGTGCAACTAGAAGGAGGTTTCCTATTTTGGAAATTCGGGTTTTGGAGGATCATCCTAACTCATATCTCAAGAAACAAATCGAGAAAGGAGTTCTCGTATTTGTGCCCATTTTATTCCTTAAGAGATGATATAAATTTCTATAAACTTATATAACAAAGTATGTTTGTAACTACATAGATCTTGCTCATCAAATTAGAGTAATTTGATTTACACTAATATTGGATTAGTGAAGGATATGAGATCCCAACAATTGTTTGAGCCTACTTGTTCTTAAATGATCGAGCATTGCACGAAGAGGTACTTGTTTTTGGTTACGATATTATGTTAACTCCATATTAGCCAAATGGCCTACTTTTCTACCCTTTAGACTTAGGTCCCTCATTTTCTAGCCCGTCCTAGCCTTTGTAGCCTATTTTTCTTGAGCCAAATTATATATTGAGCTACATTCCAGAATTATCCTACCCGGGCTGATCAGTTGCATTAGGGATCTCATGTTTTCACGGAGTATTTGGTTGGGAAGGAAGTGGGTCAAGTCCGTGATTGCTTATTTTGTGACTTGGAGTTATGGGTTGATGTTATGCGAGTATTCCCGTTAATTATGTGCTTTCCTACAAATATCAAAGTTTTACCTGATCTCATTTCATTTCAGTTCAAAAAAAAAAAAAATAAAAAAAAAAAAAAAAAAAAAAAATCGAAAATCCAAAAAAAAAAAGGAGAAAAGAAAAAAAAAAAAAAAAGAAAGAGTTGGTTGTAAATATATTGTTCATTTCAATAAGAAGGTCGGAGTGTTAAGTTGGAAGCGATGTATTATCATTTTTATGCGGGAGTTGAGATTCATTTTGATATACGGTTGAGGAGGAGTTTTGTTTGGATGTGGGTGTTGATTTTAGATGCAGCTGTTACGCCGTTGAGCTCCACATTTCCAAATGCATTTACCACCTTTCTACCCTCTTAACCCGAGCCTAACATTACAACCCTTGGAAACCTCGCTCGATGTGATTTTGAGACATTTTGGGTGACGACATGCTTAGTTCTAGTAGTTTTCCTAGTGTCGATGTTTGTGAGATTATATATAGTCTCAGCGTCTTAGTGGATGCATACGGTCGAAAGTCTTTGCAAGGAGTTTGCGCCATTTTGTTCCGTCGTCTTTTATTTGTTTAATTTGCTCCCTAACTCTTCAATTTATTGAAGAGGAAGCGAGTATTGATATGATTCACTTTCGTATGAGGCGACGATGCTTGTGACTTTGAGTTGCGATTTCCTATACTAGTTTGTCCTCGTGATTATGTGCTATATTTGGGTAGTTTGCTTGAGGACAAACAAAGGTTTGGTTTGGTCAAAAATAAACCTAAGGACAACTAATTGGGTAGCTAGCGGCAGTAGGGTCGAGATCCACAGAGAGAAGGTGCAGTTAAAAGGTCGCTTAGCTAAACTAGGCTATTTCTAAGGGTAAAAAAATCGGGGTGTAGGAAAAGGACTAAAATAAGAACTATAAATAAAAGGGTATAAAAGTATATGAGAGGGAGATTAGGGCATCGGGATCAATGTGACATTAATTCAGGAACTCAACTCAAAAGGAAATGACAATCAATTGAAGCTATGCAAGTGACTAGGTTTAAGAATATGCTCTCTCGAGTCAATATTAACCTTAAGCAAATTTAGCGGGCTGTCGCAACGTACTAAACTCAACCTATGAAATACGCGTAAGTCTAGTTTTAATTCGGCTTTCTATCTTAAATTAAAACAACCTAAGTTCAATTCAATAAAGGCGTCCTTAAGTTCAATTGATAATAAAAACACGTAGGAAGAAATCAACTTGCACAAGTTCAATCAATTTAAGCAATTAAAACATGTTCCTGAACCAAATATCACAAATCACCCTAAACCCTAATTAAGAAATTAGCTACTCATGATTAAAACTAAAGCAATGCAATAATAATAATTAAACATGATAAAAGAAATAGCAATTGAAATAAACCCGGGATTAATCTTGAATTAATACGGAGTACCGACGGTTACAAGAAAACGAAATCTTGAAACTAAACTAATCTTGAGAGTCTGTAAAAGAGAGAAAACTAAGAATATCAAAAGTAAATTTAACCTAAAATAAAACCAGAAAATAAAGTATAAAAGAAAGCATAAGTCAAAGTAATTCGTCCTAATAGTATTTATACAACTTTCCTAAAAACCCAACTCGGATTAAATCAAACCCGCATAAAAGACCTACTCAGTCGGCCGGCCGGCTGCCGGTCTAGCTGACCGGCCTGACTGAACCAGCCGGTCCCTCTTCTTGGGCCGGGCCTTAGCTTCATCATTAATTGCTTGTGTTTCATTTGGGCCTTGATCTAATGCGTCCTTTATTCTTATCCCGAGCTTCAGTATAAGCTCGAGCTTGGTCTCGAAGTCTCGGTACGCGAAATGCTCCACTCAACTCAGGTTCGGCTCAGGACCGCCAAAATCTACAAAATATAAACGAGGAACATTAGTACCGCAATATATAGCAAATAGCTCCTAAAATAATAATAAACTCAACTAAATGCAAGCTAAATGCAACTGAACCGGGGGCATATAATTTATATAAATAGCGTGTATCAATCACGAGCCAATTCTTGACACAACAGCTATGAAACTCGTGACCGCAATCGAGAACAGCGACAGAAGAACCGCCCACAAACCCATCCAAACATATAGAGCAAACATCAGATTCTTCACCCTTATCGACGTGGGTCTTAGTCTGCAAGTGTTTTTCAATCATCTCCCTTCGCCATTCTTGCGCAGAGTTGTCGTTATTAGTAATGTTCAGATACTCTTGTGGCTAAACCAAATTCACCGAAATCAGATAGTGCAATTGAATGTCTATATCTTCGACGAACCTTTCGCTGTTGTCGAGGTACTCGTCTTGTTGACCGATCAGCGCATCCAACAATATCCGCACCACCTCTTCTCCGCTCACTTCAGTGACGTTCATATCATAATCCTCCATTGAAATTAAAGGAAAAATAATTTAGAGAAACAGAGTTTTTGTTTCCACAACAAAAAGTAATTCCAAACAAACTCTTTCAATAAAGAACGAATTGTAATACTACTTCTAATGGCTTTGATTCTTGAAAACTCAATTGTAATTTCGAGGGATTTATTTCACGAATTAAATTGAAATTGGAATTTGGGATGGAGGGAAAGAAAAGCTGTAACAACCTGGTTTTTCGTGACTTTAATTAAACTAAGGCGGAAAATTAATTAAGTCTATAAATTACAAAACCAGCTGTTAATCGTATTACAAACTCCATATACATAATATGAGTTTAAGATAAACAGTGTTATTCGATTACATTCTCTCAAAAAGGAGTACAAAATAAAGGTAAACCATCCCCTGCATGATTAACGTCTGACTCGGGGTACCTGCATTAAATTCTCATCATTTTCCCGCACACTCTTTCGACACATGCAATTCTAAAGCAATATGCAGTATAAATAATGAATAATAAATAAGTAAAAACAATTAGCAAGTAAACAGGTAAAACACGTAAGAGATCAATATGATTCAATCATGAATATAAATCCAATCACATATCATACAACACTCTCAACATATCATATTCCAACGATCATAAATTCAAGCCATCAAACAATATCAATCAAACAAGACAAGGAAAATACATTCTTCATACGTTAACTAATGGTTGTGCGTTAGCGGCGGAAGCATGCACGTAAACGCAATAGTAGACAGGGTACGACAGAGCGGACGTGGTCGACATACTAGACGTCCGTAGCAGGCGATCAGTACGAACAAAGCGGGCGTGTCCGACAAAGCTAAAGATACCTAAAGCGATAAGGACACCAAATCCCGAGTCTAATGTATGCATACACCACTATAGATAGGATCGTATCATACTCGCCTCGAGTAAGTAGTCACCTAATAATACGACTATCACCTTAGACGGTACTCTCAAAGGGCCGGAGTTTCCAATTACCGTAGTATGGGCTCACTGAGATATCAAGTATGCCCCATCCCCGAGGTTGAATATCCCGCACCGAAATAATACTTTATATAAAAATATTAGATCGCTTTAGCAACTCGGGAGGAGCTAAAGTCCCCATAGACGGCTACCTCATTAACTTCAATTCAAGAGTCGCGACATGGCGAACAATCCAAGTATTTTATTCAAGTAGTTCATTTCTTAATTTCTTATTTCCTCGCTCATTCAAAGTAGGTGACAATTCTCAGAACTTAAATATATCGCCTAACTTTGTATAATGAAATTTTAGTTCTAGCAGTTCTTCAGGTAAACAAAACACATAGCAAGACTTAGTTAATTATTTCGTGTCCGATTGTAAATTTTAAATATTTTTACTATTCATTATTTTCCTATTCATCGTATTTACTATTCACCGTATTTACTATTCATCGTATTTACTATTCACCGTATTTGTACGTATTTTTATACGTTTGCGTATTTTTATACTTCGTATTTTATACGTATGTGTATTCATATACTTAGTATTTATTATTATATTTCCTTTGTACTTAGTATTTTTATTTTATTTCCTTATACTTAGTATTTTCCTTTTATACTTAGTTTTCTTATACTTTACAACTACTTTTATACTTAGGATATTTTTAGGTTTTACAAAACCAACCTTTATTTTTCTAAGTATATAATTCTAGTTTTAAAGACGTTAGGTTCGTTTTGTATTTAGTGATTTTGAAATATATTTTAATCAAAGTTGTTAAGTTCATTTATACTTAGTGATTTTAAATGATATTTCAAAAGCAAAACTTGGTTAAATTTAGTCGTATACTTAACTAAAATTTAGGCGGTTTCAAATTTTAGCGAGGTTGTCGTAGTTCATTTTAAATAGTCCGTATCTCCACATCCACATTTAAGCATAGGCAGTAGCACTCGAAATGATTCATTTTAATACGTGTAACGTTTATTTTAATCGGTTTAGTTGATTCTTTTCATTAACAATCCATTATACAAAATAATATAACCCTAAATACAAATCAAATTTAGTGACTAAATGATAAATTCATTTTGATCAAATTTGACCCCAAATATATTGATTAGGCCGTAGCCCTTTTATTTATTTAGCTAACTATTTCTTTTTTTGTTTTTATTCATAATTCGTTTCTTTAACTAATTGAAATACTTAAGTGATAAAATTAAAAAGTGACAAGATTATTTTAGGTCCAATTTATTCACTAAAACCGTGGCACTTATACACTTAAGTGTTTTATTTTCGTTTTCTAATTTTATCGGTTTTTGACTTAAAGTTTTTATATACTAATTATTTAGTTAATACTAAAGTGACTTAACTAGTTTACAACTTTTTACTAATTATTTTATTTCATTTATGAATAGTGTTTTTCAACACTTTAATTTTCTATCTTTTTCATTATTGAGATTTAGCTTATTTAACTTATATAATTAGTATCTTATTTGTTTACTAGTGGATTTAAACAACAAATAAAATAAAACTTATAATCATTTTGGATCAAACTAGTCACTTAAAAGAAGAACACATGAATGTATGACTAACTTTAATATTTTTCATATGAACTCTATTTAGTCAAATTTCATATTATCGTTTTATTTTCTCAAATTTTTATAGCATGTCTAATTTACCTAAACTAATCATAATATGTTATTTAGAAAAATTAAAACTAAAAATTGGCCCAAAATTAAGGACAAAACCGTGAGCCTCTATATGTTATTCAAAATTTCTATTTTCGATTTTTATACTTCTAATTCAATAGCTAATTTACTTTATATCTTTTATGCATTTAACATGGGTGATAATCATATACAAATATTAACACACATAAATAAAAATCATTTCATACCAAAAACAATAACAAATCATCAAGAACCCAAACACTTTAAAACATGTAATTTCATAACAAATTCATTTTTAGTCCAAAACCTAAACTAGTTATATTTTCATGTTCATTTTATTACAAGTATTTTAAGCATGCAATTTACAAAAATTAAAACGAAAAATTAAACCAAAAATAATAGGGATGCCGTGTGATATACTAGGATTACACAAATGTTATTTTTCGATTTTTGTCTCCTAATTTAACATATGAATACTAGGTGATAAAATAAACTAAGCATGCATCAAAACATCATCTAGGAAAACATAAATCATTTACGAGGCGCTTATCACATAAGTGTGCGGGAGCACCTTAGGTTAGGTTAAAGAAAATGCTCCTAGCAATTGTCGGGATCGATTATGTGATCAAATTGGCTCAAGTCTAAGCCTCCACCTTGCTCCTCGTCTTTGGTTAGAAGTGGTACATAAAAATGAAACATAAGCTAAGTTAGTAATTATTTAAAGTAAGCTATACTAAAATTTCAAGTGTAGTATCATTTTTATTTTTATGTGGTGAGTAGATTTTAATTAATTTGTTTTGTGTTCAAAAATAATTACAAGTAAAAGGGGAAGTGATTACTAATTAAAATGGTGGAGAAATGACTTAAGTGCTTAAGAAAATTTAAAGGCAAGAATGAAGGTTTAAGGAAGAAATGAAATGAAGAGGATGAAGATCATAAGAATGTGGAGGATGAGGATGAGTTTTGCTTACTAGTGTTCTTGGTTTTATTAGAGAGAAAAGTAGTATGTTTTTATTTGTGTTTGTGTGTTGTATGCAAAGTGTAGTAATAAAATTTCATACTAGTGAACTTGTAGTATAAGGGTAATGTAAGGTGTGTAAGGAAAAGGAAGCATGTGTGTAAGAAGGGTAAGAGCATGCTTGGACAAGTGAAGAAGCATGGGTGTAAGACATGTAAGGTGTGTGTAAGAGAAAGGAAGAAAAAGAAGGCAAGGCATGCTCTTGTGTAAGAGGCAAAGAGCATGCTTGCAAAGGTGGTGGATGGTGTAGGAAAAAGGGAAGCATGTGTGTAAGCAAAATGGAAGAGAATAGAGTGAGCTAGGGTGCCCATTTTCTCGGCCAACATGGTGAGCCTTTGGCTCGATTTTCGTTTTTGAAATTTTCGATTTGCGCGCACGTGAAAAGTCTCGAAATGAAATGTATAGTCTTAAAATAATGTTTAGAAGTAAGATCGAAAATAAAAATGAAAATAAACCTCAAAACGAATTCAAACAAAAATTGGGTACTAGGTCCTCGAAATTTTGAAATAAAATCTTATTTGATCGAAATACTTATTTTTTTTCGTTGAATGTTATTGAATTAAATCATTATACTCAAACGTCAAAAAGTTTATCAGTTTAGGCTTAGTGTAACTCCATATATCGAGTTTTAGTGAATGTGTTAGTTAAATCAAGGTGGAATAGTAATTTGATATTATTAGTATATGTTGTGTTAGTAATAATCAATATGATTAAGCCTAAGCTACTTTAATTAGGTTTGGATTATGAATAATTATATTTAAGAAAAGATTAGGTGACTTAATCACATTTAGGTGGCTTGGCCATTTAGTCAACGTTTGACCTCGATTTGCGTGCCAAAATTTGTCGTGGATTCATCATTTGATTTATCGAGTTCGAATATGTAAAAATAAAGTTCAAATTCAAAGTATATCAAAATGGTTTTAATTTAGGTGCGATAATACTTGTAGTGTATTGTAAATGTTGACCTTTATAGAATTTTGAATTGTATTTTTTTTTGAATTCTAAAGTTGATACAATATACTTTATTTTTCAAAAATTTTATATTTGAACTTAGGAACTTTAGCATTATTTGGCGAAAAAAATTCATTTATTTTTATTATAAGGAAAAAGGATGAATTTAATCTAAGGAATTAAATTCTTTTATAAAAATGTGTTTCAAAAAACACGGGGTGTTACAATCCTACCCCCTTAAGAAAAGTTTCGTCCCCGAAACTTGGATAGAGTGTACTACTGCTCGAGGTTTAAACAAAGCAGTTAGAGAGAATATTGAGATTTTACAAATTTGGATAATAACATTTGGTTTTGTTGGATTAAGGCTTTTTGAAAAGTTGAGTTTCCAAATTAATATCGAAACGTTGGATAGAGGAAAATATTGGAGAATAAAATCGTGTTTGATTTTATTAATGTGACATTTAAATAAATATAGAAATGTTGCTGGAATGTTATTTTTGAAATTGACTTGAAAGAGGTCCACAAAAAGGTAGGGCCTAGAAGTTTTGTACGGATTTAATGAAATCAAAATAATAAGAGTCTTAGGAACAAAAATATTTTATTTAGTTTTGAAAATACAAGTTAACCATAATAGTTTGAAAATAAGAAATTTCAGATTTTAGTAGGACTTTAATATAGTCAAAATATAGTCCTACCCCCTTAAAAAGTTTTAAACGTATATACCTAATATTATTATTGTTACTTTTAATGGCCACTCAATCAAGATATATAGCCCTAAGGAAAAGAACGGCAATTAGGAAGAATGGATAAAAATCGTAGTGGTCCTGAGGAGAATATGAGCTTTATTGAAATTAGGGGAAATATTGGTTATCGTTGGATGGTTCAATAAAATTTTTAGAGAATTATGGATAACCTTGTTGACATAGCTCATTTTCTTAAGTTTATTATTATAATGTTATTAGATGAAACGGAAATGTTATAAATCATATTTCGGGTAAGATTGAAAATTTATAATAAGGGATGACTTAAAAATATAAAATTTTGTATATATTTCTAAAATAGAGTAAATAGTAGAAACGAAACAATTTCAAAGGTTTTAGAAATAAAGGAATGAAAAGTTTGAACCATGAAGTTTCAAAAGTAATTCAATTTACGTTACAAAGATTTTACGTAACAAGCAATAAATTTTCAAAAGTATTTTTATAGAGGACGTATGAAAACAAATTTTTAGGAGTATATTAAGAGGTTGATAAGAATTTGAAATGTAGGAGATCATAAAGGCAATTTGTGTGATGAATTGAAATTCGTACAACATTGTACTTTGTAGAACAAGAATATTTTTACCCTTTTGTAGAGGTATACTAGTTTGATTTGTTTGGGTTTTGTGAGTTTGGATTGTTTGGTAACTTTGGGGGAATTAAGAGATAATGAAGCTTCCGTATCGGATAAAATAACAGTAGGTATAGGATTTGACTAGGGATTTACCGGTTATGCTGTCAACATCGATAATGCCTTCAGCACCTTCTTCTGATCCTGTCAGGACGTACACGCGTCCTTGAACCTTCACTACCGGGCGGTGGTCCCGCGTTTGTCTTCGCAACTGCACTTTTTGGGCATTCATTTGACTTGTGCCCCACTATTTTGCAGAAAACATACTACCTGGTTCTCCATTACATTGTTTCCCTGGGTGATTCGCTTGTCGGCATCTGCGACAATCGCTTCAGGCCCTCGTGAATTTGTGGATTGTCCTTGCGACGAAAGTTGTGGGGTTTCGATTGAAGTTCTGGGATCCGCCCTGGTTCTTGTTACGGTTGTCTGAACCCTGATAACTCGGGCGATTGAAAAGTGGTTTGTGGATAAGGCTAGCACTCGCCACAGGTGGCGTGAACGTCTTCTTCTTCTTCTTCTCCTCAGCTTCTCTCTTCTGGATGGGTGCCCAGATACACGTTGCCTTTTCGTAGGCTTCAAATAAGCTCTTACAAATGAACCCGCCATGTTTATCCTCGTGTTATTGTCCATGCCTCAGACGTAACGAGTTGCGAAGTTCCTCCTCGCTAGTCAATATCTTAGGAGCAAACTTGGACAGCCTCCCGATATTTTTCTCGTAAGCTTGTAGGGTCATTTCACCTGGTTAGATTCCTAAACTCTTCTTCTTTTTCCCACTTCGACTCTTCCCAAAGTACTTGTTTTCTAATAGTGTCTTAAACTCGCTCCAGCTTATAGAGTCTTAGGGGAATTGGGCTTTGATTAGGCGCCACCAACTATTTGCCTCTCCTTCAAATAGTACGCTACCACGTTCACCATTTCGTTCGGTGGTGTCTTGCTTAGTTCTAGCAATTTCTCCATCTCCTCGATCCATTCTGTCAAGACCGTGGGGTTGACAGAGCCAGTATATGGTTGGGGTCTATGTTTGGAGAATCTCTCAAATGCGGATTGGTTATTCCCGCCACCCTGATATTGGTGTGTATTCTGAGCGATTTTCATTATTGCATCCTCGAAACCTCTCCTTCTTGCCTCCTCTTCGAGGAATTGTTGGTTGAGGTCATGGTTAGGAATACCGTTTGCATCCATTCTGAAAAATGTTAAACTGTATGAAATTGAGTAGTTCCAAAAGAAGCATATTATATAATACAAGATAGAAATTGGTTACATCGACTTAGAGTAGCAAAATGCAACTAATACATTTCATAGGAAGGTAACTGAAAGTAGAATGTAGGGACAACGCCTCCTAATAGTACTACACAGATACACTGAGGTTAGGTAGTTAAAATCCAAAGATTTTCCAAAATGTTGTCTGATCTAGTAGTTAATAGGGCTAACTGGATCTAGAGCCCATTTGAAGACTCCGCATCGCTGACTTCCTGCTCATCATCATCAAAGGTGTGTCCCTCAGTAATGGCACGGCATGCGAGTCTGAGGCCGCATTTGAAGGAAAACCACCCGTGAAACTTTCCTCCTCCAACTGTAGATATGTGGCGCACCGTAAGCCACCAATAAAGAGCTTCGCCTCTGAGGAATCTCTGGCCGACGTATTTTCCACTCTTCATGAACTCCCGCCTCAACGAACTTCGCTTCCATCTCATGTATCCAACTCACACAAGTGTCGCGGTCCCTCGCGAATTTGGCGCGAGGATTTTCCGAGAATTTCATAGGCCGCAACTCGACACTCGCATTTCGGCCCAAGCTCGGGAGTAATGTAACGCATAGGAATGGCACGTAGAGCGCTCTTCTTCCAGTTGATCGAGCGATGGTTCCTTCCGTCTCCGCATGTTGGTGCATCGCCGGTTGATGACATCTACGAGGGATTTTAAGGAAAGGAGTCAAACAACAACCAAGATATTGTTTGAACGGAAATAAAATGGCTATTAAGAGAATATAAATTTTTGATCGAACAAAAACAGGATTAACAAGGGTTTAAGAATTTTATTAGTGAATAGGTTAAGGATTTAGTAGATGTCTTTACTTCATATAGCCTGGTACTCCTTCAGTGTTTCATTTCTCGAGAGTTAAGTTTATTAACTCGATTTTATATCCGAGGATAGTTGTTAGTTTTAGTCAGTCACATCAGCAAGTAGCAAGTATACGATAGTTAGTGTATTTTATTTTAGGTCAGTAATTCGTCTATTTACAAAGGTTGGTCCTTAATGTTTCTACCCATCCTCACTTTTAAAGCGTTCTAAGTTATTATTTTAGCGATCTAAGATTTCTAATTCATTATTTGATCCTATTAGTCTATGCCTGACATACGATATGAATGTCTGGCCCAGGTGTCGTCTCGCTATGTGAGATAACTTTAAGTCATTCACGGTCGCAAGACAGCTTTGATACCAACTGTAACAACCTGGTTTTTCGTGACTTTAATTAAACTAAGGCGGAAAATTAATTAAGTCTATAAATTACAAAACCAGCTGTTAATCGTATTACAAACTCCATATACATAATATGAGTTTAAGATAAACAGTGTTATTCGATTACATTCTCTCAAAAAGGAGTACAAAATAAAGGTAAACCATCCCCTGCATGATTAACGTCTGACTCGGGGTACCTGCATTAAATTCTCATCATTTTCCCGCACACTCTTTCGACACATGCAATTCTAAAGCAATATGCAGTATAAATAATGAATAATAAATAAGTAAAAACAATTAGCAAGTAAACAGGTAAAACACGTAAGAGATCAATATGATTCAATCATGAATATAAATCCAATCACATATCATACAACACTCTCAACATATCATATTCCAACGATCATAAATTCAAGCCATCAAACAATATCAATCAAACAAGACAAGGAAAATACATTCTTCATACGTTAACTAATGATTGTTCGTTAGCGAGGCGGAAGCATGCAGACGTAAAACGCAATAGTAGACAGGGCCGAACAGAGCGGACGTGGCTGACATACTAGACGTCCGCTACAGCGTTTATCAGTACGAACAAAGCGGGCGTGTCCGACAAAGCTAAAGATACCTAAAGCGATAAGGACAGCCAAATCCCGAGTCTAATGTATGCATACACCACTATAGATAGGATCGTATCATACTCGCCCTCGAGTAAGTAGTCACCTAATAATACGACTATCACCTTAGACGGGTACTCTCGGGTGGCCGAGTTTCCAATTACCGTAGTATGGGCTCACTGAGATATCAAGTATGCCCCATCCCTGGGGTTGAATATCCCGCACCGAAATAATACTTTATATAAAGATATTAGATCGCCTTTAGCAACTCTGGGTGGGTGCTAAAGACCCCATAGACGGCTATCTCATTAACTTCAATTCAAGAGTCGCGACATGGCGAACAATCCAAGTATTTTATTCAAGTAGTTCATTTCTTAATTTCTTATTTCCTCGTTCATTCAAAGTAGGTGACAATTACAGAACTTAAATATATCGTCTAACTTTGTATAATGAAATTTTAGTTCTAGCAGCTCTTCTGTAAACAAAACACATAGAAAGACTTAGTTAATTATTTGGAGTCCGTTTGTAAATTTTAAATATTTTTACTATTCATTATTTTACTATTCATCGTATTTACTATTCACCGTATTTACTATTCATCGTATTTACTATTCACCGTATTTGTACGTATTTTTATACGTTTGCGTATTTTTATACTTCGTATTTTATACGTATGTGTATTCATATACTTAGTATTTATTATTATATTTCCTTTGTACTTAGTATTTTTATTTTATTTCCTTATACTTAGTATTTTCCTTTTATACTTAGTTTTCTTATACTTTACAACTACTTTTATACTTAGGATATTTTTAGGTTTTACAAAACCAACCTTTATTTTTCTAAGTATATAATTCTAGTTTTAAAGACGTTAGGTTCGTTTTGTATTTAGTGATTTTGAAATATATTTTAATCAAAGTTGTTAAGTTCATTTGTACTTAGTGATTTTAAATGATATTTCAAAAGCAAAACTTGGTTAAATTTAGTCGTATACTTAACTAAAATTTAGGCGGTTTCAAATTTTAGCGAGGTTGTCGTAGTTCATTTTAAATAGTCCGTATCTCCACATCCACATTTAAGCATAGGCAGTAGCACTCGAAATGATTCATTTTAATACGTGTAACGTTTATTTTAATCGGTTTAGTTGATTCTTTTCATTAACAATCCATTATACAAAATAATATAACCCTAAATACAAATCAAATTTAGTGACTAAATGATAAATTCATTTTGATCAAATTTGACCCCAAATATATTGATTAGGCCGTAGCCCTTTTATTTATTTAGCTAACTATTTCTTTTTTTGTTTTTATTCATAATTCGTTTCTTTAACTAATTGAAATACTTAAGTGATAAAATTAAAAAGTGACAAGATTATTTTAGGTCCAATTTATTCACTAAAACCGTGGCACTTATACACTTAAGTGTTTTATTTTCGTTTTCTAATTTTATCGGTTTTTGACTTAAAGTTTTTATATACTAATTATTTAGTTAATACTAAAGTGACTTAACTAGTTTACAACTTTTTACTAATTATTTTATTTCATTTATGAATAGTGTTTTTCAACACTTTAATTTTCTATCTTTTTCATTATTGAGATTTAGCTTATTTAACTTATATAATTAGTATCTTATTTGTTTACTAGTGGATTTAAACAACAAATAAAATAAAACTTATAATCATTTTGGATCAAACTAGTCACTTAAAAGAAGAACACATGAATGTATGACTAACTTTAATATTTTTCATATGAACTCTATTTAGTCAAATTTCATATTATCGTTTTATTTTCTCAAATTTTTATAGCATGTCTAATTTACCTAAACTAATCATAATATGTTATTTAGAAAAATTAAAACTAAAAATTGGCCCAAAATTAAGGACAAAACCGTGAGCCTCTATATGTTATTCAAAATTTCTATTTTCGATTTTTATACTTCTAATTCAATAGCTAATTTACTTTATATCTTTTATGCATTTAACATGGGTGATAATCATATACAAATATTAACACACATAAATAAAAATCATTTCATACCAAAAACAATAACAAATCATCAAGAACCCAAACACTTTAAAACATGTAATTTCATAACAAATTCATTTTTAGTCCAAAACCTAAACTAGTTATATTTTCATGTTCATTTTATTACAAGTATTTTAAGCATGCAATTTAAAAAAATTAAAACGAAAAATTAAACCAAAAATAATAGGGATGCCGTGTGATATACTAGGATTACACAAATGTTATTTTTCGATTTTTGTCTCCTAATTTAACATATGAATACTAGGTGATAAAATAAACTAAGCATGCATCAAAACATCATCTAGGAAAACATAAATCATTTACGAGGCGCTTATCACATAAGTGTGCGGGAAGCACCTTAGGTTAGGTTAAAGAAAATGCTCCTAGCAATTGTCGGGATCGATTATGTGATCAAATTGGCTCAAGTCTAAGCCTCCACCTTGCTCCTCGTCTTTGGTTAGAAGTGGTACATAAAAATGAAACATAAGCTAAGTTAGTAATTATTTAAAGTAAGCTATACTAAAATTTCAAGTGTAGTATCATTTTTATTTTTATGTGGTGAGTAGATTTTAATTAATTTGTTTTGTGTTCAAAAATAATTACAAGTAAAAGGGGAAGTGATTACTAATTAAAATGGTGGAGAAATGACTTAAGTGCTTAAGAAAATTTAAAGGCAAGAATGAAGGTTTAAGGAAGAAATGAAATGAAGAGGATGAAGATCATAAGAATGTGGAGGATGAGGATGAGTTTTGCTTACTAGTGTTCTTGGTTTTATTAGAGAGAAAAGTAGTATGTTTTTATTTGTGTTTGTGTGTTGTATGCAAAGTGTAGTAATAAAATTTCATACTAGTGAACTTGTAGTATAAGGGTAATGTAAGGTGTGTAAGGAAAAGGAAGCATGTGTGTAAGAAGGGTAAGAGCATGCTTGGACAAGTGAAGAAGCATGGGTGTAAGACATGTAAGGTGTGTGTAAGAGAAAGGAAGAAAAGAAGGCAAGGCATGCTCTTGTGTAAGAGGCAAAGAGCATGCTTGCAAAGGTGGTGGATGGTGTAGGAAAAAGGGAAGCATGTGTGTAAGCAAAATGGAAGAGAATAGAGTGAGCTAGGGTGCCCATTTTCTCGGCCAACATGGTGAGCCTTTGGCTCGATTTTCGTTTTGAAATTTTCGATTTCTTGGCCATACGTGAAAAGTCTCGAAATGAAATGTATAGTCTTAAAATAATGTTTAGAAGTAAGATCGAAAATAAAAATGAAAATAAACCTCAAAACGAATTCAAACAAAAATTGGGTACTAGGTCCTCAAATTTTGAAATAAAATCTTATTTGATCGAAATACTTATTTTTTTCGTTGAATGTTATTGAATTAAATCATTATACTCAAACGCCAAAAAGTTTATCGCTTTAGGCTTAGTGTAACTCCATATATCGAGTTTTAGTGAATGTGTTAGTTAAATCAAGGTGGAATAGTAATTTGATATTATTAGTATATGTTGTGTTAGTAATAATCAATATGATTAAGCCTAAGCTACTTTAATTAGGTTTGGATTATGAATAATTATATTTAAGAAAAGATTAGGTGACTTAATCACATTTAGGTGGCTTGGCCATTTAGTCAACGTTTGACCTCGATTTGCGTGCCAAAATTTGTCGTGGATTCATCATTTGATTTATCGAGTTCGAATATGTAAAAATAAAGTTCAAATTCAAAGTATATCAAAATGGTTTTAATTTAGGTGCGATAATACTTGTAGTGTATTGTAAATGTTGACCTTTATAGAATTTTGAATTGTATTTTTTTTTGAATTCTAAAGTTGATACAATATACTTTATTTTTCAAAAATTTTATATTTGAACTTAGGAACTTTAGCATTATTTGGCGAAAAAAATTCAGACGTATTTTTATTATAAGGAAAAAGGATGAATTTAATCTAAGGAATTAAATTCTTTTATAAAAATGTGTTTCAAAAAACACGGGGTGTTACAAAAGCGCAGGAAGTTGATTAAATAGAAGTAGGAATTAGAGAGTAACGATAACTTTCAAATTTTCAAATTTACTGCGTTTTTTTGGCGCAAAGAGCTGAAGACCGTTAAACCTATCGAAATTACGCGGTAATGTAGGGTGTTTGGCGGTGGGTAATTTTTTTGGACATTTATGCCCTTTTTGTTTTTTACTCCGTACTATTTTACCTTTTTTTTTTTTTTTTTTTTTTCTGGGGAGTTTAATTTATCTTGTGTGTGTGTGATGTAAATAATTTAATTTGTGGACAGGTAAAGTGATTGGGAAAAAAATAAAAGGAAGGTGATTTAATAATTTCCACCCTGCAATTTAAAAGTAAGATTTAAAATTTTTTTGCCTTTTGAAAGTTTTTTTTAAAGTCTCCCATTTTTTATGAGAATTATATAAAAATTTTAGTAATTTTAAACTCAAGTGAATTTTATATGAAATTATTAAATTGTCCTAATTGATGAAACCCAAATAGTCATGATCAAGATGGGTCAAGCAAAAGCCCAAAAGCAAGGGGAAGAATGACGTTGAAGCGTGGACTAAGACTATGTTTATTTGTAGGTTTGGTTAACCTACCTTCAACTAGGTTTAGAATTAAAATATTAATTTTTATTTTCTAAACCTACCTCAAACCTACTTCACTTTTGTAACACTTTATTGGTAGGTTTACAAATATACATACCTAACTTATTTTATTCACATTTAATCATATTCTAAAAACTTACTTTTTTAATATTGAGTTTTAGTAAAATTTTGAAAAAAAAAAATAATATTAAAAAATTTTCACATAATATATTTGGATTAATTAAATTTAAATTATAAATTAAAAAACAAACATTGCTAAAATTAATAAGGTAACGAAAGTATGTCAAGATTGGTCTCTAATCGTAGGGAATGATTTAATATGAACATTTATATATATTTTATATTATTTTGTTTTACAAATTTGAAAATATAAGCAATTTTTAAGAATATACAAAATGTTTTAATGCTAGAACTAATCAAATCATGCCATTTGTACTAGGTTTAGAAGTTTTGAAGTAGGTCTAAATTGGATCTAGTTGAAAGTAGGTTTAGAATTTTATTTTAGTTTTCCTTTTTTTTCTAACTTTTTTTTTTGTCTAAACCTAGTTGTAGACCTAGTTGCAAACCTACCAATAAACATGGTCTAAAGTCAGCATCAATCATCTACCTTTAAGGAGAATAACACTCAGTCAATAACAGCAGCACTTATACTCCCAGTGTAACAACCTGGTTTTTAGTCGACTTTAATTACTAAGGCGGAAATTAATTAAGTCTTAAACCAGCGTCATTAACTATACATAAAAGCCCAAATGTTACAAACATCGTGCAAGAGTTGATTAAAAACAACTCTAAGTACGGAAATTAAAAGGAGTAGCGTTATATATATTACATATCTCTCAAAAGTAACAAAAGCAAAGCGTAAAAACGTCTCGTGGCCCCATCCAAAATCCAGCTCCTGGTCCACGATCGTCCTGCACAATAAACTATGGGGGGATGCCCGCTGAGCGGACAGTGACTAGCTATGCTCATACTTACCCTCGATTTCAATTACTTTGGTTTATTACTATCGCTTTATAATTATAACGTTATGATAAAAACGTAAACATGCTTATTACAAATAGCATATAAAGACATATAAGTCATAATAAGCATGCGGTTTAAAGCGATAAATCATATAAGCATGATATTCAGTTATGAAAGCAATTAACATATAATATCATAGCAATAGTGTCACAAATAATTCAACAGGATTACAACGCGATATCAGATCGCAAACATACATACGTATTGTATCATTCTCATCATGCAGACTCGATTCAATTCAGAAACTTGTGGTCTTTAATTTTCGAAAATGGTACACACTCGTTCTCATTTAATTCAAACAACAAACAACACATACTGCTTACGAGCCTGACCACTGAGTAGGTCTTTGTACTGATCGATCAGATCTCACTTCCATAGTGCAGAGACTTACTCGACTCGTAAACCACGCCGAATACTATAATACTTGCATCTCATCCTCTAGTGTTCGAAATGATTCAACTTCGATACAATCTCGCCAAGTAATCTTTACGCAGGTAAGAACGAATGCTAGTGTCGCCCACTAAGAACGAAACACGGCAAGGAGACAGAACCGTGAGATGACAATCGCAATAAGGTCACTATGGGCCTCGATAACTTTAGCGAAATAGGGAATAAAACCCTAGTCTAGTATGCATACACTAATATCCAATTTAAGAGTAGGCTATGCTATTCATAGAGCACCTTAACTCAGGATAAAACGACTATTTCCTAAAGCCCCACCCACTAAGAGTTGAATTTTTCATTATCTTGTACTTAATGTGCTATACGACTTAAGGCGTAACGGCATGAGCAGGATGCACAAAGCATAATACTACGGCTATACCACACTATTCGGGATGACAATCGCAATAAGGCCGAGATAGTGGCCCGCTACAAGACTATCTTAACCCCACTTCACTCACGATTGACGCTTTTCATATCCGGGAGGCCCAAGCTTGACCTTTTATTTAAACATACTCATGATTTATTATTTATTTGATATTCCATATCACATGTTACTGTACTCTCCTACCTCGCCACAAACGCTTTATTTGAATGGTAGGTTTCATATGATCACATAACACATTCGCTTATTATTTGTAGTGTTGTTAATTATTAACGTTTTTAAATTTCTAAATTGAAACGTTTATTATTAGGTCCAGTTTTATTTAAGTGTTTTTCAAAACACTTTAAGTCATTTACTTATTCATTTTAAATTTTTCTATACTTAGTAAAATTTTCAATTATTTTCAGTATTTCACTATTCACTTTTCACTATTCACTATTCACTATTCACTGTATTTTATACGTATTTTTATACGTATTCGTATTTTTATACTTCGTATTCTATTTGTATTTTTATACTTATACGTATTCTTATACTTGTACGTATTTTTATATTTATACGTATTTTTATACTTAGATATTTTAGTATAATACTAAACTTGTTTTTATTTCCTAAGTATAGATTTTTAGTTTCAAAGTCGTTAGGTTCGTTTTGTACTTAGGCGATTTTTGAAAATATTCTAAAGTCTAGTTTTAAAAATGTTAAGTTCGGTTTGTATTTAGTCATTTATGAAAATATTCGAAAGTCATAGTTTTAAAAACGTTAAGTTCATTTTGTATTTAGTCATTTATGAAAATATTCTAAAATTCTAGTTTTAAAAACGTTAAGTTCGGTTTATAAAAGGTGATCAATGATATTTATTTTAAAACGAGACTCAGTTAAATTTAGTCGTCTATCTATTTAAGTTAGTGATAGTATCGTGGATGATTCATTTATAGTCCGTATGTCCAAGCTCAATAATCCAATAGCAAAGGTAGTAACACACGATTTAATTCATTTTTATAACGGTTACTCATTTTTTTATCGGTTTAACATAATTCATTTATAATCAAAACGATTTACACAAAAATTCAATTCTAATTACTATTTAACTTTAGTGACTTAGTGATAATTTCATTTTGGTCAAATTTAGTCAATTTAAAGTATAGATGCCGTGTAGTTTCATTTAATATCAAAATTGATTTATTTCTTTTAATTTCTTAATTCTAACTTATTAATTATTAATTAAATTATATTAACAATAAACTAAAAAGTGATAAAACAAATTTTAACCCTAAAATTAGCAAAAATGCCGTGAGCAACAATAGTAGTGTTCAAATTTTCATTTTTCGATTTTATCGGTTTTTAACTTAAAGTCTTTATATTTTAATTATTCTAATTATACTAAAACGATTTAAACTAAAATGAAATTTACTAAAAATTTCATTTATAATTATGAATAGTGTTTTTCATCACTTTAATTTTCTAACTTTTTAATCCAAATGATTTATAATGTTTTAAGTTATTTATAACATAATACTAACAATGTATAAAAACAATAACCAAACATAAACACAAAATAATAACAAACATAAACTAAAACAAAATCAAAGAGAGTAAAATGAAGAACACACATGAACATCAACTTGAAGATTTCAAGAACACATAAACTAGCTCAAGAACACCCTTTTTTGATTTTAACAACTTATATTTTATTTTCCTAATTTAATTTTTTTCACATGAACACATCTATTTTAACTAACTTATTCTAACATATTATTTACAAAAATTAAAAGTGAAAATTTATTAAAAAAAAAATAGGGAAAACCGTGAGTTGTAGTATATATATAATAATTTTCATTTTCGATTTTTAATCACTTTAAACTCATTTCTAATATTTCACATAATTTTTATATAACATTACTACTCTAATAAAACATAACTAAACATAAAAATCATGTGAACATAAATTAAAATGCTCAAAATTAATTTAACTAACATATGAACAATATTACTACAAATACACTATTATCATTATTACTTATTTATTATCATTTTATTATACAACACATAAACATATAAGCACACATAAATGATGTTTAACATATTTAACATAATTTTCATACTCATAAAATTATAATAACAAAACAAACTAATTTACTAAAAAGGATAATACAAGACAACGCTAGTCACCTTAATTAGGATGTTAATCGTCGGGATCTAAAATAAATTTTAGATCGGAATTTCTTCACCCATATTACCCATATACTTCACCCATAAAATCCAAAAGTTAGCTCCTAATATACCCACTAATTAACTAGAACACTTATGATTTATTAGAAATATTATTAAGGTTTTTATTTTAGAGGTTTTTGGAAAGAAATGGATGAAAATGAAAGAAAAATAAATGGAGGAAATGAAGAGGAAAGCCACGGCATTTGTGGGGATGACAAAGTGATTTTGGTGCACTTGTGAAATTGTAGTATAAGTTAGACATAAATTAGGTGATAAGGTTTAGATTTTTGTTTTATTTAAAGTTTAATTAATATGTAAATAAGACAACATCATCACATTAAGCCTCATAAGTCCTCATTACTATTTGGGGTAGTAATTGTCCCCTAGATATTTTTAAAAAGTTTTTACGAAATAAATCGGGTTTAAAAAGTCGGGCGTCAAAAGCGATAAAAGTTAATGTGTGCGCGTTTGACAATTTTTCGAAATATCTCTACTTTAATATTTTAAGACTAAAATATTTTATTTACTATTGAAGAAAATATTTAAAAGTGACGGAAATGAAAATGGTAATATTAAAGTAGTAGTATTGTATTTGTATAAGTATTTTTATTAAAAGTATAAACTTTAAATTTAAATACATAAAAAATAAAAATGATGATGGAAATTTTAAAGTTGTAAGAAAATTTGGTTTTGTGTAAGAAAAATGGAAGAGGATAGAAATTTGACTAAGGTGACCAAAAGTCAAAAGTTTATTTTTCGGCTCGATTTTCAATTCTTGAAATTTTCGATTTGCGCGATCGCAGAAAGTTTCAAAATAAAAGATATGATCTTAAAATAGTACTTTAAAATAAAATCGGAATTAAAAATAAAACTAATTTTTAAAAGGTACTAAATATAAATATCGGGTTTTAATCCTTGAAATTTTGAATAAAAATTTCCTAGGTCGAAATATTTATTTTTTTCGTTGAATGTTATAGATTTAAAGATTTATATTCAAACGTCAAAAATTTAATCAATTTAAATTAGGTGTGACTTCAAATATCGACAATTTAGAAAAAACTAGTTTAATGAAAATGAAATAGTAATTAGATATTAATATAATATGATTTATAAATAAAAATCAAAATGATTATATTTTGATGTTAAGTTTACTTTTCCAAAATTAAAAAGAAAGTGGAAGATGATAAGATGGTTTGATTTTTGATTTGCGTGTTTGAAATTGTTGACCCGAATTTCAGACACGGAAAAGTATAAGTGTTCATTTTTATAAAAATTTGAAATGTGTTTCTTTTTCAATTCTGAATATAATAGAACAAACTTTATTTTTCAAAATTTTTAAATTTGTACTTAGGAAAATTTAATATCATTTGGCGAAAAAAATTCAGACGCATTTTTATATATAATAAAGAAAAAGGATGAATTTAATTTAAGGAATTAAATTCTTTTATCAAATTGTGTTAAAATAACACGGGGTGTTACAAACCTACCCCCTTAAGAAAAGTTTCGTCCCGAAACTTGAATAGAGTGGATAATCATCAAGTTGTGCAAGACAGTTAGAGAGAATACCAAGATCTTACAAGTTTTGACAATGATATTTTATTTTGGTAGAATAAAACTTTTCAAAAAGTTTGAAATTCTGAATTATTATCAAGGTGTTAGATAGAGTGGAAAGATTGTAGGATATAAACATTTTATATTTATAAATAGAATATTTTGAAATAATATAGAAATATTGCTAGATTGCTATTTCTGAAATCGATTTCAAAGGGATTTTCAAAAAGGTGGGGCTTAGAAGTTTTTGTACGGAATTACTTTAAATTAAAATTATAAGGGTTTTAAAATAAAACAAATTTTAATTTTATTTGAAGTTAAAGATATAGTTTAAAATTGGTTGAAAATAATGATTTTGAATTTTAAAGTTTAATCAATGATTTTTAAAACATCATATTTTGTCCTACCCCCTTAAGAAAATTTTAAACATATATTTACGCAGTTTAAGTAGAAAAGATAAAAATTCATTTCAGAGGTTAGAAATTTGGAAAAGGTATTGATAAGTTGCAAAATTTGAAAATAATCAAATTCGATAGTATAAGGTAAAGAATATACAATTAAAAACAAAACATTTTCAAAGATACTGAAAATTGAGAAATAAATTTTAAGGACCAATTGAATAAGTTTCAAATATGTGTTAAAAGGGAAAACATGAAAGTTCATTTTAGAGTATAATTAGAATTTTATAAATTTTCAAGATCTTATAAATTTTAAAAGAGATGGTAAGTTTAAGAGGTTTAAAATGTAATAAAATTTGAAGGTTTTTGAGAATCAATCAAAAGAAGTTTAAGGAATTGACATGCAAAAATAAAATCATTTTGCGAGATTAAGGAAGAAGAATGAAAGTTCATTTGAGAAATAGTTATTAGAAATTATAGGTTTAGGAAATTAGAGAGTTAGAAGGGAAAGGTTTAAGAGGTTAAAAATTTTTAAACGAGAACGAAATAAAAATTTTAGTTAAAGAGGATAATTAGATGGAGTTATAGAAATCCTTCCTGCGATAGAAATCTTTGAGATCTTGAACATCTCATCAGTTGTAAGGTTCTTGATGCGTCCTGTTGTTGCGTTTGAGGTCTTGTCGTCATGTATTTGATTAAAGGCTTCGTTCTTCGATAATTAAATTTATTACTTAGATTTTATATCCGAGGATAGTTGTTAGTTTAGTCAGTCACTTCAGCAAGTAGCAAGCATACGCGAGTTAGTGTATTTTATTTTGAGGGAAGTAGTTTGTTATATTTAAAAATCCTAAGTCTATGGTCACCCAAGATTTCTACCCATCCTCACACTTTAAAGCGATTTGAAGTTTATTATTTAAGTGATCTAAAAGAAAAATCTAATTTATTATTTGGTCCTATTAGTCTATGCCTGACATACAATATGAATGTCTGGCCCAGGTGTCTCTCGTTAGGTAAACATAAATCGCATTAGGCAATTCATGTTACGGTCACGAGTCGACTCGATACTAATCAGAATAACCTGGTTTTTAGTCGACTTTAATTACTAAGGCGGAAATTAATTAAGTCTTAAACCAGCGTCATTAACTATACATAAAAGCCCAAATGTTACAAACATCGTGCAAGAGTTGATTAAAAACAACTCTAAGTACGGAAATTAAAAGGAGTAGCGTTATATATATTACATATCTCTCAAAAGTAACAAAAGCAAAGCGTAAAAACATCTCGTGGCCCCATCCAAAATCCAGCTCCTGGTCCACGATCGTCCTGCACAATAAACTATGGGGGGATGCCCGCTGAGCGGACAGTGACTAGCTATGCTCATACTTACCCTCGATTTCAATTACTTTGGTTTATTACTATCGCTTTATAATTATAACGTTATGATAAAAACGTAAACATGCTTATTACAAATAGCATATAAAGACATATAAGTCATAATAAGCATGCGGTTTAAAGCGATAAATCATATAAGCATGATATTCAGTTATGAAAGCAATTAACATATAATATCATAGCAATAGTGTCACAAATAATTCAACAGGATTACAACGCGATATCAGATCGCAAACATACATACGTATTGTATCATTCTCATCATGCAGACTCGATTCAATTCAGAAACTTGTGGTTTTTAATTTTCGAAAATGGTACACACTCGTTCTCATTTAATTCAAACAACAAACAACACATACTGCTTACGAGCCTGACCACTGAGTAGGTCTTTGTACTCTGATCGATTGCATCTCACTTCCATAGTGCAGAGACTTACTCGACTCGTAAACCACGCCGAATACTATAATACTTGCATCTCATCCTCTAGTGTTCGAAATGATTCGAACTTCAGATACAATCTCGTCAAGTAATCTTTACGCAGGGTAAGAACGAATGCTAGTGTCACGCCCACTAAGAACGAAACACGGCAAGGAGACAGAACCGTGAGATGACAATCGCAATAAGGTCACTATGGTCTGATAACTTTAGCGAAATAGGGGAATAAAACCCTAGTCTAGTATGCATACACTAATATCCAATTTAAGAGTAGGCTATGCTATTCATAGAGCACCTTAACTCAGGATAAAACGACTATTTCCTAAAGCCTGACCCACTAAGAGTTGAATTTTTCATTATCTTGTACGGAACAGGCTATACGACTTAAGGCGTAACGGCATGAGCAGGATGCACAAAGCATAATACTGCCGGCTATACCACACTATTCGGGATGACAATCGCAATAAGGCCGAGATAGTGGCGTCCGCTACAAGACTATCTTAACCCCACTTCACTCACGATTGACGTTTTCATATCTGAGGCCCAAGCTTGACCTTTTATTTAAACATACTCATGATTTATTATTTATTTGATATTCCATATCACATGTTACTAGACTCTCCTAGTCTCAGCGTCAAACGTTTTATTTGAATGGTAGGTTTCATATGATCACATAACACATTCGTTTATTATTTGTAGTGTTGTTAATTATTAACGTTTTTAAATTTCTAAATTGAAACGTTTATTATTAGGTCCAGTTTTATTTAAGTGTTTTTCAAAACACTTTAAGTCATTTACTTATTCATTTTAAATTTTTCTATACTTAGTAAAATTTTCAATTATTTTCAGTATTTCACTATTCACTTTTCACTATTCACTATTCACTATTCACTGTATTTTATACGTATTTTTATACGTATTCGTATTTTTATACTTCGTATTCTATTTGTATTTTTATACTTATACGTATTCTTATACTTGTACGTATTTTTATATTTATACGTATTTTTATACTTAGATATTTTAGTATAATACTAAACTTGTTTTTATTTCCTAAGTATAGATTTTTAGTTTCAAAGTCGTTAGGTTCGTTTTGTACTTAGGCGATTTTTGAAAATATTCTAAAGTCTAGTTTTAAAAATGTTAAGTTCGGTTTGTATTTAGTCATTTATGAAAATATTCGAAAGTCATAGTTTTAAAAACGTTAAGTTCATTTTGTATTTAGTCATTTATGAAAATATTCTAAAATTCTAGTTTTAAAAACGTTAAGTTCGGTTTATAAAAGGTGATCAATGATATTTATTTTAAAACGAGACTCAGTTAAATTTAGTCGTCTATCTATTTAAGTTAGTGATAGTATCGTGGATGATTCATTTATAGTCCGTATGTCCAAGCTCAATAATCCAATAGCAAAGGTAGTAACACACGATTTAATTCATTTTTATAACGGTTACTCATTTTTTATCGGTTTAACATAATTCATTTATAAATCAAAACGATTTACACAAAAATTCAATTCTAATTACTATTTAACTTTAGTGACTTAGTGATAATTTCATTTTGGTCAAATTTAGTCAATTTAAAGTATAGATGCCGTGTAGTTTCATTTAATATCAAAATTGATTTATTTCTTTTAATTTCTTAATTCTAACTTATTAATTATTAATTAAATTATATTAACAATAAACTAAAAAGTGATAAAACAAATTTTAACCCTAAAATTAGCAAAAATGCCGTGAGCAACAATAGTAGTGTTCAAATTTTCATTTTTCGATTTTATCGGTTTTTAACTTAAAGTCTTTATATTTTAATTATTCTAATTATACTAAAACGATTTAAACTAAAATGAAATTTACTAAAAATTTCATTTATAATTATGAATAGTGTTTTTCATCACTTTAATTTTCTAACTTTTTAATCCAAATGATTTATAATGTTTTAAGTTATTTATAACATAATACTAACAATGTATAAAAACAATAACCAAACATAAACACAAAATAATAACAAACATAAACTAAAACAAAATCAAAGAGAGTAAAAATGAAGAACACACATGAACATCAACTTGAAGATTTCAAGAACACATAAACTAGCTCAAGAACACCCTTTTTTGATTTTAACAACTTATATTTTATTTTCCTAATTTAATTTTTTTCACATGAACACATCTATTTTAACTAACTTATTCTAACATATTATTTACAAAAATTAAAAGTGAAAATTTATTAAAAAAAAAATAGGGAAAACCGTGAGTTGTAGTATATATATAATAATTTTCATTTTCGATTTTTAATCACTTTAAACTCATTTCTAATATTTCACATAATTTTTATATAACATTACTACTCTAATAAAACATAACTAAACATAAAAATCATGTGAACATAAATTAAAATGCTCAAAATTAATTTAACTAACATATGAACAATATTACTACAAATACACTATTATCATTATTACTTATTTATTATCATTTTATTATACAACACATAAACATATAAGCACACATAAATGATGTTTAACATATTTAACATAATTTTCATACTCATAAAATTATAATAACAAAACAAACTAATTTACTAAAAAGGATAATACAAGACAACGCTAGTCACCTTAATTAGGATGCTAATCGTCGGGGATCTAAAATAAATTTTAGATCGGAATTTCTTCACCCATATTACCCATATACTTCACCCATAAAATCCAAAAGTTAGCTCCTAATATACCCACTAATTAACTAGAACACTTATGATTTATTAGAAATATTATTAAGGTTTTTATTTTAGAGGTTTTGGAAAGAAATGGATGAAAATGAAAGAAAAATAAATGGAGGAAATGAAGAGGAAAGCCACGGCATTTGTGGGGATGACAAAGTGATTTTGGTGCACTTGTGAAATTGTAGTATAAGTTAGACATAAATTAGGTGATAAGGTTTAGATTTTTGTTTTATTTAAAGTTTAATTAATATGTAAATAAGACAACATCATCACATTAAGCCTCATAAGTCCTCATTACTATTTGGGGTAGTAATTGTCCCTAGATATTTTTAAAAAGTTTTTACGAAATAAATCGGGTTTAAAAAGTCGGGCGTCAAAAGCGATAAAAGTTAATGTGTGCGCGTTTGACAATTTTTCGAAATATCTCTACTTTAATATTTTAAGACTAAAATATTTTATTTACTATTGAAGAAAATATTTAAAAGTGACGGAAATGAAAATGGTAATATTAAAGTAGTAGTATTGTATTTGTATAAGTATTTTTATTAAAAGTATAAACTTTAAATTTAAATACATAAAAAATAAAAATGATGATGGAAATTTTAAAGTTGTAAGAAAATTTGGTTTTGTGTAAGAAAAATGGAAGAGGATAGAAATTTGACTAAGGTGACCAAAAGTCAAAAGTTTATTTTTCGGCTCGATTTTCAATTCTCGAAATTTTCGATTTGCGCGATCGCAGAAAGTTTCAAAATAAAAGATATGATCTTAAAATAGTACTTTAAAATAAAATCGGAATTAAAAATAAAACTAATTTTTAAAAGGTACTAAATATAAATATCGGGTTTTAATCCTTGAAATTTTGAATAAAAATTTCCTAGGTCGAAATATTTATTTTTTTCGTTGAATGTTATAGATTTAAAGATTTATATTCAAACGTCAAAAATTTAATCAATTTAAATTAGGTGTGACTTCAAATATCGACAATTTAGAAAAAACTAGTTTAATGAAAATGAAATAATAATTAGATATTAATATAATATGATTTATAAATAAAAATCAAAATGATTATATTTTGATGTTAAGTTTACTTTTCCAAAATTAAAAAGAAAGTGGAAGATGATAAGATGGTTTGATTTTTGATTTGCGTGTTTGAAATTGTTGACCCGAATTTCAGACACGGAAAAGTATAAGTGTTCATTTTTATAAAAATTTGAAATGTGTTTCTTTTTCAATTCTGAATATAATAGAACAAACTTTATTTTTCAAAATTTTTAAATTTGTACTTAGGAAAATTTAATATCATTTGGCGAAAAAAATTCAGACGCATTTTTATAATAAAGAAAAAGGATGAATTTAATTTAAGGAATTAAATTCTTTTATCAAATTGTATTAAAATAACACGGGGTGTTACACCCAGGCGTTACAGGAGATAATGGTGGAGGTAGTTAATGATCAGCAAGATTCTAGGAGCATTTAACAGTCCAAAAGAGCCGTTGGAGGAAGCCTATAAATTTTTTTGCCTTTTGAAAGTTTTTTTTTAAAGTCTCCCATTTTTTATGAGAATTATATAAAAATTCTAGTAATTTTAAACTCAAGTGAATTTTATATGAAATTATTAAATTGTCCTAATTGATGTAACTCAAATAGAACCTAAGATTATAAATATAATTTAACACGTAAATTCATGAGTTTTGATAAACTAAAATATGTCACGAGTTTTGATAAGATAGAGTTCATTGCCAAAATTGTTTTAATTAACCCTATCTCATGGTCAAAGTTCAAATAATTATTTCGGCACTCAAATTGATTTTTACGGAGTAGATGAGATTATACTTGTATTATTTAAAAAATACTTCTTTCTAAATTTGTTGAAGTAAGTGAGTCAGTGTTTTTTTCAACTCTAGATTTTTTTACAGTAAGAAATGGCTTGTAACTTGAATTTGAGTAAGGGCCTGTTCTCTTCGTCTGAAATTTTCTGAACCAATCTTAAGTTTTCTGAAATTTTCTGAAGTAATCTGAAGTTTTCTGAAGTTGTCTGAAGTTATTTGAAGTTTTCAGAAGTTGTCTGAAGTTATCTGAAGTAGTCTGAAATTTTTGGAAATAATATGATGATATTATTATTAGTATTAGTATTAGTATTAGTAGTAGTAGTAGTAGTAGTATGGTTATAATTATTATTATTAGTATTGTTATTATTATGGTTATTGTTATTATATTTGATACTTTTATTTTCTGTTATCCAATTTTTCCTAAATTTATCTTCTTTTAGAATTATTAACTTGAACTTTTTGTTTCATTTACGATAAATGTTGAGGACAATATTTGTAGTACCAAAAATTGAGTTTCAGATATTTTGCTAATTATAGGTTTTAGAGTATGAGTAATGCAACTGATAAAAGTTGTCTTGGATTATGATGTATTCCTCCTTTTATAGGCTTCCTCCAACGGCTCTTTTGGGCTGTTAAATGCTCCTAGAATCTTGCTGATCATTAACTACCTCCACCATTATCTCCTGTAATGCCTGGGAGTATAAGTGCTGTTGTTATTGACTGAGTGTTATTCTCCTTAAAGGTAGATGATTGTTGCTGACTTTAGTCCACGCTTCAACGTCATTCTTCCCCTTGCTTTTGGGCTTTTGCTTGACCCATCTTGATCATGACTATTTGGGCCTCCGTCCTTGACTCACTTTGACCATACCCTTTTAGGCTTTGACTTTTGTTGACCAAGCTCCTCTCCTTGACCTGAGCCTTTGTTTTGTACCTTAAGCCCATGTGGGTATTCTAGGCCTAACAGTTCACACATGAAAGTCATTGAAAATAGCCCAAATTTGGTTGTCATCTTGAAAGTTGCCATTCATATATATGAATTATGTTACCACAAATTGTTTAGTTAGTAGTTTTATGTAAAAATACCATTATATCCTTTATCTTCATTATTATGTTTAAAGAATAGATTTGTGTCCTAGACCTGACAAACAGGTCGTGTGTCATGTGGCATTCGTGTCCGTGTCACATGTAATCGCGTCACGAATCTTTCAACCTAAATCCAACCCAATTAAATTTCGTGTTGTGTTCGTGTTGACCCACTTACATAAATGGGTTATCATGCCTCAACCCAAACCCATTTATTTCATGTCAGATTCGTGTCCTGTTTTCGTGTTTTGTCCATTTTTGGAAAGTTTAAAATATATTTTATTAAAATCATTACTATTTAATTTATTAAATGGGTCATTCCTGTCGGTTTCGTGTTTAAAAAATCAACTCAAACCCAACCCATATATATAAGTTTTGTGTCGTGTTCGTGTTGACCATGGCGTAACCCAAACCCATTTATTTCATGTCGGGTTTGTTTCGTGTTTTCAGGTCGTGTCATTGTTTGCCGACTTCTAGTGTACCACGTACGCATAATTACAAAATGTATGGTTTATCGCATGAGTCTGAAAAATTGGCAAGGTTATAAAACTCTAACCTTTCGTGAAATGGCTTAATTTATCTAAAACGGCTTAAAAATATTCAATAAGAATGGTTAAAATATCAAAGTAAAATTTTTATAAAATCGTTCATAAAACAAAACCCTCGAAACATTATATAATTCAATTTAGCGCCATGGTGGCAATATATGCAGGTTAATAAAAAACATATTGAACGCGTAACCTTGAGTTTTGATTGGTCAAAATTTGTTTACCAAATAAACTTTGACTAATTATCGATAATGGTCACAAGTTGCGGATATAATCTGAATAATATGGTGTTCAAATAAATTATATTTACACGTAATTTAGGAAAAAAGTGTTATCAATTTCTAAATAAATAGCTATATAGCAATAAATTATCAATTAGTCTTCCTTAAGACGGGGCAACCCGTTTTAAGCTAGAAACGGGTCAAATATGACCCGTTTTGGCCCATTAACCCTTTTTTCTTTTTTTTCTTTTTTTTTTTTTTTTTAAATTTTTTTTAAGACCCAATTTTTTTTTTTAAATCTTTTATCGAAAATCGTATTTATAGGATAATTAAAAATGGTAACAAAGTAGACCAAAATGGTAACATATTACATTAAAATATTGTCATAATATTTGTGTAATATGTTACCATAATTGTTTAATATGTTACCATAATTATATAATATATTATCATTTAATATTAACCTATTTTGGTAACATATTACATAATTATGGTAACATATTAAACAATTATGGTTACATATTAAACAAATATTATGACAATATTTTAATGTAATATGTTACCATTTTGGTCTACTTTGTTACCATTTTTAATTACCCTATAAATAAGATTTTCGACAAAAGATTAAAAAAAAAAAATTGGGTCTTAAAAAAAATTTAAAAAAAAAAAAAAAAAGGGGAAAACGGGTCATACCCGACCCGTTTCTAGCTTAAAACGGGTATGTCCGTTGCAAACAAGAATTTGTGATAAATTATAATCAAGTAAAGTTCTTCAACTCGTAAAGAGAAGGGACAAAATGTGAAACGGCAAAGCTCATAAGCTTCATAAACGAAAAATTGTACTCTGTAGTAGTAGTACAAACTTAAATATTTCATCTAAAAATTGTTAACATAATTTTTTAATATTCCTAAAAAATATACTTAAGTTAGTGTAAAAAAATATGCTCCTTCCGTCCCATTTTGTTAATTTTTATTTTTAATTTTGATAAATTTAAAAATTTAGGAGAATGAGACAATTTTAAAAATTATTTGTTAACACTTACTTACCTATAAATTGCAAAAGACACATTTAATTGAAATAAATTAAGAATAGAATTAGGTCATTTAAAATAGGAAACAAAAGGAGTATTAAGTTACCAAATTATAAGAATTTGTGCCTACATCAAGATTAAGATCATATTTTTTTCAGCTTAATTTCTTCACCTATGAGTTAGTTGACTTATATAAGTTCAGATATAATAAGTAGCCCCAAGCCCCCAACAATCTTTTATTTTTATAGTTTTCAACTCTTATAAGTTCAGTTAGTATAAGTTAGGCCCTGTTCTTTTCGGCTTATAGGAGCTGAAATTTGAACTTATGTGAGTGAATTTGAACTTATAGGAGAAAATGAACTTATAGGAGTTGAGCTGAACTTATAGGAGCTGAATTTATAGGAGCTTAACTTATAGGAGCTGAACTTATAGGAGCTGAATTTATAGGAGTTGAAACTTATTGGAGTTAAATTTATTAGAATTTAAAACTTATTAAAACTTATTGAATAATAATAATAATAATTTAAATATTAATATTAATATTAATATAATATGGAAAAATTTATTAAATTAATAACAATAATAACAATGATATTTATAGTAATGATGATGATGATTACAATAATTAAAATCTTTTAATTTATTCAAAATGATTAATTTTACTAATAATAAACAATAGTGTTCAAAATCGATTTTGCGGTCTAGTATAGTTAAATATCTCAATATATAGTTGATTATAAATAAGTTGGCTCGGTTAAATATTTTAATATACTATATTTATTTTCTCAAGAATTTTAGTATTGCATTTTCTAGAAATGTTTTATAGGTGTCAATTAAAGATAACTCAAAACGAGTCGGGAAAAAGGGTAAAAAAAGAGATTCGAGATGAAAGAAAAATAAAACGAATAAACCAAAATAACCTACAAAAAATTATACTCTATATAACGTGGAAAAATAAAAAATAAAAAATAAAAAACAAACAAAGTAATGAACAAGTTGAATTCCAACATATTCATCGTTCGTCAAAATATTTAACCGCGAATTCTAAATTTAATGAAATCATAAATCAAAATGAACAAGTTGAATTCCAACAATTTATTTCATTTTAATTCTTAATATTTTTATTCCACAAAAAAAAAATATGAGAAACATATTATTATTATTATTATTATTATTATTATTATTATTATTATTATTATTATTATTATTATTATTATTATTATTATTATTATTATTATTATTATTATTATTATTATTATTATTATTATTATTATTATTATTATTATTATGCAATAATAATAGTTATATAAAAATAAAACATAATAGAATTTATAGAGTTGAACTTATAAGAAATTGAACTTATAGGAGTGAATTTATAGAGTGAAATTAACTTATAAGAAATTAAATTGTTAAAAGAAAGCAGGCCTTAAGCTCTTATACGTTCAAATTCTTATATCTTAAAAGAATGCAGTAAGTTATTACATTTTGGTTTTGATTAGATCTCTTTAAAATGCATACGAGTATTATATATTCCCTTTGATTCAGTCAATTATTTAATCTTTATTTTGAGACAGTCCGTAAATACATCATTTTATTTATACAAAACTAAAATGCAATCCAATGATCACCCAAAATCATCTAGGCGAGATCAACCTCGTTAAAAATCAATGACCATTTCTAATTAAATTATTTTATTATATGAAGAAAAACGTTAGTTAGTATTTTCTCCAAAAATGAAGAAAATAAATAAATGGCTGAAAGAGAGCGAGTACATAAAAAAAAAAAAAAAAAAAAAAAAAAAAAAATCTAACCTAATAAGAACCAAATAGTCCAACGTAAGAAAGTTACCATGAGTGACTTCAGAAGGGAGAGCGTTGAAACAAATTACGATTTGAAATTCCCGCCAAAAACACAGCTGGTTTAAAAACACTAAGGCGGTAATTAATCAGTTATTACCGTTGATATTTTAATTATAAAACCCTGTTTTCAAACAACCATTCTTCAACTCAATTTTATTCTGATTTCATCTCCTCTCTCTCTCTCACTCTCTGTTTTTAATTTCTATTTTTTCTTCATTTTCAAAGTCTACTCCAAACCCTAAAACTGTTGCCATCAATTTTGGGTTAATTTCATCATCCAATTATCACTTTTTCTGCAATTTTGTTGTCTTTCTTGATTTCTCACAAATACCCAGTTTTTTTTAACCCTAATTTCTGGTGATTTACAAATAGCCATGGATGAGTTTCATAGCTTTGCTGATTTCGACGATGATGATATCAAAATCGTGCAATCTCTGTCTCCTCTTGATATGCTTGCTTTTATTGCACATAAAGTTCTACAGAAGGATTATCCTTCGTATGTGTTCCCCGACACCAAACCCACCACCATTGCGATGCCTATGTTGGAGAGAAAGACGCTTCCATTCAATCTCAATTCGAAGCTGCGTACCCCTCGAAAACCCAGGACAACACCAATTGATGTTCACGCACTTTTCCCCTGTCTCCAGAAGAATACTAACTCCGACGAATCCAGTCAGGCGGCTCCTGAGAAGAGGCGACTAACTGATACCCAACGTGATGAATGCGAGTTGTCTCGGGCTGCAAAACGGAGGCGCCTAATTGTTTCTCCTCCTCCTCAGCAACCCGTTCATGTTGAATTGCCCGTTGAATTCAGGCATAAGATCGAGAAGATGGGTGGGTCGGACGTCCGATTTGTGATCCAGAAAAGGCTCTACGATGCTGATGTGTTGGCTAATAAGTCTCGACTTACAATGCCTTACCGACAATGTAAGGTTGATTTCGGAAATGTCAAGAGGACACGAGTGAAGGTGATTCACAAGGGTGGCAACGAGTTGAGGGAAATTATGATGACGTTCCTTAGGTGGGATACAGTTTCGTCTTACGTTTTTAATGGTTCTTGGAATGATTTGGTGAAGGCCAATGGTCTTCACAAGGATGACGTTGTGCAGGTCTGGTCCTTCCAGCTCCGTGATGCGTTCGCCTTTGCGCTGGTCAAACTGTGAGATTGATTGGAAGTACTAAGTATGAGAATCTATGAAGTCGTCAAGTCGATAGTCATAGTTGTAGTCATAGTTGTAGATGAGAACTGATTTGATCAGGTCTCCAATTCTAGGGAGATTATATTCATTTGTTTATATGGAGTATATTGTTCTTGTTTTTGCAAATGTTAATTAGTGACAATGTAGCTGTTCATTCAATCAACAAATTAATGAATGTTTAATATCTTACACTCCGTATTTCTTAGAGTATGTTCGTCTGTTGTTTGTACGGTTTGCCTTACTGTAATTGTACATGTTTCACCTTTGTTGTCTGATATTACTTGTTTGTTCAGTTAATGTAAGGGGGTGTACAGCTGAATTTTATGTTCACGCCTGTAAGAACTCACCACGACTTCAGAGTCGAAATCCAGTAGAACAGCATCACCTATCACCAGTTGCATTTACATCAACTGAACAAGGCTACAACTGTCTGAACTCTCAACAGTCCAACTATATCCCGCAACTTAACATGCGTAGTTCTGTTGCTTCTCATTATGCCTAAACTGTCGAACTATATCATTTTTAGTAGAGCAGATAACATCTTATTTAAGCTATGTAGTTTAGATACGTATTACCGTGAAACCAGTACATAACCGCTACTAATCGGTGTGCACGGGGTTATTGAGTAATGCACACAGCCATGATACAAAGACTGATGTATAATACTTAAGGTTGAAGATAAGAGAATGAAACACAAGTGCTACTGATTTGCTTAAACACTGATACATAGGTGCCATATATATAAGCTGAGTTTGCAAATCATGTGATTCCAAAGACAATGTAAAACAGCTCATAGGTGGCTGACTTTATCCATGTAACAACGTTAAACTCTAATGTTCATGCTATATTTTCGACATTTGCCTTTCGTGTTATTGAACTTGTTCAGCTGCACAAGCTGCACATACGTATTACTGTCTTGCTTTATTTTAGCTAATCATAAATCGTAACTAAGAACGACAAGCATTGGGATTCGCCGTGAATGAAACCATCTCACCCTCCACAAAAACCAAAACAAAAGCAATTGTAGCCAAAAGCGACAGGATTATATCCCTTGCAAATTTGCATTGCATGTAAGGTGACGAAAGAACGTCAAAAATGAAAAATAAAAACTCAGGTAAGATTAAATGCCACAAAAATACGGCATATTTTGATAATATGATAGCACCAGATAAAATTTTCTATTATACTTCGTTTAAAAAAAAAACGATAAACATGAAGTCACGGCTACCACGATAATAGTTGTTTACTAGACTGGCAAGTATATATGTTCACAGAACGAGGTTTCTATATAATGGCTGGAAAAGCGGGAAAGGTATTCGATCCGCAGAGAATTACCGTCTGCTTAGAGCGACAGGCCAGCAAAAAGCAACTCCAACTCTTCATCCTGTGAAGCCGATCTCTGAAAAAAGAAGAAAAAAATAAGACGAATAAGAAATAAGATACGACCTAGAAATAACCAATGATCACGAGCTAGAGCCCAAATTAATGATAATTAAGTCTTTGATGCCGATAATCACTGACAAAGTAATAATGTACTCTGTGGTATGTCATGCATACGGTTTTTTGGTATCTTGGCGATTCAATACATCACCGTCATTTTCATTCAATGTAGAGCATCTATGATCCATCTCAATTTGAGTGTCGCACCACATTATAAACGATTATCTTACTATACCTTTGTATATGATGAAAACCAGAAGAAGATCGCAACGGCAAAATGGATCAGTTATAGAGCAAAAGTATTCGCTTTAAACAGACGGCAAATAATAACATGTACATTATTTGCCAATATCCCGAAAGACAAAACAATATTTGCCACGGGTTTTATACACAATATGAAAAGGCATAAGATCAGTAAACAGCTGGAATAAAATTTTCGGGACTACTACAACAGTTTTACCTATGTACACACCAACTGTGATTGCGGGATACACATAAGAATCAGTAACTTAAAAGTTTTGAAAGAGATGTAATTACCTGAATGGACATAAGCTGCAGTATTTTGTTAAGAACGCGGATATCGTATAGCTACTTCTGACGGGAAGCTGGTGCATCCTGTTCATCTCTTCTTGGGCCGCCACCTTTTTGTCGTCCCCCATTTGCTTCCATTGACTGCTTGAGTCGGTGGCCACTCCACTGCATTCAAGCATGGGAGAGTCCATCTGACCGTCTCGATGCCATCAATAGGCTAGGTTTTGGTTTACTTAATAAAGTTGCTATGGTCTTTCCTTACGTATTTTGGGGAGAGGAGCTCGACACTTTTGGTCGTCTAAGCAACCACAGCCACAAGCGAGGAGAGTTTTTCCTGTTTTACGGTTACCACACTGTCTCAGGCGGCGCAGTACTTGTAGCCTTGGTCGCTGGAGAAGCTGCTCGTGATTTCGAGCAAACTGACCCATACGTGCTACTTCATCGAGTTTTGAATGTGCTCAGAGGTACTCCCTATTCATTTATACGTTTTACCAGTTGTTATTTCATTTGTGAGTGTTCTAATAGCTTCGATTATTGCTTGTGTAGGTATATACAGTCCAAAAGGTGTCACGGTACCTAATCCCATACAGACGGTTTGTACGAGGTGGGGTAGCGATCCTTTTTCATACGGGTCGTACTCTCATATTCGTGTGGGGTCAACTGGAGTTGACTACGATATCCTCGCTGAAGACGTGGGAAACCGGTTGTTTTTTGCTGGGGAGGCAACGTCCCGGAAATATCCCGCCACTATGCACGGGGCTTTTTTGAGTGGCTTGAACTCAACACGTGAACGGAAGGAAACCTAGCCAAAAAGCACTTCAACCATGCTACGATACCCTCGCAGATCTTTTTAAGAGGCCAGACAACCAAAGACCAGTCGGGGTTTTAAGAGTCTCGTTTGAGGGCTCAGGTAATGAGCATTGCAGTGAATGCACCAATTTGGTTGATCGAGGAGTAAAATGCTCAGACCATAGTCGCCTGCCTCTCGAGCTATATACGATTGTGACTCGTGAGCAGGTGGAGCAGCTTCAGCAAGTCAATGGAGGAGATCGAGATCGATTGTGGTTTCTGTTTAAAAATCTCGGTTTGAAGCTGATGGGACCAAGTGCGTTGAGTTCATTGGTAAACTCTTTGGTTACTAGCGTAAGCGCCTCTCGAAGAGGTAGAGGTAGATAATGTTTAGGAGCAGGACCTCAAGGCGTGATTTAAGTTCTCATATCACGTGTCTGGCACATAACGTAACATACACAAAGTAGCCTTCAATTTTTTACTTCGGTGCTGTTCTTGGCTAGTTTAGGCAACAGACTGGTTAATGACATGGAGTAATTCTTTTCCGCTGGCGTGAAGAAACACAGGGGATAATACTATAGTAGAGGCCAAGATGTAATCGAAAATCGACGACATCGTAAGCCCGTGACAAAACTCACAAAAGTGTCAGGAGTTACTTGGGTAGGCGGAAGCTGATTCCAATGTCGGATAGGTTAGATGTGGAATGGTTAGTTAGAGGACGCAGGGGAATGACGCAGACGCTTCTTCCTCGTTTTTGTTGTGTTCTTAGGTTGTCGTTCAGAAATGTAAATTTAGTGTACACTAGGAATTATTTAGAGAGCGGAAAAAAAAAAAAAAAAAAAAAAAAAAAAAAAAATACTTTGCACACATTTGTTCTTACAATTTGGCAGGAGAAGAAACAATCTTCTGCTTCGAAAATGTGAATTGCTGTTACTTCACTGAAACTTTGTTTTAGTTTCAGGCCAAAAGTCCTTTGAGACGATCTCTTACCATTCACAGAACAGTGTTCGTCTATTCATTTTATAAGAACATCTGCCTCGACTCATGGACAACTTGACACTGATAAGGTAATCCAAACACTCCTTAAAATGTACTCGATATCTTTTTCAGAACATCAAGAAAACATACAAGAGACGATCTCACACCATTTTTCTGTGAGACCGCTTTATCGCTATTTTATTCATGGGACCATTTGCCGCAGACAAACTGGTCAATCTGCCCATGTGATTCTCATCACAATATCCATTTCAGGACATTCTAAAACGGTCGGGTTATGAACACAAGGATAAGACTGCGTGTAATCCCGCAATCAGTGAGTAACCCTGGTTCGAACCCATCTAGGCACAACCGTGCACACAAACAAAAAATGAATACGCTCAAAAATATCGAACACAAGTTTATGTGAGTCTCAAATCAATTCTTAAAAATCAATAAAAACATTCAGAAATATTATCCACAGAAGTTTCTGTGATAATCAAAGCAATTCTTAAAGATAAAACACAACCAAAATCCAAATCCCTGAACTGTTTTGTTTAATGGTACCCATAGTACCATTATCAGCAGCAGCAGAATCCTTATTATAAAGCTGAAAAAATAAAGCTGAAGTTTCTGAAAATAGCGACGGCTTTCCAACATGTGTGCCTACTCGACACGCGTTAAAGACCATAGATTGACTGATTGGCATACCGAGAAAGAATCCCAATACGACACAATATGTCAGTTTCATAAGTCTTTAACGCGTGTTTCCTAGATACATGCTAGAAAAACCGACAGATAAATGATATAGTCACTTGGCCTTCTTGGAGGTGCTTGGAGCCTTCTTGGAGGTGCGACGAGCCTTCTTGGAGGTGCTTGGAGCATCAAGGTCAGCATTGTGAATGTAGTCGGTACAGGTCTGGCAAGCGCAGTCTTTGAAGCGGCAGGCGCTGCAACCGAAGCACACACACTTTAAGCAACCTGTGCAGTGTGGATTTGCAGGGCACCCCCTCATCACTTCCGTTGCTGTTCGTTCATCTTTCGATTCACAGTTAAAGCTAAAAAAACCACATGAATTTGCATACGTTAGACTTACGACACAACAATGATGGTTAAGAAACAATTTGTATAAGAGAGGAACTGAACACGTACTCATCATGAGGATAATCCAAGCAGGTCCACTCAGCCTTAGCGAGATCAGCGTCATGGTAGACGCGACACTGTTCTAGGGTTCGACGGAAAAAGCGGCGTTTCTTGCCGCAGACAGAGCAAGCAATGAACTCGTCATTGTGAAAGCGAATAGCGTCACCTTGACGCTTGCGTTTAGAACGTGGGTCACTTGGTGAACCATAGAAGTACTTGAGCAAGACTGTTTTCTCAAGTGACTTTTTCACCCCATTCACCATAACCCATATACGGGTCTTCCATCTACTTCCATTTGTGTGTCCAGCATGTTCCTCGAATAGTTTCGGTTTCACATTCACTGCATTAATGTTCGTAAATTACGAAATTTAAAAAATTGAATTGACATATTTACAAAAAAACGTACGTCCTCAATTACAACTACTGTATATTATTCAGATCAATTTTTTAGAAATTTTGATAATTTGTAACTAAACAAAACAAAACGACTATCGATTTACTTGCAAATGTACATACAGAGTATATGATTGAAATGAAGTATTACGAAGTAAGTAAAGATATAAACTTAAAAATGAATCAACATATATTCACACAACAACATAACACACAGAACAAAATATAAATAAAAACATAGACTTCTGTGAAAGTGTATCAAGATAAATTTAGCATATACACTGAATTAAAATTACTAATTCATTTGCTCAAAAAAAATTACTAATCTATTTAAATACATTAAAAATGTTTTAAAAATATTTCAAAAATAATCTCTTTATATTATACTCGAGTAAGTATCAATTGTGTTTGAGGTTTCGAGACTTTATTTAATTGTATTGGGCATTGGGCATAAGTTAAAGTGTTTTTTTTTTTCGGTACTCCGCATAGGTTAAAGTGTTTTTTTTTTGGTAAATGGTAAATATCATTAATATCAAAACTGTTTATGTACAAGTCATTCTCTCAAGGGACAATTGACTAATTACAAAGATTTTGAAACCACACCCTATCACTCATCTTTAAGTTTGAGGCTAAATTAGTAACCCTCAACTTAATCTCGTCTCGTAATTGCTTATAAACAAACTTCGGATGCATGACCTGCCCATGTAGACGACATTCATTCCTCACATACCAGATATGATATACCAGACCCACTACAAAAGCGAAACCAACCAGCCTTTGAAATTTTGACCCCCTTCTTCGTTTATGTAGGCGTAGCCATTCTGATTTGAGGGTCAGTTGAATCCCCAAGCTGGACTTGAGCAACATCATACACGCCTTGCTAAAATGACATTCAAAAAACAGATGAGCAGAGGTCTCCTTCTCTTCTCGACATAAATAACATACCTCCTCTGTTGCAATTCCAAACCTCACCATCCTATCAAGCGTGACCAATCTATCCTTCGCAGCAAGCCATGCTATCATCGAATGTCGAGGCACGGTGAACCTAGACCAGACAGACCTGGTCCAACCTTGTGTCACATAATCCCCGTGTAGCCATTGATAACCTCTCTGTATTGTATATTCGTGAGCTGCTTGTATCCATCCAACTTTTAGCTTGTCCTTGACATTACAAACTTTCCGCCAGCACCAACTTGAGTTGACAGTAGGGATGTAAGTCAGCCAGTCCGTACCTTTAATATAGATGTGATGCACCCAACGTACCCAAAGGTGATCAGCCTTGGTGTGCACCCACCAAGCCAGTTTCCCAACAGCTGCTTGATTCCACATTCTATTGTTGATTAGTCCCAGACCACCTGCTGCCTTTGGAGTACAAACCGAGTCCCAAGCTATCGGACATCCTCGTGTGTGGTGTATGTGTCCCTCCCAAAGGTAGTTCCGACAAATATCATCCACCTTCTTTATCACACTAGCAGGCAGCACAAAGATTTGAGCCCAGTAGAGGTGTAACGTAGAGAGCACAGACTTCACCAAAATCAACCTTCCTGCATATGAGAGTTTCCGAGCCCCCCATCCTCTGATTCTTGCAACAATTTTATCAGTCAGCTTTTCACAATCTAAGACTGATAATCTCTTAGGTGAGACCGGAACCCCTAGGTATTTAAACGGTAAAGAGCCCATAGTAAAACCAGTCTTCCTTCTAAAATCAGCAATTACTTCATCCTTGATACCATTTGCAAAAAATTCAGATTTGCCTTGGTTCATTTCAAGACCAGAGGTCTGAGTGAATATGTTGAAACCGTGCAGCATTAGCTCCATAGATTGAAGCTGCCCTTTGCAAAACATGATCAAATCATCAGCAAAACAGAGGTGGTTCAGCTTAAGGGGTGCACACATTGGGTGAAACTTAAAATCCCTGCAATTCCCAATTTTCCGCAGCAATCTACTCAAATAGTCCATACACAAGGTGAACAAAAGAGGTGAGAGAGGGTCTCCTTGTCGAAGACCTCCTTTACCTTTCAGAAATCCAAAAGAGGAACCATTGAGCAAGAACGTATAGGTGGGTGTAGTCACACAATTCATAACCAGATCAGTGAAACGCTCAGGAAATCCCAAAGCCTTCATTAGTCTCTGCACAAACATCCATTCTACTGAGTCGTAGGCCTTTTTGAGATCAATCTTAAAGAGACATCGTGGAGAGCAAGCTTTTCTATTGTAAAGCCTAATCAAATCTTGACAGATGAGGATATTCCCTAAAATAGATCTCCCTTTGGTGAAGGCACTTTGATTTTCACATAAGATATCAGGAAGTATCTTGGCAAGTCTACTACAAATCACCTTTGAGATAATCTTGTAGATGACATTGCAACACGCAAGTGGGCGAAATTCTAGGACAGATTGGGGGTGAGCATTCTTAGGAATGAGCACGATATTAGTTGCATTGATCTGCTTCAACAAACACCCATTAGCAAAAAACTCTTGCACTGACTTGGTCACATCTCCTCCCAAAATATGCCAAGCTTGTTTAAACAGAGCACTAGAGTATCCATCTGGACCAGGGGACTTGTTTTCAGAGATTGAAAACACAGCTACTTTAACCTCCTCTTCAGTCACAGGAAGTAGCAACCTTGTACCCATTTCCTGTGTAACCATGGTGCCACACTGTACCACCTCATCTAGCACATCAATAGTGTCATGGGAAGTCCCCAACAAAGAAGTATAGTACTGTAGAAAGGCCTCCTCAATAGCAGATTTCTCTGTGCATTCTTTGCCCTCCTTGTCATTGATCTTCAACACCCGATTAGCACTCCTCCGCATCTTCAAGCTGGCATGAAAATAAGCCGTGTTAGAATCACCATCCTTAGCCCAAACAACTTTAGCCTTCTGTGCCAAAAAGCTGTGAACCCTAGCCTGGTTTTCCTTCACTGCCTCCAACGCGTCTTTTTCCAGCTTATGTAGTCCTTGGTCACCTGGGTTTTTGTCCAGTTTCTGTTGTATGTCATAGAGCCACTGCAAAGCTATGTCATTGGTTTGTTCCACCTCAGAGAAAACCTTCCTATTCAGCTCCCTAAAAGGATCTTTCATAGCTGTCAACTTTGTCACAATTTGGTACATTGTCACCCCATAAACATTTGAGTTCCAAGCTTGCTTTACAATCCCTTCAAACTCAGGTACCCTAGTCCACATGTTATAGAATTTGAATGACTTCTTATGCCTCTCCACATTCGTATCCAGTCTAACAATACAAAGGGAGTGATCGTAGAGTCCTTTAGATTTAAATTCAGCATAAGACTCGGGCCATTCCATACACTAGGTTAAAGTGTTAAACACACAAAATATGACAATAATTTCCCTTAATTCATTCATAAAAAAAATTAAAAAGTAGAAAAATATTGTTTCACCTTACTGTGGGCGTCTGTAGTTGTTTACTTCGGCTTCTGGGGAACTTTACGATGTAAAGCATAAACTTGGATCGCCCTACAATTGTAGCGACGAAATAATAGTCTACTTGGATAATACTTGAGTCACGGATACCGCTTTCCTTAGAGAATATTCCGACCCTTATAAGCCTTGGGTTACACGAAATTTCTCGCAGGATAAAACAAGTACGACCCTTTGCTTCTTAGGCTTTAGAAACAAAGAAATATTTCGAGTCTTTGTGTTGGTTTGTTGTAGTGAAATGTGCAAGGAAAAGTATGTGAATTTCGTTATCAATTTCCTTCAATACCACCCTCCCTTATATAAGGAATGAAGGGGCGCGACGCTTTGCCAAAAGTCACGACTCTTGAATCAAGGATATATCCCTTGAATCAAGAGATACATCTTCTTAGAACCAATGCATCCTTTCTACGAAAAGACACGACTTTAATGAAAGGATGCAACACTTTACTTTTGGTACAAATCATCATTCAACGTAATCAAAACATTATATTATTGAAAACGTTCCGTAACATACAATCATTTCTATATGAGCGTGCACTCCGCACTCCCGACCCATATTATAATGTCGTATAAACGACCGGCAATTTACACTTAAATTACCAACATTCCTCCCCCATTTAAGTGTAATCCTTGACTTGTAATTAAACACAACAAACAGAACCAAACTTGCGCATAAATGAAAATGTCACGAAGATTGAATTTCCACATTAGTATTACATACATTCGCATTCGAGCATCGGGGTGTCTCTTAGGATTGAACCCTGTCAACTCATATTGAATACATAACGATACAATACACACAAGTCTAAGACGGACTCAAAATTTATTAACCGACACTTATTATAGGCCTAGTGTCCCAATCCATTCATGAACGCATACGAGACCAAGCCAAAATCCCTTAAAGCAGCCTAACTTCGCGCTCACATAGGTGGACTCTTTTCAATCTTGCTCCTGCATAAGCAATTTTCCAAAAGGTCCATTAAGAAGAAAATCTTCAACCTAACAAACATGCAGGTCCAAGCACATACCTTCGGGATAATATATAAAATGTGCTTCAATCTCCGAGAATAGGCTTTCCACATTGAATTCTGCCTCTAACGTTGTATTAGAGGGGAATTGGGTGTCCTACGATCGGAAATTTATACCGGCTTTAAACCCATCCCGATAACCGACTTTTCAACCAAGTCCCTAGACAATCCTTTTGTCAAGTGATCGGCTAGATTATGCTGAGATCTCACAAAATCAACCGATATCACCCCGTGAGTGATCAGTTCACGGACCGCGCTATGCCTGACGCCCAAATGCCGCGACTTACCATTATAAACCTGGTTATATGCTTTAGCCAAAGTAGCGGCACTGTCACAATGAATAGCCATTGGTGATATTGGTTTTGGCCATAATGGAATTTCATATACCAAATTCCTTAACCATTCCGCCTCTTTTCCGGCTGATGCCAAGGCAATAAACTCCGACTCCATAGTCGAACTTGTAATACAAGTTTGCTTCTTAGAGGCCCAAGAAATGGCGCCTCCCCCAAGCAAGAATACCCAACCACTCGTTGAAGTATGATCTTCAATGTTGGATATCCAACTTGCATCCGAGTATCCCTCTAAAACTGAAGGATATCCACTATAGAACAATCCGTAGTCCATAGTCCCTTTTAAGTATTTCAATACATGATTAACCGCAGCCCAATGATTAGTGCTAGGATTACTCGTGTATCTACTAAGCTTGCCCACCGCGTAAGCGATATCCGGCCTTGTACTCGTCATGGCGTACATAAGACTACCAATAACTTGCGAGTACTTTAACTGTGAAACTGGTTCCCCCATATTAGGCATAAGTTTCACATTTGGATCCATAGGGGTTCTTACCGAAGAAAAATCAATCGCCTTGAACCTTTTCAACACTTTCTCAATATAATGAGATTGAGTTAAAGAGATTCCATTTTTCTCCCTTTTAATACGTATGCCAAGAATGACATCCGCCTCCCCCATATCCTTCATATTGAAGCTTGATGATAAAAATGCTTTTGCAAGATCAACTTGATTTTGGTCAGTACCAAATATCAACATATCATCAACATATAGATGCATGATGACTCCTTTACCGGAATCATCAAACTTACTATATACACACTTATCCGACTGGTTAAGCACATATCCGTTTGACAAAACAATTTCATCAAACTTATTATGCCATTGTTTAGGAGCTCGTTTTAGCCCATACAACGACTTCACCAACTTGCACACTTTGTGCTCGTTGCCTTGCATGACGAACCCTTCGGGTTGTTTCATGTAAATCTCTTCTTCTAGATCACCGTTCAAGAAAGCCGTCTTGACATCCATCTGATGGATCACTAAATTTTGAATTGCTGCCAAGGCAATCAACAATCTAATAGTGGTGATTCTAGCAACCGGAGCATATGTATCGAAATAATCAATACCCTCCTTCTGTCTAAAGCCTTGGATAACCAATCGAGCCTTAAACTTATCGATAGAGCCATCGACTTTCATCTTCTTCTTGAAGATCCATTTACAAATTTAAAGGCTTACAACCACGTGGGAGATCTGTTAGAATCCACGTGTTGTTACTCATGATGGAATCCATCTCATCATTAACCGCTTCCTTCCAAAAAGAAGCATCTTGAGACTTCATAGCCTCATCAAACGTCTTAGGGTCATCATCCACAATAAAGCAGTAAGAGTATTGACATCTTACTTCATTTCTTGAACCTTCAACTAAGTAGGTTTGGAAATCAGGACCAAAGGACTTTTCTTTTCTAGTCCTTTTGCTTCTACGAAGCTCTTGTGATGCTTGCTGAGAAGGTTTATTTATCTCAACATTTACCCTAGTGTTGTTAGATACTAAGTCTTTCGGTCTAGGCATAGACGTAAAACGATTTTCATCGAAAATGGCATCCCTTGACTCTATTACGGTATTCACCGCAACAAAATCATTTGGTTCAATCACGTAGAACCTATATGCCAAAGAGTGTTCCGCATATCCAATAAATATGCAATTAACACCTTTTTCACCCAAAGTTTTTCTTTTGGGTTCAGGTAGTCTAACGACAGCCCTGCATCCCCAAATTCGAATATGCTTCAAATTTGGTTTACGTTTATGCCAAAGTTCAAATGGGGTTGTCACATTCCTTTTATTAGGAATCCTATTTAATAAATAGCAAGCGGTTAATGCCGCTTCACCCCAAAATCCATCACTTAAACCGGAGTAAGACAACATGGAATTAACCATCTCCTTTAGTGTCCTATTCTTCCTTTCCGCAACCCCATTAAGTTGAGGCGTATACGGAGGAGTTACCTCATGGATGATACCACAAGACTCAAAGTACGAGACATCGTAATATTCACCGCCTCTATCGGTGTGTAATTTCTTTATCATACACGATGTTTGTAATTCGACTTCATTCTTATACACTTTGAATTTCTCCAAAGCCTCGTCTTTAGCATGCAACAAATACACATAACAGAATCTAGTGCAATCATCGATAAAAGTTATCAAATACTTTTTATGACCTAAAGACGGCGTAGAATGAAAATCACAAAGATCACTATACACGACTTCTAACATGCTAGACTTACGCTCATTGCTTTTAAAAGGTTTTCTAGCGATCTTATTTAACATGCAAGAATTACATTTATCCATGTTAACATCAAAAGAAGGAATCAACTCATGTTTAGACATAAGAATCATACGTTTTAAATGCACATGTCCTAACCTAGCATGCCATAACTTTGCATCATTAGAATAATCTAAACTAGGAGAAGCGATATCACATGCAAAAACTTTAAACATAGCATACTGATCATTATTAATATTTAACATAAACATACCATTACATAAATATCCGAAACCTATAAACATACCATGTTTACTAAGTACATATTTACAAGATTCATAAACTTGTTTATATCCACAACTAGATAAAATACTACCAGAAACTAAGTTTTTCCTAATCCCGGGAACATGTAATACATCATGTAAATCAATAGATTTCCCGGAACTAAAAACTAATGTTACTAATCCACGACCAAGAATTGGTGCAGTCGACTCGTTTTCCATATGGAGAATTGATCCATCCGTTTCCGGTTCATATGTCTTGAACCAACGACGATCTTTGCAAACATGCTTTGTAGCACCCGAGTCAATCCACCATGCCTTATCATCATCCTGCACATAAAATGCCTCAGATATTTGTGACACAAAATTCTTTACTGAATTTAAATCACAATCGAAAATCTGACCTTGATTAGGCGGTGGCATTTGGTCCTTAGACCCCTGCCCGGAACGATTAGTCTTCATTCCCTTCTTGGTTTTTCCAACCCGACAATCACGCTTGTAATGTCCGAGTTTTCCACAAATCCAACATGATCCTTTTGGTTTCTTGTTGGGACCATTATTAGTATCATTAAACCGGCGTTTCTTGCCCATGTTCCTTTTATAACATTCACCTTCCTCCATCATATTGATAGATGAAGATCCCTTTGTTTCATTACCTTTGGACTTATTGCCTTCTTGATCCCGTAAGGATTCTTCGATGCGCAAATGCCCACCGAGTTGTACCAAAGACAACTCTTCCTTTTTGTGCTTCAGCATATGCTTGAAGTCCTTCCACGATGGTGGAAGTTTGTCTATTATACTAGACACCGAAATGGCTTCATCCATTTCCATCTTATGTTGTGTAAATTGGCCCAAAATACGAAGCAATTCATTGTATTGCTCCATCACCGGCCTAGAATCCGACATTTTATAGTTCATAAAATTGCCGACAAGAAACTTCTTACTAGAAGCATCTTCCTCCATGTACTTAGTCTCCAATATGTTCCACAACTCCGTTGCGGATTCCACATATTGGTACACATCGAAAAGAGAATCGGACATACCATTGAGAATGTGGCCACGACAAATATAATCATCGTTTTCCCACTTATTTCGTTTCCTCGTCTCTTCCAATGTTTCATCATCTCGCTCCTCGGGTTTTGGCGTACTTAACACATAGACAACCTTTAAAGTCGTTAACAAAAAATGCATCTTCTTTTGCCAACAACGGAAGTCTACACCATCGAACTTCTCAAGAGTTTTCCAAACTTTGACGTCATGTCTTTGATGCTTGACATCGTAACAAATAAGATAATATTCTTTAAGTTTGTAGTTGTTTACTTCGGCTTCTGGGGAACTTTACGATGTAAAGCATAAACTTGGATCGCCCTACAATTGTAGCGACGAAATAATAGTCTACTTGGATAATACTTGAGTCACGGATACCGCTTTCCTTAGAGAATATTCCGACCCTTATAAGCCTTGGGTTACACGAAATTTCTCGCAGGATAAAACAAGTACGACCCTTTGCTTCTTAGGCTTTAGAAACAAAGAAATATTTCGAGTCTTTGTGTTGGTTTGTTGTAGTGAAATGTGCAAGGAAAAGTATGTGAATTTCGTTATCAATTTCCTTCAATACCACCCTCCCTTATATAAGGAATGAAGGGGCGCGACGCTTTGCCAAAAGTCACGACTCTTGAATCAAGGATATATCCCTTGAATCAAGAGATACATCTTCTTAGAACCAATGCATCCTTTCTACGAAAAGACACGACTTTAATGAAAGGATGCAACACTTTACTTTTGGTACAAATCATCATTCAACGTAATCAAAACATTATATTATTGAAAACGTTCCGTAACATACAATCATTTCTATATGAGCGTGCACTCCGCACTCCCGACCCATATTATAATGTCGTATAGTTACTACATTTCACACAAATCCCGACTACACTTAAACGACCTGCAATTTACACTTAAATTACCAACAGCGTCTGTGGGAGATAAAAAAAAAACATTTGCAAACCACTAATAGGCATATAATACTCCGTACTATTTATAATTTATTGTATCTAACCCAACCGCCTCCCACACTTTCTAGAGACTTCAGCAAATCGGTATCACGCATCTGCCTCGGACAATTCATCTACGCCGACGAACATGTTGATTATCTCTCATAAGGTTTGAATTTTTCTATTTTTTTTGGTCTTTTATTTGATGTGAGATTTATAATTTTTTTTTTTTGTTATCATATTTGTCAATTGTGTGTGAGATTTTCGGTGTTTGATGATGTGTTTTTGGTTGTTGATTTGAGTGTGAAATGATTGAAGAAAGTATGAGTAATTTGTGAATAACATGTTTGGTGAATTCTTGATTGAAAGATGTTTTGCCAAATTATATTTACAACAATGTTTGATCTATTTCATTGATTTTATTGTAGTTTTCTGTAAATCAAATTGATTAATTTTACATGTATAAACAAATTATTTGAATTAAAGAAAGGACATAGATTGAGAGTTTGCATTAGAAACGTCATAATTTCAATGAAAAACAATTTTAACTACCAATCTAGTTGATGTTTAATTCGCTAGAATCAATTGAATGCTTTTAGTCAACTGCAGAAACGTATCTTATTACGATACGAGATTTATAAATCAATTGGAGTAGTTAAAATCGTTACAATAAACCATTTTTAATGAAATTGGAAAGCACATTTAATAAATTTGTTAAAAATTTCGGACACAACTTAGGTAGAAGACAATACTAATATAGTTATATTGATTCAATAGTGTTTTTGTAAAATTTTAAAAAGTAGGGCGTCGAACACATACCAATATCGCAATTGGGGTTGCACGCACAAGATATTTCAAGTTTACCATGATGGTAAACATTGAGTTTGCCAACATAGTCTCCATATTTCTTATTTGTACAGCCACAGTCGACTTGAACGAAATGTCGTCTTTTTTCGGTAACAACTATTCCCGATAGTTCTTCATTGTTAAACAATTCATCATCGCCGCTTTCAGAATATGTTGGTGCCTCATCTTTCACGCATATCTCACATGCTTTCTTCTCTTCGTTGTTTTTCTCTACTATATAAACATCATCATCACTATAATTATTTTGTAATATAGTTTTTCCTTTGTCTTTTTTTGCAGCGATAGTTTGGGGCTCCTCATTAACTTGAGACACTTCAATAACTTCGGGCACCTCAATAGCTTCGGGCACCTCAACAGCTTTGGGCACCTCAATAGCTTGAGATTCCTCACATTGATTCATGTTTTGATTTTCGAGGTTAGGAAGTGTTATATTCTCATCTTGTTCCTTCATTTCAGCAACAAAATCATTGTTGACAATAGATTGTCCACTCTCAACGAAAGCACTATTGTTTGCGCCTAGTTTTTCATTATTCGTACCTGCCACACCAAGAAAGTCATCTTAATGAAATTTTTTGTCTAAGGTCTTACATAACTCTTGCACTTTGAAACTTCTATTTTTACTCATTCATGAAATAATAATGGTTGTGAAAGCCTAAAATTATTTGAGAGCAATAGATCATTCTAATCAATTCATATATAATCACATTTGTTTTTCACAATGAAAAGTTCAAGATGATTTTTTGTTTTAAGTCACTATTTTGTGAACCTAATAACCTATTCTATTATTTATGACTAAGGAATGAGGTCGATTATACATGTCTCTTTTGTATATATACCTCATACAATCTCTACCATACATGAGTGAACAAGTAATTTATTATCTGTTTTTAGCCTTTCAACCATAACATCTTTTTCTAAAGAAAAAAAAAAAAAAACTTTAATTGATTCTCTATTGTTCTGCACATGAAATTTATATTTTAACATCTACAAAATTTCACCAAGAAATAAATATATGTATCGTCCTTTTTATTTCACAAAACATGTAAATATGCAACTACAAAGATTATGTCAACAACTTGCAATTAATGTAAAATTATATCACGTTGGATATGCTCCATAAAACCATATCGTTTTTGAAGTACTCCGTAAATTACAACGCATCTATCATTGTTTTCTCAATTTTATCTAACTTTCATTATTAGGATTGTATTCTTTTTCTCGTTAACTATCATCATTGTCATCATCTTTGTTACTATGCAAATGCAAACTTTCGATTTTATAAATTGGAAAATTTAAGATGGTAAAACTAAATAATCGAGTAGTCATGGGTGGTAAATTTATGACTTTTAATCAAAAATGCATAGATGTGGTTTTGTAGGTGAAAATGTTTAGCACTGGATTTCTTTATTTATAACTCTGTGTGTGTGACTACCACATGGCCACAATTAACCCTTATCTAACCCGCCCCCAAGAAAAAGTATAAAAGATTAAATTTATGTTAGATAGGCATGGTATAAATTGTTGTTTGAGTTGTTTGACACCTGATATCAAAATTGGTCGCCGTAGCCGGATCTCAGTTGTTTCACTATAATTGCGGCGGATATGGGCTAAAAATGGTTATGGTAATTTGTAAATCTTAAACCAATCACGAATCAATTTCATTGTCGTCGTGAATCTTAAACCAATCACGAATCAATTTCATGGCCATCGTTTTAAATGAAGTGTTATATATATAGATCTAAAACAAAATTATTTTTCAATGTCTTTGGAGATAAAACCCTAGACCTTAATAGAAAACAAAGGAGGTAGGTATAAATAACAAGTGTGATGTCTATAGATCTAAAAGAAAATTATTTATAAACGCCGTTATAGGTGAAACATAAAAAAATTGTATACTAAAACTTAAGACTGACCTTTTTTTCTCAGAAAATAGATGGATTGATCCAGAGAAACAAACCTTTAACATCATATATTAAATGTTCGATTCCCTCATGAATTAGGGTTTATACCCCAAGATATGATTAATCGCGTAATTAATGTAAGTAAGATGCAATTAAACGATAGTCAAGAAATGGAAGTAGCAGGAAATTAAAATATGATAAATCTGTATAAGAGGCTAAATTGATGGAGGAATTACCTTCTTTCGATTCCGGTGGAACAGAAAATTGAACGCCAAAAAGCCTCAATTGACGTTCTCCAGGGTTGGACATTTCAATTAGATTTATTTTTTCACGGGGAAATTAGGGGAAAAACTTTGTAATTGCTAACAATTTATATTGTTTTTTTTTTTTTTTATACAGTATAATTTGGTATATATATTGAGATTGAATACATTGAGATATATATAAATCAATTTAGATTTCAATTAATGCCTGGCTCTACCATTTTAGGAAGCAAGTCTTTACAAAAAACGTAAGGAATCATAGATGATTTTCGTAACGTTTCTTCTTTTTTCATTTTTCCCGCTTTTTGCATATTTTGTATTCATTTGATTTGCCAAATTATTTTAGTTAATGCATTCATCTTGCCTAAAAAAGAAACGGCTTTATTGATTGCATTGCATGAAACTTGATACTTACAAAGTTGTTTTCATAATTTTCTTTTACCGCCTAACTTAACTATGTTTCTTAGATTGACCATATCTTACTTTGTTGTTTAACTTATTGGAAGCAATGACAAGTAAATGTTTGAATGAACTTGAGTTCTCATTAAAAATAACCAGGGTGGTATGGGTTTAGAACTTCATTCCTTATGCCGGGTGTTTGGTTCAATCTTGGAATGAAAATGAGTTCTCATTAAAAATGGGATTGACTTATATCATCGTACAAACAAATAGGTATAATTTGATCTTTGAAAGGAATTCATAATCTTTTTAATGGGACAAAAAACATAGGTACGTGTTTAAATTTTTTTTATATGTGACATTAACCATCACTTGAATGTTTTGGTTGAGATGATCGTCTTATATGATTGTTATAACATCCATGTGACGAGAGGTCACGAGTTTACATCTCTTTATATGTCACTTCTAAAGCAAAATATTTAGCACTAGATATAGGCGTACCTGGAATGGCATCTATGCTTCAATCTCAAAGGTCATTTGTGTGAGGCGACGTGTTAGAGTATAAAATTGATCTTGTACCTTAAACCATCAACTTAATATTCGCGTTGAGTTGGTTTTTGATGTGATAGATCAACAATCGGAGGATAAGTAGCTTTATGTATTGAATCTTTTAGGTCGCAGTCTTACATGAATGGAATTATGCGTCGGTAGTGGTACTTGAGGAATTAGATGTTTTGTTAGCGTGTGAGTGTATTTTGCTTAAAGTCATAAATTTACCACCCATGACTACTCGATTAAGTATAATCAGCCTCATTCCTTAATATTAGAATAGGTTATTAGGTTCACAAGATAGTGATTTAAAATAAAAAACATCTTGAACTTTTTATTGTGAAAAACAAATGTGATTATATATGAATTGATTAGAATTATCTAGTGCTCTCAAATTAGTTTAGGCTATCACAACCATTATCATTTCATGAATGAGTAAAAAGAGAAGTTTTAAAAGTGCTAGAGTTATGTAAGACCTTGAACAAAAAATTTCACAAATAATGAAAAACTAGGTGCAAACAATAGTCATTTCGTTGAGAGTGGACAATCTATTATCAATGATGATTTTGTTGCTGAAATGAATGAACAAGATGGGAACATAACACTTCTAACCCGAAAATCAAAACTTGAATTGATGTGAGAATCTCAAGCTATTAAGGAGCCTCAGGCAATTGAGGAACCCAAAGCTATTAAGGACCCCCAAGTTATCAACGTCAAGTGGACTGCATGGTCTCTATGATCAGTGTGGGAGTTGCGTGTTCCAAACTTTTACCACGAGATCGGATGACGATTAGTGAGGCTCTTAGCGAGCTTCAAACAGCTAGGGACAAGCTTTGCAGTGGTAAGAAGGGCACGTGAAATCCCGTGCGAATCAGCGTGGACCACCTTGCACTGATAGTAGGTGGGACCCTAGGTGAGGAAGGGGAAGCTAACCGAAACTGTAACACCCCGTGTTAATTTAAGCTAATTATAATTAGGAAATCAATAATTAATCATCCTCGCTCACTGAATTTCCTAAAACAATACACTACAATCATTTTTGCACCTAAACTAAAACCATTTTGAATTACTTTGAATTCGAACTTTATGTTTACATTTTCAAACTCGATAAATCAAATGGAGAATCCTCGACAATTTTTCTCAACGGCAAATTTTGGCACGCAAATCGAGGTCAAACATTGACTAAAGGGCCAAGCCACCTAAATGTGATTTAGTCACCTAATCCTTTATTAAATATAATTACTCATAATCCAAACCTAATTAAAGTAGCTTAAGCTTAATCATATTGATTATTACTAACACAACATATAATAATAATATCAAATTACTATTCCACTTTGATTTAACTAACACTTTCACTAAAACTCGATATATTGAGTTACACTAAGCCTAAACTGATAAACTTTTTGACGTTTGAGGATAATGATTTAATTCGATAACATTCAACGAAAAAAATATATTTCGATCGAGTAAAATTTTATTTCTAAGTAACGAGACAAACTAGTACCCAACTTTTGTTTGAATTCGTTTTGAGGTTTATTTTCATTTTTATTTTCGATCTCACTTCTAAACATTATTTCAAGACTATATATTTCATTTTGAGACTTTTCACAGACGCCAGAATCGAAAAATTTCAAAAACGAAAAATCGGGCAAGTGATCCATGTTGGTCGAGATTTTTGGAGCTTCCAAGCTCAACATTGTCTTCCCTTTTTCCTTTTGCTTTTCCTACACAATTGTCCCCTTGTCTCAAGCATGCATTCCTCCTTCTTACAAGCATGCTTCCACTCTTACACAACATGCTTCCTTTTCCTTACACACCCTACATTATCAATTATGTAAATTACTTTACAAAAACAAAACAACAACTACTACTACATACTACACACACACGACACAAACACAAATACAACACACCAACACTTAACTCTTTTTCTCTCTAAATAATTCATACTCAAAGAACTTGTAAGCTTAAACTCATCTCCAACCTCAAGAACACCTCTTGAATCTTCATCCTCTTTAATTCATTTCTTCCTTAAAACTTTCATTTCATTTGCTTAAATTTATTAGCATACTTAAATAAATCCTCACCATTTATATTTAGTACTCACTCCTTATCTTTACATGCAAATTAAAAATGAACATAAATCAAAATCACTTAAAATACAAACATCACCTAAACTAAAAACAATACTACACATAAAACTTTTAGTATAGTTTAACTAGCTTAAATAAATTACTAACTTGTGTATTTCATTTTTATGTACTCTCCTAATTAAAGACGAGGAGCAAGGTGGTGGAGTTGATCTTAGCCAATTCGATCATATCGTTGATCCCGACAACTGCTAAGCTATTTCACTCATAACCTAACTAAGGTGCTTCCCGCACATTTATATGATAAGCGCCTCGAAATTGATTATGTGTTATTGTTTTTGATGCATGTATTGTTTTATTATATCACCTAGTATTCATATGTTAAATTAGGAGACAAAAATCGAAAAATAATATTTGAGTAACATTGAAAAACCACACGGCATCCCCCTTAATTTTCGTCTAATTTTTCGTTTTAATTTTTGTAAATTGCATGCTTAAAATACTTATAATGAAATGAACATGAGGATATAATTAGTTTTTGTTTAGGATTTAAAATGAATTTGTTATGAATTTTTAAGTGTTTTAAGGTATTAAGTGTGTTCTTGAATTTTTGTGTTAATTTTATGTTTAAATGATTTTGTTTATGTGTGTTAATGTTTTGTTATGTTTTCCACTTATGATTAAATACATAAATAATATAAGATAAATTAGTTATTGAATTAGAAGTATAAAAATCAAAAATCAAAATTTAGGAACATATATATATATACACGGCCAAATTGATTTATATGGACCAATTTTTAGTTTTAATTTTTCTAAATAACATATTATGATTAGTATAGTTAAATTAGACTTGTATGAAAAATTTGAGAAAATTATATAAACATGTAAAAATTTGACTAAATAATGTTCATATTAAAAACATTAGAGTTCATCACATCTTCATTGTGTTCTTCATCATATGACTAAGTTTTGATTTATAAATTTTATAAGTTTTAGTATTTATCGTTTTTGTTTACTAGTTTAAATCACCTTAGATTAATTTGATTAATTAGTATATAAAAACTTTAAATCAAAAACCGATAAAATTAGAAAACGAAAATAAATGGTGTAAGTATAATAGGCCACGGTTTTGGGTTGAATTTTAGACCTAAAATGAATTTGTCACTTTTATTATTACCACTTAAGAAATTAAAATAGTTAAAGTAGTGATTTATTAATAAAAACAACAAAAGAAACAAATAGCTAAATAAATAAAGGCTCACGGCATTAGGGTTATTTTTGGGTCAATTTTGGTCAAAATAAATTTATCACTTAGTCACTAAATTTGAATAGTAATTAGGTTTATAATTGTTTATGTATTAAATCGTTAATAAAAAGAATTGACAAAACCGATAAAAATAAACGTTGCACGTATTAAAATGAATGAAATCGAGTGTTACTACCTATGCTTAAACTTGGATGTGGACATACGGACTATTTAAAATGAACTACGACAATCTCGCTAAAAATGGAAACCGCTAAAAGATTAGTTAAGTATATGACTAAATAAAACCGAGTTTTACTTTTAAAATGTTATTTAAAATCACTAAGTACAAAATGATCTTAACAACTTTGACCCTAGAATATTGTACTTAGATTATATTAAGTTTTACTTCCGAAATCATTTTTCAAATCACTAAATACAAAACGAACCCAACAACTTTAAAACTAGAATTTTACACTTAGTAAATAAAAAGCTTAGTTTTATTTTCTAAAATATCCTTAGTATAACAAAAATGCATAAGAGTATAAAGATACTAAGTATAAATAAAGTCAAATAATAAATACTAAAGCATAAAGAAAATAAAATAAAAATACTAAGTATAAAGAAAATAAAATAATAAATACTAAGTATAAGAATACATATACGTATAAAATACGAATAAAATACGAAGTATAAAAATACGTACCAATACTAATAATTAAAATACGAATACGTATAAATACGAGGAATAGTAAATACGAGGAATAGTAAATACGATGAATAGTAAATACGATGAATAGTAAATACGGTGAATAGTAAAATAATGAATCGTGAAAAATATTTAAAAGTTACGAACGGACTCAAAATAAATAATTAAGTTTTTCCATGTGTTCTGTTTACCCAAGAATCATTGTTACTAAAATTTCATTATACAAGTTTGACGTTATATTTATGATACAAGTTTGTCATTATTGTTATTTATGAGCAAGAGAATGAGAAGTTGAGAAAGCGAGTACTTGAATAAAACACTAGGATTGTTCGCCATGTTGCGACTCTTGAAATTCGAAGTTAACGAGGTAGCTGTATATGGGGACTTGGGCTCCCTCCCAGAGTTGCCCAAGGCGATTAACGATCTTGAGATTTCTTTTCGGCGCGGAGTATCAACCTCAGGGATGGGGCATACTTGATATTACCGTGGGCCCATATATATCGATTGGAACGCCATGACCCCATCCGGGGTGCAGTCTCTGGTGATAGTCGAACATTTTCTTGGTGAATACCTTTTGATTAGCGAATAAGTATGATCCTCGATAGGTGGTGTATGCATACATTAGACAAGGGATTAGGCCGTCCTTATTACCTTAGATATCTTTAGCATATTCGCATTCACGTCCGATTTCGTTTCGCCCTGGCCGCATCGCGGATTATGTCTGCGCAGCGCTTACTAACGAAGATTCATTTGTTATCACATGTTGAATGCATTTCCTTGTTTGTTTGATGATTATCCGAATGACTTGGTTGAGTATTGGAATGTGATTTGTTGAGTATGTTTATCTGTGAGCGTGGTATGTTATTTGGTTGGTTTATACTCGCATTAAATCATCATGATCTCCTTATGTGTTTTTGCTTGCATACTTGCTATTTGTTTCCCTTGTTTATTTATTATTCATATCGCATATTGCTTTTGTATTGCATGTGCTCAAGAGTGTGCGGGAAAATGATGAGAGTTTAATGCAGGTACCCCGAGTCTTGACCGTTGATCTATCAGGGGATTTGAAGGCCTTATTTTGTAATCTATTTTGAGAGGACTTGTAATCTAAATACTCTGTTTTATCTATAAACTCGTATTATGTATACTGAGTTTGTTAAACGATAACAGCTGGTTTTGTAATATATAGACTTAATTAATTTTCCGCCTTAGTTTAATTAAAGTCACGAAAAACCGTTATTCTGATTGGTATCGAGTCGTCTTGCGATCGTGAATGACTTAAAGTTATCTCACATAGCGAGACGACACACTGGCCGTACATTCATATCATATGTCGTGCATAGACTTATAGGATAAAATAATAAACTAGGAATCTCTAGATCGCTAAAATAATAACTTAGATCGCTTTAAAATGTGAGAAAAGGGTAGAATCTTAAGGACCGACCAAATAATAATGAACTAGTTAGATGAGCGTTAGAATCTTAACTTTATGATTCTTTACTTGCTATTTGCTCTATGGCTAACTCTAGTTTGACAAAGGCCCTTAGGATGACGTCCTTCAGTTACTTCCGTAACAATTTACCACGACGCCCACCAATGATGCCACTAGATGCATATATAAGTGGCGCCCCACGCCATAGAGCAATACGTGGAAGCCAATGGGATCACAACGAGCGCACTACCACACAAAGGGCATTGGCATAGGCCTGACGATTGAGAGCTTCCACCCATACGACGAATTTTGGGCACCTCTAGGATGGCGACTTCTCTTGGATTACGATCTATATATGGATCGCATGTATCACCCGACCCACTCTTGAGGAGATGCAACCACCGTGGTGGATGGAACACGAGGTACTACTTGAGGACTTGATGGAGCAAGAATATAAACACGACTATCCTCCACCTCCACCCGATGCCATCATACCTCCAATCATATGGGAGAGAGATTTCACCTCTGGAAGACTCTTGTGGGTCATAATCATATTTAGGGTCATTTGACTCCAGTTTGTAAAATATATGTAACGGACTTTTAACCATCCTAAGAACGATCTTAATATCGTCTTCTTTTCCTACGGCTATGGATGTTATGTTCGGATGTGACGTTTGGTGAACTTATGTATTATATTCCTTTGAAATGTAATATTTTACCCATGTATATGTTTATATATATGGAGACGTTATGTTACTACCTAGTCTTGTGCTTTTCTTAATTCATTATTTTAAAATTTTACATACATGTTGTACTTCCAAATCTCATTTAAATTACCTTATCTAAATTGATTTCAGATGAGACTACCGTGCGGTAAGAAGTACTCCGAATGGACCCCAAAAGAGAAGGCCCGCAAAGGCCATCGAGGCTCACGCGCGACGTCAACAATTGAAGTCATGGAAGAGATCACAGGACTCGAGCAATGCGGAAGTCGATCGGAAGACTAGGGCACTTAAGACTCGTGATATGGAACATCGAATTCTGATCATCTTCGCCGATCCTCGAATATACGGATGTGATCAAGCGTTCATGCAGGAAAACCCGAGACATTTGAGGGGATCAGTGGGACACTATACCCATGGATCAGGAGTATGAATGCGAGGATCCTGGAACACTCCGTTAGAGAGGAATGGAAAACCTCCCTAGCAGCTGCGTGCCTTGACGAGACGGCCAAAGCATGGTGGAGGCGTCTGCGCTCCCACCTATACTTGAAGGTGAGTACTACCGAGTGGGAGGATTTCAAACTTGGCTTGAGCGACATGACTTATCTTTGTTAAGTATAAGTATAGCTTCGGAGGAGGAGCATCGCTACTCGAAATTTGCATAGGACCTAGGGCTAATCTTTTCTCATTCACGATCAAATTTTATATCTCATGAGGATGTATCTAAACTTTTATGTTATTTTGCTGAAGTTATATCTAAGTTTTCACCTTAGTTCATTTCATAGAGAATGTATTAGGAGGCTTGTTACGCTTTGATGTAAACCTTTTACATTATCAATGAAATGTCTTTTACCTTGCATTTTATATTATGTCTATCTTTTGGATCTACTCAAAATTCATACAAGGTAATATTTTCGTAATAGATGCAAACAACTTAAACAACATGGACAACCCGAACTTCGCTCAACATTTTGTCAAGAAGAAGCAAGGAGGAAAGGGTTCAAGATGCAATTACAAAATTGCTCAAAATATGTATCAACATCGTATGTGGAAACAATCACCCGCATTTGAGAAGTTCTCCAAGCACCGACCCCAAACTTTTTCGCTCGTCGACCCCACAGCCTTGACAGAGTGGATCAAGAGATGGAAAAATTACTAGAATCGAGCAAGACACCGCCTAACGAAATGGTGAACGTGGTAGCGTACTACCCGAAGCGAGAAGCAAATAGTTGGTGGCGCTGATCAAAGCCCAATTTCCCTAAGGCTCTATAATCGAGTGAGTTTAAGACCATGTTGGAAAACAAGTACTTTGGGAAGAGTTGAAGTGGGAAAAGAAGAAGAGTTCAGAATCTAACCCAAAGTGAAATGTCCCTACAAGCTTACACGTAAAAATATCGGGAGTCAGCCCAAGTTTGCTCCTAAGATATTGACTAGCGAGAGGAACTCGCAACTCGTTACGCATTTGCGAGGCATGGACAATGACCTGAGGATAAACATGAGCGGGTTCTACTGTAAGAATTTCGCCAAGCCTCACGAAAGGCAACGTGTATCTGGGCACCCATCCAGAAGAGGGAAGCTGAGGAGAAGAAGAAGAAGAAGACGTTCACGCCCCCTGTGGCGAGTGCCAGTTTTATCCATAAACCCATGTTTGGTCGCCCGTTATCGTAATCAAGACACCGCAATAAGAACCAAGGCAAGACTCATTTCTACAACCGCAACACCACTCAGACGTTGCAAAGAATACCCAACAACCGCTTCCCCAAAGCTCCACCGCATAAGCGTGTCATTGTCACTTCGCCGACAACCGAATCATCCAGGGAAGCGCAGAACGGAGAGCCGGTGGTGTGCTATACGTAAGGTAGTTGGGCACAAATCGAATGAATGCCCAAAGAGGTATTTCGCAAAGGCAAATCGCGGGACCACCGCCACCGTCAGGGTTCAGGGACGTGTATACGCCTTGACGTGCGGAAGAAGGGGCTGATGATATTATCGATGTCGACGTTATCACCGGTAAATTTCTGGTTAACTCTGTGCCTGCTTTCATTTTATTTGATACAGGAGCTTCCCTATCTTTTATATCCTCAAAATTTATCAAACAATCCAAACTCACAAACCCTGAACAAATCAGAACTAACATATCACTGCCAGATGGTAAAAACATTCCTTGTTCTTCAAAATACAATAACGTAAAAATCTCGATTCACAAAACAGAATTCATGTCAGATCTTGTATTGTTTGACCTTCCCGAGTTCGATGTAATACTGGGAATGAACTGGCTAGCTCGTCATAACGCAACATTTAAATGCCACGACCAGAAAATCACTTTGAAAACTAACCAAGGGAAGGAAGTGTCATACCAGAGTTTTAAAAGGAAAGGAGGAGTGAAGTTAGTATCTCAGATCAAACTTCGTGAGTATGGAGAGGAAGGGGCACCAGGTGTATTTTTGCAGCATTACTAAGGGCGAGGGCCCCCTACGCATTGAAGATATCCCAATCGTGAATGAATACGCCGATGTTTTCCCGCACGTATTACTGTGTATGCCTCCCGCACGAGATGTTGAATTCTCGATCGACCTCATACACGCACGCCACCTATATCAAAGGCACCATACAGGATGGCGCCTGTCGAACTCCAAGAACTCAAGAAACAGTTGGAGGAGATGATTGAATTGGGATTCATAAGACCGAGTGTTTCACCTTGGGGTGCACCTGCATTTGTAAAGAAGAAGGATGGGAGTATGAGGCTTTGCATTGACTACGAGAATCGAACAAGGTGACAATCAAAAATCGTTATCCTTTGCCTAGGATAGACGATCTCTTTGACCAAATTTCAAAGGAGCAGGAGTGTTTTCCAAGATTGACCTAAGGTCGATACCATCGATTGCGGTCCGCAAAGAGGATATACAAAAGACTGCTTTGGATCAAGGTACGGACATTACGAGTTCAAAGTAATGCCGCTCGCCTTACCAACGCCTCAAAGCGGTATTTATGGACCAAATGAACAGGACCTTTCATGAATATCTCGACATCTGCGTGGTCGTGTTCATTGACGACATCCTGATCTACTCCAAGGATAAAGAAGAACACGCAGAGCACCTACACATTATCCTAAGTATCTTGAGAGACCATAAATGGTATGCCAAATTTTCAAAGTGTGAATTTTGGTTAGGCCAAGTGGCGTTCCTAGGCCATGTAATCTCCAAGGAGGGAGTAATGGTAGATCCAGCAAAGATTGAAGCTGTCAAAGAATGGATAGCACCAAAAACAGTCACGGAAGTCAGAAGCTTCCTAGGATTGGCTGGCTATTATCGAAGATTTGTTCCTGATTTCTCGAAGGTAGCCCGCCCAATGACTAAACTGCTACAAAAGGAATCAAAGTTCTTATGGAGCGACGATTGTGAGAAGGCGTTCCAAGAACTTAAGAAAAGGCTTACTACTGCTCCAGTTTTAACCTTGCCAACAGATGGAGACGAATATGAAGTGTACAAAGGACGTCATTGAATGGTTTGGGTTGCATCTTGATGCAACAAGGGAAAGTAATAGCGTCGCATCCGCACAACTTAAAGTACACGAAAGAAATTACCCAACTCACGACCTGAACTTGTCGCAGTCGTATTTGCACTGAAGATTTGGCGTCATTATCTCTATGGGGTCAGCATCAAATTCTACACCGACCACAAGAGCTTAAAGTACATCTTTACCCAGAGGGAATTGAACATGAGGCAGCGTAGGTGGTTAGAATTGATCAAGGATTACAAAATCGAGTTATTGTACCACGAAGGAAAGGCCAACGTAGTTGCTGACGCACTGAGTCGTAAGGCAATACATACTCTGAACAACATTTGGGAAATACCCTCGGACATTACCCAAGACCTGAAAAGGCTGAGCTTGGATCTGGTACAGTCAGATGACGTTGACCTAAATGCAATGGTGGTAGAACGCATTTATTCCATGATATACGAGCACTACAAAGGAAGACCCACCTTGTTAGAAATCGCAGAAAGGGTTCCATCGGAGGGAATGTAGGGTTTGAGATCTACACCGATGGAAGTCTACGCTTCAACCAGTGGTGCATACCTAACAATGAAGATTTGAAACGCAAAATCCTTGACGAAGCACATAGTACCGCTACTCGGTACATCCTGGCTCGCACAAGATGTACAAGGACACAAATTACGCTCGTGGATAAGAATGAAGGCGGAGATAGCCGAATATGTAGCTAGATGTATGATTTGCCAGAAGGTAAAATTTGAACACCAGAGACCAGGAGGACTACTCCAACCGTTGGAGATTCCTCAAGGGAAGTGGGATTCCATATCCATGGATTTTATCATGGGGTTACCAAGGACAGCAGGTGGCAAGGGTGCGATATGCGTTATTGTAGATCGTCTAACTAAAGCAGCTCACTTCGTCCCGATCAAGGAGACTTGGGGATTGGAAGAAGCGGCCAAAGCTAACGAAAAGGAAATAATACGACTCCATGGCGTTCCCCTCGACATCATATCAGACAGGGACGCAAGATTTACATCGCATTTCTGGAAGAAATTGCAAGAGGCTTTGGGTAGTAAATTGAAAATGAGTACGGCTTTTCATCCAAAGAATCGACTGGCCGACAGAGCGAACTATCCGCATAATCGAAGACATGTTGAGGGCATGCCGCATGGAATTCACCGTGAACTGGGAATAGAGCCTACCCCTCGCTGAATTCTCATACAACAATAGCCATCATGCTAGTCTAGGGTGCGCTCCTTTTGAGGCACTGTATGGCAGGAAGTGTCGCAGTCCGGTTTGTTGGGACGACGCTAGTGATAATGTGGGTACAGGACCCAGGTTATACAGATCGATTAAACACATAAAGATTATTCTGAACGACTACAAGCGGCTCAAGATCGCCAAAAGAAATATGCAAACGAGCACCGCCGACCTATTGAGTTCAACAAAGGAGATAAGGTCTTCTTAAAGGTCTCACCCATGAAAGGGGTAAGACGCTTTGATCAAGGAAGCTTAGTCCAAAGTACATCGGACCCTACGAAATACTTGAACGAATTGGCGAGGTGGCATACCGACTCGCTTTACCGCCAAACTTATCCAAAGTGCACGATGTATTCCACGTATCTCACCAGAGATACAGGTTTACCCGAGTCACATTGTTACGCCCGATGTGATCGCCATCGAGCCTAACATGCTTTACTCTGAAAAACGGTGGAAATTCTCGCCAGAGAGACCAAGTTCTTACGACGCAAGTCGATACCCTTAGTCAAGGTTCTCTGGAGGGACAAGGCGAACAAGCAACATGGGAGACCGAGAAGGCGTCGATGAAGGAAAAGTACCGAGTCGCTTAGCACAGTAACCTTAACCACCCAGAGTACTTTAAGTTTCGGGACTAAACTTCTTTAAGGGGAGGATTGTAACACCCCGTGTTAATTTAAGCTAATTATAATTAGAAATCAATAATTAATCATCCTCGCCACCGAATTTCCTAAAACAATACACTACAATCATTTTTGCACCTAAACTAAAACCATTTTGAATTACTTTGAATTGAACTTTATGTTTACATTTTCAAACTCGATAAATCAAATGGAGAATCCTCGACAATTTTTCTCAACTTAAATTTTGGCACGCAAATCGTGGTCAAACATTGACTAAAGGGCCAAGCCACCTAAATGTGATTTAGTCACCTAATCCTTTATTAAATATAATTACTCATAATCCAAACCTAATTAAAGTAGCTTAAGCTTAATCATATTGATTATTACTAACACAACATATAATAATAATATCAAATTACTATTCCACTTTGATTTAACTAACACTTTCACTAAAACTCGATATATTGAGTTACACTAAGCCTAAACTGATAAACTTTTTGACGTTTGAGGATAATGATTTAATTCGATAACATTCAACGAAAAAAATATATATTTCGATCGAATAAAATTTTATTTCAAAGTTGCGAGACAAACTAGTACCCAAATTTTGTTTGAATTCGTTTTGAGGTTTATTTTCATTTTTATTTTCGATCTCACTTCTAAACATTATTTCAAGACTATATATTTCATTTTGAGACTTTTCGCGTACGCGTAAATCGAAAATTTCAAAAACGAAAAATCGGGCCAAGTGATCCATGTTGGCCGAGATTTTGGAGCTTCCAAGCTCAACATTGTCTTCCCTTTTTCCTTTTGCTTTTCCTACACAATTGTCCCCTTGTCTCAAGCATGCATTCCTCCTTCTTACAAGCATGCTTCCACTCTTACACAACATGCTTCCTTTTCCTTACACACCCTACATTATCAATTATGTAAATTACTTTACAAAAACAAAACAACAACTACTACTACATACTACACACACACGACACAAACACAAATACAACACACCAACACTTAACTCTTTTTCTCTCTAAATAATTCATACTCAAAGAACTTGTAAGCTTAAACTCATCTCCAACCTCAAGAACACCTCTTGAATCTTCATCCTCTTTAATTCATTTCTTCCTTAAAACTTTCATTTCATTTGCTTAAATTTATTAGCATACTTAAATAAATCCTCACCATTTATATTTAGTACTCACTCCTTATCTTTACATGCAAATTAAAAATGAACATAAATCAAAATCACTTAAAATACAAACATCACCTAAACTAAAAACAATACTACACATAAAACTTTTAGTATAGTTTAACTAGCTTAAATAAATTACTAACTTGTGTATTTCATTTTTATGTACTCTCCTAATCAAAGACGAGGAGCAAGGTGGTGGAGTCGATCTTAGCCAATTCGATCATATCGTTGATCCCGACAACTGCTAAGCTATTTCACTCATAACCTAACTAAGGTGCTTCCCGCACATTTATATGATAAGCGCCTCGAAATTGATTATGTGTTATTGTTTTTGATGCATGTATTGTTTTATTATATCACCTAGTATTCATATGTTAAATTAGGAGACAAAAATCGAAAAATAATATTTGAGTAACATTGAAAAACCACACGGCATCCCCCTTAATTTTCGTCTAATTTTTCGTTTTAATTTTTGTAAATTGCATGCTTAAAATACTTATAATGAAATGAACATAAGGATATAATTAGTTTTTGTTTAGGATTTAAAATGAATTTGTTATGAATTTTTAAGTGTTTTAAGGTATTAAGTGTGTTCTTGAATTTTTGTGTTAATTTTATGTTTAAATGATTTTGTTTATGTGTGTTAATGTTTTGTTATGTTTTCCACTTATGATTAAATACATAAATAATATAAGATAAATTAGTTATTGAATTAGAAGTATAAAAATCAAAAATCAAAATTTAGGAACATATATATATATACACGGCCAAATTGATTTATATGGACCAATTTTTAGTTTTAATTTTTCTAAATAACATATTATGATTAGTATAGTTAAATTAGACTTGTATGAAAAATTTGAGAAAATTATATAAACATGTAAAAATTTGACTAAATAATGTTCATATTAAAAACATTAGAGTTCATCACATCTTCATTGTGTTCTTCATCATATGACTAAGTTTTGATTTATAAATTTTATAAGTTTTAGTATTTATCGTTTTTGTTTACTAGTTTAAATCACCTTAGATTAATTTGATTAATTAGTATATAAAAACTTTAAATCAAAAACCGATAAAATTAGAAAACGAAAATAAATGGTGTAAGTATAATAGGCCACGGTTTTGGGTTGAATTTTAGACCTAAAATGAATTTGTCACTTTTATTATTACCACTTAAGAAATTAAAATAGTTAAAGTAGTGATTTATTAATAAAAACAACAAAAGAAACAAATAGCTAAATAAATAAAGGCTCACGGCATTAGGGTTATTTTTGGGTCAATTTTGGTCAAAATAAATTTATCACTTAGTCACTAAATTTGAATAGTAATTAGGTTTATAATTGTTTATGTATTAAATCGTTAATATAAAGAATTGACAAAACCGATAAAAATAAACGTTACACGTATTAAAATGAATGAAATCGAGTGTTACTACCTATGCTTAAACTTGGATGTGGACATACGGACTATTTAAAATGAACTACGACAATCTCGCTAAAAATGGAAACCGCTAAAAGATTAGTTAAGTATATGACTAAATAAAACCGAGTTTTACTTTTAAAATGTTATTTAAAATCACTAAGTACAAAATGATCTTAACAACTTTGACCCTAGAATATTGTACTTAGATTATATTAAGTTTTACTTCCGAAATCATTTTTCAAATCACTAAATACAAAACGAACCCAACAACTTTAAAACTAGAATTTTACACTTAGTAAATAAAAAGCTTAGTTTTATTTTCTAAAATATCCTTAGTATAACAAAAATGCATAAGAGTATAAAGATACTAAGTATAAATAAAGTCAAATAATAAATACTAAAGCATAAAGAAAATAAAATAAAAATACTAAGTATAAAGAAAATAAAATAATAAATACTAAGTATAAGAATACATATACGTATAAAATACGAATAAAATACGAAGTATAAAAATACGTACAAATACGGAATACGAAAATACGAATACGTATAAATACGAGGAATAGTAAATACGAGGAATAGTAAATACGATGAATAGTAAATACGATGAATAGTAAATACGATGAATAGTAAATACGGTGAATAGTAAAATAATGAATCGTGAAAAATATTTAAAAGTTACGAACGGACTCAAAATAAATAATTAAGTTTTTCCATGTGTTCTGTTTTACCTGAAGAACTGTTGTTACTAAAATTTCATTATACAAGTTTGACGTTATATTTATGATACAAGTTTGTCATTATTGTTATTTATGAGCAAGAGAATGAGAAGTTGAGAAAGCGAGTACTTGAATAAAACACTAGGATTGTTCGCCATGTTGCGACTCTTGAAATTCGAAGTTAACGAGGTAGTCAGATATGGGGACTTGGGCTCCTCCCGGTTGCCCAAGGCGATTAACGATCTTGAGATTTCTTTTCAGCGGAGTATCAACCTCGGGGATGGGGCATACTTGATATTACCGTGGGCCCATATATCAAGAATCGGAACGCCAACCCCATCCGGGGGTACCCGTCTCTGGTGATAGTCGAACATTTTCTTGGTGAATACCTTTTGATTAGCGAATAAGTATGATCCTCGATAGGTGGTGTATGCATACATTAGACAAGGGATTAGGCCGTCCTTATTACCTTAGATATCTTTAGCATATTCAGTTACGTCCGATTTCGTTCGGCCCTGGCTGCTACTGCGCGGATTATGTCTGCATGCTTCCGCCTTACTAACGAAGATTCATTTGTTATCACATGTTGAATGCATTTCCTTGTTTGTTTGATGATTATCCGAATGACTTGGTTGAGTATTGGAATGTGATTTGTTGAGTATGTTTATCTGTGAGCGTGGTATGTTATTTGGTTGGTTTATACTCGCATTAAATCATCATGATCTCCTTATGTGTTTTTGCTTGCATACTTGCTATTTGTTTCCCTTGTTTATTTATTATTCATATCGCATATTGCTTTAGAATTGCATGTGTCGGAAGAGTGTGCGGGAAAATGATGAGAGTTTAATGCAGGTACCCCGAGTCTTGACCGTTGATCTATCAGGGGATTTGAAGGCCTTATTTTGTAATCTATTTTGAGAGGACTTGTAATCTAAATACTCTGTTTTATCTATAAACTCGTATTATGTATACTGAGTTTGTTAAACGATAACAGCTGGTTTTGTAATATATAGACTTAATTAATTTTCCGCCTTAGTTTAATTAAAGTCACGAAAAACCGGGTTGTTACAGAAACCGCAATTATAATGCGCGAGGAGGTACAATCACAAAGCATGCACCTTTCGTTGAATAGTTTATAGATATGCAGCGATAGTTATTGCTCATAATCAGTGATAAGGAAATTTTCGAATCTTACGTGGTTTCTTCATATGCAGTTTGCAGGACGCGTTATGTTGTATGATTATGACCTTGTACTTTGAAATGGTATTTTTCCGGTTTTTTCTACAGTAATTGCACATACTTGACTCTTTGAGTGAGTCTTGTCAATGTATTGGACAAATAAAAGACTCGACCATTAGAAAAACAATTACAGACAAACATGATACAAGGAGAAGATACTGTCTTTGGCGACAAATTAAATGTTCTGCAAGTTCGGAAAGCTGCCAACATCAATAAACGTCATCATTCATACAAATGTAGATATATGTAGAACACAGTTATACCTGTGTACGACGCAAATACGTGTACATTAGGTTTAGTGGGAGCCAGTGCAATAGTGACAACTACCAAAGACGATTTCAATTAAGTGGGTTTGCCAGCAACACTGATAGATTTCAATCAGTGAACGCTGCGAAGAAAAACCTTCGGAAAATGTGTGTGCTCTTCTTCCATCTTGTCTGTTATGTTGAACTTGTTCTTGATTCCTCTACACGGATAAATTCTTAATGTGCCCAGTAGCCTGCAAATTAGACAAGTTGTTAGGCAAGACATGCTCAAATTGGTTTTGGAGGGACTCGAAAATGGAGTACACAGGTTATTACCACAAGGGACTTGCCGCTAGACGACACCCTGAAGAGTAAAAGTTCGATATATGAATGAGTCTGTATGCAGTTTGCCGCCATTCCTTGAACGACTTCCAATTTAGGTGGGAGATCAGAAACTGTCAGATTAGTCGTACACTACTAAGGACTACGGAGTACCTCATACGGAGTAAGTTAAATGCCAAAACTATACAAGCAAGTAATTGGTTGTCAAACTACTCAAGTCGCAGTTCTATACACGGATGCAAATCCCTATAAGCTCAAACTGGCGCTCTGAGATTATTTTGGAGTAATGCCTTATGAGTTACGACATTCACTCCGTATCACGGACCTTCCTAAAAAGCTGAACTATATATTGACTGTGTCAGCAAGACACAATATGGCTTTCTAAGAGAAATGAGATGCGCCATTGAAGACGATTCTGTGTACAAGATTAATGTTAGACAGTACCTGTGAAAGTGATTCTCTAATATGTCGTGGACTGCTAATTCTAATATCTTCTCTTGGCTAAGTTATCGACTCACAAAATAGGTACCTAACCACTGCTGATACAATTTTATTCTTTAGATACTTCAATTCTATGGATAGTACCGTATTACATTATTGTCCTCCAGCGGTTAAGTGTTGGCACTACCATTGTAGCATCGCTGTCTACAGAACGCGTTCACGTAAAAATACAATTTGTTGCCTAATTCAGTTTATGCGAATGCCACCAGGGATTGGTGATTTTTATTCTACAAGATTCAAGCACCTAAGTGAATGGTGAGTTTCTACAGACGTATACTTACCAATTTTAACGGTGACCAACTGGCATAAAATATTCAATGATACTAGCAAAAGGACAGTGTGCAAATAACAGTGATACTAGCAACAACCAATACAAGACATACAAAAATATTCAATGATATATTATGATTCAATATCTGAACAATGAACATTTTACAAAATTTAGAGCAATATATAACTGAATGAATATCATCTCCCCTAGACATACGTACGGAGATTGATCAAATCAGTTTTTGGCTTCAACTACAACTACGATTATCAACTTCCTAGAATCTCATACTCCATAATCCAAGTGAAACTCACAATTTCACCAATGCAAAGGCGAACTCATCACCGAGCTTATAAGACCACACCTGTACGACATCATCCCTATGAAGGCCACTGGTCTTCACCAAATCATTCCAGGAACCATTAAAAACATATGACGAAACTGTATCCCACCTTAGGAACGTCATCATCACTTCTCTCAGATTGTTGCCATCCTTGTGAATCACATTCACTTGTGTCCTCTCGACTTCTCCAAAATCAACCTTACATTGTCGGTATGGCATCGTCAGTCGAGACTTGTTACTCTGCACATCAGCATCATAAAGCCTCTTCTGAATCACAAATCGCACATCCGACCCACCAATCTCCTCGATCTTCTGCCTAAAGTCCACAGGTAATTCTGGATGAAGGGGTTGCAGGGGCGGTGGTGGAGCAATTACGCGCCTCTTTTTTGAAACCCGAGATGACTCATATTGGTCAGGGTTAGTTCGGCAGTCGCGACTCGAAAACATATCAACGACGACATCTGTAATGGGCCTCTTCTTTGGAGCCTGAGATGACTCGCATTCGTCGAAGTTACTTCCCCAGCGAAGACAAGGGAGTAGAGCATGGACATCGATCGGGGTTGAACGTGGTCTTCGTTGAGTACGAGGTTTAACATTGAGATCGAACAAAAGTGGCTTCTTCTCCGACATGGGCATGTCAATGGTGGGTTTTGAAGAAGAAGAAGGAGGGTAATCCTTTAGTAACGCTTTCTGGGCAACAACGGCGAGAATATCAAGAGCTGATAAAGATTGCATTTTTTCGATTTCGTCTTCTCCAAAATCTTTAACACTAAGTGCCTCCATCGTATAGTTGGTGAAAAGTTTAGGGTTAACGAAGAGAAAAAAATCAGGGTAATTTCAAGATAATAAGGAATTACACTTTGGTTAAACAGGAGAATAAAATCAAAGACAACAAATTAGGGTTGGAATCAAAATCTTAAATTTGAAATTGAAATTGAAATCGAAAACAGAGATGGAGTGAGAAGAAGTAGGTTGGAAAGTGTATTTGGAAATTGGAATGATTAAGGAAATAACAAGAGTAAGAGGTAACGTGTTACATACATGGAAGGTGCATATATACAGCATAACTATAACGGTAATAACTATTCCACCGACTTCCTTAAACTAGCTTTTTTTTTTTTTTTGCGGGAAAATTTTGAACTTTTCTTTGTGTAAGCGGTAAGCCTATATAATGACCCTTTAATAGCAAAATATCTTTATAAAGTTATTTTTAAGTTTAGAATACACAGACTAAATGTTAAGATAACAATCGATAAAAGTAAATTTTAAGAATAATAAAATATTTTTGAAAACAACAAAAATTATTATTTTCGTACATTAATAAACTAGGTCAATACCCGTGCATAAATGCACGAGCATATATAGACATATTTATTAGTTAACCGAAATAAATAAATAATTAAAATAAATTTTTTAATTAAAAATAAGGATAATGATAATATAGTTATCATAATCAAATTACTATATTTAACTTGTTCAACTGTTCAAGCCATATATGTTTATATAGATCAACAGTCAGAATCCAATAAAAATGTTCAACCCGTCTTAGGATTAAAATATTGTATCAAAATATAGGCTAGTCTTGTGTTCTTCTCTAGCTATAGTAATTTTTTTAAATAGTATAATTCGGCAACATCATTTTAGTATAAATTGGAATTATATTGAATAAATGTATCATAAATGTTGGAGTAAACGAATTAGGATCGGCCTATTGCGAAAAAAAAAAAAGCATGTGTTGAGCTTAATGTAGTTATTAGTCATAGAACATATTTATATTATTATAATATTATGTATGAGTTTTAAGATTTACAAAAATCTTGATCAAATAGAAAACATAAAGACTTTCAAAGTTTTTAATTTGAAATTCAACTAACCCGTGTCAAAATTTTGATTTAATTACGTTAAAAGGCTATAAAATAAATTAATAGAATTGAATGAAATAGAATTAATTTTTTTATATATGGAGGCAAAATGAAATTAGAGTAAATACTTTAAAAGATAAATAAGAAATATATGTTAAAGATATGATTAATTTAAAGTGTTCAATGGTCAGAACTCATATAAAAATATATAATTTGTAAATGGAAAATCAATATAAAACAATAGTTCATAGTCTTCTTTTTAAGTAACAACTTATTTCAGTTATAAAATTATGGATCATATAAATGCTAAATAATAAAAATTATCTTCCAAAATTAAATATTTGAATTAAAACAATAATTCATATACTTATTTTAAGTAACAATAAGTATAAAATTGTAGACCAAGTAAATGCAAAATATTATGTAAAATAATACTTCCTCCATTCCGTTTGGTTCTATACATTTGACCAAAACACGGTAATTAAGGTAGAAGAAAATCAAGTGGGGTAGACAATAGAATTACCAAATTACCCCTACTTTATTCTTTAAAAAAGGACATTGCAAGTGGGTTGGGTGGGGTATTAATAAAGGGTATATATTGGTCTTTTAGTTTAATAAAGTACGGACCAAAATAGAAATGTATAGAATTGATTGGAATTTCCGAAAAAGGAATATGTATAGAATCAAATGGAATGGAGGAAGTATAATATTAATCAATTTAGGAAACATAACAAATGTTAAATTAGGCATGAATAATTTGGCGGGAAAAATTTAAGGGGATGGTTTTTTGCTTTATATAATTAATATAGATAAAGATATATCACGGTATGATTAGGATTTACCAGTTTGTTTTGTTTAAAACATTGATGGATTCCAGATTTCCGGGGCGTGATTAAGGGTTAGAATTTGATAATAGTTTTTTTTTTTTTTTTTTTGCAAATCAACCGTCTATACAATATATATGACCTAACTAATATTTAAAAAAAAAAAAAAAAAAAAAGTGTCACATATTGAACTCTTAACCTCGAGTTTTGATTGGTCAAATTTTGTTTACCAAATAAATTTTGACTGAATATAGTTCATGGTCATAAGTTGCGATTCTGGATAATTTCGTATTCAAATATATTATATTTACACGTAATACGATTTAGGAAAAACGTGTTGTCAATTTTTAAATATAAAGACACGTAGCGATAAATTATGATCAATTAAAGTTTTTCAGTTTGTAAAGAAGGTACAAAATGTCCATAGTAGTAGTACAAACTTAAAATATTTATTTTAATATTGTTAACATATTTTTTAATATTCCTCAAAATATACTTAAGTTAGTGTAACAAATTATACTCCTTCCATCCCATTTTGTTAGTATCAAGTTGTAGTTTTGGTAAATTTAAGAATTTAGGAGAATGAGACAATATTAAAAATTATTGGAAAATTTGATATTGTACCCTTGTATATTTCGCTTTTCTGCATTGTACCACAAACGTTTTTGAAAATCTACAGTGTACCCCAAACTTCACATAGAAGTTTTATAGAGTCCTTTGTTTGTCTTCTTTTCTTACCAATTAAGCCAAATGACCCTATTACATAGAAGTTTTGAACTTTATAGAGTCCTCTGTTTATCTCCTTTTCTTACCAATTTAAGACAAATGACCATATTACATACTCTCTTTGTTCCAGTAAATTGTTTACTATTTCACTTTTTTTGTGAGGAGGATTTGAAAGAAGCGTAAACAAATGACTGAAACAGAGGGAATAGAAGTTTTTGTAAGCCACTCTTAATAACGTTTTTTTTAGCATGAAACATACTGTTTGTTGCATAAATTGTCAAATAACTTTATGCGTGGTTTTTTAATTATCCAGTATTTAATTAGGCAGGTTAACGTGTAATTGAATGCGTTTATAAGCAAATGAATTGGTTAATAAGCAATAAGTTGGACTAAAAATTAATAGCTTAAATAAATAACCAAGTCAACGATGACTAATAGTTTGGTCATAACAAAGACAAACTTTGAAGTTTAGAAACACACCATAAAATATAGAAAAGGTAGGTAAGGATATAACATAGAAAATGGAAAAACTCGAGGGTACAAAATATAATATCCCAAAATTATTTGTTAATTTGGAGTACTTACCTATAAATTGCAAAAGACACATTTATATTGAAAAAAAAATAATTAAAAATAGAATTAGGTCATTTAAAATAGGATAAAAAAGGAGTACTAAGTCACCAAAATATAAAATTTGTGCCTACATCAAGATAAAACGTCACGTTCTTTTCAACTTAATTTCAACTTTTATAAGTTCTGCTATAATTAGTTGAGTTCCTATAAATTTAACTCTTATAAGTTCAACTTCTATAAGCCCCAACAAACTTTAATTTCAACAGACTTCAACTATTATAAGTTCAGCTTTTATAAATTAAGTTCCTGTAAGTTTAGCTCTTATAAGTCGAAAAGAATAGGACTTTTTTTTTTTTTTTATCAGATTTTAGTTTTTGTGGGATCTATCTTTCTCTTTAAATTTGGTGCAAGCTTTAAAATGCATACGAGTATTATATATTCTCTTGCGCACCAAAAAAAAAAGGTATTATATATTGTCTTTGATTTAGTCATTTAATTTTTATTCAGAGACGGTGCATAAAGAAATCATTTTATTTATACAAAACTAAAATGTAATTCAATAATCACCCAAAATTTTCTAGGCAGATCAACCTCATTCAAAATCATTGACCGTTTTGAATTAAATTATTTTATTATATGGAAAAAAAAACGTTAATTAGTGTCCCGTCTAACAGTAAAGAAAATAAGTAAATGGCCGAAAGAGAGCAAGTAAATAAAAACAAGGATATATGCAACTAAAAAAACAAAAACAAAAACCCAACCTAATTATAAGAAGCTAAGTACTCCCCTCCGTAATTAAATAGTCCAACGTAAGAAAGTTACCATGAGTGAATTCAGAAGGAAGAGCGATGAAACAAATAACGGTTTGAAATTCCCGCCAAAAACACAGCTGGTTTAAAAACACTAAGGCGGTGATTAATCAGTTGTTACCGTTGATATTTTAATTATAAAACCCTGTTTTCAAACAGCGACTCATCAACTCAATTTTATTCTGATTTCATCTCCTCTTACTCGCTCTCTGTTTTTAATTTCGATTTTTTCTTCATTTTCAAAGTCTACTCCCAAACCCTAAAATTGTTGCCTTTGAATCTCTGAATCTAATTAGTTGCCATCAGTTTTGGGTTAATTTCATCATCCAATTATCACTTTCTCTGCAATTTTGTTGTCTTTCTTGATTTCTCACAAACACCCAATTTTTTAAACCCTAATTTCTGGTGATTTACAAATAGCCATGGCTGAGTTTCATAGCATTGCTAATTTCGACCATGATGATTTCAAAATCGTGCAATCTCTGTCTCCAATTGATATGCTTGCTTTTATTGCACATAAAGTTCTACAGAAGGATTATCCTTCGTGTGTGTTCCCCGACACCAAACCCACCACCATTGCGATGCCCATGTTGGAGAGAAAGACGCTTCCATTCAATCTCAATTCGAAGCCGCGTACCCTTCGAAAACCCAGGACGACACCCATTGATGTTCACGCACTTTTTCCCTGTCTCCAGAAGAATACTAACTCCGACGAATCCAGTCAGGTGGTTCCTGATAAGAGGCGCCTAACTAATACTCAGCGTAATGAATGCGAGTTGTCTCGGGCTGTAAAACGGAGGCGCCTAGGGAGATGATATTCGTTTGGTGAAGGCCAATGGTCTTCACAAGTATGACGTTGTGCAGGTCTGGTCCTTCAAGCTCCGTGATGCGTTTGCCTTTGCGCTGGTCAAACTGTGAGATTGGTTAGAAGTACAAGTATGAGAATCTATGAAGTCGTCAAGTCGATAGTCATAGTTGTAGGATTGATCCAGTCTCCAAGTCTAGGGTTGTTTATATATTGTTCTTGTTTTTGCAAATGTTTAATCAAAGACATTATTCTACCTGTTGATTCTTCTGATATAAATCATAACAAATCAATGAATTTTTAGTTTTTAATAATATTTCTTACAAAGTATGTGCTTTTGTCTGGTTAATTGTTTGTTCAGAATAGAAAAGGTAGTAAGTTCACGGCTGTAGGAACTCACGACGAATAAGCACCTAAAACTAGTTTAACAGAGAGTATGTGAAAGAATTATACAGACTGTTACTTGGGTTATATGCAGACTGTAACTTGGGTTATTTTCCGCTGTTGTACGATAATACCGTATAGTCTATCCATACAAATACGTACCCGATGAATAGAATCGTACTTTATCAGTAGTTACAAACATACAACACGATTTGATAACACGACCAGGCAAAAATATTATGGAGTAAAATGTTTTATCAGTTCCTAGTATATAAAAGAATCGTCTCAACATGTAGCATATGTTATCTCGTGGTTTTAAAAACAAAATTGTAAACAGAGGCCATAGATATAAATTCAAATACACCTCTCATTTAAAATCTACAAATTTTTGGTTGTCGATTTTATTTTCTTACGTCATCAATAAAATTGTTTGTTTTCAAATATTTTCTACTTACATTATTAGCGATCAAAAACTTTCATTGAAAATTACTTACTCCCACCATCTTGATATAAATGTACTTAATTTTCTAAAATTAAATGATGTAATTTTAATTATAGCATATATCTACAAATGACTTCTAATATTCTTCGACATAACCAATTTTTAAATCTATCAAATATAGAAGAAATTATTTAAGCAGGATGGACGGAGTATATTTTTCACACTTTCTAATAGGTGAAGAGCTAGGGTCCTGCCCAATCTTTTGAAGAGTGAATACGCTACTACAGAGTACGTAATTCTAGTCCATACAATTAACAAAAAGTTTAGTTCAATTCTGCCGAGGACCACTTGTGTACATGATGACACGGAGTACTGATGTAACGCTTAATGGAGTCGAGCTACGTATCAATGCAGGATCTTGTAGTACTAGCCCGGCTGCACCAAGTCGTCTATGTCTTCAAGATGAGGCGACAAGTCATTTGCACGGTATGGCGCTTGAAGTATTCTCTGAATCCGTAGGTACTGACGTCATAATTGAACTGTAAATACGCCGGACAAGTAAAAACATTAGAAATCACGCAAAAAGACTCTTTACTAAGAAGGGAAAAAAAAACAAGCAGACAAATTACTCTTTAATGACCTCACTTTACACTAACCAACAACCTCCTCGACAACAGTGTAGTAAAGGCTTCACGTATGGAGGAGCTAGGGGATCACATGTACGCGCAACCTACGGGTAATGGCTTAAAAGCATAACGATTATCGCAGCTACCAACCGACTGCTACAATGTACGAAGCACATAAAAGTGAGTGATTTGTTTATTCCATCATACTCCAAAATCAACCAAGAGGAAAGCTTGCACTTAGTTTTGTGAATAAGGTAACCTCAATTCCTTAATCATATGAAGCTACATCTTGGTCTCTTGGAACATCGACAATGATGAAACTCAACTTGTATCGGAATATAATATAAATAAAATAATCTAAGAAAATTCCCCATAATTTCCACATGGTCCAATCTGTTTGGTCTATATATATGATTTCCATTTAGCTTAAACGGTCAAGCAAAGTCTCATTTCACCAACCCTTTCTCGGGATATATCTTGATTAGAATTTTCCTATCATAACGATATGCAATTCACAACTGTATGATCTTCTAAACCTGATAACAAAATTTTAATGGCCAAAGTTGACAGTAGTTGACCAACAAAATTACATCAGGACAATGTAAATTGGATATAGGTGGTAGTTTGGTACTACAAAATCATCCATTTTCCAAGGCTAAATGATTTGCTTTTTGTGCATAAAAAATAACTTGGCATATTCTTTTGAGCAATGCTGTAGAAGGCTAAACAAGTAGATAAAGAAGTGGGTGAAGGATGGAAAAACTGTTGTGTATGTTAAGCATGCCTAAGAAAGGGTGAGATGGAAGCGACAAAAAGTAAACATTCCCCCGCAATAATAATAGAAAAGGATATTCTTAGTAACGATAGTCTCCGACATAGCTTGGAACCTGGTTTGCTGCGAGAGAAAGATAGTCTCAATAATGGTGGTAGCATATATGATACGGAATTCATATAAAACAGGGGAAAAAAAAGCTACGACTTACCATTTGTTGAAGAAGATTTTGCACCTAAACAATAGCAAATCAAACAAATTAATAAACAAAGAAGAGAGTACGACAGTATGTGCATCATACAGGCATGATTGATAGCAAGAAAGTAAATTGACAAATAGAACTCGCTGAAATCTTTTCGAGTTACTAAGCAATTATCTAGAAGTGCCCTGATAAGATTCAGTAAGAAACTTACAAAAGCTGTCATATCAGCGGAATTTTGCTTACGATCATTTGATTTTATAGTACACAAGTTTTCGTTTAACTTAGAAACCCACCTATAGAATAAATCATCTCACTCTGCAAGGTAGTTCCTCACCATGGAGCAGAGAAACGGGCAACAATTAAGTTCCATACTTGGTTTTCTTTATTTTACCACATCATAATTTGATAAATAATTGGATAATATTATAATAAGCAAGAGACTGAATGCAGTTTGTATTTTTCTTCATTTTCTTTAAGATTGTTGTTTTATTGGTAAGTAAAGTCGTTACCTATGATCAAATAACTAACTGCAAAGAAGGGTCTCAATTTGTGAGTATAATGTAAACCGGGATTCTTAATTAACACACGCTAATTGTCTTTTCCTGATTTTTCTAAGTGGTTATCAATCGGTAATTCAGTATCCTAAATCTTTTACAAAAATATATCCACTTTGTAGAGCCCCTCTTCAAATCTGTAGAAAGGACCTCATATTTCATCTTTGGATGGTAATCACTCTAAAGACGATCCTAGCCGTTTAAATATGCATGTTGTACAACATAACTTAAGAGACGAATATGAACACGCCCCTGCGGTATTACAAATCTGGTGAAGCTACAGATTTCTGCCTTACTCTATATTTTATGGGGTTGATTGGACTAACAAACTACTCGTAATAAGCAATTAGAGCAAAAGACACAAACATGAACAACTGTACAAGTAATCTAAATGAATTGGCAAAAACCAACATCCGAAGTGCGGTGAATAAGAAACGAAGGTTTGTTCCAAGTTCATAGACATAATAGATAAATTTAAACACCAAAAGAACATTTTGAGATTCTTACAGGCAGAACTTTCATGGAATACTTTGTCACATTTGGATCCACAATATTTCCCTGAGCAGCAGCCTGCAGTAGAAAAAAATTAAAGGGTCAAACACAGCATATACAACGAAAACTGGCCCAAAAAGGTGTAAACTAATGATATATCGATATTCCCATTAATTTAACTATGTTCTTTTATGTAATGACCGAAAATTCATATTTAAATATAAAATGACACGTACTTGTTCCGGACTGTGGAAATTTTCAATAAATGGGTATTCTTTCCTTTGTCGTGCTATACAAAACCCTGGATACTTGGGCCATTCAACCTGAAAGCATCAAGGATTCAAAATAAGCAAATAATACCATTGAATGTAATATATTCTGAATATTTCCAAAGAGTCCGGAAATGCCGGCAAGTGAGAACAGTAACGAGGAGATATGAGGATCGTTGAAAAATAGATATATGATAATATCATGGGATTCCCTTCTCAATTTATATGACACTTAAACCTACCTATGTCCTAACTTTGACACTTAAACCTGAGTAGTGACACTTTGGATATATCATCTTAAGTCAAAAACATGAATATTTCTTATTAAATAGCAAGAATCCAAGGCTCCGAATTGTAAGCAAGATACATTGTCATCTCAAACAATAAACTAATGGAGCAATTTTTTGTCCGGGGATAAGTAGGGCCATGTGGCAAAATGATTTAACAGAGGGAGTACTCTAGATTTTGGAAACTGAAATCGAAACAATGTATTACTTGATAGTGAACGCGACAACCCTTGGTGAAGAAGTTGAACAAACTCACGCTCCGACGTAAAATGGATCACACGAGACGGCCCCAAATCCTTTGGATAACGTGGTGAATCACATGGAATCCCTGGTGGTGAATACGAGAGGTGTTTTCAGTCCCATTCATGATCATTTGGTGAGCGTCCTGACACTCTCGGCATGCCTACTCCTCACCATTCATCGTATCCCTAAATGCACGCGCCATTACAAAAGTAGACATGACATATTGTATGTTGAATGATTGTAAATAAGCGCACAAAGGTTCTTCTTGTTCCTCAAATACCTACGAGGTCTGCACACCTATCTAAGAACCCAAGAAACCCCTACTTTCCCTAAAAGAGTCTCGACTACACTACGATTTCAAGACCATTCTAAATAAGGTTATCCCAACATTTGCGCTGCGCCTCGCTAAAATCCGACCAAATACGAGCAGGGGAATGGGAAAAACGCAGCAACCACCAGGTATATCGACCAAAGAAAAAACGAATAAAAATCGACTTCCTAAAACAAATTCAAACCAAAAACAGCAACAATTGAGATGGATATCAAAGAAAACAGAGTACCTCCGAGTATAGACCAAAAAAAAGAAGTGAAAAAGACCAAAAGAAAGACACTAACAACCGAGTTGAAATCGACCAAATTGCAGCTCCAATGACCCAAAATCTCAAAAATGTAGGGGTTTTGAAACCCTAAAATCGAAATTTAGGGTTTGAGGAAGGAGAAGTCGGATTTAGAGGGAGAAATTGAGGAAGCAGGTGAACGACATTGCATGTGAATGGGAGGGGCAACAATGGAGCTGGACGCTGCTTTCTGATTTGTCAAACAGGAAAACTATCAAATCCTCTAAATTTATTTAAAATAGGATTCAAGAACACTTGCTTTGATCGAATTTCCAGTCACGTATCACTTTTACTCACTGTGTTGGTCTCCCTTAAAACGGATTCTGCTTTATAAACGGCAATTGAATATGGGGAAAGACAGAATTAATTGGGAGAACAACTTTCTCCCCACTGTCTTTGTTGCAGATTTGACTGCTTTTGGCTAAGACGGCATCTGCCTTAAACAAGAATTTGTGTTACTCATTAGTACACAATTTTCTATTTTCTATTGGGGGCTGCTTTATATCGACGACGTTTTACTACGAATCGACGACGTTTTTCATAAAAATTACCTTCACTACCCCTACTCTCTCTAAGCCCTTTCTCTCTAACTTTTTTTTCTCTCTTTTTTCTGAAATCAAAAAATTGAAGAACAAAAAAAAAAAATTGTCAATCTTAAAAAAGAAATTGAAATCAATTGTAATGAAATACAAATTCTAGTCAAAGGTCAGAAAACAAATTTAACCCCTAAATTCTAATTGCTACCTTATACATGCTCACAAAACAAAAATCAAACCAAATCTGAAAAGAGAAGCTTTGAAAAAAAAAAAAAAAAAAAAAAAAAAAAAAAAAACCTAATCTTAGATCTACATCTCCCACCACCACCACGCTCCACCACTACCGTCTCGCGCTCCACCACCACCGTCTGACGCTCCACCACCACCGTCTCGCGCTCCACCACCGTCGACCACCAAACCATCCAAGTAAGTAATTGAGTTTTATTTTTTGAAAATTTATTTAGATCTAGTCTTTGTGAACAGGTCATGGAAGCTTTATTTTGTTTTTTATTTTGTTTCCAAATAATTCCATGACAAGTAATTTAATCATATTAAGTCACCAAGTAATTCCATGACCGTCGTTTTGTTTTTTATTTTGTTTTTATTTATTTTTTTGTTTGTTGTTCATGTGTTTGTTGTTTGTTGTATGTTGTTCATTTGTGTTGGAAAAAGTTGTATATTGTTCATGAAAAAACGTAAATTAGGGATGAATTTTTTGTATTTTTTTGTAAAAATTGCTTGTAAAAGTTGTATATTGTTCATGTGTTGTTGTTGAATTTGGGATGAATTTTTTGTCGTAGTATTTTGTCACTGACGTCCAGTATTTTGTTCTTCAATGGACTGGTTTCCAGATTTACGTCCAACCTGTGGACTGACGTCCAGTATTTTGTCCTTCAATGGACTGGTTTCCAGATTTACGTCCAACCTGTGGACTGACGTCCAGTATTTTGTCCTTCAATGGATCGTTTCACTTTACGTCTACGTGTGGATCGACGCCCAAAGATGTTAGTCCTACTATGGACTGGTTTCCAGATTTACGTCCTACGTGTGGACTGACGTCCAGTATTTAGTCCTACTATGGACTGGTTTCCAGATTTACGTCCTACGTGTGGACTGACGTCCAGTATTTAGTCCTACATATACGGTAATTTACTTAAAAATTAATTATAAACGATACGTCACATAAGATATAAACATGAAACATCCATAAGATGTAAACATGAAACGTAAGAATTAATTAAAAACGATACGTCACATAGCAAGATATAAATTCGTAGTAGATAACAAGAACGTAATCGTCGACATAAACATGAAACATCCATTGGCTCGCTCTACTCATCGTCCGACACACTTTCAAATACTATTTTTCGGGACGCTTGTGATTCATGTGCGGCGGTAGATCTAGATCGAGGCGCTCTAGGTGTCGTTCCCATAATTGTATGCCAATTATCGATATTTGTTTGGTAGAACGACTTAAGATGTGCTACGCAAGGATCTCTAAAAGTTTCCCACCCGGGATCTATGGGAGGTATCGGAACTTCAAGGGGTGGACCCTTACAATGCAACCTCATCCAATGCAAGTTGTGGTTTAAAATCCACAAAACACCATATGGATGTGCGCGGGCAGAAGAACGTCTTAACGGTAATATCGTAGAACACTGCCATACATAGTCACCCTTCGCGGTGCGTTGTCGAGCAATCACACATATGGTCCAATTAAACATTGACGCAAAAACGAACAAATGATCCGAACACATCCAATGATCTTGTCCGCAACTTGATTTCTTGTAGATACCAATGCGCCTCAAGTTTTACGGCTTCCGGATGAGACATGAACATGTGAGTGAGTTCGAGTGTCAAAGGGTTTGTCTCGTGCCAATGAACAAAGTTAGCTTCTACGGCTAGAGCTAACATTTGTTGTGCGGGATTTCGATCGCCTTTTAATTCCCTCCGAATCTTAGATGTCACATTGTAAATTTGTTTACTTGACGGTTGAGGTTTATCGGGACTTTTTTGGTGAAGACCGGTTTTGATGTCTCTAGGTAAAACCGCGTTACTATATTCTTGTCTAACAAACGCTTTCTCATCTTCATCCAAACCCGCATACCCACGATGTCCATCTTTGTACTTTGTCAACGCATGGTTGTGACATCCAAAAGTGTTCGACGTGACAATATTTCAAAGCACCACTCGCCAGGGGCGGAGCTACCTTAAGGCCCAACTGGGCCATGGCCCGGGTAGATAATTTACATCTTTAGTATTTTTTTTGTTACATGGTTTGTGCAGTGGCACAATGGTTTGATTTTGGGCCTTAAGACATTAAGATTAGCATTGGTCAAGGGTTCAATTCCCTTCACCAACATGCTATCTTTTTGGATAAACGGTCATTCTCAATTTCTCAGTGAGTTATTTACAAGTAATAAATTATTATTATCTTGTTAATATTTCTTTTAGCTTCAACATTTTCTTTTATTTTTGAAAATATCGTTCTTAACATATTTTTCAATGTAGAGATATAAAAATATTATGTAGAGTTTTATACTTTTATTTACTCGTAACTTAGTGATAAATGGAATAATATTCTATTTCGTATAATATTTTTTTAAACTCAAACTTTACTCTCAAAAACAAAAAAAATGATGTTATTTTTTAGCCCTATGTGCGTGAAAATCATTTTTGAAATGAATATTTCGTTTATATATAATCAAACCCAATGCGTATCAATGATCAAACTGTACACGATCTAAAAAAATCGGCCCTGGTACTCATTCTACTCTAGCTACGTCCCTGCCACTCACTTATTATGAACAAAATGGTAATTTTGCACGGCTCTAATACGAAACCGGCAATCACACTTTTGCATTCTTGGCTTCTTCTTTGGCTTTTTGGGATCATACACACCCTTACTTCGTCCGTACCTACTACATCGAAAGTAGGAAGCCAATAATTCGGGTTGTCGGCGATTTTTAGACCCATTATTCGCTTTCACCAAAACGAAGCCATTATCCTGAGCGATTTCATTAGCCCAATCAAAAGCTTTATCCCGATCCTCAAAACATACTTCTGTTACGAATAAATGGTTATAATCAACGTTGTCGCCACCTAAGTTCTCAAACGAATCCTGGAGAAATCATTAAACAAATCGTTTAAACTCTTTAATTTACACAATACGTACAGAATATGTCACAATGGTCTATCCATGGAAGGACCTTAACCTGGACGTTCGTCCATAGGAGGGACCTTAACCTGGACGTTCGTCCATAGGAGGACCTTAACCTGGACGTTCGTCCATACGTGGGACATTAACCTGGACGTTTGTCCATACGAGAGACATAAATCTGGACGTTCGTCCATACGAGGGACGTTCATATTCATACTTTTTACCGTCCTCGACGTTCATACTCATACTATTTACCATCTAGGACGTTCATATTCATACTATTTACCGTCTAAGACGTTCATATTCATACTTTTTACCGTCTCAGACAAAAAAATTTATGTCCATGTTCACGTATACGAGTTTTTCGGGAGCTCCAAATATAAAACGAAATCTTATTTTTCAACATTATTATGCCTTTAGCATTACTTCTTTAGCTTAAACTCATTGAAACTCAACTATTGTTCAACAAAATTAGGTCTTCAACATTGTTCAAGCAAGAAAATCTAATCATAAAATGTATGAAATGTGATAAGTTTTAGTTAACTTACCACCGACTCGACATCCGACATTGATTTTAATCTTAAAGTTCAAGTCTTTTACTATTGATGATTTCTTAGTTACATTTTACATGTAAAAGTTTAGGATGAATAGGTTGAATTTGATAAGTTTTAGAAATTTTTTTTGAAGTTTTTAGGATGAATAAGTTGAATTTGGAGAGAGAAGAGAGGAAATTGGGAGAAGGAAAAGAGAAGAGAGAGAGAGCCCAAGGGTAAGTTGGTAATTTTTATGAAAAAACGTCGTCGATTCGTAGTAAAACGTCGTCGATAAAAAGAAACCCGGTTTCTATTTTATACCCCCTCTACTTATTTTCACTTTTAGTTTTTTCTCTCTTTTCTCTCACCTAAATTTACTAATTCATGTACTGTATAACTTTTGTACACTTTTTTTTTACTCATTTTTTTGTACACTTCTTTTTATTCAAAAAATTAAATATTTTATTCATAATGTTGAAATATGTATTTTACAAAAAATAAACACTAAATTAACTAACTAAAAAAAATATATTAAAAGTAACAAATTATATTATTAAATAAAAAGATAACAAAACTTAAAAAAAAAAAAAAAAAAAAAAAAAAAAAAAAAAAAAAAAACAGCGCTGCTGTGCACTACACACCCCACCCCAAAACCCTACGCACCAAAGACGACGCGGACACAATTGTGTTGGCACCGACACGTACTACTGCCGATGTCGACCTTATCTCGTATTCGTCTCTTAATCGTCATGTTTTAACAACATACTCCGTATTATATCACCATTATCACCCAAAATCGCGTTTATTAATAAACCCTTTCAATAAATGATGTTGAATTATTTGCAAAACCGTTAAAATTATTAGATCTACGTCATGAAAGGGTAGGGGATCCATCATAATTGCTTGATTATAGTGAAACTATGCAATATAGTTGTGAATATAAAAAGAGAGGAAAACTTGTAATTGAAAAGAGAAGGGGTATTGAATTGAAAAATTAAGGTAAAAAGTATACAAAAATGAGTAATTGTGTACATGAATGAGCAATACCGTTTAAAATAAGATAACAAAAGTTAATAATATATTTTAAAGGGTTTTTCCATCTATACCCTCGTACTTTTCACTTTTTTCAATTGTACTACCCTGCGTTTGGCGTATTCCTAGTTGTACCATTAAACTTATAAACGTAGTTCCAACCGTAACCAAACTAGAGTAAATCGTTAAATTTAGCATTATTTTTCATATAAACTTTCACCCTTTTTTTTTAGTTTTTCCCTCCATCTTTTCGCATTAAATACCCCACTTTACCTTTTATTATAAGAAACAAGGTATTTAATGCGAAAGATTGAAGGAAAAAACTAAAATAAAAAAGAGTGAAAATTCATATAAAACAAAACTAAAAAATTCATATAAAACAAAACTAACGGCTAAATTTAACGGATTATTCAAGTTTGGTTACGGTTGTGACTAATTTTATAAGTTTAAGGGTACAACTGGAATACGCCAAACGTAGGGGTACAACTGAAAAAAGTGAAAAGTACGAGAGTATAGATAGAAAAAACTCATTTTTAAATTAAGAATTTAGTTAAAATAACTAATTTGTACTTCGTATTAAATTATCATTGATTGTTATAGTAAAAAAAAAGGAGAAGAGGGTAGGCTTTCAACTAAGAGAAGGGTACATCAATCAAAAACTTTTAAAACTTCATTGGAGTCCTCGATGTGACGGTATTTTTGGAAAAAAAAGTAATACTCAACATTTAGTGTTTCAAAAAAAAGTTAAATAGGGCTGTAATTTTCAAAATATAATTGTTTTTTCCTGTACAACTTTTACTCAATCTTGTACACAATTTCCTTCATTACCTTTTTCATTTCTTCCCTATTTTTTTTTTTTTTTTTCAATTAGTACTCCCTAATTAATAAACCAAAAAAAGCTCTCACCACCCACTACACCACCTAAGACCACCACCACAGCCCTTGAGCTACCCGTCGGACCGCCGACCATCGGCATATTGGTTGGCTGGTCAACGCTTACCCCGAAATCGCGACGGCCTTAAACCACCACAACCACTACAAAAAAAACAGTCTACTTGCGAGGGAATTTGCGACGGACAAAAATTCCGTCGCAGTTAAAAATATTTGCGACGGATTGTTTTGGCGAGCAAAGAAATTGATTTGGCGCCACAATTTGCAACGGAATTTTGCTGATTTGCGACGGAATTTTCCGTCGTAATTTTTTTTTTCTTCTTTTTTTTTATTTTTTTATTTTTATTTTTTTTTTATTTTTTTTTTTGCGACGGACAGTTCAGTCGCAAAGTTTTTCTCTGTTTTGCGATGGAAATCCGTCGCAAATATGCAAATTCCGTCGCAAACTGAAAAAACATGATATCCCACATCAGTGAAGAAAGTAAGTTGTATAGGGTTTATATAGATTTGTTGTGAGTTAATGTTTGAATGAAATGTGACGAAACTTATATAAGGGATTCGATAATACGGTTTAGGATTCTGGGATAACGTTATTTGAGACAACGTTTAAAAAAAATTATTTATTTATTTTTTTTCGCGAATTTTTTTACGACGGAATAAATCCGTCGCAAAAATGTCTGTGAGGGAGTTCCGTCGCAAAAATGTAATTTTGCAACCATTTTTCTCGACGGACACTTTCCGTCGCAAATGCCATTTTGCGACTGATTTGAGTGTTTTGCGACGGAATTGTTCGTCGCAAATAGACTGTTTTTTTTTTGTAGTGAACAAACCCTACAAACCTATGTTTCTCTTTTCAAACACCATAAAACCACCATTCTACCACCATCACCACCCCTAGCCTATTACCTGTACGCCGGCCACCACCATGCCGGTCGGTCGGTTGACGCCTCCACCTCCTGTGTGATCACCATCGTCTTCAACCACCACAATCACCCTCATTACCCTATCTTTCTCTCCAAAGATTCAAATACCACCACCACCACCACTTGCCCCAACCTAGCCCCACCCTCCCGTTGGACCGCCATACTTCAAGCCACCATCTCGCGGTACTGCCGCCACCACCTCACCGGTCGACCACCCCTTCCCATACTTTAACCCACCTACAACTCAAAACCTAGTACAACTCCAATTAAATTTAACAAACAATTATTTATATTATTCAACAAACAATATAAAATTTACATTAGAAATTAAATTTTACTTGAGATAGGTGAAAATTAACCACAATAATTAATGTTTAGGTAAGAATTAAACAAGAGTACTATTGAGTAAAGGAGAGGAAATTTGGTTGAGGGGTATAATGAGAAGGGTATTGAATGAAAAACTTTAGGTAAAAATGTACACGGACGAGTGTAAAATGCGTACATGAATGAGTAAGACCGATTTTCAATACTAGCAAACGTAAACCGTAAATTATTAGACCTATAAATTACTAATTAGTACTCCTAACTTATTCCCTCCTAACCAAATTCATCGAAATCACCGTCAACTCCAACATAAGCACTACCATTCACTTCATTTGACATTAATAAAAATAAGTCGAAGAAGAAAAATGGTATATTATCAAGTTCATTGTGTTATTTAATGGTTAAATAAACAAACATATACGGAGTATAAATAAAGGACATATTAGAGAGATAAAGTGAAAATTTTACAGTATACCATAAAATAATTGAAAAGAGTATATCATGAAAATGAAAAAAAATGTTCACAATAGTATATTATCTAATTTAAATTGTTTTTGATTATCAATTTCACAAAAATTAAAATGATAAATTTATCAAAAAAATTAACACATGCATGTCAGACATTCAAAGTAATGATTTTCGATTGATATATGTAAATTATTGAATTAGGCTAGATGAGTGTGGGCTATAAATCGCGGGAAAACTAATAGGGTCACAGTCCAACGGTCCGAAGAAAAACGCGCTTGATTTCAAATTACCCACCAAAATCATGTAGCCGTTAGAAAACTTGCCTTAATTCCTCAATTTCTATATAAATCTTCACCAACCTAACTAACTTTACATAAAATTTGGAAAATTGTATACTTTACATTCGTAGCAACTGATCTTTACATAGTTCTTTTATATTTTCTTACATCAATTTTTTCTTTATTACAAATTAATTTCCATAATCAATTAAGCTTCAACAAGACTACAACAATGGTGAGCAAGAGTAGGCAGAGTAACGATAGTAATCAGCAGCAACTCAAGAAAAAAACAAAAGGCAAACAAAAAGTCGAAATCAAGAAAATCGAGAAGAAAGAATCGAGGCACGTCACGTTCACTAAACGAAGAAAAGGTTTATTCAAGAAGAGCTATGAGCTCTGTTCAACGTATGATTCTCAATTTGCCGCTATCGCCTTCTCCATTGCTGGAAAACCTTTCGTTTGCGGGTACCCTTCTGCAGACCAAGTAATTCAGCGTTTTGTGCGCGATTCTTCAAACGCAAATTGGGGCGATCAAAACGATGTCGCATCGACATCTTCTGATTATACTGGTGGTTGTTTAAATTGGTGGGATAATCCAATCAACGATCTTGGATTAGAGGATCTCCAAAGATTTAAGACGGCCTTAGAGGGTTTAAGGGACGAGGTTCTTTCTAAAGTTAATCAAATAAGTCGTTCAAACACCGTGGAAAGTACTGATAATCAATCATCAGATTATTATCAGTGGATGGAAAATAATGCACTTCCTGAAATTCCTAAACAAGGTTTGCTAACGCCTGATGTTTGTTTACGAGACGGGATTGTTTCTCAGATTGATCAGTATAGTCATTCGAGTGACTGGGACATTATTAATCGTGGATGCATCAATACAACTTCTGGTTATCAGTTCCCAAATTATCATCAAAGGGTGCAGAATACAATTCCAGAATTTAATTTAGAGTTTAGAGGCTTCGTTTTTTAAACGACGGGATTAATCTGCTCTTCTTAATTATTGAAGCAGTCAATGAAGACAGTTGACTATGTAATAGGATTGATATTAAAAGATTATAAACCCTTGAATTATTATTCCATCAATTGGAGTTTATATACATTATACTTAGTAGCTAATACGGGAAATAAATAATTACATTCCGATACTACATACATCGAATATTAACAAAATATATTAACATATATTCTATTACTCCCCCGCAGTCGAAACGGGAGGGCAGCGGACGTTTAGGCTGGAACGGAAGTCATCGAACAGCGCCTTAGGAAGCCCTTTAGTGAAGATGTCAGCGTACTGATAACGAGACGGAACATGAAGAACACGGACGTGACCGAGGGCAACTTTTTCACGAACAAAATGAATATCCATTTCAATATGCTTAGTGCGCTGGTGATTGACCGGATTGCTGGAGAGATAAATCGCGCTGACATTGTCACAATATACCACAGTAGCTTTGGAGAGTGGACAATGCAGCTCGAGTAGCGAAGTTCTGGCTTGACCAGGTCTCGGCAACAGAATTAGCAATACCACGATACTCGGCTTCAGCACTAGAGCGAGATAAGGTGGGTTGCCGTTTGGAAGACCACGAGATGTTGTTGTCACCGAGACAGACACAGTAGCCGGACGTCGAGCGGCGGGTGTCAGGACAGCCGCCCCAGTCTGCGTCGGAGTAGGCAATCAGTGAGTGGGACGTGGACGGCCGTAGGGACAAGCCGTGGCCAGTGGTGCCACGGACGTAACGGAGTATGCGTTTCAGGGCAGCGAAGTGAGGCTCACGCGGATCGTGCATATAGAGACAAATCTGCTGGACCGCGTAGGTGATGTCGGGCCTAGTGAACGTGAGATATTGCAGGGCGCCAGCAAGACTACGATAGAGAGTAGGATCAGCGACAGGCGGACCGGACGTGGCGCTCAGCTTTGCACTAGTGTCGACCGGGGTCTGGGAAGGCTTGCAGGTGGACATATTTGCGCGAGCCAATATCTCCTCGGCATATTTTGATTGAGATAAGAACAGACCAGCAGCAGAGCGAGTAGCCGAGATACCTAAAAAGTAATTGAGAGGACCCAGATCAGTCATGTAACAACCTGGTTTTTAGTCGACTTTAATTACTAAGGCGGAAATTAATTAAGTCTTAAACCAGCGTTATTAATTTTACAAATAACCCAAAATATTACATCATCGTTTAAGAGTTGAATTGAACAACTCTAAATACGGAAGTTAAAAGAGTAAAGTGTTATATATTACAAATCTCTCAAAACGACTAAAAGTAAAGCATAAAAGTATTGCATGGCCCCGTCCAAAATCCAGCTTCCGGTCCATGATCTTCCTGCACAATAAACTATTGGGGGGATGCCCGCTGAGCGGACAGTGACTAGCTATGCTCATACTTACCCTCGATTTCAATTACTTTGGTTTAATATTATCGCTTTATAATTATAACATTATGATAAAAACATAAACATGCTTATTACAATTAGCATATAAAGACATATAAGTCATAATAAGCATGCGGTTTAAAGCGATAAATCATATAAGCATGATATTCAAATATGAAGGCAAATAGCATATAATAGCATTTCAATAGTATCGCAATAATTCAATAGCATTACAAGGCGATATCGGATCGCAATCAAACATACATATCTTATCATTCTCCTCATGCACTGATTCAATCTCGTAAAGTTGTGGTCTTTAATTTTCGAAGATGGTACACACTCATTCTCATTTAATCATATAACAAACAACACATACTGCTTACGAGCCTGACCACTGAGTAGGCCCTTGTACTCTGATCGATTGCATCTCACTTCCATAGTGCAGAGGCTTACTCGACTCGTAAACCACGCCGAATACTATAATACTTGCATCTCATCCTCTAGTGTTCGAAATGATTCAACTTCGATACAATCTCGTCAAGTAATCTTTACGCAGGGTAAGAACGAATGCTAGTGTCGCGCCCACTAAGAACGAAACACGGCAAGGTGACCACCGCTATGATCGCCCAAAACGGCACGGATGCCCTGTTAACTTTAGCGAAATAGGGGGATAGAACCCTAGTCTAGTACATGGACTCTAGTATCCAATTTAAGCATGGGCTATGCTAATCATAGAGCACCTTAACTCGTGATAAAGCGACTATTTCCTAAAGCCTGAGACAAAAGCCTTGGCATATTCAATTATCTTGTCCGGCAATGGCGACCGCCACAAGACTATCTTAGTCCCACTTCACTTACGATTGACGTTTTCATATCTGAGGCCCAAGCTTGACCTTTTATTTAAACTTACTCAAGATTTATTATTTATTTGATATTACATATCACATATTACTAGACTCTCCTAGTCTCAGCGTCAAACGTTTAAGTATTTGTAGGTTTCATATGATCACATAACACGTTCGTTTATTATTTGAAGTGTTGTTAATTATTAACGTTTTCAAGTTTCTAAATTGAAACGTTTATTAGTATGTCCAATTTTATTTATGTGTTTTTCAAACACTTTAGGTCATTTACTTCTTCATTTTAAATTTTCTATACTTAGTAAAATTTTCAATTATTTTCAATATTTTACTATTTACTTTTCACTATTCACCGTATTTACTATTCACCGTATTTTACTATTCATCGTATTTTACTATTCATCGTATTTACTATTCATCGTATTCACTATTCATCGTATTTAACTATTCATCGTATTTAACTATTCATCGTATTTATACGCATCTTTATACTTAGATATTTTAGTATAATACTAAACTTGTTTTTATTTCCTAAGTATAGATTTCTAGTTTTAAAGTCGTTAAGTTCGTTTTGTACTTAGTGATTTTTGAAAATATTTCAAAAGTCTAGTTTTAAAAATGTTAAGTTCATTTTGTATAAAGTGATAATGATTTTCATTTTAAAATATTAGTTTTAAAAATGTTAAGTTCAATTTGTAAAAAGTGGTAATGATATTTATTTTAAAATGAGACTTAGTTAAATTTAGTCGTCTATTAACTAAATTTAGCGATTTTCATTTTAAAAATAATAGTATCGTGGATGATTCATTTAGGTCCGTAAGTCCAATATCAACAGTCCAAATAGCAAAGGCAGTAACACACGATTTAGTTCATTTTTATACGGTTACTCTTTTTTTATCGGTTTAACATAATTCCTTTATAACTAAAACGATTTATACAAAAATTCAATTCTAATTACTATTTAACTTTAGTGACTTAGTGATAATTTCATTTTGGTCAAATTTAGTCAAATTAAATAGCAATGTCGTGTGGTATATCTATATGTTACAAAATTGGTTTATTTCTTTTAATTTCTTAATTCTATTTATTAACTACTAATTAAATTATTTTAACAATTAAACTAAAAAGTGATAAAAGCAAAATTTAACCTAAAAATGAAGAAGATGCCGTGAGCAAGCTTAGGTAGTCCTAAATTTTCATTTTTCGATTTTATCGGTTTTTAACTTAAAGTCTTTATATTTTAATTATCCTAATTATACTAAAACGATTTAAACTAAAATGAAAATTTACTAACAATTTCATTTATAATTATGAATAGTGTTTTTCAACACTTTAATTTTCTAACTTGTTAATCAAAATGATTTATAATGTTTTAGTTGATTTAATACATAATACTAACAATATATATAAACAATAACTAAACATAAACACAAATTATAAACAAACATAAATTAAAACATAATCAAAATGAGTAAACATGATGAACATCAACATGAAGATGCTAAGAACACACATGAAGATCATAATAAAACTCAAGAACACATATTTTGATTTTAACAACTTATAATTTATTTTCCTAATTTAATTCTTTTTACATGGTAGCATCCTTTTTAACTTACTTATTCTAACATATTATTTACAAAAATTAAAAGTGAAAATATATTAAAATAAAAGGGGAATGTCGTGTAGAAGCATGTATGTATATATATTTTTATTTTTTCATTTTTAATCACTTTAAACTCATTTCCAATATTTCACATAATTTTTATATATTACTACTACTCAATTAAAACATAACTAAACATAAAAATCATATGAACATAAATTAAAAATGCTCAAAAATAAATTAACTACACATGTGAATATATTACTACAACTAAACTATTATCATTATTACTTATTTATTATCATTTTATTATACAACACATAATCTTACAAGTTCATAAAAATGATGTTTAGCATATTTAACATAATTTTCATATTCATAAAATTATAATAACAAAACAAATTAATTTACTAAAAGGATAATATAAGACATAGTTAGTCACCTTAATTAGGATGTTAATCGTCGGGGATCTAAAATAAATTTTAGATCGGATAAATTCTTCACCCATAATACCCAAGTTATTCATCCAAATAACCCATGCAGGTTAGCTCCTAATACTCACTAATATAACTAGAACTACTTAGGATTTATTAGAATAATATTATGGTTTTTATTTAATGTTTTAGGAGGAAAAATGAAAAAAATAAAAGAGAGAAATGGAGGGATGATGCTACGACATTTCTAAGAGAGCAAAGGGTTGATTTGCACTTGTGAAATAATCAAGGAAATGTTGGTAATAAATTTAGTCAAGTAATGCATTAAATGAAATTTGATTTTTAATGAAAATAATGTTTTAAATAAAGAAATTAGGGAACATCTTCATTCTAATTGGCTAATAAAGTCTTTGACACTATTTGGCATTAAAAATGTTCCTATGATATTTTTAAAATGTTTTTCACGAAATTAATCAGTTTTAAAAAGTCGGGCGTCAAAAGCGATAAAAGTTAAAGGTTGCGCGTTTGACAATTTTTCGAAATATTTCTACTTTTGATTTCTAAAACTAAAATATTTTATTTATTACTTTAGAAAAATTTTAAAAGTGATGGAAATGAAAAATGGTAGTATTAATGTATTAGTATCATATTTGTATATGTATTATTATTATTATATATAAACTTTAAATTTAAATAAAGAAAATAAAAGTGATGATGATAAAAATAAAGGTGTAAGTAATTGTGTAAGAAAATGGAAGAGAATAGACTTTGAAAAAGTCCAAGTAAGTCGGCTCATTTTAGAAAAATCGGGCTCGATTTTCGTTTTTGAAATTTTCGATTTGCGCGCACGCGAAAAGTCTCGAAATAAAAGATACGATCCTAAAATAGTGTTTTGGAATGAAATCGGAAATAAAAATAAAACTAATTTTCAAAAGGTACTAAAAATAAAAATCGGATCTTAATCCTCGAAATTTTGATTAAAACTTTCCTAGGTCGAAATATTTATTTGTTTGGTTGAATGTTATAGATTTAAAGATTCATATTTAGACGTCAAAAATTTAATTGATTTAAAATAGGTGTGACTTGAAATTTCGACATTTTTAGAAAAAACTAGTTTAATAGAAAAGGAATAGTAATTATATATTAATATAATATGATTTATTAAAATAAACCAAAATGATTATATTGTTTTGGTTAAAGTTGACGTGAAGTTCTTTTTTTTTTACAAAGTTAAAAAGAAAAATGGAAGATGATAAGATTGTTTATTTTTGATTTGCGTGTTTGAAATTGTTGACCCGAATCTCAAAGACGAGAAAAATATAAGTGTTCATTTTTATAAAAATTTGAAATGTGTTTCTTTTTCAATTCTGAAGATAATAGGACAAACTTTATTTTTCAAAATTTTTAAATTTGTACTTAGGAAAATTTATTATTATTTGGCGAAAAAAATTCAGACGTATTTTGATTATAAAGAAAAAGGATAAATTTAATTTAAGGAATTAAATTCTTTTATAATATTGTGTTAAAATAACACGGGGTGTTACAAACCTACCCCCTTAAGAAAAGTTTCGTCCCGAAACTTGGATAGAGTGGATAACTACTTGCAGTTGAGCAATGCAGTTAGAGAGAATATCAAGATTTTACGAGTTTCGATAATGATATTTTATTTTGGTAGAATAAGACTTTCAAAAAGTTTAAATTTCTGAATTATTATAAAGGTGTTAGGTAGAGTGGGAAGATTGAAGATTATAATCGTTTTATATTTACAAATGAAATATTTTGAATGAATATAGAGGTCTTGCTAGATTGGCATTTTTGAAATCGATTTCAAAGGGATTTTTTTAAAAAGGTGAGGCCTAGAAGTTTTGTACGGAATTAATTTAAGTTAAAATTATAAAGGTTTTAAAATAAAACAAATTAGAATTTTATTTGAAATTAAATATGTAGTTTAAAGTTGATTGAAATAATGATTTTGAATAATATAAATCAATGATTTTAAATCATCATATTTTGTCCTACCCCCTTAAGAAAATTTTAAACATATTTATCAAATTTAAGTAGGAAAGATAAAGATTCATTTTGAAGGTTAAGAATTCAGAAATAGGTATTGATAAGTTTAAAATTTTGAACAAAATCAACTTCGTTGGTATAATAGGCACAGAATATACGATTTGAAACAAAATAATTTCGACGGTATTTGAAATTACGAAATAAAATTTTAAGAGTTCATTGAATAAGATTCAAAGATGTTTTTAAAAGGGAAACTTGAAAGTTATTTTTAGAAGATAATTTGAAATTATAAATTACAAAGATTTATAAATTTTGGAAGAATAGTAAGCTTAATAGTTTGAAAAATAGTAAAGTTTCAAGGGTCTCTGAGAATAATTTAAAAGAAATTTACGAAATTGAAAAGGAAAAGTGAAAGCATTTTGCGAGCTTAAGGAATAGGAATGAAAATTCATTTGAGAAGTAGTTATTAGGAATGTTAGATTTAGAAAATTAGAGAGTTTAGAAGAAAAAGTTAAAGAGGTTAAAATTTTTAAAAGAGAACGAAATAAAAATTTTAGTTAAAGAGGATAATTAGATGAAGTTGTAGAAATCCTTCCTGCGATAGAAATCTTCGAGATCTTGAACGTCTCATCAGTAGTAAGGTTCTTGATGCGTCCATTTGCTGTGTTTGAAGTCTGGTCGTCATGTATTCGATCAACGACTTCGATCTTCAAGTATTAAATTTATTACTTAAATTTTATATCCGAGGATAGTTGTTAGTTTTAGTTAGTCACATCAGCAAGTAGCAAGCATACGATAGTTAGTGTATTTTATTCTGAGGGAAGTAGTTCGTTATTTAAAAGTCCTTAGTCTAGGGTCGTCCTTAAGGTTTCTACCCATCCTCACACTTTAAAGCGATTTCAAGTTTATTATTTAAGTGATCTAATAAAATAAAAATCTAATTTATTATTTGATCCTATTAGTCTATGCCTGACATACAAGATGAATGTCCGGCCCAGGTGTCTCTCGCTAGATGAGATAACTATTAAGTTATTCACGGTCGCAAGACAGCTCTGATACCAACTGTAACAACCTGGTTTTTAGTCGACTTTAATTACTAAGGCGGAAATTAATTAAGTCTTAAACCAGCGTTATTAATTTTACAAATAACCCAAAATATTACATCATCGTTTAAGAGTTGAATTGAACAACTCTAAATACGGAAGTTAAAAGAGTAAAGTGTTATATATTACAAATCTCTCAAAACGACTAAAAGTAAAGCATAAAAGTATTGCATGGCCCCGTCCAAAATCCAGCTTCCGGTCCATGATCTTCCTGCACAATAAACTATTGGGGGGATGCCCGCTGAGCGGACAGTGACTAGCTATGCTCATACTTACCCTCAATTTCAATTACTTTGGTTTAATATTATCGCTTTATAATTATAACATTATGATAAAAACATAAACATGCTTATTACAATTAGCATATAAAGACATATAAGTCATAATAAGCATGCGGTTTAAAGCGATAAATCATATAAGCATGATATTCAAATATGAAGGCAAATAGCATATAATAGCATTTCAATAGTATCGCAATAATTCAATAGCATTACAAGGCGATATCGGATCGCAATCAAACATACATATCTTATCATTCTCCTCATGCAGACTCGATTCAATTCAGAAAGTTGTGGTCTTTAATTTTCGAAGATGGTACACACTCATTCTCATTTAATCATATAACAAACAACACATACTGCTTACGAGCCTGACCACTGAGTAGGCCCTTGTACTCTGATCGATTGCATCTCACTTCCATAGTGCAGAGGCTTACTCGACTCGTAAACCACGCCGAATACTATAATACTTGCATCTCATCCTCTAGTGTTCGAAATGATTCGAACTTCAGATACAATCTCGTCAAGTAATCTTTACGCAGGTAAGAACGAATGCTAGTGTCGCCCACTAAGAACGAAACACCGCAAGGAGACCACCGCTATAATCGCCCCAAATCGCACGGATGCCCTGTTAACTTTAGCGAAATAGGGAATAAAACCCTAGTCTAGTACATGTACACTAGTATCCAATTTAAGAATGGGCTATGCTAATCATAGAGCACCTTAACTCGAGGATAAAACGACTATTTCCTAAAGCCCGAGACAAAAGCCTTGGCATATTCAATTATCTTGTCCCAAGAATGGCGACCGCCACAAGACTATCTTAGTCCCACTTCACTTACGATTGACGCTTTCATATCCGAGGCCAAGCTTGACCTTTTATTTAAACTTACTCAAGATTTATTATTTATTTGATATTACATATCACATATTACTAGACTCTCCTAGTCTCAGCGTCAAACGTTTAAGTATTTGTAGGTTTCATATGATCACATAACACGTTCGTTTATTATTTGAAGTGTTGTTAATTATTAACGTTTTCAAGTTTCTAAATTGAAACGTTTATTAGTATGTCCAATTTTATTTATGTGTTTTTCAAACACTTTAGGTCATTTACTTCTTCATTTTAAATTTTCTATACTTAGTAAAATTTTCAATTATTTTCAATATTTTACTATTTACTTTTCACTATTCACCGTATTTACTATTCATCGTATTTTACTATTCATCGTATTTTACTATTCATCGTATTTACTATTCATCGTATTCACTATTCATCGTATTTAACTATTCATCGTATTTAACTATTCATCGTATTTATACGCATCTTTATACTTAGATATTTTAGTATAATACTAAACTTGTTTTTATTTCCTAAGTATAGATTTCTAGTTTTAAAGTCGTTAAGTTCGTTTTGTACTTAGTGATTTTTGAAAATATTTCAAAAGTCTAGTTTTAAAAATGTTAAGTTCATTTTGTATAAAGTGATAATGATTTTCATTTTAAAATATTAGTTTTAAAAATGTTAAGTTCAATTTGTAAAAAGTGGTAATGATATTTATTTTAAAATGAGACTTAGTTAAATTTAGTCGTCTATTAACTAAATTTAGCGATTTTCATTTTAAAAATAATAGTATCGTGGATGATTCATTTAGGTCCGTAAGTCCAATATCAACAAATTCAAATAGCAAAGCAAGAATAATACGATTTAGTTCATTTATATACGGTTCCTCTTTTTTTATCGGTTTAACATAATTCCTTTATAACTAAAACGATTTATACAAAAATTCAATTCTAATTACTATTTAACTTTAGTGACTTAGTGATAATTTCATTTTGGTCAAATTTAGTCAAATTAAATAGCAATGTCGTGTGGTATATCTATATGTTACAAAATTGGTTTATTTCTTTTAATTTCTTAATTCTATTTATTAACTACTAATTAAATTATTTTAACAATTAAACTAAAAAGTGATAAAAGCAAAATTTAACCTAAAAATGAAGAAGATGCCGTGAGCAAGCTTAGGTAGTCCTAAATTTTCATTTTTCGATTTTATCGGTTTTTAACTTAAAGTCTTTATATTTTAATTATCCTAATTATACTAAAACGATTTAAACTAAAATGAAAATTTACTAACAATTTCATTTATAATTATGAATAGTGTTTTTCAACACTTTAATTTTCTAACTTGTTAATCAAAATGATTTATAATGTTTTAGTTGATTTAATACATAATACTAACAATATATATAAACAATAACTAAACATAAACACAAATTATAAACAAACATAAATTAAAACATAATCAAAATGAGTAAACATGATGAACATCAACATGAAGATGCTAAGAACACACATGAAGATCATAATAAAACTCAAGAACACATATTTTGATTTTAACAACTTATAATTTATTTTCCTAATTTAATTCTTTTTACATGGTAGCATCCTTTTTAACTTACTTATTTTAACATATTATTTACAAAAATTAAAAGTGAAAATATATTAAAATAAAAGGGGAATGTCGTGTAGAAGCATGTATGTATATATATTTTTATTTTTTCATTTTTAATCACTTTAAACTCATTTCCAATATTTCACATAATTTTTATATATTACTACTACTCAATTAAAACATAACTAAACATAAAAATCATATGAACATAAATTAAAAATGCTCAAAAATAAATTAACTACACATGTGAATATATTACTACAACTAAACTATTATCATTATTACTTATTTATTATCATTTTATTATACAACACATAATCTTACAAGTTCATAAAAATGATGTTTAGCATATTTAACATAATTTTCATATTCATAAAATTATAATAACAAAACAAATTAATTTACTAAAAGGATAATATAAGACATAGTTAGTCACCTTAATTAGGATGTTAATCGTCGGGGATCTAAAATAAATTTTAGATCGGATAAATTCTTCACCCATAATACCCAAGTTATTCATCCAAATAACCCATGCAGGTTAGCTCCTAATACTCACTAATATAACTAGAACTACTTAGGATTTATTAGAATAATATTAAGGTTTTTATTTAATGTTTTAGGAGGAAAAATGAAAAAAATAAAAGAGAGAAATGGAGGGATGATGCTACGACATTTCTAAGAGAGCAAAGGGTTGATTTGCACTTGTGAAATAATCAAGGAAATGTTGGTAATAAATTTAGTCAAGTAATGCATTAAATGATATTTGATTTTTAATGAAAATAATGTTTTAAATAAAGAAATTAGGGAACATCTTCATTCTAATTGGCTAATAAAGTCTTTGTCACTATTTGGCATTAAAAATGTTCCTATGATATTTTTAAAATGTTTTTCACGAAATTAATCAGTTTTAAAAAGTCGGGCGTCAAAAGCGATAAAAGTTAAAGGTTGCGCGTTTGACAATTTTTCGAAATATTTCTACTTTTGATTTCTAAAACTAAAATATTTTATTTATTACTTTAGAAAAATTTTAAAAGTGATGGAAATGAAAAATGGTAGTATTAATGTATTAGTATCATATTTGTATATGTATTATTATTATTATTATTATATATAAACTTTAAATTTAAATAAAGAAAATAAAAGTGATGATGATAAAAATAAAGGTGTAAGTAATTGTGTAAGAAAATGGAAGAGAATAGACTTTGAAAAAGTCCAAGTAAGTCGGCTCATTTTAGAAAAATCGGGCTCGATTTTCGTTTTTGAAATTTTCGATTTGCGCGCACGCGAAAAGTCTCGAAATAAAAGATACGATCCTAAAATAGTGTTTTGGAATGAAATCGGAAATAAAAATAAAACTAATTTTCAAAAGGTACTAAAAATAAAAATCGGATCTTAATCCTCGAAATTTTGAATAAAACTTTCCAAGGTCGAAATATTTATTTGTTTGGTTGAATGTTATAGATTTAAAGATTCATATTTAGACGTCAAAAATTTAATTGATTTAAAATAGGTGTGACTTGAAATTTCGACATTTTTAGAAAAAACTAGTTTAATAGAAAAGGAATAGTAATTATATATTAATATAATATGATTTATTAAAATAAACCAAAATGATTATATTGTTTTGGTTAAAGTTGACGTGAAGTTCTCTTTTTTTTACAAAGTTAAAAAGAAAAATGGAAGATGATAAGATTGTTTATTTTTGATTTGCGTGTTTGAAATTGTTGACTCGAATCTCAAAGACGAGAAAAATATAAGTGTTCATTTTTATAAAAATTTGAAATGTGTTTCTTTTTCAATTCTGAAGATAATAGGACAAACTTTATTTTTCAAAATTTTTAAATTTGTACTTAGGAAAATTTATTATTATTTGGCGAAAAAAATTCAGACGTATTTTGATTATAAAGAAAAAGGATGAATTTAATTTAAGGAATTAAATTCTTTTATAATATTGTGTTAAAATAACACGGGGTGTTACAAGTCATAGCAAACTCAGACTTGAGGCGAGCAATGATGGTGTCCCGGAGAGCAGCAGAGGAGGAGACTAAGACAATGTCGTCAACATATAGAAGCAGATAGGCAGTGTCACGCGGAGTATGGAAGACGAAGAGGGAATTATCCATTTTGCTGTGGCGGAAACCAATTGTTTCGGCAAAGGTGGAGAACCGCTGATACCAAGCCCGAGGAGCCTGTTTAAGACCATATAAAGATTTCTTCAGGAGACAGACGTGATCGGGGTGGTTGCGGTCGCGAAAACCCGGAGGTTGGTGCATGTAGACGGTCTCAGCTAGGTGACCGTGGAGGAATGCATTTTTGACGTCAAGCTGATGGATGGACCAATCATTGGATATAGCAATGCTGAGAACGGTCCTGATAGTAGCAGGCTTGACAACCGGGCTGAAAGTCTCGTCACAATCGATGCCAACTTGCTGCGACCTGCCATTCACAACAAGACGGGCTTTGTACCGTTCTAGTTCACCGTTAGACTTAAATTTATGTTTAAAAAGCCACATACAACGAGTAACATTTGCATCAGACGGCCTAGGAACCAGAACCCATGTCTTATTTTTAATTAGAGCATCGTATTCGTCGGACATAGCACGATTCCAATTCGGGTCGCGGAGGGCAGCCACAGGGTTAGAAGGGACGGGTGAGAGGTCAGTGGTGGCGCACATGGAGGGGATGTTGCGGGGTTTGTAGATACCGTGACTGCTGCGGGTGCGCATGGGTGGGGAGGGAGGAGGCCGAGAGGCAGCAGGTGGGGGTTGGGTGACAGAGGGTTGCGGCTGGTTGGTGGCAGGTGGCTGGGACGTGGCTGGTGGCAGGGTGGCCGTGACAGGGGGTGAGGGGGAAGGCTGGGCCGTGGCTTCAGGGTTAGGGGTGGGTGTAGCAGTGGTTTGTGGTTGCGTCCGGGGACGGCGGGAGTAGACAAGAAGGGGCTTTGGGTGAGGGTGTGGGTCGTTAGGGCAGCGGATGGGGGTGGAGAGTGTGTGAGGTGGTGTTGAATGTAAGGAGACAAGGGATTGTCGAGGAAAGAGTACGCGGTAGGGGAAGGTGGTGGGTCATTATGAAAGGGAAAGACGGTCTCATGGAAAGTGACATGACGGGAGATGAAAATTTTACGTGACGACAACTCGAGACACAAGTAACCGCGGTGAGCCGAGGGAAAGCCAAGAAAGACACAGGGGGTGGAGCGAGGCTCAAGTTTGTGGATAGAGGTAGAAGGGAGGTGAGGATAACAAAGACACCCGAAAACACGGAGGTGATCATACGAAGGGATTTTGTGATAAAGACTTTGTGTGGGAGAGATGAAATGATTGGCTTTGCTAGGGGTGACGTTGTGAAGGTAAGTAGCCATAGCTAAAGCATATGGCCAAAGAGAGGGAGGGACATGTGAATGCGAAAGGAGGGTGCGGACGACGTTATTTATCGTACGTATTTTACGTTCGGCTTTACCATTTTGACTCGAGGTATAGGGACAAGAGAGACGGAATTGGAGACCGTGTTCATGGAAAAAGGAGTGAGTAGATTTATTATCAAATTCGCGACCATTGTCGCATTGAAAAGTCTTGATTTTTAGATTGAATTGAGTGTGAATAAGAGTATGAAACTGTTTGAAAATGGATTGAACCTGTGACTTGGTGGTGAGGGGAAAAGTCCAAAGAAAATTCGTAAAATCATCAATAAACAATAAATAATACCGATGACCAAGGTTACTAACAACAGGTGACGACCATAAATCACTATGAATAATGTCAAACGGTAAACAAGTAGTAGACGTAGAAGGAAAAAACGGAAGTCTAGTATGTTTTCCAAGCTCACAAGCATGACATAAAGTTGAGCTAGGAACTTTATTACATTTGATAGAATTACGAGAGCGAAGTAAAGACAAAATAGACGGGCCAGGATGGCCGAGGCGAGAGTGCCATAAGGACGGAGTAACAGCAGAGAGAGCGTGAAGTGGGTGGTGAGCAGCCGTGGGAATAGGAGTGAGGGGGTAAAGGTCACCGCGGCTATTGCATCTCATAAGTCGTGTCCCCGTCCGCAAATCCTTCACAGTAAAACCAGAAGGGTCAAATTCGACAGAAACAGAGTTATCAGTAGTAAATTTTTTGACAGACACAAGGTTTTTAACAAGGGCAGGAGCGTGGAGGATGTTATTCAGTTTAAGGGGGGGAAGAGGACGGGTGAGACAGGTGTTACCGCAACCAAGAATAGGAATATGGTGACCATTTCCGACGATAATATGACGAGGAGTGCTCAAATTAAAATAAGACGAGAGTTTACCTGAGTCCGAAGTCATATGAGCAGATGCTCCCGTGTCCATATACCAAGCATCGTCGGGTTGCTGCAAAGTCATTGTTTGCATAGCATTCGCCAGCTCCGAGGGAAAGAACTCCGGTGGTGGCTGTGGTGTAGCAGGGGCCATAGAGTGGGCCACATACGCTTGCTGCGGTCGCGGGCCAAGAATTCCCGAGGAGGGAGAAGCCCACCCTTGCGTGGGGTAAGGGCAAGGGGGGGTCTGCCATGACGTAACAGGGCAGCAGGTGCATGTGGAATCCACGCCCAATGGCCGGTAGAGGAGGCAGCAGCAGCAGGTGTCGCCGGGCGAGGGCTACGCTGGGTAGTGGAGGTACGGGGTCCGCCACCACCACGACCACGTCCTTTATTCGACTGTCCCCTGTTATTTCCTCTGCCCCGAGCAGAGTTTTGGCGAGCAGAGCCCGCGGTGGCGGAAACAGGGGCCACCTCAGGAGCATCACCGTCGACGTGAGTGGTCACCATTGCGCTGGAGGCCGTGTTCCGCTTAACGCGGCGAGATTCATCAACGGTGAGCATGGAGCGAGCCTGAAAGAAGGACGGGAGAGGATTCATCTGTTCGATTACCGTGGCGATACCGTCGAAGCCGTCGGAAAGGTTCGAAATCATGTGTAGAACCAACCGTTTTTCGTCGACTGGAGACCCAAGATTCTTGAGTTGATCGGAGAGGCGTTTCAGGGCTTGACAATAAGTCGACACATTAGAAAAATTGTCCATGTGAGTAGTGGACAGCTGTTGTTCGAGGAGAACCGTCCGCGAGTGCTTATTGTCATTGAACAGGGCCTGAATACGCTCCCACGTCTTCTGCGCGGTGGAACCGCTCTCGACCACGGTCTGAAGCAAATCGTTCGAGATAGATGCGTAGAGCCACTGCTTGACGACGGAGTCAAGTCGGGCCGACAAGGCCTTGTCAACCTCCGGTGGGTTTGGTTCCTTCGAGGATGGAGGGACCAAGTGATGATGGACGTCGTAAGCGCGAGCCGTGTTCAGAAATAGCTCGGCCCAGACGTCGTACTGGACGTTTTCCAGATCGAGGACGATGCCGACATGATTTTTAATGGAGGTGACACCAAAGGCCGGATGGAAGGGAGGTTTGTCAGCATCGGATTTAGAGCCAGGCATGGCGGCTGAGAGAAGAGAGAGATGGGGTTTTAGTTTTCTCTTGATACCATAAAAGATTATAAACCCTTGAATTATTATTCCATCAATTGGAGTTTATATACACAATACTTAGTAGCTAATACGGGAAATAAATAATTACATTCCGATACTACATACATCGAATATTAACAAAATATATTAACATATATTCTATTAGATATAACAGACTACAGAGTAATTCGTACCTATATGTGTTTTGTTTATGTTGTTGAATGAGTTTAATGTAATAGCAACTCTTTATTGATGAAATAAGAATGAATTTTTATGAAAATTGGGTTTTTTGTTGTATAATTGATCGATGTATGTATACTGATCATAGTAATCATCTACAAGTGCTTATTAGAAGATCGACGTAAATATGCCGTCAACTTTTTATTCAAAGTCACTAATCTAAATTGGCTTTTTTACTTCTCAATTTCTTTACATTTTATAAAAAAATCAATTGATTTAGATTTATTAAAACAAAAAAATTAAATTAAATAATAAGTTCTCCGTGAAACAATTGGACACAGAGATGTTAGCAAAGCTCTTGAGGGACGCAACTATCGTACAAAGTAAAATGCACTCGAAGAATTTTTTTTGTTTGTTAAAATTCAAACTCAAAACTGCTGTCGTTGGAATAAAGTTCGATGCAACAGTTCAACCGGTCATGTTATCGGACTAGTATTGAGCAGTAAATCAATCTCTAGCAGTGTTGACGACTTTGAAGTTTGCTCAGATTTCTTCAATATTCTCTAATATGGCTTTTTACTGTCTTTGTCAATTCTCTAATATGGCTTTTTTACTGTCATTGTCAATTCAGCTCTCTAATGAAGGAAAGGTCGTCGAGTTCCATAGACTTCTGGTATTATGATGAAGAACTCATTAGACGCTAAAGACGACGCTTCAGTAAAAAACACTTGACATAACAATGGGTTGCAATCGATGCTACTGTGAAGTCTCACACTGAGGAGTAACTCGTGAGAACGGCTAGGTCATCGACGATTCGACGCAATAACCAGGGCAAACTTTGTAGCAAAAATGGCTGCCATCGAGATTCTTAAGAAACAGGTGACACTGGAGACTCTCGCATACTTGTGTGAGGATATCTCTAACGAGTAGTAGCTCGATCAAACCGAAGTGAACAACGTACTTACTGCCGTAGCTCAAGGCATGAACCAGACGCCAAATACTACTGAGATTATGAAGGTGGTTTTTTGATACCACAACCTCTCAGGAGACGGAGATTAGGCAGCTTGCTTATGGATGTCTGTACTAGATTTACATTGTCGTGAGGCTGCTACTTTTGCATTTGGTTTTATCCTTGATGGTCCGAATATTGAGACGTTATCACCTCTTGTTCTTCCAAGGTTGGAAATTTCGCTAAAGGTGACCAAAGATCTGAATAACATTGTACCCAAACACGACTACATGGACGTTGAGCCATATATTTGAGTTGTTGCATTCTCAACCATCTGGAAATTACGTGTTCACTGCGGCCAACATTCAACCATTTTTGAGTATTCTTCTGATGAGCCTTAAGCATACCCCTAATGCCGCAAAGAAGATCTGTCTATTACCTTGCACAGGGTGTCGAATTGAGCGTTGTTGACCTGAATCCTTTCATTGGAGATGGCATATGTTCTCTTACAACGACAGCACAGAGAACTGGTGCCACTGAAACGTATCTGTGTTCCGCTGCCTAGTGCCTATGAGACTTTGAACGAGACGGTTAGGTGCGTCAAATTGCCTGAAACTGCTCAAATCATCAAAAAACTTCTTCGAGTATTGTTGAGCAAGCTGTCATAACCCTTTGATCTTCCTATCAATAACGAAAAGCAGGGAGATATGCAAGCCCTCCTTTGCGGCTTCCTGCAAGTCATACTCCAAAAACTCAGCACCGATAATAGGTACATATACCTTAACAGTATCGACCACAACAGTCTGGGATATACGGAACTACATAAGAAATTTAACCTTGTTAAAGCTAAGTAGTTGCCAACTGAACGGAACATTTCCACATACAGTACTCAAGGTCCAATTTCCGACAATGCAAAACCTGGACTTATCCTACAAATTTCCATTCTGAGATACACAATAATTTCTCTTGGCAGTTGCTGGAATCTATTGGAAATTTCGACAACTACGGAGCATTGAGTTAGAGAACTGTAGTTTCAGAGGATTAATTCCATCTCCAAACGGAACAATCTTCTGTTTTTCGACTCGTTGAAGCGAATTCGTGGTCTTAATGATAGGTGGTAGCAGAATTCAAAGACAAGGGAATTGCAACGAGTGCGCAGAGCTGCAGAATAAAAATGGAGCATGTGGGTGTTCAAAAAAAAAAAAAACCAAAAAAAAAATACAAGGTGAGATGGTGTTTATCTCACTCAATTCCACATTCTTTTACATTTTTGTTTAACTGTACCCTCTTCAAGTAATTCAGATCATCTATGTTTTTTACTCATTTTTATTTATTTAATACTCCGTATTTTTATTTTTTTTAATGTGTACCAAATTTTTAGACAAAATAGGATCAAACCAAACAAACCATCAAAGTAATGTATTGAGTATCTATAGTACGGAGTATTTTTTACAAGCTTTAAGAGCATCATAGACTTATTACTAACAGCAATTTTGAAAGAATAAATGAATGCCTAATCTTCAGTATCAAACTCAAACAAACAATCACAGCAATTTCAAAAGTATATATTACATATCAACATTTAGATAACAGCATTCACATCAATGGTGTCCTTTCTCAGAAGTGAACTCCTCTGTAGTTTCCGCCGCTAGTTTCGGATTAATCTCCTCAAGCTGCTTAACAACTTGCTCAACATCTGGTCTTGCATCAGGTGAAGGATCAACCAAATGCAATGCCAGTTTCAGTGTGTTCAACATCTCGTCCCCAGTAGTCGAAACATCCCTCATCAGCTCCAAATCAAACACCTCATTAGTCCACTCTTCCTTAACTGTAGACGCTACCCACTGTGGTAAATCTGCGCCATCAATCGACTCGCTGGGCGACTTTCCTGTCAGAAGCTCTAATAGTATCACTCCTAGACTGTAGATGTCGGTTTTTGTGGAGACTTTCTTTGTCTTGGGAAGCTCGGGTGCACGGTAGCCTGTTGCAGCAGCTGTAGCGCTCACGTTGGTGTTTGCTGTGTCTGTCATTAGCCTGTGGATTCCGTAGTCTGATACTTTCGGTCTGTTTTGCTCGTCTAGGTAGACATCGCCTGAAGTGAGATTTCCATGAATTAGATTCTCTTGGTTGTGTAGATGGTTTAACCCTCTTGTTATTCCCATTGCTATCTTCATCCTTGTCGGCCAATCTATTGTGATTTCGGGTGCTCGGCCTGCAAAATATACTCCAATTCGATCATTCATTACACATGATCCGAAACAACTACCTTTTTCAATTACACGTATTTTAATTTCGTTATTATAAAATGTTGAAATAGCAAAAGTACTTACCATGAAGAAAAGAAGAAAGGCTACCCTTAGTGAGGTAATCAAACACAAGAAGCTTCTCCCCTTTAGGTCCCAAATAATAGGCTCTAAGGGGAAGAAGATTCGGGTGTCGAATCCTCCCCAGTGCAGCGACTTCAATCTCGAACTCCTTTGGACTTTTCGCCAGCTTCTCTCTCAGTCTCTTGACAGCGACTTGGTTGCCATCCTCGAGTGTTGCCTTGTAGACCGTGCCATAGGGGCTCTTACCCATGATCTCCGCTGTGGCGCACAGCAAATCATCGGCAGTGAACACAAACGGCCCGTCAAATAGCACCAACTTGCCACCATTGGACGCGGCTTCACTGGCTTCTCCTGCTAGAACAGCACCTTTTTCACCTCTAGCGATGTTCTTTCCTGTGCTGGTCCTTGAACCTGTCCTTTTCCTGATCAAACAACACAGCAAAATACAACAAAGTACAAACAAAATAGCAAGGAGAGCTCCTACAACAATCAGTATTATGTCTTTAGTACTCAGCTTCCGTCTTTTTGAAGGACTGTTACTAGCTTCAGACGGACTTAGTGAAGGACTCTCAGAGGATGGTGCTGGCGCAAAACACGGCGTAGAAGCACCAAATCCGCATAACTCTAAATTCCCTGCAAACGAGGACGAATTGAATCTCTTCGACAGACGAGACGGGACTTGGCCTGACAGATCATTGCTGGACACATTGAAAGAGGTTAAGCTTGAGAGCCTATCAAGTGAATCCGGAATCTTACCAGTGAAATTATTTTCCGACAAATCAAGTGAACGAATGCTAGAAAGGTTACCAAAACTCGCAGGAATGTCTCCCATAAGACGGTTTTTCTTAAGGTTAACGACAGAAACATTCTTAAACCCACCCAAATCCTTAGGCAGACTACCACTCAACAAATTGTAAGACAAATCCAAAACCCGAAGCTTCACAAGCGAAGCGATCTCATTTGGGACGGTCCCATCGATCTTATTATGACTCAAAGACAACTCCTCAAGACTCCCCAACTTACCCAAGGAATGCGGGACAACCCCGGAAATGGAATTATGATCAAGTGTCAACGACTGTAACATGTACTCCCCCTTACTATCCCACGAACTCGGAATCAACCCACTTAAATTATTATGCTGAAGGGCAATGAATACGATCGACGGTGACTGTGAAAAGCTAGACGGTACACCACCCGAGAGCGAATTAAAGCTCAAATTGACCCTATAAATCTTAGGAGAGCTAACAACCTTAGGAGGAATAAACCCAGTAAGCAAATTATTACTAAGATCAATAGCCTGTAGCTGAGGGGAATTTCCGATCGAAGGAGGGATTGATCCCGAAAACCGATTGTTAAAAAGATAAAGACCTCTAAGATTAGGCAATGACCCTAAAGATGAAGGGATAGTGCCACTAATAAGATTATCATGAAGACTGACTTTTCTAAGCTCTTTTAACTCTCCTATTTTATCGGAAAGTCGACCTCCTAAGGCCTTAAACGGTAGCTGTATCGCAACTATTCGTCCCTTAAAACACTTGATTCCGGCGTAATTTCCTGAGCAGACAGCGGTTCTAGTACCGTTCCAGCTACTCAGCACGCCTCTTGCGTCGATTAATTCGTGTTTTATAGCTTGTAAGGCTTGGAAGTCTAAGGCCGTGACTGTAACGCCATCGGTTTTGTTGGATTGCCCTGTGACATTGTTAGGAAAAACGAGTAATACATGAATTAATAATGTTAGTAAAATTGCAAATTTAGTAATATAATTACCACCCATGTATATAAAGTAGTAAAAAAAATTACAATAAATAAATTAAATAAATGAATGAAGTGTATAAGATTCTATGTTTGCTTATGTTAGAGAGAAAGTGAGGAGTGAAAAGGAAAGAATGAGTGAAATGAGGAAGAAGTGGAAAATGGAGGGAGTGATATTGAGAAAGAGTACAACGGCTAGTTTTGTTGGTTTGGTTAACGTCTTATGAAAATTAATTAAAAAACAAAATTGCAATTATTAATTTGATTGAATGTCAGATTAACGGGTTTGTGCGTTGAAAATATGTCGTGAGTTGTTTGGAAAGATGGGCCGGGTAGTCGCTCCTCCCAACGGCTCTTTTTCAACATGGCTAAGTAAATATTTACCGAAAGTAAATTTAGCTATCGAGTATTTATTAATTTTCTCATTTATTTTGCTGTTTTATTTCCATTACTTTTAAAAATACCAATAGTACATGTGAAAATGTGAGAAAAAATATAAAATCGGACAAGAAAAGATTGAATTATTAAATGAAAAATAGAAAGAAAAGAGTAAAATGAAAAGAGTATTATTTTGACACAATGAACACTTTAGCATATTCTTCGTATTAAAAAAAATTAAAGGAAAAACATAATAAATTCTATTTCAAAAATCTAGCATATTAGAAACCGTAATATTTAAGAGAAGTTCAAAAATTCTTCGTATTAATTTAAGAGAAGTTCACTCGATAACATTTATAGCTATTAGAAACCGTAATATAATTATTTTGAAAGTAACAAGTAAATATTTTTATAGTATGTTTCCTGAGTACATGTTAAAAGTTTTTCAAATAACTACTGTTATGAAACAAAAAAAAACAAAAAAAAAACCTGAAAGATTCATAATTTTTTAATGAGCGATTATTTCTAGTAGTTAATTTTTAATTTGTATTAATTAATAATGTTACACCCTTCATTTCATAATTTTTCTTCTAATTTGCTTTTAACGCGAGAATTAAGGGATTTTTTTAAAAATATAAAAGAAAACACAGATGGATTACGAGTATTTGATTAAGTATATTTATACTAAAAATTTGTGTCTGAAAATAATTTAATATGTATAATGGATAAGAAATGAGAAAGCAAATGTAACTAAAAGATGTTCTTAACAAAAACATGTCAAAAATGAAATTTAGTAGACAACTAAAATTTATTTTGGCAAAAAAAAATCAAAAATTAAAAAAAATTAAAAAAAAAAAGAAAAAAAAAAGAAACTGTAGAACATTTATTGCAAAAATATTTACTTCGTATTCCCTCCATTCAAATACAAATTGCACATATTTTTTTTTCCATTCAAATCTAGATTGCACTTTTTCTTATTTGGCTATACAAATAATACTACTCCGTATTATATTAAGGTCCACTACTTCAATATAAATAATACACAATACTAACATCTTCTACTCATTAGTTCTACTTTTTAATATTATAATATAATTTTCTTTTTTTTAATGCATAAAATATAAATTTAATTTGGATTAATGGGAGTATGTACTCCGTATAAGTTAAATAAACAACTAATCATAAATCTAGGAAGAAGGGAATTACGTGGATTTGTATAACATGGAGGATTAGATATTAAAAAGGTGGTAATAATAACAAGTAGGTTTTGTCCCCTGTACTTTTTTACCGGGGTGATTTTGAGATTGATTCTTCTTAAATAAAGGTAAAGTTATTGTACTTGCATTGTAGGAGTATGCCATAGATTCCAAAGGCTATAGTGTCTATGTCATTCTTTAAGGTACGTGCCATGTAGCCCGTGTCATTTCTCATCTCCATTTTCGCAAACGTTTAAATTGTTTTAGAAAAATAATTTTTAATTAATTAATAAATTTTTATTTGATTGTAATTTGTATATCTACTTATACTTCCTCTATTCCAATAGATTTATACATTTATTTTATTTTTATAACTGAGAAAAAATTTCGATAAAACTTCTTATATATAAAATACAACATAATATTGTAGGATCTTGTATTTATTGTCATTTGAGTCATTATTAATGTTGGGGGTGGCTCCACTCAGGTCAGGTCACGTCGGGCCGGGAGGACCATAGGCCGGGAGGGCTCCATCTGCCAGGGGACCCAAGAGTATCTCCCGGGTCCGGGGCAAGTATGGCCCACCTGGGACCGTACCGTACGGAGCAACAGCACAAGAGGACAAATTGGTGGTAAGTATAAAAGGTAACCGAAACCCTAAGAACTATTCATTCACACACATAACAAAAATACTACACAAAAGGTTTTTCTCTCTTTTCTCTCTCTAAGTTCATTTGTTTTCATAACTGACTTGAGCGTCGGAGGGCCATCACCCGGAAGGCCCCGAGGCTAGGTTTGTTACGTGGTTTCAGGACGAGAGGAAGGTAGAGGACAACCGAGAGCTAAGGGCCGTTCAGGACTTAGTTTATTTAGTTTGTAATCCACATTCAACTTGTAATCGTTTGTATTTAGTTTTGGTATTTAGTTTCTAACTTTATACCCGAAACAATTGGCGCCGTCTGTGGGGACGATTTCTTACAAAAATCTTACAAAAAGCCATGTCAAATCCACCACCAGAGCCGAGAAAAACAGTCGAGGGAACCTCCTCCCCGGGAGGGGGTGCAGGCGGTACTCCTTTGGAGACCGAGCTACAAACGCCCTTGACTCCAGAGGAGAAAAGGATGATGAGTGCCTTCCTTGAGAAATTGAGGAAGACGCCGCCTACCGGAAACCCGCCACCCGAACCAAGCCAGCAAAAATCTCCTCCAAGGAGAGACCCCATTCCGTCCGTGACGCCCAGGAACCTTTTTAACGAGGAGGACGAGAAGTCAAGCAGTGACAGTTCATGGAAAGAATCGGAGCATGCCTACTCAACATCCCAGTCATCACCTTCAATTCAGGAGGTGTCCAAGCCCGAGATCCCACGCACTGAGAGGCCCAGGCGCAACAGACATAAAGAAAACAAAGCTCAGGGAAAAGTTATGGTAAAGTCACCCCTGGCCCCCTCGGTGCTGGAGTACCTTTTGCCACACAAGATGAAGATTCCAACGATACAGTATGATGGGAAGACGGACCCGGAGGAGCATCTGGCGGCCTACGAGAGCCACATGATGATGTATGACCCTACGGATTACGTTTGGTGCAAAGTCTTTCCTACGACCCTAACAGGGCTCGCACAAACGTGGTTCCGTAACCTTCCAACCGGTTCTATCTACGGATATGAGGATATGCGCCGGGTTTTCCGCCAGCAGTACGCGGGAAACAAAAGGAGGGAGAAGGTGGCTACGGAACTCTTGAACGTGATACAAGGAAAAAACGAAGGGTTGAAGGAGTATATGACAAGGGTTGACCGGGAATCACAGCAAATCAGGGATTTGGACCCTAAGATAGGAGTCCATACCTTGACAGTTGGATTGAAGGAAGGAGAGCTGAAAAGTCTCCTGATCAGGAATCCGCCAACCAGTCTCATGGCGGCCCGAGAGATGGCTGAAGGGTTTGTGAGAGAGGAGCAATTTCACAAAACGTTCAGTAAGAGAAACGACAAGAAAGAAGACCAGGGCGGGGCCCAACAAGATTGGAAAGGACCGCCCCGGAGACAGAACAACAACAACATCCGCAACAATTACAACCGCAGCAACAACAACAGCAGTCATAACAATCACAACAATCGCCAGGATAATCGAGACGTCCGCGGCCAGCAGGGAAGCGGCCAAAGATTCGAGACCTGGACTCACTACACGCCTCTCATTAGGTCCCAACCAGAGATTTTCGAGATGACAAAAAACGAGATAAAGTGGGCTACCCCACGGCCGATGAAGCACCCGGGAAATGACAAGTCCGCATTCTGTGGGTATCATCAGGTGGCGGGTCACGCAACGGAGGACTGCGTATCCCTGAAGAACGAAGTTGAACGCTTGGTGCAGCAGGGTACCTTGCGACGTTTTGTCAAAGATAAACGGGAAAAGGGACGAAGGTGAGGGGAGTAGGGATACGGCCCAGGCAGGTCCAAGAAAGAACAAGCAAAGAATTGGTGAAATTCACATGATCGCCGGGACGGAAAAGTCAGTCTTGTCCGGGAGGAAAAGGAAGGCAGAGAAGCGTGAACAATCTAAGATGGGCATATATTCAGCCGGATGGACGACACCAAAGCCTGTCCCGGACCTTACCATCAGTGACGAGGACTATCAGCGGGTCTCCTACCCACATAGTGACCCGTTGGTCGTCTCCCTGGACATCGGACCTCACCTGGTCCACAGATGCATGATGAACAGAGTTCGCACCAACCTCCTGTACCGGGAGGTATTCGAGAAACTTGGCTTGAAGAAAGAACAACTGACACCTTACATAGGGTCGCTATATGGTTTCGCCGGGGCCGGTATCAGGCCGATGGGGACGATAACACTACCAGTCACGATAAGAGATGAGGACATCGCCCGAAGCGTAGACGCAAGCTTTGTGGTCGTGGATGCCCCGTCCGCATACAACGCCCTCATCGGCTGGGTCACTTTGGATCACATTCACGCCGTTGTGTCGATACGGGCGTTGGCCATGGCCTACATCACTGACAACTGGACTAAGGGGAAGATCTATGGGGACCAAAGCGCCGGGAGATCCTGCAATTCCCTGTCGGCCCAGGGGGCAAAGCAAAAGACTGTATCGGAGGTGAAGCCCTCGAAACAAAAAGATAATAAAGGTTTGGATGTGACCCTAGGCCCGGGGAATGAGACGAAAGAAATTGAGTTGTCGCCGGGAAGGAGTGTAATCATAGGGGCGGAGCTAGACCCCAACTTTCAAGATAGTCTGATTAGTATCTTGGAAGAGAACAAAGACGTGTTTGCCTACTCGGCTGCCGAGATGCCGGGGATAAGCCCGGAAGTAATTGTGCATCAATTAAATGTTAACCTCGGCTACAAACCGATCAAGCAGAGGCTACGGCCCATGAGTGCAGAGAAGGACGCGGCCATTCTCGAAGAAATAAACAAGCTACTAGAGGCGGTATTCATCGAGCGTTGCGATTATCCTGAATGGTTGGCGAACGTTGTAATGGTGAAGAAATCGTCCGGGGCATGGAGGATGTGTGTTGATTTTACAAATTTAAACAAGGCGTGCCCCAAAGACTGTTACCCGTTGCCAAGGATTGATCAGCTGGTGGACTCCACCAGCGGCCACACAACCCTAAACTTCCTGGATGCCTTCTCAGGGTACCACCAGGTTTATCTGTCAGAGGAGGACAGGCCCCGATGCGCCTTCATCACAGGGCATGGGGTCTACATGTACAAAATGATGCCGTTTGGGCTTAAGAATGCCGGAGCCACCTACCAGCGCCTGGTGGACGCCGTGTTTGCAAAGCAGAAAGGGAGAAACATGGAGGTATATGATGAGGATGATGCAATTGTGAGAAGCAAGTCCGATGAGCAGCACCTGGAGGACCTGAAGGAAACGTTCAGCTCACTCAGAAAATATCAAATGAAACTGAACCCGAAGAAGTGCACCTTCGGGGTCCGGTCTGGAAAGTTTTTGGGGTACTTGGTCAGCTCAAGAGGGATTGATGCCAACCCCGAGAAGGTCAAGGCTATAATAGACCTACCAGCGCCGAGAACAATCAAGGATATTCAAATCCTGACCGGGAGAATGGCAGCACTCTCCAGATTTATTTCCAGATCGGCTGATAAGTCCACATCGTTCTTCCAGGTACTGAAGGGGAACAAGAGGTTCGTATGGGGAAAGGAGCAGGTTGAAGCTTTTGAACAGCTAAAGAGACACTTGACAAACTTGCCTACCTTGGCAAGACCGGTCACGGGCGAAACGTTAGTCTTGTACATCGCCGTGACCGCGAGCGCAATATCAGCAGTAATCTTGCGGGAAGAAGAAAAACAACAACAACCAATCTATTTCGTCAGTCATGCACTGGGACAATCAGAAAGGAACTATCCAATCATCGAGAAGGCAGCATATGCCGTTGTCATAAGAACCCTAAATCGAGATCGTGCTTGATGCTCACCGGTGGAAGTGCGCCTGCAGACCGACCCTGGAGAAAGCACTCGAGAAATTCGAAAAGTCCGGCAGACTCCTCAAATGGGCGATCGAATTGTCAGGCTTTGGCATAACCTACGCCGGAAGAACAGCAATCAAGGCCCAGGCCCTGGCAGATTTCATTGCCGAGTGCACCCACCCGGCCAAGGGGGATGCACCGCGAGGTGTATGGCGAGTTTATACAGACGGGTCAGCTACCATCCATGGGTCCGGGGCCGGAGTTGTCATCATCAGTCCCGAGGGACATGAGTTTGAACATACTCTGAAGTTCGCCTTCCCGGCCACGAATAATGAGTCTCAATCTGGCGGTCTTTGGCAGGATCGAGCCGCAAAGGCTATGGGGGCCGAAGAAATTGAACTCAGAACAGATTCACAACTAGTGGCAAGTCAGCTTAAAGGAGAATACGAGGCCCGGGAAGAAGGAATGGCCCTATACCTTCAAAGGGCAAAGGGCTTAGCATCGGGGCTAAAGTCCTTCGAGGTCCATCACATTCCTAGGTCCGAAAACAACAAAGCAGACGCACTAGCCAAGCTGGCCAGTGCAACAGCAGACAATAAGTCAAAGACAGTTACCGTCGACATCCGGCGGCAGAAGGGAGTGTTAACGGTCAACGCAATCTCTGAGGACTACGGCTGGATGAGGCCAATTTTGAAATACAAATTGGAAGGAGAGATCCCGGGAGACAAGATCGAGGCAGCTAAGCTAAAGAGGCTGGCCCCATGGTTCATCCTTGTAGAAGGGGAGCTTTATAGACGGTCATTCTCAGCCCCGCTGCTAAAGTGTGTAGGGGGCATGGACGCCGAATTTATCTTAAATGATATACACTTTGGAATCTACGGCCACCATGTCACCGGGCGTACGCTAGCCCACAAAGCACTGAGGGCTGGCTATTTCTGGCCCACCATGTTGAAAGATGCCAAAGAATTGAGCAAGCGGTGCCGGCAGTGCCAGATTTTTGCCCCGGATATCCACCTTCCCGCCAGAGACCTTAGGCCTGTCCTAAGCCCGGTACCTTTCGACCAGTGGGGAATGGACATCCTGGGACCGTTCCCAACGGCGACCGGGGGCAGGAAGTATGTGGTGGCAGCTATCGACTACTTCACCAAGTGGATTGAAGCGGAAGCCATCCCTACTGTTATGACCAGATTTTACACTACCCAGAATTGGCAGTTCTGGATAGACGTTGCGAATATGGTACAGAGCAGGACAGAAGAACAATGGCAGTTATAGCCCAGAACAGGTCAGAAGAGGTATGGCAGTTATAGCCCAGAACAGGTCAGAAGAGGCATGGCAGTTGTGGTCAGCAGAGGTCAACTATAGCGGTTACAAAGATCATGGGATAATGGAAGATATCATAGCTGAGCAGAAGTGGAGTCAATGGAAGTTATTTAACTACCTAAGATCATGGGTAGTTATTGGCATGCAGTTCTGCGGATCAGAATAGAAGTCATAATGGGAAGTTACAAGTCATGCATAGTGGGTAGTTATCCAACTACCTAAGTTCATGAGATAGTGGCCCTAGATTTTAGGAGTTGTATTGTGAGCATTCTACCTATATATAGAGGCTCACTTAGTCATTTTTCTAGGAGGTCTCTCATATGTTTTCTCTTAGGTTTTCCTTATACTTTCACATAAAAGTACACATAAACGATGTATTAGCATTATTCGCTAGCTCTTCCTACGAAAGTCATCCTATTGTAACCAAAAGCCTTGTAATCACGAAGAGATTAATAAAAGAAGTCCTGGCTTGGTAGCCCGCAGTTTTCCCCATCTTCTTCTCGGGGTTTCTGCGTCATCAATCTCGTTGTCCCCTCAATTCTGTTAGGAGAAGGCTATGTTCTGCTTGGTTTCGTTAATCTAGTTGTCATCAGTTCTGTTCGGAGTAGACTATGTTCTGTTCTGTTTCACAAAGCAGTACTAGTTGGCCCATCTTAGCTCTTTTTCACCCTTGTAGAGTTTTTACCAAAACAAATTGGCGCCCACCGTGGGGCATCTAGTTTATTAGTTTGTGAAACTCTCTTCTCAAAAATCCACAAAAAACACACTCTTGTCACGACCACATGGTTGACAAGACCCTTGAACAACTAGCACAATATTTGGAGAAATCTTGCTCAAGGATTGCTTCAATTCTACGAAAAAAAGTTACAAGACTCAAAGAGAATTGAGTCATTCTTGAATCGAGTAACTCCAGCGATACTAGTGGTTACAACACAAGAATCAGGCCAGAATTGTCCTTGTCTTTCATCATAAAAAGAAAAGTTTTTTCCTATCATGATGGGGACAAAGGCTTTGAAGATCAATTCAAGAGGACCCGATCCTAGGAACGCTTCTCCTAAGAAAAAGAAGGATCCTCCCCTTTCGACAATTTTGCGGTTTTGAAGGATGTTAGAAAAAATTCAACGTTCCATCAATTGAAGTTGTGCTATAGTACAGAACATCCTCAAGACCACGTTATAATACAAATAGAGGGCGCTCATAGTTCTTATTCCCAAAGATCTAAGGAAGAATTGCATGTGCAAAGGCTCCACTTCTGTAATGTCAGTCCTGAGCAATTCTGAGCTAATCTTTTCCGTCGTGTTCTGGACAATTTTCTCCACGCTTTGTAGATGGCATGTTAGGCATGTGATGTCTGGGTAGGACCTCCAGTTTGTTCTGCTCCTCAGCTTTCAACTCCTGGAACCCTGGAGTAGGTGTGATAACTCCACTTGGAATGGGTGGAGGTTCCACGTCAGAACTACCAGCCAGAATTGCTTCAGTCGTTTGCTGGAGTAGTGCAGAGTTGAACAAAGAAAAGATCTCAATTCTGAACTGTGACAGTTCTAGGACAGTTCGTACTTACAAGTAAGGGTCGTCATACTTGAAGAAGATGCCTTCAACAAACAGAACATCGGAGTTTATGACAGGACATGCCTAACAAGAAAGCTGGAAGTGGTCGTCAGCAGAACAGAATTGGTCCATACCGGAGTCAAGAGCGAGCGCATGTCCATTCATCCAAATTTCTAAGATAAGAGCTTTTGAATTCTCTCTTGTTTTCCGTTTCTAGATTGATAATCTCGATATTAGCAGTCCTGTATTCAGTTCTGGACTGATAATCTTGATATTAACAGTCTTGTTCTGGACTGATAGTCTCGATATTAATAGTTTTGTTTTCAATTCTGGATTGATAATTTCGATATTAACATTCTTGTTATAGATTTTTCAGGATTGATTTTCAAGCTTGAGAATCTTGTTATAGATGTTTCAGTTCTGGACGCTTGAAGGACACAACCAGTCTTGCACGGAGGAATACGAACAAGACTGAACAACCACAATCACAAGAGCCAAATCAATCTCCACCTTTTTCTCCTTACACTCATAAAGTTTATTATGCTAATGACGGTTCTAATATTTGTGGTTTGGCTTGTGTCACAAGATTTAAATGATAACTTAAGAAGAAATGATGTCGTCCCCAGCAGAACTAAACATAGCTGAAACTAGTGACTCTTGGTCACCGAGATCGTCAAGGCAGTTCTGAATGGTTATGCTTGGTGTCTTGGAAGAAATGAGGATCAACCATGATAAACTCACTACAAATTTTAACATGCTTGTGGATTCTATTGAGAGACCTAGGCCAACATACTTTGGGCAAAATTTCTCTACCTACAAAGGGAGTCTCTTCTTTTAATTATTTCATTGATTTAATTTGATGACGTTGTATATCTTGCTTGGTATGTTTTAATTCATAATATAATGCTCGTGCCTTCAACATACCACTAATATGTCAAAATGTCTATCAAGTAGGGAATCTTGATGATCAATGGAGAATGGCGGAATGCACAAGAGTGCTCTGAGAATAGGCTTGAAGCTATCATAGCAACAAATTCATTATATTGCAATCAAAGAAACAAGTCAACGGATAGGTCGGACAAGACAGAGCAGAGACATCCTCGACCACTCCTGTTCTGGTGAGAAACTCTTGGTAGGTGATGTACCGACCGTAATCAGGTATGATTAATCTTTTACAGCAAAGTATCCTATTTTGCGTACACTCGCTTTGTGACTGGTATAAGTCATGTCCTGGTCCGATCGCTCACAAGTCCGACGTTGGCCGGAAGTTCAAGTGCTCAGTGGAGACGCAAGAGATTTCCTCTAGAAAGGAAATAATTAACGACGAGGTTCAAAAGCTTCTAGACATGAAATGGTAAGAGAGGTAATGTATCTTGATTGGTTAACCATCGTAGTAATCATCCAACAAAAACATGGTATGTTTCAAGTGTTGATTATGTTTATTTAAGATAAAGTTTGCACATAGATTCTTTTCATCTACCCAATACTAATGTTGTGCTTGCCAAGATTTCAGGATACAAGTAGCTTACAATTGTGGATACTTTCATCAAGTCCAATCGAATCGAAGTGTATCCTACTCATCAAAAGATGAATTTTATTTTTTGCATAATATATTTTTAATTTGTTACGCCTTACGCTTTGAGAGATGTAGGGGCAACCTACCAAGGTGGTAATTAGCACAATGTTGGAGTATTTTTATTGGGGACACAACGAAGGTGTACACGTATGATTTGGTGATGAAGTCCAAGAGTGTCAAAATCACATTTGGACGTGCAAGCATCCTTTGTATTCTTGGAGAGATATAACATGGAGTTCAATCATGTCAAGCACTCATTTGGCGTTTCACCAAGACAGTTCTAAGGGCACATTGTTGGCAAGAGTGGATCTGAAGTCGATTAATGCGGATCATACTCTCTAGTGATGTCTTGATCATATTATCCATTGATGTGCAGTCGAATCAAGTATCCAGTGCGATCATACCAATTTTCGATCTTGTACTCTTGTTCGATGAAGAGGATAATCTACATTATCCCATATATTGTGCAAGTAAGAACCTCTTGGATGCTTGGAATAAGGTACACTCTTGAGAAATATACATTTTTACTTAATTAATGTATATTACAAAGTTTAATCTTATTTTTAGAATTATCATATGATTATGCGGACTAACTTTTCACCAAGTCAAGATTGAGAAAGTCCGAATCATCAGGAGAATGGTTAAATGGTTTTGTGCAGATTATTATGTATAACATCGATTCAAGGCCAAGATCGCCATCAGTCGAATCCTTGGCGATTTTGTGGCGAATTTCAGTTCTGGTCTGGAAGGAGACTTCGGCCTTGGGATTTTGGTCAAGAGAGAATAATGAAAGCTTAGACCTTCCACCTTTGGTAGAGTTGCTAATGTCGGAGGACCAGGATTGACATAGTCCGTAAATCGCCACAAAGGCGCGTAGTAGCCAAGGTCGTAAGTGTGAAACTTGCTACTGATCCGATTTTCAGTCTTGTCTTGATCTTGTGATTAATTTTCTCATGTGTTATTATTTTATTTCTATTATCTTTTTAAATTTTGTAAGTGATTAATTATTTTTTACAAATCGAGTTTTTCTAACGTTTGAAGATGATTGATTTTGCATGAGGTATTTTTCAAATTTGCTTGCTAGGCTTTGAGCAAGAATCAATCCTATAGTCTTGAGGACTCTACCGTTGGAAGAATTTCAAACTTTACGAAGTTTATCATTGTTACAATGAGCAGCGGATCGAGTTTGAATTTTTACCAGTGCAGTCCGACGTCTATATATAAGTCTCGATGCTTATCTCTTAAATCTTGACCCTTTTTATTTCCTACCCGTTATATTTTCCTGGTTGATTCTCTTCTGCTCGTTGTGTTCTGAATTATCTTTTCGTAATTGTTTCCTTGAGTTTGCTAAACGTTTCCCTTGAGAAAACTAGGGGCATCTTTTGTGTCTTGAATTCTCTTCTTTCAAGATCGACTCGAAGTTTTAGCAAGTCACTAGTCTTGACAAAGTCAAGATTCGCAAGTCATTTGGTCAAAGCAAGTCAACCCAACAAGTAGTATGAGGGTGATGGATACATTGGTACGTGGTCGGCAAGACATTCACGAAGTGATTGTCGAAACAGGTTTGAATTTTCGTTCGATTCGATCCCGAATTTTAATCCACGATGCAGTACGTGTCTTGCGAATTTTTTATGTTGTCTTTGTAGCCATGCTTTTGAGTTTATTTTTGTAGGAGTGTTTTCAACCTTATACCAGCGTGATCGAACTTTACGAGCGGTCTCATATTCTTATTGCTCAAGGTTGACGAGTTGTTTTAAGAAAGGGTGAAGGTTATAATTTTTACGCGAGCTCACATGTTTTTGAGAAGTATGTGGCGGTGAAAATTCACGGTGTTAGAGATGACGAAATAATGTCAAGATAGAGCTTTTGTATAGAAGATTGTTGTCCTTGTTTTCTAAACTACAAAGTGGGGCACCGATGACACTAGAAAGTTGTCATTCGCTCCGAGCAGACGTTGTCGTTCGCTCCGAAACGGAACGTTGTCGTTCGCTCCGAAACGAGCGTTGTCGTTCGCTCCGAAGAGACGTTGTCGTTCGCTCCGCAAACAGACGCCGCCGTTCGCTCCGAAACGAGCGTTTGTCGTTTGCCCTAGAGCGGATTGTCATTCGCCTAGAGCGAGAAGAAGTCATCCGCTCCAAGGACGTAAGATGTCGTTTGCTCCGAGAATAGAAGCCATACATATTTGAAAGCGTGAAAGAGGTAATTTCGTTATTAAGGAGAGCAAAATCTAAAGGTACGCAATTCATCGCTTCTTGTTATTAATAACAAGTTGGACGTTAAGTTAGTTGCATCAACCTTTATAGTTTTATAGCTCATTATAGTTTTTTATAAGACATTTTTCTTTCTTTCTTTCTAACTTGTTTATGTTTGTGAAAGAGTTATCCTTCCAGAATTGGTTATTCAAACACCAAGGTATGTCCTATGTATTCTAGATTCTAAAATTATTCTTTGTTCACTAACCTCGAAAACTTTGACGAGTATGAAATGCAGTAAAGATCACGTCGACCTCGTATCAAGGTGATATGGTGAGAAGATTCAATGAGAATGTCAAAGCGAGAGCCCTTGGTAAAGGAGAATTATTTTAGAGAAATATATTCAAGAATGCAAGAGATGTAACATCAAACAAGTTTGCTCAAGTTGGAAAGGTCCTTACCTCGTTGACTCCATCATCGGTCAAGGGGTACATGAATTGGTAACTCTTGAGGGAAAGTTGATTCCAAAGCTTGGAAATCAACCAAACTCAAACTCTATTTATTTAATTTCAATTAATTTATTTTACATATCGCTTTACTTTATATTATTTTATCATGAGAAAAACCATTGAATACATCAATGGCTAGTACTAACAAGTTTTTACATTTTACAAAGACTTTTCCGAGAATCTCAAAGTATTCTCAATCTTGCTTATTATATATCAAAAGTTTCTTCATAATATTATACCAGGAATCTTGGAGCATATTATCTTGTGTTTACTGATCACGTTCTTAGTTCTTGGAGCATATATTACCTTGGAGTATATTATCTTGTGTTTGCGGTCTTGCGCTACACACTTTGAAGAATATTTTCTATTTTCTTGCACTATGCCGCCAACTTTGGAGTTCATCATAATGCTCTTGCAACCTTATCTTCTTTGCCTTTGGATTATATAAATATGGAAGCATCTTATTTTGATCCTAATTGCATCAAGTTCTATCATGTATCTTATTCTACTATTTTTGGAGCTTATTCTATGCAATCTTGATATTGGAGTTTTACCCTTCAGTCTGGCGGATCTTCAAACACTCTTGAAGCCGGTTTTCCAGTCTTGAGTAGAGTTCTCAATCTTGAGCACGTTTATAGTTTTGAGCTCGTCTTAAGCATCTTTGGAGCTTGCCCTCTAGTATTGAGCCTTGTCCTTGGTCTCGAGCATATCGTCAGTCTTGGAGCCTAGACCTCGGCCTTGCAAAAGTGGAGCTAGTCTCACGATGGTATAATCTAACTTTTATTTCTAGTTTTGAAAATTACATTTCCATTACTGAGTAAATATTTTCATCTATCACAAAAGACTCACTAAAAACCTAGTATGTCACATATTACAAATAAAGGAGTCTATCCTCCGGTTACGCTCACGAGCTTAACCTCCGATTCGAGCTTTGTCCTCAAAGCATTTTGGAGTTAACCCTCCGGTTTGTAAGAATGGAACTTGTCTTCCAATTTGAGCTTAGTCCTCGGCCTTGGCGGCAGTCTGCAATGGAAATCTTCCTCCGGACCACGGCGGCGATCTGCGGTGGAGATCTTCCTCCGGACCACGCGATGCGGCCCAGAGCGGCGGCTTTGTAGAGGATGCGTCCTCGGATTGACGGACCAGGGCTTAGCCGTTAAGAGAGTCTATAATATCCCTTAAGGTGAGCCATGATCATGCGTACATAAGTGCAGGGTGTACACTGCGAGGTTAGTACATTCACGAACAATAGAAGCGATAGAAGCAATAGCGACAATAGTGATTAAGTCCTTGGACCACCAAGGCTAATTACTTAGCAAGCTGTCATAGCGGTAGAAAAATGTCTTGCTCTGAGACTAAGCAAAAGATCCACGGTAACAGAAGTTAAGCCCTTTGGAAAGACATAAGGCGCACATACGACAAAGCCCTTTGGAAAGACATAAGGCACACATACGACGAAGCCCTTTGGAAAGACATAAGGCATACACACGTAAAGCCCTTTGAAAGACAAGGCCCAAAGCATTTAACCATCCTCGAGAAGGTTAAACAATAGTTCATACGATGCATTATCAACAGTCAAACGATGTATCTACATATCAAGTCACCGCAAGTGTTGCACAATCTAATGGGTCTCAACTATCCCCAGATTACACAACATATGGCTAGCCTTCCTTTTTTAAGGTTAAGGAAAGTCCAAGGCTCATGTATACTAAGGAAACATCTCTTGTCCAACAAGCCATATCAAGGTTCAAACTCTAGTGTTTCAAAGCAAGCTATAAGCCCTAGGTAACCCCTCGATAATCTATTCGTGGTATGTTCAAGTTCAACTTACGATTTACTAGTCATCGCTACCGTGAAGCAGTCAATCAGGTTTTAATTCTCTCCTACTTCTGATTTAAACGTTGTCTCTTTGAATGTGGTACACAAGTCTTGCCAGATGCATAGTTGTTCAAAATTTTATAGCCGTTGTTTCTACTCTAGTCTGTTCTGTATAGAAGTGTTTATGAGATTGTTTCCACAAGATTCTTTGAGCGCACTTGAGAAAACAAGGGCCATTTGTTATGACCAGATTTTACACTACCCAGAATTGGCAGTTCTGGATAGACGTTGCGAATATGGTACAGAGCAGGACAGAAGAACAATGGCAGTTATAGCCCAGAACAGGTCAGAAGAGGTATGGCAGTTATAGCCCAGAACAGGTCAGAAGAGGTATGGCAGTTATCGCCCAGAACAGGTCAGAAGAGGCATGGCAGTTGTGGTCAGCAGAGGTCAACTATAGCGGTTACAAAGATCATGGGATAATGGAAGATATCATAGCTGAGCAGAAGTGGAGTCAATGGAAGTTATTTAACTACCTAAGATCATGGGTAGTTATTGGCATGCAGTTCTGCGGATCAGAATAGAAGTCATAATGGGAAGTTACAAGTCATGCATAGTGGGTAGTTATCCAACTACCTAAGTTCATGAGATAGTGGCCCTAGATTTTAGGAGTTGTATTGTGAGCATTCTACCTATATATAGAGGCTCACTTAGTCATTTTTCGAGAGGTCTCTCATATGTTCTCTCATAGGTTTTTCTTATACTTTCACATAGAAGTACACATAAGCGATGTACTAGCACTATTCGCTAGTTTCTCCTACGAAAATCATTCAATTGTAATCAAAAGCCTTGTAATCATCATGAGATTAATAAAAGAAGTCACGGCTTGGTAGCCATGATTTTCCCCATCTACTTCTCGGGGTTTCTGCGCCACCAATCTCGTTGTCCCCTCAATTCTGTTCGGAGAAGGCTATGTTCTGCTTGGTTTCGTTAATCTAGTTGTCATCAGTTCTGTTCGGAGTAGACTATGTTCTGTTCTGTTTCACAAACAGTACTAGTTGGCCCATCTTAGCTCTTTTTCACCCTTGTAGAGTTTTTACCAAAACAAATTTGTTATGACCAGATTTTACACTACCCAGAATTGGCAGTTCTGGATAGACGTTGCGAATATGGTACAGAACAGGTCAGAAGAACAATGGCAGTTATAGCCCAGAACAGGTCAGAAGTGGTATGGCAGTTATAGCCCAGAACAAGTCAGAAGAGGTATGGCAGTTATCGCCCAGAACAGGTCAGAAGAGGCATGGCAGTTGTGGTCAGCAGAGGTCAACTATAGCGGTTACAAAGATCATGGGATAATGGAAGATATCATAGCTGAGCAGAAGTGGAGTCAATGGAAGTTATTTAACTACCTAAGATCATGGGTAGTTATTGGCATGCAGTTCTGCGGATCAGAATAGAAGTCATAATGGGAAGTTACAAGTCATGCATAGTGGGTAGTTATCCAACTACCTAAGTTCATGAGATAGTGGCCCTAGATTTTAGGAGTTGTATTGTGAGCATTCTACCTATATATAGAGGCTCACTTAGTCATTTTTCGAGAGGTCTTTCATATGCTTTTTGATAAGTTTTCTCATAGGCTTTTCTTATACTTTCACATAGAAGTACACGTAATCGATGTATTAGCATTATTCGCTAGCTCTTCCTACGAAAATCATTCAATTGTAATCAAAAGCCTTGTAATCATCATAAGATTAATAAAAGAAGTCCTGGCTTGGTAGCATGATTTTCCCCATCTTCTTTTGGGGTTTCTCGTCATCAATCTCGTTGTCATCAATTCTGCTCGGAGAAGGCTATGTTCTGCTCTGTTTCGTCAATCTTGTAGTCGTCAGTTCTGTTCGGAGTAGACTATGTTCTGTTCTGTTTCACAAACAGTACTAGTTGGCCCATCTTAGCTCTTTTTCACCCTTGTAGAGTTTTTACCAAAACAAATTGGCGCCCACCGTGGGGCATCTAGTTTATTAGTTTGTGAAACTCTCTTCTCAAAAATCCACAAAAAACACACTCTTGTCACGACCACATGGTTGACAAGACCCTTGAACAACTAGCACAATATTTGGAGAAATCTTGCTCAAGGATTGCTTCAATTCACGGAAAAAAAGTTACAAGACTCAAAGAGAATTGAGTCATTCTTGAATCGGAACAGAACTCCAGCGATACTAGTGGTTACAACACAAGAATCAGGCCAGAATTGTCCTTGTCTTTCATCATAAAAAGAAAAGTTTTTTCCTATCATGATGGGGACAAAGGCTTTGAAGATCAATTCAAAGAGGACTCGATCCTAGGAACGAAGCTTCTCCTAAGAAAAGAAGGATCCTCCCCTTTCGACAATATCGCGGTTTTGAAGGATGTTCAAGAAATTCAACGTTCCATCAATTGAAGTTGTGCTATAGTACAGAACTTCCTCAATACCACGTTGCGCAATACAAATAGAGGTCGCTCATAGTTCTTATTCCCAAAGATCTAAGGAAGAATTGCATGTGCAAAGGCTCCACTTCTGTAATGTCAGTCCTGAGCAATTCTGGGCTAATCTTTTCCGTCGTGTTCTGGACAATATTCTCCACTTTGTAGATGGCATGTTAGACAGTGATGTCCTGGGTAGGACCTCCGGTTTGTTTTGCTCCTCAGCTTTCAACCCTGGAGTAGGTGTGATAACTCCACTTGGAATGGGTGGAGGTTCCACGTTAGAATTACCAGCCAGAATAGCTTCCGTCGTTTGCTGGAGTAGTGCAGAGTTGAACAAAGAAAAGATCTCAATTCTGAACTGTGACAGTTCTGGGACTGTTCGTACTTACAAGCAAGGGTCGTCATACTTGAAGATGATGCCTTCAACAAACAGAACAGCGGAGTTTGTGTCAGAACAGGCCTAACAAGAAAGCTGGAAGTGGTCGTCAGCAGAACAGAATTGGTTCATACCGAGACAAGAGTGAGCATGTCCATTCATCCAGCCCTAAGATAAGAGCTTTTGAATTCTCTCTTGTTTTCCGTTCTAGATTGATAATCTCGATATTAGCAGTCCTGTATTCAGTTCTGGACTGATAATCTTGATATTAACAGTCTTGTTCTGGACTGATAGTCTCGATATTAATAGTTTTGTTTTCAATTCTGGATTGATAATTTTGATATTAACATTCTTGTTATAGATTTTTCAGGATTGATTTTCAAGCTTGAGAATCTTGTTATAGATGTTTCAGTTCTGGACGCTTAAAGGACACAACCAGTCCTGCACGGAGGAATACGAACAAGGCGAACAACCACAATCACAAGAGCCAAATCAATCTCCACCTTTTTCTCCTTACACTCATAAAGTTGATTATGCTAATGACGGTTCTAATATTTGTGGTTTGACTTGTGTCACAAGACTGAAATGATAACTTAAGATGAAATGATGTCGTCCCCATGCGAACTAAACATAGCTGAAACTAGTGATTCTTGGTCACGGAGATCGTCAAGGCGATTCACGAATGGTTATGCTTGGTGTCTTGGAAGAAATGAGGATCAACCATGATAAACTCACTACAAATTTTAACATGCTTGTGGATTCTACGAGAGACCTAGGCCAACATACTTTGGGCAAAATTTCTCTACCTACAAAGGAGTCTCTTCTCTTAATTATTTCATTGATTTAATTTGATGACGTTGTATATCTTGCTTGGTATGTTTTAATTCATAATATAATGCTCGTGCCTTCAACATACCACTAATATGTCAAAATGTCTATCAAGTAGGGAATATCTTGATGATCAATGGAGAATGGCGAGAATGCACAAGAGTGCTCTGAGAATAGGCTTGAAGCTATCATAGCAACAAATTCATTATATTGCAATCAAAGAAACAAGTCAGCGGATAGGTCGGACAAGACAGAACAGAGACATCCTCGACCACTCCTGTTCTGGTGAGAAACTACTGGTAGGTGATGTGCAGGCAGAATCGTATGATTAATCTTTTACAGGTCAAAGTATCCTATTTTGCGTACACTCGCTTTGTGGGTGGTATAAGTCATGTCCTGGTCCGATCGCTCACAAGTCTGACGCGTTGGCCGGAAGTTCAAGTCTGTACAGTGGAGACGCAAGAGATTTCCTCTAGAAAGGAAATAATTAGCAGCCGAGGTTCAAAAGCTTCTAGACATGAAATGGTAAGAGAGGTAATGTATCTTGATTGGTTAACCATCGTAGTAATCATCCAACAAAAACATGGTATGTTTCAAGTGTTGATTATGTTTATTTAAGATAAAGTTTGCACATAGATTCTTTTCATCTACCCAATACTAATGTTGTGCTTGCCAAGATTTCAGGATACAAGTAGCTTACAATTGTGGATACTTTCATCAAGTCCAATCGAATCGAAGTGTATCCTACTCATCAAAAGATGAATTTTATTTTATGCATAATATATTTTTAATTTCTTACGCCTTCCGCTTTTAGAGATGTAGGGGCAACCTACCAAGGTGGTAATTAGCACAATGTTGGAGTATTTTTATTGGGGACACAACGAAGGTGTACACGTATGATTTGGTGATGAAGTCCAAGAGTGTCAAAAATCACATTTGTGGCGTGCAAGCATCCTTTTGTATTCTTGGAGAGATATAACATGGAGTTCAATCATGTCAAGCACTCATTTGGCGTTTCACCAAGGCAGTTCTAAGGGCACATTGTTGGCAAGAGTGGATCTGAAGTCGATTAATGCGGATCATACTCTCTAGTGATGTCGATCATATTATCCATTGATGTGCAGGTCGAATCATATCCAGTTACGTGCAGATCATACCAATTTTTCAGTCTTGTACTCTTGTTCGATGAAGAGGATAATCTCTGATTATCCCATATATTGTGCAAGTAAGAACCTCTTGGATGCCTAATAAGGTACACTCTTCGAGAAATATACATTTTTACTTAATTAATGTATATTACAAAGTTTAATCTTATTTTTAGAATTATCATATGATTATGCGGACTAACTTTTTCACCAAGTCAGTCTTGAGAAAGTCCGAATCGAGAATGGTTAAATGGTTTTGTGCAGATTATTATGTATGACATCGATTCTAGGCCAAGAGGCGCCATCAGTCGAGAATCCTTGGCGATTTTGTGGCGAATTTCAGTTCTGGTCTGGAAGGAGACTTCGGCCTTGGGATTTTGGTCAAGAGAGAATAATGAAAGCTTAGACCTTCCACACCTTTGGTAGAGTTGCTAATGTCGAGGACCGGGATTGACATAGTCTGAAATCGCCACAAAGGCGAGTAGCCAAGGTTGTAAGTGTGAAACTTGCTCTGATCCGATTTTCAGTCTTGTCTTGATCTTGTGATTAATTTTCTCATGTGTTATTATTTTATTTCTATTATCTTTTTAAATTTTGTAAGTGATTAATTATTTTTACAAATCTGAGTTTTCTAACGTTTGAAGATGATTGATTTTGCATGAGGTATTTTTTCAAATTTGCTTGCTAACGGCTTTGAGCAAGAATCAATCCTATAGTCTTGAGGACTCTACCGTTGGAAGAATTTCAAACTTCTGAAGTATATCATTGTTACAATGAGCGGCGGATCGAGGTTTGAATTTTTACCAATTCAGTCCGACGTCTATATATAAGTCTTGATGTTTATCTCTTCAATCTTGACCCTTTTTATTTCCTACCGTTATATTTTCTGGTTGTTTCTCTTCTGCTCGTTGTGTTCTGAATTATCTTTTGAATTATTTCCTTGAGTTTGCTAAACGTTTCCCTTGAGAAAACTAGGGGCATCTTTTGTGTCTTGAATTCTCTTCTTTCAAGGCTATCGACTCTGAGGTTTTAGCAAGTCACTAGTCTTGACAAAGTCAAGATTCGCAAGTCTTTGGTCAAAGCAAGTCAACCCAACAAGTAGTATGAGGGTGATGGATTCATTGGTGCGTGGTCGGCAAGACATTCACGAAGTGATTGTCGAACAGTTTGAATTTTCGTTCAGTTCGATCCCGAATTTTAATCCCGATCAGTACGTGTCTTGCGTAATTTTTATGTTGTCTTTGTAGCCGTTGCTTTTTGAGTTTATTTTTGTAGGAGTGTTTTCAACCTTATACCAACGTGATCGAACTTTACGAGCGGTCTCATATTCTTATTGCTCAAGGTTGACAAGTTGTTTTAAGAAAGGGTGAAGATTATAATTTTTACGCGAGCTCACATGTTTTTTGAGAAGTATGTGGCGGTGAAAATTCACGGTGTTAGAGATGACGAAATAATGTCAAGATAGAGCTTTTGTACGTAAGATTGTTGTCCTTGTTTTCTAAACTACAAAGTGGGGCAATCGATGACACTAGAAAGTTGTCATTCGCTCCGAGCAGGCGTTGTCGTTCGCTCCGAAACAGACGTTGTCGTTCGCTCCGGAAGACGCCGCCGTTCGCTCCGGAAGAAGACGCCGTTCGCTCCGAAACAGACGCTGTTGTTCGCTCCGAGCAGGCGTTGTCGTTTGCCCTAGAAGCGGCGGTTGTCATTCGCCCTAGAACGAGAAAGTCATCCGCTCCAAGGCGAAGATGTCGTTTGCTCGAGAATAGAAGTACATATTTGAAAGCGATGAAAGAGGTAATTTCGTTATTAAGGAGAGCAAAATCTAAAGGTACGCAATTCATCGCTTGTTGTTATTAATAACAAGTTGGACGTTAAGTTAAATGTATCAACCTTTATAGCTTTATAGCTTTTTATAGCTTTTTATAAGACATATTTCTTTCTTTCTAACTTGTTTATGTTAATTGAAGAAGTTATCTTTCCGTAATTGGTTATTCAAACACCAAGGTATGTCCTATGTATTCTAGATTCTAAAATTATTCTTTGTTCACTAACCTTGAAAACTTTGAACGAGTGTGAAATGCAGTCGACCTCGTATTAAGGTGTTATAGTGAAAGAGATTCAACAAGAATATCAAAGCGAGAGCCCTTGGTAAAGGAGAATTATTCTAGAGAAGCACATTCAAAGATGCAAGAGATGTAGTTCATACAAGTTTGCTCAAGTGTGGAGAGGTCCTTACCTCGTTGACTCCATCATCGGTCAAGGGGCACATGAATTGGTAACTCTTGAGGGAGAGTTGATTCGAGCTTGAAATCAACCAAACTCAAACTCTATTTATTTATTTTCAATTAATTTATTTTTCATAATCGCTTTACTTTATATTATTTTATTATGAGAAAAACCATTGAATACATCAATGGTTGTACTAACCAAGTTTTTACATTTCTGACACTTTTCCAAAACCTCAAAGTATTCTCAATCTTGTTTATTATATATCAAATGTTTCTTCATAATATTATACCAAGAATCTCGGAGCATATATTATCTTGGAGCATATATTATCTCGGAGCATATATTATCTTGGAGCATATATTATCTCTGAGCATATTATCTTATTTTTTGCGGTCTTGCGCTCTAGGACCTTGAAGAATATTTTCTATTTATTACAGTCTTGCACTATGTGGCCAACCTTGGAGTTCATCCTAGTGCCCTTGCAACCTTATCTTCTTTGCCCTTGGATTATATAAATACGGAAGCATCTTATTTCGTTCCTAATTGCAACAAGTTCTACCATATATCTTATTCTACTATTTTTGGAGCTTATTCTATGCAATCTTAATATTGGAGTTTTACCCTTGAGTCTGGCGGATCTTGACACTCTTGAAGCCGTTTTCCATTCTTGAGTATAGTTCTCAATCTTGAGCACGTTTATAGTTTTGAGCTCGTGCTAAGCATCTTTGGAGCTTGCCCTCGATGTGAGCCAGTCCTTGGTCTCGAGCATATCGTCAGTCTTGGAGCCTAGACCTCCAGTCTTGTAAAAGTAGAGCCAATGACCAATGGTATAGTCTAATTTTTATTTCTTGTTTTGCGGATTACGGTTTAATTACAAGAGAAAATATTTTTATTATCACAAATAATCCACTAAAAATCTAGTATGCCACATATTACAAATAAAGGAGTCTATCCTCCACCCTAGTCGAGTCTATCTTCCACATCTAATCAAGAGTTTATCCTTCAATTCTACTCAGAGTTTATCCTCCGATTAACGTGCAGTTTAACCTCCAATTGAGCTTTGTCCTCAACATTTTGGAGTTACCCTTCCAGCTTACGTAAGAATGGAACTTGTATTCAATTTGAGCTTAGTCCTCGGCCTTGAGCGGCCGATCTGCGGTGAGATCTTCCTCCGGACCACGGTGCGGCCAGTCTGCAGTGAGATCTTCCTCCGGACCACGATGCGGCCAGTCTGCGGTGGAGATCTTCCTCACCACGGCCAGTCTGCGCAGAGCGGTCTGCTTTGTAGAGGATGCGTCCTCGGATTGACGGACCAGGGCTTAGCCGTTAAGAGAGTCCTATAATATCCCTCAAGGTGAGCCATGATCATGCGTACATAAGTCCTGGGGTGTACACTGCGAGGTTAGTACATTCACGAGAACAATAGAAGCGATAGAAGCGATAGCGACAATAGTGATTAAGTCCTTGGACCACCAAGGCTAATTACTTAACAGCAAAGCTGTCGAGCGGACTAGAAAAATGTCTTGCTCTGCAGACTAACAAAGATCCACGGTAACAAAGTTAAGCCCTTTGGAAAGACATAAGGCACACATACGACGAAGCCCTTTGGAATGACATAAGGCACACATCTGAAGAAGCCCTTTGAAAAATAAGGCATACACACGTAAAGCCCTTTGAGAGACAAGGCACAAAGTATTTAACCATCCTCGAGAAGGTTAAACAATAGTTCATACGATGCATTATCAAAAGACAACCGAAGCGTTCTACAGATCAAATCACCGCAAGTTTTGCACAATAAAATGGGTCTCAACTATCCCAGATTGCACAACATGTGGCTAGCCTTCCTTTTTTAAGGTTAAGGAAAGTCCAAAGCTCGTGTATACTAAGGGAACATCTCTTGTCCAACAAGCCATATCAAGGTTCAAACTCTACTATTTCAAAGCAAGGTATAAGCCCTCGGTAAGCCTCACGATTATCTATTCGTGGTATGTTCAAGTTCAACTTACGATTAACTAGTCATCGCTCAGTGAAGCGATCAATCGGGTTTTAATTCTCTCCTACTTGATTTGAGCGTTGTCTCTTTGAATGTGGTACACAAGTCTTGCGGATGCATAGTTGTTCAAAATTTTATAGCCAGTTGTTTCTACTCTAGTCTATTACGTATAGAAGTGTTTGTATGCAGGATTGTTTCCTCAAGATTCTTTGAGCATTTGCGCACTTGAGAAAACAAGGGGCATTTGTTATGACAGATTTTACACTACCCAGATTTGCCAGTTCTGGATAGACGTTGCGAATATGGTACAGAACAGGTCAGAAGAACAATGGCAGTTATAGCCCAGAACAGGTCAGAAGTGGTATGGCAGTTATAGCCCAGAACAAGTCAGAAGAGGTATGGCAGTTATCGCCCAGAACAGGTCAGAAGAGGCATGGCAGTTGTGGTCAGCAGAGGTCAACTATAGCGGTTACAAAGATCATGGGATAATGGAAGATATCATAGCTGAGCAGAAGTGGAGTCAATGGAAGTTATTTAACTACCTAAGATCATGGGTAGTTATTGGCATGCAGTTCTGCGGATCAGAATAGAAGTCATAATGGGAAGTTACAAGTCATGCATAGTGGGTAGTTATCCAACTACCTAAGTTCATGAGATAGTGGCCCTAGATTTTAGGAGTTGTATTGTGAGCATTCTACCTATATATAGAGGCTCACTTAGTCATTTTTCGAGAGGTCTTTCATATGCTTTTTGATAAGTTTTCTCATAGGCTTTTCTTATACTTTCACATAGAAGTACATGTCGATGTATTAGCATTATTCGCTAGCTCTTCCTACGAAAATCATTCAATTGTAATCAAAAGCCTTGTAATCATCATAAGATTAATAAAGAAGTCCTGGCTTGGTAGCCCTTGATTTTCCCCATCTTCTTTTCGGGGTTTCTGCGTCATCAATCTCGTTGTCATCAATTCTGCTCGGAGAAGGCTATGTTCTGCTCTGTTTCGTCAATCTTGTAGTCGTCAGTTCTGTTCGGAGTAGACTATGTTCTGTTCTGTTTCACAAACAGTACTAGTTGGCCCATCTTAGCTCTTTTTCACCCTTGTAGAGTTTTTGTTTTGTTTTGGTAAACTAGATGCCCCACGGTGGGCGCCAATTTGTTTTGGTAAAAACTCTACAAGGGTGAAAAAGAGCTAAGATGGGCCAACTAGTACTGTTTGTGAAACAGAACAGAACATAGTCTACTCCGAACAGAACTGATGACAACTAGATTAACGAAACCAAGCAGAACATAGCCTTCTCCGAGCAGAACTGAGGGGACAACGAGATTGATGACGCAGAAACCCCGAGAAGAAGATGGGGAAAACTGCGGGCTACCAAGCCAGGACTTCTTTTATTAATCTCATGATGGTTACAAGGCTTTTGATTACAATTGAATGATTTTCGTAGGAAGAGCTAGCGAATAATGCTAATACATCGTTTATGTGTACTTTTATGTGAAAGTATAAGGAAAACCTAAGAGAAAACATATGAGAGACCTCTCGAAAAATGACTAAGTGAGCCTCTATATATAGGTAGAATGCTCACAATACAACTCCTAAAATCTAGGGCCACTATCTCATGAACTTAGGTAGTTGGATAACTACCCACTATGCATGACTTGTAACTTCCCATTATGACTTCTATTCTGATCCGCAGAACTGCATGCCAATAACTACCCATGATCTTAGGTAGTTAAATAACTTCCATTGACTCCACTTCTGCTCAGCTATGATATCTTCCATTATCCCATGATCTTTGTAACCGCTATAGTTGACCTCTGCTGACCACAACTGCCATGCCTCTTCTGACCTGTTCTGGGCTATAACTGCCATACCTCTTCTGACCTGTTCTGGGCTATAACTGCCATTGTTCTTCTGTCCTGCTCTGTACCATATTCGCAACGTCTATCCAGAACTGCCAATTCTGGGTAGTGTAAAATCTGGTCATAACACCTACCATCACCGAGCAGGCCGTGAGAAAGTTCATTTGGAGGAATGTAATCACAAGGTTTGGAGTGCCCAAGGTAGTTGTGTTTGACCACGGAAGACAGTTTGACAATGATAGCATGCGGGACTGGCTAAAACGGAACGGGACAATCATCGCATACTCGTCAGTCAGCCACCCGCAAAGCAACGGACAAGCCGAGGCTGCCAACAAGCAAATGTTGAACGGCATGAAGAAACGACTGGATGAGTTAAAGGGAGCATGGGCTGATGAGCTGCCAAGCGTCCTTTGGTCAATCAGAACGACGGTCAAGGAATCCACCGGCCACACTCCATTCAACATGGTCTACGGGGCCGAGGCTCTGCTCCCAATACGAGTACGAAGATTCAAGCTAAAACCGCATAAAAGTCAACGTCAAAGTCAAAGTCAAAGTCAAGGTCAAAGTCGGAGCCGAGCACAAGTCATGGCCCTAAAGCCGACTCAAGAGGCCACTCAAGTCAAGGAAGTCAAGTCAAGGTTCTAAAAGGAAGCATTGAAGGAAGCATTGAAGAATTTGGCTAAGTATGGAATTGAAGAAAATCGTGGAAAAATGATCAGGAGAAAGGCGCCCAGGGCGCCTCAATTCTTGCTGGGCGCCATGCATGAGGCGCCTCCTATCTTGAGCGCATTTCTCGAAGCGCATCGTTTTGTTTATTTAGAAATGAGTTTTAAGGGTTTGCTAAGGGGGTTTTCGAGACATATCTTTTCATATCATCTTTTATGCAGCTTTAGAGAGAAGAAAATTAGGAGAGAGATTAGGTTAAGTTTTCAAATAATTACTCTTTAATTAGTTTTTAATTTCATGTTTATGGATTTTCTCAAGAATTTAGTTTATGTTTGGATGATTATGGGTAACTAAACTCCCAAGCTTTTGGTGTAATCCTTGGGTTTTCAACCCTCCTTTTGATCAATGTGAGAAAGATTTCATCTTTACTATTTCATTTGAGTATTTACTTCTCTTAATGCATTGTTTTTACATAATTCTTGGTTTTGTTACTTGTGTTGATCAATTGTGACATTTCCTTGAATTATATGCTTGAGGATTTTGGTTGTTCAATTTTTGGATGCTCTTAATCTATCTTGTGTTGCATTATTATCATGTGTTATGATGTGGTATGCCGATTCATCCCTTATAATCATGTTTTGAGAAGTAAAGTTTGAATCTTTAATGCGAAACTCTTTCATGCCGATTCTTGAATGTGTTTTCATTAGATTTTCATACATTCCTATTATGTTTACTCTTGCATGGGTTGCATGAATACATTTGTATGCGGTTTCATCGTATTTTTAATGCAATTTTTACCTTGGTTTGCCGATTCATTTTTGGGTATGTTCATGCATTGTAAGTGTTTGAGGAATTGCTCAAATGAATAGTAGTTTCATATTTAATACTCACTTGATCATTTGGTGTGTGTTGAAACCTTGTGTGATTACACCGAAAGTGCTCTTCTCATCTTGTTAATCTCATTTTTATTACTTGCATTTTAGTTTTCGACTAAATCAACCTTATAAAACCCCCCTTTGTTTACTTTAATTTGTTTCGTGACATTAGCCTTGTTTAGTCCTTCCCTTGGGTTCGACCCTATTCTTACCGCTTAACTACTTGTTTGTGTGAATCGAATAGGTTTATAAATTTGTTAATTTGACCCCTTTTATTAGCGACGTAAAAGGCGCGTCAATTACTCAAATCCAAAATACACCCAACTCGTATGCTACCAGTATTATAATTACCAGAAACCCGTTCGATCGACCTGCTTGACGGGTATGACAAGTTTTTCCTCTTTTTTTTTTTTTGAATTTTTTTTGAAGACCCAATTTTTTTAAAAAAAAAACTTTTGTCGAAAATCGTGTTTATAGGGTACTTGAAAATGGTAACAAAGTAGACCAAAATGGTAACATATTATATTATATTTGTAACATATTATGAAACATAGAGAATAGAAAATTGTCATAACATTTGTTTAATATGTTACCAAAATAGGTTAATATTAAATGATAAAATATTACACTTTAATGTAACATATTTATATTTTGCATTTTCATTCTAAAAAACTTGATAACAATTCATTAATAAATGATAACATAATACATTATGATCCAAACATAATTAATTTATATTCGTAATATATATATTATGTTTGAGAATATGTCACTAACATAATATAATATGTTATTATTTTTATCAATATTGTTACCATTAAAAGTTTACATTTTACTTGTATTTTTTTCCCCTTTTGAGTTAAGTTTTCCCCAAAAAAAAAAAAAAAAAAAAAAAAAAAAAAAAAAGAGAAAAATCTTGAAAAAAATTTCAAAAAAAAAACAGAAAAAAGAATAACTCTTAATGGGCCAAAACGGGTCTTAACCTTAAGACGGATAGATCCGTCTTAGATCCGTCTTAAGCGAGACTTATTGATTGAATAAAGGGTTTTTTGTCAGATACTACCTTAAATATAGGACGACTTGTGAGAAACTACCTTACATTTATTTTTTTTGTGAAGAACTACCTTACATTTCTCAAAGTTTGTGAGACACTACTAGACCTGTCAAACGGGTCGGGCGGGTCGGGTTCGGGTTATACGGGTCGGGTCAATACGGATTTGGCTCAAATACGGGTCGGGTCGGGTTCGGGTCGGGTCGGTTTCGGGTCAAAATACGGGTCAAAAATACGTTTTTCGCGCCTTTTTATTTATTATTTTTTTAATTAAAAAAATTCTTTTATTGTTATTTTACATTATTTACATATTTTATTGTACATATGTAATACTAAAGTTGATATATATTCATTCTTTTAATTTATAAAATTAAAATAGTCTATTTATGAATATATTCATAATATTTCAATCATAATTTTCATTATCATTTTGATATTTCAACTAATAATATTGAGGTTGTAATAATTATTAATATTAAATTATTTTTTTTTCATGAAATATTAATTTTGTAGGTTCAAAAAGTCTTATTATACGAAATTACACTTGACCCATCGGGTCGAACGGGTCGGGCGGGTTTTGACCCTAAATTAACGGGTCATTTCGGGTTCGGGTCATTTCGGGTCAGGGGTCGGTTTTTCGGGTCGGGTCGAATTTTGATAGGTCTAGACACTACCAATTAACAAATTCCGTTAATTTTTGGATGTATACCGTCAATGACTAACGGAAAATTTTTAACCTAATAACTAACTTCCTTCATTTCTTCCCCTAATGTCCCCCTATTGAAGGTGTTCGTATTCTTCATTTCAACTTTCCTTTCTTAATTCGAAATTAACCCTATTCTTCAATCTAAGAAACATAAGTATAGTTAATTAAGTTTCAAATACAATATTTACTCACAATTGTATGCCATTTTCAATATGAATTGATAAGGTAAAAGGAAATATGTTTTTTCACACTAAAGTTTATGCTCTTTTGTCCTCATTTTTTTTGTTATATTTGAGAAATTTTGAATTTCAAATACAACCATATATTAACAAAGTAATAAAACTATTAACTCAAAATCAAAAATATTTGGAAAATGTTTTTAACTTAAAAATTCTAATTTATGTAACAAATAACAACTTAGAAATAATTACTTATTTACATTTGTAGACACCGAAATTTTATATTTTGGTATCTTGATAATATTTTTGTATCTTTTATATTTTGAGATAATTATCGAAAAAGATTGTGATAATATCTCCAAGATTTTAGAAGATATATTTTTATCTTTCTCTGCAAGCCATCTCAAGCTTATAAATATAAGGGCTTATGGCTAGAGTTTGGGAGAGGAAAAAATATGATGGAATAAGCCTAAGGCCCCGTCTTCCTACTACCAAATTGTAGGCAGGATGGATTAAGCCATACAAACTAGGCCCCATCACTTCCCTACGGATTAAGTCGACAAGACCCCGTAGTCTATCCAAACCAAACCCCAAATAAACCTACGAGATGGAATCAAGAGATTTACAAAAATTGTAACACGTTATCTTTTGAAATGAAATAAAATTCTTGTTGTTCCATATTATTTTATTTCCCGCTACCGTATTAATGCAGGTTTAAAATTTTTATGGTTAACAAATTGGTGAACCTGACGTGAAGATTTTTGCTCTTCATCTCCATTCTCAAAGGTCAAATTCTGTAGAATTCGTGGGGGCAAATCAAGACTATCCCGGCGTCATTCTACATCAAAGTTCGAGACAAGTTGCAACCAACATCGAAGTCTCCACAACTAGTCTCGAGGGGGCATTTGTAGACACCGAAATTTTATATTTTGGTATCTTGATAATATTTTTGTATCTTTTATATTTTGAGATAATTATCGAAAAAGATTGTGATAATATCTCCAAGATTTTAGAAGATATATTTTTATCTTTCTCTGCAAGCCATCTCAAGCTTATAAATATAAGGGCTTACGGCTAGAGTTTGGGAGAGGAAAAAATATGATGGAATAAGCCCAAGGCCCCGTCTTCCTACTACCAAATTGTAGGCACGATGGATTAAGCCATACAAACTAGGCCCCATCACTTCCCTACGGATTAAGTCAACAAGACCCCGTAGTCTATCCAAACCAAACCCCAAATAAACCTACGAGATGGAATCAAGAGATTTACAAAGCATATGATGTTCAGGACAGGGCTCCAGGATAGCAACATCAGAGTAGAAGAGGATATGATGTTCAGGACAGGGCTCCAGGATAGCAACATGGTAGTACGCAGGAGTCCAGCCTACAGAGGAAAAGGTTCCAGGACTGTCCCGTACTAGCAGAAAAAGGTACAAACATACAGCGAGCCCTGGAAGGTAAAATGATTCCTGAACCCTGGTAGGTCACTCATCTCTAAACTTTGTCATACGTAATTTATTATTCATATTAGAATCATTACTGACTTGAGCGTCGGAGGGCCGTTGGCAAAAACAACAACGGTCAATCCTGACCCACAGGACTGACAGAGCAGACACACAACAAATTCGTAGAATAGACACGCAAAGCATACGAGCACAGCAGATCAGCAAAACAGACTAACAAAACAAATACAAACTTAAGGGCATCAGCCCCAGCACGACTGCAAAAACGGGACAGGGAGTAATGTCCGTTAAGGGAGCCCCAAGGTGTGGTCGCCTAAACTTTCAAACGCATGCATGCTACTTGACAAATTCAAAACAAAATTTGTGCGCACCATAACAAATGACAAAACAAAAAAGACTCATGACATATTTACAAAACAAAACGAAACAAAACAAAGCCACTACAACCATCTATGGTATCGTGGGAGTTACAAAGACAAAATGATTCCAAAACAATGCATGTCCAAATAGGGGGCATACCCCCAACAAAATCAAAGTTCCAAGTAACAAATCAAGGTCCCCTACAGGACTCACAAAGTTAGGCTCCCCAGGATCACACACTCAGTCCTGGCCGGCAAGATGTGTCTGGATTCTCTCGCACTCAGCCCTGGCCAGGTTATTGTTCTCATGTTCAGACCAGTCTTGAGCTCCCTCGCACAGACTGGATATCATCATGTCCTGCTCTGCAATGATGACCTGTCCGGCCTGCACTGACCAACAAACTTTTCAACCGCGTCTTGGACTCTTGCAAGCTCTGACTTGTGGGACTTCGAGAAAGAGCCAATCAAGAAATACTGAAGCTCAGCACTTCGCCTCCAGCACAGGCACACAATCTTGATCTCCAGCACAGGCACACAATCTTGATCTTCAGTACTGGCAGTCTATCCTGAACTGACAGTCTATCTCGAACTGACAGTCTACCCTGAACCCCTGCACGGGAATACATTTCCTCACTTCCAGGCCAGGCCAGGCCAGGCTAGGAGACTGAGGAAATGGGGGGCAAATGTTGGGACCAAAATATTCACATGGTCCAAACCCGAATACAAAACAAATAGGCCCAAGTCAAGGAGAGGATAAGACAAACAAATGAAGCCCAACAAAAAAGAAAGGAGTAAACAAGCCCAAAAGTAAACTCAAGTCAACCCTCATTAAAGAGTCAAAGTAGCAGTTGCAATATTTAAGGAGGAAGGAATAATGCTCATTCAAGATTGCTGTTACAAAGGAGAAGAATAAGGAGACCAACTTAATTACATGGCTAAAGAGAAGGAAGAGCATTAACTACCAAAAAAGAGTTGTTGAAGAGCATTTGGAACACTATATAAGGAGCACTCATCAAAGGAAAACACAACTACAATCACTACACAAAAATACTTACTTTTTACTCAAAACACTCTCTAAATACTTACGTTATTCTGTCATGTGTCAGCCCTGTAACTTCTGTCATGTACGTTCTGTCCAGACTAGTGCGAAACTCCTCTCCTGGCTTGGTGCCCGTGGTTTTTCCCTACTTTCATAGGGTTTTTCCCACGCAAACATATCTTGTGTCGTTACTTGCATTATTTTCGTTTTATTCCTTGTTAAACACGTCTAATTCACTAAATTACAATACTAAAATATATTAAAGGATAATACTAATAAACCCACAATACAAATACGAATAGAGTGAGAAAATCACCCCGAACATATGCTATGCCCCTTTTAAGTTACAACCACTAATGTCTAAAATATGTCAACACCTCTTGAGAAATCCATGTTTAAGGGTGTGAATATTTCATTTTTAAGTAGCATATTTCGACGTTGGGGTGATTTAGAAACAAAAGTATCTTAAACGGGGGTTATGTTATAAAAATAACATATAACTAGTGATGGTTCCTGTGAAATTCACGGGGAACCTTTAGGAACCATAGTTCACACAATGACACAATAACTCAAACACCGAAAAAGTATTTTAAAAAAAGTGAAGGTATATTACACTTGAAATTCCCAACAAACTTTGTAGAGTATCTTACGTCGAAGCGTGCTACACGTCGTTGGCAATCCCCAAGGCTGATTACCCGTCAACATCCGTAGCAAAATAATCCCAATTTCTGAACGAAAAGACATCAGACTTTTCTGTGATTCTCGGGTGGAAAAGATTCGTACATAAAATTAACAGGTTTAGTCGTAAAGAACAATGTAGTTTGCTCAACCGAGGTCTCACCATTTGCGTAGACGCAGCAAAAACCGAAATTGTTGAACTTGCACACATAATTGTCAATAAGTACATTTCAGGGTTTTAAGTCGGCATGTAAAATGCAGCTAGATCGGCTTGAATGGATGAAATTTAGGGTAGAGCATAATATAAGAAATTTTTAAAAAAAAAAAACAAAAAAAAAAAAAAAAGAACAAAAAAAAAAAAACAACACTCTTGCAAATTCGTCACCATTCCGCAGACCCAATTCAGCTGCTAGAAATCCCTTCAAAGATAATCTGGAAATGCTCCCTAAAACACAATTGCCTTCACTGAGGACTTATTCTCCTTTTTTTTTTTTTTTTTTTTTTTTTTAACTTACTTAACAATACAGTAAAGTTCGAATGACTTCTGGAAAAAGAAAAAAAAAAAAAAAAAAAACGTTCTCGTACTTGAAACCTACTAAACATTAGAAAACCAACTAAGACAAAGTGAATATGTCCTAAATAATACTTGGCAAACTATAACACTAAACTCAACCAATATTGCTTATAAATACGATAAAATACATTTGTAGTGTCTTCAAAACTTTTGAGCATTTTGAAATTAGTATTTCTAAATTGCTATTAAAACATCGAAATTACTCTACACAAAAGATCGAGTAGTTATAAGGACATAATTAATTCATGGGAGTTATGAGATATAATATGAAGTTTGGCTTACGTGGCATGCAAATAGAGTGTTTTGGAGGAACTTGGATAATTGAAAGTCAATGAATTAGTCAATGATTGAGATTTAATATGTATTAGATATGTATTAGATTAGATTAGATTAGATTAGATTAGATTAGATTAGATGAGGTTATTTTGAAAAATAGTGTTATCAAAGGGGGTTATATTCAATTAACCCTTTTTTTTTACAATGCACAACTTTTATTTTGGGAGTTATTGGTTACAAACTCAAGGTAAGATCCTTCACGTTGCTAATGCTCTAATGAATATAATGTTCAATACAGGGGCGGATCCAGGAATCTAAAGTAGGTAGGGCTGAATTTTATGCACATTAATAATTTTTTAACGGTTCAAATTGATGCAGAGGCAATTGGGGTCGTCATCGCATTTTTTAATCAACGATAGAAAGTTGATATAGATTTATTACAGAAATTAAAACAAGACAAGCTAAATAGCAATAAGTAATTAAAAGATTTGAGAAATAATACTCTGTGAAAGAGTATGTATACTAAAATAGGCACAAGACACTAATGGTACTAGACCTGTCAAACGGGTCGGGCGGGTCGGGTTCGGGTTATACGAGTCGGGTCAAAATACGGGTCGGGTCAATATGGATTCGGCTCAAATACGGGTCGGGTCGGGTTCGGGTCGGGTCGGTTTCGGGTTAAAATACGGGTCAAAAATACGTTTTTCGCGCCTTTTTATTTATTATTTTTTTAATTAAAAAAATTCTTTTATTGTTTTTTTACATTATGTACATATTTTATTGTACATATGTAATACTAAAGTTGATATATATTCATTCTTGTAATTTATAAAATTAAAATAGTCTATTTATGAATATATTCATAATATTTCAATCATAATTTTCATCATCATTTTGATATTTCAACTTATAATATTGAGGTTGTAATAATTATTAATATTAAATTATTTTTTTTTTCTTAATTTTGTAGGTTCAAAAAGTCTTGTTACACGAAATTACACTTGACCCATCGGGTCGAACGGGTCGGGCGGGTCTTGACCCTAAATTAACTGGTCATTTCGGGTTCGGGTCATTTCGGGTCACGGGTCAAATTTTACGGGTCTTGACCCTAAAAAAAGGGTCGGGTCGGGTCGAATTTTGACAGGTCTAAATGGTACACTAAGTTAGCGAAAAATAAACTAAAACTAAGGACGACAAATAAATAAAAAATAGAAAATGTATACTCCGTACCACATAAGAATGCATATATAATTATTTTAACTGCAAAATAAATGAAATAAATAAAACTAAGTGATAGGGGAAAAGAAGTAAAAATGTAAAATAAATTAGAAAATCGTTAAAAAAAATAGATGAATTGGAATCAAATGTGAAGAGAATTGTAGCAAAAATGTGATTGGAAGGACTTAAACTCCCAACCTATCATATATAAAAACTAACCAAAACACCATTATACTCCGTACTATAGAAGAATTATGGTAACAAGACAAACTGAATTTCTCCTTGGGCCAAGGCCCATGAGGCTGGATCCGCCCTTGGCTCAATACATGAACAAGTTGAAATGTAACTAACATAAAATATAGGTTAAATGAGCACTCATAATACTAATTAAAAAAAAAAAAAAAAAAACTCAAAACGGAACTTATAACAACTCGTAAATTCCACGGATCATATCACTAATCACTAATTAATATTGAAATATAATCACTTTTATTGAAAATATAAGCAAGGACATTTAAAGGGGATGAATTAAATGACAAGCCACGACTAATCTATTAACGATACACACGTTTCTAAGTCACTCAAGTTATTCCATCCATCTATTCATATTCCCAACAACTCTAATATATAATCGTTTTCCACTAAATAAATTCAATAAAATTTTCAAAAGTTAAAATTATAGTTTCCGTTGTGGTGTTCACTAAATTCCATCAGTCTACTTCTTTTCCATAGAAACCCTAATTCTATCATTTGTCACGGTGTCAATGGAGGATGCATTAGATTGTGTTGAAAGTAGTGAAAGTGTTAACAGTGAACCCATAAATTATGTTGGTGAAGTTGTTAGCGTAATCGAAGGTAACACGACGAATGAAAACATCGTGGAACCGAAGGTTGGAATGATATTTAAATCAGGAGACGAATTCACTGCATTTTGTTACACTTACGCATTTAAATGTGGTTTTGAATGGTTCATTCGATCGACTACCTTCTTGGAAGAATATAAAGCTGAAGGTGCAACTCGTGGACGCAGGCGCAAACATGAGCGACAATTTAATATGATGAGTCGTATACGTCTCGTATGTAAAAAGGGCGGGAAAGGGGGTAAAAAGGTTTCGTCTGTGACTGGGTGTGGTGCCTTTGTTGAAGCGCGTGTGAGAGACGGTTTTATGGTTATTGGAACGTGTAGTTTAACTCACAATCATGAACTCTTTCCGAATGAAACTTGCTTTATGGCCAGTTTTAGTGACGTTGGTGAATACTTTAAGAAAAGAATGATGTTGAATGATCGTGACCGTGTTCCAGTTGAGTCTGTAGGGCCTGTAAATTTGCCCGTTAATTGTCATGATCAAACAAATGTTGCTGCCCTTGAAAGACGTCATGACATTTTGAATGATGATGTCGTTAGCGTGGAAGAATATTTAGTTCAATCGAAAATTTTATATCCCGACTTTTACTATGCAATTGAGAAGGACAATGAGGGCAAGTTGTTGAATATTTTTTGGGCTGACGCTCGACAACGTGCTCAATTTAAAGTGTTTGGTGATGTTGTCTCATTTGATCCACCACTTCTGTGCAATGAGTAATAGTCTAGTACTTTTCTAAATGTTTTTTTTATTATTTTTCGTAATTGTGAAGGTTAACTAGTGATACGGATTTGCTTCAATGTAACAGGATTCCATTGCTATTTGCGCCATTCATGGGTGTCAACCATCACGGCAATTCAATATGCTTAGCCGCTGCACTGATTATGAACGCAGACGCAGACACCTTTAGTTGGGTGTTTGAAAGGTGGCTTGAATGCATGGGAGCACCTCCTTCTGTTATAATTACTGATCAATGTAAAGCCGTAGATAAAGCTGTCGAGATGGTGTTTCCTGGCACTCCACACAGATTGTGTTTGTGGCACATTTTGAAGAGCGTGTCAAAGAACCTTCGTGGCTTTAGTGGTCAGCAAGAGTTTTGTGCTGACCTAAAAACCGTGGTTCATGAATGTGTGACTGAGAGCGAGTTTGATGAAGAATGGATGAACTTGGTTGAGAAATTTGGCTTGCAAAGTAACCCTTGGATTAAAGAAGCGTTCAATATTAGGCGACGTTGGGTTCCTGCTTATTGGAGAGGAACGTTTTGTGCTGGAATGTCGTCTACGCAAAGAATTGAGCAAGAAGCAATTCAGTCTTTCAAGGAATTTGTGAGCGCAGCGTTTGATTTGAGAAATTTTTTCACTAAATTTGAGATTGCTCAAGGATCGAACGTGGAGGAGGAAAATTATCAGAATTGGCTTTGCAAGGATAAGCATTGTAAGTACAACATGAATCACCTTGTTGAAGTAGTGTATGGTGATAGATACACGAACGAGAAGTTTAAGCACGTAGAAGAACAACTTTACGGCATTATCCACACTAACCTTGAAGTAATCTCGAGAAATGGGTCATATGTTAAATTTCGTTCCAGTGAGAAGATAACCATTCCTATGTCAAAGGAAGGGCGCAGATCATTTGAGGTAACAATGGACACGAATGACATGGGTGAAAAAGTTTTTGCGTGCACTTGTAAGTTGTTTGAGTTTACAGGTATATTGTGCAAGCATATTAGTCAATGTATTTTCTTTGAACCCATTGAACATATTTCCGATAAATACATATTACCTCGTTGGCGTAAGGATTTAATCAGGGGGTACGAGCATATCCGTGTTGGGTATTATAATCCTGAAGAGTCGCCTGCCCATTTTAAGAGGTATTTGGACGTTGCCTTTAGACTCGACTACATGGCTACTTTGGCGATGCGTAATGACGAGTGCTACGCAATATACGAACGTGGTATTGACAATGTGGTTAAGGCGCTTGAGCGGCACGTTGCAAGTCGGAAATGAATCAGTGAAGGCTGCTGGTGTGGACATCAAAGTTTTGGCGTTGTCATGGGCTACAAAGGAAGGGTATCGAAACATAGACAAAAGACATTAAAATGGAGGGTGTGTGCAGAAATCCCTGGAAGATTTTGTAAGCTACCTCAGTCGACTTTCTTTCTTCAGATTTTAATCTGAATCGCTGATTGCATTCATGTTTAAGTTGTTCTTTATTACCAGTTGTTTTGTAACGGTTAAACTAACGATTGTGACGATATCTATGATTGCATTTCTGTTACTTTAAGAGGGGTTTGATAATGTTAGGCCATTCACGTATAGTTATGAAAGACAATTCAAAGCGGAGTGCAAAGCGCAAACCTTACTGCCGTAGTGCCGTACCAATTTATCACATCGTCTCAGCAACAAGGTTGGAACAACTATGTAGCATCCTATGCTTATAAGTCATAGACCTTGTTAGAACATATGTAACTCAAATACTCAGTCTCTTCAACATGGTGTCGTGCCTGACACATTTCAGAGTGTTAGACAAGGCCATTTTGTGCGAGCTCTTCAATATTTTGGTCTAAATTGAAGTGTTGAATGTCGTGTCAAGCACGATATGTGTCTCACATTACGTAACAACTTAGTGAAGTGTTAGAGTAACATAGGTTAGATCTTCCCTAGTAAAATTTTGCAGCCGGAAGAGACCGGAATTGAGTTAGGTTTTGTACCATACGTAGTAGTGTATATGATAGTCAGACGCGACATGGGTTAGGTTTGTATGAACGCTAAATCTGTATCTATGGTATAAGCCGTTCTGTATATGGTAAAGCAAATCATAATCATACTCAGCTTCTTTCTCGTTCAATTTCTTCAATCTTAAAAACCCAAAAAATGAAAGGATGTACGAGTGAGTATAGTGTAAGTGTGTTCCTTTGATTACATGTACAAATTCATAATCTATAGGAAGTAACATTTCCATGATTCTATAATTCAATGCGAATTAGAAATTAATTTACTGCCGTACCAGCAACAAACGAGTACTCCGTATCATTTTATCGCCTTTATCAAATCATTGTTTCTTGATTTTTTTTTTGGTATGTGAAACTGCATCCCTGCTTCAACCAATTTTGCAGATTTGCATCACGGTTTGATATAATTAGACAAACAAGATTGAATTATTTCGGTAAAATTAAGATTAGAACACCCCTAAATCATAACAAATCTCGAGATGTAAATGTAAGCAGCTTCACTGCCCTGAGTAGCGTCAAACATTGAAGTTTATTTTTTGGAAACAAGTTCATGTCAAAGTGGCATGATGGCCTCAATCGTTGAAGTCACATTATCTACGCGACAAATTTCAACAGCAACACTAAATTGGCATTAAGTTTGCCTTCATTTACTTTGGTTTAAACATCCATCACTGAAAACAGCACAATACCAAACGACTATCCAATTTTGTTCAACAATGAAGAAAATTGGTAACTACGAAATTCCATGAACAAGGTCCAGCGCAATCAAGCATATGCATATATTATCAATCGAGACCCATTTAGAAGGTGGAGCCATTCCATCCAAAGAAAGAGCCCTGCAAAATGGAGCAAAACACGTCAACAACCTCAGAGGATATATCGATAACATAGAGTTCAACACAACAGGGCATCGTCAAGGAGGTTCTTCACTCCACTCCCCCTCTACTACCACACAAAACAGAACTAAACAAAGATAGCTCGGGTGTAGTGAATAAAACGACATAAAAGCAATAGCGTCAAACTTTGAACACAAATGTCGACATAAATGAATATGTTTACATTGTTATACTTGCTAGCACTGGTGTAAAGCATGCAAACATTGTGCATTTTCTTGAATTGGATGGTCCTAAACAGCAGGAAGAATGCAAATAATAAGAAAGGAGTGTTTGATGGTGAGTCTAGCGAAGAGGAAACGCAATATGATGGCGGATGACTTGCCTTGGTGTCATAGAACTTGATGAAGAAGCGTGACTTTGGAACATTTAGCTTGGATTCGAGAATTGAGGAAATGGCAGCGCTCAACTTCTTGTTTGTATCAGGGTTAAGGCCACCAATGGAAACCAACTCACCATACGCAGCAGGCTGTTCAGTTCCACCAAATGCCATTGGCACCGATCCCTTCAACACCACCATGACATACTGCAATGACATCAAAAAAAAAAAAAAAAAAAAATTTACACATGAAGGTGTAAGATAAATTAAGAGCAACTAAAATACAAACATGATTTAGTACAAAATCTTCATCGCTTCTGGCGTCAAAAAGGGTAAGTGAGCACACCTTCAATTGAGTAAATCCTACATAACCTTAGTGTTTAGTTCCACACAGCAATATATGAGCATCAATCATTTGAAAAACTAATGAAATGGATTAACCGGGGGTAGCTCCATTGGTCATTTGACTCATTGAACAAATATATTAAGGCTCCATTGGCTACACTTAAAGAACTACAACATACTACGTAGCATCGTATTGACTTTTTCGTACCACAGAGTACGAAGTTACCATGAGGCCTCAGACTATTGCTTTTTTTTTTTTTTTCGCTTTGTTTTGTGATCCTGCTACATATCCTATATAAGCTCATCTTATATCAATAGGTGTTTCAGATGATTTAACAAACTAATCTCAAACCTGTAAGGAAGACCCTCACTGCCTGAGTTCTAAAGAAACGAGTGTCCAGAAGCGTGCAAGAATACTGCACCAGAGTTTTGTGCCAATTTGTTCACTAAATGAAAGACATCTCTCTAACGCCTATCAGAATGATTATGGCTATGGATCTCTCTTTAATGAAGGTGCATAAAAGGCACAAAATAATACATTCAAAAATCTACTACTCAGTCTCACACGCTTAGTTTAAAAAGGCACGCCTCAAGTGCGCCTTGGATGAGGCGGAGCCAAAACACCTCGGTGAATTTAAGGTGCCTCTTTTGGACAAGACTCACTTAACTGACACACTAGTACGTAATGCTTGTAACGTTTTCGGTTAGATCTTTACTTAGGCCCTTCCTTTTTCCCATTATCCTCAATTTCTACTCCTTCACGTGTTTGTTAGCTTGAGAACTCAAGAAATGTGTATTTTCCCCTAAAATTTTTTATGAATAAGATAGGGCGCCTTACGCCACTACAAACTAAGCTCACACGTCCGCGTTACATTAGCTATCTTAAAACTTAAATCGGCAAAACATGCCCTTATAACGAACCCGAACACTGATACTTCAGCGCACTTTGCGGGTGTAATAAAAACCGACACGGTTAGTTCAAAACACAAATTAGCAAACAGGAGTCGTTTGTGTATTGACCAGAAAAAATGAGAAAAGCCCAGAATTAGACTAACATTGTTCAGCTATTAACCATGAACAACACAAGCAAAAACAATACAAAAAATGAAACAACGACATGAATAAAAAAAAAAAAAAAAAAAAAAAAACCTAAAACCTAGAAAATCGATAATTGTAAAAAAAAGAGGAGTGAAGAAAAAGGAAAGTACAGCGGGGGGTTTGCCGACGATGTCGGAGATTGAGGAGGTGGCTTCGGCGAGGATGGCGGAGGTGTCGACGCCTTCAAGGCTCACATTTGTTGATATGTTTAAGCACGGCATTTTCTTTCTTCTTCTTCTTAACTCTTTTCACCACACTCTCTATTCTCTAATCTTTTCACTTCGCTCTTATTATCTATGGTTGGTACTTTCTAGAATGTCACCTTCTTCTATGACTAACAAGCTTGACCCGAGTGATTGGACCTGATTCGAGCTACTTTAATTTTTTGACCTATAACTCATAACTCGATAATCAGAAATTTTTTGACCCGAATCTAACCCGACTAGTCCTGAGATGGCTCAAAACTTGATTCGACACCGCCTGAGATATCCAGTGATCCGAGTCTATAAAATTCTTAATATTGAGAAATTTACTACGGAGTATATTTTTTAGGAATTTTAATGTTTTTGAGAAGTATATCATTTGTAAATTGGGTTGCACAAACATTTTAAACCCCAACTTTTTTTTGGCAAATACCGTGAATAAGGGACATCGTTTAATTAAACTATGGTCTAAGTATATGGTTTTTAGACCATGAATTTCATAAACCATGGCTCAAGTACATGATTTTCTTTTAAAAATTATGTACTAATTCTCTAACTCGATAGCACCTCAACCCCACCAGAACGCGATCAACTAGAAAATTTCATTTGAATTACTCGATCGAGATAAACTAAACACTCGATATAATACAACTTGAGCCTAACCCGAAACCATCATGACCCATAATGATTGAACCTAATCTGATTCGACCTGATTAAACGCACCAAAACCTAATTCGAATGATCTAATTCTCATTTCACTATTTTTTTTAAGTTTACTATTTACGAAGTCCAAAGTTACCTTCTTTTTTTTGGCTGCCTGTTGTCAATTCACCTATCATCTTTTTGAATTTGAATTTTGATAGTTGAACTAAAGTAAACCAATTTAAATTGGAATTAATTCAATCGAACTATAGTGATTTACTCTGTATATTGGAGTAAAATAAATTTTAAGGTTTATGACGATATTATCTTTCAATACTTGAATAAACTTGATTAAATCTTAGCCTTCAGATTTTATCATATTGTTGTCGTAATTTTTCAAAACATTATGTTTGGACATTTAATAAGTGTTTCAATAGTTGATGTTGGCGCCCTAAATAAAAATTACGTTCTTATATTAGATTGTATTCTTGTTGTAGCGATGGAATACTAATTTGACGACAAAGGGTCCAAGGCTGAAGATCATATTCGAGTGACTTGTGAGGCCGGACGTTTCATTTTGACTCAGATGCCGCATCAATCAAGCACCTCCCTCCTCATACCTCCTATGTGGTAGCGTTTGTTAGGCTCATACTACGTCACAAGCTCTATCCAAATAAAATCGACGATAACACCTTAGAACTGCACTACACTCCTCTTCGAAAATACTCCCACCCCTATGCCCTTTGCTCTATACAAATATACAAGTCTTAGTTACTTAGGATTTCATACCCTACTTGCATCATACTTACCGATAATCAGTGAAACAATCCGTAATTCATTTGTAGTAAAAGATAGGTATTCAATATTAACCATATTCTCCAAAATAAGCAAATATTACTTACCTCTCAATCAAGCAAATAAAACTCATCAATATAATTGTGTTCACATTGTAAATTAGGAAGCTCATAAATCACATCTTTCTAATTAAAGATTATATTCTAGCAAAACTCTATCTTGTACAAACTATATATATGTGTATCATTTGTTCATAATAAAATTACAGAAAATTCTACAGACCTTCTTTCTTATATGGTATCTATGAGTCACAATCGATCCAACCTTCTCCGCCCCAAACACCACCCTTTCAAACGTCAAAAACCAGACCCTTTCTCACCCATGTCCCATCATGGCTGCACCCCTTAGCACCACTAAAACCATTGTTCCCACCAACAACTCCCTGGCTAGACCCCTAACCACTACCCCCAAAAAACTTGACCCATGTCGCTAAACTAATGCAACTCATTTACACAACTTGGCGTTTTCACCTCACCAATATCCTCTTTGGATTTACTCTACTCGGTTTCTTGGATGGATCCGAACCTATTCCTCCTGCCACCATTGTCAACAATGACAAGAAGGAGCAACCCAACCCCGCACACGAGGCGTGGTTGAAACAAGATGGTCTCATCCTCGGTGCCCTTATGGGGACCATCTCTGTTCCCCTTCAATCCTCTATTGTCACAGCAAAAACAACCAAGGAAGCTTGGGATATTCTCGCCAATATTTTTGTCAACCCATCCCGACCCCATATTCAACAACTCAAAGAAAAACTTGATTCGATAATGAAAACCTTGGATCAAACCATCACCAAATACATACACTCAATTAAAGCTTGCGTGGATCAACTTGCCCTCATCGGCAAAACCATTGATCCCGAGAATGTTGTGTCAAAAGTCCTCTGAGGTCTAGACTATGACCTCTACAAACCAATTATTGACACCATCCGTGCCCGAGACACACCAATAAGTTTCGAGGCCCTTCACAAAAAATTGCTTCACCATGAACTGCTTCTCAGTCACCAAAACACCACGAACCACTACAACCCCTCGGTCAACCCTGCCTTTCGACACACCACCCAAACTCGCCACCAACACCGCTCTCCCTATGTTGGCCGAAATCAACCCATCACCACGGCCCAAACCAACCATTGTCCATTCAAAGGACGATATCAGTGGTGCCGTGAAACAGGGTATGTGATCGCTTACTGCCTTCTGTTTCGCAACATCTACCCAACTATTGTCTTTCCCGAGCCCACCACAAGACAGCACCCAAACCCACCACAGGCGCACCTCGCCACCCACGGTTACCCCCAACCGAACCTAAATTTTCACCTTGATAGTGGCGCATCCCACCACCTAACTCACGACTTGGATACGCTGGCTTTTCACTCCCCTTATACCGGCTTCGATGACTTAATTATCGGTGATGGTTCCACTCTCCCCATTGCAAATACAGGTTCTTTTACCCTTCAAAATCTCAGATTTACTATTGTACTTCATGTTCCTAAAATATCCCGTAATATTATTTTTATTTCGCAATTGTGTCGTAAATGATGCGTATGTTCTATTCTCACGTGATTCGTTTTTTTTTTGTAAAGGCATTTCGAACCGGGACCGCGCTGCTTTAGGGCCGAGCCAACCAGGGGATTTATGAATGGCGACCTCCGCAACCCGTCACCTTAGCCGTGGTCAAAATAAAAGGAATCACGCTCATCTCGTGGCACCATAAGTTAGGACATCCGTCGTATGATGTACTAAAACTTATTAATAAAACTTTGTCATTACCTATAATAAAATTTGATTATTGTCATGCCTGCTGTATTTCTAAAAGCAAAACGCTACCATTTTCAGTTTCTTCGTTTCAGTCTAATGCACCTCTCGACCTCGTATTTTCAGACGTATGGACTAGTCCGATTTTATCGCGCGACCACTATAAATACTACGTTGCATTTGTTGATCATTTCAGTAAATATGCATGGTTATATCCACTTAAACGAAAGTTCGAAACCACACAAGTTTTTCTACAATTTAAATCCTTAGTCGAAAAATACTTTCAAAAACCCATTCGTCGGTTTTTCTCCGACAATGGTGGCGAATACATTAAATTAAATCAATCTTTATTAACTCATGGCATATCTCACTATACTACCCCACCTCACACACCGGAACAAAATGGCTATGCCGAATGCTGACACCGTCATATTGTCGAAATCTGCCTTGTGCTCATGAATCACGCCGGCCTTTCGACAACCTATTGGCCATTTGCGTTTAGTACGGCAACCTACCTCATCAATCGTCTTCCCACGTCACTAAATCATTAAATGGTGACTCTCCGTACTCCAAATTACACAAAACACCACTCGACTATATTAAGCTTCATAACTTCGGATGTCTCTGTTATCCGTGGTTAAGACCTTACACGAGGCATAAATTAGTAGACCGCTCAGTATTTTCATTGGATACTCAAACACTCAAAGTGCGTATCACTGTCTCGACCCCAAAAATCATAGAATCTATACCTCTCGACACGTAAAGTTTATTGAAGTCGAAATCCGTTTCGACAACCCAACTCTACTTTTACTTCCACTCACACTCACTCTGATGTGTGGTGCTCTCTTCACATCCCGCTACTTTCTCTTTACGACTCTAACCACTCGTCAATCCCTGCACATCACGACTCTACCTTACCGACCCCGTCAAATGCTACACTCGCTCACCAATCCCTGCCCATAACGAAGGTCTACTCTCGGCGTACATCCACCTCGGCCAGCCCACACCTCCTCCTCCTCCTGTTGACTCCACCGTCCTTGTCACTCTACCCGTCACAGTATCCTTCTCCACCTCTGTTGTGTCCTCTGATCCTCCACCCTCATATGCTGCCCCACCTAACTCAAACTCTCCCCACGTCCCAAGCCCCTCAAACCACCCTTTCCTGACAAGACCTTAACTACCCGCCTCGACAACAACATACGAAAACCCAACCTCCAATACACCAACAACCTTGATCACGTCACTCCAACCAATTCCAACCTCCCCAACACTGTTAAACAAGCTCTCATACTGCCTCAATGTCATCATGCTATGCAGGATGAGTTTCAGGCCCTTGAGTGAAATGAAACCTGGTCACTTGTTCCGCGTTCTACATCTCAGAATGTCATCGGACACAAGTGGGTCTTTCACGATAAATATAACCCTGACGATACCCTTAAACAACACAAGGCCCGCCTTATTGCGGAAGGGTTTCATCAACGGCCCGACATTGACTTTACTGAAACGTTTAGTCATGTCGTCAAACCAACTTCAGTGCGTCTTGTCCTATCTATAGTTGTCACTAAGTCGTGGTCGTTGCGTCAGTTGGATGTCAATAATGCCTTCCTACAAGGGCATCTCACTGACAACATTTTCATGCAACGACCTCCTGGCTTTGTTGATCCCACTAAACCCGACTATGTCTGTAATGTAGGGATCTCATCCCATTCACTAATCAAATATTAGTGTAAATCAAATTACTCTAATTTGATGAGCAAGATCTATGTGGTTACATAAATACTTTGTTATAAGTTTATAGAAATTTATACCTTTCTTAAAAAGGAAATTAGAGCACAAAACTAGAACTCCTTTCTAGTTTTGTTTCTTGAGCTAGTATTAGGATGATCCTCCAACCCAAGTTTCCAAAGTAGGAAACCTCCTTTGAGATACACCCAAGAACTACTCCAAAAATACTAAAGATTTTGATCTAGAAATCACTTAGTATTAACTTGATAATATGTGAAATATTATTACTAACACTTAGTAATATTATGAATAATATGAATATGAATATTAGAGAGAATAGTGAGAGATGGAGAGGAAAAAGATAAGAGATACTTTATCTTTCTAAAGCCTTATGTTTTATAGGAAAAACAAGCAAAAATGAAGTGTACAAGACACTCATTTTTTTTCGGCCCCTTTGCATGTAGAGAGGAGAAGAGTTTTTCTCTTGAGTAGTGTAATTTGTTGCATGGCAATGATGATGTTTCCACATGCATAAACAAAACACTACTCAACAAAATGAATAAGACAAAGCAAAGGAAGCTTCCTCCTTTCTTTGCCTCATTTGGACGGTCCATGTTACCAACATGGGTCCATTTTGTTTATCAATATTTGTCTCACAAATACTTGAAATTTATCACTTAATTATCTAACATAATAAAGTGTAAATTAATTAAACTCTTCCTTAATACACATGTACACTTACACATATATTAAAAATTGTACTTTTACTAATCTCATTAGTAAAATACACATAATTAGTGAATTAACGTTTAATCACTAATTCCCATCTCTTCTAATAATTTTATCGATATAAAATTCAATCATCCGAGTTCACAACTCGATTTCTCTCTAAATTAATTCACTGACTAACCGTTAATCGATTTATCAAGTTACTAATTTAATCGTATCTCATACAATTAATTAGCTTTAATATTTGGAGTACGTTCCTATATGTGTGACTTAAAGGGATCAATTGATTACCGCCGTTCTCACGACAATAACGTCAAACTCTAGTCAGCCAACCGTTATTGATTTACGTTAATCAATTGACAATAATACAGAATTATCCCCATGTATTCTTTAATTAAGATTTATTAAGCAATCGCACTATTGTGGAGGACACATACTCCAACAATCTCCCACTTGTCTGAGACAAGTTGTGCATTACCAATTCTCATGTCCGTTTCACATTTCCCACTCAATGCAAGGTGTCTTACAGGTCGTACTTGCATCCTGAGATATATATCATGAGTGGTTTCCTCGATATGGAGAGTAGCTGTCTGACCGGGGAATCTACCGTAGATTCTTACCGAGCGTGGCCACGCATTTTCAGCGACTACTCCTCGAGTGGCCCAAAGATGTTTTACCCCGACAAGGGTGGACATTTCCCTTCCACTCGATTGTACTGTATGATGCAGATCACCATGACCCCAAAGATGCCCTTATAACCCCCTTTCACGGCATGGCTTAGGACAAAAATGAAAGTCACTCGGAAACTGCACCGACTCAGACAATCAGTTTCCAGTCAAAGAATCGACTCAAAGGAATACTATAGAAATTCCCACCACGACCAGGTTTCAATCGCATTGAAAAGGAATTCTATAAGCGTCACTGCCCGACAGAGTGTTTCACAGTCTGTCTATGCAAACGATCAGTCATCACTTATGACCCCATGGTGTTGAACCCACCATCGATCGACTTGCAATCTAGTCTCTACGAGACGTCACCTCTTATAAAATACCAGGGACCAAATACTTAGTTTATACCGTTCACTTGAATACGTTCAAAGTTGTTATACAAATATTCGGATAAACAAAGTATGCATTCATAATGACTTAAGATAAAAACAATGAATGTTATTTTCATATATGTAATAGGATACATCATTCAATTATATATTACGAAACTAAAGGAAATCTGGCATACGCCGCAACCCCATGGAGGCGGTGTACGCGTCATGCTTAGCCCTCGAAAGAGGCTTCGTTAGAGAATCAGCGATGTTATCGTCTGTCCCAACCTTACAAATATCTATTTCCTTCCTTTCCACATTATCTCTAATAACGTGGTATTTCCTCAAAATGTGTCTAGACTTGTTATTAGACTTGGGCTCCTTTACTTGAAAGATGGCCCCACTATTATCACAATAAATAGTGATCGGATCTGCGGCACTAGGGACTACTTTTAGTCCATCCAAGAATTGCCGAATCCACACAGCTTCTTTAGCGACTTGAGATCTTTGCCAAATACTCGACTTAGTTGTAGAATCCGCATTGACACTCTGTTTGAAGCTCTTCCAACAAACAGCTCCTCCATTTAACATAAAGACATAGCCGGATTGGGATTTTAAATCATCCCCATCAGTTTGGAAACTTGCATCCGTGTAACCCTTTACACGTAGCTCAAGTTCTCCTCCAAACACTAGAAACGAATCCTTAGTTCTTCTCAAGTACTTAAGGATGTTCTTCACAGCTATCCAGTGACTCTCACCGGGATTAGCTTGATCTGCACTCGTCATGCTCAAGGCGAATCGACGTCGGACGAGTGCAAATCATAGCATACATGATTGATCCTACAGCGGAAGCATAAGGGATCAATTTCATGCGTTCAATTTCCGCAGGAGTCGTAGGACATTGAGATTTCTTCAATGTTATTCCTACACTCATCGGAAGAAATCCTCTCTTGGAGTCTTTCATATTGAACCTATCAAGAATCTTATCAATATAAGTTTCTTGACTCAATGCTAGTATCCTTTTAGATCTATCTCTATAGATCCGGATACCTAAGATGCGTTGTGCCTCTCCCAAGTCCTTCATTTGGAAATGGTTTCCCAATTCCACCTTTACCGAATTCAAACTTGGAATATCATTTCCAATCAATAGTATGTCATCCACATACAAAACAAGGATGGTTACCTTGCTCCCACTAAACTTCATGTACAAACAAGCTTCCTCGGTACTTCGAGCGAATCCATTTTGTTTGATAACATGATCAAATCTATGATTCCAACTCCTTGATGCTTGCTTAAGACCATAAATGGATCTCTTAAGCTTGCATATTTTCTTAGGGTTGGATGTATCTACAAAACCTTCAGGTTGTGTCATGTACACTTCCTCTTCTAGAATCCCATTCAAGAAGGCGGTTTTTACATCCATTTGCCATATCTCATAGTCATGAAATGCGGCAACCGCTAAGATTATCCTTATGGATCGAAGCATAGCAACCGGTGCAAAGGTTTCATCATAATGAATACCTTGGACTTGTGAAAAGCCCTTTGCCACTAATCTAGCTTTGTAAACATCTATATGTTTATCTATGCCAAATTTGATTTTGAATATCCATTTACACTGAAGGGGTCTCACTCCTTCAGGCAAATCTACCAAGTCCCAAACTTGGTTCTCGTACATAGAATCCATTTCGGATTTCATGGCCTCAAGCCATTGTTCGGAGTTGGGGCTACTAATAGCCGCCTTGTAGGTTGAGGGTTCGTTGCTTTCGAATAACAACAAATCACCCTCCTCCTCGATGTTACTGAGGTAACGGTCAGGTTGATGACTAATTCTTCCTGACCTCCTAGGGATTACAACCGTGTCAGAAGACGATGGAACGGTTTAATTTCTCATCTTCTGCTTCGGTTTGTGGCTCTTGAACTTCATCAAGTTCTAATTTTCTCCCACTCTGTTTTTTAGAAATATATTCATCTTCTAGAAAAACAGCATCACGAGCCACAAACACTTTGTTCTCGTGAGGGTTGTAGAAGTAATAACCACAGGTTTCCTTAGGATAACCTACAAAAAGACATTTGTCAGACCTTGGTGCGAGTTTATCGTCAGTTTTATTCTTGACGAATGCCTCACAACCCCAAATTCTCATGAATGACAAATAGGGAACCTTTCCCGTCCATATCTCATATGGAGTCTTATTGGCCGCTTTAGTCGGACTTCGATTTAGTGAGAAAACAGCAGACAACAGTGCAAAGCCCCAAAAGGATCCAGGAAGCTCACTTTGACTCATCATAGACCGAACCATGTCTAGCAAAGTTCGGTTTCTCCTTTCTGCAACATCATTCAATTGTGGTGTGCCCGGAGGAGTCCATTGTGACATTATACCACAATTCTTAAGATGTGAATCAAACTCATTACTTAGATATTCGCCACCACGATCCGATCGTAGTGCTTTTATCCTTTTGTTCAATTGGTTCTCAACCTCATTTTGAAATTCTTTAAATTTCTCAAAAGCATCACTTTTATGCCTTATTAAATAGACATAACCATATCTACTTAAGTTATCGGTAAAAGTAATGAAGTAATGATATCCTCCTCTAGCGGTGATGTTTAATGGACCACATACATCGGTATGTATGAGTCCTAAAATCTCACTTGCTCGTGTCCCTTTACCGCTAAAGGGTTGACGAGTCATCTTGCCTAAGAGGCAAGATTCGCATGTACCATATGATTTGCAATCAAATGGTTTGAGAACCTTGGTCTCAATAGGTCTCTTTATGCGTCTATCGTTTATGTGACCTAAACGACAATGCCAAAGATAGGATTTGTTTGATTCATTCGTTTTGAGCCTCTTGTTCTCGACATGATAAACATCATTAACATCATTTAAAACATAAATACCTCCAATTGAAATAGCTTCACCATAAACTATTTCATTAAATGAAAAAGTACAACGGTTGTTCTTGATCACAAAACAAAAGTCTTCCGCATCTAACACGGAGACGGAGATAATGTTTTTCGTTAGAGTTGGTACAAAATAACAGTTATTTAAATGCAACTCTAAACCACTAGCAAGAGCGAGTACAAAAGTTCCCACGGAAACGGCCGCTACTCTAGCTCCATTGCCCATGCGGAGATCTACATCACCCTTGGCTAGAGCTCGCACGTTTCTCATCCCCTGCAAATGATTACAAAGGTGAGATCCACATCCGGTATCCAATACCCATGTAGAAATGCAAGCATGATTGATGTCTATCATATAGAGATTAGAAGGAAGAATACCTTTGGATGTCGCACATCCATCTTCAAGTCCTTCTTGTACTTGGGACAATTGCGCTTCCAATGACCCACTTCATTGCAATATTTGCAAGTGTCATTGAGAGGTTTTCCCTTGTTGATCTTGGGCTTAGGCTTATGTGGAACACCTTCCACAATAGCCTTGCCCTTACCCTTGCCTTTGACGGATGGCGTTTTCTTAGCCACCTTCCCCTTCTTCACTCCTAGATTCATGTTCTTCATTTTCATGGAGAGAACATCTTTCTTCTCCATTTCATTCACTTCCATATCCCTCTCGGCTTGGACCAAGAGAGCATGAAGTTCATGGTAACTCTTATCCATGTTGTTCATGTTATAGTTTACTCTAAAGTGAGCAAACTTGTTTGGAAGAGAATGAAGAATGCGGTTAATCGCAAGAGCTTTCGATATAGCACACTCTTGACGCTCAAGAGTGTCTATTTGCTCAATCATTTTGAGCACATGAGGACCAACTTTTTGGTTCTTCTCAAGCTTTGCATCGAAAAACCGTACCGCGGCTTCATAAAGCCTAATTTGCGGTGCTTTGGAGCGAGAACATAGTTGTCGCTCTAGTGAATATCGCATATGCATTTTTTTGAGTGACAAAACGGAGTTTGAGAGTGGGTGCCATGGATCAAATCAAGACGTTTTTCACGTCATTGTCCACTTTCACATACTCATCATAGGCGGCTCGTGCCGCCCCCGATCGAGAAGTGGGTTCGGCGGGTGGTTGATCGGTAAGGTGTTTGAGCACATTGTCGGATGTTGCGGCACCCCTCATCGTCGAATCCCATTCGACAAAGTTGCTTCCGTCATCCTTGAGGATACACTTATCCATCACGGTTCTCAACCATGAATCTTTGCCCAAAATGGGCGCGGGAGTTGATGGTGATGCCATAGCGATTTGAAATGAATAATTCTACATCAAATATGAGGAAATATATAAGCATTCATTGTTTATTAATAACATTTGCTAAAACTCATTTTAAGACAAATGTTCATTTATATAATGATCTCCCACGAAATTATATAAACGATTCCAAGACTCGTTTCTCATATAAAATTAGACATCTCATGTTTCCTTTTATATAAAAACGATAAGTCAACACTTGACTAATTCTACACTAGAATGCTTGGCTGATGATTTTCTATAAAATGCATCCATTAGCCCCAAATAACTCTTATTTGGTTAAGTCCAAACCAAATTAGCATGGGACTTCCTCCCACTACTTACCCTTGGTAACGAGGTTCCACGTTGCGGAGGTCCTCACGAACATGGGGTTCATAGTTGCCACATTTGGAAAGGCTTAATCTCAATTCATTTGTTAAAATGTGGGTGATCTTGTCAATTTTAGTCATAAAAATTCTTTATAAGTGAACTAATTTAAGAATAACGACCTAAAACGACAATCATAGTGGGATATCGTGGCATGCCTGGCGATTTTGGCATGTGTGCGGAAAAAAAACAATCAAACAAGCATAAGCATAAACCTAGTATGGCCACCTAAAAGTAATTAAAATTACAAGGAGTTACAAATTGGAAACCAACTCCTTTGGTCCCTCTTCATATGGACTTCATCCAAGGCTCCTCTTTGCTAGCTTTAGAACACTTCTAAGGCTCCATCTCGATCCATCGCCGGTATTCGGTTTACAAATAGTTACAAGTTTAAATTACAAATGAATACATAGCAATCCTATTATACATTTGTAAATGAAATAAACTATTAAATTACAAACCGGCGATGCGAGATCGCATTTAATTACAAAACCACACGATATTCCCTTTCATTACGGGCAATATCGGAAAAAATAACAAACTATGGCCATACTAGTAAGAACAAACATTCATTCAAAATAAACATTCATCCAAACATGCATAATGAAAAGTTTATAAATAAAACATGCCAAAATCGCCTTATACAATAATCGCATTAAAAAGTTTAAAACCGATCTCATTTTTAATCGATTAATCTTATATTAATCAATAATGCTTAAAACACCTTTTAAGCTTGAACTAAAACTTCTAAACTGATTTAGAACACCCAAAATTAGTTTATACTAACTTTTGATGATTTTAGTTCATAAACATGGTCATTTGCTAATTAAATTTAACTTTAATCATAACATTTTATGAATAAAGCATTAAAAAAACATTATAATATAAAATAAAACCATTTTTATTTTGGAAAAATTTTTTACATTCTGGAACACTTCCAAGATGTCAAAAAAGAAAAGCTTGGTCAAAAACTTTTACGAATTATATTTATAACAATAAACATACAATTTCATCGATTTTATCTCATAAAATCAATAAAACGTCCAAAACATTGAGAAAAACTCCCAAAAACATTGGTATAAATTTCATGTTCAGAAAACAATGTTTACTATATTTTTGGACATACAATGCATTATATACCGATTTTAAACAAATAAATGGATAAATATTCAACACTCAAAATCTGACTTTGAAAATTTACATGCAGAAATTATGAATATGAAGTTTCACTGTGTAAAACTTTCGTGAACAGATTCCAACTATAACTATTTATAGTCATTATTTTAGCCAAAAACACACTTTTTGACTCGGTTTTGTATAAAAATCATTTTAATTAGCAAACAAATTTCAAAAATAACGAAATTTGACCAGTAACTTCATGAGACCAGAAAATTTGCATGCTATAAAAATCTCGTGTTAAAACTATTTTTAACACTATTTTCGGATTTTATCATATTTATTCTCAATAAATATATAAAACTCCAAAATCAACAAAATAAATTTGTAACCACAAGCCTAAGCTCTGATACCACTTGTAGGGATCTCATCCCATTCACTACTCAAATATTATTGTAAATCAAATTACTCTAATTTGATGAGCAAGATCTATGTGGTTACATAAATACTTTGTTATAAGTTTATAGAAATTTATACATTTCTTAAAAAAGAAATTAGGGCACAAAACTAGAACTCCTTTCTAGTTTTGTTTCTTGAGCTAGTATTAGGATGATCCTCCAACCCAAGTTTCCAAAGTAGGAAACCTCCTTTGAGATACACCCAAGAACTACTCCAAAAATACTAAAGATTTTGATCTAGAAATCACTTAGTATTAACTTGATAATATGTGAAATATTATTACTAACACTTAGTAATATTATGAATAATATGAATATGAATATTAGAGAGAATAGTGAGAGATGGAGAGGAAAAAGATAAGAGATACTTTATCTTTCTAAAGCCTTATGTTTTATAGGAAAAACAAGCAAAAATGAAGTGTACAAGACACTCATTTTTTTCGGCCCCTTTGCATGTAGAGAGGAGAAGAGTTTTTCTCTTGAGTAGTGTAATTTGTTGCATGGCAATGATGATGTTTCCACATGCATAAACAAAACACTACTCAACAAGATGAATAAGACAAAGCAAAGGAAGCTTCCTCCTTTCTTTGCCTCATTTGGACGGTCCACGTTACCAACATGGGTCCATTTTGTTTATCAATATTTGTCTCACAAATACTTGTAATTTATCACTTAATTATCTAACATAATAAAGTGTAAATTAATTAAACTCTTCCTTAATACACATGTACACTTACACATATATTAAAAATTGTACTTTTACTAATCTTATTAGTAAAATACACATAATTAGTGAATTAACGTTTAATCACTAATTTCCATCTCTTCTAATAATTTTATCGATATAAAATTCAATCATCCGAGTTCACAACTCGATTTCTCTCTAAATTAATTCACTGACTAACCGTTAGTCGATTTATCAAGTTACTAATTTAATCGTATCTCATACAATTAATTAGCTTTAATATTTGGAGTACGTTCCTATAGGTGTGACTTAAAGGGATCAATTGATTACCGCCGTTCTCACGACAATAACGTCAAACTCTAGTCAGCCAACCGTTATTGATTTACGTTAATCAATTGACAATACTACAGGATTATCCCCATGTACTCCTTAATTAAGATTTATTAAGCAATCGCACTATTGTGGAGGACACATACTCCAACATGTAAGCTTAATAAAGCTATATACAGCTTAAAGCAAGCTTCTCGAGCTTGGTACACTCAATTAAAAGCGTACCTTACCACCTCTGGATTCAAACAATCTGTCTTCGACTCATCTCACTGGTCCATACCAACACCACTTAATGCAATTCTTACAAGACTATCAACTCGCTTTTCGCTAAAAGACCTAGGCCCTCTGTCCTATTTTCTCGGCATTGAGGTCACTCCGAATTCACTCGGTCTACACCTAAACCAGTCTAAGTACATTACTGACATTCACGACAAATACAAAATGTTGGACGCAAAACCAAATGCCACACCAATGGCCGCGGATGCTCGGCTACTTCGTGAGGATCACCAACCCCTACATGACCAAGCCTCCTATCGTGCAATTGTTAGGGAGCTTACAATATCTCTCCTTAACTAGGCCAGACATTGCCTTTACGGTCAACAGTCTTACTCAGTTCCTTCATCACCCAACGATAACTCAATGGACAGCTCTTAAAAGACTCCTTCCTATCTAAAAGGCGCCGTGTCTCTTGGCATTCAACTATACCACGCGAACCAACTCCGTCTTCACGCATTCTGTGACGCTAACCACGGTGGCGATAAAGAAAATCTTCTCTCAACCTCTGGTTACGTTGTCTACCTGGGTCGGAACCCAATATTATGGTCCTCGAAAAAAAAAAAGGCATCACCCTGTCCACCACTGAGGCCGAATTTCACTATGTCGCGGCAGTCACCATGGAACTACTATGGTCCGTAACCTTCTCACCGAACTTCGCATTACTATCACCACACCACCTGCTATTTTATGTGACAACATCTCCTCAACCTTGTATGCCAAAAATCCTGTTTTCCACTCCTTAATGAAGCACATGGCACTTTCTTTTCACTTTGTTCGAGAACAAAGTCAGCTCAACCACATCCGTATCCAACACGTTGCAAGTGCCCTCACCAAGCCTCTTGCCAAAAGTCACTTCCAAAAATTACGGAACAAGATTGCCTCATACCACGAACGTCCATCTTGCGGGGGCGTATTAACCATATTACTCCAAAATAAGCAAATATTACTTACCTCCTAATCAAGCAAATCAACTCATCAATATAATTGTATTCACATTGTAAATAAGGAAGCTCATAAATCACATCATTGTAATTAAAGATTATATTCTAGCTAAACTCTATCTTGTACAAACTATATATATTTGTATCATTTGTTCATAATAAAACTAGTTTAGATCCCGTGCATAAATGCACGGTTATTATAGATGTTATATTATTCTAATAAATTAACTGAAGAATGAACCAAAAAAATAAATTAACTGGAGAATAATATAATAGTTAATTTCATAAAATTTAATGTACGTATAATAATGAAGAAAAGTAAAGATTCTTCAATAAATATCTAAAATAAATAAAATGCATAAATTTATTTTTTTGTAGCTTTTACGAGTATATGTATAATTTATACCAACATTTATTTGAATTACAATTTTTTTTGAATAGTGATTATGTTTAGTATTCTATAGTATGTATGTTATAAATGTGAATAATAAAAGAGAAAAAACGATGTAAAATGCTTATTTGTAGACGACATACTGCGTAATAGATTAAGGTACTTAGTTGTACATTTTGTTGAAAAAAAAGAAGTAAAATATTAAAATAAGTAAGTCGAATATATATGATACGGTTGTTAATGTTGATAAATAAATATATTTTAAATATGATTATAAAATCGAATATGATAAGATTGTTAATTTCAAATGACAGCGATGTTAATAGAAAAAAAAATGCTTAAAAGTCCTAACTTAGTGTAATATACATATATTAAAAGTACTTAAAATTAATGTAAACTAGTAAGTATGCCCGTGCGATGCACGGGTTTTAAAAAATATTACATTGATTCTCTTAAACTTATTTATACATTATAATGTAAATGTAACATTTTTTTTTTTACTTATTTATACATTATAATGTAAATGTAACATTTTTTTTATATATAAAGAGAATATTATTATTGAATAGTTGTTGTTCTCAATAACCTAACATAGGTAAAGTATTTATAGTACTTCAAAACAATAGGAAACCTAAACCTGAAATCTCTAACTTATTCAATAAGCTAATAATATATTCCATTATATGGTATATTCTGATAATATACCATATGATTTATTTCTCTCTAATACCATCCCTCAAACTTATGGTAAGTCACCGACTTATCATGAGTTTGAAAATTAAAATACAATACTTTAATAAGAAAAAAATGTCAACTTTCTTTGTCTTCACAATCTTCTTCATCTTCAATCGACATCAAAATCTTGGCAATGGTGGTAAAATAAGTGCGTATAGGACTCGCCAGACAATTTTTAAATGCGTATAGGACTCGCCAGACAATAGTAATGCGTATAGGACTCGCCAGACAACTTCAATTGCGTAACTCGCCAGTAAATTTCAATGCATAACTCGCCAGTAAATTTCATTGCGTAACTCGCCAGTAAAGTCGTACCACCTTGAATTCAATGAAAGAATATAAATCAAAGAAAAGAGAATTTGATATTGGGGGGATTTTATTCGCGTAAATTAACATAGAGTAAAGATTTTTTTTTTTTTTTTTTGGTGAGTTTTATTAAAAGTTATGTGTATTCTTTCAACAAGTTCCCGCCGGTGGGCGACATCGATAGTTTGCCCACCGGCAGGGCAGCGGATTTTGTAGGTAGGTCCTCAGAAGCCGATTGTCTCTGATACCATGATAAGATATATAAAGAGAATATTATTATTGAATAGTTGTTGTTCTCAATAACCTAACATAGGTAAAGTATTTATAGTACTTCAAAACAATAGGAAACCTAAACCTGAAATCTCTAACTTATTCAATAAGCTAATAATATATTCCATTATATGGTATATTCTGATAATATACCATATGATTTATTTCTCTCTAATACTTTATCACATGTGACTTTCTTTTAGTAAATTCACTGTACTTTAATATTTTTGTTAGCCACCATGGTTCTCATAAAACTTCATAGGTAATATTTAATTATCATTTTAGTTTAAAAAAAGTAAAATTAATTTAGTCATTAGCAAAGTTCTATTTTAAGACATTATATAATACTTTTAACTTCACAAATTATCGTAAACTTTTTGGTCCCTAAATTAAATTTCACATATTGTTAGTAGTATATCGTGGTTGAATTTAATTTTTTTGGTTGAATTTAATTTTTTTGGTTGAAATTCATAGTATAATTGAAAATTAAGGGACAAACTATAATTAAAATAGTAAATGTAGATAATATAATACAAATTGTAGTTACTCTGTAATCATTAATTTTTAAACATTGTTTATTATAATGGTTAAGAGATCCCCATTAAAATAGTTTACAATGGTTAATAAATTTCTATTAAATTCGAAGTGTCATGTTAAAGTCACGGTACACTTTTGAATGTTTAGTTACACCATTTTCTTTAGTAAAATGAAAATTAATTACTTCAATATGCAAATGTTCAATGTAAAATCAGTGGGGAAAGGGAAGGAATATGTCGTGGGTTAATTATTTTTGACTTTTGAAGTCAACAGTGTACTAATAGTAGGGTTTATGTAGTTTATATTTATTAAAAAGTGATAATGCTAATGAATTATGGCAAATTCTTATGTGAGATGGGACTCACAGTAAGTTTGTGTGATTCTTCTCACATAAGTGTGAGACGTGTCTCTCAGAAGAACTACTCATTTACTAATTGTGGTGAAACTTTACAATTTAACAATTTAACATACAGATAATTCTTAATTAGTATATTTACTTAAAAATTGCATATAATTCTGAATCAAACATTAATTCAAATAACATATAAAACAATCAAAGTATGTAAAACAACTTAATAATTTTACAGTCAATTATATGATGACTTATATATAATACTCCTACAATACTATACAATACAATATGAATGAATTAAGATGATCGCTTACGTCATCGAAACCAATTTTTTAACTGATGGTCAACAATGAATATATTAATTAAACCGGATTTTAATTAAATATAACTTTAGTACTATTGTGCATCCTCCTCCATAAAAAGTACTATGTATTGATTTTTTTTATTAGTATATACGGAGTATATATGTGTTTAATGGAAATAATGATAATAATATTGCAATATATAGATTAAAAAGATCATTTGCTTAAATAATTTAGTGATTTATTTATGTAAGAATTTGTAAGAAATATTTCCTAAATAAATTTGCAAATAAGAGCTCTACCAAATTACTACAACATAAATTGGCCACATCTATTTCCTTACTAAAATAATGAGAATCTATTTATTTTATTTTACTTTTTATCTATTTTTAATTTTCTTTTTAGTTACTAATTACTAAGTTAATTATGACGTAAGAATATGCAATTGGCGGAAAAAAAAGGCATAAAAATTCGACATGTAGCATATGTGACATTAGCGAAAACTTTAAGATTACAGAAAATTCTAAAGACCTTCTTTCTTATATTCAAATCAATAAGGGGGCGTTTGGTAAGGTGGTTTCAGGAAAGAGAAAGGGAAATAAATTGTCTGAAACCCTTGTTGTTTGTTTGGAAAAAAATTTCATTCCCTTAGCCCTCTTTGCCTTTTCAGAATCTCCATATGCTTCTTAATTTCTTACCCCCCTCCCCCTCCCCCTCCCCCTCCTCTTTCTAATTCTAATTCCCTCTCATTCTCCTCTTTTTATCTCACCTGCCATTTTTTTTAAAATCACCCTCAACACTTCTTCCTCCTTCCGGCGGCGGCTCCGGCAACCTCCGTCCGATTCGGCCACCCACTGCACCGTAGCCCTCCTGGCCATCCCGCAGACCGTCGTCCCGCCACCCCAAAGGCACGTCGTCCTTCGACCACCACAGTGAGTAATTGTTTTTCCCGGCACTGCTCTCCTTCCGGCGGCCCCCGTACCACCGGCCTGAGGCGCCCTTGCCGCCACCTGCGGCCCTTTGCCGCCGCCTGAACCTTCATGCTGATTCCTGGCTTCCCCTTCCCCGTGGCAGAATTTTGTGGGTTTTTTTTTTTTTTTTTTTAATTATTATTATTATTATTATTATTATTATTATTATTATTATTATATATAAAACATATTTTGTTATTGATTTTTAGGAATTTTGTTTACTTTATTTTGTCGTCGTGATTTTAAATTTGGGTGATATTTCATGTATAAATCTACAATTTATTGAAATATTGTTTAATCATAGTAGTATTTATGTTTGTAAATTGTTATTTTTTTTCTTATTTGTTGTAACTTTTTTGAAAAAATTGTAATTTTATTTAAGATAAATTGAATACAATTTTAAAAGTAAAAAAAAATTTCATTCCACTGTTTCTTACCAAACAGCTTCAAAGAGAATTCAGAGGATTACCAATCCCTTTCCAATTATACCAAACAACCACCTAAATTCAGGGTAATCTGATTCTTTTATCCCTGTTTCTCTTTCTGATTTTTTTTCTCTTTCCACCGCACATACCAAACGCCCCCTAAGGGAATAATGGTTGATCAAAACAATTTACGAGACAACAACACAACATCACAGCAAAATCCACGCACTTTAGCTTCTTATACATACCGTGTCTTACTACTCTCCTGTGCATGAAAACCTCTGTGGAATCAATAACCTAACTCGGCTCAACGGGGGAGCCCTATAATCAATGAATGGAAGCAGAAGGTGCAGAACCATTTTACTGGCAGCTAATTTACGACAGGGACATCTTGTTACGTTCTGCATTCTGCTGCAATGTTGAGCAACTTGACACAAATCATGTAACACATGTGTTGAATTAACTTCAACAAACTACATACATGACTTTGAATCATCGTTTTTAGGGATTATTAACAAAAAACAGCCTCATTCCTTTCGATCTCCTGTTAAGAGTCAAAAATTACAGGAGACCAACTCTATATACTTCATTTCCTCATTTTCGTTGTCAAGTTCAATCTGCCTACTATGTCTACGGCTCTACGCCTACTAAGCTATAGCTGAAGCGAAGCACCTTTCCCCAATCGCTTTGTGCTCTGTAACCTGCCAACCATGTCCCTCCTCATACCGTTCCACCTGATTACAACATACGTTAAGCAATGTGTCCACGACTCGAAAAAAAAAAAAAAAAAAATCTGAACTATCATTAATGGAACTTTGTTTTGTTGGAGGAATTAACAGAAGGAGAGTACCTTGTTAACAATATTCTGACTCGCATCCAAACCCCCAATTGCATAAATGTTGTTGTTCAGTACTGCAGCAGCACAATATCCCCTTTGGTGTTTCATTGAAGCATCAATCGTCCACACTCCAACCCGAGGATCAAAAACTTCGACGCTATCCACCATTGCACTTCCATTAAAGCCACCAATTGCATAACTACGGGATAGGGTTACAACATTTATTTAGTCGTCTTCTTAATTACTCCCTCCATCCCAAAATAAGTGTCCCATTTTCTATTAAAATTACATAGAAAAGGGGATACTTATTTTGGGATGGAGGGAGTATGTAGTAAGATCCAAGATCAAATCAAATAGATGAAGAAAACAAAAGTTCCTTACAATTTTTCGTTCAACACAAGCATGGCATGACAGCCTCTCTTTGAATGCATGCTTCCAATTGTGCTCCAAGAATGTTCTCTAGGGTCAAATCTTTCAGTAGAACTGAAACGAAAAAGCTTCAAATTAGATACAAGTACAAGATATGTGGAATACCTTAGCTTAATATTTTCATTTACATTCCTTGGGAAAATAGAGTATGCAATAACTTTTTAGCTTTTATGTATTATCTAAGTCATATGTTTCAGATTATTAGTGCTTGTTCCAACTACCTTAAGGGCTCCTGTAAATAGCGGGGTTGGCGATTTGTGGTGTGCAAATCCTTGCCCCATGTTGTGATTGTATACTAGTGGCCAAGAATGACAGCTGCATCAAGCATTACATCGAACAAGTGTATCTTGAGCTATATAAATCTTCAAATACGATGTTTTTTTGTTAGTCGTGTACAAAGTGTTAGTACTTATTTTGCGCTTTAATGAGTCATGGGTTATGTACGAGGTGTTTTCAAATTTAATTTTTTTGCGTATGACCTTTGGCCTTCAAAAAATTATAGTCCAAAAGCTATCTTCTACGTAATCGGAAGTGTATTTACAACACTCCAGTACATTATCTAGAATTCTAGACTACAGTTTTCCAAGGATATCCCCCATACAATCCCAACCACAGATGTGTCTCATCAATCTACATTAAAGGTTCTTCTCATGCCGAAAGGCTAGAGTACAAATCATTATCCAATCCAAAAGAAATTTCACAGTTCATGAATATCTCTATTTAAGACAACACAAGATGAATACGACAGGGAAAAAAATACTAGAAATAAATTGCAAGCAAACGTCAATGAGATAGTAAAGCCAACATTAAATCACCTTACCTCAAGTAATCTATTCCATCAAAGCCACCCGAAGCATAGAGACTACCATTAAACTCCACTGCAGCAACAGCAAACCTCTACACGAAAAGAATTTGGATTTGCATAAATATGAGACAGTTAAACAAAACATATACGGTGTACTTCCTCAGTCTCACCCATTTTTTTAAGCATTCCTTTATGCTCCGTCAATCAATGTCACCGTTGTTTCGGTTTTCCTATGGTGGTAAAATTTCCCGGTTGAAAAAACTATTTCACCTTATTTTAATTTGTGAGTTGTAGCCCTATGACCGGTGGTCTTACTATAATTCCCAACTGTCATTGCATAAGATTGCATCAAAAATACATTCCAAAAGTACATATTTTGTGAAAATGAATGGATGAGACAAAAGAAAACAATGTATGCATGCAAGTGTTGAATAGTTGTAATTTGTAAAAATCAAAGGGCTGAAAATAGTTTGAATTTAGTCCTCAATTGACGGGTTGACTGCATTTGACAGGTGACTCACACAACGTGCAACTACTAGGAAAGGCAGACACATAATTTCTGTGCGATCAGTGGCCGACCACCGCCTAAGTGCCAACACAACCAAAGTACCAGACAAATACACCTGATAGATTAGGAAGTACAGAGTATCTATATATCTTAAGTAATTTCATCTTCAACTATATTTTTCTTCTGAAAGGAGCTGTGGCAGTTCACACCATAGTTATTTTGGAAGGCAGAGCCTAAAATATTGGGCAATAAAAATTTAAGTGGAAGAAATACTGCATAAAGCAAGAAGCATAACATAAACTCTACCTTTTGCAGCATTGATCTACCAGATATCCATCGCCCAACATCCAGGTCAAACATTTCCACATCGGAAAAGCAAGTAACTCCATTCCCGCCGCCCAATGCAAATATTTTGTCATGCAATGTAACTGCAGCTAAGCTCCCCTTCTTCTTGCTCAAACAAGCAAGCGATTTCCAGTCATTATTTACAGGACTGTAGCATTCAACTTCAAAGAAACACAGTGATATCAGCAGAAAAAAAAAAAGTAATTAAAGAAACAAAGATTATCAAATAATCTTTACCTGTATCATACCATATATCATCCTTTCCACCAGAACCACCACCAACAACATAGATATCACCATTTAACCTAGCCAAAGAAGTATAGGAGCGAACTGAGAGCATAGGGCACAAAGGTTCAATAACATCCTTTGATGGATAATAGCACTCTAGTGATGCCAGCCAAGATTTCCCATCATATCCTCCGGTTATGTATATAAAGTCACTCGAATCCAGCTGCTGGCCACTGCTTGAAACTCCCATAACTCCACGCATCTCAGAATCATCCAAGGGCACATTATCATTACCTCGCGACGCCTGTACTTCTGATTCTAATTTGTACTGTTAAAAATCACAAGTGAAACATGCAAAAAACGTAATAAATACTTTATACCCAGAAGAGGGGTTCAAAGCAAGATAAGCAGTATCTTCACAAAATAGATACACACAAACTAAGAATTAGCTAGGACGATTTGAAAACATGTCCTCTACGCTACAGCTAGTAAATTTACTCTGAATCAAACAAAATGAGAAATATCAAAGATAAACAGCTTTAGCTTCCTCAAGGTAACACTCTTTATATTTTTATCTTTTTAGATTGCCAAATGTCACAGGCGGTTTCTAAGACGTCTGCCCTTGAGTCCGTGACAGCCTGTCGTCTACTACTAAACATTTGCTCTAATCATTAATAAGCAATGTGACGAAATCGTGACACCATATGTAGGACATTTATAATAGTCCCAATCAACACAATACACAATAAGAACATAATCCAAAGTAGTCTACCCCATTCTGTTTCACTCACTACCTATATTTTTATTTATTAAAAAGGCTATATAAGAAAAACATTTCAAATTTCAATTATGTTGATTCCTGGAAAAAAAATAATGAAAAATGCTCGATAGAATAAAACTCAATAATCATCAAAAGATTATACTAATTTATATCTCCATCTGTTATAATAGTAAAGAGTCTTCAGAAAGGAGGACTGGCCAAAAAACAAAAAAGAGAGTAATCGCTCAAGTTACTAGGGATTACAATGTCCAGTACATAACATCTATGAGCATGCATCCTAAGTTGTGGCCTTTTAAATATGTAGCATAAATGATTTAAGACAACATTAGGAGTCCTTGAAGAATTAGTAAGAAGGCATAACTTGGTTGCTAAATAAAAATAGAAAATAGCAGGTGGTAAAATGCCGGTATAAGAAACAAAATTCAAAGATCACAAGTGATTTGGCTTATAAGTACATTTCCTGTGGTAAAAATTGGCTTATAAGTAACCCCTCCCCGACATTCATAGTAGATTTCATGTGTGTACAGGAGGAGAGAAATCCAATTATGAGCAATAGCATAAATCAGGAACTTATAAAGTTATAACTATGCCTCTTGAATTTCAAGAAGTATAAAGACATATTTATAGGAACTGAGGAACAACATTTACCAGCTTATGCTCCAATTGTCCCATCTTCGTAATTGATTGTTGCTTAAAGGCCTTCAACTCTTGAACCTCTTGCATCAACTGCATATATCAAGGAAACAAACCATGCAGACTTGTGGGAATAGTTAAGTACAAATTATTCCAGCATATGATTAGTATATCAACCTGAGCTATTACAGATGGATAGTCTGATGGCAACAAAGAGCTATCCTTGACACCGTCCTCTTTAGCAAGTTGTTTTTCGTGTGAACCACCAGCCTCCTCAACATGTATTGTACTGGCATTTAACGATTCGTGTTTATGTGTTTCTGAAGCAGATTCTAGTGGTTCAAAATTTGAAGCCAACTTTCGTAGTTTGTCATACATCATCTCCATTTCATTCTTACCAGTTTCTTCCATATCATCGCTTAAGTTTGGCTGTGTTTCCTCGTGACATGAAGTGGGATTTGATGGAACCAAATGGTCATTTGATTCATTATGAAAGTTGGAACGAGCGATAACATCAGATGGAACTCCACCGTTTTCCCCATTTACAGATCTTAGTTGTCGTGGATTTATAATCTTCACATTTCCTGTGCTTCTGAATACAGAGGGAGATGGTACCATAACTTGGGTCAAAAATAATGCAATCAACTTGTTGGCTTGAACATGATCTAACTCAAACCGAAAATGGTTTGGCGTATAATAATTCCCTTGGATTACCGGTGAAAACTGATTCTCTAATAGAGGACGACAATTTGACCGTGTGTGTATAAGAACCTGTAAAAACAATAATAAGATTCGATGAAATAAATATTACAATTGAAGGTGGAAAATTAGTTTGAAGAGGCGCAAGGTGCACCAAAGTGTTAAGGAGCTGAGGCAAGAAAGCGCAGGCAAAGGCATGAGCCTTTAGGATGTGAGGCGCCCTAAATTTTTTGTAGAATGTTTAGGCAAAAATATCATTTTCATGAGTTCTCAAGCTACCACACATGTAAAGGAGTAAAAGTTGAAAATAATAGAATAAGGAAGGGCATTATTAAAGAGTGTTGTAAACGTTATGGACAATATGTACTAGTGTGTCAGAAGATGAGTCAGCCTTGTCAAAACGGCGCACCTAAAATGCACCAAAGCGTTTCGGCACACATGAGGCGTGCCTTTTTGAACTAAAGGTTGAAATCTTCACTCCAACTGTATTTCGTGTCAGTTAGCGGCCGGTAAGATCATGGTACCTGAGCAGGGTAGGCCGTTCGCTCAGAACCATCTTTGGTCCAACCGTATGGATTAATATTTAGTTGACCCGTGCTAGCAGCCTCGTAAATTCCATGGAGTGCCCTTTTAGAGTAGTTGAATAGAAACAGTGGCAAACCAGGATCAATATTCCTTACATATCCAAAGTGTTGAGAAGGTAAACCTGTTAAAAAACCAGGGACAACAAATAAATATCGTAAATAAAGTAAATATCAAAATAACGCACAGACTGAGTAGGTTACTCTTAAGGAGGATTTATGAAAACGTCTCCACTACAAGATTCTGAAGCACTAGGGTACGTAATTGCAAAATTAACACACATTTAGATAACGCAAAAAAATCTTCCAAAACCATTGAAGTGGAAGGTAATGAGTAATGACGCACCAAACAGCTGCTTAGAGAGACATTCGTTCATGGTTTTATCCGTGCATCCAAAAATGACGCCACCGAGATCAGCTTTATCCAAATTTCTGAATGGATTTGGAGTGACAGCTAGCGACCTTTTCCGATGACCCATCTCGTAAACTAGAAACCCAGTGAATGATAAAAACAAATTCTAAAGCGATACACTGCGCAGGAAACAAGGAGATTGTCGTCCTGCAGGAAACAAGTGTAACCGTTAGCCTTGCATTCTCTTAGCTAACATATCACATAAACTTTGACAGCAAACAAACTCACGTTTCCAACGAGCAAATAAGATGAAAAGTTAGTACACAGCATTTGGGTTAACGTAAAATGCAAGGTACAACAATGAATTCTGTAATGTACCCAAGGTTGATGACGGTAAAACGTCTCCATTGAGAATCAAACAATTCTAGAGCATCGAGTGCTATCACTAAACCATTACGAGTAATAACAAATTCTACCTACATTGATGGAATTTCATCGACAAATTCACATCACCTTCGAAAGGTGTGCAAACGAGGTGTCGAGAAAATGAGGGTACATTCAACTTGCAAATCATTCCAACCCTAACGAAAACAAAACGGAAAGACTGAAACCCTAAAAAGGATTACACACTGCACGAACCGTCTCGATTAAATGAATGACAACAGAAACCATGAAGCTATCAATAAAAACTAATCAACAGACTTTCAATCAAAATAATGAAACAGCATAAATGAATCAAAATATCACAGTTCATCAAAATCTCACAATTATAAGTACTCTATAAATTAAGAAGATTAATAATTCACGAAAGAACATAGTGAAGTTAATGTCAATCAATCAATTAATCTATCAAACAGACAAATTGATGAAACGCAAAAGATTGAAAACATAAAAAACACAAGTCTACTAAAAAAAACAGTGGTTTACAATTACAATGTATATTGAATTTCTTACAATTAGAAAGAAAAAACAAGAAAGAGTAAGTACCGAAAAAAGGCATGCAACAATTAAAAAGTAGAGTAATTGAAAAAGATTGAAGGAAAACCAATTAGATTATAAGGTAATCAAATAAAGCGAAAATTTGACGGAAAAAAAAAAGGAAAAAGAAAAAGGAAAAAGGAAAAATGAAGAAGGTTAAGAAGAGAGAAGGTGTGAGGGTTTTACAGAGTGAAAGGTGTAGAGAAGCGCGAAAAGCAACGAGACAATGAGTCACTGACTACACTGCTGATTGTTTTTTATACGAAACAAATTGAATAACCGCTCATGTTAAATGGTTTAAGTTGAATGATGATGGTGACTGCCTGACTGGTGAATTTATACCCCTTTTTGCTGGACGTCATTTTTTTACCCGTATTTCTCTTAAAAATAACATGGGTCATATGTAGAGTTGGCCTTTATTCGGGTTGGCCCGTTTAATAGACCTTAAAAATTACATCTCAGTCTGACCTATCAGAAAAAAAAAAATCCGACCCTTGTAAACAGCGATTTGTGCATGGGTTACGGTTATTTAAAACCCAGCACATTTCAAGCTTGCCCCATCAAAGCAACTAACGAGTCGCCCCACGAGCCAAGCTAGCTGTTGATTCCAACTGCTATTTCACTCACTTTTTTTTTTTTTTTTTGGTATGAAATTGTGGCATTAATTGAATAATTGGTATGAAATTGTGGCATTAATTCGACAAAGATCTGATTGAAAACCAGCCAAAAATGTTCAAAACACCTTTTAAATTATGTTATGCCTATATAATGAAAAGCTGTAAATACCCGTATCCGTACCCCCCAAATACAAACCTTGTGATCAAATGGACTTTCGTAAAAAAACATATTTTTAACATAATGTCAAAACGGTACAATTTGTCAAAAATATTTTAAGTCATTTAATGCATAAAATGATTTATTTACATGTCGTGTTGTAACAACCTGGTTTTTCGTGACTTTAATTAAACTAAGGCGGAAAATTAATTAAGTCTATATATTACAAAACCAGCTGTTAATCGTAATAAAACTCTAAATACATAGTACGAGTTTAGGATAACAGAGTATAAGTTTGATTACATCTCTCCAAAATACAAATTAAGGCCTTCAATCCCCTGATATAAATCGTCAATGTAGCCTCGGGGTACCTACGGGAAAATGCCGTTCAAACTCGATTATGCCCCGCACACGCTAAGCCATATAAAACCCATAACGGTAAACACATAACAATAACATATGCGCATGTAATTAAATCAGCGCAATTAAACATACAATAATACAATTCATATATCATAAATCATATAACATAGCAATTGAATCATCAAATTATCTCCATTCATAATCATGTAGGCAAATCATTATCATTTCATTCATGTTCGGGGTAGTCGACCCTTTTCAATTATATTCACATAGTAACATAACTCGCGAGTCTTGACTACGGAGCGGCTTGTATACTCTCATAGATAATTATCAAAGTGCACTAGCTGCTCAGACTCGTACATCAGATCAAACACTAAGTAGCGTACGTGATAACTACCTAATATCCAATACAACATGGATAATCTACCATACGTTGTCCTATGAACCACAACAAGTTAGGATGGAAGCATGCAAAACCCTACAAAAGCAAGGCCTGCGCAATGGCTGCCGGGTACATCAACGGACTTTACTGCCACAGATACCAATAGGTAAGAAGGACGATTCAATCCCTTATCTAATGTATGCATACACCTCTATTTAGAGTCAACATACCCCTCGCTATTCGGGAAAGCATGCATTCCTAAATAAAACGATTAATACCTACCGACAAGGTCCCCGGATGGGATGGTCATCTTCCGTTACCTCGTATGGACCGCAAAACGCAACATTTATGCCCATTCAAGGGATGTATACGCCTGCTTGCCTAAAGACTATGAGAGTCATTAGGACGCCTCGATCGGCCGAGAGTGAAAGAGTCCCCATACGCGGCTACCTTTCTAACGATGGCACAATAGATTCGCAACATGACACATAATCTGAGTATTTAACAAGTACTTTCTTTATCCTTTTCTCGTTCCTTTATTTCTCCAAAGGATAGCTCATAATAATCAATAACGTCGAACTTGTATAATGAAAATTTAGTTCTAGCAGTTCTTCAGGTAACGGAAGCACATAGAAAAACTTAAATATTTATTTTGAGCCCGTTCGTAAATTTTAAATATTTTCACTATTCATTATTTTACTATTCAATCGTATTTACTATTCATCGTATTTACTATTCACCGTATTTACTATTCATCGATTTACTATTCATTGTATTTTTATACGTATTCAGATTTCCGTATTTCAGATTAAATGCGTATTTTTATACGTATGCGTATTTTATACTTCGTATTTTATTCGTATTTTTATACTTTGTATTTTATTCGTATTTTTATACTTTGTATTTTATTCGTATACTTAGTATTTTATTATTATATTTTATACTTAGTATTTCATTATTATATCTTATACTTAGTATTTCTATATTTTATACATTTCTTTATACTTAAAGTATTTTACAAAACACCCTTCTTATTTACTAAGTATAAAATTCTAGTTTTAAAGTCGTTAGGTTCGTTTTGTACCTAGTGATTTTTTGGAAATATTTTAGGAGTCTAGTTTTAAAGTTGTTAAGTTCATTTTGCATTTAGCGGTTTTGAAATATATTTTAATCGAACTTGTTAAGTTCATTTTGTATTTAGTGATTTTGAAACATATTTAAATCAAAGTGGTTAAGTTTATTTTATACTTGGTGATTTAAATGATATTTCAAAAGTAAAACTCGGTTTAGATTTAGTCGTATACTTAGCTAAAATTTAAGCGGTTTCAAATTTTAGCGAGGTTGTCGTAGTTCATTTTAAATAGTCCATATCTCCATATCCACAATTAAGCATAGGTAGTAACACACGATATGATTCATTTTAATATATGTAACGTTTATTTTTATCGGTTTCGTTGATTCTTTTTATTAACGATTCTTTATACAATAAAAATATAAACCTGATTACTATTCAATATTAGCGACTAAGTGACAAATTCATTTTGACCAAAATTGACCCAATTTTAATAGAAATGCCGTGGCCCTTTATACACTACTCTATTTATTTCTTTTTTTGTTTTTGTTAATAATTCATTACTTCAACTAATTTAAATTACTTAAGTGATAAAAATAAAAAGTGACAAATTCATTTTTGGTCCCAAAATACACTAAATGCCGTGGCCTTTTACTATGTAGCAATCTATTTTCGTTTTCTAATTTTATCGGTTTTTAACTTAAAGTTTTTATATACTAATTATTTAGTTTATGCTAAGGTGATTTAAACTAGTAAACAAAAACGATAAATACTAAAACTTATAAAATTTATAAATCAAAACTTAGTCATATGATGAAGAACACAATGAAGATGTGATGAACACTAATGCTTTTAATATGAACATTATTTAGTCAAATTTTTATATGTTTATATAATTTTCTCAAATTTTTCATACAAGTCTAATTTAACTAGACTAATCATAATATGTTATTTAGAAAAATTAAAACTAAAAATTGGTCCAAATAATTCATGTATGCCGTGTATATATATATATGTTCCTAAATTTTGATTTTTGATTTTTATACTTCTAATTCAACAACTAATTTATTCTATATCATATATATATTTAATCATGAGTGAACAACAACTACAAACATTAACACACAAAGGAAGAATCATTATAACATAAGAATAACAACAACACTTCAAGGACACATATAAACAATTTAAAACATTTAAATTCCTTAACAATTTCATATTAAGCCTTGAACAAAAACTAATTATATTTTCATAACCATCATATACTTAGTATTTTAAGCATGCAATTACCAAAAATTAAAACGAAAAAATTAAACTAAAAATAGAGGGTAGGCCGTGGGTTTTGTTAATGAGCAACAAATTCTATTTTTCGATTTTTGTCTCCTAATTTATCATGTGATGCTAGGTGTTCATAAACACAATAAATATAACACATAAACATTTATATCATGCGATTAACAAAATTAAAACCTAGTGTGCGGGGGCACCTTAGATTAGGTTAAGAATGAAAAGATTAGCAGTTGTCGGGATCGACAATATGATCAAACTGGCTCAAGTCGACTTCACCACCTTGCTCCTCGTCTTTGGTTAAGATTAGTACATAAAAATGAAAATAAGAAAGTTAGTAATTTATTTTACTAAGCTAGCTAAACTATACTACAAAACTTAAGTGTAGTATTGTTTTTAATTTAGGTGATGTTTATATTTTAAGTGATTTTGATTTATGTTCATGTTCATTTACAAGTTAAAAGAAGTAGTGATTAATGAATATAAATGGTGGAGATGTGTCTTAAGAACTTAAGTGAATTAAAGGTAAGAAAATAATTGATTTAGGAAGAAAAAGAGTAAGGAAGAAGATGAAGATTCATGGTGTTCTTGAGGTTGAAGTTGAAGATAGCTTACTTGTGTTCTTGAGTGAGTTTATTTAGAGAGAAAATAAGTTAAGTGTTTGGTGTGTTTGTTTGTGTTTTGTGCGTGTGATATGTATGTATGTAGTAGTAGTTTGTGTTTTATTTTTGTATGCATTAAAGACTTAATTTGCATTCACATTAAAACTAGAAGAAGCTATTATGTGATGATGAATAATATAGGGTGTAAGAAGGATTAGACATGGAGCTAAAGTAGAAGAAAAATGGAAGAGGATAGCATGGACCAAAGGCCATGTATCTCGGCCAAGTCACACAACAAGACCCGATTTTTACGTTTTTGAAATTTTCGATTTGCGCGCACGTGAAAAGTCCCGAAATGAAATATATAGTCTTAAAATAATGGTTCGAAGTTAGATCGAAAATAAGAATGAAAATAAACTTCAAAACGAAATCAAAACAAAAATTGGGTACAAGTTCCTCGTAACTTTGAAATAAAATCTTACTTGATCGAAATATATATTTTTTTCGTTGAATGTTATGGAAATAAATCATAATGCTCAAACGTCAAAAAGTTTATCAGTTTTGAATAAGTGTGGCTCATTATATCGAGTTTTAGTGAAAGTGTTAGTTAAATCAAAAGGAATAGTAATTTTATATTATTATAATATGTTTTGTTAGTACTAATCTAAATTGATTAAGCCTTAACCATTTTTGTGAGATTAGGATTATGAGTAAGTAGATTAGGAAAGAATTAGGTGATTTAAATCATCCTATGTGGCTCGGCCACTTTCCTAAATTTTTCCTCGATTGGCGTGCCAAAATTTGTCGTTGAGAAATTTGTCGTACAGTCTTCATTTGATTTATCGAGTTTGAATATGAAAGAATAAAGTTCAAATTCGAAGCAATTCAAAATGGTTTTAGATTAGGTACGAAAGTGACTTGTAGTGTATTGCATTAGGAATTCAATGGGCGAAGATGATTAATTATTGATTTCCTAATTATAATTAGCTTAAATTAACACGGGGTGTTACAATCCTCCCCCCTTAAAGAAGTTTCGTCCCCGAAACTTAAAGTTAACTAGGTGGTTAAGGTTACCTGCGCTGAACAGTTCTGGGTATTTCTCCTTCATTGACGCCTCGGTTTCCCAAGTAGCTTGTTCGGTATTATGACCCCTCCAAAGGACTTTAATTAAGGGTATTGCCTTTCGTCTCAGGGTCTTGGTTTCCCGCTCCAGTATTTCTACCGGCTTCTCGGAATACAGCATGTTAGGCTCAATTTCGATGACATCGAGCGTAACGATGTGGCTTGGATCAGATCGATACCTCCGTAGTTGGGACACATGGAACACATTGTGTACTCTTGATAGGTTAGGCGGTAGTGCAAGTCGATACGCCACTTCTCCGATTCGCTCAAGTATCTCGTAGGGTCCAATATACTTCGGGCTCAGCTTCCCTTTTAAGCCGAATCGCTTTACTCCTTTCATGGGCGACACTTTCAAGAATACCTTGTCCCCCTTCTGAAATTCAATAGGCTTACGATGTTTATCAGCATACTTCTTCTGACGATCTTGAGCCGCCTGTAATCTCTCTCGAATGATTTTAATGTGTTCGATCTGGTCCTGAATAGCCTGTGGTCCGGTACTCACATTGTCGCTAGCGTCGTCCCAACACACTGGGCTTCGACACTTCCTTCCATATAGAGCTTCAAAAGGGGCACATTTGAGGCTAGCATGGTAACTGTTGTTGTAGGAGAACTCGATTAATGGCAAACTCTTTTCCCAGTTAGCGTTAAACTCCATCGTGCAAGCTCTCAACATGTCCTCCAAGGTTTGAATGGTTCGTTCAGTCTGGCCATCTGTAGCCGGGTGAAAAGCGGTGCTCATTTTCAACTGGCTACCTAAGGCTTCTTGCAACTTCTTCCAGAAATGGGAAGTAAACCTTGCGTCCCTATCCGAAATAATATCAAGGGGCACACCATGCAATCTGATTACTTCTTTCTCATAGGCCTTTGCTAACTCATCCAATCCCCACGTCTCTTTGATCGGAACAAAGTGGGCAGACTTTGTTAATCGATCCACGATGACCCAGATTGCATCTTTACCACTCGAGGTCCTCGGTAGTCCCATAATGAAGTCCATTGAGATTGAGTCCCATTTCCCTCGTGGTATTTCTAACGGTTGTAGGAGTCCTCCCGGTCTTTGATGTTCGAATTTCACCTTCTGACAAATCAAGCATTTAGCCACGTGTTCGGCTATCTCCTTTTTCATCCCGATCCACCAGAATCGTAATTTCAAATCTTGGTACATCTTGTCTGACCCAGGATGTACTGAATATCGGGTGCTGTGTGCTTCGTCTAAAATTCTGCGTTTTAGCGCCTCATTGTCCGGTATACACCATCTCTCTTTGAATCGAAGACTCCCGTCAGGGTGAATTTTAAATCCTTCAGTCCCTTCTGACGGAATCCTTCCTCGAATCGTTACTAGCTCAGGGTCTTCCCATTGTAGTGCTCGGATGTCGTGGAGTATCTCGGGTTCCACTACCATTGCATTTAAATCAGTATCATCGGACTGTACTAAGTCCAAGTCCAATCTCCTCAAATCTTGAACGAGGTCGGATGGAATCTCCCAGATTTTATTCAGTGAGCGTGGAGTCTTACGACTTAAAGCGTCTGCTACGACGTTTGCTTTTCCTTCGTGATAGAGCAGCTCGATCTTGTAGTCTTTGATTAGTTCTAGCCACCTCCTTTGTCTCATATTCAGCTCTTTCTGCGTGAATATGTACTTCAAACTCTTGTGGTCAGTGTAGAACTTTATGCTGACTCCGTAAAGATAATGTCGCCAAATCTTCAAAGCGAACACAACTGCTGCGAGTTCAAGGTCATGGGTTGGATAGTTCTTTTCATGCACCTTGAGTTGGCTAGATGCATAAGCGATCACCTTGCCCTGCTGCATTAGGACACATCCTAGTCCATTTAAGGACGCATCGCTATACACCTCGTATTCATCCCCGTCAGTTGGTAGGGCTAGGACCGGTGCGGTAGTCAGCCTTGTTTTGAGTTCTAGGAACGCCTTTTCACAGTCTTCGTTCCACACAAATTTGGTGTCCTTCTGTAGGAGTTTAGTCATTGGGCGTGCTACCTTTGAAAAGTCCGCACGATAAATGCAGTAGTAACTAGCCAAGCCTAGAAAGCTTCGAACCTCTGTGACGGTCTTTGGTGCGACCCATTCCTTTACGGCTTCTATCTTTGCTGGGTCTACCATTACCCCTTCCTTCGAAATCACGTGGCCTAGGAATGCCACTTCGCTCAACCAGAATTCGCACTTACAAAATTTTGCATACCATTTATCTTTCCTTAAAATTTCCAACACAGTGCGCAGATGTTTTTCGTGTTCTTCCTCAGTTTTTGAGTAGATTAGGATGTCATCTATGAATACGACCACGCAAACGTCCAGATATTCGTGGAAGGTTCTGTTCATCTGATCCATGAACACTGCAGGTGCGTTGGTGAGGCCAAAAGGCATCACTTTGAACTCATAGTGGCCGTATCTAGATCGGAACGCAGTCTTCTGTATGTCCTCCTTTCGTACACCTATCTGATGATAACCCGATCTTAAATCAATTTTGGAGAAAACACCTGCTCCCTTGAGTTGATCGAATAGGTCGTCTATCCTTGGCAAAGGGTAACGATTCTTGATTGTAACCTTGTTGAGTTCACGGTAGTCGATGCATAGGCGCATACTCCCGTCCTTTTTCTTAACAAAAAGTATCGGGCGCTCTGGCGAGACACTCGGTCTGATGAAGCCTCGATCTATTAACTCCTCCAATTGTTTCTTAAGTTCCTGGAGTTCAACTGGTGCCATTCGGTAGGGTGCCTTTGAGATTGGTGCGGTGCCTGGCAGTAAGTCAATTGAGAATTCTACGTCTCGTGCAGGCGGCAGGCCTGGCAGTTCATCAGGAAACACATCCGGGTATTCATTTACAATGTGAATGTTCTCGATCTTTTGCTCGGCCTCCACTTTGTTGATGCTGCACAGAAATACTTGATGTCCCTTTCTCCCCATGTTCTGAATTTTCATGGCAGACACGAATCGCACTTTTTCCTTTGAAGGCGTATTTTGGTAAGTCACCACCGTTCGGTCCGTTCCATTAGGACCCTTCAATGTGATTCTCCGGTCTCGGCATTTGAACGTAGCATGATGACAATTTAACCAATCCATTCCCAAAATTATATCGAATTCAGGAAGGTCGAATAGAATCAGGTCAGAAAGAAAGTTTGTGTGGTGAATCATAATTTGTACATTATTGTACTTTGCAGAACAAGAAATATTTTTGCCATTTGGTAGCGATATGTTAGTGCGTATTTGTTCAGGTTTTGTAAGTTTGGATTTTGCTAGAAATTTTGTCGAGATAAAAGATAAGGACGCACCCGTATCGAACAAAATAAAGGCAGGTACAGAGTTAACCAAAAATTTACCAGTGACGACGTCTACATCCTGACAGTCCTCGGCATCACCATCATTCTCTGACAGCACATATACTCTCCCCTGAACTCTTACTTAGGCGGCGGTCCCGTGTTCACTCTACCCATTGTTCCCTTTTTAGGGCAGACGTTGGCCTTATGACCTACTTCCCTGCATATGAAGCATGTGATCGGTGCACCATTGCACTGTTTCCCCGGGTGTAGTTGTTTTAGGCAAGAACGACACTTATCGGACTCGTATAGTGGTAGAGGCCTTGGAGGATTGGGGGCAAACCTTGGCACAGTGCAGGTGGAATTCTGAGCGAAATTCGTAGGCCTTTGGTAACCCCGGTTTGATGGATTAGCTTGCGGTAGAAAAGGTCGTTGGTAGTTAGGCTTCTGAATGAAGCTAGCACTCGCCACAGGAGGCGTAAAAATCCTTCTCTTCTTTTTCTCCTCAGTCTCCCTCTTCTGAATAGGTGCCCAGATGCTCGTCGCTTTTTCATAAGCCTCAGCAAAGTTCTTACAGTTGAACCCGCTCATGTTAATCCTCAGGTCGTTAGTCATGCCCCTTACGTAACGAGTGGCCAGTTCTTCTTCGTTGGTTATAATCCTGGGGGCAAACTTAGACAGTTCTTGATATTTCTCGGTGTATGCCTGAAGCGACATATCACCCTGATTCAGGTTACGGAACTCTTCTTCCTTTTCCCACTTTAGTTCCTCCCCAAAGTATTTGTTTTCCAGCAGGGTCTTGAACTCAGTCCAGTTGTAGATCCTTAGAGGAAATGTGGATCTGATTAGACGCCACCAGCTATTTGCCTCCCCTTTCAAGTAGTACGCCACCACATTCACTTTCTCATTTGGTGGGGTCTTACTTAGTTCCAGAAGTTTCTCCATCTCTTCGATCCACTCGGTCAAGACGGTGGGGTTGACAGATCCGGAGTAGGGTTGAGGTCTGTGCTTTGAAAATCTCTCAAACGCGGATTGGTGGTTACCCCCACCCTGATGTTGTTGGGCATTCTGAGCAATCTTAATGATTGCGTCTTCGAATCCTCTCCTCCTTGCTTCTTCCTCGATGAACTGTTGGTCGAGGTCATTGTTGGGAACAAAGTTTGCAGCCATTCTGTAAAATAAAATAAAATAAAGACAAAGCTGTATGAATTTTGAGTAGTTTCCAAGATAGACACATAATAAAATGCAAGGTAAAAGACATTTCATTGATAATGTAAAAGGATTACACCAAAAAGTTACAAAGCCTCCTAATACATTCTCTATGAAATGAACTAAGGTGGAAACTTAGATACAAGTTCAGCAAAATAACATAAAGTTTAGATACATTCTCAAGAGATATGAAATTGGATCGAGAATGACAAAAAGGTTAACCCTAGATCCTAAGCAAATTTTGAGTAGCGGTGCTCCTCCTCCGCAAAGCTATACTTATACTTGACAGCATAAGTCATGTCGCTCAAGCCAAGCTTGAAATCCTCCCAGCTCAGGTAGTACTCACCCTCGAGTATAGCTGGGGAGCGTAGTCGTCTCCACCATGCTTTGGCCTCCTCATCAAGGCACGCAGCTGCTAGGGAGGTTTTCCATTCCTCTCTAACGGAGTGTTCCAGGAACCTCACATTCATACTCCTGATCCATGGGTAGAGTGTCCCACTAATTCCCTCAAACGTCTCAGGTTTACCCTGCATGAACGCTTCGATCACGTCGGTATGTTCTGAGGATCGGCGGAGGTGATCAGGAACTCGATGCTCCATATACGGAGTCTTAAGTGCCCTAGTCTTCCAGTCGATTTCCGAATCACTCGAGTCCTGTGATCTCTTCCATGACTTCAATTGTTGACGTCGTGCGTAGGCCTCGATGGCTTTCTTGCGGGCCTTCTCTTTTGGTGTCCACTCAGAGTACCTCTTACCGCACGGTAGTCTCATCTGAAATCAATTTGGATAAAATAATTTAAATGAGATTTGGAAGTACAAATATGTATGTAAAGTTAAAATAATGCGTTTAAGAAAAGCACACGACTAGGTAGTAACATAACGTCTCCATATATATATAAATATATACATGGGTAAAATATTACATTTCAAAGGAATATAATACATAAGTTCACCAAACGTCACATCCGAATATAACATCCATAGCCGTAGGAAAAGAAGACGATATTAAGATCGTTCTTAGGATGGTTAAAATATGGTTACAATTATTTTACAAACTGGAGTCGAATGACCCTAAATATGATTTGCGACCCTCAAGAGCCTCCCAGAGGTGAGGTCCCTCTCCCATATGATTGGGGGTATGATGGCGTTGGGTGAAAATGGAGGATAGTCGCGCTCATATTCTTGAATCATCAAACTGTCGAGTAGTTCATCATACTCCATCCACGCAGGTGGTCCCTCCACCCTCTGAAGTGGGTCTGGATGGTACATACGATCCATGTGTAGCTCGTAATCGCGGAGAAGTCGCCAACCCAGAGGTGCCCAAAACTCATCGTATGGATGAAAGCTTTCGATCATGGTCAGACTGATACCAATGCCCCTCGTGTGGTAGATCCTGCCCGTCATGATTCCATGGGCTTCCACATATCGCTCTATGTGGATGGAATGGCTACGTATAAACTCTCCTAGTAGCATCGTCGGTGGACGTTGTGGTAAATTGTTACGGGAGTAACTGAAGGACGTCATCCTAAGGGCCTTTGTCAAACTAGAGTTAGCCACAGAGCAAATAGCAAGTAAAGATTCATAAAGTTCAGACTCTATCGCTCATCAAACTAGTTTATTATTAGGTCGGTCCTTAAGATTCTACCCTTTCTCACATTTTAAAATGATCTAATTTGTTATTTTAGCGATCTAGAGATTTCTAATTTATTATTTGGTCCTATAAGTCTATGCTAGACATACAATATGAATGTCTGGCCCAGGTGTCGTCTCGCTATGTGAGATAACTTTAAGTCATTCACGGTCATGAGACGACTTTGATACTGAATCAGAATAACCTGGTTTTTCGTGACTTTAATTAAACTAAGGCGGAAAATTAATTAAGTCTATATATTACAAAACCAGCTGTTAATCGTAATAAAACTCTAAATACATAGTACGAGTTTAGGATAACAGAGTATAAGTTTGATTACATCTCTCCAAAATACAAATTAAGGCCTTCAATCCCCTGATATAAATCGTCAATGTAGCCTCGGGGTACCTACGGGAAAATGCCGTTCAAACTCGATTATGCCCCGCACACGCTAAGCCATATAAAACCCATAACGGTAAACACATAACAATAACATATGCGCATGTAATTAAATCAGCGCAATTAAACATACAATAATACAATTCATATATCATAAATCATATAACATAGCAATTGAATCATCAAATTATCTCCATTCATAATCATGTAGGCAAATCATTATCATTTCATTCATGTTCGGGGTAGTCGACCCTTTTCAATTATATTCACATAGTAACATAACTCGCGAGTCTTGACTACGGAGCGGCTTGTATACTCTCATAGATAATTATCAAAGTGCACTAGCTGCTCAGACTCGTACATCAGATCAAACACTAAGTAGCGTACGTGATAACTACCTAATATCCAATACAACATGGATAATCTACCATACGTTGTCCTATGAACCACAACAAGTTAGGATGGAAGCATGCAAAACCCTACAAAAGCAAGGCCTGCGCAATGGCTGCCGGGTACATCAACGGACTTTACTGCCACAGATACCAATAGGTAAGAAGGACGATTCAATCCCTTATCTAATGTATGCATACACCTCTATTTAGAGTCAACATACCCCTCGCTATTCGGGAAAGCATGCATTCCTAAATAAAACGATTAATACCTACCGACAAGGTCCCCGGATGGGATGGTCATCTTCCGTTACCTCGTATGGACCGCAAAACGCAACATTTATGCCCATTCAAGGGATGTATACGCCTGCTTGCCTAAAGACTATGAGAGTCATTAGGACGCCTCAGTCAGCACTGAGAGTGAAAGAGTCCCCATACGCGGCTACCTTTCTAACGATGGCACAATAGATTCGCAACATGACAGACACCCGAGTATTTAACAAGTACTTTCTTTATCCTTTTCTCGTTCCTTTATTTCTCCAGTGACAGTTCATAATAATCAATAACGTCGAACTTGTATAATGAAAATTTAGTTCTAGCAGTTCTTCAGGTAACGGAAGCACATAGAAAAACTTAAATATTTATTTTGAGCCCGTTCGTAAATTTTAAATATTTTCACTATTCATTATTTTACTATTCACCGTATTTACTATTCATCGTATTTACTATTCACCGTATTTACTATTCATCGTATTTACTATTCATTGTATTTTTATACGTATTCGTATTTCCGTATTTCGTATTCGTACGTATTTTTATACGTATGCGTATTTTATACTTCGTATTTTATTCGTATTTTTATACTTTGTATTTTATTCGTATTTTTATACTTTGTATTTTATTCGTATACTTAGTATTTTATTATTATATTTTATACTTAGTATTTCATTATTATATCTTATACTTAGTATTTCTATATTTTATACATTTCTTTATACTTAAAGTATTTTACAAAACACCCTTCTTATTTACTAAGTATAAAATTCTAGTTTTAAAGTCGTTAGGTTCGTTTTGTACTTAGTGATTTTTTGGAAATATTTTAGGAGTCTAGTTTTAAAGTTGTTAAGTTCATTTTGCATTTAGCGGTTTTGAAATATATTTTAATCGAACTTGTTAAGTTCATTTTGTATTTAGTGATTTTGAAACATATTTAAATCAAAGTGGTTAAGTTTATTTTATACTTGGTGATTTAAATGATATTTCAAAAGTAAAACTCGGTTTAGATTTAGTCGTATACTTAGCTAAAATTTAAGCGGTTTCAAATTTTAGCGAGGTTGTCGTAGTTCATTTTAAATAGTCCATATCTCCATATCCACAATTAAGCATAGGTAGTAACACACGATATGATTCATTTTAATATATGTAACGTTTATTTTTATCGGTTTCGTTGATTCTTTTTATTAACGATTCTTTATACAATAAAAATATAAACACGATTACTATTCAATATTAGCGACTAAGTGACAAATTCATTTTGACCAAAATTGACCCAATTTTAATAGAAATGCCGTGGCCCTTTATACACTACTCTATTTATTTCTTTTTTTGTTTTTGTTAATAATTCATTACTTCAACTAATTTAAATTACTTAAGTGATAAAAATAAAAAGTGACAAATTCATTTTTGGTCCCAAAATACACTAAATGCCGTGGCCTTTTACTATGTAGCAATCTATTTTCGTTTTCTAATTTTATCGGTTTTTAACTTAAAGTTTTTATATACTAATTATTTAGTTTATGCTAAGGTGATTTAAACTAGTAAACAAAAACGATAAATACTAAAACTTATAAAATTTATAAATCAAAACTTAGTCATATGATGAAGAACACAATGAAGATGTGATGAACACTAATGCTTTTAATATGAACATTATTTAGTCAAATTTTTATATGTTTATATAATTTTCTCAAATTTTTCATACAAGTCTAATTTAACTAGACTAATCATAATATGTTATTTAGAAAAATTAAAACTAAAAATTGGTCCAAATAATTCATGTATGCCGTGTATATATATATATGTTCCTAAATTTTGATTTTTGATTTTTATACTTCTAATTCAACAACTAATTTATTCTATATCATATATATATTTAATCATGAGTGAACAACAACTACAAACATTAACACACAAAGGAAGAATCATTATAACATAAGAATAACAACAACACTTCAAGGACACATATAAACAATTTAAAACATTTAAATTCCTTAACAATTTCATATTAAGCCTTGAACAAAAACTAATTATATTTTCATAACCATCATATACTTAGTATTTTAAGCATGCAATTAACAAAAATTAAAACGAAAAAATTAAACTAAAAATAGAGGGTAGGCCGTGGGTTTTGTTAATGAGCAACAAATTCTATTTTTCGATTTTTGTCTCCTAATTTATCATGTGATGCTAGGTGTTCATAAACACAATAAATATAACACATAAACATTTATATCATGCGATTAACAAAATTAAACCTAGTGTGCGGGGGCACCTTAGATTAGGTTAAGAATGAAAAGATTAGCAGCTTGCCTGATCGACAATATGATCAAACTGGCTCAAGTCGACTTCACCACCTTGCTCCTCGTCTTTGGTTAAGATTAGTACATAAAAATGAAAATAAGAAAGTTAGTAATTTATTTTACTAAGCTAGCTAAACTATACTACAAAACTTAAGTGTAGTATTGTTTTTAATTTAGGTGATGTTTATATTTTAAGTGATTTTGATTTATGTTCATGTTCATTTACAAGTTAAAAGAAGTAGTGATTAATGAATATAAATGGTGGAGATGTGTCTTAAGAACTTAAGTGAATTAAAGGTAAGAAAATAATTGATTTAGGAAGAAAAAGAGTAAGGAAGAAGATGAAGATTCATGGTGTTCTTGAGGTTGAAGTTGAAGATAGCTTACTTGTGTTCTTGAGTGAGTTTATTTAGAGAGAAAATAAGTTAAGTGTTTGGCGTGTTTGTTTGTGTTTTGTGCGTGTGATATGTATGTATGTAGTAGTAGTTTGTGTTTTATTTTTGTATGCATTAAAGACTTAATTTGCATTCACATTAAAACTAGAAGAAGCTATTATGTGATGATGAATAATATAGGGTGTAAGAAGGATTAGACATGGAGCTAAAGTAGAAGAAAAATGGAAGAGGATAGCATGGACCAAAGGCCATGTATCTCGGCCAAGTCACACAACAAGACCCGATTTTTACGTTTTTGAAATTTTCGATTTTGCACGTGAAAAGTCCCGAAATGAAATATATAGTCTTAAAATAATGGTTCGAAGTTAGATCGAAAATAAGAATGAAAATAAACTTCAAAACGAAATCAAAACAAAAATTGGGTACAAGTTCCTCGTAACTTTGAAATAAAATCTTACTTGATCGAAATATATATTTTTTTCGTTGAATGTTATGGAAATAAATCATAATGCTCAAACGTCAAAAAGTTTATCAGTTTTGAATAAGTGTGGCTCATTATATCGAGTTTTAGTGAAAGTGTTAGTTAAATCAAAAGGAATAGTAATTTTATATTATTATAATATGTTTTGTTAGTACTAATCTAAATTGATTAAGCCTTAACCATTTTTGTGAGATTAGGATTATGAGTAAGTAGATTAGGAAAGAATTAGGTGATTTAAATCATCCTATGTGGCTCGGCCACTTTCCTAAATTTTTCCTCGATTGGCGTGCCAAAATTTGTCGTTGAGAAATTTGTCGTACAGTCTTCATTTGATTTATCGAGTTTGAATATGAAAGAATAAAGTTCAAATTCGAAGCAATTCAAAATGGTTTTAGATTAGGTACGAAAGTGACTTGTAGTGTATTGCATTAGGAATTCAATGGGCGAAGATGATTAATTATTGATTTCCTAATTATAATTAGCTTAAATTAACACGGGGTGTTACACGTGTAAATGAGTATTCGTATGGTCGTTTTATGCAAGCCGACCCAACACAAAAACGAGCATTTTTCCACACAAAAAGCCCATTAACAACCACAAAAACAAATCCCGAGACGTCATACGCTCAAGTCGAAATCATGTCAAAACACACCTCACAAAACAACTCAGTTCAAAACAAAAACATTTTCGGTCCGAAACTCGAAAAAAGCACGAAACAAGAAACAACAAAAAAGTAACCCAAAACAACTCATCACCCGACATACAAACAACACAAGTACGAATCTGGCCTAAATAGGCCTGCAAAACCCACAAAACAAATCGCCAGAGCACTGACAATTACCTCAAGTAATCGCCAATTCACTGGCGATTATATGAGCTAATCGCCAGTTAACTGGCGATTACTACAGAGAATCGCCAGTTCTCTGGCGATTTGTTTCTTTATTTTGTCAAAAAAAAACGGCAGTCAAACCACTATAAATATCCCCCATTTTCGACATTCAAAAGGGGGCTCCCTCTCTCGAGCCCTCTCTTTCTTTTTTCTCTCTCTACTTTTCACTATTCAGACCGACTCGGACAAACAGGTTACATTAACCTGACTCGATATTGGCATTTGCGAACCCGTATTCGTAATACGATTGTAACAATTCAGATTCCTAATCCGTCTTACCCCGCCAATATCGCATAAGCAACGACTCAAATAAAATGAACAAACAAACACCACTTTACATTAACCAAATTCTCATTCATGCATTAAACACGACTAAACATGATTTCGACCAAACTTGTACTGTACGTCTTCATTAGTCTTTAAACATGCAAAACTGAGGGTTTTTAACAAATTTTTACACACGCGAGCCGGAAAATAGCATTTAAACGAGAATTCAAGCAATGAATTATCGCTTTGTGCACATTTCCCATAACAACCCGTCATAGCTTTGACATTTATGTTTACTTTTACGCATGTTTATCGAGTCACATATCGCACTTGTACGTAGCGGTTTGCATTTGCTCAAACATCAAATTATGCACTATTTTCAAGCTAGTAGAGGCTACTTTTACGTAGGCTTTTTCTATTACACTTTCTCATAACGCATTTTGACAAACTTTCGGAAAGTACCCTTACCCCGAATTCACTCTGGTTTCACAATTGCCTTAGACGGATAGGTATCGACGCGCCTTGAAATCTAAGATTTGCGTCTTCGAGTTCAAGACGCGTTGAACGGGTTCTAAATTATAATTTGGTGGCAACTCCGAAGGCAGCTTTTAAAAGATTTTCGACATTTCTTTAAAAGGTTTTAAGCAAATTAAACAATGACATCCCCCTTTAGCATCTCGCACATTTTACATATGCCTTTCGCGCGTAGCGTCCGCCTCTATTCGGGGAGCCCGCGCGAGGCGTCGAGGAGGTGATCCGTTTCCGGGTACCTTCAAAAGCTTTACTTGGTGTACAAGCCAAGTATATGGAGTAATGTCTCGCTACTTGCACAAACAACACAACGTTAATAGAGATACATGCTCAACCACGAGGTAAGTAAGGTAAGTTAAGTAAGTAAAGAATTACGTGAGCTTTTTTTTTTTTTTTTTTTTTCTTTTTTCTTTTTTTTTTTTTTTTTTTAAGGCAGGCATCTTAATTGTTATAATTTTTGAAATATAATATCAAATACAATTTATTTTATATAAATTTTAAAAATTATAATCGACAATTTTGAGCAAGCCCTTTATTTAATTTTGTTAACCTCGTTATGGTTTTTTTTTTCTTTTAATCTTAAACTAGTTTTATATCCCGTGATAATCACGAGATCATTATTCAATTTTGTATCTTCTACTATCTATATTGTTGGTCATATTTATATTCGAGTAAATTAGATTATGATAATGGTAACCTATTAGTTAGTTACACGTAGTTGTTATACATATTGAAGCATGTTCAACTGAAACGATAATATTTTTTTAAAATATTTTTAAAAACAAATATATTTACATAATAATTATTTTAAGTAATTAGTTTGTGTTGACCTCTATATTGTTAATGTACTAACTCGAGAACAATCTATTAATTTTGATATTTGAGCAATAAGAATCCGCCTTGTACAAGCGATATTATGCAGAAAAGTATGCGATGTATGCAAAGTATGTCCAAGCCGCCTCTAGAGAGGCGGTTTGATATTCCAGCCGCCACTACTCTGGCAGCTCATGGACATAGACGCTAATGCAGAGGTGATTTCTGGCTCGTGTATGCAATATAAAAAAGTTTGATTTTAAAAACACTCAGTTTAGCATGCTTTAATGTATAAACGAAAACGGTACAGTTAATGTCGAATTCATTGTTAATGTTATTAATGCTTTAGTGAGGATTTGCTTAGTGTGTACTTAAAATAAAGCCCGTTAGGTTTATTTTAAGGGTCGTTGCTTATGCGACTTTGTCGGGGTGTACATGGATTATGAATCCAATTTGCTACTACCATCTAAAATTGCAAAACGGTTTCGCGTGCCAAAATCGATGAGGGACTAATGTAGCCCTATAAGACACATGCATAGAGATTAAGGGAAGAAGAAGAGTACCGATCCTTGTTTAGGATCGAAACGTACCTATTTTGTGCGAGAATGGGGCAGAACTTCGTTACTTAATGCAAGAAGAATTCACTAAAGAGATTCTGATGAATTCAGAGCATTTATGTATGTTGTAGTTATGTGTATTGATGTGAATGTATCTAGAACATCGGGAAAAGGCTCGTATTTATAGGAATTTGATCAAAACAAGCAGGGAAAGCCGCCAGAGCTGGCATCCTTAGCCGCCTCTGCACTTGCGGCAAAGGGTGCTCTGTATTGTCTAGATTACGAATATTTCCAAATTTCTTTTTGGTAATTAAGATGTAGTATAATTCCGTTTGCTTGGCTTCGAAAGTGCTCGGGTGGAGAGCTTCTAAAAGGCTTCGCTAGATATTTTGTGAGAGTTTAGGGCCTTGTGAAGCAGGCCAAAAGCAGACTGGGCTCTGTTCTAGGCCCGAGACCCGAAATGATGAAAAATGCTATTTTGAGTGTTGTAGATACCCGTATCCGTACCCCCCAAAAACAAACTCGATGATGAAAAGGACTTTCATGCATGCTTTTAAAAGAGTCGAAACGGTACAAAAGTGTCTAAAACGTATTAGTCATTTTTAGCGTATTAATTTGGACTTGCATAATCATAAAAATGAATGTCACTCTTAGTCATTATAAGCACAACACGAGCACGAAACAGGAACGTCTTATTAAGCCAAGCCACAAAAACAGCCCAACTAGCTACAAAACGGCCCAAACTTACAAAAACGACCCAAAACGCACACTAACACAACACTCAAAACGGGCCAAAGTGCGTCCCGTGTCACATTTTCACAAAACTAGACTCTACAAAACCGTAAAATAATATACTTTAATATTATTTTATTTCGAGCCAGAACCGGAAAACGCGACAAAAACCAAAGCACGAAAACCAAAATTGAGCCAAAAACCAATTTGGCCCAAAATATCCAAATAAAACATAATCATCACCTAATCACACGTCCAAAACCAAAAGGCGGCATAAACAGCCCACCAAAACAAAATAGAAATCGCCTGTTGACAGGCGATTAAGTTTCTATTCGCCTGTTAACAGGCGATTATAAATTCCTCCCCACGCAGCCGCCTTTTCATTTTTCTTACAAAATCCAACCCAAACAAAATATAAAACGCCTGTACACAGGCGATTTATATTTTGTTTACCTTCAAATCAGCCAACCTCTATAAATACCAACCCACTTCATTCATTTCATATATCGGTTTTACAAAACACATTAACACACTCACAAAATCCACTCAAAAATACCGTCTTTTCACTTTTGAAAGGTAAACATTTTACCTACGCTCTGGGACGTTTTGAGACTCGGACAAAGGGGTTACATTAACCCCAACCCGATATTGGCATTAAGCGGCCGTATTAAATACGGTTGTAGTAATTCGGATTCATAATCCGTCTAAACCCCGCCAATATCGCATAAATAAACGACTCATTATCACTAAAGTAAACCGACGTCACTTTTATAATTATGCAAGTCCTCATTCATGCATTAAATAACGACTAGAATCACGGATCCAACACTAAATTGTACCGTTTCATAGAGTCTTTTAGCATGTCAAAACTGAGGGTTTTTCACAAATTCTTAAAGAGTCAAAATACGAGGTCGGAAAATAACGTTTATGGTAATAATTTAGCCAATAAATTATTATTTAACGTACATTTCCTATAGTAAAGTCATTATTTTGACGATTTACATTATTTATGCATTTTTATCGAGTCATATATATTCGCACTTGTACGTAGCGTCATTTTAGCCCAAATATCGAAATTAAATAAATGTTTTCAAATTAGTAGAGACTACTTTTACGTAGGCTTTTTGATTTCAGTTTTCAAAAACACATTTTTGTCAAAACTTTTGAAAAGTAACCTCACTCCGAATCCCTTCTCTGGTTTCAAACCTCAGATTGATAGATATCGACGCATCTTGAAATCTGAGACACTCGTGTCTTGTATTTCAAGACGCGTTGAATAGGTTCCAAATTCCTTTAATATTTGGTGGCGACTCCGAAAATACATTTTCAAAAAGGATTTTCTACTTTTCTTTTTTGGTCACAAATTCATGCAATGATCTCCCCCATTTTCTCAAAACTTCGCACTTTTTTCCTGCGAGGCGCATTCCGCTTCCCGGCGCCGCCAAGACGGGCAAGGATCTGCGCCACAGGCGTCGATAGGTCTCCCTCACTTTCCCGGTACCTTCAGCTGGCGACTCCGCTGGGGACGAGCATGATTTTTATTATTTTTGAAAAACTAGTTTTTCTTTTATTTTAAAAACATAAAGAAGTGAAGCTTGAAACTTCGAAAACATTTACGCTTTCGATATTTGGGCAAAAGTACGTTGAGTCGAATCCTCCTGATTCAAACCACACCCTTTGAGGAACGGCCCCTAGTAACTCTCGCTTCATAAGCGAGGTGACTCTGACACACCGCTCTCTCACCCTCCACGATTACAAGTACGGCATCCGTACAAACGATCGTAACTACCAAACTCGAACGCTCTAGGGCCCGTCTTGAATGCACACCTAAGACGTGTGTAGTCTTGCGGGTGCCCCTACCGAAACGTTAAGGGAATGACCGGAGGGAACCTTACCCTATAAGCCAAAAACCTGTGTTTATATGTACAAGTGTGAAGCTATAGTACCCTCACTATAGTCGTCTTTCAAAACCTTTTCATGCAAAAACATTTCCTAGGCATTATACATTTAAAATACGTCCATTTTGAAAATTCATTTTTAAACTTTTTTCAAAAAGGTCATACTTTTAAAAAACACGCCGTTAGGCTCTTTGACCTATAGTCATTTGAGTTTGATAAATAAAATGCCAGTGCATTTAAAACCGATCCAGGATAATCACTAGATCCCAGATCTTTTTCAAAACGTAAATGAATTATGCGACTGACGTATCGTCATAATACATTTATTGCAAAAAAATTTCATAGAGCAAAAACCCGTAAATGTCAATGCATTTCGGAGATTTTAAATGAAATTAACCTTCAGTACGTTAGAATTAGCTCTAAGTCGAGTGACTCCTTAGTCATCCCGATTTAATCTTTTTCCTCAAAAAAAAACCAAAAACGCGGGCTCGTTCAGATGCGAACCCGTTGATTTAATTTTGAATCAAGTGACCTGTCGTCATTTTGATTTAATTCCCTGAGTCACACGTAAAAGGCGAACAAGTGATCGCCTTTTACCCAATTTTAACATCCTCAGATCGACTAGCCTATCGCTACTTCGGTTTGATCCTTTTTTTATGGTGATGATAAACCCCTAGCAACATACCGCTAAACTGGGTTAATCGGACTACGATCATAAAAATTTTCCTACCTCGAGATTAGGGACGTGTCAACATGCCCCTACCTCAAAAGCTTCCTGTGTCTTTTAAGCTAAAAACACGAGTCGAGTCATGCACCCACTTTTTTTTACCTCTTTGTTTTTCTTCTTTTGTGAATGCGATTTTTCATTGAGTCTTTTCTTCCTTTTTAGAGTCACTAAAGGTTTGAAAACTTTGTCAGGTCCACTCACTGAAAAACCCTGAACACCCGGCTCGCAAACACAATATGAATTTCCGTTTCAACCTCGCAAGTGACGAAGCTGCCCTTCCACCACCTCCTCCGCTAATGACGATCACCGAACACGTAAGGCTGCTTGACCACAAGATAGCCAACCTCGCCGCCCTATTCGAGCATCTGGCCGCCATGCAGAAGATCGAAACCGATAAAAACGCTAGACTATTCGCCGAGGAGTCTGCTCGACACATCAAGAGGATTCGATCCCTAGAAGATGAAATCCACAAGTACAAACTGGCCAAAACTGCAGATCATGGTCGCCAGGGCAATACTCCTCGAACCACGACCACGGCTGAACCCTTTAACACTGCAAACCCGAAGGCAACAGCAGCGCAACCGATTTTCCTAGCACAACCCACTCCTGCTGTACCCAGGTCATCACCAGTTGGGCCTTTCTCATCACAACAGCGACGGAGGTTCGACCCCCTCTTCATGTCCTACTCAAAGGCATTGGGAAAGCTCGTAAAGAAGAACATTCTGCATCTCCCCAAGCCCACCAGTGAACCACCTGAGGATAAGAAACCACTATCATGGCACGAAGACTCGTACTGTGAATTCCACAGGGGGAAAGGACATGACACTGAGAACTGTTTCCGCTTGAAGAACGTAATCCAAGACATGATTGACAACGAGACGATCGACAAGCCAAGCATAGCTCCTAAACCAACAGTCCAGCATAGCACGCCCCGTTCTCACCCCATTTTCGTAGGAACGCATCCCATCCTCAATCATCCCCTCCTGGCTCCCACAAGCGATCACGAGGTCAACGTCCTTTTCGACAGCATCAACAACGGTAGCGACATTGATCGCATTCGCCAAGCTAGGACAAGAACGGAACCAAGGCATGAGGACAGGAAAGGAATCTTCACCCCGATCCCTCATCAACATCCCCTCAGACAGTCCGACGGCCACAATAAAGCTCCTCACCCCCAACATCCGTATCAGTCTCCTTTAGAGCTACAAATACCGCCAGGATTCCCTCCCAAACGCACAAGCAAAGGCAGAGACAAGAGCATAGTCAAGGATATGACTAACCTACCTATAACCAACGACCCTTCCTTAGACACGACATGGCGTAACACCAGAGATATCCTCCCAAAGACAAGTCATTAAGCGCATCATCCGGATTGGCTACCAGCGCCATAACTTTCTCCCACGCAGACCTGCCATCCTTCCAAGACCCGCACAACCCAGCACTCTACATAACCGTAGAGTGCCGTAACATGATACTACCCGTTACTCTCATCGACAATGGCTCCGCGATCAACATCCCGCTTCTAACAATGACCTCAAGCTAGGACTAAGAAAGCGATGTCACCCCTTGCTCCAACAACATAAGAGCATACGACGGTACCTCCCGCAGCATAGAAGGTGTCATATCACTACCCATCGTGATAGGACTCATCGAGACAAAAACCCAATTCCAACTCATGGACATTCCCCCGGCATACAATATGTTACTAGGAAGGACATGGATTCACGCTACCGGGGCCATAACATCAACTCTCCACCAAAAGGTTAAAATCCCTTTTTACAACGAGGTCATCACCATAGAAGCCTCAGATTTCCGAGCCGCCCTCCGACAACTGAAGCTCGAAGAAGAAGCCACCCAATCTACCGACGACTCGGGAAGTCCCAATTCAAGCGTCTACACCTAGAGTCTAGGATCCTGCGTCATCATGACGCCATTTTTCTAAAACGGCTATTATAGTAAGTCTCAGTAAGAACTAGAGTCATTAAGGTTATCCAAAGCTCCCTCGTCTGAGCTATCTTCAAATGTAACCGCTTGTGATAACATTAATAACATGAAAGTTTTTGATTACTCTTTGCCTCATTTAAAATCTACGCATTCCAATGATCACGATAAATCTAAACTAAAAAACATTGCATTATATAGATACATTGCAAGCATTGTCTCAAAACCCGAACAGGACCCCATCATTGAAGACACAACAACCATAGACATAGGCACGCCCGAAGAGCCTCAAGAACTGCAACTGGGGGCTTCACTAAGCACAGAAAAAAGGGCCACATACACCAAGCTCCTCGCAGAGTTTAAGGACGTCTTTGCCTGGTCATATAAGGACATGCCCGGCATAGACCGCGAGATAGCTGAACACCGCATCCCGATCAAGCAAGGTTCCAGACCCGTCAAACAGAAACTACGACGCATCAAGCCAGAATGGTCTCTCATGGTCAAAGAAGAGATCGAAAAGCAACTACAAGCTGGATTCATCCGAGTCATTGAATACTCTGATTGGGTCTCCAACATGGTTCCAGTCATGAAGAAGAACGGCAAAATACGAGTATGTGCCGACTTTCGAGACCTAAACAAAGCCTGCCCAAAAGACGATTTCCCACTACCTCACATGGACATCCTAATCGACAACACAGCAGACCACGCCTTACTGTCATTCATGGATGGATATGCGGGATACAACCAAATCAAGATGGCAGCAGACGACATGCCAAAAACCACTTTCGTAACCCCCTGGGGAACATATTGCTACACAGTCATGCCATTTGGGCTCATAAATGCCGGCGCTACCTACCAACGTACCGCCACCACCTTGCTCCACGACATGATGCATAAGGAGGTCGAGGTATACGTCGACGACATGATCGTGAAGTCAAAGGAAAGGGACAACCACGTCACAAACCTTCGGAAATTCTTCACCCGAATTAGGCAGTATAAGATGCGACTAAACCCACAGAAATGCACCTTTGGGGTCACATCAGGCAAGTTGCTGGGTCACATAGTAAGCCAGCGCGGGATCGAAATAGATCCGACCAAAATCAAGGCAATAATGGGTATGAAACCACCAAGCAACATCGACGAAATAAGGAGCTTTTTGGGACAAGTCCAATCTTCAAAAAATTGAAGAAAGAAGAGCATACGAAATGGGACGACGATTGTCAACAAGCATTCGACAAGGTCAAGAGCTTGCTCACAAATCCACCCGTTCCGGTACCCCCACAAAAGGACTTGCCCCTATCGCTATACTTAATGACCACGCCAAACGCTATGGGTGCCATGCTCGCCCAAGAAGTCAACAACGAAGAACGGGCCATCTACTACATCAGCAAAAAGTTCCACGATTACGAAACTCGGTATGAACCAGTCGAGAAAAGCTGCCTCTCGCTTGTCTGGGCAACCAAAAAGCTCAGGCACTACCTACTCACTAGTACAATAAGAGTCTACTCCCTAATGGACCCCCTCAAGTACCTATTTGAAAAACCAGTCCTAAATGGGCGTATGGCCAGATGGACTCTACTCCTCGCCGAGTATGAACTCAAATACCTCCCTCTGAAAGTGATCAAGGGAAGAGCAGTTTCCGACTTCCTTGCAGAAAATGCTATCATCGAACAACCCATGATCGATACAATGTCATTCCCTGACGATGAAATCTTTGCCATAGAAAAGGAATACTTGCAATTATACTTTGACAGAGCATCAAACTACCGCGGCTACGGAGTAGGAATACTCTTAATATCCCCAAATGGTGACCATACTCCGCTCTCGATCAAGCTCGATTTTAGCGTCACAAACAACGCCGCAGAATCTGGTTGCATTTACGGCCATGACGCCATCGCCCTCAAAATAAAGAACCTACGGGTGCATGGAGATTCATTCCTCATCATAAATCAAGTGACCGGGGCATGGAAGATCATGAGCGAAACCCTCACCAAATACCAAACAAAAGTACAAAAACTCCTAACCAACTTCGACAGCATCGAATTTTACCACCTCCCAAGGGAAGAAACCAGTTTGCCGACGCACTGTCAAAACTCTCATCCCTCCTCAACATGCCACCAGACATGAAGTTACTACCCATCATCGTCGAAAGACGTAACGAACCAGCATACATCCATACCATCGACCTGGACGAAGCCGAGCAGACAGAGCCTTGGTTTCAAGCCATAATCAACTACAAAACAGACAACACTTATCCACCCGACACCGATAAACGTGGACAGAGAGCTATCAGACTCCTAGCTTCCCAATTTGTGCTAGAAATGGGATAATTACTCAAGAAAACACCACAAGGGACGCTGCTCATATGTGTCGACTACAAGAAGGGGCAGGAAATCGTCACGCAAGTCCATGATGGCGAATGCGGACCCCACATGAACGCTCGAGCACTCTGCAAACAGATTCTACGGCTAGGATGGTATTGGACGACCATGGAAGCAGACTGCATCCAATACGTCAAGCACTGCCACAACTGCCAAATTTTCAGCAACGTCCAACATGTACCACCTTCACCACTATACAGCCTAACCTCACCCTGGCCCTTTTCAACCTGGGGCATCGACGTGATAGGAAAAGTCCACCCCATCGGAGCAGGAGGACACTGTTTCGTGCTAGTGGCAATCGACTACTTTACAAAATGGGTAGAAGCAGCATCTTTTCGAACCCTCGGCTCCAAAGAAGTCGCCAAATTCATCCAGACGAACATCATATGCCGATATGGCATACCCCATGAGTTCATCAGCGATCAAAGCTCGCACTTTCAGCGCGAGACAGAAGCTATACTCACAAAATACAACATCCAACATCACAAATCCTCGCCCTATCGACCCCAAACCAATGGAGCCGTTGAAGCAGCAAACAAGACGGTCGTCACCATACTCGAGAAAATGATCGACAGTTGCAAAGATTGGCCCAACAAGATACCATATGCATTATGGGGATACCGCACTACCATTCGCACGCCCACAGGCATGACCCCATATTTCCTCACCTATGACATGGAAGTCGTCCAACCAGTGGAAATAGAAATACAGTCTCTACGCATACTAATGGAAAGTAGCATCCCAGAAGCAGAATGGGCCCGTGAACGGTACGAACAACTCATCCTCCTGGATGAACGCCGACTGCATTCCCTGAGTACCGTACGGATGTACCAAGCCCGACTACAACGAGCATTCAACAAACGAGTTAAGCCATGACACATAAAAGTAGGTGATCTCGTACTAAAGTCAGTCCGAGCACCACTTCCAATCGACCCACGAGGAAAATTCAAGCTTAACTGGGCTGGACCCTACCTCGTCAAGGAAATCTTCACAGGCGGAGCAGTAAAACTAACCGACTTGGACGGTCAAGAGTTTAACCTAGCAACGAACCTCGACCAGCTCAAAAAGTACTACCCTTAAAAATACCTTGCAATGTATCTATAAAATGCGAAATTTTCTAAAAATCAATTCATGGACCGACATGTCCTTAAACATGTTCATGGACCGGCATGTCCTTAAACATGTTCATGGGCCGGCATGCCCCTAAACGTGCACTCTCTCTACAAAAATCAAAAACACAATTCATGGGCCGGCATGCCCCTAAACATGCATCCATCAAACACAATTCATGGGCCGGCATGCCCCTAAACGTGCACATTCACCACAAAAAGCAAACACAACTCTTGGGCCGGTATGCCCCTAAACGTACACTTCCGAACTACGCCGGTTTGATTCCATTTTTCGTGGATACGTAGGCAGCTTTGCAAAAAGCACAACCGATATTCAACACAAAATGACGCGTCCAAAGCTTAAAAAGGCTAAGGACATAGTCAACACAAAATTCGTCTTTTAAACCTAAAGGGTTAAAAAGGATAACATTCAACACAAAACGACAAACCCAAAGCTTAAAAAAGTCGAGGGAATAGTCAATACAAAAATTTCCTAAAAACCATGCTTGCATTCTAAACCTTTGAAAAGAGATTAGAGCCAAGGAATTTCACACAGAATAACAAGCAAAATGAGGCAAAGTCGTAAATAAAAACCTGATTTTTTATTAATCTTAAAAAGAACGGTTACATTTTGGATTTTTCAGACGTAGGAGCATAGACTACACTAACAAACACTACAATATATTACAATACAAATCCCGGCATGTACATCGGGTTTAGGATAGATAATATAGTACATAGTACAACATAATACAACATAATATGAACATAATACTAACAAACCAACAACAAAACCACACTAGATTCCCTTAAACCACCGAACCTTTCGACTGAGCGGGGAAGAACCAACCCTCAACCCCTGCGGCGATCCCCAACATTACCATGACGACCTGGAGCACCCGGCCCTGGTATGCGACGACGACCAAACACACACTCCGCCGCTGAGAGAGGCGCCGAGCTCGAAGCATCACCCCCACCTCTGTTACGTCCAAAGCGGATCGAGTCATAGGCAGACGTCGGCGGAGGCTCGTTAAGCTCTAAGGCACGAAGACGAGCCCTCTCATGAACACTTTCAGCAACGGTCCATTTAACATAGGCTCTCGATACCCGGATCGTCCCAGCAGTACCAGCCACAAGCCCACTCATCAGTCACCTGGTTATTCAACACAACCATGTCCTGCACCTTCATGTCCTGGCCAGGGATGAACTGTGCATACCCTATCTGTCGCCTAACTCGCAGAGGGTGGATGTAAACGCCCATCTCAAACCCACATAAGAGAACTCCGGAGGGACCATCGCCATCGCGCTACCGCCACGTCAACTATCCCCACCACGGGCAACCAACGGATAGCACATGACCTCACAAACTCGGGGAAATAGTCGATGGGGCGTTAAATGCGGACCGACCACCGCATGTAACGGCTGGTAATGCCTCCTGCGACATACTCAACATCGAAGCCGAAGTCGTTCAACACATTCAGACGCTCCATCAACCACAACTGGAGGATCAAGGGACATCCTCGGTACGCATGCTCCCTATTGAATGCCCGGTCATCCAATCCAAGGATCGTCTCCGCCAGAATTAGAGCAGAGGGATTGCAACCTATTTCCATCTGCTCCACAACGGCAATTAAACGCGGGTCTCCCAACAACTCCTCGGATATAGAGTCCGGGAACATGTAGCAGTGTACCAAGCAAAAGGCCAAAGCCCTCCTCCTGGCCACAGCAGAGATATGCCCATTCTCGTCATTCCTAAACCATTGACACAAGCGATGGAGGTTGACACGGCTCCCAACAAATAGTTCTTCCACCTCGTCCCGGGTCATCTGGAGGTAGTTCTGAACTTGCCTCTTATAGCCAAACTCCTGCCTGACGCATACCGGCAAGCTAATGCGCACCCACCCACCAATGGCTCCAAATTCCTCAACTAGAGGGCAAACCTCTCCGCAAGGAAAGCGGAACACGTGAAGGCTTGGATCCCAATACTCAAGACAAGCGTCCAGGAACTCGTACTCCATTCGAACCTGCCTTAGCCCACGAAATACGCCAACTCCGCAATCTTTCAAAAGCTTCTTCTCGATACCCGACAAGGACGCACACCAACGGCGCAAGTTCCCTTCAAAATTCTCCATAATTCGACAAATGTTCCGTAAATATTCTGAATATTTTCGGAAAATCGAGAATGGGAAATGAAAGGATGAGTGAAATGAGTTAACCTAGCCCTCCTTTTATAGCCGAGATTTGCAAAACGAAATACAACACAAAAACTTAAGCCCTAGTGAACAAGCGATTAAAATAAATCAAAGAAAAACCACAAAACAAAAATGCAATCGCCTGTAAACAGGCGATTAAAAGTAAAATCGCCTGTTTACAGGCGATTTTCTTTTTCTTTTCTGACAAAATTATTCGATTTCTTACACTTCTTACACACCTATACCCTAATTTTTTAACTTATTACCCCCTATTACTTTTTACCGACCTCTTGGTCGACATGTACGGTCCCATCGCGTCGTCTCGATTTGCGTGATCGACTCCCGTCTTTCGTATTTTTCATTTTTCACAAAACACGATAATCACACAAGAAAAAAAATAAATAAAAAATAAACACAACACAAAATACGATTTTCGCATTCACAATTTTCGCCTCAAAACATCGTTTTAGCTCACATTTTTAATGTCAAAAACGTCTTTTTTACGAGCCTAAAATATTTTTCTAAACAGCATTTTTCAAAACTCCACATTTGCTTTTAGTTTGGTCATTAGCGAGTCAGTCTCAATCGAGACATATATATATATATATGCTTTTACGACTAACAATGTTTTGCAGGTACGCTCGGCAAGCAAATACGCGAGGATTTCAGACCCGACTACGACACAGGAATGCATTTTTCGCAACAAGACAAAATAACCAAATCATACCCGTAAACACCCACAAAACCACAAACCAACCAAACACAAGTCCCAATACATAAACCATTACAAAAAAAATATACTAATATGTAGGTTTATATCCGTATATAGAACTTAAAATTCACAGGATTATAATGAAAAATTTTATAAGATTAATGGTCATAAAATAGAAATTGCATAACATAATAAAAGAATAAGAATTAACCTTTTAATCCTTATGAATTGGCCTAAGATCAATACCAAAAATATGGTATCTCCTAATAATCTCACCCAAGATGTATTTGTGATATGCCCTTCAATTGCTAGAAGAAATTAGAGGAGAAAACTGATTTTCTCTCTAGGTTTTTGTGTTGTGTGCTATGTAGAATTGTAATTAGGTTAGATGAGATTTAGGAGGATGATTAGGTTAAGTAGAGAAGAAGGAAACAACTCCCTCATCTACCCTAAACCAACCGTCCAAAATAGTGGGTGAGTGGACTTTTCCACTTCTAAATTTCAAGCCCAAATTTAATTAAAAGATTAACCCATTTAATTAGTTTTCTTTGGCTTTTAATATATAATGTAATTATAATATCCTTATATTATAATGAATCATAAATATCCTTATATTTATAATTTACTAATTTATTATAACTGTTTATAATAATTAGCCTACATTATACGTAATAATTAAATATAACCTTTTATATTCAATTCACGAATTACAGCTAATTCCTCTCATCTAATATTATTTAATCATTATTAAATAATACATTTGACTAACCTCTTAGTCATATTCGACTAACCGCTTAGTCCACAACACTGACTAACCATTTAGTCATTAAATAAGGCATCGATATGATTATTTTCTCAAATAATCACATCTCTCAAACACATCCTTTAGGTGTGACTCTTAGGGACCAGTTGATCACCGCCATCTGTATGACAATAACGTCAAACTTATCTAGCAAGCCAACCGTTATTGATAAACGTTAATCAACTGACTAAATACGAAATGTACCCTGTGTACCTTTAGAGATTTATTTATGTTATTGCACTAACTGTGGAGGACACTAACCCCAACAATCTCCCACTTGTCCGTACAAGTGTAGGTGCGATAACCGATTCTCATATCCATAATAAATTTCTCCCACTCAATGTAAACTAATTTGCAAAGTCCGTACTTTCAAAGGTCGTAGTTCACAAGCGATCAGTATCAAGAGTGGTTTCCCCGACTAGAGAGTAACTTAACTGATAAACGAATCAATATTCGAGCATGGCCATGCATTTTCAGTTACAGCTCCTCGAGTGGCCCTGAGAATAAATATTATAACTCGATAGAAGTTTGGATATTTCCCTCAACTCGAATCCTGCAGATGTAAGCGCAACATGAAATGACCCAGTGAAAATCTGCTTGGCCTCCTGTTACGGTCGACCGTGAGAAAGAAACCAAAGTCACCCAAAATCTGCCTTAATCTCAAGAGACAGTCGATAGTCAAAAGAATCGACTCTAGGAACACTATGGATGTCCTATCCACGACCCGGCACCTAATGTTCTGAAACATTTAGGACTCCATGTAGTCGTCACAAAAATGTCCTGCGCGATTTCAGTAAACCCGCATCTGTGATCGATCAGTCAACAGTTTGACTTATGGCTCGTTGAACCCACCATCAATCGACGTCACAAAATAATTGCCTGAGTTATCAGCTCGTGTAGGCGATTACGGACCAATACAAATATAATGTTATCCAGTTCACTTTGTGGTGTTCAAAGTTGTCCGTACAATCCACATGGAAAAACAAAATATATAAAACAAAACGATGATGTTATAAATAGTATATGAAAAAGATACATTTATCTAATCCACGTCAAGTACTAGTATAACCAGGAACACGTTTAATTCTCATGAATATAACATGCCCATCATGCTTATCATATACCGACGTACAAATCTAGACTAGTTGCCGGACTTGAGGCTCTTCAGCCTGGAAGATGGCACCTCTATTAACATAATAGACGGTGATAGTGTCATTCGAACTAGGAGCTACAGTTAGTCCTTGTAAGAACTGACGCATCCATACAGCTTCCCTTGCAACTAAATAGCATAGTACTCGGACACAGTCGTAGAATCTACTATAACACTATATTTTGGAACTTTCCAGCTGACCGCGTCACCATAAAGAGTAAAGACGAATCCGAGTTGAGATATCGAGTCATCTCGATTCGTGTGGAAGTTAGCGTCTGCGCAACTGATTGCGCATAGCCTTATAGCACCTCCATAAGTCAATACCCATTTCAGATGCCACGTCTGCACGTGAACACATTATGGCATACATGATCGATCCAACTACCGAAGCATAAGGAACATGACTTGGTCATACTGAATCTCTCAAGAATCTTATCTATATAAGACTCCTGACTGAGGGATAACATCCGTCGTGATCTATCTCTATAGATACGGAGCCCCAAAATTATTTGTGCCTCACCCAGATCCTTCATCTGGAAATGGTTCTTTAACCATACTTTCACCGAAGTTAAGAGAGGTGTGTCATTCCCAATCAAGAGTATGTCATCGACGTACAGTATTGGGAAGACAATCTTGCTCCCACTCGACTTGATATATAGGCATGGTTCCTCGACCGATCGAGTGAATCCATTCTCCTTTATCACTTGGTCGAAGCGATGATTCCAACTCCCTGAAGCTTGCTTAAGTCCATAGATGGAACGCTGAAGCTTGCAAACCTTCTTAGGATTTTCAGGATCAGTGTAACCTTCGGGTTGTACCATGTACAACTCCGCCTCCAAATAACCGTTTAAGAAGGCGGTTTTCACGTCCATTTGCCAAATTTCATAGTCATGAAAGGCGGCAATCGCTAAGAGTATCCGAATGGAACGAAGCATGACTACGGGTGCAAAGATCTCATCATATTGCAACCCTTGCACTTGAGTGAAACCCTTTGCCACTAGTCGTGCCTTGTATATATCTGGTTGTCCTTCTACAGATCGCTTTATCTTGTAAAGTCATTTGCACTGAAGAGGCCTAGCCTTATCAGGTAAGTCAACAAGATCCCATACATCGTTCTCGTACATAGAGTCCATCTCGGATTGCATGGCTTCTTGCCATAGCTTTGAGTCAGAACACGTCATGGCACCTTTATAGGTTACGGGTTCGTTACTCTCAAGGAGTAAAACGTCGTCTCTCCCATTCTCCTCAACCATACCGATGTATCTATCTGGAGGAATGGAGAGTCTACCCTACCTTCTGGGTTCCAGGGAATATTAACCGCAGCAGACGAAGAAGGAACAGTTTCCTCCATTGGTTGCTCGGTTGTTGGTTCTGGAATCTCCGATAGATCGAAGGTTCTATTACTTCTCTTGTCCTCGAGAAACTCTTTCTCTAAGAACTTCGCACTAGCCGCAACAAAAACTCGTTGTTCGGTTGGCGAATAGAAATAATGACCAAACATTCCTTTTGGATAACCAATAAAGTATGTCTTGACCGATCGCGGGCCGAGCTTATCCTCGTGTCTCCACTTGACATAAGCCTCGCACCCCCAAACCCGAATAAAGGACAAGTTAGGGACCGTTCCCTTCCATAACTCGTATGGAGTCTTGTCTACAGCTTTAGTCGGACTTCGGTTAAGTATAAGAGCAGCTGACAAAAGAGCATAGCCCCACAATGAGTCAGGTACAACCGTGTGACTCATCATGGATCGAACCATATCAAGTAATGTTCGATTCCTGCGTTCGGACACACCATTCAGTTGTGGTGTTCCGGGTGGAGTTAACTGTAATACTATCCCGCGGTCTTTCAGGTGTCGATCAAACTCAGTTGAAAGATATTCGCCACCACGATCTGAACGTAGTGCTTTTATCTTTCTATCCAGTTGGTTCTCAACCTTATTCTGGAATTCCTTGAACTTGTCGAAGGACTCACTTTTATGCTTCATTAAGTAGACATAACCATATCTACTCAAATCGTCCGTGAAAGTGATAAAATACCTATAGCCATCTCTAGCGTTGATTGACATAGGTCCACATACATCAGTATGTATAAGTCCTAATAGGTCAGCAGCGCGCATTCCAACACCTTTGAAGGAAATTCGAGACATTTTGCCTATAAGACATGATTCACACGTGCCAAAAGTTTCATAGTCAAATGGGGCAATTGTCCCATTATCAATGAGCTTTTCCACGTGTTTCTCATTCATGTGTCCCATACGGCAATGCCATAGATATGTTTGATCTTGTCACCAACCTTTGCTTTCTTGTTACTCACATGCATTATATCTGTGGTTTGATCTAAAACATAAATTCCGTTCATGGAAACTGCTTTACCATAAATCATATCGTTTAAAGAGAAAATACAGCTATTATTCTTTGAAACGAAAATCCGTCTTTATTAAGCACGGATACAGAAATAATGTTTTGGATAAACTAGGTACATAGTAACAGTTATTCAGTAATAACTCAAATCCACTTGGGAGTTGGATTACATATGTTCCTACTGAAACGGCAGCAACTCTTGCTCCATTCCCCACTCGCAGGTCTACATCATGCCTTGCTAGAGATTTGATGTTTCTTATACCCTATAAATGATTACACAGATGAGAACCACAACCAGTATCAAGTACCCAAGTTCCGAAACTTGCATGGTTAATCTCAATCATATGAATAAACGAAGACATACCAACAGGAATGACGTGGCCTGCTTTTATGTCCTCAAAGATACACGGGCGATTCGCCTCCAATGCCCAGACTTGTGGCAATGGTGGTACTCCATGCTCTGCTTCGCTTTTGCCTTGCCTTGTGAGCTACCGCTAGACTCACCAGGCCCACTCTTTGCAATCACTGGCTTCTTAAACTTTGGTTTTCCTACAGTTAGGTTAGCCGGAGCCTTACCCTTACCCTTCTTGTTGCCAATCATGAGAACATCTTGTTTCATGCTCCCACTCAACTTCAGATCACTCTCCTGCATGCGAGGAGTGAGTGAAGCTCATGCAGACTTTTCTGCATGTCATTCATGTAATAGTTTGCCCTAAAGAGGGCATACCCATCATGAAGAGAGTGGAGCACTCAATCAATGATGATCTTCTCATCGATCTTGCAACCAAGCTCCTCCAATTTCTCTACGTTCTTGATCATGTCGAGAAGGTGTGGACCAACCGGTTGGCCCTTCTGGAGTCTAGCTTCAAAGAAACGAGTGGTATACTCGTAACTCTAGATTTTCGGTGCTTTCGAGAATTCTTTTTGTTAGGGTGGTGAAAATCTTGTTTGCACCTTGGGTATTGAATCGTCTTTGCAAATTGGATTCCATTGCATAGATGAGTACGTTCTGTAACGCACCCGCCTCCATCATGAAATCATTGTAAAGATAGAGTTCATCTCGCTCCTGCATCGGGAGCTGGTTTAGTCGGCAGTGGCTCAGTCAAGTACTTGAGCTTACCGTCAGCAATGGCGGCATTCCGTAATGCGGCCTCCCAATCAGAAAAGTTGGACCCATCACTCTTCAGTCGAGTGGACTGATTCATGCTGTCCATAAAAATTCTAAGCCATGATTCGCGTGTTAGTGTGGCACTTGGCATTGGTTCGTCAGTACGTACAGCCAATTGTTATAGTAGTTATATCTGTATATAACGAATTCGATACTGTGAAAAGAAAGAAGTAGAGAGAAAACATCGTTTTAAAGGTTTAAGTCGAAAACAATAACATTTTAATGCAATGACTCGTGCACTCATATAATCGACCTCCCTCGAGAATTATATAAATGATCCCAAGACTCAATTTCTTTAAATTGATAAGCTAACTGTTTAGCTAATTCTACTGTTAGAATTTCTTGGTCGATAGATTTCAGTAAATCCTATCTATTAGTCCATCATAACTACGAGATATTACTCGAACTATAATGTTGAGGTAAACTAAGTCGACAACCACTACTTACCCAACGTAGAAGGGGTCATAGTATGCCTACCGACGAAGAAGGGATTCATAGTGGTACGACTCATAAAGACTAATTCTCAATTTCAGATTTTAGAGGAAGGTCCCATCAACTCATTTTAATTCATTTTAAGTGAACTAATATCTAGCATTTTCGTGAATGATTAAATCGAGGTGATAGCCCAAACAATTGACATCCGTATGTCTATGATCTAGGATGCAACAATATGATCCATTTTCATGCATATTAGGTGGTTTGGTTTTAGTTTAGGCGGAATATGATGCTACTACCTAACATGAATGCAATAAAAACGGTAAAGGAAAAACGCAAAAAGAAAAACACCTAGTGTGGCCTATCCCTATGAAAATAAAGACAAAACAAAGTGGAATCCATCTATGGACCCTAAGCAAGTCTTCATTTTTCATCTTGGGCTTTAAGTGGGAGTCCATCTTGAATCTTCAACTTGAATCTTCTCAAAATTACATTTTTGAATTACAAAAATAAACCTATTTACATTCTAATTCAAAATATGCCAAAATTAAAAATATTACAAAATTGGAGATTCGAGATCTCAAAAATACAACCAAAATTGTGTTTCCTTCATTACGAAAACACAACTTTCTAAGGCCACACTAGTAAATTACAACCGTTTGTACATAATTAATGCGTAAAATAAAACCATTCATTCATTCATTCAAAAATAGCATCAACTAAACATAAATAATAACAATGCATACAATTGATTATTTATCCAAACCACCTCTTTTAGAATGATTATCATTATGCAACAATTCCTTAATTGTTCATAATATCTTAATCAAAATAATAATCCAAATCAATTTATATTATCATTATAACATAAATTAGATTTCAAAAAAAAATATCTTAAACCCTTTTTAAAATATTAGGTATCATAATTATTATGAACTGCTTCATAATCTCACAAAATATATTATCCTTATAATATATTAAAATATAGTAAAACAATAATATCCAAAAAAAAAAAAAACTAAAACCGGCCAAAAATAAAACAAAACAATTATATATATATATATATATATTAAGATTTTCAGCCAAATTCAAAAAGACAAAAAAACAAAAAAAACGTTTTTTTTTTTTTTATTATTATTAATGATATACGGCCAATTAAAATTACCAAAAAAAATTATAATTCGGCCAATCAAAAGACAATTGAATTAAACTGATTTAATTCGATTATGTTATAATTAGATCAATCCTAACTCAATTTTAATCCGTATTAAACATTGATTTAAGAGATTCAAACTAACCTTTTAGATTAAACATCTTAAAACTGATAGATCTAATTAATAACAACAAGATATGTTCATTAACATACACAAATTTGGTCCTTTCATGTTTTAATTCAATCAGTATTAAATCAAAACCTATACAAAATCATATATTATAGTTTTAACATCTTAAAACATTGATAAATATGAATCAAATAGACCAAATTAAGCCAAAATTAAAACAAAACTTACGGCCTACAACCCAAGATTAATACGGCCAAAAAGTCAAACTTGATAAAATCATGCAAAATCAATCTAACTACCACTTGCGGCCAACTTAACAAACTAGTTTTAAGATCATGGATGAACAATCCAATTAATAAAACATACGGCCAATAATACATTAAACTTGATTTATGATTATGCAAAATCATCCAATTAATCAAAAACCATACGGCCAAGTGGATAAATTGATTAAAATTTATACAAAATCGATTTTAATGAAAACCTTATAAAAATTTCATGTGCCCTAAGGCTCTGATACCAATTGTAGGTTTATATCCGTATATAGACCTTAAAATTCACAGGATTATAATGAAAATTTTTATAAGATTAATGGTCATAAAATAGAAATTGCATAACATAATAAAAGAATAAGAATTAACCTTTTAATCCTTATGAATTGGCCTAAGATCAATACCAAAAATATGGTATCTCCTAATAATCTCACCCAAGATGTATTTGTGATATGCCCTTGAATTGCTAGAAGAAATTAGAGGAGAAAACTGATTTTCTCTCTAGGTTTTTGTGTTGTGTGCTATGTAGAATTGTAATTAGGTTAGATGAAATTTAGGAGGACGATTAGGTTAAGTAGAGAAGAAGGAAACAACTCCCTCATCTACCCTAAACCAACCGTCCAAAATAGTGGGTGAGTGGACTTTTCCATTTCTAAATTTCAAGCCCAAATTTAATTAAAAGATTAACCCATTTAATTAGTTTTCTTTGGCTTTTAATATATAATGTAATTATAATATCCTTATATTATAATGAATCATAAATATCCTTATATTTATAATTTACTAATTTATTATAACTGTTTATAATAATTAGCCTACATTATACGTAAAAATTAAATATAACCTTTTATATTCAATTCACGAATTACAGCTAATTCCTCTCATCTAATATTATTTAATCATTATTAAATAATACATTTGACTAACCTCTTAGTCATATTCGACTAACCGCTTAGTCCACAACACTGACAAACCATTTAGTCATTAAATAAGGCATCGATATGATTATTTTCTCAAATAATCACATCTCTCAAACACATCCTTTAGGTGTGACTCTTAGGGACCAGTTGATCACCGCCATCTGTATGACAATAACGTCAAACTTATCTAGCAAGCCAACCGTTATTGATAAACGTTAATCAACTGATTAAATACGAAATGTACCCTGTGTACCTTTAGAGATTTATTTATGTTATTGCACTAACTGTGGAGGACACTAACCCCAACATAATATTCATAATACAAGTCCAGTATATATACAAGTCCAAGCCTACTGCGAATGGTCACGACGCCAGAAGACAAAGACGCAGCGAGTCGATCTCAAGACGCTCTGTCCAGCTCCTCTGCGTGCCGACCCTCTAGCTCTGCCCGGACTCTCGCCAGCTCCTCGGCATGCGCAGCCTCCATTTCGACGCATCTCGCCCCTCCTCGTACGACCTCGCTAACTCAAGTCGAGCGTCGGCCGCCTCCCTCTGAGCCCTGCAAGCATCAACCACCTTCTCGTTCACGACCGCTCTCCACCGGTTCGCCGCCCGCCACAACCTCCTGTGCACCTCAGCCGTCACCTGCCACGACACGAGACATACATTTAGCTTTCCAACCTGGGGGCTACACTCAAAAACTGCTTCCACAAGAGTTTGACTAATGATTTTACAATACAATCTTACTCAAACTGGGGGCTATAATCAAAAACCGCTTCAACAGAGTTTGACTAATGATTTTACAATAAAATCTTACTCAAACTGGGGGCTATAATCAAAAATCGTGTCAACAGAGTTTGACTAATGATTTTACAATAAAATCTTACTCAAACTGGAGGCTATACTACATAATACTCATGCTGTACGAAGAAGAAAGTGAATACCTTTTTCACGCGCGGATCCCACCTCTCCAGGCCCGCATCGGTCACCACGGACATAGACGCAGGCAACACAATCGAATCTTTGGCGACCTGCGTGCACGACCAACAGATCCTCGACGAACGGAGGAGGCTGGAACTCAAGATCAGGATCACGTCGCTACAAAACAAAAACAGGGTAAATTTTTGCTTTAAAAAAAAAAAAAAAAAAAAAAAAAAAAAACGCAAAAAAAGGAAAAAACAACAAAACATACCTCGATCACAGCGTCAGCAAGGGCATGCTGTGCCCAAGTCACGTAATCCTCGGTACCAGCGGCGGTCGGACTCACCTCATGATACACGCCACGGCGTTCGTTAGCGTCGGCGTCTCCACAAACAAAACCGGCGGAGGAGCAGTGCGATGAAGCGCCCACGACCGTCTGCGTGAGACAGACGCTCGCTGAAGTACCGATGCGAGCCGTCTGGTCTCGATATACACCGTCCGTCAAGGGGACCAAAGCGAGCTGCAATCGTCGGAGGGACGCCGGTAAACTTCCTCCAAGGGTCGCGAACGAACTACAAAACAAAACCAAATTATAGACTACAAAAACAAACACAAACCCAAATACGAGCTATAAAAAGGCCAAAGTACAAAACACAAATGCCCTTACCTTATCCACGGTCATCCCGTTGAAGCGCACCCGAGCCGCGTCGTAGTTTAGGCCAATACCTTTCCAATCCGCTGTCGCGTAGGCATGGAAAGCCGGATACTGCGCCTCAACCTTGAACGTGTCCGGAAGCAGAGAGGGGAAGTGAGCGTAGCACCAAGACTGCAAGCAATCAGAATACAACGTTACAAAAGGAAAGCAAAGACAAGATAACAGGACTCTGCAAAATCAAAACTTACCTCCATCAGAAGACCAGGGCCCACGAGAGACACATCTGAATCCTCGTCAATCCGGTCAGGGCGCACCGCGTCCCTCAGATCTGGATCAACGGACCAGAGCGAGAGTAACCCGGTCAAAGTCACCGAGACGTGACATGTCCGACAGGCCATCAAAGACCTGACCGACGCCGCTTCCCCCTTGTCGCCAAAGTGGGTGGCCGTCAGAACCACCACAACCACAGTAATGCCCTCGCTCGGCGCCGCCGAGTAGACCCCTTCTTCTTCCTCTTCCCCTCGAAGAAGTCAGCAAACCAAATAGTCCGGGGCTGAAACGTGTGCTCCTCACCTATCCCACACCGAACCCCGTCACCAATCAACCGTACCACGCGTGGGCTATCAATAGGAGGACGCTCACGTCCCCAGTCAAGCACGCCCTCACCATGAGGCAGCCCCGTGACAACTGCCCACGAAGAAGGAGTCACGCCAACCTCGTAACCAGGCATGTGGAAGGTGTTGGTCGTATCCCAAAACCTATCCAAAGAACGCCCGGCACGCAGGCGCGAGTTCACCCGCTTACCCCGCACCTCCCTCCACTTCTGCACCAGGGGGCCAAAAGCTGTCCCAAGTACTATGTCCCGCTCCTCCTGCGTGAGCCTCCCGTCAAACACGTCGAACACCGTCCGAAACCCAGAGAAGGTCCTCATCGAGCCTAACGGGAAACCGACCTTCACTCGGATCGACAAGTGCTCCAAGCGACTCCAAACCAGAGTCACGCCATCCCAGTCAATGGCCACCTGCGACCACAAGCGTGGACCATGGGGATAATTAGGCCTCTCGCCCAGCTCGTCAACCATCCCCATGAAAACCTCCGTCGCAGCCTCGAAGCTGCGCTGCGTCTGGGCACGACCACCGGCCCTGCCTCGACCTCGCGTGGCCTCGGCCTCGGCTCGCCTCACTTTGCTCCCGAGCCTGGCCTCAACTCGATCCCGACCCTGGCGGCCGCGGCCAGAAGAAGGCGGCACGAGAAGCGTCGGCGGCGGCTGGCGGCGGCAGCGGCGGCGACCTCGGCGATCTCGACCTCGGCAATGGCCTCGGTAGCGATCTCGTCGAAATCCTCATCCTCGTCGCCAAAGACTCCTCCAACTCTGGAAGGATCCTCAGCACGGCTCCGGACCGAGCACGACCACGCCTCCGCGTGACCTCCACAGGGTCTCCCCCTGCTCCAACCTCCTCAAAACACCGTGACCTCGGCTAGTCCGGCCACCACCTCGGCGGCCACGAGCTCGACGTCGTGGCCTCATCGCCGCCTCACCGAAGCCTCATCCACCTTGCGCCGTCATCCTCGGGTTCCTCCGACCGCGACCACGGCCTCTAACCTGGCCCCCTCTAGGAGCCGTAGGCACCCACGGCAGCGGTAATGCGTCCTGCGAAGCCCTGCGGCTCAACGCCCACGACCTGCGCCTCGGCCCCCTCCGAAGCCACAGCGTCCTCCGAAGACCGCCACGACCACGCCCCTGAAAAGACCCTGCAGCTACGCCCCGACCTCCACCACGGCCTCCCCCAGGAGCCTCAGACGTCTCCACAGCAGCGCCCGCCCCTGCAAAGACTCTGAGACGACACCGAGCCCGACTCCCGCCACCAACAGAGACCTCGACGACCCAAAGAAGACTCCACTACCGCTAAGCATCACCGTAAGACCGCCCGCCAACGGCGGCCTCCTCGCACTTCATTAGAAAAGCGCGACTTCGAAGAACGTCACGACCCGCAACACTAACTGACGGCTCAGGACCACCAGGAACAGCACCATGTCCAAAGCCACTCGCAGAAGGCCCAGACGACGCACTGACAGCACCGGCACCACTAGCAGAAAAGGCAGGAGACTCCACAACGGCGCCCTGAAACTCACTCCCTGGCGTCGTAGAAGCTCCAGGCGTCTGAGGAAAAGCTCTCAGCAAGTCCGACTGAGACGGACCTTCAGAAACCTCCAAAGGCGCAGGCATACCTGAAGTAGGAGTATGCTCGTCCCTCAGAACGGTAAAGTCAACGCCAGCCAAGACCCGATCCATGTCACTGGAAGTAGGTACTGAAGGCTTAGGTTCACCTGCACAAGATTCAAGGGCATACTCAGACAACGACAATAGCAGGTCACTCAAGAAAGCAGAAGCAAGCAAAAACGACGGAAATCGAGCATTAAGGCCTACATTATCCACCGATAAGGCCAAAACGGAGCAGAAGCACAGAAAATCAAATTCCATGAAACGTATACGATATATACGTCCTACTCAGTCAAATCAAGAGCAAGCACGCGCAAAAGCAGCAGAGAACTAGCCAAAAGGCGGCGTGCCTTTAACCCAAAAATAGCGTAAAAGGAAAAACACTACGTAAAGCCGTAAACCCACATTTTCCGAGATGCACTCCAACCCATAAATCACAATAAACACGTGCAAAAAATTCCATGCGAAAATGATGTCCCGGACACCTCGACCGAATAGCTTTTACAAAATGCTTACAAACTACAAAAACGGCCTTTTCTTGACCGTAACTCAACCAAAAAGCTCCCACTTCCCACAAAAAAACCCCCTAGCCAACACAAACGACATACATTACCATACATTCCATGAACGGGGCACGAGAAGCGAGGAAAAGCGATTTTTGGAAACCTAGCCTAAACTACAAAAAACGCTCCAAAACACCTCCAAACAACACATTTCCTACAAAACAAAGCCAAGTATGTACCATGCTAGCCATAACAATGCAATACAGAGAATTCGGGCAAGTTTCGGAACCGAAAAATTTCGACCAAAATTTCGGCCCTTATACCAAATCATTCGAAAATCACGGTTTTTAGGCCGTTTTTCGCACACAAGCCACCCAAACCTCCACACAGGCATGCTACAACATTTTCAAAATAACCAAGCCACTCGGGATCGCCTTACGCTTCAAAAACAGAGCACGAGCCCCGACTCTACCCCCTTTTACACGGTTTTCCACCCAAACGAACCGCTTTTCGCGCCCATTTCAACAAAACGAACTCACCAACGCGTCATACTACTAATGGGTAAGCTACACCGAAATTTTGAGCCATTTTCGTGATGTTTTCAAAAATGACCAAGATGCCCTTCTAGTCAAAACGCACGAAAATCGAGGCCACAAGTCGGGTTTTCACAAGCAATCAACAATGGCAGCAACACAAGCCCCATATAACCCCCAAGCATCAAGTTCAAGCAAAGACGAGGGCTAAGATCGAATCAAACCGCCATTTTCGACCTAAACCCTAGAAAACGGTATTCCAAGCTCAAACCGACTCAAACCAAATTCAAAACACGAAAAACCAAGTAAGTTAAGTACGTACCTTGGTCCATGACGAATTGTAGGAGTCGGAAAATCGATTTTTGATCAAGAAAATCGCCAAGACGAGTTTTAGAGGGTTTAGATTTTGTTTTGTTTTTACGGATGAAAATGAGCCAACCCCTCTCTCTCCCGTGTTTTAACCAAGAAACACTGAACAAATATCTAATCGCCTGTGAACAGGCGATTAAAATTTAATTCGCTTTGTTCTGACGATTATATTTTAGTTTTATGGGTTTCAGTTTTGTTTTGGGCTGTGTTCCTCGGCCCAATACACATTCAACCCATTTCAAACACAATTTCAATCCAAACCAAAAACACGTAGCCTCCTCACGAGACGTTCATAAAAACATAACTTTTTATGACAAAAACACGTAGCCTCCTCACGAGACGTCCGTAAAAACCTAACTTTTTATGACAAAAACACGTAGCCTCCTCACGAGACGTCCGTAAAAACCTAACTTTTTATGACAAAAACACGTAGCCTCCTCACGAGACGTCCATAAAAACCTAACTTTTTATGACAAAAACACGTAGCCTCCTCACGAGACGTCCATAAAAACCTAACTTTTTATGCAAAAACACGTAGCCTCCTCACGAGACGTCCGTAAAAACCTAACTTTTTACGACAAAAACACGTAGCCTCCTCACGAGACGTCAAAAACACGTAGCCTCCTCACGAGACGCCATAAAAACCTAACTTTTTATGACAAAAACACGTAACCTCCTCGCGAGACGTTCATAAAAACCTAACTTTTTATGAGAAAAGCGCGTAGCCTCCTTTAAGAGACGTTCATAAAAGCCTAACCACTTTTATAAACCTAACCAAAAGCGCGTAGCCTCCTTTAAGAGACGTTCATAAAAGCCTAACCACTTTTATAAAACCAAACCAAAAACACGTAGCCTCCTCACGAGACGTTCATAAAAACCTAGCCCTTTTTATGAGAAACACAGAAACACGTAACCTCCTTATGAGACGTTCACAAAAAAATCTAATCCTTCACAAAAACGCCAACCATTCTTATAAACAAAGCCCAAAAACGCGTAACCTCTGCTGCGAGACGTCCAGCGAAGAAGCACAAGCAGAAGCGCAAGCGAAGCACAGCCAAGAGCGCAAGCCAGAAGCGCAAGCAAAGCACAACCAAGAGCGCAAGCCAGAAGCGCAAGCAAAGCACAGCCAGGAGCGCAAGCGGCGGTATGGCGAAGCCTGGCGAAGCCCAAGCGAAGACACAAGCAAGGCGCCAGCTGGGAGTACTCAGGCCACATGCAGGCCGACATGCCCTTAAACATGTAGGACCGTCATGTCCTTAAAAACATGTCGTCCCTCCCCGCATTTCCCGACGCTAAGTCCTCGTCTCTCCCATAAGACACATGCTTAGCGCCGCCAGGTAGTATCGAGACTGTAATGGTCCGGATACTATCTTTAAGTTTGACTAACGCTTTGTCCAAGCTCAGTCAAACTGGGGGCTCTGTAGATACCCGTATCCGTACCCCCCAAAAACAAACCCGATGATGAAAAGGACTTTCATGCATGCTTTTAAAAGAGTCGAAACGGTACAAAAGTGTCTAAAACGTATTAGTCATTTTTAGCGTATTAATTTGGACTTGCATAATCATAAAAATGAATGTCACTCTTAGTCATTATAAGCACAACACGAGCACGAAACAGGAACGTCTTATTAAGCCAAGCCACAAAAACAGCCCAACTAGCTACAAAACGGCCCAAACTTACAAAAACGACCCAAAACGCACACTAACACAACACTCAAAACGGGCCAAAGTGCGTCCCGTGTCACATTTTCACAAAACTGGACTCTACAAAACCGTAAAATAATATACTTTAATATTATTTTATTTCGAGCCAGAACCGGAAAACGCGACAAAAACCAAAGCACGAAACCAAAATTGAGCCAAAACCAATTTGGCCCAAAATATCCAAATAAAACATAATCATCACCTAATCACACGTCCAAAACCAAAAGCGGCATAAACAAATTTCACCAAAACAAAATAGAAATCGCCTGTTGACAGGCGATTAAGTTTCTAATCGCCTGTTAACAGGCGATTATAAATTCCTCCCCACGCATCCGCCTTTTCATTTTTCTTACAAAATCCAACCCAAACAAAATATAAAACGCCTGTACACAGGCGATTTATATTTTGTTTACCTTCAAATCAGCCAACCTCTATAAATACCAACCCACTTCATTCATTTCATATATCGGTTTTACAAAACACATTAACACACTCACAAAATCCACTCAAAAATACCCTCTTTTCACTTTCGAAAGGTAAACATTTTACCTACGCTCTGGGACGTTTTGAGACTTGGACAAAGGGGTTACATTAACCCCAACCCGATATTGGCATTAGCGAAGCCGTATTCGTAATACGGTTGTAGTAATTCGGATTCATAATCCGTCTAAACCCCGCCAATATCGCATAAATAAACGACTCATTATCACTAAAGCAAACCGACGTCACTTTTATAATTATGCAAGTCCTCATTCATGCATTAAATAACGACTAGAATCACGGATCCAACACTAAATTGTACCGTTTCATAGAGTCTTTTAGCATGTCAAAACTGAGGGTTTTTCACAAATTCTTAAAGAGTCAAAATACGAGGTCGGAAAATAACGTTTATGGTAATAATTTAGCCAATAAATTATTATTTAACGTACATTTCCTATAGTAAAGTCATTATTTTGACGATTTACATTATTTATGCATTTTTATCGAGTCATATATATTCGCACTTGTACGTAGCGTCATTTTAGCCCAAATATCGAAATTAAATAAATGTTTTCAAATTAGTAGAGACTACTTTTATGTAGGCTTTTTTATTTCAGTTTTCAAAAACACATTTTTGTCAAAACTTTTGAAAAGTAACCTCACTCCGAATCCCTTCTCTGGTTTCAAACCTCAGATTGATAGATATCGACGCATTTTGAAATCTGAGACACTCGTGTCTTGTATTTCAAGACGCGTTGAATAGGTTCCAAATTCCTTTAATATTTGGTGGCGACTCCGAAAATACATTTTCAAAAAGGATTTTCTACTTTTCTTTTTTGGTCACAAATTCATGCAATGATCTCCCCCATTTTCTCAAAACTTCGCACTTTTTTCCTGCGAGGCACATTCCGCTTCCCAGCGCCCCCACACGGGGCGAGGACGGGCGCGCGCAGGTGTAGATACTCGTATCCGTACCCCCCAAAAACAAACCCGATGATGAAAAAGACTTTCATGCATGCTTTTAAAATAGTCAAAACGGTACAAAAGTGTCTAAAACGTATTAGTCATTTTTAGCGTATTAATTTGGATTTGCATAATCATAAAAAATGAATGTCACTCTTAGTCATTATAAGCACAACACGAGCACGATACAGGAACGTCTTATTAAGCCAAGCCACAAAAACAGCCCAACTAGCTACAAAACGGCCCAAACTTACAAAAACGACCCAAAACGCACACTAACACAACACTCAAAACGGGCCAAAGTGCGTCCCGTGTCACATTTTCACAAAACTAGACTCTACAAAACCGTAAAATAATATACTTTAATATTATTTTATTTCGAGCCAAAACCGAAAAACACGACAAAAACCGAAACACGAAAACCAAATTTGGGCCAAAACTAATTGACCCAAATCAAGCCTTAATCCACACGTAATACACCTCAACAAAACACCATCATCACCCCTAAAAACACAAAGGCGGCTTAAGTAGCCCACCAAAACAAAAATAAAATCGCCAGTTGACAGGCGATTAAAAATTTAAACGCCTGTCAACAGGCGATTATGTTTTTGTTTCATACCAGCCGCCTTTTTGATTTTTCTTAAAAAAATCCAACCCAAAAAAAATTAAAAACGCCTGTACACAGGCGATTTAATTTTGTGCACCCACAAAAACCAGCCAACCTCTATAAATACCAACCCACTTCATTCATTTTAAAACACAATCGGTTTTACAAAACACATTAACACACTCACAAAATCCACTCAAAAATACCGTCTTTTCACTTTCGAAAGGTAAACATTTTACCTATGCTCTGGGACGTTTTGAGACTCGGACAAAGGGGTTACATTAACCCCAACCCGATATTGGCATTAGCGAAGCCGTATTCGTAATACGGTTGTAGTAATTCGGATTCATAATCCGTCTAAACCCCGCCAATATCGCATAAATAAACGACTCATTATCACTAAAGCAAACCGACGTCACTTTTATAATTATGCAAGTCCTCATTCATGCATTAAATAACGACTAGAATCACGGATCCAACACTAAATTGTACCGTTTCATTGAGTCTTTTAGCATGTCAAAACTGAGGGTTTTCACAAATTCTTAAAGAGTCAAATATGAGGTCGGAAAATAACGCTTATAGTAATAATTTAGTCAATAAATTATTATTTAACGTACATTTCCCATAGAAAAGTCATTATTTTGACGATTTACATTATTTATGCATTTTAATCGAGTCAATATATTCGCACTTGTACGTTGATAGGATTTAGTCGCGTCTCCTAATCAAAAATAAGTCCAAACTCACTCTAATAGGTAGCAAGGGTAAGTCGGGTCGATATCCACAGGGAGATGGTCGCTTAAGTTGGTTATTTTTAGTGATTCTAGTCTTGGTTCGAAGGGTCGAGGTTACTAAAGCTATAGCGGAGAATAAGGGTTTAAAACTTAGAGGAAAAAGGTCTAGGGAATCGGGTTAGGCACGGGGAATGCTAGGTCAAAGGATGGTGACAGAAATGAGTAGGAAAACGCTCTCGCTAAGGGTAAGCTAGGCCTCTCGGTCTTAAGCTCCTTTAGGTCTCAAATGCGGGCTCTCGCAACTTACAAGTGAGGGTCCTAATGATTGGTCTCGTGTCCTACCCTAAACTAGGCTTTCGGTCTTAAGTTTAAGGGTGACAAACGCTCACAAATCCTTGGCCAAAGGATCAACAAACGCATACAAAACGAGACAATCAAAACGAGCGAAAACCTAACTCAAAACATCATCAAAAACAACCCAAGCATGCACCCATGATTCACCCTTCTTCCCTAGAATAAGAACTACTCAAGCATAGCGGAAATGATAACAAAAGCAATAGAGAAAGACGAAGACATGATCAAAACAATATATAATGAAATCACAATGAAAATAGGAGAAGAAATTGATAATACCAATCAGAAATTTGATGAAACAAAGGATGAATTCGACAACAAAAACCAAATAGACGATAAAACTAGAGCAATCCGAGTCGGGAATTGAAAGTACAAGAGATCAAATTATTTAAACCTAAGTTTTCTTGAGAATAAACTTAAAAGTGTTGTAAAAATGCTGGAGAAAGAATGATCCGAAATTATAATGTTTAGGCCTTCAAATAGACGAAGTATTTTAAGCCAACGAGGAGTCACAGGGCCGTCCCGACCGGGACAAGGGTGGTCCCGTCCGGGACATAGTCATCCCGTCCGGGACAGGGTCATCCCGGAGGGTTCAGTCTTTTTCACCAGAACTCACTCGTTTCTTGGCGGAATTAAGCGTGTGACCTGCCGTTGGAAAGCTATCGAGACGAACTATCATCTCCACTTGGTCTTGCATCCATTGGAGGTCTAAAACTTGAGATATAACCATTTGAAGTTGACCTTGCGTCGGCTTTAGTTCACCTTGACTTGACTTTGACCTTGATCTTGGTCCTAACTTGTCGTATGTTGACCCAAGGCCTAGGGACAAGGCGTGGATCATCCCAAAGGGTAGGGACGGGGTCTAAAGTGAATAATTGAGCTCCGTGCTCCGTCCCATGGTCCCGGGGCACCTTCAAACGTCAAAACGCGGCTCGTGCAGTCGAATCGGCACGAAACCAACTCGGAACTTCACGAAACTTTATGAAACTTCACTAAACCTCTCGACAAGCATCCTATACTCCAAATATGCGTGTGTACCTGCAGAATGGACACAAAAACGCAGTAGTGCCAAAACGGGGAGAAATAGGAGCTAAAACGCGTATAATAGCACAGGAAACGCAGAGAAAGGCTCGTGAAGCAGGGGCTAATTATGAGTAAATATATGAGATATCAAATCCCCCCAAACCGAACCGTTGCTTGTCCTCAAGCAACAAGCGTGAAAGAAAACAGAGGACAAGGCGAGCAAAAGAAAACTTCCCAAACAAACGCCAAACCGCAAGTAGCTCAAGCGAAAGGCAATCAATCCCGAAGCAGCATGGGACGCAAGGAAATAGCAAGCTAACGGCTGAGAATTACAAGACGGCGCAGGATGATTAGCATGGCTTAAACATAGGCTCTCTAGCAATCAAATCATGGACCTCTCGCGGTTTCCACTCTAGCACACATGATGAACAGGGCGATATATGTGATGACACTCACCTACTCGACTAGTGGAAGCACGCGCCCGCAATCTAATGTGGACCAAATCTCGCATTCCGTACACAATAATGTCACAAAAACGAACCAAACATGAGGGCTTACATAGGAAATGAGGGTGTAAAGGCCAAAGAGAGGTTAAGGGTGATAAGGTGGAACAAATGATTATAGAATCGTGGAGCTAAGCCACTAGAAACCACTCGTACTACTCAAGTGCTCGCTCAACCAACAAAGGACCCAACTCCCATGAAAACGGACCGAAAACAGCATATCGGTCTCCTTTACACGTCAACGCAACAATAGCAACAAATTTCAAGTGCTCGCTCATGTAAAACAACAACAACTTCTTCATTTTGTGCACACACTTTCTTCTTCTTTTTGAATTTTTGTGTTGTGTTTGATTTTTTTCAGATTTTTGTTTGAATTTTTCTTTCTTGAGCAAAAGAGCACACTCACAAGTTGCGGAAATACCTCATTAAAAGGTCGGGGAAGCGGCAATCCCGACTCATATTCACCATCACTCTCAAAGCCAACGTCGTCTGGAAGGCGTAGCAAAACAAAGATCACAACCCATCGGACAAGCACAAGAGTAAGCAAAGCGGTAACTAGCAAGGCTAGGGTAGGCTATTTAGGCAAGTAGCTAGCAAACTCATGTGGGTAAAGGGTAAAGGGATCGTATAAGAGAGGATAAAAGCAATGCATGAACATGGTGAATCATAAGCAATCAACTAAAGCCTCATATACCAAAAACAAGTGACAGAATCATGGGAAGCACGGGATAGGGGCCACACTTATGCGCGTTGATATTACGCCCCCCACAAGGAGAACTACTCCCAATAAAGCACGGGGACCGGGATAGATGTACCGGCCGCAGGAGGCTAAAAACCTCACAAAATATTAGCTCAAGACCATGAATGATAAAGCCAACAGTAAAAGCACGCCATCATCTGCAACACGTCTCAACATCCCCGAAAGCGCTAATCCAACAATGAAAAATCATGCCAAAGCTCAAAGCACACAAGGGAAGGGATGTCGGGAAAGAATAAAGGTAAAAACATGCTCAAAACAACGGAACGGGATACGTATTTTTGTGTTTTTTCTGAAATTTTCTTTTTTTTTTGTATTTTCTGAAATTTTTTGATTTTTTTGGATTTTTGGATTTTTTGAAAAAGGAAAAAAAAACGAAAAAGAAAGCGCAAAAATAAAGCAAAGCGTTTCCTCCCCCCAAACCAGACAACACATTGTCCCCAATGTGTCCTAAAGCACATCAACCAGGGACCATAATATAGGGGAGATAAACGATAAAAGAAAGTCTCAAAGAAAACAAAGTACATACAATTTATATTTACAAAGAAAGACGCCCCCCAAACCGGCTTCAAACGGGGGGCTCAGCACGGTACGGGAAGTACCACCAACCATGGGTCTCGTCATAAACGACCCTACTACCATCATCCTCGTCGTCGTCATCATAACCATCGTCATCACGGTCTACTCCATGCTCAACTCGGCCAGCCTTGTCGTTCACTCGTCCGTCGATTCGTTGGCTTGCAGCAAAGCCAACTCCATCCATGCTCAACGCTGCCCGTCTGCGGCATCTTTACCCGCTTCCGTCCTCCCTTTGGTACCTGCAATCACATTACAACAGAGCACGGCCTCAAGAGGATCCCTCTCGAGGACTTGAGGTAAGTATTCGTCGACACAATCATCAAGGACGTCAACTGCAAAGACATGCTCCTCTAACATGGGACGTTTTAAAGCATTGGAAAGGTTGAAAGTAACTTTATCACCTCCTATATCCAACGCCAATTTCCGTTCTTGACGTCAATGATAGCACCAAAGAAGGTGCAAGAAAGGCCGACCCAATATGATTGGAATTTGGGAGTCCTCGGCCATGTCAAGAACAATGAAATCGACGGAATGAAGAACTTACCAACCTTGACTTAACGCCCTCCAAAACACCGAGTGGGCGCTGACGTAACGATCCGCCATCTGAAGAGTGATATTAGTTACTTTCAACTCGCCCATGTGGAGCTTCTCGCACACCGAGTAAGGCATGACACTCACGCTTGCACCTAAATCACACAAGGCTTTATCAATGAAAGTAGTTCCAATAGTGCAAGGGATCGAGAAGCTACCCGGATCTTTCAATTTAGGAGGAGACTGGTTTTGTAAAGTGCACTACACTCGGCAGTGAAAGCCACAGTCTCAACCTCACTGAACGATCGTTTACGAGTAAGTATGTCTTTGAGGAATTTAGCATATGCGGGGACTTGAGTGACTAGTTCAGTAAAGGGGACGGTTACTTTCAAGTCCTTGACGACCTCCATGAACTTACCAAATTGACTATCGAGCTTAGATTTTACCACTCGGCTCGGGAATGGTAATTTAATCTGAATTGGCGGCTCGACAGGCTTAGCTTTCTCCGCTTCCTTGGGCTCCACGTTCTCGGCCACCTGCACACCACCACCATCCACGGCCTGTTCTCCTTGGGGCATGGCTGCCCCATTTCCCTTGCCCGCTCCACTCGTGCTTGCTCCATTGCTCTTCGTACCTGCTCCTGCAAAACTATCACTAGAAACATGCATATCGTTAGGAGAAAGAGGAGGGTTTACCTCACTTACCACCGTAGGCATGGGTGGACCATCATAGCTCGTGCCACTCCTTAAAGAAATGGCGTTGATCGACTCATGTTGTTGAGGTTGAGTGCCTTGCGATGGAAGGTTACCGGTTTCCGCTGAGAACTTGAAGAAGCAAGTTGAGCCATTTGTGTTTCAAGCATCTTGATGGCGGCGTCTTTAGCTTGATCGCTCTTTTGCATTTGAGCCATCATTGTTTCTTGATTTTTAGCCATTTGCATCATCATGGCTTGCATGGCATCCATTCGATCGGGAACCGGAGCGGGAACAACGGGTGGTGGGGCATTTTGTTGTTGAAAATTGGGGCGATTGAAGCCCGGAGGGTTATAAGGTCGAGGAGCATTGTTGTAGCTGAAATTTTGTGGACTGTTTTGGTATTGTGGTTGTTGTGGGCTGAAATTTTGTTGTTGGGGAGGTGGATTCAAGACATTTTGGCTCTTGTAAGACAAATTCGGATGGTTCTTGTAGCCCTCGTTGTAATAGTTCGAGTAGGGGCTGTTTTGAGTATGTAAAGCATGCACATGATGAGATTGTGTGTTCATACCTCGGCATTCCATTGAAGTGTGACCGGAAACGCCACATGTATTGCAAGGTACATCATAAGAAGTGTGCAAAGCCGCTACCGTTTGTCCACTAGCACTCGAGGAACTACTACCCGCTTGCATTTGACTCATAATCATCGCGGTCATAGCATCCATTTTTGCGGAAAGCATGGCTACCATATCACCATCGGTCTTACCTCCAATCCTAGGCACATTCCTAGAGCTCCCATATTGCGGCGTTGTGAATCGCCATTGCCTCGATCGTATCGATGGCCTCCTCCACATCAATATTGTCAAAGCGCCCATTCGCCGTGAGTCAAGCACTTGGCGTGACTCGTTGTAAAGACCGTTATAAAGCGCATGACAATAAACCATTTATCCATACCGTGGTGAGGGCATTGACGTTGAAGGTCTTTGTATCGCTCCCACGCATCATACAACGTCTCATCCCCTCGTTGGCGGAAGCTCGTGATTTGGCTTCTTAGCATGGCGGTCTTTTCAGGCGGAAAATATTTTTGATAGAATGCCAAGACTAAGGAGTTCCAATCGGTGATGGCTAGTGCAACCGGTTCAATGAATTAAGCCACGACTTGGCTTTGTCTCGGAGTGAAAAAGGAAGAGCATCTCCCTAATTTGGTCTTGAGTGACCCCGCTTGCTTAATAGTGGAGCAATAATCACAAAAGTTTTGGATGTGCAAGTTAGGGTCCTCGCCGACTCCTCCAAACCGAGTGCGCTCAATGAGATTGATAAACGGGCTTGACTTCAAAATTGTTGGCGGCAATGTTGGGCATAGCATTGCCCGTAGGAACTTGATCCGCGGTAGGCCTCGAGTGATCCGATAGCTTAACCATTTTCTTTAGCTCGGGCGTCGGTTCAATGTGAGCTTCTTTGTTGGATGATGGAGAAGAGGAAGTAGCCTCCAAGTCTTTGAGCAAGTTCTTGCGCCTCAAGAATGTACGCTCCGGTTCCGGGTCAAATTCGATTGCTAAACCCTTTTGAGACGTACGCGTTTGCCTGGGCATACAAAAACACTAGAGGTAACGATAAGTAGCGGCCTCAAGGAAGCGAGGCTCCTTGAGACAAGAGTAACAAATAAGAAAAGAACCAAATAAACAACGAAAAACAAAGCCGTCTCCCCGGCAACGGCGCCAAAATTTGATAGGATTTAGTCGCGTCTCCTAATCAAAAATAAGTCCAAACTCACTCTAATAGGTAGCAAGGGTAAGTCGGGTCGATATCCACAGGGAGATGGTCGCTTAAGTTGGTTATTTTTAGTGATTCTAGTCTTGGTTCGAAGGGTCGAGGTTACTAAAGCTATAGCGGAGAATAAGGGTTTAAAACTTAGAGGAAAAAGGTCTAGGGAATCGGGTTAGGCAGCGGGAATGCTAGGTCGAAGGATGGTGACAGAAGTGAGTAGGAAAACGCTCTCGCTAAGGGTAAGCTAGGCCTCTCGGTCTTAAGCTCCTTTAGGTCTCAAATGCGGGCTCTCGCAACTTACAAGTGAGGGTCCTAATGATTGGTCTCGTGTCCTACCCTAAACTAGGCTTTCGGTCTTAAGTTTAAGGGTGACAAACGCTCACAAATCCTTGGCCAAAGGATCAACAAACGCATACAAAACGAGACAATCAAAACGAGCGCGAAAACCTAACTCAAAACATCATCAAAAACAACCCAAGCATGCACCCATGATTCACCCTTCTTCCCTAGAATAAGAACTACTCAAGCATAGCGGAAATGATAACAAAAGCAATAGAGAAAGACGAAGACATGATCAAAACAATATATAATGAAATCACAATGAAAATAGGAGAAGAAATTGATAATACCAATCAGAAATTTGATGAAACAAAGGATGAATTCGACAACAAAAACCAAATAGACGATAAAACTAGAGCAATCCGAGTCGGGAATTGAAAGTACAAGAGATCAAATTATTTAAACCTAAGTTTTCTTGAGAATAAACTTAAAAGTGTTGTAAAAATGCTGGAGAAAGAATGATCCGAAATTATAATGTTTAGGCCTTCAAATAGACGAAGTATTTTGAGCCAACGAGGAGTCACAGGGCCGTCCCGACCGGGACAAGGGTGGTCCTGTCCGGGACATAGTCATCCCGTCCGGGACAGGGTCATCCCGGAGGGTTCAGTCTTTTTCAGCTTCGTAACTCACTCGTTTCTTGGCGGAATTAAGCGTGTGACCTGCCGTTGGAAAGCTATCGAGACGAACTATCATCTCCACTTGGTCTTGCATCCATTGGAGGTCTAAAACTTGAGATATAACCATTTGAAGTTGACCTTGCGTCGGCTTTAGTTCACCTTGACTTGACTTTGACCTTGATCTTGGTCCTAACTTGTCGTATGTTGACCCAAGGCCTAGGGACAAGGCGTGGATCATCCCAAAGGGTAGGGACGGGGTCTAAAGTGAATAATTGAGCTCCGTGCTCCGTCCCATGGTCCCGGGGCACCTTCAAACGTCAAAACGCGGCTCAGACGCAGTTTAATCCAAGACGAAACCAACTCGGAACTTCACGAAACTTTATGAAACTTCACTAAACCTCTCGACAAGCATCCTATACTCCAAATATGCGTGTGTACCTGCAGAATGGACACAAAAACGCAGCAGTGCCAAAACGGGGAGAAATAGGAGCTAAAACGCGTATAATAGCACAGGAAACGCAGAGAAAGGCTCGTGAAGCAGGGGCTAATTATGAGTAAATATATGAGATATCATACGTAGCGTCATTTTAGCCCAAATATCGAAATTAACTAAATGTTTTCAAATTAGTAGAGACTACTTTTACGTAGGCTTTTTTATTTCAGTTTTCAAAAACACATTTTTGCCAAAACTTTTGAAGAGTAACCTCACTCCGAATCCCTTCTCTAGTTTCAAACCTCAGATTGATAGATATCGACGCATCTTGAAATCTGAGACACTCTTGTCTTGTATTTCAAGACGCGTTGAATAGGTTCCAAATTCCTTTAATATTTGGTGGCGACTCCGAAAATACATTTCAAAAAGGATTTTTCTACTTTTCTTTTTTGACCACAAATTCATGCAATGATCTCCCCCATTTTTACAAAACTTCGCACTTTTTCCTGCGAGGCGCATTCCGCTTCCCGACGCCAAGACGGGCGAGGGCGCGCGCAGTATGCCGATAGGTCGCTTCCCAGACCTTCAAATTTGGCGACTACTGAGGACGAGCATGATTTTTATTATTTTTGAAAAACTAGTTTTTCTTTTATTTTAAAAAACATAAAGAAGTGAAGCTTGAAACTTTGAAAACATTTACGCTTTCGATATTTGGGCAAAAATACGTTGAGTCGAATCCTCCTGATTCAAACCACACCCTTTGAGGATCGGCCGCGAGAATCCTCGCTTCATAAGCAAGGTAACTCGGACACTGCTGTTCTCTCGCCTCCACGATTACAAGTACGGCATCATCCGTACAAACGATCGTAACGGTCAAACTCGAACGCTCTAGGGCCGTCTTGAATGCACACCTAAGACGTGTGTAGTCTTGCGGGTGCCCCTACCGAAACGTTAAGGGAATGGCCGGAGGGAACCTTACCCTATAAGCCAAAAACCTGTGTTTATATGTACAAGTGTGAAGCTATAGTACCCTCACTATAGTCGTCTTTCAAAACCTTTTCATGCAAAAACGTTTCCTAGGCATTATACATTTAAAATACGTCCATTTTGAAAATTCATTTTTAAACTTTTTTCAAAAAGGTCATACTTTTAAAAAAACACGCCGTTAGGCTCTTTGACCTATAGTCATTTGAGTTTGATAAATAAAATGCCAGTGCATTTAAAACCGATCCAGGATAATCACTAGATCCCAGATCTTTTTCAAAACGTAAATGAATTATGCGACTGACGTATCGTCATAATACATTTATTGCAAAAAAATTTCATAGAGCAAAAACCCGTAAATGTCAATGCATTTCGGAGATTTTAAATGAAATTAACCTTCAGTACGTTAGAATTAGCTCTAAGTCGAGTGACTTCATAGTCATCCCGATTTAATCTTTTTCCTCAAAAAACCAAAAACGCGCTCGCTCGTGATGCGAACCCGTTGATTTAATTTTTGAATCAAGTGACCTATCGTCATTTTGATTTAATTCCCTGAGTCACACGTAAAAGGCGAACAAGTGATCGCCTTTTACCCAATTTTAACATCCTCAGATCGACTAGCCTATCGCTACTTCGGTTTGATCCTTTTTATCGTGATGATAAACCCCTAGCAACATACCGCTAAACTGGGTTAATCGGACTACGATCATAAAATTTTCCTACCTCGAGATTAGGGACGTGTCAACATGCCCCTACCTCAAAAGCTTCCTGTGTCTTTTAAGCTAAAAACACGAGCCAAGTCATGCACCCACTTTTTTTTACTCCTTTGCTTTTTTCCTATTGTGAATGTGATTTTTCGTTGAGTCTTTTCTTCCTTTTTAGAGTCACTAAAGGTTTGAAAACTTTGTCAGGTCCACTCATTGAAAAACCCTGAACGCCCGGCTCGCAAACACAATATGAATTTCCGTTTCAACCTCGCAAGTGACGAAGCTGCCCTTCCACCACCTCCTCCGCTAATGACGATCACCGAACACGTAAGGCTGCTTGACCACAAGATAGCCAACCTCGCCGCCCTATTCGAGCATCTGGCCGCCATGCAGAAGATCGAAACCGATAAAAACGCTAGACTATTCGCCGAAGAGTCTGCTCGACACATCAAGAGGATTCGATCCCTAGAAGACGAAATCCACAAGTACAAACTGGCCAAAACTACAGATCATGGTCGCCAGGGCAATACTCCTCGAACCACGACCACGGCTGAACCCTTTAGCACTGCAAACCCGAAGGCACCAAAGAATAAGAACCAATTTTCCTAGCACAACCCACTCCTGCTGTACCCAGGTCATCACCAGTTGGGCCGTTCTCATCCCAACAGCGACGGAGGTTCGATCCCCTCTTTATGTCCTACTCAAAGGCATTGGGAAAGCTCGTAAAGAAAAACATTCTGCATCTCCCCAAGCCCACCAGTGAACCACCTGAGGATAAGAAACCATTATCATAGCACGAAGACTCGTACTGTGAATTCCACAGGGGGAAAGGACATGACACTGAGAACTGTTTCCGCTTGAAGAACGTAATCCAAGACATGATTGACAACGAGACGATCAACAAGCCAAGCATAGCTCCTAAACCAACAGTCCAGCATAGCACGCCCCGTTCTCACCCCATTTTCGTAGGAACGCATCCCATCCTCAATCATCCCCTCCTGGCTCCCACAAGCGATCACGAGGTCAACGTCCTTTTCGACAGCATCAACAACGGTAGCAACATTGATCGCATTCGCCAAGCTAGGACAAGAACGGAACCAAGGCATGAGGACAGGAAAAGAATCTTCACCCCGATCCCTCATCAACATCCCCTCAGACAGTCCGACGGCCACAATAAAGCTCCTCACCCCCTGTAACACCCCGTGTTATTTTAACACAATTTGATAAAAGAATTTAATTCCTTAAATTAAATTCATCCTTTTTCCATATAATAAAAATGAGTCTGAATTTTTTTCGCCAAATAATACTAAAATTTCTTAAGTCCAAATTTAAAAATTTTGAAAAATAAAGTTTGTTGTATTATCTTTAGAATTGAAAAAGAAACACATTTCAAAATTTTATAAAAATCAACACAAAATTATATCGCCTTTTAAATTTCAAAAAGGTTAAGTTATGTTTACTATTCATAAAAATATGTGTAAAACCTTTTATTTATAAAATTCAATTTCAAACATTTTTCATTTTCGAATAAAAATGAATCCTTATACTTTTCCCGTCTCTGAAATTCGGGTCAACAATTTCAAACACGCAAATCAAAAATCAAGCGTCTTATCCTCTTCCACTTTCTTTTTACTTTTGAAAAGCAAACTTACACATCAAATATATAATCATTTTGATTATTATTTATAAATCATATTATATTAATATCTAATTACTATTTCAATTCTATTAAACTAGCATTTTCACAAAACATCGAAATTATAAGTTATACTTAATTTAAATTGATTAACTTTTTGACGTTTGAATATAATTATTTAAATCTATAACATTCAACGAAAAAAATAAGTATTTCGATCTAGGAAATTTTTATTCAAAATTTCGAGGATTAAAACTCAATTTTTGATTTTAGTACCTTTTGAAAATTATTTTTATTTTTATTCCCGATTTTATTTTAAAACACTATTTTAAGATCATATCCTTTATTTCGAAACCTTTCGCGATCGCGCAAATCGAAAATTTCGAGAAATGAAAATCGAGCCGAAAAATAGACTTTTGACTTTTTGTCACCTTAGTCAAATTTTATCCTCTTCCATATTTTCTTACACAAATTTATTTTTTCTTACACATCTAATTTATCATCATTACTTTTATTTTTGTATTTAAATTTAAAGATTATACTTAATAAAAATACATAAATACAAATACGATACTACTACTTTAATACTACCATTTTCATTTCCGTCACTTTTAAAATTTTTCTAAAGTAGTAAATAAAATATTTTAGTCTTAAATTTATAAAATGAATACTTTTCAGAAAATCGTCAAAACAGCACTTTTTAACTTTTATCGCTTTTGACACCCGACTTTTTAAAACTGATTAATTTCGTGAAAAACATTTTAAAAATATCATAGGAACATTTTTAATGCCAAATAGTGTCAAAGACTTTATTAGCCAATTACAAATAAGGTGTTCCCTAATTTCATTTATATTAAACATTATTTACATAATAAAACCTAAACTTATTCTTTACTTTACTTAACCTAAATTTTTTACAACTTGTTCCACAAGTTTTAAGGACCAAAATTAGCTCATTTTTCCTCAAAATGTCGTGGCTCATGCTCCCCTATTTCTCTCTTTTATTTTTTCCATTTTTCTTCCTAAAACCTCTAAAATAAAACCTTAATAATATTTCTAATAAATCCTAAGTATTCTAAGTTCTTTAGTGGGTATTTGAAGCTAACATTCATGGATTATTTTGGGTGAAAAACTTGGGTTTTATGGGTGAAGAAATTCCGATCTAAAATTTATTTTAGATCCTCGACGATTAACATCCTAATAAGGTGACTAGCTATATCTTGTATTAGTCTCTTTTAAAATTAATTTGATTTTTATTATAAGTTTATAAGTATGATTTTTATGTTGAAAAATGTTAAACATCATTTTTGTGCACTTATATGTTATGTGTTGTATAAATAATGATAATAGATAAATATTGTTTAAAATAGTTAAGTAGTAGTATTATGAATTCATGTTTAGTTTAATTATTTTTGAGTACTTTAAATTATTGTTCATGTTGTTTTTAAGCTTATATGAGTTTTAGTTATGTTATAATCATATATAAAAATTATGTGAAATATTAACAATGAGTTTAAAGTGATAAAAATCGAAAATGAAAACTTGTGTGTGTTTGTGTCTTGCCCACGGTTTTGCCTCTATTTTTACTTAAATTTTCACTTTTAATTTTTGTAAATAATATGTTAGATTAAGTTAGTTAAAATAGATGTTGTCATGTGAAAGAAATTAAATTAGGAAAATAAATTATAAGTTATCAAAAGTGAAATTGGTGTTCTTGAAGTTTATTTTGGTGTTCTTGAAAACTCATGTTGATGTTCATATGGTTCTTGATTTGTAGCTTATTTTGATTCTAGATTATTTTATGATTGTTGTTATTTATTATTTTGTTTAACTAATAAGTAATTATATTACTAACCATATAAACTAAACTAGTAAAATCATTAAGTTTAAAAAGTTAGAAATTTAAAGTGTTGAAAAACACTATTCATAAATATAAAATGAAATTTTTAGTAAATTTCATTTTAGTTTAAATCGTTTTAGTATAATTAGAATAATTAAAATATAAAGACTTTAAGCTAAAAACCGATAAAATCGAAAAATGAAAATTTGGAACCACCATAACCTTGCTCACGGCATTAGGCCAAATTTTAGGTTAAAATTTGTTTTATCACTTTTTAGTTTATTGTTTAAATAATTTAATTATTAGTTAATAAGTTAGAATTAAGAAATTAAAAGAAATAAATGAATTTTGATATATATATGTACCCTACTCGACATTACCATTTAAAATTGACTAAATTTGATCAAAATGAAATTATCACTAAGTCACTAAAGTTTAATAGTTATTAGAATTGAAATATTGTATAAATCGATTTAGTTATAAATGAAATATTATAAACCGATAAAAATATGTAACCGTTATAAAAATGAACTAAATCGTGTGCTACCGCCTTTGCATATTGGACTGTTGAACTTGGACATACGGACTAAAATGAATCATCCACGATACTATTATTTTAAAATGAAAATCGCTAAATTTAGTAAATAGACGACTAAATTTAACTAAGTCTCGTTTTAAAATAAATATTATTGATCACTTTTTTACAAACCGAACTTAACGTTTTTAAAACTAGACTTTTAAAATATTTTCACAAATCACTAAATACAAAACGAACTTAACGACTTTGAAACTAGAAAGTTATACTTAGAAAATAAAAAGGGTTTAGTTTTATACCTAAAATATCTTAAGTATTATACCTAAAATATCTTAAGTATCAAAATACGTATAAATATAGAAATACGTACAAGTATAAAAATACGTATAAAATACGAAGTATAAAAATACGAATACGTATAAAAATACGTATAGAATACGAAGTATAAAAATACGAATACGTATAAAAATACGTACAAAATACGGTGAATAGTGAATAGTGAATAGTGAAAAATGAATAGTGAAATACTGAAAATAATTGAAAATTTTACTAAGTATAGAAAAATTGAAAACAAATAAGTAAATAACTTAAGGTGTTTGAAAAACACTTAAATAAAATTGGATATACTAATAAACATATCATTATAGAAACTTAAAAATGTTAATAATTAACAACACTTCAAATAATAAACGAATATGTTATGTGATCGTATGAAACCGAATACAAATACTGAAACGTTTGACGATGAGACTAGGAGAGTCTAGTAACATGAGATATGTAAATATCAAATAAATAATGAATATTGAGTAAGTTAAATAAAAGGTCAAGCTTGGGCCTCAGATAAGGGAACGTCAATCGTGAGTGAAGTGGGGTTAAGATAGTCTTGTAGCGGTCGCCATTGCCGTACAAGATAATGAATATGCCAAGGCTTTTGTCTCAGGCTTTAGGAAATAGTCGTTTTATACAGAGTTAAGGTGCTCTATGAATAGCATAGCCTACTCTTAACGTGGATACTAGTGTACATGTACTAGACTAGGGTTTTATTCCCCTATTTCGCTAAAGTTATCAGGGCCACCGTGACATTATGTGCTTATGCGCTTTGCGGTTCTGTCTCCTTGCCGTGTTTCGTTCTTAGTGGGCGCGACACTTGCATTCGCTCTTACCACATGTACAGATCACTTGACGAGATTGTATCTGAAGTTCGAATCATTTCGAACACTAGAAGATGAGATGCAAGTACTATAGTATTTGGCGTGGTTTACGAGTCGAGTAAGTTGCTGCACTATGGTAGTGAGATGCAAGCGACTAGAGTACAATAGCCTACTCAGTGGTCAGGCTCGTAAGCAGTATGTGTTGTGTGTTGTTTGATTAAATGAGAACGAGTGTGTACCATTTTCGAAAATTAAAGACCACAACTTTCTGAATTGAATTGAGTCTGCATGATGTGAATGATACGATATGTAAGTTTGATTGCGATCCGATATCGCTTTGTAATCCTGTTGAATTATTGTGATACTATTGCTATGCTATTATATGTTATTTGCTTTCAAAACTAAATATCATGCTTATATGATTTATCGCTTTAAACCCCATGCTTATTATGACTGATATGTCTTTATATGCTATTTGTATTAAGCATGTTTATGTTTTTATCATAATGTTATAATTATAAAGCGATAGTAATAAACCAAAGTAATTGAAATCGAGGGTAAGTATGAGCATAGCTAGTCACTGTCCGCTCAGCGGGCATCCCCCCAACAGTTTATTGTGCAGGATGATCATGGACCGAGAGCTGGATTTTGGACGGGGCCACACGATGATTTAAATGCTTTGTTTTTAGTTGTTTACGAGAGATTGTAATATATAACACTTTACACTTTTAACTTCCGTAGTTAGAGTTGTTTAATTCAACTCTTAAACGATGATGTAATATTTTGGGTTATTTATATAGTTAATAACGCTGGTTTAAGACTTAATTAATTTCCGCCTTAGTAATTTAAGTCGACTAAAAACCAGGTTGTTACACCCCCAACATCCGTATCAGTCTCCTTTAGAGCTACAAATACCGCCAGGATTCCCTCCCAAACGCACAAGCAAAGGCAGAGACAAGAGCATAGTCAAGGATATGACTAACCTACCCATAACCAACGACCCTTCCTTAGACACGACATGGCGTAACACCAGAGATATCCTCCCAGCACAACTCATTAGCCGCATCATCCGGGATTGGCTACCAGGCGCCATAACTTTCTCCCACGCAGACCTGCCATCCTTCCAAGACCCACACAACCCAGCACTCTACATAACCGTAGAGTGCCGTAACATGATACTACCCGTTACTCTCATCGACAATGGCTCCGCGATCAACATCCTGCCCCTAACAACAGCCCTCAAGCTAGGACTAAAAGAAAGTGATGTCACCCCTTGCTCCAACAACATAAGAGCATACGACGGTACCTCCCGCAGCATAGAAGGTGTCATATCACTACCCATCGTGATAGGACTCATCGAGACAAAAACCCAATTCCAACTCATGGACATTCCCCCGGCATACAATATGTTACTAGGAAGGACATGGATTCACGCTACCGGGGCCATAACATCAACTCTCCACCAAAAGGTTAAAATCCCTTTTTACAACGAGGTCATCACCATAGAAGCCTCAGATTTCCGAGCCGCCCTCCGACAACTGAAGCTCGAAGAAGACGCCACCCAATCTACCGACGACCCAGGAAGTCCCAATTCAAGCACCTACACCTAGAGTCTAGGGTCCTGCGTCATCATGACGCCAATTTTCTAAAAATCAGCTAGGTTACTCGATCATTTTCCTAATGTAATAAGCCTCAGTAAGTAACTAGAGTCATTAAGGTTATCCAAAGCTTCCTCGTCTGAGCTATCTTCAAATGTAACCGCTTTTGATAACATTAATAACATGAAAGTTTTTGATTACTCTTTGCCTCATTTAAAATCTACGCATTCCAATGATCACGATAAATCTAAACTAAAAAACATTGCATTATATAGATACAAAGCAAGCATTGTCTCAAAACCCGAACAGGACCCCATCATTGAAGACACAACAACCATCGACATAGGCACGCCCGAAGAGCCTCAAGAACTGCAACTGGGGGCTTCCCTAAGCACAGAAGAAAGGGCCACATACACCAAGCTCCTCGCAGAGTTTAAGGACGTCTTTGCCTGGTCATATAAGGACATGCCCGGCATAGACCGCGAGATAGCTGAACACCGCATCCCGATCAAGCAAGGTTCCGCACCAAAATGTAAGCTCCGACGCATTAAGCCAGAATGGTCTCTTATGGTCAAAGAAGAGATCGAAAAGCAACTACAAGCTGGATTCATCCGGGTTATTGAATACTCTGATTGGGTCTCCAACATGGTGCCGGTAATGAAGAAAAACGGCAAAATACGAGTATGTGCCGACTTCCGGGACCTAAACAAAGCCTGCCCAAAAGACGATTTCCCACTACCTCACTGAAGGTACCGGGAAAAGTGATAGACCTATCGACGCCCTGCTTCGCCGCCGCCTCGCCGTCTTGGCGGAAGCGGAATGCGCCTCGCAGGAAAGAGTGCGAAGTTTTGAGAAAAATGGGGGAGATCATTGCATGGATTTGTGACCAAAAAGAAAAGTAGAAAAATCCTTTTTGAAAGTGTATTTTCGGAGTCGCCACCAAATATTAAAGGAATTTGGAACCTATTCAACGCGTCTTGAAATACAAGACACGAGTGTCTCAGATTTCAAGGTGCGTCGATACCTATCAGTCTGAGGTTTGAAACCAGAGAAGGGGTTCGGAGGGAGGTTACTTTTCGAAAGTTTTGACAAAATAAGTTTTGAAAACCGTAATCAAAAAGCCTACATAAGAGTAGTCTCTACTAATTTGAAAACATTTGCTTAATTTCGATATTTGGGCTAAAAGTCACGCTACGTACAAGTGCGAATAAATATGACTCGATTAAAATGCATAAATAATGTAAATTGTCAAAATAATGACATATTGCTATAGGAAATGTACGTTAAATAATAATTTATTGACTAAATTATTACTATAGACGTTATTTTCCGACTTCGTATTAGAATTTGTGAAAAACCCTCAGTTTTGACATGCTAAAAGACTCTATGAAACGGTACAATTTAGTGTTGGATCCGTGATTCTAGTCGTTATTTAATGCATGAATGAGGACTTGCGTAATTATAAAAGTGACGTCGGTTTGCTTTAGTGATAATGAGTCGTTTATTTATGCGATATTGGCGGGGTTTAGACGGATTATGAATCCGAATTGCTACAATCAGTATTTAATACGGCTTCGCTAGTGCCAATATCGGGTTTGGGGTTAATGTAACCCCATTGTCCGAGTCTCAAACGTCTAGCCCGTAGGTAAAATGTTTACCTTTTGAAAATGTAAAGACGGTATTTTTGAGTGGATTTTGTGAATAGTGTATAAGTGCTAAAAACCGGGTATTGAAAATGAATGAAATGGGTTGGTATTTATAGAGTTTGGCTGGTTTCTGTGCAGGGACAAAACTTAATCGCCAGTGAGCATGCGATTATGTTTCAATGCAGCCGCCAAATGAAATAAAAGAACCAAGGTTGGGAGAAGAAAACTTAATCGCCAGTAAACTGGCGATTTGGTTTTAATCGCCTGTTTACTGGCGATTAGATTTTTGTTTTGGTGGGCTGTTTTATGCCGCCTTTTGGTTTTTGACGGTTTGATTAGGTAATGATTATGTTTTGTTGTTTACTTAGGGGTTAAGTATTGAAGGTACCGGGAAAGTGATAGACCTATCGACGCCCTGCGCGCGCCCGTCCTCGCCCCGTGCGGGGGCGCCGGGAAGCGGAATGCGCCTCGCAGGAAAAGGGGTGCGAAGTTTTGAGAAAAATGGGGGAGATCATTGCATGAATTTGTGACCAAAAAGAAAAGTAGAAAATCCTTTTTGAAAGTGTATTTTCGGAGTCGCCACCAAATATTAAAGGAATTTGGAACCTATTCAACGCGTCTTGAAATACAAGACACGAGTGTCTCGGATTTCAAGGTGCGTCGATACCTATCAATCTGAGGTTTGAAACCAGAGAAGGGGTTCGGAGTGAGGTTACTTTTCGAAAGTCTTGACAAAATAAATTTTGAAAACCGTAATCAAAAAGCCTACATAAGAGTAGTCTCTACTAATTTGAAAACATTTGCTTAATTTCGATATTTGGGCTAAAAGTCACGCTACGTACAAGTGCGAATAAGTATGACTCGATTAAAATGCATAAATAATGTAAATTGTCAAAATAATGACATATTGCTATAGGAAATGTACGTTAAATAATAATTTATTGGCTAAATTATTACTATAGACGTTATTTTCCGACCTCGTATTAGAATTTGTGAAAAACCCTCAGTTTTGACATGCTAAAAGACTCTATGAAACGGTACAATTTAGTGTTGGATCCGTGATTCTAGTCGTTATTTAATGCATGAATGAGGACTTGCATAATTATAAAAGTGACGTCGGTTTGCTTTAGTGATAATGAGTCGTTTATTTATGCGATATTGGCGGGGTTTAGACGGATTATGAATCCGAATTGCTACAACCGTATTACGAATACGGCTTCGCTAGTGCCAATATCGGGTTTGGGGTTAATGTAACCCCATTGTCCGAGTCTCAAACGTCTAGCCCGTAGGTAAAATGTTTACCTTTCGAAAATGTAAAGACGGTATTTTTGAGTGGATTTCGTGAATAGTGTATAAGTGCTAAAAACCGGGTATTTGAAAATGAATGAAGTGGGTTGGTATTTATAGAGTTTGGCTGGTTTCTGTGGGATAGCAAAACTTAATCGCCTGTGTACAGGCGTTTAAGTTTGCCTGAGCTAGATATTTTTAAAGAAAAATTAAAAAGGCGGTATTCTGAAACCAAAAACTTAATCGCCTGTTGACAGGCGTTTAAGTTTTTAATCGCCTGTCAACTGGCGATTTGTTTTTTGTTTTGGTGGGCTGCTTATGCCGCCGTTTGGTTTTGGCGGTTTGATTAGGTAATGATTATGTTTTGTGGTTTACTTAAGGGTTAAGTATTTGTTCAGTTTTGGTCCGAATTTCGGTTTTCGTGTTTCGGTTTTTGTCGTGTTTTTCGGTTTTGGCCTGAAATAAAATAATATTAGGTTATATTATTTTATGGTTTCATAAAACCTAACTTTTTGAAAATGTGACACGGGACGCACTTTGGCCCGTTTTGAGTGTCGTGTTAGTGTGCGTTTTAGGGTCGTTTTTGTAAGTTTGGGCCGTTTTGTAGCTAGTTGGGCTGTTTTTGTGGCTTGGCTTAATAAGACGTTCCTATATTGTGCTCGTGTTACGCTCATGATGACTAAAATTGACATTTACTTTCATGATTATGCAAGTCCAAATTAATACGCTAAAAATGACTAATACGTTTTAGACACTTTTGTACCGTTTCGACTCTTTTAAAAGCATGTACGAAAGTCCTTTTCATCATCGGGTTTGTTTTTGGGGGGTACGGATACGGGTATCTACAGAGCCCCCAGTTTGACTGAGCTCGGACAAAGCGTTAGTCAAACTTAAAGATAGTATCCGGACCATTACAGTCTCGATACTACCTGGCGGCGCTAAGCATGTGTCTTATGGGAGAGACGAGGACTTAGCGTCGGGAAATGCGGGGAGGGACGACATGTTTTTAAGGACATGACGGTCCTACATGTTTAAGGGCATGTCAGCCTGCATGTGGCCTGAGTACTCCCAGCTGGCGCCTCGCTTGTGTTTCCGTTTGTGCTCCTTGCTTTGCTTGCGCTTCTGGCTTGCGCTCCTTTGTTTTGCTTGCGCTTCTAGCTTGCGCTCCTTTGCTTTGCTTGCGCTTCTGGCTTGCGCTCCTTTGCTTTGCTTGCGCTTCTGGCTTGCGCTCCTTTGTTTTGCTTTGCGCTTCTGGCTTGCGCTCCTTCGTTTTGCTTGCGCTTCTTGTTGGTCGTCTCGTAGCAGGGGTTACGCGTTTCTGCATTTCTCATAAAAAGGGTTGGGTTTTTATGAACGTCTCGTGAGGAGGCTACGTGTTTTTCTCATAAAAGGTTAGGTTTTTATGAACGTCTCGTGAGGAGGTTATGTGTTTTTGGATTTGAACGTCTCGTGAGGAGGCTACGTGTTTTTGGATTTTTCATAAAAGGTTAGGTTTTTATGAACGTCTCGTGAGGAGGTTACGTGTTTTTCTCATAAAAGGTTAGGTTTTTATGAACGTCTCGTGAGGAGGTTACGTGTTTTTGGATTTTTCATAAAAGGTTAGGTTTTTATGAACGTCTCGTGAGGAGGTTACGTGTTTTTCTCATAAAAGGTTAGGTTTTTATGAACGTCTCGTGAGGAGGTTACGTGTTTTTGGATTTTTCATAAAAGGTTAGGTTTTTATGAACGTCTCGTGAGGAGGTTACGTGTTTTTCTCATAAAAGGTTAGGTTTTTATGAACGTCTCGTGAGGAGGCTACGTGTTTTTCTCATAAAAGGTTAGGTTTTTATGAACGTCTCGTGAGGAGGTTACGTGTTTTTGGATTTGAACGTCTCGTGAGGAGGCTACGTGTTTTTGGATTTTTCATAAAAGGTTAGGTTTTTATGAACGTCTCGTGAGGAGGTTACGTGTTTTTCTCATAAAAGGTTAGGTTTTTATGAACGTCTCGTGAGGAGGTTACGTGTTTTTGGATTTTTCATAAAAGGTTAGGTTTTTATGAACGTCTCGTGAGGAGGTTACGTGTTTTTCTCATAAAAGGTTAGGTTTTTATGAACGTCTCGTGAGGAGGTTACGTGTTTTTGGATTTTTCATAAAAGGTTAGGTTTTTATGAACGTCTCGTGAGGAGGTTACGTGTTTTTCTCATAAAAGGTTAGGTTTTTATGAACGTCTCGTGAGGAGGTTACGTGTTTTTCTCATAAAAGGTTAGGTTTTTATGAACGTCTCGTGAGGAGGTTACGTGTTTTTGGATTTTTCATAAAAGGTTAGGTTTTTATGAACGTCTCGTGAGGAGGTTACGTGTTTTTCTCATAAAAGGTTAGGTTTTTATGAACGTCTCGTGTGGAGGTTACGTGTTTTTGGATTTTTCATAAAAGGTTAGGTTTTTATGAACGTCTCGTGAGGAGGTTACGTGTTTTTCTCATAAAAGGTTAGGTTTTTATGAACGTCTCGTGAGGAGGCTACGTGTTTTTCTCATAAAAGGTTAGGTTTTTATGAACGTCTCGTGAGGAGGTTACGTGTTTTTGGATTTGAACGTCTCGTGAGGAGGCTACGTGTTTTGTATTTTGGTCTTTTTGTAGCTTTGTTTTTGGGTTTGTGTTTGTTTTTGTGGTTTATAATTTGGTTTTGTTTTGTAGTTTGTTCGCGACCCTTGGAGGAATTTTACCGGCGTTCCTCCGACGATTGCAGCTCGCTTTGGTCCCCTTGACGGACGGCGGCTGTACATCGAGACCCAGTACGGCTCGTACTGGTACTTGGGAGAGCGTCTGTCTGCGCAGACGGGTCGCGGCGGCTTCATCGTACCTGCTCCTCCGCCCTCGGTTTTGTTCGTGGAGACGCCCGACGCTAATGAGCGTCGTGACGTGTATCACGCGGCGAGTCAGGCTCGCTTCTTTGCGGCGGGATGAGGATTACGTGACCTGGGCACGGCATGCCCTTGCTGACGCTGTGATCGAGGTATGCTTGATTATCCTTTTCGCTTGTATCTGTTTTGGTTCCAGGAAGCAAAAATTTATCCTATTTCTGTTTTGTAGCGACGTGACCCTGACCTTGAGTTCCAGCCTCCTCCGTTCGTTGAGGACCTGCTGGTTGTTCACGAGGGCTGCTCTCATTCGATCGTGCTGCCGCCTTCCATGTCTGTGGTCACCGATGCGGGTCTTGAGAGGTGGGATCCGCGCGTGAGAAAGGTATTAACCCTCCTCTTTGTACAACATGAGTGTTATGTAGTATATAGCCCCCAGTTTGAATAAGATTTTATTGTAAAATCATTAATCAAACTCTGTTGAAGCAGGTTTTTGATTATAGCCCCCAGTTTGAGTAAGATTTTAGTGTTAAATCATTAGTCAAATTCGCCGAAGGTGTTTTTGATTATAGCCCCCAGTTTGAGTAAGATTTTAGTGTAAAATCATTAGTCAAACTCGGTCGAAGCCGGTTTTTGATTATAACCCCCAGTTTGAGTAAGATTTTAGTGTAAAATCATTAGTCAAACTCTGTTGAAGCAGGTTTTTGATTATAGCCCCCAGAAAGCTAAATTGATTTGTCGCATTATTTGCGGTGACACCGAGGTCCACAGGAGGCTCTGGCGGGCGTGGCCGGTGGCGAGCGGTCGTGAGCGAAGGTTGTTGGCGCTTGCAGGCGCGAAGGAGGCGAGGCGGCGTCTTGAGTTAGCCAGGGTCGGTGAGGAGGGTGCGAGATCGCGGGCGAGCCGAGGTTGCGCATGCTTAGGAGCAGCGGTCGAGGCAGAGCTGGAGGGTCGATATCTTGAGGAGGCTGGATAGGGCACGTGCTGAGATTGATTCCCTGCGTGCTGTCTTGCAGCGTCGTGACCAGTCGTAGTAGGCTTGGACTTTGTATATTTTGGACTTTGTATTATGAATATTATTTTCTGTTTGTATTGGTTTATGTATTAGGACTTGTTATGGTTGGTTGGTTTTTTGGACTTGTAGGTGTTTATGGGTTTAATTTGGTTATTTTGTCTTGTTGCAAAAATGCATTCCTGCGTCGTAGCCGGGTCTGAAATCCTTGCGTATTTGCTTGCCGAGCGTACCTGCAAAACATCGTTAGTCGTGAAAGCATATATATACGTCTCGATTGAGACTGACTCGCTAATGACTGAATTAAATGCAAAATGAAGAGTTTTTGAAAAATGTTGGTTAGGACATATTTTAGACTCGTAAAAAGACGTTTTTTGACATAGTAAAAATGCGAGCTAAAACGACGTTTTGAGACGAAAATTTGTGAATGTGAAAATCATATTTTGTGTTGTGTTTAATTTTTGTGTGATTATTGTGTTTTTGTAAAAAATGAAAAATACGAAATACGGGAATTGATCACGCAAATCGAGACGACGCGACGGGACCGATTTTAGTCGGTCATGAGGTCGGTAAAAATAGTGTAGGGGTAATAAGTTAAACATGTTGGGTATAGGTGTGTAAGAAGTGTAAGAAATCGAATAATTTTGTCAGGAAAGAAAAAGAAAATCGCCTGTAAACAGGCGATTTGATTTTTAATCGCCTGTTTACAGGCGATTAGAATTTTGTTTTGTGGTTTTTGTTTGATTTATTTTAATCGCTTGTTCACTAGCGTTTAAGTTTTTGTGTTGCATTTCGTCTTGCAAATCTCGGCTATAAAAGGAGGGCTAAGTTAGTTCATTTCACTCATCCTCTCGTCTTCTATTCTCGATTTTCCAAAAATATTCAGAATATTTACGGAACATTCGTCGAGTTATGGAGAGTTTTGAAGGAAACTTGCGTCGTTGGTGTGCGTCCTTATCGGGTGTCGAGAAGAAACTCTTGAAAGATTGCGGAGTTGGCGTATTTCGTGGGCTAAGGCAGGTTCGAATGGAGTACGAGTTCCTGGACGCTTGTCTTGAGTATTGGGATCCAAGCCTTCACGTGTTCCGCTTTCCTTGCGGAGAGGTTTGTCCCTTAGTCGAGGAGTTTGGGGCCATTGGCGGGTGGGCCTTGATTGGCCTGCCTGTATGTGTCAGGCAGGAACTTGGCTACAAGAGGCAGGTTCAGAATTATCTCCAGATGACCCGCGATGAGGTGGAAGAGTTATTTGTTGGGAACTGTATCAACCTCTATCGTTTGTGTCAATGGTTTAGGAATAATGCAAACGGGCATATCTCTGCTGTAGCTAGGAGAAGGGCTTTGGCTTTTTGCTTGGTTCATTGCTATATGTTCCCGGACTCTGTGTCCGAGGGGTTGTTGGGAGATCCGCGTTTAATTGCTGTCGTGGAGCAGATGGAAATAGGTTGCAATCCTTCTGCTTTGATTACGGTGAGACGATCCTTGGACTGGACGACCGGGCATGTAATAGGGAACATGCGTACCGAGGGTGTCCATTGATCCTCCAGGTGTGGCTGATGGAGCGTCTAAGTGTGTTGAACGACCTTGGCTTCGATGGCGAGTATGTCGCAGGAGGCGTTACCAATCGTTACATGCGATGGGCGGGTCCAGACGAGCGCCCTAATGATTATTTTCCCGAGTTTGTGAGGTCATGTGCCATCCGTTGGTCGGTATCCTGGTGGGGAGTGGTTAGTGTGACGGCGAGCGCAGTAGGTGATGGCCCCTCTGGGGTTCTATTGTGTGGGTTCGAGATGGGGGTTTACATCCATCCCCTGCGGGTGAGGCGACAGATAGGGTATGCACAGTTCATTCCTGGCCAGGACACGAAGGTACAGGACATGGTTGCATTAAATAACCAGGTGACCGACGAGTGGGTCAGTGGTTGGATCATGCGTCCTAAGTGGCTTGTGGCTGGTACTCCTGGGACGATCCGGGTGTCGAGGGCTTACTCCAAATGGACCGTTGCTGCAAGTGCTGTGGGGAGGGCTCGTCTCCGTGCCATAGAGCTTAACGAGCCTCCGCCGACGTCTGCCTACGACCCGATCCGCTTTGGACGCAATAGTGGCAGGGGTGGCGCTTCGAGCTCGGTGCCTCTCTCGGCGGCTGAATGCGTGTTCGGTCGTCGCCGTATTCCAGGGCCAGGTGCTCCGGATCGTTATGGTAACGTTGGGGGTTTTCGTAGGGGTTGAGGGTTGGTGCTCCCCTATTCAGCTGGAAGGTTTCGAGTCGGCTTTGGAGAGTAACCTGGTTTCAGTTTATGTGTGCTTTGTTAGTATTATGTTCATATTATGTTGTATTATGTAATATATTACCTATCCTAAACCCGATGTACATGCCGGGACTCGTATTGTAATATATAGTGTTTGTTAGTGTATTTCTAAGGTCGTAGCTATGCTCCTATGTTTGAAAAATCCAAAATGTAACCGTTCTTTTTAAGTTTAATAAAAATCAGGTTTTTATTTACGACTCTGCCTCATTTTGTTTGTTATTTTGTGTGAAATTCCTTGGCTCTAATCTTTTTTCAAAGGTTTAGAATGCAAGCATTTTTGTTGACTATTCCCTCGACTTTTTTAAGCTTTGGGCTTGTCGTTTTGTGTTGAATGTCGTTCTTTTTACCCTTAGGTTAAAAAACGAATTTTTGTGTTGACTATGTCCTTGGCCTTTTTAAGCTTTAGACGCGTCATTTTTGTGTTGAATATCGCCTTATGTTAACCCTATTAGGTTATGAGACGGTTTTTGTGTTGACTATATCCTCAGCCCTTTTAGGCTTTGGAGGCGTCATTTTTGTGTTGAATATCGGTTGCGCTTTTTGCAAAGCTGCCTACGTATCCACGAAAAGTGGAATCAAACCGGCGTAGTTCGAGAATGTATGTTTAAGGGCATACCGGCCCATGAGTTGTGTTTGCTTTTTTGTGGTGAATGTGCACGTTTAAGGGCATGCCGGCCCATGAGCATGTTTAAGGACTTGCCGGTCCATGAATTGTGTTTGGTGGATGCATGTTTAGGGGCATGCCGGCCCATGAGTTGTGTTTTTGATTTTTGTAGAGAGGAAGAGCAGTTTTAGGGGCATGCCGGCCCATGAGCATGTTTAAGGACCTGCCGGTCCATGAATTGTGTTTGATTTTTGTGGGAAGAAAAGCGCTTTAGGGGCATCTTACCATGAGCATGTTTAAGGACCTGCCGGTCCATGAGCATGTTTAAGGACCTGCCGGTCCATGAGCATGTTTAAGGACCTGCCGGTCCATGAATTGTTTCTATAAAATTTGTATTCTACAGATACATTGCAAGCGGTTTTTAGGGGTAGTATTTCTTGAGTTGATCGAGGTTTGTGGCGAGGTTGAACTCTTGGCCGTCGAGGTCGGTTAGTTTAATCGCCCGCTGTGAAGATTTCCTTGACGAGGTAAGGTCGGCCAGTTAGGCTTGAATTTTCCTCGTGGGTCGATTTCGAAGTGGTGCTCGGATCGACTTTAGTACGAGATCACCTACTTTATGTGTCGTGGCTTAACTCGTTTGTTGAATGCTCGTTGTAGTCGGGCTTGGTACATTAAATGCGGTGCTCGTGGAATGTAGTCGGCGTTCATCCAGGAGCATGAGTTGTTCGCATCGCCACGGGCCCATTCTCGCTCGGGATGCTACTTTCCATTAGTATGCGCAGAGATTGTATTTCTATTTCCCTTTGGTTGGGCGGCTTCCATGCCGTAGGTGAGAAATAGGGTCATGCCCGTAGGGGTTCGGATGGTAATGCACGGTATCCCCGCAGTGCATATGGTATTTTGTTAGGCCAATCTTTGCGGTTGTCGATCATCTTCTCAAGTATGGTGACGACCGTCTTGTTCTTTGCTTCAACGGCTCCATTGGTTTGGGGTTGATAGGGTGAGGATTTGTGATCTTTGGATGTTGTATTTTGTGAGTATGGCCGGTCTCGCGTTGAAAGTGTGAACCTTGATCGCCGATGAACTCGTGGGGTATGCCATATCGGCATATGATGTTCGTCTGGATGAACTTGGCGACTTCCTTGGAGCCAAGGGTCCGAAAAGACGCCGCTTACCCATTTAGTGAAGTAGTCGATGGCCACCAAAGACGAAAGCGGTGACCTCTGCTCCGATGGGGTGGACTTTTCCTATCACGCCGATGCCCCAGGTTGAAAAGGGCCAGGGTGAGGTTAGGGCCGCGATGGTGAAGGTGGTACATGTTGGGCGTTCTTTGAAAATTTGGCGGTTGTGGCAATGCTTGACGTATTGGATACGCCGCTTCCATGGTCGCCCAATACCATCCTAGCCGTAGGATTTGTTTGCAGAGTGCTCGGCGTTCATGTGGGGTCCGCATTCGCCATCATGGACTTGCGTGGCGATTTCCTCGCCCTTCTTGTAGTCGACACATATGAGCGGTGTCCCTTGTGGTGTCTTCTTGAGTAGTTGTCCCATCTCTAGCACAAATTGGGAAGCTAGGAGCACGATAGCCCTCTCGCCCACGCGTTTATCGATTGTCGGGTGGGTAGGTGTTGTCTGCTTTGTAGTTGATTATAGCTTGATACCAAGGCTCTGCATGCTTCGGCCGTCCAGGTCAATGGTATGGATGTATCTTTGGTTCGCCACGTCTTTCGACGATGATGGGTAGTAACTTCATGTCCGTGGCATGTTCGGGAGGGATGAGAGTTTTGACAAAGGTCGTCGGCAAGAACTGGTTTTCTTCCCTTGGGAGGTGATAGAACTCAATGCAATGGGTTAGCTAGGAGTTTTTGTACTTTTGCTTGGTATTTGGTGAGGTTTCGCTCATGATCTTCCATGCCCTGTCACTTGATTTATGATGAGGAATGAATCTCCATGTACCGTAGGTTCTTTATCTTGAGAGTGATGGTCGCTGCGAATATAAATGCAGCCTCGTACTCGTGGCGTTGTTCTTGACATCAAGTCGAGCTTGATTGAGAGTGGAGTATGATCGCCATTTGGGGATATTAGAGTATTCAGACCCATAGCCCCGTAGTTTGATGCTCCGTCAAGTATAATTGCGCATTACTCCTTTTCTATGGCGAAGATCCCATCGTCCTGAAATGACATTGTATCGATCATGGGTCGCTCGATGATAGCATTTTCTGCGAGGAAGTCTCAAACCGCTTCTTCCTTTGATTACTTTCGGAGGGAGGTACTTGAGTTCGTGCTCGGCGAAGCGAGTCCACCTGGCCATGCGTCCGCTCAGATCGGTTTTTCAAACAGGTATTTGAGGGGGTCCATTAGGGAATAGACTCTTGTTGTGCTAGTGAGGAGGTAGTGCCTGAGCTTTTTGGTTGCCCAGACCAGTGAGAGGCAGCTTTTCTCGACTGGTTCATACCGGGTTTCGTAGTCGTGAAACTTTTTGCTGATGTAGTAGATGGCCCGTTCTTCGTTGTTGACTTCTTGGGCGAGCATGGCACCCATGGCGTTTGGCGTAGTCGTTAAGTATAGTGACAGTGGCAAGTCTTTTTGTGGGGGTACAAGAACAGGTGGGTTTGTGAGCAGGCTTTTGACTTTGTCGAATGCTTGCTGGCAGTCATCGTCCCACTTCGTATGTTCTTCCTTCTTCAACTTTTTGAAGATTGGTTCACAGATCATGGTGAGCTTGCTGATGAACCTGGAGATGTATTGGACTTGTCCCAAGAAACTCCTTATTTCGTCGATGTTGCATGGTGTCTTCATGTCCATTATTGCTTTGATTTTGGTCGGGTCTATTTCGATCCCGCGCTGGCTCACTATGTGGCCTAACAATTTGCCTGACGTGACCCCAAAGGTGCATTTCTGTGGGTTCAATCGCATCTTGTATTGCCTGATTCGGGTGAAGAACTTCCGAAGATTTGTGATGTGGTCATCCCTTTCTTTCGATTTTACGATCATGTCGTCGACGTATACCTCGACCTCCTTATGCATCATGTCGTGGAGCAAGGTGGTGGCAGTGCGTTGGTAGGTGGCGCCGGCATTTATGAGCCCAAATGGCATGACTGTGTAGCAGTATGTTCCCCAGGGGGTTACGAAGGTGGTTTTTGGCATGTCGTCTGCTGCCATTTTGATTTGGTTGTATCCCGCGTATCCATCCATGAATGACAGTAAGGCGTGGTCTGCTGTGTTGTCGATTAGGATATCCATGTGAGGTAGTGGGAAATCATCTTTTGGGCAGGCTTTGTTCAGGTCCCGGAAGTCGGCACATACTCGTATTTTGCCGTTTTTCTTCATAACCGGCACCATATTGGAGACCCAGTCTGAGTATTCGATGACTTGGATGAAACCAGCTTGTAGTCGCACCGATCTCTTCCTTGACCATGAGAGACCATTCTGGCTTGATGCGTCGGAGCTTCTGCTTGACCGGTCTGCTGCCTTGCTTGATCGGGATGCGGTGTTCAGCTATCTCGCGGTCTATGCCGGGCATGTCCTTATATGACCAGGCAAAGACGTCCTTAAACTCTGCGAGGAGCTTGGTATAGGTGGCCCTTTCTTCCGTGCTTAGGGAAGCCCCCAGCTGTAGTTCTTGAGGCTCTTCGGGCGTTCCTATGTTGATGGTTGTTGTGTCTTCAATAATTGGGTCCTGTTCGGGTTTTGAGACAATACTTGCAATGTATCTATATAATGCAATTTTATTTAGTTTAGATTTATCGTGATTATTAAGAAAAGTAGAGTTTAAATGAGGCAAAGAGTAACCAAAAACTTTCATGTTATTAATGTTATCAAAAGCGGTTACATTTGAAGATAGCTCAGACGAGGGAGCTTTGGACAACCTTAATGACTCTAGTTCTTTAGCTAAATTAACTATGTCAGGGAAGTAGCCCGGGGGCTTAGTTGGGGTAAGAGACTTGAAATGACGACGAGGGAGTTTAAACTTCAAGACAGTCTTTTGGTTGGGGGTGTTGTCTTCATCTTCGTCGGAGTCGGAATCTTCGAAGGCGTAGCCTTGACCCGTAGTTATCTTGAAAGTGCGGCCTTGTTCGTCGGTCCATTCGAGGGTTTTTGACCATCCGTCGTGTGTTTTTTCTTCGTAAGGGATGATTAGGTTGGTAGGGTTAAAGTTGTTGTTGCGCACGATGTCGGAAATGAGATCGATCCCGGCAATGGTGTACGTGGTTGTGTTCTTAGGAATCTTGCTGGTGCCCTCTTTGACGAAGTAGTTGCTGGGGAGGATGTGGTATGGTTGTATGTGGAAATCATGATATTTCTTGCGATCATTGTATGATTCCCAACCTTGAGAGACTTCGTATGACCATGGTACGTAAGATAGACCCATGGTGGGCCATTTGTTATCGTCGTCCTTGGCGTAGAGTGTAGCGATTTCTTCTCTACGGGTCAGAGTACAGATGTTGAAGTCGAAGTCGAACCCACATATGTCGTCGGCTGGATCGGCATTTATCTCTGCAGTACTATCATTGGCCTTTTGCTGCTTGAGGGTAGCTCGAAAGTTCGAGGCGCCGATGGTGACGATCTCGTCATCCAGAGGTATCCTGACCTTTTGATGCAGGGTTGAGGTGACGGCCTTGGTAGCGTGGATCCAGGGTCTACCTAGTAGCATGTTGTAGGTAGGGGGTATGTCGATGATTTGAAATTCGGTTTCTCTCATGACTGGTCCTGTCATAATGGGGAAGGAGATGGTTCCCTTTATGCTGCGACGTGTTCCATCGTAGGCTCTGACGCCGTCCGTACACGGGATGAAGTCGTTTTCCTTAATCCTCAGTTTTCTGGCTGTCTCAAGGGGTAAGACATTGACCGCGGATCCATTGTCGATGAGGACGACTGGTAATGTCATGCCGTGGCATTCCACGTTAATGTAGAGAGGTAGGTTATGCGTGCCACCGAATGGAGGGAGGTCCTTATCTGAGAAGGTGACGGCGTTGGCTTGCCATTCGCGCGTAATGTTACTGATAAGCTTCTCTGGAGACATTTCCGATGTCATTGGGGTGACCTGTAATGCTTGGTAGAGGGCTTCACGATGTCCCATTGAGTCTCTTAAGAGCTGCCAGATCGAAATGTCTGCTTTCGTCTTGTTGAGCTGTTTATGGAGCGTGTCTCCGATTTCAGGTGGGGGTAAGGGTGTTGGGGTAGCACTTGATGATGCTACCTTGTTGGTAGCAAGACAGTGCGAGATTGGTGTCAGGTAATGACACTTTGGTGGCTGACGGCGTGGGAGCGATGCTTGTAGGTGGGGTTGTGGAGGTAGGCGAAGTAGGCGGCGTATCCTCGTCTATGATTATTCCTTTGTTCTTCTCTTGAGCAGTCAACCTTGGCGGGTGGCTTTGAGGTTCAAGTAGCTTTAGAGAAGCTTGGTACGGACGTCCAGAACGTGTTAAGTAGGCTACTTCGTCATCACTGTCCGATAGCCTAAATGGGTACTTGTGACATAGCTCTCCATACTTGCCTGGCGGCCGACGGGGTTGAGTTTCCTCTTCGTAGGGCTCATCCTGGAGACACATGCGGGTGTCATCATTGTCGGCTTCATCCTCAGAAGTATTCCAGATGCCGTTGACTTCGTGATCATCGGAGACTATCATTCTGGAGCAGTCGATGATAGGGTGTGCTTCTGTGAATATAGCATGGTTATGTAGAGGGTTCAGCTGGTTTGAAGGCTTAGGACTTGGGCTGGGCTTTACGATGGTATTGTCGTCGATCAAGTCCTGAACTATGTTCTTCAGGCGGAAGCATTGCTCGGTGTCGTGCCCCTTTCCTCTGTGGAATTCGCAGTATGCGTTCTGATCCCACGATTTTGGCTTCTTGTCCGGGGGAGGCTCGCTAGTAGGTCCTATGAGTTGAAGTACATTACGGCTCACAAGCTTCTGTAGTGCCTTTGAGTAAGTCATGTATATTGGGTCAAAGTTTCGTCGTGCTTTCATTGAACTGGGACCAGGAGGTGAGTATGATGCCTTTGGCGGAGGCATGGCAGGTCTTGGTGGTGTCGCAAAGCAGGTGGTGCCTCTAACGCCGTCCGGAAGGCGTTGATGGCATGGATGGGCTCGACTTTGGTGGTGGCTCGAGATGAGCTCCCTTGATATCCGCGCCCCCTACTCTTATTCCTATTTTCCTTACGAAGGTCGTCCTCGATGTGCTCGCCGACGACGCTGAGGGTCGGTGAAGTTGTCGAAATTCCCATATCGTAGGTGTTGTTGGTATGCGGGGTAAGGTTGTTGATGAACTTAGTAATCGGATCGGTGTCCCTTGGGCGGTTAGGTATTTGAGCACACACGGCTTCTTCCGGTAGCGTAAGGTACTCGGTAAATCCTTCATTGTCATACGGGTCAGGACCTCCAATGTTCGTAGTGAGACTTGGATATCATTGTAGTCCCGGTATTGTAGATCGAACGCAACTGTTATGACCACGAAACTACCCGTTTTATGTGGTTCTAGAGCGTAGAACCATGCCCTGGGTTCTTGGCGTCCGGTGGTGAGGGAATAAGGTAGCCCATGCAGGGGTTCGACGCCCATGATGGCCATTTTAGCTTTGAAAGCCTTGACGTGAGCAGCGGGCTTTCGTGACCTTTGAAGACGGGAAGATCGCTAAGTGCTAACTTGTCCGTAGCATGGATCCGGCGTTCTTTGGGATGTGCTCGTTTTCTTGGTGTATGGAGTAACCTCTTGAGTTCGTGAGACGCTCTTCCATGGTTCGAATCCTTTTGCGTTAGATTCGATTCCTCGGCCAGCGCTGCGGCGTTTTCTGCCTTCAACTTTTGCATGATAGCCATTTGCTCGATCGTCGTAGTGAGGCTAGCTATCCTATCATTGAGTCAGTTTGACTTGTTCGTGATTACCTCTTGGGGGGGTGGTGGTGGTCCTCCGAGTCCCTCATCGTGTTGAAAGGCCATGACAGGTTTTGGTTTTGATCGGTTGTAGGAGCGCTTCTTTGGAGGCGGAGGTGGGTTTAGGTGACGGTTCTTAGTTCGTCGCGTATCCAGGGTTTTTCAATGAGCGGACCTGACAAAGTTTTCAAACCTTTAGTGATTCTAAAAGAGAAGGAAAAGACTCAAATGAAAAATCACATTCACGACCAAAGGAAGACACAAAAGCGTAAAAAGTGGGTGACTTGACTCGTGTTTTTAGCTTTTAAAAGGACACGGGAAGCTTTTGAGATAGAGGCGCGTTGACACGTCCCTATTCTCGAGGTAGGAAAATTTGTATGATCATAATCAGATTAACCCAGTTTGGCGATGCATTTGCCAGGGGTTTATCATTGGATTATGATAAAAAGGATCAGACCGAAGTAGCGATAGGCTAGTCGACCTGAGGATGTTAAAATTGGGTAAAAGGCGATCAATTGTTCGCCTTTTACGTGTGACTCAGGGTTTTAAATCGAAAATGACAATAAGTCACTCGATTCAAAGAGTAAATCAACGGGTCCGCATGTGAACGAGCCCGCGTTTTTTGTTTTTGAGAGAAAAAGATTAAATCGGGACGACTAAAGAGTCACTCGACTTAAAGCTAAATCTAATGTTCTAAAAGTTAATTTCATTTAAAATCTCCGAAATGAATTGACATATTCGGGTTTTTGCTTTGTGAAAGACCTTTTAGCAATAAATGTATTATGACGATACGTCAGTCGCATAATTCATTTACGTTTTGGAAAAGACCTGGGATATAGTGGTTATCCTAGGTCGGTTTTAAATGTAGCGGCATTTTATTAAACTCAAATGACTATGGGTCAAAGAGCCTAACGGCGTGTTTTTAAAAGTATGAACTTATTTGAAAAAAGTTTGAAAAAGCAATTTCAAAGATGGACGTATTTTAAAAGTATAATGCCTAGGAGGAGTTTTTGCATGCAGAAAGCTTTTGAAAGACTACTATAGTGAGGGTACTATAGCTTCGCACTTGTACATATAAACACAGGTTTTTGGTTTATAGGGTAAGGTTCCCTCCGGTCATTCCCGCTGACGTTTGGGTAGGGGCACCCGCAAGACTACACACGTCTTAGGTGTGCATTCAAGACGGGCCCTAGAGCGTTGAGTTTGGTGGTTACGATCGTTTTATGCGGATGCCGTACTTGTAATCGTGGAGGGGTGAGAGAACGGTGTGTCGGAGTTACCTCGCTTATGGCGAGAGTTCTTGAGGCCGTTCCTCAAAGGGTGTGGTTTGAATCAGAGGATTCGACTCAACGTATTTTGCCCAAATATCGAAAGCGTAAATGTTTTCAAAGTTTCAAGCTTCACTTCTTTATGATTTTAAAATAAAGAAAAACTAGTTTTTCAAAAATAATAAAAATCATGCTCGTCCCCAGCGGAGTCGCCAGCTGAAGGTACCGGGAAAGTGATAGACCTATCGACGCCTGCAAGGCCAATCCTCGCCCGTCTTGGGCGCCGAAGCGGAATGCGCCTCGCAGGTAAAAGGGTGCGGAGTTTTGAGAAAAATGGGGGAGATCATTGCATGAATTTGTGACCAAAAGAAAAGTAGAAAATCCTTTTTGAAAGTGTATTTTCGGAGTCGCCACCAAATATTAAAGGAATTTGGAACCTATTCAACGCGTCTTGAAATACAAGACACGAGTGTCTCAGATTTCAAGGTGCGTCGATACCTATCAATCTGAGGTTTGAAACCAGAGAAGGGGTTCGGAGTGAGGTTACTTTTCGAATGTTTGACAAAATAAATTTTGAAAACAGTAATCAAAAAGCCTACATAAGAGTAGTCTCTACTAATTTGAAAACATTTGCTTAATTTCGATATTTGGGCTAAAAGTCACGCTACGTACAAGTGCGAATAAGTATGACTCGATTAAAATGCATAAATAATGTAAATTGTCAAAATAATGACATATTGCTATAGGAAATGTACGTTAAATAATAATTTATTGACTAAATTATTACTATAGACGTTATTTTCCGACCTCGTATTTAGAATTTGTGAAAAACCCTCAGTTTTGACATGCTAAAAGACTCTATGAAACAGTACAATTTAGTGTTGGATCCGTGATTCTAGTCGTTATTTAATGCATGAATGAGGACTTGCATAATTATAAAAGTGACGTCGGTTTGCTTTAGTGATAATGAGTCGTTTATTTATGCGATATTGGCGGGGTTTAGACGGATTATGAATCCGAATTGCTACAACCGTATTACGAATACGGCTTCGCTAGTGCCAATATCGGGTTTGGGGTTAATGTAACCCCATTGTCCGAGTCTCAAACGTCTGGCAGTAGGTAAATTGTTTACCTTTCGAAAATGTAAAGACGGTATTTTTGAGTGGATTTCGTGAATAGTGTATAAGTGCTAAAAACCGGGTGTTTGAAAATGAATGAAGTGGGTTGGTATTTATAGAGTTTGGCTGGTTTCTGTGGGATAGCAAAACTTAATCGCTCGTCTGAGCGTTTAAGTTTGCTTTGAGCTAGATATTTTTAAAGAAAAATTAAAAAGCGTTGTTACAAAACAAACTTAATCGCTGTTGACAGCGTTTAAGTTTTAATCGCTAATCAGCTGGCGATTTGTTTTTGTTTTGGTGGGCTGCTTATGCCGCCGTGTGGTTTTGGCGGTTTGATTAGGTGATGATTATGTTTTGTCGTTTACTTAAGGGTTAAGTATTTGTTCAGTTTTGGTCCGAATTACGATTTTCGCACTTCGGTTTTGGTCGTGTTTTTCGGTTTAGGCCTGAAATAAAATAATATTAGGTTATATTATTTTATGGTTTCATAAAACCTAACTTTTTGAAAATGTGACACGGGACGCACTTTGGCCCGTTTTGAGTGTCGTGTTAGTGTGCGTTTTAGGGTCGTGTTTGTAAGTTTGGGCCGTTTTGTAGCTAGTTGGGCTGTTTTTGTGGCTTGGCTTAATAAGACGTTCCTATATTGTGCTCGTGTTACGCTCATGATGACTAAAATTGACATTTACTTTCATGATTATGCAAGTCCAAATTAATACGCTAAAAATGACTAATACGTTTTAGACACTTTTGTACCGTTTCGACTCTTTTAAAAGCATGTACGAAAGTCCTTTTCATCATCGGGTTTGTTTTTGGGGGGTACGGATACGGGTATCTACAAGTATTTGTTCAGTTTTGGTCCGAATTTCGGTTTTCGTGCTTCGGTTTTTGTCGTGTTTTTCGGTTTTGGCCTGAAATAAAATAATACTAGGTTATATTATTTTATGGTTTCATAAAACCTAACTTTTTGAAAATGTGACACGGGACGCACTTTGGCCCGTTTTGAGTGTTGTTAGTGTGCGTTTTTGGGTCGTTTTTGTAAGTTTGGGCCGTTTTGTAGCTAGTTGGGCTGTTTTTGTGGCTTGGCTTAATAAGACGTTCCTATGTTGTGTTCGTGTTACGCTCATGATGACTAAAATTGACATTTACTTTCATGATTATGCAAGTCCAAATTAATACGCTAAAAATGACTAATACGTTTTAGACACTTTTGTACCGTTTCGACTCTTTTAAAAGCATGTATGAAAGTCCTTTTCATCATCGGGTTTGTTTTTGGGGGGTACGGATACGGGTATCTACAGAGCCCCCAGTTTGACTGAGCTCGGACAAAGCGTTAGTCAAACTTAAAGATAGTATCCGGACCATTACGGTCTCGATACTACCTGGCGGCGCTAAGCATGTGTCTTATGGGAGAGACGAGGACTTAGCGTCGGGAAATGCGGGGAGGGACGACATGTTTTTAAGGACATGACGGTCCTACATGTTTAAGGGCATGTCAGCCTGCATGTGGCCTGAGTTCTCCCAGCTGGCGCCTCGCTTGTGTTTCCGTTTGTGCTCCTTGCTTTGCTTGCGCTTCTGGCTTGCGCTCCTTGGCTTTGCTCGCGCTTCTGGCTTGCGCTCCTTTGCTTTGCTTGCGCTTCTGGCTTGCGCTCCTTGGTTTGCTTGCGCTTCTGGCTTGCGCTCCTTTGCTTTGCTTGCGCTTCTGGCTTGCGCTCCTTTGCTTTGCTTGCGCTTCTGGCTTGCGCTCCTTTGCTTTGCTTGCGCTTCTGGCTTGCGCTCCTTTGCTTTGCTTTCCTTGCTAGACGTCTCGTAGAAGAGGTTACGCTTCTTTGGTTTTTCATAAAAAGGGCTAGGTTTTTATGAACGTCTCGCAAGGGGGCTATGTGTTTTTTGTGGTTCTCATAAAAAGGGCTAGGTTTTTATGAACGTCTCGTGAGGAGGCTACGTGTTTTTGGATTTTAACGTCTCGTGAGGAGGTTACGTGTTTTTTGTGGTTCTCATAAAAAGGGCTAGGTTTTTATGAACGTCTCGTGAGGAGGCTACGTGTTTTTCTCATAAAAGGTTAGGTTTTTATGAACGTCTCGTGAGGAGGTTACGTGTTTTTGGATTTGAACGTCTCGTGAGGAGGCTACGTGTTTTTGGATTTTAACGTCTCGTGAGGAGGTTACGTGTTTTTGTATTTCTCATAAAGGGTTAGGTTTTTATGAACGTCTCGTGAGGAGGTTACGTGTTTTTCGTGGTTCTCATAAAAAGGGCTAGGTTTTTATGAACGTCTCGTGAGGAGGCTACGTGTTTTTGGATTTTAACGTCTCGTGAGGAGGTTACGTGTTTTTGTATTTCTCATAAAGGGTTAGGTTTTTATGAACGTCTCGTGAGGAGGTTACGTGTTTTTCGTGGTTCTCATAAAAAGGGCTAGGTTTTTATGAACGTCTCGTGAGGAGGCTACGTGTTTTTGGATTTTAACGTCTCGTGAGGAGGTTACGTGTTTTTGTATTTCTCATAAAGGGTTAGGTTTTTATGAACGTCTCGTGAGGAGGTTACGTGTTTTTCGTGGTTCTCATAAAAAGGGCTAGGTTTTTATGAACGTCTCGTGAGGAGGCTACGTGTTTTTCTCTTAAAAGGTTAGGTTTTTATGAACGTCTCTTGAGGAGGCTACGTGTTTTTGGATTTGAACGTCTCGTGAGGAGGCTACGTGTTTTTCGTATTGGGTTGAAATTGTGTTTGAAACGGGTTGAAAGTGTAATGGGCCGAGGAAAACAGCCCAAAACAAAGCTGAAACCCATAGAACAAAAATATAATCGCCTGTAAACAGGCGATTAGAAATTTGTTTGGCGTTTTTTGTTTAAAACACGGGAAAGGAGAGAGGTTTGGTTTATTTTATCCGAAAAATAAAAACTAAATCGAAAACCTCTAAAACTCGTCTTGGCGATTTACTTGATCAAAAATCGATTTTCCGACTCCTACGATTCGTCATGGACCAAGGTACGTATTCAACTCACTTGGTTTTTCGGGTTTTGAAGTTTGTTTGAGTCGGTTTTAACTCGAAATACCGTTTTCTAGGGTTTTGGTCGATTTTTGTTGGTTTGATTCGAGTTTGGCTCTTGTCTTGGCTTGAAAACGTTCGCCATGGCTAGTATAGTGCTCGCCTCGCTTGTCTTGCTGTCGTTGCGTAAAAACCCGACTTGTGGCCTCGATTTTCGTGCGTTTTGACTCGGGGGGTATTTTGGTCATTTTTGAAAACGTCTCGAAAATGGCTCAAAACTTCAGTGTAGCTTACCCATTAGCAGTATAACGTGTTGGTAAGCTCGGTTCGTTGAATTTCATGCGAAAAACGGTTCGTTTGGGGTGAAACCGTATGAAAGGGGGTTAAGTCGGGGCTTGTGCTCTGTTTTTGTAGCGTAAGGCGATCCCGAGTGGCTTGGTTATTTTGAAAATGTCGTAGTATGCTAGTGTGAAGGTTTGGGTGGCTTGTATGCGAAGAACGGCGAAAACCGTAACTTTCGTGTGTTTTGGTATAAGGGCCGATTTTGGTCGAAATTTTTCGGTTCCGAAACTTGCCCGAATTCTTTGTATTGTGTTTTCATGGCTAGTATGGTACACTTTTGGTCTTGTTTTGTAGGAAATGCGTTGTTTGGAGGCGTTTTGGAGCGTTTTTTGTAGTTTAGGTTAGGTTTCCAAAAGTCGCTTTTCCTCGCTTTTCGTGCCCCGTTCATGGAATGTATGGTAATGTATGTTGTCTGTGTTGGCTAGGGGGTTGTTTTGTGGGAAGTGGGGGCTTTTTGGGTTGAGTTATGGTCAAGTAAAGGTCGTTTTTGTAGTTTGGAGGTGTTTTGTAAAAGCTATTCAGTCGAGGTGTTCGGGACATCGTTTTCGCATGAAATTTTTTGCATGAGCTTTTTGTGATTTATGGGTTGGGTTTGTGTCAGCAAATATGGGTTTCTGGCTTTCATGGCGTTTTCCCTCTTCTCGCTATTTTTGGTTTAAAAGGCACCTTTTCTGTTGTTTGGCCAATTCTCTGCTTCTTTTGTGCGTGCTTGCTCTTAACTTGATCGAGTAGGGCGTATATATCGATATCGTCTCATGGATTTTGGTCTCTTGTGCTTCTGCTCTGTTTTGGCCTTATCTGTCGAAAACGGGCCTATGGCTTGCTTTTTGCTGATTTGGCTTGATCTTTCTAAAATGATTTGCTGAGTATGACTTTGTATCTTGTGCAGGTGATCCTAGGCCTCGGCGCCTACTTCGATGACATGGATCGGGTTTTGGCGGCGTTGACTTTCTTGTTCGGGCGAGCAGCTCCTGCCGGGGATGCTGCGCCCTTGGAGGTTCGGCCGGTCGTCTCGGTCGGACTGCGAGAGCTTTTCCTCGAGGCGCTGGAGCTTACGGCCGAGAGTGAGCTTGAGTCTTGCTGTGGAGTCTCCGACCTTTTTCTAGTGGTGCTAGTGCTGTTGGTGCGTCGCCTGGGCTTTCTGCTAGTGGCCTGGGACGTGGTCTTCCCTGGTGGTCTGAGCCGGATTAGTGGTGTGGAGTCGTGGCGTTCTTTGCCGAGTCGCTCTTTTTTAATGTAGTGCGTGAGAGGCCGTCGTTGAGCGGGCCTTGGTCTTACAGTGGCGCTAGCGGTAGTGGGCTTCTTGGGTCGTCGAGGTCTCTGTTGGTGGTCGAGGTCGGGCCAGGTGTCCTCTCGCAGTCTTTGCGGGCGTGGGCGTGTGGCCTTTGTGGAGACGTCTGAGGCTCTGAGGAGGCCGTGGCGGAGGTAGGGCGTAGGCTGCGGGGTCTCTGCGAGGGCGTGGCGTGGGCTGTCTTTGGAGGGCGCTGTGGCTCGAGAGGGGGCCAAGGCGAGAGGTCGTGGTCTTCTTTGCGGAGCCCTTCGCAGGGCGTGGCGTGGGCATCTTTGGAGGGGCGCCTGTGGCTCGAGAGGGCCAAGGCGAGAGGTCGTGGTCTTCTTCTGCAGGGCTTCGCAGGGCGTGGCCACGCAGCGTTTGCCAGAGGAACTGTGGCTCTGGAGGTCGAGTTAGAGCGTGGTCGCGGTCGGAGGAACCGAGGCCAGCGCAAGGTGGATGTGGCTTACGGTGAGGCGGCGGCGGCCGGCGTCGAGCTCGTGTTCTTTGCCGAGGGTGGTGACCGGGACGAGGCTGAGGTCGCCGGTGTTTTTGAGGAGGTTGGAGAGGGAGCTCGTGGGGTTCCGCCAGGCGTGGTCGTGCTCGGGGTCAGGAGCCGTTCATGAGGACACTTCCAGTCGGAGTCTTCGAGTGGCGAGAGGGTTCTGACGAGGCGTGGTGAGGTGGTGTCGAGGTTGAGGCTGCCGAGGCTGCGCCGCCTTCTTGCCAGCTTCCGGCAGCGATGCTCGGTTGATCTTTGTCGCTACTGCGGGCCTTTGTGGCCGGGTCGATTTCGAGGCCATGCTCGGGAGCGAGTTGAGGATGATCTGGTGGCGGCGAAGGCCGAGTGAGTGGCGAGGCGGTGAGGATGCAGTCTGGCGAGTCTTGGCCGCGGCAAGAGATTTTCATGGGGATGGTTGACGAGTTAGGCGCGAGGCCTGACTATCCTCACGGTCGCGCTTGTGGTCCCAGGTGGCCTTGGGTGGGTGACTCTCGCTCTGGGTCCGCTGATCAGATTACGAGGGCCTTGATGCGCCCGATCGGATTGACGAAATCGGATGTGTCGCCATGGGCCCTGGTCTTGATGGAGGTAGGGTTCGGCTTTTGTAGTTTTTGTTGTTTTGTTTACGCTTTTCTTACAGAACGTGTGTCTTGTTTGCTTGCGGGCTTGGTGCTATGCTCACTTCCCTCTGCTCCGGACACGTTCAAGGTGACGCGGCTACATACCCGCTTTCCATGGGTATGCGACAGCGGATCGGAGGGGTATTGGCCTGAACTATGACGCGGCTCGTGTGCGCTTCAACGGGATGACGATGGATAAGGTAAGGGTGGTCGTGTTTTGTATTTTGGGTTTTTTTTTTTTTTTTTTTTTTTTTGTAGCTTGTTTTTGGGTTTGTGTTTGTTTTTGTGGTTTATAATTTGGTTTTGTTTTGTAGTTTGTTCGCGACCCTTGGAGGAATTTTACCGGCGTTCCTCAAGCGATTGCGGCTCGCTTTGGTCCCCTTGACGGACGGCGGTGTACATCGAGACCCGATCACGGCTCGTCTTGGTACTTGAAGGCGTCTGTCTGCGAGCGGTCGCGGCGGCTTCATCGTACTGCTCCTCGCCCTCGGTTTTGTTCGTGGGAGGCGCGACGCTAATGGCGTCGTGGCGTGTATCACGAGGGTGAGTCCGAGCTCCTTCTTTGCGGCGGGATGAGGATTACGTGACTTGGGCACAGCGTGCCCTTCTTGTGGCCTGTGATCGAGGTATGCTTGATTATCCTTTTGCTTGTATCTGTTTTGGTTCTGAGGAAGCAAAAATTTATCCTATTTTTGTTTTGTAGCGACGTGACCACGACCTTGAGTTCCGGCCTCCTCCGCTCGTTGAGGACCTGTGGTTGTTCACGAAATTTCTCTCGTTCGATCGTCTTTGCCGCCTTCCATGTGCGTAGTCACCGTCACGGGTCTTGAGAGGTGGGATCCGCGTGAGAAAGGTATTAACCCTCCTCTTTGTACAACATGAGTGTTATGTAGTATATAGCCCAGTTTGAATAAGATTTTATTGTAAAATCATTAATCAAACTCTGTTGAAACGAGTTTTTGATTATAGCCCCGGTTTGAGTAAGATTTTAGTGTAAAATCATTAGTCAAACTCTGTCAGCAGGTTTTGATTATAGCCCCGGTTTGAGTAAGATTTTAGTGTAAAATCATTAGTCAAACTCTGTCAGCGAGGTTTTGATTATAGCCCCAGTTTGAGTAAGATTTTAGTGTAAAATCATTAGTCAAACTCTGTCAGCAGGTTTTGATTATAGCCCCGGTTTGAGTAAGATTTTAGTGTAAAATCATTAGTCAAACTCTGTCGAAGCAGGTTTTTGATTATAGCCCCCAGTTTGAGTAAGATTTTAGTGTAAAATCATTAGTCAAACTTTGTCGAAGCAGGTTGTTGATTATAGCCCCCAGAAAGCTAAATTGACTTCTCGCATTTGTTGCAGGTGACAGCTGAGGTCCACAGGAGGCTCTGGCAGGCGGCAAACCGGTGGCGGGCGGTCGTGAACGATAAAGTTGTTGATGCTTGCGAGCGCGAGAAGAGAGGCCGAGGCGCGACTTCGAAGTTAGCCAGGTCGTGGTGAGGAGGGGGCGAGATCGCGGGCCGAGCTGGAGGCTGCGCATGCCGAGGAGCTGGCGAGGGTCCGGGCAGAGCTGGAGGGTCAGTATGCAGGGGAGCTGGATAGGGCACGTGCTGAGATTGATTCCCTGCGTGCTGTCTTGCAGCGTCGTGACCAGTCGTAGTAGGCTTGGACTTTGTATATTTTGGACTTTGTATTATGAATATTATTTTCTGTTTGTATTGGTTTATGTATTAGGACTTGTTATGGTTGGTTGTTTTTTTTTTTTTGGACTTGTAGGTGTTTATGGGTTTAATTTGGTTATTTTGTCTTGTTGCAAAAATGCATTCCTGCGTCGTAGCCGGGTCTGAAATCCTTGCGTATTTGCTTGCCGAGCGTACCTGCAAAACATTGTTAGTCGTGAAAGCATATATATACGTCTCGATTGAGGCCCGACTCGCTAATGACCGAATTAAATGCAAAATGAAGAGTTTTTGAAAAATCTTTGGTTAGGACATATTTTGGACTCGTAAAAAGACGTCTTTGACATAGTAAAAATGCGAGCTAAAACGACGTTTTTGAGATGAAAATTCGTGAATGCGAAAATCATATTTTGTGTTGTGTTTAATTTTTGTGTGATTATTGAGTTTTGTGAAAAATGAAAAATACGAAATCTGAGGAATTGATCACGCAAATCGAGACGACCTTGACGGGGCCGTAAAAATAGGTTGGAGGTCGGTAGAAAAGTAATAGGGTAATAGGTTAAAAATTTTTGGGTGTAGGTGTGTAAGAAGTGTAAGAAATCGAATAATTGCATCGAGGAAAAGAAAAGAAAATCGCTGTAAACAAAGCGATTTGATTTTTAACGTCACTTTGTTCTGACGATTAGAATTTTATTTTGTGGTTTTTGTTTGATTTATTTTAATCGCTTGTTCACTAGCGTTTAAGTTTTTGTGTTGTATTTCGTCTTGCAAATCTCGGCTATAAAAGGAGGGCTAAGTTAGTTCATTTCACTCATCCTCTCGTCTTCTATTCTCGATTTTCCAAAAATATTCAGAATATTTACGGAACATTCGTCGAGTTATGGAGAGTTTTGAAGGAAACTTGCGTCGTTGGTGTGCGTCCTTATCGGGTGTCGGGAAGAAGCTTTTGAAAGATTGCGGAGTTGGCGTATTTCGTGGGCTAAGGCAGGTTCGAATGGAGTACGAGTTCCTGGACGCTTGTCTTGAGTATTGGGATCCAAGCCTTCACGTGTTCCGCTTTCCTTGCGGAGAGGTTTGTCCCTTAGTCGAGGAGTTTGGGGCCATTGGCGGGTGGGCCTTGATTTGGCCTGTATGTGTCAGGCAGGAACTTGGCTACAAGAGGCAGGTCCAGAATTATCTCCAGATGACCCGTGATGAGGTGGAAGAGTTATTTGTTGGGAATTGTATCAACCTCTATCGTTTGTGACAATGGTTCAGAATAATGCAAGCGGGCATATCTCTGCTGTGGCTAGGAGAAGGGCTTTGGCTTTTGCTTGGTTCATTGCTATATGTTCCGGACTCGTGTCCGAGGGGTTGTTGGGAGATCCGCGTTTAATTCTTTGTCGTGGAAGCGGATGGAAATAGGTTGCAATCCATACGCTTTAATTACGGTGAGACGGTCCTTGGGTGACGGCCGGGCATGTAATAGGGAACATGCGTCTGAGGGTGTCCATTGATCCTCCAGGTGTGGCTGATGGAGCGTCTAAGTGTGTTGAACGACCTTGGCTTCGATGGCGAATATGTCGCAGGAGGCGTTACCAATCGTTACATGCGATGGGCGGGTCCAGACGAGCGCCCTAATGACTATTTTCCCGAGTTTGTGAGGTCATGTGCCATCCGTTGGTCGGTATCCTGGTGGGGAGTGGTCAGTGTGACGGCGAGCGCAGTAGGTGATGGCCCCTCTGGGGTCCTATTGTGTGGGTTCGAGATGGGGGTTTACATCCATCCCCTGCGGGTGAGGCGACAGATAGGGTATGCACAGTTCATTCCTGGCCAGGATACGAAGGTACAGGACATGGTTGCGTTAAATAACCAGGTGACCGACGAGTGGGTCAGTGGTTGGATCATGCGTCCTAAGTGGCTTGTGGCTGGTACTCCTGGGACGATCCGGGTGTCGAGGTCTTACTCTAAATGGACCGTTGCCGAAAGTGCTGTCGAGAGGGCTCGTCTCCTTGCCATAGAGCTTAACGAGCCTCCGCCGACATCCGCCTATGACCCGATCCGCTTTGGACGCAATAGTGGTAGGGGTGGGGCTTCGAGCTCGGTGCCTCTCTCGGCGGCTGAATGCGTGTTCGGTCGTCGCCGTATTCCAGGGCCAGGTGCTCCGGATCGTCATGGTAACGTTGGGGGTCGCCGTAGGGGTTGAGGGTTGGTGCTCCCTTTATCCAGCTGGAGAGGTCTCGAGTCGGCTTCGGAGAGTAACCTGGTTTTAGTTTATGTGTGCTTTGTTAGTATTATGTTCATATTATGTTGTATTATGTAATATATTACCTATCCTAAACCCGATGTACATGCCGGGACTCGTATTGTAATATATAGTGTTTGTTAGTGTATTTCTAAGGTCGTAGTTATGCTCCTATGTTTGAAAAATCCAAAATGTAACCGTTCTTTTTAAGATTAATAAAAATCAGGTTTTTATTTACGACTCTGCCTCATTTTGCTTGTTATTTTGTGTGAAATTCCTTGGCTCTAAAATTTTTTTAAAGGTTTAGAATGCAAGCATTTTTTGTTGACTATTCCCTCGACTTTTTTAAGCTTTGGGTTTGTCGTTTTGTGTTGAATGTCGTTCTTTTTACCCTTAGGTTAAAAAACGAATTTTTGTGTTGACTATGTCCTTGGCCTTTTTAAGCTTTGGACGTGTCATTTTTGTGTTGAATATCGTCCTTTTAACCCTTAGGTTAAAAAACGAATTTTTGTGTTGACTATGTCCTTGGCCTTTTTAAGCTTTGGACGTGTCATTTTTGTGTTGAATATCGGTTGCGCTTTTTGCAAAGCTGCCTACGTATCCACGAAAAGTGGAATCAAACCGGCGTAGTTCGAGAATGTATGTTTAAGGGCATACCGGCCCAAGAGTTGTGTTTGCTTTTTTGTGGTGAATGTGCACGTTTAGGGGCATGCCGGCCCATGAGCATGTTTAAGGACCTGCCGGTCCATGAATTGTGTTTGGTGGATGCATGTTTAGGGGCATGCCGGCCCATGAATTGTGTTTGCTTATGGAATGTGCACGTTTAAGGGCATGCCGGCCCATGAGCATGTTTAAGGACCTGCCGGTCCATGAATTGTGTTTGATTTTTGTGGAGAGAAAGAGCAGGTTTAGGGGCATGCCGGCCCATGAGTTGTGTTTTTGATTTTTGTAGAGAGAAAGAGCAGTTTTAGGGGCATGCCGGCCCATAAGCATGTTTAAGGACCTGCCGGTCCATGAGCATGTTTAAGGACCTGCCGGTCCATGAGCATGTTTAAGGACCTGCCGGTCCATGAATTGTTTTTATAAAATTGTACTTTACAGATACATTGCAAGCGGTTTTTTTTTAGGGGTAGTATTTCTTGAGTTGATCGAGGTTTGTGGCGAGGTTGAACTCTTGGCCGTCAAGGTCGGTTAGTTTGACTGCTCCGCCCGTGAAGATTTCCTTGACGAGGTAGGGTCCAGCCCAGTTAGGCTTGAATTTTCCTCGTGGGTCGACTGGAAGCGGTGCTCGGACTGACTTTAGTACGAGATCACCTACTTTTATGTGTCGCGGCTTAACTCGTTTGTTGAATGCTCGTTGTAGTCGGGCTTGGTACATTAAATGCGGTGCTCGGGGAATGCGATCGGCGTTCATCCAGGAGCATGAGTTGTTCGCATCGCTCACGGGCCCATTCTCGCTTCGGGATGCTACTTTCCATTAGTATCTTGCAGAGATTGTATTTCTATTTCCATCGGTTGGGCGGCTTCCATGCCGTAGGTGAGAAATAGGGGTCATGCCCGTAGGGGTTCGGATGGTAATCACGGTATCCCCGCAGTGCATATGGTATTTTGTTAGGCCAATCTTTGCAGCTGTCGATCATCTTCTCAAGTATGGTGACGACCGTCTTGTTTGCTGCTTCAACGGCTCCATTGGTTTGGGGTCGATAGGGTGAGGATTTGTGATGCTGGATGTTGTATTTTGTGAGTATGGCTTCGGTCTCGCGTTGAAAGTGTGAACCTTGATCGCTGATGAACTCGTGGGGTATGCCATATCGGCATATGATGTTCGTCTGGATGAACTTGGCGACTTCCTTGGAGCCAAGGGTCCGAAAAGACGCTGCTTCTACCCATTTAGTGAAGTAGTCGATGGCCACCAGCACGAAACAGTGACCTCCTGCTCCGATGGGGTGGACTTTTCCTATCACGTCGATGCCCCAGGTTGAAAAGGGCCAGGGTGAGGTTAGGCTGTATAGTGGTGAAGGTGGTACATGTTGGACGTTGCTGAAAATTTGGCAGTTGTGGCAATGCTTGACGTATTGGATACAGTCTGCTTCCATGGTCGTCCAATACCATCCTAGCCGTAGGATTTGTTTGCAGAGTGCTCGAGCGTTCATGTGGGGTCCGCATTCGCCATCATGGACTTGCGTGACGATTTCCTGCCCCTTCTTGTAGTCGACACATATGAGCAGTGTCCCTTGTGGTGTCTTCTTGAGTAGTTGTCCCATCTCTAGCACAAATTGGGAAGCTAGGAGTCTGATAGCCCTCTGTCCGCGTTTATCGGTGTCGGGTGGGTAAGTGTCGTCTGTCTTGTAGTTGATTATGGCTTGATACCACGGCTCTGTCTGCTCGGCTTCGTCCAGGTTAATGGTATGGATGTATCTTTGGTTAAATCGCGTCTTTCGGCGATGATGGGTAGCAACTTCATGTCCGTGGCATGTTCGGGAGGGATGAGAGTTTTGGCGGTCGTCGGCAAGAGTGGTTTCTTCCCTTGGGAGGTGATAGAACTCAATGCAGTCGAAGTTGGCTAGGAGTTTTTGTACTTTTGCTTGGTATTTGGTGAGGGTTTCGCTCATGATCTTCCATGCCCCTGTCACTTGATTTATGATGAGGAATGAATCTCCATGTACCCGTAGGTTCTTTATCTTGAGAGTGATGGTCGCTGCGAATATAAATGCAGCCTCGTACTCCGTGGCGTTGTTCGTGACATCAAGTCGAGCTTGATTGAGAGTGGAGTATGATCGCCGTTTGGGGATATTAGGAGTATTCGACTCCATAGCCCGTAGTTTGGCGCTCCGTCAAGTATAATTGCCGATTCTCCTTTTCTATGGCGAAGATCCCATCGTCCGGAAATGACATTGTATCGATCATGGGTCGTTCGATGATAGCGTTTCTGCGAGGAAGTCCAAACCGCTCTTCCTTTGATTACTTTCGAGAGGAGGTACTTGAGTTCGTGCTCGGCGAAGCGAGTCCACCGCCATCGTCCGTTTCGGGTTTTTCAAATAGGTATTTGAGGGTCCATTAGGAATAGACTCTTGTTGTGCTAGTGAGGAGGTAGTGCCTGAGCTTTTTGGTTGCCCGGACTAGCGAGGCGCCTTTCTCGGCCCGGTTCATACCGAAGCCTTTCGTAATCGTGAAACTTCTTGGCGATGTAGTAGATGGCCCGTTCTTCGTTGTTGACTTCTTGGCGAGCATGACACCCATGGCGTTTGGCGTGATCGTTAAGTATAGTGGCGATGGCAAGTCTTTTTGTGGGGGTACAAGAACAGGTGGGTTTGTGGCGGGCTTTTGACTTTGTCGAATGCTTCTTTGGCGATCATCGTCCCACTTCAGATGTTCTTCCTTCTTCAACCTTTTGAAGGTTGGTTCCCAGATCATGGTGAGCTTGCTGATGAACCTGGAGATGTATTGGACTTGTCCCAAGAAACTCCTTATTTCGTCGATGTTGCCGCGGTGTCTTCATGCCCATTATTGCTTTGATTTTGGTCGGGTCTATTTCGATCCCGCGCTGGCTCACTATGTAGCCTAACAATTTGCCTGACGTGACCCCAAAGGTGCATTTCTGTGGGTTCAATCGCATCTTGTACTGCCTGATTCGGGTGAAGAACTTCCGAAGATTTGTGATGTGGTCATTCCTTTCTTTTGATTTTACGATCATGTCGTCGACGTATACCTCAACCTCCTTATGCATCATGTCGTGGAGTAAGGTGGTAGCAGTGCGTTGGTAAGTAGCGCCGGCATTTATGAGCCCAAATGGCATGACTGTGTAGCAGTATGTTCCCCAGGGGGTTACGAAGGTGGTTTTTGGCATGTCGTCTGCTGCCATTTTGATTTGGTTGTATCCTGCGTATCCATCCATGAATGACAGTAAGGCGTGGTCTGCTGTGTTGTCGATTAGGATGTCCATGTGGGGTAGTGGGAAATCATCTTTTGGGCAGGCTTTGTTCAGGTCCCGGAAGTCGGCACATACTCGTATTTTGCCGTTTTTCTTCATAACCGGCACCATATTGGAGACCCAGTCTGAGTATTCGATGACTTGGATGAAACCAGCTTGTAGCTGCTTCTCGATCTCTTCCTTGACCATGAGAGACCATTCTGGCTTGATGCGTCGGAGCTTCTGCTTGACCGGTCTGCTACCTTGTTTGATCGGGATGCGGTGTTCAGCTATCTCGCGATCTATGCCGGGCATGTCCTTATATGACCAGGCAAAGACGTCCTTAAACTCTGCGAGGAGCTTGGTATAGGTGGCCCTTTCTTACGTGGCTTAGGAAGCCCCGGTGTAGTTCTTGAGGCTCTTCGGGCGTTCCTATGTTGATGGTTATTGTGTCTTCAATAATTGGGTCCTGTTCGGGTTTCGAGACAATACTTGCAATGTATCTATATAATGCAATTTTATTTAGTTTAAATTTATCGCGGTTATTAGGAAAAGTAGAGTTTAAATGAGGCAAAGAGTAACCAAAAACTTTCATGTTATTAATGTTATCAAAAGCGGTTACATTTGAAGATAGCTCAGACGAGGGAGCTTTGGACAACCTTAATGACTCTAGTTCTTTAGCTAAATTAACTATGTCAGGGAAGTAGCCCGGGGGCTTAGTTGGGGTAAGAGACTTGAAATGACGACGAGGGAGTTTAAACTTCAAGACAGTCTTTTTGTTGGGGGTGTTGTCTTCATCTTCGTCGGAGTCGGAATCTTCGAAGGCGTAGCCTTGACCCGTAGTTATCTTGAAAGTGCGGCCTTGTTCGTCGGTCCATTCGAGGGTTTTTGACCATCCGTCGTGTGTTTTTCTTCGTAAGGGATGATCAAGGTTGGTAGGGTTAAAGTTGTTGTTGCGCCACGATGTCGGAAATGAGATCAATCCGTGATGGTGTGCGTGGTTGTGTTCTTAGGAATCTTCTTTGGTGCCCTCTTTGTGAAGTAATGGTGGGGAGGATGTGGTATGGTTGTATGTGGAAGTCATGATATTTCTTGCGATCATTGTATGCGATTCCCAACCTTGAGAGACTTCAGATGACCATGGTGCGTAAGATAGACCCATGGTGGGCCCTTTGTTATCGTCGTCCTTGGCGTAGAGTGTAGCGATTTCTTCTCTACGGGTCAGAGTACAGATGTTGAAGTCGAAGTCGAACCCACATATGTCGTCGGCTGGATCGGCATTTATCTCTGCGCAGATCTTATCATTGGCTTTTTCTTTGCTGAGGGTAGCTCGAAAGTTCGAGGCGTCGATGGTGACGATCTCGTCATCCGCAGGTATCCTCGACCTTTTGATGCAGGTTGAGGTGGCGGCCTTGGTAGCGTGGATCCAAGGTCTACCTAGTAGCATGTTGTAGGTAGGGGTATGTCGATGATTTGAAATTCGGTTTCTCTCATGGCGGTCCTGTCATAATGGGGAAGGAGATGGTTCCCTTTATCTTTGCGGCGTGTTCCATCGTGAGGCACCGACGCCGTCCGTTACCGGGATGAAGTCGTTTTCCTTAATCCCGGTTTACGGCCGTCTCGAGGGCAAGACATTGATCGCGGATCCATTGTCGATGAGGACGATGGTAATGTCATGCCGTGGCATTCCACGTTGATGTAGAGAGGTAGGTTATCGTGCCACCGAATGGAGGGAGGTCCTTATCGAGAAGGTGGCGGCGTTGGCTTGCCATTCGCGCGTAATGTTCTTGATAAGCTTCTGCGGAGACATTTCCGATGTCATTGGGGTGGCTGTAATGCTTGGTAGAGGCTTCACGATGTCCCATTGAGTCCCTAAGAGCCGCCAGATTGAAATGTCCGCTTTCGTCTTGTTGAAATTGTTTATGGAGCGTGTCTCCGATTTCAGGTGGGGGTAAGGGTGTTGGGGTAGCACTTGATGATGCTACCTTGTTGACTGGCAAGACAGGTACAGGGTTGGTGTCAGGTAATGACACTTTGGTGGCTGACGGCGTGGGAGCGATGCTTGTAGGTGGGGTTGTGGAGGTAGGCGAGGTAGGCGGCGTATCCTCGTCTATGATTATTCCCTTGTTCTTCTCTTGAGCAGTCAACCTTGGCGGGTGGCTTTGAGGTTCAAGTAACTTTAGAGAAGCTTGGTACGGACGTCCAGAACGTGTTAAGTAGGCTACTTCGTCATCACTGTCCGATAGCCTAAATGGGTACTTGTGACATAGCTCTCCATACTTGCCTGGCGGCCGATGGGGTTGAGTTTCCTCTTCGTAGGGCTCATCCTGGAGACATATGCGGGTGTCATCATTGTCGGCTTCATCCTCAGAAGTATTCCAGATGCCGTTGACTTCGTGATCATCTGAGACTATCATTTCGGAGCAGTCGATGATAGGGTGTGCTTCTGTAAATATAGCATGGTTATGTAGAGGGTTCAGCTGGTTTGAAGGCTTAGGACTTGGGCTGGGCTTTACGATGGTATTGTCGTCGATCAAGTCCTGAACTATGTTCTTCGTGAAGCATTGCTCTGTCGTGCCCACTTTCCTCTGTGGAATTCGCAGTATGCGTTCTGATCCCACGACTTTGGCTTCTTGTCCGGGGGAGGCTCGCTAGTAGGTCCTATGAGTTGAAGTACATTACGGCTCACAAGCTTCTGTAGTGCCTTTGAGTAAGTCATGTATATTGGGTCAAAGTTTCGTCGTGCTTTCATTGAACTGGGACCAGGAGATGGGTATGATGCCTTTGGCGGAGGCATGGCAGGTCTTGGTGGTGTCGTAAAAACCGGTGGTGCCTCTAACGCGTCCAGTGCGTTGATGGCATGGATGGGCTCGACTTTGGCAGTGGCTCGCGATGAGCTCCCTTGATATCCGCGACCCGTACTCTTATTCCTATTTTCCTTACGAAGGTCGTCCTCGATGAGATCGCCGACGACGCTGAGGGTTGAGAAGTTGTCGAAATTTCCATATCGTAGGTGTTGTTGGTATGCGGGGGTAAGGTTGTTGATGAACTTAGTAATCAGATCGGTGTCCCTTGGACGGTTAGGTATTTGAGCACACAGCTTCTTCCAGCGCGTAAGGTACTCGGTAAATCCTTCATTGTCCCTCTGGGTCAGGACCTCCAATGTGCGTAGTGAGACTTGGATATCATTGTTATCCCTGTATTGTAGATCGAACGCAACCGTTATGTCCTCGAAACTACCCGTTTTATGTGGTTCTAGAGCGTAGAACCATGCCCTGGGTTCTTGGCGTCCAATGAGTGAGGGAATAAGGTAGCCCATGCAGGGGTTCGACACCCATGATGGCCATTTTAGCTTTGAAAGCCTTGACGTGAACGAGCGGGCTTTCGTGACCTTTGAAGACGGGAAGATCGCTAAGTGCTAACTTGTCTGGTAGCATGGATCTGACGTTCTTTGGGATGTGCTCGTTTTCTTGGTGTATGGAGTAACCTCTTGAGTTCGTGAGACGCTCTTCCATGGTTCGAATCCTTTTTGCATTCCGTTCGGATTCCTCGGCCAGGCGCACGGCGGCGTTCTCTGCTTCGAACTTTTGCATGATAGCCATTTGCTCGATCGTCGTAGTGAGGCTAGCTATCCTATCATTGAGCTGTCGGACTTGTTCGGCAGTTACCTCTGGGGGGGGTGGTGGTGGTCCTCCGAGTCCCTCATCGTGTTGAAAGGCCATGACAGGTTTTGGTTTTGATCGGTTGTAGGAGCGCTTCCTTGGAGGCGGAGGTGGGTTTAGGTGACGGTTCTTAGTTAAATCGGCGTATCCAGGGTTTTTCAATGAGCGGACCTGACAAAGTTTTCAAACCTTTAGTGATTCTAAAAGAGAAGGAAAAGACTCAAATGAAAAATCACATTCACGACCAAAGGAAGACACAAAAGCGTAAAAAGTGGGTGACTCGACTTGACTCGTGTTTTTAGCTTTTAAAAGGACACGGGAAGCTTTTTGGGATAGGCGTGTTAACACGTCCCTATTCTCGAGGTAAGAAAATTTGTATGATCATAATCAGATTAACCCAGTTTGGCGGTATGTTGCCAGGGGTTTATCATTGGATTATGATAAAAAGGATCAGACCGAAGTAGCGATAGGCTAGTCGACCTGAGGATGTTAAAATTGGGTAAAAGGTGATCAATTGTTTGCCTTTTACGTGTGACTCAGGGATTTAAATCGAAAATGACAATAAGTCACTCGATTCAAAGAGTAAATCAACGAATTAAAGTATCACGAGCGAGCCGCGTTTTTGTTTTGAGAGAAAAAAAAAGATTAAATCGGGATGACTAAAAAGTCACTCGACTTAGAGCTAATTCTAATGTTCTAAAAGTTAATTTCATTTAAAATCTCCGAAATGAATTGACATATTCGGGTTTTTGCTTTGTGAAAGACCTTTTAGCAATAAATGTATTATGACGATACGTCAGTCGCATAATTCATTTACGTTTTGAGAAAGACCTGGGATATAGTGGTTATCCTAGGTCGGTTTTAAATGTAGCGGCATTTTATTAAACTCAAATGACTATAGGTCAAAGAGCCTAACGGCGTGTTTTTAAAAGTATGACCTTTTTTGAAAAAAGTTTGAAAAAAAGCAATTTCAAAGATGGACGTATTTTAAAAGTATGATGCCTAGGAAATGTTTTTGTATGCAGAGGTTTTTGAAAGACTACTATAGTGAGGGTACTATAGCTTCGCATTTGTACATATAAACACAGGTTTTTGGCTTATAGGGTAAGGTTCCCTCCGGTCATTCCCGCGACGTTTAGGTAGGGGCACCCGCAAGACTACACACGTCTTAGGTGTGCATTCAAGACGGGCCCTAGAGCGTTCGAGTTTGACTGGTTACGATCGTTTGTACGGATGCCGTACTTGTAATCGTGGAGGGGTGAGAGAACAGTGTGTCCGGAGTTACCTCGCTTATGAAGCGAGAGTTACTGGGGGCCGTTCCTCAAAGGGTGTGGTTTGAATCAGGAGGATTCGACTCAACGTATTTTTGCCCAAATATCGAAAGCGTAAATGTTTTCAAAGTTTCAAGCTTCACTTCTTTATGATTTTGAAATAAAAGAAAAACTAGTTTTTCAAAAATAATAAAAATCATGCCCGTCCCTCAAATGAGTCGCCAACCAAGGTACCGAAAAGTGATAGACCTATCGACGCCTGCGCGCGCCCTCGCCCGTCTTGGCGCGGGAAGCGGAATGCGCCTCGCAGGAAAGAGTGCGAAGTTTTGAGAAAAATGGGGGAGATCATTGCATGGATTTGTGACCAAAAAGAAAAGTAGAAAAATCCTTTTTGAAAGTGTATTTTCGGAGTCGCCACCAAATATTAAAGGAATTTGGAACCTATTCAACGCGTCTTGAAATACAAGACACGAGTGTCTCAGATTTCAAGGTGCGTCGATACCTATCAGTCTGAGGTTTGAAACCAGAGAAGGGGTTCGGAGTGAGGTTACTTTTCGAAAGTTTTGACAAAATAAGTTTTGAAAACCGTAATCAAAAAGCCTACATAAGAGTAGTCTCTACTAATTTGAAAACATTTGCTTAATTTCGATATTTGGGCTAAAAGTCACGCTACGTACAAGTGCGAATAAATATGACTCGATTAAAATGCATAAATAATGTAAATTGTCAAAATAATGACATATTGCTATAGGAAATGTACGTTAAATAATAATTTATTGACTAAATTATTACTATAGACGTTATTTTCCGACTTCGTATTAGAATTTGTGAAAAACCCTCAGTTTTGACATGCTAAAAGACTCTATGAAACGGTACAATTTAGTGTTGGATCCGTGATTCTAGTCGTTTATTTAATGCATGAATGAGGACTTGCGTAATTATAAAAGTGACGTCGGTTTGCTTTAGTGATAATGAGTCGTTTATTTATGCGATATTGGCGGGGTTTAGACGGATTATGAATCCGAATTGCTACAACCGTATTACGAATACGGCTTCGCTAGTGCCAATATCGGGTTTGGGGTTAATGTAACCCCATTGTCCGAGTCTCAAACGTCTAGCCCGTAGGTAAAATGTTTACCTTTTGAAAATGTAAAGACGGTATTTTTGAGTGGATTTTGTGAATAGTGTATAAGTGCTAAAAACCGATCCTGAAAATGAATGAAGTGGGTTGGTATTTATAGAGTTTTGGTGGTTTCTGTGCAGGGACAAAACTTAATCGCCAGTGAGCATGCGATTATGTTTCAATGCAACGCCAAATGAAATAAAAGAACCAAGGTCAGAGAAGAAAACTTAATCGCCAAGAACTGGCGATTTGGTTTTTAATCGCTGTTCTTGGCGATTAGATTTTTGTTTTGGTGGGCTGTTTATGCCGCCTTTTGGTTTTAATGGTTTGATTAGGTAATGATTATGTTTTGTTGTTTACTTAGGGGTTAAGTATTTGTTCAGTTTTGGTCCGAATTTCGGTTTTCGTGCTTCGGTTTTTGTCGTGTTTTTCGGTTTTGGCCTGAAATAAAATAATACTAGGTTATATTATTTTATGGTTTCATAAAACCTAACTTTTTGAAAATGTGACACGGGACGCACTTTGGCCCGTTTTGAGTGTTGTTAGTGTGCGTTTTTGGGTCGTTTTTGTAAGTTTGGGCCGGTTTGTAGCTAGTTGAAATTTGCTTTTGTGGCTTGGCTTAATAAGACGTTCCTATGTTGTGTTCGTGTTACGCTCATGATGACTAAAATTGACATTTACTTTCATGATTATGCAAGTCCAAATTAATACGCTAAAAATGACTAATACGTTTTAGACACTTTTGTACCGTTTCGACTCTTTTAAAAGCATGTATGAAAGTCCTTTTCATCATCGGGTTTGTTTTTTGGGGGGTACGGATACGGGTATCTACACTCACATGGACATCCTAATCGACAACACAGCAGACCACGCCTTACTGTCATTCATGGATGGATATGCGGGATACAACCAAATCAAGATGGCAGCAGACGACATGCCGAAAACCACTTTCGTAACCCCCTGGGGAACATATTGCTACACAGTCATGCCATTTGGGCTCATAAATGCCGGCGCTACCTACCAACGTACCGCCACCACCTTGCTCCACGACATGATGCATAAGGAGGTCGAGGTATACGTCGACGACATGATCGTCAAATCAAAAGAAAGGGATGACCACGTCATAAACCTTCGGAAATTCTTCACCCGAATCAGGCAGTATAAAATGCGATTGAACCCACAGAAATGCACCTTTGGGGTCACATCAGGCAAGTTGCTGGGTCACATAGTAAGCCAGCGCGGGATCGAAATAGATCCAACCAAAATCAAGGCAATAATGGGTATGAAACCACCAAGCAACATCGACGAAATAAGGAGCTTTTTGGGACAAGTCCAATATATCTCCCGATTTATCAGCAAACTCACCATGATTTGTGAGCCAATCTTCAAAAAATTGAAGAAAGAAGAGCATACGAAATGGGACGACGATTGTCAACAAGCATTCGACAAGGTCAAGAGCCTGCTCACAAATCCACCCGTTCTGGTACCCCCACAAAAGGACTTGCCCCTATCGCTATACTTAACGACCACGCCAAACGCTATGAGTGTCATGCTCGCCCAAGAAGTCAACAACGAAGAACGGGCCATCTACTACATCAGCAAAAAGTTCCACGATTACGAAACTCGGTATGAACCAGTCGAGAAAAGCTGCCTCTCGCTTGTCTGGGCAACCAAAAAGCTCAGGCACTACCTACTCACTAGCACAACAAGAGTCTACTCCCTAATGGACCCCCTCAAGTACCTATTTGAAAAACCAGTCCTAAATGGGCGTATGGCCAGATGGACTCTACTCCTCGCCGAGTATGAACACAAATACCTCCCTCTGAAAGTGATCAAGGGAAGAGCAGTTTCCGACTTCCTTGCAGAAAACGCTATTATCGAACAACCCATGATCGACACAATGTCATTCCCTGACGATGGAATCTTTGCCATAGAAAAGGAATACTGGCAATTATACTTTGACGGAGCATCAAACTACCGCGGCTACGGAGTAGGAATACTCTTAATATCCCCAAGTGGTGACCATACTCCGCTCTCGATCAAGCTCGATTTTAGCGTCACAAACAACGCCGCAGAATACGAAGCCTGCATTTACGGCCTGCAAGCCGCCATCGCACTCAAGATAAAGAACCTTCGTGTGCATGGAGATTCATTCCTCATCATAAACCAAGTTACAGGGGCATGGAAGATCATGAGCGAAACCCTCACCAAATACCAAACAAAAGTACAAAAACTCCTAACCAACTTCGACAGCATCGAATTTTACCACCTCCCAAGGGAAGAAAACCAGTTTGCCGACGCACTGTCAAAACTCTCATCCCTCCTCAACATGCCACCAGACATGAAGTTACTACCCATCATCGTCGAAAGACGTGACGAACCAGCATTGTAACAACCCGTGTTTTTAAGGTTAAATTAAAATATATTTTAATTCAAAAATTTATTTAAAACTATATTTATTTTTCATAATACATTATATTTTAATAGTTTTAAAGCTAATTTTGAGTCTTTTCATTTATATAATATTTTAAATGCTATTTGATACTAAAAAATTAATAAATTATTTGGAAAATAATATTATTACTTTATAATATAAAAATAGTAAATAATAGTAAAATAGTAAAAAAGTTAATAATATTTTCTATGGTTATAAATATTTATTACCATATGGGTATTAGTATTTTATATAATATCACATTTAATTTATTTTGTATATTTTTAACTAATTTGATCAAGATTAGCTTAAATATAAATTAATATATTTTTCTTTTTGGGAAAGTATTAGATTTTTAGTAGTGGTAGAAGACTTACCTAATACTCCGTATATAATATTATATATACAATATACTTCGTATACATCTAATATATATATATAAAGCAGAAACCATGGTCTCTATGGTCGACATTTGTCACAATATAATTGGTCTAAAAAATTAATATTAGTATTATTTATAATTCTACTATTGCTAGGATTTTAGATGAAAAAATATTAACATATATAACTTAAAATATAAAACTAAATCCACAATTGAAATCTTTAGTATATTAGAACTTTCCAAAAAAAAATTAATTGAAGATGTTTTTAATTGAGAAGAAAAATAATAATTTCAAAATAAACAATTATATGACACATAATTACCTTATTTAATTTTTAGGTAAGTCCCCATCCCTTTTTGTATATATATACATCAAAAACTTTAGCTAGATCTTTTTAGGTACGTACTATGTTAAATAGTTTTACTTTATTATGTTTTAATTATGATTACAATTTGTGTTAAATTTATTTTTTACGGTGTATTTGATAAGAGTGTTTAAAATTTGAATATTTTTATTTCTTAATTACTATGTTTGATACTTAAACAGAGCATGATTAAATTACTGCTGGTTTTGTTTTTTTTCTTTGTATGTTGTAAATTTATATTTTACGTTCAAGATTTGAAGTTTTTTATTGAACAAACTTGATTATAACTGTAGATACCCGTATCCGTACCCCCCAAAAGCAAACCCGATGACGAAAAGGACTTTCATGCATGTTTTAAAACGAGACTAAACGGTACATAAGTGTCTAAAACATTTTAGTCATTCTTAACGTATTAATTTGAATTTGCGTATTTCGTAAAAATGAATATTAATTTAGGACCTGTTCTTTCGGACTTTTTAGAGCCGAATCGAATCGAATCGAATCGAATCGAATGAATCGAATCGAATCGAATCGAATCGAATGAATCGAATCGAATCGAATCGAATCGAATGAATCGAATCGAATCGAATCGAATGAAGTTCAAATTACTCTTCTCTTATCTTTGAATCGAAGCCCAGAAGCCCAATGAGCCCAGAAGTCGAATCGAATCGAATGGCCCAGCTGAAGCCCAGGCCCGAAGAATATGGTGAAGCCCAGGCCCGAAATGAGTGAAAATAAATTTGGAAAGAAACAGGTCCTTAGTCATTTTAAATCGTAAGTTAACACAATACACACGAGCACGAGCCATACACGCCTCACAAAATGACCCAAGAATACAAAAACGACCCACACACACACACAAACGCCCAAAACACATAAAAAGGCCCAAGCACCCGAGCGGGCCAAAATGCGTCCCGGGTCACATTCTAACAAAACAAAATCCCGCAAAGTCGTAAAATAATGCGTTACAATATTATTTTATTTCGAGCCAAGATCGAAAAACACGACGAAAAACCGAAACACGAAACACGAAACACGAAAATCGAAACAAAACCAAGTTGATTAACAACTTGATCAAATTGATGATCAAATTGCAGCCCCAAAAGTCAGCCAACATGCTCGACAAACAAGCAGCACACAAACATTAGCTTACACACCTACGATAACGTATTACGGCGCAACAATGTGTCAGAAACAGGCCAAAAAATCGCCTGAATACTGGCGATTTTTTGGAAAATCGCCAGTATTCTGGCGATTTTCTGGCCCTCCTCTGACATTCTGGCGATTTTTTGTTAAATCGCTGGTTCACTGGCGATTTTCTGAGCAATTAGGCATAAAACACGAAGCATTTGCTATAAATAGCAACCCTTACTCGACCCAAATCATCATCAATGCAACCAACAACAACAATTACAATAACATTTAAAAACCGATACTTATATTCACAAAAAGCCTCTCGCACTTATAAATTTCCACTCTAAAAACCGTCTTTGCATTTCAAGGTAAAGAAATTTTACCTTCCGATTGGACGTTTGAGACTTATAGGGTTACTTTAACCCACCCCGATATTGGCATTAACGAACTCGTATTCGCAATACGATTGTAGTAATTCGAATCAAATGATTCGTCTAAACCTCGCCAATATCGCATAAACAAACGACTCAAAATCACTAAATTAAGCACCCACTTTTACATTATGCAAATTCTCGATTCATGCATTAAATTATGGCTAAAACACGGATTCGACATTTAACTGTACCGTCTCAACTAGTCTCTTTAAACATGCAAAACCGAGGGTTTTACAAAATCTTAGAATTGAACACAAGTCGGAGAATAACGTTTAATTATTAATTCAAATACAATGAATTAGTAATTTTACGTATATTTCCTATAGCAAATCGTCATAGCTTTGACGGCTCATATTTATTTTACATATTTATCGAGTCATATATTTGCATTTGTACGTAGCGTCCTATTAGCCCAAATATCGAAATTAAAGCATATGTTTTCAAATTAGTAAAGACTACTTTTAAGTAGGCCTTTTTATTGCAGTTTTCAATATACTTTGTCAAAACTTTAGAAGGGTAACCTCACTCCGAATCCTCTCTGGTTTCACAATAGCCTCAGAAGGATAGGTATCGACGCACCTTGAAATCTGAGACCCTCGCGTCTTATGATTTTAAGATGCGTTGAATAGGTTCCAAATTCCCTTATAATTTGGTGGCGACTCCAAAAACACGTTTTAAAAGGATTTTTATATTTCTTTTTATTATCTTCACATGCAATGACATCCCCCCTCTCTAAACAAAAGAACGCTCAAGCGAGTTAAGTCAAGCAGAGCACCAAAAATGCGAAGCTTTGGCGACCCGCGAGCTTCTTGCAAAATTCATTTTTCCCGCGCCGTGCATTCCGCCCCATGACATATTTCGAGGGCGGGCGCGAGCGGGGCGTCGAGAAGGGATATCCACTTTTCCGGTATCCTCAGTTGGCGACTCCGCTGGGGACGAGCATGTTTTTTTTATTTTGAAAATTAGTTTTTCATTTTATTTTAAAAACATAAAGAAGTGAAACTTGAAACTTTGAAAACATTTCTGCTTTCGATATTTGGGCAATAGTACGTTTGAGTCGAATCCTCCTGATTCACAACCACACCCTTCGAGGGACGGCCCCAAGTAAGAACACGCTTCCTAAGCGTGTATACTCTGGACACGTCGATCTCTCACCCTTCCACGATCACAAGTACTGGTATCCGTACAAGTGAATCGTAGCAGGTCAAACTCGAACGCTCTAGACCCCGTATTGAATCCACACTGATGTGTGTGATCTTGCGGATAACTCTACACAAACGTTGCGGGAATGACCGGAAGGAACCTTACCCTAAAGCCAAAAACCCACGTCCATACGTACAAATCCAAAGCTATAGCACCCTCGCTATGGTCGTCTTCCAAACAAATGCATGCAAAAACATTTTCATAGAGCATTACACTTTCAAAGGACGTCAATTTTGAAAGTACATTTTCAAACATTTTTCAAAAAAGCATACTTTTAAGCATACAGTCAGGGTCATTGACCTATAGTCAACTAAACCTGACTAACATTACACCACGATATTCAAAACCGATCGGAAATAATCACTACATTCCCGATCCTTTACAAAACATAAATGCATTATACGACTGACGTATCGTCATAATACATTTATCGCAAAAACATTTCACAAAGCAAAACCCGAAAGTGTCAATTCACTTCGGATATTTCAAGTAAGCAGACACTTTCTCATTTTTGAGGTAGCCCTAAGTCGAGTGACTTGCTAGTCACCCCGACTTAAACAAACTATCTCTCTCAAAAATAAACAAAACACGGACTCGTTCAAATACGAATCCATTGATTTACATGTCAGGTTGGGTGACTTATCGTCATTACAACTCGACTCCCCGTATCACACGTAAAAGGCAAACAACATGCTGCTTTTTACCCAATTTAACATCCTCAGATCGACTAGCCTATCGCCATCTCGGCCTGATTCTTACATCACAACCTAACGACAAACCCCTGGCAACATACCGCTAACTTGGGTTAATCAGATTGTGATCATACAAACTTTTATTTACATCGAGACTAGGGACGCACCAACGCATCCTTACCTCAAAAGCTTCCCGTGTCTTTAAGCTAAAAACACGAGTCGAGTCCTGCACACGCTTTCGCACTTTTACTTTTTAATGCGGTTTTTCTTTGAGTCTTTATTTTCTTTCGGAGGTCACTAAGGTTTAGAACTCGCAGTCCATCCCCTAAAAGTCCTGGATACGCGACGCACTAAAGACCGCCATCCGAACCCTCCGCCACCTCCAAAGAAACGATTTACAAATGCATCAAAGCCTAGAACAGTCATGGCACTTAACAATGAAGAAAATGCCTGAGGAATCCCAACTCCTCCCCAAAGGGTTACCGCAGAACATGTTCAACACTCAACAAAGAAAATCCTTAGCCTCACCGCCGCAATCGAACAAATGGCCACAATGCGTAAACTCGAGGCCGAGAAGAATGCCAAGTACCTTCAAGAGGTGAACGAAATGCCAAAAGAATTCGCTCAATGGAAGAACGCCACCCACTCGAAGGATATTCCATTTATGAAACCGAGCATGTCCCAAAAAGTGTCAAGTCCTTCATCGCCGCCAAGCTCTCGCTCAGCGATCTCCCCATCTTCAAGGGTCATGAAAGTCCACTTGTACACATCAAGGATTTCAAAGCCAAAATGGCCGTCATGGGCGTCGATCCCTCAGCCTGGGCTACTCTTTTCCCGCATTCTTTGGATGCGCAACCCAGGGCCTGGTTTTACGCCTTGGACCCACACAAGATTACTACTTTCAAAGAAATCACGGTCCAGTTCGACAATCAGTATCATGACAATAACGATACTCAAGTCTCGTTCACGCACCTGTAGTTACGTCACAAAAAGACAATGAAGGTTTCAGTGAATACCTCACGCGTTGGAAGAAACTCAGTGCCCAGATATCTAACCGTCCCAAGGACGCAGAACTGATCACCAAGTTCATTAATAACCTCACCCCTGCATATCAGCAGCATTTGCGCTACGGCAACTTTGACAGTTTTGCTTCGCTCAGTACGGTGGGTCAATTGATTGAAGACGACCTCCGTAAAGAAAAGACCAAGGTTGCAAGCCGAGGTTACCAGGGTAGCTCGTCACGAGCCGTCGCCAAAGCAGAACCAGTTCACTGCATTAACGCTCTAGAAGAACTAGCACCTTCCCCAACTTACACCACACCAGCAAAATACACCGCGCCTCCTACTAAGGCGTCATACTCGTCTGCAGGCCAGACTTCGTCAAAGCCACGACGGAGTTTTGACCCGATCTACATGACTTACTCTAAAGCACTACAGAGACTTGTAAGCCGAAACGTTCTTCAACTCCTGGGACCTACTAGCGAGCCCCCTCAGGATAAAAAGCCCAAATCATGGGATCGAACGCCATCGTGAGTTCCACAGGAAAAGGACATGACATCAACAATGCTTCCGCCAAAGAACATAGTTCAAGACCGATCGATGACAATACCATCGAGAAACCTACTCCAGGCCTAAGCCTTCAAACCAACTCAATCCCTGCACACCCATGCCATCTTCGTGGGTACACACCCCATCCTCGATTGCTCTCACCGATCGTCTCAAAGACCACGAAATCAATGGTATCTGGGACAGTTCTGATGAAGAGGACAATCACACGGACAATACCAGTTACCTTTTCCCGCCAGAAGAAGAAGAAGAGGAAGATCGAGGGCCCACAGGGATTATCGGGTAAATACCCCACAAATACCCAATCGGGTTGTCGATAGTGACGACGAGATAGCCTACTTAACTCGCTCGGCCGTCCATACAGAGCTCGGCCGAGTCTGCTGGAACCCCCAGGTTTTCCATCGAAAGCAACTAGCCAAGACAAAAACAAGGGAATAGTCATCAACGAGGCTTCACCTCCTATGACTGCACCACCACCTCCAACGACTACGCAATTATCTCCTGTGACTACGCCACCACCTGTAACCACTACAGGTCAACCACAGGGTGACCTAGCGTCATCAAGCACCACTCCAGCACCTACACCTGAAATTGGAGAATCCATTCAGAAACAGCTTCTAAAAACAAAAGCCGACATCTCAATCTGGCAGCTCTTAAGGGAATCACTGGGACACCGTGAAGCTCTCCACCGAGCTTTGCAAGTCACCCCTATCACGACAGAAATGTCCCCTGAAAAGCTCATCAGCCACATCACCCGTGAATGGCAAGCTAGCGCCATCACCTTCTCTGACAAAGACCTCCCGCCATTCGGAGGCACGCACAATCTAGCACTCTACATTAACGTAGAATGCCATGGCATGACACTACCAGTTGTCCTCATCGACAACGGATCCGCGGTCAACGTCTTGCCCCTAGAGACAGCTAAAAAGCTAGGAATCAAGGAAAATGACTTCATTCCCTGTGCAGACGGCGTCAGAGCCTACGATGGTACTCGTCGCAGCATAAAAGGAACTATTTCCTTTCCCATCATGACAGGACCCGTCATACGAGAAACTGAATTCCAGATAATCGATATACCCCCCGCATACAACATGTTATTGGGTAGACCCTGGATACACGCCACTAAAGCCGTCACCTCAAGCCTGCACCAAAAAGTCAAGCTCCCCTTAGATGACGAGACCGTCACTATCCATGCATCCAACTTTCGAGCTTCCCTGCAGCAACAGAAGCTCGACAATGACGCTGCAAGAATAAGCACCGAAACCCCAGACATCACCTGTGGTTTTGATTTCGACTTTGACATCTGCACATTGACTCGCGAGGAGGAAATTACTGCACTCTATGTGAAGGACAACGACAACAAATGGCCTACCATGGGTTTAGGTTATGTACCATGGTCCTACGAAGTTACCCGTGGGGAACAGGCATTCAAAGATCGTAAGAGAGGTCGTGACTTTCACATTGAGCCATATCACATCTTCTGTAACAACCCGGATTTTTCAATAAAGAAATAAAAGGATTTTAAAGAGAAAATGAAAATAAAATGAAGACCACGGTGGCGGAAACACCGTGTAATCCGAGTCGTCACTCACTAAACAAACATAAGCTAAAAGAGTAGGCCTAGAGGCCTAACCAACGGGGAGTAAATACCCCTTACAATCCAAACAAACATAAGTATGAAAACAATAGACTCTAATCCTAAAACACGGTCCAACAAGTCTAAACAAGTCTAGCCAAAACGTCCACCACTAGCTACGGATCGTGTCTCACAGCATCTCACTCATAATCCCGTCCCGCGCATACCTGCCGCAAAACATGCAACAGCCACAGTCAGTGGGGAGTAACTCAGACGTTCTCCCAGCCATAATACATCACAATAAGGTTAACAAGTAAATAAAACAGCTAATAATAATAATAATAATAATAATAATAATAATAATAATAATAATAATAATAATGATAATAAAACTCCATACAAGTATACAACTCAATCATACAAACAAGGAGAGTACTCCGATCATTCTCATCCATCTTAACCTTACTCGACACAATACTCTTAATTTCTAATACGATTTAGTAAGCTGAAACGTTTATACGCATATCCCCACGGGGTCGACTACTAACCAGCTGACAATAGGACCTCAACTAGCTAGTCCCGCAGACTTGACAATAGGACCTCAAGATACTCCCGGCAATACTGACAATAGGACCTCAGTAAACTAGTTTAGGCCAACAATAGGACCTTGGACACTAAACCAGTCCGAAAGCGGATAAAAATATAATGTTTCGTAACTTACTAAATCAAAACTACCCACTTAATCGATCACTAGTTACAAATATATGTATCATTATATGATATCACTATACGATATTACTATACAATCACACAAGCATTAAAGCTTAGTATATAATATGGATACGTGACACTAATCATTACCCATCACTAGCAACTAATGTATCTAATACACATAAGTATATGAAGCACGACCTCCACTAAAACATTCTATAAACATATGCCTACAATACACATGATGTTACACAGAACATCACATACACATACGCTGATACGCATACAAACACCGCCCTAACATCACATACACGCATACGGGTTACTCATAGCCAGATCGACCCTGCTCATAGCCATCGCATACATACATACAAGCTAAGTAACTCACACACATTAATCGTCACATAACGTGACCACATAAACCTTAAAGTAATGTAATACCGAGTAACGTCATCACCGTTACCTTTTCGCGCTAGTCCTCAATTGAGTCGTCTACTACGCACGAGTCAGCGTCAGGGTCGTCCTGGTTTGGTCCTACAATCGATTAGGTGGAAAAGAGTATAAATAAGAGTTACGATATCGACGGCGATCCGAGCGACCGAGACGAAACGAAGTATAGCTTACCTTAATGTGAAGAGGACGAAGAGAGGATAATTATGGCGCAAGAACGGAGTAAAACGGTTAAGAAACGAAGGAGAAAAGGAGGATTAAAGAGGCGTGTTTAATGGAGGAATTATAGACGTGAACGTAGGCTAGGTTTCACGGAGTCTATATGAATGATTATCACTAGGGTTTATTTGTGTTTGTTTTAGATATATACGGAGTGTATAATACGGAGTGTATAATACGGAGTATTATATACGGAGTATTAGGTAGTCTTCTACACTTGTTAAAATTAAAGTCTAATAGTTTCATAAAAAGAGAAAATATATTAATTTAACTTTAAGCTAATCTTGGTCAAAATAGTTGAAAATACACAAAATAAGTCAAATTTAATATTATAACAAATATTTATAACCATAGAAAATATTATTAATTTATACTATTTTACTATTATTCTACTATTTTAATATTATAAAGTAACAATATTATTTTGCAAGTAGTTTATTAATTTTTACTATGAAATAGTATTAAATATATTATTTAAAAGATCGTAAATATTAAGGTATTATGAAAATAAATATAAATTTAAATAAATTTGTGAGTTAAAATATATTTGAATTTAACCATAAAAACACGGGGTGTTACATCTTCACCGACAAGTACTTTGTCAAGGAGGGTACAAGCAAAATGCCCAAGGACTACCTCTCCTGTACCATCGCCGGGATCGAACTTGTCTCTGACATCCTGCGCAACCACAATTTCAACCCCACCGACCTAATTGTTCCATACGAAGAAAAGACACATGACGGATGGTCAAAAACTCTTCAATGGACTGATGAGCAAGGTCGCACTTTCAAGATTACTACTGGAGAAGGCTACACTTTTGAGAACACCGACTCTGAAGAAGACGAGGATAAGAACCCCGACGACAAACCTGTGATAGAGTTTAGGCTCCCACGCCGTCATTTCAAGTCTTTCACCCCAACTAAGCCCCCGGGCTACATTCCTGATGTGATAGACATAGATAAAGAGTTAGAGTCTCTAAGGTTGTCCAAAGCTCCTCTGTCCGAGCTGTCTTCAAATGTAACTGCTTTTGAAAACAATAATAACAACGTTTCTGGTTACTACTTGCCTTGTCTTCCTTTAAAATCTGCATTTTCTAATGCTTGCGATAACATTAAACAAAACAGCATTGCATTACATAAATACATTGCAAACATCGTTTCAAAACCTGAGCAGGACCCCATCATTGAAGACACAACAATCATTGATGTGGGAACACCCGAAGAACCCCGAAAACTACAGCTGGGGGCTTCCTTGAGCATGGAAGAAAAGGCTGCATACACCGAACTACTCACAGAATTCAAAGACGTCTTTGCTTGGTCCTACAAGGATATGCCTGGCATTGACCGTGAAATAGCAGAACACCGCATCCCACTCAAACCAAGTGTCAAACCTATTAAGCAAAAACTACGCCGCATTAAACCAGAATGGTCTCTCATGGTCAAGGAAGAGATCGAAAAGCAACTACAAGCAGGCTTCATCCAAGTCATCGAATACTCAGATTGGGTATCAAACATGGTCCCAGTCATGAAGAAAAACGGAAAGATATGAGTATGTGCAGACTTTCGGGACCTAAACAAGGCTTGCCCAAAAGACGATTTCCCATTGCCCCACATGGACATACTTGTAGACAACACGGCCGACCACGCGTTACTGTCATTCATGGATGGGTATGCGGGTTACAACCAAATCAAAATGGCAACAGATGACATGTCTAAAACCACCTTTGTGACACCCTGGGGCACATACTGCTATACTGTCATGCCTTTCGGACTCATTAACGCCGGCGCCACTTATCAACGCACCGCAACTACTCTGCTACACGACATGATGCATAAAGAAGTAGAGGTCTATGTTGACGACATGATTGTGAAATCAAAGCAGAGGGAAGATCACGTTACCAACCTTCGTAAGTTCTTCACCAGAATCAGACAATATAAAATGCGCCTCAACCCACAGAAGTGCACTTTCGGGGTTACATCAGGCAAGTTATTGGGTCACATCGTAAGCCAACGTGGAATCGAGATCGACCCTGTCAAAATCAAAGCAATACTGGAGATGAAACCTCCAAGCAACATTGATGAGATCAGGAGTTTCTTGGGACAAGTCCAATACATCTCTCGATTCATTAGCAAGCTCACAATGGTCTGCGAGCCAATTTTTAAGAAGCTAAAAAAGGAAGAACACACAAAATGGGACGACAACTGTCAACAAGCATTCGACAAAGTCAAAACCCTACTTACCAATCCACCTGTTCTGATGCCACCCCAGAAAGATCTACCTCTTTCGCTCTACCTAACGACTACACCAAACGCCATGGGCGCCATGCTCGCTCAGGAAGTTAACAACGAAGAAAGAGCAATTTACTACATTAGCAAGAAGTTCCAAGACTACGAGACTCGCTACGAACCTGTGGAGAAGAGCTGCCTCGCTCTAGTCTGGGCCACCAAAAAGCTTAGACATTACCTCCTCGCTCACACAACCAGAGTATACTCCCTAATGGATCCACTCAAGTACTTATTTGAAAAACCAGTACTAAACGGCCGCATGGCGGATGGACGCCATCTTCTTTGGCGTAATATGAGCTCAAATACTTACCTTTGAAAGTCATTAAGGGAAGAGCTGTTTCAGACTTTCTCGCAGAGAATGCCGTCATTGAACAACCTAAAATTGACACAGCATCATTTCCTGATGATGGAATTTTCGCTGTCGAAACTGAGTACTGGCAACTCTACTTCGATGGAGCCTCAAGCTACCGCGGATACGGCATAGGAATACTCCTAATATCCCCTAACGGCGATCATACACCCATCTCAATCAAGCTCGACTTTAACGTCACCAACAATGCAGCAGAATATGAAGCTTGCATTTACGACCTGGCGACCATGGCCCTCAACATAAAACACCTCAGAGTACACGGAGACTCCTTCCTAATCATAAATCAAGTAACAGGGGCATGGAGAATCATGAACGAAACCCTCGCAAAATACCAAGCAAAGATACAAACACTCCTTACAGAATTTGATTGCGTAGAATTCTACCACCTCCCAAGGGAAGAAAATCAATTTGCCGACGCACTGTCAAAACTTTCATCCCTTCTCAACATGCCACCGAATGTTGACACACTACCCATTGTCGTCGAGAGACGTGGTGAGCCCGCATACATCCACACCATAGACATCGACGAGGCAGAACATACCGAGCCATGGTACCAAGCAATACTCAACTACAAAACACACAACTCTTATCCACCTGACACCGACAAGCGCGGTAAAAGAGCCATAAGACTCCTTGCGTCCCAATTGCGTCGAAATGGGACAACTACTCAAAAAGACGCCACAAGGTACCACGCTCGTGTGTGTGGACTTCAAGAAAGGGCAGGAAATCATAGCCCAGGTGCACGATGGCGAATGTGGTCCACACATGAATGCAAGAGCGCTATGCAAGCAAATCCTACGACTTGGGTGGTATTGGACGACTATGGAAGCAGACTGCATTCATTACGTCAAACACTGCCATAATCACAAATATTCAAGAACATACAACATGTACCCCTTCGCCTCTACAAACCTCACATCTCCATGGCCTTTCTCAACTTGGGGCATTGACGTGATAGGCAAAGTCCATCCTATCGGAGCAGGAGGACACTGCTTCGTACTAGTAGCGATCGACTATTTCACGAAATGGGTAGAGGCAGCATCCTTCCGCACCCTCGGCTCAAAGGAAGTCGCCAAGTTCATACAAACAAACATCATATGCCGATACGGCATACCACACGAGTTTATAAGCGATCAAGGCTCACACTTTCAAGGCGAGGCAGAAGCCATACTTGCCAAATACAGCATACAACATCACCGATCCTCTCCTTACCGACCCCAAACCAACGGAGCCGTGGAAGCAGCAAACAAAACTATAGTCACCATCTTGGAGAAAATGATCGACGGTTGTCGGGATTGACCCAACAAGATCCCATTCGCATTATGGGGATATCGCACAACCATACGCACACCCACAGGCATGACGCCTTATTTTCTCACCTATGGCATGGAAGCCGTGCAACCAGTGGAGATCGAAATGAAATCTCTACGGATACTAATGGAAAGTAGCATCCCAGAAGCAGAATGGGCTCGCGAACGTTACGAGCAACTCATGCTCCTAGACGAACGCAGGCTAAATTCCTTAAGCATTGTGCGAATGTACCAAGCACGACTACAAAGAGCATTCAACAAACGAGTTCGACCACGAAACATAAAAGTGGGAGACCTGGTATTGAAGTCAGTACGCGCACCACTCCCTGTTGACCCACGAGGAAAGTTCAAACCTAACTGGGCCGGACCTTACCTCGTCAAAGAAATCTACGCAGGAGGAGCAGTCAAACTAACTGATCTGGACGGTCAGGAGTTCAATCGGGCAACAAATCTCGACCAGCTAAAGAAATACTACCCTTGAAACACTTGCAATGTATTTATAACATGTAATTAAACACAATTCTACGGGCCGGCATGCCCCTAAACATGCACATCCATCACAAAAAAGCGAAACACAATTCTACGGGCAGGCATGCCCCTAAACATGCATTCAAAATAATACAACTCAGAACTACGCCGGCTTGATTCCATTTATATGGATACGTGGCGACTTTTTCAAAGCACAAATTGACATTCAACACAAAACCACATACTCAAAACATTTCAAGGACATGACGAACATGACAAAATTCAAAGCACAAGACACGTATGTCCTTAACCTTAAAAGAAACAAGGCAAGTTACGCAAAGGGAACTTTTGTTTTATTATGCTGAAAAAGGGAAACATTTACATTTGGATTTTGCAACTGGGAGCACGAACATAACACTACTAGCACACACGACACCTACAAGCATTACATGATCCCGGCATTACCTTCGGGTTTAGGGAATACAAAAACAAACAAACAACTAGCAACAAGCATTCAGATAACATTCTTCGACTGGGAGGAGAACTCAACCCATATGAGGAGCACCATCATTACCATCCTGGCCTGGAGCATTAACCATGATGAAGCCGAGATGACTAAGCTCCGCCTCGCGTGGGACGATGCGCTTCCGAACTTCGAACTTCCCTACTTCCACGGCCAAACGCATCGGGTGGAAGGCGCACGCGTCGGCGGCTCATTTTGCTCTATAGCGCGAAGGCGAGCCCTCTGGCGGGTAGTTGGCGCCGTGGTCCACCGGACATATGGCCTTGAAACCTCACCGCGGGGCAGATCCCTGCCACCTGCCACCTGGGACGCATAAGCCATCCTCGCGACCATGCATCCGTAATCTGGTTATTAAGTACAACCAAATCCTGGATCACGGTATCCTGCCCCGGGATGAACTGGGCATAGCCCATTTGCCTTCTCACTCTCAGAGGATGAATAAACACCCCAATGTCAAAACCGCATAGCATGACTCCGGAGGGACCATCGCCCACCGCACTGCCGGTCACAGTGGTAACCTCCCACCATGGCACGACCCAACGGATAGCCGATGCTCTCACAAAAGTGGGAAAATAATCGTTAGGCCGGCCATTGGGACCCTCCATCGCAGGCCACGACTGGTCACGCCAGCCGCCGTATATGATGCGCCATAAGGGATAGCGCCCAGCACGTTCAGACGCTCCATTAGCCAGACCAGCAGAATGACCGGACAACCACGATAGGCATGCGCTCTATTACACGCCCGATCATCTAGGCCTAGGATCGTCTCAGCCAGGATCAAAGCCGCAGGGTTATACCCCATCTCCATCTGCTGCACAACGCATACTAGACGCGCCTCACCAAATCCCATTCCGTCCACTGAATCGGGGAACATGAAACAGTGCACAAGGCAAAGGGCCAGCGCTCTCCTACGAGCAACCACACCGATACTCCCATCATCATAATTCATGAACTTTTGGCAGAGTCGGATCATATTCAAGCGCCCATCCAGGAACAGGTCCTCCGTTTCGAGCCTCGTCATCTTAAGGAAGTTCTGCATATTCCTTTGGTACCCGAGCTCCTGGCGAACGCACACTGGAGTGACAATGCGAGTCCAGCCTCCGATGGCAGCAAACTCCTCAACCAAGGGGCAAACTTCCCCGTCAGGGAAGCGAAATACGTGGTATGCCAAGTCCCAGTAATGCAGGCAAGCATCCAGGAACTCCGGTTCCATCCGAACCTGCCTTAAACCTAGGAATACGCCCAGACCACAGCCCCTAAGGTTCCTCTTCTCGATACCCGATAGCATAGCACACCACATCCTCACAAGTCCCTCCAAATGCTCCATTACTCACAAAAAGGAAAAACGCTCTCCGAGATATTATGAATACTATTATGATATGAGTAATGAAGTGGCAAGCTAAAACGTAATATGAAGTGTGAGTGGAGGAGATGGATGAATGAACTAAACATGAGCATCCTTCTTATAGGCAACGTCTTCGAGAGGCAACAATCCAAAGTATAATCGCTAGTGAACCAGCGATTAACCAAAAAATCAAAACAAAAGCAGAAAACACCATGAAAATCGCCAGAAAACAGGCGATTATCACAAAAATCGCCAGTCCTCTGGCGATTTTCACAATAATCGCCTGTTTTCTGGCGATTTTTGTGAGAATCGTTGGTATACAGGCGATTTTCTATGCTTTTCCGACAGATTTGACGCGACGACTGCACACCGCCTTGCAAATTTCACGAGTTGCGATAAACTTTTCACAAATTTCGACCGCCATTGTTTTTACTTTTTACGACGCATTATCGATTCGTTTAGATGCGGTTTACGTCGTATTGGGTCATTTTATGATCGACTCTCGACTAATGTTTTGCACATACGCTTCACAAAATTCAACCGTCTCACTTCGCAAGCTTACGTTAAAGCACGACGTTCTTGATCCACTCTTCACGAACGTCAAAAATACTTTTGCAGTCTCACAAAATTCAATCACCATTTTTCGCAAGCCTACGTACAAACACGACGTTCTTAATTCACATTTTTATGAGCGTCGGAAGCGTCTTTTACGGACTCAAAATATTTTCTTCAAAATGCATGTTTTATAAAAATCTTTACGTATGCATACTCTTATTACGGGTCAGAAAAATCTCAATCGAGATTTGTGTTCTTTTTACGACTAAAAATCTAATTGCAGGAACACTAGATGAGCACGTCACGAAGGTTTCAAGTGAAAACGGCAACACAAACGATCGTACTACAAAACGAGGCAAAATAAGCAATAAAGCTTCCGGCACCGCACGCATGATCATTAATCACGAAAGCTACGCCAACAGGAGCGCTTACCATAGTCAACAAATACACCTACTACATAATCAAAGCACGCGTACGAGGTCACGTAGCCTACTCATGTCAAGCCATGGACGCGAATCAACGTCGTACGATTCCTGCAAATATGACCAAATACCAAAACACGCACGCAAGGTCACAGGGCCTTTTCGCGTCAAGCCGCAGTCACAAAAATGGACCTCACGTGGACTCCTACATGTCCAAATACATACAAATATAACCACAACATAAAACAAGTCCATAAAAATAAGCCTACGATCCTAGCATACATCCCAAATCAATTAGCTTGATCTCGACGACCGAGCTCCGCACGCAACGAATCAATCTGAGCACGGTAGCCAGCTAGCTCCTGCTCACGCTGCAACTCAAATTCCGCTCGCAGACGTGCCTCCTCAGCCCTGGCCCGCCCTAGCTCTATCTGGCTCTGCGCGACTGCAGCCTGCAACTCTGAAGCATACTTCTGCGCCTTGCAAAGCGCGACCGCTTTATCATTAAAAGCCACGCGCCACCGGTTAGCTACCCTCCATAAATTCTTGTGGACATCCACGGCCACCTGCAAACAAATACGGCCTTCATATGCTCAAACTGGGGGCTATAATCAAAAGCAGCTTCATTTCAAGTTTGACTAACGATTTTAAGACAAAATCTAACTCAAACTGGGGGCTATAATCAAAAGCAGCTTCATTTCAAGTTTGACTAACGATTTTAAGACAAAATCTAACTCAAACTGGGGGCTATAATCAAAAGCAGCTTCATTTCAAGTTTGACTAACGATTTTAAGACAAAATCTAACTCAAACTGGGGGCTATAATCAAAAGCAGCTTCAATTCAGGTTTGACTAACGATTTTAAGACAAAATCTAACTCAAACTGGGGGCTATAATCAAAAGCAGCTTCATTTCAAGTTTGACTAACGATTTTAAGACAAAATCTAACTCAAACTGGGGGCTATAATCAAAAGCGACCGTTTCAAGTTTGACTAACGATTTTAAGACAAAATCTAACTCAAACTGGGGGCTATAATCAAAAGCAGCTTCATTTCAAGTTTGACTAACGATTTTAGGACAAAATCTAACTCAAACTGGGGGCTACACTCAAAAGCAGTTTCAACAAAGCTTGACTAACGATTTTAGGACAAAATCTTACTCAAGCTGGGGGCTACATACTACATATCACGCAAGCATAGAAAACAAGTCATACCTGCTTCACCCGAGGGCTCCAACTATCCATGCCAGCGTCAGTCACCGCAGATAAGTACTGCGGTAGTGGTATCGAATGCCGACAGCCACCATCATGCTCAAAATCCAAGCTCTCGTAGAAAGGAGGAGGCTGGACCTCAAGGTCAGGGTCACGTGGCTACAAGATACAAAAATCACGATCAATTTTTGCTTTTTAAGCAAATAACATACACAAGCATTACGCGGCTACAAGATACAAAAATCACGATCAATTTTTGCTTTTTAAGCAAATGACATGCACAAGCAAAAAGCGAAAACAACAGCAAACCTCAATGACAGCAGGCGCCAAAGCAAGGCGCGCCCACGACGTATAATCCTCATCTAGCCTCAACAGGGACTCCGACTCACCCTCGTGATATACATCACGGCGAACATCGGCATCCGGTGTCTGTACGAAGAGAACCTTAGGAGGGGCCTCAGGCACAACAAACTTATCCCTAATTGTCTGAGCTGACAGACGCTCGCCTAAGAACCAGTATGAATCATACTGAGTCGCAATGTACAACCTCTGCGTATCGCGAATAGCAAAGCGAGTCGTAATTGACGCAGGGACATCCGCATAATTCGCCCAAGGGTTGGGAACAAACTACAAAAAAGAAGAGGAATAAACATCTGCAAAAGCACAAACGCAAGACGTATAAGAAATACGAACTTTTCTTACCTTATCAACGGTCATCTCGTTAAACTTCACGCGAGCATCGTCATAAGTCAAGCGAATACCCTTCCTGTTTGCCGTTGCATAAGCATGAAAAGCAGGGTACTTCGCCTTCACGGCAAAGTTAGCAGGGAGCAACGACGGAAAGTGTGTGTAGCACCAAGACTACAATGAAACCAGAAACATGTCACAAAAGAGAAAGCAAAACAAAATAAAAGAACAGAGCATCACAAAAAGCAATCATACCTCCATCAGCAAGCCAGGGCCGACCAAAGACGGTTGGGACCCATCATCGACCCGATCAGGACGAATCAAGCGTCCTACAAAATCGGATCAGAGACCCATAGCGAGAGTAACCACCAAAGCACCCAATCTGGACAAGTCCGCAGCGCCATCAAGATGCGGCCGATCGGCCGCTCTCCTTTATCTCCAAAGTGAGTGGACGTCAGAAACCACCATAGCCACAATCGGGCATTCTGCTCATGACTAACTTCGCTCACCTGCTTCTTTCCCTTGCCCTTAAAATAATCATCAAACCATGATGTCCGAAATTTGAAAAAGTGTTCCTCTCATCCCTCGCACACCTAATACCGCCTCCGATCAAACGAACAACCGTAGGGCTCGAGATAGCAGGGCGTACTCTGTCCCACTCAATCATCTCCTCTCCATGAGGACCCGAAACAACCGCAAGAGACGAGAAGGTAATACCAACCTCGTACCCTGGCATATGGAACGTGTTAGTAGTGTCCCAAAACCTGTCTAGCAACGCCAAGCACGTAAAGGTGAGAATTCACATTCTTCTTACGCGCCTCCTTCCACTTTGTCACCAACGGACCAAAGGTCATGCGAAGGATTATTTTCCGCGACTCGGGCGACAACTTCTTGTTAAAAGCATCTATACAAGTACGGAAACCAGAGAATGTCCTCATATTTCCCAACTTGAAGCCAACCTTCACCCGAGCAGACAAATGCTCCTTGGTGTTCCAAACTAAGCTTACACCATCCCAGTCCTTGGCAACCTTCGCCCACAGTCTCGGGCCATGAGGAAATGAGGGCCTCAAGCCCAGCTCATCAACCACGCCCATGAACATATTTTGCGCAGCAGCCGGCCCGGCATCAGCACCAGCCTCACCACCTACGGCACCAGCAGCCGTGGCATCACCCACAACATCACCCTCTGCGGCCTCAGCATCAACCGCTACAGGCTCCTCGTCATCCTGCTCCTCCTCGGGCTCAGGATCACTCTCAAAAGCATTCTCGAGCTGACGAGAACGACCACGTCTCGGCCTATCAACAGCAGGATCATCTCCGGCCTCGCCGAGCTCACCTCGTCGAAACAACAACACTACTACCCTCATCTCGCCCACGGCTGCCACTAGCCTCAGCAGAGCGACGTCCACGTGTCCGAACGCCACCTTCAAAGATTCCCAAAGAACAAAGATCCACTTTGCGCTTCCTACTAGGCCTATCATTCTTGCGACCACCTCCACGACCTCCACCTCGGCTTCTCCTGGCAGACACCTGTGCCTCCGGAACCCCACGTCCATGCCCGGCACCTTGCAGAGGTGCAGAACCAACTCCAGGCTCGCTAGCAGGAGGCCTAGGCAACTCAACATTAGCTCCAAGCCCATTAGCAAAAGGCCAGACGACTCCCACAAAGAGCTCCACAGAACCCCACCGATCCGCAACGCGCCCTGCATCACCAACAGAAGGCCCTGTCGGCTCTACGGTAGTGCTATGCTCGCTAATAGAAGGCATGGGAGACTCTGGAACAGCCCCCTGTACCTCATTCCCTGGCGTCAAAATAGAAGGAGTCTTGAACAAATCAGACTGAGACGGACCTTCAGAAGTCGCTAAATGATGACGCAGCTCAGAAATGGGAGTAAGCTCCTCCCCGGTAACATTGAAGTCAATGTTCTCGATGACATCCTGCATAGCACTGGTCGTAGGTATCACGATCTCAGGGTCACCTACATAGATCCAAGAACAATCTTAAGCTACGCAGCCATATGATGGTACAAAAATGCAATTCAATTAAAGCAAGTTCATGACCAACAGAAGGATGCACGTGCACAAAGGTAACAGAAAAGCAAGCCTTAGGCCTATCTTCGACGGAAAGGGCTAAAAAGCGAAAAGAAATACAGAAATGCATATTTCACGACACAGATACGATATCTACGTTAATACGTATCTAGTCCAAGGAGCAGGGACGCACAAGAACAGAGAAAAATCAAGCAAAACAGCAAAAAACAAGCCTCGGGCCTATCTTGGACGGAAAAGGTTAAAACTAAGCAGAGACCCGAAAATGCATACTTTATGACACATATCCAACGCAGGCAGCATACACAGCGAATCCGAAGAGCAACGATGTGCAGAAGCAAAAAAAAAAAGCAGACAAAACAGCAAAAAAAAAAAAAAACAAGCTTTAGGCCTGTTTTTGACAGATAAGGTCAAAACAACGCAGAGACACGGAAATGCGTATATTATCACACATATACGATACACACGTAATACACGACCAATACGAAGAGCAAGAAGGGACAAAAACGACAAGAAACCAAGCAAAACAACAGAAAATACGCTTTAGGCTTATTCTTGACAGATAAGGTTAAAACGGCACAGAGACACAGAAATACCCAGTGCATGACACGTATACGACACACAAATCGTAGTGAACACCCACAAAAAGTTTCGTACAAAAATCATGTCCCGAACACCCCGACTGAACAGCTTTTGTAAAACACACACAAGCTACAAAAACGGCCTTTTCATGACCTTTTCTTGACCTTTTCTTGACCAAAGAACCTCTCACGAACCAACACTTTAGCCAACCCAGATGGCCTACATGACAATGCATCCAAGACTCGAAGCACGAGAAGCAAGAAAGACGAGTTCAAGAAGCCTAGCTCAACTACACAAAAACGCTCCAAAACGCTCCGAAACACCTCCGAATCACGCATGCTCAGCAAAAATGAACAAACCATGCACCATACAAGTCATCATGACCCAAGACAAAATTTTCGACAAGTTTCGGAACCGAAAATTTCGACCCGAAAAACCGTCTCCATACAAAAACACACGAAAATTACGGATTTCCAAACCGTTTTTCGCACACAAGACACCCATAGCCTCATCATTAGCATACAACGACGTTTCAAAAACAACCAAGCCAATCGATGCCGTTTTACACGACAAAAACAGAGCAAAACCCCGACAAAACCCCCTGTCACACGGTTTTTAGCCCAAAAAACCCGACTTTCGCGCCAATTTCGACGAAACGAATTTACCCAAGCATTGTACTACTAATGGGTAACCTACATTGAAATTTTGAGCGTATTCCGAGACAAAAACGAAAAATGACCAAAATGCCCTCGGCCTTCTACACGAAAAACGGCCCTAATACACGGGTTTTGCACATGCAATCGTCAACAACAGCAAGACAAGCCTCTTAATGCTCCCAAGTATCAATTTCAAGCAACAATGATAACAAAATTCGAATCATGCAAGACGGTTTAACATAAACCCTAAAAAACGAATTTTCAGTTAAAACCGACTCAAACCGACTTCAAAACACGAATTAGCAACTTGATTGAGTGCATACCTTGGTCCATTGCGAATCGTAGGAGGCGGAATCACGAATTTTGGTGGAGAAATCGCCAAGAACAAGCTTTTTCGATTTTGAGGTGTTTGTGTATGTTGCGGCTGCTATGCTCTTCTCCCTCTCCTTCCCGTGTTTTGAACAAAACAGCACACACACCCACTAAATCGCCAGAGGTCTGGCGATTAAGTGGGTAGGCACGGGTCAATTTTTAGTTTGGACTTGTTATTACGGTCCATTACGCTATTAATTCACTCTTTTATGCATTACTATGATAAAACACGAGAATACGCATGCTTGTCACGAGCCAAGAGCCCAAATTTTACAAAATAACAACACATATACACTCTTTACGAGTCACAAAATCAAAATACGTATATTTCCCACAAGTTAAATACGTATATTTTCAAAAACAAATACACTCTTTACGAGTCACAAAATCAAAATACGTATTTTTCCCACAAGTTAAATACGTATATTTTCAAAAACAGGTACACTCTTTACGAGTCACAAAATCAAAATACGTATATTTCCCACAAGTTAAATACGTATATTTTCCAAAACAAATAAACTCTTTGCGAGTTACAAAATCAAAATACGTATACTCCTCACGAGTTAAATACGTATACTTTTCAAAACAAATACACTCTTTACGAGTTACAAAATCAAAATACGTATACTCCTCACGAGTTAAAAAACGTATATTTTTCAAAACAGATACACTCTTTACGAGTCACAAAGTCAAAAATACGTATACTCCTCACGAGTTAAATACGTATATCTTTCCAAGACAAATACACTCTCTACGACTCACAAAAACAAAAATACGTATACTCCTCACGAGTTAAATACGTATATCTTTCCAAGACAAATACACTCTTTACGAGTCACAAAAACAAAAATACGTATACTCCTCACGAGTTAAATGCGTATATTTTCAAAACAAACACGCTCTTTACGAGTCACAAAAACAAAAATACGTATACTCCTCACGAGTTAAATACGTATATTTTCAAAACAAACACACTCTTTACGAGTCACAAAAACAAAAATACGTATACTCCTCACGAGTTAAATACGTATATTTTCGAAACAAATACACTCTTTACGAGTCACAAAAACAAAAATACGTACACTCCTCACGAGTTAAATACGTATATTTTCAAAACAAATACACTCTTTACGAGTTACAAATCAAAATACGTATATTTCCCACAAGTTAAATACGTATATTTTTCAAAACAAACACACTCTTTACGAGTCACAAAATCAAAAATACGTATACTCCTCACGAGTTCAATACGTATATTTTTCAAAACAAATACACTCTTTACGAATCACAAAATCAAAAATACGTATACTCCTCACGAGTTAAATACGTATATTTTTCAAAACAAATACACTTTTTACAAGTTACGAGTCAAAATACATATACTCCTCACGAGTTAGATACGTACATTTTCAAAAACAAGTACACTCTTTACGAGTCACAAAATCAAAATACGTATACTCCTCACGAGTTAAATACGTAAATTTTCAAAAACAAGTACACTCTTTACGAGTTACAAATCAAAATACGTATAATTAAAAACGTATATTTTTCAAATGCACGTAAAACAAAATACACACTTTCATTCAAATCAAAACGCAGATACACAAGCTAGCACACAGCAGACACACGAGACGCAGGAAATGGCCAAGTTACAAAACCCCATTGAATCACATCCAAACAACAGCAGGCCGGCAAGCCCTTAAACATGCAGGACCGTCATGTCCTTAAACATGCCGTCCCTCCCCGCATTCCCGGCGCTAAGTCCTCGTCTCCCCCGAGACACATACTTAGCGTCGCCAGGTAGTATCGAGACTGTGATGGTCCGGATACTATCTTCTAAAGTTTGACTAGCGCTTTAGTCCAAGCTCGATCAAGCTGGGGCTCTGTAGATACCGTATCCATTCCCCCAAAAGCAAACCCGATGACGAAAAGGACTTTCATGCATGTTTTAAAACGAGACTAAACGGTACATAAGTGTCTAAAACATTTTAGTCATTCTTAACGTATTAATTTGAATTTGCGTATTTCGTAAAAATGAATATTAATTTAGTCATTTTAAATCGTAAGTTAACACAATACACACGAGCACGAGCCATACACGCCTCACAAAATGACCCAAGAATACAAAAACGACCCACACACACACACAAAACGGCCCAAAAACACATAAAAAGGCCCAAGCACCCGAGCGGGCCAAAATGCGTCCCGGGTCACATTCTAACAAAACAAAATCCCGCAAAGTCGTAAAATAATGCGTTACAATATTATTTTATTTCGAGCCAAGATCGAAAAACACGACGAAAAACCGAAACACGAAACACGAAACACGAAAATCGAAACAAAACCAAGTTGATTAACAACTTGATCAAATTGATGATCAAATTGCAGCCCCAAAAGTCAGCCAACATGCTCGACAAACAAGCAGCACACAAACATTAGCTTACACACCTACGATAACGTATTACGGCGCAACAATGTGTCAGAAACAGGCCAAAAAATCGCCTGAATACTGGCGATTTTTTGGAAAATCGCCAGTATTCAGGCGATTTTCTGGCCCTCCTCTGACATTCTGGCGATTTTTTGTTAAATCGCTGGTTCACTGGCGATTTTCTGAGCAATTAGGCATAAAACACGAAGCATTTGCTATAAATAGCAACCCTTACTCGACCCAAATCATCATCAATGCAACCAACAACAACAATTACAATAACATTTAAAAACCGATACTTATATTCACAAAAAGCCTCTCGCACTTATAAATTTCCACTCTAAAAACCGTCTTTGCATTTCAAGGTAAAGAAATTTTACCTTCCGATTGGACGTTTGAGACTTATAGGGTTACTTTAACCCACCCCGATATTGGCATTAACGAACTCGTATTCGCAATACGATTGTAGTAATTCGAATCAAATGATTCGTCTAAACCTCGCCAATATCGCATAAACAAACGACTCAAAATCACTAAATTAAGCACCCACTTTTACATTATGCAAATTCTCGATTCATGCATTAAATTATGGCTAAAACACGGATTCGACATTTAACTGTACCGTCTCAACTAGTCTCTTTAAACATGCAAAACCGAGGGTTTTACAAAATCTTAGAATTGAACACAAGTCGGAGAATAACGTTTAATTATTAATTCAAATACAATGAATTAGTAATTTTACGTATATTTCCTATAGCAAATCGTCATAGCTTTGACGGCTCATATTTATTTTACATATTTATCGAGTCATATATTTGCATTTGTACGTAGCGTCCTATTAGCCCAAATATCGAAATTAAAGCATATGTTTTCAAATTAGTAAAGACTACTTTTAAGTAGGCCTTTTTATTGCAGTTTTCAATATACTTTGTCAAAACTTTAGAAAGGTAACCTCACTCCGAATCCTCTCTGGTTTCACAATAGCCTCAGAAGGATAGGTATCGACGCACCTTGAAATCTGAGACCCTCGCGTCTTATGATTTTAAGATGCGTTGAATAGGTTCCAAATTCCCTTATAATTTGGTGGCGACTCCAAAAACACGTTTTAAAAGGATTTTTATATTTCTTTTTATTATCTTCACATGCAATGACATCCCCCCTCTCTAAACAAAAGAACGCTCAAGCGAGTTAAGTCAAGCAGAGCACCAAAAATGCGAAGCTTTGGCGACCCGCGAGTTTCTTGCAAAATTCATTTTTCCCGCGCCGTGCATTCCGCCCCATGACATATTTCGAGGGCGGGCGCGAGCAGGGCGTCGAGAAGGGATATCCACTTTTCCGGTATCCTCAATAACCCAATAGAAAAACTAATGAATATGTAACATAAAAGGTAAGAATATGTAACATGAAAGGTAAAAGTAATGTACAATATCTATCGATTATCTTATTTTTAATTCAAGTTATTAGATATGGTTGTATAATAATATTTGTAATGCTTAATGCATAATCTTTTAGTTAGTTTAATAGTATTAAGTTTGTTAATCTCAATTTTGTATTAGAACATCTGCTAATTAAGAAAAAAAAACATGTTTAGTATAGTGATAGGGTAAAGTTTGATTTAATGACAAAATTCCAATTTCTTTATTACCCTATTTTAACGTAATAAAAAGAGAATATATGTAATTAACAAAAAAATGGAAAAAAAACCAAAAAAAAAAAAAAAAAAAAAGAAAAAAGAAGATGGTGTAGTATAATTAACATATGTAATCTAAAATATAATACTAAATCTACAATTGGAATCCTTAAAATTGTAGGATAGCAAAATTGAAGAATACATATTTTTTCTTAAATATATTGGATTAAATATTCAAGTTAAGGGAAAAAAAAATATAAGTAAGTTATATTTTAAAATATTAAAAAAAATAAAAAATGAAAGAGCAAAAGAAATATGGTAATTCATAGAATTTTAAAAAGTCAAATAATATTTGATTTAATAAATAAGTTAAAGGAAAAAAATAGTATTAGGTAAGTATTATAAAATATAATTAGCAAATAAACGAAAAACAAATATGATAAATCATAGATTTTAGAAAATTATCATATTAAATCCGATAAAAGCCGAAAAGAACATGGCCTTAGTATTTATATTTTAGAAATTTTATCATATCAAATATCATAGAAAATTATATTATAATTGGTAAATATATAAACTAGAAAAAATATATAAAAATTACATTTTATACTTATTTTTAAATCTTAATAATAATGATAGATAGCCCGGACGGGGACGGGCACGCCAACTAGTCTTGAAAAGAAAACAAAAACCTAGTAATCTCTTCCTTCGTATAGTCGCCTGCTCCGTCTATAATTCCTCCATTAACACCCTCCTTTATCCTTCCTTTTCTCCTTCGTTTCTTAACCGTTTTACTCCGTTTTTGCGTCATAATTATCCTCTCTTCATCCTCTTCACATTAAGGTAAGTTATACTCCGTTTTGTCTCAGTCGCTCGGATCGCCGTCGATATTGTAACTCGTATTTATACCCGTTTTTCTCCCTAATCGATCGTAGGATTGAACTGGAACGACCCTGACGCTGACACGTACGTAGTAGACGACTCAATTGAAGACTAGCGCGAAAAGGTAACGGTGATGACGTGACTCGATATTACATTACGTTAAAGTTTGTGTGTGGTGTTCTGAGACGATTTTTGTGTGTGAAATAAGCCTCAGTGTTTGTGTATTCTCGTGTACGTTAATGTGTCAAATGCATCCTATTTTGTACGAGTGATGTGCGTTGTAAGCAGAACAATAAACTGTTCTGTTCATTGCAAATGGATATGGTGTGTGTAGGTATGCTTGGGTGTTCATACGTCAATCATGGTTACAATGAAATATGTTTGTGTAAGTTCGTGTATTTAGTTTGTGTGTATGTCAATCTGACTTGCGTGGTAAGTTTTGTTAGTGGGTTAGATACATCCATTAACTTGATTTTAAATAATATAATTATTGATTGATTTATGGTGCTGCATGATCTATATACTTCATTACTACAAGGCTATACGTAATAACGTAAGTGATAATGGTGTTAATTACTACTAGAGTTACACGTATATTACTGGTGATCCCTTAATAGGTGGTCTTAATTTAGTAAGTTACGAAACAATTATATTTTTATCCGCTTTCGGACTGGTTTAGTGTCCAAGGTCCTATTGTTGGCCTAAACTAGTAGTTTACTGAGGTCCTATTGTCAGTATTGCCGGGAGTATCTTGAGGTCCTATTGTCAAGTATGCGGGACTAGCTAGTTGAGGTCCTATTGTCAGCTGGTTAGTAGTCGACCCCGTGGGGATATGCGTATAAACGTTTCGGCTTACTAAATTGTATTAAAAATTAATAGTATTGTGTCGAATAAGGTCAAGAATGATAAAGAGGATTAATCTGCTTTTGTATGATTGAGTTGTGTTGAGAATGACTTTTTATTATTATTATTATTATTATTATTATTATTATTATTATTATTATTATTATTATTATTATTAGCTGTTTTATTTACTTGTCAGCTTTATTGTGATGTAATATGGCTGGGAGAACGTCTGAGTTACTCCCCATTTAATGGTATTTGTTGCATGTTTTCAGCCAATTATCGCATGAGACGGGATTATGAGTGAGATGCTGTGAGACACGACCCGTAGCTAGTGGTGGACGATTTGGCTAGACTTGTTTAGACTTGTTGGACCGTGTTTTAGGATTAGACCCTATTGTTTTCATACTTATGTTCGTTTGGATGGTAAGGGGTATTTACTCCCCGTTGGTTAGGCCTTAAGGCCTACTCTTTTACTCGTTATTCGTTTGTTAGTGAGTAATGACTCGGATTCTACGGTGATTCCGCCGCCGTGGGTTCTTTTATTTCATTTTCTTCCTTAAAACCTTTTTAAAACGTATTTTATTTTATTTGAAAAATCCGGGTTGTTACAAGCATACATCCATACCATCGACCTGGACGAAGCCGAGCAGACAGAGCCTTGGTATCAAGCCATAATCAACTACAAAACAGACAACACTTACCCACCCGACACCGATAAACGTGGACAGAGAGCTATCAGACTCCTAGCTTCCCAATTTGTGCTAGAAATGGGACAATTACTCAAGAAAACACCACAAGGGACGCTGCTCATATGTGTCGACTACAAGAAGGGGCAGGAAATCGTCGCGCAAGTCCATGATGGCGAATGCGGACCCCACATGAACGCTCGAACACTCTGCAAACAGATTCTACGGCTAGGATGGTATTGGACGACCATGGAAGCAGACTGCATCCAATACGTCAAGCATTGCCACAACTGCCAAATTTTCAGCAATGTCCAGCATGTACCACCTTCACCACTATACAGCCTAACCTCACCCTGGCCCTTTTCAACCTGGGGCATCGACGTAATAAGAAAAGTCCACCCCATCGGAGCAGGAGGTCACTGTTTCGTGCTAGTGGCAATCGACTACTTTACAAAATGGGTAGAAGCAGCATCTTTTCGAACCCTCGGCTCCAAAGAAGTCGCCAAGTTCATCCAGACGAACATCATATGCCGATATGGCATACCCCATGAGTTCATCAGCGATCAAGGCTCGCACTTTCAGCGCGAGACAGAAGCTATACTCACAAAATACAACATACAGCATCACAAATCCTCACCCTATCGACCCCAAACCAATGGAGCCGTTGAAGCAGCAAACAAGACGGTCGTCACCATACTCGAGAAAATGATCGACAGCTGCAAAGATTGGCCCAACAAGATACCATATGCACTGGGATACCGTACTACCATCCGAACCCCTACAGCATGACCCTATTTCCTCACCTATGGCATGGAAGCCGAGTCAACGGTGGAAATAGAAATACGATCTACGCATACTAATGGAAAGTAGCATCCCTAAGCGAGAATGGGCCCGTGAATCGGCATTTAACAACTCATGCTCCTGGACGAACGCCGATTGCATTCCCCGAGTACCGTCATTTAATGTACCAAGCCCGACTACAACGAGCATTCAACAAACGAGTTAAGCCACGACACATAAAAGTAGGTGATCTCGTACTAAAGTCAGTCCGAGCACCACTTCCAGTCGACCCACGAGGAAAATTGAAGCCTAACTGGGCTGGACCCTACCTCGTCAAGGAAATCTTCACAGGCGGAGCAGTAAAACTAACCGACTTGGACGGTCAAGAGTTTAACCTAGCAACGAACCTCGACCAGCTCAAAAAGTACTACCCTTAAAAATGCCTTGCAATGTATCTATAAAATGCGAAATTTTCTAAAAAGCAACTCATGGACCGACATGTCCTTAAACATGTTCATGGACCGGCATGTCCTTAAACATGTTCATGGGCCGGCATGCCCTTAAACGTGCACTCTCTCTACAAAAAAAACAAAAAAAAAAAAAAACACAATTCATGGGCCGGCATGCCCCTAAACATGCATCCATCAAACACAATTCATGGGCCGGCATGCCCCTAAACGTGCACATTCACCACAAAAAGCAAACATAACTCTTGGGCCGGTATGCCCCTAAACGTACACTTCCGAACTACGCCGGTTTGATTCCATTTTTCGTGGATACGTAGGCAGCTTTGCAAAAAGCGCAACCGATATTCAACACAAAATGACGCGTCCAAAGCTTAAAAAAGCTAAGGACATAGTCAACACAAAATTCGTCTTTTAAACCCAAGGGTAAAAAGGACGATATTCAACACAAAACGACACGTCCAAAGCTTAAAAAAGCTAAGGACATAGTCAACACAAAATTCGTCTTTTAAACCCAAGGGTAAAAAGGACAACATTCAACACAAAATGACGCGTCCAAAGCTTAAAAAAGTCAAGGACATAGTCAACACAAAAATTTCCTAAAAACCATGCTTGCATTCTAAAACCTTTGAAAAGAGATTAGAGCCAAGGAATTTCACACAGAATAACAAGCAAAATGAGGCAAAGTCGTAAATAAAAACCTGATTTTTATTAATCTTAAAAAGAACAGTTACATTTTAGATTTTTCAGACATAGGAGCATAAACTACGTTAACAAACATCACAATATATTACAGTACAAATCCCGGCATGTACATCGGGTTTAGGATAGATAATATAATACATACTACGAAATAATACGAACATAATACTAACAAACCAACAACAAAACCACACTAGATTCCCTAAAACCACCGAACCTTTCGACTGAGCGCGGAAGCACCAACCCTCAACCCCTACGGCGACCCACGGCCGAACACACATTCAGAAGCCTGAGGAGGCCCGCTTTAGCTCTAAGGCGCGAAGCCACGACCTCTTATGAGGGCTCTGGGCAACAGTCCACCTAGTATAGGCCGGTGATACCCGAATCGTCCTAGGAACACCAGCTACAGGCCACCTAGGGCGCGTAACCCAGCCGCTCGCCCAAGCGTCGACTATATCACTAGTCAGCATAACCGTCCCCTGCACTATAGTGTCATGACCAGGGATAAACTGTGCCCACATGCGTCGCCTCGCTCGCAAAGGATGGATGTAGACGCCCATGTCAAACCCGCAGAAAGACTCGGAGGGCCATCGCCACCGCACAAGCCGTCACGCCAACTATCCCCACCACTGCATCGACCAACGGATGGTGATGACCTCACAAGATCGGAAAGTAATCGTCGGGGCGATGGTGTGGGTCCGACCACCTTATGTAACGATTAGTCACGCCCCGGCCAGTGTGACCGCCGAGGCTAATGTCGCCCAGCACGCTCAGACGCTCCATCAGCCATACCTGAAGGATCAAGGGACACCCTCGGTATGGACGCTCCCTATTGCACGCTCGGTCATCCAGGCCCAGGATCATCTCAGCCAAAATCACAGCAGAAGGGTTACAACCATACTCCATCTGTTGGACAACTGTGATTAAACGAGGGTCACCAAGCGCTCCCTCATACAACGAGTCGGGGAACATGTAAACATGGACCAAGCAGAACGCCAGCGCCCTTTTTCGGGCACCGAAGGAGATGTTTTCGTTCTCATAATCCATGAAATGCTGACACAAACGATGGAGGTTGATACGACTCCCAGCGAATAACTCCTCTGTCTCGTCGCAGGTCATCTGGAGGTATGTTCTTACATGCCTCTTATACCCTGGATCCCGCCTAACACACACAGGTAGGTTAGTACGTAACCACCCACCAATGGCCCCAAATTCCTCAACTAGTGGACAGACCTCTCCGCTAGGAAAGCGAAAAACATGGAAACTCAGGTCCCAATAGTCGAGACAAGCGTCCAGGAACTCGGGCTCCATTCGAACCTCCCCCAGGCCCAGCAGTACCCCGAAACCGCAATCTCTCAAGTCCTTCTCCTCGATACCCGACAAGGACGCACACCAACGGCGCAACTTCCCTTCAAGATTCTCCATAACTCGACAAACGTTCCGTAAATATTTTGAATATTCTTGGAATATCGAGAATGGGAAATGAAAGCATGAGTGAAATGAGTTAACCTAGCCCTCCTTTTATAGCCGAGATTTGCAAGACGAAATACAACACAAAAACTTAAACGCTAGTGAACAAGCGATTAAAATAAATCAAAGAAAAACCACAAAACAAAAACTTAATCGCCTGTAAACAGGCGATTAAAAGTAAAATCGCCTGTTTACAGGCGATTTTCTTTTTCTTTTCTGACAAAATTATTCGATTTCTTACACTCACTACAAAAAAACAGTCGAAATGCGAGGGACTTTGCGACGGAAAAAAAATTCCGTCGTAAACAACAGAATTTTGCGACGGACAAAATATTTTGCGACGGAACTAGGTTTTGCGACGGCGAGACGTCGCAAACCCGTCGCAAAGCACTCCCGCCAAAATTTGGTGCGAAAAAATTAAGGTGATGCGACGGGAATTTGCGACGGACGAAAATATCCGTCGCAACATTTGCGACGGAATTTGTGGTCCGTCGCAAATCATAAAAGATGCCAGCGAATATTCGCTGGCATATTCTTTGTGTCAGAGATTTGCGACGGATAAAGCAATCCGTCGCAAATTTTGCGACGGATAAAGCAGCCCGTCGCAAAAATCCGTCGCAAACCAAAATAAATAATGCGCGAGTTTTCTTTCCTTCCTCATTGTTTCAGACTTAAAAAAAAAACCCTAAAATCGCCCCCAAATCGCCCAAAAGTCGACCGTCGTCCCATTACTCCGGCGAGCTTCTCACTCCGGCGACACTATCTCCTCCGGCGACCTCCCTACTCCGGCGACACTTTCCCGAAATTAATTAGAGTATGGTTTTTTCAATTTTTCTTTAATTAGTTTATTATGTTATTTTAGTTTTGATTTAGTACTCCGGCGACACTCCCTACTCCGGCGACACTCCCTACTCCGGCGACACTCCGGCGACTCCCCAAATGATTTGATTTAATTAGTTTATTATGTTAATTTAGGTTAATTTAAGTTTATTATGTTAAGTTTTCATTTAATTAGTTAATTTGATTAAGATTGATATTAGGGTTAATATATGTTAAGTTGATTAGTTTATTATGTTTGAGTTGATTAGTTTTGTTAAGTTAATTTGAATGGGTTAAGTTGATTAGTTTTGTTAAGTTGATTAAATGTTAATGTATGTTAAGTTGATTAGTTTGAGTTGATTATGTTAAGTTGATTAGTTTATTATGTTTGAGTTGATTAGTTTTGTTAAGTTAAGTTGATTGGGTTAAGTTTGATTAGTTTTGTTAAGTTGATTAGATGTTAATGTATGTTAAGTTGATTAGTTTGAGTTGATTATGTTAAGTTTTAAGTTATTATAAATAATTGAATTAGTTATAAATAATGAGTTAAGTTGATTAGTTTATTATGTTTGAGTTGATTAGTTTTAAGTTTTGTTAAGTTAATTTGATTAGTTTATGATGTTAATATATTATGTTAAGTTGATTAGTTTGAGTTGATTAATTGTTAAGTTTTAAGTTGATTATAAATAATTGAATTAGTTATAAATAATGAGTTAATTGAATTTGTTTATTATGTTTGAGTTGATAAGTTTAAAGTTTTGTTAAGTTAATTGAATTAGTTATAAATAATGAGTTAATTGGGTTGTTTAAGTTGATTATGTTAATTAAAATTGAATTACTTTGAGTTTATGTGTTTAAAATTGTTTATGTTAATTGAATCACTTTAACATTTGCTAATTTAGAGAATTGTAGAGCCTTTGTTAGGTTAATGATAAGAATTATTATAGAGCCATTATTGTTAGGTTAATGTAGAGAATTGTAGAGCCATTGTTAGGTTAATTTAGAGAATTATAGAGCCATTATTGTCAGGTTAATGTAGAGAATTGTAGAGCCTTTGTTAGGTTGATTGTGTGTTTTGTTAACATAAAGTATTTTATTGAAATGATGTAAAATGAAAAAAAATTTGCGTTGACCGTAGTATACCCATTCGAGAATTATTCATTAGGAATAATTTTTGAATAGTCCCCATTTTTGGGACTGTCTTTGAATGATTAATATCACTTAGGTGACAACTAGTTATATTTGTTTATGTAATAGTATAAATTTTGGTAGCAATTATTAAGCTGATGTTCTCTGGATACATATATTTGTGTATCTGGAGAACTGATGCGAATTGCTGCCGAAATTTTTACTATTACATAAACAATTGTAACTATTTGTTAGTGATATTGATCATTCAAAGATGGGTTTAGGTTGGAGAGATAAGAAGTTACCTATGACTACACGTTTTTTTCCAAAAAAAAAGAAATCACTACAAATTTAACTATGTTGCTGAAACTCTATTTTTGTAGACTGATTAACCATGAAGAGAGTAGAACGTAGTTGGATGTACGACCGTTTGGATGATAATAAGCGAGTGAAAGTTGGATATGCTAATGGGGTGATCTCATTTATCGAACATGCTAAACTTTTGCCGGATTTCAACAGTAATGGTGAAAAGATTAGGTGTCCATGTGTGAATTGTTGCAACGCAGAATGGTTGAATGAGTCCGATGTCAAAACTCATTTGATTAAAAGAGGTTTTCTGAAAAATTACTTCAGTTGGTTTTGTCACGGAGAGGATTTTCCCGTAGATGATAGACCTAGATACACGGCGGTACCGGTTGATGATAATCCTTATCGAGAAATGATAAATGACGCTTTACGAGATGAAGTAGACACAATTAGGGAGGAAGCGTTGAATGCAGATGAAATAAACGAGGCTCCAAACCCTCAAGTGAAAGCTTTATTTGACATGTTAAACAAGGCCGATGAACCTTTGTATGAAGGAAGCCCAATGTCAGTGTTGGAAGCTGCATCTAGAATAGTCACGTTAAAGTGTGACCATAATCTGTCTCATAGGGTTGTTGACTCGATTAGTAGTTTGCTTGGAGACGCTTTCCCTAAAAATAACAAAATGACCAAAGATTTTTATGCTGCTAAAAAATTGCTAAAAGGTCTTCAATTACCAGTCGAGAAGATAGATGCATGTGATGATGGCTGTATGTTGTTTTGGGAGGAAGACGAGAATTTAGATGCATGCCGAAAATGTGGTCTTCAAAGATATAAACCAAACACATATGAACGGGGGAAACGTGTGGCACAACAGTCGCTCCTCTACTTTCCACTTGGACCTCGTCTTCAAAGGTTGTATGCTACTAAACATATAGCCGAACAAATGCGATGGCATGCGGAGAACCCTCGAGTAGGTGGTACTATGGTTCATCCGGCTGACTGTGAGTCTTGGAAACATTTAGATGCTACATATCCCGATTTTGCAAGCGAGACTAGAAATGTTCGATTAGGCCTTTGTACGGATGGATTTGCACCATTTAATCAATTCGGTAAACCCTATTCGACTTGGCCAGTAATGTTAACACCATACAATCTTCCTCCTTCACTTTGTTTGAAAAGACAATTCATTTTTCTTTCTTTAATTGTTCCCGGTCCAAACAATCCAAAGAAAAATTTAGATGTATACCTGCAGCCGTTGGTGAAAGAATTAAAAGAGTTGTGGGAAAATGGAGTATTTACCTACGATGTTTCAAGGAAAGAGAACTTCCAACTTAAAGCTGCACTATTATGGACGATTAACGACTTTCCCGCCTATGGCATGCTCTCTGGTTGGTCAACTCAAGGAGGAAAGGCCTGTCCTTATTGTGGTGATAAAAATAAGTGTTTCTGGCTTAAGCACAGTGGGAAGTGGAGTTGGTTCGATTGTCATAGAAAGTTTTTGAAAGCCGACCACCCGTATCGTAAGGATAAAAGTTTTTTGAAGAAAAAACCCGTGGAACTTGATGCCCGACCACAATTGTTGTCCGAGGCGAAGTCCTGGAAAATTGTGGATTCTCAACCCTCTGTTGTTGATGCTAGTGAAGCTGAATTGAAGGCTTTGAAAGCTAGAAAGTTGGGATGGTGGAAACGGAGTATATTGTGGGACCTTCCTTATTGGAAAACGTTGTTAATTCGTCATAACTTAGATGTCATGCACATTGAGAAGAACTTCTTTGAGCAGACAATTAACACAATTATGGACGACAAGAACAAGACGTGTTATGGTCCTAAAGCAAAGGCAGATTTGACCACTCATTGTCGAAAGCGCTCCGATCCTAAGTTTGTCCTAGATAAGCAGCGGAGAAAGGTTCTTTGCGAGTGGCTTATGAATCTAAAGTTTCCAGACGGCTATGCATCGGATCTAAGTAGATGTGTTGACAATAAAAACTGGAGTCTCCGTGGAATGAAAAGTCATGACTGTCACGTCATCTAAGAAGATGAGGGGATTAGTATTCCTATTAGTCATAATCAAGATGATGAGATCGAGAATGAACAAGGTGACAATTTCATTGTAGAAGACAATGAGAGCATTGAGGAAGAGTCAACAGAAGATGAGCAAAGTGATGAGTTCGAAGATGATTCCGATGAGGATGGAGTAGAAGTCGGAGAACTCTTTCCTGATGATGATAGTGTAGAGGCTATTAGTTCAGATGATAGTGATTAGCTTAGATTTAAATATTTTGATATGTGATGTTTATGTATAAATATTAATCGCAAACAATTTATGTATTTGATTTCTACATCTTATGTAATATAATTTAATTTAATATTCAATCAGGTTATCAAGTCATTAATTGTTTGTCTTATATATACATGTACTAACATTTCATTTAAGTGTATTTGTAGTATGATGAACACAAGACTTCAGGGTAGCGGGAGTAACTCATTTAAATAATCGGGAGGAAAACCGTCGGTGTGAGGAGGAGATTGGGGAGATAATGGTAAACGCGGATCAGGGTCTTACGACATTAGATCCAGATCCGGCTGTAGGCATATGGTACGTTATATATAAATAAACACATTTTTATTTACTTAAATTAATTAGTTCAGTATAATATTGTACGTTACATATACTATTAAAAATTTGGTATATTATGTCGATGCAGGTTCACGACAAACAAAGTGAAGAACACAGTTCGAAGGTCGATAACTTCTATGATGAACCCATTTGTTCCGAATTGGTCGGACGCTTCAGACGCGCAAAAAGAGCTTTGGTGGCACACTTTCAGGGTACTTATTTCTTAACTTAAGCATATTTGATTTAACGGTTTTTAAAATTGTCTATGCAATGGATTGATGCAATTTATTTTTTAAAATGTAATTGTAGTTCAACTACCAGTACAAACAGAAGAATGAAGCACTAATTAGAGAGACCTTCAACGAGATAAAAATTTTTCATGCCTACACACCTATACCCTAAATTTTTAACTTATTACCCCCTATTACTTTTTACCGACCTCTTGGTCGACATTTACGGTCCCGTCGCGTCGCCTCGATTTGCGTAATCGACTCCCGTCTTTCGTATTTTTCATTTTTCACAAAACACGATAATCACACAAAAATTAAACCCCACACAAAATACGATTTTCGCATTCACAATTTTCGTCTCAAAACGTCGTTTTAGCTCACATTTTTATAATGTCAAAAGCGTCTTTTTACGAGTCAAAAATATTTTTCTAAACAGCATTTTTCAAAACTCCACATTTGCCTTTAGTTTGGTCATTAGCGAGTCAGTCTCAATCGAGACATATATATATGCTTTTACGACTAACAATGTTTTGCAGGTACGCTCGGCGAGCAAATACGCGAGGATTTCAGACCCGACTACGACGCAGGAATGCATTTTTTGCAACTAGACAAAATAACCGAATCATACCCGTAAACACCCACAAAACCAAAAAACCAACCATACACAAGTCCCAATACATAAACCATTACAAAAAAAAAAAAATATACTAATACAAGTCCAGTATATATACAAGTCCCAGCCTACTGCGAATGGTCACGACGCTGTAAGACAGCACGCAAGGAGTCGATCTCAGCACGCGCCCTATCCAGCTCCTCTGCGTGCCGACCCTCTAGCTCTGCCCGGACTCTCGCCAGCTCCTCGGCATGCGCAACCTCATTTCGACCAGCGATCTCGCCTCCTCACCCGACCTCGCTAACTCAAGTCGGCGTCGGCGCCTCCTCGAGCCTGCAAACATCAACCACCTTCTCGTTCACGACCGCCCTCCACCGGTTCGCGCGCCCACGACCTCCTGTGCACCTCAGCCGTCACCTGCCACGACACGAGAAATACATTTAGCTTTCCAACCTGGGGGCTACACTCAAAAACTGCTTCCACAAGAGTTTGACTAATGATTTTACAATAAAATCTTACTCAAACTGGGGGCTATAATCAAAAACCGTTTCAACAGAGTTTGACTAATGATTTTACAATAAAATCTTACTCAAACTGGGGGCTATAATCAAAAACCGTTTCAACAGAGTTTGACTAATGATTTTACAATAAAATCTTACTCAAACTGGGGGCTATAATCAAAAACCGTCTCAACAGAGTTTGACTAATGATTTTACAATAAAATCTTACTCAAACTGGGGGCTATACTACATAATACTCATGCTGTACGAGGAAGAAAGTGAATACCTTTTTCACGCGCGGATCCCACCTCTCCAGGCCCGCATCGGTCACCACGGACATAGACGCAGGCAACACAATCGAATGCTGGCAGCCCTCGTGCACGACCAACAGATCCTCGACGAACGGAGGAGGCTGGAACTCAAGATCAGGATCACGTCGCTACAAAACAAAAACAGGGTAAATTTTTGCTTTTAAAAACCAAAAACGCAAAAAAAGAAAAAAAAAAAAAAACAACAACAACAAAACATACCTCGATCACAGCGTCAGCAAGGGCATGCTGTGCCCAAGTCACGTAATCCTCAGCCGGCCGTAGCAGGGAATCAGACTCACCCTCGTGATATACGTCACGACGCTCGTTAGCGTCGGGCGTCTCCACAAACAAAACCGAGGGCGGAGGAGCAGGTACGATGAAGCCGCCGCGACCCGTCTGCGCAGACAGACGCTCACCCAAGTACCAGTACGAGCCATACTGGGTCTCGATGTACAGCCGCCGTCCGTCAAGAGGACCAAAGCGAGCTGCAATCGTCGGAGGGACGCCGGTAAACTTCCTCCAAGGGTCGCGAACGAACTACAAAACAAAACCAAATTATAAACCACAAAAACAAACACAAACCCAAAAACAAGCTACAAAAGACCAAAGTACAAAACACAAATACCCTTACCTTATCCACGGTCATCCCGTTGAAGCGCACATGAGCCGCATCGTAGTTTAGGCCAATACCCTTCCGATCCGCTGTCGCGTAGGCATGGAAAGCCGGATACTGCGCCTCAACCTTGAACGTGTCCGGGAGCAGAGAGGGGAAGTGAGCGTAGCACCAAGACTGCAAACAATCAGAATACAATGTTACAAAAGGAAAGCAGAGACAGGATAACCAGACTCTGCGAAATCAAAACTTACCTCCATCAGAAGACCAGGGCCCACAAGAGACACATCTGAATCCTCGTCAATCGGTCAGGGCGCACCGCGTCCCTCAGATACCGGATCAACAGACCCAGAGCAGGAGTAACCCAGTCGAAGTCACCGAGACGTGACATGTCTGACAGGGCCATCAGACAAATTGCCGACGCCGCTTCCCTTGTCGCCAAAGTGGGTAGCCGTCAGGAACCACCACAACCACAGCCGGGCCCTCTGCTCGGCGCTCGCTCGAGTAGACTCCTTCTTCTTCTTCTTCCCCTCGAAGAAGTCAGCAAACCAAATAGTCCGGGGCTGAAACGTGTGCTCCTCACCTATCCCACACCGAACCCCGTCACCAATCAACCGTACCACGCGTGGACTATCAATAGGAGGACGCTCACGTCCTCAGTCAAGCACGCCCTCACCATGAGGCAGCCCCGTGACAACTGCCCACGAAGAAGGAGTCACGCCAACCTCGTAACCAGGCATGTGGAAGGTGTTGGTCGTATCCCAAAACCTATCCAGCAACGCCCGAAGCACAGTAAGACGTGAGTTCACCCGCTTACCCCGCACCTCTCTCCATTTCTGCACCAGGGGACCGAAAGCCGTCCCAAGCACTATGTCCCGCTCCTCCTGCGTGAGCCTCCCGTCAAACACATCGAACACCGTCCGAAACCCAGAGAAGGTCCTCATCGAGCCTAACGGGAAGCCGACCTTCACTCCGATCGACAAGTGCTCCAAGCGACTCCAAACCAGAGTCACGCCATCCCAGTCAATGGCCACCTGCGACCACAAACGCGGACCCTGGGGATAGTTAGGCCTCACGCCCAGCTCGTCAACCATCCCCATAAAAACCTCCGTCGCAGCCCTAAGAGCCTCTGCACCTCCGTCCTGGGCCGGACCCCCAGCCTGACCCTCAGCCTCTGCCTCAGCCTCTGCCTCAGCCTCGTCCTGAACCTGGCCCTGAACCTGGTCCTGAACCTGGCCCTGGACATGACCCTCGACCTCAAAACCAGCAGCAGCAGCAGCCTCAGCAATCTCGGCCTCGGCGGCCCTCTGCCGCTCTGCGTCGAAGAGCCTCCTCGCGTCACTCGAAGACTCCTCCAACTCAGAAGGATCCTCGTAACGGCTCCCCGGACCCCGAGCACGACCACGCCTCCGCGTGACCTCCACAGGGTCTCCTCCTGCTCCAACCTCCTCACAAACACCGTGACCTCGGCTGGTCCCGGTCACCACCCTCGGCAGCAGCACGAGCTCGACGTCGTGGCCTACTGCTGCCCTCACCAGAAGCCTCATCCACCTTGCGCTTCTTCCTCGGGTTCCTCCGTCCGCGGCCACGGCCTCTAACCTGGCCCCCTCTAAGCGCGGCGCACCCTGGCAACGCCAGGTAATGCGTCCCTGCGAAGCCCCTGCAGCAACGCCACGACCTCTGCCTCGGCCCCCTCCCGAAGCCACAGGCGTCCCTCTAGCACCGCCACGACCACGCCCCTGCAAAGACCCTGCAACTACGCCCCGACCTCCACCACGGCCTCCCCAGGGGTCTCAGACGTCTCCACAGCAGCGCCACGTCCACGCCCCTGCAAAGACTTTGAGACGACACTGAGCGACCTCGCCACCAACAGAGACCTCGGCGACCCAAAGAAGACTCCACTACCGCCGGTATCACCGAAGACGCAGCCCGCCCAAAGAACGGCCTCTCGCGTACTACATTAGCTGAAAAAGCAGGTGACTCGGCAGCAACGTCACGACCCGCAACACTAACTGACGTCTCAGGACCACCAGGAACAGCACCATGTCCAAGGCCACTCGCAGAAGGCCCAGACGACGACCGTCAAAGACCGCACCACTCCAGCGTAGGCGGAGACTCGCGTGGCGCCCTGAAACTCACTCCCTGGCGTCGTAGAAGCTCCAGGCGTCTGAGGAAAAGCTCTCAGCAAGTCCGACTGAGACGGACCATCAGAAACCTCCAAAGGCGCAGGCATACCTGAAGTAGGAGTATGCTCGCCCCCCGGAACAGCAAAGTCGACACTAGCCAAGACCCGATCCATGTCACTGGAAGTAGGTACTGAAGGCTTAGGATCACCTGCACAAGATTCAAGGGCATACTCAGACAACGGCAATAACAGGTCACTCAAGAAAGTAGAAGCAAGCAAAAGCGACGGAAAGCAAGCATTAAGGCCTACATTATCTGCAGATAAGGCCAAAACGGAGCAGAAGCACAGAAAATCAAATTCCAAGAGACGTATACGATATATACGTCCTACTCAGTCAAGTCAAGAGCAAGCACGCGCAAAAGCAGCAGAGAACTAGCCAAAACAACAGAAAACATGCCTTTTTAACCTAGAAATAGCAGAAAGGGGAAAAACGCTACAGAAAGCCAGAAACCCATATTTTCTGAGACAGACCCAACCCATAAACCACAATAAGCACGTGCAAAAAATCTTATGCGAAAACGATGTCCCGAACGCCTCGACTGAATAGCTTTCACAAAATGCTTACAAACTACAAAAACGACCTTTTCTCGACCATAACTCAGCCAAAAAGCCCCCCACTTCCCACAAAACAACCCCCTAGCCAACACAGACGACATACATTACCATACATTCCATGAACGGGGCACGGAAAGCGAGGAAAAGCGATTTTTGGAAACCTAGCCTAAAACTACAAAAAACGCTCCAAAACACCTCCAAACAACACATTTCCTACAAAACAAAGCCAAGTATGTACCATGCTAGCCATAACAATGCAATACAGAGAATTCAGGCAAGTTTCGGAACCGAAAAATTTCGACCAAAATTTCGGCCCTTATACCAAATCATTCGAAAATCACGGTTTTTCAGGCCGTTTTTTCGCACACAGTCCACCCAAACCTCCACACAGGCATGCTACAACATTTTCAAAATAACCAAGCCACTCGGGATCGCCTTACGCTACAAAAACAGAGCACAAGCCCCGACTTTACCCCCCTTTTATACGGTTTTCACCCAAACGAACCGTTTTTCGCACGAATTTCAACAAAACGAACTCACCAACGCATTGTACTACTAATGGGTAAGCTACACTGAAGTTTTGAGCCATTTTCGAGACGTTTTCAAAAATGACCAAAATGCCATCCGAGTCAAAACGCACGAAAATCGAAGCCACAAGTCGGGTTTTCACACAACGGCAGCAATACAAGCAAGGCAAGCACTATACTAACCATGGCGAGCGTTTTCAAGCAAGGACGAGGACTAAAACCGAATCAAGCCGACATTTTCGACCTAAACCCTAGAAAACGGTATTCCAAGCTCAAACCAACTCAAACCAAATTCAAAACACGAAAAACCAAGTAAGTTAAGTACGTACCTTGGTCCATGACGAATTATAGGAGTCGGAAAATCGATTTTTGATCAAGAAAATCGCCAAGACGAGTTTGAGAGGGTTTCGATTTTGTTTTGTTTTTACGGATGAAAATGAGCCAACCCCTCTCTCTCCCGTGTTTTAACCAAGAAACACTGAACAAATATCTAATCGCCTGTGAACAGGCGATTAAAATTTAATTCGCCTGTTTACAGGCGATTATATTTTAGTTTTATGGGTTTCAGTTTTGTTTTGGGCCATTTCCTCGGCCCAATACACATTCAACCCATTTCAAACACAATTTCAATCCAAACCAAAAACACGTAGCCTCCTCACGAGACGTTCATAAAAACCTAACTTTTTATGACAAAAACACGTAACCTCCTCACGAGACGTCCATAAAAACCTAACTTTTTATGACAAAAACACGTAGCCTCCTCACGAGACGTCCATAAAAACCTAACTTTTTATGAGAAATACAAAAACACGTAGCCTCCTCACGAGACGTCCATAAAAACCTAACTTTTTATGACAAAAACACGTAGCCTCCTCACGAGACGTCCATAAAAACCTAACTTTTTATGAGAAATACAAAAACACGTAGCCTCCTCACGAGACGTCCATAAAAACCTAACTTTTTATGAGAAATACAAAAACACGTAGCCTCCTCACGAGACGTCCATAAAAACCTAACTTTTTATGACAAAAACACGTAGCCTCCTCACGAGACGTCCATAAAAACCTAACTTTTTATGACAAAAACACGTAGCCTCCTCACGAGACGTTCATAAAAACCTAACTTTTTATGAGAAATACAAAAACACGTAGCCTCCTCACGAGACGTCCATAAAAACCTAACTTTTGATGACAAAAACACGTAGCCTCCTCACGAGACGTCCATGAAAACCTAACTTTTTATGAGAAATACAAAAACACGTAGCCTCCTCACGAGACGTCCATAAAAACCTAACTTTCTATGAGAAAAGCGCGTAGCCTCCTCAAGAGACGTTCATGAAAGCCTAACCACTTTTATAAAACCAAACCAAAAACACGTAGCCTCCTCACGAGACGTTCATAAAAACCCAACCTTTTATGAGAAATACAAAAACACGTAGCCTCCTCACGAGACGTTCATAAAAACCTAACCCTTTTTATGAGAAATACAAAAACACGTAGCCTCCTCACGAGACGTTCATAAAAACCTAGCCCTTTTTATGAGAAACACAAAAACACGTAACCTCTTTTACGAGACGTCCGTACCAGCACAAGGCAGAAGCGCAAGCAAAGCACAGCCAGGAGCGCAAGCCAGAAGCGCAAGCGAAGCACAAGCAGAAGCCCAAGCGGAAGCCCAAGCGAAGACACAAGCAAGGCGCCAGCTGGGAGTACTCAGGCCACATGCAGGCCGACATGCCCTTAAACATGTAGGACCGTCATGTCCTTAAAAACATGTCGTCCCTCCCCGCATTTCCCGACGCTAAGTCCTCGTCTCTCCCATAAGACACATGCTTAGCGCCGCCAGGTAGTATCGAGACTGTAATGGTCCGGATACTATCTTTAAGTTTGACTAACGCTTTGTCCAAGCTCAGTCAAACTGGGGGCTCTGTAGATACCTGTATCCGTACCCCCCAAAAACAAACCCGATGATGAAAAGGACTTTCATGCATGCTTTTAAAAGAGTCAAAACGGTACAAAAGTGTCTAAAACGTATTAGTCATTTTTAGCGTATTAATTTGGATTTGCATAATCATAAAAAATGAATGTCACTCTTAGTCATTATAAGTACAACACGAGCACGTTACAGGAACGTCTTATTAAGCCAAGCCACAAAAACAGCCCAACTAGCTACAAAACGGCCCAAACTTACAAAAACGACCCAAAACGCACACTAACACAACACTCAAAACGGGCCAAAGTGCGTCCCGTGTCACATTTTCACAAAACTAGACTCTACAAAACCGTAAAATAATATACTTTAATATTATTTTATTTCGAGCCAAAATCGAAAAACACGACAAAAACCGAAACACGAAAACCAAATTTGGGCCAAAACTAATTGACCCAAATCAAGCCTTAATCCACACGTAATACACCTCAACAAAACACCATCATCACCCCTAGAAACACAAAGGCGGCTTAAGTAGCCCACCAAAACAAAAATAAAATCGCCAGTTGACAGGCGATTAAAAATTCAAACGCCTGTCAACAGGCGATTATGTTTTTGTTTCATACCAGCCGCCTTTTTTATTTTTCTTAAAAAAATCCAACCCAAACAAAATTAAAAACGCCTGTACACAGGCGATTTAATTTTGTGCACCCACAAAAACCAGCCAACCTCTATAAATACCAACCCACTTCATTCATTTTAAAACACAATCGGTTTTACAAAACACATTAACACACTCACAAAATCCACTCAAAAATACCGTCTTTTCACTTTCGAAAGGTAAACATTTTACCTACGCTCTGGGACGTTTTGAGACTCGGACAAACGGGTTACATTAACCCCAACCCGATATTGGCATTAGCGAAGCCGTATTCGTAATACGGTTGTAGTAATTCGGATTCATAATCCGTCTAAACCCCGCCAATATCGCATAAATACACGACTCATTATCACTAAAGCAAACCGACGTCACTTTTATAATTATGCAAGTCCTCATTCATGCATTAAATAACGACTAGAATCACGGATCCAACACTAAATTGTACCGTTTCATAGAGTCTTTTAGCATGTCAAAACTGAGGGTTTTCACAAATTCTTAAAGAGTCAAATATGAGGTCGGAAAATAACGTTTATAGTAATAATTTAGTCAATAAATTATTATTTAACGTACATTTCCCATAGAAAAGTCATTATTTTGACGATTTACATTATTTATGCATTTTAATCGAGTCATATATATTCGCACTTGTACGTAGCGTCATTTTAGCCCAAATATCGAAATTAACTAAATGTTTTCAAATTAGTAGAGACTACTTTTACGTAGGCTTTTTGATTTCAGTTTTCAAAAACACATTTTTGCCAAAACTTTTGAAGAGTAACCTCACTCCGAATCCCTTCTCTGGTTTCAAACCTCAGATTGATAGATATCGACGCATCTTGAAATCTGAGACACTCGTGTCTTGTATTTCAAGACGCGTTGAATAGGTTCCAAATTCCTTTAATATTTGGTGGCGACTCCGAAAATACATTTCAAAAAGGATTTTTCTACTTTTCTTTTTTGACCACAAATTCATGCAATGATCTCCCCCATTTTTACAAAACTTCGCACTTTTTCCTGCGAGGCGCATTCCGCTTCCCGACGCCCCCGCACGGGGCGAGGGCTGCCAGTAGGCGCCGATAGGTCGCTTCCTGCACCTTCAAAGAGGCGCCGATAGGTCTCCCTCACTTTCCCGGTACCTTCAAGTGTAAACTGTGTGTACTGAGCTTAAACGTGAGCTTGGTTTTTGTGTATGAGAATACTAAACAGCTAAATAGCAGTTTTAGCTATCGAGCCACCTAAATTTAGGAATTTAGGTGGTTGAATTGGGCCTTTGTAAGGAAAAGGGCTTGTACATTGCTCTTGGGCCAATTGCATGAATTGGGCTAGAATTGTGTTTGCATATGATGTGAGCTGCATGGACCAGATTCTAAATGAACCGAAGGACGTTTACTAAGTCATATTAGCATTTCGACTCATTTTAAATATTTTTACATTTTAACTCAGTTTTCGACATTTTATACCATTTAAGTCAAATTAAAGAATGCAAATTAAAAGTCTGTTACATCACTAGGTTTTTGTTTGGGAGGTACGGATACGGGTATCCACAATTTGCTTTGTACTTCGTAGCTTGGGCCTTGGTAAAATACGACCCCAACGAAAGATAATTAAGTTCTTCTTTCAAAATTTATAAATCAACAAACATAGTCTCATTTACTATAATGAATTATCGAGGGTGTCATGGCCTATTGATACAAATACGAGCTTTTTCCCAAGGTTCCAGATACATTCACATCAATTAAGTTCATACTATTACGAAAGTACGAAATGCTCTTAACAAATTGTTTTTTTTTTTGGTCAGTAAGAATAACTAATCCATTTATTTAGGGGAAAAAATTAATAAAAATAATTCAATACTCCTTCCATCCTAAAATAAGTGTCCCCTTTTACTTAAATCTTTGATTTAAAAAATGTAGAAAAAAACTCACTCTCATCCCTTGATCTTCACAATATTTTCTTATAATTCCAATATTACCCCTATACTAATATTGGTGAGAGAACTTAAGAGAGAATTACCTCTATACTAATATTTTCATTGAATAAATTTAGCAACACACATTCACACAATAAGGATGGCATTAGACAAGGGTAATTGAATAATTTTTCCAAAGGGGACACTTATTTTGTGATATTTGAAAAATCAGAAGGAGACACTTATTTTGGGATGGAGGGAATATTAACTAACTACTAGTAAAAGAGGAGAGAGAAATATTAAAATCAATTCACTTTCACCTTTTAATTAGTGAGTTGGTTATTCTTAATAGTGTGTTTGGATAGGTGGATTTGATTTGAAATTTAAGATTTGATTCAAATAACTTGTTTGGCAAAATAAAAAGATTTGGATTTGAACAAAATCCATCCCTACATTAATCCAAGCTTAAATTTGGTGATTTCAAATTCCACCTCCACCCCATGTCATTTGCAAATTCCATATTTTACAATCTAGATTTGAAATAAGAATTTTCAAATGAAAAAACTATTCCCAAACGCTACCTAATAGAAAATCCGTTCATACTATTAGGAAAGTACAGAATGCTCTTAGATAGTGATGTGTCCTATATATATATATATATATAAGTTCAAACGAGACACCTAAATATTGCGAGACACAAACGAGACACAGCATTTTAGCCTTTTTGGTGAAACTTTAACATAGTTTCATGAAACTTCAAAAATTGTGAAACTTTAATGTCTTAAAGTTTCACAATTTTGTTAAAGTTTCACAATTTTTGAAGTTTCATAAAACTTTGTTAAAGTTTCACAATTTTTGAAGTTTCATAAAACTATGTTAAAGTTTCACAAAAAAGGCTAAAATGCCGTGTCTCGTTTGTGTCTCGTAATATTTGCTGTCTTGATATAACTTTACTCTATATATATATATATATATATATATAACCCCCTTGTTCACGAGCGTTTCTTTGCGTTTCCCGTGTTTTATGTGCATTTCGCTTCCTATTTCTCTCCGTTTTGGCTCTGCTGCGTTTTTGTGTCTATTTTATAGGTAAGCGCGCATATTTGGAGAGTAGGATGCTGGTCGGGAGGTTTCGTGAAGTTTCATAAAGTTTTGTGAAGTTTTGAAGTGTTTCGAGTTGGTTTCGTGCCGTTTCGGTTGCGCACGAGCCACGTTTCAATGTATGAAGGTGTCCCGGGACCATGGGACGGGATTTGAAGCTTACATAATCATCCTAGACCTCGTCCCTACTCCTAGGCCTCGTCCCTATGCCTTGGGACGACAAAGAAGTGAAATAAAGCTAAGTAAAGAAAGGAGCAAAAAAGAGATGCAAGCTGAACCATACGGGAAGGCTGTCCCGTAGCCTAGGGACCAGCCACCACTACCATCCCGGACGGGACACCTGTCCCGGAGGCCAGGGACGGGGCCCGACTTCTTGTTTGCTTAAAATGATCGACTATTTTAAAGGGGTTTCGCTCATAGTTTTGATCTGAACTTTTTACAGCATTTCTAGAACATTTTAGACTTCACTTCCATAAAAACTTAGGGTTTGAATAATTTTATATTTTGTACTTTGAATTCCCGACTCGAATACGTTGTTTTGATCATCTATTTGGTTTTGTTGTTCTTGTTCATCATCTTGCTCTTGGATTTTCTGATTTGGTATTGATATTTCTTCTCCTCTTTTCATTGTAATTTCATTTCTTATTGTTTATGATCATGTTTTCATCCTTACCCCTTGCTTTGATTATCGTTTTTATCATGTTTGAGTAGTTTTATCATCTAGGAGGAAGGGTGAAACATGGGTGTTGGTTTTGGTTGTGTTTGATGATCATTTTGAGTTAGGTTTTGTCTTGCTTTGTTTAGTCTTTGCTTGATTGTGCTTGTTGATTCCTTGATCACGTTTTAGCAAGTACCTAGCACCCTTGAACTTAAGAACGAAAGCCTAGTTCTAGGAGAGGCGCGAGACTAAACATTAGGACCCTCGATTGTAAGTTGCGAGAGCCCGCATTCGAGACCTAGAGGAAGCTTAAGCCCGAGAGGACGAGCTATACCCTTGACATGTGTGATTCCTTACTCATCCCGATTATCATCCCTTGACCTAACTTACCTTTGCCTAACCCGACTTCCTAGACTTTCTCCTTATAAGTTAAACTCTTACATTCACTCTAGTTATAGAACCAATCAACAATCGAACCGACCGAGACTAGAACCACCTCATCGGTAACCTACATAAGCGACGCGACCTTCTCCTTGTGGATTTCAACCCCGACTTACCCTAGCTACCCCTTAGGTTTGCCAGGTTTATCTTTGACTAGGCGAGTGCGACTAAGCCTTGTAGGTTTATATCGGTATATAGACCTTTAAAATCACAGGATTATAATGAAAACTTTATATGATTAATGGTCATAAATTGAAATTGCATAACATAATAAAGAAATTTAGAATTAACCTTTTAATCCTAGTAAATTGGCCTAAGAACAATATCAAAATTATGGTATCTCCTAATTGTTACACCCAAGATGTTTCAAGATATGCCTTTGAGATTTGCTAGAAGAATTAGAGGAGAAACTGATTTCTTTTTCCTCAAGTTTGTGTTGTGTGCTAGAGTGAATTATGAAATTAGGTTAGCTGAGATTTAGGAGAGTGATTAGGTTAAGTAGAGAGGAAGAAAACAACTCCCTCACTCACCCTAAAACACACGTCCAAAGTAGGTTAGAAGTGGACTTTTCCACTTCTAAATTTTCAAGCCCAAATCTAATTAAAAGGTTTAACCCATTTAATTAGTTTTCTTTAGCTTTTAATGTATAATGTAATTATAATATCCATATATCATAAATTTCATAATTAATCATAAATATCCGTATATTTATAATTTGCTAATTTATTATAACTGTTTAAAATTAATTAGCCTACATTATACGCAATAATTAAATATAACCTTTTATATTCAATTTCCGAATTACAGCTAATTCCTCTCATCTAATGCCATTTAATCATTATTAAATAATACATTTGACTAACCTCTTAGTCATACTCGACTAACCTCTTAGTCCACAACACTGACTAACCATTTAGTCATTAAATAAGGCACCGATATGATTATTTTCTCAAATAATCACATCTCTCAAACACATCCTTTAGGTGTGACTCTTAGGGACCAGTTGATCACCGCCATCTGTATGACAATAACGTCAAACTTATCTAGCAAGCCAACCGTTATCGATAAACGTTAATCAACTGATTAAATATAAAATGTACCCTGTGTACCTTTAGAGATTTATTCGTGTTATTGCACTAACTGTAGAGGACACTAACTCTAACAAGCCTATCAAATTTTGGCGCCGTTGCCGGGGAGACGGCTTTGTTTTTTGTTTGTTACTTGATTCTGGTCTTTTATTTTTCCATAGTTCACTTTCTTTCTCCCCCATGATATGACAATCTTTGATTTCCCGTAATATGATAACGAACCATTTCATAAGTACATTGTTCGATTTAATAGTTACATTGGTTCGTTTGGTTTATATTGTTGTGATTGGGAGAAAGTTTACATTATTAGCACGGGCATGAATTATGAGTCTCATAACTTCATTGACTACGTGAGCAATGGTAGAATTTCCTACATGCCCGACTATGAGATTTGGGACCTCTTTTGGGATATCACGCGTGAAGCCCTTTTATCCGAGATTGAGGCTGACTTCCATGACGTTCTTATTACGTTTAAGAAATTAATCGAGGATATGAAAGGTGATTGTGAGTCTTATGAATGCTCCCCAGCTCCTTATTATAATACCTTTCCGTCTCAGACTTGTGCTTTAGCTAACTCCTATGCATCCTTATGTGATGATAATTTGTTTGATGACGATGATTATGAGCCTGTGCATGATTGTGAATTGTCAAATCCGCTTGAGGCAGTTGTGAATGAAACTCCTGAACTTGAACCGACTTGTCCCCTTATTGATGCGTCTTTTGAGTTTGTTTCCATTGGATCCTTGTCCAAGGATCCTTTGGCGGTCTTACCGTGTATTGAGATCGACACAGGTGACTCAAAGTCGTGGAGCGCTGAAGTGGATGAATTGGAAGCTCTACTATATGCAGATGAAGAAAAGGCTTTCGTTCCCACGGACACAACAAGTCGAAGGAAAAACTCGTCTGCTCCCGAGGTTCATCATTCCGATGTCATGCCGTTGCCTCCTTTTAACGGCATAGATGAGTTTTTGGGTCCCTTTGTTGCGAGCGGATGTATTGTAATTGTTACCAAAGTGCTCCAGAACAGTTTTCATAGACTCATTTATTTGTTGAGTCGATCATTAGCCACGATTTTATATACATGTATTCCTTTTTGGTGCTACATTTGCTTCTGTTTAGCACATGAGCAGGTTTTTGATCGACTACTACGAGCTTTGGTCGCAATAATGGTTGGCTTTGCTGCAAGCCAATCGATTGGTGATAGCCGTTAGGGCTGAGCAAAAAATCCGATTATCCGAACCGATCCGATAACCGATTCGAAACCGATTCGAAAAATAGGATATCCGATCCGAAAATAAATTCGAATCGGATATCCGTATCCGAAAATTTCGGATATCGGATCGGATACGGATATTAGCTTAATGGAAATCGGATATCCGAATCCGATCCGGTTATACTTATTATTATTTTTTTTTACTTGTGGGCATTAACAGGTGGGCTTTTTCTTTGAATAACTGAGCCCATAACATGTACTCCTATACTAATAGCAAGTTAGCAACATAATCAAATCAACCCTACTCAATGTGCCGCAGGTCCTTCCTTTCTTTTTATTTTTATATTTTTATTTTGTAGTGTCCTTTTTTTTTTTCCAACAAATTTTCTCTTCAATTTTTTATTTCTTCTTATATTTATGTCAAACCCTCCTCACATAATCACATTATTTCAAATTTTATTTTCCCTAACCATAAACATAATTCATTTACATTATAGAAACTTGTAATAAACTTTTTCATTTCAAAAAAAATTGTAAAAAGGTTGTTCAAATTTGTAAATTTGTAATATTGATGTGTTGGAGAAGATGAATACTTTTATTTAATGGATGGAGTCTCATTTTTAGTTTTCAGTCAAGTTAAAAGTTGATATTTTTGTAGTGCTAAAAATTTTTAGGGTAAAACTTTGAAGTTGATTTTTTTTGAGTTATTGGATAACGGATATCCGTGGATATCCGAACTGATTTTTCGGATATAAAAATTCGGATATCCGAATGAGTTCGGATCGGATATCGGATATTAGAATTCTTAAATTTCGGATACGGATATCCGAATTAAAATTCAATTCGGATCGGATATCCGATCCGTGCTCAGCCCTAATAACCGTGTTAGAGATGTGAAGGTAGCGGGTTCGTGTCTGAAGCGGCCTGTGCTTGGTGGTACTTTTAGTACCGGCTGCTGAGCCCCCGTTTGATGCTGGTTTGGGGGGTTGCTTCTCTTGTAAATATTATAAGTACGATTTTCTTTTCACTAGTTTATGTTTTTCTCCCCTTATTTTAAGGTCCCCGTGTTGATGTGCTTTAGGACACATTGGGGACAATGTGTCGTTTGGTTTGGGGGGAGGAACGCTTTACTTTTCATTTTTGCATTTTCTTTTTCGTTTTTCATTTTCCAAAAAAATCACAAAATCACAAAAAAATCAGAAAATTTCTTAAACAATCACAAAATACGTATCCCGATCGTTGTTGCGAGCTTGTTTTGACCTTATTCTTTCCCGACATCCCTTCCCTTGTATGCTTTTAGCTTGGCATGATTTTATATTGATGGATTAGCGCTACGAGGATGTTTAGACGCGCTAGTAGATGATGGCATGCTTTTAATTTTTGGCTTTATCATTCGCGGACTATAGCTACTCTTTTAATGAGGTTTTGAGCCTCCAGCGGCCGGTTCATCTATCCCGGTCCCTATGCTTTGATTGTGAGTAGTTGTCCTCGTGGGGTACGTAACATTAACGCGCATAAGTGTGGCCCCTATCCCGTTTTTCCCCACGATTTTGTCACTTGTTTTGCATTTGAGGCTTTAGATGATTTCATATGATTCACCTTGTTCTTACATTGCCTTTATCCTCTCATACATGATCCTATTACCCTTACCCACACGAATTTGCTAGCTACATTGCCAAATAGCCTACCCTAGCCTAGCTAGTTACCGCTTTTGCTTACTCTTGTGCTCGTTCCTTGGGTTGTGGTCATTGCTACGACTTGCTGATGTCATATGCTTGGAGAGTGTTGGTGAATATGAGTCGGAATTGCTGTTTCCCCGACCTTTGATAAGGTTTTCCGCAACATGTGAGTGTGCTCTTTGCTCGAGAAAAAAAAAAAACACACAAAAATCTGAAAAAAAACAAACACAACACAAAAAAATACAAAGAAAGAAAATGTGTGCACAAAATGAAGAGGAGTTGTTGTTGTTACATGAGTGAGCACTTGTTACATGAGGAGCCAAATTCCCGCCCAAGTCCCCTATACAACTTGAGAATAATAAATTGAATAAATTAATCAAGCACTAATTAATTAAGGCAATTTAATGCAAGTTACGCAATTTCATATAATAAATTGAATAAATTATTCAAGCAATAATTAATTAAGGCAATTAAATGTCATTCACGCCATTTATTATAGTAATAAATTAAGGAAGTAATTTTTTTGAGTAAATCATAGGAAATAATTAATGAAAGAAAATGTGAACATATCTAATTAAGTTAATACGGAGTAGTAAAATAAGAAAAATTGAATCAAATTAAAATAAAAAAAATTAATATAAAAAATATAAAAAAGAATTTCATGAATCCAAAAAATAAAAAATTAAAGGGTTATTTCACGGGAATAATCCAAACTAAACCCCGACTTCTCATTTTAATCCAAACTAATGATTAACTCATAATAATACTAACTATTACTTCATTTAACTTTGATTGAACTTATCCCATAGTTTACCTAATGTTACCGGTTTTTCATCCGGTCATGAAGTGGGTCCCATTATTTTTGAGTTTTTGTGCTTTCTTCTTTCTTTTAAGGGAGTTCATTTCTTCTCGTTTAAATTTATCAATCAACCTATAATTTCATCTTTTATTTTTGATTTTATTTTCCTTAAATTAATTAATTAATAACTTTTTTCTTTTTCTTCTTCTTCTCCTTCTTCCAGATTGTTAAGGAATGAAGAGTCATTCTTGTCCATCTAGCTGAAAGACATGTCAAGTATATGAGAAAAAGATTAGATAAGAGAAGATGATGAAATTGAATAATAGAATGAGAAACTGAAGAAGGGGCTTCTGCAACTGCAACGATACCATATGGTTTTCGGAAAATGAATCACCAATTCACCATGCATGCATGATTTTTTTAGTGACCACATCATTCAGATTAACCTAAATAAAAACACAAAATAATTGAAAACAACAAAAAATTGAAACCCCTAAATTTCAAAATTAAAATCAAATAAAAGAGGGACAAAATCAAAATTGCAAAAATTGAATGACGATAAGAAACTCACCTCTGCCGTTCCACTATTTGAGAACAAATTGATTCATCAATGACAGACAAAATTAATGCTTTAATGGTGTTTTGGTTGTAATGGTGGCTTTGTTTTTGTTTTGGGATTTGATTTTTGTTGTCATATTGTTGTTTACTGTTGAGTATGATTAAAACGAAGGGGGTGGAGTTCTAATAAGGTACTCCCTCCCATTTCTTATGTTCTTCCCCTTTGTTTTTGAGTAGAAATTAAGAAGGGAAAAATGTGGGGTGAAAAATAGAAGTTAAGAAAAAATGTGGGGCTAAAATGTACGAGAACCATAAGATGTAAACCAAAAAGGAAATGAGAAGAACAAATAAAATGGGCCAAAAAAAGAAAGTGGGAAGATCATATGAAATGGGAGGGAGTATGACTATATGACTAACCGGCTAAAAAGGTAGCCCTTCCAACAATTTAATCAATGTTAAATGGTGTAATAGTTTGAATTATTTTGAGTTAATCATTAGTTTGGATTAAAATGAGAAGAAAGGTTTTAGTTTGGATTATTTTCATGAAATAACCCAAAATTAAATAAAAGGGGAAATAAAAAAAATTTAAAAACTAATTTTACATATGGTGTATATTTGTAGATATACAATAAGAAAGATAATAAAAAAAATGAAAAAGAAAAACACGGGTTGTTTGGGCGGTGGCCGGAGTACAATGATTTGATCGTTGCTAAAAAACAAAGATATTTGCATCGGTTTTTGTAAAATGTGCAAGGGATGCACATGATAAGAAACAAAAAGAGAAAATTTCATATAAGTTATTCCCTTAAAAAGTTACTCCGTAGTATTTGTGATTTTTAAATTATTAATGAAAAGATTTTTTTTATATACACTTTTTTTTTTAATCATGTGCATCTCATGTACTCCGTACATGAAAGAAAAAACCGTTGACCTTTCTAACGGGTGTCAGTATGACACACGTTAAGATGCTAATAAAGAAAGTAAATTTGTGAATACAGTTCTAAACATGATATTTTGGAGTTTGATTTTTAATTTCTCATGATATTTTTCTGAAAATTCTCCTTTAATTAACATACTAATACTAACATATGGCATATGACAGCTATTACAAAAACGCATATAAATTTACCTTTGTTTCTAAGTGATTTTCAAATGGGGTCATAGCATGGCGGTATAATTATTTTTTTTATATATTTGTATATTTAAAAGTAAGTATATAACTATTTCAATATAAAAAGAAAAATGATATTCCCACCATTTTTCTGAATTTTTGTTGGTGAAAAAATATTATATAATTTACAACTGTAATTTGTTTTACATGTCATGTGTTGAATAATGTTTTAAGTTGGGTATAAAAAAACAATAAAAATTATAATGGTTATATATTTTTATTCCTATCATTAACTTATTACTACTCTAATTTTATTTAATATTGTTCAAATATATTACGCAAGTGCAATAATAATATTACATTGGATGTACGGAGTACTAAAATTATTATTGTAACCCCGTGCTTGCACGGGTGCTATACTAGTAGTCCTAATATATCATAACGTCGGTTTTCTTGGCTTGCATTATGACTGTCACGATGCAACTATCTATGGAGTATGAACTTAAGATTTGTATATGGGTATGACATTCTATATATTCTGTACGGCATGGGAGAACCGCTTCAGAACATCGATAACGTGATTAGAGCTGCAGACGTACTAGTGGATGAGCAGGGCCTTCAATGTAGTCCGCGGAAGGTTACTGTTTCAACTAGTGGTCTTGTCCCTTAGTTGAAACGCTTTCTTCGTGAATCAAATTGCGCTCTTGCCATTAGTCTAAATGCGACTACAGATGAGGTACTTGACTGCAAACTGCAACCTAGCTTTCCTTCGAAAATCCATTGGTAAAAAAATGTTTGACTGTCTGTGAATTGATGTTCAGGTGCGAAATTGGATCATGCCCATTAATCGAAAGTACAACTTGGAGATGCTGCTTGGAACGCTTAGAGACGAATTGCGCCACAAACATAAATACACTGTTCTGTTTGAATATGTTATGCTATTGAGAATTGATTCAAATTCTTAATTATCAATTAATTGTTGTCGGTTATAATTAGATGTTTTATGAGTCCTTAATTAATTATAGAGTTTATTGAGTCATTATTGTGTGTCTATTTGAGTCCCTAATAAAGAAGTCAGTTATATTTTTTCTAGTCCTATAAATTCATGGTTGTAACTCATTTTTAGTGTGTGAGTGAATAAAATATTTTCCATCTATTATACCCCCTATATTATCTCTCCATACTTGTGTTTAACATTTGGTATAAAGCAAAAGTACTAGGTTACGGTCCACACAAAAGAGAGACACATACTCCAAAACCAAAACATACGCAGCAACACCCCCAAAAATTCAATTGAAAACAAAAATCAATTATTTGCTCCCAAATTCAATCCAATGGCAACAAATGGAAGTTCCTGTTCTTCACAGCCCTTTATACCCAATTTTATAGGTGAAAATTGTTGGGGTTAGTGTCCTCCACAGTGAGTGCAATAACATAAATAAATCTCTAAAGGTACACAGGGTACATTTTGTATTTAATCAGTTGATTAACGTTTATCAATAACGGTTGGCTTGCTAGATAAGTTTGACGTTATTGTCATACAGATGGCGGTGATCAACCTGGTCCTACGAGTCACACCTAAAGGATGTGTTTGAGAGATGTGATTATTTGAGAAAATAATCATATCGATGCCTTATTTAATGACTAAACGGTTAGTCAGTGTTGTTGACTAAAAGGTTAGTCAAATGTGACTAAAAGGTTAGTCCAATATGACTAAGAGGTTAGTCAAATGTGATAATGAATGTTATTTAATGATGATTAAATAATATTAGATGAGAGGAATTAGCAGTAATTCGGGAATTGAATATAAAAGGTTATATTTAATTATTACGTATAATGTAGGCTAATTAATTTTAATCAGTTATAATAAATTAGCAAATTATATATATACGGATATTTATGATTAATTATAATATAAGGATATTATAAATTACATTATACATTAAAAGCTAAATAGAAACTAATTAAATGGGTTAAACCTTTTGATTAGATTGACGCTTTAAATTTGAGGTGGAAAAGTCCACCCCATGACCTCCTTTTAGACGTGTGGATTAGGGTGGGGAGGAAGTTGATTTCTTCCTCTCTACTTAACCTAATCACTCTCCTAATCTCATCGAACTCTTCCATTCATTCATCTATACTACAACACAAAAACCTAGAGATAAATAGTTTTCTCCTCAAAAATTCTCTAGCAAATTCAAGGGTATTTCTCAAATCATCTTGGGTGAGATTATTAGGAGATACCATACTTTTGGTATTGTTCTTAGGCCGATTAACAAGGTTTTAAAGGTTGATTCTTAATCTCTTTATTATGTTATACGATTTTGATTTATGACCATTAATCTTATAAAGTTTTTCATTATAATCCTGTGGATTTTAAGGTCTATATACGGATATAAACCTACAAGTGGTATCAGAGACTTAGAGCTTCATAAAATCGATTTTGTATAAATTTCAAACAATTTTGAATGATTGACCGTATGTTTTGGTTAATGGCTTGATTAAGTTTTCATTGTATGCTTTAATTGCTAAAGTCAACTTATATCAACTTTATTGCTTAAGTCCACTAAATCTTGCGTATGTTTGTTAGTGCTCAAATGCTTGTAATTGTCACTAAGGCCGTATGTTTTATTATGTTTGGGCTGTAAATCTTACATGTATGCCACGTTTTTCTTCAATTAAATTTCTGGCCGTGTTGTTTTGTTTGAGTTTGGCTAAATTTTGGTCTAATTTGATTCATATTTATCAATGTTTTAAGATGTTAAAACTATAATATATGATTTTGTATAGGTTTTAATTTAATACCGATTGAATTAAATATAAAAGGACCAATCTTGTGTATGTTAATGAACATATCATGTTGTTTATCAATAGATCTATCGGTCTTAAGATGTTTAATTTAAAAAGTAAATTTGAATATCTTAAATCAATGTTTAATACGGATTAAAATTGAGTTAGGATCGATCTAATCATAAGCATGATTGAATTAAAACAGTTTAATTCAATTTTTTTGTTTAGCCGATTTAAATTATTTTAATCTATATTTTGGTAAATATTTTAATTTTGGCCGGTTTCTAAAATTTAAAAAAAAAAAAAAAAAAAATTCGGCTTCTTTTTTTTTTTTTTTTTTTTTTTTATAAAGCTGGCCGAAATTTTTTTTTTTTTTTTTGGAAATTTTATTTTTGAAAGTTACTTTGTTATATTATAATGATAATATCTTTTGTGTTATTGTGAAGCAGTTCATAATAATTATGATACCTAATATTTTAAAGAGGTTTAAGATATTTTAAGATCTAATTTATGTTATAATGATAATATAAATTGATTTAGGATTATTTTTTTTTTTTTTTATTAAAAGATATTATGAACAATTAAGGAATTGTTGCATAATTTTAATCATTTAAAGGGTGGTTTGGATTTAATAAATTTGTATGCATTGATTTTATTATGTTTAGTTGATGCTATTTATTTATGTTTGTGAATGAATGTTTGAATGAATGGTTGATTTTACATATTATTTTTGTACAAACGGTTGTAATTTACTAGTGTGGCCTTAGAAAGTTGTGTTTTCGTAATGAAGGAAACACAATTTTGGTTGTATTTTTGAGATCTCGAATCTCCAATTTTGTAATATTTTTAATTTTGGCATATTTTGAATTAGAATGTAAATAGGTTTATTTTTGTAATTCAAATATGTAATTTTGAGAAGATTCAAGATGGACTCCCACTTAATGCCCAAGATGAAAAATGAAGACTTGCTTAGGGTCCATGGATGGATTCCACTTTGTTTTGTCTTTATTTTCATAGGGATAGGCCACACTAGGTGTTTTTCATTTTTGCGTTTTTCCTTTACCGTTTTTCATTGCATTCACGTTAGATAGTAGCATCATATTCCGCCTAAACTAAACCAAACCACCTAATATGCATGAAAATGGATCATATAGTTGCATTCTTTTTCATAGACATACGGATGTCATTTGTTTAGAGCTATCACCTCAATTTAATCATTCACGATAATGCTAGATATTAGTTCACTTAAAATGAATTAAAATGAGTTGATGGGATCTTCCTCTAAAACTGAAATTGAGAATTAGTCTTTATAAGTCGAACCACTATGAATCCCTTCTTCGTCGGTAGGCATAATATGACCCCTTCTACGTTGGGTAAGTAGTGGCTGTCAACTTAGTTTATCTCAACATTATGGTTCGAGTAATATCTCGAAGGTATGGTGGACTAATAGATAGGATTTACTGAAATCTATCGACCAAGAATTCTAACAGTAGAATTAGCTAAGCAGTTAGCTTATCAATTTAAAGAAATTGAGTCTTGGGATCATTTATATAATTCTCGAGGGAGGTCGATTATATGAGTGCACGAGTCATTACATTAAAATGTTATTGTTTTTGACTTAAATTTTTTAAAACGATGTTTTCTTATCTTCTCGCTTCTTCTCTATTTTCACAGTATCGAATTCGTTATATACATATATAACTACTATAACAAATGGCTGTGCGTACTGACGAACCAATGCCAAGTGCCACACTAACACGCGAATCATGGCTTAGAATTTTCATGGACAGCATGAATCAGTCCAATCGAATGAAGAGTGATGGGTCCAATTTTTCTGATTGGGAGGCCGCATCATTGAATGCCGCTATCGCTGACAGTAAGCTCAAGTACTTGACTGAGCCACTGCCGACTATACCAGCTCCCGATGCAGGAGCAAATGATCTCTATCTTTACAATGATTTCATGATGGAGGCGGGTGCGTTACAGAACGTACTCATCTATGCAATGGAATCCAATTTGCAAAGACGGTTCATAACCCAAGGTGCAAACAAGATTTTCACCACCCTAACAAAAGAATTCTCGAAAGCACCGAGAATTAAGAGTTACGAGTATACTACTCGTTTCTTTGAGGCTAGACTCCAGAAGGGCCAACCGGTTGGTCCACACCTTCTCGACATGATCGAGAATGTTGAGAAACTGGATGAGCTTGGTTGCAAAATCGATGAGAAGATCGTCATTGATCGAGTGCTCCACTCTCTTCATGATGGGTATGCCCTCTTTAGGGCAAACTATTATATGAATGACATGCAGAAAAGTCTGCACGAACTACATTCACTCCTCGTACAGACGGAGAGTGATCTGAAGTTGAGTGGGAGCATGAAACAGGATGTTCTCATGATTGGCAACAAGAAGGGTAAGGGTAAGGCTCCGGCTAACCTAACTGTAGGAAAGCCGAAATTTAAGAAGCCAGTGGTTGCGAAGAGTGGGCCTGGTGAGTCTAGCGGTAGCTCACAAGGCAAGGCAAAAGCAAAACATAGCATGGAGTGCCACCATTGCCACAAGTCTGGGCATTGGAGGTGGAACTGTCCCGTGTATGCTGAGGACATAAAAGCAGGCCACGTCATTCCTGTTGGTATGTCTTCTTTTATTCATATGATTGAGATTAACCATGCAAGTTTCGGAACTTGATACTGGTTGTGGTTCTCATCTGTGCGAGTGGGGAATGGAGCAAGAGTTGCTGCCGTTTCAGTAGGAACATATGTAATCCAACTCCCGAGCGGATTTGAGTTATTACTGAATAACTGTTACTATGTACCTAGTTTATCCAAAACATTATTTCTGTATCCATACTTGATAAAGACGGATTTTCGTTTTAAAGAATAATAGCTGTATTTTCTCTTTAAACGATATGATTCATGATAAAACAGTTTCCATGAACGGAATTTATGTTTTAGATCAAACCACAGATATAATGCATGTGAGTAACAAGAAAGCAAAGGTTGGTGACAAGATCAAACATATCTATGACATTGTCGTATAGGACACATGAATGAGAAACACGTGGAAAAGCTCATTGATAATGGGACAATCGCCCCATTTGACTATGAAACTTTTGGCACATGTGAATCATGTCTCATAAGTAAAATGTCTCGAATTTCCTTCAAAGGTGTTGGAATGCGCGCTGCTGACCTATTAGGACTCATACATACTGATGTGTGCGGACCTATGTGAACCAACGCTAGAGATGGCTATAGATATTTTATCACTTTCACGGACGATTTGAGTAGATATGGTTATGTCTACTTAATGAAGCATAAAAGTGAGTCCTTTGACAAGTTCAAGAAGTTCCAGAATGAGGTTGAGAACCAACTGGATGGAAAGATAAAAGCACTACGTTCAGATCGTGGTGGCGAATATCTTTCAACTGAGTTTGATCAACACCTGAAGGACCGCGGGATGGTACTACAGTTAACTCAACCCGGAACACCACAACTGTATGGTGTGTCCGAACGCAGGAATCGAACATTACTTGATATGGTTCGATCCATGATGAGTCACACGGTAGTACCTGACTCATTGTGGGGCTATGCTCTTTTGTCAGCTGCTCTTATACTTAACCGAAGTCCGTCTAAAGCTGTAGACAAGACTCCATACGAGTTATGGAAGGGAACGGTCCCTAACTTGTCCTTTATTCGGGTTTGGGGGTGCGAGGCTTATGTCAAGTGGAGACACGAGGATAAGCTCGGCCCGCGATCGGTCAAGACATACTTTATTGGTTATCCAAAAGGAATGTTTGGTCATTACTTCTATTCGCCAACCGAACAACGCGTTTTTGTTGCGGCTAGTGCGAAGTTCTTAGAGAAAGAGTTTCTCGAAGACAAGAGAGGTAATAGAACCTTCGATCTGTCGGAGATTCCTGAACCAACAACCGAGCAACCAATGGAGGAAACTGTTCCTTCTACGTCTGCTGCGGTTAATGTCCCTTTGGAACCCAGGAGGTCGGGTAGACTCTCCATTCCTCCAGATCGATATATCGGTATAGTCGAGGAGAATGGGAGAGACGACGTTTTACTCCTTGAGAGTAACGAACTCGTAACCTATAAAGGTGCCATGACATGTTCCGACTCAAAGCTTTGGCAAGAAGCCATGCAATCCGAGATGGACTCGATGTACGAGAACAATGTATGGGATCTGGTTGACTTACCTGATAAGGCTAGGCCTCTTCAGTGCAAATGGCTTTACAAGATAAAGCGATCTGTAGAAGGACAACCAGACATATACAAGGCACGACTAGTTGCAAAGGGTTTCACTCAAGTGCAAGGGTTGCACTATGATGAGATCTTTGCACCCGTAGTCATGCTTCGTTCCATTCGGATTCTCTTAGCGATCGCCGCATTTCATGACTATGAAATTTGGCAAATGGATGTGAAAACCGCCTTCTTAAACGGTTATTTGGAGGAGGAGTTGTACATGGTACAACCCGAAGGTTATATCGATCCTAAAGATCCTAAGAAGGTTTGCAAGCTTAAGCGTTCCATCTATGGACTTAAGCAAGCTTCACGGAGTTGGAATCATCGCTTCGACCAAGTGATAAAGGAGAATGGATTCACTCGATCGGTCGAGGAACCATGCCTATACATCAAGTCGAGTGGGAGCAAGATTGTCTTCCTAATACTGTACGTCGATGACATACTCTTGATTGGGAATGACATACCTCTTTTAACCCGGTATGATGATGGTTAAAGAACCATTTCCGGATGAAAGATCTGGGTGAGGCACAGCGTATTTTGGGGCTCCGTATCTATAGAGATAGATCACGGCGGATGTTATCCCTCAGTCAGGAGTCTTATATCGATAAGATTCTTGAAAGTTCAGCATGACCATCTCCAAGAAGGGGAACCTTCCAATGATCTCAGGGGTGCACTTGAGTAAAGCTCAAGCACCAAAGACATCGCAAGAGGTCGAGCGCATGAGTCGGATTCCATATGCTTCGGCAATAGGATCGATCATGTATGCCATGATATGCACACGTCCGGACGTAGCATATGCATTGAGTATGACGAGTCGATACCAAGGCAATCCAGGTGAAGCACCTTTGGATGGTCAGAAAGAATATTCTTAAGTACCTACGGAGGACTAAAGATTGGGTTTTGACTTATGGTGGAGACACAGAGCTATGCGCAACCGGTTACGCAGACGCTAGTTTCCAAACGGATCGAGATGACTCGAAATCTCAACTGGATTCGTTTTACTCTTAATGGCGCTGCGATTACCGGAAAAGCTCCAAACAAACTATTATAGCGATTCAACGATCGAGTCCGAGTACTATCTTTGCCGGAGGTCGCGAAGGAAGCTATATGGATGCGTCAGTTCTTACAAGGACTAACTGTAGTTCCGAGTTCGAATGACCCGATCACCATCTATTGTGACAATAGTGGTGCCATCTTCCAAGCGAAGGAGCCTAAGTCCAGCAACAAGTCTCAGCACGTGCAAAGGAAGGCTCACATGATCCGGGATTACGTGGAGCAGAAGAAGATAGTGATTGACAAGATTGCTACGGATGATAACATAGCAGATCCTCTCACTAAGCCGTTGAGACAAGATAAGCATGAAGGGCACGTTAAATCCATGGGAATTAAGCGTGTTCTTGAGTTGTATTAGTTGTTTGTCTGGATTTGACACTTGTATTTCCTCAAACTTCTAATAAAATCATCGTTTTGTTATATATATTGTTTTTCATGAGGGTTGTGCAGACAACGTTGAACACCTCAAAGTGAACTGAATTGCTTTATATTTTGTTTTGGTCCGTGATCGCCTACACGAGCCGATAACTCGGCAATCATTTTGTGACGTCGATTGATGGTGGGTTCAACGAGCCATAAGTCAAAGCGTTGGTGATCGATCACAGATGCGGGTTTACTGAAATCGCGCAGGACATGTTTGTGACGACAACATGGAGTCCTAAATGTTTCCGAACATTAGGTGCCTGGTCGTGGATAGGACATCCATAGTGTTCCTAGAGTCGATTCTTTTGACTATCGACTGTCTCTTGAGATTAAGGCAGATTTTGGGTGACTTTGGTTTCTTTCTCACGGTCGACCGTAACAGGAGGCCAAGTAGATTTTCACTGGGTCATTTCATGCTGCGCTTACATCTGCAGGATTCGAGTTGCGGGAAATATCCAAACTTCTATCGAGTTATAATATTTATTCTCAGGGCCACTCGAGGAGCTGTAACTGAAAATGCATGGCCATGCTCGAATATTGATTCGTTTATCAGTTAAGTTACTCTCTAGTCGGGGAAACCACTCTTGATTCTGATCGCTTGTGAACTACGACCTTTGAAAGTACAGACTTTGCAAATTGGTTTACATTGAGTGGGAGAAATTTATTATGGATATGAGAATCGGTTATCGCACCTACACTTGTACGGACAAGTGGGAGATTGTTGGGGTTAGTGTCCTCCACAGTAAGTGCAATAACATAAATAAATCTCTAAAGGTACACAGGGTACATTTTGTATTTAATCAGTTGATTAACGTTTATCAATAACGGTTGGCTTGCTAGATAAGTTTGACGTTATTGTCATACAGATGGCGGTGATCAACTGGTCCCTAAGAGTCACACCTAAAGGATGTGTTTGAGAGATGTGATTATTTGAGAAAATAATCATATCGATGCCTTATTTAATGACTAAACGGTTAGTCAGTGTTGTTGACTAAAAGGTTAGTCAAATGTGACTAAAAGGTTAGTCCAATATGACTAAGAGGTTAGTCAAATGTGATAATGAATGTTATTTAATGATGATTAAATAATATTAGATGAGAGGAATTAGCAGTAATTCGGGAATTGAATATAAAAGGTTATATTTAATTATTACGTATAATGTAGGCTAATTAATTTTAATCAGTTATAATAAATTAGCAAATTATATATATACGGATATTTATGATTAATTATAATATAAGGATATTATAAATTACATTATACATTAAAAGCTAAATAGAAACTAATTAAATGGGTTAAACCTTTTGATTAGATTGGGCTTTAAATTTGAGGTGGAAAAGTCCACCCCATGACCTCCTTTTAGACGTGTGGATTAGGGTGGGGAGGAAGTTGATTTCTTCCTCTCTACTTAACCTAATCACTCTCCTAATCTCATCGAACTCTTCCATTCATTCATCTATACTACAACACAAAAACCTAGAGATAAATAGTTTTCTCCTCAAAAATTCTCTAGCAAATTCAAGGGTATTTCTCAAATCATCTTGGGTGAGATTATTAGGAGATACCATACTTTTGGTATTGTTCTTAGGCCGATTAACAAGGTTTTAAAGGTTGATTCTTAATCTCTTTATTATGTTATACGATTTTGATTTATGACCATTAATCTTATAAAGTTTTTCATTATAATCCTGTGGATTTTAAGGTCTATATACGGATATAAACCTACAAAAATTATCAATTTTGGAGTCAAAAAATGCAAACTTTGTTCAAATCACAAGAGCTTTGGGATTTAGTAGAGAATGGGTATGCAGAGCCCCAAGAAAATCAGATACGCAGCTTCGCGATAATCGAAAAAAGGATGCGAAAGCTTTGCTCTACATTCAATTGGCTCTTGATGATACCGTCTTTCCTCGAATAGCAGCAGCCAAAACATCGAAGGAGGCGTGGACTACTATTACAGGATTGAGTCATTGCAAGAGTCCCACATCGACCGTATGGGAGGTTGATGTGAGATTTATATAGGACAAGGGTCTACCACCCCTTAAGCTAGCTTCTGGGGTGGGCTTATGGTCTTTGTCCTATATCATTGGCTCAAGTTCTCTCATTTGTCTCGGGAAACTCGAGTTACAAATCGATAACTCCTGCGTCCTACAACATTGGTATCAAAGCCAAACCTCGGTATGGGACGAGGATGTTGGTCCTGGAGGTCAACGGACTCGGAGTGGGTGGCCTACGGAGTGGGTGGCCTGGAAAAGAGCCAGCCGTGACCCAACGTAGCCGTGACCCAACGAGGACGTTGGTCCTGAAGGGGGGACGAATGTTACAGGATTGAGTCATTGCAAGAGTCCCACATCGACCGTATGGGAGGTTGATGTGAGATTTATATAGGACAAGGGTCTACCACCCCTTAAGCTAGCTTTTGGGGTGGGCTTATGGTCTTTGTCCTATATCATTGGCTCAAGTTCTCTCATTTGTCTCGGGAAACTCGAGTTACAAATCGATAACTCTTGCGTCCTACAACAACTACTTTGAAGCAAGAGTATATGGGTGATAAAAAGGTAATTCAAGTCAAATTACAGACACTTGGTCGTAATTTTGAATTGTTGGCTATGGAGAAAGATGAGTCTGTGCAATGCTTTTATGTCTAGAGTGTCTGGCCTTGTTAATAATATGAGAGTTTATGGTGAAACTGTTGATGATAGTATGTATGATTGTAAGTAAAGTTTTGAGGACCCTGATCTCAAAATTTGATCATGTCGTTGCTGCTATAGAGGAGTCGAAGGACCTTTCTAGCTATACATTTGATGAATTAATGAGTTCATTGTTGGCTCATGAAGATAGGCTAAATAGGTCTACTGAGGAAGCAGAAGAGAAAGCTTTTCAGGTTAAAGGGGAGTCATCTCAGAAAGGGATGTGTCTAGTAGAGCTTTACTTGCTAAAGGAAATAGTGAGTCGGAGTTATGGCATCTGCGCTATGGTCACCTAAATGTGAAAGGCTTAAAATTGTTGAGTCAGAAAGAGATGGTAGTAGGCTTACCTAAAATTGGTGAACATGTATTCTGTGAAGGCTGTGTTTATGGTAAACAATGTAGAGTACCTTTCCCCAGTGGAAGGTCATGGAGGGCCTCTAATTACCTTGATCTTATTCATGCCGACTTGTGTGGTCCAATGAGAACGGAGTCAATTGGTGGAAGTCGTTACTTTCTGTTGTTTATTGATGATTATACTCGTATGAATTGGGTCTATCTCTTGAAGTATAAATCTGAAGCTTTTGAGTACTTTAAGAAATTCAAAGTTTTAGTAGAGAATCAAAGTGACAGACATATTAAAACGCTACGAACTGACCGTGGTGGAGAATTTCTGTCAAATGAGTTCATAAACTTTTGTGAAGAGCATGGTATTCGAAGGGAATTGACTGCGCCATACACACCACAACAAAACGGCATTGCGGAACGGAAAAACAGAACCATAGTGGAGATGGCGCGGAGTATGCTCAAAGCGAAAGGGTTGCCAGACCGGTTTTGGGGACAAGTCATTTGCTCTTTGCGGTATACTTCTTTGAACATCTCACCTACACGAGCTGTTCAAAATCAGACTCCATTTGAAGCATGGAGGGGTAAAAAACCTCGGGTAAGTCACTTAAGAGTATTCGGGCGTGTAGCTTATGCTTTGGTCCCATCTCATTTACGTCATAAACTTGAAAGTAAGTCCGAGAAATGCATATTTGTTGGCTATTCTGTTGAGTCCAAGGCATATAAGTTATATAACCCCGCAAGTGGTAAAGTGATTATAAGTCGAGATGTTAAAACAGAAAAATGGCTGTGGAGTGGTGATTTGGTAGTAGCTACAGAGCCACCTTCTGTTAGTTTAGATGCAGAGCAAGAGGGTCAAGAGAAAGTTGTCAACAATTGTTCAATACTAGAAAGTAGCAGCAATAACTCCACGAATCAGTCAAGTAGTCTTACTTCGTCTCCACCGGACTCACCGTCAAGTACCTCCAGTGAATCATCTCCAAAACGTTACCGATCGCTCCAGGATATTTATAGGACATGTAACTTTGCATTATATGTTTCCGACCCTGTCACTTATGACGAGGCTTTCGAGAGTGAGGTATGGCAAGAAGCTATGAAGGAGGAGATGTCCGCAATAGAAAAAAAATGAGACATGGAGGCTAGTTGATCCACCTAAAGACAAAAATGTGATTGGGCTCAAGTGGGTATTCCGGACTAAGTATAATTCTGACGGGAGCATTCAAAAGCACAAAGCAAGACTTGTGGTCAAGGGATATTCACAAGAGCACAGAGTAGACTATGACGAGACATTCTCACCAGTAGCTCGCTTTGAAACGGTAAGAGTATTTCTCCCTTTTACTGCTCAAATGCAACTGCCCGTGTATCAATTCGATGTGAAGTCTGCTTTTCTAAACGGTGAACTAGAAGAGGAGGTTTATGTCGCTCAACCCGAAGGCTTTGTTATTACCGGCAGTGAAGACAAAGTTTACAGGTTAAGGAGAGCTCTTTATGGGCTAAAGCAGGCTCCACGTGCATGGTATAGCCGGATTGATACTTTTTTTCAGAAGAATGGATTTATCAGAAGTGAAAATGAACCAACGCTTTACGTGATGACGAAAGGTAATGATATTCTTGTGGTTTGCTTATATGTTGATGATATGATTTTTATGGGTTCATCACAGTCCATGGTCTCTGAATTTAAATCTTGCATGATGAAAGAGTTCGAAATGACTGATTTGGGTCTCTTAAAGTATTTTTTGGGCCTTGAGGTAAAGCAAGGGAATGACGGTATTTTTCTGTCCCAAGAAAAATATGCGACTGACTTGTTAAAGAAATTCCATATGTCTAAGTGTGTCACAGCTGCTACCCCTATGAACACTAATGAAAAGTTGCAGCGTGACGACGGCACGGAGCATGCTGATGGTACTTTGTACAGAAGCCTCGTAGGAGGTTTAAATTATCTTACACACATGAGGCCGGATATTGCCTTTCCAGTTAGCGTTGTGTCACGTTATATGCACAATCCAACAATGCAACATCTTGGTGCTGCAAAGAGGATACTTAAGTATGTTGCTGGAACAGTTAAGTATGGAATTTGGTATACTAAAGTCGCGGAGTTTGAACTGGTTGAGTTCACGGATAGTGATTGGGCTGGATGTGTTGATGATCGAAATAGTACATCAGGTAATGTGTTTAGCCTTGGTTCTGGGGCTGTCCCATGGAGTTCGAAGAAGCAGGAGACAGTAGCTTTGTCGTGATGTCGTCATCTGAGGCCGAGTATGCAGCAGCAAGTTCAGCAGTAAGGCAAGTACTCTGGCTCCGGAAATTACTTCGTGAGTTTCTCGTCAAACATGATAAAGCTACTATACTTTACTGTGATAATCAGTCAACGATTGCAATAACGAAGAATCCTGTGTTTCATGGTCGAACTAAGCACATTGACGTGCAACATCACTTCATTCGGAAGGTGGTAGCTGATGGTAAATTCATACTGAAATTTTGTGGTACAAATGACCAAGTGGCAGATATCTTTACGAAGTCGCTTCCGCTAGCCAAACATCAGTTCTTTGTGTCTAAGTTAGGAGTCGGAGAGTTTGAATCAAGGGGGATGTTGAGAATTGATTCAAATTCTTAATTATCAATTAATTGTTGTCGGTTACAATTAGATGTTTTATGAGTCCTTAATTATAGAGTTTATTGAGACATTATTGTGTGTCTATTTGAGTCCCTAATAAAGAAGTCAGTTACATTTTTTCTAGTCCTATAAATTCATGGTTGTAACTCATTTTTAGTGTGTGAGTGAATAAAATACTTTTCCATCTATTATATTATCTCTCCATATTTGTGTTTAACAGATGCTTGTCGGGGTCAATGACAGGTTAGATCCATTGCTAATTATCGAACAAACTTCCGTTTTGATTCTCTGGCATAATATTTCTCGTCGTTTCAAAGTTGCTGAGCAACTGTTTCATGATGATCGCCATTCACAAACTTCATATGGCTACTTACAAAGTTACAAATGATCACAAATGATAGACAACAAGTCGATATGTGAAAACGATTGCCACAAGAAAGGGACGTTAAATAAAAGGATCACTTAAATCATGATATTGATCTCGGTATTGATCACAGTGTTGCAGCCTAACATCTCTAAATATGGTCTACATAGCCTTATAATGCTCTTCAAAACCTTCATCAAAAAGACGCTTTATTGTGTTTCGTCCTTCATTTGAAAACCGTGCTTATAATGTTAAAAGAGTTACTTTGAATACGTTCCGAGCAATCTTATTATAATGAGGATAATCTCATATAAGAACATCGGTTCAAAGTTCTAGGTTACTCATTTACTAACTCCTAAAGTTGAACCAAATCTCGGTTATTTCAGCATGGAGGATGCTAAGCGGCTTTCGTTTTAAGCAATGAAGTTATCTCTACATCACCCGATAATACCCTATCATAATCGTTTTATAGACCGATATGAATCCCTAAGAACTCAATTTGTCAGTTCATATAATCCTTTTGCTTCACCTTTTTCTGTAGTTGCTTTGTTGTTGATTAGATTGAGCACAGGGATGCTCCTAAACCTTACATATGTATCCTACCTAATGATCTTCATAAAATATTAATCGCTCTAATCATGATTCACGCAGAACATCATTCCTCCCGTAATAGACTGAACTTGGCATTGAATGAGTGGCCCTAGAGCTACATTTCGAGTCATTCTCGACAACGACTACTGTGATTGCCTTTTGCAGCATTCGTATTCGTAAGATACTCATACAATGCTGCACAATTATGATTACATATCAGTCACACAAATATATATGATTTCATTATGTTAGCATATAATTTTGATTTAGACGTTTTTCTCATATGTTGGCAACGGCCTGAACTTACTAAAGAGCTGGAGCTTCCCCTGGCAAGATTTCACTCATAATGTCGCCACATACCTGCTATGGACTGACTGCATGACACCAATGCTCAACAACAGCAAACATACGTTGTTGACGGAACATTACTATGACTAAGCTAACTTCTTAGCTCAAACCTCTGCACGTTAAATGGCAGATAACGTTCCACATATTAGTGGACGTACAGGCAGTCAGCACAATTCTATTCCCCTGACGAAGTCGAAGTCGAACTCTAAGCAAAATACTATTGGGACTCCATTAGACTATCAGAGAAATGGTATGAAGATTCTGTTTGAAAACTTGCTGTTATTAAGGGTTTTCACGAAAGCTTTCACAAAGAAATATAATCTGTTGCATTTTTCTGTAGTTGCAAATACCATCGGTGATCATGATCTGTGACTCATTTCCTCAAAATTGAGTCACCCAAGTTCGGACGTGTACATACCCAATTTAATTTAAAACTGAACAGGATCTTAACAAGTATAATCACTCACACTAACGAGACAAAAGCGTAGACGTAAAAGGACAGTGTACAATCAAATTGAGACAAATCGTACGTACCAGTAACAAAATAATACAAGAAATTTTAGAAAAAATCAGTGAGATATTATTATTCAATATTAGCAGAATGAACACGTACAACGTCTTCAATTAAACATTTGCGAAAATTAAACAAACACATAAACAAATGATTATCATCTCTGACACAGTCACACAGAGATGTGATCAAATCAGTGCTCAACGACAACTAGAACTGTCAACTCTGTCGAATTTTATGGTCCATAATTTAAAACAAGCTCACACTTTCACCAATGCAAAGGCAAAAGCATCACCGAGCTTATAAGACCACACCTGTACGACATCATCCGTGTGAAGGCCATTGGTCTTCACCAAATCGTTCCAAGAACCATTAAACACATATGATGAAACTGTATCCCACCTTAAAAAGGTCATCATTATCTCCTTCAAGTTATTATTCCCATCCTTGTGAATCACGTTCACATACATTTTCCCGACCATTCTGAAATCAACCTCACATTGACGATAAGGCATCGTAAGCCGAGACTTATTCGTCGACACATCGGCATCATAGAGCCTCTTTTGGATGACAAATCGGACGTCCGATCCACCCATCTCCTCAATCTTTTGCCTAAACTCCCCGGGTAATTCAGGATGATTTGGTTGCGGTAGTGTAACAACTATGCGCATCTTCTTAGAAGCCCGAGATGACTCGCAATCATCAAGGTGCACATCAGTTTGGCGCCTCTGCCTCTTCACGAAAACCCGAGATGAACTGCATTCCCCTGAGTGGTGGAGATAAGGGAACAAAGCGTGGAAATCAATGGGGGTTGAACGAGGTTTTCGTTGAGTACGAGGTTTGACATTGAGATTGAACGAAAGAGTCTTCTTCTCCGACATGGGCATGGAAATGGTGGGTTTGAAGTCGGATAACGCAAAAGAAGGGTAATCCTTCTCAAGAGCTTTATGAGCAATAAAGGCCAGCATATCAAGAGGAGACATACATTTCGTGATTTCGATATCATCGTCTCCAAAATCGGCAATGCTGTCAAATTCATCCATGCCTATTGTAAATTACCACAAAATATGGGTTTTGTAAGAAAATTTGCAGAAATCAAAATAGATAAAAGATTAAGAGAATAAAGTGGATAATTTTAAATGAAATTAAGACAAACCTGATGTTGAATGATTTGGGTGAACAGAAGAAGAGATTGAAAGCAACAAAATTAGGGTTTTATTTGGAGTTGAATACTAAGAAAGCAAAGAATTCTGGAAATTGTAAACAGAGAGTAAAAGAGAGAAGATGAAGTGAGAATTAAATTGGTTTTGTGGAAAAAATTAAGGAAATAAAATTGAGTTGAATTGTTGTTTAGGAAAGAGGGTTTATAACGACATCAACGGTAATAACCTAAATAATCACCGCCTTTCCATATACAAGCTTTGTTTTTGCCGGGAAGTTTAAATTGAATATTGTCATTACTCTTCTCTCTCTTTTCTCTTTGTTTGTACTAATAATCAATTTTTTCATAAACATTTTAGGACTTATAAATTTTTTTTTTTTTATTATTATTATCAAGAGAGTTTTAAGACATGTAAATTATTGTGTGTGGGACTATGGATTTCCTTGTAATAATGTTAGTTATACTCCCTCCATCCCAAATTAGTTGTCCCTTTTTGGCTTTTAAAAAATCTCAAATTAATTGTTCTCTTTAGAAAAATTACTAAATTACCCTTAGGTCACTAATTATAGGGATTGCAATTTCCTTGATTACTACTCTTTACTTTCTTCTAAGTCCTCACACCCCCTATTAGTAGTATAAGGGTAAAATTGGAATTATATGTAAATATTGTTAAATTTAAGAGATGATTTGTGACTTTTTTCTAAATTTCTTAAATTTAACATTTTAGTAAAAGGGGACAACTAATTTGGGATGAAAGGAGTATAATTTACCTAGTACAACTAGCCCAAATTGCAATCAATTCATTCGGGTTGGGATCGTGTTGGATTTAATTGGTTCAAATAATATTGGATTATAAAACAATTAGGTTGGTTTTGGGTTTGGTTCGACTCGTGATGAGTTGGGTCATATCGTGTCCTTACTTTGTTTGCATCAGGTTCAAATCAGATTTGGGTCGCGTAATTCAAATAAAAACTTTGGTTCAATGGGGTTCGGATTAATTTTAGGTCGGGGTTGGGCCACTATCAAATCGAGTTTCTGCCATATTTGTCGAATCAAAATCAAAATTTCTCGTATTTTTATTAGTAGTGTGTCAAATATCAAGGATTATTATTGTTTTAGGACATGAAAAATGATTACTGTGAAAAACAGTTAAAATGATTACTCTTTTGACATAGGGGTAACTTCTAGAGTGCGGATATACCAGAACTCGACAAGTTAAACTAGACTTGATCAAATAAGGAGTTACCATAGAGCTTTTGGACCTAAGGAGTTACCAGCCTTGTTTGTAAATGTCATAGATAGTAAAGCACTGAAGCTCGTGCTTCATCTGCCATACCTCATTAAAACATCGCAGACTTGCAGATTCCCGACGTTGTTATTTAACTTCTTATAAGTTTAATAATTTAACAAGGTAAATAAGGTTAATATGCTGGACACTCATTGTATAGCTAAAAAACCTACTAGTAAAACTAGAACAATCTCATAGTTTAACAAACGCAAAGGTGATTTCATCAGACATCACTTAGCTTGACTAACAATATATTTACAACATCAATTGGTTCCAAAAACCATTGAACTGTTAGTGATTTAAGTCATTTAACGGAATCACTCGTTAAATTTCCGTGTAGTCCGATGATATCTATTTAATTCAAAGCGAATCGGAGTTGTTATAATGTGAATAAGTGGGTATGGGAAAGAGGTGGGCACATCTATATAGGCGATGCACACATTTAATTGGTTTCTTTTTAGACAATCAAGTATACCGAAAGACAACCCAAAATTCAAAAATCAATTCTGGCACAAACAGTCAACTGACAGTCCAGTCAAGGTGTTAGTGATTTTATCCAAAATCTTGTTTTCTAATGACAATTTCTAATGCTAATAACTGTTAATGAATGTCGTATACTCGTGTCTTAAGGAAGAGACTCCTTACTTTATATATTAAGACTGCATATACGTATGAGCGTACTTTAAATTTTGTTTTTGAAACAAAGAGATGCTCCTATGTTGACTCCACGTTTAGTTTTGATATTGTCAAGTTATTTATTTCTATATCGTATATCACTTGGTTGTTTGTTTGAGTACATGATGTGTAGGAATAACAGTTTTACAAAGGAGGATGATGAAGTTGAGAAAGACGAGCTTCGTATCAAGTCAAGACTTGAGGACTAAATTTGTAAAGTGACTTAACGAAGCTATGCACTACAAATCTTAGTAGTAATGTTATAATAACATGCTCGCATGTTGTAGTAACATTAGTACTATAAAATGTTTTCTCTAAATATACTCTAAATATCTTTTTCAATATTTTCTAAAGCATTATCTTGTGTTCAAAGTTTTTTATATTTTCATTATAATATGTGTAAATATCTTTACTCATCTTAGAATTAGATTTGAGTATATTTTACTTGGTAAAATATATGAAACTCTAATTGTAAAAGATGTGCAAAATAATTCTCATATATTGTAATCTTGCAAAATATTCTTTTATGATAATTCTCTTCCTCTAAACTTATCCTACAATATCTTTATTTTGAAAATATACTCCCTATCTCTTCTAATATTGGCCGAAAATATTTGGTTGATATTCATCCATAATTTCGGTTTTCATAATATATTTTCAAAGTATTATTTTCCAAATAATATAGCATGATATCTTGTTTCTCCTAATTAGACTTATGTGTCTAGGTTCATTCTTGGAAAACAAGTTATCATCAATATCTTCCTAATTATGATTATTCAATCAAAGTAAATCTTTTTAATTAGGGAGCCTAGAATATTTTATACAACAATATTATTCTTCTAATATTATCTTCTTGATTTACAAGTAATTGAAAATAATATTGTTGTTCACTATATCATTTTCTACACGAGTACTATAAGTACTTGTGTTCCATTTTTGATAAATTATTCATTCAAGCTTATCACTTACATTTTTATCAAAAATAATCGAAGTCTTTCAAAGTGTTCTTAATTTACAATTTTGCAAAATATTTTGACCTTGTTGTCTAAACCGTGCTCTTCATTTCTATTTGCAAAATATTTGTTTTCGATTTTGAAAGAACTTAAACCGTGTGCTTTTGTTTTCAAATCTTATCTTTAAAAGTGCATAGTTACGATAAGTCTCTCTAGACAATTGAATTGTATTTTCATTTAATTGAGAGACTCGTAACGAGAAAAATAATCACCTTGTTAGAGATTAATTTCTCGAGTTTAAAAGAATAGCTTCACACTAAGGTCGGAGTAGATCTCTAGTGTTTATTAATTGTTTATTGTAAGCTAGGCCGGAGTAGGTGCTCTTGATAAATAATTAATAAGAAGAAGGGGTGGATGTAGGCTTTTCAATTGGGCCGAACCACGTAAATCATTGTGTTATTTATTTTCCGCAATTTACTTTCACGCTTTAATATTTCCGTTGAAAAATTTTAAAGAGGTCCAATCCTCTATTCACCCCCCCTCTAGAGTATTGTCGGGCCCTTGGACTCTACAATTGGTATCAGAGACTTGTGCTCTTGATAGCTTTACCGCTAAAGAGGTGATCCAATACTCTAATTTTGATATTTCATTTTTTTTAAATTTCGGCCTATTTTTTTTGTTTTTAAAAAATGGATTCAAGTGATATGGTAAAATATCCTATCTTCGATGGTAAAGATTATAGTCACTGGAAAAATCAAATGAGAAATCATATAAAAGGAGTTGACTTTGAATGTTGGAGAATCATAGTCAAAGGACCCATTGCTATACTTTCTACTGATTTGAAAAGTGAAAAGCAAGAAGATGACTATGATGAAAAAAATTTTAAAGTTGCTCAAAAGAATTTCAAAGCTTTAACTATGTTGCAAAAAGGTTTAACCAAAGAAATTTCTAATCGTTTTTCATCATCTGCTAGTGCGAAAGAAATTTGGGATAGTCTTGAGGCTTCCTATGAAGGAACATCCCAAGTTAAAAAATGTCGGGAAAATTTATTAACTCATCAGTACGAGATGTTTCATATGGAGAAAAATGAAAACATCAGTGACATGTCTGATCGATTTCTTAGTATAATCAATGAGTTAAAAAATTTAGGCAAAACTTATCCAACCGAGGATCTTGTCAATAAGATTCTTCGTAGCCTAACCGATAAATGGCAACCCAAAATCACTGCGATAGAGGAAGCTAAAGATCTATCCAAACTTTCCTATGATAACTTGATTGGATCTTTGATGGCCCATGAGTTAACACTCAACAAAGGGCACATAGAACCAATCAAAAACAAAGGGATAGCTCTTCAAGCCGAGTCCAGTGATGATGAGAAGTCGGATGATGAAATAGGATTATTTGTTAAAAGGTTCAACAGGAAAAAGTTTGGTTTTAATTCTTCTAAAAATGTGAGTAAAAATTTTAAACCCTTTAAGACAAAAAATTCAAACAAGGGATGTTATAAGTGTGGAGAGACCACTCACATTATCAAAGATTGTCCTACTTGGGCAAAGATCAAAAACAAAGCCAAACGTGAGAAGGCTAAGAACACGTACAAAACGGCTATGCTAGCCTCCGATGGATGGGGAGATCTTGAGGTTGATACGGATGAAGAAACGGAGGAGGAAGACGAGGCTAACGTATGCCTTAGCACGTATGGTGTTGAATCGGCAAAAGGGAGGTCTCACAAAGACCTATGTTTAATGGGAAGGTCTAACTCCGAATCGGATGAAGAAAACGAGGTAACTTTCAATAAAGTCAAAAATAAATTTTTAAAGTTATCTAAAGATAGAATTTTAGAAATTTTTGAGGGTGTTTATAATACTTGTGTTAATCAAGAGACTTACATTAAAAACCTTGAAGATGACAATTGTTCTTTAAGTGAAAAGGTTAAAAAACTTCGCTCTAAGAAGAACGTAAGTTCACCAAATGTCTCAAAACAAAATTTTGACACATATGTTGAGCCTACGCCAAACTTAGATCTGAGCAAGTATGACCTTGACACTGATTACGCTTCCGAAGACGATAACTCGTCCATAAACTCTGAAAATTCTGAAAGTTCGTTCGGTGATGTTAGTCTAACACGAGATGATGTTACCATATCATCACCTGAAGCTGATGAACCTCCAGTCGATGTTACTCCAACATCTGACCAGATAAAGGAAACCCTAGATGAGGTCATCCTAACATCTGAAGAGGATATACCAGTTTTAGAGGATGTTACTATAACATCATCATGTGTTGAACGAAATCATGAACTTGAAGAAAAAATTAAATTGTTAGATAACCAAGTAAACAACCTCACAAATGAGCTTATCCAACAACAATCGAGCTTTAAAGTTATGAAATCATCGTTTATTAAAAAGATTGTTGAACTTCAATCCGAGTTAAGTAAAAAGGAATCCACTATAAATAAAGAGGTCGAGTCTTGTAATAATTGTGATAAGTTGAGTAAAGAAAAGGAAGAACTTAATGAGAGATTAAAAGAAGCTTTCAATGTTAGTAAGAAATGGGAAGCTAGTCAAGAAGTCCTTAACTTTTTAACTCAACAATCTAATCGACACCATAAAGAAGGTTTAGGTTATCAAACTAGATGTCGCGTAGAACACGTTAAGAAAATGAACGAACTCACTAACCGTGATTTTCGCAAAAGACAGTATGTTGGTCTTCCCGAATATAAAATTTGTAACTTTTGTGGAAAAACGGGTCATTATGTCAATTCATGTAAAAAACGTGACTTGCATTATAAAAGAAATACGGATTATGTCAAGTCTAGTTATGATAACATGTCTAAACCCAAAACTCAATGTAATCATGAAACCACTAAGAAGAAGTATGAATCTTTTGATCCTAACTTGTACTATAATCATAAACGTAAGTATATCGTTAAACGTGTTTGGATTTGTAAAGATTTACTTCCCGATTTAACTAATAGAAGAGGACCCAACCTTGTGTGGGTACCTAAATCACCAAAGTGAATCTTTGTAGGAAGAAGTGAGAGGAAGCAACCAATGGTACTTGGATAGTGGTTGCTCGAGGCACATGACGGGAGATAAAAGCAAATTCCTCTCACTTGAAACGTATGAAGGTGGAAGTGTGACGTTTGGAGACAATGGTAAAGGAAAGACTATTGGAATCGGTCGAGTTGGTATCTCCAAAACACATTCAATTGACAACGTGCTACTTGTACAAGGACTTAAGCATAATCTTCTAAGTATCTCACAATTGTGCGATCGTGGGAACAAAGTTGTATTTCATCCAAGTGTGTGTCGAATTCTTCGTGAAGGATCTAGCCACGTTATACTTGAAAGAAGAAGAAAGAATAATGTTTATGTCGTAGACATAGATAGTATTCCTTCTACATCCCTCAAGTGTATGAGTGCAGTCACGAACGATCACTCTTTATGGCACAAGAGGTTCGGCCATATCAACACACATTGTCTAAAAAGATTGAAGAAATTGGAAATTGTTGAAGGACTTCCCTCCGTAAAGTTTGACACCAATAAATTGTGTGGCACGTGTATACGTTGTAAACACGTGAGATCATCGTTTAAGTCTAAAAACGTGGTAAGCACTTCCAAGCCACTTGAATTAGTTCACATGGATTTGTGTGGACCAATGAGGGTTAGTAGTAGAGCCGGTGCTAGATACGTCTTTGTTCTAGTGGACGATTATTCGAGATTTGTTTGGCCAATTTTCTTAAGCTCCAAAGATCATACCTTTGATGAATTTGTGTGCTTGATAAAATTAGCTCAAAACAAATACTCGCATAATCTTATATCTATAAGGACGGATCATGGTATGCAGTTCGATAACCAAGCCTTCATTGAATATTGTCGAGAGCATGGTATCGATCATAACTTTTCGGCTCCTAGAACTCCTCAACAAAATGGAGTAGTTGAAAGAATGAATCGAACCATTGAAGAGATGTCACGCACCATGTTACTTTGTAGTAGCTTGCCTAGAAACTTTTGGGCAGAAGCCGTGAATACCGCATGTTACATACACAACCGAGCTATGATTAGACCGATCTTAAAGAAAACCCCTTACGAACTACTAAGAGGAAGAAAACCAAACATATCCCATCTACGATGTTTTGGAAGTAAATGTTTTATACATAATAATGGTAAAAATAGATTGGGAAAGTTTGATCCTCGTAGTGACGAAGGTGTTCTCTTAGGTTATTCTAATCGTAGTAAGGCGTATCGTGTATATAACAAGCGAACCATGTGCGTGGAAGAAAGTATACATGTCGTATTTGATGAAAACGACACTCTCGAACAATATGAAGGAGATGACTTGGAAGAAGAGGAAGATCCAGATTTCTGGCTCACACGCAAGGACTTACCCGAATTAAAAGACGAAAACGATGAAACACAAATTATTGGAACCGACGCCGAAAAGGCTCAAAAGTCAAACATGGACGTGACTCAAGTTAAAGATGATGTTAATGTTCCTTCATCATCTAAATCTAAAGAATCCACGAAAGATTCTTTGGAGGCAGATGTTACGGTAACATCAACAGAAACATCTGGCTTGAATTCAGGGGGAACTTCTGATGTTACGGACAATGTTAAGGTAACATCAGATGAAAATTCGAATAACGTTCCGACAACGCTCAAGAAATGAAAACATCAAAGTTCTCACCCCACGGATGCGATACTTAGCGACTACAACAAAGGTATACAAACGCGTAAGTCCATCATGAACAATTATTGTGTGCTAAACTCGTTTCTCTCTACCATTGAACCTAACAACATCAAAGTTGCACTAACCGATTCCGATTGGATAGTTGCAATGCAAGATGAGTTATGACAATTTGAGAAAAACAAAGTTTGGCACTTGGTACCTAGGCCTCCGAATCGTAAAGTTATTGGTACTCGTTGGGTTTTTAGAAACAAACTTGACGATTCGGGAGCCATTGTGAGGAATAAGGCAAGGCTAGTGGTGCAAGGCTATAACCAACAAGAAGGCATTGATTTCGACGAAACCTTCGCACCCGTAGCCCGTTTAGAAGCGATTAGATTACTAATTGCCTTTGCCGCTCACAAAGGATTTAAACTCTATCAAATGGACGTTAAGACCGCCTTTCTTAATGGCTATTTGAAAGAGGAAGTGTATGTTGAACAACCCCCCGGTTTTCAAAGTAATGAATTTCCAAACCATGTCTATTTTCTCGACAAAGCTCTTTATGGTTTAAAACAAGCCCCTAGGGCATGGTATGATCGTTTATCTCAGTTTTTACTTAAAAATGATTTCAAACGTGGCTCTGTCGATAAAACCTTATTTTTGAAAACCAAGGGGTCAGATATTTTAATAGTTCAAGTTTATGTTGATGATATTATTTTTGGTGCTACTAATGAAAGTTTGTGTAGTTATTTTTCAGACCTAATGCAATCTGAATTTGAAATGAGTATGATGGGAGAATTAAGTTTCTTCTTAGGTCTACAAATCAAGCAAACTAAGGAAGGAATAATGATACATCAACAAAAATACATCAAAGAGTTGCTCAAGAAGTATGGTATGGAGAATGGTAAGGTTATCTCCACACCTATGGCAACAACAACTAAGCTCGACAAGGATGAGAATGGTAAGGCCGTGGACGAGACAATGTATAGAGGCATGATTGGGTCTCTTTTGTATCTCACGGCTAGTCGACCCGATATTATGCAAAGTGTTTGTGTATGTGCTAGGTTTCAAGCAAACCCTAAGGAATCCCATCTTGTAGCAGTCAAGCGTATTTTAAGATACTTAATTGGTACAATGAATCTATATTTGTTTTATCCTATGTATGACAATTTTGATCTTAAAGGTTATTCAGATGCGGATTATGGAGGGTGCTCAATTGATCGAAAAAGCACTTCGGGAACGGCTACATTTCTCAGTTCGGGTATAGTGTCATGGGGTTCAAAGAAACAAGCTACCGTTGCATTATCTACAACTGAAAGTGAATACATTGCGGCTTCTTTGGTATGTTCTCAACTACTTTGGCTTAAACAACAATTATTTGATTATGGGGTAGTTTTCGATAGCGTACCTATTTATTGTGATAATGTAAGTACCATAGCTATATCTAAGAACCCGGCCATGCATTCTCGGACCAAACACATCGATATTCGTCATCACTTTTTGAGAGATCATGTAGAAAAAGGTAATATTGAACTAATCTTTTGTCCAACCGAAGATCAAAAAGCTGATATCTTTACAAAACCCTTAGCCAGGGAACGTTTTGAGAAATTACGACTTGAAATTGGCTTGATTGGTGATTGATTTGAACCATGTTTTCTCTTTATGATTGACTAGTTTTGGTCTTTGAGACTGTGTCCGTATTAAACTGTGAAATTCTATATGCTTTTAAAAATTGGGTGCATTCGAGTTTATTTTAGTTAGCACAATAGCATTCTTATTTTAGTCCCTTGATTATTCCTATACCATATGTCATGATCTCATTACTCCACGATTAGGACATTTCCTCTCGTATCTTGTATAAATAATATCTCTCTTATTATTATTTATGCTTCTTGATGAGATCACTTCTACATATATTATGGTATAATCTTTGCACAAAATAGAATATTATAGGATCTTATTTATGCACACAATATCCAAATAATTCTTAACGTCTTTTAAAACATATCCTAGTATCTACTATTATAAGATGTCTTGCACAATAATTTTCCTGAAAATCTTGTACAAAATATTATTATCCTACTTTGAAAGATTACTATCTTGATAATAATTACACTTACCAAATCCTAAACCTATACTATCCTACTCCTACACGCACCTCCCTCTCCTCCTATCAAAACCCTTCTTTCTCTTACACCCTATTTATTCACCCATCTCCCTCACCTTTTTCACCCGTCAATCTTACCCCTTCTTTTTACCACACATTTATCATCTCTCTCCTCTCTTATTTACTCCATTCAACCTACCCAAATTCAAACCAAAACCATCAAAATCAATGGCTCCAAAGAAAGCTAACACTCCTCCCAAACGAACCGTGAGAACTCGAGCTACACCCATGGTTTTGTCATCATCAGATTCGTCCCGTTCATCATCACCCATATCCTCTGATGGTGAAGGCACAGGGAAACGAGTAAAAACCGATCCAGAAACTTCAACCCCCACTCATGAACAGCTTGTTCTCACTGAGAACAAGCCTATACTCGAGGCGGTGGAGGAAACCCGTCTCAAGCAAAAGGAGTTTTACCGTGCATGCTTGGTGCTTCGTTATCCTCTTCATTTAAGTCGTGTTTATCCTATCTCCTGGTACGATGAACTTGATAATCTTAAGGATTTCAGCGCCATCTTAGCGTATCAAGGGTGGAAGGAGTTTCTAGACGGAACCCATGTGCTCTATCCGGTGCAACTTGCTCAATTCTGGGCCACTCTGCGAATCGAAAACAGAGTACTATGTGCCAACTTTGGAGATAAGGCCATCAAGATTACGATGGAAGAGTTCGGTGAGGCATGGGGCATTCCATGTGAGGGAGTCGAAGTATTTTCAGGGGCTAAGTGGACTGGGCTACATGAGGATGAGCAGTTGGCGTACAAAACCTTCCTCGATCCCGAGGTTAAGCTTTCTGACGAGGTATTGGTCTCAAAATTAAGTCCTTTATCTCGCTTTCTCATGAATTTTATGCATGCCACCATTATTCCCAAGAAGGGTGCATAGCGAGTAGATGCTCATGAAAATCGTGTTTTGTATCACCTTCTTCACGGTGATAAGGTAAATCTGCCATTGTTTATCTTTTCTCATATCAGTGCATCTCTTGAAAAACTGACTACCTCTCGTACTTCGCCCACCCTTGTGATTCCATATGGAATGTGGCTCTCTAAGTTGTTGAAAAATAAGGGAGTGGTCAGTAAAAACACTCTTACTCGTACCCCAACAGATATGATGAACACCGTGTTGCTTCGCCGTATGAATTTGGAAGGTGTGGATGTGATAAACACACCAAGGCAGTGACCAGGGAAAGAAAAGGTGGGTGAGCCAAGTGAGAACAGTGGGGGAGTACGAGTGGATGTTGGGAGAACCGAGGAGCTAATGGGTGAACTACAAGCGTTGATGATTTCTCGTCTTGAGGCTTTGGAGAATCGTATGGTGGGTAAGTTAGAAGTTCTTGAAACTAAGGTGGACAGTGGGTGTGCTAAGGTCAAAGTGGAGAGTGCTAAACCTGTACCTGAAGTTAAAACCGAGGGAGTGCAGGGTGATGCTGTGAGAATCGAAGAAAAACTGGTTGGGCTTGCGACTGACCTTGAGAGGGTTAAGGATGATATAATGACGTCCTTGTTTAGTGTGGATTATAAGCTCGGGAAGGTCAGGGATCGTGTCACCAACATTGAGGAAGATATCAAGCGCATCAACACTAATGGCGATACTCTTGGCAAGAATGTGGGGCAGGTGGTTGATCTTTTCAAAGCCCACGTGAATCCTCCATCTCAAAGGCTAGCAGAGATCGTGGATCGCCTGCGCACCATCACGGATCAAGTGAATCGAACCGTTTACCTCCTTCAACTAAATCACCATGTTTGAGCTCTTGAGGACGTTTGTTTGGAGTGCTGGTTATTTTTTGGGCTGCTCATTGATCTTAACCTAACCATTTTTCAGCCGTCTTCTTATTAGTCATCCTAGGGTTAATCTTTTGAAAAAATTTGCTTCTGTGTGTTTGCTTTATTCGGCTATTATGTGTGTGTAGCCTTCATAAACTATTTCTCTTTTCGTTGCTCGCGTTTTGGATTAAGTACGGATAATGTTGTTGCTTAATTGATAATAAATTCAGTGTGTGCTTAATATATATTGCGTATGTGTGCTTGCAGTTTGATATTATTCTAGTCCTAAACCTTTTCGATGACGTCAAGAGGGGGAAAAACACCTAAGATTTTTGGTTGCATAATCGTAGCTTTATCTCATTATCGTTGTTTTCAATTTTGTTTCTCTCTCGAGAGTTTTGTTCTATGTATCACTTATGGTCTTTTGGTTGGAACACGATAAGTAAAATATATCCTTCACTTGTGATTCATCATCTTTTGAGACGATATTGGTTTGAGGGGGAACGACCATAGAAATAAATCTTAGAGGACTTGACATCATCAAAAAGGGGGAATTTGTTGACTCCACGTTTAGTTTTGATATTGTCAAGTTATTTATTTCTATATCGTATATCACTTGGTTGTTTGTTTGAGTACATGATGTGTAGGAATAACAGTTTTACAAAGGAGGATGATGAAGTTGAGAAAGACGAGCTTCGTATCAAGTCAAGACTTTAGGACTAAATTTGTAAAGTGACTTAACGAAGCTATGCACTACAAATCCTAGTAGTAATGTTATAATAACATGCTTGCATGTTGTAGTAACATTAGTACTATAAAATGTTTTTCTCTAAATATACTCTAAATATCTTTTTCAATATTTTCTAAAGAATTATCTTGTGTTAAAAGTTTTTCATATTTTCATTATAATATGTGTGAATATCTTTACTCATCTTAGAATTAGATTTGAGTATATTTTACTTGTTAAAATATATGAAACCCTAATTGTAAAAGATGTGCAACATAATTCTCATATATTGTAATCTTGCAAAATATTTTTATATGATAATTCTCTTCCTCTAAACTTATCCTACAATATCTTTATTTTGAAAATATACTCCCTATCTCTTCTAATATTGGCCGAAAATATTTGGTTGATATTCATCCATAATTTCGGTCTCCATAATATATTTTCAAAGTATTATTTTCCAAATAATATAGCATGATATCTTGTTTCTACTAATTAGACTTATGTGTCTAGGTTCATTCTTGGAAAACAAGTTATCATCAATATCTTCCTAATTATGATTATTCAATCAAAGTAAATCTTTTTAATTAGGGAGCCTAGAATATTTTATACAACAATATTATTCTTCTAATATTATCTTCTTGATTTACAAGTAATTGAAAATAATATTGTTGATTACTATATCTTTTTCTACACGAGTACTATAAGTACTTGTGTTCCATTTTTGATAAATGATTCATTCAAGTATTATCACTTACATTTTTATGAAAAATATTTGAAGTCTTTCAAAGTGTTCTTAATTTACAATTTTGCAAAATATTTTGACCTTGTTGTCTAAGCCGTGCTTTTCATTTCTATTTGCAAAATATTTGTTTTCGATTTTGAAAGAACTTAAACCGTGTGCTTTTGTTTTCAAATCGTATCTTTAAAAAGTGCATAGTTACGATAAGTCTCTCTAGACAATTGAATTGTATTTTCATTTAATTGAGAGACTTGTAACGAGAAAAATAATCACCTTGTTAGAGATTAATTTCTCGAGTTTAAAAGAATAGCTTCACACTAAGGTCGGAGTAGATCTCTCTAGTGTTTATTAATTGTTTATTGTAAGCTAGGCCGGAGTAGGTGCTCTTGATAAATAATTAATAAGAAGAAGGGGTGGATGTAGGCTTTTCAATTAGGCCGAACCACGTAAATCATTGTGTTATTTATTTTCCGCAATTTACTTTCACGCTTTAATATTTCCGTTGAAAAATTATAAAGAGGTCCAATCCTCTATTCACCCCCCCTCTAGAGTATTGTCGGGCTCTTGGACTCTACATCCTATATCTGATCGAAGATCTGTATATACTCCGTACAATAAATGTTATATGCTGAGATGATTCTCATATATTCCGAGGACTGATAAAACATTATACTCCCTAATATTTTTTCTCGACCATCATTTGATCACAATGTAGCATGGATTATTTATAATATTTTTCCTCGACCAATCGACCATTATCAGATCACTATGTAAGTATTGACTACTATTTATCCTAATAATCTTTTGGTAAGTACTTCGTATTTGTATGGATAGATGTTATGACCTTATTGACCAACAGCAGCCAACAACCCAAGCGAGAGTGACAACGACAATTATGTGGTTCAACTAGCCAATTGTCTACCCTACCATTGTTGTGTCACGTCTGCTAAAAGTTATCACATGGAAATATGATCTGATGCCTTGTTCAATTGATGTGAATGCTACTGGTGATCTCTGAGTCTGTCTAGTTTAGTCGTGACCAAAAAGGAAAGTAATTAGTAAAATCCTTTCCGCTAACCATTAAAACAGGTAAACATATAACGACAGATTGACAGTGTATAATCACGATGAAAGAAACGATAAAAGCAACAAAAACACCAGAAATATACGAAACACAAATCATGGATATACTGTCATTCACTATCTGAATAATGAAAGTACAATATCTTTAATAAACTCGTAACATTGAGTACAAAAAATTAGAGTAATACATATATGAATGAATATCAACTCCACCAGACACAGGTGTGTTCAAATCAGTTCTCAGCTACAACCAAAACTACAACTACGAACTATCTACAACTACGGACAATTCAGGATGAACGGGTTACTGAAGAGGAGGAGAAGCAATTAGGCGCCTCTTTTTTAAAGCCTGAGAAGACTCAAATTCATCACGCTGGGTGTTAGGCAGGCGCCTCTTTTGAGAAGCCCGAGATGAGATGCATTCATTGGAGTTAGTACCACGATAGAGACAAGGAAACAAAGCGTGCACATCAATGGGGATTGTCCGAGGTTTTCGAACGGTACGGGGTTTCAAGTTGAGATTAAATGGAAGTATCTTCTTCTCCGACATGGGCATCACAATGCTGGTGGGTTTGGTGTCGGGAAACACATACGAAGGATAATCCTTCTGTAAAGCTTTATGAGCAAGAAAAGCGAGAACATCGAGAGGAGACAGAGAATCCATGATTTTGATATCATCATCGTCAAAATCAGCAATGCTAAGAGCATTAGCAATGGAGAACTCTAAAAGAAAAGTTCTTCCATGCCATGTAATAATTTACCAAGTTCTAGGTTTAAGAACTTTTTCCTACAATCATAAACTTTATATAAAGTTCTTATATGAAATTATAAATTTTTTTATTATTAAATCTTCACCACTCATGATTTAATCTCACATTTTTTTAGGCTAAGAACCAAGTTCTTCTTTTAGAACTAAATTCTTAATAATTACCACAAACTTTTTCCTACAATGGAAGAACTTATTAAATAAAGTTCTTATTGACAAATCCTAGGTAAGAACTTATGCATTGCTATTGCCCTAAGAAACTCATCCACGGCTATTGTAAATCCCAGAAAATTAGGGTTTAGTTAATTGGGTATTTGACAGAAATTAGGAAAAACAACAAAATTGGAAAGGAAGTGATAATTGGAGGATGAAATTAACCCAAACTTGATGGTAATTGATGAGATTGAACAAAAGGGGAGATTCAAAAGCAACAATGTAACGATGTTAGGGTTTGAACCGACTCGAAAGCTCAGAAAATGCAGAAATAATGGAGAATGAAAACAGAGAGTGAGAGAGAGAAGATGAAGTGAATATAAGACTGAGTTGATGAATAACAGTTTGGAAAAGAGGATTTATATACAACATTTATAACATCAACGATTATAACTAATTAATCACCGCCTTTCTTTAAACACGCTTTCTTGTTGGCGGGATTTTCAAACCGCTATTTGTTTCCGTTGTATTGCTCTTTCCTTTTCCATTGTTTGCCAATTCAGTTCTTCAATGATTTTTTTTTTTTTTTTATATATTTTATTTATGAATATCCGTCTTAAGATTAAGACGAGTTAAATTGAATCTGTTTTGATCCATTAAGGACTTGTTCTCTTCGTCTGAAGTTTTTCTGAACCAATCTGAAGTTTTCTGAAGTTATCTGAAGTATTCTGAAGTAATCTGAAGTTATCTGAAGTTATCTGAAGTGTTTTTGAAATAATATGAAATTATAATAATAATTATTATTATTGTTATTATTATTATTATTATTATTATTATTATTATTATTATTATTATTATTATTATTATTATTATTATTATTATTATTATTATTTTTGAAAGAATTAGCTCATATTTCCATTCAATCAAACAGGGAGATTACAAGAGGTACCCATTTAGGGCAGCTAATACATCAGTTTGTTCACCATCATTCATACAATTAACAAGACGAACACTAACAATAGTTTTCACCTTCCAAACGAGTGCTTCAACAGAAGTATACCGATCTTGGAATATACGCCGATTTCTTTCATTCCAAATAGTGTAAACCACAGCAGCCAAATTGCAAGCATACCATTTGCCTCTCCAATGCTTACGGCGAGCAAAATGTTTCGCAAAACGTACCTCATAGTGCAGACTACGTACCTGGCGCCTAATCCCCATCCAAGCCCAAATGGCCTGAGCAACAAGACGAGAAAAGGAACACCCAAAGAACAAGTGTTGATGACTTTCGGCATCTGATTTGCATAGCACACATCTATTTGGCAATGGCAGACCTCGACGACAGATGTTGTCCACTGTAGCGAGCTTATTCTGTTGAGCCAACACCATCACAATGACATGCTTTGGAGCATTAACTGAAGACCAGAGAACAGAGGACCAAGGTACCATAGGAGACTTAGTGCGAAAGAAATCGTACCCTTTTGTGACAAACTTACCCGTGTCCCAAGAAAGTAATAGGTTAGCGGCCAGAGACGCATCTCCACACATACGAAGCAGTTCATCTCGCACACTCAAGATATCTTTCCAACTCTCGGGATCAGAAGCTCTCTGTTGAGTCATCCATATATTCCCCCTATTTAGCTTGTAAGAGAGAAGCCAATCAACCCATATACTAGGTCGATGCCCAATAATATCCCTCAAATGCTTACAAATAAGCGCTTTGTTCCAGGATAGGACTTCTTTGATGTTAAAACCCCCTTCTCTCTTAGGTCGACAAATATCCTGCCAACTTTTAAACACCATTCTACGACCACCCTCTTTCACCTGCCAAAGAAAATCTTTACAGATTTTCCCAAGACGTTTACAAATATCCTGCCAACTTTTAGACGTTTATTATTATTATTATTATTATTATTATTATTATTATTATTATTATTATTATTATTATTATTATAATTCTTATTATTATTATTATTATTATTATTATTATTATTATTATTATTATTATTATTATTATTATTATTATTATTATTATTATTATTATTATTATTATTATTATTATTATTATTATTATTATTATGATTATTATAATTATTATAATAATTATAATTATTACTATTATTATTTTTGTTATTATTATTTTTTTATTATTATTATTATTATTATTATTATTATTATTATTATTATTATTATTATTATTATTATTATTATTATTATTATTATTATTATTATTATTATTATTATTATTATTATTATTATTATTATTATTATTATTATTATTATTATTATTATTATTATTATTATTATTATTATTATTATTATTATTATTATTATTATTATTATTATTATTATTATTATTATTATTATTATTAATATTATTATTATTATTATTATTATTATTATTATTATTATTATTATTATTATTATTATTATTATGGTAACTGTAATTGTTATTATATTTGCTACTTTTTATTTTTATTTTTAAAAGTTTCGCCTAAATTTATCTTCTTTTAGAAAAATTTAGCAAGTAATATATAATAATAATAAATAAATAAATTTAGCATTTATTTTCATTAATATTTGATAAATATTTATTAAAATTTTATTAACCGTCTATATATTTAATTTGAACTAATTTTTATTTATGATTTGCTATAAAATAGTTTTAGATTGGTCTTATTTTTATTCAAACTATTATCAATATTATTAATAACATTAATGTTATATATAACTTAGGTATTATTATTATTATTAGTTAATTTATTTATTTAGAAATCTGAAATTTTCTGAAGTAATCTGAAGTTTTCTGAAGTAATCTGAAGTTTTCTGAAGTTATCTGAAGTTTTCTGAATCAGAGAAAAACTTAAGATGAGGAGAACAGGCCCTAAGTCTTTTTATTCTTTTGCTAAAAAAAAAAAAAAAAACAATTGTCAGGATCGTTTTTGTTTTTTTTATTAAAATTTTACTCAAAAGCGAAAAAATACAAGTAAATTGGAAACTCTAAAATGATAATAAAATTGACAAAAATGGTAACACATTGTATTAAATTGGTCACATATTGTTAAACATAGAAACCATAAACATGTTATGATTCTAAAATGAATTATGTATGGATTATAATATATTATGTTAATATTTATTCGTGAATTGTTATCAAATTTTTGAATATGAAAATACGAAAAACAAATTGTTTATATTTCATTGAAATATGTTTTTATTTAATGTCAACCTATTTTCAAAATATTTATAAAGTATAAGCACAGAAAACAGAAACATATTCTACAATTATGGTAGTATATTGCAAAAATATTGTGACCTATTTTTGGTTTCCTACATGTGACAATAATTTTATTAATTCTCTCTTCTTTTACAACTATACGGAGTACTTCATATGATAATAAATAAAGGTATAATTTTCACGATATGTCACTAATAATTACAGCTTCGTTTTATTTAAAACGTTGATGGATAATAGGTTGTGGTTAAGGATTTAGAATTCAATAATAGTATTTTTTTTATTAAACCAGACCAAATCAACCTGAGTCAAAAAATCGACCGAAAATATTTGGACGGATAACCAACTGAACACAAAATATAACTAATGTGATTACTACGCGAAACCCAATTTCACCAGAATCGAATCGTAATTGAACTGAACTCAATAATAAGTGAATGACACCTAAACCTGGAATATATAATTAAACCGATAAGAAATGACCGAATCGTAATTGAATTAGAGATTTGAACCCTTGACCTTTCACATACTAGTTAATGTATTAACCATTGTACAACTTAGAAATTATTGACTAATTATGCAATCAATAGTTACTTAAACTTTAATCTCGTTACTAATTTTTCGATTTAGTTATAATATTTGAAGTTATAAATTTATATTTTACACTATTACATTTGAAATAGTAAATATTCTTAAAAATAATTATTTCCCAATATTATTTTAAATAAACGAGGTTATATATAAATATACTAGAGATAAATTTTTTGTACTTAATATTTATGAGATTATGTTATTCACTTCTTTTATATTGACCTCGTTTTTAAATGCAATAACTATGAACTTTTTTTTTTTTTTTATTTATATGATGAATAAACTCCGTATTATTTTTTGTGTCCAAAAAAAATTCTTAAAACATTATTTAACTGTAAATGCCCTAATTTACCAAAAACAAGAAATATTCGTCTCTATCTTAGATATTTGTTTACACTTTAATTTTTAAGGTTAAAGTTATAACACATTCATCATTAACGTATTATAAATTTTTGATTATTAAACACATATGAGAATAAAAATATTATATATGCATTTTGCACATTTGAGTTCTGTTAATACAAAAGTTACTTTTAATTGTTATCTAACTTTCATACTAATGAAATGTATTTTGTTTTGATAAAAAAATAAAACAAAACTAGATATATATTTTTAAGCACATATAAAATAAAATGTGATATGTTGAAAACAATCGTGTGTGAGAGGGACAAGCGAGCTAATGGCACTATCATTAAAAGGATAGTGCCGTTGTATTAGCTCTCTTACCAGCTCCCCCAGATCGTTAGGCAAAATCGGATCATCTAAATTCGGTAAACGCGTAAGTAGTAGATGGACAGTTGCTGCAAGTTCGGCCACGCAGCCAAAATCCCTGAATAGGATATCCTGCGCATTGCTAACATTAGTCAACAAGATCTGTGCAGCTGAGGTGCTGACATGGTCCTGCGTGTGTCCAGCTGAAGAGGTGCCGACGTGGTCCTGCGTGTGTGCAGCTGAAGAGGTGCCGACGTGGTCCTGCGTCTGTGCAGCTGAGGAGGTGCTGGCGTGGTGCTGCCTATGTATGTGCAACGGTGTTACGATGAGTGGCTAGGCGTAAGAGTGGGAACTGTAGGGACACTTCCTTTTCGGCGTAGTCGATGAAGCGTCGATCCCGGAGGCGTCGAGGAGAGGTGATGACAGTGTCAGCATTCTTCAGGAGCGAAATAGGCGTATTTTTCAGGAGCGTTCTTGTACTTGTGAGAGTTTGTTTCGATCTATTCAATCTCACGTCTGTGTGAGATTGTATGCTAGTGAGACGAAAGTAAGTGAGGATGACATTGCTTTCGAGCTATCTGTAATGCAATCTCTTTGGAATTGGAAGTGAAATATAATCGGATCCTTTTCCAAAAAAAAAAATGATAGATTTAATAAGAAATTTATATTTTTACACAATTTTTTTTTTCTTATTATCGTGTATTGGTTTATTTTAGCTTTATTATGTGACATACAAGTTATAATCTAATATAACTAAAGAAGGATTTTTTTGCCACTAAAAAAATGATGTTGTGGCAAATATTCACTTGCGCCACGGAAAAAATTATAATTGTGGCTAAATGAATGTTTTTGCCACGATTTTAACTTTTTCCGTGGCGCAAGTGATTATTTGCCACGACATATTTCTTCTGTGGCATAAATTTTTCCCGTGGCCAATCAAAATAGTTTTTTCCGTGGCTAAGGCAAATTATGCCACATTTCACTAATTACCGTGGCATATTCGTGGCCCAAGTGTTAATTTGTTGTAGTGTAATGAATAATAAAAGGTATTGAGTGATGTCTATATGTAGTGTCCATGTTGTGAGTAGTGTATGTGCGCACTGTTTTGACAAGATGTTGTCACTACTGAGGAGTTGTTGTTCTGGCCGTGGTATGATGCTATTTTGACCGTGATGACGAGGTTATTATGTGTGTATATATGTTGTGTATATATGTTGTGTATGAGTAGTGTGTAATGGTCGTGTATGACACATGTCGCCTTGTACTGGTGTGCTGCCGCTATTGATTTGCTGCTGCTCTGTTACATTTGGGTATAGTTGTCGTTACGTTGTTATTACTCTTATTGTGATCGTGGAATTGTGGTCATGTCGTTGTTTGAAAGGGTATAGGTTCAAGTTGTTTATAAGTTCTTTGCTTAGGAATCATGTTCAGACTATAGGGTGTGATTGAAGGTGGGCATGTGAGGACTTACATTTGTGTGAGTATCGTAGTGGTTGAGTAATACCCGAACTGTTTATTGTAATCTTAGGTCACTCAATATGTTTGGTTTAGTGTTAATACGACATTGGCAGCTTAATTTGACTAGTAATAAGTGGAATTGTGAAATGGTATGTGTTTAGAGACTATTGGTGTTGAATAGGAGTGTTTCAAGTGCGAGTATTTTGCCACTTAGCTGCTGTCCGTTTTCTCTATGTTGTGTTATTAGATTAGTTAGGTATGTGCGGTTGCCGTTTAACAATCATTAGTGCTATTCTCGCTTGTATGTAAAATATGGAATGCTTTCATATGCGTTGTTATGAAATGATGTATGTATTAGTGTGTTGGGCGTGTGCTTAAGGTTTGGCTTGTGAACGTGCTTCTGTTACGCCAAATGGATGCATGAGCGTGTTCATATACGTGTGTGTGGTTGTATTATTGTACGTGTATGTAATATGGTGACATTAGCGGAAATAATGTTGTATTGAAAAGCGAATGCCCCGGAAGAAGTGAAATGGGTCGGCGCGATAATGAGATGAAAAGTAATGTGACGGAGGTAGTGAGGTAGTGTTGTGTTGATAATGTGATAGAAATGGAAACGATGGAGTAGTTAAGAAGAGTAAGGTTGAAATGTAAGGGTAAAATGTTACGATTTTGTCTTGTATGTGGATTACTTGATAATGCTATTTGTTTTTGATGTGAACCGGACTAACCTCTCTCCCTGTAGGTACCGAGATCGAGGAAGTGTATTGTTCAGTGTGGCTCGAGGGGATTGCGGGAGCCACGCCAGAGTTTTATCTTACTATAAGTACCGCGCCTACGGGCAACGCCTACACTGATACGAGATATATATTTGAGTTGTATTTCCGAAATAGGAGTTTTGTATGTATTGTTTCGAGGTCATGTAATTTTCATTTCTTTCTTTAAATCGCAAGTTTAATATTATGATCGCTTGCACAGGCGCCGAGGCACCCTTATTTAAGTGGGGTCTGCCTTAAATGAGGGTGTTACACCTTTTGGGACTTATCGTAACGAAGGTGATTGATATTCTAGAATACTCGATGACAAGAACATCTAATAAAAATACGGTATTGATTGCAATAGAGACTTAATTTACTTAGCAAATTAGGAATGATCAAAATTATAATTTTTTTGTTGGGAAGTTATTAATTAATTTATTATGTAAAGTGATTTGTTTTATATATAATTAGAGATATTAATATTAAGGATGAAAAAAAAGAGAAAAATAAAAAATAAAAAATAAAAAAAACTTACGTGAAATTGGAGGTTAAAGTTTGGAAGATTAATTAGGGAGTAAAATAAGGGTGTTGAAGGGGAGATAATTAGATAAACATGGGGTAATTATAAAATAACAATTAGTTAGTTACTCCTTTCATCCCAAAATAAGTGTCCCCTTTTGGTTTTTCAAAAATTTCAAAATAAATGTTCTGTTTGAAAAAATTACTAAATTACTCTAATCTAATGTCATCCTTATTGTGTCAATGTGTAAATTAAAATTATATGAAAATATTACGAAGATTAAGGAATGAGGATGAGTTTTTTTCTACATTTCTTAAATCTAAGGTTTAGACAAAATGGGACACTTATTTTGGGATGAAGTGAATAATATTTTATCCTTAAATAGTTATTATCCTATGCCCTTGGGGCATTGGATAGAAAAATCGTTTTCATAATACCATCTTTTATAATTCACATTTTAAAAATGCAAAATTATCAATTACAGCCTTATAAATACACCAAATTAAAAATTACAGCCTTATATAACATTTTTTTTAAATTACAGTCAAAATTTTAACTCCGATCAAAAATTGAGGCCAGAACGGAGTGAGCTGGTTCATAATTCAGATATATTTCAAAATTTGAAATTTTAACCTGAATTTGGCCTTTATATGACCAATCTACCCTTGTTCATTTCTTTTTTCTATAATACCCAATTTTCTAACCCATTGTCATTGAAAATTCAATTCACCAATCTTTCTCTTTTCTCTCTTCATTTTTCAGAAAAAGTTTGAATCTTTTGAAGATCGGGTTTGTCGTTTCTGGGAAATTTAGCAGGTATTGAATGTCGTTGAATTTCATGCCAGGTAACTCTTTTCTTTTCTTTGTAATAACATTCTGGTGTGATTTAGGGTTTGCAACGGGTTTTTCGTTTCTCGAATCGATGTCTGAGGGGAGTACGCAATCTGGATACGGAGGTGAGACAAGAGATGCTTTTGTGGCAACCCTATTACTGTGAGGAAATCGACGACCCTTGAAAACCCAGGAAGAAGATTCAAGCTTGCAAAATATACAACCCGATTACAAAGCGTCGTGAGTAACATTGTAATTTATATGGTAAAAATAATCCAAACTAATTGGCAAATGACTATTATCAACGAACTTAGCGTGGAAAATAATTTGCTTATCATTGATTTGGAAAAGAGTAAAGAAGAATTGAAATCGAGTCGGTGGAGCTTGAAAAATTGAAGAGGAAGGTTGAAGATGAGAAACAAGGAAAAGAAGGTCGAGGAATGTGCTCTTAAATTTGCATTAATCAAGGGCATTTTGGTCATGTTGTGTTTCTTTTCACCTGAAAGACACTTTGGCCTTAATTTTTGATCGGAGTTAAAATTTTGGCTGTAATTTAAAAAAAACGTTATATAAGGCTGTAATTTTTAATTTGGTGTATTTATGAGGCTGTAATTGATAATTTTGCCTTTTAAAAACTCAAACTTGATTTATCCATTATTTAGTCTTAACTCATATCATCAAACTTCCATTATTCCTCACGAAATGAGTATTTAGTAGTGTTTTAAAACATTTTAGTTATATAATGTGAGAATTTTGAAAAAAAAATTGTAAAAGGTGTTAATTCTGAAAAAGTTGTCATAAAATGTGTGAGTTGCAAAAAAAACGTTTATAACATTAAGTTGCACAAAACATTCAAATATCCATTACGAGTCCAACAACGTAACCCTAGCTAGCTTAAGTAGACAATCACAAATTAACCACCGACTACATTGTACAGTTATTACAACTTCAGTATGGCTCGAGATCGATGCCTAAATATACTGCTAAGAGTGGAGTGTGACGAACCGAAGACAAAGATGCATACGACACCTTAGAGCTCAATCCCAGCAACTCCCATCAGTGAGTAGCTAGGTTCGTTTGATCCAAGCAATGGTACATACTCCGATCCTCTCACGTGAACACTAAAGCAAGCTATAGACAGAAAATGATCTTGTTAGAATCGAGAAAATATAATATCAGCATAAAAATAGTAACAAAAGTTGCGAACAGCTCTATAAAGCATAATGAAGAATGTGATTGCAGAGATACATATTTTGGAGTTTAACTATTCCCTCTTTGGTATGTTAGTAATTGAAGGCCGATCACCGAGTGATGTCAGTAACTCGGATGTTTAGGTTTATTATTCAAAGTTTTGTTAGCAAAGCAGGATAAATGTATACTTATATCACTTGTCGAAGTTGCAAGAAGAAGAATTTTGCAACTCCAACGATGTAAGCATGAACTTAAATGTCGACTGCAACACCACATCAAGACTGGTAAATCAAGGTTGTGAACGTGGCATTGACTTATTCGAAGCGACATCGGCCACAATTTTTTGTAAAATGACTAAATATTAGGCCACAACAAATGATTTTTACGTCTCAAGCCAAGATCTTAAACCAGTATGTGATACCATGAACGAAATTTCAAAGATCCACATTCTCCCATAAAATGGAAAAGTAAAATAAGATAGCATCTTCATAGCCTCAACTGCAAGTTTACTACTAGACCACATAGCAAGGGTAATTATTATTTCAAAAACTCCCAATATTAAGCGGATAGTCTATTCTTATCGATTTGTTCAAATAATAAAAGGCGCTAGTCACTTCGACTTGCTTAATTATGGAACAAATACCTCATACAGGAACTTAAGAAAATATGCAATTTTGACCCAATGGTTAGGCTTGTCATGTAGGAAGAACGTCATATTGAGATATGGAACTTTGGTTTACATTGGTGCCATGGTAAAATAGCTTTGAACATACATCGAAAATATAGAGGTAAACAGATAAAAAATTAAGCAAAACAAATGAGAGAATCAAAGGTAGAATAATTCGAAAATTAGCAATATAGTAACTTACCATTTTCTATCTTCATGACACTTTGCAACATAGTATCCATTTTCTGTTTCATATCGTGGCTCTCATCCATACGAGGAACGAGAAGCGTAAGATGCAGATGTATATCACGTGCAAATCCACATATCTTCTCCGCAAATTCAACTTCACCATCCGATATCCGACTAATAGCAAGTCTCATCAGCTCTCCAGTCAAGTCAGCAAGCTGAAGAAATAGTTGGTTTAATAGTTAATACCAGAGTAATAGCCATGACAACAGAGCTATATGTTTACCGAGGTTCACCCGAAAAGGTTGTGGAGTAAAAATGAATAGAAGAATGCAGAGAGAGACGTTAAATCCACGGTAACAAAAAATAAAATTTAAAAGTTAGACAGCTCTAATAAAAAGTTGATTACAGCAAGATAGAATCGCGGTCAGTTACCCCCAAAAGATAGTCAAGTATATTGATTTGCAGGGGCTCAATTGAAGGATCACTTAATGGTAAGAAAGTAGCATTAATCTCATCGAGATTTAAGAGCGTTCCGCTTCTGCAGAATTTGCAAAATGTTGCAGCTTCTACATATTCTTGCACCTGCCAATTGACAGCAATTAATCATCACCTTTCAGTAAATAGTTTATAGTGCATTCTTACCCTATCTGTTGTAGACCAGGTAAAAGACTTTCTAATGTTATGGTCAGACAGTATGATAAGAATCTTTTTCAAAAAGTAAGAGAAAAACATAAGTGCCTACCCCAGGAGAGTACGCACGTCTAAGCTTCCAAAAGTCAGACCCATTTAATTCCTTCACAAGCCGAGAGACATGCTGGTCCCTCACAGCCTGTAAATCTTTCTCGGCTTTTTCTAATACCGCATCTTTGTTTTGCTTTCCGATTCTGTCATTAGTATGAAGTTTGCATTAGCAAGAATCACAAACCCATAAATAATATCGCAACCAATAGAACAGAACTTTGCAAGATACATAGCAAAAGAAAAGGGGTAATTCTCTTGAAAGACTGGACTCACACTAAATTAGTGTGAGTCACAAGCAAGAAAAGAAAAAAAAAAAAAAAAAAAAAAAAAAAAAAAAACAACAAAAAACTACTCCCTCCATTCACATCCAAAGGCATCGGTTGCTTTATCACATTTGTCGAGGCGAATGTCGGAACGGAAATATCTATAATTTCACACGATAAAAAAATCTAAAAATTGGATATGATATAGTACGCATAAAGACGAATAAAACAAGATCACACACGATTATATTTTCACTTATAGATTGTCGGGAATTTCAAAGATTACCGACACATATGAATAGTGTCAAAAAGGCAAATGATGCCTTTGGATGTGAATGGAGGGAGTAACTAGTAACTACCCTTGTGTGAGAGGACTTACGATAAACTTATTGTAAGTCCTGTCTCACACAAGTATTTGTCTTGAGGGGGGTACAGATACTAGTTCTAGAATAAGACTTATGCATTAACACAATTTCCGCACATTCAGCCATTCATATAGTTATAACCACAGAATAATTGAATAAAAAGTCTTTTTTATAATTTATAGAAAGGTACATTACAAAATGCTATGGAAACGATTCCTTAACATTACTGTCAATTATAAACCACTTACCGGTGCACTTGAAAAATAACTTTCTTGCTATTCATAGTGATATCACGACTAGCTTTTACCACTCTCTCCCGCTTTTCATTCTGCATCAAGAACATTATAAATTTCTCACAAATCATTATATTATCTACTTGTATTTGAACTGAACTTACAAAATCCACATGGATCAAACGCATTAAGTTAAGGAACACAACTAAGCTTCCAAGAATTTGAACCAGAAACAAAAAAGAAAAAGAAAAAGAACAAGCAATGAAAACTCCGTAACTAATCATAAGCACAAAGGAGCAGTGAACAGAAAAGATTATTCACAACCACGAAAGCCGCTAGTGAAGCACAAAGGCTGAATCGACAAATGAACATACAAATAGGAAATTGAGTTTAATTTGCTCCTTTTTCGGTACCAAATGACCAAATACGTGATCCCCAACAATGCTGCCAATGCAAGGGTCCATGAAAAAATCCAACATAACAAATATAACCATGGGGTTGGAGTCGGAGATACCCCAGATTCCCTATGCAGGAAAGACAGAGTGTCTACACACTGATTTAATGACAACAAAATGTTTAACTGTGCGAATTTTCAAATCAGGGTTACGATCACAATGAAACACAATAGTATGAATTAATCAAAATCAACATTTTGAGATATTGTTGCCCATTTACAGTATATATACCGTACATGATTGCAAGGAAAATATCCTCGAAACTTTTGAGCATATGAGCTCATGCAATCACTAAAGGGCCCAATTTCGTTAGTTAGGCTAGAGCCATGCGACTATGTGACTAATTCTCATCCCCTCTCTGCCCTATGAGAATGTAAATCACAAACAATTCACCATTTTGCTTGCTACTCGGAAATATAACATCTTTTTCTGACTATCGACAAAATAATGACCTCTATCACTTCAACAAGCTTGACTGATAAATAGTCTCAAATCCCCTATTTCATGGCAATCGTCAAACAGCTCATACTGAAGTACGATAATGCATGACATTTTTTCACTAAGAAACTAAAACTTGAAGATATGGCATCGCCTTGATAAACTTGAATAATTTTGCGCAATGCTTCGATCTTAAAATTCTGGGTCAACATTCATATTGCGAATGAAAGATTCACTTTCCTCTTACTTTGGAAATGCAAAACCCTAAAAGTGGAGAACTCGGCTTATACAATATTCAACCTCGCGACACAAACAACCACCACTTCAAACATTGCACGGCTACATTACAAGAACTACATTTATCGCCTGCCCGCTTCCCCAAAGGGCTTATCACACGGGCAACGACTCGTGTATACTACCCATGTGGATAGTAACTATCCTAACCCTCCAGAATAATACGGAGTAATTCATTGTTTACAAATCAAATTAATTTTCTAATTTCTCTTAAAACCAGGATTTGCACTACAATTAACAAAATAACTAGTCATTCATCAAAATCAATCGAGGTCGAGAAGCATAAATCACAAGAGAAAGGGGGAGAAAATTACAAGGTTGTTGAGATAATCAGAATATTTGGAGAAATCATCAGACATAGAAGCATTAGTAGACATCATTCTCGGTTTCTTTGCTATACTTTCCCACCTTGTTCCTGCAACTATTCACGCACCACAATCCAAAAAAACAAAAACAAAAACAAAAACATGAAAGTTTTAATTAATGAGAAAAATAAAAAGGAATGCGAAAGTATGCAGAAGAAATATATATAAAGAGTGTGGAAAGGAAAGATGGAAGAGGGGGTGTTGTGCGGTACAGTACTTTGATGAACAAGTGAGGGTTTGGGTTTAGATGCCATGAATGTCAACCTCTGGAATACTGCTCTGTAATACAACAACATTTGTTCCTTTCTTTTGGGTTCGCTTTTTTATTTATTTATTTACATTTATTACTACGAACTTAGACCTAGCAATGGGTCAAATAGGTCGGTTCAGATCAGTCCAATTTGGATGGAGTAATTTTGAGTTTGATATTTTCGAGTATTGTTTGAATTCGGGTCGAATTATACTGAGTTCGGGTCATTTTCAGATCATCTAATATCAAGTTATTCATCAATAATAATTTGTTGGCATCATTAAATATTCGGGCTGAGTCTTTCCATTCATTTTTAAAGTTACTACTTTTCTTTTGGCACATCCATATTTAAAGTTGTTAGTTACAATCTTTCCTTTTTGGTCTGTTTTTTATGGTTATTGTTAAGCCTAAAATATTCACATTGGCCCAAAGTACAAAACAAAGGCCCAAGTCGGTAAGAGGAGCACGGTCAAACTAGGTCAAAGTCAAAGGCCCAAGTCAATGTGGAAAGTCATGGTCAAGGCGGGTCAAATAAAGGAAGAAGGTCCACAAACCAAAAAGCCCACGAAGAGTAGAGGAGAGTGCCGTTGGAAGCAAAGACTAAGTCAGCAACCAGACCTCCTACATTAATGGAGGGATATACTCGTTTAACAGTTGAACCAGCCGTTACAGGAGAGATTGAAGGGAGCAGTTAATGACCAGCTAAAGATTAGGAAGCAATAACAGCTTATTTGAACGTTGGAAGGAGGCTATAAAAGGCAAAGATGATCAGAAGATTAGACAACTTATTTTACACGCATAAAACTTATACTTCTAAACTCATTGTTAGCAAAATTACTCTCGATTACTCTCTCGAAATACAGTATGTCCTGTAATTTAGTCCTGTGTAGACAGTCCTGACATAGTGCAAACTCCTCTCCTGGTTTGGTGCCCGTGGTTTTTCCCTTATTTCTAAGGGTTTTTCCCACGTAAACATATCGTGTGTCTTTTCTTTGTTTGAATTCTTTATTTTCTCATTTTCCACGTATAATCAACCTCAATAAACACAATATACGTATAAAAGAATAGTACTAATAAACCCACCGTATAAATACGAATTGAGTGAGAAAATCACCCCAAACAGTTTGGCGCCGTCTGTGGGAAAATTAGTTTATTAATCCATAAAAAAAATCTTTCTTACGTCATAAAAGACACCTTTTCACGTACACAACATCCAAAGATGGCAGATCATAATGCTGAGATCATCCAGAAGCTTCAGCAAGAGTTCGAACAGGCCAGACAAGCAGCTGAGCAAGCCCAGGCAGAAGTAATTGCGAGGTCGAAGGAGGCAGAAGCTGCCCTGAAGAAGCAACTGGATTCTTCATCTAAGAAGAAGGCTTCAGGATCCCAGATCCAACCAGGTACTCCATTTTTAAATGTGATCAGACTAATTGACTTTTCTGTTTTCTCTCCACGTACAGCATCCAAGGACAACACTGCAGCCTTCTTCTTAGATCCGAGATCCTGGAGGCAATCCAGAAAACAATGCTGGAGGTGGAGACGCTGAACCAGAACAACCAGAGGCAATTACCGCTGCCCAGGTTATGCAGTTCTTGACACAGGAGGTTCAGAAAATCTCAGAGTTGGTACGCAAGATTCTGGGCCTGCCGCCACAATAGAGACAACAACTCCTGAGAGTTATGCGGATTTGCCTTTCGATGATTGCATAGCTATGGTGGAAATGCCCAAAAAATATACGCCACCCAACCTAAAACTCTATGATGAAATGACTGACCCTCAGGAGCACGTGGCGCAATACAAAAAACGGATGTTTAACGCTGCTATACCGATGGAAAAAAAGGCAAGCCTGCATGTGTAAAAGTTTCGGGTCAACCCTGACAGGATCTGCACTGCAATGGTTTATCAATCTCCTAAACAGGAGCATCAAGACCTTTGCAGAACTGATCAACCTCTTCAACGTCCGATTTGCCAGCAACAAAATGTTAGAGAAGTAGACCAGTGGTCTATATAGGATCATCTAGAAAGAGGATGAGTCACTCCGAGAGTTATTGCACCGTTTCAACACGGATAAAGTCTCTATTACAAGATGTGACATCGGCATCGCAATTGAGGCCTTTAGACAAGGCCTGGTGAGGGATTCTGAACTTTATATAGAACTAACCCGTTATCCTTGCTCCACCTTCGAAGATGTGCAGGCCAAGGCTTTAGCTCAGATCAGGGTAGAGGAAGACTAGTTGTTCAAGTCACGCTACCAGGACAATGATAGAACGGCGCACAGACCTCCAGCTCACCGAGGTGGTAGCAACAGGCCTGCCCCATATCAGAGGCCTGCCACGAAAGACGCAAATGTCGTTGATGGAGATACAGGAGGGTCTAGGATTCCTCCACCCATATCAGAGTAGACGCTCCAGGACTCATCTGCAAACAGGACAAACTAGGAGCAGCAGTAAGGTGGCCAAAATAGAACGAGAAGTCGAATCCCAGGAGAGACACGACCAAATGGTGCGAGTATCATGCTGACATAGGACACACAATTGAAGAGTGCATAACTCTAAAGAGGGAGGTGGCCCACCTGCTAAAGAACGATTACTTAAAGGACATCCTGCCCAGAAACAAGAAGTTTAAGGATGAACGCGCGGAACCCAAGGATCAACCACCACCTTTGACACATGAGGTAAAGTTTATTTCTTGAGGTTCTGATATTTGTGTGCTGATTTACTCTGCCGCAAAGCGTGTAGCTATAGAGAGCAGGCAACGACCCCAGCAGGACAGCATATTCAGCCAATCACCTTTGACGAAATAGATCTGCAAGGAGTACATGGGCCACATCACGACGGTTCGGTAAACAAGATCCAGATAGGGACCTGTATTGTCAAACGAGCCTTGGTGGATGGTGGCAGCTCAGTCAACATAATCATGATGAGTGCGCTGGAAGGAATGGGGTTGCAAGAGTCCAATGTCACGAAGAACTCTAGCGTCCTAGTTGGATTCAGTGGGGAGACAAAGCACAGCCTGGGAGAGATTACCTTGCCAACATACGTCGAGGGGGTACATTTTTTTGAAGAGTTCTGTGTTATAGATTGTTTATCGTCATATAATGTGATATTAGGTCGACCTTAGATCCACAATCTCCAGTACCATCCACGTATCATTTATGCGTCAAGATCCCTATTAAGTGGGGGACAACCACGGTAAGGGGCGAGCAACAAACAACCCATGAGTGTTACAAGACTGCCGTGAAACCCTCCAGCCCAGGTAAGTCCTTTACATAGCAATAAAAGCAGCTTGTCAGGACTGTTGATAATCCTGCTCCACGCATGGAGACGGAAGACGTGGTTTTGACAAAGGACAGACCTGACAGGAAAGTCCTGATTGGCTATGATGCTCTAGAGATAATCAGGCCTGTCTTGATTGACTTTTTAAGGAGCAAAATGTAGGGATCGGATCCCATTCTCTAATCCAATATTAGTGTAAATCAAATTACTCTAATTTGATGAGCAAGATCTATGTAGTTACAAATAGACTTTGTTACAAGTTTATAGAAATTTATACCTTCTTACAAGGAATAAAATGGGCACAAAACTAGAACTCCTTTCTAGTTTTGTTTCTTGAGCTATCAATATGGATGATCTTCCAAACCCGAGTTTCCAAAATAGGAAACCTCCTCTTAGTTGCACCCAAGAACTACACCAAAATTACTAAGGATTTTGATCTAGAAATCACTTAGTAAACACTTGATAATATGTGAATATATCATTATTACTAACACTTAGTAATATGTTATTTATTAGAACTAGTTTTCTAATGTATTTAGAGAGAAGTTGGAGGATTTAGAGAGTAGAGAATGCTTGCATGCTTTTGTTTCTCTAGCCTTTGATTTATGTAAGAAAAACAAAGCAACACTAGTGTGTTAAACACACTAGTGGCCGGCCCCCATGGAGAGAAGACAAGAGTGGAGTGCTTTTTCTTGTTTAGAGAAATCACATGCTTAAAGGTAATGATGGTGTCTAATAACCATGCTTAAGAAAAAGCTAGAAAAACAAAACACAAAAGACAAGAAGGAATCTTATCCCTTCTTACCTTCATTTTGGACGGTCCATTAGGACCTTATATGGGTCCATTTTGTTTTCAATATTTGTCCCACAAATACTTATAATTTATCACTTAATCATCCAATATGATAAAGTATAAATTATCTAATTAAACTCTTAACTCTCCTTTAATATATATGTACACTTACATACACATTAAAATTGTACTTTTACTAATCTCATTAGTAAAATATATATGATTAGTGAATTAACGTTTAATCACTAATTCTCATCTCCTCCAATAATTTTATCGATATAAAATTCAATCATCCGAGTTCACAACTCGATTTCTCTCTAAATTAATTCACTGACTAACCGTTAGTCAATTTATCAAGTTACTAATCTAATCGTATCTCATACAATTAATTAGCTTAAATATTTGGAGTATGTTCCTATAGGTGTGACTTAAAGGGATCAATTGATTACCGCCGTTCTCACGACAATAACGTCAAACTCTAGTCAGCCAACCGTTATTGATTTACGTTAATCAATTGACAATATCTGAGGATTATCCCCATGTATTCCTTAATTGAGATTTATTATGTAATCGCACTATTGTGGAGGACACTTACTCTAACAATCTCCCACTTGTCCGAGACAAGTTGTGCATTACCAATTCTCATGTCCGTTTCACATCTCCCACTCAATGCAAGGTGTCTTACAGGTCGTACTTGCATTCTAAGATATATATCATGAGTGGTTTCCTCGATAAGGAGAGTAGCTGTCTGACCGGGGAATCTACCGTAGATTCTTACCGAGCGTGGCCACGCATTTTCAGCGACTACTCCTCGAGTGGCCCAAAGATGTTTTACCCTGACGAGGGTGGACATTTCCCTTCCACTCGATTGTACTGTATAATGCAGATTACCATGACCCCAAAGATGCCCTTATAACCCCCTTTCACGGCATGGCTTAGGACAAAAATGAAAGTCACTCGAAAACTGCACCGACTCAGACAATCAGTTCCAGTCAAAGAATCGACTCAAAAGAATACTATAGAATTCCCACCACGACCAGGTTTCAATCTCATTGAAAAGGAATTCTATAAGCGTCACAGTCCGACAGAGTGTCTCACAGTCTGTCTATGCAAACGAGCAGTCATCACTATGACCCTATGGTGTTGAACCCACCATCGAACGACTTGCAATCTAGTCTCTTCGAGACGTCACCTCATATGAGAGACTAGGGACCAAATACTTAGTTTATGCCGTTCACTTGAATATGTTCAAAGTTGTCACACAACTATTCGGATAAACAATGTATGCATTCAAAATGACTTAAAAGAGTAAATATACTCTAAACAATGAATGTTATTTTCATATATGTAATAGGATACGTTATCCATTACATATCTCAGAAACTAAAGGAAATCAGGCATACGCCTCAACCCCATAGAGGCGGTGTGAGCGTCATGCTTAGTCCTCGAAAGAGGCTTGGTTAAAGGATCAGCGATCTCATCGTCTGTCCCAACATTACAAATATCTATTTCCTTTCTTTCCACATTATCTCGCATAACATGGTATTTCCTCAAAATGTGTCTAGACTTAATGCTAGATTTGAGCTCTTTTGCTTGAAAGATAGCTCCACTATTATCTGAAGGTACCGGGAAAGAAACCTATCGACGCCCTGCGCGCGCCCGTCCTCGCCCCGTGCGGGGGCGTCGGAAAGCGGAATGCGCCTCGCAGGAAAAAGTGCGGAGTTTTGAGAAAATGGGGGAGATCATTGCATGAATTTGTGATCAAAAAAGAAAAGTAGAAAATCCTTTTTGAAAATGTGTTTTTCGGAGTCGCCACCAAATATTAAAGGAATTTGGAACCTATTCAACGCGTCTTAAAATATAAGACACGAGTGTCTCAGATTTCAAGATGCGTCGATATCTATCAATCTGAGGTTTGAAACCAGAGAAGGGATTCGGAGTGAGGTTACTTTTCAAAAGTTTTGACAAAAATGTGTTTTGAAAACTGAAATCAAAAAGCCTACGTAAAAGTAGTCTCTACTAATTTGAAAACATTTATTTAATTTCGATATTTGGGCTAAAATGACGCTACGTACAAGTGCGAATATATATGACTCGATAAAAATGCATAAATAATGTAAATAGTCAAAATAATGACTTTTCTATGGGAAATGTACGTTTAAATAATAATTTATTGATTAAATTATTACCATAAACGTTATTTTCCGACCTTGTATTTGACTCTAGGAATTTGTGAAAACCCTCAGTTTTGACATGCTAAAAAGACTCTATGAAACGGTACAATTTAGTGTTGGATCCGTGATTCTAGTCGTTATTTAATGCATGAATGAGGACTTGCATAATTATAAAAATGACGTCGGTTTGCTTTAGTGATAATGAGTCGTTATTTATGCGATATTGGCGGGGTTTAGACGGATTATGAATCCGAATTGCTACAACCGTATTACGAATACGGCTTCGCTAATGCCAATATCGGGTTGGGGTTAATGTAACCCCTTTGACCGAGTCTCAAAACGTTCCAAAGCGTAGGTAAAATGTTTACCTTTCGAAAATGCAAAGACGGTATTTTTGAGTGGATTTTGTGAGTGTGTTAATGTGTTTTGTAAAACCAAGTTGTTAAGAGGTATTATTGTGTTTTGGAATGAATGTGAGGGTGGGTATTTATAGAGTTTGGCTGGTTTATGCGTAGACAAAAACTTAATCGCCTGTGTACAGGCGAATTTAATTTCATCTGGGCTGTATTTTGTAGGAAAAACAAAAAAGGCTGCACACCAAAACAAAAACTTAATCGCCTGTTGACAGGCGTTTAAGTTTTTAATCGCCTGTCAACTGGCGATTTGTATTTTGTTTTGGTGTGCTGTTTTAGCCGCCTTTTAGTTTTGGACGTATGATTAAGTAATGATTATGTTTTGTGGGTTGTTTACTTATGGGTTAAGTCTTTGTTCAGTTTTGGTCCGAATTTCGGTTTTCGTGTTTCGGTTTTTGTCGTGTTTTTCGGTTTTGGCTTGAAATAAAATAATATTAGGTTATATTATTTTACAGTATTGTAGAGTCTATTTTTGTGAAAATGTGACACGGGACGCACTTTGGCCCGTTTTGAGTGTTGTGTTAGTGTGCGTTTTTGGGTCGTTTTTGTAAGTTTGGGCCGTTTTGTAGCTAGTTGGGCTGTTTTTGTGGCTTGGCTTAATAAGACGTTCCTATATTGTGCTCGTGTTACGCTCATAATGACTAAAATTGACATTCATTTTCATGATTATGCAAATCCAAATTAATACGCTAAAAATGACTAATACGTTTTAGACACTTTTGTACCGTTTCGACTCTCTTAAAAGCATGCATGAAAGTCCTTTTCATCATCGGGTTTGTTTTTGGGGGAATGCGGATACGGGTATCTCTGATGCCCAGTTTGGTGAGCTTGGACAAAGCGTTAGTCAAACTTAAAGATAGTATCCGGACCATTACAGTCTCGATACTACCTGGCGGCGCTAAGTATGTGTCTTATGGGAGAGACGAGGACTTAGCGTCGGGAAATGCGGGGAGGGACGACATGTTTTTAAGGACATGACGGTCCTACATGTTTAAGGGCATGTCGGCCTGCATGTGGCCTGAGTACTCCCAGCTGGCGCCTTGCTCGTGTCTTCGCTTGGGCTTCTGCTTGTGCTTTGCTTGCGCTCCTGGCTGTGCTTTGCTTGCGCTTCTGGATTGCGCTGGTATGAACGTCTCGTGAGGAGGTTACGTGTTTTTCTCATAAAAGGTTAGGTTTTTATGGACGTCTCTTAAAGGAGGCTACGTGTTTTTGTGTTTTTCTCATAAAAAGTTAGGTTTTTATGAACGTCTTGTTCGGGGTGATTTTCTCACACGGTTCGTTTAAATGATTGTGGATCTACTAGTACTATCCTTTAAGTTGTACTTTTATTTATGTGATTGAATTTAGACGTAAAGGAAGATGACAAAAACGGAACAAGACACACGAAATGGTTACGTGGGAAAACCCTTAAATGTTAAGGGAAAAACCACGGGCGCCAAGCCAGGAGAGGTTATGCACTAGTTCTGGTTCAGGAAGTACAGAGTCTGGACCAACTGGTACAGGATACAATAAAGGCGTAAAATAATTATAAAGTGTTTGAGAGTTGCTTAGAGTGTAGTATGCTTGAGTTGTATTATAATTCTGATGCCTTCCTCTTCTGAATTCTACTCCTTTTATAGTACTGCTAGGGTCCAACGTCTCTTTCCTTAGTTGTAGGTAACTTCTTCCCATTTCTTCTCCAGTAGTCCTATCTTTCAGGCTTCAGTTCAGCTTCTTGACCAAGTCTTCCAACGACTCCCTCTAGGGTTGCTGCCTAGTCTTTGGGCTTTCTTCTTTGGTGTTTACTTCTTTTGTTGGGCTTGGCCCATCTTGACTTTTCCTCTCCTGGCCTGCACCTTTGTTCTGTCTGTCTTGTCCGTGTCAGTCAGACGTTTCCGTCTGGTGTGGATCCTGCAGATCTGCCTAGGCCTGGCCCAGGGTTACGACCACCGGGTTTTTGGTCCCAACAGTTTGTCCCCCATCTTCTTGCCCTACAGTCCCGAACTGGGGGGTAAGGAGATGCTTCTGTCCTTCACCCTGGTCCAGGGCTGAGCCTGGCCCAGGCTACTTCTGTTTTGCTGTGCCTTTGGTCCTGAGACTTGAACTTTGTAATTAATGAAGTAGTTGGCTTTTCGTGGGGAAGTGCGCCCTATTTTGGCGCTCAATGTACTGCGCACGTCATGTCGTGGTCAGATCACGTCTCTTCGCGCGTTTATTTTTGTAAAAAACCATCCAACTTCCTTTGATCTCACTATAAATACTCCTTGTTTTTGTTTCTTTCTCTCTCTACCTTACTTCTCTTTGATTTTATTTGCTTTATACTCAAACAACCTTCGAGGAAAAACCCCCAAATTAATTTGTAAAAAACCCTAGCTTTCTTTCTTCTTCTCCCATCCTGATCATGGCTCGTAATGACACCGGTCCTTCCACTGCGACCACTTACTCCTATGGCGACTCCACTTTCCATGCGACAGACTTGATTAAAGACATCAACGTCTACCCAAACTTGCTCGCCCAAGGGGTCGAGGCGAGGCTTAAAGCCGAAGGAAAAATTCCAGAAAGCACCGAGGTTTGGGCTCCTGACACTAGAGATGTCAGGGTGGGTGGTAAGTCCCGGTGGTTCTCGATTTTCGAGTCTTCTTTCGTGGTTTGGAGCTTCCTTCCGCTTTGTCCATTGATGAGTGCCTTCTTGGAGTCGTGCAAGTACCACCCTGCCAGGTCATGCCTTCTGTTTGGCGATTGATCCATGGGATTGATTCTCTTTGCCGTAGATACGGGGTTGAGATCCAGTTGGCTGACATAAGAAATACTTACCGCTTGCGTATGCATAAGAAGAGGAGGGTTCATTTCCGTTTGAGGGACAAGTGCCAGCCTCTCTTGGGCCGCCTGGATGTGGGTGATGAGAAGAATTGGACCAGCTACTACATGTTCATTAGGAGCAACTCCTTGGGCCATAATGTTTGGGCGCCTGAGTTCTCTTTGAAGGGGACTGGTATGTGTCCTAAGCTTTTGAATTTCTGTCCATTTTGTCTTTACATGAGTATCTTTGCCTCTGACTTAGTTTTGTTGTGGGTTTGGTTTGCAGTTTCTGACTGGGTCCCTACTCCTGACGACCCTGAGTCCAGGAGGAGGATTGAGGCGTTCCTAAGGCTGCCTGCTGATAAGAGGGCCTGGCCCAAGTGCATGCGTCCTGATGACGATGATGATGATGATGTAGTTGAAGTTGTTCCTCCCCCAGAGGAGGAAGAGGATGGTGATGATGAAGACGGCGAGAGCGATGACGATGAGAGGACTGAGGAGGATGAAGTTGGTCAGGAGGTTGTGCCTGACCAAGGTGAGAGGCCTGTAGGTGAGGCTGCCGGTGGAAGTGGTGAAGGTGTACTTGATCAGACGCCTATTCACGTAACCCCCTTAAGATCCATACTAGCTGGGGCTAGCGGCCATTCCAGGTTGCCCCCTCTGAAGATTCCTGGACCAAGCCTAAGTCCTGTGCCCAGCGGTGCTACTGGTACTGATACATTCTTCTTAGTCCATGAGTTAGTTCTTTTCCATACCATTTTTTGTAACTTGTTCCCAACGATGTCTCCAGCTTCTGGATCCAGCAAGAGGAATTTTTTATCTATGGAGGATATTACTGCTGCGATTACCCAGGCGCGTGAGGCTACGAAGTCTGGTGGTAGCTTTGTCCCTGCTGTGAGTCTGGTGGCCCCCGCTTCTGAGTCTTCCAAGAGGAAGGCGCCAGAGGGGGTTCAGACCAGGTCTACCAAAGTGGTTCCTGAATCTCCTGTACCTGCCCCTGACCAGAAGAAAAGGAAGAAAGGGAAGTTACCTCAGATGAATCCTGTGCTGTCTGTCCCTCTGCATTCTCAAAGCCAATCCGAGTATGTTTCCTTGGGGAAGTCCCTGAGTGAGAGTTTTGTTGCTCTGTCTTCTGCACTTTGCCTGGACCACTGCTGCTTTGGCGCACAAGATGGTGGGCTGTTGTGCCCAGGTTTGTATCCTGCTTGTATTTTTGTTTTTGTTCAGGGTTGCATTTGAAATGACTTTGATTATGTGCTCTGTATCTGTAGTTCTTTGGTCATGTCCGCCGCCTTGGTTCCAGTCTTAGGTTTGGAGAGTGGCTGGAACAAAGCTGAGGCTGAGAATGAGGTGCTTCGCTCTCCCCTTGAGATCGCCAGGAAGGAGCTTGAGAGTGTGAACTCTAGGTGTGGGAAGTGGTGAGATGGATAAGATTCATTTCAAGAGGATCCAGCGGGACAACCACATTGGTGAACTGACCAGGAGCTTGAGGACTGAGGAGGACGCCAAAAGACATAATGCGATGGTGAGGACCTGAGCATCTTCCACACACTTCGTACCAGGATTGAGATGATGAATGCCAGTTCTGAGGCTCGTGCTGCCTGGGATCTTTCCGCGGAGATTGCTACTTTCAAGCAATTATTCCCTGATGAAGTCGCTTCTGGCGGTGAGGTCACTTCACCGCATAAGCCGGTAGTCTTGGAGCTATTCTTTGGTCCAAGCGTTAGTCGATGTTGGAGATTCCGGTGCTGCCGCTGACAAGTCTGGGCCCTCCAATGCTGGTCCTGCAGGGGAGAGTATTGAAAAGACAGGTGATTCTGATGACGGCACTAATTGAACTTTGTTATTGGTTTTTGAACAAACTTTTAAATTGGCCAGGGGGGAATGTCCCCTGTAGATATTTGGATTGTAAGTATTTGAACTTAGTTTGTTTTGTTTCTGAATTTTGCTTTTGAACTCTATTGTCCATGCATAGGCATGGTTTTGACTTTCTAGGTCCTGACCTTTGTTAACCTTTTGTTAGTTATGTTATGCTATGTTTGTTTTTGTTATGATGCGCATATAATTTGTTGTGGATTTTGTGAAGTAGCATGCATGCGTTTGATAGTTTAGGCGACTTACACTTTGGGGCTCCCTTAACGGACATTACTCCCTGTCCCGTTGTTGCAGTCGTGCTGGGGCTGGAGCCCTAGGTTTTGTCTTTGTTTTTGGTTCTGGGCTGGACCAGATTTCTGTTCTGCTTTGCCTGCACAAAAGGAGGGTCAGGGCTTGACCGTTGGCGTTAGCCAACGGCCTCCGACGCTCAAGTCAGTACAATTGTTTAGGATAAATTGCAAAGGAAAAGTTTTGAGTTTTGTACATTACCAGATGTGCTAGTCCAGGAGACTTTACATGTGATAGAGCTTGAGGTGGAGTGTATTCCAGGGTCTTGGGATCATGTCTCCTTCCAGAGTCTGTAGTCTGTAGGAACCCTTCCCTACTGCTGAATCAATAAGGTATGGGCCTTCCCAGGTTGGGGCCAACTTGCCTGCAGCCTTGTCCCTTGTGTTCTGAAATACCTTTCTCAGGACCAGATCTCCTGTCCTGAACATCCGTACTCTCACATTCTTGTTGTAACTTCTGGCCACAGATTGTTGGTATGCTGCCAACCTTACTGCTGCTAGATCTCTGAGCTCCTGAGCTGTATCTAGGCTGTCACAGAGCAGTTCATTATTCTCAGAAAATGTATTGAGTCCATACCATTTGTTGGAACGTGCACTTCTATTGGTAGTACAGCTTCACATCCATAAACCATTGAGTATGGAGTTTGTCCTGTTGCTCTCTTTGGTGTGGTCCTGTCTGCCCATAGTACCAGTGGCAACTCTTCAACCCATCTTCCTTGCTTCTCCATTAGCTTCTTTTTGATGCAACCAATAACAATTTTGTTGCTGGACTCAGCCTGTCCATTTGCCTGAGGATATCTTGGTGCAGAGGTGACCAAGTTGATATTCCACTTTGCACAGAAATCTCTGGTCTTGTTTCCCACGAATGCAAGTCCATTGTCACATATGATTTCTGAAGGGATTCCATACCTGCTGATGATGTTTTTCTTTATGAAGGCTATAACTTCTTATTCTGTGACGCTTTTGTATGCATCTGCCTCTATCCATTTGGAGAAATAATCTGTCATTGCTAGCATAAACACCTTCTGTCCTGGAGCCATTGGTAATTTGCCAACTAAGTCCATGCCCCATTTCATGAATGGCCATGGTGCTGATATTGAGTGCAAATTCTGTGCAGGTTGATGTATTTCTGGACCATGCCTTTGACAAGCGTCACACTTTGTGGCATACTGGATGCTATCTGTTTTCATTGTGGGCGATGTGCCCATTCGCAAAATTTTGTTGACCATGCTCCTACCACCTGTGTGGTTTCCACAGTGTTCATCGTGGTATTTCGATAGTGCCCCGACCTGGTCGTTCTAGCAAGCGGCAGTCTGACCCGTTGAAGGACCTTCTGAATAGTATGCCTTGTATGATTGTATATCTGGACGCCTTGATTCTGAATGCTCTTGCTTCCATTCTGTCCTGCGGTAGTTTGCCCTGGACCAGCCATTCGTAATATAGTTTGGTCCAGGTCTGGGTAGCTTGGACTGCGTTCTGTAGGACTTGGTGAACTTTCTGGATCGCTGGTTCCAAGATGTGTACAATAGGTATACTGTCCAGCGTACCAGGTTTAAATGCTGATCCTATGTTAGCCAAAGCGTCTGCCTGCACATTCTGATCTCTAGGGACTTGCTCAACCTCAACGTTAGTAAACTTTTGAAAAAGATTTTTGACCAAATCAAGATATGCAATCATCTTAGAATCTTTAGCAGCGTACGTACCGTTGATTTGGTTTGCTACCAGCAAAGAGTCTATTTTTACCTTTAGATTCTGGATCCGCATGTCCAGACATACGTTTAGTCCTGCTATTAGTGCCTCATATTCAGCTTCATTGTTGGTAGTCCTGAATTCACAGGATACACATCTTATCTTGTCCCCACAGCGACTTCAAGACCACACCTAGTCCAAGACCCACGATGTTGGTGAACCATCATCCCAGAGTTCCAGTGTCTGCATTTACGGTCCAGATGGAAGATCTCCTTTGTTACCTGCTCTTCTAGTGTGGGAGTGAAGTCAGCCACAAAGTCTGCTAGAGCTTGAGATTTGATTGCTGTTCTGGGCTCATAGGATAGATCATAGGTGCTCAACTTTACTGACCATTTTGACATACGACCTGAAAGTTCTGGTCTAGACAACACTGATCTCACAGGAACATTAGTACGAATAATAATATGGTGCGCCTCAAAATATGGGCCTTGATTTGAGTACGAACGCGATTAAAGCCAAAACAAATTTTTCCAATACAGAATACCTGGTCTCAGCATCCAGAAGACTCTTACTTACATAATACACAGGATGTTGCTGTCCATCTGGCTCTCTTACCAAGACTGCACTTACAGAAGCTTCGGTTACAGATAGGTACAAGACCAGTGATTCCCCTGGTTCAGGTTTAGACAGGAGTGGGGCTGATGATAGGTATGCTTTCAGGTCCTGGAATGCTTTCTCATGCTCTGTCCCCCAGTTGAACTGCTTGTTCTTTCTCAGAAGATCATAGAATGGCTTGCACCTTTCAGAAGATCTGGAGATGAATCTGGTCATTGTGCTACTCTTCCGATCGATTCTGGACATCTTTCGGGTTCTAGGGGGACTGCAAGTTGACTATTGCTGAGATCTGCTCTGGACTAGCCTCTATGCCTCTTTTTGTCACCATATAGCCTAAGAACTTTCCTGCAGTGACACCAAAGGTGCATTTAGTAGGGTTTAATTTCATATTATACTTTTCCAGAATCTCAAACGCCTTTTTCAGGTCCTGGATGTGATCCTCAGCTTTCTTTGACTTCACCACCATATCATCGATGTAGACCTCCATTGTATCTCCAATCTGATCCTTGAACATCATGTTCACCAGCCTTTGATATGTTGCACCTGCATTCTTTAGTCCAAAAGGCATAGCCTTGTAGCAATAGATTCCTCTGCTGGTCATGAATCTTTGTATGCTCTGGTCCGAGGGTGCATCCTGATCTGGTTGAATCCGCTAGCTGCATCCATGAATGTCAGCACCTCATGTCCTGCGGTGGCATCCACCATGGCATCTATGTGTGGTAGTGGAAATGAATCTTTTGGGCACGCCTTGTTCAGGTCTGTATAGTCCACGCATACTCTCCACTTGCCATTCTTTTTCTGGGCCACAACAACATTTGCCAACCAATCTGGGTACATCACTTCTTTAATCATGTCCATGTCCGGCCAATTTACGTACCTCCTGGTTCACAATCTCATTACGTTCTGGTGCAAACTTCCTGCGTTTCTGTTTCACAGGCTTAAAACTTGGGTCAATATTTAACTTGTGTGTAATAACATCAGAACTTATACCAGTCATATCAAAATGGGACCAGGCAAAACAATGCTCTTTCTTCCTCGTAAAGTCAATTAGAAGCAGTCCGATTACCTGCAGAGCGTCAGAACCAACCAGAACCTTCCTGTCAGGTCTTTCTTCAGCCAAAACAATTTCATCTGTCTCCATGCGTGGGACAGGATTCTCAACAGACCTGACAGGCTGCTTTAACTGCTATGCGAGGGACTTACCTGGACTAGGAGGTTTCGTGGTCTGTAACACTCTGTCTTTGTTGTTCTCTCCTCGGCCGATTCTTGTCCCCCACTTTGTTGGTATCTTTATGCACTGGTGGTACGTTAAAGGTACAGCCTTGAGGTTGTGGATCCAGGGTCGCCCTAGGATTACGTTGTATGAGGACAGGCAGTCTATCACGCAGAACTTCTCGAAAGAGGTGACTCATTCCACATAGGTTGGTAGGGTGATCTCTCCCAAGCTGTGCTTTGTCTCTCCACTGAACCCTACCAGGACGCTGGACTTCTTCGTTACATCAGATTCTTTCAGCCCCATAGCTTCCAGCGCCTCCATCATGATGATGTTGACTGAACTGCCTCCATCTACCAGGACTCTTCTGACCATGCAGGTTCCAATCTGGACCTTGATTACCAGTCCATCGTGGTGTGGCCCATGCACTCCTTGTAGGTCTGACTCATCAAACACTATCTCCGGTGGACACGCTTGTCTGGCGGTGGGTGTTGCCTGTTCTCCAGAGCTACACGCTTTGCAGCAGAATATGTTAGTCCACAAATATCTGATCCACCAGAGATGAATTTTACCTCATGGGTTGGTGGTGGTGGAGGAAGATCTCTGGGCTCATCTCGTTCATCTCTGTTCCTTCTGTTTCTGGGCAGGATATCCTTCAGGTGACCATTCTTTAGCAGATGAGCTATTTCCCTCCTGAGAGCTATGCAGTCCTCTGTGGTGTGCCCAATATCAGAATGGTACTCACACCACTTGGTTGTGTCTCGCCTTGGATTTGGCTTCTCACTCGCTTTTGGCCATCTGACTGCTGAGCCCAACTTGTCCAACTTGTTGATCAGGCCTGGAAGATCTACTGAAGCGATTACTCTGGCGGAGGTGGAACCCTGGGTGCATCAGTCTGTTCATCCACGGCGTTTGCCTCCCTCTTGCTTGGTCTCTGATATGGACCAGGCCTGCTGTTGTTGTACCTTTGGGTGGTGACTTTACGTTCACCGCCTTACAGTCCCTGGTAACGTGCCCTGAACTGCTGATCCTCCTCTACCCTGATCTGGGCCAGAGCCTTAGCCTGCACATCCTCAAAAGTAGAACAAGGGTAGCGAGTTAGTTCAACATAAAGATCAGAATCTCTAACCAAACCTTGCCTGAAGGCCTCAATGGCCGTGCCGATGTCACATCTGGGGATAGACACTTTCTCCTTGTTGAAGCGGTGCAAGAAGTCCCTTAGAGACTCGTTCTCGTTCTGGATAACCCGGTACAGATCACTGGTTTGCTTCTCCAACAATCTGCTACTGGCGAACTGGATGTTGAAAAGGTTGATCAGCTCCGCAAAGGACTTGATGGTCTTGATTGGCAGGTTGATATACCTGAAGCCGGACGATCAAGGTTGAACCAAAGCTTTTGCACATGCAGGCCTCTCTCTTCTCTGCTGGGATAGGAACGTTGAACATCCTCTGCCTGTACTGTGCAACATGTTCCAGAGGATCTGCTGTCCCATCATAGAGCTTTAGGTTGGGTGCTGAGTACTTCTTTGGCATCTCCACAATTGCAATGCAGTCGTCAAAGGGGGAATCTGCATAACTCCCTGGTGCTGCCTCTTCAATGGGTGGTGGAAGTCCTGGAACCTTTCGTACCAACTCTGAGAGTTTCTGCATCTCCATCATCATGTATTCCATGACCTGGCCTGCACTTACTCCCTCTGGTGTCTTTGGTTCACCGCCTCCACCTGCACCGTTGTTCTCTTGATCTTCCTCTACATGGAGTGGATCGCCTTTTGTGCCTTTCGACCCTGCAGAAGAGAAAGTAGAGAAGTCAAGTTGTTTGATCACGTCAGAAAATGGTGTACCTGGTGGGATCCTGGATCCTGAGGCTTTCTTCTGTGCAGAGGCCTCCAACTGCTTCTTTAGGCGATCTCGCCTCCTTGACCTTGCAGCCTCAGCCTTAGCATCCTCTGCAGCTTTCTTGGCCTGTTCTGCAACTTGCTTGGCTTGTTGCAACTCCTCCTGGAGCTTCAGCATGGCTTCTGCACTTGTACCTTCCATCTTTCGCGTTGGTTGATCTCGTTGATTGGGAAAATGTTATAGGATTAATAAACTAGTATCCCCACAGACGGCGCCAATCTGTTCGGGGTGATTTTCTCACACGGTTCGTTTAAATGATTGTGGATCTACTAGTACTATCCTTTAAGTTGTACTTTTATTTATGTGATTGAATTTAGACGTAAAGGAAGATGACAAAAACGGAACAAGACACACGAAATGGTTACGTGGGAAAAACCCTTAAATGTTAAGGGAAAAACCACGGGCGCCAAGCCAGGAGAGGTTATGCACTAGTTCTGGTTCAGGAAGTACAGAGTCTGGACCAACTGGTACAGGATACAATAAAGGCGTAAAATAATTATAAAGTGTTTGAGAGTTGCGTAGAGTGTAGTATGCTTGAGTTGTATTATAATTCTGATGCCTTCCTCTTCTGAATTCTACTCCTTTTATAGTACTGCTAGGGTCCAACGTCTCTTTCCTTAGTTGTAGGTAACTTCTTCCCCTTTCTTCTCCAGTAGTCCTATCTTTCAGGCTTCAGTTCAGCTTCTTGACCAAGTCTTCCAACGACTCCCTCTAGGGTTGCTGCCTAGTCTTTGGGCTTTCTTCTTTGGTGTTTACTTCTTTTGTTGGGCTTGGCCCATCTTGACTTTTCCTCTCCTGGCCTGCACCTTTGTTCTGTCTGCCTCTGTGTCAGCCTGCACGCTCGTCCTGGCCGCGATCCTCGCATTCGTCTAGGCCTGGCCCAGGGTTCTGGACCAGCCTGGGTTTTTGGTCCCAACACGTCTCGTGAGGAGGCTACGCGCTTTTTGGTTTTTCTCATAAAAAGTTAGTTTTTTATGAACGTCTCGTGAGGAGGCTACGCGCTTTTTGGTTTTTCTCATAAAAAGTTAGGTTTTTATGAACGTCTCGTGAGGAGGCTACGCGCTTTTTGGTTTTTCTCATAAAAAGTTAGGTTTTTATGAACGTCTCGTGAGGAGGCTACGCGCTTTTTGGTTTTTCTCATAAAAAGTTAGGTTTTTATGAACGTCTCGTGAGGAGGCTACGCGCTTTTTGGTTTTTCTCATAAAAAGTTAGGTTTTTATGAACGTCTCGTGAGGAGGCTACGCGTTTTTTTTTTTTTTTTTTTTTTTTTGGGACTTGTCAAAAGAGGTATATATATATATTTTTTTTTTGCGGGGACTCGTCAAAGAGGTATATTTTTTTTTGCGGGGACTCGTCAAAGAGGTATATTTTGTGGGGACTCGTAAAAGAGGTATATTTTGTGGGGACTCGTAAAAAAGGTATGTTTTGTGGGGACTCGTAAAAGAGGTATATTTTGTGGGACTCGTAAAAGAGGTATATTTTTGTGGTTCGATTTTGATTGTAGTTGTTGGCTTTGTGTGTGACGTCCTAGGCTTCGAATATTTCGTCTTGTTGCAAAAATGCATGTTCGGGTTGTAGCCGGGTCTGAAATCCTTGCGTATTTGCCTGCCAAGTGTACCTGCAAAATGTCGTTAGTCGTAAAAACACACATATATGTCTCGATTGAGACTGACTCGTTTATGACTAAACCTAATGCGAATGCAGAGTTTTGAAATATGCTGTTTAGAAAGTATTTTAGACTCGTAAAAAGACGCTTTTGACATTGTAAAAATGGGAGCTAAAACGACGTTTTGAGACGAAAATTGTGAATGCGAAAATCATGTCTTGTGTTGGGGTGAATTTTTGTGTGATTATCGTGTTTTGTAAATGTGAAAAATTTGAAAAACGGGAGCCGACTACGCAAATCGAGATGACGCGACGGGGCCGTAAACGTCGACTTGAGGTCGGTAAAAATAATGTAGGGTAATAAAAGTTAAAAGTATAGGGTATAGGTGTGTAAGAGTTGTAAGAAATCGAATCAATTTGTGAGGAAATAAAAAGAAAATCGCCTGTAAACTAGCGTTTATGTTTTGTGTTGTATTTCGTTTTGCCAATCTCGGCTATAAAAGGAGGGGTAGGTTAGTTCAAATCACTCATCCTTTCATCTTCCCATTCTCGATATTCCAAGAATATTCAAAATATTTACAGAACGTTTGTCGAAATATGGAGAATTTTGAAGGAAACTTGCGTCGCTGGTGTTCATCCTTGTCGGGGTTGGAGGAGAAGGACTTGAAAGATTGCGGTATCGGGGTACTCCTGGGCCTGAGGCAGGTTCAAATAGAGCCCGAGTTCTTAGATGCTTGTCTCGACTATTGGGACCTAAGTTTTCATGTGTTCCGCTTTCCTGGCGGAGGGGTCTGTCCATTGGTCGAGGAGTTTGGAGCTATTGGTGGCTAAGGGAATCTGGTGTTTGTTTTATTGTGTTGTTGTTAGTATTATGTTCATATTATGTTGTATTTTATTATGTTCGTATTACGTCTATCCTAAACCCGATGTACATGACGGGATTTGTATAAGTATTGTAATATATTGTAGTGTTGTTAGTGTATCTCTAAGGTTGTAGTTATGCTCCTACTTTTGAAAAATCCAAAATGTAACCGTTCTTTTTAAGATTAATAAAAATCAGGTTTTTATTTACGACTTTGCCTCATTTTGCTTATTATTCTGTGTGAAATTCCTTGGCTCTAATTCTTTTTTCAAAGTTTAGAATGTAAGCATGGTTTTTTGTTTTTACGAATTTTTGTATTGACTATTCCCTCGACTTTTTTAAGCTTTGGGTTTGTCGTTTATTGTTGAATGTTGTTCCTTTTACCCTTTGGGTTATGGGACAATTTTGTGATGACTATATCCTCAGCCTTTTTAAGCTTTAGAAGTGTCGTTTTGTGTTGAATGTCGTCCTTTTTACCCTTTAGGTTTAAAAGACGAATTTTTTTGTGGTGACTATGTCGTTGGCCTTTTTAAGCTTTGGACGTGTCATTTTGCGTTGAATATCGTCCTTTTAACCCTTCAGGTTTAAAAGACGAATTTTTGTGTTGACTATGTCCTCGGCCTTTTTAAGCTTTAGACGTGTCATTTTGCGTTGAATATCGGTTGTGCTTTTTGCAAAGCTGCCTACGTATCCATGGAAAATGGAATCAAACCGGCGTAGTTCGGGAATGTATGTTTAGGGGCATACCGGCCCAAGAGTTGTGTTTGCTTTTTTTTTGTGGTGAATGTGCACGTTTAGGGGCATGCCGGCCCATGAATTGTGTTTGGTGGATGCATGTTTAGGGGCATGCCGGCCCATGAAATGCTTTTGATTTTTGTAGAGGGAGTGCACGTTTAGGGGCATGCTGGCCCATGGATTGTGTTTTGCATGGAATGCATGTTTAAGGGCATGCCTGCCCATGAGTTGATCTTTAGAAAATTGTATTTTACAGATACATTGCAAGGGGTTTTTTAAGGGTAGTATTTCTTGAGTTGGTCGAGGTTTGTGGCTAGGTTGAACTCCTGGCCGTCGAGGTCGGTTAGTTTGACTGCTCCGCCTGTGTAGATTTCCTTGACGAGGTAGGGCCCAGCCCAATTAGGCTTGAATTTTCCTCGTGGGTCGATTGGAAGCGGTGCTCGGACTGACTTTAGTACGAGGTCACCCACTTTTATATTTCGCGGCTTGACTCGTTTGTTGAATGCTCGCTGTAGTCGTGCTTGGTACATTCGTACGGTGCTCAGGGAGTGAAGTCGGCGTTCGTCCAGGAGCATGAGTTGTTCGTAGCGTTCACGGGCCCATTCTGCTTCTGGGATACTACTTTCCATTAGTATGCGTAGTGATTGTGTTTCTATTTCCACTGGTTGGACGGCTTCCATGCCGTAGGTGAGGAAATAGGGGGTCATGCCTGTGTAGCAGTATGTTCCCCAGGGGGTTACGAAGGTTGTTTTTGGCATATCGTCTGCTGCCATTTTGATTTGGTTGTATCCTGCATAGCCGTCCATGAATGATAGTAAGGCGTGGTCGGCTGTATTGTCGATTAGAATGTCCATGTGAGGCAGTGGGAAGTCATCTTTTGGGCATGCTTTGTTTAGGTCTCGAAAGTCGGCACATACTCGTATTTTGCCGTTCTTCTTCATAACCGGCGCCATGTTGAAGACCCAGTCAGAGTATTCGATGACTCGGATGAACCCAGCTTGTAGTTGCTTTTCGATCTCTTCTTTGACCATGAGAGACCATTCGGGGTTGATGCGTCGGAGTTTCTGCTTGACAGGTTTGCTACCTTGCTTGATCGGGATGCGGTGCTCAGCTATCTCACGGTCGATGCCGGGCATGTCTTTGTACGACCATGCGAAGACGTCCTTGAATTCTGTGAGGAGCTTGGTGTATGTGGTCCTTTCTTCTGTGCTTAGAGAAGCCCCCAGCTGTAGTTCTCGAGGTTCTTCAGGCGTGCCTATGTTGATGGTTGTTGTGTCTTCAATAATGGGGTCCTGTTCGGGTTTTGAGACAATGCTTGCAATGTATCTATAAAATGCAATGTTATTTTGTTTAAAATTATCGTAATCATTGGAATATGTAGATTTTAAATGAGGCAAAGAGTAACCAAAAACTTTCATGTTATTAATGTTATCAAAAGCGGTTACATTTGAAGATAGCTCAGACGAGGGAGCTTTGGATAACCTTAATGACCCTAGTTCCTTAGCTATATTGATTATATCCGGGGGATAGCCCGGGGGCTTAGTTGGGGTGCATGATTTAAAATGACGACGTGGGAGCCTAAACTTTACGACGGTCTTCGGGGTGTGTTTGCGGTAGGCGAAATAGGCGGCGTGTCCTCGTTTATGATTATTCCCTTGTTCTTCTCTTGAGTAGTCAACCTTGGTGGGAGATTTTGAGGTTCAAGTAATCCCAGAGAAGCTCGGTATGGGCGCCCAGAACGTGTCAGGTAAGCTACTTCGTCATCACTATCCGATAGCCTGATTGGGTATTTGTGACGTAGTTCTCCGTATTTGCCTGGCGGGCGACGGGGTTGGGTCTCCTCTTCCTCGTAGGGTTCATTCTGGAGACACATGCGGATGTCATCATTGTCGGCTTCGTCCTCAGAAGTATTCCAGATGCCGTTGACTTCGTGATCACTTGAGACGATTAGGTTAGAGCAGTCGATGATGGGGTGTGTCCCTATAAATACAGCATGGTTATGCAAAGGATTGAGCTGATTTGAAGGCTTAGGGCTTGGGCTAGGCTTCACAATAGTATTGTCGTCGATCAAGTCCTGAACTATGTTCTTTAGGCGGAAGCATTGCTCGGTGTCATGCCCTTTTCCTCTGTGAAACTCGCAGTATGCGTTTTGATCCCACTCCTTTGATTTCTTATCCGGGGTAGGTTCGCTAGTAGGTCCCAAGAGCTGGAGTACATTGCGACTCACAAGCTTCTGTAATGCTTTTGAGTAAGTCATGTATATTGGATCAAAGTTCCGTCGTGTTCTTATCGAACTAGGACCCGCGGGTGAGTATGATGCTTTTGGCGGAGGCGCGGCAGGCCTTGGTGGTGTTGCAAAAACTTGCGGTGCATCTAGCGTGTCTAGTGCGTTGATAGCATGTATGGGCTCGACCTTGGCAGTGGCCCGAGACGAGCTTCCTTGATATCCGCGACCCGTACTTTTATTCATATCTTCTTTGCGGAGGTCGTCTTCAATGAGTTCACCGACGACGCTGAGTGTTGAGAAGCTGTCGAAGTTCCGTCTGCATCAAGGTGTAGTTGGTATGCAGGGGTGAGATTGTTGACGAACCTGGTGATTAAATCAGTGTCCCTTGGGCGGTTAGGTATTTGGGCACAGAGTTTCTTCCAACGTGTCAGGTACTCGGTAAACCCTTCATTGTCCCTCTGAGTCAGGACCTCCAAAGTACGTAGCGAGACTTGGATGTCGTTGTTGTCCCGGTATTGCAGGTCGAACGCAACTGTTATGTCTTCAAAACTACCAGTCTTGTGTGGTTCTAAAGAATAGAACCATGCTCTGGGTTGCGCGTCGAGTGAGTGTGGGAATAAAGTGGCCCAGGCGGGGAGGTCGACCCTCATGATGGCCATCTTGGCTTTGAAAGCTTTGACATGTACGAGCGGGCTTTCGTGACCCTAGAAAACGGGAAGATCGCTGAGCGCTAGCTTGTCAGGTAACATGGATCTGATATTCTTTGGGATGTGCTCATTCTCTTGGTGGATGGAGTAACCCCTGGAGTTTGTAAGGCGTTCTTCCATGGTTCGAATCCTCTTGGCGTTTCGTTCGGATTCTTCGGCGAGGCGCGCGGCGTTTTTCTCTGCCTCAAATTTTTGCCTGATAGCCATTTGCTCGATCGTTGCGGTGAGGCTAGCTATCCTGTCATTGAGTTGTCGGACTTGCTCGGCAGTTACCTCTGGGGGAGGTGGTGGCGGTCCGGCGAAACCTTCATCGTGTTGAAAGGCCATGACGATTTTTGGTTTTGATTTGGTGTAGGCGCGCTTCTTTGGAGGCGGAGGTGGGTTTAAGTGACGGTTCTTGGTTCGTCGTGTATCCAGTTTTTGTTCAATGGGAGGTTTGTTGCGTATCCCGGGTTTTTCAATGAGTGGACCTGACAAAGTTTTCAAACTTTTAGTGATTCTAAAAGGGAAGAAAAGACTCAATGAAAAATCGCATTCACGACCAAAAGAAGAGCGAAAAGTGTAAAAAGAAAGTGGGTGCATGACTCGACTCGTGTTTTTAGCTTTTGAAAAAGACACGGGAAGCTTTTGAGGTAGGGGCATATTGATACGTCCCTAATCTCGAGGTAGGAAAATTTGTATGATCATAATCAGATTAACCCAGTTTAGCGGTATGTTGCTAGGGGTTTATCATTAGATTATGATAAAAAGGATCAAACCGAAGTAGCGATAGGCTAGTCGATCTGAGGATGTTAAAATTAGGTAAAAGGCGATCACTTGTTCGCCTTTTATGTGTGACTCAGGAAATTAAATCAAAATGACGATAAGTCACTTGATTCAATCATTTAAATCGACGGGTTCGTATCTGAACGAGCCCGCGTTTTTTTGAGAGAAAAAGATCAATTTAAAATCGGGATGACTAATGAGTCACTCGACTTAGAGCTAATTCTAATGTACTAAAAGTTAATTTCGTTTAAAATCTCCGAAATGAATTGACATATTCGGGTTTTTGCTTTGTGAAAAGATTTTTGCAATAAATGTATTATGACGATACGCCAGTCGCATAATTCATTTACGTTTTGAAATAGATCTGGGATATAGTGGTTATCCTGGATCGGTTTTAAATGCAGTGGCGTATTATTTGTCAAACTCAGATGACTATAGGTCAAAGAGCCTAACGGCGTGTTTAAAAAAGTATGACCTTTTTGAAAAAAGTTTGAAAAAGTAATTTCAAAAATGGACGTATTTTAAAAGTATAATGCCTAGGAAATGTTTTTTGCATGCAATGGTTTTGAAAGACGACTATAGTGAGGGTACTATAGCTTCGCACTTGTACATATAAACACAGGTTTTTGGTTTATAGGGTAAGGTTCCCTCCGGCCATTCCCGTAACGTTTAGGTAGGGGCACCCGCAAGACTACACACGTCTTAGGTGTGAATTCAAGACGGGCCCTAGAGCGTTCGAGTTTGACTGGTTACGATCGTTTGTACGGATGCCGTACTTGTAATCGTGGAGGGGTGAGAGAACAGTGTGTCCAGAGTTACCTCGCTTATGAAGCGAAAGTTACTAGGGGCCGTTCCTCAAAGGGTGTGGTTTGAATCAGGAGGATTCGACTCAACGTACTTTTGCCCAAATATCGAAAGCGTAAATGTTTTCAAAGTTTCAAGCTTCACTTCTTTATGTTTTTAAAATAAAAGAAAAACTAGTTTTTCAAAAATAATAAAAATCATGCTCGTCCCCAGCGGAGTCCCAGCTGAAGGTACCGGGAAAGAAACCTATCGACGCCCTGCGCTAGTCCTCGCCCGTCTTGGCGTCGGGAAGCGGAATGCGCCTCGCAGGAAAAAGTGCGAAGTTTTGAGAAAATGGGGGAGATCATTGCATGAATTTGTGATCAAAAAAGAAAAGTAGAAAATCCTTTTTGAAAATGTGTTTTTCGGAGTCGCCACCAAATATTAAAGGAATTTGGAACCTATTCAACGCGTCTTAAAATATAAGACACGAGTGTCTCAGATTTCAAGATGCGTCGATATCTATCAATCTGAGGTTTGAAACCAGAGAAGGGATTCGGAGTGAGGTTACTTTTCAAAAGTTTTGACAAAAATGTGTTTTGAAAACTGAAATCAAAAAGCCTACGTAAAAGTAGTCTCTACTAATTTGAAAACATTTACTTAATTTCGATATTTGGGCTAAAATGACGCTACGTACAAGTGCGAATATATATGACTCGATAAAAATGCATAAATAATGTAAATAGTCAAAATAATGACTTTTCTATGGGAAATGTACGTTTAAATAATAATTTATTGATTAAATTATTACCATAAACGTTATTTTCCGACCTTGTATTTGACTCTAGGAATTTGTGAAAACCCTCAGTTTTGACATGCTAAAAAGACTCTATGAAACGGTACAATTTAGTGTTGGATCCGTGATTCTAGTCGTTATTTAATGCATGAATGAGGACTTGCATAATTATAAAAGTGACGTCGGTTTGCTTTAGTGATAATGAGTCGTTATTTATGCGATATTGGCGGGGTTTAGACGGATTATGAATCCGAATTGCTACAACCGTATTACGAATACGGCTTCGCTAATGCCAATATCGGGTTGGGGTTAATGTAACCCCTTTGACCGAGTCTCAAAACGTTCCAAAGCGTAGGTAAAATGTTTACCTTTCGAAAATGCAAAGACGGTATTTTTGAGTGGATTTTGTGAGTGTGTTAATGTGTTTTGTAAAACCGAGTTGTTAAGAGGTATTATTGTGTTTTGGAATGAATGTGAGGGTGGGTATTTATAGAGTTTGGCTGGTTTATGCGTAGACAAAAACTTAATCGCTTTGTGTCTGGTAATTTAATTTCATCTGGGCTGTATTTTGTAGGAAAAACAAAAAAGGCTGCACACCAAAACAAAAACTTAATCGCCTGTTGACAGGCGTTTAAGTTTTTAATCGCCTGTCAACTGGCGATTTGTATTTTGTTTTGGTGTGCTGTTTTAGCCGCCTTTTAGTTTTGGACGTATGATTAAGTAATGATTATGTTTTGTGGGTTGTTTACTTATGGGTTAAGTCTTTGTTCAGTTTTGGTCCGAATTTCGGTTTTCGTGTTTCGGTTTTTGTCGTGTTTTTCGGTTTTGGCTTGAAATAAAATAATATTAGGTTATATTATTTTACAGTATTGTAGAGTCTATTTTTGTGAAAATGTGACACGGGACGCACTTTGGCCCGTTTTGAGTGTTGTGTTAGTGTGCGTTTTTGGGTCGTTTTTGTAAGTTTGGGCCGTTTTGTAGCTAGTTGGGCTGTTTTTGTGGCTTGGCTTAATAAGACGTTCCTATATTGTGCTCGTGTTACGCTCATAATGACTAAAATTGACATTCATTTTCATGATTATGCAAATCCAAATTAATACGCTAAAAATGACTAATACGTTTTAGACACTTTTGTACCGTTTCGACTCTCTTAAAAGCATGCATGAAAGTCCTTTTCATCATCGGGTTTGTTTTTTGGGGGGTACGGATACGGGTATCTACATTATCACAATAAATAGTGATTGGATCTGCGGCACTAAGGACTACTCTTAGTCCATCCAAGAACTGCCGAATCCATATAGCTTCCTTAGCAGCTTCCGAAGCTGCCAAATATTCAGCTTCTGTTGTAGAATCCGCAGTGACACTTTGCTTGAAACTTTTTCAGCAAATAGCACCCCCATTTAACATAAAGACATAGCCGGATTGGGATTTCGAATTATCCCCATTGGTTTGGAAACTTGCATCCGTGTAACCCTTTACACGCAGCTCAAGTTCTCCTCCAAACACTAGAAACGAATCCTTAGTTCTTCTCAAGTACTTAAGGATGTTCTTTATGGCTATCCAGTGACTCTCACTGGAATTGGCTTAATACCGACTCGTCATGCTCAAAGCGAAAGCGACATCGGGACGAGTGCACATTATAGCATACATGATTGATCCTGCAGCGGAAGCATAAGGGATCAATTTCATACGTTCAATTTCCGCAGGAGTCGTAGGACATTGAGATTTCTTCAATGTCATTCCTACACTCATCGGAAAAAAGCCTCTCTTGGAGTCTTTCATATTGAACCTATCAAGAATCTTATCAATATAAGTTTCTTGACTCAATGCTAGTATCCTCTTGGATCTATCTCTATAGATCCGGATACCCAAGATGCGTTGTGCCTCTCCCAAGTCCTTCATTTGGAAATGGTTTCCCAATTCCACCTTTACCGAATTTAGACTTGGAACATCATTTCCAATTAGTAGTATGTCATCCACATACAAGACAAGGAAGGTCACCTTGCTCCCACTAAACTTCATGTATAAACAAGGTTCCTCGACACTTGGAGCGAAACCCTTTTGTTTTATAACATGATCGAATCTGTGATTCCAATCTCCTCGATGCTTGCTTAAGACCATAAATGGATCTCTTAAAGCTTGCATACTTTCTTAGGGTTGGATATGTCTACAAAACCTTCAGGTTGTGTCATAAACACTTCCTCTTCTAGAATCTCATTCAAGAAGGCGGTTTTTACATCCATTTGCCATATTTCATAGTCATGAAATGCGGCAACCGCTAAGATTATCCTTATGGATCGAAGCATAGCAACCGGTGCAAAGGTTTCATCATAATGAATACCTTGGACTTGTGAAAAGCCCTTTGCCACCAATCTAGCTTTGTAAACATCAATATGTTTATCTATGCCGAGTTTGATTTTGAATATTCATTTACACTGAAGGGGTCGCACTCCTTCAGGTAAATCTACCAAGTCCCTAACTTGGTTCTCGTACATAGAATCCATTTCGGATTTCATGGCCTCAAGCCATTGTTCGGAGTTGGGGCTACTAATAGCCGCCTTGTAGGTTGAGGGTTCGTTGCTTTCGAATAACAACAAATCACCCTCCTCCTCGATGTTACCGAGGTAGCGGTCAGGTTGATGACTAATTCTTCATGACCTCCTAGGGATTACAACCGCTTCAGAAGACGAGGGAACGGTTTCCTCAATTTCCGCTTCAGTTTGTGGCTCTTGAACTTGATGCTCTTAAACTTCATCAAGTTCAAATTTTCTCCCACTCTGTCTATTAGAAATATATTCATTTTCTAAAAAGACAGCATCACGAGCCACAAACTCTTTGTTCTCGTGAGGGTTGTAGAAGTAATGACCACAAGTTTCCTTAGGATAACCTACAAATAGGGAACCTTTTGATGAGGCTAAAGTCGTGTCACCTCAATCAAAATAACCTAAGGTCAACTAACTGGGTAGTTAGTGGCAGTAGGGTCGAATCCTCAGAGAGACAGATGAAGTCAATGGGTTGCTAAGCTAAGGTAGGTCAGTCTCAAGGTATGAGAAAGGATTTGGTTGAACTATAAACTAAGGGTAGACTAAAATCAAAGGTTTAAAAGATGATAAGGGAGAAATCTAGGGTCACAGGTTCACGATGATTTCAACTAAGGTTGTCGCTGAATAAGGATACTAATGGTGGTTCGTGTTAATGGATTAGGACAAGTCCTCTCGGATCAAAGTCAATCCTAAAGCTCGACTAACGGGCTCTCGCTACGTATTAGTTTCGCTCTACTAACTCTCACACAAGGCTCACCTTAACCCGGCTTTCGATCTTAGGTTTCGGCTTCCTAGGTCAACACAATCGATCGTGGCCTTTGATCAATTGAGTGAGGAATTAGAGCATGAGATTAGATTAACAACAAGCAACCAAAAGATAACCAAAATGTAAACTAAAGCAAAGAATCAATCATCGATCCCCATAGAACCCTAGGATGAGATTAGCTATGCATAATTGGGGATGAATTCAAAGCAACACAATAATAATAACAAAACATAATGAATGAAAAGCAATTGAAATCAAACCTTGAAATAATCTTGAATTACAATGTAAAAGATCGGAACTTGCAAAGAGAATTCTATCTAAACTTAAGAGTTATGAGAGAGTTTAAAGGGAGAAAAGCTATTCTAATTCTAATCTGAAAATATAATCTAAAGCATGAATGAAAAACCCTAACTCGAGCTCTATTTATAGGCCACGAGCATCCGGAGAAACAGGGCATTGAAACCTATCGGTTCGGGGGGTGAACCGATCGGTTCAGGGTGGGAACCGATCGGTTCAGTGTGGAACCGAGCGGTTCTTAGGGCATCGCAGACACAAAGAACTTTAAGCCTTGTTTCAGGTAAATTTAACCTATAGGTTTGCTCAACCTATAGGTTTGGCGTCCCAACTTGTCGTATTGACTCAGAATCGACTCTCTAAGCCAGTCTTGACGTCACGATACTCGATAATGCTCCAATTCACTCAGGTTTTAGCTCAGGACCGCCAAAACCTGCAAAATACACACGAGGAACAACAGTATCGCAATATAAAGCAAATAGCTACTAATATACTAATGAAATCAAGTAAGCGCGAGCTAAATGCAACTAAGACAGGGGCATATAAGCGATATAAATGACATGTATCAAACTCCCCCAAACCAAACCCTTGCTTGTCCTCAAGCAAACATCATCGGAGAAAATCAAAGCTTAGCTAGTTAATCACGTTAGCATCTCGAAGTGGACGACCTATGCACATAAACATACAAGCTACAGTCTATTTCACCAAAACTAGAGCACAAGTCTCAACCATTCACACCAACATCATATTGCTAGCTTCTAACGCTTTCGCAAAAATTCAACTTTACGACAAACGGATTCAAGCAAGGCCAACCACGCATACCACTTCCATTCAACCATTCATACCACATCATTCCATTTTGCATCTTTTCTTTTCTTTCTCTTTTTTTTTTCTTTTGCAAATGTGGAGCATCCCTCGTATGTAATACCGTTTAGCTTGACATTCACTCGGTAAAGATCGCGCTCGGGTACACATATTTCCTTAAGGGTTACATCATTGCTCATACTCTCAGTCGCAGCCAAATTCATGGCCACTGTGGTTACTCAAATCAATGAGTCCCCTCAAAGAGCATCGAAGCATTGCTCCAACACTAAATGATCTTTCCAAACAAACCACATACCAACATACCAAACATTCCACAAACCAATGCCTTACTCGAATGCCAATATCGAAAGCAAACAAACGAAAAGCGATAAGAATTAAGCAAATACAAGTGGGCTAGTGTTTGAGGCTCGCAATCTAATTCTAGGAAGCAAACGTATAGTGCAAGCTACGACGATAGATAATCGACTCGGAGATACTAAAGATCAAAACAGTACACTAATCAATTCCCCAAACTGGACAAGTCAAGCAGAAAAAGGTTGGATTTTTCGAAAATTTTTAATTTTTAGGGTTTTTATGTAAATAAAGCACACAAAGAAGAAAACGCAAACAAGAAGCGCGCAAGTGCTTTCCTCCCCCAAACCAGAACTACACATTGTCCTCAATGTGAGCTAAATGCACAGATAAGCAAGTAAAGCAGAGGACACTAAGCATACGGGGGAGAAATAAAAGCGAGGAAGTGAGGGAAAAAGAGTAAGAAAGCTCACATGCTCGTGAAGGAGCTCCCCCAAACCGAAGTAAAGCGTGGAGTGCGGCTACTGATCCACAAATTTGCATCCAATTCAGTCCAGCTGTGAGGTACTTCGGAGTAGCACGCAAGAAAAGGTGTAGGCCGATTAGCATAGGGGCCGACCAAGGTCACTAAGGACGCAGAGTCCTTAAGTACCTGCGTGCTAAAACAATCATAAAATCCCTCATCCTCACGCGCTCAAAAGCAGACTAAGAAAATGTCAATGTCAAAAGCAAACCAAAACCAAAACAAAGTACAACAAATTACAAAATGTCATCGGGTTGCCTCCCGGATAGCGCTGGTTTATAATGGTCCCGCACGACCGTCGTCAAGCTCATCAAATCATGGCAAATCGGGCCAAGGACGTTGGCCACTAGCAAAACCTTCACTTGGCGAAGTAGCAGATGATCGCCAAAAAACTCGACCGTCTCGCGGAAGAGCAGCATAATCCATCACGCAGGGGACTCCGTCACGAAAGGGCTCGCCATAACAGCTTCGTGCGCCGCGCACCGCAGACCGTGAGTCTCCATCTTCAAACAGCTCACCATATCGCCCCCGTGCTCCAGGCATCGTAGACCTTGGGACGCCACCTCCATCGCCAGGATCATAGACATCCGCCCTCGTAGCCTTCCTTTCCCCCAAACCAGAATCAAAGCCACCCTGCGTAAGACCTGCACAAGACAAAGCAGAAGAAACATCCTCCAAAGAGTCTCCAGTAGAGTGAGACGGAGGGGCAAGGTCAATAACAGCAGCAGACGCAGGCTGCATAGGGGAGCGAGGGAGACTAGACTTAGTGTATGTAAGCTTTTCCCCTCCCACCGAGAATGTCAGGGTCTTATTCCCCACATCGATAACTGCACCAGCAGTGTGCAGAAAAGGTCTCCCTAGAATGATCGGGATGTGGGGGTCCTCGGGAATGTCTAGGACCACGAAGTCGACGGGTATGTAAAACTTCCCTATCTTGACCGGGACGTCCTCAAGGATACCTAAGGGTCTCTGGACACTACGGTCTGCCATCTGTAAGGTCATGGAGGTAACTCCTAGCTTAGTCATATTAAGTTTTTGACAGATGGAATAGGGAAGGATACTCACACTAGCCCCTAGGTCGCATAAGGCGTTCTGCACGACATATTTCCCTATAGAACAAGGGATGGAAAAGGTCCCGGGGTCACTCAGCTTCGGGGGCAAACTACGTTACCCTGCAAAAGAGCACTACCCTCCCCCACAAAAGACACAGTCTCGGTCACATCAATCGAACGCTTCTTAGTTATGACCTCCTTAAGAAACTTAGCATATGCAGGAATCTGTTTAACTAGATCAATGAAAGGAATATTCACCTGCAATTGTTTAAGAATCTCAAAGAACTTACCGAGCTGGGGGTCCACGTTAGCCGGACGTACACGACTCGGAAAAGGAAGCCTGATTTGAATCTCCGGCGCCTTGTCCTTAACAGCATCATCCACGGGTTGCTGTCGCGGTGCTGACCTCGGTTCACACGGCCTGACCGTGTGTTCTGCTGCATTCTTGTCCTCCTCTTCCGGATGCTTCGGGGCATCATAAACTGTACCACTACGCAGAGTAATAGCACATGCAGTATCGTGAGAAGGGTTAGGAGGATTACCTTGGGAGGGTAGGGTACCCGGCTGTCGTGACGCTTGCGAAGCGGCGAGCTGCGCCACTTGATTCTCCAACAATTTGATCGCAGCGTCCTTAGCTTGGCCATCCTTTTGCATCTGCTGCAACATCATCTCTTGTGACTTCTGCACGGCCATTGTCACCTGTGACATTTGCACCATCATGGCCTTCATCTCGGCCATAGGATCGGGTCCCGGGGTAGTAGGTGGTGGTGTGTAGGGTGGTTTTTGGTAGTTGGGTGGAGGTGGTTGGTAGTTTTTGTGAGGAGGGACGTAGGGTTGGTTTTGTGGATGTGGGGGAGTTGGGTTCAACACGTTTTGGTTACGATAAGATAAAAGCGAGCGATCGTAACCGGGTTGGTTTTGGTAGGGCAGGTTTTGAGGATAGGACTGATAAGCATAAACCTGCTCTTGGGGTGCAGCATACCCCGTGGAATAACCCATGTCGTGCCCCGCAACAGCGTTCACATGAGCGCTAGAAGAACCCCCACCATTCATCCTACTAATCTGCGCTGTCAGCGCAGCAACCTGACTCGTGAGCGCACTAATACTCTCCTTATCACGGTCATTGTGCGCGGACCGTGAATTACCCCGTGGCTGCCCAAATTGAGATGAATGCATTGCCATCTCCTCAATCAAACCCCAAGCTTTGTCGTCATCGACGTTATTAGCAAAACGTCCCTCCGCAGCAGAATCAAGGATAGCCCGGCTCTCAGCATACAACCCGTTGTAGAATGTCATGATTACAAGCCAATCATTTAACCCGTGGTGAGGACAATCGCGGATAAGCTTCTTGTATCGCTCCCAAGCTTCAGCAAATGACTCATCGAACGTTTGTTTGAAGCCTTGGATTTGACTCCTCATGTGATTAGTACGCTCGGGAGGGTAGAACTTAGAGTAAAAAGCAAGAGCCAACCCGCTCCAATCAGTGATACCTGCAGCTAACTTGTCGAGGTCCGTGATCCACTCACGAGCTCGATCTTTCAGCGAGAAAGGGAACAACATTTCCCTTATTTGTTATTGGGTGATCCCGGCTTGCTTTATTGTAGAGCAGTAATCGGTAAACACTTGCATATGCCGACCAGGATCCTCGGTGGGATAGCCACCAAACTGGTTCCGCTCCACCAAAGTAAGAAAGGCGGGACGGATTTCAAAGTTGCCCTGCAGAGTAGCGGGCATCGTGAATCCATTCGGAATGGATTCCGTCTTAGGAAGCGAGTGATCAGCTAGTTTAGGCATAGTCACGCGCGGTGGAGAAGAAACTGGAGTAATAGGTGGTGTGTCCTCTTCGTAGGACGATTGCGCTGCACTAGACTCCGAATGCCACGCTTCCTCAAAATCAAGATCGATTAATTTACGTGCTTCCTTACGTAGCCTGTGGAGTGCTCGCTCAGGTTCAGGCTCAAATGGAACTAAACCTGTAGGTGACCTGTGCATAAACAAAACTACAAGCAAACGATAAGAAACGGTCTCAAGGAACTAGGTTCCTTGAGACAAGGGAGAAAAACCTAACAAAAACTAAGCAAACACTAACTAGCTAACCGTCTCCCCGGCAACGGCGCCAAAATTGATGAGGCTAAAGTCGTGTCACCTCAATCAAAATAACCTAAGGTCAACTAACTGGGTAGTTAGTGGCAGTAGGGTCGAATCCTCAGAGAGACAGATGAAGTCAATGGGTTGCTAAGCTAAGGCAGGTCAGTCTCAAGGTATGAGAAAGGATTTGGTTGAACTATAAACTAAGGGTAGACTAAAATCAAAGGTTTAAAAGATGATAAGGGAGAAATCTAGGGTCACAGGTTCACGATGATTTCAACTAAGGTTGTCGCTGAATAAGGATACTAATGGTGGTTCGTGTTAATGGATTAGGACAAGTCCTCTCGGATCAAAGTCAATCCTAAAGCTCGACTAACGGGCTCTCGCTACGTATTAGTTTCGCTCTACTAACTCTCACACAAGGCTCACCTTAACCCGGCTTTCGATCTTAGGTTTCGGCTTCCTAGGTCAACACAATCGATCGTGGCCTTTGATCAATTGAGTGAGGAATTAGAGCATGAGATTAGATTAACAACAAGCAACCAAAAGATAACCAAAAACAGAAACTAAACCAAAGAATCAATCATCGATCCCCATAGAACCCTAGGATGAGATTAGCTATGCATAATTGGGGATGAATTCAAAGCAACACAATAATAATAACAAAACATAATGAATGAAAAGCAATTGAAATCAAACCTTGAAATAATCTTGAATTACAATGTAAAAGATCGGAACTTGCAAAGAGAATTCAATCTAAACTTAAGAGTTATGAGAGAGTTTAAAGGGAGAAAAGCTATTCTAATTCTAATCTGAAAATATAATCTAAAGCATGAATGAAAAACCCTAACTCGAGCTCTATTTATAGGCCACGAGCATCCGGAGAAACAGGGCATTGAAACCTATCGGTTCGGGGGGTGAACCGATCGGTTCAGGGTGGGAACCGATCGGTTCAGTGTGGAACCGAGCGGTTCTTAGGGCATCAGCAGATTACAGCAACTTTAAGCCTTGTTTCGTGTACCCGGAACCTATAGGTTTGCTCTGAACCTATAGGTTTGACGTCCCAACTTGTCGTATTGACTCCGAATCGACTCTCGGGCTTCGTCTTGACGTCACGATACTCGATAATGCTCCAATTCACTCAGGTTTTAGCTCAGGACCGCCAAAACCTGCAAAATACACACGAGGAACAACAGTATCGCAATATAAAGCAAATAGCTACTAATATACTAATGAAATCAAGTAAGCGCGAGCTAAATGCAACTAAGACAGGGGCATATAAGCGATATAAATGACATGTATCACCTTTCCCGTCCATATCTCATATGGAGTCTTGTTGGCTGCTTTAGTCGGACTTTGATTTAGTAAGAATGCGGCAGACAGTAGCGCAAAGCCCCAAAAAGATCCAGGAAGCTCACTTTGACTCATCATAGACCGAACCATATCTCATAAAGTTCGGTTTCTCCTTTCTGCAACACCATTCATCTGTGGTGTGCCCGGAGGAGTCCATTGTGATATTATACCACAATTTTTAAGATGTGAATCAAAACTCATTACTTAGATATTCACCACCACGATCCGATCGTAGTGCTTTTATCTTCTTATCAAATTGGTTCTTAACCTGATTTTGAAATTCTTTAAATTTCTCAAAAGTATCACTTTTATGCCTTATTAAGTAGACATAACCATATCTACTTAAGTCATTGGTAAAAGTAATGAAGTAATGATATCCTCCTCTAGCAGTGATGTTTAATGGACCACATACATCGGTATGTATGAGTCCTAAAACCTCACTTGCTCGTGTCCCTTTACCGCTAAAGGGTTGATGAGTCATCTTGCTTAAAAGGCAAGCTTCGCATGTACCATATGATTCGCAATCAAATGGTTTGAGAACCTTGGTCTCAACAAGTCTCTTTATGCGTCTATCGTTTATTTGACCTAAACGACAATGCCAAAGGTAGGATTTGTTTGATTCATTCGTTTTGAGCCTCTTGTTCTCTATATGATAAACATCATTGACATCATTCAAAACATAAATACCTTCGATTGAAATGGCTTCACCATAAACCATTTCATTAAATGAAAAAGTACAACGGTTGTTCTTAATCATGAAACAAAAGCCTTCCGCATCTAACACGGAGACGGAGATAATGTTTTTCGTTAGAGTTGGTACAAAATAACAGTATTTAAATACAACTCTAAGCCACTAGCTAGAGCGAGTACATAGGTTCTCACGGAAACGGCCGCTACTCTAGCTCCATTACCCATGCGGAGATCTACATCACCCTTGGCTAGTGCCCGCACGTTTCTCATCCCTTGCAAGTGATTGCAAAGGTGAGATCCACATCCGGTATCCAATACCCATGTAGAAATGCAAGCATGATTTATGTCAATCATATAAAGACTAGAAGGAACAATATCTTTGGATGTCGCACATCCATCATTCTTTTCCTTCAAGACTTTGGGACAATTGCGCTTCCAACGACCAGGTTTGGGCTTGCTATTCTCAATAGCCTTCCCCTTACCCTAATCTTCCTTGAACCGAGCTTCATTAGCTCCCTCCCCTTTCTTGACCCCAATGTTTATGTTCTTCAATCTCATTGAAAGAACATCTTTTCTCTCAATCTCATTCACTTTGATGTTCTCTTGGTTGAAGCACATCGTCGTCACTCTAGTGAATATCTCATATGCACTTTGTGAGTAACGAAGCGAAGTTTGAGAGTAGGTGACATTGACCAAATCAACATATTTTAAAGTCATTGTCCACCTTTAGGTGCTCATCGTAGGCGGCTCTTGCCGCCGCGGTGGCCCTAAGTTTGGGTTCGGCGGGAGGTTGTTCGGTAAGGTACTTAAGCACATTGTCGGATTGAGTGGCGCCCCTTATAGTCGAATCCCATTCGAGAAGGTTGCTACCGTCATCTTTTTAGGATACATTTATCCATCACGGTTCTCAACCATGAATATATACCCAAAATGGGTGCGGGAGTTGAGATTGTCATTGCGATTTCAAATAAATAATTCTACAACAAATATGAGGAAATTAACATTCATTGTACATTAATGACATTTGCTAAAACTCTTTTTAAAACAAACGTCCATTTATATAATGATCTCCCACGAAATTATATAAATGATTCCAAGACTCGTTTTTTCATATAAAATTAGACATCTCATGTTTCCTTTTATATAAAAACGATAAGTCAACACTTGACTAATTCTACACTAGAATGCTTGGTTGATGATTTTCTTATAAAATGCATCCATTAGCCCCAAATAACTCTTATTTGGTTGAGTCCAAACCAAATTAGCATGGGACTTACTCCCACTACTTACCCATGGTAACAAGGTTCCACGTTGCGGAGGTCCTCACGAACATGGGGTTCATAGTTGCTACATTTGGAAAGGCTTTATCTCAATTCATTTGTTTAAATAATGTGGGTGATCTTGTCAATTTTAGTCATAAAATTCTTTATAAGTGAACTAATTTTAAGAATCGCGACCTAAATCGACAATCATAGTGGGATATCGATGGCATGCATGGCGATTTTGGCATGTGTGCGGAAAATAAGCAAACAAACAAGCATGATAAAGCAAGCATAAACCTAGTATGGCCACCTAAAAGTAATTAAATACAAGGAGTTACAAATTGGAAACCAACTTCTTTGGTCCCTCTTCATATGGACTTCATCCAAGCTCCTCCTTGCAAGCTTTAGAACACTTCTAAGGCTCCATGTCGATCTCCATCACCGGTCTTCGATTTACAAATAGTTACAAGTATGATTTACAAATGAATACATAGCAATCCTATTATACATTTATAAATGAAATCTAATATATATATATAAAGCAGAAACCATGGTCTCTATGGTCGACATTTGTCACAATATAATTGGTCTAAAAAAATAATATTAGTATTATTTATAATTCTACTATTGCTAGGATTTTAGATAAAAAAATATTAACATATGTAACTTAAAATATAAAACTAAATCTACAATTGAAATCTTTACTATATTAGAACTTTCCAAAAAAAAAAACTTAATTGAAGATGTTTTTAATTGAGAAGAAAAATAATAATTTCTAAACAAACAATTATATGACACATAATTACCTTATTTTATTTTTAGGTAAGTCCCCATCCCTTTTTGTATATATATACATCAAAAACTTTAGCTAGATCTTTTTAGGTACGTACTATGTTAAATAGTTTTACTTTATTATGTTTTAATTATGATTACAATTTGTGTTAAATTTATTTTTTACGGTGTATTTGATAAGAGTGTTTAAAATTTGAATATTTTTATTTCTTAATTGCTATGTTTGATACTTAAACATAGCTTGATTAAATTACTGCTGATTTTTTTTCTTTCTAAGTTGTAGATTTATATTTTACGTTCAAGATTTGAAGTTTTTTATTGAACAAACTTGATTATAACCCAATAGAAAAACTAATGAATATGTAACATGAAAGGTAAGAATATGTAACATGAAAGGTAAAAGTGATGTGCAATATCTTTCGATTATCTTATTTTTAAATCAAGTTATTAGATATGGTTGTATAATAATATTTGTAATGCTTAATGCGTAATCTTTTAGTTAGTTTAATAGTATTAAGTTTTGATTTGATTGTTAATCTCAATTTTGTATAAGAACATCTGCTAATTAAGGAAAAAAAACAAAAAAAAAACATGTTTAGTATAGTGATAGGGTAAAGTTTGATTTAATGACAAAATTCCAATTTCTTTATTACCCCATTTTAACGTAACAAAAAGAGAATATATGTAATTAACAAAAAAAACAAAAAAAAACAAAAAAAAAGAAAAAAAAAAAGAAGATGGTGTAGTATAATTAACATATGTAATCTAAAATATAATACTAAATTTACAATTGGAATCCTTAAAATTGTAGGATAGCAAAATTGAAGAATACATATTTTGCCTTAAATATATTGGATTAAATATTCAAGTTAAGGGAAAAAAATATAAGTAAGTTATATTTTAAAATATTAAAAAAAAAAAAAAAAAAGAGCAAAAGAAATATGGTAATTCATAGAATTTTAAAAAGTCAAATAATATTTGATTTAATAAATAAGCTAAAGGAAAAAAAAATAGTATTAGGTAAGTATTATAAAATATAATTAGCAAATAAACGAAAAAAAAAAATGATAAATCATAGATTTTAGAAAATAATCATATTAAATACGATAAAAGCCGAAAAGAACATGGCCTTAGTATTTATATTTTAGAAATTTTGTCATATTAAATATCATAGAAAATTATATCATAATTGGTAAATATATAAACTAGAAAAAATATATAAAAATTACATTTTATACTTATTTTTAAATCTTAATAATAATGATAGATAGGCCGGACGGGGACGGGCACGCCAACTAGTAATATTGAAATTCTAAAAACATAATAATAAAAATAGATTATACTAAGTAGAGAATATTTTGTATGTTATGAATTCAAAGTAGAGAATATTTTGTTGATTATAATAATAGATGTGATATCTTATTTTTTTAGGCATTATAGTTTGGCGGGAAAAATTTGCTTAGATGGTTTTTGTTATATATAATTAATATAGATAACAGTGCAATATGTTCGAAAAACTTGATTACGGTGAAATCTAATATATATATATATATACAATTAACCATAGTCTCTATGGTGAAATAATTGTCACAATATAATTGGTAGAAAAAACTTTAATATTTTTATATATATATAGTTGGAAACAATTAGTTATTCTATAACTAATATATTTCTAGATGAAAATAGCCAAATAATTAATATATCAAATCAAAAATATTATACTAAATCTACAATTTAAATCCTTATGATATTATGATACCAAAATTGAAAAATACATATTGTTTCCTTAAATATATTTTATTAATTACTCCGTAATAAATAAGTTAAGGAAAATAATGAACAAAATAATATAATTTATGTTATGTTTTAAAACATAAAGAACAAAAACATAAATAGATATGGTAAGTCATAAAATTTTAGGAAGTATAATAATTGTCACTTTTTTAATAAACAAAAATATATGTTAATTTATAATTAGTGGTAATAACAGTGTGGGTAGTGAATGCAATTGTATAAGTTAAATTTCTAATAAAGTGGGTAGTGAAATTGATAGTAATAACACTATAACTGACTATAATAGTAATTAACAATAGTAATTAACAATAGTAACAGCAATAATAGTGAAAGTAATAATAAGAACAAGAATAATTAAATTAATAGTATTAACTATTGAAATTGAAATTATATCTTTATGAGTCGATAGATAAATTTTGTAAATACTCATGTTTCCAATAAAATACAAATTGAGGAATACTTTTGAATTTTTTATATAAAATTAGTATACATATTTTAGAAATTCAATATATTAAATATTTAAATTAAATTGTACGGAGTATTATAATTGGTAAAATATATAATTAGACAAATATATAAAATTAAACATAGTTTTTTATATAAGAATAAATTTATAAGATAATGACAGATGGCCCGGGCGGGGCCGGGCATGCAAACTAGTAAACTATTAAATTACAAACCGGCGATACGAGATCGCATTTAATTACAAGCCCACACGATATTCCCTTACATTACGGGTAATATCGGTAAAAGTATAACAACACTATGGCCATACTAGTAAAAATAAACATTCATTCAACAATAAACATTCATCCAAACATGCATAATGAATAGTTTATAAATAAAAACATGCCAAAATCGCCCTAAACAATAATCGCATTAATTTGTTTTAAACCGATCTCATTTTTAATCGATTAATCTCATATTAATCAATAATGCTTAAAACACCTTTTAAGCTTGAACTAAAACTTCTAAACTAATTTAGAACACTCAAAATTAGTTTTCACTAATTCATGGTGATTTTAGTTCATAAACTTGGTCATTTGCTAATTAGATGTACTTTAATCATAACTTTTTATAAATAAATCTTTATAAAATCAAAATAAAATAAAATAAAATCATTTTTATTTTGAAAAAATTTTGTATATTCTGGAACACTTCCAAAATATCAGAAAAGAAAAGCTTGGTCAAAAAATTTTACGAATTATATTTATAATAAAATAACATACGATTTCATCGATTTTATCTCATAAAATCAAGAAAACGTCCAAAACAGTGAGGAAAAAACCCAAATTTATACAAGAGCATCCACATAATGTATAAAAACAGTGGTATAAAATTTATGTCCAGAAAACAAATATTACTATATATTCGACATTAACATTCATTTTATACCAATTTTTATCAAATAAATGAATAAATATTCAAAACTCAAGATATGACTTTGAAAATTTACATGCAGAAAGTATAAATATGAAGTATCATTGTGTAAAAATTTCGTGACCAGATTCCAACTATAACTATTTATAATATTTATTTTAGCCAAAAACACACTTTTTGACTCGATTTTGTATAAAAATCATTTTAATTAGCAAACAAATTTCAAAAATTACGAAATTTGACTAGTAACTTCATGAGACCAGAAAATTTTCATGCTATAAAAATCTCCTGTTAAAACCATTTTTAACACCATTTTCGGATTTTATGTTATTTATTCTCAATAAATACATAAAACTCCATAAACAACAAAATAAATTTGTAACTACAAGCCATGGCTCTGATACCACTTGTAGGGATCGGATCCCATTCACTAATCCAATATTAGTGTAAATCAAATTACTCTAATTTGATGAGCAAGATCTATGTAGTTACAAATAGACTTTGTTACAAGTTTATAGAAATTTATACCTTCTTACAAGGAATAAAATGGGCACAAAACTAGAACTCCTTTCTAGTTTTGTTTCTTGAGCTATCAATATGGATTATCCTCCAAACCCGAGTTTCCAAAATAGGAAACCTCCTCTTAGTTGCACCCAAGAACTACACCAAAATTAATAAGGATTTTGATCTAGAAATCACTTAGTAAACACTTGATATTATGTGAATATATCATTATTACTAACACTTAGTAATATGTTATTTATTAGAACTAGTTTTCTAATGTATTTAGAGAGAAGTTGGAGGATTTAGAGAGTAGAGAATGCTTGCATGCTTTTGTTTCTCTAGCCTTTGATTTATGTAAGAAAAACAAAGCAACACTAGTGTGTTAAACACACTAGTGGCCGGCCCCCATGGAGAGAAGACAAGAGTGGAGTGCTTTTTCTTGTTTAGAGAAATCACATGCTTAAAGGTAATGATGGTGTCTAATAAGCATGCTTAAGAAAAAGCTAGAAAAACAAAACACAAAAGACAAAAAGGAATCTTATCCCTTCTTACCTTCATTTTGGACGGTCCATTAGGACCTTATATGGGTCCATTTTGTTTTCAATATTTGTCCCACAAATACTTATAATTTATCACTTAATCATCCAATATGATAAAGTATAAATTATCTAATTAAACTCTTAACTCTCCTTTAATATATATGTACACTTACATACACATTAAAATTGTACTTTTACTAATCTCATTAGTAAAATATATATGATTAGTGAATTAACGTTTAATCACTAATTCTCATCTCCTCCAATAATTTTATCGATATAAAATTCAATCATCCGAGTTCACAAATCGATTTCTCTCTAAATTAATTCACTGACTAACCGTTAGTCAATTTATCAAGTTACTAATCTAATCGTATCTCATACAATTAATTAGCTTAAATATTTGGAGTATATTCCTATAGGTGTGACTTAAAGGGATCAATTGATTACCGCCGTTCTCACGACAATAACGTCAAACTCTAGTCAGCCAACCGTTATTGATTTACGTTAATCAATTGACAATAATACAGGATTATCCCCATGTATTCCTTAATTGAGATTTATTATGTAATCGCACTATTGTGGAGGACACTTACTCCAACACAAAATACACTGTTTTGCATGGTCTCATTTTGATATGACTGGTATCAATCCTGATGTGATTATTCATAAGCTAAATAATATGGACCATAGTTTCAAGCCTGTCAAGCAGAAACGCAGGACGTTCGCTCTAGAACGCACTGAAGTAGTCAATGAAGAAGTGCAGAAGCTGCTTGACATGGATATGATCAAAGAAGTAATTTACCCAGTCTGGCTAGCAAACGTTGTGGTAGTTCAGAAGAAGATTGGGAAGTGGGGAGTCTGTGTAGACTATACAGACCTGAACAAGGCGTGCCCCAAAGATTCATTTCCGTTGCCACACATAGACGCCATGGTAGATGCGACTGCAGAACACGTGGTTCTAACATTCATGGACGCAGCAAGTGGGTTCAACCAGATCAGGATGTACCCTTCAGACCAGGAGCATACAACTTTTATGACCAGTAGGGGGATATATTGTTGTAAGGCTATGCCCTTTGGTTTAAAAAATGCAGGTGCTACATATCAAAGGCTGGTGAATATGATGTTCAAGGACCAGATTGGAGACATAATGGAAGTCTACATTGACGATATGGTGGTCAAGTCCAAGAAAGCTGAAGATCATATACCAGACCTGGCCGTGACATTCGAAATATAGGAAAAGTATAATATGAAGTTGAATCCTACTAAATGTACTTTTGGTGTTACTACAAGAAAGTTTTTAGGTTACATGGTGACAAAGAGGGGGATAGAGGCCAGTCTTGAACAGATAACAGCAATAATGAACTTGACGCCTCCTCAAAATCCAAAGGACGTACAAAAGCTCACAGGCAGGGTTGCAGCCTTGAACAGATTTATTTCCAGATCTTCAGAGAGATGCAAGCCTTTTTATGAACTGTTGAGAAAAAAATAAGCATTTTTCCTAGGAGAAAGAACACGAAAAAGCGTTCCAGGAGTTGAAGCAGTACCTTTACTTTGCTCCATTGCTGTCCAAGCCTGAACCAGGGGAGCCGTTGGTAGTATACCTGTCTATAACAGAATACTCTGTAAGTGCAGTCCTGGTAAGGGAAACTGATGGGCAGCCGCATCGAGTGTATTATGTAAGTAAGAGTCTGATTGATGTAGAAACCAGGTATTCAGTCCTGGAAAAGGTTATTTTAGCTTTAACAGTTGCCTGTACTAAGTTACGCTCGTATTTTGAAGCTCATCATATTATTGTGCGTACTAATGTTCTTGTCAAGTCTGTCCTGTGTAAGCCAGAACTTTCAGGTCGTGTGTCAAATTGGTTAGTCAAATTGAGCACATACGATATATCTGACGAGCCTAGCACTGCGATCAAATCTCAAGCGCTGGTAGACTTTGTGGCCCATTTCACTCCTACACTAGATGAACAGGTTTCCAAGGAGATTTTCCAGTGACGACCAGGGTACATGGGAACTCTGGACAGATGGTTTAGTCAATATTTGGGGGACAAGACTGGGCGTAGTCCTGAAATCGCCATAGGGAGACAAGATAATACAGGCCATCTCCTGTGAGTTTAGGACAACAAACAACGAGGCTGAGTATGAAGCCTTGATTGCAGGACTGAATGTGTGCTTAGATATGGGGGTACGCAATGTAAAGGTAAAACTTGATTCGTTGTTAGTAGCCAACCAGATCAACGGTACGTACGCAGCTAAAGATTTTAAGATGGTAGTATATCTTGATTTGGAAAACTTTCTTTCAAAAAGTTTAACAATGTTGTTGTTAAGCAAGTACACATGGATTAGAATGTGCAGGCCCTTATGCAAGACGCCGAGTTGGGTCCCCCTCGATCCCGGGTTCCACAGTAGGAAATAGCTAGCTAACGGCTGAGAATTACAAGACGGCGTAGAAGGAATAGAATGACTTAGACTTTCGGCTCTCTAGAAATCAAATCACAGACCACTCGTTGTTTCCACTCTAGCACAAATGATGATCAAGGAGATGTATGTAGTGACACTCACCTACTCGACTTGTGGAAGCACGCCCGCAATCTAATGTGGACCAAATCTCGCATTCCCGTACACAAATAATGTCACACTAAACGAAACAAACATGAGGACTTACATAGGAAATGAGGTGTGTAAAGGCCAAAGAGAGGTAAGGGTAGGAAGGTGGACAAATAGTTATGGAATCGTGGAGCTAAAGCCACTAAAAACCACTAATACTACTCAAGTGCTCATCCACGCCAACTAGGGACCTAACTCTCATGATAAACGGACCGAAAACAGCAAATCGGTCTCCTCTACACATCATCGCAACAATAGCAACAAATACAAGTGCTCAACTTACAACTCCAACAACAAGAACTCTTCAATTTTGTGCACACAAGCCACTCACTTTCTTTCTTTCTTTTCGTGACTTTCATTTTGATTTGTTGTGTTTGTTTTTTCAGAATTTTTTTTTCTTCTTGAGCAAATAATACAGTCGTAAGTTGCGGAAATACCTCATCAAAGGTCGGGGGAAACAGCAATCCCGACACAAATTCACCAACACTCTCAAGCTCACGACATTAGCAAGTCGTGGCAACGATCAAAACCCAAAGAACGAGCACAAGAGTAAGCAAAAGCGGTCACTAGCAAGGCTAGGGTAGGCAATTTGGCAATGTAGCTAGCAAACTCATGTGGGTATAGGGTAATAGCATCATATAGGAGAGCATAAAACAATGTAAGCAATGGTGAATACTATGACATCGACTAAAGCCTCATATGCAAGACAAGTGACAAAATCGCGGGGAAAAACGAGATAGGGGCCACACTTATGCGTGTTAATATTACGCACCCCACGAGGAGAACTACTCACAATATAGCACGGGGACCAGGTATAGATGAACCAGCCACTGGAGGCTCAAAACCTCACAAAAAAAAGTAGCTATAGTCCGAAAAGTGATAAAGCCTAATCGAAAAAGCATGCCATCATCTACTAGTGTCAAAACATCCCCGTAGCGCTAAACCACCAAGATAAAATCATGCCATCATCTACTAGTGTCAAAACATCCCCGTAGCGCTAAACCACCAAGATAAAATCATGCCAAAACTAAAAGCATACAAGGGAAGGGATGTCGGGAAAGATAAGCAAGGAAAACTAGGAAAAGCTCGCATACAACGATTCAGGATACGTATTTTTGGTATTTTTTGTGAAATTTTCTGATTTTTTTGTGATTTTTGGATTTTTGGAAAAATGGAAAACGAAAAAAAAAAGGCAAAAATGAAAAAGCAAAGCGTTCCTCCCCCCAAACCAAACGACGCATTGCCCCCAATGTGTCCTATAGCACATCAACCAAGGGGACCTTAAAATATGGGGAGAAAAACAATAAAACGAGGGAAAAGAAAAATGTACATACAAAATATATATAAGGATGAACGCACCTCCCACCCCCCCCCCCAAAAAAAAAAAACGGCATCAAAATAGGGGGCTCAGCAACGGTACTAGAAGTACCACCATCCATGGGTCGCATCGTACACGTACCCACTTCCATTGTCTTCTTCGTCATCTCCATCATCATTGTCTACACCAACTACATGAACTCGCTCTTCAATTTGTTGGCTTGCAGCAAAGCCAACTCCGTCACCACTCAACGCATCCTTAATGACATCTTTACCTGCGTTCGTCCCTCCTATGTCACCTGCAAAAACATCACAACAAAGAACAACCTCGAGAGGGTCCCTATCAAGGACCTTCGATAAGTTCTCAACAATACAATCCTCGATGACATCGACTACAAAGACAGTCTCCTCTAACATAGGTGTAGGTACCGGGATTAGACATGGAACCACTCGACGTCTTGCTAAGGGCGTAAAGTTAAAAAGATTAAGTACGAAAAACCTTTAAAAACTGTTTTGGAGCCGCCACTAAATTATGAGGGAAATTTAGAACCCGCCTCCGTGTCCTCATGCTCAAAGACACGTCTTAGAGTTCAAGGCACGTCGACACCCATTCGTCTAAGGCTATTGTGAAACCAGATTCGAATTCGGGTGAGGGTAATTTTCTAAAGTATAGTTCAAAATAATGTTTTTATGAAAGATCTTTTGGAAAAGCCTATCAAAAGATAGCCTCTACTAGACTTGAGAACAATGCAAAGAATGATACATGAGCCTAAGTAATTCGCTACGTACGAGTGCGATATAAATGTAAAAAGAATGCAAAAGAGATTGTTTAAAACCCTCAGTTAAGCACGCTTAACTTGTTAATAAAAACAGTTCAGTTTAATGACGAATTCATTTTAAGTGATTAAGATGCAAGGTGAGGATTTGCTAAAATGCATACAATAAAATAAACGTTCAATTAGCCATTGATTTATTTTAGAGAGGTCAGTGGTTTATGCGACTTTGGAAAGGTGTTACGAATAGGGTGTGTATTCGAGGTGCATGGCCGCCTTATAAAAAGCAGACTTGCGTACCAAAGTCGGGGTGAGCCTAATGTAGGCCCTTGCTAGTCTAAGAAGTAAAGAAAGACCTTAATCCATGGTAGGATTAAGTATTACCTGTCTCGAGTTAGGAAGCCGCGTAGCTTTCAAAGGGAAGAATTCAACACTAGGAAAATGAAGAATTCTAAGGGTGTTTATGCGTGAGGCTTTGAGAGTGTTTTGTGTGAATTGTATTCTGAAATTGTGTGTGTAACGAATGAATGAAGGGTTGTATTTATAGTGTAGAGCTCGTCAAGAATTAGGAAAGCCAGGGGATAAAACCGGACTTAGGAATCGCAAGGCCCCTTGCGAATGCTTGGGGCATTCGCAAGGACCCTTGCGGCTGCCTGCCCTAATCGCAAGGACTCTTGCGATTGGTAGGGCGGGCATTATCCTTTTATTCCGTATATTTCCAAATTATATTTTAGGATATACGGGATAACCTTGCTTGAGCTCTAAGATACGTTGTTATGGCTGTGTTCTAGGGTTTGATTAGGTTATCCTGGTCCTTGGGAAGCGGGCCAGGCAAGGGTTTGGGCTCGGTTCTGGGCCCGAGCCCTTAAAATGTAAAAAGGGTGTATTTTGTGGCATTTTGTGAAATAGGACACTCCGTAAGGCTATCCTAGGTGTTTGTCAGTCCTAAAAGATGGTTTTAGCGACTGGGCCTAAATTGAGGGATTTAGGTGAATCGAATTGAACCTTGTTAATGTAAAAGGATCAATTAGACTATGTGTTTGAAAGAGGGGTGTGCGCATGCCGATTAGGACCTGAACTTGAGACAAGCTAGACTCTAGACCTAAGGACACTAAGAGTGACGACCCATAAGGAAACCTCATTTGCATTTTAAAACATTTAACTCGAATTCGTCATTAGTTAGAACCATTTAAGTTAACATAAAAGCATGCAATAAAAGTCCATTGTTACATCACTGAGTTTTTGGCGGGAGGTACAGATTTGGGTATCTACAGAGCCCCCAGTTTGACTGAGCTTAGGACTAAAGCGAAAGTCAAACTATACGACAACATCCGGACCGTTCTGATCTCGATATCATCGGCCAGCGAGTATGTGTCCATGGGTGAGACTAGGATTCCGAACCAGGCTTATCCGGGGAGGGACAAACATGTTTAGGGACATGACGGTCCTGCCAAATACCTTTGCGTGCTGTTGCTGTTGCTTGGTCTCGTAAAAGAGCGCGTATGCTTAGTCTCGTAAAAGAGCGTAGATGCTTCATGCTTCGTGCTAGCGCTTGTGTTGGTGCTCATCTCGTAAAGAGTGCTTACATCCGTCGGGAATTATCGTCCGAGGAAAATGCTTATGTTCAGTGTATACGCAAAGGTTGTGTATAGTGCTTCAAACTCGTTTAAGAGTGTGGCGGACTTTAGGTGACGCCTTAACCGAGCGACGTAACGTGAGAAAGTGTCTACAAGGGCTATAAGTGGATTATAAATCCAAATTAGACCTGAAGATGGGAAAAACACGAAAATGCCCAAAGCTGGAATCACAAGCGTCCTTGCGGCTCTTTCCCCAAATCGCAAGCGTCCTTGCGATTAGGGTCTTGGGCTTTTTCTCGTTATAAAACACGGAATTACCGTGTATTATCACTCATTTCCCATTTTCGACTCCTTCTCTCTTAAAATCGATTCCTTGCGATTTCAAGACCGTTTTCACTCGTTTTTCTTGCTTTGCTTCAAAATGGATCAAGGTAACACTCCATTTTACTTGTTTTTATACATTTTGATGTTGTAAATTGTTAGATCGCTCTTAAAATGTAGAAAAGACGTTTTTAATGAAAAACCGTCTTTTGTCTTGAAATTCGCTGTTTGATTACTAGCGAACGACACCATTCTCTTGTATTATGCTATTCTTGAATGTATGTGTGAAATGTTCATCGTTTGAGACGTTTTCGGACCAATTTTGTGTGAAATGGTCCCGACCCAAAAATTGGACCCGGATTTTCGGTCTCGGAATTGAAATTAAACTTCGCCATAGGTTCTGTTAGGCCCAAATTTTCCGGCCCAGTTTGGGCCCTGTCAGCAGCAGTACCTTGCTCAGGACCCTGAGCATCGCAGGGCCCTGGGCAGGATCTAGAGTATTTCGAGGATCCAGACGGCACAAAACCCTGACCACGCAAGACCCTCCAGAGCCCGCCAGCCAGGACCACTGAACATTTCAGACCACAGGCGGGACCTGGGCAAAGGACCCTCAGGAGTCTCACCAACGGATCTATCTCAATTATAACGGAAAGTCAAAGCAGTTGCGAGAAAGGGGGAAGCTATCCAACGGAAGGAGCAATTAAAGCCTATTTAAGAGGGGGCCACGACAGTTATGGAAGGGGGAATACAAGGAGAAAAATCAGCAAGATTACAACTATAAAAGGCCAGCTAGGGTTCAAGACAAGGCATTCAACATCATTCCACATTCAGCAACAACACTACTACATTCAACACCAAATACTTACTTTACAGCGTTCTAAACACACTAAACACATTTTTCAGCAACTCTTAGCATTATTCAGCAAATATTGTACCAAATAACGTGCCTTAGCGCCCTAAATCTAGTAATCCTTCTTTGAATAGTGGATAGTTGGTGGGACAAGAGCTTCCCCCCGCGGTCGTTTCCCACATCGGGTTTTCCGCGTAACCAAAAAACTCTCGTGACTCGTGTTGTTCTCGTCGTTGCATTTCTTAGCGTTTTCATTCACAATTCTTAGTTTGGCATACGATAAGGTCGCTTTAACCCCAACACAATAAATTAAGCTTTGGTAAATTTTTTGCCAAAACATTTGGCGCCGTCTGTGGGGAATAGCGATCATCTTTTGTAGCCAAACATCGTCCTCGTCGTTAGCCAAGCATGGTGCCAAGCGTCGGTCAGGGTTTCACCAGCATGCAGGGGGCAGCTTCAGCAGGACGCTCTATTAAGGTGCCCTCAGGAGCCTCCGCAAGAGCCAGATCTGGAGGTCCAAGATCCAGTAGGAGCATCCCCAGGAGTTGGTCACCGGGATAGATCTTGAAGCCGCAACTCCTACTCTAGTGGCTTCTCCGAGTCGAGGATCCCCCATTATCAATCCTCCGCTCAGCCTCGAGAGCCACCAACCACACTCAGGTTACCTTTTTTCTAACAACCTGTTCGGATCTGACTCATCTTTTTTGACAGGTACACCTGAACCAAGCCGTACGGCAGATCCTCCTTCCGATGGGCTCGAGGTTCTGTCAGGGTCCTGGTTCCTGCCAGGTCCCTCTCAGGACCCTGACATGATCCTGTCAGGCCCCTCCCTGCGCTCTTTTAGCCGTTTTGCATGGCCTCCACATTCATAAATGCGGAAACCATGCAGGGGCAAGGACATGCGACAAGACTACTAGTCGCCAGCTTGGCAATGTACCTGAAAACGGTGTTTCATTTTGAGGGCCTCGACGCCCACCTCAATATTATGTCTTCAATGGGTTTATCCATTTTACTTTTTAATCCATATTTTATTTTATTCTTTCGCTTTAAAAACTCTTTCATTCTTTTCTTAGGTTGCAAATTTTTCTTAAGTTCTCCCTTAAAAACCTTTTAAGTTACCCTTTCAATCGTTTTAAAAGTCATTTTGCGCTTCGCTGCTGAGATGCCCTGCGGATCCTGAGACCTGAGGCTCCTGATGTACTCTCAGGACCCTGGCACGCCCTCATCATTCTGAGGTACCCTCAGCAGGTTTTATTGATTATTCTTCCGTGAAAATTCTTTAATCCGCTCTCAATCGTTTTTAAAGTATTTCTACAGTTTACATTTATGATTTGTTTAAAACCTTTCATCCTTTTAAGAAATCCTTATTTAAAGCTCATTCTTAAAGTGCAAATAATATTTGAATCATCTCAAAGAGCTTCCGAAGCTTCACTCCTTCATAAGGTATCGACCCCTGGGGTCACAAGGGGCGCCTCTACGTTTATCCTCCTTGAGAGGACTTCGTGCGTGTGGCAACAGGGGACAAACGTTTACCCGTTCCGGACATCTCAGATTCCAGGGACATCGCAGATTCCGGGCCACCACAGTCACCACTACGAGGCTCGACATCGGGGATAAACATGACCCCACTTGGACATTAAGACTCCAGGCCGGCACTAAGTCGACTCTAAAAGCATGCATACAAAACGAACGCGCGCGCTACAAACGAACGTAAGTGAAAGCATGGTTGGCCACCATGTAAACTTCATACGCCCAACTGGGACCTCCTGTCCAAGGGATCCTCCACGGAAATATTCGTCTTAAGTGACCACTACAGGCCTGAGCGCCACGTTTATAAGTTCTAAAAACTATTCGTCTTAATTGACCACTGCAGGCTTATACGCCAGGAACCTTAACAGGAACCTAAACAGGTTCAGCAGTCCATCATCCCCCAGAGGATCCAGCAGCAGAATCACCAAAGGAGCCACATTATCTCTCGTCAGAATCCAGCAAGAAATTCAACACACTTGGGTAAAGGGGGCAGAAAACAACCTCGCCGTCATGTTTCCCTCCTCCAAGTTCGAGTCGAAAAGCATAACAAAAATCGAAATCTATGCTGAAGTCGTCACTGAGGGCCCAGAGGTATCCTGAGCAAGAGTGATCTATTCCACAGCAGCTTCCTGAAGCATGTCATCCTCAGCAACCTCGACTTCTACAGCACCCTCGCCAGCAACGTCGCAACCACAACGTGAGATCTACCTTCAGAGCCTGAACAGAAATCGCTCTCATCAACATTTGAATCAGTAAAGTCCGCCAACCCACCAAGTATCAAGCACGAACAAAATCGAAGCAGCCGAAGTACGTCCAAAGTTGAAATATGAGGGAGTCACGCAAAGCAATCTGAGAATGAAAATTCCTGCTCAGAATTCGAGACCTCCTGAGCAGAAATTTTTGGGGCAAATGTTAGGCCCAAATTTTCCGGCCCAGTTTGGGCCCTGTCAGCAGCAGTACCTTGCTCAGGACCCTGAGCATCGCAGGGCCCTGGGCAGGATCTAGAGTATTTCGAGGATCCAGACGGCACAAAACCCTGACCACGCAAGACCCTCCAGGAGCCCCGCCTAGCCCAGGACCCTGAACATTTCAGGACCCTGGGCAGGACCCTGGGCAAAGGACCCTCAGGAGTCTCACCAACGGATCTATCTCAATTATAACGGAAAGTCAAAGCAGTTGCGAGAAAGGGGGAAGCTATCCAACGGAAGGAGCAATTAAAGCCTATTTAAGAGGGGGCCACGACAGTTATGGAAGGGGGAATACAAGGAGAAAAATCAGCAAGATTACAACTATAAAAGGCCAGCTAGGGTTCAAGACAAGGCATTCAACATCATTCCACATTCAGCAACAACACTACTACATTCAACACCAAATACTTACTTTACAGCGTTCTAAACACACTAAACACATTTTTCAGCAACTCTTAGCATTATTCAGCAAATATTGTACCAAATAACATGCCTTAGCGCCATAAATCTTGTAATCCTTCTTTGAATAGTGGATAGTTGGTGGGACAAGCGCTTCCCCCCGCGGTCGTTTCCCACATCGGGTTTTTCCGCGTAACCAAAAAACTCTCGTGACTCGTGTTGTTCTCGTCGTTGCATTTCTTAGCGTTTTCATTCACAATTCTTAGTTTGGCATACGATAAGGTCGCTTTAACCCCAACACAATAAATTAAGCTTTGGTAAATTTTTTGCCAAAACAGGTTCCTCTTGGCTAGTATAGTATGTGTATGGTGTTAGTTTTTGAAAATGCTAGTAATCGGCTCTTAAATTGGGGTTTAAAGTCGATTAAAACGGAGAACTTAGGTCAAAATTAGGGGTTTTTGATCGGTAAGTCCAAAATGCAATTGGTTGTTCTGGGGTGTAATTGAAGGTTAATGTAGGGTATAGAAACCATCAAGTTGAAATTTTGATGTGTATAGAGCGGCTTTCAGCCAAATTGTGAATTGAGCCTGAAAGGGCTCTGTATAAGGTGTTCTTTTGAATTGTTGTTAGTTCTGCGGTTTGTCTTGGTTCTGGCGTCTTCGTCTTGTGCTTATGTTCCTGGAATATTGCAGATGAGGATTGGTCTGGACCTCCTACGACGAGGGCTCGTGCTCGTCGGAGTACTGGTTCTAGTGCTGAGGAGCCTACGACTCCTGGCGGTTCGAATTTGCGTCGTACTTTTAGTGCGAGGGATCCTTCTCCTGGATCCATTAACGTTCCGACCCGGAGGGGTCGTGGGCGAGGCATGGGCACCCGTGGACATCCTGGTGGTGCGATTGGTGAGGAGGAGAGAGAGGTGAAGGCCATGGAGGTGGGCGAGTCTTCACAAGCTTCAGGGTCTCGTCCTAGGGGTCGTGCGAGTCATGGTCCACGTGTTGACCGTCCTTTTGCGAAGAATTGGGACGGTCACACCCTGTTGGCGGACCGTGAGCGTCATTTGTCACATCGGGCTCTTAGTGGGCTCGAAGTAGGATATATGAGGACGTTTTCTGGTATTTCATCCGTTATTTGTGCGTATCGAGAGGTTCTGTCTCCTGGGGCGAGGGAGAAGGTAGATAGGTGTTTCCTGGGCCCGTTGGTCAGGCGTTGGGTCTAGATTATAGATAGCCGGACCACGGCGAACTTGAGGGTCATTCGGGCGTTTCTCGACAGATATTGGGATACGACCACGACGTTCCATTTGCCGGGGTTCGAGGCAGGCATTACCTTGTCTGCGTATGCTATCATCACGGGTCTGCCCTTTGGCGACCGTGACATGGACTTCAGTTTGGCACCGCCTATTGACGACAGCGCGGTGCTTGCGGCTATTGGGGCTGGTTTGGAGGTGCCTTATCAGGGAAAGGCGCCTAATTCCGTTAAAACGAGCTACATCATGGAATACTTCGAGGGGAAGACTGAGAATGGCCCCGGAGCTTGGAGTGACGAGCAGAATGCTCGTATGTGGCTCTGGTGGTTTGTTAGCTCTGCCTACTTCGGCGAGAAGGGCGAGCGGGCTGCTACTTTGGTGCTTATGTATCTTCTGGACTGGAGTGAGATCGGGGCATATGACTGGGTGTCCCCGGCCTTGGGCTTATGCATCCGTTTCTGCATGGATGCTGTTAGGCCACGGAAGATGGATGAGGGGTCTAGGATTCCCATCGTATCCCCTGGCTTGTTGTTGGAGGTACGTCGTTCTCGTCTTCAGTTGATTTGCTTGAGGTGTTGATTTTTTTGTGCTAATCTTGTTTTATGTTTCTTGTATAGTGCTGGATCTACAGTCACTTCCCTTTCTTCCTCCCCGAGTCGGCTATTGCCATGGAGAAGAAGTACCCGGCGGTGTGGACTTGGGAATGCGTGCGGTAGTGTCGAGTCTGGCCAGTCGCATGACTTTGTCCGGGTCAAGTTGAACGAGCTGAGAGGTGGTCAGGTATGTATTGAAACTTTCCAAATAGCATGTATTTAGGTGATTTTGCTTGAAAAGGTGTTTGACGTGTTTCTTCTTCTTCTTGTAGTTCCGCCCGCGTCCATGGGAGCAGTACACGGACGTTCCTGAGGGGTTGTGGGTGCGTTTCCGGGAGCGTGACTCCCAGCGGTTGTACTTGGCTACGCCGTATGGGTATATTTGGTACTTGGGTGAGCGTCTGGCGGCTCAGACGAGGTATCCTGACTTCGTCGTGCCTCTTGATCGACCTAAGGTTCTTTTCGAGACACGGGTCCTGAGTCGGCAGCAGAGGCAGCTGCATCTTGAGGGGGAGTCGGAGAATCTCCTCCTTCGTCAGCTGGATTACACAGAGTTTGCGTGGGGTAGGCTTGCTAGTGGGCCTATGGAGGTATGTGTTGTTCGTTTTGTGTAGGGTAAGAATTTTTGAAAAATTTCCCCTAATTTTCAACAAAATTTTCCTAACTTTGTTGTGTTTCATGTCGTAGGTTCCAGATGCTGACTTGGCATTCCAGCCCCCAGATTTTCCTACGACTGTGGAGTGGGATAACGCTGGGACACGGGAGACTTGGCACGTGCCCGAGTACCTGCCGGTGATTACGGATGCTGGGATGGATAGTTGGGGCGACAAGGTGAAAAAGGTATGACTTCTTCGGTGGTATATCTATGTAAGCCCCCAGTTTGACCGAGGTATGGATAACGAAGGGCAAACTTTTAGTGTAGGCATGTTTTTGTGTTAGTCCCCTGAGTTTGTCTTAATTGGTATAATATTAAGGCAAAGTGGAGCAGAGAGGGTTTTGTTTGCAGAGAAAGGTTTGAATCTACCCCCGTAGTTTGGCTTAAATTAGTGTATATTTATGGCAAAATGGAGTAAAATGGTCGTGTCTTGGGTTTACCCCCGTAGTTTGACTTAAATTAGTGTATATTTAAGACAAAATGAAGTAAAATGTGCTTGGAAATGTCCTGTGCAGGTTGCGAAGGACGTCCACAAGAAGGTGTGGCGACTGACCCATCATTTGGAGGATGGCTTAGGCGAGCGGCGGCAAATGTGTCGAGGCCGGGCGGAGGTGGCTCGTCTTCAGGCGGAAGTCGCAGAGCTTCGTCGTCGTCATCCCTAGTCGCTTCATGTCTTTGAGCTTGTAGTCGTTGTCGTTGTACTTTCTATTTCTTCATGTACCTGTTTAGTTAGTAGCTAGAAAAATTTGAAAATGATTCCCGAGTGGGAGACTCTGTTTTGAAGAAAATGCTTTGTTGAAAAGTGTGTTTAAAAATGTTCATTTTAGACGTTTAAAATTCGAAATGTGCTTTAACGAGTTATAAAATGAAGCGTGTTGTAATCGGATTAATCATCGTTCGTGATGGATCCATGTTTAGTTGTTGTTTAATTAGGCCCGAATTTTAGAGCCCAACTAGGATGTACGTCGTATTTGCATTCGTGTTAGGATTTGGAAAGTCGAAAATATGGAGATTTGGAGATAAAGCCGCCCCTGGGAATCGCAACATGTGTTGCGGATGGTACGGGTAATCGCAAGGGGTCTTGCGATTGGCACTTCCAATCGCAAGGCCTCTTGCGGCTCAGACTGCCGGTTTTATCTTCGAATTTTTCTAATTCGCGATTTTGTTTTTCTATATAAAGAGGGGAGGTACGAGGCATAATCCTCATTCAATCTCAACTCTTTTTTTGCTTGTTTTGTATTCTCTTAAATAGCTTAGTATTTTAAGAATATTTTTTGTGTTTTTTGAAAGATGGACCATTTTGATGGTCTTTTGAAGCGGTGGACGTCTTCCCTTAGTGAGTCGGAGAAGAAGGCGTTGTCTTTGACTGGTGCGGGTGTCTTCATAGGTTTCGAGCGGATCTTGGCGTCGAGGTGGACTTCCTTGACGCTTGTCTTGATTATTGGGATCCTAGGGTACATGTTTTCAGGTTCCCGGGAGGCGAGATATGTCCGTTGCTAGAAGAGTTTTCGGCTATTGCTGGATGGTCTAACCGTACTACCCTAGTAGCGGTTATGAGTGAGTTTGGCTACAATGGGAGATTGCGACAGTATCTCTCAATGACCAATGCTCATGCGGATGGATTGTTTGAGGGAGGCGTAGTGAACATGCGACGGTTGTGCGAGCGTTACATGAACTTGAGTGACGTGAGTATCTCTGCTCGGTCTAGGAGGAGAGCTCTAGGGTTTTGCTTGCTACACCGGTACTGCTTTGCTGGGTCGATGGAGGATGGTGTGCATGGCCATGCTAGGTATGCACGGGTCATGGAAGAGATGGAATTGGGACACGATCCTTCGGCATTGATCTTAGCTGAAACTATATTAGGCTTGGACGACCGCCATGCGAATCGTCTAAGCTCGTATTGTGGATGTGCTAGGATCCTGCAGATATGGCTGATGGAGCGTCTTCGTGTCTTAGCTCCACCGGGAGGTGAGGTGTATGTTCCTGCTGGGTTGACTACTCGTACTCTTTATTGGGCTATGCCTCGGGAGCGGTCAGTGAACTACTTCCAAGGGTTCGTTCGGGAGAGGACGATATGGTGGGTCGTGTCGTGGTGGTCCATCCGACACATCACGGCACCGTCGGTTGCAGATGCGGCTAATGGGATAATGTTGTGTGGGTTCGAGCGAGGTGTATGGATCCATCCTCATCGGTTGAGGAGGCAGATTGGTCTAGCACAGGTTATTCCAGCGCAGGACACTCGGATATGCGAGTTGGTTGTTCTGAACAACCGGATGATTGATGCTTGGGTGCGAAGATGGTCTGATCGAGTGACTTGGGCTCGGCCAGCTGGTTCTGAGACTACTCGTGTCTCGGACTTCTATCGGGGGTGGTGTATTTCTTTGGATCCTCAGGATGGGGAGAAGATGAGAAGGCGCGAACAGACGGGTCCAAGACCGTCGTTGGCGCATGCTGCGGTGCGTGGGAGGCGGGACTACAGTGACTTTGCGAGCTCGAGCGCGGAAGCGTCTTCTTCGAGGCCACTTGGAGAGGGACTTGGACCTAGGATGACTGCGAAGGACCGTTTGGGCGAGAGGGTTGAAGCTGCGGATGAAGAAGGCCCTATTGAGCCCCCAGGATTCGAGAGGGATATTCCGAATCCGGTGATTGCTTCGGTTGTTGTTCGTGCGGATGCTTCAAAGGATGAAGATGAAGAGGATTCACCAAAGCGTCGTAGGAAGGATGCTTAGACCATTGATGTTTTATTCAAAGAATTCTTGTTTATTTATTTAATTGTTCAATGAATAAAATGAGTTTGAAAGCTAGTTTTAAAACTCCTACTTAGAATGTAAACATTTTCAAAATTCATGATTAAATAAAGAAAGTGTTTGTCTATTGTCTCGTCTCTTTTGTTTTGATTATCCTCGACCTTTTTAAGCTTTGGATTATTGTTTTGTTTTAAGTCTTCGACCTTTTTAAGCTTTAGACTTATGCGTTTTGTGTTGACAATGCTCTCGACTTTTTTAAGCTTTGAGCGTGTCGTTTTGTGAGTGCATCGCCCTCGACCTTTTTAAGCTTCAGGCGTGCGTGCAGGGAAGTTCGGTTGCGCTTTGAAAAGCTGCCTACGTATCTATGTTTTACACAGAATCAAACCAGCGTAGTTCGTGATTTTGGTTGAGCCTCTTGCAAGGCTGCCTACGTATCCGTGTATATGGAATCAAACCAAGCGTAGTTCATCCGTGCGTTAAGTTGTGTTCGTTATGAAATACATTGCAAAGTTTTGTGGAGCCTAAGGGTAGTATTTCTTAAGCTGGTCGAGGTTGGTTGGAAGGTTGAATTCTTCGCCGTCGAGATCGGTTAGTCTCGCAGCTCCTCCGGGGAGGATTTCTTTAACCAGGTATGGTCCGGCCCAATTAGGTTTGAATTTCCCTCTCGGATCGACCGGTAGTGGGGCCCTTACTGATTTGAGGACCAAGTCACCCACGTTAATGTTGCGTGGCTTGACTCGTTTGTTGTATGCGCGTTGTAATCTTGATTGGTACATACGAACGGTGCTTAGTGAGTGTAGGCGCCTTTCGTCAAGGAGGATGAGTTGTTCATATCGTTCACGTGCCCATTCCGCTTCTGGTATGTCTGCTTCCATTAGAGTTCGAAGTGACTGCATTTCAATTTCTACAGGTTGTACAGCTTCCATGCCATAGGTTAGGAAGTAGGGTGTCATCCCTGTTGGTGTGCGTATTGTGGTTCGATATCCCCATAGCGCGAAGGGAATCTTGTGTGGCAAATCATGGCATGTGTCAATCATCTTTTTGAGGATGGTGACTACAGTTTTGTTCGCAGCTTCTACCGCTCCGTTGGTTATTTGGGGTCGGTATGGTGATGACTTATGTGTTTGGATGTTGTACTTGGTAAGGATAGGTTCGACTTCTTCTCGGAAATGTGAGCCTTGGTCACTGATTAGCTCATAGGGTATACCGTATCTACATATGATGTTGTTTTGTATAAACCGGGCGACCTCCTTTGTGTCGAGCTTACGGTATGACGCGGCCTCGACCCATTTCGTGAAATAGTCGATGGCTACGAGGATGAAGCAGTGTCCTCCTGCTCCAACCGGGTGTACTTTGCCTATGACGTCTATTCCCCATGTGGAGAATGGCCATGGCGATGTGAGGCTATATAGGGGTGAAGGGGGTACATGTTGCACATTTGCGAAAATTTGGCAATTGTGGCAGTGTTTGACATATTTCGCGCAGTCGGCTTCCATGGTGGTCCAATACCATCCTAGCCTAAGAATTTGTTTGCATAAGGCTCGAGCGTTCATGTGGGGTCCACACTCGCCATTGTGGACTTGAGATATGATCTCTCGCCCTTTATTGTGATCGACGCACAAGAGTAGTGTACCCTGGGGCGTCTTCTTGAGTAGTTTGTCCGCTTCCAGCACAAACTGTGATGCCAGAAGGCGGAGAGCTCTTCTTCCACGTTTGTCGGTGTTTGGCGGATATTCTCCGTCTCGCTTGAAGTTGATTATGGCTTGATACCAAAGTTCAATTTGTTCTTCCTCGGCTTCGATGTCACATATGTACGCGGGTTCATTGCGTCGTTCCACGACGATGGGAATGGTCCGTATTCCCGGGGGGATGTTTAGTAGTGATGCCAATTTCGATAGGGCATCTGCGAATTGGTTTTCTTCGCAAGGTAAATGCAAGAACTCAACGCGGTGGAATTTGGCGATAAGCTCTTGAATTTTGTTTTGGTATAGTGAGAGGTTTTCGTTAAGTATCTTCCATGTTCCAGATACTTGGTTGATGATTAGCGAGGAATCTCCGTATACTCGTAGGTTCCTTGCGTTTAGTATGAGTGCGGCCTGTAACCCGTGCAGGCATGCCTCATATTCTGCGGCGTTGTTTGTCACATCAAAGTCCAATTTGATGGAAAGGGGTGAATGTTCACCGTTCGGAGAAATGAGTAGTATTCCTATTCCGCAGCCTCGGTAATTGGATGAACCGTCGAAATATAATTCCCACTGTTCTTCGTTTATGTTGTATATTCCTTCGTCGGGAAATGATGTGGTGTCGATGATGGGTTCTTCGTCGATTGCGTGATCGGCTAGGAAGTCTGAGACCGCTCGTCCCTTGATGGCTTTGAGGGGAACATAGACAATGTCAAACTCGGCTAAGAGTAGGGTCCATCGTGCCATGCGTCCATTCGGCACGGGTTTCTCGAAAAGGTACTTGACGGGGTCCATTTTTTAGTAGACCTTTGTTTGGTGTGCCAACATATAGTGACGGAGCTTTTTGGATGCCCATACTAATGCTAAGAAACTTTTCTCGACGGGCGCGTATCGAGTTTCATAGTCGAGAAACTTCTTGCTGACGTAGTAGATTGGATGTTCTTCGCCGTTGACTTCCTGGGCGAGCATGGCGCCCATTGCGGTTGACGTTGTTGTGAGGTAGAGTGACAAGGGGAGGTCCTTTTGCGTCGGTCTTAGGACTGGGGGGTTGGATAACAACTCCTTAACCTTGTCGAATGCTTGTTGACATGCTTCATCCCATTCTACATGATCGGTTTTCTTTAGTTTCTTGAAGATCGGTTCACATATCATGGTTAGTTTGCTTATGAAGCGGGAGATGTACTGAATTTGACCTAGGAAGCTTCGGATTTCGTCTAGGTTCTTGGGGGGGTGTATTGCCATAATTGCTTTTATTTTCGAGGGGTCGACCTCGATGCCTCTTTGGCTCACTACGTGTCCTAGCAGTTTGCCGGACTTTACTCCAAACGTACATTTTTGGGGATTGAGGCGCATCTTGTATTGGCGGAGACGTGTGAAGAATTTACGAAGATTTGTGATGTGGTCGCCTCTTTCCTTGGATTTGACGATCATATCGTCTACATATACTTCTACCTCCTTGTGCATCATGTCGTGTAGAAGCGTGGTCGCGGTACGCTGGTAAGTCGCACCTGCGTTGATTAAACCAAAAGGCATAACAGTGTAGCAGTAAGTGCCCTACGGGGTAATGAATGTTGTCTTGGCCGTGTCCTCACGGGCCATCTTGATTTGGTTGTATCCTGCATATCCGTCCATGAAGGATAGAAGTGCGTGATCGGCGGTGTTGTCGACTAGAACGTCTACGTGTGGTAGTGGAAAGTCGTCCTTTGGACTTGCCTTGTTCAAATCACGGAAGTCGACACATACTCGTATCTTGCCGTTTTTCTTTAGAACTGGGACCATGTTTGAGACCCAATCTGAGTACTCGACGACTTGAATGAAGCCGGCTTGTAATTGTTTCTCGATTTCCTCCTTGACCATGAGAGACCATTCGGGTCGTAGTCTCCTTAGCCTTTGTTTGATAGGTTTGAAACCGGGTTTGATGGGGATGTGATGTTCGGCTACGCTCCTGTCGATGCCGGGCATGTCCTTATATAACCACGCAAAGACGTCTTTGAACTCGGTTAAGAGTTGGGTGAAGCTGGTGCGCTCCTTCTCACTCAGTGAAGTACCCGATTCACGATTCCCTTGGTTCTTCGGGGGTTCCTATGTTAATGGTTACGGTGTCTTCGACGATTGGGTTTTGCGTTGGGTTGTTGATGATGTTTGCAATGTATTTAATTAACGATTGTTCATTTGTTAATTCATTTTTGCTGCACGGATTTGTGTGTTGTATCGTTTTAATTGTCTGTTTAAATTTTGTTTGTTGTTCGTTGTTTATTTGTTTGTTTTTAGCTTGAGACGAGACGTAAGCAAACTTGTCTGTATTATTCATTAAAGAAGAAACGTTTGACAAACTAGGAGAAGGGCTAGAGCTAGCCTCCGAAAATAAAAAGTCTAAGCTAAAACTGGAAGATGGGTCGACAGATGACCCGACACTTAGAGAATTGGATCCTAAAAGAATTTCCTCCTCTTCGTCGTCTCCCTTGATTCCGGCCTGGTTGTAGTCCTCCTACACTTCTGCTTTGGAGGGGTAGGTAGGTGCAAAGGGTCGCCTCCACCTATTGCGTTGATAATCGGGTTGCCGACCTGGTGAGGTGGTGCTAAAACATCTGCCTGATTGTGCTGAGGATTGTCTTCATTGGGTGGTTGAGGGACGGTGAGATAGATTGTTTCATTATCCTGGGCTTGCTTTGGCCAAAGCCATTCCTTTTCCTCGTCGCTGAATGAGAAGTTACTGGTTTGGTCATCACTTGAATTGGAAGGATTTGGACGATTCATGGTGAGAGTTGATCCCATAGTAGTTGTACTATTGCCGTTGTTGGACAGCCATCCGCCTGTATGGGGTATTTCGAGCCTTCCTTGATCAAGGAGATCCTGGATGGCATGCTTAAGCTTAATACAATGCTCGGTATCATGTCCCTTGCCTCGGTGATATGCACAGAAAGCATTGGGATTCCACGATCTTGATTTCTTGTGGTTGGGCGGTTCGCTAGTGGGCCCGACCGGTTGTAGGCATTTCTTTTCAACCAGTTCCCAGAATGCTTCGGTGTAAGACATGTATAGCGGGTCAAAGCTCGTCCTAGCCTTTGGAGGTGTTGTCTTGATAACGGCGGGAGTATCAGTGTAGCTTTTAGTTGTAGGGATGTAATCCGGCGAGTCGCTGAGGTCGTCATAACTAGACATGGCGCAGAATGCAAGGTCCTCCTCCATTTCGGTACCAAACTTAGCGATTTGCTCGAAACTTCGGATGTCGATGTCTTTGAAGTAAGATTGGCATGAAGGTCGTAGGCCGTTGATGAATGTGTACATGAGTTCGTCTTCGTGTGGATGGTTTGGAATCTGTGATAGCAGTTTCCTCCATCGAGCGAGGTAGTAAGTGTAGTCTTCATTGTCCTTTTGACATTGGGTTGCGAGAGTGTAGAGGGAGACGTGCTTGTCGGCCTTGTTTTTGGTGCGTTTTTCCAAACGTTCGACTTCAGCTTGATGCAAGGCCTTCAAGTCGTCAATATCCTTGGTGAGTTGGTTGATCCGGCTACGGAGCGCTTCTAGTTTGTTTGGCTTGGACATCTTTGAGGCGTGGTTTTGGGTGCGGCGAGTATCCAGTTGAGGTTTCCCCTACATTTGCATGGGATGCATCAGCTATTTGACAGACCCGACTGACACATTCATTTTAATGTTCGTTTTTAGCTCATTTCGTTTGAAAAAGACTCTCTTACGTTTTGGGAACGAAGGAAGTTTTCGAAAACAAGCTAGGAATGTTTTTGAGACGAGAATGCGTGCGCGCAGCTCATCTCGATGTTAAAAGGTTTTGCTTTGCATCCATTTAGCCCGAGCGACGGCATGTTGTCATGGGCTAAAGATGGATGCGTAAAGAAAAGGAATCGACTCGGGTTTAGCCAAGTCGAGGATGTTAAAAAGGATTTAAACCGTGAGGCTTAAAGAATGAAATCCACGAGTTGAGGTTGAAAGCCTTGACTCGGGTTTTTGCTAATTTTGTAAAAGGAAAATTTGAAAAAGTTTGTTTCAAAAACTCGCGATTATTTTGTTTAAAAAGTGTTAGCTTGTTAGTTTGTTAGGTTGATTATTTTTGAAAAATTTTAAGGTGACTTTTCGAAAATATGCAAATGAATTTTGAAAAAGACTATATTGTATAGCCTCGCATTGGTACGTATGACTCTTGGTCGTTGGGTCAAGTCTCGTACACCTCCAACTGATTTGAGTACGCTTTGGCAGGTGCTTTTAGCCCTTCGCCCACACAGTATAACGTGTAGGATACGAAGGAAGCCCTGGGGCGGTCAAATCGATTTGCTCTGACTGGCCGTGGAGGGGTGAGATGAAGGTTAGTCCAGTACGTGCCTCGTCGAATGGACGATGCCTGCGTTTGGAACCACCTCTCGGGGTGTTGGTGTGTGAATCCGACTAGATTCGACTCTAACGGATATGCTTAACTCATGTATGTTGATTGTTCTCAAATCGTTCAAGTCTCATTTTTATTTTTAAAAAGAAAAAGCTAATTTTAGTTTTAAAAATAAAACCTATCCCCAGCGGAGTCGCCAACTGTAGGTACCGGGATTAGACATGGAACCACTCGACGTCTTGCTAAGGGCGTAAAGTTAAAAAGATTAAGTACGAAAAACCTTTAAAAACTGTTTTGGAGCCGCCACTAAATTATGAGGGAAATTTAGAACCCGCCTCCGTGTCCTCATGCTCAAAGACACGTCTTAGAGTTCAAGGCACGTCGACACCCATCCGTCTAAGGCTATTGTGAAACCAGATTCGGATTCGGGTGAGGGTACTTTTCTAAAGTATAGTTCAAAATAATGTTTTTATGAAAGATCTTTTGGAAAAGCCTATCAAAAGATAGCCTCTACTAGACTTGAGAACAATGCAAGGAATGATACATGAGCCTAAGTAATTCGCTACGTACGAGTGCGATATAAATGTAAAAAGAATGCAAAAGAGATTGTTTAAAACTCTCAGTTAAGCACGCTTAACTTGTTAATAAAAACAGTTCAGTTTAATGACGAATTCATTTTAAGTGATTAAGATGCAAGGTGAGGATTTGCTAAAATGCATACAATAAAATAAACGTTCAATTAGCCATTGATTTATTTTAGAGAGGTCAGTTGTTTATGCGACTTTGGAAAGGTGTTACGAATAGGGTATGTATTCGAGGTGCATGGCCGCCTTATGAAAAGCAGACTTGCGTACCAAAGTCGGGGTGAGCCTAATGTAGGCCCTTGCTAGTCTAAGAAGTAAAGAAAGACCTTAATCCATGGTAGGATTAAGTATTACCTGTCTCGAGTTAGGAAACCGGCAGCGCTTCGCTTCAAAGGGAAGAATTCAACACTAGGAAAATGAAGAATTCTAAGGGTGTTTATGCGTGAGGCTTTGAGAGTGTTTTGTGTGAATTGTATTCTGAAATTGTGTGTGTAACGAATAAATGAAGGGTTGTATTTATAGTGTAGAGCTCGTCAAGAATTAGGAAAGCCAGGGGATAAAACCGGACTTAGGAATCGCAAGGCCCCTTGCGAATGCTTGGGGCATTCGCAAGGACCCTTGCGGCTGCCTGCCCTAATCGCAAGGACTCTTGCGATTGGTAGGGCGGACATTATCCTTTTATTCCGTATATTTCCAAATTATATTTTAGGATATACAGGATAACCTTGCTTGAGCTCTAAGATACGTTGTTGTGGCTGTGTTCTAGGGTTTGATTAGGTTATCCTGGTCCTTGGGAAGCGGGCCAGGCATGGGTTTGGGCTCGGTTCTGGGCCCGAGCCCTGAAAATGTAAAAAGGGTGTATTTTGTGGCATTTTGTGAAATAGGACACTCCGTAAGGCTATCCTAGGTGTTTGTCAGTCCTAAAAGATGGTTTTAGCGACTGGGCCTAAATTGAGGGATTTAGGTGAATCGAATTGAACCTTGTTAATGTAAAAGGATCAATTAGACTATGTGTTTGAAAGAGGGGTGTGCGCATGCCGATTAGGACCTGAACTTGAGACAAGCTAGACTCTAGACCTAAGGACACTAAGAGTGACGACCCATAAGGAAACCTCATTTGCATTTTAAAACATTTAACTCGAATTCGTCATTAGTTAGAACCATTTAAGTTAACATAAAAGCATGCAATAAAAGTCCATTGTTACATCACTGGGTTTTTGGCGGGAGGTACAGATTTGGGTATCTACAATAGGGCGCTTTAAAGCGTTTGACAAGTTAAAAGTAATTGAATCACCTCTTACATCCAACGTCAATTTCCCGTTCTTGACGTTAATGACAGCACCAGTAGTGTGCAAGAAGGCCCGACCCAAAATAATAGGAATTTGGGAGTCCTCGGCCATGTCAAGAACGACAAAGTCAACGGGGATGAAAAATTTACTAACCTTGACAGGAACGTCCTCTAAAACACCCAAGGGGCATTTTACAGAACGGTCCGCCATCTGGAGCGTGATGTTTGTAACTTTGAAAGGCCCCGTGTTCAACTTCTCGCATACCGAGTACGGCATGACGCTCACGCTTGCACCTAAATCGCATAAAGCATTGTCAATAGAAACAGTTCCGATAGTGCATGGAATCGAGAAGCTACCCGGATCTTTCAATTTAGGAGAAGACTGGTTTTGCAAAAGTGCGCTACATTCAGCAGTAAAAGCCACAGTCTCAACCTCATTGAAAGATTGTTTACGGGTGAGGTTATCTTTTAAGAACTTAGCATATGCAGGGATTTGAGTGACAAAATCTGTGAAAGGAACGGTTACCTTCAAGTCCTTCACAACCTCCATGAACTTACCAAATTGGGTGTCTAGTTTGGGCTTTACCACTCGACTCGGGAATGGCAATCGGATTTTGATCGGCGGCTCCTGCTCCTTAGCTTTCTCCTTCTCCACGGCCACCTTGGGCTGCCTCACTCCCACGGCACCACCATCACCATCCACGACCTTCCTTGGTTGTACGTGACCACCACCATCTGTAGCTCCTGCACTCACAGCATTCACAACAAGCAAATAATTAGTGGAGACGTTAGAATTTACCTTCCTCACCTTCACGGGAGGTGCATCAACTGTAGGCATTGGTGGCCCATCATAGCTCGTTCCACTTCGTAAGGTGATAGCGTTGGCGGTCTCGTGAGGCGTCTTAGGCCCCAGGCACCCTCGTTTGGCTAGAAGAAGCCAATTGCGGCAAGTTGAGTATCCATCATCTTATTATGAGCAACGAGTGATTGGATAGTAGTGTCTTTAGCTTGAGCCTCCTTCTCCATTTTGGCCATTATAGCCTCTTGGTTCTTTTGCATGGTATGCATCATGGCCCTCATCTCGACCATAGGATCGGAGGCAGGTGGAGGAGCAACGGGTGCTTTATATTGTGGCCGAACAAAACCCAAGGGTTGTAGGGACGGGGTGTATTATAAGGAGTAAAGTTTTGTGGAGGGTTGTTTTGTGGTTTTTGTTGTGGGTTTAGGACATTTTGGCTTTTGTAAGATAAGTTGGGGTGATTTTTGTAGCCTTCATTGTAAAATTAGGAGTAGGGATTGTTTTGTGATTGCGGGAGTGATTGAAAAGCATGAACATGATGAGTTTGGGAGTGCATACCTCGGCATTTCATGGACGAATGACCGAAAACACCACATGAATCACAAGGAGGATCATAAGTAGAGTGCATTGCGGCCACCGTTTGTCCTCGAGCATGTGAGGAACTACCCGCTCGCATTTCATCAATTTTCGCACTCAAGGACTCAAGCTTCGCCGTAAGCAACGTCATGGCATCAACGTCGTGCTTACCCCCGGCTCGTGGGGCGTTCCTAGAGTTACCGTATTGAGCATCATGGATCGCCATGGCCTCGATCGTGTCAAAAGCCTCCTCAACATCTATGTTGTCAAATCTCCCATTAGCGGCTGAGTCAAGCACTTGGCAAGACTTATTATACAAACCATTATAGAATTGCATCACAAGAAACTACTTATCAATCCCATGATGAGGGCATTGGCGCTGCAACTCCTTATACCGTTCCCAAGCATCAAACAAGATCTCATCACCACGTTGGCGAAAGCTCGTTAGTTGACTCCTAAGCATAGCCGTCTTCTCCAGTGGGAAGTATTTTTGGTAAAAGGCTAAGGCAAGAGTATTCCAATCGGCGACCCGTGAGCAACCCGGTTCAAAGAATTGAGCCACAACTTCGCCTTATCTCGGAGGGAAAACGAAAAGAGCATTTCCCGAATTTGGTCTTGAGTGACTCCGGCTTGCTTGATCGTTGAGCAATAGCCACAGAAATTTTGAGCATGGAGGTTAGGATCCTCACCGGGGCTTTCCCCGAATTGACTACGCTCGATCAAGCTTATGAAGGCGGGCTTGATCTCAAAGTTATTGGCCGCTATAGCCGGCATTGCATTGCCGGTTGGAATTTGAGCCGCGGTTGCTTTGAGTGATCGGAAAGCTTCACCACGATTTTAGGCGGTGGAGGTTTAAGTTCAATGTGAACTTCCTCGATGGATGAAGCTTCAAGTTGCCTTAGTAGACTCTTTCGTGCAAGGAATGTACGCTCTGGCTCCGGATCAAATTGTATGTCCTTATTAGCTTGAGACCTGCGCGATTTCCTGGGCATACACAACACTAGGGGAGAAGCAGCCTCAAGGAATTGAGGTTCCCTGAGACAAAAATAAAAGACTAGAAACAAGTAAACTAACAAAAAGCAAAAGCCGTCTCCCCGGCAACGGCGCCAAAATTGATAGGCTAAGTCGCACTCACCTAATCAAAAATAAACCTGACAAACCTATGGGTAGTTAGGCTAAGTCGGGGTCGAGTCCACAAGGAAATGGTTTCTAATGTAGGTTACCTATGGAGTGTTCTAGTCTCGGTCGGTTCGAGTGTTGAGGGTTTACTATGGCTAGGGCGAAGGAAAGGGTTTTACTTATAGGGAAAAGTCTAAGAAGTCGGGCTAGGCGTAGGATAAGCTAGGTCTAAGGATGATAACTGGGTTGAGTAAGGAATCGCACTTGCTAAGGGTATAGCTCGTCCTCTCGGTCTTAAGCTCCCTCTTGGTCTCGATAACGGGATCTCGCAACTTACTATCGAGGATCCTATTGGTTAGGCTCGTGCCTCACCTCGAACTAGGCTTTTGGTCTCAGGTTCAAGGGCGCTAAAAGCTTGCTAAACCTTGGCCAAAGGGTTAACAACCACATTCAAACAAGACAACCAAAACAAAGAGCAAAACCAAACTCAAACAATCACAAACATCACCTAAACTCAACACCCATGGTTCACCCTTCCTCCTAGAGAAAGAAACTACTCACACATGACAAAATTGATAACTAAAGAAAGAGCAATGGATGAAAACATGATCAATCAACAAATGAAATTGAAATTGAAATCTAAAGGGAGAAGAAATAGCAATACCATATCAGAAAATTCAAGAGAGGAAAGGATGAAAGCAAACAACAATTACCAAATAGATGATCCAAACAACGAATTTGAGACGGAAATTGAAAGTACAAAATATTCAAAGTATCAAACCCTAAGTTTTTGAGAGAGTAATGTTTAAAGAGTCCTAAAAACAATGTAAAAAGTATAGCCTCGAATAATGTGTTGGAGTATGTGTCCAACACAATAGTGCGGTTACTTAATAAATCTCAATTAAAGAATACATGGGGATAATCCTGTATTATTGTCAATTGATTAAACGTAAATCAATAACGGTTGGCTGACTAGAGTTTGACGTTATTGTCGTGAGAGCGACGGTAATCAATTGATCCCTTTAAGTCACACCTAAAGGAACGTACTCCAAATATTTAAGCTAATTAATTGTATGAGATACGATTATATTAGTGACTTGATAAATCGACTAACGGTTAGTCAGTGTATTAATTTAGAGAGAAATCGAGTTGTGAACTCGGATGATTTAATTTTATATCAATAAAATTATTAGAGGAGATGGGAATTAGTGATTAAACGTTAATTCACTAATTGTGTATATTTTACTAATGAGATTAGTAAAAGTGCATTTTTAATATATGTGTAAGTGTACATGTATATTAAGGAAGAGTTTAATTAATTTATACTTTATCATATTAGATGATCAAGTGATAAATTATAAGTATTTGTGGGACAAATATTGAAAACAAAATAGACCCACATAAGGGTCCTTAGGACCGTCCAAAATGGTGAGAAAGCCAAAATGGTGAGAAAGGAGGAAAAGATTCCTCCTTGTCTTATTCCATTTGGATGCCTACTTTTGCATGTTGAACATAATGATTAGCATGCACAAGTTTTCTCTAATCTATAAGCAAACTCTTCTCTCCCTCTTGTCTCTTGTTGGCCGAAATATAGTGTGCTCTACACACTATTGTTTTGTCCAATTTCTTATTAAAAGGAGAATGCTTTTGAGTAAAATTCATTCATGCATTTTAATCTCATCTCTCCACTTTTTCTCTCTAAAACTCTCACATTATAATAAGTAGCTAGTACTTATATTTCTACTTATTACTAAGAGTTAGTAATAATATTATTTACTTATTATCAAGTTAATACTAAGTTATTTCTAGATCAAAATACTTAGTTTCTTGGAGTAAGTTCTTGGGTGTATCTCAAAGGAGGTTTCCTACTTTGGAAACTTGGGTTTTGGATGATCATCCTTGTTTATAGCTCAAGAAACAAAATTAGAAAGGAGTTCTAGTTTTGTGCCCTAATTTCCTTTAAAGAAAGGTATAAATTTCTAAACTTGTAACAAAGTGAATTTGTACTACAATAGATCTTGCTAAATCAAATTAGAGTAATTTGATTTACACTAATATTTGATTAGTGATTGGGATGAGATCCCTATAAGTGGTATCAGAGCCAAGGCTTGTAGTTACAAATTTATTTTGTTATTTTTGGAGTTTTATATATTTATTGAGAATAAATATGATAAAATTCGAAAATAGTGTTAAAAATGGTTTTAACACGAGATTTTTATTGCATGCAAAGTTTCTGGTCTCATGAAGTTACTGGTCAAATTTCGTAATTTTTGAAATTTGTTTGCTAATTTAAATGATTTTTATACAAAACCGAGTCAAAAAGTGTGTTTTTGGCTAAAATAATTACTATAAATAGTTATAGTTGGAATCTGGTCACGAAATTTTTACACAGTGATATTCATATTTATACATTCTGCATGTAAATTTTCAAAGTCAGATTTTGAGTTTTGAATATTTATTCATATTTTTGTTTAAAATCGGTATGATATGCATTTTATGTCCAAAAATATAGTAAACTTTGTTTTCTGGACATGAAATTTATCACAATATTTTTATACATTATGAGGATGCTGTCGTATAAATTTGGGTTTTTTCCTCACTTATTTAGACGTTTGCTTGATTTTATGAGATAAAATCGATGAAATCGTATGTTATTTTATATAAAATAATTCGTAAAGATTTTCTGACCAAACTTTTCTTTTCTGATATTTTGGAAGTGTTCCAGAATATACAAAATTTTTTCAAAATAAAAATGATCTTATTTTATTTTATTTTGATTTTATAAAGCTTTATTCATAAAAAGTTATGATTAAAGTATATCTAATTAGCAAATGACCAAGTTTATGAACTAAAATCACCATGAATTAGTGAAAACTAATTTTGAGTGTTCTAAATCAGTTTAGAAGTTTTAGTTCAAGCTTAAAATGTGTTTTAAGCATTATTGATTAATATAAGATTAATCGATTAAAAATGAGATCGGTTTGAAACGAATTAATGCGATTATTGTTTAAGGCGATTTTGGCATGTTTTTATTTATAAGCTTTACTTTATGCATGTTTGGATGAATGTTTATTATTGAATGAATGTTTGTTCTTACTAGTATGGCCATAGTTTGTTATATTTTTACCGATATTGCCCGTAATGAAAGGGAATATCATGTGGTTTGTAATTAAATGCGATCTCGTATCGCCGGTTTGTAATTTAATAGTTTATTTCATTTACAAATGTATAATAGGATTGCTATGTATTCATTTGTAAATCATTCCTGTAACTATTTGTAAAATCGAAGACCGGCGATGGAGATTGACATGGAGCCTTAGAAGAGTTCTAAAGCTTGCAAGGAGGAGCTTGGACGATCAAGTCCATATGAAGAGGGACCAAAGGAGTTGGTTTCCAATTTGTAACTCCTTGTATTTTTAATTACTTTTAGGTGGCCATACTAGGTTTATGCTTGCTTTATCATGCTTGTTTGTTTGCTTTTTTTCCGCACACATGCCAAAATCGCCATGCATGCCACGATATCCCACTACGATTGTCGTTTTTAGGTCGCCATTCTTAAAATTAGTTCACTTATAAAGAATAATATGACTAAAATCGACAAGATCACCCACATTTTTAACAAATGAATTGAGTTTAAGCCTTTCCAAATATAGCAACTATGAACCCCATGTTCGTGAGGACCTCCGCAACGTGGAACCTCGTTACCATGGGTAAGTAGTGGGAGGAAGTCCTATGCTAATTTGGTTTGGACTCAACCGAATAAGAGTTATTTGGGGCTAATCGATGCATTTTAAAGAAAATCATCAACCAAGCATTCTAGTGTAGAATTAGTCAAGTGTTGACTTATTGTTTTTATATAAAAGGAAACATGAGATGTCTAATTTTATATGAAAAACGAGTCTTGGAATCATTTATATAATTTCGTGGGAGATCATTATATAAATGCACATTTGTTTTAAAACCGTTTTAGCAAATGTTATAAATAAACAATGAATGCTTACATATTTCCTCATATTTGTTGTAGAATCATTTATTTCAAATCGCAATGGCATCATCATCATCAACTCCCACGCCCATTTTGGGCAAAGATTCATGGTTGCGAACCGTGATGGATAAGTGTATCCTCAAGGATGACGGTAGCAACTTTGTCGAATGGGATTCGACAATGAGGGGCGCCGCTACATCCGACAATGTGCTCAAACACCTTACCGAACCACACCCCGCCGAACCCACATCTCGATCCGGGGCGGCACGAGCCGCCTATGATGAGCATGTGAAAGTGGACAATGACGTGAAAAACGTCTTGATTTGGTCCATGGCACCCACTCTCAAACTCCGATTTGTCACACAAAAGAGTGCATATGAGATATTCACTCGAGTGACAACCATGTTCTCCAAAGCGCCGCAAATAAGGCTTTATGAAGCCGCGGTGCGGTTTTTTGATGCAAAGCTTGAGAGGAACCAAAAAGTTGGTCCTCATGTGCTCAAAATGATTGAGCAAATAGACACTCTTGAGCGTCAAGAGTGTGCTATACCGAAAGCTCTTGCGATTAACCGCATTCTTCACTCTCTTCCTAATAAGTTTGCTCATTTTCGAGTAAACTATAACATGAACAACATGGATAAGAGTTACCATGAACTTCATGCTCTCTTGGTCCAAGCCGAGAGGGATATGGAAGTGAATGAGGTGGAGAGGAAAGATGTTCTCTCCATAAAAATGAAGAACATGTCTTGATACATGTTATTTATATTGATTATATGGCTCCGGTTTAGTCGCATTTAGCTTGCATTTATTCGTATTCATTATGATTCTATGAGCTATATGTTATATTTCTCGTTACTACTGCCTTTTATTTACATTTTGCAGGTTTTGGTGATTTTGAGCCAAAACCCGGGACGATTGGAGCAATACGAGAATCGAGATGACAAGACCAAGCTCGAGCTTGCACGGGAGCTCGGGAGCCAAATTAAGACCAAAAGGCAAAAGGGCTACGAGTATTAATGGCCCAAGAAGCATAGAAGCCCAAGAGGAAGAGCAGGCCCAGCCAAGACAGGCCGGCCGGTCTGGACCGGCTGCCGGCCGGCCGGCTCTGGTGCCCAGCCCGTCGAGTTTTGTTTTATTTCGTGTTTTAATATTTGGAAACATATATATAGCCTTAGGTCGAAAACTAATGACTTATGCTTTAATTTCCCTAGTTTTAGTTTACTGCTCTTCTTAGTTCTCTCAAACATTCAAGTTCCTTAGATTAGTTTTCAAGATTTACTTACTTTGTAACCGTCGGTACTCCGTAAGTTTCAGGTTTTTATTCAATTGCAATTATTTCTTTTATCATGTCTTACTTTTACTGTTTTGCTTCAATTTCCATTATGTCTGGCTAATTTATAATTAGGGTTTAAGGTGATTTGTGATAGTTGATTCAGGACATGTTTTAATTGCTATTTTGATTGAACTTGTGCAAGTTGGTTTCTTCCTGCGCGTTTTATTATCAATTGAATTTAGGGACGCCTTTATTGAATTGAATTTAGATTGTTTCAGTTTAAGATCGAAAGCCTAATTGAAACTAGACTCACGCGTATTTGATAAGTTGAATTTAGTAAGTTGCGAGAGCCCGCTAAATTTGCTTAAGGTTAATATTGACTCGAGAGAGCGTATTCCTAAACCTAGCCACTTGCATAGCTTCAATTGAATGTTATTTACTTCTGAGTTGAGTTCCTGAATCACTGTCATAATGATCCTGATGCCCTAATCCTTCTCCTTATTGATATTTGTTGATCTGCTTTATTATTGCTTTAGTTATAGCTAAAAACAAACTCCTTTTCACACCCTGAGTTAGACACATTTCTGTGACTTTAACTTAAAACTGCGCTGTTTCTCTGTGGATACGATCCTGCTTGCCACTAGCTGCTGTTAGTTGTTTGTTAGGTTTATTTTGATATTGGCGATACGACTTAGCTGTGTCATGTCTCTTGGAGTTAAGAAGGGGAAGGTGGCTAAGAAAACGCCATCCGTCAAAGGCAAGGGTAAGGGCAAGGCGATTGTGGAAGGTGTTCCACATAAGCCTAAGCCCAAGATCAACAAAGGAAAACCTCTCAATGACACTTGCAAGTATTACAATAAAGTAGGTCATTGGAAGCGCAATTGTCCCAAGTACAAGAAGGACTTGAAAGATGGATGTGCGACATCCAAAGGTATTCTTCCTTCTAATCTCTATATGATAGACATCAATCATGCTTGCATTTCTACATGGGTATTGGATACCGGATGTGGATCTCACCTTTGTAATCATTTGCAAGGGATGAGAAACGTGCGAGCTCTAGCCAAGGGTGATGTAGATCTCCGCATGGGCAATGGAGCTAGAGTAGCGGCCGTTTCCGTGGGAACTTTTGTACTCGCTCTTGCTAGTGGATTAGAGTTGCTTTTAAATAACTGTTATTTTGTACCAACTCTAACTAAAAACATTATCTCCGTCTCCGTGTTAGATGCGGAAGGCTTTTGTTTTATGATTAAGAACAACCGTTGTACTTTTTCGTTTAATGAAATGGTTTATGGTGAAGCTATTTCAATTGGAGGTATTTATGTTTTAAATGATGTTAATGATGTTTATCATGTCGAGAACAAGAGGCTCAAAACGAATGAATCAAACAAATCCTACCTTTGGCATTGTCGTTTAGGTCACATAAATGACAAACGCATAAAGAGACTTGTTGCGACCAAGGTTCTCAAACCATTTGATTACGAATCATATGGTACATGCGAATCTTGCCTCTTAGGCAAGATGACTCGTCAACCCTTTAGTGGTAAAGGGACACGAGCAAGTGAAGTTTTAGGACTCATACATACCGATGTGTGTGGTCCATTAAACATCACCGCTAGAGGAGGATATCATTACTTCATTACTTTTACCGATGACTTAAGTAGATATGGTTATGTCTACTTAATAAGGCATAAAAGTGATGCTTTTGAGAAATTTAAAGAATTTCAAAATGAGGTTGAGAACCAATTAAACAAAAGGATAAAAGCACTACGATCCGATCGTGGTGGTGAATATCTAAGTAATGAGTTTGATTCACATCTTAAGAATTGTGGTATAATATCACAATGGACTCCTCCGGGCACACCACGATTGAATGGTGTTGCAGAAAGGAGAAACCGAACTTTGCTTGACATGGTTCGGTCTATGATGAGTCAAACTGAGCTTCCTGGTTCATTTTGGGGTTTTGCATTGTTATCTGCTGTTTTCTCACTAAATCGAAGTCCGACTAAAGCGGCCAATAAGACTCCATATGAGATATGGACGGGAACGGTTCCCTATTTGTCATTCATGAGAATCTGGGGTTGTGAAACATTCGTCAAGAATAAAACTGACGATAAACTCGCTCCAAGGTCTGACAAATGTCTATTTGTAGGTTATCCTAAGGAAACCTGTGGTTATTACTTCTACAACCCTCACGAGAACAAAGTGTTTGTGGCTCGTGATCTTTGTTTTCTAGAAAATGAATTTATTTCTAAAGAAGCAGTGGGAGAAAATTTGAACTTGATGAAGTTCAAGAGCCACAAACCGAGACAGAAAATGAGGAAAGCTGTTCCCTCGTCTTACGACACGGTTATAATCCCTAGGAGGTCGTGAAGAATTAATCATCAACCTGACCGCTACCTCAGTAACATCGAGGAGGAGGGTGATTTGTTGTTATTCAAAGCAACGAACCCTCAACCTACAAGGCGACTATAAGTAGCCCTGACTCCGAACAATGGCTTGAGGCCATGAAATCCGAAATGGATTCTATGTACGAGAACCAAGTTTGGGACTTGGTAGATTTACCTGAAGGAGTGAGACCCCTTCAGTGTAAATGGATATTCAAAATCAAACTCAGCATAGATAAACATATAGATGTTTACAAAGCTAGATTGGTGGCAAAGGGCTTTTCACAAGTCCAAGGTATTCATTATGATGAAACCTTTGCACCGGTTGCAATGCTTCGATCCATAAGGATAATCTTAGCGGTTGCCGCATTTCATGACTATGAAATATGGCAAATGGATGTAAAAACCGCCTTCTTGAATGGGATTCTAGAAGAGGAAGTGTTTATGACAAAACCTGAAGGTTTTATAGATACATCCAACCCTAAGAAAGTATGCAAGCTTAAAAGATCCATTTATGGTCTTAAGCAGGCATCGAGGAGTTGGAATCACAGATTCGATCATGTTATCAAACAACATGGATTCGCTCGAAGTGCCGAGAAACCTTGTTTGTACATGAAGTTTAGTGGGAGCAAGGTAACTTTCCTTGTTTTGTATGTGGATGACATACTATTGATTGGAAATGATATTCCAAGCCTGAACTCGGTAAAGGTGGAATTGGGAAACCATTTCCAAATGAAGGACTTGGGAGAGGCACAACGCATCTTGGGTATCCGGATCTATAGAGATAGATCCAAAAGGATACTAGCATTAAGTCAAGAAACTTATATTGATAAGATTCTTGATAGGTTCAATATGAAAGACTCCAAGAGAGGCTTTCTTCCGATGAGTGTAGGAATAACATTGAAGAAATCTCAATGTCCTACGACTCATGCGGAAATTGAACGCATGAAATTGATCCCTTAAGCTTCCGCTGTAGGATCAATCATGTATGCTATGATGTGCACTCGTCCTGACGTCGCTTTCGCTTTGAGCATGACGAGCCGGTATCAAGCTAATCCCGGTGAGAGTCACTGGATAGCTGTGAAGAACATCCTTAAGTACTTGAGAAGAACTAAGGATTCGTTTCTAGTGTTTGGAGGAGAACTTGAGCTACGTGTAAAGGGTTACACGGATGCAAGTTTCCAAACCGACGGGGATGATCTGAAATCCCAATCCGGCTATGTCTTTATGTTAAATGGAGGAGCTGTTTGTTGGAAGAGCTTCAAACAGAGTGTCACTGCGGATTCTACAACGGAAGCTGAATATTTGGCGGCATCTGAAGCTGCTAAAGAAGCTGTGTGGATTCGGCAATTCTTGGATGGACTAAGAGTAGTCCCTAGTGCCGTGGATCCTGTCACTGTTTATTGTGATAACAGTGGGGCTATTTTCCAAGTGAAGGAGCCCAAGTCTAGTAACAAGTCTAGACATGTTTTGAGGAAATACCACGTTATAAGAGATAATGTGGAAAGGAAGGAAATAGATATTTGTAAGGTTGGAACAGACGATAATATCGCTGATCCTTTAACCAAGCCTCTTTCAAGAGCTAAGCATGACGCGCACACCGCCTCCATGGGGTTGCGACGTATGCCAGATTTCCTTTAGTTTCGTAATATGTAATAGAATGATGTATCTTATTACATATATGAAAATAACATTCATTGTTTTTATCTTAAGTCATTATGAATGCATACTTTGTTTATCCGAATAATTGTGTAACAACTTTGAACGTATTCAAGTGAACGGTATAAACTAAGTATTTGGTCCCTAGTCTCTCACATGAGGTGATGTCTCGGAGAGACTAGATTGCAAGTCGATCGATGGTGGGTTCAACACCATAGGGTCATATGAGATGACTGATCGTTTGCATAGACAGACTGTGAAAACACTCTGTCGGGCAGTGACGCTTATAGAATTCCTTTTCAATGAGATTGAAACCTGGTCGTGGTGGGAATTTCTATAGTATTCCTTTGAGTCAATTCTTTGACTGGAAACTGATTGTCTGAGTCGGTGCAGTTTCCGAGTGACTTTCATTTTCGTCCTAAGCCATGCCGTGAAAGGGGGCTATAAGGGCATCTTTGGGGTCATGGTGACCTGCATCATACAGTACAATCGAGTGGAAGGGAAATGTCCACCCTTGTCGGGGTAAAACATCTTTGGGCCACTCGAGGAGAGGTCGCTGAAAATGCGTGGCCACGCTCGGTAAGAATCTACGGTAGATTCCCCGGTCAGACAGCTACTCTCCTTATCGAGGAAACCACTCATGATTTATATCTTTAAATGCAAGTACGACCTGTAAGACACCTTGCATTGAGTGGGAGATGTGAAACGGACATGAGAATTGGTAATGCACAACTTGTCTTGGACAAGTGGGAGATTGTTGGAGTATGTGTCCTCCACAATAGTGCGATTACTTAATAAATCTCAATTAAGGAATACATGGGGATAATCCTGTATTATTGTCAATTGATTAAACGTAAATCAATAACGGTTGGCTGACTAGAGTTTGACGTTATTGTCGTGAGAGCGGCGGTAATCAATTGATCCCTTTAAGTCACACCTAAAGGAACGTACTCCAAATATTTAAGCTAATTAATTGTATGAGATACGATTATATTAGTGACTTGATAAATCGACTAACGGTTAGTCAGTGTACTAATTTAGAGAGAAATCGAGTTGTGAACTCGGATGATTTAATTTTATATCGATAAAATTATTAGAGGAGATGGGAATTAGTGATTAAACGTTAATTCACTAATTGTGTATATTTTACTAATGAGATTAGTAAAAGTGCATTTTTAATATATGTGTAAGTGTACATGTATATTAAGGAAGAGTTTAATTAATTTATACTTTATCATATTAGATGATCAAGTGATAAATTATAAGTATTTGTGGGACAAATATTGAAAACAAAATAGACCCACATAAGGGTCCTTAGGACCGTCCAAAATGGTGAGAAAGGAGGAAAAGATTCCTCCTTGTCTTATTCCATTTGGATGCCTACTTTTGCATGTTGAACATAATGATTAGCATGCACAAGTTTTCTCTAATCTGTAAGCAAACTCTTCTCTCCCTCTTGTCTCTTGTTGGCCGAAATATAGTGTGCTCTACACACTATTGTTTTGTCCAATTTCTTATTAAAAGGAGAATGCTTTTGAGTAAAATTCATTCATGCATTTTAATCTCATCTCTCCACTTTTTCTCTCTAAAACTCTCACATTATAATAAGTAGCTAGTACTTATATTTCTACTTATTACTAAGAGTTAGTAATAATATTATTTACATATTATCAAGTTAATACTAAGTTATTTCTAGATCAAAATACTTAGTATCTTGGAGTAAGTTCTTGGGTGTATCTCAAAGGAGGTTTCCTACTTTGGAAACTTGGGTTTTGGAGGATCATCCTTGTTTATAGCTCAAGAAACAAAATTAGAAAGGAGTTCTAGTTTTGTGCCCTAATTTCCTTTTAAGAAAGGTATAAATTTCTAAACTTGTAACAAAGTGAATTTGTACTACAATAGATCTTGCTAAATCAAATTAGAGTAATTTGATTTACACTAATATTTGATTAGTGATTGGGATGAGATCCCAACATAATGTCTCAAACCCCTTTAAAATAGACGAGCAATTTAAGCACACGAGGAGTCGGGGGCCGTCCCAGGGGGTCGGGACAGCCATCCCGACCGGGACCACTCAGCAAAACCGTCCCAAGGCTCCGGGACAATGGTCCCGTTGAGTTCAGAAATTTCCAGCTTTTGGTGGTTGATTTCTCTTGCTTTGTTTGTCGGCCCAAGGCATAGGGACGAGGCCTACTCCGTTCCAAGGGGTAGAGACGAGGTCTAAAATGATAATATGAGCTTCTCACTCCGTCCCAAGGTCTCGGGACACCTTCAAACATCCAAACATGGCTCGTACGCAACCGAAACCATACAAAATCAACTCGAAATGCCACGTAGCGACTCCGGGACGCCTTAGCTTTGACCCGGCTTCCGTCCATCCTCCTTAAATATGCGTGTACCTACAAAATAAACACAAAAACATAACAGAAACACGCAGAGGCAAAATAGGAAGCGAAATGCAAACAAAAGAACTCGAAACGACGGAAATCGCTAGTGACAAGGGGGTAAAGTATATAAATATATTATAGTCATGTAGCCCCTTAAAGTCCTTGTATGAATATTTGTTATTATAACCATAGATGTGTTACTATAATGAACATAGGGTGTTATTATAACAGTCGCGACAAATCTAGACCGTTGGTTTTTAGATCTAACGCCCCTTAAATATACTATAATTATGTTACAATAAAGTACATATAACTGTAATATTTACTCCCACACATAATAGATTTTAGTCATGTAGCCAGAACTATAAACCATTTAGCCGAAACTTCAACCATAAATTAAGAAACTTTAACATGCTAATCAATATGTCTACAGTTTATAACATATTGTTGGGCCCAAATTTCGCAGCCCAGATTCGGCCCAACCAGCGATGCGAAGACACCTTTCAGGACCACAGGACCACTGGCGCGGGGGCCCGACGACAAGGACCTTCAGGAGCCTTGCCACAGATTCGACTCAATTACAACGGATAGTCAAGAGGGCTGCGAAATAGGGGGAAGCGTTACAATGGAAGGAGCGAATCAAGGCTATTCATCAGGGAAGGATAACGGCTAAGAAAGGAGAAGAAAGGGGAGAAAAGTCAGCAATACTCCACATATAAAAGGGGATTTAGGGTTCAAGGAGAGGCATTCAACATTCAACTACTATTCTACAGCATACCAAAGCACTCTTATACACATTCTCCAAGCACTTAGCATTTTTCAGTATATTTTGTACTAGATAACGTGCCTTAGCACCCCAAATCTTGTAATCCTTCTTTGCATAGTGGATAGTTGGTGGGACAAGAGCTTCCCCCCGCGGTCGTTTCCCACATCGGGTTTTCCGCGTAACCAAAAAACCTTCGTGCCTCATTTCGTTCTCGTCGTTTCTTTTCTTTAAGCTTTCGTTTACGATCCCTAGTTTGGTATACGATAAGGTTGCTTTAACCCCAATCACATTAAATCAAACCTTGGTAAATTTTTTGCCAAAACATTTGGCGCCGTCTGTGGGGAATTGCGATCATCTTCGTAGCCAGATTCATTCCTTCATCTAACAATCATGTCAAGCAACGCCAGTCAAGGGTCGACCAGCGCACCGGTGGTGTCCAGCGCAGGACGCTCTTCAGCAACGGTCTCAGGGTCCTCAACTGCCCTGGTTCCCACAACTAGGATGGTTGTAACAACCCGGTTTTTCGTGACTTAATTAAACTAAGGCGGAAAATTAATTAAGTCTAATACATGCCGGATGTTAATCAAATTACATTCAAATGGCATAGGATACAAATATATTACAATCTCTCAAATAAAACAAACGAAACATCCTAATCGTCCCGATAATCCTGAGTCTCGAGAATTGCCTGCAACGGAGACAAAAACAGAAAATAGGAGGATCTCCCGCTCAGAGGCGGGAAGTGACTGTTCTAATCAACAACCTCTAAACCGAAGTTTTGGTTTTATTTAACCTATGATTAAAAGTAACTTGGCAGCACTACACGCGTATAACTCCAGCAACACCTTATTTCAATAAAATTGGACAATTAGCATATAATATCAGTTCTCACATATAGATATTTAAATCTCATACAACATGATAAACAAGACTTAAAACATTTCAATTTATAGAACACAATATATAAACTTAATCATTATCTCAATTCACATAACATCGTAATACATATAAAAACTTAAATCATAACAATCAAGATATATGCACAAGTCATAATCAGTTCAATAAACACATAGTCGTGAACAATCATGTAATTCTAAAACATATGCAATATATAAAATAAATAAATAAGACAAGTAGCAAGCAGGCAAGTAAAAACATATAAGGAAAGCATGATGATTCAAGCATAATCATAAATCAAATCATATAAACGTAAAACATACATCAATAATCATTCATAACATGGCAATTCTCAATATCCAGGATCAAAAGTCCTTCATGCAAATACCAATCATAACAAGGAAATAAATTCATCATACGTTAACTAATGAGTCTTCGTTAGTAAGGCGGAAGCATGCAGACGTAAATCGCGCTATAGTAGACAGGGCCAACATAACTTGGACATGGCTGACATACTAGACGTCCGCGCAATGGCAAAGCCAGGCCAACATAACTTGGACATGGGTGACACCCGAAGGATACCTAAGGTAATAAGGACAGCTAAATCCCTTGTCTAATGTATGCATACACCATCTAATCGAGGATCATACGTATTCGCTATTCAAAAGGTAGCACCGACGAAAAATACGACTATCACCTTAGACGGGTACCCCCGGGTGGGGCTGGTTTTTCCAATTACCATCTATGGGCCCACGGAAATATCAATGTTGCCCCATCCCTGAGGTTGTATATCTTGTCTTGAATAGCAATCTTAAGATCGTTATAAGCCTTGGGCAACTCTGGGAGGGAGCCCAAGTCCCCATAGACAGCTACCTCATTAACATCGAATTTCAAGAGTCGCAACATGGCGAACAATCCAAGTATTTTATTCAAGTAGCTCATTCCTTCAAATTCTTATTTTCTCGTTCAATCTTAATAAGTGACAATTCTAAATATTAATAATATCGTTGAACTTTGTATAATGAAAATATTAATTCTAACAGTTCTTCAGATAAACGAAAACACATAGAAAAACTTAAATATTTATTTTGAGTCCGTTCGTAGATTTTAAATATTTTCACTATTCATTAATTTGTACGTATTTTTATACGTATGCGTATTTTTATACTTTGTACGTACTTTTGTACGTATGCGTATTTTTATATCTTGTACGTATTTTTATAGTTTATACTTCTACGTATTTTATACTTATACGTATTTTTATACTTGTACGTATTTTTATACTTTATACTTCTATGTATTTTTATTTTATTTTTTTTAGTAATTAATAATTGTTCGTTTAAGTATGATTTAGTTTCGTTTAGATTTTAATTTAAGTATGTTTATGATTAGTGATACAAAGGTTTTTAAGTTTCGTGTTAAACTTTAAGCAACTTAAAATGGATTAGTCATTAGTGATATAAATAATTGAATTTCATTATAACTCACTTTTAATCCTTCCTCTTATTTGAATTGTAAAGTATCTAGCGATTTAGTAGTTATAACATTTATTTTAACTTAGAAATATTACTTAAACGATATTTGTCAAATTTTAGTATTCTTGATATAATATAATATTGTGACAATTAGTAAAATTTCTTTTAGGTGAATGATAATTCGATGGTGGAATTTTATACGGAGTATATTTTCATATCTTATTTATATTTAATTATTTACTTTTCTTTCATTTCTTTAATTATTTAAACGTATTTATAAATTCGTATGTTCTATACATTTAAATTTTATAAACACAACAACTATTTAAGAAGTCGTCGTCTTTAAAGTATATTTTAAATTTTAATGATAGTATTCAATTTTATAAGTTTTTCTAAAAGTAAATTTTTAGAAATTAATTTTATTATAATAACACTTCCACTTACATATTAATTCTTTTTATGGTTTTTATAACTTAAATTTTCTACCAAGTCATTTTACTTTATCTTTTTATAGGATTATCATTTTAACACTTTATCTTTTTGTTAAACATATTTATAATACAAATTTCTAACTTTATTCAATAAAAGCTTTACTTAGGTTTATTTTATATTTCGAAGTACTTTATTTCTTTTTATTATTTTAACTAAATACTTATTTAGTATATTTTAATTTCATTGTAAATTTTAGAGTTTTAACAAAGTATTCTTTATAGTAATTGTGAGATATGACTTTTTATATAATTATTTATTTTAGAAACTTTAATATGAGCAACTTAGTTTATACTTTTACTTTTAGTATGATTTAATATTAATTTAAACTTAATATTCTTTTAACTTAATTCTTTATTTTTAGTTATATTTCGATTTAACATTTTAGTGACGATAGATAAGTTATATTAATTTAATTTATTTACTTAAGTTATTTAATAATATTTTAAGTTTTATTTTATACTTGTGATACATAAACTTTATATATTTTAATTTACACATAACAAATAATTTTAACACGATATTATTACAATTAAATTCAACATTAATTCAACAACACATTTTTCACTCAAAACATATTATCAAAAAATCAGATAAATATCATATTTCACAAATCAATTCAACATTATATTATAACCAAAATTAACACCCAATTTCATACTATAGCGATTCATACAAAGTTATCAAATTAAACTGAAACGGGAATCATACGTGTCTAATGCATACTAGCTCACTTTGAATCACAAGTTAGAATAAAATCAACGTTTTAAAGTTAGAGATTTTGAGGAAGAAACAAGTCACCTAAATTTGGCTCACGAACAGAGGCCTCCAAAAATCCAAACCATTTCCTCTGTAAACCCAAAATAATTGGCAGCCAAACCCAAATGAGGACTCCATCGACTCGGAATAAAACAAGGCAGTGAGTCGATGAACCTAGTGTGACCACAATAGAGGGGCAGGTCCTTGAGGAAGGTGCCACGTCAGTAGTGGCCGAGTTGTACTCCGGCGAGGTGGGCGTCGGCATGGTGGTCGGAGGTCGAAAACGAGCAGAAAACAGAGGTGAGAAAAAGAGCAGAGGAAAAGAAGAAAAGGGGAACGAAAAAGAAGAAGAAAAGCAGGGCACCTCAGTGGTCGGGGACTACAGCTCCGGTTAAGGTGGCGGCTTCCGGCGAGAGCGACGAAAACAGGGGAGAGAAAAGGAGGGAGCTCGAGGAAGAGTAGGGCCGAGAACAGGGGAGCAGGAGCAGAGTAAGGAGAGAGGGGACCACAGTGGCAGGTGGTGGTGGTTTCAGGCGGCTCCGGTGGGGGCTGCTGCTGTGGTGGCCGAGAGAGAAAGAGAGCAGAGGAGAGCCAGGGAAGGCGGCAGAGCACGGTGGTGCTCAGGTGGCAGCAAACAGGGGCGGCCGTCGGTGGTGGTGAGCTCGACGGTGGCAGCCATGGTGGTGACTATGGCGGCCGTGAAGGTGGTCGTCGTTGTTGCTGGTGGTTGTTGTTGTCGGTTGTTGTATATGCTGTTGTTGTTGATGTTGTAATTTATTAGGTGATTGTTGTTGTTGCTTTGTTGCAATTTTATAGAGGAATTAAAAAGAGAATTTGAATGAGGAAAGGAAGAAGAAGGAGTATGAAGGAGGCAGTAAATAGATGAGGGAGTTAGGGTTTGAGTAGGTTAAAAATAATATCCCAAAATCAAGTGGGTATAGGGTATGTAGAGTTGTCGACATGTGAGGGAGTATAGTTGGGTCAGTTTGATTTGTTTTGCTCCGTTTCATTTACTCTTATTTATAAAACTTAAATAATTTATAAAATATATTATGTTTTAAATTATTTGTTTTAAATTTTAATTCCATTATTCATATTATAAATTTTATAGTTCGAAAATATAAATGTATAAAAGTTGTCAGTTACAAATTGTATTACGGTCTCACATATTTTCAAACGGTCTGTTCGTTTGCAAGATACATTTCAATAAAATTATATTTATTCAAGTAATAATAATTTTTAAAGTAAAACGCAAATTTATTAAGTTTAATACAGAGTAAAACCAATTGAATCAAGGTTTTAGTTTGACAAGTATTTTAGGAAATAAAATATAATACAGATTAATATAAAAAAAATCGAGAAAGTTTAATTAGAGATATCTTGAGAAAGTTTATTTAATCGAAATTTTTCAGCCGCGTTTTTGAAGTAATTGAATAAAAGTTAAATTATACAAATTTTAATTTAATAATTTAGTTAAAATAATTAATTAGTATTAATAAAAACACGGGGTGTTACAATGGTGACCACTACCGCAGCCACTGCCCAGCCAGGACGTGCCACGAGGTCCCCCACGCGAGCGGCTGCGGCTGCAGGAGTCCCAAGGTCACCTTCTTCGGCGTCAGGAGGACCGTCGCCAGCCAGCACCGGAGGATTCGGAATGCCCTCAGGATGGCTGCCAGAGTCCACAGGAGGCCCCCAGGATCTAACCAACAAGACCTCAGGACCCTCTCCACACCCTAATGAGGAGCATGGAATCGCTGTCCAGGGTTATGGAGCAGGTGCGCAGAGGAGGCGAGGAAACCGCTAAGAGGCTGCAGGCTCTGGAGTCCAAGGTACAACGAGGAGGCAGTGGAGCAGGGCTCCCAGGAATCGGTATTGGAAGCGCCGGCCCCAGCAGCAGGAGCATTCCTCAGGAACTGGTGACCCAGCTTGATCTCGGGGGAGCCACCCCAGCACCTTCAATGTTCTAGGATCCTGGAGCCATTGCCATCGACACCTCCCTAAACCTTGGCAACCAACAGCCAAGCCCAGGTAACTTCGTGTCCAGCAACTTGTTCGGAACTAATATCCCTTTCTTGACAGGTACTCCAGAGCGTAACCCTGGCGAGCTCTCGGATCGGGCCAGGATCGCGACGCCATTGCTCATGACCCGATTCACCATGACGCCAGGGTCCTGGCAAGCATTGTGCTCAATACTGGGAGCAAAGAATCGCAGGAGCTCAGGAGCATGATTACCAAAATTCCAGGGGTACCTAGGCCGCTGGAGAGAGCAGCAGTTGACAGCTACGCTGATTCACCCTTTGTGGACAGCATCTCACACACCCATGTTCCGAAGGGCTTCAGCTCTCCAACCATGACGCTGTACGATGGAACCTCGGATCCTCAGGACCATGTGAACCAGTACAAGCAGAAGATGATGGTAGTTACAGCTACAGGGGCTCTGAAGGAGGCTTGCATGTGCAAGGGCTTTGGCTCCACTCTCACAGGTGCAGCTCTGGAATGGTTCTTCAGCCTCCCAAACCGGTCCATCTCCTCGTTCGCCGGACTGGTCAACGCCTTTGGTCGCTATTCGCCCGGCCGAAGCCTGAGAAGCGGACCGACTGCATCACCCGTGCGTAAACTGGAGAAACAACAAGGGACTTCCTCAATCGCTTCAACAAAGAGAAGATCTCCATCCCGCGCTGTGACGTCGCGACCGCCATAGAAGCCTTTCGCCAAGGGCTCAAGGAAGACTCAAACCTCTACAAGGACCTGACAAAGTATCCATGCCTAACGTTCGAGGCCGCGCAAGCAAAAGCGCTAGCAGCCATCAGGCTCGAGGAGGATGCAGCATCCAGGAAGAGGTCCCACAGCAGCCCCCCCAGGAAGATCACCAGCGACCGCAGGAACGAGAGATCCAAACCGTGCCAAAGGCCCGCAGTCAACAAAGTTTCAGGAGCCATGGACTGGAGGAGCCGCCAGGACCTCCCACCCAAGGTAAGTGAATACAAATTTACCACGGATACTGATGGATTGCTCAAACACTTGCAGGACCTAGGAGACAGAGTCAGGTGGCCGCGAAAGAGCCCTGCCAACGGAGACTCCAGCAGAAAAGACTCGAACAGGAGGTGTGCATTCCACGACGATATCGGCCACAACACCGAGGATTGCATAGCTCTGAGGAGGGAACTGAAGTACCTCCAGGACAGGGGGCATCTCGACCACATCTTGCCAAGAGGCTCCAGGTCCGGCAAGGTGGGATCCACGGATCAGCTCCTACCGTCGCCACCTCCGCTGTATACAAAGATCGTGAACGTGATAACAGGAGGTTTGAGTCGCGCTGGGCTGAGCTACTCAGCAGCCAAGAGACGAGCCAGGAGCAGCAAGGGAGAAAGGCCAGCGTCCTCAGCCAGAGTGGCCCATCACAACCTGCCAACCGTTACGTTCGACGAACAGGACGCTGAAAATACCCCTGAGGAGCATCATGACGCCCTGATCATCACCCTGTCCATAGGAAATTGCTTGGTAAAGAGGATCCTGGTGGATACAGGAAGCTCAGTCAACCTGCTCATGCTGCATTCGCTGAGGGACATGGGCTTCAGCGAGAAGGACCTAGTGAAGAAACAGGTTCCTCTGGTTGGCTTCAGCGGCGAAACAGCGCACTCTCTGGGAGAGATCACCATCCCAACCTTCGCAGGGGGCATCAACAAATAGGTAAAGTATTTGGTTATTGATTGTCAGTCATCTTACAACGTAATTCTTAGCAGGCCTTGGATCCACGAGATGAGAGCGGTACCCTCAACATACCATCAGTGCATCAAGTTCCCAACACCCTGGAGAGTGCAAGAAATCCGTGGTGATCAGGAGGCTGCGAAGGATTGCTACAGGGATGCTCTAAAACCAGCTGTAGTACCCCCGAAAGCGTAGCAATTACAGAAAAAGCGCACTGAGGAGATGTACCAGGAGCCAGAGCAGCCTGACCTGGACCAAGTAAACCTCGACGCGCAGCACCCAGAACGCATGGTCCTGATAGGATCTGACTGCACAGGTGATATCCGAACTAAACTTGTCAATTTGCTTAAAGCTAACATGGATTGCTTCGCCTGCTCCCATGAAGATATGGTAGGAATAGACCCAAGTGTCATAACTCACCAGCTCAACGTGGACCCTGGCTACACCCCAGTCCAGCAGAGGAGGAGGACGTATGCTCCAGAGCGCCACTAGATAATCAACCAGGAGGTAGAAAACCTGCTGAACGCCGGAAAGATCAGGGAGGTTAACTACCCGGAATGGCTCTCAAACGTGGTGGTAGTACCGAAAAAGAATGGAAAATGGAGAGTGTGCATAGATTTCACGGACCTGAACAAAGCATGCTCCAAGGATCCATTCCCTTTGCCCCACATAGACGCAATGGTGGACGCTACAGCTGGACACGAAATGCTAACGTTCCTGGACGCCTGGAACGGGTATAACCAGATCAGGATGCACCCCAAGGACCAGGAAAAGACAGCCTTCAGGACGGAGAGAGGTATATATTGCTATAATGTTATGCCCTTTGGTCTGATAAACGCAGGTTCCACCTACCAGAGGCTGGTGAACATGATGTTCAAGGACTTAATTGGGAAAACGATGGAAGTATACATAGACGACATGGTGGTCAAGTCCCTGAGAGCAGAACAGTACGCTGAGGACCTGGCAGAGACTTTTGGGACCCTGAGGAAGTATCAGATGAAGCTCAACCCCCAGAAATGCACCTTTGGAGTTTCCTTTGGGAAGTTCTTAGGGTACATTGTGACGCAAAGGGGAATAGAGGCCAGTGTGGAACAAATCAGGGCCCTGCTTCTCCAAAGCAGCCCAAAGACGTACAGAAGCTAACAGGAAGAGTGGCAGCGCTCAGCAGGATCATATCACGGTCCTCAGAGAGGTGCAAACTGTTCTATGACCTACTGAGGAAAAGCCAAAGATTTGAGTGGACACCAGACCACGAGGCAGCCTTCCAAGAGCTGAAGAAGTACCTGGCAGCACCACCGCTCCTGGCAAAGCCAGGGCCTAAGGAACGCTTATACCTGTATCTGTCCGTAACAGAGGTAGCTGTGAGTGCCGTGCTGGTCAGGGAGCATGAGGGATCCCAGCAGCCGGTTTATTACGTAAGCAAGTCTCTGCTCCCAGCAGAGACCAGGTATAATGAACTCGAAAAACTTGTCCTTGCGTTAGTTACAGCCTCCTATAAGTTGCGTCCTTATTTCGAATCTCATATTATTACTGTGGTCACTAACTTCCGCATCAAGAATGTTTTGCGAAAACCTGAACTTTCAGGAAGAATGGTGAAATTGTCGGTGCACCTGAGTGGATATGATCTAAAGTACGAGCCCATGAAAGCAATAAAGTCACAGGCCCTTGCAGATTTCATTTTCGAGTTCAGCCCTACTCAGCAACCTGGAGTAGAGGAGGAAGCCCTGAGCGTGGAATCTAAAGGACGAACAGGAACATGGAAGCTGCACGTGGATGGAGCCTCCAACATGAGAGGGACTGGAGTTGGCTTGGTGTTGCAATCCCCGAAGGGGGACGTGATTGTGCAGGCGGTACAATGCGAATTCCGAGCAACCAACAACGAAGCGGAGTACGAGGCCTTGATACTGGGGCTGAAATTGGCAAAGGACATGAAAATCAGGAATTTGGAGGTGTTCAGCGATTCACAACTCATCGTGAACCACATGAACGACACCTTTGTCGCAAGGGATTCTAAAATGGTAGCGTACCTCAAGGTGGCAAAAGAGTTGGTAGCAGAGTTCGACGGCATCCGGATAACCCAAGTTCCCAGGGACCAGAATGTGGAAGCTGACGCCCTTGCCTCGCTGGGGGCAACTTTCAAACCAGATGAGATATCCAACGTACCAATAGTACACATTCTGAGTCCAGCAATTGGAATTGTACTGACCCCTCCTGAGGAGGGGAAAGACTCTTATACAGATCAGTGCTGGTCGTGGCTCGAGGAAGCAGGGGGGACACTCAGCGCAGAGGTGCAACAGCTTGGACCAGATTGGAGAAAACCGTATATGGAATGGTTACAGGAGGATAAGCTACCGGAAGATAAAGGGGAAGCCAGGAGCCTAAGAATGAAAGCGTCAATGTTTGTACTCATTGATGGGGTCCTCTTCAGGAAGTCACTCGGAGGACCCTACTTGCGGTGCCTGGGAGAACAGGAGGCTTCGGCTGTGATGTATGAAATCCACAGTGGCGACTGCGGAAATCATACAGGGGGTAGGAGCCTAGCCAATAAGGCGTTGCGGCAGGGTTACTATTGGCCGACCATGAGGAGGGATGCTGCGGAATATACCAAGAAGTGCGATGCCTGCCAGCGACATGCACCAGTAAAAGCACCAGCCTGGGGAGCCTCTGCACCCTATCATCTCCCCCTGGCCCTTCATGAAGTGGGGGATGGATATTGTGGGACCGCTGCCCAGGGCCCCAGGGAACAGGTTATACATGCTGGCAATGACTGATTATTTCTCAAAGTGGATCGAAGCTGAGGCTTATGCGCAGTGATCGAGCAATGTTATTTCGTTCATCAAACGTAACATTATTTGCAGTTTTGGAATCCCTTCAGAGATAATATGCGACAACGGGACCCAGTTTATATCCGGGAAAACGCAAGGTTTCTGTGGCGTATACAACATCACCCTAAGGAAGTCAGCACCCAGGTACCCTCAATCCAATGGGCAAGCAGAATCCAGCAACAAGATAGTAATGGACAACCTCAAAAAGAAGTTGGAGGAGATTGGGGGCAAATGGGCTGATGAGCTCCCTTTGGTGCTGTGGGCAGACAGGACCACTCCTAAGGTGGCCACTGGCCAGACACCCTTCAGCCTGGTGTTTGGCGCTGAGGCCGTAATCCCGTCAGAAGTCAAGGTCCCCACGCTAAGATATGGGTGCCAAACGGAAGAGGGGAACCAGGCTGCTATGGCAAGCTCCCTGGACACAGTGGACGAGCTCAGGGAAAGTGCTAAGATCAGGTTAGCATCCTATAAGCAGGCAGTCGCCAAAAGCTACAGCAGGAGGGTGCGAATCAGGACCCTGCAAGTAGGGGACCTGGTCCTCAGGAAGGTTTTTCGTATCACAAAGAACCAAATGGCAGAAAGTTTGCCTACAACTGGGAAGGTCCCTACCAGGTCGAGAGTGTCGTAGGAAGAGGAGCTTACAGGCTAACGACCCTGGAAGGGGAAATCATCCACAACCCCTGGAACATTCTTCATCTCAAAAAGTATTATATTTGAAGGGCGCTCAGGGCCCAGGGACTTCAAGGCTCCCAGCATCATCAAAGGGCGTTCAGGGCCCAGGGACTTCAAGGCTCCCAGCATCGTCACCCAGGTTCCTTTTGTCCCACCTGATTTTCTGAGTGCTTGATTTGGAAGGCATTAGTTTCTTTGTAAACTCGTTTCAAACTATTGTAAGCCTAAGTTATTCAAGAAAAAGTTTCTTTGGAAAGTTATTTGCACAATTTCCTTTGTCCCTTCAAAAAACACTTTGCAAACTTCTAAAAAGCCGTTTTTTACCTTTGGAATGTTAGGACAAAAGCGAAATCTGGTTGGCCCCTACAATTATCCTCCTTAGAGAGGACCTCGTGCTGAAGGTACCGGGAAAGCGACCTATCGACGCCCTGCGCGCGCCCGTCCTCACCTCGTGCGGGGGCGTCGGGAAGCGGAATGCACCTCGCAGGAAAAAGTGCGATGGTTTTGTGAAAAATGGGGGAGATCATTGCATGGGTTTGTGGTCAAAAAAGAAAAGTAGCAAAATCCTTTTTGAAAATGTATTTTCGGAGTCGCCACCAAATATTAAAGGAATTTGGAACCTATTCAACGCGTCTTGAAATACAAGACACGAGTGTCTCAGATTTCAAGATGCGTCGATATCTATCAATCTGAGGTTTGAAACCAGAGAAGGGATTCGGAGTGAGGTTACTTTTCAAAAGTTTTGGCAAAAATGTGTTTTTGAAAACTGAAATAAAAAAGCCTACGTAAAAGTAGTCTCTACTAATTTGAAAACATTTAGTTAATTTCGATATTTGGGCTAAAATTACGCTACGTACAAGTGCGAATATATATGACTCGATTAAAAATGCATGAATAATGTAAATCGTCAAAATAATGACTTTTCTATGGGAAATGTACGTTAAATAATAATTTATTGACTAAATTATTACTATAAACGTTATTTTCCGACCTCATATTTGACTCTTTAAGAATTTGTGAAAACCCTCAGTTTTGACATGCTAAAAGACTCTATGAAACGGTACAATTTAGTGTTGGATCCGTGATTCTGGTCGTTATTTAATGCATGAATGAGGACTTGCATAATTATAAAAGTGACGTCGGTTTGCTTTAGTGATAATGAGTCGTTTATTTATGCGATATTGGCGGGGTTTAGACGGATTATGAATCCGAATTACTACAACCGTATTACGAATACGGCTTCGCTAATGCCAATATCGGGTTGGGGTTAATGTAACCCCTTTGTCCGAGTCTCAAACGTCCCAAACGTAGGTAAAATGTTTACCTTTCGAAAACGGAAAGACGGTATTTTGAGTGAATTTTGTGAATAGTGTATGTGTTTTGTAAAACCGATCTTTTGAAATGAAGGTAAGGGGTTGGTATTTATAGGGAAATGGCTCGTTTATGTGCAGGGACAAAACTTAATCGCCAGTGAGCCTGCGATTAAGTTTCAATGCAGCCGCCAAATGAAATAAAAGAACCGTGGTTGGGGGAGGAAAACATAATCGCCTGTAAACAGGCGATTTAGTTTTTAATCGCCTGTTTATTGGCGATTAAATTTTTGTTTTGGTGGGCTACTTGAGCCGCCTTTGGTTAATGACGTATATTATAGGGTAATGATGGTGTTTGTGAGGTATTAGACGTGTAGATTAAGTATTTTTGGGTCAATTAGTTTTGATCCAAATTTCGGTTTTCGTGTTTCGGTTTTTGTCGTGTTTTTCGGTTTTGGCTCGAAATAATATAATATTGAAGTATATTATTTCACGGTTTTGTAGAGTTTAATTTTGTGAAAATGTGACACGGGACGCACTTTGGCCCGTTTTGCGTGTTGTGTTTTGGGTCGTTTTTGTAAGTTTGGGCCGTTTTGTAGCTAGTTGGGCTGTTTTTGTGGCTTGGCTTAATAAGACGTTCCTGTATCGTGCTCGTGTTATGCCTATAATGACTAAGAGTGACATTCATTTTTATGATTATGCAAGTTCAAATTAATACGCTAAAGAATGACTAAATACGTTTTAGACACTTTTGTACCGTTTCGACTCTTTTAAAAGCATGCATGAAAGTCCTTTTCATCATCGGGTTTGTTTTTGGGGGGTACGGATACGGGTATCTACAGAGCCCCCAGTTTGACTGGGCGTGGACAAAGCGTTAGTCAAACTTAAAGATAGTATCCGGACCATTACAGTCTCGATACTACCTGGCGGCGGTAAGCATGTATCTTATGGGAGAGACGAGGACTTAGCGTCGGGAAATGCGGGGAGGGACGACATGTTTTTAAGGACATGATGGTCCTACATGTTTAAGGGCATGTCGGCCTGTATGTGGCCTGAGTAATCCCAGCTGGCGCCTTGCTTGTGTCTTCGCTTGGGCTTCTGCTTGTGCTTCGCTTGCGCTTCTGGTTTGCGCTCCTGGCTGTGCTTTGCTTGCGCTTCTGGCTTGCGCTCCTGGCTGTGCTTTGCTTGCGCTTCTGGCTTGCGCTCCTGGCTTGCGCTCCTGGCTTGTGCTTTGCTTGTGCTTCTTCGCTGTGCTTTGCTTGCGCTTCTGGCTTGCGCTCCTGGCTTGCGCTCCTGGCTTGCGCTTCTGGCTTGCTCTCCTTGCTTGTGCTTTGCTTGTGCTTCTTCGCTGTGCTTTGCTTGCGCTTCTGGCTTGCGCTCCTGGTTATGCTTTGCTTGCGCTTCTGGCTTGCGCTCCTGGCTGTGCTTTGCTTGCGCCTCTGGCTTGCGCTTCTTGCTTCTGCTTCTTGCTGGACGTCTCGTAGCAGAGGTCACGCGTTTTTGTATTTCTCATAAAAAGGGTTAGGTTTTTATGAACGTCTCGTGAGGAGGCTACGTGTTTTTCTCATAAAAGGTTAGGTTTTTATGAACGTCTCGTGAGGAGGCTACGCGTTTCTGGGTTTGGTTTATAAGAGTGGTTTTGTTTTTGCAGACGACTCGTAACAAAGGTGACGTGTTTTTGTATTTCTCATAAAAAGGGTTAGGTTTTTATGAACGTCTCGTGAGGAGGCTACGTGTTTTTCTCATAAAAGGTTAGGTATTTATGAACGTCTCGTGAGGAGGTTACGTGTTTTTCTCATAAAAGGTTAGGTTTTTATGAACGTCTCGTGAGGAGGTTACGTGTTTTTCTCATAAAAGGTTAGGTTTTCATGAACGTCTCGTGAGGAGGCTACGTGTTTTTCTCATAAAAGGTTAGGTTTTTATGAACGTCTCGTGAGGAGGCTACGTGTTTTTCTCATAAAAGGTTAGGTTTTTATGAACGTCTCGTGAGGAGGCTACGTGTTTTTGGGTTTTTCATAAAAGGTTAGGTTTTTATGAACGTCTCGTGAGGAGGCTACGTGTTTTTCTCATAAAAGGTTAGGTTTTTATGAACGTCTCGTGAGGAGGCTACGTGTTTTTCTCATAAAAGGTTAGGTTTTTATGAACGTCTCGTGAGAAGGCTACGTGTTTTTTCATAAAAAGTTAGGTTTTTATGGACGTCTCGTGAGGAGGCTACGTGTTTTTGTATTTCTCATAAAAAGGGTTTGGTTTTTATGAACGTCTCGTGAGGAGGCTACGTGTTTTTCTCATAAAAGGTTAGGTTTTTATGAACGTCTCGTGAGGAGGCTACGTGTTTTTTTCATAAAAAGTTAGGTTTTTATGGACGTTTCGTGAGGAGGCTACGTGTTTTTGTATTTCTCATAAAAAGGGTTAGGTTTTTATGAATGTCTCGTGAGGAGGCTACGTGTTTTTGTATTTCTCATAAAAAGGGTTAGGTTTTTATGAACGTCTCGTGAGGAGGCTACGTGTTTTTGTATTTCTCATAAAAAGTTAGGTTTTTATGAACGTCTCGTGAGGAGGTTACGTGTTTTTGTTGGTTGGGTTGAAATTGTGTTTGAAATGGGTTGAAAGGTGTATTGGGCCGATGAAACAGCCCAAAACAGAAACAGAAACCCAGAGACAAAAATAAAATCGCCAGTAAACTGGCGATTTTGTTTTTGTTTTGTGAATTTGTATAAAAATCGGGGAAGGGAAGGGAGGAGAGTTTATTTTGTTCCGAAAATAAAAACTAAATCGAAAACACACAAAACTCTATCCGGCGATTTTCTAGACCAAATTTCGATTTTTCGACTCATACAATTCGTCATGGACCAAGGTACGTACTCAACTCACTTGGTTTTTCGTGTCTTGAGTTTGGTTTGAGACGGTTTTAGCTTGAAATACCGTTTTCTAGGGTTTAGGTCGAAAATGTCGGTTTGATTCGATTTTAGCCCTCGTCTTTGCTTGAAAACGTTCGCCATGGTTAGTATAGTGCTTGCCTTTACTTGTATTGTTGCCGTTGCGTGAAAACCCGACTTGTGGCCTCGATTTTCGTGCGTTTTGACTCGGAGGGCATTTTGGTCATTTTTGAAAACGTCTCGAAAATGGCTCAAAACTTCAGTGTAGCTTACCCATTAGTAGTATAACGTGTTGGTGAGTTCGGTTTGTTGAAATGGGCGCGAAAAGCGGCTTGTTTGGGTGAGAAACCGTGTAAGAGGGGGTAAAATCGGGGCTTGTGCTATGTTTTTGTAGCGTAAGGCGATCCCGAGTGGCTTGGTTATTTTGAAAATGTTGTAGCATACCTGTGTGGAGGTTTGGGTGGCTTGTGTGCGAAAAACGGCCTGAAAAACCGTGATTTTCGAATGATTTGGTATAAGGGCCGAAATTTTGGTCGAAATTTTTCGGTTCCGAAACTTGCCCGAATTCTCTGTATTGCATTGTTATGGCTAGCATGGTACATACTTGGCTTTGTTTTGTAGGAAATGTGTTGTTTCGAGGTGTTTTGGAGCGTTTTTTGTAGTTTAGGCTAGGTTTCCAAAAATCGCATTTCCTCGCTTCTCGTGCCCCGTTCATGGAATGTATGGTAATGTATGTCGTTTGTGTTGGCTAGGGGGTTGTTTTGTGGGAAGTGGGGGCCTTTTGGTTGAGTTACGGTCAAGAAAAGGCCGCTTTTGTAGTTTGTAAGCATTTTGTAAAAGCTATTCAGTCGAGGTGTCCGGGACATCATTTTCGCATGGAATTTTTTGCACGTGTTTATTGTGATTTATGGGTTGGGTCTGTCTCAGAAAATGTGGGTTTCTGGCTTTCTGTAGCGTTTTTCCCTTTTCTGCTATTTTTGGGTTAAAAAGGCATGTTTTCTGTTGTTTTGGCTAGTTCTCTGCTGCTTTTGCGTGTGCCTGCGCTTGAATTGGCTTTGTATGATGGGTATACTGCATACGTGTCATAAAATATGCTCTTCTGTGCTTCTGCTTCGTTTTGGCCCCATGTGTAGATAGTGTAGGCCGTAATGCTCGATTTCCGTCGTTTTTGCTTGCTTCTGCTTTCTTGAGTGATTTGCTGTTGCCGTTGTCTGAGTATGCCCTTGAATCTTGTGCAGGTGATCTTAAGCCTTCAGTACCTACTTCCAGTGACATGGATCGGGTCTTGGCTGGTGTTGACTTTCTTTGCCCGGGGCGAGCATACTCTACTTCGGTATGCTGCGCTTTGGAGGTTTCAAGGTCCGTCTCGGTCGGACTTCTTGAGAGCTTTTCCTCACGCGCTGGAGCTTCTACGACGCCAGGGAGTGAGTTTCGTGGCGCCAGGGAGTCTCCTGCCTTTTCTGCTAGTGGTGCCGGTGCTGTCAGTGCGTCGTCTGGGCCTTCTGCGAGTGGCCTGGGACATGGTGCTGTTCCTGGTGGTCTTGAGCCGTCAGTTAGCGGTGTGGGTCGTGACGTTGCTGCCGAGTCACCTGCTTTTTCAGCTAATGTAGTACGTGAGGAGACCGTCGCTGAGCGGACGCGGTCTTCTGGTGATACTAGCGGTAGTGGAGCTGCTGCTGGGTCGTCGAGGTCTCCTGTTGGTGGCCGAGGTCAGGCTCAGGGTATCGTCTCAGAGTCTTTGCAGGGGCGTGGACGTGGCGCTGCTGTGGAGACGTCTGAGACCCCTGGGGGAGGCCGTGGTGGAGGTCGGGGCGTAGTTGCAGGGTCTTTGCAGGGGCGTGGTCGTGGCGGTCTTTGGAGGGATGCTGTGGCCGGGAGGGCGGCGTAGGTCGTGGCGTTCTTTGCGGGGGCTTCAGCAGGGCGTGGCCACGACGTTGCCGAGGGTGCTGCGGCTCCTGGAGGGCCAGGTTAGAGCGCGTGGTCGCGGTCGGAGGAACCCGAGGAAGAAGCGCAAGGTGGATGAGGCTTGGTGAGGCGGCGTGATGAGCCACGACGTCGAGCTCGTCTTCTTCGAGGGTGGTGACCGGGACCAGGCTGAGGTTGCCGGTGTTTTTGAGGAGGTTGGAGCAGGGGGAGACCCTGTGGAGGTCACGCGGAGGCAGGGTCGTGCTCGGGGTCCGGGGAGCCATTACGAGGATCCTTCCGAGTTGGAGGAGTCTTCGAGTGACGAGGAGGAGGCTCTTGACGAGACTGCGCGCGGCCGCCGAGGTTGAGATCTTCGAGCGCTGCTGCGCGCCGATGCCGCTTTGCCGCTGCTTCTTCTTTGCTAGTTTTGAGGTCGAGGGTCATGTCCAGGGCCAGGTTCAGGACCAGGTTCAGGGCCAGGTTCAGACGCAGGCCGAGGCGCAGGCCGAGGCGCAGGCTGGGCGGTCAGCCGGGGTCCGGCCCAGGACGGAGGTGCAGAGGCTCTTAGGGCTGCGACGGAGGTTTTTATGGGGATGGTTGACGAGCTGGGCGAGAGGCCTAATTATCCCCATGGTCCGCGTTTGTGGTCGCAGGTGGCCATTGACTGGGATGGCGTGACTCTGGTTTGGAGTCGTTTGGAGCACTTGTCGATCCGAGTGAAGGTCAGTTTCCCTTTAGGCTCGATGAGGACCTTCTCTGGGTTTCGGACGGCGTTCGACGTGTTTGACGGGAGGCTCACGCAGGAGGAGCGGGACATAGTGCTTGGGACGGCTTTCGGTCCCCTGATGCAGAAGTGGAGGGAGGTGCGGGGTAAGCGGGTGAACTCGCGCCTTACTGTGCTTCGGGCGTTGCTGGATAGGTTTTGGGATACGACCAACACCTTCCACATGCCTGGTTACGAGGTTGGCGTGACTCCTTCTTCGTGGGCAGTTGTCACGGGGCTGCCTCATGGTGAGGGCGTGCTTGACTGGTGACGTGAGCGTCCTCCTATTGATAGTCCACGCGTCGTGCGGTTGATTGGTGACGGGGTTAGGTGCGGGAAAAACGAGGAGCACACGTTTCAGCCCCGAACTATATGGTTTGCTGACTTCTTCGAGGGGAAGAAGAAGAAGGGGCCTACTCGAGCGGCCCGAGCGAGAGGGCATTTGTGGTTGTGATGGTTCCTGACGGCCACCCACTTTGGCGACAAGGGGGAGCGAGCGTCGACGGCTGTGCTGATGGCCCTGTCAGACATGTCACGTCTGGGTCACTTTGACTGGGTTACTCCTGCTCTGGGTCTGTTGATCCGGTATCTGAGGGACGCGGTGCGCCCTGACCGGATTGACGAGGATTCAGATGTGTCTCTTGTGGGCCCTGGTCTTCTGATGGAGGTAAGTTTTGATTTCGCAGAGTCTTGTTATCTTGTCTCTGCTTTCCTTTTGTAACATTGTATTCTGATTGTTTGCAGTCTTGGTGCTACGCTCACTTCCCCTCTCTGCTTCCGGACACGTTCAAGGTTGAGGCGCAGTATCCGGCTTTCCATGCCTACGCGACAGCGGATCGGAAAGGTATTGGCCTAAGCTACGACGCGGCTCGTGTGCGCTTCAACGGGATGACCGTGGATAAGGTAAGGGTATTTGTGTTTTGTACCTTGGTCTTTTGTAGCTTGTTTTTTGGGTTTTGTGTTTGTTTTTGTGGTTTATAATTTGGTTTTGTTTTGTAGTTTGTTCGCGACCCTTGGAGGAAGTTTACCGGCGTCCCTCCGACGATTGCAACCCGCTTTGGTCCCCTTGACGGGCGGCGGCTGTATATCGAGACCCAGTATGGCTCGTACTGGTACTTGGGTGAGCGTCTATCTGCGCAGACGGGTCGCGGCGGCTTCATCGTACCTGCTCCTCCGCCCTCGGTTTTGTTTGTGGAGACGCCCGACGCTAACGAGCGTCGTGACGTATATCACGAGGGTGAGTCTGATTCCCTGCTACGGCCGGCTGAGGATTACATGACTTGGGCACAGCATGCCCTTGCTGACTCTGTGATCGAGGTATGTTTTGTTGTTTTTTTTTTTTTTTTTCTTTTTTGCGTTTTTGGTTTTTAAAAGCAAAAATTTACCCTGTTTTTGTTTTGTAGCGACGTGATCCTGATCTTGAGTTCCAGCCTCCTCCGCTTAAATCGAGGATCCGCTGGTCGTGCAGTCGCCAACATTCGATTGTGTTGCCTGCGTCTATGTCCGTGGTGACCGATGCGGGCCTGGAGAGGTGGGATCCGCGCGTGAAAAAGGTATTCACTTTCTTCTTCGTACAACATGAGTATTATGTAGTATAGCCCCCAGTTTAAGTAAGATTTTATTGTAAAATCATTATTCAAACTCTGTTGAAATGGTTTTTGATTATAGCTCCCAGTTTGAGTAAGATTTTATTGTAAAATCATTAATCAAACTCTGTTGAAGCGGTTTTTGATTATAGCCCCCAGTTTGAGTAAGAGTTTATTGGAAAATCATTAGTCAAACTCTGTTGAAGCAGTTTTTGAGTGTAGCCCCAGGTTGGGAAGCTAAATGTATTTCTCATGTCGTGGCAGGTGACGGCTGAGGTGCACAGGAGGCTGTGGCGGGCGGCGAACCGGTGGAGGGCGGTCGTGAACGAGAAGGTGGTTGACGATTTATCAGGCTCGTAGGAGGCGGTCGCCGACGCCGACTTGAGTTAGCGGTCGTCGGTGAGAGGGGCGAGATCGCGGGCTGAGCTGGAGGTTGCGCATGCCGAGGAGCTGGCGAGAGTCCGGGCAGAGCTAGAGGGTCGGCACACGGAGGAGCTGGATAGGGCGCGTGCTGAGATCGACTCCTTGCGTGCTGTCTTACAGCGTCGTGACCATTCGCAGTAGGCTTGGACTTGTATATATACTGGACTTGTATTATGAATATTAGTATTTTTTTTTGTAATGGTTCATGTATTGGGACTTGTGTATGGTTGGTTTTGTGGTTTTGTGGGTGTTTACGGGTATGATTTGGTTATTTTGTCTTGTTGCGAAAAATGCATTCCTGTGTCGTAGTCGGGTCTGAAATCCTTGCGTATTTGTTTGCCGAGCGTACCTGCAAAACATTGTTAGTCGTAAAAGCATATATATATATATGTCTCGATTGAGACTGACTCACTAATGACCAAACTAAAAGCAAATGTCTAGTTTTGAAAAATGCTGTTTAGAAAAATATCTTAGACTCGTAAAAAGACGTTTTTGACATTAAAAATGTGAGCTAAAACGATGTTTTGAGACGAAAATTGTGAATGCGAAAATCGTATTTTGTGTGGGGTGTAATTTTTGTGTGATTATCGTGTTTTGTGAAAAATGAAAAATACGAAAGATGGGAGTCGATCACGCAAATCGAGACGACGCGACGGGACCGTATATGTCGACCAAGAGGTCGGTAAAAAGAAATAGGGGGTAATAAGTTAAAAATTTAGGGTATAGGTGTGTAAGAAGTGTAAGAAATCGAATAATTTTGTCTGAAAAGAAAAAGAAAATCGCCTGTAAACAGACAGGGTGGGCACAGTTTGTGCAGCTGCCGATGGCCCCTCTGGAGTCTTTCTCTGCGGGTTTGACATGGGCGTCTACATCCATCCTTTGCGAGTGAGGCGACAGACAGGGTGGGCACAGTTTATCCCTGGTCATGACACTATGGTGCAGGGGACGGTTATGCTGACTAGTGATATAGTCGATGTTTGGGCGAGCGGCTGGGTTACGCGCCCTAGGTGGCCTGTAGCTGGTGTTCCTAGGACGATTCGGGTATCACCGGCCTATACTAGGTGGACTGTTGCCCAGAGCCCTCATAAGAGGTCGTGGCTTCGCGCCTTAGAGCTAAAGCGGGCCTCCTCAGGCTTCTGAATATGTGTTCGGCCGTGGGTCGCCGTAGGGGTTGAGGGTTGGTGGTCCCATATTCAGCTGAAAAGGTTTTAAGTCGGCTTTTGAGAAGGAAGGGAAATTGGTGTTGTTTATGTGTGTTTTGTTAGTATTATGTTCGTATTATTTTGTGTTTATGTATTACATTATCTATCCTAAACCCGATGTACATGCCGGGATTTGTATTGTAATATATTGTAGTGTTTGTTAGTGTAGTCTATGCTCCTACGTCTGGGAAATCCAAAATGTAACCCTTCTTTTTAAGATTAATAAAAATCAGGTTTTTATTTACGACTTTGCCTAATTTTGCTTGTTATTCTGTGTGAAATTCCTTAGCTCTAATCTCTTTTCAAAGGTTTAGAATGCAAGCATGGTTTTTAGGAAATTTTTGTATTGACTATTCCCTCGACTTTTTTAAGCTTTGGGTTTGTCGTTTTGTGTTGAATGTTGTCCTTTTTAACCCTTTAGGTTTAAAAGACGAATTTTGTGTTGACTATGTCCTTAGCCTTTTTAAGCTTTGGACGCGTCATTTTGTGTTGAATGTTGTCCTTTTTAACCCTTTAGGTCTAAAAGACGAATTTTGTGTTGACTATGTCCTTAGCCTTTTTAAGCTTTGGACGCGTCATTTTGTGTTGAATATCGGTTGTGCTTTTTGCAAAGCTGCCTACGTATCCACGAAAAATGGAATCAAACCGGCGTAGTTCGGAAATGTACGTTTAGGGGCATACCGGCCCAGGAGTTGTGTTTGCTTTTTGTAGTGAATGTGCACGTTTAGGGGCATGCCGGCCCAGGAGTTGTGTTTGCTTTTTGTGGTGAATGTGCACGTTTAGGGGCATGCCGGCCCAGGAGTTGTGTTTGCTTTTTGTAGTGAATGTGCACGTTTAGGGGCATGCCGGCCCAGGAGTTGTGTTTGATGGATGCATGTTTAGGGGCATGCCGGCGCATGAATTTTTTTTTTTTTTTTTTTTTTTTTTTTTTTTTTTTTTTTTTTTGATTTTTGTAGAGAGAGTGCACGTTTAAGGGCATGCCGGCCCATGAACATGTTTAAGGACATGTCGGTCCATGAACATGTTTAAGGACATGTCGGTCCATGAATTGCTTTTGATTTTTGTGGAGAGAAAGAGCATGTTTAGGGGCATGCCGGCCCATGAACATGTTTAAGGACATGTCGGTCCATGAATTGCTTTTTTAGAAGATTTCGCATTTTATAGATATATTGCAAGGCATTTTTAAGGGTAGTACTTTTTGAGCTGGTCAAGGTTCGTTGCTAGGTTAAACTCCTGACCGTCCAAGTCGGTTTGTTTTACTGCTCCGCCTGTGAAGATTTCCTTGACGAGATAGGGTCCAGCCCAGTTAGGCTTGAATTTTCCTCGTGGGTCGACTGGAAGCGGTGCTCGGACTGACTTTAGTACGAGATCACCTACTTTTATGTGTCGTGGCTTAACTCGTTTGTTGAATGCTCGTTGTAGTCGGGCTTGGTACATTAAATGCGGTACTCGGGGAATGCAATCGGCGTTCGTCGGGAGCATGAGTTGTTAAATGCCGTTCACGGGCCCATTCTCGCTTAGGGATGCTACTTTCCATTAGTATGCGTAGAGGCGTATTTCTATTTCCCTTTGGTTGGACGGCTTCCATGCCGTAGGTGAGGAAATAGGGGGTCATGCCTGTAGGGGTTCGGATGGTAGTACGGTATCCCCAGAGTGCATATGGTATCTTGTTGGGCCAATCTTTGCAGCTGTCGATCATTTTCTCGAGTATGGTGACGACCGTCTTGTTCGCTGCTTCAACGGCTCCATTGGTTTGGGGTCGATAGGGTGAGGATTTGTGATGCTGTATGTTGTATTTTGTGAGTATAGCTTCTGTCTCGCGCTGAAAGTGCGAGCCTTGATCGCTGATGAACTCATGGGGTATGCCATATCGGCATATGATGTTTGTCTAGATGAACTTGGCGACTTCTTTGGAGCCGAGGGTTCGAAAAGATGCTGCTTCTACCCATTTTGTAAAGTAGTCGATTGCCACTAGCACGAAACAGTGTCCTCCTACTCCGATGGGGTGGACTTTTCCTATCACGTCGATGCCCCAGGTTGAAAAGGGCCAGGGTGAGGTTAGGCTGTATAGTGGTGAAGGTGGTACATGTTGGACGTTGCTGAAAATTTGGCAGTTGTGGCAGTGCTTGACGTATTGGATGCAGTCTGCTTCCATGGTCGTCCAATACCATCCTCGCCGTAGAATCTGTTTGCAGAGTGCTCGAGCGTTCATGTGGGGTCCGCATTCGCCATCATGGACTTGCGTGACGATTTTCTGCCCCTTCTTGTAGCCGACACATATGAGCAGCGTCTAGACCTGTCAAACAGGTCGGCCGGGCGGGTTTCGGGTTCGGATAACCATAAACCGGGTAACATACGGGTCGAGTGTATTTTGGGTTCGGGTAATATACGGGTCGGGTGTATACGGGTTGCAGGTCGGGTTAGGGTCAAAATACGGGTTAATTAACGCCCCTTTATCGATATTTTCTTTTTTCGTTTTTTTGTATAACGGTTTAATTTTCACTAAGAAAAAATACTTTAATTGATGATACAATAGAAAAAATAAAAAAAATTGATTAAAAATTGATAATATTTCAAAATAAGTATATATAGACGTGTAATTATTAAGTCAATATTTACGTATAACATACGGAGTATTAATTATAAGCTAAAGTGGATATCAAACACTTTAAATCATAAAGTAAAACAATAAAATATAACAATGAAGATTTTGATCCGTACTTGTAGAGTCCAAGTTGTGTCTTTAAATTCTAAAATGTTACCCCGAATTACCGACTTATAGTATCATATTTTTTTCCACAATTTTTCACTTACTCTCCACATGTAATTTTGTTTCAAAATTTCGTAAATAGTGATTTAAGATGTCTCAAATCATAATTCGCAATATCCAATGCGACTTACAAACATCATTACTACTCCGTACGAAGTATGATTGTTTATACAATTATTAAATAATAAGGCCCTGTTCTTTTCTGCTTATAGGAGCTGAACTTATAGGAGCTGAGCTGAACTTATAGGAGCTGAATTTATAGGAGCTGAACTTATAGGAGCTGAATTTATAGGAGCTGAAACTTATTGGAGTTAAATTTATTAGAATTTAAAACTTATATAATAATAACAATAATTTAAATATTAATATTAATATTAATATTAATATAATATGAAAAAATTTATTAAATAAATAACAATAATAACAATAATATTTATAGTAATGATGATGATGATTACAATAATTAAAATCTTTTAATTTATTCAAAATGATTAATTTTACTAATAATAAACAATAGTGTTCAAAATCGATTTTGCGGTCTAGTATAGTTAAATATCTCAATATATAGTTGATTATAAATAAGTTGGCTCGGATAAATATTTTAATATACTATATTTATTTTCTCGAGAATTTTAGTACTGCATTTTGTAGAAATGTTTTATTGGTGTCAATTTATTTCATTTTCGACCCTTAATTTTTTTATTCCACCAAAAAAAAAATATGAGAAACATATTATTATGCAATAATAATAGTTATATAAAAATAAAACATAATACGGAGTAGAATTTATAGGAGCTGAACTTATAAGAGCTGAACTTATAGGAGCTGAACTTATAGGAGCTGAGCTGAACTTATAGAAGCTGAGCTGAACTTATAAGAGCTGAAATTAAGCTGAAAAGAACAGGGCCTAAATATTATATTTAAGTGAAAATTGTAAATTATGAGTAGTTTGGTCAGTGTGAAATGTTTAAAACTAATTTAAAATAAAAAATTTCATGTGAAAAAAAAAGTGATATTGACATTTTCTATCTTGGAACGTAAATTTCTTAACTTAACGGGTTAACCCGCTACGGGTCGGGTTATGACCCATTTTTTTCGGGTCGTTTCAGGTTCGGGTCATTTTTGGCTTCGGGTAAAAAATGCAGGTTTATTTCGGGTTATTTTCAGGTCGGTTTCGGGCGGTTTACCGGGTCGGGTCAGATTTTGACAGCTCTAGCAGCGTCCCTTGTGGTGTTTTCTTGAGTAATTGTCCCATTTCTAGCACAAATTGGGAAGCTAGGAGTCTGATAGCTCTCTGTCCACGTTTATCGGTGTCGGGTGGGTAAGTGTTGTCTGTTTTGTAGTTGATTATGGCTTGATACCAAGGCTCTGTCTGCTCGGCTTCGTCCAGGTCGATGATATGGATGTATGCTGGTTCGTCACGTCTTTCGACGATGATGGGTAGTAACTTCATGTCTGGTGGCATGTTGAGGAGGGATGAGAGTTTTGGCGGTCGCTTCAAGAACCGGTTTTCTTCCCTTGGGAGGTGGTAAAATTCGATGCTGTCGAAGTTGGTTAGGAGTTTTTGTACTTTTGTTTGGTATTTGGTGAGAGTTTCGCTCATGATCTTCCATGCCCCAGTCACTTGATTTATGATGAGGAATGAATCTCCATGCACCCGTAGGTTCTTTATTTTGAGGGCGATGGCGGCTTGCGGTAGTAGATGCGAGCCGTGATTCTGCGGCGTTGTTTGTGGCGCTAAAAGCGAGCTTGATCGAGAGCGGAGTATGGTCACCATTTGGGGATATTAAGAGTATTCCTACTCCGTAGCCGCGGTAGTTTGATGCTCCGTCAAAGTATAATTGCCAGTATTCCTTTTCTATGGCAAAGATTCCATCGTCAGGGAATGACATTGTGTCGATCATGGGTTGTTCGATGATAGCGTTTTCTGCAAGGAAGTCGAGCGCTCTTAGTTGATCACTTTCAGAGGGAGGTATTTGAGTTCATACTCGGCGAGGAGTAGAGTCCATCTGGCCATACGCCCATTTAGGACTGGTTTTTCAAATAGGTACTTGAGGGGGTTCATTAGGGAGTAGACTCTTGTTGTGCTAGTGAGTAGGTAGTGCCTGAGCTTTTTGGTTGCCCAGACAAGCGAGGCGACTTTCTCGGCCAGTTCATACCGAAGTTTAAATGTCGTGGAACTTTTTGCTGATGTAGTAGATGGCCCGTTCTTCGTTGTTGACTTCTTGGGCGAGTATGGCACCCATAGCGTTTGGCGTGGTCGTTAAGTATAGCGATAGGGGCAAGTCCTTTTGTGGGGGTACCAGAACGGGTGGATTTGTGAGCAGGCTCTTGACCTTGTCGAATGCTTGTTGACAATCGTCGTCCCATTTCGTATGCTCTCCTTTCTTCAATTTTTTTGAAGATTGGCTCACAAATCATGGTGAGTTTGCTGATAAATCGGGAGATATATTGGACTTGTCCCAAAAAGCTCCTTATTTCGTCGATGTTGCTTGGTGGTTTCATACCCATTATTGCCTTGATTTTGGTCGGATCTATTTCGATCCCGCGCTGGCTTACTATGTGACCCAGCAACTTGCCTGATGTGACCCCAAAGATGCATTTCTGTGGGTTTAGTCGCATCTTATGTTGCCTAATTCGGGTGAAGAATTTCCGAAGGTTTGTGATGTGGTTGTTCCTTTCCTTTGACTTCACGATCATGTCGTCGACGTATACCTCGACCTCCTTATGCATCATGTCGTGGAGCAAGGTGGTAGCAGTGCGTTGGTAGGTAGCGCCGGCATTTATGAGCCCAAATGGCATGATCAAGTAGCGATCGTCCCCAGGGGGTTACGAAAGTGGTTTTTGGCATGTCGTCTGCTGCCATTTTGATTTGGTTGTATCCTGCATATCCATCCATGAATGACAGTAAGGCGTGGTCTGCTGTGTTGTCGATTAGGATGTCCATGTGAGGTAGTGGGGAATCGTCTTTTGGGCAGGCTTTGTTTAGGTCTCGAAACTCGGCACATACTCGTATTTTGTCGTCCTTCTTCACGACTGGAACCATGTTGGAGACCCAATCAGAGTATTCAATGACTCGGATGAATCCAGCTTGTAGTTGCTTTTCGATCTCTTCTTTGACCATGAGAGACCATTCTGGCTTGATGCGTCGTAGTTTCTGTTTGACGGGTCTGGAACCTTGCTTGATCGGGATGCGGTGTTCAGCTATCTCGCGGTCTATGCCGGGCATGTCCTTATATGACCAGGCAAAGACGTCCTTAAACTCTGCGAGGAGCTTGGTGTATGTGGCCCTTTCTTCCGTGCTCAGTGAAGCCCCCAGTTGCAGTTCTTGAGGCTCTTCGGGCGTGCCTATGTCTATGGTTGTTGTGTCTTCAATGATGGGGTCCTGTTCGGGTTTTGAGACAATGCTTGCAATGTATCTATATAATGCAATGTTTTTTAGTTTAGATTTATCGTGATTATTGGAATACGTAGATTTTAAATGAGGCAAAGAGTAATCAAAAACTTTCATGTTATTAATGTTATCAAAAGCGGTTACATTTGAAGATAGCTCAGACGAGGGAGCTTTGGACAACTTTAATGACTCTAGTTCTTACTGAGACTTACTATATTAGGAACGTAGTTGAGTGACCTAGCCGATTTTTAGAAAATTGGCGTCATGATGACGCAGGACCCTAGACTCTAGGTGTAGGTGCTTGAATTGGGACTTCCTGGGTCGTCGGTAGATTGGGTGGCGTCTTCTTCGAGCTTCAGTTGTCGGAGGGCGGCCCGGAAATCTGAGGCTTCTATGGTGATGACCTCGTTGTAAAAAGGGATTTTAACCTTTTGGTAGAGAGTTGATGTTATGGCCCCGGTAGCGTGAATCCATGTCCTTCCTAGTAACATATTGTATGCCGGGGGAATGTCCATGAGTTGGAACTGGGTTTTTGTCTCGATGAGTCCTATCACGATGGGTAGTGATATGACACCTTCTATCTTTGCGGGAGAATGCAGTCGTATGCTCTTATGTTGTTGGAGCAAGGGGTGACATCACTTTCTTTTAGTCCTAGCTTGAGGGCTGTTGTTAGGGGCAGGATGTTGATCGCGGAGCCATTGTCGATGAGAGTAATGGGTAGTATCATGTTACGGCACTCTACGGTTATGTAGAGTGCTGGGTTTTGTGGGTCTTGGAAGGATGGCAGGTCTACGTGGAAGAAAGTTATGGCGCCTGGTAGCCAATCCCGGATGATGCGATTAATGAGTTGTGCTGGGAGGATATCTCTGGTGTTACGCCATGTCGTGTCTAAGGAAGGGTCGTTGGTTATGGGTAGGTTAGTCATATCTTTGACTATGCTCTTGTCTCTGCCTTTGCTTGTGCGTTTGGGAGGGAATCCTGGCGGTATTTGTAGCTCTAAAGGAGACTGATACGGATGTTGGGGGTGAGGGGCTTTATTGTGGCCGTCGGACTGTCTGAGGGGATGTTGATGAGGGATCGGGGTGAAGATTCCTTTCCTGTCCTCATGCCTTGGCTCCGTTCTTGTCCTAGCTTGACGAATGCGATCAATGTTGCCACCGTTGCTGATGCTGTCGAAAAGGACGTTGACCTCGTCATTGCTTGTGGGGGCCAGGAGGGGATGATTGAGGATGGGATGCGTTCCTACGAAAATGGGGTGAGAGCGGGGCGTGCTATGCTGGACTGTTGGTTTAGGAGCTATGCTTGGCTTGTCGATCGTCTCGTTGTCAATCATGTCTTGGATTACGTTCTTCAAGCGGAAACAGTTCTCAGTGTCATGTCCTTTCCCCCTGTGAAATTCACAGTACGAGTTTTCGTGCCACGATAGTGGTTTCTTATCCTCAGGTGGTTCACTGGTGGGCTTGGGGAGATGCAGAATGTTTTTCTTTACGAGCTTTCCCAATGCCTTTGAGTAGGACATAAAGAGGGGGTCGAACCTCCGTCGCTGTTGTGATGAGAATGGCCCAACTGGTGATGACCTGGGTACCGCAGGAGTGGGTTGTTGGGTTGTGCTAGGAAAATTGGTTGCGCTACTGGTGCCTTCGGGTTTGCAGTGTTAAAGGGTTCAGCCGTGGTCGTGGTTCGAGGAGTATTGCCCTGGCGACCATGATCTGTAGTAGTTTTGGCCAGTTTGTACTTGTGGATTTCATCTTCTAGGGATCGAATCCTCTTGATGTGTCGAGCAGACTCTTCGGCGAATAGCCTAGCGTTTTTATCGGTTTCGATCTTCTGCATGGCGGCCAGATGCTCGAATAGGGCAGCGAGGTTGGCTATCTTGTGGTCAAGCAGCCTTACGTGTTCGGTGATCGTCATTAGCGGAGGAGGTGGTGGAAGGGCAGCTTCGTCACTTGCGAGGTTGAAACGGAAATTCATATTGTGTTTGCGAGCCGGGTGTTCAGGGTTTTTCAGTGAGTGGACCTGACAAAGTTTTCAAACCTTTAGTGACTCTAAAAAGGAAGAAAAGACTCAACGAAAAATCACATTCACAATAGGAAAGAAAAGCAAAGGAGTGAAAAAGTGGGTGCATGACTCGACTCGTGTTTTTAGCTTAAAAGACACAGGAAGCTTTTGAGGTAGGGGCATGTTGACACGTCCCTAATCTCGAGGTAGGAAAATTTTATGATCGTAGTCCGATTAACCCAGTTTAGCGGTATGTTGCTAGGGGTTTATCATCACGATAAAAAGGATCAAACCGAAGTAGCGATAGGCTAGTCGATCTGAGGATGTTAAAATTGGGTAAAAGGCGATCACTTGTTCGCCTTTTACGTGTGACTGAGGGAATTAAATCAAAATGACGACAGGTCACTTGATTCAAAATTAAATCAACGGGTTCGCATCTGAACGAGCCCGCGTTTTTGGTTTTTTGAGGAAAAAGATTAAATCGGGATGACTAAGGAGTCACTCGACTTAGAGCTAATTCTAACGTACTAAAGGTTAATTTCATTTAAAATCTCCGAAATGTATTGACATTTACGGGTTTTTGCTCTATGAAATTTTTGCAATAAATGTATTATGACGATACGTCACTCGCATAATTCATTTACGTTTTGAAAAAGATCTGGGATCTAGTGATTATCCTGGATCGGTTTTAAATGCACTGGCATTTTATTTATCAAACTCAAATGACTATAGGTCAAAGAGCCTAACGGCGTGTTTTTTAAAAGTATGACTTTTTTGAAAAAAGTTTAAAAATGAACTTTCAAAATGGACGTATTTTAAATGTATAATGCCTAGGAAATGTTTTTGCATGAAAAGGTTTTGAAAGACGACTATAGTGAGGGTACTATAGCTTCACACTTGTACATATAAACACAGGTTTTTGGCTTATAAGGTAAGGTTCCCTCCGGCCATTCCCTTAACGTTTCGGTAGGGGCACCCGCAAGACTACACACGTCTTAGGTGTGCATTCAAGACGGGCCCTAGAGCGTTCGAGTTTGACTGGTTACGATCGTTTGTACGGATGCCGTACTTGTAATCGTGGAGGGGTGAGAGAACAGTGTGTCCAGAGTTACCTCGCTTAGGAAGCGAGAGTTACTAGGGGCCGTTCCTCAAAGGGTGTGGTTTGAATCAGGAGGATTCGACTCAACGTACTTTTCCCCAAATATCGAAAGCGTAAATGTTTTCAAAGTTTCAAGCTTCACTTCTTTATGTTTTTAAAATAAAAGAAAAACTAGTTTTTCAAAAATAATAAAAATCATGCTCGTCCCCAGCGGAGTCGCCAGCTGAAGGTACCGGGAAAGCGACCTATCGACGCCCTGCGCCGATCCTCGCCCGTCTTGAGCGTCGGGAAGCGGAATGCGCCTCGCAGGAAAAAGTGCGATGGTTTTGTGAAAAATGGGGGAGATCATTGCATGGGTTTGTGGTCAAAAAAGAAAAGTAGAAAAATCCTTTTTGAAAATGTATTTTCGGAGTCGCCACCAAATATTAAAGGAATTTGAAACCTATTCAACGCGTCTTGAAATACAAGACACGAGTGTCTCAGATTTCAAGATGCGTCGATATCTATCAATCTGAGGTTTGAAACCAGAGAAGGGATTCGGGGTGAGGTTACTTTTCAAAAGTTTTGGCAAAAATGTGTTTTTGAAAACTGAAATCAAAAAGCCTACGTAAAAGTAGTCTCTACTAATTTGAAAACATTTAGTTAATTTCGATATTTGGGCTAAAATGACGCTACGTACAAGTGCGAATATATATGACTCGATTAAAAATGCATGAATAATGTAAATCGTCAAAATAATGACTTTTCTATGGGAAATGTACGTTAAATAATAATTTATTGACTAAATTATTACTATAAACGTTATTTTCCGACCTCATATTTGACTCTTTAAGAATTTGTGAAAACCCTCAGTTTTGACATGCTAAAAGACTCTATGAAACGGTACAATTTAGTATTGGATCCGTGATTCTAGTCGTTATTTAATGCATGAATGAGGACTTGCATAATTATAAAAGTGACGTCGGTTTGCTTTAGTGATAATGAGTCGTTTATTTATGCGATATTGGCGGGGTTTAGACGGATTATGAATCCGAATTACTACAACCGTATTACGAATACGGCTTCGCTAATGCCAATATCGGGTTGGGGTTAATGTAACCCCTTTGTCCGAGTCTCAAACGTCCCAAACGTAGGTAAATGTTTACCTTTCGAAAATGGAAAGACGGTATTTTGAGTGGATTTTGTGAATAGTGTATGTGTTTTGTAAAACCGATCTTTTGAAATGAAGGTAAGGGGTTGGTATTTATAGGGAAATGGCTCGTTTATGTGCAGGGACAAAACTTAATTGCCAGTGAGCCTGCGATTAAGTTTCAATGCAGCTGCCAAATGAAATAAAAGAACCATGGTTGGGGGAGGAAAACATAATCGCCTGTAAACAGGCGATTTAGTTTTTAATCGCCTGTTTACTGGCGATTAAATTTTTGTTTTGGTGGGCTACTTGAGCCGCCTTTGGTTAATGACGTATATTATAGGGTAATGGTGTTTGTGAGGTATTAGACGTGTAGATTAAGTATTTTTGGGTCAATTAGTTTTGATCCAAATTTCGGTTTTCGTGTTTCGGTTTTTGTCGTGTTTTTCGGTTTTGGCTCGAAATAAAATAATATTGAAGTATATTATTTTACGGTTTTGTAGAGTTTAATTTTGTGAAAATGTGACACGGGACGCACTTTGGCCCGTTTTGCGTGTTGTGTTTTGGGTCGTTTTTGTAAGTTTGGCCCGTTGTGTAGCTAGTTGAAATTTGTTTTTGTGGCTTGGCTTAATAAGACGTTCCTGTATCGTGCTCGTGTTATGCCTATAATGACTAAGAGTGAGATTCATTTTTATGATTATGCAAGTTCAAATTAATACGCTAAAGAATGACTAAATACGTTTTAGACACTTTTGTACCGTTTCGACTCTTTTAAAAGCATGCATGAAAGTCCTTTTCATCATCGGGTTTGTTTTTGGGGGGTACGGATACGGGTATCTCCACGTGCGCGTGGCGACAGGGGACGAACGTTACCCCGTTCCGGACATCTCAGATTCCAGGGCCACCAAGTCACCACTACGAGGCGCGGCATCGGGGATAAACATGACCCCACTTGGACTTAAGACTCCAGGCCGCCACTAAGTCGACTCTAAAAGCATGCATACAAAACAAACGCGCGCGCTACAAACGAACGTAAGTGAAAGCATGGTTGGCCACCATGATTTTCGATCATCATAACTCAAGGTCCCTCGCAGCGAAGGACCCTGAGCGCATTAGTCTAGCAAAATATAATGTTTAATTACAAGCGTCCATGATAGGCACGCTACTCCAAAATAACAGTTTTAAACAAAGTCTCAAACTAAACTGATTAATTACATAATTGCGGAAGTTTGCTCTTGTTCTTCAGGCACTACGGCTGAAGCATCCAAAGTAGGAACTTCCTCAGCAGTAGTGCCAGCGCTCCCATCTCCAAATTTGCCGCCGATGGACCCCTCGGCAGTGTTCTCTCCTCCGCGAAGACTTCCACCCCCAGCCTGCTCTTCCTCACCCTTGGCATGAACATCCTCCTCCTCAGCAGGGTCAGTAAATGCGGCAGGCTCCTCATCGTCAGAATCCTCAAAACCCACCAGGACGCTGAGATCTGGAGGCTGAGGGAACGCAGCATGGAAGTCAGCTTCCTCTCGCTCCAGGTCAAAGGAAGAAGCACCGTCAGCCTGAACCGCTCTGTAGCACTTGATCTTCGCGTCCCAAGCAGCGTAGACAGCCACCTTCGCGAGGGTCTTCTTCAGCTTGTGCTCCGAGGCCTCAAGCTCAGCAATCTTGGCGTCCAGCTTCCGGATATCCTGGTCGGCGCCCGGCTGTTCGCCTCGAGCCGTAGCTGGTCCTCTCTCCTTGGTCGCAGCCCACCTCGATCTTGACTTCTGCGGAAAAGCGCGTTGGCATTTGTAGCTTGAAGAGACTCGAACCTGTGGCGGAAGTGTAGCGCAGATTGGAGGGTCTGCGAGCAACGGAGTGTTACACGAAAGAACAAAAATAAGAGAAGGGAGAACAAGGTTGAAGGAGAGTTCGTTACATCGAAGGCGGACTCACAGAGACCCTTGCCAACTGAAGAGGCTCCCTGGCCCTCCAGGACCTTCTTAGGGCCAGGAAGCAGGAACGAGTTCAGGTCGGGCCACATTGGAACCGAGGCGTCGAAACCAAACCCGGGGGGAAAGACGATAGAAGGTCCTTCCTCAGGAACCTCAATGGGGGCTTTGAAGGATCCTGGCGGGCGCAGCTCAGGGCCAGGAGCAGTTTTGTAGCAGAAAGCGGAAGGAGGCCTGGGGTCCTTAGCCTCCTTCTTTGGAGGCGGGTTCTTGGAGCTGGAGGAGGGCTGCTTCCTCTTCTTTGCCCGCAAGAGAGAGTCCAGCACTTCGGGGGCAGCAGATCCTGGGAACAGAGTCAAATCAGGAGCAGCCAAACAAGGGGGGAAGAAGAAAAACAAACAAACCAGGGGCTTTACCAGATGCCATGGCGAGTTGAGCGAGGAATGGGCCAGGCAGGAGGGCGGCTTCGGGAGTAAGCGCGAGGCGCCACGAGCAAACCACAAACTCGTCAGGATGTCGCTGGGAGGAAGGGTCGCCGTCGGGTTCTTGAGCGCTGCAGCAGAAGACGGTTAAGAAGAGTAAGTAGAAAAGAAAACATCATAAGCACGACAAAAGCAGCCAGGTACCTTTGGTGTCACCCCACTTCTCCAACAGGTATCCTGGGTGGGGATTCATTGAGTCAACCTTCAAGAAGACAAAGCGGCGAAACCAGCCATCGTCGACCGCCCTGCTAGTGTCGATAAAGGCGTTGGGGCCGTCGGTCGCCCTCATCGTCACCTGACCGTAGCCAAGGTGCCGGCAGGAGTACAGGCTCGCCAAATCCTCTAACCCCAGTTTGATACCGAAACGCTTGCCCACCACGCACACACCATACAGAACCCTCCAGGCTTGGGCGGCGAACTGAGGAGGAGCAAGGGAGAACCAGAGGAGGAAGGCCTGGATCAAGCGAGGGAAGGGGAATTTCATGCCCAAGGAAAAGGGATACTCATAAAGAGTAACCCACCCTGGACGAGCGGCATCGGCGTACTCGCCGGAAGCGGGGGCATGGAGAACCACATCCTCGCTCAGACCCGCCAAAGAACGGAAGGCGGGAAGCTCGTCTTCCGAGATCTCGGAATCGCAGGCGTGTTTGCTATCCAGGATACCCGCAGAAGGGAAGGCGGCAGAGGAAACCGGGCGTTTCTGGGAACGAGTAGACATGGGGAAGACAAAAGGGAAAAAAGCAAGTGGAAACGGGGAGATTACCTGGGGAGCAAGGAGCAGGGAAGGTGAAGCGAGTTGAGAGAGAAGGGAAGTTGAGGGGAAGGCGGAAGGAGAAGAAAAGAAGGCTAAGAGGAAAAAGGAGAGGGGGTATTAATAGGGGAAGTTGGAAAATAGGGGCAATTAATGTGATGAGACCCTTCAAGTCACGTCGCAGATTGGAGGGAAAAAATTCCCGCCCAAAACGCATGCAAGACGTGGGCAGAAATTTTTGGGGGCAAATGTTGGGCCCAAATTGCGACAAATTAAACGACCCAACGGCGATGGCGAAGACACCTTTCGGGACCACACCTGGGACCCTGGGCGCAGGACCCTGGACGACAAGGACCTCCAGGAGCCTCGCCACAGATTAGACTCAATTACAACGGATAGTCAAGAGGGCTGCGAAATAGGGGGAAGCGTTACAATGGAAGGAGCGAATCAAGGCTATTCATCAGGGAAGGATAACGGCTAAGAAAGGAGAAGAAAGGGGAGAAAAGTCAGCAATACTCCATGTTGGGACCAAAATATTCACATGGTCCAATAGTCTGAACAAAGCAAATATGCCCAAGTCAAGGAAAGGAGAAAACAAAACTCAGGTCCAGGACCAAGAGCATAGCAAACTTAAGAAGCCTGGACCAGGGCTACGCCTGGGCCAGGAGGGACAACAAAGGCATCTCCTCACCCCAGTTCAGCACTGAAGGGCAAGGAGATGGGAGACAAACTGTTGGGACCAGAAAACCAGGCTGGTCCAGGATCTACAAACAGGTCCAGGCCGTACAGACAGGTCCAGAACCCACGGTCAGGTCCAGACAAGTTCAGAATCTATAGCCAGATCCAGGATCTATGGTCAGGACCAGATTGTACAGACAAAACAAAGGTGCAGGTCAGGAGAGGAAAGGTCAAGATGGGCCAAGCCCAATAATGGAAGAACCCGTCAAGATCATACTCAAGAGATGACCGAACCCTAGAAAAAGAGTCAACAAGAGCAACTACTTTCAAGGAGAGAGGAAGAAATACAAGCAACCACCCACCTAAGAAAACTAATGCAGGAGAGAAGAATATGGAAAACCTAGTCCAACCCCCCTACTAAAAAGGAGGAAGCTGACCTATTTCTAAGGAAGGAGTTGAGGACTCATGAAGCATATAAAAGGAGGAAGAATCAGTTGAAGGAAAACATCAGAAGACACACCACTCAATTATACTACAATCTACGAAATTCACAAGCAATCAAACACTTTATAATTATTTTACGCCTTTATTATATTCTGTACCAGTTGGTCCAGACTCTGTACCTAATATTCCAGAACTAGTGAAGATCCTCTCCTGGCTTGGCGCCCGTGGTTTTTCCCTTAACATTAAAGGGTTTTTCCCACGTAACATATCGTGTGTCTTGTTCCATTTTTGTTATCTTTTTATACGTTTTAACGCAACTACATCAATCATCACAAAATACGACTTAAAGGATAATACTAGTAGACCCATAATCACTTAATCGAACCGTGTGAGAAAATCACCCCGAACAGTTTGGCGCCGTCTGTGGGGATACTAGTTTATTAATCCTACAAAATTTTCCAAACCAACGAGATCAACCAACGTGAAAGATGGAAGGTACAAGTGCAGAAGCCATGCTCAAGCTCCAGGAGGAATTGCAACAAGCCAAGCAAGTTGCAGAACAAGCCAAGCAGGCTGCAGAGGATGCCAAGGCTGAGGCAAAGAAGATCGGCGAGGCCGAGGTCGTCTGAAGAAACAGCTAGAGACCTCTGCTCAGAAGAAAGCCTCAGGATCCAGGATCCCACCAGGTACTTCATTTTCTGATGTGATCAAGCAAATTGACTTCTCTATTTTTTCTTCTGGTTCAGGATCCAAAACCAACTCGGGGGGCAACCCTGAAGATGACTCAGGAGTCAACCCTGAAAGTAGGGATGGCGATCCAGGACAGCCAGAAAAGATCGATGCAGGACAGATTATGCTGTACATGGTCCAGGAGATCCAAAAGTTGTCAGACATGGTGCAGAAAGTCCCAGGACTGCCCCCACCTATAGAGCTGGCCAGGCCAGAAAGTTACGCTGATTCGCCCTTTGATGATTGCATAGCAATGGTGGAGATGCCCAAAAAGTATACTCCGCCAAACCTGAAACTCTATGATGGGACAACTGACCCCCAGGAGCATGTTGCACAATACAAACAAAGAATGATCAATGCGGCTATTCCCATGGAGAAACGTGAAGCCTGTATGTGTAAGAGCTTTGGCTCTACCCTAACGGGTCCAGCCTTGACATGGTTCACCAATCTTCCAAACAGGAGTATCAGGACCTTTGCTGACCTGGTCAACATCTTCAACGTCCAGTTCGCCAGTAGCAGAAAGTTGGACAAACAGACAAGTGACCTGTACCGGGTTGTCCAGGAAGAGGATGAGACCTTGAGAGATTTTCTGTACCGCTTCAACAAGGAGAAAATTTCCATTCCGAGATGTGACATCGGCACAGCAATAGAGGCTTTCCGGCAAGGCTTGGTAAGAGATTCTAGACTTTATATTGAACTAACCCGTTATCCTTGTTCTACCTTTGAAGATGTGCGTGCCAAGGCTCGCCCGGTCGAGTGTAGAAGAAGACATCTTTATTCAGACACAACTCCAAGAGAGTAACAGGATAGCACGCAGAATCCGACCTATAGGAAATAGTACCGGACACACTTACCGTACTAAAGGCGAACCACAGATCCTGGCCTTGAGGAATGTTCAGACGACCACAAACCTTCCCCGCCTGTAAGGATGTCTACAAATTAAAAACCCTAGAAGGTAAAATAATCCCTAAATCGTGGTAGGTCACTCATTTCAAAGCTTTGTCATATGTAATTTTTATCTCATATCAAAACAATTATCGACTTGAAGCGTCGAGGGCCGCTGGCAAAACGCCAACCGGCCGGGCCCCCGACCCAAATCTTTGCCGACAGATCAAACACTGACAGAGCAGACTCACAGAGCGTACTTACAGAGCGGTATACGCAGAGCGCATAAGCACACCTGATCAACAAAACAAACCGACAAACCAAATACAAAAATAAGGGCATCGGCCCAAAGACGACTACAAAACGGGACAGGAGTAATGTCCGATTAAAGAGCCCCAAGGTGTGGTCGCCTAAACTTTCAAACGCATGCATGCTACTTGACAAATTCAAAACAAAATTTGTGCGCACCAAAACAGATGACAAAACAAAAAGACTCATGACATATCCACAAAACAAAACAAAACAAAACAAAACAAAACAAAGCCACACAACCATCTATGACGTCCTTACCGTTACAAAGATAAAATGATCCCAAGACAAAACATGTCCAAATAGGGGCCATACCCCCACCAAATTCAAAATTCCGATTAACAAGTCAAAGTTCCTTGCAGGACTCACACTACCAGCCTCCCAAGGAACTCCGCTGTCTCTAACCAAAGACAAATGACCATACAAATTTTGATCACCCAAGAATAAATAATCCCGAACCAATGGCCTACCCTGGACCTCAAGATGGAATACATTTCCTCACTTCCAGGCCAGGCCAGGAGACTGAGGAAATGGGGGGCAAATGTTGGGACCAAAATATTCACATGGTCCAATAGTCTGAACAAAGCAAATATGCCCAAGTCAAGGAAAGGAGAAAACAAAACTCAGGTCCAGGACCAAGAGCATAGCAAACTTAAGAAGCCTGGACCAGGGCTACGCCTGGGCCAGGAGGGACAACAAAGGCATCTCCTCACCCCAGTTCAGCACTGAAGGGCAAGGAGATGGGAGACAAACTGTTGGGACCAGAAAATCAGGCTGGTCCAGGATCTACAAACAGGTCCAGCCGTGCAGAGGCGAGTCCAGAACCCACGGTCAGGTCCAGACAAGTTCAGAATCTATAGCCAGATCCAGGATCTATGGTCAGGACCAGATTGTACAGACAAAACAAAGGTGCAGGTCAGGAGAGGAAAGGTCAAGATGGGCCAAGCCCAATAATGGAAGAACCCGTCAAGATCATACTCAAGAGATGACCGAACCCTAGAAAAAGAGTCAACAAGAGCAACTACTTTCAAGGAGAGAGGAAGAAATACAAGCAACCACCCACCTAAGAAAACTAATGCAGGAGAGAAGAATATGGAAAACCTAGTCCAACCCCCCTACTAAAAAGGAGGAAGCTGACCTATTTCTAAGGAAGGAGTTGAGGACTCATGAAGCATATAAAAGGAGGAAGAATCAGTTGAAGGAAAACATCAGAAGACACACCACTCAATTATACTACAATCTACGAAATTCACAAGCAATCAAACACTTTATAATTATTTTACGCCTTTATTATATTCTGTACCAGTTGGTCCAGACTCTGTACCTAATATTCCAGAACTAGTGAAGATCCTCTCCTGGCTTGGCGCCCGTGGTTTTTCCCTTAACATTAAAGGGTTTTTCCCACGTAACATATCGTGTGTCTTGTTCCATTTTTGTTATCTTTTTATACGTTTTAACGCAACTACATCAATCATCACAAAATACGACTTAAAGGATAATACTAGTAGACCCATAATCACTTAATCGAACCGTGTGAGAAAATCACCCTGAACACTCCACATATAAAGGGGATTTAGGGTTCAAGGAGAGGCATTCAACATTCAACTACTATTCTACAGCATACCAAAGCACTCTTATACACATTCTCCAAGCACTTAGCATTTTTCAGTATATTTTGTACTAGATAACGTGCCTTAGCACCCCAAATCTTGTAATCCTTCTTTGCATAGTGGATAGTTGGTGGGACAAGAGCTTCCCCCCGCGGTCGTTTCCCACATCGGGTTTTCCGCGTAACCAAAAAACCTTCGTGCCTCATTTCGTTCTCGTCGTTTCTTTTCTTTAAGCTTTCGTTTACGATCCCTAGTTTGGTATACGATAAGGTCGCTTTAACCCCAATCACATTAAATCAAACCTTGGTAAATTTTTTGCCAAAACACATATTTATCACACTTTACACACACGTTTAAGAACTTCAAAATGCTAAGCATGCCTACAATACTATATTACAATTCTATACAACTACAAGTACAAATAATATAACTACAACATTTATATAGAACTACAACCACAAAAAAGAAAACTACGAACTTCTAACCATCACATCAAAACTTTTACCAATTTTCAAAAACAACATGCAGGATAAAATTTTAAAACGTTTATATAGAACTACAACCACAAAGAAGAAAACTACGAACTTCTAACCATCACATCAAAACATTTACCAATTTTCAAAGAACTTCTTCCACCACAATAACAACCCAGAGTATTGATGTGTCTTATATTTATATATACTTATAGCCCCCTGTCGCTTACGTTTCTTTACGATTCTAGTGCTTTTATACGCGTTTCAGCTCCTATTTCTCTCCGATTTGGCACTGCTGTGTTTTTGTATCTATTTTGCAGGTACAAGCGCATATTTGGAGTTTAGGATGCTTGTCGAGAGGTTTCGTGAAATTTCGTAAAGTTTCGTGAAGTTTGGAGTTGATTCGAGTTGGTTTCGTAGCGTTTCGCTTGCGTACGAGCCTCGTTTCAACAAATGAAGGTGTCCCGGGACCTTGGGACGGGATTTGAAACTCGTATGATCATCCTAAGCCTTGTCCCTACCCCTTGGGACGACATAGGCCTCGTCCCTATGCCTTGGGACGAGAAATTTTGCAAAAGAAACTAAGGAAGAAAAAGTGCATTTTGAGCATGCAAGCTGAACTCAACGGGACCAAGACCATCCCGGTCGGGATGACCCTGTCCCGGAGCCTAGGGACGGCTTCCGACTCCTCGAGTGCTTTATATACTTCGTCAATTTGGAGGATCAAAACATCTCTTTTTCGTCTGATTTTTTTAGAGCATTCTAAGAACACTTTAAACTATTTTCTCACAAAAATTTAGGGTTTGATTACTTTTGCATTTTGTACTTTGAATTCTCGACTCGGAAACGTTGTTTGATCATCCTATCTCGGTATTGTTGTCTTTGTTCTTGCTTTTTCTCTTTGAATTTCTGATTAGGTTTTGTTATAAACTTCTCTAATTTGATTGTCATCTCTTTATTTATCATCTTTGATCATGTTTTCATCTTTCTCATTTGCTTTTGTTGTTGTTTTCGTCATGTGGAGTAGTTCTTATTCTAGGGAAGTAGGGTGAATCATGGGTGTTTGCTTGGTTTGTTTTTGACGATGTTTTGAGTTAGGTTTTCGCGCTCGTTTTGATTATCTCGTTTTGTATGCGTTTGTTGATCCTTTGGCCAAGGGTTTGTGAGCGTTTGTCACCCTTAAACTTAAGACCGAAAGCCTAGTTTAGGGTAGGACACGAGACTATCATTAGGACCCTCACTTGTAAGTTGCGAGAGCCCGCATTTGAGACCTAGAGGAGCTTAAGACCGAGAGGCCTAGCTTATCCTTAGCGAGAGCGATTTCCTACTCATTTCTGTCACCATCCTTTGACCTAGCATACCCCGTGCCTAACCCGATTCCCTAGACCTTTTTCCTAATTGTTTAAACTCCTTACTTTCCGCTATAGCTTTTAGTTACCCATCCTACACTCGATCCGAGACTAGAATCATCCAAAATAACCAACTTAAGCGGCTTTCTCCCTGTGGATTCGACCCCGACTTACCCTTGCTACTTGTTAGTGTTTGTCTGGTCTATTTTTGATTAGGAGAGTGCGACCAATCCTATCAAGTATATATAAACTGAAATTACCCTTGATTTACGCACTCCAAAACCATGCTGAAGTCCATAATTACGGTAAAATTCCACAGCATCTTCCAGCTTATGAAAAACTTTACCAACGTAAGGTGTAAAATCGTCGTCACCCACCTTGCCAGAGTCGACGTCCGTCAGTACTTCACCACTTTCAACTTCAACCACTATATTCAAAACAACAAACTATAAGGAAAAAACATGCAAAAAAACTCTATTGAAAGGACAGATAAAAAAAAATAATAATAATAAAAAAAAAAATTAATAATAAAGAATAAAAGAACCTTCCTCCCTCATAAAAATCTGGTAATTTTCCATATTATAATACTTCTTTAATTCTACTAAAGTGACAGAAATTATATAAAAAATAAAATGGGATGTTGAAGAACAATATTTTCGTTAAAGAATGAAAGGTGATGAATGTGAACAAGCAAGGATGATGAATAGATAATGGGGAAATGCAATCTCAATTAAAACTCTCGCACTAATCAAGGGATTATTACATCGTAAATCAATCGGCCTTTTTTTTTAATTAATTATTGATTGATTTCAATGAGGCTTAATTGTTGCATAAGAAATCTACACCTTTGATTCACTCTTCATCCAACGGCGTACATGAGGCTTAATGATGACGATGAACGTAAAAACCTAAGATGATGATGACGATGAACGATGATGAAAAACATAAAATTGAACGATGACGAGAATTCAACAAAAATCGATGCATAAATTGATCGAGGAGAATTACATTTTTATTTAGCACAGTTAGATGTATAAATTGATAGCCGAGAATTGAATGACAAACTTAAATTTTGTTTTACAGGGAGAAGGTTGCAAGAGAAATAAAAGTAACGTAATGTAAGAGGTAGAGTTTGGGGATGATTAATTTCTTTATTTAGCGATAATTGATTAGAGCCATTAGATCTATATGATCCTACGGCTGAGATTTGGATGTAGGACTTTAAAATAAAGGGTGGACTTACATGATCCTATTTATATATGTATAGAAACATGTTCAAGAACGTCTTCTAAATATGTTGAGTCCTCAATTCCAAATTCTAACTAGAAAATTTGAAATTTAAATTAACGATAAAATTTGGAATTCCAAAAATGCAAAAAAATTCCCAAAATTTGGAATTCCAAAGAACTTTGGAATTCGAAACATTTTGGAATTCCAAATTTTTGTGTTAAAATTTCAATTTTTTTGGTTAAAATTTAGAATCCTAAATTTGGACTCGAGGACTTTCCCTAAGCCATGGACTTGATATAACTTATTTCTAATAATAATTACGGAGTATTATTCTCTAATAGTTACGATTTACCATATGACCGTCAACATTGGAATTTTAACCTTTGCCATCTTGTGATTCAGTATTTTTTTAAGTATCAATAGCGAGATAATATGTCGATGTTCTCTTCAATTGATCTTTCAACTCTGCTTCACACATATAGATGGTCTCAAGTCTAATTTTGCTCTTCTACTACATTTTCTCGGTAACACATAGTAATAAACTATATTAATTCCAAACCCAAAAAACTGATGGAAGGGTAATATTTCGATATTCGTGCGTCAAAAAATCGCTCGCTACTGTTGTTAGCAAAAGTCTCAGTAGTTGCTAATGCGTTTGAAATTGAATCAATGTGTCTACATTCAACAACTCTAGGACTACCATTATCTTGTTTCATTACCATAAGTGAAGCAAAATTGGTGGTCCTTTTCTTTGTAGTTTGTTTCCACAAACTTTCTACCAATGTGCCTGCATTAAAAAAAATTCAAAATATTAATTTTTATGAAATTATATTAATATCAACCTACATAATCCATTTTATATGTTGTATGAAAAACCTATCCTTCTGAAGAGCTTAACAAAATCAACCACACACACTCTGCAAATCACTCACACACCAACCATGGCCATAAACGGTTATTCGACCTCCATCCAATCAGCAGTCTTGTTGTTTATGGCGATCACAGCCATGGGGGCGACCACAGCTGCGCAAGGGACTGGAACAATAGGAAAGTGCGCAGCTGACACAGCTAAGTCGTATCGCAGAAATCAAAATAAACCTAACAAACAACTAACAGCAGCTAGTGGCAAACAGGATCGTATCCACAGAGAAACGGAGTAGTTTTAAGTTAAAGCAGATGAAAACAGGTTCAACTCAAGGGTGTGAAAAAAAAGGTTTGTTTTAAGCTAAACTAAAGCAAAAGCAAAGATGAATAGAAATATATAAGAGGAAAGATTAGGGCATCGGGTTCATTATGACAACGATTCAGGAACTCAAGTTCATAAGAAGGAAGCGATAAACTGCGCAAATGAGTAGGTTTATAAAACGCTCTCTCGAGTCAATTTTAGCCTTAAGCAAATTTAGCGGGCTCTCGCAACTTACTAAATTCAACTTATCGATCTCGCGTAAGTCTAGTTTTAACTCGGCTTTCGATCATAAATCAAAACTTACTCAGGTTCAATTAAACTCAGACAAATCGTTGATCAGGCGAAATAATCCTAATTCAATTGGCATAAAACGCGTAGAAAGAAATCAAGTGCACAATTTATTCAACCAATTTAATCCTAAAACATGTTCCTGAACCAAATATCACAAATTCCCCTAAACCCTAATTGAGAAATTAGCTACTCATGATAAGGGCAGAACAACAACAATAATAAAAGCAAGACATAGCAATTGAATGATTAAAGCAATTAAAATAAACCTGGAATAAAAACGGAGTACCGACGGTTACAGTTGAACTGATCTTGAGAGTAAACTAATGGAGTTTAAAGTAGAGAATGAAAAGCAGAATAACTAAACCTAACTTTTTAACTTGTAAAATAAAAGCAAAACTAAAGATAATGTTAAGTTCACGAACTAAGAGTATTTATATAGTTTCCAAAGCATAAACTCGGATTAAAAACAAAACCCGACGAAAATAACACATGGGCCGGCCGGCCGCCGGCCTGACCCAACCGGCCGGTCCCAACTTCTGGGCCGGCTCCTTCTTCTTTTATTCTTAAGCCCAAGCTTTCCTTTGGGCTTGATCTTGCTTCTTGGGCCTTATAACTCGTGTCCTTCTTTATTCTTTGGTCTTTTGGCTCGTGTTCCCGAGCTCCTGTGCGCGCTCGAGCGTGGTCTGGTCGTCTCGATTCTCGTAATGCTCCAATTGTCTCGGGTTTTTGCACAAAACCACCAAAACCTGCAATATGTAAATAAAAGGCAGCAGTATCGAGAAATATAACAAATAGCACATAAAATCATAATGAATACAAATAAATGCGAGCTAAAAGCGACTAAACCGGGGGCATAAAATGTATATAAATAGCGTGTATCAAACTCCCCCAAACCAAACCTTTGCTTGTCCTCAAGCAAACAGCGTCGGAGAAAATCAAAGTGACAGAAACTTATCACGTTAGTATCTCGAAGTGGACGACCTATGCACATAAACACACAACCATAGACTGTTTCACCGAAAATTGAGCACAAGTCTCAACCATTCACACCACATTATACCACTAGCCTCTAACGCTTTCGCAAAAGTAAAACTGACGACATTTTCAATTCAAGCAAGGCCAACCGAACGTACCACTTTCCATCATCCAATCCTTTCCACATCATTCCATTCTTTTTCTTTGCATTCTTTTTCTTTTCTTTTTTTTTCTCTTCAAATGTGGAGCATCCCTCGTATGTAGTACCGTTTAGCTTGACATTCACTCGGTAAAGATCGCGCTCGGGTACACATATTTCCTTAAGGGTTACATCATTGCTCATACTCTCGGTCGCAACCAAATTCATGGCCACTGTGGTTACTCAAGTCAATGAGTCCCCTCCGAGAGCATCGAAGCATTGCTCCAACAAATAAATAACTTTCCAATCAAACCGCAAACCAACAAACCAAACATTCCACAAACCATCCAAGCTCGAATGTCAAAGTCGAAAGTAAACAAACGAAAAGCGATAAGAATTAAGCAAATACAAGTGGGCTAGTGTTTGAGACTCGCAATCTATTAATAGGAAACAAACATATAGTGCAGTTACGACGATAGAAAGTCGACTCGGAGATGCTAAAGATCAAAGTAAGCGCACTAATCAATTCTCCAAACGTGACAAAGCAGACCAAAAAGACTCGTATTTTTGTATTTTTTGAAATTTTTTAATTTTTTGGGTATTTAATATAAACGCACACAAAATGAAATGCAACTAAACTAATAAGCGCGAAAGTGCTTCCCTCCCCCAAACCAAATCACACATTGTCCTCAATGTGGAAAACAGCACAACCAGAACAGCAGAAAAGGACAAATAAAAGAGGGGGTAGGAAAATGAAACGAGAAATGAGGGTAAAAGGGGTAAAGAATGCTCACATTATAAAGTCGGAGCTCCCCCAAACCGAAGTCGATCATGGAGTGCGGCTAATATTCCACAAATATGCGTCCAATTCAGTCCAACGATGAGGTACTTCGGTAGATAACACGAGGAAACTAGAAACGAAGCAACAAAATGGAGCAGGGGTGGCCGTGATGCAGGGGCCGGCGGCCAACAAACTAAGGCCCACGATGCTATTTTTTCGATTTTTCTTCAATTTTCAAATTCGACTCACGGTTCTGTCTGGCGGCGTAGGTTGGCGGTGGGATGCCTTCTCGTGAGCGTTCTCAACATACTAAGGACCCAAAAGGCCATAAGTACCTGCGCGCTAAAAATCACAAAATAATAACCCTCGTCCTCGCGCGCTCGATAAAACCAAAAGTCATAAAAACTAAGCAAACCAAAGTACAAGTGAAAATAAAAATACAACGTCATCGGGTTGCCTCCCGGAAGCGCTGGTTTATAGTCCCGCACGACTCTTCAACGCTCCAGAAATCAAGTATAAGCAGGCCAAGGTTGTTGGCTATTCGCGACATCTTCACTCGGCGAAATAGCAGTTGATCGCCAAAGAATTCCTCCCTCTCGAGGAAGCTTAGCATACTCCATCATCGTAGGCCCTCTATCACGAAATAGCTCGACTGTGGGCCCTCCATTCCCATCGCTAGCGTCGTAGACGTCAGTTTTCAGCAACTTCCTCTCCCCCAAACCATCCTTGCAGCCATCCTGTGAAGAACCTGCACAAAGAGAAGAGACATGCAAAACCTCCAAAGTGTCTCCAGTAGTGTGAGGCAGTCTGGAATCAATAGAGCAAACTGACTCGAGGCGCATGGGTGACCGCGGGGTATCAGAATGAGTAAAAGTGAGCTTCTCACCCCCCACCGTAAAGGCTAAGGTCTTGTTACCCACATCAATAACTGCACCAGCAGTGTGCAGGAAGGGTCTCCCCAAGATAATCGGGATGTGGACATCCTCAGGCATGTCAAGTACTACAAAGTCCACAGGGATAAAGAACTTTCCTACCTGTACGGGGACATCTTGCAGTATACCTAAAGGACGCTTAACGGACCGGTCAGCCATTTGCAAAGTTAGACTAGTGACACCCAAATTCGTCATATTCATCTTCTTACACATAGAGTACGGGATGACACTGACGCTAGCTCCTAGGTCACATAAAGCGTTCTTAACCTCAAACCTACCTATGGAGCAGGGAATAGAAAATGTACCTGGGTCACTAAGCTTAGGGGGCTTACTACCCTGCAGCCTAGTACTAGCCTCCCCCACGAAAGCAACGGTCGACACATCCTCTAACGTACGCTTACGAGCTAAGACCTCCTTCAAAAACTTAGCATACGCAGGTATTTGAGTCACAAGGTCAATAAAAGGGACGTTTACCTGAAGAGCCTTGATGACGTCAACGAACTTCCTGAACTTAGCCTCGGGCTCTGCACCACGTTGGCGACCAGGAAACGGGAGCTTGATCTGAATCGGGGGTGTTGGAGTAGCAACAGAAGCATCAAAATTCACACCCAAATCATCTTTCCCGCATTCTGAGTCCGGTAGGTTGGGCGGCCATTTGCCATCGGCCATTTGTGACCTCGATTACTGCGGTTTCACCGTGTTTTCATCCCCATCCTTCTCCTCTTCCTCCAAGCTCATAGGGTCACCATACATTGACCCACTCCGCAACGTAATCGCACATGCCGTATCATGCGGGGGTCTAGGAGGATTACCTTGGGGTGGAAGGGTACCCGGTTGGCGTGACGCTTGCGAAGCGGCGAGCTGCGCCACTTGGTTCTCCAACAATTTAATCGCAGCGTCCTTAGCTTGCCCGTCCTTTTGCATTTGCTGCAGCATCATCTCTTGTGACTTTTGCACGGCCATGGTCACTTGCGACATCTGCATCATCATGGCCTTCATCTCGGCCATAGGATCGGGTACCTGTGTAGAAGGAGGTGGTGGTATGTAGGTGGGTTTTTGGTAGTTAGGTGGAGGTGGTTGGAAATTTTTGTGAGGGGGTTGATAGGGGGCATTTTGTGGAGGTTGGGTGGTTGGGTTGAGGACATTTTGGTTACGGTAAGATAACAGCGAGCGATCGATAAATGGCAAGGGTTAAGTGCAGTGCAGCAGTTACGATTATATGATTGGTAGCGTAAACTGCTCTGGGCGCGGATACCCCGTAAAAGAACCTGAATCGTGCCCCGCAATAGCATTAACTTGGGCACTCGACGAACCACTCCCCTGCATAGCATCAAACTTCCTATTCAGCTCAGAAAGTTGACTCATAACTGCAGTCATGCTCTCATTTCCAAGGTCGTTGTGCGCGGACCGTGAATTACCCCTAGGCTTACCAAACTGAGATGAATGGATGGCCATTTCCTCGATCAACGCCCATGCCTTGTCGTCGTCGGTATTATTAGCAAATCGGCCTCCCACGGCCGAGTCAAGAATAGCGCGACTCTCAGCAAACAACCCATTATAAAACGTCATTATAATCAACCAATCACCCAACCCGTGATGCGGAGATTCACGAATTAACCGTTTGTAACGGTCCCACGCCTCAGCTACTGTCTCATCAAAACTTTGCTGGAACCCCTGAATCTGACTACGGAGTTGGTTAGTCCGCTCTGGAGGATAGTACTTGCGATAGAATGCAAGAGCTAGACTCGGCCAATCCGTAATACCCGCGGCAATTTTATCCAGATCCGTGATCCAATCCCGCGCTCGATCACGTAAAGAAAAAGGGAAGAGCATCTCCCTAATCTGGTTTTGAGTAATCCCATTCTGCTTGATTGTCGAGCAGTAGTCCGTAAAAACCTGCATGTGTTTCCCGGGATCCTCCGTAGGATTGCCGCCGAACTGATTACGCTCCACCAAAGAAAGAAAGGCGGGGCGAATCTCGAAGTTCCCTTGGACCGTATTTGGTATCGTGAATCCTTGCGGGATCGACTCGGTCTTGGGCAACGAGTGACTATAAAGTTTCGGCATAGTCACACGTGGCGGAGAAGCAACTGGAGTAATAGGTGGTGTGTCCTCTTCGTAGGACGATTGCGCTGCACTAGACTCCGAATGCGACGCTTCCTCAAGATCAAAATTTGCGATTTTAATCGCTTCCTTGCGCAGTCGGTGTAATGCGCGCTCAGGTTCAGGCTCAAATGGAACTAAACCTGTAGGTGACCTGCGCATAAACAAAACTACAAGCAAAAGATGAGAAACGGTCTCAAGGAACTAGGTTCCTTGAGACAAAAGAGAAAAACCTGTAACACAACTAAACAAAAACTAAAACTAGCAAAGCCGTTTCCCCGGCAACGGCGCCAAAATTGACACAGCTAAGTCGTATCGCTGAAATCAAAATAAACCTAACAAACTACTAACAGCAGCTAGTGGCAAGCAGGATCGTATCCACAGAGAAACGGAGTAGTTTTAAGTTAAAGCAGATGAAAACAGGTTCAACTCAAGGGTGTGAAAAAAAAGGTTTGTTTTAAGCTAAACTAAAGCAAAAGCAAAGATGAATAGAAATATATAAGAGGAAAGATTAGGGCATCGGGTTCATTATGACAATGATCCAGGAACTCAAGTTCATAAGAAGGAAGCGATAAACTGCGCAAATGAGTAGGTTTATAAAACGCTCTCTCGAGTCAATTTTAGCCTTAAGCAAATTTAGCGGGCTCTCGCAACTTACTAAATTCAACTTATCGATCTCGCGTAAGTCTAGTTTTAACTCGGCTTTCGATCTTAAATCAAAACTTACTCAGGTTCAATTAAACTCAGACAAATCGTTGATCAGGCGAAATAATCCTAATTCAAATGGCATAAAACGCGTAGAAAGAAATCAAGTGCACAATTTATTCAACCAATTTAATCCTAAAACATGTTCCTGAACCAAATATCACAAATTCCCCTAAACCCTAATTGAGAAATTAGCTACTCATGATAAGGGCAGAACAACAACAATAATAAAAGCAAGACATAGCAATTGAATGATTAAAGCAATTAAAATAAACCAGGAATAAAAGCGAATGCAAGCGATTCTGATTGAACTGATCTTGAGAGTAAACTAATGGAGTTTAAAGTAGAGAATGAAAAGCAGAATAACTAAACCTAACTTTTTAACTTGTAAAATAAAAGCAAAACTAAAGATAATGTTAAGTTCACGAACTAAGAGTATTTATATAGTTTCCAAAGCATAAACTCGGATTAAAAACAAAACCCGACGAAAATAACACATGGTAGGCGTGGCCGACTATTAACCGTAGGTCCCAACTTACGGGCGGCTCGCCTTCTTTTATTCTTAAGCCCAAGCTTTCCTTTGGGCTTGATCTTGCTTCTTGGGCCTTATAACTCATGTCCTTCTTTATTCTTTGGTCTTTTGGCTCGTGTTCCCGAGCTCCTGTGTGCGCTCGAGCGTGGTCTGGTCGTCTCGATTCTCGTAATGCTCCAATTGTCTCGGGTTTTGGCTCAAAACCACCAAAACCTGCAATATGTAAATAAAAGGCAGCAGTATCGAGAAATATAACAAATAGCACATAAAATCATAATGAAAACGAATAAATGCGAGCTAAAAGCGACTAAACCGGGGGCATAAAATGTATATAAATAGCGTGTATCAGCAGCTCAGCTGTTTTGAGCCGCTGAAAGATGCGATGACTCGTCAGAAATCGTGTTTGTGCACTCTATATCGAAACCCAAAATTTGGACGAGAAAGAAAAATACCCTTTTTTTGCGCATAATATATACTCAATATATTTATTTTGTACATATTAATATATGATTAGTATATTTGTTTATATAACTGTTAAATTGCCTAACCATTTTATTATATCACTTTTGATATCGATATAACAAGTGAATTAAGTAAAAGTCATTAAGACGAGATATAATCGTTGAAATTCAATTTATTCGGATGTATATACATTACCACAAAAATGTAAAACAATATACAAAATAATTCATCACTTTGGCCATGAATTATGCCACGAAAATTGGTAAAACGTGGCAAAATTTTATGTAGAAACGAGAAAAACTATTTTAACCTGCCATGTTTACAATACATGAAAACTAGAACTTCACGAGTCACGACTGACCTATACAAATTCATAGTGATCTGTCTTTTATACATAACTTTTCCAAAACCAATGTGAGCCGAGTGACTCGATCATGTCAACTTTCGTGGTCTCGTAAGGAAGAAGTAAAATGTAAACGAGGGCGATAACGTCTAGCAACATATATGTGATTTAATTTACAAAACACTGGTACGAAAAAACTAGTCGTAGTAGCATTTTGTAATTAGTCTATTCCCTTTGCAATTGTACCTCCGACCTCCTTGGATTTATCGGGAAAGGGAGACTCGAGCCAGATGCCCGGTGCAATCAAACAACTGTCAGCCGCTATGTTCGCCAACCCGGGATTAGTATACGCCATGGGTGGATGAAGTAGGTGAAATGGTCAACGGTCATTGAGAAGAGAGCAACAAGGTAAGCATGTTACAATAACGCGTAAATAGTTAGTCCACATATATCATTGAATGTTGACAAAACTAATTGATATATGTTTTAACATTTACACACCTCGGACACACATTTAAAGAATACGGCTCCTAGTAGAAGATTTCTCCTCCCGTAGCGACGAGCCGTTATCACCGAGACAATTCGAGATGCAATTTGGATACGCGAAATCAAAGCGGACCCTATATATTGGGCATTTGGAGATGATTTGATTGATTGAAATATGATGGGACCATAATATTGAAGCACCCCTACTATCGAGAAAAAGGCAACCGTAGTAGACGTAACTGCTGTCAGAAGTCTAACACGACTAAGTGGCCCAAGGACTACAAAGTAAGAGGTGTTTCATAACCTCTGCAGAATCACCTCCACTTTTTCTAACCTCACTTCAACATCCTCTTCTCTTTCCAATTTTCGGAGAATTTTTTTGTCTTATCTGTTCTGCCTTTTTCTATCAAATACCGTGGACTTTCAGGAAAGAATAACATTAGGAAGAGAAGGAAGGCTATCATGATGCCTGACCCACCCTACGCGACTTTCAAAGCCAATGTTTGGCGTTCTGAGCACTCGACGACTACAGTCGCCAACGCTGCTCCAAAATATGTCGCAATATCGTACGACTTTGTCCAAGTGTTGGGAAGTAATTCCGATTGGAGGATAGAATTAGCTCGTCTTAACCCTCCAATGCCTATGTTAAGCACCTCAAACGCGATCACAAACACCGCGATATTTGGTAGCCAAAATACTACCAAAATGGTTACCAAACTTATAACTAAACATATTGCAAGGCTGATTTTTTTCCCACTCCTCTAGCAAAACAATTAACTCCAAGAACACCACAAAATTGCATGAGTATTAAACCACCCAACACCGGTAGGATACATGCATTGATAAATGTGCAAAATAGGTCAATGTTAGCATGAACATTTTTCCTAAATAGCTCTCGAGAAACCATTAGCAAAACATCATCTAAACCTAACAGTTGACCCGATATAGCGCTAAGATAGCCAATAAGTCAAAGAAAAAAGGCAATTAATCAATATCAATGAGTTCACATAATTCGACTTCATCGATTTGTGGGCAGTGGACTGTAGTTTTAAAATGCTAATTAAAAGGATGAGAAAGGAAAATACCTTATTTTTGCGCATAATATATACTCCATATATCAGTTTGTTCATATTAATATATGATTAGTATATGTGTTCATATAAATGTTGAATTGCCTAACCATTTTGTTATATCACTTTTGCTATCGATATAACAAGTGAATTAAGTACAAGTCATTAAGACGAGATATAATCGTTGAAATTCAATTTATTCGGATGCATATACATTACCACAAATATGTAAAAACAATATATAAAATAATTCATCACTTTGGCCACGAAAATTGGCGAAGGTGGCAAACTTTTATGTTGCAACGAGTAAAACTATTTTAACCATCGACGAAAATTGGCGAACGTGGAAATTTTTTATGTAGCAACAAGATACCCTAAAGACTAATATTTACAAAAGAATCACGGATACAAATTTCAATATACAATGATATTTACAACTTACAATGATAAATACTCCGTAGCAAATTACATTTCAAAAATCGTTAGCCTAAAAGACTGAATTCAATTTGGAATAAAATCAATCTATAAAATCTTAAAATCAATTAATACGTAAATTTTAATGATGTCTATATCCTGCGTGTGAGTGTTTATTTTAAAAAAAATAATTTAGATGTAATTCATCAAAAAATAATACTACATAACAACAATGATTAAATTAATTATATCATTTTGTTACTTTCTCACTTTATTAACTTGATCTATTTTAGTAGATCATTTCATGAATAGAATAACAATAAAATCAACAAAAGTTGAGATTATTATTTATTTATTTTTTCGAGTATTTTTCATCAAAAAAATGAGAACGACACAACTAAACAAAAATCAAACTTCTGTGAGATTAAAAAAATGACGTACTTGAAAAACCCTAACCCTATATGATCTTCTAACGTTTTGCTTAATTTAATAACTAGATTGTAGAGACTTGTACCACTTTGTCTTGTATGTGTTTAATTGATATGAATGAAATCTTACATTCTAGCAAAAAATAATTTAATAACTAGATCCATACTATTAGATAAAATTAAGAGCATGTTAAAAAAATAAAAAGAAAAAATTCGCTAAATTCGTCTTTATGACTCGTAAAAATTTCAAAATATCATCAAATAAGTGACAAAAAAGGAAACTTTAATCAAAAACTATCTTTTCTCTTTATGCTCACTTAATCCCTAGATCTATTATATCCTATCTATTGAATTTAAGAGCAACTTAAAAACTCAATCAAATATGTGATTTTTACCCAAAATAGTAGAAACTTTTTAGTAAAAATTATTAAGAAAAAACGGACCCAAAAAAACCCAAAAAAAAAAAAAACGTACAAGTATTTAACTCAGATTATACAAACGATGATAGATAATTTTTTTTTTTTTCCAAAACCATAATGTAAAAGAGGACGACATACAGAGAAGGGCGACCGAGCGAGAGACATCATGGAATAAGAGTGTTAGGTAGAAGACTTAGAGCGTGATAGAGTGAGGAAATGGTGAGCATAGGCGTTCAAAATGACCGAAAATATTTTAGGGTTTTGTTAGGTGGGTGGGTACGTAGGGGATAAGGTGAGGGTAAAATATAATTTTATTTTATTTTTATTTTTTTTTAAAAAAATAAATAAATTGTTTTAGGGTTTTATAATGGCCTTCGAAATTAGTCCAATTAATCGACATCATCTCAATTTGGCCATTTAATATGACCTCTTTTTTATTATTAAATATTAAAAAAGAAAACTAAAATATTCTATTGTCATTTTAATTACTTGACTAATTGACTCGAATCAAATACTCCCTCTATTCAAATCCATTCACATCCTTCACTTTTTTACGTTTGCCAATACGAATGTTAGCACGCATATATCTATAATTCTACTTGATTAAAAATTATGAAAATTTTATATGATGTTGTACTCATTAAGAAGTATCAAATAAGATCACACATGATTATATTTTCTCGGTTGCATTGAAAGAAAGTTGAAAAACTATCTGTTTGGGCCAAAAATATCTCGTTTGGCCCGAGACACACAACGACCTACGACTGGAGGAAGAGGGTTGATGGCATCAAAGTGAAGGAGCCGACGAGTATGAACAACCTCGACAGTTTGCTTCGCAAGTCACCTCATCAGTTCCGCCAAGCCAAATAGATCGGCCAGGAATGCTCAGCAGTCGCCAGAATGCTCAAAGAAGTCGCCAGGATCGCCAAAGATGTCGCCAGGATCGCCAAAGATCTGTCCGGCGGGTCCGCCCAGGAGGACCCACCTAGGGGGGCCGACTTCAATGGCCTACGCAGAAGAGTCAACCTCAGGATGTCCAGGCTCAACAGTTATCCTGGAATTCCATATAGTCGCCCTGAGGGCGAAGCACATCTAGATACAACTTTATAAAAGGGACCTCCAGAAATGTCCAGAAGTTACAAAATGGGCCAAAGCAAGACTAAGCCCAACAACCAAGGCAAAGGCTAGCCAACAAACCCTAGAATGTGGCAGTTGAAGGAAGAAGCGAAAGAACCACTCCCCAAAATAGGGACGATTCAGAAAAAGGTGCTGCAGACCGCCAACAGTACTGCACCTAAAATCAGCTCCCCAGCCTTATATAAAGCAAGTGAGTAGCATTTGAGCGGGGGTACAACATTATTCACTATTCACAACAACAATTTGCGCTCCACTCCTCCAGAAACGCATTCTTTCTCCCAGATTACTCACATTCCACCAGAAAACGCGACTTATACTCTAAAATTCTGCAAGTACTTTGTAACGTGTTGCTTGTAATTCAACTACTTAGTAGAGCACATTAGGCGGGACACAGATCCCCCCGCGGTCGTTTCCCACATTGGGTTTTCCGCGTCACCAAAATCCCTTGTGTCATTTTACTTTTTGCACTTCACTTTCGCATTCTTTTTACTTTACGCGCATTGCATTCATCACAAATCCGAGTCATAAATCGAGTAAATCACTATACCCCCTTTTTCACTAGTCAAATAGTCTACGCGACAAAATTTGGCAGAAACAATTGACGCCCACCGTAAATTTGGTGATCTAACTCGTCGCCAACTCTAACATACGCCTCTCGCTTCAACCGGCCAAAGTCGCATGTCGATTTCCCAACGGCGCTTACATTTCAACAAGCCGGGTCTATCCCAAGAAACCTGGCCCCGCCAAGAAAGTTAGAGGTCGCACTCCTCAGAAGTGAAGGTCGTAGCGCAGCCCAAAGTCAGCAGAACTTCCGACCTGTGCAGACCAACCTGAGGAGGAAGATGAACGCCCAGCTACAGTCCATAGCGTCCGTCGCCCTAACGCGCCGGAGCAGGGGAGGTGCACAGGAGGCAGAAGTTCGCCTAGACATGGAGGATGTCGTCCACAACACGCCCGGGACCCCGGGGGCAAAGACGCATCCCGGCATCCTTGCTCGCGACGACCTCAACATGCAGTACGTCCCTGATGTGCACCAGAACCCACAGAGGCCCCTACAGACGCAGCAGACCCCAGGGACGACCAGTCGTGCAGAGGATCCAGCAGGAACCACCTGTCGTAGAGCAGAACCAGCCAGCACTGCTGCTGAACACCCAGCGCCCAGGTAATGCACTTCCCCCTCACGTTCCAACTCAGGCTAACTACCCCCTCTTGCAGGACAACATCCTTGAGTAGAAGCTGAGCTTGACGTACGAGCAATGGCAGAACAAAGCTGCCCCCAACAGACGACCACATCAGAACATTCAAAGAATTGAAAACCTACCTTGCTGAACCTCCACTACTGTCCAAGCCCACACAGGGCGAGGATCTCCTGCTGTACCTGTCTGTGTCCGAGAGCGCCGTCAGCGCTGTGCTGGTAAGAGAAGAACTGGGGAGTCAGCTGCCAGTGTACTATGTAAGTAAAAGCCTACTGGATGCAGAAACACGGTACACTCCTCTTGAAAAACTCGTTTATTCGCTTGTAATCGCATCGCAAAAGTTACGTCCTTATTTTGAAAGTCATACCATTATTGTGCGGACTAATTATCCTGTTAAGGCAGTCATGCGTAAGCCAGAGTTGTCAGGGCGAATGGCGAAGTGGTCAGTCCACCTCAGTGGGTACGACATACAGTACGAACCCAGGACAGCCATCAAGTCACAAGCACTTGCAGATTTTGTGGCAGACTTTAGTCCAAGCCTACAAGGAGGTGCAGACAGTGAGGTCTCATCGCTCAAACAGATCGGGCAAAAACGATGGACTCATACACGGATGGCGCAAAGAAATCAACGAGGCGTAGGAGTGGGGCTTGTACTAAAGTCGCCACAAGGGGAGTACATAGTCCATGCAGTTCGATGCAAATTCAAAGCGTCCAACAACGAAGCCGAGTACGAGGCCCTTATCATGGGACTCAGCTTGGCCATCGAGTTAAAGGTGAAATCTATCAAAATATTTTGTGATTCATTACTTATTGTTAACCACGTGAACAAGTCTTACGCAGCTCGAGATTCAAAAATGGTCGCATACCTTGATCTTGTCAACACGATTGTAGAGGAATTCGACGAAGTTGAGATCGAACAGATTCCGAGGGATCAAAACGCACACGCCGATGCTCTAGCCAACCTTGGAGCAACATTCCGCTCTACCTATATCACGACAATTCCAATCTTACACGCCCTACATTCTACGACATTTAAACCAGATCCAACAGACAACCTAAGAATGACTGTGGGTCCTCTCAAAGACAAAGAGGAGACCCAATGACCTCACTCTCCACAAACAGAAAGAACAGAACAAAGAAGAATCAGATGCAAAGAAGAACGCCCAGAACACCAGAGCAGGAAAATTCACGTACAGCTGGGAAGGACCCTACCAGATAGAAAGCATAGCAGGAAACGGGGCTTACCGCCTGATGACTCTGGAGGGTCAGATGGTCCCTCGTCCTTGGAACGCTGTACACCTCAGGAAGTATCATATTTAATTTCGTACTTAGCCTTTTTGTTTGGTAACTTCTTTTTTCTTTTGTAAATACAATTCACTCTATCAAGTTTACTGACTTAAGCATCGGAGGGCCGTTGGCAAAAACGCCAACGGTCAGTCCATAGCAAACCGATTTCGTGCAGGATCGCAGCGTGGAACAGTGGCTCGCAGCCACACCCAGCTAGACTGATCACCCAGCTGGTTTACAACATATAATTGGGCCCACACGTACGTACGCTGGGAGTGCGGCGGTGGCGCCTGCGTGCGGAGATCCCACCGCTCGCCCTGGCCACTACACGACGTCTACATATGTATGTTTTAAGATGGTTCGGCATTTTAACTTACCACATGTGCATGCACGACATACATACATACATACGACACGTGACGCGACGCTGGCATAAGCGGTGGCGCCACGCATGAGATCCCACCGCCGCCAGCCGACATACATACATACATACATACATACATACATACATACATACATACATACATACATACATACATACATACACACATACACACATACATACATACATACATACATACAATACATATACGCCCGACGCTGTTCTTAGCTAAGGCTTCTACATGCACAAGACACGCATCTGTACATACATTGACGCCTCACGCTACTCTCAGCTGGAGCTGGATACCACATCGTACAACCCCCCGGGGCTGAATGACCTCTCCAGCACTGCAGACCTCAACAAGTTCCACAACAGATTGCTCTCTTGACAACCTACCTGTAGGAGTCAAAAAGCACATCAGCCAACAAACACAAGCTGTACAGCAACCAACATGATTCCACCACCTTTAGCTTGCCCGCCAATCTACATACACTTACAGCCTGTCCGTGATGAGGTTAAAGTCGTGTCACCTTATCAAAATAACCTAAAGACAACTAACTAGGTAGCTAGTGGCAGTAGGGTCGAGATCCACAGAGAGAAGGAGTAGTCAAAAGATTGCTTAGTGGTCTAGGTCAGTCTCAAGGTATGAAAAGTCGGTGTCTTAAGGGATAAAACTAAGAACAAAGAGTAAAATGAGTAGAATATGAATAAGAGGGAGATTAGGGCATCAGGTTCATGTGACATCGATTCAGAACTCAACTCAGAAGGAAATTCAATCAATTGAAAGCATGCAAATGATTAGGTTTTGGGAAAACGCTCTCTCGAGTCAAATTCAACCTTAAGCAAATTTAGCGGGCTCTCGCTACGTACTAAATTCGACTTATCAACTACGCGTGAGTCTAGTTTCAATTAGGCTTTCGATCTTAAACTGAAACAACCTAAATTCAATTCAATAAAGGCGTCCCTAAATTCAATTGATAATTAAAACGCGCAGGAAGAAATCAATTGCACAAATTCAATCAACATAAACAATTAAAACATGTTCTGAATCAATACCACAATCACCTTAAACCCTAATTGAGAATTAGCTAGGCATGGATGAAATTAAAGCTAAACAATTAATAAGAGAAGACATAGTGAAAGAATAACAATTGAAATTAAACCTTGAATTAATCTTGAATCGAAGTAGGAAGATCGAGTCTTGCAATTGTAATTGAAATCTAGGCTAAGTGTTTTGATAGTTAAAAGAGAGAAAAACTAACTTCTAATGTAAAGCTGAAAATAATAAATAAAAAGCGTGAATGAAAAACCCTAACTCGACTTTTATTTATAGGCCACGAAAATCCGGAGAAAAGAGTGAAGTGAACCGAGCGGTTCGTGTGTGAACCGATCGGTTCAAGGGTGGAACCGATCGGTTCCAGGTCATCCCGGTCGGTTTTAAGCAATTCAAAGAACTTCCAAAGAACTTCAAGCTTTGATTCAACTATCTGGAACCTATAGGTTTGCTCTGAACCTATAGGTTTGGCTTCACAAATCATCGTATGACCTCCATATCGACTCTCGAGCCTCGTCTTGAAGTCACGATACTCGTAAACGCTCCAAATGACTCAGGTTTCAGCTCAGGACCGCCAAAACCTGCAAAATACACACGAGGAACGACAGTATCGCAATATAAAGCAAATAGCTACTAAAACAATAATGAAATCGAGCAAGTGTGAGCTAAATGCAACTATAACGGGGGCATAAATGCTATATAAATGACATGTATCAAACTCCCCCAAACCAAACCTTTGCTTGTCCTCAAGCAAATAGCGTCGGAGAAAATCAAAGCATAGCTAGTTAATCACGTTAGCATCTCGAAGTGGACGACCTATGCACATAAACCTACGACCATAGTCTATTTCGCCGAAAATAGAGCACAAGTCTCAACCATTCACAACACATTATAATGCTAGCCTCTAACGTTTTCGCAAAAATTAAACTAACGACAATTGGATTCGAGCAAGGCCAACCGAGCATACCACTTCCCATCATACCATTCTTACCACATCATACCATTTTTTTCTTTCTTTTCTTTTCGCGCAATGTGGAGCATCCCTCGTATGTAGTACCGTTTAGCTTGACGTTCACTCGGTAAAAATCGCGCTCGGGTACACATATTTCCTTAAGGGTTACATTATTGCTCATACTCTCGGTCGCAACCAAATTCATGGCCACTGTGGTTACTCAAATCAATGAGTCCCCTCCGAGAGCATCGAAGCATTGCTCCAACATTTTATGAATCATTCCAAGCAAACCACATACCAACATGCCAAACTTTCCACAAGCCAATTGCCTCGCAAGAATACCAAATATCGAAAGTAAAAGGAACGAAAAGCGATAAGAGTTAAGCAAATACAAGTGGGCTAGTGTTTGAGACTCGCAATCTATGAACAGGAAACAACATATAGTGCATGCTACGACGATAGGAAGTCGACTTGGAGATACTAAAGATCAAAACAGCACACTAATCAATTCTCCAAACTGGCAATTCAAGGCGAAAAAGGTTTGGAAACGCAAAATTTTTTTTTAAAATTAAGCACACAAAAAGGAAAATGCAAATAAATAAGCGCGAAAGAGCTTTCCTCCCCCAAACCAGAATCACACATTGCCCTCAATGTGGAAAACAGCATAACCACATGCAGAGGAGGACACAAAAAAGACGGGGGTAGGAAAATGAAAACGAGGAAATGAGGGAAAAGGAGTAAAGAAAGCTCACATTATCAAGTTGGAGCTCCCCCAAACCGAAGCGAAGCATGGAGTGCGGCTTATGATCCACGAATATGCGTCCATTTCAGTCCAGCTATAAAGTGCGTCGGAATAGCACGCGAGAAAAAGTAGGCCGAATCAGCAGGGTCCGGCCAAGGCCGTCAGTGAGGCCTGTCTCAAAAATACCAAGGACGCAGAGTCCTCAAGTACCTGCATGCTAAATCAACTATAAATCCCTCATCCTCACGCGCTCAACAAAAGTCTAAAATGTCATAGTCAAAAACAAACAAACCAAAGAAAAGTACAACAAATTACAAAGTCATCGGGTTGCCTCTCGGATAGCGCTGGTTTATAATGGTCCCGCACGACCGTCGTCAAAACTCATCATCAATTCAAATTTGGCCAAGGACGTTGGCCACTTGCAGCAGCTTCACTTGGCGAAATAGCATCCGTTCGCCACAAAACTCGATCTCCACGAGGAAGAGCAGCATAATCCATCACGCAAGGTATTCCATCGCGAAATGGTTCTCCAAAACAGCTCCGTGCGCCACGCACCGCAAACCGTGGGTCTCCTCCTCCATCCCCAGGATCGTAGACATCTGCCCTCGTGACCTGCCGTTCCCCCAAACCAAAATCAAAGCCACCCTGCGTAATACCTGCACAAGAAACAGCAGAAGAAACACCCTCCAAAGAGTCTCCAATAGAGTGAGACGGAGGGGCAAGGTCAATCACAGCAGCAGACTCAGGCTGCATAGGGGATCGAGAGAGACTAGACTTAGTGTACGTAAGCTTCTCACCTCCCACCGAGAACGTCAGGGTCTTGTTCCCAACATCTATGACTGCACCAGCAGTGTGCAGAAAAGGTCTCCCTAGAATGATCGGGATGTGGGGGTCCTCTGGAATGTCTAAGACAACAAAATCGACCGGGATATAGAACTTTCCTATCTTGACCGGGACGTCCTCTAGGATACCTAAGGGTCTCTGGACACTACGGTCTGCCATCTGCAGGGTCATAGAGGTGACTCCTAACTTGGTCATGTTCAATTTCTTGCAGATAGAATAGGGAATGACACTCACACTGGCCCCCAAGTCGCACAAGGCATTCTGTACGACATATTTCCCTATAGAGCAAGGGATGGAGAAGGTCCCGGGGTCACTTAGCTTCGGGGGTAAACTACCCTGCAAAAGAGCACTACCCTCCCCTACAAAAGACACAGTCTCGGTCGCATTTATGGTGCGCTTCCTAGAAAGGACCTCCTTAAGAAACTTAGTGTACGCAGGAATCTGTTTAACTAAATCAATAAAAGGAATATTCACCTGCAATTGTTTAAGAATCTCAAAGAACTTACCGAACTGGGGGTCCGTGTTAGCCTGTCGTACACGACCCGGAAAAGGAAGCCTGATTTGAATCTCCGGTGTCTTGTCTTTGACAGCATCATCCACGTGTTGCTGTTGTGGCCCTTGAGCACACGGCCTAGCCGTGTCACGTGCCGCACTCTTCTCCTCCTCCGGTTGCATCGGGCCATCATAAACTGTACCACTGCGCAACGTAATAGCACATGCTGTGTCAGGAGGAGGGTTAGGAGGGTTACCTTGGGGTGGTAGAGTACCCTGCTGACGTGAAGCCTGTGAAGCGGCGAGCTGCGCCACTTGATTCTCCAACATTTTGATTGCAGCATCCTTGGCTTGCTCACTCTTCTGCATCTGCTGCATCATGATCTCTTGTGACTTGGCCATTTGCAGCATCATGGCCTTCAATTCACTCACACTCGAATCAACAACATGAGGGGGAGCAGGTTGAACTGGTGGTGGGACAAACGGGGGTCTTTGGTAGTTAGGAGGGGATGGTTGGAAATTCTTGTGGGGAGGGATGTAGAGTTGACTTTGTGGTGGTTGGGTGGTTGGGTTTAAGACGTTTTGGTCACGGTAAGACAAGAGTGATCGATCGTAGCCAGGTTGGTTTTGGTAGGGCAGGTTTTGGTTGTAAGATTGATATGCAAAAACCTGCTCCTGGGGCGCAGCATACCCCGTAGTATAACCCATATCGTGCCCCATAACAGCATTTACGTGGGCACCAGTAGAACCACCTCCCTGCATCATGCTAATCTGTGCAGTCAGCGCAGCAACCTGACTAGTGAGCGCAGAAATACTCCCCTTATCACAGTCATCATGTGCGGACCGTGAATTACCTCGCGGTTTGCCGAACTGAGACGAGTGGAGCGCCATCTCCTCAATCAATGCCCAAGCTTTATCATCATCCACATTGTTGGCAAAACGACCCTCTGCAGCAGAATCCAAAATAGCACGACTCTCCGCATATAGACCGTTATAGAACGTCATGATGACCAACCAAGTATTCAACCCATGATGAGGACAATCGCGGATGAGCTTCTTATACCGCTCCCAAGCTTCAGCTAGTGACTCGTCGAACGTTTGTTTAAAGCCTTGGATTTGGCTCCTCATGTGATTAGTACGCTCGGGAGGGTAGAACTTAGAGTAGAAGGCAAGGGCTAACCCGTTCCAATCAGTGATGCCTGCAGCTAACCTGTCGAGGTCCGTGATCCACTCACGTGCTCGATCTTTCAGCGAGAAAGGGAACAGCATCTCCCTTATTTGATCCTGCGTAATCCCAGCCTGCTTGATCGTAGAGCAGTAATCGGTAAACACTTGCATATGCCGACCGGGATCCTCGGTGGGATAACCACCAAACTGGTTCCGCTCCACCAAAGTGAGAAAGGCGGGGCGGATCTCGAAATTGCCCTGCAGCGTAGCGGGCATCGTGAATCCATTGGGGATGGATTCCGGTTTAGGCACCGAGTGACTAGAAAGTTTAGGCATAGTCACAGGCGGTGGAGATAACGGAGTAACCGGAGGTGAGTCCTCTTCGTAGGACGATTGCGTAGCACTAGACGACGCTTCCTCAATATCAATAACTCGAATAGCTTGTCTGCGTAACCTGTGTAGCGCTCGTTCAGGTTCAGGCTCAAAAGGAACTAAACCTGTAGGTGACCTGCGCATAAACACAACTACACAAAACAATGAGAAACGGTCTCAAGGAACTAGGTTCCTTGAGACAAGAGAGAAAAACCTAACTAAAACTAAGCAAACACTAACTAGCTAACCGTCTCCCCGGCAACGGCGCCAAAATTGATGAGGTTAAAGTCGTGTCACCTTATCAAAATAACCTAAAGACAACTAACTAGGTAGCTAGTGGCAGTAGGGTCGAGATCCACAGAGAGAAGGAGTAGTCAAAAGATTGCTTAGTGGTCTAGGTCAGTCTCAAGGTATGAAAAGTCGGTGTCTTAAGGGATAAAACTAAGAACAAAGAGTAAAATGAGTAGAATATGAATAAGAGGGAGATTAGGGCATCAGGTTCATGTGACATCGATTCAGAACTCAACTCAGAAGGAAATTCAATCAATTGAAAGCATGCAAATGATTAGGTTTTGGGAGAACGCTCTCTCGAGTCAAATTCAACCTTAAGCAAATTTAGCGGGCTCTCGCTACGTACTAAATTCGACTTATCAACTACGCGTGAGTCTAGTTTCAATTAGGCTTTCGATCTTAAACTGAAACAACCTAAATTCAATTCAATAAAGGCGTCCCTAAATTCAATTGATAATTAAAACGCGCAGGAAGAAATCAATTGCACAAATTCAATCAACATAAACGATTAAAACATGTTCTGAATCAATACCACAATCACCTTAAACCCTAATTGAGAATTAGCTAGGCATGGATGAAATTAAAGCTAAACAATTAATAAGAGAAGACATAGTGAAAGAATAACAATTGAAATTAAACCTTGAATTAATCTTGAATCGAAGTTGGAAGATCGAGTCTTGCAATTGTAATTGAAATCTAGGCTAAGTGTTTTGATAGTTAAAAGAGAGGAAAACTAACTTCTACTGTAAAGCTGAAAATAATAAATAAAAAGCGTGAATGAAAAACCCTAACTCGACTTCTATTTATAGGCCACGAAAATCCGAAGAAAAGAGTGAAGTGAACCGAGCGGTTCGTGTGTGAACCGATCGGTTCAAGGGTGGAACCGATAGGTTCAGGTCATCCCGGTCGGTTTTAAGCAATTCAGCAACTTCTAGCAACTTCAAGCTTTGATTCAACTATCTGGAACCTATAGGTTTGCTCTGAACCTATAGGTTTGGCTTCACAAATCATCGTATGACCACCATATCGACTCTCGAGCCTCGTCTTGAAGTCACGATACTCGTAAACGCTCCAAATGACTCAGGTTTCAGCTCAGGACCGCCAAAACCTGCAAAATACACACGAGGAACGACAGTATCGCAATATAAAGCAAATAGCTACTAAATCAATAATGAAATCGAGCAAGTGTGAGCTAAATGCAACTATAACGGGGGCATAAATGCTATATAAATGACATGTATCAGTCCGCCAAAGTGACAGGCTCACGACGGTTATAGCACGCTCGCCAGTCAGATACGCCACCGCTCGCCAGTCAGATACGCCATACCGTCCGCCAAAGCACGGTGATCGAGGTAGTCACCTCCTCCTCAGTAGGGGCAACATGGCTATCGCCCTCAACATCATCCGGAGCTGCGAGAGTTTCAGCATTTCCAGTATGCATGTTAGACAACCCTTCTTCATCGTCAGAGTCCAGCACTCCTGCCCCTCGGATCCTGCTGAACCCGAGACTACACCTTTCCTCCATCTACAGACTCGCTCAGCGTCCCTAATTTTCCCCCAGCCGCTTCAGACCTCCTGGCAACCTCGCCAAACACGACGTCAGTCACACGCCCTAGGCGCGCAGCTCCACTAGATAGGCAAGCAACACAAGAGTAACAACGTCAACCAAGCGAAGTACGACGAAGTCTAGTCACCCTCGGCAAGATAACGCTACTTTCAGCAAGACATGGTCACCCTCAGCAAGGCACGAACACAGACTTAAACAGGAGAAATTTCTTACCATCCTTACTCAGGAAGACAAGGTCACCTTCAACAAGCTCGACACCAAACTCCGCTAAGTGTAGAAGTGATACACTACAACGCATACCTCCCCAGCAGAACAAGCGCGACGCGGACGTCCTCAGCGGAGCAGGAAACCTGGCCCAAGTACATGGGATTTTCTACCTTCCTAGCTCAGTCTGGCAGAAAATCCGGGGCTATTGTTTGGGCCAAAAATATCTCGTTTGGCCCGAGACACACAACGACCTACGACTGGAGGAAGAGGGTCGATGGCATCAAAGTGAAGGAGCCGACGAGTATGAACAACCTCGACAGTTTGCTTCGCAAGTCACCTCATCAGTGCGCCGGCTCGGCCAGTTCTTTCGGCCTCAGCCGGGGCTTTCGGCGAGAATGCTCAACAGTCGCCAGGAATGCTCAAGAGTCGCCAGGATCGCCAAAGATGTCAAGAAGATCGCCAAAGATGTCGGCAGGATCGCCAAAGATGTCTGTCCGGCGGGTCCGCCCAGGAGGACCCACCTAGGGGGGCCGACTTCAATGGCCTACGCAGAAGAGTCAACCTCAGGATGTCCAGGCTCAACAGCTATCCTGGAATTCCATATAGTCGCCCTGAGGGCGAAGCACATCTAGATACAACTCTATAAAAGGGACCTCCAGAAATGTCCAGAAGTTAAAAAATGGGCCAAAGCAAGACTAAGCCCAACAACCAAGGCAAAGGCTAGCCAACAAACCCTTGAATGTGGCAGTTGAAGGAAGAAGCAGTCAGCAACCACTCCCCCAAAAATAGGGCGATTCAGAAAAAGGTGCTGCCAGACACTTCGGCCAGTACCAGACCCTAAAATCAGCTCCCCAGCCTTATATAAAGCAAGTGAGCAGCATTTGAGCGGGGGTACAACATTATTCACTATTCACAACAACAATTTGCGCTCCACTCCTCCAGAAACGCATTCTTTCTCCCAGATTACTCACATTCCACCAGAAAACGCGACTTCTACTCTAAAATTCTGCGAGTACTTTGTAACGTGTTGCTTGTAATTCAACTACTTAGTGGAGCACATTAGGCGGGACACAGATCCCCCCGCGGTCGTTTCCCACATTGGGTTTTCCACGTCACCAAAATCCCTTGTGTCATTTTACTTTTTGCACTTCACTTTCGCATTCTTTTTACTTTACGCGCATTGCATTCATCACAAATCCGAGTCATAAATCGAGTAGATCACTATACCCCCTTTTTCACGAGTCAAATAGTCTACGCGACAAAATTTGGCAGAAACACTATCGACTTTGATGAATAGTGTCAAAATGGTGTTGGATGTCAATGGATATGAATGGAGGGAGTAACATTCATCAATGTTTAATAAAACTATTTAACTCTTTACTACAATTGCCTGAGTTTATAAGCTTTCTACTGTAGTTGCACGAGTACACATTGAATGGGTTATGCACTACTTATGCCCAAATTTTAAAAGTTTTTTATAAACTTTATGCTACAATTGCACGGGTACCAATTGGACGGGTTCACATATATCAGTGTTTAATAGTTGAGTAATCCGTTATATCGTCTTGCTTAGTTAAATGAGTAATTATTGTTTAAAATTACATATCATGGCATATATTGCAATTTGCACAGGCATAAAACATATATATCCGTGTAGAATTCAACTCTTTATATAAAAATTACCTAGCTAAGCAAGACGATATAATGAAGTACTAGACTAATTGACCCTAATATATATAATTTACGCTTATTGCAAATAAATTTTATGGATTTAAATGAAAAAAATTTAAATATAGTTTTAATTTATATTGCTTAACAAAAAGTCAAGAGATTTTACAATTGTTAATTTTATTAAAATTTTATTTATAAAGGTGATTAAAAGAAAATAATTTATGAATATAAAAAGTTTCAAGGTGAATTTAAAACAACAAAGCGAGCAAAATGCTTGTCCCAAATAAAACAAATAATGTAGTTTTTGTTTGGGCCAAAAATGGCCTGAGACCAAAGTAGGCTAAGTGGGCCGAAAACAAGGGGCAAAGCCAAGACTAAGGCCCAGCACGCATGCAAGCCCAGGACGGCTAGGGTAACAAGGGAGAGTTTATCTCCAACAGCCACAAGGAAGAAGTCAGCAACAGCTCCCTAAAATCCAGGTAACAACCCGCAGAGACCTCCAGAAGACCCTCAGCAAGTGCAAAGTATCCAAACAGCTATATTCCCATCCTATAAAAGGCAAGGCAGCAGCATTGGAGCAAGGTTACATCATTATTCACTACTCACTACGACAATCTGCGCTCCACTCCTCCAGAACTACGTTCATTCTCCCAGATCACTTACATTCCACCAGAAAACGTCCCTTATATTCTAAGTTCTGCAAGTATTTTGTAACGTGTTGCTTGTAACTCGACTACTTAGTGGAGCACATTAGGCGGGACACAGATCCCCCCGCGGTCGTTTCCCACATTGGGTTTTCCGCGTCACCAAAATCTCTCGTGTCCTTTACTTTTTGCACTTTATTTCTTGCATACTTTCTATCTCACGCGCATTATAAACAACATAAATCCAAGTGTTAAATCAAGTAGATCGCTATACCCCGCTTTACGAGTCAAATAGTCAACGCGACAAAATTTGGCCGAAACAATTGGCGCCCACCGTGGGGCTGGTGATCTAACTTCACACGTCAACTTGGAACGAACGTCTCTTTTTTCCAACAATCAACAAGTCAACATGTCAGGATTCGCCAACGAAGCCGGTCCGTCCCAACAGCCAGATCTGTCCCAGATGATCAACGCCTCAGATCGCCGGTCCCGACTTCAAAGAAGAGTCGTGGATCCTCAAGACGACGGCCCCCAAAGAACTACACCAGGAGTACGTGCACGCCGAGGATTTGAATCCCGGGCCAACGCACAAAGAAGACTCCCAGCGCATCGTTTCCACCCAACGACGATTTCGCTTATCTCGCCATCGACGGCCACCGCTTCTTCAAACAGAAGTGAAAGCTTGAGGGAGCAGCCCAACAAGGCAGGAACTCCTGACCAAGGAGACAGCCAACTTGCGGAGGGAGATGAACGCCCAGATTCAGTCTGTAGCCTCCGTCGCTCTGAGGCGCCAGGGCAGGGGGGCAGTACAGGAGGCAGCGATCCGTCTGGACATGGATGGGGTCATGCACAACACGCCAGAGACACCAAGGACTCCCCGCGTTCCGCTCAACTTTGCCGTGGAGGATGCCAACACGCAGCTCGTTCCTGAGGTGCCCTTGGACCAACCAGAGCTCCAGAGGGGGCAGCAGACCCCACAGAGGAACCTACGTGATCCCTCTGTCCGTAGGGAGAGACCGCCCACACCGCTGCTGAACGTGCAGCGCACAGGTAACACTCTACCCCCACAGGTCCCAACTGCATCGATCATTCTTTCGCAGAAAGCACCCGAACTAAGCCGGTGGAGCTGCAGGAACGGATTGACAAGATCCCTGGCGTCCCGCGTCCGCTGGAGAAGGCTTCCGCTACCATCTATGCGGAGTCTCCTTTCATCGACGCCATCGCCATGGTGGACATCCCCAAGAGGTTCAGCGTGCCACCAATGAGATTGTACGAGGGGAACACCGATCCCCACGATCACGTGGCCCAATACAAGCAAAAGATGATGACGGTGGCAGTCACCAGGGAGTACAGGGAGTCGTGCATGTGCAAAGGGTTCGGGTCCACGCTGAGCGGTCCAGCCCTGCAATGGTTCGTGAATCTCCCCAACGGGTCCGTCTCCTCCTTCGCAGATCTGGTAGATGCCTTCAACTCCCGGTCGCCAAAGACCGCAAGCCGCAGAAGCGCATGTCGACCTCCACAGGATCATCCAGAAGCACGACGAGTCATCCGGAGACTACCTGAACAGGTTCAACAAGGAGAAAGTGTCAATACACAGATGCGACATACCAACAGCAATTGAGGCTTTCAGGCGTGGGCTCCTGGAGGATTCAGACCTGTACAACGAGCTCACCAAGTATCCGTGTACCACCTTCGAGGACGTACAAGCCAAAGCTCTGGCGGCAGCTAGGCTGGAGGAAGACAGAGAATCCAGGAGAACAAACGCCTTAGTGACCGAAGTGCGAAGGCCACCAGCAGAACGCAGGAGAGAAGAGAGGCAGAAGCCTTATCCAAGTCCACCAGACCGTGGTGTACATGCTGTGGCTGACTGGCGCGATGACCCAGCTCTGCCACCCAGAGTAAGTGAGTACAACTTTAAAACCAGTTTACCCGGACTAATGGATGCTTTGAAAATGTTAGGTGGCAAGGTGAGGTGGCCCAAGCCATCAGACAGACCAGCAACCAACAAGGACACAAAGCGATGGTGCGACTTTCACAACGACTCAGGACACCTCACGGCGGACTGCGTGGCGCTCAGAAAAGAAGTGAAGATCCTGTTCGACAAGGGGAACCTGGATCACCTGTTGCCATCCAGGAAGGGCCGAAAGGTGCGTCGATGAGCAACAGCGCCGCCTCCTCCACCTCCACACGAAAGGGTAATCTCTTTTATTTCTGGTGGTTCTAGTGTTTGTGGACTAACGTATTCGGCCGCCAAGAGGCGAGCAAAAGAAAGTACCACAGATACCCCCAGACGAGGAGCCAAAGTCCACCAGGATCCAGAGCCAACGATCACATTCGATGACTCCGACGCCCAGGGCAACTACGATCAACATGAGGATGCCTTGGTGATATCTGTACCAATCGGAAATTGCTTTGTGAAGAGGGTACTAGTTGACAACGGCAGTTCGGTGAACCTCCTTTCTCGCAAGACTCTGGAAGGCATGGGGCTGAAAGAGCAGGACCTGCAGAAGAAATCAGTGCCCTTGGTTGGGTTCAGCGGCGAAACAACGCACTCTCTGGGAGAAATCTCAATTCCAACGTACGCCCAGGGAGTCAACCAGCAGGTGACATATCTGGTGGTAGACAACCTGTCCTCTTACAACGTGATCCTGGGAAGACCGTGGTTGCATGCTATGAAGGCGATACCCTCCACATACCACCAGTGCGTGAAGTTTCCCACACCCTGGGGAGTCCAGGTGATCAAAGGCGACCAGAGCGGCGAAAGATTGCTACTCATTGGCTTTGAAGCCAACCGCCAGTCCTCCTCCAGCATAGCAATTACAGAGCAGGCGAGTTCAGGGGGTCTACGAGGAACCCAGTGCTCCACAGCTAGATCAAATCCAGATAGACCCTGAGCATCCAGACAGAGTGGTACTCGTAGGAGAGGACTGCCAAGGTAATACTAGAACTGAACTCGTCAATTTGTTAAAAGCTAACCTCGATTGTTTTGCTTGGTCCCATGAGGACATGGAGGGCATAGACCCTACCGTTATTACACACAGGTTAAGCGTGGACCCACAGCATCCACCAGTCAAGCAGAAACGCCGCAAATTCGCGCCCGAAAGAAACAAAATCATAAACGAGGAGGTGGACAACCTGCTGAAAGCCGGAAAAATCAGGGAGGTCAAGTACCCGACGTGGCTGTCCAATGTGGTGATTGTCAGCAAGAAAAACGGCAAGTGGCGCGTATGCATAGACTTTACAGACCTAAACAAGGCGTGCCCGAAGGATCCATTCCCGCTACCTCACATCGATGCTATGGTGGACGCGACAGCAGGGCATGAAATGCTCACCTTCCTGGACGCCTGGAGTGGATACAACCAGATCAAAATGCACCCAGACGACCAGGAGAAAACAGCTTTCCAGTCCGAAAGGGGAATTTATTGCTACAACGTCATGCCATTTGGCTTGAAAAACGCCGGGGCTACGTACCAACGCCTCGTAAATCTGATGTTCAAGGACCAGCTGGGAAAAAACATGGAGGCGTACATAGATGATATGGTCGTGAAATCTGAACAGGAGGTTCAACATGTCCAACACCTCCAGGAAACGTTCAACGTACTTCGCTCCTACAGAATGAAGCTTAACCCTACAAAGTGTTCCTTCGGTGTAACAGCCGGGGAGTTCCTGGGTCACATCGTCACGAAGAGGGGGATTGAGGCCAGCCCAAAGCAAATAAGGGCTATCCTCGACCTCCAGCCGCCAAAGACAGTCAAGGACGTACAGAAACTTACAGGGCGCGTTGCCGCGCTGAACAGGTTCATCTCCAAATCCTCGGACAGATGCAGGCCGTTCTATGACACCCTGAGGAAGAACAAAGAGTTCAACTGGACAGAAAGCCACAGCAAAGCGTTTGAAGAGTTAAAGATCTATCTTGCAGAACCTCCACTGCTGTCAAAACCAACGCACGGCGAAGATCTCCTGTTGTACCTGTCAGGTATGCGAAAGCGCCGGTATTTGTCTTTGTAAGGAAGAAGCGGGAGTCACCGCCGATGTACTATGTAAGTAAAAGCCTACTGGACGCAGAAACACGGTACACTCCTCTTGAAAAACTTGTTTATTCACTTGTGATTGCATCGCAAAAGTTACTCCCTTATTTCGAAAGTCATACCATTATTGTGCGGACTCATTATCCTGTCAAGGCAGTCATGCGTAAGCCAGAATTGTCAGGGCGAATGGCAAAGTGGTCAGTCCACCTCAGTGGGTACGACATACAGTACGAACCCAGGACGGCCGTCAAATCACAGGCACTTGCAGATTTTGTGGCAGACTTCAGTCCAAGCCTACAAGGAGGTGCAGACGACGAGGTCCTGTTGCTCAAAGAGACGGCAAATGATGGACTCTATACACGCATCGGCGCAAATCAGCGAGGCGTAGGAGTGGGGCTTGTACTAAAGTCGCCACAAGGGGAGTACATAGTCCAGGCAGTACGGTGCGAATTCAAAGCGTCCAACAATGAAGCCGAGTACGAGGCCCTTATCATGGGACTCAACATGGCCATCGAGTTAAAGGTGAAATCTGTCAAAATATTTTGTGATTCTTTGCTTATCGTTAACCACGTGAACAAGTCTTACGCAGCTCGAGATTCGAAAATGGTGGCATACCTCGATCTTGTTAACGCAATCATAGAGAAATTCGACGAAGTTGAGATTGAGCAGATTCCGAGGGATCAAAACGCACACGCCGATGCTCTAGCCAACCTTGGAGCAACATTCCGTTCCACCGCTATCACAGCAATCCCAATCTTACACGCTTTACATTCGGCGATTACGAAACCGGACCCGGACCAGACGACCGACAAAGAACCAGGATCCTCCTCCAGAAGATGCAGGGGCTTCACAGGCCCCCACAGCAGGTCAGCAGGAACAACAAGCGCAACAGGAACAGCAAGCACCTGGGTGGACAAACCCCTACATAGAATGGTTACAGGACGGAAAGCTACCACAGGACAAACTCCAGGCCAAAAGATTCAGGATGAAAGCTTCGAAATTCCTCCTCATTGACGGGGTATTGTTCAGGAGGTCTGCAGCAGGCCGCATTTGAGATGCACTGGAGCGACCACGCTCGGCCGTCTTTGGAAGAACTACATAGTGGAGACTGTGGCAACCACTCTGGTGGTCGCAGCCTGTCCAACAAAGCGCTCAGGATGGGGTACTATTGGCCAACAATGAGAAAAGACGCTGTTGAATACGCCAGAAAATGCGACGCCTGTCAGAGACATGCACCAGTACAGCACGCTCCTGCTGAACCTTTTCACCCCATAATGTCGCCTTGGCCTTTCATGGTCTGGGGGATGGACATCGTTGGCAAACTACCTTGTGCACCCGGTCAGCGCGTGTACATGCTCGCTATGACGGATTACTTTTCAAAATGGATCGAGGCAGAAGCACTCAGCCAAGTAACGGACACACAGGTTATCTCGTTCATAAAGAGAAACATACTCACCCGGTTCGGAATCCCTGCACGAATCATTTGTGACAACGGGTCCCAGTTCATATCCCACAAAACGGAAGCTTTCTGTGCAAGATGGAACATAGATTTTCTGCAGTCCACCCCACACAATCCACAATCTAACGGACAGGCAGAATCTACCAACAAGTCCACCATGGACAACCTGAAAAAGAAGCTGGAAGAGAAAGGAGGCAGGTGGGCAGATGAGCTGCCAATGGTGCTATGGGCCAACAGGACCACTCCGAAAGAAGCTACAGGCCAATCTCCGTTCTCCCTAGTATACGGCGCAGAGGCGGTCATTCCTGCAGAAGTAAGGATACCAACACACCGTCTGGTCGCGCAATGAGAATCAAATCAGGCAGAACTATCCAGCAGCCTGGACACAATTGACGAGCTCAGAGACATGGCTACCATCAGGTTGGCCGCACAGAAACAGGCAGTCGCCAGGAGCTACAACAAGAACGTCCGGATAAAGGCCTTTCAAGTCGGCGATTTGGTACTCAGGAAGGTGTTCCAGAACACCCAGAACACCAGAGCAGGAAAGTTCGCATACAGCTGGGAAGGGCCCTACCAAATAGAGAGCATAGCAGGAAACGGGGCTTACCGCCTGATGACGCTGGAGGGCCAGATGGTCCCACGCCCTTGGAACGCTGTACATCTCAGGAAGTATCACGTTTAATTTTGTACTTAGCCTTTTTGTTTCGTACTTGTAATTCTTTTCTTTAGTAAGTACCTTTCCTCCAGCAAGTTTACTGACTTAGGCATCGGAGGGCCGTTGGCAAAAACGCCAACGGCCAGTCCATAGCAAACCAGTTTCGTGCAGGACAGCATGCAGGATTGCAACATGGAACAGTGGCCCACGGCCACACCCAGCTGGATTGATCACCCAGCTGGTTACGACATTTAGTTGGGCCCACACGTACGCGCTGGGAGTGCAGCGGTGGCGCCTACGTGCGGAGATCCCACCGCTCGCCCTGGCTACAACACGGCGCCTACATACGTAAGTTTTAAGATGGTTCGGCATTTTAACTTACTACATGTGCATGCACGACATACGTACACACACATACATACATACATACATACATACATAAACGCGTACACCCGCTAGGGCCAAACGCTAATACATGCATACACCACAGATAAACTAACGTTACACACGCATATTATATACGACATAACGATGCGCGTACATACGACATATAAAGCATACCAGCATGCATACTAACGACTGGAAAATATGTTCACAGGTAACCAACTTCAACGGGAAGTCTGGGGGACTAACAGAGCTGGACACGCCCAGCACAATTCCAAACATCACAGGACGTCCAGAAAACAAAACAAGGAGAGTACGGCCACGCAAGCCAAGGTACGAGATTACAACTTGCCACACCACCCTTGTGGTGGGCCATCAAAATAAGAGGACACGGTTCGCAAAAGTCAAAGGCAACGCATCAACTAACCTATTACATAAAGGACCTTAGGAAGCTTCAGTCATGTCGTCATCACCTTCAGGGGTACCGCCACCAGAGGTAGCCACTTCCTCCACGACATGGGCCGCCTGACTGTCCACCACACCCTCTTCAGGAGCTGCATGAACACCCTCAGCTTCCATGTTGGCAAGCTCTCCCGCAACGTCAGAGTCCAGGGGCGCAGGTTTCCCTTCAAAGAACTCTTCGAACTCAGCTCTTTCCTTTACGGCATCCCAGGAAGAAGACTTCCCCTGAGCATGAGCCTCCATGCACTCCACCTTTCCCAGCCAAGAATAGTACGCACAGGAGCTACGTGAGTCGCTTTCTTTTTCCCAACTTCTCACCCATGTCATTCAGCCTCACCTCCAGCAAGGCTTTGTCAGAACAGCAGGCAATCAACTCGGCCTCGGTCTTGCTCAGCTCTTCAAGCTTCGCCTCAGCAGCCTCACACTTCTTGACCGTGCTAGCCAACTTCGAGGCAAGCGCTTTGTTTTTCGCAGCAAGTTCCTGACGCTCCTTCTCGCATGCCCACACCTCTTTCGGTATAAATTTGCTCTGAAACCCTGCGGTAGAAAGACAATCAGAACCCACGTAAAGGCTCACGCCTGCATAGCGAACAAAGACACACAACTAATACCTGGAATGAGCAGGCGACCATTTCTTCTACGTTCTCAGCAACACTCTTGGAGCTCATAAGCGTATTGAACCCAGGCAACAGTAGTCCGCTGGCAATCTGAGGGGGGAAGGCGCCACGCCCATCATAAGAGCCAGGCAGCTCCACCATAATGCAGTCGTCACCTTGAGAAGAACCCGCCGGTTTAAGTTGAGGATGCTTGCGTGTCCTCCTGCGAGATGAGTGCGACGGAGACGCCGGGATCAGCACGTGGGACTCAGAGGGCACAGGCACAGCTACCTGTTCCTCAGTCTTGGAAGAGCCAGCCATCGCCCTCCTCTTCTTTTCCCTCTCCAGGGCAATCACGTCAGCCGCAGACATCCCTCTTTTCCCTACAACAACAAAGTACGCACATCAGGTTCACGTACGGAGGCAACCGCTCCACTAAGTAGACAAGCAACACAGACAAAACAGACATACCATTGCCAGAAGACATTTCCTCTTCCTCGCTCTCGAGCAACGAGTCCAAATCACGAATCCTATTCTGCAGAGGCGCAGGGAAAGTTCTCTCAGACACCGGTAACCGCCTCAGCTTCTCCAAGACCTTCCTCCCAGGATTTGAAGGCTGGTACCTCAACGAACCTGATGCAAGGAACAAATGAGAAAAGTTCAGCACGACGGTGCGCCAGCACAAGACAAACGTCACACCTTACCTTGTGGCTTGAGCCAAGTGTCGCGTAGATAGCCAGTCAAGTGGTTTAGACTACTAATCCTCACAAAAATATAGTGTTTGGCCCAGCCCGAATCCGCCGCCTTAGAAGGAAGCTTGATAAGCATATTCGACTTATCCATGACCCTCAGAGTAAAGCGCTTACACGCAGTAGGCCTCACCCAGTAGTCATCCCCGATGTCGCCGCCCGCCAGGGACCAGTGGTGGTCCTCAAGGAGAGCGTTAATGCACAACAGGATCCTCCAACCGTGGGGGAGCACTTGCGCAGGAGACACCTTGAAGGTGCGGAAGAAGTCTTGAATAAATACAGGGAATGGGAAGCGAAGACCCAAGGAGAAAGGGTACGCATATACACAAACCCACCCTTTGCGGTGGAAATCTGCCCTCTCCTCGCCTCGGGGTACATAAAATTCAACCCCCTCATCTAGGTTGAAGATCCTGGCAATCTCGTCATCAGACTTCGACGAGAGAGAACAGGGCACCGAGTCCTCCCCCTTCAGGATTCTGGTAGGGATGAAGGCCTCCGGTTCGGGGAGAGGTGAAGAAGACGACATTTGAAGAGAAATAAGAGAAGCACAAGCAAGAAATTACCTGGGGAAAAACAACGACGATCCGCGGATCTCAATGGAAGAGGAAGATGAAGGGGTTTTGTGTTTTTGGGGCTTTGTTTCGAAAACAACATGCAAATCAGGGGGAAGGGAATTTATAAGGAGGTGGTTGGGAGAGAGAGGGAGACGTGGGAGAAGTTGAGGGAAGTTGGGAGTGTAATTAATGAGGCAACTAAAAGGAGAGTTTGACAAGACTTGACCAAATCAGTCATTCCATTTTGTTCTCCTCGAGGAACCACTAGGGTGACGCCACGTGTCACAATGACAACCAAGCAAAGGAAGCAGCCAGTTCAGCAGGAAAGGGTGCCTCCTCAGCAGGTAGGAACTCTTCCACAACGGCCAGAAGCATCTCCTCAGCAAGACAAGCCACTTACTTCAGCAGGAAAGATTTCCTCCACAACGGGTCAAGCACTGCGCGGCAAAGGCGAGGTAGACCAGAAGGGATTTTCTCACCTCTCCTGCACGTCAAGGCAAGAAAACCCGGGGCTATTGTTTGGGCCAAAAATGGCCTGAGACCAAAGTAGGCTAAGTGGGCCGAAAACAAGGGGCAAAGCCAAGACTAAGGCCCAGCACGCATGCAAGCCCAGGACGGCTAGGGTAACAAGGGAGAGTTTATCTCCAACAGCCACAAGGAAGAAGTCGTAATGACTCCTAAAATCCAGGTAACAACCCGCAGAGACCTCCAGAAGACCCTCAGCAAGTGCAAAGTATCCAAACAGCTATATTCCCATCCTATAAAAGGCAAGGCAGCAGCATTGGAGCAAGGTTACATCATTATTCACTACTCACTACGACAATCTGCGCTCCACTCCTCCAGAACTACGTTCATTCTCCCAGATCACTTACATTCCACCAGAAAACGTCCCTTATATTCTAAGTTCTGCAAGTATTTTGTAACGTGTTGCTTGTAACTCGACTACTTAGTGGAGCACATTAGGCGGGACACAGATCCCCCCGCGGTCGTTTCCCACATTGGGTTTTCCGCGTCACCAAAATCTCTCGTGTCCTTTACTTTTTGCACTTTATTTCTTGCATACTTTCTATCTCACGCGCATTATAAACAACATAAATCCAAGTGTTAAATCAAGTAGATCGCTATACCCCGCTTTACGAGTCAAATAGTCAACGCGACAAAATTTGGCCGAAACAGTTTTTAAAGAAGTGTTTGGAAAATTATAGTACCGTGTACCATCTTATCAAGGTATTATTTCCTTTTATCTTAAATTTTTCCGTAATGCTTTGAATTTTTCTACTTCGTGTTAATTATGGTTATTTGTCATATAATTTTGTTGTTTTAAGCGCTTTTTACTGATACATAAACACATTTAATTAGTTTAAAAGACGCCTTTATTAAACCTGTTATACAACTTCATTATTCGTACATTCTTACTTCAACTTCATAAAGAAATACTCGTGCAATTTGCACGGGTATAAGACTAGTTTATGCTATAGAACATTACCCTTAGATTTCTTAAATTTGCTGATAGATACTCCGCACTAAATAGACAAATGTCAATAAAACAAAAATAAAACTAATTTAATTTATAAATAAAATGAACCAAAAAAAATTAGAAAAAAAAAAAGTAAATTAATGAGGAAAAAAGTACGTCAAAAGTTAGAGGAAATATATTTTTACTTGAATTCTAGAAAAAAATAAATTCACAAGGACACTCGAAGGTCACAGACAATATAGCCATACTCGGCAATGTTCAAATAAGTATCTTGTTGTGCGCGCGGAAGCAATTTGGAGCAGATGCCAATAATTAAAAAAAGACACAAGATTTACGTGGTTCACTATCAATATGATAGCTACATCCACAGGGGTGAGGGAAAATATTTCATTATGTCGAAAAATTACAGATTACAAAAGACGAGCACAGAATTTACTAGCTCTGCCTCTAAAAAAACACTCTACGTGTTTATCTTACAATATTATGTATTTGCTTTGTGTGTGTATGTATGAATAGGTAAGCCAAAATATTGTTTATATAGTAAACTACCCTAAATAAAACTAATACAAATTGAAAATACAAAATAAGGAAAAATCACTCCTAATTAAAATAGAGAAATTTCACTCCTAATTAAAGAAGGAAAGTTATTCTTAGCTTCCAACTTTCCAAAACACGGGTTTCCTTATCATCTTTAATCATACTCCGACAAAATCAACGCGACATAAGAGTCACATACTAACAATCTTCACCATGACTCGGACAGTCGCATTTAGCAAACAACTTCCAAATCATTTGCCCCAATACAAGTCACTCACAAGTTGACTTATATCTGTCTTGTTCCAATGTTGAGCTATAACACTAAAACACTATATAGACTCTACCTTGAGTCTATAACCATCCAATATACCCTAGACTGGGTCTCCCGTCCATTTAGCCCTAGACTAGGCTTGCGTTCATTTAGCCCTGGACCGGGCCGCTCAAGGCTCCAGCTTGAGCTCAGCATCCCGAGGGTTTAGACATAACTATCTATATTAAACAAGTCCAAGCAACATTTGAACTTGCTGAACGGAACCGGCTTAGTGAAGCAATCCGCAGGATTGTCAGCTGTTCCCACTTTTTTCAACTTAATTCTTTTCTCGTTCCTCAGAAAATGTTATCTGACATCTATAGGTTTTGTCATGATGCACTTGATCCCTCGCTAAGCAAATAACACTCAGACTATCACAATACAACGAAACGGTCTATTGATGTAGACCAAGCTTACCTACTATCCTTTTTAACCATATAGCTTCTTTAGCAGCGGCCGTTAAAGCCATATACTCCACCTCCGTGGTTGACAAAGTCATAGGAGATTGAACAGTAGACTTCCAGCTATTCAAAATTTGACTTAGCACTCGAAGGGCCAGCGTGCCTCTAAACGTCCAAATACCACACTACACCGATTTGATTCCACATACGTGGATACGTAGGCTGCTTTGCAAAAGGCACAACCGACATTCGCCACAAAAAACATCACACCATACAAAAGCAAAGACGAAAGCACAACCTCACGTTTGACTTAGTTTTTACACTAAAACTTAGCCAAGCTAAGAGGGCAAAATTGAAAGCACAGTCACAATCTTGAGTTTGTTTTTACAATAAACATAGTCCTACTGCGAAATCAAAAGCAAATCACACTTTGACTTAATATTACACAAAAATTTCGCCAAACTACGTAAGAAAGCAAGAAGCAAAAGCAACGACGTTTCTCTTCATTTTGACTCAGTTTAACACTAAACTTAGTCAGACTCGAGGGGGTAATAAAAAAACTAGTTATCCCAAGTAGCTCTTTCACTAAGTTTGACCATCGTTACGCATAATAACTCGGTCAAACTGGTGGCTCTCACACATACACCCCACAAGCTTCCATCAACGTAAAATAGGGTCATTTTTCGCAAAAATGACATCCTCGCATGCAGTACATACTGAAGGTACCGGGAAGGGAGAAACCTATCGACGCCCTGCGCGCTTGAGCCTCGCCCGTCTTGAGCGAGGTCTTGAGATCGCCTCGCAGGAAAAAGTGCGAAGTTTGTAAAAGTGGGGGAGATCATTGTATGAATTTGTGACCAAAAAGAAAGGTAAAAAATCTTTTTTGAAAATGCATTTTCGGAGTCGCCACCAAATATTAAAGGAATTTGGAACCTATTCAACGCGTCTTGAAATACAAGACACGAGTTTCTCAGATTTCAAGGTGCGTCGATACCTATCTATCTGAGGTTTGAAACCAGAGAAGGGGTTCGGAGTGAGGTTACTTTTAGAAAGCTTTGACAAAATGTATTTTGAAAACAGTAATAAAAAAGCCTACGTAAAAGTAGTCTCTACTAATTTGAAAACATTTGCTTAATTTCGATATTTGGGCTAAAAGTCACGCTACGTACAAGTGCGAATAAGTATGACTCGATTAAAAATGCATAAATAATGTAAATCGTCAAAATAATGACTTTCGCTATAGGAAATGTACGTTCAAATAATAATTTATTGACTAAATTATTACCATAAACGTTATTTTCCGACCTCGTATTCTGACTCTTAAGATTTTGTGAAAAACCCTCAGTTTTGGCATGCTAAAAGACTAAATGAAACGGTACAATTTAGCGTCGGAACCGTGAAAAACCCTCAAACGCTGAATGCTCGTGCCCTTTGCTTGTGCTCCTTGTTCTGCTTCCTGCTGGACGTCTCGTAAAGGAGGTTACGCGTCTTTGGGTTGGTTTACAAGAGTGGTTGGTGTTTTTGTGGAGGGTTAGGTCTTTGTGAACGTCTCATAAGGAGGTTACGCGCTTTTGGTTTTTGTGAACGTCTCATAAGGAGGTTACGTGTTTTTGTGTTTGGTTTTTATGAACGTCTCGTGAGGAGGCTACGTGTTTTTGTGTTTCTCATAAAAAGGGCTAGGTTTTTATGAACGTCTCGTGAGGAGGCTACGTGTTTTTGTGTTTCTCATAAAAAGGGCTAGGTTTTTATGAACGTCTCGTAAGGAGGCTACGTGTTTTTGTGTTTCTCATAAAAAGGGCTAGGTTTTTATGAACGTCTCGTGAGGAGGCTACGTGTTTCTCATAAAAAGGGCTAGGTTTTTATGAACGTCTCGTAAGGAGGCTACGTGTTTTTGGTTTGGGTTGAAAATGTGTTTGAAATGGGTTGAAAGTGTGTTGGGCCGAGGAAATCCAGCCCAAAATAAACTGAAACCCATGAAATAAAAATATAATCGCCTGTAAACAGGCGAATTAAAATTTAATCGCCTGTGTACAGGCGATTAGGTTTTTGTTTGGTGTTTTTTGGTTAAAACACGGGAAAGAGAGAGAGAGTAGGGTTATTTCATTTTCAAAACAAAAACAAAATCGAAAACCCCCAAAATTCAATCCGGCGATTTTCTAGACCAAATCCTTCCGTTCCGACTCCTACAACTCGTTATGGACCAAGGTACGTACTCAACTTACTCGGTTTTTCGTGTTTTGAAACTTGTTTGAGTCGGTTTTAGCTGAAAAAACGTGTTCTAGGGTTTAGGTCGGAGTTTATCGATTTGATTCGAATTTAGCCCTCGTCTTTGCTTGAACTTGATGCTTGGGAGTCATATGAGGCCTGTGTTGCTGCCATTGTTGATCGTTTGTGAAAACCCGACCTGTCGTCTCGATTTTCGTGCGTTTTGTGTGTGAGGGGTATTTTGGTCATTTTCGAAAATGTCTCGGAATTGGCTCAAAACTTCAGTGTAGCTTACCCGTTAGTAGTATAATGCGTTGGTGAGTTCGTTTTGTTGAAATGGGCACGAAAAGCGGTTCGTTTGGGTGAAAACCGTGTAAAAAGGGGGTAAAGTCGGGGTTTTGCTCTGTTTTTTGTTTGCTAAAACGATCCCGATTGGCTTGGTTGTTTTGGAAGTGTTGTAGTATGCTTGGGTAGAGGTTTGGGTGGCTTGTGTGCGAAAAACGGCTCGAAAAACCGTGATTTTCATGTGCTTTCGTTTAGGGGCCGAAATTTTGGTCGAAATTTTCGGTTCCGAGACTTGCCCGAATTCTCTGTATTGCATTGTTATGGCTAGCATGGTACATATTTGGCCTTGTTTTGTAGGGAATGTGTTGTTTGGAGGTGTTTTTGGAGCGTTTTTTGTAGTTTAGGTTAGGTTCGTAAAAACCGTTTTTCCTCGCTTTTCGAGCCTCCATGGTTGAGTATATCGTAATGTATGTCATGTGTGTTGGCTAGGGGGTTGTTTTGTGGGAAGTGGGGGCTTTTTGGTTGAGTTATGGTCAAGAAAAGGTCGTTTTTGTAGTTTGGAGGTGTTTTGTAAAAGCTATTCAGTCGAGGTGTTCGGGACATCGTTTTCGCATGAAATTTTTTGCACGTGTTTATTGTGATTTATGGGTCGGGTCTGTCCCAGAAAATACGGGTTTCTGGCTTTCTGTAGCGTTTTCCCCTTTTTTACTATTTTTAGGTTAAAAAGGCCTTCTTTCTGCTGTTTTGGCTAATTCTCTGCTGCTTTTGCGCGTGCTTGCTCTTGACTTGGCTTTGTATGACGTGTATACTGTATACGTGTCATAAAATATGCTCTTCTGTGCTTCTGCTTGATTTTGGCCTTATCTGTCAAGTATTTGGGCCTAATGCTTGCTTTCCGTCGTTCTTCTGTGTGCTTCTGCTTTCCTGAGTAATTTGCTGTTGCCGTTGTCTGAGTATGCCTTTGAATTTTGTGCAGGTGATCCTGCGCCTTCTGCACCTACTTCCAGTTCTATAGACCGGGTCTTGGCCGGTGTTGACTTTACCGTTCCGAGGGACGAGCGTACTCCTACTTCGGGTATGCCTGCGCCTTTGGAGGTTTCTGACGGTCCGTCTCAGTCGGACCTGTTGAGGGCTTTTCCTCCTCAGACGCCAGGGGCTCCCCCGACACCAGGGAGTGAGTTTCAGGGCGCTGCTGTGGAGTCTCCTGCCTTTTCTGCTAGTGGTGCCGGTATTTGTTAGTCGTCGTCAGAAGCGCCTCTTTGGTGCTAGTCGTGCCAGAATCGAGAGAGTAGAGTCTCTTGTCCCCAGTCAGGTCCTGCGAGAGAGTGACACCGTCTTTGCCACTGCTGGCAGAGGTGGTGTCAGTGAGTCGTCTGGTGGTGCTAGTGGTAGTGGGGCTGCTGGCCGAGTCGCCGAGGTCTCTGGCCGTGGCCGAGGTCGGGCTCAGTGTCGCCTCGTAGTCTTTGCGGGCGCGACGCGCGCTGCTGTGGAGACGTCAGGGACTCCTGGGGGAGGCCGTGGTAGTGGCCGAGGTGTAGCTACAGGATCTTTGCAGGGGCGTGGTCGTGGCGCTGCTGTAGGGACGCCTGTGGCTCCGGGAGGGGGCCTAGGCAGGGGTAGCGGTGTTCCTGCGGGGTCATCGCGGGGACGTGGCCACGGCGTTGCTTCAGGGGCGCCTGCGGCTCCTGGAGGGGGCCAAGATAGAGGTCGTGGTGAGACTCAGAGGAACCCGAGGCAGAAGCGTAAGGTTGGCGAGGCTTCTAGTAGTGCTGAGGGTAGTGGCAGGCCACGTCGTCGAGCTCGTGCTGCTGCGGGGGGTGGTGACCGGGACGAGGCTGAGGTCGCCGGTGTTTTTGAGGAGGTTGGAGCAGGGGGAGACCCTGTGGAGGTTACGCGGAGGCGTGGTCGTCCTCGGGGTCCGGGGAGTCGTTACGAGGATCCCTCCGAGTTAGAGGAGTCTTCGAGTGACGAGGACCAGGCTCCTGACGAGACTGTGGCGGAGGCTGCTGTCGAGGTTAAGATTGCTGAGGCTGCGGCTGCTGCTGCTACTACTGCTGCTGCTGGTTTTGTGGCCGAGGGTCAGGTTCAGGGCCAGGTTCAGGATGAGGCTGAGAACGAGAGGCTAAGGATCAGGCTGGGGGTCAGGCCCAGGATGGAGGTGAGGCAGCTCTCGAGGCTGCGACGGAGGTTTTCATGGGGATGGTTGACGAGCTGGGCGTGAGGTCTAACTATCCCCAGGGTCCGCGCTTGTGGTCGCAGGTGGCCAAGGACTGGGACGGCGTGAGCTTGGTTTGGAGCCAGTTGGAGCACCTGTCGATCCGGGTGAAGGTCGGCTTCCCGTTAGGAGCGATGAGGACCTTCTCTGGGTTTCGGACGGCGTTCGATGTCTTTGAGAAGAGGCTCACAGAGGAGGAGCGGCAGATAGTGCTTGGGACGGCTTTTGGTCCCCTGGTGCAAAAATGGAGGGAGGTGCGGGCTAAGCGCGTGAACGCGCGCCTTGCTGTGCTCCGGGCGTTGCTGGATAGGTTTTGGGATACGACTAACACCTTCCACATGCCTGGGTACGAGGTTGGCGTGACCCATTCTTCGCTGGCGGTTGTCTCGGGGCTGCCTCATGGCGAGGGTGTCCTTGACTGGGGGCGTGAGCGTCCTCCTATCGACAGTCCACGCGTCGTGCGACTGATTGGTGACGGGGTTAGGTGCGGGAAGGGCGAGGAGCATACGTTTCAGCCCCGGACCGTGTGGTTTGCCGACTTCTTCTACGGGAAGAAGAAGAAGGGGTCTACTCGAGCGAGCGCTGAGCAGAGGGCCCGGCTGTGGTTGTGGTGGTTTCTGACGGCCACCCACTTTGGTGATAAGGGGGAGCGAGCCTCGACGGCTGTGCTGATGGCGCTGTCGGACATGACACGCCTAGGCGAGTTCGATTGGGTGACCCCGGCTCTGGGGTTGCTGATCCGATACTTGAGGGACGCGGTGCGTCCTGACCGGATTGACGAGGATTCGGATGTGTCGCTCGTGGGCCATGGTCTTCTGATGGAGGTAGGGTTTGACTTCGTAGTGTCTTGTTGCCTCGTTTCTGTTCTTCATTTGTAACGTGTATTCTGATTGCTTGCAGTCTTGGTGCTCCGCTCACTTCCCCTCTCTGCTCCCGAACACGTTCCAGGTGACGGCTACGTACCCAGCCTTCCATGCGTACGCGATAGCGGATCGGAGGGGTATTGGCCTGAACTATGACAGGGCTCGTGTGCTCTTCAACGGGATGACCATGGATAAGGTAAGGGTGGTTATGTTTTGTACTTTGGTCTTTTTTTTTTTTTGTAGCTTGCGTTTTGGGTTTGTGTTTGTTTTTGTAGTTCATGACTTGGTTTTGTTTTGCAGTTCGTTCGTGACCCTTGGAGGAGTTTTACTGGTGTTCCTGTTGGAGTAAGTGTCCTCCACAATAGTGCGATTACTTAATAAATCTCAATTAAGGAATACATGGGGATAATCCTGTATTATTGTCAATTGATTAACGTAAATCAATAACGGTTGGCTGACTAGAGTTTGACGTTATTGTCGTGAGAACGGCGGTAATCAATTGATCCCTTTAAGTCACACCTATAGGAACGTACTCCAAATATTTGAACTAATTAATTGTATGAGATACGATTATATTAGTGACTTGATATTTTAACTAACGGTTAGTCAGTGTATTGATTTAGAGAGAAATCGAGTTGTGAACTCGAGAGATTTAATTTTATATCGATAAAATTAATTGAGGAGATGAGAATTAGTGATTAAACGTTAATTCACTAAATGTGTATATTTTACTAATGAGATTAGTAAAAGTACATTTTTAATATATGTGTAAAGTACATGTATATTAAGGAAGAGTTTAATTAATTTACACTTTATTATATTGGATAATTAAGTGATAAATTATAAGTATTTGTGGGACAAATATTGGAAAACAAATAAGAGCCAAACACCCCTATTTGGACCGTCCAAATCACATGGGGAAGGGATGATTCCCTTTTGTCTTGTTTGTTTTGGTTCTAGCTCATTTGTTTTTGCATGCATGTGACATTAGAGTAATGATCATAATGCATGGATTTGTTCTTACAAAACAAAGACTTTCTTCTCTTTTTTTTTGACCCTTTGGCCGGCCCATGTGTGGCTACACACCAAGTTTTGCTCTTTTATTTTACAAGAAAAAGGAGCATAAAATGTGGGTGTGTTCATTTAAGTATTCATCCACTTATCTCTCAAGCTTTCTCTCTAAAACAATCACCAAATATTACTACTAATAATACTAAGAGTTAGTATGTGTTAGTAGTAATAATATTCACTTTTTATCAAGTATTTACTAGTGATTTCTAGATCAAAATCATTAGTAAGTTTGGTGTACTTCTTGGGTGCAACAAGAAGGAGGTTTCCTCTTTTGGAAACTCGGGTTTTGGAGGATCATCCCAACTCATTGCTCAAGAAACAAATCTAGAAAGGAGTTCTAGTTTTGTGCCCATTATCCTTTGAGAAAGGTATAAATTTCTAAACTTGTTAACAATGTAAATTTGTACTACATAGATCTTGCTAAATCAAATTAGAGTAATTTGATTTACACTAATACTTGATTAGTGAAAGGGATCCGATCCCTACAAGTGGTATCAGAGCCATGGCTTGTAGTTACAAATTTATTTTGTTATTTTTGGAGTTTTATGTATTTATTGAGAATAAATGACATAAAATCCGAAAATAGTGTTAAAAATGGTTTTAACACGAGATTTTTATAGCATGCAAATTTTCTGGTCTCATGAAGTTTCTGGTCAAATTTCGTAATTTTTGAAATTTGTTTGCTAATTTAAATGATTTTTATACAAAACCGAGTCAAAAAGTGTGTTTTTGGCTAAAATAATCACTATAAATAGTTATAGTTCGAATCTGGTCACGAAATTTTTACACAGTGATATTTCATATTTATACATTCTGCATGTAAATTTTCAAAGTCAGATTTTGAGTTTTGATTATTTATTCATATTTTGTTTAAAATCGGTATATAATAGCTTTTATGTCCAAAAATATAGTAAATGTTGTTTTCTGGACATGAAATTTATACCAATATTTTTATACATTATGAGGATGCTCTCGTATAAATTTGGGATTTTTCCTCACTGTTTTAGACGTTTTCTTGATTTTATGAGATAAAATCGAAGAAATCGTATGTTATTTATTATAAAATAAATTCGTAAATTTTTCTGACCAAACTTTTCTTTTCTGATATTTTGGAAGTGTTCCAGAATATACAAAATTTTTTCAAAATAAAAATAATTTTATTTTATTTTATTTTGATTTTATAAAGCTTTATTCATAAAAGGGTTATGATTAAAGTAGATCTAATTAGCAAATGACCAAGTCATGAACTAAAATCACCATATGTTAGTATAAACTAATGTTAAGTGTTCTAAAATCAGTTTAGAAGTTTTAGTTCAAGCTTAAAAGGTGTTTTAAGCATTATTGATTAATATAAGATTAATCGATTAAAAAAAATGAGATCGGTTTGAAACGAATTAATGCGATTATTGTTTAAGGCAATTTTGGCATGTTTTTATTTATAAGCTTTACATCTTGCATGTTTGAATGAATGTTTATTGTTGAATGAATGTTTGTTTTTACTAGTATGGCCATAGTTTGTTATATTTTACCGATATTGCCCGTAATGAAAGGGAATATCGTGTGGTTTGTAATTAAATGCGATCTCGTATCGCCGGTTTGTAATTTTTTTTTTTTATAGTTCATTTCATTTATAAATGTATAATAGGATTGCTATGTATTCATTTGTAAATCATACTTGTAACTATTTGTAAATCGAAGACCGGTGATAGAGATCGACTTGGAGCCTTAGAAGAGTTCTAAAGCTTGCAAGGAGGAGCCTTGGATGAGATCCATATTGAAGAGGGACCAAAGGAGTTGGTTTCCAATTTGTAACTCCTTGTATTTTAATTACTTTTAGGTGGCCATACTAGGTTTATGCTTATGCTTATTTATGCTTGTTTTGATTGCTTATTTATTCCGCACACATGCCAAAATCGCCATGCATGCCAACGATATCCCACTACGATTGTCGATTTAGGTCACGATTCTTAAATTAGTTCACTTATAAAGAATTTAAATGACTAAAAATCGACAAGATCACCCACATTTTGAACAAAATGAATTGAGATTAAGCCTTTCCAAATATAGCGACTATGAACCCCATGTTCGTGAGGACCTCCGCAACGTGGAACCTTGTTACCATGGGTAAGTAGTGGGAGGAAGTCCCATGCTAATTTGGTTTGGACTCAACCGAATAAGAGTTATTCGGGGCTAATCGATGCATTTTATAAGAAAATCATCAACCAAGCATTCTAGTGTAGAATTAGTCAAGTGTTGACTTATCGTTTTTATATAAAAGGAAACATGAGATGTCTAATTTTATATGAAAAACGAGTCTTGGAATCGTTTATATAATTTCGTGGGAGATCATTATATAAATGGACATTTGTTTTAAAACCGTTTTAGCAAATGTTATAAATGAACAATGAATGCTTATATATTTCCTCATATTCATTGTAGAATCGTTTAACGCAATGACAACTTTAACTCCCGCACCCATTTTGGGTAAATTTTCATGGTTGAGAACCATGATGGATAAGTGTATCCTAGAGGATGACGGTAGCAACTTTGTCAAATGCGATTCGACTATAAAGGGCGCCGCTCAATCCGACAATGTGCTTAAAAACCTTACCGAACAACCTTCCGCCAAACCCGAACTTAAGGCCACCTCGGCGGCAAGAGTTGCCTATGAGGAGCACCTAAATGTTGACAATGACGTCAAAAGTGTTTTGATTTGGTCAATGTCACTTTCTCTCAAACTTTGCTTCGTTACTCATGAAAGTGCATATGAGATATTCACTAGAGTAACGACGTTGTGCTTCAACCTAGAGAGCACAAAAGTTAATTGAGAGAAAAGATGTTCTTTCAATGAGATTGAAGAACATAAACTTTGGGGTTATGAAAGGGAAGAGAGCTTATAAAGCTCGGTTCAAGGAAGATAAGGGTAAAGGGAAAGCTATTGAGAATAGCAAGCCCAAACCCTGGTTCAAGCTTAATTGTCCCAAATTCTTGAAGGAAAAGAATGATGGATGTGCGACATCCAAAGATATTGTTCCTTCTAGTCATTATATGATTGACATAAATCATGCTTGCATTTCTACATGGGTATGAGATACCGGATGTGGATCTCATCTTTACAATCACTTGCAAGGGATGAGAAACGTGCGAGCGCTAGCCAAGAGTGATGTAGATCTCCGCATGGGTAATGGAGCTAGAGTAGCGGCCATTTCCGTGGGAACTTACGTACTCGCTCTAACTAAGTGGTTTAGAGTTGAAATTGAATAACTGTTATTTTGTACCAACTCTAACGAAAAACATTATCTCCGTCTCCGTGTTTGATACGGAAGACTTTTATGATTAAGTACAAATCGATGTATTTTTTCATTTAATGAAATGGTTTATGAGAAGCCATTTCAATTGGAGGTATTTATCTTTTGAATAATGTCAATGATGTTTATCATATAGAGACCAAGAAGCTCAAAACAAATGAATCAAACAAATCCTACCTTTGGCATTGTCGTTTAAGTCATATAAACGATAGACGCATAAAGAGACTTGTTGAGACCAAGGTTCTCAAACCATTTGATTGCGAATCATATGGTACATGCGAGGCTTGCCTATAAGGCAAGAAGACTCGTGCACCCTTTAGCTGTAAAGGGACACGAGCAAGTGAGGTTTTAGGACTCATACATACCGATGTGTGTGGTCCATTAAACATCACCGCTAGAGGAGGATATCATTACTTCATTACTTTTACCGATGACTTAAGTAGATATGGTAATGTTTACTTAATAAGGCGTAAAAGTGATGCTCTTGAGAAATTTAAAGAATTTCAAAATGAGGTTGAGAACCAATTTGATAAGAAGATACAAGCACTACGATCGGATCGTGGTGGCAAATATCTAAGTAATGAGTTTGATTCACATCTTAATAATTGTGGTAGAGTATCACAATGGACTCCTCCGGGCACACCACAGTTGAATGGTGTAGCAGAAAGGAGAAACCGAACCTTGCTTGACATGGTTCGGTCTATGTTGAGTCAAAGTGAGCATTCCTGGATCGTTTTGGGGCTTTGCGCTATTATCTACTGTATTCTCACTAAATCGAATAAGACTCCATATGAGATATGGACGGGAAAGGTTCCCTATTTGTAGGTTATCCTAAGGAAACGTGTGGTTATTACTTCTGCAACCCTCACGAGAACAAAGAGTTTGTGGCTCGTGATGCTGTTTTCTAGAAAATAGATATATTTCTATGAAACAGAGTGGGAGAAAATTTGAACTTGATGAAGTTCAAGAGCCACAAACCGAGGTAGAAAACGAGGAAACTGTTCCCTCGTCTTCTGACGCGGTTGTAATCCCTAGGAGGTCAGGAAGAATTAGTCATCAACCTGACCGCTACCTCGGTAACATCGAGGAGGAGGGTGATTTGTTGTTATTCGAAAGCAACGAACCCTCAACCTACAAGGCGGCTATTAGTAGCCCCAACTCCGAACAATGGCTTGAGGCCATGAAATCCGAAATGGATTCTATGTACGAGAACCAAGTTTGGGACTTGGTAGATTTACCTGAAGGAGTGCGACCTCTTCAGTGTAAATGGATATTCAAAATCAAACTCGGCATAGATAAACATATTGATGTTTACAAAGCTAGATTGGTGGCAAAGGGCTTTTTACAAGTCCAAGGTATTCATTATGATGAAACCTTTGCACCGGTTGCTATGCTTCGATCCATAAGGATAATCTTAGCGGTTGCCGCATTTCATGACTATGAAATATGGCAAAATGGATGTAAAAACCGCCTTCTTGAATGGGATTCTAGAAGAGGAAGTGTTCATGACACAACCTGAAGGTTTTGTAGATACATCCAACCCTAAGAAAGTATGCAAGCTTAAGAGATCCATTTATGGTCTTAAGCAAGCATCGAGGAGTTGGAATCATGGATTCGATCATGTTATCAAACAACATGGATTCGCTCGAAGCGCCGAGGAACCTTGCTTGTACATGAAGTTTAGTGGGAGTAAAGTAACCTTCCTTGTTTTGTATGTGGATGACATACTACTGATTGGAAATGATGTTCCAAGTTTAAATTCGGTAAAGGTGGAATTGGGAAACCATTTCCAAATGAAGGACTTGGGAGAGGCACAACGCATCTTGGGTATCCGGATCTATAGAGATAGATCCAAACGGATACTAGCATTAAGTCAAGAAACTTATATTGATAAGATTCTTGATAGGTTCAATATGAAAGACTCCAAGAGAGGCTTTCTTCCGATGAGTGTAGGTATAACATTGAAGAAATCTCAATGTCCTACGACTCCTGCGGAAATTGAACGCTTGAAATTGATCCCTTATGCTTCCGCTGTAAAGATCAATCATGTATGCTATGATGTGCACTCGTCCCGATGTCGCTTTCGCCTTAAGCATGACGAGCCGGTATCAAGCTAATCCCGGTGAGAGTCACTGGATAGCTGTAAAGAACATCCTTAAGTACTTGAGAAGAACTAAGGATTCGGTTCTAGTGTTTGGAGGAGAACTTGAGCTACGTGTAAGGGGTTACACGGATGCAAGTTTCCAAACCGATGGGGATGATCTGAAATCCCAATCCGGCTATGTCTTTTGGTAAATGGGGGTGCTATTTGCTAAAAAAGTTTCAAGCAAAATGTCACTGCGGATTCTACAACAGAAGCTGAATATTTGGCAGCTTCAGAAGCTGCTAATAAATCTGTATGGATTCGGCAGTTCTTGTATGGACTAAGAGTAGTCCCTAGTGCCGCAGATCCAATCACTAATTATTGTGACAATAGTTGGGCTATCTTTCATGCAAAGGAGCCCAAGTCTAGTAATAAGTCTAGACACGTTTTGAGGAAATACCATGTTATAAGAGATAACGTGGAAAGAAAGGAAATAGATATTTGTAAGGTTGGGACAGACGATGAGATCGCTGATCCTTTAACCAAGCCTCTTTCGAGGATCAAGCATGACGCGCACACCACCTCCATGGGGTTGCGGCGTATGCTAGATTTCCTTTAGATTCGTGATATGTAATTGGATAAAGTATCCTATTACATATATGAATATAACATTCATTGTTTAGAGTATATTTACTCTTTTAAGTCATTATTGAATGCATACTTTGTTTATCCGAATAGTTGTGTGACAACGTTGAACATATTCAAGTGAACGGAATAAACTAAGTATTTGGTCCCTAGTCTCTCATATGAGGTGACGTCTCGAAGAGACTAGATTGCAAGTCGTTCGATGGTGGGTTCAACACCATAGGGTCATATGTGATGACTGCTCGTTTGCATAGACAGACTGTGAAACACTCTGTCGGACAGTGACGCTTATAGAATTCTTTTTCAATGAGATTGAAACCTGGTCGTGGTGGGAATTCTATAGTATTCCTTTGAGTCGATTCTTTGACTGGAACTGATTGTCTGAGTCGGTGCAGTTTCCGAGTGACTTTCATTTTTGTCCTAAGCCATGCCGTGAAAGGGGGTTATAAGGGCATCTTTGGGGTCATGGTGATCTGCATTATACAGTACAATCGAGTGGAAGGGAAATGTCCACCCTTGTCGGGGTAAAACATCTTTGGGCCACTCGAGGAGTAGTCGCTGAAAATGCGTGGCCACGCTCGGTAAGAATCTACGGTAGATTCCCCGGTCAGACAGCTACTCTCCTTATCGAGGAAACCACTCACGATTTATATCACAGGATGCAAATCGACACTATAAGACACCTTGCATCGAGTGGGAGATGTGAAACGGACATGAGAATTGGTAATGCACAACTTGTCTCGGACAAGTGGGAGATTGTTGGAGTAAGTGTCCTCCACAATAGTGCGATTACTTAATAAATCTCAATTAAGGAATACATGGGGATAATCCTGTATTATTGTCAATTGATTAACGTAAATCAATAACGGTTGGCTGACTAGAGTTTGACGTTATTGTCGTGAACTACGGTAATCAATTGATCCCTTTAAGTCACACCTATAGGAACGTACTCCAAATATTTGAACTAATTAATTGTATGAGATACGATTATATTAGTGACTTGATATTTTAACTAACGGTTAGTCAGTGTATTGATTTAGAGAGAAATCGAGTTGTGAACTCGAGAGATTTAATTTTATATCGATAAAATTAATTGAGGAGATGAGAATTAGTGATTAAACGTTAATTCACTAAATGTGTATATTTTACTAATGAGATTAGTAAAAGTACATTTTTAATATATGTGTAAAGTACATGTATATTAAGGAAGAGTTTAATTAATTTACACTTTATTATATTGGATAATTAAGTGATAAATTATAAGTATTTGTGGGACAAATATTGGAAAACAAATAAGAGCCAAACACCCCTATTTGGACCGTCCAAATCACATGGGGAAGGGATGATTCCCTTTTGTCTTGTTTGTTTTGGTTCTAGCTCATTTGTTTTTGCATGCATGTGACATTAGAGTAATGATCATAATGCATGGATTTGTTCTTACAAAACAAAGACTTTATTCTCTTTTTTTTTGACCCTTTGGCCGGCCCATGTGTGGCTACACACCAAGTTTTGCTCTTTTATTTTACAAGAAAAAGGAGCATAAAATGTGGGTGTGTTCATTTAAGTATTCATCCACTTATCTCTCAAGCTTTCTCTCTAAAACAATCACCAAATATTACTACTAATAATACTAAGAGTTAGTATGTGTTAGTAGTAATAATATTCACTTTTTATCAAGTATTTACTAGTGATTTCTAGATCAAAATCATTAGTAAGTTTGGTGTACTTCTTGGGTGCAACAAGAAGGAGGTTTCCTCTTTTGGAAACTCGGGTTTTGGAGGATCATCCCAACTCATTGCTCAAGAAACAAATCTAGAAAGGAGTTCTAGTTTTGTGCCCATTATCCTTTGAGAAAGGTATAAATTTCTAAACTTGTTAACAATGTAAATTTGTACTACATAGATCTTGCTAAATCAAATTAGAGTAATTTGATTTACACTAATACTTGATTAGTGAAAGGGATCCGATCCCTACAGTTCCTCCATCGATTGCAGCCCGCTTTGGTCCCCTTGACGGACGGCGGCTCTATATTGCGACTCGAAGACGGCTCGTCGCGGCAGGTGGCGTCTGAGTGCGCCGCGGCAGACGGCGGCTTCATCGTACCTGCGCCTCCGCCCTCGGTTTTGTTTGTGGAGACGCCCGACGCTAACGAGCGTCGTGACGTGTATCACGGTCGGTCAGCTCCTGCGGCCGGCTGAGGACTACGTGACTTGGGCACAGCATGCCCTTGCTGACGCTGTGATCGAGGTATGTTTTATTATATTTTTTGCTTATGTGTTTTGGTCTTAAAAAACAAAATTTACCCTGTTTTTGTTTTGCAGCGACGTGACCCTGACCTCGATTTTCAGCCTCCTCCGTTCGTCGAGGATCTGCTGGTTGTGCATGAGGGCTGCCAGCATTCGATCGTGTTGCCTGCGTGTATGTCCGTGGTGACCGACGCGGGCTTGGAGAGCTGGGATCCGCGCGTGAAGAAGGTACTTTCTGTCTTCGAGTTTCGTGGAGTATTATGTAGTATAGCCCCCAGTTTGAATTAGATTTTTATGGTTAAAATCATTATTCAAACTCTGCTTGAAGTCGCTTTTGATTATAGCCCCCAGTTGGAGTTAGATTTTAGTGTAAAATCATAATTCAAACTTTGTTGAAGTAGCTTTTGAGTGTAGCCCCCAGATTTGAAAGCTAAGTGTATGTCCTTTATTTTGTGCAGGTGACGGCTGATGCGCACAGGAGGCTGTGGCGGGCGGTGAACAGGTGGAGGGCGGTCGTGAACGAGAAGGTAGTAGAGGCCTGCAAGGGGCAGAAGGAGGCGACCGACGCTCGACGAGAGTTAGCTAGGGTCAGGGCTGAGGAGGGCGCGAGATCGCGGGCCGAGCTGGAGGCTGCGCATGCCGAGGAGCTGGCGAGAGTCCGGGCGGAGCTAGAGGGTCGGCACGCAGAGGAGTTGGGTAGGGCGCGTGCTGAGATTGATTCTTTGCGTGCTGTCTTAGAGCGTCGTGACCGGTCGCAGTAGTCTTGAACTTGTTGGTTTTTTATTTTGGACTTGTATTATGAGTATTAGTATTTGTTTGTAACGGTTTATTTATTAGGGCTTGTGTATGGTTGATTTTTGGACTTGTGTTTGTGGTTTTGGTGTTTTGTAGGTGTTTATAAGTGGTTGTTTTGGCTTTCCTTATAGCTAAAGATTCTACGTACGGCGTCCTAAACTTAGGTTATTTTGTCTTGTCGCGAAAAATGCGTGCTCATGTTGTGGCTGGGCCTGAAATCCTTGCATATTTACTTCCCGAGCGTACCTGCAAAACATTGTTAGTCGTAAACATACGCATGCGTCTCGAATGAGACCGACTCGTTTATGATTAAGCTAAATGCAAATGCAGAGTTTTGAAAAGAAAGCTGTTTAGAAAATATTTTTAGACTCGTAAAAAGACGCTTTTGATTTTGTAAAAATGTGAGCTAAAATGATGTTTTGAGACGACAATTGTGAATGCGAAAAGTCGTGTTTTTATGTAGTGTTTAGTTTTTGTGCGATTATCGTGTTTTGTGAATACGAAAAATATGAAAGACGGGAGCCAATTACGCAAATCGAGACGACGCGACGGGACCGTAAATGTCGACCATGAGGTCGGTAAAAAAGGTAAGTGGGTAGTAAGTTAAAAATATAGGGTATAGGTGTGTAAGAGTTGTAAGAAATCGAATAATTCTGTCAGGGAGGAAAAAGAAAATCGCCTGTAAACAGGCGAATAAAATTTTAATCGCCTGTTTACAGGCGATTAGTTTTTTGTTTTGTGGTTTTTCTTTGATTTCTTTTAATCGCTTGGTCACTAGCGTGTATGTTTTGTGTTGTATTTTATTTTGCATATCCCAGCTATTAAAGGAGGGCTAGGTTAACTCATTGTACTCATCCTTTCAACGTTCTATTCTCGGCATTCCAAAGATATTCAAAATATTTACGGAACGTTAGTCGAAAAAAGGAGAACTTTGAAGGTAATTTGCGTCGTTGGTGTGCGTCCTTGTCGGGGCTGGAAAAGAAGAATTTAAAGGATTGTGGCGTTGGCGTATTTCGTGGGCTAAGGCAGGTTCGAATGGAGCACGAGTTCCTAGACGCTTGTCTTGAGTATTGGGACCCGAGCCTGCATGTGTTCCGCTTTCCTTGCGGAGAGGTTTGCCCTTTAGTCGAGGAGTTCTAGGCCATTGGCGGGTGGGTTCGTATTAGCCTGCCTGTATGTGTCAGGCAGGAGTTTGGCTATAAGAGGCAAGTACAGAATTATCTCCAGATGACCCGCGACGAGGTAGAAGAGCTATTCGTTGGGAGTCACATCAACCTCCTTCGCTTGTGTCAGTGGTTTAGGAACCATGAGAATGGGAATATCTTTGCCGTAGCCAGGAAGAGGGCGTTGGCCTTTTGCTTGGTACATCGCTACATGTTTCCAGACTCAATGCAGGAGGGAGCGTTAGGTGATCCACGCGAATCGCCGCCGTTGTTCAAATAGATGGAGCTGGGTTGCAATCCTTCTGCCTTAATCCTGGCAGAGACGATCCTTGGCTTGGATGACCGGGCATGTAACAGGGAGCATGCGTATAGGGGATGCCCCCTGATTCTCCAGGTGTGGTTAATGGAGAGGCTGAATGTGTTGAACGACTTTGGCTTTGATGGCGAGTACGTTGCAGGAGGCATAACCAACCGTTATATGCGGTGGTTGGGTCCAGATGACCGTCCTAACGACTATTTCCCTGAGTTTGTGAGGTCAGCTGCTATCCGGCCTGCACCATGGTGGGGAGTAATTGACGTGACGGCGAGCGCAGATGGCGATGGCCCTCCGAGTTCTCTTGTGCGGGTTTGAGATGGGTGTTTACATTCATCCCCTGCGAGTGAGGCGACAGGTAGGGTATGCGCAGTTCATTCCGTGCCAGGACACCAAGGTGCAGGACATGGTCATTTTAAATAACCAGGTGACGAGTGGGCAGGTGACTGGGTCTTGCGCCCTAAGTGGCTTGTGGCTGGCACTCCTGGGACGATCCGGGTATCGAGAGCCTATGTTAAATGGACCGTTGCTCAAAGTGCTCATGAGAGGGCTCGTCTCCGTGCCCTTGAACTTAACGAGCCTCCGCCGACGTCTGCTTATGACCCGATCCGCTTCGGGCGCAACAGTGGTGGGGGTGATGTTTCGAGCTCGGCGCCTCTCTCAGCGGCGGAGTGTGTGTTCGGCTGTCGGCGCATACCTGGGCTGGGTGCTCCAGGTCGTCATGGTAATGTTGGGGATCGCCGTAGGGGTTGAGGGGTTGGTAATCCCCTATTCAGCTGAAAGGCTTCAAGTCCGCTTGATAATGAAGGGAACCTGATGTAGTTTTATTGCTTTTTGTTAGTATTATGTTCATATTATGTTGTATTATGTCGTATTATATATTATATTGTCTATCCTAAACCCGATGTACATGTCGGGATCTGTATAAGTATTGTAATATATATTGTAGTGTTGTTAGTGTATTTCTAAGGTTTGTAACTTATGCTCCTACGTCGAAAAATCCAAAATGTAACTATCCTTTTTAATATTATTAAAAATCAGGTTTTTATTTACGACTTTGCCTCATTTTGTTTATTATTCTGTGTAAAATTCCTTGGCTCTAATCCTTTTTTCAAAGTTTAGAGTGCAAGCATGGTTTTTGTTTCCAGGAATTTTTTGTATTGACTATTCCCTCGACTTTTTTAAGCTTTGGGTTTGTCATGTTTTGTTGAATGTTGTTCCTCTTACCCTTTGGGTGGTGGAACCTTTTTGTGATGACTATATCCTTAGCTTTTTTAAGCTTTAGACGTGTCATTTTGTGTTGAATGTCGCCTTATTTTAACCTTTCAGGTTATGAGGCGAGTTTTTGTGGTGACTATGTCCTTGGCCTTTTTAAGCTTTGGACGCGTCATTTTTGTGTTGAATATCGGTTGTGCTTTTTGCAAAGCTGCCTACGTATCCATGGAAAATGGAATCAAACCGGCGTAGTTCGGGAAATGTACGTTTAGGGGCATACCGGCCCATGAGTTGTGTTTGCTTTTTTGTGGTGAATGTGCATGTTTAAGGGCATGCCGGCCCATGAGTTGTTTTGAAGGATGCATGTTTAGGGGCATGCCGGCCCATGAGTTGTGTTTATGGAATGTGCACGTTTAGGGGCATGCCGGCCCATGGAATTGATTTTTAGAAAATTGTATTTTATAGATGCATTGCAAGGGTTTTTTTTAAGGGTAGTATTTCTTGAGTTGGTCGAGGTTCGTTGCGAGGTTAAACTCTTGACCGTCCAAGTCGGTTAGTTTTACTGCTCCGCCAGTGTAGATTTCCTTGACGAGGTAGGGACCAGCCCAGTTAGGCTTGAACTTCCCTCGTGGGTCGACTGGAAGTGGTGCTCGGACCGACTTTAATACGAGATCACCTACTTTTATGTTTCGCGGCTTGACTCGCTTGTTGAATGCTCGTTGTAATCGTGCTTGGTACATTCGTACGGTACTCAGGGAGTGAAGTCGGCATTCGTCCAAGAGCATGAGTTGTTCGTAGCGTTCGCGGGCCCATTCTGCTTCCGGGATGCTACCTTCCATTAGTATGCATAGTGATTGTATTTCTATTTCCACTGGTTGTACGGCTTCCATGCCGTAGGTGAGGAAATAGGGTGTCATGCCTGTGGGTGTGCGAATGGTTGTGCGGTATCCCCATAATGCATATGGTATCTTGTTGGGCCAGTCTTTGCAGCTGTCGATCATCTTCTCGAGTATGGTGACGACTGTCTTGTTTGCTGCTTCAACGGCTCCATTGGTTTGGGGTCGATAGGGTGAGGATTTGTGAGCAGGCTCTTGACTTTGTCGAATGCTTGTTGACAGTCGTCGTCCCACTTCGTATGCTCTTCTTTTTTCAACTTTTTGAAGATTGGTTCACAAATCATGGTGAGTTTGCTGATAAATCGGGAGATATATTAGACTTGTCCCAAAAAGCTCCTTATTTCGTCGATGTTGCTTGGCGGCTTCATGCCCATTATTGCTTTGATTTTGGTTGGGTCTATTTCGATCCCGCGCTGGCTTACTATGTGGCCTAACAACTTGCCTGATGTGACCCCAAAGGTGCATTTCTGTGGGTTTAATCGCATCTTATACTGCCTGATTTGGTTAAAGAACTTCCGAAGGTTTGTGATGTGGTCATCCCTTTCTTTTGACTTTACGATCATGTCGTCGACGTACACCTCGACCTCCTTATGCATCATGTCGTGGAGCAAGGTGGTAGCAGTGCGTTGGTAGGTAGCGCCGGCATTGATGAGCCTAAATGGCATGACTGTGTGGCAGTATGTCCCCCAGGGGGTTACGAAAGTAGTTTTTTGCATGTCGTCTGTCGCCATTTTGATTTGGTTGTATCCTGCATATCCATCCATGAATGACAGTAAGGCGTGGTCCGCTGTGTTGTCGATTACAATGTCCATGTGGGGTAGCGGGAAATCGTCTTTTGGGCAGGCTTTGTTCAGGTCTCGAAAGTCGGCACATACCCGTATTTTGCCGTTTTTCTTCATAACTGGAACCATGTTGGAGACCCAGTCAGAGTATTCGATGACTCGGATGAACCCAGCCTGTAGTTGCTTTTCGATCTCTTCTTTGACCATGAGAGACCATTCTGGCTTGATGCGTCGGAGCTTCTGCTTGACAGGTTTGCTACCTTGCTTGATCGGGATGCGGTGTTCAGCTATCTCGCGGTCGATGCCGGGCATGTCTTTGTACGACCATGCGAAGACGTCCTTGAATTCTGCGAGGAGCTTGGTGTATGTGGTCCTTTCTTCTGTGCTTAGAGAAGCCCCCAGCTGTAGTTCTCGAGGTTCTTCGGGCGTGCCTATGTTGATGGTTGTTGTGTCTTCAATAATGGGGTCCTGTTCGGGTTTTGAGACAATGCTTGCAATGTATCTATATAATGCAATGTTATTTTGTTTAAAATTATGACATTCATTAGGATACGTAGATTTTAAATGAGGCAAAGAGTAACCAAAAACTTTCATGTTATTAATGTTATCAAAAGCGGTTACATTTGAAGATAGCTCAGACGGGGGAGCTTTGGATAACCTTAATGACTCTAGTTCTTGAGCTAAATTGATTACATCGGGGAGATAACCCGGGGGTTTCGTTGGGGCGTAATACTTAAAATGACGACGAGGGAGCTTAAACTCTATGATGGTCTTTTTGTTGAGGGCGTTGTCTTCATCTTCGTCGGAGTCGGAGTCTTCGAAGTTATAGCCTTGACCGGTAGTGATTTTGAAGGTGCGGTCCTGTTCGTCGGTCCACTTGAGAGTCTTTGACTATCCGTCGTGCGTCTTCTCTTCGAAGAGGATGATTAGGTCTGTGGGGTTGAAATTGTGGCTGCGTATGATGTCGGAGATGAGTTCAATCCCGGCGATGGTGTATGTGGATATGTCTTCAGGAACTCTGCTAGTGCCCTCTTTGACGAAGTAGTTGCTGGGGAAGATGTGGTACGGCTGCATGTGGAAATCGTGATAGTTCTTGCGATCATTGTATGCTTCCCAACCGCGAGAGACTTCGTATGACCATGGCACATAAGACAGACCCATGGTGGGCCATTTATTGTTGTTGTCCTTGGAGTAGAGTGTAGCGATTTCTTCTTCACGAGTCACGGCACATATATCGAAGTCGAAGTCGAAACCACACATGTCATCGGCTGGATCGGCGTCTATTCCTGCAGTACTATTATTAGTCTTTTGCTGCTTGAGCGTGGCCCGAAAGTTTGAGGCGTCGATGGTGATGATCTCGTCATCTAAAGGTATCCTGACCTTTTGGTGGAGGGTCGAGGTGACAGCCTTAGTAGCGTGAATCCAAGGCCTACCTAGTAACATGTTATAAGTTGGGGGTATGTCGATGATTTGGAATTCGGTCTCTCTCATGAAGGGTCCTGTCATTATGGGGAAGGAGATGGTCCCCTTTATGCTGCGCCGTGTTCCATCGTAGGCCCTGACGCCGTCTGTACATGGGATAAAGTCATTTTCCTTAATTCCTAGTTTTTGGGCTGTCTCTAGGGGTAGGACGTTGACTGCAGATCCGTTGTTGATGAGGACGACCGGCAACGTCATGTCGTGGCATTCTACGTTGATGTAGAGAGGTAGATTGTGTGTGCCACCGAATGGAGGGAGATCCTTATCCGAGAAAGTGACGGCGTTAGCTTGCCATTCGCGTGTGATATTACTGATGAGTTTCTCCGGAGACATTTCCGATGTCATCGGGGTGACCTGCAGTGCTCGGTAAAGGGATTCACGATGTCCCATTGAGTCCCTTAAGAGCTGCCAGATTGAAATATCCGCCTTCGTTTTGTTGAGCTGTTTGTGGAGCGTGTCCCCGATTTCAGGTGCAGGTAAGGGTGTTGGGGTAGTGCTTGACGACGCTACCTTTTTAACTGGTGGTATTGGCGCAGGATTAGTGTTGGGTAATGATACATTGCTGGCTGGCGGCATAGGAGTGATGCTCGCGGGTAACGTAGTAGAGCTTGTAGGAGCGGTGCTTGGAGGTGGGGTTGCGGTAGGCGAAGTAGGCGGCGTGTCCTCGTCTATGATTATTCCCTTGTTCTTCTCTTGAGCAGTCAACCTTGGCGGGAGATTTTGAGGTTCAAGTAATTCCAGATAAGCTCGGTATGGGCGCCCAGAACGCGTCAGGTAAGCTACTTCGTCATCACTATCCGATAGCCTGATTGGGTATTTGTGACGTAGTTCTCCGTATTTGCCCGGCGGGCGACGGGGTTGGGCCTCCTCCTCCTCCTCGTAGGGTTCACTTTGGAGACACATGCGGATGTCATCATTGTCATCTTCATCCTCAGAAGTATTCCAGATGCCGTTGACTTCGTGATCACTTGAGACAATTAGGTTAGAGCAATCGATGATGGGGTGTGTCCCTACAAATATAGCATGGTTATGCAAAGGATTGAGCTGGTTTGAAGGCTTAGGGTTTGGGCTAGACTTCACAATTGTATTGTCGTCGATCAAGTCCTGAACTATGTTCTTTAGGCGAAAACATTGCTCGGTGTCGTGTCCTTTTCCTCTGTGAAACTCGCAGTATGCGTTCTGATCCCATGACTTCGGTTTCTTGTCTGGGGGAGGCTCGCTAGTAGGTCCTATGGGTTGAAGTACATTGCGGCTCACAAGCTTCTGTAGTGCCTTTGAGTAAGTCATGTATATTGGGTCAAAGTTTCGTCGTGCTTTTAGCGAGCTGGGACCTGCAGGTGAGTATGATGCTTTTGGCGGAGGCGCGGCAGGCCTTGGGGGTGTTGTAAAAACCGGCGGTGCCTCTAGTGCGTCCATTGCGTTGATAGCATGTATGGGCTCGACTTTGGCAGTGGCTCGAGACGAGCTTCCTTGGTATCCGCGACCCGTAATCTTATTCCTATTTTCTTTGCGGAGGTCGTCTTCAATGAGTTCACCGACGATGCTGAGTGTTGAGAAGTTGTCAAAATTCCCGTACCGTAGGTGTTGTTGGTACGCAGGAGTGAGGTTGTTGATGAATTTAGTGATTAAATCAGTGTCCCTCGGGCGGTTAGGTATTTGAGCACAGAGTTTTTTCCAACGTGTCAGGTACTCGGTAAATCCTTCATTGTCCTTCTGAGTCCGGACCTCCAAAGTACGTAGCGAGACTTGGATGTCGTTGTTGTCCCGGTACTGTAAATCGAATGCAACCGTTATGTCCTCGAAACTACCGGTTTTGTGTGGCTCTAAAGCATAGAACCATGCCCTAGGTTGTGCGTCCAGCGAATGCGGGAATAATGTGGCCCATGCGGGGGGTTCGACACCCACGATGGCCATCTTAGCCTTGAAAGCTTTGACATGTACGAGCGGGCTTTCATGACCTTTGAAAATGGGAAGATCGCTGAGTGCTAACTTGTCTGGTAGCATGGACCTGACGTTCTTTGGGATGTGCTCATTTTCTTGGTGTACGGAGTAACCCCTGGAGTTTGTAAGGCGTTCTTCCATGGTTCGAATCCTTTTCGCGTTTCGTTCGGATTCTTCGGCGAGGCGCACGGCGTTCTTCTCTGCCTCAAATTTTTGCATGATGGCCATTTGCTCCATTGCTGCGGTGAGGCTAGCTATTCTGTCATTGAGTTGTTGGACTTGCTCGGCAGTTACCTGATATGACGTAGTTAGTAGGTGTTTAGTGGGCGATTTTAGGTGACTTTAAGACGATTAGGAAGGTGAATTACGTGGATTTTGGAGTAGTTTGGAGTTGTAATGATAAGAGGATTAAATGCGATTTTTAGACTATCTTGTTTATTTTGTTTCCGATGATTTAGAAGTGCGTGCCAAATTCGAGATATGCGGAAATAGAGAAACCCGAAAGAAGAATGTTGAAGCAAGGAGTGAAGCTTAGAAGAAGAAAACAAGAAGGCTCAATAGAGCCCTAAGTCGTGTATAAGGCTCTGCTGGAGCCTAATGTGGCTCTACTAAGGATGAGGAAGCTCACTGAAGACACCATCGGAGCCTAATTTCGAATGGAAGGCTCTCTTTGGAGCCTGTGAAGGCTCTCTTTGGGATTGCCGAGATTTCTTGAAGGCTCACTGGGATTGCCGAGATTTATCAAGGCTCACGAGCCTACCAAGGCTCCAGTGAAGCTTATTTATCCGAATTTTGGATATTACTAAACTTACCTTATTTTATTTTTAGTTTTTGGAAAGCCTTCATATATAAGGTTTATTTTTCATTAGGTTTAGACATCTTATTATCTGATTATATCTTTTCCATCACTTTTATCATCATCTTTAGACCTAGTTTTAGTTTTCCTTTTCAAGTTTTTGGAGATTCAAGATTGAAACTTTTGGAGATTTTGTAACCGTCGGTCATGAGTAGCTAATCCTTTTATTCTCGGTTCAAGTGATTGAAATGGTTGGAATTTAATTGTGAGTTTGAAAGTTCTAGTCTTTATCCTTGATTATTGATTATTGCTCGGTTTGAATTATTATTTGCGTGATTGATTTGTGATTGCTAGGTGTACAACTAGTCGTCTGATTAATTGCGTAATTGTTAGTTTTGTTAGTTGAACGGGATACGTTGATTAGCTTAACACTGGTAACAACTAGGTTTAATTGTTGAACGGGATACGTTGATATTTATTCCTAGGAGCGATTTTCATAACATCTAAAGTACAACTGGATTGTATGTGCTATTTGTTCCTTATCGATTCTCTTGTCATTAAAGCTGCTATCTGATTAAATCTTGGACGGGATACGTTGAGATTGTCTTTTGGTTAGGGTTAGTTAAGAACGGGATACGTTTTAATTAGCTAAACATAAGGAGGATTAGAATTGCATGATTCACGATAAGGTAGTCAAGAGTATGAACTGGAACTGGATAACCGTGATCGATTAACTCTAAACCGCGGATATTAACTTGAATTGAGATCCTTTTAAATATCTTATACTTCATTACTTTTATTCTCTGCATTTGCTTTAAGTACTCTAGTTTGATTAGTTCAGTAATTCAACAACCCCCCCCCCCCCCCCCCCAGTTACTTTGTTACTTTATCTTTGCTTTTCATCTGCGCTTGGTTTGAATTCAGTTAGCCTTATTCCCTGTGGTTCGACCCCTTACTTCCGCTTTACTATTTGTTTAGTATTAGGATTTAAGTGTTATAAATTGTTAATTTGCGGCATACGACTTAGGACCATCAAATTTTGGCGCCGTTGCCGGGGACTTTAGGCATTGATTGTTTTCATTGTTTTAGTGTAGGTGTATGCATAATACTCGTTCTACTAACCTGAACCTCGAGCCTTTTGACTCAGAGATTGAAAGAACACTTTTCAGGTTTAGGAGGAACACTAGTGGTCAAGTCGTCGTCGTGAAAGACCTTGAGGTAGACGAACCCCAATACGTTTCGGATCTTTCGGATTACTCAGACGAAAGCGACGAGATGGCCGCTCAAACGATTAAGGAACTTACAGCTCCGGACCTTCGACAACAACCATTATGCATCACAATCCCACCTCTTGCGGCGGGTGTGAACTTTGAGTTGAAGTCCGGGCTCATACATCTTTTGCCCGTGATATCTCATATATTTACTCATAATTAGCCCCTGCTTCACGAGCCTTTCTCTGCGTTTCCTGTGCTATTATACGCGTTTTAGCTCCTATTTCTCCCCGTTTTGGCACTGCTGCGTTTTTGTGTCCATTCTGCAGGTACACACGCATATTTGGAGTTTAGGATGCTTGTTGAGAGGTTTCGTGAAGTTTCATAAAGTTTCGTGAAGATCCGAGTTGGTTTCATGCCGATTCGCTCGCGTACGAGCCGCGTTTTGACGTTTGAAGGCGTCCCGGGACCATGGGACGGAGCACGGATCTCAATTATTCACTTTAGACCCCGTCCCTACCCTTTAGGATGATCCACGCCTTGTCCCTAGGCCTTGGGTCAACATACGACAAGTTAGGACCAAGATCAAGGTCAAAGTCAAGTCACGGTGAACTAAAGCCGACGCAAGGTCAACTTCAAATGGTTATATCTCAAGTTTTAGACCTCCAATGGATGCAAGACCAAGTGGAGATGATAGTTCGTCTCGATAGCTTTCCAACGGCAGGTCACACGCTTAATTCCGCCAAGAAACGAGTGAGTTACGAAGCTGAAAAAGACTGAACCCTCCGGGATGACCCTGTCCCGGACGGGATGACTATGTCCCGGACGGGACCACCCTTGTCCCGGTCGGGACGGCCCTGTGACTCCTCGTTGGCTCAAAATACTTCGTCTATTTGAAGGCCTAAACATTATAATTTCGGATCATTCTTTCTCCAGCATTTTGACAACACTTTTAAGTTTATTCTCAAGAAAACTTAGGTTTAAATAATTTGATCTCTTGTACTTTCAATTCCCGACTCGTATTGCTCTAGTTTTATCGTCTATTTGGTTTTTGTTGTCGAATTCATCCTTTGTTTCATCAAATTTCTGATTGGTATTATCAATTTCTTCTCCTATTTTCATTGTGATTTCATTTTATATTGTTTGTAATCATGTCTTCGTCTTTCTCTATTGCTTTTGTTATCATTTCCGCTATGCTTGAGTAGTTCTTATTCTAGGGAAGAAGGGTGAATCATGGGTGCATGCTTGGGTTGTTTTTGATGATGTTTTGAGTTAGGTTTTCGCTCGTTTTGATTGTCTCGCTTTGTATGCTTGTTGATCCTTTGGCCAAGGATTTGTGAGCGTTGTCACCCTTAAACTTAAGACCGAAAGCCTAGTTTAGGGTAGGACACGAGACCAATCATTAGGACCCTCACTTGTAAGTCATGAGAGCCCGCATTTGAGACCTAAAGGAGCTTAAGACCGAGAGGCCTAGCTTACCCTTAGCGAGAGCGTTTTCCTACTCATTTCTGTCACCATCCTTTGACCTAGCATTCCCCCGTGCCTAACCCGATTCCCTAGACCTTTTTCCTCTAAGTTTTAAACCCTTATTCTCCGCTTTAGCTTTAGTAACCTCGACCCTTCGAACCAAGACTAGAATCACTAAAAATAACCAACTTAAGCGACCATCTCCCTGTGGATATCGACCCGACTTACCCTTGCTACCTATTAGAGTGAGTTTGGACTTATTTTTGATTAGGAGACGCGACTAAATCCTATCAAATTTTGGCGCCGTTGCCGGGGAGACGGCTTTTGTTTTCGTTGTTTATTTGGTTCTTTTCTCACTTGTTACTCTCTTGTCTCAAGGAACCTCAATTCCTTGAGGCCGTTACTTATCGTTGCCTCTAGTGTTTTTGTATGCCCAGGCAAACGCGTACGTCTCAAAAAGGTTTGTCAATCGAATTTGACCCGGAACCGGGCCGAACATGTTTGAGGCGCAAGAACTTATTGAAAGACTTGGAGGCTACTTCCTCTTCTACTCCATCACCTAAGGAAGTTCACATTGAACTTGAACCCGAGCCAAAGAAAATGGTGAAGCTTTCCGATCACTCGAGGCCGACCGCGGCTCAAGTTCCAACGGGAAACGCTATGCCAACCATAGCGGCCAACAATTTCGAGGTTAAGCCCGCGTTTATCAATCTCGTTGAGCGTACTCAATTCGGTGGGAGTCCCGGCGAGGATCCTAACTTGCACATCCAAAATTTCTGCGATTATTGCTCTACGATTAAGCAAACGGGTGTGACTCAAGATCAAATTCGGGAGATGCTCTTCCCGTTTTCCCTCCGAGATAAGGCAAAGTTGTGGTTGAATTCTTTAAATCGTGTTGCTCTTGCGATCACCGATTGGAACTCTCTTGTGCTTGCATTCTATCAAAAGTACTTCCCTCCGGAGAAGACCGCCATGCTACGGAGTCAAATCACGAGCTTCCGCCAAAGAGGGGATGAGTCTTTGTTCGATGCGTGGGAGCGATACAAAGACCTCCAACGTCAATGCCCTCATCATGGCATGGACAAATGGTTCATAGTGATGCAATTTTACAACGGTCTTTACAATGAATCACGCCAAGTGCTAGACTCCGCCGCTAATGGGAGGTTCGATAACATCGACGTCGAAGAGGCCATTGATACGATCGAGGCCATGGCTATTCATAACGCACAATATGGTAGCTCCAGGAATGTGCCTAGGATTGGAGGTAAGACCGATGGTGATGTGGTAGCCATGCTTTCCGCAAAAATGGATGCTATGACCGCGATGATTATGAGTCAAATGCAAGCGGGTAGTAGTTCCTCGAGTGCTAGTGGACAAACGGTAGCGGCTTTGCACACTTCTTATGATGTACCTTGCAATACATGTGGCGTTTCCGGTCACACTTCAATGGAATGCCGAGGTATGAACACACAATCTCATCATGTGCATGCTTTACATTCTCAAAACAGCCCCTACTCGAACTATTACAACGAGGGCTACAAGAACCATCCGAATTTGTCTTACAAGAGCCAAAATGTCTTGAATCCACCTCCCCAACAACAAAATTTCAGCCCACAACAACCACAATACCAAAACAGTCCACAAAATTTCAGCTACAACAATGCTCCTCGACCTTATAACCCTCCGGGCTTCAATCGCCCCAATTTTCAACAACAAAATGCCCCACCACCCGTTGTTCCCGCTCCGGTTCCCGATCGAATGGATGCCATGCAAGCCATGATGATGCAAATGGCTAAAAATCAAGAAACAATGATGGCTCAAATGCAAAAGAGCGATCAAGCTAAAGACGCCGCCATCAAGATGCTTGAAACGCAAATGGCTCAACTTGCTTCTTCAAGTTCTCAACGGAAACCGGGTAACCTTCCATCGCAAGGCACTCAACCTCAACAACATGAGTCGATCAACGCCATTTCTTTAAGGAGTGGCACGAGCTATGATGGTCCACCCATGCCTACGGTGGTAAGTGAGGTAAACCCTCCTCTTTCTCCTAACGATATGCATGTTTCTAGTGATAGTTTTGCAGGAGCAGGTACGAAGAGCAATGGAGCAAGCACGAGTGGAGCGGGCAAGGGAAATGGGGCAGCCGTGCCCCAAGGAGAACAGGCCGTGGATGGTGGTGGTGTGCAGGTGGCCGAGAACGTGGAGCCCAAGGAAGCGGAGAAAGCTAAGCCTGTCGAGCCGCCAATTCAGATTAAATTACCATTCCCGAGCCGAGTGGTAAAATCTAAGCTCGATAGTCAATTTGGTAAGTTCATGGAGGTCGTCAAGGACTTGAAGGTAACCGTCCCCTTTACTGAACTAGTCACTCCAGTCCCCGCATATGCTAAATTCCTCAAAGACATACTTACTCGTAAACGATCTTTCAATGAGGTCGAGACTGTGGCTTTCACTGCCGAGTGTAGTGCACTTTTACAAAACCAGTCTCCTCCTAAATTGAAAGATCCGGGTAGCTTCTCGATCCCTTGCACTATTGGAACTACTTTCATTGATAAAGCCTTGTGTGATTTAGGTGCAAGCGTGAGTGTCATGCCTTACTCGGTGTGCGAGAAGCTCCACATGGGCGAGTTGAAAGTAACTAATATCACTCTTCAGATGGCGGAACGTTCTGTCAAACGCCCACTCGGTGTTTTGGAGGACGTTCCCGTCAAGGTTGGTAAGTTCTTCATTCCCGTCGATTTCATTGTTCTTGACATGGCCGAGGACTCCCAAATTCCAATCATATTGGGTCGGCCTTTCTTGCACACTGCTGGTGCAGTCATTGACGTCAAGAACGGGAAATTGACGTTGGATATAGGAGGTGATAAAGTTACTTTCAACCTTTCCAATGCTTTAAAACGTCCCATGTTAGAGGAGCATGTCTTTGCAGTTGACGTCCTTGATGATTGTGTCGACGAATACTTACCTCAAGTCCTCGAGAGGGATCCTCTTGAGGCCGTGCTCTGTTGTAATGTGATTGCAGGTACCTTAGGGAGGACGGAAGCGGGTAAAGATGCACTGCAGGACGCGTTGAGCATGGATGGAGTTGGCTTTGCTGCAAGCCAACGAATCGACGGACGAGTGAACGACAAGGCTGGCCGAGTTGAGCATGGAGTAGACCGTGATGACGATGGTTATGATGACGACGACGAGGATGATGGTAGTAGGGTCGTTTATGACGAGGCCCATGGTTGGTGGTACTTCCCGTACCCTGCTGCGCCCCCCGTTTGAAGCCGGTTTGGGGGGCGTTTTTCTTTGTAAATATAAATTGTATGTACTTTGTTTTCTTTGAGACTTTCTTTGCTCGTTTTTCTCCCTTATTTTACGGGTCCCCGTGTTGATGTGCTTTAGGACACATTGGGGACAATGTGTCGTTCGGTTTGGGGGGAGAAACGCTTTGCTTTCCGCTTTGCTTTATTTTTGCGTTTTCTTTTTCGTTTTTCATTTTTTAAAAAATCACAAAAATCCAAAAAAAATCTGAAAAATCCCAAAAATTACAAAAAAATCAGAAAAATTCACAAAATCACAAAAATACGTATCCCGTTTCGTTGTTTGCGAGCTCTTTTTACCTTGATTTTTCCCGACATCCCTTCCCTTGTACGCTTTGAGCTTTGGCATGTTTTTTATTGTTGGATTAGCGCTTTCGGGGATGTTGAGACGTGTTGCAGATGATGGCGTGCTTTTACTGTTGGCTTTATTATTTCATGGACTTGAGCTACTATTTTGTGAGGTTTTTAGCCTCCTGCGGCCGGTACATCTATCCCGGTCCCCGCGTCTTATTGAGAGTAGTTCTCCTCGTGGGGTGCGTAATATCAACGCGCATAAGTGTGGCCCCTATCCCGTGCTTCCCATGATTCTGTCACTTGTTTTTGGTATATGAGGCTTTAGTTGATTGCTTATGATTCACCATGTTCATGCATTGCTTTTATCCTCTCTTATACGATCCCTTTACCCTTTACCCACATGAGTTTGCTAGCTACTTGCCTAAATAGCCTACCCTAGCCTTGCTAGTTACCGCTTTGCTTACTCTTGTGCTTGTCCGATGGGTTGTGATCTTTGTTTTGCTACGACTTGCTGACGTCGTTGGCTTTGAGAGTGATGGTGAATATGAGTCGGGATTGCCGCTTCCCCGACCTTTTAATGAGGTATTTCCGCAACTTGTGAGTGTGCTCTTTTGCCCAAGAAAGAAAAATTCAAACAAAAATCTGAAAAAAATCAAACACAACACAAAAATTCAAAAAGAAGAAGAAAGTGTGTGCACAAAATGAAGAAGTTGTTGTTGTTTTACATGAGCGAGCACTTGAAATTTGTTGCTATTGTTGCGTTGACGTGTAAAGGAGACCGATATGCTGTTTTCGGTCCGTTTTCATGGGAGTTGGGTCCTTTGTTGGTTGGACGAGCACTTGAGTAGTACGAGTGGCTTCTAGTGGCTTAGCTCCACGATTCCATAATCATTTGTTCCACCTTATCACCCTTAACCTCTCTTTGGCCTTTACACCCTCATTTCCTATGTAAGCCCTCATGTTTGGTTCGTTTTTGTGACATTATTGTGTACGGGAATGCGAGATTTGGTCCACATTAGATTGGCGCGTGCTTCCACTAGTCGAGTAGGTGAGTGTCATCACATATATCGCCCTGTTCATCATGTGTGCTAGAGTGGAAACCGCGAGAGGTCCATGATTTGATTGCTAGAGAGCCTATGTTTAAGCCATGCTATTCATCCTGCGCCGTCTTGTAATTCTCAGCCGTTAGCTTGCTATTTCCTTGCGTCCCATGCTACTTCGCGATTGATTGCCTTTCGCTTGAGCTACTTGCCGTTTGGCGTTTGTTTGGGAAGTTTTCTTTTGCTCGCCTTGTCCTCTCTGTTTTCTTTCACGCTTGTTGCTTGAGGCCAAGCAACGGTTCGGTTTGGGGGGATTTGATATCTCATATATTTACTCATAATTAGCGCCTGCTTCACGAGCCTTTCTCTGCTTCCTTGTGCTATTATACGCGTTTTAGCTCCTATTTCTCCCCGTTTTGGCACTGCTGCGTTTTTGTGTCCATTCTGCAGGTACACACGCATATTTGGAGTTTAGGATGCTTGTTGAGAGGTTTCGTGAAGTTTCATAAAGTTTCGTGAAGATCCGAGTTGGTTTCATGCCGATTCGCTCGCGTACGAGCCGCGTTTTGACGTTTGAAGGCGTCCCGGGACCATGGGACGGAGCACGGAGCTCAATTATTCACTTTAGACCCCGTCCCTACCCTTTAGGATGATCCACGCCTTGTCCCTAGGCCTTGGGTCAACATACGACAAGTTAGGACCAAGATCAAGGTCAAAGTCAAGTCACGGTGAACTAAAGCCGACGCAAGGTCAACTTCAAATGGTTATATCTCAAGTTTTAGACCTCCAATGGATGCAAGACCAAGTGGAGATGATAGTTCGTCTCGATAGCTTTCCAACGGCAGGTCACACGCTTAATTCCGCCAAGAAACGAGTGAGTTACGAAGCTGAAAAAGACTGAACCCTCCGGGATGACCTCGTCCCGGACGCCATGACTATGTCCCGGACGGGACCACCCTTGTCCCGGTCGGGACGGCCCTGTGACTCCTCGTTGGCTCAAAATACTTCGTCTATTTGAAGGCCTAAACATTATAATTTCGGATCATTCTTTCTCCAGCATTTTGACAACACTTTTAAGTTTATTCTCAAGAAAACTTAGGTTTAAATAATTTGATCTCTTGTACTTTCAATTCCCGACTCGTATTGCTCTAGTTTTATCGTCTATTTGGTTTTTGTTGTCGAATTCATCCTTTGTTTCATCAAATTTCTGATTGGTATTATCAATTTCTTCTCCTATTTTCATTGTGATTTCATTTTATATTGTTTGTAATCATGTCTTCGTCTTTCTCTATTGCTTTTGTTATCATTTCCGCTATGCTTGAGTAGTTCTTATTCTAGGGAAGAAGGGTGAATCATGGGTGCATGCTTGGGTTGTTTTTGATGATGTTTTGAGTTAGGTTTTCGCGCTCGTTTTGATTGTCTCGTTTTGTATGCGTTTGTTGATCCTTTGGCCAAGGATTTGTGAGCGTTTGTCACCCTTAAACTTAAGACCGAAAGCCTAGTTTAGGGTAGGACACGAGACCAATCATTAGGACCCTCACTTGTAAGTTGCGAGAGCCCGCATTTGAGACCTAAAGGAGCTTAAGACCGAGAGGCCTAGCTTACCCTTAGCGAGAGCGTTTTCCTACTCATTTCTGTCACCATCCTTTGACCTAGCATTCCCCCGTGCCTAACCCGATTCCCTAGACCTTTTTCCTCTAAGTTTTAAACCCTTATTCTCCGCTTTAGCTTTAGTAACCTCGACCCTTCGAACCAAGACTAGAATCACTAAAAATAACCAACTTAAGCGACCATCTCCCTGTGGATATCGACCCGACTTACCCTTGCTACCTATTAGAGTGAGTTTGGACTTATTTTTGATTAGGAGACGCGACTAAATCCTATCAGCCCGCATTCCATGGGTTGAACGGCGAGGATCCGAACAAGCATCTGTCGGATTTTCATATTGTCTGTTCCAGCATGAAACCTGCTGGAGTTACTGATGAGCAACTGAAGCTCAGGGCTTTCCCGTTCTCACTGAAGGACGCTGCGAGGGATTGGCTCTATTATTTACCCACGGGTAGCATTGATACGTGGATAAAGATGAAAAAAGCGTTTCTAGAGAAGTACTTTCCCGCCTCTCGTTCCTCACAATTGAAGAAAAAGACAAGCAACGCCGAACAACGAGACGGTGAAAGTATGTACGAGTATTGGGAACGTTTCAAGAAGCTATGTAGTACCTGTCCTTATCACGGGTACGAGGATGTAACAACCTGGTTTTTCGTGACTTTAATTAAACTAAGGCGGAATATTAATTAAGGCTATTTATTACAAAACCAGCTGTCATCGTATTACAACTCATTATACATAATAAGAGTCATAGATAAAACAGAGTTTAATCGATTATATTCTCTCAAAATATAGAATACAGCCTTCAATCCCCTTGTGTAGATTGTCAATAAAGCCTCGGGGTACCTACGGGAAAATGCCGTTAAGACTCGGTTATGACCCCGCACACGCTAAGCCACATAAAACCCATAGCGGTAAACACATAATAATTAACATATGCTCATGTAATTAAATCAGCGCAAATAAAACATACAATAATGCAATTCATAAAACATAACATATCATAAATCATATAACATAGCAATTGAATCATCAAATTATCTCCATTCATAATCATGTAGGCAAATCATTATCATTTCATTCATATTCGGGGTAGACGACCCATTACAATTATTCATATAGTAACATATCCTCGCGAGTCTTGACTACAGAGTGGCTTGTGTACTCTCATAGATAATTACCCAGATAATCTTCTATCAAAGTGCACTAGTTACTCGGACTGCACATCGATCAAACACTAAGTAGCATAAGATACAGCCTACCTAACATCCAACACAACATGGATAATCTAAGATGAAACACGACCATAAGCCAACAAACCAAGAAGGATGGAAACATGCGTTAACACAAATAGCATGTTAACGCAGCGACACGTCTTGGCCACATCAATCTGACTTTAAATCTTTGAAGATATCAAGCGGGTAATAAGGAGGATCAGCCTTTGTCTTTTGCATGCACACACTACCCTATTAGTACGACTATTACACTACTGACGCATTCCCTGATGGGAATGGCTATTTTCCGTTACCTCATATGGGCGTGAACGAATCACTACCCAGGGCGAAAATCACGTTAAATAAAGACTAGGAGAGTCATTAGATTACCACTAGCACCAAATAGCGATGATAGTGTCCCCATATGCGGCTACCTTACCAACCCTGACCCTATAGCGTTTAACATCGCAGACACCCGAGTACTAATCATACAACGTTATAATCGAGGGGTATAATCTCATGTCGGGCCGGGCCTTTTGATTCATTATCCTAAGTTGTCGAAGGAATATCGAGTATGAGGAATATATTCCTCACTGTCGGATTCAACCCAAACAACCGCGGAGATTCTTAGGGTTCCCAAGTTAGAGCGGACGGTCAAAGAGAAGTCATCGAAAGGGCAATTCAAAAGAGAGGTGCGTATTATTCTATACATGTGAGGAAAAACGGTAACACCAAGTATTCAACACTTAATTCATTCCTTCTTTTATTATTCATAACACATTCTATAATTTTTATTAGTTATAACATCGTCGAACTTGTATAATGAAATTTTAGTTCTAGCAGTTCTTCAGGTAAACAGAACACATAGAAAATCTTAATTATTTATTTTGAGTCCGTTCGTAATACTTTAAATATTTTCACTATTCATTATTTTACTTTTAAATATTAATTCTCTTTACTTAGTTTACTTTAAAATGATTTATTTCGAATAACTTAAATATTTTATTAATTCAAGTGTAAGTATTTTATTTGATTAAGTTAAATGATTTAGTTCCGTTTAAATTTCAACTTAAGTATGTTTACAATTAGTGATATAAATATTCCAAGTTTCGTTTAATATAATAATTGTTTGATATTTTCATAGTCAATATAACTAATGAAGGTGTTTAGTTACATAATATTCATAACATTTATTTTAACATTAGAAATATTACTTAAATGATATTTAACAAATTTTAGTATTCTTGATAAAATATAATTAGCTGACATTTAGTTAAATTTCTTTAGATGGTTTAATTTCTCAATACGACTTCGTATTATAATTTTTCTTTACTTATTCGATTTAGGTAAAAAGATAATTTGATCGTAAAAACTTATTTGAGTCTATATAACTTAGAATCTTTTCTACATTATTTTTATGAATCATTTGTGTCTTTTTATAATGTCTTACGTCTAATATGTTTAATTTCTATTATACGACTTACATCGATTTAGTGAGATTGTCGACTTTAAGATTAATTCTTATTTTTAAAGGTATTGTTTAATTTTATGAGTTTTGCTTTAAGTAAATATTTTCATATAAGATGTTATACTTACTAAATTATTTATATGGTTCGATAATCTTTTTGGCCCTTACATTTTCATACTTAGTAAATTTTCGACACTTTATTTTTATCCTAATTTGTATTTGTGACATTAGTTCTTAAATTACTTTTTAATTAAAAGACTTCGTCTAACTTTATTTTATTTTCAAAAATCTTGTTAGTGATACTAATTTTTAGCTTTATTTGATAATAGCTTTACTTAGGATTATTATAAATTTCAAGTTCTTCATTTTATTATACTATTTTAACCAAATACTTATTTAGTATATTTTAAGTTCATTATCAACTTTAGAGTTTTAATAAAGTAGTCGTCTTATTAAATGTGATATATGACTTTTTATATAACTATTTATTTTAGAAAATTTAATATGAGTAACTTTTAATTTATATTAAAAATGAACTTTACTTTTAAATTGATTTAATCCTAATTTAAACTTGATTCTCTTTTTATTTAACTCTTTATTTTTAGTTGTATTTTAATTTGAACCATTAAGTGACTACAACTATTTTAACGACTATAAATATTTTTATATTTATTTAGTTTATTTACTTAAGCCGGTTAATAATATTTTTAGTCTTATTTTATACTTGTGATTACTTATATTTAATATTTTCAATAATTTACACATAACATATAATTTCAACATGATAAAATTTCATATAAAATCAACAATAATTTAACAACACATTTTTCACCTAAACATATTATCATAAAATCATACAAATATCATATTTCACAATTTAATTCAACATCATATAATAATTCAAATTAACACACAATCAAAATTCACAAAATCACATAAATCATTTATATAACACATGAACACAAAAATTATGTATTTTAAATACGTAAATTAAACTAGTGTGCGGGGGCACCTTAGGTTAGCTCTGCATTTAATTTCCTTAGCTAAATGCGGATCCATGATTTTGTCGACCCGAGACCCATAACTAACCCGCTTCCTTATGGACCCAAAATCAAAAGCGATCTAGTCGAATGATAACACGCGAACGGCAGTGTATTCGTCTCAAACAACAGCACAAGGAAAAGAGAGTATAAGAATCATTAACAGGTTACTAGCGAAACTTAATACGGACTGAAATTGGAAAAGGATGTTGTTATTAAGTAAATGTAAAATGATTGAAACTAAGGAGTCTCACCCGTGATAACTGTCACGGTTGACCCATGGTGGTCAAACAACCGCGGGGGCAGCCCGGCAGGAGGCGGCGAGGGAGACGGAGATAGCTCCGGTTGTAACACCCCGTGTTAATTTAACACAAATTAATTATTTTAACTAAATTTTTAAATTAAAACTTATATAATTTAACTTTTATTTCATGGTTTTCAAAACGCGGCTGAAAAATTTCGTTTGAATAAACTTTCTCAAATAAATTTCTAATTAAATTTTCTTGATTTTATATTAGTTTGTATTATAAGTTTTACGTCTAAAATACCTGTCGAACTAAAGCTTTACTTCAGTCACATTTATTAAACTTAATAAATTTGCATCCTATTTTAAAAATCATTATTACTTGAATAAAATATAATTTTATCGAAATATATCTTGCGAATAAACTAGCCGTTTGAAAACCTGTGAGACCGTAACAAAATTTGTAACTAATGTTTTTATACACCATTTAATTTGAAAAATATAAGTTTAACGTTATAGAAAATAAAAATAGAATTACAACGAAATATATTATACTTAATATATTTTATAAAATATAAAGGTTTATAAATAAGATCGAATGAAACGGAGCAAATCGGAAAAACTGACCCAAATATACTCCCTCTTATGTCGGTAAACATTATCACCCACACAAATTAGATATTTTATTTTTATAATAACTCTCTCACACACCTCATTATAACTCCCCCATTCTTTTTCTGACCTTCTTCTTCCTACCTCTCTCTCTCACTTATATTTCCTTTATCTCCATTAAAACAAAGCAAACAACAACAACCAACTATAACAACAACCACCTACAACAACAACAAATAATAAAAAGAATAATAATAATAATGATAATAATAATAATAATAATAATAATAATAATAATAATAATAATAATAATAATAATAATAATAATAATAATAATAATAATAATAATAATAATAATAATAATAATAATAATAATAAACAACGTACAACAGCAACTTCGACGTCAGCCACCACCTTCGTTCCCCGGCCTCTCTCACTCACCTCCCTCGTCTGCTTTGGCCACCATGGTCACCGTCATCTTTGCCGGAGTTCTTAAGGCCGCCATGGCTATTCTTTGTCTCACCTCGGCCTGCTCGATACGGCCTCACCTGAACCGTCGCCGGAGTTCGCTTGAGCTTGGAGTACCACTAGTGGCCACCACCGTCCCTGCTCGTCGGATCTCAACCCTCGACGCTCACCGGAGTGCTCACCACCGCCATTGATAGCCGCCAGAACAACCACCTCGAAGCCCCCTGTTTTCCCCTGTTTTCGACCCACCGTACACCACCACCATGAACCACCATGAGAGGTGACCTCGAGCTCGACCACCGTCACCTGTACCGCCGGAGCCACCACCGTAGGCCTCCCTCTCTCTCCCATGTTCTTTGCCTCTTTTCGGTTTCGGTTACGACGCCGGAGTTTTGCCTGAGCTCAACTACCACCGACGGCCACCTCAGCTGCCACGCAGGCCACCACCACCGTGGTCCCCTTCTTCCCTGTTTTTCCATCTCACCGGAGCCGCCTTCACCGGAGCCAACCATGGTGACCACCGTGCTCTCTGCCTCCTCTGTTTTAATTTGCTCCTCTGCTTTGCACGCCCTAACCGGAGCTCCGACCTCCCTTCCGTTTTCCTCCAACGGAGTTCTACCGTCCATTATGGTGAGCCTCCGACTCAACTTGGTCCTTATGTTTCGATTTTATTTCAACAATCTATTTGATTCAATATCATATTTCTACTTCATTCTCCTTATTTTAAACCATTTAATCAATTTATGAACTCTCGACATTTGATTGCTTTCCGTCTATAATTTATTAAATGTATCGAGTCTCATTTCCTCCTTCTCTATTATCTTTGTTGTTTTCAATGGCATTGTCTTGACCCGAGACTTCACTACTATTTGGGTCCATGAGGAAATGGGTGAGGACTGTTTTTGGAGGTCTCTGTTCGTGAGCGAAATTAGGTGACTCGATTCTTCCTCAAAATCTCTAACATTAACGTTTTGGTTTTATTTTAATTAATCTGTTATTAAAAGTGAGCTAGTTATGCATTAGACACGTATGAGTCCCGTTTCAGTTTAATTTGATAACTTTGTATGATTCGCTATAGTATGAAATTGGGTGTTAATTTTAGTTATAATATAATGTTGAATTGAATTGTGAAATATGATATTTATATGATTTTGTGAAATTATATTTTGGGTGAAAATGTGTTGTGAATTATTGTTGAATTATATGTAATATTATCATGTTAAAATTATTTGTTATGTGTAAATTAAAATATATAAAGTTTATGTATCACAAGTATAAAATAAGACTAAAAATATTATTAACCGACTTAAGTAAATAAACTTAATAAATATAAAATCATTCATAGTCGTAAAAATATTTGTCGTCACTAAAAAGTTAAATCGAAATATAACTAAAAATGAAGAAATAAGTTAAAAGAGTATTAAGTGAAATTAGTATTTAAATAAGTCTAAGGGTAAAAACATAAGTTAATTGCTACTCGTATAAAAATTTCTAATATAAATAGTTTTATAAAATGTCATATATCACATTTAATATAAAGATTACCTTGTTAAAATTATAAAGTTTACAATGAACTTAAAATATACTAAATAAATATTTGGTTAAAATAATAAAAAGAAATTGGGTACTTTGAAACTTAAAATGAATCTAAGTAAAACTATTATTGAATAAAGTTAATAATTAGTATCACAAATAAGAATTTACTAAAAGGGTGAATTATGAAGATCATATAAAGATCGACTAAAATTTTACTAAGTAAAGTTAATAAAAATTATGAATGATATATATTTATTTATATATATAAATACAAAACCTAACTAAAATTTAAACTATAAAGTGTATGACATTATAAAAAGTTATAAAAAAATTAAGTAAATTAAACTTGAGTGAATATTACTAAAATATAAATATTAATAATCTCACGACCAAATTATTAAATCACTTAATCCGACTACGTTAAAGTTACATAAATAAAATTCTATGATTTAATTTATTTTTCACCTAAATCGAACAAGTAAAGAAAAATTATAATATGAAGTTGTATTAAGAAATTAAACCACCTAAAAGAAATTTAACTAAATGTCACTTAATCATATTTTATCAAGAATACTAAAAATTGTAGAATATCATTTAAGTAATATTTCTAAGTTAAAATAAAGGTTATGAATGCTAAATCGCTAAACACTTTACAATTTAACTAAAAGGAACTAATAATTAGAAAACCTAGTTACATTAACTAAATCATTTAACTTCATCAAATAAAATACTTATACTTGAATGAAATAAATTAATTACTTGAACCTATTTAAGTTATTCGAAATAAATCATTTTTAAAGTAAACTAAGTAACGAGAAATTAATATTTAAAAGTAAAATAATGAATAGTGAAAATATTTAAAGTATACGAACGAACTCAAAATAAATATTTAAGTTTTCTATGTGCTTCCGTTTATCTGAAGAACTGCTAGAATTAAAATTTCATTATACAAGTTCGACGATATAATTAAGTTACAAAATTGTCATTTTGTTGCATATGAACGAGGAAGTAAGAAATTGAGAAAAAGAATTGAACTACCTGAATAAAATACTTGGATTGTTCGCCATGTTGCGACTCTTGATTTCGATGTTAGCGAGGTAGCTGTCTATGGGGACTTTAGCTCCCTCCCTGTGTTGCTAAAGGCGATCTAATAATTTTTAAAATTATTATTTCGGTGCGGGATATACAACCTCAGGGATGGGGCATACTTGATATCTCCGTGAGCCCATACTACGGTAATTGGAAACTCCAGCCCCACCCGGGGGTACCCGTCTCTGGTGATAGTCGAACTTTTTCGTCGGTGATACCTTTTGAATAGCGAATAAGTATGATCCTCGATAGGTAGTGTATGCATACATTAGACAAGGGATTGAATCATCCTTATTACCTTAGATATCTTTAAGCCTGGTAGTCACGTCCAAGTTATGTTGGCCCTACCGGCTACTGCGCGGATTATGTCTGCATGCTTCCGCCTTACTAACGAAGACTCATCAGTTATCACATGTTGAATGTATTTCCTTGTTTTGATTGGTTATTGCCTGAATGACGTTGTTATGAGTTTGAAATTGCCTTGTTGAGTATGATTGTTGAGGAATGTTATACACTATGAGAATTGTTGTATGCACGTATTTGAATCATTATAATCCCTCGTACTCGTGAGATATTGCATGATTGTTCACGACTATATGTTTATTGAATTGATTACGACTTATGCATATATCTTGATTGCTATGATTTAAGTTTTATATATATTACGATGTTATATGAATTGAGATAATAATTAAGTTTATATATTGTGTTCTATAAATTGAAATGTTTTAAGTTTCGTTTATCATGTTGTATGAGATTTAAATATCTATATGTGAGAACTGATATTATATGCTAATTGTCCAATTTTATCGAAATATGCTATTCTTTGGAGTTATACGCGTTTAGTCTTTGCCAAGTTACTTTTAATCATAGGTTAAATAAACCAAAGCGTGGTTTAGAGGTTGTTGGTTAGAACAGTCACTTCCCGCCTCGAGCGGGAGATCCTCCTATTTTGTGTTTTTGTCTCCGCTGCGTGCAATTCTCGAGACTCGTGGATTATCGGGACGATTGGGATGTTTCATTTGTTTTCTTTGAGAGATTGTAACATATATTTGTATCCTATGCCATTTGAATGTAATTTAATTAACATCCAAGATGTATTAGACTTAATTAATTTTCCGCCTTAGTTTAATTAAGTCACTAAAACCGGTTATTCTGCTGGTATCGTGAGTCGTCTTGCACCGTGAATAACTTAAAGTTATTTCATCTAGCGAGACGACACCTGGGCCAGACATTCATATCGTATGTCAGGCATAGACTTATAGGATCAAATAATGAATTAGAAATCTTAGATCGCTAAAATAATAATCTTAGAACGCTTTAAATGTGAGAATGGGTAGAAATATTAAGGATTGACCGACTGACCTAGATTTTAGAATTTTTGACCGTCATTCAACCTCGATAGATTTTTATTTCTCATTTCTTGCCTGCTAAGTGCTCTATGACTGACCTTTTTGACTGACAAGTCTCTTATACTAACTTTACCAAAAATCGAGACGTATAAATCGAAGACAAGACGACAAGAACTCAAGCACTTGCAAGTGGACGCATCAAGAGTCGAACGATCTGAAGTGATGCTCTGGACCTTGAAGAAATCCGTTGCTTTGAAGACGTCTATAACTTTTTCTAACATCCTTATTAAAACAGATTATCATTTTCTCTTTCAAAAAATTTTAAATCTATTTAACTGATCTTCTCCTTCCAAAAAAAAAAAAATAAATAAATAAAATAAAATAATAATAAAAAAAATAAAAAAAAAAAAAAAAAAAAAAAAAAAAAAATCTTCCTATAATGACTTCATAAAATGAACTTTTATCTCTTTTCATTTCTCGCAAAACACAATGACTTGAAGACAAGACCTGAAGCGCATGCAAAGAGACGTATCAAGAATCACGCTATTCAAGACAATTTCTAAGACGTCGAAGATTTCTTTAACATTGAAGATTCCTACAACCATATCAAAGTCGTCTTGAAATATCACCATCATCTCAACGCTTTTCATTTTTCAGATATCTTAATCAGAAGATTCCTAATATTAAATTCCTTACGTAAAAAGAATTCACTCGATGATTTTTTTCAACCTCGTAAACATTTTAACTCCTTTGAAATTGTGGTTTCCTAAATCAATAATTCCTAATAATTACAGTCGTAAATTAATTTTCATCTCTTCTCCTTAATCTCATAAAATTTTATCATTCTTACTTTTGAATTTCGTAAACTCTTTAATTTTTATAGTCAAACTTTACTTCGTACTTTTGACCTCTTACAATTAATATTATCTTCAAAAATTTCTTATCTTGAAATCTATAATACCTACTAATTGATTTCGTAAAGATAAATTTCATTTGTTCCATTTAACTTCGAAAAATGTTTTATCTTTCCTTTATAATTTCGTTAACTTTTTATTCAATCTCTAAGACTTTTTACCTTGTCTAAAATTTTGAACTCTCAAATTTTAATTTTTACGAAATACGCATTAATCTCATACGATGAAATTTTGTCCGAGTTCTTCATTTTTGTAAACTCTTTATTTTTTTTTAAACATCCTTTGAACTTGTCTAATCCATTACAATTACGTCTCTTCAAAAATATATACATATATCATTATTTTAACCCTTATTATAAAATTTCAATCTTACCCGAAATATGATTCACAACATTTCCATTTCACCTAATAACATTATAATAATAATTTTAAGAAAATGAGCTATATCAACGAGGTTATCCATAATTCTCTAAAATTTTATTTAATCATTCAACGATAACCTGAATTTCCTTAATTTCATTAAGGCTCATATTTCCCTTATGATCACTACGATTTTTACATATTTTCCCTAAATGCCGTTTTTCCTAAGGCTATATACCTTATGCATGTGATCATTAAAAGTAACAATAGTAGTATTATATAGATACGCTTAAAACTTCTTAAGGGGGTAGGACAATAATTTGATTATATCAAAATCCTAACTAAATCATAAAACTTCCTTATTTCTATTTATTTTAAGGTTAACTTTTATTTTCAAATTTAAATAAATTGTTTTTATTCTTAAAACGCTTATTAGTTTAATTTAATTTAATTCCGTACAAAACTTCTAGGCCCTACCTTTTTTGAAAACCTCTTTTTCGCTGATTTTGAAAATGACAATGCAGCAACATTTAGATATTAATTCGAAAAAGAATTATTTATATTTTAAAATTATTAAATTCATTAATCTTTCCTGTTTAGAAAATTCATACCCAATCAAGAGCAATATTACTATTTCAATTCCAAAAACTTTGATATTAATATTCCAATTCTAAAAACCTCGATGTTCTTCTCCAACTGCTTTTTAATCTCGAGCATTTATCTATCCTATTCAAGTTTCGGGGACGAAACTTTTCTTAAGGGGGTAGGATTGTAACACCCCGTGTTAATTTAACACAAATTAATTATTTTAACTAAATTTTTAAATTAAAACTTATATAATTTAACTTTTATTTCATGGTTTTCAAAACGCGGCTGAAAAATTTCGTTTGAATAAACTTTCTCAAATAAATTTCTAATTAAATTTTCTTGATTTTATATTAGTTTGTATTATAAGTTTTACGTCTAAAATACCTGTCGAACTAAAGCTTTACTTCAGTCACATTTATTAAACTTAATAAATTTGCATCCTATTTTAAAAATCATTATTACTTGAATAAAATATAATTTTATCGAAATATATCTTGCGAATAAACTAGCCGTTTGAAAACCTGTGAGACCGTAACAAAATTTGTAACTAATGTTTTTATACACCATTTAATTTGAAAAATATAAGTTTAACGTTATAGGAAATAAAAATAGAATTACAACGAAATATATTATACTTAATATATTTTATAAAATATAAAGGTTTATAAATAACATCGAATGAAACGGAGCAAATCGGAAAAACTGACCCAAATATACTCCCTCTTATGTCGGTAAACATTATCACCCACACAAATTAGATATTTTATTTTTATAATAACTCTCTCACACACCTCATTATAACTCCCCCATTCTTTTTCTGACCTTCTTCTTCCTACCTCTCTCTCTCACTTATATTTCCTTTATCTCCAATAAAACAAAGCAAACAACAACAACCAACTATAACAACAACCACCTACAACAACAACAAATAATAAAAAGAATAATAATAATAATGATAATAATAATAATAATAATAATAATAATAATAATAAACAACAACGTACAACAGCAACTTCGACGTCAGCCACCACCTTCGTTCCCCGGCTTCTCTCACTCACCTCCCTCGTCTGCTTTGGCCACCATGGTCACCGTCATCTTTGCCGGAGTTCTTAAGGCCGCCATGGCCATTCTTTGTCTCACCTCGGCCTGCTCGATACGGCCTCACCTGAACCGTCGCCGGAGTTCGCTTGAGCTTGGAGTACCACTAGTGGCCACCACCGTCCCTGCTCGTCGGAGCTCAACCCTCGACGCTCACCGGAGTGCTCACCACCGCCATTGATAGCCGCCAGAACAACCACCTCGAAGCCCCCTGTTTTCCCCTGTTTTCGACCCACCGTACACCACCACCATGAACCACCATGAGAGGTGACCTCGAGCTCGACCACCGTCACCTGTACTGCCGGAGCCACCACCGTAGGCCTCCCTCTCTCTCCCATGTTCTTTGCCTCTTTTCGATTTCGGTTACGACGCCGGAGTTTTGCCTGAGCTCAACTACCACCGACGGCCACCTCAGCTGCCACGCAGGCCACCACCACCGTGGTCCCCTTCTTCCCTGTTTTTCCATCTCACCGGAGCCGCCTTCACCGGAGCCAACCATGGTGACCACCGTGCTCTCTGCCTCCTCTGTTTTAATTTGCTCCTCTGCTTTGCACGCCCTCACCGGAGCTCCGACCTCCCTTCCGTTTTCCTCCAACGGAGTTCTACCGTCCATTATGGTGAGCCTCCGACTCAACTTGGTCCTTATGTTTCGATTTTATTTCAACAATCTATTTGATTCAATATCATATTTCTACTTCATTCTCCTTATTTTAAACCATTTAATCAATTTATGAACTCTCGACATTTGATTGCTTTCCGTCTATAATTTATTAAATGTATCGAGTCTCATTTCCTCCTTCTCTATTATCTTTGTTGTTTTCAATGGCATTGTCTTGACCCGAGACTTCACTACTATTTGGGTCCATGAGGAAATGGGTGAGGACTGTTTTTGGAGGTCTCTGTTCGTGAGCCAAATTAGGTGACTCGATTCTTCCTCAAAATCTCTAACATTAACGTTTTGGTTTTATTTTAATTAATCTGTTATTAAAAGTGAGCTAGTTATGCATTAGACACGTATGAGTCCCGTTTCAGTTTAATTTGATAACTTTGTATGATTCGCTATAGTATGAAATTGGGTGTTAATTTTAGTTATAATATAATGTTGAATTGAATTGTGAAATATGATATTTATATGATTTTGTGAAATTATATTTTGGGTGAAAATGTGTTGTGAATTATTGTTGAATTATATGTAATATTATCATGTTAAAATTATTTGTTATGTGTAAATTAAAATATATATAGTTTATGTATCACAAGTATAAAATAAGACTAAAAATATTATTAACCGACTTAAGTAAATAAACTTAATAAATATAAAACCATTCATAGTCGTAAAAATATTTGTCGTCACTAAAAAGTTAAATCGAAATATAACTAAAATTGAAGAAATAAGTTAAAAGAGTATTAAGTGAAATTAGTATTTAAATAAGTCTAAGGGTAAAAACATAAGTTAATTGCTACTCGTATAAAAATTTCTAATATAAATAGTTTTATAAAATGTCATATATCACATTTAATATAAAGATTACCTTGTTAAAATTATAAAGTTTACAATGAACTTAAAATATACTAAATAAATATTTGGTTAAAATAATAAAAAGAAATTGGGTACTTTGAAACTTAAAATGAATCTAAGTAAAACTATTATTGAATAAAGTTAATAATTAGTATCACAAATAAGAATTTACTAAAAGGGTGAATTATTAAGATCATATAAAGATCGACTAAAATTTTACTAAGTAAAGTTAATAAAAATTATGAATGATATATATTTATTTATATATATAAATACAAAACCTAACTAAAATTTAAACTATAAAGTGTATGACATTATAAAAAGTTACATAAAATTTAAGTAAATTAAACTTGAGTGAATATTACTAAAATATAAATATTAATAATCTCACGATCAAATTATTAAATCACTTAATCCGACTACGTTAAAGTTACATAAATAAAATTCTATGATTTAATTTATTTTTCACCTAAATCGAACAAGTAAAGAAAAATTATAATATGAAGTTGTATTAAGAAATTAAACCACCTAAAAGAAATTTAACTAAATGTCACTTAATCATATTTTATCAAGAATACTAAAAATTGTAGAATATCATTTAAGTAATATTTCTAAGTTAAAATAAAGGTTATGAATGCTAAATCGCTAAACACTTTACAATTTAACTAAAAGGAACTAATAATTAGAAAACCTAGTTACATTAACTAAATCATTTAACTTCATCAAATAAAATACTTATACTTGAATGAAATAAATTAATTACTTGAACCTATTTAAGTTATTCGAAATAAATCATTTTTAAAGTAAACTAAGTAACGAGAATTAATATTTAAAAGTAAAATAATGAATAGTGAAAATATTTAAAGTATACGAACGAACTCAAAATAAATATTTAAGTTTTCTATGTGCTTCCGTTTATCTGAAGAACTGCTAGAATTAAAATTTCATTATACAAGTTCGACGATATAATTAAGTTACAAAATTGTCATTTTGTTGCATATGAACGAGGAAGTAAGAAATTGAGAAAAAGAATTGAACTACCTGAATAAAATACTTGGATTGTTCGCCATGTTGCGACTCTTGATTTCGATGTTAGCGAGGTAGCTGTCTATGGGGACTTTAGCTCCCTCCTTGTGTTGCTAAAGGCGATCTAATAATTTTTAAAATTATTATTTCGGTGCGGGATATACAACCTCAGGGATGGGGCATACTTGATATGTAACACCCCGTGTTAATTTAATTCAATAATTAGCTATCAATTTCTAATTTCAAATCCTAAATCAAATCCTAACCTTTTTAGCCTTCAAAATCACAATTTTAGCTAAACTTTTGTTTTGTAAAATTTATCGACTTCTTTAATACTTTTTAAAATTTTTGAATAATAGAATAAATATTTTAGTCTTAGAATTTAAAAGTAGAAATATTTTGAAAAATCGTCAAACGCGCACACTTTAACTTTTATCGCTTTTGGCCTTGACTTTTTAAACTGACCAAATTCGAGGAAAACATTTTAAAACACAAATTAGACATTTTTAATGCATGAATAGTAATGTGGACTTAGTGGCTTGATGATGGAGTGAATGATGGATTAAATCAATTAATAAAACATTATTTAACTAATTAAAAACAAACTTTAACACCTAAAGTCTTTAACCTAAATTTTTACAACTTATTCCATAATTCACAAAGGCAAAACACACCCATTTTCTTCTCCATTTTGGCCGGCCACTTTACCTCTTTTTCTCTCTTTATTTTCTTTCATTTTTCACTTAAAACTTCCTAAATAAAAACCCTAAATATTACCCTAATATTACACTAGTGTTCTTAGACATCTTTGGGTATTTAGAGCTTATATTTTACGGGTTTATTTGAAGGTGAAGACGGGTTTGAGGGTGAAGACTTAGACCTTGATAATATCATCGATCCGGAAAACCTTTAGCTTGCCGATCATAGGTGACTAACTATGTCTTGTATTATCTTTTTAGTAAATTAATTTGTTTTGTTATTATAATTTTATGAGTATGATTTTTGTGCTAAAATATGTTAAACATGATTTGTGTGTGTTTGTATGTTATGTGATGTATAATAAAATGATAATAACTAAATAATATGTTAAATAGATTATTGTAGTAAATATTCACATGTTTAGTTTAATTCATTTTTGAGCATTTTTAATTTATGTTCATATGATTTTTATGTTTAGTTATGTTTTAGTATAGTAGTATTATCATATAAAAATTATGTGAAATATTAAAAATGAGTTTAAAGTGATTAAAAATGAAAAATAAAAATTATATGTTCATGTATAATCAACTCGGCATTTCCACTTTTTTTTAATATATTTTCACTTTTAATTTTTGTAAATTATATGTAGTGTTAAGTTAGTATAAAATAGATGTTCCTATGAAAAAAAAACTAAATTAGGAAAACAAATTATAAATTATTAAAATCGAAATTAGTGTTCTTGAGTTTATTTATGATCTTCATGAGTGTTCTTATTTTCTCCATGTTGATGTTCATCTTTATTACTCATTTTGATCTTGTTTTAAATTATGTTTGTTAATAATTTGTGTTTATGTTTAGTTATTGTTTTATATATTGTTAGTCATATTATATAAATCAACTTAAAACATTATAAATCATTTAGATTAAAAAGTTAGAAATTTAAAGTGTTGAAAAACACTATTCATAATTATAAATAAAAGTTTTAGTAAATTTCATTATAGTTTAAATCGTTTTAGTATAATTAGAATAATTAAAATATAAAGACTTTAAGCTAAAAACCGATAAAATCGAAGAATGAAAATTTGGAAACTACTACTACCTACACACGGCATTTCCACCATTTTTAGGTTAAAATTTACTTTTATCACTTTTTAGTTTAATTGTTAAAATAATTTAATTATTAGTTAATAAGTTAGATTTAAGAAATTAAAAGAAATAAATCAATTTTTGTATTATATATGTTGTACACGGCATTTCCATTTTTAATTGACTAAATTTGACTAAAATGAAATTATCACTAAGTCACTAAAGTTAAATAGTAATTAGAATTGAATTTTTGTATAAATTGTTTTAGTTATAAATGAAATACGATAAACCGAGAAAAATATGTAACCGTTATAAAAATGAACTAAATCGTGTGTTACTGCCTTTGCTATTTGGACTGTTGATTTTGGACATACGGACTATAAATGAATCATCCACGATACTATCACTAACTTAAATTAATAGACGACTAAATTTAACCGAGTCTCGTTTTAAAATAAATATCACTGATCACCTTTTATAAAATGAACTTAACATTTTTAAAACTAGAATTTTAGAATATTTTCAAAAATTACTAAGTACAAAACGAACTTAACGTTTTTAAAACTAAACTGTTAAAATATTTACAAAAATCACTAAGTACAAAACGAACCTAACGACTTTGAAACTAGAAATTTGTACTTAGAAAATAAAAAGAAAACAAGAATTGTATTATTCTAAAATACCTTAAGTATAAAAACAAATAATAATAATAAGAATAAGTATAAAAATACGTATAAAATACGGTGAATAGTAAATACGATGAATAGTGAAATACTGAAAATAATTGAAAATTTTACTAAGTATAGAAAATTTAAAATGAAGAAGTAAATGACCTAAAGTGATTGAAAAACACATAAATAAAATTGGACATACTAATAAACGTTTCAATTTAGAAACTTGAAAACGTTAATAATTAACAACACTTCAAATAATAAACGAACGTGTTATGTGATCATATGGAACCTACCATTCAAATAAAACGTTTGACGCTGAGACTAGGAGAGTCTAGTAACATGTGATATGTGATATCAAATAAATAATGAATATTGAGTAAGTTAAATAAAAGGTCAAGCTTGGGCCTCAGATATGAAAACGTCAATCGTGAGTGAAGTGGGGTTAAGATAGTCTTGTAGCGGACGCCACTATCTCGGCCTTATTGCGATTGTCATCCCGAATAGTGTGGTATAGCCGTGATATTATGCTTTGTGCATCCTCGCCCATGCCGTTACGCCTTAAGTCGTATAGCCTGTTCCGTATAAGATAATGAAAAATTCAACTCTTAGTGGGTCAGGCTTTAGGAAATAGTCGTTTTATCCTGAGTTAAGGTGCTCTATGAATAGCATAGCCTACTCTTAAATTGGATATTAGTGTATGCATACTAGACTAGGGTTTTATTCCCCTATTTCGCTAAAGTTATCAGGGCCACCGTGACCTTATTGCGATTGTCATCTCACGGTTCTGTCTCCTTGCCGTGTTTCGTTCTTAGTGGGCGCGACACTAGCATTCGTTCTTACCCTGCGTAAAGATTACTTGACGAGATTGTATCTGAAGTTCGAATCATTTCGAACACTAGAGGATGAGATGCAAGTATTATAGTATTCGGCGTGGTTTACGAGTCGAGTAAGTCTCTGCACTATGGAAGTGAGATGCAATCGATCAGAGTACAAAGACCTACTCAGTGGTCAGGCTCGTAAGCAGTATATGTTGTTTGTTGTATGATTAATTGAGAACGAGTGTGTACCATCTTCGAAAATTAAAGACCACAATCTTCTGAATTGAATCGAGTCTGCATGACGAGAATGTTATAATACGTATGTTTGTTGCGATCCGATATCGCTTTGTAATCCTGCTGTGTATCTATGATACAAATGATATGATATTATCTGTTATCTGTTTTCCTAATTGAATAGCATGCTTATATGATTTATCGTTTTAAATCGCATGTTTATTATGACTAATATGTCTTTACATGCTATATGTTTTAAGCATGTTTATCGTTTTATCATACTATTATAGTTATAAAGCGATAGTAGTAAACCAAAGTAATTGAAATCGAGGGTAAGTATGAGCATAGCTAGTCACTGTCCGCTCAGCGGGCATCCCCCCAATAGTTTATTGTGCAGGACGATCGTGGACCAGGAGCTGGATTTTGGATGGGGCCACGAGACGTTTTTACGCTTTACTTTTGTTGTTTTTGAGAGATATGTAATATATACAACACTTTACTCTTTTAACTTCCGTACTTAGAGTTGTTCCATTCAACTCTTAAACGATGATGTAATATTTGGGTTATTTGTATAATTAATAACGCTAGTTTAAGACTTAATTAATTTCCGCCTTAGTAATTAAAGTCGACTAAAAACCAGGTTATTCTGATTGGTATCGGTGACTCGTGGCCAGTAACATAAATGGCCTAATGCGATTTATGCTTACCTAACGAGAGACACCTGGGCCAGACATTCATATCGTATGTCAGGCATAGACTACTAGGATCAAATAATAAATTAGATTTTTCTTTTATTAGATCACTTAAATAATAAACTTCAAATCGCTTTAAAGTGTGAGGATGGGTAGAAACCTTAAGGACTGACCATAGACTAAGGACTTTTAAATAACAAACTACTTCCCTAAAAATAAAACACACTAACTCGCGTATGCTTGCTACTTGCTGAAGTGACTGATTTAAACTAACAACTATCCTCGGATATAAAATCAAAATAATAATTCAACTCCCGAGGATTGAAGCATCGAAAGAAGTACCAGGCAACGCAGGAATGAAGACATCTGTTAAATTCATAAACAATTCCACAAAAATACACTCTCTACTTTCAACCTTTCTTCTGTCTGCTGCAGAGAATGTACCAGATGCATTTCAATGGAATAATATACCTAACCTCTGTGCTTACATGCATGACTGCTGTGATCACTTTTACCTCAAATAAATTCTATCAATGTCGAACATGCTATCTAACACCTTGCAATGCTAATAAGTCTCTTCGCTTTCTAATTCTTTCAGAATGGCTGCACCTCCAATGACAGACGAGGAAAGACACCTCCTGGCCGAAGAATCTTTAATCCGTTTGGCTGAAATAGCCACGGACAACGCAAACCGCCAACATCATCCAAGCGCGTTTGATCGCATTTCCCGTCATCGTCCACCAACATACTCGGGTTCTAATGACCCTATCGACCTCACTAATTGGTTGGAGGAAATGAAGAAACTCATGGATCTGGCTAGAACGCCTCTAGAGGATAGAGTCAACATTGCCGCCTTTTACCTAAAGGAAGAAGCAAATGACTGGTGGAACGTAATCAAGACTAACGAGCCTGATACTACGTTCACCTGGTACGAATTCGTTGAGAAGATCAAGGGGCGGTACTTTGGTTATGAGCTCAGGTGTCAGAAAGAGGAGGAATTCATAAGTCTTAGAATGGGAGACATGACACTCCGTGAATACACCGAGAAATTCCAACGGTGGCAAAATTCGGTGCGATCGCTCCCAACGATAGGGCCATGACTCGAGGTACTGCGCGCAATATGTCTAACGATCTGCGTACCCACATGAGCAAAGAACACCTCGCTACTTTTGCCGCAGCCTCACGAGTGTGCGTCAGGTATGGGCTTCCTTAGAGTTGGAAAAAGCCGAGGAGAAAAAGAAGAAGAAGGTGTTTGTGCCATCGTGGCACGGTCGAGCTATATTCGTGCCAGAACTACCAACGCCCTGTCCATCAAAGGCCCAACTTTCCAAGGTCTGCATTCCAGAACAGGCTCCCTGCGGGAAATAATGTGAGAGCTATGGTGGCAGGAAGGGCTCCACAACCAAGAGTCTTACCGGGACTTGTCGATGTGCCGCAAGGCGCCACACGAAGGGAGACAGCAAGGTAACGGCCTGGCCGATTACTTGCTACAAGTGTAAAATGGTGGGGCATAAGTCTAATGTGTGTCCCAATAATCAGAACACGGCACCTGTTGCAGGAGTACCACAATCTGTAGTGGTACAGGGTCAGTATATGTCCTCACCGGCCGAGGCGGAGGAGTCACCCGAGGTGACGTCATCACCGTATTTTTCTTATAAACTCTGTGAATGCGGTTGTTTTGTTTGACACTGGGGCATCATTGTCCTTTATATCTTCTAAGTTCGCTTCAAAGGCTAATCTCATAAAATCCGAATCAATCAACGCAAATATTTCTTTACCAAACGGAAAAATTTTCAAATGCTCCAAAATTTTCAAAGATACTCCAATCACAATCCATAAAACAATCTTCCCTTCCGACCTTATCCTTTTTGACATGCCGGAGTTCGACGTCATTCTGGGGATCGATTGGTTGACTAAGTATCATGCGTTGTTCGAGTGCCGAGATCGGAAAATTCGCTTGAAGCATCCTACAGGGACTAAAGTCACGTATCAGAAGACTTCGCCAATTAAGGGGGCAAAAATTATCTCGGTTCTGCAACTACAACGGTTAGAAAGAAAAGGGCATCAAGTATACTTATGCAGTGTCAATGAAGTAAAGGAAAGCGTGAAAATTGAAGATATTCACGTAGTAATGCGGAATTCCCTGATGTCTTTCCAGACGATTTACCAGGCTTGCCACCTGCACGTGATGTCGAGTTCTCTATCGACCTTGCACCAGGCACGGCCCCAATCTCAAAGGCACCTTATAGGATGGCACCGGTAGAACTACAGGAGTTGAAGAAACAACTTGAGGAGATGATTGAGAAGGGTTTCATAAGACCGAGTGTCTCGCCTTGGGGAGCACCGGTTCTCTTCGTGAAAAAGAAGGATGGCAATATGAGACTCTGCATCGACTACAGGGAGTTAAACAAGGTGACTATTAAGAACCGCTACCCTCTGCCAAGGATCGACGATCTTTTTGATCAGCTAAAAGGCGCGGGAGTGTTTTCTAAGATCGACCTGAGGTCAGGTTATCATCAGATTGCGGTAAGGGAACAGGACATTGTAAGACTGCCTTTGAAGCGGTCGGCCATTATGAGTTTAAGGTCATGCCTTTCGGTTTGACAAACGCACCAGCAGTGTTCATGGATCAAATGAACAGAACCTTCCACGAGTACTTGGACATCTGCGTGGTAGTTTTCATTGACGACATCCTGATTTATTCCAAGACTGGGGCAGAACACGAGGAGCATCTCCGTATCATCTTGGGGATACTAAGGGAATATAAGTGGTATGCTAAATTTTCTAAGTGCGAATTTTGGCTCGAGAAGGTAGCATTCCTGGGTCACGTCATCTCAAAGGACGGAGTGATGGTAGATCCTGCAAAGATCGACGCAGTGAAAGAATGGAAGGCTCCCACAAATATAACTGAAATACGCAGCTTCCTTGGATTGGCAGGATACTACAGGAGGTTTGTTCCAGATTTCTCTAAGGTTGCACGACCCATGACGAAGTTGCTACAGAAGGAATCTAAGTTCATATGGAGTGAGGAATGCGAGAATGCTTTCCAAGAACTCAAGACAAGGCTTACCACAACGCCAGTCTTAGCTCTTCCTACAGATGGAGACGAGTATGAAGTCTACAGTGACGCCTCACTGAATGGCCTGGGTTGCGTACTGATGCAACAAGGGAAGGTCATTGCCTACGCATCAAGGCAATTGAAAGTCCATGAAAGAAACTACCCCACTCATGACCTAGAGTTGGCAGCCGTGGTGTTTGCTTTGAAAATCTGGCGTCATTACCTCTACGGAGTGAGTATCAAGTTCTATACAGACCACAAGAGCCTGAAATATATTTTCACACAAAAGGAACTCAACATGAGACAACGCCGGTGGTTAGAACTGATCAAGGACTACAAGATTGAACTACTGTATCACGAGGGTAAGGCAAACGTCGTTGCTGACGCTCTGAGTAGAAAGACAACGCATACCCTCAACAACATTTGGGAAATTCCGGCTGGTATTGTCCGAGACTTCAAAAGAATGAACTTAGAGTTGGTTCAGTCGGATGATGCTGACTTAAACGCAATGATCGCAGAGCCGGAGTTATATCACGAGATTAGAGCTCTACAATGGGAAGATGAGGAACTCGTGAAAATCAGGGGGGAGATTCCTTCAGGAAACCGAGAAGGGTTTGAGATTAAATCTGATGGGAGTTTGAGATTCAAAGAAAGGTGGTGCGTGCCCGACGTACCAGTATTGAAAAGAAGGATCCTTGACGAGGCACACAGTACACGATACTCAATACATCCAGGATCAGATAAAATGTACCAGGACTTAAAGCTGAAGTTTTGGTGGGTTCGAATGAAAGCAGAAATTGCAGAGTATGTTGCAAAGTGTCTAATCTGCCAAAAGGTGAAGTTTGAACATCAGCGACCCGGGGGACTACTACAACCTTTGGACATTCCATTGGGGAAATGGGACTCCATTTCCATGGATTTCATAACAGGGTTGCCAAAAACTCACCGAGGAAATAATGCAATCTGGGTGATTGTGGACCGCTTGACCAAGTCGGCCCATTTTCTACCAATCAAGGACACCTGGAGCCTTGAAGAGTTAGCTAAGGCATATGAGAAGGAGGTGATCCGATTACACGGCGTACCGCTGGACATTATTTCGGATAGGGATCCGAGATTCACCTCTCATTTCTGGGAGAAACTACAAGCAGCATTGGGAAGCCAACTGAAGATGAGTACCGCTTTCCACCCTGCGACCGATGGTCAAACTGAGCGAACTATTCAAACGGTTGAAGACATGCTCGGTGGCATGTGCTTTAGAGTTCAACGAGGTGGGAGAAAAGTCTACCTTTGATTGAATTCTCCTACAATAATAGCTTTCATGCAAGTTTGGGTTGTGCTCCATTCGAGGCACTCTACGGGAGAAAGTGTCGAGTCTTGGCCTGGCTGGGACGATGCTAGTGATAATGTGGGAACCGGTCCACAAGGTTATTCAGACCGGATCGAACACATCAAGATCATTCGTGAACGTCTACAAGCGGCACAAGACCGTCAAAAGATGTATGCCAACAAACATCGTCGACCAATCGAGTTCGAGGTTGGTGATCATGTCTTCTTGAAAGTATCACCCATGAAAGGGGTCCGACGCTTTGGATTGAAGGGAAAGTTGAGTCCTAAATACGTAGGACCCTATGAGATTACCGACAGAATTAGTGAGGTAGCTTATCGCCTAGCGCTACCCCCCAACCTCTCCAAGGTCCACAACGTGTTCCATGTTTCTCAACTAAGGCGATACAGGAGTGACCCAAGTCATATCATTACTCCTGACGTAATCGCAGTTGAGCCTAACCTGCTCTACTCCGAGAGGCCTGTAAGGATCTTGGCACGAGAAACCAAGAGGTTGAGGCGGAAGACGGTTCCCTTAGTAAAAGTGCTATGGAAGGGTCAATTGACTGAACAAGCAACTTGGGAGACTGAAGCCTCTATGAAGGAGAAATATCCCGAGCTGTTTACCTCAGGTGAAAATCCTATTCTTCATTCAAGTTTCGGGACGAAACTTTTCTAAGGGGGGAGGTTTGTAACACCCCGTGTTAATTTAATTCAATAATTAGCTATCAATTTCTAATTTCAAATCCTAAATCAAATCCTAACCTTTTTAGCCTTCAAAATCACAATTTTAGCTAAACTTTTGTTTTGTAAAATTTATCGACTTCTTTAATACTTTTTAAAATTTTTGAATAATAGAATAAATATTTTAGTCTTAGAATTTAAAAGTAGAAATATTTTGAAAAATCGTCAAACGCGCACACTTTAACTTTTATCGCTTTTGACGCCCGACTTTTTAAAACTGACCAAATTCGAGGAAAACATTTTAAAACACAAATTAGACATTTTTAATGCATGAATAGTAATGTGGACTTAGTGGCTTGATGATGGAGTGAATGATGGATTAAATCAATTAATAAAACATTATTTAACTAATTAAAAACAAACTTTAACACCTAAAGTCTTTAACCTAAATTTTTACAACTTATTCCATAATTCACAAAGGCAAAACACACCCATTTTCTTCTCCATTTTGGCCGGCCACTTTACCTCTTTTTCTCTCTTTATTTTCTTTCATTTTTCACTTAAAACTTCCTAAATAAAAACCCTAAATATTACCCTAATATTACACTAGTGTTCTTAGACATCTTTGGGTATTTAGAGCTTATATTTTACGGGTTTATTTGAAGGTGAAGACGGGTTTGAGGGTGAAGACTTAGACCTTGATAATATCATCGATCCGGAAAACCTTTAGCTTGCCGATCATAGGTGACTAACTATGTCTTGTATTATCTTTTTAGTAAATTAATTTGTTTTGTTATTATAATTTTATGAGTATGATTTTTGTGCTAAAATATGTTAAACATGATTTGTGTGTGTTTGTATGTTATGTGATGTATAATAAAATGATAATAACTAAATAATATGTTAAATAGATTATTGTAGTAAATATTCACATGTTTAGTTTAATTCATTTTTGAGCATTTTTAATTTATGTTCATATGTTTTTTATGTTTAGTTATGTTTTAGTATAGTAGTATTATCATATAAAAATTATGTGAAATATTAAAAATGAGTTTAAAGTGATTAAAAATGAAAAATAAAAATTATATGTTCATGTATAATCAACTCGGCATTTCCACTTTTTTTTAATATATTTTCACTTTTAATTTTTGTAAATTATATGTAGTGTTAAGTTAGTATAAAATAGATGTTCCTATGAAAAAAAAACTAAATTAGGAAAACAAATTATAAATTATTAAAATCGAAATTAGTGTTCTTGAGTTTATTTATGATCTTCATGAGTGTTCTTATTTTCTCCATGTTGATGTTCATCTTTATTACTCATTTTGATCTTGTTTTAAATTATGTTTGTTAATAATTTGTGTTTATGTTTAGTTATTGTTTTATATATTGTTAGTCATATTATATAAATCAACTTAAAACATTATAAATCATTTAGATTAAAAAGTTAGAAATTTAAAGTGTTGAAAAACACTATTCATAATTATAAATAAAAGTTTTAGTAAATTTCATTATAGTTTAAATCGTTTTAGTATAATTAGAATAATTAAAATATAAAGACTTTAAGCTAAAAGCCGATAAAATCGAAAAATGAAAATTTGGAAACTACTACTACCTACACACGGCATTTCCACCATTTTTAGGTTAAAATTTACTTTTATCACTTTTTAGTTTAATTGTTAAAATAATTTAATTATTAGTTAATAAGTTAGATTTAAGAAATTAAAAGAAATAAATCAATTTTTGTATTATATATGTTGTACACGGCATTTCCATTTTTAATTGACTAAATTTGACTAAAATGAAATTATCACTAAGTCACTAAAGTTAAATAGTAATTAGAATTGAATTTTTGTATAAATTGTTTTAGTTATAAATGAAATACGATAAACCGAGAAAAATATGTAACCGTTATAAAAATGAACTAAATCGTGTGTTACTGCCTTTGCTATTTGGACTGTTGATTTTGGACATACGGACTATAAATGAATCATCCACGATACTATCACTAACTTAAATTAATAGACGACTAAATTTAACCGAGTCTCGTTTTAAAATAAATATCACTGATCACCTTTTATAAAATGAACTTAACATTTTTAAAACTAGAATTTTAGAATATTTTCAAAAATCACTAAGTACAAAACGAACTTAACGTTTTTAAAACTAAACTGTTAAAATATTTACAAAAATCACTAAGTACAAAACGAACCTAACGACTTTGAAACTAGAAATTTGTACTTAGAAAATAAAAAGAAAACAAGAATTGTATTATTCTAAAATACCTTAAGTATAAAAACAAATAATAATAATAATAAGAATAAGTATAAAAATACGTATAAAATACGGTGAATAGTAAATACGATGAATAGTGAAATACTGAAAATAATTGAAAATTTTACTAAGTATAGAAAATTTAAAATGAAGAAGTAAATGACCTAAAGTGATTGAAAAACACATAAATAAAATTGGACATACTAATAAACGTTTCAATTTAGAAACTTGAAAACGTTAATAATTAACAACACTTCAAATAATAAACGAACGTGTTATGTGATCATATGGAACCTACCATTCAAATAAAACGTTTGACGCTGAGACTAGGAGAGTCTAGTAACATGTGATATGTGATATCAAATAAATAATGAATATTGAGTAAGTTAAATAAAAGGTCAAGCTTGGGCCTCAGATATGAAAACGTCAATCGTGAGTGAAGTGGGGTTAAGATAGTCTTGTAGCGGACGCCACTATCTCGGCCTTATTGCGATTGTCATCCCGAATAGTGTGGTATAGCCGTGATATTATGCTTTGTGCATCCCGCCCATGCCGTTACGCCTTAAGTCGTATAGCCATTCGTACAAGATAATGAAAAATTCAACTCTTAGTGGAGTCAGGGGCTTTAGGAAATAGTCGTTTTATCCTGAGTTAAGGTGCTCTATGAATAGCATAGCCTACTCTTAAATTGGATATTAGTGTATGCATACTAGACTAGGGTTTTATTCCCTATTTCGCTAAAGTTATCGTGGCCACCGTGACCTTATTGCGATTGTCATCTCACGGTTCTGTCTCCTTGCCGTGTTTCGTTCTTAGTGGGCGCGACACTAGCATTCGTTCTTACCCTGCGTAAAGATTACTTGACGAGATTGTATCTGAAATTCGAATCATTTCGAACACTAGAGGATGAGATGCAAGTATTATAGTATTCGGCGTGGTTTACGAGTCGAGTAAGTCTCTGCACTATGGAAGTGAGATGCAATCGATCAGAGTACAAAGACCTACTCGATTGGTCGCTCGTAGCGATATATGTTGTTTGTTGTTTGATTAATTGAGAACGAGTGTGTACCATCTTCGAAAATTAAAGACCACAATCTTCTGAATTGAATCGAGTCTGCATGACGAGAATGTTATAATACATATGTTTGTTGCGATCCGATATCGCTTTGTAATCCTGCTGTGTATCTATGATACAAATGATATGATATTATCTGTTATCTGCTTTCCTAATTGAATAGCATGCTTATATGATTTATCGTTTTAAATCGCATGTTTATTATGACTAATATGTCTTTACATGCTATATGTTTTAAGCATGTTTATCGTTTTATCATACTATTATAGTTATAAAGCGATAGTAGTAAACCAAAGTAATTGAAATCGAGGGTAAGTATGAGCATAGCTAGTCACTGTCCGCTCAGCGGGCATCCCCCCAATAGTTTATTGTGCAGGACGATCGTGGACCAGGAGCTGGATTTTGGATGGGGCCACGAGACGTTTTTACGCTTTACTTTTGTTGTTTTTGAGAGATATGTAATATATACAACACTTTACTCTTTTAACTTCCGTACTTAGAGTTGTTCCATTCAACTCTTAAACGATGATGTAATATTTGGGTTATTTGTATAATTAATAACGCTGGTTTAAGACTTAATTAATTTCCGCCTTAGTAATTAAAGTCGACTAAAAACCAGGTTGTTACATGATATCTCCGTGAGCCCATACTACGGTAATTGGAAACTCCAGCCCCACCCGGGGGTACCCGTCTCTGGTGATAGTCGAACTTTTTCGTCGGTGATACCTTTTGAATAGCGAATACGTATGATCCTCGATAGGTAGTGTATGCATACATTAGACAAGGGATTGAATCATCCTTATTACCCTAGATATCTTTAAGCCTGGTAGTCACGTCCAAGTTATGTTGGCCCTACCGGCTACTGCGCGGATTATGTCTGCATGCTTCCGCCTTACTAACGAAGACTCATCAGTTATCACATGTTGAATGTATTTCCTTGTTTTGATTGGTTATTGCCTGAATGACGTTGTTATGAGTTTGAAATTGCCTTGTTGAGTATGATTGTTGAGGAATGTTATACACTATGAGAATTGTTGTATGCACGTATTTGAATCATTATAATCCCTCGTGCTACGTGAGATATTGCATGATTGTTCACGACTATATGTTTATTGAATTGATTACGACTTATGCATATATCTTGATTGCTATGATTTAAGTTTTATATATATTACGATGTTATATGAATTGAGATAATAATTAAGTTTATATATTGTGTTCTATAAATTGAAATGTTTTAAGTTTCGTTTATCATGTTGTATGAGATTTAAATATCTATATGTGAGAACTGATATTATATGCTAATTGTCCAATTTTATCGAAATATGCTACATTCTTTGGAGTTATACGCGTTTAGTGCTGCCAAGTTACTTTTAATCATAGGTTAAATAAACCAAAACTGTGGTTTAGAGGTTGTTGGTTAGAACAGTCACTTCCCGCCTCTGAGCGGGAGATCCTCCTATTTTGTGTTTTTGTCTCCGGTGCAGGCAATTCTCGAGACTCAGGATTATCGGGACGATTGGGATGTTTCATTTGTTTTCTTTGAGAGATTGTAACATATATTTGTATCCTATGCCATTTGAATGTAATTTAATTAACATCCGGCATGTATTAGACTTAATTAATTTTCCGCCTTAGTTTAATTAAGTCACGAAAAACCGGGTTGTTACACCGGTAAGGTGGCAGTGACCGAAAAACGAGATGTGAATATTAAGTCGATAATTACTTAATCGATGAAATAAAATCGAAATGGAAAACGAATTGAAATCGAAAGTCGAAGTAAAAAGGGGACTCACCAAATGGAGGCTAATAAGGGCGGTGCAGGTCATGGTTGTCGAAGGTCAGAACTCCGGTGACGGTGGTGGCCGAGGTCGAGGAAGGGCAGAAAACAGGGGAGGCGAGAGCAGGGGAAAAGAGGGAGCTCGAGGAGGATTCTGGGCTCAGGTGGTTCACGGTGGGGAGAGGGAGCTGTGGGCCACGGTGGCCTGAGGTTGGTCAAGGCGGCGGCGTGTGAGGAGCTGCAGTGGCGACCATGGTGATTTCCGGCGAAGACAAACGGAGGAAGTAAGAGAAATTAAAAACAGGGGGAGGAGCAGGTGGCCGTGGATCATGGTTCTCGAGCTTGAGCTCGCCTCTAATGGTGGTTTCGGTGACGGCGGCCATGGCGGTCAGAAAACAGAGAGAGGGAAGAGGAAGCAGAACAGAGGAAGGAGAGAGAGCAGGGGAGGCGGCAGAGAACAACGGCGGTGGTGATGGCCACGGTGGTCATGGTTGTGGCGGCCACCATTGATGGTGGTGCTGTTGTTGTCGTCGCTCTGTTGTTCGTTGTTGTTGTTTGTTTTTGTATGTCGTGTGTTGTTGTAGTTTGCTGTTGTTATTTGTTGATTTGTTTTTGTTGTTGCTTTGTTTTAGCTTGTTTTATTTAAAAAGAAACAAGAAAGAAGAAGAAGAAGAGAAGAAGAAGACCAGTCAAAAGGAAGAGAGGTGTGTTGTAGAAGTCATACGAAAATATCTCAATTTTAAGTGTGATAGTGTGTACCGACATACATGAAGTATATTTGAGTCTGTTTTATTTGTTTGCTCTGTTTCATTTACTCTTATTTATAAACTTTTATATTTTATAAAATGTATTATACTTTAAATTATTTTTTTTAAATTTTAGTTATAAGATTAGTATCATAAAATTTATATTTTCAGATATGAAATGTATAAAAATTGTCAACTATAAATTATATTGAGGTCTCGTAAAACTTCTAACGATCCGTTCATTTGCAAGATACATTTCAATAAAATTAAATTTTATTTGAGTAATAGTAATTATTAAAGTAAAATGTAACTTTATAAATTTTAATAAAAGTAATTGAATCAAAGTTTTAGTTTGACAAGTATTTTAAACGTAAAACTTATAATATAAATTAATAAAATCGAGAAGGTTTAAATAGAAATATCTCAAGAAGGTTTATTCGATCGAAATTTTTCAGTCGCGTTTTCAAAATAAGTGAATAGAAGTTAAATTATATAAATTTTAATTTAAGAATTTTGTTAAAATAATTAATTAATATTAATAAAAACACGGGGTGTTACAATCCTACCCCCTTAAGAAAAGTTTCGTCCCCGAAACTTGAATAGGATGGATAACTGCCTGAGATTAAAAAGCAGTTGGGGAAAACATTGATGTTTTTGGATCTGGAATATTAATATTGCTCTTGATTGGGTATGAATTTTCTGAAATGAAAGATTGATGAATTTAATAATTTTAAAATATAATAATTCTTTTTCGAATTAATATCAAAATGTTGCTGTATTGTCATTTTCAAAATCAGCGAGAAAGAGGTTTTCAAAAAGGTAGGGCCTAGAAGTTTTGTACGGAATTAAATTAAATAGAAATAATAAGCATTTTAAGAATTAAAATAATTTATTTAAATTTGAAAGTAAATATTAACCTTAAAATAAATTGAAATAAGGAATTTTAAGATTTAATTAGGATTTTAATTTAATCAAATTATTGTCCTACCCCCTTAAGAAGTTTTAAACGTATATACATAATATTATTATTGTTACTTTTAATGATCACGTGTATATGATATATATCCTTAGGAAACACGACATTTAGGGAAAATATGTAAAAGTCATAGTGATCATAAGGAAAACATGAGCTTGAATGAAATTAAGGAAATATAGGTTATCGTTAAATGATTAAATAAAGTTTTTGAGAATTATGGATAACCTTGTTGATATAGCTCATTTTCTTGAAATTATTATTATAATGTTATTAGGTGAAATGGAAATGTTATAACTCATATTTCGGGTAAGATTGAAAATTTATAATAATTGATGACGTAAAATAACTTTGTCGTATATATTTCTAAAATAGAAGAAATAGTAGAAATAAAACAATTTCAATGATTTTAGAAATAAAAGAATGAAAGGTTTGAACCATGAAGTTTCAAAAGTATTTCAAATTACGTTTACAAAATTTTTACAGAACAAGCAATAAATTTTCAAAGGTATTTTTATAGAGAATATATGAAAACCAATTTTTAGAAGGATATTAAGAGATTGATAAGAATTTTAAATATAGAAGGTCGAAATAAAAATGTTTCAAAAGTATCGTAAATTAAGAAGTAAGGAATTTATGAAGGGAATTGAAAATATGAAATCCAATCTAATAATTAATATATAGAAAACTATATGTTTTAAAACAGATGAAAATTCTCGAGAAGGTAATAATAGATTTAAGGAACTTGAAAAGTAATAAAGTTCAAAAGGTATGAATTAAAGAATAAGCAATTTAAAACAAACAAATATCAAAGATATTTCAAACTACGAAATAAAATCTTGCGAAACAAAGGAATAATTTTCGAAGGTGTTTTAAATGTGGAATACGAATGTAACAACCTGGTTTTTCGTGACTTTAATTAAACTAAGGCGGAAAATTAATTAAGTCTATATATTACAAAACCAGTTGTTATCGTTTAACAAACTCAGTATACATAATACGAGTTATTAGATAAAACAGAGTATTTAGATTACAAGCTCTCTCAAAATAGATTACAAAATAAGGCCTTCAAATCCCCTGATAGATCAACGGTCAAGACTCGGGGTACCTGCATTTAACTCTCATCATTTTCCCGCACACTCTTTCGACACATGCAATTCTAAAGCAATATGCGATATGAATAATAAATAAACAAGGGAAACAAATAGCAAGTATGCAAGCAAAAACACATAAGGAGATCATAATGATTTGATACGAGTATAAACTATCCAAATAACGTACCACGCTCACAGACAAACATACTCAACAATCACATTCCAATACTCAACCAAATCATTCAGATAATCATCAAACAAACCAGGAAATACATTCAACATGTGATAACAAATGAATCTTCGTTAGTAAGGCGGAAGCATGCAGACATAATCCGCGCAGTAGCCGGCAGGGCCAACATCACTTGGACATGTCTGACAGGCTAAAGATATCTAAGGTAATAAGGACGATTCAATCCCTTGTCTAATGTATGCATACACTACCTATCGAGGATCATACTTATTCGCTATTCAAAAGGTATCACCGACGAAAAAGTTCGACTATCACCAGAGACGGGTACCCCCGGATGGGGTTGGCGTTTCCAATTACTGCTATATGGGCCCACGGTAATATCAAGTATGCCCCATCCCTGAGGTTGATACTCCGCGCCGAAAAGAAATCTCAAGATTGTTAATCGCCTTGGGCAACTCAGGGAGGGAGCCCAAGTCCCCATATACAGCTACCTCGTTAACTTCGAATTTCAAGAGTCGCAACATGGCGAACAATCCTAGTATTTTATTCAAGTAGTTCGTTTTTCTAAATTTCTCATTCTCTCGTTCATAAATAATAATAATAATGACTAACTTGTAATATAAATATAACGTCGAACTTGTATAATGAAATTTTAGTAACAACAGTTCTTCAGGTAAAACAGAACACATAGAAAAACTTAATTATTTATTTGAGTCCTGTTCGTAATTTTTAAATATTTTTTTACTATTCATTATTTTACTATTCACCGTATTTACTATTCACCGTATTTACTATTCATCGTATTTACTATTCATCGTATTTACTATTCCTCGTATTTATACGTATTCGTATTTTCGTATTCCGTATTTGTACGTATTTTTATACTTCGTATTTTATTCGTATTTACATACGTATATGTATTCTTATACTTAGTATTTATTATTTTATTTTCTTTATACTTAGTATTTTTATTTTATTTTCTTTATACTTTAGTATTTATTATTTGACCTTATTTATACTTAGTATTCTTGTACTCTTATACATTTTGATATACTAAGGATATTTTGGAAAATAAAACTAAGCTTTTTATTTACTAAGTGTAAAATTCTAGTTTCAAAGTCGTTAGGTTCGTTTTGTATTTAGTGATTTGAAAAATGATTTCGGAAGTAAAACTTAATATAATCTAAGTACAAAATTCTAGTTTTAAAGTCGTTAGGTTCGTTTTGTATTTATCGATTTGAGAATTTATTTTAAATATGAAACTCGATTTTAACTTAAGTATGAAATCTAATTTCAAAGTTGTTAAGTTCATTTTGTACTTGGTCAATTTTAATAACATTTCGAAAGTAAAACTCGGTTAAATTTAGTCGTATACTTAACTAAGATTTTAGCGGTTTCCATTTTTAGTGAGGTTGTCGTAGTTCATTTTAAAATAGTCCGTATGTCCATATCCAATTTAAGGCAGGTAGTAACACTCGACAACATTCATTTTAATACGTGTAACGTTTATTTTTATCGGTTTCGTTGATTCTTTTTATTAACGATTTAATACATAAACAAATATAAACCTAATTACTATTCAATTTTAGTGACTAAGTGATAAATTCATTTTGACCAAAATTGACCCAAAATTAACCCTAATGCCGTGAGCCTTTATTTATTTAGCTATTTATTTCTTTTGTTGTTTTTATCAATAATTCATTACTTTAACTATTTTAATTACTTAAGTGATAAAATTAAAAAGTGACAAATTCATTTTAGGTCTAAAATTTATCCCTAAACCGTGGCCTTATACTACCTAGCAATTTATTCTCGTTTTGTAATTTTATCGGTTTTTGACTTAAAGTTTTTATATACTAATTATTTAGTTTATGCTAAAATGATTTAAATTAGTACTTGAAAACAATAAATAACTAAAACTTATAAAATTTATGAATCAAATTAATCAACTAAGTGAAGAACACATGAATGTGTGATAAATTTTAATGTTTTTCATATGAACATTATTTAGTCAAAATTTTATATGTTTATGAAATTTTCTCAAATTTTTCCTACATGTCTATTTTAACTAGTCTAATCATAATATGTTATTTAGAAAAATTAAAACTAAAATTTGGTCCAAATAAGGCAAAAATGCGTGTGTATGTATGTATGTATATGATTTTTGATTTTTGATTTTTATACTTCTAATTCAAATACTAAATTACTTTATATCATTTATACATTTGACATATGTGAAAACATAAGTAAACATTATCATACATAAATGGAAATCATTTAACACATGAATAAATATAAAAGTTCAAGAACACTCATAAACACATTATAACATTTAAATTCACAACAAATTCATTTTAATTCCTAAACATAAACTAATTATATTTTCATGTTCATTTTATTACAAGTATTTTAAGCATGTAATTTACAAAAATTAAAACGAAAAATTAAACCAAAATAAGGGGTATAGCCGTGGGTTAGTATAATGAGCAACAAATTCTATTTTTCGATTTTTGTCTCCTAATTTAACATGTGATTACTAGGTGGTAAAATAAATCATACAAGCATCAAAAATAATAACACATAATCAAATTCGAGGCGCTTATCATATAAATGTGCAGAAGCACCTTAGTTAGGTTATGAGTGAAATAGATTAGCAATTGTCGGGATCAATGATATGATCGAATTGGCTAAGATCGACTCCACCACCTTGCTCCTCGTCTTTGGTTAGGAGAGGTACATAAGAATGAAATAAACAAGTTAGTAATTTATTTTAAAACCAAACTAGCTAAACTAAAATTGTAAAGTGTTGTAGTATTTTATGTTTAGGTGATGGTTAAATTTTTCATGGTTTGGTTTCATGTTCATATTTATTTGTATGTAGAAAGAGTGAGTGAATACTAATTATACATGGTGAGGAAATCATTTAAATGTTCTAGTGAAATTTACAAACAAGAGGTGAAATTTAAAGAAGAAAAACTAGAGGAAGAGGATGAAGATCATGTAGGATCTTGAGCTTGTACATGAAGATAAGCTTACAAGGGTTTTAGAGTATGAGTTTATTAGAGAGAAAAGAAGTTGAAGACTTAGAAAAAATGATGTGTGTTGTGTTGTTGTTGGTTTGTGCGTGTGATATGTATGTATGTGTAGTATTAGTTTGCAAACTTGTGTAATGAAAATGCATGCATGCTTGAGACAAGGGGACACAAATGTGTAAGAGGAGAAGCATGGGTGTAAGAGTGGCATGCATGCTTGAGACAAGGGAACAAGAGTGTGTAAGAAAAGCAAAAGGAAAAAGGAAGACAATGTAGAGGATTGTGAGCACCAAAAATCTAAGCCATAATGGTTACTTGGCCCGATTTTTCGTTTTTGAAATTTTCGACTTGCGCGTACGTGAAAAGGCTCGAAATGAAATATATATTCTTGAAATAATGGTTAGAAGTGAGATCGAAAATAAAAATGAAAAAAAACCTCAAAGCAATTCAAACAAAATTTGGGTACTAGTTTGTCTCATGACTTTGAAATAAAATTTTATTCGATCGAAATATATATTTTTTGTTCAGTGTTATCGAATTAAATCATTACCCTCAACCGTCAAAAAGTTTATCAGTTTGGGCTTAGTGTAACTCAATATATCGAGTTTTAGTGAAAGTGTTAGTTAAATCAAAGTGGAATAGTAATTTGATATTATTATTATATGTTGTGTTAGTAATAATCAATATGATTAAGCTTAAGCTACTTTAATTAGGTTTGGATTATGAGTAATTACATTTTAGAAAAGATTAGGTGACTTAACCATATTTAGGTGGCTTGGCCATTTAGTCAACGTTTGACCTCGATTTGCGTGCCAAAATTTGTCGTTGAGAAATTTGTCGTGTGTGCTTCATTTGATTTATCAAGTTTGAAAATGTAAACATAAAGTTCAAATTCAAAGTAATTCAAAATGGTTTTAGTTTAGGTGCAAAAATGATTGTAGTGTATTGTTTTAGGAAATTCAAAGGCGAGGATGATTATTTATTGATTTCCTAATTATAATTAACCTAAATTAACACGGTGTTACAATCCTCCCTTAAAGAAGTTTCGTCCCGAAACTTAAAGTACTGGTGGTTAAGGTTACTGTGCTAAACAAATGGGTACTTTTCCTTCATCGACGCCTCGGTTTCCCATGTTGCTTGTTCGGTCTTGTCCCTCCAGAGAACCTTGACTAAGGGTATCGACTTGCGTCAGAAGAACTTGGTCTCTCTGGCGAGAATTTCCACCGTTTTTCGTGAGTAAAGCATATTAGGCTCGATGGCGATCACATCGGGCGTAACAATGTGGCTCGGGTCGCTTCTGTATCTCCTGAGCTGAGATACGTGGAATACATCGTGCACTTTGGATAAGTTTGGCGGTAAGGCGAGTCGGTATGCCACCTCGCCAATTCGTTCAAGTATTTCGTAGGGTCCGATGTACTTTGGACTAAGCTTCCTTTCATCAAAGCGTCTTACCCCTTTCATGGGTGAGACCTTTAAGAAGACCTTATCTCCACTGTTGAACTCAATAGGTCGACGGTGCTCGTTTGCATATTTCTTTTGGCGATCTTGAGCCGCTTGTAGTCGCTCCCGAATAACCTTTATGTGTTCAATCTGATCCTGTATAACCTGGGGTCCGACCCACATTATCACTAGCGTCGTCCCAACAAACCGGACTGCGACACTTTCTGCCATACAGTGCCTCAAAAGGAGCACACCCTAGACTAGCATGATGGCTATTGTTGTATGAAAATTCAACGAGAGGTAAGCTCTTTTCCCAGTTCACGTTGAATTCCATCGTGCATGCCCTCAACATGTCTTCCATTAATGCGGATAGTTCGCTCTGTCGGCCGTCGATTCTTTGGATGAAAAGCCGTACTCATTTTCAATTTACTACCCAAAGCCTCTTGCAATTTCTTCCAGAAATGCGATGTAAATCTTGCGTCCCTGTCTGATATGATGTCGAGGGGAACGCCATGGAGTCGTATTATTTCCTTTTCGTAAGATTTGGCCAGTTCTTCCAATCCCCAAGTCTCCTTGATCGGGACGAAGTGAGCTGCTTTAGTTAGACGATCTACAATAACCCATATCGCATCCTTGCCACCTGCTGTCCTCGGTAACCCCATGATAAAATCCATGGATATGGAATCCCATTTCCCTTGAGGGATTTCCAACGGTTGGAGTAGTCCTCCTGGTCTCTGGTGTTCAAATTTTACCTTCTGGCAAATCATACATCTAGCCACGTACTCGGCGATCTCTGCCTTCATCCTTATCCACCAGAAACGCAATTTCAGGTCCTTGTACATCTTGTCTGAACCAGGATGTACCGAGTAGCGGGTACTATGTGCTTCGTCAAGGATTTTGCGTTTCAAATCTTCATTGTTAGGTATGCACCACCTGCCGTTGAAGCGTAGACTTCCATCAGTGTAGATCTCAAACCCTTCTGTTCCCTCTGATGGAACCTTTTCTCTGATTTCTAACAAGGCTGGGTCTTCCCACTGTAGTGCTCGTATATCATGGAATAAATCTGGTTCTACCGCCATTGCATTTAGGTCAACGTCATCTGACTGTACCAGATCCAAGCTCAGCCTTTTCAGGTCTTGGGTAATTTCCGAGGGTATTTCCCAAATGTTGTTCAGAGTATGTATTGCCTTACGACTCAGTGCGTCAGCAACTACGTTGGCCTTTCCTTCGTGGTACAATAACTCGATTTTGTAATCCTTGATCAATTCTAACTACCTACGCTGCCTCATGTTCAATTCCCTCTGGGTAAAGATGTACTTTAAGCTCTTGTGGTCGGTGTAGAATTTGATGCTGACTCCATAGAGATAGTGACGCCAAATCTTCAAAGGCAAACACGATTGCAAGTTCTAGGTCGTGAGTTGGGTAATTTCTTTCATGCACCTTAAGTTGTGCGGATGCGTATGCTATTACTTTCCCTTGTTGCATAAGCACGCATCCCAAACCATTTAATGACGCGTCACTATACACTTCATATTCATCCCCGTCTGTTGGTAAGGTTAAAACTGGAGCAGTAGTAAGCCTTTTCTTAAGTTCTTGGGACGCCTTCTCACAATCGTCGCTCCATAAGAATTTAGGTTCCTTTTGTAGCGCTTTCGTCATTAGGCGGGCTACCTTTGAGAAATCGAGAACAAACCTTCGATAATAGCCACCAATCCTAGGAAGCTTCGACTGCGGATCGCTTTTGGCGCTATCCATTCTTTGTGACTTGATCTTTCTTTGGATCTACCATTACTCCCTCCTTGGAGATTACATGGCCTAGGAACGCCACTTGGCCTAACCAAAATTCACACTTTGAAAATTTGGCATACCATTTATGGTCTCTCAAGATACTTAGGATAATGTGTAGGTGCTCTGCGTGTTCTTCTTTATCCTTGGAGTAGATCAGGATGTCGTCAATGAACACGACCACGCAGATGTCGAGATATTCATGAAAGGTCCTGTTCATTTGGTCCATAAATACTGCTGGAGCGTTGGTAAGGCCGAACGGCATTACTTTGAACTCGTAATGTCCGTACCTTGATCCGGCGCCTTCTGTATATCCTCTTTGCGGACCGCAATCTGATGGTATCCTGACCTTAGGTCAATCTTGGAGAACACTCCTGCTCCTTTGAGCTGGTCAAAGAGATCGTCTATCCTAGGCAAAGGATAACGATTTTTGATTGTCACCTTGTTCAGTTCTCTGTAGTCAATGCAAAGCCTCATACTCCCATCCTTCTTCTTTACAAAGAGTACCGGTGCACCCCAAGGTGAAACACTCGGTCTTATGAATCCCAATTCAATCATCTCCTCCAACTGTTTCTTGAGTTCTTGGAGTTCGACAGGCGCCATCCTGTATGGTGCCTTTGATATAGGTGACGTGCCCGGTATGAGGTCGATCGAGAATTCAACATCTCGTGCAGGAGGCATACCTGGTAATACGTCTGGAAAAACATCGGGGTATTCATTCACGATTGGGATATCTTCAATGCGTAGGGTGTCCTCGACCTTAGTAATGTTGCAAAAATACACCTGGTGCCCCTTCCTCTCCATACTCACGAAGTTTGATCTGATACTAACTTCACTCCTCCTTTCCTTTTAAAACTCGTATGACACTTCCTTCCCTTGGTTAGTTTTCAAAGTGATTTTCCTGGTCGTGGCATTTAAATGTTGCGTTATGACGAGCTAGCCGCTCATTCCTGCATTACATCGAACTTCGGGAAGGTCAAACAATACAAGATCCGACAGAATTACGTGTTGTGAATCGAGATTTTTACGTTATTGTATTTTGAAGAACAAGGAATGTTTTTACCATCTGGTAGTGATATGTTAGTTCTGATTTGTGCAGGGTTTGTGAGTTTGGATTGTTTGATAAATTTTGAGGATATAAAAGATAAAGGTGCTCCAGATCAAACAAAATGAAAGCAGTACTGAGTTAACCAAAAATTTACCGGTGATGACGCTAACATCGATGATATCATCGATCTCTTCAGACTTCGGTCGGGCGTAGACGCCGCGTCAACTCTAACTCTAACGGCTGGCGGTGGTCCCGCGTTTGCCTTGGCACCAGTACCCCTCTTTGGGCATTCATTAGCTTTGTGCCCTACAACTTTGCACAGGAAACACACCACAGGTTCTCCATTACAGCGTTTCCCTGGGTGATTCGGCTGACGGCAAAAGCGACATTGATTTGCCTGGAAAGCCGGGGGTCCGGGGGGTTGTTGGTTGTTCCTTGCCACAAATGCGGTAGGGTTTCGGTTATGGTACAAGGGTCTGCCCTGGCCTTTATTACGGTTGTCTTGATTTTGGAACCCCGGGCGGCCAAACATTGGCATATGGATAAAGCTGGCACTTGCCACAGAAGGCGTGAACGTCTTCTTCTTCTTCTTCTCCTCGCCTTCCTCTTACGGATGGGTGCCCAGGATACACGTTGCCTTTCGTGAGGCTTCAAAGTTCTTACAAATTAACCCGCTCATGTTTATCCTCGTGTCATTGTCCATGCCTCAAATGCGTAACGAGTTGCGAGTTCCTCCTCGCTAGTCAATATCTTAGGAGCAAACTTGGGCGACTCCCGATATTTTTCTGTGTAAGCTTGTAGGGTCATTTCACCTGGGTTAGATTCTGAACTCTTCTTCTTTTTCCCACTTCAACTCTTCCCCAAAGTACTTGTTTTCCAACAAGGTCTTAAACTCACTCGATTATAGAGCCTTAGGGAAATTGGGCTTTGATCAGCGCCACCAACTATTTGCCTCTCCTTTCGGGTAGTACGCTACCACGTTCACCATTTCGTTCGGTGGTGTCTTGCTCGATTCTAGCAACTTTTCCATCTCTTGATCCACTGTCAAGACTGTGGGGTCGACAGAGCCGTAATATGTTTGGGCCTGGTGTTTGGAGAATTTCTCAAATGCAGGTGATTGTTTCCGCCGCCTTGATGTTGATACATATTTTGAGCAATTTTGTAATTGCATCCTCGAACCCTTTTCTCCTTGCTTCTTCTTCAAAGAAATGTTGGGCGAAGTTCTGTTACCCATGTTGTTTAAGTTGTTTGCATCCATTCAAAATAAAATAAAATAACGACAAGGTCAGTATAAATTTTGAGTGGTGCAAAGATAGACATCATATAACATGCAAGGTAAAAGACATTTCATTGATAATGTAAAGGTTTACATCAAAACGTTACAAGCCTCCTAATACATTCTCTATGAAATGAACTAAGGTGAAAACTTAGACATAAGTTCAAAGAAAATAACATAAAAGTTTAGATACATTCTCAAGAGATATGAAATTGAATCGAGAATGACAAAAGATTAGCCCTAAATCCTAGGCAAATTTTGAGTAGCGATGCTCCTCCTCATGGCTATACTTATACTTAACAAAGATAAGTCATGTCGCTCAAACCGAGTTTGAAATCCTCCCGGCTCGAGTAGTACTCGCCTCAAGTATCGCGGGAGCGTAGTCGTCTCCACCATGCTTTGGCCTCCTCGTCTGAGCACGCACTGCTAGGGAGGTTTTCCATTCCTCTCTAACTGAGTGTTCCAGAACCTCGCATTCATACTCTGATCCATGGGTATAGTGTCCCACCGATCCCCTCAAATGTCTCGGGTTTCCCTGCATGAACGCTTGATCACATCTGTATATTCCGAGGATCGGCGGAGATGATCGAGAATTGATGTTCCATATCACGAGTCTTAAGTGCCCTAGTCTTCCAGTCGACTTCCGCATTGCTCGAGTCCTGTGATCTCTTCCAGGACTTCAATTGTTGACGTCGCGCGTAGGCCTCGATGGCTTTCTTGCGGGCCTTCTCCTTTGGTGTCCATTCAGAGTACTTCTTACCGCACGGTAGTCTCATCTGAAATCAATTTAGAGAAGGTAATTTAAGTGAGATTTGGAAGTACAACATGTATGTAAAATTTTAAAATAATGAATTAAGAAAAGCACAAGACTAGGTAGTAACATAACGTCTCCATATATATAAACATATACATGGGTAAAATATTACATTTCAAGGAATATAATACATAAGTTCACCAAACGTCACATCCGAATACAACACCCATAGCCGTTAAGAAAAAGTGACGACATTAAGGTCGTTCTTAAGATAGTTTAAAGTCGGTTACATATATTTTACAAACCGGAGTCGCATGACCCTGAATTATTATTTGCGTGCCTGAAGAGTCTCCCACATCGGCATCTTTCCCAGACTGGAAGTAATTCCACTGGTATTGGAGGATAGAGGTGCTTATATTATTGATCCATCAGGTTCTCGAGTAGTTCCTCGTGCTCCATCCACCCTGGTGGTTGCATCTCCCTCAGAAGTGGATCTGGGTGACACATGCGATCCATGTGTAGCTCGTAATCCAGGAGTAGTTGCCAACCTAGTGGAGTCCAGAACTCGTCGTACGGGTGGAAGCTCTCGATCAGTGTCAGGCCTAAGCCAATGCCCCTAGTGTGATAGGGTCTGGTCGTCGTGATTCCATTGGCTTCCACGTATTGCTCTATGACGTGGGACTGGTTACTTATATATGCATCCAGTGGCATCATCGGTGGACGTCGTGGTAAGTTGTTACGGGAGTAACTGAAAGACGTCATCCTAAGGGCCTTTGTCAAACTAGAGTTAGTCACAGAGCAAATAGCAAGTAACCGAATTATAAACGTAAGGATTCTAACGCTCATCTAACTAGTTCATTATTATTTGGTCGGTCCTTAAGATTCTACCCTTTCTCACATTTTAAACTGATCTAAGTTATTATTTTAGCGATCTAGAGATTCCTAGTTTATTATTAGATCCTATAAGTCTATGCCCGACATACGATATGAATGTCTGGCCCAGGTGTCGTCTCGCTATGTGAGATAACTTTAAGTCATTCACGGTCGCAAGACAGCTTTGATACCAACTGTAACAACCTGGTTTTTCGTGACTTTAATTAAACTAAGGCGGAAAATTAATTAAGTCTATATATTACAAAACCAGTTGTTATCGTTTAACAAACTCAGTATACATAATACGAGTTATTAGATAAAACAGAGTATTTAGATTACAAGCTCTCTCAAAATAGATTACAAAATAAGGCCTTCAAATCCCCTGATAGATCAACGGTCAAGACTCGGGGTACCTGCATTTAACTCTCATCATTTTCCCGCACACTCTTTCGACACATGCAATTCTAAAGCAATATGCGATATGAATAATAAATAAACAAGGGAAACAAATAGCAAGTATGCAAGCAAAAACACATAAGGAGATCATAATGATTTGATACGAGTATAAACTATCCAAATAACGTACCACGCTCACAGACAAACATACTCAACAATCACATTCCAATACTCAACCAAATCATTCAGATAATCATCAAACAAACCAGGAAATACATTCAACATGTGATAACAAATGAATCTTCGTTAGTAAGGCGGAAGCATGCAGACATAATCCGCGCAGTAGCCGGCAGGGCCAACATCACTTGGACATGTCTGACAGGCTAAAGATATCTAAGGTAATAAGGTCGATACAATCCCTTGTCTAATGTATCCCTACACTACCTAACGAGGATCATACTTATTCGCTATTCAAAAGGTATCACCGACTAAAAAGTTCGACTATCACCAGAGACGGGTACCCCCGGATGGGGTTGGCGTTTCCACCATCGCTATATGGGCCCACGGTAATATCAAGTATGCCCCATCCCCGAGGTTGATACTCGCTAGAAAAGAAATCTCAAGATTGTTAATCGCCTTGGGCAACTCAGGGAGGGAGCCCAAGTCCCCATATACAGCTACCTCGTTAACTTCGAATTTCAAGAGTCGCAACATGGCGAACAATCCTAGTATTTTATTCAAGTAGTTCGTTTTTCTAAATTTCTCATTCTCTCGTTCATAAATAATAATAATAATGACTAACTTGTAATATAAATATAACGTCGAACTTGTATAATGAAATTTTAGTAACAACAGTTCTTCAGGTAAAACAGAACACATAGAAAAACTTAATTATTTATTTGAGTCCTGTTCGTAATTTTTTAAATATTTTTTTACTATTCATTATTTTACTATTCACCGTATTTACTATTCACCGTATTTACTATTCATCGTATTTACTATTCATCGTATTTACTATTCCTCGTATTTATACGTATTCGTATTTTCGTATTCCGTATTTGTACGTATTTTTATACTTCGTATTTTATTCGTATTTCATACGTATATGTATTCTTATACTTAGTATTTATTATTTTATTTTCTTTATACTTAGTATTTTTATTTTATTTTCTTTATACTTTAGTATTTATTATTTGACCTTATTTATACTTAGTATTCTTGTACTCTTATACATTTTGATATATTAAGGATATTTTGGAAAATAAAACTAAGCTTTTTATTTACTAAGTGTAAAATTCTAGTTTCAAAGTCGTTAGGTTCGTTTTGTATTTAGTGATTTGAAAAATGATTTCGGAAGTAAAACTTAATATAATCTAAGTACAAAATTCTAGTTTTAAAGTCGTTAGGTTCGTTTTGTATTTATCGATTTGAGAATTTATTTTAAATATGAAACTCGATTTTAACTTAAGTATGAAATCTAATTTCAAAGTTGTTAAGTTCATTTTGTACTTGGTCAATTTTAATAACATTTCGAAAGTAAAACTCGGTTAAATTTAGTCGTATACTTAACTAAGATTTTAGCGGTTTCCATTTTTAGTGAGGTTGTCGTAGTTCATTTTAAAATAGTCCGTATGTCCATATCCAATTTAAGCAGAGGTAGTAACACTCGACAACATTCATTTTAATACGTGTAACGTTTATTTTTATCGGTTTCGTTGATTCTTTTTATTAACGATTTAATACATAAACAAATATAAACCTAATTACTATTCAATTTTAGTGACTAAGTGATAAATTCATTTTGACCAAAATTGACCCAAAATTAACCCTAATGCCGTGAGCCTTTATTTATTTAGCTATTTATTTCTTTTGTTGTTTTTATCAATAATTCATTACTTTAACTATTTTAATTACTTAAGTGATAAAATTAAAAAGTGACAAATTCATTTTAGGTCTAAAATTTATCCCTAAACCGTGGCCTTATACTACCTAGCAATTTATTCTCGTTTTGTAATTTTATCGGTTTTTGACTTAAAGTTTTTATATACTAATTATTTAGTTTATGCTAAAATGATTTAAATTAGTACTTGAAAACAATAAATAACTAAAACTTATAAAATTTATGAATCAAATTAATCAACTAAGTGAAGAACACATGAATGTGTGATAAATTTTAATGTTTTTCATATGAACATTATTTAGTCAAAATTTTATATGTTTATGAAATTTTCTCAAATTTTTCCTACATGTCTATTTTAACTAGTCTAATCATAATATGTTATTTAGAAAAATTAAAACTAAAATTTGGTCCAAATAAGGCAAAAATGCCGTGTGTATGTATGTATGTATATGATTTTTGATTTTTGATTTTTATACTTCTAATTCAAATACTAAATTACTTTATATCATTTATACATTTGACATATGTGAAAACATAAGTAAACATTATCATACATAAATGGAAATCATTTAACACATGAATAAATATAAAAGTTCAAGAACACTCATAAACACATTATAACATTTAAATTCACAACAAATTCATTTTAATTCCTAAACATAAACTAATTATATTTTCATGTTCATTTTATTACAAGTATTTTAAGCATGTAATTTACAAAAAATAAAAGCGAAAAATTAAACCAAAATAAGGGGTATAGCCGGGTTAGTATAATGAGCAACAAATTCTATTTTTCGATTTTTGTCTCCTAATTTAACATGTGATTACTAGGTGGTAAAATAAATCATACAAGCATCAAAAATAATAACACATAATCAAATTCGAGGCGCTTATCATATAAATGTGCGGGAAGCACCTTAGTTAGGTTATGAGTGAAATAGATTAGCAATTGTCGGGATCAATGATATGATCGAATTGGCTAAGATCGACTCCACCACCTTGCTCCTCGTCTTTGGTTAGGAGAGGTACATAAGAATGAAATAAACAAGTTAGTAATTTATTTTAAAACCAAACTAGCTAAACTAAAATTGTAAAGTGTTGTAGTATTTTATGTTTAGGTGATGGTTAAATTTTTCATGGTTTGGTTTCATGTTCATATTTATTTGTATGTAGAAAGAGTGAGTGAATACTAATTATACATGGTGAGGAAATCATTTAAATGTTCTAGTGAAATTTACAAACAAGAGGTGAAATTTAAAGAAGAAAAACTAGAGGAAGAGGATGAAGATCATGTAGGATCTTGAGCTTGTACATGAAGATAAGCTTACAAGGGTTTTAGAGTATGAGTTTATTAGAGAGAAAAGAAGTTGAAGACTTAGAAAAAAAATGATGTGTGTTGTGTTGTTGTTGGTTTGTGCGTGTGATATGTATGTATGTGTAGTATTAGTTTGCAAACTTGTGTAATGAAAATGCATGCATGCTTGAGACAAGGGACACAAATGTGTAAGAGGAGAAGCATGGGTGTAAGAGTGGCATGCATGCTTGAGACAAGGAACAAGAGTGTGTAAGAAAAGCAAAAGGAAAAAGGAAGACAATGTAGAGCATTGTAAGCTCCAAAAATCTCGGCCACAATGGTTACTTGGCCCGATTTTTCGTTTTTGAAATTTTCGACTTGCGCGTACGTGAAAAGTCTCGAAATGAAATATATATTCTTGAAATAATGTTTAGAAGTGAGGTCGAAAATAAAAATGCAAATAAACCTGAAAACCAATTCAAACAAAATTTGGGTACTAGTTTGTCTCATAACTTTGAAATAAAATTTTATTCGATCGAGATATATATTTTTTTGTTGAGTGTTATCGAATTAAATCATTACCCTCTAACGTCAAAAAGTTTATCAGTTTGGGCTTAGTGTAACTCAATATATCGAGTTTTAGTGAAAGTGTTAGTTAAATCAAAGTGGAATAGTAATTTGATATTATTATTATATGTTGTGTTAGTAATAATCAATATGATTAAGCTTAAGCTACTTTAATTAGGTTTGGATTATGAGTAATTACATTTTAGAAAAGATTAGGTGACTTAACCATATTTAGGTGGCTTGGCCATTTAGTCAACGTTTGACCTCGATTTGCGTGCCAAAATTTGTCGTTGAGAAATTTGTCGTGTGTGCTTCATTTGATTTATCAAGTTTGAAAATGTAAACATAAAGTTCAAATTCAAAGTAATTCAAAATGGTTTTAGTTTAGGTGCAAAAATGATTGTAGTGTATTGTTTTAGGAAATTCAGTGAGCGAGGATGATTATTTATTGATTTCCTAATTATAATTAACCTAAATTAACACGGGGTGTTACAACGAAGGTAAATTTTCGAAGGTAGTTAGGAATTAAAATTTTTTACGATTTTAAATATTTAAATTGAGATAGTAAGACTAGGACTTTGAAACTAATCAAGTTAAAAATATTTAAATTTAAAGGATAAGGAGTTTGCGAAATTCGAAGCAAGAGTAATACAATTTTACGAGATTAAAAGGAAGAAATGAAAATCATTTTAAGAAGTCAGTTATTTATTGAATTAGGAAATCAACAATTTTAAAGGAGTTAAAATGTTTACGAGGTTGAAAAATCATTAAGCTAACTCTTTTTCAGTAGGGATTTTAAAATATAAAAGGGAACACTAAAATCATGGTGAGATTAAATTTAGGAAAATCTTAAAATTGATAAGCGTTGAAATGATGGTGATCATTAGAGATCGATTTTGATATAGCTTTAGAAATCGTCAATGCTAAAGAAATTTTCAACGTCTTGAAAATTGTCTTGGATAGCGTGATTCTTGATACGTCTCTTCGCATGCGCTTCTGGTCCTGTCTTCAAGTCTTATATTTGCGAGAAATGAAAAGAGGTAATTTCAAAAGGAAGATTTCATTATAAGAGTTTAAGTTAGGAAAATTTTACTTCAAAAGAAGAAAATAATTTAAATAGATCGATTAAAATTTTCTTTTTGAATAAGTTAGGAAGAGATGAATATGGGTGTTAGAGGAAGTTATAGAGGTCTTCAAGGCAATAGAATTTTTCGAGATCTAGAACGTCTTTTCAGCTCATTCGACACTTGATGCGTCCATTTCCATGTACTTGAGTTCTTGTCGTCTTGTCTTCACTTTATACGTCTCGATTTTTGGTAACGTTAGTATAAGAGACTTGTTAGTCAAAAAGATTAGTCATAGAGCACTTAGCAAGTAAAAGAATTATAATATGACAAGATTCTATCGCTCATCTAATTAGTCTTTTATTCTTAGGTCGATCCTTAAGATTCTACCCTTTCTCACAATTTAAAGTGATCTAAGTTATTATTTTAGCGATCTAGAGATTCCTAATTCATTATTTGATCCTATAAGTCTATGCCTGACATATATATTAATATGTATGTCTGGCCCAGGTGTCGTCTCGCTAGATGAGATAACTTTAGGTTACTCACGGTCGCAAGACAGCTCTGATACCAACTGTAACAACCTGGTTTTTCGTGACTTTAATTAAACTAAGGCGGAATATTAATTAAGTCTATTTATTACAAAACCAGCTGTCATCGTATTACAACTCATTATACATAATAAGAGTCATAGATAAAACAGAGTTTAATCGATTATATTCTCTCAAAATATAGAATACAGCCTTCAATCCCCTTGTGTAGATTGTCAATAAAGCCTCGGGGTACCTACGGGAAAATGCCGTTAAGACTCGGTTATGACCCCGCACACGCTAAGCCACATAAAACCCATAGCGGTAAACACATAATAATTAACATATGCTCATGTAATTAAATCAGCGCAAATAAAACATACAATAATGCAATTCATGAAACATAACATATCATAAATCATATAACATAGCAATTGAATCATCAAATTATCTCCATTCATAATCATGTAGGCAAATCATTATCATTTCATTCATATTCGGGGTAGTCGACCCTTTTCAATTATTCATATAGTAACATATACTCGCGAGTCTTGACTACAGAGTGGCTTGTGTACTCTCATAGATAATTACCCATATAATCTTCTATCAAAGTGCACTAGTTACTCAGACTCGTACATCAGATCAAACACTAAGTAGCATAAGATACAGCTACCTAACATCCAACACAACATGGATAATCTAAGATGAAACACGACCATAAGCCAACAAACCAGTAAGGATGGAAACATGCGTTAACACAAATAGCATGTTAACGCGCGACAGCGTGCCGGTCACATCAACGGACTTTAAATGCTGAAGATATCAAGCAGGTAATAAGGAGGATCAGTCCCTTGTCTTTTGCATGCACACACTACCCTATTGGTACGACTATTACACTACGACAGATTCCCCGGATGGGAATGGCTATTTTCCGTTACCTCATATGGGCCCGTGAACGAATCACTACCCAGGGCGAAAATCACGTTAAATAAAGACTAGGAGAGTCATTAGATTACCACTAGCACCAAATAGCGATGATAGTGTCCCCATATGCGGCTACCTTACCAACCCTGACCCTATAGCGTTTAACATCGCAGACACCCGAGTACTAATCATACAACGTTATAATCGAGGGGTATAATCTCATGTCGGGCCGGGCCTTTTGATTCATTATCCTAAGTTGTCGAAGGAATATCGAGTATGAGGAATATATTCCTCACTGTCGGATTCAACCCAAACAACCGCGGAGATTCTTAGGGTTCCCAAGTTAGAGCGGACGGTCAAAGAGAAGTCATCGAAAGGGCAATTCAAAAGAGAGGTGCGTATTATTCTATACATGTGAGGAAAAACGGTAACACCAAGTATTCAACACTTAATTCATTCCTTCTTTTATTATTCATAACACATTCTATAATTTTTATTAGTTATAACATCGTCGAACTTGTATAATGAAATTTTAGTTCTAGCAGTTCTTCAGGTAAACAGAACACATAGAAAATCTTAATTATTTATTTTGAGTCCGTTCGTAATACTTTAAATATTTTCACTATTCATTATTTTACTTTTAAATATTAATTTTCTTTACTTAGTTTACTTTAAAATGATTTATTTCGAATAACTTAAATATTTTATTAATTCAAGTGTAAGTATTTTATTTGATTAAGTTAAATGATTTAGTTCCGTTTAAATTTCAACTTAAGTATGTTTACAATTAGTGATATAAATATTCCAAGTTTCGTTTAAATTAATAATTGTTTGATATTTTCATAGTCAATATAACTAATGAAGGTGTTTAGTTACATAATATTCATAACATTTATTTTAACATTAGAAATATTACTTAAATGATATTTAACAAATTTTAGTATTCTTGATAAAATATAATTAGCTGACATTTAGTTAAATTTCTTTAGATGGTTTAATTTCTCAATACGACTTCGTATTATAATTTTTCTTTACTTATTCGATTTAGGTAAAAAGATAATTTGATCGTAAAAACTTATTTGAGTCTATATAACTTAGAATCTTTTTTATGAATCATTTGTGTCTTTTTATAATGTCTTACGTCTAATATGTTTAATTTCTATTATACGACTTACATCGATTTAGTGAGATTGTCGACTTTAAGATTAATTCTTATTTTTAAAGGTATTGTTTAATTTTATGAGTTTTGCTTTAAGTTAATATTTTCATATAAGATGTTATACTTACTAAATTATTTATATGGTTCGATAATCTTTTTGGCCCTTACATTTTCATACTTAGTAAATTTTCGACACTTTATTTTTATCCTAATTTGAATTTGTGACATTAGTTCTTAAATTACTTTTTAATTAAAAGACTTCGTCTAACTTTATTTTATTTTCAAAAATCTTGTTAGTGATACTAATTTTTAGCTTTATTTGATAATAGCTTTACTTAGGATTATTATAAATTTCAAGTTCTTCATTTTATTATACTATTTTAACCAAATACTTATTTAGTATATTTTAAGTTCATTATCAACTTTAGAGTTTTAATAAAGTAGTCGTCTTATTAAATGTGATATATGACTTTTTATATAACTATTTATTTTAGAAAATTTAATATGAGTAACTTTTAATTTATATTAAAAATGAACTTTACTTTTAAATTGATTTAATCCTAATTTAAACTTGATTCTCTTTTTATTTAACTCTTTATTTTTAGTTGTATTTTAATTTGAACCATTAAGTGACTACAACTATTTTTACGACTATAAATATTTTTATATTTATTTAGTTTATTTACTTAAGCCGGTTAATAATATTTTTAGTCTTATTTTATACTTGTGATTACTTATATTTAATATTTTCAATAATTTACACATAACATATAATTTCAACATGATAAAATTTCATATAAAATCAACAATAATTTAACAACACATTTTTCACCTAAACATATTATCATAAAATCATACAAATATCATATTTCACAATTTAATTCAACATCATATAATAATTCAAATTAACACACAATCAAAATTCACAAAATCACATAAATCATTTATATAACACATGAACACAAAAATTATGTATTTTAAATACGTAAATTAAACTAGTGTGCGGGGGCACCTTAGGTTAGCTCGGTACGAATTTCCTTAGCTCGTCTGGATCCATGATTTTGTCGACCCGAGACCCATAACTAACCCGCTTCCTTGTGGACCCAAAATCAAAAGCGATCTAGTCGAATGATAACACGCGAACGGCAGTGTATTCGTCTCAAACAACAGCACAAGGAAAAGAGAGTATAAGAATCATTAACAGGTTACCAGCGAAACTTAATACGGACTGAAATTGGAAAAGGATGTTGTTATTAAGTAAATGTAAAGTGATTGAAACTAAGGAGTCTCACCCGTGATAACTGTCACGGTTGACCCATGGTGGTCAAACAACCGCGGGGGCAGCCCGGCAGGAGGCGGCGAGGGAGATGGAGATAGCTCCGGTAAGGTGGCAGTGACCGGAAAACGAGATGTGAATATTAAGTCGATAATTACTTAATCGATGAAATAAAATCGAAATGGAAAACGAATTGAAATCGAAAGTCGAAGTAAAAAGGGGACTCACCAAATGGAGGCTAATAAGGGCGGTGCAGGTCATGGTTGTCGAAGGTCAGAACTCCGGTGACGGTGGTGGCCGAGGTCGAGGAAGGGCAGAAAACAGGGGAGGCGAGAGCAGGGGAAAAGAGGGAGCTCGAGGAGGATTCTGGGCTCAGGTGGTTCACGGTGGGGAGAGGGAGCTGTGGGCCACGGTGGCCTGAGGTTTGTCAAGGCGGCAGGGGCGGCTGTGAGGAGCACGGTGGCAGCCATGGTGATTTCCGGCGAAGACAAACGAAGGAAGTAAGAGAAATTAAAAACAGGGGGAGGAGCAGGTGGCCGTGGATCATGGTTCTCGAGCTTGAGCTCGCCTCTAATGGTGGCTTCGGTGACGGCGGCCATGGCGGTCAGAAAACAGAGAGAGGGAAGAGGAAGCAGAACAGAGGAAGGAGAGAGAGCAGGGGAGGCGGCAGAGAACAACGGCGGTGGTGATGGCCACGGTGGTCATGGTTGTGGCGGCCACCATTGATGGTGGTGCTGTTGTTGTCGTCGCTCTGTTGTTCGTTGTTGTTGTTTGTTTTTGTATGTCGTGTGTTGTTGTAGTTTGCTGTTGTTATTTGTTGATTTGTTTTTGTTGTTGCTTTGTTTTAGCTTGTTTTATTTAAAGAGAAACAAGAAAGAAGAAGAAGAAGAGAAGAAGAAGACCAGTCAAAAGGAAGAGAGGTGTGTTGTAGAAGTCATACGAAAATATCTCAATTTTAAGTGTGATAGTCTGTACCGACTGTTGGGCCCAAATTCATGACCAGATTTGGCCCTAAAGCGCCAAGAAGAAAATCAGCTCAGGACCCTGGACAGGACCCTGGTCAGGGCCCAGGACAGGACCCTGGGAAGCCAGGACCCTCAGGAGCCACACCAACGGAACTATACAAGATCAAAACGGACAATTGAGGCAAGTGCGAGAATAGGGGAGGCGTTACATAGAAGGAGCGAATCAAGGCAATTGAATAGGGGAGAATAACGGCTAGGAGAAGGGAGAAAAATCAGGAGGACTACAACTATAAAAGACAAGCTAGGGTTCAAGGAGAGGGCATTCAACTTTCAACCATTATCCTACAGCAAACTAAGCACTCCATTGACATTTCACAGCAAACATTTTACACTTTCTGCATACTTTGTACTAAATAACGTGCCCTCGCGCCTAGATCTTGTAATCCTCCTTTGAATAGTGGATAGTTGGTGGGACAAGAGCCTCCCCCCGCGGTCGTTTCCCACATCGGGTTTTCCGCGTAACCAAAAAACTCTCGTGTCTCGTTTATTACCTTTGTTGTGTTTCTTTTCGTTTCCATTCGCGATTCATAGTTTGGCATACATTTAGGTCGCTTTAACCCCAATCACATTAAATCGATACTTGGTAAATTTTTTGCCGAAACATTTGGCGCCGTCTATGGGGAATTGCGATCAACTTTGTAGCCAGATTCATCCCCTCAACTAGCAATCATGTCAAGCAACGCCAGTCAAGGATCGACCAGTTCACCGGTGGTGTCAGCCGCAGTATGCTCTCAAGAACGGTCTCAGGGTCCTCAGCTGCCCTGGTTCCCACGACTAGGGTAGTATTCGCCACGCAATCGCCGCCACCAGACGCACCGCAGGGGTCCCAAGATCACCCTCCTCAGCGCACAGGGGATCACCGCCCGGCCAAAGACAGAGGATTCGGAATGCCCCCAGGATGGCTGCCAGAGTCCACAGGAGGCTCCCAGGGACGTGCCAGCACACAGCCTCAGGATCCGCTCCATACCCTAATGAGGAGCATGGAGTCGCTGTCCAGGGTTATGGACCAAGTACGCAGAGGAGGCGAGGAAACCGCTAGAAGGTTGCAGGCTCTGGAGTCCAAGGTTCAAGGAAGAAGCGGATCGATCTCCCAGGAACCGGCTACGGAAGGGCAGTCCCAGAAGCGAGATTCCTCAGGAACTGGTGACTCAGCTTGATCTCGGAGGAGTCACCCCAACATCCTCGGCATTCCAGGACCTTGGGGCCATTGCCATCGACACCTCCCTAAGCCTCAGCAGCCAGCAACCAAGTCCAGGTAACTTCGTGTCCAGCAACTTGTACGGAACTAACATCCCCTTCTTGACAGGAACTCCAGAGCAAAACTTGGACGGAGTGGCTACCGGATCAGTTGTGACTGCAGCGCCATTGTTCGCGGACCCAGTACACCACGATGCTGGGGCCCTGGCAGGAATAGGGTTCAACCGCGCCGTAGAGCAGCAGTTGCAGGAGCTGAGGAGCATGATCACCAAGATCCCAGGGGTGCCCAGGCCGCTGGAGAGCGGCGATGGGCGATTCTGACGCTGACTCACCTTTTGTGGACGGCATTTCACACACTCATGTTCCAAAGGGTTTCAGCCTCCTACCATGACGTTGTACGATGGGACCTCGGATCCTCAGGACCACGTGAACCAGTACAAGCAGAAGATGATGGTGGTCACGCGGCGGGGCCTTAAAGAAGCTTGCATGTGCAAGGGCTTTGGCTCCACCTCACGCGGAGCGACCACGGAATGGTTCGTCGGCCTCCCAAATCGGTCCATCACCTCATTTACCGGACTGGTCAACGCCTTTGGTCGTGATTCGCCGCCAGAAGCTTTGAGAAGCGGTACCGGCGACTGCATCTGCTGGTGCGTAAGTCCGAGAAACAACGAGGGAGTTCCTCAACCGCTTTAACAAGGAAAAGATCTCCATCCCACGCTGTGACGTCGCAACCGCCATAGAAGCCCTCCGCCAAGGGCTCAGAGAAGACTCAGACCTCTACAGGGACCTGACAAAGTATCCATGCTCAACTTTCGAGGATGCTCAGGCGAAAGCACTGGCAGCTATCAGGCTCGAGGAAGATGCAGCATCCAGGAAGAGGACCCACAGCAGCTCACCCAGGAAGATCACTAGCGACCGCAGGAACGAGAGATCCAGGCCATACCAAAAGCCTACGGTCAACAAAGTTTCAGGGGCCGTGGATTGGAGGAACCGTCAGGATCTCCCACCAAAGGTAAGTGAGTACAAATTTACTACTGATATTGATGGGCTGCTCAAACACTTGCAGGACCTAGGAGACAGAGTCAGATGGCCACGAAAGAGCCCTGCCAACGGGGATTCCAGCAGGAAAGACGCGAGCAGGAGATGTGAATTCCACGACGACATCGGCCACAACACCGAGGACTGCGTAGCTCTGAGGAGGGAGTTAAAGTACCTCCAAGATAGGGGGCACCTCGACCACATCCTGCCGAGAGCCTCCAGGTCCAGCAAGGTGGGGTCCACGGAGCAGGTTCTGCCGTCGCCGCCGTCGCTGTACACAAAGATCGTGAACGTAATAACAGGAGGGTCGGAGCTGTGTGGATTGTCCTACTCAGCAGCCAAGAGGCGAGCCCGAGCGAAGCGGAGAAAGGCCAAGATCTCACCAGGGTGGCCCACCACAACTTGCCAACCGTGACGTTTGACGAACAGGACGCAGAAAACACACCTGAGGAACACCATGATGCCCTGATCATCACCTTGTCCATAGGGAACTGTCTGGTGAAGAGGATCCTGGTAGATACGGGAAGCTCAGTCAACTTGCTCATGCTGAACTCGCTGAGGGACATGGGCTTCAGCGAGAAAGATCTGGTGAAGAAGCAGGTTCCTCTGGTGGGCTTCAGCGGCGAGACAGCACATTCAATGGGGGAGATCACCATCCCAACCTTCGCAGGGGGCCTCAACAAGCAGGTAAAGTATTTGGTTATCGATTGCCAGTCATCTTACAACGTAATTATTGGCAGGCCCTGGATCCACGAAATGAGAGCGGTACCTTCAACGTACCATCAATGCGTCAAATTCCCAACACCCTGGGGGGTGCAAGAAATCCGTGGCGATCAGGAGGCTGCGAGGGATTGCTACAAGGATGCGCTGAAACCGACCGCGGTGCCCCCGGAAGCATAGCAATTACAGAGAAAGCGCGCTGAGGAGATGTACCAGGAGCCAGAGCAGCCGGATCTGGACCAGGTGAACCTTGACGCGCAGCACCCAGAACGCACGGTCCTGATAGGGTCAGACTGCACAGGTGATATCCGAACTAAACTAGTCAATTTGCTTAGAGCTAACGTGGATTGCTTCGCTTGGTCCCACGAAGATATGGTAGGGATAGACCCAAGCGTCATAACGCACCAGCTCAATGTGGACCCTGGATACACCCCGGTCCAGCAGAGGAGGCGCAAGTGTGCTCCAGAGCGCCACCAGATAATCAATCAGGAGGTGGAAAACCTGCTGAACGCCGGGAAAATCAGGGAGGTTAACTACCCTGAGTGGCTCTCAAACGTGGTGGTAGTGCCGAAGAAGAACGGAAAATGGAGAGTGTGCATAGACTTCACGGATCTGAACAAAGCATGTCCCAAGGACCCATTTCCTTTGCCCCACATAGACGCAATGGTGGGACGCCATTCTGTTGGACCACGAGATGTTGGCGTTCTGGGCGCTGGAGCGGGTATAACCAGCATCGACGCATCCCAAGGACCAGAGAAGACAAATTTTCAGATCGAGAGAGGTATATATTGCTATAATGTTATGCCCTTTGGTCTGAAAAACGCAGGTTCCACCTACCAAAGGCTGGTGAACATGATGTTCAAAGACTTAATTGGGAAAACAATGGAAGTATACATAGACGACATGGTGGTCAAGTCCCTGAAGGCAGAACAACACGCTGAGGACCTGGCAGAAACTTTCGGGACCCTGAGGAAGTATCAGATGAAGCTCAACCCCCAGAAATGCACCTTCGGGGTTTCCTCTGGGAAATTCTTAGGATACATTGTAACGCAAAGGGGGATAGAGGCAAGTGTGGAGCAAATCAGGGCCCTGCTAACAGGAAGGGTGGCAGCTCTCAGCAGGTTTATATCTCGGTCCTCAGAAAGGTGCAAACTGTTCTATGACCTGCTGAGGAAGAGCCAAAGATTTGAGTGGACTCCAGACCACGAGGCAGCCTTCCAGGAGCTGAAAAAGTACCTGGCAGCGCCACCGCTCCTGGTGAAGCCAGGACCGGAGGAGCCGTTGTACTTGTACCTGTCTGTAACAGAGGTGGCTGTGAGTGCCGTGCTGGTCAGGGAGCATGAAGGGACCCAGCAGCCGATCTACTACGTGAGCAAGTCTCTGCTCCCAGCAGAGACCAGGTACACTGAACTCAAAAAACTTGTCCTTGCATTAGTCACCGCCTCCTATAAGTTGCGTCCTTATTTTGAATCCCATATTATTACTGTGGTCACTAATTTTCCCATCAAGAGTGTCTTGCGAAAGCCTGAGCTTTCAGGAAGAATGGTGAAGTGGTCGGTGCACCTGAGTGGATATGACCTAAAGTACGAGCCCAGGAAAGCTATAAAGTCACAGGCCCTTGCAGATTTCATTTCCGAGTTCAGCCCAGCTCAGCAACCCGGAGTACAGGAGGAGGCCCTGGGCTTGGAATCTGAAGGACGAACAGGGTCCTGGAAGCTGCACGTAGATGGAGCCTCCAACATGAGAGGTACTGGAGTGGGTTTGGTGCTACGATCCCCGAAAGGAGACTCGATTGTGCAGGCAGTACGGTGCGAATTTCGAGCGACAAACAATGAAGCGGAATACGAGGCCTTGATACTAGGGCTGAAATTGGCAAAGGACATGAAGATCCGAAATTTGGAGGTGTTTAGTGATTCACAACTCATCGTGAACCATATGAACGGCACGTATGTAGCAAGGGATTCCAAAATGGTAGCATACCTCAAGGTCGCAAAAGAATTGGAAGCGGAGTTCGACAACATCCAGATAGCTCAAGTACCCAGGGACCAGAATGTGGAAGCTGACGCCCTAGCCTCGCTGGGGGCAACTTTCAAACCAGAAGAGATATCCAATGTGCCTATAGTACACATTCTGAGCCCTGCGATTGGAATTGAGCTGACCCTACCTGAGGAGGGGAAGGACTCTTACACGGACCAATGTTGGACGTGGCTTAAGGAAGCAGGAGGAATTCACAGTGCAGAGGTGCAACAGCTCGGACTAGATTGGAGGAAGCCATACGTAGATTGGTTGCAGGAAGAAAAGTTGCCAGAAGACAGAGGGGAAGCCAGGAGCCTGAGGATGAAAGCGTCACGGTTTGTCCTCATCGATGGGGTCCTCTTCAGGAAGTCACTCGCAGGGCCCTACTTGCGGTGTTTGGGAGAACAGGAGGCTTCGGCTGTATTGTATGAAATCCACAGTGGCGACTGCGGAAATCATACAGGGGGCAGGAGCCTAGCCAACAAGGCGTTGCGTCAGGGTTATTATCGGCCCACTATGAGAAAGGATGCCGTGGAATACACCAAGAAGTGTGACGCCTGTCAGCGTCATGCGCCAGTGAAGCACCAACCTGGGGAGCCCCTCCACCCTATCGTCTCCCCCTGGCCCTTCATGAAGTGGGGGATGGATATTGTGGGACCGCTGCCCAGGGCTCCAGGAAACAGGTTGTACATGCTAGCAATGACGGATTATTTTTCCAAGTGGATCGAAGCTGAGGCGTATGCACAGGTGACTGAGCAGCAGGTAATTTCGTTCATTAAGCGCAACATTATTTGCAGGTTTGGAATTCCTTCGGAGATAATATGCGACAACGGGACCCAGTTTATATCCGGGAAAACACAAGGCTTCTGCGGCATATACAACATTACCCTGAGGAAGTCAGCACCCAGGTACCCTCAATCCAATGGGCAAGCAGAATCCAGCAACAAGATAGTGATGGACAACCTCAAGAAGAAGTTGGAGGAGATTGGGGGCAAGTGGGCTGATGAGCTCCCTTTGGTGTCAGAGGCGCACAGGACTACTCCTAAGGTGGCCACGGGCCAGACACCGTTCAGCCTGGTGTTTGGCGCTGAGGCCGTAATCCCGTCAGAGGTCAGGGTCCCCACGCTAAGATACGGGTGCCAAACGGAAGAGAGAAACCAGACTGCTATGACCAGCGCCCTGGACACGATAGATGAACTCAGGGAAAGCGCTAGGATCAGGTTAGCGTCCTACCAGCAAGCGGTTGCCAAAAGCTACAGCAGGAGAGTGCGAATCAGGACCCTGCAGGTGGGGGATCTGGTCCTCAGGAAGGTTTTCCAGAACACCAAGAACCGGCCGAGGAAGTTCGCCACAATCGAAGGCCCTTACCAGGTCGAGAGTGTTGTAGGAAGAGGAGCTTACAGGCTAATGACCATGGAAGGAGAAATTATCCACAATCCATGGAACATCCTTCATCTCAAAAAATATTACATTTAAGGGGCGCTCAGGGCCCCAGGGACTTCGAGGCTCCCAAAGAATAAAAGGGCGCTCAGGGCCCCAGGGACTTCAAGGCTCCCAGCATCGCCACCCAAGATCCTTTTGCCCCGCCTGATTTTCGAAAGCCTGCCTTAAAAAGCAGTTGTTTACCTGTAAACTCGTTTCAAACTATTGTAAGCATATATAATTTATGAGAAAGTTTCTTTGAAAAGTTATTTCCTTCGTCGCTTCAAAAAAGTACTTTGCGAGTCTTCTAAAACTATTTCTATCTTTGAAATGTTAGGGCAAAAGAGAGGCCTGCTTGGCCCCTACACTTATCCTCCTTAGAGAGGACTCCGTGCGCGTGGCGATAAGGGATAAACATGACCCCACTTGGACATCTCAGATTCCAGAACCACCGAAGTCACCACTACAAGGCTCGGCGTTGGGGATAAACATGACCCCACTTGGACATCAAGACTCCAGGCCGGCACTAAGTCGACTCTAAAAGCATGCATACAAAACAAACGCGCGCGCTACAAACGAACGTAAGTGAAAACATGGTTGGCCACCATGCTTTTTTCGATCACCATAATGCAAGGTCCCACGCAGCGAGGGACCCTGAGCATATTTGTCAAAACAAAAAGTTTAATTACAAGCGTCCTCAAAGGCACGCTACCCCAAAATAACAGTTTTAACCAAGTCTTAAACTAAGCAGATTAATTACATGATTGCAGGGATCTATTCTTGTTCCTCAGGCACTACGGTTGAGGCATCCAGAGTAGGAACTTCCTCAGCGGTAGTACCAACGCCCCCATCTCCAGCAGCTGTTCCAGTGGACCCCTCAGCGGCGGCGTCCTTCCCGGCGGCAGTACTTCCACCCCCGACCAGCTCATCCGCCTCCTCAGCGTGTCCACCTTCCTGATCAGCAGGTCGAGCGCGGCAGATCTTCATCGCCGAGTCCTCAAAACCCACCAGACACCGAGGTCGGGAGGCCGAGAACGCAGCATGGAAATCAGCTTCCTCCTGTTCCAGGTCAAAGGAAGAAGCGCCCTCAGTCTGAATCGCCTTAAGGCACTTAATCTTTGCGTCCCAAGCAGCGTAAACGGCCACCTTCGCAAGGGTCTTCTTTAATTGGTGCTCAGAAGCCCCAAGCTCGGAAATTCTGCCGTCCAACTTCCAGATGTCCTGCTCAGCGGCAGCCCGCAGCCTGTTCGCCTCTTGAGCCGCTGCCGAAGCCTCATCCCTCTCCTGCTCAGCAGTAGCCATCGACTTATTAGCTTTCTGAAGAGCCGCCAACGCTTCGTCCCTTTCTTTGGTCAGCGCGGACACCTCAGCCTTCAGCTTATCTGAACGGAAGAGCGCGTTGGCACTCGAAGCCTGAAGAGACTCGAACCTGTGGCGGAAATGCAGCGCCGACTGGAGGGTCTGCAAGCAAGCTCGCGTTACAAAAAAAAAAAAAAAAAAAAACGAGGAGTAAGGTAGGGATCGTACGTCAAAGGCAGACTCGCAAAGACCCCTGCCAACAGAGGTAGCTCCTTCGCCTTCCAAGACCTTCTTAGGGCCAGGAAGAAGGAACGAGTTTAGAATGGGCCACAGCGGAACCGAAGAGTCAAAACCAAACCCAGGGGGAAGGTTAATGGAAGGACCCTCCTCAGGAATCTCAATTGGGGCTTTGAAGGATCCAAAGTGACGCAAATGGCCAGGCGCAGACTTGTAGCAGAAAGCGGAAGGGGGCTTAGGGCTTTTGGCTTCTTTCTTCAGAGGCGGAGTCCTGGAGCTAGAGGCAGGTTGTTTCCTCTTCTTCGCACGCATTAGGGAGTCCAGCACGTCGGGGGCAGCGGATCCTGGGAACGGAGCGAAGTCAGGGAAAGCCAAGCAACGAAAGAATGGAAAAGCTAACAGGGGGAGTCAAGGGCTTACCAGATGCCATGGCAGGTTCAGGTGCTGGGATATGAGGAACAGCGAAGGATAGCTCCGGATAAGCACGTGACGCACGAGGGACCGACCACAGGCTCGTCAGAATGTCACTAGGAGGGGAGGTCGCCTTCGGATTCTTGAGCCCTGCAGGGGAAGACGGTTAAGGAAAGTAAGCGGAAAAGAAAACAGCGTGAGCACGGCAGAGGCAACCAGGTACCTTTGGTGTCACCCCACTTCTCCAACAGGTACTCGTGGCGAGGCTTAGGAGTCAACCTTCAGGAAGACGGCTTACGGAACCAACCGTCATCGGGCCGCCTGGTAGTGTCAATGAAGGCATTGTCACCATCGGATGCCCTCTTCGCCACCTGGCCGTAGCCGAGGGGGCGACAAGAGTACAACCTCGCCAGCTACTCCAGCCCTAGCTTGATACCAAGGCGCTCGCCCACCACGCTCACACCATACAGAACCCTCCAAGCTTGGGCGGAGAGTTGGGCGGGAGCAAGTGAGAACCAGAGGAGGAAGGCTTGGATCAAGCGAGGAAAAGGGAACCTCATGCCCAGAGAGAAAGGGTACTCGTAAAGAGTGATCCACCCCGACGAACAAATACAGCACATTCACCTAAACAGGGCATGAAGAATCCGCTGCCTCGCCCAAATTTCCGCCAGTGGATCTAAAGGCAGGAAGCTCATCCTCCGAAATCTCGGAGTCACAGGCGTGCTTATCATCTAAAATACCCGCAGAGGGGAAGGCGACAAGGGGAACTGGGCGTGTTTGGGAACGAGTAGCCATGGGGAAGACAAAAGAAAAGAGGGAAAAGCAAGTGGAGGTGGGAAGGTTACCTGGGGAATAAGGAGCGAGGGAAAGGAGGCGAGTAAAGAGAGAGGAAGAGATGGGAGGAGGAGCAGAAAGGATGAAAAGGGGGTTTTGGAGAGTGTATTTATAAGGGAAGTTGAAAAGTGGGGGCAATTAATGTGATGAGACCCTTCAAGTCATGTCATGATGTGGAGGGAAAATTCCCGCCCAAAACACATGCAATATGCGGGCGGAAATTTTGGGGGCAAATGTTGGGCCCAAATTCCGCAGCCCAGATTTGGCCCGTAAAGCACCAAGAAGAAAATCACCAGACCTGGACAGACTGGTCGTGGCCAGAGACAGACCTGGGAGGCCAGGCCCCTCAGGAGCCACACCAACGGAACTATACAAGATCAAAACGGACAATTGAGGCAAGTGCGAGAATAGGGGAGGCGTTACATAGAAGGAGCGAATCAAGGCAATTGAATAGGGGAGAATAACGGCTAGGAGAAGGGAGAAAAATCAGGAGGACTACAACTATAAAAGACAAGCTAGGGTTCAAGGAGAGGGCATTCAACTTTCAACCATTATCCTACAGCAAACTAAGCACTCCATTGACATTTCACAGCAAACATTTTACACTTTCTGCATACTTTGTACTAAATAACGTGCCCTCGCGCCTAGATCTTGTAATCCTCCTTTGAATAGTGGATAGTTGGTGGGACAAGAGCCTCCCCCCGCGGTCGTTTCCCACATCGGGTTTTCCGCGTAACCAAAAAACTCTCGTGTCTCGTTTATTACCTTTGTTGTGTTTCTTTTCGTTTCCATTCGCGATTCATAGTTTGGCATACATTTAGGTCGCTTTAACCCCAATCACATTAAATCGATACTTGGTAAATTTTTTGCCGAAACACCGACATACATGAAGTATATTTGAGTCTGTTTTATTTGTTTGCTCTGTTTCATTTACTCTTATTTATAAACTTTTATATTTTATAAAATGTATTATACTTTAAATTTTTTTTTTTAAATTTTAGTTATAAGATTAGTATCATAAAATTTATATTTTCAGATATGAAATGAATAAAAATTGTCAACTATAAATTATATTGAGGTCTCGTAAAACTTCTAACGATCCGTTCATTTGCAAGATACATTTCAATAAAATTAAATTTTATTTGAGTAATAGTAATTATTAAAGTAAAATGTAACTTTATAAATTTTAATAAAAGTAATTGAATCAAAGTTTTAGTTTGACAAGTATTTTAAACGTAAAACTTATAATATAAATTAATAAAATCGAGAAGGTTTAAATAGAAATATCTCAAGAAGGTTTATTCGATCGAAATTTTTCAGTCGCGTTTTCAACATAAGTGAATAGAAGTTAAATTATATAAATTTTAATTTAAGAATTTTGTTAAAATAATTAATTAGTATTAATAAAAACACGGGGTGTTACAGAGGATCATGATTTAGTCATGTATTTCACGGGTGGTTTAAGCAAGGATGACGCTCGAATGCTCCATGCGGCTAGTGGAGGAGGTATTGCTAATAAAAACCCGAATGATGTGATAGCGTTGATCACAGAGCTTGCTGAGAGCTCAAGAGACTTTGACAGGAAGACCCCACGACGAGGGGTCAATGCAGTTGGCTCAAGTAACGCTTTACTAGAGGAGAAGGTTGATAGCTTGGCGTCTTTAGTCAAGGACTTGGTCGTAGGTAAGAAATCGGTGATGGTTTGTGGCATTTGCTCTTCTGAGTCGCACTATAGTGAGAATTGCCCACAAATGAGGGAAGAATCACCTTATGAGGAGGTGAATGCTGCGGGTTATATGGAGCAAGGACAAAGGAAGTGGGACCCTTATTCCAATACTTTCAATGAGGGATGGAGGGCTAATCCGGCCTTTAGATGGGGAAATACTCAAGGAAACCCTTCTCACAATCAAGGGACCCATCATATGCTCAAGGGAACCAAGCCGGTCCACCACAAGGACAATTTATGCCTCGTCCTCAACACCCGCCTCCACACTCACAAGCTCCACCGCAACCAAATTCGAGTTCTTCTATGTCCACCGAGGACATGATCCGTGCCTTAACTATGAGCGTTACACAAAACCAACAGGAGACCAAGAATAGCATCCGAAATCTTGAGACCCAAATGAGTCAAATGGCTACTGCTATTAGCCGATTGGAAGCTAGAGATTCGACCGTGTTGCCTAGTCAAACGGTGACGAACCCGAAGAATGTGAGTGCCGTGTCTTTGCGAAATGGAAGGCAATTGGAAGAGGTAGAGAAGGTCAAGAGGAAGCCCAAGGACGCCAAGATCAATGAGGAGGAAGAAGAGATAGTAATCGTGGAAGGTGACCAAGCTACATTGAGCAAGGAGAAGGAGTCGGTTCTTTCACCTTCATTGCCCGTCGAGACTATCTTGTTTATTAATGATAAGAGGATTAAATGCGATTTTTAGACTATCTTGTTTATTTTGTTTCCGATGATTTAGAAGTGCGTGCCAAATTCGAGATATGCGGAAATAGAGAAACCCGAAAGAAGAATGTTGAAGCAAGGAGTGAAGCTTAGAAGAAGAAAACAAGAAGGCTCAATAGAGCCCTAAGTCGTGTATAAGGCTCTGCTGGAGCCTAATGTGGCTCTACTAAGGATGAGGAAGCTCTGCTGGAAGACACTACTGGAGCCTAATTTCGAATGGAAGGCTCTACTGGAGCCTGTGAAGGCTCTGCTGGGATTGCTGAGATTTACTGAAGGCTCTGCTGGGATTGCTGAGATTTACTGAAGGCTCTGCTGAGCCTACCAAGGCTCCAGTGAAGCTTATTTATCCGAATTTTGGATATTACTAAACTTACCTTATTTTATTTTTAGTTTTTGGAAAGCCTTCATATATAAGGTTTATTTTTCATTAGGTTTAGACATCTTATTATCTGATTATATCTTTTCCATCACTTTTATCATCATCTTTAGACCTAGTTTTAGTTTTCCTTTTCAAGTTTTTGGAGATTCAAGATTGAAACTTTTGGAGATTTTGTAACCGTCGGTCATGAGTAGCTAATCCTTTTATTCTCGGTTCAAGTGATTGAAATGGTTGGAATTTAATTGTGAGTTTGAAAGTTCTAGTCTTTATCCTTGATTATTGATTATTGCTCGGTTTGAATTATTATTTGCGTGATTGATTTGTGATTGCTAGGTGTACAACTAGTCGTCTGATTAATTGCGTAATTGTTAGTTTTGTTAGTTGAACGGGATACGTTGATTAGCTTAACACTGGTAACAACTAGGTTTAATTGTTGAACGGGATACGTTGATATTTATTCCTAGGAGCGATTTTCATAATGATGTATTGTATTTATATATTATTTTAGCCCCCTTTTCACTAGCGATTCGTTTATATTTAGCGCTTTTATTCGCTTTAAGCGATGTATTTCCTCCGAGATCTCTGGTTTTCTTTGTTTGGCTTTGTTTTGCAGGACATAGCCGATTATAGAAGGATTTGTGCTATTTGGGACGATATTCGGAGCTCGCCGGGTCGCTAGGTGAAGATTTTGTGCGTCGAAGTATGCTAAAGATGAGCACGAGCCAAGAAATGATGATTTAAACCCGTCCCGGGACTTAGGGATGACAAAAGAAGCTCATGTACTCATTCACGACTCCGTCCCTATGCTTTGGGACGAGAAAACAAGAAATAAAACTAAGTAAGAAAAGGAGCAAAAAGTGAATGGAAACTGTAACCCACGGGATGATATGCATCCCGGTCGGGATATTTGTGTCCCGGACGGGACGACCTGGTCCCGGACGGGACGGCCCTGTCTTTTGAGTTGCTCATTTTCTTCGGATGATATAATCCTTGTAAAAAGTTTTAGAACTAACGATGCTTTATTTTTCTGTTTTTATGCTTAATTTTAGGAGAGAACAAAAACTTGAATTCTACTTTGTAATTTGATTTCCTTACTTTCAATCTCAATCAAAATCATCGGTTTAGATTATCGTCTTGTCTAATTCATCATCCATTTCCGTCTCTTATAGTTTGGTAATCATCATCATCTTTCTCTTGCTATTATTTGATTTTGTTTTATTGTTCTCTGGTATGCGTTTTCATCGTTCAAATTGCTTTGTTTGTACTTTGATCATGAGTGAGTAGTCATCTTCCTAGGGTGACGGTAAGTTCGGTGTGCGTGTACTCATAGTGCTTCGGAATGATTGTGCTTATGCTAGGTTTTGTATGTTTATGCTTTGTTATGTTGAGATTATTGGCCATAATCTTTACCTCGTACTCCCAAACTTAAGAACGAAAGCCTAGTTTGAGGATTGACCGTAAGCATACAACGAAACCCTTGCTAGTAAGAGCGAGAGCACGCTAGTATAGTTCGAGGGAGACTAAAGCCGAGAGGACGAGTCAAACCCCTAACTAGCTTAGCATTCCTATTCCGAGTGTCACCTAAAATGCGCGTACCCGTAACGAGCCTAATCCCTAGACCTTTCCTATTAAGTTAAACCCTTTTACTTTCCGAGCCTTAGCCTTTAGCAATTACAACCAAAAACCCGAACCGACCAATCTAGAATCCATCCACCGATAACATACTTTATCAACCATCTCCCTGTGGAAATCGATCCCGACTACCCTATCTACCTAGTAGTGTGAGTGTCCGGTTATCTTTGATTAGGCGTTGCGACTTTAGCCTATCACATAACATCTAAAGTACAACTGGATTGTATGTGCTATTTGTTCCTTATCGATTCTCTTGTCATTAAAGCTGCTATCTGATTAAATCTTGGACGGGATACGTTGAGATTGTCTTTTGGTTAGGGTTAGTTAAGAACGGGATACGTTTTAATTAGCTAAACATAAGGAGGATTAGAATTGCATGATTCACGATAAGGTAGTCAAGAGTATGAACTGGAACTGGATAACCGTGATCGATTAACTCTAAACCGCGGATATTAACTTGAATTGAGATCCTTTTAAATATCTTATACTTCATTACTTTTATTCTCTGCATTTGCTTTAAGTACTCTAGTTTGATTAGTTCAGTAATTTAACAACCCCCCCCCCCCTCCCCCCTAGTTACTTTGTTACTTTATCTTTGCTTTTCATCTGCGCTTGGTTTGAATTCAGTTAGCCTTATTCCCTGTGGTTCGACCCCTTACTTCCGCTTTACTATTTGTTTAGTATTAGGATTTAAGTGTTATAAATTGTTAATTTGCGGCATACGACTTAGGACCGTCAAATTTTGGCGTCGTTGCCGGGGACTTTAGGCATTGATTGTTTTCATTGTTTTAGTGTAGGTGTATGCATAATACTCGTTCTACTAACCTGAACCTCGAGCCTTTTGACTCAGAGATTGAAAGAACACTTTTCAGGTTTAGGAGGAACACTAGTGGTCAAGTCGTCGTCGTGCAAGACCTTGAGGTAGACGAACCCCAATACGTTTCGGATCTTTCGGATTACTCAGACGAAAGCGACGAGATGGCCGCTCAAACGATTAAGGAACTTACAGCTCCGGACCTTCGACAACAACCATTATGCATCACAATCCCACCTCTTGCGGCGGGTGTGAACTTTGAGTTGAAGTCCGGGCTCATACATCTTTTGCCCGCATTCCATGGGTTGAACGGCGAGGATCCGAACAAGCATCTGTCGGATTTTCATATTGTCTGTTCCAGCATGAAACCTGCTGGAGTTACTGATGAGCAACTGAAGCTCAGGGCTTTCCCGTTCTCACTGAAGGACGCTGCGAGGGATTGGCTCTATTATTTACCCACGGGTAGCATTGATACGTGGATAAAGATGAAAAGGGCGTTTCTAGAGAAGTACTTTCCCGCCTCTCGTTCCTCACAATTGAAGAAAGAGATAAGCAACGCCGAACAACGAGACGGTGAAAGTATGTACGAGTATTGGGAACGTTTCAAGAAGCTATGTGGTACCTGTCCTTATCACGGGTACGAGGATCATGATTTAGTCATGTATTTCACGGGTGGTTTAAGCAAGGATGACGCTCGAATGCTCCATGCGGCTAGTGGAGGAGGTATTGCTAATAAAAACCCGAATGATGCGATAGCGTTGATCACAGAGCTTGCTGAGAGCTCAAGAGACTTTGACAGGAAGACCCCACGACGAGGGGTCAATGCAGTTGGCTCAAGTAACGCTTTACTAGAGGAGAAGGTTGATAGCTTGGCGTCTTTAGTCAAGGACTTGGTCGTAGGTAAGAAATCGGTGATGGTTTGTGGCATTTGCTCTTCTGAGTCGCACTATAGTGAGAATTGCCCACAAATGAGGGAAGAATCACCTTATGAGGAGGTGAATGCTGCGGGTTATATGGAGCAAGGACAAAGGAAGTGGGACCCTTATTCCAATACTTTCAATGAGGGATGGAGGGCTAATCCGGCCTTTAGATGGGGAAATACTCAAGGAAACCCTTCTCACAATCAAGGGAACCCATCATATGCTCAAGGGAACCAAGCCGGTCCACCACGAGGACAATTTATGCCTCGTCCTCAACACCCGCCTTCACACTCACAAGCTCCACCGCAACCAAATCCGAGTTCTTCTATGTCCACCGAGGACATGATCCGTGCCTTAACTATGAGCGTTACACAAAACCAACAGGAGACCAAGAATAGCATCCGAAATCTTGAGACCCAAATGAGTCAAATGGCTACTGCTATTAGCCGATTGGAAGCTAGAGATTCGACCGTGTTGCCTAGTCAAACGGTGACGAACCCGAAGAATGTGAGTGCCGTGTCTTTGCGAAATGGAAGGCAATTGGAAGAGGTAGAGAAGGTCAAGAGGAAGCCCAAGGACGCCAAGATCAATGAGGAGGAAGAAGAGATAGTAATCGTGGAAGGTGACCAAGCTACATTGAGCAAGGAGAAGGAGTCGGTTCTTTCACCTTCATTGCCCGTCGAGACGGAGGTACCTTTTCCCGATGCACTAAGGAGGAAGCATCACTTCGAGCACGACAAGGATATCTACGAGGTATTTCAAAAGTGCGAGGTAAACATTCCCCTTCTCAATCTTCTTAAGAGTATTCCTAAGTATGCTAAATTTCTGAAAGAGATTTGTACCCTTAAGAGAAAGAAAAGTGAACCTTAGGGTAAGGGGCCTAAGGGTAAAGTGAGTGAGTATGTTTCCGCGTTGTTTCAGAAAAAACTACCCCCCAAATGTAGTGACCCCGGGATGTTCTCTATTCCTTGCACTATTGGAGACCTTAAGTTTGGAGAGGCCATGCTAGATCTAGGGGCATCCATTAATGTCCTCCCCTACTCCGTGTATCAACGCCTTAAGCTTGGACCACTTAAGAAGACTAGCGTGGTGGTGCAGTTAGCCGATAGGTCAAATGTCTATCCTAAAGGGGTAGTGGAGAATGTCATTGTTCATGTGGATAAGTTAGTCTTCCCTGCCGACTTTTATGTTTTAGACATGCAAAGTGAGGTGAATGCTATCCCCGTGTTGTTAGGTAGACCGTTCTTGAAAACTGCAGGGACTAAGATTGATGTTCCTAAGGGGTCCCTCACTATGGAGTTTGATGGAGTGGTAGTTCGGTTCGAGATTAATAAACCATCTTCACATTCACCTGCAGTTCATTCATTGTGCGTTATAGACACTTCTACTAACCGTTCATTATCTAGATGCCGGGAGCCCCCACTTCCGAGCAAGGTGTCTAAAGTTTTGCAGGAATCTCTTACAGAGCAAAGAGTTGTCCTCTTATGGGACCGACGTGAGGATGCGGAGGCATCCAAGGACAAACCTAAAGCTTGGTTTGACAAGTTGATCAATCGGAAGGGGTCCGGTAGAAGGGCACTAATTGTCCACGTCAAATCTTGCGGTTCCTATACTCGTACTACTACTTGTAAGGTAAGGTAAGATTCTATCCTTGAACTTCAAGCGGGTGATTCATCACTCCGCGCTATGTCAAGCCAACGACATTAAACAAAGGCGCTTTCGGGAGGCAACCCGCGGTTTGTTGAAAAAAAAAAAAGAAAAAAAAGAAAAAGAAAAAAAATCATCGGAACATCCTTGAGCTCCGGTGGCGGAGTAGGCGTCATAAGTGGAGGACATGGTGGAAAGATCGTTGTGAGATCGTTGTGGACACCTTGTCTATGCAATCGAGTTAACTTGGTTTGGAGTAGGGAACTCACGCTACTACACATGAGCTAGGAGTTTGTATGGCTTTTGACGACATTATATGTGTAGTGCTCTCATGATATTTTTATTCGAGCGTGGGGGAGGAGGTGAGGAGTGTGGTTGCAATTTGTCTACTATATCCTTGTATGCTTGATGGTTGGGTGAAGTTTTGTGACGCGATTTATCTTGATGAGGTATGTTCGTCCTCCCTCTTTTTATAGTGTCCTTTGCAACATTGAGGACAATGTTTCATTCAAGCGTGGGGGAGGAGAATCGTTTCGATTGTATTGTATTGTAAAGTGTGCTTTTGTTTATGTTCAAAAAAAAAAAAAAAAAAAAAAAAAAAAAAAAAAAACTGAAAAAAAAAAAAAAAAAAGGAAAAAAAAAAAAAGACCAAAAATACGATAAAGTGGATCCCGGCTAGGTGACAACCCGAAAGGGCGCCTAGGCAAAAGTGGGATATGTGGCCGAGGGCGGAGTGAAACCCACAAGGGTGGGCGCTCCGAGTAAAAGGAAGAAACGAGTTGCGTGCCACGAGCGTAGAAGTGAGGTAAAGAGCTAGAGTGAAACCCGCAAGGGCGGGCACTCTAGGCAAAATGAGAGATTTAGGAAATAAAATGTGTTACTACTTCCAATTTTACCGGCGTGGCGACATAAGAAGGGTGACAAAGAAGGTCGGAAGGGTAGGTTAGTGGCTATGGTGAGGAGAAATCGCGGTGCACGGAGTCGTAAGCACTATCTCTTGCGATTGGGTTTGGATTTGTTGTACGGAGTAGAGGCGTATAGGAGCTCGCTTGTGTGGGTTGTATGTGTGTGTGACATTTGCCATTTGTCACTGGAGAACATTAGTAGCACAAGTGAGCGGGCTAGGTTGGAGAAATAAGGGGCGTAGCGAGTATCTTGTCATCATGTCTTCACTTACATGTCGTCGGTCGATGGGTATTTGGTTCCTAAATGTCGAGAGTTGTTAATATTTGATGTGAACTTGAGTGTGTAGTGGCTAATGCTAAGCCACTAGAGGGAGTAGGGAGTATTTTGTGAGATTTGCTTTGTGTTGATCCGCCATGTTTTGAACTAGTGTTGGTTTCGATATGTATTGTGTCATTCGAGTTTACTCGAGGACGAATAAAAGTTCAAGTGTGGGGGAATTTGATATGACGTAGTTAGTAGATGTTTAGTGGGCGATTTTAGGTGACTTTAAGACGATTAGGAAGGTGAATTACGTGGATTTTGGAGTAGTTTGGAGTTGTAATGATAAGAGGATTAAATGCGATTTTTAGACTATCTTGTTTATTTTGTTTCCGATGATTTAGAAGTGCGTGCCAAATTCGAGATATGCGGAAATAGAGAAACCCGAAAGAAGAATGTTGAAGCAAGGAGTGAAGCTTAGAAGAAGAAAACAAGAAGGCTCAATAGAGCCCTAAGTCGTGTATAAGGCTCTGCTGGAGCCTAATGTGGCTCTACTAAGGATGAGGAAGCTCTGCTGGAAGACACTACTGGAGCCTAATTTCGAATGGAAGGCTCTACTGGAGCCTGTGAAGGCTCTGCTGGGATTGCTGAGATTTACTGAAGGCTCTGCTGAGCCTACCAAGGCTCCAGTGAAGCTTATTTATCCAAATTTTGGATATTACTAAACTTACCTTATTTTATTTTTAGTTTTTGGAAAGCCTTCATATATAAGGTTTATTTTTCATTAGGTTTAGACATCTTATTATCTGATTATATCTTTTCCATCACTTTTATCATCATCTTTAGACCTAGTTTTAGTTTTCCTTTTCAAGTTTTTGGAGATTCAAGATTGAAACTTTTGGAGATTTTGTAACCGTCGGTCATGAGTAGCTAATCCTTTTATTCTCGGTTCAAGTGATTGAAATGGTTGGAATTTAATTGTGAGTTTGAAAGTTCTAGTCTTTATCCTTGATTATTGATTATTGCTCGGTTTGAATTATTATTTGCGTGATTGATTTGTGATTGCTAGGTGTACAACTAGTCGTCTGATTAATTGCGTAATTGTTAGTTTTGTTAGTTGAACGGGATACGTTGATTAGCTTAACACTGGTAACAACTAGGTTTAATTGTTGAACGGGATACGTTGATATTTATTCCTAGGAGCGATTTTCATAACATCTAAAGTACAACTGGATTGTATGTGCTATTTGTTCCTTATCGATTCTCTTGTCATTAAAGCTGCTATCTGATTAAATCTTGGACGGGATACGTTGAGATTGTCTTTTGGTTAGGGTTAGTTAAGAACGGATACGTTCAATTAGCTAAACATAAGGAGGATTAGAATTGCATGATTCACGATAAGGTAGTCAAGAGTATGAACTGGAACTGGATAACCGTGATCGATTAACTCTAAACCGCGGATATTAACTTGAATTGAGATCCTTTTAAATATCTTATACTTCATTACTTTTATTCTCTGCATTTGCTTTAAGTACTCTAGTTTGATTAGTTCAGTAATTCAACAACCCCCCGCTACTTTGTTACTTTATCTTTGCTTTTCATCTGCGCTTGGTTTGAATTCAGTTAGCCTTATTCCCTGTGGTTCGACCCCTTACTTCCGCTTTACTATTTGTTTAGTATTAGGATTTAAGTGTTATAAATTGTTAATTTGCGGCATACGACTTAGGACCGTCATTACCTCTGGGGAGGTGGTGGCGGTCCGCCGAAACCTTCATCGTGTTGCAGGGCCATGACGATTTTTGGTTTTGATCTGTTGTAGGTGCGCCTCTTTGGTGGTGGGCGAGGGTTTAGGTGGCGATCCTTAGTCCGTCGTGTATCCAGTATTTTTTTTTTTTTTTTTTTTTTTTTCAATGAGTGAACCTGACAAAGTTTCAAACCTTTAGTGATTCTAAAAGGGAAGAAAAGACTCAACGAAAAATCGCATTCATGACCAAAGAAAAGCAATAAATGTAAAAAGTGGGTGCATGACCTGACTCGTGTTTGTAGCTTTTGAAAAAGACACGGGAAGCTTTTGAGGTAGGGGCATATTGACACGTCCCTAATCTCGAGGTAGGAAAAATTTGTATGATCATAACCAGATTAACCCAGTTTAGCGGTATGTTGCTAGGGGTTTATCATTTTAGGTTATGATAAAAAGGATCAAACCGAAGTAGCGATAGGCTAGTCGATCTGAGCATGTTAAAATTTGGTAAAAGGCGATCACTTGTTCGCCTTTTATGTGTGACTCAGGAAATCAAATCAAAATGACGATAAGTCACTTGATTCAAAATTTAAATCAACGGGTTCGCATCTGAACGAGCCCGCGTTTTTGTTTTTGAGAGAAAAGTTCAATTTAAAATCGGGATGACTAATGAGTCACTCGACTTAGAGCTAATTCTAAAGTACAAAAGGTTAATTTCGTTTTAAAATATCCGAAATGAATTGACATTCTCGGGTTTTTGCTCTGTGAAATGTTTCGCAATAAATGTATTATGACGATACGTCGATGCATAATTCATTTACGCTTTGAAAAAGATCCGGGATATAGTGATTATCTCGGATCGGTTTTAAATGCAATGGCATATTATTTATCAAACTCAAATGACTATAGGTCAAATAGCTTTGACTCGTGTTTTAAAAGTATGACCTTTTTGAAAAAAGTTTGAAAAAGTATTTTCAAAATGGACGTATTTTAAATGTATAATGCCTAGGAAATGTTTTTGCATGCAATTATTTTGAAAGACGACTATAGTGAGGGTACTATAGCTTCACACTTGTACATATAAACACAGGTTTTTGGTTTATAGGGTAAGGTTCCCTCCGGCCATTCCCGCAACGTTTAGGTAGGGTTATCCGCAATATTGCACACTTCTTAGGCGTGAGTTCAATAGGGGCCCTAGAGCGTTCGAGTTTGACTGGTTACGATCGTTTGTACGGATGCCGTACTTGTAATCGTGGAGGGGTGAGAGATCGACGTGTCCAGAGTTATCTCACTTATGAAGCGAGCGTTACTAGGGGCCGTCCCTCAAAGGGTGTGGTTATGAATCAGGAGAATTCGACTTAACGTATTTTTGCCCAAATATCGAAAGCGTAAATGTTTTAAAAGTTTCAAGCTTCACTTCTTTATGTTTTTAAAATAAAAGAAAAACTAGTTTTTCAAAAATAATAAAAATCATGCTCGTCCCCAGCGGAGTCGCCAGCTGAAGGTACCGGGAAGGGAGAAACCTATCGACGCCCAGTGCGGGGGCGCCGGGTGCGGAATGCGCCTCGCAGGAAAAAGTGCGAAGTTTGTAAAAATGGGGGAGATCATTGCATGAATTTGTGACCAAAAAGAAAGATAAAAAATCCTTTTTGAAAATGTATTTTCGGAGTCGCCACCAAATATTAAAGGAATTTGGAACCTATTCAACACGTCTTGAAATACAAGACACGAGTGTCTCAGATTTCAAGGTGCGTCGATACCTATCTATCTGAGGTTTGAAACCAGAGAAGGGGTTCGGAGTGAGGTTACTTTTCGAAAGTTTTGACAAAATGTATTTTGAAAACAGTAATCAAAAAGCCTACGCAAAAGTAGTCTCTACTAATTTGAAAACATTTGCTTAATTTCGATATTTGGGCTAAAAGTCACGCTACGTACAAGTGCGAATAAGTATGACTCGATTAAAAATGCATAAATAATGTAAATCGTCAAAATAATGACTTTTGCTATAGGAAATGTACGTTCAAATAATAATTTATTGACTAAATTATTACCATAAACGTTATTTTCCGACCTCGTATTCTGACTCTTAAGATTTTGTGAAAAACCCTCAGTTTTGGCATGCTAAAAGACTAAATGAAACGGTACAATTTAGCGTCGGAACCGTGATTCTAGTCGTAATTTAATGCATGAATGAGGACTTGCATAATTATAAAAGTAACATCGGTTTGCTTTAGTGATATTGAGTCGTTATTTATGCGATATTGGCGAGGTTTAGACGGATTATGAATCCGACCGCTACAACCGACATTTAATACGGCTTCGCTAGTGCCAATATCGGGTTGGGGTTAATGTAACCCCTTTGTCCGAGTCTCAAACGTCGAAAAGGTAGGTAAAATGTTTACCTTTCGAAAATGCAAAGACGGTATTTTTGAGTGGATTTTAAGTGTATTTTTGTGAATAGTGTATGTGTTTTGAAAAACCGACCCTTAAGAATGAACATAAGGGGTATTATTTATAGAGGTTGGCTGGTTTGAAGGTGAACAAAATAAAAATCGCCTGTATACAGGCGTTTTTTATTTTGTTTGGGCTGGATTTTGTAGGAAAAACAAAAGGCTGCGGGTAGGAAACAAATATATAATCGCCTGTTGACAAAGCGTTAGTTTTTAATCGTCATCAACAGGCGATTTTATTTTTGTTTTGGTGGGCTGTTAAGCCGCCTTTGGTTTAAGTGACGTAGGATTGGGTGATGATTATGTTTTGTGAGGTGTTTAACGTGTTGGCTAAGTATAATTTGGGCCAATTAGTTTTGGTCCAAATTTTGGTTTTTGTGTTTCGGTTTTTGTCGTGTTTTTCGGTTTTGGCCTGAAATAAAATAATATTGAACTATATTATTTTGTGGTTTTATAGAGCCTAGTTTTGTGAAAATGTGACACGGGACGCACTTGGGCCGTTTTGAGTGTTGCGTTAGTGTGCGTTTTGGGTCGTTTTTGTGTATTTGGGCCGTTTTTGTGGCTAGTTGGGCTATTTTTGTGGGTCGTTTTGGTAAGACGTTCCTGCATTACGCTCGTGTTGTGCTAATAATGACTAAGAATGACATTCATTTTTATGATTATGCAAATTCAAATTAATACGCTAAAAATGACTAAATACGTTTTAGACACTTTCGTACCGTTTCGACTTACTTAAAAGCATGCATGAAAGTCCTTTTCGTCATCGGGTTTGTTTTTGGGGGGTGCGGATACGGGTATCTACACATACATATAAAAAATGCACTATGCAAACACACTAGCACGCGACCAAGCGCTCAAACCAAAGCATCAAGCATCCAAGCACCGGAGCGTAGGTTCAAGCACCAAAGCGCAAAGCATCCGAGCACTCAAACATGAGTTCAGGCACCCAAGCATGGGTTCAAGCACCAAAGCGTAAAGCATCCGAGCACTCAAAAATGAGTTCAAAGCATAAAGCAAACACCGAACGTGACCACTATCACAACTGAGCGCAAAGCAAGAAAAACGAAGAATTTTGGTGGAAATCGCACGAGAATCGATGTTTTGGAGGTAGAAAATCACACGAGTTGAATGAACCCTTCCTCGTTTTTTTTCGGCTACTTAAACGACGGTCTTGGCCAGCCCGCGAAACCGCATGGGTTCAAGCGGTCTCTTGTCCCTTATTTCACCTGTTTTTCTTCACTTTTGAGCCTAAATTTGGATTCCTAATTCATTTTGGCCCAAAACACGTTTCTTCTTATACACATACGCTTCCTGGGTTAAGACGTCACCTACAATCCGCCGCGCGCGTATTAACATTTAGTACGCGACACAAAAGTAGAAACACGACACTCTTACGAGTTTTGAAGGATTAACACTCCTACATTCCCCCACGGAGTTCAAAGCATTTTACATCCCTAGCGGATCATTACACTCTACATCCCCAGCGGATCACAACAATTTACATCCCTAGCGTATCACACTTTCCCTAGTGGGCCACTATTACACATGCACATTCCCAACGAAGCATCATTATTCCCCCATTCCACAATGAAAGGCGAATATATACAAAAGCAACTACCTAAGCACTCCCTAACGAGTCCAAGCACTTACAAAGCATGAGCATTTTACAAGCACACCTACAGAAACATCGGCAATTACAAGAATATCTGCATAAGCACCATACATCTACACATGCGCTACTCAGAGAGACCATACAATAACAACAACAAATACACACTCCCTGGCGGTCAAGTACTCCCCAGCGGATGCATACTAAGCATTTGCACTCCTCGGCGAGTCCAAGCAACAGCACAAGCACAGCAACGACAACCACATTTCGCAACAATAGCACTACGTAACAGCAGCAACAACAACAACAAGCACAACGATGACATTCAGCGGGCCGGCATGCCCTTACAATATGCAGGAACCGTCATGTCCTTAAACATGTTGTCCCGCCCCGAATTGCCCGGTTCGGAGTCTTCGTCTCACCCATGGACACATGCTCCGTTCCGCTGATAGTATCGAGACTGTGATGGTCCGGATACTGTCGTGTAGTTTGACTAGGCTTTAGTCCAAGCTCAGTCAAACTGGGGCTCTGTGGATACCTGTATCCGTACCCTCCCAAAACAAACCCTGTGACGTAATGGACTTTTTATTTGCATGCTTTAACACTGATTTAGACGGTACTAATTATGTCGAATTCTAATTAACTCGTTTAACAGTCAAAATGAGTCGAAATGTGTATGGCGCTTCAATAAATGTCCTTTGGTTCATTTAGAATCTAGCTTGATTCGTGTCTCGCTTCATCCGGCACGAGCTTCCACTTTGCAACTTAATTGGCTCTTTTACATTAATTAGGCTCAATTCAATTCTCCTAAATTCCTACATTTAGGCCCAGTAGCTAAAACCGCTATTTAGCATTTTCATTTGCACAATACGACCTCGCGAGTCTTCTAATTTCAAAATATACAACCAAGTGCACCCTTTTTTTTTACATTTTTCGGGTCTCGGCCCAAAAACCGAGCTCAGCTCGTTCTTGCCCCGCTTCCCTAGGCCCAGAGCTCCCACAAAATATCATGTATAGCTGCTAGAACATTATACATGGAATTCTTGAGGCACAAGCAAGAGATTAACAAAATATGTTAAACCGGATTTAGGAAATACGACATACTGCCCGACCCCTAAACCGCATAAGGCTTTGCGGTTTAAGGTCAAATCGCAATGGTCCTTGCGGTTTGGAAGGCATACCGCAGCCCCCTTTGCGGTTTGCCTACCTGGTGTTTTTCCGGGTTTTTCCTAATTTCGTCGTAATCTCTCCTATAAATACCCCTCAACCCCCAACACAATTCACATCATCAATTCAGAAGCTTTTTTACAGCATACACACACACTCGCAAAAGCCTCAAGCACCCAAGTCTTGAATTCTTCACACATCCCGTGTTGAATTCATCCCCTTTTGTTTAAGCGAAGCTCTGCTGGTTTTGAATCGAGACATGTATGTCTTGATCCTAATTTGGATTAAGGTCTTTTTCTTTGGTTTAGACTAACAAAGCGTCTATATTAGTGCCCAACTCGGCTTTGGTTCTTGAGTCCGTTTTTCATAATGCGGTCTTGCAAGTCGAATGCATTCCATTCGTAATATTCCTCGCCAAAGTCGCATAAGTACGCCCCCTTAAAATAAACCAAACGGACTTTATTTTAAGTTTATGCATTAACAATCCTCATCTGCATTAAATCAACTTAACAATGAATTCGACATTAACTGTACCGTTTTTGTTAACAAGTTTAACCATGCTTAACTGAGGGTTTTAAACAATATTTTCGCAAACAATATCACACTTGCACATAGCGAATTACTTTAAGCCAAATATCATCAATGGATTGTTCTTAGGCTAGTAGTGGCTATTTTCAAAATAGGTTTTTCTAAAAGGTTTTCATAAAACAAATTGAACTATTCTTTAGGAGAGTACCCTCACCCCGAATCCAATCTGGTTTCATAAACCTACATCTAGGGCTGTCGACGTGCTCCGAAATCTAGGGCGTGTTCTACAGCTTAAGACGTGTTTTCTGGTTCCTAGTTACCGCGTTAATTAGGTGGCGACTCCCAACTTGTTTTAAAGGTTTTTCTAACGTAATCTTTTTAACTTTAAATGCCCTTAAGCAAGACGTCGAGTGGGCTCCGCATCCCGGGTTCCACAAGGAGCCGTCCAAGCATGTTGGTCGTTAACTCTCCTACGGCGATTGTTCTATTCTCACGCATGAGCTGTCCAGAAACGTTGGCCGTGGACTCTCCCACGGTGATTGTTCTATTCCCACGCAGGAGATGTCCAGGCACGTTGGCCATGGATTATCCCACGGTGATTGTTCAATTCCTACGCAGAAGCCGCCAGGTACGTTGGCCCTGGACTCTCTACGGTGATTGTTCTATTCTCACGCAGGAGCCGTCTAGGCACGTTGGCCATGGACCCTCCTACAGTTGGAGCCACCTAGGCGGAGGCCATAGGTGGTCTTACACAATTTGATTGTTCAATTCCCACGCGAGAGTGCCATACTGTGGCCTCCTACGGTCGGTGCCACCTGGGCAGAGGTCGTTGGTGGTCTTACCCAATTGGTGTTATTTTATTCCCGCGCAGAAGCGCCATCATGCGGCCTCCTACGGTCGGTGCCACCTAGGCAGAGGTCACAGGTGGTCTTACCCAATCGTTGTTATTTTATTCCCACACAGGAGCGCTATCATGTGGCCTCCTATGGTCGGAGCCACCTAGACGGAGGCCGTAGGTGGTCTTACCCAATTTCTTTCTCTCTTATACAGCTGTTTCTAGGAGCGTTTTTGCCCCCATTCCTGCCAAGGTGTTAATAAAAATTTCAAAAAATTCTACATTTTTGAATCAAATAATCATGATTCAACGGCCTTGGGGTAGTCCCCCCCCCCCCCCCCCCTCCTTGCCTTCTGGCCAGCTTTTGTGTGATGCAATTCTAAACAAAAGTTGGGCAAAGACTTATCATTGCAAGTAAATTAATGGTGTGGTGTCAAAAGCCTAAGCACTCGCATTTATACGTAATATTTCATAAAGTGTCTGCATTTCAATGAGAGGGGAGCTCGTACCCATCCATATTGGTGAGTATGTATGTCCCTGGCCGCTTGATCTCAGTTATTCTATAAGGTCCTTCCCAGGTTGCAGACAGCTTGCTGTGGATGTTGCCCTTGCCTGTTGCGCTTGCTTTCCGTAATATAAGGTCTCCTAGCTCGAAGTCTCTGTGGTTGACGGGGCCTTTATACATTCACCGCATCCTGTTTTGATCCACTGTTAGGTTCAACCTTGCTTGATCTCTAATTTCATCCAAAAAATCTTAGGATTCTCTTCTTACTTCAGCGATGCTTGTCGCGTCATACACTTCGGCCCCAGGACTGGAGAGGTGAGCCATTGGTAGCAGAGCCTCTGTGCCGTACACCAAGTTAAAGGGTGTATGGCCGGTTGAATCATCCGTCGTTCTGATCGACCAAATAACGTTGGGTAACTCGTCAGCCCAGGCACCCTTTAAATCTTCCAACCTCTTCTTCATGCCATTCAGCATTTGTTTATTAGCAGCCTCTGCTTATCCGTTACTCTAGTGATGGATGACCGATGAATATACAACCACAGTACCATTTTGTCTTAACCAATCCTTCAGAGTGTTGTTGTCAAACTGTCGGCCGTGGTCGAAAACGAGGAATTTTGGTACACCAAACCTGGTGATGATATTTCTCCAGATGACTTTCCTTACAACAGGTTTAGTGATGTTAGGAACGGCCTCGACTTCGATCCACTTAGTGAAATAATCAACTGCTGCTACCACATACTTTCTACCCCCGTCGCCATTGTGAAAGGTCCTAAGATCTCCATCCCCCCGTGGTCAAAGGGGATGGGACTCAGGACCGTCCGTAGGTCTCGTGCGGGCAAATGTATGTCAGGGCCGAGGATCTAACAATTACGGCACCACCTAGTGAGTTTCTTCGCATCCTTAATCATAGTCGGCCGGAAATATCCAGCTGTGAGCGCTTTTTGGGCTAGATTCCGCCCGCCTAAGTGGTGACCGAAGGCGCCAGAGTGAATGTCATTAAGTATAAAATCGGCCTTGCTTCGTCCCATACATTTCAGGAGTGGTTCCGTGAAGGATCTTCGATATAGTTCCCCATGCTGGAGGACAAAATGAGGGGCAATTCGTTTCAATTTGGTCGCCTCGGCCCTGTCCTCTGATAGTTCTCCTGTCATTTTATACTTAAGGATAGGCCGCATCCAGCCATTATCCTAAGTTATTGCATTAACCGATAGTCTCCCTTTTGCCTTCGAATGTCCACCGTTACCCTTTTTGCCTAGTTGTCGACCATCGCGCTTGCTAGCTTGACAAGTGCATCGACTTTATTTTTTCAGACCGCGGAATGTGTTGAACCTCGAAATATTTCAGACTTGTTGTTAACTCCTTATCCTTTTGGAGATATTGGGTCATGTCTTCGTCTCTTGCCTCATACTCCCCTCTTTGCTGGCTAGCTACCAGTTGTGAGTTAGTTCTCAATACCAACCTTTCTGCCCCCATTGTCACCGTAAGATTGAGTCCGGCCAGGATGGCTTCATACTCTGCTTCGTTGTTTGTGCTGGGAAAGCAAACTTCAACGCATGCTTAAACTCGTGCCCTTCAGACTATAACACCACCGGCTCCGGAACCGTGAATAGTAGCAGAGCTGTCCGTGTACACTTGCCAAACACCATCCGGTTATTGCCTCCTAGCCGGGTGAGTAAATTCGGCTAGGAAGTCGGCCAAAGCTTGGGCTTTAATGGCCGTACGGCCTGCGTAGCGATTACTGAAGCGTGATAGCTCAATTGCCCACTTGAGGAGCCACCCAAACTTTTCAAACTTTTCAAGGGCTTTCTCAAGTAGTGGCTGATATGTCCTTACTTTAACATGGTGTGCGTCAAAATACGATCTCAGCTTACGAGTAGCCAAGACGACGGGTCGACGGCGTAGGCCGCCTTTTCAATCAAAGGATAATTTCTCTCAGATTATCCGGGTGCACGGCTGATAAAATAGATCGGTTGTTGTTGCTTACTGTCCTTTCGTAATATCACCGCTGACACCGTATCAGTAGTCACAGCGATGTAGAGGACGAGAGTCTCTCCGGTATCTGGTCGTGCCAGCGTAGATAGCGTGGTGAGGTGGCACTGGAGCTGCTCAAATGCTTCTTGTTCTGCCCCCCACTCAAACTTCTTGTTTCCTTTCAACATTTGGAAGAAAGGTGTCGACTTATCGGCCGACCGAAATATGAATCTTGATAAGGCGGTCATCCTCTTCGTCAGAATCTGGATGTCTTTAATGTTCCGTGCAGCTGAGAGGTCAAGAATGGCCTTCACTTTCTCAGGATTGGCATCAATCCTTCTTGAACTAACCAGGTAACCGAGGAATTTCCCGTTGACCCCAAGAGTACACTTCTTTGGATTGAGCTTCATATTGTATTCTCTTAGAATTGAAGGTTTCTTTGAGATCCTCCAAATGTTGCTCATCCGACCGACTCTTCACAATCGCGCCGTCAACATACACCTCCATGTTCCGCCCCTTTTACTTTGAGAACACCGCATCAACCAATTGCTGATACGTTGCTCCTACGTTCTTAAGTCCGAACGACATCTTTCAATACATGAAAACTCTGTGACTGGTGATGAAGGCACACCGCTACCAATCTTCCTCCCACTGATACACCTGATGGTACCCCGAGAATGCATTAACAAAACTAAAAGTAGAATGGTCGTTGGTCGAATCAACCAGCTGGTGTATTCTCGGCAACGGATAGCAATCCTTCGGGCAGGCCTTGTTAAGATTTGTGAAATCCACACACATTCTCCAGGCACCCGATGCTTTCTTCACCATTACTACGTTGGCAAGCCACTCTGGTAGTCGCATTTTTCGATGAACTTCGCCTCTAGTAGCTTGGTGATCTTTTCAAGAATGGTTGTGTCCTTTTCGACGCTCATCGGCCTCAGTCTCTGCTTTACCGGCTTGAAGCTGGGATTGACGTTTAAACGATTGACAATAACAGCAGGGACAATAACCGGCATCCAACGGCCGAGTAAGCCAATACATCCTTATTCTACTCAAGGATGCTTATCAGCTGTGAAACCAGGTTCTAGATCAGCTCCGATGACAACCGCCCAGTTTGGGGACAACACTATCTCTTTAGTTTCGCTGTCTGGTCCCGAGCTGACGTTCAACTCTCTCTTCCCTTCTTCCTATTTTGACGTCGGTGGCCGTACTTCCGCCACCGACTTGTTTTTTGCTTTTTGAGCAGACATGGAATGGCCGTACTCAACAGAGCTCCATCTTCTAGCACGGGAAACTCACCATTTGAAGTGGTCTATGGGGCTAATCCACTCATGCCTACGGATCTAGCACCCATTAAGGGAAAGGAGGTGAGCTATGATGCCGAGAAGCGGGTTGAATTCATGACAAACATCCACAATCAAGTCAAGAAGCAAATTGAGAAAACAAATGAAACCTACAAGGCTAGATCAAGGAACACCAAGCAAACCAAGGATTTCGAACCAGGGGATTTGGTATGGTTGCAATTGAGGAAGTAAAGATTTCCGGCCAACAGATAGAACAAACTCATGCCAAGAGCCGAGGGGCCATTTGAAATACTTGAGAAAGTTGGTCCTAACGCTTACAAGGTTGATCTACCGGGAGAGTATGGAGTCCATGGCACATTCAACATTGGAGATCTTAGTCCATATCATGAAGACTTGGAGGATGATGTGGGAGAGGATTTGAGGGCAAATCATTTTCAAGCCGGAGATATTACAACGGGATTTGAAGTTCCACAACCCATTGACTTAGGACCCACCTCTAATTTGAGGTCCAAGGCTCACCCTAATATCTCCTAAAATAATCACAAGAAAACATAAGGGGAACGTCAAGTAAAACAGCCAAAAATCCAAATGGCTCTCCTTCCTTCTCAAGTCGTTATCACAAGATGTCATTGTCCTACTTTTTGCTTTATTGTTTTTGGCTTTTGTAATCAGCTTATTTAGTTGTTTTGGACCGTCCCACCTTGCCTCCCAAGGCCATCATCTTGACCCTTGGATGTCATCCTAAATGCAAGTTGAGGATATAGTCTCAAGTCCTTTTCTACCTTTATGCTGTATTGTTTTTTCTCTGAAAATGTAAGGCCAAATGAGCCGTTATTTTGGCTGATTTTTCGGACCATTCTTAGCCCTTAGATTATGAATAAATGTATGGTCAAGATGTAAAGCTTTGGCCTATATAAGCCAAGCTAATACATTGTAAGAAATCAGATTTGCTTTGAATGAAATTGAAGGAGTTTTACTCTTGTCTCTTGGCTTAGTGCAAGAGCTGGTTTTAGGGTGGTTTAGTGGCTTTGTGCTTAAACCCCCGACCCCTAATCCTTGGCTTAGTGCTTGGGATAGGTTATCTTTTATTGTTATCAAAAAAAAAAAAAAAAATCACACAAAAACAGCCACAGCTAACGAGTCATTCACCTATTCCTAAACCGATATTTTATTGAGTCTTTGAGTGAACTTTTGAGCCTTGAAGTTTCACTCCAAAACACCTCTTTGTAAAGGAGGTTGGTGCATGCTTTCGTATCAATCATGCATCTGTGGACAAGGTGGTGGCTGATGTCCAAGGCTACTACTAGCGGACCACTTTGGGGGTAGGTGACGCGCTCGTAGTCCTCTTTGCTTATGGACAGCGTAGGCACCATCGGCGGCTCCTTGCAACTTGCCGAGTAGATTTCAGGATGAGTTTTTTTTTCCTTCTGTCGGCCTTACGTTTTCTACTCGACAAGACTGACTCCTCTGTTCCTGCGATCATATGGATTTCTCCAACCCTCTGCTTATTTCTCCTACGGTCGCCCTGATCCTTGTCTTTGTCTTCCATGTTTTTCTTGCTAGTGGTGTACTGGTGTACGTGCCCTTGTTGTATCAGACGCTCGATTTCGTTCTTTAGAGACCAGCAATCTTCGGTGCTGTGCCCCAGGACTTTGTGATATTTGCAATACTTGTCTTTGTTTCCTCTAGTTGCCACCGGCTTCGACGTTGCAAACTTTGTCACATTTTTTTGCTAATTCAAAAATTTCGGCCCTCGGTATGTTAAGCGAAGTGCACTTGTCATACCACAGCATCCTCTCCTGCATTCCCCTATCACCGCCGCGGCCGGTGTAACCACTTTGCAGTCACTGGCTCCATTTTTCACGACTCCCACTCTCCTCTTCTTTCTTTTCTGATTTCTCCGGTCTCTTACTGAAGGTTTTCTAAAACTGCTCCTCTCTGATGAAACTCTCGGCCATCTCTCTAGCCTTTAGCAAGTCGGAGGGTGGATTTCTTATCAGAAGGCTCCTTAACTCCTCTTTCTTCAACCCGATCGTCAGTGCGTGGACTCCAATCTTCGGGTATAGGTCTCTAATCTGTTAGGACTCATAGTCAAACCTGATCGTAGAGTCCCTCAATTTCTCATTCTTGCCATGCATGACATTTAACAGCTCAGCAGCCATCTTCTCTCTCCGACAGTTTTTCGCGTATTGCTGCTTGAACAGATTGGTCATGTCTTCGTACCCAGTTATTAACCCCATAGGGAGATTGCGGAACCATGTCTGTGCAAGGCCCATCAAGGTAGTTGGGAATACCTTGCACCAAACATGATTTGTCGTGTCATACATCATCATATGGCTCTCGTAAGCAGCCAGATGTTCCTCCGGATCCATCTTGCCGCCATATTGCGCTGTTAGCATCTTTATTTTTGGTAGCAGACACTCTAGCACGGAGGGTGCTAGCGGGGACTTTATCGCAACTTGTCCCCCTTTTTGCGCATTTCGTCTCGGTCTCTCGAACCTGGATATCTCCTAGACCGACCCCTCGGGCCTGTAAGTGGAGCCGGCCTCAGTCGAATCTTGTACTCCCCTACCCTCGGCTGTGTGTGGTGGGTGCTTTCACCTTCAAAGAGATTTCTAGGGGTGACTAATGCTAGGGACGGCTTCATGTGTGCTTTCCGACTCCTCTATTCGTGGAGGCAGCCCTGCATAATCCTTCTGTAACACCCCGGCCCCAACTAACCAAAGGCCGAAATGTTATTCACGGTAGCTCGCCAGGTTGCGTACATCGCCCACAGACCAACACGGGCCCTTTCCAGCGCACTTTGTCCTCACTCGTGCGCATCCTGAGAACTTCCCAGGTGATACTTGTTATTTATATACGTTTTACGCCCCCGGTTCAGTCGCATTTAGCTTAGATTTACTCGTGATTATTGCCAATTTATGAGCTATTTGTTATATTTCTCGATACTGCTGCCTTTTATTTACATTTTGCAGGTTTTGGTGGTTTTGAGCCAAAACCCGAGACATTTGGAGCATTACGAGAATCGAGACTACGTGACCAAGCCCAAGCGCGAACAGGAGCTCGAGAATACGAACCCGAGGGCCAAAAGACATAAGAAGGCCACGAATATCAAAGGCCTACGTATAAACTAAGGCCCAAAAACAAGAGTATGAAGTGAAATAGGCTAAGTTGAATAGAAGCAGAGCCGGCCCAACTTAATGGGTCAAAGCCGGCTACCAGGCCATTGCCGGCCGGCCACCAGGTACACGGCCACCGGTGCATATTTTCCATTTGATTTTGATTTAATTCGTGATTTAATATTTGGAAACTATATAAAGGAGTTTAGGTCGGATATTTTGGGGTTACGCTTTATTTTTACATTCAAAACCTTAGGTTAGCTTTTAGTTTTCTTTACAGCTTTATTTTCAAGATTGGTTTAGTGTTCAATTTTATTACTTTGCAACTTCAGGATTCCTTCCAGGTTTTATTTTATTGCAATTACTCTTATTCATCATGTTTAGTCTATTTGATTTAATTGGTATTGCCTTTAATATGTCTAGCTAATTTCCCAATTAGGGTTTAGGGGAATTTGTGACAATTGGTTCAGGAACATGTTTTAGGATTAAAATGGTTGAATAAATTGTGTACTTGATTTCTTTCTACGCGTTTTATTATCAATTGAATTTAGGGACGCCTTGATTGAATTGAACTTAGGTTGTTTCAGTTTAAGATCGAAAGCCTAATTGAAACTAGACTTGCGCGAGATTGATAAGTTGAATTTAATAAGTTGCGAGAGCCCGCTAAATTTGCTTAAGGCTAAAATTGACTCGAGAGAGCGTTTTATAAACCAAGTCATTTGCGCAGTTTATCGCTTCCTTCTTATGAACTTGAGTTCCTGAATCGTTGTCATAATGAACCCGATGCCCTAATCTTTCCTCTTATATTTTTCTATTCATCTTTGCTTTTGCTTTAGTTTAGCTTAAAACAAACCTTTTTTTTTCACACCCTTGAGTTGAACCTGTTTTCATCTGCTTTAACTTAAAACTACTCCGTTTCTCTGTGGATACGATCCTGCTTGCCACTAGCTGCTGTTAGTTGTTTGTTAGGTTTATTTTGATTTCAGCGATACGACTTAGCTGTGTCAATTTTGGCGCCGTTGCCGGGGAAACGGCTTTAGTTAGTTTTAGTTTTTGTTGTGTTACAGGTTTTTCCCTCTTGTCTCAAGGAACCTAGTTCCTTGAGACCGTTTTTAATTGTTTGCCTCTAGTTTTGTTTATGCGCAGGTCACCTACAGGTTTAGTTCCGTTTGAGCCTGAACCTGAACGCGCGTTACATAGACTACGCAAGCAAGCTATTCCTATTGTTGATCTTAATTTCGAGGAAGCGTCACACTCGGAGTCCAGTGCTGCGCAATCGTCCTACGAAGAGGACACACCTCCCCGTACTCCGTTAACTCCACCGCCAGTGACTATGCCTAAACTTTCGAGTCACACGCTTCCTAAAACGGAATCCATACCTGATGGATTCACTATGCCCGCAACTCTGCAGGGCAACTTCGAGATTCGCCCCGCCTTTCTCAATTTGGTGGAGCGGAATCAGTTTGGTGGTTATCCACCGAAGATCCTGGTCGGCATATGCAGATGTTTACCGACTACTGTTCTACTATTAAGCAGGCCGGGATCACGCAGGAGCAAATAAGGGAGATGCTGTTCCCTTTTTCTTTAAAAGATCGAGCTCGTGAGTGGATCACGGACCTCGACAAGCTTGCTGCGGGTATTACTGATTGGAGAGGGTTAGCTCTGGCGTTCTATGCAAAGTTTTATCCTCCAGAGCGCACTAATCAGATGAGGAGTCAGATACAGGGCTTTAAGCAAACATTTGATGAGTCCTTTGCTGAAGCGTGGGAGCGGTACAAGAAGTTCATACGGGACTGTCCTCACCACGGGTTGAACGACTGGTTGGTAATAATGACTTTTTATAATGGTCTTTATGCGGAGAGTAGAGCTATTCTAGATTCTGCTGCAGATGGTCGCTTTGCCAACAACGTCGATGATGACAAGGCTTGGGGGTTAATTGAGGATATGGCTGTTCATTCGGCTCAGTTCGGGAAGCCGCGAGGTAATTCACGGTCCGCACATGATGACCGTGATAAGGGGAGTATTTCTGCGCTCACTAGTCGAGTTCTTTCTTATTTGCTGTGATTAGTATGATGACTGGTGGTGGTTCTTCTGGTGCCCATGTGAATGCTATCGCAGGGCACGACTTGGGTTATTCTACGGGGTATGTTGCGCCCCAGGAGCAGGTTTACGCTTATCAATCTTACAACCAAAACCTGCCCTATCAAAACCAACCCGGTTACGATCGCTCGCTCCACTCATATCGTAACCAGAACGTCCAAAACCCAACCACCCAACCACCTCAAAATGCCCCTTATCAACCTCCCTACAAAAACCAACAACAACCCCCGCCTAACTACCAAAAACCCGTCTATACACCACCACCCCCTCCTACACAAGTACCCGATCCTATGGCCGAGATGAAGGCCATGATGTTGCAAATGTCGCAGGTAACGATGGCCGTGCAGAAGTCACAAGAGATGATGATGCAGCAAATGCAAAAGGACGGGCAGGCTAAGGACGCTGCAATTAAATTGTTGGAGAACCAAGTGGCGCAGCTCGCTGATACATGTCATTTATATAGCTTTTATGCCCCCGATACAGTCGCATTTAGCTCGCACTTACTTGATTCCTTTAGTGTTTTAGTAGCTATTTGCTTTATATTGCGATACTGTCGTTCCTTGTGTGTAATTTGCAGGTTTTGGAGGTCCTGAGCTAAAACCTGAGGTCGAGAGAGCGGTACCGTGAAGTCAAGACGAAGCCCGAGAGTCGATTCGGAGTCAATACGACAAGTTGGGACGTCAAACCTGGCCTATAGGTTCAGAGCGAAACCTATAGGTTCAGAATACGTGAAACAGAGCAAAAGTTGCTGGAACTTTCTGATGTGCTAAGAACCGCTCGGTTCTGCCTGAACCGATCGGTTTGACCCCCTGAACCGATCGGTTTGGGTACGAACCGATCGGTTCTGATGGCCCTTTTCTCCGGATTTTCTTGCTATTATAAATAGAGCTCGAGTAGGGTTTTATCTTTATGCTTTTCATTATATTTTCAGATGAGAATTAGAATTAGCTTTTCTCTCCTTTCAAACTCTCAAAAACCTTAGTTTAGCTTTAATACTTTTGCAAGACTCGACCTTTACATTCCGATTCAAGATTAATCACAGGTTTAATTCATTGCTATTTCATTCATCATGTCATCATCTTATTATTGTTTTGCTTTAATTTCATCCATGTCTAGCTAATTCTCAATTAGGGTTTAGGGTGATTGTGATATTGATTCAGAACATGTTTTAATCGTTTATGTTGATTGAATTTATGCAATTGGTTTCTTCCTGCGCGTTTTAATTATCAATTGAATTTAGGGACGCCTTTGTTGAATTGAATTTAGGTTGTTTCAGTTTAAGATCGAAAGCCTAATTGAAACTAGACTCACGCGTAATTGATAAGTCGGATTTAGTACGTAGCGAGAGCCCGCTAAATTTGCTTAAGGTTGAATTTGACTCGAGAGAGCGTTTTCCCAAAACCTAATCATTTGCATGCTTTCAATTGATTGAATTTCCTTCCAAGTTGAGTTCTGAATCGCTGTCACATGACCCCGATGCCCTAATCTCCCTCTCTTATATCTTTTATACCTTTTTGCTTGTCGTTCTTAGTCTAGTTCTACACAACACCCATTTTTGCTACCTTTGAGACTTACCTTGTCTAGCTAAGCAATCCTTTGACTTCATCCTTCTCCCTGTGGATTCGACCCTGCTTACCACTAGCTTCTGTTAGTAGTTTGTCTAGGTTTACTTTGATTAGGCGACCACGACTTTAGCCTCATCAATTTTGGCGCCGTTGCCGGGGAGACGGTTAGCTAGTTAGTTTGCTTAGCTTTTGTTTAGGTTTTTCTCTCTTGTCTCAAGGAACCCAGTTCCTTGAGACCGTTTCTCATTGTTTCGTTGTAGTCTTGTTTATGCGTAGGTCACCTCGGACTCTAGTTCCATTTGAGCCCGAACCTGAGCGCGCGTTACACAGGTTACGCAAAGAAGCAATAAAGATCATTGAGCTTGACATCGAGGAAGCGTCGTCTAGTGCTACGCAATCGTCCTACGAAGAGGACACACCTCCATTATCTCCAGTTTCTCCACCGCCAGTGATTATGCCTAAACTTTCTGATCACTCGCTTCCTAAGACGGAATCCATACCTAATGGATTCACGATGCCCGCTACGTTGCAGGGCAATTTCGAGATACGCCCCGCCTGTAGGGATCGGATCCCATGCACTAATCAAGTATTAGTGTAAATCAAATTACTCTAATTTGATTTAGCAAGATCTATGTAGTACAAATTCACTTTGTTAACAAGATTAGAAATTTATACCTTTCTTTAAAAGAAATAGGGCACAAAACTAGAACTCCTTTCTAGTTTTGTTTCTTGAGCTAGTATTTAGGATGATCCTCCAAAACCCAAGTTTCCAAAATAGGAAACCTCCTCTTAGTAGCACCCAAGAACTACACCAAAAATACTAAGTATTTTTGATCTAGAAATCACTTAGTATACACTTGATAATATGTGAAATATTATTACTACTAACTCTTAGTAGTATTTAGAGATTATTTATTAGAACTAGTTTCTAATGTATTTAGAGAGAAGTTGGAGGAGTTAGAGAGTGAAGAAGATATTCATCCATGCTCTAACTTTGGCCCTTGTTTTTCATGTATAAAATACAAAGTGTGTTGGGCACACATAAGGAGAGAGGGGGCCGGCCACTTGGGAGGAGAGAAAGAGAGTGTAGCTAGCTTTTCTTGTTAAGACAAATGACATGCATTTTCATGATTGTGTTTTGCATGCACAAGGAAAAGCAAATGCTAAAGACAAAAAAGAATCTTATCTCTCTCTCTCCCTTGCTTTTGGACGGTTTCATGGCCCTTATAATGGGTCCAATTTGTTTTCAATATTTGTCCCACAAATACTTATAATTTATCACTTAATCATCTAATATGATAAAGTACAAATTATCAAATTGAACTCACAACTCTTCCTTAACATATATGTACACTTACACATATTTAAGAATTGTACTTTTACTAATCTCATTAGTAAAATATACATGATTAGTGAATTAACGTTTAATCACGAATTCTCATCTCCTCAAATAATTTTATCGACATAAAATTCAATCATCCGAGTTCACAACTCGATTTCTCTCTAAATTAATACACTGACTAACCGTTAGTCAATTTATCAAGTTACTAATCTAATCGTATCTCATACAATTAATTAGCTTAATTATTTTGGAGTACGTTCCTATAGGTGTGACTTAAAGGGATCAATTGATTACCGCCGTTCTCATGACAATAACGTCAAACTCTAGTCAGCCAACCGTTATTAATTTACGTTAATCAATTGACAATAATACAGGATTATCCCCATGTATTCCTTAATTGAGATTTATTAAGTAATCGCACTATTGTGGAGGACACTTACTCCAACACCGCCTTCTTAAATTTGGTGGAGCGCAACCAGTTTGGTGGTTATCCCACCGAGGATCCAGGTCGCCATATGCAGGTTTTTACGGACTATTGTTCGACGATCAAGCAGGCCGGGATCACTCAAAATCAAATAAGGGAAATGCTATTCCCTTTTTCGTTGAAGGATCGAGCCCGTGAATGGATCACGGACCTCAACAAGGAGGCGGCTGGCATCACTGATTGGAGCGGTTAGCCCTTGCTTTTTACTCCAAGTTCTACCCTCCCGAGCGTACTAACCACATGAGAAGTCAAATTCAAGGCTTCAAGCAAACGTTTGATGAATCTTTCGCTGAAGCTTGGGAGCGATACAAGAAGCTTATCCGCGATTGTCCTCACCACGGGTTGAACGATTGGTTGGTGATCATGACATTCTATAATGGGTTATACGCGGAGAGCCGGGCCATCCTTGATTCTGCTGCAGAGGGACGTTTTGCTAATAACGTCGACGATGATAAAGCGTGGGGCTTGATTGAGGAGATGGCTATCCATTCGTCTCAATTCACGGTCGGCTCACCAAGACCGTGATAAGGAGAGCATGAGTGCGGTCCATAGTCAGCTTGCTGTGCTGACTGCGAAAATTGACCAGCTGCACGGTGTTGGTTCTTCGGGTGCTCACGTTAATGCTGTCGCGGGGCACGATATGGGTTATTCTATGGGGTATGCTGCACCCCAAGAGCAGGTTTATGCTTATCAGTCCTATCCCCAAAACCTGCCCTACCAAAACCAACCCGGTTACGATCGCTCGCTTTTATCTTATCGTAACCAAAATGTGCTAAACCCGACTCCCCCACATCCACAAAACCAACCCTACATCCCTCCTCACAAAAACTACCAACCACCTCCACCTAACTACCAAAAACCACCTTACACTCCACCCCAACCTGCAGGACCCGATCCTATGGCCGAGATGAAGGCCATGATGCTGCAAATGGCCAAGTCACAAGAGATGATGATGCAGCAAATGCAGAAGAGCGAGCAAGCCAAGAATGCGGCGATCAAGATGCTCGAGAATCAAGTGGCGCAGCTCGCCGCTTCGCAAGCGTCACGTCAGCAGGGTACCCTTCCACCCCAAGGTAATCCTCCTAACCCTCCTCACGATACTGCATGTGCTATTACTCTGCGTAGTGGTACAGTTTACGATGCCCCGAAGCATCCGGAAGAGGAGGACAAGAATGCAGCAGAACCCACTGGCCAGCCGTGAGCGAACCGAGGTCGACCGCGACAAAGAACTCGTAGATGATGCTGTTAAGGACAAGGCGCCGGAGGTTCAAATCAGGCTTCCTTTTCCGAGTCGTGTACGTCCGGCTAACGTGGACCCCCAGCTCGGTAAGTTCTTTGAGATTCTTAAACAATTGCAGGTGAATATTCCTTTCATTTATCTAGTTAAACAGATTCCTGCATATGCTAAGTTTCTTAAGGAGGTCATAACTAAGAAGCGTTCGATTGATGTGACCGAGACTGTGTCTTTTGTGGGGGAGGGTTGTAACACCCCGGCCCTAACCAAAGGCCGGAATGTCATTCACGGTAGCTCGCCAGGCTGCGTACATCGCCCACAGACCAACACGGGCCCTTTCCAGCGCACTTTGTCCTCACTCGTGCGCATCCTGAGAACTTCCCAGGAGGTCACCCATCCTAAGACTACTCTCCAGCAGGCACGCTTAACTGAAGAGTTCTTAAGATGAGCCACCAGAAAAGAAGATGCATCTTGTTGATATGAGTAGCACTTACAATCCTTTTAAGCACTAGGTCACTTGAGCTCATCACATGGACCACTTCAATGGGGAACCCGGCCCGAATAACCTCGGACAACACCGGGTGTTACAAGGGTAGTGCTCTTTTGCAGGGTAGTTTGCCCCCGAAGCTGAGTGACCCCGGGACCTTTTTCATCCCTTGTTCTATAGGGAAATATGTCGTGCAAAATGCCTTGTGCGACCTAGGGGCTAGTGTGAGTATCCTTCCCTATTCCATCTGTCAAAAACTTAATATGACTAAGCTAGGAGTCACCTCCATGACCTTACAGATGGCCGACCGTAGTGTCCAGAGACCCTTAGGTATCCTAGAGGACGTCCCGGTTAAGGTAGGGAAGTTTTATATCCCCGTTGACTTTGTTGTCTTAGATATCCCCGAGGACCCTCACATTCCTATCATTTTGGGTCGACCTTTTCTACACACTGCTGGTGCAGTTATCGATGTTGGGAATAAGACCTTGACGTTCTCGGTGGGAGGTGAGAAGCTTACCTACACTAAGTCTAGTCTTCCTCGGTCCCCTATGCAGCCTGAGTCTATGGCTGCTATTGACCTTGCCCCTCCGTCTCACTCTACTGGAGACACTTTGGAGGTTGTTTCTTCTGCTTTTTCTTGTGCAGGTCTTACGCAGGGTGGCTACGATCCTGGTTTGGGGGAGCGGAAGGCTACGAGGGCGGATGTCTATGATCCTGGGGATGGTGGAGGAGACCCACGGTCTGCGATGCGTGGCGCACGGAGTTGTTATGGAGAGCCATTTCGCGATGGCTTACCGTGCGTGATGGATTATGCTGCTCTTCCGCGGGGAGATCGAGTTTTATGGCGAACGGATGCTATTTCGCCAGGTGAAGCTACTGCTAGTGGCCAACGTCCTTGGCCCAATTATACATGATTTGATGCGTTTGACGACGGTCGTGCGGGACCATTATAAACCAGCACTTTCCGGGAGGCAACCCGTTGACATTTTGTAATTTGTTGTACTTTACTTTGCTTTGGTTTGTTTGTTTTGGATGACATTTTAGACTTTTCTTTTGAGCGCGTGAGGACGAGGGATTTATATTTGATGTAGCATGCAGGTACTTGAGGACTCTGCGTCCTTAGTATTTTTTAGACAGGTCTCACTGAAGGCCTTGGCCGGCCCCCTGCTGTTTCGGCCTACTTTTTCTCGCGTGCTACTCCGAAGCACTACATAGCTGGACTGAATTGGACGCATATTCGTGGATCATAAGCCGCACTCCATGCTTCGCTTCGGTTTGGGGGAGCTCCGACTTGATAATGTGAGCTTTCTTTACCCCTTTTCCCTTGCTTCCTCGTTTTCACTTTCCTACCCCCGTCTTTTATGTGTCCTTCTCTGCTTCTGGTTATGCTGTTTTCCACATTGAGGGCAATGTGTGATTCTGGTTTGGGGGAGGAAAGCACTTTCGCGTTTATTTATTTGCATTTTCCATTTTGTGTGCTTATTTTAAAATTTTTTGCATTTCCAAACCTTTTTCGCTTTGAATTGTCAAGTTTGGAGAATTAATTAGTGTGCTGTTTCGATCTTTAGTATCTCCAAGTCGACTTTCTATCGTCGTAGCATGCACTATATGTTTGTTTCCTGTTCATAGATTGCGAGTCTCAAACACTACCCCCACTTGTATTTGCTTAATTCTTATCGCTTTTCGTTTCTTTTACTTTCGATACTGGTATTCTTGCGAGGCAATCGGCTTGTGGAATGTTTGGAAAGTTGGAATGTGGTATGATATGGATGGTTATTAATAATGTTGGAGCAATGCTTCGATGCTTTCGGAGGGGACTCATTGATTTGAGTAACCACAGTGGCCATGAATTTGGTTGCGACCGAGAGTATGAGCAATGATGTAACCCTTAAGGAAATATGTACCCGAGCGCGATCTTTATCGAGTGAATGTCAAGCTAAACGGTGTTACATACGAGGGATGCTCCACATTTGAGAAAAAGAAAAAAAAAAGAAAAAAAAGAAAAAAAAAAAGAAAGAAATGGAATGATTTGGAAAGTATGGTTGAATGGAAGTGGTATGCGTGGTTGGCCTTGCTCGAATCCATTTGTCGTAAAGTTTAATTTTTGCGAAAGCGTTAGAGGCTAGCATTATGATGTTGGCATGAATGGTTGAGACTTGTGCTCTGTTTCGGCGAAATAGACTATGGTTTGTAGGTTTATGTGCATAGGTCGTCCACTTCGAGATGCTAATGTGATTAACTAGCTATGCTTTGATTTTCTCCGACGCTATTTGCTTGAGGACAAGCAAAGGTTTGGTTTGGGGGAGTTTGATACATGTCATTTATAAAGCTTTTATGCCCCCGATACAGTCGCATTTAGCTCGCACTTACTTGATTCCTTTAGTGTTTTAGTAGCTATTTGCTTTATATTGCGATACTGTCGTTCCTTGTGTGTAATTTGCAGGTTTTGGCGGTCCTGAGCTAAAACCTGAGGTCGAGAGAGCGTTATCGAGTACCGTGAAGTCAAGACGAAGCCCGAGAGTCGATTCGGAGTCAATACGACAAGTTGGGACGTCAAACCTATAGGTTCAGAGCGAAACCTATAGGTTCAGAATACGTGAAACAGGGCAAAAGTTGCTGGAACTTTCTGATGTGCTAAGAACCGCTCGGTTCTGCCTGAACCGATCGGTTTGACCCCCTGAACCGATCGGTTTGGGTACGAACCGATCGGTTCTGATGGCCCTTTTCTCCTGATTTTCGTGCTATTATAAATAGAGCTCGAGTAGGGTTTTATCTTTATGCTTTTCATTATATTTTCATATGAGAATTAGAATTAGCTTTTCTCTCCTTTCAAACTCTCAAAAACCTTAGTTTAGCTTTAATACTTTTGCAAGACTCGACCTTTACATTCCGATTCAAGATTAATCACAGGTTTAATTCATTGCTATTTCATTCATCATGTCATCATCTTATTATTGTTTTGCTTTAATTTCATCCATGTCTAGCTAATTCTCAATTAGGGTTTAGGGTGATTGTGATATTGATTCAGAACATGTTTTAATCGTTTATGTTGATTGAATTTATGCAATTGGTTTCTTCCTGCGCGTTTTAATTATCAATTGAATTTAGGGACGCCTTTGTTGAATTGAATTTAGGTTGTTTCAGTTTAAGATCGAAAGCCTAATTGAAACTAGACTCACGCGTAATTGATAAGTCGGATTTAGTACGTAGCGAGAGCCCGCTAAATTTGCTTAAGGTTGAATTTGACTCGAGATAGCGTTTTCCCAAAACCTAATCATTTGCATGCTTTCAATTGATTGAATTTCCTTCCAAGTTGAGTTCTGAATCGCTGTCACATGACCCCGATGCCCTAATCTCCCTCTCTTATATCTTTTATACCTTTTTGCTTGTCGTTCTTAGTCTAGTTCTACACAACACTCATTTTTGCTACCTTTGAGACTTACCTTGTCTAGCTAAGCAATCCTTTGACTTCATCCTTCTCCCTGTGGATTCGACCCTGCTTACCACTAGCTTCTGTTAGTAGTTTGTCTAGGTTTACTTTGATTAGGCGACCACGACTTTAGCCTCATCACTCGCCGCTTCGCAAGCGTCACGACAATCGGGTACCCTTCCGCCTCAAGGTAATCCACCTAAATCTCCGCACGACACGGCATGCGCGATTACATTGAGAAGTGGGTCGATGTATGGTGACCCTATGAACTTAGAGGAAGAGGAGAAGGATGAGGGTCAAAACACGGTACAACCGTGTAATCAGAGGTCTCAGCCGGTCGACCGGCCGCCGGTCGTCCAACCGGCTGGACCTGTTGCTGCGAGGAAAGATGATTCGGGTGTTATTTCTGGTGCAACTTCAACGCCCCCGATTCAGATTAAGCTTCCATTTCCTGGTCGCCAGCGAGGTGCAGAGCCCGAGGCCAAGTTCAGGAAGTTCGTCGACGTCATCAAGGCTCTTCAGGTAAACGTCCCTTTTATTGACCTTGTGACTCAAATTCCTGCGTATGCTAAATTTCTGAAGGAAGTCTTAGCTCGTAAGCGTACGTTAGAGGATGTGTCGACTGTAGCTTTCGTGGGGGAGGCTAGTACTAGGCTGCAGGGTAATAAACCCCCTAAGCTTAGTGACCCTGGGACATTCTCTATTCCCTGCTCCATAGGTAGGTTTGTGGTCAAGAATGCTTTATGTGACCTTGGAGCGAGTGTGAGTATCCTACCCTACCCTCTGTACCAAAAGATGAACTTGTCAGCTTTAGTACCCACTCACATTACTTTACAGATGGCTGACCGTTCCGTAAAGCGTCCCTTGGGAATCCTACAAGACGTCCCAGTACAGGTTGGAAAGTTCTTTATCCCTGTCGACTTCGTAGTGGTTGATATGCCCGAGGATGTCCACATTCCTATCATTTTGGGAAGACCCTTCCTGCACACTGCTGGTGCAGTTATAGATGTGGGTAATAAGACGATAGCCTTTACGGTGGGGGGAGAGAAGTTGACCTTTACCCATTCTGATACCCCGCGTTCACCCATGCGTCTGGAGTCAGTTTATTCTATTGATTCTGTACCTCCGTCTCACTCTACTGGAGACACTTTGGAGGTTTTGCATGTCTCTTCCCTTTGTGCAGATTCTTCACAGGATAGTGATACATGTCATTTATATACGTTTTATGCCCCCGGTTCAGTCGCATTTAGCTTATATTTACTCGTGATTATTGCTAGTTTACGAGCTATTTGTTATATTTCTCGATACTGCTGCCTTTCATTTACATTTTGCAGGTTTTGGTGGTTTTGAGCCAAAACCCGGGACGTTAGGAGCATTTCGAGATTCAAGCTGACGAGACCAAGCTCGAGTTATCACGAGAGCTCGGGAAAATAAACGAAGACCAAAGACTAAAAGGCCAAACGAGTGAATAAGGCCCAAAGCGTAGGAATAAAGAAGAAACAAGGCCCAAGGATCAATTGGGCTTGAGTCAAGAAGTCAAGAGAGCCGGCCCAGCAACTTTGGGAACCTACGGTCCCAACTAGCAAAGAATGCTACTTCATGGAGTATATTTCGTCGGTTTTTGATTTATTTCGGGATTTAATAAGTTGGAACATATAAAGAGGGCCTTAGGTCGAAAACTTAGTCTTATGCATTATTTTACATTCAAGTCTTAGGTTTAGTTTTAGTTTACTGCTATTATTCTCTCTTTACAAAACATTCAAGCTTAAGTTAGTTTAGTTTCAAGAATTGCTCTTATTGTAACCGTCGGTACTCCGTAAGTTTCAGGTTTTTATTTCAATTGCAATTATTTCTATTATCATGTCTTCTTATTATTGTTTTGCTTCAATTTCCATTATGCGTAGCTAATTTCATAATTAGGGTTTAGGGTGATTGTGAGATTGGTTCAGGAACATGTTTTAACTGCTTAATTTGATTGAACTTGTGCAAGTTGACTTCTTCCTACGCGTTTTATTATCAATTGAATTTAGGGACGCCTTTATTGAATTGAATTTAGGTTGTTTCAGTTTAAGATCGAAAGCCTAATTGAAACTAGACTCACGCGTATTTGATAAGTTGAATTTAGTAAGTTGCGAGAGCCCGCTAAATTTGCTTAAGGTTAATATTGACTCGAGAGAGCGTATTCCTAAACCTAGTCACTTGCATAGCTTCAATTGGGTGATATTTACTTTTGAGTTGAGTTCCTGAATCGATGTCACATTGATCCCGATGCCCTAATCTCACTTTTACATATTCTCATATCATCTTATTATTGCTTAGTTATAGTCTTAAACAACCCCTCTTTTCACACCCGAGTTAGACCTATTTGCGCCAACTTTAACTTAAAACTGCGTTGTTTCTCTGTGGATACGATCCTGCTTGTCGCTAGCTACTGTTAGTTGTCTTTTAGGTTTTTCTCCCTTGTCTCAAGGAACCTAGTTCCTTGAGACCGTTCTCACCTTTTTCCTTTGAGTTATATATGCGCAGGTCACCTACAGGTTTAGTCCCGTTTGATCCTGAACCTGAGCGTACCTTGCACCGTACGCGTAACTTCTTCAAGGAAATCGCAGAGTCATACGCAGCTGAGAGCGTGCACAGTTCAGAGGAGGAATCTCGCTCCGAACGATCGTCCTACGAAGAGGACAACATACATGTTGTGATCGACTTAGAGGAGCCAGTGACAATGCCTAAACTTTCGAGTCACTCGGTGCCTAAACCGGAGTCCATTCCAAGCGGATTCACTATGCCCGCAACTTTGCAGGGCAACTTCGAGATTCGCCCCGCCTTTCTCAGTTTGGTGGAGCGGAATCAGTTCGGTGGTTATCCTACCGAAGATCCTGGTCGGCATATGCAGATTTTCACCGACCATCGCTTCCACAATTAAGCGGCATCGATCACACGTAATCGAGATAAGAAATGTCGCTTCCCTTCTCGTTAAAAGACCGAGCCCGCGAGTGGATTACTGATCTAGATAAGGAGGCCGCCGGTATTACTGATTGGAGTGGGTTGGCTCTTGCATTCTATTCCAAGTTTTATCCTCCAGAGCACACCAACCAGATGCGCAGTCAGATTCAGGGCTTCAAGCAGACATACGATGAGACTTTTGCTGAAGCTTGGGAAAGGTATAAGAAGCTGATACGGGATTGTCCTCATCATGGGCTGAACGATTGGCTCGTGATTATGACTTTTTACAATGGTCTTGATTCTGCTGCGGAGGGATGTTTTGCTAATAACGTCGACGACGATAAGGCTTGCAGGTAAACGTTCCTTTTATTGATTTAATTCGTGAAATGCCTGCTTATGCTAAGTTCATGAAGGAAGTCTTGCTTAGGAAACGGTCTTTGGGTGAGGTAGAGTCAGTCGCTTTTACGGGGGAATGTAGTCGTTGTCTGCAGGGTAACCCTCCCCCTAAGCTGAAGGATCCGGGTAGTTTTTCTATCCCCTGCGCTATAGGCACCCACACGATTGATAATGCCCTTTGCGATTTAGGAGCTAGTGTGAGTGTGATCCCTTACTCCATCTGTAAGAAGCTTAACATGACATCTTTTAAGTGTACCTCCATGTCTATCTGGATGGTAGGCCGGATTCGATTCTGCGACCTCTAGGTATTTTAGAAGTCGTCCCAGTACGGGTTGGAAAGATCTTTATCCCCGTAGTCTTCGTTGTGCTCGACATTCCCGAGGATTCCCATATCCCGGTTATCTTAGGACGACCCTTCTTACATATCATGAGCGCTCATTGATGTGGGTAATGGGACTTTGACCTTCACAAGAGGGGGAGAAGTTGGTTTTCACTCACCGAGTGTCCCGAGAGCCGATGCGCTTAGAGTCGGTTTGTACTATTGATGCTTTACCTCCGCCTCACTCTATTGGAGACACTTTGGAGGTCCTTTCATTGTCTCTCCTTGTGCAGTATCGCCGAGCAACCGCACGACCGTTTGGGGAGAGGAAAGTGTTGAAGGTCGACCTTTATCCGCTAGTAATGGGAATGAGAGCCCCACGATCGAGTCGCCGAGCACCTGAGGGAGATATGGTGAGTGATTCGAGGAGGAATCCGTGCGTCTTGATATTTGGCGATGAGTCGCCTCGAGGAGGCGAGGATCTGCTGCGTTCGACCACACGTTACGACAAGCGAGGTGGTTGCAAATGGCCAATGTCCTTGGCCTCCGTGATACTTGATTTCTAAAGTCGTGAAGCGTCGTGCGGGACTATAAACCGGCTTCGGAGGCAACCCGATGACGTTGTACTTTTATTAGCACTTGTACTTTGTTTGGTTTGTTTTTATGACTTTTGGTTTGATTTTGAGCGCGAGAGGACGAGGGTTTTTATGAATGATTTTAGCGCGCAGGTACTTATGGGCTTTGTCCTTAGTATTTTTAAACGCCTACGAGTATGCATGCCGACCGGCCGATGCTCGAGAGGACCATAGCTGAAATTTGAAAACTGGTGAAAAAACGCGAAAAAACGAAAAAAGGCATGGGAGCCGGCCGGCCGGCCGCCGGTCTGGACCGGCCCCCACGCTCTGCTGCTCCGTTTTGCTTCTTCTTGCGTGCTATGCCGAAGTACCTCGATGTTGGACTGAATTGGACGCACATACGTGGATTTTAGCCGCACTCCACACTTTACTTCGGTTTGGGGGAGCTCCGACTTTATCAAGTGAGCATTCTTTACCCCACTTTACCCTCCTTTTCGCTTTACTTTTCCTTCCCCGTATGTTATGTGTCCTCCTCTGCTTTTGTGGTTACGCTGTTTTCCACATTGAGGACAATGTGTGATTTGGTTTGGGGGAGGGAAACACTTTCGCGTTCATTAGTTCATTTGCATTTAATTTTTGTGTGCATTTATATAAAAACCAAAAAAACAATCGAAAAATTCAAAAAAAAATTACAAAAATACGAGTCTTTTTGGTCTGCTTTGTCCTGCTTTATCTAGTTTGGGGAATTGATTTGTACACTTACTTTGATCTTTAGTATCTCTGAGTCGACTTTCTATCACCTTAGCTTGCACGATTGGTTTGTTTCCTATTAATAGATTGCGAGCCTCAACACTAGCCCACTTGTATCTGCTTAATTCTTTTCGCTTTTTGTTCGTTCACTTTCGACTTTGACATTCGAGCATGGCAACTGGTTTGTGGAATGTTGGTTTGATTGGTTTGCGGTTTGATTGGAATGATCTCTTATATGTTGGAGCAATGCTTCGATGCTCTCGGAGGGGACTCGTTGATTTGAGTAACCACAGTGGCCATGAATTTGGTTGCGACCGGGAGTATGAGCAATAAGGTAACTCTTAAGGAAATATGTGTACCCGAGCGCGATTTTTACCGAGTGAACGTCAAGCTAAACGGTACTACATACGAGGGATGCTCCACATTTGCGAAAAGAAAATGTAATCTGAAAAGAAAAGAAAAAGAAGAGAAAAAGGAAATGATTTGGAAAGATTGGATGATGGAAAGTGGTTTGTACGGTTGGCCTTGCTTGAATTCAAATGTCGTCAGTTTTATTTTTGCATAAGCGTTAGAGGCTAGTGGTACAATGTGGTGTGAATGGTTGAGACTTGTGCTCTATTTTTGGCGAAATAGGCTATGGCTGTACTGTTTATGTGAATAGGTCGTCCACTTTGAGATACTAGCGTGATTAGTTCGATGCTGTTTGCTTGAGGACAAGCAAAGGTTTGGTTTGGGGGAGTTTGATACATGTCATTTATATACGTTTTATGCCCCCGGTTCAGTCGCATTTAGCTTATATTTACTCGTGATTATTGCTAGTTTACGAGCTATTTGTTATATTTCTCGATACTGCTGCCTTTCATTTACATTTTGCAGGTTTTGGTGGTTTTGAGCCAAAACTCGGGACGTTAGGAGCATTTTGAGATTCAAGCTTACGAGACCAAGCTCGAGTCATCACGAGAGCTCGGGAAAATAAACGAAGACCAAAGACTAAAAGGCCAAACGAGTGAATAAGGCCCAAAGCGTAGGAATAAAGAAGAAACAAGGCCCAAGGATCAATTGGGCTTGAGTCAAGAAGTCAAGAGAGCCGGCCCAGCAACTTTGGGAACCGGCCCAAATCAAGAAATGCAACTACTGTGGAGTATATTTCATCGGTTTTTGATTTATTTCGGGATTTAATAAGTTGGAACATATAAAGAGGGCCTTAGGTCGAAAACTTAGTCTTATGCATTATTTTACATTCAAGTCTTAGGTTTAGTTTTAGTTTACTGCTATTATTCTCTCTTTACAAAACATTCAAGCTTAAGTTAGTTTAGTTTCAAGAATTGCTCTTATTGTAACCGTCGGTACTCCGTAAGTTTCAGGTTTTTATTTCAATTGCAATTATTTCTATTATCATGTCTTCTTATTATTGTTTTGCTTCAATTTCCATTATGCGTAGCTAATTTCATAATTAGGGTTTAGGGTGATTGTGAGATTGGTTTAGGAACATGTTTTAACTGCTTAATTTGATTGAACTTGTGCAAGTTGACTTCTTCCTACGCGTTTTATTATCAATTGAATTTAGGGACACCTTTATTGAATTGAATTTAGGTTGTTTCAGTTTAAGATCGAAAGCCTAATTGAAACTAGACTCACGCGTATTTGATAAGTTGAATTTAGTAAGTTGCGAGAGCCCGCTAAATTTGCTTAAGGTTAATATTGACTCGAGAGAGCGTATTCCTAAACCTAGTCACTTGCATAGCTTCAATTGGGTGATATTTACTTTTGAGTTGAGTTCCTGAATCGATGTCACATTGATCCCGATGCCCTAATCTCCCTTTTACATATTCTCATATCATCTTATTATTGCTTAGTTATAGTCTTAAACAACCCCTCTTTTCACACCCGAGTTAGACCTGTTTGCGCCAACTTTAACTTAAAACTGCGCTGTTTCTCTGTGGATACGATCCTGCTTGTCGCTAGCTACTTGTTAGTGTTTTTGTAGGTTTATTTTGACAGGGTGATACGACTAGGCTGTGTCAGATAGCTGCAAGGATGGTTTGGGGGAGAGGAAGTTCTTTGGAAGTCGATATCTCGACGCCCGATGGGAATAGAGGACCCACAATGAACCATTTCGTGATCGAGGGCCTACGATGATGGATTATCTTTGCGCTACCTAGAGTGAAGGAGTTTTATGGCGAATCTAAGTCAAGCTTTCGCCATGAAGTCAAGGTAAATGGCCAACGACCTTGGCCTCGCTTACACCGATACTTGAAGCTTTGAAGAGTCGCGGCGGATCAGAAACCGCTCCGGAGGCAACCCGATGACGTTGTAATTTCATTTGCATTTGTACTTTGGTTTGCTTTGTTTTTTTTATGACTTTTGGTTTTTATCGAACGCGCGAGGACGAGGGTATTATTTTATGATTTTTAGCACGCAGGTACTTATGGCCTTTTGGGTCCTTAGTATGTTCAAAACGCTCACGAGGAAGGGCCTTAGCCGGCCAACCGGCTGCCGGGCCAGGACCGGAGCCGTAGCTGAAATTTGAAACAGAGGAAAAAACGCGAAAAATTGAAAAAAGGGGTGCCAGCCGGCCGGCCGGCTGCCGGTCTGGACCGGCCCCCAGGTTCTGCTACTTCGTTTTGTTCCTTCTGGCGTGCTCTGCCGAAGTACTTCATCGTTGGACTGATTTGGACGCATATATGTGGATTTTAGCCGCCCTCCATGATTGACTTCGGTTTGGGGGAGCTCCGACTTTATAATGTGAGCACTCTTTATCCCTTTTACCCTCTTTTCTCGTCTTTGTTTTCCTACTCCCGTATGTTATCTTGTCCTCCTCTGCTTTTGTGGTTGTGCTGTTTTCCACATTGAGGACAATGTGTGATTTGGTTTGGGGGAGGGAAACACTTTCGCGTTCATTAGTTCGTTTGCTTTTTATTCTTGTGTGCATTTATAAAAAAAATTGAAAAATTCAAAAAATTTACAAAAATACGAGTCTTTTTGGTCTGCTTTGTCCAGTTTGGAGAATTGATTAGTGCATTGACTTTGATCTTTAATATCTCCGAGTCGACTTTCTATCGTCGTAGCTGCGCTATATGTTTGTTTCCTATTAATAGATTGCGAGTCTCAAACACTAGCCCACTTGTATCTGCTTAATTCTTATCGCTTTTCGTTTGTTTACTTTCGACTTTGACATTCGAGCTTGGCAATGGTTTGTGGAACGGTTAGTTTGTTGGTTTGTGGTTTGATTGGAAAGATTCATTTTTATGTTGGAGCAATGCTTCGATGTTCTCGGAGGGGACTCATTGACTTGAGTGACCACAGTGGCCATGAATTTGGTTGCGACCGGGAGTATGAGCAATGATGTAACCCTTAAGGAAATATGTGTACCCGAGCGCGATTTTTACCGAGTGAATGTCAAGCTAAACGGTACTACATACGAGGGATGCTCCACATTTGAAAAAAGAAGAAAACAAAAGAAACAGAAAAGAAAAGAAAAAGGAAATGATTTGGAAAGATTGGTTGATCGGAAAGTGGTTTGTACGGTTGGCCTTGCTTGAATTGAAAATGTCGTCAGTTTTACTTTGCGGAAGCGTTAGAGGCTAGTAATGCGATGTGGTGTGAATGGTTGAGACTTGTGCTCTATTTTCGGTGAAATAGTCTATGGTTGTATGTTTATGTGCATAGGTCGTCCACTTTGAGATACTAACGTGATTAGTTCGTGTCACTTTGATTTTCTCCGACGCTGTTTGCTTGAGGACAAGCAAAGGTTTGGTTTGGGGGAGTTTGATACATGTTATTTATATACGTTTTATGCCCCCGGTTCAGTCGCATTTAGCTTAGATTTACTCGTGATTATTGCCAGTTTATGAGCTATTTGATATATTTCTCGATACTGCTGCCTTTTATTTACATTTTGCAGGTTTTGGTGGTTTTGAGCCAAAACCCGAGACATTTGGAGCATTACGAGAATCGAGACTACGTGACCAAGCCCAAGCGCGAACAGGAGCTCGAGAATACGAACCCGAGGGCCAAAAGACATAAGAAGGCCACGAATATCAAAGGCCTACGTATAAACTAAGGCCCAAAAACAAGAGTATGAAGTGAAATGGGCTAAGTTGAAGAGAAGCAGAGCCGGCCCAACTTAATGGGTCAGGCCGGCCACCAGTCGGCCACCAGTCACCATTTACTGGTGCATATTTTCTGTCGGATTTTGATTTAATTCGTGATTTAATATTTGGAAACTATATAAAGGAGTTTAGGTCGGATATTTTGGGGTTACGCTTTATTTTTACATTCAAAACCTTAGGTTAGCTTTTAGTTTTCTTTACTGCTTTATTTTCAAGATTGGTTTAGTGTTCAAGTTTATTACTTTGCAACTTCAGGACTCCTTCCAGGTTTTATTTTATTGCAATTACTCTTATTCATCATGTTTAGTCTATTTGATTTAATTGTTATTGCCTTTAATATGTCTAGCTAATTTCTCAATTAGGGTTTAGGGGAATTTGTGACAATTGGTTCAGGAACATGTTTTAGGATTAAACTGGTTGAATAAATTGTGTACTTGATTTCTTTCTACGCGTTTTATTATCAATTGAATTTAGGGACGCCTTGATTGAATTGAACTTAGGTTGTTTCAGTTTAAGATCGAAAGCCTAATTGAAACTAGACTTGCGCGAGATTGATAAGTTGAATTTAGTAAGTTGCGAGAGCCCGCTAAATTTGCTTAAGGCTAAAATTGACTCGAGAGAGCGTTTTATAAACCTAGTCATTTGCGCAGTTTATCGCTTCCTTCTTATGAACTTGAGTTCCTGAATCGTTGTCGTAATGAACCCGATGCCCTAATCTTTCCTCTTATATATTTCTATTCATCTTTGCTTTTGCTTTAGTTTAGCTTAAAACAAACCTTTTTTTTTCACACCCTTGAGTTGAACCTGTTTTCATCTGCTTTAACTTAAAACTACTCCGTTTCTCTGTGGATACGATCCTGCTTGCCACTAGCTGCTGTTAGTTGTTTGTTTGGTTTATTTTGATTTCAGCGATACGACTTAGCTGTGTCAATTTTGGCGCCGTTGCTGGGGAAACGGCTTTAGTTAGTTTTAGTTTTTGTTGTGTTACAGGTTTTTCTCTCTTGTCTCAAGGAACCTAGTTCCTTGAGACCGTTTTTAATTCTTTGCCTCTAGTTTTGTTTATGCGCAGGTCACCTACAGGTTTAGTTCCGTTTGAGCCTGAACCTGAACGCGCGTTACATAGACTACGCAAGCAAGCTATTCCTATGGTTGATCTTAATTTCGAGGAAGCGTCACACTCGGAGTCCAGTGCTGCGCAATCGTCCTACGAAGAGGACACACCTCCCCGTACTCCGTTAACTCCACCGCCAGTGACTATGCCTAAACTTTCGAGTCACTCGCTTCCTAAAACGGAATCCATACCTGATGGATTCACTATGCCCGCAACTCTGCAGGGCAACTTCGAGATTCGCCCCGCCTTTCTCAATTTGGTGGAGCGGAATCAGTTTGGTGGTTATCCCACCGAAGATCCTGGTCGGCATATGCAGATGTTTACCGACTACTGTTCTACTATTAAGCAGGCCGGGATCACGCAGGAGCAAATAAGGGAGATGCTGTTCCCTTTTTCTTTAAAAGATCGAGCTCGTGAGTGGATCACGGACCTCGACAAGCTTGCTGCGGGTATTACTGATTGGAGAGGGTTAGCTCTGGCGTTTTATGCAAAGTTTTATCCTCCAGAGCGCACTAATCAGATGAGGAGTCAGATACAGGACTTCAACGGGGAACCCGACCCGAATAATCTCGGACAGCACCGGGTGTTACACCTTCGATGGAGGTTGCGGCATGCTCCCCATTTGTTTGAGGAAGGCGTTTATCAATCTTCTCTCCTCAGGCATTATGGGCGTGAGGAGTTCGTCTTCGAATGGGATGTTCGAGGATAATCCCTCTGATGCTTAAGTGAAGTGAAATGATGTGCATTTCTTTTAGAAAAGAAATCATGCGACTGATATCTGGTTAACAAAGCTAACGGAACACATGACGTATCCTCTGTAAACAGGAATAAGACCTTTCTTTCGTACGATTGGTGCACAGTCAATGGTTGTCGGGGTTCGGCTTCCGCCGTTCCGCTCAGAGCATGAGAAGGATGTATCGAGTTATCTTTTGCCCAAAGGGAATGGCCCTTTAGTTTAGGCTAACTCTATAAGATTAAGAAGGTTTTCTCGACTAATATGAGTAACATGACAGAGTATATATTGTTTAAAATTGTATTTTAATTAATATATAAATTTTCTCGAGGGATATTTGATTCTTTTTTAGGAGAATAATAAATTCATGTAAATTGTAATCATGTCCATGATTACAGGACTTGAAAACATGAAAAATAAAATTTTATATCTTATATTTTGAAGGTATATTTTTCGTGGTACCCCCGAAATTTGACACTTTTCCAATGGTACCCAACTTTTTAACTTTGTGTCCATGATACCCCTGAATTTTGTGTTTAATATACAACGTTACCAAAATGATGACGTCGTTAAAAATTGATGATGTGTCACTAACTATTTTCTATAAATATAAAGACTTAATTTCTTTTTTTTGCACATGGTACCCTCGAATTTTTTAAGTTGTGTACATGGTACCCCTGAAATTTCTAAATTTTGTACATGATACCCTTGAAAAATATTTTTAAAATTAATAATAAGTGACGGAAAATTAACATTCTAAGTAAATACAATTTAAATCATCTATATTTAACACCGTTATAATAGAATGACAAATTGAGAATATAAAGCAAACCTCAGGGGTACCATGGACACAAAGATAAAGAGTTGGATACCACTAGAAAAGTGTCAAACCTCGGGTGCTACCGTGGGAAATTTCCCTATTTTGGATTCCACCATTTTAAATTAAGTGCTTTCATTCTATTCTTACTAAATAAAATCTCCAAATTAAGCATTAGTAATACTATTTACAAGAGATTTAATAATTGGTGATAAAGTAAAAGTCAAATTGTGTAAATAGTACAAAAGATAAAGGATTAATTGCCCATAATAATCCGAACTGCTCCTCTTATTCCATAAATAATCCGAACTCGAATTAATCCACGACTAATCCCAACTATTGAAGTAACATTCCAATAATGTACTTTGGTCAATTCCAACTATCATAAGGATATTATTCGCATTTTCTCATCAAAATAATTCTATAAAGTTTCATTAATGTAACAAGGATTTAGCAAACAAGGTACTTAAATATTGAGTTTACGACAAGCATATAATACCCATTACGGAGTACTCCCTTCATCCCAAATTACTTGTCCCTTTTTTATTTTTGAAAAATCCCAAATTAAAAGTACTAAATTACCCTTTGGTCACTTATTGCGGGGATTGCAATTTCATTGATAGCTACTCTTCTACTTTCTACCAAGCCCTCTCACCCATATTAGTAGTATAAGGGTAAAATTAGAATTATAGGTAAATATTGTGAAAATTAGGAGATGATTGTAACTATTTTTTAAATTTCTTAAATGTAGCATTTTGGTAAAAGCGGACAATTAATTTGAAATGAATGGAATACTATTTTTTGAGTATTTCAATAGTCTCCTGTACGAAAGTTTAAAATGTTGATTAGTATAAGGGTTAATTGAATATAACCCCCTTTTATAACATTTTTTTTCAAAATAACCCTCTTATATGTTATTTTTATGACATAACCCTCTTTTAAGACACTTTTCTTTTTAAATCACCCCAAACGTCGAATTTTCTTACTTAAAAATCGCAATTAAAGACATTATAGGGTATGCTATTTTCAAGTTATGTTGGAGATGGATCCAGCCTAATATAAATTCCCACATTGCGTCCCACATCGGCTGTGAGATGAGAGTTGGTCTTGTTTATAAGGCTTAGGGGCTACTCCTCCTATTGCCAATTGGTTTTAGGATGGAACCTCCTAGACCTTATAAGCGGACTCTCTCATACTCTCGGGTGTGGCTCAGGCCCGTAGAATTTAACATGGTATCAAAGCCCGGGTTCGCCCTGGGTTCGATAAGTTTAAAACTGGCCCTTGAAAAATTATGCCACCGGAGGAGGTCCTCTTTGAGGGTTTGCCGCTCCGATTGGGTTCGGGTTATTGCCGCCCTCGTGAGTTCGGGTTGTTTATACCACTCCCTCCGGTGTGCTCCCATGGTTTCGCCCAGGGTTTTCGAGGGACCTCACATGTGAGGGGGAGTGTTGGAGTGTTATTGCCCACATGTGAGAAGTCCCACATTGATTGTGGAAGAGAGTTTGGTGTGGTTTATAAAGTCTAAGGGAACTCCTCTCATTGCCAATTGGTTTTATGATAGAACCGCCTAGACCTTATAAGCGGACTCTCTCATACTCTCGGGTGTGGCCCAGACCCGTGGAATTTAATATGGTATCAGAGCCCATGGTTGTGTGACCTGGGACTCTCGTTAAACTGGGCCTTTGTGTAGCTGGGAGAGGACAAAAAATTTCCCCCAAATGCGTTGTGCAACTGGAAGAGAGGCGAGTGCCCCCAGTTTGCGTTGTACAGCTGGAAGAGAGGCAAGTGCCCCCCAGTCTGGTTTGAAAGTGAGCTCGCATGTGAGGGGCGCGTGTTGGAGATGGATCCAGCCTAATATAAATTCCCACATTGCGTCCCACATCGGTTATGAGATGAGAGTTGGTCTTGTTTATAAAAATTTGCTACTCCTCCTATTGCCAATTGGTTTTAGGATGGAACTCCTAGACCTTATAGCGGACTCTCTCATACTCTCGGGTGTGGCCCAGGCCCGTGGAATTTAACATGGTATCAGAGCCCATGGTTGTGTGACCTGGGACTCTCGTTAAACTGGGCCTTTGTGCAGCTGGAAGAGAGGACAATTTCCCCCCAGTTTGCGTTGTACAGCTGGAAGAGAGGCAAGTGCCCCCCAGTCTGGTTTGAAAGTGGGCTCGCATGTGAGGGGGCGTGTTGGAGATGGATCCAGCCTAATATAAATTCCCACATTGCGTCCCACATCGGTTGTGAGATGAGAGTTGGTCATGTTTATAAGGCTTAGGGGCTACTCCTCCTATAGCCAATTGGTTTTGAGAAATGTGGATACCTTGGACTTGTAAACTGGGCTCGCTCTCTTCCACTCGGGTTTGGCCAGGCCCGTTTCGTGATTCTAACATGGTATCAGAGCCCATGGTTGTGTGACATGTGACTCTCGTTAAACTGGGCCCTTTGTGCAGCTGGAAGAGAGGACAATTTCCCCCAGTTTGCGTTGTACAACTGGAAGAGAGGCAAGTGCCCCCCAGTCTGGTTTGAAAGTGGGCTCGCATGTGAGGGGAGCGTGTTGGAGATGGATCCAGCCTAATATAAATTCCCACATTGCGTCCCACATCGGCTGTGAGATGAGAGTTGGTCTTGTTTATAAGGCTTAGGGGCTACTCCTCCTATTGCCAATTGGTTTTAGGATGGAACCTCCTAGACCTTATAAGCGGACTCTCATACTCTCGGGTGTGACCCAGGCCCGTAGAATTTAACAAGTTACAACCACCAATGTCTAAAATATGTCGACACCTTTTGAGAAATTCTTGTTTAAAGGTGTGAATATACTATTTTTAAGTAGCACATTTCGAATTTGGAGGTGATTTAGAAACAAAAGTGTCTTAAAAGGGAGTTATGTTATAAAAATAACATATAAGGGAGTTATTTTGAAAAAAAAAGTGTTATAAAAGAGGGTTATATTCAATTAACCCTAAGTATAATGATTTGGATAGAATGATAACAAATCGTGAAAAGTTATTATAGGATAAAATCAGCGTTTTATTTATTTTTTCATTAATTTCACCTTTTTAAAGATACACGAGCTTTACAACTAGTTATGGATATAAATATAATAATTATATTTGTTTGCACGTGCTGTACGAGTATGTAAAGAAAACTACGGAGTACTTCATACAAGTCCTGAAGTCCGGTTGAGTAGTATCTAATTTTACGGAATCTCATGAATTGCAATCAACCTAAATCCCCATACGGTAACGGGGTCAAAAATATTCAACCACGCAATGAAGTGAAAACGGACAAATAATTCGCTCTGTTTTCTATAATAATACAGCTGAAGATAAATTAAAAGAAAAAATGGGGATTCAAATTTCGTGTCATCTCGTCATGGTTGGCAAAAAGACGGAGTAGCAAATAAATAGACCTATCTAGTATCTTACATTCTGACTGTTGAGCAACTCAATGACAGCAGCAACAACTCCTTTACCTTCAACGTTAATGTCTAGCCTCGGCTCCTCGATCTTCCGATTCAAAAGCTTATCCAGCTCCGCTCGCAATTTCTGAACAATAAACAAGATCAACATCATCTTCCGCTAGAAAGTACTCTCAACACAAATTGCTTACAATTATAGATATCCAAGTTTTCAGAAATATGGTGATGTATAGAGGGTGAAATACGTTCAACCAACAATGGGGCAAAGAGGGTTAGAAAACCAAGCTTTGGCCACTCATTTTGAAACCAATAACACTTTGGGTTGGCTCGAGCCCTTTTACGTTTGCTTTTTGTGTACTGCTATGATTCCACTCACTTTAGATTTAGGGTTGTTTTTCCGTGTGCTACAATTGGATCACTCTAGCTCTACTCATCAAGTCGTTCACATAGTGTCAAATTCGGGTCGAACGGTCGGGTTTACGGGTCGGACAGTCAGGTTTACTTCATGTAATTTCAATTCAACTCTATTAAGGTTTAGTACTTTGTTAGATAAACTGAGGAGCAATTCCAAATTATTCAATTATTTCAACACGATGATACCGTTTGGCTCAGGTTTTGGTGCTTATCTGGTTAAGCCTAAATGGGTCTTGGGTCACACATCGCCTAGAGCCAGTTACGTCGAATTTTACTTGTATGACATTTTATAAGTGATTTCCCAAAGCATAGAAGTTTAGTAATACCTTAATAAGCTCCAACACGCTTTTCGATGCAGAAAAATGAAGATAACCTCCAAGCATCTCGATGCCCACTCCAGATTTACTAGGCAGAAGATTACCGCCAAACAGCAAAAGAGCATAATCTGAAATATTAGTGGAATCCCGAATGTAAATGCTGGTTGTCTTCACTTTTTCACTGTATACCATATATGGCAAGGGGAAACTGTGAACCCCAGCATTTACAGATGCGGGATGAATATCAACTTGCCCAACTTCTTTCGTGTAAAATGCCGTTCGTTTTCCCCTTCTTTTACATTGAACAACATTTGGGTAAAGCCCAGCACAAAGTATGGCACAGACCATCTCCATGTCATCACTAAATGTGTTATAAGCCTGCAAAATGGGGGAATAGTCATCAACAAATACATAAAAGCAACTGAACGTAAGAGTAGATACAGCCATGCTTATGCCCTCGTCGAAGGCACTCAAAAACAAGCACTGGTGACTAGTGAATCATCCGAAAACCTTCACAGCCAGTAGAAAAAGTTCTTGCCAATCAGTAATAAAGGTTGAAAATCACACATTCCTAAATCTATTAATCTATGTCATTTTGACATTTCAGTACAATGAGACAATTTGCTTATGACAATCTGTCGTTATGCTTTCTCATAAGGTTCAAAACGAAATGAGCACGATGGCTTACTTGAGGTCCTTTAGCCTTATCCACAAAGCCAATGTCAGAAAGTAAATCAACAAACTGCTTTCTCATATCATCCATCATCTGCAAAGATTTAGACGACAAGAAGTTCTCCCAGCAAAAGGTTCTATCTGTCCTGTTACGTTTTGCTTCTTTCCATCCTTCAAAAGCTTTTAGAAGTGCTATATGGTCACTGTCCACGCAAACGTTGAATCACAGACAAAAAAAGTTAGTTGCCAGTAGTTTCAGCATAAGATTTCATCTAAGTGAATCAACTTGGAAGCCAAAAAAAAAAAAAAAACCAAAACTTTTACTGTATAATTAGTTCTATACCTGCAAGAATCACCAGCAAAGGATCTCTTGGCAGCATCTGCTTGTTCTTTCCTATCGATTGGAAGGACAAAGGGATTGCGATATGCAAGAGCAGCTGCAATTGTAAGCGCTGGATTCAGGCATTGGAAGATCGAGCCCATGAGGAGCATCTTCCCAATATTTGGCTCTAGCGGCAGAGTGCAAAGATGTCGACCTGTTCAATAAATTACTCAGAATATTGCAGAAGTAAACTCCATAGCCTCTTTGCCTTATCAAAGAACTCAGTCATATGTTAGTAAAATTCTCAAATCCCTTCTAGTATTGTTAACACGAATAGTGAAATCTATAAGTTTACTTGTATATGGTCGCTATATTCTGTGGATTTTATAAGTTAATGCTGGATGAACCATGTACATATTACACCTCAGTCACATAGATAAGTCAGATGTCTGTTACATACAAGTATAATGACCCCAAAAAAGTTAATAAAATACAAGGAAAAAAAAGGTATATTCCTCTCAAGTACCTAAAACAAAAGATAATCCTTCCCCGTCAATCATAGTGAAAGAGATACTCCTTTCATTTCAAAATATTCTTTTCACTTTGGAATGACATGGAAACTAACAAAATAGTACTCGTGTAAAATATAATAAAAGTGAGTATTGCAGAAGGCCTTTTTTCATTTCACAAACATTGAGTTATGGTGTTACTTAATATCTTTAGTTACAGATCAAAAAAAATTATACAAGTTTGATATTTGAATTGTACATTTGTACTCGTCATAACGAATTAAACAACATCACACATGAGTACATGACTATCTTTGCTCTTATATTTTTCTCAAAAAAGTTGACAAAAAAGGAAAGTTAACAATAGGAAGAATATGATAAAATTTCCTTTCGACGAAAGTTGGATGAACATGGTGGAATAGAGGGGGTACTATTTTGTTTAAACAAAATAGTAAATCTGAACTTATTGTCATGATATGCCCCCATCAACTATCACATATAACACACACAATGAAAGTAATGAAACACAATGAAAGTAATGAAATAATCAGGTATAGAGATCTAATAAAAGAAGCTGCAATCTCCAACCATACGTTCGAAGAATCGACATTATCCCCATGCCCAAACACAAAGTTATGTTGCATCATTCAAAGTTCAAAGCTCACTTTCAAGCTTTATTCTTTTGCTGCTTCCAGGGTCAACCACAAATTAGGGAAGCAGCCTAAAGTTGAAAAAGGAAAGAGAAACAAAAAATGCACAGGATTGAAGATGTTAATTTCATTACCGAGTGGGGTTAGCTCTTCCGTGTCATCAAAAGCACCAATCGTCTTTAAAAGTTCAACTGCATTTTGAACTGAAAGAGAATCAGGTGGCTGAAGTGCTTTTGCCAAGAATGACCCAACAGAGCCAAGTTGCAAACTCTTTATGTTTAAACATAGCTCCTGTAAGGGAGTGCGGAGAATTTCTGGTAGTTGATATTGAGGCATTGCATCATAAACTATTCTTGGATATAATCTATAACAAACTCCAGGCTGAACTCGACCAGCTCGACCTCGCCTCTGTTGTCATTTTAAGCAGAGTGAACACTGGGAAATAAAGCTTAGAAAACTTGACAATTATTTTGTATATTCTGATATATACCTGATGTGATGATGCCTTGGAAATCCATGATGGCAACAGACAAGCGAGCTTGTTCAAAGCATCGTAACTAGTCTCCTTTGCCTTTCCACAGTCAACAACATAGACTACGTCATCAATGGTGATGCTGCTCTCTGCTATATTCGTTGCCAGCACAATTTTTCTGACAGAAGAAAAAATTCATTGAACTACTCACGCATAATTCCGAAAGATGAAAATGTAACATAATAAGTACACGTAAACCTATAAAATATGTCTGAGACAACTCAAACAAAGCCTATCCAGAGATTAAGGGGCCATTTGGTTAAAGATGAAGAAAGGCAAAGAAGAAATAGAAAATATAGGAGATAAATCAGACCCTCCCATTACCCTGTTCGGTAATTTGTGAAGGAAGAAAGATATAAACCCCATCCATCCCCACTTCACATTCAGTACAGAGGAGCCTGGAATAGGCAAACAAACTAGAACCAAAAGCCGACACAAAGTTTGCAAGGTAAATAGAGAAACTATTACCAAAAGAACCATATAAGGAGATAATTTTATGACCCTAGTATCCACAAAACAGAAAGAGTTAGAGTGGAGTAGTAACCTTGTACCAGAGGGTGGCCGGTCAAAAATCTCGCGTTGGTTGACAGTTGGCATTGAGCCATGAAGTGGGAGGATAAGATATTTTCCGGTGTCTCCCAGAAATCTGTTTGACCTTACGCGGTCAAGAAGTTTGGATATTTCATCCCATCCTGTGAGAAACACAAGAACTGCACCTTCACTCTCATGTCTACAAATGTACTCCATGGTTGCTTCCACCTACGAGGACATTTAACAAACACATTATAATATGAAAGCTAGATGGCTGATGATTGAGAAACTACTCCGAAAGGAAAATTAGAAGACTCTCAAAGTCACCATTCTGATACTCGAGAAACTACCCCCAAAAGGAAAATTAGAAGACTCTCAAAGTCACCATTCCAAAAAAAAAAAAAAATCATTGTAAATACTAGAATAAAAATGTAGTACATATAGTGCCAATTTGCAACATAGAGAATTGAAGATCACCAATATCTGGCTGATACTGTAGAAAAACAAAGCAGACATAATGCTGAACAAATCAAGTGAGATAAATTCAAAAATTTAATGGACCGCTAATGCATTCTATCTTTCATAATATTGCAGGGCAAAGGTTTTTGTATGGCAAGAATTTACTTAAGGCTTGCAAGCCAGGTAATAATCTTATAAAGCACTCACAAGACCCAAGTCAACATGTTCTTTGGAAATAATATATGCATGACTGGGAGTTCTAGCAAAGCAGTGGAAATTCACAAGCCAGAAAATAAATATTATGAAGCACTCACAAGACCCAAGTCAAGCTCCGCACCAGACCAAGCTTCAAGAGATTTCCTTGTATTGTTACTATAGTTTTTGTAATGTGAAGCAATGTCAACATCCTACAAAAGAGAGCAAAAGAGATAATAATGTTACTAGCATCTATATCTATATAATAAAACAATGCTGCAACATGTGCATAATATCACATCGAAATATTTTAATTTAGCTTTGTACGCTCGTGCTTGCAGAGGTGCTATACTTTGTTTTCATAAAAAAAAATCAAGCAACACACCAAGGAAAAAGAAACTTAGAATTGCAGCAGAACAACCATTTCACTGCAGATGGAAATTAATACCCTCTCCTTTTTGCTAAGATCTTAGTGAATTTAGGTTGCCTTCTAAGGAAAAAACAGTATGAGGTGGAGAATAGGCGGGGTAAGAAATTGAGTAATAATAGCCACATTTTGTACCAAAAAGGAAAGAGGAAGATTATAGTGAATATGCTAAAAAGAACGGAAGGAAAAAGATAGTGAAAAGGAAGGAGTATACTGTACGAACGTGATCACAAACATTCCCGAGCAAAGTGGAATGAGTAATCTATCAGAAGTATATTCGGCCTGTCATTGGGAGGCACATTTGTAGTTTAGCAACAAATTCTAACAGAGGAGCTCATCTAGACCTTCCATCCTGGTGAGCTTTCTTTCAGCACAAAATCTTGTTTAAAACCGGTATATCCGTTATATGATGAAAGTGAAATGCCTAGAGATTAGCAAAAGTTTGTCGCATCTATCTAATGTGAATGTTTATACAGTTTTGAGTTCTCATTTTATGGAAGTAATATGGAAGGTTATCTATTAAATAACAACAATATACAAACCCTTCTAGAACTTTTTCCTATGGAACCTCCTTTCAACATGCTAGAGTTATGGATTTTCATTTCTTAAGAGAAACTTCTAATACGGAAGGCTATCAACAAATACGGCTAACCTGACTCTTTCGAGGCCTTTAGGTTTAAAAATTGCCTTTTATTATAAAATTATGCACATAAAGTATGCGGTGTACATGGTTGCTTAAGAAAACACCTTTATGTCAGGCCATCCTATACATGGACATTCCCTTCGTGTCTAAATGTCCATTAAATTTTCACTTGCTTTTTTTCATAGAAATGACAGGCTGAGCACCCCCACCTTAGAAAAACAAGAAGTTAGAGATTAGACGGGAAATGTTGGGGCAGTAGGTTATGGTGATACTTTGTGAATACGTGTCACCGGTTAAACTCCTACGAGCAGGCTCCCGCCCAAATTGCAAGGGAGGGTTTGCCCTTGTTTCACCTTTACGGTGGGATTCTTCATCAGGCCCTTCCTTTGCAGGGACGTCGTCGTGCACTGGGGGCTACCCTATATCTACTTCTCACACTTCTAAATATTCAGTTTCATTTTAAGCATAATTTATACACTGTTGTTTTGCTGTTGTTCTTGATGTCGTCGATATTCAAAGTGAGATAAGCATCAATATTATGGTCATTCCTCTAACTTTGTACCAAACTCAATGCAACTCGGCAACATTTTCCTTATTCATCACTATCTGTGTTTAGTATTTCACTTATTGAGCAAAAATAAGAATCTTCTGGAGTAGTAGTCTTCACAGACCAACCTCGACATTGCTATTTGGTTACTTGGTTAGCGAAAAGGCAGGTTGACCTTCCTAGATCTCCTCACCAATGAGATCATTACTACAATGTTACTGTTATTTTAGTTCATGACAAGGGAGAACTTGATTCGTAAGCAAACCTTGAACTACTATACACACAAACAAAAATCACAACATGGGTTATACCTCAAATTGCTCAGTCAAAGGATCCTTTTTGGAATCCGGCTGTCTACTTCGCCGCCTTGAACTACCCTGATAACTGTCAGAATCTAGTTTGATACTATAACGAGTTTTCTCCAAAACATCTTCCAAAAAGAGTTCCGTAACTGGAAAAGTCAGCCCCTGTAGATTCACCAAAATAGGATTATGCATTGATATATCGCTCCATCCGCAAATAGATAGATATTCAATATATAAAGCTAGGCTAGCTTATATGCAATACCGGTATATGAATAGTGGGAGCACCCCCAAAATATTGCGAAAATAGCTCGGCGTTTATAGTAGCACTCATGAGGATAAGTCTCAAGTCCGGTCGACGAGGAAGGAGATCCTTTAAAATTATAAGAAGGAAATCCTCATACATTCCTCTTTCATGAATCTCATCAACTAAGAGATGGCTCACACCCGTTAACTTAGGATCCTGAACCTGTATATATTACTCCAGTAAAATTAATAAAACAATATATGAGAAGAACACGGGACAAAATACACAACTTGGATTTAAAAAAAAAAAAAAAAAAAAAAAAAAAAAAAAAAAAAAAAAAAAAGTGAAAAATTATAATCAATGAGCAGACTTATGCACATCATGCACACAGCTTAGGGTAGAGGTGGCCAAGGGCCGCATAGGGCCGGGCTCGGGACGGCCCGCCAAGGGCCGGGCTCTAAACTCGAAGCCCGGGCCCGGCCCTTTGGAGGCAAAGGCCGGGCTCTGAAATTGAGGCCCTAGCCCGGCCCTTAGGCGGGCCTGAGAGGGCTGGGCCGGGCTTCATTAACTTTTCCAATTTTTTACTTTTTTAGGCGGGCCTGAAAGGGCCAGGTCTCAAAAATTGGACCCGAGCCCGGCCCTTCAATAAAACGAGCCCCACCGGGCTTTGGGAGGGTCGGGTTGGGCTCCATTTTAAGGCTCTAATGGTGGGTTGGGCCGGACTGGGCCGGACCGCGCATATGGACTGCTCTAGCTTACAGTAAATTAAGTACTGCCTCCAATTCATTTATTTCATTAAATTTGCTTTTAATTTGAGTTTTAGTACAAATAATTTACTAAAAAAGAAAACCTAAAGAAAAGAATAAGTCATCCCCAATAAATTAAAAAAAAAAAAAAATTAGAAATGGATGGATGTGACAGACAGACGGACAGAGTAGTTTTTATGCCTTTAGAAGATTTCAGAACTAAAAAAAATAATACGCCAAAAACATAAGTGCCATAGTGAAAAATGAACACCCCTAGCAAGGGTGATTGTTTGTATAGACCCATCATTCCCATCCACAATAGCAAGGAGAGAGCTATCTTGAAAGACAGGAGTATCAATGGCTTAAAACTGTCTCCCGCTTTTCCCATAAATAACACTTATGTACAGCTAACGCTGTGGAATTATGCATGCGATTACCCAAGTAGGCCTCAATGCCTCATATTTGTAGGTTCATAAAGACTAAAGGGGCACATCAAACTTCAATTAACCTAATGCACATACTCCATTATTTATATAGCTCCTTTTGAAGCATATTATACTTTTATTGAGCATCAAAAATGAAATGCGACAGTTGAATCAAGGATGCAGGCATGTGGCACATGCTCAACTTAAACGCAATTACATGCAGCTTTTAGGAGCACTTTACACACCACTGTGTGTCCGTCATTACAATTTGAGTGTTTTGTTTCAAAAATATGACAGATTTAAAAACTACCAGCTACAAACAGCTAACTAAATCCGCAAGAAGTAGGAGTCAATTCAGGTTAGCCAAGTATCACTAGAAACAACAACAGCACCAAACTCAACTATTACAGATAAATACATTAAATTACGCTGGACAAGCTGAGTATTTTAGCAAGATCTGATTATCCTCGCCACTTAGCATAGACTCCCTCCCACTCATTGAATTTGCAAGTCACGGACTTGGCACAAATATTAAGGTGGTGGATAGGTTGGATTGTATAATTGGTAATTATGGAAATGCTGCACTGTTGAATTAAAAATGGCAAATGCCGAAATTCCAATGAATGGAAGGGAGTATCCAATCGCTGATCATGTAAAGAGGTGCATATGCCAGTGGAAGATAAATACATTGTAAGGGAAGATATAGAGTAAAAAAATTGTACCAGGAACCAAATACTTAAGAAAATCTGAGTGGAACATAACAAGAAACAAAATTTACCAACTGTCGAAGTAAAACTCCTGTTGTGCAGAAAAGTAATCGTGTTTGTGCGGAGCGTTTTGTCTCAAGTCGTATCTGATAGCCAACTGTTTCACCAAGATTCTCCCCTCTTTCAGAAGAAATTCGAGCAGCAACAGATATAGCTGCTATACGACGTGGTTGCGTGCATATTATATTACAATCAGAACCGCGCAAAAGCGAAATTTCCTCTTCCAAAATGAATTGTGGTAGCTGCGTTGTTTTACCACAGCCAGTCTCCCCAGAGACAACAAGTACCTACAATGACAGGAACAACCCCCGGAGTTGAAAATTTTCAGAAAAAGCAGAACCGATGTACAAATAGGAGAACAACAGCAATGACCTCAATACAATGTCTCTGTCTTTAAACTATACTCCAAAAAAACAATTAGCGGAAATCCAACAATGCACTTAAGTCAGTCACATACAGCTTCATCAACAATCAGTACACTAATGCATAACCAATCCAGAGAGAAGTCAACTTTAGAAAAACACTCCAAGGAAACTAGTAGACTGGTGAAACCTTTGCGATGTGAAGCTGCTCTACATATTACTAACTTTAAGGGCGTGTTTGGATATCAAAAATGGAGGGAAATGGAGGGGAGGGTAGGGAAAGAAGAGGAGGGAAGATATGACATTTTCCTTCCAAACTCTCCTCTTTTGGAGAGATTTTGATTTGTCTTGGAGGAGGGAAAATGAATCCCTCCCCCTCCAAATCCCTTCACTCTAATATCCTAAGTTCCTAACCGAACGACGGAAACTACACCCGTCCCTTTCCTCTCCCTCAAATTCCATCAATCCAAACATACCCTTAAGGAAATGTCTTATAATGCAAGTAATCTGCAAGAAAGTAAACTCATAAAATTTAAAAGATAGTATACCTAGCTCATCAATAAGAAAGGCAAGGGAGACGCACACTAAGAAGGGTATTAGAAAGAAATTTTGACAGAAATTACTCAAAGCACAAACTTTTAAAAAGATTGTTAGTGAAAATATTTTCGCTTATCTGATCAATTCTTCGTTGTTAGCCGACAGGCTCCTGATCCCAGTGAGGTAAGGCAGTGGGGAGCGGTTTGAACAGTGCAACATATCCCCCTCAAAAACATGGGTTTATTTCCTGTTTACCCTAAGCTTAAAACAGGACGACTAATGGCTTCTTCACAGACAGAGAAGCGTAAGGGGTTTAAATAGAGCCAAAACAAACAAACAAACAACAACAACAACAACAAAAAAAAAAAAAAAAAAAAAAACTTTGGTTCCGTCATGAACGAAAGTAATACCATAGCTTGCAATAGAGTGATATTACCTTTGTACATAGAACACATGACAAAGGCTAATAAAACATGTCAGAAGTAAAAGTGTAAAACCACTAGGTATGCTTGGAACCAGCAAACAACCATGCCAGAGGCACAAAATGTTAGTAACAACTAGAATTGTGGTTAGATGCAAAGACAAAATTTCACCTGATTTTGAGCAACAGCCTTCAGAAATTCAGATCTCACATTAAAGGCTGGAAGCTTCTCTCGGAATGACCTCATCGCTCGTACGCCTTCTCTGGTCTAAAATTTAAAGCAAGTTATGACTTATGAGAGTAAGTGTTTATGTACTTACAAAAAGACAATATCAGATGAATCAAGAGAAAATTAGCTACGAAAAAATTCACAGAGCTAGGCATCATTAGACACACATGCAATTTGTCCTCCTTCTCCTTGAGTTCAGCACTAATTCTCTCCTTGTTAATATTGCTCTTTGAAACAGAGACCAGTTCAGCCATATTAATTGTTGACGATGAAGCTCTTGAGCTCTGAGAAGTTGCACCATTTGAACTCTCACCGGTGTTTGCCCCATTCGAGGTATTCAATAAGGAACCAACTCTTCTCTCAATGTCCGTAGACATTTGTATCTACACACATATTCACCAGCACCATTGAGTTACCAAATTGCTAGAAAATATAAATCACATTGACCTGTAAAGACAATACCTCACTCTGTGAGGATCCATGACGTTCATCTAGATCTGCACGATAATTTGGTAAGGGGACTTTGCTTGCAACAAGAGTCTTTCCTTTGTTATACGCATGGCTTCCTTCCCACAAAACACCAATAGATAAGCACAAAGCAAATATATAGAGTATTCAAACAATTTTAACAAGGCAAACTGCAGGCTCCTGAAGTTGACAGCCACGAAATGCACAAAATATTTTGAATCCTGAAACCATAGCTACTAAACCACAACCTAATTCATAAATATCATGCATGACCAACAACATCAACCTTATAAAGGAGGCTACTAAAACAGGAAGAATGAAGATATAACCACTAGTCTAGATGTTACCAGTGCGGTCCACTTATTATGCCAATATAAATCTTAATTTCATTTTATATTACAGGGACAATATCAGATATTTAAAACTAAATACCATTTTAGGACTGAAAAACTCGTAGCTACACTTCTACTGGATGAACCACATTCAGCCTGAGAATAAGGGGGCGTTTGGTTTACATTTGGGAAAGGGAAAGAGAATTGGAAAGGAAATCAAGGGGAAAAGCAAAGGGTTTCCCATATACTCTCTTTCATCCATACATGGCCCACATGCACATTTGCCAAGACAACTTTTCTGAGAGTAATATCTCTAATTATACAATATAAAATAGAAAAATGATATTGTTATTCTACTCGTGAACAAGGATCCCACATGACTATATTATCTTTTAAACATTGCAAAGAATTATAAAGATTTACTAGCTTAATGAATAGTATCAAAAAAAATTTAATGTAACCTTTGGTTTGGATGGGACGGAATATATCTTTACTTGTTTAGTTGTCTGGTTCATATAGAAGGAAATGAAAACACAGTTATAAAATATATAAGAAAATATATGAACAACCACCACCAAACGTCGTCTCCTAGGACCCAAACTAGCCATCCCGCCAGCCATCACCTTGCTTGCCAGCCATCACTTCCCTCATTGGCCATCATCCTAGTCTCTAGCGTCCCTACCCTCTTGCAACAGCCACCCTTGCACCCCCACCCACCCCCCACCCCCGAGATCTCTCCCGTACTCCTAAAAACACCAAATTTGATTATTTATGGGGTGAATGCAGGGATTTCGAGTTTGTGGTCAAGATTTTACGGTGGTTTAAGTGGTGTTGTAGGATTTGGTTCATCGGAGTTCGGATGGAGGACCGACTCATCGGTGGCTGGCGGTGTCGGTGACAAAGATGTTAGCGGTAGGTGGTGGGTGGGGTCATGTAGTGGGTAGGGTCGGGTGGTGGGTGATTGGTAATGTATAGCAATGTTTTTTGGTTCCCTAGGGAGTCGGAAGAACGAATTTGGCGATATGAGGGGTCAAACCATTCCCAAATATGCGTAAAGGAAATGAAAAAAAGTTACATTCAATCAAGTTATTTTCCCTTTCCTAAACCTTTCCATAAAACACCTTTAAGAATTTGCGAATCCAAATCCTTTTTAATGCCAGAGGTACTACGAGGGATGGCAATGGGTTGAGTCTTATTGGACCAAGACCCACTTTGCATGCATGGGACTCTGACCCGGACCCATAGGATCTGGGTCCTATTGAGTCTTTCGCGAATCCAATTTTTATTTAGACATAGAAATGCATTTTTAAAATATTAAAATCACAAAAATTATTCATAAAAGTTTACATATTGATGAAACTAAGTTTCACAACATATATAATGTACTTCGTTCACAATATATTGAAAATGTTAAATTCTTTTGTAAGTGGTTCGCAAATGTGAAATTAAAAAAAAAAAAAAAAAAAAAAAAAAAAAAAAAAAAAAAAAAAAAAACATGATATTTAAGACTAAGTTATAGTTCTATAGAATTTAAGTGTCGATTACAAGATGAATTATGAGCAATACAAAACTATTAAACTAAAATATGAGAGAGATTACTAAATAAAAATTAAAAATAGTATATAATAAGTGAGTCCATGGGTCAGGTGCGAGTCTACAAGACTAGACCCAAATGCAAACCCAACCTGCTAAGCACAGACCCATACACAACCCAGACTCGTTGGGTGACTCGACGGGTTTAGCGGGTTTAGGTCAAGTTTTAGACCCATTGTCATCCCTTTTACTAACCCTAAAACCAATAAATCTTTAGGATGACAATGTAATACGAGTATAACACTAAAGAATAGTTTGGCTGAGATATTAAGAGGTTGATAACTTGATATAGGGTAGGGCGGAGAGGGAACAGAGTTGTTATTCCTCCTTTATTTCCTATGCTAAATCTCAGCAGATGAAATATGGATCCTTTTATTTCCTTCCCTTTATCTCTTGCGAATCTTACAAACCAAACTTAGTTTGAAGAGGCGCAAGGCGCACCAAGGCGTTAGGGGGTCAAGGCGATAAGGCGCAAAGCGCAAGGCGAAGGCGTGCGCTTTTTAGACGCGAGGCGCCCAATTTTATTAGTAAAATATTTAGGAAAAAATACATTTTTCATAAGTTCTCAAGCTAACAAACATGTAAAGGAATAAAAATAGAGAATAATGGGAAAAGGGAACGACATAAGTAAAGATCTATTTGAAAACAATACGGCAAGTGCGTAGTACTGTGTGCTTAAGTGAGCCTTGTCCAAAAGGCGCACCTAAAATGCACTGAGGTGTTTTGGCTAGTGCCTCACCCTAAGACGCGCCTTTTAAACTAAGAAACCAAATGATAAAAAGTAGTTGCCCTCATTTCTCGAGCGCCTCTATTCAAACAAGGGGCAAGGGTAGAATAACTCCACTCCATTAGAATAAATAGCATAGCTTACTTCTGTGTTAAGCCAGATTATTCGTACATGCATCCAGATTATTCCACACAAACAACACAAATCACCGCCTCAATTTCAGAAAATGCAACATCAACAAACACAAAACAAAGACACTAGTAATATGATCCAAAACTAACAGCTAAAACAACATCACTTGTGAACAAAACGAATAAAGAAAGTTAAAAACTTACAAGTAGAGCCCTAATTGATGAGCAATATCGTTTAAAACCTGCTGATCATCGCGCTTAAATTGACGCTTAATAATCAGTTCCTGCTCCCCTGCATTCTTAAATTCCTCCATCTTACTCCACCATTCATTCTCATCCATCACTTCATACTATCACCACACATAACAATCAAATAACCTCAAATTAACAACCATACAAACCAAACCTAGAAATCATTGATTTCAAATAACCTCAAACCAAAATGAATAATACACACAAATTTTCAAATAATAATAAATACATACGAATTCTCAAATAATAAATAATACACATTTTACTAAATAATGATCATGATAATCACATATTAGTCGCAAAATACGTAGTATAATAGTTAATTAGTTGATCACCTCAGCTGCTTTTTGAGCGAGGCGCTGAGCGCGCCAGACGGGGTCCCACCAACGCTGCTCACCACCACCGCGACCTCCACCGCCGCGTCCGCCGCCGCCACGACCTCCGCCACCGCGACCGCGACCACCTCCACCTCGGCGGCCGCCCTGGTGGTTAGGACGGTAAGACATGAGGGAAGAGGGAGAAGAGAGAGGAGAGGTGGAGAAGGGAGGAGTGAAGCGTGAGAAGAGAAAGAAAGTGGGAGGAGAGAGAAAGGTGAGAGTACGCGTAGTTGTAGTTGACAAGCAGCGCATAGACATTCAAGGTTTTGCGGGGTTTTGGTTAATGGGAGAGGGGGGACAAGTGAGTGGGTGCTACTGCTGTGGGTTTGACACTTTGGTTTAGTGCACTAACATAATCAGGGGTGTGTTTATTATCATCAATAAAATTGTCTTTAATTAGTTGAATCTTAGGTAGCATTGATTTATGATCAAGAGTCTAATCAGTATTATACTTACGCGTAAGCGTGTAAATTAAATTAATAAGTTGGGAGAGCGTTAAAGGCCTGCTCTTTCTTACATATGAAATTCTAACTTATATGAAATTTAACTTATAGGAAATTGAAATTAACTTATGAAATTGAAATTGAACTTATAAGAAATTTGAAATTTGAACTTATATGAAATTGAAATTTAACTTATAAGAGTGAAATTTGAACTTATAGGAAATTTGAATTTATATGAAATTCTAACTTATAGGAATTCTAACTTATAGGAAATTAAACTTATTGGAGTTAAATTTATTAGAATTTGAAACTTATTGAATAATAATAATAATAATAATAATAATAATAATAATAATAATAATTATAATTTTAATATTAATATTAATATTAATATAATATGAATTTTTTTATTAAATTAATAACAATAATAACAATGATATTTATAGTAATGATGATGATGATTACAATAATTAAAATATTTTAATTTATTCAAAATGATTAATTTTACTAATAATAAACAATAGTGTTCAAAATCGATTTTATGTCTAGTATAGTTAAATATCTCAATATATAGTTGATTATAAATAAGTTGGCTCGGTTAAATATTTTAATATACTATATTTATTATTATTATTATTATTATTATTATTATTATTATTATTATTATTATTATTATTATTATTATTATTATTATGCAATAATAATAGTTATATAAAAATAAAACATAATATAATTTATAGAATTTGAACTTATAAGATTTGAACTTATAGGAGTGAACTTATAGGGTGAAATTTGAACTTATATGAAATTTGAAATTAACTTATGTGTTCTGAAATTAACTTATAGGAAATTGAAAAAGTGAAATTGAAATTTATAGGAAATTGAAATTAACTTATATGAAATTGAAATTGAACTTATGAAATTAAATTGTTCAAAAGAATGCGCCTAAATCTAGTTAAGGTTAAATTGACTGAAAAGAGTGTTTTTATGTCCTAATCGTCTCGCATAATTCTATACGAATCTTATGATCCTGGATTGTCGTCACAATGAACCTTAAGGCCTAGTTTCTCTCTGTTTTGTCTTTCGTTTGTTTTGTTGTTTAGTTTTACGCTTTAGTTTTCACCCACGTGTACAACTTGCTACCTTGAGAATAGTCTTTTTATCTGAGTAGTTTGCGATTACATCTGAGTTGTTTGTATAATTTATTTTTGATTTCGGCGATACTACTTAGCTGGGTCATTATACAATTGGATTACTTACTTTTTTAAGACGAAAAAACATGAGAAAGAAACTATTATGTTCCTGGCAATGTTGTGAATCATGTGGTGTGACATATGGTCTTCAAAGAGGAAAGATTTTGCATCATAAATACGATAACATCTATAGGCCTGCGGTTTAAATAGTATGGCAGGGTATACAAAATAAGAAATTGAAAGCTAGCTTTAGGGAAGACGTTGAATCGGACACCAACAAAATCAGGAACTGTGAACCTTTCTCTATAATTGGTGATCAAAATTTTTGCAACGCAATAAGAATTAAATGTGATGCAGGTTCGTGCAAGAATGGCAAGGCGGGTTTTAGCTTGGTGGTATACAAAACTGTTGGAAATATCTTTTATGGGGGAAGTTCTGCATGTTTCGCGGAGTCATCACCTCTTCAAAAGGAGCTGAAGGCACTTTGTGAGGCAATAACTTGAGCGGCCAAGAATAGGCATTATCACGTTTGTCTATCAATTTGGACTGCCCCCTAGATATTTTAAAAATTGCAAGCCTCAATCCGAAGGAACATTTAGCGGAAAGTATTTTTTTTATATATTCTGAGTCTTCTTAGTTCGTTTCACTATTGTACTTTAAGTTTTATCTCGAGTTTCTTAATATGGTAGCTCATAATATGAGCTAACTGATGATTGTAGAATATTCTAATTTCTTCTTGCCAAAAAAATTGATGTTTTGACTATGTTTTTGCGGGCCTCCATGCATTGCCCTTAAGAGTTTATATTTTGTTTTCATATGCATTCTCAATTATTCTTCTCGTGCAATCTTTATTGATTCTATTTACTGTAGTTTTTCTATATCGGTTAATTATGTCAGCGAGCAATACAATTAATTTGACCACCGGTAAGGCAGCGGATGTAAAAATTTGGTAGAATAGTCAACCGAAGGTTACTATTGTGGATACCCATATCCGTACCTCCCGCAAAAACCCAGTGATGTAACAACGGACTTTTACATGCATGCTTTTACGTTGACTTAAACGGTACTAACTGTGTCGAATTCAAGTTGAGTCGTTATAAAATGCTAAATGAGGTCACTAGGTGTCATCACTCCTAATAAATGTCTTTTAGTTCACTTAGAGTCTAACTTGTCTCGAGTCTAGGTCCAAATCGGCATGCGCGCACCCTTTCACAAGCACACAATGCAATTGGCTCTTTTACATTAACAAGGCCCAATTCAATTCTCCTAAATACCTAAATTTAGGTCCGGTTGCTAAAACCGCCTTTTAGCACTTGCAAATACAAAATACGGCTTCACGAGCCTTCACATTTCAAAATACACTACAAAATGCACCCATTTTACATTTTCGGGTTTCAGGCCCAAAATCAAGCCCAATAGCACTCTTGGCCCGCTTCCCAAGGCCCTGGAGATCATCAAACAACCCTACAACCAGCAGATACGTTGTATCTTAGAGCTCAAGCAAGGATATGCTGTATAATACCAAAATATAATTTGGAAATATACGGAAAAAGATGACTTTGCCCGCCCTCCAAATCGCAAGAGCCCTTGCGATTAGAGGGGGAAATCGCAACAGGCCTTGCGATTTCCTGAGGCATTCGCAAGGTGCCTTGCGATTCCAAGGTCCGATTTTATCCGCTTGATTTTCTAAATCTTGACGAGCTCTCTACTATATATACAACCCCTCTATGCACGTTTCGGGGGACAGAATTACAAGTTTTACACCAGCATAACACACACAAGCCTCACGCATACAAATCCTTTGAATTCTTCATTTTTCTTGTGTTGAATTCTCCCTCTTTCGAAGCAAAGCGCTGCCGGTTTCCTAGTTCGAGACAAGTAGGTCTTAATCCTAGCTTGGATTAAGGTTTTCTTTACTTCTTTAGACTTACAAGGTTCTACATTAGGCTCACCTGACTTTGGTACGCAAGTTTGCTTTTCATAAGGCGGCCATACACCTCGAATACACACACCCTATTCGTAACACCCTTCCAAAGTCGCATAAGCAACTGACCCCCCCCCCCCCCCCCCCCCTCTTAAAATAAACCAATAATTGGACTTTATTTTAAGTTTATGCATCTAGCAACTCCTCATCTTGCATTTTAATTAACTTAACAATGAATTCGACACTAGTATAATCGTTTTCGTTAACAAGTTTAAGCATGCTCAACTGAGGGTTTTAAACAATCTTTTGCATATGCATTCATACACTTTTACAACTCAAATCGCACTTGTACGTAGCGAATTACTTTAGCTCACACATCATTTGCATTGTTCTCAAGCTTAGTAGAGGCTATCTTTGATAGGCTTTTCAAAAGATCTTTCATAAAACATTATTTGAACTAATCTTTAGAAGAGTACCCTCACCCAAATCTGAATCTAGTTTCACAATAGCCTTAGACGGATAGGTGTCGACGTGCCTAAAACTCTAAGACGTGTCTTTGAGCTAGAGACACGAAGGCGGGTTCTAAATTTCCCTTATAATTTAGTGGCGACTCCAAAGCAGTTTTAAAAGGTTTTTCCAACTTAATCTTTTTCAACTTTTTTCGCCCCTTTAGCAAGACGTCGAGTGGTCCCTTTAAACCCCGATACCCACAATTTTTTTTTTTTTTTGATGACGAGGGGGTTGAGTCCCCCCGGGTACATGCATTTCTGTTGGAGTATGTGTCCTCCACAAATAGTGTAATTACATAATAAATCTCGATTATGGAATACATGGGGATAAATCAATAACTGTAACACCCGGTGTTGTCCGAGGTTATTCGGGCCGGGTTCCCCGTTGAAGTGGTCCATGTGATGAGCTCAAGTGACATTGTGCTTAAAAGGATTGTAAGTACTACTCATATCAACAAGATGCATCTTCTTTTCTGGTGGCTTATCTTAAGAACTCTTCAGTTAAGCGTGCTTGCTGGAGAGTAGTCTTAGGATGGGTGACCTCCTGGGAAGTTCTCAGGATGTGCACGAGTGAGGACAAAGTGCGCTAGAAAGGACCCGTGTTGGTTTGTGGGCGATGTACGCAGCCTGGCGAGCTACCGTGAATGACATTTCGGCCTTTGGTTGGGGCCGGGGTGTTACAAATGGTATCAGAGCAACCCGGCGACCGTGTGGTCGAATCTTGTGTCTTGTTGGCCAGGTACGCACCTAGCTGGGGAGGATTCTGGAATGCTATATTGTAAGTAGCTACCAGGCGCAACGAGGACGTTGCGTTCTTCAAGTGGGGGTGTGTAACACCCGGTGTTGTCCGAGGTTATTCGGGCCGGGGTTCCCCGTTGAAGTGGTCCATGTGATGAGCTCAAGTGACATTGTGTTTAAAAGGATTGTAAGTACTACTCATATCAACAAGATGCATCTTCTTTTCTGGTGGCTTATCTTAAGAACTCTTCAGTTAAGCGTGCTTGCTGGAGAGTAGTCTTAGGATGGGTGACCTCCTGGGAAGTTCTCAGGATGTGCACGAGTGAGGACAAAGTGCGCTAGAAAGGACCCGTGTTGGTTTGTGGGCGATGTACGCAGCCTGGCGAGCTACCGTGAATGACATTTCGGCCTTTGGTTGGGGCCGGGGTGTTACAATAACGGTTGGCTGACTAGAGTTTGACGTTATTGTCGTGAGACGGCGGTAATCAATTGATCCCTTTGAGTCACACCAAAGGAACGTACTCCAAATTAATAAGCTAATTAATTGTATGAGATACAATTAGATTAGTAGCTTGATAAATCGACTTATGGTTATTCAGTGAGTTAATTTAGAGAGAAATCGAGTTAGGAACTCGGATGATTAATTTTATGTCGATAAAATTACTTAAAGAGATGGAAATTAGTAATTAATCGTTAATTCACTAATTGTGTACTAATTGACTAATGAGATTAGTAATAGTACAATTGTAATACTCCCTCCGTTCCAGTGAATTGTTTACAGTTTGACTTTTTTGTGAGGGAAATTTGAGAAAAGTGTAAACAAATGACTAAGACAGAGGGAGTATATATGTAAGTGTACATATATATTAAGGAAGAGTTAAGAGTTTAATTATATGATTTATACTTTATCATATTGTATGATTAAGTGATAAATTATAAGTATTTGTGGGATAAATATTGAAAAAACAAATAAGACCCTCCAAGCCCATTTGGACCGTCTAAATGAGGAGAAAAAGGGAGACAAGGTCTCCTTTTGTCTTATTCCTTTTTGCTTTTTCTTTGCATGCATGCCCAACACCATCATAGCCTAGCATGCATTTGTACTTATCAATGAGAAAACTCTTTTCTTCCTTCCTCATGCATTGGGCCAAAATTTTGGTGTGTCTAACACACTTCAATTGATTTTTCTAGTTTATAAAAACACTTGGCTTGGCTTAAAATTGTAGGTTTATATCCGTAAATAGACCTTAAAATCCACAGGATTATAATGAAAACTTTTATAAGATTAATGGTCATAAATAGAAATTGCATAATAAAACAAAAGATTTAGAATTAACCTTCAAACCTTGTAAATTTGGCCTAAGAACAATACCAATAATATGGTATCTCCTAATTGTAACACCCAAGACAGTCTAAGATATGCCCTTGAATTTGCTAGAAATTAGAGAAGAAAAACTGATTTTTCTCTCAAAGGTTTTGTGTTTTAGTTGTGATGAATGATTAGGAATTAATTGATTAGGAAATTAGAGAGCAATTAGGAAGCTAATATACTCCCCAAACTCCTCATATGGCCGGCCACCTTGTGTCAATGTGAGGAGATATAATTCTCCTCAAAATCTATCTTATTGACCAAGAAAACATTATGTATCAGGACACTTCTGTTTTGGTCAATTTAGCTTATAATATAATGCAATTTATTAATAGTGTCATCTGTATGGACCGACTATAATATGTTATAAATATCCTTATATTTATAATTTACTAATTAATTATAACGGTTTATATTTAATTAGCTTGCATTATAAACAATAATTAAATATAACATTTTATATTCAATTCACGAATTACATTTAATCCGTCTCATTAATATTATTTAATCCGTATTAAATAAGTTTACCATCATTTCATCGACTAACATTTTAGTCAGTAACATCATCACACTGACTAACATTTTAGTCACATTTGACTAATCTTTTAGTCAACAACACTAACTAACTGTTTAGTCATTAAGTAAGGCATCAATATGATCATTTTCTCAAATAATCATATTTCTCAAACACATCCTTTAGGTGTGACTCTTAGGGACCAGTTGATCACCGCCATCTGTATGACAATAACGTCAAACTTATCTAGCAAGCCAACCGTTATTGATAAACGTTAATCAACTGATTAAATACAAAATGTACCCTGTGTACCTTTAGAGATTTATTTATGTTATTACACTCACTGTGGAGGACACTAACCCCAACAATCTCCCACTTGTCCGTACAAGTGTAGGTGCGATAACCGATTCTCATATCCATAATAAATTTCTCCCACTCAATGTAAACCAATTTGCAAAGTCCGTACTTTCAAAGGTCGTAGTTCACAAGCGATCAGAATCAAGAGTGGTTTCCCCGACTAAAGAGTAACTTAACTGATAAACGAATCAATATTCGAGCATGGCCATGCATTTTCAGTTACAGCTCCTCGAGTGGCCCTGAGAATAAATATTATAACTCGATAGAAGTTTGGATATTTCCCTCAACTCGAATCCTGCAGATGTAAGCGCAGCATGAAATGACCCAGTGAAAATCTGCTTGGCCTCCTGTTACGGTCGACCGTGAGAAAGAAACCAAAGTCACCCAAAATCTGCCTTAATTTCAAGAGACAGTCGATAGTCAAAAGAATCGACTCTAGGAACACTATGGATGTCCTATCCACGACCAGGCACCTAATGTTCTGAAACATTTAGGACTCCATGTTGTCGTCACAAAAATGTCCTGCGCGATTTCAGTAAACCCGCATCTGTGATCGATCACCAACGCTTGACTTATGGCTCGTTGAACCCACCATCAATCGACGCCACAAAATGATTGCGAGTTATCAGCTCGTGTAGGCGACCATGGACCAAAACAAAATATATAGCAATTCAGTTCACTTTGAGGTGTTCAACGTTGTCTGCACAACCCTCATGAAAAACAATATATATAACAAAACGATGATTTTATTAGAAGTTTTAGGAAATACAAGTGTCAAATCCATACAAAACAACTAATACAACTCAGGAACACGCTTAATTCCCATGGATTTAACGTGCCCTTCATGCTTATCTTGTCTCAACGGCTTAGTGAGAGGATCTGCTATGTTATCATCCGTAGCAATCTTGTCAATCACTATCTCCTTCTGCTCCACGTAATCCCGGATCATGTGAGCCTTTCTTTGCACGTGCCGAGACTTGTTGCTGGACATAGGCTCCTTCGCTTGGAAGATGGCACCACTATTGTCACAATAAATGGTGATCGGGTCATTCGAACTAGGAACTACAGTTAGTCCTTGTTAGAACTGACGCATCCATATAGCTTCCTTCGCAGCCTCTGAAGCAGCATAGTACTCGGACTCAGTCGTTGAATCTGCTATAACAGTTTGTTTGGAGCTTTTCCAGCTGACCGCAGCGCCATTAAGAGTAAAAACGAATCCAGATTGAGATTTCGAGTCATCTCGATCCGTTTGGAAACTAGCGTCACAGAATCGGTTCGCGCATAGCTCAGTATCTCCACCATAAGTCAATACCCAATCTTTAGTCCTCCGTAGGTACTTAAGAATGTTCTTTACGGCCATCCAGTGTGCTTCACCTGGATTGCCTTGGTATCGGCTCGTCATACTCAATGCATATGCCACGTTCGGACGTGTGCATATCATGGCATACATGATCGATCCTATTGCCGAAGCATATGGAATCCGACTCATGTGCTCGACCTCTTCCGATGTCTTTGGTGCTTGAGCTTTACTCAAGTGCACCCCTGAGATCATTGGAAGGTTCCCCTTCGAGTTGGTCATGTCAACCTCTCAAGAATCTTATCTATATAAGACTCTGACCGAGGGATAACATCCGCCGCGTGATCTATCTCTATAGATACGAGCCCCAAAATACGCTGTGCCTCACCCAGATCTTTCATCCGAAATGGTTCTTTAACCATACTTTTACCGGTTAAGAGAGGTATGTCATTCCCAATCAAGAGTATGTCATCGACGACAAGATTAGGAAGACAATCTTGCTCCCACTCGACTTGATATATAGGCATGGTTCCTCGACTGATCGAGTGAATCCATTCTCCTTTATCACTTGGTCGAAGCGATGATTCCAACTCCGTGAAACTTGCTTAAGTCCATAGATGGAACGCTTAAGCTTGCAAACCTTCTTAGGATCTTTAGGATCGATATAACCTTCGGGTTGTACCATGTACAACTCCTCCTCCAAATAACCGTTTAAGAAGGCGGTTTTCACATCCATTTGCCAAATTTCATAGTCATGAAATGCGGCGATCGCTAAGAGAATCCGAATGGAACGAAGCATGACTACGGGTGCAAAAATCTCATCATAGTGCAACCCTTGCACTTGAGTGAAACCCTTTGCCACTAGTCGTGCCTTGTATATATCTGGTTGTCCTTCTACAGATCGCTTTATCTTGTAAAACCATTTGCACTGAAGAGGCCTAGCCTTATCAGGTAAGTTAACCAGATCCCATACATCGTTCTCGTACATCGAGTCCATCTCGGATTGCATGGCTTCTTGCCAAAGCTTTGAGTCAGAACACGTCATGGCACCTTTATAGGTTACGGGTTCGTTACTCTCAAGGAGTAAAACGTCGTCTCTCCCATTCTCCTCGACTATACCGATATATCGATCTGGGGGAATGGAGAGTCTACCCGACCTCCTGGGTTCCAAGGGAATATTAACCGCAGCAGACGAAGAAGGAACAGTTTCCTCCATAGGTTGCTCGGTTGTTGGTTCAGGAATCTCCGACAGATCGAAGGTTCTATTACCTCTCTTGTCTTCGAGAAACTCTTTCTCTAAGAACGTCGTACTAGCCGCAACAAAAACGCGTTGTTCGGTTGGCGAATAGAAGTAATGACCAAACATTCCTTTGGGATAACCAATAAAGTATGTCTTGACCGATCGCGGGCCGAGCTTATCCTCGTGTCTCCACTTGACATAAGCCTCGCACCCCCAAACCCGAATAAAGGACAAGTTAGGGACCGTTCCCTTCCATAACTCGTATGGAGTCTTGTCTGACACTTTAGACGGACTTGATTAAGTATAAGAGCGGTGACAAGAGAGCATAGCCCCACAATGAGTCAGGTACTACCGTGTGACTCATCATGGATCGAACCATATCAAGTAATGTTCGATTCCTGCGTTCGGACACACCATTCAGTTGTGGTGTTCCGGGTGGAGTTAACTGTAATACTATCCCGCGGTCTTTCAGGTGTCGATCAAACTCAGTTGAAAGATATTCGCCACCACGATCTGAACGTAGTGCTTTTATCTTTCTATCCAGTTGGTTCTCAACCTTATTCTGGAATTCCTTGAACTTGTCAAAGGACTCACTTTTGTGCTTCATTAAGTAGACATGTCCATATCTACTCAAATCGTCCGTGAAAGTGATAAAATACCTATAGCCATCTCTAGCGTTGATTGACATAGGTCCGCACACATCAGTATGTATGAGTCCTAATAGGTCAGCAGCGCGCATTCCAACACCTTTGAAGGAAATTCGAGACATTTTGCTGAAGACATGATTCACACGCCAAAAGTTTCATAGTCAAATGGGCGATAGTCCCATTATCAATGAGCTTTTTCACGCCGTTTCTCATTTATGTGTCCCATTCGGCAATGCCATAAATACGTTTGATCTTTGTCACCAACCTTTGCTTTCTTGTTACTCACATGCATGATTTACGTGATTTGATCTAAAACATAAATTAGTTCATGGAAACTTGACTTTACCATAAATCATATCGCTCAATGAGAAAATACACTATTATTCTTAATTGAAACTGAAAATCCTTCTTTATCAAGAACGGATACAGAAATAATGTTTTTAGATAAACTAGGTACATAGTAACAGTTATTCAGAAATAACTCAAATCCACTTGGGAGTTGGATTACATATGTCCCTACTGAAACGGCAGCAACTCTTGCTCCATTCCCCACTCGCAGGTCTACATCACCTCTTGCCAGAGTTCTGATGCTTCTTAGGCCCTGCAAATGATTGCCTGAGATGAGAACCACATCCGATTATCAAGTACCCAAGTTCCAAACTTGCATGGTTAATCTCAATCATATGAATAAAAGAAGACATACCAACAGAGCCGACGCGGCTGATTTTATGTCCTCAAAGATACACGGAGACGATTCGCCTCAATGCCCAGACTTGTGGCAATGGTGGCACTCCATGCTCTGCTTAGCTTTTGCCTTGCCTTGTGAGCTACCGCTAGACTCACCAGGCCCACTCTTAGCAACCACTGGCTTTTTGAATTTTGGCTTACCTACAAGCTAGGTTAGCGAGTCTTACCCTTACCCTTCTTGTTCCCAATCATGAGAACATCTTGCTTCGTGCTCCCACTCAACTTCAGATCACTCTCCGTCTGTACGAGGAGTGAATGCAGTTCATGCAGACTTTTCTGCATGTCATTCATGTAGTAGTTTGCCCTAAAGAGGGCATACCCATCATGATGAGAGTGAAGCACTCGATCAATGATGATCTTCTCATCGATCGTGCAACCAAGCTCCTCCAATTTCTCAACGTTCTCGATCATGGCGAAGGTGTGGACCAACCGGTTGGCCCTTTTTGGAGTCTAGCTTCAAAGAAACGAGTAGTATACTCGTAACTCTTAATTCTCGGAGCTTTCGAGAATTCCTTAGTAAGGGTGGTGAAAATCTTGTTTGCACCTTGGGTAATGAAACGTCTTTGCAAATTGGGTTCCATTGCATAGATGAGTACGTTCTGTAATGCACCCGCTTCCATCATGAAATCGTTATAAGCAAAAGTTTCAGCTTCTTCAGATCGGGAGTGGTAGAGCGTGGTGGCTCGATCAAGTACTTGAGCTTACCGTCGGCGATGGCGAGATTCCGTAACGCACCTCCCAATCGTAAAAATTGGACCCATCACTTTTCACCGAGTTGGTGATTCATGGTGCCCATGAAAATTCTAAGCCATGATTCGCGCATTAGTGTGGCACTTGGCATTGGTTATGCGTCTGCGGACTGACCATTTGTTATAGTAGTTATATCTGTATATAACGTATTCGAAACTGTGAAAAGAAAGAAGAAGAAGAGAATAGATAAGAAATCATGGTTTTCAAAGTTTAAGTCATAAAGCAATAACGATTTAATGCAATGACTCGTGCACTCATGTAATTGACCTCCCTCGAGAATTACATAAGCGATCCCAAGACTCAATTTCTTTAAATTGATAAGCCAACCTCTTGGCTAATTCTACTGTTAGAATTCTTGGTCGATAGATTTCAGTAAATCCTATCTATTAGTCCACCATACTTTCGAGATATTACTCGAACCATAATGTTGAGATAAACTAAGTCGACAGCCACTACTTACCCAACGTAGAAGGGGTCATATTATGCCTACCGACGAAGAAGGGATTCATAGTGGTTCGACTTATAAAGACTAATTCTCAATTTCAGTTTTAGAGGAAGATCCCATCAACTCATTTTAATTCATTTTAAGTGAACTAATATCTAGCATTATCGTGAATGATTAAATTGAGGTGATAGCTCTAAACAAATGACATCCGTATGTCTATAAATTAGGATGCAACTATATGATCCATTTTCATGCATATTAGGTGGTTTGGTTTAATTTAGGCGGAATATGATGCTACTATCTAACGTGAATGCAATGAAAACGGTAAAGAAAAACGCAGAAAAGAAAAACACCTAGTGTGGCCTAACCCTATGAAAATAAAGACATATACAAATTTGGAATCCATCCATGGACCCTAAAGCTGTCTTCATTCTTCATCTTGGGCTTTAAGTGGGAGTCCATCTTGAATCTTCAACTTGAATCTTCTCAAAATTACAATTTTGAATTACAAAAATAAACCTATTTACATTCTAATTCAAAATATGCCAAAATTAAAAAATTACAAAATTGGAGATTCGAGATCTCAAAAATACAACCAAAATTGTGTTTCCTTCATTACGAAAACACAATTTTCTAAGGCCACACTAGTAAATTACAACCGATTGTACATATTTAATGCGTAAAAATAAACCATTCAAACCATTCAAACATAAAATAGAGCATCAACTAAACAAAATAAAAACAATGCATACGAATTGATTTTAATCCAAACCACCTCTTTATAAAATGATTAAAATTATGCAACAATTCCTTAATTGTTCATAATATCTTTTAATCAAAATATAATCCAAATCAAGTTATATTATCGGTATAACATAAATTCGATCTCAAGATATTTTAAACTGCTTTAAAATATTAGGTATCATATTTATTATGAACTACTTCACAATAAAACAAAACATATATTATCCTTATAATATACCAAAATATAATAAGATATCAATTTCCAAAAACAAAAAAAATTTCGGCCAAAATATTGAAAAGATAATCCGAATTTTTTTTTTTTTTATTTTAGATGAAAATCACGGCCAAATTAAAATTAACAAAATATTATTTTTTTATTTTTTTATTTATTTTGAATCGGCGAAAAGAAAAAAAAAATATTAACAAAATTAAATTTTTATTTCGGCCTCCAAGATGAATTAAACCTTTTTAATTCGATTATGTTAATACTTAGATCGATACTAATACAATTTTAATCCGTATTAAACATTGATTAATAAGACATTCAAAATAACCTTTTAGTTTAAACATCTTAAACATATAGATCTAATGATTAACAAGTTTTATGTTCATTAACATACAACAATTGGTCCTTTAACGTTTTAATTCAATCGGTATTAAATCAAAACCAATGCATATTCATATGAGATAATTTTAACATCTTAAAACATCGATAAATATGAATCAAAAAGACCAAAACATAACAAAAAACTTCACAAAACACACGGCCAATTGATAAAATAATTCGGCCATTGCAAAAATTTTATCAAAATTTATACAAAATCGTTTTTATGAAAACCTTATAAAAATTCATATGCCCTAAGGCTCTGATACCACTTGTAGGTTTATATCCGTATATAGACCTTAAAATCCACAGGATTATAATGAAAACTTTTATAAGATTAATGGTCATAAATAGAAATTGCATAATAAAACAAAAGATTTAGAATTAACCTTCAAACCTTGTAAATTTGGCCTAAGAACAATACCAATAATATGGTATCTCCTAATTGTAACACCCAAGACAGTCTAAGATATGCCCTTGAATTTGCTAGAAATTAGAGAAGAAAAACTGATTTTTCTCTCAAAGGTTTTGTGTTTTAGTTGTGATGAATGATTAGGAATTAATTGATTAGGAAATTAGAGAGCAATTAGGAAGCTAATATACTCCCCAAACTCCTCATATGGCCGGCCACCTTGTGTCAATGTGAGGAGATATAATTCTCCTCAAAATCTATCTTATTGACCAAGAAAACATTATGTATCTGGACACTTCTGTTTTGGTCAATTTAGCTTATAATATAATGCAATTTATTAATAGTGTCATCTGTATGGACCGACTATAATATGTTATAAATATCCTTATATTTATAATTTACTAATTAATTATAACGGTTTATATTTAATTAGCTTGCATTATAAACAATAATTAAATATAACATTTTATATTCAATTCACGAATTACATTTAATCCGTCTCAGCTAATATTATTTAATCCGTATTAAATAACCGTACCATCATTTCACTGACTAACATTTTAGTCAGTAACATCATCACACTGACTAACATTTTAGTCACATTTGACTAACCTTTTAGTCAACAACACTAACTAACTGTTTAGTCATTAAGTAAGGCATCAATATGATCATTTTCTCAAATAATCATATTTCTCAAACACATCCTTTAGGTGTGACTCTTAGGGACCAGTTGATCACCGCTTATCAGCATGACAATAACGTCAAACTTATCTAGCAAGCCAACCGTTATTGATAAACGTTAATCAACTGATTAAATACAAAATGTACCCTGTGTACCTTTAGAGATTTATTTATGTTATTGCACTCACTGTGGAGGACACTAACCCCAACAAAAATAAGCATGCATGAAAAACTCTTCCTTATCTCTCTAAAATATATTAACCTCTCTAATAATATTTCTAATATTACTAAGTGTTAGTAATAATAATATTTTCACATATTATCAAGTTTCTACTAGTGATTTCTAGATCAAAATCATTAGTAGTTTTGGAGTACTTCTTGGGTGCAACAAGGAGGTTTCCTATTTTGAAAACTTGGTTTTTGGAGGATCGTCCGATTAATTAGCTCAAGAGACAAATCTAGAAAGGAGTTCTCGTGTTTGTGCCCATTTTATTCCTTGTTGAAAGGTATAAATTTCTATAAACTAGATCTACAAAGCAAATTAGTAACTACATAGATCTTGCTCATCAAATTAGAGTAATTTGATTTAAACTAATAATAGATTAGTAGAGCTCATGGAACCTAACAAGTGGTCAGAGAAAGCTTGTAGTTACAAATTTATTTTGTTCATTTTTGGAGTTTTTATGTATTTATTGAGAATAAATATGTTAAAATCCGAAAATGGTTTTAACACGAAATTTTTATAGCATGCAAATTTTCTGGTCTCACTAAGCTACTGGTCAAATTTCGTAATTTTTGGAATTATTTCGCTAATTATAATGATTTTTATACAAAATCGAGTCAAAAAGGTGTGTTTTTGGCTAAAATAATAACTATAAATAGTTATATTTAGAATCTGGTCACGAAATTTTTACACAGTGAAATATGAAATTTATACCATCTGTATGTAAATTTTTAAAATTAGATTTTGAGTTTCGAATATTTATTCATTTATTTGATAAAAATCGGTATATAATGAATTTTAATGTCCAAAATATAGTAAACCTTATTTTCTGGACATGAAACTTATACCAATGTTTTAATATATTTTAAGGATGATAAGGTATAAATTTAGCATTTTTCCTTACTGTTTTGAAGGTTTTATTGCTTTTATGAGATAAAATCGATGAAACCGTATGTTTATTGTTTCAAAAGTAATTCATAAAAATTTTTGACCAAACTTTACATTTTTGACATCTTGGAAGAGTTTCAGAATGTACAAATTTTTTTTCCAAAATAAAAATGGTTTTATTTTATATTATAATGTATTTTAATGCTTTATTCATAAATAATTATGATTAAAGTGAAAGAAATTACCAAAATGACCACTAGAATGAACTAAAATCACCATGAATTAGTGAAGACTAATTTTGGGTGTTCTAAATCAGTTTAGAAGTTTTAGTTATTGATTAATACGGGATTAATCGATAAAATATGAGACCGAAATTTATGTTATTAAATCGATAATAGTTTTTGGGCGATTTTGGCATGTTTTACTCATAAGCATTTTATTTTGCATGTTTGAATGAATGTTTGTTTTTGAATGAATGTTTATTCTTTCTAGTATGGTCATAGTTTGCTTTTATTTTTGCCGATATTACCCGTAATGAAAGGGAATATCGGTTGACATGTAATTAATTGCGATCTCGTATCATCGGTTCTTAACTTATTTGGTTTATTTCATTTATAAATGTATAATAGGTTTACTATGTATTCATTTGTAAATTATATTTGTAACTATTTGTAAATCGAAGACCGGCGTTCGATCATGATGCTGCCTTGGAAGAGTTATAAAGCACACAAAGAGGAGTCAGGGAAGAAGTCCATTTGAAGAGGGATCAAAGGAGTTGGTTTCCAATTTGTAACTCCTTGTAATTTTTGTTTCATTTCTTAGGTGGTCATACTAGGATTTATGCTTGCGTGTGTATGCTGGCATGCTAGTTTGCTTGTTTGTTTGATCGTTCTCATGCCAAAATCGCCATGCATGCTAAGTCATCCCACTATAATTGTCGATTTAAGTCACGTTTCTTAAATTAGTTCACTTATAAAGAATTTTATGACTAAATTGACAAGATCACCCACTTTATTAAAATGAATTGAGGTTAAACCTTTCCGATTGTAGCAACTATGAACCCCATGTTCGTGAGGACCTCCGCAACGTGGAACCTCGTTATCATGGGTAAGTAGTGAGAGGAAGTGTCATGCTAAGTTGGTTTGGACTCAACCAAATAAGAGTTATTTGGGGCTAAAAGATGCATTTTAAAGAAAATCATCAATCGAGAGTTCTAGTGTAGAATTAGTCAAGTGTTGACTTATCGTTTTTACATAAAAGGAAACTTGAGATGTCAAATTTTATTTAGAAGCGAGTCTCGGAATCATTTATATAATTTCGTGGGAGATCATTATATAAATGGGCATTTAAATGAATTTTAAATGTCATTAAATATAATGAATGCTTATATATTTCCTCTAAATCGTTGTAGAATCATTTTCAAAACGCAATGGCAACATCAACTCCCGCACCCGTTTTAGGTAAAGACTCATGGTTGAGAACCGTGATAGATAAGTGTATCCTAAAAGATGACGGTAGCAACTTTGTTGAATGGGATTCGACTATAAGGGGCGCCGCTCAATCCGACCATGTGCTTAAGTACCTTACCGAACAACCTCCCGCCGAACCCGGACTTAGGGCTACCGCGGCGGCACAAGCCGCCTACGATGAGCACCTAAAGGTTGACAATGACATGAAAAATGTATTGATTTGGTCAATGTCACCTACTCTCAAACTTCGCTTCATCACTCACAAAAGTGCATATGAGATATTCACTAGAGTGACGACGATGTTCTCTAAGGCACCGTAAATTAGGCTTTATGAAGCCGCGGTGCGGTTTTTCGATGCTAAGCTTGAAAATGGCCAAAAAGTTGGTCCTCATGTACTCAAGATGATTGAGTACATAGACACTCTTGAGCGTCAAGAGTGTGGTATTCCTAAAGCGCTTGCGATTAACCCTATTCTCCACTCACTTCCAAATAAGTTTGCTCATTTTCGAGTGAACTACAACATGAACAACATGGATAAGAGTTACCATGAACTTCATGCTCTCTTGGTTCAAGCCGAGAGATACATGGAAGTGAATGAGATAGAGAAGAGAGATGTTTCTTTCTATGAAAATGAAGAACATGAGTCTTGGGGTTAAGAAAGGGAAGATAGCCAAGAAGGCTCATTCCAAGAAAGGCAAAGGGAAGGCTATTGTGGAAAATGTTCCAAATAAGCCTAAACCCAAGGTTAACAAAGGTAGACTTCTTAATGACACTTGCAACTTTTGTGGCGAAGCGGGTCATTGGAAGCGCAATTGTCCCAAATATAAGACGGAAAAGAAAGATGGATGTGCGACATCCAAAGGTATTGTTCCTTCTAATCTCTATATGATTGACATCAATCATGCTTGCATTTCTATGTGGGTATTAGATACCGGATGTGGATCTCACCTTTGTAATCATTTGCAGGGGGTGAGAAACGTGCGAGCACTAGCCAAGAGTGATGTAGATCACCGCATGGGCAATGGAGCTAGAGTAGCGGCTGTTTCCGTGGGAACTTTTGTACTCACTCTAGCTAGTGGATTAGAGTTGCATTTGAATAACTGTTATTTTGTACCAACTTTAATCAAGAACATTATCTCCGTTTCCGTATTAAATGCGGAAGGCTTTTGTTTTATGATTAAGAACAATCGATGTACTTTTTCATTTAATGATATGGTTTATGGTGAAGCCATTTCAATTGGAGGTATTTATGTTTTGAACAAACGTAAATCCCAAACATTTGAGTACAAACGAGCAAACATGCTTTCTCCACGACAAGATGTCTGGCAAAAAGCACTAGCAGAACAAATTCAAAACTAGGCTCAGCTCAAATTTCTCCCAAAGACAAGACAAACTACACATCAAATAGCACAATACAACATACATAAACAAACTCAAAGCAACAACACACACTATCCACAATTATACAACACCTCAAATTGCCTCACAAAAACGGTTTAGCAACACCTCAAATTGTCTCACACAAAAACGGTTCAGCAACACATATAACTGCCTCACGCAAAAACGGTTTAGCAACCCCTGAAACTGCCTCATGCAAAAACGATTCAACATCACCTTAAACCACCTCACGCACACGAAAGCAGGTTCAACAACGCCTCGAAACCACATTCATGCAAAACTTTTAGGCACCACCTTCGAACCAACGTAAGAACATACACAAACACAAACATAAGCACTATCATAACTACAGAAACACCTAAACACTCCGACAAGAAAAACACGCATCCAAAACACAAGCACTCAACAACAGCATCAAGCACAAGACATTCAAACATAAAGCATAATCGAGAACGCTCGAAAACATGAGCCAATGATATACACTCTTTACGAGCCAAAAACAAATACAATTACACTCTTTACGAGTCAAGACAAAAAACACTCTTTACAAGTCAAAGCACATACACTCTTTACGAGTCAAACCACATACACTCTTTACGAGTCAAGACAAAAACACTCTTTACGAGTCAAACACCCAAACACATACCTCTTTTACGAGTCAAACACCCAAACACATATATCTTTTACGAGTCAAACACCAAATACGTGCCTCTTTTACGAGTCAACAACTAAACACCATACCTCTTTTACGAGTCAAACATCGAAACACATACACTCTTTTACGAGTCAAACATCCAGACATTTACACTCTTTTACGAGTCAAACAACCAAACACGTACCTCTTTTACGAGTCAAACAACTAAACACCATACCTCTTTTACGAGTCAAACATCTAAACACATACACTCTTTTACGAGTCAAACATCAAAGCAATTACGCACTATTACGAGCCAAACATCGAGCACTTATACATGAGCACCAAGGCATATACACTCTTTTACGAGTCAAACACGTACAATCTCTTACGAGTTAAACACGTAAACACGCACCCTCTTTTGCAAATCATACATCCAAGCATTACACTCTTTACGAGATAATATCAAAACACAAGCACTCATGCATGAACACAAGCACTCATACATGAACATAAGCATAAGCACGCGAGCGAGCATTCGCACAACACAAAGTTCGGCTAGATTACAAAACGCCATCACGAAGCATTCAACATCAGCAACCATCTCACGCACAACACAAAGTTGGGCTAGACTACAAAGCGCCATCAAGAAGCATCCGACATAGCAGACGGCTCAAAGACACCAGACGTCAACAGGCCTTCACGCTTTTAAACATGCACGGACTGTCATGTCCCTAAACGTGTTGTCTCGCCCCGCATTTCCCGGCACTAAGTCCTCGTCTCTCCCTCGAGACACATGCTTGGCGCCGCCCGGTGGTATCGAGACTGTAATGGTCCGGATACTATCTTTTAATTTTGACTATGTAATACCCCGTATTTTCATAATCTGTATCTTCAGGTCGTTTTGGTCGCGTTAGACTAGTAATAGCCTTCTTAGCGTTTTAGGGAGCTTGAGTTTTGATCCGAGGGTATGGCAAATGAATATTCGTTTGTTTCGTAGAAATGAGGAGAATTTAATATTTGTGTCAATTAAACGTTTAGAGTGGTCTAGTGTCGATTTTAGTATATTAAGTGTTTTTGAACGAGTTTGACTAAGGTTGACCTTCCCACAATGTTCATTAAGTGAAATAAATTAACTAGATACCCTTATCTTTCCCACATTTTCATTTTAATTACTTATCCCTAAAAGATCAAATAAGTAAACTAAACCCTCATCCCTCCCTAAAAGTCGATCAAAAAAAAGAGTAAAAAATAACAGAGCAAATAACAGCTCCTTCTTCCTCTACACCGTGGAACACGGTGTCACTATCACCGAGACCGGGTCTTCCCCGTTAGGTCACCGTTTCTTCCGATTTTTGTTGCATTCTCTTCATCTCTTTTCCCACTACCTTCTCATACAAATTTTGAGTCGAGGTATGGTCTTTAGCTAGCCCAAGTTAGTGGCTTTAGTTTTAGGGTTAAGTTGAGTTAGATTTAAATTGAATTGTTAGTTCATCCTTTTTGTCAAATGAGTAATTGTGAGTGTTTTTGGGTGTGTTTTATGCGTTATAGAAGGATATTTCGTGGAGGAGCCCTTGTGAGACGGTGTCATCTTATCAAGATTTCAGCTTATTCTTCTTACAAGGTAAGGGTAAAACCTTACTTAGCCTTGTGTATGTAATTGTATGAATGTGTGGGTATGAACTAGTGAATTTATGTATGTATGTATGTGTGTATGAATTTGTGAGGTGGTTAGGGTGTATGATTGTGTTTGTGCTATACCAAGAGTACTTGATGTGGTGATCGACTTAGGATGCAATTGGGGTGTGTCTCAGGGATTGTCTTTGGCCACGTATAGGGGTTGTGGCCTGCCGTGTTGTTGTCGCCGTGTTGCTGTCTTTGTGGCTGTCGTGTTGGTCGTTGTTGTCGCCGTATCTATTGATGTTGCTACTGAGTTCAATAGGCTGCATTTCTGCCGTATTATTGGGTTGTACGTAGTTGTCTTTTTGCCGTGTTGTTGGTGTTATTGTTGGCCGAGATCGGCCTTGGATTAACGTGTAAAGAGCTGCTATAAACTGCCCCAAAGAAGTCAGAAGCGCCCAAATGGGCTGCCAAATCGGCTCTGTCGTCTTTGTTGACTCGTGATTAGGCTGCCAAAATCAGCTCTTGTCGGGTTCTTTGTTTCTTTGTAATTAAATTTCTTGAAATCACCAGTTGGGTTCTTGTTTTTACGTGATTAAATTTGCCAAAATCGACCCTTGTCATTTCTTTGTTTCTTTGTGTTTAAATTTCTTGAAATCAGCCCTCTTGGGCTGCTATTTTGCCGTGATTAGGCTGTGAGACGTGGTCGCGTTGTAGGCCGAGTTAGCAGTGTGATTGTAGGTATGGTGATGTATGTGTAAAATGTACAGTAGGCCTCGACTGTAGCTCATGTTACGCGTGAATTGTATAACATATTTAACTTGGCATAGAGGTTAATAATGAGTAAATTTGAGGAGGAAAGTATTAATTAACGGTCGACCATAACAAGTGTGTATTATGGGCCGTATGGTCGTGCTAGCCCCCACGAAAGTTAATGTGTATGTATTCGATTAGTGTCTATTCCTTGCCATGACATTCTGTACCTTGAGATCATGATGAGGTCTGTGTGGCCCGATGTCATGTGGTCTGTGTGACCTAATGCGATGAGGTCTGTGTGGCCCGATGTCGCGATGCGATGAGGTCTGTGTGGCCCGATGTCACGATACGATGAGGTCTGTGTGGCCCGATGTCGTACTATGATGAGGTCTGTGTGGCCCGATGTTGCGATGCGATGAGGTCTGTGTGGCCCGATGTCACGATACGATGGGTCTGTGTGGCCCGATGTCGTACTATGATGAGGTCTGTGTGACCCGATGTCATAGCGTGATGATGTCTGTGTGGCCCGATGTCACGAGGTGGAGGTGTGGGTGTTGACGGTATGGTAAGTCCCCTGTGTAGAGGTTACACAGCGGGGTTCTTAACTTGTTGTTGTGCCTTGAATTGTTGATAATCGTCCGAGTTAGTTTCTTGCATTTTCTTTCAGACCAAGAATAGAACAGTACTAGTTAAATTGCTTACGCGTTTCAGTTTTTCTTTAAAGGCTTCTATTTCTTTCCCTTCTTCGTATATGAGTTTTCTGTTGACTAACTAGGTGGTTGTTTGTCTGTTGGCTTCTCCCCTTAGGTACTCGGACGTGTGCTTGTTGATTTTGGGACGCTTGAAGGGATTCACAATAATACGAGTCTTGTGTCTAGTTTGCCACCATAGACGTCTCTTTTTGTCTCGCTACTTTACTCAGTTTTTGGGGCAGTTTTGTGTTTACTCCTTTTGTAGCCTAGAGCTACCGCGTTCCTTTATATTATATATATCCTGTTTATATTCCAGGTCTTCATGTTTTGAAAACAGGTGTTTGCCCAAGGACCCATTCAGTTGGGTCTCATAACACCCTTATTTAGGTGGGGTCCGCCCGGCTTAAATGGGGGTGTTACAAAGTGATATCAGAGAGGCGACCCTGATAAAATGAACCTAAAATGTACCCTAAAATGAACTTAGGTGAGTCGTGTTTTAAAATGAATTTAGGAATTAAAATGAACCCCATGGAAATTACTGGTGATCCAAGCAACACCAGGGTTAGGGAGACGTTCCGAAACCCTGGGTGGGAGACGTCCCTAGAGAGCTTGGTAGCCATGAATTGAAGTGGTTAACGGGGGGTAAAGTGTGTCGGGTTGCGTTGATGTGCTATTGATTGTCTTGCTTGTGTATGTATTGTGTGATCATGGTGTACGGAGATACGATGATGAGACGTGATGAGATGTGTTTAGGCGTGAGGAGTTGTGGAGGTATGATGATGTTGTTGATTTTTTGGAGTGAGCTTGGTACGAGGTACGTCATGGCAAGAAAACGATATAAAACAGTAAAGGTTGAGTAAGTATAGTAGTTATGCTTGTATACAATTGTTGTTATGTTTTGGTAATGATAATGATCCCGCCCACCCTCCCCCTTTAAGCCAAACGTTGATATAATGATGTTATTTATCCTTCTCTTGTTTACGCTTAAGCTATTGTTCTTATTTATGATTCATACATGTTTCTATTATTTACCACCGCATCATTATCTTATGCATTCGTATACGTACTTGTTGACTATATCATGTTCACTGTCAGATATTTTGATGGAGGATGGGATTAGGACCTTCGGGTCACTGGAGGCGCTTATGGTGCATTTTGAGGAACTGTGAAAAATAGGCTGCTGCTAGCTATAGTCTATTTCCAATACATGACTGTGATATTGTTTATTGGTATTGGATACATATCTGTCTTATATGTGCATTTAAGAAACTGTGGACTTGTTTGCTGCTAGGAATAGTTGAACATTGTATGTTTTGAAATTATGAAATTTATATTGATACGTGACGCCTTATGTTGTTGATTTGACATAAATCCTTGCATAATACTTCGATTACTCTATGTTGTCCATGTGGCCATCGATGATTGTTTAAGTCCTTGTATGTAACAATCTTTGCAAATCAATCCTTTCCTTAAAAGTTTTATGTGTTGAATATTAGTGAGTATCCTATATTGTGTACTGTATAAAGGTGTCAACGAAATCCATTGATAAACATAATAGGATGTCGTGCCCACCCTCCCACCCTTTTAAATAAAATGAGGACTTGATATGATGATATGGTGAATTTTACTTAAGTATACTTGGTACTTGACTACTACAAATTGACATGTTCTAGTTATGTGTGTGATATTGTTTAACAACAATCGTTGAGTAAATTTACGCATCAATAAATGTGTACTCGTGCCCTGAGTTATAAATGTGATGTTTGAAAAGTATTTGAAATATTAGAATGGTGGTTGTATTGAGAAAAGTGATGGAAAAAAAGGTAATATGGTGATATTATTTCTACAGATACTTGTAAATGATATGGTTATGATTGAATGTGATTACTTATGATTTGAATTATGATCATGAGTGCGTGTATGAACGAGGTGTATATTCTGTGATATATGGCTATGATTGTACGGAGGTGTATATTCCTAATCCGTCATGAACCTCGCCAATACCGCATAAGCAACGACCCAATTAACATCAAACAAACGGACACCACTTTTACATTATGCAAATTCTCATTTACGCATTAAACGACTAAACATGATTTCAACAAAACTTGTACCGTTTTCATTAGTCTTAAAACATGCAAAACTAAGGGTTTTAAACAAACTTTTACACACACATGAGTCAGAAAATAACATTTAAATGATAATTCAAACAATGATTTATCACTTTGTGCACATTTTCCATAGCAACCCGTCATAACTTTGACGTTTACATTTGTTTTTACGCATATTTATCGAGTCATATATCGCACTTGTATGTAGCGGTTTGCATTTGCTCAAACATCGAATTATACACTGTTTTCAAGCTAGTAATGGCTACTTTTACGTAGGCTTTTCGATTACGGTTTTTCATGAACATTTTGACAAAACTTTCGGAAAGTACCCTCACCCCGAATCCGCTCTGGTTTCACAATTGCCTTAGACGGATAGGTATCGACGCACCTTGAACTCTAAGATTCGCGTCTTCGAGTCCAAGACGCTTTGAACGGGTTCAAATTCCCTCATAATTTGGTGGCGATTCCGAAAGCGGCTTTAAAATGATTTTTCGATATTTCTTTAAAATGCTTTAAACAATTTACGCAATGACATCCCCCCTTAGCAAATCGAGCACCACGAGCGCGCTTTTACGCGCTTTTACATCTTTCCCGCGTCGTGCATTCCGCCCCAAGCATCCGAGGGCGGGCGCGCGCGGGGCGTTGATAGGGCCCGATCCCGGTACCTTCAGCAACATCCTTCACAAAACCCAAGATTGGCCAAGCCCAATCTTGTGGACTCTAGCATTGGATCGAATGGCCCACAACCATCTCGACTCGATTTTTCGTTCACAAAATCTACGCGAACGTGCAAACTCGTCTCCATCACATTTCGACATCCTCGACTCAACTAGCCTATCATTATTTCGAGTCATTCATGCAATCCAACAATAAGCTCTTAGCGACACACCGTTAACACGAGCCTATTGGATTATTTACCGAACATCTTTTACATCGAGCCGGAAATGTTCTAAAACAATTCTAGCTCAAAACTCCTCCTAAAGCATCTTTGTTAAAACATAACGAGCTGTTTTCACAATATCCTCACCACATTTTGAAATAACATTTTTCAAAAAAGCTTCTCTTCAAACCAAGTGATCCATACTACAAATGAAAAGGGCAAAACTGTGTTTGTTGGGTACGATTAAGTAAAAATGGGTACAATGGATTAACATATTACAAATTTATATTTTAGAATTGACATATTCGAAGTTTTGCAAAAGAGAAAAATAATAATTGATCTTTATTCCATTTTTATACAACCAATGGATTTTTTAATATTAAATTTTATTTTATTAGTCATTTAAAATTTATTGGTAGTAATCAATAGTTGTTTGAAAAATATTCTTTAAAAATATACATTGAGCCAACTTATTATTGTATATATAACTAACTGTAAAGAGCTACTACATGATTTGTATATATCTTTTATGATTAAAAAGTTATAAGGGTTGTCTGTTAATCCATCGCTTGAACATTGCTGCACATTCTTTAGGCTTGTACTCGGGCGCTGTATGTCCAGCTCCCTAATATCACGTACAAATTATGATCATTGTCAGATTTATTCTAATTTTTAAATTTTACTCTATATTTTCATACGTAGTTATATTTGTCCAATGTAATAACTTATACGTAAAAATTACCTTTACTGTTGCAAAAGTCATATTGTTCGAATATGTCCTCGTAAAGCTATATAAAAATAAATAAATATGATGAGTAAAGGTTATTATTTGTTGGAATATTTCAAATAAAGAAATTAAATGACACTATAAGTCACCTCCTCCCTCCATTCAAATTCATTCACGACATCGACACATTTATTGCGACTCATTTAAGTCGGAATATTTTCATATATCTTTAAATGTATGGATGAAAATATATTTATTTGGAATACCATTTGATACTCTTAATGACTACCACACGAATATCAAATTTTTATAATTTAGAAATTTCAAAATATATAATAATTGTAATAGTTGTTAGACAAACACTGAAAAGGGAAAAAAAAAAACTAATATAGTGAAGGGAATTGGATAAAGAATCAGTAATATCACTAGCGACTATCGATAAAAAATTTCTCTTTTTTATTTAGAAATAACATTTTGTTCCAATTAAGTGACCATGTTAAAAGAAAAAAAAAATCATTTTTAAATAGATCAAAATTTCATCATTATTACCTCTTAATTACTACCCATATTATTTTTTATAGTTCTCAATTTACATAATTGTTTTTTTTGTTTCAAAATTTTGGTCAATTATAATTTATGCTTCCTAGAATTCATATTGATGAAATCAATTTTGTTAAAACTATGTGATTATTAAATTAATATCAATCATGTAAATAATAAAAAAAATCTATTTTTCACGTGAATAAAAAGACCTCCATAATAATCTTGACATAAAAAATTACGGTCACCTCTTTTTAAACTCCTTCCTATTTAATTTTAGGGTACTATTTACAAAGGTAAAAATGTTTGGTGAAAAATAAATTTGATGGAAACTATGAGACTAAACAAATTTTAGATGGAACAAAAACAAATGAGGCAAACAAAGCAGTAGGTAGAACATTTAAAATGGAAGAATTTTTATTTTTATTTATAGCTAAAATATGTTTTTTTTGCGCAAATTTTTATAAGAAAGTTCTTGAATGTTTGAAATTTCAATCAAAATTCATATTTAATAAAAATATCGCAAATGTATTTATTAGATATTGGGGGGAGTCATTCTCTTTTTTGCAATGCCTTCTTCCACCTTTATTTTTAGTCTACCTTTGGTGCTTCATATGATTTTTGATCCACATTTTTTTTTTCTATTTTTATCTATTATGACAAATGAGTTGGATGAAATAGATAATTAATGTGAAGGCCTATAAAATAAACCACATATTTGTTGAAGTAATTAAATATGATAAGAGAAAACAATAATAAAAAAAATAAAGTTGGGGGAGTTTGGACATACCCAGCAATTTGGTCATCCACTGTCCATTTTCGCCATTCATCACTAATTGAGTAATTCAAGGATCTCATCCATATTTGAGTTCCAATAAATGGCACAATCATGTCATGATCTCCACTAGTGACAAATTGATACAATAGTTTTTTATTTCATATTATTAACGGTTACTAATTTTATTTAAATGACTAATTTTAATTATTAGAAGTATTTAAATTTCAGACTAACCTATAAATTAATGATCGAAAACCTTTGGCACTTAATTTAGCATGATAATTAAGGCTACTAGCCATCTCATATGAATAGTTAAATCCAAAATTGCATCGTATCCATTTTGTAGGCCCTTTCTGTCATAAGAGTAACTAAAAAATATATAAGTTTACTAGATTAAAATATACACTACTTAAGAGATATGAAAGGTTAAAAAATAAATAAAAATATGAAAGATTTCTCAACAAACCTTAGAAATATTTAAGGCTTCTTGAACACGTTTGTCATTCATCCAATATTGAGAAAGTTTGTAACCTTCTTTCTAATAAACCACCAAGAGCAAAATTTTTAATTATTCAATATTGTAAATTCACATAATGATGAATTGAACACAAATAAAAATAATATACGGTTAAATTAGTCTTAGCTACTTGCCTAATACTAAAAAAAATAATTATATTTCAAATAATAACATAAAAGTTACGTATATTTTGCACATGGTAGCCCACAAGTGATAAAAGCACAACAAATAGATGCAAAAAGATACGGAGTAATAACGTGACAAATTAATAGTCGCGGAACGACCATATAGAGGTTATTAAGATCCCTAGTATTTTTTAACTATTGCATTTTAAAATAATAAACAACTCTTAACCATTTGAGACTAGGGAACTTTAATTCCTTGTTAAACCGTAATACTGTTAATTTTATGGTATAACAGAAACTACAGCATGAGAGTCTATGACTGCTACAGTAATGAAAAAAACATCTCTTGTATTCGTATATTTTTTTTTTATAGCAATTACTATGTACATAGTAATGCATGGATTTGAAATATTTACTAAAAATTAAATGATGCAATTGATCAAATATACTTGTTCATGACGAGTGTTTAAGGTAATGTTGGTAGTTTCGAGGTACTTGAAAACTACAACTGTTGAAAGTCAAATGATTTATATATTTTAAAATTAAACAGAGTTTAAATAAAGTATTACCGTTGATGTACCTAATCAACGTGACAATGAGAAATTAAATTTTAACTTATCGTCTGCACCTTACATGATATAATCAACATTAATACAATAAATTTAACTTCACCTATATGACGATAATGGACATGCGTGGACAAAATTAGACATTTAGACAAAGTCTTATTGAATCCTTCATGACGAGTTTAATTGATCATGTTTCATATATGCGGCTTCTTTTATCGCTTGATGTATATACACACGATGTTAAAGAAAAGATACAGATGACTTACACGACAACTATATGCCCCATTTTCTTTGGCATGATAAAGTTTATTTGCACTTTCGCTCAGGATCCTTCTCGTAAAATATTTATCAACTTGTATGTCATAATCATTACAATATTTCTCTAAGATGTGACTTGTTTGTATTCCATGTAAATCCTAAAAGTACGCATAATATTGTAAAATTTTTAATTATTCATGTAATTATCACTTATCAATTATTTAAACTAGGAAAAGTATTAATATGCATACCTCTTCAAAACGTACGAAGTGTAACATACAGATATAGTTATCCGGGTCTATTGTATGATAATCACCTTTGCAACTTCTCTCTAATGACTATATATGAAATAAAAACATTAGAACCATTATATTCAGCCATTATTATTGTGAAATTTTTATATAAAAAGTTGTCAAGTTTCACCTCAAAAAATTCATCTGAAATAAGTCCCATACCATGTGCAAAAGGAACTTGAGTGTTACCGTCTATCGAACTATCAGTAGCAGGATTCCCTAATAAATACCCCTGTTCAAAAATTGCATTAACATAACTAAAAAAATACTAAAAAATATATCAACTAAGTCAAGATAATAATTTTTTAGTATTTGGTGATAAAATTTACTCACACTTGTTAGCGTCAAACATAATTTAATAATGTTTCTATCGAAAGTCTTTTAGTATCAATAATACTGTGTTTAAAGTTAATAATTAGATTCATACGGTTGTTGTTTTTTCTTTTATATATATCTGTTTACTAATTGTTACATGAGGCAGTCTCACCATAACTTATGGTGAGAGAAGCCCATTGCCCAATAAAAATGTGAGATTGTAAAGTAAAATATAAGGTTCCAAAAGTTAGTTTTTGAACTTAAAAAGTCAGGTTTTGAAGTTAAAACGTAAGGTTTTATAGTTAACACGTAAAGTTTTAAAAAAGAAAATAATTTTTTCAAATGTAAAAACAAACTCAATAATTTGTTTTTTGACCAGATTTTCAGTTTTGTTTTTTCAAGGCAGTTACATAGATGTTATTTTGTTAATTGTTACTACTGTAACAATTTCATATATTTCACTATTTAGTTTTTTTTTAATGTAAATGTTATTGGGCGTCTCCTATTCGGCTTGTCTCACCATAAATTATGGTGAGATAGTCTCATAGTAGAGTTACTGTTTTTTGTTAATTACAATTGAATTAGTAATAAGAGAAATAATTGATATATTTTGTTTACTCACAATTGAATTAGTAATAAGAAAAATAATTGATATATTTTGTTTACTTGCAATTGTTATCAATGTAACACCTCATGAGGTTTACATTCGCACATCGGGAAAGGAAAGTGAAATTGATACGTTTATAAGGGAATCTTCCCACCAATCTCGTAACAAGCATTGTGCTTTTAGGCTAAGTGAGGACAACGAACTCAAAGGTATGCATCTCACCTTTAGTGGGTGTATTACGACGGTGTTGGTGATGAGTCGTATTTAGTTGGAGTTAGTGGCGTCGTTTTGAGTTCGTTTCGGGAGACTTTTATGCGATTTTACGATGATTTTGTGACTTACGAGTGATTTGGTATTATTCGAGTGTGCGACGTTATATCGTGTTCGGAAGCGTGTTACGACGAGGATGGAGCGAGACGGGATTTAGAAGTGGCTTAGACGAACATTTGTGAAGATGGTGACCCACACGAAGGGCTAAGGCTGCATGCCATTCGTGGACATGAGAAGAGGAGGCATAAATTTAGGAGCGCAAAGTGGCGGTCGACCCGCGACCTACAGGCGTTTGACACGCGATTAGTGGGCGTTTGACACGCGTCCAGCACTAGGGGGAGTAGCTCGCGGATGTTGAGTTATTTGTTTTGCGTGTAGTTTTTGTTTGTATCTTTAGAAAATAATATATTATTATTTTTATTAGATTAGACCTAGGGGGAGGCTATCTACCTGCAGCTTTTGTTATTTTCCTAGTTTCGTTTTTATTAAGGAGTGATTAGTATTAGTTCAGCGATTAGCTTTTCATTAATTAGTTTTCTTCAATTATTTTGGGTGATTTCTCCTTAAGATTATGTGTAACTAAATTATTATTTCTTGATACGATCGATTGAAGCGTCAGTACTTGATCCGTGAGATTATCTATTTTTCTACTTTTCTTTGACTATTATTTAATTCCTTGTTCTTATTATTATTGATTTTAATCTTAATTAGGGTGTACAATTAATTAGGGTTATTATTAATTAACTTGCTAGATTTGATTATTGGCTCGGTTTGCTTTATTAATCTTATCGCGGTAGCAATTGTGATTGATTTATTGTACTCTGTTTGTCGTGAATTTATCATAAAAGGAATTGAATTTGTGACTCGAGTATTAACAGCGTTGTTAGTATTAGTCATATTTATTGATTCTCGTGCTAATTCTTCTATAGACTTGAACTTAATTCGCGTGATTTGGGTTAGTCTTAGAAAGGGTAATTTTGGGCATCTCATTTAACATAATTATTGATTAAAGAGGGAATACGTAAGTTAATATTATTGAACGGTTTTAGCTTTCACAGTAAAGTACTCAAGTAAGTAGTATTATTGTTTTCTATGATCGGTGATTTTATCGTCTGTGGATATCGCTTCGTGTCAAGGCCTTTCTATTAATTGTTTCACGACCTTTATTTATTATTGTCATTAGCTAGTTTCTTTAGTAGTATTTACTAACTACCCCCCGACCTGTTACTGTTACTTAATTACTCCGTATTATTGCATTCTTTACACTTTACTTTATTACAATTAGCCTATTTCTCCGTGGATCGACCCTTACTTCCATTTTTCTGCTTGTTTAGTAATTAGGGATTAAGTGATTATAAATTATAATTTGGGGCATACGACTTTAGCCCGTCAAATTTTGGCGCCGTTGCCGGGGACTTAGGCGTTAATTGATTTCTTTGTTTAGTGTAGGTTGTATGCATAATACTCGTTCTACTAACCTGAACCTCAAGCCTTTTGACTCAGAGATTAAAAGAATACTTTTAAGGTTTCTTAAGAACAAGAGAGGTCAAATCGTTGTCGCAGACGACTCGGACCAAGAGGATTTCAGCTCCAATTCTGATATTTCTGAGGTGATAAAAGAGAATAACGTGATGGAGCAGTCTATTAAATAACTCACAGCTCTGGACCTTCAACAGCAGCCTCTCTGCATTACATATCCTCTTCTCGGTGAGAATGTGAATTTTGAGTTGAAGTCCAGGCTTATTCATCTACTACCCACATTCCATGGGTTGAGTGGTGAGGATCCGAACAAACATTTATCGGATTTTCACATTGTCTGTTCAAGTATGAGCAACTGAAGCCCAGGGCATTCTTGTTCTCACTGAAGGACGCTGCGAGGGATTGGCTATACTATCTACCTACGGGTAGTATCGATACATGGCTCAAAATGAAGAAGGCATTCATGGAGAAATACTTTCCTGCCTCTCGAGCATCTCATTTGAAGAAGGAAATTTTAAATGTCGAGCAACGTGATGGGGAGACGATGTATGAGTACTGGGAGCGGTTCAAGAAGTTGTGTGGTATGTGCCCGTATCATGGGTATGAAGACCTGATCATGTACTTTTGTGGGGGTCTCAGTAAAGAGGATGCTCGTATGGTTCATCCGGCTAGTGGAGGTGGAATCACGAATAAGAGCCCTACGGAAGCAATGGCTCTAATCACAGAGTTAGTTGAGAGCTCGAGGGACTTTGATAGGAAAGCCCAACGAAGAGGGGTCATTGCAGTGGGTTAGAGCCATAGCCATCTCGAGGAGAAGCTGGATAGCTTGACATCTCTTGTCAAGGACTTGGTAGTGGTTAGAAAGCCGGTGATGGCTTGCGGTATTTTCTCTTCTTCATCACATCCTAGTGAGTATTGCCCGCAAATGCAAGAGGGACCAGTTGAGGATGTGAATGCTATCGGTTACATGGAGCCGTCTCAACGAAAATAGGACCCGTACTCTAATATTTTCAATCCCGGTTGGAAGGCTAATCCGGCTTTTCGATGGGGTGACAATCAGAATAACTTACAACATGCTCAAGGTAACCAATCCGGTCCACCTCGTGGTCAATACGTGCTCTGTCCGCAGAACCCACCACCTAACTTACAACCTCCTCCGAGTTTGTCCATGTCCACTGATGAGATGATTCGAGCTTTAGTGGCTAACCAAAGCAACTTTCAAGCTAGTGTGGCTCATAATCAATTGGAGACTAAGAATAGCATCAAGAATTTAGAGACTCAAATTGGTCAAATGGCCACTGCTATTAGTCGTTTGGAAGCTAGAGACTCAAATGTGTTGCCAAGTCAAACAATACCTCCTAGAGAAAATGTGAGTGCCGTTTCATTGAGGAACGAGAGACAACTAGAGGAGGTAGAGAAGAAAAATAAGAAGAAGATAGTGGATGATGCGACAGTTCGTGAAGAGACGGAAATTGAGGCCGTATAAGATGAAGGTGAGATAAAGGAAAGCCCACTGCCGGTGTATGAACCAGAAGTTCCATTTCCGAATGCTCTCAAGTCAACGAGGAAGATCGAGAAGGATAGTGACATCTACGAGACATATCGTCACTGCGAGATAAACATCCCACTTTTTAATTTGCTTAAAACTGTACCTCTTTATGCTAAGTTTTTGAAAAAACTTTGTACCCACAAGAGACGCAGGAGTGAGCCTAAGGTTAAGGGTCCTAAGGGTAAGGTGAGTGAGTTTGTATCAGCTTTATTTCAGAAGAGACTACCCCCTAAATGTGGAGACCTCGGTATGTTTTCGATTCCTTGCACTATAGGAGACCTTAGGATTGAAAAGGCCATGTTAGATTTAGGAGCATCAATTAATGTCATTCCTTTTTCCGTCTATGAGACTTTAAAACTTGGACCTTTGAGAGAAACTAGTGTGGTGATTCAATTAGCTGATAGATCTAGTGTCAATCCTAAAGGGGTGGTGGAGAATGTTATGGTGAAAGTAGATAAATTAGTCTTTCCGGCTGATTTCTATGTTTTGGACATGATAAGTGAGGTAGATGTCATCCCCATTCTGTTGGGTAGACCGTTTTTAAAGACTGCGGGTACTAAGATTGATGTACCTAAAGGATCACTCACTATGGAATTTGATGGGACGGTAGTTAAGTTTTTGATTGCTAATCCTATATCTGATTCTAATAATGTTCACTCACTATGTGCTATTGATGTTACTAACCATCCCCCTAAGTGCCGGAAAGTTAAATCTCCGAGCAAGCTTGTTTCTAGTGTGCAGGTTCCCCCTCCTAAATCTCAAAAGCTTGTGATCTTATGGAACCATCGCAAAGATGCGGAGAAAAACCAAGGTAAGCTTGAAACTTGGTATGATAAGCTGGTTAATCGAGAGAGTTTGGTTAAAAGCTCGCAAGTAATTCATGTTAAATCTAGCCTTCGATCATATCCAATCTCTTCAAAGGTTAGTTAAGGTAATAATTTCTTTCTTTAGTCTAAAAGTCGGGTGATTTATCACTCCTCGCTATGTCGAGCCAACGACGTTAAACAAAAGGCGCTTTTGGGAGGCAACCCGTGATTTGTTGGAAAAGAAAACACAAAAAAAAAAAAAGAAAAAAAAAAGAAAAAAAATCAGATAAAAAAAGATCATCGGAACATCCTCGAGCTCTGGTTATGGAGTGGGCGTCATAAGTGGTGGAAATGACGGTGAGATCGCTATGGACACCTTGTCTATGCATTCGAGTTGACTTGGTTTGGAGTAGGGGAACTCGCGCTACTACACATGAGTTAGGAGTTTGTATGGCTTTTGTCGACATTATATGTGTAGTGCTTTCATGATACTTTCATTCAAGCGAGGGGGAGGAGGTGAGGAATGTGGTTGGAGTATGTCTACGGTATCGTTGCGTGGTTGCTGGTATGGAGACGTCTTGTGACGCGATTTTCTCGGTGAAGTATGTTCGTCATTTCCCCTTTTTTCTAGTGTCCTTTGCAACATTGAGGACAATGTTTCATTCAAACGTGGGGGAGGAGAATCGTTTCGATTGTATTGTATGGTAAAGTGTGCTTTTGTTTAGGTTTAAAAAAAAAATCGAAAAAAACAACCAAAAATACGAATAAAGTGAATCCCGGCTAGGTGAAAACCTGAAAGGGCGCCTAGACAAAAGTGGGATATGTGGCCGAGGGCGGAGTGAAACAGCAAGGGCGGCACTCCGAGTAAAATGAAGAATCTAGTTGCGTGCCACGAGAGTAGAAGTAAGGTGAAAAAGCTAGAGTGAAACCCGCAAGGGCGGACACTCTAGGCAAAATAAGTGATTTAGGAAAATAAAATGCTTTAATACTTCCAAACTTTCGGTGGCAACATAAGAATGGTGACAAAGAAGGTCGGAAGGGTAGGTTAGTGGCTACGGTGAGGAGAAATCGCGGTGCACGGAGTTGTAGGCACCTCTCTTACGATTAGGTTTGATTTGTCTTACGGAGTAGAGGTGTTTAGGCGCTCACTTGTGTAGGGTGTATTGTTTTGACACGTGCTTTGTGTCAATGGAGATCATTTGTAGCACAAGTAAGCCGAGCTAGGTTGGAGAGATAAGGGGCGTAGCCATGTTTTGAGTCACCATGTATTCGTTTTTAGTCGTCGAGTTGAAAGTGCTTATTTATCCCCATTTTGAGAATTTAGGTATGTGAGTTTGATTGAGTAATTGTTATTGATTAGGTTAACCTTACTTAGCGAGGGAGTTTGAGTTAGAGTGAAAGTACGACGTGTTTAGAGTCCGCCGCGTTGTTTTGAGCTAGTGATGGTTTGGTCAATATGGCGTTCGTAGAGTTTACTCGAGGACGAGCAAAAGCTTAAGCGTGGGGGAGTTTGATGAGTCGTATTTAGTCGGAGTTAGTGGCGTCGTTTTGAGTTCGTTTCGGGAGACTTTTATGCAATTTTACGATGATTTTGTGACTTACGAGTGATTTGGTATTATTCGAGAGTGCGACGTTATATCGTGTTCGGAAGCGTGTTACGACGAGAATGGAGCGAGACGGGATTTAGAAGTAGCTTAGATGAAGATTTGTGAAGATGGCGACTTACACGTGGGGCTAAGGCTGCATGCCATTGGCGGACAAGAGAAGAGGAGGCAGAAATTTGGCAGCGCAAAGTGGCGGTCGACCCGCGACCTGCAGGCGTTTGACACGCGATTAGTGGGCGTTTGACACGCGTCCAGCACGCGGGGGAGTAGCTCGCGGATGTTGACTTATTTGTTTTGCATGTAGTTTTTGTTTGTATCTTTAGGAAATAATATATTATTTTTATTAGATTAGACCTAGGGGGAGGCTTTCTTCCTGCAGCTTTTGTTATTTTCCTAGTTTAGTTTTTATTAATGAGTGATTAGTATTAGTTCAGCGATTAGCTTTTCATTAATTAGTTTTCTTCAATTATTTTGGGTGATTTCTCCTCAAGATTATGTGTAACTAAATTATTATTTCTTGATACGATTGTTGAACTAACATTTTCTTTTTTTTTCAGGGGTTATTTAGAACATATTTAGGCACCCTTACAATTGTTGAACTAACATTTTCTCTTTTTTTTTTTCTATTCAAGCTATTGTAAATACAATGCTTGATGTATGTTTTTTTTTTCCAAGATTTTGTTAGATGCCTTTTTTGAGCAACTTTACAATCACTAACTTAATCAACATATTTATTGTCTTCATGTTCTTATTTATATTTTAGGAAAACTTATTGTCTAATGACCTTCTCTAAATAATCCAAACTATTGATAGTCTGGTCAAAATAATCTCAAGTATTGTTTACTTCAAAATAAATTCAACCTTGCAAGGTACATTCTCATCAGATTAAATTATCGTTGAACTTTTTACTTTCAAAATATTCTCGTATACTTTATTTTGAGAAAATAACTGTCAAAGTTTAGTTTATTTTCAGATAAACAATAGTTGAGATTATTTTGAATATGTTATCAATAGTTTGAATTAATCTTATGAAATAATCCTTTATAAACTATAAATGTTTTGTTTCGACTTTTATTATACCGGTACTTCTTTTTATCAAGTTATTGTTTGCTAAGTTAATAATCAAATATTTCTTAACAAGCTTTGTAGGTGTTAAAAGAAAAATGTATTATGTAATAACCAACTCGTGAAACAATTAGCTTTTGAGTTTATTAAGTAGTATTTAGTCGCTGTTTAAGTCGACAAATTTTATGTGTAAAACATTAATTCGAAATAAATAATCGAATAAAAATAAAATGGAAATAAAGTAAATAGAGGTAGTAATTATATTAACCTTTAAGTTGAGTATTGGCTTCACTCCTTCTTCATTATCTGTAAGTCCAAACAAAATGGTATATCGTGGTTAATTATTTATTTTCATTATTGAGATATACTTACTCACACTACATGATCACAAAGACATAATTAAAAATTAGTAAAACAAAAGTTTAAGTTAGTTACGTCATGATATAAAAGTGTTCAACTAAATATAGTTATATCCAAACACCTTATAGAGTATATTATGGTTTGTTTTGACTAGAGCTGGCAAGGCTGACCCGACCCGAGCGACCCGACCCGAACCTGAGCGAAACCCGACCCGTTTAACCCGAAAATATTGTGACCCGAAACCGACTCGACCCGACCCGATGATGACCCGCAACCCGACACGACCCGATAATCAAGGACTAATCCGACCCGACCGACCCGACGATGACCAGAACCCGATACGACCCGATAATCGATGGACTAATCCGACCCGGACCAGGCAGACCGATATTAACCCGATTAAATTGATGACTCGGTAATTATTAATCTCAGCATTGATTAAATCGAAAGCAAATTAGTATTTAGTTTGATACATTACACTTAATAATGAAATAATTAAATCAAATAATGGTCGAAAAACTAGTTATAGCATCAAAAAATTGAAGTAATTCGATAAAACTGCGCAGACCCGATGATGACCCGACCCAAACCCGACCCGACCCGATATACTAATTAACCCGAAATGACTCGACCCGATAACAACCCGAACCAAACCCGATCCGACCCGAGACACTATGTAACCCGACAACGACCCGACCCGACAACGACCCGAACTCGACCCGGCTCGACCCGAAAGAGTATTTTGACCCGATATGACCCGAACCCGACACGACCCGACCCGACTTGACCCGACCCAAACCTGACCCGATTGACCCGATTGTCACCTCTAGTTTTGACCAAAGCTATGGGTTGATGTATGTCATTCAAATTTTATGAAGATATTAATCATTTTTTTTGGAACTTTTGTTATTAAGTTTGTCTTTTTCAAGGTTGTTTGTGTCGGATCAACAATTAGTGGTCTACAAGTATAGTCTTTAGAGTGTTTGGGGGTCATCATTATACTAGCCCATTAAATTCATAATAGTATTATATTATAACTACACTTATGGTAACTAAAAATTGTTGATGAAGAGGTTATTTTTTTTTTTAAAAATTGTTGACCCGTGCATTTTAAACTATTTCGTCACTTTTGTGCAAAACTTAGACGTTGACCTTACTTACTCATGTGACTTGTAATAACATTGATATGACATGTTTATGCGAGGTTCAAGTGCGAGTTTTAACCGTTAAATTATTAGTATTTCCTTCTCTTCAGATGGTTTTAGAAGCACTTACACGAATACGAGAAATCAAGCTAAAACGCTACCATAGTCAAAGTCAACGCAAAAGTCAAACTCAAGGTCAATCTCAAAGCCGAGCATGAGACCTGACCCCAAAGGCAACCCGAGAATTCACGCAAGTCGTAGAAGCCAAGCTATATGCCCACATTACCAAGGAGAAAAAAAGATGAAGAAAAGAGAGGAAAATTTGACTAAGTGTTAAATTGATGCAACCTACGAAGAAATGTGGCCAGATCCAAGGCGCCCTTGGCGCACCTCTCAAATGCGCCCCTAGCACCTCTCAAATGCGCCCCTGGCGCAGAACTCAAAGTTACGTCGTTTTGATTTGTTTTAGAAAACATTTTAAGTTGTTTTGGCGACTCATTATGTAAATTATTATCAAGCTTAAGTTTAGAATCATCTCATATTATCTAGGGTAATCTCTACATTAGTTCATCATTATCATCTTTGTTTATCAAATATTTTAGATTTATTTTTTCTTTTCTCTTGAAAAATTAAGAGATAAAGAAGCAAATTATGGGTGGGTAATCTATTATTATTAGTTTATATTGATTGAAATCATCATCTTATGACTTTGTGAGCTGCCAAAGTTTCTCTCTTTTATTATATTATTTAATCTCTCCTTGTTGTCTATGATTAATTCATTGATTATTATGGTTGATCACCATATGATTAGTGCATTTCTCTATTGCTATTAGATTATTATCTCTAAATTGTTGATAATTCTCTATATCAGTGGCAAGTTTGACTCTAAACTCTTATGGATTAGTGGGTTAAGTGTTGATTAAGGAGATGATTAGTAGATTACATGAGGATTAGATTATTCAGATGAGTTCATGCTCTTGACTATCATTTTTATTGCACAACTCATGTTAAATTCACTCTAGATTGTTGTGAATTACATGATTTTGTAGTGGTTTGTGAAAATGGATGATTTTCCCATGCTTGTTATTATGTCGATAGAGAGAAACAATGTTTAAATCGAATTTTTGGCCATGATCAATGTGTATGTGATGATGAATGTTGATATAAATCAATATCTTTAACTTGACTTTAGCTATCTTACTTTTATCGCACTTACTTGCTTTATTGTTAATTTACAATTACAATTCTCATCGAAACCCCTTTTAATATGTCCTTAGTCTATTTAAATCTTCTAACGAGTTAGTTTAAAAGAGTCTAACACTCGGTCCTCCCTTTGGGTTTGACCCTTACTTCCCTTATACTACGTTTTTAGTGCATACAAAATGAGATTTATAAATTGTTAATTTGGCCCTTTTATAACAACTACAAAAGGTGTTGCCAAACACCAACCATCAAATATTGTTGAACGCTACTAGTGGTTATGTATAATTTGTTGACTAATTCCTTTATTTTACAAGACTTTTTCGTACAATAACACCTGAAAACTACACTTTGATGTCAAAATACAAATCTTCATTAACATTAAAAAATTCAGCTCAATGACATCAAAAGAAAGAAAGACTAAAAAATAAATAATAAAAAAATGAAGTTACCTGAGTTAAAGATGAAAAAAGGGGAATTTGATTTTTATGACATTAAATTGAAGAGTGGAAGAAAAAAAAAAGCATTTATTTTAATGTTTAGACATAGAATAGGATGAAAAATGACTTTGGAGGGAAATGTAAAGTTTTTTGGGATTGGAAAAACAAATATAAAAAGTCACATGAGTAAGTAAGGTCAACACCTGAATTTCAACCAAAAGTGACGGAGTAGATGAAATTGTAGGGGTCAAAATTTAAAAAAAGAAAAAAGAAAAAAAGATAGAGGTCAACAACTTTTTTAAATAAATGATAGGTGTTCACAAATAATGTAAAAACAAAAGGTAGTGTCGAACGAGAAACTCTAATTACTTCAACTATAATCTTATCAGCTAAAGTATTAAATTGATATTAAAGATTGAAATATTATAATGATATTCATAACTACACTTCTTTAATTTATATAAATTTTGAAATTGAATAAAAATAATTTTTTTAATAAAATTTAAATATAAATTTTAAAAAAAAAAAAAATTAACATTAGTTAATAAATGGTAAATAAAAAGGCGTGAAAAAAGTGTTTTTGACCCGATTCCATCTCGATCAAACCTGTATTTAAGCTACCCGTATTGATCTGACCCATATTCTAACCTGCCCCATTGACAGGTCTACTTATGATGGATGATTGATTAAGTATAATTTATGAAAAGACTTATAATTGCGTGTCGATCGTTACAATATGAGATTTTTTTTCGTATTTGTGTAATTTGCATTATAACTAACTTTAGGTAATTTAAATATTAATGACTTTTGGACGTATTTGTTTATGGTGAGTTTGCACCTTACAATTAAGAATAATGAAATTTAATACTTGTTTGGACAAATGTGTCTTCAAGAAAAAGGATGTGCATATGAGATGTAGGAACGTTTTGGGTGCATGTGTGTGATGATCATGAAGCAATGAATTGCAAATAATTCAAGGGCAATGAGTCCCAAGAGGAAAATGCTAAAGAGTTTCTTGACGAATTGAAGAAACACTTTGTCAATAAGATAAGGTGAGAGAACAACTTTTTTGAACTTAATTAATTTCTGTGAGGATTCAAGGAAAATTAAGAAAAAAAATCATAGAATTCTAATATTAATATCATTACTATTATTGTGGTTACGACAACACACGTTATTATGTGGATTAATGAACATTATGTCATTATTAATTTAAGTCTCTTTAACATATATAATTGTATCCTAAATTAAACACAAGTATCTTAAAACTATTGACAACCCAAAATTGATATAGTTTTTGTAATAGAGTTTTAATATCATTCCTAATATTAGGAAATTTAACTTGTACATTGATAACTTTCAATAAGAATATTCATTGATACTTTTATGAAGTAAAATATTAATACTAACTAAGCTAAATCATAATAAATTTGACAATAGGCACTTATTTCAAAAGTTAAGGGATTATGATTTACCATTCACCATTTTGTCAAAGTATAGAGGAAGGGTAAATCCACTATATGAATCTCCTCCTACGTATAAAGGATTCAAAATATACTGAACATGTGTCAATAACCACTGTAATCAAAATGAAAATCTTGTTAGACATTTCACACTTGTTAAAGTAAATACGCAATAATAGTATATGACATTACTTTTCGAAGGAATTCGTTCACATTATCCGAAGCTTTTAAATCTCCTGAATAATTTGCACGAGCTATTGTAGCGTATGAATAACCAGTACCCACTGGCATATCGACGAAGAGAATATTTGCAATCTTGCAATTGGTAGATTACATGAAAACATAAAATTAGTTAAATTAAATATTAGTTTAAATGGGATAATTAAAAATAAAACGTCATTACTTTATAGTGATTAATTAAAATTTTCCCCTACATATTTCTTTATTCGATTCACCTAAATAATTCAAACTTAAACAAAGATTATTAAATATTTCTTTAAATATCCACAAAAACTATCGTTATAGCAAAATAGCTACAATACTACTTTAGCCACTAATTAGTATAACAAATAAATAATAAAATATTATTAACCTAAATAAAAATTAAAATATTAATATAGGCATTCCTCCTTATATACATGTAATTTGATTGATTTAATATATTTGTCTCTATTGATCTGCAATATATTTATTAATAAGAAACACTACATACATACAAGTAATTAAACTATCAAAGACTTTACCTTTGTCCATGAGTATTCTCTTGGCAATAGATTAGGCATTCTTCCAGTATATTTCGTTTCTTCAATTTGAAAAGGTCCTACAATATATTTTATATTTGCCTATATTAACTAAAGTTTGACATAAAACACAACTAACTACTATAGTTTTCATAATCTTATTGTATTAGGCAAAAAAAATGTTTGTCCTCATTAACATCTTATGATTTAAGGAAATGAATTACATTTAAAACTATTAAGGTTAAGGTAACAAGAATGTTTAGAGTTTACTCGAACTCATCCAATTCTACATATGTACGTACACATCAATATATCATCATAGAGGGGAATCTACAACTTCTTAGTGGTCTCTCATCTTAAATTCATCAAATTTAACTTCATCAAATTTCTTTTTGATTAAACATTAAAAATGGATTTATTACACATCATACATAAACTTGCGACGAATGCATAAAAACCTTCCAATTAAGAGTCTTAATCAATGCGTAGATGAATTGAATGACCATCTCTGCCCAAGTGTTGATTCGTACAAAAAAAATCCAAGTTTATTCTCAGATCAGTCAACCAATAACCTAGTATCGATTAGGTAATAAAACAAGACACATTATTCCGCACACAGGATAACATGAAATTATTAATTCGTACACAAGTAAGACAAGGCACACACATGCTTACATGAAGTTATTGATTTATCCACAAGTAATAAGAAAAAGAGATTTTGATATTAAAAAAAATAAATAAAAAATAATAAAAAAAAATCAGATTTCCAATCTTAAGGTGAGATGAAAGATGGCTACAAATAGGTTGTTCAGGGTAGTCGATTTGGTTATTAATTAGAGAGAATGAGAGAAAAAAAATTGGAGATGAAATATGTAAATGATTGATGTGTGCCTTTTATATAGATTATATGCCTTCGGTTTAGTCGCATTTAGCTTGCATTTCGTCGAGTTCGTTATTATTTTACGAGCTATTTGCTTTATATTTCGGTACTGCTGTTTCTCGTTTATATTTTGCAGCTTTTGGCGGTCCAGAGCTAAAACCCGAGTCAAGTGGAGCATGCACGAGTACCAAGACCTAAAGACCAAGCTCGAGCTTATACGGGAACTCGGGATAAAAATAAAAAACACATTGGATCAAGGCCCAAGTGGAACACGAGCCCAATATGGGAATTAGGGAAGCAACATCGTATGCCAATGGCCCACCAGTCTGGGGGCAATTTTAAGGCTGCTTTGACCTTAATCTGAGTTGTTTTTGGAAAGTTGGATATAAATACTCTTAGGATGAATTTGGACGACTTATGCTTTTATTTTCGGTTTGACCGTAGTTTTTAGAATTGCTTTTTTTCTCTCTTTTACAAAAGCTCTTAATAATTAGTTAAGTTTGCAAGATTTGATCTTTACTTCAATTTAAGATTAATTTCAGGTTTAATTTTACTTGCTTTTGCTTATTCATCTTGTTTATTAATTATTGTTTTACTTCAATTTGATTATGAGTAGCTAATTTCTTAATTAGGGTTTAGGGGAATTTGTGATAATTGATTTGGGAACATGTTTTAATTGCTTTAGTTAACTGAAATTTTGCAAGTTGATTTCTTCCGATAGTAACAGCGTTTATATTATCAATTGAATTTAGGGATGCCTAAATTGAATTGAATCTTGGTACTTTTGATTTAAGATCGAAAGCCTAATTGAAACTAGCCTAATTTTGTAGGTTTTTTTTTTTGATTGAGGTGATACAACTTAGCCCCATCAAATTTTAGCGCCGTTGCCGAGGAGACGGTTTTGTTAGTTAATTTTTGCTTAGTTTAGGTTATTTCTCTAGTATCAAGGAACACTGGCTCCTTAAGACCGTTGCTTATCGTTTCCTTGTAGTTTTGTTTATGCGAAGGTCATCTGAGGAATTACTTCAATACGATCCTTAACCTGAGTGTACTTTCCAGAAGACACGCAATTTCATCAAGGAACTCGCCGAAGCAAACGATCTTGAAACTGTAGAATTCTTGTACGAGGAATTTCATACAACGCAAGAGTCCTACGAACAGGGCACCTCACCTGATACTGTTACTATTTCTGCGCCGCCTGTAATTATCCCGAAGTTAGCTGATCATTCCAAGTTAAAGGCTACGCATATTCCTATGGGTACCTCCGAACCCAAAATCAATGCAAATTATTCTATTCCGCCCGCCTTAATCGGGCTAATCAAAAGGAGCCAGTTCTGAGGTGCTCCTACTGAATACCCGCATAGTCACATTGTTACTTTTTGTGACTACTGTTCTACGATGAAGACGATGGGTGTTACGCAAGCTCAGTTGCGTGAGATATTTTTTTCCCTTTTCTCTACGGGATCAAGCTAAGCGGTGGTTAACTGCGCTCGATAGGACTGCCATGGGGTTACCGATTGGGATTTTTGGGTGCTCGCGTTCTATAATAAGTTCTTCCCTCCGGAGAATACTGCTCTTCTCCGTAGTCAAATCACGAGTTTTCGTCAATCTTCGAAGGAAAATTTGAGCGATGCTTAGAAGCGTTATAAACAGTACACACGAGATTGTCCACATCATAACTTGGACGAATGGTACTTGGTTGTGACGTTCTACAATGGGTTGAGTGACGAGTCACGACAGATTTTAGACTCGGCTTGTAACACCCCGGCCCCAACTAAAGGCCGAAATGTCATTCACAGTAGCTAGCCAGGCTGCGTACATCGCCCACAAACCAACACGGGTCCTTTCTAGTGCACTTTGTCCTCACTCGTGCACATCCTGAGAACTTCCCAGGAGGTCACCCATCCTAAGACTACTCTCCAGCAAGCACGCTTAACTGAAGAGTTCTTAAGATGAGCCACTAGAAAAGAAGATGCATCTTGTTGATATGAGTAGTACTTACAATCCTTTTAAGCACTATGTCACTTGAGCCAACACATGAACCTCTTCAACGGGGTACCCGGCCCGAATAACCTCGGACAACACCGGGTGTTACCTCTCCGTAGTCAAATCACGAGTTTTCGTCAATCTTCGAAGGAAAATTTGAGCGATGCTTAGAAGCGTTATAAACAGTACACACGAGATTGTCCACATCATAACTTGGACGAATGGTACTTGGTTGTGACGTTCTACAATGGGTTGAGTGACGAGTCACGACAGATTTTAGACTCGGCTGCAGGGGGAAGGTTCACGCACAACGTGGATGATGATTAGGCTTGCCAACTGATCGAGGATATGGCGATGCACATCGCCCAATATGCTAAGCCGAGGGGACCCACGAAAGGTGAGAAATATGAGGTAGACACGATGACGCGGTTGGAGGCTCAGATGAGCCAGATTGCTCAACAAATAAATGACATTCAAGCTAAGGTCGCAGGTTCACCATCTAAACCTGTGTACGAGGTAAATGCGGTGGGACATCATTTCACTTCACCCACCCCGATTTGTGAGCATTGTGGGGAAAGCGGACATTACCTTCAGGATTGTCGCACGTCAATGGAGCAGGTTCACGCTTTCCAGGCTTATCAGTAGTGCAACCCGTATTCGAACACGTACAATGAGGGGATGCAAAATCATCCTAATTTTTCATATAAAAGTCAAAACGTGTTGAATCCGGGTCCCTAACGTATGTTCCTCTACCATTTCGAGGTAGTAATTCGGGTCCTCCAGCTTATAATTCTTCCTATGCTCCTCCGCCACGACCACCTCTAGTCACAAATGACCCTTTAGCAGAGATGCGCACGATGATGATGCTTATGCAGAAGATGGAAATGGAGACAAATCAGGCCACCAAGCATCTTGAGACACAGGTTGCCCAAATTGCTACATCGCAGGCAACCCGTCAAAAGGGGCAACTACCTCCGCAGGGCGACCAACCGAAGAATGTTGAGCTTGTGAATGCAATTCAGCTGCATATGGGAGAGCCTATGATGGTCCTGAAATGCCCAAGTCGAACGAGCTGCTGAATGAGGATGAAGTGGGTAATGCGGATAGAGATGAGATGAGAGCTACGGATGACGTTACTGAAAACACGAAGCATTCCTTTTATTGACTTAATTGACTTAATTAGAGAAGTTTCTGCTTATGCTAAGTTTATGAAGGAAGTCTTGACTAGAAAGCGGTCCTTTGATGAGGTTGTTATTGTTGCTTTCACGGGGGAGTGTAGTAGTTTTTTGTAGGGTAACCCTCCCCCTAAGCTGAAGGACCTCGGTAGTTTTCTATCCCTTGTGCTATAGGTACCCATGCTATTAATAATGCCATTTGCGACCTAGGAGCCAGTATAAGTGTAATTCGGTACTCGATTTGTCAGATGCTTAACATGACCACCTTAGGTTGTACCTCTATGTCTATACAGATGGCTGACCGTTCTGTTAGGACACCTCTAGGCATTTTAGAAGACGTCCCAGTACGGGTTGGAAACTTCTTTATCCCCATAATTTTGTAGTGCTTGATATTCCTGAGGATTCCCACATTCCGGTTATTTTAGGGAGACCCTTCTTACATACCGCGGGCGCGCTTATAGATGTGGGTAATCGGACACTAACTTTCACAGTGGGGGGTGAGAATTTAGTCTTTACTCAGTCCGATACTCCGCGGGAGCCTATGAGGTTAGAGTCGGTTAATGCTATTGATGTTATACCTACGTCTACTCTATTGGAGACACTTTGGAGGTCTTTTCTTTTTTCTCTCCTTGTGCAGGTTCATCGAAGAATGGTTGCAAGACTTGTTTGGGGGAGAGAAAGCTGTTGGAAACCGACATTTATGATGCTAGCGATGGAGGTGGACGCCCCACGGTTGAGTCGCCTGGAGCACGAGGGAGATATGGTGAGCCATTTCGAGACGGAGTCCCCTACTTGCTGAACTTTGATGATCTACCTCGAGATTGTAGAGTTTTATGGCGCTCCGATGATGTTACAACGAGTGAAGGGGTTGCGTGTAGTCAGCGACCGTGGCTTAATGATTTGACTTGATTAGAGCTTTGAAGACGGTCGTGCGGAACCATAAAAAACAGCGCTTCCGGGAGGCAACCCGATGACGTTTTGTAATAATTGTTCTTTGGTTTATTGCCATTTTCAGTTTTATCGAGCGCGTGAGGATGAGGGTCTCACAGTTTTATCTAGTGTGCAGAACACTTAATGAATTTGGATACTTGGAATTTTTGAGATGAATACCAAGAAGAGGCCCAGTAGCCGGTCACCAGGCGGCCAGGCATGGACCGGAGCCGTAGCCGAAATTTGAAAACACGCGAAAAATCACAAAAATTCGAGAGTAGGAGGTGCCAGCCGGCCGGTCCCCCCTTATCCCCTCTGCTTCTGCGTTTTTGATTTTTGGCATGTTTCTCTCGAAGTACTTTGTTGCATGGACCTCCGATAGCACGTATTTGTGGATTCCTAGCCACGTTCCATGCTTCACTTCGGTTTGGGGGAGCTTCTTCGTAATAATATGAGCTTTCTTCACTCATTTTCCCTCTTTTCCTTGCTTTATTTTTCTACCCCGTTTATTATGTGTCCTCTTTTCTACTACTTGTGGTTGTGCTGTTTTCCACATTGAGGACAATGTGCAATTTTGTTTGGGGGAGGGAAGAGACTTTCGCGCTTTTAGTTGCATTTTCTTGTTTTGTGTGCATTAAATAAAAATCCAAAAATATAAAAAAAAAAAAAAAAAAAAATCCAAAAATACGAGTCTTTTAGTCCTTTTTGGTTGTCTTAGAAACCTTTTGTTTAGAATTAGCTTTAGTGTCTTTTGAGATACGCTCATTGTCGCTATGTTGAGTTTCCTGATTGTGTTGATTTGATATACTTTGCATACCCTTTCCTTTCATTCTTGAGGTGATTTGAATAGACTAACTTATATTTGACATAGGGACATGTGATGTAGACAGGGCACATTAGACTAACCATCCACATGACATCGTATATACTCGTACTAGTAAAATGAAACTTGAACTTATGTCATTGTTTGAGCCTATTTGTACTTAAATGATCGAGCATTGCACGAAGAGGTGCTTGGTTTTTGGTTACTATATTATTTGAACTCAACATAGCCAAATGGCCTACTTTTCTTACCCTTTTGACTTAGGTCCCTCATTTTGTAGTATGTCATAGCCTTTGTAGCCTATTTTGAGCCACATTATAAATTTAGCTACATTCCAGAATTTATCCTACCTGGGCTGATCAGTTGCATTAGGGATCTTGAGTTATCACGGAGTATTTGGTTAGGAAGGAAGTGGGTCAAGTCCGTGATTGTATATTATGTGAGTTGGAGTTATGAGGTTGTTGTTATGTGAGTATTCCCGTTAATTTTGCGCTTTCCTACGAATTTCAAGGTTATGCCCGATCTTATTTCATTTAAAAAAAATCCAAAAAAAAAAGAAAAAAAAAGAAAAAAGTTGGTTGTACATATGTTGTTTAATTCAATATAAAGATCGGAATTGTTGAGTTGGAAGCGATGTTTTATCATTTTTATGTGGGAGTTGTGATTCATTTGATATGCGGTTGGAAGGTATTATTGTTGGGATGTGAGTGTAGTTTTTTATGCAGCTGTTAAGCCGTTGAGCTCCATATTTCCAAATGCGTTTACCACCTTATTACCCTCTTAACCCGAGCCTGACATTACAACCCTTAGAAACCTCGCTTGATGTGATTTTGAGACGTTTTGGGTGACGACATGCTTAGTTCTAGTAGTTTTCCTAGTTATCGAGTTCGTGAGATTATTTATAGTCTCAGCGTCTTAGTGGATGCATATGGTAGAAAGTCTTTGCGTGGAGTTTATGTTGTAATGTTCCGCCATCGTTTATTTGTTTAGTTTGTTTCCTAACTCTTCAATTTGTTGAAGAGAAAGCGAGTATTGATTTGATTCACTTTTGTATGAGACGACGATGCTTGTGACTTTGAGTTGCGATTTTCTGTACTAGTTTGTCCTCGTGATTATGTGCTATATATGTTTGGGTAGTTTGCTTGAGGACAAGCAAAGGTTTGGTTTGGGGGAGTTTGATGTGTGCCTTTTATATGGATTATATGCACCCGGTTTAGTCGCATTTAGCTTGTATTTCGTCGAGTTCATTAATATTTTACGAGCTATTCGCTTTATATTTCGGTATTGCTATTCCTCGTTTATATTTTGCAGGTTTTGGTGGTCCTGAGCCAAAACCCGAGTCAAGTAGAGCATGCACGAGTACCGAGACCTCAAGACCAAGCTCGAGCTTCTACGGGAGTTCGGGATAAGAAATAAAGGACGCATTGGATCAAGGCCCAAGTGGAACACGAGCCCAATATGGGAATTGGGGAAGCCGGCCCAACATGAGGGCCTCGGCCGGTCTAGCCAGGCCGGCGGCCGGCTAGGGGGCAATTTTGCGTTGGTTTGACTTTAATCCGAATTGTTTTTGGAAAGTTGGATATAAATATTCTTAGCACGAATTTGGACGACTAATGCTTTTATTTTCGGTTTGAACTTAGTTTTTCGAATTGGTTTTTTCTCTCTTTTACAAAAACTCTTAATAATTAGATAAGTTTGTAAGATTTGATCTTTATTTCAATTCAAGATTAATTTCAGGTTTAATTTTACTTGCTTTTGCTTATTCATCATGTTTATTAATTATTTCTTTACTTCAATCTTAATTATGAGTAGCTAATTTCTTAATTAGGGTTTAGGAGAATTTGTGATAATTGATTTGGGAACATGTTTTAATTGCTTTAGTTAACTGAAATTGTGCAAGTTGATTTCTTCCTACGCGTTTATATTATCAATTGAACTTAGGGATGCTTAAATTGAATTGAATCTTGTTAGTTTTGATTTAAGATAGAAAGCCTAATTGAAACTAGACTTACGCGTATTTGATGAGTTAGGTTTATTAAGTTGCGCGAACCCGCTAAATCTGCTTAAGGTTAATATTGACTCAAGAGAGCGTATTTTATGCCTAATCACTTGCGTAGCTTCATTTGATTATTAATTCTTTTTTAGTTGAGTTCCTGTATAGATGTCACATTGAACCCGATTTCCTAATCTCTTTCTCATATATTTTTACTCCTTTTATTATTCGCCTTAGCTTAGTACTTCTTTCTATACCGATTATTACCTTTAGAAATAGCCTAAGTTTAGCTAAGTAATCTTTTAACTACATTTCTCAGTGGATTCGACCCTGCTTGCTACTAGCTGCTAGTTAGTTGTTTTGTAGGTTTATTTTTGATTGAGGTGATACGACTTAGCCTTATCAATGATAAGAGAAAAATCATTTTTATTGGGAACAATTCAGTAAAATTTAGGTACGATTGAGCAAAATCCATGTAATTAGTAGGTTTTTCTTACTTTAATTATAGTTGAGTTTCAGATTTTTCACTCCACATGTAGAATGATATGAAGTATGGAGCATGTGACTGTAAGAATTTTGGAACGTTTACGTTAACGTGTAACCTTTCGTTTTACCTTTTTTTCCCTCCCATTTACCCAAAAAGATAGTGTTACCTTATTCCCACATTTGCAAATTTACACTATGACTTATTGGATATCTACTACATATGTGGGATCCCATATTATTACCTTTGAGGCACCTTCGTAAGCCACAACCAGATGACCATGATGTCAAGTGAGATCAAACCTCTGAGAGCATAAGAAATACATGAACTTATAGCAGTGATGGCTGGTAGGAACTCGCGAGTACTTAGTTCTCATAGAAGATTGTTTATGTTACGGAGACATAACATCTTAAGTGGACATAACATCTGATAAGAAAAGTATGCATGCATGCAGTGATGTGAATGAACAATATGTAATACCCCGACCCCAACTAAAGTCAAGAATGACACCTCCGGTAGCTCGCCAGACTGCATACATCACCCACAAACCAACACGAGTTCTTCCTAGCGTACTTTGTCCTCACTCATGCGCATCCTATAAAACTTCCCACGAGGTCACCCATCACAATACTACTCTCCAGCAAGCACGCTTAATTGAAGTGTTCTTAATATGAGCCACCATAATAAAAGATACAATTTGTTGGTATGAATAGTACTTACAATCCTTTTAAGCACTAGTCAATTGAGCTATGACATGAACCTCTCCAACTGAGGACCTAACCGAATAAAGTCTTCGGACAACCTCGGGTATTATACACCCCCAGTTTAAGAAGGCAATGTCCTCGTTGCGCTTGGTAGCTACCCGCAGTATTACATCCTAGAATCCTCCCAGCTAGGTGATTACCTAGGCAACAAGAACACAGGATCTCCACACGGTTGTTGGGTTGCTCTGATACCATTTGCAACATCCCATCCCCAGCTAAAGGACAGAATGTCACCCACGATTGCTCGCTAGGCTGCGTACATCGTCTACAAACCAACATGAGTACTTTCGAACGCACTATGTCCTCACTCGTGCGCATCTTTGAAAACTTCTCAGGAGGTCACCCACCCAATACTACTCTCTAGCAAGCACGCTTAACTGAAGAGTTCTTAAGATGAAGCACCAGAAAAAAAGATGCATGTTGTTGATATGAGTAGTACTTACAATACTTTTAAGCACTAGTTTGAATATAGTTGGATGAGAAATAAAGAATAATCCATGAAAGAAAAACCATAAATAAAAGAGTTGCTTAATTGATAAACCAACTAACTAGTAACTTGGAGGTCTCGATTTTTTCTAAGTGGAGGGTCATCCCGCATCTCTAGGGCCATATGTAATCATCTTCAACCTTTACTTTTGTGTTTTAATGTTTTTACATAATAATGTTTGCATCCTTATATCATCTTTCACAGTATACTAATGTTACAGCAATCTACCCTAAAAGTTTTACCAAAACTTTTGATATAGGTAAAGATTCAAACTTTAATATTGTAATCTGACATTTTTCGCACATGTTAAACAAATGTCTTTTTCGTCCTGTAAAATTTTCATCTACAAATTCGATCAATTGAATTTATTTTTTTAAGATTTTACAAAACCGTACCGTAGTTACTTTGAAAAACCCAAATTCTGACTTCTGGTTTCTGGATAGTCTTCACGAAAATTTTATACTAAACCTAAGGTGATTTTTAAGTATGTTTTAGCCACATGAGTCAGGAGTTTACCCTATAATCATGTCACCTAACTCTTAAAGAATCATCTTAGAGAGCGTTTTTCGTGAACCCTAACACTAAACCACGATTTTCGATAGTTGGAAGTTACGATTTTATTAACCAACGTAAAGATTGAATTTTGGTCTAAATTTTGGTGAGAGCCTGCGTTAGATGGCAAAGTTAAATGAGTGTAAAACGTGTGAGACTTCGAACGAATCTCAACTAGGATTGTAAATGGACCTACGGCAGTACCGAGATGTATGGTTATAGAAGTTTGGAACCCGACCACCAAAGTTAAGAATCTAATCATTTTGCATTCATGAAAGCATCACTAGACATTGCGTTGCATGACGTAGTTAGTAGTAGTATTATCATACGTGTTACGATGGTTTTGTATTATGTTTGCAGAGCTCGAGTTCTTCGAAGAGCTCTTTTAACTCTTCTGCTTAATCAACCCTTTGGCTCTCTAGGTAAAGTAAAACGACTTATTTCTAACTCGTCTTACTTTGACAATTGTTTGTATGTTTTGAATTAATTATACTTTGAAGGCTTATTTTGGTGATTCTTTGAAATGTTATTAACTAATTGGTTTGAAATTGAAAGTTTATATTCTAAAAGTGTTAAAGCTCGTTTCATTATCTCATTATGTTCGAAATGATTTTGGAAAAGAATGGTTGGATTTGAAATATTATTCTATAACAAATTTGGAGATAATCTAAAATATTCAAAATGTTTTCGAATTGGTTTTAGTTTAAAAGTTGTACTCCATGAGCATATGATAGAGTATAGTTGCTCCGTTAGGATGACTAACTTATATATTATCTTGGATTTAGCGTTGTCGATCTTCCTTGTGTCTGTTAGATTACTTCTTTGGGGTTGACCCTTAGAGGTCTGCTTGCACATAAGTAGAGCTGATTATGGGCCTACCCGCTCATTAAGCCCGATCTGTTCGGCCCGCAAAAGAAGCGGGTACGGATGATAACGGTTAGTGTTATATATATTTTACCCCGTCCCGAGCTGCTTTTTATTGTCAAAATGCGCCTTAGGCCATTTTGTTCTCACATTTCGTCCTAGAGACGCTTTTGGTGTTTTTCCGTATTTTGCAAGATTTTTTATATTTCCTGTGCATTTGAGCTGAAAAGAGAATGATGACGGAATCCCAAAAGACGGAGTGAAGATCGAGCTCGGGACCGAAAGCTAAGACGAGTTAAATGGGTCGAAAAATAAGTGAATTCAAAGGAGAAGCCCCAAAATAAGAGGCTAAGTTGATTTGCGAAGACGGTCCAGTCAATTAAGTCAGTCGGCCGATCTGACCAGACCGGCGGCCGGTTGACCGGCCAGTGAGGCTAGAACATTTATTTGTGTCGAGAATTGAAGAAAAATATTGAAGCTGCGGTGTCGGTCTGAGCCCGGCAGACGGCCGACCGGTCGACCCCCTTGTTTCGACGGATTTTTTAGTATTTAATTATGTAATTATTTTTTTTTGGGTTAGGATATTTTTGTTTTTTAAGGTAATTTTACTATAAATACCTAGGAGAGGAGAAGTCTTAGACCATCTCTTTTTCTGCCTTTACCTTATCATTCATTAGTTTAGATTAATTTTACAGCATATTGTTTAGGGTGAATCTTTACAACTCCTTACAACTTTAATTGCGAAGCATTCAGTAATCTCTACGGTATTTTATTTCTCTGCAATTATTTTTAGTTTAATTTTATTGTTAATCATGTTTAGCTTAGGTTTTGTTTATCAATTAGTTTACCCTAATTTTATGAGTAGTTAAACCCTGATCTAGGGTTTAGGGGGATCGATGTTATGATTGCGTAGTTATAATAGGATGATTGTTTAATTATTAGTTAATTATTACTAGCCTCCCTTGCATGCTTTTATTATTGATTGATTGGTTGGTGGCCACAATTAGTTGATTAACCTTGGAAACCTGAACCTACGATCGAGAGTTTGGTTTAGGTTAGACTTGCTTAATAGATAATTTAAACTAATAAGTTGCGAGAGCCCGTTAGTCTTAGTTTTAGTACTTTTAGTTTAGTCTTACTTTCAACTTATAAAAACTACGTAGTAATCTAGAATCCCTTCAAGTTTAGCAGAATTTAGCCTTCTCTCTGTGGATACAATACCCTACTACCCCTAGCTACTAGTTAGTTGTCTTGTAGGATTATTTTTGACCAGGTGATACAACTTTAGCCTATCAACGGACAATACATTTACAAGAATTTACAAAGGCCAGGCCCACGAAACTCGCTAACCCGCTTGTCTGTGGGCCGAAAAATCATGCTAGGCCCATCCCATGTCCAGCCCAAACCCACATTTGATCACCTCTACACTTAAGTTTAAACATGACTAACAATTTGATGGTTGGGTTATGTCTGTTTTTTTCGCCTCTATTTATGTTTGTCTCATGGTATCAAAGGTTGATGTTCACTAGTGGCTATAAAATGTTTTCCTAATTTCCTTGTTTAATAATACTTTGTACTCATCGTAACATTATAAAATAATTTAGGGTTTTTCTATGGTGTACCCTCGAGGTTTTCCGTTTTTTATGTTGTACCCTTACCTTTTCTATATTTCATCGCGTGCCCCTTAACTTCAAAATTTGTCTATGTTATGACCAAATTATTAGTCATCATTGACTTGGTCATTTATTTAAGCTACTAACTTACACTTTAATCCAACCGATTGCTTATTAACCAATTCATTTGCTTATAATAATAGCATTCAATTACACACTAACATGTCTAATTATATAATTGATGATTAAAAATCACGCATAAAGTTCTTTAACAATTTATGAAACAAACGTTATTTTTCATGCTAAAAAAACGATATTAAGAGTGACTTTCGAAAACTTCTATTTAAGAGGGTCATTTGGCGTTAAATGGTAAGAAAAGAAGTTAAACGTAAGACACTCGAAAGGAAAATAGTTAAAGGGGGTTTAAGGATAATGGTTAATTTAGAGAAGGCCCGTTCTTTGTGAACCTGCGGTCCGGCTTTCTTCCCTATCGCCGGATGTGAAGTTTTGGAATACATTATAGACAAATTTTAAAGTTTAAGGGCACACCATGAAATATAGAAAAAGTAAGGGACAACATAGAAAACAGAAAACCTCGAGGGTACACCATAGAAAAATTCATGAAAAAAATATACAACAGGAGTAAAACTCGTATACGAAAAATCAATAACGTATTTTACTTATTTATTTTAAAAAAGAAGGTATGGGCGGTGTTGTGATATGACAATATTACGAGAATATTATGACCACACTAATTAAGTTATTACAATATATATTATGCAGTGAATAACTGTATAATATCTTTATTATCAGTTAATAAGGATACAAAATATATATTCTAATTATTCTACTGATTATTATAGCCTAATATAGATGTTGTAATAATCACTATATATTGGGTTGATTTCTTTGTGAAATTAATACACAGTAGAACATACACAACACAATTTAAACACATAAAAAGGCACGTTGAGCCCTCCATTGCTACGGGGCTCGGACTTGGGGCGTGGACATATACGGTGACTCTAGTAGCCACCGTGAAACGGTTTTTGTGGGTAAGGAGCGAACACAACGATCCTCCGCTTCCGCTTTCGCATCGAGAAAGATACATCTCTCTCCTACTGGCGGTAACGTAGGGGCGGCAACGGTATCAGCACCGATATTTGACAGGAAAATATTGAAAGATTTCATTGAAAGAATGAAATTGTGGGTTCAATGCAAAGGGTGTAATTGTCATTTTTGCGGATGTTTGAGTAAATTTCACGGTGGAAGAGCAATACCTTTGATAAAATAGTTCTCATAACTCTTCCATTATTCTATTAGTTTTAGATCTTTTAAATTCTACGTGGACCCATTTGTGTTAGTTGTCTGAATGCAACTCTTTTTGTTTTTTAAACATTATTTTAAAAAAACTCCTTACTCATCATAAAAAAAATTTCTTTTTATTTTTTATAACGTTAGTAACCCGCAACCGTTACTTTCGGTGCGAACTGGGTAAAGGCCCCAAACGTACATGATACCCTGCAAACTATACACGTCACATCAGCCACCTCTTTTTATCAGAGCGACGTAATCGTGATCAATTAGGCATAGCCTCAGACCTAATATTTATACGATACCCATGAAAATTTCATTCATATTTTAACCACTAGACATCTAAATTACATCCTTGCAGACAACTTACCAAAAGATTGGACTTTGGATTAACTAAATAGTCAAAGAAAAACAAATCAGACCTATTTCGTAAAGGATTGCGGACATTCCAGAGCAATGCGGACCTCCTGTTAGCCAAAAGATTAAAGGATCTTTCTTGGGATTGTTCTCTGACTCTATGAAGTAGTAAAATAACTGCAATTCATCTCCTTGTACACTAATATATCTGTTTTCATAATCGTACGTTTAAAAAAAAAAAAACAAGCATATTCAAATTCACAAATGCGTTAGTTCCAATAAAAATAGTAAGAATGAAATTGATCGATTAACTAACCCCGTTTCGAGAGAGAAAGGAAGGGTGCCATTGAAGCCGGGGAGAGTCGTAATTTTTGTCTGAGAATAAACGACGTCGAATCTCGAAAACTGCCATACAACGAACAATAAAAGTTGAACGAAATATACTCCATTTTTCACGATCTCCATTTTTTATTTTCAAGTTTTACGATATTATGATCGATTATTCACGACGTTTTGGTATATTTGTAGCTGATTTTTTTTATCATGCGTAATAATATATTGTTTTGTAGCTATTTATGAGCTTTCACTCCACAAGTAATGAATGAAAGGTGCATTGCTTTTTTGTGCAGAAAATAATATCACATTATTCGTAATTCGTAAGCTAGTGAACTTGTAAGGATTATGTAATAGTAGTCGTCGTATTTGATATGTTAGTTACACTTTAAGACATTTCTTTTCAAGAATTTGGAATTACCCTTATATTTGGTATGTAGTTGGTACCTATGTTTTGATCCATTACGTAGAGTTTTAAGTAAGAGTGGAGCTGAAATATACTGATACGGAGTACAATACAAGTTTGATACGGAGTATAAATTGTAGAAGTTTTTGCTTGAATAGGGTTTTTTCCGAAACTATTTACAATAAATAAGGCCCGTTGGTAACTATTTATAACAAATGGATCCATGTCATCAACTTTCGTTTTTTTTAATTAATAGGGTATTGGTTGCGGTGAAGGACACACCACTATGCATTAGAAAAAAATTGAAGCCTAAGTGGTCCCACATTCGGACATCAGCCACCCTAGCTGATATAATAAAACCTCCCTCTCATCACCACAGCGATGGCATTCTGTGCGGTTGCTCTATGATGGTCGCACTCTGGGACAATACAGCGAGTAAAATTTTTGGTTTTTTTTTTTTGTGTGTGTAATGAAGCTTATTATATTGGAGGTAGTCGATGTCCGCAACAGCGACCTCCATTTAGAAAAAATAAAATTGATAAGCGGAATACAAAGACAACGGGATAATAAACAGCTGAGTACATCTTAAGATACACGTATATATTGGATATGCTATATTGCTATGCATGGGTTCAACTAATAATACTCTTATGTTTTGAGTTTTATTGGTCAATGCGTGAGTGGCTAATCAAATAAGAAAAAACAGTATTGAACCGAATAAGGAAGAGGTACAAAATTCGAAGTAACAACAGAGCAATTTTGACTTAGAAAACCCTCGGAAATAATGGGAAAATCATTAGAACCAAGCCAGAATGAGCGGTTTTGCTATATTTACAAGGCCGTCTCTAAACTTTTAGGGCCCCTATTTTGTATAATTGTTGTTCTAGTTTCGCTTAAAATACACCATGGAATATTTAAAATGGATTATATTACAGTAAATTTCGCCACAGTGAGTCCAATTAAATCCCCCGAAATGTCAATCAAAGGAATCGAACACGCAGCATTCCAAACACTTGTAGAACACCTCACCAATCGAGCGCAACTTTTCAATGTTACAAAACAGACACTTTAAATATATATAATGGATGTACGCCCTAATAGCTGGCCCTGGCTATATAATGGCACTATATTTTACATGATTACTTTTTGTAGTTACGCATTTGTATATTTTGTGATATGAATACCTGAATAATCTAAGTTTGTAGTTGTAGTTGCTTGACACATTAACAGGCTTGGGCTTGACCCGGCCCGACGGTCCGAAAGTGTGGCCATGGACGGGTCAAAAAAATGTTGAGGACCGACAGGCCCACTCATGAGCCGGCCCACGGTCCGTAGAGCCATCTCTAATTGTAGAAGAGAGAAATTTTAAGGAGTCCCATTAATGTGAGTGCTCGAAAATATGAAAAGGTCAACGAGGAAAAAGCAAAGGAAACCAAGGAACGAGAAAGTCCCACGAAAACAGGCCAAACAGCAATAATACTCGTGCACCCACATCCACACATTGTTACATTAACACATCCAAACTAATCCAACTCATCAAAACCACACCCATTTTCTTCGACAGTCCAAAAATGGTACTCGTATCATTCTCCCTACACTTAATTTCTTCAACAAAAGTCTTGTATAATGTCATCACCATAAAAATAATAATAATAATGTTGCTGCAAACTCTTTGCATAACATGCACGACCATCAACACCAACCTTCACCCGATAATTTTAGTCCCGGGAGCGGGAGGCAATCAGCTCGAGGCGAGGCTGACGCGCGATTACAAGCCGTCGAGCCTCATTTGCAAGGCATACCCGGGACGGTTTCACAAGGATAAAGACGGGTGGTATCGTATTTGGTTCGACCCTAGCGTCCTCATTGCGTCGTACACCAAGTGCTTTGCTGAGAGGATGACGTTGCGTTACGACGTTGATGCTGATGATTACTTTAATGCTCCTGGTGTTGAGACTAGAGTCCCTCATTTTGGGTCTACTCAGTCACTTCTTTATCTTGACCCTAATCTTAAGTGAGTTCCTCCTCTTTTTCTTGTCATTTGTCCTTCGTTACAAATTTTAGAAAGCATATTTTAACGTTGAGGGTAATTTAGAAACAAAAATGTCTTAAAAGGAATTACGTTATAAAAACAATATATTAGGGATTATTTCGAAAAAAAAAGTATTATAAAAGGGTTATATTCAATTAACCCAAAAATAAATGACGGAAAATAAGTGGCCAAGTAGAGAGATTGCAGGGAGTTCAAAATGCCCTCTTTGTTTTAATCCTTCATATGCTTTATTATGAAAATAAACATTTATTGAATTAATTTCTATAATATACTTGTATATGACAGATATTGTACGCGTACCACGGTGCTATGTGAATATAAGTGACCATCTTAATGGTTAAAATTGGTCACTTTTGTGCTGCAGGTGACCACTAGGGGTGTGCAAAAAAAACCGAACCGATAAACCGAACCGAAAAAACCGAGAACCGCACGTTTTATAGGTTCGGTGAACCGAACCGTTAAGAAATAATGGTTCGGCGCACCGAACCGCTAAAATTAACGGTTTACGGTTCGGTTTAGGTTCGGCATTTTGAGTTAACGGTTAACCGAACCGAACCGTTAAGAGCAAAAATACAAATAAATTATACTTATATATACAAACTAAAACATAAAGTTTAACTTTACAACTTTCAAGAAATTTCAAATATCAATTATTTATTCTACCGCATTTTTCTAACACACAGAAGCCTCATTCTCGTAAAATAAAATCTCATATGCACCCTCTCGCTTCAATTTTAACATGTTTATTGCTTTGTTATTGTTCAATACGCATTTTTGAGTTAAAACATTTATAAATTTTCTATTTACTACGGAGTATAATTAATTTAGTTGATAATGGTATATTAGATGTGGCATTTGTAATTTGTCGTTTTTATTTTGGACCGTTAGTGTATTGTTAAAGTGCGTCGTAATCAATAATTAACTTACAATTTCTTTTAATTTGACAGAGTAAACGGTTCGCGGTGAACCGCATAACCGAACCGTTAAAAATGTGAACCGAACCGTATAGTAACCGTTCTTAATGGTCGGTTTAGGTTCGGATTTTTCCCGAACCGAACCGTACACGAACCGTAAAAATTAACGGTTCGGTGCACCGAACCGTTAATGAACACCCCTAGTGACCACTATAAAACCTCTTAATATAATATAGTCACCTTAAGCTTAAAAATTGCCACCTAGGCGTAACCGTGATCACTGTTTTTACACAAAGAGGGCCGTCGTAGAATATATACTTTGATGACACATCATAAAATTAAGTGGCAAAAACCAACTTATTCCCTAACTTACAACTTCATTCCTTTACTGATCAAACTATGTCGACTACTCCGTATTATTTTAGCGAAAACTGCTAGAGTTGAAGATACATAAATTGAGCAACACTGAGGGAATACGATTATACATATTATGTTTTCCTCCGTATTATCTCAAATGAAGTACAAAGAGGTTGCGTATCATCCAATTATACATATTATGTTTTCCTCCGTATTATCTTACAGCTTAATTTTAACTCAGGATAATCTCTCCCTACATGGCTACACTAGTATCATCCTTACAAGAAGCTGGTTACGTTGACGGCAAAACATTGTTCGGAGCTCCATACGACTTCCGATACGGCCTGGCCCCAGAAGGCCATCCATGCCACATTGGATCAAAATACCTTCGCGATCTCAAAAAACTTATAGAAGACTCGACAAATTCCAACGAAGGAAAACCCGTCATAATTCTGTCCCACAGCCTTGGCGGCCTTTACGTCCATCAACTTCTCTTACGCAACTCAGTCTCGTGGCGTCAAAAATACATTAAACATTTCATCGCCCTTTCGACACCATGGGCCGGTACTGTACAAGAAATGCTCACCTTTGCTTCAGGATACACCCTGGGGGTCCCCTTAGTAAATCCCTTATTGGTACGAGATGAACAAAGAAGTTCCGAAAGTAATCTCTGGTTGATGCCTTCTCCTAATGTATTTGGACCTACGCCGCTGGTTATTACCCCTAATTGTAACTACTCTGCTAAGGACATCCCCAAGTTTTTACGGGACATTGGATTTTCGGAGGGGATACATCCTTACGTGACCAGAATGACGCCAATGCTGCAGCGACAATTCGAGCCTCCTGGAGTACCAGTTACTTGTATCGTTGGAATTGGTGTAAAGACCCCTGAAACATTGTTTTACGGTGACAAGGGATTCGATGAGCAGCCTTCGATTTTGTGGGGTGACGGAGACGGGACTGTGAATTCGTTGAGCTTGCAGGCAGTTTATACCGAGTGGTCGAAGCATCGAAATCAGGAGCTAAAGATTGTTAAATTAGATGGTGTTTCTCATACTGATGTGTTGAGTGACCAAGCCTCACTCGAGCAGATTTTGCTGGTGGTTTCTAACCTTAATTCTGATGCTGTAATGTCAAATTTTTCAGCAATGTAATTTTTTTTGGATTTAATAGAAGTTGATTTTAAAGACGAGTGAAATTAACAAAAATGATAATTATAATGTTCCGTGGTGGCGTGGCCTCTTTGAACTATTTAACAAAATGAATTCAATCGTTCTAGTTAGAAGATCTCGCAACAAGGAGAACTCAATTTAGCAACCAACAAAATTAGTCGCTAATAGCCTTAAATTGGTCGCAAAAGGCCGTAAATTGATCGCAGTAAGCTCAGTTAGTAAATTATTAACCGTTTATCTGTGACTTTACGTAGCCTCACAAATGCTCTCCCTTTTCTTACCCCCTCACTTTTTCTAACAAGAAGAAAACATACTTTATTAAGTTCTCAATCACTACATGAAAATCAACAAAAATTTCGGTAAGTTTGTCTTGTTTTTTTTTTTTTTTTTAAATCCGAGAGTAGGCATTAGGCCATTACAACGGGATGTGGGATTTGAGTCTAGGATCTAATGCTTAGAATACCTGTGTCCTGACTATTATAGCATGACGTCTTCTGTGTATAACATTAAGTATTACTCCCTACGATTCATTGAATTAATAACATTTACATTTACACCATATATTTAGGTAAGTGGGGCAGTGGGGGTTCTAGGTTTTTCACTCATGGAGGGTACCGTTCGTCTATAAGTTTGCATAAATTGGAAAATTTCAAAAACAACAGATGAATAGACGGAACAAAATGTCTAGAAAGTTACCAAATACACAGTAATATGAGTACTAATAATAAAGCAGAAAATATTCAGAGATTCATCATTATAATTTAGGAGTATAATTAAAATGTCTAATGTGACGAACAAAATTAAATTGCAGGAAATGAAGACAAAATTGGGAAGAGGTTGAATTATACCTGTTTGATGAAAGGGTTTATGAAGTTGATGGAAAAGGAAGCAGTTGTCATACTACATTTACAAACTTCATGAGTTCATGTCTACATGCATGAACTGCAGGCCTGCGGCCAATATGATCAAATTATTTTTTTAAAAAAAAAAAAAAAATATATAGGAAAAGGAAAAAGAATAAAGCTGACTTGATTTTGGCTCGAAACCCGAATTAATCTGATTCGACCCGATTCAATAAAGCTGACTTGATTTTCAAATTTGCCCAGACAATGTGTTAGAATCATGTAACGGGCCTGGCCAAACCCGAGTGGAAGAGAGCGAGTGTTAAGTTTATTATAATATGAATTCATAGAAATGATATTGTATTATTATCAGTTGAGTTGATTCTTTACATTACAACTAACCACCTTATATAGATTTTAGATGGAAAGTCAAAAGTTTACATTTATTATTAAACTTAATACTACTATTAATACCCAGATATAATTATATGTCTACTTGTATTCCTATTACCCTCCCGCAATCGTAACGGTAGTGCAACGAACGTTGCGATTGGAGAAAAAATTAAGCCCCTAATATGCCTTCATCTTCAATCTTCATTCCTCAAGCTTCATCTTGGCAGTACTGGTAAAAAAAGTGCGTATAGAACTCGCCAGACAATCTTTAAAATGCATATAGGACTCGCCAGACAACTCTTTAAATGCGTATAGGACTCGCCAGACAATCTTTAAAATGCGTATAGGACTCGCCAGACAATTTTTAAATGCGTATAGGACTCGCCAGACAATCTTTAAATGCGTAACTCGCCAATAAATCTTTTTTAGTGCGTAACTCGCTAGTAAATATTATACCGTTGTAACGAAGATGAAGAAGTTAATTGAAAAAGAAATAACTAAGGAAGTGGGGGCATAAGGAAGATAGCCAGAATTACGTAGAACACAATTGGCAGGTTTGCTTAATGGGACATTGAGCCTATTTTTTTTTTTTTTATTTATTTGGGAGGGGAGATGAGTTTAGTGGACAAAAAAAAAAACTCGTGAAAATTTTAATGGACACCAAGGATGGAAGAACGAACACCGAGAGATACTAATAAGCAACAATTTGTCGACAAAATCCGGCCGGTGGACATAGTCGATTAAAGTCCACCGGCAGGGCAGCGGAATTTTATGATATTATATTATTATGAGTTGAGTTACTATCCTCACTTATTTTATGATATTATATTATTATGAGTTGAGTTACTATCCTCACAAGTGAGGATATATATACAAGTACATGGGTATTCCAAAAGACGATATTAATTATTAAACTAAATAGTATTAATTATTAGGACATAATTATATGTCCTTTCATATTATCCTAATACTCCTAATAATGTTCTGCCATGCTCCGCAGATCCACATTTCTCAAAACCAATTGGCTATGAGAGGAGGACCCTTGCACTTTATAAACCACACCAAACTCTCTTCTACAATCGATGTGGGACACTCACATGTGGGTATTATACTCCAACACAATGACTCCTCGAATTTGGCTCGAAACCCGAATTACCTGACCCAAATCGACTCGACCTCAGACTGGATCGAATTACCTCGACCTCATGCCATTAGTAATAGTTCACGAAAATGACTTACTAAAGCTAAGGCTACAATTAGTAATAGTTTACGAAAAAAGAGAAAACTTGAGAAGTACAGAAGAGAAATAGTCACTGTTAACGACAACATAGATCACGAAAGCACCAACGAAAGCAAAAGATTATGCTCGTGTAAATAACTTACAGATAAAATCTCTAATAAGAAGAGTCGCCATTAACGACAAAATAGTACGTGTGTGCCGTTATTATAAAACATTTCACGCGACAATTTGCTCGAATTACCTATATATAGGTAAATCTGAATTACAAAGCGACACCGGTACGTGACATTCCGACCCCAGTAAATCCCATAAAATTGTTCAGCACAAGAAGGATACCTGCCTTAGAAATACTGCAAATTAAAAAGGGAGTAAAACCCTTGTACAAGAAGCAAACACCCTCATTTCTGATTATTTGAAAAAATGCATGCATTGATCCCTTGTACTTGTATGCTTCACAAGATGTCATCATCATTCTCCTGCTCACTGTATTCATTGGGTATAACGCCACCGGAATTACTCCTAAGAACATACAGAGCGATCCCACCGAAGCCCAAAATTTGCGCGTTTTCTGCACACACAGGCACAGTTCATTGCTGCAAGCGTTACAACCGTACCCAATGTCTCAAAGATTCTTGTCGATGTTGCAAATGTAAAATTACTTACCCGGTTTTGTTTGTCTTTGGTGTATGCTTGTAAAATCTCAAGGTTAGCAAGATTCGCTTGGATGTAAGCAATGGTTCTGATGCAAGTAGGGGTGTATCCCCTGTAAAGACCGCGGAAACCATCAGACTTGAGTGTCTTGTGTACAACATCAAGTGCGCTGCTGAACTGTCTACGCGCAGCTGCAGTATTTTTGGTTGAGTCAAGCGAGAACACAATTCCGCTGACAGGTTTAACATCGTTCATAAGCCTGACTTGAGCATACTGAAGCGGGTATGTAAACACATTTACAATCATAATTGATAAACAAAACCGCGCTAAAGGAACATCAGAAACACTGCGAGAGGGTTCTTTTCTGGGCACGGTAAAGGACAAAACCTGAGACGTTAACAAAGACAATTCGTATCATTCAAGAATATCAAAGCTCATGAATCTGACACACAACACATGTAGATGTACTCACCTGAGAGCCAAGCATTGACAAGACGTTCACACTGTTACCTCGCCAAAGTGAGGAAAATCCTTCATGCCTGATGGTTCTGAGAAAACAGTCCTTCATTCCCTTGTAAGGACTCGTGAGATGACCCCTCTTAACAATGTCGTTTTGGCATTGCATCAGTGTGTAAACTCGCTCAAGTGGAGCCACAGCAGTTTGCGCGACACAAGGAAGTGCGCCCTTGATGACCCTTTGAACCCAATTCATGCTTGTGTTTTGTCCACCTTTTTTAGCAGCGTCACCTGTGGATTGATGATCCATGTTGTTATTTGCTAAACGAGTCGGGTTTTCATTCCCCAGGTGAAGAGGTGCTGTAAGTAGGTTGTGGATCACGATGTTTCGATTGACAATGTAAGTAGATCCAGGTGATAACGATTGGGTCGAAAACATTTGTCGACGATTAGGATCACCCATTTCACACCAAAATTGTTACCTATAAATAAGACAGACATACATTAACGTCTTGTTTAGAAATATCGGTTCCTGGGGAAATACTCGTTTAGTTTCGACGACCACATTAAAATCATTTTTAACGTAAGAAATGACAACGACAACTACATCGTGTACTTACCCAAAGCTTAATCAATAGTGTGATCTTTAAGATAACCTCTAAAAAAGGAAAATAAACACTATCTTTATGTGTCAAATTGTAATCATGTACTCCGTATCATATTATGTAAAATTATGTTAATGATGTTTAACAAACAGAATTATAAGTTACGATTTTTAAGAAAAGTTGTTAGTTTGTTACAGATGCACGTAAGCGGTTAACTGCAAATAGTTTCAAAAATCAAAATGGTCAGAGCTTAATTACATTTTACTCATTATAGTTGTTAGTTTGTTACAGATGCACGTAAGCTTAATTACATTTTACTCATTTTTTGGAGGGAATTTAATTACATTTATAACTAACAAATAATCTCTGGTATGCATAAAAATGTATAGGGTAAAATATAAATATATCTGAAGTGTGATTTCTAAATTTTAACGTCTTTTTTTTTTTTTTTTTTTTTTTTTTTTTTTTTTTAATAATTCAGTCTCCTGAATTTAATTTCAATGTTCGATGTTTTCCAAAAAAAAAAACTCGTTTCATCTCGAAAAGGCAAAATTTAATTTTGGAAAAAAAAAATGTGAAAAAAAAAAGAAGATGAAAAGAAGAAATTACCAGAAATAGAAGAAAGAAAATTAGGAAGAGCATGAGTTTTACCTGTTTGATGTATCAGTTTTTTAAATTTGATACCTTGATGGAAACAAGACTATTCGTACTACACATAAATTAAGCATGCCTACTTTACAGTTATAAGAGTTCTACTTTCTTTTCTTTTTTTTCTTTTTTTTTCTTTATTATTATTAGCGAGTCTCTCCCTTCATACCAAAACTTTTGGTCATCTTAAGTTTAGGACAAATAAAATGTGATCTACTAATAAATAATAAGTCTTGTTTCGGGTTATAAATAAGGATTAATTGCCAAGAATAATTCGAACTGATCCTCTTATTCCATAAATAATCTAAACTCGAATTAATCCACGAATAATCCCAACTATTGAAGTAACATTTCAATAATGTACTTTGGCCAATTTTAACCTGCTTTAATTAATAAAAAAAGAAGTGAAAACGGTTTGAATTTTACTTAAAATAAGAGTGAGGCAAAGTTCGAGTCGATTTCACCATTTTTTTAACGTGTTAGAGTCGATTGAAATTGGCCAAAGTACATTATTGGAATGTTAGTTCAACAGTTGGGATTATTCGTAGATTAATTTGAGTTCGGATTATTTATGGAATAAGAGGACTAGTTCGGATTATTCTTGACAATTAATCCTATAAATAATTAGAATGTTTTACAACTCGAACAAAGTAATAAGAACTATTTGAATCTGTGGGCTGTCGTATGACTTGACTTTCTTTCACCAGCTGACTTACACAATGAGACAAACCTAGCTTCGGGGGTGTCCGAGAATAACCCCTTCGATGCTTAAGTAAACTTTTCTATGAGTTTTGTACATGAGAGGTAGTGAGAGAAAGTTTAAGTAATATTTTTTTTTTCTCTCTCCTTTTATAGAGATCCCCTTTGCGATCAAGTACAGACAAGTTCTGACACATCTGTCCCTTAGATCAGGTGGCCGAGCTCTTACGTACAAGGCTGACCGTTGACCCTTGGCCGTGGGCAAGGCATACCTAAAACCAAAGTTAGGGATCTCATGGGTTAGACCGGCCGGCCACGTGGGTGTCGGCTGAACATAGACCTAGCAAAACAGGCCCGACCCGATTGACTCGACCCAATAAGGCTGACCCGAGACCTGAAAGTGACCCAATAATCACAAACCGAAGTCGACCCGAAACTCGAAATGACCAGACCCGACCCAGACCCGACCCATAATGCCTTGACCCGAATTTGACCCGAATTAACCAAATGCAAAATATTCTTCCTGATTTCAAATGACTCAAAAAGAACTTATTTGATATCGTGAAATCAATTAAAACCAATTATATACATAAAAACTTTACAAAGTAACCATTTGACAAAAAAATCGTCTTTTCTTACCAAAAATTTGCATTTTGACCCGAAAGAGACCTGACCCGACCCGAACCCAAAACGACCCGATAAAAGGCGACCCGAAATAGACCCGCAACCCGAATGACCCGACCCGACCCGAATCAATACATCGATCAAACCCGAAATGACTCGACTCGATTGACCCGTTTCCCAGGTCTAGCTGAACCTGCCACGTGGATGTCGGCTGAACATGCCCCATCAAGTCTATTACGGTTAGGCTAGCCTTACACTAAGTTAATGCGAGATCAGAGTACAAATTGTAGTTAAGGGTACAAAAACATGAAACAAATCTAATAAAGTCACTTTTAGTGGTACTAAAAAATTAAGTTACAATTAATAACTAGTTATGCGACCCGTGAATTTCACAGGGCCGCTTGAATTTTTGTAATATAATTATGCTCATCAATTAAGTATATATATTGATTATATTCGAATGTACCGTTTTATTTGGGTGACCACTGAACATATATATAGTAAACATACTTAGACCGTAATTTATTAAATTAACATCTCATCACTTTATTAACCAAAAGTTAAAGCAAATATGGGAAATGATATGCAAAATATCTGTTACAAGTACCGAAGAAGTCATGGCGTAGTGGTCAGGACTGAGGTACCCTGAGCGATAGGTCTCAGGTTTGAATCCCCCCTCCTCCGTTGTAATGGCCTAAAGCCTTCTATTTGAACAAAAAAAAAAATTGTCAATTACAAGTGAGTCAGAGGCAAATATTTCAGTAGAGACAATGAAATCCTTCCAAGTTTATACCAGTTGCTTAGGTGAACTTACCCTTGTATCCATCTTTCTGCCGTTTTTTTTTTTTTTTTTTTTTTTTTTTTTTGACAAAGGTAAATAGAATGTTACTACAGTTTTTTAGCCCCAGAGGCTAACTTATGAGCTCTACAATTAAAATGCCTAGGAACATAACTAAAGGAACAACAATGAAAAAACGGAAAGGAAAGTTTAAAATCCTCAAGTAAACTGGTCGTCAGATGATTAGTCTTGGTAAACCCTGCAATTTGTAGTATCAGACTAAGACAATCCGACATGAAATGGACATGGAGTAACGTGTTTCGTCTTGCCCAATCAAGAGCTTCCTTTAAAGCCTTTGCCTCTGCTTGGAGTGGTGACTCTGCTAAACATTTGATAGCCCCTTGTTCCAGCATTCTTCCCTCCTCATCTAAACCTAGCCATCCTAAACCTGTCGTACCATCTTTGTCCCAAGCGGCATCCACCATAATACGGATATGGTTCTCCCCATGAGGTTTCCCTATTACATAAAAAGGGACAGAGTTCCTAACACCCCAGCTATCCTCCTGCAGTCCCGAGAACCGCGTAGAATCCTTTGTATCTAATTGATGCGCACTCCACGCCGTTGAAAAAGACTCATTATACCAAGACAACAATTTCCCTACACAGACTGACCCTTGACGGAAAAGGGTATCATTCCTACCACACCAAATCGTCCACAGTGTCGCGAGAAAAGATAGAGTACTCCAGTTCGAGTCATCCTTTTTGACAAGATACGTCAACCAGTTAACAACCCATATTTTAAGAGGTAACTCCTTGCCCACCTCACTCCTAACACCTAAATGTAGACATGCCCACAACCTAGACGCAACATCACAATCCCGAAACAGATGTTCCATAGATTCCACACCTGAATCATTCAAGCACAGATTACAACCGAAGTCAGTTCCTATGTTACGTTTCCGGAATTCCAAACCTAAGGGTAAGGTATCCGTAAGAATTTTCCGCATAAGGATGACCCATTTCTTAGGACCGGGGAGGTGCCACAGCAGCTTATTAACGAAAACCATAACATGCGTGTCCAGACGAAAATTATCCTTCCTTGAGCTCTTCAAATTCCAATGGTCCAAAAAGGCAATTCCATAGGCACTTTTAACATCATAAATCCCCGTCTTAGAGTGTAACCAGAAAATACTATCTAAACGCCTACTGACCGGAATAGGTATAGCCATCACCCTCTTAATCCAATCAGGTTCCAAAAACAAATTGAGGCAACCCTCATCCCACAACCCTTCAGCAGTAATAAAATGACAAACCTTACTACCATCGACGTCCTCTCCCTTCATATTGCAATAAGTGTTGCTCCTACTACCCTCCGTATAAGACCTAGCCATAGGAATTGACTTGTCAACCCAATGATGAACCCACGTCTGAAGTTTCGTCGGGCTACCAATTTTCCATCCAATATTATTATCCAGAAGCTGGAATCCCCACAGAATGCCCTTCCATCCCCAGGAAGAGCCTGAATAATTCTTATTAAGGACATCTATAACATTATCATTTGGTATTCTATACTTTGCTCTGAATAGACGGCTTAACAAAGATGAAGGCTCATAAAGAATCTTCCACGCATGCTTCCCTAGAGAAGGCAACTCTGGTATCAGCGTAATTGATGACACATAACTCCTAAACTCCATCGAAGAGTTAGGGCTAAAAAGTACTCCAGACTTTTCTCTATTAATCATCTGGCCCGACGCTTCACAGAAATCCTCCACTGCTCGGATCAAAGCATAAGACGCTTTTCTCGTTCCACTTGAGAAGAAAATGGCATCATCAGCAAAAAACATATGAGTAATTGAAGGTGCTTCTTTACAAATTTTCACACCAACAATGTCACCCTTCTCTTATAAATTCAGGATACGACTTGAAAGGACTTCCAAACATAAGACAAAAAGATACGGTGATAAAGGATCCCCTTGCAGTAGACCACATGAAGGTGAGATACTCTTAAGCGGAACACCATTTAACAGAACTTCATAGGATACTGACGTAACACAATTCATAATAAGGTTAATAAACCTAACAGGAAAACCCATGGCTGTTAAAGTAAGCTTAAAAAAGGACCAGTTAATCCTATCATAGGCCTTACTCATGTTTGTCTTCATTGCAAATTTTGCCCTACGACCCATCTTTTGATGAGTAATATGATGTAACAATTCATGTGTAACCAGAACATTATCACCAATTGCTCTTCCCGGGAAATTGTTTCACTTGTTTTGCCCTACGACCCATCTTTCTGCGGTTAGTATTGAATTGTTTCACTTGTTTTTAATTTTCAAGTTTTATAAGGGCATGTTCTCTTCGCCTTATTTTTTCTGAAATCTGAAGTTTTCTTAAGTTTTTTTTTTTTTATCTTAAGTTATCGAAGTCTTTCTTAAGTTGTCTGTAATTTTCTTAACTTTTCTTAATTTTTTTGATTTTTTTTTAATTATATGAAATTTTAGAAAATTTCAATAATTATAATATTTTGAAGAATAAAAGTAGTAGTAATAATAATAATAATATAATAATAATAATAATAATAATAATAATAATAATAATAATAATAATAATGTTTTGAATAATAATAATAATAATAATAATAATAATAATAATAATAATAATAATAATAATAATAATAATAATAATAATAATAATAATAATAATAATAATATAATTAATAGTCATAATGTAATATAATAACACTAATAATAATAAAAGTATTTAATACATTATTAATACATTAATAAAATATTATTGTTATTGATAATAATATACATTTATTATTATTATACTTTAATAATATAATAAATTAAAATAACAAAAATAATTATATCATTTTATTATTATTATTATCATAATTATAATAATAATTATTATTATTATATTTTTTTATTATATTATAAATGTACTAATAATATAGTAATAAAATATTGCTATTTTATTATTATTTAGAAAATATAACTCTTATAATGATAACAGTATCAATTTAAATAATATAAATTGTAATTATAATATTACTAATAAATTAAATAATAACAATAATATAATATAATATTAACAAAAAAATAAATTAATAATAATAATAATAATCTTATTTTAAGATTTCTTAAGTTTTCTGAAAATTTCTGAATTTTTCTTTTGAGTTTTTATATCCTGAAATTAATCAACCAAGGAAAGACTTCATCGACCTTAACATTAGTGTTGGGCGTATTTCTTAACGTCACTCTTCTAAATGATGAAAAATAAATTAGTCCCAAAAGAACAATGTCTGAGAATTTGGACTTAAAAGCAGCATCATTGCTATAATCTACAATAGTACGACCTGAGAGTAAAATACATCTATTGTTCGGTTGATATAGTCAAGATTACGTTTCAGCATGCGTATTGAACTGCGTGTGAAACCAGGAATGTTACCTTGGTTTTATCAGATGAGAGCATTTTGCTTAGGTATACATTGCTTGGACTCATGCTGAATTCTATAACAAAAGGTCAGTCCTCGATGAATATCCCGATAGCATCCAAGTGACAAATTTCCACAATTTTTCTGAAATAATAAAAGAATAATTTCAATGTGTTCCCAAATTCGTAATCCGACCTAAGTTTTTCAGCGACTTAATGAAATTTTTGCACTCCTCTCCCAAAACTTAGACATAACGCCCACCTTCAGGCAAAAAAAAACCGATATTATTTTAGCAATGCTACTAGTTTCATGCCTCACAGAAAACAGAATACAGAACTAAAAAACCGCGAACAAAAAGGACCAACAATGAAAATCTCGATGACATGGGAAGCATCGTCATTAGACATTATCTCGATCGAGTTAGGTCCAAGTTGTTTCTTGACGTAGTTTACGATACCAGAAGCTTCCCTTGATCCCTTGCTGTCTTGGTTTGAATTATCATCGTTTCTTAAGCTAGTTCAGGTCAAACAATTTCATATGATCATACAAATAAAAGAATCCTATCATCTACAAAATCCTATCATCGTTTCTTAAGCTAGTTCAGGTCAAACAATTTCCTGTGAGAAGCACCTGAGAATCCTCCAATAAAATGGCACTTTTGTGTCATAATATTTGATTACAAAGTAACTTCTCGCTCTTAGAAAATTCTCTTAAAAGGTTGCATATTACTCTGTTAATTACTCTCTCTTTGTCTGTTAAACAATACCCGTGAGTAGTACAATGAATCGACTAAGATGTTTATATGAAAGTAGCAAAGAAAAGTATTTACATTAATGTACCAACTCACTCGAGGATATTCTGCTGTTAGTTTTAATGTCACTGAAACTTCCGAGCAGAACTCAACGTCATCTTGTGAGTATGTGAGCTAGCCAGTTTATGCTGCTTCACAACCACTTGGTCGTCAGAAGTGGAGCCGACCCATACACGTTTTCTGCCAAGAAATGAGACAGAGAAAACCCATGACCAAAATCCAATCAGAAACTCGGCGAAATTCTACTTCAGTCACCTATGTAACTACAATCGCATCATAAAATAATCATCGCAAGCCACAATAACAACATATTAGCAAGAAAAACACACAAAACAAAACAATAACAAAAAGCACAAAATCATCGAAATAAAACACGAAAAGAAGATTAGAGACGCAAACCTAACGTAATCATAGTATTTAGCCACAACAAAATGCTATTATTTTCAACCACATCCAACCTAGCACCAAAACCGGGGGAACACACATTTCTATGTGAACATATACATCAAAAACTTTATCAATTACTTCATCATCAATTCTTTCAGACAATTCTTACGCATTCCCTCCAATCAAAGCCAAAACCAGCAACCCTTCACGGGAGCAAATTACGATGGAGAAGAGGAGCAATATAATCTCATTTTGAGGGACAATAATTTAAAACTGCCCGCAAGAAACACAAAATTCAACAAATAGATAAAGGAGAAAATTAAGTATATAAGAGAAATGAAAATAGAACGACATACATGGGTTTTAGAAGATCATATTTGGAGAATTTTCAAGCGATTTCATGGTCATTGTTCGGGGTGATTTTCTCACACGGTTCGATTAAGTGATTGTGGATCTACTAGTACTATCCTTTAGGTTTAGCTTTATGATTTTTGTGATTTAGGATCGATTACGTACGAAAGACTATGAAAACAAAACAAGACACACGATATGGTTACGTGGGAAAAACCCTTAAATGTTAAGGGAAAAACCACGGGCGCCAAGCCAGGAGAGGATCTTCACTAGTTCTGGAATAATAGGTACAGAGTCTGGACCAGGTGGTACAGGATACAATAAAGGCGTAAAATAATTTTAGAGTGTTTAGTTGCTTGTGAAATGCGTTGAGAGTTGTGTGCTTGCGTTGAATGATAACTGATGCCCCTTCTCCTCTGAATTCTCTTGCTTTTATAGTGTTCTTAGGTCCAACGTCTCTTTCCTTGGTTGTAGGTAACTTCCCCCTTCTGGTTCTCCAACAGCTCCTATCTTCACGGCTCTTGTTTCTGCATGCTTGACTAAGTCTTGCAACGTCCACTTCTAGGGTTGCTGTAACACCCCGGCCCCAACTGAAGGCCGGAATGTCGCTCACGGTAGCTCGCCAGGCTGCGCACATCGCCCACAAACCAACACGGGTCCTTTCCAGCGCACTTTTGTCCTCACTCGTGCGCATCCTGAGAACTTCCCAGGAGGTCACTCATCCTAAGACTACTCTCCAGCAAGCACGCTTAACTGAAGAGTTCTTAAGATGAGCCACCAGACCACTTCAACGGGGAACCCGGCCCGAATAACCTCGGACAACACCGGGTGTTACACACCCCCACTTGAAGAACGCAACGTCCTCGTTGCGCCTGGTAGCTACTTACAATATAGCATTCCAGAATCCTCCCCAGCTAGGTGCGTACCTGGCCAACAAGACACAGGATTCGACCACACGGTCGCCGGGTTGCTCTGATACCATTTGTAACACCCCGGCCCCAACTGAAGGCCGGAATGTCGCTCACGGTAGCTCGCCAGGCTGCGCACATCGCCCACAAACCAACACGGGTCCTTTCCAGCGCACTTTTGTCCTCACTCGTGTGCATCCTGAGAACTTCCCAGGAGGTCACCCATCCTAAGACTACTCTCCAGCAAGCACGCTTAACTGAAGAGTTCTTAAGATGAGCCACCAGAAAAGAAGATGCATCTTGTTGATATGAGTAGTACATACAATCCTTTTAAGCACTATGTCACTTGAGCTCATCACATGGACCACTTCAACGGGGAACCCGGCCCGAATAACCTCGGACAACACCGGGTGTTACAGTTGCTGCTCGTATTTCTGGGCTTATTCATAATGACTTCCTTTTTGTTTGGGCTCGGCCCATCTTGGGTTTTCCTCTCCTGACCTGTGCCTTTGTTTTGTCATCTTGCAGTCTTTGTCTGTAGTTCTGGACACGATTGTAGATCCTGAACTTTGCCTGGACTGGCCGAGGTCTGGACCAACTCGCAGTGTCCGACCAGCTCGGTTTCTGGTCCCAACAAGTTTGTCCCCATCTCCTTGCCCTTGATTCGAGCGGGGGTAGGAGATGCTTCCGTTCTTCTTTCCTGGCCCAGGGCTGAGCCTGGTCCAGGCTTCTTCTGTTTTGCTGTGCGTCTGGCCCTGGGTCCTGCACTTTGTAATTAATGTGGTAGTCGCCTTTTCGTGGGGAGTTGCGCCCTATTTTGGCGCTCAATGCACTGCACATCAGTCGTGGGTCACATCAAGTCACTTCGCGCGCTTATTTTTGTAAAAACCGTCCAACTTCTTTTTGTTCCTTCTATATATACCCTTGTTTTTTGTTTCTTTCTCTCTCTATCTCGCTCTTTTCTCTGATTTCATTTGTTTTGTAACCTAAAATCCTTCGAAAAACCCCAAATCAATTTGCAAAAACCCTAGCTTTCTTCCTTCTTCTCTGATCATGGCTCGAAACGACACTGGTCCCTCTACGGCGACTTCCTATTCTTATGGCGACTCCACTTTTCAGGCTACAGACTTGATTAAAGACATCAACATCTACCCCAACTTGCTCGCCCAAGGGGTAGAAGCGAGGCTTAAAACTGAGGGAAAGATCCCCGAAAGCACCGAGGTTTGGGCCCCTGACACTAAAGATGTCAGGGTGGGTGATAAGTCCCGGTTGGTTTTTAATCTTTGAGTCTTCTTTCAGGTTTGGGGCTTCCTTCCCGCTTTGTCCATTAATGAGCGCCTTCTTGGGTACTGTGCAAGTACCACCTTGTCAGGTCATGCCCTCTGTTTGGCGATTGATCCATGGGGTTGATTCTCTTTGTCGGAGGTTCGGGGTTGAGATCCAGTTGGCTGACATAAGAAATATTTACCGCTTGCGTATGCATAAGAAGAGGAGGGTTCATTTTCGTTTGAGGGACAAGTGCCAGCCTCTCTTGAGCCGCCTAGACGCAGGCGACGAGAGGAACTGGACTAGCTATTACATGTTTATCAGGAGCCAGTCCTTGGGCCATAACGTCTGGGCGCCTGAGTTTTCTTTGAAGGGGACTGGTATGTGTCCTTTTGAATTTCTGTCCATTTTGTCTTTGCATGAGTATCTCTGCCTTTTGCTTAATTTTGTTGTGGGTTTGGTTTGCAGTTTCTGACTGGGTCCCCACTCCTGACGACCTTGAGTCCAGGAGGAGGATTGAGGTGTTCCTAAGGTCGTCACGATAAGAGGGCCTGGCCCAGTGCATGCGTCGATGGCGATGATGATGATGATGTAGTTGAAGTTGTTCCTTCCCGCAGGAGGAAGGGGATGGAGATGACGATGAAGGCGGCGAGTGGCGGCGAGAAAGGATCGAGGATGATGTAGTTGATCGAGGAGGTTGTGCACTGTCAAGGTGAGGACTGTAGGTGAGGTTGCCGGTGGAAGTGGTGTGGGTGTACTTGATCAGACGCCTATTCATGTGACTCCGTTGAGTTCCATTCTTGCTGGGGCAGGTGGGCACTCCACCTTGCCTCCTCTGAAGATTCCTGGACCTGGACAAAGCTCCGCGCCCAGCGCTGCTACTGGTACTGATACATTCTCTCTGGCCCATAAGTTGGTTTGTTTGTCATTCCTTTGTAATTTGTTTCCCATGATGTCCCCAGCTTCTGGATCCAGCAAGAGGAATTTCCTGTCCATGGAGGCTATTGCTGCTACAATTGCTCAGGCACGTGAAACTATGAAGTCTGGTGGTAGCTCCATCCCTGCTGCAAGTCTGGTGGCCCTAGTTTCTGAGTCTTCTAAGAGGAAGGCGCCAGAAGGGGTTCAAACCAGGTCCACCAAAGTGGCTGTTGATTCTCCTAAACCTACCCCTGACCAGAAGAAGAGGAAGAAGGGGTTGCTGCCTCAAATAAACCCTGTGCTCTCGATACCTCTACACTCTCAAAGCCAATCTGAGTACGTTTCCTTGGGGAAGTCCCTGAGTCAATCCTTTGCTACTCTGTCCCCTGCACCTGCCGCTCTGGAGCCTACACGTTTGGCGCACAAAATGGTGGGCTGCTGTGCCCAGGTCTGTACTTCTTCTTGTGGTCTTGGTTTTGTCCAGAGTTTCCTTTGGTATGGTTCTGACTTTCTGCTCCGTTGTATGTAGTTGCTGACCATGTCTGCTAGCCTTGGCTCCACTGTGCCGATCTTAGAGAGTGGCAGGGGTAAGACTAAAATTGAGAATGAGGCGCTTCGCTCTTCCCTTGAGACCAGCAAGAAAGAACTGGAGGGTGTCCGTTCCCGTTGTGAGAAGCTGGCTGCTAAGGACAAAACCCACTTCAAGAGGATCCAGCAGCAAGACGAGCTTATTGCCAAACTGAACAAGGAGCTTGAGGCTTTGGAGGCGCCGAAGCGCAATCTGGTGGTGACACAGTGTATACTACACACTTCGCACCCGGATTGAAATGATGAATGCTAGTCCAGAAGTTCGTGCCACCTGGGATTTGCCTGCGGAAATTGCTACCTTCAAGCAGCTGTTTCCTGGGGAGTCGATTCTGGAACAGGCTGAGGTATCTTCGATTCTTGTGCCAGTGCAGGGATTCTGGCCGTCTTTGGGTGGGGTTGACACTGCTGGGCCCACTAATGCTGGTCCTGCAGGTGATCATGCTGAGCATACAGGTGAGTCTGATGAATGAACTGAACTTGTTGGTGTTTTTTGAACAACCTTTGAATTTTCCAGGGGGGGGATGTCCCCTGTAGACATTTGGCCTGTAATTACTTTGACTTGTTTTTTGTTTAGAACTTTGGTCTTGATTCCTGTGCCCATGCACAGGCATGGGTTGACTTTTTAGGTCCTGACTTTTGACATCCTTTTGCTATGCTATGTTATGTTATGTTTTGTTATGTTTTGTCTTTGTTATGATGCGCATATAATTTGTTGTGAATTTGTGAAGTAGCATGCATGCGTTTGATAGTTTAGGCGACTTACACTTTGGGGCTCCCTTAACGGACATTACTCCCTGTCCCGTTGTTGCAGTCGTACTGGGGCTGGGGCCCTTCTTTGCTTTGTTTTTGTTTTTGTATTTGGTTCTGGTCTGGTCCAGACGTCTGTTCTGCCTTGTCTGCACAGGAAGAGGGTCAGGACTGACCGTTGGCGTCAGCCAACGGCCCTCCGACGCTCAAGTCAGTATGGTCATAGAGGATAATCTGTAAAGGAAAAGTTTTGAGTTATGTGGGTTACCAGATGTCTTGGTCCAGGACACTTTACATGTGATAGAGCTTGAGGTGGAGTGTATTCCAGGGTCTAGGGATCATGTCTCCTTCCAGAGTCTGTAGTCTGTAGGAGCCCTTCCCTACTGCTGAATCAATAAGGTATGGACCTTCCCAGGTTGGGGCCAACTTGCCTGCAGCTTTGTCCCTTGTGTTCTGAAATACCTTTCTCAGGACCAGATCTCCAGTCCTGAACATTCGTACCCTCACATTCTTGTTGTAGCTTCTGGCCACAGATTGTTGGTATGCTGCCAACCTTACTGCTGCTAAATCCCTGAGCTCCTCGGCTGTATCCAGGCTGTCATGCAATAGTTCATCATTCTCAGAATTTGTGTTCAGCCCATACCTGATTGTTGGGACGTGCACTTCTACTTTGGTAAAGACTTCACATCCGTAGACCATTGAGTATGGAGTTTGTCCTGTTGCTCTCTTTGGTGTAGTTCTGTCTGCCCATAGCACTAGTGGCAATTCTTCAACCCATCTTCCTTGCTTCTCCATCAGCTTCTTCTTGATGCAACTGATCACAATCTTGTTGCTGGACTCAGCCTGTCCATTTGCTTGAGGATATCTCGGTGCAGATGTTACCAAGTTGATGTTCCACTTTGTGCAGAAAGCTCTGGTCTTTTTTCCCACGAATGCAAGCCCATTGTCACACACTATCTCTGAAGGAATCCCATACCTGCTGATGATGTTCCTCTTTATGAAAGCGATCACTTCTTTTTCTGTGACATTTTTGTATGCGTCTGCTTCTATCCACTTGGAGAAGTAGTCTGTCATTGCCAGCTTGAACACCTTCTGCCCTGGGGTCATCGGTAGTTTGCCAACTAGGTCCATGCCCCATTTCATAAATGGCCATGGTGCTGAAATTGTGTGCAGGTTCTGTGCAGGTTGATGTATCTCTGGACCATGCCTTTGGCAGGCGTCACACTTTGTGGCATACTGGATGCTATCTGTTTTCATTGTGGGCCAGTAGTAGCCCATTCGTAGGATTTTGTTAACCATGCTTCTACCACCTGTGTGATTTCCACAATGTCCATCATGTATTTCTGATAATCTTGTCCGAGCACAGTCGGGTTCTAGCGTAGTCTGACGGCCGGATTGAAGGACCTTCTGAATAGTACGCCTTGTATGATTGTATATCTGGACGCCTTGATCCTAAATGCTCTTGCTTCCATTCTGTCCTGTGGTAGTTTGCCCTGGATCAGCCATTCATAATATGGTTTGGTCCAGGTCTGGGTAGCTTGGACTGTGTTCTGCAGGACTGGCTGAACTTTCTGGACTGCTGGTTCCAGGATGTGTACAATAGGTATACTGTCCAGCACACCAGGTTCAAATGCTGATCCTATGTTAGCCAAAGCATCTGCCTGCACATTCTGATCTCTAGGGACTTGCTCAACCTCAACGTTAGTAAACTTTTGAAAAAGATTTTTGACCAAATCAAGATATGCAATCATTTTAGAGTCCTTAGCAGCGTACGTACCGTTGATTTGGTTTGCTACCAGTAAAGAATCTATTTTTACCTTCAGATTCTGGATCCTCATGTCCAGACACACATTTAGTCCTGCTATCAGTGCCTCATACTCAGCTTCATTGTTGGTAGTCCTGAATTCACAGGATACAGCCTGTACTATCTTGTCCCCCTGTGGTGATTTCAGGACCACACCTAGTCCAGTACCCCTGACATTGGCTGAACCATCTGTCCAGAGTTCCCAGGTCTGCTGTTTCTGGTCCAGATGGAAGATCTCCTTTGTTACCTGCTCCTCTAGTGTGGGAGTGAAGTCGGCCATAAAGTCTGCTAATGCTTGGGATTTGATCGCTGTTCTGGGCTCATAGGACAAGTCATAGGTGCTCAATTTGACTGACCACTTTGACATACGACCTGAAAGTTCTGGTCTAGACAGTACTGATCTCACAGGAACATTAGTACGAATGATAATATGATGCGCCTCAAAATATGGGCGCAACTTGGTACAAGCAACTGTTAAAGCCAAAACAAATTTTTCCAATACAGAATACCTGGTTTCAGCATCCAGAAGACTCTTACTTACATAATACACAGGATGTTCTTTGTCCATCCGTTCTCTCACCAGGATCGCGCTTACGTAAGCTTCATCACAGATAGGTACAGGACCAGTGACTCCCCTGGTTCTGGCTTGGATAAAAGTGGGGCTGATGACAGATACTCTTTCAGGTCCTGGAATGCTTTCTCATGCTCTGTCCCCCAGTTGAACTGCTTGTTCTTTCTCAGAAGATCATTGACACAGCCTAGTCGTATCACCCTGTATCAAAATAAACCTAACAAACAACTAACAATAGCTAGTGGCAAGCAGGATCGTATCCACAGAGAAACAGCGCAGTTTTAAGTTAAAGTCGGTGAAAACAGGTTCAACTCAAAGGTGCGAAAAGGTGTTTGTTTTGAACTATAAACTAAAAGCAGACAATAAAGCAGATGAACTGAAATATATAAGAGGGAAGGTTAGGGCATCGGGTTCATATATGACACTGATTCAGGACCGCAAATTTATAAGAAGGAAGCGATAAACTGTGCAAATGAATAGGTTTATAAAACGCTCTCTCGAGTCAATTTTAACCTTAAGCAAATTTAGTGGGCTCTCGCAACTTACTAAATTCAACTTATCAATCTCGCGTAAGTCTAGTTTTAACTCGGCTTTCGATCTTAAATTAAAACTTACTCAGGTTCAATTAAACTCAGACGAATCGTTGATCAGGCGAAACAATCCTAATTCAATTGACATAAAACGCGTAAAAAGAAATCAAGTGCACAATTTATTCAACCAGTTTAATCCTAAAACATGTTCCTGAACCAAATATCACAAATTCCCCTAAACCCTAATTGGGAAATTAGCTAGACATAATTAAAGGCAAGGCAAAACAGTATAAAGAAGACATAGCAAAAGGATGAATAAAAGCAATTGAAATAAACCTGAAAACTTACGGAGTACCGACGGTTACAATTGAGTCAATCTTGAAACTAAACTAAAGTTTATGTGAAAGTTGATGTAAAAGAGAGAATAAACTAAGCAAACCTAAAAAACAGTAAAATTAAGCATAAAACTAAAAGATGATGTTTAAGTTTGCGTCCTAGGGTATATATAGCAACTCAACATAAATTAAAATAAAACCGACGAGTAATGCGCCAGGTCGGCCGTCGGCCACGGGCCGCTGCACAGGTCCTCTCAGCTGGGCCGGGTCACTTTCTCTTCAACTAGGGCCTTGGTCTTTACTTTGGGCCTAAATTATCTCGTGACCTTTAGTCCTTTGGTCTTAGATTAGGACTCCGAGCTCCTGCGCGCTCTTGAGCCTGGTCTCGTAGTCTCGTATCTCGTATTAACTCCTAACGTCCCGGGTTTTGGCTCAAAACCACCAAAACCTGCAAAATGTAAATAAAAGGCAGCAGTATCGAGAAATACAACAAATAGCTCATAAGATCGTAACGAATACGAATAAATGCAAGCTAAATGCGACTAAACCGGGGGCATAAAATGAATATAAATAACGTGTATCAATCATAGAATGGCTTGCACCTTTCAGAAGACCTGGAGATGAATCTATTCAGCGCTGCTACCCTTCCAGTCAGTTTCTGGACATCCTTCGAGTTCTGGGGGACTGCAAGTTGATTATCGCTGAGATCTGCTCTGGACTAGCCTCTATGCCTCTCTTTGTCACCATATAGCCTAAGAATTTTCCTGCAGTGACACCAAAGGTGCATTTAGTAGGGTTTAGTTTCATATTATACTTTTCCAGAATCTCAAACGCCTTTTCCAGGTCCAGGATGTGGTCTTCAGCTTTCTTTGACTTCACCACCATATCATCGATGTAGACCTCCATAGTATCTCCAATTTGGTCCTTGAACATCATGTTGACTAGCCTTTGGTACGTTGCACCTGCATTCTTTAGTCCAAAAGGCATAGCCTTGTAGCAATAGATTCCCCTGCTGGTCATGAACGCTGTATGCTCCTGGTCTGGAGGGTGCATCCTGATCTGGTTGAATCCACTAGCCGCATCCATGAATGTCAGCACCTCATGTCCTGCTGTGGCATCCACCATTGCATCTATGTGTGGTAGTGGAAACGAATCTTTTGGGCATGCCTTGTTCAGGTCTGTGTAGTCCACGCATACTCTCCACTTGCCATTCTTTTTCTGGACCACAACTACGTTTGCCAGCCAGTCTGGGTACATTACTTCTTTGATCATGTCCATGTCCAGCAATTTCTGTACCTCTTGGTTCACAATCTTATTACGTTCTGGTGCAAACTTCCTGCGCTTCTGTTTCACAGGCTTAAAACTTGGGTCAATATTTAACTTATGCGTAATAACATCAGAATTTATACCAGTCATATCAAAATGAGACCAAGCAAAACAATGCTCTTTCTTCCTCAGAAAGTCAATTAGAGCGAGTCCGATTACCTGCATGCGTCAGAACCAACCAGAACCTTCCTGTCAGGTCTTTCTTCTGCCAAAACAATTTCGTCTGTCTCCATGCGTGGGACAGGATTCTCAACAGACCTGACAGGCTGCTTTAATTGTGATGTCTCATATATTTATATAGTTATAGCCCCTGCTTCACATGCTTTACTTCGCGTTTCTCGTACTTTTCTATGCATTTCAGCTCCTATTTCTCTCCGTTTTGGCCCTGCTGCGTTTTTGTGTCTATATTGCAGGGAAATGCGCATATTTGGAGGTTAGGATGCTATTCGAGAGGATTCGTGAAGTTTCATAAAGTTTCGTGAAGTTCCGAGTTGGTTTCGTCGCGTTTCGCCTGCGCACGAGCCCCGTTTTAGCGTTTGAAGGTGTCACGGGACCTTGGGACCGAGTATGGAGCTCACATGATCATCCTAGACCCCGTCCCTATCCTTTGGGAAGTGCCATGCCTTGTCCCTAGGCCTTGGGACAACTTACGAGAAGTTAGAAGCAAAAAACAGTGAATTTTGGCTAAGTATAAGAAGTGCAAATTGAAGACAAGAACTGAAGGCCCCGGGATGACTTGGTCCCGTCCGGGGTGTGGTGGTCCCGTCCGAGATGGACCCTGTCCCGTCCGGGATGGGCGTGCTCTCAGCTGAGACGCTTCGTTGGCTTTAAATACTTGATCAGTTTGGAGGAGCAAATTATCATATCTTCGTCTAATTTTTTCTGAGCATTTTTATAACACTTTAAACTAGTTCCTCAAGAAAACTTAGGGTTTAAATAATTTTTCATTTTGTACTTTGAATTCCCGACTCGGATTGCTCTAGTTTAAGCGTCTATTTGGTTTTTGTTGTTGAATTCAACCTTTGGTTCATCAAATTTCTGATTGGTATTATCAATTTCTTCTCCCTTTTTGTTTGTGATTTCAAATTATATTGTTTGTGATCATGTTTTCATTATTCTCCCTTGCTTTGATCATCGTTATTATCATGTGTGAGTAGTTTATTCATCTAGGGAGAAGGGTGAAGTATGGGTTTTGGTTTTGGTTGTATTTGGTGATCATTAGAGTTAGGTTTTTGCTCTTGCTTTGATCGTCTTTGCTTGAATGTGTTTGTTGAATCCTTGATCACGTTTTAGCAAACCTTTAGCACCCTTGAACTTAAGATCGAGAGACTAGTTCGAGGAGAGGCGCGAGACAATCATTAGGACCCTCAATTGTAAGTAGCGAGAGCCCGCTTTTGAGACCTAGAGGAAGCTTAAGACCGAGAGGACGAGCTAAAACCTTAGCAAGCGCGATTACCTACTCAACCCGTTCACCATCCTTGGCCTTGACTTACCCATTGCCTAATCCGACTCCCTAGACCTTTTTCCTATAAGTTTTAAACCCTTATCTTCCGCTATAGCCTTATTAACCTCAACCTTTTGAACCGAGATTAGAATCACTCAAAATAACCACCTTAAGCAACCTTCTCCCTGTGGATTCGACCCGACTTACCCTTGCTACCTAGTAGAGTGAGTTTGGATTATTTTTGATTAGGAGAGCGCGACCAATCCTATCAAATTGCTATGCGAGGGACTTACCTGGGCCAAAAGGTTTCAGGGCTGTCATGTAACACTCCTGTGCAGTCTGCTGTTCTCCTCTGACTGTTGCTGTCCCCCACTTTGTTGGAATCTTGATACACTGGTGGTACGTTAAAGGTACAGCCTTGAGGTTGTGGATCCAGGGTCGCCCTAGGATAACGTTGTATGAGGATAGGCAGTCTATTACACAGAACTTTTCGAAAGAGGTGATTCCTTCCACATAGGTTGGTAGGGTGATCTCTCCCAGGCTGTGCTTTGTTTCACCGCTGAACCCTACCAGGACGCTGGACTTCTTTGTCACGTCTGAATCTTTCAGCCCCATAGCCTCCAGCGCCTCCATCATGATGATGTTGACTGAACTGCCTCGATCTACCAGTATTCTTCTGACCATGCAGGTTCCAATCTGGACTTTGATCACCAGACCATCATGGTGAGGCCCATGCACTCCCTAAAGATCTGACTCATCGAACACAATCTCCTGGGCTGGACCTGATTGTCCTGCTGGTGGCTGTTGCCTGTTTTCCAGAGCCACACGCTTCGCAGCAGAATATGTTAGTCCACAAATATCTGAACCACCAGAAATGAATTTTACCTCATGGGTTGGTGGTGGTGGAGGAAGATCTCTGGGCTCATCTCGTTCATCTCTGTTCCTCCTGTTCCTGGGCAGGATATCCTTCAGGTGACCATTCTTTAGCAGATGAGCTACTTCCCTCCTGAGAGCTATGCAGTCCTCTATGGTGTGCCCAATATCAGAATGGTACTCACACCACTTGGTTGTGTCTCGCCTTGGATTTGGCTTCTCACTCGCTTTTGGCCATCTGACTGCTGAGCCCAACTTGTCCAACTTGTTGATCAGGCCTGGAAGATCTACAGAGAAGCAGTACTCTGAAACTGGAGGTGGAACCCTGGGTGCATCGGTCTGTTCATCCACGGCGTGTGCCTCGCTCTGGTGGCCTCGATACGGACCCGATCCTGTTGTTCTTTGTCTTGCTGGGTGGTGACTTTGCGTTCGACCACCGCCTGGTCTGATAACGTGCCCTGAGCTGCCCTCCTCCTCTCGATCTAGGCTAGAGCCTTAGCCTGCACATCCTCAAAGGTAGAACAAGGGTAGCGAGTTAGTTCAACATAAAGATCAGAATCTCTAACAAACCTTGCCTGAAGGCCTCAATGGCCGTGCCGATGTCACATCTGGGGATGGACACTTTCTCCTTGTTAAAGCGGTGCAAAAACTCCCTTAGAGACTCGTTCTCGCTCGATGACTCGATGCAGTCAGTCAGTCCGCTTCTCCAACAATCTGCCATCTTGTGGCTGGGCGTTGAAAAGGTTGATCACTCATGAAAGGATTTGATGGTCTTGATTGGCGTGTTGATATACCACCGTAGGTCGCACTACCAAGGTCAACCAAAGCTTTTGCACATGCAGCCTCCTCTTCTCTCGCCGGATAGGAACGTTGAACATCCTCTGCCTTTACTGAGCAACGTGTTCCAGGGGATCAGCTGTCCCATCATAGAGCTTTAGGTTGGGCGCTGAGTACTTCTTTGGCATCTCCACCATTGCAATGCAGTCATCAAAGGGTGAATCAGCATAACTCCCTGGTGCTGCCTCTTCAATGGGTGGTGGGAGCCCTGGAACCTTTCGTACCAACTCTGAGAGTTTCTGCATCTCCATCATCATGTACTGCATGACCTGGCCTGCACTAACTCCCTCTGGTGTCTTTGGGTCACCATCTCCACCTGCAGCGTTGTTTTCTGGATTCTCCTCTACATTGTGTGGGTCTCCTCTTGTTCCTTTTGATCCTGCAGAAGAGAAAGTAGAGAAGTCAAGTTGTTTGATCACATCAGAAAATGGAGTACCTGGTGGGATCCTGGATCCTGAGGCCTTCTTCTGAGCAGAGGTCTCCAACTGCTTTTTCAGGACAGCCTCTGCCTCCTTTAGTCTTGCAGCCTCTGCCTTGGCCTCTTCTGCAGCCTGCTTGGCTTGTTGTAGTTCCTCCTGGAGTTTGAGCATGGCCTCTGCACTGGGATCTGCCATCTTTCACGCTGGTTGCACTTGTGCTGACTCGGAATGTTTTGTTGGATTAGTAAACTAGTATCCCCACAGACGGCGCCAATCTGTTCGGGGTGATTTTCTCACACGGTTCGATTAAGTGATTGTGGATCTACTAGTACTATCCTTTAGGTTTAGCTTTATGATTTTTGTGATTTAGGATCGATTACGTCATTTAAAGACTATAAAAACAAAGCAAGCCCCACGATATGGTTCCGTGGGAAAAACCCTTAAATGTTAAGGGAAAAACCACGGGCGCCAAGCCAGGAGAGGATCTTCACTAGTTCTGGAATAATAGGTGCAGTCCGACCAGGTGGTACAGGATACAATAAAGGCGTAAAATAATTTTAGAGTGTTTAGTTGCTTGTGAAATGCGTTGAGAGTTGTGTGCTTGCGTTGAATGATAACTGATGCCCCTTCTCCTCTGAATTCTCTTGCTTTTATAGTGTTCCTAGGTCCAACGTCTCTTTCCTTGGTTGTAGGTAACTTCCCCCTTCTGGTTCTCCAACAGCTCCTATCTTCACGGCTCTTGTTTCTGCATGCTTGACTAAGTCTTGCAACGTCCACTTCTAGGGTTGCTGCTCGTATTTCTGGGCTTATTCATAATGACTTCCTTTTTGTTTGGGCTCGGCCCATCTTGGGTTTTCCTCTCCTGACCTGTGCCTTTGTTTTGTCTGTACTGCCTGGTGCTGTCTGTAGTTCCTGGACCTGATTGTAGATCCTCAACTTTGCCTGGACCTGGCCGAGGGTCCTGGACCAACCTGCACAGGTCTGGACCAGCTCGGTTTTCTGGTCCCAACAGTCATCTTTATCCATGATTTCCTAGTAACATATTCTTCATCTTGTTGCCGAATAATAACGCTTCTATCTCTACTTGATCCGGGGTGTAATATAGAGCATCTGAGTGTGCGGTCATGTTGGGATTTCAAAATGCGTCGGTGCCCTTGTATCGAGTAGTCTTCTTGTTTGGATACAAGAGAATGTTGGATGGGGTGTAGTTTACGGTATTCCTATTTTATGTATGGGAGTTGCTGCCACTTGTTTCTTCTGCGGAGCTCCTTTCTATAGGTTTCAAAGTCCCGAAGGAAGCCCTTTTACGGGAATTTGCCAAGTTATAGTCGCAGCAGTTCGGAAGTGCAAACTGAATGCTCCAAAAGACCGCGGTCTGCTACATGAAAGTTCCGACATGGGATGTCATAAACTGGAGCACACTGAAGGGCTTGAGTAAGTTACGAGCTTAATTTCACGACTTTTAGGGCTAAATCGTGCTTATTTTCTGAAAAATTCGTATTTTCCGAACAATATCAGATTTGCCTTGGGAAAAGGTGGAATTATGTACAAAACTAAGGTTTGTATTGTATTTTATTGCTGTACAAAATGAATGTATTTCTACATGTATTTATAGTGGAGAGACTATACAATATATCTAAAGATATGACTCTAATTACAGAAGAATAATTAGCTATGATTTATTTAGTTTCCTAGAGTAGTGTATGAACACAATTAACTTAATTTACATGATTTGCTTTGATTGACAATCACTTTATACTTGCTGTATTTGTCTTGATTAGGAGTGATCTTTGGATAGAGATTGATCTTGGATAATATTAAGAACATATTCTCTTCAGCTTAAATTGACTGAAGTATGAAGTTTTTTCTGTCTGAAATTTTTTTTGTCGTAAATTTTGACTACGGTTTTCTACCCAATTTGGCTGTTTGCAGGTTCTTGAGTAAAGTCGCTGTTGTAACAACAGAACCTGAAACGGAAGGCGGGAACTTATCCAACCCTTGAAGATTATGTACTATAACACAGGTCGAAGAATTAAAGATTTTGATCAGGCTTTTCCCTTTATGGGTCACAGGAATAATCGATTATGGTGCTCACGCTCAGAGATGGACAACGTTCACTGAGCAGGGAATGGCAATGGACAGAAGGGTCCTCAGATCCTTCACCTCTCTTGCAGCGTCCTTCGGGGGACGTGTGCTATTCTAGGTTCTTTAGTTTGGGTACCGATTTACGAAAAGGCCTTCGTTCCCTTTGCACGACAAGTTACGAGTAAAGAGAGGGGAATCTCCGAGTTACAAAGAATGGGTATCGGTCATTGCTTCACCATTGTAGCCATGGTTTGTGCAACGTTGGTTGAGACGAGACGGTTACACCTAGCCAAGGAACTCGGTTTGGCCGATGGAAATGACGGGACTGTCCCTTTGAGCATATTGTGGCAAATTCCGCAATACGTCATCTTGGGAATTGCGGATGTATTTACTTACATTGGATGACTGGAGTTTATCAAGGATCAGTCGGCTCATAGCATGAAAAACATTGTGTAATGCGTCCGTGCTTCTGATCGTTGCGGTGGCGTGTTATTTGAGCTCTTTCGTAGTGACTAATGTGACGGTCGTGACTACAGCCGGAGGAAAGGCGGGGTGGATACCGGATAACCTAAATAATTAAATATAGGTCATCTGGATTATTACTTTGGGTTTTGGGCCGGCTTTGCATTTGTAAACTTTTTAGTGTATGTTTTATGCGCCATGAAGTACAAGCACAAGATGTTGAAGAGTAGAGTGTAGATTTGCATTTTGTATTTTGTCATGTGAATTGCGCAATAATTTGAAAATGTAATTGCAAAATTTTGCAAAGCATAAAAGAACATTGTACTCACTATTTTTTGGGACCATTTTATTTAACGGTGAAACTTGCGGGTTGCGGCCACCAACAATTGGTGTGGTAGCCTGCAAGTCGTGGATATTGGCAAACCATTTGTTATTACTAGGAAGACAAACCATTTGTTGCGGCCACCAACAATTGGTGTGGTAGCCTGTAGGACTGCCGCTTCAGGGATTTTGACAAGTGTTTCCGTTGACTCATGATAATAACCCGCAAATTTCAACTTTGCATTTACCCATCAAACGAATCAAGCGGAGAAAAATCATAGCAATATTATAAGTATACCAAGATAGAACTAAATTATCTTCCTATATTTGTGGTTACGATGACATAAAAAGGAACGGATAAGGTGTCAATGCTTAAAACACCAGAGTGCCTCCTCAAATGCGCGAATGAGCATTGTGCTCATAATAAACCCAAGTATGAACTAGTCAAGAAATGCATGCTGACTCACGATATGACCAATGACCATTGATTTGAAAATGGCTCGACCCAGGCAGACCGAACTCATGACACGAGTCATTCATTCTTTGAAACATATCACCTAACGAAAACAAACTGCAACAGAAACACGAGAAGGCTCGGGTTTCAATAAGTTTAACCAGCTTCGACCACAAATCATCGTTGAGGGGCGATCACCTCATAAATCGAAGAATTCAACCAAAGTGAGACATGCCAGTATAAAATAAAGACTTGAGGAAGCTACCACATCAAACAGCAAAGAAGTTAAAAAGGTGCATATAAAGAATATCTCATCATCTGAAACAAGATAAGTCAGTCATCAACTGGCACATCCGCATCCCATCAGTCCAATTTCTTACCCAAGTTCGATGACAAGTAAAGCGTACAGATAATTAAGCTCATTCTTCCATTGGTGCAGCGCCCTCGTCAGTTGCGCTCTGATCGGCAGCAGCCGGAGGAGCACCTTCAGGTTCAGGAGCAGCAGCTGCTGCTTCTTCGGCAACTGGGGCTTCTTCCTCGACAATCTCGAATGAGTCAATCAACTCTTGGACGGTTTGCTGATCTAGGGTGTAGAACGGTTCGCCAACTCCAAGCACGGCAACTGTGCAAACCGAGCTCTTGAGCTTCTCTCCCTGTAATGTCTCCTTGATAGCAAAAAGTGCATGCTTGATCAGCTCGTCCTTTGAGGCGTTGTCGAATGTCTCAAATTTGCGTTCCAAGTATGTCTTTGCAGCTTGTGACCGGGATCCAATTGCGAAGGCTTGGTACTCAAAGTAGTTTCCGCTTGGGCAGTTGTAGTAGAGATGAGCCCCCGATTCATCCAAGCCACCTACTAATAAGCCGACACCATAAGGCCGCTTCCATGAACGTTGCGTACAGACCTGTTTAAGGGGTAAAATAGTGACATGGTGAAACGATTTCCCATCTCAGGAGTAAATAAAGAGATAGAGTACATGATTAACAAAGGCCTACTGATGATAGGCTTTTGTAGAAAACTCTAAAAAATGCAACAAAGAGATTCACTAAATCAAGAAAAGCATACAAGAATTTCTCTGAATACATACAATTAGGACATTATCCTCATCTTATTTTTTCCTAAAATTTATCAAACACTTCAAAACTTCAGCAAACTTCAAATACAAGATACTTCAAAAACACTAAACTTCATAAAACTTCCGTTTTTCTAACTTAGGACAGATTAAGACGAGGTGAAAAGGTCCTTAGAAGTTTCTAAAAATGTTGTTGGAGACTCAAGTAGGTTTGTTTTCTGTTCCACTAGTTGAATCTCTACATAAACCTCTCAAAAATCAATCAATTCAGCTTTGAAGACAGCTTAGTTGTTCAAACCTACTCAAAAATGTTTCTAATGAAAATGGTGTTATTCTATTTTGATGTGTTCTCCAATAAATCACCCGAAAGCAACCTCTCTACTACACAAAAGTCTGCATGCACTCACGCCATGGTTGGGAGCCTTTGACGATCCAGGGTGATATTGTAAATTATCCCACTAGCAGCAACTACAGGACCAAAGCTCGCGGCACAAGAATGAAATGTGAATACATATTTCAGTTTTCTGATCCACCTTTAAATTTCTATGGCGTAATGCACCTTGATTCGTACATAGGGTGCAAGCTCAATATAGGTGTACAAGATATAAATCCCATATCTTAAAACCTCAATCTTTATAATGTCATCAATTTATTGAAACCTTCTTCAGCTCCTCTAAGACAGCAGAAATTGAACTCGGAAACTCAATTCCAAATCAGCACTTAAATACAATCCAGCAACTCATAACCCATAAAAAATGAGCATTAGTACCACGCAAAAAGCAGAAAATCAGTACCAAAAATCCTCGATCTCCAACACAGCAGAAACAATATCCACCACGACACCCCAATCCAAATCGAGGAAGCCAAAAAAAAAAATGTCATTTGTAAATTTAAATCTAGCAACGGAAAATTGCAATGTTACAAAATTGACATGAGTGCCCAAAACCCTAGGTCCTTGAAACAGCACAAATCGGTCTCCCTAACTGGAATACAATTGAACGAATTAATCAAACAGCAACAAAACCTGATTTGAACAATCAAGTAGCAAATCAAAACCCCAGAAATAGACAATAACGACCATATAATCAAAATCAACGAGTTCCACAAACCCTAGATCCTCAAAACATCAGAAATCAAACTTCCAAACTCAAATCCAATCCAATTGAATCAACCGAACAACAACAAATCATGTAATAAACAATCAACAAGCCAATAAAAAAAACAATCGAAAGCAAACTAAATTAACAGGAGTTCCAAAACCCTAGATCCCTAAAACCGCACAAATCAAACTCCGAAACGGAAACCCAATTCAATCCAATAACCAGAAACAAAACAATCAAACTGCAAATCAAAAACCCTAGAAAACAACAATTTACTACTACTAGTATGCAAGCAAAATCAACACAAGTTCCAAAAACATAAGAAACCCTAAGAAGAAGCAAACCTGAGCTTTATCAGCGAGTTGAACAACGAGGCGACCAACAGGAAGAGGAGACTCATAAGTAAAACGATAATTAATACATTCATTCCTCATGTAACGGGACAAAACACGGCCGTCGGCGGTGAGTCCGGCGATGGCGACGGCGATGTGGTCGTCGACTTTGAAGATCTTTTTCTGGTGAGAAGAAAGATCACTTTGAGACTTGTTCACTGAAGCCAGAACGATGTGGGTCTTAGATCGGAGACCTAAAGCTGCGGACCCTTGTTTCACGGCTTCCATTGCGTACTCTACTTGGAATAGTCTCCCCGCCGGCGACCACGTGGTTACGTCCGTGTCATACTGGTTTCTGAACATCTTCGCGGTGGTTGTTGGTGGTGGAAGAAGAGGGGGACGTTATGGTGTTTCTTAGGGCAGATTTGGGTTTTTTGGGTCGGTGTGTCGCTGATGATGAGTCGATGACTGTGTTTTTCTACTTTATGGCTTTTTGTTTTACAAAAGTTTTTGGCAACAACTTGTCTACGATAAGGTTTAGGAAAAACACAAATTCTTGTTTGAGACGGAAGATCCGTTTTTCCAGCTTAGGACGGGTCGGGTATGACCCGTTTTTTTTTCTCTTTTTTTTTTTTTTTTTTTTGAAAATTTTTAAGTACGTTCAATTTAGATTGGGTATTGATTTTTTGTATACGAGATTTACTCTCGTTGTATACTTTTTTGAGTAAAGGTGGGTGATTATATTAGGTCGATTTCCGCAATAGCTAAAACAGCATCCGGGAAATCCGAAAAGTACACAAGTTCACTTCCGACTCCACGACACAATCTAGCAACTAAATGCGCCACGGTATTACCCCCACGCTTTACATGAGACCAAAAACAACTAACAAAGTTTGTCGAGATATATAAAATGTCAGCTACACACAAACCAAAAGGACACCGAGTACTCCGAGCTTCTTTCACCGCGTCTATGACAGTCTTAGCATCACTTTCGAAATCTACCGCTTCCAGCCCCATTCTTGCCGCCAAGTCAGCCCCATATTCTAGCGCTTTCGCTTCCGCAACTGTCGGCTCCCATCTCGCCCTCACCCTCCTCGAAGCTACCATCACCACGCTTCCCTTGTCATCTCTTCCAACCGCTCCCAAGCCCACTTCCCCATTCTCAAAGACAGCAGCGTCGGTATTAATTTTCACCCTCCCAAATCGTGGTTTCCTCCAACAAACACCAGTTTCTTGCCCGCTGTTTTTCACATGGACAGCAACTTCGGCCTTGTACCGAGTATAGTCTGCCACCATACTCGTCATGCCCATAACGACCACCCCTGGTTGAGGAACATCTTCTTTGAAAACGCGGAGATTACGAAGGTACCAGATAGCCCACATTATAGCAAGGAAATTGTCTTTAACGCCGTGCGTCATCCTCGTCCACAACCACTGCAGTATGCTCACACAACTCTCTGTGCTTGGGACTTGCTGCACCAATGTGTAGAAGTCACTTTCGCTCCAAATTTTTACAGCTTCAGCACACTCAAAAATAGCGTGGGAAGCAGTTTCGTCTCCCGAGCCGCACAGCTCGCACGTAGCGTCAACAATACAGTGGCGCTTCATTAAATTTTCCCGCACCGGCAAAGTGTTCGTACAAACCCTCCATAAAAAGTGAATGAGCTTGGGAGGAACTTTGAGATTCCATATAAAGCGCCACAAAGCTTCATCAGTCTCCTCCGCAGGGTTGGTTTCAGGAGCAGCCCGTTTACCAAGCTTATACCCTGACCGGACCGTGTACATGCCATGCTTGTCCGGCCACCAGTAAAGTTGGTCCTCTGGCAGGTGTTTGCTAAGAGGGATGCTGGAAATTCTTTCGACCTCCGTTGGACAGAACAAGGCATTGAGAGTGCCCTCATCCCATGACGCCGTCTCTGTGTTAATTAGGTCCGCAACCCGCAATGTCGGGTCTGCTTCCAAATTTGGCAGCGGCATGCTCCTTGTCTCTGTTCCAGGCAGCCATTCATCCTCCCAAATTCTTATATTTCTTCCGTTACCAACCCGCCAACGTAAACCCTCCCGGAGCAAACTCTTCGCGTTCCAGATACTCCGCCACGTGAAGCTAGGGTCGTGGCCTCTTCGCGCCTCAAGGATTGTACCCGACTTATAGTAACGTGCCCTGAGGACCCTCCCTACAAGAGATTCCGGATAGATCAGCAGGCGCCAGGCCTGTTTCGCTAGCAACGCTTGATTGAACACCCTTAAATCTCTGAAGCCCAATCCCCCCATACTTTTTGGTTGACAGAGCTTTTCCCAGGACCTCCAGTGTAGCTTCCGCTCTCCGTTTACAGAACCCCACCAAAACATGGCCATCACAGCGTGCAACTCGTCAATTAGGCCCTCTGGTAATGCGAAAAGGCTCATAGTATACGTTGGAATCGCTTGAGCAATGGCCTTAATAACGACCTCCTTCCCCGCTTTTGACAACATTTTCTCCTTCCACCCTTGTAGCTTCTTCCACACTCGGTCTTTTATGCTTGCGAATGTCGCCTTCTTCGACCGTCCTATGATCGTTGGCAGCCCCAAATATTTATCATACCTTTCCACCTCCCGAACCCCCAAGGTACCCCGGATGGCCTCTTTGATGCTAACACTAACCTTCTTGCTAAAAACGATTTCCGACTTAGAGTAATTAATTTTCTGACCTGAAGCTCGTTCATATCTGCTGATGATGTCAGCTAACTTCGAGCACTCCCTCATATTCGCTCTAGCAAAAAGAATACAGTCGTCTGCAAAAAATAGGTGAGAAATTTGTGGGGCACCCCTACACACTCGCAACCCATGGATATACGCCTTCTCCGAAGCCTCCCGGAGCATATGTGAAAAGGCATCAGCACACAACACGAATAAATAGGGTGATATTGGATCACTTTGCCGAAGTCCTCTACTCGGGATAACGCAGTCAGTAGCTCTCCCATTAACCAGAAAAGTATGTGAAACCGTTGTGACGCACGCCATAATCCTCCTGCACCAGTTCTCCGAGAACCCCATACGCCTCATGACGCTCTCCAAAAAACTCCACTCAACCCTATCATACGCTTTACTCATGTCTAGCTTGAACGCTACATTACCGGCTCTGCCCTCCCCACCTCCCTTCATAGCATGAAACGCCTCGAAAGCAATGAGGGCATTATCAGTAATGAGACGTCCTGCTACAAAGGCACTTTGATTCTCCGTTATGATCGTATTTAAGTAGAGCTTGAGCCGATTAGCCATCGTTTTAGATATTATTTTATAAAGGACATTGCATAGACTAATCGGTCTAAACTCCGTCATCTTTGTTGGGGAATTACACTTCAGAATAAGGACGACTGATGTAACGTTCAGCATCGCCAAACTCACACGCCCATCCCACCAATCACGGACGAACTTACACACATCCCCACCCACAAGGTCCCATAATTTTTGGAAGAAAAGCGCATTCATCCCATCAAGCCCAGGAGCTTTGTGAGGGTGCATTTGGAATAAAGCCGCTTTGACCTCCTCGTCACAGATCGGGTTGTCCAGCGCCACATTCATACTAGTTGTAACACAGGCCTTAATTGACGACAAAACCTCGTCTGCACCTTCCGGGTTGCTGGTTTGAAACAGTCCCGCGAAATAATCAGTCACAATTTTTCTAACATCTGCATCTCCCGTTAACAGGACTCCCCTGTCATCTTCCAGCCCCGTAATCCTATTCTTCTTGCGCCTATGCTTTGCTTTATTGTGAAAGTAGGATGTGTTCTTGTCACCATCACGCAGTTCAAGGCACCTCGCCCTAGAGTACCAGTAGGTCTCCCCTTGCCGTCGTAGTGTCTCGATTTCTGTGACAATAGCCTGACAACGTTCCAACATATCGGCCGAGGGCGGTTTACGTTGCCATGTACTTAATTCTTCCTCTTTCCTCCTTAATCGTGCCCTTATATCACCAAATTTCTGTCTAGCCCATCGCCTTAGCCTTTGCGAACAACCCTTTATTTTCTCTTCCACTGTGGAACTGTAACCATCATGTTGGGGTTAGTGTCCTCCACAGTTAGGGCAATAACATAAATAAATCTCTAAAGGTACACAGGGTACATTTTGTATTTAATCAGTTGATTAACGTTTATCAATAACGGTTGGCTTGCTAGATAAGTTTGACGTTATTGTCATACAGATGGCGGTGATCAACTGATCCCTAAGAGTCACACCTAAAGGATGTGTTTGAGAGATGTGATTATTTGAGAAAATAATCATATCGATACCTTATTTAATGACTAAAAGGTTAGTCAGTGTTGTTGACTAAAAGGTTAGTCCAATATGACTAAGAGGTTAGTCAAATGTGATAATGAATGTTATTTAATAATGATTAAATAATATTAGATGAGAGGAATTAGCTGTAATTCGGAAATTGAATATAAAAGGTTATATTTAATTATTACGTATAATGTAGGCTAATTAATTTTAATCAGTTATAATTAAATAGTAAATTATAAATATGAGGATATTTATGATTAATTATAATATAAGGATATTATAAATTACATTATACATTAAAAGCTAAATAAGACTAATTAATGGGTTAAACTTTTAATTAGTTTTTGGGCTTGAAAATTTAGAAGTGGGAGAGCCCACTTCACCCCTTGTTGGACGTGTGATAGGTTTATGGGAGGGGAGTTTGATTTGCTCTCTACTTAACCTAATCATCCTCCTAAATCTCATCTTAACCCTAACTCATTATTCACCTAGCACACAACACAAAAACCTAGAGAGAAAATAAGTTTTCTCCTCTAAAAAATTCTCTAGCGATTCAAGGGTATTTCTCAAAACATCTTGGGTGAGATTATTAGGAGATACCATAATTTTGGTATTGGTCTTAGGCCAATTCATAAAGGATTAAAAGGTTAATTCTTATTCTTTTATTATGTTATGCAATTTCTATTTTATGACCATTAATCTTATAAAGTTTTTCATTACAATCCTGTGAATTGAAAGGTCTATATACGGATATAAACCTACAAGTGGTATCAGAGACTTAGGGCACATGAAATTTTTATAAGGTTTTCATAAAATCGATTTTGTATAAATTTCAAACAATTATAAATCATGGCCGTATGTGTAAATTTGATGTAAATTTGGCCGTATGTTTTTTTTGAGTAAGTGGATTGATTTGCTTGATCCAAAACCAAGTTTAATTTAATAATTATCAATGTTTTGCTTGAGTAAGTGGATTGATTTGCTTGATCCAAATTTGGCCGTATGTTTGAGTAAGTGGATTGATTTGCTTGATCCAAATTTGGCCGTGTGTTTTTTTGGCCGTGTGTTTTGTTTGATTTTGGTCCACTTGATTCATAATTATCAATGTTTTAAGATGTTAAGACTATAATATATGAATTTGTATTAGTTTTGATTTAATGCCGATTGAATTAAAACATAAAAGGATCAAATTTTTGTATGTTATTGAACATATGAATTTGTTAATCTTTAGATCTATCAGTTTTAAGTTGTTTAATTTAAAAGGTTGAATTGAATCTCTTAAGTCAATGTTTAATACGGATTAAAATTGAGTTAGGATCGATCTAATTATTAGCATAATTGAATTAAATCAGTTTGATTCAATTTTGGTTGGCCGAATTGTTTTTTTTTGTTTTTGGTAATTTTTTTTTATTTGGCCGGATATAATTTTATTAAAAAAAAAAAAAAATTCCGGATTTTTTTTTTTTTTTTTTATTATGTTGGCCGAAAGTTTTTGGTAATTTTATCTTTGGAAATTTTTGATTTTACCAAATTTTATGTTATATTATAAAGATAATATATTTTTGTGATATTATGAAGCAGTTCATAATAAATATGATACCTAATATTTTAAAGCAGTTTAAAATATTTTGAGATCGAATTTATGTTATACCGATAATATAAATTGATTTGGATTATTTTTGATTAAGATATTATGAACAATTAAGGAATTGTTGCATAATGATAATCATTTTAAAGAGGTGGTTTGGATTAAAATCAATTCGTATGCATTGTTTTTGTATTGTTTAGTTGATGCTATATTTTGTGAATGAATGTTTGAATGAATGGTTTATTTTACGCAGTAATTATTGTACAAACGGTTGTAATTTACTAGTGTGGCCTTAGAAAGTTGTGTTTTCGTAATGAAGGAAACACAATTTTGGTTGTATTTTTGAGATCTCGATTCTCCAATCTTGTAATATTTTAATTTTGGCATATTTTGAATTAGAATGTAAATAGGTTTATTTTGTAATTCAAATTGTAATTTGAGAAGATTCAAGATGAAGAGCCGACTCCCACTTAAAGCCCAAGATGAAGAATGAAGACAAGCTAAGGGTCCATGGATGGATTCCAATTTGTAATTGTCTTTATTTTCATAGGGATAGGCCACACTAGGTGCTTTTCCTTTTAGCGTTTTACTTTACCGTTTTTATTGCATTCACGTTAGTTAGTAGCATCATATTCCGCCTAAACTAAACCAAACCACCTAATATGCATGAAAATGGATCATATAGTTGCATTTTTAGACATACGGATGTCACTTGTTTAGGGCTATCACCTCTATTTAATCATTCACGATAATGCTAGATATTAGTTCACTTAAATGAATTAAAATGAGTTGATGGGACCTTCCTCTAAAACTGAAATTGAGAATTAGTCTTTATGAGTCGAACCACTATGAATCCCTTCTTCGTCGGTAGGCATAATATGACCCCTTCTACGTTGGGTAAGTAGTGGTTATCGACTTAGTTTACCTCAACATTATAGTTCGAGTAATATCTCGTAGTTATGATGGACTAATAGATAGGATTTACTGAAATCTATCGACCAAGAATTCTAACAGTAGAATTAGCCAAGAGGTTGGCTTATCAATTTACAGAAATTGAGTCTTGGGATCACTTATGTAATTCTCGAGGAAGGTCGATTATATGAGTGCACGAGTCATTGCATTAAATCGTTATTGCTTTATGACTTAAATTTTTAAAAACCATGATTTCTTATCTTTTCTCTTCTTCTTCTTTCTTTTCACAGTTTCGAATACGTTATATACAGATATAACTACTATAACAAATGGCTGTCCGTACAGACGAACCAATGCCAAGTGCCACACTAATGCGCGAATCATGGCTTAGAATTTTCATGGGCAGCATGAATCAGTCTACTCGACTGAAGCTTGATGGGTCCAACTTTTCTGATTGGGAGGCCGCATTACGGAATGCTGCCATCGCTGACGGTAAGCTCAAGTACTTGACTGAGCCACCACCGGCTCTACCAGCTCCCGACGCAGAAGAAGCTGAAACCTTTGCTTATAACGATTTCATGATGGAAGCGGGTGCGTTACAGAACGTACTCATCTATGCAATGGAACCCAATTTGCAAAGACGTTTCATTACCCAAGGTGCAAACAAGATTTTCACCACCCTTACTAAGGAATTCTCGAAAGCTCCGAGAATTAAGAGTTACGAGTATACTACTCGTTTCTTTGAAGCTAGACTCCAAAAGGGCCAACCGGTTGGTCCACACCTTCTCGCCATGATCGAGAACGTTGAGAAATTGGAGGAGCTTGGTTGCACGATCGATGAGAAGATCATCATTGATCGAGTGCTTCACTCTCTTCATGATGGGTATGCCCTCTTTAGGGCAAACTACTACATGAATGACATGCAGAAAAGTCTGCATGAACTGCATTCACTCCTCGTACAGACGGAGAGTGATCTGAAGTTGAGTGGGAGCACGAAGCAAGATGTTCTCATGATTGGGAACAAGAAGGGTAAGGGTAAGACTCCGGCTAACCTAGCTGTAGGTAAGCCAAAATTCAAGAAGCCAGTGGTTGCTAAGAATGGGCCTGGTGAGTCTAGCAGTAGCTCACAAGGCAAGGCAAAAGCCAAGCAGAGCATGGAGTGCCACCATTGCCACAAGTCTGGGCATTGGAGGCGTAACTGTCCCGTGTATGCTGAGGACATAAAATCAGGCCGCGTCACTCCTGTTGGTATGTCTTCTTTTATTCATATGATTGAGATTAACCATGCAAGTTTCGGAACTTGGGTACTTGATACTGGATGTGGTTCTCATCTGTGCAATCATTTGCAGGGCCTAAGAAGCATCGTAACTCCTGGCAAGAGGTGATGTAGACCTGCGAGTGGGGAATGGTAAGAGTTGCCGCCGTTTCAGTAGGGACATATGTAATCCAACTCCCAAGTGGATTTGAGTTATTTCTGAATAACTGTTACTATGTACCTAGTTTGTCTAAAAACATTATTTCTGTATCCGTTCTTGATAAAGAAGGATTTTCATTTTCAATTAAGAATAATAGCTGTATTTTCTCATTGAACGATATGATTTATGGTAAAGTCGTTTCCATGAACTAATTTATGTTTTAGATCAAACCACAGAAATCATGCATGTGAGTAACAAGAAAGCAAAGGTTGGTGACAAAGATCAAACGTATTTATGGCATTGCCGAATGGGACACATAAATGAGAAACGCGTGAAAAAGCTCATTGATAATGGGACTATCGCCCCATTTGACTATGAAACTTTTGGCACGTGCGAATCATGTCTTATAGGCAAAATGTCTCGAATTTCCTTCAAAGGTGTTGGAATGCGCGCTGCTGACCTATTAGGACTCATACATACTGATGTGTGCGGACCTATGTCAATCAACGCTAGAGATGGCTTTAGGTATTTTATCACTTTCACGGACGATTTGAGTAGATATGGACATGTCTACTTAATGAAGCACAAAAGTGAGTCCTTTGACAAGTTCAAAGAATTCCAGAATAAGGTTGAGAACCAACTGGATAGAAAGATAAAAGCACTACGTTCAGATCGTGGTGGCGAATATCTTTCAACTGAGTTTGATCGACACCGAAAGACCGCTAATAGTATTACGCTTAACTCCACCTGGAACACCACAATCGAATGGTGTGTCCGAACGCAGAATCGAACATTACTTGATATGGTTCGATCCATGATGAGTCACACGGTAGTACTGACTCGTTGTGGGGCTATGCTCTTTGTCACCGCTCTTATACTTAACCGAAGTCCGAGCTAAAGTCAGCCGACAAGACTCCATACGAGTTATGGAAGGGAACGGTCCCTAACTTGTCCTTTATTCGGGTTTGGGGGTGCGAGGCTTATGTCAAGTGGAGACACGAGGATAAGCTCGGCCCGCGATCGGTCAAGACATACTTTATTGGTTATCCAAAAGGAATGTTTGGTCATTACTTCTATTCACCTACCGAACACCGAGTTTTTGTTGCGGCTAGTGCGACGTTCTTAGAGAAAGAGTTTCTCGAAGACAAGAGAGGTAATAGAACCTTCGATCTGTCGGAGATTCCGGAACCAACAAACGAGCAACCAATGGAGGAAGCTGTTCCTTCTACATCTGCTGCGGTTAATGTCCCTTTGGAACCCAGAAGGTCGGGTAGACTCTCCATTCCTCCAGATCGATATATCGGTATAGTCGAGGAGAATGGGAGAGACGACGTTTTACTCCTTGAGAGTAACGAACCCGTAACCTATAAAGGTGCCATGACGTGTTCTGACTCAAAGCTTTGGCAAGAAGCCATGCAATCCGAGATGGACTCGATGTACGAGAACCATGTATGGGATCTGGTTGACTTACCTGATAAGGCTAGGCCTCTTCAGTGCAAATGGCTTTACAAGATAAAGCGATCTGTAGAAGGACAACCAGATATATACAAGGCACGACTAGTGGCAAAGGGTTTCACTCAAGTGCAAGGGTTGCACTATGATGAGATTTTTGCACCCGTAGTCATGCTTCGTTCCATTCGGATTCTCTTAGCGATCGCCGCATTTCATGACTATGAAATTTGGCAAATGGATGTGAAACCCGCCTTCTTAAACGGTTATTTGGAGGAGGAGTTGTACATGGTACAACCCGAAGGTTATATCGATCCTAAAGATCCTAAGAAGGTTTGCAAGCTTATGCGTTCCATCTATGGACTTAAGCAAGCTTCACGGAGTTGGAATCATCGCTTCGACCAAGTGATAAAGGAGAATGGATTCACTCGATCAGTCGAGAAACCATGCCTATATATCAAGTCGAGTGGGAGCAAGATTGTCTTCCTAATACTGTACGTCGATGACATACTCTTGATTGGGAATGACATACCTCTCTTAACTTCGGTAAAAGTATGGTTAAAGAACCATTTCCGGATGAAAGATCTGGGTGAGGCACAACAGATTTTGGGGCTCGTATCTATAGAGATAGATCACGACGGATGTTATCCCTCGGTCGAGTCTTATATAGATAAGATTCTTGAGAGGTTCAAAGATGACCAACTCCAAGAAGGGGAACCTTCCAATGATCTCAGAGGTGCACTTGAGTAAAGCTCAAGCACCAAAGACATCGGAAGAGGTCGAGCGCATTAGTCGGATTCCATATGCTTCGGCAATAGGATCGATCATGTATGCCATGATATGCACACGCCCGCAGGCGTGGCATATGCATTGAGTATGACGAGTCGATACCAAGGCAATCCAGGTGAAGCACACTGGATGGCCGTAAAGAACATTCTTAAGTACCTACGGAGGACTAAAGATTGGGTATTGACTTATGGAGGAGACACTGAGCTATCTTGATCGATTCTGCGCAGATGCTAGTTTCCAAACGGATCGAGATGACTCAAAATCTCAATCTGGATTCGTTTTTACTCTTAATGGCGCTGCGGTCAGCTGGAAAAGCTCCAAACAAACAGTTATAGCAGATTCAACGACTGAGTCTGAGTACTATGTCGCTTGAGGTCGCGGGCGAAGCTATATGGATGCGTCAGTTCTTACAAGGACTAACTGTAGTTCCTAGTTCGAATGACCCGATCACCATCTATTGCGATAATAGTGGTGCCATCTTCCAAGCCAAGGAGCCTAAGTCCAGCAACAAGTCTCGGCACGTGCAAAGGAAGGCTCACATGATCCGGGATTACGTGGAGCAGAAGGAGATAGTGATTGACAAGATTGTTACGGACGATAACATAGCAGATCCTCTCACTAAGCCGTTGAGACAAGATAAGCATGAAGGGCACGTTAAATCCATGGGAATTAAGCGTGTTCCTGAGTTGTATTAGTTGTTTGTATGGATTTGACACTTGTATTTCCTCAAACTTCTAATAAAATCATCGTTTTGTTATATATATTGTTTTTCATGAGGGTTGTGCAGACAACGTTGAACACCTCAAAGTGAACTGAATTGCTATATATTTTGTTTTGGTCCGTGATCGCCTACACGAGCTGATAACTCTGGCGATTATTTTGTGACGTCGATTGATGGTGGGTTCAACGAGCCATAAGTCAAACTGTTGACTGATCGATCACAGATGCGGGTTTACTGAAATCGCGCAGGACAATTTTGTGACGACTACATGGAGTCCTAAATGTTTCAGAACATTAGGTGCCGGGTCGTGGATAGGACATCCATAGTGTTCCTAGAGTCGATTCTTTTGACTATCGACCGCCTCTTGAGATTAAAGCGATTTTGGGTGACTTTGGTTTCTTTCTCACGGTCGACCGTAACGGAGGCCAAGCATATTCACTGGGTCATTTCATGCTGCGCTTACATCTGCAGGATTCGAGTTGAGGGAAATATCCAAACTTCTATCGAGTTATAATATTTATTCTCAGGGCCACTCGAGGAGCTGTAACTGAAAATGCATGGCCATGCTCGAATATTGATTCGTTTATCAGTTAAGTTACTCTCTAGTCGGGGAAACCACTCTTGATACTGATCGCTTGTGAACTACGACCTTTGAAAGTACGGACTTTGCAAATTGGTTTACATTGAGTGGGAGAAATTTATTATGGATATGAGAATCGGTTATCGCACCTACACTTGTACGGACAAGTGGGAGATTGTTAAGTTAGTGTCCTCCACAGTTAGGGCAATAACATAAATAAATCTCTAAAGGTACACAGGGTACATTTTGTATTTAATCAGTTGATTAACGTTTATCAATAACGGTTGGCTTGCTAGATAAGTTTGACGTTATTGTCATACAGATGGCGGTGATCAACTGATCCCTAAGAGTCACACCTAAAGGATGTGTTTGAGAGATGTGATTATTTGAGAAAATAATCATATCGATGCCTTATTTAATGACTAAAAGGTTAGTCAGTGTTGTTGACTAAAAGGTTAGTCCAATATGACTAAGAGGTTAGTCAAATGTGATAATGAATGTTATTTAATAATGATTAAATAATATTAGATGAGAGGAATTAGCTGTAATTCGGAAATTGAATATAAAAGGTTATATTTAATTATTACGTATAATGTAGGCTAATTAATTTTAATCAGTTATAATTAAATAGTAAATTATAAATATGAGGATATTTATGATTAATTATAATATAAGGATATTATAAATTACATTATACATTAAAAGCTAAATAAGACTAATTAATGGGTTAAACTTTTAATTAGTTTTTGGGCTTGAAAATTTAGAAGTGGGAGAGCCCACTTCACCCCTTGTTGGACGTGTGATAGGTTTATGGGAGGGGAGTTTGATTTGCTCTCTACTTAACCTAATCATCCTCCTAAATCTCATCTTAACCCTAACTCATTATTCACCTAGCACACAACACAAAAACCTAGAGAGAAAATAAGTTTTCTCCTCTAAAAAATTCTCTAGCGATTCAAGGGTATTTCTCAAAACATCTTGGGTGAGATTATTAGGAGATACCATAATTTTGGTATTAATCTTAGGCCAATTCATAAAGGATTAAAAGGTTAATTCTTATTCTTTTATTATGTTATGCAATTTCTATTTTATGACCATTAATCTTATAAAGTTTTTCATTACAATCCTGTGAATTGAAAGGTTTATATACGGATATAAACCTACACATCATGCCACGCCTCTGCTACCACTTCCGAACATTCAGGCTCGGAAAGCCAAAAAGGCTCGAATTTAAAGCATTTCCAGCCTTGGCCCCCATCATTTTGACTCTCGTCAGTGCTGACCAAAATGGCCGAATGATCGGACGCATACAACGGAAAGTGCGACACCCTCGCAGCCGGGTACATTTCTCGCCACTGCTCCATTGCCACCGCCCTATCCAAACGCTCCCTAATCAACGTTCTCGGTGACCTACCCCTCTGCCAAGTAAACCTGGTCCCAGTAAAACCTAAGTCTTTTAGGCCACAGTCATCCAAAGATTGTCTAAAAGCATCCATCTCTCTTTCGCCTCGTACCCGACCCCCTTCCTTCTCACTTGGGCTGAGGATCTCAGTAAAGTCTCCAAACATAAGAACAGGGACAAGACTTTCCGCACAAACCCTACGAATCAGATTCCACGTTTTATGCTTATTTTCCCTCTCCGGCCACCCATACACTCCAACCGCTCTCCATGTGGGCCTCCCGTCAGCATCTTTGACATCAACGACTATGTGGTTGTTATCGTACGATATTAATTCGCCGTTTACCTCCTTCCACCACAAGCCCAGACCCCCTGAGCGTCCGCGGCTACTGACACACAACCCCGACGTGTAGCCACATTTATTTCGGATCTTTGTTAGTTCCCTCGCAGTCTCGCACATATCTTTGTCTCCATAACGAAGACAATATTTGGGCACTCCCTCCAACACCAGTCACTGAGGGTACCAACCGTCAAGGGTCGGGTATGACCCTTTTTTTTTTTTTTTTTTTTTTTTTTTTTTTTTTTTTTTTTTTGAAAATTTTTAAGTACGTTCAATTTAGATTGGGTATTGATTTTTTGTATACGAGATTTACTCTCGTTGTATACTTTTTTTCACTAATATTTCCAACTTTACCCTTTTGACTCTTACAATATACAAAATTAAAAAAAAATTTAATAAAAAAAATAAATAAAGAAAACAAATTAGGGCACTTACACCACCACCCCCTAGCCCCTACTTGTCTCCGGCCAGCAACACCACAACTCCGGCCACCCTCTTACCGACGGCCACCACGCCGGCGCCGGCGACCCATGGTGGCCCACCTTGTGTTCGGGCCCCACCACAAGCCTTTATTATACAAACCACCACAAAACCTTTGTCATTCAAACCACCATAAAGATGCTGACCACCACCTGCCCCCACGCCGGCCCCCACGCCTGCCGCCGCCACCCACCACCTCCGGCCGACTCCCGCCGCCTCTCGTCGCCGTTAACCCCCAAAATCCCAACTTCATGTAAACCCTAATTTAATTCGTAACCTAAATTCATCAAAATTAATAAAATTTAACATAATTTTATGAAATAAATTGAAATTAAAATTGAATTACTACTTTGTTGAATTGATTATCGAATTATAATTGAATTAATTGTATGAATTTAGGATTATAATTGAAATAATTGTATGAATTTAGGTTAAGAAAAAATAGAAAAAATAAAAGAGAAAATTTTGTATACAAATGAGTAAAAAAGGGTAGGAAAGGGAAAAAAAAATGAAAAAAGTATACAACGTGAGTAAAATCCGTATACGAAAAATCATATTCGTTTAGATTTACTTCAAAACTTCTAAACCTAGTACAAATGGCATGATTTGATTGGTTCTATCATTAAAACATTTTGTATATTCTTAAAAACTAGTTTGCGTGTCCGGCCCCACCCGGGCCATCTGTCATTATCTTTTAAATTTATTCTTATATAAAATACTCCGTTTAAATATGTATATTTGTCTAATTATATATTTATCAATTATGATACAATTTAATTTAAATATTTAATATTTAATATATTGACTTTTCTAATATATGTATACAAATTTTATATAAAAAATTCAAAAGTATCCCTCAATTTGGATTTTTTTTTTTGAAAACATGAGTATTTACAAAAATTACTTATCGAATCATAAAGATATAATTTATATTTTCATATTTACTACTATTAATTTAATTATTCTTGTTCTTATTATTACTTTCACTACTATTGCTATTACTGTTGTTAATTACTATTATAGGCGATTATGGTGTTATCACTATCAATTTCACTACCCACTTTATTAGAAGTGTAACTTATACAATTGCATTCACTATCCACACTGTTATTGCCACCAATTTCACTGTGTTACTTGCAATTTATATTATATTATATTATTATTTAATATAATAATATATTGCATCTTTTAAACTCATTTAAAAGTAAAATTAACATATATATTTTTGTTTATTAAAAAAGTGACAATTATTATACTTCCTAAAATTATATGAATTACCATATTTGTTTTTTTTTTTTTGTTCTTTATATTTTAAAACATAACTTATACTCCCTCCGTCCCGGTCATTTGTTTACACTTTCCATTTATGGATGTACGGGTCATTTGTTTACACTTTCCATAAATGTCTATGGTGACCCACTTGTGGAGGTGGACCCAACTTCCTTAACCAATCACATTGTTTTATTTTACCCACTTTGTACTTATATTATTATTTTTATAGTTTTTTTATTTACCTCTCTCCTCACATCGATAAATGTGTATAAAGTAAATGTAAACAAATCACCGAAACAGATGGAGTATTATTTTGTTCATTATTTTCCTTAACTTATTTATTAATAAAATATATTTAAGGAAACAATATGTATTTTTCTATTTTGGTATAATAATATCATAAGGATTCAAATTATAGATTTAGTATTATATTAATTATTTTCATCTAGAATCCTACTCCGTATTAGTTATGAAATAACTAATTGTTTCCAATTATATATATTTAAAAATAATATTATTATTTTTGGGCCAAATGTATTGTGACAAATGTCGATCATAGAGACTATGGTTTCTGCTTTATATATATATATATATTAGATAGATTAGATTAGATTGCTTATATTTTCAAATTTGAAAAACAAAAAAATATAAAATATATATAAATGTTCATATTAAATCATTCCCTACGATTAGAGACTAATCTTGACATATTTTCGTTCCCTTATTAATTTTAGCAATGTTTGTTTTTTTATTTATAATTTAAATTTAATTAATCCAAATATATTATGTTAAAAATTTTTAATATCATTTTTTTTCAAAATTTTACTAAAGCTCAAAATTAAAAAAAGTAAGTTTTTAGAATATGATTCAATGTGAATAAAAATAAGTTAGGTATGTATATTTTGTAAACCTACCAATAAAGTGCTACAAAAGTAAAGTAGGTTTGAGGTAGGTTTAGAAAATAAAAATTACGGAGTAATATTTTAATTCTAAACTTACTTGAAAGTAGGTTAACCAAACCTACCAATAAACATAGTCATAGTAATTTTTTTAGGGTGGTAAGTAACTAGGTAAGTCTATACTCCGTAAATCCGTATTTAGGGATGTCAGCGGGGCGGGTCAACGCGGATACCGTCTCGCATCCGCCCCAGTTAGGGTTGAGGTTGGAGACAGCATAGTGGGTCGTGGAGCGGGGGTGGATCTTAAAAGTGATCCCTGCCGCGGGTCGTGGAGCGGTGGTGGATTTCATCCAAACACCGCCCCGCCCCCGCTCCCGTACCCGCCCCCGCACCACCTCCGCCCCGCCCCACTCTTACCCGTCCCGCCTATACCCGCCCCGTACATACCCCACCTTATTCATATACTTAAGAATATAAATTAGAAAAACATTTAACAATTTAAAACTTTACTTTTAATTTATTTTTTTTAACTTAAAGATTTTGAAATATGAATACGACTAATACTTCATATGTAACACCCGGTGTTGTCCGAGGTTATTCGGGCCGGGTACCCCGTTGAAGAGGTTCATGTGTTGGCTCAAGTGACATAGTGCTTAAAAGGATTGTAAGTACTACTCATATCAACAAGATGCATCTTCTTTTCTGGTGGCTCATCTTAAGAACTCTTCAGTTAAGCGTGCTTGCTGGAGAGTAGTCTCAGGATGGGTGACCTCCTGGGAAGTTTCCAGGATGCGCACGAGTGAGTACAAAGTGCGCTGGAAAGGACTCGTGTTGGTTTGTGGGCGATGTACGCAGCCTGGCGAGCTACCGTGGGTGACATTTCGGCCTTTAGTTGGGGTCGGGGTGTTACAAATGGTATCAGAGCAACCCGGCGACCGTGTGGTCGAATCCTGTGTCTTGTTGGCCAGGTACGCACCTAGCTGGGGAGGATTCTGTAATGCTATATTGTAAGTAGCTACCAGGCGCAACGAGGACTTTTGCGTTCTTCAAGTGGGGGTGTGTAACACCCGGTGTTGTCCGAGGTTATTCGGGCCGGGTACCCCGTTGAAGAGGTTCATGTGTTGGCTCAAGTGACATAGTGCTTAAAAGGATTGTAAGTACTACTCATATCAACAAGATGCATCTTCTTTTCTGGTGGCTCATCTTAAGAACTCTTCAGTTAAGCGTACTTGCTGGAGAGTAGTCTCAGGATGGGTGACCTCCTGGGAAGTTTCTAGGATGCGCACGAGTGAGTACAAAGTGCGCTGGAAAGGACTCGTGTTGGTTTGTGGGCGATGTACGCAGCCTGGCGAGCTACCGTGGGTGACATTTCGGCCTTTAGTTGGGGTCGGGGTGTTACATCATATTTCTTTAATTCATAAACTTTACATGTCTGCCTTATGTATTTTAATTTGGTACATACAATATTTTGATTGGTTATTTGAAATGTGTTTTCTATTTGGTTATGTCGTTATTAGAAAATTTTCGGTAAAAAAATATTGAAATTTACGTTGTGATAATGCGATACTATGAGGCGAGTGGGGCGGGTGGGGCGGGTGGTGGGTCTAATAAATTCTCCGTCAGGCGGTTGGTGGAGGACGGGTGGTCATCCGCCATAGGTGATGGGGCGGAGGTAGAGGTGGGTTTTTGTTGGTGGATGTGGTGGTGGAGATGCTTCCCCCGCCCAACCCCAATGACATCCCTATCCGTATCAAGCCCCCCATCTTTCCAGCTTAATTTCAGTTTTTATAAGGACGTGTTTAGTTCGCAAGGTTGTATGGATTTGGAATGAGGAATCATTCCATGCTGGTATGGGTTTGGGACTTGATTCCTGAAACCTTGTGTTTGGTTCAATTTCAGGTTGATATTCATTCTTATACCTAGTGTTTGGATGAAAACTTTTGGAATTAGGAATCAAATTAAAGTTTGTGTTTTGTCATTTTTCTTTTTCACATAATTATCGTGAAATAATTATTTTTAGATTATTTTTTACAAGTTAGGTACATAAAAATATACTATAAAATCACATCTTCCAAAAAATAATAATAATTATATGTCAAATATTTAAAATTACATAAAATAGACCAAACTAAATGTCAAAATTATTAAACTTAATGTAGTGTTCAACTTATTATTAAAATTATTATTCAACGCGTAAGAAAAAATTGTTTATATCGAAAAAATAAACTTCAACCATTACGGCTCAACATATCAAGTACCACTTTTTTCTTCCATTCATCATTAGGGCTTGAAAAATAAGACTTCCATTTGACTTGGGTTTGACGAAAACAAACGAGCAACTCTAATTGCCTCAGCTTGAGTAATACCTGGCAAACTAGCAATCTCTAACAATAACATCTTCTTTTGATCGACAACCTCCTTTTCACGCTCTTGAGTTGCGTTCATGGCATTAGCAATAGTTGCTAAATGATTGCTCATAAATCATGTAAAACATGTTGTCATTTGATCTAATGTAGTTAGATCTACAAATTTGGTAGCTCTTTTTTGTCACTGCCTTTTGGAGTTTTTTCCTTCTTCATTCTCTTAGCAGGAGGGGCTTGAGGCTGCTCATCAGTTGGAACCGAAACATGTAATTGATCATACATATAGACATTATCATCCTCACTATTATCATTATCAAGGTTCACAGTCTCATTTTCCATGTTATTAATAGAGTCATCAGGTAAATCAGATGTCAAGCCATTAGCCTTATCTGCACCAAATACCTCATCTAACTTATCAAGACAAGGAAATGAAGTCCTCCATAATCCTCCAGCTTTTGGATGAGTCTGAAAAACAAAGTATGTATTAGTTAAAAAATATACTAAACTATATATATTAAACAATAAAGAATATACATTGTAACACCCCGTGTTTTTATTAATACTAATTAATTATTTTAAACAAAATTCTTAAATTAAAACTTATATAATTTAACTTTTATTCAATTACTTTAAAAACGCGGCTGAAAAATTTCGATTAAATAAACTTTCTCAAGATATTTCTAGTTAAACTTTCTCGATTTTTATATTAATCTGTATTATATTTTTATTCTTAACATACTTGTCAAACTAAAACCTTGATTCAATTGTTTTTATTAAACTTAATAAATTTGCGTTTTACTTTAAAAATTGTTATTACTTGAATAAAAATAATTTTATTGAAATGTATCTTGCAAATAAACAAGCCGTTTGAAAATATGTGAGACCGTAATACATTTTGTAACTGACAACTTTTATACATTTATATTTTCGAACTATAAATTTTATAATAAGATTAATGAAACTAAAATTTAAAACAAATAATTTAAAGTATAATATATTTAATAATAATTAAAAGTTTATAAATAAGAGCGAATGAAACAGAGCAAATCGAATCAAACAGACCCAATTATCTCCCAAGTATGTCGACAACTCTACATACTCTACATCCACTTGATTTTGGATATTTTTTTTTTAACCTACTTCCTTAACCCTTCCTTTCTCCTTTTTCATTTCATTATTTTGTTTTACTGCCTCCCTCTTCTTCTTCCTCCTTCATTTTTGTCCTCCAATTAATTTAAATAAAACAACAACAACAATAATGATAATAATAATGGTAATAATAATAATAATAATAAAAGCAACAGCAGCAAACAATAACAACAACAATCGACAACAACAACAAACACAAACGACAACAACAGGAGCCACCTCGGCCACCATGGCCATGGTCATCGAGCCGCCATTAATGGCAAGCTCGAGCTCAGTCACCTAGCACCACCACCGTCCTCCTCTTCTCTTCTTTTCGGCCTCCCCTGCTTGCCCCTGTTTTCTGTCCCCTTCCTCGGCCAACACCACCACCGTACACCACCACCATGGCCGCCACTCTCTGCTCACCGGAGTATTTAAGAGCCACCATTGATGGCGAGCTCGAGTTTGAACACGACCACCGTGATTCATCGACTTCCCCTGCTCTTCCCTTGTGTTTTGCTCTCCTCTTTCTCTCGCCTCTGCCCTCTCCTTCCCTGCCACCGTGAACCACCGGGCCTGCTCACCGTGGTGTTGCTTTGCTATGCTTATCGTATTCTTATCGTCGGTAAGTGTCGTCGATTAAATCGTTTTTATCCATTGAATTATCGACATTTGTTTTCGCCCATTTTTAATCCATTTTCACCTTTTGTTCTCTGCTCTCCCTCGCTTCTGCCGTTCCTCACCACCGTGGACTACCATGGTGTTCAGTCACTCGTCGACTACCGCCCTTATTCGATATAGTGAGTCCCTGTCGATTTGTGTATATTCATCTATTCGTACTTTACTTCATAAATTAATGTCGACTTGACATTACTTCTTATTCCCGCTTCATGTGCTGAATTTGCTAGTGCGTTTCGTTGTCGTGGCCAACATTTACGATGTCACTTTTGGGTCTACGAGGAAACGGGTCAGTTTTGGGTCATGGGTCGACAAAATCGTGGAGCCAGACGAGCTAAGGAAATTCGTACCGAACTAACATAAGGTGCCCCCGCACACTAGTTTAATTTACGTATTTAGAATATATAACTTTTGTGTTCATGTGTTATATAAATAATTTATGTGATTTTGTGAATTTTGATGTGTGTTATTTTAGTTATTATATGTGTTAAATTGATTTTGTGTAATATGGTGTTAAAATGTTTATAGTGATTTTGTTGTGTTAAAATGTGATATTGAAAATTACTAATTGTTATGTGTATATTAATTATAGAATTAAATAAATATAATTAGTACAAACATCTCTAAAATATTACTAAGACGAGTTAAGTAAATAATAAATTGAATGAATTTTAAATATTACTAATCACTAAATAAATATTTGGAAAGTATTATAAATCGATTTAAGAAAATAAGATTTTACATTAGTAAACCGATTTAAGAAAATAAGATCATGTTAATAATAATTAATAGCCACTAAAAATTTACGAAGTATAATCTTATAATTTTATACATAATATTTTAATATGAATGCAAAACTTAACTATACTCTAAATACAATGAACATAAAACAAACTACACAAGTAAATGAAAATATGTTGAAAATAAAATGAAGCTAAGCAAAGTCTTATATAATAAAAATGAAATCAAGAAACTAATGTTAAAAATATATAATTGGATTAACATATAAAATGTTAAAACTAAAAATAAATTTATAAAATCGATTCAGGTGTTTATTTGTAAAGTGTAAATGCCCAAATGAAAAGAAAATATATAAATAACCTAATAGGCATATAATAAAAATGACGTTCACAATTGAATATTTATCATTAGAACTAATAGCATAACTTAAATAGAAATACTCGCCAAATAATTGTAACTCGTATAATATAAATTAAAGATATAAAACGTAACACATTATAAAAACATACAAATGGTTTCATAAAAATAATGTAGAAAAGATTCTAAGTTATATAAACTTAAATAAGATTCTACGATCAAATTATCTTTTCACCTAAATTGAATAAGTAAAGAAAAATTATAATACGAAGTCGTATTGAGAAAATAAACCACCTAAAGAAATTTAACTAAATGTCAGTTAATTATATTTTATCAAAAATCTAAAACTTGACAAATATCATTTAAGTAATTTTCTAAGGTTAACATAAATATTATGAATATTATGTAACTAAACACCTTCATTATTCATATTAACTATGAAAATATCAAATAATTATTATATTACACGAAACTTGGAATATCTATATCACTAATTGTGAACATACTTAAGTTGAAATTTAAACGAAACTAAATCATTTAACTTAATCAAATAAAATACTTACACTTGAATTAATAAAATATTTAAGTTATTCGAAATAAATCATTTTAAAGTAAACTAAGTAACGAGAATTAATATTTAAAAGTAAAATAATGAATGGTGAAAATATTTAAAATTTACGAATGGACTCAAAATAAATATTTAAGTATTTCTATGTGTTCTGTTTATCTGAAGAATTGCTAGAATTACAATTTCATTATACAAAGTTCGACGATATATTTAAGTTTCAGAATTGCCATTTATTAAGTTTGAACGAGGAAATAAGAATTGAGAAAACGAGCTACTTGAATAAAATACTAGGATTGTTCGCCATGTTGCGACTCTTGAGATTTGAAGTTAACGAGGTAGCTGTATATGGGGACTTGGGCTCCCTCCCAGAGTTGCCCAAGGCGAAATAACGATCTTAAGATCGCTACTCGACACGGTATATACAACCTCAGGGATGGGGCATTCTTGATATTTCCGTGGGCCCATATATCGATGGTGGAAAATCCAGCCCCAACCGGGGGTACCCGTCTCTGGTGATAGTCGAACTTTTTCGTCGGTGATACCTTTTGAATAGCGAATACGTATGATCCTCGATAGGTAGTGTATGCATACATTAGACAAGGGATTAGGCCGTCCTTATTACCTTAGATATCTTTTGCCTGTCAGACACGTCCGATTTCGTTCGGCCCTGACCGCTTCTGCGCGGATTATATCTGCATGCTTCCGCCTTACTAACGAAGACTCATTTGTTATCACATGTTGAATGTATTTCCTTATCTTGATTGATTATTGTCTGAATGATTTAGTTGCCTGAGTATTGAAGTACGACTTTTGAGCATGATTGTCTATGAGGGTTGTTACGATATGTTATTTGATTTATACTCATGTTTGAATCCTCATGAATTCCTTATGTGCTCTACTTGCCTGCTTGCTATTTGTTTTATTTATTTATCATGTATATCGCATGTGTTTAGAGTTGCTATACTACGTGAATTATTGATATTGCTTAGTATGTGTGGGGGAGAAAACACTAATTATGGGACTGAACGCAGGTACCCCGAGGACTTATGTTATCCAATGCTGGGGATGGTTTACCTTATTTTGTACTCCGTTGTTTTTGGAGAGATTTGTAATCAAACCTACACTCTGTTTATCTTAAACTCATATTATGTATATGGAGTTTGTAATACGATAACAGCTGGTTTTGTAATAAATAGACTTAATTAATTTTCCGCCATAGTTTAATTAAAGTCACGAAAAACCAGGTTGTTACAGTTGGTATCAGAGCTGTCTTGCGACCGTGAATGACTTAAAGTTATCTCATATAGCGAGACGACACCTGGGCCAGACATTCAGATCGTATGTCAGGCGTAGACTTATAGGATCAAATAATAAATTAGGAACCTCTAGATCGCTAAAATAATGACTTAGATCGTTTTAAAATGTGAGAAAGGGTAGAATTTTTAGGATCGACCTAAAAATAGAGGACTAGTTAGATGAGCGATAGAATCTTAGCTTATTATAGTTCCTTTACTTGCTATTTGCTCTATGACTAACCTTTTTGACTAATAAGCCCCTTATACTAATTTTACAAAAATCGAGATGTAAAAATCGAAGATAAGACGACAAGAACTCAAGCACTTTCAAATGGACGCATCAAGAGTTGAACCATCTGAAGTGACGTTCTAGACCTCGAAGAATTCTATTGCCTTGAAGACCTCTATAACTTTCTCAAAACACCCTTATTAACTAAATTATTATTCATCTCCTCAAAATTTTTAAATCTATTTAACTTATCTTCTTCTTCTAATGTATAACTTTCCTAATTTATACCCTTATAATGATTTTATCAAATGGATTTTTATCCTTTTCATGTTCTCGCAAATATAAGACTCGAGGACAAGACCTGAAGCGCCATGCAAAGAGACGTATCAAGAATCACGCTATTCAAGACAATTTTCAAAACGTCGAAGATCTCTTAAGCATTGAAGATTTATACAACCATATCAAAATCGTTCTTTTATTATCACCATCATTTCAACGATTTTCAATTTTCAGATTTCCTAATCATGAAATTTCCTAATATTTAATCTCCCCATGACTTTAGTATTTCCTCTTACATTTTTAAATGCCCTACCAAAAAGAAGTTAACTCAATGATTTTACAACTTCGTAAAAATAAAAAATAAAAAATTGAACTCTCGCAAAATTGTTGATCTCCTAAGTCAATAATTCCCAATAATTCACTTCTTCAATGATTTTCATCTCTTCCTTTAATCTCGTAAGAATTATACCATTTTTGTTTTCGAATTTCATAAACTCCTTGATCTTTATACTCTACCCTCGAACTTGATTACTTCGTTCTTTTGACCCCTTACAATTAATTTTAGTTTCTAAAATTTCTAATCTTGAAATCTATCTATAAAACTTACTAATTGAATTCATAAAGTTAATTTTCATTTGTTCTCTTCAATCTCAAATAAAAATGACTTTATATTTCCTTTGTAATTTCGTTAACTTTTTATTCAACCTCTTAAACGTACTTCCTTGTTATAAAATGTTTGAACTCTTAATTTATAATTTCTACGAAGTACTTATTAACCTTATACGATGAAGTTTCGTCTATTGCCTTCATTTCTGAAATTCTTTTCTCTATATTTTAAATAGTTTTTGAACTTGTCCTATCTATTACAATTATCTCTCGTCAAAATATACATACATATATCATATTTTCTCTTTATATAACCCCTTATTATAAATTTCGAATCATATCCTAAATATGATTTATAACATTTCTGTTTCACCTAATAACATTATAATAATAATTTTATGAAAATGAGCTATATCAACAAGGTTATCCATAATTCTCTAAAATTTTATTTATCATTCAACGATAACCTGAATTTTCTTAATTTCATTAAAGCTCATATTTTAATTATGATCACGACGACTTTTACATAAGTTCCCTAAAATGCCGTTTTCCTAAGGCTATATTTCATATACACGTGATCATTAAAAATAACAAAAATGATATTATGTATATACGTTTAAAACTTCTTAAGGGGGTAGGACTATAATTTGATTATATCTCAATCTTAATTAAATTCTAAAACTTCTTATTCAACCTATTTTATTTTAAGGTTAACATTTATTTTCAAATTTAAATAAATTGTTTTAATTCTTAAAATGCTTATTATTTTAATTTAATTTAATTCCGTACAAAACTTCTAGGCCCTACCTTTTTGAAAACGTCTTTCACGCAGATTTTGAAAATGTCAATGCAGCAACATTTAGATGTTAATTCGAAAAAGAATAATTTATATTATTAAGTTATTAAATTCTTCAGTATTTCCTTTTTAGAAAATTCATACCCAATCAAGAGCAATATTACTATTTCAATTCCAAAAACCTTGATGTTTTCACCAACTGCTTTTTAATCTGGAGCAGTTATCTATCCTATCCAAGTTTCGGGGACGAAACTTTTCTTAAGGGGGTAGGATTGTAACACCCCGTGTTTTTATTAATACTAATTAATTATTTTAAACAAAATTCTTAAATTAAAACTTATATAATTTAACTTTTATTCAATTACTTTAAAAACGCGGCTGAAAAATTTCGATTAAATAAACTTTCTCAAGATATTTCTAGTTAAACTTTCTCGATTTTTATATTAATCTGTATTATATTTTTATTCTTAACATACTTGTCAAACTAAAACCTTGATTCAATTGTTTTTATTAAACTTAATAAATTTGCGTTTTACTTTAAAAATTGTTATTACTTGAATAAAAATAATTTTATTGAAATGTATCTTGCAAATAAACAAGCCGTTTGAAAATATGTGAGACCGTAATACATTTTGTAACTGACAACTTTTATACATTTATATTTTCGAACTATAAATTTTATAATAAGATTAATGAAACTAAAATTTAAAACAAATAATTTAAAGTATAATATATTTAATAATAATTAAAAGTTTATAAATAAGAGCGAATGAAACAGAGCAAATCGAATCAAACAGACCCAATTATCTCCCAAGTATGTCGACAACTCTACATACTCTACATCCACTTGATTTTGGATATTTTTTTTTAACCTACTTCCTTAACCCTTCCTTTCTCCTTTTTCATTTCATTATTTTGTTTTACTGCCTCCCTCTTCTTCTTCCTCCTTCATTTTTGTCCTCCAATTAATTTAAATAAAACAACAACAACAATAATGATAATAATAATGGTAATAATAATAATAATAATAATAATAATAATAATAATAATAAAAGCAACAGCAGCAAACAATAACAACAACAATCGACAACAACAACAAACACAAACGACAACAACAGGAGCCACCTCGGCCACCATGGCCATGGTCATCGAGCCGCCATTAATGGCAAGCTCGAGCTCAGTCACCCAGCACCACCACCGTCCTCCTCTTCTCTTCTTTTCGGCCTCCCCTGCTTGCCCCTGTTTTCTGTCCCCTTCCTCGGCCAACACCACCACCGTACACCACCACCGTACACCACCACCATGGCCGCCACTCTCTGCTCACCGGAGTATTTAAGAGCCACCATTGATGGCGAGCTCGAGTTTGAACACGACCACCGTGATTCATCGACTTCCCCTGCTCTTCCCTTGTGTTTTGCTCTCCTCTTTCTCTCGCCTCTGCCCTCTCCTTCCCTGCCACCGTGAACCACCGGGCCTGCTCACCGTGGTGTTGCTTTGCTATGCTTATCGTATTCTTATCGTCGGTAAGTGTCGTCGATTAAATCGTTTTTATCCATTGAATTATCGACATTTGTTTTCGCCCATTTTTAATTCATTTTCACCTTTTGTTCTCTGCTCTCCCTCGCTTCTGCCGTTCCTCACCACCGTGGACTACCATGGTGTTCAGTCACTCGTCGACTACCGCCTTTATTCGATATAGTGAGTCCCTGTCGATTTGTGTATATTCATCTATTCGTACTTTACTTCATAAATTAATGTCGACTTGACATTACTTCTTATTCCCGCTTCATGTGCTGAATTTGCTAGTGCGTTTCGTTGTCGTGGCCAACATTTACGATGTCACTTTTGGGTCTACGAGGAAACGGGTCAGTTTTGGGTCATGGGTCGACAAAATCATGGAGCCAGACGAGCTAAGGAAATTCGTACCGAACTAACATAAGGTGCCCCCGCACACTAGTTTAATTTACGTATTTAGAATATATAACTTTTGTGTTCATGTGTTATATAAATAATTTATGTGATTTTGTGAATTTTGATGTGTGTTATTTTAGTTATTATATGTGTTAAATTGATTTTGTGTAATATGGTGTTAAAATGTTTATAGTGATTTTGTTGTGTTAAAATGTGATATTGAAAATTACTAATTGTTATGTGTATATTAATTATAGAATTAAATAAATATAATTAGTACAAACATCTCTAAAATATTACTAAGACGAGTTAAGTAAATAATAAATTGAATGAATTTTAAATATTACTAATCACTAAATAAATATTTGGAAAGTATTATAAATCGATTTAAGAAAATAAGATTTTACATTAGTAAACCGATTTAAGAAAATAAGATCATGTTAATAATAATTAATAGCCACTAAAAATTTACGAAGTATAATCTTATAATTTTATACATAATATTTTAATATGAATGCAAAACTTAACTATACTCTAAATACAATGAACATAAAACAAACTACACAAGTAAATGAAAATATGTTGAAAATAAAATGAAGCTAAGCAAAGTCTTATATAATAAAAATGAAATCAAGAAACTAATGTTAAAAATATATAATTGGATTAACATATAAAATGTTAAAACTAAAAATAAATTTATAAAATCGATTCAGGTGTTTATTTGTAAAGTGTAAATGCCCAAATGAAAAGAAAATATATAAATAACCTAATAGGCATATAATAAAAATGACGTTCACAATTGAATATTTATCATTAGAACTAATAGCATAACTTAAATAGAAAGACTCGCCAAATAATTGTAACTCGTATAATATAAATTAAAGATATAAAACGTAACACATTATAAAAACATACAAATGGTTTCATAAAAATAATGTAGAAAAGATTCTAAGTTATATAAACTTAAATAAGATTCTACGATCAAATTATCTTTTCACCTAAATTGAATAAGTAAAGAAAAATTATAATACGAAGTCGTATTGAGAAAATAAACCACCTAAAGAAATTTAACTAAATGTCAGTTAATTATATTTTATCAAAAATCTAAAACTTGACAAATATCATTTAAGTAATTTTCTAAGGTTAACATAAATATTATGAATATTATGTAACTAAACACCTTCATTATTCATATTAACTATGAAAATATCAAATAATTATTATATTACACGAAACTTGGAATATCTATATCACTAATTGTGAACATACTTAAGTTGAAATTTAAACGAAACTAAATCATTTAACTTAATCAAATAAAATACTTACACTTGAATTAATAAAATATTTAAGTTATTCGAAATAAATCATTTTAAAGTAAACTAAGTAACGAGAATTAATATTTAAAAGTAAAATAATGAATGGTGAAAATATTTAAAATTTACGAATGGACTCAAAATAAATATTTAAGTATTTATATGTGTTCTGTTTATCTGAAGAATTGCTAGAATTACAATTTCATTATACAAAGTTCGACGATATATTTAAGTTTCAGAATTGCCATTTATTAAGTTTGAACGAGGAAATAAGAATTGAGAAAACGAGCTACTTGAATAAAATACTAGGATTGTTCGCCATGTTGCGACTCTTGAGATTTGAAGTTAACGAGGTAGCTGTATATGGGGACTTGGGCTCCCTCCCGAGTTGCCCAAGGCGAAATAACGATCTTAAGATCATTTACTCGACCACGGTATATACAACCTCGAGGATGGGGCATTCTTGATATTTCCGTGGGCCCATATATCGATGGTGGAAAATCCCGGCCCAAAGTGCCTCTCTGGTGATAGTCGAACTTTTTCGTCGGTGATACCTTTTGAATAGCGAATACGTATGATCCTCGATAGGTAGTGTATGCATACATTAGACAAGGGATTAGGCCGTCCTTATTACCTTAGATATCTTTTGCCTGTCAGACACGTCCGATTTCGTTCGGCCCTGACCGCTTCTGCGCGGATTATATCTGCATGCTTCCGCCTTACTAACGAAGACTCATTTGTTATCACATGTTGAATGTATTTCCTTGTCTTGATTGATTATTGTCTGAATGATTTAGTTGCCTGAGTATTGAAGTACGACTTTTGAGCATGATTGTCTATGAGGGTTGTTACGATATGTTATTTGATTTATACTCATGTTTGAATCCTCATGAATTCCTTATGGGCTCTACTTGCCTGTTTGCTATTTGTTTTATTTATTTATCATGTATATCGCATGTGTTTAGAGTTGCTATACTACGTGAATTATTGATATTGCTTAGTATGTGTGGGGGAGAAAACACTAATTATGGGACTGAACGCAGGTACCCCGAGGACTTATGTTATCCAATGCTGGGGATGGTTTACCTTATTTTGTACTCCGTTGTTTTTGGAGAGATTTGTAATCAAACCTACACTCTGTTTATCTTAAACTCATATTATGTATATGGATTTTGTAATACGATAACAGCTGGTTTTGTAATAAATAGACTTAATTAATTTTCCGCCATAGTTTAATTAAAGTCACGAAAAACCAGGTTGTTTCATACATTTAATCAAATGTACCTTGCAAAAGTCTTCATATGCTTGTCGCTCGCATAATATCATTTTGTTTTCATAATCCCAACTAAAACCCAATGTTTTGTTCACCAATTTAGAAATAATGGCATGTTTATCTTTGAACCACTTGAACTTTGATTCTATATGAGGAGTAGCTTTCAAACCACAACCTGAAAACTTATGATGTAACATTAACTCGAGTTGATACAAGTATCCATTCTTGAATCCACCTTCTCCTTTCCATTGTTCATCAATACTCAATTCTAACAAACAATCAACTAAAGCTTCTTCTTCCTCTTTCTTCCAAAAACGCTTATTCTTTCCTCTCCCGCCGATTGAATTCTGACGTTTTGAATCTATCCTAAATATAATACATACATAATCGAACTTGTCGACGAACACTCCAAAAAAATAATAGATAAAAAAACATCAATTGTTGAGAGAATTCGTCAGCAAGCGGCAAGGAAATTGTCATATGCAGGAAGACTAGTACTGGTTCAGTCAGTGCTTCAGACACTACACTCATACTGGGCTTCCATGTTCCTATTACCAAAGGGTGTGTTGAAGAGAGTGGAGTCTGTGTGCAGGAACTTCCTATGGAGTGGGTCAGCAGACTATACCAGAATTCCATCAGTAGCCTGGGCAAAGATATGTCTTCCAAAGAAGAAAGGTGGGCTGAACTTAAAGGAAGGTAGTTTGTGGAATATGGCCTTGGTTGGTAAACTGGTGTGGTGATTGGCTGTTAAGGCTGACAGATTGTGGGTACAATGGATGGATCATGTGTATATGAAAGGATGCTCATGGTGGGATTACAATCCCAAGGATGATACAAGTTGGTATGTTAAAAGGATTTGTTGTGTGAGAGATAGAATACAACCTGCATTCAATGGTGATCTGTGGTCTGTCAATAATGGGATTTTCACGGTGAAATCTTGCTACCAGTGGCTGAGTGTGCCACAACCTTAACTACAATGGCACAAAGTTGTGTGGCATCCTTTGGTGATTCCTAAGCATGGATTCATAGCATGGTTGATAGCTCAAAGGGGATTAAAGCTCAAGGATAGACTGTTTGAGCTGGGTGTTAGTGACGATGACTGCTGCTGTACCTGTGGTTTACAGACTGAAACTCTGCAGCACTTGTTCACTGAGTGTGAATTTGCGCGACGCCTGCTTGTTCTGGTTTGCTGTTGGTTGAAGGTACGTTTTTCTAATGTGGAATTGTTGGAGGGCATTCAAACTCGAAGATGGTCTAGAACAAAGAAACTTGTGGTGAATGTAGTGTAACACCCCGTGTTTTCGTAACACAATATTATAAAAGAATTTAATTCCTTAAATTAAATTCATCCTTTTTCCTTATAATAAAAATGCGTCTGAATTTTTTTCGCCAAATAATACTAAATTTCCTAAGTCCAAATATAAAAATTTTGAAAAATAAAGTATGTTGTATTATATTCAGAATTCAAAAAGAAACACAATTGAAAATTTTATAAAAGTCAACACAAAACTTATATCGTCTTTCAAATTTCAAAATGGTCAAGCCTAGTTTACTATTCATAAAGATAAAAGTAAAACCTTTTATTCATAAAATTCAATTTCGAACACTTTTGATTTTCGAATAAAAGTGGACCCTTATTATTTTTATATATTCGAACTCGATAAATAAAATGACGAATCGACGACTAATTTTTCTACGACAAATTTCGGCGCGCAAAACGAGGTCAATGTTGACGAAGTGGCCGAGCCACTTTAGGTGACTAGCTCACCTAATCCTCTTCCATTTTTCTTACACAAATTACAACACTTAACATCAAACCAAAATTTAATCATTTTGATTATTATTTATAAATCATATAATATTAATAACTAATTACTATTCAAATTCTATTAAACTAACATTTTCACAAAACATCGAAATTATGAGTTATAACTAATGTAATTCGATAAACGTTTTGACGGTTGATTCTAATGATTTAAATCGTTAACATTCAATGAAAAAAAATAAGCTTTTCGACCAACTAAATTTTTAATCAAGTTTTGAGGGTTTTAAACCAAATTTTTGTTTTGATCACCCTTCGAAGTTTATTTTCATTTTTATTTTCGATCTTACTTCAAAACATTATTTTAAGATCATATATTTCATTTCGAGACTTTTCGCGTGCGCGTAAATCAAAAATTTCAAAAACGAAAAAATCGAGCCTTGGTGACTCATTTGGGCCGAGATTTTTGACCACTTTGGTCCAATGCTATCCTCTTCCATTCTTCTCTACTTTACTACCATGTCAATTCACTTACACTCCTACTAAATTCATCATCACTTGTAGCTTAATTAAAATTAAAGATTGTACATGTTAAATACACAAATGCAATACATACTACAACTTACACTACTAGTATACAATTACTACTACTACATTCATTTACACACAAACACAAACTAATACTCTAACTCTTTTCTCTCTAAATAAACACACACAAGCATACTTGTAAGACAAACTTCATCTTCCTCCTTAGATTCCCATGAAGATCTTCATCTCCTTCATTTCTTTTTTCTTCCTTAAACTTTTAATTCTTGTCTTTAAATTTCCTTAAGCACTTAAATGACTACTCCACCATTTACATATAGTAATCACTTCCTCTTTTACTTACAATTAATTAAGAACATAAATCAAAACATTTAAAATATATACATCACCTAAACATAAAAATAATACTACACTTTAAATTTCTAGTTTAGTTAGTTCCAGTTAAAATAAATTACTAACTTATTTATTTTCATTTGTATGTACTAATTGTATTCAAAGACGAGGAGCAAGGTGGAGGCATCGACTTGAGCATATTTGACCATATTGTGGATCCCGACAATTGCTAAGCTTTTCACTAACAAACCTAATTAAGGTGCACCCGCACACTATATTTGCCTTGCACAATTTATTTTCCTAATTGTGTTTTAAGTGTATGCATGATTTATATTACCGCTTAAGTATTGCATGTTAAATTAGGAGACAAAAATCGAAAAATAAAATTTGTTATTCACTAAAATTTCACACGGCATCCCTTTAAATTTTTGTCTAATTTTTCGTTTTAATTTTTGTTAATTATATGTTTAAAAAGACTATGTTAAATGAGTACTAAAAATGTTGTTCAAATGTTGATGTTCATTTCCTTATATTTATTTTGTTATTAAATGTTATGTGTGTGAAATGATTTACTTTTATTTTGTCAATGTTTTTATATGAATTTCACCTATGTTAAATACATATATAATATAAAGGAAATTAGATATAGAATTAGTAGTATAAAAATCAAAAATAAAATTTGTGAAATATATATAGAGGGCCACGGTTTTGTGATGATTTTTGGACCAATTTTTAGTTTTAATTTTTGAAAATAATATGTTATGTTAGTTTAGGTAAATTAGACTTGTGGTAAAATTTGAGAAATTTATATGATGATATGAAAATTTGAGTATTAGATGTTCATATGAAATTCATATGTGTTCATGTTATTCTTCATGTGTTCTTGATGATTTAGTTTAGTTTGATTTATAATGTTTATATGTTTGTTGTTATTTATTGTTTTTATTAACTAGTAAGTAATTACAAAACTAAATATATAGGTTAAATAAGCTAAATCTTTAAAATATGAAAGATAGAAATTTAAAGTGAGTAAAAACACTATTCATAAATGAAATAAAATGTTTAGTGAAAATTGTAAACTAGTTAAATCACTTTAGTATAATTTAAATAATTAGTATATAAAAACTTTAAGTCAAAAACCGATAAATTAGAAAACGAAAATGAATTGTATAAGTTATGAAGGGCCACGGTTTTAGGGTTTAAATTAGACCTAAAATGAACTTGTCACTTTTTGTTTTTATCACTTAAGTAATTTAATTAGTTAAAGTAATGAATTTTTAATAAAAACAAAAAAAAGAAATAAATAGCTAAACATAAATAAAGCTCACGGTATTTACACTTTAATTGGGTCAATTTTGATCAAAATAAATTTATCACTTAGTCACTAAAGTTTAATAGTAATTAGGATTATATTAGGTTATATAATAAATCGTTAATAAAAAGAATCGACGAAACCGATAAAAATAAACGTTACATACATTAAAATGAACAAATTCGAGTGTTACTACTTTTGCTTAAATTGGATTTGGACATACGGACTATTTAAAATGAACTACGACAATGTCGCTAAAATTTGAAACCGTTAAAATTTCAGTTAAGTATATGACTAAATTTAACCGAGTTTTACATTTAAAATAAGTTTTCAAATCACTAAATACAAAACGAACTTAACGACTTTAAAACTAGGAATTTGTACTTAGTGAATAAAAGGGTTAGTTTTACATTTAGAAATATCTTAAGTATAAAAAAAAAATACGTATAAAATACGGAGTATAAAAATACACATACGTATAAAAATACGTATAAAATACGGAGTATAAAAATACGCATACGTATAAAAATACGCATACGTATAAAAATACGTATAAAATACGATGAATAGTGAAATACGATGAATAGTAAAATACAATGAGTAGTATAAATACGATGAATAGTAAAATACGGTGAATAGTAAAATAATGAATAGTAAAAATATTTAAAATTTACGAACGGACTCAAAATAGATATTTAAGTTTCCTACTTGCTTCTGTTTATCTGAAGAACTGCTAGAACTAAAATTTCATTATACAAAGTTCGACGATATTATTTAAGTTTCAGAATTGTCACTTGATTTGAATAAACGAGGAAATGAGAAATTGAGAAAACGAACTACTTGATATAATACTTGGATTGTTCGCCTTGTCGCGACTCTTGAAATCGAAGTTAGCGAGGTAGCCGTCTATGGGGACTTTAACTCCCTCCCAGAGTTGCTAATGGCGATCTAATAATTTTTAAAATTATTATTTCGATGCGGGATATACAACCTCAGGGATGGGGCATACTTGATATCTCCGTGAGCCCATACTACGGTTATTGGAAAAACCAGCCCCACCTGGGGGTACCCGTCTTTGGTGATAGTCGAATTATTAGGTGACTACTTACTTAAATAGCGAGTATGCTACGATCCTATCTATAGTGGTGTATGCATACATTAGACAAGGGATTTGGCTGTCCTTATTACCTTAGATATCCTTAGCCTGTCAGACACGTCCTCTTTGTTCGGCCCTGATCGCTATTGCGCGGATGCTTATTGGGTCTGCCTGCTTCCGCCTTGCTAACGAAGAATCATTAGTTAACGTATGATGGATGTATTTCCTTGTTTTGATTGATTGTTGCCTGAATGACGTTGTCCTTGAATTGGAATTGCCTTGTTGAGTATGATTATCGAGGAATGTTTTATGACTATATGATTTGACGTATGCTTATGTTTGAATCATCATGTTCCCTTATATGTTTTTGCTTGCCTGCTTGCTATTTGTTTTATTTATTTATTATATATATCGCATATGTTTAGAAAGAGTGATGCGGGATTTACGGTTGCAGGTACCCCGAGACTAACGATAATCATGCTGGGGATGGTCTACCTTATTTTGTAATCCATTTTGAGAGAATGTAATCGAATAACTCTGCTTTATCTTTAACTCATATTATGTATATCGAGTTGTAAGACAATGACAGCTGTTTTTTGTAATATATGTACTTAATTAATATTTCCGCCTTAGTTTAATTGAGTCACGAAAAACCGGGTTATTCTGATTATTATCAAATTGTTTGCGTGGTGAGTAACTTAATAGTTATCTCATCTAGCGAGAAGACACCTGGGCTAGACATACATATTAATATATATGTCTGGCATAGACTTATAGGATCAAATAATGAATTAGAAATCCTAGATCGCTAAAATAATAATCTTAGAACGCTTTAAATGTGAGAATGGGTAGAAATATTAAGGATTGACCGACTGACCTAGATTTTAGAATCTTCGACCGTCATTCAACCTCGTTAGATTTTATTTCTCTATGCTTGTTTGCCTGCTAAGTGCTCTATGACTAAACTGTTTGACTAACAAATCTCTTATACTAACGTTACTTCAAAGCGAGACGTATAAATCGAAGTCAAGACGACAAGAATTCAAGCGCAACAAATGGACGCAACAAGAATTATGTGGAACGAGAAGACATTCAAGATTTGAAGAATTCTGTTGAATTAAAAATGTTCCTACAACCATATCAAACCGCTCTTGATTTATCACCATCATTTCAACGCTTTTCAATTCTCAGATTTTCTAAATCATAAAAATTTCCTGACATCTAATCTCTCCATGATTTTAAGATAGAGTCAACTTAATGATTTATCAATCTTGTAAAATTTCTAACTCTTCGAAACGATTGATATTCTAAATCAGTAATTCCCTACAAACGATTTTGTAAACTGATTCTCTTTTCACTCAATTTAGTAGAATGGGTTCAACCTTACTCTACGATTTCATAAACTTCTTTCTCTTTATTTTCAAACCTTCTAACCTTGCTTGTACTGTGCATAGTACCAAAGGCAAACTTTTTGTTAATTCTCAAACTCAACTCCATATCCCTTGAGAATATATCTGAACTCTTATGCTATTTTGCTGAGCTTGGTTTCTAACCTTTCGTCATAGATCACTTCATCGAGAACTAATTAGGAAGCTTTGTAACTTTTTGATTTTAATATTTTTCAGAATGGCTGCAAACGGTATTTCCAACAATGACCTCGACCAACAATTTATCGAAGAGGAGGCAAGAAGAAGAGGCTTCGAGGACGCAATCGTGAAGATTGCTCAGAATGTCCACCAATATCAGGGTGGCGGTAACCATCAATCTGCATTTGAGAGGTTCTCGAAACATAGACCTCAGACATACTCAGGCTCCGTCAACCCCACCGTCTTGACAGAATGGGTTGAGGAGATGGAGAAGCTATTAGAGCTCAGCAAGACACCGCCTAACGAGAAGGTGAATGTGGTTGCATACTATCTCAAGGGGGAAGCCAACAGCTGGTGGCGCCTTATCAGATCTACTTTCCCTCTAAGGATCTATAATTGGAGCGAGTTCAAGATTCTATTAGAGAACAAGTACTTTGGGGAGGAACTAAGATGGGAAAAAGAGGAAGAGTTCCGGAACCTAAACCAGGGTGATATGTCTCTGCAGGCATACACCGAGAAGTATCAGGAGCTGTCTAAGTTTGCTCCCAAGATAATATCTAACGAGGATGAACTCGCAACTCGTTATGTAAGGGGCATGACTAACAGTCTGAGGACGAACATGAGCGGGTTCAACTGTAAGAACTTTGCCGAGGCCTATGAGAAGGCAACGGGTATCTGGGCATCAATCCAGAAGGGAGAAGCTGAAGAGAAGAAGAAGAAAATTTCTCTATGAAATGAACAACGATGAAAACTTATAAAACGACTTACTCGAGCTAGAAATGAGGAAATCGCACGTTGCTCGCGGGCCTCCCGCCCCTTCCTCGCCGTCTCTCTACTGTCCTTCTCTGTCTTCTCTTTCCAGTTCTCTTTCCAGCTCTCCGCGAGTGCCACGCGAGTGGGGCTCACGCGTACCTGATGCGACTTATATTTATATATATTTATAGCCCCTGTCGTTTGCGTTTCTTCGCGTTTCTTATGCTTTTACATGCGTTCCAGCTCCTATTTCTCTCCGTTTTGGCCCTGCTGCGTTTTTGTGTCTATATTGCAGGTAAACGCGCATATTTGGAGGTTAGGATGCTATTCGAGAGGTTTCGTGAAGTTTCGCAAAGTTTTGTGAAGTTCCGAGTTGGTTTCGTTGCGTTTCGCTTGCGCACGAGCCCCGTTTTAGCGTTTGAAGGTGTCCCGGGACCTTGGGACCGAGTATGGAGCTCACATGATCATCTTAGACCCCGTCCCTACCCTTTGGGATGAGCCATGCCTTGTCCCTAGGCCTTGGGACAACTTACGAGAATTTAGAAGCAAAAACAAGGAAATTTGGCTAAGTACAAGTGAAGCACAAAAGAGGACTTGAACTGAAAGCCACGGGATGACTTGATCCCGTCCGGGGTGCCACTGTCCCGTCCGGGAGGGGCCTGTCCCGACCGGGACCACCTAGCTCTGGCTTGAGACGCTTCGTTGGCTTTAAATACTTGATCAGTTTGAAGGGGCAAAACACATTATTTTCGTCTGAAATTTTAGGAGCATTTCATAGACTCATAGAACTTACTTCCCTCAAAAATTTAGGTCTTGAATAATTTTCTATCTTGTATTTCAATTCCCGACTCAAGAACGTTGTTTGAATCATCCTATTTCGGTATTGTTGTCTTTGTTCTTTGATTTCTTTTTGCAAATTCTGATCAGGTTTTGTCTCATACTTCTTTCCTTTGATTATCATTTCATATATATCGTTGTTGATCATGATTTCATCTATTGCTTTTGCTTTTGTTCCCGTCTTCGCCATGTGTGAGTAGTTTTCTATCTAGGGAGAGAGGGTGAAGCATGGATGTTGGTTTTGCTTGAGTTTGATGATTATCTTGAGTTAGGTTTTTGCATTGCTTTGTTTATGTCTTGCTTGATTGCTCTCGTTGATTCCTTGATCACGTTTTAGCGAGTATCTAGCACCCTTGAACTTAAGAACGAAAGCCTAGTTCTAGGGTAGGCGCGAGACTAAACATTAGGACCCTCGATTGTAAGTTGCGAGAGCCCGCATTCGAGACCTAGAGGAGCTTAAGAAAGAGAGGCCGAGCTTTATCCTTAGCGTGTGCGATACCTACTCATTCCGATCATCATCCTTGGCCTTGACTTACCCATTGCCTATCCCCGACTCCCTAGACCTTTTTCCTCTAAGTTTTAATCTCGCATTCCTTCGCTCTAGCTTTAGTTAACCAACCATACTCGAACCGAGACTAGAATCGCCAAAAAATAACCAACATTAGCAACCATCTCCCTGTGGATTCGACCCGACTTACCCTTGCTACCTAGTAGAGTGAGTTTGGATTATTTTTGATTAGGAGAGCGCGACCAATCCTATCAAATTTTGGCGCCGTTGCCGGGGAGACGGCTTTGTTTTCTGTTGTTATTTGGTTCTTTTCTCATTGTTACTCTTTTGTCTCAAGGAACCTCAATTCCTTGAAGCCGTTACTTACGTCTACACTAGTGCTTGTGTATGCCCAGGAACACTCGTACGTCTCAAAAGGGCTTGGTATTTCAGTTTGATCCGAAGCCGGAACGTACCTTCTTGAGGCGCAAGAACTTGCTCAAAGACTTGGAAGCTATTTCCCCCTCTACTTCATCCTCTACGGAAGCTCAAATTGAACCCGAGCCAAAGAAAATGGTTAAGCTATCGGATCATTCGAGGCCGACCGCAGCTCAAGTTCCAAGGGGCAATGCTATGCCTACTATTGCGGCAAACAACTTTGAGGTGAAACCCGCCTTCATAAACTTGATCGAGCGGAGTCAATTCGGAGGGAGTCCCGGTGAAGACCCCAACCTTCACATTCAAAACTTTTGTGACTATTGCTCTACGATCAAACAAACGGGGGTCACTCAAGATCAAATCCGGGAGATGCTCTTCCCGTTTTCCCTCCGAGACAAGGCCAAGTTGTGGTTGAATTCTTTAAATCGTGTTGCGCTTGCTATTGTGGATTGGAACTCCCTCGTCTTGGCCTTCTATCAAAAGTACTTCCCTCCGGAGAAGACCGCAATGTTGAGAAGCCAAATCACGAGCTTCCGCCAAAGGGGAGACGAGTCTCTCTTTGATGCATGGGAGAGGTACAAGGACCTCCAACGTCAATGCCCTCACCACGGTATGGACAAATGGTTTATCGTCATGCAATTCTATAATGGGTTGTACAATGAATCACGCCAAGTCCTTGACTCCGCCGCTAATGGGAGGTTTGATAATATCGATGTGGAAGAGGCCATTGATACGATTGAGGCCATGGCTATCCACAACGCGCAATATGGGAGCTCTAGGAATGTGCCTAGAATTGGAGGTAAGACCGATGGTGATATGGTGGCTATGATTTCGGCCAAGATGGATGCTATGACCGCGATGATGATGAGTCATATGCAAGCGGGTTCCTCCAACGCTAGTGGTCAAACGGTAGCGGCTATGCATACTTCCAATGACCCGACTTGTGGGTCATGTGGCGTTTCCGGTCATTCTTCCTTAGAATGCCGAGGTATGTACCCTGTTCACGCTTTTCAATCTCACCAAAACAGCCCCTACTCTAACCATTACAATGAAGGCTATAGGAATCACCCGAACCTTTCCTACAAAAGCCAAAACGTCTTGAATCCTTCACCACAACAACCACAACACAATCCCCAACAAAATTTCAGCCCTTACAATCATTCTCAACAAAATTTCAGCTGACAGAACAGCTCATACAATAACCCACGACCTTACAACCCCCCGGGCTTCCATCGCCCTAATTTTCAACAACCAAATGCTCCACCACCCGTGGCTCCCGCTCCGGTCCCCGACCCGATGAGCGAAATGAGGTCAATGATGATGCAAATGGCCAAGACACAAGAAACAATGATGGCTCAAATGCAAAAGAGCGATCAAGCTAAAGACGCGGCCATCAAGATGCTTGAAACGCAAATGGCTCAACTTGCTTCTTCTAGCTCTCAAAGGAAGCCGGGTAACCTTCCATCGCAAGGCACTCAACCGCAACAACATGAATCGATAAATGCAATTTCCTTGCGAAGCGGTACTAGTTACGATGGTCCTCCAATGCCTACGGTGGTAAGTGAGGTAGACCCTCCTCTTTCTCCTAAGGATATGCATGTTTCTAGTGATGATTTTGCAGGAGCGAGCACGAATGGAGCACCACAAGGAGGGGTGCACGTGGGACCCCACTCGACCAAGCAAGGTGGGGCCGTGGGTGATGGTGGAGTGGCCGTGGGTGAGCAGCAGGCCAAGGTGGCCGAGAATGAAAAGAAGGAGACGCAGCAAGCTAAAGACAAGCCGGTTGAGCCGCCCATTCAAATCAAGCTACCATTCCCGAGCCGAGTGGTAAAATCTAAACTTGATGCTCAATTTGGTAGGTTCATGGAGGTAGTCAAGGACTTGAAGGTAACGGTTCCTTTTACCGAGCTTGTGACGCAAGTTCCCGCTTATGCAAAGTTTTTAAAAGATATCCTTACTCGCAAAAGATCTTTCAATGAAGTCGAGACCGTGGCCTTCACTGTGGAATGCAGTGCGCTTTTACAAAACCGGTCTCCTCCTAAATTGAAAGATCTGGGTAGCTTCTCTATCCCTTGCACCATCGGTACTACTTCTATTGATAATGCGTTGTGTGATTTAGGTGCAAGCGTGAGCGTCATACCATACTCGGTGTGCGAGAAGCTTAACATGGGACCTTTGAAAGTTACCAACATCACGCTCCAAATGGCGGATCGTTCTGTTAAACGCCCTTTGGGTGTTCTAGAGGATGTTCCTGTCAAAGTCGGTAAATTTTTCATCCCTGTCGACTTTGTTGTTCTTGACATGGCCGAGGACTCCCAAATTCCTATCATATTGGGTCGGCCTTTCTTGCACACTTCTGGTGCAATCATTGACGTCAAGAACGGAAAGTTGACATTGGATGTAGGAGGTGATAAAATAGCTTTTAACTTGTCAAACGCTTTGAAGCGTCCCATGTTAGAGGAGTCCGTCTTTTCTGTTGATATTATTGACGATTGTATTGCGGAGAACTTACCTCAAGTCCTCGAGAGGGATCCTCTTGAGGCCGTGCTCTGTTGTGACGTCATTGCAGGTACCTATGGGCGGTCGGAAGCGGGTAAAGATGCACTGCAGGACGCATTGAGCGCAGACGGAGTTGGCTTTGCTGCATGCCACGCAATTGGAGCTGCTACTGAGGATGGCCGAGCTGTGGATGCTGTTGATGATGGAGATGGATATGACGACGATGAGGACGATGGTAGCGGGATCGTTTATGACGAGACCCACGGTTGGTGGTACTTCCCGTACCGTGCTGCGCCCCCCGTTTGAAGCTGGTTTGGGGGGACGATTTCATTTGTAAATAAATTGTATGTACTTTATTTTCCTTTGTTCTTTTGAGACTTTTGCTCGTTTTTCTCCCTTATTTTTTAGGTCCCTGGTTGATGTGCTTTAGGACACATTGGGGACAATGTGTTGTCTGGTTTGGGGGGAGGAAACGCTTTGCTTTATTTTTGCGTTTTTGCTTTATTTTTGCGTTTTCTTTTTCGTTTTTCATTTTCAAAAAATCACAAAAATCCAAAAAAATCTGAAAATTTTAGAAAATTACAAAAACATCAGAAAATTTCACAAAAATACCAAAAATACGTATCCCGAGTGTTGTTTGCGAGCTTGTTTTTACCTTATTCTTTCCCGACATCCCTTCCCTTGTATGCTTGAGCTTTGGCATGATTTTTATTGTTGGATTAGCACTTTCGGGGATGTTTAGACGTGCTTGCAGATGATGGCGTGCTTTTACTTTGTTGGCTTTATCATTCACGGACTTAGCTACTTATATTGTGAGGTTTTTAACCTCCTACGGCCGGTTCATCTATCCCGGTCTCCGTGCTTTATTTGTGAGTAGTTCTCCTCGTGGGGTGCGTAACATTAACACGCATAAGTGTGGCCCCTATCCCGTGTTTCCCACGATTTTGTCACTTGTTTTCGCATATGAGGCTTTAGTTGATTGCTTTTCGTTCACCTTGATCCTACATTTGTTTTATCCTCTCGTTTATGATCCTTTTACCCTTATACACATGAGTTTGCTAGCTACAATGCCATATAGCCTACCCTAGCCTAGCTAGTTACCGCTTTTGCTTACTCTTGTGCTCGTTCGTTGGGTTGTGATCATTATTTTGCTTCGGCTTGCTGACGTCGTATGCTTGGAGAGTTTTTGGTGAATATGAGTCGGGATTGCTGTTTCCCCGACCTTTGATGAGGTTTTCCGCAACTATACTAAGTGAGTGTGCTCTTTTGCTCAAAGAAAAAAAAAGGAAACAAAAATCAGGAAAAAATAAACACAACACAAAAAAAAAAAATCAAAAGAAAAGAAAATGTGTGCAAAGTGATAAGTTGTTGTTGTTTTACATGAGCGAGCACTTGAAATTTGTTGCTATGTTGCGTTGATGTGTAAAGGAGACCGATATGCTGTTTTCGGTCCGTTTTTCATGAGAGTTGGGTTCCGTTTTGGTTGGATGAGCACTTAGTGGTTTCTAGCGGCTTAGCTCCACGATTCCATAACTATTTGTTCCACCTTATTACCCTTATCCTCTCTTTGGCCTTTACACCCTCATATCCTATGTAAGTCCTCGTGTTTGGTTCGTTTTTGTGACATTATTGTGTACGGGAATGCGAGATTTGGTCCACATTAGATTGCGGGCGTGCTTCCACCAGTCGAGTAGGTGAGTGTCATCACATATATCACCTTGTTCATCATTTGAGTAGAGTGGAAACCGCGAGAGGTCCGTGATTTGATTGCTAGAGAGCCCATGTTTAAGCCATGCTATTCATTCTGCGCCGTCTTGTAATTCTCATCCGTTAGCTTGCTATTTCCATACGTCCCATGCTGCTTCGGGATTGATTGCCAATTGCTCATGCTGCTCGCGGTTTGGTGATTATTTGGGAAGTTTTCTTATGCTCGCTTTGTCCTCTATTTTCTGTCATGAATTGTTGCTTGAGGACAAGAAACGGTTCGGTTTGGGGGAGTTTGATGCGTCTTATATTTATATATATTTATAGCCCCTGTCGTTTGCGTTTCTTCGCGTTTCTTATGCTTTTACATGCGTTCCAGCTCCTATTTCTCTCCGTTTTGGCCCTGCTGCGTTTTTGTGTCTATATTGCAGGTAAACGCGCATATTTGGAGGTTAGGATGCTATTCGAGAGGTTTCGTGAAGTTTCGCAAAGTTTCGTGAAGTTCCGAGTTGGTTTCGTTGCGTTTCGCTTGCGCACGAGCCCCGTTTTAGCGTTTGAAGGTGTCCCGGGACCTTGGGACCGAGTATGGAGCTCACATGATCATCTTAGACCCCGTCCCTACCCTTTGGGATGAGCCATGCCTTGTCCCTAGGCCTTGGGACAACTTACGAGAATTTAGAAGCAACAACAAGGAAATTTGGCTAAGTACAAGTGAAGCACAAAAGAGGACTTGAACTGAAAGCCACGGGATGAGTTGATCCCGTCCGGGGTGCCACTGTCCCGTCCGGGAGGGTCCTGTCCCGACCGGGACCACCTTGCTCTCAGTTGAGACGCTTCGTTGGCTTTAAATACTTGATCAATTTGGAGGAGCAAATCATCTTCTTTTCGTCTGAAATTTTAGGAGCATTTCATAGACTCATAGAACTTACTTCCCTCAAAAATTTAGGTCTTGAATAATTTTCTATCTTGTATTTCAATTCCCGACTCAAGAACGTTGTTTGAATCATCCTATTTCGGTATTGTTGTCTTTGTTCTTTGATTTCTTTTGCAAATTCGATCGGGTTTTGTCTCATACTTCTTTCCTTTGATTATCATTTCATATATATCGTTGTTGATCATGATTTCATCTATTGCTTTTGCTTTTGTTCCCGTCTTCGCCATGTGTGAGTAGTTTTCTATCTAGGGAGAGAGGGTGAAGCATGGATGTTGGTTTTGCTTGAGTTTGATGATTATCTTGAGTTAGGTTTTTGCATTGCTTTGTTTATGTCTTGCTTGATTGCTCTCGTTGATTCCTTGATCACGTTTTAGCGAGTATCTAGCACCCTTGAACTTAAGAACGAAAGCCTAGTTCTAGGGTAGGCGCGAGACTAAACATTAGGACCCTCGATTGTAAGTTGCGAGAGCCCGCATTCGAGACCTAGAGGAGCTTAAGACCGAGAGGCCGAGCTTTATCCTTAGCGTGTGCGATACCTACTCATTCCGATCATCATCCTTGGCCTTGACTTACCCATTGCCTATCCCCGACTCCCTAGACCTTTTTCCTCTAAGTTTTAATCTCGCATTCCTTCGCTCTAGCTTTAGTTAACCAACCATACTCGAACCGAGACTAGAATCGCCAAAAAATAACCAACATTAGCAACCATCTCCCTGTGGATTCGACCCGACTTACCCTTGTTACCTAGTAGAGTGAGTTTGGATTATTTTTGATTAGGAGAGCGCGACCAATCCTATCAGTACCCCTCGTACACACCTGAATCGACCTCTAAGATCTCCTTACCACCACTAGGCTCTTCTAACCCGTCTCACACCCCGGTTCACGTAGCACACGACTCACTAACTCACGACGCAAGCTTATAAAACGACTTACTCGAGCTAGAAATGAGGAAATCGCACGAAACGAAATACGAATTGTAACACCCCGACTTTTCCTAATATTAATTGTTCGTCTCAATAATATTCGTAATTCATTTCTCTTGATTTTCTCATTTTTGGCTCGAGAAAGTCGGTTCACTTGTCGCGTGGAATAAGCGAGACTGTAGTCAGAACTTAAAAACATTGTCATTTTCTCATACGGACTCCGATTCAGGTGATTCAAAAGGCTAAACTGCGTATTTTTCCGACGCCGTCGCAACTGCCAAATTTGCAGGGGTCAGAGCGAGCCGCTCCACCCTGGGAGCGAGCCGCTCCACCAGAGCGAGCCGCTCTCTGCACCAGAGCGAGCCGCTCCTCTTCGCGGGATCAAGTTTTAGGGTTTCCCGTGTTTCTTTTGGCTCAAGACATTATATTATTTCGTCCCCCTCTTAACCCTAGCACCCTAAAGATCAGATTACTAACTCCATCCTCTCATTCCTCATCTCACATCTTAATTTTCTCTCAAATCTCTTTCAAAATTCTCTCAAAACATCATTATCATTCATCTATTCTCTCATCTCTTGTGCCCTAATCTCTACCTATTCAATTCCTTTGGTAAATCATCCCTTTTAGCACTTGTACTTTTCTGATTTTGTATTATTTTATGTGTATTTATGTTGTATGCTTATTGCTTGTGTGATTTGGCTTGGAAACTCAAAGGAGAAGGAGACACCATCCTTGTAGAGGAAGAAGAAGAATAAAAAGGCTTGGACTTTACTAAGGTAACTAGGTGTGATCTAATTGTATTTTAACATGTATGAGGCCTATGAGTTGTTGATCTTGTATTCTACTTTGTTGATCTATTGTAAGAGTGCAAGAATTCATGTTGTTGATTGTTGTTTTTGTCATAAAATCATGCTAGATTTATGGCCTCATACTAGGGTTGTCATATTATCATATTTTAATGCATAATTCTCATGGTATATCGTTAATCATGCTTGTAAATCTTTGGAAATCGAATTGATAATGAAGTGATGATGATGCCGTGAGAAGGGTGAGGAACGCCGTGGCCTTGCTCTTGATTCTCCTCTTGTTTTTCTTCTTGTTATGGCTTAATCTTGTTAAATCTTGATGTTTGAATGAAACACCTAAAGTTAACTATGAGTTAAGATGATTTGATAGTGTCTAATAATGGTTATATGCATGTTTAAGTGAGTTGATCATATAAATCGATAATTGGTCACATGAGAATTGAATGTAATGCATGAATTTGGGTGTTGTTTGTGTTGGCCGTGTGATGTGCACACATGCCGTGAGGTGTGTGTGTGTGATGGTTTGTTTGTCACTTGTTGAGTCTTGGCATGTCTTAGAATGTTAACTATGCTTTATTGAATCGAGATACACTTTGTTTGATCACTAAATAATGAATTATGAGCATGTCAATTGAATGTATGACTTGTAATGTATGTTGATCTTGTTATACTCCGTATGTATGGTTGGTTATGATTGTAATGATGCTTGTGTATGTATGAGTATGGTGGTTGTTGTTGTATGGTTGTGTTGGAATTGTTAGAGACAGGTTAATAGGTTAAACAGGTTGTGCTTGAGTTAAGTTTGCACATGGGTACTGTTCTGGCACATGTGTGAGGAGACACAACGTCCTAGGATGGACGGATACTGCTCATGGTCCCCTCGGCTATTCTTGTTGTTTAGCTAGAGCTATCATGGGTTCTCAACTAGAAGGGTTAGAGACTATGGTTGTATATGTCGTCACCGTTCTTGTTGCTCGGTGGAATTTGGCCAAATTTAGACTTGTGATTGAGGAACTTCTTGTTGCTGTTCCGCCATAGGGTTTGAGTGATTCTTGTTGCTTCACTCGGGGTGATTCTTGTTGCTTCACCCAGTTCTCCGCGCTTACTCTCGCAATTGGTTGGAAGAAGGATCGTCATAAGTGCTCAATTGGGTTGAGCATGATTTTGGTTGTGCCGTGTGGATTTGGTTGCTTGTGTATTATTGTTCCACTGTTGTATGTTTGTTATTCATGTTTTTGTACTTGACAATAGGCCGTAGGCCAGGTGAACTTGTTTGCATTGTTGTTGTCTACGTTTGTTATGTTAAAATATGACTGGGGAGCACCTAGTTACTCCCCACTAATTGTGGTTGTTGCCTCTCTTTTATAGGTATGCGCGAGACGGGATTGAGTGAGTTGGATGCGAGGATGTGACCGTGTATTACCTTGGAAGAGATGTGACTTTGTTTAGACTTTTGGACTTGTATTTTGGTTTCGTTTTAGACTTTATTTTTGGACCTTGAACTTTTGTTTTGGATTTGTTTGTACAGGATATTTATTCCCCATTCTGTTAGACCTCAAGGCCTACTCTTTTTCTTCTAGTTTTGTTTAGTAGTTTGTTTGAGTAATAATCCGGGCTGCACGGTGTTTCCGCCACCATGATTTCAGTTTTAAACCCTTTATTTTCCTAAAACCTTTTAAAATCGTATTTTATCTCTTTTGAAAAACCCGGGTTGTTACACGAATATTAATGAGATGAATTATAAAATATATGAAAGGAGTCAGGGTGTTACATTCTCATCCCCTAAAAAGAAGTTTCGTCCTCGAAAGTTGGGAACTAAAGAATACCAAAACGAGCAAGAAAAGGCTTTACCTCCTACAATCACTATGATGAGAATCACCAACTTTACTCATATCGATGTCAAGGGTATATACATGCGTAACAACACTTAGCATAACCCGATATCACTAATCGCTCGGATGTTGATCAAGTCATCTCTATAACATTCTACACAATATATACACCCTAAGCTCGACAAACCCAAATTGGATATACTAGCTTCGCAAGACCATCTCAACTCAACCAAGCATCTCAAATGTCAATCTTACCACAACTCCGAACGTGTTTAAACCAAAGAGGACATCATAACTCACATTACGAATACAATCTAATGCACAAACTAATCCTCAAATCAATGCTAAGATATGTAACAACCTGGTTTTTAGTCGACTTTAATTACTAAGGCGGAAATTAATTAAGTCTTAAACCAGCGTTATTAATTATACAAATAACCCCAAAATATTACATCATCGTTTAAGAGTTGAATAATACAACTCTAAATACGGTAGTTAAAAGAGTAGCGTTATATATTACATATCTCTCAGAAAACAATAAAGTAAAGCATAAAAGCGTCTCGTGGCCCCATCCAAAATCCAGCTCCTGGTCCACGAACGTCCTGCACAATAAACTATGGGGGATGCCCGTGATGACAAAGTGACTAGCTATGCTCATACTTACCCTCGATTTCAATTACTTTGGTTTATTACTATCGCTTTATAACTATAATAGTATGATAAAACGATAAACATGCTTAAAAACATATAGCATGTAAAGACATATTAGTCATAATAAACATGCGATTTAAAACGATAAATCATATAGGCATGCTATTCAATTAGGAAGCGGATAATGTGTAATAGCATAGCAATAGTGTCACAATATACAACAGGATTACAAAGCGATGTCAGATCGCATACAAACATATATAATGTATCATAATCATCATACAGACTCGATTCATTTCAGAAAGTTGTGGTCTTTAATTTTCGAAGATGGTACACACTCGTTCTCATTTAGTCATACAACAAACAACACATACTGCTTACGAGCCTGACCACTGAGTAGGCCTTTGTACTGATCGATTGCATCTCACTTCCATAGTGCAGAGGCTTACTCGACTCGTAAACCACGCCGAATACTATAATACTTGCATCTCATCCTCTAGTGTTCGAAATGATTCGAACTTCAGATACAATCTCGTCAAGTGATCTGTACATGTGGCAAGAACGAATGCTAGTGTCGCGCCCACTAAGAACGAAACACGGCAAGGAGACTTGAACCGCTATAATCGGCATTAATCGCCACGGTGCCCTGGTAACTTTAGCGAAATAGGGAATAAAACCCTAGTCTAGTACATGTACACTAGTATCCAATTTAAGAATGGGCTATGCTAATCATAGAGCACCTTAACTCGGGATAAAACGACTATTTCCTAAAGCCCTGAGACAAAAGCCTTGGCATATTCATTATCTTGTCCCAAGAATGGCGACCGCCACAAGACTATCTTAACCCCACTTCACTCACGATTGACGCTCCCTTTATCCGAGGCCCAAGCTTGACCTTTATTTAAACATACTCATGATTTATTATTTATTTGATATTACATATCACATGTTTCTAGACTCTCCTAGTCTCATCACAAACGCTTAAGTATTTGTAGGTTTCATATGATCACATAACACGTTCGCTTATTATTTGAAGTGTTGTTAATTATTAACGTTTTCAAGTTTCTAAATTGAAACGTTTATTAGTATGTCCAATTTTATTTAAGTGTTTTCATACACTTTAAGTTATTTATTTATTCATTTTCAATTTTCTATACTTAGTAAAATTTTCAATTATTTTCAGTATTTCACTATTCACTTTTCACTATTCATAAATCACTATTCACTTGACACTATTCATTGGTCACTATTCATCGTATTTTATACGTATTTTTATACTTCGTATTCTATACGTATTTTTATACTTATACGTATTCCTATACTTGTACGTATTTTTATATTTATACGTATTCTTATACTTAAGATATTTTAAGTATAATACTAAACTTGTTTTTATTTCCTAAGTATAGATTTCTAGTTTTAAAGTCGTTAGGTTCGTTTTGTACTTAGGCGATTTTTGAAAATATTCTAAAGTCTAGTTTTAAAAACGTTAAGTTCGGTTTGTATCTAGTCATTTATGGAAATATCTAAAAATCATAGTTTCAAAAATGTTAAGTTCATTTTGTATAAAGTGATAATGATTTTCATTTTAAAATATTAGTTTTTAAAATGTTAAGTTCAATTTGTAAAAAGTGATAATGATATTCATTTTAAAAATAAGACTCAGTTAAATTTAGTAAATACATTTATTTAAGTTAGTGATAGTATAGTGGATGATTCATTTATAGTCCGTATGTCCAAATTCAATAATCCAATAGCAAAGGTAGTATCACACGAATTAATTCATTTTTATAATGGTTACATATTTTTATCGGTTTACAATATTTCTTTTATAACTAAATCGATTTATGCTAAAATTCAATTCTAATTACTATTTAACTTTAGTGACTTAGTGATAATTTCATTTTGATCAAAATTGGTCCATTTTAATTAAGAATGTCGTGTGGTGTTGTATATATGTCAAAATTTATTTATTTCTTTTAATTTCTTAATTCTAACTTATTAACTAATAATTAAATTATATTAACAATAAACTAAAAAGTGATAAAAACAATTTTTAGCCTAAAAATAAAGGGAATGCCGTGAGCAAGCATGTGGTGTTCCTAAAATTTCATTTTTCGATTTTATCGGTTTTTAGCTTAAAGTCTTTATATTTTAATTATTCTAATTATACTAAGACGATTTAAACTATAATGAAATTTACTAACAATTTCATTTATATTTATGAATAGTGTTTTTCAACACTTTAAAATTCTAACTTTTTATTCTAAATGATTTATAATGTTTAAGTTGATTTATAGTATAATACTAATAATATATAAAAACAATAATTAAACATAAACACAAAATAATAACAAACATAAACTAAATCAAAATCAAAATGAGTAAAAAGTATGAACATCAACATGAATATCATATGAACAAGTATGAAGATCAAAGTAAAGTTCAAGAACACCATTTTTGATTTTAATAACTTATAATTTATTTTCCTAAATTAATTCTTTTTATATGGTAGTATCCATTTTTACTAACTTATTCTAATATATTATTTACAAAAATTAAAAGTGAAAATTTATTAAAAAAAATGGGAAAAACCGTGAGTATGTATTATGTACATATAATTTTCATTTTTCGATTTTAATCACTTTAAACTCATTTTCAATATTTCACATAATTTTTATATATCACTACTACTTAATTAAAACATAACTAAACATAAAAATCACATGAAACATAATTAAAATGCTCAAAATTAATTTAGCTAAACATGATATCATTTTACTATAACATTACTAGTAAACTATATATTTAGTTATTATCATTATTTATTCAACACATAAACATACAAGCATATAAACATGATGTTTAACATATTTAACATAAAAATCATAATTATAAAATTAGAATAACAAAACAATTTAATTTACTAAAAAGATAATACAAGACATAGTTAGTCACCTCGGTTCGGTTATTGGTTGTCCGGATCGATTATGTTATCTAAATCTAGGTCTTCACCCTCAAACCCGTCTTCACCTTCAAATAAAACCCGTAAATATTAAGCTCCAAGTACCCACTAATTAGCTAAAATATACTAGAGATTATTAGAATAATATTAGTGTTTTTATTTAAGAGGTTTTTGTAATAAAATGGAAGAAAATCAAAGGGAGAAAATGAGAGAAGAGTGGCCGGCCAAATGGGTAAGAAAATGGTGTGTTTTTGCCTTTGTGAATTAATGAAAACAAGTGGAAATGAATTAGGATGTGTATTGTGTAAGTTTTGTGTAATTAGAAATTAATGTTTAATGAATTTAGATGTGATGATGGATGTGTAAGAGCATGCAAGCATGCTTGCTTGTGTAAGGGTAGAGGTGGCTAAAAGTGGCCAAGCATGCTCATGAGAGGCCTAAAGTGGCCGGCCTACATGAGCCCATGTTGGCTCGATTTTTCGTTTTCGGAATTTTCGATTTACGTGTACGCGAAAAGTCTTGAAATAAAATATATGATTCTAAAATAATGTTTTGAAATAAGATTGAAAATAAAAATGAAATTAAAACTCGAAGTGTGATTGAAATCAAAATTGGGTTTTGGCTCCTCGAATTTTGATTAAAAATTTACTAGTCCGAAATGTATACTTTTTTGGATGAAAGTTAATGATTTAAATAATTAGAATCAAACGTCAAAAAGTTTATCAGTTTTGAATAAGTGAGACTCATTATTTCGAGTTTTACTTACAGTGTTAGTTAAATCAAAAAGGAATAGTAATTTGATAATATTATAATATGTTTTGTTAGTTATGATCAAAATGATTAAGGCTTAACTAATCTTTGTTAGGTTTGGATTATGAGTAAGTAGGTTTGAAAAAGATTAGATGGTTAGATTACTTTAATGGTGCTCGGCATTTTGGGTCAACATTGACCTCGATTTGCGTGCCAAAATTTGCCGTTGAGAAATTTGTCGAGTATTCATCATTTGATTTATCGAGTTTGAAAATGTAGAAATTAGGTTCAAATTCAAAGTATATCAAAATGGTTTTAATTTAGGTGCGAGGAAGACTTGTAGTGTTTTGTTTTAGGGTTTTAAATGAGCGAGATTGCCTACTTATTGATTTACTATTTATAATTAGTTTAAATTAACACGGGGTGTTACAGACCCCCCCCCTTAGAAAAAGTTTCGTCCCGAAACTTGAATGTAGAAAAGAGTTTTCACCTGAGATAAACAGCTCGGGGTATTTCTCTTTCATTGAGGCCTCGGTCTCCCAAGTTGCTTGTTCGGTCAATTGACCTTTCCATAGTACCTTCACTAAGGGAACCGTCTTCCGTCTCAATACCTTGGTTTCTCGAGCTAGAATCTTCACTGGTCTCTCGGAGTAAAGCAGGTTAGGCTCAACCGCAATTACGTCAGGAGTAATGATGTGACTTGGGTCACTCCTGTATCTCCTCAGTTGAGAAACGTGAAACACGTTGTGAACCTTGGATAAGTTGGGGGGTAGCGCTAAGCGATAGGCTACCTCGCCAATCCTTTCAAGTACTTCGTAAGGTCCAACGTACTTAGGACTCAGTTTTCCTTTCAATCCGAAACGTCGAACCCCCTTCATGGGTGATACTTTCAAGAACACATGATCACCAACCTCACACTCGATTGGTCGACGATGTTTGTTGGCATACATCTTTTGACGGTCTTGCGCTGCTTGTAGGCGTTCACGAATGATTTTGATGTGCTCTATCTGGTCTCGAATGACTTGGGGTCCAGTCCCCACATTATCACTAGCATCGTCCCAACAGACTGGGCTACGACACTTTCTTCCGTAAAGTGCCTCGAATGGGGCACAGCCCAAACTTGCATGGAAGCTATTGTTGTAGGAGAATTCAATCAAAGGTAGACTTTTCTGCCAATTCTCATTGAATTCTAAAGCACATGCTCTGAGCATGTCCTCGAGCGTTTGGATGGTTCGCTCAGTTTGTCCATCGGTCGCAGGATGGAAAGCGGTGCTCATCTTCAGTTGGCTTCCCAACGCTGCCTGGAGTTTGTCCCAAAAGTGAGAGGTGAATCTCGGATCCCTGTCCGAGATAATGTCCAGCGGTACGCCGTGTAATCGGATCACCTCCTTCTCATAAGCTTTAGCTAGCTCTTCCAGACTCCAAGTGTCTTTGATCGGTACGAAATGGGCCGATTTTGTCAAGCGGTCCACTATCACCCAGATCGCATTATTTCCTCGGTGAGTTCTTGGTAGTCCCGTTATGAAATCCATAGAAATAGAGTCCCATTTCCCCAATGGAATGTCCAACGGTTGTAGTAGTCCTCCGGGTCGTTGATGTTCAAACTTCACCTTCTGACAGATTAGACACTTTGCCACATACTCGGCAATCTCAGCTTTCATTCGAACCCACCAAAACTTCAGCTTTAAGTCTTGGTACATTTTATCGGATCCCGGATGTATGGAGTATCGTGTACTATGTGCCTCGTCAAGGATCTTTCTCTTTAACACTGGTACGTCGGGCACACACCACCTTTCTTTGAATCTCAAACTCCCGTCAGGTTTAATCTCAAACCCTTCTCGGTCTCCTGAAGGAATTTCCCTTCTGATTTTCACGAGTTCTTCATCCTCCCATTGTAGAGCTCTAATCTCGTGATATAACTCCGGCTCTGCGATCATTGCGTTCAAATCAAGATCGCCCATCGAACCAACTCTAAGTTCATTCTCTTGAAGTCTCTGACCATACCAGCCGGAATTTCCCAGATGTTGCTAAGGGTATGCGTAGTCATTCTACTCAGAGCGTCTGCATCGACGTTCGCTTTACCCTCATGGTGCAATGATTCAATCTTGTAGTCTTTGATCGATTCTAGCCATCGGCGTTGTCTCATGTTGAGCTCCTTCGTGTGAAGATATATTTGTGCTCTTGTGGTGCAGTGGTAGAACTTGATACTTACTCGTAGAGATAATGACGCCAGATCTTCAAAGCAAACACCACAATTTGCTAATTCCAGGTCATGAGTTGGGTAGTTTCGCCATGAACCTTTAATCGCCTTGATGCGTAAGCAATGACTTTCCCTTGTTGCATCGATGCAACCCAGGCCATTCGGTGAGGCGTCCATCAGACTTCATACTCGTCTCCATCGATTGGGGAGGGCTAAGGCAGCGTGGTAAGCCTTGTCTTGAGTTCCTGGAATGCATTCTCGCACTCGTCGCTCCATATGAATTTGGATTCTTTTTGTAGCAACCTTGTCATTGGTCGTGCTACCTTAGAGAAATCTGGAACGAACCTCCTGTAGTATCCTGCCAACCCTAGGAAGCTGCGTATTTCAGTTATATTTGTGGGAGCCTTCCATTCTTTCACTGCGTCGATCTTCGCAGGATCTACCATCACTCCGTCCTTCGAGATGACGTGACCCAGAAATGCTACCTTCTCAAGCCAAAACTCGCATTTGGACAGTTTAGCATACCATTTATAACGTTGTAGTATCCCAAGAATAATACGGAGGTGTTCCTCGTGTTCTGCCCCGGTCTTTGAATAAATGAGGATGTCGTCAATGAACACAACCACGCATATGTCCAGGTACTCATGGAAGGTTCTGTTCATTTGATCCATGAACACAGCTGGTGCGTTTGTCAACCCGAAAGGCATGACCTTAAACTCGTAATGACCATATCTGCTTCTGAAAGCAGTCTTCTGGATGTCCTGTTCTCTTACTGCAATCTGATGGTAACCTGACCTCAGGTCGATCTTAGAAAACACTCCCGCGCCCTTCAATTGATCAAAGAGATCGTCAATTCTGGGTAAAGGGTAGCGGTTCTTAATGGTCACCTTGTTTAACTCCCTGTAGTCGATGCAGAGTCTCATACTGCCATCCTTCTTCTTCACGAAGAGAACCGGTGCTCCCCAAGGTGAGACACTTGGTCTTATGAAACCCTTTTCGATCATTTCTTCCAGTTGTTTCTTCAGTTCTTGCAGTTCTACTGGTGCCATCCTGTAAGGTGCCTTTGAGATAGGTGCCGTGCCTGGCGCAAGGTCGATAGAGAATTCAATATCACGTGCAGGAGGCAAGCCTGGCAACTCATCTGGGAAAACATCAGGGAACTCCCGTACTATGTGGATATCTTCAATGTTCACGCTTTCCTTTACTTCGTTGACGCTACATAGGTACACTTGATGTCCTTTTCTTTCTAACCGTTGTAGTTGTAGCACAGAGATGATTTTCGCCCCCTTAGTTGGCGATGTCTTCTGATACGTAACTCTAGTCCCTGTAGGATGCTTCAAGCGAATTTTCCGATCTCGGCACTCGAACAAGGCATGATACTTAGTCAACCAATCGATCCCCAGAATGACGTCGAACTCCGGCATGTCAAAAAGGATAAGGTCGGAAGGGAAGATTGTTTTATGGATTGTGATTGGAGTATCTTTGAAAATTTTGGAGCATTTGAAAATTTTTCCGTTTGGTAAAGAAATATTTGCGTTGATTGATTCGATTTTGTGAGATTAGCCTTTGAAACAAACTTTGAAGATATAAAGGACAATGATGCCCGGTTGTCAAACAAAACGATCAAGGTTTCATCGAGTTTATAAGAAAATACCAAGATGCGACGTCGACCTCAGGTGATTCCTCCGCCTCCGCTCAGCGAGGACATATACTCGACCTTGTACCCACGACGTTGTGGTACTCCCGCAACAGGTGCCGCGTTTAGGTTGTTGGGGCATACATTTGCTTTATGCCCTATCTGCTTACAACGATAGCAGGTAATTGGTTGGCCATTACATTGTTTCCCCTCATGTTTCGCCTTGCCACACATATGACAATTTCCCGGTAATGCCCTTGGTTGAGGAGCCCTTCCTACAACCATTGCTCTCTGATTATTCCCAGCAGGAAGCCTGTTTTGGAACGCAGGCCTCTGGAAATTTGGCCTCTGCTGAATAGGACGCTGATAGTTCGGCTTCTGGATGAAGCTCGACTGTGCCACAGATGGCACAAACACCTTCTTCTTCTTTTTCTCCTCGGCTTTTTCCAACTCTAAGGAAGCCCATACCCTGCACGCACACTCATAGGCTGCGGCAAAAGTAGCGTAGGTGTTGCTGCTCATGTGGTCACGCACTCATTAGACATATTGCGCAGTACCTGCGAGTCATGGCCCTATCGTTGGGAGCGATCGCGACCGAATTTTGCGGTAGTTGGAATTTCACGGTGTTTTCCAGGAGTGTCATGTCTCCCATTCTGAGACTTATGAATTCCTCCTCTTTCTGTCACCTGAGCTCATACCCAAAGTACTTCTCCTTGATTTTTGCTGTGAACTCGTACCATGTGAACGTGGCGTCAGGCTCATTGGTCCCGACCACGTTCCACCGATCATTTGCCCGACCTTCTTAAAAAGCGGCTATGTTGACCCTATCTTCCGGAGGCGTCCTTGTCGATCCATGAGTTTCTTCATTTCCTCGGCCCGATTCGTGAGATCGATAGGGTCGATGGGAACCCGAGTACTCTTGTGGGCGATGGCGGAAACACGATCAAACGCGCTTGGATGATGTTGGCGGTTTGCGTTGTCCGTGGCTATTTCTGCCAAACGAATCAAAGATTCTTCTGCCAGGAGGTGTCTTTCCTCGTCTGTCATTGGAGGTCCAAATGCATTCTGAAAGAATTAAGACGTGAAGGAATTTATTAGTATTGCGAGAGGTTAGAAGACATGCTTGTCATCGATAGTTTTTACTTGAAAGTAAATGCAATAACGGCAGTTATGCAAGTAAACACAGAAGTTAGGTATTTTATTTCCTTGAGATGAAATTTTTGGTTACATCGGTTTTAGGATTTTAAAATGTATCTAGTACATTTTCTTAGGAAGGATATGAAAGTAGGAGAGAGAGAGAATGTATTTTTGTGGAATTGGTTACGAATTTAACAGATGTCTTCACTCCGTGCCGTCTGGTACTCCTTTGACGCTTCAATCTTCGGGAGTTGAATTATTATTTGAATTTTATATCCGAGGATAGTTGTTAGTTTAGTCAGTCACTTCAGCAAGTAGCAAGCATACGCGAGTTAGTGTATTTTATTTTGAGGGAAGTAGTTCGTTATATTTAAAAATCCTAAGTCTATGGTCAGTCCTTAAGATTTCTACCCAACCTCACACTTTAAAGCGATTTGAAGTTTATTATTTAAGTGATCTAATAAAAGAAAAATCTAATTTATTATTTGGTCCTATTAGTCTATGCCTGACATACAATATGAATGTCTGGCCCAGGTGTCTCTCGTTAGGTACACATAAATCGCATTAGGCAATTCATGTTACGGTCACGAGTCAGCTCTGATACCAACTGTAACAACCTGGTTTTTAGTCGACTTTAATTACTAAGGCGGAAATTAATTAAGTCTTAAACCAGCGTTATTAATTATACAAATAACCCCAAAATATTACATCATCGTTTAAGAGTTGAATAATACAACTCTAAATACGGTAGTTAAAAGAGTAGCGTTATATATTACATATCTCTCAGAAAACAATAAAGTAAAGCATAAAAGCGTCTCGTGGCCCCATCCAAAATCCAGCTCCTGGTCCACGAACGTCCTGCACAATAAACTATGGGGATGCTCATTGGCGACAAAGGACTAGCTATGCTCATACTTACCCTCGATTTCAATTACTTTGGTTTATTACTATCGCTTTATAACTATAATAGTATGATAAAACGATAAACATGCTTAAAAACATATAGCATGTAAAGACATATTAGTCATAATAAACATGCGATTTAAAACGATAAATCATATAGGCATGCTATTCAATTAGGAAAGCAGATAACAGGTAATAGCATAGCAATAGTGTCACAATATACAACAGGATTACAAAGCGATGTCAGATCGCATACAAACATATATAATGTATCATAATCATCATACGGACTGATTCATTTCGTAAAGTTGTGGTCTTTAATTTTCAAGATGGTACACACTGCTCTCATTTAGTCATACAACAAACAACACATACCGCTACGAGCCCCACCACCGAGTAGGCCTTTGTACTGATCGATTGCATCTCACTTCCATAGTGCAGGCTTACTCGACTCGTAAACCACGCCGAATACTATAATACTTGCATCTCATCCTCTAGTGTTCGAAATGATTCAACTTCGATACAATCTCGTCAAGTGATCTGTACATGTGGCAAGAACGAATGCTAGTGTCGCGCCCACTAAGAAAAGAACTAAACACGGCAAGGAGACTTGAACCGCTATAATCGGCATTAATCGCCACTTGCCCTGGTAACTTTAGCGAAATAGCGGAATAAAACCCTAGTCTAGTACATGTACACTAGTATCCAATTTAAGAATGGGCTATGCTAATCATAGAGCACCTTAACTCAGGATAAAACGACTATTTCCTAAAGCCTGAGACAAAAGCCTTGGCATATTCATTATCTTGTCCGGCAATGGCGACCGCCACAAGACTATCTTAACCCCACTTCACTCACGATTGACGTTCCCTTATCTGAGGCCCAAGCTTGACCTTTTATTTAAACATACTCATGATTTATTATTTATTTGATATTACATATCACATGTTTCTAGACTCTCCTAGTCTCATCGTCAAACGTTTAAGTATTTGTAGGTTTCATATGATCACATAACACGTTCGTTTATTATTTGAAGTGTTGTTAATTATTAACGTTTTCAAGTTTCTAAATTGAAACGTTTATTAGTATGTCCAATTTTATTTAAGTGTTTTCATACACTTTAAGTTATTTATTTATTCATTTTCAATTTTCTATACTTAGTAAAATTTTCAATTATTTTCAGTATTTCACTATTCACTTTTCACTATTCATAAATCACTATTCACTTGACACTATTCATTGGTCACTATTCATCGTATTTTATACGTATTTTTATACTTCGTATTCTATACGTATTTTTATACTTATACGTATTCCTATACTTGTACGTATTTTTATATTTATACGTATTCTTATACTTAAGATATTTTAAGTATAATACTAAACTTGTTTTTATTTCCTAAGTATAGATTTCTAGTTTTAAAGTCGTTAGGTTCGTTTTGTACTTAGGCGATTTTTGAAAATATTCTAAAGTCTAGTTTTAAAAACGTTAAGTTCGGTTTGTATCTAGTCATTTATGGAAATATCTAAAAATCATAGTTTCAAAAATGTTAAGTTCATTTTGTATAAAGTGATAATGATTTTCATTTTAAAATATTAGTTTTTAAAATGTTAAGTTCAATTTGTAAAAAGTGATAATGATATTCATTTTAAAAATAAGACTCAGTTAAATTTAGTCGTCTATTTATTTAAGTTAGTGATAGTATAGTGGATGATTCATTTATAGTCCGTATGTCCAAATTCAATAATCCAATAGCAAAGGTAGTATCACACGAATTAATTCATTTTTATAATGGTTACATATTTTTATCGGTTTACAATATTTCTTTTATAACTAAATCGATTTATGCTAAAATTCAATTCTAATTACTATTTAACTTTAGTGACTTAGTGATAATTTCATTTTGATCAAAATTGGTCCATTTTAATTAAGAATGTCGTGTGGTGTTGTATATATGTCAAAATTTATTTATTTCTTTTAATTTCTTAATTCTAACTTATTAACTAATAATTAAATTATATTAACAATAAACTAAAAAGTGATAAAACAATTTTTAGCCTAAAAATAAAGGGAATGCCGTGAGCAAGCATGTGGTGTTCCTAAAATTTCATTTTTCGATTTTATCGGTTTTTAGCTTAAAGTCTTTTTATTTTTATTATTCTAATTATACTAAGATTTATTTAATCTATAATGAAATTTACTAACAATTTCATTTATATTTATGAATAGTGTTTTTCAACACTTTAAAATTCTAACTTTTTATTCTAAATGATTTATAATGTTTAAGTTGATTTATAGTATAATACTAATAATATATAAAAACAATAACTAAACATAAACACAAAATAATAACAAACATAAACTAAATCAAAATCAAAATGAGTAAAAAGTATGAACATCAACATGAATATCATATGAACAAGTATGAAGATCAAAGTAAAGTTCAAGAACACCATTTTTGATTTTAATAACTTATAATTTATTTTCCTAAATTAATTCTTTTTATATGGTAGTATCCATTTTTACTAACTTATTCTAATATATTATTTACAAAAATTAAAAGTGAAAATTTATTAAAAAAAATGGGAAAAACCGTGAGTATGTATTATGTACATATAATTTTCATTTTTCGATTTTAATCACTTTAAACTCATTTTCAATATTTCACATAATTTTTATATATCACTACTACTTAATTAAAACATAACTAAACATAAAAATCACATGAAACATAATTAAAATGCTCAAAATTAATTTAGCTAAACATGATATCATTTTACTATAACATTACTAGTAAACTATATATTTAGTTATTATCATTATTTATTCAACACATAAACATACAAGCATATAAACATGATGTTTAACATATTTAACATAAAAATCATAATTATAAAATTAGAATAACAAAACAATTTAATTTACTAAAAAGATAATACAAGACATAGTTAGTCACCTCGGATTAATTATTGGTTGTCCGGATCGATTATGTTATCTAAATCTAGGTCTTCACCCTCAAACCCGTCTTCACCTTCAAATAAAACCCGTAAATATTAAGCTCCAAGTACCCACTAATTAGCTAAAATATACTAGAGATTATTAGAATAATATTAGTGTTTTTATTTAAGAGGTTTTGTAATAAAATGGAAGAAAATCAAAGGAGAAAATGAGAGAAGAGTGGCGGCCAAATGGGTAAGAAAATGGTGTGTTTTTGCCTTTGTGAATTAATGAAAACAAGTGGAAATGAATTAGGATGTGTATTGTGTAAGTTTTGAGTAATTAGAAATTAATGTTTAATGAATTTAGATGTGAAGATGGATGTGTAAGAGCATGCAAGCATGCTTGCTTGTGTAAGGGTAGAGGTGGCTAAAAGTGGCCAAGCATGCTCATGAGAGGCCTAAAGTGGCCGGCCTACATGAGCCCATGTTGGCTCGATTTTTCGTTTTCGGAATTTTCGATTTACGTGTACGCGGAAAGTCTTGAAATAAAATATATGATTCTAAAATAATGTTTTGAAATAAGATTGAAAATAAAAATGAAATTAAAACTCGAAGTGTGATTGAAATCAAAATTGGGTTTTGGCTCCTCGAATTTTGATTAAAAATTTACTAGTCCGAAATGTATACTTTTTTGGATGAAAGTTAATGATTTAAATAATTAGAATCAAACGTCAAAAAGTTTATCAGTTTTGAATAAGTGAGACTCATTATTTCGAGTTTTACTTACAGTGTTAGTTAAATCAAAAAGGAATAGTAATTTGATAATATTATAATATGTTTTGTTAGTTATGATCAAAATGATTAAGGCTTAACTAATCTTTGTTAGGTTTGGATTATGAGTAAGTAGGTTTGAAAAAGATTAGATGGTTAGATTACTTTAATGGTGCTCGGCATTTTGGGTCAACATTGACCTCGATTTGCGTGCCAAAATTTGCCGTTGAGAAATTTGTCGAGTATTCATCATTTGATTTATCGAGTTTGAAAATGTAGAAATTAGGTTCAAATTCAAAGTATATCAAAATGGTTTTAATTTAGGTGCGAGGAAGACTTGTAGTGTTTTGTTTTAGGGTTTTAAATGAGCGAGATTGCCTACTTATTGATTTACTATTTATAATTAGTTTAAATTAACACGGGGTGTTACAAGATAAGCCTCACATCCCCGATTATAACGTGATCCAAGCTCAAAGTCTATATCGTTTTCCACATCATTCAACACTTCCCACAACAATTAACCACAAACATAACATATCATACCATCTCATCCCAAATCAAATGTATATTACCACGTAGTTATCAAAATGTACCTTTAAAAGCTTACTATTCCCTCAATCTACTATTATCATACATACGCTCACTCGGAATCTATTCAAACGTTAATCCATCGTACCTACTGACCCTGAATTCTCTCATTCCATTAACAAATGTCTCCGCACTCAACACATTCACAAAACCATAAGATACACCCTTGTTACTCCTACATTATCTCTTAAAGCATAAATCCCTAAAGTTTTATCGTGCTCGCTATGACCTTTTAGCTTTACTCCATACCAATTATCACTTATCTGAATGACACTTCTTGGTTCCCACTAACCTAAGGTTGTCACACCCCACATATCAACATCATTAAGCCCCCAGAAATAGTCCCTATGCAGATACCATAACTTCCCTTTACCTCCACCCATCGTATATTAAGCTTTTAATCTCAATGGCTATAACTCACAAACAACATTAACTCATAACTATTAAGCCAACTTGTATTGCACTAGCTAGAAATCAAGAAGCTAAGAACCCTCGAAAACTACAACGACCAACCATGTGCATCGCCTAATAGACCATCCGTACTATTACTTATTTATCAACCCAAGTCCATCATCGTCTATGACTCTAGGATCCCCGGCAGTACGATAATATAGACATGGGAAGTACGCGAACACAATGATCCTGTCGCTTCCGCAATATAAGGTTAGTCCTATATTTTCCTACATACATCATGAAGAATTGATTATTAGGTAAATTTGACCACGTTACTAATTCACAAATTCTTATTTAAGATAGGTATATCCGTTTTAAATTAAGACGAGTCAAATATTATGAATAAGACAAAAGACAAGTGGACAGAAAATATATAATAGATTTGTTTTTTATGTGCAAGTGAGAGAGTACTTGCTTGACCCGTCTTAAGCTTAACACGGATAACCCGTTTTAAGTAAGACTTATTGTTACTGATTATGGTTATACTATAAACTAACACATAGTGGTTATATTATTTTTAACATGTAACAATGTGTTTGATAGGATCTAGTCGTATCACCTAATCAAAGATAACCCTATGGACTACTAACAATAGCTAACGGCAAGAATGGGTCGAATCCATAGAGAAACGTATACTCGCAGGTTTACTTAGAAGCTAGGCTATTCCTAAAGTAACAAACTTTGGGTGAAAAAATTGTAAAACTAGCTTAGTAAAAATAATAAAGAGGATTAACCAATGAGGAAAAACTAGGGTCTCGGGTTAACGTTCATTGTGACAATAATCCGGATTGTAGAACTTCTGGAAGAAATAGCAATCAATTAAAGTATGCAACGCGATTAGGGCATAAACATGTTCTGTCGAATCAATGTTACCTTAAGCAAACTTAGCGGGCTCTCGCATCGTACTAAATCGTCTCATCAATTACGCGTGGTCTAATACTGATTAGGCTTTCGATCTTAAATCAATATTACCCTAAGTTCAATTAAATCAAGGCGTCTCTAAATTCAATTGATAGTCAAACGCGTAGGAAGAAATCGCATATGCATAGGTTAATTAATCGCAACAATTAAAACATTACTACAGAAAAGACACAAATTCCCCTCAACCCCAGGTAGGGGATTAGCTACTCATAATTAGGGCTAATAACAAATTCAATATTAAATCACAAGAATTGAGAACAATAAACATGAATTACCGAATGATTAAGATGCTTGAAATTAATCCGTAGTACCGACGATTACAAAGTTCAATCGCAAATTCTAGCTTGAGTTTTTGAGTTTTTAGAGAAAAAATAAAGCTAAGTAATCTAAAGCAGTAAAACAATGATGAAAAGATAAAAGGTGTTTTTCCTAATTTTCGACCTAAAATAATACCTTCATTCTATTCTAATCCAAAATTAAATAAAACTAATAAAATATTCCAAAGCACGCCAGATTTGTATCTGATTAAACCCGGGTATTGTAGACATCAATGCATTTACCTCTCGTAACATTTGAACCCCGGTCGGCGCCCGTATCCATAGGCCAAATTAAAAGATCAAAATTCTCCGTGAAAAGTCAATAAATCACCCGGGCCGGCCGACCGGCCACCGGTCAGCATTGAGCGGTCGGCTCTCAAATTTAGGCCAGACTCCAAACTTCTTCCTTTCTTCCTTCCTTCCTTCCTTCCTTCCTTGGGCCTACTCTTCCCTCATTCATCAAATTGTTGGAATTATCGGTGTTCTCGGTACTCGGTCGGAATACCGACATGTAAGATTAACTTGGATAATGATAGAATCGCGTAACCGCTTTCCTTTGAGAGTATTTCGACCCTTACATTTGCCCCGGGTATCACGAAATCCCTTGCAGGATACGACGATCAATAAACCCTCTCCTTCTTGGCAAATAGAAGCGAGAGTATACGAATAGAGTTTGTGTTTGTTAAATTCAAAGTCTAGAAAATTCAGATTTTCTATTCATCATGTTCACCATGTATCATGACATATATTTATATATTCATGCATACATTGAATTTTAAGGAAATATAATACTTTTGTTTAAAACCATTTGAGACATGTCTTTTTGTAAAATACCCGCCAAAATACAAAATCCGAGAAAAAGCCCCAGGGCCTGTCGACCGACAGCCGGCCCTGAACCGGCGCCGAGACCAAACATTTTCGGTGGGAAAAAATTGAATAGAAGGGAAGAGGCTTTATACTAAAATTAAATAGCTGCAGACTGGAATCAAACCCATGACCTCGAGGTCACCAATCACAATTTTTACCAACTGTGATACTTTGCATTTATTGATAATTAAGTAACTTAAATTAATATATACAATTCCAGCAACTACTTAAAACACTTCATTCCTTCAATTCTTTTACCAGAATTACTTTTAATATATAATTTACACTTGTCTCAAAATCGTAAATTTGAACCATATTCTTATATAATTGTGTAAACCACACTTCGAACATAAATTATATCCGTTCAAATTTACTCGACTTTGACCAAATCCCGACTACACTTAAATGGAAATCTAGCGATTCACTTAAATCACCAACACAAATTTCGGCCCAACTTCTTTCGTTACGCTTCATTCCCGAGCTCGATCTTCGCCTTGGCTTTTGGGATTCCGTCATAAACTCCAATATAGCTCAAATACACGGAAAATGTATAAAATCCTGCAAAACACAGAAAAACACCAAAAGCGCTACTCTAGCGAAATGTGAGAACAAAATGGCCCCAAAGAGCGCATTTTGACAATAGAAAGCAGCTCGGGACGGGGGTAAAAACATATAAACATAACAACTATCAGTGTTATATATACAATGTGACCATACGACTGATGTTAAACCATTTGTGAATAAAATGTTCCTATTTTAAAATGCCTATTAAGAGTGGTCACACAATGTTAGATGCGACCACTTTGTCATTATATGTGATCATTTTATGACTTAATGTGATCATTTTAAAATTTCAAAAAGTAGTCGCATTAAGTATTAGAATGAATACTTCACGCATTAAAATGATCAAACACGCCATAATCAATTAAAATTGACCACATTATAACTGGTGAATAAAACATGAAAACAATAGTTACCTTCCAAATCATCAGTAACATCATTTTCATTGCAAGGTCTTGATAAATCTATTACTCATTTACTCCGCACTCGATGTTATTCAAGTCGATAACCATTTTGGGTTCTCTTTCCTTAAATGTGCATTTTTTCTTTCTATTTATAAAACAATTTGTAAAGAAGAACAAACTTTTTCAACTGCCTATTCCTTAGTCCTTACTGTGAGGTTTGTTGAGTTTGCATGTGATTGCTTAGGGAAACTCAATTAAACATAGCGAGAATAAAATATTCAATAACTATAGTTAATTATTAATTTGTATCAATTACTCCCTCCGTCTTTGTGATTTGTTTATGTTTCTTTACACACATTTATCGATGTGAACAGAGAGGTTGGAAAAAAAAACTAATAAAATAATATAAGTACAAAGGAGCTCCCGTTTGCTTAAAATTATCAAATGTACGTAATTGGTTAGGAGAGTAGGGATCCACCTCCCACATGAGTCAACCATAATCATTTATGGAAAGTGTAAACAAATGACCCGTACCCCCCAAAATGGAAAGTGTAAACAAATGATCGGGACGGAGAGAGTAACACACTTAGGGAATAAAATAAGCATTAATTGCATCACATCTGTTTTTAATCACAAATTCTAATAAAAGACCAAGGATCCGTCTTAAACTTTAAGACGGGTCGGGTATGACCCGTTTTTCCTCCTTTTTTTTTTTTTGAAAATTTTTCTCAAGACCCAATTTTTTTTTTTTTTTAAAAAAACTTTTGTCGAAAATCGTATTTATACGGTATTTGAAAATGGTAACAAAGTAGACCAAAATGGTAATATATTATATTATATTTGTAACATATTATGAAACATAGAGAATAAAAAATTGTCATAACATTTGTTTAATATGTTACCAAAATAGGTTAATATTAAATGATAAAACATTAACTTTAATGTAACATATTTGTTTATTGCATTTTCATACTGGTAAACTTGATAACAATTCATTAATAAATGATAACATAATATATTATGATCCAAACATAATTAATTTATATTTGTAATATGTATTATGTTTTTATGTCTGAGAATATGTCACCAATATAATATATTATGTTATCATTTTTATCAATATTGTTACCATTTAATTTTTTTTTGTGTTTTTCGCTTACTGAGTTAAGTTAAAAAAAATATAAAAAATAAAAAATTGAGTCTTAAAAAAAAATTCGAAAAAAAAAGCTTAATGAGCCAAAACGGGTCATATTTGACCCGTCTTAACCTTAAGACGGATAGATCCATTTTAAGGGAGACTAATTGGTTTTAATTTGGGCAAGTGGATTAAATTAGACTTGTCTAACACTATGCCTAGTTTTAGACGAATGCGGATTCTCTGTCCCATTCTTGTGTCCCACTTGGTGTCCCATTACCACATAGAGTAATAAATCTCTCTTTTAAATAATTATTTATTTAATAATCTTTTATAATTATGAGGTTTATTACCGTATGTGGTAATGAGACACCAAGTGAGACACAAAAATGGGACAGATGATCCGCTTAGACGGTCTTTTTTTAGAGTAATTGAATTGAGTAATTATGATTTTTATTACTCTATATAATTTTATCTTCCAAAGTGATATGACCACTATCTCATTTTACCATCGAGGATTAAAGCCTATTGTTACTAGACCTGACAAAATTGATCTGACCCGAAAAATATGACCCAAACCCAATCTGACACCCGAAGTCAATATCCGAATTAACCCAAAAATTCAAATTGACCCGACCAACTATAACGCGACACAAATGTTTATTGATTATTATTTATGAATAACTCGATATCATGTGACCGTAAATGACCCGACCCAAAATAATTCGATCCAAACTTACTCGATGTGAATCCAACTCGTTTGCCAGATCTTATTCATTACTACCTTAGTATTGTTGTTGCCCCCGAAACAACGGTGGGGCGAGCCAACAATCCAAATAAGTTTCGTTTCCAGGTAATTAAACACAAATTCTTGTTTGCAACCACTAAACCCGTTTTAAGCTTAAAACGGGTCGGGTCACCGGATCTCGCCTAACAACTTTTGTCTTGAACCCATTTTAATTTTTTTTTTTTTTTTAATTTTTTTTTGGAAATTTTTTTGATGAACTAAAATTTATTTTTAAAAACTTTTGTCGGAAATCGTGATTATAGGGTTATTGAAAATGGTAACAAAGTAATGTAAAATGGTAACATATTATATTGTATTTGTAACATACTCCCTCCATTCAATTCCATTGACAACATGATGTCAATGCACAAATGTTAAGAAATTGATGATGTCATTGTAATTAAGCAAACAAGTGGCTATAAATCAAGAATTTCAGCTAAAATAAATATCATTATCAAGTTGTTTAAAAAATCTCAGCTAAGCCCACAAGTTGCTGAAAATTTGAAATATTTAACATTTCCCTCCAAAGTCACTTGTTTTCAGTTTTTCCCACCAAATTCAAATCTGATGCCTTATTATCTGATGACCCTACTTATAAATATCCCCTCAAACTCACCATCACTGTTTTCATAAACCTCCAAACAGAAAAATAAAATAAAAACACTTCTTCCTAAACAGCAAAAAAAACACAGCCAAGTCGGTTACAAGTCCATAAAAAGTCCGTTACAAGTTTGTTACAGTCCATTAAAGTCCTTTACAGTCAGTCCATTAAATTTACAGCAACAAAACAAAGACAAAATGAATGCCAACACAAGTCGGAGGTGTTTGACAGATTCGCAAAGGTTCGATATTGCTACGTTTTTGCTGGAAAAATTCAAGGACGGAGAACTCCAACGCGGGGCGGTGAATGAAGCGGCTGCAAAATGGAACGTCTATCGTACAACCGTCACTGAAATCTGGAAAAGAGCGAAAGAAAGTCAGTTGGCCGGAAGTTTGAATGTGAAAAGCAAAAGGTACGGCAACACTAATAGAAAACGTATTTTGCCGGATATCGAGTTCATTAAGTCATTCAAGTACTCAGAAAGAAGCACCATCGAACGCATTTCAAAGAAAACAAAAGTGTCAACGGGAACGGTACATTCGTGGGTCGTTAACGGTTTATTAAAACCTCACTCAATTGCGCTACATCCAGTTTTGACATATTTAAACAAGGTCAATAGAATCAAGTATTGCCTCAATGCAATTGAGGTCGAGCAAACTGTAGACCAGCAAAACATGTCAGCCCCAAAACTGAAATTCAAAGAAATGGAGAATACTATACATATAGATGAAAAGTGGTTCTACCTTTCAAGAGTTAACCAACGATATTACTTGGTGGATGGTGAGGAGCCGCCTTACCGGACATGTAATTCAAAGCGGTACATGACAAAAGTCATGTTCATGTGTGCGGTTAGTAGGCCAATCTACGGGGATGGGGGTGAGTTATTATTTGATGGGAAAATTGGTATTTTCCCGTTCATAAAGGAACAACCAGCTCAAAGGCGAAGCAAAAATAGAGCAGCGGGTATACCTGTCAAACGGGTCGGGCGGGCGGGTTTCGGGTTCGGGTAACTATTATACGGGTAACATATGGGTCGGGTGTATTTCGGGTTCGGGTAGTATACAGGTCGGGTGTATACGGGTTCCAGGTCGGGTTAGGGTCAAAATACGGGTTAATCAACGTCTTTTTATCCTTTTTTTTTTCTTTTTTTTTTTGTATAACGGATTAATTTTCAGTAAAAAAAACTACTATCTTCCTTTATAGTCAAACTTTACCTTATGCCAAAACACAAATATTAAGATTAGTGGAAGTTGTCCCTTGTAACTGTACTTCGTTAATCATTACTGACAAGTGAGTGAAATACTAATGTGAAGACTTTGGGTGGTACTGATACGTTTTCACTATTTTCCTCCCAAATTTAGAATGTAGAAGCACTTATCTTCTCCCCAAATTTATTCCTTGATTTTACATCCCACCAAATCAAAAAATTTAAACTTTTTAGTTTCCCTCCAAATGCACTATTTACACTTTTAGAGTGCTTTAACAAAAAAAAATAATAATAAAAAAAATAATAAATATGGTGCCTCCAAAAAAAAACCAACTCTAATTGATATATTATTGAAGAATTTTTTTTTTTTAATTATAAGTTCCAAAACTAAAAACTTTAAAATAAGTTTATAGATGCGTGTGTAGTTTCCTAGTTGTGTATTCAAATTTAAAATATTCCCTCGAACTACCGACTTAAAAATATATTTCTTTTTCTCATTTTTCTCATTTATTCTTCACATATATTTTGTTTCAAAATTTAATAATAATGATTCAGATGCCTCAAATTCATAATGTCAAATGTATGTAACGAACAAACACTATTAAAATGATTGATTTTATAATTATTGAATAATAAAGATTATTATTTAAGTGAAAATTTTCAATTATGAAAAATTTATTAGGTGTGAAATGTTTGAAATTAGTGTGTAGTAGAAATTTTACATGTAAATTGAAACTGATAAAGAATTTTATATATAGGAACGTAAATGTTTTTACTCAACGGGTTAACCCGCTACGGGTCGGGTTTTGACCCATTGTTTTCGGGTCATTTCGGGTTCGGGTAGATTTTGGGTTCGGGTCGAAAAAGGCAGGTTTATTTCGGGTCATTTACAGGTCGGTTTCGGGCGGTTTATCGGGTCGGGTCAGAATTTGACAGCTCTAGCAGCGGGTACTATGGAAACTAAAGCTATTGATTCTGTCACAAAAGATGTTACCAGAAAAATGATAATTGAGCAAATTATTCCAGCCATCAAAGCAAAGTGGCCTTCAACAAGTAGCAAACATATCTATATTCAACAAGATAATGCAAGACCCCACTTCTCAAACAATGACCCCGATTTCAGAAAAGCGGCAACAGAAGATGGGTTTAATATCGAGCTAGTATTTCAACCCCCAAATTCCCCCGATTTAAACACAAACGATTCAATCTTTACAATCTGAAATCGTTGCAAGCAATGTGGATGAATTAGTAGCAGCGGTTGAAAAAACATTTCTGGATTATTGTCCATTCAAATTGAACAAGATATTTTTGACTTTACAATCGGTTATGATCGAAATTCTAAAGGTCAATGGTCACAACACCTTCTCCATCCCACACATGAGCAAAAACCGTCTACAAGCACAAGGTGAACTACCAAAAAACCTTAACGTGGATGAAGCTCTAGTCAAAGGTTGCATTGAAATGCTAATTGAAATGGGAGAAACTAATGGCATAGAAAAGATTATGGAAGACTTAGGTTATGAATATATTTAATTGAATTATGTAATTGTAATAGTAGTAAGTTTATGTTTATCGGTTTTACTAGTTGAGTTTACAAATTAAACATGTCTACATTTTCGTTGAGACAAGTTTAAGGTGTAAACACAACATAAATCAATGCACCATTTTGTAAGACGACATAATGTACGAATGTTATTAAATGTGTTAACGTGGATGAACTTTTGCATTAATTCTCATACCAATTTGGAATTATATCATCGAATTAATTAAGCCAATAACATCACCAACAAAGTAGACCAATATGGTTGCTTCAGTTAGACGTGTCTCAAATATTAGGCTAAATGTGGCAACGTAAATGAACGTCACCGACACAATCCTATACGAGTGCATCTCACTGAGCCATCACATTATTTGGCTACTTTTGGCGACATTTTGACTATGTTAACATTAAAAACCTCATTTTCACAAACATACCAATATGGTTGCATCAATTGAGCCGTCACTTTATTGGTTTAATACGGAGTATTCACCAATACGGTTGTATCAATTGAGCTGTCACTCTATCGGTTATATTTGGAAACAAGTTTGATGTTTATAAAAAAATTACGGACTCTTTGCTATTTCTAACCAACATTTTAATCACAACTCATCTCAAACCATTAAGGTTTACTATCATCGATATGTTGTGATCACAACAACCATAAAATCAAACCAACAACAACCATAACAGACGAGGCAGAAATCCCAACTGATCAAATCAAAATCTGACGATAACAAAGCAAAACATCAGACCAGCAGCAACAACCATAACCTCAAAATCAGACAACCATATCAAAACCCAAAAACGGCCACCATAACCAACATATCAGTCCACAAATTCAACGATAACAAACTGGAACATGAGACTACAGCAGCAACCATAACCCCAAAATCAGACCACCATATGACAGAAATATTCACACGAAATATGACAGAAATATTCACACAAAATACATGGAATTACTGTAATACCTCCAAACAACAATAAATTTTCACCCAAAATTCCTCATACAATACATATACAACTATAACAACATGAGATCCACACATATGAACATTAAGTAAAGGCTAAAACAACATCAAAAGCAACAAATCAGTAAAAAAATCAGACAATAGCAAACATGAGACAACAGCAACGATGTCAAACAATATCAGTAAAAAAATAAAAGGAATAGACAACATCAAAAGCAACAAATCAGTAAACAACTCACAGATCTATACTAATGAACTTTGACAATCAGTAAAATAACAACAATAACAGTTCTACGAAAATAAACATGAAACAATATCAAATTAGAGTAAACTACTCACAGATCTATACTAATGAACTTTGAAAATCAGTAAAATAACAACAACAATAACAGTTCTACGAAAATAAACATGAAACAATATCAAATTAGAGTAAACTACTCACAGATCTATACTAATGAACTTTGAAAATCAGTAAAATAACAACAACGATAACAGTTCTACGAAAATAAAACATCAAAAAGTTGACAAATAAACAACATACGGAGTATAAAACGAAATGAACATGATCAACAACAAATAAAAATAAGAAAACTAACAAAGTTTAGCGAAAACTCCCTTTCGTTTCATGCCAATGTCGTCGAAATTGAGGCCAGAACCCACACAAAAACTCGAAAATAAACTGATTTTCCTCAAGATCATAATCCACGAAATCAGGCCCTCTCTCAAACTTCTCTTCAACCACGACGTCTTCCACCACCACCTCAGGAACCGTCTCCTCTATAACCGTGTCCTCTGTAAGTGTCTCCTCCACAACCGCTTGTTGTTCCTCCGAGTCGGGAATGACATATTGTCCATCAATAATGGTGTAGAACTCTTGATCAGGGGTATCAGGGACGAATTCGCATCTCTCATCAACGGAATTCATGTGATGAAAGTCGAAATCAATTGATGTGAAGAGATTATTTGTGAGTATTGGAAAAAAAAAAGACGAAAATAAATCGCCTCAGATGCGCCGCAAGAGAGAGAGAGAGAGGATGAGACCAATTTTTTTAGGGTTTCAGAGAGAGAGTGTGAGGAGAGTAAATGGAAGGAGTATCTGGAACATTCAATAGGGTAGGTGAGAGTGGATCAATGAAGTTGGGTGAGAGTATACTTGGGCCAACGACATTTTAGCTTGCCAATAAATTGGTAAGCTGTATGTTTGGGCTAATTTTTTGGGTTGTTAGGTGAGGGAGTGTAATTTTATTTTGACTAATGAAAAATAATTAGTGTTAAGTTAGAGTAGTAATAAGGGGTCATTAGTATATTAAATAGGCCAAATATAGTAATGTTGTGAATGGAGTTGAATGGACCAAAAAGGAAAGTGTTGTGAATGGAGTTGAATGGAGGGAGTATTACAAAACATAGAAAATAAAAAATTGTCATAACATTTGTTTAATATGTTACCATAATATGTTACCAAAATAGGTTAATTATGTTTTAATTTTTTGAGAATATGTCACCAATATAATATAGTATGTTACCATTTTTATCAATATTGTTACCATTTAAAATTTGTGTTTTATTCGTTATTTGAGTTAAGTTTTCTTTTTAAAAAAAAATGTTTTAAAAATATTCGAAAAAAAAGGGCAAAATAAGTCATATTTGACCCGTTTCTAGCTTAAAACGGGTTGACCCGTTTTAAGAGAGACTTACATTGTGCAGTTATTCGTCGTCATACAAAATTACTAGACTTACTCTAGAATTGACTTTATCCGCCATACAAAATAGACCCGCGTTTGTGTTTGACTCTATTCAATCAAGTGTCCACTCTCCTGATGCAGTCACAGCTGAATAAGATCCACATTTCCACACTTCATTCATCCACCAAAAACCCGCAATGATGTATCGAATCCGGACACTTATTCTCCTCTGCATCATAGCTTCCTCCTCCTACTGTCTAACAGTCGAGTCGTCAAAGTGCACGAAAGGGTGCCACCTGGCACTAGGCTCATACTACGTATGGCCGAATTCAAACATTACATTCATGGCTCAAGTGCTTAATTGTACGACGGACGACGTCCTCGCCTACAACCCTTCTGTGCCCGACAAGGACAGGGTCCAGTCAGGCACACGGGTGAACATCCCTTACGCCTGCGACTGCATCAATGGCACCTTCCTTGGACAAGTCTTCACCTACACAGCCGTCAAGGGCGACACTTACAACATGATTGCGCATTTTTACTACGCTAATCTTACTACTGTTGACTTGTTGCAGAAGTTCAACAGTTTTAGCTCTGATATGATTCCCTTAGGTGCTCATGTTAATGTGCCTGTTAATTGCTCTTGTGGTGATGCTGATGTTAATAAGAAGTATGGGTTGTTCTTGACTTACCCACTTCGGACCGATGAAAATTTGACCTTTATTACTCAGATGACCAACTCAACACCTAGTTTGCTGCAGATGTATAACCCTACTGTTAATATTAAATCTGGAACTGGGATTCTATTCATTCCTGCTAAAGGTATCATCTTCAATTGAGTGTTTGTGTTTTTTTTTTTTTTGTTTTTTTACAATTTCAAGTTTTCTGTTGTGTGTTGGAATCAATTGCTTGATTTAATCTGGGAAGTTGTTGGTTTTGAGTATTGTTGAGCAAGATTTGGTCTTGTGGTTGTGAGTTACATCCCTGGGTTTTCGTTATTTGTTTACCTTTATTTTGGGAATGGGGTGAATAAAGTGTTTTCTTCGAGCGGAATCAATGATAGATATACACCAATTCTGAAAATAGAAAGGTACAATAAATTACTGAAACAAGGAAGTATTCCGTACTTGTAGGTGCATCAATGATCAATAACTGTCGTGTGGTATTCATAATTATAGTAATCATACCATGATCTCATAGTTTAGCTTGTCGATTTAAGCTGTGCTGAATATGTAGCGGGATTAAAACTCATGACGGTAGATTCTACTTGGTAAAAGTTTCAATTTTTGTTTGCTATAAGATGTCCAATTGAAGGGTATAATTGAATTAATCGACGGAAATAGGAATGCATTCATATATGGAACTCAATCTCAAAGTGATAGAACATCTCAAAATGTACAAGTGCAATATTCATATTTTTCTAGGCTTTTGATTGTCAAACAGCATATCTGTTAGGAAAACCAAGTTAGCAATACCGTAAATATACAATTGTCATCATCGAAACATAAACTAATAGCTATTTGTGTTAGACTGTAAAACTAATCATGAGACTCTAACCATTAGCTTAATCTTTTGGTTGAGTTTTTTTCTTGGATATGTGATCACATAGAGCATTAATTTGCACTTTCTGAAGATAGATGCTAAAACGTTAGATGGCCTCCCTATTTAAAGCAATTGTTACTTGCACTCATGCTACCTGTCCTTTCCGGGAGAATTTTTGCTCTCGAGTGCGATTATTAGTGAAGATTAGGAAAGAAGCAATAGAAAAACACAAAAGCATTTGTCATGTTGTTACGTATATGAGTTGAGGCGAGTCTTATGTTTTCTTTGCTTTTCCTCTAATTTTGTTTCCTCAAATTCAATCGGAGGACAACCGTAAAAACACGAGCCTTCACATGAGTTCAGCTTGAGTCCCTTTTGGGCAGAGGCTACAAAACGCTGCAATTGAGATACCATATGATGTATCCTGCTGTCAACTTATAAGAATCGTAAACAAGTATCAGTTGCTATTCTGGAAAGATGTTTATTTTAGTAAATGATCGAAATGATGGAATGTCTTTTTCTAGTGCTCTATGCCTCCGTTACCTGTTCACTACCTTCATATTCTGTATTTTTTTTCCTTTTCATTTGAATCTGAAGTGCTTGTTATTTAGTGTGAATTGTTGAGTAAACTTTAACTATTTTGTTTCTCTTCGACCTTGGTAACTAGAATCACCACCAATTTGTAAGTTAAAAATTTGCATTGTTTTATGAATTTCAGCAAATGTAATCAGTTGTATTACTTGATATGATAAGTTTGCTTGGCTAGACAATGAACTTCTGAGATTTTGCCCTAATGATTTTGACTTTATGAATGCAGATAAGAATGGAGAATATCCTGCTTTCGCATTAAGGTACGAGATAAAGGCATTAACGGTTAAGATCCTATTTAGAATACCCGTCCCCATGAGAACCATTGTAATATGTACTCCGTACCCTTAATTATATTTTGAGATGTACCATAGAATATTTTTAATTGTATCCGATGTACATTTCTACGTCAAATCTTACAGTTTTAGACTTTTACGTATATTTCAAAACATTAAGAAAATTTCTTCGGTACATTTCGAGAAATTAACAAAACTCGAGCTACATTTCAAGATGGTGTTAGGTACTTTTTTTTGAACATGTTCAATTACATTTCAAAAATAGTTGTGGTTCTTATAGGAAGATGGGTTTTCATATGATCTTATTGTGGACTTTGTTTCTTAAGATGTTTTTAGCGATTCATCATTTAGAAACTTGTGTGTTTATATGGTGCTTTTATCATAGGTAAATTACCCTTCATACACTTTTACCAAGCTCTTTGTGAGTTGCTGATATTATTAGTTTGTGGTAATTAGCCTTAGCAATAAACTAGTGTTTTAAGTACGTTTATGAATAGTTTAGAATGAAGGAATTCCAAAACGCCCAAGGCAAAAATTCACCGAAGACGTGGATGTATCGTGGACTAGGACATATACCTGGTGAACTATTCAATGAGGATATTCATATTAACTTTGAGTCACCTATATTGCTAGGTCCTATGGGAAAATGTTAATGGCTGAAACGCCATGGCTCTCTAAGGTCCTAGGGCGCCAAGCATTGCGCTCAACTGTGCAAATTCCATATTTTTTTTTTCCCTCCAAAACTCTTATATCGACTTTTCCTGTCTACCTCATTATCCCTATCTTACATGTTACCCTTCTTTGTTATTCAAACAAGGTATTTTCCACAATATTTTATAATTTGATAGTACAAACTTACTTGCAAAAACGGTTCCCCTCTGTGCATGAGACACCTACCTTCACTTTGCGCTTTGTGCCTCTTTGCCTTTTAATTTCTGTAGCTAAATTTAGAAAATGAAAACAATGCAGTAGCTTGAATTATATGGAAATTTCCTGGAAGTAAACACGATAATACTTATTGTTCACTTTGTTTTGAAATATTTGGTTAACCTTTTTTTTGTTTCATCTCTTGCAGCACAGGTACTCCGGCTCCCTATTGTTGACTTATCATCGAATGGTCTTATTGATGTTGGAAATCAAAACCAGTAAGGTCATCAGGTGATTACTTGTGGCTTTACTGTTTAGTCAAATAAACACTTACGCTTTATAAAAGCAGGACTTTCTGGTGGAGCCATAGCTGGTATAACGGTGGCAGTATTAGCTGTCTTGATAATGCTGGCTGCAGTATATTTAATTCTACGTAGAAGAAAGAAACAAAAGAAATCTTCAATACTTCTTGACTCGCATGGGGAACAGTCAAAACGGACCGGTAATTGTTGCCCTTCATCTTTTTCAGATTACTTGTATTCCTCAGCCTAGATAATGAGACTTAGAGAGCATTCCTGCCGGCTATTATGCCGTGAGATTTTAATTGACCGTTCTTTGAAATTAATCTCGCTAGAGCCAATATGTTCACTTAATTTGAGCCTGGAAATGGTCCCATGGTTTTATAAAAGTTGAGTGTGCTCCAGTTCTTCATCCTCTGATCATTTTTGGCTGACTTCTTCAATGACGCAGCTCATGGAAGTTCCCGTACAACTACAAGTGCTACGGGAACCATTGGAGTAACTGTAAACAAATCAGTGGAATTCTCATATGAAGAACTTGCACAAGCAACCGATAACTTCAGCTTAGCTAACAAGATTGGTTCAGGCGGTTTTGGTGATGTTTTCTATGCTGAGCTTAGAGGAGAGGTTTGCATATTACTTAAGTTACTTTGTTGCTTTATCTGTACATACGTATTGTTGTGAGTATAAAACCGGTCACAAGACTGTACTCATCTATCTAACCTTTTGGTTTAATTGGTTTTTTTGACATGGTATCATACTAGGGATGTGGTTGGGGCGGGACGGGGGTGGATATAGGTTCCCCCACACCCATACCCACCAAGGAAACCTCTACCCATACCCGCCCCACCACCCATGGCGGGTACAAGTTTCCAAACCCGTACCCGCCCTAGTACCCATGGCAGGTATACGATACAGATTATAGTAACTTTGATTTTCAATATAAAATTAATTTAAAATACCTTTGATTATGACCATAATTTAAAGATTATAGTAACTTTTCATTAATTAAAGTTAGAAAACATTATAAGATTATTATTTTGTGATAAAAAATAACGTTTAGAAGAAGCGGGTAGGCGGATACTATGTATAAGACTTATGTGAGTATGTAAGATCCACCTCCGTCCCACTACACATGGCAGGTACAATTTTGATATCCATACCGGCCCCACCACCTGCCAAACCTATACCTATCCTCATCCCGACTGGGGCGGGTGCGAGGCGGTACCCACTTGTACCCCCCATTGACATCCCTAAATATCAGAGGTAGTATGACCAAGAGTTCATGGGGTTAAATCTCATCACCCCTTCTCTTTAACCCTAAATTGCTAGCACCATGTATGGGATGCTTGCATTGGGTCCACACTTCCAGTCAAAGGGCATTCGTGTGAGGGAGCGTGTTTTAGTATAAAACCAATCATGATACTCCAACCATTGTCGTAAACTTTGGGTGGAGTTGGTTTCTTGACACTTTGGTACAACAACAATAGTGAAAAAAAACGCAACAAAGTTTTAGTTCCAAAATAATGTGAGGTTTGGCTAATGTAAATTATATGAGCTTGTCATTGAGAGGTGAAACTATGAAAAATAAAAAGTGAAGCAAGAGAAAATGCTTGTCAAAATTAAATAAATTGTGAATGGAAAAATTCAACTATTATGACGTAGAGTTGATTAGATATTCGAACGAGTTCATCTGATATAATAATGTAGGTAGGTCCTATCCTGGAAGAATAACAGAATCAATCAAGTTTTTTAATCTTTTTGAAGAAAAGTAAAATTATATCAGCGCATTGAACAAGGGAAAATGAAAATAAAATAATCAATGAACAAGTTGAGAAATGGTTTAATTTATTGGGGAGAAAGTAAGTCTAAAATTGCAATAGGATGATTACTTATAGGCTCAAGTGGTTCACCTTTATGAGACGAATGCCAAGGATCCTCGAAACAATTACTCCTTCAATTCCACTCTTTTCTTTTCCTTACTTAAAAGAATATTCCACTATTTCTTCCCATTTGCAAAATTTCTATTTAGCCACTGTGAAATCCAACTGGAGTGTGATGATGAACCATGCTCTTGCTAAATGTTTGTGTTAAAGAGACTTTTATCCTTCAAGTTAATAAGATGGAAGCCCATTCATCGACAGGATTTGAGTTACATTTTCCAGCTCTTGTTATCATGCAGGCCAGTGGACGCTTCTAAACCTTTGACGTTAAAAACATTTTCCCTATAAATAAGCAGCCTTTCCAGCATTTTCGTCCTTATTTACTTTCTCAAATAGATACGGAGAACGAGTTTTAGAAGCTTAAAAATGTCGTCCTGAAAAGTACACAATCAGGCCTATAAGGAAAACCTGAAGACGTAACTTATCTTTGATTTGTTTTGTTTGAAGATAGGCTTAAATAGTCATAAGCCCTGATTTTTCCTTGCCAGAAAAATACGTGGTTCTTTTTCATAATCTTGTTTGTATTATAACACCGTGTTCAGGGAAGATTTGTTACACAACTGGAATGTTCACGCTGAGTTGCTGATATAATTACTAATACTCGTATCTTTTTCTTCCTTATTATATATTTTGACATGCTTAACTTCTTCTGAGACCAAGGCGTAGTTGCTATTCTTTTGATCATGGCTGTTTACGGTTTAAATTATTTTCCTGTAAAGAAAGCAGCTGTCAAGAAAATGGACATGCAAGCTTCGAAAGAATTTCTTGCTGAGCTGAATGTCTTGACCCGTGTTCATCACTTGAACCTGGTATTGTTCCTGATTTCTTTTGGTTATGTTTGTTATTATAATAGTTGAGTTTATTAGCCATTTTTACAATATCCAAGAGCCTGGATGTAACATTTTCATACAATTCTGTGAACCCGACCTCACTTTTCATTTTTTGACAAACTGCTTTTGAGCTGTTGATACATATACTGTTTGCCACCTTACACAGAAGGTGGTATTCATTTCAATGAAATAACTGCCTTCGAGTGAACTAAGAAATACTTGGAAGTTTGAATAGTGGTTGTAGAATCCACCTGACTTGGGTTTCATTTCCTTGTGAGCTATCGAGGTGAAGCATTCTTCATAAACGATTTGATTTCATTGATTGCAGGTACGCCTGATTGGATATTGCGTCGAAGAGTGTCTCTTCCTCGTATATGAATTTATAGAGAATGGCAATTTAACTCAACATCTGCGTGGTTCTGGTGTGATTTTATTCTTATTAAGCCTTTGTGTTAAATCTCTTTGCATAGTCTCGAAACTACGAGCTACTTATTATAAATTCTTCCGTTAATTCAGCAAAAGACCCTCTACCGTGGGCAAATAGAGTGCAAATTGCTCTTGATTCAGCAAGAGGCCTCGAGTACATTCATGAGCACACAGTACCTGTTTACATTCACCGTGACATTAAATCTGCCAATATACTGATTGACAAAAACCTCCATGCAAAGGTATGATTTTATTAATTTTTTCCGTCAATTCTGCTGTGTGAACCTCGTAAACTTTACTGCTTACTTTGTCATATTGGCAGGTGGCAGATTTTGGATTAACAAAGCTTACAGAAGTTGGAATTCATTCAGCTCCTACGCGTCTTGTGGGCACTTTTGGATATATGCCTCCAGAGTAAGAAACTTCTCCGATATTTGTCTGATAGAATAATAAGAAACTTCTCCTATGACATGAATGATTTGTGCTTCTGATGTTAAAGTAAATGATGCAAATTTCGACTCAAATTTTGATATGGTCATCCAAAAGTAACTTTTCCGTGCTCTCAACACAAGATTAAGCTGCGTAAATTCAAGCTCTCTCACCTTGCCGAAATTGGTAGTCTTTGTCACAATTTGGTGTATATGACTGTACAAGCAGCCGCTAATGATTGATTGCTGAACGTCAAATGCTGCCGTCACACACATGCATTTTTAGTTGCTTCCAATTCGGATATGATTTGTTTAGCTGCTGACCCCTTTCGTTTATACATGTCATTAGCGATTAGAATCTAGCAGTATGAATACGATGTATTAATTTGGTAATAATATTAACATTATTAGATCTCATGAATTCATGATTATAATTATCTTAAAACTATCCAAAATCTCAGGATTGATCGTGCTCACTGAAGTTCAATTAAAAGTCGTAACCATCTCTTATTTTATTTTCATACAGGTACGCCCAGTACGGTGAAGTTACTCCTAAAGTAGATGTATATGCATTTGGGGTCGTTCTGTACGAGCTCATCTCAGCTAAGGCAGCTGTAGTGAAGGAAACCGCATCAGTAGCCGATTCGAAGGGCCTTGTCGGTCTGGTAAATAGTTTTATCACCCCTGAAATAGGAAAACAGAAATTTCTATGTCTATACATAGTCGCGGCTCACCAAAGTTCTTTGCATTCATCAATTTTCCCTAGTGATTACCTCATTAGTCATTACCCTTTCTCCTACTTCTGTAATTTCTTCACCAAAGTTGGCATTTTATACTTGTTTAGTAAGTTTATTTTTATTTGCCTCCATGAAAAGATTTGGTTGACAAATGATCGCCAATTTTTGTTTTATGCAGTTTGAGGCTGTTCTTAATCAGCACAATCCGACTGAAATTCAGAAGCTAGTCGACCCAAGGCTTGGAACTGATTACCCATTAAACTCTGTTTACAAGGTGAGTACAATTTAGTACTTCGGCCATTTTGCGACATTACCTTTTAGTGAAATTTTGTTAATTGATTCTTTAAATTATTGTTTTGCCTCACTTCACCCGAATTCAGTCTGCTGTGAAAATGGTCAATATTCTGGTATTGACCATTGGAGTCGACATGCGATCCCATCATTTTCCTTATCCCCTCGTCTTTTAATAATCAGCCATTCCCTTTTCTTTTCCTAGTTTCATCTTTGCTAGACTTTGCTCATATACATTCCCCCGAAACATCTTAAATTGTATGTCACCATGTTAATAATACACCGAAGTCGGGTATTGTCCAACGTGGTAACAAAATGACTATTTGGTGGGTTCAATCACATCATCAACACCGAATGTCGCATAAAATTAACTCTAATAATATCACCTATGTTAACAATACATTCTTAGCGTAGAGTGATAGAAGCAATGTAGGTTTAGTGTGTTTAATTTAGTATGAAGGTGTAAAATGACGGCGTTTGTTGCAGATGGCGCAACTTGCATACGCATGTACCCAAGAAAACCCACACTTACGACCTAGCATGAGATCTGTGGTTGTTGCTTTGATGACTATGTCGTCCACGACTGCTGAGTGGGACGTTGGCGCCTTTTATGAGGACCAAGGTCTAGTAAATCAAGTCTCGGGAAGGTAGAAGTGCGCCCACCGATTCTTTTTACCATTACTTAATTAGTTATTATAAAGTATGTGTTCCATGTATGAAGTTTTCTGAACGTGGGAAAAAGGCGTGTAAAAATGGAGAGTTGACGACAAAATCTAGTGAAAGTTATACACCATCTTTGTTTGTTGATATGAGGGTACTTGATTGTTGTATGCATGCCTTGGTTACTGGTTCACTTGTAATGTTTTAGGTATATATATGTATTTTCATACTGGTTCACTTGTAATGGTTTGGGTATATATATGTATGTAAATGAAAATTGAATACTCCCTCTGTCTCAGTCATTTGTTTACAGTTTAACTTTTTTTCCCTCACAAAAAAGTCAAACTGTAAACAATTCACTGAAACGAATGGAGTACATCATTCTTTTAAGAGAGGACCGAGTAAGTCTCGAATAATAACGTAAGACTACGTGATTGCTGTATATGTCTTATTACGAGTTGGAATTCATTGCCGTCTTCATTTGACCGCATTGTTTTTGCATTTTATGTTTGAGCCCTTCAATGATATCACTAGATAGATTTTGAGGGGATCCATTAATTCGATTGAACATGATAGAGGAATTACCCTTCCGTTGTTAACAATTAACATATATTCGCTGAACCTCGTAATGTTCGACTTGCATTGTGTACGGACGGATTTGCACTAGTACAGTTCGGTAAATCTTATCCATGTTGGTTAGTATTGGTCACATTGTACAGCCTATCACCTTGGTTGCCACTGGAAAAAAAACTATTCATTTTCTTGGCTTTAATTATTCATAATCCCAAAAATCATTTAGATGTTTATATGCAACCATTAGATGGAAGAGTTGAATCAATTGTGGGAAGTTGGTATGCAAACATATGCTGTGTTCTTGAATCAAATTTCCTATTTAAAGATTTGCTTGTGTGGACAATCAATGACTTCTCTGCTTACGGTATGTTATCTCGATGGTCTACTGCGGGCCAAAAGGCATGTCCTTATTGTATTGAAGATAGTAAAGCATTCTGCTTTCCTAGTGGAATAAAAAGTCGCCATCGTCAATGGAATATAAAGTCGCCATTGTCATTGATAGCTACTACTTCCTGTTTAATATGGTCACTTTGTAATTGCTTGAATTCTTCGAATAGAACGGAGGTTCACATTCAAGTTCATTCTCTTGTATTTGTTTGGGTTTGTGCCTTCTTTGGTGGTCATTGGAATTTGAAGCGTTGAAGTTATATTGCCCAATACCCCTAGCATAAAGTGAATCAAAATTGGCCTTCGTATTCGATGAAGCACGCCTTGGACATTTTGGGCTTGAATCCATTGTCAATTCAGCGTCAAAAAGGCTTTAAAAGATGAATAATTTAAAAATAAAATAAAATGGAAATCAATACTTCAATACTCTCTTTAATAATTCCAATCAAAATCCAAAGTCAAACCCCAAGCTACAAAACAAATTCAATCCAATGTGATTCTAATATGATTTAGTATTGTATAAGACGGTCTAACATTTGTAATATGTTAGACCAACTCAATTATCAAGAAAACTCTAAATATAATAAACCATTTAATGAGAGTATTAATTGTGTCAAGTAAAAAAAATATTAAAAAAAAAAGCTAGTAAATGACATTATTAGATACATGCACCATAAATCAGTGGCGGATCTTCAACGATTTTCATAGGGGGGCCGATCAAAATAAATAATATACGGGTAATACATAATCAATTTTTTCCCGCGGTCTATGAGAGGCAATAAAATAATATCGTAAATGAAAGAAAATTTAAACTTGCGACTTTAACTTTTGATCCACATGACCTAAATTGTGATCATATATTATCGATAATAAAGTTAACATTTAAAGCTTCTCGTATACAGTTAATGGATTTGCGTGCCACAATTAAAGAAACATCTATGATATAGTATAATATCATTAATATATATTGTCTTTGTCACAAACAAAAGATATAGCTATGTATGCTCATATAAATCTAAATTACGTGCGTGTACGACAATTTCATAGTAATATTATCTTAATAAAAATAATAATAGGTTACATGTTAATCAATTTTTAAATATAAATGTGAAATAATTGATTTTTAATGATTGAGTAGTAAAATCGTTTTACGTAAATAAGGTATCACTTATCAATCTAAATTACATTGAAATTAAACTGAATGTTGTAAAAAGGAAAAAATTTGAAAATTTGTAGAAGGTCCAAAGAGAAAAATAAATAAATAGAGTGTAGCATAGGAGAAAGAAATTTGTTAAAAAAAAAAAAAAAAAAGGTGTTGAAAGGGTTTGAACCCCCGACCAACTGAAATCTATTGCACCATATCTACCACTGAGCCACTATATTATCTACTGTCCAATACTTGCTGCAATAATTATTTATCGAAAACTTAGGGGGGGCCAGGCCCCCTTCCGCAACACGGAAGGTCCGCCACTGCCATAAATAAAACAATCTGACAACAAAAGCATTTAATGTATCAGTATTTTTTGAGTTTCCCAAATAACTCATTACTTCCTATAAAATCTCACAACTGAAATTATTTTCAGTTCATTTGCTCATCACAACAAAATTTCTTACGTATTCTCTTACTAAAAATCAATCAAATTACTCAAAAAAACACCACCACAAAATTGCTCCAAAAACTACTGCTACCCCGTATAAAATTATGTCATTTCTTTTTTCTTTTGGTAAAATTATAATACATGTCAAATAATTACGACCACAATATATGTATGATTTCACATGGATACATGTAACAAAGTAATCACTAAATTTGTGATAAAGAGTGTCTTTTACTTGAATAGATGAAGAAAAAAGTTGGAGTATAGGCTTTTTTTTTCACCAAGAAAGAGGAAGAAATTTTTTATACATGAAATGTGACCACATTTCGACCGACCGTGACCATCATTAACTAAAACATTATCACATTTCTACCTTTCAATAATGGTCACATTATAGTTAACAATGGTCACGTTCAGTGTAAACGTAGTTATGTTTTTTTTATACCTGATATGTGACCACATTTCGGCTGACCGTAACCATCATTAACTAGAACGTTAACACAATTCTACCTTTTAATAATGGTCACATTATTATTAACCTTGATAACAATTAGCGTAAATATAGTCACATTTTATGAATTATAAACTCATCTTTCAATATCATAGTGAAAATTGGTCCTTTTAAAGACTTTTTCCTATGTTTATGGATGACTATATGTCTACTAATGTGTACAAGACGTTGCAACACTAAAAAAAGTGTAAGAAGAGTTTCGATACTTAAACTAGCAGTGCGACCCGTGGAATCCACATGCCGATTTTTTTTATTGTTAGAGTAGCAGTTGTTTACTGGTCCTGTAAATGAATTGGAGTTTAATATTTAAAAATGCATTGTACAATCTTGATTAGGTGCTACAATTATTTATTTTTGTAAGTGCTCTTCCTTAATTCAGTGTTCTAAAGACACTCTATAATTCCGTCGTTTTCAAGCATATAAGTGTCGTACAGGCTTTGCAAGATGATGGCAAGTTTGTAGACAACATTGGCTTGATTTTCCGCAGAATGATTTGATATCATGAATCAAGGCAGCCTGTGAATCATCAGCATACGCAAGGGGAACAATGAGCATTCAATATAGCAGACAACATTAGATGACTTAATACAAAGAAAATAATATCAGGAGTAACTAATTGATATAATCTACACTTTCAACGTGAAGTGTTGGCAGCATGGTGAAAGCCACGCTTAGTGACAGTACAATCGTGATTTCTGCATAGGCTGACAGCAGCAACGGGACAACTTCATTTCACATGTGTATATATATTCAAAGTGGATTATTTCACATGTGTAACCCACATTAATATTTTCGAAATCATGTACGGAGTATGTAAAACTGTCACGGTATAATGCTATTGAAGTTCTGTAATCCTCTTTGATGTATTTTGTTGCTGTTTTTGTAAGACGTACCTGTTGTTGCAAACCCCCATCGAGAACTAAAGAACTGCGATTTAATTTTTTAAATGTCGATAATTGGTATTTTTAGAGTTCCACAAATGGAAGCTAATCTAGAGTGAGAACTCGATTTAAATTACTTGGAAATATGAGTGTAGCCGAATTCGCGATATAAATTACTCGTAGTATATCACAGAAGATTGTTCAAACCACAATCATAAAATAGTTCACAAGTTATAAAATATTCCACAAGTTCAAATAGATAGGAGTAAAACTCCAATTTGCTGCAAATGCAACACAACTACAGACAATTGCATGTCTAGGGATGCTTCATCATCTACCAGATCCTGCACAAATACATGCGGAACAAAAGACGGTGTGTTAGTTACCGAATTTATGGAGCCGTACTACTTTCATACTTTAAAATTTTCGACATTCCAAGACCTATTTTCACAAACAGTGCTCGTCATGTATACCATGTTGAATCAAATACTTGTACCCGAGACAGTATAAACATAGTTAGGCGGCGATTAGCAGTGAGGTTCATAATGCACCGAGAAGCCTCATCCATACCAAATCTTAACGCTCGTACGTTAATCATTTTGAGAGACTACAGGAGAATTAGTGAGCCGAGAATAATGCAGCGATGTTAAATAAGGGAGGATACCTTGCTGGGTTGATCCAAGCTAAAACCTTCCGGAATGAAAGTAAACTCTGCACATGATCAGAAGTCGATTACTGGTAAGCAAGTCAAGGGAAGGTCTTATTGAACTTTTCTTTGATGAAATAACAAAAGACGGTGTATGAGGTCAAAACTCAAAACACTTCATCATGTCCTTTCAGTTGAATCTTGTTCGTCAATCCCTAGAAAACAAAACTGTTTTGCTTCTACATTTTGTATTTTGAAATAAATCTCTCAAGATTATACTCCGTAGTAAATAATACAGCAACACCTGAAGATTACTTTAGTGCCTCAAATTTCACAAATAATGCCGTGTAATCAAGATAAAACGTACATAGTCGTACAAATCGTGTAGCATAACCAACAAAAAGGAAAGAAATAAGTACCTGCAATGCACCAGCAAAAGAAGTAGCGAGCAAAAGTGGAGCAACATATCTCGTCGTATAGGTTACAGGGTCAATAATTATCTATCATATAAGTTATAACAAACTTATATGCAAAATATTTAGCGGAGAGCTCATTTTAAAACTGTGGTAAAGGACTTGGTACCTGAGATTGACGGTCACAACTTGAAATGAATAGTCACGGACATCATCTTAGCTGCAAACAAATATGAATTGTTAAAAGAAGTCTGATAAATTTTCATATAATTACCAACCAATAATCTTCTCCTTTTTCTTTCTTTAATTTCTGAAACTCAAGTCCACTGAATGCAGTAGCGAGCTTGAAAATAAGTGACTATTTGGGAAATTTTTTTCATGCAGTTCCAAATGGTATTTCATATTGGCCGACCCCAGATTATTTTAGGACATAAGCTTTGATGATGTTAATGTTTTTTTCTTGTAACTTACGTGTGGTACCCGAAACCTATTAATAGGCAGGTGGCAATTTTTCTAGGAGCATGCATATACTTTCTAAATGACAAGACAAAGAGCTAAGGAAGAGCCGCTGTTATTGGGTGAGTAGAAACTCGACACGATCAAAACCGTCTCTATATGTTACTTTACTCGTACTGATAAACACTCTGTCTCGCTTCCCGACAGATTTGGATCCCTGGTCGCTAGTTGGCTCTGTGGTTCGATTTTGGGGCCATTAGTACCAGCAGCTATTCTGCCGGCTACCTGGACTTTAGAACTTCTTACTTCATTGTTTGCGTTTCTGTTTTTGTTCATAGGTTGTACCTTCCTTAAGTAAGCGTTAATATATAATGTCGAGATTGTTCCCCGGACCGTTGATAAAATAACAAAATGAACAATACGATATTCACATGTTGGGAGGATCATACCTTAGGTGCTCCACTAACCGTCCTGTTAGGTAATGCAGCACGTAAAGCATCCAGACTCATAAATTATCAACTACTTTCCAGGTTACCTAGAAATCTGCAATAGTAAGCGTTGAAAATAATTTGAGCACTTTACCGAATTATTCACTAAATACGCAGAATTTGAAAACTACATGAAAATATAACTACTTTAATGTTAGTTCACAAAAGTCGGCCAATTGTATATAGAGAAACTGTTGTTTGCTTATTGTAGCAAGAGAGGAAGCGAGCAAGGCCACGAAAAATGATGTACAGTTGACAATCATCAAACTCTTACTTTAAAATAATATTAACCCGGACAAATGATACATACAAGGCTGGTTAGTTTACATGACGAAGTGGAGAAATACAAACTCAACTTAATAATTTTAGCAATGGTTACACCAAAATGTAACATAAAATCACTTCATAAACAGATATGTAAATCAACCTATATCAAATCCACCACAAAAAGGCACATGAAAATGTTTACAAGCTACAATTAGCTGTGCACTTTTGCTAATTAGCAGGACTTCGCTACAAGAAACTGTGGCATCCATTTCATAAGCACAAAGCTGTATCAACTACTACCAAATCCGCCACTAATAAAAGGCGAACAAAGAAGTTTACAAGCTACAATAAGCTGCGCACTTTCGCTAATAGTACAACATTGTTACAACAAAATGCAGCATAAACACTTCATAAGCACCATATTGAATAAATTAATACCAATTCACCACAATATTGCAAATAAAAACGCATACATGCAACAATAAGCTGTGAACTTTTCAGTCTAAGGCCAATAAGAAATTGCCACATGGCGCTGTAGATGTCTTAATTTTCATACATGGCACGTCGAGAGACATTCAACCTTTCAACAAACATGTCAACTTGCTTTTCGTAACAAAAACTAATGATCAATAAAAAAACATACCAGAACATTGCAATTGATACACTTGCGATTTCCAGGCAGCTTAAGAAGAATTCGTATGATCCTCTCATTTATCTCATCTGCTTTAATGTTACTCGTCATTCCTTAATCAATCGCTACAAATTATCAACAATAACACACTTGAATTTAACTAAGGCTTCACGAACAAAGCAACACGGTATGAAGAATATAGTGCTGATAAGAAGAGAGATGAAGATGTAGCGCCAAATGTTACAAACCTTTTATTGGACAACTTCCTTGTGCGCTTTAAAGGATAGGACCACATTCCGCACTAAATCAACAAAATTAGATGCAAGAACCTAAAATGCATAAAGTTACAAAAAAACATTGCAAAATACTAAAAACGAACCAAACACATACTTTACAATTTCAAGGTTCACGTGTATCAATGATACCATCGGGCATGCAAGTTTAAAGCTACAATATAATGGGTATATAGCCCCGGGAAAAAAATGAATTTGGGATTTCATAGGCAAAATAAATAAAATGAAACAGATTGAGAGTGATTTTAAAAAACTCTAAATGTTGTCACATATCCTCATTTCGGCTTACTCACCATGACTGTGGCATGTAGGGTACGACACATGGATGTATACCCCATTACGAGTTGCATTGGATAGTCATAAGAGGCAAATCATTCACATCGTGAACACATAATGGTTTGAATACGATGCAGACGGTCATGAGTTTGTGGCCATATTGAATCAAGATTGCTTGACACTATCACTCGTCTTTATTATGTTATAGTGGCAAATGATATGTGCATTTTATATAGCTTTTATGCCCCCGGTTAGTCGCATTCTAGCTCGCGTTTAGTTGTATTTCTTATGTTTTTACGAGCTATTTGTTATGTATTGCGGTACTGCTTCTTTCTGTTTATATTTTGTAGCTTTTGGCGGTCCTGAGCCAAATAACGAGTCAAGTGAAGCAAGCACAAGTACCGAGACTACGAGACCAAGCTCGAGCCATCACGGGAGCTCGGGATACGAGTGACGACGTAGTGGATCCGAGCTACAAGCGACGAATGAAGCATATAAGCCAAGAAACGAAGTAACTTGCCAAATACACCTGGGTCGGATTCTTGATGAATCCGGCCGGATTTCTGAGAAATCCTGCCCAGCTCTGTCAACTGTGGGCTCGTGTGTTTTGGGCCTAATTTTGAGAACTTGTATAAATATGAGACTTAGTATCTCTTTGACATATCTTTTCTTGAGTTTTAGTTTTAGTTTTTCTTGCTTTTCACATACACTTAAAATAATTAGGTCTAGATTTAATTACTTTGCAAGATTCGATCTTTTCATTCCGATTCAAGATTAATTTGTGTTTAATTCATTGTTATTTCTTTCATCATGCCTTCTTATTATTATTACTTTGTTTTAATCTCAACCATGTCTAGCTAATTCTCCTATTAGGGTTTGAGGGGAATTTGTGCCTTTGGTTCAGGAACATGTTTTTAGATTAAATTGGTTGAATATATTGTGCAATTGATTTCTTTCTACGCGTTTTATGCCAATTGAATTAGGATTATTTCGCCTGATCAACGAATTCATCTGAGTTTAATTGAACCTGAGTAAGTTTTGATTTAAGATTGAAAGCCGAGTTAAAACTAGACTTACGCGAGATTGATAAGTTGAATTTAGTACGTAGCGAGAGCCCGCTAAATTTGCTTAAGGCTAAAATTGACTCGAGAGAGCGTTTTCTAAACCTAATCATTTTGCACAGTTTATTGTTCCTTCTTATAACTTGAGTTCCTGAATCATTGTCATGATGAACCCGATTGCCCTAATCTTCCCCTTTATAGACTTCTATTCATTTCCTTTATTGCTTTAGTTTATAGTTCAAATCAACCCATTTTCATACCCCTTTGAGTCAAACCTGTTTTCGCCCAACTTAGCTTATAACTTCACCGTTTCCCTGTGGATTTCGACCCTGCTTACCACTAGCTTCTGTTAGTTGTTTGTTTAGGTTTATTTTGATTAGGCGTGACGACTTTAGCCTCATCAGCAAATTGATAACCTTAAATTTGTAACATGATATCATTTCAAGTCACTACTCCGTAATTAATAGAGGAAATCTGGAAATGCTAAGAAATTACATAACACTAATTAATACAGAATTCAAAATTTCAGAAATATAACAAAAATTCATATGAAATTGCGTGAGGATTGAAGCGCAGTAATCAGACCTGAATGTAATAAGCTTTTTTGATTTCTGCAGCTGAAGCATCAACATCAACTCCTAATAATTCATAGTATTCTGTCTCCTTCACCATTTTCTGCGGAAAATTCAACCTATGTTCATACAATTAAAGCACAAATCAATCATTTTTCAATTCAATTTCAGCAATCACAACTCAAAAAGCATCAAAACGACAGAATAACAGCCAAAAAATATATAAAAATTTGTGTAAATTTCTTCAATCAATTGAAAATTAAATGAAAAAAGACGAAACAAAATACATAAACTTACCAGAAATCTCTGAGGAAGTAGAATAATTGAAGAATCTAGCTTATGATGATCGAAATTCGAAATTTGTAATAAGATATGATTAAAGATATGCCATATTATTGTTATGGAAATATATTATGTGAATATTGTGTATAGGAAAGTTGCTGTAATATCCTATAATTAGTTATTTGGTTTCCTTTATTTAAGATATTATATTAGCTGTATCCCATAGATTAAGGAAGTAGAAGTAGTATATAATTAGAGGCCTTGTACTACGTTATCAATCAATTAATAACAATCTTCTCAATAATCACTGTTCTTGATTTCTTTATGGTATCAAAGCAGGTTCTTTATTAATTCTCCCAAATCACAATTTTTTTTTTTTAAGCAGATTTATTTACTCTTCATCATGACAAAGTCTGATGGAAAGGAGGGCAAAGTAGAGCAAATCTCACCTTGCTCACCATTATATTTACATCCTAGTGAGAGCACAAATCTCTCACTTGTTTCAAGCAAATTCAAAGGGAAAAATTATGACCTCTGGGCCAACGCGGTCAAAACCGCTCTCGATGCAAAGAATAAATTATCTTTTGTCGAGGGCCATGTGAAAAAGCCAGTTTTGTCCAAAGGTCAAGAAGAAACGCTAGAAGCGGTGGCATGGCGACAGTGCAATGCCATGTTAAAGTCATGGATACGATGTTCGATTGAAGAGAATCTTCATGCAAGCATCAGTTTTTCGGGAACCGTGGCAGAACTTTGGAAGGAATTACGAGATAGTTATTCCACTGGGAATTCTCTACGGGTCCATCAATTGAAAGCAGAGTTGAATGTACCTGTGGAGCGGCAGACGCAATTCACAAGGAACGAGAAGATGAGAAGGTTCATCAGTTTCTTATGGGGCTCGACAATAGTCTTTACGAGAACGTTCGTTCAAATTTATTAATGGAGGATGAAATCACGTCTCTGACGAGAGCTTATTCTCTAATTGTTCGGGAAGAAAGCCACAAGGCTGCTACTAAGGAAAAGGAAGCTGCCCTTGACGCAGCAGCCATGGCAGCACGAGTTTCTGATGGTGCGCCCAAAAATCGACACAGTACAGAGAAAAGAGATGACAAGGAGATTTTCTACTGTACCTATTGTCAGAAACCTTGGCATACCGAGGAATATTGCTGGAATAAACCCGAAAATCAAGGTCAAGGTCGGGGAAGAGGTCGCGGTCGTCGGGGACGCGGCCGTGGAAGCAGAGGACACTATGAACGTGCTCCATATGAACGTGAAGACGCAACAGGTGTTAGCAGAGGAGATGCGGCAGACCTGGGATTAACGGCAGAGGAAGTCATATAGTTTCGAGCCATGCTTGCCAACAAAGGTGACAATAGCTCGAATGATAAAGGTACGAAAATTGATTGTGACAGTTGGCTTCTTGACACAAGTTGTTCGCATCACTTGACTGGAAGGCGAGATTTACTTGCAAATATAGAAACGAAAGGAACCTCGACAGTGGGACTACCAAATGGTTCCCATATAGCTGCGTGTGAACACAAGACAGTAACCTTAAACGCCAATTTCGTGCTGAAAGACGTTCTTTATGTTCCCACGTTACAATGTGATTTAATTTCAGTCCAACAGTTAATTCGTGAAAACAATTGTTTAGTAACTTTTTACTCCGATCATTGTGTTATACAGGACCTCTCTACGAGGATGAAGATTGGACGGGGGGAACATAAAAACGGGGTCTATTATTTAAAGGACAAAAGGAGGAGTCCGTAGCAAAGGTCGAAGCTACTAGTGATGCGAGGCTTTGGCACAAACGACTTGGGCATCCTTCTAGTAGTGTGTTACCTTTCTTTTCTAGTTTAATTGGTTTGAATTTACGTTGGAATTCTACGGATGTTTGTGATCCGTGTTGTCGTGCTAAGCAAACACGGTCAGTTTTTAAGTTGAATACGAAACGGAATGAATTTTTGTTTGGACTTATACATTGTGATATTTGGGGGAAATACAGTGTGAAAAGTTTAAGTGGGGCACAATTTTTTCTTACGATCGTAGACGACAAGAGCAGGGCAGTTTGGGTCTACCTAATGCGAGAAAAGAGTGAAGTCATTCAATTACTTATTAATTTTTGCAAAATGGTTAAAACTTAATTTGGACGGCAGGTAAAAGTAGTTCAAAGTGATAATGGGTCGGAGTTTCTTTCCGGACCATTGAAACAATATTATAATGAAAATGGTATGCTTTTTCAGAGTAGTAATGTCGATACCCCCCAACAAAATGGTAGGGTAGAGCGAAAACACCGACATATCTTAGAAAAGGCTAGAGCACTTCGTTTTCAAGCTAACTTGCCTCTTGATTTTTGGAGAGAGTGTATTGTTACCGCTGCGTATTTAATAAACCGAACCCCAACCCATGTCTTACACGGTCAAACCCCATATGAAGTTTTACACGGAAAACGACCCGTACTTGATTCCATTAGAGTGTTTGGCAGTTTATGTTACGTCCACAACAAGGAGAAACCGAAAGATAAATTTGGTGAGCGAGGGAAACGATGCATTTTTATCGGCTATCCATCTACTAAAAAAGGATGGAGGGTTTATGATCTCAAAACAGGGGACATCTTTGAGTCAAGGGATGTGAATTTTTATGAACATTTATTCCCTTTTGGTGACTTACGTAATGAACAAGAGCAACCAAATAGTGAGTCTATTAATCATGAACATCAGACACACAAAATTTTTGACATTGAGCATGAAGAAGTCGTTTTCCGACCAGTAGATTCAAATGGCGACAACAACATAGAAACCAATGAGCAGGAGCACGTTGAAACCGAAGTTAATCCAGACAGTCCGCGTAACAGTAACAATTCCGTACCCATGGGAAGAGGAGCTCGTGAGAAATTTGAGCCCGCATGGAAGAAGGATTTTTTGTGCCAGTCGACAAGAATAATAGACCCCCACACGACAGTCCCCTCGGGTCAAGCTTCATCCAAAAAGAGAGGTACGCGTTATCCTTTGAGTAATTATGTTACTTATAATTGTTTTTCAAAAAAACACCAATGTTTCTTGAGCAAGATTGATGCAGTGATAGAGCCACAAAAGTACAGTGAGGCAGCCGGTATACCCGAATGGAGAGAAGCGATGTTGAAAGAATATCGGGCTCTTGAAAATAATGGCACATGGAGTATTGTCGATTTACCGAAAGGAAAGCGACCCATTGGGTGTCGATGGGTCTATAAAATTAAATACCATGCCGATGGAACCATTGAACGTTACAAGGCACGGTTAGTTGCTCAAGGATATACTCAAGTTGAAGGGGTAGATTATCACGAAACTTTTTCTCCGGTGGCCAAGATGACAAGTGTACGGTGTTTACTTGCCGTCGCGTTAGCCAAAAATTGGAATATTGCGCAGTTGGATGTAAACAACGCATTCCTACATGGCGATCTACATGAAGAGGTTTACATGAGAATGCCACCGGGTTTTGATAATCATAGCTCGAATAAAGTGTGTAGATTACGCAAGAGTTTATATGGCTTGAAGCAAGCTTCGAGAAATTGGTTCAAGAAATTGACTATGTCGCTCACGAGGTATGGTTTTCATCAATCATTGGCAGATTATTCCCTTTTCACTTACAACAAAGATGGAGTTTTTCTTGGAATATTAGTCTATGTAGATGATATGATAATTGTGAGTAGTAATACTTCGGCTTGTGACCGTCTTAAGAAGTTTTTAAATGCGAGTTTTGGAATAAAAGACCTTGGGAAATTAAAATACTTCTTAGGCATAGAAGTGGCTGAGGGCTCAAAAGGAATGTTTCTTTGCCAACGGAAATATGCGTTAGACATTATAAAGGATGCGGGATTGGAAGGTGCAAAGCCAATCGATACACCCATCCAGCCGAAGCACAACTTTGCTCGAGCTGAAGGGGAGTTGTTGCGTGATCCACTAAAGTATCGAAGGCTGGTCGGAAAATTGATTTATTTAACGATTACGAGACCCGACTTGGTCTATGCCGTCCATATTTTATCCCAATTTGTGCATAATCCGAGGCAGGAACATCTAGCAGCCGTGTACAAGTGCATCCGTTACATTAAAGGAGGACCGGGACGAGGTATAAAAATAAGTCGTGGCTGTGATTTACAAGTACGGGGTTATTCGGATTCCGATTATGCAAATTGTCCCCTTACAGGGAAGTCGATTTCTGGGTATTTCGTTTGTCTCGGTAATTCTCCCATTGCTTGGAGAGCTAAGAAACAGGCCACGGTTGCAAAATCTACGGCAGAAGCCGAATATCGAGCTTTAGGGGCTGTAACGAGTGAGGTGCTATGGGTAAAGTCGTTCTTGAAGTCATTGGGGATCGATCACATCAGGCCTATAACACTTTTTTGTGACAATCAAGCAGCTCTGAAGATAGCAAAGAATCCGGTCTCACATGATCGGACCAAACATATCGAAGTAGAATGCCATTTTATTCGGCATCATATTATGCAAGGCACAGTAAGAACATTGTTTGTACGAAGCAAGGACCAAATCGCTGATCTATTTACAAAGGCCTTAGCCGGGAATGCGTTCCGATATCTTCAAGGTAAGTTGGGCATTGGGTCACCGGATACTCCAACTTGAAGGGGAGTAATAAGATATGATTGAAGATATGCCATATTATTGTTATGGAAATATATTATGTGAATATTGTGTATAGGAAAGTTGCTGTAATATCCTATAATTAGTTATTTGGTTTCCTTTACTTAAGATATTATATTAGCTGTATCCCATAGATTAAGGAAGTAGAAGTAGTATATAATTAGAGACCTTGTACTACGTTATCAATCAATTAATAACAATCTTTTCAATAATCACTGTTCTTGATTTCTTTAATTTGATCATGCAAATTAAATTTTGCAATTAAAAATGTGTATTAAGGTAGATTGGATCGAAATTTTTTGATCTGTTCTTAAGCGCGTAGAAGACGATCCACCGCTCCACTCAATTCTCTTTCTCAAACAGTTGGCGATGAGGTCGAGGTTGTTGCGGTGGCGGAGATCGTTTTGGTGTGAGTCGGAGTATGACGGAGCCATAACGACGACGATAACAGGGGAACTACAAACGAAATAGATGAGGGCCTTTTCGTTTTCTCCATCAATGGAAGGCAGGAGGTGAGAAACGCGGGAGTATTAGATGAAGTTAGAAGGAAGTTGAATGAATTTTTGATGCCAGGAGGAAGTTGAATGAATTTTTCTCCATTAAGTTTTGACGTGGCAGCAAAGATGACGTGGAAGCATGATAAGCAATTTAGTTTGTTTTTTTTAAAGCTTTTTAGGGGGATATTTTGTTTTAATAGTATATATAGATTGTGACCACAATTAGACAAATCCTGACCGTTATTTAATACTTGACTATTTTTATACTATTTAATAATAGTTACATTATATACTAATGGTGGTCACGATTAGGCTAAATGTGGTTACATTTTATGCCCTCAATTACCCCAGCACGATTTAGTAAAATTGTTAATAAAATATTATATTTTGTAACCATCATATGGTAAAAGGTGATCAGATAGTGATAAAATCTAATGAGCTTACAAAATATAAACACATACTCCCTCCATTCATATCTACATGGTAGATATGCTTTATGCACGGGTATTAAGAAATTTATATTATATTATTAAAAACTACAACTAGTGGGTGGAATAGGTTAGTATTATGTGTTATTTGTATTGAAAAAGTGAGGCCGAATAATATAATAATAATAATAGAAGTACAACCAAATAAGAAAATGTGTAGTGTGGATTTGAATGGACCAAAATAGTATATATGCCTTGTGGATATGAATGGAGGGAGTATCAAGTATGTAACTACAACTAATAAAGTGCTTTGAGCTGGAAATAGTTATTTCATTTAATACATCCATTTAATATTAATATTGGAATATGTAAGAGTGTCTTGTATAAATTAAAATCAAAATACAAAACATAATTAATAGACATTATATTAAATGGAAAGTTGGTATGTCTCTTGGAAAACAAAAAAAAAAAACTTATTCATTGTTCTCACATTGAATACTACGTATTAATTGTACACAATGCAATTTTCAATATTTCACACCAATTTTCATTAATAATTGTGAATGTTTAGTGTTACAATCATGACCGTCTAACAATAAGAAAATTGTAAGACGGTCTGATTTAAGACTTGTTATTTTAATATTGATTTATTTGAGTGGGCCAACATAAAAACCAAAAACCAAAGTCATGAACAAAACCTAATATACTGACGGTTAGGTGGGGTAAATTTCCCAAAAAAATTACTGTTTATTTAATACCTCCCAAAGATAAAACCTTATGTACCCATAAAAAAAAAAAAAGAAAAAAAAAAAAGAAAAAAAAATCTAGATCTAGATAACTGCTCTCGGTGCTCACCAACGTCCGTTCGTCACCGTCAAGTATCAGGTGTTATCACATGTCACGCCCAGTCGTACTCCATTATTGAGTTGCTTTCGTTGATGTTAGTCACCGTCACTAAGAGCTTATTGAATGATTTTTTGATGTCATTTTTATGTTGAATAATTTTTACGTTACTTTGATTATTTTTCTTGTGATATAATTAGTTCAATTATTTTTCCATTTATTTTCAAAGTTGAAATTTACAATACAATTTTTTTACACCACATTTGAAGGTTATTTATTTTTTTTTTCCAATTTTTTTCGAAGATGAAATTTACTGTATAAATTTTTACACCCCATCTGAAGGTTATTTATTTATTTATTTATTTTCGAAGATGAAATTTACAGTACAAAATTCTTACACCACATCTGAAGATTTTATTTTATTTATTTTTTTTTTTTTTTTTTCATTTTCTAAATATGTGCTCCTTAGTTTTCAATTTATTGTGTATTTATTGTCAATCACATGTTTATGATGTGAAATTATTTTTTTTGTTTGATTATTGATGTTAATTTGTTGAAAAAACAATTGTAATTGTAATTTATAATTTGTAATCATTATTGTAATTTATATTTTTGTCTGTAGTTATGTAATTTATGTAAAATATATTGTATTTTAATTTTTTAATGTGTAAAAAAAATAAAAAAAGGCTTTAAAAAATGAACAATGCAAAAAAAATAAAATGGAAATCAATACTTCAATACTCTCGTTTTATTGAGTGAGAATGTTTTATAATTGGAAATTAGTGAAATTAATTGTTTAGGAAGAAAATGGGGGGCCCACTTTGAATGATCAACAAACAACCACAGAGCGCCACGTGGCTCTGTGGTTGTTGTGTTTGTAAGTATGATTTCATTTTTAATAGTAATGAAAATTATTATTTGGGTTTTTTAATGACAAACTTATTTTACAGACGTATTTGGGTGGTTATCATGTCTTTGACGAATTTCTACCAATATATTGAAGCTTTTTTTTTTTTTTGTTTGTTTTTTTTTTTTTTTTAAAAATAGCGCTCCAAAATAAGATAATTAACGAAATAGGACAAAGTTGAAAGAAATTACCAAAATGGGTCCACGTAGGCTCGGACGAATTTCAACGTCAAGTTATGTACGAAGTCGCTAAAAGATACAACGCCTGGCAACAAACCTATTTGAATATAATTTAGAAAATACAAAAGGCTCAAGCTCTACACTATCTAGCGCCTTGCATGACTTTTGATAGAAAGTGCAAAAGGCCCAGGCTCTACACTATCCAGCGCCTTGCATGACTTTTAGAAAATACAAAAGGCCCAGACTCTACACTATCTAGCGCCTTGCATGACTTTTGGTAGAAAGTGCAAAAGACCCAGGCTCTACACTATCCAGCGTCTTGCCTGACTTTTGTCGAAAATAATGACAGAAATAAAACGGAATGCAGGCTCGTTGTTTATGTTGTAGCAACAACTGAGGCACTATATAGCTCAACGCCTATATAATTTTTACCAAAAATTACAAAGGCGTTAAATAAGGTAGCGCCGATATTGGTTTTTCTATTTTTAAGTATTTCGAGTTGTATGTAAATTTATATAGGCTTGTGGCCAGGCGCTATATGATTTAGCGACTTTGTACAAAACCTAACGTTGAGATTTCTCCAAGCCTACGTGGACCCATGTTTGGTAATTTCTTTCAACACCGCCCTATTTGGTTAAATTATTTTATTTTGGAGCATTATTTAAGAAAAGCTGAATATGTTGCTTCTATCCTTTCATTTACTGAAACTTTATTTCCATTGTCAATATCTTAAAAATTAAGAACTACGGAGTACATTTTTTTTCCCTTAGTTAAGAAGTATATTAATTAGGGGAATTTCTTTTACATGTCAATTAGGGGAGCTGTAAAAATGTGGTATGGAGTATTTTGTAATTGAGTAATTTTTTATGAACTACTCCGTATTTGATTTAATAATAAGGATTAAAAAAATTTTACTTCATCAATTTCCGATAAAAAATTATGGTTTTCTTTTTTAATAAAATAGTGCAAAAAATTTTGCTCAACAAGTTTGATTTCGGATAAAAAAAAATGGTTTTCATTCAACGGTTTGATTTTCACAATCAAAATATTAAACGATTAGATATCGATGAATCTCTATTATTTCAACTTGAACCAGTAATGAAGAAAATGAAGAATATGAAAAAGCCGATTAAAATTTAACCTATAGTTACGGAAAAAAAAACATGAAAAAAACCCTAAAAATTAGGCGAAAATGACGATTGTGAAAATAGGGACTTCTTCGTCCAAAGTTCAGCGTTCTTCCCCAATTAAGTGTAGGATCATATCGGTATATAGTCCTTTAAAATCACAGGATTATAATGAAAATTTTATAAGATTTATAGTCGTAAATTGAAATTGCATAACATAAGATTAAGAATTAACCTTTTAATCCTTGTAAATTGGCCTAAGAACAATACCAAAAATATGGTATCTCCTAATTGAAACACCCAAGATATGTTTAAGATATGCCTTTTGAGATTTGCAAGAAAATTAGAGAGGAGAACAATTTCTTTTCTCTCAAGATTTGTGTTGTGTGCTAGGATGAATAATGAATTAGGGTTAGATGAGAATTAGAGTGTGCTTAGGTTAAGTAGAGAGGAAGCAAACTCCCTCACCCTAACACACTATCACACGCCCAAACATGGACTATTGGGGTGGACTTTTTCCACCTCAAAATTAAAAGCCCAAATTCTAATTAAAAGGTTTAACTAAACCCATTTGATTAGTTTCTCTAACTTTTAATGTATAATGTAATTATAATATCCATATATTATAATAAATCATATATATCCGTATATTTATAATTTGCTAATTAATTATAACTGTTTAAAATTAATTAGCCTACATTATACGCAATAATTAAATATAACCTTTTATATTCAATTTACGAATTACAGCTAATTCCTCTCATCTAATATCATTTAATCATTATTAAATAATATTCATCATCATATTTGACTAACTCTTAGTCACATTGACTAACATTTTAGTCAACAACACTGACTAACCGTTTAGTCATTATATAATGCATCGATATGATCATTTTCTCAAATAATCACATCTCTCAAACACATCCTTTAGGTGTGACTCTTAGGGACCAGTTGATCATCGCCATCTGTATGATAATAACGTCAAACTTATCTTGCAAGCCAACCGTTATCGATAAACGTTAATCAACTGATTAAATACAAAATGTACCCTGTGAACCTTTAGAGATTTATTCATGTTATTGCACTAACTGTGGAGGACACTAGCTCCAACAATCTCCCACTTGTCCGTACAAGTGTATGTGCGATAACCGATTCTCATATCCATAATAAATTTCTCCCACTGAATGTAAACCAATTTGCAAAGTCCGTATTCACAAAGGTCGTAGTTCACAAGTGATCAGTATGAAGAGTGGTTTCCCCGACTACAGAGTAACTTAACTGATAAACGAATCATTATTCGAACATGGCCATGCATTTTCAGTTACAGCTCCTCGAGTGTCCCTGAGAAAAGTATTATAACTCGATAGAAGTTGGATATTTTCCTCAACTCGAATCCTGCAGATGTAAGCGCAGCATGAAATGACCCAGTGAAAATCTACTTGGCCTCCTGTTACGGTCGACCGTGAGAAAGAAACCAAAGTCACCCAAAATCTGCCTTAATCTCAAGAGACAGTCGATAGTCAAAATAATCGACTCTAGGAACACTATGGATGTCCTATCCACGACCCGGCACCTAATGTTCTGAAACATTTAGGACTCCATGTAGTCGTCACAAAAATTGTCCTGCGCGATTTCAGTAAACCCGCATCTGTGATCGATCAGTCAACAGTTTGACTTATGGCTCGTTGAACCCACCATCAATCGACGTCACAAAATAAGCGCCTATCAGCTCGTGTAGGCGATCACGGACCAAAACAAAATATAAAGCAATTCAGTTCACTTTGAGGTGTTCAACGTTGTCTGCACAACCCTCATGAAAAACAATATATAAAACAAAACGGTGATTTTATTAGTAGGTTTATGAAAAAGATACTAGTGTCTAATCCATACAAACAACTAATACAACTCAGGAATACGCTTAATTCCCATGGAAATAACGTGCCCTTCATGCTTATCATGTCTCAACGGTTTAGCGAGAGAATCTGCTACGTTATCATCCGTAGCAATCTTGTCAATCACTATCTCCTTCTGCTCCACTTAATCTTGGATCATGTGAGCCTTTCTTTGCACGTGCCGAGACTTGTTGCTGGACTTTGACTCCTTCGCCTGGAAGATCGCACCACTATTGTCGCAATAGATGGTGATCGGGTCATTCGAACTAGGAACTACAGTTAGTCCTTGTAAGAACTGACGCATCCATATAGCTTCCTTTGCAGCCTCTGAAGCAGCATAATACTCGGACTCAGTCGTTGAATCTGCCATAACAGTTTGTTTGGAGCTTTTCCAGTTGACAGCAGCGCCATTAAGAGTAAAAACGAATCCAGATTGAGACTTCGAGTCATCTCGATCCGTTTGGAAACTAGCATCTGTGTAACCGATTGCGCATAGCTCAGTGTTTCCTCCATAAGTCAATACCCAATCTTTAGTCCTCCGTAGGTACTTAAGAATGTTCTTTCTGACCATCCAAAGGTGCTTCACCTGGATTGCCTTGGTATCGGCTCGTCATACTCAATGCATATGCCACGTCTGGACGTGTGCATATCATGGCATACATGATCGATTCTATAGCTGATGCATAAGGAATCCGACTCATGCGGTCGACCTCTTCCGATGTCTTTGGTACTTGAGCTTTACTCAATTGCACTCCAGAGATCATTGGAAGGTTCCCCTTCTTGGAGTTGGTCATGCTGAACCTCTCAAGAATATTATCTATATAAGACTCCTGACTGAGGGATAACATCCGTCGTGATCTATCTCTATAGATATGGAGCCCCAAAATACGTTGTGCCTCACCCAGATCTTTCATCTGGAAATGGTTCTTTAACAATACTTTTACCGAAGTTAAGAGAGGTATGTCATTCCCAATCAAGAGTATGTCATCGACATACAGTATTTGGAAGACAATCTTGCTCCCACTCGACTTGATATATAGACATGGTTCCTCGACCAATCGAGTGAATCCATTCTCCTTTATCACTTGGTCGAAGCGATGATTCCAACTCCGTGAAGCTTGCTTAAGTCCATAGATGGAACGCTTAAGCTTGCAAACCTTCTTAGGATTTTCAGGATCTGTGTAACTTTCGGGTTGTACCATGTACAACTCCTCCTCCAAATAACCTTTTAAGAAGGCGGTTTTCACGTCCATTTGCCAAATTTCATAGTCAAGAAAGGCGGCAATTGCTAAGACAATCCGAATGGAACGAAGCATGACTACGGGTGCAAAGATCTCATCATAGTGCAATCCTTGCACTTGAGTGAAACCCTTTGCCACTAGTCGTGCCTTGTATATATCTGGTTGTCCTTCTACAGATCGCTTTATCTTGTAAAGCCATTTGTACTGAAGAGGCTTAACCTTAGCAGGTAAGTCAACCAGATCCCATACATCGTTCTCGTACATAGAGTCCATCTCGAATTGCATGGCTTCTTGCCATAGCTTTGAGTCGGAACTTGTCATGGCACCTTTATAGGTTACGGGTTCGTTACTCTCAAGGAGTAAAACGTCGTCTCTCCCATTCTCCTCGACCATACCGATGTATCTGTCTGGAGGAATGGAGAGTCTACCCGACCTCCTGGGTTCCAAGGGAATATTAACCGCAGCAGACGAAGAAGGAACAGTTGCCTCCATTGGTTGCTCGGTTGTTGGTTCAGGAATCTCCGACAGATCGAAGGTTCTATTACTTCTCTTGTCTTCGAGAAACTCTTTCTCTAAGAACTTCGCACTAGCCGCAACAAAAACTCGGTGTTCGGTAGGCGAATAGAAGTAATGACCAAACATTCCTTTTGGATAACCAATAAAGTATGTCTTGACCGATCGCGGGCCGAGCTTATCCTCGTGTCTCCACTTGACATAAGCCTCGCACCCCCAAACACGAATAAAGGACAAGTTAGGGACCGTTCCCTTCCATAACTCGTATGGAGTCTTGTCAACAACTTTAGACGGACTTCGGTTAAGTATAAGAGTAGCTGACAAAAGAGCATAGCCCCATAATGAGTCAGGTACAACCGTGTGACTCATCATAGATCGAACCATATCAAGTAATGTTCGATTCCTGCGTTCGGATACACCATTCAGTTGTGGTGTTCCGGGTGGAGTTAACTGTAGTACTATCCCGCGGTCTTTCAGGTGTCGATCAAACTCAGTTGAAAGATATTCGCCACCACGATCTGAACGTAGTGCTTTTATCTTTCTATCCAGTTGGTTCTCAACCTTATTCTGGAATTCCTTGAACTTGTCGAAGGACTCACTTTTATGCTTCATTAAGTAGACATATCCATATCTACTCAAATCGTCCGTGAAAGTGATAAAATACCTATAGCCGTCTCTAGCGTTGATTGACATAGGTCCACACACATCAGTATGTATGAGTCCTAATAGGTCAGCAGCGCGCATTCCAACACCTTTGAAGGAAATTCGAGACATTTTGCCTATAAGACATGATTCACATGTGCCAAAAGTTTCATAGTCAAATGAGGTAATTGTCCCATTATCAATGAGCTTTTTCACGCGTTTCTCATTTATGTTTCCCATACGGCAATGCCATAGATAGGTTTGATCTTTGTCACCAACCTTTGCTTTCTTGTTACTCACATGCATAATATCTGTGGTTTGATCTAAAACATAAATTCCGTTCATGGAAACTGCTTTACCATAAACATGTCGTTTAAAGAGAAAATTTAGCTATTATTCTTTATTAAAAACGAAAATCCATCTTTATCAAGTACGGATACAGAAATAATGTTTTTAGACAAACTAGGGACATAGTAACAGTTATTCAGAAATAACTCAAATCCGCTCGGGAGTTGGATTACATATGTTCCTACTGAAACGGCAGCAACTCTTGCTCCATTCCCCACTCGCAGGTCTACATCACCTCTTGCCAGAGTTTTGATGTTTCTTAGGCCCTGCAAATGATTACACAGATGAGAACCACAACCAGTATCAAGTACCCAAGTTCCGAAACTTGCATGGTTAATCTCAATCATATGAATAAAAGAAGACATACCAACAGGAGCGACACAGCCTGCTTTTATGTCCTCAGCATACACGGGACAGTTCCGCCTCCAATGCCCAAACTTGTGGCAATGGTGCCACTCCATGCTTTGCTTCGCTTTTGCCTTGCCTTGTGAGCTACCGCTAGCCTCACCAGGCCCACTCTTTGCAATCACTGGCTTCTTAAATTTCGGCTTTCCTACAGTTAGGTTAGCCGGAGCCTTACCCTTACCCTTGTGCTTGTTGCCTATCATGAGAACATCTTGTTTCATGCTCCCACTCAAATTCAGATCACTCTCCGTCTGTACGAGGAGTGAGTGAAGCTCATGCAGACTTTTCTGCATGTCATTCATGTAATAGTTTGCCCTAAAGAGGGCATACCCATCATGAAGGGAGTGGAGCACACGATCAATGATGACCTTCTCATCGATCTTGCAACCAAGCTCCTCCAGTTTCTCAACATTCTCGATCATGTCGAGAAGGTGTGGACCAACCGGTTGGCCCTTCTGGAGTTTCGCTTCGAAGAAGCGAGTGGTATACTCGTAACTCTTGATTCTCGGTGCTTTCGAGAACTCTTTAGTTAGAGTGGTGAAAATCTTGTTTGCACCCTGGGTAAGGAACCGTCTTTGCAAATTTGATTCCATTGAATAGATGAGTACGTTCTGTATCGCACCCGCCTCCATCATGAAATCATTATAAACATAGACTTCATCTGCTCCTGCATCGGGAGCTGGTTTATTTGGCAGTGGCTCAGTCAAGTACTTGAGCTTACCGTTAGCAATGGCGGCATTCCGTAATGCGGCCTCCCAATCAGAAAAGTTAGACCCATCATTCTTCAGTCGAGTTGACTGATTCATGGTGCCCATAAAAATTCTAAGCCATGATTCGCGGTTTAGTGTGGCACTTGGCATTGGGTCGTCAGTACGTCCAACCATTTGTTTTAGCAGTTATATCTGTATATAACGAATTCGAAACTGTGAAAAGAAAGAAGAAGAGAGAAGATGAGAAAACATCGTTTTAAAGGTTTAAGTCGTAAAGCAATAACAATTTAATGCAATGACTCGTGCACTCATATAATCGACCTCCCTCTTGAATTATATAGGTGATCCCAAGACTCAATTTCTTTAAATTGATAAGCCAACTGCTTGGCTAATTCTACCGTTAGAATTCTTGGTCGATAGATTTCAGTAAATCCTATCTATTTGTCCATTATAACTACGAGATATTACTCGAACTATAATGTTGAGGTAAAATAGGTCAACACCTACTACTTACCCAACGTAGAAGGGGTCATGTGGAGAGTAAGGTCCTACATGCCTACCGACGAAGAAGGGGCTCATAACAGCTTTTCCTATAAAGACTAATCTCAATTTTAGAATAGAGGAAGGCCCCATCATCTCATTTTTAATTCATTTTAAGTGAACAAATATCTAGCATTACGTGAATGAATAAATTGATGTGATAGCCCTAGAACGAGTGACATCCGTATGTCTATGATATAAGATGCAACTATATGATCCGTATTCATGTATATTAGGTGGTTTGGTTTAGTTTAGGCGGAATATGATGCTACTATCTAACATTGTGAAAGCAATGAAAAACGGTAAAAGAAAACGCAAAAAGAAACACCTAGTGTGGCCTATCCCTATGAAAATAAAGACAAAGTACAAATTGGAATCCATCCATGGACCCTAAAACTTGTCTTCGTTTTTCATCTTGGGCTTTAAGTGGGAGTTGGGCTTGGGCATCTCCATCTTGAATCTTCATCTTGAAACTTCTCAAATTACATTTTGAATTACCAAAATAAACCTATTTACATTCTAATTCAAAATATGCCAAAAATAATAAAATTACAAGAGGGGAGATTCGAGATGTCAAAAATACAACCAACGATTATGTTTCCTTCATTACGAAAACATAATCTTCTAAGGCCACACTAGTAAATTACAACCGTTTGTACAAAATTAATGCGTAAAGTAAACCATTCAAACATTCATTCAAAAATAAAGCATCAACTAAAACAATATAATAACCAATGCATACAATTGATTAAAATCCAAACCACCTCTTTTAAATGATTATAATTATGCAACAATTCCTTAATTGTTCATAAAAACTAATCAAAACATAATCCTAAAATTTATATTATCAATATAACATAAATTAGGTTACAAAATATTTTAAACTTCTTTAAAATATTTGGTATCAAATATTATGAACTTCTTCATAATAACATAATATTCATTATCTTTATAACAAATATTACAAAATTAAATTTCCAAAAACAAACACTTATTTTCGGCCAATATCAAAAATAATCCGATTTTTTTTTTTTTTTTTTAAATATACACGGCCAAATAAAAAAAAAATAAAAATTTACCAAATTAAAAAAAAATTCGGCCAACAGGAGAAAAGAATTAAACTGATTTAATTCGATTATGCTAATGATTAGATTGATACTAACTCAATTTTAATGCGTATTAAACTAAAAAAAATGGTTTTCATTCAACGGTTTGATTTTCACAATCAAAATATTAAACGATCAGATATCGATGAATCTCTATTATTTCAACTTGAACCAGTAATGAAGAAAATGAAGAATATGAAAAAGCCGATTAAAATTTAACCTATAGTTACGGAAAAAAAAAACATGAAAAAAAACCCTAAAAATTAGGCGAAATAGAGGCGAAAATGACGATTGCGAAAATAGGGACTTCTTCGTCCAAAGTTCAGCGTTCTTCCCCAATTAAGTGTAGGTTCATATCGGTATATAGTCCTTTAAAATCACAGGATTATAATGAAAATTTTATAAGATTTATAGTCATAAATTGAAATTGCATAACATAACATATAGATTAAGAATTAACCTTTTAATCCTTGTAAATTGGCCTAAGAACAATACCAAAAATATGGTATCTCCTAATTGAAACACCCAAGATATGTTTAAGAAATGCCTTTTGAGATTTGCTAGGAAATTAGAGAGGAGAACAATTTCTTTTCTCTCAAGATTTGTGTTGTGTGCTAGGATGAATAATGAATTAGGGTTAGATGAGAATTAGAGTGTGATTAGGTTAAGTAGAGAGGAAGCAAACTCCCTCACCCTAACACACTATCACACGCCCAAACATGGACTATTGGGGTGGACTTTTTCCACCTCAAAATTAAAAGCCCAAATTCTAATTAAAAGGTTTAACTAAACCCATTTGATTAGTTTCTCTAACTTTTAATGTATAATGTAATTATAATATCCATATATTATAATAAATCATATATATCCGTATATTTATAATTTGCTAATTAATTATAACTGTTTAAAATTAATTAGCCTACATTATACGCAATAATTAAAAATAACCTTTTATATTCAATTTACGAACTACAGCTAATTCCTCTCATCTAATATCATTTAATCATTATTAAATAATATTCATCATCATATTTGACTAACTCGTAGTAACATTTGACTAACATTTTAGTCAACAACACTGACTAACCGTTTAGTCATTATATAAGGCATCGATATGATCATTTTCTCAAATAATCACATCTCTCAAACACATCCTTTAGGTGTGACTCTTAGGGACTAGTTGATCACCGCCATCTGTATGACAATAACGTCAAACTTATCTCGCAAGCCAACCGTTATCGATAAACGTTAATCAACTGATTAAATACAAAATGTACCCTGTGTACCTTTAGAGATTTATTTATGTTATTGCACTAACTGTGGAGGACACTAGCTCCAACATTAAGAATGTTCATACTCAAAATAAATTTAGTTTGCTTAATAAAGACTTGGAATTTGCTGATTTTGGTGTGAAGGCGGGTCCGAGAAGTGGTGATAACAGGAAGGAGAAGCAGGTACATGAGTTGGTTCCGATTTCTTCTCTGGATTTGGACGCTTTGGTGAATGATGAGCTTCACTCGGTTACTGAAGTGTCTGTGATAGGGGATTTGGAGCCAATTCTGGAGGAACCAAAGGATATGGTAAGTTTTACGGAGGAAGAAGTCAAGGAGGAGCTGGATTACTGGAAGAATACGGTGGTTTGTTTTGTCTTGGGTGCAAATCCCCCATGGGAGATCCTAGAAGGTTTTATTCGAAGGGTGTGGGCGAAACACCAGGTGGACAAATTGTCCTTTCTTCCTAATGGAGTTTTTCTGGTCCGTTTTTTTAAATGTGGAGAGTAAGGAGCAGGTTTTAAAGCAAGGTCACTATCTCTTTGATAATAAACCCTTGATTATCAAGGGGTGAGAACCTGATATGGATTTGATTAAGCATGATGTGAAGACAGTTCCGGCATGGGTGCGAATTCATGGTCTTCCATTGAAGTTTTGGGGGAAAGGAATGTAGGGATCTCATCCCATTCACTAATCAAATATTAGTGCAAATCAAATTACTCTAATTTGATTTAGCAAGATCTATGTAGTTAACAAATGTATTTTGTTACAAGTTTAGATCTTTATACCTTTCTTTAAAAGGGAATTAGGGCACAAAACTAGAACTCCTTTCTAGTTTTGTTTCTTGAGCTAGGTATTAGGATGATCCTCCAAAAACCCGAGTTTTCAAAATAGAAAACCTCCTTAAAGATGCACCCAAGAACTTGCTCCAAAATACTAAGTATTTTGATCTAGAAATAACTTAGTATAACTTGATAATATGTGAATATTATTACTACTAACACTTAGTAGTATATTAGAAAATATAAGTACTTGCTACTTATAATATTAGAGAGAGTTTATGTGAGAAAAGAGAGTAATGAAGCTTGCATGCCTTATCTTTCTTTTCCTTGTGTTTTAAATAGAAAAGCAAGTAAACCAAAGTGTGTTGCACACACCAAGGGGGCCGGCCTCATGGGTAGAAGAGAGGAGAGAAATTTTTTTTGCATTGTGTAGAACAATCACATGCAAAGAAATGATTATGTTTCAACATGCATGAGGAAAACAAATAGGAAAAGACAAGAAGGAATCTTCCTTCTCTCCTCACCATTTTGTATGGTCCATATGGACCTTATATGGGTCCATTTTGTTTTCAATATTTGTCCCACAAATACTTATAATTTATTACTTAATTATCTAATATAATAAAGTGTAAATTTATTAAACTCTTCCTTAATATACATGTACACTTACACATATATTAAAATTGTACTTTCACTAATCTCATTAGTAAAATATATATAATTAGTGAATTAACGCTTAATCACTAATTCTCATCTCCTCTAATAATTTTATCGATATAAAATTAAATCATCCGAGTTCACAACTCGATTTCTCTCTAAATTAATACACTGACTAACCGTTAGTCGATTTATCAAGTTACTAATATAATCGTATCTCATACAATTAATTAGCTTAAATATTTAGATGCGTTCCTATAGGTGTGACTTAAAGGGATCAATTGATTACCGCCGTTCTCACGACAATAACGTCAAACTCTAGTCAGCCAACCGTTATTGATTTACGTTAACCAATTGACAATAATACAGGATTATCCCCATGTATTCCTTAATTGAGATTTATTAAGTAATTGCACTATTGTGGAGGACACTTACTCCAACAATCTCCCACTTGTCCGAGACAAGTTGTGCATTACCAATTCTCATGTCCGTTTCACATCTCCCACTCGATGCAAGGTGTCTTACAGTCGCATTTGCATCCCGAGATATATATCGTGAGTGGTTTCCTCGATATGGAGAGTAGTGTCGACCGGGAATCTATCGTAGATTCTTACCGAGCGTGTACGCATTTTCAAATGACTACTCCTCGAGTGGCCCAAAGATGTTTTACCTCGACAAGGGTGGACATTTCCTTCCACTCGATTGTCTTTGTATAATGCAGATCACCATGACCCCAAAATGCCCTTATAACCCCTTTCACGGCATGGTTTAGGACAAAAATGAAAGTCACTCGGAACCGCACCGACTGCATAATCGGTTCAGGTCAAAGAATTGAGTCAAAGGAATACTATACAAATTCCCACCACGACCCGGTTTCAATCGCATTGAAAAGGAATTCTGTAGGCGTCACCGCCCGACAGAGTGTTTTCACAGCCTGTCTATGCAACCGATCATCTCGTATGACCCTATGGTGTTGAACCCACCATCGATCGACTTGCAATCTAGTCTCTCCGAGACGTCACCTCATGTGAGAGACTAGGGACCAAATACTTAGTTTATACCGTTCACTTGAATACGTTCAAAGTTGTCACACAAATATTCGGATAAACAAAGTATGCATTCATAATGACTTAAGATAAAAACAATGAATGTTATTTTCATATATGTAATAAGATACATCATTCAATTACATATTACGAAACTAAAGGAAATCTGGCATATGCCGCAACCCCATGGAGGCGGTGTGCGCGTCATGCTTGGCCCTCGATAGAGGCTTGGTTAGGGGATCAGCGATGTTATCATCTGTCCCAACCTTACAAATATCTATTTCCTTCCTCTCCACATTATCTCTAATAACGTGGTATTTCCTCAAAACGTGTCTAGACTTGTTACTAGACTTGGGCTCCTTCGCTTGGAAAATAGCCCCACTGTTATCACAATAAGCAAAGGCGGGATCCACGGCACTAGGGACTACTCTTAGTCCATCCAAGAATTGCCGAATCCACACAGCTTCTTTAGCAGCTTCAGATGCTGCCAAGTACTCAGCTTCCGTCGTAGAATCCGCAGTGACACTCTGTTTGAAGCTCTTCCAACAAACAGCTCCTCCATTCAACATAAAGACATAGCCGGATTGGGATTTTAAATCATCCCCATCAGTTTGGAAACTTGCATCCGTGTAACCCTTTACACGTAGCTCAAGTTCTCCTCCAAACACTAGAAACGAATCCTTAGTTCTTCTCAAGTACTTAAGGATATTCTTCACAGCTATCCAGTGATTCTCACCGGGATTAGCTTGATACCGGCTCGTCATGCTCAAAGCGAAAGCGACATCGGGACGAGTACACATCATAGCATACATGATTGATCCTACAGCGGAAGCATAAGGGATCAATTTCATGCGTTCAATTTCCGCAGGAGTCGTAGCACATTGAGACTTCTTCAATGTTATTCCTACACTCATCGGAAGAAAGCCTCTCTTGGAGTCTTTCATATTGAACCTATCAAGAATCTTATCAATATAAGTTTCTTGACTTAATGCTAGTATCCTTTTGGATCTATCTCTGCAGATCCGGATACCCAAGATGCGTTGTGCCTTTCCCAAGTCCTTCATTTGGAAATGGTTTCCCAATTCCACCTTTACCGAGTTCAGGCTTGGAATATCATTTCCAATCAATAGTATGTCATCAACATACAAAACAAGGAAAGTTATCTTGCTCCCACTAAACTTCATGTACAAACAAGGTTCCTCGGCACTTCGAGCGAATCCATGTTGTTTGATAACATGATCGAATCTGTGATTCCAACTCCTCGATGCTTACTTAAGACCATAAATGGATCTTTTAAGCTTGCATACTTTCTTAGGGTTGGATGTATCTATAAAACCTTCGGGTTGTGTCATAAACACTTCCTCTTCTAGAATCCCATTCAAGAAGGCGGTTTTTACATCCATTTGCCATATTTCATAGTCATGAAATGCGGCAACCGCTAAGATTATCCTTATGGATCGAAGCATAGCAACTGGTGCAAAGGTTTCATCATAATGAATACCTTGGACTTGTGAAAAGCCCTTTGCCACCAATCTAGCTTTGTAAACATCTATATGTTTATCTATGCCGAGTTTGATTTTGAATATCCATTTACACCGGGCGGGTTTCACTCCTTCGTAAATCTACCAAGTCCCAAACTTGGTTCTCGTACATAGAATCCATTTCGGATTTCATGGCCTCAAGCCATTGTTCGGAGTTGGGGCTACTTATAGCCGCCTTGTAGGTTGAGGGTTCGTTGCTTTCGAATAACAACAAATCACCCTCCTCCTCGATGTTACCGAGGTAGCGGTCAGGTTGATGACTAATTCTTCCTGACCTCCTAGGGATTATAACCGTGTCAGAAGACGAGAACAGCTTCCTCATTTTCTGTCTCGGTTTGTGGCTCTTGAACTTCATCAAGTTCAAATTTTCTCCCACTGTTCTTTAGAAATAAATTCATTTTCTAGAAAACAAAGATCACGAGCCACAAACACTTTGTTCTCGTGAGGGTTGTAGAAGTAATAACCACAGGTTTCCTTAGGATAACCTACAAATAGACATTTGTCGGACCTTGGAGCGAGTTTATCGCCGCTTTATTCTTGACGAATGCTTCACAACCCTGCATTCTCATGAATGACAAATAGGAATCTGCCTCCCGTCCATATCTCATATGGAGTCTTATTGGCCGCTTTAGTCGGACTTCGATTTAGTGAGAAAACAGCAGATAACAATGCAAAGCCCCAAAATGAACCAGGAAGCTCAGTTTGACTCATCATAGACTGAACCATGTCAAGCAAAGTTCGGTTTCTCGTTTCTGCAACACCATTCAATTGTGGTGTGCTTGAGGAGTCCATTGTGATATTATACCACAATTCTTAAGATGTGAATCAAACTCATTACTTAGATATTCGCCACCACGATCGGATCGTAGTGCTTTTATCCTTTTGTTTAATTGGTTCTCAACCTCATTTTGAAATTCTTTAAATTTCTCAAAAGCATCACTTTTATGCCTTATTAAGTAGACATAACCATATCTACTTAAATCATCGGTAAAAGTAATGAAGTAATGATATCCTCCTCTAGCGGTGATGTTTAATGGACCACACACATCGGTATGTATGAGTCCTAAAACTTCACTTGCTCGTGTCCCTTTACCACTAAAGGGTTGACGAGTCATCTTGCCTAAGAGGCAAGATTCGCATGTCCCATATGATTCGTAATCAAATGGTTTGAGAACCTTGGTCGCAACAAGTCTCTTTATGCGTTTGTCATTTATGAGACCTAAACGACAATGCCAAAGGTAGGATTTGTTTGATTCATTCGTTTTGAGCCTCTTGTTCTCGACATGATAAACATCATTAACATCATTTAAAACATAAATACCTTCAATTGAAATAGCTTCACCATAAACCATTTCATTAAACGAAAAAGTACAACGGTTGTTCTTAATCATAAAACAAAAGCCTTCCGCATCTAACACGGAGACGGAGATAATGTTTTTAGTTAGAGTTGGTACAAAATAACAGTTATTCAAAAACAACTCTAATCCACTAGCAAGAGCGAGTACAAAAGTTCCCACGGAAACGGCCGCTACTCTAGCTCCATTGCCCATGCGGAGATCTACATCACCCTTGGCTAGAGCTCGCACGTTTCTCATCCCCTGCAAATGATTACAAAGGTGAGATCCACATCCGGTATCCAATACCCATGTAGAAATGCAAGCATGATTGATGTCTATCATATAGAGATTAGAAGGAAGAATACCTTTGGATGTTGCACATCCATCTTTCAAGTCCTTCTTGTACTTGGGACAATTGCGTTCCAATGACCCACTTCATTGCAATACTTGCAAGTGTCATTGAGAGGTTTTCCTTTGTTCCTCTCAAGCTTTGCATCGAAAAACCGTACCGCGGCTTCATAAAGCCTTATTTGCGGTGCTTTGGAGAACATGGTTGTCACTCTAGTGAATATCGCATATGCACTTTTTTGAGTGACAAAACGGAGTTTGAGAGTGGGTGCCATGGACCAAATCAAGACGTTTTTCACGTCATTGTCCACTTTCATAAACTCATCATAGGCGGCTCGTCGCCCCGATCGAAAGTGGGTTCGGGTGGTTGATCGGTAAGGTGTTTGAGCACATTGTCGGATGTAGCGGCGCCCCTCACTGTCGAATCCCATTCGACAAAGTTGCTACCGTCATCCTTGAGGATACACTTATCCATCACGGTTCGCAACCATGAATCTTTGCCCAAAATGGGCGCGGGAGTTGATGATGATGATGCCATTGCGATTTGAAATAAACGATTCTACAACAAATATGAGGAAATATGTAAGCATTCATTGTTTACTTATAACATTTGCTAAAACGGTTTTAAAACAAATGTCCATTTATATAATGATCTCCCACGAAATTATATAAATGATTCCAAGACTCATTTTTCATATAAAATTAGACATCTCATGTTTCCTTTTATATAAAACGATAAGTCAACACTTGACTAATTCTACACTAGAATGCTTGGTTGATGATTTTCTTTAAAATGCATCGATTAGCCCCAAATAACTCTTATTTGGTTGAGTCTAAACCAAATTAGCATGGGACTTCCTCCCACTACTTACCCATGGTAACGAGGTTCCACGTTGCGGAGGTCCTCACGAACATGGGGTTCATAGTTGCTATATTTGGAAAGGCTTAAACTCAATTCATTTGTTAAAAATGTGGGTGATCTTGTCGATTTTAGTCATATTATTCTTTATAAGTGAACTAATTTAAGAATGTCGACCTAAAAACGACATTCGTAGTGGGATATCGTGGCATGCATGGCGATTTTGGCATGTGTGCGGAAAATAAGCAAACAAACAAGCATGATAAAGCATGCATAAACCTAGTATGGCCACCTAAAAGTAATTAAAAATACAAGGAGTTACAAATTGGAAACCAACTCCTTTGGTCCCTCTTCATATGGACTTGATCCAAGCTCCTCCTTGCAAGCTTTAGAACTCTTCTAAGGCGCCATGTCGATCTCCATCGCCGGTCTTCGATTTTACAAATAGTTACAAGAATGAATTACAAATGAATACATAGCAATCCTATTATACATTTGTAAATGAAATAAACTATTAAATTACAAACCGGCGATAAGAGATCGCATTTAATTACAAACCACACGATATTCCCTTTCATTACGGGCAATATCGGTAAAAATATAACAAACTATGGCCATACTAGTAAGAACAAACATTCATTCAATAATAAACATTCATCCAAACATGCATAATGTAAAGCTTATAAATAAAAACATGCCAAAATCGCCTTAAACAATAATCGCATTAATTCGTTTCAAACCGATCTCATTTTTAATCGATTAATCTTATATTAATCAATAATGCTTAAAACACCTTTTAAGCTTGAACTAAAACTTCTAAACTGATTTAGAACACTGAAAATTAGTTTTCACTAATCCATGGTGATTTTAGTTCATAAACTTGGTCATTTGCTAATTAGATGTACTTTAATCATAACTTTTTATGAATAAAGCTTTATAAAATCAAAATAAAATAAAATCATTTTTATTTTGAAAAAATTTTGTATATTCTGGAACACTTCCAAAATATCAGAAAAGAAAATTTTGGTCAGAAAATATTTACGAATTATTTTATATAAAATAACATACGATTTCATCGATTTTATCTCATAAAATCAAGAAAACGTCTAAAACAGTGAGGAAAAATCCCAAATTTATACGAGAGCATCCTCATAATGTATAAAAATATTGGTATAAATTTCATGTCCAGAAAACAACGTTTACTATATTTTGGACATAAAATGCATTATATACCGATTTTAAACAAATAAATGAATAAATATTCAAAACTCAAAATCTGACTTTGAAAATTTACATGCAGAATGTATAAATATGAAATATCACTGTGTAAATATTTCGTGACCGTATTCCAAATATAACTATTTATAGTAATTATTTTAGCCAAAAACACACTTTTTGACTCGGTTTTGTATAAAAATCATTTAAATTAGCAAACAAATTTCAAAAAAAACGAAATTTGACCAGTAACTTCATGAGACCAGAAACTTTGCATGCAATAAAAAAACTCGTGTTAAAACCACTTTAACACTATTTTCGGATTTTATCATATTTATTCTCAATAAATATATAAAACTCCAAAAACAACAAAATAAATTTTTCAACTACAAGCCTTAGCTCTGATACCACTTGTAGGGATCTCATCCCATTCACTAATCAAATATTAGTACAAATCAAATTACTCTAATTTGATTTAGCAAGATCTATGTAGTTAACAAATGTATTTTGTTACAAGTTTAGATCTTTATACCTTTCTTTAAAAGGGAATTAGGGCACAAAACTAGAACTCCTTTCTAGTTTTGTTTCTTGAGCTAGGTATTAGGATGATCCTCCAAAAACCCGAGTTTTCAAAATAGAAAACCTCCTTAAAGATGCACCCAAGAACTTGCTCCAAAATACTAAGTATTTTGATCTAGAAATAATTTAGTATAACTTGATAATATGTGAATATTATTACTACTAACACTTAGTAGTATATTAGAAAATATAAGTACTTGCTACTTATAATATTAGAGAGAGTTTATGTGAGAAAAGAGAGTAATGAAGCTTGCATGCCTTATCTTTCTTTTCCTTGTGTTTTAAATAGAAAAGCAAGCAAACCAAAGTGTGTTGCACACACCAAGGGGGCCGGCCTCATGGGTAGAAGAGAGGAGAGAAAAAGTTTTTGCATTGTGTAGAACAATCACATGCAAAGTAATGTTTTTTTTTTGGGACCAAAAAACCAAGCTGGTCCAGACCTGTGCAAGTTGGTCCAGAACCCTCGGCTAGGTCCAGACAAAGTTCAGGATCTGCAATCAGGTCCAGAATTACAAACAAGACTGCATGCAAAGATGCAGAACAAAGGTGCAGGTCCGGAGAGGAAAACCCAAAATGGGCCGAGCCCAACAAAAAGGAAGTCATTATAAAGCAAGCCCAGAAATACGAAACCCTAGAAGTGGACGTTACAAGACTAAGTCAAGAAACTAAACTGAAGCCTGAAAGGTAGGAGCTGCTGGAGAAGAAAGGGGGAGAAGTTACCTACAAGTATGGAATTGAACGTTGGACCCTAACAGCACTATAAACGGAGTAGAACTTAGAAGAAAGAGGCATGCATTATTATCAGAAGACACACAACTCAAGCACATCATTCTCTACGCAATTCACAAGCAACTAAACACTTTATAATTATTTTACGATATTGTTGTATTCTGTACCACACTACTACAATATTGACCTATTGCAACATTTAGTGCTAACACTTTCAGTAATTGTGCGCAATTTCGAGTAGATTTTAATTACGCAACACTGATTCATAAGTGCTGCAAATACTAATATAATGCAACATTGTTATTCAAGTGTTGCTGATTCTACCTTCAAACATGCAACATTTTTTCTTATGTTGTTGCATTTTATAAACATGAATGCAACCTTTGTATATTATTGTTGGTTTAATATATTTAGTATAGTTACTTTATAATACGACACTACTAATGTAATGACAATAAATGTAGTTTGTAATACATACCTACTTTGTTTCTTCTTCCTGTGATTTCTCATATCTTGTTATAAGTCCAGTCTCAAATGTTAAGCCGGATCATATATTTTAATTCGAGTTAATAATAATAATAATAATAATAATAATAATAATAATAATAATAATAATAATAATAATAATAATAATAATAATAATAATAATAATAATAATAATAATAATAATAATAATAATAATAATAATAATAATAATAGGTTAGAAAAATCACATTACCAATAATAATAATAATAATAATAATAATAATAATAATAATAATAATAATAATAATGATTAATAATAATAGTAGTATTAGGATGAGTATTAGGATTTTAGTCGAGTTTTATATTACCAAAAATCATATTTTCTGTGTCCATTATTAGACGAGTATTAGGATTTAAGTCGAGTTTTATATTTTGATCGAGTTTGGAAGAGTATATGTTTTAATAATTCTTTGAGCTCGATATAAGAATGATTAATAATAATAGTAGTAATAACGATAATAATAATGGCAGAACAATAAGAATAAAATAAAATAAAATAATAATAAGTACGAGTATAGTAATAATAATCAAATAGAGTAGACCCAAATAAGTATCTTTTCTAACCCAGACTCACCCATTTTTTCTAGTGACTAAAATAATTATAGCAAAACGATATTGAGGAGCAGCACCTTCGTTCATTCATCACCTTATTCATCATCACCATCGTTTTCTTCTTACTCCCATATTCATTCATCACCATCACTCATTTTCGCCTCAATCACCCTCGCCTCACCACGACCGGCCTCGCCACCACTCCTGCCCACTGCCGGTCACCGGAGCTCCGCCTAGTTGCTACCTCTTCCTCGTCGGTTCAGTGAGTGGTCGGATTCTAGCCATTTTCTCACCGGAATCCACTCGTTATAGTTGCAATTTCTTCCTATTACTCTTGTCTCACCATTCTTGGTATTAAATTTGAGAGGTAATCTCGTTTTCCTTTTCAATTTTAAGGAATTCGTAGTCACAAACCCTAGTTTTTGGGGATTTGTAAATTATATCGATTTTAGTTGGTTTTATAAATTAATTAAGTCCTAATTAGGTAGTATTTGATGTTTGTGGCATCGTTTGTAGTGTGTGGGGGCTTCGAGACAAGTACGAGACGGTTTTTGGTCACTTACAAGCTTAATTTCGATTTTCCTCCTTAAAAGGTAAGGGTTATCTGCGCTGTTAATATTCATTTGACAACTTTATCCTAACTTAATATTCATTTGACAACTTCTGAAGCTAAGTATTGTTAGAGGTAAAACTGTTGGTCATGGTTTGCTAGTTGCTACTCATAGTATTTTACATACGACAGGATGGTGTTATCTGCGCTGAACATGTAGACCATTTGTTTTCTACAGCACCGGACTGGTAAATCCCGTTTTATTTTTTAGTTTTTTCTTTTTTTTTTGGGCTTTGAAATGTTTCTGTAAGTCGCCCTTAAGATATCTTTTTCATTGTGGTGATCTAGTCCTTGGAGTGGAAGCCCATACATGGGCGCTGCCTCAACAAATGTACTCGGCGGTTTAACACTGGATGGATTCCTCTCACAGGTATGTGTCAACCAGCAGACCTTGTTGTGCTGTGTGTCAGAGTAGTTTGCACGTTAAAGAATCTGCCGTGGTTCTCTATTTTAGTTACTGATAACGGAAGTATGGTCACTTAGTTTTGTATGTGTACTTGTGTGTATGAATTATTGATTAAATGTGATTATAGTTGAATGAATGTGTATTTGTGTTATGTCAAGAAGTAGTCGGTATTGTGGTCGAGCTATGGTCGTGAATTTAGGCCGCGTTATGTAGCCACTGTGGGCGTGTTGTGGGCTGTTGTTGTGGTTAGCGGTTAAGTTGTTTGCTGCTGCCGTTTTGTTGTTGTAGTTGGCTGTCGAGTTGGCTGTTGTTTGTCCTTAAAGTTTAAGCCAATTTGTGACACTGTAATGCCTTGCCGTGGCTGATGCATTGGTTGTTGTTGTTGATGTTGCTGCCTCTGATTTCAGTAGGCTACTGCTGTCGATTGTGCGATTGTAGGCTGCATCTTACGCTCGTCCATTCTGTCGTTTTAAGGGGATGTACGCAGCCGTCTGGCTGCTGTGTTTTGCTGATGTGTATGTCGAGTTAGAGGGCCTGTCTTGGCTGTGTTGGGGGCTGCTGTTGTCCCATGCTTTCGGCCCGCTGTGAGCCGCCATTGTTGCTCCTGCGGCTTATAGCTTCTGCCATGTCGCGTTGTTTACCATTGTTGTAACTTGAGTGCCATTGTTGCATTATCTATTGGTGAGGCTGCTGCCACGTGCAGTAACCTGCTGTCCATTATTTCTTTATAAGTTGTTGTGCTCGTTCACACGTTAACTTGTTGTTGTAGGCTTGAACTTGTAGGCGGTAAGTAGTAGTATGATTGGTATGCTTTTGGTTGCATTATGAAGCGAATAGATGTGTTTGATGAGTGCGCGAGTGCGAGTACTTTTATAATATGGCTGCTGCCCGTAGTTTGCTCAGACTTCCGTATGTGTTCGATTTCGATTTCGTTTTGTGATAGATATATATGACCTGAATGCTGTCCAATGATGTCCGTTTAAAATACTAGTCCACACAGTTCATTTCAGCTCTTTTAATTCCGTGCCTATTTCGCTTTCATGCTTCTGACAGGAATGGAGACTTTCCAAGAGTTGGGATTCTTTGTTCCATTAACCGTAATCAAAACATATTACAGGTAAAATTATAAATCCGCAAGTAGTATATGAATTTCAATGGAACTTAACTGATAGAATGATACGATAAATATTGCAGTAATATTGTAATTATATTTTCCGTTTGATGCATCTGCGTAAACTCATAATCTCTTCCATGTCAATTTTAAGGCTTTCCAATTTCACTGAGAATCTATCTTTGTCAAACCTCTCCAGGACAATCCATCGATTCAAGTTCAGGCTCGTCAAATCAGCGTGCCTCCTTAAAGAAAGATGTAAGTTTTGACGTCGATTCCTAATTCTATTCTCCAAAGTTGCTCTTCTATTATAGGCGAATATATATGCAAGTCAAGCGAGGTTCTGTCTTAATATCAATTGTTGATATTGGAGAGGATTCGCTCGCTAATTCTTACCCGGTATGGGACAATGTTGATATTTACAAGCTGACATAATCTTGTATTCTTGTGTGTTGTGTCTGATGTAATGTAATGTTATCGTAATTGTAGATACAACTGCTTCAAATGCGATTGCAGCATGAAAAATCGATGCGAATGATGCTTGAGAAAACCATTGGTCGGACTTCTAGTACATATCACCAGGTCACAGACATTTCGCGTCTCAGGTAACTCAAAATAATTCTGTCCGTTAACTTGAAAGCCATTTCTACATCGAGCATCATTGAAATCGCTAATAATTTTGCTTTTCTTTGACAAAGGATCTGATTAGTGAGATTGAGTTGAATTGCTTGAAGAAGAGGTAGCAAACCAAGAGCAGCGAGTTCTTACGCTTTACAAGAGCATATTTGAAAAAAGCATCAGAGGTAGCACGAACTATTCACCGTTTTTCAATGACTTTAGGAGGAGGTTAGGTTCTTATACTTTTGTTTTGTAGGACTGGTGTAAAAGAAAGAGTTCCAACTCAGCGATTACTACAATTATGATGGTTCCGTTTTACAAAAGACTAATGGAGGAGGAGGAGCTCGTGGGCAAGTAGTAGATGCTCAGTACAAGGATCAAGATATGGCATGCCTTAGTCTCTTCACTTTAAGGCTACAAGATGTAATTTAATGCTATCACAATTGTTAGTTTAAATCTTATATAGTACTTAAAGACGATGTATTTACAATTCTTTTTTTAATGAAATATAGGTCTTTTATAAAAGTTGTGCATTGTCTATTGAAAAAATGTCATAATCGATATCAACGATGTCACATCTATTTCTGGTTACATAATGGTGAAGAAAGTGTTGCTATTTAAAACAACATAATTGTTGCACTGAATCGTCGTGCAGCTGCTAAATTATATTAAATTATATTAGTGTTGCAATCGCTTAAAAAGTAAGAAAAAAAGTCGTGATATTACAAATTAGCAACATACATTGTTAAAGTGTATTGCTTTGGTACAAAGTCATTAATACGCTATGTGTGATCGGAAATTATCGAACTGGAGTTTTAAGACTAATTGTAAAAGCTGGCTGTGCATAACGCGTTTAAAGAATATTTCTAAGACATTTCAGAACATTTTCACACTGGTTGCTATAAATTCATTTTGTAAGAGGCCAACACTGCACTTTCCTAACCGTAATCCAGTGCATAACCTCTCTCTTGGCGCGTGGTTTTCCCTTAACATTTAAGGGTTTTTCCCACGTAACCATATCGTGTGTCTTATTCCATTTTCATTGCTTTTCTTACGTTACAACTCAATAATCACAATCACAATTAAAGGATAGTACTAGTAGATCCACATACACTAAAACGAACTGCAGTGTGAAAATCACCCCGACAGTTGGCGCTGCCTGGGGATACTAGTTTATTAATCCTACAAAATATTCCAAGTCAGCACAAGTTCAACCAACGTGAAAGATGGCAGATCCCAGTGCAGAAGCCATGCTCAAACTCCAGGAGGAACTACAACGAGGCCAAGGCGTATGCCGCAAGGTGAAGGAGGCGAGATCGCCCTAAAGAAGCGATTGGAGGCCTGCAGATGTAAGAAAGCCTCAGGATCCAGGATCCCACCAGGTACACCATTTTCTGATGTGATCAAACAACTTGACTTCTCTACTTTCTCTTCTGCAGGGTCAAAAGGTACAAAAGGCGATCCACTCCATGTAGAGGAAGATCAAGAGAACAACGGTGCAGGTGGAAGCGGTGAACCAAAGACACCAGAGGGAGTAAGTGCAGGCCAGGTCATGGAATACATGATGATGGAGATGCAGAAACTCTCAGAGTTGGTACGAAAGGTTCCAGGACTTCCACCACCCATTGAAGAGGCAGCACCAGGGAGCTATGCTGATTCACCCTTTGATGACTGCATTGCAATGGTCGAGATGCCAAAGAAGTACTCAGCACCCAACCTAAAGCTCTATGATGGGACAGCAGATCCTCTGGAGCATGTTGCACAGTACAGGCAGAGGATGTTCAATGTTCCTATCCCAGCAGAAAAGAGAGAGGCTTGCATGTGCAAAAGCTTTGGTTCAACCTTGACTAGTCCAGCCCTCCAGTGGTATATCAATCTGCCCATCAAGACCATCAAGTCCTTTGCAGAGCTGATCAACCTTTTCAACATCCAATTCGCCAGTAGCAGATTGTTGGAGAAGCGGCATCGCTGATCCTGCATCGTCATCCGTAACGAGAACGAGTCTCTAAGGGACTTCCTGCACCGCTTCAACAAGGAGAAAGTGTCCATCCCCAGATGTGACATCGGCACGGCCATTGAGGCCTTCAGGCAAGGTTTGGTTAGAGATTCTGATCTTTATGTTGAACTAACTCGCTACCCTTGTTCTACTTTTGAGGATGTGCAGGCTAAGGCTCTGGCCCAGATCAGGGTAGAGGAGGACCAGCAGTTCAGGGCACGTTACCAGGACCAGGGCAGGGCTGAACGTAAAGTCACCACCCAAAGGCACAACAACAGCAGGCCTGGTCCGTATCAGAGACCAACCAGGAGGGAGGCAAACGCCGTGGATGAACAAACTGATGCACCCAGGGTTCCACCTCCAGTTTCAGAGTACTGCTTCTCTGTAGATCTTCCAGGCCTGATCAACAAGTTGGACAAGTTGGGCTCAGCAGTCAGATGGCCAAAAGCGAGTGAGAAGCCAAATCCAAGGCGAGACACAACCAAGTGGTGTGAGTACCATTCTGATATTGGGCACACCACAGAGGACTGCATAGCTCTCAGGAGGGAAGTAGCTCATCTGCTAAAGAATGGTCACTTGAAGGATATCCTGCCCAGGAACAGGAGGAACAGAGATGAACGAGATGAGCCCAGAGATCTTCCTCCACCACCACCAACCCACGAGGTAAAATTCATCTCTGGTGGATCAGATATTTGTGGACTAACATATTCTGCTGCAAAGCGTGTAGCTCTGGAGAACAGGCAACAGCCACCAGCAGGACAAGCAGGTCCAGTCCAGGAGATTGTGTTTGATGAGTCAGACCTACAAGGAGTGCATGGGCCACACCACGATGGACTGGTAATCAAGATCCAGATTGGAACCTGCATGGTCAGAAGGGTCCTGGTAGATGGAGGCAGTTCAGTCAACATCATCATGATGGAGGCGCTGGAAGCTATGGGGCTGAAAGAGTCTGATGTAACGAAGAAGTCCAGCGTCCTGGTAGGGTTCAGTGGAGAGACAAAGCACAGCTTGGGAGAGATCACCCTACCAACCTATGTGGAAGGAGTCACCTCTTTCGAGAAGTTCTGCGTGATAGACTGCCTGTCCTCATACAACGTAATCCTAGGGCGACCCTGGATCCACAACCTCAAGGCTGTACCTTCAACGTACCACCAGTGCATAAAGATACCAACAAAGTGAGGGACAGCAACGGTCAGAGGAGAGCAACAAACAACACAGAAGTGTTACAGGACAGCCCTGAAACCTCCTAGTCCAGGTAAGTCCCTCGCATAGCAATTAAAGCAGCCTGTCAGGTCTGTTGAGAATCCTGTCCCACGCATGGAGACAGATGAAATTGTTTTGGCTGAAGAAAGACCTGACAGAAGGTTACGGTTGGTTACTGACGCCCGCAGGTAATCGACTGCTTCTAATTGACTTTCTCGAGGAAGAAAGAGCATTGTTTTGCCTGGTCCCATTTTGATATGACCGTATAAGTTACGATGTTATTACACACAAGTTAAATATTGACCCAAGTTTTAAGCCCGCGAAATGTAAACGCAGGAAGTTTGCACGAGCGTAATGAGATTGTGAACCAGGAGGTACGTAAATTCTTTGGACATGGACATGATTAAAGAAGTAATGTACCCAGTTGGTTGGCAAATGTAGTTGTGGTCCGTAAAAGAATGGCAAGTGGAGAGTATCGTGGACTATACAGACCGAACAAGGCGTGCCCAAAGATTCATTTCCACTACTACACATAGATGCCATGGTGGATGCCACCGCAGATACGAGGTGTCGACATTCATGGATGCAGCTAGCGGATTCAACCAGATCAGGATGCACCCTCCAGACCAGGAGCATACAGCGTTCATGACCAGCAGAGGAATATATTGCTACAAGGCTATGCCTTTTGGACTAAAGAATGCAGGTGCAACATATCAAAGGTCATGAACATGATGTTCAAGGACCAGATTGAGATACACTGGAGGTCTACATTGATGATATGGTGGTGAAATCAAAGAAAGATGAGGATCACATCCAGGACCTGGAAAAGGCGTTTGAGATTCTGGAAAAATATAATATGAAACTAAACCCTACTAAATGCACCTTTGGTGTCACTGCAGGAAAGTTCTTAGGCTATATGGTGACAAAAAGAGGTATAGAGGCTAGTCCAGAGCAGATCTCAGCAATAATCAACTTGCAGTCCCCGTAACTCGAAAGATGTCCAGAACTGGAAGAGTAGCGGCGAATGTATTCATCTCCAGGTCTTCTGAAAGGTGCAAGCCATTCTATGATCTTCTGAGAAAGTACAAGCAGTTCAACTGGGGGACAGAGCATGAGAAAGCATTCCAGGACCTAAAAGCGCATTTATCATCACCCACTCTGTCTAAACCTCGAACCAGGAGTCAGGTCCTATACATGCCTGTAATGTGGTCTCTGTAAGTGCGCCTTGCTAAGAGAGCGGATGGACAAAGAACATCCTGTATTATGTGGCAAGAGTCTTCTGGATGCTGAGACCAGGTATTCTGTATTGGAAAAATTTGTTTTGGCTTTAACGATTGCTTGTACCAAGTTGCGCCCTTATTTTGAGGCGCATCATATTATTATTCGTACTAATGTCCCTGTGAGATCAGTGCTATGTAGACCAGAACTTTCGGTCGTATGTCAAAATGGTCGATGAAGTTGAGCACCTATGATCTATCCTATGAGCCCGAGCAAGAATCAAGTCCCAAGCTCGCGGACTTTGTGGCTGCCTTCCCTCCCACACTACAAGAGCAGGTAACAAAAGAGATCTTCCATCTGGACCAGAAACAGCAGACCTGGGTACTCTGGACAGATGGTTCAGCCAATATCAGGGGTTCTGGACTAGGTGTGGTCTTGAAGTCACCACAGGGGGACAAGATAGTACAGGCTGTATCCTGTGAATTCAGGACTACCAACAATGAAGCTGAGTATGAGGCACTAATAGCAGGACTGAATGTGTGTCTGGACATGAGGATCCAGAATCTAAAGGTAAAAATAGACTCTTTACTGGTAGCAAACCAAATCAACGGTACGTACGCTGCTAAGGACTCTAAAATGATTGCATATCTTGATTTGGTCAAAAATCTTTTTCAAAAGTTTGCTAACGTTGAGGTTGAGCAAGTCCCTAGAGATCAGAATGTGCAGGCAGACGCTTTGGCTAACATAGGATCAGCATTTGAACCTGGTACGCTGGACAGTATACCTATTGTACACATCTTGGAACCAGCAATCCAGAAAGTTCAACCAGTCCTACAGAACGCAGTCCAAGCTACCCAGACCTGGACCAAACCATATTACGAATGGCTGGTCCAGGGCAAACTACCGCAGGACAAAATGGAAGCAAGAGCATTCAGAATCAAGGCGTCCAGATACACAATCATACAAGGCATACTATTCAGAAGGTCCTTCAACGGGTCAGACTGGCCGCTTGTGAACTGACCAGTCGTGACGATTATCAGAGATACACGATGGACACTGTGGAAACCACACAGGTGGTAGAAGCATGGTCAACAAAATCCTGCGGATGGGATACTACTGGCCCACAATGAAAACAGATAGCATCCAGTATGCCACAAAATGTGACGCCTGTCAAAGGCATGGTCCAGAGATACATCACCGCACGTAACCTCGTGACTCAATATCAGCACCATGGCCGTTCATGAAATGGGGCATGGACTTAGTTGGCAAACTACCAATGGCTCCAGGGCAGAAGGTGTTCATGCTAGCAATGACAGATTATTTCTCCAAATGGATAGAGGCAGATGCATACAAAAACGTTACAGAAAAAGAAGTAATTGCCTTTATCAAGAAAAATATAATCAGCAGGTATGGGATCCCCTCAGAAATCATATGTGACAATGGACTTGCATTCGTGGGAAACAAGACCAGAGATTTCTGTACAAAGTGGAATATCAACTTGGTCACCTCTGCACCAAGATATCCTCAAGCAAATGGACAGGCTGAGTCCAGTAACAAGATTGTAATCAATTGCATAAAAAAGAAGCTGATGGAGAAACAGGGGAGATGGGTTGAAGAGCTGCCACTGGTACTATGGGCAGACAGGACCACGCCAAAGAGAGCAACAGGACAAACTCCATACTCAATGGTTTATGGATGAAGTCGCACTACCAATAAGTGCACGCTCCAACAATCGGTATGGACTCAATACATTTTCTCGAGAATAATGAACTACTCTGCGGATGTACCGGATACAAACCCAAGAGCTCGTGAGACTTAGCAGAAGAAGGTTAGCAAAGATACCAACAATCTGCGGGCCGGAAGTTACAACAAGAATGTGAGAGTACGAATGTTCAGACAGAGATCCGGGTCCCGAGAAAAGTATTTCAGAACACAAGGGACAAGGTCACAGCAAGTTGGCCCCAACCTCGAGAAGGTCCATACCTTATTGATTCAAAGAATGTGGAAAGGCTCTTACAGACTACAAACTCTGGAAGGAGACATGATCCCAAGACCTTGGAATACACTCCACCTCAAGCTCTATTACATGTAAAGTGCCCTGGACCAGCTTATCTGGTAATGTACAAAACTCAAAACTTTTCCTTTACAATTTATCCTATACAATTGTACTGACTTGTGCGTCGGAGGGCCGCTATTAACGCCAACGGTCAAGCCTGACCCTCTTTTGTGCGCATAAAGCGCAGAAATCTGGTCCAGCCCTAACCAAAAACAAAGACAAAACCTAGGGCTCCAAATTTCAAGACGATCGCAACAACGGGACAGGGAGTAATGTCCGTTAAGGGAGCCCCAAAGTGTAAGTCGCCTAAATTATCAAACGCATGCATGCTACTTTACAAAATTCACAACAAATTATACGCGCATCATAACAAAAGCATAACATAACAAAAGCATAACATAACATAACATAACTAATAAAAGTCAGAACCAAACAGTTAATCCATGCTAGCACATGGAACCAAATGTCAAAACAAAACAAGTCTAATTAATTACAGTCCAAAATATCTACAGGGGACATTCCCCCCTGGCAAATTCAAAAATTGTTCAAAATACCGATAACGAAAGCATAGTTCAAACCCCATCACCGGACTCACCTGTCTTCTCAGCATTTTCTTCTACAGGATCAGCATTGGATGGTCCAAAGAACGCCAACCCCAAAGATCGTGACCAGCAGCCTCTCCTGGGACCGGTAAGAATCGAAGAAACTTCACCACCCTAATAGGCTCTCCAGGGAACAACTGCTTAAAGGTGGCAATCTCTGTAGATAGGTCCCACGCAGCACGAGCTCCAGGGCTGGCACTCATCATTTCAATTCGAGTACGGAGAGTGTAGTACAGACTCAGGTCCCTCACCACTGCATCATGGCCTTTGGCGTCCTCCCTCAGTTCCCCAAGTTCCTTGGTCAGCTCACCAATGTGGTTGTCCTGTTGCTGAATTCTTTTGAAATTGATCTTCTCCATCTCAGCAAGCTTCCCACATCGATAGTTCATGCTCTCAAGCTCCTTTTTGGTAATCTCGAGGGAGGAGCGAAGTGCCTCATTCTCAGCCTCAGCTCTACCTCTGCCACTTTCTAGAATTGGCACCGTGGAGCCAAGACTGGCAGACATGATTAGCAACTACAAACAACAGAACAGGAGATCAGAACCATGGCAAAGGAACCTCTAGACAAAACCAATATCGTAAGACAAAACACAGACCTGAGCACAACAGCCCACCATTTTGTGCGCCAGACGCATAGGCTCCAGGCGGCGGTGCAGGGACAAAGCAGCAAAGTTTTCGCTCAGGGATTTCCCCAAGGAGACATACTCAGATTGACTTTGAGAGCGCAAAGGTATTGAGAGCACAGGGTTTATCTGAGGTAACTTCCCTTTCTTCCTCTTTTTCTGGTCAGGGGTAGGTTCGGGAGACTCGGCAGCAACTTGGGAAGGCCTGATCTGGATCACTTCTGGCACCTTCCTCTTGGAAGACTCAGAAGTGGGGGCCACAGACTCACAGCAGGGATAGAGCTGTCACCAGACTTCATAGCCTCACGCGCCTGGGCAATCGTAGCAGCAATAGCCTCCATGGACAGGAAATTCCTCTTGCTGGATCCAGAAGCTGTAGACATCATTAGGAATAAGTTACAAGGGAATGGTAAGGAAAAGAACTCATTGACTAAGAAGAATATATCGATGCGATGCAGTCTTTGAAGCGCAGGACTTAGGCTTGGTCCAGGAATCTTCAGAGGGGGCAACCTGGAGTGGCCGCTAGCACCAGCTAGTATAGACCTTAGTGGGGTTACATGAATGGGCGTCTGGACAGAAGTACCTGCGCCACCCCCACCAACAGCCTCACCTACAGACGTCTCACCTTGGTCGGGAATAACATCCTGCTCAACCTCCTCCTCGGTTCTCTCTTCATTTTCGCTCTCGCCATCATCATCATCATCACCACCTCCTTCCTCCTCGGGGGGAGGAACAACTTCGACAACGTCATCATCATCATCATCAGGATTCATACATTTGGGCCAGGCCCTCTTATCAGCTGGCAACTTTAGAAACGCCTCAATCCTCCTCCTTGACTCAGGATCGTCAGGAGTAGGAACCCAATCAGAAACTGCAAAGCCAAATCCACAACAAACCTAAGCAAAGGGCAACTGCCTCATTAATTACCAGGTACAGGTCTCAGGACCAAAAGCACAGCAGAGCAGAGAGAGCCTGGACCAGGCTCAGCCCTGGGCCAGGAAAAGGAACAAAGGCATCTCCTTACCCCCCAGTTCAGGACTGAAGGGCAAGGAGATGGGGGACAAACTGTTGGGACCAAAAAACCAAGCTGGTCCAGACCTGTGCAAGTTGGTCCAGAACCCTCGGCCAGGTCCAGACAAAGTTCAGGATCTGCAATCAGGTCCAGAATTTCTGACCCGATGCAGGCATGCAGATGCAGAACAAAGGTGCAGGTCAGGAGAGGAAAACCCAAAATGGGCCGAGCCCAACAAAAAGGAAGTCATTATAAAGCAAGCCCAGAAATACGAAACCCTAGAAATGGACGTTACAAGACTAAGTCAAGAAACTAAACTGAAGCCTGAAAGGTAGGAGCTGCTGGAGAAGAAAGGGGGAGAAGTTACCTACAAGTATGGAATTGAACGTTGGACCCTAACAGCACTATAAAAGGAGTAGAACTTAGAAGAAAGAGGCATGCATTATTATCAGAAGACACACAACTCAAGCACATCATTCTCTACGCAATTCACAAGCAACTAAACACTTTATAATTATTTTACGATATTGTTGTATTCTGTACCAGTTGGTCCAGACTCTGTACTTCCTGAACCAGAACTAGTGCATAACCTCTCCTGGCTTGGCGCCCGTGGTTTTCCCTTAACATTTAAGGGTTTTTCCCACGTAACCATATCGTGTGTCTTATTCCATTTTCATTGCTTTTCTTTACGTTACAACTCAATAATCACAATCACAATTAAAGGATAGTACTAGTAGATCCACATACACTAAAACGAACCGTGTGAGAAAATCACCCCGAACAATTATGTTTCAACATGCATGAGGAAAACAAATAGGAAAAGACAAGAAGGAATCTTCCTTCTCTCCTCACCATTTTGTATGGTCCATATGGACCTTATATGGGTCCATTTTGTTTTCAATATTTGTCCCACAAATACTTATAATTTATTACTTAATTATCTAATATAATAAAGTGTAAATTTATTAAACTCTTCCTTAATATACATGTACACTTACACATATATTAAAATTGTACTTTCACTAATCTCATTTGTAAAATATATATAATTAGTGAATTAACGCTTAATCACTAATTCTCATCTCCTCTAATAATTTTATCGATATAAAATTAAATCATCCGAGTTCACAACTCGATTTCTCTCTAAATTAATACACTGACTAACCGTTAGTCGATTTATCAAGTTACTAATATAATCGTATCTCATACAATTAATTAGCTTAAATATTTGGAGTACGTTCCTATAGGTGTGACTTAAAGAGATCAATTGATTACCGCTGTTCTCACGACAATAACGTCAAACTCTAGTCAGCCAACCGTTATTGATTTACGTTAATCAATTGACAATAATACAGGATTATCCCCATGTATTCCTTAATTGAGATTTATTAAGTAATTGCACTATTGTGGAGGACACTTACTCCAACAAGGAATTTCTAAGTTGGCTGGGACAGTTGGCGATTATATTAAATGTGATGTGGCGACTGAAGAGAAGACGAGAATTGGATATGCTAGAGCCTTGGTGGAGGTGGGCTTTGGTCATCCATTGAAGGAGATGATCCAGTTTCTTGATGAAGGGGGACATCTGGTGGAAGAAAGAGTTGAGTATGAATGGAAACCAATTGTTTGTGAGAGTTGCAAGGGTATGGGGCATAGTTCTGCTGAATGTAGAAGGGGTCCTGCTAAAGGTGGTCCTATTCAGAAGGTGTGGAGGCCTAAGGTGGGAGTCTCAGTGCAACAGAAGGTGCTTGATGTGGTGCAAAGACAGGAAGGGGTGAGTGTACAGGTTCCTTCTCCTGCTAAGGAGCCTGTTTGGGCAGGGGAGATCAGAACTCCAGCCATAGGGATACCTGAGAAGACTGTCTCTATAGGGCGTACTCCTGCTAGACCTGTGATGAAGATGAGTAGGCAGGAGACAACAGAAGGGGGTTTCAGTAAGACTCGATTTGGCCAGCAGACATTTTTAGAGGTGCTCAACACTACTACTCCTAAGGTGGGTGTGGGCACTAAAGGTAGTGGTTCTCTCCCTCAAGGGGGAGGATGAGTTCCTTTGGCTTTTGAAATGTGAGGGGCCTGAACAAACCAAGTAAACAGCGAGCTATAAAGTGGTTTTTACATCAGAATAACTTGGGTTTGTTTGGGCTCTTGGAGACGAGGATTCAATCCTTGTCTAAGGTCAATTTGCTTAATGTTATAAATAGAGATTGGTGTGTGACTACGAATAATCGTTGTCATAAGGGTGGAAGGATTTGGATAGTTTGGAATCCTGCTATTTTTGATGTAGTAATTTAAGAGGTTTCTGCTCAATGTGTTCATATGAGAGTAGAGGATAGAGTGGCACATCTTAGCTTTGCTCTTAGCATGGTGTATGCTTTTAACAGTATGATGGAGAGGAGAATGCTGTGGAAACAATTATGTGAGGTACACTTGAAGGTGGGGCTTCCTTGGGTGATATGTGGTGATTTTAACACTGTTTTATCTCATTCTGAAAGGCTGGGAGGGAACTCTACTGATACTGAAATTGAGGAGTTCCAGCAGTGTGTTTTCCAATGTGGAGTTAGTGATAGCTTGGCTACAGGTTCCTTTTTCACATGGAATAACAAGCAGGAACATCAGACTCGAATCTATAGTAGATTGGATAGAGTTTTGGTGGATCAGAAGTGGATAGAGGAGAGGAGAGATATGGTTGCAAATTTTCTGCCAGAAGGAATGTTTGATCATACTCCTTATGTGATTTAGAGCAATGGGAGCACTATGGAGAAGAGGAAAACTTTCAAACACTTCAATATGTGGGGCAAGACTGAGGAGTTTGGACATTTGATGAAGGAGTGGTGGCCTGGCTGATCTGATGGGACACGAATGTATACATGTGTTAGGAAACTGAAACTTTTGAAACATCATTTGAAGCTGTTTAATAGAGATCATTTATCTGATGTGGGCAATTATGTAGGGATTGCTTTGAAGAACCTACAATACATTCAACAACAAATATGGAGTCATCCTGGAGAGGAGGAATGGGTGAGGAAGGAGAGAGAGGCATCTGTTGAATATCTGACACTTCAAAATGCTTATGATAGCTATCTGAGACAACAAGCAAAGATGTCTTGGATCAAGGATGGGGACAGGAACACGAAATTTTTCCAAGGTGTGTTGAGAAGTAAAGCTATGAGGAACCAAGTCACCTCTATTCAGGATGTGAATGGGGTTACCTGCTCTGACCCGATAGAAATTCAGGAAGCTTTCCTGGATTTTTATAAAACTTTGCTGGGGACTGATATTGTCACTGAGAAGGTGAACCTCCAGGTGGTGAGGAGAGGGATAATCTGTGACGAAGAGATGGCTGAAATATTGAGGAGGCCTGTGTCTAAGGAAGAGGTGAGAAAGGTCATGTTTTCTATTCCTGAGGATAAGGCTCCTGGGCCTGATGGTTATACTAGTGGCTTTTACAAAGATGCCTGGAATGTGATTGGAGATGAGATAAGTGAGGCTATAATTGATGCATTTGAGAATGGACAGTGTGTGAAACAGATAAGTGCTACTTTGATCACCTTGGTGCCTAAGTGTGCTAGGCCTACCAATGTCACTCAATTCAGGCCAATAGCCTGTTGCAATGCTTGTGTGCAACAGGTTGAATTTGATGTTACCTTCCTTGATTAGTAGGAGTCAGGCAGGTTTTGTTAAAGGGAGAAACATTGTGGAAAATATACTAATTTGTCAAGATTTAGTGAAGTTGTACAACAGGAAGGCTGTGTCTTCAAGATGTATGTTCAAGATGGACTTGATGAAGGCCTATGATTCTATTGCTTGGGGTTTTGTGGAGAAATTTCTAGAAGCTTCATTTCAGAAAACTAGTAATGTTCTGTGTTACAATGTCTCCTATTCCTTGGTCATCAATGGTTCATGTTTTGGTTTTTTTAAGGGAAGGAGGGGTTTACGGCAAGGGGACCCTTTGTCTCCTCTACTTTTCACCCTCTGTATGGATTATCTAAGCAGAATTCTCCGCTGTGCTATAGACAAGTTGAAGTTCAGGTTTCATCCTTTATGTAAAGAAGTGGGTTTGACTCATTTACTTTTTGCTGATGACCTTTTAATGTTTTGCAAGGGAGATGCAGAGTCTATCATGGTTTTGTTGAGGACCTTTGCTTCTTTATCTTCTGCTTTTGGTTCGAAGATGAATCCTTCTAAATCTATTGTCTACTTTAATGGAGTGAAGGATAGCTTGAAGAAGGAGATTTTGTCTGTTCAGGTTTTGTAGAGGGTAGGCTTCCCTTTAAGTATCTGGGGGTACCAATTACAGCAGGTAGGCTGAAGGGAAGTGACTGTAATGAGTTGATTGAAAAGGTGGTAAGCAGAATAAGGATGGTTGGAGCCAGGAAGCTATCATATGCAGGAAGATTGACATTAGTTCCGTCTGTGTTTAGCACGCTTTTCAATTATTGGGCTTCAATGTTTGTGTTGCCTAAATATGTGCTACACAGAATCTCTAATTTGTGTAGAAACTTTCTGTGGGATGGTGATGTGGTGCAGAGAAGGGTTCGTACAGTAGCCTGGGAGAAAGTTTGCAAACCCAAAAGAGAAGGGGGTTTAGGACTGAAGGATGCGGTGAGGTGGAACAATGCCTTGATAGGGAAGTTGATGTGGTGGTTAGTTTCAAAGGCTGATAGTCTATGGATCAAATGGGTGGATCATATTTATATGAAGGGAGAGGATGTCATGGATTGTGTTGTTAAGAAGGATAATTGTTGGTATTGGAAGAAGACTATGAAAGTAAGGGATTTGTTGAGGGACGGGATTGAGAGTGAGATTTGGAGTGTTTCTCAGACTGGGTACTCTGTTAAGTCAGGGTATCGATGGCTAGCTCAGCAGTCAGAGGAGGTGTCTTGGTTCAGGAAGGTGTGGTGCAGCAGAGGAGTGCCCAAACATCAATTCTTGGAGTGGCTGATGCATCAGCAAGGGTTACGGATGAAGGAGAATTTGTTGAAGTATGGGGTCGTTTCTGACCCATTTTGCTGTGTATGTGGCCTTCAAGTGGAAAATGTGCAACATCTGTTTCCGCACTGTGTGTTTAGTATCCAAGTCTGGACAGTGGTGGCTGAATCGCTACGAATTTCGTATACTGAAGGGGTGGAGATGGTGCCTGCTAGCAGGTGGCCAAAGATTAAAAAACGACTTCTGAACTTGACTGAGATGGCGGTGCATTATAATGTGTGGGAGCAACGAAATAAAGCATGGAATGAAGGTATAGTAGAGAGACCTATTTTTGTAGCGAGGAAGATTGTACAGTGTCTAAAATTACATATTACCTTAGAGGATGATACGAAGTGGTCAATAGTTGATAAGGAGTGGTGGAGGAGTGTGATGTAAATCTGTTTGTATTGGTTTTTAATGATTGAATGAAAGCTTACATTTCAACAAAAAAAAAATTATTAATAATTATTAATGTGAGGTTTTTCTTGGTTGAGGAGTGTAATTTGGGATGAGGCATATTGTTCATTGGTAATTTTCAGCACGAAGTCTCATAATAATTAAGACGGATACATTTATTTTATTTAAGACGGACCACATAGTTAAATTTATTTTGGATATTTAAGTAGGCTAATATTTGTCCCGTGTGAAATTTAAGACTAACATATCCGCATTTGTAAGACTAATTGTTTTTTTAAGTATACGTTGGACCGTTATTACTCTCTCCAATAAGAAACTATATCTACCTAGAATTATGCTTTATTCTTTTCATTGGTTCTTCTCATTTCTTTTTAATAAATTTAAAGGAGATAAGAATATGTAACACCGCAAAGTTTGGATATCCCACATCGGTGGAGTTAAGAGGATTTGATGTGTTTATAAGGGATTTCACCCACTATATCATCTTAGTAACAAGGTCCTGTGCTTTTGCGCTTAAGTGAGGACAACATGCCCAAAAATGTGCATCTCACTATTAAGTGGAGTGTATTTCGACGGTGGTGGGTCGGGTTGTTATAAATGGTATCAGACAACCCTGCGACCGTGTGGTGAGCCTGTGGTCCGGAGTACCCAGGTCACCCACCTAGCGGGGGAGAATTTTGGGCTCGGCTGCGGTCGTCTCTTGAGGCACAACGAGGTCGTTGTGTTCTTTAAGAGGGGGAATTTGTAACACCCCAAAGTTTGGATATCCCACATCGGTGGAGTTAAAAGGATTTGATGTCTTTATAAGAGATTTCACCCACCATCTTAGTAATAAGGCCCTGTGCTTTTGGCCTTAAGTGAGAAAACAGTCCCAAAAGTGTGCATCTCACTATTTAGTGGGGTGTATTACGACGGTGGTGGGTCGAGCTGTTATAGAATATCCGGTAAAAAATAAACGTGAAGAAAAAAAGGATAAAGCATATCAGCAATAGCAATAATAACTGAATAAAAGTGAGTAATACCAAAAAAAAAGTAAGTTTATCGTACGACGGATTCACATGTAAGACAATTTTTTTTTTTTTTATTAAAATATGACCACTTTAACGCTTAAACTGGCTAAATAATTTGGATACTACGACCACTTTTATAGGCACTAAGTGATCACATTAAGTTTTAAAATAGTCACATTTTGGACACACATAGTCTGTCGTACACGTGAATCTGTTTCATTAAACTTTGCCTAAACAAATGGAAAGATAAAAAAAAACAAATAAAAGCGATGAGACTCACAAGCATTAATAAATCTCCGTCTAAAGTCACGCCCATGGTTACTTGAAAAAGAATTGTTACAACTATTAATAAAATGATGGTAAAGTTACAAAAAATTACCTTATAAAATCAACTTTTTGCAAACAATTATCTTATATTATTGTTTTTCTAAATAATTACCTTATAATACATTTTTTATTCAGATCACTACCTAAATGTTACAAATGCATATCACTACCAAGTGGTGTAAAAATTCAAAATTTTCGACAAATTTGAATGTTTCCACTCATTTTATTTGAAATTAAACTTAAAATATCTAGTTTAGCCTTACATAACATCTGTGTTGTGTTGGGGAAGCCAAATAACAAGTGGCAAAACGGGCAATTTTTTTTTTTTTTTTTGTTAAATAGGTGTTTCGGGCAGAGAGATATCATTATGAATAAAAAAAGGTGTTATAAGGTAATCATTTGCAAAATAAATTTATATAAGGTACTCCCTCCATTCAACTCCATCTTGTGCATATGCTTTTTCACATTTGCCGAGGAGCGTTTTGCAACGACAATATCTTTAGTTACACATTTCCAAAAATTATAAAAATTTGATATTAATATTGCAAATTCGGAGACGAACAAAACAAGATCACTCATGATTATATTTTAACTTATATATTGCACGAAATTTCGAAGATTCCCGGAGCTCATGAATAGTGCCAAAAAAGAAGTGCACAAGATGGAGTTGAATGGAGGGAGTAGTTGTTTGCAAAAAGTTGGTTTTATAAGATAGTTTTTTATAATTTTGCCGAAAATGATACATAACATATAAGTAAATATAAATAAAATAATCTTACAACAACTTATAGTACGACCATTACATAATTTTATGTGGAAAAAAAATAAATAAGATATTAAATACATAAGAAAAATTAATAGCAGTCATACAATTCATTGTAAGACAGTTTTAAGCATACGATAAGCTACATGTGACTAAATTGTGACCACTTAATATTTAAAGAGCGGATTGTTATTATTTATCATTGTGACAACATATGTGATTTACCAATTTTGTACATTAGTTGAATTTATATATGTACCAAATAATTAATCATTTTACATTTTAAATTATATATAATATCAATGTTAATATATTTGTTACAATTATAATTATCCCTACCAAATACTTTCACAGTTAGTTAAGTATACTAGCATACTGTAGGGATCTCATCCCATTCACTAATCAAATATTAGTGTAAATCAAATTACTCTAATTTGATTTAGCAAGATCTATGTAGTACAAATTCACTTTGTTACAAGTTTAGAAATGTTATACCTTTCTCAAAGGGAAATATTGGGCACAAAACTAGAACTCCTTTCTAGTTTTGTTTCTTGAGCTAGTGTTTAGGATGATCCTCCAAAAACCCGAGTTTCCAAAATCAGAAACCTCCTAAAAGATGCACCCAAGAACACACACCAAAAATACTAAATATTTTGATCTAGAAACACTTAGTATTTGTTAGGCCCAAATTTTCCGGCCCAGTTTGGGCCCTGTCAGCAGCAGTACCTTGCTCAGGGCCCTGAGCATCACGGGACCCTGGGCAAGATCTAGAGTATTCCGAGGATCCAGGCGGCGCAGAACCCTGACCATGCAAGACCCTCCAGGAGCCCTACCTAGCCCAGGACCCTGAACATTTTAGGACCCTGGGTAGGACCCTGGGCAGGATCCAGGACAGGACCCTGGACAGCCAGGACCTTCAGGAGTCCCACCAACGGATTTATTCCAATTGTAACGGATAGTCAAGGGGAGTTGCGAGAAAGGGGGAAGCGTTACAATGAAGGAGCAATTAAGGCCTATTCAATAGGGAGCCACGACAGTTACAAAGAGAGGAATAATAGGAGCAAAGTCAGGGGGATCTACAAGTATAAAAGGAGCACTAGGGTTCAAAGGAAAGGCATTCAACATCATTCCACATTCAGCGACTATACTACAACAATCAAAGATCCAAAGAACTACTCTACAGCACACTAAAACACACTTACATATTTTCTTCAAACACTTAGCATTTTCCAGCATACTTTGTACTAGGTTACGTGCCTAAGCACCCCAAATCTTGTAATCCTTTTTTGAATAGTGGATAGTTGGTGGGACAAGAGCTTCCCCCCGCGGTCGTTTCCCACATCGGGTTTTCCGCGTAACCAAAAAACCTACGTGTCTTATTTCATTTTCGTCATCTCTTTTCCTTTAGTTTTCGTTACGATTCTTAGTTTGGCATACGATAAGGTCGCTTTAACCCCAACACAATAAATTAAGGTTTGGTAAATTTTTTGCCGAAACATTTGGCGCCGTCTGTGGGGAATTGCGATCATCTTTGTAGCCAGACTCATCTCCTTCATCTAGCAATCATGTCAAGCAACGCCAGTCAAGGGTCGAGCAGCGCGCCGGTGGCGTCCAGCGCAGGACGCTCTTCAGCAACGGTCCCAGGGTCCTCAATTGCCTTGGAACCCTCAACACGGGTGGTTTCCGCCGCCGCAGCAACCACCCAGCCCGGACGTGTCACGAGGTCCCCCACACTAGTGGCTGCGTCCGCAGGAGTCCCTAGGTCACCTTCTTCGGTCCGAGGAACGTCACCAAACCGGCCGGCGGAGGATTCGGAATGCCCTTGGGATGGCGGCCAGAGTCCGCAGGAGGCCCCCAGGGACGAACCAGCGCACAACCTCAGGATCCGCTCCACACCCTCATGAGGAGCATGGAGTCGCTGTCCAGAGTTATGGATCAAATACGCAGGGGAGGCGAGGAAACCGCTAGGAGGCTGCAGGCTCTGGAGTCCAAGGTCCAACGAGGAGACGTCGGAGCAGCATTCCCAGGAGCCAGTCATAGAGGTGCGGGCCCCAGCAGCAGAAGGATCCCTCAGGAGCTGATGACCCAACTGGAGCTTGGAGGTGACCCAGCCTCGGCGTTCCAGACCACAGGGGCACCACCATCGACGCCTCTCTCAGCCTCGACAGCCAGCAGCCAAGCTCAGGTAGCTTCCTGGCTAGCAACCTATTCGGATCTAATCCACCTTTCTTGACAGGAACTCTAGAGCAGAACCTGGAAGGAGCGGTTACTGCACTGGGCCAGGATCGCAACACCGCCGCCGCACCCGATTCATCATGACGTCGTGGTCTGGCGGCCCGGGCTCAACAAGCCAGGTGGAAGCGGCGGTGCAGGAGCTTCAGAGCATGATTGCCAGGATCCCGTGGATGCCCAAGCCAATGGAGAAGCGGCATGACGATTATGCGGATTCGCCTTTCGTGGACAGCATCTCACATACTAATGTTCCAAAGGGCTTCAGCCTCCCTACCATGACGCTGTACGACGGGACTTCGGATCCTCAGGACCATGTGAACCGGTACAAACTGAAGATGATGGTGGTCACGGCCACAGGGTCCATAAAGGAGGTTTGCATGTGTAAAGGTTTTGGCTCCACTCTAACCGGAGCCGCTCTGGAGTGGTTCGTCAACCTCCCCAACAGATCTGTCACTTCATTTGCGGACCTGGTCAACTTGTTCCAAAGCAGTAGTCAGATGCAAAGCAGAAACCTCGAGAAGCGGACTAGCGACTGCATCAGCTTGGAGCAGGAGGCTGAGGAGCCTACCAGAGATTTCCTCAATAGATTCAACAAAGAAAAGATCTCGATCCCCAATTGTGACGTGGTGACCGCCATTGAGGCTTTCCGTCAAGGCCTTCACCAGGATTCAGAGTTGTACCAGGAGTTGACTAAGTACCCTTGCTTAACCTTTGAAGAAGTGCAAGCCAAAGCGTTGGCCTCCATAAGGTTGGAGGAAGACGAGAAAGCATGGAGAGACTCCAATGAAATCAAGCATGTTAGCAGAAAAACTCAACCAGACAGGAAAATTGGACGGTCCAAGCCATACGACAAATCCTCCTTCCGATAAGGCTCAGGTTCCTGCCAGGTCCTTCCCAGGGCCCTGCCAGGATCCTGTCAGGCCCTCCCCAGCACTCTTCTAGCCGTTTTGCATGGCCTCCACATTCAAGAATGCAGAAACCATGCAGGGGGCAAGGACACACAACAAGACTACCACTCGTCAGTTTGGCACTGTGCCTGAAAACGGTGTTTCATTTGGAGGGACTCAACGCCCATTTAAACGTGATGTCTTCAATAGGTTTTACTCATTTTATTTTTTAATCCGTATGTTATTTTTCCTCTTTAAAGAATTTCATTTTCTTCCTATGTTACAAATTTTTCTTAAGTTCTTCTGTAAACACCTCTAATTTACCCTTTAAGTCGTTTTAAAAGTTATTTTACGTTTCGCTGCTGAGATACCCCGAGGATCCTGAGGCCTGAGGACCCTGATGTACCCTCAGGATCCTGGCGTGCCCTCATCATTCTGAGGTATCCTCAGCAGGGTTTACTGATCGTTCTTCCATGAAAATTCTTTAGTCTGCTTTTGAATCGTTCTAAAAGTATTTCTACAATCTACATTTGTGATTTGTTTAAAACCCCTTTATCCTTTTAAAAAAAATTCTTATTTAAAACTCATTTTTATATACAAAAATACTTGAGTTCGTTCTAAAGGGCTTCCGAAGCCACGTTCCTTCGCAAGGTATCGACCTCTGAGGTCACAAGGGGCGCCTCTACGTAAATTCCCTCCTTGAGAGGAAGTCGTGCCTGTGGTGGCGGTATAAGCATGAACCTAGGGGATAAGCATGACAGATAAACATGACCCCGCTTGGACATCTCAGACTCCAGGCCACCACAGTCATCAACAAAGCTCGGCGTCGCGGGGAAGCTCTACCCCACTTGGACATCTCAGCTTCCAGGCCGGCACTAAGTCGACTCTAAAAGCATGCATACAAAATAAGCGCGCGCATTACAACCGAACGTAATCAAAAGCATGGTTGGCCACCATGACTTTCCACCGTTATACTCAAGGTCCCTTGCAGCAAAGGACCCTGAGCACATATGTTTAGCAAGAAGGGAAGTTCGCCTAATAAGCTTGATAGATTATCCACATGTTTCGAGTTGCATTAGCTAGGTGTCTTTAGCTGATCCATGTTTACATTGTCGCTTTCACCCTTGCGGTATTGTTTCCTCTGTTTCAGGTCCCTCAATCGCCGCAGCATCCTCGGCAGGCGCCTCAGCTGTCCCTGACCCATATAGCCGGGGGCATCAGGAACGACCCAAGTACTTGCAGCAGCTCTTTCACCATATCAGTAACCTCCGCTCAGTGTCATTGTTGCCTACCCAAGAAAGGAAAAGAAAACAGTCCACCAATCCACCAAGTATCAAGCACGAACAGAATCGAAGCAACCGAAGTGCGTCCAAAGTTGGAATATGAGGGAGTCACGCAAAGCAATCTGAGAATGAAAATTCCTGCTCAGAATTCGAGACCTCCTGAGCAGAAATTTTGGGGGCAAATGTTAGGCCCAAATTTTCCGGCCCAGTTTGGGCCCTGTCAGCAGCAGTACCTTGCTCAGGGCCCTGAGCATCACGGGACCCTGGGCAAGATCTAGAGTATTCCGAGGATCCAGGCGGCGCAGAACCCTGACCATGCAAGACCCTCCAGGAGCCCTACCTAGCCCAGGACCCTGAACATTTTAGGACCCTGGGTAGGACCCTGGGCAGGATCCAGGACAGGACCCTGGACAGCCAGGACCTTCAGGAGTCCCACCAACGGATTTATTCCAATTGTAACGGATAGTCAAGGGGAGTTGCGAGAAAGGGGGAAGCGTTACAATGAAGGAGCAATTAAGGCCTATTCAATAGGGAGCCACGACAGTTACAAAGAGAGGAATAATAGGAGCAAAGTCAGGGGGATCTACAAGTATAAAAGGAGCACTAGGGTTCAAAGGAAAGGCATTCAACATCATTCCACATTCAGCGACTATACTACAACAATCAGCATCCAGCAACTACTCTACAGCACACTAAAACACACTTACATATTTTCTTCAAACACTTAGCATTTTCCAGCATACTTTGTACTAGGTTACGTGCCTAAGCACCCCAAATCTTGTAATCCTTTTTTGAATAGTGGATAGTTGGTGGGACAAGAGCTTCCCCCCGCGGTCGTTTCCCACATCGGGTTTTCCGCGTAACCAAAAAACCTACGTGTCTTATTTCATTTTCGTCATCTCTTTTCCTTTAGTTTTCGTTACGATTCTTAGTTTGGCATACGATAAGGTCGCTTTAACCCCAACACAATAAATTAAGGTTTGGTAAATTTTTTGCCGAAACAGTATTAACTTGATAATATGTTATAATGTTATTTGTTCGGGGTGATTTTCTCACACGGTTTGATTTAGTGATTGTGGATCTACTAGTACTATCCTTTTAAACTTGTTTTATGGTGATTGTTGTAATTGAGTTTAGTCGTAAAGAAAAGTAATGAAAATAACACAAGACACACGATATGTTTACGTGGAAAAAACCCTTAAATGTTAAGGGAAAACCACGGGCACCAAGCCAGGAGAGGATTTGTAGTAGTTCTGGTTCAGGAAATACAGAGTCTGGACCAACTGGTACAGAGTACAACAAGAGCGTAAAATAATTATAAAGTGTTTGGTTGCTTGTGAATAGCGTAGAGTATGCTTGAGTTGTGTGACTTGTGATGCCTTTTTCCTCTGAAATCCCTTCTTTATATACTGCCCCATGCTCCAACGTTTCTTTCCTTCTTTGTAGCTAACTTCTCCAACGATCACTCCAGCAGTTCCTATCTTCAAGGCTCCATTTCTGCTCCTTGACCAAGTCTTCCAACGTCTTCTTCTAGGGTTGCTGTTTGCATCCTTGGGCTCTACCCTTAAGTGCTTACTTCTTTTTGTTGGGCTTGGCCCACCTTGACTTCTCCTCTCATGACCTGCACCTTTGTTGCATGCATGCGACTGGTGCATCAGAACTCGGTCCTGATTGTAACACCCCGGCCCCAACCAAAGGCCGAAATGTCATTCACGGTAGCTCGCCAGGCTGCGTACATCGCCCACAAACCAACACGAGTCCTTTCCAGCGCACTTTGTCCTCACTCGTGCGCATCCTGAGAACTTCCCAGGAGGTCACCCATCCTAAGACTACTCTCCAGCAAGCACGCTTAACCAAAGAGTTCTTAAGATGAGCCACCAGAAAAGAAGATGCATCTTGTTGATATGAGTAGCACTTACAATCCTTTTAAGCACTAGGTCACTTGAGCTCATCACATGGACCACTTCAACGGGGAACCCGGCCCGATTAACCTCGGACAACACCGGGTGTTACACTGATTACGGATCCTGAACTTATCTGACCTGACCAAGAGTCCTGGACCAGCCTGGGTTTTTGGTCCCAACAGTTTGTCCCCCATCTCCTTGCCCTTCAGTCCTGAACTGTGGGGTGAGGAGATGCTTTTGTTCTTTACCCTGGCCCAGGCCTGTGCCTCGTCCAGGCTCTTTCTGCTCTGCTGTGCGTTTGGTCCTGAGACCTGTACCTTGTAATTAATGAGGCAGTTGCCTTTTCGAGGGGAATTGCGCCCTATTTTGGCGCTCATGTACTGCGCACGTCTTGTCATGGGTCACATCATATCTCTTCGCGCGTTTATTTTTGTAAAAACCATCTAACTTCCTTTTGCTCCCTCTATAAATACCCTTATTTTTGTTTTTCTCTCTCTCTCTATCTTCATTTCTCCTGATTTTATTTGTTTTGTAATCAAAAAACCCTAGCAAAATCCCCAAATTGATTCGCAAAAAACCCTAACTTTTTCCTTCTTCTCCAATTTTGATCATGGCTCGCAACGATACTGGCCCTTCCACAGCAATCACCTACTCCCATGGCGGCTCTATCTTCCATGCAACAGATATTATCAAGGACATCAATATCTACCCAAATCTGCTTGCTCAAGGAGTTGAAACGAGGCTCAAAGAGGAAGGTAAAATTCCTGAAAGTACTGAAGTTTGGGCCCCAGACACTAGAGATGTCAGGGTGGACTGGGTCAGTCCCGGTTGGTTTTCAATCTTTGAATCCTCGTTCAGATTTGGAGCCACCTTTCCACTTTGTCCATTGATGCGTTCATTCTTGAGCACTGTTCAAGTGCCTCCCTGTCAGGTTATGCCGTCTGTTTGGCGACTGATCCACGGAATCGAGTCCCTTTGTCGGAGGTATGGGACTGAGATTCGGTTGGCTGATATACGGAACACCTATCATCTGCGTATGCACAAGAAGAAAAGAGTTTTGTTTCGTTTGAGAGACAAGTGCCAACCTCTCATGGGCCGCCTGGACGTAGGTGATGAGAGAAACTGGATCAGCTACTATTTGTTCATTAGGAGCAGCTCCTTGGGCCCCAATGTCTGGGCGCCTGAGTTCTCCTTGAAGGGAACCGGTATGTGCTCTAAGCTTTTGAATTTCTGTCCAGTTTGCCTTTGCATGTGCTTCTTTGTTTGTTTGCTCAGTTTTGCTTTGGATCACTTGTAGTTTCTGACTGGATCCCTACTCCTGATGACCTTGCGTCAAGGAGGAGGATCGAGGCGTTCTTAAGGCTGCCTGCTGATAAGAGGGCCTGGCCCAAATGTATGCGTCCCGATGATGATGACGATGCTGTTGAAGTTGTTCCTCCTCCCGAGGAGGAGGTAGATGATGATGACGAGGACGGTGAGAGTGATGACGAGGAAAGGACCGAGGAGGACGAAGATGGTCAGGAGGTTGTGCCTGATCAGGGTGAGAGGCCTGCAAGTGAGGTTGCTGGTGGAAGTGGTGAAGGTGTACTTGACCAAACGCCTATTCATGTGACTCCATTGAGTTCCATTCTTGCTGGGGCAGGTGGTCATTCCACCTTGCCTCCCCTGAAGATTCCTGGACCAAGCCAAAGTTCTGTGCACAGCACTGCTACTGGTACTGATATATTCTTCTTAGTCCATGAGTTCTTTTTCCTACCATTCCTTTGTAACTTGTTCCCGATGATGTCCCCAGCTTCTGGATCCAGCAAGAGGAGCTTCCTGTCCATGGAGGCTATTGCTGCTACGATTGCCCAGGCACGCGAAGCTATGAACTCCGGTGGTTGCTCTACCCCTGCTATGAGTCTGGTGGCCCCCATCTCTGAGTCTTCCAAGAGGAAGGCGCCAGAAGGGGTCCAGACCAGGTCTGTCCAAGTGGCTGCTGAGTCTCCTGAGCCTACCCTTGACCAGAAAAAGAGGAAGAAAGGGAAGTTATCTCAAATGAATCCTGTGCTTTCAATACCTCTGCGCCCTCAAAGCCAATCTGAGTACGTCTCCTTGGGGAAGTCCCTGAGTGAAAACTTTGCCACTTTGTCCTCTGCACCTGCTGCCCTGGAGCCTGTGCGCCTGGCGCACAAAATGGTGGGCTGTTGTGCTCAGGTCTGTGCTCTTTCTTATGGTCTTGGTTTTGTCCAGAGTTTCCTTTGATGTGGTTCTGATTTTCTGTTTTGTTGTTTGTAGTTGCTACTCATGTCTGCCAGTCTTGGTTCCACGGTGCCAATTCTGGAGAGTGGCAGAGGTAGGGCTGAGGCTGAGAACGAAGCACTTCGTTCTTCCCTCGAGATTACCAAAAAGGAGCTTGAGAGCACGAACTACCGATGTGGAAAGTTGGCTGAGATGGAAAAGATCAATTTTAAGAGAATTCAGCAACAGGACAACCATATTGGTGAGCTGACCAGGGAACTTGAGGATCTGAGGGAGGACGCCAAAAGACACGATGCAGTGGTGAGGGACCTGAGTGTCTTCTACACACTCCGTACTCGAGTTGAAATGATGAATGCTAGTCCTGAAGCACGTGCTGCCTGGGATCTTCCTGCAGAGATTGCCACTTTCAAGCAGTTGTTTCCTGACGAAGCTATTCTGGAGCAGGCTGAGGTTACTTCAGTTGCACAGCCAGGTCCAGGGGATGTTGCTGGTCCATCCACTGCTGGCCCTACAGAGGAAAATGCAGAGAAGACAGGTGAGTCTGGCGATGAAATCAACTGAACTTTGGCTTTGTTATCGGTTTTTTTTGTTTGAACAATTTTGAATTTGCTAGGGGGGGATGTCCCCTGTAACATTTGGCCTGTAATTATTTAGACTTTGTTTTCTGTTTTGACTTTTGCATCCATGTGCTGACATGGGTTGCTTGGTTCTGACTTTGTGTTTGAATCTTGGGTTCATGCATAGGCATGGCCTAACTCTGACAAACTTATGCTATCTATGGTGTGTTATGTTATGTTATATTTTTGTTATGATGCGCATTTATTTTGTTGTGGATTTGTTAAGTAGCATGCATGCGTTTGATAATTTAGGCGACTTACACTTTGGGGCTCCCTTAACGGACATTACTCCCTGTCCCGTTGTTGCAGTCGTACTGGGGCTGAGGCCCTTCTTTGCTTTGTCTTTGTCTTTGTCTTTGTCTTTGTTTCTGATCTGGCCCAGATGTTTGTACTGCCTAGTCTGCACAGAAAGAGGGTCAGGGCTTGACCGTTGGCATTTGCCAACAGCCCTCCGACGCTCAAGTCAGTATAGTTATATAGGATAATTTGTAAAGGAAAAGTCTTGAGTTTTGTGGATTACCAGATGTCTTGGTTCAGGACACTCTACATGTGATAGAGCTTGAGATGGAGTGTGTTCCAGGTTCTTGGGATCATGTCCCCTTCCAGAGTCTGTAGTCTGTAGGAACTCCAGTTCCTACTGCTGAGTCAATGAGGTAAGGTCCTTCCCAAGTTGGGGCCAGCTTGCCTGCATCCTTGTCCTTTGTGTTCTGAAATACCTTTCTCAGGACCAGATCTCCAGTCCTGAACTTTCGTACCTTCACGTTTTTGTTGTAGCTTCTGGCCACAGATTGTTGGTATGCTGCCAACCTTACTGCTGCTAGATCTCTGAGCTCCTGGGCTGTATCCAGGCTGTCATAGAGTAGTTCATTATTCTCAGAAAGTGTATTGAGTCCATACCTGACTGTTGGAACGTGCACTTCTACTGGAAGTACAGCTTCACATCCATAGACCATTGAGTATGGAGTTTGTCCTGTTGCTCTCTTTGGCGTGGTTCTGTCTGCCCACAGTACTAGTGGCAACTCTTCAACCTATCTTCCTTGTTTTTCCATTAGCTTCTTCTTGATGCAACTGATCACAATCTTGTTGCTGGACTCAGCCTGTCCATTTCCTTGAGGATATATTGGTGCCGATGTTACCAAGTTGATGTTCCACTTTGTGCAGAAATCTCTGGTCTTGTTTCCCACGAATGCAAGCCCATTGTCACACACTATTTCTGAGGGGATCCCATACCTGCTGATGATGTTCTTCTTTATGAAAGCGATTACTTATTTTTCTGTGACATTTTTGTATGCATCTGCCTCTATCCACTTGGAGAAGTAGTCCGTCATTGCTAGCATGAACACTTTCTGCCCTGGAGCCATTGGTAGTTTGCCAACTAAGTCCATGCCCCATTTCATGAATGGCCATGGTGCTGAAACTGAATGTAGATTCTGTGCAGGCTGGTGTATTTCTGGACCATGCTTTTGACAAGCGTCACATCTTGTGGCATACTGGATGCAGTCTGTTTTCATTGTGGGCCAATAATAGCCCATTCGTAGGATTTTGTTAACCATGCTTCTACCACCTATGTGATTTCCACAATGTCCATCATGTATTTCTGACAGCACTGTCCCGACCTAGTCAGGTTCTAGGCAGCGCAGGTACAGTCCATTGAAGGACCTTTTGAATAGTATGCCTTGTATGATTGTATATCTGGACGCTTTGATCCTGAATGCCCTTGCTTCGATTTTGTCCTGGGGTACCTTGCCCTGGACCAACCACTCATACTATGGTTTGGTCCAGGTCTGAGTTGCTTGGATTGTGGTCTGCAGGACTGGCTGCACTTTCTGGACTGCTGGCTCCAGGATGTGTACAATTGGTATACTGTCCAGAGTACGAGGTTGAAATGCTGATCCAATGTTGGCCAGAGCATCTGCCTGTACATTCTGATCTCTAGGGACTTGCTCAACCTCAATGTTAGTAAATTTTTGAAAAATATTTTTAACCAAATCAAGATATGCAATCATCTTAGAGTCTTTAGCAGCGTACGTACCATTGATTTGGATTGCTACCAGCAAAGAGTCTATTTTTACCTTCAGATTTTGGATCCTCATGTCCAGACATATGTTCAATCCTGCTATCAGTGCGTCATACTTAGCTTCATTGTTGGTAGTCCTGAATTCACAGGATACAGCCTGTACTATCTTGTCCCCCTGTGGCGACTTCAGGACCACACCTAGTCCAGTACCCCTGATATTGGCTGAACCATCTGTCCAGAGTTCCCATGTCTGTTGTTTCTGGTCCAGATGGAAGATCTCCTTTGTCACCTGCTCTTCTAGTGTGGGAGTGAAGTCAGCCACAAAGTCTGCTAATGCCTGAGACTTGATTGCTGTTCTGGGCTCATAGGATAAGTCATAGGTGCTCAATTTGACTGACCACTTTGACATACGACCTGAAAGTTCTGGTCTACACAGTACTGATCTCACAGGAACATTAGTACGAATGATAATATGATGCGCCTCAAAATATGGACGCAACTTGGTACAAGCAACTGTTAAAGCCAAAACAAATTTTTCCAATACAGAATACCTGGTCTCAGCATCCAGAAGACTCTTACTTACATAATACACAGGATGTTGCTGTCCATCTGGTTCTCTTACCAAGACTGCGCTTACAGAGGCTTCTGTTACAGATAGATACAGGACCAGCGACTCCCTTGGTTCTGGCTTAGATAAAAGTGGGGCTGATGATAGGTATGCCTTCAGGTCCTGAAATGCTTTCTCATGCTCTGTCCCCCAGTTGAACTGCTTGTTCTTTCTTAGGAGATCATAGAATGGCTTGCACCTTTCAGAAGACCTGGAGATGAATCTATTCAGCGTTGCTACTCTTCCAGTCAGTTTCTGGACGTCTTTCGAGTTCTGGGGGGACTGCAAGTTGATTATTGCTGAGATCTGCTCTGGACTAGCCTCTATGCCTCTTTTCGTCACCATATAGCCTAAGAACTTTCCTGCAGTGACACCAAAGGTGCATTTAGTAGGGTTTAGTTTCATATTATACTTTTCCAGAATCTCAAACGCCTTTTCCAGGTCCAGGATGTGATCTTCAACTTTCTTTGACTTCACCACCATATCATCAATGTAGACCTCCATTGTATCCCCAATCTGGTCCTTGAACATCATGTTCACCAGCCTTTGATATGTTGCACCTGCATTCTTTAGTCCAAAAGGCATTGCCTTGTAGCAATAGATCCCTCTGCTGGTCATGAATGCTGTATTCTCCTGGTCTGGGGGGTGCATTCTGATTTGGTTGAATCCACTTGCTGCGTCCATGAATGTCAGAACCTCATGTCCTACTGTGGCGTCTACCATGGCATCTATGTGTGGTAGTGGGAAGGAATCCTTTGGGCATGCCTTGTTTAGGTCCGTGTAATCCACGCATACTCTCCACTTGCCATTCTTTTTATGGACCACCACTACATTTGCCAGCCAGTCTGGGTACATCACTTCTTTGATCATGTCCATGTCCAGCAACTTCCTGCAAACTTCCTGCGTTTCTGGTTTACAGGCTTAAAACTTGGGTCAATATTCAACTTATGCGTAATAACATCAAAACTTATACCAGTCATATCAAAATGAGACCAAGCAAAACAATGCTCTTTCCTCCTCAGAAAGTCAATTAGAGCAGATCTGATTACCTCTGGAGCGTCAGAACCAACCAGAACCTTCCTGTCAGGTCTTTCTTCTGCCAAAACAATTTCATCTGTCTCCATGCGTGGGACAGGATTCTCAATGCACTGACAGTCGCTTTAATTGCTATCACGAGGGACTTACAGGCTAGGAGGTTTCGTGGCCGCCCTGTAACACTCCTGTGCGCTTGTCGCTATCCTCCGATTCTTTGTCCCCACTTCGTTGGAATCTTGATGCATTGGTGATACGTTGAAGGTACAGCCTTGAGGTTGTGGATCCAGGGTCGCCCTAGGATCACGTTGTATGAGGATAGGCAATCTATTACGCATAGGTTGGTAGGGTGATCTCTCCCAAGCTGTGCTTTGTCTCGCCACTGAACCCTACCAGGACACTAGACTTCTTCGTCACATCAGAATCTTTCAGCCCCATAGCTTCTAGCGCCTCCATCATGATGATGTTGACTGAACTGCCACCATGTACCAGGACTCGTCTGACCATGCAGGTCCCAATCTGGATCTTGATTACCAGTCCGTCGTGATGTGGCCCATGAACTCCCTGAAGATCTGACTCATCGAACACAATCTCCTGGGTTGCACTGGCCGCCTCTGGTGGCGCGTTGCACATTCTCCATGACCACACGCTTCGCAGCAGAATAGGTTAGTCCACAAATATCTGAACCACCAGAGATGAATTTTACCTCATGGGTTGGTGGTGGTGGTGGAAGATCTCTGGGTTCATCTCGTTCATCCTTGTTCCTCCTGTTCCTGGGCAGGATATCCTTCAGGTGACCGTTCTTTAGCAGATGAGCTACTTTCCTCCTGAGAGCTATGCAGTCCTCTGTGGTGTGCCCAATATCAGAATGGTACTCACACCACTTGGTTGTGTCTCGCCTTGGATTGGGTTTCTCACTTGCTTTTGGCCATCTGACTGCTGAGCCTAGCTTGTCCATTTTGTGAATCAGTCCAAGCATATCTACGGAGAAGCAGTATTCTAAGACTGGAGGTGGAAGCCTGGGTGCATCAGTCTGCTCATCCACGGCGTTTGCCTCCCTCCTGGCTGGCCTCTGATATGGACCAGGCCTGTTGTTGCTATGCCGCTGGGTGGTGACTTTCCGTTCAGCCTTGCCCTGGTCCTGGTATCGTGCCCTGAACTGCTGGTCCTCTTCTACCCTGATCTGGGCCAGAGCCTTAGCCTGCACATCCTCAAAGGTAGAACAAGGGTAGCGAGTTAGTTCAACATAAAGATCAGAATCTCTAACCAAACCTTGCCTGAAGGCCTCAATGGCCGTGCTGATGTCGCATCGAGGGATGGACACTTTCTCCTTGTTGTAGCGATGCAAGAAGTCCCTTAGAGACTCGTTTTCGTTCTGGACGACTCGGTACATGTCGCTGGTCTGCTTCTCCAACAATCTGCTACTAGCGAACTGGATGTTGAAAAGGTTGATCAGCTCCGCAAAGGACTTGATGGTCTTGATTGGCAGGTTGATGTACCACTGTAGGGCTGGACCAGTCAAGGTTGAACCAAAACTTTTGCACATGCAGGCCTCCCTCTTCACTGCTGGGATAGGAACGTTGAACATCCTCTGCCTGTACTGAGCAACATGTTCCAGAGGATCGGTTGTCCCATCATAGAGCTTTAGGTTGGGCGCTGTGTATTTCTTTGGCATCTCCACCATTGCAATGCAGTCATCGAAGGGTGAGTCAGCGTAGTATCCTGGTGTTGCTTCCTCTATGGGTGGTGGAAGCCTTGGAACCTTCCGCACCAACTCTGAGAGCTTCTGCATCTCCGTCATCATGTACTGCATGACTTGGCCTGCAGTGATTCCTTCTGGCGTCTTTGGGTCACCACCTCCACCTGCAGCGTTGCCCTCTGGATCCTCCTCTACATTGAGTGGGTCTCCTCTTGATCCTTTTGATCCTGTAGAAGAGAAAGTAGAGAAGTCAAGTTGCTTGATCACATCAGAAAATGGAGTACCTGGTGGGATCCTGGATCCTGATGCTTTCTTCTGGGTAGAGGTCTCTAGCTGTTTCTTCAGGACAGCTTCAGCCTCCTTCAGTCTTGCAGCCTCTGCCTTGGCTTCTTCTGCAGCTTGCTTGGCTTGTTGCAGTTCCTCCTGGAGTTTCTGCATGGCTTCCGCACTGGTACCTTCCATCTTTCAAGCTGGTTGAACTTGTTGACTTGGGATGTTTTGTAGGATTAATAAAGTAGTATCCCCACAGACGGCGCCAATCTGTTCGGGGTGATTTTCTCACACGGTTTGATTTAGTGATTGTGGATCTACTAGTACTATCCTTTTAAACTTGTTTTATGGTGATTGTTGTAATTGAGTTTAGTCGTAAAGAAAAGTAATGAAAATAACACAAGACACACTATATGTTTACGTGGGAAAAACTCTTAAATGTTAAGGGAAAACCACGGGCACCAAGCCAGGAGAGGATTTGTAGTAGTTCTGGTTCAGGAAATACAGAGTCTGGACCAACTGGTACAGAGTACAATAAGAGCGTAAAATAATTATAAAGTGTTTGGTTGCTTGTGAATAGCGTAGAGTGAAGTATGCTTGAGTTGTGTGACTTGTGATGCCTTTTTCCTCTGAAATCCCTTCTTTATATACTGCCCCATGCTCCAACGTTTCTTTCCTTCTTTGTAGCTAACTTCTCCAACGATCACTCCAGCAGTTCCTATCTTCAAGGCTCCATTTCTGCTCCTTGACCAAGTCTTCCAACGTCTTCTTCTAGGGTTGCTGTTTGCATCCTTGGGCTTTACCCTTAAGTGCTTACTTCTTTTTGTTGGGCTTGGCCCACCTTGACTTCTCCTCTCCTGACCTGCACCTTTGTTCTATCTGTATAGCCTGGTGCAGACTGTAAACTCTGGTCCTGATTACGGATCCCGAACTTATTTGGACCTGACCAAGAGTCCTGGACCAGCCTGGGTTTTTGGTCCCAACATTATTACTAACTCTTAGTAATATTATAAATAATGTGTGTATAAGTTTTAGAGAGAAATGGTGAGAGAGATGGAGAGAAAGCATAGAATGATTTTCACTCATCAAGTGCATGTCTATAACAATAAAGAGGAACAAAAGTAGTTTGTATAACACACCACTTAGGCCGGCCCCCTTGAGTGAAGAAAGGAGAAGAGTGCTCATCTAGATTAGAACAATTGCATGCAATGAAATCATTGTGTTTCACATGCAAAAAGCTAAAGACAACAGAGCATCTTTTTTCCTCCTTCTTTCTTGCTTTGGACGGTTTTAAGGGCCTCTTTATGGGTCCAATTTGTTTTCAATATTTGTCCCACAAATACTTATAATTTATCACTTAATCATCTAATATGATAAAGTACAAATTATCAAATTGAACTCACAACTCTTCTTTAACATATATGTAACACTTACACATATTTAAGAATTGTACTTTTACTAATCTCATTAGTAAAATATACATGTTTAGTGAATTAGCAGTTAATCACTAATACCCATCTCCTTTAATAATTTTATCGATATAAAATTAAATCATTCGAGTTCACAACTCGATCTCTCTCTAAATTAATACATTGACTAACCGTTAGTCTATTTATCAAGTTACTAATATAATCGTATCTCATACAATTAATTAGCTTAAAAATTTGGAGTACGTTCCTATAGGTGTGACTTAAAGGGATCAATTGATTACCGCCGTTCTCACGACAATAACGTCAAACTCTAGTCAGCCAACCGTTATTGATTTACGTTAATCAATTGACAATAATACAGGATTATCCCCACGTATTCCTTAATTGAGATTTATTAAGTAATCGCACTATTCTGGAGGACACTTACTCCAACAATCTCCCACTTGTCTGAGACACATTGTGCATTACCAATTCTCATGTCCGTTTCACATCTCCCACTCGATGCAAGGTGTCTTACAGGTCGTACTTGCATCCTGAGATATATATCGTGAGTGGTTTCCTCGATATGGAGAGTAGCTGTCTGACCGGGGAATCTACTGTAGATTCTTACCGAGCGTGGCCACGCATTTTCAGCGACTACTCCTCGAGTGGCCCAAAGATGTTTTACCCCGATAAGGGTGGACATTGTAGGTTTATATCGGTATATAGACCTTTAAAATCACAGGATTATAATGAAAACTTTTATAAGATTTATAGTCATAAAATAAAATTGCATAACATAGAATAAAGATTCAAGAATTAACCTTTTAATCCTTTGAATTGGCCTAAGAACAATACCAAAATTATGGTATCTTCTAATAATCTCACCCAAGATGTTTTGAGAAATACCCTTTGAGATTTGCTAGAAAATTAGAAAGGAAAAACTGATTTTTCTCTCAAGGTTTTAGTGTTGTAGTTGTGATAAATAATTAGGAAGGAATTAGAGTAATTATCAAGGAATATAATTTCCTAATTATACTCCCTCTTGGCCGGCCTCCTAGGGTAGTATTTGGGGAGATTTAGTTCTCCTCAAATACATCACTTGTTGACCAAGAAAACGTATCTAGACAAGGATGTATCTGGACACTTTTCTTTTGGTCATTTTAGCTTATAATATAATGCAATATACTACTAGTGTCATCTGTATGGACCGACTATAATATATTATAAATATCCTTATATTCATAATTTACTAATTAATTATAACGGTTTATATTTAATTAGCTTGCATTATACACAACAATTAAATATAACATTTTATATTCAATTCACGAATTACATTTAATTCGCCTCAGCTAAAATTATTTAATCAGTATTAAATAGCCGTACCACCATTACACTGACTAACATTTTAGTCAGTAACATCATCACACTTGACTAACATTTTAGTCACCACTGACTAACATTTTAGTCAACAACACTGACTAACCGTTTAGTCATTAAGTAAGGCATCAATATGATCATTTTCTCAAATAATCACATCTCTCAAACACATCCTTTAGGTGTGACTCTTAGGGACCAGTTGATCACCGCCATCTGTATGACAATAACGTCAAACTTATCTAGCAAGCCAACCGTTATCGATAAACGTTAATCAACTGATTAAATACAAAATGTACCCTGTGTACCTTTAGAGATTTATTTATGTTATTGCACTAACTGTGGAGGACACTAACTCCAACAATCTCCCACTTGTCCGTACAAGTGTAGGTGCGATAACCGATTCTCATATCCATAATAAATTTCTCCCACTCAATGTAAACCAATTTGCAAAGTCCGTTCTTTCAAAGGTCGTAGTTCACAAGCGATCAGAATCAAGAGTGGTTTCCCCGACTAGAGAGTAACTTAACTGATAAACGAATCAATATTCGAGCATGGCCATGCATTTTCGATTCTGACTCCTCGAGTGGCCCTGAGAAAAAGTATTATAACTCGATAGAAGTTGGATATTTTCCTCAACTCGAATCCTGCAGATGTAAGCGCAGCATGAAATGACCCAGTGAAAATCTACTTGGCCTCCTGTTACGGTCGACCGTGAGAAAGAAACCAAAGTCACCCAAAATCTGCCTTAATCTCAAGAGACAGTCGATAGTCAAAATAATCGACTCTAGGAACACTATGGATGTCCTATCCACGACCAGGCACCTAATGTTCAGAAACATTTAGGACTCCATGTAGTCGTCACAAAAATTGTCCTGCGCGATTTCAGTAAACCCGCATCTGTGATCGATCACCAACGCTTGACTTATGGCTCGTTGAACCCACCATCAATCGACGTCACAAAATGATTGCCAGAGTTATCAGCTCATGTAGGCGATCACGGACCAAAACACAATATAAAGTAATTCAGTTCACTTTGAGGTGTTCAACGTTGTCTGCACAACCCTCGTGAAAAACAATATATAAAACAAAACGATGATGTTAGAAATAGTATATGAAAAAGATACATTTATCCAACCCATGTCAAGTACTATTATAACCAGGAACACGTTCAATTCTTATGAAGATAACGTGCCCTTCAAGCTTATCATATACCGACGTACATATCTAGACTAGTTGCTGGACTTTAGGCTCTTTAGCCTGGAAGATGGCACCTCTATTAATATAATAGATGGTGATAGTGTCATTCGAACTAGGAACTACAGTTAGTCCTTGTAAGAACTGACGCATCCATACAGCTTCCCCTGCAACTAAATAGCATAGTACTCGGACACAGTCGTAGAATCTACTATGACACTATATTTTGGAACTGTTTTTCTGACCGCAGTGCCATAAAGAGTAAAGACGAATCCGAGCTGAGATATCGAGTCATCTCGATTCGTGTGAAAGTTAGCGTCTGCGCAACTGATTGCGCATAGCCTTATAGCACCTCCATAAGTCAATACCCATTTCAGATGCCACGTCTGCACGTGAGCATATTATGGCATACATGATCGATCCTACTGCCGAAGCATAAGGAACACGACTTGGTCATACTGAATCTCTCAAGAATCTTATCTATATAAGACTCCTGACTGAGGGATAACATCCGTCGTGATCTATCTCTATAGATACGGATCTCCAAAATTCGTTATGCCTCACCCAGATCTTTCATCTGGAAATGGTTATTTAACCATACTTTTACCGAAGTTAAGAGAGGTATGTCATTCCCAATCAAGAGTATGTCATCTACATACAGTATTAGGAAGACAATCTTGCTCCCACTCAACTTGATATATAGACATGGTTCCTCGACCGATCGAGTGAATCCATTCTCCTTTATCACTTGGTCGAAGCGATGATTCCAACTCCGTGAAGCTTGCTTAAGTCCATAAATGGAACGCTTAAGCTTGCAAACCTTCTTAGGATTTTCAGGATCAGTGTAACCTTCGGGTTGTACCATGTACAACTCCTCCTCCAAATAACCGTTTAAGAAGGCGGTTTTCATATCCATTTGCCAAATTTCATAGTCATGAAATGCGGCAATCGCTAAGAGAATCCGAATGGAACGAAGCATGACTACGGGTGCAAAGATCTCATCATAGTGCAACCCTTGCACTTGTGTGAAACCCTTTGCCACTAGTCGCGCCTTGTATATATCTGGTTGTCCTTCTACAGATCGCTTTATCTGGTAAAGCCATTTGTACTGAAAAAGGCCTAGCCTTATCAGATAAGTCAACCAGATCCCATACATCGTTCTCGTACATAGAGTCCATCTCGGATTGTATGGCTTCTTGCCATAGCTTTGAGTCAGAACACGTCATGGCACCTTTATAGGTTACGGATTCGTTACTCTCAAGGAGTAAAACGTCGTCTCTCCCATTCTCCTCAACCATACCGATGTATCTATCTGGAGGAATAGAGAGTCTACCCGACCTTCTGGGTTCCAAAGGGACATCAACCGCAGCAGACGAAGAAGGAACGGTTTCCTCCATTGGTTGCTCGGTTGTTGGTTCAGGAATCTCCGACAGATCGAAGGTTCTATTACTTCTCTTGTCTTCGAGAAACTCTTTCTCTAAGAACTTCGCACTAGCCGCAACAAAACTCGGTGTTCGGTAGGCGAATAGAAGTAATGACCAAACATTCCTTTTGGATAACCAATAAAGTATGTCTTGACCGATCGCGGGCCGAGCTTATCCTTGTGTCAACTACTTGACATAAGCCTCGCACCCCCAAACCCGAATAAAGGACAAGTTAGGGATCGTTCCCTTCCATAACTCGTATGGAGTCTTGTCAAGAGCTTTAGTCGGACTTCGGTTAAGTATAAGAGCAGCTGACAAAAGAGCATAGCCCCATAATGAGTCAGGTACAACCGCGTGACTCATCATGGATCGAACCATATCAAGTAATGTTCGATTCCTGCGTTCGGACACACCATTCAGTTGTGGTGTTCCGGGTGGAGTTAACTGTAATACTATCCCGCGGTCTTTCAGGTGTCGATCAAACTCAGTTGAAAGATATTCGCCACCACGATCTGAACGTAGTACTTTTATCTTTCTATCCAGTTGGTTCTCAACCTTATTCTGGAATTCCTTGAACTTGTCAAAGGGCTCACTTTTATGCTTCATTAAGTAGACATGTCCAAATCTACTCAAATCGTCCGTGAAAGTGATAAAATACCTATAGCCATCTCCAGCGTTGATTGACATAGGTCCACACACATCAGTATGTATGAGTCCTAATAGGTCAGCAGCGCGCATTCCAACACCTTTGAAGGAAACTCGAGACATTTTACTTATGAGACATGATTCACATGTGCCAAAAGTTTCATAGTCAAATGGGGCGATTGTCCCATTATCAATGAGCTTTTCCACGTGTTTCTCATTCATGTGTCCCATACGGCAATGCCATAGATATGTTTGATCTTGTCACCAACCTTTGCTTTCTTGTTACTCACATGCATTATATTCTGTGGTTTGATCTAAAACATAAATTTCGTTCATGGAAACTGCTTTACCATAAATCATATCGTTTAAAGTGAAAATACAGCTATTATTCTTTAAAACGAAAATCCGTCTTTATCAAGTACGGATACAGAAGTAATGTTTTGGATAAACTAGGTACATAGTAACAGTTATTCAGTAATAACTCAAATCCGCTCGGGAGTTGGATTACATATGTTCCTACTGAAACGGCAGCAACTCTTGCTCCATTCCCCACTCGCACAGATGAGAACCACAACCAGTATCAAGTACCCAAGTTCCGAAACTTGCATGGTTAATCTCAATCATATGAATAAAAGAAGACATACCAACAGAATGGCGTGGCTCGCTTTTATGTCCTCAGCATACACGGGACAGTTCCACCTCCAATGCCCAGACTTGTGGCAATGGTGGCACTCCATGCTTTGCTTTGCTTTTGCCTTGCCTTGTGAGCTACCGCTAGACTCACCAGGCCCACTCTTCGCAATCACTGGCTTTTTAAACTTTGACTTTCCTACAGTTAGGTTAGCCGGAGCCTTACCCTTGCCCTTGTGCTTGTTGCCTATCATGAGAACATCTTGTTTCATGCTCCCACTCAACTTCAGATCACTCTCCGTCTGTACGAGGAGTGAGCGAAGCTCATGCAGACTTTTCTGCATGTCATTCATGTAATAGTTTGCCCTAAAGAGGGCATACCCATCATGAAGAGAGTGGAGCACTCGATCAATGACGATCTTCTCATCGATCTTGCAACCAAGCTCCTCCAGTTTCTCATCGTTCTCAATCATGTCGAGAAGGTGTGGACCAACCGGTTGGCCCTTCTGGAGTCTAGCTTCAAAGAAACGAGTGGTATACTCGTAGCTCTTGATTCTCGGTGCTTTTGAGAACTCTTTGGTTAGGGTGGTGAAAATCTTGTTTGCACCTTGGGTGATGAATCGTCTTTGTAAATTGGATTCCATTGAATAGATGAGTACGTTCTGTATCGCACCCGCCTCCATCATGAAATCATTATAAAGATAGACTTCATCTGCTCCTGCATCGGGAGCTGGTTTAGTCGGCAGTGGCTCAGTCAAGTACTTGAGCTTGCCGTCAGCTATGGCAGCATTCCGTAATGCGGCCTCCCAATCAGAAAAATTGGACCCATCACTCTTGATCAGTGGGTGATTCATCTTTGTCCATAAAAATTCTAAGCCATGATTCGCGTGTTAGTGTGGCACTTGGCATTGGTTCACAAGACGTCTGACCATTTGTTATAGTAGTTATATCTGTATATAACGAATTCGATACTGTGAAAAGAGAGAAGAAGCGAGAAGATAAGAAAACATCGTTTTAAAGGTTTAAGTCGTAAGCAATAACGATTTAATGCAATGACTCGCGCACTCATATAATCGACCTCCCTCGAGAATTATATAAGTGATCCCAAGACTCAATTTCTTTAAATTGATAAGCCAACCTTTTGGCTAATTCTACTGTTAGAATTCTTGGTCGATAGATTTCAGTAAATCCTATCTATTAGTCCACCATAACTACGAGATATTACTCGAACTATAGTGTTGAGGTAAAATAGGTCAACGCATACTACTTACCCAACGTAAAAGGGGTCATGTGGAGAGTAAGGTCCTACATGCCTACCGATGAAGAAGGGGCTCATAGCATGCTTTTCCTATAAAGACTAATCTCAATTTTATTAATAGAGGAAGGTCCCATCATCTCATTTTAATTCATTTTAAGTGAACAAATATCTAGCATTTACGTGAATGATTAATTTGAGGAGATAGCCCTAAACGAATGACATCCGTATGTCCATGATAAAATGCAACTAAATGATTTATTTTCATGCATATTAGGTGGTTTGGTTTGTTTAGGCGGAATATGATGCAACTATCTAACGTGAATGCAATGAAAAACGGTAAAGAAAACGCAAAAATAAAAACACCTAGTGTGGCCTATCCCTATGAAAATAAAGACAAATACAAATTGGAATCCATCCATGGACCCTAAAGCTGTCTTCATTCTTCATCTTGGGCTTTAAGTGGGAATCCATCTTGAATCTTCAATCTTGAATCTTCTCAAAATTACATTTTTGAATTACAAAATAAACCTATTTACATTTTAATTCAAAATATGCCAAAATTAAAAATATTACAAGATGGGAGATTCGAGATCTCAAAAATACAACCAAAATTGTGTTTCCTTCATTACGAAAACACAATCTTCTAAGGTCACACTAGTAAATTACAACCTTTTGTACATAATTAATGCGGAAAAATTAAACCATTCATTCAAACATATATTCACAAACATAAAGCATCAACTAAACATAATAAAATCAATGCAAAACGAATTGATTAAATCCAAACCACCCTTTTTAAATGATTAAAATTATGCAACAATTCCTTAATTGTTCATAATATCTTTTAATCAAAATATAATCCAAAATTTATATTATCAGTATAACATAAATTAGGTCACAAAATATTTTAAACCTTTTTAAAATAATTGGTATCAAATTATATGAACTTTTTCATAATAACATAATATTCATTATCTTTATAACAAATATTACCAAAAAAAACAATTTCCAAAAAAAAAAAAGAGAATTTCGGCCAAAAAGTAAAAAAATATACCGAAATATTTTTTTTTTTTTTTTAAAATTTGAATCTCACGGCCAAATAAAAAAAATTTACCAAAAATTAAAAATTTAATTCGGCCAACAATATGAAACAATGAATTAAACTGTTTTAATTCGATTATGCTAATAATTAGATCGATACTAACTCAATTTTAATCCGTATTAAACATTGGTTTAAGATATTTAAATTAACTTTTTAATCTAAACATCATGAACTGATAGATCTAATGAATAGCAAAACAATATGTTCATTAACATACAAGAATTGATCCTTTTATGTTTTAATTCAATCGGTATTAAATCAAAACTTATACAATTTCATATATTATAATTTTAACATCTTAAAACATTGATAATTATGAATTAAAAAGACCAAAATAAGCCAAAAATAATGCAAAATCACACGGCATTAACAACAGAAAAATTCGGCCATCATTAAACTTTGTTTAAAATTCATACAAAATTGATTTTTACGACAACCATATAAAAATTTCATATGCCCTAAGTCTCTGATACCACTTGTAGGTTTATATCGGTATATAGACCTTTAAAATCACAGGATTATAATGAAAACTTTTATAAGATTTATATTCATAAAATAAAATTGCATAACATAGAATAAAGATTCAAGAATTAACCTTTTAATCCTTTGAATTGGCCTAAGAACAATACCAAAATTATGGTATCTCCTAATAATCTCACCCAAGATGTTTTGAGAAACCCTTTGAGATTTGCTAGAAAATTAGAAAGGAAAAACTGATTTTTCTCTCAAGGTTTTAGTGTTGTAGTTGTGATAAATAATTAGGAAGGAATTAGAGTAATTATCAAGGAATATAATTTCCTAATTATACTCCCTCTTGGCCGGCCTCCTAGGGTAGTATTTGGGGAGATTTAGTTCTCCTCAAATACATCACTTGTTGACCAAGAAAACGTATCTAGACAAGGATGTATCTGGACACTTTTCTTTTGGTCATTTTAGCTTATAATATAATGCAATATACTAATAGTGTCATCTGTATGGACCGACTATAATATATTATAAATATCCTTATATTCATAATTTACTAATTAATTATAACGGTTTATATTTAATTAGCTTGCATTATACACAACAATTAAATATAACATTTTATATTCAATTCACGAATTACATTTAATTCGCCTCAGCTAAAATTATTTAATCAGTATTAAATAGCCGTACCACCATTACACTGACAAACATTTTAGTCAGTAACATCATCATACTTGACTAACATTTTAGTCACCACTGACTAACATTTTAGTCAACAACACTGACTAACCGTTTAGTCATTAAGTAAGGCATCGATATGATCATTTTCTCAAATAATCACATCTCTCAAACACATCCTTTAGGTGTGACTCTTAGGGACCAGTTGATCACCGCCATCTGTATGACAATAACGTCAAACTTATCTAGCAAGCCAACCGTTATCAATAAACGTTAATCAACTGATTAAATACAAAATGTACCCTGTGTACCTTTAGAGATTTATTTATGTTATTGCACTAACTGTGGAGGACACTAACTCCAACAGACATTTCCCTTCCACTCGATTGTACTGTATAATGCAGATCCCCATGACCCCAAAGATGCCCTTATAACCCCCTTTCACGGCATGGCTTAGGACAAAAATGAAAGTCACTCGGAAACTGCACCAACTCAGACAATCAGTTTCCAGTCAAAGAATTGACTCAAAGGAATACTATAGAAATTCCCACCACGACCAGGTTTCAATCGCATTGAAAAGGAATTCTATAAGCGTCACTGCCCGACAGAGTGTTTCACAGTCTGTCTATGCTAGCAATCTAGTCTCTCCGAGACGTCACCTCATATGAGAGACTAGGGACCAAATACTTAGTTTATGCCGTTCACTTGAATACGTTCAAAGTTGTCACACTATTATTCGGATAAACAAAGTATGCATTCATAATGACTTAAGATAAAAACAATGAATGTTATTTTCATATATGTAATAGGATACATTATTCAATTACATATTACGAAACTAAAGGAAATCTAGCACACGCCGCAACCCCATGGAGGCGGTGTGCGCGTCATGCTTAGCCCTCGAAAGAGGCTTGGTTAAAGGATCAGCGATGTTATCGTCTGTCCCAACCTTACAAATATCTATTTCCTTCCTTTCCACATTATCTCTAATAACGTGGTATTTCCTCAAAACGTGTCTAGACTTGTTACTAGACTTGGGCTCCTTTGCTTGAAAGATAGCCCCACTGTTATCACAATAAACAGTGACTGGATCCACGGCACTAGGGACTACTCTTAGTCCATCCAAGAATTGCCGAATCCACACAGCTTCTTTAGCGACTTGAGATCTTTGCCAAATACTCGACTTAGTCGTAGAATCCGCAGTGACACTCTGTTTGAAGCTCTTCCAACAAACAGCTCCTCCATTCAACATAAAGACATAGCCGGATTGGGATTTTAAATCATCCCCATCGGTTTGGAAACTTGCATCCGTGTAACCCTTTACACGTAGCTCAAGTTCTCCTCCAAACACTAGAAACGAATCCTTAGTTCTTCTCAAGTACTTAAGGATGTTCTTTACAGCTATCCAGTGACTCTCACCGGGATTAGCTTGATACCGGCTCGTCATGCTCAAGGCGAATGCGACGTCGGGACGAGTGCAAATCATAGCATACATGATTGATCCTACAGCGGAAGCATAAGGGATCAATTTCATGCGTTCAATTTCCGCAGGAGTCGTAGGACATTGAGATTTTTTCAATGTTATTCCTACACTCATCGGAAGAAAGCCTCTCTTGGAGTCTTTTATATTGAACCTATCAAGAATCTTATCGATATAAGTTTCTTGACTTAATGCTAGTATCCTTTTGGATCTATCTCTATAGATTCGGATACCCAAGATGCGTTGTGCCTCTCCCAAGTCCTTCATTTGGAAATGGTTTTCCAATTCCACCTTTACCGAATTCAAACTTGGAATATCATTTCCAATCAATAGTATGTCATCCACATACAAAACAAGGAAGGTTACCTTGCTCCCACTAAACTTCATGTACAAACAAGGTTCCTCGGTACTTCGAGCGAATCCATGTTGTTTGATAACATGATCAAATCTATGATTCCAACTCCTTGATGCTTGCTTAAGACCATAAATGGATCTCTTAAGCTTGCATACTTTCTTAGGGTTGGATGTATCTACAAAACCTTCAGGTTGTGTCATAAACACTTCCTCTTCTAGAATCCCATTCAAGAAGGCGGTTTTTACATCCATTTGCCATATCTCATAGTCATGAAATGCGGCAACCGCTAAGATTATCCTTTTGGATCGAAGCATAGCAATCGGTGCAAAGGTTTCATCATAATGAATACCTTGGACTTGTGAAAAGCCCTTTGCCACCAATCTACCTTTGTAAACATCTATATGTTTATCTATGCCGAGTTTGATTTTGAATATCCATTTACACTGAAGAGGTTTCACTCCTTCAGGTAAATCTACCAAGTCCCAAACTTGGTTCTCGTACATAGAATCCATTTCGGATTTCATGGCCTCAAGCCATTGTTCGGAGTTGGGGCTACTTATAGCCGCCTTGTAGGTTGAGGGTTCGTTGCTTTCGAATAACAACAAATCACCCTCCTCCTCGATGTTACCGAGGTAACGGTCAGGTTGATGACTAATTCTTCCTGACCTCCTAGGGATTATAACCGTGTCAGAAGACGAGGGAACGTTTTCCTCATTTTCTGTCTCGGTTTGTGGCTCTTGAACTTCATCAAGTTCAAATTTTCTCCCACTCTGTTTTCTAGAAATATATTCATCTTCTAGAAAAACAGCATCACGAGCCACAGACACTTTGTTCTCGTGAGGGTTGTAGAAGTAATAACCACATGTTTCCTTAGGATAACCTACAAAAAGACAGTTGTCAGACCTTGGAGCGAGTTTATCGTCAGTTTTATTCTTGACGAATGCCTCACAGCCCCAGATTCTCATGAATGACAAATAGGGAACCGTTCCCGTCCATATCTCATATGAAGTCTTATTGGCCGCTTTAGTCGAACTTCGATTTAGTGAGAAAACAGCAGATAACAGTGCAAAGCCCCAAAATGATCCAGGAAGCGCACTTTGACTCATCATAGACCGAACCATGTCTAGCAAAGTTCGGTTTCTCCTTTCTGCAACACCATTTAATTGTGGTGTGCCCGGAGGAGTCCATTGTGATATTATACCACAATTCTTAAGATGTGAATCAAACTCATTACTTAGATATTCGCCACCACGATCCGATCGTAGTGCTTTTATCCTTTTGTTCAATTGGTTCTCAACCTCATTTTGAAATTCTTTAAATTTTTCAAAAGCATCACTTTTATGCCTTATTAAGTAGACATAACCATATCTACTTAAGTCATCGGTAAAAGTAATGAAGTAATGATATCCTCCTCTAGCGGTGATGTTTAATGGACCACACACATCGGTATGTATGAGTCCTAAAACCTCACTTGCTCGTGCCCCTTTACCGCTAAAGGGTTGACGAGTCATCTTGCCCAAGAGGCAAGATTCGCATGTACCATATGATTCATAGTCAAATGGTTTGAGAACCTTGGTCGCAACAAGTCTCTTTATGCGTTTGTCGTTTATGTGACCTAAACGACAATGCCAAAGGTAGGATTTGTTTGATTCATTCGATTTGAGCCTCTTGTTTTCCACATGATAAACATCATTAACATCATTTAAAACATAAATACCTCCAATTGAAATAGCTTCACCATAAACTATTTCATTAAATGAAAAAGTACAACGGTTGTTCTTGATCACAAAACAAAAGCCTTCCGCATCTAACACGGAGATGGAGATAATGTTTTTCGTTAGAGTTGGTATAAAATAACAGTTATTTAAAAGCAACTCTAAACCACTAGCAAGAGAGAGTACAAAAGTTCCCACGGAAACGGCCGCTACTCTAGCTCCATTGCCCATGCGGAGATCTACATCAACCTTGGCTAGAGCTCGCACGTTTCTCATCCCCTGCAAATGGTTACAAAGGTGAGATCCACATCCGGTATCCAATACCCATGTAGAAATGCAAGCATGATTGATGTCTATCATATAGAGATTAGAAGGAAGAATACCTTTGGATGTCGCACATCCATCTTTCAAGTCCTTCTTGTACTTGGGACAATTGCGCTTCCAATGACCCACTTCATTACAATATTTGCAAGTGTCATTGAGAGGTTTTCCCTCATTGATCTTGGGCTTAGACTTGTGTGGAACACCTTCCACAATAGCCTTGCCCTTACCCTTGCCTTTGATAGATGGCGTTTTCTTAGCCACCTTCCCCTTCTTCACTCCTAGATTCATGTTCTTCATTTTCATGGAGAGAACATCTTTCTTCTCCATTTCATTCACTTCCATATCCCTCTCGGCTTGGACCAAGAGAGCATGAAGTTCATGGTAACTCTTATCCATGTTGTTCATGTTATAGTTCACTCAAAAAATGAGCAAACTTGTTAGGAAGAGAATGAAGAATGCGGTTAATCGCAAGAGCTTTGGGTATAGCACACTCTTGACGCTCAAGAGTGTCTATTTGCTCAATCATTTTGAGCACATGAGGACCAACTTTTTGGTTCCTCAAGCTTTGCATCGAAAAACCGTACCGCGGCTTCATAAAGCCTAATTTGCGGTGCTTTGGAGAACATAGTTGTCACTCTAGTGAATATCGCATATGCACTTTTTTGAGTGACAAAACGGAGTTTGAGAGTGGGTGCCATGGACCAAATCAAGACGTTTTTCACGTCATTGTCCACTTTCACATACTCATCATAGGCGGCTCGTGCCGCCCCTGATCGAGAAGTGGGTTCGGCGGGTGGTTGATCGGTAAGGTAGCGGCGCCCCTCATCGTCGAATCCCATTCGACAAAGTTGCTACCGTCATCCTTAAGGATACACTTATACATCACGGTTCTCAACCATGAATCTTTGCCCAAAATGGGCGCGGGAGTTGATGATGATGATGCCATTGCGATTTGAAATAAACGATTCTACAACAAATATGAGGAAATATATAAGCATTCATTGTTCATTAATAACATTTGCTAAAACTTATTTTAAGACAAATGTTCATTTATATAATGATCTCCCACGAAATTAAATAAACGATTCCAAGACTCGTTTTTCATATAAAATTAGACATCTCATGTTTCCTTTTATATAAAAGCGATAAGTCAACACTTGACTAATTCTACACTAGAATGCTTGGTTGATGATTTTCTATAAAATGCATCCATTAGCCCCAAATAACTCTTACTTGGTTGAGTCCAAACCAAATTAGCATGGGACTTCCTCCCACTACTTACCCATGGTAACGAGGTTCCACGTTGCGGAGGTCCTCACGAACATGGGGTTCATAGTCGCTACATTTGGAAAGGCTTAATCTCAATTCATTTGTTAAAAAGTGGGTGATCTTGTCAATTTTAGTCATTAAAATTCTTTATAAGTGAACTAATTTAGGAATCGTGACTTAAATCGACAATCATAGTGGGATATCGTGGCATGCATGGCGATTTTGGCATGTGTGCGGAAAATAAGCAATCAAACAAGCATAAGTAAGCATAAGCATAAACCTAGTATGGCCACCTAAAAGTAATTAAAATTACAAGGAGTTACAAATTGGAAACCAACTCCTTTGGTCCCTCTTCATGTGGGCTTCATCCAAGGCCCCTCCTTGCTAGCTTTAGAACACTTCTAAAGCTCCATTTCGATCCATCGCCGGTCTTCGGATTACAAATAGTTACAAGTTTAAATTACAAATGAATACATAGCAATCCTATTATACATTTGTAAATGAAATAAACTATTAAATTACAAACCGGCAATACGAGATCGCATTTAATTACATACCCACAGGATATTCCCTTTCATTACGGGCAATATCGGTAAAAACGTAACAAACTATGGCCATACTAGTAAGAACAAACATTCATTCAATAATAAACATTCATCCAAACATGCATAATGAAAAGCTTATAAATAAAAACATACCAAAATCGCCCTAAAAATAATCGCATTAAAACGTTTCAAACCGATCTCATCTTTAATCGATTAATCTCATATTAATCAATAATGCTTAAAACACCTTTTAAGCTTGAACTAAAACTTCTAAACTGATTTAGGATACCCAAAATTAGTTTATACTAACTTATGGTGATTTTAGTTCACTTTAGTGGTCATTTTGCTAATTACTTTAACTTTAATTATAACATTTTATGAATAAAGCATTCAAAATACATAATAATATAAAATAAAACCATTTTTATTTTGGAAAAATTTTGTAAATTCTGGAACACTTCCAAGATGTCAAAAAAAAGAAAAGCTTGGCCAAAAATTTTTTACGAATTATATTTATAACAATAAACATACGATTTCATCGATTTTATCTCATAAAATCAATAAAGCATCCAAAACAGTGAGGAAAAATCCCAAATTTATACGTGAGCATCCTCATAATGTATAAAAATGTTGGTATAAATTTCATTCCCAGAAAACAACGTTTACTATATTTCCGGACATAAAATGCATTATATACCGATTTTAAACAAATAAATTAATAAATATTCAAAACTCAAAATCTGACTTTGAAAATTTACATGCAGAAAGTATAAATATGAAATATTATTGTTTAAAAATTTCGAGACCAGATTCCAACTATAACTATTTATAGTAATTATTTTAGCCAAAAACTCACTTTTTGACTCGGTTTTGTATAAAAATTATTTTAATTAGCAAAAAAATTTCAAACATTACGAAATTTGACCAGTAACTTCATGAGACCAGAAACTATGCATGCAATAAAAATCTTGTGTTAAAACCACTTTTAACACAATTTTCGGATTTTATCATATTTATTCTCAATAAATATACAAAACTCCAAAAACAACAAAATAAATTTGTAACCACAAGCCTAAGCTCTGATACCACTTGTAGGGATCTCATCCCATTCACTAATCAAATATTAGTGTAAATCAAATTACTCTAATTTGATTTAGCAAGATCTATGTAGTACAAATTCACTTTGTTACAAGTTTAGAAATGTTATACCTTTCTCAAAGGGAAATATTGGGCACAAAACTATAATTCCTTTCTAGTTTTGTTTCTTGAGCTAGTGTTTAGGATGATCCTCCAAAAACCCGAGTTTCCAAAATAGGAAACCTCCTAAAAGATGCACCCAAGAACACACACCAAAAATACTAAATATTTTGATCTAGAAACACTTAGTATTAACTTGATAATATATTACTCCCTCCGATTCACCAGATTCTTAACGTTTTCCTTATTGGGGTGATTTTCCATTTCTTAACATTTCCCTTTTTGGAAAGTTTTTTATCTCACAATTAAATACTCCCCCACTTGTTTACCCACTTGTTCACCTATTTTTTTGGCTTTCCTTAATTATTGTGCCATATGTAATTGTTAAGAATCTGATGAATCGGAGGGAGTATAATGTTATTACTAACTCTTAGTAATATTATAAATAATGTGTGTATAAGTTTTAGAGAGAATGGTGAGAGAGATGGAGAGAAAGTATAGAATGATTTTCACTCATCAAGTGCATGTCTATAACAATAAAGAGGAACAAAAGTAGTGTGTATAACACACCACTTAGGCCGGCCCCCTTGAGTGAAGAGAGGAGAAGAGTGCTCATCTAGATTAGAACAATTGCATGCAATGAAATCATTGTGTTTCACATGCAAAAAGCTAAAGACAAAAAGAGCATCTTTTTTCCTCCTTCTTTCTTGCTTTGGACGGTTTTAAGGGCCTCTTTATGGGGTCCAATTTGTTTTCAATATTTGTCCCACAAATACTTATAATTTATCACTTAATCATCTAATATGATAAAGTACAAATTATCAAATTGAACTCACAACTCTTCTTTAACATATATGTAACACTTACACATATTTAAGAATTGTACTTTTACTAATCTGATTAGTAAAATATACATGTTTAGTGAATTAGCAGTTAATCACTAATACTCATCTCCTTTAATAATTTTATCGATATAAAATTAAATCATTCGAGTTCACAACTCGATCTCTCTCTAAATTAATACATTGACTAACCGTTAGTCTATTTATCAAGTTACTAATATAATCGTATCTCATACAATTAATTAGCTTAAAAATTTGGAGTACGTTCCTATAGGTGTGACTTAAAGGGATCAATTGATTACCGCCGTTCTCACGACAATAACGTCAAACTCTAGTCAGCCAACCGTTATTGATTTACGTTAATCAATTGACAATAATACAGGATTATCCCTACGTATTCCTTAATTGAGATTTATTAAGTAATCGCACTATTGTGGAGGACACTTACTCCAACACATACAGCCTGTTTAAATATATGTCGGGCTACTCACGATAGGGTTAGCCAGAATGCAAATATGATTTGAAAAATTATTGACTCCTACATTTAGAATATATATTAAAATTTACAATTTCTGTTCATATACATAATACATACAAATGCATTCGTATTATTCATTTAAAATCTTAACAAAAATTCATATTAAACAAAATTTAAGAGTAGTTCTTCTGATAGACCCGTCTCACACTAATTTAGTGTAAGACAATCCCCTAAAACCCTTAAAAAAAATTAAAAACACAAAGATAAATAATAAAAAATTAAAAAATAAATAACTACCACTCGTGTGAGATGACTCGCATAAATTTACTGTGACTTCTGTCTCACATGAGAATTTGCCAAATTTTAAAAACAACACCGTAATTTTTTACGGGTGTTACGCTAATAGAAAGTAATTATGAACTGTGGCCTTTGCGATTAGATTAAAGATATTTGGTTTCTAATATCATTATAATTAGATTAGATAGATTGGTTGTTTACGTTGTTCTTAAGTTTCCACGTACAATCTCATAAAATTTCGTCAAAAAATTATCTTTTCATATGTTAATTTAAAATTAAATCTATTAACAATTAATAAAATTTAATAATTTAATCACAAAATTGAAATTAAAAATGATTATTACTGTATATTGTGAGAGTAAAAGGCAAAAGGTTGGAAATAATAATGAGAAAAAGAATACAACGAGAAATCTCGTATACAAAAAAATCAAGAGCCCTTATATATTATTTATTATTTTTATTGTTATATCTATTAAATTATCAATTGTTATTGATTTTTAAAAGAACTCGTTTATATTAAAAACCCTAGTAGTAATAAAATTCTTTCATATATCATTTATAAAGGGTGTTGTTCAATTGTAACCAACTTTTACTCTATTGTACCCAACTTTTATAATATTGCCCTTGCCATTTACTCATCTCTTTTCTCTAACTTTCATTTTCTCTCTAATTATAAACTCAAACCTAAATATTACCGTCGCCATCAACCACCGCAATCCACCGTAAAACCACCACCTATTGGCCCTCCTTGTCGGACGTCCGGAGAGAAAAAAATAAAATAATAATAATAATAATAATAATAATAATAATACTAATAGTAATAATAATAATAATAATAATAATAATAATAATAATAATAATAATAATAATAATAATAATAATAATAATAATAATAATAATAATAATAAACCAAAACAAAACCCCACGAACCAAAACCACCCTGAACCAAGAATGGTCAAGTCAAGCAAAGGAGATTTGGAGCTAGACCATGGTTTGGGTCCATGGACTCAAACCCTAGGTTAAGCCTTGGACCTAGGGTCCAACTAAGTGCAAAGTCAAGCTAATCAAGTGGTCAAATTTAGCCATACTTAGTGGACCTAAGGTAGTCAAGGAAGGTTTTGAAGGAGAGCAACAAAAAGTCAACAAATGAGCTATTTTTGAAGTGTGATCACTTGGGTGCATCTATGTGGGTTAATCCTCCAATAAACAAGACCCACATGGTTCAAAAAAGTCAGCTAAAGGGGGCCATGGAGCCCTTTTCACTAGATGTCGCTATCTTACTAGATGTCGCGATCTTACTTTATGCTTTATTGTTTTTAGCCAACAAAATCTGATTTTTGTTGTAAATGGACCGTCCCACCTTGACCCCCAAGGCCCCATCTTGGCCCTTGGATGCTATCCTAAATGCAAGGAGAGGATGGAGTCCTTTGTCCCTTTCAACTTTATACTTTATGTATTTTGTTTGCTTGTTTTATTTTTTCAGATTTGTAAGGCTCATTGAGCCCTTTTTTTGTTGTTGTTTGAGGAGCTCTTTGAGCCCTTAGATCAACTTTAGTTTGTAGGGTTGAGATGTGTCTTAGGGTATTATATAAACCCTCCAAAACACATTGTAATTTTCAGATTTCATATGATATTAAAACCCTAAGTTTGAGATTATCTCATCTTGTTTTCTCTTAGCTTAGTGCAAGAGTGTGTGAGTGATTATCTAGTGGCTAAGTGCTTGGATAATCAAACCCTAAATCTTTGGCTTTGTGCTTAGATTTAGGTTATCTTTTTATGTTTTCATTTATCCTACAAATTTCAGAAAATTCAAACACTTTTCTTTACTTGTTGGCCGAAAATTTCTCATCATTTCTAAGTCGATTTTAGTTGTTCTCTTGAGTGAATCCTAACCCTTTAGGTTTCATTCCACACCCCCACCCCCCCACCCACCCCCCCACTAACCACCCAGCCCAGCCGCACAATCAACCCCCACTCGGCCCAGATCTGCCGCAAACCACCATGTTGGCCCCAACCCACCGTGACTCACGACCCACTTGGCCCAAACCCACGTCCCTGCCTCCACCACAGCGCCCGCCACCGTCATCCACGTCCTGACCACCACATGCCATCACGACCACCCGACGCACCACCATGGCTCTCGCCCTGTGCCGCCACCGATGTGACCAACCCCATCCCACCATGACTTACCTTCAACCACCATGAACAACTATAGCATACCAAATTCAACTAATTAAAAAAATAAATAAACAAAATACATAATAATTTAATCAAACAAAAGAATACTTGGATTTAAATCTATAATTTAATTTTTTAATGGATTATTGAAGAAATCAATTGAATTAGGTTGATTTTAGGGTTAAATTGATGATTTAGGGTTAAGTTTCTAAGAGAGAATTTGAGTGTGGGGAAGGGTAGTAGAGGGAAAAAAATGGAAAAAAAGGTACAAATGAGTAAAACTCGGGTACAATTGAACAATTAGGTTTATATATTAATATTAATAAATAATACTCCGTACTATTGTTATTGATTTTTAAAATATTTTATTAGAAATATACTCAAAAAAAGGGTCCAAAATATAACTAGATTTGGAAAGGGTTGCCCCATAAAAGTACAAATTCTCGTTTGCCCTAGTTCCCTTAAATCATCAGAGCTTTCACTATTGTAGTCAGACGAATGAGACGATTACAATGGGGAGAATCCATAAGCGTAGACAAGATCGACTTAACTCGTTTCCCGACGCAATTCTCGTTGAAATCCTGTCTTACCTTCCTCTCAAATCTGCCATTATTACCGACACTTTATCCAAACGATGGCGCCACTTATGGACTCAAATTACCTCGGTTAACCTTGATCATAGTATCATCAACGCGAAACATGACTTCTTTAATTCTCTTGATTATTCCCTTCACAAACTTGCCTCTCCCTCGACTGATACGTTTGTCATTGATATTCCCGCTGTTGAGCTCTCACCTTGGATTATTCCAGAATTAATGTCATTACTAAGTCAAAGATGTCGACGAGACCCTCGCCACCTAACTATCTTTCTGCCTGCTCATATTGATTTCCGTTATCAGATATTCGAACTTCAATGGCCGCCTTGTATTTTCAAAACTCGTTCGTTAGTGTCAATCGAACTGAAGTCAACTATTCCTCTTTCTAACAGTGATGAAATTGAACTTCCTAATCTGAAGAGGCTTAGCGTAGATATTAATTGCTCGTGTGGATGGCTTACTAAACTAGTGGAGTCATGTCCCCTGCTTGAGGATTTATCGTTGAAGTTTACGTTTATTTCAAACGGTGCGGCAGTTGATCTTAATTGCTCGTGTCCAAATTTAAAGCGATTATCTATCTACTTGGGATTAAAGGGGCCTTGCAATGTAGTGATTACCGCTCCAAAGTTAGAATACTTGAAATCTCGCGTAGTGCCATCAACTACAACAGTATGCATCGGCCACGAACCATTTAGTCTACACGAAGCAAGACTCGGGTTTTTAGACTGTGTGCTACCGCATTCTAATGATGTGGAAGGGTGCCTCTTAGAATATTACAACACTGTATCTAATGTGAGAAATCTTACCCTCAATTCGAATGCATTGAAAACATTCACCACGTTTCCCAATTTAACTCGTCTTACTTTGGACGTTGATTTTTACTGCTATAATTTCAAGACTGTGACGCAATTCCTGGAACTTTGTCCAGTACTAGAGGTACTGACCTTGAGTTTCAACATTATGGCAATGCTTGGCGATACTAAGTGGCGGAACATCCCAAGAATACGCAGTTTAGAACACGTTAAGAAAATAGAGATAGTTGTCGGTCATATTGACTATGAGCTAGAAAAGCACTTTGCAGGGCTAATAAGTTACTTGTTAAAACAGTCTTTGGTTTTGGAACGCTTTTGTTTTAGGGTAATTCCTCGAACGTTTTTGAAGGTAAGAGATGTAAAGGAAATAGACAGAAGATATCCAAGAAGTGAATATAAGTTATGTGATCTTCTCTACAATTGTCCGAGGGCTTCTATGGATTGTGAGATATTGTTTAACGGTAGCTTTTATTCCATGTCTCGAAAGGCTGGGTCAAACGTGTTCAGACCAGTCGCCATTGAAGATTTTAGGTTGTTTTTTAATTAAAGAATTTTTCTAACACATGTGAAATCTAATAGGAATAATATGAATACGAGAAAAATATGGCTTTGCATGATTACTAGTTGAATTTGTGGCAAAGAGTGCAATTGATGAAAGTTTGTAACAGGAATAACGACGACTCCTACAAACTCTTGTGTACCTTAATCCCTAACAGAACGGAGAAATAATTGAAGGTCGTCAACAACATCATTGTGTTTTCGACGATGATTGAATAACCACAGTAATTAAGGCCAACAAATTGGGGATGAAACTGAATTTGGAATCAAAATTGAAACTGAAAATGAACAACAGAATAAGGTGGTTACTATGCCAAATAATAGCAGCAATGACAGCAAACATTAGCGTACAAAATACAGAATCAAAGTGAGTACGATAATTTGTGATACAATTGACAAAATGAACTTCACTGCACATATGACAGAAGGAGTATCTATGACTTTGAAATGTTACTCCGTATATTTTACGCTGCTAAAATGCCTTTGATTGACTCTGCGTACATTTTACTTTTTAGTCTAGCTGTAAAATTGATTTGTAAGTAGTCTATCCGCCTTGTATGGTTGCATAGAATATACGGAGTAGTATTTCTTTTTATGAATAATTGAACTATATCGAGGTTAATAGCTCCATTTAGTTTGCTACGCCATTACGATGGCTTGATTCGAGCAATTATTACTAGGTATGCAACAAGTTGATTATCCTATTTGCAAGCTGTCATTCTCGATTTGCACGTGCTCCTGGAATGCTATCAATTGGAGTTTCCTAACTTAATTTATACATGGGTTTTTGCTCAAATGGAGTTTCTTGTTACAGTCATCAGTCTCCACTGAAAACACCTATAGTTCATTATTGTTTATCGTCGATGCGTATGACAGGGTTGTACATGTAAATATTGCAGGACTTCTTGTTTTAGTATTGCTCATATCAATTGTATCACAGCTGTAACGGTCACGGGTCAACCAAGTATCAAAGGTTAAGTATAGAGATGCTTGTTGTTGCGTTCAGCCATATATTTGAGCTGTTGCATTCTCCACCATCTGTGTTTTCCGTGTTCACCGCGGCCAAATTCAGCCAGTTTTGAGTATTCTTCTGGAGAGCCTTAAGCATACCCCTAATGTCGCAAAGAAGATCTGTGGTGCTATCTAATACATTGAACAGGTTCCAGGGTGTTGAGTCGAGCGTTGTTGACCCGACACCTTTCATTCCAGATATTGTAGGTTCTCTTATGGCGACAGCGAAGAGAACGGATCCCTCTAACAAGAAACGGTGTTCTGCTGTCTCCGTTTGAGATTGTTTGATGCGCGCCAAAATGCCCGAAACTGCTCAAATCATTGAACAACCTCTTGGAGCATTGTTGAACAAGCTGTCACAGTCCTTTGATCTTCCTATCGACAAAGAAAAGCACGGAGCCAGGGAGACTTGCAAGCCCCCCATTGCGGCTTCCTACAAGCCATACTCCAAAAACTCAACACCGAAAATAGGTAAATATAACTTAACAGTCTCGACCCACAACTGCCTAGAGCTACGATACCTTGTTACGTAGTCAATTTCAGAAATCTAACCTTGTTAAAGACAAGTACGGAGTAGTTGCCAATTGAATAGAGCATTTCCACAGATAGTACTCAAGTCTGATTACCGACATTATAAAACCTGGACTTATCCTACCACAGTTTCCTTGTCTATAACCTACGAAAGATCTTAACCATCCACAAGTTCGACAGGAGATATCGTGACACTTGTATTCGTTAACTTATCAAACAATGCCTTGTCTAATGCAATGTCATCTTCTATTGGAAATCTGAGGAAGCTCGAGTCACTGGACCTATCACTTAATGATGCTACCGATACAATTCCCAAACAAATATCGGGCCTCCAGCTCCTATCCCTGCTAAATTTGTCCTACCACAGTACCACAGATTAACAGGAACGAACCCACAACGTAATCAGCTTCAGGCGTTTGATTCAACTGCGTACATTTGTAATATGGGATTGCATTGTGTGGATCGTTTCTTTTAAGCTGAAATGTTCTTCACAGGGGTAAGTTTTGTCAGTTGTCATTATTGTGAAATGTTATACTTCCTTTGTCTAACCATTGTATTCATTTATTCACTTCTCTAATTTAGAAATCGATACAATTTATCGTTTTCTTTATAAAAATAAAATATTTAATCGGTAAAACTCAATGAGGGCTGAGGGTGTCCGCCATTGGTGAATGACTGGTGATCAAATTATACTTTCGTGCAAAGCACATAAAGAGAGTAAAGGAAAGACTTGTACGGAGTATATGGTTATTGATAAAACAATTTTAACACTAACTACACTTTCAACTGTCGTCTTAGACAGCGACAAAAAAAATACAGAGTAAGATATTTCCTACTATTAAAAGTAGATTAATTAAGCGATTATAAGTATCGAATCCAGCCTAAAATCCTCTGAATTTCTTCGTATAAAAACCGAAGCCCGTGAACTCTGGATAAAATTCTGGAACGTTATGTCCCCCAATTGATAATAATCCAAGAATTGATCGTTAACACTAGCATCAATGCCTCTATGACAGATAATTTCAGGTGATCAATTGGAGAAACTACCCCGTCTCGTAAACACACATCAGGCGGTCCGCTCCTCTTTTCTGCCTACGTGGCTATTTTTTACCCGTGTTTTGTATCTTCCCTTATACAACTTATTTAAAACACTTTTCATTATTTTATGTTCTAATTTTTCAACTTTAGAGATAGATAGAGAGGAGAACTTGGGAAGAAAATTAGGGTTAGATTTTCATTTTTATTTTCCTTCAAATTTCAATGTTTGTTTCTAGTTTAGATCGTAGTTGATGAAATCGTAGTTATGGGTAGCTAATTCTCCAAGTTTTAGATGTAATCCTTTGGTGTTCACTCAACCTTTGTAATAAATGTGAGGAATTACTTCTTTGGTCTATTTTATTTAAGTATTTGCTTCTCCTTATGCTTGTGTTGTTACTAGTATTGATTTTGTGACTTGTTCCGATTATTTGTCGCATTTTCTTTACTAGAATGCTATTAGGGTTTATATGTTCTTACTTGAATGTGTGAATTCTAGTTGTGTAGCATTGTTAACATGTTTCAATGTGTTGTATGTCGATTCATCTCGCTTTGATCATGTTTGGAGGAGTAAAGTGTGGGTTTTGATATTGAATCTTTCTTGCCGATTCTTGAAATGTATTCTTTGATGAACTTACATATTTCTCTTGTGTTTTCTATTGATTGTGGCACATATTAGACTTTTGTATGCCGATTCTTCGGGTCTTGTGTGTGTTGTTTTACTTTGCTTGCCGATTCTTGCATTGTGAACCTACATGATTAGAAAGTATTTGAGAGATTGCTTGAATATCTTAGTTCCCTTGTAATTCTCCTCGTTTATTACTTAGTAGTAGTGACACCTTTGTGATTGCATCTAAAGCGCCTTAGTTATATTGTCTACTTCGTATTTTATTGCATTACTAGTTTTAGTTTCGACTTAACCAAACCTTTAAACCCCCCTTTGTTTACCTTAGTTGTGACATTAGAAATACACATAGCCTTATAAATAAGTCCTTCCTTTGGATTCGACCTTATTCTTACCACTAGACTACGTGTTTTGTGTGAGCCGAATAGGCTTTATAAATTGTTAATTTGACCCCATTTAGAGCGACATAAAAGTGCTAGTCACGCGCGTAAAACTCTGAATTACTCGCTCTGCAGAAGGGTACCCGCTGAAGAAGGGTTTTCGGGCAATGGAGAAAGCAATTGCCGCAAACTCTGAATTATATGTAGAACAGAGCTCGTAGCATTTCTTGAATAAACCTTGTCTACGTTTAGTAAACGTGACGTCCCTCGATTCTTTCTTCTCGACTTTCTTAATCTCAGTTTTTTGTTTGCCTTTGCTCATTCGTTTTTTGACCTGCTGATTAGTATCACTACTCACAGTCACCATTGTTGCAACTTTTGAAGCTTGATTATGGAAATTAAGAGTAATTTGTATAACAGATTGTTTGAAAGAAAAATAATAGAAATATATCTGAAGCTTAATTGCTGCGCAAATAAAGTAAACAAATTTAATTGAGATTATGCAAAATTAGTGAATTGGGGGCCAAGATTATATTGAAATTCAAGAATTATTGTGAGTTGTCTAACGGATACATTGGTTTTGGTGGGTAATTTGAAATTGAGTGCGGTTTTTTTTTTTTTTTTTTTTTTTTTTTTTGACCGTTGGGTTAAGGCTGTGCGTTGACCCAATTAGATGTGGTTGAGGTTGTGCGTTTTTTTAAGTCCTTATATATTTTTAAGTCCGTAAGTTTTAATTTTACCGTTTGGATTAACAAAATGAATAACTGAGATTAAGTCTCAGATCAAAGTGGAGAAGGCCGGTCCACCACCGGCCGCGTTTTGGCATTTTCTAACAACAGTTTCACTTTTTGTGAATAACAGTTTCATTCTTACAGTATTGCAGTTTCAAACTTTTACAGTGGGATTTACGGACTTAGCAAATATAGTAAAAAATATTATATTGATAACGATTTGTGTTTTACTAAATATCGATATAGTAAGTACTCAAAATCTTTACAGTTTGTCAAAATGTACAATTATACATTGATCATATTTTATTTTAAATAATCATTTACTTTTTCCAATATATATAATCTTTATTATACTAAACCACAGTTATCGCTGACATCGTCAATGCCACATGTTGCGATTCTGTGCGTTTTTTTTCCCGTCAAAACTCCGTGCTGACATCATTCATCATATTAAATATGTTTAAGTCTAAATTTATTACTTACTGTTGGGGGTCGAATATCCGATTACGCTCACGAGTATAAATACAATGAATATTGGAACACTAGAATACCAAGGCCCAAAAGGCCCAATGCACCCAAAAGGCCCAAGAGCCTAAGTCCTCTACATATACCCTCACAAGGGTAAAGGTAAAGGGATCCATCTTCTCTCCCACTCTCTACATCCTGCTCTCTCACTATTATACATACATACACATAAACATTTGTACTTGTATCAGAACTAACTTGGGCGTCGGAGGCTCCCCGGGGGCAAACCCCTCGGGCTCGGAGTTGTTTTGTAGGTCCACTCACAGAGAAAGCTTAGCCGACCCAGGCGCGTGTTACGTCATCCGAAGACCCCGAGTTTACACCCGAAATTAAACAATTGGCGCCGGCTGTGGGGAGAGAAAATTACACCCATGATAACCCACGTAGACCAACCCATTAGGTGTGGAGGAGCAAAAAAGCCACCGGCAAACAAACCTCGAGGAATTTGTTTGTGTAGAAGTGCCCCATTTTTTGTTGCTAATAAATACTCCCTCCATCCCAATTTACTTGTCCCCTTTTAGTTTTTGAAAAATCCCAATTTACTTGTCCCCTTTGGAAAAATTACTTATTTACCCTTAGGTCATCCTTATTGTGGTAATATATATTTGCTCAAATTGGTATACCAAGTCCTCCCACCCCTATTATTATATGGGTAAAATTGGAATTATAGGTAAATATTGTGAAAATTAAGAGATGATTGTGAGTCTTTTCTTAATTTCTTAAATCTAACATTTTAGTGAAATGGGACAAGTAAATTGGGATGGAAGGAGTATAATATAGCCATAAGGTCATGAGGCCGTCCAGGGTATCAAGAGGATGTAAACCCAACAAATGAATAAAAGATCCACATGATGAGATCATCAAGGCTCACCCTGGAAAGCATTAAAGATAAGAAAAGTTTGACCAACAACTCACAAAGAACAAAGAAGAAAGGAAAGGAAAATCAGATGTCCACCAAAACCATGGAAAAAGTAGAAAATAATAACGAATAAGACAAAAAGAAGACAGAGAACGGAAAAAGAAGAAAAGAGGCCGGATGAAAATACGTCATGCCAGCCATGAACACACTTTGGCCACAACGTGCATTCCGGTCCCGTCCAGTTCAAACAACACCGTGAAAGTAAGAACTAGAAAGCAAGCCCAATTTTGAGGAAGGGCAACAATACTACAAAAGTCAGAAATTAAAGGAAGATTAAGCACTATGAAGAAGAATAGCTCAGGAAGAAGAAAGCAGAGTAGACACAAAAGCACAATATAATAGTACATATAATAATAATAGTGGCACAAGTGAAGGTGTGTATTTGTAAGAGCCATGGAGTTTCAAGGGGAAGAAAGCAAAGAAAAACAGAAGTATGAAGTCTAAAAAAGGGTCTAGCCGCACGGTTTAGCCTCGTACGTGGATTTAACCAATTTTTCTGTGGCAAAGGGGGCATCCTTGTAAAAAGCTGCAATGAGAAAATAAAGTAGGGGATAAAAACAAAATAGCAAAGCTAGTACCCAATACCCATGTGCAACCTTTATTGAATATAATAATAATAATAATAATAATAATAATAATAATAATAATAATAATAATAATAATAATAATAAGTGTAAGTCTCTCTTAAAATGGGTCAACCCGTTTTAAGCTAAAAACGGGTCAAATATGACGCATTTTGTCCTTTTTTTTTCGAATTTTTTTAAAACCTTTTTAAAAAAAACTTAACTCAAATAACGAATAAAACACAAAATTTAAATGGTAACAATATTGATAAAAATGGTAACATATTATACAATTATGTTAACATATTAAACAAATGTTATGACAATTTTTTATTTTCTATGTTTTGTAATATGTTATAAATATAATACCCGATTACTAAAAATCGTCAACGTTTTACTTAGAATCGTCGACTTTTTTCATAAAAATTACGCACACTACCCTTATTCTCTCTCCCTCTTTTTTTCTCTGATTTTGAAAAAACCCTTGAAAAATTAGCCAAAAAAATATTGTTGTAGATCTAAAATTAAGATCCAAAACTAAAATAAATGAAAATAAAAATAAAACATCCTTCCCCTTTCCCTTCCCGAAATTTACTGCAAGTTCCCCTTCCCCTTTTGTTATCAACTTAAATTAACTACCCCAAATTTACTGAACTACAAACACGAAAATAGGAGCACAAAAAAAGTTTCCACTTCAAGTTAGCCCCTTCCCAGATCCGTCATCCCCGCCTTCCCCAGATCCGTCATCCCCGCCTTCCCCAGATTCGTCATCCCCGCCTTCCCCTTCAACCGGCGTTCGTCATATGTAAGTTAGTCACAAATTCACAATCACCATTAATGTTTTTCGTTATTTGTTCTTAATTTTTTCGATTTTCTTGTAATTTTCTGTTTTAAATTTTGTTCTAAATTTTTGTTTTAAATGATTTCGATTTGTTCTAAATTTATTTCGATTTTGTTATTATTTTTTCGATTTACTTCTTAATTTTTTCGATTTTGCTTTTATATGTTTCGAATTTGTTTTTATACTTTTCGATTTTGGTTATTATTAATTTTGATTTCTGTCATTATTTATTTTGAATTTATTATTTCGATTTTTGTAGTTAAAAACGTCCAGATCTGTTCATACCATCTTTGAGCACCCACCACCGTCGTCCACCACTGACCACCGACGAGTGGTATCTGCCGTAACAGGTATTTTTTTAATTTTTTTTGTTTTGTTTTGGTTTGTGTTGATTTGTTTAGGTTTAGTTTAGTTTAGAAAGTTTTGGTTCTATTTTTCTTGTATTTTTTGTTTGATTTTTTGTTATTTAATTAGATCTATTGTTTTTGTGAACATTATATTTGTTGATTTTTTTTATTTTGTTGTTCTTTGTATATTATTTTAATTTTTTCTTGTAATATTTGAAGTTGGGAGGATGAATTCCATTGTATTTGAAGTTGGGAGGATGAATTCCATTGTATTTGAAGTTGGGAGGATGAATTTCATTGTATTTGTTGTGATTTGTAATATTGATTGATGTCACCATATTTGATGGTTAGGATGATGAATTTCATTGTCTTTGATGGTTGGGACATTGAATTTGGATGTCCTAAATGGAGTTGGTGTTGAATATTTTTGTTTGTCATGGTGTGCAGTGATGAATTTAGTTGTTGCTGTTGGCTGATGTTGTTGAATGTAGATGTCCTGCCATGGTAGGACAATGAGTTTTTATGTTCTACCATAGCAGGACGATGAATGTAGTTGTCCAGCCCATGGTTAAGTCAATTTTTTCGTTGTCTTACCTATGTATAGGACAATTAATTTCATTATCCTACCATGGTTTGGATTACGAATTTTAATATTGTTGTTATTTTGCGTGTTATTGTTTTGATGTGTAATGTTATTTGTATGTGTAGTATTTTTTGACGTATCTAAACAAATTAAGTTTGTCTTTGCAGATGGCAAGCCGATCAAGCCGAAGAAAAAACATAATGGTGCCCCCCGAAGACCGTACGACTGATCGTAGGGTCACTGCCTCGATGAGGAGGAAGAAGGCGGAGAAAGCGCAGCCTGCCCAGGCACTTGTCACTACTTGTAAAAACTATTATAATGTTACCACTATAAATTTCACTACCCAGGTTTTTACTTATACAAATGTATTCACTACTCATACGGTTATTACCTCCAATTTAGGCTTGATGGTTAATAATTGATAAACATATATACTCTATAACACTTATTTACACACTTGTTATTACATTACTTTGACTAAAGTAACTAATAATCCATAATATTTTAGTTTTATTAATCACATTGATCGCAACTAATATATTTGTTATTCTTGTTAATTCTAAAAATATTTTCATTATTTGTACCCTTGAAAATCAAATATAACCAATTTTAAGTGTTTATAAATATACATTTTTAATTGAATTATTTTTTATAATTTACCCTTTATTTATGATACTTTTTTTATGCAATATTTCAAAAAAAATATGATTACAATGAAATTTCATCAATAAATCAAACGACAAATTCATTATGACTCTCGCAAATATCAGTGTTATTTGCGATTAATATTATACTCCTATTAAAGTTTAATAGTAACATATTCCAAAGTAAAAATAGTTTTTTGACTTCCAGATGAGACATGAAAACGTAAGTGAGCTCGTGCGTCAAAAGATTTATCTTATGCCAATGAACGTAGTTAGCATTTACGGCTAAAGCTAACATTTGTTGTGCGGGGTTTCTTTCTCCCATCATTTCTCTACGAAGGTTACTTGTCCATTGTAAATTTGTCTACTTGAGGGTTGGGATTTATCGAGGGTTTATGGTGAAGACCGGTTTTTATGTCTCTCGACAAAATTGAAAAACTAAATTTTTATTGGAAAATTTAATATGAATAAACCAACCTATTAGTGATCTTCCATTAATAAACCAACCTTTTGATTAACTCTGAATAAACCAACATTTGCACCCCGTCTTCCATTATTAAACTATCTCGATTTTAAACTTGTCATTTTGGGTAAAACGAAAACTATAACACACATGCTTTCACTCCATTATTAATGTTATAGAGAAAAAAAAAAGGGAAAAACATGTGATCTTCACCCTTAAATAGTCGTTTAAAAATGGGTGTTTCGGGTACAAAGTTAGGAACTAAGTACCAAAACTAAATACAAACGATTACAAGCTAAATGTGGATTATAAACTATATAAACTAAGTCCCTGGACGGTCCTTAGCTCCTTGATTGACTCGGTCTTTCTCTCAGCCTGAAAGCATGCAACAAACCTAGCCCCGGGGCCTTCCGGGTGATGGCCCTCCGACGCTCAAGTCAGTTATGAAACAAATGAATTTAGAGAGAGAAGAGAGAGAAAAACCTTTTTTGTTGTATTTTTTTGTGTTATGTGTGTATGTCACTTTTAGGGTTTTTGGTCACTATTTATACTTGCTCTTAATTTGTCTCTTAGTGGAGCTGGTCCGTACAATACGGACCCGGGTGGGGTGAGGATGCCCCAGACCTGGGTGGAGCCAATGACCCTCTTGGCAAATGAGATGCTCCCGGCCCATGGACCCTCCGGCCTATGGTGGTCAGACCCGGGAGGTTATCACCCCCAACAATGGGGATAGTCTAATATTGAAAGATAAGGTGTAAAGGTTGGTTTATTGAGAGTTAATCAAAAAGTTGGTTTATTTATGGAAGATCACTGATAGGATGGTTTATTCATGTTAAATTTTCCATTTTTATTTAACGAACGCTTTCTCATTTTCATCCCAACCCACATAATGTCGATGCCCATCTTTGTACTTTGTTAGAGTATGGTTGTGAGACCCAAATTTTTTGGCCGTCCAGAGTATCAATCGTTGATTATCAACACAATGGTTATTTTGCACGGCTCTAATAAGAAATTGGCTATTATATTTTTGCGTTTTCGACTTCTTTTTTGGGTTGTCGGGATCATATACACTCTTGCTTCGTTCGTACCTAGAGCATCGGAAGTAAGAAGGCAATAACTCGAGTTGTCATCGATTTTTAGACCCATTAGTTGTTTTAACTAAAGCAAATCCATTATCCAATGCAATCTCGTTAGACCATTTAAAAGTTAAGTCACGATCCGCAAAACATTCATTTGTTATGAATAAAGGGTTATAATCAACGCCGTCACCACCAAAAATTTCAAATGAATCCTGCAAAATGCAAAAAAGATCGTTGAAATATTAAACGTTGTTACAATACATACAGAATACGTCGAGGAGGGTCCAACCACGGAAAGGATAAACATATTTATCATTTTCTCCAATGGTAGGTCAACAAAATTCATTGTCCCTCCACGTAAATACCAAAACCTGTTTGACTAACCATGGATAGACAATAAAACATTTTGTCTAACTCCAAGTTGGACGTCCAGATTTTTGTCCTTATCCATGTCAGACCACTACTACAATTTGTCACTTGCGCCACGACAAAATTCGTGGCGCAAGTACTAAATTTCCGTGGCTATAACACTTTGCCACGGAAATTTAGGTCGTGGCGCAAGTGGCCGTGGCAAATAAATAGCTACGGGAAAAACTAAATCGTGGCCGAATTTCATTTTTTTGCCACGGATTATCCCGTGGCTAAATGTATATTTTTTGCCACGGATAATCACGTGGCGAATCATTTTGTGGCTTACATTTATCTTGCCACGAAATAAATGTCCGTGGCTAAAAATAATGTTGATAAAAGGATTTGAACCCATAACCTCTTATTTAGTTGATGAGGTATTAACCACTATGCCACTTGGAAATTTTTGATTATTTGTGTGCTCAATATTTATTTAAACTTTAAATTGGTTACTTTTTTACTATTTTAATGTAATATTTGAATTAATAATATTATTTTTAAAATTCTTAGACTAATAATTTTAGATAATTATAGAGTTTTAATTATTTTTCTATATTATTTAATTCAAACAATATTTTAGATAAACGTACAAAGTATAAATTTTGTGTAATTAACTTTATTGAGCTTATGTTCTTTCTTTCTTACGTCTTGAACTTATTTTTAGACTTTTTTTTATGCAATAACATTTATCAATTTTTCGATATAAACGCGTTAAAATATTAAAAAAACATTGTGTATCTTAAAAACATATTTTCATTCTACTATTTAAAGATGAAGTTGTAACACTTACGTCATTAACATTAACATATAAAATAAAATCATGCGATGTTTTTTCTCAAATATTTAAGTATTTTAATGGAAAAAAAATAGTTTATATGTGTATCATAGTAAATTTAACAAATACTTATAGAAAACAACTGAGATTAATGGGTATCTTTCACTAAATATTTAAATAGTTATTGTACAGAAACAAGAAATGTTTTGAAATTATTTTATAAAACACGTATGATTATAAAATTACTCCATCTGTTCAGAAATATAATTCGTTTTCGTTTTTCAATGTAAGCCTTTGTTTTTTGTTTTTACAAAAAGTTACTGGTTGAAAAATTACAAAATTTATACCATTAAATTCCTCACGAAAAATACTTTCATATGAGTACCATTTTTATCATGTTATCTTTTATATTTTGGGAGATATCGAAGAGAGAAGTTGTCGTCTCGAAAAGTGAGAACGACTTATAATGTTGAACAGAGGGAGTATCATGTATCAATTTATGTTAGCTTTATTATGTTACATATTAATTTTAATTTAATATGGCATAAATGAGCTTATAGTATTAGTTTATGTTATTGTTATTTTCTGACATGTTAATTTTAATTTAATATATTTACACAGGAATTTTTTTGCCACGGGATAAATGAACATGTGGCAAATAATCACTTGCGCCACGGATAATGTTATAATCGTGGCTAAATGAACGTTTTTGCCACGTTTATAACTTTTTCCGTGGCGCAAGTGATTTTTGGCCACGAAATGTTTCTTCCGTGGCATAAAATTTTCCCGTGGCCATGTGAAATAGTTTTTCCCGTGGCTACATGAAAATTTGCCACGTTCCACGAATTTCCGTGGCATAAATCGTGGCCCAAGTGATCAATTGTTGTAGTGGACGTTCAAATTCATCGTCCTATACCTTATCAGACGTTGAAAGTTATCGTCCTTCCATGGTAGGACGATGAAATTCATCGTCCCTCTATGGTAGGACGATGAAATTCATTGTCCATCCATGGTTAGACGTCCGGATTTTCGTCCAAAAGAACAATTTCGACGTGTTCATTCAAATTTTCGTCGATATTTTCGTCCAACATTTAACTTCAAAGTCCAAATTCAAGTGTATTGTGTTTTTACTATTGAATTCAAGTGTAAAAGATGTTTATTATTTTGGGTTTTTGGAGAAAAAGAGAAAGAAAGGAGAAAAAGAGAGGATTTAGTAGAAGAGAGAGAGAAGAGAGAGAGTGAGCAAAAAAAATGATAAGGGCAATTTGGTCATTTCAGCAAAAAACGTCGACGATTCGTAGTAAAACGTCGACGATTTTTATAAACCCCCATATAATATAATATGTTACCATTTTACATTACTTTGTTACCATTTTCAATAACCCTATAAACACGAACCTATTTTGGTAACATATTATGCAATTATGGTAACATAATAAACAAATGTTATGACAATTTTTTATTTTCTATGTTTTATAATATGTTACAAATATAATATTATGTTACCATTTTCCATTACTTTGTTACCATTTTCAATAACCCTATAATCACGATTTCCGACAAAAGTTTTTAAATATAAATTTTGAGTCTTGAAAAAAAATTCAAAAAAAAAAAAAAAAAAAAAAAAATTAAAATGGGTTGACCCGACCCGTTTTAAGCTTAAAACGGGTTTAGTGGTTGGAAACAAGAATTTGTGTAATAATAATAATAATAATAATAATAATTAACAAAGTAGTAACATAATAAAATAATAGAGGAAGAAGGCCGAGAAAGAGGAGGGGACGGCCCCCGATGAACCCAGCCGCAGGATGCCGATGAAACCATCCGTGTCACCGCCACCACTACACCGCTACCGTAAGGCCACACGGCCTCCGTTTGTTCAACCACCAAGCTCATCAAGGCCCGGTCCCACTTGTGCCCAGCCACTCCAGGCATCCGTGAACGGCCACCGCAGCCACCCCGTGTCAACCGCCTCCGGTCAGCCGCCTCCAGTCAGCGGCCACCACCTATGCAGCCATCACCTACACCGCGAACTTCAGCTCGGCCACCGCGGCAATGACTTCCGTTCACCGCCGTTATACGACCAAGCGGTACCGCCTCGAACACCAAGCGGCCATCACTCGACATCCACGGCAACTAGTCCGACCTCATTTCTGAAAGGCCTACTTGAATCTCGGCCCCCGGCCGTCACCATCACGACCACGGTTTGTCATGACCACAGCCACCACGGAACTCGGCCGCTACTACCTCAACCATCAACGACCACCTCTGACACGGTCACAGCCGGCCACATACGGCCAACGGCCACCCTCATGGTCACGGTCACCCCTCGATTACGACCATCCGCCGCGACCCCTGCTTTTCATTGCCGTAAACCCCAATTTCTGTTCGGTTAGCAGAGGAGCCCTATCATGGCCAACAGTCAACCACCGCCATCGCCAAGAGCCACCCATCGTGGTCAGCGCCGACACGGCCGCCTCAACGCTATTCAGCCCACCACCTTGGCCGCCCGTGAAAGCCTCAATTTTCGAGATAAGTTCACTGACATTTGCTTTAAACTTGAAAGCCTCTTAATTTCCTCGTTTATAAGCGGGAGAAAACAATATTCTCTTTAGTTGGATACCACATTGACTTTGGGTTTATTTAAGCCCTGCCAGCCCAAGCACAAAGGTCTCATTTAAGACCAGCCGTAGTAGCAATATTTAGGGAGGTTTAGACCTACTTCCTTATTAAAATAATATTATGAATTTTGGACCTCATTTTCATTTTCAAGACCTAGGTCTAAATACCTTCTTTTTAAACCTAGGTTTAAACCTTGTTTTTCTTTTTTTTTTTTTTTTTTTATTATTAGTTTATTATTTTATTTAATTAAATATTAAATGTGATGTATATAAAAATATTGATAAAATAATGTGAACCTAGGTCTAGACCTAGTATTATTGTGTTGGTAAATAAGAGGTAGGTTTGGTGGAAAAATTAAGAGTTGAAAAAATAATATTTTAATGTAAAAGGTAGGTTAAGACCTACTTTTCAAGACCACTACTACGGGTAGTCTATGTCCTACCACACTAGCCAAAGCTGACAATCATGTGCCTAGAGTTGTTTTTGTCACGTGGCGCAACCCTTTAGTTGTTTTACAATAATACTATTAATTTTTTTAACCGGTATAAAGGACCAGGAGACAACAATTGGAAAGAGCTTAGAATGTTGTTTACTATTGAAGGTCGTGTATAAGCTAAGAAAAACTGAACTATACTTATAATTTTTTCTCGGATCAATTTTACGGGAGTAACGGAGATATAATGGTGACAAACAAAAGAAAGCCACGCTCAGATGACGGCCATTCGACGTATATAGTCACCTCACCTCCACAAAATACTCCACAAAAACGAGCTACCAAAAAAGCCGAAAGTTAGGAGTAGAACTATGCCCATCCCTTGTTTAGACGGCGTGTCACACAAGAGATGGCCAGCGGGCAAGGAGGGGGGACTACCCCCGAGCCCAAATAATCATATTTATTGATTCAAAATAGTCAATTTTTTGAAATGTTTTACAAACAATTTGGCAGGATTGGGGGCAAAGAGGCTCTCAGAAACAGCCGAGCCAGTAATTGGGTAAGACCACCCGCCGCCGGCTATGGGGTGGCTCCGACCGTAGGAATCCTCTACGTGGAAATAGCGTGCATGTACACAGAGAAGAAATGTACTGTGCATAGAAACATAAATAGGGTAAGACCACCCGCCGCCGGCTACGGGGTGGCTCCGACCGTAGGAATCCCCTACGTGGAAATAGTGTGCATGTACGCAAAGAAGAAATTGGGTAAGACAACTCACGCCGGCTACTGAGTGGCTCCGACCGCATGGGATCACGCCTAGGGCCACCGTACCTGGGCGTCCCTTGCGTGGAAATGAAAAATTGGGTAAGACCACTCACCGCTGGCTACTGAATGGCTCCGACCGCATGGGATCACGCCCAGGGCCACCGTACCTGGACGTCCCCTGCGTGGAAATGAAAAATTGGGTAAGACCACTCACCGCCGGCTACTGAGTGGCTCCGACCGCATGGGGTCACGCCCAGGGCCACCGTACCTGGACGTTCCCTGCGTGGAAATGAAAAAATTGGGTAAGACCACTCACTGCCGGCTACTGAGTGGCTCCGACCATATGGGATCACGCCCAGGGCCACCGTGCCTGGACATATCCCTGCATGGAAATGAAAAATTGGATAAGACCATCTGCGGCAAGCAGATGGCACCAGCTATAAATACCCAAGGTCATGCACCTGGGCAAGTACTGTGCTGGACACAAAAATTGGGTAAGACCGCTTTCAGGGATCGACCCCAAAGCGGCCCTTCTTAATATAATTTACCATAAAAGAAAATATAACTCACACGTTGAGCAAAGAAAGTGAAACGTACCTGCTGACAAAGCATATTCTTACATTATGACTACTAAATAGGGGGCACGGCCACGCCGTCCAACCTTCCCTAAGCACAGAAAGTATACAAGTCCAGTGCCCGACGGCTAACGACTGACTAAAAGCAAACCAGTTACTACGCTAAGCTGTTGTGCATAGGCAGTCTGATAGCTAGAACGTGAAAAGAGGAATTGTAGATAAGAAGAACCGCAGGGTCACTTAGAAAAATTCCTAAGTTTACTCACTACTGAAAGAACGCGCAATTGAAGCAGGAAGGATATGAACTTTATTCAAAAAATAAAATCGATTACAAATTAAAGAATTACAAGCTACGACTAAAGAAATTACTAGATAGGAAATAGTAGGCCGCATGCTAAAACGGCTATGGCCAAAGAACAGCAGATGGTCATAAATCCGACAAACACCCAAGAGCCGCTCAAAAGAGTGAAAACTTTCGAAATGTTAAATGGGTGAAAGTACACTAAATATGAAACAACAAACACTTGTGTAAACCTTATCAAGTGACTGCTAGCATTTTATTTCAGTGACGTTGTGTTCTCAGCCTATGTCCGCACCGCTAGCCTCTAGCCGCGGCCGCGCGACATTCTATGTCCGCGCCGCTAGCTCTTATTTCAGTGACGCTGTGTTCTCAGCGTCACCCTTGTCGCGCCGCGCGCGACATCCTCTGTCGCGCCAAGGCCTTCTAGCCGCGGCCTGCGATATTCTCTTCGTCGCGCTCTAGTTTATTTTAGTGACGCTGTGTTCTCAGCGTCACCCTTGGCTGCGGCCGCATGACATCCTCTGTCCGCACCGCTAGCCTATCCGAAACGCCAACGATCAACGGTTTCGCACATTCCGTTCGACATCGGCTTCGCACATTCCGTTCGACATCGGCTTCAGACACCGAACACGCATACTCATATGCGAATCCGGTGGGGAAAATTGTCGGGGGTCGAATATCCGACTACGCTCACGAGTATAAGTACGATGAATATTGGAACACTAGAATGCCAAGGCCCAAAAGGCCCAATGCACCGAAAAGGCCCAAGAGCCTAAGTCCTCTATATATACCCTCACAAGGGTAAAGGTAAAGGGATCCATCTTCTCTCCCACTCTCTACATCCTGCTCTCTCACTATTATACATACACATTTGTACTTGTATCGGAACTAACTTGGGCGTCGGAGGCTCCTTGATAGGCTTAATCGCTCTCACCTAATCAAAAGTAAACCAGACTGTTGGAGTTAGTGTCCTCCACAGTTAGTGCAATAACGTAAATAAATCTCTATAGGTTCACAGGGTACATTTTGTATTGTAATCAGTTGATTAACGTTTATCGATAGTCGGTGATCAACTGGTCCCTAAAAGTCACACCTAAAGGATGTGTTTAAGAATTGTGATTATTTGAGAAAGTAATTATATTGATGCCTTACTATTTGACTAAAAGGTTAGTTAGTGTTTTTGACTAAAATGTTAGTCAGTGTGATGATGATACGGCCATTTAATAAGGATTAAATAATGTTAGCTGAGACGAATTAAATGTAATTCGTAAATTGAATATAAAATGTTATATTTAATTGTTGAATATAATGTAAGCTAATTAGACATATATTAGCAAATTATAAATATATGGATATTTATATTTAATGGTATATTATAGTGGGTCCATGATAATGACAGTAGTAATATATATTACATTATATTATAAAGCTAAGAAAACAAAATTTTAGAAAGAAAAATTTCCCCCCCAAGTTATATATATTACATTATATTATAGTGGGTCCATGATAACACTTTGATTTATTGGTCAACAAGTTATTATATTTTGGAAAGAAAATTTTAGAAAGAAAAATTTCCCCCCAATATATATATTGAGCCGTGAGATTATAAGGGTGGAGGGAGAATTTTACTCAACCTAATTCTCTAATTCATTCAATCATAATTCACATACACAAAATTAAGAAAAACAGTTTTCTCTCTAAGAGTTTTCTAGCAAGAACTAAGGCATATCTTATTCAATCTTGGGTGCTACAATTAGGAAATATCATACTTTTGATATTCAATCTTAGGCCATTAAAGCACGGACTAAAAGTTGTTTTTCTAATCTCTTGTTTAATTATGCAATTTCTTTTACGACTATTAATCTTATAGTATGAATTTCATTTTAATCCTAGATGATTAAAGGGGATGTATACAGATATTTTCCCACAAGTGGTATCATAGCCTAAGGGCTATGAAATTGTTTATACGAATTTCATAAAAAAAAATTATTTTGGTTAATTCATAATAATAAAAAAAAAAACTCACGTTTTTAAATTAAAAAAATTTGATCTCGGCCAAATTTTTTTTTTTGGGCCGTGTGTTTTTGTTTTTGTTTTTTTTTTTTTTTTTTTTTTTTTTTAATTTTAGTTCCATTAGATTCATATGTTGTTAATTTAAAAGGTTAAGATGATAATATATGAATTTGTTAATGTTATGATTCAATATTGATTGAATTAGGACATAGATGGATTATGAGATGAACGTTAATGAACATCTTGTTGCTTAATATTTTGGTATCATATGATTTAGATATTAATGTTAAAAGGTTAATTTGAATGATTGTGGATACCCATATCCGTACCCTCCCACACAAAACCCTGTGATGTAACACGGACTTGTATTACGCATGCTTTAACGTTGACTTAAACGGTTCTAACTAATGTCGAATTCATTTTTGAGTCGTTTTGAAATGTTAAAATGATTTAGGTCGCCTCACATCACACTTTAAATAAATGTTCATTTTGTCCATTTGGAGTCTAACTAGGTCCTTCTCCTGCTTCATTTGGCATGAGCTTCGCATTCACACTACAGTTAGCCCTTTTACATTAACAAGGCCTAATTCAGCATCCCTCAATTCCTAAATTTAGGCCCGGCGGCTAGATTCCGCATTTAGCCTCCTCTTACACAAAATATAGCCCCACGTCTTACCTTATTTCACAAAATCTATGCAAATACACCTTTTTCATATTTTCGGGTCTCGAGCCCAAAACCGAGCCCAAACCCAGCCTTTGGCCCGCACTCCAAAGCCCTGAACATCACAAATATCTCAGAAATATCCCAGGTCTTTCCTTGACGTACAAGCAAGGATTACACTAAATCTTTTCGAGATATAATCAAACCGGAACTAGGAAACTACGCTAAAAACCACACTTCCAAACTGCATAGCCTTATTTGGTTTGGGGTGGCAACCGCATAAGGCTATGCGGTTTCCTGGCTTGTTTTTATCCCCGGATTTCCTAATTTCTCCGAGGTTCTTAGTATATATAAACCCCTATACCTGACCTCGAAAAACACAATTCACAACCAGTTTTCACAGCAAACACACTACAAAACTCTCCCAAACTCTATCAAAGCCTTAAGCACTCAAATCCTTCAGTTCAACACAACATCCCGTGTTGAATTCACCCTCCTTTTAAGTTCAAGAAGCGAAGCTCTACCCAGATCTGAAGCGTCAGGACAAGGTAGGTACCGATCCACTTGGATCAAAGCTTTTTCTTATTTTCTATGGACTAACAAAGGGGACTACACTTTAGCGCCCCCCCGGCTTTGGCACTTAGCGCGCTTGCACTCCAAGTGTTCTATTTACTTCGGGTACACTCCATATCCGATGACACGCCAAAGTCGCATAAGCAATCGAATTCTTATAAAATAAACCAATGGACAATTGAATTTTATTTTATTTGCATGCATCTTGCACCTTCTTATTTTGCATTAAAATCAACTTATACAATGAATTCGACCTTTAATCGAACTGCTGCTAACAAGTTAAACATGCTAAACTGAGGGTTTTAATCAATCTTTTTGCATTTGCATCTGCACTCTTTTACAAACCTTTTTCGCACTTGTACGTAGCGATAACATTAGCTCAAATATCATCTTATATGGATTGTTCTAGGCCAGTAGAGGCTATTTTTACATAGGCTTTTCTAAAAGGTTTTCATAAATCATTAATTGAATTAACTCTTTTTCTAAAGTACCCTCACCCCGAATCTATTCTGGTTTCACAAGCCTTAGATCTAGGGGTGTCGGCGTGCTCCAAAATCTAGGACATGTCTTTAAGCTTAGGACATGATAGCAGGTTCCTAATTTCCGCGATAATTAGGTGGCGACTCCAAAACAGTTTTAAAGGTTTCTTTTAAATTGGTCTTTTTAACTTAAATGCGCCCTTAAGCAAGACGCCGAGTTGGGTCCCTCGTCTTCGATCTCGGGTTCCACAGTTTGGCGACTCCGCTGGGGAAATTTTATTTTAAAACTTAAAACTAGCTTTTTCTTTTTAAAAATAAAGAGGTGAAACTTGAAAGCCTTGAACAATCCAAGTATACATAATTGAGCTATGCACATTCGTTTAGAGTCCATTCCTTTTGGAATCTAGGCACCCTTTGCACCCTTGAGAGGTGGTTCCCACATGTAGGCTTGTCCACTCGATAAAGCACATGCCGGACTAGCTTTCCTCTCGCCCCTCCACGGCTTGCCGTAAACGACTATCTTGACCGCCCCAAAGGTTCTCTTCAGAAACCTATCGCTCAAGCGTAAGGAAATGAAGGAGTTAAGTATCTGCCAAAGCGTACTCGAGGTAGTTGGAGGTGTACCCGACTGACTCATTTTCACCCTTTTTGAGTCATACGTACAAGTTCGAGGCTATGCACTCCATGGTGTTTTTCAAAACGAGCATTTGCATTCATATCTTCGAAAACTCGCTTAAACGTTTCAAAAATAAATGAACCTAACATCTAACAAACTAACACTTTTCAAACTAAACTATCGCGAATTTTTGAAACAAGCTTTCTCAAAATTCCCTCTTTCACTAACAAGCAAAAACCCGAGCAAGGACTAAAACCCGAGCTCGTGGATTTCAATCCTCCAGGTCACATGGCCTAGACTCCACTTTTAACATCCTCGACTCGACTTGCTAACCGCCCTCGAGTGGAATCCTTTCTCTTTTACACATCCGAACTCGAACTCGCCTCGGCAAATTACCGATATCAGTTCGACGGGTGCATAGCAAAACATTTTAACATCGAGGCGAGATGTGCGCACACATCCTCGTCTCAAAAGCTTCCTTTAGCTAAAACCTTTTCGAAAATCTCCTCTTTTCAAAACGTAAAAGGTCTTTCTAAACAAAGAAATGAGCTAGAATGTTGGCCTAAAAATGAATGTGAGTCTAGTGGGTCGAGTCGTGTCACTAATATACGAAGTGAAATGCAGGCCTCAGCTGGATACTCATCGTACTATGAATCACATCATCACCCCTCACTTCAAACGCCAACGCGCCTCGAAAATGGCTAAGCTGAAGACTCTCCGCCACCGTATTAGCCAACTCACCAAAAACATTGACGACTTGAAGGCCTTGCATCAAATCGAAGTCGAACGTTTGGAACAACACGCTAAGAACAAGGCCGACAAGCATGTTTCCCTCTATACTCTCACAACTCAATATCAAAAGGACGAGGAAAATTTTACCCACTACCTTGCGCGGTGGAGAAAACTACTTGCCTGAGTTCCAAACCCTCCACATGAAGATGAACTCATGTACACATTTCTCACCAGTCTACAACCCAAATGGCAAAGGCGCTTCGACTACGGAGATGCCGAGAATTTCGAAGAAATCATTGAGATCGGCATCGGAGCCCAAAATGACTTCACAAACAGTGATAACCATGCAATCCTCGTCGAATCAGTCCCGATCATAGACTGCTCCTATTTAACCCCACCCAATGATAACCAGATCAATGGCGTTTGGTTCAGTGATGACGAAGACGAAGACTAAGAGTGGCCGCCCACTAACAAAACGGTAGCTCAACTCTCAACTACTCCTTCCTCGAATAAAACCAAAAGAAACAAAAAGGGGAAGAAAAAGAAGGGCACGCAGCCCGAGAAGAAAGACCGAGACGAGGTCTCACACCTCACACATTCTGGTCGTCCTTATCAGAATATCTTCACGGATGAGCATGCCCGAAAAGCAACCGCGGCCGAGAAAGGCAAGGCCGTAGCCCAAGAGGATATTCCCTCTACAAGTACGCCCTCCACCTCTACGATAATTCCACCACCAAACACGGACGAGATGCTTCAGAAGCAGCTCGCTCGCACAAAAGCCGATGTTTCCATCTGGGCCCTTTTACGAGACTCAGCAGAACATAGGAATGCATTCATTCGCGCTCTACAAATAGCGTGCGCAGATGCCGAGATCTCCCCAGATCAAATGGTCAGCCATGTCACGAGAGATTGGTTACCGGGGGCTATTACTTTCTCAAATAATGATCTCCCCGCATTCGGACCAAATCACAACCTCGCTCTCTACATTAGCGTAGAGTGCATGAAGAAAACTTTACCCGTGTCCCTTGTTGACAACGGATCCGCAGTCAATGTCCTACCATTGGCCACCGCACATCGCCTCGGCCTATCTGATAAAGACTTCACCCCGAGCATGGACAGAGTCAAAGCTTTCGACGGAACCCGACGTCACGTGAAAAGAACCATTTCGCTTCACATACGCAGTGGTCCCATAGAAAGGAAGGTTGAGTTCCAAGTCATCGACATGACCCCTTCCTATAACATACTCCTGGGGCGCCCGTGGATTCACTCCACCAAAGCCGTGACTTCTACCCTACACCAAAAGGTTAAGATCCCTCTCAACGAGGAGATCATAACCTTGAATGCCTTAAACTTCCGAGCCCTTTTCGATACACCAAAAAAGCCCAATTCTGCGAAAATTGTGGCTGAACCCGCAGAAGACTTATGTGGCTTCGACTTTGAAGTCGGCGCCATCACACGTGCACCAATCAAAACACACAAACCTTTCAAAATAAAAAAACAATAACAGCCTTTGGCTCACCATGAGTCTAGGCTATAAACCCAAGAACGACGACCAAGAGAAGATGGTTAAGGAAATCCAAAGGCGAAGGTCAACTCACAAAATCACCCTGCCACCTTACATCCTCGACCTGAACGCATACTTCACCCCCGGAGGAACGGTCGACGGGGATACCTCCCTTCGAGACATCATCCATTCATCTGAAGCTTGCTTCTCTAGTGAGGCCGAGCCCAATACACTCCAGGCCTCACCGAGCACCAAAAACGAAGAGATTGTCTCCACAATCATGCGAGACCGTCGCTTCGATCCTAACTTACTCATAGCCGACGCCACAGACAAAACCCTCAACGGATGGTATAAGACGCTGAAGTGGACCGATGCACAGGGTCACCCCTTCCAGCTTATCGCCGGTGAAGGACCGCTCTTCGACCATGTCACCAATCTCAAAGACTGGGAGGAAGGCGATACCAACTCAAGCAACTCAAGCAACTCAAGCAGCTCAAGCAGCTCAAGCAGCGACAAAGACGACGAAGAGGAAGAAGAGATTCTTTTAGCTACTAATGCTCTTAGTGTCGGGTCATCTGTTGACCCATCTATCCTAGACTCTAGCTTTAGTTTAGATTTCCTTTTTACGGAGGCTAGCTCCAAGCAATTTTCCGATTTGTCGAATAATTCTATTCAGAATAATGAAATGAATAAATTTGGTTACGTCTTGTCTCAAGCTAGAACAAACACCAAAATACAAACAATCAATAAGCAACAAACAACAAACAAATCACAAACTACAAAAGACACTAACTCATGCGATGAAAATGAACAAACAAATGAATCATTAAACAAATATATTGCAAACATTGTTTCCCCAAAAACACAAGACCCTATCATCGAGGAAACCATAACCATAAACGTGGGAACCCCCGAAGAGCCAAGGGTACTACAACTAGGTGCCTCACTAGACGAAGACGAGCGCGCCCAATTCACACAACTCCTGAGCGAATTCAAGGACGTATTCGCTTGGTCGTACAAAGATATGTCCTTAATCGAACGAAGCATAGCCGAGCACCGCATCCCCATTAAACCCGGTTACAAACCCATCAAGCAAAAGCTAAGGAGACTACGCCCCGAATGGTCCCTTATGGTGAAGGAAGAAATCGAGAAACAACTACAAGCCGGTTTCATCCAAGTCATCGAGTATCCTGAATGGGTCTCAAACATGGTCCCAGTCTTGAAAAAGAATGGCAAGATTCGAGTATGCGTTGACTTTCGCGACTTGAACAAAGCCAGCCCGAAAGATGACTTCCCATTACCCCATGTAGACGTCCTAGTCGACAACACCGCCGACCACGCACTCCTATCCTTCATGGATGGCTACGCAGGTTATAATCAAATCAAAATGGCTTGCAAAGACATGGCAAAAACGGCCTTCATCACACCGTGGGGCACATACTGCTACACGGTCATGTCTTTCGGCCTAATCAATGCCGGTGCTACATACCAACGTACCGCCACAACCCTTTTACATGACATGATGCACAAAGAAGTCGAAGTCTACGTCGACGATATGATCGTGAAGTCAAAGGAGAGAAGTGGTCATATCACTAACCTCCGCAAGTTCTTCACTCGCCTACGACAATACAAAATGCGCCTCAATCCCCAAAAATGTACTTTTGGAGTCGAGTCCGGTAAACTACTAGGACACGTAGTGAGCCAAAGAGGCATCGAGGTCGACCCCTCGAAAGTCAAAGCAATTTCGAAATGCAACCCCGGAAGAACCTCGACGAAATTCGAAGTTTCTTGGGCCAAATTCAATACATTTCACGCTTCGTTAGCAAACTCATCATGATATGCGAACCAGTTTTCAAGAAGCTCAAGAAAACCGACCACGTTGAATGGGACGAAGAATGTCAAAAAGCATTTGACAAGGTCAAAGAATTACTAACCAACCCGCCAGTTCTACGACCACCCCAAAAGGATTTACCACTATCCTTGTACCTTACAACAACCCCTACCGCCATGGGCGCCATGCTCGCTCATGAGATAAACGGCGAAGAACATGCAATCTATTACATAAGTAAGAAATTTCTCGATTACGAAACTCGATATTCACCCGTCGAGAAGAGCTGTCTAGCATTGGTATGGTCATCCAAAAAACTCCGTCACTACATGCTAGCACACCAAACGAAGGTCTACTCCAAAATGGACCCCGTGAAGTACCTTTTCGAGAAACTTGTGCTTAACGGACGAATGGCCAGATGGACACTGCTCCTAGCCGAATTAGACCTTAAGTACGTACCCCTCAAAGCAATCAAGGGACGAGCAGTCTCTGATTTCCTAGCCGAAAATGCAATTGTCGAAGAGCCAATCATAGACACGACATCCCTTCCAGACGATGGATTTACAATATCAACCAAGAACAATGGGAGTTATACTTCGAAGGCTCCTCCAACTATCGAGGATGTGGAGTAGGAATACTCCTCATATCCCCGAATGGCGAACACACCCCCTTATCCATCAAACTAGATTTCGATGTAACAAACAACGCCGCCGAATACGAGGCATGCTAGCACGGTCTCCAAGCAGCGCTTGTACTCAACGCCCGCAACATAAGGGTCTATGGGGACTCCTCCCTCATAATCAACCAAGTATCCGGAGCATGGAAGATACTTAATGAAAACCTAGCACTATACCAAAACAGAATACAAGAGCTCATAAACGAATTCTACCACGTAGAGTTCATACACTCCCACGCGAAGAAAATCAATTCGCCGACGCGTTATCCAAGCTCGCGTCACTAATCAACATACCCCCGGGAATGGCAACACTACCCATTGTCGTGGAACGACGGAACGAACCCGCCTACATCTGTGACATCAAAACCGAGGAAGAACAAACCGACCCTTGGTACCAAGCAATCATCAACTACAAAACAAACGGCGAATACCCGCCAAACACTGACAAACGGGGCAAAAGAGCCCTACGCCTATTATCATCACAATTTGTAATGGAAATGGGTAAACTACTCGAAAATGTAACAACCCGGGTTTTCGAAATAAAATAAAATAAGATAAACTATGATTTAAAAAGGTTTTTGGAAAGGGTAAAGGTTCTAAAACTGAAAACACGGTGGCGGAAACACCGTAGCCCGGATTATTACTCAAACAACTACTAAAACAAAACAGAAAGCAAACGAGTAGGCCTAGAGGCCTAGCAAAATATGGGGAGTAAATACCCCTCACAACCAAAACCAAAATAAAAGTCCAAAGTCCAAAAAGATAAAGTCTAAAACAAATCCAAACATAAATCCGAATAGTCCAACAAAAACACATCTCTTCTAAGGTAAGGCACGGTCACATTCTCGCATTCTTCTCACTCAAATCCCGTCACGCGCATACCTATAAAAAGAGAAGCAACAACCACAATCAGTGGGGAGTAACTAGGTGCTCCCCAGTCACATTTTAACATAACAAATGCAAACAACAACAATGCAACAAGCTCACCTGGCCTACGGCCTAAACCAAAGTATAAATACAAGTACAACCAAACATACAACAACAAAACAATAATACAAACACAAGCATAGTCACCCGGCACAACTAATGTTGTGACCAAACCAACCGAACCCGTATAACGATCCATCTTCCAACCAACTGCGAGAGTAAGCGCGGAGAACTGGGTGGAGCAACAAGAACCACCCCGGGTGAAGCAACAAGAATCACCCAAACCCTATGGCGGAACAGCAACAAGAAGTTCCTCAATAATCACAAGTCTAAATTTGGCCAAATTCCACCGAGCAACAAGAACGGTGACGACAAAAATATAACCATAGTCTCTAACCCTTCTGGTTGAGAACCCATAGTCGCTCTAACTAAACAACAAGAATAGTCGAGGGGATCATGGGCGGTATCCGTCCATCCTAGGACGTTGTATCTCCTCACACATGTGCCAGAACAGTACCCATGTGCAAACTTAACCCAAGCATAACCTGTAACCTGTTAACCTGTCTCCAACACTTCCAACACAACCATACAACCAAAACAACCATACTCATACATACTCAAGCCTCATTACAATCATAACCAACCATACATACAGAGTACAATACGATCAACATGCTTAACAAGTCAAATATTCAATTAACATGCTCATAATTCATTATTTAGTGATCAAACAAAGCATAGACCGATTCATTTTAACATAGGTGACAATGTGAGACATGCCAAGACTCAAACAAGTGACAAACTAAGACTCCACACACATACAAACATTCGGCCAGCCACCACCACACACGGCCAACACATGACAAACCCGTTTTCATACATTAAACTCGATATTCATGCGATTCATTCATTGATTTAGGTGATGAACTCATTAAAACATGCTTACTAACACTTTTAAACAAAACCAAATTATCATAAATCATAGTTTAATTCAAGATGGTTCATTTAACATCAAGTTTAAATCATGAATGAGCCAAACAAGAGAGAAAACACGGCAAAGAAGAGCAAGGGGTTACGGCCCCTTTACCCACATCATTCGGCCACCCTCATCAACACACCAAATCATTTGTTTATCAATTTTCAAGCATGAGTGATGACATAACCGGCGATATGTGCATGGAAACAAGATCATGAGACAACCCTAGTATGAGGCCAACATCTTCTAGCATGATTTTAAGAATACAACAATAACCAACAACACAACAACATCATGAACACCATCAATAACACAAACAAGGCCTCATACATGCTAAAACATGACTAGATCACACCTAGTTACCTTTGTAGAGCCTCAAACTTGTGCTACTCGTCCTCTTCTTCAATAAGGAGGGTATCACCTTCTTCAAATCCTTCTTCTCCTTTGATAAACCAAGCCAAAACAAGCATACAATGAATACAAAGCAAGCAAACACATAAAATAATACAATAACAGAAAAATAAAGATGCTAAAGGAGATCCTTTACCAAGGATAAGGTCTAGAAAAGGTTGAGAATGAAAGGATTGAGAGCTTGAAAGTATAACAATGGTGATTGAATGAGTTTGGAGAGATATAATGTGAGAGATGGAGAGGATGAATGTGGATGAGATAAGAGGTAGAGAGAATGAAGAATAAAATCAGATTTAGTATATGCCAAAGTTAGGAGATAGCAAGATATAATGTTGCTTGCTCAAGAATTCAACCAAAACCCTAAACTCCAACTCGTGCAAGGCTGGTTTGGTTCGGTCCCAGCTGGGCCGGTCCAAACTAGCTTCTGAAAATTTGGCAGATGCAACGGCGTCGGAAAAATACGCAGTTTAGCCACTTGAATCGCCTGAATCGGAGTTCGTATGAGGGAGTTACACCGTTTTAAGCCAAATGCTAAAAAATAGGTTTTAGGCTAATTGCTAAAAATAGAAAGTTACCCGATTAGGAAACTTACTAATTAAGGAAAGTTTATAAAATGAATTAGAAAAAGCCGGGGTGTTACAGAAAAGACGCCTCAAGGCACACTACTCTTGTGCGTCGACCACAAAAAAGGACACGAAATCATGTCCCAAGTACACGATGGCGAGTGCGGACCACACATGAACGCACGAGCCATGTGCAAACAAATCATAAGGCTAAGATGGTACTAGACCACCATGGAAGCCGATTGCGCAAAATATGTCAAACATTGCCATAATTGCCAAATTTTCGCAAATGTGCAACATATACCTCCTTCACCACTCTATACCTTAACCTCGCCATGGCCTTTCTCAACCTGGGGAATTGACGTCATAGGCAAAGTCCAACCCGTGGGAGCAGGAGGACACTGCTTCTTCCTCGTGGCCATCGACTATTTCACCAAATGGGTCGAAGCCGCATCATACCGTACGCTAGGCACAAAAGAAGTTGCGAAATTCATACAAAACAACATCATTTGTCGCTACGGCATACCGCACGAGTTTATCAGCGACCAAGGCACACACTTCCAAGGAGAAGTCGAACCACTCCTCCTTAAGTACAAGATACAACGACATAAATCATCACCCTATCGACCACAAACTAACGGCGCGGTCGAGGCAAAGAACAAAACCGTCGTATCAATCCTTAAAAAGATGATCGATACCTGCCACGACTGGCCCAACAAAATCCCATTCGCATTATGGGGATACCGCACAACCATCCGCACACCCACAGGCATGACACCCTACTTCTTAACCTACGGGATGGAAGCCGTCCAACCTGTAGAAATCGAAATGCAATCCCTTCGAATTCTCATGGAAGGCGGACATTCCTCGGGAATGGGCACGCGAACGATACGAACAACTCATCCTCTTAGACGAAAGACGGTTACATTCACTAAGTACAGTCCGAATGTATCAATCTCGCCTACAACGCGCCTACAACAAGCGGGTCAAGCCACGAAATATCAAAGTGGGTGACCTAGTACTCAAATCAGTCCGAGCACCATTACCAGTCGACCCAAGAGGAAAATTCAAACCCAAATGGGCCGGACCGTACTTGGTCAAGGAAATCCTCCCTGGTGGAGCCGTGAAATTAACTGACCTAGACGGTCAGGACTTCCGATTGCCAACAAATCTTGATCAACTCAAGAAATACTACCCCTAAGCAACAAATTTGCAATGAATTTCAAAATAAAAAGAAACTCACTCGCGCATGGGTGAACTACGCTCGGTTTGATTCCACGCACTGTGGATACGTAGGCAGCTCCGCAAAGAGCTCAACCGAATCACGCGAACTACGCCGGTTTGATTCTGTAATGAAACACAGATACGTAAGCAGCTTGTCAAAAGCACAATCGAACTTCTTAGCACGCACGCCCAAAGCTTAAAAAGGTCGAGGGCGTTGCACTCACAAAATGACACGCTCAAAGCTTAAAAAGGTCGAGAGCACAGTCAACACAAAACGAAAAATCTAAGTCCGAAGCTTAAAAAGGTCGAGGATTTAAGACTAAACAAATCAAACGAACAGATCCGAAGCTTAAAAAGGTCGAGGATTTAAGACAAAATACGAATGTTCGAAGCTTAAAAAGGTCGAGAACATTTCAAAACAAACAAAAGAGAGCAACGAGACAAGACAAAAGCAAATTAATTCTATTTTATTACTTTAGTTAGAATTTTTCGCAATTTAGAAATGAGTTAGGAACAAGCCTCCTTAACCCTTTATTCGAATTTAAAGCATCTTTTTGAATAAAGAAAATTTTCTAAGCAAAACGAAACACACTAGGCCGTCTTCCGCCGCTTCGGGTTAGCCTCTTCATCTTCAAGAGGCCGATCCGCCACGATCTTCGAACTAATTACGGGAGTAGGTCTCTCAAATCCTGGGGGCTCGATCGGATCCTCGTCCTGCTCGACTGGGGGCTCCTCGATCCTCGATCCCAGACGATCCCTAACGGTCACCCTTGGCCCAAGCCTTTCCCGCGCAGGCCTCGAAGTAGAAGCATCCACACTAACAGCACAAAGATCACCATAGTCTCTCCTTTCGCGCACCACCTCATACGCCAAGGAGGGCCTTGGCCCATTCTTCTCTCTCCTCCCCTGATTCTCCCGTTCCTGAGGATCATTGGATCGATACCACCGCGTGTAGAAGTCTGTAACACGAGTAAACTCTATATGCTCCGGAACAGCCCAAGTAACACGGTCCGACCATCCTCGGATCCAAGCATCAATCATCTGGTTGTTTAGGACAACAACCCCTCCAACCTGAGTATCCTGCTCGGGGATGGTCTGAGCAAGCCCGATTTGCCTCTTTAAGCGAAGAGGATGAATCCACACCCCTCATTCAAACCCGCACAACATCAAACCACGAGTCGCATTCGCAACAGACGGCGCCGTAATCGCTGCAATGTGCCACCATGACACATACCAACGAATGGTGCTCTCCTTCACAAACCCGCGGTAGTAGTTTGGTGAACGCTCCCGAGGGTTAGCCCACTCCATCTTTCGCGACGTCGTCGCCGCAGCCTTGAAGACACCGCCGAGGGGAAGAGCTTTATACACACTTAGCCTCTCCATAAGCCAAATGTTGAGAATCCTAGCGCAACCCCGGTACGAGCGCAGACGATTAGCATAACGGTCGTCTAAACCCAGTATGGTCTCCGCTAGGATCAAGGCGGAAGGATCATACCCCCGTTCCATCTCTTCGACAACACGAGCATACCTCGCACTCCCGAACACCCCATCTGGCATGGACCCCGCAAAGGCATAACGATGAACCAAACAAAAAGCAAGGGCCCTTCGCCTAGAACGGTTCGAAATACTGGTGTCTACCTTATTCATGTACCGTTGACACAAAAGAAGCATGTTCACCTTACCGCCTTCAAACAAACCTGCAGCATGAGCATTTGTCATCCCAAGGAAGTTCCGCAACATCCCATTATAGCACAGCTCACTCCTCACAACCACCGGAGTAGTCCGTTTCGACCACCCCGCAATGGCCGCGAATTCCTCCATCACAGGACACACTTCTCCCCCGGGAAACCTAAACACATGCAAGCTGGGATCCCAATAATCTAAGCACGCATCCAGGAAGTCTAGATCAACTTTCATCTGACGAAAGCCAATAAAAACACCTGCTGTAACAACCTGGTTTTTAGTCGACTTTAATTACTAAGGCGGAAATTAATTAAGTCTTAAACCAGCGTCATTAATTATACATAAACTCAAAATGTTACAACATCGTTCAAGAGTTGAATAAAACAACTCTAAATACGGAATTTAAAAGAGTATAGTGTTATATATTACAAATCTCTCAAAAACAACTAAAAGTAAGGCATAAAAACATCTCGTGGTCTCTGGTCCAAAATCCAAACGGTCCACTGTTATCCCGCACAATAAAGCGATGGGGTGCCATTGAGCGACAAAGGACTAGCTATGCTCATACTTACCCTCGATTTCAATTACTTTGGTTTATTACTATCGCTTTATAATTATAACGTTATGATAAAAACGTAAACATGCTTATTACGAATAGCATATAAAGACATATAAGTCATAATAAGCATGCGGTTTAAAGCGATAAATCATATAAGCATGATATTCAGTTATGAAAGCAATTAACATATAATATCATAGCAATAGTGTCACAAATAATTCAACAGGATTACAACGCGATATCAGATCGCAAACATACATGCGTATTGTATCATTCTCATCATGCAGACTCGATTCACTTCAGAAACTTGTGGTCTTTAATTTTCGAAAATGGTACACACTCGTTCTCATTTAATCAAACAACAGACAACACATACTGCTTACGAGCCTGACCACTGAGTAGGCTATTGTACTCTAGTAGCTTGCATCTCACTACCATAGTGCAGCAACTTACTCGACTCGTAAACCACGCCGAATACTATAGTACTTGCATCTCATCTTCTAGTGTTCGAAATGATTCGAACTTCAGATACAATCTCGTCAAGTAATCTTTACGCAGGGTAAAAACGAATGCTAGTGTCGCGCCCACTAAGAACGAAACACGGCAAGGAGACAGAACCGTGAGATGACAATCGCAATAAGGTCACGGTGGCCCTGGTAACTTTAGCGAAATAGGGGAATAAAACCCTAGTCTAGTATGCATACACTAATATCCACTTTAAGAATAGGCTATGCTATTCATAGAGCACCTTAACTCTGGATAAAACGACTATTTCCTAAAGCCCGACCCAAAAGAGTTGGCATATTCCTTATCTTGTACGGAGCAGGCTATACGACTTAAAGCGTAACGGCATGGGCAGGATGCACAAAGCATATAATGCTGCCGGCTAAACCACACTATTCGGTATGACAATCGCAATAAGGCCGAGATAGTGGCGTCTTCTACAAGACTATCTTAACCCCACTTCACTTACGATTGACGTTTTCATATCGGAGGCTCAAGCGTTTGACCTTTTATTTAACTTACTCATTGTTTATTATTTATTTGATATTACATATCACATGTTACTAGACTCTCCTAGTCTCATCGTCAAACGTTTAAGTATTTTATTCGGTTGGATATGATCACATAACACGTTCGTTTATTATTTGAAGTGTTGTTAGTTATTAACGTTTTTAAGTTTCTAAATTGAAACGTTTATTAGTATGTCCAATTTTTATTTAAGTGTTTTTCAAAACACTTTAAGTTATTTACTTATTTATTTTCAATTTTTTATACTTAGTAAAATTTTCAATTATTTTCAATATTTCAATTTTTGAGTTTTGAAATATTTTTGAATTTTAAGACGTAACTTATTTTACAAGTTTCGTAAATTTTTCACTATTCACTTTTCACTATTCACTTTTCACTTTTTACTATTCACTATTCACCGTATTTTATACGTATTTTTATACGTATTCGTATTTTTATACTTCGTATTTTATACGTACTTTTATACGTATTCGTATTTTCATACTTCGTATTTTATACGTATTTTTATACTTATACGTATTCTTATACTTGTACGTATTTCTATATTTATACGTATTTTTATACTTAAGATATTTTAGGTATTTATACTTAAGATATTTTAGGTATTTATACTTAAGATATTTTAGGTAATACACTAAACCCTTTTATTTTCTAAGTATAAATTTCTAGTTTCAAAGTCGTTAAGTTCGTTTTGTACTTAGTGAATTTTGAAAATATTTTAAAAGTCTAGTTTTAAAAACGTTAAGTTCGGTTTGTAAAAAGTGATAATGATATTTATTTTAAAATTTTAGTTTTAAAAATGTTAAGTTCAATTTGTAAAAAGTGATAATGATATTCATTTTAAAATGAGACTTAGTTATTTTAGTCGTCTATTAACTAAATTTAGCGATTTTCATTTTTAAAATAATAGTGACGTGGATGATTCATTTAAGTCCGTATGTCCAAGTTTAACAGTCCAATATTTGTAAAGGCAGTAGCACACGATTTAGTTCATTTTTATAACGGTTACATATTTTAATCGATTTAGTTCATTTCATTTATAACTAAATCGATTTAAACAAAAATTCATTTCTAACAACTATTTAACTTTAGTGACTTAGTGATAAATTCATTTTAATCAAATTTGGTCAATTTTAAGTGATGATGCCGTGTGGAACATATATATGTAAAAATTGATTTATTTCTTTTAATTTCTTAATTCAACATATTAACTACTAATTAAATTATTTTAACAATAAACTAAAAAGGGATAAAAACAATTTTTAACCCTAAAAATAAGGGAATGCCGTGAGCAAACCTATGTGTTTCCAAATTTTCATTTTCCGATTTTAACGGTTTTTAGCTTAAAGTCTTTATAATTTAATTATTCTAATTATACTAAAACGATTTAAACTAAATTCAAATTTACTCAACATTTCATTTATATTTATGAATAGTGTTTTTCAACACTTTAATTTTCTAACTTTTTAATCTAAATGATTTATAATGATTTAAGTTGTTTTATATCATAATACTAATAATATATAAAACAATAACTAAACATTGATGAGGCTAAAGTCGTGGTCGCCTCAATCAAAATAACCTAAGGTCAACTAACTGGTAGTTAGTGGCAGTAGGGTCGAGATCCACAGAGAGACAGATGAAGTCAATGGGTTGCTAAGCTAAGGCAGGTCAATCTCAAGGTATGAAAAGTCGGTGTTTTCAAGGATTAAACTAAGAACAAAGAGTAAAATGAGTAGAATACGAATAAGAGGGAGATTAGGGCATCAGGTTCATGTGACATCGATTCAGAACTCAACTCAGAAGGGAAATCAATCAATTGAAAGTATGCAAATGATTAGGTTTTGGGAAAACGCTCTCTCGAGTCAATTTCAACCTTAAGCAAATTTAGCGGGCTCTCGCTACGTACTAAATTCAACTTATCAATTACGCGTGAGTCTAGTTTCAATTAGGCTTTCGATCTTAAACTGAAACAACCTAAATTCAATTCAATAAAGGCGTCCCTAAATTCAATTGATAATTAAAACGCGCAGGAAGAAATCAATTGCACAAATTCAATCAATATAAGCGATTAAAACATGTTCTGAATCAATATCACAATCACCTTAAACCCTAATTGAGAATTAGCTATGCATAATCAAAACTAGAACAAAGCAATTGAAATAATGAAGAGAAAACATGATAAAGCAAGAACAATAGATTAAACCTGGAGAAATCAATAATTGCAATGCAAAAGATCGAGTCTTGAAGGATGAATTCAATCTAAACCTAAGAGTTTTTGAGTTTGAAAGGAGAGAATTCTAATTCTAATCCTAAGCAGTAAAAATAAAACAAAGCATAAATGATAAACCCTAACTCGAGCCTATTTATAGGCAAATGAAAAATCCGGAGAATAAGTGGAAGAACCGAGCGGTTCGGGGGGTGAACCGATCGGTTCAGGGTGGGAACCGATCGGTTCTGGGGTGAACCGAGCGGTTCTTAGCTCGTCAGAAGTTTCCAGCAACTTTGTTCCTTGATTCAACTATCCGGAACCTATAGGTTTGCTCTGAACCTATAGGTTTAACTTCACAAATCATCGTATTGACTCCGAATCAACTCTCGAGCCTTGTCTTGACTTCTCGATACTTGTAAATGCTCCTATAACCTCAGGTTTTAGCTCAGGACCGCCAAAACCTGCAAAATACAAACGAGGAACGACAGTATCGCAATATAAAGCAAATAGCTACTAAAATACTAAAGGAATCGAGTAAGTGCGAGCTAATTGCGACTGTATCGGGGGCATAAAAGCTATATAAATGACATGTATCAAACTCCCCCAAACCAAACCTTTGCTTGTCCTCAAGCAAATAGCGTCGGAGAGAATCAAAGCGTAGCTAGTTAATCACGTTAGCATCTCAAAGTGGACGACCTATGCAGATAAACCTCCATCCATAGTCTATTTCACCGAAAATAAAGCACAAGTCTCAACCATTCACACCAACATCATAATGCTAGCCTCTAACGCTTTCGCAAAAATTAAACTAACGATAATTGGCTCGAGCAAGGCCAACCGAGCATACCACATTCCAACATACCATTCTTTCACATCATTCCATTTTTTCTTTTTTTTTTTCTTTTTCTCAAATGTGGAGCATCCCTCGTATGTAACACCGTTTAGCTTGACATTCACTCGGTGAAGATCGCGCTCGGGTACATATTTCCTTAAGGGTTAAATCATTGCTCATACTCTCGGTCGCAACCAAATTCATGGCCACTGTGGTTACTCAAATCAATGAGTCCCCTCCGAGAGCATCGAAGCATTGCTCCAACATAAATGAATCATTCCATGACATTCCGCAAACCAACATTCCAAACTTTCCACAAGCCAATTGCCTCGCAAGAATTCCAAATATCGAAAGTAAAAGGAACGAAAAGCGATAAGAATTAAGCAAATACGAGTGGGCTAGTGTTTGAGACTCGCAATCTATGAACAGGAAACAAACATATAGTGCATGCTACGACGATAGAAAGTCGACTTAGAGATACTAAAGATCAAAACAGCACACTAATTAATTCTCCAAACTTGGCAATTCAAGCCGAAAAAGATTTGGAAATGCAAAAATTGTTAAAATAAGCACACAAAAATGGAAAATGCAAATAAATAAGCGCAAAAGTGCTTTCCTCCCCCAAACCAGAATCACACATTGCCCTCAATGTGGAAAACAGCATAACCACAAGCAGAGAAGGACACAGAAAAGACGGGAGTAGGAAAATTAAAGCGAGGAAACGAGGGAAAAGGAGTGAAGAAAGCTCACATTATCAAGTTGGAGCTCCCCCAAACCGAAGCAAAGCATGGAGTGCGGCTTATGATCCACGAATATGCATCCAATTCAGTCCAGCTAGGTAGTGCCTCGGAGTAGCACGCGAGAGAAGGTGCGGCCGAGTAGCAGGGGCCGGCCAAGGCCTTCAGTGAGACCTGTCTCAAAAATACCAAGGACGCAGAGTCCTCAAGTACCTGCATGCTAAATCAATTATAAAACCCTCGTCCTCACGCGCTCAAAAGAAAAGTCTAAAAAGTCATCCAAAACAAACAAACCAGACCCAAGTACAAGTTCAACAAATTACAAAAAGTCAACGGGTTGCCTCCAGAAAGCGCTGGTTTATAATGGTCCCGCACGACCGTCGTCAAACTCATCAAATCACGTCAAATTGGGCCAACGACGTTGGCCACTAGCAGCAGCTTCACTTGGCGAAATAGCATCTGTTCGCCAGAAAACTCGATCTCCACGAGGAAGAGCAGCATAATCCATCACGCAAGGTATGCCGTCGCGAAATGGCTCTCCATAACAACTGCGTGCGCCACGCACCGCAAACCGTGGGTCTTCTCCTCCATCACCCGGATCATAGACATCCGCCCTCGTGACCTTACGTTCCCCCAAACCATGATCGTAGCCCACCTGCGTAGGACCTGCACAAGGCAAAACAGAAGAAACAACCTCCAAAGTGTCTCCAGTAGAGTGAGACGGAGGGGCAAGGTCAATAGCAGCCACAGACTCAGGCTGCATAGGGGAGCGGGGAAGACTAGACTTAGTGTAGGTTAACTGCTCACCTCCCACCGAGAATGTCAGGGTCTTGTTCCCAACATCTATGACTGCACCAGCAGTGTGCAGAAAAGGTCTCCCTAGAATGATCGGGATGTGGGGGTCTTCAGGGATGTCCAGGACCACAAAGTCAACAGGGATATAAAACTTCCCTACCTTAACCGGGACGTCTTCTAGGATGCCTAGGGGTCGCTGGACACTACGGTCGGCCATCTGCAGGGTCATAGAGGTAACGCCTAGCTTAGTCATATTTAGTTTCTTGCAGATGGAGTAGGGAATGACACTCACACTAGCCCCCAAGTCGCACAAGGCATTCTGCACCACATACTTCCCTATAGAGCAAGGGATTGAGAAGGTGCCGGGGTCACTCAGCTTCGGGGGAGAATTACCCTGTAAAAGAGGACTACCCTCCCCCACGAAAGACACAGACTCAATTTCATTAAGCGAACGCTTCCTAGATATGACTTCTTTAAGAAACTTAGCATACGCAGGAATCTGTTTAACTAAGTCAATGAATGGAATATTCACCTGCAGCGCTTTGAGGATCTCGAAGAACCTATCGAGCTTGGGGTCTACGGTAGCCGGACGTACACGGCTCGGGAATGGGAGCTTGATCTGTATCGGCGGCGAAGGAGTAGCAACAGGGGCACCAGAACGAACACCCGAACCATCCTTAACAGCAACATCATACGGTTGGACCGTGTGGTTTGTCCCACTCTTCTCCTCATCCTCCGGATGCTTTGGGCCATCATAAACTGTACCACTACGCAAAGTAATAGCACATGCTGTATCGTGAGGTGGGTTAGGAGGATTACCTTGGGAGGGTAGGGTACCATTTGTCGTGACGCCATGGCGGCGAGCTGCGCCACCTGATTCTCCAACAATTTAATCGCAGCGTCCTTAGCTTGGCCATCCTTTTGCATCTGCTGCAACATCATCTCTTGTGACTTCTGCACGGCCATCGTCACCTGTGACATTTGCACCATCATGGCCTTCATTTCGGCCATAGGATCGGGGCCCTGTGTAGGTTGAGGTGGTGGTGTGTAGGATGGTTTTTGGTAGTTGGGTGGTGGTTGGTAGTTCTTGTGGGGAGGGATGTAAGGTTGGTTTTGTGGAGGTGGGGTGGTTGGGTTTAGCACATTTTGGTTACGATAGGATAAAAGCGAGCGATCGTAACCGGGTTGGTTTTGGTAGGGCAGGTTTTGAGGATAGGACTGATAAGCATAAACCTGCTCTTGGGGTGCAGCATACCCCGTAGAATAACCCATGTCGTGCCCCATAACAGCATTCACGTGGGCACCAGAAGAACCACCTCCCTGCATCATGCTAATCTGCGCAGTCAGCGCAGCAACCTGACTAGTGAGCGCAGAAATACTCCCCTTATCACGGTCATCATGTGCGGACCGTGAATTACCTCGCGGCTTCCCGAACTGAGCCGAATGAACAGCCATGTCCTCAATTAACCCCCAAGCCTTGTCATCATCGACGTTGTTGGCAAAGCGACCATCTGCAGCAGAATCTAGAATAGCTCTACTCTCCGCATAAAGACCATTATAAAAAGTCATTATTACCAACCGACTGCTCAACCCGTGGTGAGGACAGTCCCGTATCAACTTCTTGTACCGCTCCCACGCTTCAGCAAAGGACTCATCAAATGTTTGCTTGAAGCCCTGAATTTGACTTCTCATCTGGTTAGTACGCTCGGGAGGGTAAAACTTGGAGTAAAAAGCGAGGGCCAACCCGCTCCAATCAGTGATACCTGCGGCCTCCTTGTCGAGGTCCGTGATCCATTCACGGGCTCGATCCTTCAACGAAAAAGGGAATAGCATTTCCCTTATCTGGTTCTGGGTGATCCCGGCCTGCTTGATCGTAGAGCAGTAGTCGGTAAATACTTGCATATGCCGACCAGGATCTTCGGTGGGATAACCACCAAACTGATTCCGCTCCACCAAATTGAGGAAGGCGGGGCGAATCTCGAAGTTGCCCTGCAGAGTCGCGGGCATAGTGAATCCATCAGGTATGGACTCCGTTTTAGGAAGCGAGTGACTCGAAAGTTTAGGCATAGTCACTGGCGGTGAAGTAAAAACTGGAGAATCTGGAGGTGTGTCCTCTTCGTAGGACGATTGCGTTTCGCTAGACTCCGCTTGCGACGCTTCCTCGGTATCTAAATCAACGATCTTTATTGCTTGCTTGCGTAGCCTATGTAGTGCTCGTTCAGGTTCGGGCTCAAATGGAGCTAGAGTCCGAGGTGACCTGCGCATACACACAACTACACAAAACGATGAGAACGGTCTCAAGGAACTAGGTTCCTTGAGACAAGAGAGAAAAACCTAACAAATACTAAGCAAACACTAACTAGCTAACCGTCTCCCCGGCAACGGCGCCAAAATTGATGAGGCTAAAGTCGTGGTCGCATCAATCAAAATAACCTAAGGTCAACTAACTGGTAGTTAGTGGCAGTAGGGTCGAGATCCACAGAGAGACAGATGAAGTCAATGGGTTGCTAAGCTAAGGCAGGTCAATCTCAAGGTATGAAAAGTCGGTGTTTTCAAGGATTAAACTAAGAACAAAGAGTAAAATGAGTAGAATACGAATAAGAGGGAGATTAGGGCATCAGGTTCATGTGACATCGATTCAGAACTCAACTCAGAAGGGAAATCAATCAATTGAAAGTATGCAAATGATTAGGTTTTGGGAAAACGCTCTCTCGAGTCAATTTCAACCTTAAGCAAATTTAGCGGGCTCTCGCTACGTACTAAATTCAACTTATCAATTACGCGTGAGTCTAGTTTAAATTAGGCTTTCGATCTTAAACTGAAACAACCTAAATTCAATTCAATAAAGGCGTCCCTAAATTCAATTGATAATTAAAACGCGCAGGAAGAAATCAATTGCACAAATTCAATCAATATAAGCGATTAAAACATGTTCTGAATCAATATCACAATCACCTTAAACCCTAATTGAAAATTAGCTATGCATAATCAAAACTAGAATAAAGCAATTGAAATAATGAAGAGAAAACATGATAAAGCAAGAACAATAGATTAAACCTGGAGAAATCAATAATTGCAATGCAAAAGATCGAGTCTTGAAGGATGAATTCAATCTAAACCTAAGAGTTTTTGAGTTTGAAAGGAGAGAATTCTAATTCTAATCCTAAGCAGTAAAAATAAAACAAAGCATAAATGATAAACCCTAACTCGAGCCTATTTATAGGCAAATGAAAAATCCGGATAATAAGTGGAAGAACCGAGCGGTTCGGGGGGTGAACCGAGCGGTTCTTAGCTCGTCAGAAGTTTCCAGCAACTTTGTTCCTTGATTCAACTATCCGGAACCTATAGGTTTGCTCTGAACCTATAGGTTTAACTTCACAAATCATCGTATTGACTCCAAATCAACTCTCGAGCCTTGTCTTGACTTCTCGATACTTGTAAATGCTCCTATAACCTCAGGTTTTAGCTCAGGACCGCCAAAACCTGCAAAATACAAACGAGGAACGACAGTATCGCAATATAAAGCAAATAGCTACTAAAATACTAAAGGAATCGAGTAAGTGCGAGCTAAATGCGACTGTATCGGGGGCATAAAAGCTATATAAATGACATGTATCAAACATAAACACAAATTATTAACAAACATAAATTAAAACATAATCAAAATGAACAATAATGATGAACACCCACATGAAGAACACTTGAACATTATGAACATCAAAAATAAACTCAAGAACACTATTTTTAATTTTAACAACTTATAAATTGTTTTCCTAATTTAATTTTTTTTACATGATAGCATCCATTTTAACTAACTTAACACAACATATTATTTACAAAAATTAAAAGTGAAAATGCCGTGAGGAGTAATATATATGTATAAATTTTCATTTTCGATTTTAATCACTTTAAACTCATTGTTAATATTTCACATAATTTTTATATATGATTACTACTTAAATAGAACATAACTAAACATAAAAATCATATGAACATAAATTAAAAATGCTCAAAATTAATTTAACTACACATATGAATATTTTACTACAATAATCTATTTACCATATTATTTAGTTATTATCATTTTATTATACGACACATAACCATACAAGTACATACAAGTGATGTTTAACATATTTAACATAATTTTCATACTCATAAAATCATAATAACAAAACAAATTAATTTAGAAAAGAGTTTAAAATGAGATATAACTAGTCACCTCGATTTGGCAAGTTATTGATTATCGGGATCGACTATGTTATCTAAGTCCAAAGCTTCACCCAAATACCCGTCTTCACCTTCAAAAATACACCCGAAATAATAAGCTTCAATACCCACTAATTTGCTAAATAATACTAGGGATTATTAGGATAATATTTAGGGTTTTATTTAGTGTGTTTTTGGAGTAAAATGAAAGAAAAACAAAGGGAGAAAAAGGGTTAAGGGGGCCGGCCTAAATGGGAAGAAAATGAGAGTGTTTTGCTCTTGTGAAATAATGAAACAAGTTGTAAAATTTTAGGTTAAGTTATTAGGTTAAAGTTTGTTTTAATTAGAAAATAATGTTTAAAGGAAATGAATTTATGACATCAAAATCAAGTTGGCACACTTGACTAATTAAGAAGGTTCTAAATGATATTTTGGTGATAAAAATTTTTTCACGAAATTAATCAATTTTAAAAAGTCGGGTGTCAAAAGCGATAAAAGTCAATGTGTGCGCGTTTGACTATTTTTCGAAATATCTCTACTTTTAAATTCTAAGACAAAAATATTTATTTCATTATTCAAAAATTTTAAAAAGTCTTTAAGAAGTCGATAAATTTTAAAAAACGAAAGTTTTGCAAAAATAGAGATTTTGGAAAGTTAAAAGGTTAGGATTTGATTTAAGGTTTAAAATTAGAAATTGATGGTTAGTTAATGAATTAAATTAACACGGGGTGTTACAAACCTCCCCCCTTAGAAAAGTTTCGTCCCGAAACTTGAATGAAGGATAAGATCTTCACTTGAGATAAACAGCTCGGGGTATTTCTCCTTCATAGAGGCCTCGGTCTCCCAAGTTACTTGTTCGGTCAATTGACCCTTCCATAGCACCTTCACTAAGGGAACCGTCTTCCGCCTCAACCTCTTGGTTTCTCGCGCTAGAATCTTGACAGGTCTCTCGGAGTAGAGCAAATTAGGCTCAATTGCGATTACGTCAGGAGTAATGATATGACTTGGGTCACTCCTGTATCGCCTTAGTTGTGAAACGTGAAAGACGTTGTGAACCTTGGATAAATTAGGGGGTAGCGCTAGGCGATAAGCTACCTCACCAATTCTGTCGGTTATCTCATACGGTCCGACGTATTTAGGACTCAACTTTCCTTCCAAACCGAAGCGTCGGACCCCCTTCATGGGTGATACTTTCAAGAACACGTGATCACCGACTTCGAACTCAATAGGTCGGCGATGTTTGTTGGCATACATCTTCTGACGGTCTTGGGCCGCTTGCAGCCGTTCACGAATGATTTGATGTGCTCGATCTGGTCTTGAATAACCTATGGTCCAGTCCCCACGTTGTCACTAGCATCGTCCCAACAGACTGGGCTACGACACTTTCTCCCGTAGAGGGCTTCAAAAGGAGCACACACTACTACAAATATTATCATAGACATCACATAATATACATCCCATTTTTTTAAAGTTGATGTCTTTAAATGAAGTAACTTTTGTTTGCAATTAATAGATATCTAATTTTCAATATAAATGATGTCTTTTAAAATATTCGATGTGTATTAAATTTTAATAGACATCATATTTTATAAGGAATCTTATGTCTAAATAGAGACATCAAAGTTTTAAAATATTAGATGTGTAATGAATATTTTTTAGACATCAACTAATACAGGAAATAATAAAGTAATATGTATATCTATGACCTTTAAATATATAAACATCAAATAAAATAAAAACTGATATTTATTTTTACTAAGTACTCATATTATATTAAATAATTCACTCCATTCATAAGAGTGAATGTGTGATAAGTCTGATAACTCCCTAAACCCTACCTATCAACAAATTTCAATTCAAAAATTGAAATCTCCGGCACAACCACGCCTCGGCCACCAGAAGCGGCGCACCTGGCCATCAACAACGGCAACAACCCACACCAACTAACGGACATCTAACAGGCAGTCATCGAGTCTAATTAATTCTTGTCATTGACTCTAACCCACGATTTGCAGTATCCCGTTTATACCGACGAGACGGCTTCGGTCACCAGAAATTGGCTTCGCTACCGGCAAGAATATAGGTGCATTTTATTAAGGTTTTTTCCCTGGATTTGAATTAGGGTCTTGTTGATTGAATTAGATCGATTATTATGTCTATAGTTAGATGTTTATTACTTTAATTGCATCCCTGAATTCAAATTAGGTCTTTTGATCAATTGTCGTGTAAAACAATTTATTGCAATGATAAGTTTGAATTTGAAGGTGTTGAATACTTTTGGTTCATCAATTTGAGCGAATTTAGTAAGTAAAGAGGACCAGATGGTGAGCTTGGGTTGGTATACTCAATTACTTTTCAAAATTGAGTATTATGTCATTTTGGATCATCAAATTAATATGAGTTCTTTGTCTTTTTCTTACTTCAAATCCATGTTAATTTCGGTGTTGCCATTGTTATTCGTTTTTTACTATTGTATTTTTTGTTGTTGTCACTGATTTGTTGATATGGCTGGCACTGATGTTGTTGTTGCTGATTTGCTGTAATGGCTTCCACTAATGTTGTTTAAAATGAACTTAATATTTGTTGTTCCACCTATTATTATGATTAAGTCGTGATTGTTAATTTGTTACTCTTGTAGTCATGTAACTAGATTAGTGTGTATTTAATATTTACTAAACCGTCTGATGACACTAACACAAAGGTCACGATCAAAGACGTTGCATCGTTAAGCATTGGATGGCGTAATTAGTGCATTATCTTTCGGTGAAAAAGCTGTGGATGCAACAAATCTTCTCTTAGGGACAGAAACTGTGGATTCAAAGGTACTAGTGTCTAGTGTTGTTTCCTTAGATCATGTGTTTACTTGAGTAATATGTTCTGGTGTTGCTGATGATTTAAGATTTGTAGAGGATATTCTGCTATTTATCTGTTTGCCTGTTTCATATTCGATGTGGTTTATATAAGGTAGCTTATTAGTTGACAATAGTCTTTGCCTATTCACTCCTTCCTCTTCACTAACAATCCTTTAGTTTCATTCAACTTAAAATGAATTCTAAATGTTTGCCTTTCCTTCTCTCACGTCACTACCATAGTGCAACATCTTCTGGATCTGCACACTTGAATCGTAAAGAGAGGCATTTAAGATTACACTTGACTTCAGTGATTCAATCAGCTTTCTTGCTTTTTCTAGGTTCATTTTAGTTCCAGCTCATTTGTTTGCTTGTACTGGTTTCTAAAGGACATGAAAGACACTATTAGCAAAGATTCTTGCACGGCTGGTGAACGTCCTGTCTGTGATTGAGATTCAACCACATTGACTCAGGTAAATACAACGTCATTTTCGACATACTAGTAGTTAGTTGTAGTAGTTTACTGAGTTGGTTGACAGTCTTACACTATCTAAGTTGTAATTTTAATAGCTCAGGACGATTATTCATGATTGTCTAAGGAGTACATAAGATTTCCTCCCTTCTTATAAGCACGCACTTGTTCAAGGTGTGAAATAATTTTGTTGGGTAACCATGTGTTTGAGTTGTGCTTTTGTTTACCTTTCATTCAATCCCTTTTGTATCTGTAGTATAGCTTATTATTAATCATGACTACAACTGCTCTGCGGTTCTGATTGCTTGACTAATTGATCAATCCTATATTTCAGGTGTTTAAAAAGCTACATAGGATCAAATTATCAAATCATAAAATAGATTCATCACCATGCTCCATGTGTTTTGGGCTAATTCATGTATCAAGAATGAAGGTAAATTTCATCTTCTTATCCCCCTGAGCTTTATTGTTATGGCCAACATTTCTGAAATCATATCTTATACTCTAGTTTAAAAGAATTTTCTTATTTTAATGCTAAAATAAATTATGGATTATAATTACTAGAGTATATAGACTAATAATGATACATGTACAAAATTTCTTGGATAGGTCAACGCAGTCTAATTGCTACCAGTTTTGTGTTCAATTGTTTACGTACGACTAAGAATGTATGTTGAGGTAACTTAATTGTTTAGTTGTCGTCAAACCAAAGGAAAAGGTTACAAAAATTGCTCTTGTTCTAATTACGTTGCTCCTTGGCTATATATACTTAGGCTCGTAATTTGTAACTCTTCTCATCCACTTGACCTCTAATACTAACTTTGTTATGACCTATCTCATTTATTTCATGTGCTTTTGATGTTATCTCATTACTTTTTTTTTTTCTTACAAGCTTACAAATCATGTGCAGTGAAAGATATGTGGATCCGGAGCTATTAAGACGTTGGTGGTGCTAAGTCGTCTTTCCTTGATTTTGGACCTACTTTCGTTGCATTCAATCATGTTATGTGCTAGATAGTCTTTATTTTTTGTTGATAAGCTGGTTGTATAAATATAACGAACATATTATGTAAATGATCTTTTGTTAATTAATGTTAGATTGGATTGATTTTATAATGACTTTCTTGTTGTAACGATGCAATAGCTTGATATTTATTAATTTTTTATTTTTTTTTGTAAAAAAAAACGATAATAGACATAGGGTATTTGTAAAATCGATGTCTATGTTCACAAATACACATCAGATTTTAAGAAAAACTTGGATGTCTATTAGAGAGATAGACATCGGATCTCTTAAAACTCAGATGTCCAATTACTCAATTAGACATCAAACTTAAATTTGATGTACATTGATCTTATAATAGACATATCTCAACTTAACATCAGTTGAAAATCTCATGTCTATTAGTAAAAATATTTGATGTCTATCATACGTTTTGTAGTAGTGACAACCCAGACTAGCATGAAAGCTATTGTTGTAGGAGAATTCAATCAAGGGCAGACTTTTCTCCAAGTTCTCGTTAAATTCTAGGGCACATGCCCTGAGCATGTCCTCGACTGTTTGGATAGTTCGTTCAGTTTGACCATCGGTCGCAGGGTGGAAAGCGGTGCTCATTTTCAGTTGGCTTCTTAATGCTGCTTGGAGCTTGTCCCAAAAATGAGAGGTGAACCTCGGATCCCTGTCCGAGATAATGTCTAGCGGTACACCGTGTAGTCGAATCACCTCCTTCTCATAAGCCTTAGCTAACTCTTCAAGGCTCCAAGTGTCTTTGATTGGTAGAAAGTGGGCCGATTTTGTTAAACGGTCCACTATCACCCATATTGCATTATTCCCCTTATGAGTCCTGGGTAAACCCGTTATGAAATCCATGGAAATGGAGTCCCACTTTCCCAATGGAATGTCCAAGGGTTGTAGTAGTCCCCCAGGTCGTTGATGCTCGAATTTCACCTTCTGGCAGATTAGGCACTTTGCAACGTACTCGGCAATCTCTGCTTTCATTCCTACCCACCAGAACCTCAGCTTTAAATCTTGGTACATCTTATCAGAACCTGGATGTATGGAGTATCGTGTACTATGTGCCTCGTCGAGGATCCTTCTCTTTAGCACTGGTACGTCGGGCACACACCACCTTTCTTTGAATCTCAAACTCCCGTCAGGTTTAATCTCAAACCCTACTCGGTTTCCTGAAGGAATTTCCCGTCTGATCTTCACAAGCTCTTCATCTTCCCATTGTAGAGCTCTAATCTCGTGATATAACTCCGGCTCTGCGATCATTGCGTTTGAGTCGGCATCATCAGACTGAACCAGCTCTAAATTCATTCTTTTGAAGTCTCTGACGATACCAGCCGGAATTTCCCAAATGTTGCTAAGGGTATGCGTAGTCTTTCTACTCAGAGCGTCAGCCACGACGTTCGCCTTACCCTCGTGGTACAGTAGTTCAATCTTGTAGTCTTTGATCAGTTCCAACCACCGGCGTTGTCTCATGTTGAGTTCCTTCTGTGTGAAGATGTATTTCAGGCTCTTGTGGTCTGTGTAGAACTTGATACTTACTCCGTAGAGGTAATGACGCCAGATTTTCAAAGCAAACACAACCGCTGCTAATTCTAGGTCATGAGTTGGGTAGTTTCGTTCATGAACCTTTAACTGCTTTGACGCATAAGCAATGACCTTCCCTTGTTGCATCAGTACGCAACCAAGGCCATTCAGTGAGGCGTCACTGTAGACTTCATACTCGTCTCCATCTGTAGGAAGAGCTAAGACGGGTGCTGTGGTAAGCCTTGTCTTGAGTTCCTGGAATGCATTCTTGCACTCGTCGCTCCATATGAATTTGGATTCCTTTTGTAGCAGCTTTGTCATTGGTCGTGCTACCTTGGGGAAATCTGGAACGAATCTCCTATAGTAACCAGCCAATCTTAGGAAACTGCGTATTTCAGTTATATTTGTAGGTGCTTTCCATTCTTTCACTGCGTCTATCTTTGCAGGGTCTACCATCACTCCATCCTTCGAGATGACGTGACCCAGAAATGCTACCTTCTCAAGCCAAAACTCGCATTTGGACAGTTTAGCATACCATTTATAACGCTGTAGTATTCCCAGAATGATCCGGAGGTGTTCCTCGTGTTCTGCCCCGGTCTTGGAATAAATTAGGATGTCGTCAATGAAAACCACCACGCATATGGCCAGATACTCATGGAAGGTTCTGTTCATTTGATCCATGAACACAGCTGGTGCGTTTGTCAACCCGAACGGCATGACCTTAAATTCATAATGACCGTATCTGCTCCTGAAAGCAGTCTTCTGGATGTCTGATTCTCTTACTGCAATCTGATGGTATCCTGACCTTAGGTCGATCTTTGAAAACACTCCCGCGCCTTTTAGTTGATCAAAGAGGTCGTCGATTCTGGGCAAAGGGTAGCGGTTCTTAATGGTTACCTTGTTCAATTCCCTGTAGTCGATGCAGAGCCTCATACTGCCGTCCTTCTTTTTCACAAAGAGGACCGGTGCTCCCCAAGGTGAGACACTTGGTCTTATGAAACCCTTTTCAATCATTTCCTCAAGTTGTTTCTTCAATTCTTGCAGTTCTACTGGTGCCATCCTATAGGGTGCCTTTGAGATTGGGGCCGTGCCTGGCACAAGGTCGATAGAGAATTCAACATCACGTGCAGGTGGCAAGCCTGGTAAGTCGTCTGGGAAAACGTCAGGGAACTCCCGTACTATGTGAATATCTGCTATGTTCACGCTTTCCTTTACTTCATTAATGCTGCATAGGTACACTTGATGCCCTTTTCTTTCTAACCGTTGTAGTTGTAGCACAGAGATGATTTTCGCCCCCTTAATTGGCGAAGTCTTCTGATATGTGACCCTAGTCCCCGTAGGATGCTTCAAGCGAATTTTCCGGTCTCGGCACTCGAATATTGCATGGTATTTAGTCAAGCAATTGATACCCAGTATGACGTCGAACTCCGGCATGTCGAAAAGGATAAGGTCGGAAAGAAAGATTGCTTTATGAATCGTGATTGGAGTTTCTTTGAAAATTTTGGAGCATTTGAAAATTTTTCCGTTTGGTAGAGAAATATTTGCGTTGATTGATTCGGAATTTGTGAGATTAGCTTTTGAAACAAACTTAGAAGATATAAAGGACAATGATGCCCCAGTGTCAAACAATACAACCGCGTTCACAGAGTTTATAAGAAAAATACCAGTGATGACGTCGGCCTCAGGTGACTCCTCTGCCTCAGCTTCTGTGAGGACGTATACTCGACCTGCACTCACTACGGTGTGGTACACCCGCAATAGGCGCCGTATTCAGGTTGTTGGGGCAAACATTCGACTTATGCCCCACCAATTTACACTTGTAACATGTAATCGGCAAACCGTTGCACTGTTTCCCTTCATGTGATGCCTTGCGACACATACGACAAGTCCCCGGTAAGGCTCTTGGTTGAGGAGCCCTCCCTGCAACCATAGCTCTCTCATTATTCCCCGCAGGAAGCCTGTTCTGGAATGCAGACTTTGAAAAGTTGGGCCTTTGATGGACAGGGCGCAGGTAAGTCGGCTTTTGGATAAAGGTCGACTGTGCCACAGATGGCACAAATACCTTCTTCTTCTTCTTTTCTTCGGCCTTTTCCAACTACAGGGAAGCCCATATGCTACATGCGCGTTCATACGCTGCAGCAACAGTAGTGTAGGTGTTGGTACTCAAGTAGGTACGCATAGTGTTGGACATATTGCGCAGATACCTCTGGGTTATAGCCCTCTCGTTGGGAGCGATCGCAGCCCCAAATTTGGCCAGCTGTTGAAACTTCTCGGTGTATTCCTGGAGTGTCATGTCTCCCATCTTAAGACACATGAACTCCTCCTCTTTCTGACACCGGAGCTCATACCCGAAGTATCGCTCCTTGATTTTTGCCGTAAACTCGTACCATGTGAACGTAGTGTCAGGCTCGTTGGTCCTGATCACGTTCCACCAATCATTTGCCTCCTCTTTCAAATAATAGGCGGCGATGTTGACCCTATCCTCAGGAGGTGTCCTGCTCAGGTCCATTAGCTTTTTCATCTCTTCAAGCCAGTTCGTGAGATCGATAGGGTTACTTGAACCCGAGTACTCTCGTGGTCGGTGACGTGAGAATAGGTCGAACGCGCTTGGCTGATGTTGGCGATTCGCGTTTTCTGTGGCTATTTCAGCCAAACGAATCAAAGATTCCTCAGCCAGAATTTGTCGTTCCTCGTTAGTCATTGGAGCTGCAGCCATTCTGAAAGAATTAGGAAGCGAGAAAATTATTAGCATTGCCAGACGTTAGAAAGCATGCTTATCATTGACAGAATTTATTTGAATAAATGCGATAACGGCAGTTATGCAAGTAAGCACAGAAGTTAGGCATTTTATTCCCTTGAGATGTAATTGTTGGTTACGTCGGTTTTAGGATTTTTAAATGTACCTAGTACATTATTTTTTTTTTTTTTTTTTTTTTTTTTTTTTTTTTTTTTTTTTTTAGGAAGGATACAAAAGGTATGAGAGAGGGAGAATGTATTTTTTTTTTTTTTTTTTTTTTTTTGTGGAATTGGTTACGAATTTAACAGATGTCTTCACTCCGTGCCGTCTGGTACTTCCTTCGATGCTTCAATCCTTGGGAATTGAATTTATTATTTAGATTTTATATCCGAGGATAATTGTTAGTTTTAGTTAGCCACATCAGCAAGTAGCAAGCATACGATAGTTAGTGTATTTTATTTTGAGAGAAGTAGTTCGTTATTTTAAAAGTCCTTAGTCTATGGTCGGTCCTTAAAGTTTCTACCCATCCTCACACTTTAAAGCGATTTCAAGTTATTATTTAAGTGATCTAATAAAAGAAAAAATCCAATTTATTATTTGATCCTAGTAGTCTTGCGGGTTAACATATTAATATGTTTGTACCGCCCAGGTGTCTCTCGTTAGGTAAGCATAAATCGCATTAGGCCATTTATGTTACGGTCCTGAAGTCGACTCTACGATTAATCAGAACAACCTGGTTTTTAGTCGACTTTAATTACTAAGGCAGAAATTAATTAAGTCTTAAACCAGCGTCATTAATTATACATAAACTCAAAATGTTACAACATCGTTCAAGAGTTGAATAAAACAACTCTAAATACGGAATTTAAAAGAGTATAGTTTTATATATTACAAATCTCTCAAAAACAACTAAAAGTAAGGCATAAAAACATCTCGTGGCCCTGTCCAAAATCCAGCTTCTGGTCCACGGTTATCCTGCACAATTAACTGATGGGGGGTGCCCGCTGAGCGGACAGTGACTAGCTATGCTCATACTTACCCTCGATTTCAATTACTTTGGTTGATTACTATCGCTTTATAATTATAACGTTATGATAAAAACGTAAACATGCTTATTACAAATATCATATAAAGACATATAAGTCATAATAAGCATGCGGTTTAAAGCGATAAATCATATAAGCATGATATTCAGTTATGAAAGCAATTAACATATAATATCATAGCAATAGTGTCACAAATAATTCAACAGGATTACAACGCGATATCAGATCGCAAACATACATACGTATTGTATCGTTCTCATCATGCAGACTCGATTCACTTCAGAAACTTGTGGTCTTTAATTTTCGAAAATGGTACACACTCGTTCTCATTTAATCAAACAACAGACAACACATACTGTTTACGAGCCTGACCACTGAGTAGGCTATTGTACTCTAGTCGCTTGCATCTCACTACCATAGTGCAGCAACTTACTCGACTCGTAAACCACGCCGAATACTATAGTACTTGCATCTCATCTTCTAGTGTTCGAAATGATTCGAACTTCAGATACAATCTCGTCAAGTAATCTTTACGCAGGGTAAGAACGAATGCTAGTGTCGCGCCCACTAAGAACGAAACACGGCAAGGAGAGCGAGCGTGAGATGACAATCGCAATAAGGTCACGGTGGCCCTGGTAACTTTAGCGAAATAGGGGAATAAAACCCTAGTCTAGTATGCATACACTAATATCCACTTTAAGAATAGGCTATGCTATTCATAGAGCACCTTAACTCTGGATAAAACGACTATTTCCTAAAGCCTGACCCAAAAGAGTTGGCATATTCCTTATCTTGTACGGAGCAGGCTATACGACTTAAAGCGTAACGGCATGGGCAGGATGCACAAAGCATATAATGCTGCCGGCTAAACCACACTATTCGGGATGACAATCGCAATAAGGCCGAGATAGTGGCGTCCGCTACAAGACTATCTTAACCCTACTTCACTTACGATTGACGTTTTCATATCGGAGGCTCAAGCGTTTGACCTTTTATTTAACTTACTCATTGTTTATTATTTATTTGATATTACATATCACATGATACTAGACTCTCCTAGTCTCATTGTCAAACGTTTAAGTATTTTATTCGGTTGGATATGATCACATAACACGTTCGTTTATTATTTGAAGTGTTGTTAGTTATTAACGTTTTTAAGTTTCTAAATTGAAACGTTTATTAGTATGTCCAATTTTTATTTAAGTGTTTTTCAAAACACTTTAAGTTATTTACTTATTTATTTTCAATTTTCTATACTTAGTAAAATTTTCAATTATTTTCAATATTTCAATTTTTGAGTTTTGAAATATCTTTGAATTTTAAGACGTAACTTATTTTACAAGTTTCGTAAATTTTTCACTATTCACTATTCACTATTCACTTTTCACTATTCACTATTCACTATTCACCGTATTTTATACGTATTTTTATACGTATTCGTATTTTTATACTTCGTATTTTATACGTACTTTTATACGTATTCGTATTTTCATACTTCGTATTTTATACGTATTTTTATACTTATACGTATTCTTATACTTGTACGTATTCTTATACTTGTACGTATTTCTATATTTATACGTATTTTTATACTTAAGATATTTTAGGTAATACACTAAACCCTTTTATTTTCTAAGTATAAATTTCTAGTTTCAAAGTCGTTAAGTTCGTTTTGTACTTAGTGAATTTTGAAAATATTTTAAAAGTCTAGTTTTAAAAACGTTAAGTTCGGTTTGTAAAAAGTGATAATGATATTTATTTTAAAATTCTAGTTTTAAAAATGTTAAGTTCAATTTGTAAAAAGTGATAATGATATTCATTTTAAAATGAGACTTAGTTATTTTAGTCGTCTATTAACTAAATTTAGCGATTTTCATTTTTAAAATAATAGTGACGTGGATGATTCATTTAAGTCCGTATGTCCAAGTTTAACAGTCCAATATTTGCAAAGGCAGTAGCACACGATTTAGTTCATTTTTATAACGGTTACATATTTTAATCGATTTAGTTCATTTCATTTATAACTAAATCGATTTAAACAAAAATTCATTTCTAACAACTATTTAACTTTAGTGACTTAGTGATAAATTCATTTTAATCAAATTTGGTTTATTTTAAGTGATGATGCCGTGTGGAACATATATATGTAAAAATTGATTTATTTCTTTTAATTTCTTAATTCAACATATTAACTACTAATTAAATTATTTTAACAATAAACTAAAAAGTGATAAAAACAATTTTTAACCCTAAAAATAAGGGAATGCCGTGAGCAAGCCTATGTGTTTCCAAATTTTCATTTTCCGATTTTAACGGTTTTTAGCTTAAAGTCTTTATAATTTAATTATTCTAATTATACTAAAACGATTTAAACTAAATTGAAATTTACTCAACATTTCATTTATATTTATGAATAGTGTTTTTCAACACTTTAATTATCTAACTTTTTAATCTAAATGATTTATAATGTTTTAAGTTGTTTTATATCATAATACTAATAATATATAAAACAATAACTAAACATAAACACAAATTATTAACAAACATAAATTAAAACATAATCAAAATGAACAATAATGATGAACACCCACATGAAGAACACTTGAACATATTAACAAACATAAATTAAAACATAATCAAAATGAACAATAATGATGAACACCCACATGAAGAACACTTGAACATTATGAACATCAAAAATAAACTCAAGAACCCTATTTTTAATTTTAACAACATATAAATTGTTTTCCTAATTTAATTTTTTTTACATGATAGCATCCATTTTAACTAACTTAACACAATATATTATTTACAAAAATTAAAAGTGAAAATATATTAAAAAAAAGTGAAAATGCCGTGAGGAGTAATATATATGTATAAATTTTCATTTTCGATTTTAATCACTTTAAACTCATTGTTAATATTTCACATAATTTTTATATATGATTACTACTTAAATAGAACATAACTAAACATAAAAATCATATGAACATAAATTAAAAATGCTCAAAATTAATTTAACTACACATATGAATATTTTACTACAATAATCTATTTACCATATTATTTAGTTATTATCATTTTATTATACGACACATAACCATACAAGTACATACAAGTGATTTTTAACATATTTAACATAATTTTCATACTCATAAAATCATAATAACAAAACAAATTAATTTAGAAAAGAGTTTAAAATGAGATATAACTAGTCACCTCGATTTGGCAAGTTATTGATTATCGGGATCGACTTTGTTATCTAAGTCCAAAGCTTCGCCCAAATACCCGTCTTCACCTTCAAAAATACACCCGAAATAATAAGCTTCAATACCCACTAATTTGCTAAATAATACTAGGGATTATTAGGATAATATTTAGGGTTTTATTTAGTGTGTTTTTGGAGTAAAATGAAAGAAAAACAAAGGGAGAAAAAGGGTTAAGGGGGCCGGCCTAAATGGGAAGAAAATGAGAGTGTTTTGCTCTTGTGAAATAATGAAACAAGTTGTAAAATTTTAGGTTAAGTTATTAGGTTAAAGTTTGTTTTAATTAGAAAATAATGTTTAAAGGAAATGAATTTATGACATCAAAATCAAGTTGGCACACTTGACTAATTAAGAAGGTTCTAAATGATATTTTGGTGATAAAAAGTTTTTCACGAAATTAATCAGTTTTAAAAAGTCGGGTGTCAAAAGCGATAAAAGTCAATGTGTGCGCGTTTGACTATTTTTCGAAATATCTCTACTTTTAAATTCTAAGACTAAAATATTTATTTCATTATTCAAAAATTTTAAAAAGTCTTTAAGAAGTCGATAAATTTTACAAAACGAAAGTTTTGCAAAAATAGAGATTTTGGAAAGTTAAAAGGTTAGGATTTGATTTAAGGTTTAAAATTAGAAATTGATGGCTAGTTAATGAATTAAATTAACACGGGGTGTTACACCTGCACCATCATCATACACCGCCCTCTTCATAGTCGGACTTAATGAAGAAGTCCACCTCTTCAAAAGAGCATCAAAATGCTCAACCATTTTTCTTGAAAACAAAAAAAAAAAAAAAAAAAAAACTTTTGTAAATATACCTAATATATTTATGAGAGCAAAAGCTTGTAATAAAAGAAGAGAAAGAAGTGATTGTGAATGAAGATTATGGCACGCACCATCCCTCCTTATATAGGAAAAACGCGTCCGAAATATGGAAATAGAGCGTTACCAGCCACGCCAACAAACCGCATGACTCTATGCGGTTTGCACCTGTGGATACCCATATCCGTACCCTCCCGCACAAAACCCTGTGATGTAACACGGACTTTTATTACGCATGCTTTAACGTTGACTTAAACGGTTCTAACTAATGTCGAATTCATTTTGAGTCGTTTGAAATGTTAAAATGATTTAGTTCACCTTACATCGCATTTAAATAAATGTTCATTTTGTCCATTTGGAGTTTAGCTAGGTCCTTGTCCTGCTTCATTTGGCATGAGCTTCGCATTTGCACTACAATTAGCCCTTTTACATTAACAGGGTCTAATTCAGCATTCCTAAATTCCTAAATTTAGGCCCGGTGGCTAAATCTTCCCTTTAGTCCCCTCTTACACAAAATACGGCTTCACGTCTTACCTTATTTCACAAAATCTATGCAAATACACCCTTTTCACATTTTCGGGTCTCGGGCCCAAAACCGAGCCCAAACCCACCTTTGGCCCGCACTCCAAAGCCCTCAACAACTCTCTAGAAGATCATACTAGGCCTTCTTGGGGCACAAGCAAGGAGATTACATCGAATATTCCCAAGATTTAGCAATTCGGATTAAGGAAATACGAAATCTCGAAGTTAAAACCACACCAGCAAACCGCATAAGCTTATGCGGCTCATGGTACAAACCGCATAAGCCTATGCGGTTTGCCCACCAAACCGCATAAGGCTATGCGGTTTCCCAGGCTGGCTTTTTCCCCTGTTTTCCTATTTTCTCTCGGCTATTCTCCTATATATACAACCCCTCGCACGACCTATTCTCACAAGTTTTCCACACAAAAACCCTCTCTTCTCACAACCTCTCTTCTTAGTTTTAGCACCCATACTTGGGTCCCACAAAATATACCGTCTAGCACGGTATACACTCAAAATATTCACAAAAGCCTCAAGCACTCAAATCCTTGAGTTCAACACACCATCCCGTGTTGAATTCATCCTCCTTTTTAGTTCAAGAAGCGAAGCTCTGCCCAGATCTGAGCGTCGGGGACAAGGTAGGTACCGATCCACTTGGATCAAAGCTTTTTCTTATTTTCTATGGACTAACAAAGGGGTCTACACTTTAGCGCCCAGGCTTTGACACCCAAGTAGCGCTTGCAATCCAAGTGTTCTAATTACTTCGGGTACACTCCATATCCGATGACACGCCAAAGTCGCATAAGCAACCGACCTTATAAAATAAACCAATGGACAATTGAACTTTATTTTATTTGCATGCATCTTGCACCTTCTTATTTTGCATTAAAATCAACGTAAACAATGAATTCGACCTTTAACTGAACCGTATTCGTTAACAAGTTAAACATGCTAAACTGAGGGTTTTAATCAATCTTTTTGCATCTGCATCTGCATTCTTTTACAAACCTTAACGCACTTGTACGTAGCGATAACATTAGCTCAAATATCATCTTACAAGGATTGTTCTAGGTCAGTAGAGGCTATTTTTACATAGGCTTTTCTAAAAGGTTTTCATAAATCATTATTTGAATTAACTCTTTTTCTAAAGTACCTCACCTTAGAATCCAATCTGGTTTCACAAGCCTTAGATCTAGGGGTGTCGGCGTGCTCCAAAATCTAGGACATGTTTTTAACTTAGAACATGGTAGCAGGTTCCTATTTTCCGCGATAAATAGGTGGCGACCCCATAACAGTTCTTAAAGGTTTTTCCAACTTAATCTTTTTTAACTTTAAAATCCGCCCTTTAAGCAAGACGCCGAGTTGGGTCTCCCGAACGCGGTTCCCGGGTTCCACAGTTTGGCGACTCCGCTGGGGAGATCTTATTTTTAAAACCAAAAACTAGCTTTTTCTTTTTAAAAATAAAGAGGTGAAACTTGAAAGCCTTGAACAATCCTAGTATACATATTTGAGCTATGCACATTCGTTTAGAGTCCATTCCTTTTGGAATCTAGGCACCCTTTGCACCCTCGAGAGGTGGTTCCCACATGCAGGCTTGTCCACTCGATAAAGCACATGCCGGACTAGCTTTCCTCTCGCCCCTCCACGGCTTGCAGTAGCAGCTATCTCGGCCTTGATGCTCCCTTCAGAAAACCTATCGCCCCGGCGTAAGGAAATGAAGGGGTTAAGTATCTGCCAAAGCGTACTCGAGGTAGTTGGAGGTGTACCCGACTGACTCATTTTCACCCTTTTTGAGTCATACGTACAAGTTCGAGGCTATGCACTCCATAGTCTTTTTCAAAATAAGCATTTGCATTCATATCTTCGAAAACTCGCTTAAACGTTTCAAAGATAAATGAACCTAACATCTAACAAACTAACACTTTTCAAACAAAACTATCGCGAATTTTTGAAATAAACTTTTTCAAAATTTCCTTTTTCACTAACAAGCAAAAACCCGAGTAAGGAATAAAACCCGAGCTCGCGGATTTCAATCCTCTAGGTCACACGGCCTAGACTCCACTTTTAACATCCTCGACTCGACTTGTTAACCACTCTTGAGTCGAATCCATTCTCTTTTACACATCCGAACTCGAGCTCACCTAGGCAAATCACCGATATCAGCTCGATGGATGCAAAGCAAAACCTTTTAACATCGAGACGAGATGTGCGCACACATCCTCGTCTCAAAAGCTTTCCTTTAGCTAAAACTTTTTCGAAAACCTCCTTTTTCAAGCTTAAAAAGAGTTTTCTTAACAAAGAAATGAGCTAGAATGAACACTTAAAATGAACGTTGGTCTAGTCACGTCACTAACGTGCAAATTTAACCCACACAACCTAATCCATTCTCAACATGCTCGACTCGCCTAGCTAATCGCTCTCGAGTCGAATCCTTCTCGCCCATCTAGGCTCGAGCCCTTAATGATGAACCGTTAGGTGGGCTCGACAAAGCTAACACCTTTTAACATCGAGACGAGATATGCACACGCATCCTCGTCTCAAAAGCTTCCTATTAGCCAAACCTTTTCTAAAATCTCCTTTTTCAAGCTTAAAAGGTCTTCCTAAACAAAAATGAGCTAAAAATGAACGCTTAAAACGAACGTTGAATCTAATAGGACTAACTAGATACATGTCACACAAACCAATCCATTCTCAACATCCTCGACTCGACTAGCTAACCGTTCACGAGTCGAATCCTTTCCATGCATCTCGGCTCGAGCCCTTAACGATGAACCGTTAACATGGGCTCGACGAATGCAAATCAAACACATTTCAACGTCGAGACAAGATCCGCACATGCGTTCTTGCCTCAAAGACTTCTTAGGCACAACATTGCTCCTAAAGCAATACACTCTCATTTTTGAAACAAGCTCTCTTCAAAAATCTCCTCACTTTTACAAAACAAGCAACACACTCTCATTTTTGAAATAAATTCTTTTCAAAATCTTCTTATTTTTACAAACCAAGCAAAACACACCCGCTTTTGAAATGAGCTCTTTTCAAAAATCTCCTCACTCCTGCAAAACAAATAACGACATTCTCTTCAGGCCAAACGGCCCAAAGTCGACTCGTTTAAAGAAAATTGTCTTTTTCAAGCAAACAAAACCCGAGAATGGCCAAGCCCAATCTCGCGGACTTTTCATCAGACCAAATGATTCATAACCATCTTGGCCCAAATCCTCTTACAAACTACTTTCACAAAATCCTCATCACGTTTTTGAAATAACCTTTTTCAAAAAATCCTTCCTTCGAACCGAATGGCCCATAGTCAGGACGGTTTGATCTAGACAAACAGTCTCCTCAAAACACCCGAAAATAATCACTTTATTCTCGTGACATTCCAAAACATAAATGAACTACATGACCTGCACTCATCGTAACCCATTTATTACAAAACATTTTCAAACCTGAGAATGGACCTTTTCTTGAAAACAAATTCAGCAAAATAAACATTTTCGAAATCCATGATTCAAAATGGCCTACCGCCTTTTTAATCCAAACATCTCTTTTCACAAGACAACAAAACCTAGGAATGAACTAGCATCATCCCGCAAATCCTTCACGGTTAGACCAAACGGCTCATAGTCGCTTTAATCTAACCCTCTTTCAAACCGAATGTATGAAAACGAGTATAACCGTCTTCATCACATCTTCAAACACCCTTGATTCGGATAGCCTATCGCCACTCTGAATCAATTCACACTTTCACCGACAAGCCACTAACACGAGCTTATCGGATTTGATTTCAAAACGCCTTTTACATCGAGCCAAAATGTGACAACACATTTTGCTCAACAAAACATCTTGCTTTTCGCCGAAAACAAAACTTTTGCAAAATCAAAGACAAATCTAAGTATGCATGAGCCAAGTCCCGACGCGAGCATCAACCCCATCCGAGACATGTGCGTCTCGAGCACCCAGCGACGAATCCATCAAGGCGCCACCGACGATCTCACGGATCTCCTCAAGAAATTCGAGTCTTTGCAATACGGGTCGAGTTTTTAAGCATTGAGTCAATCTCTAACAGTCTAGGGCAATGGAGTCTTCGACGTACGACATTTTTAACAAATCGATAAAGGAATAAGTTTGCCTACAACCCAGCTTCCTTTTTACACACTTTTCCCATAAAAAACACAATTCTACACCAACATACATTGCATCCCAGGAACAACTATCCTAGGGAGATCTAGGCCGGGTACGAAGGTCCAAGTCAACAACTAAATCAAGGACACGAAGACAAGAAAACTTCCGACGACTAAACACCTAAGGTTCACTAGTCTGCTTGTGGTCTACTACTCCGCTGCTTTTGGAGGAGGATCCATTAATTTGGAGCTTCACAGTGGTCATGAATTTGATCGCGACCAAAAGTACGAGTATTCCTGGATCGTCCTCCGCGTACTCGATCGCGTGCCTAATAAGCAAACGAACTTGTCAGAGGAGCCCGGCGTGATAGACACACGATCACAAGTGACCACCGAGCCGCAAAGTTTAGCAAGGTCCGAGCTCAAGCCCAAGCTACATAGCGCGTGGGATATTCTCAAACCAAACGGGAATACAAGGTACAAAGGTCAAAAACCAAAGTCACCAAAAAGCAAAAGTCTCAGAAGCTCCAGAACAAGGGGCAAAACAACTAAGCAAAAGCTTAAGAAGTCAAAAGCTTAAGAAGTCAAAAGCTCAAGAAGTCAAAAAGCTTAAGAAGTCAACAAGCTTAGAAATCAATAAGCGAGGGGCCGAAACCCCAAAGGCAAGAAGTACCAAACCCGTAAGCAGTGGCCGGTCTTTGAAATTCCAAATTGAAGACACAATGTAGTAGCAAGCAACCAAATTTAGATCAACCAAGGAGAACTCACCCTTAGGATGCAATGTATCAAGGTCAAACACATAAACACCCTTTGGACCGGCGGGTCCCTAAACACGCACCTTTCCACAAAAAGAAACCCACCTCCCATACCGGTGGATCCTTAAACACGCACCTTTCCACATAAACACCTCATGCACGCCCTTAAACACCCCTTTCGGAACTACGCTAGGTTTGATTCCGTAACCACGGATACGTAGGCCGCTCTCCCGAGCTCAACCAACCTTTTACAAAAATCCACAAAATATTCCTCGTCCAAAGCTTTCCATGCTAAGGATGTGTCCACAAAAATTCACAAAGTTCAAAGGCAAACTATTTCTTTATCGAGGCGACTAAAACGAATTCGTCAAGGCAAAGTTGTCATAGACTTAGGAGTAGTACTACCTTTTTGGTCTAACAACTTTAGCAGGAACAACAGCATCCCACCGCAGACAAGCAAGCACCACTGGGGGCTCCACCAACGCACGTGTTCCCGAATATGGCAACCATGCAACCGTCGAGTCTCAAATCACGCATACGATTCGTCTCTATTTTGCAAACTTTTCAGCTTCTTAAGCATCGAGTCACACGTCGAGTCAATCCTCTTCCAATCAAACAATTTAGCGACATTTAAACCGCTCCTTTCAAAAACTCTCCAGTCTTCAAAACGCTCCCATGGAACGACGCGCTTTTTCAAACTTACACGAGGCAATGCACCCTCAAATTAGCTAATCACCTTTCAAATTTAACTCAATACTCGAGTTAATATGAAAGCACTTTGTAATTCACTTTTTGCAAACACACCCTTTCGCAAACAAAATGTACCTTTCGAAAATGCATCTCAAATCCTTGAAATGCATCTCGAATCTTCGAGGTCTAAACTCTCCCAAAAATTTAACTCACCACTCAAGTTAATACATTTTGAGAAACAGCATTCTTCGAATTTAACTCACTCGAGTTAACACATTTTGAGCGAAAGCTCTGTCGAACTACGCCGGTTTGATTCCACATTCGTGGATACGTAGGCAGCTTACGCAAAGCGCAACCGAATCTAGCACTACACCCCACTCCGTGTTGTCGTGAGATTCAACCGAATTCTCATCCTCGACAACTGGGGGCTTTTCAACCTTTGCACTCAAATGACCCTCCACGGTCTTCACAACTCTAGCTTAAGCTCACAACGTCAAAACGCTTTTTCATCTTGCATGAAGCCTTACAACCGACATTTCAAATGTTCATTTTTAAAGCTCATTTCGACAACTAAAGTGAATCTTTCACAAAATGATTTTTCAACAAAAACATTTTAATCCAAACATCTCAATCGGGAATCATTTCACTTTCAAACCCAAGCCTACTAACAACACAGGTTTAAGACGACAAAAGCAACTACAAGCCCAAGTCAAGCTACAACGAACAGTCATGTAATGATGGGTTCACACAATCCTTATTACACAAGATCACTAGTACAACTAAGGGTGAAGACGACGGTACTCGTCAAAGTCACGCTGAACCCGAGCCATCTCAGCGCAACTCCTACTCCACCCACGCTACATTATTCTCCATTTTACCTTAATTTCAATCAAATTAAGCCAAACTACGGGGAAAATTTCAAAACCAAACACCATACTCTTCACTTTGACTCAGTTTTCATTCAAAACTTAGTCGAACTCGAGGGGGTAATCCAAAAACTCCTCCTCCTGATACACGCCCTATACTTGGACTCAGTTTTCATACAAAACTTAGTCAAACTCGAGGGGGTAATCCAAAAACACCTTTATCCTACTGCAACCCATAGCCTTTTACATAGTTTGACTATCGTTATATACCATAACTCAGTCAAACTGGGGCTCACATACACCGACACCATAACTCAGTCAAACTAGGGGCTGACGCTTCCTATCAAGAATTAAATACCTTTACAACGAAAAATTGGAAATGGGATAATTTTTCGCATTTTTGAAGACACCCTTGCTATAAGCATCTACGGTTGAGCGACACCTCCAGAACCGCTACAAACACGAGCATGCACGCTAAAAGCATAACACTTTCATGTGTGCATCAGACAAGCAACACCCGAACGTAGGTCCAAGCACCAAGTACCCTAACATATCCAAGAAACATCCCAAGCACCATGCATTCCAAGTCCAAGAGACATGTATCATACGAATCCAAACGAATCACCAGATACCACGTTTCATGGTCGAAGCAAGCGAAATTGAATATCTCGAAAGGAAAATCGCGAGTTCGAATATTTCCGAATTTGAAACCGCAACATGTGCGAATGAGTTCACGCTTGAAGTCGCCAATTGATAAGGGATTCCCCGGAAGAGTCACTAGTCTACAGGCAATTTCCAGAGCATGTTTTGTTCCACGTTTTCTCCTCATTTTTTCTTCATACACGCAAGCTTTTATGGTTAAGGCGTCACCTACAGTCCGCCACAAGCGCTAACACATACATTATGCGCTATGCCCTGGTTAAGGCATCACCTACAGTCCGCCATACGCGTGTACTAAGCATTTAATACACGGTACAGAAGCAGAAACACGAACACTCTTCACGAGTCCTTACACCCTCTTACACGTCCCTGTGGAGTATCGCTTCCTCCCCATGGAGTCCACACACCTATACAGACATTTCCTACGGAGTCCAAGACATACCCTTCGACTTCCCCAGCAAATCACTAACATAAACACCAAGCGTCTGCATCAGCACATTCAGCACATCCAACACACTTGCAATTACACGAAGCAGTATACATGAGCACGTACACCTTCCTCGGACCATGATTCCCGGCGAACGCCTGCACCCCTTACAAGACGAAGCACCAGCACTCTTCCACGAGACCAAACAACTACAACTACACCTACGCTCCTCGGCGAGACCATACATATACACCCTTCCCTAGCAAACTAGTACTTCTCCAGCAAATACTACACTAAGCACCTGCGCTCCTCGGCGAGACCCAGTTCAACATCAACAACGGCATCAGCATAAGCGATTTGATCAAAGAATACACAAGAAAGGCATCAAAGAACGACAACGGCACTACCTTCTCCTCAACGAAAGGCAATCATATGCAACCACAACTACATAGACACTCCTCGGTGAGCCCAAGCACAAGCACTCTGCAACATACACCTAACTTCAAGCATCCCACTCTACATGGACACTCCTCGGCGAGTTTAAGCACGAATACCTCACGAAACACATCCGTACATCCAAGCATTGCAACCCTCACATGCGCTCCTAGGCGAGACTAGACACCTTTACATCCATGCACCCTTACACGATCACTTTTCACCCTTGCACATACGCTCTTTCACGAGACCTACACTAAACACCTACATAAACGCCCCTATTCAAAGACACATACACCCCTGCACTTTAGCTCCTTTTACACATGCAACATGAAGACATTTACAAGCACCAGCACCAACATCTGACGGTACCACGCACACGCAAAGGCACCAACAAACGACAACAAGCACGACGAAGACATCCAGCAGGCCGGCAGGCCCTTATAGCATGCACGGACCGCCATGTCCTTAAAATGCGCACGCCCCTCCCCGTTTAGCCCGGTTCGAAGTCCTCGTCTCACCCATGGACACATGCTTCGTTCACGATCAGACGAGGCGTAATGGTGGGATATGGTCGTGGAGTTTGACTAGCGCTCTAGTCCGAGCTCAGTCAAACTGGGGGCTCTGTGGATACCCATATCCGTACCCTCCCGCACAAAACCCTGTGATGTAACACGGACATTTATTACGCATGCTTTAACGTTGACTTAAACGGTTCTAACTAATGTCGAATTCATTTTGAGTCGTTTGAAATGTTAAAATGATTTAGTTCACCTTACATCGCATTTAAATAAATGTTCATTTTGTCCATTTGGAGTCTAGCTAGGTCCTTGTCCTGCTTCATTTGGCATGAGCTTCGCATTTGCACTACAATTAGCCCTTATACATTAACAAGGTCTAATTCAGCATTCCTAAATTCCTAAATTTAGGCCCGGTGGCTAAATCTTCCCTTTAGTCCCCTCTTACACAAAATACGGCTTCACGTCTTACCTTATTTCACAAAATCTATGCAAATACACCCTTTTCACATTTTCAGGTCTCGGGCCCAAAACCGAGCCCAAACCCACCTTTGGCCCGCACTCCAAAACCCTCAACAACTCTCTAGAAGATCATACTAGGCCTTCTTGGGGCACAAGCAAGGAGATTACATCGAATATTCCCAAGATTTAGCAATTCGGATTAAGGAAATACGAAATCTCGAAGTTAAAACCACACCAGCAAACCGCATAAGCTTATGCGGCTCATGGTACAAACCGCATAAGCCTATGCGGTTTGCCCACCAAACCGCATAAGGCTATGCGGTTTCCCAGGCTGGCTTTTTCCTCTGTTTTCCTATTTTCTCTCGGCTATTCTCCTATATATACAACCCCTCGCACGACCTATTCTCACAAGTTTTCCACACAAAAACCCTCTCTTCTCACAACCTCTCTTCTTAGTTTTAGCACCCATACTTGGGTCCCACAAAATATACCGTCTAGCACGGTATACACTCAAAATATTCACAAAAGCCTCAAGCACTCAAATCCTTGAGTTCAACACACCATCCCGTGTTGAATTCATCCTCCTTTTTAGTTCAAGAAGCGAAGCTCTGCCCAGATCTGAAGCGTCAGGACAAGGTAGGTACCGATCCACTTGGATCAAAGCTTTTTCTTATTTTCTATGGACTAACAAAGGGGTCTACACTTTAGCGCCCCACCCAAATTTGGCGCAGTAGCTTAATCCAAGTGTTCTAATTACTTCGGGTACACTCCATATCCGATGACACGCCAAAGTCGCATAAGCAACCGACCTTATAAAATAAACCAATGGACAATTGAACTTTATTTTATTTGCATGCATCTTGCACCTTCTTATTTTGCATTAAAATCAACTTAAACAATGAATTCGACCTTTAATCAACTGTATTCGTTAACAAGTTAAACATGCTAAAGCGAGGGTTTTAATCAATCTTTTTGCATCTGCAGACTGCATTCTTTTACAAACCTTATCGCACTTGTACGTAGCGATAACATTAGCTCAAATATCATCTTACAAGGATTGTTCTAGGTCAGTAGAGGCTATTTTTACATAGGCTTTTCTAAAAGGTTTTCATAAATCATTATTTGAATTAACTCTTTTTCTAAAGTACCCTCACCCCGAATCCAATCTGGTTTCACAAGCCTTAGATCTAGGGATGTCGGCGTGCTCCAAAATCTAGGACATGTTTTTAACTTAGAACATGGTAGCAGGTTCCTATTTTCCGCGATAAATAGGTGGCGACTCCATAACAGTTCTTAAAGGTTTTTCCAACTTAATCTTTTTTAACTTTAAAATCCGCCCTTTAAGCAAGACGCCGAGTTGGGTCCCCCGAACGCGGTTCCCGGGTTCCACAGCACCCCAAACCGCATAAGCCTATGCGGTTTGCACCCCAAACCGCATAGGGCTATGCGGTTTCAGGGGCGGGTTTTCTCGCGACTTTCCTAATTTCGTTTTTCCTAAGCACTACAATCTACATTAGGCAACGACATTCTTTTGTTGTTCCCCACGCAGCAACATTACATTTCGCTTTAGCAACCACGATTCCTACCACGAGTCAAAACATAACATTTTCGACATTCATGCAAGCTCATTTCGCATTTAAAATGAACGTTTTGCAAAAACATTTTCACAACCTAATTCAACATCAAAGCGTCCTACTCGGGAATCATTCGTTTTAAAACAAGCTTACTAAACAGGTTCACAACGACAATCAAGTTAAAGTTCAAGCTACAAAGACATGTAAACAAAGGTTCATACAATCTTCGTTACACAAATTCACTCAGGATGACGACGACGATACTCGTCAAATTCACGCCGAATCTGAGCCGTCTCAGCACGACTCTGACATAACTGAGCCGCCTGCTCAGCCCAAGCCATCCTCCACCAATTAGCTATCCTCCACAGCCTCTTGTGCACCTCCTTGGCCACCTGCAACACATGACACACACAACCACATTACATTTCTCTAAACTTAGGGGGAAATTTTATAAACAAGGCGCATTTTCTCCATTTTCCCTAATTTTACTCAAATTAAGTCAAACTTAGGGGGAAATTTCAAAAACAAAACGCATTTTCTCCATTTTGCCTTAATTTCACTCAGATTAAGTCAAACTTAGGGGTAAATTTCAACCCCAACAGCAGACAACCCCATTTTGCCTTAATTTCACTCAAATTACGACAAACTCGAGGGGGTAACCTCAAAATACGCATATAACTAGTTTGATCATCGCCATTTCTCATACCTCGATCAAACTGGGGGCTCACAGAAATACAATCACAGAAATACAATCACAGAAATACATACCTTCTTCACCTTGCTCGTCCAAATTGTCCATACTGCAAAGAGTCACCGGCAAGTACGTCGGCAAAGTGAAGGTACGACGGACACCCGAGTCATCATACTCAACAGTAGTAGGAAAGTCGCCAGGCTGCTCCGCCATCTCGGAATCAAACAACTACAAAACAAGTACAAAACGCACACGTCAGGGAAATTTTTCGCAAAAATTACCTTACGCACCCTCAAAAGAAGCAAGCATACCTCAATCGGCCCACAAGCAAGCCGAGACTGAGCAAACTGGCCATAGTCTTCCCCGAGACAAAGAAGACTCGCCGACTCTCCTTCCCCGTACAACGCCATCCGATCTTGCGCGGAAACCCCTCGCTCAAAAAGGACTCTCGGCGGGTCCTTGGGCACCACTGGAGCCGGCCACCCTGCCTGGTAGACTAAACGCTCCCCAAGGTACCAAACCGGCCCATACGGGCCGCTGGCACAAAGCGCCGTGTCACGCAATGCAAACCGCGCCCCTATGCCTTCAGGAATACCCGCATACTGAGCCCACGGGAACGACACGAACTACAAACAAGAACAAACACTCATAAACACAATCATTTTAAGTACACCCTTTTTAAAATGGTTCAAACACAAACCTGATCAAACTCCATAAGGTTCAGACGCACCCGAACCTCATCATACGGCCAACAAAGTCAGCCCACATCGCATTCAATGCACGCGACCGAATACACCTTCGCAATCGTCACAGCATGCGGAGGCAGCAGAAAAGGGAAGTGACTGAAGATCCACGACTACACATGCAAAAAAAAAACATTACAAAGACAATAAAGACGAATATCAATGCATCTAAAACGAAACAAAATCAATGCATACCTCCATCACAAACCCAGGCGAGACTAAGGACAGTCTCGATCCTCGATCCATGACCCGCGGCCTCACCACGTCCATGCAGAATCGAATGCACAAACCCAAGGATGGCGACACCCAGTCAAGTGTCCCGATCGCACCCCAGTCTATGAGATGCATCAGGACCGACGTCGCCGCTTCTTCACCTTTATCGCCAAGTACGGCGCTAACGAACCACCACGACCCACAAACGAGTTACGCTCGTCAGTCCACTCCGCAGGGCCCTGCTCGGTCTTCCCCTCAAAGTACTCCAAGATGAAGCTCGTCTTGATCACATAAGGTGGGTTACCCTCATACTCCACCTCCAAACTACCGCCAATCGCGGTAGTCACCACCTCGTCCACAATCGACGGCGCAAACCCAAAACTCATATCACGGTCCCCGAACGGAAGCCCCGTCATGACCGCGTACCCTGACAAAGTAATGCCGGCCTCAAAGCCTGGCATGTGAAATGTCGTCGTGGTATCCCAATACCTGTCAAGGAAGGCCTGATCAACATCAGGTTCGCCATCAGCTTCGACCTCGCAATCGCCCTCCAGTGCTCGACTAGAGGACCAAAAGCATTACTAAGCACCCGAGCTTTCGCACCCTCCAAAAGCTTCTTCTCAAAAGCATACATCACGGACGAGACGCCCGAGAAAGTCCTCATCGGACCTTTCTGCCAACCCATCGTCGCCCGATAGAAAACGTGTCTCTCCGGAACAAGTAAAAGATCATGGCCATCCCAGCCCCTGGCAAAGGCCCTGTTTGCACGCGACTTTCGCGGCCTAGAGCTACTCGCCCTAGGCGCAGCCTCCTCGACCTCCACAGCCTCCTCCTCAACAACATCCATCTCAGCCTCCAGCTCATCCACTAGCTCTTGAGCAAGCTCATCCTTCTCAGGATCAGGCCTAGGGTCACGCCTCGCGCGACCCTGACGCCCACCTCGTGCCTGGCCACGCCTCGTGGGCAAGTCCCGAGGGTCAGCATCCCTCTCACTACGCGAACGCCTCATACTACTCGAACTAGAGGCTCCCTCAGTCCTCGAGCCGGTACTCTTACTAGATTTTGATCTCGTAACGCGACCAGAGCCTTCTCCTGCAAAACAACACGACCAATACATACAACTATAACACATGCAAGCATACAAACTCGACATACACACACACAAATATACACAAATAATACGCACATAATACATATACATTCTTTTCACACACTAACACTATACACTTCGCAGAGCATTTTTAGGCCTAATTCACAATTAAGCCGAAAACCATTCTCTACGCCTCAAAATTACAACTTTATGGTTTCTATGCGCCATAATAGTCCCCAACAACACACCAGTACAAGCAATTGCATTTTGGTCTCCTCGATCAAAAACCCCCAATTCGTCTTAATTACTCCGTATAACTACGACTTAAGACGACAATTTGAAAGCCTTAACTCAACATTTTCGCAAAATTCAAGCTATAGGCATGCTACACACACTATGGGCATCCTACACCGAAGTTTAATTGAAATTCCGGGTCGGAAAATCCGGGTTCGTTTTCGGGTCGGAAACCTAATTTGGACGTTTTTCACACAAAGACGGTCCAAATCACAATCAATTCACACATACATGCTCACATGGCATAATGCAACACAATGGCAACAATTTCAAGCATTCAAACGGCAAATTTCAAGCAAAACTCGGGTTTTCATTCAAAACCCGTCTTTTCAACATTTCTAGCTAAAACTAGCTAATCACAACAACAAATAACGTAAAAGCAAGTTAAAATGGAGCATTACCTGGTTCCATAGCAAAAACGGTTGAGAAATCGAAACTTGGTGTATTTTAGAGTAAGAAACCGTAAATGAGTATAATGGCACACTCACGACATTTCCGTGCTTTATATAGCACTCCCAGCCAAAGGGTGAAACCGCATAGCCTTATGCGGTTCAACACCCAGACCGCATAAGGTATTCAATCTTATTCACATACACAAAATTAAGAAAAACAGTTTTCTCTCTAAAAGTTTTCTAGCAAGAACTAAGGCATATCTTATTCAATCTTGGGTGCTACAATTAGGAGATATCATACTTTTGATATTCAATCTTAGGCCATTAAAGCAAGGAGTAAGGGTTGTTTTTCTAATCTCTTGTTTAATTATGCAATTTCTTTTATGACTATTAATCATATAGTATGAATTTCATTATAATCCTGGATGATTAAAGGGGATGTATACAAATATTTTCCCACACAGACAAACTCTAACGGGTAGCAAGGGTAAGTCGGGGTCGAATCCACAGGGAGATGGTTGCAATTGTAGGTTACTTATGGAGTGTTTCAAGTCTCGGTCGGTTCGTTTGTAGAGGGTTACTATAGCTAGAGTGAAATGTAAGGGTATAACTTATGGGAAAGAGGTCTAGGAAGTCAGGTTAGACAATGGGTAAGCTAGGTCAAAGATGATGATCGGGATGAGTAAGGAATCGCACATGCCAAGGGTATAGCTCGTCCTCTCGGTCTTAAGCTTCATCTAGGTCTCGAATGCGGGCTCTCGCAACTTACAATCGAGGGTCCTAATGTTTAGTCTCGCGCCTCTCCTAGAACTAGGCTTTCGTTCTTAAGTTCAAGGGTGCTAGATACTTGCTAAAACTTGGCCAAAGAATCACAATCAAGCAAAGACTAAACAAAGCAAGCACAAAACCTAACTCAAAATGATCATCAAACACAACCAAAACCAACACCCATGCTTCACCCTTCCTCTTAGAGTATAGAACTACTCACACATGACAAAAACGAATACTAAAGCAAGAACAATGGATGAAAACATGATCACAAACAATAGGAAATAAAATTGAAATCAAAAGAGAGAAGAGACAACAATACCAAATCAGAAAATTCAAAGGAGAGATGGATGAACAAGAGAAACAAAACCCAAATAGGATGATCAAACAACGTATTCAAGTCGGGAATTGAAATTACAAATTATGAAAAGTATGAACCCTAAGTTTCTGAGAGAATGAAGTTTAAAGTGTCCTAAAAATGTTGTAAAAAAGTTCAGATCAAAATAATGTACGAAACCCCTTTAAAATAGACGAAGTATTTAAGCACACGAGGAGTCGGGACCCATCCCAAGGGTCCAGGACCACCATCCCGTCCGGGACAGGGCCATCCCGACCGGGATCACCTGAAGGACAGCCGTCCAGTTGAGTTCAGCAACTTCCTTGTTTTTGGTCCTTCGTTTGGTTGATTTCTTTTCACTTGTTTGTCGTCCCAAGGCATAGGGACGAGGCCTAGGTCATCCCAAGGGGTAGGGACGAGGTTTATAATGATCATATGAGCTTCACACTCCATCCCAAGGTCCCGGGACAACTTCAAACATCAAAACATGGCTCGTATGCAACCGAAACGACACGAAACCAACTCGAAACATCACGAAACTTAACGAAACTTCCCGACCAGCATCCAATCCTCCAAATAAGCGCGTTTCCCTACAAAATAGACATAAAAATGCAGCAGAGCCGTACGGAGAGAAATAGGAGGCAAAATGCATATAAAAGCACGGGAATCACATAGAATCGCTAGTGAACCGGGGGCTAAAAATAAATATATAAATGACACATCAAACTCCCCCAAACCGAACCGTTGCTTGTCCTCAAGCAACCAAGCGTGACAGAAAACAGAGGACAAAGTGAGAATAAGAAGACTTCCCCAAACAATCACCAAACCACAAGTAGCTTAGCAAATGGCAATCGATCCCGAAGCAGCATTGGACGTAGGAAATAGCTAGCTAACTGATGAGAATTACAAGACGGCGCAGAATGAATAACATGACTTAGACTTAGGCTCTCTAGCAATCAAATCACGGACCTCTCGCGGTTTCCACTCTAGCACAAATGATGAACAAGGTGATATATGTGATGACACTCACCTACTCGACTTGTGGAAGCACGCCCGCAATCTAATGTGGACCAAATCTCGCATTCCCGTACACAAATAATGTCACAAAAATGAAACAGACATGACGGCTTACATAGGAAATGAGGTGTGTAAAGGCCAAAGAGAGGGTAAGGGCAAGAAGGTGGACATATAGATTATGGAATCGTGGACCAAATCTCGCATTCTCGCATATGAGGCTTTAGATGATTGCATTCTATTCACCTTGTTCTTACATTATACTTTATCCTCTCATATATGCAATCTAATGTGGACCAAATCTCGCATTCTTGCATATGAGGCTTTAGATGATTGCATTCTATTCACCTTGTTCTTACATTATACTTTATCCTCTCATATATGATCCTTACCCCTTACCCACATGAGTTTGCTAGCTACATTGCCATATAGCCTACCCTAGCCTAGTTAGTTACCGCTTTTGCTTACTCTCGTGCTTGTCCTTGAGTTGTGATCATTGCTACGACTTGCTGATGTCGTTTGCTTCGAGAGTTTTGGTGAATATGAGTTGGGATTGCTGTTTCCCTGACCTTTTATGAGGTATTTCCGCAACTTGTGAGTGTGCTCTTTTGCTCAAGAAAAAAAAGAAACAAAAATCTGAAAAACAAACACAACACAAAATACAAAAGAAAAGGAAAAATGTGTGCACAAAAATGAGAAAGTTGTTGTTGTTGTTACATAAGTGAGCACTTGTATTAGATTGTTTTGTTGCGATGATGTGTAGAGGAGACCGATTTGCTGTTTTCGGTTCGTTTATCATGAGAGTTGGGTTCCGTTTTTGTTGGACGAGCACTTGAGTAGTACTAGTGGTTTCTAGTGGCTTAGCTCCACGATTCCATAATCTATTTGTCCACCTTTATGCCCTTACCCTATCTTTGGCCTTTACACTCCTCATTTCCTATGTAAGCCCTCATGTTTGGTTCGTTTTTGTGACATTATTTGTGTACGGGAATGCGAGATTTGGTCCACATTCGATTGCGGGCGTGCTTCCACTAGTCGAGTAGGTGGGTGTCATCACATATATCACCTTGTTCATCATTTGTGCTAGAGTGGAAACCGCGACAGGTTCGTGATTTGATTGCTATAGAGCCTAAGTCTAAGCCATGCTATTCATTATACGCCGTCTTGTAATTCTCATCCGTTAGCTAGCTATTTCCATACGTCCCATGCTGCTTCGGGATTGATTGCCATTTGCTTAAGCTACTTGCGGTTTGGTGATTGTTCGGGAAAGTTTTCTTGCTCTCGCTTTGTCCTCTGTTTTCTATCATGCTTTGTTGCTTGAGGACAAGCAACGGTTCGGTTTGGGGGAGTTTGATGTCTCATATATTTACACATATTTAGCCCCTTGTTCACGAGCTTTTCTTTGCGTTTCCTGTGCTTTTGCTTGCATTTCGCTTCCTATTTCTCTCTGTTTTGGCTCTACTGCGTTTTTGTGTCTATTTTGTAGGTAAACGCGCTAATTTGGAGTATAGGATGCTGTTCGGGAGGTTTCGTGAAGTTTCATAAAGTTTCGTGATGTTTCGAGTTGGTCTCGTGCCGTTTCGGTTGCGCACGAGCCTCGTTTTAGTGTTTGAAGGTGTCCCGGGACCTTAAGACGGAGTGTGAAGCTCATACACTCAATTTTGATCTCGTCCCTACCCCTTGGGATGACCTAGGCCTTGTCCCTACACCTTGGGACGACATAGATGCAAGAATAAGCTAAGTACAAGAAGTGCCAAAAAGAGCAAAAGAGCTGAAAGCCACGGGATGAGCATCCCGTAGCCCAGGGACGGGGCTCGACTCTTCGTGTACTTAAAATACATCGTCTATTTGAAGTAGTTAGAAGCCTATTTTCGAGCCATACTTTTTACAGCATTTTCTTAACATCAAAAAGTACTTTCTCAAGAAAACTTAGGGTTCATACTTTTCATCTTTTGTAATTTCAATTCCCGACTCGGTTTATGCTACTTTGATCGTCTATTTGGTTTTGTTGCTTGAATTCTTCTATTTCTCTTTGGATATTTCTGATTGGTATTGTATTCTACTTCTCCCTTTTCATTATCATTTCAATATATATTGCTCTTGATCATCTTTTGTAATTTCAATTCGCTATGTGTGAGTAGTTCTTTATCTAGGGGGAAAGGGTGATCATGGGTGAGTAGTCTAGGATGATTTTGGTGATGTTTTGATAAGGGTTTCGCTTGTGTCTCTGGTCGTCTTGTTTTGATTGTGTTTGTTGATCCTTTGGCCAAGGATTAGTGAGCGTTTTCCACCCTTAAACTTAAGACCGAAAGCCTAGTTTAAGGTAGGGCACAAGACTAACCATTAGGACCCTCGGTAGTAAGTAGCGAGAGCCCGTTACTGAGACCTAGAGGACGAGCTTATTCCTAATTAGCACATGTGATTCCCGATTCTTTTCTGTCACCATCCTTAGTCCTAGCTTTGCCTGTGCTATCCCCGACTCCCTAGACCTTTCTCTTATCGTTTTAACCCCTTATCTTTCGCTATAGCTTTAGTAAACCAAACCCTTACTCGAACCGAGATTAGAATCACTCAAAGTAACCAACATTGCGACCGTCTGTAACAACCCGGATTTTCCAACAAAATAAAATAAAGAAATAAAAAGGATTTATAAAATAAAAGAAAATAAAAGCGAGCCACGGTGGCGGAAACACCGTGGAATCCGGATCATTACTCACTAACCAACTAAACAACGATAAAAAGATAGGCCTTGAGGCCTAGACGCGGGGAGTAAATACCCCTTACAAATCCAGCTCCAAAAATGAAAGTAAAATAATAATAATAAAACTAAACATCCTAACAAGTCTAGTCAAAAATCACTTCAAGGCTAGCTATAGGTCATCCTCACGGCATCCTCACTTGACAAACCCGATCCCGCGCTAACCTGCCACAAAGAATGTAACAGCCACAATCAGTGGGGAGTAACTAGGTGCTCCCCAGTCATATTTCAATGTAACCAAAATAGACAACAATACAACAAACAACCCAAAGGTATAGTAACCATAATGCAACCTCAAGCCAACTCATTAGCTACCAAACTCAACCAATCACACCCAACAACCTCAGTAAACATGTATAACCAATACAACTCGACAATAACTAGTCCATCGACATACAAGCTCAAATCACAACATCAAGATGACAGACAACAATCACCAACCTGCAAGGTAAGCACGGAGCACTGGGTGAAGCAACAAGAATCACCCCGGATGAAGCAACAAGAATCATCCAAACCCTATGGCGAACAAAGAACAAGAAGTTCTCAAACTCATTAGTCTAAATTTGGCCAAATTCCACCGAGCAACAAGAACGGTGACGACATTATATAAACCATAGTCTCTAACCAACATGGTTGAGAACCCATAGTCGCTCTAACTAAGCAACATGAATAGCCGAGGGATCATGGGCGTATCCGCCCACAAAGACGTCGTAGCTCCTCACGTACGTGCCAGAACAGTACCCGTACGCACACTCAACTCAAGCAATCAAACAAGTCAATTCAATAACCTGAATCAACTCACAATCAACAATAAACCAATCATCCTTTACTCAAAATCATCACAATGTCCAAAGATATACACAACTACAACATAATTGACCCCTTTTGTAAGCAATCTCAACACTAACCATAATCAACATGTTAAATACGGAGTAATAACCATAAGAACTCAAGAGTAGCCATAATAAACCATTATAATTCCCAAAGTTATCATCTTTCATCAACTTAATAACAATATAACCCAAATTCAAAGTAAACAAACATCCCAAATCGCATTATTAGACATAAGAGTGTGAGACCAACTCAAACAAGACCAAAGACCGCAACTTTACATCTCAAACATCCCAAAGGTAACACCTTTTCATTCATATCAACAATCAAAACATCCTCAATCAATTATATGGTCTCACACAAGTCAAAATATCACTAAGGCTACACCTAGTTACCTTTTCAAGATCAACTCCTTGCTATTCTTCCTCCTCTTCTACCAATATAGTGTCTCCTTCTTCAAGGTCTCCTTCTCCTTTGATGATCCAAGCCAAAACATACAAATAATGAATACACAACATGATAACACATAGGATAATATAAAACCAGAAAATAAAAGAGATAAAAGGAGATCATACACTAAGGGAAAGGCTAGGAAAGAGCTAGAGCACAAGAGATGAAAGCTTGGATGAAAACAATGGAGTTTTTAGGAGTTTTGAGAGAGATTTGTGAGAGGATTAAGGGGGATGAATGGGGATGAGATTAGGGAGAGGTTAGGAAGAGAGAAATCAGATTATAATGTTGCTATGATTAGGAGTTAATAGGATATTATAGTGCCTTGATCAAAAAGCTATCCAAAAACCCTAAACCCAACCCGAGCAATGGGGGTTTCGGCTCGGTCCAGGGCGAACCGGTCCACACTGGCTTCTGAAAATTTGGCAGTTGCAACGGCGTCGAAAAAATACGCAGTTTAGCCTTTTGAATCACCTGAATCGGAGTTCGTATGAGGAAATTACACCGTTTTTAAGCTAATTACTCCGTATATATTTAAGTTCCGACTACAGAGTAGCTTATCCACGCGACAAGAGAACTGATCTTCTCGAGCTAAAAGAAATGAGAAAATCAAGAGAAATGAATTACGAATATGATTGAGACGAATAATTAATATTAGGAAAAGTCGGGGTGTTACAATCTCACCACCTAAAAAGAAGTTTCGTCCTCGAAACTTGAGAACGAAAGAATACCCCCAAAGGATTAAGAAAACTACCTACTCCTATGGTCCTCAAGACAAGAATCGCTAACTCTACTCACCTTGATAACAAGGGCATAGACACGCTTAACGACGCTTAAGATAACCCGACATCACATATCACCCGAATGATGCTCAACTCACTCATATAACCCTTTAATACTATTGGTGCATCTTATGCTCGACAATCCTCAAATTAGGCATATTAGCCTCACAAGACCATATCGTTCAACCAAGCATCTTACTCACCAAGTCTAACCAAAACCTCGGACGAGTTTTAACCCAAAAGGCACCATTACCCATGTTACCAAGATAACTAACGCGTAAGGTAATCCCCAAATCAATGCTAATGACAAACCTCATAACCTTAATCATAACGTGATCTAAACTCAAGTCAATATCGCTCCCCATATAGTTCCACATTTTCCACAATGAAATAACCATAAATATGTCATACCATACCATCTCATTCTCAAGTGACACGTATACTAACACGTAGCAATCAAAATGTATCGTTAAAAGCTTACTACTCTCTCCACCCATTATTACCATACCCAAGTCTATCCACACCTTTCTCGAATGTCACTTCCTTACTGACCTCAAATTCTCTCCTCCCATCAATGAGTTTCCTTGTACTTAACACATACACAAAACCACAAAGATGCACACTGGTCATTCCTACATTATCCTTTAAAGTACAAATCCCAAAGTTTTATCGTGCTCACTATAACCTTTAAGTTTTCCTCAAAGCCGATTATTGCTCACCACAATATCACTTCCCAATTCTCACTAACTCAAGATTGTCACAACTCGTCTAGCAACATAACTAAGTCCTAAAAATACTCCCTATGCAGATACTATAATCTCCATAACGTTCACTCACCATAATTTAAATCATCAATCTCAAAGACTAAGAATCCTCAAAAGTTACAACGACCAACCATGTGCATTAGTTAGTAAACCACTCATACTATCAACTACTTATTAACCAAACTCTATCATCTATGACTCAAATAACAATGACATTTAAGGATCAGATCTCGAGCTAGATAAGGGTGAAGCACCTTACGGCTAGATGCCAAGGAGTACGATTATAGAAATTAATCAAGGATAAGATTGATGTTAATACATCAAGAGCTTTTACAAAATTGAGAACGTGAATAGCTACGGAAAGGAATGGAAAATAATAGAAGATCAACGTCTTAAAAGTCGGCTCAAAGGCAATAGAACTGAAGTAGCCACTAGAGGGAAACCTAAGGAATAGAATGACGTAAGACCCAAATGACAAGACTAAAAGGTGATCAATAAGGTCATGATATAAAAATGATGAGTTATGACGAATAAGAAAGAAAAGGAGGAATGAAACGAATTAAGTAAAAATATGACATAATAAATCCTTTGCAAGAAACTGCTCAACAACCACCAATTTTTCAAAAGAAATTTTTAATATGAAATGATGAGAGAAAATGGAAATATTCTTTAAGAGTTCACAAATGAAGGCATAAGACTCGTTTCCAACAAAGAACTCAAATTAGTTTCGTTATGGAGAGACGAAAAGGTAATTCCCAATAAGTTTGACAGATATAGAGTATGATCAGAAGTAACAATTTCAAAGAGAAGTCTTAAAGTCGAGTTTCCAAAATGACAGCAATTTTAGAAAAATGAAGCTACTAAAATACCAAGTAGAATAAATAATGTTTAAATAAACCAAATGCTCAAATTAGAAAATTTAATAAAAGAATATTTAGGATAACAAAGAGGTTTTGATCAAAAGTGGATGCAATCGATAAGTGTCAATCATTTCAAATTTGATTGAGTAAAAAGCCATCAAAATGTATTGACGCGTTTAAAAATGAATGGAGAGTAAAACAAAACGGATTAAAATTTTCCTCAACATAGTTACGAAATAAGAAATTTCAAGAAGGATAAACAAACCATTATAGCACCAATATACAAAAATAGTTTCGTTAATAGGACTGACTGAAAACATTTTTGAAATAAAATAGTTTAGAAATTATTTCAGCACGATCTATTGAAAAAGATGAGGATGAACATAATAAGAAGTTTTATTGGGGAAAAAGAAACTCAAATCAGAATCACGAGCTGATAGTTTTAAAACAACTGTATAATAATATCAAGATTTAGAAGGATATACTAAGGACAAGTGTAGCTAGCAAGCTGAAAGACGTCCCTACGAATACGGTAGGTGACTTAGATTAGGAGCTTCCGCTGCGTGCTCTGATAGTAGGACCATACATTCGCAATTCGGCTTTAAGTTTCTTGCTCCAGCTGATCAATAATACGAGTGAAAGACTTTAAGAGTTAAATTTCCAGATATTTCGAAAGGTCAAATGAAAGAGAGAGATTTAAAGTAGAATACTCAAATGATTAAAGTTGAAGAAACGAATAAATCGAAAAGTTAAAACAAGGGATCGACAAGGCGTAAATAGACTAATTTTTTTTGATAAAACAGAACTCTCAAATGAATAAATTCGTATAAACCAATAAATTAAAAAAAAGAAATTAAGACAATAAATCATCAAGAGATAGATAAATTAAAATTCTCAAAGGAATTGAGCTGTCAAACAAATATTGTTAAAAGCAAGCGTCATTAATAATAAAGGGAAATGCAAAAATACATTTGATAGGAAAAATAGGAGTATTAACATTCAATAAGAAAATAGAAGTATAGGGTATTTAATCTTAAAAGATGAGTTTTGAGGAATCAAAGATGTCAGATAATAGCTAAGAATGTAATTATTAGAATAAAACATGTTGCAGTAAAGGAATAGGTTCAAAGAGAATGATTAAATCGAATGAAAAACCTTAGCCAGTTATTTTGGAGATGAACAAGGAATATTTAAAGACATATCGAGTCAGTACACGGTCTCCCATGTCACCATTATAATTGTACCTGCATCCAAAGAAAACGTGTGGTCTAATGGTGGAGAACCTAAGTCCACCATTTCGACAACTACTCATACATATGCACAAATAACGTAGACCCCCTAATGTGTCTACCCCAACACTCTCACTTGGTGTTCTAAGTCAAATCCTACTCACTCGACTAAGAGAGTTGGGAGCGTATTCGCCTCGATACCAATCAGAATAACCCTGATTTTCCAACAAAATAAAATAAAGAAATAAAAAGGATTTATAAAATAAAAGAAAATAAAGCGAGCCACGGTGGCGGAAACACCGTGGAATCCGGATCATTACTCACTAACCAACTAAACAACGATAAAAAGATAGGCCTTGAGGCCTAGACGCGAGAGTAAATACCCTTACAAATCCACAAAAATGAAAGTAAAATAATAATAATAAAACTAAGCATCCTAAGAAGTCTACTCAAAATTCACTTCAAGGCTACCTATAGGTCATCCACACGGCATCCACACTTGACAAACCGGATCCCGCGCTAACTCGCCACAAAGAATGTAATAAATGACAATCGGTGGGAGTAACTAGGTGCTCCCACCATATTTCAATGTAACCAAAATAGACAACAATACAACAAACAACCCAAAGGTATAGTAACCATAATGCAACCTCAAGCCAACTCATTAGCTACCAAACTCAACCAATCACACCCAACAACCTCAGTAAACATGTATAACCAATACAACTCGACAATAACTTGTCCACCGACATACAAGCTCAAATCACAACAACAAGATGATGCATAACAATCAACAACCTCGCAAGGTAAGCACGAGAACCTTTGGGTGAAGCAACAAGAATCACCTGATGAAGCAACAAGAATCATCCAAACCCTATGGCGAACAAAGAACAAGAAGTTCCTCAAACTCATTAGTCTAAATTTGGCCAAATTCCACCGAGCAACAAGAACGGTGGCGACATTATATAAACCATAGTCTCTAACCAACATGGTTGAGAACCCATAGTCGCTCTAACTAAGCAACAAGAATAGCCGAGGGGATCATGGGCGGTATCCGCCCACAAAGACGTCGTAGCTCCTCACGTGCGTGCGAGCGATGCACGTCGCGCACACTCAACTCAAGCAATCAAACAAGTCAATTCAATAACCTGAATCAACTCACAATCAACAATAAACCAATCATCCTTTACTCAAAATCATCACAATGTCCAAAGATATACACAACTACAACATAATTGACCCCTTTTGTAAGCAATCTCAACACTAACCATAATCAACATGTTAAATACGAGTAATAACCATAAGAACTCAAGAGTAGCCATAATAAACCATTATAATTCCCAAAGTTATCATCTTTCATCAACTTAATAACAATATAACCCAAATTCAAAGTAAACAAACATCCCAAATCGCATTATTAGACATAAGAGTGTGAGACCAACTCAAACAAGACCAAAGACCGCAACTTTACATCTCAAACATCCCAAAGGTAACACCTTTTCATTCATATCAACAATCAAAACATCCTCAATCAATTATATGGTCTCACACAAGTCAAAATATCACTAAGGCTACACCTAGTTACCTTTTCAAGATCAACTCCTTGCTATTCTTCCTCCTCTTCTACCAATATAGTGTCTCCTTCTTCAAGGTCTCCTTCTCCTTTGATGATCCAAGCCAAAACATACAAATAATGAATACACAACATGATAACACATAGGATAATATAAAACCAGAAAATAAAAGAGATAAAAGGAGATCATACACTAAGGGAAAGGCTAGGAAAGAGCTAGAGCACAAGAGATGAAAGCTTGGATGAAAACAATGGAGTTTTTAGGAGTTTTGAGAGAGATTTGTGAGAGGATTAAGGGGGATGAATGGGGATGAGATTAGGGAGAGGTTAGGAAGAGAGAAATCAGATTATAATGTTGCTATGATTAGGAGTTAATAGGATATTATAGTGCCTTGATCAAAAAGCTATCCAAAAACCCTAAACCCAACCCGAGCAATGGGGGTTTCGGCTCGGTCCAGGGTGAACCGGTCCAAACTGGCTTCTGAAAATTTGGCAGTTGCAACGGCGTCGAAAAAATACGCAGTTTAGCCTTTTGAATCACCTGAATCGGAGTTCGTATGAGGAAATTACACCGTTTTTAAGCTAATTACTCCGTATATATTTAAGTTCCGACTACAGAGTAGCTTATCCACGCGACAAGAGAACTGATCTTCTCGAGCTAAAAGAAATGAGAAAATCAAGAGAAATGAATTACGAATATGATTGAGACGAATAATTAATATTAGGAAAAGTCGGGGTGTTACACCGTCTCCCTGTGGATACGATCCCGACTTACCCTAGCTACCCTAGCGTTGAGTTTGGTTTTACTTTTGATTTGGTGACGCGACTAAGCCTATCAGTCCCCAATGTGTCTTAAAGCACATCAACACGGGAACCTCAAAATAAGGGAGAAAAACGAAAAAAAGTCTTAAAAGAAAGTGTACATACAAGATATTTACAAAAGGAAATGCCCCCCCAAAACCGGCTTCAAACTAGGGGGCTCAGCAACAGGTACTAGAAATACCACAATCCGTGGGTCGCGTCGTAAACGAACCCACTTCCATCATCCTCTTCATCGTCTTCATCATCGTCATCTACTCGGCTCAAATCAACATTATCAACAACTTGACCGTCTTCCATTTGTTGGCTTGCAGCAAAGCCAACCTTATCTCCACTCAACACATTCTTGATCACATCCTTACCCACCTCCGTCCTCCCTAAAGCACTTGCACTTGTACGTAGCGTCTTTTAGCCCAAATATCGAAATTACGCATTTGTTTTCAAATTAGTAGAGACCACTTTTACGTAGGCTTTTTTATTACAGTTTTTAAAATACATTTTGTCAAGACTTTCGAAAAGTAACCTCAGTCCGAATCCTCTCTGGTTTCACAATAACCTCAGAAGGATAGGTATCGACGCACCTTGAAATCTGAGACCCCCGTGTCTTATGATTTTAAGACGCGCTAAATAGGTTCCAAATTCCTTTAATATTTGGTGGCGACTCCGAAAATACATTTTCAAAAGGATTTTTCTACATTTCTTTTTGTCACAAATTCATGCAATGACACCTCCCCGTTTACACTACGAGAGAGGCCCGAGACCCTCGAATTTTTGGAGCGCGCTTTTACCACGTGCCGCTCCGCATTTTACGCGCGCAATTTTTCCCGTGACGCGCATTCCGCCCCGACGCCTCCACGCGAGACGAGGGCGGGCGCGCACGGGGCGTCGAGAGGTCACACGATTCTCGATACTTTCAGTTGGCGACTCCGCTGGGGAGAGCATGATTTTTATTATTTTTGAGAACTAGCTTTTCTTTTATTTTAAAAACATAAAGAAGTGAAACTTGAAACTTTGAAAACATTTTCGCTTTCGATATTTGGGCAAAGATACGTTGAGTCGAATCCTCCTGATTCATAATCACACCCTTCGAGGGACGGCCCCTAGTAACGCTTGCTTCATAAGCGAGATTAGTCTGGACACGTCGATCTCTCACCCCTCCACGATTACAAGTATGACATCCGTACAAACGATCGTAACCAGTCAAACTCGGACGCTCTAGGACCCGTAATGAATTCACACTTAAACGTGTGCAATCTTGCGAATAACCCTACCCAAACGTTGCGAGAATGACCGGAGGGAACCTTACCCTATTGTAGATACCGGGATTAACATGGAACCACTCGACGTCTTGCTAAGGGCGTAAAGTTAAAAACATTAAGTACAAAAAACCTTTAAAAACTGTTTTGGAGCCGCCACTAAATTATGAGGGAAATTTAGAACCCGCCTCCGTGTCCTCATGCTCAAAGACACGTCTTAGAATTCAAGGCATGTCGACACCTATCCGTCTAAGGTTATTGTGAAACCAGATTCGGATTCGGGTGAGGGTACTTTTCTAAAGTATAGTACAAAATAATGTTTTTATGAAAGATCTTTTGGAAAAGCCTATCAAAAGATAGCCTCTACTAGACTTGAGAACAATGCAAATAATCATACATGAGCCTAAGTAATTCGCTACGTACAAGTGCGATATAAATGTAAAAAGAATGCAAAAAGAGATTGTTTAAAACCCTCAGTTAAGCATGCTTAACTTGTTAACGAAAACAGTTCAGTTAGTGACGAATTCATTTTAAGTGATTTAGATGCAAGGTGAGGATTTGCTAAATGCATGCAATAAAATAAACGTTTAATTGTCCATTGATTTATTTTAAAGAGGTCAGTTGTTTATGCGACTTTGGAAAGGTGTTACGAATAGGGTGTGTATTCGAGGTGCATGGCCGCCTTATGAAAAGCAGACTTGCGTACCAAAGTCGAGGTGAGCCTAATGTAGGCCCTTGCTAGTCAAAGAAGTAAACAAAACCTTAATCCATGTTAGGATTAAGACCTACCTGTCTCGAGTCAGGAAACCGGCAGCGCTTCGCTTCAAAGGGAAGAATTCAACACTAGGAAAATGAAGAATTCTAAGGATGTTTATGCGTGAGGCTTTTGTGTGTGTATGTGTGAGTGTGCTAAAACCTAGGAAGAAAGGTTGAGAGGAGAGGTGTTTATCTTGTGTCGAAAACTTCTATTGAATGGTCGAGCAAAGGGTTGTATTTATAGTAGAATAGCCGAGGAGATTTAGGAAACCCTAGAGGATAAAACCGCCTGCACAAATCGCAAGGACCAATGCGAATGCCAGGGCAAATCGCATGGCCTCATGCGATCGCCCCAAGGAGCCGTAAGCCCCCTTGCGGCTTGTACGTCGGGCAAAACCTCTAGATTTCGTATTTCCTTAATCCGATTTACAATATCTCGGTAATATTCTTTGCTATCTCTTTGGTTGTGCTCCAAGTAGACCTTGTATGATCTTCTAGGGTTTAGGTGGGTGAGTTCTTGGGCCTAGGGAAGCGGGCCAAGGATGGGTTTGGGCTCGGTTTTGGGCCTGAGCCCTGAAAATGTAAAAGGGGTGTATTTTGTAGCATTTTGTGAAATAGGGTAATCCGTGAGACTATCCTAGGTGTTTCCCAATCCCAAAAGATGGTTTTAGTGACTGGGCCTAAATTGAGGGATTTAGGAGGATCGAATTGAACCTTGTTAATGTAAAAGGATCAATTAGAATAAAGTGTTTAAAAGGGTTGCGCGCATGCGGATTAGGACCTGAACCTGAGACAAGCTTGACTCTAGACCTAAGGACACTAGGAGTGATGACCCATAAAGAAACCTCATTTGCATTTAAAAACATTTAACATGAATTCGTCACAGTTAGAACCATTTACGTCAACGTAAAAGCATGCAATAATGTCCATTGTTACGTCACTGGGTTTTTGGCGGGAGGTACGGATGTGGGTATCCACAAAGCCCCCAGTTTAACTGAGCTTAGGACTAAAGCGAAAGTCAAACTACACGACAGCATCCGGACCGTTACAGTCTCGATACTATCTGCGGCGCGGAGTATGTGTCCATGGGTGAGACGAGGACTCCGAACCGGGCTTATCCGGGGAGGGACGGAACTGTTTTGGGACATGACGGTCCTTGCATACTTGTAAGAGCATGCCTGCCTGCCAAATGCCTTTGCGTGCTATTGCTGTTGCTTGGTCTCGTGAAAGAGCGCAGATGCTTGGTCTCGTAAAAGAGCGCAGATGCTTGGTCTCGTAAAAGAGCGCAGATGCTTGTGCTTCGTGCTAGCGCTTATGCTGGTGCTTGTTCCCGTAAAGAGTGCTGATGTCCGCCGGGAATTATCGTCCGAGGAAAAGTGTTCATGCTTAGTGCTTATGTGTAAACGCAAAGGTTGTGATTATGCTTTAAACTCTTTTAAAGAGTGTGTTTGGCGGACTTTATGTGACGCCTTAACCGAAAAGCTTGCTGTTCCGAAGAAAAATACTTAGGCTTGGAAATGAATCGAGCCCAAGGTTGAGAGAAAACATGGAATAAAACATGCCTTGGAAATTGCCTTGTCGACTAGTGATTCTTTCCAGGGAACCTCTTATCAACTGGCAACTTCAAGCTTGAACTCATTCGCACATGTCGCGGTTTCAAATCCGAAAAAATTCGAATCTGCGATTTGCTCTTCTAAAGATCTTCAGACTTCGCTTGCTTCGGCCATGAAATGTGGTATCATTACGATTCCTTTGGGTTCACTTGATACTCATCTCTCGGACTTGGGATGTTTGCTGCTCGATCTCATGTTTGGGTGTTTGAATGTTTGTATCTATGTTCGGGTGTCTGATCTTTGGACTTATGTTTGGGTGTCTGATGCTATGTGCACACGTGAAAGTATTATGCTTTTAGTGCGCATGCTTGTGTTCGTAGTGGTTCTGGAGGTGTCGCTAAACCGTAGATGCTCGCAGATGGCGTGATTTGTTCTTCGTTAGGCGTCATTTCGCGAAATTACCCTATTTTTCGTTGACGGAAGCTTGAGGGGTGTATGGTGTGAGCCCCTAGTTTGACCGAGTTAGAGTGTATAACGATGGTCAAACTTGATGACAAGGTTGCTCGATTGAAAGTGTTTTTGAGTTACCCCCTCGAGTTTGACTAAGTTTTGTATGAAAATTGAGTCAAAATGAGGAGCATGTGTTTGGTATCAAATGTGTTTGGGAGAAAGTGTTTTGGATTACCCCCTCGAGTTTGACGAAGTTTTGTATGAAAACTGAGTCAAAGTGTGGAGTACGGTGTTTGGTTTGGGATTAAGGCAAAGTGGTGTTGGCCTTTGGTATTGGCTTTCGTTGACGAGGCTTTAGTGTAAAGCTAAATCAAAGTCTTGTTTGTAATTAGGACTATGCTTTGGTGTAAAAGTAAAGTAGGATTGCGGCTATGCTTTTAATTTTGCTCTCTTAGTTTGGTTAAGTTTTGGTGTAAAAATTAAGTCAAACTGGAAATGTTACTTCTGTCCTTGAATGAAATAATGTTTTGGTGTGGGGTGTTGATCGTGCCTTTTGCAAAGCTGCCTACGTATCCACGGTGTGTGGAATCAGACCAGCGTAGTTCGGTAGTGCAAGTTTAAGAGCATGCCGGCCCGGGGGGTGTTTGAGCTAAGTCCAATTGTGAATTTGACTCGCTTTTGCTTATGGGGTGTTATTGTTATGAGGCTTGTTGCGTTTTAGGGATACCTTCGAGGTAGGGCATACTATCGAGGTAGGCTTGTAAAATTTTGGGACGTCCGTGAAGGATATCTATTTTGTTGTACTTCGTACAGGAGTGTAATCTTAAAGTGGAGTGTCAGCCCCCAGTCTTCGTTGTAAGTGTGAAGTGTATATCGCACTCATGGTGCATGAGTTGACCATGACGCTTGTGTGGCTTCCTAGTCTAAGGAGGTGAATGTGTGTCTTCCTAGTCTAAGGAGGTGAATGTGTTATCTGTAGATATTGGGAATATCGTAGGTAAGCCCCCAGTCTTGAGGCTTGGCGCTTCGGGATGGGTTATTTCCACCGGAAATGGTTGTTGTTGTGAAGGCTTGGGTACAATGTATCTAGTACCGTTAGGTATGGTGTATCAATGTCTTTGGATAGGTTGTGTCTTGAACTGTTGATCCGGTTTCATAGAGCGTGGTGTATCCAATGTTGTTGGATAAACTGTATCCAATGCCGTTGGATAGAGTGTGTCTTGTGCCGTGCTTGATGTCTTCTTCGTCTCTTACTTGTACCTGCATAGTTAGTACTCAAAGAAAGAAAGTTTTTGAAAATGCTCTCGCGTTTTTGGAAATGCCTTTTGTTCGAACGAAGTTTTTGAAAATGTCGTTTTCGTAAAGGAGATTTTGAAAATGCTGTTTTTGCAAAAGAAGAATTTGAAAATGCTTTTTTTTCAAAAGGAGATCTTGAAAATGCTATTTTCGAAAAGTGTTTAAAGACGTGTTTTTGTTTGAAAAGTATTAACTCGGGCGTTGAGCTAATTTTTAGAAAGTGCTTCCTAACGTGTATTGACTCGGGTGTTGAACGAGTTTTTTTTCAAAGTGCGTTAACTCAAGTACTGAGTTAATTTTTGAAAGGTGCTCTATGAAATGTGGACGAAATCTTTCAAAGACAACGATGAAACGTGTTAAGAAAACGAGTGTTTGAAGTGTTTCAAAGACGAAGGTGAATCGTATGCGTGACTCGAGACTCGACAATGATAGGGATGTACGTGACTATGACACGTGCATCGGTAAGGCTCCCGGCTTGGTGACGCATGGTTGCTTCAGTGGCCCGTCGTTGTTCCTGCAAAACGAACAAGGTTAGAAAAAATCAGAGTCCTACTCCTAGGTCTAGGACAACTTTGTCTCGACGTAGTCATTTTAACGTCTCGATAAGAAAACGGTTTGCCTTTGATTTTTGTGGATTTTTGTGGATTTTTGTGAGGATGTCCTTGACTTTGGAAGCTTTAGACATAGGGATGTTTTGTGTAAAAGGGTTGGTTGAGCTCGAGTGAGCGGCCTACGTATCCGTGGGTACGGAATCAAACCATAGCGTAGTTCCAAAGGTGTGTTTGTGAAATGTGTTTGTTTATATGAAAAAAGTGTTTATGTGGAAAGGGTGCGTGTTTAAGGACCCGCCGGTCCAAGGGGTGTTTTTTTTTCTGCGGAAAGGTGCGTGTTTAAGGACCCGCCGGTCCAAAAGGGTGTTTATGTGATTGACTTTGATACATTGCATCCTAGAGGTAGGTTCTCCTTAGTTGATCTTGGCCGCTTGTTTGTCACGTCAAAGTCCAATTTGATGGAGAGGGGTTTTATTCCCCAACCTCGATAATTGGATGAACCATCGAAGTATGTCGCTTCTTCATTGATGTTGTAAATTCCGTCGTCGGGAAATGATGTAGTGTCGATAGTGGGCTCCTCATCGATAGCGTGGTCCCTTGGTGTCAAATTCAGCTTAGAGCAATGTCCGTCGCGCCATATGTCCTTTTGGCACGGGTTCCTTGAAGAGGTATTAGACTGGGTCCATTTTTGAGTAGACCTTTGTTCACTTAGCCACTTGACTTTCGGGTTTCCTTTTTGTTGTTTTTGTCCCTTTCTTAAAGACTTTGAGACTTGTTTCTTTTTTGATTTCTTGGAAACTTTGCGACTTGCTTCTTTCTTGATTTCTTGGAAACTTTGAGATTTGTTTCCTTTTGACTTTGCTCTTTTTGCCGTTGTTTTCACTTTTGATTGTATTCCCCTTGAGAATTCGTCGTGCCCTTTGTGGTCTGGGCTCGAGCTTCGACTTTGCTAAACCTTGCGGTGGGATGGTTGCATGTGATCATCTGTCTATCACGCCGGACTCCTCTGACAAGTTCGTTTGCTTATTAGGCACGCGATCGAGTACACGGAGGGCGATCCAGGAATACTCATACTTTTGGTCGCGATCAAATTCATGACCACTGTGGAGCTCCACATTAATGGATCCTCCTCCAAAAGCAGCGGAGTAGTAGACCACAAGCATACTACGGAACCTTAAGTGTCTAGTCGCCGAAAGACCTACTTGTTTTGTCTTGTACTTGATGTTGACTTGGACCTTCGTACCCGGCCTGGACCTCCTTTGGATAGCTTACTCCTAGGATGCAATGTATGTCGGTGCAAAATGTTTTTTTGTATAAAAAATGTGAGTAAAATGGGTAAAAGGAAACTGGGTTATAGGCAAACTTATTCCCTTAGTGATTTGTTAAAATGTCGTACGTCGAAGACTCAATTATCCTAGACTGACGGAGTGGACTCGATGCTTAAAAACTCAAATCGTATTTAAAAGACTCGAATTGCTTGAGGAGATCCGCCAGATAGTCGATAGTGCTTGAGTGGGCGCCTAGTTGGTTGCTTCGTGATGTATGTGTCGTGGGTACACGTCGATGCCCTTGGTGTCGAGACTCGATTAACGCATACTTTGATTCGATTTCATCTTTGAAATGGTTTTGTTTAATTTTGTTTGTTGTTCTTTGTTCATTTGTTTGTTTTTAGCTTGAGACGAGACATAAGCAAACTTATTCGTATTATTCATTGAAGAAGAAAAATTGTTTGCCAAATTAGGAGACGAGCTGGAGCTAGCCTCCGCAAATAAAAGTCTAAGCTAAAACTAGAAGGTGGTCGACAGGTGACCCGGCACCTAAAGGATTAGATCCTAAGAGGATTTCTTCTTCTTTGCATTCGCCAACGCCTCCGTTCCCGCCATCTTCCTCTTAGGTTGTGACGGCTTGCGTCTTACAGGTGCATCTCCATTTGTCAGTTTATTCTCAATGTATGCGTTAGGGGTTGAGTTGTTTTCGGGCATGACAAAGTCTGAGTGATCTACGGGAGGAAGTGATCCTGTGAAGATCGTGTGGTTGTATGGAGGGTAACCTTTGTTGGATGGTTTGGGTTTAATCTTTTCGTCACCTTGGATCGTGGCTTGGTTGGACATGGGCCATTCGTCCCTTTTATCGTTGAACGAAGCGCCAATGATTTGATTGTCGCTTAGTTTGATATTGTTGAAGCAGTTCATAATGGGAGGTGATCCCACGAAGATTGTGTGGTTGACGGAAGGGTTGTCGTCGTTGGGCGACTTGGACGGTTGAGACGGCTTGTCGAGCTTTCCTTGGTCGACGAGATCTTGTATGGCGCGCTTCAGTTTGAAACAGTCTTCGGTGTCGTGGCCTTTGCCTCTGTGGTATGCACAGTAAACATTCAGGTTCCAAAGTTTTGGTTTTCTGTCTTTGGGTGGCTCGTTCGTAGGCCCGATTGGTTGTAGGTAGTTGTTTTCAACCAACCTATGGAATGCCTTAGTGTAAGGCATGAAACTCCTATTGGTTGCAAATGCGTCAAAGCTATCCACAGTGCAGTTTTCCTCACTCTTGGTCGCGCGAGGAGATTTTGGTGAGTTATCTTGGTAGGTGTCGCCGGTGTATCTGACCATGGCACTAGTCCTAAAGTCGTCCTCGATTTGAGCGCCGACCCTGATGAGTTGTTTGAAGTCTTGGATGTTGCTGTACCGCATGTATAACTGATACACGGGTCGCAGGTTATTTATGAACTTAGGCACAAGTTCGTCATCATGCGGACGATTTGGAATTTGTGCGCTTAGCTTTTTCCATCGAGAGAGATACTCGGTGAAGCCTTCGTCGTCTTGTTTGTTAAGGGTCTCGAGACTGTGGATCGAGCCATGTTCGTCGGTCTTGTCCTTGATACGTTGCTCCAAACGCTTTATCTCGGTCTTGTGGTGGTTCAGTAGGCGTTCGAGGTCGTCAGTCAGCTTGGTGACTTGTTCACGTAGTGCGTTAACATCATCATTGCCGGCCATTCTTCGGGTATAGGTTCGTTTCTTATGGGGTATAACAACTCGGTTTTTGGTGTGGCGGGTATCCAGTTGAAACCTACATTTGGATGGAGTGCATCAGCTCTATGATAGACCCAACTTGACACATTCACTTATATGTTCGTTTTTAGCTCATTTCGTTTGAAAAAAGACTCTTTTAAGTTTTGAAAAAGAAGGAAGTTTTCGAAATTAAGCTAGGAGTGTTTTTTTTAAGACAAGACTGCGTGCGCACAGCTTGTCCCGATGCTAAAAGGCTTTGTTTTGCATCCACTTAGCCCGAATGACGGGGTGTTGTCATGGGCTAAATATGGATGCGTAAAAAGGAATCGACTCGGGTTTAGCCAAGTCGAGGATGTTAAAAAGGATTTAAGCCGTGAAGGTTAAAGAATGAAATCCACGAGTTGGGGTAGGAAAGCCTCGACTCGGGTTGTGCTAGTTTTGTAAAAAGGGAAATTTGAAAAATGTTTATTTCAAAAAATTCGCGAGAGTTTTGTTTGTAAAAAGTTAGACGTTAGTTGTAAAATGTTAGATGTTAGTTGTTAGGTTCATTTATACCTTGAAAATTTTGAGTGAGTTTTCGAAGATATGCAATGCAAATGAATTTTGAAAAAGACTATATTGTATAGCCTCGCACTCGTACGTATGACTCTTGGTCGTTTGGTCAAGTCTAAATGCGCCTCAAGCTGGTTAGATGCGGCTTTGGCAGGTGCTTTTATCCCTTCGCCCACATAGTATAACGTGTAGGATACGAAGGAAGCCCTGGGGCGGTCAAAACAGTTCTTTACGGCAAGCCGTGGAGGGGTGAGAGGAAGGTTAGTCCAGTACGTGCCTTGTCGAATGGACAATGCCTGCGTTTGGAACCATCTCTCGAGGTGTTCGTGTGTGAATCCGACTAGATTCGACTCTAATGGATATGCTTAACTCATGTATATTGATTGTTCTCAAGTCGTTCAAGTCTCATTTTTATTTTTAAAAAGAAAAAGCTAATTTTTAGTTTTAAAAATAAAACCTATCCCCAGCGGAGTCGCCAACTGTAGGTACCGGGATTAACATGGAACCACTCGACGTCTTGCTAAGGGCGTAAAGTTAAAAAGATTAAGTACAAAAAACCTTTAAAAACTGTTTAGGAGCCGCCACTAAATTATGAGGGAAATTTAGAACCCGCCTCAGTGACCTCATGCTCAAAGACACGTCTTAGAGTTCAAGGCACTTCGACACCTATCCGTCTAAGGTTATTGTGAAACCAGATTCGGATTCGGGTGAGGGTACTTTTCTAAAGTATAGTACAAAATAATGTTTTTATGAAAGATCTTTTGGAAAAGCCTATCAAAAGATAGCCTCTACTAGACTTGAGAACAATGCAAATAATCATACATGAGCCTAAGTAATTCGCTACGTACAAGTGCGATATAAATGTAAAAAGAATGCAAAAAGAGATTGTTTAAAACCCTCAGTTAAGCATGCTTAACTTGTTAACGAAAACAGTTCAGTTAGTGACGAATTCATTTTAAGTGATTTAGATGCAAGGTGAGGATTTGCTAAATGCATGCAATAAAATAAACGTTCAATTGTCCATTGATTTATTTTAAAGAGGTCAGTTGTTTATGCAACTTTGGAAAGGTGTTACGAATAGGGTGTGTATTCGAGGTGCATGGCCGCCTTATGAAAAGCAGACTTGCGTACCAAAGTCGAGGTGAGCCTAATGTAGGCCCTTTCTATTCAAAGAAGTAAAGAAAACCTTAATCCATGTTAGGATTAAGACCTACCTGTCTCGAGTCAGGAAACCGGCAGCGCTTCGCTTCAAAGGGAAGAATTCAACACTAGGAAAATGAAGAATTCTAAGGATGTTTATGCGTGAGGCTTTTGTGTGTGTATGTGTGAGTGTGCTAAAACCTAGGAAGAAAGGTTGAGAGGAGAGGTTTTTATCTTGTGTCGAAAACATCTGTTAAATGGTCGAGCAAAGGGTTGTATTTATAGTAGAATAGCCGAGGAGATTTATGAAACCCTAGAGGATAAAATCGCCTGCACAAATCGCAAGGACCAATGCGAATACCAGGGCAAATCGCATGGCCTCATGCGATCACCCCAAGGAGCCGCAAGCCCCCTTGCGGCTTGTACGTCGGGCAAAACCTCCAGATTTCGTATTTCCTTAATCCGATTTACAATATCTCGGTAATATTCTTTGCTATCTCTTTGGTTGTGCTCCAAGTAGACCTTGTATGATCTTCTAGGGTTTAGGTGCGTGAGTTCTTGGGCCTAGGGAAGCGGGCCAAGGATGGGTTTGGGCTCGGTTTGGGGCCTGAGCCCTGAAAATGTAAAAGGGGTGTATTTTGTAGCATTTTGTGAAATAGGGTAATCCGTGAGACTATCCTAGGTGTTTCCCAATCCTAAAAGATGGTTTTAGTGACTGGGCCTAAATTGAGGGATTTAGGAGGATCGAATTGAACCTTGTTAATGTAAAAGGATCAATTAGACTAAAGTGTTTAAAAGGGGTGCGCGCATGCCGATTAGGACCTGAACCTGAGACAAGCTTGACTCTAGACCTAAGGACACTAGGAGTGATGACCCATAAAGAAACCTCATTTGCATTTAAAAACATTTAACTTGAATTCGTCACAGTTAGAACCATTTAAGTCAACGTAAAAGCATGCAATAAAAGTCCATTGTTACATAACTGGGTTTTTGGCGGGAGGTACGGATGTGGGTATCCACATCTATAAACCAAAAACTTGTAATTATACGTACAAATGCGAAGCTATAGTACCCTCACTATAGTCGTCTTCTTAAGAAATGCATGCAAAAACATTTCTTAGGCATTACCCATTCAAAAGACATCCATTTTTGAAAATACATTTTCAAACATTTCTCAAAAAAGTCATACTCTTTAAACATACGGTCAGGATCATTGACCTATAGTCAACTGAACCTGACAAACAATACATCACAACATTCAAAACCGATCGGGGATAATCACTACATCCCAGATCCTTTACAAAACGTAAATGGATTATACGACTGACGTATCGTCATAATACATTTATTGCAAAACATTTCACAAAGCAAAACCCGAAAATGTCAATTCATTTCGGATATTTTAAACAAAACAAGCACCTTTACATTAGAAATAACTCTAAGCCGAGTGACTGACTAGTCACCCCGACTTAAAACGAATTTTTTCTCTCAAAAGTAAGCAAAACACGGGCTCGTTCAGACACGAACCCGTCATTTTATACGTCAGGTCAAATGGCTTATCGTCACTTTGACTTGATATCCTGTGTCTCACATAAAGAGCGAACAAGCAATCGCTTTTTACCCAATTTAACTTCTTCAGATCGACTAGCCTATCGCTACTTCGGTTTGATTCTCTTTTATATCATAGTCTAACGATAAACCCCTGGCGACATACCGCTAACTTGGGTTAATCAGATTATGATCATACAAATTTTATTTCATCGAGACTAGGGACGTGTCAATACGCCTCTACCTCAAAAGCTTCCCGTGTCTTTCAAGCTGAAAACACGAGTCAAGTCCTGCACACACTTTTCACACTTTAGCTGTTCTATGGTTACGAATGCGATTTTCATTGATTCTTTTCCTTCCTTTTTCAAGTCATTAAGGTTTGAAACATTGTCAGGTTCACTCATTGAAAAACCTTTGATACACGACGAACTAAAGACAGTCACCTGAACCCTCCTCCGCCTCCGAAGAAGCGCGCCTACAACAGATCAAAACCAAAACCCGTCATGGTACTTCATCAGGATGAAAACATCGGCGGACCGCCACCCCCTCGCCGGAGGTAACCGCCGAGCAAGTTCGACAACTCAATGACAAAATTGCCAATCTCACAACGGCAATCGAACAAATGGCCGCTATGCAAAAATTCGAGGCCGAGAAAAATGCCATGCGTCTCGCCGAAGAGTCTGAGGGAAACGCCAAGAGAATTCGATCTATGGAAAAACGCCTTACAAACTCAAGGGGTTACTCCATACACGAAGAAAATGAACATATCCCAAGGAACGCCAAGTCCATGCTACCAGATAAGCTGGCGCTCAGTGACCTTCCTGTTTTCAAGGGTCACGAAAGCCCGCTCGTGCACGTCAAAGCTTTCAAAGCTAAAATGGCCATCATGGGTGTCGAACTCCCCGCCTGGGCTACATTATTTCCCCACTCGCTGGACGCACAACCTAGAGCATGGTTCTATGCCCTAGAACCACACAAAACCAGTAGCTTCGAGGACATCACAGTTGCCTTCGATCTACAATACCGAGACAACAACGACATTCAGGTCTCGCTCCGTACCTTAGAAGTCCTGGCTCAAAGGGACACTGATGGTTTTACCGAGTACATGTGTAACACCCCGACTTTTCCTAATATTAATTGTTCGTCTCAATAATATTCGTAATTCATTTCTCTTGATTTTCTCATTTTTAGCTCGAGAAAATCAGTTCACTTGTCGCGTGGATTAAGCTACACTGTAGTCAGAACTTAAAAACGGAGTAATTAGCTTAAAAACGGTGTAATTTTCTCATACGTACACCGATTCAGGTGATTCAAAAGGCTAAACTGCGTATTTTTCCGACGCCGTCGCAACTGCCAAACTTTCAGGAGTCAGTTTGAACCACTCCACCCTGGGCCGAGCCGAACACTCAACTCGGGTTGAGTTTTAGGGCTTTCTTGGGTTTGCTTCTTGCTCAAGACATTATAATATTTCATTCCCTCTTTACCCTAGCTCCCAAATCAGTTTTGCTTCTTCCTAATCTCATCCCTAATCTCATCCTCATTCATCCCTCATAATCCTCCCAGGAAAACTCTCTCAAAACTCATCAAACTCCATTGTTGATCATCCTTTCTTGCATCTCTTTTGCCCTAAACCTTTCCTAGTCAATTCCCTCGGTATAGGATCTCTTTTAGCTCTTTTATTTTTCTGATTTTGTATTATTTTATGTGTGTTTGTGTTGTGTATTCATTGCTTGTTTGTGTTGGCTTGGATATGCAGAGGAGAAGGAGATCTAGAAGAAGGTGATACCATTCTTGTGGAGGAGGAAGAGGATTAGCAAGGATTTGATCTCAACTAAGGTAACTAGGTGTGATCTAGTTGTATTTTAGCATGTATGAGGCCTAATTGTTATGGATCTTGTTATCATCATTGTTGTTCTATTGTGTGCTTGCAAATCTTGATGTTTTGATTATTGTTTGTCATGAATTCATGCTAGATCTAGGGCCTCATACTAGGGTTGTCATATTATCATAATTAATTGCATAATTCTCATAGTTTATTGCTAATCATGTTCGTAGAACTATGAAAATCGAATTAGTGTGGTAGTGATGATGATGCCGTGAGGATGGAGATGGGGGCCGTGGCCCTTGTCTTTGTTTCCTCTTGTTTTGGCTTATTGTTATTAAATCATGATGTTTGTATGAATCACCTAATGTTGAGTTATGAGTTAAGATGATTACATGATGTTTAATAACGTTTATATGCATGCTTAAGTGAATTGATCTTTAAATCGATAATTGGTCATATGAGAATCGAATGTTATGCATGAATTTGGGTGTTGTGTGTGTTGGCCGTGTCTAGGCCATGTGTGTGCATGTATGCCGTGAGGTGTATGTGTGTGTGTTGGTTCATTTGTCGCTTGTTTGAGTCTTGGCATGTCTTAGAATGTTAACTATGCTATAATGAATCGAGTTACACTTGTTTGGTCACTAAACAATGAGTTAAGAGCATGTCAATCGAATGTATGACTTGTAACGTGTTTTGATCATATTGTACTCCGTATGTAGGGTTGGTTATGGTTGTGATGATGCTTGTGTATGTATGAGTATGGTTGTTGTGGTTGTATGGTTGTATTGGAAGTGTTGGAGACAGGTTAACAGGTTATGCTTGGGTTAAGTTTGCACATGGGTACTGTTCTGGCACATGTGTGAGGAGATACAACGTCCTAGGATGGACGGATACCGCCCATAATCCCCTCGGCTATTCTTGTTGCTTAGTTAGAGCGATTATGGGTTCGCAACCAGAAGGGTTAGAGACTATGGTTATTTATGTTGTCACCGTTTTTGTTGCTCGGTGGAATTTGGCCAAATTTAGACTTGTGATTGAGGAACTTCTTGTTGTTGTTCCGCCACAGGGTTTGGGTGATTCTTGTTGCTTCACCCGGGGTGATTCTTGTTGCTTCACCTAGTTCTCCGCGCTTACTCTCGCAATTGGTTGGAAGAAAGATCGTCTTGAGAGCTCAGTTGGTTTGGACACAACTTCGGTTGTGCCATGTTGTTTGTTGTTTATGTTTTGTTGTTCCTTTGTTGATTGTTAGTTGTTTATGTTGTTGTATCTTGTTATTAGGCCGTAGGCCAGGTGAGCTTGTTTGCATTGTTGTTTATGTTCGTTATGTTAAAATATGACTGGGGAGCACCTAGTTACTCCCCACTGATTGTGGTTGTTGCCTCTCTTTTATAGGTATGCGCGAGATGGGATAGAGTGAGTTGGACGCGAGGATGAGACCGTGTATTACCTTAGAAGAGACGTGTTTTCGTTTAGACTCTTTGGACTTGTATTTCGGTTTTGTTTTAGCCTTCCTTTCGAACCTTAGACTTTTGTTTTGGATTTGGTTTGTACGGGGTATTTATTCCCGCTTCTAGGCTTCAAGGCCTACCCTCTTATCGTTGTTTAGTTGGTTAGTGAGTAATGATCCGGATTCCACGGTGTTTCCGCCACCGTGGCTCGCTTTTATTTTCTTTTATTTTATAAATCCTATTTATTTCTTTATTTTATTTTGTTGGAAAATATGGGTTGTTACAACATGACACGCTGGAAGAAACTCTGTGCTCAAATACGTAACCGCCCTAGGGACGCCGATTTGATCACTAAGTTCATCAACAACCTCACCCCTGCATACCAACAACACCTACAGTATGGGAACTTTGACAGCTTCTCAACCCTTAGCGCCGTGGGTGAACTCATAGAAGACGACCTACGCAAGGAAAAATCAACAAAAACCACGGGTCGCGGGTACCAAGGTAGCTCATCCCGAGCCCCCGCCAAAGTCGAGCCCATACATGCTATCAACGCACTAGATACACTGCAAGTGCCGCCAGTGTTCACATCACCAACAAAGTCTGCTGCGCCACTACCAAAGGCCACGACGAAACTTTGACCCAATATACATGACTTACTCAAAAGCACTACGGAAGCTTGTAAGTCGCAACGTACTTTAGCTCCTGGGGCCAACTAGCGAGCCTCCCCCAGACAAGAAACCGAAATCATGGGATCAGAACGCATACTGCGAGTTTCACAGGGGCAAAGGACACGACACTGAGCAATGCTTCCGCCTGAAGAACATAGTTCAGGACCTGATCGATGACAATACCATCGTGAAGCCCACTCCGAGCCCTAAGCCTTCAAACCAACTCAACCCTCTGCATACCCATGCTATATTCGTAGGGACACACCCCATCATCGACTGCTCTTATCTGATCATCTCAAATGACCACGAAATTAACGGCATTTGGAATACTTTTGTCGATGAAATCGACAATGATGACATCCGCATGTGTCTTCAAAACGAACCCTTCAAAGAGGAAACTAAACCTCGTCGCCCGCCAGGTAAGTACGGAGAATTACGTCACAAATACCCGATCAGGCTATCGGACATCGATGACGAAGTAGCTTACTTGACACGTTCTGGACGCCCGTACCAAGCCTCGCTAAAATCACTTGAACCACCAGGCCCTCCGCCAAGGTTGACTACGCAAGAAAAGAACAAGGGTATAGTCATAGATGAAGTTACGCCGCCTACTTCACCTACAGCACTCGCACCCCCAAGCACTACTACAACACTCGCACCCCCAAGCACTACTACAGCTCTCGCACCCCCAAGCACTACTACAGCACTCGCACCCCCAAGCACTACTCCAACACTCGCACCCCCAAGCACTACTCCTGCACCCGCACCTCCAGCTAACAATGTAGCATCGTCAAGCACAACTCCAGCACCCGCACTTACACCTGAGATCGGAGGTACACTCCATTACAAGCTCAACAAGACAAAAGCAAACATCTCGATCTCGCAGTTCCTAAAGGAATCACTAGGACACCGTGAAGCCCTCTACCAAGCACTGCAGATCACCCCAATGACGTCAGAAATATCTCCGGACAAGCTCATCAGTCACATTACACGTGAATGGCAAGCTAACGCCGTTAATTTCTCTGACAAAGATCTCCCTCCATTCGGGGGTACACACAACTTGCCACTCTATATAAACGTAGAGTGTCACGGCATGACACTACCAGTCGTCCTCATCGACAACGGATCTGCAGTTAATGTCCCACCCCTTGAAACGGCCAAAAAGCTTAGGATTCAGGAAAAATATTTCATCCCGTGTACGGACGGCGTCAGAGCCTACGACGGAACACGTCGTAGCATAAAGGGGACCATCTCCTTTCCCATCATGACGGGCCCTGTCATGAGGGAAACCGAGTTCCAGATCATTGACATACCCCCAACATACAACATGCTATTGGGTCGGCCATGGATCCACGCTACTAAAGCAGTCACCTCGACCCTGCACCAAAAGGTCAGGCTGCCTTTGGACGACGAGGTCGTCACCATTGACGCCTCAAACTTTCGGGCTACTCTTAAGCAACAGAAGACTAACAACAGTACTGCAGAGATAAATGCTGATCCGGCAGATGACATATGCGATTTTGACTTCGACTTTGACATCTGCACTATGACTCGTCAAGAAGAGATCACTGCACTTTATGCCAAAGACAACGATAATAAGTGGCCCACCATGGGTCTAGCTTATGTACCATGGTCATATGAAGTCTCTCGCGGTTAGGAAGCATACAATGACCGCAAGAAGTATCACGATTTCCACATGCAACCGTACCACATCTTCCCCAACAAATACTTCGTCAAAGAGGGCACCAACAAGGTCTCTAAAGACGTATCCTCATACACTGTCGCCGAGATTGAACTCATCTCCGACATCATACGCAACCAAAACTTTAACCCCACAGACTTGATCGTCCCGTAAGAGGAAAAAACGCACAACGGATGGTCAAAACCCTCAAGTGGACCGACGAACAAGGTCGCACTTTCAAAATCACTACGGGAGAAGGCTATACCTTCGAGGATTCTGATTCCGAAGAGGATGAAGACAGCGACCCCAACAACAAAACCTAACATAGAGTTTAGGCTCCCGCGTCGTCATGTCAAGTCTTACACCCCAACTAAGCCTCCGGGCTATCTTCCTGATGTAATCAATTTAGCTAAGGAATTAGAGTCGTTAAGGTTGTTTAAAGCTCCCTCGTCTGAGCTATCTTCAAATGTAACCGCTTTTGATAACATTAATGACATGAACGTTTTCGGCTACTCTTTGGCTCGTTTTTCTTTAAGTTCTGCATTTTCTAATGATTGCGATAATTTTAAACAAAATAACATTGCATTATATAGATACATTGCAAGCATTGTCTCAAAACCCGAATAGGATCCCGTCATTAAAGACACAACAACCAACAATGTAGGCACGCCTGAAGAGCCTCGATTACTGCAACTGGGGGCTTCCTGAAGCACAGAAGAAAGAACCACATACACCGAGCTCCTCACGGAATTCAAGGATGTCTTCGCATGGTCATACAAAGACATGCCCGGCATTGACCGTGAGATAGCTGAACATCGCATCCCGATCAAACAAGGTGTCAAACCTCTCAAGCAAAAACTTCGACGCATCAAGCCTGAATGATCTCTCATGGTCAAAGACGAGATCGAAAAACAACTAAGAGATGGCTTCATCCAAGTGATCGAATACTCTGACTGGGTCTCAAACATGGTCCCGGTTATGAAGAAAAACGGCAAAATACGGGTATCTGCCGACTTTCAGGACTTGAACAAAGCATGCCCAAAAGACGACTTCCCATTGCCTCACATGGACATTCTAGTTGACAATACAGCCGACCACGCCCTACTGTCATTCATGGACGGGTATGCAGGTTACAACCAAATCAAAATGGCGACATACGACATGTCAAAACAACCTTCGTAACCCCCTAAGGAACATACTGTTACATTGTTATGCCATTCGGACTCATAAACGGCGGCGCTACATACCAACGCACTGCTACCACCCTGCTACACGACATGATGCACAAAGAGGTTGAGGTATACGTCGACGACATGATCGTAAAAGCAAAGGAAAGGCACCAACCTCCGAAAATTCTTTACCCGAATCAGGCAATACAAAATGCGATTAAACACCCAAAAATGCACCTTCGAGGTCGCATCAGGCAAACTACTAGGTCACATAGTAAGCCAGCGCGGGATTGAAATAGACCCAACTAAAATCAAAGCAATAATGGGCATGAAACCGCCAAGCAACATCGACGAAATAAGGAGCTTTTTGGGACAAGTCCAATATATCTCCCGATTCATCAGCAAACTCACCATGATTTGTGAGCCAATCTTCAAAAAACTGAAGAAAGAAGAACATACAAAATGAGACGATGACTGTCAACAAGCATTCGACAAAGTCAAAAGCCTGCTCACAAATCCACCCGTTCTGGTACCTCCACAAAAGGATCTGCCAATATCGTTGTACTTAACAACTACGCCAAATGCTATGGGCGCCATGCTCGCCCAGGAAGTCAACAACGAAGAACGGGCAATCTACTACATTAGCAAAAAATTCTACGACTACGAAACTCGGTACGAACCAGTCGAGAAAAGCTGTCTCGCATCGGTTTGGGCAACCAAAAAGCTCAGGCATTACATACTTGCGCACACAACGAGAGTATACTCCTTAATGGACCCTCTCAAATACTTATTTGAAAAACCAGTCCTAAACGGACGCATGGCCAGATGGACTCTACTTCTCGCCGAGTACGAACTCAAGTACCTCCCTTTGAAAGTCATTAAGGGAAGAGCGGTTTCAGACTTTCTCGCAGAAAACGCTATCGTTGAACAACCCATGATTGAGACAATGTCATCTCCTGACGATGGAATCTTTGCCATAGAAAAAGAATACTGGCAATTATACTTTGACGGAGCATCAAACTACCGCGGTTACGGAGTAGGAATACTCCTAATATCCCCGAACGGCGACCATACGCCACTCTCAATTAAGCTCGACTTCAGCGTCACAAACAACGCCGCAGAAGACGAAGCATGTATTTATGGCTTGCAAGCAGCTATTGCTCTCAACATAAAGAATCTTCGTGTACATGGAGATTCCTTTATCATCATAAATCAAGTGACAGGGTCATGGAAAATCATGAGTAAAACCCTCACGAAATACCAAGCAAAAGTGCTAAAACTCCTAACCAAGTTCGACTGCGTCGAATTCCATCACCTCCCAAGAGAAGAAAACCAGTTTGGCGACGCATTGTCGAAACTGTCATCCTTCCTCAATATGCCTCCAAGCATGGAGACGCTGCCCTTCATCGTCGAAAGACGTGACGAACCAGCATACATTCAAACTATTGACATGGACGAAGCCGAGCAAACGGAGCCATGGTATCAAGCCATCATTAACTACAAAACAAACAACACTTACCCACCCAACACCGACAAGCGCGGCGACCGAGCCATAAGGCTCCTAGCGTACCAATTCGTGCTAGAAATGGGGTAATTACTCAAAAAGACACCACAGGGTACACTACTCATATGTGTCGACTACAAAAAAGGACAAGAAATCATCGCGCAAGTTCATGACGGTGAATGCGGTCCCCACATGAATGCTCGAGCACTCTGCAAACAAATCCTAAGGCTAGGATGGTACTGGACAACCATGGAAGCAGACTGCATCCAATACGTCAAGCACTGCCACAACTGCCAAATTTTCAGCAATGTACAACACGTACCGCCTTCACCTCTTTATAGCCTCACCTCGCCATGGCCCTTTTCAACTTGGGGCATCGACGTGATAGGCAAAGTCCACCCCATCGGAGCAGGAGGTCACTGCTTCGTACTAGTAGCAATTGACTACTTTACGAAATGGGTAGAAGCAGCGTCTTTTCGCACCCTCGGCTCGAAAGAAGTCGCCAAGTTCATACAGATAAACATCATATGCCGATACAGCATACCGCATGAGTTTATCAGTGATCAAGGCTCGCACTTTCAGGGCGAAGCAAAAGCTATACTTACAAAATACAACATACAACATCACAAATCCTAACCTTATCGACCCCAAACTAATTGCGCCGTCAAAACAGCAAACAAAACAGTCGTCACCATACTCGAAAAAATGATCGACAGCTGTCGGGACTGGCCCAAAAAAATACCATATGCACTATGGGGGTACCGTACTACCATCCACACACACAGGCATGACGCCTTATTTCCTCACCTACAGCATGGAAGCCGTACAACCAGTGGAAATAGAAATACAATCACTACGCATACTAATGGAAAGTAGCATCCTAGAAGCAGAATGGGCATGTGAACGCTATGAGCAACTCATGCTCCTAGATGAACGTCGACTTCATTCTTTAAGCAACATGCGAATGTAGCAAGCACGATTACAACGAGCATTTAACAAACAAGTTAAGCCACGAAACATAAAAGTGGGTGACCTCGTACTAAAGTCAGTTCGAGCACCACTTCCAGTCGACCCACGAGGAAAGTTCAAGCCTAACTGGGCTGGACCTTACCTCGTCAAAGAGATCTACACTGGCGGAGCAGTCAAACTAACTGACCTTAACGGCCAAGAGTTCAACCTCGCCACCAACCTTGATCAACTCAAGAAATACTATCCCTAAAAAAACCCTGCAATGTATCTATTAAATGCAAACAAAATTTTCTTAAAATCGCAATCATGGGCCGGCATGCCTTTTAACGTGCACCTCCTACAAGCAATTTCACGGGCCGGCATGCCCTTAAACGTGTATTCACAAAATGCAACTCCGAACTACGCCGGTTTGATTCTATTTTACATGGATACGTAGGCAGATTTGCAAAAAGCACAACCGATATTTAACACAAAAATGACGCGATCGAAGCTTAAAAAAGTGGGGGGCATAGTCAACACAAAAGTCGTCTTGCAACCCGAGGGGTTAAAAGGACGACATTCAACACAAAATGACATGTACGAAGCTTAAAAAAGCTAAGGACAAAGTCACCACAAAAACTTGTTTCACGACCCAAAGGGTTAAGGAGACGACATTCAATACGAAATGACAAACCCAAAGCTTAAAAAAGTCGAGCGAATAGTCAATACAAAAGTTCTCAAACCAAAAATTATACTTACATCCTAAACTTTGAAAAAAGTCAAGGACAAGGTATTTCACACAAAATAAGCAAATGAGGCAAAGTTGTACACGGAAACCTGGATTTTGTTAATCTTGAAATAAAACGATTACATTTTTGGATTTTTCTGACAGGAGCATAATTACAACATAACACTACACTACACTACACTACAATATATTACAAATACATACTACAACTACAAATACTACAACACAAATACAAACCCCGACATATACATCGGGTTTAGGACAAAGTAAATACAACACAATATTAACATAATGCAACACAAAACAAACAAGCAAACCAAAACTAAATCAGGTTCCCTTGATTCGAGCAAGATCAAACTTTCAGCTGTACGGGGGAGCACAAACCTCAAACCTCACGATGATCCCCAACACGACCATGACGAGCGGGAGCACCCGGCCTCGGTATGTGCAGACGACCGAACATCGACTCAGCCGCCGAGAGGGGCTCCAAGCTCGAACCCTCACCACCGCTGTTGTTGCGACCGAAGTGGATCGGGTGAAAAGCAGACGTCGGGGAAGGCTCGTTGTGCTCTACAGCGCGGAGGCGGGCCCTCTTATGAGCACTCTGGGCAACGGTCTATTTCGTATAGGACCTTGAGACCCGGACCGTTGCAGGAATACCAGCCACAGGCCACCTAGTGCGTGTGATCCAACTACCTGTCCAAGCATCAGTCACCTGGTTATTCAAATAACCATGTCCTCACCATAGTGTCCTGACCAGGGATGAACTGCGCACACCCGATCTGTCGCCTCACTAGTAGGGGACGGATGTAAACACCCATCTCAAACCCGCAAAGGAGAGCTCCAGAGGGGCCGTCACCAACTGCGCTCCCCGTCACGGAGACTATTTCCCACCATGGTACCGTCCAACGGATGGCGGATGACCTTACAAACTCGGGAAAGTAATCGTCGGGACGACCGTTTGGACCCATCCACCTCATATAACGGTTTGTTACGCCTTCTGCAGTATGCGTTCCATCAAAGCGGACATCGCCCAGCACACTCAGACGCTCCATCAGCCACACTTGAAGGATCAGGGGACATCCTCGGTACGCGTGTTCCTTGTCACATGCACGGTCATCCAGACCAAGGATCGTCTCGGCCAACATCACGGCAGAGTGATTGTAGCCCAGTTCCATCTATTGAACGACAGTGATTAAGCGCGGATCGCCATACGCTCCCTCATACACAGAGTTTGGGAACGTATTATGGTGGACCAAGCAGAAAGCCAATGCCCTCTTCCTAGCATAGACAGAGATGGTCTCGTTGTCACGGTTCATAAACCGCTGGCAAAGGCGATGGAGGTTGATACGGCTCCCGGTAAACATCTCCTCCATCTCGTCACGGGTCATCTGGAGGTAGTTCTGGACGTGCCTCTTGTACCCCAGCTCTTGCCTAACACATACAGGCATGTTAGTGCGCAGCCAACCGCCAATGGCCCCGAACGCCTCGACCAAGGGACAAACCTCTCCACCAGGAAAGCGGAACACATGGTAACTCAGGTCCCAGTAGTCGAGACAAGCATCCAGAAACTCAGGCTCCGGCTGAACCTGCCTTAGCCCAAGGAAAACGCCAACGCCGCAATCCTTCAAGTTCTTCTTCTCCGGACTCGACAAGGACGCACACCAACGACGCAAATTTCCTTCAAAATTTTCCATAACTCAACGAGCGTTCTGTAAATATTCTGAATATTGTTCGAATGTCGAGTGTGAAAAGTTGAAAGGATGAGTAAAATGAGCTAACCTAGCCCTCCTTTTATAGCCGTCATTTGCAAACAGCATACACACAAAAACATAATCGCTAGTGAACAAGCGATTAAAAAGAAATCAAACAAAATCTACAAAACAAAATTTAAATCGCCTGTAAACAGGCGATTTAAGTTTAAATCTCCTGTTTACAGGCGATTTATTTTTTGTTTTCTGCCACTTGATTCGACTACTTCACTCTTACACACCTACACCCTACAAAATTTTAACTTATTACCCCTACATTATTTTTACCGACATTGGACCAATTTTCACGGTCCCGTCGCGTTGTCTCGATTTGCGTGATCGACTCCTGTCTTTCATATTTTTCACATTCACAAAACACAACAATTGCACAAAAATTAAACACCACACAAAACACGACTTTCGCAATTTCCGTTTCAAAACGACGTCTTAACTTACATTTTTACAAATGTCAAAAGCGTCTTTTTACGAGTCTGAAATATTTTCTGAACAGCATATTTCAAACACTTTACGTATGCATTTATTTTCACCATAAGCAAGTCAGTCTCAATCGAGACGTGTGTATACTTTCACGACTCTCAATGCATTGCAGGTACACATGACAAACAAATATGCAAGGACTTGAGATACAATAACGAAGCAAGCATGCATTTTCGCAACAAGACAAAATGGTCAAACAGGCCTATGACAATATACACAAAACCTCCGGCTATAAGCAGAGTCGAAACACATTCGTATTTATAAACAACCACAAAACAAAACACAAAACAACCATATATACAAGCCCAAATACACAATCGTGTATACGAGTCCTAATACATAAACAGCCACATACAACAAAATACACATGCTACATACAAAGTCACAAATACAACTATGTACGTACAACAAAGTCCAAAATACATAGGTTCTCAAAATACAAATACGAGAGTACAACAAAATACAAAAATGACAAGTCCAGGTCTACTGCGACTGGTCACGACGCTCGAGCGCAGCACACAACGACTCGATCTCAGCGCGGTAGCCCGCCACCTCCTGCGCGTGCTGACCCTCTAGCTCAGCCCGCACCCGCGCTCCCTCCTCAGCCCTAGCCCTGGCTAAGTCCCGGCGAGCGTCTGTCGCCACTGTCGGGCTCGTGCATGCCTCAATCGCCTTCTCGTTCAGGGCCGCCCGCCAACGGTTCGCCGTCCGCCACAACCTCTTGTGCACATCGGCTGTCACCTGCAAAAATACCACAATTACGCTTTGCTCTCAAACTGGGGGCTATAATCAAAAGCAGCTTAAAAGTTTGACTAACGATTTTACACTAAAATCCAACTCAAACTGGGGGCTATAATCAAAAGCAGCTAAAGAGTTTGACTAACGATTTTACACTAAAATCTAACTCAAGCTGGGGGCTATAATCAAAAGCAGCTTAAAAGTTTGACTGACGATTTTACACGAAAAACTAACTCAAACTGGGGGCTATACTACATAATACACACTACACATGCTTTACCATATAACGAAAAACAAAAAACGAAAGAATACCTTCTTCACACGCGGGTCCCAACTCTCCAGGCCCGCGTCGGCGACTACAGACAGACAAGGCGGCAGCACGATCGAATGCCGGCAGCCGTTATGCTCGAACTGCAGATCCTCAACGAACGGAGGAGGTTGGAACTCGAGGTCGTGGTCACGCGGCTACAAAATCAAAAACAAAAATCAGGGTAAATTTTTGCTTTTGCCTAAACCAAAACACATACACACAAACAAAAAAGACGACAAAGCATACCTCGATCACAAATACAAGAAGGGCCTCAGCGCCCACGCCACGTAGTCCCTGGCCTGGCCGCGCAGGAGTCGACTACTCATGGTACACGGCGCGATGCTCGCGAGCGTCGGGGGTCTGCACGATGATGTATCATATATTTTCATATATTTAGCCCCTTGTTCGTTAGCGTTTCTTTGCGATTCTCATGCTTTTATATGCGTTTCAGCTCCTATTTCTCTCCGTTTTGGCTCTGCTGCGTTTTTGTGTCCATTTTGCAGGTACACACGCTTATTTGGAGTATAGGAGGCTGGTCGACAAGTTTCGAGAAGTTTCGTGAAGTTTCGTGAACTTTTGAGGGGATTCGAGTTGGTTTCGTTGCATTTCGCTTGCGTACGAGCCTCGTTTCACTAATTGAAGGTGTTCCGGGACCTTGGGTCGGAATTTAAAACTCACATAATCATCCTAGACCTCGTCCCTACTCATGAGCCTCGTCTCTATGCCTCGAGACGACAAATATTACAAAAGAAACTAAGTACAAGAAGGAGCAAAAACAAGAAAAAAACTGAAACCCACGAGACAAGGAGTGTCCCGGGCGGGGGGGTGTTGGTCCCGGCCGGGGTGGCCTTCCCGGAGCTCTGGGACAGCTTCGACTCTTCGTGTACTTGATTTACTTCGTCTATTTGAAGGCTCAAAACATAATTTTTTCGGACGAAATTTTTACAGCATTTTTAACAACACTTTAAAGTACTTTCTCACAAAAATTTAGGGTTTGATTAATTTTCCTTCTTGTATTTTCAATTCCCGACTCAAGTACGTTGTTTAGATCGTCTATTTGGTTTCGTTGCTTGGATTCTTCTTGTTCTCCTTTGAATTTTCTGATTGGTATTGTTATTCTCTTCTCCCTTTTCATTATAATTCCATTATATATTGTGCTTGATCATGTCTTCATCCTTTTCCTTTGCTTTGGCTATCGTTTTCATCATGTTTGAGTAGTCCTTTTATCTAGGAAGAAGGGTAAAGCATGGGTCAAGTTTGGGGCTGATTTTGATGATCTTATGAGTTAGGTTTTGTGCTTGCTTTGTTTAGTCTTTGCTTGATTGCGCTTGTTGAATCCTTGATCACGTTTTAGCAAGTATCTAGCGCCCTTGAACTTAAGACGAAAGCCTAGTTCTAGGAGAGGCGCGAGACTAAACATTAGGACCCTCGATTGTAAGTCGCGAGAGCCCGCATTCTAGACCTAGAGGAAGCTTAAGACCGAGAGTACGAGCTATACCCTTGGTATGTGCGATTCCTTACTCATCCCGATCATCATCCTTGACCTTGCTTACCCATTGCCTAACCCGACTTCCTAGACTTTCTCCATATAGTTAAACCCTTATTTTACGCGCTAGCTATAGAACCAATCAACACTCGAACCGACCGAGACTAGAATCACTCCATAAGTAACCTACATAAGCGACCTTCTCCCTGTGGATTTCGACCCCGACTTACCCTAGCTATCCCTTAGGTTTGTGAGGTTTATCTTTGACTAGGCGAGTGCGACTAAGCCTATCAAATTTTGGCGCCGTTGCCGGGGAGACGGCATTGTTTTTTGTTTGTTACTTGTTTCTAGTCTTTTGTTTTTCCATAGGTCACTCTCTTTCTTCCCCATGACATGACAATCTTTGATTTCCCGCAATACGATGGCGAACCATTTCATAAGTACATTGTTCGATTTAATAGTTATATTGGTTCGTTTGGCTTATATTGTTGTGATTGGGAGAAAGTTTTTATTATTAGCACGGGTATGAACTATGAGTCTCACAACTTCATTCACTACGTGAGCAATGGTCAAATTCCCTACATGCCCGACTTTGCGATTTGGGACATCTTTTGGGATATCACGCGTGAAGCCCTTTTATGCGAGATTAAGGCTGACTTCCAAGACGTTCTTGTTACGTTCAAGAAATTAATCGAGGAAATGAAAGATGATTGTGACTCTTATGAATGTTCCCCCGCTCCTTGTGATAATACCTATTCGTCTCAAACTTGTATGTTAACTCGCTCTCCTGATCCTTGTACGATGATAATTTGTTTGATGACGATGGTTATGAGCCTGTGCATGATTGTGAATTGTCAAATCCGCTTGAGGTAATTGTGAATGAAACTCCTGAACCTGAACCGACTTGTCCCCTTATCGATGCGTCTATTGCGTTTGTTTCCATTGGATCCTTGTCCGAGGATCCTTTGGCGGTCTTACCGTGTATTGAGATTGACGCAGGTGACTCAAAGTTGTGGAGTGCTGAAGTGGATGAATTGGAAGCTCTACTATATGCACATGAAGAAAAGGCTTTCGTTTCCACGGACACAACAAGTCGAGAGAACAACTCGTATACTCTCGAGATTCACCATTCCGATGTCACGCCATTGCCCCATTCTAACGGCATCGATGAGTTTTTGAGTACCTTTGTTGCGAGCGGATGTATTGTAAATGTTGCCAAAGTGCTCTAGAACAGTTTTCATAGACTCATTTATTTGTTGAGTCGATCATTAGCCACGATTTTATATACATGTATTCCTTTTTGGTGCTACATTTGCTTTTGTTTAGCACATGAGCAGGTTTTTGATCGACTTCTACGAGCTTTGGTCGCAATAATGGTTGGCTTTGCTGCAAGCCAATCGACTGGTGATGGCCGTGCTAGAGATGATGAAGGTGGTGGGTTCGTGTCTGAAGAGGCCCGTGTTTGGTGGTACTTTTAGTACCGGCTGCTGCGCCCCCATTTTAAAGCTGGTTTAGGGGGTGCTTCTCTTGTAAATATTGTAAGTACGTTTTCTTTTCACTAGTCTCTGTTTTTCTCCCTTATATTATGGTTCCCGTGTTGATGTGCTTTAGGACACATTGGGGACAATGTGTTGTCTGGTTTGGGGGGAGGAACGCTTTGCTTTGCATTTTTGCGTTTTCTTTTTTATTTTTGCGTTTTCTTTTTCGTTTTTCATTTTTCAAAAAAAAATCACAAAAAAAAATACAAAAAAATCAGAAAATTTCAAAAAACCCAACAATACATATCCCGAATCGTTGTGCGAGCTTGTTTTTATCTTGTTTTTTTCCCGACATCCCTTCCCTTGTTAGCTTTTAGCTTTGGCATGATTTTCATTGTTGGATTAGCGCTACGGGGATGTTTTGACATAGTAGATGTTGGCATGTGCTTTTACGTTTTGGCTTTATCATTTCACGGACTATAGCTACTATTATTGTGAGGTTTTCAGCCTCCAGAGGCCGGTTCATCTATCCCGGTCCCCGTGCTTTTATTGTGAGTAGTTCTCCTCGTGGGGTATGTAATATCAACACGCATAAGTGTGGCCCCTATCCCGTTTTTCCCCGCGATTTTGTCACATGTTATGCATATGAGGCTTTAGTTGATTTTCATATTATTCACCATGTTTATGCATTACTTTTATTCTCTCATATATGATCCTTTACCCTTTTACCCACATGAGTTTGCTAGCTACATTGCCAAATAGCCTACCCTAGCCTTGCTAGTTACCGCTTTTGCTTACTCTTGTGCTTGTCCTTCGGGTTTTGATCGTAGCTGCGACTTGCTGATGTCGTTTGCTTGTTGAGAGTTAGTGAATATGAGTCGGGATTGCTGTTTCCCTGACCTTTTATGAGGTATTTTCCGCAACTTTGTGAGTGTGCTCTTTGCTCAAAAAAAAAAAAAGAAAAAAAAAATCAGAAAATACAAACACAACACAAAATTCAAAAAGAAAGAAGAATGTGTGCACAAAAATGAGAAGTTGTTGTTGCATGAGTGAGCACTTGTAATCATTTGTTTTGTTGCGATGATGTGTAGAGGAGACCGATATGCTGCTTTCGGTCCGTTTATTATGAGAGTTGGGTTCCGTTTTTGTTGGACGAGCACTTGAGTAGTACGAGTGGTTTCTAGTGGCTTAGCTCCACGATTCCATAATCATTTGTTCCACCTTCTTGCCCTTTTCCTCTCTATGGCCTTTACACTCTTCATATCCTATGTAAGTCCTCATGTTTGCTTCGTTTTTGTGACATTATTTGTGTACGGGAATGCGAGATTTGGTCCACATTAGATTGCGGGCGTGCTTCCACAAGTCGAGTAGGTGAGTGTCATCACATATATCGCCTTGTTCATCATTTGTGCTCGAGTGGAAACCGCGAGAGGTCCATGATTTGATTACTAGAGAGCCCAAGTTTAAGCCATGCTATTCATTCTGCGCCGTCTTGTAATTCTCATCCGTTAGCTAGCTATTTCCATACGTCCCATGTTGTTTCGGGATTGATTGCCATTTGCTTGAGCTGCTTGCGGTTTGGTGATTGTTTGCGGAAGTTTCTTTATGCTCGCTTTGTCCTCTATTTTCTGTCATGCTTTGTTGCTTGAGGACAAGCAACGGTTCGGTTTGGGGGAGTTTGATGTGTCATATATTTTCATATATTTAGCCCCTTGTTCGTTAGCGTTTCTTTGCGATTCTCATGCTTTTATATGCGTTTCAGCTCCTATTTCTCTCCGTTTTGGCTCTGCTGCGTTTTTGTGTCCATTTTGCAGGTACACGCGCTTATTTGGAGTATATGAGGCTGGTCGAGAAGTTTCGAGAAGTTTCGTGAAGTTTCGTGAAGTTTTGAGGTGATTCGAGTTGGTTTCGTTGCGTTTCGCTTGCGTACGAGCCTCGTTTCACTAATTGAAGGTGTTCCGGGACCTTGGGTCGGGATTTGAAGCTCACATAATCATCCTAGACCTCGTCCCTACTCATGAGCCTCGTCCCTATGCCTTGGGACGACAAATATTGCAAAAGAAACTAAGAACAACAAGGAGCAAAAACAAGAAAAAAACTGAAACCCACGGGACAAGGAGTGTCCCGGGCGGGGTGGTGTTGGTCCCGGACGGGGTGACATTCCCGGAGCTCTGGGACAGCTTCAACTCTTCGTGTGCTTGATTTACTTCGTCTATTTGAAGGCTCAAAACATAATTTTTTCGGACGAAATTTTTGCAGCATTTTTAACAACACTTTAAAGTACTTTCTCACAAAAATTTAGGGTTCGATTAATTTTCCTTCTTGTATTTTCAATTCCCGACTCGAGTACGTTGTTTAGATCGTCTATTTGTTTTGGTTGCTTGGATTCTTCTTGTTCTCCTCTGAATTTTCTGATTGGTATTGTTATTCTCTTCTCCCTTTTCATTATAATTCCATTATATATTGTGCTTGATCATGTCTTCATCCTTTTTCTTTGCTTTGGCTATGGTTTTCATCATGTTTGAGTAGTCCTTTTATCTAGGAAGAAGGGTGAAGCATGGGTCAAGTTTGGGGCTGATTTTGATGATCTTATGAGTTAGGTTTTGTGCTTGCTTTGTTTAGTCTTTGCTTGATTGCCCTTGTTGAATCCTTGATCACGTTTTAGCAAGTATCTAGCACCCTTGAACTTAAGACGAAAGCCTAGTTCTAGGAGAGGCGCGAGACTAAACATTAGGACCCTCGATTGTAAGTTGCGAGAGCCCGCATTCGAGACCTAGAGGAAGCTTAAGACCGAAAGGACAAGCTATACCCTTGGCATGTGCGATTCCTTACTCATCCCGATCATCATCCTTAACCTAGCTTACCCATTGCCTAACCCGACTTCCTAGACTTTCTCCATATAGTTAAACCCTTATTTTACGCGCTAGCTATAGAACCAATCAACACTCGAACCGACCGAGACTAGAATCACTCCATAAGTAACCTACATAAGCGACCTTCTCCCTGTGGATTTCGACCCCGACTTACCCTAGCTATCCCTTAAGTTTGTCAGGTTTATCTTTGACTAGGCGAGTGCAACTAAGCCTATCACACGAACGCGGGGGCGCAGGTACGATGAAGCCGCCGCGACCCGTCTGCGCAGACAGGCGCTCACCCATGTGCCAGTATGAGTCGTGCTGGGTCGCAATGTACAGTCGCTGCCCGTCAAGAGGGGCAAAACGAGCCTCTTTTATGAGACGTTCACAGAAACATGTACCTCTTTTACGAGTCAAAACACAAAAACACAAACCTCTTTTACGAGTCAAACACTAAACACGTACCTCTTTTACGAGTCAAAACACAAAAACACGTACCTCTTTTACGAGTCAAACACAAAAACACGTAACCCCTCTTACGAGTCAAACACAAAAACAAATACCTCTTTTACGAGTTAGTAATTCACACTCTCTACGAGGAATATATTATAGCACGAACAATCACAGGCACACTCGCAAAACGCAGAGTTCGGCTAGACTGCAAAGCGCCATCAAGAAACATTCAAAACAACACGCAGGCTGGCATGCCCTTAAACATGCAGGACCGTCATGTCCTTAAAAACATGTCGTCCTGCCCCGCATTTCCCGGCACTAAGTCCTCGTCTCTCCCCTGAGACACATGCTTAGCGCCGCCAGGTAGTTTAGAGACTGTAATGGTCCAGATACTATCTTTTAAGTTTGACTAACGCTTTGTCCAAGCTCAGCCAAACTGGGGGCTCTGTAGATACCCGTATCCGTACCCCCCAAAAACATGCCCAATGACGAAAAGGACTTTCATGCATGTTTTTAAATAAGACGAAACGGTACAAAAGTGTCTAAAACATTTTAGTCATTTTTAACGTATAAATTTGAATTTGCATATATCGTAAAAATGAATGTCATTTTTAGTCATTACAAGCACAACACAAGCATAATACAAGAACGTCTTACTAAAACGACTCACAAAAACGGCCCAAGTTTGCAAAAACGGCCCAAAACGCACACTAGCCCAACATTCAAAACGGGCCAAAATGCGTCTTGTGTCACATTTTCGTGAAATTAGACTCTACGACACCACAAAATAATATATTACAATATTATTTTATTTCGAGCCAAAACCGAAAAACACGACAAAAACCGAAGCACGAAAATCGAAATTTGGACCAAAAAATCATTTGGCCCAAATACACTTAACACGACAACAAAACACCATCATCACTAAACACATACCTCACACATGACATTTGCAGCCTAGGTCCAATTGTAGCCCACCAAAACAAAATAAAAATTGCCTGTTTACAGGCGATTTAAATTTAAATCGCTTGTGTACAGGCGATTTTGTTTTTGTTTCAGAGGCTCCTGGCTTTTTCTTTCAGTTTACAGCTACACTGAAACTAAACCACTGGTACACAGGCGATTTAGTTTTTGTTTATGCACAAACACGAGCCATTTCCTATAAATACCACCCTTTACATTCAACATTTACACACATTATTCACATACAAAAACATTTCATTACTCATACACCTATCTTACTCACTCACTTACACTTACAAAAATTCACTCAAAATACCGTCTTTGCATTTTCAAAAGGTAAACATTTTACCTTCGGATTAGACGTTTGAGATTCGGACAAAGGGTTACATTAACCCAACCCGAGGGCGAAGCTGTAAAATGTTTTCCTCACTTTCCCAGTCCAATTCAAGAAAGGGGACGTTTCTGAGGGGCGGGCCCGCGGAAGTTGAAATGAGAGAGATCGCCGAGGATTTCCCGCGGCTAGTGGAATGAAACCTAATGGGTTAGATTTCACTCAAGAGAATAACTAAAATCGATTTGAAATGCTTGTAATATACTCGACCAAAGTGACGTTTTTTGTGTGAAATTTTCTGATTTTTGTAACTTAAATGAAAACATAAAAGATAGACTAAATCTAAGCACAAAGCCAAAGATTTAGGGTTGAGTGATTAAGCACTAAGACACTAATCAACTCGATAATCATTCAAGCACTAAGCTAAGAAAATAAGGAAGAGTGGGCACTCAAACTTAGGGTTTATATTCAATGTCAAATCTGAAAAATACAATGCAAGAGTGAGGGTTTATATAACACCCACACTCTAATCTTGACCCTACAATTTAAAGATGATCTAAGGGCTCATAGAGGCCCTCAAATGCTTACAACCCAACGGCTCAAAGGCCTTACACATGCTGAAAATTTTTAAACTACAAAAGCATAAAGTTTGAAAGGGACTTGTGGCTCAATCCTCTCCTTGCTTTTAGGTGATCATCCAAGGGCCATGAGGGGGCCTTGGGTCAAGGGGGGACGGTCCACTCTTTCAACAAAATCAGATTTTGTTGGCTTAAACAATAAAGCATAAAGTGAGAAAGCGACACTAGTGAAAAAAACTTAAAGCACAAAATAATGTGTGACTTGTGAGCTTGTGTTGGAGCCGGCTCCTTGGCCTCCCTTTGAGCTGACTTTTTCGAGCCATGTGGGTCTAGTTTATTGGAGGACTAACCCACAAGGTGCACCCAAGTATTCACACTTCAAAAATAGCCCATTTTTTGACTTTTTGGTTGCTCTCCTTCGTGACTTTCCCTTGACTTCCTTTGACCCACTAAGTTTGGCTAAATTGACCATTGGATTAGCTTGACTTAGCATTTAGTGGACCCTAGGTCCAAGGCCTAGGCTAGGGTTTGAGTCCATGGACCCAACCCATTATCTAGCTCCATTCCATCTTTAATTGACTTGACCATTCTTGGTCCAATCTCCTCTCCTTGGAAAGGATTTGCCCTCAAATCCTCGGAGTTCTTCTTTGTTCCCTTCTCGACTTGAACTTTCGCTTGACCCTCGACTTAGCCCTTGGTCACTTTTGGCTCTCACGCTCCTCGACTTCCAAGGATTCAACTTGTTCAAAGTCTGGAGAAAAGGGTGGACCCCTTTGACTTGGCTCGTGTGAGTGACCATGATCTCTTCATTGCTCACGGTCCTCTTGACCATACACTCTTCCTCGAGCACTCCCTTGAGCCCATGGCTTGTGGGCATGCTATCCTTCCACTCTTATTCATGATTGATTCTTCCTTTGAATTCCCAATTCTTGAAACCTCTTGAATCTTTGCATTCTTCTTGACTTGGACTCTTGTTGGCTTCATGACTTGATTCGTAGACCATGATGAGTGGTGCCCCATGAGCCCATGACCAACCTTGGGCTCCATGGCTCTAGACTTCCAAGAATACCACTTGCTTAGAAATTGAATGAGAGATTGATTCTTGTAGACTCGGCTCATTGAATTGAGCTTGCTCTCTCCCTTGCTCATGGTTTCTTTGGATTCACAATTATCCCCTAGCACAACTCGAAGTTCCTCATGCTTAGAATCGTCACCTAGCCACTCCTTGTCATGATGGAGCTCCACAATGATCTTCCATCTCAAGGACTCACTTGAACTTTCCGAAACATCAACCTTTGCAACTCCAAATGATTCACTTTCCTTGTACTTGATTGAGTTTCCCAAATTTTCAGTTTTGACTTCATTGAGCTCCTCTCCTTGACTTCCTCCTATTGCTCTAGGAATGTCTTTGATCATGAAACCACTTGAATAGACTTGATTACGATAATCACATAGTATTTCTTCGAACAACTTCCTTTTGACCTTGGTTAAATCCCACATAGAATCAAACTCATTGCTATGCTTGACATTGTACCCCATGCTTTCCTCTTGATTGTTAGGATCATCATTAGCAAAGTGAATGGTCAATTTCTCCCCAACATTCATCCCTTCACTTATTTCGGCCTCTTCACTCACTACAACATCTTTGCAAAGCTCAACCATAGAGGGTGGGGTAGAATACTTCAAGGTAGAAGTTAGGGGTGTTAGTATGTCCTCCTTCCATCCAACCTTGAAGATATAGTTGCTATCTTTCCCTCCATGAACTAAACCGTCTTCATGCTTCCATGGTTCACAAGGCTTATCAAAGATGGGATGACAAGCACCCATTACAAACAAATCATCCAAAACCTCATCACCATGGTTCCTCAACTCGGCTTCTTTGTTTAAACACTCTAGCTTGAAAGGATTAGAGTGTTTTTGTGAAGGCAAGGCTAGGTCTTCACTTTGAGTCTTAGGAGCCACTTGGATAGAGCTACCTCCATCCTTGAGCAAGTCACACGACAACATATCTGCTTGTTCTTGACTCACAACCTCTTCACCCTCACTAGCATGGGCGTCTTCTTTCCCCCCATCCTCACAAACAAGGATCTCGTCTTTACCCCAATGAACAATCTCTAATGTACTATGGGCTCTCTTTGTAGGACAATCCATAGCAAGGTGACCAAAACCATGACATTGAGAGCATTTCTCAAGGGGAACGATTGTTTTGTGGTTAAGATCGGTTTCTTCCCTTTGGTCTAGGGTTGATGGTGTAGGAGTGGTGGTAGGCTCGACAACTTTGGCTTGCTTTGGTGGCTCATAGGGTACGTGGTTTTTTTGTAGGAGGGTCAAGTAAAATAGCCATCCCTTTACCTAACCCAAAATTTTCAGCCTTTCCCCTTATCTTAGCCACCTTGGAATCCAACTCATTTCTAGTCCTCTCCATAGACTCAAAAATGGTCTCAACACAAGGGGTTTCACAAGTGGTACCATAGGAAAAAGATGTGGAACCAAAAGGAAAAGATAGAACCATTGTTACCTTAGGAAACAAAACTTATTTTGTAGCAAAGGTTGGATCTTTGCTTGCTAGAACCGAAACATAGACTAACACAAGGATAGATCTTGTGCTCTTGAACCAAAGCTTTGATAACCAATTTGGAATGAAACCTAATGGGTTAGATTTCACTCAAGAGAATAACTAAAATCGATTTGAAATGCTTGTAATATACTTGACCAAAGTGACGTTTTTTTGTGTGAAATTTTTTGATTTTTGTAACTTAAATGAAAACTTAAAAGATACACTAAATCTAAGCACAAAGTCAAAGATTTAGGGTTGAGTGATTAAGCACTAAGCCACTAATCAACTCGATAATCATTCAAGCACTAAGCTAAGAAAATAAGGAAGAGTGGGCACTCAAACTTAGGGTATATATTCAATGTCAAATCTGAAAAATACAATGCAAGAGTGAGGGTTTATATAACACCCATACTCTAATCTTGACCCTACAATTTAAAGATGATCTAAGGGCTCATAGAGGCCCTCAAATGCTTACAACCCAACGGCTCAAAGGCCTTACACATGCTGAAATTTTTTGAAGTAAACTACAAACTACAAAAGCATAAAGTTTGAAAGGGACTTGTGGCTCAATCCTCTCCTTGCTTTTAGGTGATCATCCAAGGGCCATGAGGGGGCCTTGGGTCAAGGGGGGACGGTCCACTCTTACAACAAAATCAGATTTTGTTGGCTAAAACAATAAAGCATAAAGTGAGAAAGTGACACTGGTGAAAAAGACTTAAAGCACAAAATAATGTGTGACTTGTGAGCTTGTGTTGGAGCCAGCTCCTTGGCCTCCCTTTGAGCTGACTTATTCGAGCCATGTGGGTCTAGTTTATTGGAGGACTAACCCACATGGTGCACCCAAGTATTCACACTTCAAAAATAGCCCATTTCTTAACTTTTTGGTTGCTCTCCTTCTTGACTTTCCCTTGACTTCCTTTGACCCACTAAGTTTGGCTAAATTGACCATTGGATTAGCTTGACTTAGCACTTAGTGGACCCTAGGTCCAAGGCCTAGGCTAGGGTTTGAGTCCATGGACCCAACCCATGGTCTAGCTCCATTCCATCTTTGATTGACTTGACCATTCTTGGTCCAGCTAGGCAGTTCTTCCATACCAACTTAGCTGCCCGGCGCTCGAGTGCTGCACCACAACACAAGGGCTTATGCATCATACCCCCGGAATCAAACTAAGATTGCGACCCCCATCGGGGAGTTACTCACTTGATAAGTCTCATCCGCTGTTAAACAGCTATCGAACGGCTTAGAATAAGGTAGGAAAGGAGCCCTCCATTGCCCCATGAATGCCATGAAACGGTCCTTTCTTCTACTATGATGCTTTGGCAGCGAAGCTGAGTCGAACCTCAGTTATCGGACCATATTGGCATTAGCGAACCCGTATTCGTAATACGGTTGTAGTAATTCGGATTCAGAATCCGTCTAAACTTTGCCAATATCGCGTAAATAACGACTCAAAATCACTAAAGCAAACCAACGTCACTTTTACATTATGCAAATTCTCATTCATGCATTAAATTACGACTAAAAACACGGATTCGACATTAAATTGTACCGTTTCAACTAGTCTTTTAACATGGAAAACCGAGGGTTTTTCACAAAATCTTAGAATTAAATACAAGTCGGAAAATAACGTTTATTTTAGTAATTCAAATACAATGAATTATTAAATTTTACGTATATTTTCTATAGCAAAATGTCATACCTTTGACAATATACATTATTTACATATTTTACCGAGTCACCCACATTCGCACTTGTACGTAGCGTCTTTTAGCTCAAATATCGAAATTAAGCATTTGTTTTCAAATTTGTAAAGACTACTTTTACGTAGACTTTTTTATTACAGTTTTCAAAATACATTTTGTTAAGACTTTCGAAAAGTAACCTCACTCCGAATCCTCTCTAGTTTCACAATAACCTCAGAAGGATAGGTATCGACGCACCTTGAAATCTGAGACCCCCGTGTCTTATGATTTTAAGACGCGCTGAATAAGTTCCAAATTCCTTTAATATTTGGTGGCGACTTTGAAAATACATTTTCAAAAGGATTTTTCTACATTTCTTTTTGTCACAAATTCATGCAATGACACTTCCCCGTTTACACTACGAGCGAGGCCCAAGACCCTCGCATTTTTAGAGCGCGCTTTTACCACGCGTCGCTCCGCATTTTACGCGCGCAATTTTTCCCACGATGCGAATTCCGCCCCGATGCCTCCAAGCGAGATGAGGGCGGGCGCGCACGGGGCGTCGAAAGGTCACACGATTCCCGGTACCTTCAGTAGGGTATGACGCTCACGCTTGCACCTAAATCGCATAAGGCATTATCAATAAAAGTAGTTCCTATAGTGCAAGGGATGGAGAAGTTACCCGGATCTTTTAATTTAGGAGGAGACTGGTTTTGTAAAAGTGCACTGCATTCCGCAGTAAAAGCCACAGTCTCGACCTCACTAAAAGATCGTTTACGGGTGAGGATGTCTTTTAAGAACTTTGCATAAGCGGGGACTTGTGTGACAAGCTCAGTAAAGGGGACGTTTACCTTCAAGTCGTTGACTACCTCCATGAACTTACCGAATTGTGAGTCAAGCTTAGACTTTACCACTCGACTCGGGAATGGCAAACGGATCGTGATCGGCGGCTCCTGCGGCGTAGTTTTCCCCTTCTCCTTCTCCACGGCTGCCCCATCTCTACCTTGCACAGCCTCCTTGGCTATGTGGGACCCCACGGCTGGTCCATTTTGCTTAGTACCTGCACTAACATCATTCTCAACATTTAAATCGTTAGTGGAAGCGTTAGAAGTTACCTTACTCACCTTTACGGGAGGTGCATCAACTTTGGGCATTGATAGACCATCATAGCTTATTCCACTACGCAAGAAGATGGCATTGGCGGTCTCATGAGGCGTCGTACGTTGAGACGGGAGTGCTCCGGGTGCCCTTGTGTTGCTAGATGACGCAACTTGAGCCAATTGAGTATCCATAACGTTGTTGTGAGCAACCAAGGATTGGATAGTAGCATCCTTAGCTTGAGCCTCCTTCTCCATTTTGGCCATCATAGCCTCTTGGTTCTTTTGCATTGTGAACATCATGGCTCGCATCTCGGCCATGGAATCGGAGACGGATGGAGGAGCTACGGGTGCTTGATAAGGTGGGCGTTGAAAACCCGGTGGATTGTAGGGTCGTGGAGCATTGTTATTGTAGGGAACAAAGTTTTGTGGGCTGTTTTGTTGTTGTGGTGGTGGTTGTTGTGGATTGAGAACATTTTGGCTCTTGTATGAAAGGTTAGGATGATTTCGATAGCCTTTGTTGGGACCAAAAACCCAGGCTGGTCCAGAACCCTGGGCCAGGCCTAGACGGGTACAGGATCCACAGCCAAGACCAGAACGCATGACAAAGACTGCATCGGACAGACAAAACAAAGGTGCAGGTCAGGAGAGGAAAAGCCAAGATGGGCCAAGCCCAACAAAAGAATTAAACATCAATGAAGAAAGCCCAAAGACTCGACAGCAACCCTAGAGGAAGTCGTTGGAAGACTAAGTCAAGCATACAAAAACTGAAGCCAGAGAATTAGGAGCTGCTGGAGAAGAAAAGGGAAGAGGTTAGCTACAAAGAAGGAAAGGAACGTTGGACCCTAAGGACACTATAAAAGCAAGAGAATTCAGAAGAGGGAGACATCAGAAGACACACCACTCATTTTCACTCAATACTCAACACAATCCACAAGCAATTCAACACTCTTTTATTTTACGCCTATATTGTATTCTCATGCGGTTGGTCCGCATAATCGTACCCATTATTTCAGAACTAGTGAAGATCTTCTCCTGGCTTGGCGCCCGTGGTTTTTCCCTTAACATTTAAGGGTTTTTTCCCACGTAACATATCGTGTGTCTTGTACTATTTTTGTCATCTTTCATACGCTAAAACTCAATCACGTAATCGCCGTTAAAAACAACCTAAAGGATAGTACTAGTAGATCCACAATCACTAAAACGAAACGTGTGAGAAAATCACCCCGAACAGATTGGCGCCGTCTGTGGGGATACTAGTTTATTAATCCTACAAAATATTCCAAGTCAGCACAAGTTCAACCGACGTGAAAAATGGCAGATCCCAGTGCAGAAGCTATGCTCAAACTCCAAGAGGAATTGCAGCAGGCCAAGAAAGCAGCAGAGGATGCCAAGGCCGAGGCGGCAAAAGTGAAGGAGGCAGAGACTGCCCTAAAGAAGCAGTTGGAGGCCTCTGCACAGAAGAAAGCCTCAGGATCCAGGATCCCACCAGGTACACCATTTTCTGATGTGATCAAACAACTTGACTTCTCTACTTTCCCTTCTGCAGGGACAAAAGGTACAAAAGGCGATCCACTCCATGTGGAGGAAGATCAAGAGAACAATGGTGCAGGAGGAGGCGGTGAACCAAAGACACCAGAGGGAGTAAGTGCAGGCCAGGTCATGGAATACATGATGATGGAGATGCAGAAACTCTCAGAGTTGGTACGAAAGGTTCCAGGACTTCCACCACCCATTGAAGAGGCAGCACCAGGGAGCTATGCTGATTCACCCTTTGATGACTGCATTGCAATGGTCGAGATGCCAAAGAAGTACTCAGCACCCAACCTAAAGCTCTATGATGGGACAGCAGATCCTTCCGAACATGTTGCACAAAGATGCAGATGATGTTCAACGCTCCTATTCCAAATGGAAAAGAGAGGCTGCATGTGCAAAAGCTTTGGTTCAACCTTGACCGTCCAGTCCACTCGGTGGTACATCAACCGCGGTCAAGACCATCAAGTCCTTTGGGAGCCGATCAACCTTTTCAACATCCGATTCGCCCGATGGCAGTTGTTGGAGAAGCGGACCGGTGATCTGCGGGTCATCGAGCGAGCGAGTCTCTAAGGGACTTCCTGCACCGCTTCAACAAGGAGAAAGTGTCCATCCCCAGATGTGACATCGGCACGGCCATTGAGGCCTTCAGGCAAGGTTTGGTTAGAGATTCTGATCTTTATGTTGAACTAACTCGCTACCCTTGTTCTACTTTTGAGGATGTGCAGGCTAAGGCTCTGGCCCAGATCAGGGTAGAGGAGGACCAGCAGTTCAGGGCACGATATCAGGACCAGGGCAGGGCTGAACGAAAAGTCACCACCCAGAGGCACAGCAACAACAGGCCTGGTCCATATCAGAGGCCAAACAGGAGGGAAGCAAACGCTGTGGATGAACAGACCGATGCACCCAGAGTTCCACCTCCAGTTTCAGAGTACTGCTTCTCTGTAGACCTTCCAGGACTGATCCACAAGATGGACAAGCTAGGTTCAGCAGTCAGATGGCCAAAAGCGAGTGAGAAGCCAAATCCAAGGCGAGACACAACCAAGTGGTGTGAGTACCATTCTGATATCGGGCACACCACAGAGGACTGCATAGCTCTCAGGAGGGAAGTAGCTCATCTGCTGAAGAATGGTCACCTGAAGGATATCCTGCCCAGGAACAGGAGGAACAGAGATGAACGAGATGAGCCCAGAGATCTTCCACCACCACCACCAACCCATGAGGTAAAATTCATCTCTGGTGGATCAGATATTTGTGGACTAACATATTCTGCTGCAAAGCGTGTAGCTCTGGAGAACAGGCAACAGCCACCAGCAGGACAAGCAGGTCCAGTCCAGGAGATCGTGTTTGATGAGTCAGACTTACAAGGAGTGCATGGACCACACCACGATGGACTGGTAATCAAGATCCAGATTGGAACCTGCATGGTCAGAAGAGTCCTGGTAGATGGAGGCAGTTCAGTCAACATCATCATGATGGAGGCGCTGGAAGCTATGGGGCTGAAAGAGTCTGATGTAACGAAGAAGTCCAGCGTCCTGGTAGGGTTCAGTGGAGAGACAAAGCACAGCTTGGGAGAGATCACCCTACCAACCTATGTGGAAGGAGTCACCTCTTTCGAGAAGTTCTGCGTGATAGACTGCCTGTCCTCATACAACGTAATCCTAGGCCGACCCTGGATCCACAACCTCAAGGCTGTACCTTCAACGTACCACCAGTGCATAAAGATACCAACAAAGTGGGGACAGAATCTGGCCGAGGAGAGAAGAACAAACAAAGACAGAGTGTTACGGCGACCACGAAACCTCCTAGTCGAGTAAGTCCCTCGCATAGCAATTAAAGCAGCCTGTCAGGTCTGTTGAGAATCTTGTCCCACGCATGGAGACAGATGAAATTGTTTTGGCTGAAGAAAGACCTGACAGGAAGGTTCTGGTTGGTTCTGACGCTCCAGAGGTAATCAGACCTGCTCTAATTGACTTTCTGAGGAAGAAAGAGCATTGTTTTGCCTGGTCCCATTTTGATATGACTGGTATAAGTTCTGATGTTATTACACACAAGTTAAATATTGACCCAAGTTTTAAGCCTGTGAAACAGAAACGCAGGAAGTTTGCACCAGAACGTAATGAGATTGTGAACCAGGAGGTACAGAAATTCCTGGACATGGACATGATCAAAGAAGTGATGTACCCAGTTGGTTGGCAAATGTAGTTGTGGTCCGTAAAAGAATGGCAAGTGGAGAGTATCGTGGACTATACAGACTGAACAAGGCGTGCCCAAAGATTCATTTCCACTACCACACATAGATGCCATGGTGGATGCCACCGCAGATGTGAAGTCTTGACATTCATGGATGCAATAGCGGATTCAACCAGATCGGGATGCACCCTCCGGACCAGGAGCATACGGCGTTCATGACCGTGAGAGGAATATATTGCTACAAGGCTATGCCTTTTGGACTTAAGAATGCAGGTGCAACATATCAAAGGCTGGTGAACATGATGTTCAAGGACCAGATTGGAGACACAATGGAGGTCTACATTGATGATATGGTCGTGAAATCAAAGAAAGCTGAGGATCACATCCAGGACCTGGAAAAGGCGTTCGAGATTCTGGAAAAGTATAATATGAAGTTAAACCCTACTAAATGCACCTTTGGTGTCACTGCAGGAAAGTTCTTAGGCTATATGGTGACAAAAAGAGGCATAGAGGCTAGTCCAGAGCAGATCTCAGCAATAATCAACTTGCAGTCCCCCCAGAACCCGAAAGATGTCCAGAAACTGACTGGAAGAGTAGCAGCGCTGAACAGATTCATCTCCAGGTCTTCTGAAAGGTGCAAGCCATTCTATGATCTTCTGAGAAAGAACAAACAGTTCAACTGGGGGACAGAGCATGAGAAAGCATTCCAGGACCTGAAAGCATACCTATCATCAGCCCCACTTTTATCCAAACCTGAACCAGGGGAGTCACTGGTCCTGTACCTGTCTGTAACAGAAAGCTCTGTAAGTGCAGTCCTGGTGAGAGAGCCAGATGGACAGCAACATCCGGTGTATTATGTAAGTAAGAGTCTTCTGGATGCTGAGACCAGGTATTCTGTATTGGAAAAATTTGTTTTGGCTTTAACAGTTGCTTGTACCAAATTACGTCCATACTTTGAGGCGCATCATATTATCATTCGTACTAATGTTCCTGTGAGATCAGTACTGTCTAGACCAGAACTTTCAGGTCGCATGTCAAAATGGTCAGTAAAGTTGAGCACCTACGATCTATCCTATGAGCCCAGAACAGCAATCAAATCTCAAGCTCTAGCAGACTTTGTGGCTGACTTCACTCCCACACTAGAAGAGCAGGTAACAAAGGAGATCTTCCATCTCGACCAGAAACAGCAGACCTGGGAACTCTGGACAGATGGTTCAGCCAACATCAGGGGTACAGGACTAGGTGTGGTCTTGAAGTCGCCACAGGGGGACAAGATAGTACAGGCTGTATCCTGTGAATTCAGGACTACCAACAATGAAGCTGAATATGAGGCACTTATAGCAGGACTAAATGTATGTCTGGACATGAAAGTCCAGAATCTAAAGGTAAAGCTAGACTCTTTGCTGGTAGCAAACCAAATCAACGGTACGTACGCTGCTAAAGATTCTAAGCTGATTGCATATCTTGATTTAGTCAAAAATCTTTTTGCAAAGTTTACTAACATTGAGGTTGAGCAAGTCCCTAGAGATCAGAATGTACAGGCAGATGCTTTGGCTAACATTGGATCAGCATTTGAACCTGGTGCGCTGGACAGTATACCAATTGTACACGTCCTGGAACCAGCAATCCAGAAAGTACACCGATCCTACGTAACACGCCCAGGCAAATGGACCAAACCATATTACGAATGGTCGTCCGAATAAGCTACCACAAGACAAGATCGAGGCCGAGCGTTGCAACCAAGGCATCCAGATCCACAATCATACAGGGCATACTATTCAGAAGGTCCTTTAACGGACTGTACCTGCGCTGCCTAGAACCTGACCAGGTCAGGACAGTACTATCAGAAATACACGATGGACACTGTGGAAACCACACAGGTGGTAGGAGCATGGTCAACAAAATTCTGCGAATGGGGTATTACTGGCCCACAATGAAAACAGATAGCATCCAGTATGCCACAAAGTGTGACGCTTGTCAAAGGCATGGTCCAGAGATACATCAACCTGCACAGAACCTGCACTCCATATCAGCACCATGGCCATTCATGAAATGGGGGATGGACTTAGTTGGCAAACTGCCAATGGCTCCAGGGCAGAAGGTGTTCATGCTTGCAATGACAGATTATTTTTCCAAATGGATAGAGGCAGATGCTTACAAAAACGTTACAGAAAAGAAAGTAATTGCTTTCATAAAGAAGAACATCATCAGCAGGTATGGGATCCCCTCAGAAATAGTATGTGACAATGGACTTCCATTCGTGGGAAACAAGACCAAAGATTTCTGTACAAAGTGGAACATCAACTTGGTGACCTCTCCACCAAGATATCCTCAAGCAAATGGACAAGCTGAGTCCAGCAACAAAATTGTGATCAATTGCATCAAGAAGAAGCTGATGGAGAAACAAGGGAGATGGGTTGAAGAACTGCCACTAGTACTATGGGCAGACAGGACCACGCCAAAGAGAGCAACAGGACAAACTCCATACTCAATGGTTTATGGATGTGAAGCTGTACTACCAATAGAAGTGCACGTTCCAACAGTCAGGTATGGACTCAATACATTTTCTGAAAATAATGAACTGCTCTGTGACAGCCTGGATACAGCCCAAGAGCTCAGAGACTTAGCAGCAGTAAGGTTAGCAGCATACCAACAATCTGTGGCCAGAAGTTACAACAAGAATGTGAGAGTACGAATGTTCAGGACAGGAGATCTGGTCCTGAGAAAAGTATTTCAGAACACAAGGGACAAGGCTGCAGGCAAGTTAGCCCCAACCTGGGAAGGCCCATACCTTATTGATTCAGCAACAGGGAAAGGCTCTTACAGACTACAAACTCTGGAAGGAGACATGATCCGAAGACCTTGGAATACACTCCACCTCAAGCTCTATCACATGTAAAGTGCACTGGACCAGCTTTTCTAGTAATGTACAAAACTCAAAACTTTTCCTTTACAATTTATCCTATACAATTGTACTGACTTGAGCGTCGGAGGGCCGTTGGCTAATGCCAACGGTCAAGCCCTGACCCTCTTTTTGTGCAGACAAAGCAGAACAGAAATCTAGACCAGAACAAAAAACAAATGCAAAGGCAAAGACAAAATCTTGGGCTCCAGCCCCAGTACGACTGCAACAACGGGACAGGGAGTAATGTCCGTTAAGGGAGCCCCAAAGTGTAAGTCGCCTAAATTATCAAACGCATGCATGCTACTAGACAGATTCACAACAAATTATATGCGCATCATAACAAAAAATAAAACATAACATAACATAACCTAACATAGCTTAGCATATAGCGAAAGGGTCAGAACCAAGCAACCCATGCCAGCACATGGATGCAAATGTCAGAACAGAATTCAGAAGCAAAAGTTCAAACCAAAAAACAAAGTCTAAATATTTACAAATTAAATAAACACAGGGACATTCCGGAAATTCAAAGATTGTTCAAAAACCAATAAAGAAGCCAAAGTTCAATTGATTCATTCATTCGCTTGACTCACCAGTCTTTTCAAAGATGTTCCTCTGCGAGTCGGCGTGGGAAGGACGATCTCTTGACACGATGCCATAATCTCCACCAACTGCCTTAACACTGGACTGGAGTAACTCCAAAGACTGTGTCTGGTAGAAGTGACCTCGGCTCACCGCCTGGGACACCTTCATCAGGGAACAATTGTTTAAAGGTGGCAATCTCCGCGGAAAGATCCCAGGCAGCACGAGCCTCAGAACTGGCATTCATCATCTCAATCCTGGTACGAAGTGTGTGGAAGATGCTCAGGTCCCTCACCACTGCATTATGTCTTTTGGCGTCCTCCCCAGGTCCTCAAGCTCCTGGTCAGTTCACCAATGTGGTTATCCTGCCGGATCCTCTTGAAATGAATCTTATCCATCTCAGCCAGCTTCCCACACCGTTAGTTCACACTCTCGAGCTCCTTCCTGGCGATCTCAAGGGAAGACCGAAGCACCTCATTCTCAGCCTCAGCTTTGCTCCTGCCACTCTCCAAAATCGGCACCGTGGAACCAAGATTGGCAGACATGACCAGCAGCTACAGATACAGAGCACAAAATCAAAGTCATATCAAAAACAACTCTGAACAAAAACAAAGATATAAGAAGGATACAAACCTGAGCACAACAGCCCACCATCTTGTGCACCAGGCGTGCAGGGTCCAGGACAGCTGGTGCAGAGGACAAAGAAGCAAAGCTTTCACTCAAAGACTTCCCCAAATAGACATACTCAGACTAACTCTGAGAATGCAGAGGTATGGACAGCACAGGATTCATCTGAGGTAACTTCCCTTTCTTCCTTTTCTTCTGCTCAGGGGCGGGTTCAGGAGATTCAGCAACGACTTTGACGGACCTAGTCTGGACCCCCTCTGGTGCCTTCCTCTTGGAAGACTCAGAGGCAGGGGCCACCAGACTCACAGCAGGGACAAGACTACCACCGGACTTCGTAGCCTCACGTGCCTGGGTAATCGCAGCAGTGATATCCTCCATGGATAAAAAAGTCTTCTTCTTTGGATCCAGGCCTTTGGAGACATCATTGGAAACAAGTTACGAAAAAATACCAAGCAAATAAACTCATGAACCAGAGAGAAAGAATCGATCTGCGTAGCAACACGAGCGCGGACCTCGGGCGGACTCAGGAATCTTGATGGGGCGAGTTGAGTGGCCACCGCCCCAAAGAAGTATAGAGTTCACGGGGTCACATGGATGGGAGTTTGGTCAAAGTGACTGTACTACCCTCACCAAAGAACCCCACTCACGGACTTTTCACCTCCTCAGCACGCCTCTTCCTCATCTTGAGACTCCTCCTCATCCTCCTCGCTCTCTTCACCATCACCAAAGATCTTTGCTCGAGGCGAGAACCACCTCGACAACGCGTCATCGCCGTCTTCATCGGGACGCATACACCGGGCCAAGCCCTCTTGAAGAAGGTAGCCTTAGGAACGCCTCAGTCCTCCTCCTTGACTCAGGGTCGTCGGGGGTAGGAACCCAATCAGAAACTACAAAACAAAGACACAACAAATTTAAACAAAGAAGTGCATGCAAGAACGAGATGGACAGGAATTCAAAAGTCTAGGGCACATACCAGTCCCCTTCAAAGAGAACTCAGGCGCCCAGACGTTGGGACCCAATGTGTTGCTCTTGATGAACATATAGTAACTAGTCCAATTCCTCTCATCACCCGCATCCAAACGAGTGATAAGAGGCTGGCACTTATCCCTCAGACGAAACAAAACCCTTTTCTTCTTATGCATGCGCAGATGATAAGTGTTTCTTATATCGGCTAACTGAATCTCAACCCCGTATTTCCGACACAGAGAATCAACCCCATGAATCAAGCGCCAAACAGACGGCATAACTTGACAGGGTAGAACCTGAACAGTGTTCAAGAACGAACTCATCAATGGACAAAGAGGAAAAGTTGCTCCAAACCTAAAGGACGATTCGAAGATTGAAAACCAGCCAGATCGACCCAATCCACCACGACATCGGTGGTGTCCGGGGCCCGGACTTCGGTACTCTCCGGATCTTTCCCTCCGTTTTTCACCGCCTCGGCTCCTTGGCGGCAGATGGGGGTAGATGTTAACATCTTTGATTGTGTCCGTCGCATGAAAGATGGAGCCGCCATGAGAGTAGGTAATGGCAGGGGAAGGACCGACCTCGTTTCTAGCCATGGTCAGATAGAAGGAAGGAAAAGGAAGCTAGGGTTTTCTTTCAAATCGATTTGGGGATTTTTGGAGGTATTCAGGGTTCAAAACAAAGAAATCAAAGCAAAATGAGTTAGAGAGAGAAACAAAACAGAAACTAGGGTATATATCGTGGGACAAGAATTTTTTGGATGGTTTTTTACAAAAATAAGCGCGCGAAGAGACGTGATCTGACCCACGACATGACGCGTCTTGTGATACATTGAGCGCCAAAATAGGGCGCACTTCCCCACGAAAAGCCAACTACTTCATTAATTACAAAGTTCAGGTCTCAGGACCAAAGGCACAGCAAAACAGAAGGAGCCTGGGCCAGGTTCAGCCCTGGACCAGGATCAAGGACAGAAGCATCTCCTTACCCCCCAGTTCAGGACTGTAGGGCAAGGAGATGGGGGACAAACTGTTGGGACCAAAAACCCAGGCTGGTCCAGAACCCTGGGCCAGGCCTAGACGGGTACAGGATCCACAGCCAAGACCGGAACGTACAGACAGCACCAGACGGGACAGACAAAACAAAGGTGCAGGTCAGGAGAGGAAAAGCCAAGATGGGCCAAGCCCAACAAAAGAATTAAACATCAAAGAAGAAAGCCCAAAGACTCGACAGCAACCCTAGAGGAAGTCGTTGGAAGACTAAGTCAAGCATACAGAAACTGAAGCCAGAGAATTAGGAGCTGCTGGAGAAGAAAAGGGAAGAGGTTAGCTACAAAGAAGGAAAGGAACGTTGGACCCTAAGGACACTATAAAAGCAAGAGAATTCAGAAGAGGGAGACATCAGAAGACACACCACTCATTTTTACTCAATACTCAACACAATCCACAAGCAATTCAACACTCTTTTATTTTACGCCTATATTGTATTCTGTACCAGTTGGTCCAGACACTGTACCCATTATTTCAGAACTAGTGAAGATCCTCTCCTGGCTTGGCGCCCGTGGTTTTTCCCTTAACATTTAAGGGTTTTTCCCACGTAACATATCGTGTGTCTTGTACTATTTTTGTCATCTTTCATACGCTAAAACTCAATCACGTAATCGCCGTTAAAAACAACCTAAAGGATAGTACTAGTAGATCCACAATCACTAAAACGAACCGTGTGAGAAAATCACCCCGAACAGCCTTCATTGTAGTAGTTTGAGTAGGGGTTGTTTTGAGAGTGCGACTGAAAAGCATGAACGTGATATATACCTCGGCATTCCAAAGAAGAATGACCGCAAACTCCACAAGAATCGCATGGTGCATCGTAGGAGGAGTGCATAGAAGCTACCGTTTGTCCTCGAGCTTGAGAGGAACTACCACTCGCCCGCATTTCACTCATCATAGTGATCATTGCATCCACCTTCGCCGTAAGCAATGCCACCGTATCGACATCGTGCTTACCTCCACCCCTAGGAACATTCTTAGCATTACCGTACTACGCGTCATGGATAGCCATGGCCTCTATCGTATCGAAGGCCTCCTCAACATTAATATTATCAAACCTCCCATTCGCGGCTGAGTCAAGCACTTGGCGAGACTCATTATACAACCCATTATAAAATTGCATGACGAGAAACCATTTATCAAGACCGCGGTGGGGACATTGACGTTGAAACTCCATGTACCGTTCCAAAGCATCAAACAAGGATTCATCACCTCGTTGGCGGAAGCTAGTTAGTTGACTCCTTAGCATAGCCGTCTTCTCCGGTGGGAAGGCTAATGCAAGAGTACTCCAATCGGTCACACCATGAGCTACGCGGTTCAAAGAATTGAGCCACAACTTTACCTTATCTCGGAGGGAAAACGGGAAGAGCATTTCCCGAATTTGGTCTTGAGTGACTCCGGCTTGCTTGATTGTAGAGCAATAGTCGCAAACGTTTTGCACATGGAGGTTAGGATCCTCACCGGGGCTTCCTCCAAATTGACTTCGCTCGATTAAGCTAATGAAAGCCGGCTTGATCTCGAAATTATTGGCCGCAATAGCCGGCATAGCATTGCCGATTGGAATTTGAGCCGCGGTTGGCTTTGAGTGATCCTCGGAAAGCTTCACCATGATTCGTTGAGGTACGGGTTGAATGTGAGCTTCCACGGTGGATTGAGCTTCAAGTTGCTTAAGTAGACTTTTGCGCGCTAGGAAAGTACGCTCCGGTTCAGGATCAAATGCTATGTCCTTGGTAGCTTGAGACGTACGTGTTTTCCTGACCATACACAACACTAGAGCAACTATGAGAAGCGGCCTCAAGGAATTGAGGTTCCTTGAGACGAAAACTAAAGACTAGAAACAAGTAAACTAACAAAAAGCAAAAGCCGTCTCTCCGGCAACGGCGCCAAAATTTGATAGGCTTAATCGCTCTCACCTAATCAAAAGTAAACCAGACAAACTCTAACGGGTAGCAAGGGTAAGTCGGGGTCGAATACACAGGGAGATGGTTGCAATTGTAGGTTACTTATGGAGTGTTTCAAGTCTCGGTCGGTCCGTTTGTTGAGGGTTACTATAGCTAGAGTGAAATGTAAGGGTATAACTTATGGGAAAGAGGTCTAGGAAGTCGGGTTAGACAATGGGTAAGCTAGGTCAAAGATGATGGTCGGGATGAGTAAGGAATCGCACATGCCAAGGGTATAGCTCGTCCTCTCGGTCTTAAGCTTCCTCTAGGTCTCGATCGCGGGCTCTCGCAACTTACAATCGAGGGTCCTAATGTTTAGTCTCGCGCCTCTCCTAGAACTAGGCTTTCGTTCTTAAGTTCAAGGGTGCAAGATACTTGCTAAAACTTGTCCAAAGAATCAACAAGCACAATCAAGCAAAGACTGAACAAAGCAAGCACAAAACCTAACTCAAAATGATCATCAAACACAACCAAAACCAACACCCATGCTTCACCCTTCCTCCTAGAGTATACAACTACTCACACATGACAAAAACGAATACTAAAGCAAGAACAATGGATGAAAACATGATCACAAACAATAGGAAATGAAATTGAAATCAAAAGAGAGAAGACACAACAATACCAAATCAGAAAATTCAAAGGAGAGATGGATGAACAAGAGCAACAAAACCCAAATAGGATGATCAAACAATGTATTCGAGTCGGAAATTGAAAGCACAAATTATGAAAATTATGAATCCTAAGTTTTTGAGAGAATGAAGTTTAAAGTGTCCTAAAAATACTGTAAAAAAGTTCAGATCAAAATAATGTACGAAACCCCTTTAAAATAGACGAAGTATTTAAGCACACGAGGAGTCGGGACCCGTCCCAAGGGTCCGGGACCACCATCCCGTCCGGGACAGGGCCATCCCGACCGGGATCACCTCAGGGACAGCCGTCCCGTTGAGTTCAGCAACTTCCTTGTTTTTGGTCCTTCGTTTGGTTGATTTCTTTTCACTTGTTTGTCATCCCAAGGCATAGGGACGAGGCCTAGGTCGTCCCAAGGGGCAGGGACGAGGTCTATAATGATCATATGAGCTTCACACTCCATCCCAAGGTCCCGGGACGGCTTCAAACATCAAAACATGGCCCGTATGCAACCGAAACGGCACAAATCCAACTCGAAACATCATGAAACTTCACGAAACTTCCCGACCAGCATCCAATCCTCCAAATAAGCGCGTTTCCCTACAAAATAGACATAATAAATGCAGCAGAGCCATACGGAGATAAATAGGAGGCAAAATGCATATAAAGGCACGGGAATCGCATAGAATCGGTAGTGAACCGGGGGCTAAAAGTAAATATATAAATGACACATCACTCCCCCGGGGGCAAACCCCTCGGGCTCAGAGTTGTTTTGTAGGTCCACTCACGGAGCTAGCTTAGCCGACCCAGGAGCGTGCTACGTCATCCGAAGACCCCGAGTTTACACCCAAAACACTTACAATTTTCATTACTCAATAATCATATTCACATTAATAATATGCATAAAATAATAAAATCTTAGCTTTTTAAAATATATTTATCCTAAATTTATTATTTATTATTTTAATATTTTACGTTTCGTTTAATTATGTAGTAGAATAGAATACTACTCCGTAAGTACTTAATGTATTATTGCATTATAACTCCACTTTTAATTTCAAATATGTGTGTCTTTAATATTTATTTTTGGTTTAATTGTTAAAAAACTATTTTTCCTAAACTAAATTTTTGCTTATTATTTTAATATTTTTTATTTTTCATTTTGTATAATCTAATAAAAAATAAATGTTTTACCAAAATTTTGTACATAAAGTTTAAGAAAACAAAATTTATGGACTTCATATATGTTTGTTATTTAAAACCTATGTTTACTTGTTACTAAATGTACACTTGAATATCATATACTTATAATTTTATTAATTAAAAACAATAATATATATAGTTACTGTGCATTGATGCACGAATTTACACTAGTTGTGGTTATTAAACCCGTGTATCACGTGGGTTCTAAAACTTACAAAAATATATCTTTTGCAAATTTAACATTAAAAGACTTACTTTAAATATCAATAAAATATTGAGTTAGAAAAAGGAAAACATATCTCTAGAATTATTTATTTTCAAAGATTTTCTATCATAATATTTTGATTATTAATGCAAATATCTTTGAATATATTTATTTAAGAATATATAATCTTTTTTTTTAATAGTCTACTATGATTGGTTTTATAATTTGTTTCCTATTCTCGAACAAAAATCCTTTATATCTATTAAAGTTATTGTTTGCCCAGAGTCCTAGACAATTTAGAAACCATTAGAAGACAGAAGTGTTAGAATATTTAATAATATTCGAGTGGCCTATATGTTCCAGGTTTAATTAATAATTAAGATCATATTAAATATTATGAGATTCTAATATAATAGACGATACTGTAATGGATCGGTTTCGATTAGTGAATTAGAATCCGGGAATTACAATTCCCTCCTACTTACCCTAATTAGCACATGTGATTCCCGATTCTTTTGTGTCACCATCCTTAGTCCTAGCTTTGCCTGTGCTATCCCCGACTCCCTAGACCTTTCTCTTATCGTTTTAACCCCTTATCTTTCGCTATAGCTTTAGTAAACCAAACCCTTACTCGAACCGAGATTAGAATCACTCAAAGTAACCAACATTGCGACCATCTCCCTGTGGATACGATCCCGACTTACCCTAGCGTTGAGTTTGGTTTTACTTTTGATTTGGTGACGCGACTAAGCCTATCAGTCCCCAATGTGTCTTAAAGCACATCAACACGGGAATCTCAAAATAAGGGAGAAAAACGAATAAAAGTCTTAAAAGAAAGTGTACATACAAGATATTTACAAAAGGAAACGCCCCCCCAAAACCGGCTTCAAACTAGGGGGCTTAGCAACAGGTACTAGAAATACCACAATCCGTGGGTCGCGTCGTAAACGAACCCACTTCCATCATCCTCTTCATCATCTTCATCATCGTCATCTACTCGGCTCAAATCAACATTAACAACAACTTGACCATCTTCAATTTGTTGGCTTGCAGCAAAGCCAACCTTATCTCCACTCAACACATTCTTGATCACATCCTTACCCACCTCCGTCCTCCCTAAAGCACTTGCACTTGTACGTAGCGTCTTTTAGCCCAAATATCGAAATTAAGCATTTGTTTTCAAATTAGTAGAGACCACTTTTACGTAGGCTTTTTTATTACAGATTTCAAAATACATTTTGTCAAGACTTTCGAAAAGTAACCTCAGTCCGAATCCTCTCTGGTTTCACAATAATCTCAGAAGGATAGGTATCGACGCACCTTGAAATCTGAGACCCCCGTGTCTTATGATTTTAAGACGCGCTAAATAGGTTCCAAATTCCTTTAATATTTGGTGGCGACTCCGAAAATACATTTTCAAAAGGATTTTTCTACATTTCTTTTTGTCACAAATTCATGCAATGACACCTCCCCGTTTACACTACGAGAGAGGCCCGAGACCCTCGCATTTTTGGAGCGCGCTTTTACCATGTGCCGCTCCGCATTTCTGTGCGCCAATTTTTCCGTGTGCGCATTCCGCCCCGACGCCTCCACGCGAGACGAGGGCGGGCGCGCACGGGGCGTCGAGAGGTCACCCGATTCTCGGTACTTTCAGTTGGCGACTCCGCTGGGGAGAGCATGATTTTTATTATTTTTGAAAACTAGCTTTTCTTTTATTTTAAAAAAATAAAGAAGTGAAACTTTGAAAACATTTTCGCTTTCGATATTTGGGCAAAGATACGTTGAGTCGAATCCTCCTGATTCATAATCACACCCTTCGAGGGACGGCCCCTAGTAACGCTTGCTTCATAAGCGAGATTAGTCTGGACACGTCGATCTCTCACCCATCCACGATTACAAGTACGACATCCGTACAAACGATCGTAACCAGTCAAACTCGGACGCTCTAGGACCCGTATTGAATTCACACTTAAACGTGTGCAATCTTGCGAATAACCCTACCCAAACGTTGCGAGAATGGCCGGAGGGAACCTTACCCTATTGTAGATACCGGGATTAACATGGAACCACTCGACGTCTTGCTAAGGGCGTAAAGTTAAAAAGATTAAGTACAAAAAACCTTTAAAAACTGTTTTGGAGCCGCCACTAAATTATGAGGGAAATTTAGAACCCGCCTCCGTGTCCTCATGCTCAAAGACACGTCTTAGAATTCAAGGCATGTCGACACCTATCCGTCTAAGGTTATTGTGAAACCAGATTCGGATTCGGGTGAGGGTACTTTTCTAAAGTATAGTACAAAATAATGTTTTTATGAAAGATCTTTTGGAAAAGCCTATCAAAAGATAGCCTCTACTAGACTTGAGAACAATGCAAATAATCATACATGAGCCTAAGTAATTCGCTACGTACAAGTGCGATATAAATGTAAAAAGAATGCAAAAAGAGATTGTTTAAAACCCTCAGTTAAGCATGCTTAACTTGTTAACGAAAACAGTTCAGTTAGTGACGAATTCATTTTAAGTGATTTAGATGCAAGGTGAGGATTTGCTAAATGCATGCAATAAAATAAACGTTCAATTGTCCATTGATTTATTTTAAAGAGGTCAGTTGTTTATGCGACTTTGGAAAGGTGTTACGAATAGGGTGTGTATTCGAGGTGCATGGCCGCCTTATGAAAAGCAGACTTGCGTACCAAAGTCGGGGTGAGCTTACCTGTAGGCCCTTGCTAGTCAAAGAAGTAAACAAAACCTTAATCCATGTTAGGATTAAGACCTACCTGTCTCGAGTCAGGAAACCGGCAGCGCTTCGCTTCAAAGGGAAGAATTCAACACTAGGAAAATGAAGAATTCTAAGGATGTTTATGCGTGAGGCTTTTGTGTGTGTATGTGTGAGTGTGCTAAAACCTAGGAAGAAAGGTTGAGAGGAGAGGTGTTTATCTTGTGTCGAAAACTTCTGTTGAATGGTCGAGCAAAGGGTTGTATTTATAGTAGAATAGCCGAGGAGATTTAGGAAACCCTAGAGGATAAAACCGCCTGCACAAATCGCAAGGACCAATGCGAATGCCAGGGCAAATCGCATGGCCTCATGCGATCGCCCCAAGGAGCCGTAAGCCCCCTTGCGTCTTGTACGTCGGGCAAAACCTCCAGATTTCGTATTTCCTTAATCCGATTTACAATATCTCGGTAATATTCTTTGCCATCTCTTTGCTTGTGCTCCAAGTAGACTTTGTATGATCTTCTAGGGTTTAGGTGGGTGAGTTCTTGGGCCTAGGGAAGCGGGCCAAGGATGGGTTTGGGCTCGGTTTTGGGCCTGAGCCCTGAAAATGTAAAAGGGGTGTATTTTGTAGCATTTTGTGAAATAGGGTAATCCGTGAGACTATCCTAGGTGTTTCCCAATCCTAAAAGATGGTTTTAGTGACTGGGCCTAAATTGAGGGATTTAGGAGGATCGAATTGAACCTTGTTAATGTAAAAGGATCAATTAGACTAAAGTGTTTAAAAGGGGTGCGCGCATGCGGATTAGGACCTGAACCTGAGACAAGCTTGACTCTAGACCTAAGGACACTAGGAGTGATGACCCATAAAGAAACCTCATTTGCATTTAAAAACATTTAACTTGAATTCGTCACAGTTAGAACCATTTACGTCAACGTAAAAGCATGCAATAAAAGTCCATTGCAACATCACTGGGTTTTTGGCGGGAGGTACGGATGTGGGTATCCACTGAGCCCCCAGTTTGACCGAGCTTAAGACTAAAGCGAAAGTCAAACACACGACAGCATCCGGACCGTTACAGTCTCGATACTATCTGCGGCGCGGAGTATGTGTCCATGGGTGAGACGAGGACTCCGAACCGGGCTTATCCGGGGAGGGATGAACATGTTTAGGGACATGACGGTCCTTGCATACTTGTAAGAGCATGCCTGCCTGCCAAATGCCTTTGCGTGCTATTGTTGTTGCTTGGTCTCGTGAAAGAGCGCAGATGCTTGGTCTCGTAAGAGAGCGCAGATGCTTGGTCTCGTAAAAGAGCGCAGATGCTTGTGCTTCGTGCTAGCGCTTATGCTGGTGCTTGGTCTCGTAAAGAGTGCTGATGTCCGCCGGGAATTATCGTCCGAGGAAAGTGTTCATGCGTAGTGCTTATGTGTAAACGCAAAGGTTGTGATTATGCTTTAAACTCGTTTAAAGAGTGTGTGTGGCGGACTTTATGTGACGCCTTAACCGAAAAGCTTGCCACTACAACAAATTAACACTTGGGCCACGAATTATGCCACGGTAATTAGTAAAACGTGGCATAATTTACTTTAGCCACGGGAAAAGCTATTTTGATTGGCCACGGGAGAAATTTATGCCACGGAAGAAATATGTCGTGGCAAATAATCACTTGCGCCACGGTAAAAAGTTCTAATCGTGGCGAAACATTCATTTAGCCACGATTATAATTTTTTCCGTGGCGCAAGTGAGTTTTTGCCACGATATCATTTTTTTCGTGGCAAAAAAACCGTTCTTTAGCTATATTCGTTTATAACTTTTATATCACATAATAAAGCTAACATAAACCGATACATGATAATAATAAAAACAAATTGTGTAAAAGTATAAATTTCTGATTAATACGGAGTATCATTTTATTTTATACTCCGTATGTGCTTAAAAATATGTAGTTTTTTTTTTCTTTTTTATCAAAAGAGAATAAATTTAATTAGTATGAAAGTTAGATAACAATTAAAATTGACTTTTGTGTTAACAACACTCAAATTTGCAAAACCCATATATAATATTTTTCTCTCATATATGTTAAATAATAAAAAATTTATAATAAGTTTTTATAACTTTAAGCTAAAAAAATTAAAGTGTAAACATATATCTAAGATAGAGACGAATATTTCTCATTTTTGGTAAACTAAGGCATTTACTCTTAAATAGTGTTTTAAGAATTTTTTTGGAAACAAAAAATAATACGGAGTTTATTCATCATATAAATTAAACAAAAAAAAGGTCATAGTTAGTGCTTAAAAATAATATAAAAACGAGGTCAATATAAAAGAAGTCAATAACATAATCTCATAAATATTAAGTACAAAAACTTTATCTCCACTATGTTTATATATAACCTTGTTTATTTAAAATAATATTGAGAAATAAATATTTTTACGAATATTTACTATTTCAAATTTAATAATCTAAAATATAAATTTATAACTTCAAATATTATGGCTAAATCGCAAAATTAGTAAACATATTAAAGTTTAAGTAACTATTTATTGCATAATTAGTCAATAATTTCTAAGTGGTACAATGGTTAGTACATCAACTTATGAGTGAATGGTCAAGAGTTCAAATCTCTTTTCCAACATTTTTTTTAGCCTCGGAAAATTTGTTTCGTGGCAAGAGAAATGTAGGCCACATAGTTTTCTAGCCACGGGATTATCCGTGGCAAATTACTTATATTTAGCCACGGGATAATGCGTGGCAAAAAACTGAAATCTCGCCACGATTCAGTTTTTTCTGTGGCTATTTTTTTGCCACGGCCACTTGCGCCACGACTTAAATTTCTGTGGCGAAGCGTCATAGCCACGGAAATTTAGTACTTGCGCCACGAATTTTATCGTGGCGCAAGTGACAAATTGTTGTAGTGTGCGGTTCCGAAGAAAAATACTTAGGCTTGGAAATGAATCGAGCCCAAGGTTGAGAGAAAACGTGGAATAAAACATGCCTTGGAAATTGCCTTGTCGACTAGTGATTCTTTCTGTAACAACCTGGTTTTTCGTGACTTTAATTAAACTAAGGCGGAATATTAATTAAGTCTATTTATTGCAAAACCAGCTGTCATCGTATTACAACTCATTATACATAATAAGAGTCATAGATAAAGCAGAGTTTAATCGATTACATTCTCTCAAAAACATAAAAATAAGGTCTTCAATCCCCTTGTATAGATCAACAGTCAAGTCTCGGGGTACCTGTTGATTCCCGTATTAGCTTTTTCAGCCCCGCACCTAATAAGCAACACGTATATACATACAGCAATGCAGTTCATAAAGTATAACATAAAACAGTTCACTTAACATGGCAATTAAATCATCAGATCATCTCAATTCATAGTCATGTAGGCAAATCATCATCAATTCATTCATATTCGGGGTAGTCGACCCTTTTCAATTATATTCATAAAGTAACATAACTCGCGAGTCTTGACTACAGAGCGGCTTGTATACTCTCATGGTATATCACCCATATGATCCGCCATCAAAGTGCACTAGTTACTCAGACTCGTACATCAGATCAAACACTAAGTAGCGTACGTGATAACTACCTAATATCCAATACAACATGGATAATCTATCATACGTTGTCCTATGAACCACAACCAGTCAGGATGGAAGCATGCAAAACCCTACAAAAGCAAGGCCTGCGCAAAAGCTGCCGGGTACATCAACGGACTTTAATGCTAAGGATACCACTAGGTAAGAAGGACGATTCAATCCCTTATCTGATGTGTGCACACACTTTCACTTAGAAACGACACAGTCCTCGCTATTCGAGAGAGTATGCTTTTCCTAACCAAAACGATTAATACCTAATGACATGGTCCTGATGGGATGGTCATTTTCGATTACCTCGTATGGACCGCAGTCGCCACATTTATGCCCATTCAAGGGATGTAAACGCCGCTTGCCTAAAGACTATGAGAGTCATTAGGACGCCTCAGTCAGCACTGAGAGTGAAAGAGTCCCCATACGCGGCTACCTTTCCAATCGTGGCACAATAGATTCGCAACATGACAGACACCCGAGTATTTAACAAGTACTCCTTTTCTTATTTTCTCATTCTCGTTTTATCCAGGTGATAATTCATAATAATTAGTATCGTCGAACTTGTATAATGAAATTTTAATTCTAACAGGTCTTCAGGTAAGTAGTAGCAGATAGAAAACTTAAAATAGTTTATTTCGAGTCCGTTTGTAAGTTTTAAATATTTTTAGTATTCACGTATTTTACTATTCACGTATTTTACTATTCACGTATTTTACTATTCATTGTATTTTATTCGTTGTATTTTATTCGTATACTTATACTTGTACGTATTTTATACTTTAAGATATTCCTAAATATAAAACTAACCCTTTTATTTACTAAGTATAGATTTCTAGTTTTAAAGTCGTTAAGTTCGTTTTGTATTTATTCATTTTGAAATATATTTTAATCGAAGTTGTTAAGTTCATTTTGTATTTAGTGATTTTGAAATATATTTAAATCAAGTTGTTAAGTTCATTTTATACTTAGTGATTTTAGATAATATTTCAAAAGTAAAACTCGGTTAAATTTAGTCATATACTTAACTAATACTTTAGCGGTTTCCATTTTTAGTGAGGTTGTCGTAGTTCATTTTAAATAGTCCGTATGTCCAATCCACATTTAAGCAAAGGCCGTAACACTCGACAATATTCATTTTAATACGTGTAACGTTTATTTATCGGTTTCGTTGATTCTTTTTATTAATGATTTAATACATAAACAAATATAAACCTAATTACCATTCAAATTTAGTGACTAAGTGATAAATTCATTTTGACCAAAATTGACCCAAAAATAGGGTGAATGTCGTGTGGGTTGGGTATGTTAGCCATTTATTTCTTTTTTTTGTTTTTTATTAATAATTCATTACTTTAACTAATTTAAAATACTTAAATGATAAAATAAAAAGTGACAAAATCATTTTAGGTCTAAAAATAGTCCCAAAACCGTGGCCCCTTTATACTTAAGCATTTTATTTTCATTTTCTAATTTATCGGTTTTTGACTTAAAGTTTTTATATACTAATTTCTTAAATTATACTAAAGTGATTTAACTAGTTTACGATTTTCACTAATTATTTTATTTCGATTATGAATAGTGATTTTACTCACTTTAATTTTCTAACTTTTTCATTATAAAGATTTAGCTTATTTAACTTGTATAATTAGTATTGTATTTATTCATTAGTGGATTAAAACAACATTTAAGTAAAACTTTATAAAAATTATGAATCGAATTAGTCATCTAAATGAAGAACACTTGAATATTTGAAGAACTCAAATATTTTTCATATGAACATTATTTAGTCAAATTTTTATATGTTTATATAATTTCCTCAAATTTTTCATACAAGTCTAATTTACCTAAACTAATCATAATATGTTATTTAGAAAAATTAAAACTAAAAATTGGTCCATTTATTTAAAGGAAGCCGTGTATATGTATGTATATGTTCAAGTTTTTATTTTTGATTTTTATACTTCTAATTCAACAACTAACTTACTTTATATCATTTATATATTTAACACATGTGAAAATCATATACAAACATTAACACACAAAAGTAAAATCATTTTAAACACAAGAATAACAACATTATTTTCAAAAACACATATACTTTAAAAACATGTAAATTTCATAAAAATTTCATTTTTAGTCCAAAACATAAACTACTTATATTTTCATATACATCTTATACCTAGTATTTTAAGCATGCAATTAACAAAAATTAAAACGAAAAATTAAGTGAAAAATTGTATGAATGCCGTGGGGTTTTCATGGGTACACATTATTTTATTTTTCGATTTTTTTCTCCTAATTTAACATGTGAAGCTAGGTGATCATAAACACAATAAATATAACACATAACATTTATAGCATGCGATTTACAAAATTAAAACTAGTGTGCGGGGGCACCTTTAAATTAGATGGTTATCGTCGAGGATCTAAAATAAATTTTAGATCGGATTTTTCTTCACCCGAACTTACCCATGTTCTACACCCAAAAATCCAAGTAAGGTTAGCTCCAAGACATACTCACTAATTATTAGAATTATTTAGGAATTATTAGAAATTTATTAGGATTTTATTTAAAGGGTTTTGTAAGAGAAATGAAAGAAAAATAAAAAGAGAAAGGGAGGAGGAGACCTACGGCTGAAATGAAGGAGCCAAGAAGTGATTTTTGGTCTTATGAAACTTGAGTTCAAGTTGTAAAAACAAGTTGTATAATTTTGGTGTTAATTAAAGTACTTTAATTAAATAAAGTTTAATGAAAAATGAAAACAAAATCATCATCACATATGTAAAGCAAGTCCACCTTACTATTTGGTGTAGAAATGGTTCCCTTGACATTTTAAAATATCTCGTTCTCGAAAAACGCGTTACGAAATAATTCGGGTAAGAAAGACGGTAAAAGTTAAAGTGTGCGCGTTCGACGATTTTTTGAAATATCTCTACTTTAAAATTTTAAGAATAAAATATTTTATTTACTATTGAAGAAAATATTTAAAAGTTAAGGAACGTCGATAAAATTTTAAATGCAAAGACGGCGAAAATAGAATAGGAGGTTTCGAAGAATGAATTTTGACCTTTGAAAGAAAACAGAAAAATGAATTTAGTTCGGTCTATCTGATAGTTATGAAAACTGTACCATTAAATCCGTCTCGAAAAATTAGGTGGTTTAGGCTTTTGTTTCGTTAAATTCCGAGTCCGTATGACCACTTTTCGGACCTTGAAAGTTAGACCGCAAAGTTTTATACGGTTTACACTAAAACTAGAAAGAAATTGGTTTGTTAAATAAAATTAAATGTAAATAATAAAATGATGACTTTAAAATAGGTGTGTAAGTAATAGGTGATGTGTATAAGACAAAGAAATGGAAGAGGATAGAATTTGACCAAAGGAGGTCAAATATTTCGGCCTACATGAAAGACAAAGGGCCTCGACTTTCGTTTTTGAAATTTTCGATTTGCGCGCACGCGAAAAGTCTCGAAATGAAATGTATGATCTTAAAATAATGTTTAGAAGTAAGATCGAAAATAAAAATGAAAATAAAATTTGAAGGGTGACCGAAATAAAAATTGGGTTTAGAACCCTCGAAATTTTGAATAAAAATTCGTTTGGTCGAAATATATATTTTTTTCGTTGAATGTTATTGATTTAAATAATTATAATCAAACGTCAAAAATTTTATCAGTTTAGACTTAGTGTGACTCATTATTTCGATTTTTAGTGAAAGTGTTAGTTAAATCAAAACGAAATAGTAATTAGTTATTAATATAATACGAAGTATGATTTATTAATAAAAAATCAAAATGATTATAATTGAACCAAAGTTGATGTTAAGGGTTCAAATGGTACGTGAACTTGGAAAAAAAAAACAAAAAATAAAGTGGCTTGACTTTGACTTGCGTGTTTGGAATCGTTGACTTGAATTTCAAAGACGGAAAAGATATACGGGTCCATTTTTATTCAAAAATCAAAAATGTACAAAAATAAATTCTATGAATAAAAGGTTTTACTTTTATTCTTATGAATAGTAAACATGACTTAAGCCTTTTTGAAATTTGAAAGACGCTATTAGTTTTATGGTTGACTTTTATAAAATTTTGAAATGTGTTTTTTTTTTAATTCTAAAGATAATACAACAAACTTTATTTTTCAAAATTTTTAAATTTGGACTTAAGAAATTTAGTATTATTTGGCGAAAAAAAAAATTTAGACGCATTTTTATTATAAGCAAAAAGGATGAATTTAATTTAAGGAATTAAATTCTTTTATAATATTGTGTTACGAAAACACGGGGTGTTACACTTTCCGGGGAATCTCTTATCAACTGGCGACTTCAAGCTTGAACTCATTCGCACATGTCGCGGTTTCAAATCCGGAAAAATTTGAATCTGCGATTTGCTCTTCTAAAGATCTTCAGACTTCGCTTGCTTCGGCCATGAAATATGGTATCATTACGATTCCTTTGGGTTCACTTGATACTTGTCTCTCGAACTTGGGATGTTTGGTGCTCGATCTCATGTTTGGGTGTTTGATTGTTTGTATCTGTGTTCGGGTGTCTGATCTTTGGACTTATGTTTGTGTGTCTGATGCTATGTGCACACGTGAAAGTATTATGCTTTTAGTGCGCATGCTTGTGTTCGTAGTGGTTCTGGAGGTGTCGCTAAACCGTAGATGCTCGCAGATGGTGTGATTTGTTCTTCGTTAGGCGTCATTTCGCGAAATTACCCTATTTTTCGTTGACGGAAGCTTGAGGGGTGTATGGTGTGAGCCCCCAGTTTGACCGAGTTAGAGTGTATAATGATGGTCAAACTTGATGACAAGGTTGCTCGATTGAAAGTGTTTTTGAGTTACCCCCTCGAGTTTAACTAAGTTTTGTATGAAAATTGAGTCAAAATGAGGAGCATGTGTTTTGTATCAAATGTGTTTGGGAGAAAGTGTTTTGGATTACCCCCTCGAGTTTGACGAAGTTTTGTATGAAAACCGAGTCAAAGTGTGGAGTACGGTGTTTGGTTTGGGATTAAGGCAAAGTGGTGTTGGCCTTTGGTATTGGCTTTCGTTGACGAGGCTTTAGTGTAAAGCCAAATCAAAGTCTTGTTTGTAATTAGGACTATGCTTTGGTGTAAAAGTAAAGTAGGATTGCGGCTATGCTTTTAATTTTGCTCTCTTAGTTTGGTTAAGTTTTGGTGTAAAAATTAAGTCAAACTGGAAATGTTACTTCTGTCCTTGAATGAAATGATGTTTTGGTGTGGGGTGTTGGTCGTGCCTTTTGCAAAGCTGCCTACGTATCCACGGTGTGTGGAATCAGACCAGCGTAGTTCGGTAGTGCAAGTTTAAGGGCATGCCGGCCCGGGGGGTGTTTGAGCTAAGTCGAATTGTGAATTTGACTCGCTTTTGCTTATGGGGTGTTATTGTTATGAGGCTTGTTGCGTTTTAGGGATACCTTCGAGGTAGGGCATACTATCGAGGTAGGCTTGTAAAATTTTGGGACGTCCGTGAAGGATATCTATTTTGTTGTACTTCGTACAGGAGTGTAATCTTAAAGTGGAGTGTCAGCCCCCAGTCTTCGTTGTAAGTGTGAAGTGTATATCGCATTCATGGTGCATGAGTCGACCATGACGCTTGTGTGGCTTCCTAGTCTAAGGAGGTGAAGGTGTGGCTTCCTAGTCTAAGGAGGTGAATGTGTTATCTGTAGATATTGGGAATATCGTAGGTAAGCCCCCAGTCTTGAGGCTTGGCGCTTCGGGATGGGTTATTTCCACCGGGAATGGTTGTTGTTATGAAGGCTTGGGTACAATGTATCTAGTACCGTTAGGTAAGGTGTATCAACGTCTTTGGATAGGTTGTGTCTTGAACTGTTGATCCGGTTTCATAGAGCGTGGTGTATCCAATGTTGTTGGATAAACTGTATCCAATGCCGTTGGATAGAGTGTGTCTTGTGCGGTTGGACATCTTGGGGTAGTGTGCATCCAGTGCCGTCGGGTGTACTCCATGGGCTTAACTGCATTCTGAGCATCGTGAATGCCTGCTTATGCCGTGCTTGATGTCTTCTTCGTCTCTTACTTGTACCTGCATAGTTAGTACTCAAAGAAAAAAGTTTTTGAAAATGCTCTCGCGTTTTTGGAAATGCCTTTTGTTCGAACGAAGTTTTTGAAAATGTCGTTTTCGTAAAGGAGATTTTGAAAATGCTGTTTTTCCAAAGAAGAATTTGAAAATGCCTTTTTTTCAAAAGGAGATCTTGAAAATGCTATTTTCGAAAAGTGTTTAAAGACGTGTTTTTGTTTGAAAAGTATTAACTCGGGCGTTGAGCTAATTTTTAGAAAGTGCTTCCTAACGTGTATTGACTCGGGTGTTGAACGAGTTCTTTTCAAAGTGCGTTAACTCAAGTACTGAGTTAATTTTTGAAAGGTGCTTTATGAAATGTGGACGAAATCTTTCAAAGACAACGATGAAACGTGTTAAGAAAACGAGTGTTTGAAGTGTTTCAAAGAAGAAGGTGAATCGTATGCGTGACTCGAGACTCGACAATGATAGGGATGTACGTGACTATGACACGTGCATCGGTAAGGCTCCCGGCTTGGTGACGCATGGTTGCTTCAGTGGACCGTCGTTGTTCCTGCAAAACGAACAAGGTTAGAAAAAAGCAGAGTCCTACTCCTAGGTCTAGGACAACTTTGTCTCGACGTAGTCACTTTAACGTCTCGATAAGAAAACGGTTTGCCTTTGATTTTTGTGGATTTTTGTGGATTTTTGTGGATTTTTGTGAGGATGTCCTTGACTTTGGAAGCTTTAGACATAGGGATGTTTTGTGTAAAAGGGTTGGTTGAGCTCGAGTGAGCGGCCATTTAACTAAGCCCATTATATTAGTTCTTATACACTGTATTGTTTGTGAAAAGACGCATCCTTTGGCTAAGAGTTTAACTGCCAAAATGATTGCTGTATATTATCCTCTGTTGAATGAATGAACGATCATTCACAGAAAAATAAAAGTTATAAAAGACAAACACTTTACACAGTAAGAAGAGAAAAGAGATTATAAAGAAAAAGCAAAGGATTCAAGTTCCATTCATAAAAGGAATCAATTAAAGGAAGGGTTAAGAAGGAGAAACATATATGTTCTTATTTTATCTTTATTATTTTATCACCATGGATGAAGGTTAGTGTTTCTCTCTTTTTACAGTTTTAGGGTTAAATTAATTCGAGTCTAAATCGATCTTTGGGTCAATTTCATTATAGAAATTATTAAATTATACTTATAGTTGGTATCAGAGCGATTTTGGTCTTGATTAATTTACCCATAAAAGGAATTGTATTACCCTTAATTCTGTTTTGCCACGTTCGTGTAATGCAATTCAATTCAAAGTTCCGCCATTATTGTTCTATGAATGATGTATACCATTCTTGTATTAGTGCCTTCTAATTAAGATTTCTTGAATTTTGTGCATTACTAATTTTCATGCCCACTATTGTATTGTTTCTTATCCCATGATATGTCAACTTTAATATGGTTTTGAGCCGAGAGATTGCAATTAATACTTTATTTATTATTAATTTTTCATCCGTGGTGTACTCCGTACGTCACAAAGAATGTGTAGTGCAGTATATATATTTTTTTTTTTGTGCGTGTGTGTCACCTTGTTGATATTATATGCCGGTGCAACATGTGGTGTGTGAACATGAGCAAAACATATAGTCTGTTCACTTTTTTGTACTTGTTAATGGCATACTTTAAGCCTTTGATATACTTGCAGTGTTTTAATTTGTCACACGAGATATTTTGGATTGTATTTCTTGATCATTAAAATACATTCGGTCACTGACACTAAATTATACTAAGTATCATTAGCTAATATTTATAAAGTTAATTGTGAATGTATAAATTTTATGTTACTAAGTAACTTGACTATATAAATAAAACTAAGTAATGAATATGAATTATAATATGACTTTAAAAATATTTATAATACTAATTTTTAATCTACTTAACATACTTAAAAGTTAAATGAAATTAAATCACGTTTAAATATAAATTACTATTAATTACTAAAATATAAAATACTAAAACGTATAAGTATAAAAGTGAAATATATAATTCAACCTTACCTCGTACTAATAAGAGGAAACGAAGAAATGTATAAATAAATAATATACTAAATGTGATTAACGTGTATGTACCTTATTTGATACAATCTTTACATAATACAAAGTTTGACGATATTATAATTAGTAAGAACTGTAACCTGTGTTATGAACAATAAAAGAAGTAATGAATTAAGTGTTGAATACTTGATGTTACTGTTTTCCTCACATGTTTAGAATAATTGTCGCGCAACCTTTGTGAATTGACCTATTGTTGACTTCACTTTGACCGTCCACTCTAACTTGGGAACCCTTAGACTCTCTGCGGATTGAGTTAAAAGGCACGGCCTGACATGAGATTAAACCCTTCGATTATAACGTTGTATGATTAGTACTCGGGTGTCTGCCACGTTGCGACTTTTGATTTCGATGTTAATGAGGTAGCTGTATATGGGGACTTTAGCTCCCTCCCTGAGTTGCAAAAGGCGAATTAATGATTTTGAAATTGTTATTCGGTGCGGAATATACAACCCCAGGGATGGGGCATACTTGATATTACCGTGAGCCCATATATAGTAATTGGAAAATACCAGCCCCACCCGGGGGTACCCGTCTTTGGTGATAGTCGAATTTTTCTTGGAGAATACCTTTTGAATAGCGAATAAGTATTGATCCTCGATAGGTGGTGTATGCATACATTAGACAAGGGATGTGGCCGTCCTTATTACCTTAGATATCTCTAGCATTTCAGCCATGTCCAAGTTATGTTGGCCCTGATTGCTATTGCGCGGATACTGTCTGCATGATTCCGCCTTACTAACGAAGACTCATTAGTTAACGTATGATAGATTATCCATTTTGCGTTGGATATTAGGTAGTTATAATATTTGCTACTTAGTGTTTGATCTGATCTACGAGTTTGAGTAACTAGTGCACTTTGATAGGAAATTATATGGGTAATTTGCTATGAAAGTACACGAGCCGCTCTATAGTCAAGACTCGTGAGTTTTGTTTAATAATTGATAAATTGCTTTGAAAAGGGTCGACTATCCCTCGTGCTATATGAGATATTGCATGATTGTTCACGACTATGTGTTTATGGAATTGATTATGACTTATGCATATATCTTGATTGCTATGATTTAAGTTTATAAATATATTACGATATTATATGAATTGAGTTGGTATTTACGTTTATATATCGTGTTTTATAAATTGAAATGTTTTAAGTTTTGTTTGTCATGTTGTATGAGATTTAAATATCTATATGTGAGAACTGATATTATATGCTTTTTGTCCAATTTTATTGAAATAAGGTGTTGCGGTAGTTATACGCGTTTAGTGCTGCCAAGTTACTTTTAATCATAGGTTATATAAACCAAAACTTTGGTTTAGAGGTTGTTGGTTAGAACAGTCACTTCCCGCCTCTGAGCGGGAGATCCTCCTATTTTGTGTTTTTGTCTCTGTTGCAGGCAATTCTCGAGACTCAGGATTATCGGGATGATTAGGATGTTTCGTTTGTTTTATTTGAGAGATTGTAATATATATTTGTATCCTATGCCATTTGAATGTAATTTAATTAACATCCGGCATGTATTAGACATAATTAATTTTCCGCCTTAGTTTAATTAAGTCACGAAAAACCGGGTTGTTACAGTTGGTATCAAAGCTGTCTTGCGACCGTGAGTAACTTAAAGTTATCTCATCTAGCGAGAAGACACCTGGGCTAGACATACATATTAATATATATGCCAGGCATAGACTTATAGGATCAAATAATGAATTAGACATCTTAGATCGATAAAATAATAATCTTAGAACGCTTTAAAAGTGAGATGGGTAGAAATATTAAGGATCGACCGACTGACCTAAATTTAACATTCTCGACCGTCATTCAACCTCGTTAGTTTTTCTTTTATTTTCTCTGTGCTTGCTTGCCTGCTAAGTGCTCTATGACTAATCTTTTTGACTAACAAGTCTCTTATACTAACGTTACCAAAAATCGAGACGTATAAAGTGAAGACAAGACGACAAGAACTCAAGCACATGGAAATGGACGCATCAAGAGTCGAACGATCTTAAAAGACGTTCTAGACCTCGAAGAATTTTATTGCCTTGAAGACTTCTATAACTTTCTCGAACATCCTTATTAACTAAATTATTATTCATCTCCTCCAAATTTTTAAATCTATTTAACTTATCTTCTTCTTCTAAAATATAACTTTTCTAACTTATGCTTCTATAATGACTTCATAAAATAAATTTTTATTTCTTTTCATTTTCTCGCAAATATAAGACTTGAAGACAAGACTAGAAGCGCATACGAAGAGACGTATCAGGAATCACGCTATCCAAGACAATTTTCAAGACGTCGAAGATTTCTTTAGCATTGAAGATTTCTAAAGCAATATCAAAATCGATCTCTAATGATCACCATCATTTCAACGCTTATCAATTTTCAGATTTCCTAATCAAAAAAAAAAAAAAAAAAAAATTATTCCTAATATTTAATCTCACCATGATTTTAGTGTTCCCTTTTATATTTTAAACTCCTTAGTAAAAAGAATTCACTCGATTATATTTCAACCTCATAAAAATTTTAACTACTTCGAAATTATTGATTTCCTAAATCAATAAATCTTAATAACTAAATTCTTAAAATGATTTTTATCTTTCTCTTTAATCTAGTAAATTATATCATCTTCGCTTTCGAATTTCGTAAACTCTTAATCTTTATACTCAAAAACCTTCAAACTTCAATTCGTAAATTTTAACTTCGTACAATTATTATTATCTTCAAAAATTTCTTACTTTGAAATCTATAATACTTACTAATTGATTTCATAAAGTTAATTTTCCTTTGTTCTGTTTAATCTCGAAAAAAAAAAAAAAAACGAATTTCTATTTCCTTTGTAATTTCGTTAACTTTTTAATCAACCTCAAAAAAAACTTATTACATAATTCTAAAATTTTGAACTCTTAAATTATAATTTCTACGAAATACGTATTAATCTCATACGATTAAATTTTGTCCGTTTTCTTCATTTTTTTGTGAACTCTTTATCTTTTTATTAAATATCTTCTGAACTTGTCCTATCTATTACAATTATCTCTCTTTGATGTTTATATACATATATTATTTTCTTTTTCTTTTTATATAACCCCTTATTTTAAATTTCAAATCTTATCCTAAATATGATTTATAACATTTCCATTTCACCTATCAACGGGGTTATCCATAATTCTCTAAAATTTTATTTAATCATTCAACGATAACCTATATTCCCTTAATTTCGTTAAAGCTCACATTTTCCTTATGATCACTACGACTTTTACATATTTTTCCTAAATGCCGTTTTTTCTAAGGCTATGCATCTTATGTATGTGATCATTAGAAGTAACAATAATATTATATAGATACGCTTAAAACTTCTTAAGGGGGTAGGACAATAATTTGATTATATCACAATCCTAACTAAATCACAAAACTTCTTATTTCAACCTATTTTATTTTAAGGTAAATATTTATTTCTAGATTTAAATAAATTGTTTTATTCTTAAAACGCTTATTATTTTAATTAAATTTAATTCCGTACAAAACTTCTAGGCCCTACCTTTTTGAAAACCTCTCTCTCGAAGGTTTTGGAAAATGACAATGCAATAACATTTAGATATTAATTAAAAAAAAAAATTATTGATACTTTGAAATTATTCAATTTCTTCAATAATTCCTTTTGATACAATCTTGCTCAATTAAAAGCAATGTTCATATTCAATTTACAAAATTCTCGGCATTCCCTCTGACTGCCTCGTTTTATCTTGATCTGTTATCCTCTCTATCCAAGTTTCGGGGACGAAACTTTTCTTAAGGCGTAGGATTGTAACACCCCGTGTTTTATTAATACTAATTAATTACTTTAACTAAATTATTAAATTAAAATTTATATAATTTAAATTTTATTCCTTTGTTTTGAAAACGCGACTGGAAAATTTCGATCGAACAAACCTTCTCAAGATATTTCTAACTAAACCTACTTGATTTTATATTAATCTTTATTATATTTTTATTTCTAAAATACGTGTCGAATTAAAACTTTACTTACGTTACCATTATTAAATTTTATAAATTTGGATTATATTTTAAAAAGCATTACTCTCATAAAAATTTAGTTTTTATAGAAATAATCTTTCAAATAAGCAGACCGTTTGAAATTTTACGAGACCGTAATAAAATTAATAACTGACAACTTTTATACATTTATATTTTCGAACAATAGATTTTATAATACGAAAAATGGAATTAAAATTTAAAACAAATAATTTAAAACATAATATATTTTATAAATTATTTAAGTTATATAAATAAGGGCGAATGAAACAGAGCAAATCGTAAAACTGACCCAAATGGTCCATGTATGTCGGCACACTCAGGATTATCGGGATGATTAGGATGTTTCGTTTATTTTCTTTGAGAGATTATAATATATATTTCTATCCTATGCCATTTGAATGTAATTTAATTAACATCCGGCATGTATTAGACTTAATTAATTTTCCGCCTTAGTTTAATTAAGTCACGAAAAACCGGGTTGTTACATAACTTGTTTAACAAGTTTCGTGAATTTTTCACTATTCACGTCTCGGGATTTGAAAAGATAACTTGTTCAACAAGTTACCTCAAATTCTCCTTAAAACAAGTTTTTACACTTTTGGGACGTTACTTGTTCAACAAGTTTCGTCCCGATTTACTATTCATGACGGTTACTACTCATCGGTCACTATTCACCTCAGTCACTATTCATCGGTCACTATTCATGATCAAACTTAGTTACTAAGTTATTTAAAATATCTAGATATTTTCTAAGTGTAAAATCATAAACTTAGTCGCTAAGTAAAATCCTAGTTTTAAAGACGTTAGGTCCGTTTTATATTTAGTGATATACGATATTTATTTTAAAACGACACTTAGTTAAATTTAGTCATCTATTTACTAAATTTAGCGATTTTCATTTTTAATAATAGTATCGTGGTTTGTTCATTTAGTTCGTATCGTCCAAGTCCAACAGTCCAAATTTGCAAAGGCAGTAACACACGATTTGATTCATTTTTATAACGGTCACAACTTTTTAATCGGTTTATTATATTTCTTTTATAACGAAATCGATTTATACAAAAATTCAATTCTAATAACTATTTAATTTTAGTGACTTAGTGATATTTTCATTTTGATTAAATTAGGTCCATTTTTAATGTGAATGTCGTGTGGTTTATATACATGTTATAATTCTTTTATTTCTTTTCAATTCTTCATTCTAACTTATTAACTACGAATTAAATTATATTAACAAGAAACAAAAACTGATAAAATTGATCTCTCTCTCTAACCCATGGCTAGGTTTTCTCTCTGAAATTTTTTCTTCTTCGTTTTCTTGCATCTATGGCGCGAGGGAGAGGTCGACCTCCTAAATTGTTGACGGGAAACTCATCTGCTCCGATTGGGGAACCAATTGAACCGGAGGAATTGGATGGAAACTGAAGGTACCGGGAAGAGAAGGAAAACCTATCGGCCGACGCCTGCGCGCGCCGCCTCGCCGTCTTGGCCGGTCGGAATGCGCCTCGCAGGAAAGAGTGCGAAGTTTGTAAAAATGGGGAGATCATTGCATGAATTTGTGACAAAAAAGAAAAGTAGAAAATCCTTTTTGAAAATCATTATTCAAACTCTATTGAAGCAGCCTTTGAACATAGCCCCCAGGTTAGAAAGCTAAGTGGATTTCTTTGGACTGTTGCAGGTGACGGCTGATGTGCACAGGAGGTTGTGGCGGGCGGCGAACCGGTGGCGGGCGCTCGTGAACGAGAAGGTAGTAGAGGCCTGCAAGGGGCAGAAGGAGGCGTCTGACGCTCGACTGGAGTTAGCCAGGGTCAGGGCTGAGGAGGGGGCGAGATCGCGGGCCGCTTTGGAGGCTGCGCATACCGAGGAGCTGGCGAGAGTCCGGACAGAGCTAGAGGGTCGGCATGCAGAGGAGCTGGATAGGCGCGTCTTTGAGATTGATTCCTGCGTCTTTGTCTTAGAGCGTCGTGACCGGTCGCAGTAGGCTTCGAACTTGTTGGTTTTGTATTTTGGATTTGTATTATGAGTATTAGTATTTGTTCGTAACGGTTTATTTATTAGGACTTTGTGTATGGTTGATTTTTGGACTTGTGGGTGTTTACGGGTATAATTCGGTTTTTTTGTCTTGTTGCGAAAAATGCATTCCTGCTTAAATGGCCAGTCTGAAATCCTTTCGTATTTGCTTGCGGAGCGTACCTGCAAAAAGTTGTTAGTCGTAAAAGCATATATACGTGTCTCGATTGAGACTGACTTGTTTGAAAAATAAAAACGTACACAGAGTTTTGAAAAAAGGAATTTAGAAAATAGTTTAGACTCGTAAAAAGACGCTTTTGACATTGTAAAAATGTGAGCTAAAACGACGTTTTGAGACGAAAATTGTGAATGCGAAAGTCGTATTTTGTGTTGTGTTTAATGTTTGTGTGATTATCGTGTTTTGTGGATACGAAAAATACGAAAGACGGGGGCTGATTACGCAAATCGAGACGACGCGACAGGATCGTAGGATGTCGGCTTGAGGTCGGTAAAAAAAAGAGTGGGTAATAAGTTAAAGGTTTAGGGCGTAGGTGTGTAAGAGTTGTAAGAAAATCGAATAATTTTGTCAGGGAACAAAAAGAAAATCGCCTGTAAGCAGGCGATTTTAATTTTAATCGCCTATTTATAGGCGATTAGGTTTTTGTTTTGTGGTTTTTGTTTAATTTCTTTTAATCGCCTGTTCACTAGCGTTTATGTTTTTGTGTTGTACTTTGTTTGGCAAAGCTCGGCTATAAAAGGAGGGCTAGGTTAGTTCAAATCACTCATCCTTTCATCTTCCCGTTCTCGGCATTCCAAAGATATTTAAAATATTTAAGGAACGTTTGTCGGAAAATGGAGAACTTTGAAGGAAACTTGCGTCGTTGGTATTCGTCCTTGTCGGGGCTGGAGGAGAAGGACTTGAAAGATTGCGGTTTCGGGGTACTCCTGGGCCTTAGGCAGGTTCAAATGGAGCCGGAGTTCTTAGATGCTTGTCTCGACTATTGGGACCTAAGTTTTCATGTCTTCCGCTTTCCTGGTGGAGAGGTCTGTCCATTGGTCGAGGAGTTTGGAGCTATTGGTGGTTGGTTGCGGACTAACATACCCGTGTGTGTTAGGCAGGAGGTAGAGCATAAGAGGCATGTGCAGAATTATCTCTAGATGACCCGTGTAGAGACAGGAATTATTTGCTGGGAGTCGAATCAACCTCAATCGCCCGTGCCAGCGGTTTATGAACCGCAACAATGGGACGATCTCTTTTGGTGCTAAGAAAAGAGCGCTGGCATTCTGTTTAATCCACCGTTACATGTTTCCCGATTCTTTGTACGAGGGAGCGCTTGGCGATCCTCGCTTAATCACGATCGTCCAACAGATGGAGTATGGTTGCAATCCTTCCGCCGTGATCTTCGCCGAGACGATCCTGGACCTGGATGATCGTGCCTGCAATAGAGAGCGTCCCTACCGAGGATGTCCCCTGATTCTTCAGGTGTGGTTGATGGAACGTCTGAGCGTGCTGGGCGATATTAGCTTTGATGGAGAACATTCTGCTGGGGGTGTGACTAGTCGCTATATTAGGTGGCTGGACCCAAACCACCGTCCTGACGATTACTTTCCCGAATTTGTGAGGTCATCGGCCATTGATAGTTGTTATTTTTATATGTTTTTACTCCCGTCCCGAGCTGCTTTTTATTATCAAAATGCGTCCTACGGGGCCATTTTGTTCTCACATTACGTCCTAGAGGCGCTTTTGTTGTATTTCCGTGTTTTGCAGGATTTTATACATTTATTGGGCATTTGAGCTGAAAAGTGGATAGACGGAAATCCAAAAGACGACGTGAAGTTGAGCTCGGGACCGAAAGCCGAGAATTAAAGCAAAGGGGCCGAAATTTAGATGGAAATGGCGAAAGGCCCAAGAAGTTTGAAGATTTGAGCCCAAAACGTTGGGCCAAAGACCTGTGCATCGGAGCTGGTGCGTGACCGGCGGCCGGTCGACCGGCCGTGGTACATTATTCGTACGGAGCTGCTGATTTTATGTTATATTACTTGGAAACTTTAGAAAAGGGATTATCTTATGTTATTTTAGACCTAGACTACGAAATACAGTTGGCTCCATTCTCTCTCTAGCTTTATTTACTGCTTTCATCTTCAACATTAGAATTCAAGTGGATTTCATCTTTGAACTTTGTAACCGTCGGTACTTCGTGATTTTAATTCAAGCATTCAGTTCTGGTAATTATGTTTCTACTTTATTCCTCTGTCAATTTATCTTTTGCCCTAATTATGAGTAGCTAATCCCCCAACTAGGGTTGAGGGGGAATTATGCCTTTAATCCGGTGTTTTGGTTAAATTGTTGCGGTCAATTAGTTTAATGCTTGTGCGATTTCTTCCTGCGCGATTTAATTAGCAATTGAATTTAGGGACGCCTTGATTTAATTGAACTTTGGGTTTTATTGATTTAAGATCGAAAGCCTAATCAGTATTAGACCACTACGCGTAATTGATAAGTTGATTTAGTAAGTCGCGAGAGCCCGCTAAATTGAACTTAAGGTAACATTGATTCGAGAGAGCATGTTTTATCCTAATCGCCTTGCTTAATCAGATTGATTGCTATTTTGGTGAAAGTTATATTAACCGGATTATTGTCATAAGGAACCCGAGACCCTAGTCTTTTTACCCTTCGTTTAAACCTTCTTTTTACCGTCTTAGCTTGTTATTTTAGTTTCTATAGCTTACTACAAAACCTCAAATTTCATACCTTAGGAATAGCCTAGACTTAGTGAACCTGCGAGTATACGTTTCCCTGTGGATTCGATCCCTTCCTACCGCTAGCTTTCGTTAGTAGTCCGTAGGGTTATTTTGATACTGGTGATACGACTTAGCCGTGTCAATTTTGGCGCCGTTGCCGGGGAGACGGTTTTATTTCGCATTTACTTAGTGGGTTATTTCTTTTGTCTCAGGGAACTCCAGTTCCATGAGACCGTTTCTCACTTCTCCTTGTAGTTTCTGTTTATGCGCAGGTCACCTTCCGGTTTAGTTCCATTTGATCCTGAACCTGAGCGGACTTTTCGCCGAACGCGTAACTTGTTTAAGGAGATTGCTGAAGCTTACGCTTCCGTGGAAGTTTCGGACGCAGAATCTAGTTTAGCAGCATCGTCCTACGAAGGGGGCACTACTCCACCTTCATCTTCTACTATTGTTCTTGAGGCGCCTATGACTATGCCAAAACTTTCAAGTCATTCTTTGCCCAAGACGGAGTCCATTCCTAATGGATTCCAGATGCCCGAAACTCTACAGGGCAACTTTGAGATTCGCCCCGCCTTCCTTACCTTGGTGGAGCGTAATCAGTTTGGAGGCAATCCAACGGAGGATCCCGGTCGTCATATGCAGGTTTTCACAGATTACTGTTCGACGATAAAACAGAACGGGATTACTCAGAATCAGATTAGGGAAATGCTGTTCCCTTTCTCACTACGTGATCGCGCTCGTGAGTGGATCACTGATTTAGACAAGACGGCCGCGGGTATTACAGATTGGAACGGGTTAGCTCTTGCATTCTACAAAAAGTATTATCCTCCAGAGCGGACGAATCAAATGCGGAGCCAAATCCAAAGCTTCAAGCAAACTTACGATGAATCGCTTGCTGAAGCTTGGGAACGTTATAAGAAGTTAATTCGCGACTGTCCTCACCATGGTCTAAATGATTGGCTTGTGATCATGACGTTTTATAATGGGTTGTACGCCGAGAGTCGGACTATTTTGGATTCGGCTGCAGAAGGGAGGTTTGCCAACAACGTCGATGATGACCAGGCGTGGCAACTAATTGAGCAAATGGCAGTGCATTCTTCTCAGTATGATCGACCTAGGGGAAATTCTCGCGCGGCTCATAGTGATCGCGAGCAGGATTCTATTAATGCTTTAACGAGCCAAATCTCGGCTCTATCGATGCAGGTCGCCAAGCTGAGTGGTGCGGGTTCATCTAATGCGCAGCAGGTTAATGTGGTTACGGGGCACGAAGCAGGTTGTAACAATTGCGGGGCTGCAGGTCATTATGCGTATGAGTGCATGGGTTCGCCGGAGCAAGTTAATGCTTTTAATTCTTATCGTTCTAACTTGCCATATCAGAACCAACCGGGTTATGATCGTTCTTTATTATCCTATCGGAGCCAGAACGTTCTCAATCCTACTCCTCAGCCGCAACAACAACAACCAACGTACGTTCCGCCGCACAAGAACTTTCAATCGAATTACCAAAGGCCGCCGTACAACCCGCCACAGCAGTACAATAACAATCAGTCGCAACAAAGTTATCAGCCTCCTTCTCAACCGGCTAATGATCCTGTGGCCGAGATGCGTACGATGATGATGTCGATGCAGAAAATGCAGATGGAAACTCAGAAAATGCAGATGGAAACTAATCAAGCCGTCAAGCATTTGGAAACGCAAGTGGCGCAACTCGCTACGTCTCAATCGACTCGTCAACCGGGACAATTACCACCACAAGGTAACCCGCCGCAAAGGCATGAGCAAGCGAATGCTATTCAGCTACGGAGCGGCACGACGTACGATGGTCCGAAAATGCCCGGATCCGATGAGCCTATTATTGATGATATTGAGAGCGACGAGGCGGATAAAGCTGAAACTGAGGTTATGGATCTTTGAAAAGCAGGCGAGTCGAAACGAGTAAGCCGACACCAGAGCCGGTCGACCGGCAGCCGGTCGTCCGGACCGGCTCTGATGTTCTGACGTCTTCAGGTGTTTTTGATATAATCTCGAATGACTCCAAAGGTAAGGGGATGAAAGGTAAGGATTCTTCCTCTCTTGAAATACAAATTAAGCTCCCGTTCCTTTCACCGAGCTCATCTTGCAGGTACCTTCCTATGCTAAGTTTATGAAAGATATTTTGATTAGGAAGCGTTCTATTGGTGATATAGAGACCGTAGCCTTTACGGGAGAGAGCAATTCCGTTTTATTAGGTAAAGCCCCTCCTAAGCTTAAGGACCCGGGTAGCTTTTCTATTCCTTGTACTATAGTAACCCAGGTCATTGATAAGGTGTTGTGTGACTTAGGAGCGAGCGTTAGTGTCATGCCCTATTCCGTTTGTGAGAAGTTGAACATGGGGGGGTTGAAGTGCACTAATGTGACCCTACAGATGGCAGATAGGTCCGTTAAGCACCCCTTAGGTGTTTTAGAGGATGTCCCTGTGCGGATTGGGAAGTTTTTCTTTCCGGTTGACTTTGTTGTGCTTGATATAGCTGAGGACACCCATATACCTATCATCTTAGGGCGACCATTCCTACACACGGCGGGGGCGGTGATAGATGTTAAGAATGGGAAGTTGACTTTAGTGGTCGGTGAGGATAAGGTTACCTTTAACCTCACTAATGCTATGCATAGTCCCATGATCGAGGAGTCTTGTTGTATGATAGATGTTGTTGATACAATTGTTGAGGGGAATTGGCCTCCGTCCCATTTGCGGGACCCCCTTGAGGCGTTTATGGTTTTAGATGCTTGTGCAGGTGACACAGGTTATGGAGTATGCGTGGATGTCTTTGGAGGCGACTTTGGAAGGACGACAGCTGAGCCGTAAGGAGAGCGCATTAGTGAGTGAGTTGGTTCAGCCTACCTATGCTGCAGAGGTAGCGACGCCTGAGCTCAAGCCGTTGCCGACTGACTTGAAATATGCTTTTCTTGATGATACACACTCTTTTCCTGTTATTGTTAGTGCGTCTTTATCTGAGAGTCAGTTATCTGAACTGCTTGATGTACTTCGCCGTAATAAGAAGGCGCTTGGTTATTGTTTAGATGACTTGAAAGGTATCAGTCCTGATTTTTGTATGCATAGGATTAACCTTGAGGATGGTCATCGCCCTCGTATTCAGGGGCAACGCAGGCTTAACCCTAACATGCAGAAAGTTGTGAAAAAGGAGGTCATGAAATTGCTCGATGCAGGTATTATCTATTCGATCTCCGACAGCAAGTGGGTGAGCCCGGTGCAGGTGGTTCCTAAGAAAGGTGGAACTACGGTGGTTCGTAACGACAAGAACGAGCTCGTGCCCACTAGAGTTGTTACGGGGTGGCGAATGTGCATTGATTACAGGATGTTGAATGCGGCCACCCGCAAAGATCATTTTCCTCTTCCATTTATCGACCAGATGCTTGAAAGGTTAGCTTCTCACTCGTTCTTTTGCTATTTGGACGGGTACTCTGGGTTCTTTCAGATCCCTATTCATCCTGATGATCAGGAGAAGACTACCTTCACATGTCCCTACGGCACCTTTGCTTATCGCAGGATGCCATTCGGACTGTGTAACGCACCTGCCACTTTTCAGAGATGTATGATGGGGATTTTCTCGGAATTCCTTGAATCTATTATGGAGGTGTTTATGGATGACTTTAGTGTTTATGGCACTGATTTTTCATCCTGTCTGGTTAATTTGGAAAAGGTTTTGCAGCGTTGTGTCGAAGTTAATTTGGTTCTCAATTGGGAAAAATGCCACTTCATGGTTGATACATGTCTTTTATATAGCTTTTATGCCCCCGATATAGTTGCATTTAGCTCGCATTTGCTCAATTACTTTATTGTTTTAGTAGCTATTTGCTTTATATTGCGATACTGTCGTTCCTCGTGTGTATTTTGCAGGTTTTGGCGGTCCTGAGCTAAAACCTGAGTCAAATGGAGCATTTACGAGTATCGTGACGTCAAGACGATGCTCGAGAGTTGATTTGAAGTCAATACGACAATATGGGACGTCAAACCTATAGGTTCAGAGCAAACCTATAGGTTCAAGATGAGTGAATTAGGCCAAAGTTGCTGGAAATCCTTAGAACCTATAGGTTCAGAGCAAACCTATAGGTTCTGGATACATGAATCAAGACGAAAATTGCTGGAAATTTACTGTAAGCCTTAGAACCGATCGGTTTGGGGTTGAACCGATCGGTTTGACCCCCTGAACCGATCGGTTTGACCCTGAACCGCTCGGTTCGCATGCCCTGTTCCGCGTATTTTCGTTGGCCTATAAATAGAGTTCGAGTTAGGGTTTATCACTTATGCTTTTACATTATAATTTCAGCCTAGGTTTAGAATTAAGTTTTCTCTCCTTTCAAACTCATAAACTCCTTAGTTTAGCTTTGATTTATCTTGCAAGACTCGATCTTTTACATTGCGATTATTGAATTTCTCCAGGTTTAATCTATCGTTCTTGTGTTACCATGTCTTCTCTTTATTATTCTAATTGCTTTGTTCTAATTTCAATTATGCATAGCTAATTCTCAATTAGGGTTTAGGGTGATTGTGATATTGATTCAGAACATGTTTTAACTGCTTTTATCGATTGAATTTGTGCAAGTTGATTTCTTCCTACGCGTTTTATAATCAATTTAATTTAGGGACGCCTTTATTGAATTGAATTTAGGTTGTTTCAATTTAAGATCGAAAGCCGAATTGAAACTAGACTCACGCGTAATTGATAAGTTGAATTTAGTATGTAGCGAGAGCCCGCTAAATTTGCTTAAGGTTGAATTTGACTCGAGAGAGCGTTTTCCCAAAACCTAATCATTTGCATGCTTTCAATTGATTGAATTTCCTTCCGAATTGAGTTCTGAATCGATGTCACATGAACCCAATGCCCTAATCTCCCTCTTATTCATAGTTTATATCATTTTACCCTTCGTTCTTAGTTAGTTCTTCAAAAACACCGACTTTAGTTAGTACGAGACTGACCTAGACTACTAAGCATTCGTTTGACTACTCCTTCTCTTTGTGGATCTCGACCCTACTGCCACTAACTACCCAGTTAGCTGACCTTAGGTTATTTTGATTGAGGAGACGCGACTTTACCCTCATCAATGGTCAATGAAGGAGTGGTATTGGGTCATATAGTGTCCGAAAAGGGCATCCAAGTTGATAAGGCAAAAGTGCAAGTGGTTGAGCAACTACCACCTCCCGTTTCTGTTAAGGGGGTGCGTAGTTTTCTTGGTCACGCCGGTTTCTATCGGCGGTTTATAAAGGATTTTTCGAAAATCGCTAAACCACTTACACAGTTGCTTTTGAAGGATGCCCCTTTCGCGTTTACTGATGAGTGTGTCGAGTCTTTTGACAGGATTAAGCAGGCATTAATTTCTGCGCCGATTATGCAACCTCCGGATTGGAGTCTTCCGTTCGAGGTGATGTGCGATGCGAGTGATTACGCATTGGGTGCCGTTTTGAGTCAAAGACGAGACAAGGCTTTGCATGCTATCTACTATGCAAGCAAGATACTTGATGAGGCCCAGGTTAACTACGCGACGACAGAGAAGGAGCTTCTTGCAGTGGTTTTTGCGCTGGAGAAATTTCGGACTTACTTGGTGGGATCAAAGGTCATAGTCTGCACCGATCACACGGCCTTGAAGTATTTGCTAGCGAAGAAGGAGGCGAAGCCGCGGTTGATACGTTGGATACTACTGTTGCAGGAGTTTGACCTGGAGATCCGTGACAAGAAAGGGGCAGAAAATGTAGTTGCTGATCATCTGTCCCGGCTAAGATTTGATGGTGGAGGCATTTCATTGCCTGTTGATGATTCTTTTCCCGACGACTCGCTGATGTGCGTTGGGCATGTAGGTTCAGGCACCCAACCTGAGCCATGGTATGCTAACTTTGCCAACTTTATCGTTGGTGGCTGTATACATGTTGATTTGAGCTCCCAACAGAAGAAGAAGTTCTTGCACGACGTAAAGAGCTATTTTTGGGATGATCTGCACCTGTTTAAGGTGTGTGCAGATGGGTTATATCGGCGATGCGTCCCTCAGTGGGAGGTTGCTGGTATTTTAGAGCGGTGTCACTCCTCGCCTTATGGAGGACACCACGGTCCTTCTCGTACAGTTGCTAAGGTGCTGCAGTCGGGTTTTTACTGGCCGACCATGTTTCGTGATATGAAGGACTTTGTTGTGAGCTGTGATGCGTGTCAGCGCACCGGAGGTATTTCTAGGAGGCACGAGATGCCTCAGAATCCGATACTTGAGGTTGAATTATTTGACGTTTGGGGCGTGGATTACCAAGGACCGTTTCCTTCATCTAAAGGGAACCGTTACATTTTGGTTGCAGTTGATTATGTTTCGAAGTGGGTGGAGGCGGTCGCTTCTCCTTCTAATGACGCCAAGACGGTCGTTCGTTTGCTGAAGAAGACTATATTTCCTCGTTTCGGTGTACCTCGTGCTTTGATTAGCGATGGTGGAACTCATTTCCACGAACGACAGCTCACCGCTCTACTGGTTAAATACGGTGTCACTCATCGTACTGGGTTAGCTTACCACCCACAAACTAGTGGGCAAGTGGAGATTTCTAATCGGGAGATTAAATCGATCTTGGAGAAGGTGGTGGCGAAGTCCCGGAAAGATTGGAGTTTGAAGTTGGATGACACTCTCTGGGCATACAGGACAGCTTTCAAGACACCTATAGGCACCTCGCCTTATAGGTTGGTCTACGGTAAGTCGTGTCATCTCCCTGTCGAGCTCGAGTACAAAGCATATTGGGCGATCAAGGAGCTTAACCTCGACCCGACTCTGTGTGGGGAGAAGAGGCTACTGCAGCTGCATGAACTTGAAGAATTCTGGCTGCAGTCGTACGAGAATGCGCGTCTCTACAAGGAGCGTACTAAGCGTTGGCACGACGCTAAGATTTTGCCTCGAGAGTTCGCCGTTGGAGATAAGGTACTGCTCTTTAACTCTCGTTTGAAACTATTTCCCGGGAAGCTGCGGTCCAAATAGTCGGGACCATACACAGTTACAACGGTCAGCAAGTTTGGCTATTGCGAATTGGAAACGGACTCGGGAGAAAGATTTCAAGCAAATGGACAACGGCTCAAACATTATCATCCATCTGCTGTTGTGGGCGTCGTCGAGGTACTCTACCTTGCGCCCCCGGATTTCTCTTGCTGATGAGGTAATATAGTCGTGCGGGACTCAAAACCAGCGCTTCCGGGAGGCAACCCGCGTATTTTTGTATTTACTATAACATTTTGATTTTTTTTTTTTTTTGCATTTCATTTAGTTCATTCGGTGAGGCGAGAGTGAGGGTACTAATAATTACATTGAGATGCGCAGGAATTAGTGAGATTCGATACTTCGAATTTTTGGTGCAAATACGAGTGAAAAGCATGGGAGCCGGTCGACCGGCAGCCGGCCCCCAACCGGCGCCGTAATATTATTTTTAAGGCTCGAAAAAACACTTAGAAAAAATTGAAAGTGCATCAGAGCCGGTCGACCGGCCGCCGGTCCCGACCAGCCGTCCCGCAAATTTGCTGCCTTTAAATACCCGCGGACGCCTAAAATTTCCTCACAAATCCATTTTCACTACCACTCTCTAACCTGTCACTACAACCCACGAACCAAATCCTCTCTAAACCCAAACCCTAACTTCATCTTCCCCACAACACTACTTCAAGTTTTACACCATTTTTAATGGCGGACCGAAGGCAACAACGCAAGCGTGGTAGAATCAACACTCGTCACCAAGAGTCTCTTCCCTATGTCGAGCCCGACATCGACTTTCCTGAGGTAATTTTCGCATCCGAACAACAAAAAATGAACTTTCTAGCTTTTAAGAAACGTCCCCTCCTCCCTACCCGGTTTATTTGCCGGAATACCTTGCGTGCTCTAGGTATAGACGGTGTTACTGAGAAGCTTTTTAAGGGTGTCGGTATGGATAAGATGTTCGGGGTGATTTTCTCACACGGTTCGTTTATTTAATTGTGGGTCTACTAGTACTATCCTTTAGGTTAAGTTTTATGTTGTTCGTGATTTAGGGATTAGAACGTGTACAAGATAACAAAAATGGAACAAGACACACGATATGGTTACGTGGGAAAAACCCTTAAATGCTAAGGGAAAACCACGGGCGCCAAGCCAGGAGAGGTTATGCACTAGTTCTGGTTCAGGAAGTACAGAGTCTGGACCAACTGGTACAGAATACAAAAATATCGTAAAATAATAACAAAGTGTTTGGTTGCTTGTGAGTAGCGTAGGGAATGATGCGCTTGAGTTGTGTAAATTCTGAGGTCAATAATGAATGCCTCTTCTCTCTGAATTCTACTCCTTTTATAGTGCTTTAGGGTCCAACGTTCACTTCCTTCTTTGTAGCTAACTTCCCCAATTATCACTCCAGCAGTTCCTATCTTCAAGGCTTTGTTTTCTGCTTCCTAGACCAAGTCTTCCAACGTCTTCTTTTAGGGTTGCTGCTGAGTCTTTGGGCTTTCTACTTCGATGTTTACTTCTTTTGTTGGGCTTGGCCCATCTTGACTTTTCCTCTCCTGACTTGCACCTTTGTTTTGTCTGTCCCGTCTAGTCTTTGTCATGCGTTACGGTCTTGGTGTGGATCTGTGCCGTCTAGGCCTGGCCCAGGGTTCTGGACCAGCCTGGGTTTTTGGTCCCAACAGTTTGTCCCCCATCTCCTTGCCCTACAGTCCTGAACTGGGGGGTAAGGAGATGCTTCTGTCCTTGATCCTGGTCCAGGGCTGAACCTGGCCCAGGCTCCTTCTGTTTTGCTGTGCCTTTGGTCCTGAGACCTGAACTTTGTAATTAATGAAGTAGTTGGCTTTTCGTGGGGAAGTGCGCCCTATTTTGGCGCTCAATGTACTGCGCACGTCATGTCGTGGGTCAGATCACGTCTCTTCGCGCGTTTATTTTTGTAAAAAACCATCCAAAAAATTTTTTGTCCCACGATATATACCCTAGTTTCTTTGTTTCTTTCTCTCTCTAACTTATTCTTCTCGATCTCTTTTGCTTTGCAATCAGAAACCCTAACAAACAAAATCCCCAGATCAATTTGTAAAATCCCTTGCTTTCTTCCTTCTCTTCCACTTCTGATCATGGCACGTAACGACACCGGTCCTTCTTCGGCGGTATCTTTCTCCTACGGCAACTCTACCTTTCAAGCGACAGATTTGATTAAGGACGTCAACATCTTCCCCAACTTGCTTGCTCAAGGGGCTGTGGCGAAGCTAAAAAGGGAAGGAAAGATCCCTGAAAGCGCCGAGGTCTGGGCCCCAGACACTAAGGACGTTAGGGTGGATTGGATGAGCCCCGGCTGGTTCTCGATTTTTGAGTCATCCTTCAAGTTCGGTGCAACCTTTCCGCTCTGTCCACTGATGAGCGCTTTCTTGGGCACTGTTCAAGTGCCGCCTTGTCAAGTTATGCCTTCTGTTTGGCGATTGATCCATGGGATCGATTCCCTTTGCCGGAGGTATGGGGTTGAGATTCATCTTGCTGATATAAGGAATACTTACTGCTTGCGAATGTACAAGAAAAAGAGGGTTCACTTTCGTCTGAGGGATAGATGCTTGCCTCTCTTGACCCGTTTGGATGTGGGTGATGAGAGTAACTGGACCAGCTACTACATGTTCATCCGGAGCTATACTTTGGGTCCAAATGTCTGGGCTCCTGAGTTCTCTTTGAAGGGGACTGGTATGTCCTTTGAACTTTTGGGTTTCTGTCTGTTTTGTTCTTGCATGTGTTCTTTGCTTAGGTTTGTTGTGGATTTGCTTTGTAGTTTCTGACTGGGTCCCTACCCCTGATGACCCTGAATCAAGGAGGAGGATTCAGGCGTTCCTGGATCTGCCTGCTCACAAGAGGACCTGGCCCAAGTGTATGCATCCTGACGATGATGAAGTTGTGGAGGTGGTTCCTGCTCCTGAGCAGCATGACGGTGACGGTGAAGAGAGTGAAGAAGATGAAGAGGAGTCTGGAAATGAAGAGGAGGTTGTGCCCGAGGAGGGTGAAAAGTCTGCAAGCGGGGTTGCTGGTGGGGTTGGTACAGGTATGTTTGACCAGACGCCCATTCACGTGACTCCATTGAATTCTGTACTGCCTGGGACTGGTGGCCATCCCACTCTGCCCCCTTTGCGAATCCCTGGTGTAGGCCAAAGTTACGTACTAGCGGCTGCCTTTATCGACATATTCTCTTTGGTTCATGATTTGATAGAGCTTCCGTTCCTTCGTAATCTGTTTCCTGCGATGTTTCCAGCCTCTGGATCCAGCAAGAAAACTTTTCTGCCCATGGATGCTATTGCTGCACGGATTGCTCAGGCTCGTGAGGCTGCTAAGTCTGGCAGTAGCTCTGTTCCAACTGCTGATGCAGTGGCCCCCTTCTCGAAGTCTTCCAAGAGGAAGGCGCCAGAAGGGGTCCATACCAGGTCTTCAAAAATGGTCGCCGAGTCTCCTGAGCCTACCCCTGACCAGAAGAAAAGGAAGAAGGGGAAGCTGCCTCAAATGAACCCCGTGCTCTCAATACCATTGCACTCCCAAAGCCAATCAGAGTATGTTTCCCTGGGGAAGTCCCTGAGTGAGAATTTTGCTACACTGTCCTCTGCACCTGCTGCTCTAGATCCCACACGCCTGGCGCACAAAATGGTGGGCTGTTGTGCTCAGGTTTGTATCTTTTCCTTGGTTTTCGTTTTTGTTCAGAGTTACTTTTGGTATGGTCCTGATTTTCTGTTTCGTTCTGCACCTGTAGTTGCTACTTATGTCTGCCAGTCTTGGTTCTACGGTGCCACTTCTAGAAAGTGGTAGAGGTCAGGCTGAGGTTGAGAATGATGCACTTCGTTCTTCCCTCGAGACTAGCAAAAAGGAGCTTGAGAGTGTGAATCTTCGTTGTGAGAGGATGGCCACTCTGAGCAAGACCAGCTCCGAGAGGGTCCGGATGCAGGATACCCTTATTGCAAAGCTGACCCAGGAAATTGAGGGACTCAGGGCTGAGGTTAGTCAGCATAATGTGGCTTTGGCGGACTCGAGTGTATTTTATACACGCCGTGCGTCGAAATGATGAATGCCGATACGAAGAAGCGTCTTGCTTGGGATCTTTCTGCGAGCTTGCTACCTTTAAACTATTTCTGGGCGACTATTCGAGCGGCGGAAGTTACTTCACCGCCACCGTCCAGAGATGCACCGGGCCAATGGCCGGGGTTGATGTTCTTTGGAGCATCCTGTCCGATCCTCGCGAAGAAAACGTTGAGAGGACAGGTGAATCTGATGATGGCACCAACTGAACTTGTTTATGACGGTTGTTTATGTTTTCTGAACAATATTTTGAATTTGCTAGGGGGAATGTCCCCTTTTGATATTTGGCCTGTAAGTATTTAGACTTTGTCTTTGGTTTGAACTTTCTGTCTTTGAACTCTGTTGTCCATGCGTAGGCATGGTTTGACTGCCAGGTACTAGCTGTTTGACAATTTTTTGCTATATATTGTGCTATGTTATGCTATAATTATGGTATGTTTTGTTTTTGTTATGCTGTTTGTTATGATGCGCATATAATTTGTTGTGAATCTGTAAAGTAGCATGCATGCGTTTGATAATTTAGGCGACTTACACTTTGGGGCTCCCTTAACGGACATTACTCCCTGTCCCGTTGTTGCAGTCGTACTGGGGCTGGAGCCCAAGGTTTTGTCTTTGTCTTTGGTTCTGGGCTGGACCAGATTTCTGTTCTGCTTTGTCTGCACAAAAAAGAGGGTCAGGGCTTGACCGTTGGCGTTAGCCAACGGCCCTCCGACGCTCAAGTCGATCTGATTGTATAGGATAAATTGTAAAGGAAAAGTTTTGAGTTTTGTACATTACCAGATAAGCTGGTCCTGGGCACTTTACATGTGATAGAGCTTGAGGTGGAGTGTATTCCAAGGTCTTGGGATCATGTCTCCTTCCAGAGTTTGTAGTCTGTAAGAGCCTTTCCCTGTTGCTGAATCAATAAGGTATAGGCCTTCCCATGTTGGGGCTAACTTGCCTGCAGCCTTGTCCCTTGTGTTCTGAAATACTTTTCTTAGGACCAGATCTCCTGTCCTGAACATTCGTACTCTCACATTCTTGTTGTAACTTCCGGCCACAGATTGTTGGTATGCTGCTAACCTTACTGCTGCTAAGTCTCTGAGCTCTTGGGCTGTATCCAGGCTGTCACAGAGTAGTTCATTATTCCCAGAAAATGTATTGAGTCCATACCTGACTGTTGGAACGTGTACTTCTATTGGTAGTACAGCTTCACATCCATAAACCATTGAGTATGGAGTTTGTCCTGTTGCTCTCTTTGGCGTGGTCCTGTCTGCCCATAGTACCAGTGGCAGCTCTTCAACCCATCTCCCCTGTTTCTCCATCAGCTTCTTCTTGATGCAATTGATTACAATCTTGTTACTGGACTCAGCCTGTCCATTTGCTTGAGGGTATCTTGGTGGAGAGGTCACCAAGTTGATGTTCCACTTTGTACAGAAATCTCTAGTCTTGTTTCCCACGAATGCAAGTCCATTGTCACACACTATTTCTGAGGGGATCCCATACCTGCTGATGATGTTCTTCTTTATGAAAGCAATTACTTCCTTTTCTGTAACGTTTTTGTAAGCATCTGCCTCTATCCATTTGGAAAAATAATCTGTCATTGCAAGCATGAACACCTTCTGCCCTGGAGCCATTGGCAGTTTGCCAACTAAGTCCATGCCCCATTTCATGAATGGCCATGGTGCTGATATGGAGTGCAGGTTCTGTGCAGGTTGATGTATCTCTGGACCATGCCTTTGACAAGTGTCACACTTTGTGGCATACTGGATGCTATCTGTTTTCATTGTGGGCCAGTAATACCCCATTCGCAAAATTTTGTTGACCATGCTCCTACCACCTGTGTGGTTTCCACAGTGTCCATCGTGTATTTCTGATAATCTTGTCGACCTGGTCGAGTTCTAAGCGGCCAGTCTGATCAGTTAAAGGACCTTCTGAATAGCATGCCCTGTATGATTGTGTATCTGGATGCCTTGATTCTGAACGCTCTGGCCTCGATCTTGTCCTGTGGTAGCTTATTCTGGACCAGCCATTCGTAATATGGTTTGGTCCAAATTGAAGTCACTGGGCGTGTTCTATAGATCGGCCGCATTTTCTGATCGGATTGCTGGTTCCAGGACGTGTACAATTGGTATACTGTCCAGCGCACCAGGTTCAAATGCTGATCCAATGTTAGCCAAAGCATCTGCCTGTACATTCTGATCTCTAGGGACTTGCTCAACCTCAATGTTAGTAAATTTTGCAAAAAGATTTTTGACTAAATCAAGATATGCAATCATCTTAGAATCTTTAGCAGCGTACGTACCGTTGATTTGGTTTGCTACCAGCAAAGAGTCTAGCTTTACCTTTAGATTCTGGACTTTCATGTCCAGACATACATTCAGTCCTGCTATAAGTGCCTCATATTCAGCTTCATTGTTGGTAGTTCAATTCACGAGGATCTGACACTGTCTTATCTTGTCCCCCTGTGGCGACTCCTAGTCCACACCTAGTCCAAGACTTCGATGTTGGTGAACCATCATCCCGCAGTTCGCAGGTCTGCTGTTTCTGGTCCAGATGGAAGACCTCCTTTGTTACCTGCTCTTCTAGTGTGGGAGTGAAGTCAGCCACAAAGTCTGCTAGAGCTTGAGACTTGATTGCTGTTCTGGGCTCATAGGATAGATCGTAGGTGCTCAACTTTACTGACCATTTTGACATGCGGCCTGAAAGTTCTGGTCTAGACGATCGATCTCACAGGAACATTAGTACGAATGATAATATGATGCGCCTCAAAGTATGGACGCAACTTGGTACAAGCAACTGTTAAAGCCAAAACAAATTTTTCCAATACAGAATACCTGGTCTCAGCATCCAGAAGACTCTTACTTACATAATACACCGGATGTTCTTTGTCCATCCGCTCTCTCACCAGGATCGCACTTACAGAGCTTTACATTCTGAGGCAGTGCAGACCGGTGACTCCCGGTTCAGGCTTGGATAAAAGTGGGTGATGATAGGTATGCTTTCGAGTCCTGGAATGCTTTCTCATGCTCGTCCCCGGTTGAACTGTTTGTTCTTTCTCGTAAGATCATAGAATGGCTTGCACCTTTCGTAAGACACGGAGATGAATCATTGCTCCGCTACTCTTCCAGTCAATTTCTGGACATCTTTCGGGTTCTGGGGGGCCTGCAAGTTGATTATTGCTGAGATCTGCTCTGGACTAGTCTCTATGGTCCTTTTTGTCACCATATAGCCTAAGAATTTTCCTGCAGTGACACCAAAGGTGCATTTAGTAGGGTTTAACTTCATATTATACTTTTCCAGAATCTCGAACGCCTTTTCCAGGTCCTGGATGTGATCCTCAGCTTTCTTTGATTTCACCACCATATCATCAATGTAGACCTCCGTTGTGTCTCCAATCTGGTCCTTGAACATCATGTTCACCAGCCTTTGATATGTTGCACCTGCATTCTTTAGTCCAAAAGGCATAGCCTTGTAGCAATATATTCCTCTGCTGGTCATGAACGCCGTATGCTCCTGGTCTGGAGGGTGCATCCTGATCTGGTTGAATCCGCTAGCTGCATCCATGAATGTCAGCACTTCATGTCCCGCGGTAGCGGAAATGAATCTTTTGGGCACGCCTTGTTCAGGTCTGTATAGTCCACGCATACTCTCCACTTGCCATTCTTTTTCTGGACCACAACTACATTTGCCAACCAATCTGGGTACATCACTTCATTGATCATGTCCATGTCCAACAATTTCTGTACCTCCTGGTTCACAATCTCATTATGTTCTGGTGCAAACTTCCTGCGTTTCTGTTTCACAGGCTTAAAACTTGGGTCAATATTTAACTTGTGTGTAATGACATCAGAACTTATACCAGTCATATCAAAATGGGACCAGGCAAAACAATGCTCTTTCTTCCTCAGAAAGTCAATTAGAGCAGGTCTGATTAACTCTGGAGCGTCAGAACCAACCAGAACCTTCCTGTCAGGTCTTTCTTCAGCCAAAACAATTTCATCTGTCTCCATGCGTGGGACAGGATTCTCAACAGACCTGACAGGCTGCTTTAATTGCTATGCGAGGGACTTACCTGGACTAGGAGGTTTCGTGGTCATCCCCAGTAACACTCTGTCTTTGTTGTTGCTCTCCTCGACCATTCTTTGTCCCCACTTCGTTGGTATCTTTATGCACCGGTGGTACGTTGAAGGTCTGACCTTGAGGTTGTGGATCCGTGGTCGGCCTAGGATTACGTTGTATGAGGGCGACGATCTATCACGCAGAACTTCTCGAAAGAGGTGACTCCTTCCACATAGGTTGGTAGGGTGATCTCTCCCAAGCTGTGCTTTGTCTCTCCACTGAACCCTACCAGGACGCTGGACTTCTTCGTTACATCAGACTCTTTCAGCCCCATAGCTTCCAGCGCCTCCATCATGATGATGTTGACTGAACTGCCTCCATCTACCAAGACTCTTCTGACCATGCAGGTTCCAATCTGGATCTTGATTACCAGTCCATCGTGGTGTGGCCCATGCACTCCTTGTAGGTCTGACTCATCAAACACGATCTCCTGGGATCGACTCGCTTGTCTCCGCCGTGGTCATTGCCTGTTCTCCAGAGCTACACGCTTTGCAGCAGAATATGTTAGTCCACAAATATCTGATCCACCAGAGATGAATTTTACCTCATGGGTTGGTGGTGGTGGTGGAAGATCTCTGGGCTCATCTCGTTCATCTCTGTTCCTCCTGTTTCTGGGCAGGATATCCTTCAGGTGACCATTCTTCAGCAGATGAGCTACTTCCCTCCTGAGAGCTATGCAGTCCTCTGTGGTGTGCCCGATATCAGAATGGTACTCACACCACTTGGTTGTGTCTCGCCTTGGATTTGGCTTCTCACTCGCTTTTGGCCATCTGACTGCTGAGCCCAACTTGTCCAACTTGTTGATCAGGCCTGGAAGATCTACAGAGAAGCAGTACTCTGAAACTGGAGGTGGAACTCTGGGTGCATCGGTCTGTTCATCCACAGCGTTTGCCTCCCTCCTGTTTGGCCTCTGATATGGACCAGGCCTGTTGTTGCTGTGCCTCTGGGTGGTGACTTTTCGTTCAGCCCTGCCCTGGTCCTGATATCGTGCCCTGAACTGCTGGTCCTCCTCTACCCTGATCTGGGCCAGAGCCTTAGCCTGCACATCCTCAAAAGTAGAACAAGGGTAGCGAGTTAGTTCAACATAAAGATCAGAATCTCTAACCAAACCTTGCCTGAAGGCCTCAATGGCCGTGCCGATGTCACATCTCGGGTTGGACACTTTTTCCTTGTTGGAGTGGTGCTAGAAGTCCCTTAGAGACTCGTTCGCTCGATGACCCGCATGCATCATCGGTCCGCTTCTCCAACAATCTGCCATCGCGAACTGGATGTTGAAAAGGTTGATCAGCTCCGCAAAGGACTTGATGGTCTTGACTGGCAGGTTGATGTACCACTGGAGGGCTGGACCAGTCAAGGTTGAACCAAAGCTTTTGCACATGCAAGCCTCTCTCTTTTCCGCTGGAATAGGAACGTTGAACATCCTCTGCCTGTATTGTGCAACGTGTTCCAGAGGATCTGCTGTCCCATCATAGAGCTTTAGGTTGGGTGCTGAGTACTTCTTTGGCATCTCCACCATTGCAATGCAGTCGTCAAAGGGTGAATCAGCATAGCTCCCTGGTGCTGCCTCTTCAATGGGTGGTGGAAGTCCTGGAACCTTTCGTACCAACTCTGAGAGTTTCTGCATCTCCATCATCATGTATTCCATGACCTGGCCTGCACTTACTCCCTCTGGTGTCTTTGGTTCACCGCCTCCTCCTGCACCATTGTTCTCTTGATCTTCCTCCACATGGAGTGGATCGCCTTTTGTACCTTTTGACCCTGCAGAAGAGAAAGTAGAGAAGTCAAGTTGTTTGATCACATCAGAAAATGGTGTACCTGGTGGGATCCTGGATCCTGAGGCTTTCTTCTGTGCAGAGGCCTCCAACTGCTTCTTTAGGCGTCTGCCTCCTTCAGTTTTGCCGCCTCGGCCTTGGCATCCTCTGCTGCTTTCTTGGCCTGCTGCAATTCCTCCTGGAGTTTGAGCATAGCTTCTGCACTGGGATCTGCCATCTTTCACGTTGGTTGAACTTGTGCTGACTTGGAATATTTTGTAGGATTAATAAACTAGTATCCCCACAGACGGCGCCAAACTGTTCGGGGTGATTTTCTCACACGGTTCGTTTATGTAATTGTGGGTCTACTAGTACTATCCTTTAGGTTAAGTTTTATGTTGTTCGTGATTTAGGGATTAGAACGTGTACAAGATAACAAAAATGGAACAAGACACACGATATGGTTACGTGGGAAAAACCCTTAAATGCTAAGGGAAAACCACGGGCGCCAAGCCAGGAGAGGTTATGCACTAGTTCTGGTTCAGAAGTAGTCCGGACCAACCGCAGTACAATACAACAATATCGTAAAATAATAACAAAGTGTTTGGTTGCTTGTGAGTAGCGTAGGGAATGATGCGCTTGAGTTGTGTAAATTCTGAGGTCAATAATGAATGCCTCTTCTCTCTGAATTCTACTCCTTTTATAGTGCTTTAGGGTCCAACGTTCACTTCCTTCTTTGTAGCTAACTTCCCCAATTATCACTCCAGCAGTTCCTATCTTCAAGGCTTTGTTTTCTGCTTCCTAGACCAAGTCTTCCAACGTCTTCTTTTAGGGTTGCTGCTGAGTCTTTGGGCTTTCTACTTCGATGTTTACTTCTTTTGTTGGGCTTGGCCCATCTTGACTTTTCCTCTCCTGACTTGCACCTTTGTTTTGTCTGTCCCGTCTAGTGCTGTCTGTACGTTCTGGTTTTGGCTGTAGATCCTGTACCCGTCTAGGCCTGGCCCAGGGTTCTGGACCAGCCTGGGTTTTTGGTCCCAACAATGTACTTGACTTATGCTCGTCTTACTGGGAATTTTTGAGTTCGCTTACGGTTGACCGGGGGCGATCGGCGGATAGTATTGTGCTAACTTTCCGTCTAATGAATAATGACTGTACTTTGACGGTTCGTCAGCTTGGCACTATCTTTGGTTTCACGCACCATAAGGAGTATACCGCTCCTGATTGGTTTAATGTTGGGGAGTTGTGGAGAGCGATCTCGGGCCAACGACAGGAGCCCAGGAAACACATGAGTGCACCCTACATACATCAGCCGGCCATTCGCATTTGGCAGAGATTCATGGGGTGGACGAATTTTGGGCGTAATGAGCCCATAATGTTTGGACCGAGGAGATTGCTATCCTTGGTCAGTACTTGCGCAGGGAACCAGAGCGGTATTACATTGATCTCGCCTATCACCTTGCCCTCCATTTGAGGAAGCTTGCCTCGAGCCCGACTTCTAACGTCGGGATACATGTGGGTGGTCTATCACCTTGCTATAACCCGGATTGCCATTAAGGTTGCTGGTTTCACCGAAAACCCGGCAAGGGCGGTGCAGGGCGGTGTCCTATTGGATATCTCTTACTTATGTTCGCCGTTGAATTGGCTTCGCCCTGCTTCTGATGGGAAACGTATATGGATGATCGGCAACAAGGAAAGCGTTCGCCTTTCTGCGCCCACACAAACTGGCCTTACTCCGAACCAGGCCTCTTACCTGCTTCCTATTGAGGGCGCCCCTACGCCATCTGTTCCCATCCAGACTTATGGGCGACGCGCCACGATGGGTGCTTCTTCTTCTTCTTCGGCTGCTGTTGAGGAGCCGGTTCAGCAGTTTACGGTTCCACCACATACTGCTGCTGGTGGTGCGCAGTATTTTGACCTACACCCTGATATTGTTTCGATGATGGGTCGTATGGAGTTGGGAGTCACTGGGTTCCGTTCTGATTTTGATGGCTTTCGTCATCAATACGGTGATGATTTGCGCGCGACGCACGCGCGTATTGACAGGGTTTATACTGATATGGCGTTGAGTCAGTTCCCCACGTATGATGCCTATGCGAGGCAGGGCTCCGTTCCACCAGAGGGACCTCACCCGTCCTTCTACACTTGGCCCGACGGCGGGTATACAGACCCGAGCGTCCATGGAGGGTTTAACCTTCAGCCCGATTATTACTCTACCCCTTATACTTGGCCGGATGGTGGATATGGATATGGAGCTCCGCAGAAGCCTTATACTGGTTTTGGTGACGCGGGCGCGTCCGGATCGGGTGCTGCAGCCTCTGGGATGCCGATTGATGACGAGGAGGACGACGATCTTAGGGCTATTGACGAGTACGAGGCCGTCTCTTCTTAGTGGCGCTACCGCCACTAACCCCGAGCATCCGCCGCTCGGGAACTCATTTGTACAGTACGCTTTCTATACTCTGTTTTATTTTCGTTCCTTCCCCATTTATTTTAGGTCCTTCAGCTGTGTTTTTATGGATGTTGGTTGTTTGTTTGCTGCTGATCACACTGAGGACATTGTGATGTTTAGGCTTGGGGGAGGAATTAGGTTGCTTTATTTTCATTTTTCGTATTTGTGTGTTAGTTTGTTAGTTTTACTGCTTTCTTTTTCTTTTCCTTAAAAAAAATCAAAAAATGTCAAAAAAAATCACAAAAATAGAGTCAGTTTAGATGTAGAAACGTGCAAAGCGACGATGATTTCATTTGCTTAATGCTTGTCCTTTTTCTATGCACTTGACGTGATTGAGTATGTGCTCTTCATGCGGTCTTGAGTCGATCTTACGAGTCAGTTGTTTGGATTGCTGTTGTTGAACCTAGACTTGACCGTGTTTTAGTGAAACTACATATATATAGTGAGGATTAGAGCCTCCAAGGCCGGTGACATCTATGACTGGTCTCCTTGTTTGTTAGGGTGTTTGTATTTTCTCCTCGTGCAGGGCGTAATATTAACATGCATAAATGTGAACTCGATCTACTTAATACTGAGTCGTGTCGGGTTGGTGGCTAGCGGCATTACATGAGGAAAGGCAGCATTATACTTGTTTTTATGAGCTCCACATTAGCCAAATAGCCTATTTTTCTTACCCTTTAGATCATAGGTTACCACTTTTTGCACCCCGTCCTAGCCTTAAAGCTTGTTTTCGTACCACATTTTGATTACCCGCTTACCTTTTTCAGTTTACCTACCCTTTTCGGGACAGTTGCATATTGATTCTTGGTTTGTCGGTTTATTGCTTGAGGCGTTGAGCAGAGGTTGTAGAAAAGAGTTGCAAGTTGGAGGTCTTTTGTTTTCTGTCGTTGTTGGGCCCAAATTTTCCGGCCCAGTTTGGGCCCTGTCAGCAGCAGTACCTTGCTCAGGACCCTTAGCATCGCGGGACCCTGGGCAGGATCTAGAGTATTTCGTGGATCCAGACGGCGCAGAACCCAGACCACGCAAGACCCTCCAGGAGCCCCACCTAGCCCAGGACCCTGAACATTTCAGGACCCTGGGCAGGACCCAGAGCATCCCAGGGAGCCAGGCAGCACAGGACCCTGGATGGTTAGGGCCCTCAGGAGTCTCACCAACGGATCTATCTCGAATTACAACGGATGGTCAAAGCAGTTGCGAGAAAGGGGGAAGCTATCCAACGGAAGGAACATTTAAGGCCTATTCAATAGGTCATAACGGTAGTCAAAGGAGTGGAAATAGGAGTAAAGTCAGGGGAAGTTACAAGTATAAAAGAAGAGCTAGGGTTCAAGGAAGGGGGATTCATTCATTATTCGACATTCAGCAACAACACCACCACATTCAACCTCCAGCAATTACTTTATAGCATTCTAAACACTCTAAACACATTTTTCAGCAATACTTAGCATTATTCAACGAATATTCTACCAAATAACGTGCCTTAGCACCCTAAATCTTGTAATCCTTCTTTGAATAGTGGATAGTTGGTGGGACAAGAGCTTCCCCCCGCGGTCGTTTCCCACATCGGGTTTTCCGCGTAACCAAAAAACCTTCGTGTCTCATTTCGTTCTCGTCATTTCTTTTCCTTAAGTTTTCGTTCACAATTCTTAGTTTGGCATACGATAAGGTCGCTTTAACCCCAACACAATAAATTAAGCTTTGGTAAATTTTTTGCCAAAACATTTGGCGCCGTCTGTGGGGAATAGCGATCATCTTTGGTAGCCAAACATCGTCCTCGTCGTTAACCAAGCATGGTGCCTAGCGTCGGTCAGGGTTCCACCAGCATGCAGGGGGCAGCTTCAGCAGGACGCTCCGTTAAGGTGCCCTTAGGAGCCACCGCAGGAGCCAGATCTGGAGGTCCAGGACCCAGTGGGAGCATCCCCAGGAGTTGGTCACCGGGATAGATCTTGAAGCCGCAACTCCTACTCTAGTGACTTCTCCGAATCGAGGATCCCCCATTGTCAACCCTTCGCTCAGCCTCGAGAGCCACCAACCACACTCAGGTTACCTTTTGTCTAACAACCTGTTCGGATCTGACTCATCTTTTTTGACAGGTACACCTGAACCAAGCCGTACGGCAGATCCTCCTTCCAGTAAGGCTCAGGTTCCTGTCAGGGTCCTGGTTCCTGCCAGGTCCCTCTTAGGACCCTGACATGATCCTGTCAGGCCCCTCCTTGCACTCTTTTAGCCGTTTTGCATGGCCTCCACATTCATAAATGCGGAAACCATGCAGGGGGCAAGGACATGCGACAAGACTACTAGTCGCCAGCTTGGCAATGTACCTGAAAACGGTGTTTCATTTTGAGGGCCTCGACGCCCACCTCAATATTATGTCTTCAATAGGTTTATTCATTTTACTTTTTAATCCATATTTTATTTTATTTTTCCGCTTTACAAACTCTTTCATTCTTTTCTTAGGTTGCAAATTTTTCTTTAGTTCTCCCTCAAAAACCTTTTAAGTTACCCTTTCAATCGTTTTAAAAGTTATTTTGCGCTTCGCTGCTGAGATGCCCTGCAGTTCCTGAGACCTGAGACTCCTGATGTACTGTCAGGACCCTGGCACGCCCTCATCATTCTGAGGTACCCTCAGCAGGTTTTATTGATTATTCTTCCGTGAAAATTCTTTAATCCGCTCTGAATCGTTTTTAAAGTATTTCTACGGTTTACATTTATGATTTGTTTAAAACCTTTCATCCTTTTAAGAAATCCTTATTTAAAGCTCATTTTTAAAATACAAATAATATTTGAGTCATCTCAAAGAGCTTCCGAAGCCCCACTCCTTCATAAGGTATCGACCCCTGGGGTCACAAGGGGCGCCTCTACGTTTATCCTCCTTGAGAGGACTTCGTGCGTGTGGCAACAGGGGACAAACGCTATCTGCTCCGGACATCTCAGATTCCAGGGACATCGCAGATTCCGGGCCACCACAGTCACCACTACGAGGCTCGACATCGGGGATAAACATGACCCCACTTGGACATTAAGACTCCAGGCCGGCACTAAGTCGACTCTAAAAGCATGCATACAAAACGAACGCGCGCGCTACAAACGAACGTAAGTGAAAGCATGGTTGGCCACCATGTAAACTTCATACGCCCAACTGGGACCTCCTGTCCAAGGGATCCTCCACGGAAATATTCGTCTTAAGTGACCACTACAGGCCTGAGCGCCACGTTTATAAGTTCTAAAAACTATTCGTCTTAATTGACCACTACAGGCTTATACGCCAGGAACCTTAACAGGAACCTAAACAGGTTCAGCAGTCCATCATCCCCCAGAGGATCCAGCAACAGAATCACCAAAGGACCCACATTGTCTCTCGTCAGAATCCAGCAAGAAATTCAACACACTTGGGTAAAGGGGGCAGAAAACAACCTCGCCGTCATGTTTCCCTCCTCCAAGTTCGAGTCGAAAAGCATAACAAAATCGAAATCTATGCTGAAGTCGTCACTGAGGGCCCAAAGGTATCCTGAGCAAGAGTGATTTATTCCACAGCAGCTTCCTGAAGCATGTCATCCTCAGCAACCTCGACTTCTACAGCACCCTCGCCAGCAACGTCGCAACCACAACGTGAGATCTACCTTCAGAGCCTGAACAGAAATCGCTCTCATCAACATTTGAATCAGTAAAGTCCGCCAACCCACCAAGTATCAAGCACGAACAAAATCGAAGCAGCCGAAGTACGTCCAAAGTTGAAATATGGGGGAGTCACGCAAAGCAATCTGAGAATGAAAATTCCTGCTCAGACTTCGAGATATCCTGAGCAGAAATTTTGGGGGCAAATGTTGGGCCCAAATTTTCCGGCCCAGTTTGGGCCCTGTCGTCACAAGAATAGCACCTTGCTCAGACCACGAGCATCGCGGGACCCTGGCGGGATCTAGAGTATTTCGTGGATCCAGGCAGCGCAGAACCTGCACCACCACGCAAGACCCTCCAGAGCCCACCTAGCCCAGACCCTGAACATTTCAGACCCTGGCAGACCTGAGCATCCCAGGAGCCAGGCAAAGACAGACCCTGGATGGTTAGGGCCCTCAGGAGTCTCACCAACAGATGTATCTCGAATTACAACGGATGGTCAAAGTAGTTGCGAGAAAGGGGGAAGCTATCCAACGGAAGGAACATTTAAGGCCTATTCAATAGGTCATAACGGTAGTCAAAGGAGTGGAAATAGGAGTAAAGTCAGGGGAAGTTACATGTATAAAAGAAGAGCTAGGGTTCAAGGAAGGGGGATTCATTCATTATTCGACATTCAGCAACAACACCACCACATTCAACCTCCAGCAATTACTTTATAGCATTCTAAACACTCTAAACACATTTTTCAGCAATACTTAGCATTATTCAACGAATATTGTACCAAATAACGTGCCTTAGCACCCTAAATCTTGTAATCCTTCTTTGAATAGTGGATAGTTGGTGGGACAAGAGCTTCCCCCCGCGGTCGTTTCCCACATCGGGTTTTCCGCGTAACCAAAAAACCTTCATGTCTCATTTCGTTCACGTCATTTCTTTTCCTTAAGTTTTCGTTCACAATTCTTAGTTTGGCATACGATAAGGTCGCTTTAACCCCAACACAATAAATTAAGCTTTGGTAAATTTTTTGCCAAAACAGTCGTCAACCATTACCCCTTTTATTTTCGTTTGCATTTTATTAAAAAAAAAAAAAAAGAAGAAGAAAAAAAATCAGAAAAATCGAAAAAAAAAACAGAAAAAAAAAAAAATAAAAAAAAGAAAAAAAAAAAAGAAGAAAAGAAAAAACACAAAAACATGTTGTTTCATTTGGGGTTTGTACATAATACGGTTGTGTGACGTGATTATTCGACTATTCTTACGGAGGTTGTTATTTGAGCTTGAGTTCAGTTTTTGCCTCTTAGTCGATTGAGTTGGGTTGATTGTTGTGGCGAGTGGGTTTAGTAGTTATATGCAACTACCGATCTTAGCTCCTCTTATCCTGAATGCGCTTGTCGCAACCACCTTTCACCCTTTACCCTGGCCTTCCCGCGTAAGTCCTTGGCATGTATTCTGGTCATTTGTTTGGTTGGACACGTACTTTGGTTGTAGAGATCGTTTTCACATTAGATTGCAGGCGTGTTTCACGAGTCGAGTAGGTGAGTGTGTTATCTTGCATCTTTGCAGAATATTCCCATATACTCACCCTGTTCTTTTATGAGTGTAGAGTGAAACCCGTGAGGATACTAATTCAACGGTCTTGCAAGGTCGATGGTTCAACTTATTAGCTTCCTATACAGCTTGATTAGTTTGTATCGCACTTATTTCCGCAGTTGGGAATTTATTCCTAACACATTTGATTGCTCATGATCGTTGTGTTGCATATGTTTGAGTGACTGTCGCATGCCTAGCTCTGAGTCGCTGTTTCTCGTCTTTTGTATTTGGTTGTATGGTTTGTTTAGTAGTTAGATGAGTTGCTTGCTCGAGGACGAGCAAGAGTCTGGCTTGGGGGAGTTTGATAGTTGTTATTTTTATATGTTTTTACTCCCGTCCCGAGCTGCTTTTTATTGTCAAAATGCGTCCTACGGGGCCATTTTGTTCTCACATTACGTCCTAGAGGCGCTTTTGTTGTATTTCCGTGTTTTGTAGGATTTTATACATTTATTTGGCATTTGAGCTGAAAAGTGGATAGACGGAATCCAAAAGACGACGTGAAGTTGAGTTCGGGACCGAAAGCCGAGAATTAGAGCAAAGGGGCCGAAATTTGGATGGAAATAGCAAAAGGCCCAAGAAGTTTGAAGATTTGAGCCCAAAACGTTGGGCCAAAGACCTGTGCATCTGAGTCGTGCAGGACTCAGCACGGCCGACCTACTGTGGTGCGTTATTCGCATTTGAGTCAGCCGATTTTATGTTATATTACTTGGAAACTTTAGAAAAGGGATTATCTTATGTTATTTTAGACCTAGACTACGAAATACAGTTGGCTCCATTCTCTCTCTAGCTTTATTTACTGCTTTCATCTTCAACATTAGAATTCAAGTGGATTTCATCTTTGAACTTTGTAACCGTCGGTACTTCGTGATTTTAATTCAAGCATTCAGTTCTGGTAAATATGTTTCTACTTTATTCCTCTGTCAATTTATCTTTTGCCCTAATTATGAGTAGCTAATCCCCCAATTAGGGTTGAGGGGGAATTATGCCTTTAATCCGGTGTTTTGGTTAAATTGTTGCGGTCAATTAGTTTAATGCTTGTGCGATTTCTTCCTGCGCGATTTAATTACCAATTGAATTTAGGGACGCCTTGATTTAATTGAACTTAGGGTTTTATTGATTTAAGATCGAAAGCCTAATCAGTATTAGACCACTACGCGTAATTGATAAGTTGATTTAGTAAGTCGCGAGAGCCCGCTAAATTGAACTTAAGGTAACATTGATTCGAGAGAGAATGTTTTATCCTAATCGCCTTGCTTAATCTGATTGATTGCTATTTTGGTGAAAGTTATATTAACCGGATTATTGTCATAAGGAACCCGAGACCCTAGTCATTTTACCCTTCGTTTAAACCTTCTTTTTATCGTCTTAGTTTGTTATTTTAGTTTCTATAGCTTACTACAAAACCTCAATTTTCATACCTTAGGAATAGCCTAGACTTAGTGAACCGGTGAGTATACGTTTCCCTGTGGATTCGATCCCTTCCTACCGCTAGCTTTCGTTAGTAGTCCGTAGGGTTATTTTGATACTGGTGATACGACTTAGCCGTGTCAGCCATCCGTTGGTCGGTACCATGGTGGGGAATAGTTGACGTGACGGCGAGCGCAGTCGGCGATGGTCAGTCTGGAGTCCTCCTTTGCGGGTTTGACATAGGTGTTTACATCCATCCCTTGCGAGTGCGGCGACAGGTAAGGTGGGCACAGTTCATCCCTGGCCAGGACACTACGGTGCAGGGCATGCTTATGCTAAATAACGATATAACCGACGCTTGGGCAGGTGGTTGGATTATGCGCACTAGGTGGCCTGTGGCTGGTACTCCTTGGACGATTTGGGTATCACAGGCCTATACTAAGTGGACCGTTACCCAGAGTTCCTCTAAAAGGTCACGCCTTCGCGCCCTGGAGCTGAATGAGCTTTCTTCAACGTCCGCCGATGACCCGGTCTGCTTCGGACAGGATAGTGGTGGTGGCGAGGGTTCGAATCCAGAGCCACTCTCGGCTGCTGAATGTGTGTTTGGTCGGCGCCATATACCAAGGTCGGGTGGCCTAGGTCGTCATGGTAATGTTGGGGATTGCCATAGGGGTTGAGGGTTGGTGCTCCCCCACTCAGTCGAGAAGTTTGCGTTTTCTTGGTGGTTATGGGAATCTGGCGTAGTTTTATTGTGGGTTTGTTAGTATTATGTTCATACTATGTTGTATTATGTTGTATTATGTATTATGTTGTCTATCCAAAACCCGATGTACATGCCGGGATTTGTATCAGTATCGTAATATATTTTAGTGTATCTCTAATGTTGTAGTTATGCTCCTACGTTGAAAAATCCAAAATGTAACCGTTCTTTTTAAGATTAATAAAAATCAGGTTTTTATTTACGACTTTGCCTCATTTTGCTCGTTATTCTGTGTAGAATTCCTTGGCTCTAATCCTTTTCTCAAAGTTTAGAATGCAAGCATGGTTTTTGTTTTTAGGAGATTTTGTATTGACTATTCCCTCGACTTTTTTAAGCTTTGGGTTTGTCGTTTTGTGTTGAATATCGTCTTATTTTAACCTTTTAGGTTATGAGACGGTTTTTGTGGTGACTATGTCCTTGACCTTTTTAAGCTTTGGACGTGTCATTTTTGTATTGAATGTCGCCCTTTCTAACCTTTCAGGTTACAAGGCGGGTTTTGTGGTGACTATGTCCTTGGCTTTTTTAAGCTTCGGACGCGTCATTTTTGTGTTGAATATCGGTTGTGCTTTTTGCAAAGCTGCCTACGTATCCATGAAAAATGGAATCAAACCGGCGTAGTTCGGGATGTGCATGTTTAGGGGCATGCCGGCCCATGAATTGTGTTTGTTTTATTTCTGTAAAGAGAGTGCACGTTTAGGGGCATGCCGGGCCATGAATTGCTTTTGATTTTTGTGGAGAGAAAGAGCATGTTTAAGGGCATGCCGGCCCATGAATTGTGTTTGGTGGATGCATGTTTAGGGGCATGCCGGCCCATGAATTGTGTTTTTGAGAATGCACGTTTAGAGGCACGCCGGCCCATGAGTGATTTTTAGAAAATTTTATTTTATAGATGCATTGCAAGGGTTTTTTAAGGGTAGTATTTCTTGAGTTGGTCGAGGTTTGTTGCGAGGTTAAACTCTTGACCGTCCAAATCGGTCAGTTTCACTGCTCCGCCTGTGTAGATTTCCTTGACGAGGTAGGGCCCAGCCCAGTTAGGCTTGAACTTTCCTCGTGGGTCGACTGGAAGTGGTGCTCGGACTGACTTTAGTACGAGATCACCTACTTTGATGTTTCGTGGCTTAACTAGTTTGTTGAATGCTCGTTGTAATCGTGCTTGGTACATTCGTACGGTACTCAGGGAATGAAGTCGGCGCTCGTCCAAGAGTTGTTCGTAGCGTTCACGGGCCCATTCTGCTTCTGGGATGCTACTTTCCATTAGTATGCGTAGTGATTGTATTTCTATTTCCACTGGTTGGACGGCTTCCATGCCGTAGGTGAGGAAATAGGGGGTCATGCCTGTAGGGGTGCGGATGGAAGTACGGTATCCCCAGAGCGCATATGGTATCTTGTTGGGCTAATCTTTGCAACTGTCGATCATTTTCTCGAGTATGGTGACGACTGTCTTGTTTGCTGCTTCAACGGCTCCATTGGTTTGGGGTCGATAGGGTGAGGACTTGTGATGCTGGATGTTGTATTTTGTGAGTATGGCTTCTGTCTCGCGCTGAAAGTGCGAGCCTTGATCGCTGATGAACTCATGGGGTATGCCGTACCGGCATATGATGTTTGTCTGTATGAACTTGGCGACTTCTTTGGAGCCAAGGGTTCGGAAAGATGCTGCTTCCACCCATTTTGTAAAATAGTCGATTGCTACTAGTACGAAACAGTGACCTCCTGCTCCGATGGGGTGGACCTTTCCTATTACGTCGATGCCCCAAGTTGAAAAAGGCCAGGGTGAGGTTAGGCTGTATAGTGGTGAAGGTGGTACATGTTGGACATTGCTGAAAATTTGGCAGTTGTGGCAGTGCTTGACGTATTGGATGCAGTCTGCTTCCATGGTTGTCCAATACCATCCTAGCCGTAGAATCTGTTTGCAGAGTGCTCGAGCGTTCATGTGGGGTCCGCATTCACCGTCGTGGACTTGCGCGATGATCTCTTGTCCCTTTTTGTAGTCGACACATATGAGGAGCGTGCCTTGTGGTGTCTTCTTGAGTAATTGTCCCATTTCTAACACGAACTGGGAAGCTAGGAGTCTAATGGCTCTCTGACCACGTTTATCGGTGTCGGGTGGGTAAGTGCTGTTTGTTTTGTAGTTGACTATGGCTTGGTACCAGGGCTCTGTCTGCTCGGCTTCGTCTAAGTCGATGGTATGGATGTATGCTGGTTCGTCTCGTCTTTCGACGATGATGGGTAGTAATTTCATGTTTGGTGGCATGTTTAGGAGGGATGAGAGTTTTGACAGTGCGTCGGCAAATTGGTTTTCTTCCCTTAGGAGGTGATAAAATTCAATGTAGTCGAAGTTGGTTAGGAGTTTTTGTAGTTTTGTTTGGTATTTGGTGAGGGTTTCGCTAATGATCTTCCATGCCCTGTGTTCGGGGTGATTTTCTCACACGGTTTGATATAGTGATTGTGGATCTACTAGTACTATCCTTTAGGTTGTTTTTAATGGCGATTACGTGATTGAGTTTTAGCGTATGAAAGATGACAAAAATAGTACAAGACACACGATATGTTACGTGGGAAAAACCCTTAAATGTTAAGGGAAAAACCACGGGCGCCAAGCCAGGAGAGGATCTTCACTAGTTCTGAAATAATAGGTACAGAGTCTGGACCAAGTGGTACAGGATACAAATAAGGCGTAAATTAATTATAGAGTGCTTAGTTGCTTGAGAAAAGTGTTGGGAGTTGTGTGCTTGCGTTGAATGATATCTCTTTTTCTTCTCTTCTGAATTCTCTTTCTTATATACTGTCCTCAGCTTCAACGTCTCTGCCCCCTTTTGTAGCTAACTTCTCCCCTCTGATTCTCCAACAGCTCCTATCTTTCAGGCTTTAGTTTAGCTCCTTGACCAAGTCCTCCAACGTCTCTTTTAGGGTTGCTGCTGCGTCTTTGGGCTTTCCTCTTTGATGTTTAATTCTTTTTGTTGGGCTCGGCCCATCTTGGCTTTTCCTCTCCTGACCTGCACCTTTGTTTTGTGCATCTTTGTCTAGTCTTTGGTGTGCACTCTGGTCCTGACTGTGGATCCTGCACCCATCTTGGCCTGGCCCAGGGTTCTGGACCAGCCTGGGTTTTTGGTCCCAACAGTTTGTCCCCCATCTCCTTGCCCTACAGTCCTGAACTGGGGGGTAAGGAGATGCTTCTGTCCTTGATCCTGGTCCAGGGCTGAACCTGGCCCAGGCTCCTTCTGTTTTGCTGTGCCTTTGGTCCTGAGACCTAAACTTTGTAATTAATGAAGTAGTTGGCTCTTCGTGGGGAAGTGCGCCCTATTTTGGCGCTCAATGTACTGCGCACGTCAGTCGTGGGTCACATCACGTCTCTTCGCGCGTTTATTTTTGTAAAAAACCATCCAATTTCTTTTTTGTGCCACTATATATACCCTAGTTTTTGTTTTGTTTCTCTCTCTCTCTTCCCCATTCACTCTGATTTTATTTGTTGTGCACCTAAGAATTTCCGAAAAATCTCCAAACCGATTTGTTAGGAAACCCTAGCTTTCTTTTTTCTTCTTCAACTTTGATTATGGCTCACAACGACGTCGGCCCTTCTGGTGCTGTTCTTTACTCTCACGGTGGTTCCATCTCCTGTCTATCTCCTTTCATATGTGCTTTTTCGTTTTTTGACTTTTGTTGCGGGTTTGTTTTGCAGTTTTCGATGGGACCCCCGCTTCTGATGACATCGAGTCAGGGAAGAGAGTTAAGACGTTCTTGGAGTTGCCTTCCGGAAAGAGAGATCGGCCCGAGTGTACGAACCTAGATGACGATTTTGTTGAGGCTGTTCCTTCCCCTGGAGAGGAAGGGCATGTCGGTGAAGACGAAGAGAATGATGACAGGAAAACTTCCCTATCCTTTGAGGCTATCACTGCTGTGATTGATCGGGCTTCGGAGGCTTTGAGGAACGTAGATAGGAAGGCTCCAGGAATAATCTTGACCAGATCCATCAAAACAGCTGATGGATCTCCCGCACGTAGCTCCGACCAGGAGAAGAAGGTGGTAAGGGAGTTGCCCCAAATAAATCCGGTGCTTTCAATACCTCTGCGTGCTCAAAGTCAATCTGAGTACGTCTCCTTGGGGAAGTCCCTGAGTGAAAGATTTGCTGCGTTGTCCCCTGCACCTGCTGCCCTGGACCCTACACGGCTAGCGCATAAGATGGTGGGCTGTTACGCCCAGGTTTGTGCCTTTCATGGCTTTAGTTTTGTTCTGACTTGCTTTTGGCATGATTCTGACTTTCCGCTCTGTCATTTGTGTCGTAGTTGTTAAATATGTCGGCTAGCCTTGGCTCTACTGTACCAGTCTTGGTGGGTGATAGAGTTAAAGTAGAGGTGAAGCAAACGCCGTTCTTCCCTCAAGATTACCAAATGGGAACTTGAGGCGAGAGGTACATTGTGAGAAGGTATCGCCATGGACAAGATCCACTTTCGAAGGATCCAGCAGCAGGACAATCTCATCGCCAGGCAGAGCAAAGAGCTTGAAGAGTTGAGGGAGGATGCACGTAAACACAATGCTGACATAGCAGACCTGCGTGCGCACTGGACCTAGCGCACTCGAGTGGAGATGATAAATGCTGGTCCAGAGGAACGCGCTACCTGGGACCTGTCTGCTGAGACTGCCATCTTAAAACGGATGTTCCCTGGGGAGGCAATCCTGGAGCGGGCTGAAGTCATCTCACCATTTGTGCGGCCGGTCTGCAGGAGGTACTCTTGGTCCAATCTTTGAGGTTGATCTTTGTCGGTTCATCCAATCATCCTCTGAGAAGAACATGCTGAAAGAACTGGTGAGTCAGTTGGTGGAGACCGTTGAACTCTTGGTCTTGTTGGTATTTTTTGAACAAACTCCTAAATTTGCCGGGGGGGATGTCCCCTGTTATGCTTTGGTCTGTAAGTATTTGCACTTTATTTCTGTCTTTGAACTCTGTTGTCCATGCGTAGGCATGGTTTGACTGCTAGGTACTAGCTGTTTGACAATTTTTTGCTATATATTGTGCTATGTTATGCTATATTATGGTACGTTCTGTTTTTGTTATGCTGTCTGTTATGATGCGCATATAATTTGTTGTGAATTTGTAAAGTAGCATGCATGCATTTGATAATTTAGGCGACTTACACTTTGGGGCTCCCTTAACGGACATTACTCCCTGTCCCGTTGGTGCAGTCGTTCTGGGGCTGGAGCCCAAGTTTTTGTCTTTGTCTTTGGTTCTGGGCTAGACCAGTTTACGATTACCTTTATGCGCACAAAAAGAGGTCAGGGCTTGACCAGTTGGCGTTAATAGCGGCCTCCGACGCTCAAGTCGATCTGATTGTATAGGATAAATTGTAAAGGAAGAGTTTTGTACATTACCAGATAAGCTGGTCCAGGGCACTTTACATGTGATAGAGCTTGAGGTGGAGTGTATTCCAAGGTCTTGGGATCATGTCTCCTTCCAGAGTTTGTAGTATGTAAGAGCCTTTCCCTGTTGCTGAATCAATAAGGTATGGGCCTTCCCATGTTGGGGCTAACTTGCCTGCAGCCTTGTCCCTTGTGTTCTGAAATACTTTTCTTAGGACCAGATCTCCTGTCCTGAACATTCGTACTCTCACATTCTTGTTGTAACTTCTGGCCACAGATTGTTGGTATGCTGCTAACCTTACTGCTGCTAAGTCTCTGAGCTCTTGGGCTGTATCCAGGCTGTCACAGAGTAGTTCATTATTCCCAGAAAATGTATTGAGTCCATACCTGACTGTTGGAACGTGCACTTCTATTGGTAGTACAGCTTCACATCTATAAACCATTGAGTATGGAGTTTGTCCTGTTGCTCTCTTTGGCGTGGTCCTGTCTGCCCATAGTACCAGTGGCAGCTCTTCAACCCATCTCCCTTGTTTCTCCATCAGCTTCTTCTTGATGTAATTGATCACAATTTTGTTGCTGGACTTAGCTTGTCCATTTGCTTGAGGATATCTTGGTGGAGAGGTCACCAAGTTGATGTTCCACTTTGTACAGAAATCTCTGGTCTTGTTTCCCACGAATGCAAGTCCATTGTCACACACTATTTCTGAGGGGATCCCATACCTGCTGATGATGTTCTTTTTTATGAAAGCAATTACTTCCTTTTCTGTGACATTTTTGTAAGCATCTGCCTCTATCCACTTGGAGAAGTAGTCTGTCATTGCAAGCATGAACACTTTCTGTCCTGGAGCCATTGGTAGTTTGCCAACTAAGTCCTTGCCCCACTTCATGAATGGCCATGGTGCAGATATTGAGTGCAGGTTCTGTGCAGGTTGATGTATCTCTGGACCATGCCTTTGACAGGCGTCACATTTTGTGGCATACTGGATGCTATCTGTCTTCATTGTGGGCCAGTAATATCCCATTCGCAAAATTTTGTTGACCATGCTCCTACCACCTGTGTGGTTTCCACAGTGTCCATCGTGTATTTCTGATAATCTTGTCACGACCTGGTCGTTCTAGGTTCTAAGCGTGCAGTCTGATCTGTTAAAGGACCTTCTGAATAGTATGCCCTGTATGATTGTGTATCTGGATGCCTTGATTCTGAACGCTCTGGCCTCGATCTTGTCCTGTGGTAGCTTATTCTGGACCAGCCATTCGTAATACGGTTTGGTCCAGCTCTGGGTTGCCTGGGCGTGTTGCAGTAGGGTTTGTACTTTACGGATTCTTTGGTTCCAGGGCGTGTACAATTGGTATCTTGTCCGGCGCACCAGGTTCAAATCTTGATCAATGTTAGCCAAAGCATCTGCTGCACATTCGATCTCTAGGGACTTGCTCAACCTCAATGTTAGTAAACTTTGCAAAGATTTTTGACTAAATCAAGATATGCAATCATCTTAGAATCTTTAGCGTGACGTCGTCTGTTGATTTGGTTTGCTACCAGCAAAGAGTCTAGCTTTACCTTTAGATTCTGGACTTTCATGTCCAGACATACATTCAGTCCTGCTATAAGTGCCTCATATTCAGCTTCATTGTTGGTAGTTCTGAATTCACAGGATACAGCCTGTACTATCTTGTCCCCCTGTGGCGACTTCAAGACCACACCTAGTCCTGTACCCCTGATGTTGGCTGAACCATCTGTCCAGAGTTCCCAGGTCTGCTGTTTCTAGTCCAGATGGAACATCTCCTTTGTTACCTGCTCTTCTAGTGTGGGAGTGAAATCAGCCACAAAGTCTGCTAGAGCTTGAGATTTGATTGCTGTTCTGGGCTCATAGGATAGATCGTAGGTGCTCAACTTTACTGACCACTTTGACATGCGACCTGAAAGTTCCGGTCTAGACAGTACTGATCTCACAGGAACATTAGTACGAATGATAATATGATGCGCCTCAAAGTATGGACGCAATTTGGTACAAGCAACTGTTAAAGCCAAAACAAATTTTTCCAATACAGAATACCTGGTCTCAGCATCCAGAAGACTCTTACTTACATAATACACCGGATGTTGCTGTCCATCTGGCTCTCTCACCAGGACTGCACTTACAGAGCTTTCTGTTACAGACAGGTACAGGACCAGTAACTCCCTTGGTTCTGGTTTAGACAGGAGTGGGGCTGATGGTAGGTATGCTTTCAGGTCCTGGAATGCTTTCTCATGCTCTGTCCCCCAGTTGAACTGTTTATTCTTTCTTAGAAGATCATAGAACGGCTTGCACCTTTCAGAAGACCTGGAGATGAATACATTGCTCACGCTACTCTTCCAGTCGGTTTACGGACATCTTTCGGGTTAGGGACTGCAAGTTGATTATTGCTGAGATCTGCTCTGGACTAGCCTCTATGCCTCTTTTTGTCACCATATAGCCTAAGAACTTTCCTGCAGTGACACCAAAGGTGCATTTAGTAGGGTTTAACTTCATATTATACTTTTCCAGAATCTCGAACGCCTTTTCCAGGTCCTGGATGTGATCCTCAGCTTTCTTTGATTTCACCACCATATCATCAATGTAGACCTCCATTGTATCTCCAATCTGGTCCTTGAACATCATGTTCACTAGCCTTTGATATGTTGCACCTGCATTCTTCAGTCCAAAAGGCATAGCCTTGTAGCAATATATTCCTCTGCTGGTCATGAACGCTGTATGCTCCTGGTCTGGAGGGTGCATCCTGATCTGGTTGAATCCATTAGTTGCATCCATGAATGTCGATTTACTTCATCTGCGGTGGCATCCACCATGGCATCTATGTGTGGTAGTGGAAATGAATCTTTTGGGCACGCCTTGTTCAGGTCTGTATAGTCCACGCATACTCTCCACTTGCCATTCTTTTTCTGGACCACAACTACATTTGCCAACCAATCTGGGTACATCACTTCTTTGATCATGTCCATGTCCAGCAATTTCTGTACCTCCTGGTTCACAATCTCATTACGTTCTGGTGCAAACTTCCTGCGTTTCTGTTTCACAGGCTTAAAACTTGGGTCAATATTTAACTTGTGTGTAATAACATCAGAACTTATACCAGTCATATCAAAATGGGACCAGGCAAAACAATGCTCTTTCTTCCTCAGAAAGTCAATTAGAAGCGAGTCCGATTACCTGCAGGCGTCGTAACCAACCGTAACCTTCTGTCAGGTCTTTCTTCAGCCAAAACAATTTCATCTGTCTCCATGCGTGGGACAGGATTCTCAACAGACCTGATAGGCTGCTTTAATTGCTATGCGAGGACTTACAGGACTAGGAGGTTTCGTGGTCATCTGTAACACTCTGTCTTTGTTTGTTCTTCTCTTCGACCGTTCTTGTCCCACTTTGTTGGTATCTTTATGCCTTTGGTGAGTGCGTTGAAGGTCTGACCTTGAGGTTGTGGATCGAGTCGACCTAGGATTACGTTGTATGAGGACGAGCGATCTATCACGCAGAACTTCTCGAAAGAGGTGACTCCTTCCACATAGGTTGGTAGGGTGATCTCTCCCAAGCTGTGCTTTGTCTCTCCACTGAACCCTACCAGGACGCTGGACTTCTTCGTTACATCAGACTCTTTCAGCCCCATAGCTTCCAGCGCCTCCATCATGATGATGTTGACTGAACTGCCTCCATCTACCAGGACTCTTCTGACCATGCAGGTTCCAATCTGGATCTTGATTACCAGTCCATCGTGGTGTGGCCCATGCACTCCTTGTAGGTCTGACTCATCAAACACGATCTCCTGGATCGACACGCTTGTCCTGGCGGTGGTTGCACGTTTCTCCAGAGCTACACGCTTTGCAGCAGAATATGTTAGTCCACAAATATCTGATCCACCAGAGATGAATTTTACCTCATGGGTTGGTGGTGGTGGTGGAAGATCTCTGGGCTCATCTCGTTCATCTCTGTTCCTCCTGTTTCTGGGCAGGATATCCTTCAGGTGACCATTCTTCAGCAGATGAGCTACTTCCCTCCTGAGAGCTATGCAGTCCTCTGTGGTGTGCCCGATATCGTAATGGTACTCACCACTTGGTTGTGTCTCGCCTTGGATTTGGCTTCTCACCGCTTTTGGCCATCATTGCTGAGCCCAACTTGTCCAACTTGTTGGTCGTGCCTGGAAGATCTCTGCAGAAGCGATGCTCAAACCGGAGGTGGAACTCGTGCATCGGCCTGTTCATCCACAGTGTTTGCCTCCCTCTGTTTGGCCTCGATATGGACCAGGCTGTTGTTCTTTGTGCCTGCGGGTGGTGACTTTTCGTTCGCCACCTTACGGTCCCGATATCGTGCCTGAATCGCTGGTCCTCCTACCTCGATGCGGCCAGAGCCTTAGCCTGCACATCCTCAAAAGTAGAACAAGGGTAGCGAGTTAGTTCAACATAAAGATCAGAATCTCTAACCAAACCTTGCCTGAAGGCCTCAATGGCCGTGCCGATGTCACATCTGGGGATGGACACTTTTTCCTTGTTGAAGCGGTGCAAGAAGTCCCTTAGAGTCTCGTTCACGTTTTGGATGACCCGGTACAGGTCACTGGTCTGCTTCTCCAACAATCTGCTACTGGCGAACTGGATGTTGAAAAGGTTGATCAGCTCCGCAAAGGACTTGATGGTCTTGACTGGCAGGTTGATGTACCACTGGAGGGCTGGACCAGTCAAGGTTGAACCAAAGCTTTTGCACATGCAAGCCTCTCTCTTTTCCGCTGGAATAGGAACGTTGAACATCCTCTGCCTGTATTGTGCAACGTGTTCCAGAGGATCTGCTGTCCCATCATAGAGCTTTAGGTTGGGTGCTGAGTACTTCTTTGGCATCTCCACCATTGCAATGCAGTCGTCAAAGGGTGAATCAGCATAGCTCCCTGGTGCTGCCTCTTCAATGGGTGGTGGAAGTCCTGGAACCTTTCGTACCAACTCTGAGAGTTTCTGCATCTCCATCATCATGTATTCCATGACCTGGCCTACACTTACTCCCTCTGGTGTCTTTGGTTCACCGCCTCCCCCTGCACCATTGTTCTCTTGATCTTCCTCCATATGGAGTGGATCGCCTTTTGTACCTTTTGACCCTGCAGAAGAGAAAGTAGAGAAGTCAAGTTGTTTGATCACATCAGAAAATGGTGTACCTGGTGGGATCCTGGATCCTGAGGCTTTCTTCTGTGCAGAGGCCTCCAATTGCTTCTTTAGGGCAGTCTCTGCCTCCTTCAGTTTTGCCGCCTCGGCCTTGGCATCCTCTGCTGCTTTCTTGGCCTGCTTTAATTCCTCCTGGAGTTTGAGCATAGCTTCTGCACTGGGATCTGCCATCTTTCACCTTGGTTGAACTTGTGCTGACTTGGAATATTTTGTAGGATTAATAAACTAGTATCCCCACAGACGGCGCCAATCTGTTCGGGGTGATTTTCTCACACGGTTTGATATAGTGATTGTGGATCTACTAGTACTGTCCTTTAGGTTGTTTTTAATGGCGATTACGTGATTGAGTTTTAGCGTATGAAAGATGACAAAAATAGTACAAGACACACGATATGTTACGTGGGAAAAACCCTTAAATGTTAAGGGAAAAACCACGGGCGCCAAGCCAGGAGAGGATCTTCACTAGTTCTGAAATAATAGGTACAGAGTCTGGACCAAGTGGTACAGGATACAAATAAGGCGTAAATTAATTATAGAGTGCTTAGTTGCTTGAGAAAAGTGTTGGGAGTTGTGTGCTTGCGTTGAATGATATCTCTTTTTCTTCTCTTCTGAATTCTCTTTCTTATATCATCCTCGCCTTCAACGTCTACGCCCCTTTGTAGCTAACTTCTCCCCTCTGATTCTCCAACAGCTCCTATCTTTCAGGCTTTAGTTTAGCTCCTTGACCAAGTCCTCCAACGTCTCTTTTAGGGTTGCTGCTGCGTCTTTGGGCTTTCCTCTTTGATGTTTAATTCTTTTTGTTGGGCTCGGCCCATCTTGGCTTTTCCTCTCCTGACCTGCACCTTTGTTTTATGCATCTTGTCTAGTCTTTGGCTGTGCACTCTGGTCCTGACTGTGGATCCTGCACCCGTCTTGGCCTGGCCCAGGGTTCTGGACCAGCCTGGGTTTTTGGTCCCAACACCCTGGTCACTTGATTAATGATGAGGAATGAATCTCCATGTACGCGGAGGTTCCTTATTTTGAGGGTGATTGCTGCTTGTAGGCCGTTGTTCGTGACGCTAAAATCGAGCTTGATCGAGAGTGGTGTATGGTCACCATTTGGGGATATTAGGAGTATTCCTACTCCGTAGCCGCGGTAATTTGATACTCCGTCAAAGTATAATTGCCAGTATTCCTTTTCTATGGCAAAGATCCCATCGTCAGGAAATGACATTGTGTCGGTTATGGGTTGTTCGACGATAGTGTTTTCTGCAAGGAAGTCCGAAACTACCCTACCCTTGATTACTTTCAGAGGGAGGTACTTGAGTTCGTACTCGGCGAGAAGCAGAGTCCACCTGGCCATGCGCCCGTTTAGGACTGGTTTTCAAATAGGTACTTGAGGGGGTCCATCAAGGAGTAGACTCTTGTCGTGTTAGTGAGTAGGTAGTGTCTGAGCTTTTTGGTTGCCTAGACCAGCGAGAGGCAGCTTTTCTCGACCGGTTCATACCGAGTTTCGTAATCGTGGAACTTTTTGCTAATGTAGTAGATGGCCCGTTCTTCGTTGTTGACTTCTTGGGCGAGCATGGCACCCATAGCGTTTGGCGTAGTCGTTAAGTATAGCGACAGGGGTAGGTCCTTTTGTGGGGGTAGCAGAACGGGTGGATTTGTGAGCAGGCTCTTGACTTTGTCGAATGCTTGTTGACAATCGTCGTCCCATTTCGTATGCTCTTCTTTCTTCAATTTTTTGAAGATTGGTTCACAAATCATGGTGAGTTTGCTGATAAATCGGGAGATATATTGAACTTGTCCCAAAAAGCTCCTTATTTCGTCGATGTCGCTTGGCGGTTTCATACCCATTATTGCCTTGATTTTGGTCGGGTCTATTTCGATCCCGCGCTGGCTTACTATGTGGCCTAGTAGCTTGCCTGATGTGACTCCAAAGGTGCATTTATGCGGGTTTAATCGCATTTTGTACTGCCTGATTCGGGTGTAGAACTTGCGGAGGTTGGTGACGTGGTTGTCCCTTTCTTTTGACTTCACGATCATGTCGTCGACATATACTTCGACCTCTTTGTGCATCATGTCATGTAGTAGGGTTGTAGCAGTGCGTTGGTAGGTAGCGCCAGCATTAATGAGCCCAAATGGCATGACTGTGTAGCAGTACGTCCCCCAGGGGGTTACGAAAGTTGTTTTTGGCATGTCGTCTGCTGCCATCTTGATTTGGTTGTATCCTGCGTACCCATCCATGAATGAGAGTAGGGCGTGATCCGCTGTGTTGTCGACTAGAATATCCATGTGAGGTAGTGGGAAATCGTCTTTTGGGCAGGCTTTGTTTAGGTCTCGAAAGTCGGCGCATACTCGTATTTTACCGTTTTTCTTCATAACCGGGACCATGTTGGAGACCCAGTCAGAATATTCAATGACCCGGATGAACCCAGCTTGTAGCTGCTTTTCAATCTCTTCCTTGACCATGAGAGACCATTCTGGCTTGATGCGTCGGAGTTTCTGCTTGACCGGTTTGCTACCTTGCTTGATTGGGATGCGGTGTTCAGCTATCTCACGGTCGATGCCGGGCATGTCCTTGTTTGACCACGCGAAGACGTCCTTGAATTCTGTGAGGAGCTTGGTGTATGTGGTCCTTTCTTCTGCGTTTAGAGAAGCCCCCAGCTGTAGTTCTTGAGGCTCTTCGGGCGTGCCTATGTCGATGGTTGTTGTGTCTTCAATGATGGGTTCCTGTTCGGGTTTTGAGACAATGCTTGCAATGTATCTATATAATGCAATGTTATTTAGTTTAAATTTATCGCAATCATTAGAATATGTAGATTTTAAATGAGGCAAAGAGTAACCAAAAACTTTCATGTTATTAATGTTATCAAAAGCGGTTACATTTGAAGATAGCTCAGACGAGGGAGCTTTGGACAACCTTAATGACTCTAGTTCTTTAGCTAGATTGACTACATTAGGAATAAGATCGAGTAACCTATCCGATTTTTAGAAAATAGGCGTCATGATGACGCAGGATCCTAGACTCTAGGTGTAGATGCTTGGATTGAGACTTCCCGGGTCGTTGGTAGATTGGGCGGCGTTTTCTTCAAGCTTCAGTTGATGGAGAGCGGCCCGAAAGTCCGAGGCCTCTATGGTAATGACTTCGTTGTAAAAGGGAAGCTTCACTTTTTGGTGCAGAGTAGATGTGACGGCTCCGGTAGCGTGAATCCAGGTCCTTCCTAGTAACATGTTGTATCTTAGGGAATATTCATAAGCTGGAACTCGGTTTGTGTTTCAACAAACCCTGTCATGACGGGTAGTGATATGATACCCTCTATGCTGCGGGATGTACCGTCGTATGCTCTTATGCTGTTGGAGCAAGGGGTGACATCACTTTCCTTTATTCCTAGCTTGACGGCGGTTGTTAGGGGCAGGATGTTGATTCTTAGAGCCGTTGTCGATGAGGTAACCGTAGTACCATATCGCGACACTCTACGGTTATGTAGAGTCTTTGGATTGTGTGGATCTGGGGAGAGTGGTAGGCCGGCGTGGGAGAAAGTTATGGCGCCTGGTAGCCAATCCCGGATGATGTGGTCAATGAGTTGTGCTGGGAGGACATTTTCGGTGTTAGGCCATGTTGTGTTAAAGGAAGGGTCGTTCGTTATGGGTAGGATGGTCATACTTTTGACTATGCCCTTGTCTCTGCCTTTGCTTGTGCGTTTGGGAGGGAATCCGGGCGGTATTAGTAGTTCATTTGGGTCTTGATCTGGCGTTGGAGGTGAGAACTCTTATCATGGCCGTCGGGCCGTCTGAGGAGAGTCTTGATGAGGATGCAGGTGAAGGTTCCTTTCTTGTCCTCATGCCTTGGTTTGGTTTTTGTCTTAGCTTGGCGAATGTGATCGATGTCGCTACCATTGTTGTTGATGCTGTCGTAAAGGACGTTGACCTCGTGATCGCCCGTGGGAGCCGGAAGGGGATGATTGAGGATAGGGTGCGTTCCTACGAAAATGGGGCGAGAATGGGGTGTGTTATGTTGGTTTAACAGTTTAGGAGCTATGCTTGGTTTATCGATCGTTTCATTGTCAATCATGTCTTGGATTACGTTCTTCACACGGAAACAGTTCCCGGTATCATGTCCCTTCCCCCTGTGGAATTCACAGTACGAGTCTTCGTGCCATGATAGTGGTTTCTTATCCTCAGGTGGTACACTGGTGGGTTTCGGAAGATGCAGAATGTTCTTTTTCACGAGCTTTCCCAATGCTTTTGAGTAGGACATAAAGAGGGGGTCGAACTTTCGTCGTTGCTGTGACGAAAATTGGCCGACTGATGATGATCTGGGTACAGCAGGAATGGGTTGTGTTAGGAGTATTGGTTCTTGTTGCTAGTGCCTTTGAGTTAGCGGTGTTAAATGGTTCAACTTTCGCCGTGGTTTGAAAAGTATCGCCTGGCGGCCGTGGTGCAATGGTTTTGGCGATTTGTATTTGTGAATTTCATCCTCCAGGGATCGGATTCTCTTGATGTGTCGGCGGACTCTTGGCCCGAACAATCTTGCGTTTTCGGTTTGATCTTTTGCATGGCGGCGGATGTTCGAACAAAGCGGTGAGATTGGCTACCTTGTGGTCGGCAAATTTTACGTGTTCGGTGATCGTCATTAGCGGAGGAGGCGGTGGAAAGGCAGCTTCATCATTTGCGAGGTTGAAACGGAAATTCATCTTGTGTTTGCGAGCCGTGTGTTCAGGGTTTTTCAATGAGTGGGCCTGACAAAGTTTTCAAACCTTTAGTGATTCTAAAAGGGAAGGAAAAGACTCAACGAAAAATCGCATTCACAACCAAAGAAAAACACAAAAGTGTAAAAAGTGGGTGCATGACTCGACTCGTGTTTTTAGCTTTTAAAAGGACACGGGAAGCTTTTTGAGGAAGAGGCATATTGACACGTCTCTATTCTCGAGGTAGAAAAATTTGTATGATCATAATCCGATTAACCCAGTTTAGCGGCATGTTGCTAGGGGTTTATCATTAGATTACGATAAAAAGGATCAAACCGAAGTAGCGATAGGCTAGTCGATCTGAGGATGTTAAAATTGGGAAAAAGGCGATCAATTGTTCGCCTTTTATGTGTGACTCAGGCAATTAAATCAAAATGACGATAGGTCACTCGATTCAAAGTTGAAATCAACGGGTTCGCATTTGAACGAGCCCGCGTTTTTGTTTTTGAGAGAAAAAGATCAAGTTAAAATCTGGATGACTAATGAGTCACTCGACTTAGAGCTAATTCTAAAGTACAAAACAGGTTAATTTCGTTTTAAAATATCCGAAATGAATTGACATTCTCGGGTTTTTGCTTTGTGAAATGTTTTTAGCAATAAATGTATTATGACGATATGTCAGTCGCATAATTCATTTACGTTTTGAAAAAGATTGGAAATATAGTGATTATTTCCGATCGGTTCTAAATGTCGCGGCGTATTATTTATCAGGTTCAAATGACTATAGGCCAATGACCCTGACTGTATTACTTTAAAAGCATGACCTTCTGAAAAAAAAAAAGTTTAAAAAAGAATTTTCAAAATGGACGTATTTTAAATGTACAATGCCTAGGAAATGTTTTTGCATGCAATGGTTTTGAAAGACAACTATAGTGAGGGTACTATAGCTTCACACTTGTACATATGAACACAGATTTTTGGTTTATAGGGTAAGGTTCCCTCCGGCCATTCCCGCAACGTTTAGGTAGGGGCACCCGTAAGACTACACACGTCTTAGGTGTGAATTCAATACGGGCCCTAGAGCGTTCGAGTTTGACTGGTTACGATCGTTTGTACGGATGCCGTACTTGTAATCGTGGAGGGGTGAGAGAACGACGTGTCCAGAGTTATCCCGCTTATGAAGCGAGCTTTACTAGGGGCCGTTCCTCGAGGGGTGTGGTTATGAATCAGGAGGATTCGACTCAACGTACTTTTGCCCAAATATCGAAAGCGTATATGTTTTCAAAGTTTCAAGCTTCACTTCTTTATGTTTTTAAAATAAAAGAAAAACTAGTTTTCAAAAATAATAAAAATCATGCTCGTCCCCAGCGGAGTCGCCAGCTGAAGGTACCGGGAAGGGAAGGAAAACCTATCGACGCCCTGCTGTGGATACCCATATCCGTACCCTCCCAAACAAAACCCTGTGATGTATCACGGACTTTTATTACGCATGCTTTAACGTTGACTTAAACGGTTCTAACTAATGTCGAATTCATTTTGAGTCGTTTGAAATGTTAAAATGATTTAGGTCGCTTTTGTAGGGATCGGATCCCATTCACTAATCAAATATTAGTGTAAATCAAATTACTCTAATTTGATTTAACAAGATCTATGTAGTACAAATTTACATTGTTAACAAGTTTAGAAATTTATACCTTTCTTAAAAAGGAAATAAAGGGCACAAAACTAGAACTCCTTTCTAGTTTTGTTTCTTGAGCTATGTAGTAGGATGATCCTCCAAAAACCCAAGTTTCCAAAGTAGGAAACCTCCTTAAGATAGCACCCAAGAACAATACTCCAAAATACTAAATATTTTTGATCTAGAAAATATTTAATATTAGCTTGATAATATGTGAAATATTAGTACTAACTCTTAGTATAATATTATCTAGAGAGTTTTGTTTAGAGAGAAATATTAGAGAGATAAAGAGAGGAAAGCATGAATGAATTTCTCTTACTTTATCACTCAATTAAATAGGAGAACAAGCCACAAAATGAAGTGTGTCAAACACTCCAAAAGTGGCCGGCCCCCTTGCATGTGAGGAGAGGAGAAGAGTTTCTCTTGGTTAGTGTTTTTTCATGCATGCTAATGATGATGTTTATCATGCATAAACAAAACACTAAAGAACAAAATGGATAAGACAAAGCAAAGGAAGCTTCTTCCTTTCTCTTCTCTTTTGGACGGTCCACAAGACCCACTTAAGGGTCCATTTTGTTCATCAAAACTTGTCTCACAAAAAGATATAATTTATCACTTAATTATCTAATATAATAAAGTGTAAATCAATTAAACTCTTCCTTAATATACATGTACACTTACACATATATTAAAATTATACTTTCACTAATCTCATTAGTGAAATATACATAATTAGTGAATTAACGTTTAATCACTAATTCTTATCTCCTCAAATAATTTTATCGATATAAAATTAAATCACTCGAGTTCACAACTCGATTTCTCTCTAAATTAATACATTGACTAACCGTTAGTCGATTTATCAAGTTACTAATATAATCGTATCTCATACAATATATTAGCTTAAATATTTAGATGCGTTCTATAGGTGTGACTTAAAGGGATCAATTGATTACTGTAGTTCTCACGACAATAACGTCAAACTCTAGTCGACCAACCGTTATTGATTTACGTTAATCAATTGACAATATCTGAGGATTATCCCCATGTATTCCTTAATTTGAGATTTATTAAGTAATCGCACTATTGTGGAGGACACATACTCCAACAATCTCCCACTTGTCCGAGACAAGTTGTGCATTACCAATTCTCATGTCCGTTTCACATCTCCCACTCGATGCAAGGTGTCTTACAGGTCGTACTTGCATCCTGAGATATATATATCGTGAGTGGTTTCCTCGATAAGGAGAGTAGCTGTCTGACCGGGGAATCTACCGTTGATTCTTACCGAGCGTGGCCACGCATTTCCAGCGACTTTTCCTCGAGTGGCCCAAAGATGTTTTACCTCGACAAGGGTGGACATTTCCCTTCCACTCGATTGTACTGTATAATGCAGATCACCATGACCCCAAAGATACCCTTATAACCCCCTTTCACGGCATGGTTTAGGACAAAAATGAAAGTCACTCGGAAACTGCACCGACTCAGACAATCAGTTCCAGTCAAAGAATCGACTCAAAGGAATACTATAGAAATTCCCACCACGATCAGGTTTCAATCTCATTGAAAAGGAATTCTATAAGCGTCACTGCCCGACAGAGTGTCTCACGATGCAATACATGCAAACGACCGGTCATCTCATATGACCCTATGGTGTTGAACCTCACCATCGATCGACTTGCAATCTAGTCTCTCGGAGACGTCACCTCATATGAGAGACTAGGGACCAAAAACATAGTTTATTCCGTTCACTTGAATACGTTCAAAATTGTCACACAAATATTCGGATAAACAAAGTATGCATTCACAATGACTTAAGATAAAAACAATGAATGTTATTTTCATATATGTAATAAGATACATCATTCTATTACATATTACGAAACTAAAGGAAATCTGGCATACGCCGCAACCCCATAGAGGCGGTGTGCGCGTCATGCTTAGCCCTTGAAAGAGGCTTGGTTAAAGGATCAGCGATATTATCGTCTGTCCCAACCTTACAAATATCTATTTCCTTCCTTTCCACATTATCTCTAATAACGTGGTATTTCCTCAAAACGTGTCTAGACTTGTTGCTAGACTTGGGCTCCTTCGCTTGGAAAATAGCCCCACTGTTATCACAATAAACAGTGACAGGATCCACGGCACTAGGGACTACTCTTAGTCCATCCAAGAATTGCCGAATCCACACAGCTTCTTTAGCAGCTTCAGATGCCGCCAAAAATTCAGCTTCCGTCGTAGAATCCGCAGTGACACTCTGTTTGAAGCTCTTCCAACAAACAGCTCCTCCATTCAACATAAAGACATAGCCGGATTGGGATTTTAAATCATCCCCATCGGTTTGGAAACTTGCATCTGTGTAACCCTTTACACGTAGCTCAAGTTCACCTCCAAACACTAGAAACGAATCCTTAGTTCTTCTCAAGTACTTAAGGATGTTCTTTACAGCTATCCAGTGACTCTCACCGGGATTAGCTTGATACCGGCTCGTCATGCTCAAAGCGAAAGCGACATCGGGACGAGTGCACATCATAGCATACATGATTGATCCTACAGCGGAAGCATAAGGGATCAATTTCATGCGTTCAATTTCCGCAGGAGTCGTAGGACATTGAGATTTCTTCAATGTTATTCCTACACTCATCGGAAGAAATCCTCTCTTGGAGTCTTTCATATTGAACCTATCAAGAATCTTATCAATATAAGTTTCTTGACTCAATGCTAGTATCCTTTTAGATCTATCTCTATAGATCCTGATACCCAAGATGCGTTGTGCCTCTCCCAAATCCTTCATTTGGAAATGGTTTCCCAATTCCACCTTTACCGAGTTCAGGCTTGGAATATCATTTCCAATCAATAGTATGTCATCCACATACAAAACAAGGAAAGTCACCTTGCTCCCACTAAACTTCATGTACAAACAAGGTTCCTCGGCACTACGAGCGAATCCATGTTGTTTGATAACATGATCGAATCTGTGATTCCAACTCCTCGATGCTTGCTTAAGACCATAAATGGATCTTTTAAGCTTGCATACTTTCTTAGGGTTGGATGTATCTACAAAACCTTCAGGTTGTGTCATAAACACTTCCTCTTCTAGAATCCCATTCAAGAAGGCGGTTTTTACATCCATTTGCCATATCTCATAGTCATGAAATGCGACAACCGCTAAGATTATCCTTATGGATCGAAGCATAGCAACCGGTGCAAAGGTTTCATCATAATGAATGCCTTGGACTTGTGAAAAGCCCTTTGCCACCAATCTAGCTTTGTAAACATCAATATGTTTATCTATGCCGAGTTTGATTTTGAATATCCATTTACACTGAAGGGGTCGCACTCCTTCAGGCAAATCTACCAAGTCCCAAACTTGGTTCTCGTACATAGAATCCATTTCGGATTTCATGGCCTCAAGCCATTGTTCGGAGTCAGCTACTTATAGCGCCTTGTAGGTTGAGGGTCCGTTGCTTCGGAATAACAACAAATCACCCTCCTCCTCGATGTTACCGAGGTAACGGTCAGGTTGTTGACTAACTCTTCCTGACCTCCTAGGGACTATAACCGTGTGAGAAGACGAGGGAACGGTTTCCTCATCTTCTGCGTCGGTTTGTGGCTCTTGAACTTCATCAAGTTCAAATTTTCTCCCTCTCTGTTTCTTAGAAATAAATTCATTTTCTAGAAAAACAGCATCACGAGCCACAAACACTTTGTTCTCGTGAGGCTTGTAGAAGTAATAGCCACAGGTTTCCTTAGGATAACCTACAAATAGACATTTGTCAGACCTTGGAGCGAGTTTATCGTCAGTTTTATTCTTGACGAATGCCTCACATCCCCAAATTCTCATGAATGACAAATAGGGAACCGTTCCCGTCCATATCTCATATGGAGTCTTATTAGCCGCTTTAGTCGGACTTCGATTTAGTGAGAAAACAGCAGATAACAGTGCAAAGCCCCAAAAAGATCCAGGAAGCTCAGTTTGACTCATCATAGACCGAACCATGTCAAGCAAAGTTCGGTTTCTCCTTTCTGCAACACCATTCAATTGTGGTGTGCCCGGAGGACTCCATTGTGATATTATACCACAATTCTTAAGATGTAAATCAAATTCATTACTTAGATATTCGCCACCACGATCCGATCGTAGTGCTTTTATCCTTTTGTTTAATTGGTTCTCAACCTCATTTTGAAATTCTTTAAATTTCTCAAAAGCATCACTTTTATGCCTTATTAAGTAGACATAACCATATCTACTTAAATCATCGGTAAAAGTAATGAAGTAATGATATCCTCCTCTAGCGGTGATGTTTAATGGACCACACACATCGGTATGTATGAGTCCTAAAACCTCACTTGCTCGTGTCCCTTTACCGCTAAAGGGTTGACGAGTCATCTTGCCTAAAAGGCAAGCTTCGCATGTACCATATGATTCGCAATCAAATGGTTTGAGAACCTTGGTCTCAACAAGTCTCTTTATGCGTCTATCGTTTATGTGACCTAAACGACAATGCCAAAGGTAGGATTTGTTTGATTCATTCGTTTTGAGCCTCTTGTTCTCGACATGATAAACATCATTAACATCATTTAAAACATAAATACCTCCAATTGAAATAGCTTCACCATAAACTATTTCATTAAATGAAAAAGTACAACGGTTGTTCTTAATCACAAAAGAAAAGCCTTCCGCATCTAAAACGGAGACGGAGATAATGTTTTTCGTTAGAGTTGGTACAAAATAACAGTTATTCAAAAGCAACTCTAATCCACTAGCAAGAGCGAGTACAAAAGTTCCCACGGAAACGGCCGCTACTCTAGCTCCATTGCCCATGCGGAGATCTACATCACCCTTGGCTAGGGCCCGCACGTTTCTCATCCCCTGCAAATGATTACAAAGGTGAGATCCACATCCGGTATCCAATACCCATGTAGAAATGCAAGCATGATTGATGTCTATCATATAGAGATTAGAAGGAAGAATACCTTTGGATGTCGCACATCCATCTTTCAAATCCTTCTTGTACTTGGGACAATTGCGCATCCAATGACCCACTTCATTGCAATATTTGCAAGTGTCTTTGAGGGGTCTTCCCTTGTTGATCTTGGGCTTAGGCTTATGTGGAACACCTTCCACAATAGCCTTTCTCTTACCCTTGCCAATGTTAGATGGCCCCTTCTTGGCCACCTTCCCCTTCTTCACTCCCAAGTTCATGTTCTTCATTTTCATGGAGAGAACATCTTTCTTCTCCACCTCATTCACTTCCATATCCCTCTCGGCTTGGACCAAGAGAGCATGAAGTTCATGGTAACTCTTATCCATGTTGTTCATGTTATAGTTTACTCGAAAGTGAGCAAACTTGTTAGGAAGAGAATGAAGGATGCGGTTGATCGCAAGAGCCTTGGGTATAGCACACTCTTGACGTTCAAGAGTGTCTATTTGCTCAATCATTTTGAGCACATGAGGACCAACTTTTTGGTTCCTCTCAAGCTTTGCTTCGAAAAACCGCACCGCCGCTTCATAAAGCCTAATTTGCGGTGCTTTGGAGAACATAGTTGTCACTCAGTGAATATTGCATATGCACTTTTTGAGTGACAAATCGGAGTTTGAGAGCGGGTGCCATGGACCAAATTAAGGCGTTTTCACGTCATTGTCCACTTTCATAAACTCATCATAGGCGGCTCGTGCCGCCCCGGATCGAGAAGTGGGTTCGGCGGGTGGTTGATCGGTAAGGTGCTTGAGCACATTGTCGGATATCGCGGCGCCCTTCATTGTCGAATCCCATTCGACGAAGTTGCTACCGTCATCCTTGAGGATACACTTATCCATCACGGTTCGCAACCATGAATCTTTGCCCAAAATGGGCGCGGGAGTTGATGATGATGATGCCATTGCGATAAACGATTCTACAATAAATATGAGGAAATATATAAGCATACATTGTTCATTTATAACATTTGCTAAAACTCATTTTTAAAACAAATGTCCCTTTATATAATGATCTCCCACGAAATTATATAAATGATTCCAAGACTCGTTTTTCATATAAAATTAGACATCTCATGTTTCCTTTTATATAAAAGCGATAAGTCAACACTTGACTTATTCTACACTAAAATGCTTGGTTGATGATTTTCTTTAAAACGCATCTTTTAGCCCCAAATAACTCTTATTTGGTTGAGTCCAAACCAAATTAGCAAGGGACTTCCTCCCACTACTTACCCATGGTAACAAGGTTCCACGTTGCGGAGGTCCTCACGAACATGGGGTTCATAGTCGCTACATTTGGAAAGGCTTAAACTCAATTCATTTGTTAAAATGTGGGTGATCTTGTCAATTTTTAGTCATATAAATTCTTTATAAGTGAACTAATTTTAAGAATGATGACCTAAAAACGACAATCAACGTGGGATATCGTGGCATGCATGGCGATTTTGGCATGTGAGCGGAAAATAAGCAAACACACAAGCATCAAACAAACATAAACCAAGTATGGCCACCTAAAGTAATTAAAATACAAGGAGTTACAAATTGGAAACCAACTCCTTTGGTCCCTCTTCATATGGATCTCATCCAAGCTCCTCCTTGCAAGCTTTAGAACACTTCTAAGGCTCCAAGTCGATCTCCATCACCGGTCTTCGATTTACAAATAGTTACAAGTATGATTTACAAATGAATACATAGCAATCCTATTATACATTTATAAATGAAATAAACTATTAAATTACAAACCGGCGATACGAGATCGCATTTAATTACAAACCCACACGATATTCCCTTTCATTACGGGCAATATCGGTAAAAATATAACAACTATGGCCATACTAGTAAGAGCAAACATTCATTCAATAATAAACATTCATCCAAACATGCATAATGTAAAGCTTATAAATAAAAACATGCCAAAATCGCCCTAAACAATAATCGCATTAATACGTTTCAAGACCGATCTCATTTTAATCGATTAATCTCATATTAATCAATAATGCTTAAAACACCTTTTAAGCTTGAACCAAAACTTCTAAACTGATTTAAGAACACCCAAGATTAGTTTATACTAACTTAAGGTGATTTTAGTTCATAAACTTGGTCATTTGCTAATTAGAAGTACTTTAATCATAACCCTTTTATGAATAAAGCTTTATAAAATCAAAATAAAATAAAATAAAATTATTTTTATTTTGAAAAAATTTTGTATATTCTGGAACACTTCCAAAATATCAGAAAAGAAAAGTTTGGTCAGAAAATTTACGAATTTATTTTATAATAAATAACATACGATTTCATCGATTTTATCTCATAAAATCAAGAAAACGTCTAAAACAGTGAGGAAACATCCCAAATTTATACGAGAGCATCCTCATAATGTACAAAAATATTGGTATAAATTTCATGTCCAGAAAACAACATATACTATATTTTTGGACATAAAATGCATATCATACCGATTTTTAACAAAAATATGAATAAATATTCAAAACTCAAAATCTGACTTTGAAAATTTGCATGCAGAATGTATAAATATGAAATATCACTGTGTAAACATTTCGTGACCAGATTCGAACTATAACTATTTATAGTAATTATTTTAGCCAAAAACACACTTTTTGACTCGGTTTTGTATAAAAATCATTTAAATTAGCAAACAAATTTCAAAAATTACGAAATTTGACAAGTAACTTCATGAGACCAGAAACTTTGCATGCAATAAAAATCTCGTGTTAAAACCATTTTTAACACTATTTTCAGATTTTATGTTATTTATTCTCAATAAATACATAAAACTCCAAAAACAACAAAATAAATTTGTAACTACAAGCCTTGTCTCTGATACCACTTGTAGGGATCGGATCCCATTCACTAATCAAATATTAGTGTAAATCAAATTACTCTAATTTGATTTAGCAAGATCTATGTAGTACAAATTTACATTGTTAACAAGTTTAGAAATTTATACCTTTCTTAAAAAGGAAATAAAGGGCACAAAACTAGAACTCCTTTCTAGTTTTGTTTCTTGAGCTAGGTAGTAGGATGATCCTCCAAAAACCCAAGTTTCCAAAGTAGGAAACCTCCTTAAGATAGCACCCAAGAACAATACTCCAAAATACTAAATATTTTTGATCTAGAAAATATTTAATATTAGCTTGATAATATGTGAAATATTAGTACTAACTCTTAGTATAATATTATCTAGAGAGTTTTGTTTAGAGAGGAAATATTAGAGAGATAAAGAGAGGAAAGCATGAATGAATTTCTCTTACTTTATCACTCAATTAAATAGGAGAACAAGCCACAAAATGAAGTGTGTCAAACACTCCAAAAGTGGCCGGCCCCCTTGCATGTGAGGAGAGGAGAAGAGTTTCTCTTGGTTAGTGTTTTTAAATGCATCTTAATGATGATGTTTATCATGCATAAACAAAACACTAAAGAACAAAATGGATAAGACAAAGCAAAGGAAGCTTCTTCCTTTCTCTTCTCTTTTGGACGGTCCACAAGACCCACTTAAGGGTCCATTTTGTTCATCAAAACTTGTCTCACAAAAAGATATAATTTATCACTTAATTATCTAATATAATAAAGTGTAAATCAATTAAACTCTTCCTTAATATACATGTATACTTACACATATATTAAAATTATACTTTCACTAATCTCATTAGTGAAATATACATAATTAGTGAATTAACGTTTAATCACTAATTCTTATCTCCTCAAATAATTTTATCGATATAAAATTAAATCACTCGAGTTCACAACTCGATTTCTCTCTAAATTAATACATTGACTAACCGTTAGTCGATTTATCAAGTTACTAATATAATCGTATCTCATACAATATATTAGCTTAAATATTTGGAGTACGTTCCTATAGGTGTGACTTAAAGGGATCAATTGATTACCGCCGTTCTCACGACAATAACGTCAAACTCTAGTCAGCCAACCGTTATTGATTTACGTTAATCAATTGACAATAATACAGGATTATCCCCATGTATTCCTTAATTTGAGATTTATTAAGTAATCGCACTATTGTGGAGGACACATACTCCAACAGCTTTACATCGCTTTAAATAAACGTTCATTTTGTCCATTTGGAGTCTAGCTAGGTCCTTGTCCTGCTTCATTTGGCATGAGCTTTGCATTTACACTACAATTAGCCCTTTTACATTAACAAGGTCTAATTCAGCATTCCTAAATCCCTAAATTTAGGCCCGGTGGCTAGATCTTCCCTTTAGCCTCCTCTTACACAAAATACAACCTCACGTCTTACCTTATTTCACAAAATCCATGCAAATACACCCTTTTCATTTTTCCGGGTCTCGGGCCCGAAACCGAGCCCAAACCCAGCCTTTGGCCCGCACTCCAAAGCTCTAAATATCAAAATATCCTAGCCTTTTCCTTGACGTGCAAGTAAGGATTATACTAAATCTTTTCGAGATATAATCAAACCGGAACTAGGAAACTACGTAAAAAAACACACCTTCAAACCGCATAGCCTTATGCGGTTTGGGGTGGCAACCGCATAAGCTTATGCGGTTTGCCTGGGCAACCGCATAAGTCTATGCGGTTTCCTGGCTTGTTTTTATCCCCGAATTTCCTAATTTCTCCGAGGTTTTTAGTATATATACACCCCTATACCTGACCTCGAGACAGATCAATAACACATCAATTTCTCTTCAGAAAACACAATTTACACCCACCTTTCATAGCAAACACACTACAAAACTCGCTCAAAGTCTCAAGCACTCAAATCCTTGAGTTCAACATACCATGCCGTGTTGAATTCATCCTTCTTTTAAGTTCAAGAAGCGAAACTCTGCCCAGATCTGAAGCGTCAGGACAAGGTAGGTACCGATCCACTTGGATCAAAGCTTTTTCTTATTTTCTATGGACTAACAAAGGGGAGTACACTCTAGCGCCCCGGCTTTGGCACCCAGTAGCTTGCACTCCAAGTGTTCTATTTACTTCGGGTACACTCCATATCCGATAACACGCCAAAGTCGCATAAGCAACCGACCCTTATAAAATAAACCAATGGACAATTGAACTTTATTTTATTTGCATGCATCTTGCACCTTCTTATTTTGCATTAAAATCAACTTAAACAATGAATTCGACCTTTAACTGAACCGTTTTCGTTAACAAGTTAAACATGCTAAACTGAGGGTTTTAATCAATCTTTTTGCATCTGCATCTGCATTCTTTTACAACTTTATCGCACTTGTACGTAGCGATAACATTAGCTCAATTATCATCTTACATGGATTGTTCTAGGTCAGTAGAGGCTATTTTTACATAGGCTTTTCTAAAAGGTTTTCATAAATCATTAATTGAATTAACTCTTTTTCTAAAGTACCCTGACCCCGAATCCAATCTAGTTTCACAAGCCTTAGATCTAGGGGTGTCGGCGTGCTCGAAAATCTAGGACATGTCTTTAGGCTTAGGACATGATAGCAGGTTCCTAATTTCCGCGATAATTAGGAGGCGACTCCAAAACAATTTTAAAGGTTTTTGTAAATTAGCCTTTTTAACTTAATCCGCCCTTAACCAAGACGCCGAGTTCGGTCCCGTCTCGATCCCGGGTTCCACAGTTTGGCGACTCCGCTGGGGAGATCTTTTTTTTAAAAAAAACTTAAAACTAGCTTTTTCTTTTTAAAAAATAAAGAGGTGAAACTTGAAAGCCTTGAACAATCCAAGTATACATAATTGAGCTATGCACATTCGTTTAGAGTCCATTCCTTTTGGAATCTAGGCACCCTTTGCACCCTCGAGAGGTGGTTCCCACATGCAGGCTTGTCCACTCGATAAAGCACATGCCGGACTAGCTTTCCTCTCGCCCCTGCACGGCTTGCCGTAAACGGCTATCTCGACCGCCCGGTTCTTCAGAAAACCTATCGCCCCGGCGAAAGGAAATGAAGGGGTTAAGTATCTGCCAAAGCGTACTCGAGGTAGTTGGAGGTGTACCCGACAGACTCATTTTTCACCCTTTTTGAGTCATACGTACAAGTTCGAGGCTATGCACTCCATGGTCTTTTTCAAAACGAGCATTTGCATTCATATCTTCGAAAACTCGCTTAAACGTTTCAAAGATAAATGAAACTAACATCTAACATCTAAACACCTTTTCAAACAAAACTATCGCGAATTTTTGAAAAAAGCTTTCTCAAAATTCTCTTTTTCACTAACAAGCAAAAACCCGAGCAAGGATTAGAACCCAAGCTCGTGGAATTCAATCTTCTAGGTCATACGGCCTAGACTCCACTTTTAACATCCTCGACTCGATTTGTTTACCACTCTCGAGTCGAATCCTTTCTCTTTTACACATCCGAACTCGAGCTCACCTCGGCGAATCGCCGATATCAGTTCGACGGATGCAAAGCAAAACATTTTAACATCGAGGCGAGATGTGCGCAAACATCCTCGTCTCAAAAGCTTCCTTTAGCTAAAACCTTTTCGAAAATCTCCTCTTTTTCAAAACATAAAAGGTCTTTCTAAACAAAGAAATGAGCTAAAATGAATGCTTAAAAATGAATGTGAGTCTAGTGGGTCGAGTCGTGTCCCTAACATACGAAGTGAAATGCAGGCCTCAGCTGGATACTCGACGCACTAAACAACGTGTAATAATCCCTTACAAGAAACGAACCTACACCCGCAAAATGGCCGGCAACAACGAAGAAGTCAACGCACTCCGTGACCAAGTTGCAAAGCTGACCGCTGACCTTGAGGGCCTTTTGACCCACCATACAGTCGAGGTGGAACGTATGGAACTCAAGATTAAGGAGGAAGCCGATAGGCATGCTAAGAAACTCCAAGCTATGGAGGAGAGGCTCTATGTCTCGAGCACTTACTCTATTCACAAGGAGAATGAGAACGTACCCACTAGCATTAAGGACGAGCTCCCAAACAAGCTCGCCCTTAGTGATCTTCCTATCTTTCAAGGACATGAGAGCCCGATCATTCACATCCGAGCTTTCAAATCCCAAATGGCCATCAAGGGGGTCGATTCCAAGCATTGGCTCACTCTCTTCTCGCACTCCCTTGCGGCAGTGCCGAAGACATGGTTCTACTCACTCGACCCACAACGGGTCCCCACCTTCGAGGAACTCACAGTCGAGTTCGACCGACAGTACCGAGACAATGAAGACACTCAAGTCTCAATTCGCACCCTAGAAGTCCTATCTCAAAAGGACAATGAAGGCTTCACCGACTATCTCACTCGTTGGAAGAAGTTAAGCGCTCAAATCCCCAACCGTCCCCGCGAGGACGAGCTCGTACCGAAGTTCATAAATAACCTGCGACCCGTGTATCAATTCTACATGAGGTATAGCAACATTCAGAACTTCAAAGAACTGACTAAGGTCGGCACTCAAATCGAAGATGACCTTAGGACTGGCACCATGGCTAAATACACCGGCCATGCTTATCAAGAGAGCTCCTCTAAGTCTTCCCGCGCGGTTAAGAACGACGAAAATCGCACCGTCGGTAACCTCGACGATGACACCCTCGACGCCTTTGCAACTACCTTCTCGCCGCCTCTCAAGGCCAAGCGAAGCTTCGAGCCTCTCTTTATGTCTTACTCCAAGGCATTTCAAAGGTTGGTCGAGAAAAACTACCTACAACCGATTGGGCCTACTAGCGAGCCGCCCGAAGACAAGAAGCCTAAATCTTGGAACCCCAATGCCTTCTGTGCATACCACCGAGGCAAGGGGCATGACACCGAGAACTGCTTTAGGCTCAAGAACGCTATCCAAGATCTCATTGATCAAGGAAAGCATAGCAAACCATCTCAACCCACCAAGCCTTCAAACAACGAAAACCCGCTTGGAAACCATGCAATCTTCGTGGGGTCAATCCCTGTACTAGACTGCTCTTACCTCATCACACCCTCTGATGACCAAATCAATGCGGTTTGGTCTAGTGATAACGAAGACGACGAATACTGGCTACCCACCGATGAGGTGATAAGCCACATCAATCAACTCGCAAAAGACATCAATCACCTAAAAGCTTTGCATCAAACCGCAGTCGAACGTTTGGAACGACGCATCGAGAAAGAATTAGCTGACCCAGCCTCTCTTGATGCCCTCGAAGCTCTTCATCAAAAGGATAACGAAGGCTTCGTCAAACATCTCATCCGATGGAGGAAACTACTCGCCCGAGTGCCGGACCACCCACACGAGGACGAACTCATGCACACCTTCCTTTTCAGTCTACGACCCGCCTGGCGATATTACTTCCACTTCTGCAATGCTCGTAACTTTGAACATCTCGTCGAAATCGGCACTCATATCGAGAAGGATCTCACGTCTAGCTACGAGGATCCCGCTTATCGAGAACATGCTCACAGTCACAAAAGCCAAAACAAACTCAACTCGAACCACTCAACAAGGGATTTTGACAAACTCTACATGCCCTATGCCGTGGCACTACAAAAACTGGTCGAAAAGGACTACCTTCAACCGGTCGGACCTATCAATGAACCACCCATGAAAAAGAAATCGAAATCATGGAACCCCAACGCCTTCTGTGCATACCATCGGGGCATGGGGCATAGCACTGAGAGCTGTCTTTAACTCAAACATGCCATCCAAAGATCTCATCGATCAAGGAAGAATCAAGAAACCTCGAAGGAAAACCACACTTTCCTCCAGCAACGACGCAATCTACATCACAACTCAAGCAGCTCAAGCAGCTCAAGCAGCTCCAACGGCACAGAAGACGACGAAGAAGAAGAAGAGATTCTTTTAGCTTCTAATGCTCTTAGTGTCGGGTCATCTGTCGACCCATCTATCCTAGACTCTAGCTTTAGTTTAGATTTCCTTTTTACGGAGGCTAGCTCCAAGCAATTTTCCGATTTGTCGAATAATTCTCTTCAAAATAATGAAATGAATAAATTTGCTTACGCCTTGTCTCAAGCTAAAACAAACAACAAAATACAAACAAACAAAAATCAACAAGCAACAAACAAAACGCAAAATACAAAAGACACTAACTCGTGCGATGAAAATGAACAAACAAATGAATCATTAAACAAATACATTGCAAACATTGTTCACCCAAAAACAGAAGACCCAATCATCGAGGAAACCATAACCATAAACGTGGGAACCCCCGAAGAGCCAAGAGAACTACAACTAGGTGCCTCACTAAACGAACACGAGCGCGCCCAATTCACACAACTTCTGAGCGAATTTGATATCTCATATATTTACGTTCTTATAGCCCCCTGTCGCTTGCGTTTCTTCGCGTTTCTCGTGCTTTTATACGCGTTTCAGCTCCTATTTCTCTCCGTTTTGGCACTGCTGCGTTTTTTGTGTCCATTTTGCAGGTACAAGCGCATATTTGGAGTTTAGGAGGCTGTTCGGGAGGTTTCATAATGTTTCGTGAAGTTTCGTGAAGTTTCAAGGTGTTTCGAGCTCGTTTGCTATGCGTTTGCTGCACACGAGCCTCGTTTCAATGCATGAAGGTGTTCCGGGACCTTGGCTCGGGATTTGAAGCTCCCATAATCATCCTAAGACTCGTCCCTACTCATGAGCAAAGTACATTAGCCTTGGGACAACAAGAAGAAAGGAAGTTGGCTTTCTTTGCAAGCCAAAAAGAAGCAAAAACAAAAAAACTAAGTACAAAAGAAGCACAAAAGAGGACTTGAACTGCAGGCTCCGGGGAGACCTTGTCCCGTCCGGGGTGCACTTGGCCCGTCCGGGATGGCCCCCGGCCCGTCCGGGACCACCTAGGGACACCGAGAGACGCCGTTAGCTTAAAATGTTTCGTCTATTTGAGGGGCAAAACATATTATTTTCGCACGAAATTTTGAGGGATCTTCCTAACACTTGAAACTACTTTCTATCAAAAATTTAGGGTTAGATCAATTTTCCTTCTTGTATTTTGAATTCCCGACTCAAGTACGTTGTTTGATCATCCTATTTCGGTATTGTTGTTTTTGTTCTTTGGTTTCTCTTGCAATTTCTGATTAGGTTTTGTTATAAACTTCTCTTATTTGATTGTCATCTCTTTATTTATCATCTTTGATCATGTTTTCATCTTTCTCATTTGCTTTTGTTGTTAAATTCGCTATGTGTGAGTAGTCTCTTATCTAGGGAGGAAGGGTGAATCATGGGTTTTGGTTTTGGTTGTTTTTGATGATCTTTTTGAGTAGGTTTTGTGCTTGCTTTGTTTAGTCCTTGCTTGATTGCTCTCGTTGATTCCTTGATCACGTTTTAGCGAGTATCTAGCACCCTTGAACTTAAGAACGAAAGCCTAGTTCTAGGGTAGGCGCGAGACTAAACATTAGGACCCTCGATTGTAAGTCATGCGAGCCCGCATTCGAGACCTAGAGGAAGCTTAAGTCCGTGAGGACGTGCTTATCCCTTAGCATGTGCGATTCCTTACTCATTCCGATCATCATCCTTGTCCTTGACTTACCCATTGCCTAGCCCGACTCCCTAGACCTTTCTCCCATCGCTTTAAACCCTTACTTTTGCGCTCTAGTTTTAGTAACCTCAACACTCGAACCGAGACTAGAATCGCTAAGAATAACCAACATTACGACCTTCTCCCTGCGGATTTCGACCCGACTTACCCTTGCTACCCGCTAGTGTTGAGTTTGGATTATTTTTGATTAGGTGACGCGACTAAGCCTATCAAATTTTGGCGCCGTTGCCGGGGAGACGGCTTTGTTTTCTGTTGTTATTTGGTTCTTTTCTCATTGTTACTTTCTTGTCTCAAGGAACCTCAATTCCTTGAGGCCGCTACTTATAGTTGCTCTAGTGCTTGTGTATGCCCAGGAACACTCGTACGTCTCAAAAGGGCTTGGTATTTCAGTTTGATCCGGAGCCTAACGCATTCTTGAGGCGCAAGAACTTGCTCAAAGACTTGGAGGCTATTTCCCCCTCTACTTCATCCTCTACGGAAGCTCAAATTGAACCCGAGCCAAAGAAAATGGTGAAGCTTTCTGATCATTCTAGGCCTACCGCCGCTCAAGTTCCAAGGGGCAATGCTATGCCAACTATTGCCGCTAACAACTTCGAGGTGAAACCCGCCTTCATAAACTTGATCGAGCGGAGTCAATTTGGTGGGAGTCCCGGTGAGGACCCTAATTTGCACATTCAAAACTTTTGTGATTATTGCTCCACGATCAAGCAAACCGGGGTCACTCAAGACCAAATTAGGGAGATGCTCTTCCCTTTTTCCCTCCGAGACAAAGCCAAGTTGTGGCTTAACTCATTGAATCGAGTTGCACTTGCTATCACCGATTGGAACTCTCTTGTGCTCGCGTTCTACCAAAAGTACTTCCCACCCGAGAAGACCGCCATGTTAAGGAGCCAAATCACTAGCTTCCGCCAAAGGGGAGACGAGTCTCTCTTTGATGCATGGGAGCGGTACAAAGACCTCCAACGTCAATGCCCACATCATGGCATGGACAAATGGTTCATCGTTATGCAATTTTACAACGGTCTTTACAACGAGTCCCGACAAGTGCTCGATTCGGCGGCGAATGGTAGGTTTGATAACATTGATGTGGAGGAGGCTATGGATACGATTGAGGCCATGGCTATCCACAACGCGCAATATGGTAGCTCACGGAATGTTCCTCGAGTCGGTGGTAAGACCGATGGTGATATGGTAGCCATGCTCAATGCAAAAATGGATGCTATGACCGCTATGATTATGAGTCAAATGAAAGCGGGTAGTAGTTCCTCAAATGCGGGGGGACAATCGGTAGCGGCGATGCACACCTCCCATGATCCAATTTGCGGGTCATGCGGCGTTTCCGGTCATTATTCCTTAGAATGCCGAGGTATGTATCCTGTTCATGCTTATCAAACTCAACAAAACAGCCCCTACTCGAACTACTACAATGAAGGCTACAAAAACCATCCCAATTTGTCCTACAAGAGCAACAATGTCTTGAACCCTCCACCACAACAACCACAATACAATCCTCCACAAAATTTCAGCCCACAATACAACAACCAACGACCTTACAACCCTCCGGGCTTCAGTCGCCCCAATTTTCAACAATCAAATGCTCCACCACCCGTGCAAGCCGCTCCGGTCCCCGACCCGATGAGTGCAATGCAAGCCATGATGATGCAAATGGCTAAGAATCAAGAAACGATGATGGCTCAAATGCAAAAGAGCGATCAAGCGAAGGATGCGGCCATCAAAATGCTAGAGACGCAAGTGGCTCAACTTGCTTCTTCTAATCCTCAAAGGAAGCCGGGTAATCTTCCTTCACAAGGGTCACAACCACACGATACCGTTAATGCCATTTCCTTGAGAAGTGGCACGAGCTACGATGGTCCTCCAATGCCTACGGTGGTAAGTGAGGTAGACCCTCCTCTTTCTCCTAATGATATGCATGCTTCTAGTGATAGTTTTGCAGGAGCAGGTACGAAGAGCAATGGAGCGAGCACGAGTGGAGCGCCTCAAGGAGAAGGCCACGTGGGCCATGATGGTGGGAAGGCCGTGGGTGGTGGTGCACTAGGAGGGGCACACGTGGACCACAAGGAAGCGGAGAAAGATAAGCCTGTCGAGCCGCCAATTAAGATTAAATTACCATTCCCGAGCCGAGTGGTAAAATCAAAGCTTGACTCGCAATTTGGTAAGTTCATGGAGGTCGTCAAGGACCTAAAGGTAACTGTACCCTTTACCGAACTTGTTACACAAGTCCCCGCATATGCTAAATTCCTCAAAGACATACTCACCCGTAAACGATCTTTCAATGAGGTCGAGACTGTTGCTTTTACTGCTGAATGCAGCGCACTTTTACAAAACCAGTCTCCTCCTAAATTGAAAGACCCGGGTAGCTTCTCGATCCCTTGCACTATTGGTACCACTTTTATTGATAAAGCTTTGTGTGATTTAGGTGCAAGCGTGAGTGTCATGCCTTATTCGGTATGCGAGAAGCTCAACATGGGCGAGTTGAAAGTAACTAATATCACGCTCCAGATGGCGGATCGTTCTGTTAAACGCCCCTTGGGTGTCTTGGAGGACGTTCCCGTCAAAGTGGGTAAGTTTTTCATCCCCGTTGACTTCATTGTCCTTGACATGGCCGAGGACTCCCAAATTCCTATCATATTGGGTCGGCCTTTCTTGCACACTGCTGGTGCAATCATAGACGTCAAGAACGGGAAGTTAACGTTGGATATAGGAGGTGATAAAGTTACTTTCAACCTTTCTAACGCTTTAAAACGCCCCATGTTGGAGGAGCATGTCTTTGCTGTCGATGTTCTTGATGATTGTATAGACGAATACTTACCTCAAGTCCTCGAGAGGGATCCTCTTGAGGCCGTGCTTTGTTGTGATATGATCGCAGGTACTTTAGGGAAGACGGATGCGGGTCGAGCTGTCATCAAAGACGATGTGCGTGATGAGGACAAAGCTGGCCGAGTGGGCCATGGTGATGCTGCTCATGTTTGTACTATGGATGATGATGATGGGTATGACGATGAAGAAGACGATGGTAGTGGGATTGTTTATGACGAGGCCCACGGTTGGTGGTACTTCCCGTACCCTGCTGCGCCCCCAGTTTGAAGCTGGTTTGGGGGACGTTTTGCTTGTAAATATATCATGTATGTACTTTATTTTCGTTTGAGACTTTTTATCGTGTTTTATCCCCCTTATTTTTAGGTCCCTGGTTGATGTGCTTTAGGACACATTGGGGACAATGTGTCGTCTGGTTTGGGGGGAGAAACGCTTTGCTTTCCGCTTTACTTTATTTTTGCTTTTTCTTTTTCGTTTTTCTTTTTCAAAAAATCACAAAAATCCAAAAAAATCAAAAAAATTTCAGAAAATTCCAAAAAATCAGAAAATTCTCAAAAAATACCAAAAATACGTATCCCGTTCTGTTGTTTGCGAGCCCTTTTTACCTTGATTTTTTTCCCGACATCCCTTCCCTTGTTCGCTTTGAGCTTTGGCATGTTTTATATTGTTGGATTACCGCTTTCGGGGATGTTTAGACGTGCTTGCAGATGATGGCGTGCTTTGACTTGTTGGCTTTATCATTTCATGGACTTTAGCTACTTATATTGTGAGGTTTTGAGCCTCCAGAGGCCGGTTCATCTATCCCGGTCCCCGTGCTTTATTGTGAGTAGTTCTCCTCGTGGGGTACGTAATCTCAACGCGCATAAGTGTGGCCCCTATCCCGTGTTTCCCACGATTTTGTCACTTGTTTATGCATATGAGGCTTTAGTTGATTTCTTATGATTCACCTTGTCTTACTTTGATTTATCCTCTCATATTTGATCCTAACACCCTTACCCACATGAGTTTTGAGCTACATTGCCATATAGCCTACCCTAGCCTTGCTAGTGACCGCTTTGCTTACTCTTGTGCTTGTCCTCGGGTTTTGATCATGCTACGACTTGCTGATGTCGTTGGCGTTGAGAGTGATGGTGAATTGGAGTCGGGATTGCTGTTTCCCCGACCTTTGATGAGGTTTTCCGAAACATATGTGAGTGTGCTCCTTTGCTCAAGAGAAAAAAAAGAAAAAAATCTGAAATATAAACACAACACATTACAAAAGAAAGAAAAGAAAAATGTGTGTACAAAAATGAGAAAGTTGTTGTTGTTTTACATGAGCGAGCACTTGAAATTTGTTGCTATTGTTGCGTTGATGTGTAAAGGAGACCGATATGCTGTTTTCGGTCCGTTTATTATGAGAGTTGGGTTACGTTTTGGTTGGATGAGCACTTGAGTAGCGCGAGTGGTTTCTAGTGGCTTAGCTCCACGATTCCATAACTATTTGATCCACCTTATTACCCTTTACCTCTCTATGGCCTTTACACCCTCATTTCCTATGTAAGCCCTCATGTTTGCTTCGTTTTTGTGACATTATTTGTGTACGGGAATGCGAGATTTTGTCCACATTAGATTGCGGGCGTGCTTCCACTAGTCGAGTAGGTGAGTGTCATCACATATATCACCTTGTTCATCATGTGCGCTAGAGTGGAACCGCGAGAGGTCCGTGATTTGATTGCTAGAGAGCCTAAGTCTAAGCCATGCTATTCATTCTGCGCCGTCTTGTAATTCTCATCCGTTAGCTTGCTATTTCCATACGTCCCATGTTGATTCGGGATTGATTGTCTTTTGCTCATGCTACTTGCGGTTTGGTGATTTGTTGGGGAAGTCTTCTTTTGCTCGCCTTGTCCTCTATTTTCTGTCATGCTTTGTTGCTTGAGGACAAGCAACGGTTCGGTTTGGGGGAGTTTGATATCTCATATATTTACGTTCTTATAGCCCCCTGTCGCTTGCGTTTCTTCGCGTTTCTCGTGCTTTTATACGCGTTTCAGCTCCTATTTCTCTCCGTTTTGGCACTGCTGCGTTTTTTGTGTCCATTTTGCAGGTACAAGCGCATATTTGGAGTTTAGGAGGCTGTTCGGGAGGTTTCATAATGTTTCGTGAAGTTTCGTGAAGTTTCAAGGTGTTTCGAGCTCGTTTCGTTGCGTTTCGGTTGCACACGAGCCTCGTTTCAATGCATGAAGGTGTTCCGGGACCTTGGCTCGGGATTTGAAGCTCCCATAATCATCCTAAGACTCGTCCCTACTCATGAGCAAAGTACATTAGCCTTGGGACAACAAGAAGAAAGGAAGTTGGCTTTGCTGCAAGCCAAAAGAAGCAAAAACAAAAAAAAAACTAAGTACAAAAGAAGCACAAAAGAAGACTTGAATCAAGGCTCCGGATGACCTTGTCCCGTCCGGTGCACTTGTCCCGTCCGGGATGGCCCCACCCGTCCGGGACCACCTAGGGACAGTGAGAGACGCTCGTTAGCTTAAAATGTTTCGTCTATTTGAGGGGCAAAACATATTATTTTCGCACGAAATTTTGAGGGATCTTCCTAACACTTGAAACTACTTTCTATCAAAAATTTAGGGTTAGATCAATTTTCCTTCTTGTATTTTGAATTCCCGACTCAAGTCGTTGTTTGATCATCCTATTTCGGTATTGTTGTTTTTGTTCTTTGGTTTCTCTTGCAATTTCGATTAGGTTTTGTTATAAACTTCTCTTATTTGATTGTCATCTCTTTATTTATCGTCTTTGATCATGTTTTCATCTTTCTCATTTGCTTTTGTAGTTAAATGCGCTATGTGAGAGTAGTCTCTTATCTAGGGAGGAAGGGGGAACCATGGGTTTTGGTATTGGTTGTTTTTGATGATCTTTTGAGTAGGTTTTGTGCTTGCTTTGTTTAGTCCTTGCTTGATTGCTCTCGTTGATTCCTTGATCACGTTTTAGCGAGTATCTAGCACCCTTGAACTTAAGAACGAAAGCCTAGTTCTAGGGTAGGCGCGAGACTAAACATTAGGACCCTCGTTTGTAAGTCATGCAGAGCCCGCATTCGAGACCTAGAGGAAGCTTAAGACCGAGAGGACGAGCTTAACCCTTAGCATGTGCGATTCCTTACTCATTCCGATCATCATCCTTGACCTTGACTTACCCATTGCCTAGCCCGACTCCCTAGACCTTTCTCCCATCGCTTTAAACCCTTACTTTTGCGCTCTAGTTTTAGTAACCTCAACACTCGAACCGAGACTAGAATTGCTAAGAATAACCAACATTACGACCTTCTCCCTGCGGATTTCGACCCGACTTACCCTTGCTACCCGCTAGTGTTGAGTTTGGATTATTTTTGATTAGGTGACGCGACTAAGCCTATCAGAATTCAAGGACGTATTCGCTTGGTCGTACAAAGATATGCCCGGAATCGAACGAAGTATAGCCGAGCACCGCATCCCCATTAAACCCGGTTACAAACCCATCAAACAAAAGCTAAGGAGACTACGCCCCGAATGGTCCCTTATGGTAAAGGAAGAAATCGAAAAACAAATGCAGTTTGCTTCATCCAAGTCATCGAGTATCCTGAATGGGTCTCAAACATGGTCCCAGTCTTGAAAAAGAATGGCAAGATTCGAGTATGCGTTGACTTTCGCGACTTGAACAAAGCTAGTCCCAAAGATGACTTTCCATTACCCCATGTGGACGTCCTAGTCGACAACACCGCCGATCACGCCCTCCTATCCTTCATGGACGGCTACGCAGGCTATTATCAAATCAAAATGTCCTGCGAAGACATGGCAAAAACAGCCTTCATTACACCGTGGGGCACATACTGCTACACAGTCATGCCTTTCGGCCTAATCAATGCCGGCGCTACATACCAACGCACCGCTACAACCCTTTTACACGACATGATGCACAAAGAAGTCGAAGTCTACGTCGATGATATGATCGTGAAGTCAAAAGAGAGGAGTGGTCACATCACTAACCTCCGCAAGTTCTTCACTCGCCTACGACAATACAAAATGCGCCTCAACCCCCAAAAATGTACTTTTGGAGTCAAATCCGGTAAACTACTAGGAGACGTAGTAAGCCAAAGAGGCATCGAGGTCGACCCCTCGAAAGTCAAAGCAATTCTAGAAATGCAACCCCCGAAGAACCTCGACGAAATTCGAAGTTTCTTGGGCCAAATCCAATACGTCTCGCGCTTCATCAGCAAACTCACCATGATATGTGAACCAGTTTTCAAGAAACTCAAGAAAACCGACCACGTTGAATGGGACGAAGAATGTCAAAAGGAATTTGACAAGGTCAAAGAATTACTAACCAACCCGCCAGTTCTACGACCGCCCCAAAAGGATGTGCCACTGTCCTTGTACCTCACAACAACCCCTACCGCCATGGGCGCCATGCTCGCTCAAGAGATAAACGGCGAAGAACACGCAATCTACTACATAAGCAAGAAATTTCTCGACACGAACTCGATATTCACCCGTCGAGAAGAGTGTCTAGCATTGGTATGGTCATCCAAAAACTCCGCTACTACATGCTAGCACACCGCATTTAAGGTCTACTAAAAAATGGACCCCAGTAAAATACCTTTTCGAGAAACCTGCGCTTAATCTGGACGAATGGCCGATGGACACCGCTCTAGCCGACCGACCTTGGCACGCACTCTCAAAGCAATCAAGGGACGAGCAGTCTCTGATTTCCTGGCAGAAAATGCAATCAACGAAGAGCCAATCGTCGACACGACATCCCTTCCAGACGATGGGATTTACAATATCAACCAAGAACAATGGGAGTTATACTTCGACGGCTCCTCCAACTATCGAGGATGTGGAGTAGGAATACTTCTCATATCCCCGAATGGCGAACACACCCCCTTATCCATCAAACTGGATTTTGACGTAACAAACAACGCCGCGGAATACGAAGCGTGCTTGCACGGCCTCCAAGCAGCGCTTGTACTCAACGCCCGCAACATAAGAGTCTATGGGGACTCCTCCCTCATAATCAACCAAGTATCCGGAGCATGGAAGATACTTAACGAAAACCTAGCACTATACCAAAACAAAATACAAGAGCTCATAAACGAATTCTATCACGTGGAATTCATACACCTCCCTCGCGAAGAAAATCAATTCGCCGACGCGTTATCCAAGCTCGCGTCACTAATCAACATACCCCCGGGGATGGAAACACTACCCATTGTCGTGGAACGACGGAACGAACCCGCCTACATCTGTGACATTGAAACCGAGGAAGAACAAACCGACCCTTGGTACCAAGCAATCATCAACTACAAAAAAAACGGTGAATACCCACCAAACATTGACAAACGAGCCAAGTGAGCCCTACGCCTATTATCATCACAATTCGTAGTGGAAATGGGCAAACTACTCAAAAAGACGCCTCAAGGTACACTACTCTTGTGCGTCGACCACAAAAAGGGACACGAAATCATGTCCCAAGTACACGATGGCGAGTGCGGACCACACATGAACGCACGAGCCATGTGCAAACAAATCATACGGCTAGGATGGTACTGGACCACCATGGAAGCCGATTGCGCAAAATATGTCAAACATTGCCATAATTGCCAAATTTTTGCAAACATACAACACATACCCCCTTCACCACTATACAGTTTAACCTCGCCATGGCCTTTCTCAACCTGGGGAATTGACGTCATCGGCAAAGTTCAACCCGTAGGAGCAGGAGGACACTGCTTCATCCTCGTGGCCATCGACTATTTCACCAAATGGGTCGAAGCCGCATCATACCGCACGCTAGGCACAAAAGAAGTTGCAAAATTCATACAAAACAACATCATTTGTCGCTACGGCATACCCCACGAGTTTATCAGCGACCAAGGCACACACTTCCAAGGAGAAGTCGAACCGCTCCTCCTTAAATACAAGATACAACGACATAAATCATCACCCTATCGACCACAAACTAACGGCGCGGTCGAGGCAGCAAACAAAACCGTCGTTTCAATCCTCAAAAAGATGATCGACACCTGCCACGACTGGCCCAACAAAATCCCATTTGCATTATGGGGATATCGCACCACTATCCGCACACCCACAGGCATGACACCCTACTTCTTAACCTACGGGATGGAAGCCGTCCAACCCGTAGAAATCGAAATGCAATCCCTTCGAACTTTTATGGAAGCAGACATTCCTGAAGCCGAATGGGCACGCGAACGATACGAGCAACTCATCCTTTTAGACGAAAGACGGTTACATTCACTAAGTACAGTCCGAATGTACCAATCTCCCTTACAACGTGCCTACAACAAACGGGTTAAGCCACGAAATATCAAAGTGGGTGACCTAGTACTCAAATCAGTCCGAGCACCATTACCAGTCGACCCAAGAGGAAAATTCAAACCCAATTGGGCCGGACCGTACTTGGTCAAGGAAATCCTCCCTACAGGGGCCGTGAAGTTAACTAACCTTGACGGCCAGGACTTCCGATTACCAACAAATTTTGATCAACTCAAGAAATACTACCCCTAAAACACAAACAAATTTGCAATGTATTTCAAAAAAAAACTCACTCTTGCATGGGTGAACTACGCTCGGTTTGATTCCACGCACTGTGGATACGTAGGCAGCTTTGCAAAGAGCTCAACCGAATCACACGAACTACGCCGGTTTGATTCCGTGAAACGTGGATACGTAGGCAGCTTGTCAAAAGTACAACCGAACTTCCTAGCAAACAAATCCAAAGCTTAAAAAGGTCGAGGATTTTAAGACAGAATACGAATGTTCAATACTTAAAAAGGTCGAGAACATTTCAAAACAAAAGAAAGCAACGAGACAAGGCAAAAACAAACTAATTCTATTTTATTACTTTATTTAGAATTTTTCGCAATTTAGAAATGAGTTAGGAACAAGCCTCCTTAACCCTTTATTCGAATCTAGAACATGTATTTGAATAAAGAAAATTTTTCTAAACAAAGCAAAACAAACTAAGCCATCTTCTGTCGCTTCGGATTAGCCTCTTCATCTTCAAGAGGCCGATCCGCCACAATCTTCGAACTAATCACGGGAACAGTCCTCTCAAATCCTGGGGGCTCGATCGGATCCTCGTCCTGCTCGACTGGGGGCTCCTCGATCCTTGACCCTAGACGATCCTTAGCGGTCACCCTTGCTCCAAGCCTTTCCCGCGCAGGCCTCGAAGTAGAAGCATCCACATTAACAGCGCAAAGATCACCATAGTCTCTCCTTTCGCGCACCACCTCATACGCCAAGGAGGGCCTTGGCCCACTCTTCTCTCTCCTCCTCTGATTCTCCCGTCCTGAGGATCATTGGAACGATACCATCGCGTGTAGAAGTCCGTAACACGAGTAGACTCTATATGCTCCGGAATAGCCCAAGTAATACGGTCCGACCATCCTCGGATCCAAGCATCAATCATCTGGTTGTTTAGGACAACAACCCCTCCAACCTGAGTATCCTGCTCGGGTATGGTCTGGGCAAGCCCGATTTGCCTCTTCAAGCGAAGAGGATGAATCCACACCCCTCGTTCAAACCCGCACAACATCAACCCACGAGCCGCATCCACAACAGACGGCGCCGTAATCGCCGTAATATGCCACCACGACACGTACTAACGAATGGTGCTCTCCTTCACAAACCCCCGGTAGTAGTTTAGCGACCGCTCCCGAAGGTCAGCCCACTCCATCTTTCGCGACGTCGTCGCCGCAGCCTTGAAGACACCACCAAGGGGAAGGGCTTTATACACACTTAGCCTCTCCATGAGCCAAATGTTGAGAATCCTTGCGCAACCCCGGTACGAGCTCAGACGATTAGCAGAATGGTCGTCTAAGCCCAGTATGGTCTCCGCTAGAATCAAGGCAGAAGGATCATATCCTCTTTCCATCTCTTCGACAACACGAGCATACCTCGCGTTTCCGAACACTCCATCTGGCATGGACCCCGCAAAAGCATAACGATGAACCAAACAAAAAGCAAGGGCCCTCCGCCTCGAACGGTCCGAAATACTAGTATCAACCTTATTCATGTATCGTTGACACAAGAGAAGCATGTTCACCTTACCTCCCTCAAACAAACCAGCAGCATGAGCATTTGTCATCCCAAGGAAGTTTCGCAACGTCCCGTTATAGCAAAGCTCACTCCTCACAACCACAGGAGTAGTCCGTTTCGACCATCCCGCAATGGCCGCAAACTAGGGGTGTTCATTAACGGTTCGGTGCACCGAACCGTTAATTTTTACGGTTCGTGTACGGTTCGGTTCGGGAAAAATCCGAACCTAAACCGACCATTAAGAACGGTTACTATACGGTTCGGTTCACATTTTTAACGGTTCGGTTATGCGGTTCACCGCGAACCGTTTACTCTGTCAAATTAAAAGAAATTGTAAGTTAATTATTGATTACGACGCACTTTAACAATACACTAACGGTCCAAAATAAAAACGACAAATTACAAATGCCACATCTAATATACCATTATCAACTAAATTAATTATACTCCGTAGTAAATAGAAAATTTATAAATGTTTTAACTCAAAAATGCGTATTGAACAATAACAAAGCAATAAACATGTTAAAATTGAAGCGAGAGGGTGCATATGAGATTTTATTTTACGAGAATGAGGCTTCTGTGTGTTAGAAAAATGCGGTAGAATAAATAATTGATATTTGAAATTTCTTGAAAGTTGTAAAGTTAAACTTTATGTTTTAGTTTGTATATATAAGTATAATTTATTTGTATTTTTGCTCTTAATCTGCTCGGTTGCTAACTGCTAACTCAAAATGCCGAACCTAAACCGAACCGTAAACCGTTAATTTTAGCGGTTCGGTGCGCCGAACCATTATTTCTTAACGGTTCGGTTCACCGAACCTATAAAACGTGCGGTTCTCGGTTTTTTCGGTTCGGTTTATCGGTTCGGTTTTTTTTGCACACCCCTACCGCAAACTCCTCCATCTAAAGACACACCTCTCCCCCGGGAAACCTAAACACATGCAAGCTAGGATCCCAATAATCTAAGCACGCATCAAGGAAGTCAAGATCGACTTTCATTTGACGAAAGCCAATAAAAACACCCGCACCATCATCATACACCGCCCTCTTCATTGTCGGACTTAGTGAGGAAGTCCACCTCTTCAAAAGAGCATCGAAATGCTCAACCATTTTTCTTGAATACAAAAAATAAAAAAACTTTTATAAATATACCTAATATATTTATGAGAGCAAAAACTTGAAAAGAAAAGAAGTGATTGTGAATGCGGATTATAGCATGCACCCCCCATCCTTATATACAAAACATAATACGGGATATGGAAACACAGCGTTATCAGACACGCCGCCAAACCGCATAACCTTATGCGGTTTGCACCACAAACCCCATAAGCCTATGCGGTTTGACCCCTAAACCGCATAAGACAATGCGGTTCAAGGGGCGGGTTTTCTCGCAACTTTCCTAATTTCGTTTTTCCTAAACACTACAATCTACATTAGGCTACGACATCCTTTTGTTGTTTCCCACGCAGCAGCATTACATTTCACTTCAGCATCCACGATTCCTACCACGAGTCAAAACATAACATTTTCGACACTCATGCAAGCTCATTTCGCATTTAAAATGAACTTTTCGCAAACGCATTTTCACAATCTAAAATCAACATCAATGCATCCCACTCGGGAATCATTTCACTTTTCAAACAAGCTTACCAAACAGGTTCACAACAACAATCACAGTTCAAGTTCAAGCTACAACATGTACACAAAGGTTCATACAATCTATGTTACACAAATTCACTTCGGATGACGACGACGATACTCATCAAACTCACAGACCGAGCCGTCTCACCGGCTCGACACACAACCGGGCACTCGTCACCCAAGCCATCCTCCACCTGTTGGCTATCCGCCATAACTTCTTATGAGCCTCCTTCGCCACCTGCGATACATAACACAAAAAACACTTCAAATTTTGCTCCATTTTGCCTTAATTTCACTCAAATTAAGCCAAACTTCGGGGGAAATTTCAAAACCAAAGCACATTCTCTCCATTTTGCCTTAATTTCACTCAAATTCAGTCAAACTTCGGGGGGAAATTTCAAAAACAAAGCACATTCTCTCCATTTTGCCTTAATTTCACTCAAATTAAGACAAACTCGAGGGGGTAACACAAGAACATGACTCTCACAAGTTTTATCATCGCTATAACTCATACCTCGATCAAACTGGGGGCTCACTTACATATACAAAGACAAAGATACATACCTTCTTCACCCTACCCGTCCAGCTGTCCATGCCCGCGTCGGTAGTCACCGGCAAGTACGTCGGCAAAGTGAAGGTACGACGGACACCCGACTCGTCGTACTCAACGGTGGTAGGAAAGTCGCCAAGCTGCTCCGCCATCTCAGGATCAAACTACTACAAAAAGCACACGTCATGCACACATCAGGGAAATTTTTCGCAAAATTACCTTACGCATCCTCAAAAAAGCAAGCATACCTCAATCGGCCCACAAGCAAGCCGAGATCGAAAGCAATCGCCATAGTCTTCCCAGATGCAGAAGACTCACCGACTCTCCTTCCCCGTACAACGCCATTCGATCCTGAGCCGAAACCCGAAAAGGACTCTCGGCGGGTCCTTAGGCACCACCGGAGCTGGCCACCCTGCCTGAAAGACCAAACGCTCTCCAAGGTACCAAACCGGCCCATACGGCGTCGCCAAGTACAGACGCTGGGTCTCCCGCAATGCGAACCGCGCCCCGATACCTTCCGGAATGCCCGCATACTGGCCCCACGAGAACGGCACGAACTACAAACAAAAACAAAAACAAACACTCATAAATACAATCATTTTAAGTACACTCTATTTAAAATGGTTCAAGCACAAACCTGATCAAACTGCATTTGGTTCAGAAGCACCCGAACCTCGTCATACGACGACCAAAGTCAGACGGCCAGACGCGTGCCCAATCACGCACCACGGATATACCCGCGGAATCGCTACAAAGATGCGAGGCGCCAGAAAAGTGGAAGTGGATCGAAGATCCACGACTGCACGTACAAAAACACATTACAAGACAACAAAGACGAATAACAATGCGTCTACAACAGAAACAAAATCAATACATACCTCCATCACAAACCCAGGCGAGACTAAGGACAGTCTCGACCCTCGATCCATGACCCACGGCCTCACCTCGTACATGCAGAATCGAATACACAAACCCAAGGATGGCGACACCCAGTCTAGTGTCCCGATCGCACCCCAATCTACGAGATGCATCAGGACCGACGTCGCCGCCCTCTCACCCTTATCGCCGAAGTACACGGCGCTAACAAACCACCACAACCACAAACGAGCGTTACGCCGTCACCCACTCAGAGGGACCTCGCTCCGTCTTCCCCTCAAAGTACTCCAGGATGAAGCTAGTCTTGATCACATAAGGTGGGTTACACTCGTACTCCACCTCCAAACCACCGCCAATCGCGGCAGTCACCACCTCGTCCTCAATGGACGGCGCAAACTCAAAGCTCATATCGCGGTCCCCGAACGGAAGCCCCGTCATGACCGCGTACCCTGACAAGGTAATGCCGGCCTCAAAGCCGGGCATGTGAAACGTCGTCGTCGTATCCCAGTACCTGTCAAGGAAGGCCCTGATCAGCATCAGGTTCGCCGTCAACTTCGACCTCGCAATCGCCCTCCAGTGCTCAACTAGAGGACCAAAAGCACTGCGCAGCACCCAAGCCTACGCACCCTCCGGAAGTTTCTTCTCAAAAGCATACATCACAGACGAGACACCCGAGAAAGTCCTCATCGGACCTTTCCGCCAACCCATCGTAGCCCAATAGGAGACGTGTCTCTCTGGAGCAAGTAGAAGGTCATGGCCATCCCAGCCCTTGGCGAACGCCCTGTTCGCACGTGATTTTCGCGGCCTAGAGCTACTCGCCCTAGGCACAGCCTCCTCGGCCTCCTCGGCCTCCTCAACGTCCAGCACATCCACCAGCTCTTGAGCAAGCTCATCCTCAGGATCAGGCACAGGGTCACGCCCCGCACGGCCCTGACCCCTACCTCGTGACTGACCACGTCTCGTGGGCAGGTCCCGAGGGTCAGCATCCCTCTCACTACGTGTATGCCTCAAACTACTCGAGCTAGAGGCTCCCTCAGTCCTCGAGCTAGTACTCTTACGAGATCTTGATCTCGTAATACGACCAGAACCCTCTCCTGCAACCAAACACAACCAATACATACAGCTATAATACATGCAAGCATACAACTTGGCATACACATACACAAATACACACAAATAATACGCACATAATACATATACACCCTTCCTATACATATACATCCCTTTACACATTGCACGATACGCCCTACAGAGCATTTTTAGGCCTAATTCACAATTAAGCCGAAAACCGTTCTCTACACCTCAAAATTACAACTTTATGGTTTCTACCGCCATAATAGTCCCCAACTACAAACCATTACAAGCAATTGCATTTTGGTCATCCCGATCAAAAACCCCCAATTCGCCTTAATTACTCCGTAAACTACGACTTAAGACGCCGATTTGAAGGCCTTAGCTCGACATTTTCGCAAAACTAGCGCTATAGGCATGCTATACACACTATGGGCATCCTACACCGAAGTTTAATTGAAATTCCGGGTCGGAAAATCCGGGTTCATTTTCGGGCCCGAAACCTAATTTGGACGTTTTTCACACAAAGACGGTCTAAATCACAATTAATTCACACATACACGTTCACATGGCATAATGCAACACAATGACGTCAATTTCAAGCATTCAAACGGCAAATTTCAAGCAAAATTCAGGTTTTCATGCAAAACCCGTCTTTTCAACATTTCAAGGCAAAACTAGCTAATTACAACGACAAATAACGTAAAAGCAAGTCAAAATGGAGCATTACCTGGTTCCATAGCAAGGCAACGCAAGAAAAATGAGCAAAAAAGGTTGAGAAATCGAAAAATGACGTTTTTTAGAGCAAGAAACCGAAAGTGATATAATGAGCAACAAACACGGCCTCACTCGTGTTATATAACCCCCTACAGCCACTAAGGCAAACCGCATAACCTTATGCGGTTTGCACCATGAACCGCATAAGGCTATGCGGTTTCTGTAACAACCCGGGTTTTTAAAATAAAAATAAAATACAATTTAAAAAGGTTTTAGGAAAGATAAAGGTTTTAAAACTGAAATCACTATATGAAACACCGTGAGTCTTGATTATTACTCAAACATCTACTAAAACTAAACAGAAAGAAAAGAGTAGGCCTTAAGGCCTAGCAAAAACATGGGGAATAAATACCCCTTACAACCAAATCCAAAACAAAGTCCAAAGTCCGAAATAAAGTCCAAAACGAAACCAAAACCAAAGTACAAAATCCATAAAGTCTAAACAAAAGCACATCTCTTCTAAGGTAAATGTAGGGATCGGATCCCAATCACTAATCAAATATTAGTGTAAATCAAATTACTCTAATTTGATTTAGCAAGATCTATTGTAGTACAAATTCACTTTGTTACAAGATTAGAAATATTATACCTTTCTCAAAGGGAAATAATGGGCACAAAACTAGAACTCCTTTCTAGTTTTGTTTCTTGAGTATAAGCTTAGGATGATCCTCCAAAAACCCGAGTTTCCAAAGTAGGAAACCTCCTAAAAGATGCACCCAAGAACACTCCAAAAACCTACTAGTGATTTTGATCTAGAAACCACTAATAGTAGCTTGATAATATGTGAATATTATTACTACTAACTCTTAGTAGTGTATGTAAAAATATGAGAACAAGTTTCTTATATTTTTAGAGAGAAATGTTAGAGAGAAAAGTGAGGAAATGCATGAATGAATATCCTCTCTCTTTTGCCCTTGTTTTGTACAAATGACAAAGTGTGTTGAACACACTAAATGGTGAAGGGGGGGGGGGGCCGGCCTATTGAGGAGAGAAGGAGGGAAGAGTCTTTGCTTGCTTTTTCTTGTAAAGAACAATAGCATGCATGTGTAATCATAATGTTTAGCATGCTTAAATCAATTAACAAGAAACCAAGGCAAGTAAGACAAAAGGGAATCAATCCCCTTTCCCTTCAATTTGGACGGTCCACATGGGGCCATATGAGTCTAATTTGTTTTTCAATATTTGTCCCACAAATACTTATAATTTATCACTTAATCATCTAATATGATAAAGTATAAATTATCAAATTAAACTCTTCCTTAATATACATGTACACTTACACATATATTAAAATTGTACTTTTACTAATCTCATTAGTAAAATATACATGATTAGTGAATTAACAGTTAATCACTAATTCCCATCTCCTCTAATAATTTTATCGATGTAAAATTCAATCATCCGAGTTCACAACTCGATTTCTCTCTAAATCAATTCACTGACTAACCGTTAGTCAAATTATCAAGTCACTAATCTAATCGTATCTGATACAATTAATTAGCTTAAGCATTTGGAGTACGTTCCTATAGGTGTGACTTAAAGGGATCAATTGATTACCGCCGTTCTCACGACAATAACGTCAAACTCTAGTCAGCAAACCGTTATTGATTTACGTTAATCAATTGACAATAATTCAGGATTATCCCCATGTATTCCTTAATTGAGATTTATTAAGTGATCGCACTATTGTGGAGGACACTTACTCCAACAATCTCCCACTTGTCCGAGACAAGTTGTGCATTACCAATTCTCATGTCCGTTTCACATCTCCCACTCGATGCAAGGTGTCTTACAGGTCGTACTTGCATCCTGAGATATATATATCGTGAGTGGTTTCCTCGATATGGAGAGTAGCTGTCTGACCGGGGAATCTATCGTAGATTCTTACCGAGCGTGGCCACGCATTTTCAGCGACTACTCCTCGAGTGGCCCAAAGATGTTTTACCCTGACGAGGGTGGACATTTCCCTTCCACTCGATTGTACTGTATAATGCAGATCACCATGACCCCAAAGATGCCCTTATAACCCCCTTTCACGGCATGGCTTAGGACAAAAATGAAAGTCACTCTAAACCGCACCGACTGCATAATCAGCCCAGTCAAAGAATCGACTCAAAGGAATACTATAGAATTCCCACCACGACCAGGTTTCAATCTCATTGAAAAGGAATTCTAAAAGCGTCACTGTCCGACAGAGTGTTTCACAGTCTGTCTATGCAAACGATCAGTCATCACATATGACCCTATGGTGTTGAACCCACCATCGATCGACTTGCAATCTAGTCTTTCCGAGACGTCACCTCATATGAGAGACTAGGGACCAAATACTTAGTTTATACCGTTCACTTGAATATGTTCAATGTTGTCACACAACTATTCGGATAAACAAAGTATGCATTCATAATGACTTAAAAGAGTAAATATATACTCTAAATAATGAATGTTATTTTCATATATGTAATAGGATACGTTATCCATTACATATCACGAATCTAATGGAAATCTAGCATACGCCGCAACCCCATGGAGGCGGTGTGCGCGTCATGCTTAGCCCTCGAAAGGGGCTTGGTTAAAGGATCAGCGACATTGTTGTCTGTCCCAACCTTACAAAGATCTATTTCCTTCCATTCCACATTATCTCTAATAACGTGGTATTTCCTCAAAACATGTCTAGACTTATTACTAGACTTGGGCTCCTTTGCTCAAAAGATGGCCCCACTATTATCACAATAAATAGTGATTGGATTTGCGGCACTATGGACTACACTTAGTCCATTCAAGAACTGCCGAATCCATACAGCTTCTTTAGCGGCTTCCCAAGCTGCTAAATATTCAGCTTCTGTTGTAGAATCTGCTGTGACTCTTTGCTTGAAACTTTCCCAAAGAAACAAAGAAATTTCCATAAAGACATAGCCGGATTGGGATTTCAGATAATCCCCATCGGTTTGGAAACTTGCATCCGTGTAACCCTTTACACGTAGCTCAAGTTCTCCTCCAAACACTAGAAACGAATCCTTAGTTCTTCTCAAGTACTTAAGGATGTTCTTCACAGCTATCCAGTGACTCTCACCGGGATTAGCTTGATACCGGCTCGTCATGCTCAAAGCGAAAGCCACATCGGGACGAGTGCACATCATAGCATACATGATTGATCAAACAGCGGAAGCATAAGGGATCAATTTCATGCGTTCAATTCCCGCAGGAGTCGTAGGACATTGAGATTTCTTCAACGTTATTACTACACTCATCGGAAGAAAGCCTCTCTTGGAGTCTTTCATATTGAACCTATCAAGAATCTTATCGAATATAAGTTTCTTGACTCAATGCTAGTATCCTCTTGGATCTATCTCTATAGATCCGGATACCCAAGATGCGTTGTGCCTCTCCCAAGTCCTTCATTTGGAAATGGTTTCCCAATTCCACCTTTACCGAATTTAGACTTGGAACATCATTTCCAATCAGTAGTATGTCATCCACATACAAAACAAGGAAGGTTACCTTGCTCCCACTAAACTTCATGTACAAACAAGGTTCCTCGGCACTTCGAGCGAATCCATGTTGTTTGATAACATGATCGAATCTATGATTCCAACTCCTCGATGCTTGCTTAAGACCATAAATGGATCTCTTAAGCTTGCATACTTTCTTAGGGTTGGATGTGTCTACAAAACCTTCAGGTTGTGTCATAAACACTTCCTCTTCTAGAATCTCATTCAAGAAGGCGGTTTTTACATCCATTTGCCATATCTCATAGTCATGAAATGCGGCAACCGCTAAGATTATCCTTATTGGTCGAAGCATAGCAACCGGTGCAAAGGTTTCATCATAATGAATACCTTGGACTTGTGAAAAGCCCTTTGCCACCAATCTAGCTTTGTAAACATCAATATGTTTATCTATGCCGAGTTTGATTTTGAATATCCATTTACACTGAAGGGGTCTCACTCCTTCAGGTAAATCTACCAAGTCCCAAACTTGGTTCTCGTACATAGAATCCATTTCGGATTTCATGGCCTCTAGCCATTGTTCGGAGTTGGGGCTACTTATAGCCGCCTTGTAGGTTGAGGGTTCGTTGCTTTCGAATAACAACAAATCACCCTCCTCCTCGATGTTACCGAGGTAACGGTCAGGTTGACAACACCATTCTTCCTGACCTCCTAGGAACTACAACCATTTCAGAAGATGAGGGAACGGTTTCCTCATTTTCCGCTTCGGTTTGTGGCTCTTGAACTTCATCAAGTTGAAATTTTCTCCCACTCTGTCTTTTAGAAATATATTTATTTTCTAAAAAGACAGCATCACGAGCCACAAACTCTTTGTTCTCGTGAGGGTTGTAGAAGTAATAACCACAAGTTTCCTTAGGATAACCTACAAATAGGAAAACTTTCCCGTCCATATCTCATATGGAGTCTAACTGGAGACTTCGATTTAGTGAGAATACAGCATACAATAGCGCAAAGCCCCAAAACGATCCAGGAAGCTCATTTTGACTCATCATAGACCGAACCATATCTCATAAAGTTCGATTTCTCCTTTCTACAACACCATTCAACAGTGGTGTGCCCGGAGGAGTCCAATGTGATATTATATCACAATTCTTAAGATGTAAATCAAACTCATTACTTAGATATTCGCCACCACGATCCGATCGTAGTGCTTTTATCCTTTTGTTTAATTGGTTCTCAACCTCATTTTGAAATTCTTTAAATTTCTCAAAAGCATCACTTTTATGCCTTATTAAGTAGACATAACCATATCTACTTAAGTCATCGGTAAAAGTAATGAAGTAATGATATCCTCCTCTAGCGGTGATGTTTAATGGACCACACACATCGGTATGTATGAGTCCTAAAACCTCACTTGCTCGTGTCCCTTTACCACTAAAGGGTTGACGAGTCATCTTGCCTAAGAGGCAAGATTCGCATGTACCATCTGATTCGTAATCAAATGGTTTGAGAACCTTGGTCACAACAAGTCTCTTTATGCGTTTGTCATTTATGTGACCTAAACGACAATGCCAAAGGTAGGATTTGTTTGATTCATTCATTTTGAGCCTCTTGTTCTCGACATGATAAACATCATTAACATCATTTAAAACATAAATACCTCCAATTGAAATGGCTTCACAATAAACCATTTCATTAAATGAAAAAGTACACCGATTGTACTTAATCATAAAACAAAAGCCTTCCGCTTCTAACATGGAGACGGAGATAATGTTTTGGTTAGAGTTGGTACAAAATAACAGTTATTCAAGTACAACTCTAAACCACTAGCTAGAGTGAGTACAAAGTTCCCACGGAAACGGCCGCTACTCTAGCTCCATTGCTCATGCGGAGATCTACATCACCCTTAGCTAGTGCTCGCATGTTTCTCATCCCCTGCAAGTGATTGCAAAGAAGAGACCCACATCCGGTATCCCATACCCATGTGGAAATGCAAGCATGATTTATGTCAATCATATAAAGACTAGAATTTGGGACAATTGCGCTTCCAACGACCGGGTTTGGGCTTGCTATTCTCAATAGCCTTCCCCTTACCCTAATCTTCCTTGAACCGAGCTTCATTAGCTCCCTTCCCTTTCCTGACCCCAATGTTTATGTTCTTCAATCTCATTGAAAGAACATCTTTTCTCTCAATATTATTCACTTTCATGCTCTCTTGGTTGAAGCACATCATCGTCACTCTAGTGAATATCTCATATGCACTTTTGTGAGTAACGAAGCGAAGTTTGAGAGTGGGTGACATTGACCAAATCAACATATTTTTAACGTCATTGTCAACCTTTAGGTGCTCATCGTAGGCGGCTCGTGCCGCCGCGGTGGCCCTAAGTCCGGGTTCGGTGGGAGGTGGTTCGGTAAAGTTCTTAAGCACATTGTCGGATTGAGCGGCGCCCCTTAAAGTCGAATCGCATTCGACAAAGTTGCTACCGTCATCCTTTAGGATACACTTATCCATCACGGTTCTCAACCATGAATATATACCCAAAATGGGTGCGGGAGTTAAAGTTGTCATTGCGATAAATAAATTATTCTACAACAAATATGAGGAAATTAACATTCATTGTATATTAATGACATTTGCTAAAACTCTTTTAAAAAACAAATGTCCATTTATATAATGATCTCCCACGAAATTATATAAATGATTCCAAGACTCGTTTTTCATATAAAATTAGACATCTCATGGTTCCTTTTATATAAAAACGATAAGTCAACACTTGACTAATTCTACACTAGAATGCTTGGTTGATGATTTTCTATAAAATGCATCCTTAAGCCCCAAATAACTCTTATTTGGTTGAGTTTAAACCAAATTAGCACGGGACTTTCTCCCACTACTTACCCATGGTAACAAGGTTCCACGTCGCGGAGGTCCTCACGAACATGGGGTTCATAGTTGCCACATTTGGAAAGGCTTAATCTCAATTCATTTGTTAAAAATGTGGGTGATCTTGTCGATTTTAGTCATAATATTCTTTATAAGTGAACTAATTTTGAGAATGGCGACCTAAAAACGACAATTGGAGTGGGATATCGTGGCATGCATGGCGATTTTGGCATGTGAGCGGAAACATAAGCAAACAAACAAGCATGATCAAACAAGCAAAAGCATAAACCTAGTATGGCCACCTAAAGGTAATTAAAATACAAGGAGTTACAAATTGGAAACCAACTCCTTTGGTCCCTCTTCATTATGGATCTCATCCAAGGCTCCTCCTTGCAAGCTTTAGAACTCTTCTAAGGCTCCAAGTCGATCTCCATCACCGGTCTTCGATTTACAAATAGTTACAAGTATAAATTTACAAATGAATACATAGCAACCCTATTATACATTTATAAATGAAATTAACTATTAAAATTATAAACCGGCGATACGAGATCGCATTAAATTACAAACCCACACGATATTCCCTTTCATTACGTGCAATATCGGTAAAAATGACAACTATGGCCATACTAGTAAGAATAAACATTCATTCAATAATAAACATTCATTCAAAAATGCATAATGTAAAGCTTATAAATAAAAACATGCCAAAACCGCCCTAAACAATAATCGCATTAACTCGTTTCAAACCGATCTCATTTTCAATCGATTAATCTTATATTAATCAATAATGCTTAAAACACCTTTTAAGCTTGAACCAAAACTTCTAAACTGATTTAGAACACCCAAAATTAGTTCATACTAACTTATGGTGATTTTAGTTCATAAACTTGGTCATTTGCTAATTAGATGTACTTTAATCATAACCCTTTTATGAATAAAGCTTTATAAAATCAAAATAAAATAAAATAAAACCATTTTTATTTTGACAAAATTTTGTATATTCTGGAACACTTCCAAAATATCAGAAATGAAAAGTTTGGTCAGAAAATATTTACGAATTAGTTTATATAAAATAACATACGATTTTATCGATTTTATCTCATAAAATCAAGAAACCGTCTAAAACAGTGAGTAAAAATCCCAAATTTATACGAGAGCATCCTCATAATGTGTAAAAATATTGGTATAAATTTCATGTCCAGAAAACAACGTTTACTATATTTTTGGACATAAAATGCAAACAATACAGATTTTAAACAAAAATATGAATAAATATTCAAAACTCCAAATCTGACTTTGAAAATTTACATGCAGAATGTATAAATATGAAATATTACTATGTAAGAATTTCGTGACCAGATTCGAACTATAACTATTTATAGTAATTATTTTAGCCAAAAACACACTTTTTGACTCGGTTTTGTATAAAAATCATTTAAATTAGCAAAAAAATTTCAAAAATTACGAAATTTGACCAGTAACTTCATGAGACCAGAAACTTTGCATGCAATAAAAATCTCGTGTTAAAACCATTTTTAACGCTATTTTCGGATTTTATCATATTTATTCTCAATAAATATATAAAACTCCAAAAATAACAAAATAAATTTGTAACTACAAGCCTTGGCTCTGATACCACTTGTAGGGATCGGATCACAATCACTAATCAAATATTAGTGTAAATCAAATTACTCTAATTTGATTTAGCAAGATCTATTGTAGTACAAATTCACTTTGTTACAAGATTAGAAATATTATACCTTTCTCAAAGGGAAATAATGGGCACAAAACTAGAACTTCTTTCTAGTTTTGTTTCTTGAGTATAAGCTTAGGATGATCCTCCAAAAACCCGAGTTTCCAAAGTAGGAAACCTTCTAAAAGATGCACCCAAGAACACTCCAAAAATCTACTAGTGATTTTGATCTAGAAACCACTAATAGTAGCTTGATAATATGTGAATATTATTACTACTAACTCTTAGTAGTGTATGTAAAAATATGAGAACAAGTTTCTAATATTTTTAGAGAGAAATGTTAGAGAGAAAAGTGAGGAAATGCATGAATGAATATCCTCTCTCTTTTGCCCTTGTTTTGTACAAATGACAAAGTGTGTTGAACACACTAAATGGTGAAGGGGGGGGGCCGGCCTATTGAGGAGAGAAGGAGGGAAGAGTCTTTGCTTGCTTTTTCTTGTAAAGAACAATAGCATGCATGTGTAATCATAATGTTTAGCATGCTTAAATCAATTAACAAGAAACCAAGGCAAGTAAGACAAAAGGGAATCAATCCCCTTTCCCTTCAATTTGGACGGTCCACATGGGGCCATATGAGTCTAATTTGTTTTTCAATATTTGTCCCACAAATACTTATAATTTATCACTTAATCATCTAATATGATAAAGTATAAATTATCAAATTAAACTCTTCCTTAATATACATGTACACTTACACATATATTAAAATTGTACTTTTACTAATCTCATTAGTAAAATATACATGATTAGTGAATTAACAGTTAATCACTAATTCCCATCTCCTCTAATAATTTTATCGATGTAAAATTCAATCATCCGAGTTCACAACTCGATTTCTCTCTAAATCAATTCACTGACTAACCGTTAGTCAAATTATCAAGTCACTAATCTAATCGTATCTGATACAATTAATTAGCTTAAACATTTGGAGTACGTTCCTATAGGTGTGACTTAAAGGGATCAATTGATTACCGCCGTTCTCACGACAATAACGTCAAACTCTAGTCAGCCAACCGTTATTGATTTACGTTAATCAATTGACAATAATTCAGGATTATCCCCATGTATTCCTTAATTGAGATTTATTAAGTAATCGCACTATTGTGGAGGACACTTACTCCAACAGTAAAGCACGGTCATATCCTCGCATTTCCTCACTCAGATCCCGTCACGCGCATACCTATAAAAAGAGAAACAACATCCACAATCAGTGGGGAGTAACTAGGTGCTCCCCAGTCATATTTTAACATAACAAAATGCAAACAACCACAATGCAACAAGCTCACCTGGCCTACGGCCTAAACCAAAGTACAAATACATGATAAACAAGGCAAGCAACGATAAAACAACCATACAACACAAACAACAATACACGGCACAACCAAAGTTGTGACCCAATCCATCTGCTCTCAAGTCGATCCTTCTTCCAACCAATTGCAAGAGTAAGCGCGGAGAACTGGGTGGAGCAACAAGAACCACCCCGGGTGAAGCAACAAGAATCACCCAAACCCTATGGCGGAACAGCAACAAGAAGTTCCTCAATAATCACAAGTCTAAATTTGGCCAAATTCCACCGAGCAACAAGAACGGTGACGACATATATATAACCATAGTCTCTAACCCTTCTGGTTGAGAACCCATGATAGCTCTAGCTAAGCAACAAGAATAGCCGAGGGGACCATGAGCGGTATCCGTCCTTTCTAGGACGTTGTATCTCCTCACACATGTGCCAGAACAGTACCCATGTGCAAACTTAACCCAAGCATAACCTGTTAACCTGTTAACCTGTCTCCAATACTCCAACACAACCATACAGCCACAACATCCATACTCATACACGCACAAGTCACAATATCATCATAACCAACCATACATACGGTGTACAATATGATTATAAAACATTACAAGTCATATATTCGATTAACGTGCTCATACTTCATTATTTAGTGATCAAACAAAGTGTAATTGATTCATTAAAACATGGCTAACACTCTAAAACATGCCAAGACTCAAAACAAGTGACAAACAATCAATACACATACACACACCTCTCGGTGTGCACATCCATCACACGGCCAAAGCCCACACAATCCAATCTCATGCATCACACTCAATTTCCATGTGGCAATTAATGATTTATACGATTAATACAATTAAACATGCATAACAACATCATTAAACCTTAATATAACATCTTACACATGATTAACAATAGGTGATTCATGCTAACAATTAGATTAACCATGATTAAGCCAAACAAAACAAGAGAAAGCAAGGACAAGGGCCACGGCCCTCATCCAACACACACGGCATCAACATCACTACTATACTAAATCGTTTTTCTATGATTCCACAACACGATACATAATGATTTATGATAGTTATGCACACAATGATGATAATAAGAATGATAACATGACAACCCTAGTATGAGGCCAATGATACTAACATGATTCCATGAACAATCATTAATGAAACATCATAACAATAATACAAACATTACACACAAAACAACCTAGGCCTCATACATGTTAAAACACAACTAGATCACACCTAGTTACCTTTGTAGAGATCCAAAACGTGCTACTCCTCCTCCTCTTCAACTAGGATGGTATCTCCTTCTTCACAGCCTTCCTCTCCTTTGATGATCCAAGCCATAACACAACCAAATAATGAATACAAAGCATAATAACACATAAAATAACATAAAACCAGAAAATAAAAGGGATAAAAAGGAGATCATACACTAAGGAAATGGCTAGGAAAAGATTAGGATGAATAAGGTGAAAGCTTGCAAGAGAATCAATGGTGTTTGAATGATAATGGAGAGATATTTTGAGAGAGGAAGAAGGAATGAATGTGGATGGAAATGAGGAATGAGAGATTAAGGAGTGAAATCAGATTATCATATGCCAAGGTTAGGAGATCACACAATATAATATTGCCTTGCTCAAGAATCCATCCAATGCCCTAAACCCTAACCGTGCAAGGAGGATTTGGTTCGGTCCAAGCTGGGCCGGTCCAAATTAGCTTCTGAAAATTTGGCATATGCAACGGTGTCGAAAAAATACGCAGTTTAGCCTTTTGAATCACCTGAATCGGAGTTCGTATGAGGGAGTTACCCCGTTTTTAGCTAAATTACTCCGTATTTAAGCTCCGACTACAGAGTAGCTTATCCACGCGACAATAAAAATGATTTTCTTGAGCTAAAAGAAATGAGAAAATCAAGAGAAATAATTTACGAATATAAATGAGACAAATAATAAATATTAGGAAAAGTCGGGGTGTTACAATCCAACCCCCTAAAAAGAAGTTTCGTCCTCGAAACTTGAAAACATAGAATTACCTGTCGCAAAAAGGAAGGGATACTTCTCGAGCATGGAAGCTTCGGTCTCCCAAGTAGCTTCCTCGTACTTCTGACTCCTCCAAAGTACCTTCACGAGCGGAACCACCTTGTTTCTGAGCCTCTTCTCCTTCCGGTCTAGGATACGAACTGGTCTCTCCTCATACGTCAGATTCGGTTCAACCTCCAGCCCAACATCCTCGATCACATGGGAGGGATCACTACGGTACCTCCTCAGCTGGGACACATGAAACACATCATGTACCCTCTCTAGGTTCGGTTGTAGTGCCAACCTATAAGCCACCTCACCTATCCTCTCAAGCACCTCGTAAGGTCCCACAAACTTAGGACTCAGCTTGCCTTTCAACCCAAACCGCTTCACGCCCTTCATTGGTGACACCTTAAGGAACACTTTGTCACCCACCCCAAACTCGATCGGTCTTCGTTTCAGGTCAGCGTAGGACTTCTGTCGATCTTGCGCGGCTTTCAGCTTTTCTCGTATGACCCTCACCTGTTCGATGGATTCCTGTATCATCTCTGGTCCAACCACAGCAGCTTCAGAAATGTCATCCCAACACATAGGACTTCGACACTTCCTCCCGTACAATGCCTCGAACGGTGCCATCCTGATACTCGCCTGGTAACTGTTGTTGTAGGAAAACTCGACCAACGGCAAACTCTTTTCCCAACCAACATGGAACTCTAATGCACATGCCCGCAGCATGTCCTCTAAGGTCTGGATGGTTCTCTCAGTTTGACCATCTGTGGCAGCATGGAACGCAGTACTCATCTTCATCTCGCTACCCAACGCCTCTTGCAACTTCTTCCAGAACTGTGAACAAAATCGGGGATCACGATCCGAAACAATATCCTTAGGAACCCCATGTAGTCGTACAACCTCGCGCTGGTAAGCATTCGCCAACTCCTCCATGCTCCATGTCTCCTTCATTGGAATGAAGTGCGCTACCTTCGTCAGTCGATCCACGACAACCCACACTGCATTCTTACCTGTAGGTGTCCTAGGTAAGGCCATCACAAAATCCATGGAAATGGAGTCCCACTTCCACATAGGAACCTCCAAAGGTTGCAGCAAACCACCAGGTCTCTGATGCTCAAACTTCACCTTCTGGCACACAAGACACTTCGACACGTACTCAGCCACTTCCCTCTTCATATTAGGCCACCAGAAATGCAGCCTCAAATCCTTGTACATCTTATCGCCTCCAGGATGTACAGAGTATGAACTATGAGCTTCTCTCAAAATCTTCCCCTTAAGAGCCTCGCAGCTCGGAACGCACCAACGACCCTTAAACTTCAACCCACCATCAGCACCAATCTCGAAATTCTCAGCACCACCACCTGCCTTAGCCTCTCGGATAGCCTCCAGCACAGGGTCCTCATGTTGCCTTACCCGAATCTCGTGATACAACTCAGGTTCAGCCACCGTAGCACCCAAATCAACTCCACGATGCACAACCTCCAACTCAAGCTTTTGGAAGTCACGGCATAACTCATCTGGAAGTACCCAAGCAGCATTCAACCCATGTCTCCCTTTTCTGCTCAGCGCATCTGCAACCACATTTGCCTTCCCTTCGTGGTACTGTAGCTCGATGTTATAATCCTTGATCAGCTCCAACCAACGTCCCTGCCTCATGTTCAAGTCTCTCTGCGTGAAGATGTATTTCAAACTCTTATGATCGGTACAGATCCTGCACGAAGCCCCATAAAGATAATGTCTCCACAAATTTTCAAGGCGAAACCACAAAGAAGAAGCTCCAAATCATGCGTAGGATAATTACGCTGCTGCACCCAGAATCGCCTCGGCGCGTAAGCAATCACTTTACCCTTCTGGATTAGCACACAGCCCAAACCCAGCTTCGAAGCGTCGCTGTAAACATCAAACTCAACCCCATCTTCAGGCAATGTCAACACTGGTGCGGTCGTCAACCTCTTCTTCAACTCCTGGAACGCAGCTTCACACGCCTCACTCCATACATACTTCGACTCTTTACGCAGCAACTGAGTCAAAGGTCTAGCTACCTTTGAGAAGTCCTGAACGAACCTCCTGTAATAGCCAGCAAGTCCAAGGAAGCTTCGTATCTCGTTAACATTCTTTGGACTCTCCCAATTCAGCACAGCCTCAACCTTAGACGGATCTACCTTCACACCCTCACCCGAGATCACATGCCCCAAGAAAGCGACCTCTTTCAACTAGAACTCATACTTGGAGAACTTAGCGTACCACTTCTACTTCTGCAACACTCCCAAGATTAAACGCAGATGTTTCTCGTGCTCAGCTTCATCTCGAGAGTAAATCAATATGTCGTCAATGAAAACAACAACACACTGATCCAAGTACTCGCCAAACGTCCTGTTCATCTGGTCCATAAACACTGCAGGAGCGTTAGTCAAACCAAACGGCATCACCACGAATTCATAAAGCCCATACCTCGATCGAAACGCGGTCTTGGGAATATCCTGTTCACGAACTGGAATCTGGTGATAACCCGATCTCAGGTCTATCTTCGAGAACACACTAGCACCCTTCAGCTGGTCGAACAAGTCCTCGATGCGTGGCAAAGGATACTTGTTCTTGATCGTTACCTTGTTCAGTTCTCGATAGTCGATACACAACCTCATGCTCCCATCTTTCTTCTTCACGAACAACACTGGAGCACCCCACGGCGACACACTCGGTCTAATGAACCCTTTCTCGATCATCTCCTCAAGCTGCTTCTTTAACTCTTGTAACTCGGCCGGCGCCATTCGATACGGAACCTTAGAGATAGGCCCTGTACCTGGCACTAGTTCGATTGCGAACTCCACATCACGTTCAGGTGGAATCCCAGGCAACTCCTCAGGAAAGACATCTGCGAACTCCCGAACAATAGGAATGTCCTCCAGTTTCAACTCCTTGGAGACATCTTTTACCATGCACAGATACACCCTATGCCCCTTTCTTCTCATGTTGTTCATCTTCAAAGCGGATACCCATCTCACATTCGGCTTTGAAGTAACACACGTGTGAGATATTTTGCAACCAGACGGACCCTTCAATAAAATCTTCTGATCCCGGCACACAAAGCGAGCGTCGTACTTAGCCAGCCAATCCATACCCAAGATGATGTTGTTTTGGCAAAAAATTTACCAAAGCTTAATTAAAGGTGTTGGGGTTAAAGCGACCTTATCGTATGCCAAACTAGGAATTGTAAACGAAAACTTAAGGAAAAGAAATGACGAGAACGAAATTAGACACGAAGGTTTTTTGGTTACGCGGAAAACCCGATGTGGGAAACGACCGCGGGGGGAAGCTCTTGTCCCACCAACTATCCACTATTCAAAGAAGGATTACAAGATTTAGGGTGCTAAGGCGCGTTGTTTGATACAATATTTGCTGAATAATGCTAAGAGTTGCTGAAAAATGTGTTTAGAGTGTTTAGAATGCTATAAAATAATTGCTGGAGGTTGAATGTGGTGGTGTTGTTGCTGAATGTGGAATGCCTTTCCTTTGAACCCTAGTACTCCTTTTATACTTGTAGCTCCCCCTGACTTTGCTCCTATTATTCCTCTCTTTGTAACTGTCGTGGCTCCCTATTGAATAGGCCTTAATTGCTCCTTCATTGTAACGCTTCCCCCTTTCTCGCAACTCCCCTTGACTATCCGTTACAATTGGAATAAATCCGTTGGTGGGACTCCTGAGGGTCCTGGCTGTCCAGGGTCCTGTCCTGGATCCTGCCCAGGGTCCTAAAATGTTCAGGGTCCTGGGCTAGGTGGGGCTCCTGGAGGGTCTTGCATGGTCAGGGTTCTGCGCCGCCTGGATCCTCGGAATACTCTAGATCTTGCCCAGGGTCCCGTGATGCTCAGGGCCCTGAGCAAGGTACTTCTGCTGATAGGGCCCAAACTGGGCCGGAAAATTTGGGCCCAACATTTGCCCCCAAAATTTCTGCTCAGGAGGTCTCGAATTCTGAGCAGGAATTTTCATTCCCAGATTGCTTTGCGTGACTCCCCCATATTTCAACTCTGGATGTACTGGCCGCTCGATTTTGCTCGTGCTTGATACTTGGTGGATTGGCGGACTGTTTTTTCTTTTCCCTTCTTGGGTAGGCAACCATGACACAGAACGGCGGTTGCTGGTATGGCGAAAGAGCTGCTGCAAGTATTTAGGTCGTTCCTGATGCCCCCGACTATATGGGCCAGGGCCAGCTGAGGCGCTTGCCGAGGATGCTGTAGCGGCTGAGGGACCTGAAACAGAGGAAACAATACCGCAAGGGTGAAAGCGACAGTGTAAACACGGATCAGCTAAAAACACCTAGCTACTGCAACTCGAAACATGTGAATAATCTATCAAGCTTATTAGGCGGATTTTCCCTCAGCCTCCAGATCTCAGCGTCCTGGTGGGCTTTGAGGATTCTGATGACGAGGAGCCTACTGCATCTGCCGACCCTGCTGAGGAGGGCGGTGAACATGTTGAGGACGGAGAAACTGCTGGTGACGAGGGTGGTGGCACCGCTGCTGTGGATGTTTCCGCCTTGGACGCCTCGGCTGAGGTGCCTGATAAACAAGAGTAACTTCCTGCGACGCTGCAATCAACCAATTAGTTTAAGACTTGAGTTCAGAACTGTTGTTTTGGGGTTGCGTACCTTGCTTGGATGCTTGTGCTTAAACATTATCTTTTGCTAGACATATGCGCTCAGGGTCCTTTGCTGCAAGGGACCTTGAGTATGACGATGGAAAGTCATGGTGGCCAACCATGCTTTTGATTACGTTCGATTGTAGCGCGCGCTTTCGTTTTGTATGCATGCTTTTAGAGTCGACTTAGTGCCGGCCTGGAGTCTTACTGTCCAAGTGGGGTCATGTTTATCCCCGATGCCGAGCCTCGTAGTGGTGACTTTGGTGGTTCTGGAATCTGAGATGTCCAAGTGGGGTCATGTTTATCCCCTATCGCCACGCGCACGAAGTCCTCTCAAGGAGGTTAAACGTAGAGGCGCCCCTTGTGACCCCAGGGGTCGATACCTTATGAAGGAATGTAGCTTCGGAAGCTCTTCAGAACGAACTCAAATATTTTTGTATATAAAAATGAGTTTTAAAAAAAAAAAATTTTTTAAAAGGATAAAAGGTTTTTAACAAATGGTAAATGTAAACTGCAGAAATATTTTTTAAAACGATTCAAAAGCGGATTAAAGAACTTTCACGGAGGAATAACCAACAAAACTTGCTGAGGGTACCTCAGAATGATGAGGGCACACCAGGATCCTGAGAGTACATCAGGGTCCTCAGGTCTCAGGATCCTAGGGGTATCTCAGCAGCGAAACGCAAAATAACTTTTAAGACGATTGAAAGGGTAAATTAAAGGTTTTTAAGGAAGAACATAAGAAAAATTTGCAACCTAGGAAAAGAATGAAAAAGTTTTAAAGCGGAAGAATAAAATAAAACACGGATTAAAAAATAAAATGGATAAACCTATTGAGGACACAATGTTGAGGTGCAGCGCCAAGCTGGAGAGTAGTAATCTTGTTGTGTGTCCTACTGGCCAGGCTCCTGCCCCCTGTATGATTTCCACAGTTGCCACTGTAGACTTCATACATCACAGCCTAAGCTTCTTGTTCCAGTTCAGGCTTTCGCAAAACATTCCTCATGAGAGGGTTAGTGACCACAGTAACAGTATGCGGCTCAAAATAAGGACGTAACTTAAAGGAGGTTGTAATTAAGAACGATTTTTTCCGAATTCAGCGTACCTGGTCCCTGCTGGAAGCAGAGACTTTGCCTACATAACAAACTGGCTGCTAGGACCCTTCATGCCCCCTGATCATCACGGCGCTCACAGCTACCTCCGTACGTCCTTGGACCGCTGAGTAGGTTGGCCCACGCAGCCCCAACCCCCCAGTTCACATACACCATCTTTGTATACAACGGAGGCGGCGGTGGCTGGACCTGGTCTGTGGATCCCACCCTGCCGGACCTGGACTCTCTCGGCAGGATGTGGTCGAGGTGCCCCCCGTCCTGGAGATACTTCAGTTCCTTCCTTAGAGCTACGCAGTCCTTGGTGTTATGCCCGATACCGCCGTGGAATGCACACCTCCTGTTGGGGTCTTTCCTACTGGTGTTTCGATTGGCTAGGCTCTTGCGAGGCCACCTGACTTTGTCTCCAAGGTCCTGCAAATATTTGAGAAGTCCATCAATATTAGTAGCGAATTTGTACTCGCTTACCTTGGGTGGGAGGTTCTGGCTGTTCCTCCAATCTCTGGCTCTCGAAACTTTGTGGACGCTGGTGACCTTCCTGGAGGGGCTGTTGAAGGTCCCTTCCCTGGCTGCAGCGTCCTCCTCGAGACTGAGAGCCGCCGTCCCCTTTGCCTGTGCACCCCCTGAAGTTGGCTGCTGGCTGTCAGGGCTGAGAGAGGGTTCGGTGGTGATGGCTCCAGGGTCCTGGAACGTTGCTCCAATGTCTCCTTGTTGAACCTTGGACTCCAGGGCCTGCAACCTCCTGGTGGTTTCCTCGCTTCCCCTGCGCATCTGATCCACAACCCTGGACAGCGACTCCATGCTCCTCAGGAGGGTGTGGAGCGAATCTTTAGGCTGCGCGCTGCTTGACATGAGTGCTAGATGAGGAGATGAATCTGGCTACAAAGATGATCGCAATTCCCCACAGACGGCGCCAAATGTTTTGGCAAAAAATTTACCAAAGCTTAATTAAAGGTGTTGGGGTTAAAGCGACCTTATCGTATGCCAAACTAGGAATTGTAAACAAAAACTTAAGGAAAAGAAATGACGAGAACGAAATTAGACACGAAGGTTTTTTGGTTACGCGGAAAACCCGATGTGGGAAACGACCGCGGGGGGAAGCTCTTGTCCCACCAACTATCCACTATTCAAAGAAGGATTACAAGATTTAGGGTGCTAAGGCGCGTTATTTGATACAATATTTGCTGAATAATGCTAAGAGTTGCTGAAAAATGTGTTTAGAGTGTTTAGAATGCTATAAAATAATTGCTGGAGGTTGAATGTGGTGGTGTTGTTGCTGAATGTGGAATGCCTTTCCTTTGAACCCTAGTACTCCTTTTATACTTGTAGCTCCCCCTGACTTTGCTCCTATTATTCCTCTCTTTGTAACTGTCGTGGCTCCCTATTGAATAGGCCTTAATTGCTCCTTCATTGTAACGCTTCCCCCTTTCTCGCAACTCCCCTTGACTATCCGTTACAATTGGAATAAATCCGTTGGTGGGACTCCTGAGGGTCCTGGCTGTCCAGGGTCCTGTCCTGGATCCTGCCCAGGGTCCTAAAATGTTCAGGGTCCTGGGCTAGGTGGGGCTCCTGGAGGGTCTTGCATGGTCAGGGTTCTGCACCGCCTGGATCCTCGGAATACTCTAGATCTTGCCCAGGGTCCCGTGATGCTCAGGGCCCTGAGCAAGGTACTTCTGCTGATAGGGCCCAAACTGGGCCGGAAAATTTGGGCCCAATAGATGTCGAACTCCGAAAGCTCAAAACGAACCAGATCAGCCAGCAGGATGGAAGTCCCAAAGGAAATAGGAACGTCCTTGAAAAGCAGCGAACAAGCGATAGTTTCTCCCGTGGGAAGAGATATAAGAGTATCCACGGTAGAGGATGGAGTAAGCTTTGCTTTCGCGATCAAGGAAGACGATATGAAGGACATAGAAGCACCCGTGTCAAACAGAATATAAGCAGGTATAGAGTTAACAAGGAATGTACCCGTGATCACATCAGATGCGCTCACCTTCACCGACTCATAACAAAGATTCGCCTTCCGAGCGGGTTAGTCTTCGCAGGAACCACAGCAGATGAAGACCCAGCAGCAACAGTAGAACCCGAAGCTTTAGGACACTGATTAGATTTATGCCCCTGCTCCTTGCAGACATAACACGTAATCGGTGTCCCATCACAATTCTTACCTGAGTGGTAAGCTTTCTTGCATTTGTAGCACAACATACTTGGCCTAGCAGTGGCCTGGTTCCGGTTCACAAACGGTCGGGGCTCGAATTTACCCTTCTTCGCTACCTGGAAAGAAGTTTGGGGAACAAACGGCCTCTTCACAAACCTGTTCTTCTTAGCAGCTTCAGCCTCTTCAGCCTGGATGGATGCATACACACTCAGAGCTCGATCATAAGCCTGCTGGAATGTAGTAGAAGGCATTCCAATAGCACGATCCTAATCGCAGCGACAAGTTCTTCTCATATCGACGAATGCGAGCAGCCTCGTCGGGAATAATGTGTGGCGCAAAACGAGCCAAAGCCGTGAACTTGTCAGTGTACTCCTGCACTGACATGGTACCCTGTACAAGATTAATGAATTCTTGCTCCTTCTCCCAGCGGAGCTCATCAGGATAGAAGCGTTTCTTCAACGCTTCGCAGAACATAGCCCAGTTGAACCCAACCTGAGCCTGCAGGGTAGCTCTAGATAGGGCCCACCAGTTGTCGGCCTCCATCTTCAGGTAATAGGTGGCAATATCCACCTTCTGTGCCACGGGACAACGGGTAGCCACGAACAGCTTCTCGATCTCCCTAATCCGACTCGGCGTGAATCGATCTGCCTTGCCATCATACGTGGGTGGATGATGACGGTCAAAGCGATCAAAGACGGACTGGTTGTTCTCACGTGCCTCCGTCAAAGCTAAGATTGCATCCTCAATTCGGCGCATGCGTTGAAGATCTTGTTGTGCGGCATTTCCATTTCTGGCCATCTGAAATACAATTGCATAATTAACAGCAGCAAGAACTATACATGCCGCTACAAACAACTACTCAAAGACAAACAACGCAGCCCCCCTAATATGTCTACCCCACACTCCACTCGGTGTTCAAAGTCAAATCCTACTCACTCACCTAGTAGAGTTGGGAGCGTATTCGCTCTGATACCAACTATAACAACCCGGGTTTTTAAAATAAAAATAAAATACAATTTAAAAAGGTTTTAGGAAAGATAAAGGTTTTAAAACTGAAATCACGGTGGCAGAAACACCGTAGCCCGGATTATTACTCAAACATCTACTAAAACTAAACAGAAAGAAAAGAGTAGGCCTTAAGGCCTAGCAAAAACATGGGGAATAAATACCCCTTACAACCAAATCCAAAACAAAGTCCAAAGTCCAAAATAAAGTCCAAAACGAAACCAAAACCAAAGTACAAAATCCATAAAGTCTAAACAAAAGCACATCTCTTCTAAGGTAAAGCACGGTCATATCCTCGCATTTCCTCACTCAGATCCCGTCACGCGCATACCTATAAAAAGAGAAACAACATCCACAATCAGTGGGGAGTAACTAGGTGCTCCCCAGTCATATTTTAACATAACAAAATGCAAACAACCACAATGCAACAAGCTCACCTGGCCTACGGCCTAAACCAAAGTACAAATACATGATAAACAAGGCAAGCAACGATAAAACAACCATACAACACAAACAACAATACACGGCACAACCAAAGTTGTGACCCAATCCATCTGCTCTCAAGTCGATCCTTCTTCCAACCAATTGCAAGAGTAAGCGCGGAGAACTGGGTGGAGCAACAAGAACCACCCCGGGTGAAGCAACAAGAATCACCCAAACCCTATGGCGGAACAGCAACAAGAAGTTCCTCAATAATCACAAGTCTAAATTTGGCCAAATTCCACCGAGCAACAAGAACGGTGACGACATATATATAACCATAGTCTCTAACCCTTCTGGTTGAGAACCCATGATAGCTCTAGCTAAGCAACAAGAATAGCCGAGGGGACCATGAGCGGTATCCGTCCTTTCTAGGACGTTGTATCTCCTCACACATGTGCCAGAACAGTACCCATGTGCAAACTTAACCCAAGCATAACCTGTTAACCTGTCTCCAATACTCCAACACAACCATACAGCCACAACATCCATACTCATACACGCACAAGTCACAATATCATCATAACCAACCATACATACGGTGTACAATATGATTATAAAACATTACAAGTCATATATTCGATTAACGTGCTCATACTTCATTATTTAGTGATCAAACAAAGTGTAATTGATTCATTAAAACATGGCTAACACTCTAAAACATGCCAAGACTCAAAACAAGTGACAAACAATCAATACACATACACACACCTCTCGGTGTGCACATCCATCACACGGCCAAAGCCCACACAATCCAATCTCATGCATCACACTCAATTTCCATGTGACAATTAATGATTTATATGATTAATACAATTAAACATGCATAACAACATCATTAAACCTTAATATAACATCTTACACATGATTAACAATAGGGGATTCATGCTAACAATTAGATTAACCATGATTAAGCCAAACAAAACAAGAGAAAGCAAGGACAAGGGCCACGGCCCTCATCCAACATACACGGCATCAACATCACTACTATACTAAATCGTTTTTCTATGATTCCACAACACGATACATAATGATTTATGATAGTTATGCACACAATGATGATAATAAGAATGATAACATGACAACCCTAGTATGAGGCCAATGATACTAACATGATTCCATGAACAATCATTAATGAAACATCATAACAATAATACAAACATTACACACAAAACAACCTAGGCCTCATACATGTTAAAACACAACTAGATCACACCTAGTTACCTTTGTAGAGATCCAAAACGTGCTACTCCTCCTCCTCTTCAACTAGGATGGTATCTCCTTCTTCAAAGCTTTCCTCTCCTTTGATGATCCAAGCCAAAACACAACCAAATAATGAATACAAAGCATAATAACACATAAAATAACATAAAACCAGAAAATAAAAGGGATAAAAAGGAGATCATACACTAAGGAAATGGCTAGGAAAAGATTAGGATGAATAAGGTGAAAGCTTGCAAGAGAATCAATGGTGTTTGAATGATAATGGAGAGATATTTTGAGAGAGGAAGAAGGAATGAATGTGGATGGAAATGAGGAATGAGAGATTAAGGAGTGAAATCAGATTATCATATGCCAAGGTTAGGAGATCACACAATATAATATTGCCTTGCTCAAGAATCCATCCAAAGCCCTAAACCCTAACCGTGCAAGGAGGATTTGGTTCGGTCCAAGCTGGGCCGGTCCAAATTAGCTTCTGAAAATTTGGCAGATGCAACGGTGTCGAAAAAATACGCAGTTTAGCCTTTTGAATCACCTGAATCGGAGTTCGTATGAGGGAGTTACACCGTTTTTAGCTAAATTACTCCGTATTTAAGCTCCGACTACAGAGTAGCTTATCCACGCGACAATAAAAATGATTTTCTCGAGCTAAAAGAAATGAGAAAATCAAGAGAAATAATTTACGAATATAAATGAGACAAATAATAAATATTAGGAAAAGTCGGGGTGTTACAGTCTCTGCCTGTGGTTTTTCTCGGTTTTTCCTCGTTTTACGCCTACTTTTGAATTCCTAACTCATCTTGGCTCAAATGCAATTCCAAGTACGTCCCGTGCTTGGGTCAAGGCGTCACCTACAGTCCGCCATACGCGTATATTAAGCATTTAATACACGGTACAGAAGCACGAACGCTCTTCACGAGCATTACATCATTTTCTCCCCAACGGAAGGCAATCATATGCAATTACGACTACATAGACACTCCTCGGCAAGCCCAAGCACAAGCACTCTGCAATATACACCTAACTCCAAGCATTTCACTCTACATAGACACTCCTCGGCGAGTTCAAGCATTACACGGACGCTCTTTCACGAGACCAACACCTACACCTACACCTACATGAACACCCCTACTCAATTATACACCTCACGCATACCCAAACATCTTACAGGCGCATGCACCCCTGCACTTTAGCCCTTTCACACTTCAACACATGCAATACGAAGACATTACAAGCAGCAGCCCCAGGCATCCGACGATACCAAGCATATACAAAGGCACCAACAACGACAGTACAACAACCACGACGAAGACATCCAGCAGGCCGGCAGGCCCTTATAGCATGCACGGACCGCCAAGTCCTTAAAATGCGCACGCCCCTCCCCGTTTAGCCCGGTTCGAAGTCCTCGTCTCGCCCATGGACACATGTTTCGTTCACGATCAGACGAGACCGTAATGGTCCTGATATGGTCGTGGAGTTTGACTAGCGCTCTAGTCCGAGCTCGACCAAACCGGGGCTCTGTGGATACCCATATCCGTACCCTCCCAAACAAAACCCTGTGATGTATCACGGACTTTTATTAAGCATGCTTTAACGTTGACTTAAACGGTTCTAACTAATGTCGAATTCATTTTGAGTCGTTTGAAATGTTAAAATGATTTAGGTCGCTTTACATCGCTTTAAATAAACGTTCATTTTGTCCATTTGGAGTCTAGCTAGGTCCTTGTCCTGCTTCATTTGGCATGAGCTTTGCATTTACACTACAATTAGCCCTTTTACATTAACAAGATGTAATTCAGCATTCCTAAATCCCTAAATTTAGGCCCGGTGGCTAGATCTTCCCTTTAGCCTCCTCTTACACAAAATACAACCTCACGTCTTACCTTATTTCACAAAATCCATGCAAATACACCTTTTTCATTTTTCCGGGTCTCGGGCCCGAAACCGAGCCCAAACCCAGCCTTTGGCCCGCACTCCAAAGCCCTAAACATCAAAATATCTCAGAAATATCCTAGCCTTTTCCTTGACGTGCAAGTAAGGATTATACTAAATCTTTTCGAGATATAATCAAACCGGAACTAGGAAACTACGTAAAAAAACACACCTTCAAACCGCATAGCCTTATGCGGTTTGCCTGGGCAACCGCATAAGTCTATGCGGTTTCCTGGCTTGTTTTTATCCCCGGATTTCCTAATTTCTCCGAGGTTTTTAGTATATATACACCCCTATACCTGACCTCGAGACAGATCAATAACACATCAATTTCTCTTCAGAAAACACAATTTACACCCAGCTTTCATAGCAAACACACTACAAAACTCTCTCAAAGCCTCAAGCACTCAAATCCTTGAGTTCAACATACCATCCCGTGTTGAATTCATCCTCCTTTTAAGTTCAAGAAGCGAAGCTCTGCCCAGATCTGAAGCGTCAGGACAAGGTAGGTACCGATCCACTTGGATCAAAGCTTTTTCTTATTTTTTATGGACTAACAAAGGGGACTACACTCTAGCGCCCCCCCCAGGCTTTGGCACCCAGCGCGCTTGCACTCCAAGTGTTCTATTTACTTCGGGTACACTCCATATCCGATGACACGCCAAAGTCGCATAAGCAACCGACCCTTATAAAATAAACCAATGGACAATTGAACTTTATTTTATTTGCATGCATCTTGCACCTTCTTATTTTGCATTAAAATCAACTTAAACAATGAATTCGACCTTTAACTGAACCGTTTTCATTAACAAGTTAAACATGCTAAACTGAGGGTTTTAATCAATCTTTTTGCATCTGCATCTGCATTCTTTTACAACTTTATCGCACTTGTACGTAGCGATAACATTAGCTCAATTATCATCTTACATGGATTGTTCTAGGTCAGTAGAGGCTATTTTTACATAGGCTTTTCTAAAAGGTTTCATAAATCATTAATTGAATTAACTCTTTTTCTAAAGTACCCTCACCCCGAATCCAATCTGGTTTCACAAGCCTTAGATCTAGGGGTGTCGGCGTGCTCCAAAATATAGGACATGTCTTTAGGCTTAGGACATGATAGCAGGTTCCTAATTTCCGCGATAATTAGGTGGCGACTCCAAAACAGTTTTAAAGGTTTTTGTAAATTAGTCTTTTTAACTTAATCCGCCCTTAAGCAAGACGCCGAGTTCGGTCCTGCCTTGCTCCACACTACGCGCCTCGCCTCGCCATGGGGCGCCGTCCGAATGCGCCTCGCAGAAAAAGTCGAAGTTTGTAAAATGGGGAGATCATTCCATGAATTTGTGACCAAAAAGAAAAGTAGAAAATCCTTTTTGAAAATGTATTTTCGGAGTCGCCACCAAATATTAAAGGAATTTGGAACCTATTCAACGCGTCTTGAAATACAAGACACGAGTGTCTCAGATTTCAAGGTGCGTCGATACCTATCCGTCTGAGGTTTGAAACCAGAGAAGGGATTCGGAGTGAGGTTACTTTTCAAAAGTTTTGGCAAAAATGTATTTTTGAAAACTGAAATAAAAAAGCCTACATAAAAGTAGTCTCTACTAATTTGAAAACATTTGCTTAATTTCGATATTTGGGCTAAAAGTCACGCTACGTACAAGTGCGAATAAGTATGACTCGATAAAAATGCATAAATAATGTAAATCGTCAAAATAATGACTTTTGCTATAGGAAATGTACGTTAAATAATAATTTATTGACTAAATTATTACCATAAACGTTATTTTCCGACCTCGTATTTTGACTCTTAAGATTTTGTGAAAAACCCTCAGTTTTGCATGCTAAAAGACTCTATGAAACGGTACAATTTAGTGTTGGGTCCGTGATTCTAGTCGTAATTTAATGCATGAATGAGAACTTGCATAATTATAAAAGTGACGTCGGTTTGCTTTAGTGATAATGAGTCGTTATTTATGCGATACTGGCAGGGTTTAGACGGATTATGAATCTGAATTGCTACAAATCAGACATTTAATACGGCTTCGCTAATGCCAATATCGGGTTGGGGTTAATGTAACCCCTTTGTCCGAGTCTCAAACGTCCCAAAGCGTAGGTAAAATGTTTACCTTTCGAAAATGTAAAGACGGTATTTTTGAGTGGATTTTGTGAATAGTGTATGTGTGTTGAAAAACCGATGTTTTGAAATGAAGGTAAGGGGTTGGTATTTATAGGAAATGGCTCGTTTTTGTGCATTGACAAAACTTAATCGCCAGTGAGCCTGCGATTAAGTTTCAGTGCAGCCGCCAAATAGAATAAAAGAACCAGGGTTGGGAGAGGAAAACATAATCGCCTGTAAACAGGCGATTTAGTTTTTAATTGCCTGTTTACAGGCGATTTTAATTTTGTTTTGGTGTGCTGCTTAAGACGCCTTTGGCTTAGTGACGTATTTTTGAGTAATGATGGTGTTTTGTGATGTAATTAACTTATGGGTTAAGTATTTTTGGGTCGTTTTGTTTTGGTCCGAATTTCGGTTTTCGTGTTTCGGTTTTTGTCGTGGTTTTCGGGTTTGACTAGTAATAAAATAATATTGAAGCATATTATTTTACGGTATTGGAGGGTCTAATTTTGTGAAAATGTAGCGGGGACGCACTTTGGCCCGTTTTGCGTGTTGCGTTAGTGTGCGTTTTGGGTCGTTTTTGTAGGTTTGGGCCGTTTTGTAGCTAGTTGGGCTGTTTTTGTGGCTTGGCTTAATAAGACGTTCCTGTATCGTGCTCGTGTTGTGCTTATAATGACTGAGAGTGACATTCATTTTTATGATTATGCAAATCCAAATTAATACGTTAAAAATGACTAAATACGTTTTAGACACTTTTGTACCGTTTCGACTCTTCTAAAAGCATGCATGAAAGTCCTTTTCGTCATTGGGTTTGTTTTTGGGGGGCACGGATACGGGTATCTACAGAAACTCAACATCAGCTGTTCTGAAATCTCCGATCTTACTTCAATCGTTTGTTGATGCGGTTTTAGAGGGATCCAAGGCTCCATCTCCGGTGAAGACGACGGTGCCTCTTGATGATGAAGTTACTGCTCCACAGAAGTCGGCTACTGGGGCGGGTGAGGAATCATGGCGGGATGTTACTGCTGGGAAGCAAAAAGTTGGAATGAGTCTGTATTTTTGTGAGGACACTGAGCTACAGAGGTGTGCATTGAGGAAGCAGATATTGCAGATGAATTAGAGGGATGGAATCGTACTTTGATGGGTAATATCCTAGGTCGAAGAGTTCAGTTGCCTCAATTGAAAGAATCAGTAAGTAAGATGTGGAACCATATAACTGAGCCATTGGTGCAATATTAACGAAAGGGCTGGTTTAGCTTTCGATTTAAATCTCAGGATGATATGGACTTGATTTTGCGTGGAGGGCCATGGATGGTGGGTGGAAATGCACTGTTACTGAAGCAATGGACGCCTACATTCTCTCAGGAATTAGACCAGGTTTCGAAAGTGCCAGTTTGGGTGATTCTCCCTGACCTAGATCCCCATTTCTGGTCTCCTATTGCTTTGAGCAAGATTGCTAGCAAAATTGGAACCCCCTTGTTTGCTGATCAGGTCACAACTCTAAAAGCACGGCTGGGTTTTGCTCGTATTTTGGTTGAGGTAGATGTGGCAAAGACTGTCCCTGAACACATCATTATTAACACCCCCTTTAGTGGGCAAGTTGTTCAGCAAGTCGAGTATGAATGGCTTCCTTTTTATTGTCACACTTGCAAGAAATTGGGCCATGAGACTAAGCGTTGTAAGTTGAACAAACCTCGCATGGAATATAGGCCAAAACAAGTGGTGCCTCAGCCAATTGTGATAGAGGAGGGTGAGGCTGTGCATACACCTCCTCCAAAGGGGGATTCAGTGGATGACTTGCCTTTCATTCAAGTTCAAAAGAGTAATACGCAGAGGAGAAAGTCCACCATGAGTACTGTGATGTTATCCAACAAGTTTGCTCAATTGGAACATGATTTGGAACAGGTGATGGCTACTGACTGAGGTTTAACGAGTGTAGTGGTTCCGCCAGTTTCACCAGATAAAGAATGTTTGCAAGCTGGAACATAAGGGGTTGCAACAAAGTTTTGAAGCAGAGGGAGGTAATACAGTTCCTTAGAAGTCATAGGGTAGCCGTTTTTGGTCTTTTGGAAACCAGAATAAAGGCTGCTAGGGCCTCTAGCATAGCTAGCAGAATTTTCTCAGATTGGAAAGTGCATTTTAATTACGACTATCATAGTAATGGAAGGATTTGGCTTATGTATAATCCAAGAGAGGTGCAGGTGCAGATCTTGGAGATGAATGCTCAGTATATTCATTGTAACGTTCTCCACTATAGCACACAGAAAACTTATAGGATCACTATGGTCTATGGTTTCAATAGTGCAAGAGGTAGGGTTCCACTATGGGCTGCTCTAGGCCGTCTTGGGACTGCTATGACCCATGATTGGATTGTTCTCGGTGATTTTAATGTTATGAGATCTCAGGCAGAACGGTGTGGGGGAAATCCACCTTGTCAATCTGACATGGATGACTTCAATTCCTGTATTTTTCATAGTGATGTTACTGATATGGCTAGCAGAGGATGTTTTTTTAGTTGGACTAATTATCAACTTGGGACTGATAGGGTATGGTCCAAGTTGGATAGAGCTTTAGTGAATGCTACCTGGTTAGCCTCTTACCCAAGCTCCTTTGCTACACTCCTGCCATCTAATGTGTCTGATCATTCCCCTGTGCTTGTCACTTTGACACCTGATCAAAGAAAACGGGTTGGCAGCTTTCATTTCTTAAATTGCTGGACTCTACACCCTGACTTCCACAAGCTGATGGAGGATTCATGGGGTCTTGAAGTATCTGGTACTTCTATGTACACTCTTTTTGGCAAACTCAAGAATGTGAGGAGAGCCCTCAGAACTTTCAGTGGTCTGTATTTTTCCAATCTGACACAGAGGATTGAGAATGCTGAGCAAGAGCTAGGGAGGATTCAGCAGCTTTTGGGGGTCTCCACCTTAGACCAGAATCTGTTAACTGAAGAGAGAAAGATCAAGACTGATTGGCTACGGTTAAAGGAGGCTGAAGTAAGCATGTTTCAGCAGAGGGCTAAGGTTTCTCATACTTGTTTTAATGATAGCAGTACTTCCTACTTGTTCAAGAGAATTGCACAGAGGAGGCAGCAAAATCATATAGGTCAAATTTCTGATATGGATGGGAAGCTTTGTAAAACTGAGAAGGAGGTTGCTAGGGCTTTTGTTGAGTACTATACATCACTTTTGGGTACTGACAAAACTGTTTCTCCACTGAATACTGATCATATTAGAGCAGGGAATTGTCTAACTGTTGCCCAGGCTACGGATTTGGTTAGAAATGTGAGTGTTGATGAGATTAGGAGGGCATTATGGGATATTGATCAATCAAAGAGTCCAGGCCAAGATGGTTTCAACTCGGGTTTTTTCAAAAGTACGTGGAATACAGTAGGTCCTGCTGTCATCTCGGCTATTCAAGATTTCTTTGAAAAGAGGAGAATGCTGCGTACTGCTAATGTCACAGTTGTCACCCTGATACCTAAGAAAGAACAAGCTACTTTAGTGCTAGATTACAGGCCCATTTCATGTTGCACAACAATTTACAAGATCATTAGTAAAATCTTGGCCAACAGATTGCAAGATGTCCTTCCTTGTATTGTAGGGGATGAGCAAGCTGCTTTTGTGAAGAGGAGAAATATTTTCGACAATATCCTTCTCTCCCAAGCTTTGTCAAGGGGCTATACTAGAAGAAATGTATCACCCAGATGTTTAATCAAAGTAGATATACGAAAGGCTTTTGATTCTTTAAGCTGGAATTTTGTCTTGGATATGTGCACAGCTCTTGGCTTTCCTCCTCTCTTCATTGAATGGCTTCAAGCTTACCTCACTACTCCCTCCTATACTTTGAAGATTAATGGCTCTTTGCGGGGATTTATTGCAGGAAGACGGGGAATACGTCAGGGGGATCCCCTTTCTCCCTACCTCTTTGTACTCAGCATGGAAATACTCTCCAGATCTCTTAGGGGACTACCTAGTATTAGGAGCTTCTCTTATCATCCTAAATGCTCTAGGATCAACTTAACTCACTTGGTCTTTGCCGATGATCTTATGATCTTCACAAGAGGAGATGTGCCCTCTGTTATGGCTGTGGTACAAGCTTTAAACAACTTTGCTGATGTCTCAGGTTTGCATGCTAACCCTACTAAAACTGAAATATACATTGGGGGTGTTAGTGATCAGGTGAAGCATAATATATTAGCACAGTCTGGCTTCAGTGAAGGGGTTTTCCCCTTTAGATATCTTGGGATTCCCTTAGCTACTGTAAACTTGAAGCAGGATACGTATAAAGGGTTGTTGGATAGACTGCGAAATCATGTTTTGAATTGGGCTAATACTAGTCTGTCATACGCCGGTAGGGTTCAAATTATCAACTCAATTTTCTTTGGTATCGAAAATTTCTGGTGTGCTGCTATTCTCCTTCCCAAAGGAGTTGTCATGAGATTAGTCAAGATTTGTAAGGATTTTCTATGGCACATTGAGGAGGGCAAGAGAAGATTTACTTTCATTAGTTGGAAGGCTGTTTGTGTACCAAAAAAAGAAGGGGGGGGTTTGGTATAAAGGAAATCTTATCATGGAATAAAGCCTTATTGTGTAGAAATTTGTTTGCCATTGAAATGGGAATGAAGAGTGTATGGTTATCCTGGATTGCCAAGTATAAGCTCAAGCACCATACAATATGGAATGTTAAGAGTAAAGATGGGGATTCGGAAAGTTGGAAGGACATCCTTCATGTGAGGGATGAGCTAGTGCTGATGGCAGGAGGTGTAGGTCAAGCACAAGATCTTCTATGTCGGTGGCAGGGAAAGGTGTCTCATGCGTATGATTTTTTCTGATATAGGCAGCCTGTGGTCCCTTGGGTTTCTGTCCTCTGGTGTTCTATCAATGTCCCCAAGCACAGTGTCATTGCATCCATGGCCGTCCAGCTAGTCTTGCCTACGATTGACAACTTATGTAGGCGAGGAATGATCATCGTTAACAGGTGCGTTTTATGCAAGACTGATAGTGAGAGTCATGGGCATCTTTTCTTTAATTGTGATTTTTCGACTTCACTGGTCCAAGCTTTATTCACCTGGATGGGCTTTCGACGTCGGGTGAGAAGTTTGTGTTATGAGCTTCACTATGCAAAACACATGATTCGTAGTCGGAAATGGCGAGCTAAATGGCTATGTTGTACGCTGGTAGCGGCTATATATCATCTATGGATAGAGCGTAATGGTCGTATATTTAAGGATGAGACTCGTTCTCTAGTTAGTCTCCTCGGGATTATAAAATCAGATGTATGTGTGAGGATGTTGTATACCTCAGGAGATGAGGAGAGTGTTATAGTGAATGCCTTGAATGGGCGATAATGTAATTTCTCCCTTGGATTAATGAAATATAAGCTGACTTCTTCCAAAAAAAAAAAAAAAAAAAAAAAAACTGATAAAAATAATTTTAACCCTAAAATGGGTAAGAATGCCGTGGCCTTATGTGGTTATAGTCCAATTTTTATTTTTCAATTTTTATCGGTTTTTAGCCTAAAGTTTTAATATTCTAATTATTCTAATTATTCTAAAACGAATTAAACTAAAATGAAAATTTCACTAAAAGTTTTATCATATTTATGAATAGTATTTTTCAACACTTTAAATTTCTAACTTTAAATCTGAAAGATTTAGCTTGTTTAATTCATATACATACTAATATTATTACTAACTAGTAATATAAAACAATAAATAAAAACAAACATAAAATAATTATGAATCAACAAGTGCACAAAGATGAAGAACACATGAAGAAACTAAAGAACACCAAGCACAACACATGAACATCAAAAATAAAGTCAAGAACAACATGCATATATTTAACAATTTTTAATTTATTTTCCTAAATTAATTTTTATAACATAACAACAATCATTTTAACACAACTTAACATAACATATTATTTACAAAAATTAAAAGTAAAAATTAATTAAAAATAAGGGGGAAAACCGTGAGCTTCATAACATGTACATAAAATTTATCTTCGAATTTTCTTTACTTTAAACTCATTGTTAAAATTTAACATAATTTAACATATACTTATAATATGTTTAAAACTCAAAAAACAACATAAATAAACATATAAACAACCACTTAAAGTGTATAATAAAATGAAAAACAATATGATGCAAAAAATGAAACTTATAAAGTATACTATCATTATTACTAGTTATTATCATTTTATTACTTATTATCATTTTACTAAACATCACATAAACATACAAGCACATAAATCAAACATATATATTATAAAAACATATTTATTATTCACACATAAATATAAGTCTAATTAAATAACGCAAAATTTAGTTTGTGCGGGGGCACCTTAAATTAGTTGTTTATCGTCGGGGATCTAAAATAAATTTTAGATCGGAATTTTCTTCACCCAAAATACCCAAGACTGTTAGCTTCAAAACACCCACTAATTAACTAGAATATATACTTAAGGATTTATTAGAAATAATATTAGGGTTTTATTTTAATGGTTTTAGGAAGAAAAATGAAAGATAATAAAGGGAGGAAATGGGGGGTGTGCTCACGGCATTTTGAGGAGAAAAGGGTGATGTTTTTGCTCTTGTAAATAATGAGGATAAGTTAGTAAAGTTTTGATGTTAAGTAATGTAATTAGATAATTAAAGTTTAATTAAAATCAAAATAAACATCATCATCACATTAAACCATTTAAGTCCACATTGCTATTTGGACATAGAAATTGTCCCCTCGATGTTCCCGAAATATTTTGTTTTAAAAATCGGGTTAAAAAGTCGGGCGTCAAAGACGGTAAACGTTAATGTGTGCGCTTTTGCCGATTTTTCGAAATATCTCTACTTTTGAATTCTAAGACTAAAATATTTTATTTACTACTTTAGAAAAATTTTAAAAGTGATGGAAATGAAAATGGTAATATTAATGTAGTAGTATTGTATTTGTATATGTATTGTTATTAAAAGGTATAAACTTTAAATTTTAATTAACTAATTAAAATGATTGTAACACCCCCATTAAAGCCGGGCGGACCCCACCTAAATAAGGGTGTTACGGGACCCAACTAAATGGGTCCTTGAGCAAACAGCTGTTTTCAAAACATGAAGACCTGGAAAAGACAAGGAGTAAAAATATGTATAGGATACGCGGTAGCTCAAGGCCACGAGTGGAGTAAACACAAAAACTGCAACAACATCAAGATGGCACGCAGGCCCCAAAACTGAATAATGTAGCGAAATAAAACGAGACGTCTATGGTGGTAAAACTAGACAGAAGACTAGTATTATTGCGATTCCCTCCAAGCGTCCCACAATCAGCAAGCACACGTCCGAGTACCTAAAGGGAGAAGTTAGCAGACCACAACCACCTAGTTAGTCGACAGTTAACTCATAAAACAAAAGAAAGGAAAGGAAATAGAAGCCTTTAAAGTAAAACCGAACGCATAAGTAAAATAAACTAGTTCTGTTCCATTCTTGGTCTGAAATGAAAAGCAAGAAACTAACTCGGACATAATCACAATCACAAGGCACCGCAATTGAGTTAAGAACCCCGCTATGTAACCTCCACATAGGGGACTTACCATGCCGACAGCACCCCGCGCCTCCTCCTCGTGACATCAGGCCACACAGACCTCATCACGCTGTGACATCGAACCACACAGACCTCATCACAATACGACATCGGGCCACACAGACCTCATCGCATTAGGTCACACAGACCACATGACATCGGGCCACACAGACCTCATCATGATCACAAAGTACAGAACGTCATGGCAAGAGAACGTGTAAGTAACTTAGCATACATATGCAAGACATTATAATAAGAATAGTTCGATATCAATTATAGTAAAGGTTCCAAAGCTCAAAACAGCATTACCGACTTAACTTACTCATATAACGGATCAACCCCATGACGTACTTACAAGCTAGCAACCATAAGCAATTTAATCCCTTTAACACCATCCTACGGGCCTTCGCAAGTAACATTAGAAACGTACATTCTCACACTATCGCATTATACACATAGAATAATATAACATTTCAATTTCATCATTATGGACTTGCTTTTGTCTCAATCTCATTCCATCGCTCCTTCCAACTTCACAACACATTCACATCTTCACGAATCCCTCACGATAGACACGCATTCGATAACAACATTGATTTGCACAAAACAATCACGTATATAAGTCACATACGAGCAAGCCTTCCCTATTTCACATACAAAGGCACTTTAAATCGAGCACTAACCTATAAACATCTCATGTAATCACCAAACGACAATTACTCAAACCATAACATTCCAATTACATGATTCAAAAATATGGGCAACAGTTATACTTCGAAGAATTCACGCATTTTGCACTCACATAGACCATTTCTATACTCATTATATTGATCTCAACGCGCACCACTTCATGCTACTACACTCAACACTTACGAATCCAGGCTTACAAAGCCACATAAAACAATAACGAAACCAAACGGTGGCCTAACAACCTCGAACATCAGCTACCTTCACACATACAAGACCACAACACAATTACCTCACAAACACACACTCAACGCAAGTATTTATTTTATTTAAATCATCCCCACGTTCATGTATTTCTTCGATTTAACTCTAATCTAATATATATATATAAAGCAGAAACCATGGTCTCTATGGTCGACATTTGTCACAATATAATTGGTCTAAAAAATTAATATTAATATTTTTTTATAATTCTACTATTGCTAGGATTTTAGATGAAAAAATATTAACATATGTAACTAAAAAGAAAAAAGAAAAAAGAAAAAAGAAGATGTAGTATAATTAACATATGTAATCTAAAATATAATACTAAATCTACAATTGAAATCCTTAAAATTGTAGGATAGCAAAATTGAAGAATACATATTTTGCCTTAAATATATTGGATTAAATATTCAAGTTAAGGGAAAAAAAATATAGATCTATTAATTATATTGGATTAGCAAAACTAATGAATATGTCACGTGAAAGGTAAAACAGATATAGATCTATTAATTATCTTATTCTTAAATCAAGTCATTAGTTATGGTTATATAATAATAGTTATAATAATTTATAATGTTCGATCTCTAAGTTAGTTTTATCGTAGTAAGTTTTGATTAAAATGTTCATGTTAGTTTTGTAGGAGAATGATTGAAATTAGGTTAAAAAATAGCATGGTGGAGTATAAAGATAGGATTTATGGTGTATTTGATTAGATAAGAGTGTTTAATTTAATAGTTTCATTTCTTAGTCACTAGGTTTGTTATTTAAACACAGCTTAATTACAAAAATTACATTTTATACTTATTTTTAAATCTTAATAATAATGATAGATGGCCCGGACGGGGACGGGCACGCCAACTAGTATCTTAGAATTGGCAATCAAATCGAGAACCTAACCATGGTACGTCAGTTGACCTCACACAAAACCACGCCTAATGAGTATCAGCCTTAAGGTTGGGCCTTATCCACAATTTCACAGCAAACCAACACACGCAACAGACACCCAACGCAGGCAAGGGTTCTTAGACACCGCCTTCAGTACATTCACACGACTCATCACAAATCACACTCACGGTCTCAACTTCTGTCATAATCCTTTATTCTGCACCGGTAACCCAACACAACAACAATAGCAACCACATAGCAACATAATAGACGCATAGCAACACAACGCAATAGATTCGAACAGCAGCAGCAGCCAACAGCCAATAGTGGTAAATTAGTGAATAACAACAACAGAACACAAGCAACACTCATCGTGGAACACAGCCACGATCACAAACACACGCACATGCCATTGCTACTCACTTAAACGACTCGTAAACTAGACTAAGTAAGGGAGAGCCCTTACCTTACGAGAGAAGGATGCAAACTCGAGCTCGAACAACCGAAAATGCCGGAACCGCTCCGATACAACACGAACTCTACAGTTTACGATTAAATTATCAATTACTACTAAAATAATAGTTAATTTAGACTTTGAAACATTAAAATCGACTTTCAATTGAAAAACCCCAAAATCTAGGTCAAAACTACGAAATGAGAACCAGAAGATTGAAGTTGCGTTGTACCTTAAATAATTGATAGATTAGGTTAAGCCACAACAAAATCGACGAATAGAGGCTAAAACACGAAGAAAGGAAACAACTTGCAACCGGGAAAGGCAGAGGAGCAGCACACCAATGGCGACGATGAAAGGTGACAACAAGCCGACGACGACGACGATGATGATGAGTGTGATGGTGATGTTAAGGGTGGATGATGATGAATGAATGAAGATGATGAATGATGATAGGAGGAAGAAGACGAATTTTGATGATGAATAAGGAGATGAGGTGAGGAAGAAGAAGACGGTTTGACGTCAAAAAAAATACTTCCTCCATTCCATTAGATTCTTTACGTTTCACTTTTTTGACACTATTCATACGTGTGTAGAATCTTCGATAAAACTTCTAAAATACAAAATAAAAAATAGTCATGTGTGATCTTGTTTTAATTGTCTTAACGAGGACATTATTAATATCAAAATTTTAAAATTTTCGAGAATACGAATCCAAAGATATGAACGAAACAAAACGAGTATTGATGTACGTGCATAAAGCAAACGTAAAGAATCTATTGGAATGGAGGAAGTAAGAGTTTTTGATTTTGGGGGTTTTTTTTTTTTTTTGTTATTTTATTTGAGCCCACTTCAATTGGGTTAAACTTATTATATCGAGCCCAAAAGATAAATATAACGAACACTCCTCTAAACTCGATCTTAAAGTATAAATTTCGACTAAAATCCTAATACTCGGCTAATAAAGACACGGAAAAACGGGGTATTACAATCTTCCCCCCTTAAAAAAATTTCGTCCCGAAATTCATAACATTAACCAATCAATCTACAGGTCAAGACAAGCTAATGTGTAAACACGTATACAATCAAGTTCACAACATGATCAACAGACGCTTTAGACAAGGTTAGACCACTTTAACATCCATAACACACAAACAACAACACAAAACAGCATTTGCGCGCTTTCTACCCCCCTAAAAAAAAGAGTTACGTCCGCGTAACTAACAACATACGACAAGAAAAGAGGAAATAACGTGTTTCCATCACACACATCAAGAATATTTAATTAGCGTTGAAACTTATTATTATTACACTCATGTATATCCAGGTTATGATCACAAGCATTGTGGCAATCCAAAATTGGCAATAACCAGGCCTATAAGGTGTTTAACCTCATCATATCAAAACTTTGACCTATGTCAGCAGCTTCCCTTTACCATCAGAACTATAATCTTTCCTTATATTTGACCACTTCCACACTACAAAACTTGACCACACAGTTCCAAGGTACGAGATAACAATATGGCTCAACGTTCTCTAATCGAATAGTCACAACGAATATATGGGTATAAGAAAACATAAGGATACTTGGGAAAGTTATATCTCCGAGGTCTAGACTAACTAAAACACAACTTTTATGTTCACTAGCCACCTCTGATGCTCTACAAGGCATCCTCATATATCATCACATATTTCACGTCATCTCCAAACTTAAATTTCTGTTGACTGCTCATGCAACTAATGCATTAAATCTAACCGCAATCATGTTTCCTAGTATATACTATGCATATAACGAATATCACTAACGTTTATAAATCACAATTCTAAATCACAGAGAGAAGATAATACGCCGCTGTACAAATGTGTGCCATAGACATAGCTAAAAGATTATCACGACTAATTATAATTGTACCAGCAATGCAAGCTCACACTAGACTCGAAGCACCATAGAAACATTACCCTTTTCCACTACGATCTATGTCTTTATTCCTGTTCTGTTGATGTGGTAGATGAATTATAAAAAGCTTACACGTATACTATAACTAATATATTCTATCATCCTATCTATTTTCTGTATTGTTATCATTAGCGGCCTGTTACTGACACATGCACAACATAATTCGGATACTAATATTACTTAGCCTCAAATATAATTCATTCTATACACATCCGTCCCCAGGTTCCTCGTTATACGCCAATGTCCTCATCACCATTTTGTACTCTTGGTATTACAGTCATCTATATCCTCACTTTTTCTTATTCCACTTACACAGACAACATAATGAACTATCTCTCCTGTCACCTATGTCTAACACATTCACCCTCAATAACCTTTCCCAAGTATGTCAAAATATTTTACTTCACCATCTTAAATGCACCCTAATGTTGCGAGGTACACGTATGCTTACGTATCCCAATGTATATACACATTTTTGTACTTATACAATTCTTAAGGGTCAGTACAGACGTTCTTCCATCTCTATAAATTAGTCTTTCATTGACTCCTCACTCGTATGTTAGAACCATAAGTCTATGAACAGAAGAGAATCACCCATTTTATTCAAACAACGTTTAATTATGTGCTTTCAATCAATCCACGCACTTCCCTATTCCTCGTACATCCCTCTTCTATTACCGCATCATATGGAAACATAACTTCCTCTAATACGTGCCATAGGCAACCAATATCATACCAACAGGTGCCTTAGTCAGTTGTACTTACTTTTAACTTGACACAATTCTCTCTCAGGTCCTACTAACTATCACTCACTCATTGTCTCACATTCTTTACCCTTTTCTTTTCCTTTCTCTCTTATCTGAACCATTTCCATAACATACCATGACAACTAATTTCACCCGTGTATCAACCATCATTAATCCTAAGATTATTCCTAGTTTATCAAACAAAAGCATTGTACCGAGTAATCCCTTGTATCACATACTTTATTTATGTACCTACACCAATATAACGACAATACATTTCGCACGTTTTCAACCCATAAGACTATCATAATCAATTTATTCCTAAAGATGTTGTTTTTCTCGTTTATCTCTAACTATGTCCTACCTTGTATTACAATCTAATATTGTCGACTGTCTATAATATGTCACTTCTCATCTGTAGTTAACAATTTGTACTCGTACCATGATCCTTATCCACGTAATTTGTACATCGCAAAATTATTACTGGCCAGAAGTAGCCAAAGCACTTATTATTTTGTGAATAACTCCAAAACTGTTGGAGCTAGTGTCCTCCACAGTTAGTGTGATTAATTTGTTAAATCTCTTACAGGATCACAAAGGATACTTGTATTTAAAATCAGCTGATTAACGTATATCGGTAACGGTTGGCTTGCTAGAAAGTTTGACGTTACTGTCATATAGATGGCGGTGATCAGCTGGTCCTTATTGGTCACACCTATAGGACGATTTTATGAAATGTAATGTGATTACATATTGATGCCTTAATTATATCTAAATAGTTAGAAAGTTGGAAATAAATTAGTGGGTGAGCTGAATTAAATGTTAATTCAGCTAGATGAGCTGAATTAAGTGTTAATTCACATGTGTATAATAGTTATGAGCTACATTTATATTATAAATATATTTGATATTTATAGTTAAAATGATGCTATAAGTTATGTTATTTAATCTATTGTATTATACGATAATCAATTAATTAAATACGTATTATACATATGATTTTACATGTAATGTACATTTAATATACTAAAAACAAAATGCACACAACACACACAAACCAAGTGTGTCGTGTGATGTGTATGTATATATGTTGTTTTAGTTTGTTTATTTTGTGATGGGTAGTTAATAGTTGATTAACATTTACTCACCATTACTTAATAAACTTCTCCCCACTAACTCTCATGTAACTTCCCCACTAAACACACTTATACTAACTTCTCTACTCATTATAAGATGAAGAGAATTTGTATGCATGTGTGAGTGTGTGCCGAGTAGAAGGAGAAGAAAAAGAGAGAGTTTTTCTCATATTTTTCACTCATCATATTTCCTAAACTCATTATATATTAATCGTAATATATTATACATTGTTTTCTAGCATAAACACAAGGCATTTCATAAGGCGTTTTGGGTGCAATTGATAAGAGATATTCTACTTTGAATATTGGTTTTAAAACGTAATTCGGGTACGTTTTTAGGAGGTTCTTAGGCCGTTTGTCGAAGTTTAGAAAGGTTATTTCTATTCTTTTGTTATTCATATTAATATCATTTTGTATAATCTTGGGCATGTTAATACGATTAACATTTTTAGTAGTAATATCGTGTTTCATATTTCTACAAGTGGTATCAGAGCATTAGGCTCAAAATGATTTTAATATGGATTAAAATTGAAAATATAAAATTGTTTATTTGTCTAATACCTCTCGGCATTTCCAATTTTTTTTTTTTTGATTTCCGAAATTTTTTTTTAATTTAATTGTTTTAAATTGTTAGAATGATTAAATTAAATTGATATGCAAATTTGTTATATGTAAATTTTTGATGAGATCATAATTTAAGATGTATAACACTTAATTTTGGTTTGAATGTGATTAAAATCAAAATAATATGATTATATGATAATTATAAAGTTTATTATATGATAATAAAATTTGTGACGTAATTTATGAAATTATATAAATGTCAATTTATTTTGCATATATTAAATGTTTCGAAATTTTTATATATATATATATATACATGTCGATTTTTTGTTGTTAAATATGATTTAATAAAAATAATTGTTTATATATATGTGTGTAAAAATATTTTTTTTTGGCCGAGACTTTTTTTTTTTTTTTAAAAAAAAAAATTTTGTTTTTGTTTTTTTTTGTATTGGCCGAAATGAATTAAATTGAGTTAATATGATTAATTCATTTTTTATTATTATTTGAATTGTCAAATTGATTTTGTTATTGAAATGCCTAATTTTATTGTCATAAAATTGTTTATGATATGTAAGTGTATATGATGCCATTTATTTTAAAATAGTTTAAAATGATCATTGAATTGATTCATTATATAAGATATGTTGAATTAATTTTTGATTATCAATTTATGTATGACATGATTGATTTTTATGTTAATGGGTGAATTTTTATGAAATTTTCACTTAAACATATTTTTAGTAGGTGGTTTGTGTTTTCGTGCATTCGGATGTATGAAATTTATTTTAGTTGATGTATGCGTTTATATTTGATTGCGTTTTATATCTAGTGTGGCCTTAGTTTTTTAATTGCATTTTCGTAATGATGGAAATGTGATTTTGGGATTTTCATATCTCCAACTTGTAATATTCTTTTTATCCTAGATTATATGTAAATAGAATTTACTATATAATAGTTAATGGTAAAAGAAGAGGAGATTGAAGATTAGCCATTCCTTTTTGGTGCTCCAAGACGAAGGATATGGAGCCTTGCTTTTGGAGATAGGGTCCTTTTAAAGGATTCCAATTTGTATCTTATAGGGTCCAATTTGATTGGATTCCGACTTGTACTGTTTTTGATAGGCCACACTAGGTTTTATATGCTTGTTTTATTTATGCTTTTCGTCTTTTTCCGCCTAAAATCAAACCACCTAAATAGATGAATAATGATTCACTCTCACGTGTTAGATAGAATAGTTATAACATATGATGTTTTAACCATTTGATTTAACATATGATGTTTTTTTATAAGTCATCATTCACTTAGACTCACCTATATAGTTCACTTAAATGAGTTTTTAATGGATGATGAGATCTCACTCTTAAACTATTAAAATTGAGATATAGTCTTTCTAAATCGAATCATTATGAATCCCTTGTTCGTCGGTGGGCATATAGGACCTGTTGTTAAATCCATGTGTACCCCTTCTACCTTGGGTAAGTAGTGGATGTCGATGTTAGTTGAACTCAACATTTGGTTTTCACTAAGAGGTGGGAATTGAAATGGACTATCAATAAATTTGAGAAATTTATGAACCAAGAGTTTTTAAAAGTTAAAAATTAGTCAAAAGGTTGACTTATCGATTTATTGAAATTTGAGTCTTGCAATCTTTTATATAATTCTTGAGTGGGATCAATTATATAAATGCTTTTAGTTTATTTACATGTTTTAAATAGACGCATTATATTTGATGATTGCTTATGTTTGTTTTATCTTCTTATATTGTAGATATATTTGTTGCTATTTCTGCTTTATTATGGCTGATAATAATGCTACCCCCGGCCCTAGTGCCGTCTTGACTAGGGAGTCATGGTTGCGTTCCTTTATGGACCATGTCTCCTACAACCAAAACTACCGTCTCAAGGCAGATGGTAGTAACTTCACCGAATGGGAGGCGGCATTAAAGAATGCTGCCATCGCAGACGGAAAACTGAAGTATCTCATGGAGCCAATTCCGGCTGAACCTACTGCTAGATCTGGAGCTCAACGAACTGCATATGATGAGTTTGTACGAGAAGCGGGTGCGATTAAGAACGTACTCATATATGCAATGGATTCACATTTGCAACGTCGCTTCATTTCCCAAGGTGCAAATCGTATTTTCACCACGCTGACTAATGAATTCTCGCAAGCTCCGAGAATTGTTAGGTATGATGCAGCTGTACGCTTCTTTGAGGCTAAGCTGCAAAGGGGCCAACCTGTTAGCGCCCACATGCTTAATATGATTGAGAATGTGGAGAAATTAGACGCTCTTGGTTGCAAGATTGAAGAGTCAATCATTGTTGATCGTATCCTACACTCTCTTCATGATGGATTCACTCAGTTTAGGGTGAATTACAACATGAATGATATGAAGAAGAGTCTTCACGAACTTCACTCTCAACTTGTGCAAGCTGAGAAAGATCTTAATTTGAGTGGGAGTCACAAGAAAGATGTTCTTGTGATGCAGTCTAAGGGAAAGGGAAAGGGAAAGGCACATGCTGCCTCTAATGCTAAACGACCACAGTTCAAGAAGAAAGGTCAGTCTAAACCCAAGAGTGGTCCTGGGGAGTCAAGTCACTCAAAAGGCAAGAAGAGCAAAGAAAAGGAGGGAAAATGTCACCATTGCCAGCAGTCTGGGCATTGGAGAAGGAATTGTCTTAAGTACCTCGAGGACATAAAAGCTGGGCGTGCGACAGCTCAAGGTATGTCATCTAATATTCACATGATAGAAATTAATCATGCGAGTTCCTCTGTTTGGGTATTTGATACTGGATGTGGTTCTCACATTTGTAATCACTTGCAGGGCCTCCGGGACGTAAGACGTGTGGCTAAAGGCGATGTTGATTTACGTATTGGGAATGGAGCAAAGGTTGCTGCTGTTTCTATAGGAACTTACATCTTGTTTTTACCTAGTGGTTTGGAACTTTGTTTGAATAATTGTTATTATGTTCCTAGTTTGTCAAAGAACATTATTTCCGTTAACATGTTGGATGTTTATGGTTTTTCATTTATTATTAAGAACAATTGTTGTACTTTTTCTTTAAATGATGTTGTTTATGGTCAAGCGTTTTCCATGAATGGTATTTATGTTCTAGATCAAACGCAAGAAATATATCATGTGGATAATAAAAAGGCTAAATTAGGTGATAAAGATCAAACGTATTTATGGCATTGTCGAATGGGACACATAAATGAAAAACGAGTAAAGAAACTCATTAAGAATGGGATTATTTCACCATTTGGCTATGAATCATTTGGTACTTGTGAATCATGTCTCATTGGAAAGATGACTCGTATATCTTTTAAAGGTATTGGAATGCGAGCCAGTGACCTACTAGGACTAATACATACCGATGTGTGTGGACCAATGTCATGCACAAAGACGAGATGGCTATAGATATTTCATCACTTTTACTGATGATTTAAGTAGATATGGGTATGTCTATTTAATGAAACATAAAAGTGAATCTTTTGATAAATTCAAGGAGTTTCAAAATAAGTTTGAGAACCAATTAGATAGAAAAATAAAGGCATTACGATCAGATCGTGGTGGTGAATATCTATCTAATGAATTTGATCAACACCTAAAGGATTGTGGCATTGTATCACAATTAACTCCACTTGGAACACCACAATTGAATGGTGTGTCCGAACGGAGAAATCGGACCTTGTTAGACATGGTTCGCTCCATGATGAGTCACACGGTTTTACCGGATTCATTGTGGGGGTTTGCTCTAAATTCTGCTGCACTCATTCTAAACCGAAGTCCGACTAAAGCGACAGACAAAACCCCATATGAGATGTGGAAAGGAAGAGTTCCTGATTTGTCTTTTATTCGGGTTTGGGGATGTGAGGCTTACGTTAAGTGGAGACCTGACGATAAGCTAGGCCCACGATCGGTCAAAACATACTTTGTGGGATATCCAAAAGGGATGTTTGGTCATTACTTTTATTCACCTGCTGAACAACGAGTTTTGTTGCAGCTAGTGCTAAATTCTTAGATAGAGAGTTTCTCACGAATAACCAGAGTAATAGGGTTTTTGAGTTGTCGTAAATCTCGTAACCGCATTAATCGCACAAGTAATGGAGGAAGATATTCCTTCAACCTCCATCGCAGAGCTATTCCTGCGGAACTTAGGAGGCCAAGTCGAATCTCTTATCCTCCGGATCGATACATTGGTAACGTTGAAGAAGGAAATGGAGATGACTTATTACTTCTTGAAAGTAATGAACCGACCACCTACAAAGGTGCAATGACTAGTTCGACTCGAAGCTATGGCTTGAAGCCATGCACTCGAGATAGACTCCATGTATGCGAGCGAAGTATGGGATCTGGTTGATTTGCCTGAAAGGGTTAGACCCCTTCAGTGCATATGGATTTATAAGATAAAACGTTCACTAGGTGGACAACCAGATATCTATAAAGCACGACTCGTTGCAAAAGGTTTCACCCAAGTGCAAGGTTTACACTACGATGATATCTTTGCACCTGTCGTCATGCTTCGATCTATCCGGATCATCTTAGCGATTGCTGCATTTCATGATTATGAAATATGGCAAATGGATGTGAAGACCGCCTTCTTAAATGGTTATTTAGACGAGGAATTGTACATGGTACAACCCGAAGGCTTCACGGATCCAAAATATCCTAAGAAAGTATGCAAACTTAAGCGTTCCATTTATGGACTTAAGCAAGCATCGAAGAGTTGGAATCATCGATTTGACCAAGTGATTAAACAATATGGTTTCAAACGATCAGTCGAGGAACCATGTTTATATGTCAAATCAAGTGGGAGCTATGTTGCATTCCTAGTTTTGTATGTAAATGACATACTGTTAATAGGGAATCACATTCCTATGCTTTCTTCTGTGAAAGAATGGTTAAAGAATCATTTTCAGATGAAAGACTTAGGTGAGGCACAGAGAATACTCGGTATTCAAATCTATAGAGATAGATCCAAGAGAATGTTGGCGTTAAGTCAAGAATCTTATATAGATAAAATTCTTGAGAGGTTCAGTATGACGAACTCAAAAAGGGGTAATCTTCCGATGGTTCATGGGGTGCATTTAAGTAAGACTCAATCACCTAAATCACCAGAAGAAATAGAGCGCATGAATCGAATTCCATACGCTTCGGCCGTAGGATCGATTATGTATGCTATGATGTGTACATCGCCCGCACGTGGCATTCGTGACTTAGTATGACGAAGTCGTTACCAAAAGGATCCAGGTGAAAGTCAACTGGATTCTTTGTAACAACATCCTTAAGTACTTGAGAAGAACTAAGGATTGGATGTTAGTATATGGTGGAGACAAAGAGTTATGTGCAAAAGGTTTCACAGATGCTAGTTTCCAAACGGATAGAGATGATTCTAAGTCTCAATCCGGATTCGTTTTTACACTTAATGGTCCTGGTGAGTTGGAAAAGTTCCAAGCAATCGATCAAGCAGATTCCACGACAGAATCTGAGTATATTGCAGCTTCCGAGGCAGCTAAAGAGGCAATATGGATGCGTCAGTTCTTACAAGGACTAATGGTAGTTCCTAGTGCGAATGACCCAATCACTGTTTATTGTGATAACAGTGGTGCCATATTCCAAGCTAAAGAGCCTAAATCTAGCAATAAGTCTAGACATGTGTTGCGGAAGGCTCATATGATACGGGATTACGTGGAGCAAAAGGAGATAGAGATTTGCAAGATTGTCACGGATGACAACGTAGCGGACCCTCTCACGAAGTCTTTATCGTACAACAAACATGTTGAACATGTTGTATCAATGGGACTGAAGAGTGTTCCTGATTTTCATTAGTTTGTTTTTAGATAATGTATCTGTTAAAACTACTAGTTTGTAATCATCAACATTATTTCTTTATATATATCGTATTTCATGTGGATTGTGTGACAATATTGAACGCCACTGAGTGAACTGATTTACTTTATATATGTTTTGTCCATAATCACCAAATTGAGCTGATAACTCTAGGTGATTAGATTGTGGGTTGATTGATGGTAGGTTCAATAACCATAAGGACATGTGATGTCTGATCAAACACATATGCGAGGTATAGAGGATACTGCGTAGGACATAGTGACCACTTAAATGAAGTCCTAAATGTACAGACATTATGCCTGGTCGTGGATAGGACGTTCATTGTGTTCCTAGAGTCGATTCTTTTGACTGTCGACTGTTTCTTGAGATAAGGGCAGTTTTGGGTGACTTTGGTTTCTTTCTCGTGGTCGCACCGTAAAAGGAGGCCGAGTAGATTTTTTCTGGGTCATTTCATACTGTGCTTTAATCTGCAAGATTCGAGTCAAGGAAAATGTCCAATCTTATTTTTTTTTTTTTCAAATCTCAGGGCCGCTCGAGGAGTAGTAACTGAAATGCATGGCCATGCTCGAATGTTGTGAATACATTTGTATATCCGTTAGTTACTCTCTAGTCGAGGAAACCACTCTTGATACGATCACTTGATAGATACGACCTTGCGAAAGTACGACTTTGCAAATATGTCTACCATTGAGTGGGAGATTTATATGGATATGAGAATCGTTAATCACACACAACACAAGCACTTGTAGGACAAGTGGGAGATTGTTGGAGCTAGTGTCCTCCACAGTTAGTGTGATTAATTTGTTAAATCTCTTACAGGATCACAAAGGATACTTGTATTTAAAATCAGCTGATTAACGTATATCGGTAACGGTTGGCTTGCTAGAAAGTTTGACGTTACTGTCATATAGATGGCGGTGATCAGCTGGTCCTTATCGGTCACACCTATAGGACGATTTTATGAAATGTAATGTGATTACATTGATGCCTTAATTATATCTAAATAGTTAGAAAGTTGGAAATAAATTAGTGGGTGAGCTGAATTAAATGTTAATTCAGCTAGATGAGCTGAATTAAGTGTTAATTCACATGTGTATAATAGTTATGAGCTACATTTATATTATAAATATATTTGATATTTATAGTTAAAATGATGCTATAAGTTATGTTATTTAATCTATTGTATTATACGATAATCAATTAATTAAATATGTATTATACATATGATTTTACATGTAATGTACATTTAATATACTAAAAACAAAATGCTTATAACACACACAAACCAAGTGTGTCGTGTGATGTGTATGTATATATGTTGTTTTAGTTTGTTTATTTTGTGATGGGTAGTTAATAGTTGATTAACATTTACTCACCATTACTTAATAAACTTCTCCCCACTAACTCTCATGTAACTTCCCCACTAAACACACTTATACTAACTTCTCTACTCATTATAAGATGAAGAGAATTTGTATGCATGTGTGAGTGTGTGCCGAGTAGAAGGAGAAGAAAAAGAGAGAGTTTTTCTCATATTTTTCACTCATCATATTTCCTAAACTCATTATATATTAATCGTAATATATTATACATTGTTTTCTAGCATAAACACAAGGCATTTCATAAGGCGTTTTGGGTGCAATTGATAAGAGATATTCTACTTTGAATATTGGTTTTAAAACGTAATTCGGGTACGTTTTTAGGAGGTTCTTAGGCCGTTTGTCGAAGTTTAGAAAGGTTATTTCTATTCTTTTGTTATTCATATTAATATCATTTTGTATAATCTTGGGCATGTTAATACGATTAACATTTTTAGTAGTAATATCGTGTTTCATATTTCTACTTGATAGTATCCTCTATACCTTTATATATGTTTTGTCCATAATCACCAAAGTGAGCTGATAACTCTAGGTGATTAGATTGTGGGTTGATTGATGGTAGGTTCAATAACCATAAGGACATGTGATGTCTGATCAAACACATATGCGAGGTATAGAGGATACTGCGTAGGACATAGTGACCACTTAAATGAAGTCCTAAATGTACAGACATTATGCCTGGTTGTGGATAGGACGTTCATTGTGTTCCTAGAGTCGATTCTTTTGACTGTCGACTGTTTCTTGAGATAAGGGCAGTTTTGGGTGACTTTGGTTTCTTTCTCGTGGTCGCACCGTAAAAGGAGGCCGAGTACCGAGTAATCCCTTGTATCACATACTTTATTTATGTACCTACACCAATATAACGACAATACATTTCGCACGTTTTCAACCCATAAGACTATCATAATCAATTTATTCCTAAAGATGTTGTTTTTCTCGTTTATCTCTAACTATGTCCTACCTTGTATTACAATCTAATATTGTCGACTGTCTATATGTCACTTCTCATCTGTAGTTAACAATTTGTACCCGTACCATGATCCTTATCCACGTAATTTGTACATCGCAAAATTATTACTGGCCAGAAGTAGCCAAAGCACTTATTATTTTGTGAATAACTCCAAAACACTCGTCAATATACGTTAAAACCACAATCCAGATGACTATCACCAAATTCATTCATATTACTCGTTTTATAACCCCTCGTTAAACATCTACTACAGAACATTCCTCCAAGACCCCATTATACGACTAGTACATCTCACGACACTCCCATGGAACACTATGAGTTTTATCACTCCTACGCATATAAGGATACTACCATACTTACAACTTTCACTTTAGCCACGGTTAGCAAAATGGATGTTAAAGTGGTTGTAACACCCCGTGTTTTATTAATACTAATTAATTATTTTAACAAATATTTTAAATTAAAATTTATAAAGTTTATATTTTATTCCTTTGTTTTGAAAACGCGACTGAAAATTGAGAGTTAAATAAAAAGGGTATTAAGTTTAAATTAGTATTAAATAAATTTAAAGGTAAAAATATAAATTAATTGCCACTCGTATGAAAATTTCCTAGATAAATAATTATATAAAATGTCATATATCACATTTAATATAAAGATTACTTTATTAAAATTATAAAGTTTACAATGGACTTAAAATATACTAAATAAGTATTTGGTTAAAATAATAAAAAGAAATTGGGTACTTTAAAACTTAAAATGAATCTAAGTAAAACTATTATTGAATAAAGTTAATAATTAGTATCACAAATAAGAATTTACAAAAAGGTGAATTGTTAAGATCATATAAAGATCGACTAAAAATTTACTAAGTAAAGTTATATAAAAATTATGAATGATATATTTATATATATAAATACAAAATCTAACTAAAATTTAAACTATAAAGTGTATGACATTATAAAAAGTTATAAAAAAATTAAGTAAATTAAACTTGAATGAATATTACTAAAATATAAATATTAATAATCTCACGATCGAATTATTAAATCACTTATTCCGACTACGTTAAAGTTACATAAATAAAATTCTATGATTTAATTTATTTTTCACCTAAATCGAACAACTAAAGAAAAATTATAATACGAAGTGGTATTAAGAAATTAAACCACCTAAAAGAAATTTAACTAAATGTCACTTAATCATATCTTATCAAGAATACTAAAAATTGTCGAATATCATTTAAGTAATATTTCTAAGTTAAAATAAATGTTATGAATACTAAATCGCTAAACACTTTACAATTTAACTAAAAGGAACTAATAATTAGAAAACCTAGTTACATTAACTAAATCATTTAACTTAATCAAATAAAATACTTACACTTGAATAAAATAAATCAATATATACCTATTAAAAGAAAATAACCCCTATGAAACCCCTGAAAAACAACCCAAATCTCACCCTAATGCATCCACGTCATTCTTTGTATACACATCAGCTAATTTTGAAATTAAAGACCACAATTCAACATCTCACCCTCTTCTTTCTTCTCCCCCCGACTTCCCCTACAAGACGATCAAAGACCGGATCTGACCTTTCGGGTTCGGGAAAGTAGAGCATCGAAGTCAAGCTCGCGAACTCAAGGAGGTTGTGAAATCGACTACAAGGTAGTTTGCTGACTCGAGATGAAATTCGATCTATTCTCCTGGATTATCTTAGTATTTGCGGATCTCTTAATTTCGGGCACGTTCGTTATCACCATTGCATCCAGGTATTTTTTTTTCCTTTAGGAGTCATAATCTTATTTAATTTTCGGCTTGTAATTTAACCAGCCTTTTTTTATCAAGTTTGTAATTTGCTTTGTCATCTAGGTGTTGCAATTGTTGTAATTGTTGATTCAATTTAACCAACCTTTTTCCCACGCATACACCATTTACACTTTACCTGTGGACGCACGAGTATTTTGGCAAATAAAATTTGGAATATGTGTTTATGTCAATACGTTGGATTGTGTAGGGTCGAATTGGAGTGGTTTCAGGGCCGATAATATGTTTTGTTTGTAATGTTTATGTTGTTCTTTGTCGTTATAGTTGTCGGTGTCGAAGTCATGTTACTACCTGAGGTGGCAGAGGGTCTGGAGGTTAGTGTGATTAGTCGTGGTGGCGTTGTTTGGGTCGTCTTGGTGTTGTTGTACGATGCGAAGGAGTCGTGTGCTAGACCGTACTATTTGTCACATGCTTATTCAATTTATTATTTTTTCTCCTCGAAAAAATGATCGACTTTTGCTGTTTTCTGCAAATGCAGTGTAGTATCTGAGTAATAGTTTTGATCTGTAGAAGAGAGGAAACAAACATATGTAGTAGATTGTACAACTTTCTGCATTTTTGCTTTACCTTGATGCTGATTATTTCGGAAACTAAGCACCATTGTTTCGAAATTGAATTTTAGAATTTTTCTGGCCAATATATCGTAATGCTATCTATCTGCTTTAAGGCATCGTGTTTTGGGTTCGACACTTGACACTCCGACACAAACATGATATCACGCCGTGTTGGACATTTGATACTATATGTTTTGCTTGAGGCTCGTAGAGTCGTAGTCGAGTTTGACTGTCTGAGTTATATTTCCGACACTTCACTTAGTTGTCGACTGTCGTCACACAATGACCACTTAGAAACTTTGTTCTAGAACCTGTTCTTATTTCGCTGTTGGTTGTGTGCCGTGTGCTACTGGTCGTGGTGTGGTTGTGAGGTGGTCAAGGGTCGTGGTGTTATTGGGTTTTGAAGATTTAGTTTTTAAGTATTATATAGATTAGTTAATTTTTTGGTGTATTATTGTTTATTCATATGATCTTGCAACTTTTGTGACATTTTGAGTTTATTTGGTTGTTTTTATGCTAGAGTTTGTCACCCAAATGTTATGCTGATTTTTCAAGATGTAAAATTTGTGTCTATGTTTGTCTAATCCTACGCAAAATTGCAGGGGAAGGTTGAAGAAGAATAAACATTAAGCCAGAAGGTTTATTCTCTGCTTTATTTACCTATTCCTCGAAAGACACCAAGTTTAGTTGTAGTTACGGTGATTTTCTGTTTTTGATTGCAAATTAGATTGTTATTCTACTCTTAAATTTGCATTGTTATGTTGATTTCCACTTGCCCATTACTTATCTATAAAGTCGTGAGATAAGTTTAGGTAACATAACTTCCAATTATATGGATTAACACCCAATTATATAGTGAGTTTAATCACTTTAATGTTTACACAATTGAGAGTTAGATAAATAAAGGCAATATATATATTACTCCATACTATATTAGACTACTTCCTCCATCTCAAATAAGTGTTCCCTTCCCATAATTTTTTTTCCCAAAATAAGTGTCATCTTTCTATTTATAGTAAATTTTAACAAATGATTCTCAATTTTTTTTCATTTTCATTACCATTTCTTAAATCCTCCCAAAATATAAAGGGGATATTTATTTTGGGATGGAGAGAGTATTTCATTTCGTCATGAAGTAATCACATTCCGTCCAATAACAAACCCCATAGCAAATAATGTAACACTAACCGAAAAACACACAAAGTAAAAATTAAAATGGCTCCATAAAGTCCTCTGGTCACTTTATTTGGTACGAAAAATGTGTACATCGAACAATATTTAAGCAAGGGGCCAATGACGATACATATTTAAAGTATTGGTACATTTTTCCATTTACAACGTATACTAGTACTGATGTTGTTACTTTTCTTGATATAGAGCTAATCTTGCCCCTTTTTTTCCTAATTCTGAAATGGGCAGGGTGTCTTTATATATCCGGCATTATCGGGTCGTTTGGACTAACCAAAATTGAGGTAATTTGGTGACCAACTAATGTCAAATTAAATTTTAAAAATTCATTTTAAGGTCACTCATTATTTCTATATATTGTGAGGAAATATCATTAGAGTCATCATCATTCCTAATGAAAATAAGGACAATAAGTTCGGGATAAAGTGAGTATTTCGATTATATGAACTCTATCTTTCATTCCGCTTTTTGTGGCTTGAGGAAGCAGCTCCTGGCTTACCGATGGTGGCTATGAAAAAGGGAGGACCCGGGATACCAGAAACGGGTACTTAGCTGGCATTGTCATCGGTCCATTTCTTTGGCTATCGTTGCGCGTTGTTGTGTGGTATTATTCACGCTGATGTCGCCACTACTGTCACGCATTATTGTCTCTGCTACTGCCATTGCTTTTGCTTGTGCCACTTCATCAGATACCTACTTCCTCTCTGTGTTGAGGTGCTTTATAACCCTTGATTATACTTGTAAAAACCCTTGATTTATTTATAAATTATTTTGATTGAGGAATTAGGTTGATAGGCCCAATTTCAGTGGATTTGGGTTAAGATTTTCTGAATCCTCAAAAACCGGAAAACCTCCTCCCTGTGAGATAAAGTGCTATCCTCTGAGATAATTCACCCTAATTTTATCGTCAATTTTTTTTTATTACTGCATATGTTGTTGCCGCTGTGTTTTTTTTGTTGTTGTTGTTATAACTGTTGTTATTATCGCTTTGTGTTGTTATGGCAGTTGTTGGTGTTCCTGTTGTTGTCGTTTCGGTGTTTTTGCCACTGCCTCTTGCTGTTGCTGTTGATGCGTGTGAGCTGGTCACATCAGTGAAAATTCTGACACTAATTGGTGCTGAAATATGGCCAAGGACGAAATTCTACTGGTTCTCATAATTAGCAACCATTTCTAAAATATTTTCATATGTACAACATGAAAGTATTTACAAGAAGCTCAAGACCGTGAACGCCGATTAGCTTCAATGATGTAGTAACGCCACCCTCCGATTCACTTTGTCGTGCTTGGGTATAACAGCCAGGGGTTAGAGATGTTCAATTAGCAAACAACAATGTTCGTTCATCAAATAGTTGAGTTGACGGTAAAGATCGTACTATTATTTCTGTTGTGTGTTTAAAATAAGTACACCAAAAAAATGGACCTAAAATCAAATCATATAATCACTATTGGTAGGCATGGCCGCATGGGTGATTACTAGAAGCCTCTGCATTCTGGTGTCCGCTACCCGGTGTTGCTTTCTGATGTTCGTTGTTTGCTGTTTGCTGCCTTCTGTCCGCTGCTACGTTCTAGTGTCCTCCGTCCGGTGATGCGTTTTGTTGTCAACTATCAGTTGCTGCGATACTGCGTTCTGTTGTAGGTTGCTGCGTTCTGCGGTTTGCTGCTGCATACTATTCTTTTTTGTTGTTTGTTGTGCGCTCTCCACTGCGTCGTGCTCTTACCACAGCGTTATGTACACTAGCTGTTGGGGCTGTTGTGCGCTGAGGTGAGTATTAATTATTCTAGAGTATTTGTCATTGCACTTTATAAAATTTGTATGGAACAAATATATAATATACTAACATTGATTGATATTTCTTTTGTAACACTTCCTATACGGCTATACTCGAGGAAGATGAAAAATTAACCAGTTGATTACTCAGAACACGAAGAGAACGCAAAAAGGGTAGCAAACGAGAGTCACGAAGGGGCACAGAAACAATAGAGTAGGGCATCATTTTCTCTCCAATTTATCCAGGTTTATTTTCCAGTTAGTTTTCTCTACAGATTTTTTTTATTAAGACTTTATTTCATCTCAATTAAAGTTGCTATCATTTCTCTCTATTTTCTTTTTACATTTACCTTTTGATTTCAGTCAATAATTTATCTTACTTAAATTGTCATTCAGATAACAATTTTAATCTTTACATTCTTCCAATTGAATAGAGTAATTTTGGGTGCTTGATTAAATTTATTCAATCATATATCAGTGAATTAATTCGGTTTAACTTAGAGGTTATCCGATCTGAGCGTGTTGACGGCAAGAATACGTGGATAGTTAAGACCATCTAACATTGATATTTAATAGTTTGACATGTCCTACTGCGATACTATCTTGATGAATCTGATAGGATTGAGAAATGGCCTAAAAAGCTGACGCGTAATTATAGTTCCCGATCCCCTGAGCCATCTATTAACCAGGTTTCTGCAACATTCATTCTATGTATGTTTTGCTTACTCTTTTTACGTAGAGCGTTAAACAGTGCAGATTATTAATCCCAAACATAATCAGAACACGTAGTGGTTTTGATTGGGAGCGGAGCATTTCTTACGATATGTCATGGGGTACTACTACGTTTTCTAAGGTGGTTCATATATTTACCTTTGAACGACTTGGCCTTTCTTTTAATTTGTACCAACTTTAATATGTACTGATTTGTTCGTGTTTTGCACCGTGTAATTTTGAAATTCTTGGTGAGTGAATGACAAAGCATATTGGGTCACCAAACCGTCATTATATCATGTTAGTTCCTAAAAACGAATTTGACTACATAACATGCAAACTTCTATTTTTTTGAGATTAATGCAGTAAGAGAATGTTGTTGTCGTTGTTGCGCTACTGCTGGCTATCGAGGTCAAATATGTTATCGCCGTTGTTGTAGCTGTCGAGCTGCTGTTGTAGCTGCGCTTTTGGATTTGGTACTAATTGTTAGTCATTTTGATTTATTTAAAACTGAATTCATGATTTGTATTCTAACTGTATATCGCGTTCTTGCGTAGTTATGCGGTATGATTTTAAGAACTTGGGATTTTCATACGTAGTGTCAATCATTTTGATTTGTCGATTTCAAATTCGTGATTTGTACTAGATAAATGATATCCTTGATTAGTGATATAATTTAGATTTTGACGCTTTAGTTTATGAAGAGCGATAACAGTGAGACGATCTCATTATGAATTTTAGTGAAACGCAGTTTCAATTAATAGATATGGTAGGTTGTTAGTAGTGTTGTAGTGTAGTATAGTACATATAGGTATGATGTGATATTTTATAAGTTTCGGTTGTGACATTTGGTTCATCAATGTTGACAGAACTCTGATTATAGAATGTGTTTGATATTTTTAGGTAGTTAGGCATGGAAAGCTGATTTACTCTATAGAATAATGACAGATCATCCTCGTGATAAAAGTGTCATTTGCTCATTTCTGAAAAGTTGCAGGTATAGTGTTTTATCACAAGCTTATAGCATTTGAGTTTTTTTAAGCTGTTGATTCGTACTGTTTGTCTATTTGTTTGATTGCGGTGCAGTACCAAGTTATATGGTCTGTAAGATCGAGCAAATATAAATGATTATGCGTTGAATTAAACTTTAGTGTTCAAATTGCTTACTAAACAGTGATAAACGTAATAAATTTCGACGGTTTTAGGTTAAAGTTTCAGACTCATTTATGTGATCAGTTGATTATATCCACATCTAATAATAATGACACCGCTGATTTGTAGGTGGTTTGTCTGGGAGATTATAGAAAATACTACTAAGTCTAAAATTGTTTGATGCTTAAGGAGTTGGAACATGTATGACAACAATTGGCCTTTGCCTTCAGTGCGGACGGTTCTCTGTTTGCTTCAGGTGACGAGGTATGTGTGATTCCTTAGTTGTCAGTATTGGTAACTTAAAAGGTCTTTCGATGTTTTTGTGATACATTGTGATCTTTTCTCCTTGAAGTCGGGATATACTCCCTTGCTCTCGGTAGGTTTTTGGGCCCGTTTGCTCGAGTTTGGTCTTTCGCAATATGAACCGACGAAAGCCTCGTGCCCGAGCTTATCTATACTCCGACTAATGTTTGATACCCAGATGTTGAATCATTTCATATGCCACATTTTCCAGGTAAGTTTATATTGTGCTTTGATTTATTTATTTTAATTTTCTTTTTTCGTTTTTCGATGATTTAAGACATGTTATCCTCATCTTACTTCTTCTTAATTAAACGAATAGTTAAATTAGAGACTTAGAATTCAGATCAGGTCCTTGAGCGGTGGTGTGCTTAATTCTTTGTATTGGACTTGCAGAAGCTGATTTGAAGATTTGCATATTGCTTCAGATCTACTTATGAAACTTATGAAGCATGTAAGGGTGGCTCAAAATTGGCCAAAAGACTTCACCAATGACTATTATTGTTTATTAAAACAAGAATTTATTCCTAATCGTGCCAACTTTCTAAGTGCAATCCGAGTGCAACATATCGACTCGAGCAAATTAGTTGTGCAAGTGATAAAAATGTAAAAAATCTATTTGTCTACAAATGAGCAGAGAAGTAATGTTGTATGGCAAGTGTTATTTGTAAATAGTACTAAGTTAGAAACTACGACCGTTCTGAACATGAGTTTGATATGTCTTACAAAAGGTGAGAATTAACAATTATTCAGTTATTTGATTATGAAAAAATAATTATTTACACTCAACATTTATGCACAAATCTCTGATTATGAAATTAATGGACGCCAAAACAAGTTTTAAAGATGCCCCGTGAAATTCACGGGCCGCATCACTAGTTAGTTACTTAAAACTATTTAAGTTACTCGAAATAAAGAACTTTTAAGTAAACTAAGTAACGAGAATAAATATTTAAAAGAAAACGATGAATAGTAAAATATGATGAATAGTAAAATAATGAATAGTGAAAATATTTAAAATTTACGAACCGACTCGAAATAAATATTTAAGTTTTTCTATGTGTTCTGCTTACCTGAAGAACTGCTAGAACTAAAATTTCATTATACAAAGTTCGACGATATAATTAAGCTACAGAATTGTCATTTGTTACATTGGAACGATAAAAATAAGAATTTGAGAAAATGAACTACTTGAATAAAATACTAGGATTGTTCGCCATGTTGCGACTCTTGAAATTCGAAGTTAACGAGGTAGCTGTCTATGGGGACTTGGGCTCCCTCCCAGAGTTGCCCAAGGCTATTTAACGATCTTAAGATTGCTATTTGACACGTGGTATCAACCTCAGGGATGGGGCATACTTGATACTTCCGTGGGCCCATATATTAGTAATTGGAAACGCCAGCCCCATCCGGGGGTACCCGTCTCTTGTGATAGTCGAACCTTTTCGTCGGTGATACCTTTTGAATAGCGAATACGTATGATCCTCGATAGGTAGTGTATGCATACATTAGACTAGGGATTGAATCGTCCTTATTACCTTAGATATCTTTAGCATATCCAGACACGTCCGATTTCGTTCGGCCCTGGCTGCTACTGCGCGGATTATGTCTGCATGCTTCCGCCTTACTAACGAAGACTCATTTGTTATCACATGTTGAATGTATTTCCTTGTTTTATTTGATTATTGTCTGAATGACTTGGTTTCCTAAGTATTGGAATATGCCTTATTAAGAATGATTATATGAGTGTTGTACGTTATGTGACTGGATTTATACTCGTGTTTGAATCATCATGCCTCCTTACTTGTTTTCGCTTGCCTGCTTACTATTTGTTTTATTTATTTATTATATATATCGCATATGTTTAGAATTGCATGTATAGAAAGAGTGATTTGAAAAGGGTCGACTATCCCTCGTGCTACGTGAGATATTACATGATTGTTCACAACTATGTGTTTATTGAATTGATTACGACTTATGCATATATCTTGATTGCAATGTTTTAAGTTTTATATATATTACGATGTTATGTGAATTGAGATGAAAATTAAATTTATATATTGTGTGCTATAAATTGAAATGTTTTAAGTTTTGTTTATCATGTTTCATGAGATTTAAATATCTATATGTGAGAACTGATATTATATGCTAATTGTCCAATTTTATTGAAATATGCGGCTGCGGTAGTTATACGCGTTTAGTGCTGCCAAGTTACTTTTAATCATAGGTTAAATAAACCAAAACTTTGGTTTAGAGATTGTTGGTTAGAACAGTCACTTCCCGCCTCTGAGCGGGAGATCCTCCTATTTTGTATTTTTGTCTCCGTTGCAGGCAATTCTCGAGACTCAGGATTATCGGGACGATTGGAATGTTTCGTTTGTTTTCTTTGAGAGATTGTAATATATATTTGTATCCTATGCCATTTGAATGTAATTTAATTAATATCCGGCATGTATTAGACTTAATTAATTTTCCGCCTTAGTTTAATTAAGTCACGAAAAACCGGGTTGTTACAGTGGTCTAACCTTGTCTAAAGCGTCGGTTGATCAAGTTGTGAACTTGATTGTATACGTGTTTACACATTATCTTGTCTTGACCTGTTGATTGATTGGCTAATGTTATGAATTTCGGGACGAAATTTTTTTAAAGGGGGAAGATTGTAATACCCCGTTTTTCCGTGTCTTTATTAGCCGAGTATTAGGATTTTAGTCAAAATTTATACTTTAAGATCGAGCACTAACCTATTGATAGGCTCGGTCGCACTCACCAAATCAAAAATAATCCTGACAAACCTAAGGGTAGCTAGGGTAAGTCGGGGTCGAGTCCACAAGGAGAGGGTTGCAATTGTAGGTTACTTATGGAGCGTTTCAAGTCTTAGTCGGTTCGAATGTTGTTTGGTTTACTAAAGCTAGAGCAAGGAAAGGGTTTAACTTATGGGAAAGAAGTCTAGGAAGCCGGGTTAGGCACGGGTAAGGTTAGGTCTAGGAATGATGATCGGGTTGAGTAGGTAATCGCACTTGCTAAGGATATAGCTCGTCCTCTCGGTCTTAAGCTTCCCCTAGGTCTCAAAAGCGGGCTCTCGCAACTTACAATGGAGGGTCCTAATGATAGTCTCGCGCCTCTCCTCGAACTAGGCTTTCGATCTTAAGTTCAAGGGTGCTAAAAGTTTGCTAAAACGTGATCAAGGAATCAACAAACACAATCAAGCAGAGACAATCAAAACAAACGCCAAAAACCTAACTCAAATGATCATAAACATCAACCAAAACCAACACCCATGATTCACCCTTCTCCTTAGATGAATAAACTACTCACACATGACGAAAATGATAATCAAAGCAATTGAAATAGATGATAACATGATCAACAACAATAAGAAATGAAAATACAATGAAAAGAGGGAAGAAATGATAATACCAAATCAGATAATTCACAAGGAGATTGAATGAACAAGAGCAACAAAACCAAATAGATGATTACTAGCAACCAATTCGAGTCGGGAATTGAAAGTACAACTTATTCAAAGATTCAAAACCTAAGTTTTTATGAGAGAATAGTTTAAAGTGTCCTAGAAATGCTATAAAAAGTTCAGACGAAAATATGAAGTATAACCCCTTTAAAATAGACGAGACATTTAAGCACACGAGGACTCGGAGTCGTCCCTAGGCTCCGGGACAGGTGGTCCCGTCCGGGACAGAGGTATCCCGACCGGGATGGTAATAGGGACAGCCGTCCCGGAGTGTTCAGCAACTTCCCTTGATTTGGCACTTCTTGTACTTAGCTTTATTAGCAATATTTGTCGTCCTAAGGCTAAGGAACGAGGCCTAGGAGTAGGGACGAGTCTTAGGATGATTATGAAGGCCTCAAATCCCGTCCCAAGGTCCCGGGACACCTTCATTCAATGAAACCAGGCTCGTACGCAAGCGAAACGCAACGAAACCAACTCGAATCACCTCAAAACTTCACGAAACTTTCCGAAACTTCCCGTGTAACAACCCGGATTTTCCAACAAAATAAAATAAGCTTTTAAAAAGGATTTATAAAAGAAAATGAAAAAAAAAAAAAATAAAGGCCACGGTGGCGGAAACACCGTGTAATCCGAGTCGTCACTCACTAACCAACTAAACAACGATAAAAAGGTAGGCCTTGAGGCCTAGAAGTGGGGAATAAATACCCCTTACAATCCAGCTCCAAAATGAAAGTAAGATAACAGTAAGAAATCTAAACATCCTAACAAGTCTAAACCAAAATCACTTCAAGGCTACCTATAGGTCATCCTCACGGCATCCTCACTTGACAAACCCGATCCCGCGCTAACCTGCCACAAAGAATGCAACAGCCACAATCAGTGGGGAGTAACTAGGTGCTCCCCAGTCATATTTCAACATAACCAAAATAGACAACAATACAACAAACAACCCAAAGGTATAGTAACCATAATGCAACCTCAAGCCAACTCATTAGCTACCAAACTCAACCAACTGTCACTCAACAACCTGTAACCATATATAACCAATACAACTCGACAATAACTAGTCCACTGACGTACAAGCTCAAACTGTCAACAACAAGATGACAGACAACAATCAACAACCTGCAAGGGTAAGCACAGAGCACTGGGTGAAGCAACAAGAATCACCCCGGATGAAGCAACAAGAATCATCCAAACCCTATGGCGGAACAGCAACAAGAAGTTCCTCAAACTCATTAGTCAAAATTTGGCCAAATTCCACCGAGCAACAAGAACGGTGACGACATATATCAAACCATAGTCTCTAACCAACATGGCTGAGAACCCATAGTCGCTCTAACTAAGCAACAAGAATAGTCGAGGGGATCATGGGCGGTATCCGTCCAAACTTGGACGTCGTAGCTCCTCACATACGTGCCAGAACAGTACACGCATGCAAACTTAACTCAAGCATAAGCAACACAATCAACCAACTCCAACAATGCATTGTAACCCCATCTCCAATACCAACAATACAACAATTAAAACCATTAAAGAAAACCATTAAAGCAAACCAACAATACAACAATAGATGAACCAGCCTCTGGAGGCTCAAAACCTCACAAAAAGAGTTGCTAAAGTCCGCGAATGATAAAGCCAACAAAGTAAAAGCACACCATCATCTACAAGCGTCTCAACATCCCCGTAGCGCTAATCCAACAAAATAAAATCATGCCAAAGCCAAAGCAAACAAGGGAAGGGATATCGGGAAAGAATAAGATAAAAACAAGCTCGCAAACAACGATCGGGATACGTATTTTTGGTATTTTTTGAGAAATTTTCTAATTTTTTTGTGATTTTTCAGATTTTTTTGGATTTTTTGAAGTTTTTGGAAAATGAAAAACAAAAAAGAAAACGTAAAAATAAAGCAAAGCGAAAAGCAAAGCGTTTCTCCCCCCAAACCAGACGACACATTGTCCCCAATGTGTCCTAAAGCACATCAACCAGGGACCATAAAATAGGGGAGAAAAACGAGCAAAAGTCGTAAAGAAAATAAAGTACATACATGATATTTACAATGATAAAACGCCCCCCCAAACCATCATAAAACGGGGGGCTCAGCAGAGGGTACTAGAAGTACCACCATCCGTGGGTCACGTCGTACACGAACCCGCTTCCATCGTCTTCTTCATCATCAAGTCCATCATCATCATTCACTCGGCCATCATCATCAACAGCTCCAATTGGTTGGCTTGCAGCAAAGCCAACTCCATCCTTGCTCAATGCATTCTTGGTCACAGTCATACCCACGTCCATTCTCACGAATGTACCTGCAACCATGTCGCAACAAAGCACGGCCTCAAGAGGGTTCCTCTCGAGGACTTGAGGTAAGTACTCGTCTACACACTCATCAACAATATCAACATAAAAGACCGACTCCTCTAACATGGGACGCTTCAAAGCGTTTGACAAGTTGAAAGTAATTTTATCACCTCCAACATCCAATGTCAACTTTCCGTTCTTGACGTCGATTATTGCACCAGCAGTGTGCAGGAAAGGCCGACCCAAAATGATAGGAATTTCGGAGTCCTCGGTCATGTCAAGAACGACAAAGTCGACAGGGATGAAAAATTTACCGACCTTGACAGGAACGTCCTCCAAAACACCTAGAGGGCGTTTGACAGAACGATCCGCCATTTGGAGCGTGATGTTCGTTACTTTCAAAGGCCCCATGTTAAGCTTCTCGCACACCGAGTATGGCATGACGCTCACACTTGCACCTAGATCACAAAGAGCGTTATCAATGTAAGTAGTACCAATGGTGCAAGGGATAGAGAAGCTACCCGGATCTTTCAATTTAGGAGGAGACTGGTTTTGTAAAAGTGCACTACATTCAGCAGTAAAAGCGACAGTCTCGACCTCATTGAAAGATCGTTTACGAGTAAGGATGTCTTTTAAAAACTTTGCATAAGCAGGAACTTGCGTGACAAGCTCGGTGAAGGGAACCGTTACGTTGATGTCCTTGACAACCTCCATAAACTTACTAAACTGTGAGTCAAGCTTAGACTGTACCACTCGACTCGGGAATGGCAAACGAATTTGAATCGGCGGCTCTACCGGCTTAGCTGTCGCTTGCTCTTTCTCCTTCTCCACGTCCCCACCTCCTAGCTCGGCTCCTCCCTTCTTCACGTGGGGCCACTCATGGCTGGTCCACCTGCACTCAAGTCATTCTCAACACGCAAATCATTAGTGGAAGCATGGGAATTTACCTTACTTACCTTCACGGGAGGTACGTCGACATTGGGCATAGATGGCCCATCGTAACTCGTTCCACTACGCAAGGAGATGTCGTTAGCAGTCTCGTGAGGCGTCTTAGGTTGAGACGGGAGTGCTCCGGGCGCTCTTGTGTTGCTCGATGACGCTAATTGAGCCAAATGAGTATCCATGGCTTTGTTGTGAGCAACCAAGGATTGAATGGTAGCGTCTTTAGCTTGTGCCTCCTTCTCCATCTTGGCCATCATGGCCTCTTGATTCTTTTGCATGGTAAACATCATGGCTTTCATCTCGGCCATGGGATCGGAGGCGGGTGGAGGAGCAACGGGTGCTTGAAATTGTGGTCTAACAAAACCGGGTGGATTGTAGGGGCGTGGAGCATTATATGAGCTGAAATTTTGTTGTGGGCTGTTTTGAGGTTGTTGTTGTTGGAGATTCAAGACATTTTGGCTCTTGTAGGAAAGGTTTGGATGATTCTTATAGCCTTCATTGTAATAATTCGAGTAGGGGCTGTTTTGTTGAGATTGAAAAGCATGGACATGGTGTACATTAGATTGAGAGTTCATACCTCGGCATTCCATGGAAGCGTGACCGGATGCTCCGCAAGAATCACATGATGGCTCATAAGTAGTGTGCATAGCGGCCACCGATTGTCCTCGAGCTTGGGAGGAACTAGCTTGCATTTGGCTCATCATCATAGTGGTCATTGCATCCACTTTCGCCGTAAGAAATGCCACTGCGTCGACATCGTGCTTACCTCCACTCCTAGGAACATTCCTAGCATTACCGTATTGAGCATCGTGAATAGCCATGGCCTTTATTGTGTCAAAGGCCTCCTCAACATCTATGTTGTCAAATCTCCCGCTCGCGGTTGAGTCAAGCACTTGGCGAGACTCATTGTACAATCCATTATAGAATTGCATAACCAAGAACCATTTGTCGAGGCCAAGATGAGGACATTGGCGTTGGAGCTCCTCGTATCGTTCCCATGCTTCAAATAAGCTCTCATCTCTGCGTTGTCGGAAGCTAGTTAGTTGGCTCCTAAGCATTGCCGTCTTCTCTGGTGGGAAGTATTTTTGATAGAAGGCCAATGCAAGAGTGCTCCAATCGGTCACTCCGTGAGCAACTTGATTCAACGAGTTGAGCCACAGCTTTGCTTTGTCCCTAAGTGAGAACGGGAAAAGCATTTCGCGGATTTGGTCTTGTGTGACTCCGGCTTGCTTTATGGTGGAGCAATAGTCGCAAAAGTTTTGCACATGGAGGTTAGGATCCGCCCCGGGGCTTCCCCCAAACTGACTTCGCTCGATCAAGCTAATGAAAGCCGACTTGATCTCAAAATTATTGGCCGGAATAGCCGGCATAGCATTCCCGATTGGAATTTGAGCCGCGGTAGGCTTTGAGTGATCCGAGAGCTTCACCATGACCTTTAGGCGGTGGAGGTTCAAGTTCAATGTGAGCTTCCTCGGTGGATGAAGCTTCAAGTTGCTTTAGTAGACTTTTGCGCGCAAGGAAAGTACGCTCCGGTTCCGGATCAAACTGAATGTCCTTATTGGCTTGAGACGTACGTGTTTTCCTGACCATACACAACACTAGAGCAGCTTTGAGAAGCGGCCTCAAGGAATTGAGGTTCCTTGAGACAAAAACAAAATACTAGAAACAAGCAAACTAACAAAAACAAAAGCCGTCTCCCCGGCAACGGCGCCAAAATTTGATAGGCTCGGTCGCACTCACCTAATCAAAAATAATCCTGACAAACCTAAGGGTAGCTAGGGTAACTCGGGGTCGAGTCCACAACGAGAGGGTTGCAATTGTAGGTTACTTATGGAGCGTTTCAAGTCTTAGTCGGTTCGAATGTTGTTTGGTTTACTAAAGCTAGAGCAAGGAAAGGGTTTAACTTATGGGAAAGAAGTCTAGGAAGCCGGGTTAGGCACGGGTAAGGTTAGGTCTAGGAATGATGATCGGGTTGAGTAGGTAGTCGCACTTGCTAAGGATATAGCTCGTCCTCTCGGTCTTAAGCTTCCCCTAGGTCTCAAAAGCGGGCTCTCGCAACTTACAATGGAGGGTCCTAATGATAGTCTCGCGCCTCTCCTCGAACTAGGCTTTCGATCTTAAGTTCAAGGGTGCTAAATGTAACACCTCGTGTTAATTTAAACTAATTATAATTAGTAATCGATAACTAGATAACCTAATCCAATCATTTTCCTAACAACGCACTAAAATTTTTATCGCAACTAAACTAAAACTATTATTTATATTTTTATATATATATATATATATCGTGAACTTTTTTTTTTTTATATATATTTGAGCTCGATAAATAAAATGACGAACCAACGACAATCTCGTCGCACAAAACGAAACCGCAAAAACCTCCCACTTGCTAGTGGAATACTCCTTTATTCTTGTCAAACCGTAAAGAATTAATCCCGTAGGATTAATTCAAGCTCAACTTTCGGAGGCCATAAAATGGTCATACGAACTCGGAATTGGACGAAACAAAAGGCTAAACCACCTAATTTTTCGAGAGGAATCCAATAGTATAATTTATCAAATCATTTGGCAAATAAAAATCTGGTGTGAAGCCCATTTTTGACCGGCCCCTTGCTCACCATACAAGCTACCTCCTTTCATTTTTCTTCTCCTCTTACACACACTAGCACACATGCTTCCTTCCTCTCTTACACTCACATGCTTCTTACACTCTTACACATCCTCTTACACACACTACCACACATGACACTCTTACAAGATGACTTACACACTCTTCATCATTACTTGCAATTATGCAATTCAAAGTCTACAAAACTCACATGACTTAAACCATTCCATTTCAACTTCCTCATTCACTTTCTAAGTGTAAAAAAAAAAAAAAAAACAGCCCTCTTTGCTCTCCTTTGAGTCGTGGGACTTGCTCCCCATTTCTCCCTTATTTTCCTTTCATTTTTCAACCAAAAACACTCTAATTAAAATCCTAAATATTATTCTAATAATCTCTAGTAATTCCTTAGCTATTTAGTGGGTATTGAAGCTTATTATTTCGGGTTTTTATTTGAAGGTGAAGACGGGTTTTTGGGTGAAGAACTTGACCTTGATAATATTATTGATCCAGATAACCAATAAGCTTGCCGATTAAGGTGACTAGTTATATCTCATATTAGTCTCTTTTAAAATTAATTTGATTATTATTATATTTTTATGAGTATGGTTATTATGTTAAAATATGTTAAACATCATGAATATGTGTTTGTATGATTATGTGATGTATAAGTAATGATAATAACTAAATAATGTTTTAAATAGATTATTTTAGTAATATGTTCGTATGTTTAGTTTAATTTATTTTGAGCATTTTAAATGTTGATTCATATGATTTTTATGTTTAGTTATGTTTTATTTTAGTAGAAATGTTATATAAAAATTATGTGAAATATTAACAATGAGTTTAAAGTAAAGAAAAATCGAAAATAATATATATATACACACACATACTACCTCACGGCATACCCCTTTATTTTTATTAAATTTTCACTTTTAATTTTTGTAAATAATATGTTATGTTAAGTTAGTATAAAATGAATGTTATCATGTAAAAGAATTAAATAAAAAAAAAAAATAAAAAAAATTGTAAAAATGAAATTGTGTGCTTGACTTGATTTTTATGTTCTTGATGTTCATATGTTTGTGCATGTGATGTTCATGTTGTTTTTGAGTTAGTAGCTTATTTTGATTTATAATGTTTTTATGTTTGTTGCTATTTATTATTTTAATTAACTAACAAGTTATTATATTAGTATGTATATGAGTTAAACTAGCTAAATCTTTAAGGTTGAAAAGTTAGAAAATTAAAGTATTATAAAACACTATTCATAACCTTATTAGGAATCTTCAATAAAAAAAATGTAGATTGGATTAAGTTATTTTAGTGAAATAAGTAACATGAATTAAATACACTTAAAACTTTTAGAAACAAACACTTAGAAAAATAAACATAATGTCATGACTCAAATTTTAGTCAAATGAAATTTTTAGTAAAAATTTCATTTTAGTTTAAATCATTTTAGTATAATTAGAATAATTGGAATATAAAAACTTTAAGTTAAAAACCGATAAAAATTGAAAAATAAAAACTTGACCACCACCATCAATGGCCACGGCATTTAGGGCCAATCTTAGAGTTAAAATTATTTTTATCACTTTTTAGTTTATTGTTAAAATAATTTAATTAGTAATTAATAAGTTAGAATTAAGAAATTAAAAGAAATAAATCAATTTTTATATACATATCATACCACACGGTTTTTACATTAAAAATGGACCGAATTTAATCAAATGAAATTATCACTAAGTTACTAAAGTGAACTAGTTGTTCGAAATGAATTTTTGTATAAACTGATTTAGTTAGAAATGAAATATTATAAACCGATAAAGAATATAACCATTATAAAAATGAATTAAATCGTGTGCTACTGCCTGTGCAAATTTGGGAATGATGGACTTGGACATACGGACTAAATGAATCACCCACGATACTACTATTTTAAAAATGAAAATCGCTAAATTTAGTAAATAGATGACTAAATTTAACTAAGTCACATTTTAAAATAAATATCGTTTATCACTAAATACAAAATGAACTTAACAACTTTGAAACTAGAAAATTATACTTAGTAAATAAAAGGGTTTAGTTTTACACCTAAAATATCTTAAGTATAAAAATACGTATAAGTATAAAAATACGTACAAGTATAAGAATACGTATAAGTATAAAAATACATAGGAATACGAAGTACGAGAATAAGTATAAGTATAAAAATACGTATAAAATACGATGAGTAGTGATGGATGAATAGTAAGAAATTTACGAAACTTGTAAAACAAGTTACGTCTCAAAGTCAAAATATTGCAAGTTTCAAAATCTGAAATATTGTAAATGATTGAAAATTACTAAGTATAGAAGATTGAAAATGAATAAGTAAATAACTTAAAGTGTTTTGAAAAAACACTTAAATAAAATTGGACATGTTAATAAACATATCAATATAGAAACTTAAAAACGTTAATAATTAACCACACCTCAAATAATAAACGAACATGTTATGTGATCATATGAAACCTACAATTCAAATTAAAACGTTTGACGATAAAATTAGGAGAGTCTAGTAACATGTGATATTAAATATCAAATAAATAATGAATCTTGAGTAAGTTAAGTAAAAGGTCAAAAGCTTGGGCCTCAGATTGTAAACGCCAATCGTGAGTGAAGTGGGGTTAAGATAGTCTTGTAGCGGACGCCACTATCTCGACCTTATTGCGTGTGTCATCTCGAATAGTGTGGTTCAGCCGGCAGCATTATATGCTTAGAGCATCCTGCCCATGCCGTTACGCCTTAAGTCGTATAGCTTGTTCCGTACAAGATAAAGAATACGCCAACTCTTTTGGGTCAGGCTTTAGGAAATAGTCGTTTTATCCAGAGTTAAGGTGCTCTATGAATAGCATAGCCCATTCTTAAAGTGGATATTAGTGTATGCATACTAGACTAGGGCTTTATTCCCCTATTTCGCTAAAGTTACCAGGGCCACCACGACCTTATTGCGATTGTCATCTCGCGGTTCTGTCTCCTTGCCGTGTTTTGTTCTTAGTGGGCGCGACACTTGCATTCACTCTTGCCACATGTACAGATCACTTGACGGGATTGTAACAGAAGTTCGAATCATTTCGAACACTAGACGATGAGATGCAAGTACTATAGTATTCGGCGTGGTTTACGAGTCGAGTAAGCCGCTGCACTATGGTAGCGAGATGCAAGCGACTAGAGTACAATGGCCTACTCAGTGGTCAGGCTCGTAAACAGTATGTGATATTTGATTAAATGAAAGTGAGTCAAAACCTTTTTGAAAACTAAAGACCACGAATTTCTGAAGTGAATCGAGTCCGCATGATGAGTATGATACGACATGTATGTCTGTTTGCGATCTGATATCGTTTTGTAACCCTGCTGAAATGTTGTGACACTATTGCTATGATATTATCTGTGGTTGCTTTCATAACTGAATATCATGCTTATATGATTTATCGCTTTAAACCGCATGCTTATTATGACTTATATGTATTTATATGCTATATGTAATAAGCATGTTTATCTTTTTATCATAATGTTATAATTATAAAGCGATAGTAATAAACCAAAGTAATTGAGATCGAGGGTAAGTATGAGCATAGCTAGTCACTGTCCGCTAAGCGGGCACCCCCCCTCAGTTATTGTGCAGGATGATCGTGGACCGGGAGCTGGATTTTGGACGGGGCCACTCAACGTTGTTATGCTTTACTTTTAGTCTGTTTTCGAGAGAGATGTAAAATATGTATAACGCTACTCTTCTAAATTCCGTACTTAGAGTCGTTTAATTAATTCGACTCTCGAACGATGATGTAATATTTTGGGTTATTTGTATAATTAATAACACTGGTTTAAGACTTAATTAATTTCCGCCTTAGTAATTAAAGTCGACTAAAAACCAGGTTGTTACAGTTGGTATCAAAGCTGTCTTGCGACCGTGAGTAACTTAATAGTTATTTCATCTAGCGAGAGACACCTGGGCTAGACATTCATATCGTATGTCAGGCAAGACTACTAGGATCAAATAATAAATTAGATTTTTCTTTAATTAGATCACTTAAATAATAACTTTAAATCGCTTTAAAGTGTGAGGATGGGTAGAAACCTTAAGGACCGACCATAGGCTAAGGACTCGGTTAATAAGCGAACTACTACCCTCAAAATAAAATATACTAATTATCGTTTGCTTGCTACTTGCTGAAGTGACTGACTAAAACTAACAACTATCCTCGGATATAAAATCCAAATAATAAATTCAATTCTCGGAGATGGGAGCATCGAAAGAAGTACCAGACCGCACGGAGTGAAGACATCTAATTCCAAAAATACACTCCCTACCTCCTACCTTTTTGCAATCTTCCTCAGAAAATGTACCAGACACATTTCAATGAAACGAAATATCTAACTTCTGTACTTATCTGCATGTCTGCTGCCATCGCATTTACTTCGAATAAAGTCTATCAATGATAAGCATGCTTCCTAACATCTTGCGATGCTAATAATTCTCTTCGTTTCCTAATACTTTCAGAATGGCTACTCCCCCTTTGACTAACGCGGAGAGACAAATTTTAGCTGAAGAATCGTTGATCAGTTTGGCTGAGATAGCCACGGAAAACGCAAACCGCCAACAGCAGCCAAGCGCGTTCGACCGAATCTCGCGTCATCGGCCACCAGTGTACTCGGGTTCAAGTAACCCTGTTGACCTCACGAATTGGCTGGAGGAAATGAAAAAGCTCATGGAGCTGAGTAAGACGCCTCCAGAAGATAGGGTCAACATTGCCGCCTACTACCTGAAAGGCGAGGCGAATGACTGGTGGAACGTGATCAAGACCAATGAACCTGACACTACGTTCACCTGGTACTACGTTCACCTGGTACGAATTCACTGAGAAGATTAGGGAGCGATACTTCGGGTATGAACTTCGATGCCAGCACGCCCAGCAGGAGGAACATTTCATAGGCCTTAAGATGGAGGACATGACACTACAGGAATACACCGAGAAGTTTCAATGACTGGCCAAGTTTGGGTCGGCGGTCGCTTCCAACGAGAAGGCCATGACTCAGAGGTATCTGCGCGGTATGTCCAACAGTATGCGTACCCACTTGAGCACCAACACTTACACTACTTTTGTTGTGGCGTATGAACGCGCATGTAGTGTATGGGCTTCCTTGGAATTGGAAAAGGCTGACGAGAAGAAAAAGAAGAAAGCATTTGTGCCTTCTGTGTCACAGTCAAGCTTCATCCAGAAGCCGACTTACCAGCGCCCTGTTCATCAGAGGCCAAACTTCCAGAAGTCTGCGTTCCAAAACAGGCTTCCTGCTGGGAGCAATGAGAGAGCCATGGTTGCGGGAAGGACTCCTCCACCAAGAGCCTTACCGGGAAATTGTCGTATGTGTGGCAAGGCGCCACATGAAGGGAAGCAGTGCAATGGTCTGCCGATTACCTGTTTCAAGTGCAAAGTGGTAGGGCATAAGTCGAATGTATGTCCCAACAACCGGAACACAGCGCCTACTGCGGGAGTGCCGCAATCTGTTGTGGTACAGGGAGGAGTATATGTACTCACTGAAGCGGAGGCAGAGGAGTCACCTGAGGCCGACGTCATCACTGGTATTTTTCTTATTAATTCTATGAACGCGGTCATTTTGTTTGACACTGGGGCATCATTGTCCTTTATATCTTCCAAGTTTGCCTCAAAAGCAAATCTCACAAATTCCGAATCAATCGACGCAAATATCTCTCTACCAAACGGTAAAATTTTCAAATGCTCCAAAATCTTCAAAGAAACTCCTATCACCGTTCACAAAACAATCTTTCCTTCCGATCTTATTCTTTTCGACATGCCGGAGTTCGACGTCATACTTGGCATCGATTGGTTGACTAAATACCATGCGATATTCGAGTGCCGAGACCGGAAGATCCGCTTGAAGCACCCTACGGGAACTAGAGTGACGTATCAGAAGAATTCGCCAACTAAGGGGGCGAAAATCATCTTCGTGTTACAACTTCAATGGTTAGAACGAAAGGGACATCAAGTGTACCTTTGCAGCGTCAACGAAGTAAAGGATAGCGTGAACATTGAGGATATTCACGTGGTACGAGAATTTCCTGACGTCTTCCCCGACGAATTGCCAGGCTTGCCACCTGCACGTGACGTCGAGTTCTCTATCGACCTTGTGCCAGGTACGGCACCAATTTCAAGGGCACCTTACAGAATGGCACCAGTAGAACTGCAAGAACTAAAGAAACAACTTGAAGAAATGATTGAGAAGGGTTTCATAAGACCGAGTGTCTCACCTTGGGGAGCGCCGGTCCTCTTTGTGAAAAAGAAGGATGGCAGTATGAGGCTCTGCATCGACTACAGAGAGTTGAACAAGGTGACGATTAAGAACCGCTACCCTTTACCCAGAATCGATGACCTTTTCGATCAATTGAAAGGCGCGGGAGTATTTTCTAAAATCGACCTAAGGTCAGGTTACCATCAGATTGCAGTAAGAGAATCAGACATCCAAAAGACTGCTTTCAGAAGCAGATACGGACATTATGAGTTTAAGGTCATGCCTTTCGGTTTGACAAACGCACCGGCAGTGTTCATGGATCAAATGAACAGAACCTTCCACGAGTATCTGGATATATGCGTGGTTGTATTCATTGACGACATCCTGATTTATTCAAAGACCGCAGCAGAACACGAAGAACATCTCCGCATCATTTTGGGAATATTGAGGAAAAATAAGTGGTATGCAAAATTATCCAAGTGCGAGTTTTGGCTCGCGAAAGTAGCATTCTTGGGTCACGTCATCTCAAAGGAGGGAGTGATGGTAGATCCCGCAAAGATCGACGCAGTAAAAGAATGGAAAGCACCCACAAACGTAACCGAGATACGCAGCTTTCTAGGATTGGCTGGATACTACAGAAGATTCGTCCCAGACTTCTCCAAAATAGGACGACCAATGACGAAGCTACTACAGAAGGAATCCAAGTTCATATGGAGCGACGAGTGCGAGAATGCATTCCAAGAACTCAAGATCAGGCTTACGACAGCACCAGTTTTAGCTCTCCCTACGGATGGTGACGAGTATGAAGTCTATAGTGATGCCTCACTGAATGGCCTGGGTTGCGTACTGATGCAACAGGGGAAGGTCATTGCTTATGCATCGAGGCAGTTGAAAGTGCATGAAAGAAACTACCCCACTCATGACCTAGAATTAGCCGCTGTGGTGTTTGCTTTGAAAATCTGGCGTCATTACCTCTACGGAGTAAGTATCAAATTCTACACAGACCACAAGAGCCTGAAGTATATCTTCACGCAAAAGGAACTCAACATGAGACAACGCCGGTGGTTAGAACTGATCAAGGACTACAAGATCGAACTGCTATACCACGAGAGTAAGGCGAACGTCGTTGCTGACGCTCTGAGTAGAAAAGCAACGCATACCCTCAACAATATTTGGGAAATTCCGGCTGACATCGTCAGAGACTTCAAAAGAATGAATTTAGAGTCGGTTCAGTCTGATGATGCCGACTTAAACGCAATGATCGCAGAGCCGGAATTATATCACGAGATTAGAGCCCTACAGTGGGAAGATGAAGAACTCGTGAAAATCAGGAGGAAAATTCCGTCAGGAAACCGAGAGGGGTTTGAAGTAAAACCTGACGGGAGTTTAAAATTCAAAGGAAGGTGGTGTGTGCCCGATATACCAGAGCTAAAGAAAAGGATCCTTGACGAGGCACACAGTACACGGTACTCCATACATCCAGGATCTGACAAGATGTACCAAGACTTGAAACAGAAGTTTTGGTGGGTCCGAATGAAAGTAGAGATTGCAGAATATGTTGCAAAATGCCTAATCTGCCAAAAAGTGAAGTTCGAACATCAGTGACCCGGAGGACTACTACAACCTTTGGACATCCCATTGGGGAAATGGGACTCCATTTCCATGGATTTCATAACAGGTTTACCAAGGACCCACAAGGGAAATAATGCAATCTGGGTGATAGTGGACCGCTTAACAAAATCGGCCCACTTTCTACCAATCAAAGATACTTGGAGCCTCGAAGAGCTAGCTAAGGCTTATGAGAAGGAGGTGATCCGACTACACGGCGTACCGATGGACATCATTTCAGATAGAGATCCAAGATTCACCTCCCATTTTTGGGAAAAACTCCAAGCAGCATTGGGGAGCCAACTGAAGATGAGCACCGCTTTCCACCCTGCAACCGATGGTCAGACTGAGAGAACTATACAAACGCTCGAAGACATGCTCAGGGCATGTGCTTTAGAATTCAACGAGAACTGGGAGAAAAGTCTACCCTTGATTGAATTCTCCTACAACAATAGCTTCCATGCGAGTTTGGGTTGTGCCCCATTCGAGGCACTTTACGGGAGAAAGTGTCGTAGCCCAGTCTGTTGGAACGATGCTAGTGACAACGTGGGGACTGGACCTGAGATTATTCAAGACCAGATCGAGCACATCAAAATCATTCGTGAACGTCTACAAGCAGCCCAAGACCGCCAGAAGATGTATGCAAACAAACATCGTCGACCAATCGAGTTCAAGGTCGGTGATCATGTCTTCTTGAAAGTATCACCCATGAAGGGGGTTCGACGTTTCGGATTGAAAGGGAAACTGAGTCCTAAGTACGTTGGGCCTTACGAAGTACTTGAAAGGATTGGTGAAGTAGCCTATCTATCGCCTCGCGCTACCCCCCAACTTATCCAAGGTTCACAATGTGTTCCACGTTTCTCAACTGAGAAGATACAGGAGTGACCCAAGCCATATCATTACTCCTGACATGATTGCAGTTGAGCCTAACCTCCTATACTCCGAAAGACCTGTCAAAATTCTTGCGCGCGAAACCAAGGTGTTGAGGCGGAAGACGGTTCCCTTAGTAAAGGTGCTATGGAAGGGACAATTGACCGAACAAGCAACTTGGGAGACCGAGGCCTCAATGAAGGAGAAATACCCCGAACTGTTTAGCTCAGGTGAAAATTCTTTTTCCTATATTCAAGTTTCGGGACGAAACTTTTTCTAAGGGGGGAGGGCTGTAACACCCCGTGTTAATTTAAGCTAATTATAATTAGTAATCGATAACTAGATAACCTAATCCAATCATTTTCCTAACAACGCACTAAAATTTTTATCGCAACTAAACTAAAACTATTATTTATATTTTTATATATATATATATATATCGTGAACTTTTTTTTATATATATATTTGAGCTCGATAAATAAAATGACGAACCAACGACAATCTCGTCGCACAAAACGAAACCGCAAAAACCTCCCACTTGCTAGTGGAATACTCCTTTATTCTTGTCAAACCGTAAAGAATTAATCCCGTAGGATTAATTCAAGCTCAACTTTCGGAGGCCATAAAATGGTCATACGAACTCGGAATTGGACGAAACAAAAGGCTAAACCACCTAATTTTTCGAGAGGAATCCAATAGTATAATTTATCAAATCATTTGGCAAATAAAAATCTGGTGTGAAGCCCATTTTTGACCGGCCCCTTGCTCACCATACAAGCTACCTCCTTTCATTTTTCTTCTCCTCTTACACACACTAGCACACATGCTTCCTTCCTCTCTTACACTCACATGCTTCTTACACTCTTACACATCCTCTTACACACACTAGCACACATGACACTCTTACAAGATGACTTACACACTCTTCATCATTACTTGCAATTATGCAATTCAAAGTCTACAAAACTCACATGACTTAAACCATTCCATTTCAACTTCCTCATTCACTTTCTATGTGTAAAAAAAAAAAAAACAGCCCTCTTTGCTCTCCTTTGAGTCGTGGGACTTGCTCCCCATTTCTCCCTTATTTTCCTTTCATTTTTCAACCAAAAACACTCTAATTAAAATCCTAAATATTATTCTAATAATCTCTAGTAATTCCTTAGCTATTTAGTGGGTATTGAAGCTTATTATTTCGGGTTTTTATTTGAAGGTGAAGACGGATTTTTGGGTGAAGAACTTGACCTTGATAATATTATTGATCCAGATAACCAATAAGCTTGCCGATTAAGGTGACTAGTTATATCTCATATTAGTCTCTTTTAAAATTAATTTGATTATTATTATATTTTTATGAGTATGGTTATTATGTTAAAATATGTTAAACATCATGAATATGTGTTTGTATGATTATGTGATGTATAAGTAATGATAATAACTAAATAATGTTTTAAATAGATTATTTTAGTAATATGTTCGTATGTTTAGTTTAATTTATTTTGAGCATTTTAAATGTTGATTCATATGATTTCTATGTTTAGTTATGTTTTATTTTAGTAGAAATGTTATATAAAAATTATGTGAAATATTAACAATGAGTTTAAAGTAAAGAAAAATCGAAAATAAAATATATATACACACACATACTACCTCACGGCATACCCCTTTATTTTTATTAAATTTTCACTTTTAATTTTTGTAAATAATATGTTATGTTAAGTTAGTATAAAATGAATGTTATCATGTAAAAGAATTAAATAAAAAATAAATAAATTGTAAATTGTAAAAATGAAATTGTGTGCTTGACTTGATATTTATGTTCTTGATGTTCATATGTTTGTGCATGTGATGTTCGTGTTGTTTTTGAGTTAGTAGCTTATTTTGATTTATAATGTTTTTATGTTTGTTGCTATTTATTATTTTAATTAACTAACAAGTTATTATATTAGTATGTATATGAGTTAAACTAGCTAAATCTTTAAGGTTAAAAAGTTAGAAAATTAAAGTATTATAAAACACTATTCATAACCTTATTAGGAATCTTCAATAAAAAAAATGTAGATTGGATTAAGTTATTTTAGTGAAATAAGTAACATGAATTAAATACACTTAAAACTTTTAGAAACAAACACTTAGAAAAATAAACATTATGTCATGACTCAAATTTTAGTCAAATGAAATTTTTAGTAAAAATTTCATTTTAGTTTAGATCATTTTAGTATAATTAGAATAATTAGAATATAAAAACTTTAAGTTAAAAACCGATAAAAATTGAAAAATAAAAACTTGACCACCACCATCAATGGCCACGGCATTTAGGGCCAATCTTAGAGTTAAAATTATTTTTATCACTTTTTAGTTTATTGTTAAAATAATTTAATTAGTAATTAATAAGTTAGAATTAAAAAATTAAAAGAAATAAATCAATTTTTATATACATATCATACCACACGGTTTTTACATTAAAAATGGACCGAATTTAATCAAATGAAATTATCACTAAGTTACTAAAGTGAACTAGTTGTTAGAAATGAATTTTTGTATAAACCGATTTAGTTAGAAATGAAATATTATAAACCGATAAAGAATATAACCATTATAAAAATGAAGTAAATCGTGTGCTACTGCCTGTGCAAATTTGGGACTGATGGACTTGGACATACGGACTAAATGAATCATCCACGATACTACTATTTTAAAAATGAAAATCGCTAAATTTAGTAAATAGATGACTAAATTTAACTAAGTCACATTTTAAAATAAATATCGTTTATCACTAAATACAAAATGAACTTAACAACTTTGAAACTAGAAAATTATACTTAGTAAATAAAAGGGTTTAGTTTTATACCTAAAATATCTTAAGTATAAAAATACGTATAAGTATAAAAATACGTACAAGTATAAGAATACGTATAAGTATAAAAATACGTAGGAATACGAAGTACGAGAATAAGTATAAGTATAAAAATACGTATAAAATACGATGAGTAGTGATGGATGAATAGTAAGAAATTTACGAAACTTGTAAAACAAGTTACGTCTCAAAGTCAAAATATTGCAAGTTTCAAAATCTGAAATATTGTAAATGATTGAAAATTACTAAGTATAGAAGATTGAAAATGAATAAGTAAATAACTTAAAGTGTTTTGAAAAAACACTTAAATAAAATTGGACATGTTAATAAACATATCAATATAGAAACTTAAAAACGTTAATAATTAACCACACCTCAAATAATAAACGAACATGTTATGTGATCATATGAAACCTACAATTCAAATTAAAACGTTTGACGATGAAATTAGGAGAGTCTAGTAACATGTGATATTAAATATCAAATAAATAATGAATCTTGAGTAAGTTAAGTAAAAGGTCAAAAGCTTGGGCCTCCGTTATGAAAACGTCAATCGTGAGTGAAGTGGGGTTAAGATAGTCTTGTAGCGGACGCCACTATCTCGACCTTATTGCGTGTGTCATCTCGAATAGTGTGGTTCAGCCGGCAGCATTATATGCTTAGAGCATCCTGCCCATGCCGTTACGCCTTAAGTCGTATAGCCTGTTCCGTACAAGATAAAGAATACGCCAACTCTTTTGGGTCAGGCTTTAGGAAATAGTCGTTTTATCCAGAGTTAAGGTGCTCTATGAATAGCATAGCCCATTCTTAAAGTGGATATTAGTGTATGCATACTAGACTAGGGCTTTATTCCCCTATTTCGCTAAAGTTACCAGGGCCACCGCGACCTTATTGCGATTGTCATCTCGCGGTTCTGTCTCCTTGCCGTGTTTCGTTCTTAGTGGGCGCGACACTTGCATTCACTCTTGCCACATGTACAGATCACTTGACGGGATTGTAACAGAAGTTCGAATCATTTCGAACACTAGACGATGAGATGCAAGTACTATAGTATTCGGCGTGGTTTACGAGTCGAGTAAGCCGCTGCACTATGGTAGCGAGATGCAAGCGACTAGAGTACAATGGCCTACTCAGTGGTCAGGCTCGTAAGCAGTATGTGATGTTTGATTAAATGAAAGTGAGTCAAAACCTTTTTGAAAACTAAAGACCACGAATTTCTGAAGTGAATCGAGTCCGCATGATGAGTATGATACGACTGTAGATACCCGTATCCGTACCCCCCAAAAAACAAACCCGATGATGAAAAGGACTTTCATGCATGCTTTTAAAAGAGTCGAAACGGTACAAAAGTGTCTAAAACGTATTAGTCATTTTTAGCGTATTAATTTGGATTTGCATAATCATGAAAATGAATGTCAATTTTTAGTCATCATGAGCGTAACACGAGCACAATATAGGAACGTCTTATTAAGCCAAGCCACAAAAACAGCCCAACTAGCTACAAAACGGCCCAAACTTACAAAAACGACCCAAAAACGCACACTAACACAACACTCAAAACGGGCCAAAGTGCGTCCCGTGTCACATTTTCACAAAACAAAACTCCACGATACCATAAAATAATATAACCTAATATTATTTTATTTCGAGCCAAAACCGAAAAACACGACAAAAACCGAAACACGAAAACCGAAATTCGGACCAAACCCAAACGACTTAACCCCTAAGTTAATTACATCACAAACATAATCATTACCCCCCCCTAACACGTCACTTAACAAAGGCGGCTTAAAACAGCCCACCAAAACAAAAATAAAATCGCCAGTTGACAGGCGATTAAAAATAAAATCGCCTGTCAACAGACGATTTTCTTTTTGTTTTGTACCAGCCGCCTTTTTGATTTTTCTTTAAAAAATATCCAACTCAAACAAACTTAAACGCCTGTATACAGGCGATTTAATTTTGTTATCCCACAAAAACCACCAAAACTCTATAAATACCAACCCACTTCATTCATTTCAAAACCCCGGTTTTTTAACACTTATACACTATTCACAAAATCCACTCAAAAATACCGTCTTTACATTTTCGAAAGGTAAACATTTTACCTACGGGCTGGACGTTTGAGACTCGGATAATGGGGTTACATTAACCCCAAACCCGATATTGGCACTAGCGAAGCCGTATTCGTAATACGGTTGTAGCAATTCGGATTCATAATCCGTCTAAACCCCGCCAATATCGCATAAATAAACGACCCATTATCACTAAAGCAAACCGACGTCACTTTTATAATTATGCAAGTCCTCATTCATGCATTAAATAACGACTAGAATCACGGATCCAACACTAAATTGTACCGTTTCATAGAGTCTTTTAGCATGTCAAAACTGAGGGTTTTTCACAAATTCTAAATACGAGGTTGGAAAATAACGTCTATAGTGATAATTTATTCAATAAATTATTATTTAACGTACATTTCCTATAGCAATATGTCATTATTTTGACAATTTACATTATTTATGCATTTTAATCGAGTCATACTTATTCGCACTTGTACGTAGCGTGACTTTTTAGCCCAAATATCGAAATTAAGCAAATGTTTTCAAATTAGTAGAGACTACTCTTATGTAGGCTTTTTGATTACTGTTTTCAAAACTCATTTTGTCAAAACTTTCGAAAAGTAACCTCACTCCGAACCCCTTCTCTGGTTTCAAACCTCAGATTGATAGGTATCGACGCATCTTGAAATCTGAGACACTCGTGTCTTGTATTTCAAGACGCGTTGAATAGGTTCCAAATTCCTTTAATATTTGGTGGCGACTCCGAAAATACATTTCAAAAAAGGACTTTTATACCTTTCTTTTTTGATCGCAAATTCATGCAATGATCTCCCCATTTTCACCCCATTTTTACAAAACTTCGCACTTTTTCCTGCGAGGCGCATTCCGCCCCGGCGCCCCCGCACGGGGCGAGGGCGGGCGCGCGCAGGGCGTCGATAGGTTTTCCCAAGGAAAGATTCCCGGTACCTTCAACGACATGTATGTCTGTTTGCGATCTAATATCGTTTTGTAACCCTGCTGAAATGTTGTGACACTATTGCTATGATATTATCTGTGGTTGCTTTCATAACTGAATATCATGCTTATATGATTTATCGCTTTAAACCGCATGCTTATTATGACTTATATGTATTTATATGCTATATGTAATAAGCATGTTTATCTTTTTATCATAATGTTATAATTATAAAGCGATAGTAATAAACCAAAGTAATTGAAATCGAGGGTAAGTATGAGCATAGCTAGTCACTGTCCGCTAAGCGGGCACCCCCCCTCAGTTATTGTGCAGGATGATCGTGGACCGGGAGCTGGATTTTGGACGGGGCCACTCAACGTTGTTATGCTTTACTTTTAGTCTGTTTTCGAGATAGATGTAAAATATGTATAACGCTACTCTTCTAAATTCCGTACTTAGAGTCGTTTAATTCGACTCTCGAACGATGATGTAATATTTTGGGTTATTTGTATAATTAATTACACTGGTTTAAGACTTAATTAATTTCCGCCTTAGTAATTAAAGTCGACTAAAAACCAGGTTGTTACACTAAAAGTTTGCTAAAACGTGATCAAGGAATCAACAAACACAATCAAGCAGAGACAATCAAAACAAACGCCAAAAACCTAACTCAAATGATCATAAACATCAACCAAAACCAACACCCATGATTCACCCTTCTCCCTAGATGAATAAACTACTCACACATGACGAAAATGATAATCAAAGCAATTGAAATAGATGATAACATGATCAACAACAATAAGAAATGAAAATACAATGAAAAGAGGGAAGAAATGAAAATACCAAATCAGAAAATTCACAAGGAGATTGAATGAACAAGAGCAACAAAACCAAATAGATGATTACTAGCAACCAATTCGAGTCGGGAATTGAAAGTACAACTTATTCAAAGATTCATAACCTAAGTTTTTATGAGAGAATAGTTTAAAGTGTCCTAGAAATGCTATAAAAAGTTTAGACGAAAATATGAAGTATAACCCCTTTAAAATAGACGAGACATTTAAGCACAGTAGGAGTCGGAGTCGTCCCTAGGCTCTGGGACAGGTGGTCCCGTCCGGGACAGAGGTATCCCGACCGGGATGGTCAGAGGGACAACCGTCCCGTAGTGTTCAGCAACTTCCCTTGATTTGGCACTTCTTGTACTTAGCTTTATTTGCAATATTTGTCGCCCCAAGGCTAAGGGACGAGGCCTAGGAGTAAGGATGAGTCTTAGGATGATTATGAAGGCCTCAAATCCCGTCCCAAGGTCCCGGGACACCTTCATTCAATGAAACGAGGCTCGTACGCAAGCGAAACGCAACGAAACCAACTCGAATCACCTCAAAACTTCACGAAACATCATGAAACTTTCCGAAACTTCTCGACCAGCATCCTAAGCTCCGAATTAGCGCGTGTACCTACAAAATAGACACAAAAACGCAGCAGGGCCAAAACTGAGAGAAATAGGAAGCGAAAAGCAAGTAAAAGCACGGGAAACGCAAAGAAAAGGTCGTGAACAAGGGGCTATAAGTACATAAATATATGACACATCACCTATAAACATCTCATGTAATCACCAAACGACAATTACTCAAACCATAACATTCCAATTACATGATTCAAAAATATGGGCAGCAGTTATACTTCGATGAATTCGCGCATTTTGCACTCACATAGACCATTTCTATACTCATTATATTGATCTCAACGCGCACCACTTCATACTACTACTCAACACTTACGAATCCAGGCTTACAAAGCCACATAACACAATAACGAAACCAAACGGTGGCCTAACAACCTCGAACATCAGCTACCTTCACACATACAAGACCACAACACAATTACCTCACAAACACACACTCAACGCAAGTATTTATTTTATTTAAATCATCCCTACGTTCATGTATTTCTTCGATTTAACTCTAATATCTTAGAATTGGCAATCAAATCGAGAACCTAACCATGGTACGTCAGTTGACCTCGCACAAAACCACGCCTAATGAGTATCAGCCTTAAGGTTGGGCCTTATCCACAATTTCACAGCAAACCAACACACGCAACAGACAACCAACGCAGGCAAGGGTTCTTAGACACCGCCTTCAGTACATTCACACGACTCATCACAAATCACACTCACTGTAACACCCCGACTTTTCCCCTTTTATTTAAATAATTCATTTCGTTAAATTCGTATTTCATTTCTCTTAATTTTGTTATTTTTGGCTCGTGGAATAAGCGAGACTGTAGTCAGAACTTAAAAACGGAGTAATTAGCTTAAAAACGGTGTAATTTCCTCATACGGACTCCGATTCAGGCGATTCAAAAGGCTAAACTGCGTATTTTTTCGACGCCGTCGCAACTGCCAAACTTTAAACAGACAAAAACCGCGGACGACCCGCGAGCGACCCGCGGGCAACACTGCTTTATGCGGGCTGTTTAGTTTTCGATCCGTAACTTGTCCTAACATATTATACGTATTATAACTTCTCCTAAGCCCTAATTACCTCATTATTTTCATCATTCAACATTCTAAACATCAAAGCCCTCTCTTCTCTCTCCTTGTTCCTCATCAATTCTCACACACAACTTGATTCATGGAAACTCATCAAGATTCATCCTTTTCAACCCTAATTCAATTCCTATCATTCTTCCTTCGGTAATCTTTCGTTCTTTCTTTGTTCTTAGTATAATTTTGATAGTTTAGTGATCATTCCTTATTGTTAGGGTTTAATTTCTTATATTTTGTGTATGAATTATGTGTGTGGTCAAAGGAGGAGGTGAATTCATGGAGGAAGCCACCATCCACATCGAGGAGGAAGGCTATGCTTGATTTTTTGTGCTTCAATAAGGTAACTGGGTGTAGCCCTAGCTATATTTTGACATGTGTGAGACCATGGTATTGATTATGGATGCTTTGATTGTTTGTATGGTTGCAAAAATATATTCTTTGGGTTGTATGTGATGTAAAGCTATGAACTTGGGATGTTTTGGAGTCGGTCTCACACTATTGAGTCTAATCTTATGATTTGGGATGTTTGAATGACTTGAGATTGATTGTATTGTCATCGAATCGATTAAAGATGATAACTTTGGGTATTATGATGGTTTATTTTGGATTATTATTGGGTTCTTACGATTATTACTCCGTATTAAGTTGTTTACTATATTGTTTGGTCATTGTAATGTTCAGGATGGTTATGGATGGTTAGTAAATGGTTAACTATGTTGCTATTGAGTTAAGATGGATGTTGTGATGATTTGAGTTTAAAGTTTATTGAATTGATATTGATTTTGAGTTGGCTCGGGGTTGAATTGAATTGTTTGTATGCTTGAGTTGAGTGTGCGTACGGGTACTGTTCTGGCACGTACGTGAGGAGTTACGACGTCTTTTGTAGGACGGTGCCGCCTGTCGTGGGTTCTCAACCGTTTTTGTCGCGGCTCTGAGACTATGGTTATTGAAAGCTCTTTTGTAGGGGCGCCACTCTTTTGTAGGGGTGGTTATTTGAATGTCGACACCGTTTTTGTCGCGGTGACACCGTTTTTGTCGCGGTGGGTTTGGCCAAATTTAGACAGTTGAGGAACTTTTGTCGTTCCGCCATAGGGTTGGGACTTTTGTCGTTCCGGGGTGTTTTGTAGCGCCCAGTACTCCGTGCTTACTCTTGCGATTGATTGTTGATTGTTGTTATTGTTTGTCACTTTGTTGATGACATTCAGGTTGTTGATTATTGACTGTCACTTTGTTGATGACAGGTTGAACTTGGATTACTTAAGTTGAGCTTGATTAACTATATTGAACTAATTGTATTTGGGGTTGTATGGTTTGTACGATGGTTGATTTGTTTATACTTTGATTATAGGTCGCAAGTTGAGTTAGTTGATTATTGGGTTAGCTTGAGGATGACCTATGTTGGTTGTGCATTTGGGTTGTATTGTTGTTTGTGTTGATTATGTTGAAATATGACTGGGGAGCACCTAGTTACTCCCCACTGATTGTGGCTGTTACTTTCTTTTGTGGCAGGTTAGCGCGGGTTCGGGTTTTGAAGTGTGAGAAGCCGTGAGGATTGACCCCGTAGCTAGCTTATGTTGAGGAACTTGGATTAGACTTGTTGATTTAGACATTCGCATTTTTCATACCTATATTTCATTTGGATTGTAAGGGGTATTTACTCCCCGTTTGCTAGGCCTTAAGGCCTACTCTTTTGTCATTTGTTTGTCTAGTGAGTGACGACTCGGATTACACGGTGTTTCCGCCACCGTGGTTTTCATTTTTATTTACATTTTCTCTTTAAAATCCTTTTATTTATTTATTTTATTTTGTTGGAAAATCCGGGTTGTTACACTCACTGTCTCAACTTCTGTCATAATCCTTTATTCTGCACCGGTAACCCAACACAACAACAATAGCAACCACATAGCAACATAATAGACGCATAGCAACACAACGCAATAGATTCGAACAGCAGCAGCAACCAACAGCCAACAGCCAACAGCCAATAGTGGTAAATTAGTGAATAACAACAACAGAACACAAGAAACACTCATCGTGGAACACAGCCACGATCACAAACACACGCACATGCCATTGCTACTCACTTAAACGACTCGTAAACTAGACTAAGTAAGGGAGAGCCCTTACCTTACTAGAGAAGGATGCAAACTCGAGCTCGAACAACCGAAAATGCCGGAACCGCTCCGATACAACACGAACTCTACAGTTTACGATTAAATTATCAATTACTACTAAAATAATAGTTAATTTAGACTTTGAAACATTAAAATCGACTTTCAATTGAAAAACCCCAAAATCTAGGTCATAACTACGAAAATGAGAACCAGAAGATTGAAGTTGCGTTATACCTTAAATAATTGATAGATTAGGTTAAGCCACAACAAAATCGACGAATAGAGGCTGAAACACGAAGAAAGGAAACAACTTGCAACCGAGAAAGGTAGAGGAGCAGCACACCAACGGCGACGATGAAAGGTGACTACAAGCCGATGACGACGACGATGATGATGAGTGTGATGGTGATGTTAAGAGTGGATGATGATGAATGAATGAAGATGATGAATGATGATAGGAGGAAGAAGACGAATTTTGATGATGAATAAGGAGATGAGGTGAGGAAGAAGAAGACGGTTTGACGTCAAAAAAAATAAGAGTTTTTGATTTTGGGTTTTTTTTTTTTTTTTTTATTTGAGCCCACTTCAATTGGGTTAAACTTATTATATCGAGCCCAAAAGATAAATATAACGAACACTCCTCTAAACTCGATCTTAAAGTATAAATTTTGACTAAAATCCTAATACTCGGCTAATAAAGACACGGAAAAACGGGGTATTACAATGATGATGACTAATATAAAGGTGTAAGAAAATTTGGATTTGTGTAAGTAAAGAAAAATGAAAGAGGATAGAATTTTGACTTTGGTGTCAAAATCTCATGGGTCAAATGTTTAATTTTCGGGCCCGATTTTCGTTTTCGAAATTTTCGATTTGTGCGATCGCAGAATCTATCGAAAAAAAAGATATGATCCTAAAATAGTGTTTTAAAATAAAATCGAAAATAAAAATAAAAATAATTTTAGAAAGGGCACTAAAAACAAAATCGAGTTTTAAATCTTGAATTTTCGAATATAATTTTCCTAAGTCGAAATCTATATTTTTTTTCGTTGAATGTTTTAGGTTTAAAGATTTATATTTAGCCGTCAAAAAGTTAATTGATTTACGTTAGGGGTTACTTCAAATTTCGGTAATTTAGAAAAGGGTTAGCTTAATAGAAATGAAATAGTGATTTGATATTAAAAGTAATGTTTTAATAAGAAAACAAAATGTTTAAATATCAAATTTAAAAATCAATAAAAATTTGAGATATCAAGTTACTTTAAAAATAATGGAAGAGGATAAAATTACTTAGTCATCACTTTTTGGATCGGAAACTTTTGTCATTGACTTGAATTTCAAAGCCGAGAAAGTATAAGGTCCATTTTTATTTTGGAAACGAAAAATGTTCGAAATTGAATTTTATGAAAAAAAGGTTTTACATTTTCTTTTATGAATAGTTAACTTGACTGAACCTTTTTGAAATTTGAAAGACGATAATAGTCTTGTGGTTGATTTTTATAAAATTTTGAAATGTGTTTCTTTTTGAATTCTAAAGATAATATAATTTATTTTATTTTTCAAAAATTTTAAATTTGGACTTAAGAAATTTAGTATTATTTGGTGAAAAAAATTCAGTCGCATTTTTATTAGATGAAAAAAGGATGAATTTAATTTGAGAAATTAAATTCTTTTATAATATTGTGTTAAAATAACACGAAGTATTACAAACCCGCCTCGCCCCTCCCCCCTCCCCCCTCCTCCTCCGACTTTTGGCAACCAAGCCCGCTTTCCACCAAGTGGTCTTATTACTTCGGGTACACACCATATCCGATGACACGCCAAAGTCGCATAAGCAACCGACGCTTCTAAAATAAACCAATGGACAATTGAACGTTTATTTTATTTGCATGCGTCTTGCACCTTCTCTTTCATTTAAACGCTTTTACAATGAATTCGACCTTTAACTGAACCGTTTTCGTTAACAAGTTAAACATGATAAACTGAGGGTTTTAAACAATCTTTTTGCATTTTCATCTGCATTCTTTTACAAACTTATCGCACTTGTACGTAGCGATAACATTAGCTCAAATATCATTTTACATGGATTGTTCTAGGTCAGTAGAGGCTATTTTCTTAATAGGCTTTTCTAAAAGGTTTTCATAAATCTTTACTTGAATTATTAATCTTTAGTTGAGTACCCTCACCCCGAATCCAATCTGGTTTCATACACCTAGATCTAGGGGTGTCGGCGTGAGGGTACTCAACTTAAAGCGCCCTTATGCAAGACGCCGAGTTGGGTCCCTCTCGATCCCGGGTTCCACGTACAGTTTGGCGACTCCGCTGGGGAGATTTTATTTTTAAAACCAAAAACTAGCTTTTTCTTTTTAAAAATAAAGAGGTGAGACTTGAAAGCCTTGAACAATCCATGTTTACATATTTGAACTATGCACATTCGTTTAGAGTCCATTCCTTTTGGAATCTGGGCACCCTTTGCACCCTCGAGAAGTGGTTCCAACACGTAGGCTTGTCCACTCGATAAAGCACGTGCAGGACTAACTTTCCTCTCGCCCCTCCACGGCTTGCGTAAGGAAATAAAGGGGTTAAGTATCTGCCAAAGCGTACTCGAGGTAGTTAGAGGTGTAACACCCGGTGTTCTCCGAGGTTATTCGGGTCGGGTTCCCCGTTGAAGTGGTCCATGTGATGAGCTCAAGTGACCTAGTGCTTAAAAGGATTGTAAGTGCTACTCATATCAACAAGATGCATCTTCTTTTCTGGTGGCTCATCTTAAGAACTCTTCAGTGAAGCGTGCTTGCTGGAGAGTAGTCTTAGGATGGGTGACCTCCTTGAAAGTTCTCAGGATGCGCACGAGTGAGGACAAAGTGCGCTGGAAAGGACTCGTGTTGGTTTGTGGGCGATGTACGCAGCCTGGCGAGCTACCGTGAGCGACCTTCCGGCCTTCAGTTGGGGTCGGGGTGTTACAAATGGTATCAGAGCAACCCGGCGACCGTGTGGTCGAATCCTGTGTCTTGTTGGCCAGGTACGCACCTAGCTGGGGAGGATTCTGGAATGCTATATTGTAAGTAGCGACCAGGCGCAACGAGGACGTTGCGTTCTTCAAGAGGGGGTGTGTAACACCCGGTGTTGTCCGAGGTTATTCGGGCCGGGTTCCCCGTTGAAGTGGTCCATGTGATGAGCTCAAGTGACCTAGTACTTAAAAGGATTGTAAGTGCTACTCATATCAACAAGATGCATCTTCTTTTCTGGTGGCTCATCTTAAGAACTCTTCAGTTAAGCGTGCTTGCTGGAGAGTAGTCTTAGGATGGGTGACGTCCTGGGAAGTTCTCAGGATGCGCACGAGTGAGGACAAAGTGCGCTGGAAAGGACTCGTGTTGGTTTGTGGGCGATGTACGCAGCCTGGCGAGCTACCGTGAGTGACCTTCCGGCCTTCAGTTGGGGTCGGGGTGTTACAGGAGGTGTATCCGACTTGACCCATTCACCCTTTGAGTCATACGTACAAGTACGAGGCTATGCACACTATGGTCTTTTTCAAATGAGCATTTGCATTCATATCTTCGAAAACTCGCCAAACTTTTCAGGATATAAACGAACCTAACAACTAACAAGCTAACGCTTTAAACAAAACTATCGCAGACTTTTGAAAAAAACGTTTTTCAAAACCTCCTTTTACAAACAAGCAAAAAGCGAGCAAGGGGTAAAACCCGAACTCGTGTGTTTCACTCCCAAGGTCACACGGCCTAGTTCACATTTTAACATCCTCGACTCGACCTGTTAACCACTCTCGAGTCGAATCCTTCTCTTTTACACATCCGAACTCGATCTCACCTCGGCAAATTACCGACAGCAGTTCGACGGGTGCAAAGCAAGAACTTTTCAACATCGAGGCAAGATGCGCGCACGCATTCTCATCTCAAAAGCTTTCCTTTAGCTAAAACCTTTTCGAAAACCTCCTTTTTCAAGCTTAAAAGAGTTTTCTTAAGTGAAATGAGCTAAAATGAACGCCTAAAATGAACGTTGAGTCTAGTAGGACTAACTGCATACACGTCACACAACCTAATCCATTTTCAACATCCTTGACTCGACTAGCTAACCGCTCTCGAGTCGAATCCTTTCCATGCATTTAGGCTCGAGCCGTCAACGAAGAACCGTTAACATGGGCTCGACAGATGCAAAACAAAACATTTCAACATTGAGACGAGATGCGCACACGCATTCTCACCTCAAAAGCTTCTTAGGCACAATATTGTTCCTAAATCAATACACTCTCGATTTTTGAAATAAGCTCTTTTCAAAAATCTTTTAACTTTTACAAAGCAAGCAAAACACTCTCATTTTTGAAATAAACTCGTTTCAAAAATCTTCTCGTTCATACGAAGCAAACAACACACTATCATTTTTGAAATAAGTTCTTTTCAAAAAAAGCTTCACACTTTTACAAAACAAACAACAACATTATCATATTTGAAACAAACTCTTTCCAAAAATACCCGTGTTTTCTACAAAACAAGCAAAATTCTTTCATTTTGAGATAATCGCGTTTCAAAATACTTTCAACTTCGAAATAAACACTTTTCGAAGTTTTGGGTCGAACCAAATAGTCCTTCTCTATTTCGATTCAACCCACTAAGCACTCTTTACAAATCACTCGGGAATAATCATTACATTCCCAAATCTTTTCAAAGTACAAGTGGAATACATGGCCCTTGGCCATCGTAACCCACTCATCTCAAACCATGTTCATAAAGCAAAACCCAAGAATCTCGTCGCATTTTAGGAAACTTTTCATTCTAAGCGGCCTGCGGCCCTTCACATTTTGAAATAACGTTTTTCAAAATTTCCGTGTCAAGTCAACTAGTCTATACCTAGTTTGATTTGACCCAATCGCAAATCTCTTCAACCGTCCGGAAATAATCACTACATTCCCGAGACCTTTCAAAAACGTCAATGGACTACATGAATCGCGGTCATCGTATGCCAATTTCTAGCTAGCAAAACGCTCTCACAAGCCCAAACCTCTTTATTGGTTCGAATGGCCCATAACCATCTCGACCCGATTCCTTTTAAGCAAAAAACCATATGGACGTGCAGACCTGTCCTCACGCACCTTAACATGTTTGACCTAACTAGCTTATCGCTATCACGGGTTCACCCCAAACAATCCTATCGCAATCTACAACCGGCCTACAACCACATACCGTTAACTTGGGCCCATCGGATTCGATTCACACTTTTTTAAACATCGAGTCAGAAACGTGTCAACGCGTCTCTAGCTCAAACCCTTTCCAAACGTTTTGTCAAAGCACGACAAACTATTTTCACAAAACCCTCATCACATTTTTTAAACATCCTTTTTCAAAAATCCTTCCTTCGAACCAAATGGCCCATAGTCATGACGATTTGATCTTAGACAAACAGTCTCTTCAAAACACCCAAGAATAATCACTTTATTCTCGTGACATTCCAAAACATAAATGAACTACATGACTCGCGGTCGTTGTAACCCATTTATTACCAAGCATTTTCAAATCCGAGAGTGGTAACCCATTCTCGCGGACCTCTTCTCAAAAACAAATCTAGCGGCTCACGGTCGCTTAACATCTCTTTCAAGATAAACATTTTCGAAATCCACCGTTCAAATGGCCTACCGCCATTTTTAATCGAAACATCTGTCTGGGAATAAACTAGCATCATCCCACGAATTCTTCACACTTAGACCAAGTGACTCAATAGTCGCTTCGATCTAACCCTCTTTCAAGCCAAATGTATGAAAACGAGCATAAGCGCCTTCCTCACATTTTCAAACATCATCGATTTGATAGCCTATTGCTACTCCGAATCGCTCACGTTTTCATCGTAATCCAACGACAAGCCTATAACGACACACCGTCAACACGGGCTTATAGGATTCGATAACAAAACACCTTTTACATCGAGCCAAAATGTGACAACTGTGGATACCCATATCCGTACCCTCCCAAACAAAACCCTGTGATGTAACACGGACTTTTATTACGCATGTTTAACGTTGACTTTTACGGTTCTAACTAATGTCGAATTCATTTTGAGTCGTTTTAAATGTTAAAATGTTTAGGTCGCTTCACATCACACTTAAATAAACGTTCATTTTGTCCATTTGGAGTCTAGCTAGGTCCTTGTCCTGCTTCATTTGGCATGAGCTTCGCATTTGCACTACAATTGGCCCTTTTACATTAACAAGGTCTAATTCAGCATTCCTAAATTCCTAAATTTAGGCTCGGTGGCTAAATCTTCCCTTTAGTCCCCTCTTACACAAAATACGGCTTCACGTCTTACCTTATTTCACAAAATCTATGCAAATACACCCTTTTCACATTTTCGGGTCTCGGGCCCAAAACCGAGCCCAAACCCACCTTTGGCCCGCACTCCAAAGCCCTCAACAACTCTCTAGAAGATCATACTAGGCCTTCTTGGGGAACAAGCAAGGAGATTACACCGAATATTCCCAAGATTTAGCAATTCGGATTAAGGAAATACGAAATCTCGAAGTTAAAACCACACCAGCAAACCGCATAAGCTTATGCGGCTCATGGTACAAACCGCATAAGCCTATGCGGTTTGCCCACCAAACCGCATAAGGCTATGCGGTTTCCCAGGCTGGCTTTTTCCCTGCTTTCCTATTTTCTCTCGGCTATTCTCCTATATATACAACCCCTCGCACGACCTATTCTCATAAGTTTTCCACACAAGAAAACCCTCTCTTCTCACAACCTCTCTTCCTAGTTTTAGCACCCACACTTGGGTCCCACAAAATATACCGTCTAGCACGGTATGCACCTAAATACATCCACAAAAGCCTCAAGCACTCAAATCCTTGAGTTCAACACACCATCCCGTGTTGAATTCACCCTCCTTTTTAGTTCAAGAAGCGAAGCTCTGCCCAGATCTGAAGCGTCAGGACAAGGTAGGTACCGATCCACTTGGATCAAAGCTTTTTCTTATTTTTCTATGGACTAACAAAGGGGACTACACTCTAGCGCCCCCCCCCGGCTTTGGCACCCGAGCGCGCTTGCCTTCCAAGTGTTCTTATTACTTCGGGTACACTCCATATCCGATGACACGCCAAAGTCGCATAAGCAACCGACCTTATAAAATAAACCAATGGACAATTGAATTTTATTTTATTTGCATGCATCTTGCACCCTTTCTGTCTTGCATTAAAATCAACTTAAACAATGAATTCGACCTTTAACTGAACCGTTTTCGTTAACAAGTTAAACATGCTAAACTGAGGGTTTTAATCAATCTTTTTGCATCTGCATCTACACTCTTTTACAAACTTATCGTACTTGTACGTAGCGATAACATTAGCTCAAATATCATCTTACAAGGATTGTTCTAGGTCAGTAGAGGCTATTTTTACATAGGCTTTTCTAAATGGTTTTCATAAATCATTATTTGAATTAACTCTTTTTCTAAAGTACCCTACTTTAGAATCCAATCTGGTTTCACAAGCCTTAGATCTAGGGGTGTCGGCGTGCTCCGAAATCTAGGACATGTTTTTAACTTAGAACATGGTAGCAGGTTCCTATTTTCCGCGATAAATAGGTGGCGACTCCATAACAGTTCTTAAAGGTTTTACCAACTTAATCTTTTTTAACTTTAAAATCCGCCCTTAAGCAAGACGCCGAGTTGGGTCCGATCCCGGGTTCCACAGTTTGGCGACTCCGCTGGGGAGATCTTATTTTTAAAAATTAAAAACTAGCTTTTTCTTTTTAAAAATAAAGAGGTGAAACTTGAAAGCCTTGAACAATCCAAGTATACATATTTGAGCTATGCACATTCGTTTAGAGTCCATTCCTTTTGGAATCTAGGCACCCTTTGCACCCTCGGGAGGTGGTTCCCACATGCAGGCTTGTCCACTCGATAAAGCACATGCCGGACTAGCTTTCCTCTCGCCCCTCCACGGCTTGCCGTAAACAGCTATCTCGACCGCCCGGTTGCTCCTTGAAAACCTATCGCCCCGGCGTAAGGAAATGAAGGGGTTAAGTATCTTCCAAAGCGTACTCGAGGTAGTTGGAGGTGTACCCGACTGACTCATTTTTCACCCTTTTTGAGTCATACGTACAAGTTCGAGGCTATGCACTCCATGGTCTTTTTCAAAACGAGCATATGCATTCATATCTTCGAAAACTCGCTTAAACTTTTCAAAGATAAACGAACCTAACACCTAACAACTAACACTTTTCAAACAAAACTATCGCGAATTTTTGAAACAAGCTTTCTCAAAATTCTCCTTTTTCACTAACAAGCAAAAACCCGAGCAAGGACTAAAACCTGAGCTCGTGGATTTCAATCCTCTAGGTCACACGGCCTAGACTCCACTTTTAACATCTTCGACTCGACTTGTTAACCACTCCCTAGTCGAATCCATTCTCTTTTACACATCCGAATCGAGCTCACCTCGGCAAATCGCCGACACTAGTTCGACGGGTGCAAACAAAACTTTTAACATCGAGACGAGATGTGCGCACACATCCTCGTCTCAAAAGCTTTCCTTTAGCTAAAACTTTTTCGAAAACCTCCTTTTTCAAGCTTAAAAAGAGTTATTCTTAACAAAGAAATGAGCAAGAATGAACACTTAAAATGAACGTTGGTCTAGTCACGTCACTAACGTGCAAATTTAACCCACACAACCTAATCCATTCTCAACACGCTCGACTCGCCTAGCTAATCGCTCTCGAGTCGAATCCTTCTCGCCCATCTAGGCTCGAGCCCTTAACGATGAACCGTTAGGTGGGCTCGACAAAGCTAACACCTTTTAACATCGAGACGAGATGTGCACACGCATCCTCGTCTCAAAAGCTTCCTATTAGCCAAACCTTGTCTAAAATCTCCTTTTTCAAGCTTAAAAGGTCTTCCTGAACAAAAATGAGCTAAAAATGAACGCTTAAAATGAACGTTGAATCTAATAGGACTAACTAGATACACGTCACACAAACCAATCCATTCTCAACATCCTCGACTAGACTAGCTAACCGTTCACGAGTCGAATCCTTTCCATGCATCTAGGCTCGAGCCCTTAACGATGAACCGTTAACATGGGCTCGACGAATGCAAATCAAACACATTTCAACGTCGAGACAAGATCCGCACACGCGTTCTTGCCTCAAAGACTTCTTAGGCACAACATTGCTCCTAAAGCAATACACTCTCATTTTTGAAACAAGCTCTCTTCAAAAATCTCCTCACTTTTACAAAACAAGCACCACACTCTCATTTTTGAAATAAATTCTTTTCAAAATCTGCTTATTTTTACAAACCAAGCAAAACACACCCGCTTTTGAAATGAGCTCTTTTCAAAAATCTCCTCACTTCTGCAAAATAAATAACGACATTCTCTCTTTAGGCCAAACGGCCCAAAGTCGACTCGTTTCAGCAAAAATCGTCTTTTTCAAGCAAACAAAACCCGAGAATGGCCAAGCCCAATCTCGCGGACTTTTCATCAGACCAAATGATTCATAACCATCTTGGCCCAAATCCTCTTACAAACTACTTTCACAAAATCCTCATCACGTTTTTGAAATAACCTTTTTCAAAAATCCTTCCTTCGAACCGAATGACCCATAGTCTGGACGGTTTGATCTAGAAAAAACAGTCTCCTCAAAACACCCGAGAATAATCACTTTATTCTCGTGACTTTCCAAAACATAAATGAACTACATGACCCGCACTCATTGTAACCCATTTATTACCAAACATTTTCAAACCCGAGAATGGACCTTTTCTTGAAAACAAATCCAGCAAAATAAACATTTTCGAAATCCATGATTCAAAATGGCCTACCGCCATTTTAATCCAAACATCTCTTTTCACAAGACAACAAAACCTAGGAATGAACTAGCATCATCCCGCGAGTCCTTCACGGTTAGACCAAGTGGCTCATAGTCGCTTTAATCTAACCCTCTTTCAAACCGAATGTATGAAAACGAGTACAACCGTCTTCATCACATTTTCAAACACCCTTGATTCGGATAGCCTATCGCCACTCCGAATCGATTCACACTTTCACCGACAAGCCACTAACATGAGCTTATCGGATTTGATTTCAAAACGCCTTTTACATCGAGCCAAAATGTGACAACACATTTTGCTCAACAAAACATCCTGCTTTTCGCCGAAAACAAAACTTTTGCAAAACCAAAGACAAATCTAAGTATGCATGAGCCAAGTCCCGACGTGAGCATCAACCCCATCCGAGACATGTGCGTCTCGAGCACCCAACGAAGAATCCATCAAGGCGCCACCGACGATCTCACGGATCTCCACAAGAAATTCGAGTCTTTTCAATACGGGTCGAGTTTTTAAACATTGAGTCAATCTCTGACAGTCTAGGGCAATCGAGTCTCCGACGTATGACATTTTTAACAAATCGATAAAGGAATAAGTTTGCCTACAACCCAGCTTCCTTTTTACACACTTTTCCCATAAAAAACACAATTCTACACCAACATACATTGCATCCCAGGAACAACTATCCTAGGGAGATCTAGGCCGGGTACGAAGGTCCAAGTCAACAACTAAATCAAGGACACGAAGACAAGAAAGCTTCCGACGACTTCACTAGTCTGCTTGTGGTCTACTACTCCGCTGCTTTTGGAGGAAGATCCATTAATTTGGAGCTCCACAGTGGTCATGAATTTGATCGCGACCAAAAGTACGAGTATTCCTAGATCGTCCTCCGCGTACTCGATCGCGTGCCTAATAAGCAAACGAACTTGTCAGAGGAGCCGGCGTGATAGACACACGATCACGAGTGACCACCGAGCCGCAAAGTTTAGCAAGGTCCGAGCTCAAGCCCAAGCTACATAGGGCGTAAGATATTCTCAAACCAAACGGGAATACAAGGTACAAAGGTCAAAAAACCAAAGTCACCAAAAAGCAAAAGTCTCAAAAGCTCCGGAACAAGGGGCAAAACAATCAAGCAAAAGCTCAAGAAGTCAAAAGCTTAAGAAGTCAAAAGCTTAAGAAGTCAAAAAGCTTAAGAAGTCAACAAGCTTAGAAATCAATAAGCGAGGGGCCGAAACCCCAAAGGCAAGAAGTACCAAAGCCCAGAAACGAGTGGCCAGGTCCTTGAAATTCCAAATTGAAGACACAACAGAAGTAGCAAGCAATCAGCCTAGATCAACCAAGGAGAACTCACCCTTAGGATGCAATGTATCAAGGTCAAACACATAAACACCCTTTGGACCGGCGGGTCCCTAAACACACACCTTTCCACAAAAACAAACCCACCTCCCAGACCGGTGGATCCTTAAACACGCACCTTTCCACATAAACACCTCATGCACGCCCTTAAACACCCCTTTCGGAACTACGCTAGGTTTGATTCCGTAACCACGGATACGTAGGCCGCTCTCCCGAGCTCAACCAACCTTTTACAAAAATCCACAAAATATTCCTCGTCCAAAGCTTCTCATGCTAAGGATGTGTCCACAAAAATTCACAAAGCTCAAAGGCAAACTATTTCTTTATCAAGGCGACTAAAACGAATTCGTCAAGGCAAAGTTTTCATAGACTTAGGAGTAGTACTCTGCTTTTTGGTCTAACACTGTTTTGCAGGAACAACAGCATCCCACCGCAGACAAGCAAGCACCACTGGGGGCTCCACCAACGCACGTGTTCCCGAATATGGCAACCATGCAACCGTCGAGTCTCAAATCACGCATACGATTCGTCTCTATTTTGTAAACTTTTCGGCATTTTAAGCATCGAGTCACACGTCGAGTCAATCCTCTTCCAATCAAACAATTTAGCGACATTTAAACCGCTCCTTTCAAAAACTCTCCAGTCTTCAAAACGCTCCCACGGAACGACACGCTTTTTCAAACTTACACGAGGCAATGCACCCTCAAATTAGCTAATCACCTTTCAAAATTAACCCAATACTCGAGTTAATACGAAAGCACTTTGCAATTCACTTTTTGCAAACACACCCTTTCGCAAACAAAATGTACCTTTCGAAAATGCATCTCAAATCCTTGAAATGCATCTCGAATCTTCGAAGTCTAAACTTTTCCAAAAATTTAACTCGGCACTCGAGTTAATACATTTTGAGAAACAGCATTCTTCGAATTTAACTCACTCGAGTTAACACATTTTAAGCAAAAGCTCTATCGAACTACGCCGGTTTGATTCCACGTTCGTGGATACGTAGGCAGCTTACGCAAAGCACAACCGAACCTAGCACTACATCCCACTCCGTGTTGTCATGAGATTACCCCGAATTCTCATCCTCGACAACTGGGGGCTTTTCAACCTTTGAACTCAAATGACCCTCCACGGTCTTCACAACTCTAGCTTAAGCTCACAACGTCAAAACACTCTTACAACCGACATTTCAAGCGTTCATTTTAAAGCTCATTTCGACAACTAAAATGAATCTTTTACAAAAATGATTTTTCAACAAAAGCATTTTAATCCAAACATCCCAATCGGGAATCATTTCACTTTCAAATCCAAGCCTACTAACTACGCAGGTTCACGGAAGCACAGAAGCACAAAGCGAAAGACGACAAGAAGCAACTACAAATTCAAGCCAAGCTACAACAAACAGTCATGTAATGAAGGGTTCACACAATCCTTATTACACAAGATCAACAAAACACCTAAGGATGAAGACGACGGTACTCATCAAAGTCACTCTGAACCCGAGCCATCTCGGCATGACTCTGACACAGCTAGACCACCTGCCCCACCCACGCTACGCTTTTCTCCGTTAAAGCCAAACTACGGGGAAATTTCAAAACTAAACACCATACTCTTCACTTTGACTCAGTTTTCATTCAAAACTTAGTCAAACTCGAGGGGGTAACCTAAAAACTCCTCCTACCAATGCACATCCTGCACCCCACTTTGACTCAGTTTTCATTCAAAACTTAGTCAAACTCGAGGGGGTAACTCAAAAACTCCTTCTCCAAGTACATCATCCACAACACTTTGACTTAGTTTTCATACCAAACCTAGTCAAACTCGAGGTACTCCAAAAACACCCTTATCCTAACACCTATGACCTTCTTCACATAGTTTGACTATCGTTATACATCATAACTCACCAAACCGGGGCTCACATACACCCATCCTCAATATCCTCAATATCATGAAAAATCACGAAAAATGGGATAATTTTTCGCATTTTTCGTGATACACCCACCTGGGGCTCACGACACCGACACCATGATCAAGACAACCTGGGTGGCGGCTTCCTATCAAGGATCAAGTCTTTACAACATCAAACCTTTACAACGAAAAATACGATAATTTTTCGCACTTTTGAAGACACCCTTGCCATAAACACCCATATCAAGAAACGAGCATGCACGCTACAAGCATAACACTTTCATGTGTGCATCAAACAACAAGCACCCGAACGTAGGTCCTATGCACCAAACACCCTAACACATCCAAGAAACGTCCCGTACGTCCAAACATTAAGCGCCTCATACAATCCCAAGCACCTACACCCCAAGTCCGAGAGATGAGTATCACGTGAATCCAAACGAATCACCAGATACCACGTCTCATGGTCGAAGCAAGCAAAATTGAAGATCTCGAAAGGAAAATCGCGAGTTCGAATATTTCCGGATTTGAAACCGCGACATGTGCGAATGAGTTCACGCTTGAAGTCGCCAATTGATAAGGGATTCCCCGGAAGAGTCACTAGTCTACAGGCAATTTCCAAAGCATGTTCTGTTCCACGTTTTCTTCATACACGCAAGCTTTCATGGTTAAGGCGTCACCTACAGTCCGCCACAAGCGCTAGCACATACATTATGCGCTATGCCTTGGTTAAGGCGTCACCTCTGATCGCCATACTCGTGTACTAAGCATTTAAAACACTGCATGCGAGCGTAAACACGAACACTCTTCACGAGTCCTTACACCCTCTTACACGTCCCTGTGGAGTATCGCTTCCTCCCCATGGAGTCCACACACCTATACAGACATTTCCTACGGAGTCCAAGACATACCCTTCGACTTCCCCAGCAAATCACTAACATAAACACCAAGCGTCTGCATCAGCACATTCAGCACATCCAAGCAATCACACGAAGCCGTACACTTGAGCACATACACCTTCCTCGGACCATAATCCCGGCAAATATACACCTGCACCCCTAACAAGACGAAACACCATCACTCTCCCAAACAACCACAACTACACCTACGCTCCTCGGCGAGACCATACATATACACCCTTCCCTAGCAAACTAGTACTTCTCTAGCAAACACTACACTAAGCACCTGCGCTCCTCGGCGAGACCCAGTTCAACATCAACAACGGCATCAGCATAAGCGACGGCATCAGCAACAGCGTCAGCAAAGGCATCAGCAACGACAACGGCACTACCTTCTCCTCAACGAAAGGCAATCATATGCAACTACGACTACAAAGACACTCCTCGGCGAGCCCAAGCACAAGCACTCTACAATATACACCTAACTCCAAGCATTTCACTCTACATAGACGCTCCTCGGCGAGTTCAAGCACAAGCATTACACGGGCGCTCTTTCACGAGACCTACACCTACATCTACATAAGCACCCCTACACCTACATCTACATAAGCACCCCTACACCTACATCTACATAAGCACCTCCACACCTATGCCTCACGCATACCCAAACATCTTACAAAGTACACATGCAATACGAAGACATTACAAGCACCAGCCCCAGTCATCCGACGATACCAAGCATATACAACAGTACAACAAGCACGACGAAGACATCCAAAGAGGGCGAGTTCTTATAGCATGCACGGACCGCCAAGTCCTTAAAATGCGCACGCCCCTCCCCGTTTCGCCCGGTTCGAAGTCCTCGTCTCACCCATGGACACATGCTTCGTTCCGCTGACTATATCGAGACTGTAATGGTCCGGATATGGTCGTGGAGTTTGACTAGCGCTCTAGTCCGAGCTCAGTCAAACTGGGGGCTCTGTGGATACCCATATTCGTACCCTCCCAAACAAAACCCTGTGATGTAACACGGACTTTTATTACGCATGTTTAACGTTGACTTTTACGGTTCTAACTAATGTCGAATTCATTTTGAGTCGTTTTAAATGTTAAAATGTTTAGGTCGCTTCACATCACACTTAAATAAACGTTCATTTTGTCCATTTGGAGTCTAGCTAGGTCCTTGTCCTGCTTCATTTGGCATGAGCTTCGCATTTGCACTACAATTGGCCCTTTTACATTAACAAGGTCTAATTCAGCATTCCTAAATTCCTAAATTTAGGCTCGGTGGCTAAATCTTCCCTTTAGTCCCCTCTTACACAAAATACGGCTTCACGTCTTACCTTATTTCACAAAATCTATGCAAATACACCCTTTTCACATTTTCGGGTCTCGGGCCCAAAACCGAGCCCAAACCCACCTTTGGCCCGCACTCCAAAGCCCTCAACAACTCTCTAGAAGATCATACTAGGCCTTCTTGGGAACAAGCAAGGAGATTACACCAATATTCCCATGATTTAGCAGTTCGGATTAAGGAAATACGAAATCTCGAAGTTAAAACCACACCAGCAAACCGCATAAGCTTATGCGGCTCATGGTACAAACCGCATAAGCCTATGCGGTTTGCCCACCAAACCGCATAAGGCTATGCGGTTTCCCAGGCTGGCTTTTTCCCCTGCTTTCCTATTTTCTCTCGGCTATTCTCCCTATATATACAACCCTCGCACGACCTATTCTCATAAGTTTTCCACACAAGAAAACCCTCTCTTCACAACCTCTCTTCCTAGTTTTAGCACCCACACTTGGGTCCCACAAAATATACCGTCTAGCACGGTATGCACCTAAATACATCCACAAAAGCCTCAAGCACTCAAATCCTTGAGTTCAACACACCATCCCGTGTTGAATTCACCCTCCTTTTTAGTTCAAGAAGCGAAGCTCTGCCCAGATCTAAAGCGTCAGGACAAGGTAGGTACCGATCCACTTGGATCAAAGCTTTTTCTTATTTTTCTATGGACTAACAAAGGGGACTACACTCTAGCGCCCCCCCCCGGCTTTGGCACCCGAGCGCGCTTGCCTTCCAAGTGTTCTTATTACTTCGGGTACACTCCATATCCGATGACACGCCAAAGTCGCATAAGCAACCGACCTTATAAAATAAACCAATGGACAATTGAATTTTATTTTATTTGCATGCATCTTGCACCCTTTCTGTCTTGCATTAAAATCAACTTAAACAATGAATTCGACCTTTAACTGAACCGTTTTCGTTAACAAGTTAAACATGCTAAACTGAGGGTTTTAATCAATCTTTTTGCATCTGCATCTACACTCTTTTACAAACTTATCGCACTTGTACGTAGCGATAACATTAGCTCAAATATCATCTTACAAGGATTGTTCTAGGTCAGTAGAGGCTATTTTTACATAGGCTTTTCTAAAAGGTTTTCATAAATCATTATTTGAATTAACTCTTTTTCTAAAGTACCTCACCCTAATCCAACTGTTTCACAAGCCTTAGATCTAGGGGTGTCGGCGTGCTCCGAAATCTAGGACATGTTTTTAACTTAGAACATGGTAGCAGGTTCCTATTTTCCGCGATAAATAGGTGGCGACTCCATAACAGTTCTTAAAGGTTTTACCAACTTAATCTTTTTTAACTTTAAAATCCGCCCTTAAGCAAGACGCCGAGTTGGGTCCGATCCTGGGTTCCACAACAACGCATTTCTGCTCAACAAAACATCCTGCTTTCCGCCGAAAACAAAACTTTTGCAAAACCAAAGTCGAATCTACGTATACGTGAACCGAGTCTCGACACAAGCATCGACCACATCCGAGACGTGTGCGTCTTGAGCATCCAGCGAAGCATCCATCAAGGCACCAACGACGGTCTCGCGGACCTCATCAAGCGGCTTGCAATATTTTCAATACGGGTCAAGTTTTCAGCATCGAGTCAATCTTTGTCAGTGTAGGGCAACCGAGTCTTCGATGTACGACATTTTAACAAATCGATAAAGAAATAAGTTTGCTTACATCCTAACTTCCTTTCAAACTCTCAGCTCTTATACGCCGAAATACATTGCATCCTAAGAATAGCTATCCGAAGGAGGTCCAGACTAGATACAAAAGTTCAAGACAACAAAAAAATCAAAGACACAACAACAAGAACACTTCCGATGACTAAACACCTAAGGTCCGGTAGTCAACTCGTGATCTACTACTCCGCTACTTTTGGAGGAGGATCCATTGATTTGGAGCTCCACAGTGATCATGAATTTGACCATGACCAGAAGTACGAGTATTCCTGGATCGCCCTCCGCGTATTCGATCACGTGCCTAATAAGCAAACGAACTTGTCTGAGGAGCCCGGCGTGATAGACACACGATCACAAGCGACCACCGAACCGCAGAGTTTAGCAAGGTCTGAGCTCAAGCCCAAGCCACACAGGGCGTGAGATATTCTCAAATCAAACGGGAATACAAGGAACAACGATCAAAAACCAAAATCACCAAAAACCAAAAAGCAAAAAGTCTCAAAGCTCCGAAACAAGGGACAAAACAACTAAGAAAAAAGCTTAAAAGTCAACAAGCAAGGGGCCGAAGCCACCAAAAGGCAAGAATCATCGAAGCTTGCGAACAAGTGGCCAGGTCTTTGTAAGTCCAAATTGAAGACCCAACAGAAGCAGCAAACAAACAGCCTAGATCAACTAAGGAGAACCTACCCTTAGGATGCAATGTATCGAGGTTAAACACATAACACACTTCATGGGCCGGCATGCCCCTAAACGTGCACCTTTTACAAACACAATTCATGGGCCGGCATGCCCTTAAACGTGCACCTTCACACTCTTTTACAAAAATAAACACACTTCACGGACCGGCGAGTCCTTAAACACGCACCTTTTTATAAAACAAAACAAAACACAAACACCTCACAGGCCGACACGCCCTTAAACGTGCTCTTCGGAACTACGCTAGGTTTGATTCCGTATCCACGGATACGTAGGCCGCTCTTCCAAGCTCAACCAACCCTTTACACAAATCCAAAAAACATTCTCCCGTCCAAAGCTCACCAAGCTAAAGACGCGTCCACATCAAAATCCACAAAATCAAAGGCAAACTGTTTCTTTATCGAGGCGTCTAAAACGAATGCATCGAGGCAAAGTTGTCATAAACTTAGGAGTAGTACTCTGCTTTTTGGTCTAACTCGGTTTTGCAGGAACAACAGCATCCCACCGTAGACAAGCACGTGTTCCCAAATGTGACATCCATGCAACCGTCGAGTCTCAAGTCACGCATACGATTCGTCTCTGTCTTGCAAAATTTTCGGCATTTTAAACATTCCATAAACATCGACTCACACATCGAGTCAATTCTCTTCCAATCAAACAATTTAGCGACATTTAAACTGCTCCTTTCGAAACTTTTCAGTCTTAAAAACGCTCCCACGGGGCGACACGCTTTTTCAAACATGCACGAGGCAACGCTCCCTCAAAAATAACTAATCACCTTTCGAAATTAACTCAACGCTCGAGTTAAAAACACCCTTTCGCACAAGCAAAATGTATTTTTCGAAAACGCATCTCAAATCTTTGAAATGCATCTCGAAACTTCAAAGTCCAAGCTTTTTCAAAATTTAACTCAGCGCTCGAGTTAACACATTTTGAACAAAAGCATTTTTCGAATTTAACTCAACATTCGAGTTAACACATTTTGAGCGAAAGCACTATCGAACTACGCCGGTTTGATTCCACATACGTGGATACGTAGGCAGCTTACGCAAAGCACAACCGAATCAAGCATTGCATCCCACTCAATGTTGGCTCAAAAATGAGATTCCACCGAATTCTCGTCCTCGACAACTGAAGGCTTTCCAACATTCGCACCCAAGTGACCCTTCACGGTCTTTACAACTCTAGCTCGAACTTACAACGTCAAAACACTCTTTCATCTTGCATGAAACCTTACAACCGACATTTCAAGTGTTCATTTTTAAAGCTCATTTCGACAACTAAAATGAATCTTTCACAAAAATGATTTTTCAACAAAAACATTTTACTCCAAACATCCCAATCGGGAATCATTTCACTTTCAAACCCAAGCCTACTAACTGCGCAGGTCCACGGAAGCACAACACAGCACGAAAGACGACAAAAGCAACTTCAATTTCGACAAGCGCGTTCTTCTCCATTTGGCCTTAATTTCAATCAAATTAAGCCAAACTACGGGGGAAATTTAAAAACCAAACGCCATACTCTTCATTTTGCCTCATATTTCAACCAAATTGAGACAAACTCGAGGGGGTAATACAAAAACTCCTTCTCCTAAAGCAAGTACATTCCACTTCACTTTGACTCAGTTTTCATTCAAAACTTAGTCAAACTCGAGGGGATAATCCAAAAACTCCTTCTACAAGTACATCCTTCACTACACTTTGACTCAGTTTTCATACAAAACTTAGTCAAACTCGAGGGGGTAATCCAAAAACACCTTCACCCAACACACTAATAGACCTCTTCTCCACATAGTTTGACTATCGTTACACATTATAACTCGGTCAAACAGGGGGCTCACATACACCCATCCTCAATCACGAAAATTGGGTAAATTTTTCGTAAACTGGGGGCTAACACTACAAAAAAAATTCTTATAGCGACGGTCCTTGCGACGGATTTAAATTCCGTAGCATGAAATAGACACTTGCGACGGACATTGCGACGGAATAAAACTCCGTCGCAAAAATTTAGGGTTGCGACGGAATATCCGTCGCAATCGTAGTAATACGTCGCAGCTTCTCAGCGCCAAAAAATTGTATACCCGCCAAACCAAAAAAAGATTTGTGACGGTATTTGCGACGGATATGCCGTCGCAGACAGATTCGTAGCGACCGTGTGCGACGGAAATTCCGTCGCAGGGGAAAACAAATTAGAGTAAAAACAAAAGAAATCAGTGACGCGGTCTGCGACGGAAATTCCGTCGCAGACAAAGGTGTGGCGACGGCCTTTGCGACGGAATTTCCGTCGCAGGAAAAAAAAAAATAAAGTAGCTGCTTTGGCAGCAGATCTGCTATTTCACGGGGAAAAAAAAAAAAAAAGAGAATAGAGGGCGACGGCGACGACGACGACACCACCACCCCCCTAGATCAGGACCTCTCCGGCCACCACCACCGTATTACCCACCACCACCGTCATCACTTCCGACCGCCGCCGCCGGCCACCACCACCACCTTGAGGTTAGTTTTGATTTTTTTTTATTTTTTGATTGTTTTCAATCAATTATTAAAATTATATCTTAATTGTATATTATTAGAGTAGAATTATGACCTTAGATAGATGCCATGTGTGTGTTTTCATTTTCAATTGATATTAATTTTAAAATTAGGGTTTTGAGTGATTTTGATAGATGCGTTGTTGTTGTTGTTGTATTTTGATGTTGTTGTTATTGTTGTTGTATTGTGATGTTAGTGTTGTTATTCTTGTTGTATTGTGAGGTTGTTGTTGTTGTTTTTGTTTATTGTGATGTTGGTGGTGTTATTGTTGTTGTATTGTGTTCTTGTTATTGTTGTTGTATTGTGTTGTTGGTATTGTTGTTCTATTGTGGTGTTGTTATTGCTATTGTTATTGTTGTTGTATTGTGGTGGTTATAATTGTGGTGGTGATGGGAGTATTAGTAGTAATGCTATTATAGTTTTAGTAGTATTATAATAGTAGTAGTAGTATAATATTACTAGTAGTAGTTATATTTGGTAATATTTGTTAATATTTAGTGTTATTTGTTAATAGTATCATACATATATAATAGTATTATTATTTTGTATACTTTCTTAATCATTCACGACTTAGTACCCGTTCAAAAGTTATTCATTAGGAATAACTTTTGAATAGTCCCCATTTGGGGACTATCTTTAAACGTTTTGTATCACTTAGGTAGTAAATACAATTCTTGAATAAGTTAGAAGGAAGAAAGTTCGATGGCAATTTCTTATATGTTCTCTGAATACATATGTAGACGGATTTTATTCGTTTATATATTGTATTTGGAGAACTGAAGGGAATTGCTGCCGAATTTTCTTCATTCTAAGTTATACAAGAATTGTATTTACTAGTGATAGAAGACGTTTAAAGATGGGTTTAGGTTGGAGTGATAAGGACCCAAAACGTGGAGTTGACTAATAAAAATTCAATTATTACTAAATGTTATCGTTGTATATGATTATTTGTTGTTAATTTGTTGTTTTTGAGTACTTGACTATTACTTCTGTGAAATGTTAATTGTTTGTGTATATGTGTGATTATTCATGATTCTTTTAGATTGAAATGAAGAGAACGGAGCGAAAATGGATGTATGAGCGTTTAGATGATAACAAAAAAATTGGGAGTGAGTACGCTGAAGGAGTTTTGGAGTTTCTTAAATTTGCTAAGCAGAGTGAAGAGTTTAAGACGACAAAAAAGATTAGGTGTCCATGTTCGAAATGCAAAACCATACCATATTTATATGAATTTGAAGTGAAAAACCATATTTATAAATATTATTTTTGTTTATTGTATATATATTTTCATTAGTTGCATATTAATGAAATTGCAGGTTTGGTCATCCAAAAGTGACTGAGTTTATGATCGACAGCATTCATGCTAACTACGACGGCTTCTATCCAAGCCGGTCAACCACTCCTCCTGAACGTCAAGAGCATATGTGGAATCATTTCAAGGTTAATTTATATATATTTTTGGTCGCAAGGTTAATTTCGAAGTTAAATTTATTTCTAACCTTTATTTTTTAAATGGTTGTTGAATAGGGTAATGTAAAGGCTGACGATCTCAAGGAGCTGGAATTATGTTACTACCTGTACATTAAAAAGAAGTTTAGAGATCAGATATTCAGAGCAGCGAGGAAGAAGAAAGCACCGAAATGGTTGACTCCTGAATGTTTTGCAAAGTTGTTAACTAGAAAGAAGGATGACCCGAAATTCGCCGAGATTTCGAAGAAGGCGACGGAAAACCGGTGCAAGGGAGGGAAAGAGGGAAAGAGGGAAAAGTACTACCGACACACGTCTTAGGTCGGAAAAGTGCAGCTCGAGCGTTGGATAATGCTTGTGTAAGTCTTAGTTTTTTTTTTTTTTTTTTTAATATAAGTATACATTATGCATTATTATTATTATTATTATTATTATTATTATTATTATTATTATTATTATTATTATTATTATTATTATTATTATTATTATTATTATTATTATTATTATTATTATTATTATTATTATTATTATTATTATTATTATTATTATTATTATTATTATTATTATTATTATTATTTACTAAAACTTGTTACACATTATCTATTCATGATTAAATTATTAACTTGCAGAGTAAGGAGACCGCTGATGTGAGTCCTTTTAAGTTGTTGGAGTTGTCGAAAAAGAACAAGCAGGGAAAATGGACCACTCCTCATGCCGAACAAATCGCAGTACGTAATATACTTGGATTTTTTTAATTATTAGTAGTACAATTAGTTATATTATTAGTAGTAGTAGTTTAAACTTTTTTAGTTATAATAGTATCATTTATTAGTAATAGTTGGTAGTATTAGTTGTTTTGTTAATATTAGTAGTAATATATTTCATTGTATTTAATGAAGTTTGTATTGTTTTCAGAACGATTACATGAAGAAAATGGCTGAAAAGGAGGCCGGGAAACTAGATAAGACTGAGGACCAAATCTACCTTGAAACCGCGGGAGGCTTCGACAGAAAAGGTAGAGTTTATGGTACCGGAGAGACGGCTACGCAGTTCTTTGAACCGCCAAATGTCACGAGGAGTAGTAGAGCCGGTCAGGCGCCTACTTATGTTCCCGGCGTCGTATCAAAGACAATGGCCGAGAACGAACACTTAAAGGCGAAATTGAAGGAATTTGAAGATAGGCAGAACATGATGATGACATTCATGCAACAGAAGTTCGGTTCCCCTCCTCCTGATCAATCATGTAATCCCGACCCGTCACCATTTCGTCGCGACGACTTCTCCGACGACCATGGCGATACTCACGGGTTTAGAAGTATTGTCCCTCCCACCTAGTTATGTGAATGTAGGTAGTTAAGTAAGTTTGATTTGTCGAACTTGTGGTTGTGAACTTGTAAGGACGTACTTTGTATTATTTAAGTTCGAAAATTTATGGAATGGTGACTTTTCAGTATTTAGGTACAACGTCAGCTGTCCAATTGGTTTTGGTGTGCTGTAATTTTCTGAATGCAGGGGTCATTTGTATCGGAATTGTAACAAATAAAAACACCAAAATGGTGTGGAAAACGGCAGAAACCTGCTGCCCAAAAAAAAAAAGACCTGCGACGGAATTTCCGTCGCAAGGTTTTTTAAATTTTGACATACGTTGACCATTTGCGATGGAATTTCCGTCGCACGTGGTCAACATAAGTCAAAATTTACCTCTGCGACGGAAATTCCGTAGCACAAACTGAAGATATCTTGACTTTCTATGGGGTTCCTCTGACGCCTTTTTGCGACGGGTTTTCCGTCGCACCCACCCCTCTGCGACGGAAATTCCGTCGCAAAAAGATTTTTGCGGCGAATTGTTGCGTCGACACGTTTGTGACGGATAGTCCGTCGCTATTACTGTTTTCGCGACGGATTTGAGTATTTTTGCGACGGATGGGTCCATCGCTATAACTATTTTTTTTTTGTAGTGTAACATGGTACACCCCTAGCAGCTTCCTTACAAGAGCATAGCACCCACACCAACACAAGCATCCACGGTTGAGCGACACCTCCAGAACTGCTACAAATACGAGCATGCACACCAAAAGTATAACACTTTCACGTGTGCATCAGACAACAAGCACCCGAACATACGTCTAAACAACAAGCACCCGAACATGAGTCCAAACACTACGCATCTCATGTCTGAGAGACGAGTATCACGCGAATCCAAACGAATCGCAATGATACTACGTTTCATGGCGAAAGCAGACAAAAATTGAAGAAATTCGGAAAAGAAAATCGCGAGATTCGAATTTTTTCGGGTTCAAAACCGCGACATGTGCGAGTGAGTTCACACTTGAAGTCGCCAATTGATAAGAGATTCCCCGGAAGAATCACAGTCAACAAGGCATTTTCTGAGGCATGTTTTGTTCAACGTCTTCTCTCCATCTCGGGTTAGTCGATTCATTTCCAAGCCTAAGTACTTTTCTTCATACACGCAAGCTTTCATGGTTAAGGCGTCACCTACAGTCCACCACAAGCGCTAACACATACATTATGCGTTATGCCTTGGTTAAGGCGTCACCTACAGTCCGCCATACGCGTGTATTAAGCATTTAATATACGGTATAGAAGCAGAAACACAAACACTCTTCACGAGTCCTTACACCCTTTCTCACATCCCTGTGGAGTATCACTTCCTCCCCACGGAGTCCAAGACATATACAAACGCATCCCCCAGCAAATCACCAACCTACATCTCTCCAGCATTCTGCCCAGTGGGCCGTAGCAAATACACCTCTACAAAGCATCCTGATCGAGTCATCCTTCAACTTCCCCAGCAGAGCATAAACACAAATTAAAGCATCTACATCAGCACATCCAGCAAGTCCAAACATTATACAACTACAAGACGCAAACACATTTGCAATTACACGAAGCAGTACACATTAGCACATACACTTTCCTCGGACGATAATTCCCGGCGGACATTGTAACACTAGGGAAATTTAAGATATAAAGAGTAATAATTTATTATAATAATTAATGATGTGAATTAATCTATAATCAAACACAACTAATATTCTTTTACTATAACTTTATAGTAAACCTGACACTTTAAACATATATAACAAACTAGAATATAAACTAAATAATTATACCATATTTTAATTAAGTTAAATTACTTTTAGTGTTTAGCTTTTTTTTATGTATAAGGATTCCATACTATTGTAATTTTTAGTTTGTTAACTTTAATCTTTTCCATAAAAAGATAGAAATTAGTAACACTGCGTCATATTAGAAATTAATAAATTATTGATGGATCCACCATAATAACTTATAAAATAAAGTAATGCCATATGAAAGATAATCATTAGGATTCCTAGAAGTAACATAATTGTATTATATAACAACATTAATTAATTCTTACTCTATTGTAGATAAGAGAACTCATTCCTAGACCAACTAAGATTACGATCCCCCACTTCTATATATTCTGGAGCTCATGGTTATACGCTAACTATAATCGTGAAACAATGCCTCCTATACCTCGGTTGAGATTTGTTCGTAGCAAGTACATTATTCACTTGTGTCCGCATATTTTACTATTATGTCAAGGTGTCGTTCTAAATTCTTTCTTTACATACCTGTGTGATGTGTGCTATTTTCTGGTAAGTATGATTTCTTATCTCCTTATTAAGTACTTTATTTTAAAATTTATATTGTAATGTTTTAAAGATGGTTTCTCCAATCGTTTTATCTTTAGCATACGATTTTATTCAAGTTTACCATATTTAACGTTTTCAAGTTTTAAAGGCTCATGTTATTTTAAATTGGCTTACAAATATTTTTGTATTTTGTCTTTCTCAAATATTTTCATATTTTATATAATTTTGTTCAAGTGTATGTTTATGACTGCTTCTGAATTGTTGATCAAAAATTATTCTGAGAATTTCTCAATTATTCATTTTCATCATCTTATTATTGTCTCGAATTTCATTTGAATTATATTTCTCAAGTACTTTAAATTATTTTGGTTATCCCGATGATATCTCGTCCCTTCTATGGGCATTATTCTGAGAGTTGTTATCGATAGTGATGATTCATTAAAGTTCAAATGAAGGGACAGTTGATCGAGCCCTCACCTCTAGATCCTCCCCTTTGTAGTACTCATTGGGGGATACGCGTATTCAGGACTATTGGGTCTCTTGTCTTATTGCCCACTATCAAGGGCCAACCTTTTGGTTGGTCAGTGAGGAAAAAAAAAACAGAGAGTTATTGGCCATCAGAAGAGTCTCAATCTTATGGGACTAAAATATTTTCTATACTAAGTACTTGATAATGAACTTATTTCTAATTTATCAAATTTTGTTTTCAATGGTCTCTTGTACTAATGTTTCGAAAACTGCGAGTTAAAGATTTTCAAAATCGTTTTTACTAGATATGGGTCGTACTTACTCAACGTTTTGTTGAATTTGTTTTTGTGTTTTAAATAACTTGCAGGTTAGTATTTGATCGTGGGTATGGGGATCGTGAGAGACGTTGTGCTTTGATTTCATTACATTTGAATAAACTCTTTAATTATTCTTTCGCGACTTAATTTCTCAATAAATGGATTTTGTTTTTATGTAATTTTTATAATTTACTTTGTTAAGAATTTTTATTTTGGTTTTATTATTAAATATCTCAGTTACTATTAGTAGCATTCTCGATTTTTGGCCTTGTGAGTTGTTGATTTTATGAATGCAAAGGAGGCCGAAAATCAGGGGTGTTACAGACATACACATGCACCCCTTACAAGACGAAGCACCGGCACTCTTTCACGAGACCGAACAACTACAACTACACCTACGCTCCTCGGCGAGATCATGCATATACATCCTTCCCCGGCGGACTAGTATTTCTCCAGCGGATACTACACTAAGCACCTGCGCTCCTCGGCGAGACCCAGCAACAACATAAGCAACGGCATCAGCAACGGCAACAGCACTACACATCAGCAACAAGCATAGCAACGACATCCAGCAGGAAGGCATGCCCTTACAGTATGCACGGACCGTCATGTCCTTAAACATGTTTGTCCCGCCCCGGATAAGCCCGGTTCGGAGTCCTCTCCTCACCCATGGGCACATGCTTCGTTCCGCTGACTATATCGAGACTGTGATGGTCCGGATATAGTCGTGGAGTTTGACTAGCGCTCTAGTCCGAGCTCAGTCAAACGGGGGCTCTGTGGATACCCATATCCGTACCCTCCCAAACCAAACCCTGTGATGTAACACGGACTTTTATTACGCATGTTTTAACGTTGACTTAAACGGTTCTAATTATGTCGAATTCATATTGAGTCGTTTGAAATGTTAAAAGGAGTCGCTTCACAACACGCTTAAATAAATGTTCATTTTGAGTTTAGCTTGGTCCGCGTCTCGCTTCATCTGGCATGAGCTTCGCATTGCATTACAATTGGCCATTTTACATTAACGAGACCCAATTCAGCGTTCCTAAATTCCTTACATTTAGGCCCGGTAGCTAAAACCGCTATTTAGCATCCTCATATGAGAAATACGACCTCACAGGTCATCTCATTTCACAAAATCCATTCAAATACATCCTTTTTACATTTTCGGGTCTCGGGCCCAAAATCGAGCCCAAACACATTCTTGGCCTGCTTCCCAAGGCCCAAGAATTCACACAAATAACTTCTAGAAGGTCATACTCGTTCTTCTTGGAGCACAAGCAAAGGATATAGCCGAATATTTCCAAGATTTGATAAATCGGATTAAGGAAATACGAAATCACGAAACTAAAACCAGCCTGACAAGCCGAACAAGCCAATGTGGCTTAAGGTACAAACCGCATAAGGCTATGCGGTTGCCCCACCAAACCGCATAGATCTTGTAGGTTTATATCCGTATATAGACCATTAAATTCACAGGATTATAATGAAAACTTTTATAAGATTTAATGTCATAAATTGAAATTGCATAATAAAACAATAAGATTTAGAATTAACCTTTAATCCTAATGAAATTGGCCTAAGATCAATACCAAAAGTATGGTATCTCCTAATAATCTCACCCAAGATGTGTTCTTGATATGCCTTTGAGTTGCTAGAAAAATTAGAGAGAAAACAGTTTTTCCTTCTTGAGGTTTTGTGTTGTAGAATGAGTGAATGAATAAGGGTAGTATTAAAAGAGCAATTAGGAAACTAAATATACTCCTAATTGAGCCCTAATGGCCGGCCACCTCTCTCATATTTGGGGAGATTTAGTTCTCCTCAAATACTCCACTTGTTGACCAAGTAATTCATAATGTATCGGGACACTTCTGTACTTGGTCATTTTAGCTTTTTATATAATGCATTATATTACTAGTGTCATCTGTATGGACCGACTATAATATATTATGAATATCCTTATATTTATAATTTGCTAATTAATTATAATGGTTTATATTTAATTAGCTTGCATTATACACAATAATTAAATATAACATTTTATATTCAATTCACGAATTACATTTAATTCGTTTCAGCTAAAATTATTTAATCAGTATTAAATACCCGGTTCACCATTATACTGACTAACATTTTAGTCAGTAACATCATCACACTTGACTAACATTTTAGTCACATTTGACTAACCTTTTAGTCAACAACACTGACTAACCGTTTAGTCATAAAGTAAGGCATCAATATGATCATTTTCTCAAATAATCATATTTCTCAAACACATCCTTTAGGTGTGACTCTTAGGGACCAGTTGATCACCGCCATCTGTATGACAATAACGTCAAACTTATCTAGCAAGCCAACCGTTATTGATAAACGTTAATCAACTGATTAAATACAAAATGTACCCTGTGTACCTTTAGAGATTTATTTATGTTATTGCACTCACTGTGGAGGACACTAACCCCAACAATCTCCCACTTGTCCGTACAAGTGTAGGTGCGATAACCGATTCTCATATCCATAATAAATTTCTCCCACTCAATGTAAACCAATTTGCAAAGTCCGCACTTTCAAAGGTCGTAGTTCACAAGCGATCAGAATCAAGAGTGGTTTCCCCGACTAGAGAGTAACTTAACTGATAAACGAATCAATATTCGAGCATGGCCATGCATTTTCAGTTACAGCTCCTCGAGTGGCCCTGAGAATAAATATTATAACTCGATAGAAGTTTGGATATTTCCCTCAACTCGAATCCTGCAGATGTAAGCGCAGCATGAAATGACCCAGTGAAAATCTGCTTGGCCGCCTGTTACGATCGACCGTGAGAAAGAAACCAAAGTCACCCAAAATCTGCCTTAATCTCAAGAGACAGTCGATAGTCAAAAGAATCGACTCTAGGAACACTATGGATGTCCTATCCACGACCAGGCACCTAATGTTCTGAAACATTTAGGACTCCATGTTGTCGTCACAAAAATGTCCTGCGCGATTTCAGTAAACCCGCATCTGTGATCGATCAGTCAACAGTTTGACTTATGGCTCGTTGAACCCACCATCAATCGACGTCACAAAATGATTGCCAGAGTTATCAGCTCGTGTAGGCGACCACGGACCAAAACAAAATATATAGCAATTCAGTTCACTTTGAGGTGTTCAACGTTGTCTACACAACCCTCATGAAAAACAATATATATAACAAAACGATGATTTTATTAGATGTTTTAGGAAATACAAGTGTCAAATCCATACAAAACAACTAATACAAGTCAGGAACATGCTTAATTCCCATGGATTTAACGTGCCCTTCATGCTTATCTTGTCTCAACGGCTTAGTGAGAGGATCTGCTATGTTATCATCCGTAGCAATCTTGTCAATCACTATCTCCTTCTGCTCCACGTAATCCCGGATCATGTGAGCCTTCCTTTGCACGTGCCGAGACTTGTTGCTGGACTTAGGCTCCTTTGCTTGGAAGATGGCACCACTATTGTCACAATAGATGGTGATCGGGTCATTCGAACTAGGAACTACAGTTAGTCCTTGTAAGAACTGACGCATCCATATAGCTTCCTTCGCAGCCTCCGAAGCAGCATAGTACTCGGACTCAGTCGTGGAATCTACTATAACAGTTTGTTTGGAGCTTTTCCAGCTGACCGCAGCGCCATTAAGAGTAAAAACGAATCCAGATTGAGATTTCGAGTCATCTCGATCCGTTTGGAAACTAGTGTCTGCGTAACCGGTTGCGCATAGCTCAGTGTCTCCACCATAAGTCAATACCCAATCTTTAGTCCTCCGTAGGTACTTAAGAATGTTCTTTACGGCCATCCAGTGTGCTTCACCTGGATTGCCTTGGTATCGACTCGTTATACTCAGTGCATATGCCACGTCCGGACGTGTGCATATCATGGCGTACATGATCGATCCTATTGCCGAAGCATATGGAATCCGACTCATGCGCTCGACTTCTTCCGATGTCTTTGGTGCTTGAGCTTTACTTAAATGCACCCCTGAGATCATTGGAAGGTTCCCTTTCTTGGAGTTGGTCATGCTGAACCTCTCAAGAATCTTATCTATATAAGACTCCTGACTGAGGGATAACATCCGTCGTGATCTATCTCTATAGATACGGAGCCCCAAAATACGCTGTGCCTCACCCAGATCTTTCATCCGGAAATGATTCTTTAACCATACTTTTACCGAAGTTAAGAGAGGTATGTCATTCCCAATCAAGAGTATGTCATCGACGTACAGTATTAGGAAGACAATCTTGCTCCCACTCGACTTGATATATAGGCATGGTTCCTCGACTGATCGAGTGAATCCATTCTCCTTTATCACTTGGTCGAAGCGATGATTCCAACTCCGTGAAGCTTGCTTAAGTCCGTAGATGGAACGCTTAAGCTTGCAAACTTTCTTAGGATTTTCAGGATCAATGTAACCTTCGGGTTGTACCATGTACAACTTCTCCTCCAAATAACCGTTTAAGAAGGCGGTTTTCACATCCATTTGCCAAATTTCATAGTCATGAAATGCGGCGATCGCTAAGAGAATCCGAATGGAACGAAGCATGACTACGGGTGCAAAAATCTCATCATAGTGCAACCCTTGCACTTGAGTGAAACCCTTTGCCACTAGTCGTGCCTTGTATATATCTGGTTGTCCTTCTACAGATCGCTTTATCTTGTAAAGCCATTTGCACTGAAGAGGCCTAGCCTTATCAGGTAAGTCAACCAGATCCCATACATTGTTCTCGTACATAGAGTCCATCTCGGATTGCATGGCTTCTTGCCAAAGCTTTGAGTCAGAACACGTCATGGCACCTTTATAGGTTACGGGTTCGTTACTCTCAAGGAGTAAAACATCGTCTCTCCCATTCTGCTCGACTATACCGATATATCGATCTGGAGGAATGGAGAGTCTACCCGACCTTCTGGGTTCCAAGGGAATATTAACCGCAGCAGACGAAGAAGGAACAGTTTCCTCCATAGGTTGCTCGGTTGTTGGTTCAGGAATCTCCGACAGATCGAAGGTTCTATTACCTCTCTTGTCTTCGAGGAACTCTTTCTCTAAGAACGTCGCACTAGCCGCAACAAAAACTCGGTGTTTGGTAGGCGAATAGAAGTAATGACCAAACATTCCTTTTGGATAACCAATAAAGTATGTCTTGACCGATCGCGGGCCGAGCTTATCCTCGTGTCTCCACTTGACATAAGCCTCGCACCCCCAAACCCGAATAAAGGACAAGTTAGGGACCGTTCCCTTCCATAACTCGTATGAAGTCTTGTCTACAGCTTTAGACGAACTTCGGTTAAGTATAAGAGCAGCTGACAAAAGAGCATAGCCCCACAATGAGTCAGGTACTACCGTGTGACTCATCATGGATCGAACCATATCAAGTAATGTTCGATTCCTGCGTTCGGACACACCATTCAGTTGTGGTGTTCCAGGTGGAGTTAACTGTAATACTATTCCGCGGTCTTTCAGGTGTCGATCAAACTCAGTTGAAAGATATTCGCCACCACGATCTGAACGTAGTGCTTTTATCTTTCTATCCAGTTGGTTCTCAACCTTATTCTGGAATTCCTTGAACTTGTCAAAGGACTCACTTTTGTGCTTCATTAAGTAGACATGTCCATATCTACTCAAATCGTCCGTGAAAGTGATAAAATACCTATAGCCGTCTCTAGCGTTGATTGACATAGGGCCGCACACATCAGTATGTATGAGTCCTAATAGGTCAGCAGCGCGCATCCCAACACCTTTGAAGGAAATTCGAGACATTTTGCCTATAAGACATGATTCGCACGTGCCAAAAGTTTCATAGTCAAATGGGGCTATTGTCCCGTTATCAATGAGCTTTTTCACGCGTTTCTCATTTATGTGTCCCATTCGGCAATGCCATAAATACGTTTGATCTTTGTCACCAACCTTTGCTTTCTTGTTACTCACATGCATGATTTCTGTGGTTTGATCTAAAACATAAATTCCGTTCATGGAAACAGCTTTACCATAAATCATATCGTTCAATGAGATAATACAGCTATTATTCTTAATTGAAAATGAAAATCCTTCTTTATCAAGAACGGATACAGAAATAATGTTTTTAGATAAACTAGGTACATAGTAACAGTTATTTAGAAATAACTCAAAACCGCTCGGGAGTTGGATTACATATGTTCCTACTGAAACGGCAGCAACTCTTGCTCCATTCCCCACTCGCAGGTCTACATCACCTCTTGCCAGAGTTCTGATGCTTCTTAGGCCCTGCAAATGATTGCACAGATGAGAACCACATCCAGTATCAAGTACCCAAGTTCCGAAACTTGCATGGTTAATCTCAATCATATGAATAAAAGAAGACATACCAACAGGAGCGACGCGGCCTGATTTTATGTCCTCAGCATACACGGGACAGTTACGCCTCCAATGCCCAGACTTGTGGCAATGGTGGCACTCCATGCTCTGCTTTGCTTTTGCCTTACCTTGTGAGCTACCGCTAGACTCACCAGGCCCACTCTTCGTAATCACTGGCTTCTTAAACTTTGGCTTTCCTACAGTTAGGTTAGCCGGAGCCTTACCATTACCCTTACGCTTGTTGCCTATCATGAGAACATCTTGTTTCATGCTCCCACTTAACTTCAGATCACTCTCCGTCTGTACGAGGAGTGAGTGAAGCTCATGCGCATTTTTCGCATGTCATTCATGTAATAGTTTGCCCTAAAGAGGGCATACCCATCATGAAGAGAGTGGAGCACTCGATCAATGACGATCTTCTCATCGATTTTGCAACCAAGCTCATCCAGTTTCTCAACATTCTCGATCATGTCGAGAAGGTGTGGACCAACCGGTTGGCCCTTCTGGAGTCTAGCCTCAAAGAAACGAGTAGTATACTCGTAACTCTTAATTCTCGGTGCTTTCGAGAATTCTTTGGTCAGGGTGGTGAAAATCTTGTTTGCACCTTGGGTAATGTAACGTCTTTGCAAATTGGATTCCATTGCATAGATGAGTACGTTCTGTAACGCACCCGCCTCCATCATGAAATCGTTATAAGCAAAGATTTCAGCTTCTTCTGCATCGGGAGCTGGTAGAGCCGGCGGTGGCTCAGTCAAGTACTTGAGCTTACCGTCAGCGATGGCAGCATTCCGTAATGCGGCCTCCCAATCAGAAAAGTTGGACCCATCATTCTTCAGTCGAGTAGACTGATTCATGCTGCCCATGAAAATTCTAAGCCATGATTCGCGCATTAGTGTGGCACTTGGCATTGGTTCGTCAGTACGGACAGCCATTTGTTATAGTAGTTATATCTGTATATAACGTATTCGAAACTGTGAAAAGAAAGAAGAAGAAGAGAGAAGATAAGAAATCATGGTTTTAAAAGATTAAGTCTAAAAGCAATAACGTTTTAATGCAATGACTCGTACACTCATATAATCGACCTCCCTCGAGAATTATATAAATGATCCCAACACTCAATTTCTATAAATTGATAAGCCAACCTCTTGGCTAATTCTACTGTTAGAATTCTTGGTCGATAGATTTCAGTAAATCCTATCTATTAGTCCACCATACCTTCGAGATATTACTCGAACCATAATGTTGAGATAAACTAAGTCGACAGCCACTACTTACCCAACGTAGAAGGGGTCATATTATGCCTACCGACGAAGAAGGGATTCATAGTGGTTCGACTTATAAAGACTAATTCTCAATTTCAGTTTTAGAGGAAGATCCCATCAACTCATTTTAATTCATTTTAAGTGAACTAATATCAAGCATTATCGTGAATGATTAAATTGAGGTGATAGCTCTAAACAAGTGACATCCGTATGTCAATGAAAAAGAATGCAACTATATGATCCAATTTCATGCATATTAGGTGGTTTGGTTTAGTTTAGGCGGAATATGATGCTACTATCTAACGTGAATACAATAAAAACGGTAAAGTAAAACGCAAAAATGAAAAACACCTAGTGTGGCCTATCCCTATGAAAATAAAGACAATTACAAAGTGGAATCCATCCATGGACCCTAAGCTGTCTTCATTCTTCATCTTGGGCTTTAAGTGGGAGTCCATCTTGAATCTTCAACTTGAATCTTCTCAAAATTACAATTTTGAATTACAAAAATAAACCTATTTACATTCTAATTCAAAATATGCCAAAATTAAAATATTACAAAATTGGAGATTCGAGATCTCAAAATACAACCAAAATTGTGTTTCCTTCATTACGAAAACACAACTTTCTAAGGGCACACTAGTAAATTACAACCGTTTGTACATAATTAATGCGTAAAATAAACCATTCATTCAAACATTCACAAACATATATAGCATCAACTAAACATAATAAAATCAATGCATACAAAATGAATTAAATCCAAACCACCTCTTTATAAATGATTAAAATTATGCAACAATTCCTTAATTGTTCATAATATCTTTTAATCGAAATATAATCCAAATCAATTTATATTATCGGTATAACATAAATTCGATCTCAAGATATTTTAAACTGTTTTAAAATATTAGGTATCATATTAATTATGAACTACTTCACAATAACATAAAATATATTATCTTTATAATATAACAATAAATTGCCAAAAACAAATTTCCAAAAATTGAAATTTTCGGCCAAAATAGGTAAAATACCGAAATTAATTTTTTTTTTTTTTTTTTTTTTTTAAATATTATACACGGCAATATATAAAAAAAACAAAAAAAATAAATTTTCCAAAAATAAATTAATTCGGCCATTCATTAAAACAAGAATTAAACTGTTTTAATTCGTTTATGCTAATAATTAGATCGATACTAACTCAATTTTAATCTGTATTAAACATTGATTTAAGATATTCAAATTAACTTTTTAATTTAAACATCATGAACTGATAGATCTAATGAATAGCATAATAATATGTTCATAAACATACATAAATTTTGGTCCTTTTAGTTCTAATTCAATCGGTATTAAATCAAAACTCATTCTAAATCATATGTAATCGTTTTAACATCTTAAAACATTAATAATTATGAATCAAAAAGACCAAAATAAGCCAAAAAGAATACAAAACAACACGGCACAAACACAATATAATTCGGCCATCTCAAAAATTGTTTTAAATTTATACTAAATCGATTTTTATGAAATCCTTATAAAAATTTCATGTGCCCTAAGGCTCTGATACCACTTGTAGGTTTATATCCGTATATAGACCATTAAATTCACAGGATTATAATGAAAACTTTTATAAGATTTAATGTCATAAATTGAAATTGCATAATAAAACAATAAGATTTAGAATTAACCTTTAATCCTAATGAAATTGGCCTAAGATCAATACCAAAAGTATGGTATCTCCTAATAATCTCACCCAAGATGTGTTCTTGATATGCCTTTGAGTTGCTAGAAAAATTAGAGAGAAAACAGTTTTTCCTTCTTGAGGTTTTGTGTTGTAGAATGAGTGAATGAATAAGGGTAGTATTAGAAGAGCAATTAGGAAACTAAATATACTCCTAATTGAGCCCTAATGGCCGGCCACCTCTCTCATATTTGGGGAGATTTAGTTCTCCTCAAATACTCCACTTGTTGACCAAGTTATTCATAATGTATCGGGACACTTCTGTACTTGGTCATTTTAGCTTTTTATATAATGCATTATATTACTAGTGTCATCTGTATGGACCGACTATAATATATTATGAATATCCTTATATTTATAATTTGCTAATTAATTATAACGGTTTATATTTAATTAGCTTGCATTATACACAATAATTAAATATAACATTTTATATTCAATTCACGAATTACATTTAATTCGTTTCAGCTAAAATTATTTAATCAGTATTAAATAGCCGGTTCACCATTATACTGACTAACATTTTAGTCAGTAACATCATCACACTTGACTAACATTTTAGTCACATTTGACTAACCTTTTAGTCAACAACACTGACTAACCGTTTAGTCATAAAGTAAGGCATCAATATGATCATTTTCTCAAATAATCATATTTCTCAAACACATCCTTTAGGTGTGACTCTTAGGGACCAGTTGATCACCGCCATCTGTATGACGATAACGTCAAACTTATCTAGCAAGCCAACCGTTATTGATAAACGTTAATCAACTGATTAAATACAAAATGTACCCTGTGTACCTTTAGAGATTTATTTATGTTATTGCACTCACTGTGGAGGACACTAACCCCAACAGATCTATGCGGGTCCCTGGTCTGTCTTTTTTCCCGTGTTTTCCTAATTTCGCTCGGCTAATCTCCTATAAGTACAACCCCTTTCAGACAACTTTTCCACACAAGAAAAACACCTCTCCTCACAACCTTTCTTCCTAGGTTTAGTACCCACACATGGGTCCCACAAAAATACCGTCTAGCACGGTATAAACACACAAATACACTCACAAAGCCTCACGCACCCAAAATCCTTGAGTTCAGCACACCATCCCGTGTTGAATTCATCCTTTGTAGTTCAAGAAGCGAAGCTCTGCCGGATCTGAAGCGTCAGGACAAGGTAGGTACCGTCCCACTTGGATCAAAGTTTTTTCTTATTTTCTATGCACTAACAAAGGGGACTACACTTTAGCCCCCCCCCCCCCTCTCCCCCCCGGCTTTTGGAAACCGAGCCCGCTTGCCGCCAAGTGGTCTTATTACTTCGAGTATACACCATATCCGATGACACGCCAAAGTCGCATAAGCAACCGACCCTTCTAAAATAAACCAATGGACAATTGAACGTTTATTTTATTTGCATGCATCTTGCACCTTCTTCTGTTGTATTTAAACACTTTTACAATGAATTCGACCTTTAACTGAACCGTTTTCATTAACAAGTTAAACATGCTAAACTGAGGGTTTTAACCAATCTTTTTGCATTTGCATTTGCATTCTTTTACAAACTTATTGCACTTGTACGTAGCGATAACATTAGCTCAAATATCATTTTACATGGAATGTTCTAGGTCAGTAGAGGCTATTTTATTAATGGAAAATTTAACATGATGAGGATACCGGACTTGGGGTGATCCCTTCTCGACGCCCCGCTCGCGCCCGCCCTCGAAAAATGTCATGGGGCGGAATGCACGGCGCGGGAAAGATGAATAAATTTTGCAAGAAGCTCGCGGGCGCTGGAGCTTCGCATTTTTGGGTGCTTACTCGCTCGAGCGTTCTTTTGTTTAAAAAGGGGGGAATGTCATTGCATGTGTTTATAACAAAAAGAAATACAAAAATTCTTTTGAAATGTATTTTTGGAGTCGCCACCAAATATTAAAGGAATTTGGAACCTATTCAACGTATCTTAAAATATAAGACACGGGTGTCTCAGATTTCAAGGTGCGTCGATACCTATCCGTCTGAGGTTATTGTGAAACCAGAGAGGATTCGGAGTGAGGTTACTTTTCGAAAGTTTTGACAAAATGTATTATGAAAACTGTAATAAAAAAGCCTACGTAAAAGTAGTCTTTACTAGTTTGAAAACAAATGCTTTAATTTCGATATTTGGGCTAATAGGACGCTACGTACAAATGCAAATATATGACTCGACAAATATGTAAAATAAATGTAAGCCGTCATAGCTATGACGATTTGCTATAGGAAATATACGTAAAATTACTAATTCATTGTATTTGAATTAATAACTAAACGTTATTCTCCGACTTGTGTTCAATTCTAAGATTTTGTAAAACCCTCGGTTTTGCATGTTTAAAAGACTATATGAAACGGTACAGTTAAATGTCGAATCCGTGTTTTAGTCGTAATTTAATGCATGAATCGAGAATTTGCATAATGTAAAAGTGGTGTTTAATTTAGTGATTTTGAGTCGTTTGTTTATGCGATATTGGCGGGGTTTAGACGAATCTTTGATTCGAATTACTACAATCGTATTGCGAATACGGGTTCGTTAATGCCAATATCGGGGTGGGTTAAAGTAACCCTATAAGTCTCGGACGCCCAATCTGAAGGTAAAATTTCTTTACCTTGAAATGCAAAGACGGTTTTTAGACTGGAGATTTATAAGTGCGAGAGGCTTTATATATGTGTATTAGTATTATAAGTATTATTGTTGTAATTGTGTTTAAGTGAATGTTTTTGTTATGAATGTTGTGTTGATGTTGTATTGTGATTGTCGATGTTGAAAATGGTCGAACAAGGGCTGCTATTTATAGCAAATGCTTCGTGTTTTATGCCTAATTGATCAGAAAATCGCCAGTGAACCAGCGATTAAAGATAAAATCGCCAGAAATGTCAGGGAAGGACCACAAAATCGCCAGAAGTCTGGCGATTTTATGGTAAATCGCCAGTATTCTGGCGATTTTCCCCTTGTTTTCCGACCATTTGTTCTTACTGCAATACGTTATCGTAGGTGTGAGGCTATGACTGACTTTGTCGAGCATGTTGGCTGTAATTTGCTGACTTTGGTGTTGCAATTTGATCAAATTGATCAAGTTGTTGAATCAACTTGGTTTTGTTCCGATTTTCGTGTTTCGTGTTTCGTGTTTCGGTTTTTCGTCGTGTTTTTTGATCTTAGCTCGAAGTAAAATAATATTGTAACGTATTATTTTTCGACTTTGTGGGATTTTGTTTTGTAAGAATGTGACCCGGGACGCATTTCGGCCCGCTCGGGTGCTTGGGCCTTTTTTGGGCCGTTTTTGTGTGTGTGTGTGGGTCGTTTTTGTGTTCTTGGGCCATTTTTGTGAGGCGTCTTTGTGTCGTGCTTGTGCGTATTGTGTCGACTTACGATTAAGATGACTAAATTAATATTAATTTTTACGAAATATGCAAATTCAAATTAATACGTTAAAAATGACTAAAATGTTTTAGACACTAATGTACCGTTTCGTCTTATTTAAAGCATGCATAAAAAGTCCTTTTCGTCATCGGGTTTGCTTTTGGGGGGGGGGGGGGGGTACGGATACGGGTATCTACAGAGCCCCCAGTTTGACTGAGCTTGGACTAAAGCGCTAGTCAAACTTAGAAGATAGTATCCGGACCATTACAGTCTCGATACTACCTGGCGACGCTAAGTATGTGTCTCGGGGAGAGACGAGGACTTAGTGTCGGGAATGCGGGGAGGGACGGCATGTTTAGGGACATGACGGTCCTGCATGTTTTAGGGCTTGCCGGCCTGCTGTTGTTTGGATGTGATTCGATGGCGTTTTGTAGCTTGGCTATCTCCTGCGTCTTGCGTGTCTGCTGCGTGCTTGCTTGTGTATCTGCGTTTTGATTTGAATGAAAGTGTGTATTTTGCTTTATGTGTATTTGAAAAATATACGTATTCAACTCGTGAGGAGTATACGTATTTTGATTTGTAACTCGTAAAGAGTGTTTTTGTTTTTGAAAAATATACGTATTTAACTCGTGAGGAGTATACGTATTTTGATTTGTAACTCGTGAAGAGTGTATTTGTTTTGAAAAACATACGTATTTAACTCGTGAGGAGTATACGTATTTTTTGATTTTTTTTTGGCTCGTAAAGGGTGTGTTTGTTTTGAAAAATATACGTATTGAACTCGTGAGGAGTATACGTATTTTTTGATTTTGCGATTCCTAAAGAGTGTGTTTGTTTTGAAAAATATACGTATTGAACTCGTGAGGAGTATACGTATTTTTGATTTTGCGACTCGTAAAGAGTGTATTTGTTTTGAAAAATATACGTATTTAACTCGTGAGGAGTATACGTATTTTGATTTGTGACTCGTAAAGAGTGTATTTGTTTTGAAAAGTATACGTATTTAACTCGTGAGGAGTATACGTATTTTGATTTTGTGACTCGTAAAGAGTGTATTTGTTTTGAAAAACATACGCATTTAACTCGTGAGGAGTATACGTATTTTTGATTTTGTGACTCGTAAAGAGTGTATTTGTTTTGAAAAATATACGTATTTAACTTGTGGGAAATGTACGTATTTTTGATTTTGTGACTCGTAAAGAGTGTATTTGTTTTGAAAAATATACGTATTTAACTCGTGAGGAGTATACGTATTTGTGATTTGCGACTCGTGAAGAGTGTATTTGTTTTGAAAAGTATACGTATTTAACTCGTGAGGAGTATACGTATTTTTGATTTTGTGACTCGTAAAGAGTGTATTTGTTTTGAAAAATATACGTACTGAACTCGTGAGGAGTATACGTATTTTGATTTGTGACTCGTAAAGAGCGTATTAGTTTTTTGAAAAATATACGTATTGAACTTGTGAGGAGTATACGTATTTTGATTTGTGACTCGTAAAGAGCGTATTTGTTTTTTGAAAAATATACGTATTTAACTCGTGAGGAGTATACGTATTTTGATTTGTGACTCGTAAAGAGTGTATTTGTTTTGAAAAATATACGTATTGAACTCGTGAGGAGTATACGTATTTTTGATTTTGTGACTCGTAAAGAGTGTATTTGTTTTGAGAAAATATATGTATTGAGCTCGTGAGGCGACTTCGGATGGCCTTGTTGTTTTTGTAACGTTGTTGTATGCTAATGATGAGGCCATGGGTGTTTTATGTGCGAAAAACGGTTTGGAAATCCGTAATTTTCGTGTGATTTTGTATGGAGACGGTTTTTCGGGTCGAAATTTTCGGTTCCGAAACTTGTCGAAATTTTTTGTCTTGGGTCATGATGACTCGTATGGCGTATGGTTTGCTCATTTTTGCTGATCACACGTCATTTGGAGGTGTTTTGGAGTGTTTTGGAGCGTTTTTGTGTAGTTGAGCTAGGCTTCTTGAACTCGTCTTTCTTGCTTCTCGTGCTTCGAGTCTTGGATGTATTGTCATGCAGGCCGTCTGGGTTGGCTAAAGTGTTGGTTCGTGGGAGGTTAGGGCTTCACTGATCAAGAAAAGGTCATGAAAAGGCCGTTTTTGTAGCTTGGGTGCGTTTTACAAAAGCTGTTCAGTCGAGGTGTTCGGGACATGATTTTTGTACGAAACTTTTTGTGGGTGTTCATTATGACTTGTGTGTCGTATACGTGTCATGCACTGGGTATTTCTGTGTCTCTGCGCCGTTTTAGCCTTATCTGTCAAAAATAAGCCTAAAGCGTATTTTCTGTTGTTTTGCTTGTTTTTTTTTTTTTGTCATTTTTGTCCTTTCTAGCTCTTCGTGTTGGTTGTGTATGACGTATATATCGTATATGTGTCATAATATACGCATTTCTGTGTCTCTGCGTTGTTTTGACCTTATCTGTCAAAAACAGGCCTAAAGCTTGTTTTTTTGCTGTTTTGTCTGCTTTTTTCTTTGCATTTGCACACCGTTGTTCTTCGAATTTGCTGTGTATGCTGCCTGCGTTGGATATGTGTCACCCAGTGTGTATTTTCGGGTATCTGCTTTGTTTTAGCTTTTTCTGCCAAAGATAGGCCTGAAGATTGTTTTCTGTTGTTTTGCTTGATTTTTCTCTGTCCTTGTGCATCCTTGCTCCTTGGATTAAATGTGTATAACGTAGGTATCGTGTTTGTGTCATGAAAATGTATCTCTGTGTTTCTGCTCTTCTTTTAGCCTTTTCTGTCAAAGATAGGCCTGAAGCTTGTTTTTCTGTTGCCTTTGTACATGTGCATTCTTCTGCTAGTTGTGAATTTGCTTTGCTTGAATTACATCTTGTCATATCCTATGGCTGCGTGGCTTAAGGGTGTTTCTTGAATCTATGCAGGTGACCCCGAGATCGAGATACCTACGACCAGTGCTATGCAGGATTTCATCGAGAACATTGACTTAAATGTTACCGGGGAGGTGCGTACTCCAATTTCTGAGCTGCGTCATCATTTAGCGACTTCTGAAGGTCCGTCCCAGTCTGATTTGTTCAAGACTCCTCCAATTTTGACGCCAGGGAATGAGGTACAGGGGACTGTTCCAGAGTCTCCTATGCCTTCTATTAGCGAGCATAGCACTACCGTGGGGCCGACAGGGCCTTCTGTTGGTGATGCAGGGCGCGTTGTGGATGCGACCGGGGTTTCTGTGGAGCCGGCCATGGAGTTACCTATGCCTTCCGTAGGTGGGCGTGGGGCTACTGTTGAGTTGCCTAGGCCTCCTGCTAGTGGGCTTGGAGCTACTGTTGAGTTGCCCAGGCCTCCTGCTAGTGGGCTTGGAGCTACTGTTGAGTTGCCCAGGCCTCCTGCTAGTGGGCTTGGAGTCGGGTCTGTGCCTTTGCAAGGCGTCGGGCGTGGACGTGGGGTTCCTGAGCCACTGGTGTCTGCCGGGAGAGGCCGAGGCGGAGGTCGTGGGGGTGGACGCAAGAATGATAGGCCTAGTAGGAAGCGTAAAGTAGCTGATGTTGCTAGTAGTGCCGAGGGTGGTGTTCGGACGCGTGGTCGTCGCGCAGCAGAGGCTAGTGGTAGTTGTGAGTGGGGTGAGGGTAGTAGTGCTGGCGTTTCTGGCGAGGTGAGTTCTGACGAGTCTGGAGATGGTCCTGCTGTCGATAAGCCAAGACGAGGTCCTCACCGTCGACTTGAGAATGCTTTTGAGGATGTTCCTGAGCCCGGGGAGGAGCAGGAGGATGATGAGCAGGTTGTGGATGACGCGGCTGAGGCTGCAGTCGGAGGTGAGGTTGCAGGTGACGTTGGAGGCGGCGTTGATGGTGCTGATGCTGCGCCGGCTACTGCGCAAAATATGTTTATGGGCGTGGTTGATGAGCTAGGCTTGAGGCCGTCGTTTCCCCATGGGCCGAGATTGTGGGCGAAGGTTGCCAAGGATTGGGATGGTGTGAGCTTAGTTTGGAACCCGTTGGAGCATTTGTCTACCCGGGTGAAGGTTGGCTTCAAGTTGGGTAATATGAGGACCTTCTCTGGTTTTCTTACTGTCATAGATGCTTTCAACAAGAAGTTGTCTCCTGAGTCACAGAAAATAATCCTCGGCACAGCCTTTGGTCCGTTGGTGACGAAGTGGAAGGAGGCGCGTAAGAAGAATGTGAATTCGCACCTTTCTGTGCTTCGAGCGTTGTTAGATAGATTTTGGGACACTACTAACACGTTCCATATGCCTGGGTACGAGGTTGGTATTACCTTCTCGTCTCTTGCGGTTGTTTCGGGGCTTCCTCATGGAGAGGAGATGATTGAGTGGGACAGAGTACGCCCTGCTATCTCGAGCCCTACGGTCATTCGTTTGATCGGAGGCGGTATTAGGTGTGCGGGGGATGAGAGGCACACTTTTCAGCCTCGGACATCATGGTTTGATGATTATTTTAAAGGCAAGGGGAAAAAGCAGGTGAGCGAAGTTAGTCATGAGCAGAACGCTCGATTGTGGCTATGGTGGTTTCTGACGTCCACTCACTTTGGAGATAAAGGAGAGCGCGGCCGATCGGCTGCTTTGATGGCGCCATGACTTGTCCAGATTGGGTGCTTTTGACTGGGTTACTCCTGCTATGGGTCTCCTGATCCGATTTTGTAGGGACGCAGTTCGTCCTGATCAGATCGATGATGGGTCCCAACCGTCTTTGGTCGGCCCTGGCTTCCTGATGGAGGTATGATTGCTTTTTGTGATGCTCTGTTGTTTTATTTTGTTTTTGCTTTCTCTTTTGTGACATGTTTTTGGCTTTATTGTAGTCCTGGTGCTATGCACACTTCCTGTCGTTGCTCCCTGCTAACTTTGCCGTGAAGGCGAAGTTCCCTGCTTTTCATGCTTATGCAACGGCAAACAGGAAGGGTATTCGCTTGACTTATGACGATGCTCGAGTGAAGTTTAACGGGATGACCGTTGATAAGGTAAGAAAAGTTCGTATTTCTTATACGCCTTGCGTTTGTGCTTTTGCAGATGTTTATTCCTCTTTTTTTTTTGTAGTTTGTTCCCAACCCTTGGGCGAATTATGCGGATATCCCTGCGTCGATCGCGACTCGCTTTGCTTTTCGCGATACACAGAGGTTGTACATTGCGACTCAGTATGATTCATACTGGTTCTTAGGCGAGCGTCTGTCAGCTCAGACGATTAGGGGTAAGTTTGTTGTGCCTGAGGCCCCTCCTAAGGTTCTCTTCGTACAGACACCGGATGCTGACGTTCGCCGCGATGTATATCACGAGGGTGAGTCGGAGTTCCTGTTGACGCTAGATGAGGATTATACGTCGTGGGCGCGCCTTGCTTTGGCGCCTGCCGTGATTGAGGTGTATTTTTGTTTTTGCATTTGTTTTGTAGATATTTGTTTGTTCAAAAAGCAAAAATTGACCGTGATTTTTGTATCTTGAAGCCACGTCACCCTGACCTTGAGGTCCAGCCTCCTCCATTCCATGAGGGTTTGGATTTTGAGCATGATGGCTGTCGGCATTCAATTGCACTGCCGCAGTATTTATCTGTGGTGACTGACGCTGGCATGGATGGTTGGAGCCCTCGGGTGAAGCAGGTATGACTTGTTTTCTATGCTTGCGTGATATGTAGTATGTAGCCCCCAGCTTGAGTAAGATTTTGTCCTAAAATCGTTAGTCAAGCTTTGTTGAAGCTGCTGTTGATTATAGCCCCCAGTTTGAGTTTTATTTTGTCCTAAAATCGTTAGTCAAACTTGAAATGAAGCTGCTTTTGATTATAGCCCCCAGTTTGAGTTAGATTTTGTCCTAAAATCGTTAGTCAAACTTGAAATGAAGCTGCTTTTGATTATAGCCCCCAGTTTGAGTTAGATTTTGTCCTAAAATCGTTAGTCAAACTTTGTTGAAGCTGCTTTTGATTATAGCCCCCAGTTTGAGTTAGATTTTGTCCTAAAATCGTTAGTCAAACTTTGTTGAAGCTGCTTTTGATTATAGCCCCCAGTTTGAGCATGTGAAGGCCGTATTTGTTTGCAGGTGACCCTGGATGTCCACAAGAATTTATGGAGGGTAGCTAACCGGTGGCGCGTGGCTTTTAATGAGAAAGCGGTCGCGCTTTGCAAGGCTGAGAAGTACGTGGCAGATTTGCAGGCTGCAGTCGCGCAGAGTCAGATAGAGCTAGGGCGGGCTAGGGCTGAGGAGGCACGTCTGCGAGCGGAATTTGAGCTACAGCGTGAGCAGGAGCTAGCTGGTTATCGTGCTCAGATTGATTCGTTGCGCGCGGAGCTCAGTCGTCGAGATCAAGCTACTTGATTTGGGATGTATGCTAGGATTGTAGGCTTATTTTATGGATTTGTCTTATTTTGTAATTGTATTTGTACGTATTTGGACATGTAGGATCTCGTATCAGGTTGATTTTGTGGCTGCGGCTTGACGCGAGAAAGCCTTGTGACCTCGTGTGCATGTTTTTGGTATTTTGTATGGTCGTACTTGTAGGGGTCATATGACGTTGATTCGTGTCCATGGATTGACACGAGTAGGTCACATGACTTCGAACGCGCGCGTCGATTATGTACTAGGTGTATTCGTTGACTATGGTAAGCTTCCCTTGTTGGCGTAGCTTTCGTGGCTAATGATCATGCGTGCAGCGCCGTAAGCCTTGTTGGTTATTTTGCCTCGTTTCGTAGTACGACCGCTTGTGTCGTCGTTTTCATTTGAAACCTTCGCGACTTGCTCATCTAGTGTTCCTGCGATTAGACTGTTAGTCGTAAAAAGAACACAAATCTCGATTGAGATTTTTCTGACCCGTAATAAGAGTATGCATGCTTAAAATATTTGTACAAAATATGTCATTTTTAGAAAAATATTTTGAGTCCGTAAAAGACGCTTTCGACGTTCGTAAAAATGCGGATTAAGAACGTCGTGCTTTAACGTAAACTTGCGAAATGCGACGATTGAATTTTGTGAGACCGTAAAGGTGTTTTTGAAGTGTTTCAAAGACGAAGGTGAATCGTATGCGTGACATCGAGAATCGACAATGATAGGGATGTAAGTGACTGTGACACGTGCATCGGTAAAGCCTCCGGCTTGATGGCGTATGGTTGCTTCAGTGGCTTGTCGTCGTTCCTGTAAAATGAATAAGGTTAGATGAAAAATCAGAGTACTACTCCTTGGTCTAACACAACTTTGTCTCAATGTAGCCGTTTTAACGTCTCGATAAAGAAACAGTCTGCCTCTCGTTTTTGTGGATTTTTTTGGATTCTTGTGAGGATGTCCTTGGCTTTGAAAGCTTTTAGACATTGGGATGTTTTGTGTAAAAAGGGTTGGTTGAGCTCGGGTGAGCGGCCTACGTATCCGTGGGTACGGAATCAAACCTAGCGTAGTTCGAGAGGGATGTGTTTATTTTGGTAAGGAGGTGTTTATGTGGAAAGGTGCGTGCTTAAGGACCTGCCGGTCCAAAGGGGTGCTTATGTGTTTAACCTTGATAATTGCATCCTAAGGTTGGGTTCTCCTTAGTCGATCTAGGCTGCTTGTTTGTTGTTTCTGTTGAGTCTTCAATTTGGACTTGCAAAGACTTGGCCACTTGTTTCTGGGCGTCGGTACTTCTTGCCCTTGCGGCTTCGGCCCCTTGCTTATTGATTTCTAAGCTTTTTGACTTCTGAGCTTTTGACTCTAGGCTTTTGACTTCTTGAGCTCTTGCTTCTAGGCTTTTGACTTCTTGAGCTTCCAGAGTCTTGAGATTTTGCTTTTTGGTGACTTTGGTTCTTGATCTTTGTTCCTTGTATTCCCGTTTGGTTTGAGAATTTCTCACGCCCTATGTGGCTTGGGCTTGAGCTCGGACCTTGCTAAACTTTGTGGCTCGGTGGTCACTCGTGATCATGTGTCTATCACGCCGGACTCCTTTGACAAGTTCGTTTGCTTATTAGGCACGCGATCGAGTACGCGGAGGGCGATCCAGGAATACTCATTCTTGGTCGCGATCAAATTCATGATCACCGTGGAGCTCCAAATTAATGGATCCTCCTCCAAAAGCAATGAGTAGTAGACCCCAAGCAGACTAGTGAGCCATAGGTGTTTAGTCGTCGAGAGCCTTCTTTGTCTTTGTGTCTTTGATTTAGTTGTTGACTTGGACCTTCGTATCCGGCTTAGACCTCCTTAGGATAGCTGTTCCTGGGATGCAATGTATGTCGGTGTAAAATTGTGTCTTTTATGGGAAAAGTGTGTAAAAAAGGAAACTGGGTTGTAGGCAAACTTATTCCTTTATCGATTTGTTAAAAGCGTAAATGCAGCGGAGACTCGATTGCCCTAGACTGACAGAGATTGACTCGATGCTTAAAAAATCGACCCGTATTTAAAAGACTCGAATTGCTTGAGGGGATCCGCCAGATCGTCAATGGTGCTTGAGTGGACGCTTTGTCGGTTGTTTCGTGATGCACGTGTCGTGGGTACACGTCGATGCCCATGGTGTCGAGACTCGATTAATGCATACTTTGATTCGTCTTGTCTTTGAAACGGTTTTGTTTTGATGAAAGTGAAAGGGCGTTTCGAGTTGAAATGTGTTGTCACATTTCGACTCTGTGCAAGAGATGATTCAAGGTAGTGAAAGTGAAAGGGCGCTTCGAAAATGTGATGGAAATGGTAGTGCCCGTTTTCATGCATTTACTTAAGGAAGAGTTAGACCGAAGCGGCTAGAGCTACTTGGTCCGACATCAAAAGTCCTGGGGATTGAGTTTGCGCATTCTCGGGTTTTGTGCTTTTGCAAAAAGAGGAATGCCTGATCCTAGAAGGTTTTGGGCTAGCGAAAACTTTCGAAAAATGCTTATATTGGAAAGGAAAAGGCTTTGAGCCGTGAAACTCCTCGAGAATGGGCTGACATCCTCGGGTTTGAAAAGAGTTTTTCGATAAAAGGGTTGTGATGATCGCGAGCCATGCGTAGATTTTGAGCTAGAAATGTTTTAAAACGCGTTTCATGCTCGACGATGTCCAGTGATAGAAAGCTAGAAGTTTATGTTAACGATTGTGTTGCTAAGATCTTATTGGCGGATGCTCGAAATGGCGTTTAAGCTATTTGAGTCGAAGTTGTCAAAATGTGATGAGGACGAGCTTGCTCGTCCACATGGATTTTGTCAAAGGATAAGTGGATCGAGATGGTTTGAGCCATTCGATCCGATGTTAGAATCCACAAGATTGGGCTTGGCCATTCTTGGGTATGGCGAGGGATGCTACTTACTGGGCTGTTTTGACAATAAGTCGTTTGAAAAGATTTTGTTTAGAAAGGTTCGAAAAGGCCAAGGGCCGTGAGTTCGCTTTGAAAGACTCGCCAAGAATGTGTCCTAATTCTTGGGTTATGCTTTGTGAAAAAGCATGCGATAAATGGGTTAGGATAACCGTGGGTTATTTAATTCATTTATGTTTTCAAGGGCTTAGGGAAAGTGGGGTTTGTGTTGGGTTGCTCACGATGTTTGCAACGTATTTAATTAACGATTGTTCATTCGTTAGTTCATTTTTATCGCACGGATTTTTATGTTGTGTTGTTTGATTGTTTTGTTTAATTTTTGTCTGTTGTTCATTGTTTATTTGTTGGTTTTTAGCTTGAGACGAGACATAAGCAAACTTATTCGTATTATTCATTAAAGAAGAATTGTTTGACAAATCATAAAAAGTCTAAGCATAAACTAGAAGGTGGGTCGACAGGTGACCCGACACCTAAGGAATTAGATCCTAAGAGGATTTCTTCTTCTTTGCGTTCGCCAACGCCTCCGTTCTCGCCATCTTCCTTTTAAGTCGTGATGGTTTGTGTTTCATGGGTGCCTTCCTGCTTGTCAGTTTACTCTCAATGTCTGCGTTAGGGGTTGGGTTGCTTTCGGGCATGACAAAGTCTGAGTGATCTATGTGAGGAAGTGATCCCGTGAAGATCGCGTGGTTGTATGGTGGGTAATCTTTGTTGGATGGTTTGGTTTGTATGGTAAAAGAGTTAATCTTTTCGTCGCCTTGGATCCTGGCTTGGTTGGACGTAGGCCATTCATCCCCTTTATCGTTGAACGAAGCGCCAATGGTTTGATTGTCGCTCGGTTTGATATTGTTGGAGAAGTTCATAATGGGAGGTGATCCCACGAAGATTGTGCGGTCGGCGACAGGGTTGTTGTCGTTGGGCGGCTTGGATGGTTGAGACGGTCTGTCGAGCTTTCCTTGGTCGATGAGATCTTGGATGGCGTGTTTCAGCTTGAAGCAGTCTTCTGTGTCGTGGCCTTTGCCTCTGTGGTATGCACAGTAAGCATTCGGGTTCCAAAGTTTTGGCTTTTTGTCTTCGGGTGGCTCGTCGGTGGGCCCGAGTGGTTGTAGGTAGTTGTTTTCAACCAACCGATGGAATGCCCTAGTGTAAGGCATGAAGCTCCTGTAGCTTTTGGTTGCAAATGCGTCAAGGCTATCCATAGCGCAGTTTTCCTTACTCTTGGTCGTGTGAGGAGATTTTGGTGAATTATGTTGGTGGGTATTGCCGTTGTATCTGGCCATGGCACTAGTCCTAAAGTCGTCCTCAATTTGAGTGCCGACTCTGATGAGTTGTTTGAAGTCTTGGATGTTGCTGTACCGCATGTATAACTGATACACGGGTCGCAGATTGTTTATGAACTTAGGCACAAGTTCGTCTTCGTGCGGACGATTTGGAATTTGTGCGCTTAGCTTTTTCCATCGAGAGAGATACTCGGTGAAGCCTTCGTCGTCTTTTTGTGACAGAACTTCCAAAGTACGTAGCGAGACTTGAGTATCGTTATTGTCATGATACTGATTGTCGAACTGGACCGTGATTTCTTTGAAAGTAGTAATCTTGTGTGGGTCCAAGGCGTAGAACCAGGCTCTAGGTTGTGCATCCAGAGAATGCGGGAATAGAGTAGCCCAAGCTGAGGGATCGACGCCCATGACAGCCATTTTAGCTTTGAAATCTTTGATATGTATAAGCGGACTTTCGTGACCCTTGAAGATGGGGAGATCGCTGAGTGAGAATTTGGCCGGTAGTAAGGACTTGACACTTTTCAAGACATGTTCGGTTTCCTCATAAATGGAATATCCCTTTGAGTTGGTCAGGCGTTCTTCCATTGGACGAATTCTTTTAGCATTTCGTTCAGCTTCCTCGGCAAAGTACTTAGCATTTTTCTCGGCCTCGAGTTTCTGCATTGTGGCCATCTGTTCGATTGCAGCAGTGAGGCTAAGGATTTTGCTGTTGAGCTGTTGAACATGTTCTGCGGTGACTACTGTCGGGGGAGGAGTTGGGATTCCTTTGACATTTCCTTCATTGTTAAGTGCCATGGTAGTTTTTGGTTTCGATCTGTTGTAGGTACATTTCTTTGGAGGTGGCGGAGGGTTCAGACGACGGTCTTTAGTATGTCACGTATCCAGGACTTTTTAGGGAATGAACCTGTAGAGTTTTAAACCTTAGTGACCTCCGAAAGAAAATAAAAGATTCAAAGAAAAGCCGCATTTGTAGTAAAGAAAAGGTAAAAATGTGAAAGCGTGTGCAGGACTCGACTCGTGTTTTTAGCTTAAAAGACACGGGAAGCTTTTGAGGTAAGGATGCGTTGGCGCGTCCCTGCCCTCGATGTAAATAAAAGTTTGTATGATCACAATCTGATTAACCCAAATTAGCGGTATGTTGCCAGGGGTTTATCGTTGGATTGTGATGTAAAAAGGAATCAAACCGAAGTAGCGATAGGCTAGTCGGCCTGAAGATGTTAAATTGGGTAAAAAGCGGTCGTTGTTCGCTTTTTACGTGTGACACAGGGTGTCAAGCCGTAATGACGATAAGTCACCCGACCTGACATGTAAATCAACGGATTCGTATTTGAACGAGCCCGCGTTTTGTTTATTTTTGAGAGAGATAGTTCGTTTAAGTCGGGGTGACTAGCAAGTCACTCGACTTAGAGCTATCTCAAAAATGTAAAAGTATACGCTTCATTGAAATATCCGAAATGTATTGACATATTCGGGTTTTGCTTTGCGAAATGTTTTTGCGATAAATGTATTATGACGATACGTCAGTCGTATAATGCATTTATGTTTTGTAAAGGATAGAAATGTAGTGATTATTTCCGATCGGTTTTGAATATCGTGGTGTAAGGTTAGTCGAGTTCGATTGACTATAGGTCAATGACCTGATCGTATGCTTAAAAGTATGCCTTTTTGAAAACGTTTGAAAATGTACTTTCAAAATAGACGTCTTTTGAAAGTATGATGCTCTATGAAATGTTTTCGCATGCATTTGTTTAGAAGACGACCATAGCGAGGTGCTATAGCTTTGGATTTATGCGTATAGACGCGGGTTTTGGCTTTCAGGGTAAGGTTCCTTCCTGGTCATTCCGCAACGTTTGTGTAGAGTTATCCGCAAGATCACACACATCGGTGTGGATTCAATACGGTCTAGAGCGTTGAGTTTGATCGCTACGATTCACTTGTACGGATACCATACTTGTGATCGTGGAAGGGTGAAGATCGGCGTGTCAGAGTATACACGCTTAGGAAGCGTGTTTTTACTTGGGGCCGTCCCTCGAAGGGTGTGGTTATGAATCAGGAGGATTCGACTCAAACGTACTATTGCCCAAATATCGAAAGCAGAAATGTTTTCAAAGTTTCAAGTTTCACTTCTTTATGTTTTTAAAATAAAATGAAAAGTTAATTTTCAAAATTTAAAAAAAAAAACATGCTCGTCCCCAGCGGAGTCGCCAACTGAGGATACCGGACTTGGGGTGATCCCTTCTCGACGCCCCGCTCGCGCCCGCCCTCGAAAAATGTCATGGGGCGGAATGCACGGCGCGGGAAAGATGAATAAATTTTGCAAGAAGCTCGCGGGCGCTGGAGCTTCGCATTTTTGGGTGCTTACTCGCTCGAGCGTTCTTTTGTTTAAAAAGGGGGGATTGTCATTGCATGTGTTTATAACAAAAAGAAATACAAAAATTCTTTTGAAATGTATTTTTGGAGTCGCCACCAAATATTAAAGGAATTTGGAACCTATTCAACGTATCTTAAAATATAAGACACGGGTGTCTCAGATTTCAAGGTGCGTCGATACCTATCCGTCTGAGGTTATTGTGAAACCAGAGAGGATTCGGAGTGAGGTTACTTTTCGAAAGTTTTGACAAAATGTATTATGAAAACTGTAATCAAAAAGTCTACGTAAAAGTAGTCTTTACTAGTTTGAAAACAAATGCTTTAATTTCGATATTTGGGCTAATAGGACGCTACGTACAAATACAAATATATGACTCGACAAATATGTAAAATAAATGTAAGCCGTCATAGCTATGACGATTTGCTATAGGAAATATACGTAAAATTACTAATTCATTGTATTTGAATTAATAACTAAACGTTATTCTCCGACTTGTGTTCAATTCTAAGATTTTGTAAAACCCTCGGTTTTGCATGTTTAAAAGACTATATGAAACGGTACAATTAAATGTCGAATCCGTGTTTTAGTCGTAATTTAATGCATGAATCGAGAATTTGCATAATGTAAAAGTGGTGTTTAATTTAGTGATTTTGAGTCGTTTGTTTATGCGATATTGGCGGGGTTTAGACGAATCTTTGATTCGAATTACTACAATCGTATTGCGAATACGGGTTCGTTAATGCCAATATCGGGGTGGGTTAAAGTAACCCTATAAGTCTCGGACGCCTTAATCAAGGTAAAATTTCTTTACCTTGAAATGCAAAGCAGTTTTAGACCGAGATTTATAAGTGCGAGAGGCTTTATATATGTGTATTAGTATTATAAGTATTATTGTTGTAATTGTGTTTAAGTGAATGTTTTTGTTATGAATGTTGTGTTGATGTTGTATTGTGATTGTCGATGTTGAAAATGGTCGAACAAGGGCTGCTATTTATAGCAAATGCTTCGTGTTTTATGCCTAATTGATCAGAAAATCGCCAGTGAACCAGCGATTAAAGATAAAATCGCCAGAAATGTCAGGGGAGGACCACAAAATCGCCAGAAGTCTGGCGATTTTATGGTAAATCGCCAGTATTCTGGCGATTTTCCCCTTGTTTTCTAACAGATTTGTTGCGCCGTAATACGTTATCGTAGGTGTGAGGCTATGACTGACTTTGTCGAGCATGTTGGCTGTAATTTGCTGACTTTGGTGTTGCAATTTGATCAAATTGATCAAGTTGTTGAATCAACTTGGTTTTGTTCCGATTTTCGTGTTTCGTGTTTCGTGTTTCGGTTTTTCGTCGTGTTTTTCGATCTTAGCTCGAAGTAAAATAATATTGTAACGTATTATTTTTCGACTTTGTGGGATTTTGTTTTGTAAGAATGTGACCCGGGACGCATTTCGGCCCGCTCGGGTGCTTGGGCCTTTTTTGGGCCGTTTTTGTGTGTGTGTGTGGGTCGTTTTTGTGTTCTTGGGCCATTTTTGTGAGGCGTCTTTGTGTCGTGCTTGTGCGTATTGTGTCGACTTACGATTAAGATGACTAAATTAATATTAATTTTTACGAAATATGCAAATTCAAATTAATACGTTAAAAATGACTAAAATGTTTTAGACACTAATGTACCGTTTCGTCTTATTTAAAACATGCATAAAAAGTCCTTTTCGTCATCGGGTTTGCTTTTGGGGGGGGGGGGTACGGATACGGGTATCTACACATGAATAAACCATCCTATCAGTGATCTTCCATAAATAAACCAACCTTTTGATTAACTCTCAATAAACCAACCTTTACACCTTATCTTCCAATATTACACTATTCCCATTTTTAAACGATTATTTAAGGGTGAAGATCACATGTTTTTCCCTTTTTTTCTCTATAACATTAATAATGGAGTGAAAGCATGTGTGTTATAGTTTTCGTTTTACCTAAAATGACAAGTTAAAAATCGAGATAGTTTAATAATAGAAGATGAGGTGCAAAAGTTGGTTTATTCAGAGTTAATCAAAAGGTTGGTTTATTAATGAAAGATCACTAATAGGTTAGTTTATTCATGTTAAATTTTCCTTTATTAATAGGCTTTTCTAAAAGATTTTCATAAATCATTACTTGAATTAATCTTTAGTAGAGTACCATCACCCCGAATCCAAACTGGTTTCATACACCTAGATCTAGGGTTGTCGGCGTGCTCCAAAATCTCGGACGTGTTCTTTGGCTTAGGACATGGTAGCAGGTTCCTAATTTCCGCGATAATTAGGTGGTGACTCCAAAACAGTTTTAAAGGTTTTTCTAACTTACTCTTTTTAACTTAATGCGCCCTTATGCAAGACGCTGAGTTGGGTCCCCCTCGATCCCGGGTTCCACAATTAACGTATATGACAATTAACTTAAGAAGCAAATCATTATTAATTTAATGACCATAAGCCTTTTAAAAAGCAAGGCGTTAAAGTAATTGATCCAATGAAATAAATTTTATTAGAAGATCATGTCTTATATCTTAAAGGTTTTCTGGTGAAATATCTGAAAAGCACTGGTGTTTTATTTAATTTTTAATTATAAAGTTACAACCTCGATTAATTGAAATACTTATTTAATTGAATTACAGTCTTCCCATAGTTTGTCATTCTTTTTCCATATTTGTTTGCCTTACTTTATTGAAAGTTGCTTATAGACTATGGTCACTTCAGTAAGAAGATTGTGACAATCTTTCCCAACGGCAATCAAACGCTTGCAACATTCTTTTGATACGTCACTGCCAGATTCAAATACGTGTTCATATATAGTACTTCCACATTTTTTACCTAAACCACTTTCACATTTCAGCAATTGATTTGATCCCTCTGATTTTAGTACAGTTTTCTCACATTGTTCCCACACTTTGTTATTTTTACCCCAAATCTCTTTACCTTCCTCTATATTTAAACGCTTGTATACAATAGTTACTAGCGTTAATAGATCGTGACAATCTTTTCCGACAGATTTCAAACGACAACAACATTCATTTGATACCGCGTTTCCGTCTTCAAATACATTTTGGTATATTATGGTGCCACACTTGCCTAGGCCATTTTCACACTTTAGTAATTCATTGGATTTCCTAAGACTCCCTGCATCAGTGGAATCAATTCCAACACTATGTCTAAACATGATAGACAAAGTTACGAGGAGATAAACAAATGCAACCGACGATGACATTGACAAGTTCTTTTTTGACTCCACGGAAAATTTGATGTAAAAACCCGACTTTTCATTATAGTTATTTAAGTTTTCAAAGAATAATTAAATAAAAAATAAGAATGATGATATCTTTTGTTATTTAAAAAAGGGGTATTTATAGGTCTCCTATATTAAATTCTAAATTTTAAACGTTTTTTCTAACTTGTAATATCATTATTGTTATTTTATTTACATGGTTTACTAATGCATGAAAATATAGCAATTTGTCAAAATTGTTAAATTTCAAATAACTCACCGATCACATAAATATTACTCCGCATTTATTATTGATTGTTCCCTATTTAACGCAAACTATATTAAATTCGTTTGCAGAGAGAGCTTAGTATTTTTTTTTATATATAAAGCTACCTAAATTTAATGGAACTCGAATAGAATACATTACGACAATCGTGATTAACGATACCTAAACTGTCGTATGGGAAAAAATTAAAAGATGATAAGATTTTCAAAAAATTAGTTTCAAGTTTTTACCTTGCATCTTTTTTAAGCATTCTTATTACGCTAAATCACCACGAACATTGAAGTTTAGCACGAGCATGAAATTCATTTGCTGTGTTCATAGCTAAAAGAATAAAAAAAATAAAAAATGTAAAATAAAAAAAAAAACACTTTTCATGATATAACAGTCTTAGAAAGTGAGCTCTAAGTAAATCAAACTCCATCTAATTTAGAGTCATTTAGTGATAAAAACTTTACGTATGAACATAATTAATATATTAATCATATGACGAATATAAAATTTGAGTTACGTTTGTAATTAACTGAATTAAACTATGTGGCATAACTAATTTAAAAATTTTACACTTTTCATTGAATATCTATAAGATCTTTTCTTAGACAAATCATTATTTGAAGACAAAGAATTAATGTCGTGTGGCAGCTAGTCTCGCTAAGACCATAACCACACCGGCGAAAATACAAACATACATAAACTTATTAGTTTAATTTTATTTTATTTTTCCTTAAATGTTGAGTATACTATTAGTGGAACAAATCGTGTGAGTAGAAAATTCATTTGATTCAAGTGTATTTTCTCTATCTAATAATGAGAACCATGTTTTACTTACCAGCCTTTTTGCTTTCACTTCTATTATTGTATCAAATGATTTATGTATACATTTTGTTTTAGATATGGTTGCTTTCGTTTCTACAACATGCTTCGTATAACAAAGACCGATTATTATTTTTTATTTTTTATTATAGCATCATCTCGTACGTATATTATATATATATTTATTCCAAGGCATTTCAAAGGTTGGTCGAAAAGAACTACCTACAACCGATCGGGCCTACTAGCGAGCCGCCCGAAAACAAAAAGCCTAAATCTTGGAACCCCAATGCCTTCTGTGCATACCACCGACGCAAAGGGCGATACCGAGAACTGCTTTAGGCTTAAGAACGCTATCCAGGATCTCATTGATCAAGGAAAGCTCAACAAACCATCTCAACCCACCAAGTCGTCGAACAGTGATAACCCACTCGGCAACCACGCCATCTTTGTAGGATCGGTCCCTATATTAGATTGCTCTTATCTAATCACACCCTCTGATGACCAAATTAATGGGGTCTGGTTTAGTGATGACGAAGACGAAGAGTGGCCACCCGCTAACAAAATGGTAGCTCAACTCTCAACTACTCCTTCTTCGAGTAAAACCAAAAAGAACAAAAATGGGAAGAAGAAGAAGGGCAAAGAACCCGAGAAGAAAGACCAAGACGAGGTCTCACACCTCACACGTTCTGGTCGTCCTTATCAGAATATCTAAAGCGGCCGCGGCCGAAAAGGGCAAGGCCGTAGTCCAGGAAGACGTTCCTTCCACAAGCACACCCCCCACGTCTACCGTAATTCCACCACCAAACACGAGCGAAGTGCTTCAAAAGCAACTCGCTCGCACAAAAGCAGACGTTTCAATCTGGGCTCTTCTACGAGACTCAGCCGATCACAGGAAGGCATTCATCCGCGCCTTGCAAATAGCGTCTGCGGATTCGGAGATCTCTCCGGATCAAATGGTCAGCCATGTTACAAGAGATTGGCTACCCGGGGCTATCACCTTCTCAAACGATGACCTCCCTGCATTCGGACCAAACCATAACCTTGCTCTCTACATTAGCATAGAGTGCATGAAGAAAACTTTACCCGTGTCCCTTGTCGACAATGGGTCCGCAGTCAATGTCCTACCATTGGCCACCGCACACCGCCTCGGCTTATCCGATAAAGACTTAACCCCAAGCACGGATGGAGTCAAAGCTTTTGATGGAACCCGACGTCACGTGAAAGGAACCATTTCCCTTCACATACGCAGTGGTCCTATAGAAAGGAAGGTCGAATTTCAAGTCATTGACATGACTCCTTCCTATAACATACTCTTAGGGCGGCCTTGGATTCATGCCACTAAGGCCGTGACTTCTACTCTTCACCAAAAGGTTAAGATCCCTCTTAACGAAGAAATCATAACCCTGAACACCTCAAACTTTCGAGCTCTCTTCGACACACCAAAGGAGCCCAATGCTGCAGAAATCGTCGTTGAACCCACACAAGACCTGTGTGGTTTCGATCTCCAAGTTGGCGCCGTTACACGTGCACCAATCAGAACCTACAAACCCTTCAAAACAAAGAACAACAATAGCCTCTGGCTCACCATGGGCCTAGGCTATGAACCCAAGGACGATGATCAAGAACAAATGGTCAAGGAGGTCCAAAGACGAAAGTCAAACCACAAGGTCACCCTACGACCTTATATTCTCGACCTAGGTGCATACTTCACCTCTGGAGGGAAGATCGACGGGAGTCCCTCCCTTCGTGACATTATCCATTCGCCCAAAGCCTGTTTCTCTAGTGAGGCTGAGCCAAATACACTCAAGGCCTCACCGAGCACCAAAAATGAAGAAATTGTCTCCACAATCATGCGAGATCGCCGCTTCGATCCCAACCTACTCAAAGCCGATGCCACCGACAAAACCCTTAATGGATGGTATAAGACGCTGAAATGGACCGACGCACAAGGCCACCATTTTCAGCTTATCACTAGCGAAGGACCGCTTTTCGACCATGTCACCAACCTCAAAGACAAGGACGAAAGCGACACAAGCTCGAGCAGCTCCAGCAACAATGAAGACAACGAAGAAGAAGAAGAGATTCTATTAACTTCTAATGCTCTTAGTGTCGGGTCATCTGTCGACCTACCTAGCTTAGATTTTCTTTTTACGGAGGCTAGCTCCAAGCAATTTTCTGAGTTGTCGAATAATTCCTTTCAAATTAATGAAATGAACAAGTTTGCTTACGTCATGTCTCAAGCTAAAACAAACAACAAAGAACAAACAACTAAAAATCAACAATCAACAAACAAATTACAGAATACAAAAGACACTAACTCGTGCGATGAAAATGAACAAACTAACGAATCTTTAAACAAATACATTGCAAACATTGTCTCTCCAAAAACCCAGGACCCTATCATCGAGGAAACCATAACCATAAACGTGGGAACCCCCGAAGAGCCAAGGGAATTACAGCTAGGTGCCTTACTGAACGAAGACGAGCGCGCCCAATTTACACAACTCCTAAGCGAATTCAAGGACGTATTCGCATGGTCGTACAAGGATATGCCCGGAATCGAACGAAGCATTGCGAACATCGCATCCCCATTAAACCCGGTTACAAACCAATCAAGCAAAAACTAAGGAGACTACGTCCCGAATGGTCCCTTATGGTGAAGGAGGAAATCGAGAAACAACTACAAGCCGGTTTCATCCAAGTCATCGAATATCCGGAATGGGTCTCAAACATGGTCCCAGTCTTGAAGAAGAATGGCAAAATTCGAGTATGCGTTGACTTTCGCGATTTGAACAAAGCCAGTCCAAAAGATGACTTCCCATTACCTCATGTGGACGTCCTAGTCGACAATACCACCGACCACGCCCTCCTATCCTTCATGGACGGCTACGCAGCCTATAATCAAATCAAAATGGCTTGCGAGGACATGGCAAAGACGGCCTTCATTACACCGTGGGGCACATACTGCTACACGGTCATGCCTTTCGGCCTCATCAATGCCGGTGCAACATACCAACGCACCGCCACAACCCTTTTACATGACATGATGCACAAAGAAGTCGACGTCTACGTCGACGACATGATTGTGAAGTCAAAGGAGAGAAGTGGTCATATCACTAACCTCTACAAGTTCTTCACTCGCCTACGGCAATACAAAATGCGCTTGAATCCCCAAAAATGTACTTTTGGAGTCACATCCGGTAAACTACTAGGACATGTAGTGAATCAAAGAGGCATCGAGGTCGACCCCTCGAAAGTCAAAGCAATTCTCGAAATGCAACCCCCGAAGAACCTCGACGAAATTCGAAGTTTCTTGGGCCAAATCCAATACATCTCACGATTCATTAGCAAGCTCACCATGATATGTAAACCAGTTTTCAAGAAGCTCAGGAAAACCGACCACGTTGAATGGGACGAAGAATGTCAAAAAGCGTTTGACAAGGTCAAAGAATTGCTAACCAACCCGCCAGTTTTGCGACCGTCCCAAAAGGACCTGCCACTATCCTTATACCTAACAACAACCCCCACCGCTATGGGAGCCATGCTCCCTCAAGAAGTAAATGGTGAAGAACATGCAATCTATTACATAAGTAAGAAATTTCTCGATTACGAAACTCGATATTCACCTATCGAGAAAAGTTGTCTAGCTTTGGTGTGGTCATCCAAGAAACTCCGTCACTACATGCTAGCACACCAAACGAAGGTCTACTCCAAAATGGACCCCGTAAAGTACCTCTTCGAGAAACCTGTGCTTAACGGACAAATGGCCAGATGGACACTGCTCCTAGCCGAATTCGACCTTAAGTACGTACCCCTCAAGGCAATCAAGGGACGAGCAGTTTCTGATTTCCTAGCCGAAAATGCAATTGTCGAGCAACCAATCATCAACACAACATCCCTTCCAGACGACGGGATTTACAACATCGACCAAGAACAATGGGAGTTATACTTCGATGGTTCATCCAACTGTAGATACCCGTATCCGTACCCCCCAAAAGCAAACCCGATGACGAAAAGGACTTTCATGCATGTTTTAAAACGAGACTAAACGGTACATAAGTGTCTAAAACATTTTAGTCATTCTTAACGTATTAATTTGAATTTGCGTATTTCGTAAAAATGAATATTAATTTAGTCATTTTAAATCGTAAGTTAACACAATACACACGAGCACGAGCCATACACGCCTCACAAAATGACCCAAGAATACAAAAACGACCCACACACACACACAAAACGGCCCAAAAACACATAAAAAGGCCCAAGCACCCGAGCGGGCCAAAATGCGTCCCGGGTCACATTCTAACAAAAAAAAATCCCGCAAAGTCGTAAAATAATGCGTTACAATATTATTTTATTTCGAGCCAAGATCGAAAAACACGACGAAAAACCAAAACACGAAACACGAAACACGAAAATCGATACAAAACCAAGTTGTTTAACAACTTGATCAAATTGATGATCAAATTGCAGCCCCAAAAGTCAGCCAACATGCTCGACAAACAAGCAGCACACAAACATTAGCTTACACACCTACGATAACGTATTACGGCGCAACAATGTGTCAGAAACAGGCCAAAAAATCGCCTGAATCGGCGATTTTGGAAAATCGCCGATTCAGCGATTTTCCGCCCACCTCGACATTCTCAAGCGATTTTTTGTTAAATCGCTGGTTCACTGGCGATTTTCTGATCAATTTGGCATAAAACACGAAGCATTTGCTATAAATAGCAGCCCTCATTTGACCCAAAAAACAATCAACTCTTACAATAACAATCACAACAACAATTACAATAACATTCAAAAACCGATACTTATATTCACAAAAAGCCTCTCGCACTTAAAAATTTCCACTCTAAAAACCGTCTTTGCATTTCAAGGTAAAGAAATTTTACCTCCCGATTGGACGTTTGAGACTTATAGGGTTACTTTAACCCACCCCGATATTGGCATTAACGAACTCGTATTCGCAATACGATTGTAGTAATTCGAATCAAATGATTCGTCTAAACCTCGCCAATATCGCATAAACAAACGACTCAAAATCACTAAATTAAGCACCCACTTTTACATTATGCAAATTCTCGATTCATGCATTAAATTATGGCTAAAACACGGATTCGACATTTAACTGTACCGTTTCATATAGTCTTTTAAACATGCAAAACCGAGGGTTTTACAAAATCTTAGAATTGAACATAAGTCGGAGAATAACGTTTAGTTATTAATTCAAATACAATGAATTGGTAATTTTACGTATATTTCCTATAGCAAATCGTCATAGTTTTGACGGCTCACATTTATTTTACATATTTATCGAGTCATATATTTGCATTTGTACGTAGCGTCCTATTAGCCCAAATATCGAAATTAAAGCATATGTTTTCAAATTAGTAAAGACTACTTTTAAGTAGGCCTTTTTATTGCAGTTTTCAATATACTTTGTCAAAACTTTAGAAGGGTAACCTCACTCCGAATCCTCTCTGGTTTCACAATAGCCTCAGAAGGATAGGTATCGACGCACCTTGAAATCTGAGACCCTCGCGTCTTATGATTTTAAGATGCGTTGAATAGGTTCCAAATTCCCTTATAATTTGGTGGCGACTCCAAAAACACGTTTTAAAAGGATTTTTATATTTCTTTTTATTATCTTCACATGCAATGACATCCCCCCTCTCTAAACAAAAGAACGCTCAAGCGAGTTAAGTCAAGCAAAGCACCAAAAATGCGAAGCTTTGGCGACCCGCGAGCTTCTTGCAAAATTCATTTTTCCCGCGCCGTGCATTCCGCCCCATGACATATTTCGAGGGCGGGCGCGAGCGGGGCGTCGAGAAGGGATATCCACTTTTCCGGTATCCTCAGTTAGCGACTCATTTGGGAAGAGCATGTTTTTTTTAATTTTGAAAATTAACTTTTCATTTTATTTTAAAAACATAAAGAAGTGAAACTTGAAACTTTGAAAACATTTCTGCTTTCGATATTTGGGCAATAATACGTTTGAGTCGAATCCTCCTGATTCATAACCACACCCTTCGAGGGACGGCCCCAAGTAAAAACACGCTTCCTAAACGTGTATACTCTGGACACGTCGATCTCTCACCCTTCCACGATCACAAGTACTGGTATTCCGTACAAGTGAATCGTAGCAGGTCGAACTCGAACGCTCTAGACCCCGTATTGAATCCACACTGATGTGTGTGATCTTGCGGATAACTCTACACAAACGTTGCGGGAATGACCGGAAGAAACCTTACCCTAAAGCCAAAAACCCGCGTCTATACGTACATATCCAAAGCTGTAGCACCCTCGCTATAGTCGTCTTCCAAACAAAATGCATGCAAAAAAACATTTTCATATAGCATTACACTTTCAAAAGACGTCTATTTTGAAAGTACATTTTCAAACATTTTTCAAAAGGGCATACTTTTAAGCATACAGTCAGGGTCATTAACCTATAGTCAACTGAACCTGACTAACATTACACCACGATATTTAAAACCGATCGGAAATAATCACTACATTTCCGATCCTTTACAAAACATAAATGCATTATACGACTGACGTATCGTCATAATACATTTATCGCAAAACATTTCACAAAGCAAAACGAAAGTGTCAATTCACTTCGGATATTTCAAGTAGCAGACACTTTCTCATTTTTGAGGTAGCCTAAGTCGAGTGACTTGCTAGTCACCCGAGCTTAAACAAACTATCTCTCTCAAAATAAACAAAACACGGACTCGTTCAAATACGAATCCGTTGATTTACATGTCGAGTTGGGTGACTTATCGTCATTACAACTCGACTCCCGTGTCACACGTAAAGGCAAACAACGGTGCTTTTACCCAATTTAACATCCTCGGATCGACTAGCCTATCGCTATCTCGGTCTGATTCCTTTTACATCACAACCTAACGATAAACCCCTGGCAACATACCGCTAACTTGGGTTAATCAGTTGTGATCATACAAACTTTATTTACATCGAGACTAAGGACGCGCCAACGCATCCTTACCTCAAAGCTTCCGTGTCTTTAAGCTAAAAACACGAGTCGAGTCCTCGCACACGCCGTGACTTTTACTTTTTAATGCGGGTTTTCTTTGAGTCTTTATTTTCTTTCGGAGGTCACTAAGGTTTAGAACTCTGCAGGTCCATCCCCTAAAAAGTCCTGGATACGCGACGCACTAAAGACCGCCATCTGAACCCCCCGCCACCTCCAAAGAAAGCGTGCCTACAATGCATCAAAGCCTAGAATAGCATGGCACTTAACGGAAGAAAATGTCGGAGGAATCCCAACTCCTCCCGTCGGTGGTTACCGCAGAACATGTTCAACTCAGCAAAGAAAATCCTTAGCCTCACTGCTTTAATCGAACAAATGGCCACAATGCAGAAACTCGAGGCCGAGAAGAATGCCAAGTACCTTGCTGAAGAGGCTGAACGAAATACCAAAAGAATTCGTTCAATGGAAGAACGCCTCACCCACTCGAAGGGATATTCCATTTATGAGGAAGCCGAACATGTCCCAAAGTGTCAAGTCCTTCTTTGCCGGCCAAGCTCTCGCTCGGCCCGATCTCCCCATCTTCAAGGGTCATAAAGTCCACTTGTACACATCAAGGATTTCAAGGCCAAAATGGCCGTCATGGGCGTCGATCCTCGGCTGGGCTACTCTATTCGCATTCTTTGGATGCGCATGACCCGAACCTGGTTTTACGCCTTGGACCCACACAAGATTACTACTTTCAAAGAAATCACGGTCCAGTTCGACAATCAGTATCATGACAATAACGATACTCAAGTCTCGTTACGTACCCTAGAAGTTCTGTCACAAAAGGACAATGAAGGCTTCAGTGAATACCTCACGCGTTGGAAGAAACTCAGTGCCCAGATATCTAACCGTCCCAAAGACGCAGAACTGATCACCAAGTTCATTAATAATCTCACCCCTGCGTATCAGCAGCATTTGCGCTACGGCAACTTTGACAGTTTTGCTTCACTCAGTACGGTGGGTCAATTGATTGAAGACGACCTCCGTAAAGAAAAGACCAAGGTTGCAAGCCGAGGTTATCAGGGTAGCTCGTCACGAGCCGTCACCAAAGCGGAACCAGTTCACTGCATTAACGCTCTGGAAGAACTAGCGCCTTCCCCAACTTACACCACACCAACGAAATACACAGCGCCTCCTACTAAGGCATCATACTCGTCTGCAGGTCAGGCTTCGTCAAAACCACGACGAAGCTTTGACCCGATCTACATGACTTACTCTAAAGCTCTACAGAGGCTTGTGAGCCGAAACGTACTTCAGCTCCTGGGACCTACTAGCGAGCCTCCTCAGGATAAAAAGCCCAAGTCATGGGATCAGAATGCGTACTGTGAGTTCCATAGGGGAAAAGGACATGACACTGAGCAATGCTTCCGTTTAAAGAACATAATCCAAGATTTCATCGATGACAATACCATCGAGAAGCCTACTCCAGGTCCTAAACCCTCGAACCAGCTCAATCCTCTACACGCCCATGCCATCTTCGTGGGTACACACCCCATTCTCGACTGCTCTCACCTGATCGTCTCAAAAGACCACGAAATCAATGGTATCTGGGACAGTTCTGATGAAGAGGACAATCACACGGACAATACCAGTTACCTATTCCCGCCAGAAGAAGAAGAAGAGGAAGATCGAGAGCCTACAGGGATATACGGGAAAATACCCCACAAATACCCAATCAGGTTGTCTGATAGTGACGATGAGATAGCCTACTTAACTCGCTCCGGTCGTCCATACAGAGCCTCGCTGAGTCTGCTGGAACCCCCAGGTTTTCCATCGAAAGCAACTAGCCAAGACAAAAACAAGGGAATAGTCATCAACGAGGCTTCACCTCCTATGACTGCACCACCACCTCCAACGACTACGCAATTATCTCCTGTGACTACGCCACCACCTGTAACCACTACAGGTCAACCACAGGGTGACCTAGCGTCATCAAGCACCACTCCAGCACCTACACCTGAAATTGGAGAATCCATTCAGAAACAGCTTCTAAAAACAAAAGCGAGCATCTCGATCTGGCGACTCTTAAGGGAATCATCGGGACAGTGTAGCTCTCCACCGAGCTTTGCAAGTCACCCCTATCACGACAGAAATGTCCCCTGAAAAGCTCATCAGCCACATCACCCGTGAATGGCAAGCTAGCGCCATCACCTTCTCTGACAAAGACCTCCCGCCATTCGGAGGCACGCACAATCTAGCACTCTACATTAACGTAGAATGCCATGGCATGACACTACCAGTTGTCCTCATCGACAACGGATCCGCGGTCAACGTCTTGCCCCTAGAGACAGCTAAAAAGCTAGGAATCAAGGAAAATGACTTCATTCCCTGTGCAGACGGCGTCAGAGCCTACGATGGTACTCGTCGCAGCATAAAAGGAACTATTTCCTTTCCCATCATGACAGGACCCGTCATACGGCCCGAATTCGGATAATCGATATACCCCCCGCATACAACATGTTATTGGGTAGACCCTGGATACACGCCACTAAAGCCGTCACCTCAAGCCTGCACCAAAAAGTCAAGCTCCCCTTAGATGACGAGACCGTCACTATCCATGCATCCAACTTTCGAGCTTCCCTGCAGCAACAGAAGCTCGACAATGACGCTGCAAGAATAAGCACCGAAACCCCAGACATCACCTGTGGTTTTGATTTCGACTTTGACATCTGCACATTGACTCGCGAGGAGGAAATTACTGCACTCTATGTGAAGGACAACGACAACAAATGGCCTACCATGGGTTTAGGTTATGTACCATGGTCCTACGAAGTTACCCGTGGGGAACAGGCATTCAAAGATCGTAAGAGAGGTCGTGACTTTCACATTGAGCCATATCACATCTTCACCGACAAGTACTTTGTCAAGGAGGGTACAAGCAAAATGCCCAAGGACTACCTCTCCTGTACCATCGCCGGGATTGAACTTGTCTCTGACATCCTGCGCAACCACAATTTCAACCCCACCGACCTAATTGTTCCATACGAAGAAAAGACACATGACGGATGGTCAAAAACTCTTCAATGGACTGATGAGCAAGGTCGCACTTTCAAGATTACTACTGGAGAAGGCTACACTTTTGAGAACACCGACTCTGAAGAAGACGAGGATAAGAACCCCGACGACAAACCTGTGATAGAGTTTAGGCTCCCACGCCGTCATTTCAAGTCTTTCACCCCAACTAAGCCCCCGGGCTACATTCCTGATGTGATAGACATAGATAAAGAGTTAGAGTCTCTAAGGTTGTCCAAAGCTCCTCTGTCCGAGCTGTCTTCAAATGTAACTGCTTTTGAAAACAATAATAACAACGTTTCTGGTTACTACTTGCCTTGTCTTCCTTTAAAATCTGCATTTTCTAATGCTTGCGATAACATTAAACAAAACAGCATTGCATTACATAAATACATTGCAAACATCGTTTCAAAACCTGAGCAGGACCCCATCATTGAGAACACAACCATCATCGATGTGGGAACACCAAGAGCCGAAAACTACAGCTGGGGGCTTCCTTAAGCATGGAAGAAAAAGCTGCATACGTTGAACTACTCACAGAATTCAAAGACGTTTTTGCCTGGTCCTACAAGGACATGCCGGGCATTGACCGCGAAATAGCCGAACATCGCATCCCATTGAAACCAGGAGCCAGACCTGTTAAACAAAAACTCCGACGCATTAAACCCGAATGGTCTTTCATGGTCAAAGAAGAGATCGAAAAACAACTACAAGCAGGCTTCATCCAGGTCATCGAGTACTCAGATTGGGTATCAAACATGGTCCCAGTCATGAAAAAGAATGGGAAAATACGAGTATGTGCAGACTTCCGTGACCTTAACAAAGCTTGCCCAAAGGATGACTTCCCACTGCCGCACATGGACATACTAGTGGACAACACCGCCGACCACGCGTTACTGTCATTCATGGATGGGTATGCAGGTTACAACCAGATCAAAATGGCAACAGATGACATGTCTAAAACCACATTTGTGACACCCTGGGGCACGTACTGCTATACTGTCATGCCTTTCGGACTCGTTAACGCGGGCGCCACTTATCAACGTACCGCAACTACTCTGCTACATGACATGATGCATAAAGAAGTAGAGGTCTATGTTGACGACATGATTGTGAAATCAAAGCAAAGGGAGGATCACATCACCAACCTTCGTAAGTTCTTCACCAGAATCAGGCAATACAAAATGCGCCTCAATCCACAAAAATGCACTTTTGGGGTTACGTCAGGCAAGTTATTGGGTCACATTGTTAGTCAACGTGGAATCGAGATCGACCCTGTCAAAATCAAAGCAATAATGGAGATGAAACCTCCAAGCAACATTGATGAAATCAGGAGTTTCTTGGGACAAGTCCAATACATTTCCCGGTTCATTAGCAAGCTCACAATGGGCTGCGAACCAATTTTCAAGAAGCTGAAAAAGGAAGAACACACAAAATGGGACGACAACTGTCAACAAGCATTCGACAAGGTCAAGACCACTACCAATCCACCTGCTCGATGCCACCCCAGGAAAGATCTACCTCTTTCACTCTACCTAACAACTACGCCAAACGCCATACGGGCGCCATGCTCGCCAGAAGTGAACAACGAAGAAAGAGCAATTTACTACATTAGCAAGAAGTTCCAAGACTACGAGACTCGCTACGAGCACTGTGGAGAAGAAAGCGCCTCGCTCTAGTCCGGGCCACCAAAAGCTTAGACATTACCTCCTCGCTCACTGACGCAGTATACTCCCTAATGGATCCGCTCAAATACTTGTTTGAAAAGCCGGTATTAAATGGTCGTATGGCCAGATGGACACTACTGCTAGCTGAGTATGAGCTTAAATACTTACCTTTGAAAGTCATTAAGGGGAGAGCGGTTTGGACTTTCTCGCAGAGAATGCCATCATCGAACAACCTAAAATTGACACGACGTCATTTCCCGACGACGGAATCTTCACAGTCGATACTGAGTACTGGCAGCTCTACTTCGATGGAGCCTCAAGCTACCGCGGATACGGCATAGGAATACCCCTAATAATCCCTAACGGCGATCATACACCCATCTCAATCAAGCTCGACTTTAACGTCACCAACAATGCGGCGAATATGAAGCTTGCATTTACGACTTCTGGCGACCGTGGCCCGCACCATAAAACACCTCAGAGTACACGGAGACTCCTTCCTAATCATAAATCAAGTAACAGGGGCATGGAGAATCATGAACGAAACCCTCGCAAAATACCAAGCAAAGATACAAACACTCCTTACAGAATTTGATTGCGTAGAATTCTACCACCTCCCAAGGGAAGAAAATCAATTTCTTGACGCCTTGTCAAAACTTTCATCCCTTCTCAATATGCCACCGAATGTTGACACACTACCCATTGTCGTCGAGAGACGTGGTGAGCCCGCATACATCCACACCATAGACATCGACGAGGCAGAACATACCGAGCCGTGGTACCAAGCAATACTCAACTACAAAACACACAACTCTTATCCACCTGACACCGACAAGCGCGGTAAAAGAGCCATAAGACTCCTTGCGTCCCAATTCGTACTCGAAATGGGACAACTACTCAAAAAGACGCCACAAGGTACCCTGCTCATGTGTGTGGACTTCAAGAAAGGGCAGGAGATCATAGCCCAGGTGCACGATGGCGAATGTGGTCCACACATGAATGCAAGAGCGCTATGCAAGCAAATCCTACGACTTGGGTGGTATTGGACGACTATGGAAGCAGACTGCATTCATTACGTCAAGCACTGCCATAACTGTCAAATATTCAGTAACATACAACATGTACCCCCTTCGCCCCTCTACAGCCTCACATCTCCATGGCCCTTCTCAACTTGGGGCATTGACGTGATAGGCAAAGTCCATCCTATCGGAGCAGGAGGACACTGCTTCGTACTAGTAGCGATCGACTATTTCACGAAATGGGTAAGCGGCGTCCTTCCGCACCCCTCGGCAAGGAAGTCGCCAAGTTCATACAAACAAACATCATATCTTGCGATACGGCATACTGCACGAGTTTATAAGCGATCAAGGTTCACACTTTCAAAGCGGCGAAGCCATACTTGCCAAATCTGACATACAACATCACCGATCCTCTCCTTACCGACCCCGAACCAGCGGGCCGTGGAAGCAGCAAACAAAACTATAGTCACCATCTTGGCGAAAATGATGGACGGTTGTCGGGATTGGCCCAACAAGATCCCATTCGCATTATGGGGATATCGCACAACCATACGCACACCCACGGGCATGACGCCTTATTTTCTCACCTACGGCATGGAAGCGGGTGCAACCGATGGAGATCGAAATGAAATCTCTACGGATACTAATGGAAAGTAGCATCCCGAAGCGAGAATGGGCTCGCGAGCGTTCACGAGCAACTCATGCTCCTAGACGAACGCAGGCTAAATTCCTTGAGCATTGTGCGAATGTACCAAGCACGACTACAAAGAGCATTCAACAAACGAGTTCGACCACGAAACATAAAAGTGGGAGACCTGGTATTGAAGTCGATCTGCGCACCACTCCCTGTTGACCCACGAGGAAAGTTCAAACCTAACTGGGCCGGACCTTACCTCGTCAAAGAAATCTACGCAGGAGGAGCAGTCAAACTAACTGATCTGGACGGTCAGGAGTTCAATCGGGCAACAAATCTCGACCAGCTAAAGAAATACTACCCTTGAAACACTTGCAATATATTTATAACATGTAATTAAACACAATTCTACGGGCAGGCATGCCCCTAAACATGCATTCAAAATAATACAACTCAGAACTACGCCGGCTTGATTCCATTTATATGGATACGTAGGCAGCTTTTCAAAGCACAGCCGACATTCAACACAAAACCACATACTCAAAACATCTCAAGGACATGACGAACATGACAAAATTCAAAGCACAAGACACGTATGTCCTTAACCTTAAAAGAAACAAGGCAAGTTACGCAAAGGGAACTTTTGTTTTATTATGCTGAAAAAGGGAAACATTTACATTTGGATTTTGCAATTGGGAGCACGAACATAACACTACTAGCACACACGACACCTACAAGCATTACATGATCCCGGCATTACCTTCGGGTTTAGGAAATACAAAAACAAACAAGTAGCTGAACAACGGCCTGGCGGACTTCATTCTTATTTGAAAGGAAAACTCAACCCATATGAGGAGCACCATCACTACCATCCTGGCCTGGAGCGTTAACCATGATAAAGCCAAGGTGACTAAGCTCCGTCTCCATGGACGGTGCACTCCCAGAGCTCGAACTACCGCGGCTTCCACGACCAAAACGCACTGGATCAAAGGCAGACGTCGGTGGCGGCTCGGTCTGCTCTATAGATCGGGCGTGCCCTTTGGCGAGTAGTTGGCCGTGGTCCACCGGACATATGACCTCGAAACCACTACAGTGGCGGGTATCCCCGCCACACCGCCACCTGGGACGCGCGTAAGCCATCCTCGCGACCATGCATCGGTAATCTGGTTATTAAGTACAACCAAATCCTGGATCACGGTATCCTGCCCTGGGATGAACTGGGCATAGCCCATTTGCCTTCTCACTCTCAGAGGATGAATAAACACCCCAATGGCAAAACCGCATAGCATGACTCCGGAGGGACCATCGCCCACCGCACTGCCGGTCACAGTGGTAACCTCCCACCATGGCACGACCCAACGGATAGCCGATGCTCTCACAAAAGTGGGAAAATAGTCGTTAGGCCGGCCATTGGGACCCCTCCATCGCAGGCCACGACTGGTCACGCCAGCCGCCGTATATGATGCGCCATAAGGGATAGCGCCCGACGCGTTCGACTCTCCATTAGCGGACCGGCCAGAATGGCCAGGACAACCACGATAGGCATGCGCTCTATTACACGCCCGATCATCTAGGCCTAGGATCGTCTCAGCCAGGATCAAAGCCGCAGGGTTATACCCCATCTCCATCTGCTGCACAACGCATACTAGGCGCGCCTCACCAAATCCCATTCCGTCCACTGAATCGGGGAACATGAAACAGTGCACAAGGCAAAGGGCCAGCGCTCTCCTACGAGCAACCACACCGATACTCCCATCATCATAATTCATGAACTTTTGGCAGAGTCGGATCATATTCAAGCGCCCATCCAGAGCAGGTCCTCCGTTTGAGCCTCGTCATCTTAAGGAAGTTCTGCATATTCCTTTGGTACCGAACTCTGGCGAACACACCTTTGGGTGACAATGCGAGTCCGACCTCAGATGGCGACAAACTCCTCAACCAAGGGGCAAACTTCCCGTCGTGAAGCGAAATACGTGGTATGCCAAGTCCCAGTAATGCAGGCAAGCATCCAGGAACTCCGGTTCCATCCGGACCTGCCTTAAACCTAGGAATACGCCCAGACCACAGCCCCTAAGGTTCCTCTTCTCGATACCCGATAGCATAGCACACCACATCCTCACAAGTCCCTCCAAGTGCTCCATTACTCACAAAAAGGAAAAACGCTCTCCGAGATATTATGAATACTATTATGATATGAATAATGAAGTGGCAAGCTAAAACGTAATATGAAGTGTGAGTGGAGGAGATGGATGAATGAACTAAACATGAGCATCCTTCTTATAGGCAACGTCTTCGAGAGGCAACAACACAACATATAATCGCTAGTGAACCAGCGATTAACCAAAAAATCAAAACAAAAGCAGAAAACACCATGAAAATCGCCAGAAAACAGGCGATTATCACAAAAATCGCCAGTCCTCTGGCGATTTTCCTGATAATCGCTTTGTTTACTGGCGATTTTTGTGAGAATCGTTGGTATACAGGCGATTTTCTATGCTTTTCCGACAGATTTGACGCGACGACTGCACACCGCCTTGCAGCCTACGAGTTGCAGTAAACTTTTCACAGCCTACGCACCGCTGTTTTTACTTTTTTACGACGCATTATCGATTACGTTTAGATGCGGCTTTACGTCGTATTGGGTCATTTTGGGATCGACTCTCGACTAATGTTTTGCACATACGCTTCACAAAATTCAACCGTCTCACTTCGCAAGCTTACGTTAAAGCACGACGTTCTTAATTCATATTTTACGAACGTCAAAAACACCTTTTACGGTCTCACAAAATTTAATCATCACACTTCGCAAGCTTACGTTAAAGCACGACGTTCTTAATTCATATTTTACGAACGTCAAAAACACCTTTTACGGTCTCACAAAATTTAATCATCACGTTTCGTAAAGCTTACGTTGCAACACGACATTCTTAATTCACATTTTACGAACATCAAAAAAAAAAAAAAACACCTTTTACGGTCTCACAAAATTTAATCATCACGTTTCACTCTTCACGAACGTCAAAAATACTTTTGCAGTCTCACAAAATTCATTCATCATTTTTCGCAAGTTTTACGATAAAGCACGACGTTCTTAATTTACATTTTTCATGAGCGTCAAACGCGTATTTCTGAACTCAAAATATTTTCTTCAAAAGGCATGTTTTATAAAAAATCTTTGCGTATGCATACTCTTATTACGGGTCAAAAAAAATCTCAATCGAGATTTGTGTTCTTTTTACAACTAACAATCTAATTGCAGGAACACTAGATGAGCACGTCACGAAGGTTTCAAGTGAAAACGGCAATACAAACGATCGTACTACAAAACGAGGCAAAATAAGCAATAAAGCTTCCGGCACCGCACACACGATCATTAATCACGAAAGCTACGCCAACAGGAGCGCTTACCATAGTCAACAAATACACCTACTACATAATCAAAGCACGCGTACGAGGTCACGTAGCCTACTCATGTCAAGCCATGGACGCGAATCAACGTCGTACGATTCCTGCAAATATGACCAAATACCAAAACACGCACGCGCAAGATCCACGGGGCCTTTTCGCGTCAAGCGCGATCACAAAAATGGACCTCACGTGGACTCCTACATGTCCAAATACATACAAATATAACCACAACATAAAACAAGTCCATAAAAATAAGCCTACGATCCTAGCATACATCCCAAATCAATTAGCTTGATCTCGACGACCGAGCTCCGCACGCAACGAATCAATCTGAGCACGGTAGCTGACTAGCTCTGCTCGCCGCTGACCCAAATTCCGCCGCAGACGTGCCTCACTCGACCCTGGCGCCCTAGCTCTATCGGCTCTGCGCATTTGCGACTGCAACTCAAGCATACTTGCGCTTTGCAAAGCGCGACCGCTTTATCATTAAAAGCCACGCGCGCCCAGGTTAGCTACCCTCCATAAATTCTTGTGGACATCCACGGCCACCGCAAACAAATCGGCCTTCATATGCTCAAAGCGGGGCTATAATCAAAAGCGACTTCATTTGAGTTTGACTAACGATTTTAAGACAAAATCTAACTCAAGCGGGGCTATAATCAAAGCAGCTTCATTTCAAGTTTGACTAACGATTTTAAGACAAAATCTAACTCAAGCTGGGGCTATAATCAAAAGCAGCTTCATTTCAAGTTTGACTAACGATTTTAAGACAAAATCTAACTCAAACTGGGGGCTATAATCGAAGCGTTTTTCAATTCAGTTTGACTAACGATTTTAAGACAAAATCTAACTCAAGCTGGGGCTATAATCAAAAGCAGCTTCATTTCAAGTTTGACTAACGATTTTAAGACAAAATCTAACTCAAACTGGGGGCTATAATCAAAATCAGCTTCAACAAAGTTTGACTAACGATTTTAGGACAAAATCTAACTCAAACTGGGGGCTATAATCAAAAGCAGCTTCAACAAAGCTTGACTAACGATTTTAGGACAAAATCTAACTCAAACTGGGGGCTACACTCAAAAGCAGTTTCAACAAAGCTTGACTAACGATTTTAGGACAAAATCTTACTCAAGCTGGGGGCTACATACTACATATCACGCAAGCATAGAAAACAAGTCATACCTGCTTCACCCGAGGGCTCCAACTATCCATGCCAGCGTCAGTCACCGCAGATAAGTACTGCGGTAGTGGTATCGAATGCCGACAGCCACCATCATGCTCAAAATCCAAGCTCTCGTAGAAAGGAGGAGGCTGGACCTCAAGGTCAGGGTCACGTGGCTACAAGATACAAAAATCACGATCAATTTTTGCTTTTTAAGCAAATAACATACACAAGCATTACGTGGCTACAAGATACAAAAATCACGATCAATTTTTGCTTTTTAAGCAAATGACATGCACAAGCAAAACGCGAAAACAACAGCAAACCTCAATGACAGCAGGCGCCAAAGCAAGGCGCGCCCACGACGTATAATCCTCATCTAACCTCAACAGGGACTCCGTCTCACCCTCGTGATATACATCGCGGCGAACATCAGCATCCGGTGTCTGTACGAAGAGAACCTTAGGACGGGCTTCAGGCACAACAAACATATCCCTAATTATGCGAGTGACAGACGCCGCCTAAGAACCGGTATGAATCATCTTTGAGTCGCAATGTACAACCTCTGCGTGATCGCGAATAGCAAAGCGAGTCGTAATTGACGCAGGACATCCGCATAATTCGCCCAAGGGTTGGGAGCGAACTACAAAGAAGAAGAGGAATAAACATCTGCAAAGCACAAGCGCAAGGCGTATAAGAAATACGAACTTTTCTTACCTTATCAACGGTCATCTCGTTAAACTTCACGCGAGCATCGTCATAAGTCAAGCGAATACCCTTCCTGTTTGCCGTTGCATAAGCATGAAAAGCAGGGTACTTCGCCTTCACGGCAAAGTTAGCAGGAAGCAACGACGGAAAGTGTGCGTAGCACCAAGACTACAATGAAACCAGAAACATGTCACAAAAAGAGAAAGCAAAACAAAATAAAACAACAGAGCATCACAAAAAGCGATCATACCTCCATCAGCAAGCGGGGCCGACCAAAGACGGTTGGGACCCATCATCGACCCGATCAGACGAATCAAGGTCCTACAAAATCGGATCGGGAGACCCATAGCGAGAGTAACCATCAAAAGCACCCAATCTGGACAAGTCATGGCGCCATCAAAGCGGCGATCGGCCGCTCTCCTTTATCTCCAAAGTGAGTGGACGTCAGAAACCACCATAGCCACAATCGGGCATTCTGCTCATGACTAACTTCGCTCACCTGCTTCTTTCCCTTGCCCTTAAAATAATCATCAAACCATGATGTCCGAGGCTGAAAAGTGTGCCTCTCATCCCTCGCACACCTAATACCGCCTCCGATCAAACGAACAACCGTAGGGCTCGAGATAGCAGGGCGTACTCTGTCCCACTCAATCATCTCCTCTCCATGAGGACCCGAAACAACCGCAAGAGACGAGAAGGTAATACCAACCTCGTACCCTGGCATATGGAACGTGTTAGTAGTGTCCCAAAACCTGTCTAGCAACGCTCGAAGCACAGAAAGGTGAGAATTCACATTCTTCTTACGCGCCTCCTTCCACTTTGTCACCAACGGACCAAAGGCTGTGCCAAGGATTATTTTCCGCGACTCGGGCGACAACTTCTTGTTAAAAGCATCTATACAAGTACGAAAACCAGAGAATGTCCTCATATTTCCCAACTTGAAGCCAACCTTCACCCGAGTAGACAAATGCTCCATGGTGTTCCAAACTAAGCTTACACCATCCCAGTCCTTGGCAACCTTCGCCCACAGTCTCGGGCCATGAGGAAATGATGGCCTCAAGCCCAGTTCATCAACCACGCCCATGAACATATTTTTGCGCGCGGCCAGCCGGCCGACATCGGCGCGGCCTCACCACCTACGGCACCAGCAGCCGTGGCATCACCCCCAACATTACCCACAACATCACCCTCTGCGGCCTCAGCATCAACCGCTACAGGCTCCTCGTCATCCTGCTCCTCCTCGGGCTCAGGATCACTCTCAAAAGCATTCTCGAGCTGACGAGAACGACCACGTCTCGGCCTATCAACAGCAGGATCATCTCGGCCTCGCCGAGCTCACCTCGTCAGAAACACCAACACTACTACCCTCATCTCGCTCACGGCTGCCACTAGCCTCAGCAGAGCGACGTCCACGTGTCCGAACGCCACCTTCAGCATTCCCAGCAACAGCATCCACTTTGCGCTTCCTACTAGGCCTATCATTCTTGCGACCACCTCCACGACCTCCACCTCGGCTTCTCCCGGCAGACACCTGTGCCTCCGGAACCCCACGTCCATGCCCGGCACCTTGCAGAGGTGCAGAACCAACTCCAGGCTCGCTAGCAGGAGGCCTAGGCAACTCAACATTAGCTCCAAGCCCACTAGCAAAAGGCCTAGACGACCCCACAGCTGGCTCCACAGGAACCCCAGTCGCATCCGCAACGCGCCCTGCATCACCAACAGAAGGCCCTGTCGGCTCTACGGTAGTGCTATGCTCGCTAATAGAAGGCATAGGAGACTCTGGAACAGCCCCCTGTACCTCATTCCCTGGCGTCAAAATAGGAGGAGTCTTGAACAAATCAGACTGAGACGGACCTTCAGAAGTCGCTAAATGATGACGCAGCTCAGAAATGGGAGTAAGCTCCTCCCCGGTAACATTGAAGTCAATGTTCTCGATGACATCCTGCATAGCACTGGTCGTAGGTATCACGATCTCAGGGTCACCTACATAGATTCAAGAACAATCTTAAGCTACGCAGCCGTATGATGGTACAAAAATGCAATTCAATTAAAGCAAGTTCATGACCAACAGAAGGATGCACGTGCACAAAGATAACAGAAAAGCAAGCCTTAGGCCTATCTTTGACAGAAAGGGCTAAAAAGCGAAAAGAAATACAGAAATGCATATTTCACGACACAGATACGATATCTACGTTAATACGTATCTAGTCAAAGGAGCAGGGACGCACAAGAGCAAAAAAAAAAAAAAAAAAAAAAAAAATCAAGCAAAACAGCAAAAAACAAGCCTCGGGCCTATCTTTGACAGAAAAGGTTAAAACTAAGCAGGAACCCGAAAATGCATATCTCGTAGCAAACATACAATATGCACGACATGCACAGCAACCCTGAAGAGCAACGATATGCAAAAGCAAAGAACAGCAAAAAGTAGACTTTAGGCCAAACTTTGACAGATAAGGCAGAAACAATGTGGGAGAGTAGAAATACATATATTATGACACGTATGCGATGTATACGTCATACACAACCAAGACAAAGAGCTAGAAAGGATAAAAATGACTAGAAACCAAACAAAACAACAAAAAATACGCTTTAGGCTTATTTTTGACAGATAAGGCTAAAATGGCGCAGAGACACAGAAATACCCAGTACATGACACGTATACGACATGCAAGTCATAACGAACACCCACAAAACGTTTCGTACAAAAATCATGTCCCGAACACCTCGACTGAATAGCTTTTGTAAAACGCACGCAAGCTACAAAAACGGCCTTTTCATGACCTATCCTTGACCAAAGAGGCCCTAGCCTCCCACGAAACAACATCCTAGCCAACCCAAGCAACACACGTGACAACGCATCCAAGACATAAAGCGCAAGAAGCAAGAAAAAACGGTTTCAAGAAGCCTAGCTCGACAACACAAAAATGCTCCAAAACGCTCCAAAACACCTCCAAATCGCGCGTGCTCAGCAAAAATGGGCAAACCATACACCATACAAGTCATCATGACCCAAGACAAAAAATTTCGACAAGTTTCGGGACTGATAATTTCGACCCGAAAAACCGTCTCCATACAAAAACACACGAAAATTACGGATTTCCAAACCGTTTTTCGCACACAAGACACCCATAGCCTCATCATTAGCATACAACGACGTTTCAAAAACAACCAAGCCAATCGATGCCGTTTTACACGACAAAAACAGAGCAAAACCCCGACAAAACCCCCTGTCACACGGTTTTTAGCCCAAAAAACCCGACTTTCGCGCCAATTTCGATTTAAACGAATTTACCCAAGCATTGTACTACTAATGGGTAACCTACATTGAAATTTTGAGCGTATTCCGAGACAAAAACGAAAAATGACCAAAATGCCCTCGGCCTTCTACACGAAAAACGGCCCTAATACACGGGTTTTGCACATGCAATCGTCAACAATCACGAGACAAGCCTCCTACTACTCTCAAGCATTGATTTCAAGCAACAACGATAGCAAAATTCGAGTCATGCAAGACGGTTTAACATAAACCCTAAAAAAACGAATTTTCAGTTAAAACCGACTCAAACCGACTTCAAAACACGAATTAGCGACTTGATTGAGTGCATACCTTGGTCCATTGCGAATCGTAGGAGGCGGAATCACGAATTTTGGTGGAGAAATCGCCAAGAACAAGCTTTTTCGATTTTGAGGTGTTTGTGTATGTTGCGGCTGCTATGCTCTTCTCCCTCTCCTTCCCGTGTTTTGAACAAAACAACACACACACCCACTAAATCGCCAGAGGTCTGGCGATTAAGTGGGTAGGCACGGGTCAATTTTTAGTTTGGACTTGTTATTACGGTCCATTACGCTATTAATTCACTCTTTTATGCGTTACTATGATAAAACGCGAGAATACACATGCTTGTCACGAGCCAAGAGCCCAAATTTTACAAAATAACAACACATATACACTCTTTACGAGTCACAAAATCAAAATACGTATATTTCCCACAAGTTAAATACGTATATTTTCAAAAACAAATACACTCTTTACGAGTCACAAATCAAAATACGTATATTTTCAAAAACAACTACACTCTTTACGAGGCACAAAATCAAAATACGTATATTTCCCACAAGTTAAATACGTATATTTTCAAAAACAAATACACTCTTTACGAGTCACAAAATCAAAATACGTATATTTCCCACAAGTTAAATACGTATATTTTCAAAAACAGGTACACTCTTTACGAGTCACAAAATCAAAATACGTATATTTCCCACAAGTTAAATACGTATATTTTCAAAAACAAATAAACTCTTTACGAGTTACAAAATCAAAATACGTATACTCCTCACGAGTTAAATACGTATACTTTTCAAAACAAATACACTCTTTACGAGTTACAAAATCAAAATACGTATACTCCTCACGAGTTAAAAACGTATATTTTTCAAAACAGATACACTCTTTACGAGTCACAAAGTCAAAAATACGTATACTCCTCACGAGTTAAATACGTATATCTTTCCAAGACAAATACACTCTTTACGAGTCACAAAACAAAAATACGTATACTCCTCACGAGTTAAATACGTATATCTTTCCAAGACAAATACACTCTTTACGAGTCACAAAAACAAAAATACGTATACTCCTCACGAGTTAAATACGTATATTTTCAAAACAAACACACTCTTTACGAGTCACAAAAACAAAAATACGTATACTCCTCACGAGTTAAATACGTATATTTTCGAAACAAATACACTCTTTACGAGTCACAAAAACAAAAATACGTACACTCCTCACGAGTTAAATACGTATATTTTCAAAACAAATACACTCTTTACGAGTTACAAATCAAAATACGTATATTTCCCACAAGTTAAATACGTATATTTTTCAAAACAAACACACTCTTTACGAGTCACAAAATCAAAAATACGTATACTCCTCACGAGTTCAATACGTATATTTTTCAAAACAAATACACTCTTTACGAATCACAAAATCAAAAATACGTATACTCCTCACGAGTTAAATACGTATATTTTTCAAAACAAATACACTTTTTACAAGTTACGAGTCAAAATACATATACTCCTCACGAGTTAGATACGTACATTTTCAAAAACAAGTACACTCTTTACGAGTCACAAAATCAAAATACGTATACTCCTCACGAGTTAAATACGTAAATTTTCAAAAACAAGTACACTCTTTACGAGTTACAAATCAAAATACGTATAATTAAAAACGTATATTTTTCAAATGCACGTAAAACAAAATACACACTTTCATTCAAATCAAAACGCAGATACACAAGCTAGCACACAGCAGACACACGAGACGCAGGAAATGGCCAAGTTACAAAACCCCATTGAATCACATCCAAACAACAGCAGGCCGGCAAGCCCTTAAACATGCAGGACCGTCATGTCCTTAAACATGCCGTCCCTCCCCGCATTCCCGGCGCTAAGTCCTCGTCTCCCCCGAGACACATACTTAGCGTCGCCAGGTAGTATCGAGACTGTGATGGTCCGGATACTATCTTCTAAAGTTTGACTAGCGCTTTAGTCCAAGCTCAGTCAAACTGGGGGCTCTGTAGATACCCGTATCCGTACCCCCCAAAAGCAAACCCGATGACGAAAAGGACTTTCATGCATGTTTTAAAACGAGACTAAACGGTACATAAGTGTCTAAAACATTTTAGTCATTCTTAACGTATTAATTTGAATTTGCGTATTTCGTAAAAATGAATATTAATTTAGTCATTTTAAATCGTAAGTTAACACAATACACACGAGCACGAGCCATACACGCCTCACAAAATGACCCAAGAATACAAAAACGACCCACACACACACAAAACGGCCCAAAAACACATAAAAAGGCCCAAGCACCCGAGCGGGCCAAAATGCGTCCCGGGTCACATTCTAACAAAACAAAATCCCGCAAAGTCGTAAAATAATGCGTTACAATATTATTTTATTTCGAGCCAAGATCGAAAAACACGATTTAAAAACCGAAACACGAAACACGAAACACGAAAATCGAAACAAAACCAAGTTGATTAACAACTTGATCAAATTGATGATCAAATTGCAGCCCCAAAAGTCAGCCAACATGCTCGACAAACAAGCAGCACACAAACATTAGCTTACACACCTACGATAACGTATTACGGTAAGAACAATGTGTCGAAGCAGGCCAAAAATCGCTGAATCTGGCGATTTTTGGAAAATCGCCGATATTCAGCGATTTTCGCCCTCTCTCGACATTCTGGCGATTTTTGTTACATCATTTGGTTCATCACGATTTTCTGATCAATTAGGCATAAAACACGAAGCATTTGCTATAAATAGCAGCCCTCATTTGACCCAAAAAACAATCAACTCTTACAATAACAATCACAACAACAATTACAATAACATTCAAAAACCGATACTTATATTCACAAAAAGCCTCTCGCACTTATAAATTTCCACTCTAAAAACCGTCTTTGCATTTCAAGGTAAAGAAATTTTACCTCCCGATTGGACGTTTGAGACTTATAGGGTTACTTTAACCCACCCCGATATTGGCATTAACGAACTCGTATTCGCAATACGATTGTAGTAATTCGAATCAAATGATTCGTCTAAACCTCGCCAATATCGCATAAACAAACGACTCAAAATCACTAAATTAAGCACCCACTTTTACATTATGCAAATTCTCGATTCATGCATTAAATTATGGCTAAAACACGGATTCGACATTTAACTGTACCGTTTCATATAGTCTTTTAAACATGCAAAACCGAGGGTTTTACAAAATCTTAGAATTGAACATAAGTCGGAGAATAACGTTTAGTTATTAATTCAAATACAATGAATTGGTAATTTTACGTATATTTCCTATAGCAAATCGTCATAGTTTTGACGGCTCACATTTATTTTACATATTTATCGAGTCATATATTTGCATTTGTACGTAGCGTCCTATTAGCCTAAATATCGAAATTAAAGCATATGTTTTCAAATTAGTAAAGACTACTTTTAAGTAGGCCTTTTTATTGCAGTTTTCAATATACTTTGTCAAAACTTTAGAAGGGTAACCTCACTCCGAATCCTCTCTGGTTTCACAATAGCCTCAGAAGGATAGGTATCGACGCACCTTGAAATCTGAGACCCTCGCGTCTTATGATTTTAAGATGCGTTGAATAGGTTCCAAATTCCCTTATAATTTGGTGGCGACTCCAAAAACACGTTTTAAAAGGATTTTTATATTTCTTTTTATTATCTTCACATGCAATGACATCCCCCCTCTCTAAACAAAAGAACGCTCAAGCGAGTTAAGTCAAGCAAAGCACCAAAAATGCGAAGCTTTGGCGACCCGCGAGCTTCTTGCAAAATTCATTTTTCCCGCGCCGTGCATTCCGCCCCATGACATATTTCGAGGGCGGGCGCGAGCGGGGCGTCGAGAAGGGATATCCACTTTTCCGGTATCCTCACCAACTATCGAGGATGTGGAGTAGGAATACTTCTCATATCCCCAAATGGCAAACACACCCCCTTATCCATCAAGCTGGATTTCGATGTAACAAACAATACCGCAGAATACGAAGCATGCTTGCACGGTCTCCAAGCAGCGCTTGTACTCAACGCCCGCAATGTAAGAGTCTATGGAGACTCCTCCCTTATCATCAACCAAGTATCCGGAGCATGGAAGATACTTAATGAAAACCTAGCACTATACCAAAACAAGATACAAGAGCTCACAAACGAGTTCTATCGCGTGGAGTTTATACACCTCCCACGCGAGGAAAACCAATTCACCGATGCGTTATCCAAACTCGCATCACTAATCAACATACCCCCGGGGATGGAAAGACTACCCATTGTCGTGGAAAGACGGAATGAACCCGCATACATCTGTGACATCGAAACTGAGGAAGAACAAACCGATCCTTGGTACCAAGCAATTATCAATTTCAAAACAAACGGTGATTACCCACCAAACATCGACAAACGGGGCAAAAGAGCCCTACGCCTATTATCGTCACAATTCGTGATGGAAATGGGCAAACTACTCAAGAAGACGCCTCAAGGTACACTACTCTTGTGCGTCGACTACAAAAAGGGACAAGAAATCATGTCCCAAGTACACGATGGCGAGTGCGGACCACACATTAACGCACGAGCCATGTGCAAACAAACCATAAGGCCAGGATGGTATTGGACCACCATGGAAGCCGACTGCGCGAAATACGTTAAACACTGCCATAATTGCCAAATTTTCGCAAATGTACAGCACGTACCTCCTTCACCACTGTATAGCCTAACCTCGCCATGGCCTTTCTCGACTTGGGGAATCGACGTCATTGGCGAAGCTCAACCCGTGGGGGCAGGAGGACACTGCTTCGTCCTCGTCGCCATCGACTATTTCACCAAATGGGTCGAAGCCGCATCATACCGTAAGCTAGGCACAAAAGAAGTTGCAAAGTTCATACAGAACAACATCATTTGTCGCTACGGCATACCCCACGAATTTATAAGTGATCAAGGCACACACTTTCGAGGGGAAGTCGAACCGCTTCTTCTCAAATACAAGATACAACGACATAAATCATCACCATATCAACCACAAACCAACGGCGCGGTCGAGGCAGCAAACAAAACCGTCGTATCAATCCTTAAAAAGATGATCGACACATGCCACGACTGGCCCAACAAAATCCCATTTGCATTGTGGGGATATCGCACCACTATCCGCACACCCACGGGTATGACACCCTATTTCCTAACCTACGGGATGGAAGCTGTCCAGCCTGTAGAAATCGAGATGCAATCCCTTCGAATCCTGATGGAAGCCGACATTCCTGAAGCCGAATGGGCACATGAACGATACGAACAGCTTATCCTTTTAGACGAAAGACGTTTACATTCACTAAGTACAGTCCGAATGTATCAATCTCGCGTACAACGCGCCTACAACAAACGGGTCAAGCCACGAAATATCAAAGTGAGCGACCTTGTACTCAAATCCGTCCGAGCACCATTACCAGTCGACCCAAGAGGAAAATTCAAACCCAATTGGGCCGGACCGTACTTGGTCAAGGATATCCTTCCCGGAGGAGCCGTAAAGCTAACCGACCTTGACGGTCAGGAATTCAGCTTACCAATAAATCTTGATCAACTCAAGAAGTACTACCCATAATCTTAGACAAATTTGCAATGAATTTCACAAAAAAAGTAATAAACTCACTCTCGCATGGGTGAACTACGCTCGGTTTGATTCCACGCACTGCGGATACGTAGGCAACTTTGCAAAGAGCTCAACCGAATCACACGAACTACGCCGGTTTGATTCCGTGAAACATGGATACGTAGGCAGCTTGTCAAAAGCACAACCGAACTTCATCGCACGCACGCCCAAAGCTTAAAAAGGTCGAGGGCGATGCACTCACAAAATGACACGCTCAAAGCTCAAAAAGGTCGAGAGGACAGTCAACACAAAACATAAATCCAAAGCTTAAAAAGGTCGAGGATTTAAAACAAGATAAATCAAACACACAAATCCGAAGCTTAAAATGGTCGAAGATTTAAGACAAAATACGAGTGTTCGAAACTTAAAAAGGTCGAGAACATTTCAAAACAAAACAAAAGAAAGCAATGAGACAAGACAAAAGCAAATTAATTCTATTTTATTACTTTAATTTAGAATTTTTCACAATTTAGAAATGAGTTAGGAACAAACCTCCTTAACCCTTTATTCGAAACTAAACACATGTATTTTATTTGAATAAAGAAAATTTTCTAAGCAAAACACAAACTACTAAGCCGTCTTCTGTCGCTTCGGATTAGCCTCTTCACCTTCAAGAGGCCGATCCGCCACAATCTTCGAACTAATCATGGGAGCACTCCTCTCAAATCCTGGGGGCTCGATCGGATCCTCGTCCTGCTCGACTGGGGGGCTCCTCGATCCTTGGCCCTAGGCGATCTCTAACGGTCACCCTCGGCCCAAGCCTTTCCCGCGCCGGCCTCGAATTAGAAGCATCTGAACTCGAAGCACCAAGATCACCATAGTCCCTCCTTCCGCGCACCACCTCATGCGCCAAAGAGGGCCTTGGCCTATTCTTCTCCCTCCTCCTCTGATTCTCCCGCTCTCGAGGATCCTTGGAATAGCACCACCGCGTATAGAAATCTGTGACACGAGTAGACTCTATATGCGCTGGGACCGCCCAAGTAACACGATCCGACCATCCTCGGATCCAAGCATCGATCGTTTGTTTGTTTACGACAAAAACCCCCCCGACCTGAGTATCCTGCGCAGGGATGGTCTGAGCAAGCCCAATTTGCCACTTCAAGCGAAGAGGATGAATCCACACCCCTCGTTCAAAGCCGCACAACATCAACCCATGAGCCGCATTCGCCACGGACGGCGCCGTAATTGCCGTAATGTGCCACCATGGAACATACCAACGGATAGTGCTTTCCTTCACAAACCCCCGGAAGTAGTTGAGTGAACGCTCCCGAGGATCAACCCAATCCGTCTTCCGTGACGTCGTTGCCGCCGCCTTGAAGACGCCGTCAAGAAGAAGAGCAGCATACACACTCAACCTATCCATGAGCCAAATGTTGAGAATCCTAGCGCAGCCGCGGTACGAGCTCAGACGATTAACACGACGGTCGTCTAAGCCCAGTATAGTCCCCGCTAGGATCAAAGCAGAAGGATCGTATCCCCGTTCCATCTCTTCGACGACACGAGCATACCTCGCGTTCCCGAACACCCCATCCGGCATTGACCCCGCAAAAGCATAACGGTGAATCGAGCAAAAAGCGAGAGCCCTCCTCCTAGAACGGTCTGAAATGCTAGTGTCGACCCAGTTCATGTATCGTTGACACAAGAGAAGCATGTTCACCTTACCTCCTTCAAATAAACCCGCAGCATGAGCATTAGTCATCCCAAGGAAGTTCTGCAACATCCCGTTGAAGCAAAGCTCATTTCTCACCACTACCGGAGTAGTCCGTTTCGACCATCCTCCAATGGCCGCGAACTCTTCCATCAAAGGGCACACCTCTCCTCCCGGAAATCGGAACACCTGCAAGCTAGGATCCCAGTAGTCCAAGCATGCTCCGCAACATCCCAAGGAAGTTCCGCAACATCCCGTTGAAGCAAAGCTCATTTCTCACCACTATCGGAGTAGTCCGTTTCGACCATCCTCCAATGGCCGCGAACTCTTCCATCAAAGGGCACACCTCTCCTCCCGGAAATCGGAACACGTGCAAGCTAGGATCCCAGTAGTCCAAGCATGCATCCAGGAAGGCTAGCTCCACCCTAATTTGGCGAAAGCCAATAAAAACGCCTGCTCCATCATCATACACCGCCTTTTTCATCACCGGACTTAGTGAAGAAGTCCACCTCTTCAAAAGAGCATCAAAATGCTCAACCATTTTTCTTGAATACAAAAAACTTCTGTAAATATACCTAATACTCCCTCCATTCAACTCCATCTTATGCATGATGTCAATGCACAAGATTTTAGGAGGAGTTGAGGTCATGCTAATTAGTGGGTCAAGTGGGTAGTTTAATCAATTAAGAACTTTAATTAGTGAGACAAGTGGGTATGATTTTTTGGAGGAAATGATTAAATTAATTAATTACAATTAACAAATTAATAAAGTTGCAAGTGGATGGTTGAGTTAGTTTTGTAGTGTTAATATATGACCCAAAATAGTAATGCACAAAATGGAATTGAATTGCCAAAAAAGGAATGTGCACAGAATAGAGTTAAATGGAGGGAGTATATTTATGAGAGCAAAGCTTGTAATAAAAGAAAAAAAAAAGAAGTGATTTTGAATGAGAACTATGGCACGCACCCCCCCTCCTTATATAGGAAAACATAATCGAAATATGGAAACACAGCGCTGCCAGCCAGGCCACAAAACCGCATCACCCTATGCGGTTTGCACCCCAAACCGCATAAGGCTGTGCGGTTCCTGGGGCTGGTTTTTCTTACAATTTTCCTAATTTCGTCTTTCCTAAACACGACGTCCAATACTACGACGATTATTTGTTGTTCCCCATGCAGCAACATTACATTTCGTTTTAGCAAACACGATCCATACCACGAGTCGGCTCATAACATTTTAAACAATTCATTCAAGCTCATTTCAACATTTAAAATGAACAGTTTACATAATCATTTTTCACAAACCATCTCAATCATAAAACATCCCAATCGGGAATCATTTCGTTTTCAAACCTAGCTTACAAAAGCTACAGGTACACAACATATGAAAGGGTTCATACAATCCTTATTACACAAGTTACACAAGTACAACTACGGATGATGACGACGATACTCGTCGAAGTCACGCCGGAGGTGAGCCGTCTCGGCACGACTCTGACACAACTGAGCTGCCTGCTCGGCCCAAGCCATCCTCCACCTATTAGCTGTCCTCCACAGCTTCTTGTGCACATCCTTGGCCACCTGCAACACACAACAAACGCATTACAGTTCTCTCCACTTTGCCTTAATTTCACTCAAATTAAGTCGGACTTGGGGGGCAAATTTCAAACCAAAACGCATTTTTCTCCATTTTGCCTTAATTTCACTCAAATTAAGTCAAACTTAGGGGGGAAATTTCATAACCAACCTCATACAACCCCACTTTGCCTTAATTTCACTCAAATTAAGACAAACTCGAGGGGGTAACACAAAAACATGAATCTCACTAGTTTGATCATCGTTATAGTCCATACCTCGATCAAACTGGGGCTCACACATATACAAAGACAAGATACATACCCTTTTCACCTTGCCGCTCCAGCTGTCCATGCCTGCGTCAGTAATCACCGGCAAGTACGACGGCACCGCAAAAGTACGACGGACACCCGAGTCATCCCACTCAACGGTAGTAGGAAAGTCACCAGGCTGCTCCGCCATCTCAGGATCAAACAGCTACAAGACAAATACAAAACGCACACGTTAGGGAAATTATTCAAAAAATTACCCTGCGCACTCTCAAAACAAAACAAACATACCTCAATCGGCCCACAAGCGAGCCGAGACCAAGCGAACTGGCCGTAGTCTTCCCCAGGACAAAGAAGACTCCCAGACTCTCCCTCTCCGTACAGCGTCACGCGCTGCTGTGCGGGAACCCCTCGCTCAAAAAGGACTCTCGGCGGGTCCCTAGGCACTACCGGAGCCGGCCACCCTGCCTGGTAAACCAGACGCTCTCCAAGATACCAAACCGGTCCGTACGGCGTTGCCAAGTACAGACGCTGGGTATCACGCTCCACAAACCGCGCCCCAATGCTCTCAGGAACACCCGTGTACCGACCCCACGAGCACGGCACGAACTGCAAAGAAGAACAACATTCATACATACAATCATTTTAAATACACTCCACTTAAAATGGTTCAAACACAAACCTGATCAAACTCCATGACGTTCAGGCACACCCGAACCTCGTCGTACGACCAGTCAAAGGCCGCACGGTTACACGTACCCCACGTACGCACCGCCGGGTACGCTCTCACAATCTTCCCTAGCATGCTCAGGCAGCAGGAAGGGGAAATGGCTGAAGATCCATGACTGCACACACAAAAACACGTTACAAAGACAACAAAATCCGAACGAACAATATACACCTAAACAAAATCAATACATACCTCCATCACGAATCCAGGCGAGACTAAGGACAGTCTCGATCTTCGCTCCATGACCCGCGGTCTCACCGCGTCCATGCAAAAGCGAATGCACAAGCCCAAAGACGGTGACACCCAGTCAAGTATCCCAATTGCACCCCAGTCTATGAGATGCATAAGTACCGACGTCGACGCCCGCTCACCCTTATCGCCGAAGTACACGGCGCTAACAAACCACCACAACCACAGACGAGCGTTCTGCTCATCACTCCAATCTGAGGGGCCCCGCTCCGTCTTCCCCTCAAAGTACTCCAGGATATAACTTAAACAATGAATTCGACCTTTAACTGAACCGTTTTCGTTAACAAGTTAAACATGCTAAACTGAGGGTTTAATCTATCTTTTGCATTTGCATTTGCATTCTTTTTCAAACTTTATCGTTCTTGTACGTAGCGATAACATTAGCTCAAATATCATTTTCCATGGATTGTTCTAGGTCAGTAGAAGCTATTTTTACGTAGGCTTTTCTAAAAGGTTTTCATAAATCATTATTTGAATTAATCTTTATTAAAGTACCCTCACCCCGAATCCAATCTGGTTTCACAACCTTAGATCAAGGGGTGTCGGCGTGGTCCAAAATCTAGGACATGTCTTTAGGCTTAGGACATGATAGCAGGTTCCTAATTTCCGCGATAATTAGGTGGTGACTCCTAAACAGTTTTAAAGGTTTTTTTAAATTTGTCTTTTTAACATAATCCGCCCTTACGCAACACGCCGAGTTTACAAGTGATCAGCATTCTCAAAGGTCGTAGTTTACAAGTGATCAGCATCAAGAGTGGTTTCCCCGACTTGAGAGTAACTTAACTGATAAACGAATCAATATTCGAGCATGGCCATGCATTTTCAGTTACAGCTCCTCGAGTGGCCCTGAGAAAAAGTATTATAACTCGATAGAAGTTGGATATTTCCCTCAACTCGAATCCTGCAAATGTAAGCGCAGCATGAAATGACCCATTGAAATCTACTTGGCCTCCTGTTACGGTCGACCGTGAGAAAGAAACCAAAGTCACCCAAAATCTGCCTTAATCTCAAGAGACAGTCGATAGTAGAAAGAATCTACTCTAGGAACACTATGGATATGTCCTATCCACGACCCGGCACCTAATGTTCTGAAACATTTAGGACTCCATGTAGTCGTCACAAAAATTATCCTGCACGATTTCAGTAAACCCGCATCTGCGATCGATCAGTCAACAGTTTGACTTATGGCTCGTTGAACCCACCATCAATCGACGTCACAAAAATAATCGCCTGAGTTATCAGCTCGTGTAGGCGATCACGGACCAAAACAAAATATAAAGCAATTCAGTTCACTTTGAGGTGTTCAACGTTGTCTGTAAAACCCTCATGAAAAACAATATATAAAACAAAACGATGATTTTATTAGAAGTTTTTTAGGAAAAATACACGTGTCAATCCATACAAACAACTAATACAACTCAGGAACACGCTTAATTCCCATGGATTTAACGTGCCCTTCATGCTTATCATATCTCAACGGCTTAGTGAGAGGATCTGCTACGTTTTCATCCGTAGCAATCTTGTCAATCACTATCTCCTTCTGCTCCACGTAATCTCGGATCATGTGAGCCTTCCTTCGTACGTGCCGAGACTTGTTGCTGGACTTCGGCTCCTTTGCCTGGAAGATGGCACCACTATTGTCACAATAGATGGTGATCGGGTCATTCGAACTAGGAACTACAGTTAGTCCTTGTAGGAACTGACGCATCCATATAGCTTCCTTCGCAGCCTCTGAAGCAGCATAGTACTCGGACTCAGTCGTGGAATCTGATATAACTGTTTGTTTGGAGCTTTTCCAGCTGACCGCAGCGCCATTTAGAGTAAAAACGAATCCAGATTGAGATTTCGAGTCATCTCGATCCGTTTGGAAACTAGCATCTGCGTAACCGATTGCACATAGCTTAGTGTCTCCTCTATAAGTCAATACCCAATCTTTAGTCCTCCGTAGGTACTTAAGAATGTTCTTTCTGACCATCCAAAGGTGCTTCACCTGGATTGCCTTGGTATCGGCTCGTCATACTCAATGCATATGCCACGTCCGGACGTGTGCATATCATGGCATACATGATCGATCCTATAGCTGACGCATATGGAATCCGACTCATGCGCTCGACCTCTTCCGATGTCTTTGGTGCTTGAGCTTTACTCAATTGCACTCCAGAGATCATTGGAAGGTTCCCCTTCTTGGAGTTGGTCATGCTGAACCTCTCAAGAATATTATCTATATAAGACTCCTAACTGAGGGATAATATCCGTCGTGATCTATCTCTATAGATACGGAGCCCCAAAATACGTTGTGCCTCACTGTGGATACCCATATCCGTACCCTCCCAAACAAAACCCTGTGATGTAACACAGACTTTTATTACGCATGCTCTAACGTTGACTTAAACGGTTCTAACTAATGTCGAATTCATTTTGAGTCGTTTGAAATGTTAAAATGATTTAGGTCGCTTTACATCGCCTTAAATAAACGTTCATTTTGTCCATTTGGAGTCTAGCTAGGTCCTTGTCCTGCTTCATTTGGCATGAGCTTCGCATTTGCACTACAATTAGCCCTTTTACATTAACAAGGTCTAATTCAGCATTCCTAAATCCCTAAATTTAGGCCCAGCGGCTAGATCTTCCCTTTAGCCTCCTCTTACACAAAATACGACCTCACGTCTTACCTTATTTCACAAAATCTATGCAAATACACCGTTTTCATTTTTCCGGGTCTCGGGCCCGAAACCGAGCCCAAACCCAGCCTTTGGCCCGCACTCCAAAACCCTGAACATCAAAATATCTCAGAAATATCCTAGGCCTTTTCCTTGACGTACAAGCAAGGATTATACTAAATCTTTTCGAGATATAATCAAACCGGAACTAGGAAACTACGCAAAAAAACCACACCTTCAAACCGCATAGTCTTATGCGGTTTGGGGTGGCAACCGCATAAGCCTATGCGGTTTGCCTGGGCAACCGCATAAGGCTATGCGGTTTCTTGGCTTGTTTTTATCCCCGGATTTCCTAATTTCTCAGAGGTTTTTAGTATATATACACCCCTATACCTGACCTCGAAAAACACAATTCTGACCATCTTTCACAAAGAAACACACTACAAAACTCTCTCAAAGCCTCAAGCACTTAAATCCTTGAGTTCAACACACCATCCGTGTTGAATTCATCCTCCTTTAAGTTCAAGAAGCGAAGCTCGCCCAGATCTGAGCGTCGAGGACAAGGTAGGTACCGATCCACTTGGATCAAAGCTTTTTCTTATTTTCTATGGACTAACAAAGGGACTACACTCTAGCGCCCCGGCTTTGGCACCCGGCGCGCTTGCACTCCAAGTGTTCTTATTACTTCGGGTACACTCCATATCCGATGACACGCCAAAGTCGCATAAGCAACCGACCCTTATAAAATAAACCAATGGACAATTGAACTTTATTTTATTTGCATGCATCTTGCACCTTCTTATTTTGCATTAAAATCAACTTAAACAATGAATTCGACCTTTAACTGAACCGTCTTCGTTAACAAGTTAAACGTGCTAAACTGAGGGTTTTAATCAATCTTTTTGCATCTGCATCTGCATTCTTTTACAACTTTATCGCACTTGTACGTAGCGATAACATTAGCTCAATTATCATCTTACATGGATTGTTCTAGGTCAGTAGAGGCTATTTTTACATAGGCTTTTCTAAAAGGTTTTCATAAATCATTAATTGAATTAACTCTTTTTCTAGAGTACCCTCACTTTAGAATCCAATCTGGTTTCACAACCTTAGATCTAGGGGTGTCGGCGTGCTCCAAAATCTAAGACATGTTTTTAGCTTAGAACATGGTAGCAGGTTCCTAATTTCCGCGATAATTAGGTGGCGACTCCAAACAGTTCTAAAAGGTTTTTCTAACTTAATCTTTTTAACTTAATCCGCCCTTAAGCAAGACGCCGAGTTGGGTCCCTCGTCTCGATTCCCGGGTTCCACACTCACCCAGATCTTTCATCTGGAAATGGTTCTTTAACCATACTTTTACCGAAGTTAAGAGAGGTATGTCATTCCCAATCAAGATTATGTCATCGACATACAGTATTAGGAAGACGATCTTGCTCCCACTCGACTTGATATATAGACATGGTTCCTCGACCGATCGAGTGAATCCATTCTCTTTTATCACTTGGTCGAAGCGATGATTCCAACTCCGTGAAGCTTGCTTAAGTCCATAGGTGGAACGCTTAAGCTTGCAAACCTTCTTAGGATTTTCAGGATCTGTGTAACCTTCGGGTTGTACCATGTACAACTCCTCCTCCAAATAACCGTTTAAGAAGGCGGTTTTCACATCCATCTGCCAAATTTCATAGTCATGAAAGGCGGCAGTCGCTAAGACAATCCGAATGGAACGAAGCATGACTACGGGTTCAAAGATCTCATCGTAGTGCAACCCTTGCACTTGAGTGAAACCCTTTGCCACTAGTCGAGCTTTGTATATATCTGGTTGTCCTTCTACAGATCGCTTTATCTTGTAAAGCCATTTGCACTAAAGAGGCCGAGCCTTATCAGGTAAGTCAACCAGATCCCATACATTGTTCTCATACATAGAGTCCATCTCGGATTGCATGGCTTTTTGCCATAGCTTTGAGTCAGAACATGTCATGGCACCTTTATAGGTTACGGGTTCGTTACTCTCAAGGAGTAAAACATCGTCTCTCCCATTCTCCTCGACCATACCGATGTATCTGTCTGGAGGAATGGAGAGTCGACCCGACCTTCTGGGTTCCAAGGGAATATTAACCGTAGCAGACGAAGAAGGAACAGTTTCCTCCATTGGTTGCTCGGTTGTTGGTTCAGGAATCTCCGACAGATCGAAGGTTCTGTTATTTCTCTTGTCTTCGAGAAACTCTTTCTCTAAGAACTTCGCACTAGTCGCAACAAAAACTCGGTGTTCGGTAGGCGAATAGAAGTAATGACCAAACATTCCTTTTGGATAACCAATAAAGTATGTCTTGACCGATCGCGGGCCGAGCTTATCCTCGTGTCTCCACTTGACATAAGCCTCGCACCCCCAAACCCGAATAAAGGACAAGTTAGGGACCGTTCCCTTCCATAACTCGTATGGAGTCTTGTCAACAGCTTTAGTCGGACTTCGGTTAAGTATAAGAGCAGCTGACAAAAGAGCATAGCCCCACAATGAGTCAGGTACAACCGTGTGACTCATCATGGATCGAACCATATCAAGTAATGTTCGATTCCTGCGTTCGGACACACCATTCAGTTGTGGTGTTCCGGGTGGAGTTAATTGTAGTACTATCCCGCGGTCTTTCAGGTGTTGATCAAACTCAGTTGAAAAATATTCGCCACCACGATCTGAACTAGTGCTTTTATCTTTCTATCCAGTTGGTTCTCAACCTTATTTTGGAATTCCTTGAACTTGTCGAAGGACTCACTTTTATGCTTCATTAAGTAGACATATCCATATCTACTCAAATCGTCCGTGAAAGTGATAAAATACCTATAGCCATCTCTAGCGTTGATTGACATAGGGCCACACACATAAGTATGTATGAGTCCTAATAGGTCAGCAGCGCGCATTCCAACACCTTTGAAGGAAATTCGAGACATTTTGCCTATAAGACATGATTCACATGTGCCAAAAGTTTCATAGTCAAATGGGGCGATTGTCCCATTATCAATGAGCTTTTTCACGCGTTTCTCATTTATGTGTCTCATACGACAATGCCATAGATAGGTTTGATCTTTGTCACCAACCTTTGCTTTCTTGTTACTCACATGCATAATTTCTGTGGTTTGATCTAAAACATAAATTCCGTTCATGGAAACTGCTTTACCATAAATCATTTCATTCAAAGAGAAAATACAGCTATTATTCTTTATTAAAAATGAAAATCCTTCTTTATCAAGAACGGATACAGAAATAATGTTTTTGGATAAACTAGGTACATAGTAACAGTTATTCAGAAATAACTCAAATCCGCTCGGGAGTTGGATTTGTAGATGCCCAAATCTGTACCTCCCGCCAAAAACCCAGTGATGTAACAATGGACTTTTATTGCATGCTTTTATGTTAACTTAAATGGTTCTAACTAATGACGAATTCGAGTTAAATGTTTTGAAATGCAAATGAGGTTTCCTTATGGGTCATCACTCTTAGTGTCCTTAGGTCTAGAGTCTAGCTTGTCTCAAGTTCAGGTCCTAATCGGCATGCGCACACCCCTTTTTAAACACCTTAGTCTAATTGATCCTTTTACATTAACAAGGTTCAATTCGATCCTCCTAAATCCATAAATTTAGGCACAGTCTCTAAAACCACCTTTTAGGATTGGCAAACACCTAGGATAGCCTTACGGAGTATCCTATTTCACAAAATGCCACAAAATACACCCTTTTTACATTTTCAGGGCTCGGGCCCAGAACCGAGCCCAAACCCATGCCTGGCCCGCTTCCCAAGGTCCAGGATAACCTGGTCAAACCCTAAAACACAGCCACAACGACGTATCTTAGAGCTCAAGCAAGATTATACCGTATATCCTAAAATATAATTTGGAAATATACGGAATAAAAGGATAATGCCCGCCCTACCAATCGCAAGAGTCCTTGCGATCAGGGCAGGCAGCTGCAAGGGTCCTTGCGATTGCCCCAAGCAGTCGCAAGGGGCCTTGCGATTCCTAAGTCCGGTTTTATCCCCTGGCTTTCCTAATTCTTGACGAGCTCTACACTATAAATACGACCCTCCATTCATCCGATTCAGCACACAATTTCAGAATACAATTCACACAAAACACTCTCAAAGCCTCACGCATAAACATCCTTAGGATTCTTCATTTTCCTAGTGTTGAATTCTTCCCTTTGAAGCGAAGCGCTGCCGGTTTCCTAACTCGAGACAGGTAATACTTAATCCTACCATGGATTAAGGTCTTTCTTTACTTCTTAGACTAGCAAGGGCCTACATTAGGCTCACCCCGACTTTGATGCACGCAGTGCACTTTTCATAAGGCGGCCATGCACCTCGAATACACACCCTATTCGTAACACCTTTCCAAAGTCGCATAAACAACTGACCCCTTTAAAATAAATCAATGGCTAATTGAACTTTATTTTATTGTATGCATTTAGCAAATCCTCATCTTGCATCTAAATCACTTAAAATGAATTCGTCATTAAACTGAACTGTTTTTATTAACAAGTTAAGCATGCTTAACTGAGGGTTTTAAACAATCTCTTTTGCATTCTTTTTACATTCATATCGCACTTGTACGTAGCGAATTACTTAGGCTCATGTATGATTATTTGCGTTGTTCTCAAGTCTAGTAGAGGCTATCTTTTGATAGGCTTTTCCAAAAGATCTTTCATAAAAACATTATTTTGAACTATACTTTAGAAAAGTACCCTCACCCAAATCCGAATCAGGTTTCATAATAGCCTTAGATGGATGGGTGTCGACGTGCCTTGAACTCTAAGACGTGTCTTTGAGCATGAGGACACGGAGGCGGGTTCTAAATTTCCCTCATAATTTAGTGGCGGCTCCAAAACAGTTTTTAAAGGTTTTTTGTACTTAATCTTTTTAACTTTACGCCCTTAGCAAGACGTCGAGTGGTTCCATGTCTGATCCCGGTACCTACAGTTGGCGACTCCGCTGGGGACAGGTTTTATTTTTAAAACTAAAATTAGCTTTTTCTTTTAAAAATAAAAATGAGACTTGAACGACTTGAGAACAATCAACGTACATGAGCTAAGCATATCCGTTAGAGTCGAATCTAGTCGGATTCACACACGAACACCCAAGAGGTGGTTCCAAACGCAGGCATCGTCCATTCGACGAGGCACGTACTGGACTAACCTTCCTCTCACCCCTCCACGGTTTGCCGTAGCAAACTGGTTTGACCGCCCCAGGGCTTCCTTCGTATCCTACACGCTATGCTATGTGGGCGAAGGGCTAAAAGCACCTGCCAAAGCGTACTCAAATCAGTTGGAGGTGTACGAGACTTGACCCAACGACCAAGAGTCATACGTACAAATGCGAGGCTATACAATATAGTCTTTTTCAAAATTCATTTGCATATTTTCGAAAAGTCACCTTAAAATTTTTCAAAAATAATCAACCTAACAAACTAACAGCTAACACTTTTCAAACAAAATAATCGCGAGATTTTGAAGTAAACACTTTTCAAATTTTCCTTTTACAAAATTAGCAAAAACTCGAGTCAAGGCTTTTAACCTCAACTCGTGGATTTCATTCCTTGAGCCTCACGGTTCAAATCCTTTTTAACATCCTCGACTTGTCTAAACCCAAGTCGATTCCTTTTCTTTACGCATCTATCTTTAGCCCACGACAACATATCGTCATTCGGGCTAGATGGATGCAAAACAAAACCTTTTAACATCGAGATGAGCTGCGCGCACGCATTCTCGTCTCAAAAGCATTCTTAGCTTGTTTTCGAAAACTTCCTTCTTTTCCAAAACGTAAGAGAGTCTTTTTCAAACGAAATGATCTAAAAACGAACATTAAAATGAATGTGTCAGTCGGGTCTGTCAAATAGCTGATGCATCCCATGCAAATGTTGGGGAAACCTCAACTGGATACCCGCCGCACTAAGAACCGAGTTGTCCTCCCTTACAAGAAACGAACCTACAAACGAAAGATGGCCGGCAACGAAGATGTCAACGCACTCCGCGAACAAGTTACCAAACTAACCAATGATCTCGAACACCTGCTAGCCCACCACAATACTAAGTCACCCGAATGGAGCTGAAAATCAAGGACGAGGCGGATAAACACGCCAAGAAGCTCCAGGCTATGGAGGAACGCCTCGGTACCCCAGGGGGTTACTCCATACACAAAGAAAACGAGAACATCCCTCAAAATATCAAGGACGCACTACCAAGCAAGCTCGCCCTCAGTGACCTCCCGATCTTTCAAGGTCACAAAAGTCCGATCACCCATATCAAGGCCTTCAAGTCACAAATGGGTATCAAAGGGGTCGACCCGGAACATTGGCCGTCATTGTTCCCACACTCTCTCGCAGCCATACCGAAGACCTGGTTCTACTCCCTAAACCCGGAGCGGGTTTCTTCGTTTGAACAAATCACCGTCGAGTTCGATCATCAGTATAAGGACAACGACGACACCCAGGTTTCTATCCGTACCCTAGAAGTCCTATCACAAAGGGATAACGAAGGATTCACCGAGTACCTTACTAGGTGGAAGAAGCTCAGTGCACAAATTCCGAATCGTCCGCGAGAGGACGAACTTGTACCCAAATTCGTCAATAACTTGCGACCCGTGTACCAGTTTTACATGAGGTATAGCAACATACAAACCTTCAAGCAACTCACCAAGGTCGGCACCCAGATCGAAGACGACCTTAGGACAGGAACTATGGCCAAGTACACTGGCCATGCATATCAAGGGAGTTCATCCAAATCAACACGTACGACCAAGAGCGACGAAAATCGCACCGTTGCCAACCTAGAGTCACTTGGCGATCCAGAGTCATTCGCCACTACCACCTCTTCTTCCTTCAAACCTAGGAGGAATTTCGACACACTTTACATGTCTAACACTAAGGCATTCAAGCGACTGGTCGACAAGAAGTATCTACAACCCATCGGGCCTACCACTGAACCGCCCGAAGACAAGAAGCCTAAGTCGTGGGACTCTAACGCTTACTGTGCCTACCACAGAGGCAAAGGCCACGACACTGAGAACTGCTTCAAACTGAAGCACGCTATTCAAGACCTTATCGACCAAGGAAAGCTCGATAAGCCGACACCTAATGGCAAGCCATCTAACAAAGATAACCCTTTGGCTAACCATGCAATCTTCGTGGGTTCCATACCCGTCATTGATTGCTCTTACCTCATCACACCTACCGACGACCAGATCAACACTATCTCTATTGACCAACCTGTCATGGAGAGTAACGTTCAAGACGACGGAGAAAGCTTCACCGATTTCCTAACAAGATGGAAGAAGCTCAATGCACACCTCGTAGGCTTAGTACACCCCGACGAGCTTGTGCACAACATCATCGAAGATCTGCACCCAATATATCAAACCCACATCCGATACGCTAACATACGTAATTTCAATCACCTTGTCAACATCGCCACACAAATTGAGGACGATTTGAACGCATGCTATGGCGAGCAAATCAATGGAGTGTGGTACTCTAGTAGCGAAAGTGAAGGCGAATGGCCACCACCTAACAAGACCATCGCCCACGTCAACAAAACCGCCAGTTCTTCCTCCTCCAAAAATAACAAGAAGAGCAAGAACAAGAAAGGAAAAAAGAAGGGCAATAAGCCCCAAACCCAAGTTAACACCACTGAACCCGAGACTAAGGACGAAGTCTCACACCTCACTCGCTCCGGACGACCTTATCAAAATATCTTCACGGACGCCCATGCTGAAGAAGCCGCCGCCCCGGACAAGGGCAAAGCCATAGTCCAGGAGGACGTCCCCTCCAAGGACGCACCTGCTACTCCAATAGTCTTACCACCAAGCACGAGCGAGACGCTTCAAAAGCAACTTGTTCGCACCAAAGCCGACATCTCCATCTGGGCTCTTCTACGAGACTCCGCCGAGCACAGAAAGGCATTTATCCGCGCCTTACAGATAGCAAGCGCGGATGCGGACATTTCACCCGACCAAATGGTCAGCCATGTCACAAGAGATTGGCTTGCCGGAGCTATCACTTTCTCTGATAAGGAATTTCCGACATTTGGCGCTAATCACAATTTAGCCCTATACATTAGCGCCGAATGCAGAAAACGAACCTTACCCGTGACCCTAATCGACAATGGGTCTGCAGTGAACGTTTTACCCCTATCAACTGCACGTCGTCTTGAGATCGACGACGAAGATTTTCAGCCCAGCAACGAAGGTGTCAAGGCCTTCGATGGGACCAAACGTAGTGTGAGAGGGACAATCTCCCTTCACGTACGCACAGGCCCCGTAGAACGAAAGGTCAATTTTCAAGTAATCGACATGACACCGTCCTACAATATGCTTCTGGGACGCCCATGGATCCACGCCGTGCGAGCCGTGACGTCCACACTACACCAAAAGGTGAAGTTACCCCTTAACGACGAGGTCATAACTATCAACGCCTCCAACTTTCGTGCTCTCCTCGATTCACCCAAGGAGCGCAACGCAGCAGAAATCACGACTGAGGAAAACCAAGAACATTGCGGTTTCGACTTTGAAATAGGCGCAATCACAACCACGCCTATCCGAACCTACCAGCCTTTTGAAACCAAGGATAATTATAGCCTTTGGCCCACCATGGGTCTAGGCTACAAGCCAAAGAAAGGCGATTTCGAGCAAATGACTAAGGAAGTCAAAAAGCGCAAGTTTGCGCGTAGATTCAACCTTCCAAAATACTCGTTTGACATGAGTAAATACTTCGTCTCAGGGGGAGAATACGATAAAGACAACTACGCCAAATCCCAAGAACACTGCTTCGCCAGTGAAAGTGGACTACCTTTCACCAACAAAACCGAGGAAGACTTGGTCTCATCCATCATTCGAGACCGCCGATTCAACCCCGACGACCTCATCACTGACGCCACCGAAAAAACTTTAGATGGTTGGTACAAGATCACCAAGTGGACCGACTCACAGGGCCGCCGATACCAATTTGTCACAGGGGAAGGACCCCTCTTTGACAAAGTAACCTCGCAAAATGGTGAAGACTCAAGCGAGGATGCTTCAAGCAACAACACCACTGAAGACGACGAAGAGGAGGAAATTCTTTTAGGATCCAATTCTCTAAGTGTCGGGTCATCTGTCGACCCATCTTCCAGTTTTAGCTTAGACTTTTTATTTTCGGAGGCTAGCTCCAGCTCTTCCCCTAGTTTGTCAAACATTTCTTCTTTAATGAATAATACAGATAAGTTTGCTTACGTCTCGTCTCAAGCTAAAAACAAACAAATAAACAACGAAAAACAAACAAAATTTGAACAAACAAATAAAACGATACAACACACAAATCCGTGCAGCAAAAATGAATTACCAAATGAACAATCGTTAATTAAATACATTGCAAACATCATCAACAACCCAACGCTGAACCCAATCGTCGAGGACACCATAACCATTAACATAGGAACCCCCGAAGAACCAAGGGAACTGCAACTGGGTACTTCACTGAGTGAGGACGAGCGCACCAGCTTCACCCAACTCTTAACCGAGTTCAAAGACGTCTTTGCATGGTCATATAAGGACATGCCCGGCATCGACAGGAGCATAGCCGAACATCACATCCCCATCAAACCCGGTTTCAAACCTATCAAACAAAAGTTAAGGAGACTACGACCCGAATGGTCTCTCATGGTCAAGGAGGAAATCGAGAAACAATTACAAGCCGACTTCATTCAAGTCGTCGAGTACTCAGATTGGGTCTCAAACATGGTCCCAGTTCTAAAGAAAAACGGCAAGATACGAGTATGTGTCGACTTCCGTGATCTGAACAAGGCAAGTCCAAAGGACGACTTTCCACTACCACATGTAGACATTCTAGTCGACAACACCGCCGATCACGCACTTCTGTCCTTCATGGACGGATATGCAGGATACAACCAAATCAAGATGGCCCGTGAGGACATGGCCAAAACAACATTCATTACCCCATGGGGCACTTACTGCTACACCGTTATGCCTTTTGGTTTTATTAACGCAGGTGCGACTTACCAGCGTACCGCGACCACACTTCTACACGACATGATGCACAAGGAGGTAGAAGTATACGTAGATGATATGATCGTCAAATCCAAGGAAAGGGGCGACCACATCACAAATCTTCGCAAATTCTTCACACGTCTCCGCCAATACAAGATGCGCCTCAATCCCCAAAAATGTACATTTGGAGTAAAGTCCGGCAAACTGTTAGGACATGTGGTGAGCCAAAGAGGCATCGAGGTCGACCCCTCAAAGATAAAAGCAATTATGGCAATGCACCCACCCAAGAACCTAGACGAAATCCGAAGCTTCCTGGGTCAAATTCAGTACATCTCCCGCTTCATAAGCAGACTAACCATGATATGTGAACCGATCTTCAAGAAACTAAAGAAAACCGATCATGTAGAATGGGATGAAGCATGTCAACAAGCATTCGATAAGGTTAAGGAGTTGTTATCCAACCCCCCAGTCCTAAGACTGCCACAAAAGGACCTACCCTTGTCACTCTACCTCACAACAACGTCAACCGCAATGGGCGCCATGCTCGCCCAGGAAGTCAACGGCGAAGAGCATCCGATCTACTACATCAGCAAGAACTTTCTCGACTATGAAACTCGATACGCGCCCGTCGAGAAAAGTTGCTTAGCATTAGTATGGGCATCCAAAAAGCTCCGTCACTATATGCTGGCACATCAAACAAAGGTCTACTCAAAAATGGACCCCGTCAAGTACTTTTTCGAGAAACCCGTGCCAAATGGACGCATGGCACGATGGACCCTACTCTTAGCCGAGTTTGACATTATCTATGTTCCCCTCAAAGCCATCAAGGGACGAGCGGTCTCAGACTTTCTAGCCGATCACGCAATCAACGAAGAACCCATCATCGACACCACATCATTTCCCGACGAAGGAATATACAACATAAACGAAGAACAGTGGGAATTATATTTCGACGGTTCATCCAATTACCGAGGTTGTGGAATAGGAATACTACTCATTTCCCCGAACGGTGAACATACACCCCTTTCCATCAAATTGGACTTTGATGTGACAAACAACGCCGCAGAATATGAGGCATGCCTGCACGGGTTACAGGCCGCACTCATACTAAACGCAAGGAACCTACGAGTATACGGAGATTCCTCGCTAATCATTAACCAAGTATCTGGAGCATGGAAGATACTTAACAAAAACCTCGCACTATACCAAAACAAAATTCAAGAGCTTATCGCCAAATTCCAACGCGTAGAGTTCTTGCATTTACCTCGCGAAGAAAACCAATTCGCAGATGCCCTATCGAAATTGGCATCACTACTAAACATTCCCCCGGGAATACGGACCATTCCCATCGTTGTAGAACGACGCAATGAACCCGCGTACATATGTGACATCGAAGCCGAGGAAGAACAAACTGAACCTTGGTATCAAGCCATAATCAACCTCAAGCGAGACGGAGAATATCCGCCAAACACCGACAAACGCGGCAGAAGGGCTCTCCGCCTTCTGGCATCACAGTTTGTGCTGGAAGCGGACAAACTACTCAAGAAGACGCCCCAGGGTACACTACTCTTGTGCGTTGATCACAATAAAGGGCGAGAGATTATATCTCAAGTCCATGATGGCGAGTGCGGACCTCACATGAACGCTCGAGCCTTATGCAAACAAATTCTTAGGCTAGGATGGTATTGGACCACCATGGAAGCCGACTGCGCGAAATATGTCAAACACTGCCACAATTGCCAAATTTTCGCAAATGTGCAACATGTACCCCCTTCACCCCTATACAGCCTCACATCACCATGGCCATTCTCGACATAGGGAATCGACGTCATAGGCAAAGTACACCCGGTTGGAGCAGGAGGACACTGCTTCATCCTCGTAGCGATCGACTATTTCACGAAATGGGTCGAGGCCGCGTCATACCGTAAGCTTGACACAAAGGAGGTCGCCCGCTTTATACAAAACAATATCATATGTAGATACGGTATACCCCACGAGCTGATCAGTGACCAAGGCTCACATTTCCGAGGAGAAGTCGAACCTATCCTCACCAAGTACAACATCCAAACACATAAGTCATCACCATACCGACCCCAAACCAACGGAGCGGTAGAAGGTGGAAACAAAACCGTAGTCACCATCCTCAAAAAGATGATTGACACATGCCATGATTGGCCACACAAGATTCCCTTCGCCCTATGGGGATATCGAACCACAATACGCACACCAACAGGGATGACACCCTACTTTCTAACCTACGGCATGGAAGCCGTACAACCAGTAGAAATTGAAATGCAGTCACTCCGAATTCTAATGGAAGCAGACATACCAGAAGCAGAATGGGCACGTGAACGGTATGAACAACTCATCCTCCTGGACGAAAGGCGCTTACACTCACTAAGCACCGTTCGCATGTACCAATCAAGATTACAACGCGCATACAACAAACGAGTCAAGCCACGCAACATTAACGTGGGCGACTTGGTCCTCAAATCAGTAAGGGCCCCACTACCGGTCGATCCAAGAGGGAAATTCAAACCTAATTGGGCCGGACCATACCTGGTTAAAGAAATCCTTCCCGGAGGAGCTGCAAGACTAACCGATCTCGACGGCGAAGAATTCAACCTTCCAACCAACCTCGACCAGCTTAAGAAATACTACCCTTAAGCTCTACAAAACTTTGCAATGTACTTCATAACGAGCACAACATAACGCACGGATGAACTACGCTTGGTTTGATTCCATATACACGGATACGTAGGCAGCCTTGCAAGAGGCTCAACCAAAATCACGAACTACGCCGGTTTGATTCTGTGTAAAACATAGATACGTAGGCAGCTTTTCAAAGCACAACCGAACTTCTTTGCACGCACGCCTAAAGCTTAAAAAGGTCGAGGGCGATGCACTCACAAAATGACACGCTCAAAGCTTAAAAAAGTCAAGAGCACAGTCAACACAAAATGACACGCTCAAAGCTTAAAAAAGTCGAGAGCACAGTCAACACAAAATGCATAAGTCTAAAGCTTAAAAAGGTCGAAGACTTAAAACAAAACAATAATCCAAAGCTTAAAAAGGTCGAGGATAATCAAAACAAAAGAGACGAGACAATAGGCAAACACTTTCTTTATTTAATCATGAATTTTGAAAATGTTTACATTTTAGGTACGAGTTTAAAACTAGCTTTCAAACTCATTTTATTCATTGAACAATTAAATAAATAAACAGAAAATTCTTTGAATGAAACATCTATAGTCTAAGCCTAAGCATCCCTCTTGCGACGCTTTGGAGAATCCTCCCCATCTTCACCCTTTGAAGCATCTGCACGAACAACAACCGAAGCAACCACTGGATTTGGAACATCCCTCTCGAATCCTGGGGGCTCAATGGGGCCTTCTTCATCTTCAATCCTTTCACCCAAACGATCCCTCACAGTCACCCTAGGTCCGAGTCGCTCCCCAAGTGGCCTAGAAGAAGACGCTCCCGCACTCGAACTCGCAAGGTCACTATAGTCCCATCTTCCACGCACCGCAGCATACGCCAACGGCGGTCTTGGACCCGTCTGTTCGCGCCTTCTCATGTTCTCCCTATCCTGAGGATCCAAACAAATACACCACCTCCGATAGAAGTCCGAGACACGAGTAGTCTCAGAACCAGCTGGTCGAGCCCAAGTCACTCGATCAGACCATCCTCGCACCTAAGCATCAATCATCCGGTTGTTCAGAACAACCGACTCGCTTATCCGAGTGTCCTGCGCTGGAATAACCTGTGCTAGACCAATCTGCCTCCTCAACCGATGAGGATGGATCCATACACCTCGCTCGAACCCACACAACATTATCCCATTAGCCGCATCTGCAACCGACGGTGCCGTGATGTGTCGGATGGACCACCACGACACGACCCACCTTATCGTCCTCTCCCGAACGAACCCTTGGAAGTAGTCCACTGACCGCTTCCGAGGCATAGCCCAATAAAGAGTACGAGTAGTCAACCCAGCAGGAACATACACCTCACCTCCCGGTGGAGCTAAGACACGAAGACGCTCCATCAACCATATCTGCAAGATCCTAGCACATCCACGATACGAGCTTAGACGATTCGCATGCCGGTCGTCCAAGCCTAAAATAGTCTCAGCTAAAATCAACGCTGAAGGATCGTGACCCAGCTCCATCTCCTCCATGACCCGTTCATACCTAGCATGGCCATGCACACCATCCTCCATCGACCCTACAAAGCAGTACCGATGTAGCAAACAAAACCCTAGAGCTCTCCTCCTAGACCGAGTAGAAATGCTCACGTCACTCAAGTTCATGTAACGCTCGCACAACCGTCGCATGTTCACTACACCTCCCTCGAACAAACCTTCAGCTTGAGCATTAGTCATTGAGAGATACTGTCGCAATCTCCCATTATAGCCAAACTCACTCCTAACCGCTACTGGGGTAGTACGGTTAGACCATCCAGCAATAGCCGAAAACTCTTCTAGCAACGGACATATCTCACCTCCCGGGAACCTGAAAACATGCACCCTAGGATCCCAATAATCAAGACAAGCGTCAAGGAAGTCCACCTCGACGCGCATCTGCCTAAAACCTATGAAGACACCCGCACCAGTCAAAGATAACGCCTTCTTCTCCGACTCACTAAGAGAAGACGTCCACCGCTTCAAAAGACCATCGAAATGGTCCATCTTTCAAAAACACAAAAAATATTCTTAAAAATACTAAGTTATTTAAGAGAATACAAAACAAGCAAAGAAAAGAGTTGAGATTGAATGAGGATTATGCCTCGTACCTCCTCTCTTCTTATAGAAAAACAAAATCGCGAATTAGGAGAATTCGACGATAAAACCGGCAGTCTGAGCCGCAAGAGGCCTTGCGATTGGAAGTGCCAATCGCAAGACCCCTTGCGATTACCCGTACCATCCGCAACATGTGTTGCGAATCCCAGGGGCGGCTTTATCTCCAAATTTCCATATTTTCGACTTTCCAAATCCTAACACGAATGCAAATACGACGTACATCCTAGTTGGGCTCTAAAATTCGGGCCTAATTAAACAACAACTAAACATGGATCCATCACGAACGATGATTAATCCGATTACAACACGCTTCATTTTATAACTCGTTAAAGCTCATTTCGAATTTTAAACATCTAAAATGAACTTTTTCAAACACACTTTTCAACAAAGCATTTTTCAAAGCAGAGTCTCCCACCCGGGAATCATTTTCAAATTTTTCTAGCTACTAACTAAACAGGTACATGAAGAAATAGAAAGTACAACGACAACGACTACAAGCTCAAAGACATGAAGCGACTAGGGATGACGACGACGAAGCTCTGCGACCTCCGCCTGATGACGAGCCACCTCCGCCCGGCTCTGACACAGCTGTGCCACCAGCTCCGCCCAAGCCTTCCTCCAGCGATGGGCTGTCCGCCACACCTTCTTGTGGACGTCCTTCGCAACCTGCATAGGACATTTCCAAGCACATTTTACTCCATTTTGTCTTAAATATACACTAATTTAAGTCAAACTACAGGGGTAAACCCAAGACACGACCATTTTACTCCATTTTGCCTTAAATATACACTAATTTAAGCCAAACTACGGGGGTAAATTCAAACCTTTCTCTACAAACAAAACCCTCTCTGCTCCACTTTGCCTTAATTTTATACCAATTAAGACAAACTCAGGGGACTAACACAAAAACATGCCTACACTGAAAGTTTGCCCTTCGTTATCCATACCTCGATCAAACTGGGGGCTTACATAGATATACCACCGAAGAAGTCATACCTTTTTCACCTTGTCGCCCCAACTATCCATCCCAGCATCCGTAATCACCGGCAGGTACTTGGGCACGTGCCAAGTCTCCCGTGTCCCAGCGTTATCCCACTCCACAGTCGTAGGAAAAACTGGGGGCTGGAATGCCAAGTCAGCATCTGGAACCTACGACATGAAACACAACAAAGTTAGGAAAATTTTGTTGAAAATTAGGGGAAATTTTTCAAAAATTCTTACCCTACACAAAACGAACAAGACATACCTCGATAGCCCCACTAGCAAGCCTACCCCACGCAAACTCCGTGTAATCCAGCTGACGAAAGAGGAGATTCTCCGACTCCCCCTCAAGATGCAGCTGCCTCTGCTGCTGACTCAGGACCCGCGTCTCGAAAAGAACCTTAGGGGGATCAAGAGGCACGACGAAGTCAGGATACCTCATCTGAGCCGCCAGACGCTCACCCAAGTACCAAACATACCCATACGGCGTAGCCAAGTACAACCGCTGGGAGTCACGCTCCCGGAAACGCACCCACAACCCCTCAGGAACGTCCGTGTACTGCTCCCATGGACGCGGGCAGAACTTCAAGAAGAAGAAACCCGTCAAACACCCTTTCAAGCAAAATCACCTAAATACATGTTATTTGGAAGGTTTCAATACATACCTGACCACCTCTCAACTCGTTCAGTTTAACCCGGACAAAGTCATACGACCAGTCGTACCCGATACGGCTGCACGTACCCCAAGTCCACACCGCCGAGTACTTCTTCTCCATGGCAATAGCCGACTCAGGGAGGAAGAAAGGGAAATGACTGTAGATCCAGCGCTACACAGAAAACATAAAACAAGATTAGCACAAGAAATCAACACCCTAGGCAAATCAACTGAAGACAAGAACAACGTACCTCCAACAACAAGCCAGGGGATACGATGGGAATCCTAGACCTCCCATCCATCTTCCGTGACCTAACAGCATCCATGCAGAAACGGATGCATAAGCCCAAGGCCGGGGACACCCAGTCATATGCCCTGATCTCACTCCAGTTCAGAAGATACATAAGCACCGAAGTAGCAGCCCGCTCTCCCTTCTCGCCGAAGTAGGCAGAGCTGACAAACCACCAGAGCCACATACGAGCATTCTGCTCGTCGCTCCAAGCCTCAGGACCATGTTGAGTCTTCCCCTCGAAGTACTCCATGATGTAGCTCGTCTTAACAGAGTTAGGCGCCTTTCCCTGATAAGGCACCTCCAAACCAGCTCCAATAGCCGCAAGCACCGCGCTGTCGTCAATAGGCGGTGCCAAACTAAAGTCCATGTCACGGTCACCAAAGGGCAGACCCGTGATGATAGCATACTGTGGATACCCATATCCGTACCCTCCCAAACAAAACCCTGTGATGTATCACGGACTTTTATTACGCATGCCTTAACGTTGACTTATACGGTTCTAACTAATCTCGAATTCATTTTGAGTCGTTTTAAATGTTAAAATGTTTAGGTCGCTTCACATCACACTTAAATAAACGTTCTTTTTGTCCATTTGGAGTCTAGCTAGGTCCTTGTCCTGCTTCATTTGGCATGAGCTTCGCATTTGCACTACAATCAGCCCTTTTACATTAACAAGGTCTAATTCAGCATTCCTAAATTCCTAAATTTAGGTCCGGTAGCTAAAACCGCTATTTAGCCCCCTCTTACACAAAATACGGCTTCACGTCTTATCTTATTTCACAAAAAATATGCAAATACACCCTTTTCATTTTTCCGGGTCTCGGGCCCGAAACCGAGCCCAAACCCAGCCTTTGGCCCGCACTCCAAAGCCCTAAGCATCACAAAATATCTCACAAATATCCCAGCACTTTTCTTGAGCTACACGTTCGAGATTATCACGAAATCTTTCAAAGATTTAATGCAATAAAACTTGGAAAGCAGACCTAAAACCAGACCCCCAAACCGCATGACCTTATGCGGTTTGAGGGGGGAACCGCATAAGCCTATGCGGTTTCCCCAGGCAACCGCATAAGGCTATGCGGTTCCTAGGCCTGTTTTTATCCCCGATTTCCTAATTTCTCCGAGGTTTTTAGTATATATACAGCCCTATACCTCGACCTCAAAACACACTTGCAGATCACAATTTCTCCTCACAATTCACAAAAACCCTCACAAAGCCTCAAGCACTCAAATCCTTGAGTTCAACACACCATCCCGTGTTGAATTCATCCTCCTTTTTAGTTCAAGAAGCGAAGCTCTGCCCAGATCTGAAGCGTCAGGACAAGGTAGGTACCGATCCACTTGGATCAAAGCTTTTTCTTATTTTCTATGGACTAACAAAGGGGTCTACACTTTAGCGCCCCCCCGGCTTTGGCACCCAGCACGCTTGCAATCCAAGTGTTCTATTTACTTCGGGTACACTCCATATCCGATGACACGCCAAAGTCGGATAAGCAGCAAACCTTATAAAATAAACCAATGGACAATTGAACTTTATTTTATTTGCATGCATCTTGCACCTCCTTATTTTGCATTAAAATCAACTTAAACAATGAATTCGACCTTTAACTGAACCGTATTCGTTAACAAGTTAAACATGCTAAACTGAGGGTTTTAATCAATCTTTTTGCATCTGCATCTACATTCTTTTACAAACTTATCGCACTTGTACGTAGCGATAACTTTAGCTCAAATATCATCTTACAAGGATTGTTCTAGGTCAGTAGAGGCTATTTTTTACATAGGCTTTTCTAAAAGGTTTTCATAAATCATTATTTGAATTAACTCTTTTTCTAAAGTACCCTCACCCCGAATCCAATCTGGTTTCACAAGCCTTAGATCTAGGGGTGTCGGCGTGCTCCAAAATCTAGGACATGTTTTTAACTTAGAACATGGTAGCAGGTTCCTATTTTCCGCAATAAATAGGTGGCGACTCCATAACAGTTCTTAAAGGTTTTTCCAACTTAATCTTTTTTAACTTTAAAATCCGCCCTTAAGCAAGACGCCGAGTTGGGTCCCTCCCGGGTTCCACAGTTTGGCGACTCCACTGGGGACAGCTTATTTTTAAAACTAAAAACTAGCTTTTTCTTTTTAAAAATAAAGAGGTGAAACTTGAAAGCCTTGAACAATCCAAGTATACATATTTGAGCTATGCACATTCGTTTAGAGTCCATTCCTTTTGGAATCTAGGCACCCTTTGCACCCTCGAAAGGTGGTTCCCACATGCAGGCTTGTCCACTCGATAAAGCACATGCCGGACTAGCTTTCCTCTCGCCCCTCCACGGCTTGCCGTAGCAGCTATCTCGATCGCTTGATGCTCCCTTCAGAAACCTATCGCCGGCGTAAGGAAATGAAGGGGTTAAGTATCTGCCAAAGCGTGCATCGAGGTAGTTGGAGGTGTACCCGATGACTCGTTTCACCCTTTTTGAGTCATACGTACAAGTTCGAGGCTATGCACCCCATGGTCTTTTTCAAAACAAGCATTTGCATTCATATCTTCGAAAACTCGCTTAAACTTTTCAAAGATAAACGAACCTAACATCTAACAAACTAACACTTTTCAAACAAAACTCTCGCGAATTTTTGAAATAAACCTTTTCAAAATTTCCTTTTCACTAACAAGCAAAAACCCGAGTAAGGAATAAAACCCGAGCTCGTGGATTTCGATCCTCTAGGTCACACGGCCTAGACTCTGTTTTAACATCCTCGACTCGACTTGCGCGAGCCGAATCCTTCTCTTTTTATACATCCGACTCGAGCTCACTTCGGCAAATCACCGTTATCAGTTCAACGGATGCAAAACAAAATCTTTTAACATCGAGACGAGATGTGCGCACGCATCCTCGCCTCAAAAGCTTCCCTTGGCAAAACCTTTTCGAAAATCTCCTTTTTCAAGCTTAAAAGGTCTTTCAAAACAACGAAATGAGCTAAATGAATGTGAGTCTAGTGGGTCGAGTCGTGTCGCTAATATGTAAAGTGAAATGCAGGCCTCAGCTGGATACTCGTCGTACTAAGAACCGCCTAGTAATCCCATACAAGAAACGAACCTACACCCGCAAAATGGCCGGCAATGACGAAGTTACCGCACTCCGTGACCAAGTCACAAAGCTGACCGCTGACTGAGGATACCGGACTCGGGGTGATCCCTTCTCGACGCCCCGCTCGCGCCCGCCCTCGTGTCATGGGGCGGAATGCACGGCGCGGGAAGGATGAATAAATTTTGCGAGAAGCTCGCGGGCGCTGGAGCTTCGCTTTTTAGGGCGTTGCTTTGCTCAGCTCGCTCGAGCGTTCTTTTGTTAAAAAGGGGGAATGTCATCGCATGTGATTGTAACAAAAAGAAGTATAAAAATCCTTTTGAAATGTATTTTTGGAGTCGCCACCAAATATTAAAGGAATTTGGAACCTATTCAACGCATCTTAAAATCATAAGACGCGAGGGTCTCAGATTTCAAGGTGCGTCGATACCTATCCTTCTGAGGCTATTGTGAAACCAGAGAGGATTCGGAGTGAGGTTACCCTTCTAAAGTTTTGACAAAGTATATTGAAAACTGCAATAAAAAGGCCTACTTAAAAGTAGTCTTTACTAATTTGAAAACATATGCTTTAATTTCGATATTTGGGCTAATAAGACGCTACGTACAAATGCAAATGTATGACTCGATAAATATGTAAAATAAACGTAAGCCGTCAAAGCTATGACGATTTGCTATAGGAAATATACGTAAAATTACTAATTCATTGTATTTGAATTAATAACTAGACGTTACTTTCCGACTTGTGTTCAATTCTAAGATTTTGTAAAACCCTCGGTTTTGCATGTTTAAAGAGACTAGTTGAAACAGTACAGTTAAATGTCGAATCCGTGTTTTAGTCGTAATTTAATGCATGAATCGAGAATTTGCATAATGTAAAAGTGGGTGCTTAATTTAGTGATTTTGAGTCGTTTGTTTATGCGATATTGGCGAGGTTTAGACGAATCATTTGATTCGAATTACTACAATCGTATTGCGAATACGAGTTCGTTAATGCCAATATCGGGGTGGGTTAGAGTAACCCCATAAGTCTCCAACGTCTAATCGGGAGGTAAAATTTCTTTACCTTGAAATGCAAAGACGGTTTTAAAGTGGAAATTTATAAGTGCGAGAGGCTTTTTGTGAATATGAGTATCGATTTTGAATGTTGTTGTAATTGTTGTTGTTGGTTGAATTGATGATTGATTTGTAAGTTGTTATGATGTTGTTGAAAATGGTCGAGCAAGGGTTGCTATTTATAGCAAATGCTTCGTGTTTTATGCCTAATTGATCAGAAAATCGCCAGAGAACCAGCAATTCTTCAGAAAATCGCCAGAAATGTCAGAGGAGGAGCATAAAATCGCCAGAAGTCTGGCGATTTACCAGAAAATCGCCAGAGGTCTGGCGATTTTATGGTAAATCGCCGCTTTTTACAGCGATTTTACGTCTGTTCTCGACAGATTTCTGTGTAGATTTCGCATTACACACGTTATCGTAGGTGTGTAAGCTAATGTCGAGCATGTTGGCTGTAATTTGCTGACTTTGGTACATCAATTTGATCATCCAATTGATCAAGTTGTTTATCAACTTGGTTTTGTTTCGATTTTCGTGTTTCGTGTTTCGTGTTTCGGTTTTTTTCGTCGTGTTCTTCGATCTTGGCTCGAAGTAAAATAATATTGTAACATATTATTTTACGACTTTGTGGGATTTTGTTTTGTAAGAATGTGACCCGGGACGCATTTTGGCCCGCTCGGGTGCTTGGGCCTTTTTATGTGTTTTTGGGCCGTTTTGTGTGTGTGTGGGTCGTTTTTGTGTTCTTGGGCCATTTTTGTGAGGCGTCTTTGTGTCGCGTTTGCGTGTATTGTGTCGACTTACGATTAAAATGACTAAATTAATATTCATTTTTACGAAATATGCAAATTCAGATTAATACGTTAAAAATGACTAAAATGTTTTAGACACTTATGTACCGTTTCGTCTTATTTAAAACATGCATAAAAAGTCCTTTTCGTCATCGGGTTTGCTTTTGGGGGGGTACGGATACGGGTATCTACAGAGCCCCCAGTTTGACTAAGCTTGGACTAAAGCGCTAGTCAAACTTAGAAGATAGTATCCGGACCATTATAGTCTCGATACTACCTGGCGATGCTAAGTATGTGTCTCGGGGAGAGACGAGGACTTAGTGTCGGGAATGCGGGGAGGGACAGCATGTTTAGGGACATGACGGTCCTGCATGTTTTAGGGCTTGCCGGCCTGTTGTTGTCTGAATGTGATTCAATGGCGTTTTGTAGCTTGGCCATCTCCTGCGTCTCGTGTGTCCGCTACGTGTTTGCTTGTGTATCTGCGTTTTGATTTGAATAAAAGTGTGTATTTTGTTTCCGCTTTATGTGTACTTGAAAAATATACGTATTCAACTTGTGGGGAGCGTACGTATTTTGATTTGTAACTCGTAAGGAGTGTATTTGTTTTGAAAAATATACGTATTTAACTTGTGAGAAGTATACATATTTTTGATTTTGTGACTCGTAAAGAGTGTATTTGTTTTGAAAATATACGTATTTAATTTGTGGGAAATATACGTATTTTTGATTTTGTGACCCGTAAAGAGTGTATTTGTTTTGAAAATATACGTATTTAACTTGTGGGAAATATACATATTTTTGATTTTGTGACTCGTGAAGAGTGTATTTGTTTTGAAAAATATACGTATTTAACTTGTGGGAAATATACGTATTTTGATTTGTAACTCGTAAAGAGTGTATTTGTTTTGAAAATATACGTATTTAACTCGTGAGGAGTGTACGTATTTTTGTTTTTGTGACTCGTAAAGAGTGTATTTGTTTCGAAAATATACGTATTTAACTCGTGAGGAGTATACGTATTTTTGTTTTTGTGACTCGTAAAGAGTGTGTTTGTTTTGAAAATATACGTATTTAACTCGTGAGGAGTATACGTATTTTTGTTTTTGTGACTCGTAAAGAGTGTATTTGTCTTGGAAAGATATACGTATTTAACTCGTGAGGAGTATACGTATTTTTGTTTTTGTGACTCGTAAAGAGTGTATTTGTCTTGGAAAGATATACGTATTTAACTCGTGAGGAGTATACGTATTTTTGACTTTGTGACTCGTAAAGAGTGTATCTGTTTTGAAAAATATACGTTTTTAAATCGTGAGGAGTATACGTATTTTGATTTTGTAACTCGTAAAGAGTGTATTTGTTTTGAAAAGTATACGTATTTAACTCGTGAGGAGTATACGTATTTTGATTTTGTAACTCGTAAAGAGTTTATTTGTTTTTGAAAATATACGTATTTAACTTGTGGGAAATATACGTATTTTGATTTTGTGACTCGTAAAGAGTGTACCTGTTTTTGAAAATATACGTATTTAACTTGTGGGAAATATACGTATTTTGATTTTGTGACTCGTAAAGAGTGTATTTGTTTTTGAAAATATACGTATTTAACTTGTGGGAAATATACGTATTTTGATTTTGTGCCTCGTAAAGAGTGTACTTGTTTTTGAAAATATACGTATTTAACTCGTGAGGAGTATACGTATTTTGATTTGTGACTCGTAAAGAGTGTATTTGTTTTTGAAAATATACGTATTTAACTTGTGGGAAATATACGTATTTTGATTTTGTGACTCGTAAAGAGTGTATATGTGTTGTTATTTTGTAAAATTTGGGCTCTTGGCTCGTGACAAGCATGTGTATTCTCGCGTTTTATCATAGTAACGCATAAAAGAGTGAATTAATAGCGTAATGGACCGTAATAACAAGTCCAAACTAAAAATTGACCCGTGCCTACCCACTTAATCGCCAGACCTCTGGCGATTTAGTGGGTGTGTCTTGTTTTGTTCAAAACACGGGAAGGAGAGGAGAAGAGCATAGCGTATGACATACACAAACACCACAAAATCGAAAAAGCTTGTTCTTGGCGATTTCTCCACCAAAATTCGTGATTCCGCCTCCTACGATTCGCAATGGACCAAGGTATGCACTCAATCAAGTCGCTAATTCGTGTTTTGAAGCTCGGTTTGAGTCGGTTTTAATCGAAAATTCATTTTTAGGGTTTATGTTAAACCGCCTTGCATGACTCAATTTTGCTATCGTTGTTGCTTGAAATCAATGCTTGAGAGTAGTAGGAGGCTTGTCTCGTGATTGTTGACGATTGCATGTGCAAAACCCGTGTATTAGGGCCGTGTTTCGTGTAGAAGGCCGAGGGCATTTTGGTCATTTTTCGTTTTTGTCTCGGAATACGCTCAAAATCTCAATGTAGCTTACCCATTAGTAGAACACTGGTTGGGTAAATTCGTTTAAATCGAAATTGGCGCGAAAGTCGGGTTTTTTGGGCTAAAAACCGTGTGACAGGGGGTTTTGTCGGGGTTTTGCTCTGTTTTTGTCGTGTAAAACGGCATCGATTGGCTTGGTTGTTTTTGAAACGTCGTTGTATGCTAATGATGAGGCTATGGGTGTCTTGTGTGCGAAAAACGGTTTGGAAATCCGTAATTTTCGTGTGTTTTTGTATGGAGACGGTTTTTCGGGTCGAAATTTTCAGTTCCGAAACTTGTCGAAAATTTTTGTCTTGGGTCATGATGACTTGTATGGTGTATGGTTTGCCCATTTTTGCTGAGCACGCGCGATTTGGAGGTGTTTTGGAGCGTTTTGGAGCGTTTTTGTGTAGTCGAGCTAGGCTTCTTGAAACCGTTTTTTCTTGCTTCTTGCGCTTCATGTCTTGGATGCGTTGTCACGTGTGTTGCTTGGGTTGGCTAGGATGTTGTTTCGTGGGAGGCTAGGGCCTCTTTGGTCAAGGATAGGTCATGAAAAGGCCGTTTTTGTAGCTTGCGTGCGTTTTACAAAAGCTATTCAGTCGAGGTGTTCGGGACATGATTTTTGTACGAAACTTTTTGTGGGTGTTCGTTATGACTTGCATGTCGTATACGTGTCATGTACTGGGTATTTCTGTGTCTCTGCGCCATTTTAGCCTTATCTGTCAAAAATAAGCCTAAAGCGTATTTTTTGTTGTTTTGTTTGGTTTCTAGTCATTTTTATCCTTTCTAGCTCTTTGTCTTGGTTGTGTATGACGTATACATCGCATACGTGTCATAATATATGTATTTCTGCTCTCCCACATTGTTTCTGCCTTATCTGTCAAAGTTTGGCCTAAAGTCTGCCTTTTGCTGTCTCCTTTGCTTCTTCTTTGCTTTTGCATATTGTTCGGGGTGATTTTCTCACACGGTTCGTTTAAGTGATTGTGGATCTACTAGTACTATCCCTTAGGTTGCTTTTAGTGATGGTTTATGTGATTCACTTTAAACGTACGAAAGACAACAAAAACGGTACAAGACACACGATATGTTACGTGGGAAAAACCCTTAAATGTTAAGGGAAAAACCACGGGCGCCAAGCCAGGAGAGGATCTTCACTACTTCTGAAATAATGGGTACAGAGTCTGGACCAACTGGTACAGGATATAATAATGGAGTAAAATAACGATTAAGTGTCTAAATGCTTGAGAAGTGTGATGAGTGTTGTGTGCTTGCGTTGTGTGATCATGAATGCCTTTCTCTTCTGAATTCTACTCCTTATATAGTGTCTTTTGCTCCAACGTTCGACTCCATGCTTGTAGGTAACCTCTTCCTCTTTCTTCTCCAGCAGCTCCTATTTCTTAGGCTTCAGTTCAGCTTCTTGACCAAGTCTTCCAACGATTCTTTTAGGGTTGTTCTTTGCGGTCTTGGGCTTTCCTCTTTGATGTTTGACTCTTTTGTTGGGCTTGGCCCGTCTTGGCTTTTCCTCTCCTGGCCTGCACCTTTGTTTTGTGCATCGCTTGGTCTTTGTTGCATGTTCTGACCTCGATCGTGGATCCAAGATTTCCTCTAGGCCTGGCCAGGTTACGGACCACTGGGTTTTTGGTCCCAACAGTTTGTCCCCCATCTCCTTGCCCTACAGTCCTGAACTGGGGGGTAGGGAGATGCTTCTGTCCTTGATCCTGGTCCAGGGCTGAACCTGGCCCAGGCTCCTTCTGTTTTGCTGTGCCCTTGGTCCTGAGACCTGAACTTTGTAATTAATGAAGTGGTTGGCTTTTCGTGGGGAAGTGCGCCCTATTTTGGCGCTCAATGTACTGCGCACGTCATGTCGTGGGTCAGATCACGTCTCTTCGCGCGTTATTTTTGTAAAAAACCATCCAATTTCTTTTTTGTCTTCTATATATACCTTAATTTTTGTTTTGCTTCTCTTTCTAACTCATTCTTCTTGATTTCTTTTTGCTTTGTATCTGATAACCCACGAAAAACCCCCAAATTGATTTGCTAAAAACCCTAGCTTTCTTCTCCCTTCTTTTCCAACTTCAATCATGGCACGCAACGATGTTGGCCCTTCCACTGCTGTTTCTTACACCCATGGTGACTCCATTTTCGAAGCGACTGACTTGATCAAGGATGTCAACATCTACCCTAACCTGCTTGCCCAAGGGGCTGTGGCAAGGCTCAAAAGGGAAGGAAAAATCCCAGAAAGTGCTGAGGTTTGGGCCCCAGAGACGAGAGACGTCAGAGTAGATTGGGTTAGCCCTGGTTGGTTCTCAATTTTTGAATCTTCCTTCAAATTCGGTGCAACTTTTCCGCTTTGCCCACTGATGAGCGCTTTCTTGGGCCTTTGTTCAAGTCGCCTTGTCAAGTCATGCCTTAGTCTGGCGATGGATTCACGGGATGGATTCCCTTTGCCGGAGGTATGGGGTTGATATTCAGCTGGCTGATATTAGGAATACTTACCGCTTGCGTATGTATAAGCAAAAGAGGGTTCATTTTAGTTTGAGGGACAGGTGCTCGCATCTCTTGACCCGTTCAGATGTGGGTGATGATAGTAACTGGACTAGTTACTACATGTTCATCCGGAGTAAGACTTTGGGCCCAAATGTTCGAGCGCCTGAGTTCTCTTTGAAGGGACCGTATGTCTTTCAAACTTTCGAATTTCCATCTGCTTTGTTCTTGCATGTGTCTTTTGTTTAGGTTTTGTTGTGAATCTGGCTTTGCAGTTTCTGATTGGGTTCCTACCCTTGACGACCCTGAGTCAAAGAGGAGGATTGAGGCGTTTCTAAAGTTACCGGCTGATAAGAGGGCCTAGCCCAAATGTATGAGTCCTGATGATGATGATGACGTTGTCGAAGTGTCGCCTACCCCTGAGCATGCTAGTGATGGTGGAGAGTCTGAGGAGGATGAGGAGGAGTCTGAGAATGAGGAGGAGGCTGTGCCCGAGGTGGGTGAGAAGTCTGTGAGTGGGGTGGCTGGTGAGAGTGGTATAGGTCACCTGGACCAAACTCCCATCCATGTGACTCCGCTGAATTCTATACTCGCTGGGGCCAAAGGCCACTCAACTTTGCCCCCGCTGAAGATTCCTGGGTCTAGCCTGAGCTCCGTGCCCAGCGTCGCTACTGGTACTGACATTTTCCCTTTACTTTGGGGGGATCCTTACTTACCATTCCTTTGTAACTCGTTTCCAATGATGTCTGCAGCGTCTGGGTCTAGTAAGAGGGGCTTCCTGTCTATGGAGGATATCACTGCCGCGATTACCCAGGCACGCGAGTCCACAAAGTCTGGTGGTAGCCTTGTGCCTGCCGTGAATCTGGTGGCCCCTGCCTCTGAGTCTTCCAAGAGGAAGGTACCAGAGGGGGTTCAGACTAGGTCCACCAAAGCTGTTACTGAATCTCCTGAGCCTGCCCCTGAGCAGAAGAAAAGGAAGAAAGGGAAGTTACCTCAGATGAGTCCTGTGCTATCTGTGCCTCTGCGTTCTCAGAGTCAGACTGAGTATGTCTCTTTGGGGAAGTCCCTGAGCGAAAGCTTTGCTACTCTGTCACCTGCACCTGCTGTTCTAGATCCTGCTCGCCTGGCGCACAAGATGGTGGGTTGCTGTGCTCAGGTTTGTATCTCTTCTTATGCTTTTGCTTTTGCCCAGAATTGCCTTTGGTATGGCTTTGATTTTTTGTTTTGTTTTGTACCTGTAGCTGCTGGTCATGTCTGCCAATCTTGGTTCCACGGTGCGCTTTGGAGAGTGGTAGGAACAAAGTGAAATTTGAAAATGAGTCTTTGCGCTCTTCCCTCGAGATTGCCAAGAAGGAACTTGAGAGTGCGAACCACCGCTGCGAAAAGATGGCTGCCCTGGACAACGCGAACTTCAAAAGGATCAAGCGGCGGGATAAGCACATTGGTGAGTTGACCAAGGAGTGGAGGACTTGAGGAGGCGGTCAAAGGACATGATGCGATGGTGAGGACCCGAGTATCTTCCACACACCGCACCAGGATCGAGATGATGAATGCCGCTCAAGCTCGCTACCGGCCGGGATCTTTCCGCGGAGATTACCACCTTCAAACAATTGTTCCACGATGAAAAGTCCCAGGCGGTGAGGTCACTTAATTTGTCTGACTGGTCTTTGGAGCAATTCTTTGGTCCAAGTGTTGAGGCTGTTGGTGGAGGTTACGTGCAGTCTTGATGAGATTGGTCCTTCCCACGACCACTGTAGAGGAACATCTTTGAAAAAGACTGGTGAGTCAAGCGAATGAATGAATCAATTGAACTTTGGCTTCGTTATTGGTTTTTCTGAACAATCTTTGAATTTGCCAGGGGGGGAATGTCCCCTGTGTTTATTTGGTCTGTAAATATTTAGACTTTGCTTTTGGTTTGAACTTTGTTTCTGAATTCTGTTATCCATGCATAGGCATGGTTTGACTTTTGTCAACTTTTTGCTAGTTATGCTAGGCCACGTTATGCTATGTTTTGCTTATGTTATGTTTTGTTATGTCTTTTGTTATGATGCGCATATAATTTGTTGTGAATTCTGTAAAGTAGCATGCATGCGTTTGAAAATTTAGGCGACTTACACTTTGGGGCTCCCTTAACGGACATTACTCCCTGTCCCGTTGGTGCAGTCGTTCTAGGGCTGGAGCCCAAGTTTTTTGTTATTGTCTTTGCTTTTGTTTTTGGTTCTGGGCTGGACCAGATTTCTGTTCTGCTTTGTCTGCACAAAAAGAGGGCCAGGGCTTGACCGTTGGCGTTAGCCAACGGCCCTCCGACGCTCAAGTCAGTACAGTTGCATTAGATAATTTGTAAAGGAAAAGTTTTGAGTTTTGTGGATTACCAGATGTCTTGGTCCAGGACCCTTTACATGTGATAGAGCTTGAGGTGGAGTGTGTTCCAAGGTCTTGGGATCATGTCTCCTTCCAGGGTCTGTAGTCTGTAAGAGCCTTTCCCTGTTGCTGAATCAATAAGGTATGGGCCTTCCCATGTTGGGGCTAACTTGCCTGCAGCCTTGTCCCTTGTGTTCTGAAATACTTTTCTCAGGACCTGGATCTCCATCTGAACATTCGTACTCTCACATTCTTGTTGTAACTTCGCCACCGATTGTTGGTATCTTTGCCAATCTTCTTCGCTAAGTCCCTGAGCTCCTGGGTCGTGTCCAGATCCGCAGTAGTTCATTATTCTCAGAAAATGTATTGAACCCATACCTGATTGTTGGAACGTGCACTTCCACGGGTAGTACTGCTTCACAGCCATAGACCATTGAGTATGGAGTTTGCCCTGTAGCTCTCTTTGGCGTAGTTCTGTCTGCCCATAGTACTAGTGGCAGCTCTTCAACCCATCTTCCTTGTTTCTCCATCGCCTTCTTCTTGATGCAATTGATCACAATCTTGTTCTTTGGACTCGGCTTGTCCATTTGCTTGAGGATATCTTGGTGGAGAGGTCACCAAATTGATGTTCCACTTTGTACGTAAGTCTCTCGGTCTTGTTTCCCACGAATGCAAGTCCATTGTCACATATGATTTCCGAGGGATCCCATACCGCCGATGATGTTCTTCTTTATGAAGGCTATAACTTCTTTTCTGTGACGTTTTGTATGCATCCGCCTCTATCCACTTAGAGAAGTAATGTCATTGCTAGCATAAACACCTTACGTCACGGAGCCATTGGTAATTTGCCAACTAAGTCCATGCCCTATTTCATGAATGGCCATGGTGCGGATATCGAGTCACGAGGTTAATGCGGTGATGTATCTTCGGACCATGCCTTTGACAAAGCGTCACATTTTGTGGCATACTTTGGATGCTATCTGTTTTCATTGTGGGCGATGGTAGCCCATGCGCAAGATTTTGTAGACCATGCTTCTACCACCTGTGGTTTCCACAAAGGTCCATCGTGTATTTACGATAGTCTTGTCTTGACCTGGTCGGAGTTCTAAGCGTAGTCTGACTTGGATTGAAGGACCTTCTGAATAATACGCCTTGTATGATAGTATATCTGGACGCCTTGATTCTGAATGCTCTTGCCTCGACCTTGTCCTGTGGTAACTTGCCCTGGACTAGCCACTCATAGTATGGTTTGGTCCAGGTCTGGGTTGCCTGGGCTGTGCTCTGCAGATCGTTGAATTTTCTCGGACTTTGGTTCCAAGATGTGTATAATAGGTATACTGTCCAGCGTACCAGGTTCAAATGCTGATCCTATGTTAGCCAAAGCATCTGCCTGCACATTCTGATCTCTAGGGACTTGCTCAACCTCAACGTTAGTAAACTTTTGAAAAAGATTTTTAACCAAATCAAGATATGCAATCATCTTAGAATCTTTAGCAGCGTACGTACCATTGATTTGGTTTGCAACCAACAAAGAGTCTATCTTAACCTTTAGATTCTGAACCTTCATGTCCAGACACACGTTCAGTCCTGCTATCAGTGCCTCATACTCAGCTTCATTGTTGGTAGTCCTAAACTCACAGGATACAGCCTGTACTATCTTGTCCCCCTGTGGCGACTTCAGGACCACACCTAGTCCAAGACTTCGATGTTGGTGAACCATCATCCCGAGTTCCCAGATCTGCTTGTTTACGGTCGGATGGAAGATTTCTTTGTTACACCTTTTCTAGTGTGGGAGTGAAGTCAGCCACAAAGTCTGCTAATGCTTGAGATTTGATTGCTGTTCTGGGCTCATAGGATAGATCATAGGTGCTCAACTTTACTGACCATTTTGACATACGACCTGAAAGTTCTGGTCTAGACAGCACTGATCTCACAGGAACATTAGTACGAATGATAATATGATGCGCCTCAAAATAAGGGCGTAACTTGGTACAAGCAACTGTTAAAGCCAAAACAAATTTTTCCAATACAGAATACCTGGTCTCAGCATCCAGAAGACTCTTACTTACATAATACACCGGACGTTGCTGTCCATCAGGTTCTCTCACCAGGACTGCACTTACAGAGCTTTACATTCTGAGGCAGTACAGGACCAGTGACTCCCCTGGTTCAGGTTTGGATAAAAGTGGGGCTGATGATAGGTATGCTTTCAGGTCCTGGAATGCTTTCTCATGCTCTGTCCCCCAGTTGAACTGTTTGTTCTTTCTCAGGAGATCATAGAATGGCTTGCACCTTTCAGAAGACCTGGAGATGAATCTGTTCAGCGCTGCTACTCTTCCAGTCAGTTTCTGGACATCTTTCGGGTTCTGAGGGGACTGCAAGTTGATTATTGCTGAGATCTGCTCTGGACTAGCCTCTATGCCTCTTTTTGTCACCATATAGCCTAAAAACTTTCCTGCAGTGACACCAAAGGTGCATTTAGTAGGGTTTAACTTCATATTATACTTTTCCAGAATTTCGAACGCTTTTTCCAGGTCCTGGATGTGATCCTCAGCTTTCTTTGATTTCACCACCATATCATCAATGTAGACCTCCATTGTGTCTCCAATCTGATCCTTGAACATCATGTTCACCAGCCTTTGATATGTTGCACCTGCATTCTTTAGTCCAAAAGGCATAGCTTTGTAGCAATATATTCCTCTGCTGGTCATGAACGCTGTATGCTCCTGGTCTGGAGGGTGCATCCTGATCTGGTTGAATCCGCTAGCTGCATCCATGAATGTCAGCACCTCATGTCCTGCGGTGGCGTCCACCATGGCATCTATGTGTGGTAGTGGAAATGAATCTTTTGGGCACGCCTTGTTCAGATCTGTATAGTCCACGCATACTCTCCACTTGCCATTCTTTTTCTGGACCACAACTACATTTGCCAACCAATCTGGGTACATTACTTCTTCGATCATGTCCATGTCCAGCAATTTCTGTACCTCCTGGTTCACAATCTCATTACGTTCTGGTGCAAACTTCCTGCGTTTCTGTTTCACAGGCTTAAAACTTGGGTCAATATTTAACTTGTGTGTAATAACATCAGAACTTATACCAGTCATATCAAAATGGGACCAGGCAAAACAATGCTCTTTCTTCCTCAGAAAGTCAATTAGAGCGGTCCGATTACCTCTGAGCGTCGTAACCAACCGTAACCTTCTGTCGTGTCTTTCTTCACCAAAACAATTTCATCCGTCTCCATGCGTGGGGACAGATTCTCAACAGACTGACAGTCGCTTTAATTGCTATCACGAGGGACTTACAGGCTAGGAGGTTTGGTCATCTGTAACACTCTGTCTTTGTTTGTTGCTCTCCTCTGACCGTTGCTGTCCCCCACTTCGTTGGTATCTTTATGCACTGGTGGTACGTTGAAGGTACAGCCTTGAGGTTGTGGATCCAGGGTCGGCCTAGGATGACGTTGTATGAGGACAGGCAGTCTATCACGCAGAACTTCTCGAAAGAGGTGACTCCTTCCACATAGGTTGGTAGGGTGATCTCTCCTAAGCTGTGCTTTGTCTCTCCACTGAATCCTACCAGAACGCTGGACTTCTTTGTTACATCAGACTCTTTCAGCCCCATAGCTTCCAGCGCCTCCATCATGATGATGTTGACTGAACTGCCTCCATCTACCAGGACTCTTCTGACCATGCTGGTTCCAATCTGGATCTTGATTACCAGTCCATCGTGGTGTGGCCCATGCACTCCTTGTAGGTCTGACTCATCAAACACAATCTCCTGGCCGACTCGCTTGTCTCCGCCGGGTGGTTGCCTGTTCTCCAGAGCCACACGCTTTGCAGCAGAATATGTTAGTCCACAAATATCTGAACCACCAGAAATAAATTTTACCTCATGTGTTGGTGGTGGTGGTGGAAGATCTCTGGGCTCATCTCTTTCATCTTTGTTCCTCCTGTTCCTGGGCAGGATATCCTTCAGGTGACCATTCTTTAGTAGATGAGCTATCTCCCTTCTGAGGGCTATGCAATCCTCTGTGGTGTGTCCAATATCGTAATGGTACTCACACCACTTGGTCGTGTCCCGCCTTGGATTAGGCTTCTCACTTGCTTTTGGCCATCTAACTGCTGAGCCCAACTTGTCCAGCTTGTTGATCAGGCCTGGCAGGTCTACAGAAAAGCAATACTCTGGCGGAGGTGGAACTCTGGGTGCATCAGCCTGTTCATCCACGGCGTTTGCCTCCCTCCTGTTTGGCCTTTGATATGGACCAGGCCTGTTGCTGCTGTGCCTCTGGGTGGTGACTTTTCGTTCAGCCCTGCCCTGGTCCTGATACCTTGCCCTGAACTGTTGGTCCTCTTCTACCCTGATCTGGGCCAGAGCCTTAGCCTGCACATCCTCAAAAGTAGAACAAGGGTAGCGAGTTAGTTCAACATAAAGATCAGAATCTCTAACCAAACCTTGCCTGAAGGCCTCAATGGCCGTCTTAGATGTCACATCCGGGATGGACACTTTCTCCTTGTTGAAGCGGTGCAGGAAATCCCTTAGAGACTCGTTCTCGCTCGATGACCCGCATGCAGATCACCGGTCCGCTTCTCCAACGATGCTATCTTGGCGAACCGGATGTTGAAAAGGTTGATCGACTCGCGAAGGACTTGATGGTCTTGGTAGCGGGTTGATGTACCACGGAGTGGACCGATCAAGGTTGAACCAAAGCTTTTGCACATGCAAGCCTCCCTCTTCTCTGCTGGGATAGGAACGTTGAACATCCTCTGCCTGTACTGTGCAACATGTTCCAGAGGATCTGCTGTCCCATGATAGAGCTTTAGGTTGGGTGCTGAGTACTTCTTGGGCATCTCCACCATTGCAATGCAGTCATCAAAGGGTGAATCAGCATAGCTTCCTGGTGCTACTTCTTCAATGGGTTGTGGAAGTCCTGGAACCTTTCGTACCAACTCTGAGAGTTTCTGCATCTCCATCATCATGTACTCCATGACCTGGCCTGCACTTACTCCCTCTGGTGTCTTTGGTTCACCGCCTCCTGCACCATTGTTCTCTTGATCTTCGTCCACATGGAGTGGATCGCCTTTTGTACCTTTTGACCCTGCAGAAGAGAAAGTAGAGAAGTCAAGTTGTTTGATCACATCGTAAAATGGTGTACTGGTGGGATCCTGGATCCCGAGGCTTTCTTACAGACAGAGGACTCCGGTGTTTCTTCAGATGACCTCGGCCTCCTTCACCTTGTTGCTTGACCTTGGCATCCTCCGCAGCTTTCTTGGCTTGTTCTGCAACCTGCTTGGCTTGTTGCAATTCCTCCTGGAGCTTGAGCATGGCTTCTGCACTTGTGCCTTCCATCTCTCACGTTGGTTGATCTCGTTGGTTTTTGGAAAATTTTGTAGGATTAATAAACTAGTATCCCCACAGACGGCGCCAAACTGTTCGGGGTGATTTTCTCACACGGTTCGTTTAAGTGATTGTGGATCTACTAGTACTATCCCTTAGGTTGCTTTTAGTGATGGTTTATGTGATTAACTTTAAACGTACGAAAGACAACAAAAACGGTACAAGACACACGATATGTTACGTGGGAAAAACCCTTAAATGTTAAGGGAAAAACCACGGGCGCCAAGCCAGGAGAGGATCTTCACTACTTCTGAAATAATGGGTACAGAGTCTGGACCAACTGGTACAGGATATAATAATGGAGTAAAATAACGATTAAGTGTCTAAATGCTTGAGAAGTGTGATGAGTGTTGTGTGCTTGCGTTGTGTGATCATGAATGCCTTTCTCTTCTGAATTCTACTCCTTATATAGTGTCTTTTGCTCCAACGATCGACTCCATGCTTATAGGTAACCTCTTCCTCTTTCTTCTCCAGCAGCTCCTATTTTTTAGGCTTCAGTTCAGCTTCTTGACCAAGTCTTCCAACGATTCTTTTAGGGTTGTTGCTGCGGTCTTGGGCTTTCCTCTTTGATGTTTGACTCTTTTGTTGGGCTTGGCCCGTCTTGGCTTTTCCTCTCCTGGCCTGCACCTTTGTTTTGTCTGTACTGCTTGGTGCTGGCTGCATGTTCTGGACCTGACTGTGGATCATGTACCCGCCTAGGCCTGGCCCAGGGTTCTGGACCAGCCTGGGTTTTTGGTCCCAACACATATCGTTGCTCTTCAGGGTTGCTGTGCATGTCGTGCATATTGTATGTTTGCTACGAGATATGCATTTTCGAGTTCCTGCTTAGTTTTAACCTTTTCTGTCAAAGATAGGCCCGAGGCTTTTTTTTGCTGTTTTGCTTCATTTTTTTTTTTTTTTTTTTTTTTTTTTTTTTTTTTTTTGCTCTTGTGCGTCCCTGCTCCTTTGACTAGATACGTATTAACGTAGATATCGTATCTGTGTCGTGAAATATGCATTTCTGTATTTCTTTTCGCTTTTTAGCCCTTTCTGTCAAAGATAGGCCTAAGGCTTGCTTTTCTGTTATCTTTGTGCACGTGCATCCTTCTGTTGGTCATGAACTTGCTTTAATTGAATTGCATTTTTGTACCATCATACAGCTGCGTAGCTTAAGATTGTTCTTGAATCTATGTAGGTGACCCTGAGATCGTGATACCTACGACCAGTGCTATGCAGGATGTCATCGAGAACATTGACTTCAATGTTCTGGGAGGAGCTTACTCCCATTTCGAGTCAAGGCCATCATTTAGCGACTTCTGAAGGCCCGTCTCAGTCTGATTTGTTCAAGACTCCTCCTATTTTGACGCCAGGGAATGAGGTACAGGGGGCTGTTCCAGAGTCTCCTATGCCTTCTATTAGCGAGCATAGCACTACCGTAGAGCCGACAGGCCTTCATTGGTGATGCGGGCGCGTTCTGGATCTGACCGGGTTCTGTGGAGCGGTGTGGGGTCGTCTAGGCCTTTTGCTAGTGGGCTTGGAGCTAATGTTGAGTTGCCTAGGCCTCCTGCTAGCGAGCCTGGAGTTGGTTCTGCACCTCTGCAAGGTGCCGCATGGGCGTGGGGTTCGGAGGCACAGGTGTCTGTAGGGAGGCCGAGGTGGAGGTCGTGGAGGTGGTCGCAAGAATGATAGGCCTAGTAGGAAGCGCAAAGTGGATCTTTGTTCTTTGGGAATCTTTGAAGGTGGCGTTCGGACACGTGGGCGTCGCTCTGCGAGGCTAGTGGCGGCCGTGGCGAGATGAGGGTAGTAGTGTTGGTGTTTCGACGAGGCGAGCTCGATGAGGCCGAGATGATCCTGCCGTTGATAGGCCGAGGCGTGGTCGTTCTCGTCGGCTCGAGAATGCTTTTGAGAGTGATCCTGAGCCCGGGAGGAGCGGGATGACGAGGAGCTGTAGCGGTTGATCTTTGAGGCCGCAGAGGGTGATGTTGTGGGTAATGTTGGGGGTGATGCCACGGCGGCCGTGCCGTAGGTGGTGAAGAGTCGCGATCTGCCGGCCGCTTCGCAAAATATGTTCATGGGCGTGGTTGATGAGTGGGCTTGAGGCCATCATTTCCTCATGGCCCGAGGCGTAGGCGAAGGTTGCCAAGGCTGGGATGGTGTAAGCTTAGTTTGGAACACCATGGAGCATTTGTCTACTCGGGTGAAGGTTGGCTTCAAGTTGGGAAATATGAGGACATTCTCGTGTTTAGTACTTGTATAGATGCTTTAACAAGAAGTTGTCGCCCAGTCGCGGAAAATAATCCTTAGCCTGACCTTTGGTCCGTTGGTGACAAAGTGGAAGGAGGCGCGTAAGAAGAATGTGAATTCTCACCTTTACGTAGCTTGAGCGTTGCTTGAAAGGCGAGGTTTTGGGACACTACTAACACGTTCCATATGCCAGGGTACGAGGTTGGTATTACCTTCTCGTCTCTTGCGGTTGTTTCGGGGCTTCCTCATGGAGAGGAGATGATTGAGTGGGACAGAGTACGTCCTGCTATCTCGAGCCCTACGGTTGTTCGTTTGATCGGAGGCGGTATTAGGTGTGCGAGGGATGAGAGGCACACTTTTCAGCCTCGGACATCATGGTTTGATGATTATTTTAAGGGCAAGGGAAAGAAGCAGGTGAGCGAAGTTAGTCATGAGCAGAATGCCCGATTGTGGCTATGGTGGTTTCTGACGTCCACTCACTTTGGAGATAAAGGAGAGCGGGCGATCATTGCTTTGATGGCGGCTGCGGAGACTTGTCCAGATTGGGTGCTTTGGTGGGTTACTCTGCTATGGGTCTCTGATCCGATTTTGTAGGACGCGATTCGTCTGATCGGGTCGATGATGGGTCCCAACCGCCTTTGGTCGGCCCTGGCTTCTTGATGGAGGTATGATCGCTTTTGTGATGCTCGTTGTTTTATTTTGTTTTGCTTTCTCTTTTGTGACATGTTTACGGTTTCATTGTAGTCTTGGTGCTACGCACACTTTCCGTCGTTGCTCCTGCTAACTTTGCCGTGAAGGCGAAGTACCACCTTTTCATGCTTATGCAGCGGCAAGCGGGAAGGGTATTCGCTGACTTATGGCGATGCTCGCGTGAAGTTTAACGAGATGACCGCTGATAAGGTAAGAAAAGTTCGTATTTCTTATCGTCTTGCGTTTGTGCTTTTGCAGATGTTTATTCCTCTTCTTCTTTGTAGTTTGTTCCCAACCCTTGGGCGAATTATGCGGATGTCCCTGCGTCAATTACGACTCGCTTTGCTATTCGCGATACGCAGAGGTTGTACATTGCGACTCAGTATGATTCATACTGGTTCTTAGGCGAGCGTCTGTCAGCTCAGACAATTAGGGATAAGTTTGTTGTGCCTGAGGCCCCTCCTAAGGTTCTCTTCGTACAGACACCGGATGCTGATGTTCGCCGCGATGTATATCACGAGGGTGAGTCGGAGTCCCTGTTGAGGCTAGATGAGGATTATACGTCGTGGGCGCGCCTTGCTTTGGCGCCTGCTGTCATTGAGGTTTGCTGTTGTTTTCGCTTTTTGCTTGTGCATGTCATTTGCTTAAAAAGCAAAAATTGATCGTGATTTTTGTATCTTGTAGCCACGTAATGCTTGTGTATGTTATTTGCTTAAAAAGCAAAAATTGATCGTGATTTTTGTATCTTGTAGCCACGTGACCCTGACCTTGAGGTCCAGCCTCCTCCTTTCTACGAGAGCTTGGATTTTGAGCATGATGGTGGCTGTCGGCATTCGATACCACTACCGCAGTACTTATCTGCGGTGACTGACGCTGGCATGGATAGTTGGAGCCCTCGGGTGAAGCAGGTATGACTTGTTTTCTATGCTTGCGTGAAATGAAGTATGTAGCCCCGACTTGAGTAAGATTTTGTCCTAAAATCGTTAGTCAAGCTTTGTTGAAACTGCTTTTGAGTGTAGCCCCCAGTTTGAGTTAGATTTTGTCCTAAAATCGTTAGTCAAGCTTTGTTGAAGCTGCTTTTGATTATAGCCCCCAGTTTGAGTTAGATTTTGTCCTAAAATCGTTAGTCAAACTTTGTTGAAGCTGATTTTGATTATAGCCCCCAGTTTGAGTTAGATTTTGTCTTAAAATCGTTAGTCAAACTTGAAATGAAGCTGCTTTTGATTATAGCCCCCAGTTTGAGTTAGATTTTGTCTTAAAATCGTTAGTCAAACCTGAATTGAAAGTCTTTTGATTATAGCCCCCAGTTTGAGTTAGATTTTGTCTTAAAATCGTTAGTCAAACTTGAAATGAAGCTGCTTTTGATTATAGCCCCCAGTTTGAGTTAGATTTTGTCTTAAAATCGTTAGTCAAACTTGAAATGAAGCTGCTTTTGATTATAGCCCCCAGTTTGAGTTAGATTTTGTCTTAAAATCGTTAGTCAAACTTGAAATGAAGTTGCTTTTGATTATAGCCCCGGTTTGAGCATATGAAGGCGTATTTGTTTGCGGTGGCGTGGATGTCCACAAGAATTTATGGAGGGTAGCTAACCGGTGGCGCGTGGCTTTTAATGATAAAGCGGTCGCGCTTTGCAAAGCGCAGTATGCTTGAGTTGCGGTCGCGATCGAGAAGAGCGGATAGAGCTAGGGCGGGCGAGTGAGGAGGCACGTCTGCGGCGGAATTTGGGTTGCGGCGTGGCGAGAGCTATCGGCTACCGTGCTCAGTTGATTCGTTGCGTCTGCGGGCTTCGGTCGGCGAGATCAAGCTAATTGATTTGGGATGTATGCTAGGATCGTAGTCTTATTTTTATGGACTTGTTTTATGTTGTGGTTATATTTGTATGTATTTGGACATGTAGGTGTCCACGTGAGGTCCATTTTTGTGTCTGCGGCTTGACGCGAAAGGCCTGTGACCTTGCGTGCGTGTTTTGGTATTTGGTCATATTTGCGGGAATCGTGACGACGTTGATTAGCGTCCATGGCTTGACATGAGTAGGCTACGTGACCTCGTACGCGTGCTTTGATTATGTAGTAGGTGTATTTGTTGACTATGGTAAGCGCTCCTGTTGGCGTAGCTTTCGTGATTAATGATCATGTGTGCGGTGCCGGAAGCTTTATTGCTTATTTTGCCTCGTTTTGTAGTACGATCGTTTGTGTTGCCGTTTTCACTTGAAACCTTCGTGACGTGCTCATCTAGTGTTCCTGCAATTAGATTGTTAGTTGTAAAAAGAACACAAATCTCGATTGAGATTTTTTTTGACCCGTAATAAGAGTATGCATACGCAAAGATTTTTTATAAAACATGCCTTTTGAAGAAAATATTTTGAGTCTGTAAAATACGCTTTTGACGCTCATGAAAAATGTAAATTAAGAACGTCGTGCTTTATCGTAAAACTTGCGAAAAATGATGAATGAATTTTGTGAGACTGCAAAAGTATTTTTGACGTTCGTGAAGAGTGAAACGTGATGATTAAATTTTGTGAGACCGTAAAAGGTGTTTTTTTTTTTTTTTTGACGTTCGTAAAATGTGAATTAAGAATGTCGTGTTGCAACGTAAGCTTTACGAAACGTGATGATTAAATTTTGTGAGACCGTAAAAGGTGTTTTTGACGTTCGTAAAATATGAATTAAGAACGTCGTGCTTTAACGTAAGCTTGCGAAGTGTGATGATTAAATTTTGTGAGACCGTAAAAGGTGTTTTTGACGTTCGTAAAATATGAATTAAGAACGTCGTGCTTTAACGTAAGCTTGCGAAGTGAGACGGTTGAATTTTGTGAAGCGTATGTGCAAAACATTAGTCGAGAGTCGATCCCAAAATGACCCAATACGACGTAAAGCCGGGTATCGGAAACGTAATCGATAATGCGTCGTAAAAAGTAAAAAGCGGTCGTGAAATTTGTGAATAGTTTCATCGCAACTCGTAGGCTGCAAGGCGGTGTGCAGTCGTCCGCGTCAAACCTGCTGGAAAAGCATTGAAACCCGCCTGTATACCAAGGATTCTCGCAAAAATCGCCAGAAAACAGGCGATTATTGTGAAACTCGCCAGAGGACTGGCGATTTTTGTGATAATCGCCTGTTTTAGCGATTTTCATGGTGTTCTGCTTTTGTTTTGATTTTTTTGGTTAATCATTTGGTTCACTAGCGATTATATGTTGTGTTGTTGCCTCTCGAAGACGTTGCCTATAAGAAGGATGCTCATGTTTAGTTCATTCATCCATCTCCTCCACTCACACTTCATATTACGTTTTAGCTTGCCACTTCATTACTCATATCATAATAGTATTCATAATATCTCGGAGAGCGTTTTTCCTTTTTGTGAGTAATGGAGCACTTGGAGGGACTTGTGAGGATGTGGTGTGCTATGCTATCGGGTATCGAGAAGAGGAACCTTAGGTGTGGTGCAGGCGTATTCCTAGGTTTAAAGCGGTCCGGATGGAACCGGAGTTCCTGGATGCTTGCCTGCATTACTGGGACTTGGCATACCACGTATTTCGCTTCCCTGACGGGGAAGTTTGCCCCTTGGTTGAGGAGTTTGCTGCCATCGGAGGCTGGACTCGCATTGTCACTCCAGTGTGTGTTCGCCAGGAGTTCGGGTACCAAAGGAATATGCAGAACTTCCTTAAGATGACGAGGCTCGAAACGGAGGACCTGTTCCTGGATGGGCGCTTGAATATCATCCGACTCTGCCAAAAGTTCATGAATTATGATGATGGGAGTATCGGTGTGGTTGCTCGTAGGAGAGCGCTGGCCCTTTGCCTTGTGCACTGTTTCATGTTCCCCGATTCAGTGGACGGAATGGGATTTGGTGAGGTGCGCCTAGTATGCGTTGTGCAGCAGATGGAGATGGGGTATAACCCTGCGGCTTTGATCCTGGCTGAGACGATCCTAGGCCTAGATGATCGGGCGTGTAATAGAGCGCATGCCTATCGTGGTTGTCCGGTCATTCTGGTCCGGCTAATGGAGGCGTCAACGAGCGTCTTTGGCGCTATCCCTTATGGCGCATCATATACGGCGGCTGGCGTGACCAGTCGTGGCCTGCGATGGAGGGGTCCCAATGGCCGGCCTAACGACTATTTTCCCACTTTTGTGAGAGCATCGGCTATCCGTTGGGTCGTGCCATGGTGGGAGGTTACCACTGTGACCGGCAGTGCGGTGGGCGATGGTCCCTCCGGAGTCATGCTATGCGGTTTTGCCATTGGGGTGTTTATTCATCCTCTGAGAGTGAGAAGGCAAATGGGCTATGCCCAGTTCATCCCAGGGCAGGATACCGTGATCCAGGATTTGGTTGTACTTAATAACCAGATTACTGATGCATGGTCGCGAGGATGGCTTATGCGTCCCAGGTGGCAGGTGGCAGGGATACCGGCCACGGTAAGGGTTTCGAGGTCATATGTCCGGTGGACCACGGCGCCAACTACTCGCCAAAGGGCACGCCTCCGAGCTATAGAGCAGAACGAGCCGCCACCGACGTCTGCCTTTGATCCAGTGCGTTTTGGTCGTGGAAGCCGCGGTAGTTCGAGCTCTGGGAGTGCACCGTCCATGGAGACGGAGCTTAGTCACCTTGGCTTTATCATGGTTAACGCTCCAGGCCAGGATGGTAGTGATGGTGCTCCTCATATGGGTTGAGTTTTCCTTTGGTCGAAGAATGAAATGCCTTGTCTTTGTTGTCTAGCTACTTGTTTGTTTTTGTATTTCCTAAACCCGAAGGTAATGCCGGGATCATGTAATGCTTGTAGGTGTCGTGTGTGCTAGTAGTGTTATGTTCGTGCTCCCAATTGCAAAATCCAAATGTAAATGTTTCCCTTTTTCAGCATAATAAAACAAAAGTTCCCTTTGCGTAACTTGCCTTGTTTCTTTTAAGGTTAAGGACATACGTGTCTTGTGCTTTGAATTTTGTCATGTTCGTCATGTCCTTGAGATGTTTTGAGTATGTGGTTTTGTGTTGAATGTCAATTTGTGCTTTGAAAGTCGCCACGTACCCATATAAATGGAATCAAGCCGGCGTAGTTCTGAGTTGTATTATTTTGAATGCATGTTTAGGGGCATGCCTGCCCGTAGAATTGTGTTTAATTACATGTTATAAATATATTGCAAGTGTTTCAAGGGTAGTATTTCTTTAGTGAGTCGAGATTTGTTGCCCGATTGAACTCTGACCGTCGGATCGCTTAGTTTGATGCTCCTCTGCGTAGATTTCTTTGACGCAGGTAAGGTCCGCCCGATTAGGTTTGAACTTTCCTCGTGGGTCAACAGGAGTGGTGCGGCGTCTTGACTTGATACCAGGTCTCCCACTTTTATGTTTCGTGGTCGAACTCGTTTGTTGAATGCTCTTTGTAGTCGTGCTTGGTACATTCGCACAATGCTCAAGGAATTTAGCTGCGTTCGCCTAGGAGCATGAGTTGCTCGTAACGTTCGCGAGCCCATTCTCGCTCGGGATGCTACTTTCCATTAGTATCCGTAGAGATTTCATTTCGATCTCCATCGTTGCGGCTTCCATGCCGTAGGTGAGAAAATAAGGCGTCATGCCCGTGGGTGTGCGTATGGTTGTGCGATATCCCCATAATGCGAATGGGATCTTGTTGGGCCAATCCAGGCAACCGCCGATCATTTTCTCCAAGATGGTGACTATAGTTTTGTTTCTTTGCTTCCACGGCTCCGTTGGTTTGGGGTCGATAAGGAGAGGATCGGTGATGTTGTATCTTTGTATTTGGCAAGTATGGCTTCGCCTGCGCCTTGAAAGTGTGAACCTTGATCGCTTATAAACTGCGTGCGGTATCTTGTATCGGCATATGATGTTTGTTTGTATGAACTTGGCGACTTCCTTTGAGCCGAGGTGCGGAAGGATCTTTGCTTACCCATTTCGTGAAATAGTCGATCGCAACTAGTACGGCGGTGTCCTCTGCTCAGATAGGATGGACTTTGCCTATCACGTCAATGCCCCAAGTTGAGAAGGGCCATGGAGATGTGAAGTGTAGAGGCGAAGGGGTACATGTTGTATGTTCTTGAATATTTGTGATTATGGCAGTGCTTGACGTAATGAATGCAGTCTGCTTCCATAGTCGTCCAATACCACCCAAGTCGTAGGATTTGCTTGCATAGCGCTCTTGCATTCATGTGTGGACCACATTCGCCATCGTGCACCTGGGCTATGATCTCCTGCCCTTTCTTGAAGTCCACACACACGAGCAGGGTACCTTGTGGCGTCTTTTTGAGTAGTTGTCCCATTTCGAGTACGAATTGGGACGCAAGGAGTCTTATGGCTCTTTTACCGCGCTTGTCGGTGTCAGGTGGATAAGAGTTGTGTGTTTTGTAGTTGAGTATTGCTTGGTACCACGGCTCGGTATGTTCTGCCTCGTCGATGTCTATGGTGTGGATGTATGCGGGCTCACCACGTCTCTCGACGACAATGGGTAGTGTGTCAACATTCGGTGGCATGTTGAGAAGGGATGAAAGTTTTGACAGTGCGTCGGCAAATTGATTTTCTTCCCTTGGGAGGTGGTAGAATTCTACGCAATCAAATTCTGTAAGGAGTGTTTGTATCTTTGCTTGGTATTTTGCGAGGGTTTCGTTCATGATTCTCCATGCCCCTGTTACTTGATTTATGATTAGGAAGGAGTCTCCGTGTACTCTGAGGTGTTTTATGTTGAGGGCCATGGCTGCTTGTAAGCCGTAAATGCAAGCTTCATATTCTGCTGCATTGTTGGTGACGTTAAAGTCGAGCTTGATTGAGATGGGTGTATGATCGCCGTTAGGGGATATTAGGAGTATTCCTATGCCGTATCCGCGGTAGCTTGAGGCTCCATCGAAGTAGAGCTGCCAGTACTCAGTATCGACTGTGAAGATTCCGTCGTCGGGAAATGACGTCGTGTCAATTTTAGGTTGTTCGATGATGGCATTCTCTGCGAGAAAGTCTGAAACCGCTCTCCCCTTAATGACTTTCAAAGGTAAGTATTTAAGCTCATACTCAGCTAGCAGTAGTGTCCATCTGGCCATACGACCATTTAATACCGGCTTTTCAAACAAGTAATTAGGCGGATCCATTAGGGAGTATACTGCGGTTGTGTGGCGAGGAGGTAATGTCTAAGCTTTTGGTGGCCCGCACTAGAGCGAGGCAGCTCTTCTCCACAGGCTCGTAGCGAGTCTCGTAGTCTTGGAACTTCTTGCTAATGTAGTAAATTGATCTTTCTTCGTTGTTCACTTCCTGAGCGAGCATGGCGCCCATGGCGTTTGGCGTAGTTGTTAGGTAGAGTGAAAGAGGTAGATCTTTCTGGGGTGGCATCGAGCGGTGGATTGGTAGCGAGGTCTTGACCTTGTCGAATGCTTGTTGGCGATTGTCGTCCCATTTTGTGTGTTCTTCCTTTTTCACTTCTTGAAAATTGGTTCGCGGAACCATTGTGAGCTTGGTAATGAACCGGGAAATGTATTGGACTTGTCCCAAGAAAATCCTGATTTCATCAATGTTGCTTGGAGGTTTCATCTCCATTATTGCTTTGATTTTGACAGGGTCGATCTCGATTCCACGTTGACTAACAATGTGACCCAATAACTTGCCTGACGTAACCCCAAAAGTGCATTTTTGTGGATTGAGGCGCATTTTGTATTGCCTGATTCTGGTGAAGAACTTACGAAGGTTGGTGATGTGATCCTCCCTTTGCTTTGATTTCACAATCATGTCGTCAACATAGACCTCTACTTCTTTATGCATCATGTCATGTAGCAAAGTAGTTGCGGTACGTTGATAAGTGGCGCCCGCGTTAACGAGTCCGAAAGGCATGACAGTATAGCAGTACGTGCCCCAGGGTGTCACAAATGTGGTTTTAGACATGTCATCTGTTGCCATTTTGATCTGGTTGTAACCTGCATACCCATCCATGAATGACAGTAACGCGTGGTCGGCGGTGTTGTCCACTAGTATGTCCATGTGCGGCAGTGGGAAGTCATCCTTTGGGCAAGCTTTGTTAAGGTCACGGAAGTCTGCACATACTCGTATTTTCCCATTCTTTTTCATGACTGGGACCATGTTTGATACCCAACTGAGTACTTCGATGACCTGGATGAAGCACGCTTGTAGTTGTTTTTCGATCTCTTCTTTGACCATGAGAGACCATTCGGGTTTAATGCGTCGGAGTTTTTGTTTAACAGGTCTGGCTCCTGGTTTCAATGGGATGCGATGTTCGGCTATTTCGCGGTCAATGCCCGGCATGTCCTTGTAGGACCAGGCAAAAACGTCTTTGAATTACGTGAGTAGTTCAACATATGCGACTTTTCTTCCATGCTTAAGGAAGCCCCGGTTTGTAGTTTTGGGGCTCTTGGTGTTCCCACATCGATGATTGTTGTGTTCTCAATGATGGGGTCCTGCTCAGGTTTTGAAACGATGTTTGCAATGTATTTATGTAATGTAATGCTGTTTTGTTTAATGTTATCGCAAGCATTAGAAAATGCAGATTTTAAAGGAAGACAAGGCAAGTAGTAACCGTAAAGCGTTGTTATTATTGTTTTCAAAGCGATTACATTTGAAGACAGCTCGGACAGAGGAGCTTTGGACAACCTTAGAGACTCTAACTCTTTATCTATGTCTATCACATCAGGAATGTAGCCCGGGGACTTAGTTGGGGTGAAAGACTTGAAATGACGGCGTGGGAGCCTAAACTCTATCACAGGTTTGTCGTCGGGGTTCTTATCCTCGTCTTCTTCAGAGTCGGTGTTCTCAAAAGTGTAGCCTTCTCCAGTAGTAATCTTGAAAGTGCGACCTTGCTCATCAGTCCATTGAAGAGTTTTTGACCATCCGTCATGTGTCTTTTCTTCGTATGGAACAATTAGGTCGGTGGGGTTGAAATTGTGGTTGCGCAAGATGTCAGAGACAAGTTCAATCCCGGCGATGGTACAGGAGAGGTAGTCCTTGGGCATTTTGCTTGTACCCTCCTTGACAAAGTACTTGTCGGTGAAGATGTGATATGGCTCAATGTGAAAGTCACGACCTCTCTTACGATCTTTGAATGCCTGTTCCCCACGGGTAACTTCGTAGGACCATGGTACATAACCTAAACCCATGGTAGGCCATTTGTTGTCGTTGTCCTTCACATAGAGTGCAGTAATTTCCTCTCGCGAGTCAATGTGCAGATGTCAAAGTCGAAATCAAAACCACAGGTGATGTCCGGGGTTTGGTGCCTATTCTTGCGGCGTCATTGTCGAGCTTACATTCTTTGCAGGAAGCTCGAAAGTTGGATGCATGGATAGTGACGGTCTCGTCATCTAAGGGGAGCTTGACTTTTGGTGCGAGGCTTGAGGTGGCGGCTTTAGTGGCGTGTATCCGTGGTCTACCCAATAACATGTTGTATCTGGGGTATATCGATTATCCGAATTCGGTTTCGTATGACGGGTCTGTCATGATGGGAAAGGAAATAGTTCCTTTTATCTTTGCGACGAGTACCATCGTGAGCTCGACGCCGTCTGCCACGAGGAATGAAGTCATTTTCCTTGATTCCTAGCTTTTTAGCTGTCTCTAGGGGCAAGACGTTGACCGCGGATCCGTTGTCGATGAGGACAACTGGTAGTGTCATGCCATGGCATTCTACGTTAATGTAGAGTGCTAGATTGTGCGTGCCTCCGAATGGCGGGAGGTCTTTGTCAGAGAAGGTGATGGCGCTAGCTTGCCATTCACGGGTGATGTGGCTGATGAGCTTTTCAGGGGACATTTCTGTCGTGATAGGGGTGACTTGCAAAGCTCGGTGGAGAGCTTCACGGTGTCCCAGTGATTCCCTTAAGAGCTGCCAGATTGAGATGTCGGCTTTTGTTTTTAGAAGCTGTTTCTGAATGGATTCTCCAATTTCAGGTGTAGGTGCTGGAGTGGTGCTTGATGACGCTAGGTCACCCTGTGGTTGACCTGTAGTGGTTACAGGTGGTGGCGTAGTCACAGGAGATAATTGCGTAGTCGTTGGAGGTGGTGGTGCAGTCATAGGAGGTGAAGCCTCGTTGATGACTATTCCCTTGTTTTTGTCTTGGCTAGTTGCTTTCGATGGAAAACCTGGGGGTTCCAGCAGACTCAGCCGAGCTCTGTATGGACGGCCGGGCGAGTTAAGTAGGCTATCTCATCGCTACTATCGACAACCCGATTGGGTATTTGTGGGGTATTTTCCCGTATATCCCTGTAGGCTCTCGATCTTCCTCTTCTTCTTCTTCTGGCGGGAATAGGTAACTGGTATTGTCCGTGTGATTGTCCTCTTCATCAGAACTGTCCCAGATACCATTGATTTCGTGGTCTTTTGAGACGATCAGGTGAGAGCAGTCGAGAATGGGGTGTGTACCCACGAAGATGGCATGGGCGTGTAGAGGATTGAGCTGGTTCGAGGGTTTAGGACCTGGAGTAGGCTTCTCGATGGTATTGTCATCGATGAAATCTTGGATTATGTTCTTTAAACGGAAGCATTGCTCAGTGTCATGTCCTTTTCCCCTATGGAACTCACAGTACGCATTCTGATCCCATGACTTGGGCTTTTTATCCTGAGGAGGCTCGCTAGTAGGTCCCGTGAGGTGAAATGCGTTCGGCTCACAAGCCTCTGTAGAGCTTTAGAGTAAGTCATGTAGATCGGGTCAAAGCTTCGTCGTGGTTTTGACGAAGCCTGACCTGCAGACGAGTATGATGCCTTAGTAGGAGGCGCTGTGTATTTCGTTGGTGTGGTGTAAGTTGGGGAAGGCGCTAGTTCTTCCAGAGCGCTAATGCAGTGAACTGGTTCCGCTTTGGTGACGGCTCGTGACGAGCTACCCCGATAACCTCGGCTTGCAACCTTGGTCTTTTCTTTACGGAGGTCGTCTTCAATCAATTGACCCACCGCATCGAGTGAAAGCAAAGCTGCCAAAGTTCTTGTAGCGCAAATCTTTCAGCGTCTGAGGGTGAGATTATTAATGAACTTGGTGATCGATTCTGCGTCTTTGGGACGGTTAGATATCCTGGGCACCGAAGTTTCTTCCAACGTGAGGTATTCATCAAGCCTTCATTGTCCTTTGTGACAGAACTTGAAGTGCGTGAACGAGACTTGAGTATCGTTATTGTCATGATACTGATTGTCGAACAGGACCGTGATTTCTTTGAAAGTAGTAATCTTGTGTGGGTCCAAGGCGTAAAACCAGGCCCTGGGTTGCGCATCCAAAGAATCGCGAATAGAGTAGCCCAGTGAGGATCGACGCCCATGACGGCCATTTTGGCCTTGAAATCCTTGATGTGTACAAGTGGACTTTCATGACCCTTGAAGATGGGGAGATCGGCGAGCGAGAGCTTGGCGGCGATAAGGACTTGACACTTTTTGGGACATGTTCGGTTTCCTCATAAATGGAATATCCCTTCGAGTGGGTGGCGTTCTTCCATTGAACGAATTCTTTTGGCATTTCGTTCGGCCTCTTCAAAGAAGGTACTTGGCATTCTTCTCGGCCTCGAAGTTTACGCATTGTGGCCATTTGTTCGATCTGGCGGTGAGGCTAAGGATTTTCTTTGTTGAGTGTTGAACATGTTCTGCGGTAACCACTGACGGGGGAGGAGTTGGGATTCCTCCGACATTTTCTTCACTGTTAAGTGCCATGACTGTTCTAGGCTTTGATCTGTTGTAAGTACGTTTCTTTGGAGGTGGCGGAGGGTTCAGATGGCGGTCTTTAGTGCGTCGCGTATCCAGGACTTTTTAGGGGATGGACCTGCAGAGTTCTAAACCTTAGTGACCTCCGAAAGAAAATAAAGACTCAAAGAAAAACCGCATTAAAAAGTAAAAGTGCAGCGTGTGCGGGGACTCGACTCGTGTTTTTAGCTTAAAGACACGGGAAGCTTTTGAGGTAAGGATGCGTTGGCGCGTCCCTAGTCTCGATGTAAATAAAAGTTTGTATGATCACAATCTGATTAACCCAAGTTAGCGGTATGTTGCCAGGGGTTTATCGTTAGGTTGTGATGTAAAGGAATCAGGCCGAGATAGCGATAGGCTAGTCGATCTGAGGATGTTAAATTGGGTAAAAAGCAGCTGTTGTTTGCCTTTTACGTGTGACACGGGGAGTCGAGTTGTAATGACGATAAGTCACCCAACCTGACATGTAAATCAACGGATTCGTATTTGAACGAGTCCGTGTTTTGTTTATTTTTGAGAGAGATAGTTTGTTTAAGTCGGGGTGACTAGCAAGTCACTCGACTTAGGGCTATCTCAAAAATGAGAAAGTGTCTGCTTACTTGAAATATCCGAAGTGAATTGACACTTTCGGGTTTTGCTTTGTGAAATGTTTTTGCGATAAATGTATTATGACGATACGTCAGTCGTATAATGCATTTATGTTTTGTAAAGGATCGGGAATGTAGTGATTATTTCCGATCGGTTTTGAATATCGTGGTGTAATGTTAGTCAGGTTTAGTTGACTATAGGTCAATGACCCTGACTGTATGCTTAAAAATATGCCCTTTTGAAAAATGTTTGAAAATGTACTTTCAAAAAAGACGTCTTTTGAAAGTGTAATGCTATATGAAAATGTTTTTTTGCATGCATTTTGTTTGGAAGACGACTATAGCGAGGGTGCTACAGCTTTGGATTTGTACGTATAGACGCGGGTTTTTGGCTTTAGGGTAAGGTTCCTTCCGGTCATTCCCGCAACGTTTGTGTAGAGTTATCCGCAAGATCACACACATCAGTGTGGATTCAATACGGGGTCTAGAGCGTTCGAGTTTGACCTGCTATGATTCACTTGTACGGAATACCAGTACTTGTGATCGTGGAAGGGTGAGAGATCGACGTGTCCAGAGTATACACGTTTAGGAAGCGTGTTTTTACTTGGGGCCGTCCCTCGAAGGGTGTGGTTATGAATCAGGAGGATTCGACTCAAACGTATTATTGCCCAAATATCGAAAGCAGAAATGTTTTCAAAGTTTCAAGTTTCACTTCTTTATGTTTTTAAAATAAAATGAAAAGTTAATTTTCAAAATTAAAAAAAAACATGCTCTTCCCCAGCGGAGTCGCCAACTGAGGATACCGGACTCGGGGTGATCCCTTCTCGACGCCCCGCTCGCGCCCGCCCTCGTGTCATGGGGCGGAATGCACGGCGCGGGAAGGATGAATAAATTTTGCAAGAAGCTCGCGGGCGCTGGAGCTTCGCTTTTTAGGGCGTTGCTTTGCTCAGCTCGCTCGAGCGTTCTTTTGTTAAAAAGGGGGAATGTCATCGCATGTGATTGTAACAAAAAGAAGTATAAAAATCCTTTTGAAATGTATTTTTGGAGTCGCCACCAAATATTAAAGGAATTTGGAACCTATTCAACGCATCTTAAAATCATAAGACGCGAGGGTCTCAGATTTCAAGGTGCGTCGATACCTATCCTTCTGAGGCTATTGTGAAACCAGAGAGGATTCGGAGTGAGGTTACCCTTCTAAAGTTTTGACAAAGTATATTGAAAACTGCAATAAAAAGGCCTACTTAAAAGTAGTCTTTACTAATTTGAAAACATATGCTTTAATTTCGATATTTGGGCTAATAAGACGCTACGTACAAATGCAAATGTATGACTCGATAAATATGTAAAATAAACGTAAGCCGTCAAAGCTATGACGATTTGCTATAGGAAATATACGTAAAATTACTAATTCATTGTATTTGAATTAATAACTAGACGTTACTTTCCGACTTGTGTTCAATTCTAAGATTTTGTAAAACCCTCGGTTTTGCATGTTTAAAGAGACTAGTTGAAACGGTACAGTTAAATGTTGAATCCGTGTTTTAGTCGTAATTTAATGCATGAATCGAGAATTTGCATAATGTAAAAGTGGGTGCTTAATTTAGTGATTTTGAGTCGTTTGTTTATGCGATATTGGCGAGGTTTAGACGAATCATTTGATTCGAATTACTACAATCGTATTGCGAATACGAGTTCGTTAATGCCAATATCGGGGTGGGTTAGAGTAACCCCATAAGTCTCCAACGTCTAATCGGGAGGTAAAATTTCTTTACCTTGAAATGCAAAGACGGTTTTAAAGTGGAAATTTATAAGTGCGAGAGGCTTTTTGTGAATATGAGTATCGATTTTGAATGTTGTTGTAATTGTTGTTGTTGGTTGAATTGATGATTGATTTGTAAGTTGTTATGATGTTGTTGAAAATGGTCGAGCAAGGGTTGCTATTTATAGCAAATGCTTCGTGTTTTATGCCTAATTGATCAGAAAATCGCCAGAGAACCAGCAATTCTTCAGAAAATCGCCAGAAATGTCAGAGGAGGAGCATAAAATCGCTGAAGTTCAGCGATTTACGTAAAATCGCCAGAGGTCTGGCGATTTTATGGTAAATCGCCAGTTTTCTGGCGATTTTCTGTCCTGTTTCTGACAGATTTGCAGCGCCGTATTTCGTACACACGTTATCGTAGGTGTGTAAGCTAATGTCGAGCATGTTGGCTGTAATTTGCTGACTTTGGTACATCAATTTGATCATCCAATTGATCAAGTTGTTTATCAACTTGGTTTTGTTTCGATTTTCGTGTTTCGTGTTTCGTGTTTCGGTTTTTTTCGTCGTGTTCTTCAATCTTGGCTCGAAGTAAAATAATATTGTAACATATTATTTTACGACTTTGTGGGATTTTGTTTTGTAAGAATGTGACCCGGGACGCATTTTGGCCCGCTCGGGTGCTTGGGCCTTTTTATGTGTTTTTGGGCCGTTTTGTGTGTGTGTGGGTCGTTTTTGTGTTCTTGGGCCATTTTTGTGAGGCGTCTTTGTGTCGTGTTTGCGTGTATTGTGTCGACTTACGATTAAAATGACTAAATTAATATTCATTTTTACGAAATATGCAAATTCAGATTAATACGTTAAAAATGACTAAAATGTTTTAGACACTTATGTACCGTTTCGTCTTATTTAAAACATGCATAAAAAGTCCTTTTCGTCATCGGGTTTGCTTTTGGGGGGGTACGGATACGGGTATCTACACTGACCTTGAGAGGCTTCTGGCCACCCACACCACCGAAGTGGAACGTATGGAAACCAAGATCAAGGAAGAGGCCGATAGGCACGCCAAGAAACTCCAAGCCATGGAGGAAAGGCTCTACGTCTCGAGCACCTACTCCATCCACAAGGAAAATGAAAACGTGCCTACTAGCATCAAGGACGAGCTCCCTAACAAGCTCGCCCTTAGTGACCTTCCTGTCTTCCAAGGACATGAGAGCCCGATCATCCACATCCGGGCTTTCAAGTCCCAAATGGCCATCAAAGGAGTCGACGCTAAGCATTGGCTAACTCTCTTCCCGCACTCTCTAGCAGCAGTGCCCAAGACATGGTTCTACTCACTCGACCCGCAACGGGTCCCCACCTTCGAAGAACTCACAGTCGAGTTCGATCGACAGTATCGAGACAATGAAGACACTCAAGTCTCAATTCGCACCTTAGAAGTCCTATCCCAAAAGGACAATGAAGGCTTTACCGACTATCTTACTCGTTGGAAGAAGCTGAGCGCACAAATCCCCAACCGTCCATGAGGACGAGCTCGTGCATCAAGTACATAAATAACCTGCGACCCGTGTATCAATTTTACATGAGATACAGCAACATTCAGAACTTCAAAAGAATTAACTAAGGTCGGCACTCAAATCGAAGATGACCTTAGGACTGGCACCATGGCTAAATACACCGGCCATGCATATCAGGGGAGCTCCTCTAAGTCCTCCCGCGCGGTCAAGAACGATTTAAAATCGTACCGTCGGTAACCTTGATGATGACACCCTCGACGCCTTCGCAACTACCTTCTCGCCGCCTCCTAAGGCCAAGAGAAACTTCGACCCTCTCTTTATGTCTTACTCCAAGGCATTTCAAAGGTTGGTCGAGAAAAACTACCTACAACCGATCGGGCCTACTAGCGAGCCGCCCGAAGACAAGAAGCCTAAATCTTGGAACCCCAATGCCTTCTGTGCATACCACCGAGGCAAGGGGCATGACACCGAGAACTGTTTTAGGCTCAAGAACGCTATCCAAGATCTAATCGATCAAGGAAAGCTCAGCAAACCATCTCAACCCACCAAGCCTTCAAACAACGAAAACCCGCTTGGAAACCATGCAATCTTCGTGGGGTCAATCCCTATACTAGATCAAGCCCTACCTAATCACACCCTCCGACGACCAAGTTAACGCAGCTTCATCGGGTCCGATGACGAAGACGACGAATCACGGCTACCCAATCGACGGTTGATAAGTCACATCAATCAACTTGCAAAAGACATCGATCACCTAAAAGATCTGCATCGCATCGCAGCCGAACGTTTGGAACATCGCGTCCAAAAAGAACTTAGCAACCCAGTCTCGCTCGACACCCTCGAAGCTCTTCGTCAGAAAGGCAACGAAGGCTTCGTCAAACATCTTACACAGTGGAGGAAATTACTTTCCCGAGTACCGGATCACCCACACGAAGATGAACTCATATCCACTTTCCTCTGCTTACGACCTGCATGGCGATACTACTTTCACTTCTGCCACGCTCAGAACTTCGAACATCTCATCGAAATCGGCACTCGCATCGAAAAGGATCTCACATCTAGCTATGAGGATCCTACCTACCGAAGTACCTTTCGAGGACGCACTCTTAAAGGGCGAAGAATACACAACTCGCATGGCTCCGCAAGGAACTTTGACAAACTCTATATGCCCTACGCTGTGGCATTACAAAAACTAATCGAAAAGGACTACCTCACACCCATCGGACCTATTAACGAGCCACCCATGAATAAGAAATCAAAATCATGGGATCCCAACGCCTTCTGTGCATACCACCGGGGCATGGGACATAGCACTGAGAGTTGTCTCAAACTCAAACATGCCATTCAAGATCTTATCGATCAAGGAAGGATCAAGAAACCTCGGAGGAAAACCACACCTTCCTCCAGCAACGACGCAATTTACATCACAACTCAAACAACTCAAGCAACTCAAGCAGCTCAAGCAGCTCCAGCGGCACAGAAGACGATGAAGAAGAAGAAGAAGTTCTTTTAGATTCTAATGCTCTTAGTGTCGGGTCATCTGTCGACCCATCTATCCTAGACTCTAGCTTTAGTTTAGATTTTCTATTTACGGAGGCTAGCTCCAAGCAATTTTCTGATTTGTCGAATAATTCTCTTCAAAATAACGAAATAAATAAATTTGCTTACGCCTTGTCTCAAGCTAAAACAAACAACAAAATACAAACAAACAAAAATCAACAAGCAACAAACAACACACAAAATACAAAAGACACTAACTCATGCGAAAATGATCAAACAAATTAATCATTAAACAAATACATTGCAAACATTGTGCACCCAAAAACACAAGACCCTATCATCGAGGAAACCATAACCATAAACGTGGGGACCCCCGAAGAACCAAGGGAACTACAACTGGGAGCCTCACTAGACGAACACGAACGCACCCTTTTCACACAACTCCTGAGCGAATTCAAGGACGTTTTCGCTTGGTCATACAAAGACATGCCCGGAATCGAACGAAGCATCGCCGAACACCGCATCCCCATTAAACCCTAAGCATAAACCCGTCAAGCAAAAGCTAAGAAGACTACGTCCTGAATGGTCACTTATGGTCAAGGAAGAAATCGAAAAACAACTACAAGCCGGTTTCATCCAAGTCATCGAGTATCCTGAATGGGTCTCAAACATGGTCCCAGTCCTGAAAAAGAATGGCAAAATTCGAGTATGCGTTGACTTTCGCGACTTGAACAAAGCTAGTCCCAAAGATGACTTTCCATTACCCCATGTGGACGTCCTAGTCGACAACACCGCCGACCACGCCCTCCTATCCTTCATGGACGGCTACGCAGGCTACAATCAAATCAAAATGTCACTCGAAGACATGGCAAAGACGGCCTTCATTACACCGTAGGGGACATACTGCTACACAGTTATGCCCTTCGGCCTAATCAATGCTGGCGCAACATACCAACGCACCGCTACAACCCTTTACACGACATGATGCACAAAGAAGTCGAAGTTTACGTCGACGATATGATCGTGAAGTCAAAGGAGCAGAAGTGGTCACATCACTAACCTCCGCAAATTCTTCACTCGCCACGACAATACAAAATGCCTCAACCCCCAAAAATGTACTTTTGGAGTTAAATCCAGGTAAACTACTAGGACACGTAGTGAGCGAAGAGGCATCGAGGTCGACCCTCGAAAGTCAAAGCAATCCTTGAAATGCGACCCCTGAGAACCTCGACGAAATTCAAGTTTCTTGGGCCAAATCCAATACATCTCGCTTCATTAGCAAACTCACCATGATATGTGAACCGGTTTTCAAGAAACTCAAGAAAACCGACCACGTTGAATGGGACGAAGAATGTCAAAGCATTTGACAAGGTCAAAGAATTACTAACTAACCCATTGCTCGCGACCACCCCAAGCGGATCTACCGCTATCCCTATACCTTACAACCACATCTACCGCCATGGGCGCCATGCTCGCCAAGAAATAAACGGCGAAGAACATGCAATCTATTACATCGAGAAGAAATTTCTCGATTCACGAAACTCGATATTCACCGTCGAGAAGAGTTGTCTAGCTTTAGTATGGTCATCTAAGAAGCTCACACTATATGTCAGCACACCGCATAAGGGTCTATTCCAAAATGGACCCAGAAAGTACCTCTTCGAGAAACCTCGTGCTTAATCGGACGAATGGCGGATGGACATTGCTCTGACAATTCGATCTTAAATGCGTACCCCTCAAAGCAATCAAGGGACGAGCGGTCTCCGATTTCCTGGCGAAAATGCAATCAACGAACAACCAATCATCGACACAACATCCCTTCCAGGCGATGGGATTTACAACATCAATCAAGAACAATGGGAGTTATACTTCGATGGCTCCTCCAACTATCGAGGATGTGGAGTAGGAATACTTCTCATATCCCCAAATGGCGAACACACACCTTTATCAATCAAGCTAGACTTCGACGTAACAAACAACGCCCGCAGAATCTGAAGCATGCTTGCACGGTCTCAAGCGGCGCTTGTACTCAACGCCCGCAATATAAGAGTCTATGGGGACTCCTCCCTCATAATCAACCAAGTATCCGGAGCATGGAAGATACTTAATGAAAACCTAGCACTATACCAAAACAAAATACAAGAACTCATAAACGAATTCTACCACGTAGAATTCATACACCTCCCACGCCGAAGAAAACCACCCGCCGACGCTGTTATCCAAACTCGCGTCACTAATCAACATACCCCAGGAATGGAACGCTCCCCATTGTCGTGGAACGACGGAATGAACCCGCCTACATCCGTGACATTGAACCGAGGAAGAGCAAACCGATCCTTGGTACCAAGCAATCATCAACTACAAAACAAGCGGTGAATACCCACCGGACATTGACAAACGAGCCAAGCGCGCCCTACGCTGTTATCATCACAATTAAGTGATGGAAATGGGTAAACTACTCAAAAAGACACCCCAAGGCACACTACTCTTGTGTGTCGATCACAAAGGGACACGAGATCATATCCCAAGTACATGATGGCGAAAAGTGCCCACACATGAACGCATCGAGCCATGTGCAAACAAATCATAAGGCTAGGATGGTCTTTGGACAACCATGGAAGCCGATTGCGCAAAGTATGTCAAACATTGCCATAATTGCCAAATCTTTGCAAACGCATAACACATCCCTCCTTCACCACTATACAGCTTAACCTCGCCATGGCCTTTCTCCACATGGGGGGTTGGCGTCATTGGCAAAGTACAACCCGTGGGAGCAGGAGGACACTGCTTCATCCTCGGGGCCATCGACTATTTCACCAAATGGGTCGAGCGCATCATACCGCACGCTAGGCACAAAAGAAGTTGCGAAATTCATACAAAACAACATCATTTGTCGCCTACTAAGATACCCCACGAATTCATAAGTGACCAAGGCACACACTTCCAAAGAGAGGTGGAACCACTCCTCCTCAAATACAAGATACAACGACACAAATCATCACCCTACCGACCACAAACTAACTAGCGGCCGAGGCAGAAAACAAATCCGTCGTATCAATCCTCAAAAAGACGATCGACACCTACCACGACTGGCCCAACAAAATCCCATTCGCATTATGGGGATACCACACAACCATCCGCACACCCACAGGCATGACACCTTATTTCCTAACCTACGGGATGGAAGCCGTTCAACCTGTAGAAATCGAAATGCAATCCCTTCGAATTCTCATGGAAGCAGACATTCCTGAGGCCGAATGCACGCCGAATCTATTTAACAACTCATCCTCTTAGACGAAAGATGGTTCCATACACAAAGTGCAGCCCGAATGTATCAATCTCGCCTACAACGCGCCTACAACAAACGGGTCAAGCCACGAAACATCAAAGTGGGTGACCTAGTACTCAAATCAGTCCGAGCACCATTACCAGTCGACCCAAGAGGGAAATTCAAACCCAATTGGGCCGGACCGTACTTGTTCAAGGAAATCCTTCCCGGAGGAGCCGTGAAACTAACTGACCTTGACGGTCAGGACTTCCGATTACCAACAAATCTTGATCAGCTCAAGAAATACTACCCCTAAAACACAAACACTTTTGCAATGTATTTCAAAAACAAAACTCACTCTCGCATGGGTGAACTACGCTCGGTTTGATTCCACGCACCGTGGATACGTAGGCAGCTTTACAAAGAGCCCAACCGAACCACACGAACTACGCCGGTTTGATTCTGTATTTAAAAAGCAGATACGTAGGCAGCTTATCAAAAGCACAACCGAACTTTTTAGCACGCATGCCCAAAGCTTAAAAAGGTCAAGGGCATTGCACTCACAAAAAGACACGCTCAAAGCTTAAAAAAGTCGAGAGCACAGTCAACACAAAACAAAACACAAATCCAAGTCCAAAGCTTAAAAAGGTCGAGGACTTAAAGACGAAACAAATCAAACAGGCAAATCCAAAGCTTAAAAAGGTCAAGGATTTTAAGACAAAGTACGAATGTTCGAAGCTTAAAAAGGTCGAGAACATTTAAAAACAAACAAAAGAAAGCAACAAGACAAGGCAAAAGCAAATTAATTCTTTTTTATTACTTAGAATTTTTCGCAATTTAGAAATGAGCTAGGAACAAGCCTCCCTAGCCCTTTATTTGAATCTAAAAACATGTATTTAAATAAAGGAAAATTTTCTAAACAAAGCAAACTACTCAAGTCATCTTCTGACGCTTCGGGTTAGCCTCTTCATCTTCAAGGGGCCGCTCCGCCACAATCTTCGAACTCAGCACAGGGACAGATCTCTCAAAACCTGGGGGCTCGATCGGATCCTCGTCCTGCTCGACTGGGGGCTCCTCGATCCTTGACCCTAGACGATCTCTAACAGTCACCTTCGGTCCAAGCCTTTCCCGCGCCGGTCTCGAAGTAGAAGGATCTGCACTAGCCGCACAAAGATCACCATAGTCCCTCCTTTCGCGCACCACCTCATACGCCAAGGAGGGCCCTGGCCCATTCTTTTCCCTCCTCCTTTGATTCTCCCGTTCTCGAGGATCATTGGAACGATACCACCGTGTATAGAAGTCGGTAACACGACTAGACTCTATATGCTCCGGAACAGCCCAAGTAACACGGTCCGACCATCCTCGGATCCAAGCATCAATCATTTGGTTGTTCAGCACAACAACCCCTCCAACCTGAGTATCCTGCTCAGGAATGGTCTGAGCAAGCCCGATTTGCCTCTTCAAGCGAAGAGGATGAATCCACACTCCTCGTTCAAACCCACACAACATCAACCCACGAGAAGCATTCGCAATGCACGGCCAGAATCACTGTAATACCCCACCAAGACACGCACCAACGAATGGAGCTCTCTTTGACAAACCCCAGTAGTAGTTTAGCGAACGCTCCCAAGGTCACCCACTCCATCTTTCGAGACGCCGGGCAAAGAAATTTCTGAAAACACTTCCAAGGGGAAGAGCTTTATACACACTTAGCCTCTCCATGAGCCAAACGTTGAGAATCCTAGCGCAACCCCTGTACAAGCTCAGACGATTAGCATAACGGTCGTCTAAACCCAGTATGGTCTCCGCTAAGATCAACGCAGAAGGATCATATCCCCTTTCCATCTCTTCGACAACACGAGCATACCTCGCGTTTCCGAACACTCCATCTGGCATGGACCCCGCAAAAGCATACCGATGAACCAAACAAAAAGCAAGGGCCCTCCGCCTAGAACGGTCCGAAATACTAGTATCAACTTTATTCATGTATCGTTGGCACAAGAGAAGCATGTTTACCTTGCCTCCCTCAAACAAACCTGCAGCATGAGCATTCGTCATCCCAAGGAAGTTTCGCAACATCCCGTTGTAACAAAGCTCACTCCTTACGACCACAGGAGTAGTCCGTTTCGACCACCCCGCAATGGCCGAGAACTCCTCAACTAAAGGACACACTTCTCCCCCGGGAAACCTAAACACGTGCAAACTAGGATCCCAATAATCTAAGCACACATCAAGGAAGTCTAGATCGACTTTCATTTGGCGAAAGCCAATAAAAACACCCGCACCATCATCATACACCGCCCTCTTCATTGCCGAGCTTAGTGAAGAAGTCCACCTCTTCAAAAGAGCATCGAAATGCTCCACCATTTTCTTGAATACAAAAAAAAACTTTTATAAATATACCTAATATATTTATGAGAGCAAAAATCTAAAGCAAAAGAAAAGAAGAGAAGTGTTTGTGAGTGAAGATTATGGCACGCACCCCCTCTCCTTATATAGGAAAACAATGTCCGAAATATGGAAATATAGCGCTACCAGACAGACCAAAAAACCGCATGGCTCTATGCGGTTTGCAACCCAAACCGCATAAGCTTATGTGGTTTAGCCTACAAACCGCATAAGGCTATGCGGTTTCAGGGGCTGGTTTTTCTCATCGTTTCCTAAATTCGTCTTTCCTAAAACACCACAAGCCACATCGCCCTACGACATCCTCTTGTTGTTCCCCACACACCAGCATTACACTTCACTTTAGCATATACGATTCATACCACGAGTCAACACAACAATCTTCAACATTCATGCGAGCTCATTTCGCACTTAAAATGAACTTTTCACAAAAACATTTTCACAATCTAAAATCAAACATCAAATGCATCCCACTCGGGAATCATATCACTTTTTCAAAACAAGCCTAACAAACAGGTTTATCGACGACAATCAAGTTCAAGCTACAACGATCAAGTTCAAAGTTCAAGCTACAGCGACATGTACATAAAGGTTCATACAATCTTTGTTACACAAATTCACTCAGGATGACGACGACGATACTCGTCAAACTCACGCTGACTGAGCCTGCCTCACTCGACTGACATTAACCGAAAGCAAATCGCCAAATTTAAGCCATCCTCCACCTGTTGGCTATCCGCCATAGCTTCTTATGCGCCTCCTTAGCCACCTGTGATACACAACACAAAAACACTTCACATTTCTCTCCATTTTGCCTTAATTTCACTCAAATCAAGTCAAACTTAGGGGGGAAATTTCAAATTAACAACGCTCATCCCGACTTTGCTTTAATTTCATTCAAATTAAGCCAAACTCGAGGGGGTAACACAAAAACATGCATCTCACTAGTTTGATCATCGCTATATTCCATACCTCGATCAAACTGGGGGCTCACTCACATATACAACAAAGATACATACCTTCTTCACCTTGCCCGTCCAGCTGTCCATGCCCGCGTCAGTGGTCACCGGCAAATACGTCGGCAAAGTGAAAGTACGACGCACACCCGACTCGTCGTACTCAATCGGTAGGAAATCACCAGGCTGCTCCGCCATCTCCGGATCAAATTCCTACAAAACAAATACAAAACGCACACGTCAGGGAAATTTTTCGCAAAAATTACCTTACGCACCCTCAAAAGAAGCAAACATACCTCAATCGGCCCACAAGCAAGCCGAGACTCCGCAAAGTGGCTGTAGTCTTCCCCAGGACAGAGAAGACTCACCGACTCTCCTTCCCCGTACAACGCCACCCGATCCTGAGCGGAAACCCCTCGCTCAAATAGGACCCTTGGCGGGTCCCTAGGCACCACCGGAGTTGGCCACCCTGCCTGAAAGGCCAAGCGCTCCCCAAGATACCAAACCGGCCCGTACGGCGTCGCCAAGTACAGACGCTGGTCTCTCGTGATCGCAAACCGCGCCCGATGCCTTCAGAATACCCGTGATCGCCCCACTGACCGGCACGAACTACAAACGAAGACAAAACAAACACTCGTAAATACAAACACAATACAATCATTTTAAGTACATTCTATTTAAAATGATTCAAGCACAAACCTGATCGAACTGCATCTGGTTCAGGAGCACCCGAACCTCGTCATACGACCCGATTAAGCGCGGACGGTTGCCGCATTACCCCAATGCGTCACGGTACTCCTTCACGATCCTCACTGCATGCGGGGGGAGCAGAAAAGGAAAATGGCTAAGGATCCATGACTGCACACTCAAGAAACAAAAACACGTTACAAAGACAAAGACAACAAAAACAAACAACAATGCACCCGAAACAAAAACAGAATTAACACGTACCTCCATCAAGAACCCAGGCGAGACTAAGGACAGTCTCGACCCTCGATCCATGACTCGCGGTCTCACGACATCCATGCAAAAACGAATGCACAAACCCAAAGACGGCGTCACCCAGTCAAACGTCCCAATTGCACTCCAATCCAGGAGATGCATAAGGACCGATGTCGACGCCCGCTCGCCTTTATCGCCGAAGTACACGGCACTGACGAACCACCATAGCCACATACGAGCATTCTGCTCGTCACTCCACTCCGAGGGGCCATACTCGGTCTTCCCCTCGAAGTACTCCAAGATATAGCTCGTCTTGAAAGTATAGGGTGGAGCACCCTCACAAATCACCTCCAAACCACCGCCGATCGCATCGGTCACAACCTCGTCCACAACGGACGGCGCAAACTCAAAACTCATGTCACGGTCCCCGAACGGCAGCCCTGTTATGACCGCATACTCAGACAAGGTAATGCCAGCCTCAAAGCCGGGCATATGGAACGTCGTCGTGGTGTCCCAATACCTGTCTAGGAAGGCCCTGATCAGCATCAGGTTCGCCGTCTGCTTCTTCTTTGCAATCTCCCTCCAATGGCCGACCAACGGGCCAAAAGCACTACGCAGCACCCAAGCCTGCGCTCCCGGCGCAAGCTTCTCCTCAAAAGCACACATTGCGGACGACACGCCCGAGAAAGTCCTCATCGGACCTTTCTGCCAACCCATCGTCGCTCGATAGGAAACGTGTCTCTCCGGGGCAAGTAGAAGGTTATGGCCATCCCAGCCCCTAGCGAACGCCCTGTTCGCACGTGATTTTCGCGGCCTAGAGCTACTTGCCCTAGGCGCAACCTCCTCAACCTCCTCCTCAGCAACCTCCATCTCGGCTTCCAGCTCATCCACCAGCTCTTGAGCTAGCTCGTCCTCAGGATCACGCACAGGGACATTCCTCCCACGAACCTGACCCCTACCTCGTGACTGACCACGTCTCGTGGACAAGTCACGAGGGTCAGCATCCCTCTCACTACGCGTACGCCTCAAGCTACTCGAGCTAGAGGCTCCCTCGGTCCTCGAGCTAGTACTCTTCCGAGATTTCGACCTCGTAACACGACTAGAACCTTCCCCTGCAACCAAACACAACCAATACATACAGCTATAATACATGCAAGCATACAACTTGGCATACACATACACAAATATACACAAATGATACACACATAATACATATACATTCCTTTAACACATTGCACTATACACTTCACAGAGCATTTTTAGGCCTAATTCACAATTAAGCCGAAAACTGTTCTCTACACTTCAAAATCACAACTTTATGGTTTCTACGCGCCATAATAGCCCCCAACAATAACCCATTACAAACAATTGCATTTTGGTCATCCCGATCAAAAACCCCTAATTCGCCTTAATTACTCCGTAGAACTACGACTTAAGACGGCGATTTGAAAGCCTTAACTCGACTTTTTCGCAAAACTAACGCTATAGGCATGCTATACTCGCTATGGGCATCCTACACCGAAGTTTAATTGAACTTCCGGGTCGGAAAATCCGGATTCGTTTTCGGGCCCGAAACCTAATTTGGACGTTTTTCACTCAAAGACGGTCTAAATCACAATCAATTCACACATACACGTTCACATGGCATAATGCAACACAATGACGTCAATTTCGAGCATTCAAACGGCAAATTTCAAGCAAAACTCGGGATTTCATTCAAAACCCGTCTTTTCAACATTTCAAGGCAAAACTAGCTAATTACAACAACAAATAACGTAAAAGCAAGTTAAAATGGAGCAATACCTCGTTCCATAGCAAGGCAACGCAAGAAAAACAAGCAAAAACGTTTGAGAAACCGAAAAATGGCGTTTTTAGAGTATGAAAATCGAAAATGAGTGAATAAGCTTCACTCACGGCTCACCCGTGTTTTATACACCCTCTACAGCCACTAAGGCAAACCGCATAACCTTATGCGGTTTGCACCACGAACCGCATAAGGCTATGCGGTTCCTACCCTTGGTTTTTCTTGGATTTTTCTCGTTTTACGCCTACTTTTCGATTCCTAATTCATCCTAGCTCTAATGCAACTCCAAGTACGTCCCATGCTTGGGTCAAGGCGTCACCTACAGTCCGCCATACGCGTATATTAAACATTTAATGTACGGTACAGAAGCAGAAGCACGAACGCTCTTCACGAGCATTACATCATTTTCTCCTCAACGGAAGGCAATCATATGCAACTACGACTACATAGACACTCCTCGGCGAGCTCAAGCACAAGCACTCTGCAATACACACCTAACTCCAAGCATTTCACTCTACATAGACACTCCTCGGCGAGTTCAAGCATTACACGGACGCTCTTTCACGAGACCTACACCTACATAAGCACCCCTGCTCAATTATACACCTCACGTATACCCAAACATCTTACAAAGCACATGCACCCCTGCACTTCAGCCCCTTATATGAAGACATTACAAGCACCAGCACCAAGCATCCGACGATACCAAGCACACGCAAAGGCACCAACGACAGTACAACAAGCACGACGAAGACACCCAGCAGGCCGGCAGGCCCTTATAGCATGCACGGACCGCCAAGTCCTTAAAATGCGTGCCCTCCCCGCTTAGCTTGGTTCAAGTCCTCGTCTCACCCATGGACACATGCTTCGTTCCGCTGACTATATCGAGACTGTAATGGTCCGGATATGGTCGTGGAGTTTGACTAGCGCTCTAGTCCGAGCTCAGTCAAACTGGGGGCTCTGTGGATACCCATATCCGTACCCTCCCAAACAAAACCCTGTGATGTATCACGGACTTTTATTACGCATGCCTTAACGTTGACTTATACGGTTCTAACTAATGTCGAATTCATTTTGAGTCGTTTTAAATGTTAAAATGTTTAGGTCGCTTCACATCACACTTAAATAAACGTTCTTTTTGTCCATTTGGAGTCTAGCTAGGTCCTTGTCCTGCTTCATTTGGCATGAGCTTCGCATTTGCACTACAATCAGCCCTTTTACATTAACAAGGTCTAATTCAGCATTCCTAAATTCCTAAATTTAGGCCCGGTAGCTAAAACCACTATTTAGCCCCCTCTTACACAAAATACGGCTTCACGTCTTATCTTATTTCACAAACAATATGCAAATACACCCTTTTCATTTTTCCGGGTCTCGGGCCCGAAACCGAGCCCAAACCCAGCCTTTGACCCGCACTCCAAAGCCCTAAGCATCACAAAATATCTCACAAATATCCCAGCACTTTTCTTGAGCTACACGTTCGAGATTATCACGAAATCTTTCAAAGATTTAATGCAACCGAAACTTGGAAAGCAGACCTAAAACCAGACCCCCAAACCGCATGACCTTATGCGGTTTGAGGGGGGAACCGCATAAGCCTATGCGGTTTCCCCAGGCAACCGCATAAGGCTATGCGGTTCCTAGGCCTGTTTTTATCCCCGATTTCCTAATTTCTCCGAGGTTTTTAGTATATATACAGCCCTATACCTCGACCTCAAAACACACTTGCAGATCACAATTTCTCCTCACAATTCACAAAAACCCTCACAAAGCCTCAAGCACTCAAATCCTTGAGTTCAACACACCATCCCGTGTTGAATTCATCCTCCTTTTTAGTTCAAGAAGCGGCTCGCCCCAGATCTGAAGCGTCAGGACAAGGTAGGTACCGATCCACTTGGATCAAAGCTTTTTCTTATTTTCTATGGACTAACAAAGGGGTCTACACTTTAGCGCCCCCCCCCCCGGCTTTGGCACCCAGCGCGCTTGCAATCCAAGTGTTCTATTTACTTCGGGTACACTCCATATCCGATGACACGCCAAAGTCGCATAAGCAACCGACCTTATAAAATAAACCAATGGACAATTGAACTTTATTTTATTTGCATGCATCTTGCACCTCCTTATTTTGCATTAAAATCAACTTAAACAATGAATTCGACCTTTAACTGAACCGTATTCGTTAACAAGTTAAACATGCTAAACTGAGGGTTTTAATCAATCTTTTTGCATCTGCATCTACATTCTTTTACAAACTTATCGCACTTGTACGTAGCGATAACTTTAGCTCAAATATCATCTTACAAGGATTGTTCTAGGTCAGTAGAGGCTATTTTTTACATAGGCTTTTCTAAAAGGTTTTCATAAATCATTATTTGAATTAACTCTTTTTCTAAAGTACCCTCACCCCGAATCCAATCTGGTTTCACAAGCCTTAGATCTAGGGGTGTCGGCGTGCTCCAAAATCTAGGACATGTTTTTAACTTAGAACATGGTAGCAGGTTCCTATTTTCCGCGATAAATAGGTGGCGACTCCATAACAGTTCTTAAAGGTTTTTCCAACTTAATCTTTTTTAACTTTAAAATCCGCCCTTAAGCAAGACGCCGAGTTGGGTCCTTCCCGGGTTCCACACATACGCAGACAAGGTAATGCCTACTTCGAACCCCGGCAAATGGAACGTCGTGGTCGTATCCCAATATCTGTCAAGAAACGCCCGGATGACCCTCAAGTTCGCCGTGGTCCGGCTATCTATAATCTGGACCCAACGCTCGACCAACGGGCCCAGGAAACATCTATCTATCTTCTCCCTCGCCCCAGGAGACAAAACCTCTCGATACGCCCAAATGACGGACGAAATACCGGAAAACGTCCTCATATATCCTAGTTCGAGCCCACTAAGAGCCCGATGTGACAAATGACGCTCACGGTCCGCCAATAGGGTGTGACCGTCCCAATTCTTCGCAAAAGGACGGTCAACACGCGGACCATGACTCGCACGGCCCCTAGCACGAGACCCTGAAGCCTGTGAAGACTCGCCCACCTCCATGGCCTCAACCTCTCTCTCCTCCTCACCAATCGCACCACTAGGACGCCCACGGGTGCCCATGCCTCGCCCACGACCCCTCCGGGTCGGAAAGTTAATGGATCCAGGAGAAGGATCCCTCGCACTAAAGGTGCGACGCAAATTCGAACCGCCAGGAGTCGTAGGCTCCTCAGCACTAGAACCAGTACTCCGACGAGCACGAGCCCTCGTCGTAGGAGGTCCAGACCAATCCTCATCTGCAATATTCCAGGAACATAAGCACAAGACGAAGACGCCAGACGAAGACACCAAAGTAACAACAATTCAAAAGAACACCCTATACAGAGCCCTTTCTGGCTCAATTCACAATTTGGCTAAAGCCGCTCTATACACATCAAAATTTCAACTTGATGGTTTCTATACCCTACATTAACCTTCAATTACACCCCAGAACAACCAATTGCATTTTGGACTTACCGATCAAAAACCCCTAATTTTGACCTAAGTTCTCCGTTTTAATCGACTTTAAACCTCAATTTAAGGGACGATTACTAGCATTTTTCAAAAACTAACACCATACACATACTATACTAGCCAAGGGGAACCTATGGCGAAGTTTAATTTCAATTCCGAGACCGAAAATCCGGGTCCGATTTTTGGGTCGGGACCATTTCACACGAAATTGGTCCGAGAACGTCTCAAACGATGAACATTTGATACATGTTATTTATATACATTATATGCCCCCGGTTCAGTCGCATTTAGCTGCATTTATTCGAGTTCATTACTAGTTTTATAAGCTATTTGCGATATTTCTCATTACTGCTGCCTTTTATTTACATTTTGCAGGTTTTGGTGGTTTTGAGCCAAAACCCGGGACGATTGGAGCATTACGAGAATCAAGACCAAAGACCAAGCTCGAGTTCGCGCAGGAGCTCGGGAAGACGAACCAAAGACCAAAGATAAGAAGGCCACGAGCTAAATTAAGCCCAAGACAAAGGGGTGATCAAGAGTGAAGCCCAAGTAGGAAGAAGAAGAGCCGGCCCAAAAAGTGTGGTCAGGCCGGTCAGCCAGGCCGGCAGCCGGCCGGCCGGCTAGAAAGTTAATTTCGTCGGGTTTTGATTTTTAATCCGGATTATTATTTGGAAACTTATATATAAACCTTAGGACGTAAAGTTGAGGATTATCTTTACTTTATGCTTTATTTTACTTAGGTTAGTTTACTGTTAAGTTTTATTTTCTCTCTTTTACAAACTCTAAACTTTAGTTTAGATTCAAGATCGTTCTACTTTATAACCGTCGGTACTCCGTAAAATTCCAGGTTTTAATTTCAATTGCTTTTCATTCATTATGTCTATTTCTTATTATTGTTTTGCTTTGATTCCTACCATGTCTAGCTAATTTTCTAATTAGGGTTTGAGGGGAATTTGTGCCCTTGGTTCAGGAACATATTTTTAGATTAAACTGGTTGAATAAATTATGCAATTGAGTTTCTTTCTACGCGTTTTATGCCAATTGAATTAGGATTATTTCGCCTGATCAACGATTTGTCTGAGTTTAATTGAACCTGAGTAAGTTTTAATTTAAGATCGAAAGCCGAGTTAAAACTAGACTTACACGAGTTTGATAAGTTGAATTTAGTAAGTTGCGAGAGCCCGCTAAATTTGCTTAAGGCTAAAATTGACTCGAGAGAGCGTTTTCTAAACCTAATCAATTTGCACAGTTTATCGCTTCCTTCTTATGAACTTGAGTTCCTGAATCATTGTCATAATGAACCCGATGCCCTAATCCTTCCCCTTATATATTTCTGTTTGTCTTTATTACTTGCTTAATTTATAGTTTAAAACAAACCCCTTTTCACACCTGAGTTAGACATGTTTACTCCGACTTTAACTTATAACTGCTCCGTTTCTCTGTGGATACGATCCTGCTTACCACTAGCTTCTGTTAGTTGTTTGCTTAGGTTTATTTTGATTGAGGCGTGACGACTTAGCCTTGTCAATTTTGGCGCTGTTGCCGGGGAAACGGCTTTGCTAGTTTTAGTTATTGTTAGTTGTTACAGGTTTTTCTCTCTTGTCTCAAGGAACCTAGTTCCTTGAGACCATTTCTCATTGTTTGCTTGTAGTATCGTTTATGCGCAGGTCACCTACAGGTTTAGTTCCATTTGAGCCTGAACCTGAACGAGCGTTACATAGACTACGCAAACAAGCTATTAAAATCGTTGATCTTGACATCGAGGAAGCGTCGCATTCGGAGTCTAGTGCAACGCGATCGTCCTACGAAGAGGACACACCACCTTTTACTCCAGGTTCTTCTCCACCACGTGTGACTATGCCGAAATTATATAGTCACTCGTTGCCCAAGCCGGAATCCGTACCTGATGGATTCCAAATGCCCGCTACTTTGACGGGTAATTTCGAGATTCGCCTCGCCTTTCTTACTTTGGTGGAGCGTAATCAGTTCGGCGGCAATCCTACGGAGGATCCCGGGAAACACATGCAGGTTTTTACGGATTACTGCTCGACAATTAAGCAGAATAGGATTACCCAAAACCAGATTAGGGAGATGCTATTCCCTTTTTCTCTACGTGATCGCGCGCGGGATTGGATCACGGATCTCGACTAGACTGCTGCGGGTATTACGGATTGGCCAAGTTTAGCTCTTGCTTTCTATCGCAAGTACTATCCTCCGGAGCGGACTAACCAACTCCGTAGTCAAATTCAAGGATTCCAGCAAAGCTTTGACGAGACGTTCGCTGAGGCGTGGGACCGTTACAAACGGTTAATTCGTGAATGTCCGCATCACGGACTTGGTGATTGGTTGATTATTATGACCTTTTATAATGGGTTGTATGATGAGAGTCGCGCTATTCTTGACTCGGCCGCGGGAGGTCAATTTGCTAATAACACGGATGATGATAAAGCGTGGCAAACGATTGAGGAAATGGCTGTCCATTCGGCCCAGTTTGGTATGCCTAGGGGTAATTCACGGTCCGCGCACAACGACCGTGGAAATGAGAGCATAAGTGCAGTTATGAGTCAACTTTCTGAGCTGAATAGGAAGTTTGATGCTATGCAGGGGAGTGGTTCGTCGCGTGCCCAAGTTAATGCTATCGCGGGGCACGATTCAGGTTATTCTACGGGGTATGCTGCGCCCCAGGAGCAGGTTTACGCTTACCAATCTTATAATCAAAACCTGCCGTACCAGAATCAACCGGGTTATGATCGGTCGCTCTTATCCTATCGTAACCAAAATGTCCTCAACCCAACCACCCAACCTCCACAAAATGCCCCTTATCAACCCCCTCACAAAAATTTCCAACCACCTCCACCTAACTACCAAAAACCCGCCTGCACACAACCACCTCCTCCTACACAGGTACCCGATCCTATGGCCGAGATGAAGGCCATGATGATGCAGATGTCGCAAGTAACGTTGTCCGTGCAAAAGTCGCAAGAGATGATGCTGCAGCAGATGCAAAAGGACGGGCAAGCTAAGGACGCTGCGATTAAATTGTTGGAGAATCAAGTGGCGCAGCTCGCCGCTTCGCAAGCGTCACGCCAACCGGGTACCCTTCCTCCTCAAGGTAATCCTCCTAAACCTCCGCATGATACGGCATGTGCGATTACGTTGAGGAGTGGGTCAATGTATGGTGACCCTATGAACTTGGAGGAAGAGGAGAAGGATGGGGATGCGAACACGGTGAAACCGTGTACTCGAAATCACTGGCCGACCGAGCCGGGCCGTCCAACCTACCGGACTCTACTGAGGAAGAATGATTCGGGTATTATATCTGGTGCTCCTGTTGCTACTCCAACGCCCCCGATTCAGATCAAGCTCCCATTTCCTGGTCGTCAACGAGGTGCAGAGCCCGAGGCTAAGTTCAGGAAGTTCGTCGACGTCATCAAGGCTCTTCAGGTAAATGTTCCTTTTATTGACCTTGTGACTCAAATACCTGCGTACGCTAAGTTTCTGAAGGAGGTCTTAGCTAGAAAGCGTACGCTTGATGATGTCTCGACTGTGGCTTTTGTGGGGGAGGCTAGTACTAGGCTGCAGGGTAGTAAGCCCCCTAAGCTTAGTGACCCTGGGACTTTTTCTATTCCCTGCTCCATAGGTAGGTTTGAGGTCAAAAATGCTTTATGTGACCTAGGAGCTAGCGTCAGTGTCATCCCGTACTCTATGTGTAAGAAGATGAATATGACGAATTTGGGTGTCACTAGTCTCACTTTGCAAATGGCTGACCGGTCTGTTAAGCGTCCCTTAGGTATATTGCAAGATGTCCCCGTACAGGTAGGAAAGTTCTTTATCCCTGTGGACTTTGTAGTACTAGATATGCCTGAGGATGTCCACATCCCAATTATTTTGGGAAGACCTTTTCTGCACACTGCTGGTGCAGTCATAGATGTGGGTAACAAGACCTTAGCATTCACGGTGGGGGGTGAAAAGCTCACTTTTACGCATTCTGATACCCCGCGGTCACCCATGCGTCTAGAGTCGGTTTGCTCTATTGATTCTGTACCTCCGTCTCACTCTACTGGAGACACTTTGGAGGTTTTGCATGTCTCTTCTCTTTGTGAAGGTTCTTTTCATGATGGCTGCAAAGATGGTTTGGGGAAGAGAAAGCTGCTGGAAGCCGACTTATTCGACGCTAGCTATGGGGACAGAGGAACCACAGTTGAGTCGCTTGGAGCACAAGGGCGATTTGGAGAGCCATTTCGTGATAGAGGACCTATAGTGATGGATTATGCTATGCTGCCTCGAGAGGGAGAAGTTCTTTGGCGATCGGATGCTGTTTCGCCAAGTGAAGCTGTTGCAAATGGCCAACGACCTTGGCCTAACTTGACTTGATTTATGGAGCCTTGAAGAGTCGTGCGGGACTATAAACCAGCGCTTCCGGGAGGCAACCCGATGACGTTGTACTTTTATTGCTTATTGTACTTTGTTTGGTTTGTTTTGGTTGACATTTGGTTTTTATTGAGCGCGCGAGGACGAGGGTATTATTTTGTGATTTTATCGCGCAGGTATTTATGGACTTTTGGGTCCTTCGTATGTTGAAAACGCTCACGAGAAGGCATCCCAGCCGGCCAACCGGCCGCTCGCATCGGGGTCAGAGCCGAATTTGGAAACAGATTTAAAAATCGAAAAAATTGCATCAGGGGGCCTTAGCCGGCCGGGTGGCCACGGCCCAGATCGGCCGGCCACCCTCGCCACTTCACCGCTTGCTTCTTCTCGCTTGCCTTATCTACCGAAGTACTTCATAACTGGACAGATTTGGACGCATATTCGTGGATTATAAGCCGCACTCCATGTTTCGCTTCGGTTTGGGGGAGCTCCGACTTGATAATGTGAGTTCCCATTACCCTCTTTCGTCGCTTCATTTTCCTACCCCCGCTTATTATTTGTCCTTATCTGCTGTTGTGGTTGTGCTGTTTTCCACATTGAGGACAATTTGCGATTCTGGTTTGGGGGAGGGAAACACTTTCGCGTTCTGATTTTGCATTTTACATTTCGTGTGCATTTATTTGAAAATCCTAAAAAATTAAAAAATTTCAGAAAAATACACAAATACGAGTCTTTTTGGTCTGAATTGTCACGTTTGGAGAGTTGATTAATGCATTAATTTTGATCTTTAGCATCTCCGAGTTGAAAATCTATCGTCATGGCTTGCACTATATGTTTGTTTCCTATTAGTAGATTGCGAGCCTCAAACACTAGCCCACTTGTATCTGCTTAATTCTTATCACTCTACGTTCTTTTACTTTCGATTTTGGTATTCTTGCAAGGCATGGTATGTGGAATGTTTGGAATATCGGAATGTGGTATGTTTGGAAAGATTCATTTAATGTTGGAGCAATGCTTCGATGTTCTCGGAGGGGACTCATTGATTTGAGTAACCACAATGGCCATGAATTTGGCTGTGACCGAGAGTATGAGCAATGATGTAACCCTTAAGGAAATATGTATGCCCGAGCACGATCTTTACCGAGTGAATGTCAAGCTAAACGGTATAACATACGAGGGATGCTCCACATTTGAGAAAAAGGAAAAAAAGAGAAAGAAAAGAAAAGAAAGGAGAAAAATGGATTGTGGAAAGAATTGGTTGAACGGAAAGTGGTATGTTCGGTTGGCCTTGCTTGAATTTAAATATCCTTTAACGTTAGTTTGTTGCGAGAGCGTTAGAGGCTAGTAATATAATGTGGTGTGAATGGTTGAGACCTGTGCTCTATTTTCGGAGAAATAGTCTATGGTTTGTAAGTTTATGTGCATAGGTCGTCAACTTTGAGATACTAACGTGATAAGTTCGTGTCACTTTGATTTTCTCCGACGCTGTTTGCTTGAGGACAAGCAAAGGTTTGGTTTGGGGGAGTTTGATACATGTTATTTATATACATTATATGCCCCCGGTTCAGTCGCATTTAGCTGCATTTATTCGAGTTCATTACTAGTTTTATAAGCTATTTGCGATATTTCTCGTTACTGCTACCTTTTATTTACATTTTGCAGGTTTTGGTGGTTTTGAGCCAAAACCCGGGACGATTGGAGCATTACAAGAATCAAGACCAAAGACCAAGCTCGAGTTCACGCAGGAGCTCGGGAAGACGAACCAAAGACCAAAGATAAGAAGGCCACGAGCTAAATTAAGCCCAAGACAAAGGGGTGATCAAGAGTGAAGCCCAAGTAGGAAGAAGAAGAGCTGGCCCAAAAAGTGTGGTCGGGCGTCGGCCAGTGGCGTGGCCGGCCGGTGGAAAGTTAATTTAAATCGGGTTTTGATTTTTAATCCGGATTATTATTTGGAAACTTATATATAAACCTTAGGACGTAAAGTTGAGGATTATCTTTACTTTATGCTTTATTTTACTTAGGTTAGTTTACTGTTAAGTTTTATTTTCTCTCTTTTACAAACTCTCAACTTTAGTTTAGATTCAAGATCGTTCTACTTTGTAAATCAGCTTGCATTCGTAAAATTCCAGGTTTTAATTTCAATTGCTTTTCATTCATTATGTCTATTTCTTATTATTGTTTTGCTTTGATTCCTACCATGTCTAGCTAATTTTCTAATTAGGGTTTAAGGGGAATTTGTGCCCTTGGTTCAGGAACATGTTTTTAGATTAAACTGGTTGAATAAATTGTGCAATTGAGTTTCTTTCTACGCGTTTTATGCCAATTGAATTAGGATTATTTCGCCTGATCAACGATTTGTCTGAGTTTAATTGAACCTGAGTAAGTTTTAATTTAAGATCGAAAGCCGAGTTAAAACTAGACTTACGCGAGTTTGATAAGTTGAATTTAGTAAGTTGCGAGAGCCCGCTAAATTTGCTTAAGGCTAAAATTGACTCGAGAGAGCGTTTTCTAAACCTAATCAATTTGCACAGTTTATCGCTTCCTTCTTATGAACTTGAGTTCCTGAATCATTGTCATAATGAACCCGATGCCCTAATCCTTCCCCTTATATATTTCTGTTTGTCTTTATTACTTGCTTAGTTTATAGTTTAAAACAAACCCCTTTTCACACCTGAGTTAGACCTGTTTACTCCGACTTTAACTTATAACTGCTCCGTTTCTCTGTGGATACGATCCTGCTTACCACTAGCTTCTGTTAGTTGTTTGCTTAGGTTTATTTTGATTGAGGCGTGACGACTTAGCCTTGTCAACATTTCACACATACATTCAAGAATAGCATAATACAAGGGAATGGTATCGTTCTCTAGTAATCAAACGGCAAATTTCAAGACAAAAGACGGTTTTTCATTAAAAACGTTTTTTCTACATTTCAAGAGCGATCTAACAATTTACAACATCAAAATGCATAAAAACATGTAAAATTGAGTGTTACCTTGATCCATTTTGAAGTAAAGCAAGAAAAACGAGCGAAAACGGCTTAGAAATCGCAAGGGACGAATTTTGAGATTGAAAAACGTAAAAATGGGAAATGGAGTAACTATACGGTGTAAACCGTGTTTTATAGCAGCAGAAAGCCCAAGACCCTAATCGCAAGGACGCTTGCGATTTGGGGAAAGAGCCGCAAGGACGCTTGCGATTCCAGCTTTGGGCATTTTCGTTGTTTTCTCATTTCAAGGCCAAATATGGACTTCTAGTCCACTTTTAGCCCATTTTAACAGTTTTTCACGTTATGTCGCTCGGTTAAGGCGTCACCTAAAGTCCGCCACACTCTTGAACACTATTGAAGCACTATACACAACCTTTGCGTATACACTGAACATAAGCATTTTCCTCGGACGATAATTCCCGACGGATGTAAGCACTCTTTACGAGATGAGCACCAACACAAGCGCTAGCACGAAGCATGAAGCATCTACGCTCTTTTACGAGACTAAGCATACGCACTCCTTTACGAGACCAAGCAACAGCAACGGCACGCAAAGGCATTAGGCAGGCAGGCATGCCCTTACACGCATGCAAGGACCGTCATGTCCCTAAACATGTTCGTCCCTCCCCGGATAAGCCCGGTTCGGAGTCCTAGTCTCGCCCATGGACACATACTCCGCGCCGCTGATGATATCGAGACTGTAACGGTCCGGATGTTGTCATATAGTTTGACTTTCGCTTTAGTCCTAAGCTCAGTCAAACTGGGGGCTCTGTAGATACCCAAATCTGTACCTCCCGCCAAAAATCCAGTGATGTAACAATGGACTTTTATTGCATGCTTTTATGTTAACTTAAATGGTTCTAACTAATGACGAATTCGAGTTAAATGTTTTGAAATGCAAATGAGGTTTATTTATGGGTCATCACTCTTAGTGTCCTTAGGTCTAGAGTCTAGCTTGTCTCAAGTTCAGGTCCTAATCGGCATGCGCACACCCCTTTTTAAACACCTTACTCTAATTGATCCTTTTACATTAACAAGGTTCAATTCGATCCTCCTAAATCCCTAAATTTAGGCCCAGTCTCTAAAACCACCTTTTAGGATTGGCAAACACCTAGGATAGCCTTACGGAGTGTCCTATTTCACAAAATGCCACAAAATACACCCTTTTTACATTTTCAGGGCTCGGGCCCAGGCAGAGCCAAACCCATGCCTGGCCCGCTTCCCAAGGTCCAGGATAACCTAGTCAAACCCTAAAACACAGCCACAACGACGTATCTTAGAGCTCAAGCAAGATTATACCGTATATCCTAAAATATAATTTGGAAATATACGGAATAAAAGGATAATGCCCGCCCTACCAATCGCAAGAGTCCTTGCGATCGTATGCGAAGCGGCCGAGGTCCTTGCGATTGCCCCAAGCAGTCGCAAGGGGCCTTGCGATTCCTAAGTCCGGTTTTATCCCCTGGCTTTCCTAATTCTTGACGAGCTCTACACTATAAATACGACCCTCCATTCATCCGATTCAGCACACAATTTCAGAATACAATTCACACAAAACACTCTCAAAGCCTCACGCATAAACATCCTTAGGATTCTTCATTTTCCTAGTGTTGAATTCTTCCCTTTGAAGCGAAGCGCTGCCGGTTTCCTAACTCGAGACAGGTAATACTTAATCCTACCATGGATTAAGGTCTTTCTTTACTTCTTAGACTAGCAAGGGCCTACATTAGGCTCACCCCGACTTTGGTACGCGAGTCTGCTTTTCATAAGGCGGCCATGCACCTCGAACACACACCCTATTCGTAACACCTTTCCAAAGTCGCATAAACAACTGACCCCTTTAAAATAAATCAATGGCTAATTGAACTTTATTTTATTGTATGCATTTAGCAAATCCTCATCTTGCATCTAAATCACTTAAAATGAATTCGTCATTAAACTGAACTGTTTTTATTAACAAGTTAAGCATGCTTAACTGAGGGTTTTAAACAATCTCTTTTGCATTCTTTTTACATTCATATCGCACTTGTACGTAGCGAATTACTTAGGCTCATGTATGATTATTTGCATTGTTCTCAAGTCTAGTAGAGGCTATCTTTTGATAGGCTTTTTCAAAAGATCTTTCATAAAAACATTATTTTGAACTATACTTTAGAAAAGTACCCTCACCCGAATCCGAATCTGGTTTCACAATAGCCTTAGATGGATGGGTGTCGACGTGCCTTGAACTCTAAGACGTGTCTTTGAGCATGAGGACACGGAGGCGGGTTCTAAATTTCCCTCATAATTTAGTGGCGGCTCCAAAATAGTTTTTAAAGGTTTTTTGTACTTAATCTTTTTAACTTTACGCCCTGAGCAAGACGTCGAGTGGTTCCATGTCTGATCCCGGTACCTACAGGATTACATATGTTCCTACTGAAACGGCAGCAACTCTTGCTCCATTCCCCACTCGCAGGTCTACATCACCTCTTGCCAGAGTTTTGATGTTTCTTAGGCCCTGCAAATGATTATACAGATGAAAACCACAACCAGTATCAAGTACCCAAGTTCCGAAACTTGCATGGTTAATCTCAATCATATGAATAAAAGAAGACATACCAACAGGAGCGACGCGGCCTGCTTTAATATCCTCAGCATACACGGGACAGTTCCGCCTCCAATGCCCAGACTTGTGGCAATGGTGGCACTGTAGGTTTATATCGGTATATAGACCTTTAAAAACACGGGATTATAATGAAAAACTTTATCTAGCAAGACAACCGTTATCGATAAACGTTAATCAACTGATTAAATACAAAATGTACCCTGTGTACCTTTAGAGATTTATTAGTGTTATTGCACTAACTGTGGAGGACACTAACCCCAACAATCTCCCACTTGTCCGTACAAGTGTAGGTGCGATAACCGATTCTCATATCCATAATAAATTTCTCCCACTCAATGTAAACCAATTTGCAAAGTCCGTACTTTCAAAGGTCGTAGTTCACAAGTGATCAGTATCATGAGTGGTTTCCCCGACTAGAGAGTAACTTAACTGATAAACGAATCAATATTCGAGCATGGCCATGCATTTTCGATTCTGACTCCTCGAGTGGCCCTGAGAAAAAGTATTATAACTCGATAGAAGTTGGATATTTTCCTCAACTCGAATCTTGCAGATGTAAGCGCAGCATGAAATGACCCAATGAAAATCTACTTAGCCTCCTGTTACGGTCGACCGTGAGAAAGAAACCAAAGTCACCCAAAATCTGCCTTAATCTCAGGAGACAGTTGATAGTCAAAAGAATCGACTCTAGGAACACTATGGATGTCCTATCCACGACCCGGCACCTAATGTTCTGAAACATTTAGGACTCCATGTAGTCGTCACAAAAATGTCCTGCGCGATTTCAGTAAACCCGCATCTGTGATCGATCAGTCAACAGTTTGACTTATGGCTCGTTGAACCCACCATCAATCGACGTCACAAAATGATTGCCAGAGTTATCAGCTCGTGTAGGCGACCACGGACCAAACAAATATAAAGCAATTCAGTTCACTTTGAGGTGTTCAACGTTGTCGGCACAACCCTCATGAAAAACAATATATAAAACAAAACGATGATTTTATTAGAAGTTTTAGGAAAAACAAGTGTCAAATCCATACAAACAACTAATACAACTCAGGAACACGCTTAATTCCCATGGATTTAACGTGCCCTTCATGCGTATCATGTCTCAACGGCTTAGTGAGAGGATCTGCTATGTTATCATCCGTAGCAATCTTGTCAATCACTATCTCCTTCTGCTCCACGTAATCTCGGATCATGTGAGCCTTCCTTTGCACGTGTCGAGACTTGTTGCTGGACTTTGGCTCCTTCGCTTGGAAGATGGCACCACTATTGTCGCAATAGATGGTGATCGGGTCATTCAAACTTGGAACTACAGTTAGTCCTTGTAAGAACTGACGCATCCATATAGCTTCCTTCGCAGCCTCTGAAGCAGCATAGTACTCGGACTCAGTCGTGGAATCTGCTATAACTGTTTGTTTGGAACTTTTCCAGCTGACCGCAGCGCCATTTAGAGTAAAAACGAATCCAGATTGAGATTTCGAGTCATCTCGATCCGTTTGGAAACTAGCATCTGCGTAACCGATTGCGCATAGCTCAGTGTCTCCTCCATAAGTCAATACCCAATCTTTAGTCCTCCTGTGGAACCCGGGATCGGACCCAACTCGGCGTCTTGCTTAAGGGCGGATTTTAAAGTTAAAAAAGATTAAGTTGGAAAAACCTTTAAGAACTGTTATGGAGTCGCCACCTATTTATCGCGGAAAATAGGAACCTGCTACCATGTTCTAAGCTAAAAACATGTTCTTAGATTTTGGAGCACGCCGACACCCCTAGATCTAAGGCTTGTGAAACCAGATTGGATTCGGGGTGAGGGTACTTTAGAAAAAGAGTTAATTCAAATAATGATTTATGAAAACCTTTTAGAAAAGCCTATGTAAAAATAGCCTCTACTGACCTAGAACAATCCATGTAAGATGATATTTGAGCTAATGTTATCGCTACGTACAAGTGCGATAAGTTTGTAAAAGAATGCAGATGCAGATGCAAAAAGATTGATTAAAACCCTCAGTTTAGCATGTTTAACTTGTTAACGAAAACGGTTCAGTTAAAGGTCGAATTCATTGTTTAAGTTGATTTTAATGCAAAATAAGAAGGGTGCAAGATGCATGCAAATAAAATAAAGTTCAATTGTCCATTGGTTTATTTTATAAGGTCGGTTGCTTATGCGACTTTGGCGTGTCATCGGATATGGAGTGTACCCGAAGTAATAAGAACACTTGGAAGGCAAGCGCGCTCGGGTGCCAAAGCCGGGGGGGGCGCTAAAGTGTAGACCCCTTTGTTAGTCCATAGAAAATAAGAAAAAGCTTTGATCCAAGTGGATCGGTACCTACCTTGTCCTGACGCTTCAGATCTGGGCAGAGCTTCGCTTCTTGAACTAGAAAGGAGGATGAATTCAACACGGGATGGTGTGTTGAACTCAAGGATTTGAGTGCGTGAGGCTTTTGTGGAAGAGGATTTGTGTGTTGTGAATTGTGTGTGAAATTGTGATGTGAAAGTATGATTGAATGTCGAGGTATAGGGCTGTATATATACTAAAAACCTCGGAGAAATTAGGAAATCGGGGATAAAACCAGGCCTAGAAACCGCATAGCCTTATGCGGTTGCCAGGGCAAACCGCATAGCCTTATGCGGTTGCCTCCCCAAACCGCATAGGGTTATGCGGTTTGAGGGTCTGGTTTTTGTGTAGTTTCCAAGTTTCGGTTGCATAAAATCTTCGAAAGATACAGTATAATTTCGTGCGTGTGTGCCAAGAAAAGAGCTGAGATATTTCTGAGATATTTTATGATGTGCAGGGCCTTGGAGTGCGGGCCAAAGGCTTGGGTTTGGGCTCGGTTTCGGGCCCGAGACCCGAAAAAATGAAAAAGGGTGTATTTGCATAGATTTGTGAAAAGAGGTAAGACGTGAAGCCGTATTTTGTGTAAGAGGATGCTAAATAGCGGTTTTAGCTACCGGGCCTAAATTTAGGGATTTAGGAATGCTGAATTAGACCTTGTTAATGTAAAAGGGCTAATTGTAGTGCAAATGCGAAGCTCATGCCAAATGAAGCAGGACGAGGACCTAGCTAGACTCCAAATGGACAAAATGAACGTTATTTAAGTGTGATGTGATGCGACCTCAACCATTTTAACATTTAAAACGACTCAAAATGAATTCGACATTAGTTAGAACCGTATAAGTCAGCGTTAAACATGCGTAATAAAAGTCCGTGTTACATCACTGGGTTTTGTTTGGGAGGGTACGGATATGGGTATCCACAGAGCCCCCAGTTTGACTGAGCTCGGACTAGAGCGCTAGTCAAACTCCACGACCATATCCGGACCATTACAGTCTCAATATGATCAGCGGAACGAAGCATGTGTCCATGGGTGAGACGAGGACTTCGAACCGGGCTAAACGGGGAGGGGCGTGCGCATTTTAAGGACTTGGCGGTCCGTGCATGCTATAAGGGCCTGCCGGCCTGCTGGATGTCTTCGTCGTGCTTGTTGTACTGTTGTTGTTGGTGCCTTTGTATATGCTTGGTATCGTCGGATGCCTGGTGCTGGTGCTTGTGATGTCTTCGTATTGCGTGTGTATAAGGGCTGAAGTGCAGGGGTGCAGGTGCTTGTAAGATGTTTGGGTATGTGTGAGGTGTATAATTGAGTAGGGGTGTTCATGTAGATGTAGGTCTCGTGAAAGAGCGTCCGTGTAATGCTTGAACTCGCCGAGGAGTGTCTATGTAGAGTGAAATGCTTGGAGTTAGGTGTATATTGCAGAGTGCTTGTGCTTGGGCTCGCCGAGGAGTGTCTATGTAGTCTTAGTTGCATATGATTGCCTTTCGTTGAGGAGAAGGTAGTGCCGTTGTCGTCGCTGATGCCTTTGTTGAACTGGGTCTCGCCGAGGAGCGCAGGTGCTTAGTGTAGTATTTGTTGGAGAAGTACTAGTTTGCTAGGGAAGGGTGTATATGTATGGTCTCGCCGAGGAGCGTAGGTGTAGTTGTGGTTGTTTGATCTTGTGGAAGAATGATGGTGTTTCGTCTTGTAAGGGGTGCAGGTGTATATTCGCCGGGATTATGGTCCGAGGAAGGTGTATGTGCTCAAGTGTACGGCTTCGTGTAATTGCTTGGATGTGCTGAATGTGCTGATGCAGACGCTTGGTGTCTATGCTCCGAAGCTGATGGGTGACTCGTTCAGGATGCTTTGTAGAGGTGTATCTGCTACGGCGAAGGTTAGTGATTTGTTGGGGAAGTCGAAGGATATGTCTTGGACTCCGTGGGAAATGTCTGTATAGGTGTGTGGACTCCATGGGGAGGAAGTAATACTCTACAGGGACGTGTAAGAGGGTGTAAGGACTCGTGAAGAGTGTTCGTGTTCGTGTTTCTGCTTCTGTACCGTGTATTAAATGCTTAGCACACGAGTATGGCGGACTGTAGGTGACGCCTTAACCAAGGCATAGCGCATAATGTATGTGCTAGTGCTTGTGGCGGACTGCAGGTGACGCCTTAACCATGAAAGCTTGCGTGTATGAAGAAAAAATGAGGAGAAAACGTGGAACAAAACATGCTCTGGAAATTGCCTGTAGACTAGTGACTCTTCCGGGGAGTCCCTTATCAATTGGCGACTTCAAGCGTGAACTCATTCGCACATGTTGCGGTTTCAAATCCGGAAATATTCGAACTCGCGATTTTCCTTTCGAGATCTTCAATTTCGCTTGCTTCGACCATGAAACGTGGTATCTGGTGATTCGTTTGGATTCGTATGATACATGTCTCTTGGACTTGGAATGCATGGTGCTTGGGATGTTTCTTGTCTGATGCACACATGAAAGTGTTATGCTTTTAGTGTGCATGTTCATGTTTTGTAGCGGTTCTGGAGGTGTCGCTCAACCGTAGATGCTTATGTTGATGTGGGTATTCATAGCAAGGGTGTCTTCAAAAATGCGAAAAATTATCCCATTTTTCGTTGTAAAGGTTTGATGTTGTAAAGGCTTGATCCTTGATAGGAAGCGTCAGCCCCCAGTTGTCTTGGTCATGGAGCCGGTGTATATGAGCCCCCAGTTTGACTGAGTTATGGTGTATAACGATAGTCAAACTATGTAAGAGGCAATGGGTTGTATTAGGATAAGGGTGTTTTTGGATTACCCCCTTGAGTTTGACTAAGTTTTGAATGAAAACTGAGTCAAAGTATAGGGCGTGTATCAGGAGGAGTTTTTGGATTACCCCCTCGAGTTTGACTAAGCTTTGAATGAAACTGAATCAAAGTGAAGAGTATGGTGTTTGGTTTTGAAATTTCCCCCGTAGTTTGGCTTAATTTGATTGAAATTAAGGCAAAATGGAGAAGAATGTAGCGTGGGCGGAGCAGGCGATTCAGCTGTATCAGGGTCGTGCTGAGGTGGCTTGGGTTCAGTAGACTTTGACGAGTACCGCCGTCTTCACCATTAGTTGTATTAGTATGCTTGTGTAATAAGGATTGTGTGAACCCTTGTTTACATGACTGTTTGTTGTAGCTTGGCTTGTACTTTCTAGTTGCTTTCGCCGTCTTTCGCCTGTCTTTGTGTTGTGCTTAGTGTACTGCGTAGTTAGTAGGCTTGGATTTGAAAGTGAAATGATTCCCGATTGGGATGTTTGGATTAAAAAGCTTTTTGTTGAAAAATCATTTTTGTAAAAGATTCACTTTAGTTGTCGAAATGAGCTTTAAAAATGAATGCTAGAAATGTCGGTTGTAAGGCTTCATGCAAGATGAAGGGGTGTTAGACGTTGTAGGTTCAAGCTAGAGTTGTGAAGACCGTAGAGGGTCACTTGAGTGCAAAGGTTGAAAAGCCCCCAGTTGTCGGTGGAATCTCATGACAACACGGAGTGGGATGTAGTGCTAAATTCGGTTGTGCTTTGCGTAAGCTGCCTACGTATCCACGAATGTGGAATCAAACCGGCGTAGTTCGATAGAGCTTTTGCTTAAAATGTGTTAACTCGAGTGAGTTAAATTCGAAGAATGCTGTTTCTCAAAATGTATTAACTTGAGTGCCGAGTTAAATTTTTGGAAAAGTTTAGACTTCGAAGATTCGAGATGCATTTCAAGGATTTGAGATGCATTTTCGAAAGGTACATTTTGCTTGCGAAAGGATGTGTTTGCAAAAGGTGAATTGCAAAGTACTTTCATATTAACTCGAGTATTGAGTTAATTTTGAAAGGTAATTAGCTAATTTGAGGGTGCATTGCCTCGTGTAAGTTTGAAAAAGCGCGTCGTTCCGTGGGAGCGTTTTGAAGATTGAAGAGTTTTTGAAAGGAGCGGTTTAAATGTCGCTAAATTGTTTGATTGGAAGAGGATTGACTCGACATGTGAGTCGATGCTTAAAACGTCGAAAAGTTTGCAAAATAGAGACGAATCGTATGCGTGATTTGAGACTCGACGGTTGCATGGATGCCATATTCGGGAACACGTGCGTTGGTGGAGCCCCCAGTGGTGCTTGCTTGTCTGCTGTGGGATGCTGTTGTTCCTGCAAAACAGTATTAGACCAAAAAGCAGAGTACTACTCCTAAGTCTATGACAACTTTGCTTTGACGAATTCGTTTTAGTCGCCTCGATAAAGAAATAGTTTGCCTTTGAGCTTTGTGAATTTTTGTGGACACATCCTTAGCATGGAAAGCTTTGGACGAGGAATATTTTGTGGATTTTTGTAAAAGGTTGGTTGAGCTCGGGAGAGCGGCCTACGTATCCGTGGTTACGGAATCAAACCTAACGTAGTTCCGAAAGGGGTGTTTAAGGGCGTGCATGAGGTGTTTATGTGGAAAGGTGCGTGTTTAAGGATCCACCGGTCTGGGAGGTGGGTTTGTTTTTGTGGAAAGGTGCGTGTTTAGGGACCCGCCGGTCCAAAGGGTGTTTATGTGTTTGACCTTGATACATTGCATCCTAAGGGTGGGTTCTCCTTAGTTGATCTAAATTTGGTTGCTTGCTACTTCTGTCTTGTCTTCAATTTGGAATTTCAAGGACCTGGCCACTCGTTTCTGGGCTTCGGTACTTCTTGCCTTTGGGGTTTTGGCCCCTTGCTTATTGATTTCTAAGCTTGTTGACTTCTTAAGCTTTTTGACTTCTTGAGCTTTTTGCTTCTTAAGCTTTTGACTTCTTAAGCTTTTGCTTAGTTGTTTTACCCCTTGTTCCGGAGCTTTTGAGACTTTTGCTTTTTGGTGACTTTGGTTTTTTGACCTTTGTACCTTATATTCCCGTTTGGTTTGAGAATATCCCACGCCCTATGTAGCTTGGGCTTGAGCTCGGACCTTGCTAAACTTTTGTGGCTCGGTGGTCACTCGTGATCGTGTGTCTATCACGCCGGGCTCCTCTGACAAGTTCGTTTGCTTATTAGGCACGCGATCGAGTACGCGGAGGACGATCCAGGAATACTCGTACTTTTGGTCGCGATCAAATTCATGACCACTGTGGAGCTCCAAATTAATGGATCCTCCTCCAAAAGCAGCGGAGTAGTAGACCACAAGCAGACTAGTGAACCTTAGGTGTTTAGTCGTCGAGAGCCTTCTTTGTCTTTGTGTCCTTGATTTAGTTAACTTGGACCTTCGTACCCGGCCTAGATCTCCTTAGGATAACCGTTCCTGGGATGCAATGTATGTTGGTGTAGAATTGTGTTTTTTTATGGGAAAAGTGTGTAAAAAGGAAGCTGGGTTGTAGGCAAACTTATTCCTTTATCGATTTGTTAAAAATGTCGTACGTCGAAGACTCGATTGCCCTAGACTGACAGAGATTGACTCAAAGCTTAAAAACTCGACCCGTATTGAAAAGACTCGAGTTTCTTGAGGAGATCCGTGAGATCGTCGGTGGCGCCTTGATGGATTCTTCGCTGGGTGTTCGAGACGCACATGTCTCGGATGTGGTTGATGCTCGCGTCGGGTCTTGGCTCATGCATACTTAGATTTGTCTTTGATTTTGCAAAAGTTTTGTTTTCGGCGAAAAGCAGGATGTTTTGTTGAGCAAAAATGTGTTGTCACATTTTGGCTCGATGTAAAGGGTGTTTTGAAATCGAACCCGATAAGCTCGTGTTAACGATGGGTCGTTATGAGCTTGGATTGAGATGGAAACATGAGTCGGTCCGGAGTAACGATAGGTTATCCGAATCAAAGGTGTTTGAAAATGTGATGAAGACGGTTATACTCGTTTTCATACATTTGGTTTGAAAGAGGATTAGATTAAAGCGACTATGAGCCACTTGGTCTAATCGTGAAGGATTTGCGGGATGATGCTAGTTCATTCCTAGATTTTGTTGTCTTGTGAAAAGAGATGTTTGGATAAAAATGGCGGTAGGCCATTTTGAATCATGGATTTCGAAAATGTTTATTTTGAAAGAGGTGTCAAAAGGCCGTGAGCCGATTAGTTTTCAAAAGGAGGTCCACGAGAATGGATTATCATTCTCGGGTTTGAAAATGTTTTGTGATAAATGGGTTGCGATGACTGCGGGTCATGTAGTTCATTTATGTTTTGGAAAGGTCACGAGAATAAAGTGATTATTCTCAGGTGTTTTGAAGAGATTGTTTGTCTAGGTCAAACCGTCATGACTATAGGCCATTCGGTTCGAAGGAAGGATTTTTGAAAAAGGTTATTTCAAAAAACGTGATGAGGATTTTATGAAAGTAATTTGTAAGAGGATTTGGGCCAAGATGGTTATGAATCATTTGGTCCGATGAAAAATCCGCGAGATTGGGCTTGGCCATTCTCGGGTTTTGCTTGCTTGAAAAAGACGATTTTTGCTGAAACGAGTCGACTTTGGGCCGTTTGGCCCAAAGAGAATGTCGTTATTTGTTTTGCAGAAGTGAGGAGATTTTTGAAAAGAGCTCATTTCAAAAACGGGTGTGTTTTACTTGGTTTGTAAAAATAAGAAGATTTTGAAAAGAATTTATTTCAAAAAAAAAATGAGAGTGTGTTGCTTGTTTTGTAAAAGTGAGGAGATTTTTGAAGAGAGCTTGTTTCAAAAACGAGAGTGTATCGCTTTAGGAGCAATGTTGTGCCTAAGAAGTCTTTGAGGCGAGAACGCGTGTGCGGATCTTGTCTCGACGTTGAAATGTGTTTGATTTGCATATGTCGAGCCCATGTTAACGGTTCATCGTTAAGGGCTCGAGCCTAGATGCATGGAAAGGATTCGACTCGTGAACGGTTAGCTAGTCGAGTCGAGGATGTTGAGAATGGATTGGTTTGTGTGACATGTATCTAGTCAGTCCTATTAGATTCAACGTTCGTTTTAAGCGTTCATTTTTAGCTCATTTTTGTTTAGGAAGACCTTTTAAGCTTGAAAAAGGAGATTTTAGACAAGGTTTGGCTAATAGGAAGCTTTTGAGACGAGGATGCGTGTGCACATCTCGTCTCGATGTTAAAAGGTGTTGCTTTGTCGAGCCCACCTAACGGTTCATCGTTAAGGGCTCGAGCCTAAATGGACGAGAAGGATTCGACTCGAGAGCGATTAGCTAGGCGAGTCGAGCGTGTTGAGAATGGATTAGGTTGTGTGGGTTAAATTTGCACGTTAGTGACGTGACTAGACCAACGTTCATTTTAAGTGTTCATTCTAGCTCATTTCTTTGTTAAGAAAACTCTTTTTAAGCTTGAAAAAGGAGGTTTTCGAAAAAGTTTTAGCTAAAGGAAAGCTTTTGAGACGAGGATGTGTGCGCACATCTCGTCTCGATGTTAAATAGTTTTGCTTTGCACCCATCGAGCTGATATCGGTGATTTGCCGAGGTGAGCTCGAGTCGGATGTGTAAAAGAGAGAGGATTCGACTCGAGAGCGATTAGCAAGTCGAGTCGAGGATGTTAAATGTAGAGACTAGGCCGTATGACCTAGAGGATTGAAGCCCACGAGCTTCGGTTTTAATCTTTGCTCGGGTTTTTGCTTGTTAGTGAAAAAGGAAATTTTGAAAAAGCTTGTTTCAAAAAATTCGCGATAGTTTTGTTTGAAAAGGTGTTAGATGTTAGGTTCATTTATCTTTGAAACGTTTAAGCAAGTTTTCGAAGATATGAATGCAAATGCTCGTTTTGAAAAAGACCATGGAGTGCATAGCCTCGAACTTGTACGTATGACTCAAAAAGGGGGAAAAATGAGTCAGTCGGGTACACCTCCAACTACCTCGAGTACGCTTTGGCAGATACTTAACCCCTCTATTTCCTTACGCCGGAGCGATAGGTTTTCTAGAGGGAGCACTGGGGCGGTCGAGATAGCCGTTTACGGCAAGCCGTGGAGGGGCGAGAGGAAAGCTAGTCCGGCATGTGCTTTATCGAGTGGACAAGCCTGCATGTGGGAACCACCTCTCGAGGGTGCAAAGGGTGCCTAGATTCCAAAAGGAATGGACTCTAAACGAATGTGCATAGCTCAAATATGTATACTTGGATTGTTCAAGGCTTTCAAGTTTCACCTCTTTATTTTTAAAAGAAAAAGCTAGTTTTAAGTTTTAAAAATAAGATGTCCCCAGCGGAGTCGCCAAACTGTGGAACCCGGGATCGGACCCAACTCGGCGTCTTGCTTAAGGGCGGATTTTAAAGTTAAAAAAGATTAAGTTGGAAAAACCTTTAAGAACTGTTATGGAGTCGCCACCTATTTATCGCGGAAAATAGGAACCTGCTACCATGTTCTAAGCTAAAAACATGTTCTTAGATTTTGGAGCACGCCGACACCCCTAGATCTAAGGCTTGTGAAACCAGATTGGATTCAAGTGAGGTACTTTAGAAAAAGACTTAATTCAAATTATGATTTATGAAAACCTTTTAGAAAAGCCTATGTAACCATAGCCTCTACTGACCTACAACAATCCATGTAAGATGATATTTGAGCTAATGTTATCGCTACGTACAAGTGCGATAAGTTTGTAAAAGAATGCAGATGCAGATGCAAAAAGATTGATTAAAACCCTCAGTTTAGCATGTTTAACTTGTTAACGAAAACGGTTCAGTTAAAGGTCGAATTCATTGTTTAAGTTGATTTTAATGCAAAATAAGAAGGGTGCAAGATGCATGCAAATAAAATAAAGTTCAATTGTCCATTGGTTTATTTTATAAGGTCGGTTGCTTATGCGACTTTGGCGTGTCATCGGATATGGAGTGTACCCGAAGTAATAAGAACACCTGGAAGGCAAGCGCGCTCGGGTGCCAAAGCCGGGGGGGCGCTAAAGTGTAGACCCCTTTGTTAGTCCATAGAAAATAAGAAAAAGCTTTGATCCAAGTGGATCGGTACCTACCTTGTCCTGACGCTTCAGATCTGGGCAGAGCTTCGCTTCTTGAACTACAAAGGAGGATGAATTCAACACGGGATGGTGTGTTGAACTCAAGGATTTGAGTGCGTGAGGCTTTTGTGGAAGAGGATTTGTGTGTTGTGAATTGTGTGTGAAATTGTGATGTGAAAGTATGATTGAATGTCGAGGTATAGGGCTGTATATATAATAAAAACCTCGGAGAAATTAAGAAATCGGGGATAAAACCACGCCTAGAAACCGCATAGCCTTATGCGGTTGCCAGGGCAAACCGCATAGCCTTATGCGGTTGCCTCCCCAAACCGCATAGGGTTATGCGGTTTGAGGGTCTGGTTTTTGTGTAGTTTCCAAGTTTCGGTTGCATAAAATCTTCGAAAGATACAGTATAATTTCGTGCGTGTGTGCCAAGAAAAGAGCTGAGATATTTCTGAGATATTTTATGATGTGCAGGGCCTTGGAGTGCGGGCCAAAGGCTTGGGTTTGGGCTCGGTTTCGGGCCCGAGACCCGAAAAAATGAAAAAGGGTGTATTTGCATAGATTTGTGAAATGAGGTAAGACGTGAAGCCGTATTTTGTGTAAGAGGATGCTAAATAGCGGTTTTAGCTACCGGGCCTAAATTTAGGGATTTAGGAATGCTGAATTAGACCTTGTTAATGTAAAAGGGCTAATTGTAGTGCAAATGCGAAGCTCATGCCAAATGAAGCAGGACGAGGACCTAGCTAGACTCCAAATGGACAAAATGAACGTTATTTAAGTGTGATGTGATGCGACCTCAACCATTTTAACATTTAAAACGACTCAAAATGAATTTGACATTAGTTAGAACCGTATAAGTCAGCGTTAAACATGCGTAATAAAAGTCCGTGTTACATCACAGGGTTTTGTTTGGGAGGGTACGGATATGGGTATCCACACCTCCGTAGGTACTTAAGAATGTTCTTAACGGCCATCCAGTGTGCTTCACCTGGATTGCCTTGGTATCGGCTCGTCATACTCAATGCATATGCCACGTCCGGACGTGTGCATATCATGGCATACATGATCGATCCTATAGCTGATGCATAAGGAATCCGACTCATGCGCTCGACCTCTTCCGATGTCTTTGGTGCTTGAGCTTTACTCAAGTGCACCCCTGAGATCATTGAAAGGTTCCCCTTTTTGGAGTTGGTCATGCTGAACCTCTCAAGAATCTTATCTATATAAGACTCCTGACTGAGGGATAACATCCGTCGTGATCTATCTCTATAGATACGAAGCCCCAAAATACGTTGTGCCTCACCCAGATCTTTCATCTGGAAATGGTTCTTTAACCATACTTTTACCGAAGTTAAGAGAGGTATGTCATTCCCAATCAAGAGTATGTCATCGACGTACAGTATTAGAAAGACAATCTTGCTCCCACTCGACTTGATATATAGGCATGGTTCCTCGACCGGTCGAGCGAATCCATTCTCCTTTATCACTTGGTCGAAGCGATGATTCCAACTCCGTGAAGCTTGCTTAAGTCCATAGATGGAACACTTAAGCTTGCAAACCTTCTTAGGATTTTCAGGATCAGTGTAACCTTCGGGTTGTACCATGTACAACTCCTCCTCCAAATAACCGTTTAAAAAGGCGGTTTTCACGTCCATTTGCCAAATTTCATAGTCATGAAAAGCGGCAATCGCTAAGAGTATCCGAATGGAACGAAGCATGACTACGGGTGCAAAGATCTCATCATAGTGCAACCCTTGCACTTGAGTGAAACCCTTTGCCACTAGTCGTGCCTTGTATATATCTGGTTGTCCTTCTACAGATCGCTTTATCTTGTAAAGCCATTTGCACTGAAGAGGCCTAGCCTTATCAGGTAAGTCAACCAGATCCCATACATTGTTCTCGTACATCGAGTCCATCTTGGATTGCATGGCTTCTTGCCACAGCTTTGAGTCAGAACACGTCATGGTACCTTTATAGGTTACGGGTTCGTTACTCTCAAGGAGTAAAACGTCGTCTCTCCCATTCTCCTCAACCATACCGATGTATCTATCTGGAGGAATGGAGAGTCTACCCGACCTTCTGGGTTCCAAGGGAATATTAACCGCAGCAGACGTAGAAGGGACAGTTTCCTCCATTGGTTGCTCGGTTGTTGGTTCAGGAATCTCCGACAGATCGAATGTTCTATTACTTCTCTTGTCTTCGAGAAACTCTTTCTCTAAGAACTTCGCACTAGCCGCAACAAAAACACGTTGTTCGGTAGGCGAATAGAAGTAATGACCAAACATTCCTTTTGGATAACCAATAAAGTATGTCTTGACCGATCGCGGGCCGAGCTCATCCTCGTGTCTCCACTTGACATAAGCCTCGCACCCCCAAACCCGAATAAAGGACAAGTTAGGGACCGTTCCCTTCCATAACTCGTATGGAGTCTTGTCTACAGCTTTAGACGGACTTCGGTTAAGTATAAGAGCAGCTGACAAAAGAGCATAGCCCCATAATGAGTCAGGTACAACCGTGTGACTCATCATAGATCGAACCATATCAAGTAATGTTCGATTCCTGCGTTCGGACACATCATTCAGTTGTGGTGTTCCGGGTGGAGTTAACTGTAGTACTATCCCGCGGTCTTTCAGGTGTTGATCAAACTCAGTTGAAAGATATTCGCCACCACGATCTGAACGTAGTGCTTTTATCTTTCTATCCAGTTGGTTCTCAACCTTATTCTGGAATTCCTTGAACTTGTCGAAGGACTCACTTTTATGCTTCATTAAGTAGACATAACCATATCTACTGAAATCGTCCGTGAAAGTGATAAAATACCTAAGCCATCTCTAGCGTTGATTGACATAGGTCCGCACACATCAGTATGTATGAGTCCTAATAGGTCAGCAGCGCGCATTCCAACACCTTTGAAGGAAATTCGAGACATTTTGCCTATAAGACATGATTCACACGTTCCAAAAGTTTCATAGTCAAATGGGGCAATTGTCCCACTATCAATGAGCTTTTTAACGCGTTTCTCATTTATGTGTCCCATACGGCAATGCCATAGATAGGTTTGATCTTTGTCACCAACCTTTGCTTTCTTGTTACTCACATGCATGATTTCTGTGGTTTGATCTAAAACATAAATTCCGTTCATGGAAACAGCTTTACCATAAATCATTTCATTTAAAGAGAAAATACAGCTATTATTCTTTATTAAAAATGAAAATCCTTCTTTATCAAGAACGGATACAGAAATAATGTTTTTCGATAAACTAGGTACATAGTAACAGTTATTCAGAAATAACTCAAATCCACTCGGGAGTTGGATTACATATGTCCCTACTGAAACGGCAGCAACTCTTGCTCCATTCCCCACTCGCAGGTCTACATCACCTCTTGCCAGAGTTCTGATGCTTCTTAGGCCCTGCAAATGATTGCACAGATGAGAACCACATCCAGTATCAAGTACCCAAGTTCCGAAACTTGCATGGTTAATCTCAATCATATGAATAAAAGAAGACATACCAACAGGACCGACGCGGCCTGTCTTAATGTCCTCAGCATACACGGGACAGTTACGCCTCCAATGCCCAGACTTGTGGCACTCCATGCTCGGCTTTGCTTTTGCCTTGCCTTGTGAGCTACCGCTAGCCTCACCAGGCCCACTCTTTGCAACCACTGGCTTCTTAAATTTCGGCTTTCCTACAGTTAGGTTAGCCGGAGCCTTACCTTTACCCTTCTTGTTGTCAATCATGAGAACATCTTGTTTCATGCTCCCACTCAACTTCAGATCACTCTCCGTCTGTACGAGGAGTGAGTGAAGCTCATGCAGACTTTTCTGCATGTCATTCATGTAATAGTTTGCCCTAAAGAGGGCATACCCATCATGAAGAGAGTGGAGCACTCGATCAATGATGATCTTTTCATCGATCTTGCAACTAAGCTCCTCCAATTTCTCAACGTTCTCGATCATGGCGAGAAGGTGTGGACCAACCGGTTGGCCCTTCTGGAGTCTAGCTTCAAAGAAACGAGTAGTATACTCGTAACTCTTGATTCTCGGTGCTTTCGAGAATTCTTTGGTTAGGGTGGTGAAAATCTTGTTTGCACCTTGGGTTATGAACCGTCTTTGCAAATTGGATTCCATTGCATAGATGAGCACGTTCTGTAACGCACCCGCCTCCATCATGAAATCATTATAAAGATAGAGTTCATTTGCTCCTGCATCGGGAGCTGGTATAGTTGGCAGTGGCTCAGTCAAGTACTTGAGCTTACCGTCAGCGATGGCAGCATTCCGTAATGCAGCCTCCCAATCAGAAAAATTGGACCCATCACTTTTCAGTCGAGTTGACTGATTCATGGTGCCCATAAAGATCCTAAGCCATGATTCGCGAGCTAGTGTGGCACTTGGCATTGGTTCGTCAGTACGTACAGCCATTTGTTATAGTAGTTATATCTGTATATAACGTATTCGAAACTGTGAAAAGAAAGAAGAAGAAGAGAGAAGATAAGAAATCATAGTTTTAAAAGTTTAAGTCAAAAACAATAACATTTTAATGCAATGACTCGTGCACTCATATAATCGACCTCCCTCGAGAATTATATAAATGATCCCAAGACTCAATTTCTTTAAATTGATAAGCCAACCTCTTGGCTAATTCTACTGTTAGAATTCTTGGTCGATAGATTTCAGTAAATCCTATCTATTAGTCCACCATAACTACGAGATATTACTCGAACTATAATGTTGAGGTAAAATAGGTCAACGCATACTACTTACCCAACGTAGAAGGGGTCATGTGGAGAGTAAGGTCCTACATGCCTACCGACGAAGAAGGGGCTCATAGTATGCTTTTCCTATAAAGACTAATCTCAATTTTAGAATTAGAGAAAGGTCCCATCATCTCATTTTAATTCATTTTAAGTGAACAAATAACTAGCATTTACGTGAATGATTAATTTGAGGTGATAGCCCTAAACGAATGACATCCGTATGTCAATGAAAAAGAATGCAACTATATGATCCATTTTCATGCATATTAGGTGGTTTGGTTTAGTTTAGGCGGAATATGATGCTACTATCTAACGTGAATGCAATGAAAATGGTAAAGAAAACGCAAAAAGAAGAACACCTAGTGTGGCATATCCCTATGAAAATAAAGACATATTACAATTTGGAATCCATCCATGGACCCTAAAGCTGTCTTCATCCTTCATCTTGGGATTTAAGTGGGAGTCCATCTTGAATCTTCAATCTTGACTCTTCTCAAAATTACATTTTGAATTACAAAATAAACCTATTTACATTCTAATTCAAAATACGCCAAAATTAAAAAAAATATTACAAGATGGGAGATTCGAGATCTCAAAAATACAACCAAAATTGTGTTTCCTTCATAACGAAAACACAATTTTCTAAGGCCACACTAGTAAATTACAACCGTTTGTACATAATTAATGCGTAAAAAAAAAAAAACATTCAAAACATTCATTCACAAACATATATATAGCATCAACTAAACAAAATAAAACCAAATGCATACTATTGATTATATATATCCAAACCACCTCTTTTAAATGATTATCATTATGCAACAATTCCTTAATTGTTCATAATATCTTATAATCAAAACAATAATCCAAAAGAAATAACTTATATTATCATTATAACATAAATTAGATCAACAATAATATTTTAAACTACTTTAAAATATTAGGTATCATATTTATTATGAACTGTTTCATAATAACATAAAATATATTAACTTTATAATATAACAGAAATTGTGAAACAATTATTTCCAAAAAAAAAAAAAATTTCGGCCAAATTATTACAAAATACCGAAATTAATTAATTTTTTTTAAATTGAATTATACGGCCAAATTAAAAAAAAAAAAAAAAAACAAAAAACAAAAAATGATTTTCCAAAAATTAATTTAATTCGGCCAATCCCATTCAAAACAACAATTAAACTGTTTTAATTCGTTTATGCTAATAATTAGATCGATACTAACTCAATTTTAATCTGTATTAAACATTGACTTAAGAAATTCAATTTAACCTTTTAAATTAAACAACTTAAAACTAATAGATCTAATGATTAGCAAACAATATGTTCATTAACATATAAAATTTGGTCCTTTTATGTTTTAATTCAATCGGTATTAAATCAAAACTAATGTAAATTCATATGAGATAATTTTAACAAACATCGATAATTATGAATTAAATGGACCAAAACAAGCCAAATCAAAAACAAAAACACACGGCATTACTACAAAACAATTCGGCCATGTTTGTAATTTGTTTAAAAATTATACAAAATCGTTTTTAATGAAAATCTTATAAAAATTTCATGTGCCCTAAGGCTCCGATACCACTTGTAGGTATAGGTTTATATCGGTATATAAACCTTTAAAAACACGGGATTATAATGAAAAACTTTATAAGATTTAAAGTCATAAATAGAAATTGCATAACATAATGAATAGAATAAGAATTAACCTTTTAATCCTTAAGAATTAGGCCTAAGAACAATACCAAAAGTATGGTATCTCCTAATTATCTCACCCAAGATGAGTCTAAGATATGCCCTTCAATTGCTAGAAAAATTAGAGAGAAAACTGATTTTCTTTTCTTAAGTTTTTGTATTGTGAATAATGAATGAATTAGTGTTGTCTTAGAAGAGAATTAGGAAACTTAATATACTCCCCAATTACTCCCTATGGCCGGCCACTTCTATTATTTTGGGGAGATATAATTCTCCTCAAAATCAACAACTTATTGATCAAGAAAAGGAGTGTATCGGGACACGATGTATCTGGACACTTTTCTCTTGGTCATTTTAGCTTTTTATATAATGCATTATATTACTAGTGTCATCTGAATGGACCGACTATAATATATTATAAATATCCTTATATTTATAATTTGCTAATTAATTATAACGGTTTATATTTAATTAGCTTGCATTATACACAATAATTAAATATAACATTTTATATTCAATTCACGAATTACATTTAATTCGTCTCAGCTAAAATTATTTAATCTGTATTAAATAGCCGTATCACCATTATACTGACTAACATTTTTGTCAGTAACATCATCACATTTGACTAACCTTTTAGTCAACAACACTGACTAACCGTTTAGTCATAAAGTAAGGCATCGATATGATCATTTTCTCAAATAATCATATCTCTCAAACACATCCTTTAGGTGTGACTCTTAGGGACCAGTTGATCACCGTCATCTGTATGACAATAACGTCAAACTTATCTAGCAAGCCAACCGTTATCGATAAACGTTAATCAACTGATTAAATACAAAATGTACCCTGTGTACCTTTAGAGATTTATTAGTGTTATTGCACTAACTGTGGAGGACACTAACCCCAACAGGCACTCCATGCTTTGCTTTGCTTTTGCCTTGCCTTGTGAGCTACCGCTAGACTCACCAGGCCCACTCTTCGCAACCACTGGCTTTTTAAACTTTGGCTTTCCTACTGTTAGGTTAGCCGGAGCCTTACCCTTACCCTTGTGCTTGTTGCCTATCATGAGAACATCTTGCTTCATGCTCCCACTCAACTTCAGATCACTCTCCGTCTGTACGAGGAGTGAGTGAAGCTCATGCAGATTTTTCTGCATGTCATTCATGTAATAGTTTGCCCTAAAGAGGGTATACCCATCATGAAGGGAGTGGAGCACTCGATCAACGATGATCTTCTCATCGATCTTGCAACCAAGCTCCTCCAGTTTTTCAACATTCTCGATCATGTCGAGAAGGTGTGGACCAACGAACCGGTTGGCCCTTCTGGAGTTTCGCTTCAAAGAAGCGAGTGGTATACTCGTAACTCTTGATTCTCAGTGCTTTCGAGAACTCCTTAGTTAGAGTGGTGAAAATCTTGTTCGCACCTTGGGTTATGAACCGCCTTTGCAAATTTGATTCCATTGAATAGATGAGTACGTTCTGTATCGCACCCGCCTCCATCATGAAATCACTATAAACATAGGCTTCATCTGCTCCTGCATCGGGAGCTGGTTTAGTCGGTAGTGGCTCAGTCAAGTACTTGAGCTTACCGTCAGCGATGGCGGCGTTCCGTAATGCGGCCTCCCAATCAGAAAAATTGGACCCATCACTTTTCAGTCGAGTTGACTGATTCATGCTGTCCATAAAAATTCTAAGCCATGATTCGCGTGTTAGTATGGCACTTGGCATTGGTTCGTCAGTACGTATAGCCATTTGTTATAGTAGTTATATCTGTATATAACGAATTCGAAACTGTGAAAAGAAAGAAGAAGAGAGAAGATAAGAAATCATGGTTTTAAAGGTTTAAGTCGAAAAGCAATAACGTTTTAATGCAATGACTTGTGCACTCATATAATCGACCTCCCTCGAGAATTATAAGCGATCCCAAGACTCAATTTCTTTAAATTGATAAGCCAACCTCTTGGCTAATTCTACTGTTAGAATTCTTGGTCGATAGATTTCAGTAAATCCTATCTATTAGTCCATTATAACTACGAGATATTACTCGAACTATAATGTTGAGGTAAAATAGGTCAAGACATACTACTTACCCAACGTAGAAGGGGTCATGTGGAGAGTAAGGTCCTACATGCCTACCGACGAAGAAGGGGCTCATAGCAGTTCTTCCTATAAAGACTAATCTCAATTTTTAGAATAGAGGAAGGTCCCATCATCTCAATTTAATTCATTTTAAGTGAACAAATATCTAGCATTTTCGAGAATGATTAAATTGAGGTGATAGCCCTAAACGAGTGACATCCGTATGTCTATGATATATGATGCAACTATATGATCCATATTCATGCATATTAGGTGGTTTGGTTTAGTTTAGGCGGAATATGATGCTACTATCTAACGTGTGAATGCAATGAAAAACGGTAAAAGAAAACGCAAAAACGAAAAACACCCAGTGTGGCCTATCCCTATGAAAATAAAGACAAAGTACAAATTGGAATCCATCCATGGACCCTAAAACTTGTCTTCATTCTTCATCTCGGGCTTTAAGTGGGAGTTGGGCTCTCCATCTTGAATCTTCATCTTGAATCTTCTCAAATTACATTTTTGAATTACAAAATAAACCTATTTACATTCTAATTCAAAATATGCCAAAAATAATAAAATTACAAGATGGGAGATTCGAGATCTCAAAAATACAACCAAAATCATGTTTCCTTCATTACGAAAACACAATTTTCTAAGGCCACACTAGTAAATTACAACCTTTTGTACAAAATTAATGCGTAAAATTAAACCATTGAAAACATTCATTCACAAAAACACATCAACTAAAAAAAAAATAAAAACCAATGCATACAATTGATTAAAATCCAAACCACCTCTTTTAAATGATTATAATTATGCAACAATTCCTTAATTGTTCATAAAACATAATCAAAAATAATCCAAAATTTATATTATCAGTATAACATAAATTAGGTCACAAAATATTTTAAACTGCTTTAAAATATTTGGTATCAAATATTATGAACCTTTTCATAATAACATAATATTCATTATCTTTATAACAAATATTACCAAAAACTTAATTTCCAAAAAAAAAACAAATATATTCGGCCAAAAATTAAAATACCGAAATTATTTATTTTTTTTTTAATAAATTGAAACTCACGGCCAAAAATAATAAAATTACCAAAAAAATTTAATTCGGCCAACTTAAAGAAATTTACCAAAAAATAAAAATTTCGGCCAACATGTGAAACGAATTAAACCGATTTAATTCGATTATGCTAATGATTAGATCGATACTTACTCAATTTTAATCCGTATTAAACATTGATTCAAGAGATTCAAAGTAACTTTTTAAATTAAACATCTTGAACTTATAGATCTAATGATTAACAACTTAATATGTTCATTAACATACAAAATTTTGGTCCTTTTATGTTTTAATTCAATCGGTATTAAATCAAAACTAATGCAAATTCATATGAGATAGTTTTAACATCTTAAAACATTGATAATTATGAATCAAATGGACCAAAATAAGCCAAAAATTGTTTAAAACCACACGGCCTAAACACTAAACAATTCGGCCAATTCAAAATTTTGTTTAAAAATTATACAAAATCGATTTGTTTATGAAAACCATATAAAAAATCATATGCCCTAAGGCTTTGATACCACTTTTAGGTTTATATCGGTATATAGACCTTTAAAATCACAGGATTATAATGAAAAATATTATATGATTAATGGTCATAAATTGAAATTGCATAACATAATAAAGAGATTTAGAATTAACCTTTTAATCCTAGTAAATTGGCCTAAGAACAATACCAAAATTATGGTATCTCCTAATTGAAACTTCCAAGATGATATTAAGATATACCTTTGAGAGTGCTAGAAAATTAGAGAAGAAACTGCTTTCTTTTCTCTCAAGATTTAATGTTGTGTGCTATAGTAATTATCAATTAGGTCAAGATAAGAGTTAGGGAGTGATTAGGTTAAGTAGAGAGGAAGAAAACAACCTCCTCTCCACCCTAATTCACACGTCCCACTTGTAGGGCAAATGGGTGGATTTTTCCACCTCAAAATTTACAAGCCCAAAACTAATTATAAGGTTCAACCCATTTAGTTAGTTTTCTTTAGCTTTTAATGTATAATATAATTATAATATCCATATATTATAATTAATCATAAATATCCGTATATTTATAATTTGATAATTTATTATAACTGTTTAAAATTAATTAGCCTACATTATACGCTATAATTAAATATAACCTTTTATATTCAATTTCTGAATTACAGCTAATTCCTCTCATCTAATATTATTTAATCGTTATTAAACAATATTCATTATCACATTTGACTAACCTCTTAGTCACATTTGACTAACCTTTTAGTCAACAACACTTACTAACCTTTTAGTCATTAAATAAGGCATCGATATGATTATTCTCTCAAATAATCACATCTCTCAAACACATCCTTTAGGTGTGACTCTTAGGGACCAGTTGATCACCGCCATCTGTATGACAATAACGTCAAACTTATCTAGCAAGCCAACCGTTATCGATAAACGTTAATCAACTGATTAAATACAAAATGTACCATGTGTACCTTAAGAGATTTATTTATGTTATTGCACTAACTGTGGAGGACACTAGCTCCAACAAAAACATGATAAGATTTTCATAAAATTAGTTTCAGGTTTTTACCTTGCATCTTTTTTAAGCATTCTTAGTACGCTAAATCACAACGAACATTGAAGTTTAGCACGAGCATGAAATTCATTTGCTGTGTTCATAGCTAAAAGAATAAAAAAAAAATAAAAAATGTAAAATAAAAAAACTCTTTTCATAATATAACAGACTTAGAAAGTGAGCTCTAAGTAAATCAAACTCCATATAATTTAGAGTCATTTAGTGATAAAAACTTTACGTATGAGCATAATTAATATATTAATCATATAACGAATATAAAATTTGAGTTACGTTTGTAATTAACTGAATTAAACTATGTGGCATAACTAATTTAAAAAATTTATACTTTTCATTGAATATCTATAAGATCTTTTCTTAGACAAATCATTATTTGAAGACAAAGAATTAATGTCGTGTGGCAGCTAGTCTCGCAAAGACCATAACCACACCGGCGAAAATACAAAGATACATAAACTTATTAGTTTAATTTTATTTTATTTTTCCTTAAATGTTGAGTATATTATTAGTGGAACAAATCATCGTGTGAGTAGAAAATCCATTTGATTCAAGTGTATTTTCTCTATCTAATATTGAGAACCATGTTTTACTTACCAGCCTTTTTGCTTTCACTTCTATTTTTGTATCAAATGATTTATGTATACATTTTGTTTTAGATATGGTTGCTTTCGTTTCTACAACATGCTTCGTATAACAAAGACCGATTATTATTTTTTATTTTTTATTTTTTATTATAGCATCATCTCGTACGTATTATATATATATATATATATATATATATGATGGACACATATTCATTCACATTTTCCATCTAAATATCAATGGTTTCAAAACATTATCACCCTCGTCCATTGATTATTTGATTGTGGTTTTGTATCGTATTCAACTCATTAAAGATAACGAGTTCATTGCTCATTTAACAGGACTCTATTTAACGTATATGACAATTAACTTAAGAAGCAAATCATTATTAATTTAACGACCATAAGCCTTTTAAAAAGCAAGGCGTTAAAGTAATTGATCCAATGAAATAAATTTTATTAGAAGATCATGTTTTATATTTTAAAGGTTTTCTGGTGAAATATCTGAAAAGCACTGGTGTTTATTTAATTTTTAATTATAAAGTTACTGTAACACCCCGTGTTTTATTAACACTAAATAATTATTTTAATAAAATTCTTAAATTAAAATTAATATAATTTAAATTTTATTCCTTTGTTTTGAAAACGCGACTGAAAAATTTCGTTCGAATAAACTTTCTCAAGATATTTCTAATTAGACTTTCTTGATTGTTTTATATTAACCTATATCATATTTTTATTTCTAAAATACTTGTCGAACTAGAACGTTACTTTTGTACCATTATTAAAATTTATAAATTTGCACTACTGTAATACCCCACATTTTCGTATCTTGTTATAAGCGAGTCTCATATTTTAAGTCGGGTTTTATATTTTAAGTCAGGTTATACGAGTTTATATTATTTTCTTAAGTGAAGTTTTACATGAAAGACCCAAAACAAAACCTAGTTTTATTACCCAAATTAAACACTCGGCTCTCTTTCTTTCCCCTGACCCCTTCTTTTTCGTTCTGAAGGAGGCAGTCTCCATCATCATCATCATGGTGCTTTACCTCCTTTTTCATCATTATCATTCTCCATTTCATCTCCTCTTGAGTTCTTCACTCCCTCTGAGATCACCTTGAAATCTCGCTGTTACGGTTCGCGTCGGAGAACGGAGCACAATCGTCAGCCACCACCTCTGTCCTCTTTATTCGGCTGTTTCTGGCCGTTTTCTCATGAAGGCCCATCGATTCTTGGAGCCTTAGGTTTAATCCTCGATTAAATTGAGGTATTATTCGTACTTTATCACTCAATTTTGATATTCGTCAGTTTTGACCTAGTATTTTGGGGCTTTTCTGTTTGGAGTCGATTTTCATTATTTTATTGTCGATTAGTGAGTATTTTAATAGTAATTGATAGTATAATCGTTAATTGTAGATTTCAAAGTCGTAAGGAACAATTCTCAATGATTTTCGTCCCCCAGCTTGATTTCGACGGTTCTTCTCAAAGGTAAGGGATTTCCCTTACTATTGTGACGTATCTTATTTATATTGTGAAATTATATTCTGTTGCCTAGTAAGAATGGAAATTGGTGAGATGTTGGAGGAGTACGTTATGTTGTGTTAGTGTGTGTGTGAAGTGTTGACTTTGTGTGATTGTTCGTTGATCGTGGTGTAGATGTGAAAGTGGCTTTATGTGTGTGTATGTATCTGGTAAACCGTGAGGCAGACAGGAATTGTGATCGAGTTAGGGTCGCGAGGGAAGGTCAGCGTTTGTCGAGGGCTGCTGGCCGTGGGTTAGGCTTCACATGTTAAGTTGAGTGGAGGAACTTTATCTGACGATTGAATTTGGGCGAGTAGGTATGTGAGTTGAAATTGTCTCGTTACGCTCTGTGAGCGCTTATGTAAAGGTATATAATATGTATCGTTTCCTTGCCATTTCACGAAGCTTCTTTAAACTTGTTGTGAAGTGATATTATCGCTTTTGTTGATCATTGTTGAGATGGAGTAGGAATTGGGAGCGACGAACGGTAAGACCACTGTATGGGAGTCATACGGTGTAAATCTAAACCTTTATTGTGAATTGGTTGTTGAGCGTCTGAGTAGATTGAATTTTATCCGTTTTATTCTTGTGAGTCAGCTATTTAAAGCCGAGTTGGGTTCATTGTTTTCTCGCCCTTTTTCCTCTGTTTTTGAAGGCTAACTAGGTTTTGTTGTTGTTTCTTCTTGTTGTTTTTCCCCCACCCCTTAGGTGCTTGCTAGCTCGGGTCCAGGTCGGTGGGTCATCGCCGTCTTATCATTGGTCTAGACATCACTATAGACTTTTTGTACATTGTTTTACTTTTCAGTTGTTTTCGGGCCTACGCCCCTCGCGCTTTTGTTACGTTTTTAAGTTGAAGTTGAGTTGTCACAGATGTTTATAGTTTTATATATATGTATCCGGTGATGTGATTACAGGACTCTCGCCGTCGGCCCGTTCGTTCGGGCCGCGTAACGCCCTTATTTAGGTGGGGTCCGCCTCGCCTAAATGAGGGTGTTACAACTACATTTTAAAAATTGTCACTTTCATAAAATTTAGTCTTTATAAAAATATTCTTGTATAGACCGTTTGAAAATTTATGAGGCCGTAATAAAAATTTGTAACTGACATTTTTCTTTATTTTATATTTTTAAAATATAAGTTTTATAATCTTAATAATTAAACTAAAGCTAATGCAAAATAATTCAAAACAAAAATATTTTTATAATAATTACAAGTTTATAAATAAGAGTAAGGCCCTGTTCTTTTCAAACAATTTAATTTCTTATAAGTTAATTTCAATTTCCTTCAATTTCTATAAGTTAATTTCAATTTCTTATAAGTTAAATTTCGAACACATAAGTTAGAACTTATTTCATATAAGTTCAAATTCTTATAAGTTCAGCTCCTATAAATTCTATTATGTTTTATTTTTATATAACTATTATTATTGCATAATAATATGTTTCTCATATTTTTCTTTTTTTTGTGGAATAAAAAAATTAAGGGTCGAAAATGAAATAAATTAAGGGTCGAAAATGAAATAAATTGACACCTATAAAACATTTCTACAAATGCAACACTAAAATTCTCGAGAAAATAAATATAGTATATTAAAATATTTAACCGAGCCAACTTGTTTTATAATCAACTATATATTGAGATATTTAACTATACTAGACCGCAAAATCGATTTTGAACACTATTGTTTATTATTAGTAAAATTAATCATTTTGAATAAATTAAAAGATTTTAATTATTGTAATCATCATCATCATTACTATAAATATCATTGTTATTATTGTTATTTATTTAATAAATTTTTTCATATTATATTAATATTAATATTAATATTTAAATTATTCAATAAGTTTTAAATTCTAATAAATTTAACTCCAATAAGTTTCAGCTCCTATAAATTCAGCTCCTATAAGTTCAGCTCAGCTCCTATAAGTTCAAGTCCTATAAGTTCAGCTCCTATAAGTCGAAAAGAACAGGGCCTAAAATAAAATGGAGGAAAATACAAAGCAAACCCTAGTACTCCTTCTTACAAGTATGTCGGTATACTTAAACTCTCCCTCTTATTTATTTTGGATATTTTGCTTACCCAACACACTACTTGGGTTCCTTCTTCAACACACCTTACATCCCTTATTCAATTCATATTTCAGATGAAAAATTTTAATCTCTTCCATTTTTGATCTCCCCTTATTTTCTTCATTTGTGTCTCCCACAAATTAAAACAACAACAACATCGACAATAACAACAACAAACACAATAATAATAATAATAATAATAATAATAATAATAATAAAGTACTCCGTATACATCAACAACAGCAGCAAACCTAACGGCGACCAAAAAAAACAAGATCGACAGCAACAACACCGGAGCCACCATTGAAGGCGAGCTCAATCTCGATCACAGGCCATCACCACCGTGCTCTACTCTCCCCTGTGGCTACCATACTCTCTCCTTTCTATCCCCTGCTTTTCCTCTGTTTTGTGTCACTACAGAAGCTACGACCGTCTCACCAGAGCCGTTCCCGGGACAACCACCACCGTGGTCCCTGCTCACAGTGGCCTCTCTCGCCTATTTTTCCCTCGGTTCGGCCGCCTTCATATGTGGGTCGACCACCATGGCCTGCACCGACTAACACCACTATGGTGGTCCTCGTTCTGTTCACCTCTATTTATTTCGGTGAGCATCTCGATTTTAATTACAACCTATCCATTCTTTATCTTGTCGATTTAATCGCACTCGGTTATAATTCAATTCTTTTTCCTCTGTTTCTATGGCTACCTGTGTCGCTGCCACTGTCGAAGTCAGGCCGGACCGTTGTCGTGCTTAGAACTAATTCAAGTCGGGTTTTATTTGGAGGCCTCTATTCGTGAGCCAAATTTAGGTGACTCGATTCTTTCTCCAAAATCTCTAATTTTAACACTTTGGTTTTATTTTAATTAATTTGTTATTAAAAGTGAGCTACTATGCATTAGGCACGTATGATTCTCGTTTCAGTTTATTTAATAACTTTGTATGATTAGCTATAGTATGAAATTGGGTGTTAATTTTAGTTATAATATAATATTGAATTGAATTGTGAAATACGATATTTATATGATTTTGTGATAATATGTTTTGGGTGAAAAAAATGTGTTGTTGAATTATTGTTGAATGTAATTGTAATATTATCATGTTAAAATTATTTGTTATGTATAAATTAAAATATATTAAAATATAAGTATCACAATTATATAATAAGACTAAAAATATTACTAAAATAACTAAAGTAAATAAATTAAACTAATATAAAATATTTATGGAAATAAAATATTTATCGGCACTAAAAAGGTTTAAATAAAATACAACTAAAAATTAAGAGTTAAATAAAAAGAGTATTAAGTTTAAATTAATCAATCGCTCTATATATATAAAAGAAGGTTTTTTCGGGTGCTCTTCTTAATTCAAGGAGGTTCTAGCCAATAAGAATATTGCAACTACAAAATAAATTAATAATTAAATAATTTTTATTGAGAAAAAAAATAGCAATTTGGAAATAAATAATTGTATGAGACATAATTTTCTTATTCAATTATGATACATTAGATAAATTTTAGGCAAGTCTTTAATTTTTATGTTTTATAAAATGTATTTGTCGAAATAATATAAAATTAACATCATTAGTTTCGTATCGAAAAATGCTATCAAATGAGTGTAAATATCAAGGTATTTTATCCAATAATAAAAAAAAAAGTAAAGTTAAATAATAAATTAAAATATTTTAATTGAGAACAAAAAATTATAATTTAGAAATAAATAATTATATGACACATAATTTCCATTTTTAATTATGACACATTAGGTAACTTTTAGGTAAGTCTTTAATTCTTTTTATATATATACATAAACAAATTTAGTTTGGTCTTCCTAGGTACTAAGTTAAATAGTTTTAGTTTATTATGTTTTAGTTATGATTACGATTACGATTTGTGTTATTTTAATTTTTTACGGTATATTTGACAAACCCTAATTATAAATTATACTTAACTTTATTAATATTTAATAAAATTCAATAATTTAAACACAAAATTTAAATTAAAAGACGATTATTACTTCATTGAATTTACTGTCGGAGTTCATGATTGAAAAGTTAGAAACTTGAATAAATTTGATTTAAGATTAGTTAGAAAATTTAAAAAAGAAATAATTCTGTATATTTTTGCAGTAAAAAACGGTAGGGTGAGAAAAAATAATGAAAAAAGTATATAACTTGAGTAAAAATCCGTATATGAAAAATCAATTATGATTTAAAAATGTAAAAGTTGTACCTAAAAGAGTAACGATCAAATAACCAATATATAAACTTAATGAGACATATACTAATCTTAATTCAATATTTTGGGGGCTTTATACAAAAATTTAAAAAGTTCGCAAATTGAAATTAGTAAAATTTTGAGTATTTATGTAATTCTGAATAAAGAGTTACATGTTTAGATCATGAAAATGTTTAGTGCATATAATTCCGTTAATTATCCATGTTTCACATACATATCGACAGAATAAAAGCATCTCCAATGATATTAAAGAAAGGCTTGCTTGCAATTATTGTAAAAATTCAAGCTACATCCTAACATTGGAGATGATAAAAACAGAGTTGCTAGAAAGGTATTGTAGCTTGTTCATGCAAGTGAAACAAAAAAAATAGGAGAAAAAGTGGGAAAAAAAAAATCTTCATTGTACGTAAAAACAAAATTTGTGTCTCATGTAAGCTACATGATGTTGTAGTTTAACCATTGGAGGAGTTTATAGCTTTAAAGCGGTTTCCGTGAAATAGTGATGTGGCAAGGTAGGCTACAATGTTCTATAACTTGTCATTAAAAATGCTCTACTCAAACTCTTTTATTGTAGGTCAAAATGTACAATTATACATTGATTATATTTTATATATTGATCATATTTTATCTTAAAAAATTGTTTACGTTTTTCAATATGTGTTAATATTATTTTGAGTGTCTGATTTATTTAAACTGTTATATTTAATTTTTAAGGAGTATATTTTATAAGAATAATATACGAAGTATAACTAAAACATAGATAAGCATTATAATTTTCACAATTCAAATTTTAGAAAAATTTCTTATTTTTTAGGGGTATAAGTTAAAATTTTTAAATAACTTAATCCTATTAATAATAATATAGGTGTATTGTGTCGTGTATGCCTATGTATATAAACACTTCAATCTATGCTAGCACAACCCCTAACAATTTTATTGTAATATATATTTGTAATATATATTTCGTTTGTTTCCTTTGAGAGATTGTAATATATATTTGTATCCTATGCCATTTGAATGTAATTTAATTAACATCCGGCATGTATTAGACTTAATTAATTTTCCGCCTTAGTTTAATTAAGTCACGAAAAACCGGGTTGTTACAAGGCGGCTATAAGTAGCCCCAACTCCGAACAATGGCTTGAAGCCAAGAAATCCGAAATGGATTCTATGTACGAGAACCAAGTTTGGGACTTGGTAGATTTACCTGAAGGAGTGAGACCTCTTCAGTGTAAATGGATATTCAAAATCAAACTCGGCATAGATAAACATATAGATATTTACAAAGTTAATTAGATTGGCAGCAAAGGGCTTTTCACAAGTCCAAGATATTCATTATGATGAAACCTTTGCACCAGTTGCTATGCTTCGATCCATAAGGATAATCTTAGCGGTTGCCGCATTTCATGACTATGAGATATGGCAAATGGATGTAAAAACCGCCTTCTTGAATGGGATTCTAGAAGAGGAAGTGTTTATGACACAACCTGAAGGTTTTGTAGATACATCCAACCCTAAGAAAGTATGCAAGCTTAAGAGATCCATTTATGGTCTTAAGCAAGCATCAAGGAGTTGGAATCATAGATTCGATCATGTTATCAAACAACATGGATTCGCTCGAAGTACCGAGGAACCTTGTTTGTACATGAAGTTTAGTGGGAGCAAGGTAACCTTCCTTGTTTTGTATGTGGATGACATACTATTGATTGGAAATGATATTCCAAGTTTGAATTCGGTAAAGATGGAATTGGAAAACCATTTCCAAATGAAGGACTTGGGAGAGGCACAACGCATCTTGGGTATCCGGATCTATAGAGATAGATCCAAAAGAATACTAGCATTAAGTCAAGAAACTTATATCGATAAGATTCTTGATAGGTTCAATATAAAAGACTCCTAGAGAGGCTTTCTTCCGATGAGTGTAGGAATAACATTTAAGAAATCTCAATGTCCTACGACTCCTGCGGAAATTGAACGCATGAAATTGATCCCTTATGCTTCCGCTGTAGGATCAATCATGTATGCTATGATTTGCACTCGTCCCGACGTCGCATTCGCCTTGAGCATGACGAGTGTCAGATTGCTAATCCCGGTGAGAGTCACTGGATAGCTGTGAAAAACATCCTTGAGTACTTGAGAAGAACTAAGGATTCGTTTCTAGTGTTTGGAGGAGAACTTGAGCTACGTGTAAAGGGTTACACGGATGCAAGTTTCCAAACCGATGGGGATGATTTGAAATCCCAATCCGGCTATGTCTTTATGTTGAATGGAGGAGCTGTTTGTTGGAAGAGTTTCAAACAGAGTGTCACTGTGGATTCTATAACGGAAGCTGAATATTTGGCGGCATCTGAATCTGCTAAAGAAGCTGTGTGGGTTCGGCAATTCTTGGATGGACTAAGAGTAGTCCCTAGTGCAGTAGATCCAATCACTATCTATTGTGATAATAGTGGGGCTATTTTGCAAGCAAAAGAGCCCAAGTCTAGTAACAAGTCTAGACACGTTTTGAGGAAATACCACGTTATTAGAGATAATGTGGAAAGGAAGGAAATAGATATTTGTAAGGTTGGGACAGACGATAACATCGCTGATCCTTTAACCAAGCCTCTTTCGTGGGCTAAGCATGACGCGCATACCGCCTCCATGGGGTTGCGGCGTATGCCAGATTTCCTTTAGTTTCGTAATATGTAATTGAATGATGTATCCTATTACATATATGAAAATAACATTCATTGTTTTTATCTTAAGTCATTATAAATGCATACTTTGTTTATCCGAATATTTGTGTGACAACTTTGAACGTATTCAAGTTGTAACACCCCCATTTAAGTCGGGCGGACCCCACCTAAATAAGGGTGTTACGGGACCCAACTGAATGGGTCCTTGAGCAAACACCTGTTTTAAAAACATGGAGACCTGGAAAAGACAAAAGTATAAACATATATAAGGGATATGCGGTAGCTCAAAGCTACGAGTGGAGTAAACACGAAACTGCGACAACATCAAGATGGCACGCAGGCCCCAAAACTGAGTAAAATAGCGGAATAAAACGAGACGTCTATGGTGGTAAAACTAGACATAAGACTAGCATTATTGTGATTCCCTCCAAGCATCCCACAATCAGCAAGCACACGTCCGAGTACCTAAGGGGAGAAGCCAACAGACAAACAACCACCTAGTTAGTCAACAGTTAACTCATATAACGAGGAGGGAAAAGAAATAGAAGTCTTTAAGGTAAAACCGAAACGCGTAAGTAAATAAACTAGTACTGATCTATTCTTGGTCTTGAAAGAAAATGCAAGAAACTAACTCGGACGATTACCAACCAAATCCAGGCACACAATCAAGTTAAGAACCCCGCTATGTAACCTCCACATAGGGGACTTACCATACCGACTACACCTCGCGCCTCCTCCTCGTGACATCGGGCCACACAGACCTCATCACATTACGACATCGGGCCACACAAGGAGAAGACATTAGCTCTATTCACTCGTGAATACCCAAATATTCGACATACGAATAAACGTTAAATTAACATGATAAATAAGATCACACTAGTTTCATAATAACACTCAAGGTTTAACATTCGGCTCGAAACATTTCTCGGTGTACGCAAACAACTTACGACACATAGTCATTCTCACAACACATTAACGACTTCGTAAGTGAATTTCCCCCCTCGAAACAAAGCTTAACCGTGACGGAAAAAAGAAGGGCAGCAGTATCAAAAAAATGGACAGCAAAACAACAACCAACCCAACAGAATTCAGCATCTTTAAACGTGACAGGTGATAGCAGTCACACCCGGCTTTAGACAGCAGAGAACGACAAGAAAACAGCCACTCCCACCTACAATGACGACCTAAATAAATGTGCCTTTAATTATTAGCCAAAAGGGCTGCTCACAGCAGCCACACACAGCAGACTTTTCTCACGGCAACAGCAGCCAAGTATGGTTGTCCAACAGCAGCTTCTCACGGCTGATATAGTAGTCAAAACACAGCAACTAACGGAGCCGAAACATGCCAGTGGACAGTAGCTTAACGTAGCAGAATACTTGAGATTAACACGACAAAATCAGTGGGAATTACGTAGTAAAGACAGCCCTATACATGGCTTATAGCAGCCTTCTTGAAGACCCCCCCAATCGCATCAAAAGTCGACTATAATATCGACTACTCCTTAGCATAATACCCCCCATACATACATCCCCAAACCATATACACAATTATGCACACACAAAACATACATACACAAACCATACACACACAAACCGTAGACACAATTAAACACACACAAACCATACACACACAACCGTACACACAATTAAACACACACAATTATAACTCCAACACACACACATACAAGGGTCTTTAACTAACAATTCATCCCACTAGAATACTAAAACATTTCATACTAACTAAAAGACTAAGTAAGGGGAAAAAACCCTTACCTTGTTGAAGAATTCCTCCCAAAACTGATTCAATGAAGAAGAAAAAGGCTTGGTCACAAGGGCTCCTCAAGGAACACTTCCTCTACAATGTTAAAATCACCACAAACATCACCATACTACCCAAGGAGTATAAAGCTTTAACATTTAACAAGCAGCCCAAACCAGTCAAACCCTAACTATAAAGACGTTAACTTGGGGGTGAAAAGAAGCTCACCTATGCTGACAAATAGTAGGAATAGATAGAGGATGAGTCGAGGAATGCGTAGCAACGAAAACCGACGAATTTGAGCGAGAATCGAACCAAAACCGAGAGGCCAAAGACAAAGCAGACTCACGGCTGCTCTTTTAAGGGAAATAGGCCGGTTTCTTTTGTGTTTTATTTGGTCTTATGTTTGTAGAGAGAAGGAAGAGCAAACATTTTAGTGAGAGGATGTTTAAAATGAAAAGTGGGAAGGTTTGATGAGCTCACTCTAATAAATAGACTCTTATAACCAACTAACAAGGGTGGTCAATGCCAAGTCAACAATAATTAAACCCGGAAATATTCGACTCAGTCCAAAACTAGACCTTGACACACTTAACAGATAGAATTTCCTGAATCTTGCGATTTTTACGAGGCCAACGAGTATACACACACTATATTTCCGAGTTAAAGTTTGAAACTCGCTAGAAGCCCGAAATAATCTTACTAGTCCAAAAATAATATATGTGACTCAAAAATACTGCCTACGAAAATACGGGGTATTACACAAGTAAACGGTATAAACTAAGTATTTGGTCCCTAGTCTCTCATATGAGGTGACGTCTCGGAGAAACTAGATTGCAAGTCGATCGATGGTGGGTTCAACACCATAGGGTCATATGTGATGACTGATCGTTTGCATAGGCAGACTGTGAAACACTCTGTCGGGCAGTGACGCTTATAGAATTCCTTTTCAATGCGATTGAAACCTGGTCGTGGTGGGAATTGCTATAGTGTTCCTTTGAGTCAATTCTTTGACCTGAACCGATTATGCAGTCGGTCTGCGGTTCGAGTGACTTTCATTTTTGTCCTAAGCCATGCCGTGAAAGGGGGTTATAAGGGCATCACTAGCACAAAATTAAGCAAAAAAAACGCAAGAAAACCGTTTTATATAGAAAATACACCCGTTGTTTCCATGGCCGTTGCTTATAATAAAAAACAACGCAAAAAAAATATACGAAACCGTTTTTTATATCAAAATATCGTTTTATAAAAATTTGGCGGTTTTGATTAAATAAAACGGTTTTTTGTTTTAAAAACATTAAAAAAAAACGGTTTTTAACAAAAAACCGTTTTTTTAATATTAAAAAAAAAACCGTTTTAAATAATTATTAAAAAAACGGTTTTTTTAAAAAACCGTTTTTTTAATAATTATTAAAAAAACGGTTTTTTAAAAAAACCGTTATAAAAAATTCAATTTTTTTTTTTTAAAAAAAAATAAAATTACGAAATTGCTATAATTACATATAAATTATCCAAATACAATTTATATAAATTAGCCAAATACAATTTATATAAATTATCAAAATACAATATAAATTATCAAAATACAATATAAATTATCAAAATACAATTTCTAGATACAATTTTTGTAGTATATTGCTAAAAATCCACCTTAAACGACGTAACCTATGGAAACGAAAATGAAAATTGAATCCACCTTGATTATTCCTGCAAAAAACTCAATCCGTACTCATTCAACAATAATAATATATATTTTTATAACACTACGATTTCGTTTGCATAGGTTACGTAGTATTATAAAAACAACAACAAATCGTTTACAAAAGCTAAGATACTTGCCTCTTTATATAGCTAAATACAAATTTTCCCCGCATATTTCGTTCCTCGTCGATTTCTTGCGCCATATATGATGTTCCTTGTGGATTTTTAACGATATACTACAAAAAGAAAAAATATATAATTATCTTAGTGCGTAATAATAAAATAGATACTTGAAAGCTTAATCTAACCATCGTAGTTCAAGCCGTCGGAACCAACGCTATCGGCGGACCCACCGTCCTTTGAACACCTAAGTAAGGTAGAGTGCAGCGGGATCTTTTTGTAGGTGAAAACGGACTTGTATTCCGACTGGCGGTGACCAAGGAATGGGCCGTCAAAGTTGGTAGGAGGTTATCGTTTGTCAAAATTTTAAACGGCCATAACTTCGCGCCAGAGTGTCCGATTGGGGCAATTTTTTTTTCAAACTGCTTAACTTTTCGAGATCTACGCAATGGGCCTGTCCCGAAGGGGCATTGACGCCCGAATAATTTTTCAAAAAAATGCCTCTAAAAGGGTGTTTTGGCCCTTTTAAAGTTTTACAACGCAAACAAACCTCCAATACTAAATATCGTCGATCAACAAATTGTACACTCTGTATTACTCCTTCATATTACCACGTTTTAATTATTACTCCGTATTATTACTTCGTGTATCACCTAAGAGCTCGACAAAAACCACACACATTCATACATACATTTACACACACACAAAATAGTTAAATTCACTTAGCATAGACTCGTAACTATTTAAAAACCATTTTATCATCTGCAACTGCAAGAAAATCTAAAAATAAGATAATAAACTTACGCCTTAGATGTCCCAAGAAGAACTTTAATACGGGCCTCTCACGTAAGGGTACCATGGTGACTCATTGCTCCATGCAGCCATTGTTCCAAGTTTCCATTATTCACATATTCATACACAAGCATCCTGTTAAAGTTGAAAAAAATTCCAAAAATCGCACAATAAATAGAGGCTTATATGTATAATAATTCAGATAAAGGCATTCAACCATCACCTTTGAACTCCCTCAATGCAATAGCCCAAATGCCGCACCAAATTTTTATGTCGGACATGGCCAATAGCCTCCAGCTCTACCCTAAATTCTTTTTCGGCTTGACCTCTGTAAGAAACCAAATGAGCTCCAAACTAAGTTCAAAAAATTCTTCACAAGAGAAGCGATCCATAGTAAGCATGCAAATATAAATTGTACTTACAAATAATTAACAAGTTCGGGAGATAGAAACCTCTTGATGCAATCCTCTAGTGTAGAACGACCTAGCTAACATTGCATGCATGTAATAAGGGCAAAACAAAACCTCAGCCGCATAGACAATCAGCTCAAATCACACGAAAATAACTCGTAAACTTCGAAAACATAAGCATAGCAGAAACATACTACATAGACTCCAGCGTTGGATGTCAATGAGAGTGGCAAGCTATGAAAGATTGAAATCCATCAAAATCTGCGTAAAACCAAAAGAAAGATATTTCAATACATGGACGAGTAGAGTTTGGGAGTATGCAATGAGACAGTATTCCACACAACCTCGGTAGAACAGGTGCGGCAGCTCAGGAAACTGCTAAGAACACCATCAAAAGGCCCAATATACTGTTTCTGCCATCTCTTAAGCTCATTTATGTCGTTAACGCTTTTGACAGAAATTCTGCCACCGTGCCCCACCCCTCTCCCTCTCCCTAACCCTAACCCTAACCCGCCTCAAACAACAATAATGCAACCTCAACAACAACAACAACAACAACCACCACCAGAACAACAACAACAACAACAACAACATACATACATACAATAAAATCAAACAAAATAAACGAAATTAGGGCATAAAAAGAATGAAGAATATATATAACGAATGAAAAACGAACCTCTTATAAGCAATATAAATTAGGGTTTGGCAAATTTTGAACAGAGTAACAAGAACTTAGGAATGAAACGAAAATAATTTAGTTGTAATTGTAGTGTTGATATTTTTTGAATTGAAAAGAAAATAATAGAGTTAGAGAATGAATTTTTTTTTTAATGAAAGAACAAAAAGCACGAAATAGGTTGAAGATGGAGTATGAGAAAAGAAAAAAAAAACGTTTAATCCTCCTTTTAAAAAAAAATTCAGCGCAAACTTAAAATTAATCTAAAATAAACTATTTAAAACGGTTTTTAGAAATTAACCGTTATATTTAATTGCTTTTTTAAAACGGTTATACAAATAAGCAAAAAAAACGGTTATTAGGAAAAAACTGTTTTTTATAATAAGCAAAAAAAACGGTTATTAGGAAAAAACCGTTTTTTATAATGTTAATTAAATATAACGCTTTTTTTAATTACGAAATCGTTATTTAAAGTCTAACTAAAAACAACACATTTTTGTTAATAACCGTTTTTTTTAGTATAACCGTTGTTTATAATTGTTTTTTCGTTGTTTTTAGTTATGAGTTAGATTTGGCGCCTATAGATTAAACAACGGAAATGTTTTTGTCGTTGTTTATAATATTATAAACAACGGCCTGGCTAATTTGTGTTGTTTTTGCTCCGTTGTTTTTGCTCAGATTTGTAGTAGTGCATCTTTGGGGTCATGGTGATCTGCATCATACAGTACAATCGAGTGGAAGGGAAATGTCCACCCTTGTCGGGGTAAAACATCTTTGGGCCACTCGAGGAGTAGTCGCTGAAAATGCGTGGCCACGCTCGGTAAGAATCTACGGTAGATTCCCCGGTCAGACAGCTACTCTCCATATAGAAGAAACCACTCATGATTAGAGCTGGCAAGCTTGACCCGACCCGAGTGACCCGACCCGAACCCGAGCAAAAACCGACCCGATTGACCCGAAAATATTGTGACTCGAGAACCGACCCGACCCGACCCGATGACCAATTCGTGAACCCGACATGACCCGATAATCAGACCTAACCCACCCTGCATCAGATGATGACTCGACCCGATATCGACCAGAGCTAAATTGACGACCCGATAATTATTAAGCTTAATTTTATTGGATTTAAAGCAAATTATTATTTAGAATGATATATTTGACTTAATAATGAAGTAATTAAATAAAATAACGATCAAAATACTTATTTTAGTGGTTAAAAATTGAAATAATTCGATAAAATCGCGCTGACCCGATAATGACCCGACCCAAACCCGACCCGACCCGATACACTATTTGACCCGATATGACCCGACCCGATGTCGACCCGAACCGAACCCGACTCGACCCGAAAGGGCACTTTGACCCGACATGACCCGAACCCGACATGACCCGACCCGACTTGACCCGACCCAAACCCGACCCGACTGACCCGATTGCCACCTCTACTCATGATATATATCTCAGGATGCACGTACGACCTGTAAGACACCTTGCATTGAGTGGGAGATGTGAAACGGACATGAGAATTGGTAATGCACAACTTGTCTCGGACAAGTGGGAGATTGTTGGAGTATGTGTCCTCCACAATAGTGCGATTACTTAATAAATCTCAATTAAGGAATACATGGGGATAATCCTGTATTATTGTCAATTGATTAACGTAAATCAATAACGGTTGGTTGACTAGAGTTTGACGTTATTGTCGTGAGAACGGCGGTAATCAATTGATCCCTTCAAGTCACACCTATATGAACGTACTCCAAATATTTAAGCTAATTAATTGTATGAGATACGATTATATTAGTACTTGATAAATCGACTAACGGTTAGTCAATGTATTAATTTAGAGAGAAATCGAGTTGTGAACTCGGATGGTTTAATTTTATATCGATAAAATTATTAGAGGAGATGAGAATTAGTGATTAAACGCTAATTCACTAATCGTGTATATTTTACTAATGAGATTGGTAAAAGTGCATTTTTAATATATGTGTAAGTGTACATATATGTTAAAGAAGAGTTGTGAGTTCAATTTGATAATTTGTACTTTATCATATTAGATGATTAAGTGATAAATTATGAGTATTTGTGGGACAAATATTGTAAACAAATTGGACCCATAATAAGGGCCTTATAGCCGTCCAAAACAAGGGGAGAGGGAGAGAAAGATTCTCTTTAATTTGTCTAATGCTTTTGTTTACCTTTTGCATGCTTTAACATAATCATTACAAAGCTTGCAATTGTTCTAAACTATGAGAAAACTCTTCACCCTCTTCTCTTCTCTAGGAGACCGGCCCCCTTGTGTGTCTAACACACAATTGTTTTCCTCCTTTTCTTTATAAGAGTAGAGGATAGAAAGAGAAGATGACATGCAAGTTTTATTTTATTCTTTCTCTCACAAAACCTCTCTAAAACTCTCTAATATTTTACTACTAATATTACTAAGTGTTAGTAAGTATTAGTAACAATAATATTCATATTATCAAGTAGCTATTAGTGATTTCTAGTCTAAATCACTTGTAGTATTTGGAGTAGTTCTTGGGTGCTATCTAAAGGAGGTTTCCTATTTTGGAAACTCGGGTTTTGGAGGATCATCCTAAACACTAGCTCAAGAAACAAAACTAGAAAGGAGTTCTAGTTTTGTGCCCTAATTTCCTTTAAAAGAAAGGTATAAATTTCTATAAACTTATAACAAAGTATTTATGTAACCACATAGATCTTGCTCATCAAATTAGAGTAATTTGATTTACACTAATATTTGATTAGTGAAGGGTATAAGCTCCCTACAAGTGGTATCAGAGCCATGGCTTGTGGTTACAAATTTATTTTGTTGTTTTTGGAGTTTTATATATTTATTGAGAATAAATATGATAAAATCCGAAAATGGTGTTAAAAGTGGTTTTAACACGAGATTTTTATAGCATGCAAAGTTTCTGGTCTCATAAAGTTACTGGTCAAATTTCGTAATTTTTGAAATTTGTTTGCTAATTAAAATGATTTTTATACAAAACCGAGTCAAAAAGTGTGTTTTTGGCTAAAATAATGACTATAAATAGTTATATTTGGAATCTGGTCTCGAACGTTTTATACAGTGATATTTTATATTTATACTTTCTGCATGTAAAGTTTCAAAGTCAGATTTTGAGTTTTGAATATATATATTCATTTATTTGTTTAAAATCGGTATATAATGCATTTTATGTCCAAAAATATACTCCCTCCGTCCCGGTCATTTGTTTACACTTTCCATTTATGGGGGTACGGGTCATTTGTTTACACTTTTCATAAATGTCTTTTGGTGACCCATGTGTGGAGTGGGCTCAACTATTTTAACCAATCACATTATTTAATTTTACCTACTTTAAAGAAAGTGGGACCTCATTTGTACTTATATTATTATTTTTTTAGTTTTTCCCTTTACCTCTCTCATCACATCGATAAATGTGTATAAAGTAAACGTAAACAAATCACCGAAACAGAGGGAGTAGTAAACATTGTTTTCTGGACATAAAATTTATACCATATTTTTATACATTATGAGGATGCGCACGTATAAATTTGGGATTTTTCCTCACTGTTTTGGACGTTTTGTTGATTTTATGAGATAAAATCGATGAAATCGTATGTTTATTGTTATAAATATAATTCGTAAAAGTTTTTGACCAAGCTTTTCTTTTTTGACATCTTGGAAGTGTTTCAGAATGTACAAAATTTTTTCCAAAATAAAAATGGTTTTATTTTATATTATATTGTATTTTTAATGCTTTATTCATAAAGTGTTATGATTAAAGTTAAAGTAATTAGCAAAATGACCACTAAAGTGAACGAAAATCACCATGAATTAGTGAAAACTAATTTTGGGTGTTCTAAATCAGTTTAGAAGTTTTAGTTCAAGCTTAAAAGGTGTTTTAAGTATTATTGATTAATGTGAGATTAATCGATTAAAAATGAGATCGGTTTGAAACGATTTAATGCGATTATTGTTTAGGGCGATTTTGGCATGTTTTATTTATAAGCTTTTCATTATGCATGTTTGGATGAATGTTTATTTTTGAATGAATGTTTGTTCTTACTAGTATGGCCATAGTTTGATATATTTTTACCGATATTACCCGTAATGAAAGGCAATATCGTGTGGGTTTGTAATTAAATGCGATCTCGTATCGCCGGTTTGTAATTTAATAGTTTATTTCATTTACAAATGTATAATAGGATTGCTATGTATTCATTTGTAATTTAAACTTGTAACTATTTGTAAACCGAAGACCGGCGATGGATCGATATGGAGCCTTAAAAGTGTTCTAAAGCTTGCAAGAAGGAGACTTGGATGAAGTCCATATGAAGAGGGACCAAAGGAGTTGGTTTCCAATTTGTAACTCCTTGTAATTTTAATTACTTTTAGGTGGCCATACTAGGTTTACGCTTATGCTTGCTTATGCTTGTTTGATTGCTTATTTTTCCGCGTACATGCCAAAATCGCCATGCATGTCACGATATCCCACTATGATTGTCGACTTAAGTCACGATTCCTAAATTAGTTCACTTATAAAGAATTTTTATGACTAAAATTGACAAGATCATCCACATTTTTAACAAAATGAATTGAGATTAAGCCTTTCCAAATGTGGCAACTATGAACCCCATGTTCGTGAGGACCTCCGCAACGTGGAACCTCGTTACCATGGGTAAGTAGTGGGAGGAAGTCCCATGCTAATTTGGTTTGGACTCAACCAAATAAGAGTTATTTGGGGCTAATGGATGCATTTTAAAGAAAATTATCAACCAAGCATTCTAGTGTAGAATTAGTCAAGTGTTGACTTATCGTTTTTATATAAAAGGAAACATGAGATGTCTAATTTTATATGAAAAACGAGTCTTGGAATCATTTATATAATTTCGTGGGAGATCATTATATAAATGGACATTTGTTTTAAAACCGTTTTAGCAAATGTTATTAATAAACAATGAATGCTTATATATTTCCTCATGTTTGTTGTAGAATAATTTTATTTCAAATCGCAATGGCATCACCATCAACTCCCGCGCCCATTTTAGGCAAAGATTCATGGTTGAGAACCGTGATGGATAAGTGTATCCTCAAGGATGACGGTAGCAACTTTGTCGAATGGGATTCGACGATGAGGGGCGCCGCTACATCCGACAATGTGCTCAAACACCTTACCGATCAACCACCCGCCGAACCCACTTCTCGATCCGGGGCGGCACGAGCCGCCTATGATGAGTATGTGAAAGTGCACAATGACGTGAAAAACGTCTTGATTTGGTCCATGGCACCCCACTCGAACTCCGCTTTGTCACTCAAAAAGCTGATATGCGATATTCACTAGAGTGACAACTATGTTCTCCAAAGCACCGCAAATTAGGCTTTATGAAGCGCGATGCGGTTTTCGATGCAAAGCTTGAGAGGAACCAAAAGTTGGTCCTCGTGTGCTCAAAATGATTGAGCAAATAGACACTCTTGAGCGTCAAGAGTGTGCTATACCCAAAGCTCTTGCGATTAACCGCATTCTTCACTCTCTTCCTAACAAGTTTGCTCATTTTCGAGTAAACTATAACATGAAAAACATGGATAAGAGTTACCATGAACTTCATGCTCTCTTGGTCCAAGCCGAGAGGGATATGGAAGTGAATGACATGGAGAAGAAAGATGTTCTCTCCATGAAAATGAAGAACATGAATCTAGGAGTGAAGAAGGGGAAGGTGGCTAAGAAAACGCCATCCGTCAAAGGCAAGGGTAAGGGCAAGGCTATTGTGGAAGGTGTTCCACACAAGTCTAAGCCCAAGATCAACAAGGGAAAACCTCTCAATGACACTTGCAAGTATTACAATGAAGTGGGTCATTGGAAGCGCAATTGTCCCAAGTACAAGAAGGACTTGAATAATGGATGTGCGACATCCAAAGGTATTTTTCCTTCTAATCTTTATATGATAGACATCAATCATGCTTGCATTTCTACATGGGTATTGGATTTCGGATGTGGATCTCACCTTTGTAATCATTTGCAGGGGATGAGAAAGCGTCTGAGCTACAGCCAAGGGTGATGTAGATCTCCGCATGGGCAATGGAGCTAGAGTAGCGGCCGTTTCCGTGGGAACTTTTGTACTCGCTCTTGCTAGTGGTTTAGAGTTGCATTTAAATAACTGTTATTTTGTACCAACTCTAACGAAAAACATTATCTCCGTCTCCGTGTTAGATGCGGAAGGCTTTTGTTTTGTGATTAAGAACAACCGTTGTACTTTTTCATTTAATGAAACAGTTTATGGTGACGCTATTTCAATTGGAGGTATTTATGTTTTAAATGATGTCAATGATGTTTATCATGTGGAAAACAAGAGGCTCAAAACGAATGAATCAAACAAATCCTACCTTTGGCATTGTCGTTTAGGTCACATAAACGATAGACGCATAAAGAGACTTGTTGAGACCAAGGTTCTCAAACCATTTGATTACGAATCATATGGTACATGCGAGTCTTGCCTCTTAGGCAAGATGACTCGTCAACCCTTTAGCGGTAAAGGGACACGAGCAAGTGAGGTTTTAGGACTCATACATACCGATGTGTGTGGTCCATTAAACATCACCGCTAGAGGAGGATATCATTACTTCATTACTTTTACCGATGACTTAAGTAGATATGGTTATGTCTATTTAATAAGGCATAAAAGTGATGCTTTTGAGAAATTTAAAGAATTTCAAAATGAGGTTGAGAACCAATTGAACAAAAGGATAAAAGCACTATGATCGGATCGTGGTGGCGAATATCTAAGTAATGAGTTTGATTCACATCTTAAGAATTGTGGTATAATATCACAATGGACTCCTCCGGCCACACCACAGTTGAATGGTGTTGCAGAAAGGAGAAACCGAACATTGCTAGACATGGTTCGGTCTATGATGAGTCAAAGTGAGCTTCCAGGATCATTTTGGGGCTTTGCACTGTTATCTGCTGTTTTCTCACCAAATCGAAGTCCGACTAAAGCGGCCAATAAGACTCCATATGAGATATGGACGGGAACGGTTCCCTATTTGTCATTCATGAGAATTTGGGGATGTGAAGCATTCGTTAAGAATAAAACTGACGATAAACTCGCTCCAAGGTCTGACAAATGTCTTTTTGTAGGTTATCCTAAGGAAACCTGTGGTTATTACTTCTACAACCCTCACGAGAACAAAGTGTTTGTGGCTCGTACGTATATTATACATATATTTATGATGGACACATATTCATTCACATTTTCTATCTAAATATCAATGGTTTCAAAACATTATCACCCTCGTCCATTGATTATTTGATTGTGGTTTTGTATCGTATTCAACTCATTAAAGATAACGAGTTCATTGCTCATTTAACAGGACTCTATATTAACGTATATGACAATTAACTTAAGAAGCAAATCATTATTAATTTGACGACCATAAGCCTTTTAAAAAGAAAGGCGTTAAAGTAATTGATCCAATGAAATAAATTTTATTAGAAGATCATGTTTTATATCTTAAAGGTTTTATGGTGAAATATCTGAAAAGCGTTGGTGTTTATTTAATTTTTAATTATAAAGTTACAACCTCGATTAATTGAAATACTTATTCAATTGAATTACAGTCTTCCCATAGTTTGTCATTCTTTTTCCATATTTGTTTGCCTTGCTTTATTGAAAGTTGCTTATATACTATGGTCACTTCAGTAAGAAGATCATGACAATCTTTCCCAACGGCAATCAAACGCTTGCAACATTCTTTTGATACGTCACTGCCAGATTCAAATACGTGTTCATATATAGTACTTCCACATTTTTTACCGAAACCACTTTCACATTTCAGCAATTGATTTGATCCCTCTGATTTTTGTGCAGTTTTCTCACATTGTTCCCACACTTTGTTATTTTTACCCCAAATCTCTTTACCTTCCTCTATTGTTAAACGCTTGTATACAATAGTTACTAGCGTTAATAGATCGTGACAATCTTTTCCGACAGATTTCAAACGACGACAACATTCATCTAATACCGCGTTTCCGTCTTCAAATACATTTTGGTATATTATGGTGCCACACTTGCCTAGGCCATTTTCACACTTTAGTAATTCATTGGATTTCCTAAGACTCCCTACGTCAGTGGAATCAATTCCAACAGTATGTCTAAACATGATAGACAAAGTTACGAGGAGATAAACAAATGCAACCGATGATGACATTGACAAGTTCTTTTTTGACTCCATAGAAAATTTGATGTAAAAACCCGACTTTTTGTTATAGTTATTTAAGTTTTCAAATAATAATAAAATAAAAACTAAGAATGATGATATGTTTTGTTATTTAAAAAAGGGGTATTTATAGGTCTCCTATATTAAATTCTAAATCTTAAACGTTTTTTCCATTTCAAAGTAACTTTTAATATCATTATTGTTATTTTATTTACATGCTTTACTAATGCATGAAAATATAGCAATTTGTCGAAATTATTAAATTTCAAAAAACTCACCAATCACATAAAAATTACTCCGCATTTATTATAGATTGTTCCCTATTTAACGCAAATTATATTAAATTCGTTTGCAGGGAGCGCTTAGTATTTTTTTTATATATATATAAAGCTACCTAAATTTAATGGAACTCGAATAGAATACATCACTACAATCGTGATTAACGATATCCTAAACTGTCGTATGGGGAAAAATTAAAACATGATAAGATTTTCATAAAATTAGTTTCAAGTTTTTACCTTGCATCTTTTTAAGCATTCTTAGTACGCTAAATCACAACGAACATTAAAGTTTAGCAAGAGCATGAAATTCATTTGCTGTGTTCATAGCTAAAAGAATAAAAAAAAAAAAAAAATGTAAAATAAAAAAAAACACTTTTCATAATATAACAGTCTTAGAAAGTGAGCTCTAAGTAAATCAAATTCCATATAATTTAGAGTCATTTAGTGATAAAAACTTTACGTATGAACATAATTAATATATTAATCATATAACGAATATAAAATTTGAGTTACGTTTGTAAATAACTGAATTAAACTATGTGGCATAACTAATTAAAAAATTTTATACTTTTCATTGAATATCTATAAGATCTTTTCATAGACAAATCATTATTTGAAGTCAAAGAATCAATGTTGTGTGGCATCTAGTCTCGCTAAGACCATAACCACACCCGCGAAAATACAAAGATACATAAACTTATTAGTTTTATTTTATTTTATTTTTCCTTAAATATTGAGTATATTATTCGTGGAACAAATCGTGTAAGTAGAAAATCCATTTGATTCAAGTGTATTTTCTCTATCTAATAAGGAGAACCATGTTTTACTCACCAGCTTTTTTGCTTTCACTTCTATTTTTGTATCAAATGATTTATGTATACATTTTGTTTTAGATATGGTTGCTTTCGTTTCTACAACATGCTTCGTATAACAAAGACCGATTATTATTTTTCATTTTTTATTATAGCATCATCTCGTTTGTATATTATACATATATTTATGATGGACACATATTTATTCACATTTTCCATCTAAATATCAATGGTTTCAAAACATTATCACCCTCGACCATTGATTATTTGATTGTGTTTTTGTATCGTATTCAACTCACTAAAGATAACGAGTTCATTGCTCATTTAAACAGGACTCTATATTAACGTATATGACAATTAACTTAAGAAGCAAATCATTATTAATTTAACGACCAAAAGCCTTTTAAAAAGCAAGGCGTTAAAGTAATTGATCCAATGAATAAAATTTTATTAGAAGATCATGTTTTATATCATAAAGGTTTTATGGTGAAATATCTGAAAAGCGTTGGTGTTTATTTAATTTTTAATTATAAAGTTACAACCTCGATTAATTGAAATACTTATTCAATTAAATTACAGTCTTCCCATAGTTTGTCATTCTTTTTCCATATTTGTTTGCCTTGCTTTATTGAAAGTTGCTTATATACTATGGTCACTTCAGTAAGAAGATCGTGACAATCTTTCCCAACGGCAATCAAACGCTTGCAACATTCTTTTGATACATCACTGCCAGATTCAAATACGTGTTCATATATAGTACTTCCACATTTTTTACCTAAACCACTTTCACATTTCAGCAATTGATTTGATCCCTCTGATTTTTGTGCAGTTTTCTCACATTGTTCCCACACTTTGTTATTTTTACCCCAAATCTCTTTACCTTCCTCTATTGTTAAACGCTTGTATACAATAGTTACTAGCGTTAATAGATCGTGACAATCTTTTTCCGATGATTTCAAACGACGACAACATTCATCTGATACCGCGTTTCCGTCTTCAAATACATTTTGGTATATTATGGTGCCACACTTGCCTAGGCCATTTTCACACTTTAGTAATTCATTGGATTTCCTAAGACTCCCTGCGTCAGTAGAATCAATTCCAACAGTATGTCTAAACATGATAGACAAAGTTACGAGGAGATAAACAAATGCAACCGATGATGACATTGACAAGTTCTTTTTTGACTCCATGGAAAATTTGATGTAAAAATCCGACTTTTCGTTATAGTTATTTAAGTTTTCAAATAATAATAAAATAAAAACTAAGAATGATGATATGTTTTGTTATTTAAAAAAGGGGTATTTATAGGTCTCCTATATTAAATTCTAAATCTTAAACGTTTTTTCCATTACAAATTAACTTTTAATGTCATTATTTGTTATTTTATTTACATGCTTTACTAATGCATGAAAATATAGCAATTTGGCGAAATTATTAAATTTCAAAAAACTCACCGATCACATAAAAATTACTCCGCATTTATTATAGATTGTTCCCTATTTAACGCAAATTATATTAAATTCATTTGCAGGGAGCGCTTAGTATTTTATATATATATATATATATATATATATATATATATAAAGCTACCTAAATTTAATGGAACTCGAATAGAATACATTACTACAATCGTGATTAACGATATCCTAAACTGTCGTATGGGGAAAAATTAAAACATGATAAGATTTTCATAAAATTAGCTTCAAGTTTTTACCTTGCATATTTTTAAGCATTCTTAGTACGCTAAATCACAACGAACATTAAAGTTTAGCAAGAGCATGAAATTCATTTGCTGTGTTCATAGCTAAAAGAATAAAAAAAAAAAAAAAATGTAAAATAAAAAAAAACACTTTTCATAATATAACAGTCTTAGAAAGTGAGCTCTAAGTAAATCAAATTCCATATAATTTAGAGTCATTTAGTGATAAAAACTTTACGTATGAACATAATTAATATATTAATCATATAACGAATATAAAATTTGAGTTACGTTTGTAAATAACTGAATTAAACTATGTGGCATAACTAATTAAAAAATTTTATACTTTTCATTGAATATCTATAAGATCTTTTCATAGACAAATCATTATTTGAAGTCAAAGAATCAATGTTGTGTGGCATCTAGTCTCGCTAAGACCATAACCACACCGGCGAAAATACAAAGATACATAAACTTATTAGTTTTATTTTATTTTATTTTTCCTTAAATATTGAGTATATTATTCGTGGAACAAATCGTGTAAGTAGAAAATCCATTTGATTCAAGTGTATTTTCTCTATCTAATAAGGAGAACCATGTTTTACTCACCAGCTTTTTTGCTTTCACTTCTATTTTTGTATCAAATGATTTATGTATACATTTTGTTTTAGATATGGTTGCTTTCGTTTCTACAACATGCTTCGTATAACAAAGACCGATTATTATTTTTCATTTTTTATTATAGCATCATCTCGTTTGTATATTATACATATATTTATGATGGACACATATTTATTCACATTTTCCATCTAAATATCAATGGTTTCAAAACATTATCACCCTCGACCATTGATTATTTGATTGTGTTTTTGTATCGTATTCAACTCACTAAAGATAACGAGTTCATTGCTCATTTAAACAGGACTCTATATTAACGTATATGACAATTAACTTAAGAAGCAAATCATTATTAATTTAACGACCAAAAGCCTTTTAAAAAGCAAGGCGTTAAAGTAATTGATCCAATGAATAAAATTTTATTAGAAGATCATGTTTTATATCATAAAGGTTTTATGGTGAAATATCTGAAAAGCGTTGGTGTTTATTTAATTTTTAATTATAAAGTTACAACCTCGATTAATTGAAATACTTATTCAATTAAATTACAGTCTTCCCATAGTTTGTCATTCTTTTTCCATATTTGTTTGCCTTGCTTTATTGAAAGTTGCTTATATACTATGGTCACTTCAGTAAGAAGATCGTGACAATCTTTCCCAACGGCAATCAAACGCTTGCAACATTCTTTTGATACATCACTGCCAGATTCAAATACGTGTTCATATATAGTACTTCCACATTTTTTACCTAAACCACTTTCACATTTCAGCAATTGATTTGATCCCTCTGATTTTTGTGCGCTTTCTCACATTGTTCCCACACTTTGTTATTTTTACCCCAAATCTCTTTACCTTCCTCTATTGTTAAACGCTTGTATACAATAGTTACTAGCGTTAATAGATCGTGACAATCTTTTCCGACAGATTTCAAACGACGACAACATTCATCTGATACCGCGTTTCCGTCTTCAAATACATTTTGGTATATTATGGTGCCACACTTGCCTAGGCCATTTTCACACTTTAGTAATTCAATGGATTTCCTAAGACTCCTCAAGCACAAGAGAATCAATTCCAACAGAATGTCTAAACATGATAGACAAAGTTACGAGGAGATAAACAAATGCAACCGATGATGACATTGACAAGTTCTTTTTTGACTCCATGGAAAATTTGATGTAAAAATCCGACTTTTCGTTATAGTTATTTAAGTTTTCAAATAATAATAAAATAAAAACTAAGAATGATGATATGTTTTGTTATATAAAAAAGGGGTATTTATAGGTCTCCTATATTAAATTCTAAATCTTAAACGTTTTTTCCATTACAAATTAACTTTTAATGTCATTATTTGTTATTTTATTTACATGCTTTACTAATGCATGAAAATATAGCAATTTGGCGAAATTATTAAATTTCAAAAAACTCACCGATCACATAAAAATTACTCCGCATTTATTATAGATTGTTCCCTATTTAACGCAAATTATATTAAATTCATTTGCAGGGAGCGCTTAGTATTTTATATATATATATATATATATATATATATATATATATATATATATATATATAAAGCCACCTAAATTTAATGGAACTCGAATAGAATACATTACTACAATCGTGATTAACGATATCCTAAACTGTCGTATGGGGAAAAATTAAAACATGATAAGATTTTCATAAAATTAGCTTCAAGTTTTTACCTTGCATATTTTTAAGCATTCTTAGTACGCTAAATCACAACGAACATTAAAGTTTAGCACGAGCATGAAATTCATTTGCTGTGTTCATAGCTAAAAGAATAAAAAAAAATAAAAAAATGTAAAATAATAAAAACACTTTTCATAATATAACAGTCTTAGAAAGTGAGCTCTAAGTAAATCAAACTCCATATAATTTAGAGTCATTTAGTGATAAAAACTTTACGTATGAACATAATTAATATATTAATCATATAACGAATATAAAATTTGAGTTACGTTTGTAATTAACTGAATTAAACTATGTGGCCTAACTAATTTAAAAATTTTATACTTTTCATTGAATATCTATAAGATCTTTTCTTAGACAAATCATTATTTGAAGACAAAGAATCAATGTCGTGTGGCATCTAGTCTCGCTAAGACCATAACCACAACGGCGAAAATACAAAGATACATAAACTTATTAGTTTTATTTTATTTTATTTTTCCTTAAATATTGAGTATATTATTCGTGGAACAAATAGTGTAAGTAGAAAATCCATTTGATTCATGTGTATTTTCTCTATCTAATAAGGAGAACCATGTTTTACTTACCAGCTTTTTTGCTCTCACTTCTATTTTTGTATCAAATGATTTATGTATACATTTTGTTTGAGATATGGTTGCTTTCGTTTCTACAACATGCTTCGTATAACAAAGACCGATTATTATTTTTTATTTTTTATTATAGCATCATCTCGTACGTATATTATACATATATTTATGATAGACACATATTCATTCACATTTTCCATCTAAATATCAATGGTTTCAAAACATTATCACCCTCGTACATTGATTATTTGATTGTGGTTTTGTATCGTATTCAACTCATTAAAGATAACGAGTTCATTGCTCATTTAACAGGACTCTATATTAACGTATATGACTATTAACTTAAGAAGCAAATCATTATTAATTTAACGACCAGAAGCCTTTTAAAAAGCAAGGCGTTAAAGTAATTGATCCAATGAATAAAATTTTATTAGAAGATCATGTTTTATATCATAAAGGTTTTATGGTGAAATATCTGAAAAGCGTTGGTGTTTATTTAATTTTTAATTATAAAGTTACAACCTCGATTAATTGAAATACTTATTCAATTGAATTACAATCTTCCCATAGTTTGTCATTCTTTTTCCATGTTTCTTTGCCTAGCTTTATTGAAAGTTGCTTATATACTATGGTCACTTGAAGAAGATCGTGACAATCTTTCCCAACGGCAATCAAACGCTTGCAACATTCTTTTGATACGTCACTGCCAGATTCAAATACGTGTTCATATATAGTACTTCCACATTTTTTACCTAAACCACTTTCACATTTCAGCAATTGATTTGATCCCTCTGATTTTTGTGCAGTTTTCTCACATTGTTCCCACACTTTGTTATTTTTACCCCAAATCTCTTTACCTTCCTCTATTGTTAAACGCTTGTATACAATAGTTACTAGCGTTAATAGATCGTGACAATCTTTTCCGACAGATTTCAAACGACGACAACATTCATCTGATACCGCGTTTCCGTCTTCAAATACATTTTGGTATATTATGGTGCCACACTTGCCTAGGCCATTTTCACACTTTAGTAATTCATTGGATTTCCTAAGACTCCCTGCGTCAGTAGAATCAATTCCAACAGTATGTCTAAACATGATAGACAAAGTTACGAGGAGATAAACAAATGCAACCGATGATGACATTGACAAGTTCTTTTTTGATTCCATGGAAAATTTGATGCAAAAATCCGACTTTTCGTTATAGTTATTTAAGTTTTCAAATAATAATAAAATAAAAACTAAGAATGATGATATGTTTTGTTATTTAAAAAAGGGGTATTTATAGGTCTCCTATATTAAATTCTAAATCTTAAACGTTTTTTCCATTACAAAGTAACTTTTAATGTCATTATTGTTATTTTATTTACATGCTTTACTAATGCATGAAAATATAGCAATTTGTCGAAATTATTAAATTTCAAAAAACTCACCGATCACATAAAAATTACTCCGCATTTATTATAGATTGTTCCCTATTTAACGCAAATTATATTAAATTCATTTGCAGGGAGCGCTTAGTATTTTATATATATATATATATAAAGCTACCTAAATTTAATGGAACTCGAATAGAATACATTACTACAATCGTGATTAACGATATCCTAAACTGTCGTATGGGGAAAAATTAAAACATGATAAGATTTTCATAAAATTAGCTTCAAGTTTTTACCTTGCATATTTTTAAGCATTCTTAGTACGCTAAATCACAACGAACATTAAAGTTTAGCACGAGCATGAAATTCATTTGCTGTGTTCATAGCTAAAAGAATAAAATAAAAAATAAAAAAATGTAAAATAATAAAAACACTTTTCATAATATAACAGTCTTAGAAAGTGAGCTCTAAGTAAATCAAACTCCATATACTTTAGAGTCATTTAGTGATAAAAACTTTACGTATGAACATAATTAATATATTAATCATATAACGAATATAAAATTTGAGTTACGTTTGTAATTAACTGAATTAAACTATGTGGCCTAACTAATTTAAAAATTTTATACTTTTCATTGAATATCTATAAGATCTTTTCTTAGACAAATCATTATTTGAAGACAAAGAATCAATGTCGTGTGACATCTAGTCTCGCTAAGACCATAACCACACCGGCGAAAATACAAAGATACATAAACTTATTAGGTTTATTTTATTTTATTTTTCCTTAAATATTGAGTATATTATTCGTGGAACAAATAGTGTAAGTAGAAAATCCATTTGATTCATGTGTATTTTCTCTATCTAATAAGGAGAACCATGTTTTACTCACCAGCTTTTTTGCTTTCACTTCTATTTTTGTATCAAATGATTTATGTATACATTTTGTTTTAGATATGGTTGCTTTCGTTTCTACAACATGCTTCGTATAACAAAGACCGATTATTATTTTTCATTTTTTATTATAGCATCATCTCGTTTGTATATTATACATATATTTATGATGGACACATATTTATTCACATTTTCCATCTAAATATCAATGGTTTCAAAACATTATCACCCTCGACCATTGATTATTTGATTGTGTTTTTGTATCGTATTCAACTCACTAAAGATAACGAGTTCATTGCTCATTTAAACAGGACTCTCTATTAACGTATATGACAATTAACTTAAGAAGCAAATCATTATTAATTTAACGACCAAAAGCCTTTTAAGAAGCAAGGCGTTAAAGTAATTGATCCAATGAATAAAATTTTATTAGAAGATCATGTTTTATATCATAAAGGTTTTATGGTGAAATATCTGAAAAGCGTTGGTGTTTATTTAATTTTTAATTATAAAGTTACAACCTCGATTAATTGAAATACTTATTCAATTAAATTACAGTCTTCCCATAGTTTGTCATTCTTTTTCCATATTTGTTTGCCTTGCTTTATTGAAAGTTGCTTATATACTATGGTCACTTCAGTAAGAAGATCGTGACAATCTTTCCCAACGGCAATCAAACGCTTGCAACATTCTTTTGATACATCACTGCCAGATTCAAATACGTGTTCATATATAGTACTTCCACATTTTTTACCTAAACCACTTTCACATTTCAGCAATTGATTTGATCCCTCTGATTTTTGTGCAGTTTTCTCACATTGTTCCCACACTTTGTTATTTTTACCCCAAATCTCTTTACCTTCCTCTATTGTTAAACGCTTGTATACAATAGTTACTAGCGTTAATAGATCGTGACAATCTTTTCCGACAGATTTCAAACGACGACAACATTCATCTGATACCGCGTTTCCGTCTTCAAATATGTAACACCCCGTGTTTTTATTAATACTAATTAATTATTTTAACAAAATTCTTAAATTAAAATTTATATAATTTAACTTTTACTCAATTACTTTAAAAACGCGGCTGAAAAATTTCGATTAAATAAACTTTCTCCAATACATTTCTAATTTAACTTTCTTGATTTTATATTAACCTATATTATATTTTTATTTATAAAATACTTGTCAAACTAAAACTTTGATTTTATTGATTTTATTAAAATTAATAAATTTGCATTGTACTTTGAAAAGTATTATTATTTGAATACATATTATTTTTATCGAAATGTATCTTGCAAACAAACAGACCGTTTAAAAATTTATGAGACAGTTATAAAATTCGTAACTGATATTTTTGTATATTCTATATTTTTAAAATATAAGTTTAATAATGTTAATCATAAAACTGAAACGAAAACGAGATTATATTGTACCTAATATATTTTATAAAATGTAAAGATTTATAAATAAGAGCGAATGAAGCAGAGCAACTCGGAAAAACTGACCCAAATAGCTCTTCCTATATGTCGACATACCCTTCATCCACCTTCCACTTGCTTTAGATATTTTGTTTTTTAGGTCAAACTTCCTCAAGACACTCCCCTTATAACTCCCTTATTATATTTTTGATTTTGTTTCCTCATCATCTTCTACCTTACTCCCTCTCTCTCTTTTGCCCCTTTATAAAAATAAAAACAACAACAGCATACACAACAACAACAACAAACGACAACATCAATGACAACAACAACAACAAACTCGACAACAACAACTGACGGCAGCAATAACGGCCACCACGCGGCCAGACACTCGCCGGAGGCGCCACACCTCGCACCACTGTGGCCATCACCACCGCCGTTTCCTTCCTTCCGCCTCTCGTTTCTCGGCCCTTTGCTTTCCCCCTGCTTCTCTCCCTCTTCTCACTGGCCGAGCTCATTAACGTCTGCACCGTGCTCACCACCGCCTTTAATGGTGAGAGCTCGAGTTCAGCACCACCGTGGGCCGCCACCTGACCACCGTGCCCTGACGACCTCGCCGGAGCCACCTGCAACTCAAGCTAGCCCCCCTCTCTGACCAGCCGCCATGACCACCACCATGGCCGTGCTCCTCGAGCTCCCTGTTTTCTTTCCCCTGCTCTTCTCGACTTTGCCCTTCTTTTTCATTTCATGAGTTCACCCTCCGACCATGGTCGTGCTCTGCCGCCTCCATTGGGTGAGTTCCCTTTTCACTTCAAATTTTTCTATTTCATTTCGTTTCACATTTTGATTTCATTTCGTCGATTAAGTAATTGTCGACTTAATTCACACTTATCGTTAATTTATTTTGCCGACTTTAATTCATTTTGCCTCTCTCCTCTGCGTGTTTTTGTTCATTTGCCGAGGACGAAATCGACTCGAGCTTGACGCCCTGCTCTTCCCATGTTGGCTGCCGTGTTTTCTTTCTTTCCTTCCTTTGCTCTTTCTTTCTCGACTTGCCCTGCCCATCACCACCGTCCCTTTTTATTTTGGGTGAGCTCCGCTTCTATTTCTATTTCCCGACTTCAATTCGTTTCATATTTCTATTTTTGTCTCGATCAATTAATGAATTATCGACTTGACTTGAGTCTCACTTCCCGTTTCTTTTCCCGTCTCTTGTGAATGAAATATCGCCGTCAATTATCGAGATCGTTGGAGTTGTACTGCTGCCGTTGTTTATTTTCGCTTCACTGTGGCTAATTCGGGTTCACAAGGAAATGGGTTGGATTTTATTTGGAGGCCCTCTGTTCGTGAGCCAAATTTAAGGTGCCCCCGCACACTAGGTTTTAATTTTGTTAATCGCATGAAATAAATGTTTATGTGTTATATTTATTGTGTTTATGAACACCTAGCATCACATGATAAATTAGGAGACAAAAATCGAAAAATAGAATTTGTTACCCATTAACAAAACCCACGGCCACCTTGTTGTTTTTTCATTTAATTTTTCGTTTTAATTTTTGTAAATTGTATGCTTAAAATGCTAAGACTAAGATGAACATGAAAATATAATTAGTTTTTGTTTAGGACTTAAAATGAATTAGTTATGAATTTAAATGTGTTAAAATGTTTTATTGTGTTCTTGAAGTGATTGTTGTTATTCTTATGTTATAATGATTTTTCTTTTGTGTGTTAATGTTTGTAGTTGTTTTTCATTAATGATTAAATATATATATGATATAGAATAAATTAGTTGTTGAATTAGAGGTATAAAAATCAAAAATCAAAATTTAGGAAAATATATATATATACACGGCATACATGAATATTTTGGACCAATTTTTAGTTTTAATTTTTCTAAATAACATATTATGATTAGTCTAGTTAAATTAGGCTCGTATAAAAAATTTGAGAAAATTATAATAACATATAAAAATTTGAGTTAAAAAGTTCATATGAAAAAATAATTAGGGTTCTTCAAATCTTCATGTGTTCTTCATTTTATAACTTAGTTTGATTTATGATTTTTATAAGTTTTAGTTAATTATTGTTTTTTTTTTTTTTTTTTTTTTGGTACTAGTTAAATCACTTTAGACTAATATGAATAAATTAGCATATAAAAACTTTAAGTCAAAGACCGATAAAATTAGAAAACGAAAATAAATAGCTAAGTATAGGAGGCCACGGTTTGGAGGCTTATTTTTGACCTAAAATAATCTTGTCACTTTTTATTTGTATCACTTAAGTAATTAAAATAGTTAAAGTAATGATTTATTAATAAAAACAACAAAAGAAATACATAGCTAATATAAATAAAGGCCACGGCATCCCTTTAAAATTTTGGTCAATTTTGGTCAAAATGAATTTATCACTTAGTCACTAAATTTAAATAGTAATTAAGTTTATATTTGTTTATGTATTGAATCATTAATAAAAAGAATCAACAAAACCGATTAAAATGAACGTTACATATATTAAAATGAATCATATCGTGTGTTACTACCTATGCTTAATTGTGGATGAGTGTTATGGACTATTTAAAATGAACTACGACAACCTCGCTAAAATTTGAAACCGCTAAAATTTTAGCTAAGTATACGACTAAATCTAAACCGAGTTTTATTTTTGAAAAATCATTTAAATCACCAAGTATGAAAATGAACTTAACCACTTTGATTTAAATATGTTTCAAAATCACTAGATATAAAATGAACTTAACAATTTGATTTAAAATATATTTCAAAATCACTAGATATAAAATGAACTTAACAATTTGATTTAAAATATATTTCAAAATCGCTAAGTATAAAATGAACTTAACAACTTCGATTAAAATATATTTCAAAATCACTAAATACAAAACGAACTTAACGACTTTAAAACTAAAATTTCATACTTAGAAAAATAAGCTTAGTTTGTATCTAAATAAAATACTAAGTATAAATAAACGAATAAAATACTAAGTATAAATATACGAATAAAATACTAAGTATAAATAAACGAATAAAATACTAAGTATAAATATACGAATAAAATACTAAGTATTATATATACGAATAAAATACTAAGTATAAAATACGATGAATAGTAAATACGATGAATAGTAAATACGATGAATAGTAAATACGTGAATAGTAAATACGATGAATAGTAAATACGTGAATAGTAAAAATATTTAAAATTTACGATTGAACTCCAAATAAATTATTTAAGTTTCTATGTGCTTCCGTTTACCTGAAGAGCTGCTAGAACTAAAATTTTCATTATACAAGTTCGACGTTATTAATTATTATGAACTGTCACTGGAGAAATAAAGGAACGAGAAAATGATAAAGAATGTACTTGTTAAATACTCGGGTGTCTGTCATGTTGCGAATCTATTGTGCCATGGTTGGAAAGGTAGCCGCGTATGGGGACTCTTTCACTCTCAGTGCTGACTGAGGCGTTCTAATGACTCTCATAGTCTTTAGGCAAGCAGGCGTATACAACCCTTGAATGGGCATAATTGTTGCGTTTTGCGGTCCATACGAGGTAACGGAAAATGACCATCCCACCCGGGGACCTTGTCGTTAGGTATTAATCGTTTTGGTTAGGAAAAGCATACTCTCTCGAGTAGCGAGGACTGTGGTCGTTTCTAAGTGAAAGTGTGTGCACACATTAGATAAGGGATTGAATCGCCCTTCTTACCTAGTGGTATACTAGCATTAAAGTCCGGATTGATGTACCCGACTTATGAGCGGGCCTTGCTTTTGTAGGGTTTTGCATGCTTCCATCCTGACTGGTTGTGGTTCATAGGACAACGTATGATAGATTATCCATGTTGTATTGGATATTAGGTAGTTATCACGTACGCTACTTAGTGTTTGATCTGATGTACGAGTCTGAGCAGCTAGTGCACTTTGATAATTATCTATGAGAGTACACAAGCCGCTCTGTAGTCAAGACTCGCGAGTTATGTTACTATATGAATAATTGAAAAGGGTCGACTACCCCGAATATGATTGAGATGGTAATGATTTGTTGAGTATGATTGGTTATGAGTGAGGTGTGATATATGATTTGATCTATACTCATGTTTGAATCATCCTGATATCCTTATGTGTTTTTGCTTGCCTGCTTGCCATCTAATTTATTTAATTGTCATGTATATCGCACATGTCTATAATTGCTATACTACGTGATTTATTTGATGTGTTTAGATTGTGTTGGGGGAGAAAACACTAATACGAGATGAACTGCAGGTACCCCGAGGACTTATGTTTATCAAATGCTGGGGATGGTTTACCTTATTTTGTACTTCGTTATTTTGGAGAGATTTGTAATCAAACATATACTCTGTTTCATCCTAAGACTCGTACTATGTATATAGAGTTTTAATACGATAACAGCTGGTTTGTAATAAATAGACTTAATTAATTTTCCGCCTTAGTTTAATTAAAGTCACGAAAAACCAGGTTGTTACAGTTGGTATCAAAGCTGTCTTGCGACCGTGAATAACTTAAAGTTATCTCATCTAGCGAGACGACACCTGGGCCCGACATTCATATCATATGTCAGGCATAGACTTATAGGATCAAATAATAAATTAGAAATCTTAGATCGCTAAAATAATAATCATAGAACGCTTTAAAAGTGAGATGGGTAGAAACATTAAGGATTGACCGACTGACTTAGACTTGAGGTTCTCTATGGTTGCTTGCCTACTAAGTGCTCTATGACTGATCTTTTTGACTGACATGTCTTCTATAATAACGTTACCTAAACTCGAGACGTATAAATCGAAGACGAGACGACAAGGACTCAAGCACTTGCAAATGGACGTGTCAAGAGTTGAACCATCTGAAGCGACGCTCTGGACCTTGAAGAAATCCAGTGTTTTGAAGACCTCTATAACTTTCTCAAATATCCATAGTCATCTCTTCCTAACTTATTCAAGAAGAAAATTTCAATCGATCTATTTAACTTATTTTCTTCTTTTGAAATAAAATCTTCCTAACTTATACTCTTGTAATGAAATCTTCCTTTTAAAATTCTATCTCTTTTCATTTCTCGCAAATATTAGACTTGAAGACAAGATCGGAAGCGCGTGTAGAGAGGCGTATCAAGGATCGTGCTAGCTAAGACAATTTTCAAGACGTCGAAGATTTTTTTTTTTTTTTTAGCATTGAAGATTTCTAAAGCTATATCAAAATCGATCTGTAATGATCGCCATCATCTCAACGCTTTTCATTTTCAGATATCTTAATCAAATGATTCCTAATATTAAATTTCAAAAAAAAAATAATAATAATAAAAAAAAAATAATAATAATAATAAAAATGTTTACTCTTATATTTTAAATTCCTTACGTAAAAAGAATTCACTCGATGATTTTTCAACCTCGTAAGTACTTTAACTTCTTTGAAATTGTTGATTTCCTAAACCAATAATTCCAAAAAAAAATTACCATCTTAAATTGATTTTCATCTCTTCTCCTTAATCTCATAAAATCTCATCATCCTTACTTTTGAATTTCGTAAACTCTGTAATTTTTATAGTCAAACCTTACTTCGTATTTTAGCCTCGTACAAATATTATTATCTTCTAAAATTTCTAATCTCGAAATCTATAATACCTACTAACTGATTTCGTAAAGATAATTTTCATTTGTTCTATTTAACCTCGAAAAATGATTTTATCTTTTCTTTATAACTTCGTTAACTTTCTTATTCAACCTCAAAAACTTATTACTTTATTCAAAAATATTGAACTCTTAAATTATAATTTATACGAAATACGTATTAACCTCATACGATGAACTTTCATTTGTTTTCCTTCATTTATGTAAACTCTTTATCTTTTTATTAAATATTTGAAACTTGATTACCTTTCAAATTCTTAGCCTTACGATCTCGTTTTATATTTCTAACATGGTAAATTTATAATTCCTAACTATCTGCTAAGAATTTACCTTCATATTTCACCTTTAAAACACCTTTGAAAATTAAGTGCTTGTTCCGTAAAATCTTTGTAACGTAATTTGAAATACTGTTGAAACTTCGTGGTTTTAAACTTTTTTTTTATTCCTTTATTTCAAAAACCATTGAAATTGTTTTACTTCTACTATATATACAACAATATTATTTTACGTCATCAATTGTTATAAATTTTCAATCTTACCCGAAATATGATTCATAACATTTCCATTTCACCTAATAACATTATAATAATAATTTTATGAAAATGAGCTACATCAACAAGGTTATCCATAATTCTCTAAAATTTTATTTATCATTCAACGATAACCTGAATTTCCTTAATTTCATTAAAGATCATATTTTAATTATGATCACGACGACTTTTACATAATTTCCCTAAAATGCCGTTTTCCTAAGGCTATATTTCATATACACGTGGTCATTAAAAGTAACAAAAAAATAATATTATGTATATACGTTTAAAACTTCTTAAGGGGGTAGGACTATAATTTGATTATATTAAAGTCCTATTTCAATCTTAAAATTTCTTATTTCGACCTATTTTAAGGTTAACTTTTATTTTCAAATTTAAATAAATTGTTTTAATTCTTAAAATGCTTATTATTTTTATTTAATTTAATTCCGTACAAAACTTCTAGGCCCTACTATTTTGAAAACCTCTTTCTCGCCGATTTTGAAAATAGCAATGCAGCAACATTTAGATATTAATTCGAAAAAGAATTATTTATATTTTAAAACTATTAAATTCATCAATTTTTCCTTTGTAGAAAATTCATACCCAATCAAGAACAATGTTAATATAATAATTCCAAAAATCTCGATGTTTTCACTAACTGTGTAGTTCTATCTCGACAGTTATCCATCCTATTCAAGTTTCGGGGACGAAACTTTTCTTAAGGGGGTAGGATTGTAACACCCCGTGTTTTTATTAATACTAATTAATTATTTTAACAAAATTCTTAAATTAAAATTTATATAATTTAACTTTTACTCAATTACTTTAAAAACGCGGCTGAAAAATTTCGATTAAATAAACTTTCTCCAATACATTTCTAATTTAACTTTCTTGATTTTATATTAACCTATATTATATTTTTATTTATAAAATACTTGTCAAACTAAAACTTTGATTTTATTGATTTTATTAAAATTAATAAATTTGCATTGTACTTTGAAAAGTATTATTATTTGAATACATATTATTTTTATCGAAATGTATCTTGCAAACAAACAGACCGTTTAAAAATTTATGAGACAGTTATAAAATTCGTAACTGATATTTTTGTATATTCTATATTTTTAAAATATAAGTTTAATAATGTTAATCATAAAACTGAAACGAAAACGAGATTATATTGTACCTAATATATTTTATAAAATGTAAAGATTTATAAATAAGAGCGAATGAAGCAGAGCAACTCGGAAAAACTGACCCAAATAGCTCTTCCTATATGTCGACATACCCTTCATCCACCTTCCACTTGCTTTAGATATTTTGTTTTTTAGGTCAAACTTCCTCAAGACACTCCCCTTATAACTCCCTTATTATATTTCTGATTTTGTTTCCTCATCATCTTCTACCTTACTCCCTCTCTCTCTTTTGCCCCTTTATAAAAATAAAAACAACAACAGCATACACAACAACAACAACAAACGACAACATCAATGACAACAACAACAACAAACTCGACAACAACAACTGACGGCAGCAATAACGGCCACCACGGCCGCCGTACACTCGCCGGAGGCGCCACCTCAGACCACTGTGGCCATCACCACCGCCGTTCTCTCCTTCCTCTGCCCTCTGTTCTCGGCCCTTTGCTTTCCCCCTGTTTCTCTCCCTCTTCTCACTCGCCGGAGCTCCGTCAACGTCACCACCGTGCTCACCACCGCCTTTAATGGTGAGAGCTCGAGTTCAGCACCACCGTGGGCCGCCACCTGACCACCGTGCCCTGACGACCTCGCCGGAGCCACCTGCAACTCAAGCTAGCCCCCTCTCGACCCGGTAGCCATGACCACCACCATGGCCGTGCTCCTCGAGCTCCTGTTTTCTTTCCCCGCTCTTCTCGACTTTGCCCTTCTTTTTATTTCACGAGTTCAGGCCTCCGACCATGGTCGTGCTCTGCCGCCTCCATTGGGTGAGTTCCCTTTTCACTTCAAATTTTTCTATTTCATTTCGTTTCACATTTTGATTTCATTTCGTCGATTAAGTAATTGTCGACTTAATTCACACTTATCGTTAATTTATTTTGCCGACTTTAATTCATTTTGCCTCTCTCCTCTGCGTGTTTTTGTTCATTTGCCGAGGACGAAATCGACTCGAGCTTGACGCCCTGCTCTTCCCATGTTGGCTGCCGTGTTTTCTTTCTTTCCTTCCTTTGCTCTTTCTTTCTCGACTTGCCCTGCCCATCACCACCGTCCCTTTTTATTTTGGGTGAGCTCCGCTTCTATTTCTATTTCCCGACTTCAATTCGTTTCATATTTCTATTTTTGTCTCGATCAATTAATGAATTATCGACTTGACTTGAGTCTCACTTCCCGTTTCTTTTCCCGTCTCTTGTGAATGAAATATCGCCGTCAATTATCGAGATCGTTGGGTTGTCTTCTTTGCCGTTGTTTATTTTCGCTTCACTGTGGCTAATTCGGGTTCACAAGGAAATGGGTTGGATTTTATTTGGAGGCCCTCTGTTCGTGAGCCAAATTTAAGGTGCCCCCGCACACTAGGTTTTAATTTTGTTAATCGCATGAAATAAATGTTTATGTGTTATATTTATTGTGTTTATGAACACCTAGCATCACATGATAAATTAGGAGACAAAAATCGAAAAATAGAATTTGTTACCCATTAACAAAACCCACGGCCACCTTGTTGTTTTTTCATTTAATTTTTCGTTTTAATTTTTGTAAATTGTATGCTTAAAATGCTAAGACTAAGATGAACATGAAAATATAATTAGTTTTTGTTTAGGACTTAAAATGAATTAGTTATGAATTTAAATGTGTTAAAATGTTTTATTGTGTTCTTGAAGTGATTGTTGTTATTCTTATGTTATAATGATTTTTCTTTTGTGTGTTAATGTTTGTAGTTGTTTTTCATTAATGATTAAATATATATATGATATAGAATAAATTAGTTGTTGAATTAGAGGTATAAAAATCAAAAATCAAAATTTAGGAAAATATATATATATACACGGCATACATGAATATTTTGGACCAATTTTTAGTTTTAATTTTTCTAAATAACATATTATGATTAGTCTAGTTAAATTAGGCTCGTATAAAAAATTTGAGAAAATTATAATAACATATAAAAATTTGAGTTAAAAAGTTCATATGAAAAAATAATTAGGGTTCTTCAAATCTTCATGTGTTCTTCATTTTATAACTTAGTTTGATTTATGATTTTTATAAGTTTTAGTTAATTATTGTTTTTTTTTTTTTTTTTTTTTTTTTTTTTGGTACTAGTTAAATCACTTTAGACTAATATGAATAAATTAGCATATAAAAACTTTAAGTCAAAAACCGATAAAATTAGAAAACGAAAATAAATAGCTAAGTATAGGAGGCCACGGTTTGGAGGCTTATTTTTGACCTAAAATAATCTTGTCACTTTTTATTTGTATCACTTAAGTAATTAAAATAGTTAAAGTAATGATTTATTAATAAAAACAACAAAAGAAATACATAGCTAATATAAATAAAGGCCACGGCATCCCTTTAAAATTTTGGTCAATTTTGGTCAAAATGAATTTATCACTTAGTCACTAAATTTAAATAGTAATTAAGTTTATATTTGTTTATGTATTGAATCATTAATAAAAAGAATCAACAAAACCGATTAAAATGAACGTTACATATATTAAAATGAATCATATCGTGTGTTACTACCTATGCTTAATTGTGGATGAGTGTTATGGACTATTTAAAATGAACTACGACAACCTCGCTAAAATTTGAAACCGCTAAAATTTTAGCTAAGTATACGACTAAATCTAAACCGAGTTTTATTTTTGAAAAATCATTTAAATCACCAAGTATGAAAATGAACTTAACCACTTTGATTTAAATATGTTTCAAAATCACTAGATATAAAATGAACTTAACAATTTGATTTAAAATATATTTCAAAATCACTAGATATAAAATGAACTTAACAATTTGATTTAAAATATATTTCAAAATCGCTAAGTATAAAATGAACTTAACAACTTCGATTAAAATATATTTCAAAATCACTAAATACAAAACGAACTTAACGACTTTAAAACTAAAATTTCATACTTAGAAAAATAAGCTTAGTTTGTATCTAAATAAAATACTAAGTATAAATAAACGAATAAAATACTAAGTATAAATATACGAATAAAATACTAAGTATAAATAAACGAATAAAATACTAAGTATAAATATACGAATAAAATACTAAGTATAAATATACGAATAAAATACTAAGTATAAAATACGATGAATAGTAAATACGATGAATAGTAAATACGATGAATAGTAAATACGTGAATAGTAAATACGATGAATAGTAAATACGTGAATAGTAAAAATATTTAAAATTTACGATTGAACTCCAAATAAATTATTTAAGTTTCTATGTGCTTCCGTTTACCTGAAGAGCTGCTAGAACTAAAATTTTCATTATACAAGTTCGACGTTATTAATTATTATGAACTGTCACTGGAGAAATAAAGGAACGAGAAAATGATAAAGAATGTACTTGTTAAATACTCGGGTGTCTGTCATGTTGCGAATCTATTGTGCCATGGTTGGAAAGGTAGCCGCGTATGGGGACTCTTTTTCACTCTCGATCTTGTTGAGGCGTTAATGACTCTCATAGTCTTTAGGCAAGCAGGCGTATACAACCCTTGAATGGGCATAATTGTTGCGTTTTGCGGTCCATACGAGGTAACGGAAAATGACCATCCCTTTGGGGACCTTGTCGTTAGGTATTAATCGTTTTGGTTAGGAAAAGCATACTCTCTCGAGTAGCGAGGATGTCGTTCTAAGTGAAAGTGTGTGCACACATTAGATAAGGGATTGAATCGTCCTTCTTACCTAGTGGTATACTAGCATTAAAGTCCGATGATGTACCCGGCAGCTTATGAGCGGGCCTTGCTTTTGTAGGGTTTTGCTTGCTTCCATCCTGACTGGGTGTGGTTCATAGGACAACGTGTGATAGATTATCCATGTTGTATTGGATATTAGGTAGTTATCACGTCGCTACTTAGTGTTTGATCCGATGTGAGTCTGAGCGACTAGTGCACTTTGATAATTATCTATGAGAGTACACAAGCCGCTCTGTAGTCAAGACTCATGAGTTATGTTACTATATGAATAATTGAAAGGGGACTACTACCCGGAATATGATTGAGATGGTAATGATTTGTTGAGTATGATTGGTTATGAGTGAGGTGTGATATATGATTTGATCTATACTCATGTTTGAATCATCCTGATATCCTTATGTGTTTTTGCTTGCCTGCTTGCCATCTAATTTATTTAATTGTCATGTATATCGCACATGTCTATAATTGCTATACTACGTGATTTATTTGATGTGTTTAGATTGTGTTGGGGGAGAAAACACTAATACGAGATGAACTGCAGGTACCCCGAGGACTTATGTTTATCAAATGCTGGGGATGGTTTACCTTATTTTGTACTTCGTTATTTTGGAGAGATTTGTAATCAAACATATACTCTGTTTCATCCTAAGACTCGTACTATGTATATAGAGTTTTAATACGATAACAGCTGGTTTGTAATAAATAGACTTAATTAATTTTCCGCCTTAGTTTAATTAAAGTCACGAAAAACCAGGTTGTTACAAAATACATTTTGGTATATTATGGTGCCACACTTGCCTAAGCCATTTTCACACTTTAGTAATTCGTTGGATTTCCTAAGACTCCCTGCGTCAGTAGAATCAATTCCAACAGTATGTCTAAACATGATAGACAAAGTTACGAGGAGATAAACAAATGCAACCGATGATGACATTGACAAGTTCTTTTTTGACTCCATGGAAAATTTGATGTAAAAATCCGACTTTTCGTTATAGTTATTTAAGTTTTCAAATAATAATAAAATAAAAACTAAGAATGATGATATGTTTTGTTATTTAAAAAAGGGGTATTTATAGGTCTCCTATATTAAATTCTAAATCTTAAACGTTTTTTCCATTACAAAGTAACTTTTAATGTCATTATTTGTTATTTTATTTACATGCTTTACTAATGCATGAAAATATAGCAATTTGGCGAAATTATTAAATTTCAAAAAACTCACCGATCACATAAAAATTACTCCGCATTTATTATAGATTGTTCCCTATTTAACGCAAATTATATTAAATTCATTTGCAGGGAGCGCTTAGTATTTTATATATATATATATATATATAAAGCTACCTAAATTTAATGGAACTCGAATAGAATACATTACTACAATCGTGATTAACGATATCCTAAACTGTCGTATGGGGAAAAATTAAAACATGATAAGATTTTCATAAAATTAGCTTCAAGTTTTTACCTTGCATATTTTTAAGCATTTTTAGTACGCTAAATCACAACGAACATTAAAGTTTAGCACGAGCATGAAATTCATTTGCTGTGTTCATAGCTAAAAGAATAAAAAAAAATAAAAAAATGTAAAATAATAAAAACACTTTTCATAATATAACAGTCTTAGAAAGTGAGCTCTAAGTAAATCAAACTCCATATAATTTAGAGTCATTTAGTGATAAAAACTTTACGTATGAACATAATTAATATATTAATCATATAACGAATATAAAATTTGAGTTACGTTTGTAATTAACAGAATTAAACTATGTGGCATAACTAATTTAAAAATTTTATACTTTTCATTGAATATCTATAAGATCTTTTCTTAGACAAATCATTATTTGAAGACAAAGAATCAATGTCGTGTGGCATCTAGTCTCGCTAAGACCATAACCACACCGGCGAAAATACAAAGATACATAAACTTATTAGTTTTATTTTATTTTATTTTTCCTTAAATATTGAGTATATTATTCGTGGAACAAATAGTGTAAGTAGAAAATCCATTTGATTCATGTGTATTTTCTCTATCTAATAAGGAGAACCATGTTTTACTTACCAGCTTTTTTGCTCTCACTTCTATTTTTGTATCAAATGATTTATGTATACATTTTGTTTTAGATATGGTTGCTTTCGTTTCTACAACATGCTTCGTATAACAAAGACCGATTATTATTTTTTATTTTTTATTATAGCATCATCTCGTACGTATATTATACATATATTTATGATAGACACATATTCATTCACATTTTCCATCTAAATATCAATGGTTTCAAAACATTATCACCCTCGTACATTGATTATTTGATTGTGGTTTTGTATCGTATTCAACTCATTAAAGATAACGAGTTCATTGCTCATTTAACAGGACTCTATATTAACGTATATGACTATTAACTTAAGAAGCAAATCATTATTAATTTAACGACCAAAAGCCTTTTAAAAAGCAAGGCGTTAAAGTAATTGATCCAATGAATAAAATTTTATTAGAAGATCATGTTTTATATCATAAAGGTTTTATGGTGAAATATCTGAAAAGCGTTGGTGTTTATTTAATTTTTAATTATAAAGTTACAACCTCGATTAATTGAAATACTTATTCAATTGAATTACAGTCTTCCCATAGTTTGTCATTCTTTTTCCATATTTCTTTGCCTTGCTTTATTGAAAGTTGCTTATATACTATGGTCACTTCAGTAAGAAGATCGTGACAATCTTTCCCAACGGCAATCAAACGCTTGCAACATTCTTTTGATACGTCACTGCCAGATTCAAATACGTGTTCATATATAGTACTTCCACATTTTTTACCTAAACCACTTTCACATTTCAGCAATTGATTTGATCCCTCTGATTTTTGTGCAGTTTTCTCACATTGTTCCCACACTTTGTTATTTTTACCCCAAATCTCTTTACCTTCCTCTATTGTTAAACGCTTGTATACAATAGTTACTAGCGTTAATAGATCGTGACAATCTTTTTCCGGATGATTTCAAACGACGACAACATTCATCTGATACCGCGTTTCCGTCTTCAAATACATTTTGGTATATTATGGTGCCACACTTGCCTAGGCCATTTTCACACTTTAGTAATTCATTGGATTTCCTAAGACTCCCTGCGTCAGTAGAATCAATTCCAACAGTATGTCTAAACATGATAGACAAAGTTACGAGGAGATAAACAAATGCAACCGATGATGACATTGACAAGTTCTTTTTTGATTCCATGGAAAATTTGATGCAAAAATCCGACTTTTCGTTATAGTTATTTAAGTTTTCAAATAATAATAAAATAAAAACTAAGAATGATGATATGTTTTGTTATTTAAAAAAGGGGTATTTATAGGTCTCCTATATTAAATTCTAAATCTTAAACGTTTTTTCCATTACAAAGTAACTTTTAATGTCATTATTGTTATTTTATTTACATGCTTTACTAATGCATGAAAATATAGCAATTTGTCGAAATTATTAAATTTCAAAAAACTCACCGATCACATAAAAATTACTCCGCATTTATTATAGATTGTTCCCTATTTAACGCAAATTATATTAAATTCATTTGCAGGGAGCGCTTAGTATTTTTTATATATATATATAAAGCTACCTAAATTTAATGGAACTCGAATAGAATACATTACTACAATCGTGATTAACGATATCCTAAACTGTCGTATGGGGAAAAATTAAAACATGATAAGATTTTCATAAAATTAGCTTCAAGTTTTTACCTTGCATATTTTTAAGCATTCTTAGTACGCTAAATCACAACGAACATTAAAGTTTAGCACGAGCATGAAATTCATTTGCTGTGTTCATAGCTAAAAGAATAAAAAAAAAAATAAAAAAATGTAAAATAATAAAAACACTTTTCATAATATAACAGTCTTAGAAAATGAGCTCTAAGTAAATCAAACTCCATATACTTTAGAGTCATTTAGTGATAAAAACTTTACGTATGAACATAATTAATATATTAATCATATAACGAATATAAAATTTGAGTTACGTTTGTAATTAACTGAATTAAACTATGTGGCCTAACTAATTTAAAAATTTTATACTTTTCATTGAATATCTATAAGATCTTTTCTTAGACAAATCATTATTTGAAGACAAAGAATCAATGTCGTGTGACATCTAGTCTCGCTAAGACCATAACCACACCGGCGAAAATACAAAGATACATAAACTTATTAGTTTTATTTTATTTTATTTTTCCTTAAATATTGAGTATATTATTCGTGGAACAAATAGTGTAAGTAGAAAATCCATTTGATTCATGTGTATTTTCTCTATCTAATAAGGAGAACCATGTTTTACTTACCAGCTTTTTTGCTTTCACTTCTATTTTTGTATCAAATGATTTATGTATACATTTTGTTTTAGATATGGTTGCTTTCGTTTCTACAACATGCTTCGTATAACAAAGACCGATTATTATTTTTTATTTTTTATTATGGCATCATCTCGTACGTATATTATACATATATTTATGATAGACACATATTCATTCACATTTTCCATCTAAATATCAATGGTTTCAAAACATTATCACCCTCGTACATTGATTATTTGATTGTGGTTTTGTATCGTATTCAACTCATTAAAGATAACGAGTTCATTGCTCATTTAACAGGACTCTATATTAACGTATATGACTATTAACTTAAGGAGCAAATCATTATTAATTTAACGACCAGAAGCCTTTTAAAAAGTAAGGCGTTAAAGTAATTGATCCAATGAATAAAATTTTATTAGAAGATCATGTTTTATATCATAAAGGTTTTATGGGGAAATATCTGAAAAGCGTTGGTGTTTATTTAATTTTTAATTATAAAGTTACAACCTCGATTAATTGAAATACTTATTCAATTGAATTACAGTCTTCCCATAGTTTGTCATTCTTTTTCCATATTTCTTTGCCTTGCTTTATTGAAAGTTGCTTATATACTATGGTCACTTCAGTAAGAAGATCGTGACAATCTTTCCCAACGGCAATCAAACGCTTGCAACATTCTTTTGATACGTCACTGCCAGATTCAAATACGTGTTCATATATAGTACTTCCACATTTTTACCTAAACCACTTTCACATTTCAAAGAATTGATTTGATCCCTCTGATTTTTGAGCCGTTTTCTCACATTGTTCCCTCACTTTGTTATTTTTACCCCAAATCTCTTTACCTTCCTCTATTGTTAAACGCTTGTATACAATAGTTACTAGCGTTAGTAGATCGTGACAATCTTTTCCGATGATTTCAAACGACGACAACATTCATCCGATCTGGCGTTTAGTCTTCAAATACATTTTGGTATATTATGGTGCCACACTTGCCTAGGCCATTTTCACACTTTAGTAATTCATTGGATTTCCTAAGACTCCTCAACAAGAGAATCAATTCCAACAAAGATGTCTAAACATGATAGACAAAGTTACGAGGAGATAAACAAATGCAACCGACGATGACATTGACAAGTTCTTTTTTGATTCCATGGAAAATTTGATGCAAAAATCCGACTTTTCGTTATAGTTATTTAAGTTTTCAAATAATAATAAAATAAAAACTAAGAATGATGATATGTTTTGTTATTTAAAAAAGGGGTATTTATAGGTCTCCTATATTAAATTCTAAATCTTAAACGTTTTTTCCATTACAAAGTAACTTTTAATGTCATTATTGTTATTTTATTTACATGCTTTACTAATGCATGAAAATATAGCAATTTGTCGAAATTATTAAATTTCAAAAAACTCACCGATCACATAAAAATTACTCCGCATTTATTATAGATTGTTCCCTATTTAACGCAAATTATATTAAATTCGTTTGCAGGGAGCGCTTAGTATTTTTTTTTTATATATATTAAGCTACCTAAATTTAATGGAACTCGAATAGAATACATTACTACAATCGTGATTAACGATATCCTAAACTGTCGTATGGGGAAAAATTAAAACATGATAAGATTTACATAAAATTAGCTTCAACTTTTTACCTTGCATCTTTTTAAGCATTCTTAGTACGCTAAATCACAACGAACATTAAAGTTTAGCACGAGCATGAAATTCATTTGCTGTGTTCATAGCTAAAAGAATAAAAAAATAAAAAATGTAAAATAAAAAAAACACTTTTCATAATATAACAGTCTTAGAAAGTGAGCTCTAAGTAAATCAAACTCCATATAATTTAGAGTCATTTAGTGATAAAAACTTTACGTATGAACATAATTAATATATTAATCATATAACGAATATAAAATTTGAGTTACGTTTGTAATTAACAGAATTAAACTATGTGGCATAACTAATTTAAAAATTTTATACTTTTCATTGAATATCTATAAGATCTTTTCTTAGACAAATCATTATTTGAAGACAAAGAATCAATGTCGTGTGGCATCTAGTCTCGCTAAGACCATAACCACACCGGCGAAAATACAAAGATACATAAACTTATTAGTTTTATTTTATTTTATTTTTCCTTAAATATTGAGTATATTATTCGTGGAACAAATCGTGTAAGTAGAAAATCCATTTGATTCAAGTGTATTTTCTCTATCTAATAAGGAGAACCATGTTTTACTTACCAGCTTTTTTGCTTTCACTTCTATTTTTGTATCAAATGATTTATGTATACATTTTGTTTTAGATATGGTTGCTTTCGTTTCTACAACATGCTTCGTATAACAAAGACCGATTATTATTTTTTATTTTTTATTATAGCATCATCTCGTACGTATATTATACATATATTTATGATAGACATGTAACAACCCGGTTTTTCGTGACTTAATTAAACTAAGGCGGAAAATTAATTAAGTCTAATACATGCCGGATGTTAATTAAATTACATTCAAATGGCATAGGATACAAATATATTACAATCTCTCAAATAAAACAAATGAAACATCCCAATCGTCCCGATAATCCTGAGTCTCGAGAATTGCCTGCAACGGAGACAAAAACACAAAATAGGAGGATCTCCCGCTCAGAGGCGGGAAGTGACTGTTCTAACCAACAACCTCTAAACCACAGTTTTGGTTTATTTAACCTATGATTAAAAGTAACTTGGCAGCACTAAACGCGTATAACTCCAGCAGCCGCATATTTCAATAAAATTGGACAATTAGCATATAATATCAGTTCTCACATATAGATGTTTAAATCTCATACAACATGCAGTTCATAAAACGTAACGTAGAGTATAGAAACTAAATAAATAAAAACACATTGTAATTAGGCAAGCAAAACACATAAGGAAATCATGATGATTTAAACACGAGTATACATCCAATCACATAACGTACAACACTCATGAATAATCATTCTCAATAAGTAGTATTTCAACACTCATAAACTCAAGTCATCAAACAATAATCAATCAAACAAGACGAGGAAATACATTCAACATGTGATAACAAATGAGTCTTCGTTAGTAAGGCGGAAGCATGCAGACATAATCCGCGCGATAGCGATCAGGGCCAACATAACTTGGACATGTCTGACAGGCTAAAGATATCTAAGGTAATAAGGACGATTCAATCCCTTGTCTAATGTATGCATACACTACCTATCGAGGATCATACTTATTCGCTATTCAAAAGGTATCACCGATTTAAAAAGTTCGACTATCACCAGAGACGGGTACCCCCGGATGGGGCTGGCGTTTCCAATTACTAATATATGGGCCCACGGAGATATCAAGGATGCCCCATCTCTGAGGTTGTATATACCGTGTCGAGTAGCGATCTTAAGATCGTTATTTCGCCTTGGGCAACTCTGATAGGGAGCCCAAGTCCCCATAGATAGCTACCTCGTTAACTTCGAATTTCAAGCGTCGTAACATGGCGAACAATCCAAGTATTTTATTCAGGTAACTCATTTTCTAAAATTCTTATTTCCTCGTTCAATCGTAACAAGTGACAATTCTAAATATTAATAATATCGTCGAACTTTGTATAATGAAAATATTAATTCTAACAGTTCTTCAGATAAACGGAAACACATAGAAAAACTTAAATATTTATTTTGAGTCCGTTCGTAGATTTTAAATATTTTCACTATTCATTATTTTGTACGTATTTTTATACGTGATGTATTTTTATACTTTGTAATGCATTTTTGTACGTATGCGTATTTTTATACTTTGTACGTATTTTTATAGTTTATACTTCTACGTATTTTATACTTATACGTATTCTTATACTTGTACGTATTTTTATTTTATATTTTAGTAATTAATAATTGTTCGTTTAAGTATGATTTAGTTTCGTTTAGATTTTAATTTAAGTATGTTTATGATTAGTGATACAAAGGTTTTTTTAAGTTTCGTGTTAAATTTTAAGCAACTTAAAATAGATTAGTCATTAGTGATATAAATAATTGAATTTCATTATAACTCACTTTTAATCCTTCCTCTTATTTGAATTGTAAAGTATCTAGCGATTTAGTAGTTATAACATTTATTTTAACTTAGAAATATTACTTAAACGATATTTATCAAATTTTAGTATTCTTGATAAAATATAATATTGTGACAATTAGTAAAATTCCTTTTAGGTGAATGATAATTCGATGGTGGAATTTTATACGGAGTATATTTTCATATCTTATTAATATTTAATTATTTACTTTTCTTTCATTTCTTTAATTATTTAAACGTATTTATAAATACGTATGTTCTATACATTTAAATTTTATAAACACGACAACTATTTAAGAAGTCGTCGTCTTTAAAGTATATTTTAAATTTTAATGATAGTATTCAATTTTATAAGTCTTTCTAAAAGTAAATTTTTAGAAATTAATTTTATTATAATAATACTTCCACTTACATATTAATTCTTTTTATGGTTTTTATAACTTAAATTTTCTACTAAGTCATTTTACTTTATCTTTTTATAGGATTATCATTTTAACACTTTATCTTTTTGTTAAACATGTTTATAATACAAATTTCTAACTTTATTCAATAAAAGCTTTACTTAGGTTTATTTTATATTTCGAAATACTTTATTTCTTTTTATTATTTTAACTAAATACTTATTTAGTATATTTTAAGTTCATTGTAATTTTTGAGTTTTAACAAAGTAATCTTTATAGTAATTGTGAGATATGACTTTTTATATAATTATTTATTTTAGAAACTTTAATATGAGTAACTTAATTTATATTTTTACTTTTAGTATGATTTAATATTAATTTAAACTTAATATTCTTTTAACTTAATTCTTTATTTTTAGTTATATTTCGATTTAACATTTTAGTGACGATAGATAAGTTATATTAATTTAATTTATTTACTTAAGTTATTTAATAATATTTTAAGTTTTATTTTATACTTGTGATACATAAACTTTATATATTTTAATTTACACATAACAAATAATTTTAACACGATAATATTACAATTAAATTCAACATTAATTCAACAACACATTTTTCACCCAAAACATATTATCACAAAATCATATAAATATCATATTTCACAATTCAATTCACCATTATATTGTAACTAAAATTAACACACAATTTCATATTATAACTAATCATACAAAGTTATCAAATTAAACTGAAACGGGACTCATACGTGTCTAATGCATACTAGCTCACTTTTAATAACAGATTAATTAAAATAAAACCAAAACGTTAATGTTAGAGATTTTGAGGAAGAAATCGAGTCACCTAAAATTGGCTCACGAACAGAGGCCTCCAAAAATTCAACCCGATTCCCGTCCTTATACCTTATCAGCTCCACTATGTCAATAGTAAGACCCGAGTATGTAGCGGTGTACTCAACATAAAATTAGCAGAGAAAGAGAGAAGTGAGACTCGATACAATGTATCGATATAATGAATTATAGACGGAAAACGAAGTGAATATCGTAAGTTAATCAATTGATTAAATGAGTTAAAAGAAGAATAATGAAGTAGAAAGAAGGCTTGAATCATATAGATTATTGAAATAAAATCTGAACATAGGACTAAGTTGAGTCAGAGGCTCACTATAGTGTACGGCAGCAAGGCCGAGGTCACGTCATGTGGCTCCGATATTGGCTGCCAGGAATTTCCCCAGTGAGTAAGACGACAAGGCCGACTCCGGCGAGGGGCTGAGTCACGCAGGACTCAGGTGGTGGCTCCGGCAAGAAGTCGATTTCCGGCGAGATAATCAATAAAGATAAGATGATGAGAACCCATTAATTGACCAAGCAAATTAAGGATCGAGAACGAAAATCAAACGGTGACTCACCATTTAGAGTAGAACAAAAAGAGAAGTGGGCTAATGAGTGAGGTTAGTAGAGGGCCACGGTGGTAAGGCGTCGAGGGACTCCGGTGAATTAGTCGGAGCTCCGGTTAGCATCAAAAACAGGGGAAAGAGCACGGTGGTCGACGAGCAGGGCAAGGCAAAGCGAAGACCATGGTGGAGCGACTCACGGTGGTGCTGGCGTTGGTGGTCATGTTGGCTGGTGACGGTTGTCGGAGGTCAAACTCCGGTGAACATGGTGGTGAGCACAGCGTCGATGGTGGCTCCAATTAGAGTCGAGAGAGAAAGAGAGCAGAGGAGAGGCAGGGGACCATGGTGACGGTGGTGATGAACGGAGGTGGCGGTGGCCTTGGCCTGAGTACGGCTGTGCTCCGGTGGTTAGGGCGGTTCCCGGCGGTGGCTACTACTGAGGTTGTCAAAAACCGGGAGAGAAAAACAGGGGAGAGGGAGAAGACTTGAGAGTGATAACAAGGCGGCGGCCATGGTGGTGGTGAGCACGGTGGCTGTACGGTGATGACCACCGTGGTTGCTGCTGCGGTTGTTGTCACCGTTGTTCTTGTTGTTGATGACCGTGTTGTTGTTGTCGTTGTTGTCTTGTTGTCGGTTGATGTTGCTGTTGTTTTGTTAATGTTGGTGGTGGTGTTGTCGTTTTTATGTTGTTGTTGCTCTTGTATGTTGTTTCCTGAGGTTGTATTTGTGAGGGTATTGTGGTTGCTTCTTATTATTATAATTAAATAGAAAGAGTGAGGAAGAAGATATGGATTGGGAGAGATAAAAATATCTGATAAAAATTGAATGGAGGGGGTGAAAGGGGCAACGTGGGTCTTGGTAATCCAAGGGATTTATTTACGATTTGCTCTGTTTCATTCGCTCCTATTTATAAACTTTAATATTTTACAAAATATATTATGTTGAAAATTATTAAGTAATAGTTTTATTTTTATTATTCATATCATAAAACTTATATTTTAAAAATAAAGGGTGTGTAAAAACATTAGTTACAATTTAAATTACGGTCTCATAGATTTTCAAACGGTCTGATTATTTGAAAGTTATTTCTCTAAAAACTAAATTTTTATGAAAGTAATGATTTATAAAATATAATGCAAATTTTATAAAATTTAATCATGGTAACGGAAGCAAAGTTTTTAGTTCGACAAGTATTTTAGAAATAAAAATATACTACAAATTAGTATAAAATCGAGAATGCTTAAATAGAAATAGCTCGAGAAGGTTTATTCGATCGAAATTTTTCAGCCACGTTTTCAAAACAAAGGATTAAAAGTTCAATAATATAAATTTTGATTTAAGAATTTTGTTAAAATAATTAATTTGTATTAATAAAAACACGGGTTGTTACAAGACACATATTCATTCACATTTTCCATCTAAATATCAATGGTTTCAAAACATTATCACCCTCGTACATTGATTATTTGATTGTGGTTTTGTATCGTATTCAACTCATTAAAGATAACGAGTTCATTGCTCATTTAACAGGACTCTATATTAACGTATATGACTATTAACTTAAGAAGCAAATCATTATTAATTTAACGACCAGAAGCCTTTTAAAAAGCAAGGCGTTAAAGTAATTGATCCAATGAATAAAATTTTATTAGAAGATCATGTTTTATATCATAAAGGTTTTATGGTGAAATATCTGAAAAGCGTTGGTGTTTATTTAATTTTTAATTATAAAGTTACAACCTCGATTAATTGAAATACTTATTCAATTGAATTACAGTCTTCCCATAGTTTGTCATTCTTTTTCCATATTTCTTTGCCTTGCTTTATTGAAAGTTGCTTATATACTATGGTCACTTCAGTAAGAAGATCGTGACAATCTTTCCCAACGGCAATCAAACGCTTGCAACATTCTTTTGATACGTCACTGCCAGATTCAAATACGTGTTCATATATAGTACTTCCACATTTTTTACCTAAACCACTTTCACATTTCAGCAATTGATTTGATCCCTCTGATTTTTGTGCAGTTTTCTCACATTGTTCCCACACTTTGTTATTTTTACCCCAAATCTCTTTACCTTCCTCTATTGTTAAACGCTTGTATACAATAGTTACTAGCGTTAATAGATCGTGACAATCTTTTCCGACAGATTTCAAACGACGACAACATTCATCTGATACCGCGTTTCCGTCTTCAAATACATTTTGGTATATTATGGTGCCACACTTGCCTAGGCCATTTTCACACTTTAGTAATTCATTGGATTTCCTAAGACTCCCTGCGTCAGTAGAATCAATTCCAACAGTATGTCTAAACATGATAGACAAAGTTACGAGGAGATAAACAAATGCAACCGATGATGACATTGACAAGTTCTTTTTTGACTCCATGGAAAATTTGATGTAAAAACTCGACTTTTCGTTATAGTTATTTAAGTTTTCAAATAATAATAAAATAAAAACTAAGAATGATGATATGTTTTGTTATTTAAAAAAGGGGTATTTATAGGTCTCCTATATTAAATTCTAAGTTTTAAACGTTTTTTCCATTTCAAAGTAACTTTTAATATCATTATTGTTATTTTATTTACATGCTTTACTAATGCATGAAAATATAGCAATTTGTCGAAATTATTAAATTTAAAAAAACTCACCGATGACATAAAAATTACTCCGCATTTATTATAGATTGTTCCCTATTTAACGCAAATTATATTAAGTTCGTTTGCAGGGAGCGCTTAGTATTTTTTTTTTTATATATATAAAGCTACCTAAATTTAATGGAACTCGAATAGAATACATTACTACAATCGTGATTAACGATATCCTAAACTGTCGTATGGGGAAAAATTAAAACATGATAAGATTTACATAAAATTAGTTTCAACTTTTTACCTTGCATCTTTTTAAGCATTCTTAGTACGCTAAATCACAACGAACATTAAAGTTTAGCACGAGCATGAAATTCATTTGCTGTGTTCATAGCTAAAAGAATAAAAAAATAAAAAATGTAAAATAAAAAAAACACTTTTCATAATATAACAGTCTTAGAAAATGAGCTCTAAGTAAATCAAACTCCATATAATTTAGAGTCATTTAGTGATAAAACTTTACGTATGAACATAATTAATATATTAATCATATAACGAATATAAAATTTGAGTTACGTTTGTAATTAACAGAATTAAACTATGTGGCATAACTAATTTAAAAATTTTATACTTTTCATTGAATATCTATAAGATCTTTTCTTAGACAAATCATTATTTGAAGACAAAGAATCAATGTCGTGTGGCATCTAGTCTCGCTAAGACCATAACCACACCGGCGAAAATACAAAGATACATAAACTTATTAGTTTTATTTTATTTTATTTTTCCTTAAATATTGAGTATATTATTCGTGGAACAAATCGTGTAAGTAGAAAATCCATTTGATTCAAGTGTATTTTCTCTATCTAATAAGGAGAACCATGTTTTACTTACCAGCTTTTTTGCTTTCACTTCTATTTTTGTATCAAATGATTTATGTATACATTTTGTTTTAGATATGGTTGCTTTCGTTTCTACAACATGCTTCGTATAACAAAGACCGATTATTATTTTTTATTTTTTATTATAGCATCATCTAAATGCATTTATATTATACATATATTTATGATAGACACATATTCATTCACATTTTCCATCTAAATATCAATGGTTTCAAAACATTATCACCCTCGTACATTGATTATTTGATTGTGGTTTTGTATCGTATTCAACTCATTAAAGATAACGAGTTCATTGCTCATTTAACAGGACTCTATATTAACGTATATGACTATTAACTTAAGAAGCAAATCATTATTAATTTAACGACCAGAAGCCTTTTAAAAAGCAAGGCGTTAAAGTAATTGATCCAATGAATAAAATTTTATTAGAAGATCATGTTTTATATCATAAAGGTTTTATGGTGAAATATCCTAAAAGCGTTGGTGTTTATTTAATTTTTAATTATAAAGTTACAACCTCGATTAATTGAAATACTTATTCAATTGAATTACGCCTTCCCATAGTTTGTCATTCTTTTTCCATATTACTTTGCCTTGCTTTATTGAAAGTTGCTTATATACTATGGTCACTTCAGTAAGAAGATCGTGACAATCTTTCCCAACGGCAATCAGACGCTTGCAACATTCTTTTGATACGTCATCTGCATTCAAATACGTGTTCATATATAGTACTTCCACATTTTTTACCTAAACCACTTTCACATTTCAAAGAATTGATTTGATCCCTCGATTTTTGTGCGCTTTCTCACATTGTTCCCACACTTTGTTATTTTTACCCCAAATCTCTTTACCTTCCTCTATTGTTAAACGCTTGTATACAATAGTTACTAAGCGTTAATAGATCGTGACAATCTTTTCCGATGATTTCAAACGACGACAACATTCATCCGATACTGGCGTTTAGTCTTCAAATACATTTTGGTATATTATGGTGCCACACTTGCCTAGGCCATTTTCACACTTTAGTAATTCATTGGATTTCCTAAGACTCCTGCGTCAAGAGAATCAATTCCAACAGATGTCTAAACATGATAGACAAAGTTACGAGGAGATAAACAAATGCAATCGATGATGACATTGACAAGTTCTTTTTGACTCCATGGAAAATTTGATGTAAAAACTCGACTTTTCGTTATAGTTATTTAAGTTTTCAAATAATAATAAAATAAAAACTAAGAATGATGATATGTTTTGTTATTTAAAAAGGGGTATTTATAGGTCTCCTATATTAAATTCTAAGTTTTAAACGTTTCCATTTCAAAGTAACTTTTAATATCATTATTGTTATTTTATTTACATGCTTTACTAATGCATGAAAATATAGCAATTTGTCGAAATTATTAAATTTAAAAAACTCACCGATGACATAAAAATTACTCGCATTTATTATAGATTGTTCCTATTTAACGCAAATTATATTAAGTTCGTTTAGGAGCGCTTAGTATTTTTTTATATATATAAAGCTACCTAAATTTAATGGAACTCGAATAGAATACATTACTACAATCGTGATTAACGATATCCTAAACTGTCGTATGGGGAAAAATTAAAACATGATAAGATTTTCATAAAATTAGTTTCAACTTTTTACCTTGCATCTTTTTAAGCATTCTTAGTACGCTAAATCACAACGAACATTAAAGTTTAGCACGAGCATGAAATTCATTTGCTGTGTTCATAGCTAAAAGAATAAAAAAAATAAAAATGTAAAATAAAAAAACTTTTTTCATAATATAACAGTCTTAGAAAATGAGCTCTAAGTAAATCAAACTCCATATAATTTAGAGTCATTTAGTGATAAAAACTTTACGTATGAACATAATTAATATATTAATCATATAACGAATATAAAATTTGAGTTACGTTTGTAATTAACAGAATTAAACTATGTGGCATAACTAATTTAAAAATTTTATACTTTTCATTGAATATCTGTAAGATCTTTTCTTAGACAAATCATTATTTGAAGACAAAGAATCAATGTCGTGTGGCATCTAGTCTCGCTAAGACCATAACCACACCGGCGAAAATACAAAGATACATAAACTTATTAGTTTTATTTTATTTTATTTTTCCTTAAATATTGAGTATATTATTCGTGGAACAAATCGTGTAAGTAGAAAATCCATTTGATTCAAGTGTATTTTCTCTATCTAATAAGGAGAACCATGTTTTACTTACCAGCTTTTTTGCTTTCACTTCTATTTTTGTATCAAATGATTTATGAATACATTTTGTTTTAGATATGGTTGTTTTCGTTTCTACAACATGCTTCGTATAACAAAGACCGATTATTATTTTTCATTTTTTATTATAGCATCATCTCGTACGTATATTATACATATATTTATGATGGACACATATTCATTCACATTTTCCATCTAAATATCAATGGTTTCAAAACATTATCACCCTCGTACATTGATTATTTGATTGTGGTTTTGTATCGTATTCAACTCATTAAAGATAACGAGTTCATTGCTCATTTAACAGGACTCTATATTAACGTATATGACTATTAACTTAAGAAGCAAATCATTATTAATTTAACGATCAGAAGCCTTTTAAAAAGCAAGGCGTTAAAGTAATTGATCCAATGAATTAAATTTTATTAGAAGATCATGTTTCATATCATAAAGGTTTTATGGTGAAATATCTGAAAAGCGTTGGTGTTTATTTAATTTTTAATTATAAAGTTACAACCTCGATTAATTGAAATACTTATTCAATTGAATTACAGTCTTCCCATAGTTTGTCATTCTTTTTCCATATTTCTTTGCCTTGCTTTATTGAAAGTTGCTTATATACTATGGTCACTTCAGTAAGAAGATCGTGACAATCTTTCCCAACGGCAATCAAACGCTTGCAACATTCTTTTGATACGTCAACGCTGCATTCAAATACGTGTTCATATATAGTACTTCCACATTTTTTACCTAAACCACTTTCACATTTCAGCAATTGATTTGATCCCTCTGATTTTTGTGCAGTTTTCTCACATTGTTCCCACACTTTGTTATTTTTACCCCAAATCTCTTTACCTTCCTCTATTGTTAAACGCTTGTATACAATAGTTACTAGCGTTAATAGATCGTGACAATCTTTTTAAAATGATTTCAAACGACGACAACATTCATCTGATACCGCGTTTCCGTCTTCAAATACATTTTGGTATATTATGGTGCCACACTTGCCTAGGCCATTTTCACACTTTAGTAATTCATTGGATTTCCTAAGACTCCCTGCGTCAGTAGAATCAATTCCAACAGTATGTCTAAACATGATAGACAAAGTTACGAGGAGATAAACAAATGCAACCGATGATGACATTGACAAGTTCTTTTTTGACTCCATGGAAAATTTGATGTAAAAACTCGACTTTTCGTTATAGTTATTTAAGTTTTCAAATAATAATAAAATAAAAACTAAGAATGATGATATGTTTTGTTATTTAAAAAAGGGGTATTTATAGGTCTCCTATATTAAATTCTAAGTTTTAAACGTTTTTTCCATTTCAAAGTAACTTTTAATATCATTATTGTTATTTTATTTACATGCTTTACTAATGCATGAAAATATAGCAATTTGTCGAAATTATTAAATTTAAAAAAACTCACCGATGACATAAAAATTACTCCGCATTTATTATAGATGGTTTCCCTATTTAACGCAAATTATATTAAGTTCGCTTTATGGAGCGCATAGTATTTTTTTTATATATATAAAGCTACCTAAATTTAATGGAACTCGAATAGAATACATTACTACAATCGTGATTAACGATATCCTAAACTGTCGTATGGGGAAAAATTAAAACATGATAAGATTTTCATAAAATTAGTTTCAACTTTTTACCTTGCATCTTTTTAAGCATTCTTAGTACGCTAAATCACAACGAACATTAAAGTTTAGCACGAGCATGAAATTCATTTGCTGTGTTCATAGCTAAAAGAATAAAAAAAATAAAAAATGTAAAATAAAAAAAACACTTTTCATAATATAACAGTCTTAGAAAATGAGCTCTAAGTAAATCAAACTCCATATAATTTAGAGTCATTTAGTGATAAAAACTTTACGTATGAACATAATTAATATATTAATCATATAACGAATATAAAATTTGAGTTACGTTTGTAATTAACAGAATTAAACTATGTGGCATAACTAATTTAAAAATTTTATACTTTTCATTGAATATCTATAAGATCTTTTCTTAGACAAATCATTATTTGAAGACAAAGAATCAATGTCGTGTGGCATCTAGTCTCGCTAAGACCATAACCACACCGGCGAAAATACAAAGATACATAAACTTATTAGTTTTATTTTATTTTATTTTTCCTTAAATATTGAGTATATTATTCGTGGAACAAATCGTGTAAGTAGAAAATCCATTTGATTCAAGTGTATTTTCTCTATCTAATAAGGAGAACCATGTTTTACTTACCAGCTTTTTTGCTTTCACTTCTATTTTTGTATCAAATGATTTATGAATACATTTTGTTTTAGATATGGTTGTTTTCGTTTCTACAACATGCTTCGTATAACAAAGACCGATTATTATTTTTCATTTTTTATTATAGCATCATCTCGTACGTATATTATACATATATTTATGATGGACACATATTCATTCACATTTTCCATCTAAATATCAATGGTTTCAAAACATTATCACCCTCGTACATTGATTATTTGATTGTGGTTTTGTATCGTATTCAACTCATTAAAGATAACGAGTTCATTGCTCATTTAACAGGACTCTATATTAACGTATATGACTATTAACTTAAGAAGCAAATCATTATTAATTTAACGACCAGAAGCCTTTTAAAAAGCAAGGCGTTAAAGTAATTGATCCAATGAATTAAATTTTATTAGAAGATCATGTTTCATATCATAAAGGTTTTATGGTGAAATATCTGAAAAGCGTTGGTGTTTATTTAATTTTTAATTATAAAGTTACAACCTCGATTAATTGAAATACTTATTCAATTGAATTACGCCTTTCCCATAGTTTGTCATTCTTTTTCCATATTTCTTTGCCTTGCTTTATTGAAAGTTGCTTATATACTATGGTCACTTCAGTAAGAAGATCGTGACAATCTTTCCCAACGGCAATCAAACGCTTGCAACATTCTTTTGATACGCCATCGCTGCATTCAAATACGTGTTCATATATAGTACTTCCACATTTTTTACCTAAACCACTTTCACATTTCAGCAATTGATTTGATCCCTCTGATTTTTGTGCAGTTTTCTCACATTGTTCCCACACTTTGTTATTTTTACCCCAAATCTCTTTACCTTCCTCTATTGTTAAACGCTTGTATACAATAGTTACTAGCGTTAATAGATCGTGACAATCTTTTCCGACAGATTTCAAACGACGACAACATTCATCTGATACCGCGTTTCCGTCTTCAAATACATTTTGGTATATTATGGTTGTAACACCCCCATTTAGGCCGGGCGGACCCCACCTAAATGACGGCGTTACGGGACCCGACTGAACGGGTCCATGAGCAAACACCTGTAATCTCAAGACAGAACACCTGTATATAACTGAAAGCGCCAAAAGGAAACGAAACTCTCAACTACAACTGTCGTTCAAGACAACAACAAGGCACGCAGGCCGAAAACTGAAAGACGATAAAGAAAAGAAACGTCTATGGTGGTAGCTAGACTCAAGACCAGACTCCAGCGATTCCCTCCAAGCGTTCCCAACATAAGCACAGTCACGTCCGAGTACCTAAAGGGGTGGGGAAGACAGGACAGAAACAACAACAGAACTCTAGTTAGCCTTTACTCAAACTCATAATATGCGCGAAAGGAAAAGCAATACTTTAAATAACTTGAGACGTAAAAGGGAGGCTATGAAACTACGCTTACACTTTTAAGTTATAATTAGAACACTTCACGTATACTAGCTCGGACGTGTAACAGACAATCTCGTAAATCAAGCAAAGACAAAAACCCCACTGTGTAACTCCACACAGGGGACTTACCATGTAACACCCCGTGTTAATTTAAGCTAATCATAACTAGGAAATCAATAATTAGACAATCTAGCTCAACTATTTTCCTAAAACAACACACTACATTTTCCTAGCACCTAAACTAAAACCATTTTGAAATACTTTGAATTTGAACTTTATTCTTCCATATTCAAACTCGATAAATCAAATGATGAATACTTGACAAATTTCTCAACGACAAATTCCGGCACGCAAATCGAGGTCAATGTTGACCCAAAATGCCGAGCACCCTTAAGGTGATCTAACCATCTAATCTTTTTCAAATCTACTCACTCATAAGCTAAATCTAACAAAGGTTAGTTAAGACTTAATCATTTTGATTATTACTAACAAAACATATTATAATATTATCAAATTACTATTCCTTTTTGATTTAACTAACACTTTAGGTAAAACTCGAAATAATGAGCCTCACTTATTCAAAACTGATATACTTTTTGACGTTTGAGTATAATGATTTAAATCGATAACACCCAACTAAAGAAATATATATTTCGATCAAATAAAATTTTATTTCAAAATTACGAGGAGCTAGTACCCAATTTTTATTTTTATTTCGTTTTGAAGTTTATTTTCATTTTTATTTTCGATCTTACTTCTAAACATTATTTGGGGACTACATATTTCAATTCGAGACTTTTCGCGTGCGCGTAAATCGAAAATTTCAAAAACGAAAACCGAGGCACATTTGACCCAAGTAGGCCGGCCTTCCTTGAGCAACCACATGCTCATGTGCTTCTCTTCCTACCTTGTCCATGCTTTAACAACAAGTCAAATCTCAAGCCACCCTAAGTCAAGCCACCCTACTTAATCATCATCACTTGTTAGCTATTTTAATTTAAATGATAATACACTAAATATACTAATGTATTCACACTTTGCATGATATTACAAAAACAAAACACAAACACTACACAACTACTACTACCTTACGGCTCACCCAACAACACAACACACATCAATTTTTCCTAAGTCTTAAACTTATTTTCTCTCTAAATAAACACATACTCAAGAAACTTACAAGCTCCTTCATCTTCAACCTTGAGTAAACCTTGATGATCTTCATCTTCTTCCTCTAGCTTTTCTTCTTTAAACTTTCATTTCTTGTTTTTAAATTCACTAGAACACTTGTGTTCATTCTCCACTAATTATTTTAGTAATCATCTCCTCTTTTAACTAGTACATAAACATGAACATAAATCAAGGCATTTAAAATATTTACATTACCTAAACCTAAAATGAAAATATACTACACTTAGAAGTTTTAGTATAGTTTAACTAGCTAAAATAATTTTCTAACTTGCTTATTTCATTCTTATGTACCAATCCTAACCAAAGACGAGGAGCAAGGTGGAGGTGTCGACTTGAGCCAATTCGATCATATCATCGACCCCGACAATTGCTAAGCTCATTTGCATTAACCTAATTAAGGTGCCTCTCGCACACTATAATTGTTGAGCACTAATTTCATTGAGTTCATGTTATGTTGTTAAATGATGTTTTGGATGAATGTATGAATTTTTATATCACCTAGTGTTCACATGTTAAATTAGGAGACAAAAACCGAAAAATAACATTTGAGTAACACTAACATACCACACGGCATATCCCTTATCTTTGGTTTGAATTTTCGTTTTAATTTTTGTAAATTGCATGTTTAAAATACTTATAATAAAATGAACATGAAAATATAATTAGTTTATGTTTAGCACTTAAAATGAAATTGTTATGAAATTTGATTGTTTTTAAAGTATGGTGTTCTTGAATGTGTTGTTGTTATTCTTGTGTGTAAAATGATTTACTTTTGTATGTTAATATTTGTATATGTTTTTTTTTCACTCATTTTAAATGTATAAATAATATAAAGTAAATTAGTGGTTGAATTAGAAATATAAAAAAATCAAAAATAAGATTTTGAACACAAATATACATATACACGGCATTTTGGTTTAAAATGGACAAAATTTGAGTTTTAAATTTTCTAAATAACATATTATGATTAGTTTAGTTAAAATGGACTTATAGGAAAAATTTGAGAAAATTATATAAACTTATAAGAAATTGACTAATTAAAGTTCATATGGAAAATATAAGAGTTCTTCACATTTTCAAGTGTTCTTCATTTAAATGACTAGTTTGATTCAAAATAATTAAAAGATTATTTTATTTTTAGTTTAAAGTCATTAGTGAAAAATTACAATAATGATCATATAAGTTAAATAGACTAAATCATCAAAATATAAGAGTTAGAAATTTAAAGTGAGTAAATAACACTATTCATAAATAAAATAAAATGTTAGTGAAAATGTTAAACTAGTTACAACACTTTGGTATAATTTAAAGAATTAGTATATAAAAACTTTAAGCCAAAAACCGATAAAATTAGAAAACGAAGATAAATGGTACAAGTATAGTAGCCACGGTTTTAGGGTTAAATTTTGACCCAAAATGAACTTGTCACTTTTTATTTTTTTTTATCACTTAAATAATTAAATTAATTTAAGTAATGATTTATTAATAAAAATAGAAAAAGAAATAAATAACTAAAATAATAAAGGCTCACGGCATTTCACTTTATTTTTGGTCAATTTTGGTCAAAATGAATTTATCACTTAGTCACTAAATTTGATTTGTAATTAGGATTATATTAGATTGTATAATGAATCGTTAATAAAAAGAATCAACTAAACCGATAAAAATAAACGTTACACGTATTAAAATGAATAATGTCGAGTGTTACTGCCTTTGCTTAAATTTGGATTGGACATACGGACTATTTAAAATGAACTACGACAACCTCGCTAAAAATGAGAACCGATAAAGTGCTAGTTAAGTATATGACTAAATTTAACCGAGTCTTACGATTGAAATATTATTTAAAACCACTATGTACAAAATGAACTTAACAACTTTGAAACTAAAATTTTGTACCTAAATTTAGCTAAGTTATACTTTCGGAATATTACCCAAAAACGCTAAGTACAAACCGAACTTAACAATTTTGAAGCTAAAATTCTATACTTAGGAAATAAACCTAGTTTTGCACTTAAATAAAATACCTTAAAGAATAAAAATACTAAGTATAAATATGGGACATATACTAAGTATAAGAATACATGTATGTATAAAAATACGAATAAAATACGGAGTATAAAAATACATATACGTATAAAAATACGTACAAATACATGAATAGTAAATACGATGAATAGTAAATACGATGAATAGTAAATACGGTGAATAGTAAATACGGTGAATAGTAAAATAATGAGTAGTGAAAAATATTTAAAATTTACAAATGGACTCAAAATAAATATTTAAGCTTTCCTACGTATTCTGTTTTACCTGACAAACTGCTATTACTAAAATTTCATTATATAAAGTTTGACGAGACATTTATGTTTTAGAAATAATTCATGTTACGATTAAATGAGGAAGTAAGAAATTGAGAAAGAGAATCGAACTACCTGAATAAAATACTTGGATTGTTCGCCATGTCGCGACTCTTGAATTCGAAGTTAATGAAGTAGCTGTCTATGGGGACTTGGGCTCCCTCCCAGAGTTGCCCAAGGCGATTAACGATCCTGAGATTTTTAACGCGACGCGGTATATACAACCTCGTGGATGGGGCATACTTGATATTTCCGTGGGCCCATAGATGGTAATTGGAAAATCCAAATTTCACCCGGGGGTACCCGTCTAAGGTGATAGTCGTATTATTAGGTGGCTACTTACTCGAGGGCGAGTATGCTACGATCCTATCTATAGTGGTGTATGCATACATTAGACAAGGGATTTGGCTGTCCTTATTACCTTAGGTATCTCTAGTATTTCAGACTCGTCCGGAGGGCTGACTCATCTCTTAAAGTGCCGACGCTTATAAGGTCTGCATGATTCCGCTTCGCTAACGAACATTCATTTGTTATCACATGTTGAATGTATTTCCTTGTCTTGTTCGATTGATTATTGGTTGATGACTTGAATTCATGATTGAGAAATACGACTTATTGCAAATGATTATTTATGAGTGTTGTATGTTATGTGAATGGACCTATGCTCGTGTTTGACCATCATTATTTACTGACGTGCTTTAGTTGCCTACCTGTTAACTGTTGTATTTATCTATTATACACATTGCATATGTTTTAGAACTGCATGTGTCGAAAGAGTGTGCGAGAGAATGATGGAAAATTTGTTGCAGGTACCCCGAGGACTTATATTTATCAAATGCTGGGGACGGTTTACCTTTTTTTTGTACTTCTTTTGAGAGATTGTAATCGAATATACTCTGTTTATCTTTAAACTCATATTATGTATATGGAGTTAGTAATACGATAACAGCTGGTTTTGTAATTTATAGACTTAATTAATTTTCCGCCTTAGTTTAATTAAAGTCACGAAAAACCAGGTTGTTACATACCATATCGCCAACGCTCCACAACTCCGCCAATCATAACTCCTCCAAGTCGCCGGGCCACACAGACCCAATCACCGGGCCACACAGACCCACAACACTGGGCCACACAGACCCTCAACACCGGGCCACACAGACCCACAACACCGGGCCACACAGACCCTCAACACCGGGCCACACAGACCCACAACACCGGGCCACACAGACCCACAACACCGGGCCACACAGACCCACAACACCGGGCCACACAGACCCACAACTCACCGAGTACGAACGTCATGCCAAGAGAACAGTTTGTACATTACAATTATATATATATACTTGTATAACGAAGTAAGACATACCACATTCAATCCAAGCTTATAACCATTCAAGCCAACAACATACCCGAGGCATAGCCCTCTCATTCATTCTAAACATTATGTATATTCTTGTTCATTCCGTCTGAGAAGTAGCCATACACTACAACCTCCATAATCACAAGCTACATACTAACATTACCACACTATACCACGACGAACTCATACAACGCATACCATTCACGCATAGCATAAGTCAACACAACAACGTAATAACGTAATAATTCCAACGAGACAAAGCTACAATATTATCGAAACAAAAAGGGCCCAACGATGTGTAACAATAGCAATCAAACTCCCCCCTATAACAAATTTCAAACAAATGGCCCTAATCTGGCTATTCACACACCCAAACAAAGAGCGGCCACACCCTAGGTCGACCAAACACTACTGCAGAATAAATTTTTAAGCCGTAAGTAAAACAAAGCCTGTAAGGCTGACCCATCACGGCTGTAAACAGCCTTTAAACCGTGGCTACAGCCACCTGTAACGACCCTCAAATCGACCCAAGCACGGTACAACAGCCCCCTTTCTTAGATGACCGAGCAACAGTCCCAAGAGAGTCCTAAAACCCGTCCTCGTCAGCCCTCAACATTCATACAAATATACACACATACAAACTTACACCCAATTCCACACACATCCAAAATTATAAGCTCACAATTCATGCCACATCTTTACTACAACATTTCATACATTACTAATAGCGAAGTAAGGGAGTAACCCGTACTTCAAGGAAGAATTCACTGAATTACTCGACGACCCACAACCCTAACTCGGCATACAAAGCAACAGAACCAGTAAAGAAGAATAAATTACAGATGTACCAATCAGAATCACATGAAAAGAAAAACGAGCGTAAAGCGGCAGTCCACATGCTTACAACCAACAACGGCAAATTTATTGAAAACTAAGAAGAGATACAAAGAATAATAACAATAGGTACGGCAACAACAGCGACCAACATGACAAATTTTAAAGACAAAGAACACGACAAAGAATAAACACACAAGAGCCATTGCCCCTATACACGGTCAGAATCAGTCCTCGAGACAGTCCCCAATTTCGTCCTAAGTCGACCACCAACAATCTTGGTATAGCACACACACACAATCATACATCCTAACCACCTCACAAATTCATACACACATACATACAAACATACATAAATCCACTAATTCTTACACACAAGCTAAGTAAGGATAATCCCTTACCTTAGAAGAAGAGAAAACTTGGTTCTTGAAAGGATGATACCGTCTCACAAAGGTTCCTCCACGAAAACTCCTTCTATAACACACAAAATACATCCAAAAACACTCACAATTACTCAATTGACTAAAAGAACGAACTGACAAATCGATTTTAGTCTAACTCAATTTTAAACCTAAACTAAAGGCACTAACTTGGGCTAGCTAGAGACCATACCTTGACTCGAAAATTGTATGAGAAGGTAGAGGGGAAGGAGAGAAAGAGAACGCAACGAAAATCGGAAGAAACGGTGACCAAACGAGGGAGACCCGGTCTTGATGGTGATGAACCGTGTTCACGGTTGACGTGGGAAGGAAGAAGCTGCTGTTTTTGTTTGGTCGTGTGATTGTAGAGAATGAAAGAGGTATTTCTTGAGTATTATTTTTATTTTAAAGAGATATCAGATATGTAATGGAATGAAATGTGTGGAAAAATAAGGTGACTAAGTTAATTTATATCACTCAATAATAATGAAGGAAGGTCTGACTCGGTTAACCTTGCTCAAAACATTTTATATACTAAAACCGACACCAAACCTCCCAAAACGCTAAACCCACCTCAAATCTCGAATCCTCCTATTTTTACGAACCAAACGAGTATACATTCGCCACATATTTTCGAATTAAATTCAAAAGTCCCTAAAATAGTCCAAAATAATTACCACCGGCTTAAATAAAATAAATAATGACAGAAACGACCAACAATTAACGACTACGAAAATACGGGGTATTACATGGTGCCACACTTGCCTAGGCCATTTTCACACTTTAGTAATTCATTGGATTTCCTAAGACTCCCTGCGTCAGTGGAATCAATTCCAACAGTACGTCTAAACATGATAGACAAAGTTACGAGGAGATAAACAAATGCGACCGATGATGACATTGACAAGTTCTTTTTTGACTCCATGGAAAATTTGATGTAAAAACTCGACTTTTCGTTATAGTTATTTAAGTTTTCAAATAATAATAAAATAAAAACTAAGAATGATGATATGTTTTGTTATTTAAAAAAGGGGTATTTATAGGTCTCCTATATTAAATTCTAAGTTTTAAACGTTTTTTCCATTTCAAAGTAACTTTTAATATCATTATTGTTATTTTATTTACATGCTTTACTAATGCATGAAAATATAGCAATTTGTCGAAATTATTAAATTTAAAAAAACTCACCGATGACATAAAAATTACTCCGCATTTATTATAGATTGTTCCCTATTTAACGCAAATTATATTAAGTTCGTTTGCAGGGAGCGCTTAGAATTTTTTTTATATATATAAAGCTACCTAAATTTAATGGAACTCGAATAGAATACATTACTACAATCGTGATTAACGATATCCTAAACTGTCGTATGGGGAAAAATTAAAACATGATAAGATTTTCATAAAATTAGTTTCAACTTTTTACCTTGCATCTTTTTAAGCATTCTTAGTACGCTAAATCACAACGAACATTAAAGTTTAGCACGAGCATGAAATTCATTTGCTGTGTTCATAGCTAAAAGAATAAAAAAAATAAAAAATGTAAAATAAAAAAAACACTTTTCATAATATAACAGTCTTAGAAAATGAGCTCTAAGTAAATCAAACTCCATATAATTTAGAGTCATTTAGTGATAAAAACTTTACGTATGAACATAATTAATATATTAATCATATAACGAATATAAAATTTTGAGTTACGTTTGTAATTAACAGAATTAAACTATGTGGCATAACTAATTTAAAAATTTTATACTTTTCATTGAATATCTATAAGATCTTTTCTTAGACAAATCATTATTTGAAGACAAAGAATCAATGTCGTGTGGCATCTAGTCTCGCTAAGACCATAACCACACCGGCGAAAATACAAAGATACATAAACTTATTAGTTTTATTTTATTTTATTTTTCCTTAAATATTGAGTATATTATTCGTGGAACAAATCGTGTAAGTAGAAAATCCATTTGATTCAAGTGTATTTTCTCTATCTAATAAGGAGAACCATGTTTTACTTACCAGCTTTTTGCTTTCACTTCTATTTTTGTATCAAAATGATTTATGAATACATTTTGTTTTAGATATGGTTGTTTTCGTTTCTACAACATGCTTCGTATAACAAAGACCGATTATTATTTTTCATTTTTTATTATAGCATCATCTCGTACGTATATTATACATATATTTATGATGGACACATATTCATTCACATTTTCCATCTAAATATCAATGGTTTCAAAACATTATCACCCTCGTACATTGATTATTTGATTGTGGTTTTGTATCGTATTCAACTCATTAAAGATAACGAGTTCATTGCTCATTTAACAGGACTCTATATTAACGTATATGACTATTAACTTAAGAAGCAAATCATTATTAATTTAACGACCAGAAGCCTTTTAAAAAGCAAGGCGTTAAAGTAATTGATCCAATGAATAAAATTTGTTTAGAAGATCATGTTTTATATCATAAAGGTTTTATGGTGAAATATCTGAAAAGCGTTGGTGTTTATTTAATTTTTAATTATAAAGTTACAACCTCGATTAATTGAAATACTTATTCAATTGAATTACGCCTTTCCCATAGTTTGTCATTCTTTTTCCATATTTCTTTGCCTTGCTTTATTGAAAGTTGCTTATATACTATGGTCACTTCAGTAAGAAGATCGTGACAATCTTTCCCAACGGCAATCAAACGCTTGCAACATTCTTTTGATACGTCACTGCCAGATTCAAATACGTGTTCATATATAGTACTTCCACATTTTTTACCTAAACCACTTTCACATTTCAGCAATTGATTTGATCCCTCTGATTTTTGTGCAGTTTTCTCACATTGTTCCCACACTTTGTTATTTTTACCCCAAATCTCTTTACCTTCCTCTATTGTTAAACGCGTGTATACAATAGTTACTAGCGTTAATAGATCGTGACAATCTTTTCCGACAGATTTCAAACGACGACAACATTCATCTGATACCGCGTTTCCGTCTTCAAATACATTTTGGTATATTATGGTGCCACACTTGCCTAGGCCATTTTCACACTTTAGTAATTCATTGGATTTCCTAAGACTCCCTGCGTCAGTGGAATCAATTCCAACAAAGATGTCTAAACATGATAGACAAAGTTACGAGGAGATAAACAAATGCAACCGATGATGACATTGACAAGTTCTTTTTTGACTTCATGGAAAATTTGATGTAAAAACTCGACTTTTCGTTATAGTTATTTAAGTTTTCAAATAATAATAAAATAAAAACTAAGAATGATGATATGTTTTGTTATTTAAAAAAGGGGTATTTATAGGTCTCCTATATTAAATTCTAAGTTTTAAACGTTTTTTCCATTTCAAAGTAACTTTTAATATCATTATTGTTATTTTATTTACATGCTTTACTAATGCATGAAAATATAGCAATTTGTCGAAATTATTAAATTTAAAAAAACTCACCGATGACATAAAAATTACTCCGCATTTATTATAGATTGTTCCCTATTTAACGCAAATTATATTAAATTCATTTGCAGGGAGCGCTTAGAATTTTTTTTATATATATAAAGCTACCTAAATTTAATGGAACTCGAATAGAATACATTACTACAATCGTGATTAACGATATCCTAAACTGTCGTATGGGGAAAAATTAAAACATGATAAGATTTTCATAAAATTAGTTTCAACTTTTTACCTTGCATCTTTTTAAGCATTCTTAGTACGCTAAATTACAACGAACATTAAAGTTTAGCACGAGCATGAAATTCATTTGCTGTGTTCATAGCTAAAAGAATAAAAAAAATAAAAAATGTAAAATAAAAAAACATTTTTCATAATATAACAGTCTTAGAAAATGAGCTCTAAGTAAATCAAACTCCATATAATTTAGAGTCATTTAGTGATAAAAACTTTACGTATGAACATAATTAATATATTAATCATATAACGAATATAAAATTTGAGTTACGTTTGTAATTAACAGAATTAAACTATGTGGCATAACTAATTTAAAAATTTTATACTTTTCATTGAATATCTATAAGATCTTTTCTTAGACAAATCATTATTTGAAGACAAAGAATCAATGTCGTGTGGCATCCAGTCTCGCTAAGACCATAACCACACCGATTTAAAAATACAAAGATACATAAACTTATTAGTTTTATTTTATTTTATTTTTCCTTAAATATTGAGTATATTATTCGTGGAACAAATCGTGTAAGTAGAAAATCCATTTGATTCAAGTGTATTTTCTCTATCTAATAAGGAGAACCATGTTTTACTTACCAGCTTTTTTGCTTTCACTTCTATTTTTGTATCAAATGATTTATGAATACATTTTGTTTTAGATATGGTTGTTTTCGTTTCTACAACATGCTTCGTATAACAAAGACCGATTATTATTTTTTCATTTTTTATTATAGCATCATCTCGTACGTATATTATACATATATTTATGATGGACACATATTCATTCACATTTTCCATCTAAATATCAATGGTTTCAAAACATTATCACCCTCGTACATTGATTATTTGATTGTGGTTTTGTATCGTATTCAACTCATTAAAGATAACGAGTTCTGTAACAACCTGGTTTTTTCGTGACTTTAATTAAACTAAGGCGGAAAATTAATTAAGTCTATATATTACAAACCAGCTGTTATCGTCTTACAAACTCAGTATAAATAATACGAGTTTAGAGATAGAACAGAGTGTTTAGGTTACAAATTCTCTCAAAAGCATACAAAATAAATAAGGTAAACTCTCCCCAGCATTCAATAGCGTTGGTCTCGGGGTACCTGCATTTAACATCTCATCATTTTCCCGCACACTCTTTCGACACATGCAATTCTAAAGCAATATGCAGTATAAATAATGAATAATAAATGAGTGAAAACAATTAGCAAGTAGACAGGTAAAGCACATAAAGAAATCAAGATTATTCAGACTTGAGTATAAATCCAATCACATATTGTACAACACTCTCAAATAATCATTCTCAGCAGTCGTATTCCAACACTCATAAACTCAAGTCATCAGACAATAATCATTCAAACAAGACGAGGAAATACATTCAACATGTGATAACAAATGAATCTTCGTTAGTAAGGCGGAAGCATGCAGACGTAAAACGCAATAGTAGACAGGGCCGAACAGAGCGGACGTGGCTGACATACTAGACGTCCGCTACAGGTTTATCGTATTTAACAAAGCGGACGTGTCTCGACAAAGCTAAACATACTTAAAGCGATAAGGACAGCCAAATCCCGAGTCTAATGTATGCATACACCACTATAGATAGGATCGTATCATACTCGCCCTCGAGTAAGTAGTCACCTAATAATACGACTATCACCTTAGACGGGTACCCCCGGGTGGGGCTGGAGTTTCCAATTACCGTAGTATGGGCTCACGGAGATATCAAGTATGCCCCATCCCTGAGGTTGAATATCCCGCACCGAAATAATACTTTATAAAAATATTAGATCGCCTTTAGCAACTCTGGGAGGGAGCCAAAGTCCCCATAGACAGCTACCTCATTAACTTCGAATTCAAGAGTCGCGACATGGCGAACAATCCAAGTATTTTATTCAAGTATTTCATTTCTTAATTTCTTATTTCCTCGTTCATTCAAAATAGGTGGCAATTCTGTAACTAAAATATATCGTCTAACTTTGTATAATGAAATTTTAGTTCTAGCAGTTCTTCAGGTAAACAAAACACATAGAAAGACTTAGTTAATTATTTGGAGTCCGTTTGTAAATTTTAAATATTTTTACTATTCATTATTTTACTATTCATCGTATTTACTATTCACCGTATTTACTATTCATCGTATTTACTATTCCTCGTATTTACTATTCCTCGTATTTGTACGTATTTTTATACGTTTGCGTATTTTTATACTTCGTATTTTATTCGTATTTTATACGTATGTGTATTCATATACTTAGTATTTATTATTATATTTCCTTTGTACTTAGTATTTTTATTTTATTTCCTTATACTTAGTATTTTCCTTTTATACTTAGTTTTCTTATACTTTACAACTACTTTTATACTTAGGATATTTTTAAGTTTTACAAAACCAACCTTTATTTTTCTAAGTATATAATTCTAGTTTTAAAGTCGTTGGGTTCGTTTTGTATTTAGTGATTTGAAATATTATTTTAAAAGCGAAAGTCGGTTATGTTTAGTCATATACTTAGCTAAATTTCTTTTAACGGTTTCTATTTTTAGCGAGGTTGTCGTAGTTCGTTTTAAATAGTCCGTATGTCCAATCCACATTTAAGCAAAGGTAGTAGCACTCGATTTCATTCATTTTAATACATGTAACGTTTATTTTTATCGGTTTAGTCAATTCTTTTTATTTACGATTTAATACCTAAACAAATATAAACCTAATTACTATTCAAATTTAGTGACTAAGTGATAAATTTATTTTGACCAAAATTGACCCAAAATAAATAGAGATGCCGTGAGCCTTTATTTATATTAGTTATTTATTTCTTTTGTTGTTTTTATTAATAAATCATTACTTTAACTAATTTAAAATACTTAAGTGATAAAAATAAAAAGTGACAAAAATTAAACTTGGTCCAAAAATTAAGCTAAAACCGTGGCCTATGTACATACTTAGGTATTTTATTTTCGTTTTCTATTTTATCGATTTTTGACTTAAAGTTTTTATATACTAATTATTTAAATTTCACCATAGCGGTTTAACTAGTTTACGATTTTCACTAATTATTTTATTTCATTTATGAATAGTGTTTTTACTCACTTTAATTTTCTAACTTTTTCATTATAAAGATTTAGCTTATTTAACTTATAGATTTAGTTATGTATTTATTCACTAATGGATTTAAACAACATTTAACCTTAACTTTATAAAAATTATGGATCAAACTAGTCATATATGTGAAGAACACATGAATGTATGATGAACTTTAATATTCTTCATATGAACTCAACTTAGTCAAATTTTTATATGTTTATGAAATTTTCTCAAATTTTCCATACAAGTCTAATTTAACTAAACTAATCATAATATGTTATTTAGAAAAATTAAAACTAAAAATTGGTCCATATATTTCATGTATGCCGTGTATATGTATATATACTCATAAATTTTGATTTTTGATTTTTATACTTCTAATTCAATAACTAATTTACTTTATGTTATTTATGTATTTAACATGTGTGAAAATCATATACAAATATTAACACACATAACTAAAAATCATTGAAGCACATGAATAACAATAAAAGTTCAAGAACACACATAAACACATTAAAACATTTAAATTTCATAACAAATTCATTTTAAGTCCTAAACATAAACTACTTATATTTTCATAAACATATTAGTCTTAGTATTTTAAGCATGCAATTTACATAAATTAAAACGAAAAATTTAGTGAAAAATAGGGGTGAATGCCGTGTACATGTATGTGGACAATATATTTTATTTTTCGATTTTTGTCTCCTAATTTAACATATGAATACTAGGTGATAAAATAAACTAAGCATGCATCAAAACATCATCTAGGAAAACATAAATCATTTACGAGGCGCTTATCACATAAGTGTGCGGGAAGCACCTTGATTTGGTTAGTGAAATGAAATCCTAGCAATTATCGGGATCGATAATATGGTCAAAGATACTAAGATCGATGGCTCCACCTTGCTCCTCTTCTTTGGAAGGATTAGTACATACAAATGAAACATAAACTAAGTTAGTAATTATTTAAAGTAAGCTATACTACAATTTCAAGTGTAGTATCATTTTTATTTCTATGTGGTGAGTAGATTTTAATTAATTTGTTTTGTGTTCCAAAATAATTACAAGTAAAAGAGGAAGTGATTACTAATTAAAATGGTGGAGAAATGACTTAAGTGCTTAAGAAAATTTAAAGACAAGAATGAAAGTTTAAGGAAGAAATGAAATGAAGAGGATGAAGATCATAAGAATGTGGAGGATGAGGATGAGTTTTGCTTACTAGTGTTCTTGGTTTTATTAGAGAGAAAAGTAGTATGTTTTTATTTGTGTTTGTGTGTTGTATGTAAAGTGTAGTAGTAGTAGTAGTAGTGAATGTAGTATATGTGTAAGAAGAAAGGAAGCATGCTTGTAAGAGTGGAAACATGCTTGTAAGAATGAGTAAGGCATGCTTGAGACAAGGGAACAAGCATGGGTGTAAGACATATAAGGTGTGTGTAAGAGAAAGGAAGAAAAGAGGAGACAAGTGCATGCTAGGGCATGCTCCAAAATCTCGGCCCACATGGGCTAAGTTGGTCCGATTTTTCGTTTTTGAAATTTTCGATTTCTTGCATACGTGAAAAGTCCCGAAATAAAATATATAGTCTTAAAATAATGGTTTGAAGTAAGATCAAAAATAAAAATGAAGAAAAACGTTGAAGGGTGATCAAACAAAAATTTGGTCTAGGATCCTCGAAATTTTGAAATAAAATCCTATTTGATCGAAATACTTATTTTTTTCGTTGAATGTTATTGAATTAAATCATTATGCTCAGACGTCAAAAATTTTATCAGTCTAGGCTTAGTGTAACTCCATATATCGAGTTTTAGTGAATGTGTTAGTTAAATCAAGGTGGAATAGTAATTTGATATTATTAGTATACGTTGTGTTAGTAATAATCAATATGATTAAGCCTAAGCTATTTTAATTAGGTTTGGATTATGAGTAATTATATTTAAGAAAAGATTAGGTGACTTAATCACATTTAGGTGGCTTGGCATTTAGTCAACGTTTGACCTCGATTTGCGTGCCAAAATTTGTCGTTGAGAAATTTGGCGTGTGTGCTTCATTTGATTTATCGAGTTTGAATATGAAAGAATAAAGTTCAAATTCAAAGTAATTCAAAACAGTTTTAATTTAGGTGCAAAATAACTTGTAGTATAATGTGTTAGAAAAAAAAATATTGAGCGAGATTGTTTAATTAATGACTTGTGCCATTATAATAGGCTGAAATTAACATGGAGTGTCACATGTTTAACGAAAAAAATTCATTCGCATTTTTATTATAAGGAAAAAGGATGAATTTTATTTAAGGAATCAAATTCTTTCATAATATTTTGCTATAAAAACACGGGGTGTTACAAGTTCATTGCTCATTTAACAGGACTCTATATTAACGTATATGACTATTAACTTAAGAAGCAAATCATTATTAATTTAACGACCAGAAACCTTTTAAAAAGCAAGGCGTTAAAGTAATTGATCCAATGAATTAAATTTTATTAGAAGATCATGTTTTATATCATAAAGGTTTTATGGTGAAATATCTGAAAAGCGTTGGTGTTTATTTAATTTTTAATTATAAAGTTACAACCTCGATTAATTGAAATACTTATTCAATTGAATTACAGTCTTCCCATAGTTTGTCATTCTTTTTCCATATTTGTTTGCCTTGCTTTATTGAAAGTTGCTTATATACTATGGTCACTTCAGTAAGAAGATCGTGACAATCTTTCCCAACGGCAATCAAACGCTTGCAACATTCTTTTGATACGTCACTGCCAGATTCAAATACGTGTTCATATATAGTACTTCCACATTTTTTACCTAAACCACTTTCACATTTCAGCAATTGATTTGATCCCTCTGATTTTTGTGCAGTTTTCTCACATTGTTCCCACACTTTGTTATTTTTACCCCAAATCTCTTTACCTTCCTCTATTGTTAAACGCTTGTATACAATAGTTACTAGCGTTAATAGATCGTGACAATCTTTTCCGACAGATTTCAGACGACGACAACATTCATCTGATACCGCGTTTCCGTCTTCAAATACATTTTGGTATATTATGGTGCCACACTTGCCTAGGCCATTTTCACACTTTAGTAATTCATTGGATTTCCTAAGACTCCCTGTGTCAGTGGAATCAATTCCAACAGTATGTCTAAACATGATAGACAAAGTTACGAGGAGATAAACAAATGCAACCGATGATGACATTGACAAGTTCTTTTTTGACTCCATGGAAAATTTGATGTAAAAACTCGACTTTTCGTTATAGTTATTTAAGTTTTCAAATAATAATAAAATAAAAACTAAGAATGATGATATGTTTTGTTATTTAAAAAAGGGGTATTTATAGGTCTCCTATATTAAATTCTAAGTTTTAAACGTTTTTTCCATTTCAAAGTAACTTTTAATATCATTATTGTTATTTTATTTACATGCTTTACTAATGCATGAAAATATAGCAATTTGTCGAAATTATTAAATTTAAAAAAACTCACCGATGACATAAAAATTACTCCGCATTTATTATATAGATTGTTCCCTATTTAACGCAAATTATATTAAGTTCGTTTGCAGGGAGCGCTTAGTATGTTTTTTATATATATAAAGCTACCTAAATTTAATGGAACTCGAATAGAATACATTACTACAATCGTGATTAACGATATCCTAAACTGTCGTATGGGGAAAAATTAAAACATGATAAGATTTTCATAAAATTAGTTTCAACATTTTACCTTGCATCTTTTTAAGCATTCTTAGTACGCTAAATCACAACGAACATTAAAGTTTAGCACGAGCATGAAATTCATTTGCTGTGTTCATAGCTAAAAGAATAAAAAAAATAAAAAATGTAAAATAAAAAAAAACATTTTTCATAATATAACAGTCTTAGAAAATGAGCTCTAAGTAAATCAAACTCCATATAATTTAGAGTCATTTAGTGATAAAAACTTTACGTATGAACATAATTAATATATTAATCATATAACGAATATAAAATTTGAGTTACGTTTGTAATTAACAGAATTAAACTATGTGGCATAACTAATTTAAAAATTTTATACTTTTCATTGAATATCTATAAGATCTTTTCTTAGACAAATCATTATTTGAAGACAAAGAATCAATGTCGTGTGGCATCTAGTCTCGCTAAGACCATAACCACACCGGCGAAAATACAAAGATACATAAACTTATTAGTTTTATTTTATTTTATTTTTCCTTAAATATTGAGTATATTATTCGTGGAACAAATCGTGTAAGTAGAAAATCCATTTGATTCAAGTGTATTTTCTCTATCTAATAAGGAGAACCATGTTTTACTTACCAGCTTTTTTGCTTTCACTTCTATTTTTGTATCAAATGATTTATGAATACATTTTGTTTTAGATATGGTTGTTTTCGTTTCTACAACATGCTTCGTATAACAAAGACCGATTATTATTTTTCATTTTTTATTATAGCATCATCTCGTACGTATATTATACATATATTTATGATGGACACATATTCATTCACATTTTCCATCTAAATATCAATGGTTTCAAAACATTATCACCCTCGTACATTGATTATTTGATTGTAGTTTTGTATCGTATTCAACTCATTAAAGATAACGAGTTCATTGCTCATTTAACAGGACTCTATATTAACGTATATGACTATTAACTTAAGAAGCAAATCATTATTAATTTAACGACCAGAAGCCTTTTAAAAAGCAAGGCGTTAAAGTAATTGATCCAATGAATTAAATTTTATTAGAAGATCATGTTTTATATCATAAAGGTTTTATGGTGAAATACCTGAAAAGCGTTGGTGTTTATTTAATTTTTAATTATAAAGTTACAACCTCGATTAATTGAAATACTTATTCAATTGAATTACAGTCTTCCCATAGTTTGTCATTCTTTTTTCATATTTGTTTGCCTTGCTTTATTGAAAGTTGCTTATATACTATGGTCACTTCAGTAAGAAGATCGTGACAATCTTTCCCAACGGCAATCAAACGCTTGCAACATTCTTTTGATACGTCACTGCCAGATTCAAATACGTGTTCATATATAGTACTTCCACATTTTTTACCTAAACCACTTTCACATTTCAAAGAATTGATTTGATCCTCCGATTTTTGTGCGCTTCTCACATTGTTCCCACACTTTGTTATTTTTACCCCAAATCTCTTTACCTTCCTCTATTGTTAAACGCTTGTATACAATAGTTACTAGCGTTAATAGATCGTGACAATCTTTTCCGACAGATTTCAAACGACGACAACATTCATCTGATACCGCATTTCCGTCTTCAAATACATTTTGGTATATTATGGTGCCACACTTGCCTAGGCCATTTTCACACTTTAGTAATTCATTGGATTTCCTAAGACTCTCTGCGTCAGGAGGATCAATTCCAACAAAGATGTCTAAACATGATAGACAAAGTTACGAGGAGATAAACAAATGCAAACCGATGATGACATTGACAAGTTCTTTTTGACTCCATGGAAAATTTGATGTAAAACTCGACTTTTCGTTATAGTTATTTAAGTTTTCAAATAATAATAAAATAAAACCTAAGAATGATGATATGTTTTGTTATTTAACAAAGGGGTATTTATAGGTCTCCTATATTAAATTCTAAGTTTTAAACGTTTTTTCCATTTCAAAGTAACTTTTAATATCATTATTGTTATTTTATTTACATGCTTTACTAATGCATGAAAATATAGCAATTTGTCGAAATTATTAAATTTAAAACAACTCACCGACGACATAAAAATTACTCCGCATTTATTATAGATTGTTCCTATTTAACGCAAATTATATTAAGTTCGCTTATGTGAGCGCTTAGAATTTTTATATATATAAAGCTACCTAAATTTAATGGAACTCGAATAGAATACATTACTACAATCGTGATTAACGATATCCTAAACTGTCGTATGGGGAAAAATTAAAACATGATAAGATTTTCATAAAATTAGTTTCAACTTTTTACCTTGCATCTTTTTAGGCATTCTTAGTACGCTAAATCACAACGAACATTAAAGTTTAGCACGAGCATGAAATTCATTTGCTGTGTTCATAGCTAAAAGAATAAAAAAAATAAAAAATGTAAAATAAAAAAAACACTTTTCATAATATTACAGTCTTAGAAAATGAGCTCTAAGTAAATCAAACTCCATATAATTTAGAGTCATTTAGTGATAAAAACTTTACGTATGAACATAATTAATATAATAATCATATAACGAATATAAAATTTGAGTTACGTTTGTAATTAACAGAATTAAACTATGTGGCATAACTAATTTAAAAATTTTATACTTTTCATTGAATATCTATAAGATCTTTTCTTAGACAAATCATTATTTGAAGACAAAGAATCAATGTCGTGTGGCATCTAGTCTCGCTAAGACCATAACCACACCGGCGAAAATACAAAGATACATAAACTTATTAGTTTTATTTTATTTTATTTTTCCTTAAATATTGAGTATATTATTCGTGGAACAAATCGTGTAAGTAGAAAATCCATTTGATTCAAGTGTATTTTCTCTATCTAATAAGGAGAACCATGTTTTACTTACCGACTTTTGCTTTCACTTCTATTTTTGTATCAAATGATTTATGAATACATTTTGTTTTAGATATGGTTGTTTTCGTTTCTACAACATGCTTCAGATAACAAAGACCGATTATTATTTTTCATTTTTTATTATAGCATCATCTCGTACGTATATTATACATATATTTATGATGGACACATATTCATTCACATTTTCCATCTAAATATCAATGGTTTCAAAACATTATCACCCTCGTACATTGATTATTTGATTGTGGTTTTGTATCGTATTCAACTCATTAAAGATAACGAGTTCATTGCTCATTTAACAGGACTCTATATTAACGTATATGACTATTAACTTAAGAAGCAAATCATTATTAATTTAACGACCAGAAGCCTTTTAAAAAGCAAGGCGTTAAAGTAATTGATCCAATGAATAAAATTTGTTTAGAAGATCATGTTTTATATCATAAAGGTTTTATGGTGAAATATCTGAAAAGCGTTGGTGTTTATTTAATTTTTAATTATAAAGTTACAACCTCGATTAATTGAAATACTTATTCAATTGAATTACAGTCTTCCCATAGTTTGTCATTCTTTTTCCATATTTGTTTGCCTTGCTTTATTGAAAGTTGCTTATATACTATGGTCACTTCAGTAAGAAGATCGTGACAATCTTTCCCAACGGCAATCAAACGCTTGCAACATTCTTTTGATACGTCACTGCCAGATTCAAATACGTGTTCATATATAGTACTTCCACATTTTTTACCTAAACCACTTTCACATTTCAGCAATTGATTTGATCCCTCTGATTTTTGTGCAGTTTTCTCACATTGTTCCCACACTTTGTTATTTTTACCCCAAATCTCTTTACCTTCCTCTATTGTTAATAGCGTGTATACAATAGTTACTAGCGTTAATAGATCGTGACAATCTTTTCCGACAGATTTCAAACGACGACAACATTCATCTGATACCGCGTTTCCGTCTTCAAATACATTTTGGTATATTATGGTGCCACACTTGCCTAGGCCATTTTCACACTTTAGTAATTCATTGGATTTCCTAAGACTCCCTGCGTCAGTGGAATCAATTCCAACAGTATGTCTAAACATGATAGACAAAGTTACGAGGAGATAAACAAATGCAACCGATGATGACATTGACAAGTTCTTTTTTGACTCCATGGAAAATTTGATGTAAAAACTCGACTTTTCGTTATAGTTATTTAAGTTTTCAAATAATAATAAAATAAAAACTAAGAATGATGATATGTTTTGTTATTTAAAAAAGGGGTATTTATAGGTCTCCTATATTAAATTCTAAGTTTTAAACGTTTTTTCCATTTCAAAGTAACTTTTAATATCATTATTGTTATTTTATTTACATGCTTTACTAATGCATGAAAATATAGCAATTTGTCGAAATTATTAAATTTAAAAAAACTCACCGATGACATAAAAATTACTCCGCATTTATTATAGATTGTTCCCTATTTAACGCAAATTATATTAAGTTCGTTTGCAGGGAGCGCTTAGTATTTTTTTTATATATATAAAGCTACCTAAATTTAATGGAACTCGAATAGAATACATTACTACAATCGTGATTAACGATATCCTAAACTGTCGTATGGGGAAAAATTAAAACATGATAAGATTTTCATAAAATTAGTTTCAACTTTTTACCTTGCATCTTTTTAAGCATTATTAGTACGCTAAATTACAACGAACATTAAAGTTTAGCACGAGCATGAAATTCATTTGCTGTGTTCATAGCTAAAAGAATAAAAAAAATAAAAAATATAAAATAAAAAAAACATTTTTCATAATATAACAGTCTTAGAAAATGAGCTCTAAGTAAATCAAACTCCATATAATTTAGAGTCATTTAGTGATAAAAACTTTACGTATGAACATAATTAATATATTAATCATATAACGAATATAAAATTTGAGTTACGTTTGTAATTAACAGAATTAAACTATGTTGCATAACTAATTTAAAAATTTTATACTTTTCATTGAATATCTATAAGATCTTTTCTTAGACAAATCATTATTTGAAGACAAAGAATCAATGTCGTGTGGCATCCAGTCTCGCTAAGACCATAACCACACCGACGAAAATACAAAGATACATAAACTTATTAGTTTTATTTTATTTTATTTTTCCTTAAATATTGAGTATATTATTCGTGGAACAAATCGTGTAAGTAGAAAATCCATTTGATTCAAGTGTATTTTCTCTATCTAATAAGGAGAACCATGTTTTACTTACCAGCTTTTTTGCTTTCACTTCTATTTTTGTATCAAATGATTTATGAATACATTTTGTTTTAGATATGGTTGTTTTCGTTTCTACAACATGCTTCGTATAACAAAGACCGATTATTATTTTTTCATTTTTTATTATAGCATCATCTCGTACGTATATTATACATATATTTATGATGGACACATATTCATTCACATTTTCCATCTAAATATCAATGGTTTCAAAACATTATCACCCTCGTACATTGATTATTTGATTGTGTTTTTGTATCGTATTCAACTCATTAAAGATAACGAGTTCATTGCTCATTTAACAGGACTCTATATTAACGTATATGACTATTAACTTAAGAAGCAAATCATTATTAATTTAACGACCAGAAACCTTTTAAAAAGCAAGGCGTTAAAGTAATTGATCCAATGAATTAAATTTTATTAGAAGATCATGTTTTATATCATAAAGGTTTTATGGTGAAATATCTGAAAAGCGTTGGTGTTTATTTAATTTTTAATTATAAAGTTACAACCTCGATTAATTGAAATACTTATTCAATTGAATTACTGCCTTCCCACAGTTTGTCATTCTTTTTCCATATTTGTTTGCCTTGCTTTATTGAAAGTTGCTTATATACTATGGTCACTTCAGTAAGAAGATCGTGACAATCTTTCCCAACGGCAATCAAACGCTTGCAACATTCTTTTGATACGTCACTGCCAGATTCAAATACGTGTTCATATATAGTACTTCCACATTTTTTACCTAAACCACTTTCACATTTCAGCAATTGATTTGATCCCTCTGATTTTTGTGCGCTTTTCACATTGTTCCCACACTTTGTTATTTTTACCCCAAATCTCTTTACCTTCCTCTATTGTTAAACGCTTGTATACAATAGTTACTAGCGTTAATAGATCGTGACAATCTTTTCCGACAGATTTCAAACGACGACAACATTCATCTGATACCGCGTTTCCGTCTTCAAATACATTTTGGTATATTATGGTGCCACACTTGCCTAGGCCATTTTCACACTTTAGTAATTCATTGGATTTCCTAAGAATCCTCACACAAGGAATCAATTCCAACAAAGATGTCTAAACATGATAGACAAAGTTACGAGGAGATAAACAAATGCAACCGATGATGACATTGACAAGTTCTTTTTTGACTCCATGGAAAATTTGATGTAAAAACTCGACTTTTCGTTATAGTTATTTAAGTTTTCAAATAATAATAAAATAAAAACTAAGAATGATGATATGTTTTGTTATTTAAAAAAGGGGTATTTATAGGTCTCCTATATTAAATTCTAAGTTTTAAACGTTTTTTCCATTTCAAAGTAACTTTTAATATCATTATTGTTATTTTATTTACATGCTTTACTAATGCATGAAAATATAGCAATTTGTCGAAATTATTAAATTTAAAAAAACTCACCGATGACATAAAAATTACTCCGCATTTATTATATAGATTGTTCCCTATTTAACGCAAATTATATTAAGTTCGTTTGCAGGGAGCGCTTAGTATTTTTTTTATATATATAAAGCTACCTAAATTTAATGGAACTCGAATAGAATACATTACTACAATCGTGATTAACGATATCCTAAACTGTCGTATGGGGAAAAATTAAAACATGATAAGATTTTCATAAAATTAGTTTCAACTTTTTACCTTGCATCTTTTTAAGCATTCTTAGTACGCTAAATCACAACGAACATTAAAGTTTAGCACGAGCATGAAATTCATTTGCTGTGTTCATAGCTAAAAGAATAAAAAAAATAAAAAATGTAAAATAAAAAAAACATTTTTCATAATATAACAGTCTTAGAAAATGAGCTCTAAGTAAATCAAACTCCATATAATTTAGAGTCATTTAGTGATAAAAACTTTACGTATGAACATAATTAATATATTAATTATATAACGAATATAAAATTTGAGTTACGTTTGTAATTAACAGAATTAAACTATGTGGCATAACTAATTTAAAAATTTTATACTTTTCATTGAATATCTATAAGATCTTTTCTTAGACAAATCATTATTTGAAGACAAAGAATCAATGTCGTGTGGCATCTAGTCTCGCTAAGACCATAACCACACCGGCGAAAATACAAAGATACATAAACTTATTAGTTTTATTTTATTTTATTTTTCCTTAAATATTGAGTATATTATTCGTGGAACAAATAGTGTAAGTAGAAAATCCATTTGATTCATGTGTATTTTCTCGATCTAATAAGGAGAACCATGTTTTACTTACCAGCTTTTTTGCTTTCACTTCTATTTTTGTATCAAATGATTTATGTATACATTTTGTTTTAGATAAGGTTGCTTTCGTTTCTACAACATGCTTCGTATAACAAAGACCGATTATTATTTTTTATTTTTTATTATAGCATCATCTCGTACGTATATTATACATATATATATGATGGACACATATTCATTCACATTTTCCATCTAAATATCAATGGTTTCAAAACATTATCACCCTCGTACATTGATTATTTGATTGTGGTTTTGTATCGTATTCAACTCATTAAAGATAACGAGTTCATTGCTCATTTAACAGGACTCTATATTAACGTATATGACTATTAACTTAAGAAGCAAATCATTATTAATTTAACGACCAGAAGCCTTTTAAAAAGCAAGGCGTTAAAGTAATTGATCCAATGAATAAAATTTTATTAGAAGACCATGTTTTATATCATAAAGGTTTTATGGTGAAATATCTGAAAAGCGTTGGTGTTTATTTAATTTTTAATTATAAAGTTACAACCTCGATTAATTGAAATACTTATTCAATTGAATTACAGTCTTCCCATAGTTTGTCATTCTTTTTCCATATTTGTTTGCCTTGCTTTATTGAAAGTTGCTTATATACTATGGTCACTTCAAGAAGTTAAGATCGTGACAATCTTTCCCAACGGCAATCAAACGCTTGCAACATTCGTTTGATACGTCACTGCCAGATTCAAATACGTGTTCATATATAGTACTTCCACATTTTTTACCTAAACCACTTTCACATTTCAGCAATTGATTTGATCCCTCTGATTTTTGTGCAGTTTTCTCACATTGTTCCCACACTTTGTTATTTTTACCCCAAATCTCTTTACCTTCCTCTATTGTTAAACGCTTGTATACAATAGTTACTAGCGTTAATAGATCGTGACAATCTTTTCCGACAGATTTCAAACGACGACAACATTCATCTGATACCGCGTTTCCGTCTTCAAATACATTTTGGTATATTATGGTGCCACACTTGCCTAGGCCATTTTCACACTTTAGTAATTCATTGGATTTCCTAAGAATCCCTGCGTCAATGGAATCAATTCCAACAAAGATGTCAAAACATGATGGGCAACGTTACGAGGAGATAAACAAATGCAACCGATGATGTCATTGACAAGTTCTTTTTTGACTCCATGGAAAATTTGATGTAAAAACTCGACTTTTCGTTATAGTTATTTAAGTTTTCAAATAATAATAAAATAAAAACTAAGAATGATGATATGTTTTGTTATTTAAAAAAGGGGTATTTATAGGTCTCCTATATTAAATTCTAAGTTTTAAACGTTTTTTCCATTTCAAAGTAACTTTTAATATCATTATTGTTATTTTATTTACATGCTTTACTAATGCATGAAAATATAGCAATTTGTCGAAATTATTAAATTTAAAAAAACTCACCGATGACATAAAAATTACTCCGCATTTATTATATAGATTGTTCCCTATTTAACACAAATTATATTAAGTTCGTTTGCAGGGAGCGCTTAGTATTTTTTTATATATATATAAAGCTACCTAAATTTAATGGAACTCGAATAGAATACATTACTACAATCGTGATTAACGATATCCTAAACTGTCGTATGGGGAAAAATTAAAACATGATAAGATTTTCATAAAATTAGTTTCAACTTTTTACCTTGCATCTTTTTAAGCATTCTTAGTACGCTAAATCACAACGAACATTAAAGTTTAGCACGAGCATGAAATTCATTTGCTGTGTTCATAGCTAAAAGAATAAAAAAAATAAAAAATGTAAAATAAAAAAAACACTTTTCATAATATAACTGTCTTAGAAAATGAGCTCTAAGTAAATCAAACTCCATATAATTTAGAGTCATTTAGTGATAAAAACTTTACGTATGAACATAATTAATATATTAATCATATAACGAATATAAGATTTGAGTTACGTTTGTAATTAACAGAATTAAACTATGTGGCATAACTAATTTAAAAATTTTATACTTTTCATTGAATATCTATAAGATCTTTTCTTAGACAAATCATTATTTGAAGACAAAGAATCAATGTCGTGTGGCATCTAGTCTCGCTAAGACCATAACCACACCGGCGAAAATACAAAGATACATAAACTTATTAGTTTTATTTTATTTTATTTTTCCTTAAATATTGAGTATAATATTCGTGGAACAAATCGTGTAAGTAGAAAATCCATTTGATTCAAGTGTATTTTCTCTATTTAATAAGGAGGACCATGTTTTACTTACCAGCTTTTTTGCTTTCACTTCTATTTTTGTATCAAATGATTTATGAATATATTTTGTTTTAGATATGGTTGTTTTCGTTTCTACAACATGCTTCGTATAACAAAGACCGATTATTATTTTTCATTTTTTATTATTGCATCATCTCGTACGTATATTATACATATATTTATGATGGACACATATTCATTCACATTTTCCATCTAAATATCAATGGTTTCAAAACATTATCACCCTCGTACATTGATTATTTGATTGTAGTTTTGTATCGTATTCAACTCATTAAAGATAACGAGTTCATTGCTCATTTAACAGGACTCTATATTAACGTATATGACTATTAACTTAAGAAGCAAATCATTATTAATTTAACGACCAGAAGCCTTTTAAAAAGCAAGGCGTTAAAGTAATTGATCCAATGAATTAAATTTTATTAGAAGATCATGTTTTATATCATAAAGGTTTTATGGTGAAATATCTGAAAAGCGTTGGTGTTTATTTAATTTTTAATTATAAAGTTACAACCTCGATTAATTGAAATACTAATTCAATGAATTACAGTCTTCCCATAGTTTGTCATTCTTTTTCCATATTTGTTTGCCTTGCTTTATTGAAAGTTGCTTATATACTATGGTCACTTCAGTAAGAAGATCGTGACAATCTTTCCCAACGGCAATCAAACGCTTGCAACATTCTTTTGATACGTCACTGCCAGATTCAAATACGTGTTCATATATAGTACTTCCACATTTTTTACCTAAACCACTTTCACATTTCAGCAATTGATTTGATCCCTCTGATTTTTCTGCAGTTTTCTCACATTGTTCCCACACTTTGTTATTTTTACCCCAAATCTCTTTACCTTCCTCTATTGTTAAACGCTTGTATACAATAGTTACTAGCGTTAATAGATCGTGACAATCTTTTCCGACAGATTTCAAACGACGACAACATTCATCTGATACCGCGTTTCCGTCTTCAAATACATTTTGGTATATTATGGTGCCACAATTGCCTAGGCCATTTTCACACTTTAGTAATTCATTGGATTTCCTAAGACTCCTCAAGGCCAAGAGAATCAATTCCAACAGTATGTCTAAACATGATAGACAAAGTTACGAGGAGATAAACAAATGCAACCGATGATGACATTGACAAGTTCTTTTTTGACTCCATGGAAAATTTGATGTAAAAATCCGACTTTTCGTTATAGTTATTTAAGTTTTCAAATAATAATAAAATAAAAACTAAGAATGATGATATGTTTTGTTATTTAAAAAAGGGGTATTTATAGGTCTCCTATATTAAATTCTAAATCTTAAACGTTTTTTCCATTACAAAGTAACTTTTAATGTCGTTATTGTTATTTTATTTACATGCTTTACTAATGCATGAAAATATAGCAATTTGTCGAAATTATTAAATTTCAAAAAACTCACCGATCACATAAAAATTACTCCGCATTTATTATAGATTGTTCCCTATTTAACGCAAATTATATTAAATTCATTTGCAGGGAGCGCTTAGTATTTTTTATATATATATATAAAGCTACCTAAATTTAATGGAACTCGAATAGAATACATTACTACAATCGTGATTAACGATATCCTAAACTGTCGTATGGGGAAAAATTAAAACATGATAAGATTTTCATAAAATTAGCTTCAAGTTTTTACCTTGCATATTTTTAAGCATTCTTAGTACGCTAAATCACAACGAACATTAAAGTTTAGCACGAGCATGAAATTCATTTGCTGTGTTCATAGCTAAAAGAATAAAAAAAAAATAAAAAAATGTAAAATAATAAAAACACTTTTCATAATATAACAGTCTTAGAAAGTGAGCTCTAAGTAAATCAAACTCCATATAATTTAGAGTCATTTACTGATAAAAACTTTACGTATGAACATAATTAATATATTAATCATATAACGAATATAAAATTTGAGTTACGTTTGTAATTAACTGAATTAAACTATGTGGCCTAACTAATTTAAAAATTTTATACTTTTCATTGAATATCTATAAGATCTTTTCTTAGACAAATCATTATTTGAAAACAAAGAATCAATGTTGTGTGGCATCTAGTCTCGCTAAGACCATAACCACACTGGCGAAAATACAAAGATACATAAACTTATTAGTTTTATTTTATTTTATTTTTCCTTAAATATTGAGTATATTATTCGTGGAACAAATAGTGTAAGTAGAAAATCCATTTGATTCATGTGTATTTTCTCAATCTAATAAGGAGAACCATGTTTTACTTACCAGCTTTTTTGCTTTCACTTCTATTTTTGTATCAAATGATTTATGTATACATTTTGTTTTAGATAAGGTTGCTTTCGTTTCTACAACATGCTTCGTATAACAAAGACCGATTATTATTTTTTATTTTTTATTATAGCATCATCTCGTACGTATATTATACATATATTTATGATGGACACATATTCATTCACATTTTCCATCTAAATATCAATGGTTTCAAAACATTATCACCCTCGTACATTGATTATTTGATTGTGGTTTTGTATCGTATTCAACTCATTAAAGATAACGAGTTCATTGCTCATTTAACAGGACTCTATATTAACGTATATGACTATTAACTTAAGAAGCAAATCATTATTAATTTAACGACCAGAAGCCTTTTAAAAAGCAAGGCGTTAAAGTAATTGATCCAATGAATAAAATTTTATTAGAAGACCATGTTTTATATCATAAAGGTTTTATGGTGAAATATCTGAAAAGCGTTGGTGTTTATTTAATTTTTAATTATAAAGTTACAACCTCGATTAATTGAAATACTTATTCAATTGAATTACAGTCTTCCCATAGTTTGTCATTCTTTTTCCATATTTGTTTGCCTTGCTTTATTGAAAGTTGCTTATATACTATGGTCACTTCAGTAAGAAGATCGTGACAATCTTTCCCAACGGCAATCAAACGCTTGCAACATTCGTTTGATACGTCACTGCCAGATTCAAATACGTGTTCATATATAGTACTTCCACATTTTTTACCTAAACCACTTTCACATTTCTGCAATTGATTTGATCCCTCTGATTTTTGTGCAGTTTTCTCACATTGTTCCCACACTTTGTTATTTTTACCCCAAATCTCTTTACCTTCCTCTATTGTTAAACGCTTGTATACAATAGTTACTAGCGTTAATAGATCGTGACAATCTTTTCCGACAGATTTCAAACGACGACAACATTCATCTGATACCGCGTTTCCGTCTTCAAATACATTTTGGTATATTATGGTGCCACACTTGCTTAGGCCATTTTCACACTTTAGTAATTCATTGGATTTCCTAAGACTCCCTGCGTCAGTGGAATCAATTCCAACAGTATGTCTAAACATGATAGACAAAGTTACGAGGAGATAAACAAATGCAACCGATGATGACATTGACAAGTTCTTTTTTGACTCCATGGAAAATTTGATGTAAAAACTCGACTTTTCGTTATAGTTATTTAAGTTTTCAAATAATAATAAAATAAAAACTAAGAATGATGATATGTTTTGTTATTTAAAAAAGGGGTATTTATAGGTCTCCTATATTAAATTCTAAGTTTTAAACGTTTTCCATTTCAAAGTAACTTTTAATATCATTATTGTTATTTTATTTACATGCTTTACTAATGCATGAAAATATAGCAATTTGTCGAAATTATTAAATTTAAAAACTCACCGATGACATAAAAATTACTCCGCATTTATTATAGATTGTTCCCTATTTAACGCAAATTATATTAAGTTCGTCTTTGTGAGCGCTTAGTATTTTTATATATATAAAGCTACCTAAATTTAATGGAACTCGAATAGAATACATTACTACAATCGTGATTAACGATATCCTAAACTGTCAGATGGGGAAAAATTAAAACATGATAAGATTTTCATAAAATTAGTTTCAACTTTTACCTTGCATCTTATTAAGCATTCTTAGTACGCTAAATCACAACTATGATTAAAGTGTAGCACGAGCATGAAATTCATTTGCTGTGTTCATAGCAAAAAGAATAAAAAAATAAGAAATGTAAAATAAAAAATAACACTTTTCATAATATAACAGCCTTAGAAAATGAGCTCTAAGTAAATCAAACTCCATATAATTTAGAGTCATTTAGTGATAAAAACTTTACGTATGAACATAATTAATATATTAATCATATAACTAATATAAGATTTGAGGTACGCTTGTAATTAATGCACTAAACTATGTGGCATAACTAATTTAAAAATTTTATACTTTTCATTGAATATCTATAAGATCTTTTCTTAGACAAATCATTATTTGAAGACAAAGAATCAATGTCGTGTGTGGCATCTAGTCTCGCTAAGACCATAACCACACCGCTAAAAATACAAAGATACATAAACTTATTAGTTTTATTTTATTTTATTTTTCCTTAAATATTGAGTATATTATTCGTGCAACAAATCGTGTAAGTAGAAAATCCATTTGATTCATGTGTATTTTCTCTCTCTAATAAGAAGAACCATGTTTTACTTACACTTTTTGCTTTCACTTCTATTTTTGTATCAAATGATTTATGAATACATTTTGTTTTAGATATGGTTGTTTTCGCTTTCTACAACATGCTTCAGATAATAAAGACCGATTATTATTTTTCATTTTTTATTATAGCATCATCTCGTACGTATATTATACATATATTTATGATGGACACATATTCATTCACATTTTCCATCTAAATATCAATGGTTTCAAAACATTATCACCCTCGCATACATTGATTATTTGATTGTGGTTTTGTATCGTATTCAACTCATTAAAGATAACGAGTTCATTGCTCATTTAACAGACTCTATATTAACGTATATGACTATTAACTTAAGAAGCAAATCATTATTAATTTAACGACCGTAAGCCTTTTAAAAAGTAAGGCGTTAAAGTAATTGATCCAATGAATAAAATTTTATTAGAAGATCATGTTTTATATCATAAAGGTTTTATGGGGAAATATCTGAAAAGCGTTGGTGTTTATTTAATTTTTAATTATAAAGTTACAACCTCGATTAATTGAAATACTTATTCAATTTAATTACGCCTTCCCATAGTTTGTCATTCTTTTTCCATATTTGTTTGCCTTGCTTTATTGAAAGTTGCTTATATACTATGGTCACTTCAGTAAGAAGATCGTGACAATCTTTCCCAACGGCAATCAAACGCTTGCAACATTCTTTTGATACGTCACTGCCAGATTCAAATACGTGTTCATATATAGTACTTCCACATTTTTTACCTAAACCACTTTCACATTTCAAAGAATTGATTTGATCCTCCGATTTTTGTGCGCTTTCTCACATTGTCCCCACACTTTGTTATTTTTACCCCAAATCTCTTTACCTTCCTCTATTGTTAAACGCGTGTATACAATAGTTACTAGCGTTAATAGATCGTGACAATCTTTTCCGACAGATTTCAAACGACGACAACATTCATCCGATCTGGCGTTTAGTCTTCAAATACATTTTGGTATATTATGGTGCCACACTTGCCTAGGCCATTTTCACACTTTAGTAATTCATTGGATTTCCTAAGACTCCTGCGTCAAGGAATCAATTCCAACAAAGATGTCTAAACATGATAGACAAAGTTACGAGGAGATAAACAAATGCAACCGATGATGACATTGACAAGTTCTTTTTGACTCCATGGAAAATTTGATGTAAAACTCGACTTTCCGTTATTGTTATTTAAGTTTTCAAATAATAATAAAATAAAAACTAAGAATGATGATATGTTTTGTTATTTAAAAAAGGGGTATTTATAGGTCTCCTATATTAAATTCTAAGTTTTAAACGTTTTTTCCATTTCAAAGTAACTTTTAATATCATTATTGTTATTTTATTTACATGCTTTACTAATGCATGAAAATATAGCAATTTGTCGAAATTATTAAATTTAAAAAAACTCACCGATGACATAAAAATTACTCCGCATTTATTATAGATTGTTCCCTATTTAACGCAAATTATATTAAGTTCGTTTGCAGGGAGCGCTTAGTATTTTTTTTTTATATATATATAAAGCTACCTAAATTTAATGGAACTCGAATAGAATACATTACTACAATCGTGATTAACGATATCCTAAACTGTCGTATGGGGAAAAATTAAAAGATGATAAGATTTTCATAAAATTAGTTTCAACTTTTTACCTTGCATCTTTTTAAGCATTCTTAGTACGCTAAATCACAACGAACATTAAAGTTTAGCACGAGCATGAAATTCATTTGCTGTGTTCATAGCTAAAAGAATAAAAAAAATAAAAAATGTAAAAAAAAAAAAAAAAAAACACTTTTCATAATATAACAGTCTTAGAAAATGAGCTCTAAGTAAATCAAACTCCATATAATTTAGTCATTTAGTGATAAAAACTTTACGTATGAACATAATTAATATATTAATCATATAACGAATATAAAATTTGAGTTACGTTTGTAATTAACAGAATTAAACTATGTGGCATAACTAATTTAAAAAATTTATACTTTTCATTGAATATCTATAAGATCTTTTCTTAGACAAATCATTATTTGAAGACAAAGAATCAATGTCGTGTGGCATCTAGTCTCGCTAAGACCATAACCACACCGGCGAAAATACAAAGATACATAAACTTATTATGTAACACCCCCATTTAATCAGGGCGGGCCCCACCTAAATAAGGATGTTACGGAATCCAACTGAATGGGTCCTTGAGCAAACACCTATTTTTAAGAGTATGGAAACCTGAAAAAGACGCAAGCATATATATATATAGGATACGAAGTAGCTCAAGGCTACGAGTGGAGTAAACACAAAAACTGTAACAACATCAAAATGGCACGCAGGCCTCAAAACTGAGTAATGTAGCGGAATAAAACGAGACGTCTATGGTGGTAAGACTAGACAGAGGACTAGTATTATTGCGAATCCCTCCAAGCGTCCCACAATCAGCAAGCACGAGTCCGAGTACCTAAGGGAAGTAAGACAGCAGGCACACAACCTGGTTAGTCAACGGTTAACTCGTAAAACGAAAAAGGAGAAAAAGGCTTTAAAGGTAAACCGAAATGCGTAAGTAAAATAACTAGCATTGTCCTACTCTTGACTTGGAGGGAGAAACAAGTATCTAACTCGGACAATGATCAGACAATTCAAAGCACAGAACAAGTTAAGAATTCTCCTGTGTAACCTCCACACAGAGAACTTACTCTGCCAACAACACCCCGCACCTCCTCCTCTTCGTGACATCGGGCCACACAGACCTCATCACGTTGTGACATCGGGCCACACAGACCTCATCACAATACGACATCGGGCCACACAGACCTCATCGTGAAACGACATCGCCACAGACCTCATCGTATCAGGTCACACAGACCTCGTCATAATTACAAGGTACAGAACGTCATGGCAAGAGAACGGAACACCTTCAATGTAATTAACTAGCAAACTCAAAAGTATAACTGGACCACAACTCGAAGGTAAAATCACTTATTCACTCATTAGCCATATTCTTACCGTACTCAACTTACCTTTCCAACCCCTGCAACCACGTTAAACCAACAAACTTACAAAATCACGTGACACTATAACACGGCACTAGATTGCAACGGAATGAAGTAATTCAACACAACTAAGCAAGACAAGCTACACTCAAAAACACAACATCAGGGGTTCAGCAACAACGCATAACAGGGCAGCAACAACACATAACAAAACGTAGCAATACTCCATGGATATACACCCTAGCCGCCCTAATCACCGGTGGCTTTACAAATTTCACACAACCATAACAGTAGCAAAGAACATCCGCCCTAACATGTCAAGTAGAACTCTACAAACAAATTTACGACAACACAAAAACAAAGAAAGAGACTACTACAGCGAGTAGCAAAGCAGACGAGCCAGACTGTCACCCAAAACAAATTCTTTCTTGGCTTCCATACACTCGCAACACACATACCTTATTACATACTACATACGCATACGACCGATTACATACATTCATGTCCGCATACAATTAGTTACAATTTCATACACGGGTTACATACCATTATATATACACATACATATACATACACATATTACATACTACACATGCCCATAATTACACGTTCACAAATACTCGTTCACAAATTCATATATCCACTTCCAAGAGTATTCACTTGTGAGGTAACGATCACACGCTTTCCTAAACAATTCAACATACGATTCCACTCACCATTCAATATACGATTCAAGGGTGTGCTTTGCAAGCCATCGTGGATTCAACGAATATCTCTAATCCAAGGTTAATACCATTACAAGTACAATCAATCCTTATTTTCGCGGGGTGCTCGGTCATCACCCCGAGCACCTAGCTGTCACAACACAAACAACCAACAACTATAGCAGCCCTTTCGGCCGTCAAGCCTCACAGCCAGAACCCACACGGTTCACACCACCTCGCTTGAGGGGTTTGTCAAGCCACTCTCATTTACACCTTCATATATCACATTCAACCTACATGCCCAACTTCCACAAAACGTAAGGATCAAGAACAGGGGCGGATCCAGGATTTGAAAACACCAAGGGCCAAATTTTTTTTACGACATATTATCCATAAAAAAAATATACATCAAAAATATATTATCCCGTATTTATATAATTACCCAAAAAATTACAGGGAAATATAGCTAATAAAATATAAAATAATTTAAATTACATGAAAAAAAAAAAAAATTGTACTTGACCTTCTGAGGTCCACTCACTTTGAATTCAAAATAGGATTAATCATATAATCTTAAATTTTTTGTAAATTACTCCGTATAATTTAAGGTTCACATGTACCCCCTCTATTCAAGTTCAAACGAGCAATTTTATTATTTGACATTATCACTAATTAAAATAATATTCGATATTTTTTAAATATATAAGAGTTAAAATAGTTACGTGTGATTTTATTTAATTCATTTACTACATTAATTATTAAATGTTTTTATAATTTTTTATGTTGCATGGCTATAGATATTATCCTTATAAAATACTTTTCAACAAAAATGATATATTCGAATATTTCATTTAATCTTGAATGGAGAAAGTATAAGATTTCATTATCGTTAAATTTATCGTTATAAGAACAAAATCAAAAAAAACAATAGCATAAAATTATAAATAGATCTAATGTTAACTATATCACGATTTACAATTCAAATTAGACAAATTTTGAAAAAAATATGGCAAAATTTACTAAAACTCTTGCCTAATTCTACATGGTGAAACATAAAATCATTAGAATAACTAAACCTTAATAAATTACAAAAGCCTAGTATTAAAGTCTACTGTCTACACTCTAGATTTTTGCATACTTTTACACAATAGGTTTAGTAGAAGTCTTCCTAGCTTATCAAGTTGCATGTTTTGCTTTTTACCTTTTTTTTTTGTTTTCTTAATTTTGTACTCCGTAATTTTTTTTCCCCTTAAAAGTTCATTGGGCCAAGGCCCATGTCGCCCTTGGGCTACCTCCGCCCCTGAATTCAAGAACCCTTCCATTCACACTTCATACAACAGACATTACACTAACAACCTTCACAAGGTGCACATCCTCATACAATATCATTATCATACCTAAACATTACATTAAACAATATATATACACAATTAACATACACCACAACAAGACTAAGTAAGGATAGAGTCTTTACCTTGGTTATTGTAGAGAAAAGAGTCAAACACCGAGTTCAAAGGGCTCCTCCGAAAATTGACCTCCTATAGCACCCAAATCACCCAAAACGTCCTCCATTAGTACTTTAGCAACCAAAGTATTACTACCCAACACATTCAAACAAGGTCTCATAAAACCCTAAATTACAAAGTTACTAACTTGAACTACAAAAAGACCTCACCTTGCTTTTAAACTTGCACGAGAAGATAGAGCAGAAGAAGAGGAAGATTATGCAACGAAAATGGAGCGATTTGGTGGAGTAAATCGAAAAACCCACTTGATTTAGTGATGAAGGAAGAACACGGCTGACAGGGAGCTCTTAGAGCTGCGTTTTCTCTTTTTTTTTTTTGTGTTTCGATGTTTTAATTCATGAATAAGGGATGTGTAAGTTGTTTTTGAGAGATAGGAGGCTAAAGGAAAAGTGTAGGGAGGTTTGTGCATGACTCTTACTTAAATAGCTCCCTTGACTAGGTTAAAAGGGTGGTCAAATTAGTCAACATAAACTAAAACTAGCGATTTCCTCAAAATCGACTTACGCAAACCTCGTCAAGTTAAAATATCAAGTCCTTCCAAAACTCACCATTTTTACGAGTACACCGAGCATACACAACCATGTTTCCCAAATTAGATTTAAACTTTTCATAAAATTACTAAAAGTGACATGATCAGCCTGAAATCATAAAACGGCTCTGGAATTCCTATCATCAAAATACGGGGTATTACATATTAGTTTTATTTTATTTTATTTTTCCTTAAATATTGAGTATATTATTCGTGGAACAAATCGTGTAAGTAGAAAATCCATTTGATTCAAGTGTATTTTCTCTATCTAATAAGGAGAACCATGTTTTACTTACCAGCTTTTTTGCTTTCACTTCTATTTTTGTATCAAATGATTTATGAATACATTTTGTTTTAGATATGGTTGTTTTCGTTTCTACAACATGCTTCGTATAACAAAGACCGATTATTATTTTTCATTTTTTATTATAGCATCATCTCGTACGTATATTATACATATATTTATGATGGACACATATTCATTCACATTTTCCATCTAAATATCAATGGTTTCAAAACATTATCACCCTCGTCCATTGATTATTTGATTGTGGTTTTGTATCGTATTCAACTCATTAAAGATAACGAGTTCATTGCTCATTTAACAGGACTCTATATAAACGTATATGACTATTAACTTAAGAAGCAAATCATTATTAATTTAACGACCAAAAGCCTTTTAAAAAGCAAGGCGTTAAAATAATTGATCCAATGAAATAAATTTTATTAGAAGATCATGTTTTATATCATAAAGGTTTTATGGTGAAATATCTGAAAAGCGTTGGTGTTTATTTAATTTTTAATTATAAAGTTACAACCTCGATTAATTGAAATACTTATTCAATTGAATTACAGTCTTCCCATAGTTTGTCATTCTTTTTCCATATTTGTTTGCCTTGCTTTATTGAAAGTTGCTTATATACTATGGTTACTTCAGTAAGAAGATCGTGACAATCTTTCCCAACGGCAATCAAACGCTTGCAACATTCTTTTGATACATCACTGCCAGATTCAAATACGTGTTCATATATAGTACTTCCACATTTTTTACCTAAACCACTTTCACATTTCAGCAATTGATTTGATCCCTCTGATTTTTGTGCAGTTTTCTCACATTGTTCCCACACTTTGTTATTTTTACCCCAAATCTTTTTACCTTCCCCTATTGTTAAACGCTTGTATACAATAGTTACTAGCGTTAATAGATCGTGACAATCTTTTCTGACAGATTTCAAACGACGACAACATTCATCTGATACCGCGTTTCCGTCTTCAAATACATTTTGGTATATTATGGTGCCACACTTGCCTAGGCCATTTTCACACTTTAGTAATTCATTGGATTTCCTAACACTCCCTGCGTCAGTAGAATCAATTCCAACAGTATGTCTAAACATGATAGACAAAGTTACAAGGAGATAAACAAATGCAACCGATGATGACATTGACAAGTTCTTTTTTGACTCCATGGAAAATTTGATGTAAAAATCCGACTTTTCGTTATAGTTATTTAAGTTTTCAAATAATAATAAAATAAAAACTAAGAATGATGATATGTTTTGTTATTTAAAAAAGGGGTATTTATAGGTCTCCTATATTAAATTCTAAATCTTAAACGTTTTTTCCATTACAAAGTAACTTTTAATGTCGTTATTGTTATTTTATTTACATGCTTTACTAATGCATGAAAATATAGCAATTTGTCGAAATTATTAAATTTAAAAAAACTCATACCGATGACATAAAAATTACTCCGCATTTATTATAGATTGTTCCCTATTTAACGCAAATTATATTAAGTTCGTTTGCAGGGAGCGCTTAGTATTTTTTATATATATATATATAAAGATACCTAAATTTAATGGAACTCGAATAGAATACATTACTACAATCGTGATTAACGATATCCTAAACTGTCGTATGGGGAAAAATTAAAACATGATAAGATTTTCATAAAATTAGCTTCAAGTTTTTACCTTGCATATTTTTAAGCATTCTTAGTACGCTAAATCACAACGAACATTAAAGTTTAGCACGAGCATGAAATTCATTTGCTGTGTTCATAGCAGAAAGAATAAAAAAAAAAAAAATGTAAAATAATAAAAACACTTTTCATAATATAACAGTCTTAGAAAGTGAGCTCTAAGTAAATCAAACTCCATATAATTTAGAGTCATTTAGTGATAAAAACTTTACGTATGAACATAATTAATATATTAATCATATAACGAATATAAAATTTGAGTTACGTTTGTAATTAACTGAATTAAACTATGTGGCCTAACTAATTTAAAAATTTTATACTTTTCATTGAATATCTATAAGATCTTTTCTTAGACAAATCATTATTTGAAGACAAAGAATCAATGTTGTGTGGCATCTAGTCTCGCTAAGACCATAACCACACCGGCGAAAATACAAAGATACATAAACTTATTAGTTTGATTTTATTTTATTTTTCCTTAAATATTGAGTATATTATTCGTGGAACAAATAGTGTAAGTAGAAAATCCATTTGATTCATGTGTATTTTCTCAATCTAATAAGGAGAACCATGTTTTACTTACCAGCTTTTTTGCTTTCACTTCTATTTTTGTATCAAATGATTTATGTATACATTTTGTTTTAGATATGGTTGCTTTCGTTTCTACAACATGCTTCGTATAACAAAGACCGATTATTATTTTTTATTTTTTATTATAGCATCATCTCGTACGTATATTATACATATATTTATGATGGACACATTCATTCACATTTTCCATCTAAATATCAATGGTTTCAAAACATTATCACCCTCGTACATTGATTATTTGATTGTGGTTTTGTATCGTATTCAACTCATTAAAGATAACGAGTTCATTGCTCATTTAACAGGACTCTATATTAACGTATAGGACTATTAACTTAAGAAGCAAATCATTATTAATTTAACGACCAGAAGCCTTTTAAAAAGCAAGGCGTTAAAGTAATTGATCCAATGAATAAAATTTTATTAGAAGATCATGTTTTATATCATAAAGGTTTTATGGTGAAATATCTGAAAAGCGTTGGTGTTTATTTAATTTTTAATTATAAAGTTACAACCTCGATTAATTGAAATACTTATTCAATCAATTACGCCTTCCCATAGTTTGTCATTCTTTTTCCATATTTGTTTGCCTTGCTTTATTGAAAGTTGCTTATATACTATGGTCACTTCAGTAAGAAGATCGTGACAATCTTTCCCAACGGCAATCAAACGCTTGCAACATTCTTTTGATACGTCACTGCCAGATTTAAATACGTGTTCATATATAGTACTTCCACATTTTTTGTATCACCCCGTGTTTTTATTAATACTAATTAATTATTTTAACAAAATTCTTAAATTAAAATTTATATAAATTAACTTTTATTCAATTACTTCAAAAACGCGGCTGAAAAATTTCGATTAAATAAACTTTCTCAAGATATTTCTAATTAAACTTTCTAGATTTTTATATTAATCGGTATTATATTTTTATTTTTAAAATACTTGTCAAACTAAAATCTTGATTCAATTGGTTTTATTAAACTTAATAAATTTGCGTTTTACTTTAAAAATTATTATTACTTGAATAAATATAGTTTTATTAAAACGTATCTTGCAAATAAACAAGCCGTTTGAAAATTTGTGAGACCGTAATACAATTTGTAACTGACATCTTTTATACCTTTATATTTTCAAACTATAAATTTTATAATACGAATAATGAAATTAAAATTTAAAACAAATAATTTAAAGCATAATATATTTTATAAATTATTTAAGTTTTATAAATAAGAATAAATAAAACGGAGCAAACAAAATGAAACAGACCCAATTATCTCCCAAATATGTCGGTACACTCACTTGTGATATTTTGTTTCTTATCTTGTACAACACACCTTATTTTATTCTTATTGGTATGAGAATTAATGCAAATAGACGTAACCATAACATTGCTTTCATTATGTAACTTGTCATAACCATAAAACTTTTAATAACCGTTACACTTTGACTAACATTACTCCGTAGTACATAATGTATTCTTCCAAAACATTGCTTCGATTATGTTGTGTTTACAACTTAAACATGTCTTCGCCACAATGTTGACATGTTTACATTGTAAACACAACTACAAAAACCAAAAAACTGAAAGTTACTTCTACTACGAGTACATAGCTTAATTAACTAAGTTGCATAACCCAAGTCTTCCATAATTTGTTCTATACCACTAGTTTCTCCTATGTCACGTAACATTTCAATGCACCCTTTTACTAGGACCTCATCGACAGTAAGGTTAGTCGGTAGTTGACCTTGTGCTTGTAGATGGTCTTTGCTCATGTGTGGTATGGAGAAAGTGTTGTGACCGTTGACCTTAAGAATTTCAGTCATAACCGATTGTAAAGTCAAGAAAATTTTGTTTAATTTGAATGGACAATAGTCGTTAAATGCTTGTTCAACCGCTCCTACTAATTGGTCGACATTTGTCGCGACGATATCAGATTGCAAAGATTGAATAGCCCTAAAAAACCCAAGGTCGTTTGTGTTTAAGTCGGGGGAATTAGGGGGTTGGAATACTAACTCGATATTAAAACCGTCTTCCGTTGCCGCCTTTTTGAACTCGGGGTCATTGTTTGAGAAGTGTGGCCGTGCATTATCTTGTTGGATGAAAATATGCTGGTCACTTGTTGATGGCCATTTAGCTTTGATCGCTGGAATTACTTTTTCAATTATACATTGTCTCGTGACTACTTTCGTGATTGAATCGATCCCTTTGGTCTCTAAAGTACCTGCTGCCCTGTTTTTGCTACTCCTTTGTGCTGGTACTATTTCTGTGAACGGAAAAATTCCTATTTTCCCGTCAAATAACAGCTCACCCCCGTCGCCGTAGATGGGCCTACAAACCGCACACATGAACATTACTTTTGGCATGTACCGCTTCGATTTACAATTTCGGTATGGCGGTTCCTCCCCTTCCACTAAGTAATAACGTTGGTTAACTCGTGAAAGGTAGAACCACTTTTCATCAATATGCACCGTATTTGACATGTCTTTAAATTTCAATTTCGGGGCAGATTCGTTGTGTCGGTTGACAGTTTGGTGGACTTCAATTGCATTGAGGCAATATTTGATCCTGTTGACCTTGTTTAAATCTGTCAAAAGTGGATGTAGTGCACTAGAGTGTGGTTTTAGTAAGCCGTTAACCACCCACGAATGTACGGTTCCCACCAATACTTTTGTCTTCTTTGATATGCGTTCTATCGTGCTTCTTTCCGAGAATTTGAGGGTTTTTATGAACTCGATATCCGGCAAAATACGCTTATGATTCGTGTTTCCATACTTTCTGCTCCTCACATTTAAACTGCCTAACGCCTGACTTTCTTTTGCTCGTTCATTTCACGATTTGATCGGAGACGCCCCATTTCTGCTAGCCGTTGACAAAGACCCGCTCAAGTTGGACTGTCTGTATTTTTCAAGAAGAAATGTAGCTACATCCATTCTTTGTTTTTCTGTTAAACATTTTCTGTTTGTATTCATTTTGTGAATGTAACCAGATTTTTCAGATTGTGACGGACTGTAACGGACAATAACGGACTGTCAAACTGTGGTTTTTGTTTATGTTTTTATTTTATTGTATTTTGAGGTTTTTAGTTTGGATATCTCTAAAATTAAAAATAAAAGCAACAATTAAGGAGGTTTTGTTATGTTTAGGGGTATATATAAAAGAATTCTGATTTGAGTTTGGTGGGGAAAAAATGGAGTACAGTGACTTTGGAGGGAAAACTGAAAAATTCAAAAATTTTGGGGGTGTTGGAGGGAAATCAGACGTGTAATGTAGTTCATTACACTCACAAGTTGCTGATTATAAATATAACCTACTCCCTAATTAATTGAATTTTACCCACTTGTATGCTTAATTAATATGACATCACCAATTTCTTAAAAATTGTGCATTGACATCATGTAGCTTTTGGTCTTGAATGGAGGGAGTACAACACACCTTATTTTATTCTTATTTTATTTCTTTTCTACTGCTTTCTTCTTCCTCTTCTCCTTACTTGGCTCAACTTTCTTTGTCTTCCTTTTTCTCCATTAAAAACAAACAATAATAATAATAATAATAATAATAATAATAATAATAATAACAAAACAGCAGCAACAAAACAACATCAACAACAATGGCTTCAACAACAACAAACAAAACAACGACAACAACAACAACCCAACGACGGCAGCAGCAACGGCCACCACGGCTGCCTTAAACTCGCCAGAGCTCGACCACCGGGTCACCACCATGAGCCACGTCACCCCTGACCACCGTCACTAAAGCCACCACCGACGCCGTGCTCTGTTCTCCTCGAGCTCTTTGCTCCCCTGTCACTCGCCGGAATCCGCCCTGCTCAGGCCACCGTGACCACCGTCTCACCACCTCAGGCCACCTTCTTTTCCTCGGCCAATACCACCACTGTGCTCTGCCGCCTCCATTTGGTGAGCCCCCTTTTCGTTTCAAATTTTTCTATTTCATTTCGTTTACCGTTTCGATTTCATTTCGTTGATTAAGTAATTGTCGACTTAATTCACGCTTATCGTTTTCTGTCGATAAATTTTATCGTCAATTGAATTCGCCCATTTTAATTCAGTTTTTCTTTCTCCCTGTATCTTCTCTTTTCTGTCACAAATTTCCGACCACCGGAGCTGTCACCGGAGTCCGCTTCGCCACCAAGGTCCTCTGTTCTCTGTCCCTCGTCCTCCCTGCTCTCTGATCAAATTTGACACACCAGCGTGTCTTGTGGTCTGCCCCTTTTACCTCACCACCGTGGACTACCATGGTGTTCAATACCTAAATCGAGCCACCGCCTTTATTCGGTATAATGAGTCCCTGTCAATTTGTGTATATTCATCTATTCGTACTTTACTTCATAAATTAATGTCGACTTGACATTACTTCTTATTCCCGCTTCATGTGCTGAATTTGCTAGTGCGTTTCGTTGTCGTGGCCAACATTTACGATGTCACTTTTGGGTCTACGAGGAAACGGGTCAGTTTTGGGTCTCTTGGGTCGACTAAATCATGGATCCGAGCTTATGAAATTCATACCGAGCTAACATAAGGTGCCCCAAGACACTAGTTTAATTTACGATTTAGAATATATAATTTTTGTGTTCATGTGTTATATAAATAATTTATGTGATTTTGTGAATTTTGATTGTGTGTTAATTTGAATTATTATATGATGTTGAATTAAATTGTGAAATATGATATTTGTATGATTTTATGATAATATGTTTTAGGTGAAAAATGTGTTGTTAAATTATTGTTGATTTTATATGAAATTTTATCATGTTGAAATTATATGTTATGTGTAATTTATTGAAAATATTAAATATAAGCATCACAAGTATAAAAAAAGTCTAAGAATATTATTAACCTAGCTTAAGTAAATAAACTAAATAAATATGAAAATATTTATAGTCGTAAAAATAGTTGTAGTCACTTAATGGTTCAAATTAAAATACAACTAAAAATAAAGAGTTAAATAAAAAGAGTATCAAGTTTAAATTAGGATTAAATCAATTTAAAAGTAAAGTTCATTTTTAATATACATAAAAGTTACTCGTATTAAATATCTAATATAAACAGTCGTATAAAAACTCATATATCTAATTTAATATGATAAGTACTTTAATTTAAAAACTCTAAAGTTTAAAATGAACTTAAACTATACTAAATAAGTATTTGCTTAAAATATCAAAACGAAATAAAGAACTTGAAACTTAAAATAAACTTAACTAAAACTATTACTAAATAAAGCTAAAAATTTGAATCACAAATAAAAATTAGCTAAAAGGTAAATTGTTAATATCTTAGTAATATATAAAGATCGACTAACGATTTACTAAGTATAGTTATATAAAAATCATGAATAATGTATTTATATATATATAAATACAAAACCTAACTAAAATTTAAACTATAAGGTTTATGACATTATAAAAAGTAATAAATAATTAAATTAATTACACTTAAGTGAATATTACTAAAATATAAATATTAATAATCTCAAGACCAAGTTACCTAATCCCCTCATACGACTACGTGAAAGTTACATAAATAAAATCGTATTAAGAAATTAAACCACCTAAAAGAAATTTAACTAAATGTCAGTTAATTATATTTTATCAAAAATCTAAAACTTGACAAATATCATTTAAGTAATATTTCTAAGGTTAAAATAAATGTTATGAATATGCTGTAACTAAACACCTTCATTATCTATATTAACTATGAAGACATCAAATAATTATTATATTAAACGAAACTTGGAATATTTATATCACTAATTGTAAACATACTTAAGTTGAAATTTAAACGAAAGTAAATCATTTAACTTAATCAAATAAAATACTTACACTTGAATAAAATAAATTAGTTACTTAAACCTATTTAAATTATTTGAAATAAAGAATTTTAAAGTAAATTAAGTAACGAGAGTTGATATTTAAAAGAAGGTGATGAATAGTGAACTGATGAATAGTAAATACGATGAATAGTAAAATACGGTGAATAGTAAAATAATGAATAGTGAAAATATTTAAAATTTACGAAAGGACTCAAAATAAATATTTAAGTATTTCTATGTGTTCTGTTTATCTGAAGAATTGCTAGAATTAAAATTTCATTATACAAAGTTCGACGATATATTTAAGTTTCAGAATTATCATTTATTATGTTTGAACGAGGAAGTAAGAAATTGAGAAAAAGAATTGAACTACCTGAATAAAATACTTGGATTGTTCGCCATGTTGCGACTCTTGAAATTCGATGTTAACGAGGTAGCTGTCTATGGGGACTTCGGCTTCCTCCCAGAGTTGCCCAAGGCGATTTAACGATCTTGAGATCTTTATTCGGTGCGGGGTATCAACCTCAGGGATGGGGCATACTTGATATCACCGTGAGCCCATAGTACGGTAATTGGAAAAGCCAGCCCCACCCGGGGGTACCCGTCTCTGGTGATAGTCGCACTTTTTCGTCGGTGATACCTTTTGAATAGCGAATACGTATGATCCTCGATAGGTAGTATATGCATACATTAGATGTAACACCCCGTGTTTTTGTAACACAATTTTAGAAAAGAATTTAATTCCTTAAATTAAATTCATCCTTTTTCATTACATTAAAAATGCGACTGAATTTTTTTCGCCAAATAATACTAAATTTCCTAAGTCCAAATATAAAAATTTTGAAAAATAAAGTATGTTGTATTATATTCAGAATTCAAAAAGAAACACATTTCAAAATTTTATAAAAGTCAACACAAAACGTATATCGTCTTTCAAATTTCAAAATGGTCAAGCCTAGTTTACTATTCATAAAGATAAAAGTAAAACACTTTGTTCATAAATTTCAATTTCGAACACCTTTCGTTTTTAAAATAAAAATGGACACTTATACTTTTCTCGGCTTTGAAATTCAAGTCAACAATTTCAAACACGCAAGTCAAAGTCAAGCCACTTTAATTTTTTTCCAAGTTCACTTACCCATGAACCCTTAACATCAACTTTGGTTCAAATATAATCATTTTGATTTTTATTTTAATAAATCATATTATATTAATAACTAATTACTATTTCAATTTGATTTAACTAACACTTTCACTAAAAATCGAAATAATGAGTTACACTAAGCCTAAATTGATAAACTTTTTGACGTTTGAGTATAATTATTTAAATCGATAACATTCAACGAAAACAAAATAAGTGTTTCGATCAAATAAGATTTTATTTCAAAGTTGCGAGGAACTAATACCCAATTTTTGTTTTGATTTCGTCTTGAGGTTTATTTTCATTTTTATTTTCGATCTTACTTCTAAACATTATTTTAAGACTATATTTTCCATTTCGAGACTTTTCGCGTGCGCGCAAATCGAAAATTTCAAAAACGAAAAATCGAGCCAACTTGATGCATGTTGGCCGAGTTCTTTGAACTCTCTTTGGTCCAAGTTATCCTCTTCCATTCTTCTCTTCTTACACACATCAATTCACTTATACAAGTCTACATTTTCATCATCACATTTATTTAGCCTATTTAAATTTAATGTTTATACAATTTTAATACTAAATACTTTACAAATACAATACTACCATTTCATTTTCACACAACACTTACAATAGTTCATAAAATCATTTTAAGATGTATATCTAAAATAAAATAAAATTTAATAGTATAATTAAATTTCTATAGTAATTATATATTTTTGCGATCGCTTAAAATCACTTTTAGCGAAAACTTTTATTTTGAAAATTTATCGACTTCCTCAACTTTTAAATATTTTCTTCAATAGTAAAATAAAATATTTTAGTCTTAGAATTCAAAAGTAGAAATATTTCGAAAATTCGTCAAACGTGCACACTTTAACTTTTATCGCTTTTGACGCCCGACTTTTTAAAACTGATTAATTTCGTGAAAAACTTTTTTTTGTGTAAAAATATCAATGGGAAGCTTCTAAATGAGTCAAGTGTACCACTTGATTTTTATGAGTCATAATGTCATTTAAATAAAACTTTATTTACTAATTAAACCTACTTTAACCTAAAAACATTTAACCTAAAAATGCATACTACTTCCTCATTATTTTTCCAAGTGCAAAAATCACTTTCACTTGCCTCCTCTTGACCGTAGCATGCTCCTCCATTTTCTCTCTTTACTTTTCTTTCTTTTTTTTCCTAAATCACCTTAAATAAAACCTATAATATTACCTTAATAATTCCTATATGTTCTAAGTTCATTAGTGGGTATATTAGGAGCTAACTTTTGGATTATTTTGGGTGAAGTACATGGGTAATATGGGTGAATAAATTCTGATCTAAAATTTATTTTAGATCCCCGACGATTAACTTTCAAAATAAGGTGACTAGTTATATCTTGTATTAGCCTCTTTGAAAATTAATTTGATTTTTATTATAAGTTTTATGAGTATGATTTTTATGTTAAAAGATGTTAAACATCATTTATGTGTGTTTGTATGATATGTGAAGTATAATAAAATGATAATAAATAAGTAGTATTGATAATAGATTAGTTGTAGTATTATGTTCATATGTTTAGCTAATTTAATTTTGAGCATTTTTATTTATGATTCATATGATTTTTATGTTTAGTTATGTTTTAGTTATGTTACAATCATATATAAAAATTATGTGAAATATTAACAATGAGTTTAAAGTGATTAAAATCGAAAATGAAAATTTATACACAAATATACAAACTCACGGCATTTCCATTATTTTTATTTAATTTTTCACTTTTAATTTTTGTAAATAAAATGTTATGTTAAGATGTATTAAAATGGTTGTTATTATGTTAAAAAAATTAATTTAGGAAAAGAAATGTTTAATTGTTAAAAATGCAAAATGTGTGCTTGATAAAGTATGATGTTCATGTTGTGTTCTTGAGTTGTTCATATGAGCTTCATGTGTGTTCTTCATTCTTGCTCATTTTGATTTTGTTTTATTTTATGTTTGTTGATAATTTGTGTTTATGTTTAGTTATTGTTTTAATATATTGTTAGTATTATGTTATAAATCAACTTAAACATTATAAATCTTTAAGAATAAAAAGTTAGAAATTTAAAGTGTTGAAAAACACTATTCATAAATGTAAATGAAATTTTTAGTAAAAATTCATTTTAGTTTAAATCATTTTAGTATAATTAGAATAATTAGAATATAAAAACTTTAAGCTAAAAACCGATAAAAATTGAAAAATGAAAATTTGACAAACACCACCCTTAGCTACGGCATTCCCTTAAATTTTGGGTCAAAATTGTTTTTATCACTTTTTAGTTTAATTGTTAAAATAATCTAATTAATGGTTTATAAGTTGAATTAAGAAAATTAAAAGAAATAAAAAGGTTTATAATATATACATGCCACACGACATCACCCTTAAAAATGGGTCAAATTTAATCAAAATAAAAATATCACTAAGTCACTAAAGTTAACTAGTAATTAGAATTGAATTTTAGTATAAACCGATTTCATTATAAATGAAATATGTTAAACCGATAAAAATGAGTAACCGTTATAAAAATGAATTAAATCGTATTACTCTTTGCCCTTGCAAATTCTGGACTGTTGATCTTGGACATACGGACTAAAATGAACCATCCACGATACTACTATGTTAAAATGAAAATCGCTAAATTTAGTAAGTAGATGACTAAATTTAACCGAGTCTTACTTTTAAAATAATTTTTCAAATCACTAAATACAAAACGAACCTAACGACTTTAAAACTAGAATTTTGTACTTAGAAAATAAAAGTTAGTTTTGTAACCTAAAAATATCCTAAGTATAAAAATACTAAGTATAAAGGAAAATACTAAGTATAAAAATATAATAATAAATACTAAGTATAAATACTAAGTATAAGAATACATGTATGTATAAAAATACGAAGTATAAAATACACATACGTATAAAAATACGTACAAATACTAAATACGAAAATACGAATACGTATAGAAATACGAGGAATAGTAAATACGATGAATAGTAAATACGATGAATAGTAAAATAATGAATAGTGAAAAATATTTAAAATTTACGAACGGACTCAAAATAAATCATTAAGTCTTTCTATGTGTTTTGTTTACCTGAAGAACTGCTAGAACTAAAATTTCATTATACAAAGTTCGATGATATTATTAAGTTACAAAATTGTCAACTATTTTGAATAAACGAGGAAATAAGAAATTGAGAAAATGAATACTTGAATAAAATACTTGGATTGTTCGCCATGTCGCGACTCTTGAATTCGAAGTTAATGAGGTAGCCGTCTATGGGGACTTTAGCTCCCTCCCAGAGTTGCTAAAGGCGATCTAATAATTTTTAAAATTATTATTTCGGTCTTGGGATATACAACCTCGTGGATGGGGCATGACTGATATCTCCGATTAGCCCATACTACGGTGGTGGAAACTCCAGCCCACCCGGGTACCCGCCTAAGGTGATAGTCGTATTATTAGGGGACTACTTACTCGAAGGGCGAGTATGATACGAACCTATCTATAGTGGTGTATGCATACATTAGACTCGGGATTTGGCTGTCCTTATCGCTTTAGGTATCTCTAGCCTGTCAGACACGTCCGCTTTATCGGCCCTGATCGCTTCTGCGCGGACGTCTAGTATGTCAGCCACGTCCGCTTTGTTCGGCCCTGTCTACTATAGCGCATTTTACGTCTGCATGCTTCCGCCTCGCTAACGAACATTCATTAGTTAACATATGAAGGATGTATTTCCTTGTTTTGATTTGTTATTGCCTGAATGACGTTGTACTTGAGTTTGAAATTGCCATGTTGAGAATGATTATTGAAACATGTTTTACGATTATATGATTTGATTTATACTTGTGTTTGAATTACCATGTCTCCTTATATGTTTTTGCCTGTTTACTTGAAATATGTGTGATTTATTTATTCCACTGTATTGCATATGTTTTAGAATTGCATGTATAGATTTGCTTATATGATTTATCGCTTTAAACCGCATGTTATTATGACTTATATGTCTTTATATGCTATATGAAATAAGCATGTTTAGGTTTTTATCATAATGTTATAATTATAAAGCGATAGTAATAAACCAAAGTAATTGAATTCGAGGGTAAGTATGAGCATAGCTAGTCATCATCCATTCGTGAGCATCCCCCCAACAGTTTATTGTGCAGGAAAAGCGTGGACCGGATGCTTGGATTTTGGGACGGGACCAGCTTATATTTATTACTTTACCTTTGTTTGTTTTGAGAGATTGTAATCGAATAACTCTGCTTTATCTTAAACTCGTATTATGTATATGCAGTTTGTAACACGATAACAGCTGGTTTTGTAATAAATAGACTTAATTAATTTTCCGCCTTAGTTTAATTAAAGTCACGAAAAACCAGGTTGTTACAGTTGGTATCAAAGCTGTCTTGCGACCGTGAGTAACTTAAAGTTATTTCATCTAGCGAGACGACACCTGGGCCAGACATTCATATCGTATGTCAGGCATAGATTTATAGGATCAAATAATGAATTAGAAATCCTAGATCGCTAAAATAATAACATAGATCGATTTAAAGTGTGAGAATGGGTAGAAACATTAAGGATTGACCGACTGACCTAGACTTGAGGTTCTCGACTGTTATTCTACCTAGTTAGTTTTTCTTTTATTTTTAGGCTTGCCTGCTAAGTGCTCTATGACTAATTTTTTTGACTAACAAGTCTTCTATACTAACGTTACAAAAAAAAAAATCGGGACGTGTAAATCGAGGACAAAGACGACAAGAACTCAAGCACATGGAAATGGACGCATCAAGAGTCGAACGATCTGAAAAGACGTTCTAGACCTCGAAGAATTCTTTTGCCTTGAGGACCTCTATAACTTTCTTAAACATCTTTATTAACTAAATTATTATTCATCTCCAAATTTTTAAATCTTTTTAACTTATCTTCTTCTTCTAAAATATAACTTTCCTAACTTATACTTTTATAATGACTTCATAAAATGAATTTTTATCTCTTTCTATTTTCTCGCAAATACAAGACTTAAAGACAAGGCCTGAAGTACATGCAGAGAGACGTATCAAGAATCATGTTACCTGAGACAACTTCCAAGACGTCGAAGATTTCTGAGGCATTGAAGATTTCTACAACCATATCAAAATCATCCTTCAAATTTAAATATTTTTAAATTGAGTAGTTTCAAAATCCTAGCCTTACTATCTCGTTTTAAACATTTCAAAATCGTAAATTTGTAATTTCTAACTACCTTCCAAAATTTACCTTCGTATTTCGTCTTTAAAACGTCTTTGAAAATTATTTATTGTTTCGTAAAATGTTTATTTCGTCATTTGAGATATCTTTTGATATTTAATTATCTTAAATTGCTTATTCTTTATTTCCTTCCCTTTTTAAACTTTACTACTTTTTAAGTTCCTTAAATCTATTATTACCTTCTCGTGAAATTTCATCCGTTTTAAAACTTTTAGTTTCTACGTATTAACACCTCAAATGGATTTTCTTGTTTTAACTTCTCTTCATAAAATCCTTATATTCCTAATTTTAGATACTTTTGAGACTTAGTTGTTTCGACCTCTTTTTCTTTACATTTTAACTACCTTTCGAACTTGTCATATCTATTACAATTTTCTCTCGTCAAAACATACTTACATATATCGTATTTTCTTTTTATATAACCCCTTTCTTAAAAATTTCGAATCATATCCTAAATATGATTTATAACATTTCCGTTTTTCCCCTAATAACATTATAATAGTAATTTTAAGAAAATGAGCTATATCAACAAGGTTATCCATAATTCTCTAAAATTTTACTTAATCATTCAACGATAGCCTATATTCTCGTAATTTCATTGAAGCTCATATTTCAATTATGATCACGACGACTTTTACATAACTTCCCTAAATGCCGTTTTTCCTAAGGCTATATTTCATATACACGTGATCATTAAAGGTAACAAAAATAATATTATGTATATAAGTTTAAAACTTCTTAAGGGGGTAGGACTATAATTTGATTATATCAACGTCCTATTTAAATCTTAAAATATCCTATTTCAATCTATTTTATGGGTAACATTTATTTCTCAAAAATAAATAAATTATTTTTACTCTTAAAACTCTTATTATTTTTAATTTAATTTAATTCCGTACAAAACTTCTAGGCCCTATCTTTTTGTGAATCTCTTTCGCGTCATTTTCAAAAATAACATTCTAGTAACTTTTCCCTGTTTATTTAAATATCTCATTAATAAATCAAAAGCGATTTTGTTCTCCAATATTTGCACTCTATCCGACGTTTCTATATTAATTAGAAAACTCAAACTTTTCAAAAAGTCTTATTCCAACAAAACCAAATAATGTTATCCAAATTTGTAAAATCTCAATATTCTCTCTAACTGCCTTGTTCAACCTCGAGCAGTTATCCACTCTATCCAAGTTTCGGGGACGAAACTTTTCTTAAGGGGGTAGGATTGTAACACCCCGTGTTTTTGTAACACAATTTTATAAAAGAATTTAATTCCTTAAATTAAATTCATCCTTTTTCATTACATTAAAAATGCGACTGAATTTTTTTCGCCAAATAATACTAAATTTCCTAAGTCCAAATATAAAAATTTTGAAAAATAAAGTATGTTGTATTATATTCAGAATTCAAAAAGAAACACATTTCAAAATTTTATAAAAGTCAACACAAAACGTATATCGTCTTTCAAATTTCAAAATGGTCAAGCCTAGTTTACTATTCATAAAGATAAAAGTAAAACACTTTGTTCATAAATTTCAATTTCGAACACCTTTCGTTTTTAAAATAAAAATGGACACTTATACTTTTCTCGGCTTTGAAATTCAAGTCAACGATTTCAAACACGCAAGTCAAAGTCAAGCCACTTTAATTTTTTTCCAAGTTCACTTACACATGAACCCTTAACATCAACTTTGGTTCAAATATAATCATTTTGATTTTTATTTTAATAAATCATATTATATTAATAACTAATTACTATTTCAATTTGATTTAACTAACACTTTCACTAAAAATCGAAATAATGAGTTACACTAAGCCTAAACTGATAAACTTTATGACGTTTGAGTATAATTATTTAAATCGATAACATTCAACGAAAAAAAAAATAAGTGTTTCGATCAAATAAGATTTTATTTCAAAGTTGCGAGGAACTAATACCCATTTTTTGTTTTGATTTCGTTTTGAGGTTTATTTTCATTTTTATTTTCGATCTTACTTCTAAACATTATTTTAAGACTATATTTTCCATTTCGAGACTTTTCGCGTGCGCGCAAATCGAAAATTTCAAAAACGAAAAATCGAGCCAACTTGATGCATGTTGGCCGAGTTCTTTGAACTCTCTTTGGTCCAAGTTATCCTCTTCCATTCTTCTCTTCTTACACACATCAATTCACTTATACAAGTCTACATTTTCATCATCACATTTATTTAGCCTATTTAAATTTAATGTTTATACAATTTTAATACTAAATACTTTACAAATACAATACTACCATTTCATTTTCACACAACACTTACAATAGTTCATAAAATCATTTTAAGATGTATATCTAAAATAAAATAAAATTTAATAGTATAATTAAATTTCTATAGTAATTATATATTTTTGCGATCGCTTAAAATCACTTTTAGCGAAAACTTTTATTTTGAAAATTTATCGACTTCCTCAACTTTTAAATATTTTCTTCAATAGTAAAATAAAATATTTTAGTCTTAGAATTCAAAAGTAGAAATATTTCGAAAATTCGTCAAACGTGCACACTTTAACTTTTATCGCTTTTGACGCCCGACTTTTTAAAACTGATTAATTTCGTGAAAAACTTTTTTTTGTGTAAAAATATCAATGGGAAGCTTCTAAATGAGTCAAGTGTACCACTTGATTTTTATGAGTCATAATGTCATTTAAATAAAACTTTATTTACTAATTAAACCTACTTTAACCTAAAAACATTTAACCTAAAAATGCATTTTACTTCCTCATTATTTTTCCAAGTGCAAAAATCACTTTCACTTGCCTCCTCTTGACCGTAGCATGCTCCTCCATTTTCTCTCTTTACTTTTCTTTCTTTTTCTTCCTAAATCACCTTAAATAAAACCTATAATATTACCTTAATAATTCCTATATGTTCTAAGTTCATTAGAGGGTATATTAGGAGCTAACTTTTGGATTATTTTGGGTGAAGTACATGGGTAATATGGGTGAATAAATTCTGATCTAAAATTTATTTTAGATCCCCGACGATTAACTTTCAAAATAAGGTGACTAGTTATATCTTGTATTAGCCTCTTTGAAAATTAATTTGATTTTTATTATAAGTTTTATGAGTATGATTTTTATGTTAAAAGATGTTAAACATCATTTATGTGTGTTTGTATGATATGTGAAGTATAATAAAATGATAATAAATAAGTAGTATTGATAATAGATTAGTTGTAGTATTATGTTCATATGTTTAGCTAATTTAATTTTGAGCATTTTTATTTATGATTCATATGATTTTTATGTTTAGTTATGTTTTAGTTATGTTACAATCATATATAAAAATTATGTGAAATATTAACAATGAGTTTAAAGTGATTAAAATCGAAAATGAAAATTTATACACAAATATACAAACTCACAGCATTTCCATTATTTTTATTTAATTTTTCACTTTTAATTTTTGTAAATAATATGTTATGTTAAGATGTATTAAAATGGTTGTTATTATGTTAAAAAATTAATTTAGGAAAAGAAATGTTTAATTGTTAAAAATGCAAAATGTGTGCTTGATAAAGTATGATGTTCATGTTGTGTTCTTGAGTTGTTCATATGAGCTTCATGTGTGTTCTTCATTCTTGCTCATTTTGATTTTGTTTTATTTTATGTTTGTTGATAATTTGTGTTTATGTTTAGTTATTGTTTTAATATATTGTTAGTATTATGTTATAAATCAACTTAAACATTATAAATCTTTAAGAATAAAAAGTTAGAAATTTAAAGTGTTGAAAAACACTATTCATAAATGTAAATGAAATTTTTAGTAAAAATTCATTTTAGTTTAAATCATTTTAGTATAATTAGAATAATTAGAATATAAAAACTTTAAGCTAAAAACCGATAAAAATTGAAAAATGAAAATTTGACAAACACCACCCTTAGCTACGGCATTCCCTTAAATTTTGGGTCAAAATTGTTTTTATCACTTTTTAGTTTAATTGTTAAAATAATCTAATTAATGGTTTATAAGTTGAATTAAGAAAATTAAAAGAAATAAAAAGGTTTATAATATATACATGCCACACGACATCACCCTTAAAAATGGGTCAAATTTAATCAAAATAAAAATATCACTAAGTCACTAAAGTTAACTAGTAATTAGAATTGAATTTTAGTATAAACCGATTTCATTATAAATGAAATATGTTAAACCGATAAAAATGAGTAACCGTTATAAAAATGAATTAAATCGTGTGCTACTGCCCTTGCAAATACTGGACTGTTGAACTTGGACATACGGACTAAAATGAACCATCCACGATACTACTATGTTAAAATGAAAATCGCTAAATTTAGTAAGTAGATGACTAAATTTAACCGAGTCTTACTTTTAAAATAATTTTTCAAATCACTAAATACAAAACGAACCTAACGACTTTAAAACTAGAATTTTGTACTTAGAAAATAAAAGTTAGTTTTGTAACCTAAAAATATCCTAAGTATAAAAATACTAAGTATAAAGGAAAATACTAAGTATAAAAATATAATAATAAATACTAAGTATAAATACTAAGTATAAGAATACATGTATGTATAAAAATACGAAGTATAAAATACACATACGTATAAAAATACGTACAAATACTAAATACGAAAATACGAATACGTATAGAAATACGAGGAATAGTAAATACGATGAATAGTAAATACGATGAATAGTAAAATAATGAATAGTGAAAAATATTTAAAATTTACGAACGGACTCAAAATAAATCATTAAGTCTTTCTATGTGTTTTGTTTACCTGAAGAACTGCTAGAACTAAAATTTCATTATACAAAGTTCGATGATATTATTAAGTTACAAAATTGTCAACTATTTTGAATAAACGAGGAAATAAGAAATTGAGAAAATGAATACTTGAATAAAATACTTGGATTGTTCGCCATGTCGCGACTCTTGAATTCGAAGTTAATGAGGTAGCCGTCTATGGGGACTTTAGCTCCCTCCCAGAGTTGCTAAAGGCGATCTAATAATTTTTAAAATTATTATTTCGGTGCGGGATATACAACCTCAGGGATGGGGCATGACTGATATCTCCGTTAGCCCATACTACGGTAATTGGAAACTCCAGCCCCACCCGGGGGTACCCGTCTAAGGTGATAGTCGTATTATTAGGGGACTACTTACTCGAAGGGCGAGTATGATACGAACCTATCTATAGTGGTGTATGCATACATTAGACTCGGGATTTGGCTGTCCTTATCGCTTTAGGTATCTCTAGCCTGTCAGACACGTCCGCTTTATCGGCCCTGATCGCTTCTGCGCGGACGTCTAGTATGTCAGCCACGTCCGCTTTGTTCGGCCCTGTCTACTATAGCGCATTTTACGTCTGCATGCTTCCGCCTCGCTAACGAACATTCATTAGTTAACATATGAAGGATGTATTTCCTTGTTTTGATTGGTTATTGCCTGAATGACGTTGTACTTGAGTTTGAAATTGCCATGTTGAGAATGATTATTGAAGCATGTTTTACGATTATATGATTTGATTTATACTTGTGTTTGAATTACCATGTCTCCTTATATGTTTTTGCCTGTTTACTTGAAATATGTGTGATTTATTTATTCCACTGTATTGCATATGTTTTAGAATTGCATGTATAGATTTGCTTATATGATTTATCGCTTTAAACCGCATGTTATTATGACTTATATGTCTTTATATGCTATATGAAATAAGCATGTTTAGGTTTTTATCATAATGTTATTATTATAAAGCGATAGTAATAAACCAAAGTAATTGAATTCGAGGGTAAGTATGAGCATAGCTAGTCACTGTCTGCTCAGCGGGCATCCCCCCAACAGTTTATTGTGCAGGAAAAGCGTGGACCGGATGCTTGGATTTTGGGACGGGACCAGCTTATATTTATTACTTTACCTTTGTTTGTTTTGAGAGATTGTAATCGAATAACTCTGCTTTATCTTAAACTCGTATTATGTATATGGAGTTTGTAACACGATAACAGCTGGTTTTGTAATAAATAGACTTAATTAATTTTCCGCCTTAGTTTAATTAAAGTCACGAAAAACCAGGTTGTTACATTAGACAAGGGATTGAATCGTCCTTATTACCTTAGATATCTTTAGCATATTCAGTTACGTCCGATTTCGTTTCTACTGGCTACTGGGCATGGATTATGTCTGCATGCTTCCGCCTTACTAATGAAGATTCATTTGTTATCACATGTTGAATGTATTTCCTTGTCTTGATTGATTATTGTCTGAATGACTTGGTTGCCTGAGTATTGAAGTACGACTTTTGAGCATGATTGTCTATGAGTGTTGTTACGATATGTTATTTGATTTATACTCATGTTTGAATCCTCATGAATTCCTTATGTGCTCTACTTGCCTGCTTGCTATTTGTTTTATCGCATGTGTTTAGAGTTGCTATACTACGTGAATTATTGATATTGCTTAGTATGTGTGGGGGAGAAAACACTAATTATGGGACTGAATGCAGGTACCCCGAGGGCTTATATTATCAAATGCTGGGGATGGTTTACCTCATTTTGTACTCCGTTGTTTTGGAGAGATTTTATAATCGAACATACACTCTGTTTATCTTAAACTCATATTATGTATATAGAGTTTGTAATACGATAACAGCTGGTTTTGTAATAAATAGACTTAATTAATTTTCCGCCTTAGTTTAATTAAAGTCACGAAAAACCAGGTTGTTACAGTTGGTATCAGAGCTGTCTTGCGACCGTGAGTAACTTAAAGTTATTTCATCTAGCGAGACGACACCTGGGCCAGACATTCATATCGTATGTCAGGCATAGACTTATAGGATCAAATAATGAATTTGAAATCCTAGATCGCTAAAATAATAATCTTAGAACGCTTTAAAAGTGAGAATGGGTAGAAACATTTAGGATCGACCGACTGACTTAGACTTGAGGTTCTCTATGGGTGCTTACCTGCTAAGTGCTCTATGACTAAACTTTTTGGCTAGCAAGTCTCTTATACTAACGTTACCAATAATCGAGACATATAAAGTGAAGACAAGACGACAAGAACTCAAGCATATGGAAATGGACGCATTAAGAGTCGAACGATCTGAAAAGACGTTCTAGACCTCGAAGAATTCTATTGCCTTGAAAACCTCTATAACTTTCTCAAGCATCCTTATTAACTAAATTATTATTCATCTCCTCCAAATTTTTAAATCTATTTAACTTATATTTTTCTCCTAAAATATAACTTTCCTAACTTATACTTCTATAATGACTTCATAAAATGGATTTTTATCTCTTTTCATTTTCTCGCAAATGTAAGACTTGAAGACAAGACCAGAAGCGCATGCGAACAGACGTATCAAGAATCACGCTATCCAAGACAATTTTCAAGACGTCGAAGATTTCTTTAGCATTGAAGATTTCTAAAGCTATATCAAAATCGATCTCTAATGATCACCATCATTTCAACGCTTTTCAATTTTCAGATTTTCTAATCATAAAATTTCCAAATATTTAATCTCCCCATGATTTTCGTGTTTCCTTTTACATTTTAAATTCCCTACGAAAAAGGGAGTTAACTCAATGATTTTACAACCTCGTGAAAAAAAAAAAAAAAAAAAAAAAAAAAAAAAAAAGTTATATTTCTAATTCAATAATTTCCAATAACTGACTTCTTAAAATGATTTTCATCTCTTCCTTTTAATCTCGTAAAATTATATTACACTTGCTTTCGAATTTTCGTAAACTCCTTAATCTTTATACTCAAAAACTTTCGAACTTGATTACTTTCTTACTTTTTGACCTCGTACAATTATTAAGTTTCTTCTAAAATTTCTACTCTTGAAATCTATAATACCTTCTAAAATTTCATAAAGAAAATTTTCATTTGTTCTATTTAATCTCGAAAAATGATTTTATCTTTTCTTTATAATTTTGTTAACTTTTTATTCAACCTCGAAAGCCGATTCCCTTGTTCTAAAATTCTTGAACTCTTAAATTATAATTTCTACGTAGTACTTGTTAATATCATACGATCAAGTTCACCTATTTTCCTTCATTTTTGTAAACTGTTTACCTCTTTATTTAACCTCCTTGAACTAATAAACTTAATTGTTCGAAACTCCTCATCCTTTAATTTTAAATATTTTTAACTTGATTACTTTTTGAAATCTTAGCCTTAATTACTATCTCATTTTAAATTTTTAACATCATAAATTCCTTATTTCTAAATTTAAGATACTTTCGAAAGTAATTTGTTTCGACATCATTTTCTTTAAATTTTAAATACCTTTTTAACTTGTCCTATCCATTACAAACACTCCTCATCAAAAATACATGTGTATATCATTTATCATTTATTTCAATCCCTTAACATAAATTTTCAATTTTACCCTAAATATGATTCATAACATTTCCATTTCACCTAATAACATTATAATAATAATTTTAAGAAAATGAGCTATATCAACAAGGTTATCCATAATTCTCGAAAATTTTATTAAATCATTCAACGATAACTTATATTCTCTTAATTTCATTAAAGCTCATATTTTCATTATGATCGCTACGATTTTTACCTATTTTCCCTAAATGCCGTTTTTCCTAAGGCTATATATCATATACACGTGATCATTAAAAGTAACAATAATAATATTATGTAGATACGTTTAAAACTTCTTAAGGGGGTAGGACAATAATTTGATTATATCATAATCCTAATTAAATCTTAAAAGTTCTTATTTCAAACCTATTTTAAGGTTAACATTTATTCTCAAATTTAAATAAACTATTTTTATTCTCAAAACGCTTATTATTTTTATTTAATTTAATTCCGTACAAAACTTCTAGGCCCTACTCTTTTGAAAACCTCTTTCTCGCTGATTTTGAAAATGACAATGCAGCAACATTTAGATGTTAATTCGAAAAAGAATTATTTATCTTATTAAGTTATTAAATTCTTCAATCTTTCCTTTTTAGAAAATTCAAACCCAATCAAGAGCAATATTAATATTCCAATTCCAAAAACATCAATGTTTTCTCCAACTGCTTTTTAATCTCGAGCAGTTATCCATCATATTCAAGTTTCGGGGACGAAACTTTTCTTAAGGGGGTAGGATTGTAACACCCCGTGTTTTTATTAATACTAATTAATTATTTTAACAAAATTCTTAAATTAAAATTTATATAAATTAACTTTTATTCAATTACTTCAAAAACGCGGCTGAAAAATTTCGATTAAATAAACTTTCTCAAGATATTTCTAATTAAACTTTCTCGATTTTTATATTAATCGGTATTATATTTTTATTTTTAAAATACTTGTCAAACTAAAATCTTGATTCAGTTGGTTTTATTAAACTTAATAAATTTGCGTTTTACTTTAAAAATTATTATTACTTGAATAAATATAGTTTTATTAAAACGTATCTTGCAAATAAACAAGCCGTTTGAAAATTTGTGAGACCGTAATACAATTTGTAACTGACAACTTTTATACCTTTATATTTTCAAACTATAAATTTTATAATACGAATAATGAAATTAAAATTTAAAACAAATAATTTAAAGCATAATATATTTTATAAATTATTTAAGTTTTATAAATAAGAATAAATAAAACGGAGCAAACAAAATGAAACAGACCCAATTATCTCCCAAATATGTCGGTACACTCACTTGTGATATTTTGTTTCTTATCTTGTACTCCCTCCATTCAAGACCAAACACTACACTTTCCTTTTTGGGCCATTCAATTCCATTCACTACATTACTATTTTGGGCCTATTTTATTTACTAAACTACCCTTCCTAATTTTCACTTACCACTAATAAATCTCACTTAATTAAGAGATAACCAAACCCAGCCCATAATAACCCCCCAAACATTACAAATTTCCCGGGAAAAAAAATAACCACTCAAGCCCAAATATGATCTCCAACTCCCCAACTCCCCAACTCCCCAACCACCTTATTCATTGTCTAGAAATTTCCTACTCCACCCCAAACCCTAACCAAACTCTCAGTCCACCCTCTCTCTCTTTTCAATTGTCGCTCTATGTCCTCTCTCTCCCCCCTCTCTCTATTTGTCCTTTGAAACCCTCAAATTTTTGGTCCTAAAATCTCGAATACTGTCATATATTTCATCTCCTTTTTTTCTCCTAACATCTCAAACACTCTCATCTCGTCTAACAATGACCACTCGTGATCAATGGCATTATTCCATTATCAATGGAGAGTACGCCGTCCCCGACTCTAAGGACCAATATTTGGAGGATCTTGATGAGCCGACACCACATGCAGTAAAAGAGGCAGCGGTAAAACAGGAGGCGGTAAAAGAGGAGGTGGTTGAGGAGCCTTACATGGTGGTTGCTACCTCGTTTCAGAGAGTATTGGCATGAAACAAAAGGGAGTAAACTCTAAACTTTGTTAGTCTTCGAGTGTTTTATTATTCTTATCGTTTTTTCCTTCCAAGTTGAAGATCTGTTGTTGTTTTATGTTGATTTCGAGTTGTTTCTTGTGTTGTTGAAGTTTTGTCATTTTTTATTCGTCGACTTTGATGTTTAATGTTGAAGCTTTGTTGTTGTTTTATGTTGATTTCGAGTTATTTCTTGCGTTGTTGAAGTTCTGTCGTTTCTTATTATTCGAATTTAATGTTTGATGTTGAAGATCTGTTGTTATTTTCGTTGAGTGTGAGTTATTTCATTGATTAATCGGCAAAAATATTGTTTTACTTAAATTTTAGTCCGTCATCATAGTTGTTTTGTACAGATCTGGTGATTTTGCTCTACTTTCATGGCATTTGCATTTGAAATTCAAATAAATCTGATTTTTTTTATTTGTGATGCCTTATTTCGTGTTGTTTTCAGTAGATCTGATTATGTACCCTGTATATTTAAAAAAATTTATAAAAAAATGTTGTTGTTTTTGTTATTTGTGGTTATTTGCTTGTAGTTTTTGTGAAAAACTTACGGAGTATTGATTTGATTCTTGTTGCTGGTCTGATTTATGGTGAGGCTGATGTGGTTGTCGTTGCTGATCTGATTACTGTCTGATTATGATGTCGCTGGTCTGGTTACGATGTTCTGTTGAATACGGCAAACTGATTATTGTACTGTATGGAGTTTTTATGTACTGGATGACGATGTTTATATATGTGCTCACAACAAATCGATGAAATAAAACCATAACGGTTGGAGATGAGTTGTGAGTAGAATTATCCCGTTATTTTACAAATCGCTGACATTATCTATTTGCACAATTCGATGATATGATTCCAAATCGGTATGAGAATTGTTCAACAGTAGTCACAACGTCGTCACATGTGGTCCAATATAGTGATGGCTCAATTAGTTTAATTGAAGCAACCTTATTGGATTTATGTGTTGCTGACGTTTGTGACCTTATCAATTCAATCATGTAAAACAGTGAGTACGTCGCCACTGTAGTCCAATAAAGTGGTGGCTCAATTTGACCCACTCGTAGTGGGTTGTGTGGGTGACGTTATTTGACGATGCCACATTTAACCCACTATTTGAGACGAGTCAAATTGAAGCAACCATATTGGTCTACATTGTTAGTGATGTTGCTGACTTAATTAATTCGATGATTTAAAACCAAATTGGTATGAGAATTAATGCAAATAGACGTAACCATAACATTGCTTTCATTATGTAACTTGTCATAACCATAAAACTTTTAATAACCGTTACACTTTGACTAACATTACTCCGTAGTACATAATGTATTCTTCCAAAACATTGCTTCGATTATGTTGTGTTTACAACTTAAACATGTCTTCGCCACAATGTTGACATGTTTACATTGTAAACACAACTACAAAAACCAAAAAACTGAAAGTTACTTCTACTACGAGTACATAGCTTAATTAACTAAGTTGCATAACCCAAGTCTTCCATAATTTGTTCTATACCACTAGTTTCTCCTATGTCACGTAACATTTCAATGCACCCTTTTACTAGGACCTCATCGACAGTAAGGTTAGTCGGTAGTTGACCTTGTGCTTGTAGACGGTCTTTGCTCATGTGTGGTATGGAGAAAGTGTTGTGACCGTTGACCTTAAGAATTTCAGTCATAACCGATTGTAAAGTCAAGAAAATTTTGTTTAATTTGAATGGACAATAGTCGTTAAATGCTTGTTCAACCGCTCCTACTAATTGGTCGACATTTGTCGCGACGATATCAGATTGCAAAGATTGAATAGCCCTAAAAAACCCAAGGTCGTTTGTGTTTAAGTCGGGGGAATTAGGGGGTTGGAATACTAACTCGATATTAAAACCGTCTTCCGTTGCCGCCTTTTTGAACTCGGGGTCATTGTTTGAGAAGTGTGGCCGTGCATTATCTTGTTGGATGAAAATATGCTTGTCACTTGTTGATGGCCATTTAGCTTTGATCGCTGGAATTACTTTTTCAATTATACATTGTCTCGTGACTGCTTTCGTGATTGAATCGATCCCTTTGGTCTCTAAAGTACCTGCTGCCCTGTTTTTGCTACTCCTTTGTGCTGGTACTATTTCTGTGAACGGAAAAATTCCTATTTTCCCGTCAAATAACAGCTCACCCCCGTCGCCGTAGATGGGCCTACAAACCGCACACATGAACATTACTTTTGGCATGTACCGCTTCGATTTACAATTTCGGTATGGCGGTTCCTCCCCTTCCACTAAGTAATAACGTTGGTTAACTCGTGAAAGGTAGAACCACTTTTCATCAATATGCACCGTATCTGACATGTCTTTAAATTTCAATTTCGGGGCAGATTCGTTGTGTCGGTTGACAGTTTGGTGGACTTCAATTGCATTGAGGCAATATTTGATCCTGTTGACCTTGTTTAAATCTGTCAAAAGTGGATGTAGTGCACTAGAGTGTGGTTTTAGTAAGCCGTTAACCACCCACGAATGTACGGTTCCCACCAATACTTTTGTCTTCTTTGATATGCGTTCTATCGTGCTTCTTTCCGAGAATTTGAGGGTTTTTATGAACTCGATATCCGGCAAAATACGCTTATGATTCGTGTTTCCATACTTTCTGCTCCTCACATTTAAACTGCCTAACGCCTGTGTTTCTTTTGCTCGTTTCCAGATTTCGCTGATGGTTGATCGGGAGACGCCCCATTTTGCAGCAGCTTCGTTGACAGCACCCCGTTCAAGTTGACCGTCTGTGTATTTTTCAAGAAGAAATGTAGCTACATCCATTCTTTGTTTTTCTGTTAAACATTTTCTGTTTGTATTCATTTTGTGAATGTAACCAGATTTTTCAGATTGTGACGGACTGTAACGGACAATAACGGACTGTCAAACTGTGGTTTTTGTTTATGTTTTTATTTTATTGTATTTTGAGGTTTTTAGTTTGGATATCTCTAAAATTAAAAATAAAAGCAACAATTAAGGAGGTTTTGTTATGTTTAGGGGTATATATAAAAGAATTCTGATTTGAGTTTGGTGGGGAAAAAATGGAGTACAGTGACTTTGGAGGGAAAACTGAAAAATTCAAAAATTTTGGGGGTGTTGGAGGGAAATCAGACGTGTAATGTAGTTCATTACACTCACAAGTTGCTGATTATAAATATAACCTACTCCCTAATTAATTGAATTTTACCCACTTGTATGCTTAATTAATATGACATCACCAATTTCTTAAAAATTGTGCATTGACATCATGTAGCTTTTGGTCTTGAATGGAGGGAGTACAACACACCTTATTTTATTCTTATTTTATTTCTTTTCTACTGCTTTCTTCTTCCTCTTCTCCTTACTTGGCTCAACTTTCTTTGTCTTCCTTTTTCTCCATTAAAAATCAAACAATAATAATAATAATAATAATAATAATAATAATAATAATAATAATAATAATAATAATAATAATAATAATAATAATAATAATAATAATAATAATAATAATAACAAAACTGCAGCAACAAAACAACATCAACAACAATGGCTTCAACAACAACAAACAAAACAACGACAACAACAACAACCCAACGACGGCAGCAGCAACGGCCACCACGGCTGCCTTAAACTCGCCAGAGCTCGACCACCGGGTCACCACCATGAGCCACGTCACCCCTGACCACCGTCACTAAAGCCACCACCGACGCCGTGCTCTGTTCTCCTCGAGCTCTTTGCTCCCCTGTCACTCGCCGGAATCCGCCCTGCTCAGGCCACCGTGACCACCGTCTCACCACCTCAGGCCGCCTTCTTTTTCTCGGCCAACACCACCACCGTGCTCTGCCGCCTCCATTTGGTGAACCCCCTTTTCGTTTCAAATTTTTCTATTTCATTTCGTTTACCGTTTCGATTTCATTTCGTTGATTAAGTAATTGTCGACTTAATTCACGCTTATCGTTTTCTGTCGATAAATTTTATCGTCAATTGAATTCGCCCATTTTAATTCAGTTTTTCTTTCTCCCTGTATCTTCTCTTTTCTGTCACAAATTTCCGACCACCGGAGCTGTCACCGGAGTCCGCTTCGCCACCAAGGTCCTCTGTTCTCTGTCCCTCGTCCTCCCTGCTCTCTGATCAAATTTGACACACCAGCGTGTCTTGTGGTCTGCCCCTTTTACCTCACCACCGTGGACTACCATGGTGTTCAGTCACTCGTCGGCTACCGCCTTTATTCGGTATAGTGAGTCCCTGTCAATTTGTGTATATTCATCTATTCGTACTTTACTTCATAAATTAATGTCGACTTGACATTACTTCTTATTCCCGCTTCATGTGCTGAATTTGCTAGTGCGTTTCGTTGTCGTGGCCAACATTTACGATGTCACTTTTGGGTCTACGAGGAAACGGGTCAGTTTTGGGTCTCTTGGGTCGACTAAATCATGGATCCAGACGAGCTTATGAAATTCATACCGAGCTAACATAAGGTGCCCCCGCACACTAGTTTAATTTACGTATTTAGAATATATAATTTTTGTGTTCATGTGTTATATAAATAATTTATGTGATTTTGTGAATTTTGATTGTGTGTTAATTTGAATTATTATATGATGTTGAATTAAATTGTGAAATATGATATTTGTATGATTTTATGATAATATGTTTTAGGTGAAAAATGTGTTGTTAAATTATTGTTGATTTTATATGAAATTTTATCATGTTGAAATTATATGTTATGTGTAATTTATTGAAAATATTAAATATAAGCATCACAAGTATAAAATAAGACTAAAAATATTATTAACCGGCTTAAGTAAATAAACTAAATAAATATGAAAATATTTATAGTCGTAAAAATAGTTGTAGTCACTTAATGGTTCAAAGTAAAATACAACTAAAAATAAAGAGTTAAATAAAAAGAGTATCAAGTTTAAATTAGGATTAAATCAATTTAAAAGTAAAGTTCATTTTTAATATACATAAAAGTTACTCGTATTAAATATCTAATATAAACAGTCGTATAAAAACTCATATATCTAATTTAATATGATAAGTACTTTAATTTAAAAACTCAAAAGTTTAAAATGAACTTAAACTATACTAAATAAGTATTTGCTTAAAATATCAAAACGAAATAAAGAACTTGAAACTTAAAATAAACTTAACTAAAACTATTACTAAATAAAGCTAAAAATTTGAATCACAAATAAAAATTAGCTAAAAGGTAAATTGTTAATATCTTAGTAATATATAAAGATCGACTAACGATTTACTAAGTATAGTTATATAAAAATCATGAATAATGTATTTATATATATATAAATACAAAACCTAACTAAAATTTAAACTATAAGGTTTATGACATTATAAAAAGTAATAAATAATTAAATTAATTACACTTAAGTGAATATTACTAAAATATAAATATTAATAATCTCAAGACCAAGTTACCTAATCCCCTCATACGACTACGTGAAAGTTACATAAATAAAATCGTATTAAGAAATTAAACCACCTAAAAGAAATTTAACTAAATGTCAGTTAATTATATTTTATCAAAAATCTAAAACTTGACAAATATCATTTAAGTAATATTTCTAAGGTTAAAATAAATGTTATGAATATGCTGTAACTAAACACCTTCATTATCTATATTAACTATGAAGACATCAAATAATTATTATATTAAACGAAACTTGGAATATTTATATCACTAATTGTAATCTGTAGATACCCGTATCTGTCGATACGGAAATTTATAGAAACCCGACAAACACCCAATGATGATAGGACAATGTGTACTTCGTGTCATTTATTTGAGTTCGTTTTACGATGTAAGCCGGGCGCCGTCGACAAAATATTTTATTAATTTAAATGATATTTAAATTAGTGCGTTGACAGGGTAAGTGTATTCTGTCAAAAAAAGTTTGTTTTATTGAAAATAGAATATTTCGGTTCGAAAAATCATTTTAAGTAACTCGATTTGAAAAATCGCTTTTATAAATTTGATATTTGACTTGAAAAGTCGTTTCTCGTGCTTTTAAACCTTTTTTTATTAAATCGTTTTCGATGAATTCGTTTTCTTAAAAGCAAGTTTAAAGCTCGTTTTGAGCTCGATTTAAAGAGCGATTTTGAGCCCGTTTCAACACAAATTTCGAGGCCTCTTTTACCCACACTCTTCCCCACATACCCGAGCTTAAGCCAGCCCAAAAACCATGACTAAAACCCATCTCAACCAGCCAAAACGTATCCAAAATAGAGCTGATACAGAGAAGCTCGTAGGCCCCAAAATCAGCCCTTGTTTAGCCCAAATCCGACTCCCATTCACATACCCATGACCCATACCCGTATCCTAACTATCCTACCCTTATTACCCTTCCTTTCCCTCGAATAACCAGACTAAAACTCAGCCAGAAAGCTCGTCCAACCGCAGCCCATTACCCCATCCCGTGCTCTGTTTTTACGTAGCCCAAAACCCGACTTTTTGGCCATCAAACTCGTGCCCATGAACAACAGCCCAGACCTGACCTTCATGACTCCTTCACCCTTGCTTAACCCACAAGAAACACCACTCAAAAAACCCTAAAACGAGGTTTCATCAGCAGCTCTCGAAGAGAGGAGAAAAGCTGCTCTTTTCCCTTAAAAAACCCTACCTTTCGACCCTATAAATACACCCTAACCTCAAGCATTCAAGACACACAAATTATACAACACACATACACAATAACAAGTCACAAAAAGCCCTAAAGAAACTCAAAGAGAAGTGGAGATAGTCACACGAAAAACAGAGCATTACCTTGCTGATTTTCGTGCAACTATCCCTGTTTCTGCTTCATTCTCGTGTTGAAAACATCATTTGCTTTCTGATTTCTTTACTGAGTCTTAAAGTTCACGTTACCACGATTCTAAAACATCTTTCGGTTTGAAATTTCGTTGAGAAACGAAGGAGATACAAGCTTTTGAAAATTGCTGTCAGATTAGTACAAACTTACGGATTACAATTGGTTTTCGTCGACGACGGCCCCTCGGGATAAAATCTTACAATCGATTACGACTCGGATATTTGGTCAACGATACATGTAAGTTGAGGGTGCAAAATACTCTTTTTATTTTTGTTAAATTATCGTTTTTTATTATTTTTATAGCCCTCTGTCGTTTTTTATTACTCTCTGTCGCTCTTTTGTTTATCATCGTATTTGTTGTTTTGCTTGTCGTTCATCTTGGGCTTATATTCTTAGCATGATTGCGACGCGTATGTGAATGTTTTCGTGCCCTATGTTCATCTAGTATACGCGTTCAGTTTCCTTGTATAGTATGACTTGCGTAGAGTGACTTGCTGTCGTTTAGATCGATTTGGGTTTGCTCGTTAGTTTTTGTGTAATATGTCAACATTCATGCCTAGTTAATTATCTGAAAATTAGTCTTCCATGTATGATTTCAGTTTCTCAACTCATGTTCGTGTGCTAGGTTATCTTTCCATGATTATTCTCTGCCGCTTAGTATTGCTTTCGTATTTTAGCTCGTCGAACCTGCTAGAGTTATGCTGTGCGTGGTCCTGTTTGCTGTTGCTCTCGTCGTTTAGTGTCCGTATGATAATTAATCTTGTTTATCATGTAAAAACCGTGTAGTTACATGCTCCTGTTCTGTTGTTGGTTGATTCTACATCGTCTATTAAGTCTTGAGTTGCGTGGGTTTGTATAACTTGGTCTTTCATGTTCTTTTCTCTGATTTACAACTCGTGTTTGTATGATAATTTAGTTTTCGATGTCTTGCTGTCGTTAGTTTGATTTTGACTAGCTTGTTAATTTATCATATAGTCAAGCCTCGTTCACGTTCAATTGTGTTGACTGTCATGAATTGGTTTGTTTCGCTTCTCCATGTTTATTGTTCACGTTCAGATTGGCTCTCATGATTTCATACGTTATTTAGCGTTCGTGTGATAATTATGTTTCATTGATCGGATCAAAACTGTGCATCTTTCGGCTTGCTGTTGCTGTCGTATTTTTTTTCATTAAGTCACCATATGCGTAGGATTGTATGACTAGGTCTCTCTTGCGTCGTGTTTTGGTATCCACGATATTTGCTCATGCTTGTGTATCCATTAGTGATGTTCTGTCATTCAGGTGCTCGCTTACCTGATTGTTGGCTGACTGATAGTTATGTCCGTGCTCTTTCTTTACACACGTCTACATGTTGTCTAGTGGTGGTCGTTTATATGTCTCATTTGCATTTGTGTTGGTTACAATTTGCTACAGCTTACATTTGTATTTGGGGGATATTTGATCATTCATGTTTGTATATATATTTTAATCATGTTTGATTATTGTTTCTTTATATATTCGTCTGCCGCTAACGTTTGTTAATCTATCTTATGCTGTCGGTGAGTATTTCTGCTCCTTTTCTTTTTTTTGCTAGAATAGTAAATGAACCCATGTTAAATAACTTCGACGAAGCTATATGTGCATTAAACGACGTAGAATGGATATATTTTTGTTTAAGGTTAAAACGCTGTTTGCATATCCGCATGTGTACTCATAATAGCCATGATTTTACTTAGTAGAGACCGTTACTGTAACGGGCGGGGTTAGGCGTTAAAAATTAATGAAATTCTTTTAAACTTCCTAACACGTAAACTCACACGAACTCATTTTCTCTAAAATTGGTTTTCTAAATTCCATATAAAATTTAGTGGCGACTCTTTTCAAATTAAAAATGTTTTTGAAATAAAACATCGCGTGGATCAAAATCCCTTGTCCACAGTAAACATACTTAAGTTGAAATTTAAACGAAAGTAAATCATTTAACTTAATCAAATAAAATACTTACACTTGAATAAAATAAATTAGTTACTTAAACCTATTTAAATTATTTGAAATAAAGAATTTTAAAGTAAATTAAGTAACGAGAGTTGATATTTAAAAGAAGGTGATGAATAGTGAACTGATGAATAGTAAATACGATGAATAGTAAAATACGGTGAATAGTAAAATAATGAATAGTGAAAATATTTAAAATTTACGAAAGGACTCAAAATAAATATTTAAATGTTTCTATGTGTTCTGTTTATCTGAAGAATTGCTAGAATTACAATTTCATTATACAAAGTTTGACGATATATTTAAATTTCAGAATTTGTCATTGCTATAATTGAAACGAAGAAATATGAAATTGAGAATAAGAATTGAACTATCTGAATAAAATACTTGGATTGTTCGCCATGTTGCGACTCTTGAAATTCGATGTTAACGAGGTAGCTGTCTATGGGGACTTGGGCTTCCTCCCAGAGTTGCCCAAGGCGATTTAACGATCTTGAGATCTTTATTCGGTGCGGGGTATCAACCTCAGGGATGGGGCATACTTGATATCACCGTGAGCCCATAGTACGGTAATTGGAAAAGCCAGCCCAGTACCCGTCTCTGGTGATAGTCGCACTTTTTCGTCGGTGATACCTTTTGAATAGCGAATACGTATGATCCTCGATAGGTAGTGTATGCATACATTAGACAAGGGATTGAATCGTCCTTATTACCTTAGATATCTTTAGCATATTCAGTTACGTCCGATTTCGTTCATTACACATCTTCTTGGATTATGTCTGCATGCTTCCGCCTTACTAACGAAGATTCATTTGTTATCACATGTTGAATGTATTTCCTTGTCTTGATTGATTATTGTCTGAATGACTTGGTTGCCTGAGTATTGAAGTACGACTTTTGAGCATGATTGTCTATGAGTGTTGTTACGATATGTTATTTGATTTATACTCATGTTTGAATCCTCATGAATTCCTTATGTGCTCTACTTGCCTGCTTGCTATTTGTTTTATTGCATGTGTTTAGAGTTGCTATACTACGTGAATTATTGATATTGCTTAGTATGTGTGGGGGAGAAAACACTAATTATGGGACTGAATGCAGGTACCCCGAGGGCTTATATTATCAAATGCTGGGGATGGTTTACCTCATTTTGTACTCCGTTGTTTTGGAGAGATTTTATAATCGAACATACACTCTGTTCATCTTAAACTCATATTATGTATATAGAGTTTGTAATACGATAACAGCTGGTTTTGTAATAAATAGACTTAATTAATTTTCCGCCTTAGTTTAATTAAAATCACGAAAAACCAGGTTGTTACATTTTTTACCTAAACCACTTTCACATTTCAGCAATTGATTTGATCCCTCTGATTTTTGTGCAGTTTTCTCACATTGTTCCCACACTTTGTTATTTTTACCCCAAATCTCTTTACCTTCCTCTATTGTTAAACGCTTGTATACAATAGTTACTAGCGTTAATAGATCGTGACAATCTTTTCCGACAGATTTCAAACGACGACAACATTCATCTGATACCGCGTTTCCGTCTTCAAATACATTTTGGTATATTATGGTGCCACACTTGCCTAGGCCATTTTCACACTTTAGTAATTCATTGGATTTCCTAAGACTCCCTGCGTCAGTGGAATCAATTCCAACAGTATGTCTAAACATGATAGACAAAGTTACGAGGAGATAAACAAATGCAACCGATGATGACATTGACAAGTTCTTTTTTGACTCCATGGAAAATTTGATGTAAAAACTCGACTTTTCGTTATAGTTATTTAAGTTTTCAAATAATAATAAAATAAAAACTAAGAATGATGATATGTTTTGTTATTTAAAAAAGGGGTATTTATAGGATCTCCTATATTAAATTCTAAGTTTTAAACGTTTTTTCCATTTCAAAGTAACTTTTAATATCATTATTGTTATTTTATTTACATGCTTTACTAATGCATGAAAATATAGCAATTTGTCGAAATTATTAAATTTAAAAAAACTCACCGATGACATAAAAATTACTCCGCATTTATTATAGATTGTTCCCTATTTAACGCAAATTATATTAAGTTCGTTTGCAGGGAGCGCTTAGTATTTTTTATATATATATAAAGCTACCTAAATTTAATGGAACTCGAATAGAATACATTACTACAATCGTGATTAACGATATCCTAAACTGTCGTATGGGGAAAAATTAAAACATGATAAGATTTTCATAAAATTAGTTTCAACTTTTTACCTTGCATCTTTTTAAGCATTCTTAGTACGCTAAATCACAACGAACATTAAAGTTTAGCACGAGCATGAAATTCATTTGCTGTGTTCATAGCTAAAAGAATAAAAAAAATAAAAAATGTAAAATAAAAAAAACACTTTTCATAATATAACAGTCTTAGAAAATGAGCTCTAAGTAAATCAAACTCCATATAATTTAGAGTCATTTAGTGATAAAAACTTTACGTATGAACATAATTAATATATTAATCATATAATGAATATAAAATTTGAGTTACGTTTGTAATTAACAGAATTAAACTATGTGGCATAACTAATTTAAAAAATTTATACTTTTCATTGAATATCTATAAGATCTTTTCTTAGACAAATCATTATTTGAAGACAAAGAATCAATGTCGTGTGGCATCTAGTCTCGCTAAGACCATAACCACACCGAAAATACAAAGATAGATAAAGTTATTAGTTTTATTTTATTTTATTTTTCCTTAAATATTGAGTATATTATTCGTGGAACAAATCGTGTAAGTAGAAAATCCATTTGATTCAAGTGTATTTTCTCTATCTAATAAGGAGAACCATGTTTTACTTACCAGCTTTTTTGCTTTCACTTCTATTTTTGTATCAAATGATTTATGAATACATTTTGTTTTAGATATGGTTGTTGTTTCGTTTCTACAACATGCTTCGTATAACAAAGACCGATTATTATTTTTCATTTTTATTATAGCATCATCTCAAATGCGTATATTATACATATATTTATGATGGACACATATTCATTCACATTTTCCATCTAAATATCAATGGTTTCAAAACATTATCACCCTCGTCCATTGATTATTTGATTGTGGTTTTGTATCGTATTCAACTCATTAAAGATAACGTGTTCCTTGCTCATTTAACGAGGACTCTATATTAACGTATATGACTATTAACTTAAGAAGCAAATCATTATTAATTTAACGACCAAAGCCTTTTAAAAAGCAAGGCGTTAAAGTAATTGATCAATGAAATAAATTTTATTAGAAGATCATGTTTTATATCATAAAGGTTTTATGGTGAAATATCTGAAAAGCGTTGGTGTTTATTTAATTTTTAATTATAAAGTTACAACCTCGATTAATTGAAATACTTATTCAATTGAATTACAGTCTTCCCATAGTTTGTCATTCTTTTTCCATATTTCTTTGCCTTGCTTTATTGAAAGTTGCTTATATACTATGGTCACTTGATAAGAAGATCGTGACAATCTTTCCCAACGGCAATCAAACGCTTGCAACATTCTTTTGATACGCCACCTTTGCCAGATTCAAATACGTGTTCATATATAGTACTTCCACATTTTTACCTAAACCACTTTCACATTTCAGCAATTGATTTGATCCCTCTGATTTTTGTGCAGTTTTCTCACATTGTTCCCACACTTTGTTATTTTTACCCCAAATCTCTTTACCTTCCTCTATTGTTAAACGCTTGTATACAATAGTTACTAGCGTTAATAGATCGTGACAATCTTTTCCGACAGATTTCAAACGACGACAACATTCATCTGATACCGCGTTTCCGTCTTCAAATACATTTTGGTATATTATGGTGCCACACTTGCCTAGGCCATTTTCACACTTTACTAATTCATTGGATTTCCTAAGACTCCCTGCGTCAGTAGAATCAATTCCAACAGTATGTCTAAACATGATAGACAAAGTTACGAGGAGATAAACAAATGCAACCGATGATGACATTGACAAGTTCTTTTTTGACTCCATGGAAAATTTGATGTAAAAATCCGACTTTTCGTTATAGTTATTTAAGTTTTCAAATAATAATAAAATAAAAACTATGTAACACCCCGTGTTTTTGAAACACATTTTTATAAAAGAATTTAATTCCTTAGATTAAATTCATCCTTTTTCCTTATAATAAAAATGCGACTGAATTTTTTTCGCTAAACAATACTAAATTTCTTAAGTCCAAATATAAAAATTTTGAAAAATAAAGTATGTTGTATTATATTCAGAATTCAAAAAGAAACACATTTCAAAAATTTATAAAAATCAACCATAAAATTTATATCGCTCTTCAAATTTCAAAAATAGCTAAGTCATGTTTACTATTCTTAAGAATAAAAGTAAAACCTTTTATTCATAGAATTTAATTTCGTACATTTTTGATTTTTGAATAAAAATGGACCCGTATATCTTTTCCGTCTTTGAAATTCAAGTCAACGATTTCAAACACGCAAATCAAAGTCAAACCACTTTATTTTCTTCAAAAGTCACGTACAACACTTAACGTCAAAAAAAATTGTAATCATTTTGATTTTTATTTAATAAATAATTATATATTAATATCTAATTACTATTCATATTCTATTAAACTAACATTTTCACAAAACATCGAAAATTTAAGTTATACCTATTCTAAACTTATAAAATTTTCGACGTTTGAGTATAATGATTTAATTCGTTAACATTCAATGAAAAAAATAAGCATTTCGACCAAAATAATTTTTTTTTATTATTCAAAGTTGCGAGGAACTAATACCCAATTTTTGTTTTGATTTCGTTTTGAGGTTTATTTTCATTTTTATTTTCGATCTTACTTCGAACCACTATTTTAAGATCATATATTTTATTTCCGGACTTTTCACGTGTAATACCCCGTATTTTCGTAGGCAGTATTTTTGAGTCGCATATATTATTTTTGGATTAGTAAGATTATTTCGGGCTTTTAGCGAGTTTTAAACTTTAACTCGGAAATATAGCGTGTGTATACTCGTTGGCCTCGTAAAAATCGCTAGGTTCAGGAAATTCTATCGGTTAAGTGTGTCAAGGTCTAGTTTTGGACTGAGTCGAATATTTCCAAATTTAAGTATTGTTGACTTGACATTGACCACCCTTGTTACTTGTTTGTAAGGGTCTATTTATTAGAGTGAGCTCATCAAACCTTCCCGCATTTCATTTTAAACATCCTCTCACTAAAATTTTTGCTCCTCCATCTCTCTACAAACATAAGACTAAACAAATTAAAAACAAAATCAGCCTTTTCCCTTACAAGAACAGCCGTTAGGCTGCCTTGTCCTTGGTCTCACGGTTTTCGGTTCGATTCTCGCCCAAATTCGTCGGTTTTCGTTGCTACGTATTCCTCGACTCATCCTCTACCTATTCCTACTATTTTTCATCATAGGTGAGCTTCTTTTCACCCCCAAGTTAACGTCTTTATAGTTAGGGTTTGACTGGTTTAGGCTTGTTGTTGTTAAATGTTAAAGCTTTATACTCCTTGGGTTGTATGGTGATGATTGTGGTGATTTTTAACATTGTAGAGAAGTGTTTCTTGAGGAGCACTTGTGACCAAGCCTTTTCTTCTTCATTGAATCAATTTTGTGAGGAATTCTTCAACAAGGTAAGGGTTCTCCCCTTACTTAGTCTTTTAGTTAGTATGAAATGTTTTAGTACTTGTGTGGGGTGAATTGTTAGTTAAAGACCCTTGTATGTGTGTGTGTTGGAGGTATATTGTGTGTGTATGGTTGTTTGTGTGAATGTGTGTGTGTTGTGAGTATATGGAGGCCGAGAAAGGCTGTCTTTGGGACCGTCGAGAAGCTGCATTCTTTGCTCTCTCTGCCGTGTTATTCTTTGTTGTTTATGCGTGTCGTGGGTTTTTCAGTAGAGTTCATCGACTCAAAAGGAGGGAAGTTCTTTGCCCTGTTGTGGTTGTGTGTGAGGGCTACAAAGCCCAGCTATTGGGGCTGTTACGGAACACATGTAGTGAGTATTATTACGTCTTGTTGAGCCCTAATGTAATGTTGATGATCGTAGCCTTGTCTCGTTTAGGGGAGTTGAATTACATCATTCCGTTGTTGTCTAGTGCCGTGTTATAGTGTTATGTGAACAGGTAGGATTGTTGGTTTGACGTGGGTTGCTCTCGTGTTAAAAATGTGGGCTGTTAGAGGAAAGTCTGGCAGTAGTAAAGGTCATTCTGATAGATGTGAAGGTATTCTGGCTGACCACGAAAGGCTATTCTGGCTGACTCCATTTAATGGCGTCTGACACCTAATTGAGGGCTGAAGGCCGTGTTTGGGCTGCCCTCGTTGGGGGCTGCACTGCCATGTGAAGTGGCTGGGGGTAGGTTAATGTGGCTGGCTGTGTTCCGGCTGCGAGACTCGGTCACATGGTTGGTCTAACGATGTTGTGATTGGGATAGTTATGACGTGTGAATCGAATGTTTAAACCTTGGACGTTAGTATAAACTCATACGATCTTGTGCATTTATTTAATTAATTATTGTATGCCCTTATGTCGAGTACTCGAGTATACATGAATGTATATGACTAACTTCATTTCCTTGCCATGTCACGAAGTACGGTATTGTGAGTTGGTTTATTTGAACTTCGAGCGTTTGAACGTATTATTTATGAGTGTATTCTTATACATTTGACGATGAATGAAACTTATCTATGAGCGTTGAATTACTCCGTATATGAGTGAATTGTTTATGAGTGATGAAGAAATGAATACGAGTGATGATTATCAGTGATGACGATTATGAGAATAGTTCTCTTGCCATGACGTTCAGTACCTTGTGATCATGATGAGGTCTGTGTGGCCCGATGTCATGTGGTCTGTGTGACCTATTGCGATGAGGTCTGTGTGGCCCGATGTCGCGATGCGATGAGGTCTGTGTGGCCCGATGTCGCGATACGATGAGGTCTGTGTGGCCCGATGTCGTAGTATGATGAGGTCTGTGTGGCCCGATGTTATAGCGTGATGAGGTCTGTGTGGCCCGATGTCACGAGGAGGAGGTGCAAGGTGTTGACTGTATGGTAAGTCCCCTGTGTGGAGGTTACACAGCGGGGTTCTTAACTCGATTGCTGTGCCTTATGATTGTGATTATGTCCGAGTTAGTTTCTTGCTTTTCCTTTCAGACCAAGAATGGAACAAAACTAGTTTACTTTACTTATGCGTTCGGTTTTACTTTAAAGGCTTCTATTTCCTTTCCTTTCTTTTGTTTAATGAGTTAACTGTTGACTAACTAGGTGGTTGTTGTCTGTCGACTTCTCCCCTTAGGTACTCGGACGTGTGCTTGCTGATTGTGGGACGCTTGGAGGGAATCGCAATAATACTAGTCTTCTGTCTAGTTTTACCACCATAGACGTCTCGTTTTATTTCGCTACATTATTCAGTTTTTGGGGCCTGTGTGCCATCTTGATGTTGTTGCAGTTTTTGTGTTTACTCCACTCGTGGCCTTGAGCTACCGCGTATCCTATATATATATACTCCTTGTCTTTTCCAGGTCTTCATGTTTTGTAAACAGGTGTTTACTCAAGGACCCATTCAGTTGGGTCCCGTAACACCCTTATTTAGGTGGGGTCCGCCCGGCTTAAATGGGGGTGTTACATCACGTGCGCGTAAATCGAAAATTTCAAAAACGAAAAATCGAGCCAACTTGATGCATGTTGGCCGAGTTCTTTGAACTCTCCTTGGTCAATATTTATCCTCTTCCATTCTTCCACTTGCTCTCTTACACACATCACCTATATTACTTACACACCTATTTAAAGTTATCATTTTATTAATTTACATTTAACATTATAAAACAATCAAATTTCCTCTTTAATTTAAGGTAACCCGTAGGAATAATAGGGGCCTAACTTTCGAGGTCCGAAAAGTGGTCATACGGACTCGGAATTTAACGAAACAAAAGGCTAAACCACCTAATTTTTCGAGACGGATTTAATGGTACAGTTTTCATAACTATCAGACAGACCGAACTAAATTATTTTTTCTGTTTTCTTTCAAAGGTCAAAATTCATTCCTCGAAACCTGCTATTCTATTTTCGCCGTCTCAGCTCTTAAAATTTTATCGACGTTCCTTAACTTTTAAAATATTTTCTTCAATAGTAAATAAAATATTTTAGTCTTGAAATTTTAAAGTAGAGATATTTCGAAAAATCGTCAAACGCGCACACATTAACTTTTACCGTCTTTCTTACCCGATTTATTTCGTAACGCGTTTTTCGAAAAACGAAACTTTTAAAAATATCGGGGGGACAAACTCTTAGCCAAATAGTAACATGGACTTATGTGTGCAAGAAAATGATGATTGCTTTTAATTTCTTTTATTTAAACTTTATTTAATTAAAGTACTTTACTTAATTAACACCTAATGTATACAACTTGTTTTTTTTTTTGTAGAAATTAGCGCCTTTCCATTTCATATCCAAATAAGTGATTTAGTACATCATGGGCTGTTTAGGCATTGTATCACTTCACTCTCATCCTCACATTTCAGTAAATACAAGATTCTAATGCTAACATTAAACTGGATTTGCCGTACAATTCGAACAAAAGGAGTTTCTCTACCAACAAAGATTCGATTATTCCGTTCTATCCATATGGCATAAATACCCGCAGCAAGGCATCCCGCAACCCAGTTCGCTCTCCATGTCTTTCTCCGTAGCCCCATCTGAGCCCTTTTCAATTCATATTTAAGACTTCGAAACCTCCGCGTTATACCCATCCAGCTCCACAACGCTTGCATAATACTCTTGGAGAATGAACAATTGAAGAAGAGATGATCATGGTTTTCATAACCATTCTTACAGAGAACACACCAATTTACCAAGACAATTCCACGTCTACAAAGATTATCCACCGTGGGTAGATGCCCCTGAATAGCAGACACGGCTACCACACTATATTTAGGTAGAGTACAAGAATTCCAAACAACAGAGGACCAAGCAACCCTAGCCCTAGTGGTTCGGAAGAAGTCGTAAGCATGCTTAACAAACTTACCAGAATCGTGCCAAGAGACCAGCAACTCCTGAGCCTGCACAGCCCCACCAGCCTTCTGTACAATCTCATCACGAACTTTCAGAATCCCTCGCCAACTCTCTGAATCCGAACTCTGATGCGGTACCAGCCAAGTATCATACCCACGAAGTTTGTACTTCCTCAACCAACATAACCATACACTTTGCTTACCAATAAGAAGAGCCGAGAGATTTTTAGCAAGTAACGCCTTGTTCCAGGAGAGGACCTCTTTAATCCCAAAACCACCTTCGTCCCGTGGTGAGCAAACAGCTTGCCAACTCTTAAACAATATCCGTCGCTTACCTTCTCCAATCTGCCAAAAGAACTCCCTACACATCTTTTCCAGCCGCTTCAAAATACCACGAGGCAACATTATAGCATAGCACCAGAAATTTTCGAGACCAAAAATCATTGAATTTAGAAGTTGAAGCTTCCCTGCATAAGACAAGCTTTGATTGACCCAACTCTGTATATAGCTCCTAACCTTGGTCAGAAGCTGATGGTACATATCGCTTTTCAAATTAGCAGCCGCCAAAGGTATACCCAGGTATCGGAAGGGAAAAGTGCCCTCCTTAAACCCTGAAGCCTCCATAATGAGCTTTTTGACAGCCTCCGCCACACCACCGAAGTAGATATCTGTCTTTAATGTATACAACTTGTTGTACAACTTTAGATGAGCAAAATCACTTCTCATTCTCATTCATAATTGCCGTAGCTTACCTCCTCCATTTCCTCTCATTTGTTTTCTTTTATTTTCTTTCTTTTTCCTTACAAAAACAACCTAAATAAAAACCTTAATAATATTCTAATAATTCCTAAGTATTACTAGTTAATTAGTGGGTATTAGGAGCAAACATTCATGGGTTATTATGGGTGAAAATCTTGGGTATTATGGGTGAAGAAAAATCCGATCTAAAATTTATTTTAGATCCTCGACGATAACCATCTAATTTAAAGGTGTCCCCGCACACTAGTTTTCATTTTTGTAAATCGCATGCTATAAATGTTTATGTGTTATATTTATTGTGTTATTATCATATGTGTGTTTATGTGTTTATATGAGGTATAATAAAATGATAATAGCTAATAATTTTATAAGTATATTTGTTGTAGTTATTATGAAAAGCATGTTTTGTATCATTTTATCATACACTTTAAATTGTTGTTTATATGTCTTATTCATGTTTTTATGAGTTTTAATTGTGTATAAGTTTATATGTGAAAATATGTTAAATGTTAACTATGAGTTTAAAGTAAGGAAAAATCAAAAATATAAATTTTGTGAAAATAATAATGACCCACGGTTTTTCTATGATTTTTGGACCAATTTTTAGTTTTAATTTTTGTAAATAACATATTATGATTAGTCTAGGTTAATTAGACTTGCTACTAAAATTTGAGAAAATAAAACGATAATATAAAAATTTGAGTTAAAGATGTTCATTATAAAAGCTTAAGTGTTCTTAGTTTTTAAACTAGTTTGATTAAAAATTTTTATAAAGTTAAAGTTAAATGTTGTTTAAATCCATTAGTGAATAAATACAATACTAAATATATAAGTTAAATAAGCTAAATCTTTAAGATATAAAAGTTAAAAAAATAAAGTATCATAAATCACTATTCATAAATGTAATAAAAATGTTTAGTGAAAATTTCAAGTTAGTTTAAATCACTTTAGTATAATTTGAATAATTAGTATATAAAAAGTTTAAGTCAAAAACCGATTAAATAGAAAATGAAAATAAAACACCTAATTAAGTTAAGTGCCACGGTTTTAGGACCAATTTAGACTTAAAATAAATTTTTTCACTATTTATTTTTATCACCTAAATAATCTAATTAGTTAAGTCATGTATTATAATAAAAACAAAAAGAAAAAAAGATGGGTACAAGTGACATAATTGCCACGGCATTTTCACACAAAGTGGGTCTATTTTGACCAAATTGATTTGGTCACTAAGTCATTAAATTTGATTAGTTAATAGGATTAAATTTAATTGTAAAATAAATCGTTAATAAAAAGAATCGACGAAACCGATTAAAATAAACGTTACACGTATTAAAATGAACAAATTCGAGTGTTACTACCTTTGCTTAAATTGGGATTTGGACATACGGACTATTTAAAGTGAACTACGACAACCTCGCTAAAAATAGAAACCGTTAAAAAGATTTAGTTAAGTATATGACTAAATTTAACCGAGTTTTACTTTTAAAATAATTTTCCAAATCACTAAATACAAAACGAACCTAACGACTTTGAAACTAGAATTCTTTACTTAGTAAATAAAAGCTTAGTTTACCCCTAAAAATATCCTAAGTATAAGGATATGTATAAAGTATAAAAATACTAAGTATACAAAGATACTAAGTATAAAAATATAAAAATAAATACTAAGTATAGAAAAAGATACTAAGTATAAGAATACGCATACGTATAAAAATACGTATAAATACGAAGTATAAAAATACGTACAAATACGAAATACGAAAATACGAATACGTATAAAATACGAGGAATAGTAAAAACGATGAATAGTAAATACGGTGAATAGTAAATACGATGAATAGTAAATACGATGAATAGTAAAACACGATGAATAGTAAAATAATGAATAGTGAAAAATATTTAAAATTTACGAACGGACTCAAAATAAATAACTAAGTTTTCTATGTGCTTCCGTTTACCTGAAGAACTGCTAGATACTAGATTTGCATTATACAAGTTTGACGATATCGAATAATATGAGTTATCACCTGAGTGTTATAAGAATGAGAAGTTAAGAAAAGAAGTATGTGTTAAATACTCGGGTGTCTGCGATGTTAAACATTATTAGAGTCAGGATTTGTAAGGTAGCCGCATATGGGGACACTGTCACCCTTAGTATTGCCAGTGGTGATTTAATGACTCTCCTAGTCATTATTTAACGTGATTTTCGCCCTATGTATCGATTCGTTCACGGGCCCATATGAGGTAACGGAAAATAGCCATTCCCATCCGGGGAATCTGTCGTAGTGTAATAGTCGCACCAATAGGGTGGTGTATGCATGCAAAAGACAAGGGACTGATCCTCCTTATTACCTGCTTGATATCTTTAGCTTGAATGACTTGTCCGTTGAATGTTTCCGGCCCTTCAGCTATTGCGCGGACGCTTATTAGGCCGCATGTTTCCATCCTTACTTATCAGTGATTCATAGTGCGTCTCATCTTAGATTATCCATATTGCGTTGGATGTTAGGTAGCTATTACGTACGCTACTTAGTGTTTGATCTAATGTACGAGTCTGAGTAACTAGTGCACTTTGATAGAAGATTATATGGGTAATTATCTATGAGAGTACACAAGCCGCTCTGTAGTCAAGACTCGCGAGTATATGTTACTATATGAAAATAATTGAAAAGGGTCGACTACCCCGAATATGAATGATGTGATGATGATTTGCCTACATGATTATGAATTGAGATGATCTGATGATTTAATTGCCATGTTAAATGAACTGTTTTATGTTATGCTTTATGAACTGCATTATTGTATGTGTATATGTGTTGTTTAGAATGTGCGGGGGAGAAAACACTAATTATGGGACTGAACGCAGGTACCCCGAGGACCTATGTTATCCAATGCTGGGGATGGTTTACCTTATTTTGTACTCCGTTGTTTTTGGAGAGATTTGTAATCAAACCTACACTCTGTTTATCTTAAACTCATATTATGTATATGGAGTTTGTAATACGATAACAGCTGGTTTTGTAATAAATAGACTTAATTAATTTTCCGCCATAGTTTAATTAAAGTCACGAAAAACCAGGTTGTTACAAACTAAGAATGATGATATGTTTTGTTATTTAAAAAAGGGGTATTTATAGGTCTCCTATATTAAATTCTAAATCTTAAACGTTTTTTCCATTACAAAGTAACTTTTAATGTCATTATTGTTATTTTATTTACATGCTTTACTAATGCATGAAAATATAGCAATTTGTCGAAATTATTAAATTTCAAAAAACTCACCGATCACATAAAAATTACTCCACATTTATTATAGTTTGTTCCCTATTTAACGCAAATTATATTAAATTCATTGCAGGGAGCGCTTAGTATTATATATATATATATATATATATATAAAGCTACCTAAATTTAATGGAACTCGAATAGAATACATTACTACAATCGTGATTAACGATATCCTAAACTGTCGTATGGGGAAAAATTAAAACATGATAAGATTTTCATAAAATTAGCTTCAAGTTTTTACCTTGCATATTTTTAAGCATTCTTAGTACGCTAAATCACAACGAACATTAAAGTTTAGCACGAGCATGAAATTCATTTGCTGTGTTCATAGCAGAAAGAATAAAAAAAAAAAAAATGTAAAATAATAAAAACACTTTTCATAATATAACAGTCTTAGAAAGTGAGCTCTAAGTAAATCAAACTCCATATAATTTAGAGTCATTTAGTGATAAAAACTTTACGTATGAACATAATTAATATATTAATCATATAACGAATATAAAATTTGAGTTACGTTTGTAATTAACTGAATTAAACTATGTGGCCTAACTAATTTAAAAATTTTATACTTTTCATTGAATATCTATAAGATCTTTTCTTAGACAAATCATTATTTGAAGACAAAGAATCAATGTCGTGTGGCATCTAGTCTCGCTAAGACCATAACCACACCGGCGAAAATACAAAGATACATAAACTTATTAGTTTTATTTTATTTTATTTTTCCTTAAATATTGAGTATATTATTCGTGGAACAAATAGTGTAAGTAGAAAATCCATTTGATTCATGTGTATTTTCTCTATCTAATAAGGAGAACCATGTTTTACTTACCAGGCTTTTTGCTTTCACTTCTATTTTTGTATCAAATGATTTATGTATACATTTTGTTTTAGATATGGTTGCTTTCGTTTCTACAACATGCTTCGTATAACAAAGACCGATTATTATTTTTTATTTTTTATTATAGCATCATCTCGTACGTATATTATACATATATTTATGAGGGACACATATTCATTCACATTTTCCATCTAAATATCAATGGTTTCAAAACATTATCACCCTCGTACATTGATTATTTGATTGTGGTTTTGTATCGTATTCAACTCATTAAAGATAACGAGTTCATTGCTCATTTAACAGGACTCTATATTAACGTATATGACTATTAACTTAAGAAGCAAATCATTATTAATTTAACGACCAGAAGCCTTTTAAAAAGCAAGGCGTTAAAGTAATTGATCCAATGAATAAAATTTTATTAGAAGATCATGTTTTATATCATAAAGGTTTTATGGTGAAATATCTGAAAAGCGTTGGTGTTTATTTAATTTTTAATTATAAAGTTACAACCTCGATTAATTGAAATACTTATTCAATTGAATTACAGTCTTCCCATAGTTTGTCATTCTTTTTCCATATTTGTTTGCCTTGCTTTATTGAAAGTTGCTTATATACTATGGTCACTTCAGTAAGAAGATCGTGACAATCTTTCCCAACGGCAATCAAACGCTTGCAACATTCTTTTGATACGTCACTGCCAGATTCAAATACGTGTTCATATATAGTACTTCCACATTTTTACCTAAACCACTTTCACATTTCAAAGAATTGATTTGATCCTCTCGATTTTTGTGCAGTTTTCTCACATTGTTCCCACACTTTGTTATTTTTACCCCAAATCTCTTTACCTTCCTCTATTGTTAAACGCTTGTATACAATAGTTACTAGCGTTAATAGATCGTGACAATCTTTTCCGACAGATTTCAAACGACGACAACATTCATCTGATACCGCGTTTCCGTCTTCAAATACATTTTGGTATATTATGGTGCCACACTTGCCTAGGCCATTTTCACACTTTAGTAATTCATTGGATTTCCTAAGACTCCCTGCGTCAGTGGAATCAATTCCAACAGTATGTCTAAACATGATAGACAAAGTTACGAGGAGATAAACAAAAGTAACCGATGATGACATTGACAAGTTCTTTTTTGACTCCATGGAAAATTTGATGTAAAAACTCGACTTTTCGTTATAGTTATTTAAGTTTTCAAATAATAATAAAATAAAAACTAAGAATGATGATATGTTTTGTTATTTAAAAAAGGGGTATTTATAGGTCTCCTATATTAAATTCTAAGTTTTAAACGTTTTTTCCATTTCAAAGTAACTTTTAATATCATTATTGTTATTTTATTTACATGCTTTACTAATGCATGAAAATATAGCAATTTGTCGAAATTATTAAATTTAAAAAAACTCACCGATGACATAAAAATTACTCCGCATTTATTATAGATTGTTCCCTATTTAACGCAAATTATATTAAGTTCGTTTGCAGGGTGCGCTTAGTATTTTTTTTTTATATATATAAAGCTACCTAAATATATTGAAACTCGAATAGAATACATTACTACAATCGTGATTAACGATATCCTAAAGCTGTCGTATGGGGAAAAATTAAAACATGATAAGATTTTCATAAAATTAGTTTCAACTTTTTACCTTGCATCTTTTTAAGCATTCTTAGTATTTGAATTACAACGAACATTAAAGTTTAGCACGAGCATGAAATTCATTTGCTGTGTTCATAGCTAAAAGAATAAAAAAAATAAAAAATGTAAAATAAAAAAACATTTTTCATAATATAACAGTCTTAGAAAATGAGCTCTAAGTAAATCAAACTCCATATAATTTAGAGTCATTTAGTGATAAAAACTTTACGTATGAACATAATTAATATATAAATCATATAACTAATATAAATTTTTGAGTTACGTTTGTAATTAACAGAATTAAACTATGTGGCATAACTAATTTAAAAATTTTATACTTTTCATTGAATATCTATAAGATCTTTTCTTAGACAAATCATTATTTGAAGACAAAGAATCAATGTCGTGTGGCATCTAGTCTCGCTAAGACCATAACCACACCATGAAAACTCAAAGATACATAATCTTATTAGTTTTATTTTATTTTATTTTTCCTTAAATATTGAGTATATTATTCGTGGAACAAATCGTGTAAGTAGAAAATCCATTTGATTCAAGTGTATTTTCTCTATCTAATAAGGAGAACCATGTTTTACTTACCAGCTTTTTTGCTTTCACTTCTATTTTTGTATCAAATGATTTATGAATACATTTTGTTTTAGATATGGTTGTTTTCGTTTCTACAACATGCTTCGTATAACAAAGACCGATTATTATTTTTCATTTTTTATTATAGCATCATCTCGTACGTATATTATACATATATTTATGATGGACACATATTCATTCACATTTTCCATCTAAATATCAATGGTTTCAAAAAATTATCACCCTCGTACATTGATTATTTGATTGTGGTTTTGTATCGTATTCAACTCATTAAAGATAACGACTTCATTGCTCATTTAACAGGACTCTATATTAACGTATATGACTATTAACTTAAGAAGCAAATCATTATTAATTTAACGACCAGAAGCCTTTTAAAAAGCAAGGCGTTAAAGTAATTGATCCAATGAATAAAATTTTATTAGAAGATCATGTTTTATATCATAAAGGTTTTATGGTGAAATATCTGAAAAGCGTTGGTGTTTATTTAATTTTTAATTATAAAGTTACAACCTCGATTAATTGAAATACTTATTCAATTGAATTACAGTTTTCCCATAGTTTGTCATTCTTTTTCCATATTTGTTTGCCTTGCTTTATTGAAAGTTGCTTATATACTATGGTCACTTCAGTAAGAAGATCGTGACAATCTTTCCCAACGGCAATCAAACGCTTGCAACATTCTTTTGATACGTCATCGCTGCATCCAAATACGTGTTCATATATAGTACTTCCACATTTTTTACCTAAACCACTTTCACATTTCAGCAATTGATTTGATCCCTCTGATTTTTGTGCAGTTTTCTCACATTGTTCCCACACTTTGTTATTTTTACCCCAAATCTCTTTACCTTCCTCTATTGTTAAACGCTTGTATACAATAGTTACTAGCGTTAATAGATCGTGACAATCTTTTCCGACAGATTTCAAACAACGACAACATTCATCTCATACCGCGTTTCCGTCTTCAAATACATTTTGGTATATTATGGTGCCACACTTGCCTAGGCCATTTTCACACTTTAGTAATTCATTGGATTTCCTAAGACTCCCTGCGTCAGTGGAATCAATTCCAACAGTATTGCTAAACATGATAGACAAAGTTACGAGGAGATAAACAAATGCAACCGATGATGACATTGACAAGTTCTTTTTTGACTCCATGGAAAATTTGATGTAAAAACTCGACTTTTCGTTATAGTTATTTAAGTTTTCAAATAATAATAAAATAAAAACTAAGAATGATGATATGTTTTGTTATTTAAAAAAGGGGTATTTATAGGTCTCCTATATTAAATTCTAAGTTTTAAACGTTTTTTCCATTTCAAAGTAACTTTTAATATCATTATTGTTATTTTATTTACATGCTTTACTAATGCATGAAAATAGCAATTTGTCGAAATTATTAAATTTAAAAAAACTCACCGATGACATAATAATTACTCCGCATTTATTATAGATTGTTCCCTATTTAACGCAAATTATATTAAGTTCGTTTGCAGGGAGCGCTTAGTATTTTTTTTATATATATAAAGCTACCTAAATTTAATGGAACTCGAATAGAATACATTACTACAATCGTGATTATCGATATCCTAACCTGACGTATGGGGAAAAATTAAAACATGATAAGATTTTCATAAAATTAGTTTCAACTTTTACCTTGCATCTTTTAAGCATTCTTATTACGCTAAATCACAATCTAACATTAAAGTTTAGCACGAGCATGAAATTCATTTCTTTGTGTTCATAGCTAAAAGAATAAAAAAATAAAAATGTAAAATAAAAAACACTTTTCATAATATAATGATCTTAGAAAATGAGCTCTAAGTAAATCAAACTCCATATAATTTAGAGTCATTTAGTGATAAAAACTTTACGTCTGAACATAATTAATATATTAATCATATAACGAATATAAAATTTGAGTTACGTTTGTAATTAACAGAATTAAACTGTGTGGCATAACTAATTTAAAAAATTTATACTTTTCATTGAATATCTATAAGATCTTTTCTTAGACAAATCATTATTTGAAGACAAAGAATCAATGTCGTGTGGCATCTAGTCTCGCTAAGACCATAACCACACCGGCGAAAACACAAAGATACATAAACTTATTAGTTTTATTTTATTTTATTTTTCCTTAAATATTGAGTATATTATTCGTGGAACAAATCGTGTAAGTAGAAAATCCATTTGATTCAAGTGTATTTTCTCTATCTAATAAGGAGAACCATGTTTTACTTACCAGCTTTTTTGCTTTCACTTCTATTTTTGTATCAAATGATTTATGAATACATTTTGTTTTAGATATGGTTGTTTTCGTTTCTACAACATGCTTCGTATAACAAAGACCGATTATTATTTTTCATTTTTTATTATAGCATCATCTCGTACGTATATTATACATATATTTATGATGGACACATATTCATTCACATTTTCCATCTAAATATCAATGGTTTCAAAAAATTATCACCCTCGTACATTGATTATTTGATTGTGGTTTTGTATCGTATTCAACTCATTAAAGATAACGACTTCATTGCTCATTTAACAGGACTCTATATTAACGTATATGACTATTAACTTAAGAAGCAAATCATTATTAATTTAACGACCAGAAGCCTTTTAAAAAGCAAGGCGTTAAAGTAATTGATCCAATGAATAAAATTTTATTAGAAGATCATGTTTTATATCATAAAGGTTTTATGGTGAAATATCTGAAAAGCGTTGGTGTTTATTTAATTTTTAATTATAAAGTTACAACCTCGATTAATTGAAATACTTATTCAATTGAATTCTGATTTCCCATAGTTTGTCATTCTTTTTCCATATTTGTTTGCCTTGCTTTAATGAAAGTTGCTTATATACTATGGTCACTTGAGTAAGATCGTGACAATCTTTCCCAACGGCAATCAAACGCTTGCAACATTCTTTTGATACGTCACTGCCAGATTCAAATACGTGTTCATATATAGTACTTCCACATTTTTTACCTAAACCACTTTCACATTTCAGCAATTGATTTGATCCCTCTGATTTTTGTGCAGTTTTCTCACATTGTTCCCACACTTTGTTATTTTTACCCCAAATCTCTTTACCTTCCTCTATTGTTAAACGCTTGTATACAATAGTTACTAGCGTTAATAGATCGTGACAATCTTTTAAAATGATTTCAAACAACGACACCATTCATCTCCTACCGCGTTTCCGTCTTCAAATACATTTTGGTATATTATGGTGCCACACTTGCCTAGGCCATTTTCACACTTTAGTAATTCATTGGATTTCCTAAGACTCCCTGCGTCAGTGGAATCAATTCCAACAGTATTGCTAAACATGATAGACAAAGTTACGAGGAGATAAACAAATGCAACCGATGATGACATTGACAAGTTCTTTTGACTCCATGGAAAATTTGATGTAAAACTTCGACTTTTCGTTATAGTTATTTAAGTTTTCAAATAATAATAAAATAAAAACTAAGAATGATGATATGTTTTGTTATTTAAAAAAGGGGTATTTATAGGTCTCCTATATTAAATTCTAAGTTTTAAACGTTTTTTCCATTTCAAAGTAACTTTTAATATCATTATTGTTATTTTATTTACATGCTTTACTAATGCATGAAAATAGCAATTTGTCGAAATTATTAAATTTAAAAAAACTCACCGATGACATAATAATTACTCCGCATTTATTATAGATTGTTCCCTATTTAACGCAAATTATATTAAGTTCGTTTGCAGGGAGCGCTTAGTATTTTTTTTTATATATATAAAGCTACCTAAATTTAATGGAACTCGAATAGAATACATTACTACAATCGTGATTAACGATATCCTAAACTGTCGTATGGGGAAAAATTAAAACATGATAAGATTTTCATAAAATTAGTTTCAACTTTTTACCTTGCATCTTTTTAAGCATTCTTATTACGCTAAATCACAACGAACATTAAAGTTTAGCACGAGCATGAAATTCATTTGCTGTGTTCATAGCTAAAAGAATAAAAAAAATAAAAAATGTAAAATAAAAAAAAACACTTTTCATAATATAACAGTCTTAGAAAATGAGCTCTAAGTAAATCAAACTCCATATAATTTAGAGTCATTTAGTGATAAAAACTTTACGTCTGAACATAATTAATATATTAATCATATAACGAATATAAAATTTGAGTTACGTTTGTAATTAACAGAATTAAACTGTGTGGCATAACTAATTTAAAAAATTTATACTTTTCATTGAATATCTATAAGATCTTTTCTTAGACAAATCATTATTTGAAGACAAAGAATCAATGTCGTGTGGCATCTAGTCTCGCTAAGACCATAACCACACCGGCGAAAATACAAAGATACATAAACTTATTAGTTTTATTTTATTTTATTTTTCCTTAAATATTGAGTATATTATTCATGGAACAAATAGTGTAAGTAGAAAATCCATTTGATTCATGTGTATTTTCTCTATCTAATAAGGAGAACCATGTTTTACTTACCAGCTTTTTTGCTTTCACTTCTATTTTTGTATCAAATGATTTATGTATACGTTTTGTTTTAGATATGGTTCCTTTCGTTTCTACAACATGCTTCGTATAACAAAGACCGATTATTATTTTTTATTTTTTATTATAGCATCATCTCGTACGTATATTATACATATATTTATGATGGACACATATTCATTCACATTTTCCATCTAAATATCAATGGTTTCAAAACATTATCACCCTCGTACATTGATTATTTGATTGTGGTTTTGTATCATATTCAACTCATTAAAGATATCGAGTTCATTGCTCATTTAACAGGACTCTATATTAACGTATATGACTATTAACTTAAGAAGCAAATCATTATTAATTTAACGACCAGAAGCCTTTTAAAAAGCAAGGCGTTAAAGTAATTGATCCAATGAATAAAATTTTATTAGAAGATCATGTTTTATATCATAAAGGTTTTATGGTGAAATATCTGAAAAGCGTTGGTGTTTATTTAATTTTTAATTATAAAGTTACAACCTCGATTAATTGAAATACTTATTCAATTGAATTACAGTCTTCCCATAGTTTGTCATTCTTTTTCCATATTTGTTTGCCTTGCTTTATTGAAAGTTGCTTATATACTATGGTCACTTCAGTAAGAAGATCGTGACAATCTTTCCCAACGGCAATCAAACGCTTGCAACATTCTTTTGATACGTCACTGCCAGATTCAAATACGTGTTCATATATAGTACTTCCACATTTTTTACCTAAACCACTTTCACATTTCAGCAATTGATTTGATCCCTCTGATTTTTGTGCAGTTTTCTCACATTGTTCCCACACTTTGTTATTTTTACCCCAAATCTCTTTACCTTCCTCTATTGTTAAACGCTTGTATACAATAGTTACTAGCGTTAATAGATCGTGACAATCTTTTTAAAATGATTTCAAACGACGACAACATTCATCCGATCTGGCGTTTAGTCTTCAAATACATTTTGGTATATTATGGTGCCACACTTGCCTAGGCCATTTTCACACTTTAGTAATTCATTGGATTTCCTAAGACTCCCTGCGTCAGTGGAATCAATTCCAACAGTATGTCTAAACATGATAGACAAAGTTACGAGGAGATAAACAAATGCAACCGATGATGACATTGACAAGTTCTTTTTTGACTCCATGGAGAATTTGATGTAAAAACTCGACTTTTCGTTATAGTTATTTAAGTTTTCAAATAATAATAAAATAAAAACTAAGAATGATGATATGTTTTGTTATTTAAAAAAGGGGTATTTATAGGTCTCCTATATTAAATTCTAAGTTTTAAACGTTTTTTCCATTTCAAAGTAACTTTTAATATCATTATTGTTATTTTATTTACATGCTTTACTAATGCATGAAAATATAGCAATTTGTCGAAATTATTAAATTTCAAAAAACTCACCGATCACATAAAAATAACTCCGCATTTATTATAGATTGTTCCCTATTTAACGCAAATTATATTAAGTTCGTTTGCAGGGAGCGCTTAGTATTTTTTTTTTATATATATAAAGCTACCTAAATTTAATGGAACTCGAATAGAATACATTACTACAATCGTGATTAACGATATCCTAAACTGTCGTATGGGGAAAAATTAAAACATGATAAGATTTTCATAAAATTAGTTTCAACTTTTTACCTTGCATCTTTTTAAGCATTCTTATTACGCTAAATCACAACGAACATTAAAGTTTAGCACGAGCATGAAATTCATTTGCTGTGTTCATAGCTAAAAGAATAAAAAAAAATAAAAAATGTAAAATAAAAAAAACACTTTTCATAATATAACAGTCTTAGAAAATGAGCTCTAAGTAAATCAAACTCCATATAATTTAGAGTCATTTAGTGATAAAAACTTTACGTATGAACATAATTAATATATTAATCATATAACGAATATAAAATTTGAGTTACGTTTGTAATTAACAGAATTAAACTATGCGGCATAACTAATTTAAAAATTTTATACTTTTCATTAAATATCTATAAGATCTTTTCTTAGACAAATCATTATTTGAAGACAAAGAATCAATGTCGTGTGGCATCTAGTCTCGCTAAGACCATAACCACACCGGCGAAAATACAAAGATACATAAACTTATTAGTTTTATTTTATTTTATTTTTCCTTAAATATTGAGTATATTATTCGTGGAACAAATCGTGTAAGTAGAAAATCCATTTGATTCAAGTGTATTTTCTCTATCTAATAAGGAGAACTATGTTTTACTTACCAGCTTTTTTGCTTTCACTTCTATTTTTGTATCAAATGATTTATGAATACATTTTGTTTTAGATATTGGTTTTTTCGTTTCTACAACATGCTTCGTATAACAAAGACCGATTATTATTTTTCATTTTTTATTATAGCATCATCTCGTACGTATATTATACATATATTTATGATGGACACATATTCATTCACATTTTCCATCTAAATATCAATGGTTTCAAAACATTATCACCCTCGTACATTGATTATTTGATTGTGGTTTTGTATCGTATTCAACTCATTAAAGATAACGACTTCATTGCTCATTTAACAGGACTCTATATTAACGTATATGACTATTAACTTAAGAAGCAAATCATTATTAATTTAACGACCAGAAGCCTTTAAAAAGCAAGGCGTTAAAGTAATTGATCCAATGAATAAAATTTTATTAGAAGATCATGTTTTATATCATAAAGGTTTTATGGTGAAATATCTGAAAAGCGTTGGTGTTTATTTAATTTTTAATTATAAAGTTACAACCTCGATTAATTGAAATACTTATTCAATTGAATTACAGTCTTCCCATAGTTTGTCATTCTTTTTCCATATTTGTTTGCCTTGCTTTATTGAAAGTTGCTTATATACTATGGTCACTTCAGTAAGAAGATCGTGACAATCTTTCCCAACGGCAATCAAACGCTTGCAACATTCTTTTGATACGTCACTGCGATTCAAATACGTGTTCATATATAGTACTTCCACATTTTTACCTAAACCACTTTCACATTTCAAAGAATTGATTTGATCCCTCCGATTTTTGTGCGCTTTTCTCACATTGTTCCACACTTTGTTATTTTTACCCCAAATCTCTTTACCTTCCTCTATTGTTAAACGCTTGTATACAATAGTTACTAGCGTTAATAGATCGTGACAATCTTTTCCGATGATTTCAAACGACGACAACATTCATCCGATCTGCCGTTTAGTCTTCAAATACATTTTGGTATATTATGGTGCCACACTTGCCTAGGCCATTTTCACACTTTAGTAATTCATTGGATTTCCTAAGACTCCTGCGTCGGTGGAATCAATTCCAACAAGATGTCTAAACATGATAGACAAAGTTACGAGGAGATAAACAAATGCAACCGATGATGACATTGACAAGTTCTTTTTGACTCCATGGAAAATTTGATGTAAAACTTCGACTTTACGTTATAGTTATTTAAGTTTTCAAATAATAATAAAATAAAAACTAAGAATGATGATATGTTTTGTTATTTAAAAAAGGGGTATTTATAGGTCTCCTATATTAAATTCTAAGTTTTAAACGTTTTTTCCATTTCAAAGTAACTTTTAATATCATTATTGTTATTTTATTTACATGCTTTACTAATGCATGAAAATATAGCAATTTGTCGAAATTATTAAATTTAAAAAAACTCACCGATGACATAAAAATTACTCCGCATTTATTATAGATTGTTCCCTATTTAACGCAAATTATATTAAGTTCGTTTGCAGGGAGCGCTTTGTATTTTTTTTTATATATATATAAAGCTACCTAAATTTAATGGAACTCGAATAGAATACATTACTACAATCGTGATTAACGATATCCTAAACTGTCGTATGGGGAAAAATTAAAACATGATAAGATTTTCATAAAATTAGTTTCAACTTTTTACCTTGCATCTTTTTAAGCATTCTTAGTACGCTAAATCACAACGAACATTAAAGTTTAGCACGAGCATGAAATTCATTTGCTGTGTTCATAGCTAAAAGAATAAAAAAATAAAAAATGTAAAATAAAAAAAAACACTTTTCATAATATAACAATCTTAGAAAGTGAGCTCTAAGTAAATCAAACTCCATATAATTTAGAGTCATTTAGTGATAAAAACTTTACGTATGAACATTATTAATATATTAATCATATAACGAATATAAAATTTGAGTTACGTTTGTAATTAACAGAATTAAACTATGTGGCATAACTAATTTAAAAAATTTATACTTTTCATTGAATATCTATAAGATCTTTTCTTAGACAAATCATTATTTGAAGACAAAGAATCAATGTCGTGTGGCATCTAGTCTCGCAAAGACCATAACCACACCGGCGAAAATACAAAGATACATAAACTTATTAGTTTTATTTTATTTTATTTTTCCTTAAATATTGAGTATATTATTCGTGGAACAAATCGTGTAATTAGAAAATCCATTTGATTCAAGTGTATTTTCTCTATCTAATAAGGAGAACCATGTTTTACTTACCAGCTTTTTTGCTTTCACTTCTATTTTTGTATCAAATGATTTATGAATACATTTTGTTTTAGATATTGTTGCTTTCGTTTTTACAACATGCTTCGTATAACAATGACCGATTATTATTATTTTTCATTTTTTATTATAGCATCATCTCGTACGTATATTATACATATATTTATGATGGACACATATTCATTCACATTTTCCATCTAAATATCAATGGTTTCAAAACATTATCACCCTCGTCCATTGATTATTTGATTGTAGTTTTGTATCGTATTCAACTCATTAGAGATAACGAGTTCATTGCTCATTTAACAGGACTCTATATTAACGTATATGACTATTAACTTAAGAAGCAAATCATTATTAATTTAACGACCATAAGCCTTTTATAAAGCAAGGCGTTAAAGTAATTGATCCAATGAAATAAATATTATTAGAAGATCATGTTTTATATCATAAAGGTTTTATGGTGAAATATCTAAAAAGCGTTGGTGTTTATTTAATTTTTAATTATAAAGTTACAACCTCGATTAATTGAAATACTTATTCAATTGAATTACAGTCTTCCCATAGTTTGTCATTCTTTTTCCATATTTGTTTGCCTTGCTTTATTGAAAGTTGCTTATATACTATGGTCACTTCAGTAAGAAGATCGTGACAATCTTTCCCAACGGCAATCAAACGCTTGCAACATTCTTTTGATACGTCACCGCTGCATTCAAATACGTGTTCATATATAGTACTTCCACATTTTTACCTAAACCACTTTCACATTTCAAAGAATTGATTTGATCCTCTCGATTTTTGTGCGCTTTTCACATTGTTCCCACACTTTGTTATTTTTACCCCAAATCTCTTTACCTTCCTCTATTGTTAAACGCTTGTATACAATAGTTACAAGCGTTAATAGATCGTGACAATCTTTTCCGACAGATTTCAAACGACGACAACATTCATCTGATACCGCGTTTCCGTCTTCAAATACATTTTGGTATATTATGGTGCCACACTTGCCTAGGCCATTTTCACACTTTAGTAATTCGTTGGATTTCCTAAGACTCCTCACACAAGGAATCAATTCCAACAATATGTCTAAACATGATAGACAAAGTTACGAGGAGATAAACAAATGCAACCGATGATGACATTGACAAGTTCTTTTTTGACTCCATGGAAAATTTGATTGAAAAACCCGACTTTTCGTTATAGTTATTTAAGTTTGCAAATAATAATAAAATAAAAACTAAGAATGATGATATGTTTTGTTATTTAAAAAAGGGGTTTTTATCGGTCTCCTATATTAAATTCTAAATCTTAAACGTTTTTTCCATTTCAAAGTAACTTTTAATATCATTATTGTTATTTTATTTACATGCTTTACTAATGCATGAAAATATAGAAATTTGTCGAAATTATTAAATTTCAAAAAACTCACCGATCACATAAAAATTACTCCGCATTTATTATAGATTGTTCCCTATTTAACGCAAATTATATTAAGTTCGTTTGTAGGGAGCGCTTAGTATTTTATATATATATATATATATATAAAGCTACCTAAATTTAATGGAACTCGAATAGAATACATTACTACAATCGTGATTAACGATATCCTAAACTGTCGTATGGGGAAAAATTAAAACATGATAAGATTTACATAAAATTAGTTTCAAGTTTTTACCTTGCATCTTTTTAAGCATTCTTAGTACGCTAAATCACAACGAACATTAAAGTTTAGCACGAGCATGAAATTCATTTGCTGTGTTCATAGCTAAAAGAATAAAAAAAAAAAAAAAATGTAAAATAAAAAAAACACTTTTCATAATATAACAGTCTTAGAAAATGAGCTCTAAGTAAATCAAACTCCATATAATTTAGAGTCATTTAGTGATAAAAACTTTACGTATGAACATAATTAATATATTAATCATATAACGAATATAAAATTTGAGTTACGTTTGTAATTAACAGAAGTAAACTATGTGGCATAACTAATTTAAAAAATTTATACTTTTCATTGAATATCTATAAGATCTTTTCTTAGACAAATCATTATTTGAAGACAAAGAATCAATGTCGTGTGGCATCTAGTCTCGCTAACACCATAACCACACCGGCGAAAATACAAAGATACATAAACTTATTAGTTTTATTCTATTTTATTTTTCCTTAAATATTGAGTATATTATTCGTGGAACAAATCGTGTAAGTAGAAAATCCATTTGATTCAAGTGTATTCTCTCTATCTAATAAGGAGAACCATGTTTTACTTACCAGCTTTTTTGCTTTCACTTCTATTTTTGTATCAAATGATTTATGAATACATTTTGTTTTAGATATGGTTGCTTTCGTTTCTACAACATGCTTCGTATAACAAAGACCGATTATTATTTTTCATTTTTTATTATAGCATCATCTAAATTTATATTATACATATATTTATGATGGACACATATTCGTTCCCATTTTCCATCTAAATATCAATGGTTCCAAAACATTATCACCCTCGCCCATTGATTATTTGATTGTGGTTTTGTATCGTATTCAACTCATTAAAGATAACGAGTTCATTGCTCATTTAACAGGACTCTATATTAACGTATATGACTATTAACTTAAGAAGCAAATCATTATTAATTTAACGACGTAAGCCTTTTTAAAAAGCAAGGCGTTAAAGTAATTGATCCAAAGGAAATAAATTTTATTAGAAGATCATGTTTTATATCATAAAGGTTTTATGGTGAAATATCTGAAAAGCGTTGGTGTTTATTTAATTTTTAATTATAAAGTTACAACCTCGATTAATTGAAATACTTATTCAATCAATTACGCCTTCCCATAGTTTGTCATTCTTTTTCCATATTTGTTTGCCTTGCTTTATTGAAAGTTGCTTATATATTATGGTCACTTCAGTAAGAAGATCGTGACAATCTTTCCCAACGGCAATCAAACGCTTGCAACATTCTTTTGATACGTCACTGCCAGATTCAAATACGTGTTCATATATAGTACTTCCACATTTTTACCTAAACCACTTTCACATTTCAGCAATTGATTTGATCCCTCTGATTTTTGTGCAGTTTTCTCACATTGTTCCCACACTTTGTTATTTTTACCCCAAATCTCTTTACCTTCCTCTATTGTTAAACGCTTGTATACAATAGTTACTTGCGTTAATAGATCGTGACAATCTTTTTCCGATGATTTCAAACGATTTACAACATTCATCTGATACCGCGTTTCCATCTTCAAATACATTTTGGTATATTATGGTGCCACACTTGCCTAGGCCATTTTCACACTTTAGTAATTCATTGGATTTCCTAAGACTCCCTGCGTCAGTGGAATCAATTCCAACAGTATGTCTAAACATGATAGACAAAGTTACGAGGAGATAAACAAATGCAACCGATGATGACATTGACAAGTTCTTTTTTGACTCCATGGAAAATTTGATGTAAAAACCCGACTTTTCGTTATAGTTATTTAAGTTTTCAAATAATAATAAAATAAAAACTAAGAATGATGATATGTTTTGTTATTTAAAAAAGGGGTATTTATAGGTCTCCTATATTAAATTCAAAATCTTAAACGTTTTTTCCATTTCAAAGTAACTTTTAATATCATTATTGTTATTTTATTTACATGCTTTACTAATGCATGAAAATATAGCAATTTGTCGAAATTATTAAATTTAAAAAAACTCACCGATGACATAAAAATTACTCCGCATTTATTATAGATTGTTCCCTATTTAACGCAAATTATATTAAGTTCGTTTGTAGGGAGCGCGTAGTATTTTTATATATATATATATATATATATATATATATATATATATATATATATATATATATAAAGCTACCTAAATTTAATGGAACTCGAATAGAATACATTACTACAATCGTGATTAATGATATCCTAAAATGTCGTATGGGGAAAAATTAAAACATGATAAGATTTACATAAAATTAGTTTCAAGTTTTTACCTTGCATCTTTTTAAGCATTCTTAGTACGCTAAATCACAACGAACATTAAAGTTTAGCACGAGCATGAAATTCATTTGCTGTGTTCATAGCTAAAAGAATAAAAAAATAAAAAATGTAAAATAAAAAAAAACACTTTTCATAATATAACAATCTTAGAAAGTGAGCTCTAAGTAAATCAAACTCCATATAATTTAGAGTCATTTAGTGATAAAAACTTTACGTATGAACATTATTAATATATTAATCATATAACGAATATAAAATTTGAGTTACGTTTGTAATTAACAGAATTAAACTATGTGGCATAACTAATTTAAAAAATTTATACTTTTCATTGAATATCTATAAGATCTTTTCTTAGACAAATCATTATTTGAAGACAAAGAATCAATGTCGTGTGGCATCTAGTCTCGCTAAGACCATAACCACACCGGCGAAAATACAAAGATACATAAACTTATTAGTTTTATTTTATTTTATTTTTCCTTAAATATTGAGTATATTATTCGTGGAACAAATCGTGTAATTAGAAAATCCATTTGATTCAAGTGTATTTTCTCTATCTAATAAGGAGAACCATGTTTTACTTACCAGCTTTTTTGCTTTCACTTCTATTTTTGTATCAAATGATTTATGAATACATTTTGTTTTAGATATTGTTGCTTTCGTTTTTACAACATGCTTCGTATAACAATGACCGATTATTATTTTTCATTTTTTATTATAGCATCATCTCGTACGTATATTATACATATATTTATGATGGACACATATTCATTCACATTTTCCATCTAAATATCAATGGTTTCAAAACATTATCACCCTCGTCCATTGATTATTTGATTGTGGTTTTGTATCGTATTCAACTCATTAAAGATAACGAGTTCATTGCTCATTTAACAGGACTCTATATTAACGTATATGACTATTAACTTAAGAAGCAAATCATTATTAATTTAACGACCATAAGCCTTTTATAAAGCAAGGCGTTAAAGTAATTGATCCAATGAAATAAATATTATTAGAAGATCATATTTTATATCATAAAGGTTTTATGGTGAAATATCTGAAAAGCGTTGGTGTTTATTTAATTTTTAATTATAAAGTTACAACCTCGATTAATTGAAATACTTATTCAATTGAATTACAGTCTTCCCATAGTTTGTCATTCTTTTTCCATATTTGTTTGCCTTGCTTTATTGAAAGTTGCTTATATACTATGGTCACTTCAGTAAGAAGATCGTGACAATCTTTCCCAACGGCAATCAAACGCTTGCAACATTCTTTTGATACGTCACTGCCAGATTCAAATACGTGTTCATATATAGTACTTCCACATTTTCTACCTAAACCACTTTCACATTTCAGCAATTGATTTGATCCCTCTGATTTTTGTGCAGTTTTCTCACATTGTTCCCACACTTTGTTATTTTTACCCCAAATCTCTTTACCTTCCTCTATTGTTAAACGCTTGTATACAATAGTTACTAGCGTTAATAGATCGTGACAATCTTTTCCGACAGATTTCAAACGACGACAACATTCATCTGATACCGCGTTTCCGTCTTCAAATACATTTTGGTATATTATGGTGCCACACTTGCCTAGGCCATTTTCACACTTTAGTAATTCATTGGATTTCCTAAGACTCCTCAAGGCCAAGGAATCAATTCCAACAGTATGTCTAAACATGATAGACAAAGTTACGAGGAGATAAACAAATGCAACCGATGATGACATTGACAAGTTCTTTTTTGACTCCATGGAAAATTTGATGTAAAAACCCGACTTTTCGTTATAGTTATTTAAGTTTTCAAATAATAATAAAATAAAAACTAAGAATGATGATATGTTTTGTTATTTAAAAAAGGGGTATTTATCGGTCTCCTATATTAAATTCTAAATCTTAAACGTTTTTTCCATTTCAAAGTAACTTTTAATATCATTATTGTTATTTTATTTACATGCTTTACTAATGCATGAAAATATAGAAATTTGTCGAAATTATTAAATTTCAAAAAACTCACCGATCACATAAAAATTACTCCGCATTTATTATAGATTGTTCCCTATTTAACGCAAATTATATTAAGTTCGTTTGTAGGGAGCGCTTAGTATTTTTTTTATATATATATATATATAAAGCTACCTAAATTTAATGGAACTCGAATAGAATACATTACTACAATCGTGATTAACGATATCCTAAACTGTCGTATGGGGAAAAATTAAAACATGATAAGATTTACATAAAATTAGTTTCAAGTTTTTACCTTGCATCTTTTTAAGCATTCTTAGTACGCTAAATCACAACGAACATTAAAGTTTAGCACGAGCATGAAATTCATTTGCTGTGTTCATAGCTAAAAGAATAAAAAAAAAAAAAAAAATGTAAAATAAAAATAACACTTTTCATAATATAACAGTCTTAGAAAATGAGCTCTAAGTAAATCAAACTCCATATAATTTAGAGTCATTTAGTGATAAAAACTTTACGTATGAACATAATTAATATATTAATCATATAACGAATATAAAATTTGAGTTACGTTTGTAATTAACAGAAGTAAACTATGTGGCATAACTAATTTAAAAAATTTATACTTTTCATTGAATATCTATAAGATCTTTTCTTAGACAAATCATTATTTGAAGACAAAGAATCAATGTCGTGTGGCATCTAGTCTCGCTAAGACCATAACCACACCGGCGAAAATAAAAAGATACATAAACTTATTAGTTTTATTTTATTTTATTTTTCCTTAAATATTGAGTATATTATTCGTGGAACAAATCGTGTAAGTAGAAAATCCATTTGATTCAAGTGTATTCTCTCTATCTAATAAGGAGAACCATGTTTTACTTACCAGCTTTTTTGCTTTCACTTCTATTTTTGTATCTAATGATTTATGAATACATTTTGTTTTAGATATGGTTGCTTTCGTTTCTACAACATGCTTCGTATAACAAAGACCGATTATTATTTTTCATTTTTTATTATAGCATCATCTCGTACGTATATTATACATATATTTATGATGGACACATATTCATTCACATTTTCCATCTAAATATCAATGGTTTCAAAACATTATCACCCTCGTCCATTGATTATTTGATTGTGGTTTTGTATCGTATTCAACTCATTAAAGATAACGAGTTCATTGCTCATTTAACAGGACTCTATATTAACGTATATGACTATTAACTTAAGAAGCAAATCATTATTAATTTAACGACCAGAAGCCTTTTAAAAAGCAAGGCGTTAAAGTAATTGATCCAATGAATAAAATTTTATTAGAAGATCATGTTTTATATCATAAAGGTTTTATGGTGAAATATCTGAAAAGCGTTGGTGTTTATTTAATTTTTAATTATAAAGTTACAACCTCGATTAATTGAAATACTTATTCAAATAAATTACAGTCTTCCCATAGTTTGTCATTCTTTTTCCATATTTGTTTGCCTTGCTTTCTTGAAAGTTGCATAATTATATACTATGGTCACTTCAGTAAGATGTTCGTGACAATCTTCCCCAACGGCAATCAAACGCGTGCAACATTCTTTTGATACGTCATCGCTGCATTCAAATACGTGTTCATATATAGTACTTCCACATTTTTACCTAAACCACTTTCACATTTCAAAGAATTGATTTGATCCTCTGATTTTTGTGCAGTTTTCTCACATTGTTCCCACACTTTGTTATTTTTACCCCAAATCTCTTTACCTTCCTCTATTGTTAAACGCTTGTATACAATAGTTACTAGCGTTAATAGATCGTGACAATCTTTTCCGACAGATTTCAAACGACGACAACATTCATCTGATACCACGTTTCCGTCTTCAAATACATTTTGGTATATTATGGTGCCACACTTGCCTAGGCCATTTTCACACTTTAGTAATTCGTTGGATTTCCTAAGACTCCCTGCGTCAGTGGAATCAATTCCAACAATATGTCTAAACATGATAGACAAAGTTACGAGGAGATAAACAAATGCAACCGATGATGACATTGACAAGTTCTTTTTTGACTCCATGGAAAATTTGATTGAAAAACCCGACTTTTCGTTATAGTTATTTAAGTTTGCAAATAATAATAAAATAAAAACTAAGAATGATGATATGTTTTGTTATTTAAAAAAGGGGTATTTATAGGTCTCCTATATTAAATTCTAAATCTTAAACGTTTTTTCCATTTCAAAGTAACTTTTAATATCATTATTGTTATTTTATTTACATGCTTTACTAATGCATGAGAATATAGCAATTTGTCGAAATTATTAAATTTCAAATAACTCACCGATCACATAAAAATTACTCCGCATTTATTATAGATTGTTCCCTATTTAACGAAAATTGTATTAAATTCGTTTGTAGGGAGCGCTTAGTATTTTATATATATATATATATATATATATATATATATATATATATATATAGAGTAAAGTTATATCAAGATAAGAATATTATGAGACACAAACGGACACATACATTTTAGCCTTTTTGTGAAACTTTAACATAGTTTTATGAAACTTCAAAATTGTGAAACTTTAACAAAATTGTGAAACTTTAAGACATTAAAGTTTCACAATTTTTGAAGTTTCATGAAACTATGTTAAAGTTTCACCAAAATTTAAAATGTCATGCCTTTTGTCTCTGCAATATTTAGGTGTCTCGTTTGAACTTGTTTCTATATATATATATATATATATATATATATATATATATAGAAATAAGATCTTATACATCCTCCCAACAATTATACATCCTACATCCAAATCTCAGCCCTAGGATCTTAAAGATCCAATGGCTCTAATCAAATCTCACAAATTAATTTACAATTCATGTTTATATAAACCTCCACCCAAAGCCATCATCTTCATTACGTAACTTTTAATTTCTCTCTCCACTTTCTCTCTATCTAATTTTCACTTCTAAATAACGATTAATCAATTATCGTCGATTCTTCAGTTCAACATCAAATTCATCTGAAATCAAACTCAATTTCTTCAATCAATTTTCAATACATCATCATGTCAGGTATGTAGTCGATAAATTTGTGTTTAATTTACAGTTATCAACTCCTTGATTTCAATCTAATTTCAATCGTGCCTCAATTTTTCCAGCTAATTTTATCTACAAATCATGATTTGATCGATAATCAGATGATCTAGCTATAATAACTCATATTACGAGTTTTCTTTTTTTAGGCGTGTAATTCATGTCTTATGTAATTAGTTCATTCTTTTCAAATTGTATTTGTTTATTCATCTTATTTTTTACATATTCATTAGTCGTCGTTGTAAAATTGCTCAGTTTATTGATTATCTTCTATTGATAAAAATTTATGATGTTGTCTATTCGATCATTTACATCGGCTTCACACTTGTCGGAATCTTCTCCTCCTCATCGTCTTCGTCTCCGCCGCGCTCAATAACTTTCGTCGTCAGTGAACTAGATCGCCTCCGTACACGAATCAGTCGGCGCCGGCGAAAGATGTCGTATGTCGCACACTAGGTGTTTGATAAAATGCCTCAATGAAGTTTTTGTAATTGTTTTAAACAAAAGTACCACTAATTTACACTGAAAGTATCACATTATTATACAAGAAGTATCACTATGTTGTTGAATTTATTATGATTATGATTTTACAATGTTTCATTACTCAATATATGAATTTAACGTAAGAAGTATCAAATGTTAATATAAGAAGTATCAAAATGTTACATAAGAAGTAATACACAAGAATGTGAGATATTGATTAATATCAAAAGTATATATCCTTCATACTTAAAAGTATTGCAACAATCTATAAAAAGTATCACAATCGTTTATTAAAAGTATCACAACGTTCAACATCCATAGCAAATATTTAAGTTCTACCTCCTGCAAAAAGTATCATTTACTATAACTAAAAGTATCATCAAGGTAGAACTAAAAGTATCAAAAAAATCGTAGTAATCAGATAACTATAAGTATCAATCGAGTATAACTAAAAGTATCATCTATAGAACTAAAAGTATCAAAAAAAAATCATAGTAACTGTATAACTAAAAGTATCAATGAGTATAACTAAAAGTATCAGTGACAAGCTGAGCAGGCCGCGCGCTTTTTTTTTTTATTCTATTTGTTTGGCTGAATCTTGGCCCTCCATTATTTTGATCTAATGGCTTAGATTAGGATGTAGGATGTAAAAAGATGTTAGGATGTACCGGATCCTAACTCTATATATATATATAAAGCTACCTAAATTTAATGGAACTCGAATAGAATACATTACTACAATCGTGATTAACGATATCCTAAACTGTCGTATGGGGAAAAATTAAAACATGATAAGATTTACATAAAATTAGTTTCAAGTTTTTACCTTGCATCTTTTTAAGCATTCTTAGTACGCTAAATCACAACGAACATTAAAGTTTAGCACGAGCATGAAATTCATTTGCTGTGTTCATAGCTAAAAGAATAAAAAAAAAAATAAAAAATGTAAAATAAAAAAAACACTTTTCATAATATAACAGTCTTAGAAAATGAGCTCTAAGTAAATCAAACTCCATATAATTTAGAGTCATTTAGTGATAAAAACTTTACGTATGAACATAATTAATATATTAATCATATAACGAATATAAAATTTGAGTTACGTTTGTAATTAACAGAAGTAAAATATGTGGCATAACTAATTTAAAAAATTTATACTTTTCATTGAATATCTATAAGATCTTTTCTTAGACAAATCATTATTTGAAGACAAAGAATCAATGTCGTGTGGCATCTAGTCTCGCTAAGACCATAACCACACCGGCGAAAATACAAAGATACATAAACTTATTAGTTTTATTTTATTTTATTTTTCCTTAAATATTGAGTATATTATTCGTGGAACAAATCGTGTAAGTAGAAAATCCATTTGATTCAAGTGTATTCTCTCTATCTAATAAGGAGAACCATGTTTTACTTACCAGCTTTTTTGCTTTCACTTCTATTTTTGTATCAAATGATTTATGAATACATTTTGTTTTAGATATGGTTGCTTTCGTTTCTACAACATGCTTCGTATAACAAAGACCGATTATTATTTTTCATTTTTTATTATAGCATCATCTCGTACGTATATTATACATATATTTATGATGGACACATATTCATTCACATTTTCCATCTAAATATCAATGGTTTCAAAACATTATCACCCTCGTCCATTGATTATTTGATTGTGGTTTTGTATCGTATTCAACTCATTAAAGATAACGAGTTCATTGCTCATTTAACAGGACTCTATATTAACGTATATGACTATTAACTTAAGAAGCAAATCATTATTAATTTAACGACCAGAAGCCTTTTAAAAAGCAAGGCGTTAAAGTAATTGATCCAGTGAAATAAATTTTATTAGAAGATCATGTTTTATATCATAAAGGTTTTATGGTGAAATATCTGAAAAGCGTTGGTGTTTATTTAATTTTTAATTATAAAGTTACAACCTCGATTAATTGAAATACTTATTCAATTGAATTACAGTCTTCCCATAGTTTGTCATTCTTTTTCCATATTTGTTTGCCTTGCTTTATTGAAAGTTGCTTATATATTATGGTCACTTCAGTAAGAAGATCGTGACAATCTTTCCCAACGGCAATGTAACACCCCGTGTTTTATTAGCACTAATTAATTACTTTGACTAAATTATTAACTTAAATTTTATATAATTTAACTCTTATTCAATTACTTTAAAAACGCGGCTGAAAAATTTCGATTGAATAAACTTTCTCCAATACATTTCTAATTAAACTTTCTCGATTTTCATATTAACTTGTATTATATTTTTATTCCTAAAATACTTGTCAAACTAAAACCTTGATTCAATTGATTTTATTAAACTTTGCGTTTACTTTAAAAATTATTATTACTGGAATAAATATAATTTTATTGAATTGTATCTTACAAATAAACAGACCGTTTGAAATTTTACGAGACCGTAATAAAATTTATAACTGACAACTTTTATACATTTTATATTTTCAAACTATAAATTTTATAATACTAATGATGAAACAAAAGTTAAAACAAATAATTTAAAGTATAGTAAATTTTATAAAATATAAAAGTTTATGAATAAGAGAGAATAAAATGGAGCAAACAAATGCAACATACCCAAGTAAGTAATACTCTCCTTTATGTCGACATACTCTACACACCCCTTATCCTCCACTCTTTAAGATATTTTGTTTTTCATTTTTAGACCTAACACTTCCTTTTTTAAGCCCTCACTTTTCTGATCTTTTACCCATCACATTCATTATCTCACACACTTCATCCTCTTCCTCACTCCTTCTTCTTTAATTATTATATTAATAATATAAACAACAACAGCAAACTCAACAACAAAAACAATAACAACAACGAAAAACAACAACAACAACGCACAACCTCAACTACATCAACAAAACAGCCCACCATCACTGACCGTATACAACCACCGGAGCCACCCCTGACCACCGTCACTAGAGCCGCCATTAATGGCAAGCTCGAGCTCGAACTCGAGCACCACCACCGTCGTCTTTGCTCTGCTCTCTCTTCTCGGCCCTACTCTTTTCCCTTCTCGCCTTCCCTGTTTTCGGCCACCATGGCCATGGTTGCCGGAGTTCCGACCACCATCACCGGAGCTCCCTGCTCCGTTCATCACCACCGTGACCACCACCTGGACCCTCTCTGCTCACCGTGGTCCATCTCTTTCTCCCCTGTTTCTCCTCGGCCTTATTCCGTTTTCAGCTCGCCGGAGCACCGTCACCTGCCCACCGTGGCCCTGTGCTCTACCTTGCCGTCGTATTTTTATCGCCGGTAAGTTAAACCGTTTTCAGTCCATAATTTTATCGTTAATTTATTTTGCCGACTTTAATTCATTTTGCCTCTCTCCCCTGCGTGTTATGTTCATTTGCCGAGGACGGATTCGACTCGAGCTTGACGCCTCTGCTCTCCTCGGCCCTGTTGTCTGTCGTGCTTCTCATCACGACCTGTTTAGGCCTTCTCCACTTTCATCTTATAATTAATGGTGAGCCTTCGTCTCAACTCCATCCTTATGTTTTGATTTCACTTCAACAGTCCATTTCATTCAAGTCCTATTTATTAGACTAAGTTTTACTACGTATAATAGAAGGAGTTTTTGATTAAAATTGAATGATGTAATCAGCATTACACCTATGAATTTATACTCAAAAAGCAAACTAACTTAAGCTAGAAAACTGGAAAAAACGTGACCCACTATTTAGTACCACTACTTGACTGCTAAATTAACTCCAACAACTTAACAAACCAACCCATGACCCTTAACAATAGGATGACTTTGAATTAATTTCCAACACTATTTTGTCCTTATTCTAAATCATTCAATCAATTAAAGAACTCTCGACATTCATTTCGCTTTCAGTCTATAATTTATTATATCGATACGTTGTATTGAGTCTCACTTCTCTCCTCTGCTAGTTTATGTTAAGTACACCGCTACATATTTGGGTCTCGGGTTGACAAAATTATGGATCCAGACGAGCTAAGGAAATTCGTACCGAGCTAACTTAAGGTGCTTCCCGCACACTTATGTGATAAGCGCCTCGTATTTGATTTTATGTTTTGATTTGTATGCATGATAGATTATGTCACCCAAGTATCACATGTTAAATTAGAAGACAAAAATCGAAAAATAAAATATATTGTTCACATATATATCACACGGCATTTACCCTTATTTTTACTTAATTTTTCGTTTTAATTTTTGTAAATTGCATGCTGAAAATACTTGAAATAAAATGAATATGAAAATATAATTAGTTCATGTTTTAGACTAAAAATGAATTTGTTATGAAATTTACATGTTCTAAAGTATTTGTGTTCTTGATGATTTGTTATTGTTTTTGATATGAAATGATTTTTACTTTTGTGTGTTAATGTTTGTATATGATTTTCACCTTAGCTAAATACATAAATGATATAAGATAAATTAGTTGTTGAATTAGAAGTATAAAAATCAAAAATAAAATTTTGAATATATATATACATACACACGGCATTCATGAACTAAATGGACCAATTTTTAGTTTTAATTTTTCTAAATAACATATTATGATTAGTTTAGTTAAAATGGACTTGTAGGAAAAATTTGAGAAAATTTCATAAACATATAAAATTTTGACTAATTGATGTTCATATGAAAAACATTAAAGTTCATCACATATTCATGTGTTCCTCCCTTAAGTGATTAGTTTGATTCATAAATTTTATAAGTTTTGGTTATTTATTGTTTTCAAGTACTAGTTTAAAACACTTTAGAATAAATTGTATAAATTAGTATATAAAAACTTTAAGTCAAAAACCGATAAAATTAGGAAACGAAAATAAATGGTGTGACATAAGTAGCCACGGCCTTAGGACTATTTTGGGACCAAAAATGATTTTGTCACTTTTTATTTTTATCACTTAAGTAATTAAATTAGTTAAAGTAATGAATTATTAATAAAAACAAAAAAAAAAACAAATAGCTAATATAAATAAAGGCCACGGCATTTCACCCTATTTTTGGTCAATTTTGGTCAAAATGAATTTGTCACTTAGTCACTAAATTTGATTTGTAATTAGGATTATATTAGATTATATAATGAATCATTAATAAAAAGAATCAACGAAACCGATTTAAAATAAATGTTACATATATTAAAATGAACTAAATCGAGTGTTACTACCCTTGCTTAAATTTGGATTTGGACATACGGACTATTTAAAATGAACTACGGCAACCTCGCTAAAAAAATAGAAACCGTTAAAGGAAATTTAGCTAAGTATATGACTAAACATAACCGAGTTTCGCTTTTAAAATAATATTTCAAATCACTAAATACAAAACGAACATAACGATTTTAAAACTAGAAATTATACTTAGAAAATAAAAATAGAACTTTACACTTAGATTAAAAAGTCTAGATACTTTTTAGATATGTGTAGAAAAACTAAGTATAAAAATTAAAAAGAAACTAAACAATTAGAAAATCTAGTTACATTAACTAAATCACTTAAGTTAATCAAATAAAATATCTTAAGTATAAGACTACAATACGTATAAAAATACGTATAAAATACGGAGTATAAAAATACCCATACAAATAAAAATACGTATAAAATACGATGAATAGTAAATACGATGAATAGTGAATACGATGAATAGTAAATACAGTGAATAGTAAAATAATGAATAGTGAAAATATTTAAAATTTACGAACGGACCCAAAATAAATCATTAAGTCTTTCTGTGTGTTTTGTTTACTCAAGAATTTAGAACTAAAATTTCATTATACAAAGTTAGACGATATATTGAAGTTACGTAATTGCCACCTATTTTGAATGAGCGAGGAAATAAGAAATTGAGAAAATGAAATACTTGAAAAAATACTTTGGATTGTTCGCCATGTCGCGACTCTTGAATTGAAGTTAATGAGGTAGCCTACGGGACTTTGGCTCCTCCCGGAGTTGCTTTAAAGCGATCTAATATTTTTATAAAGTATTATTTCTGGCGGGATATACAACCTCGTGGATGGGGCATGATTGATATCTCCGTGAGCCCATACTACTGCAGAATTGGAAACTCCATTTCACCCGGTACCCGTCTGGGTGATAGTCGTATTATTAGGTGACTACTTACTCGAGGGCGAGTATGATCTGAACCTATCTATAGTGGTGTATGCATACATTAGACTCGGGATTTGGCTGTCCTTATCGCTTTAGGTATCCTTAGCCTGTTCAGACACGTCCGCTTTGTTCGGCCCTGACCGCTATTGCGCGGACGTCTAGTATGTCAGCCACGTCCAATCTGTTTGGCCCTGGCCCATCGTTGTCTAGTGTGTCGACACGCCCAACTGCTTTGGCCGCTCTACTATTGCGAAATTACGTCTGCATGCTTCCGCCTCGCTAACGAACATTCATTAGTTAACGTATGTTGAATGTATTTCCTTGTCTTGTTTGATTGATTATCGTTTGATGATTTGAATTTATGAGTGTTGGAATACGACTGCTGAGAATGATTATTTGAGAGTGTTGTACAATATGTGATTGGATTTATACTTCGTATCAATAATCTTGATTTCTTTATGTCTTTCTGCCTACTTGCTAATTGTTTTTACTTATTTATTATTCATTGTTTATCTGCATATTCTTTAGAATTGCGTATGTCGAAAGAGTGTCTTGGAAAATGATGAGAGTTTAATGCAGTGCAAGAGACCAACGCTATTGAATACTGGGGAGAGTTTACCTTATTTATTATGTATGCTTTTGAGAGAATTTGTAATCTAAATACTCTGTTCTATCTCTAAACTCGTATTATGTATACTGAGTTTGTAAGACGATAACAGCTGGTTTGTAATATTTAGACTTAATTAATTTTCCGCCTTAGTTTAATTAAAGTCACGAAAAACCAGGTTGTTACAGGCAATCAAACGCTTGCAACATTCTTTTGATACGTCACTGCCAGATTCAAATACGTGTTCATATATAGTACTTCCACATTTTTTACCTAAACCACTTTCACATTTCAGCAATTGATTTGATCCCTCTGATTTTTGTGCAGTTTTCTCACATTGTTCCCACACTTTGTTATTTTTACCCCAAATCTCTTTACCTTCCTCTATTGTTAAACGCTTGTATACAATAGTTACTAGCGTTAATAGATCGTGACAATCTTTTCCGACAGATTTCAAACGACGACAACATTCATCTGATACCGCGTTTCCGTCTTCAAATACATTTTGGTATATTATGGTGCCACACTTGCCTAGGCCATTTTCACACTTTAGTAATTCATTGGATTTCCTAAGACTCCCTGCGTCAGTGGAATCAATTCCAACAGTATGTCTAAACATGATAGACAAAGTTACGAGGAGATAAACAAATGCAACCGATGATGACATTGACAAGTTCTTTTTTGACTCCATGGAAAATTTGATGTAAAAACCCGACTTTTCGTTATAGTTATTTAAGTTTTCAAATAATAATAAAATAAAAACTAAGAATGATGATATGTTTTGTTATTTAAAAAAGGGGTATTTATCGGTCTCCTATATTAAATTCTAAATCTTAAACGTTTTTTCCATTTCAAAGTAACTTTTAATATCATTATTGTTATTTTATTTACATGCTTTACTAATGCATGAAAATATAGAAATTTGTCGAAATTATTAAATTTCAAAAAACTCACCGATCACATAAAAATTACTCCGCATTTATTATAGATAGTTCCCTATTTAACGCAAATTATATTAAGTTCGTTTGTAGGGAGCGCTTAGTATTTTTTTTTATATATATATATAAAGCTACCTAAATTTAATGGAACTCGAATAGAATACATTACTACAATCGTGATTAACGATATCCTAAACTGTCGTATGGGGAAAAATTAAAACATGATAAGATTTACTTAAAATTAGTTTCAAGTTTTTACCTTGCATCTTTTTAAGCATTCTTAGTACGCTAAATCACAACGAACATTAAAGTTTAGCACGAGCATGAAATTCATTTGCTGTGTTCATAGCTAAAAGGATAAAAAAAAAAAAAATGTAAAATAAAAATAACACTTTTCATAATATAACAGTCTTAGAAAATGAGCTCTAAGTAAATCAAACTCCATATAATTTAGAGTCATTTAGTGATAAAAACTTTACGTATGAACATAATTAATATATTAATCATATAACGAATATAAAATTTGAGTTACGTTTGTAATTAACAGAAGTAAACTATGTGGCATAACTCATTTAAAAAATTTATACTTTTCATTGAATATCTATAAGATCTTTTCTTAGACAAATCATTATTTGAAGACAAAGAATCAATGTCGTGTGGCATCTAGTCTCGCTAAGACCATAACCACACCGGCGAAAATACAAAGATACATAAACTTATTAGTTTTATTTTATTTTTCCTTAAATATTGAGTATATTATTAGTGGAACAAATCGTGTAAGTAGAAAATCCATTTGATTCAAGTGTATTTTCTCTATCTAATAAGGAGAACCATGTTTTACTTACCAGCTTTTTTGCTTTCACTTCTATTTTTGTATCAAATGATTTATGAATACATTTTGTTTTAGATATGGTTGCTTTCGTTTCTACAACATGCTTCGTATAACAAAGACCGATTATTATTTTTCATTTTTTATTATAGCATCATCTCGTACGTATATTATACATATATTTATGATGGACACATATTCATTCACATTTTCCATCTAAATATCAATGGTTTCAAAACATTATCACCCTCGTCCATTGATTATTTGATTGTGGTTTTGTATCGTATTCAACTCATTAAAGATAACGAGTTCATTGCTCATTTAACAGGACTCTATATTAACGTATATGACTATTAACTTAAGAAGCAAATCATTATTAATTTAACGACCAAAAGCCTTTTAAAAAGCAAGGCGTTAAAGTAATTGATCCAATGAAATAAACTTTATTAGAAGATCATGTTTTATATCATAAAGGTTTTATGGTGTAATATCTGAAAAGCGTTGGTGTTTATTTAATTTTTAATTATAAAGTTACAACCTCGATTAATTGAAATACTTATTCAATTGAATTACAGTCTTCCCATAGTTTGTCATTCTTTTTCCATATTTGTTTGCCTTGCTTTATTGAAAGTTGCTTAATTATATACTATGGTCACTTCAGTAAGAAGATCGTGACAATCTTTCCCAACGGCAATCAAACGCTTGCAACATTCTTTTGATACGTCACTGCCAGATTCAAATACGTGTTCATATATAGTACTTCCACATTTTTTACCTAAACCACTTTCACATTTCAGCAATTGATTTGATCCCTCTGATTTTTGTGCAGTTTTCTTACATTGTTCCCACACTTTGTTATTTTTACCCCAAATCTCTTTACCTTCCTCTATTGTTAAACGCTTGTATACAATAGTTACTAGCGTTAATAGATCGTGACAATCTTTTCCGACAGATTTCAAACGACGACAACATTCATCTGATACCGCGTTTCCGTCTTCAAATACATTTTGGTATATTACGGTGCCACACTTGCCTAGGCCATTTTCACACTTTAGTAATTCATTGGATTTCCTAAGACTCCCTGCGTCAGTGGAATCAATTCCAACAATATGTCTAAACATGATAGACAAAGTTACGAGGAGATAAACAAATGCAACCGATGATGACATTGACAAGTTCTTTTTTGACTCCATGGAAAATTTGATTGAAAAACCCGACTTTTCGTGTAACAACCCGGTTTTTCGTCACTTTAATTAAACTAAGGCGGAAAATTAATTATGTCTATATATTGCAAACCAGCTGTTATCGTATTACAACTCCATATACATAATATGAGTTTTAAAGATTAAAAGAGTATATTCGATTACAATCTCTCAAAGAGGAGTACAAGATAAGGTAGACCATCCCCAACATGATTATTGTTAGTCTCGGGGTACCTGCAACCAAAAATCCCGCATCACTCTTTCTATACATGCAATTCTAAAACATATGCGATATATATAATAAATAAATAAAACAAATAGCAAGCAGACAGGTAAAAACAAGTAAGGAAACATGATGATTCAAACATGAGCATACGTCAAATCATACAGTCATAAAACGTTTCCCGATAATCATACTCAACAAGGCAATTCTCAAACTCAAGACAACGTCATGTATGCAAATAACAATCATAACAAGGAAATACATTCATCATACGTTAACTAGTGAATCTTCGTTAGTAAGGCGGAATCATGCAGACATAATCCGCGCAGAAATGGCTGTGGTCAACATTTCTTGGACATGGCTGCCAGGCTTAAAGTTAACTAAGGTAATAAGGACGATTCAATCCCTTGTCTAATGTATGCATACACTACCTATCGAGAATCATACGGATTCGCTTATTCAAAAGGTATCACCGACTAAAAGTTCGACTATCACCAGAGATCGCACTTTGATGGGGCTGGTATTTTCCAATTACCATCTATGGGCCCACGGAAATATCAATGATGCCCCATCCCTGGGGTTGTATATACCGTGTCAAATAACAATCTCAAGATCGTTAAATAGCCTTGGGCAACTCAGGGAGGGAGCCCAAGTCCCCATAGACAGCTACCTCGCTAACTTCGAATTTCAAGAGTCGCAACATGGCGAACAATCCAAGTATTTTATTCAAGTAGCCCGTTTTCTTAAATTCTTATTTCTTCGTTCAATCGTAATAAGTGGAAATTCTGAAGCTTAAATACATCGTCGAACTTTGTATAATGAAATAGTAGTTCTAGCAGTTCTTCAGGTAAACAGAACACATAGAAAAACTTAAATACTTATTTTGAGTCCGTTCGTAAATTTTAAATATTTTCACTATTCATTATTTTACTATTCACGACGGTTACTTAGTTTACTTTAAAGTTCTTTATTTCGAGTAACTCAAATAGGTTCAAGTAATTAATTTATTTTATTCAAGTGTAAGTATTTTATTTGATTAAGTTAAAAGATTTAGTTTCGTTTAAATTTCAACTTAAGTATGTTTACAATTAGTGATATAAATATTCCAAGTTGCGTGTAATATAATAATTATTTGATATTTTCATAGTTAATATAAATAATGAAGGTGTCTAGTTACATAAAGTTCATAACATTTATTTTAACCTTAGAAATATGACTTAAATGATATTTGTCAAGTTTTAGATTTTTGATTAAATATAATTAACTGACATTTAGTTAAATTTCCTTTAGGTGGTTTAATTTCTTAATAAAGCTCTACATTATTGTTTTTACTTATTCAATTTGAGGGAAATGATAACTCGATCGTGGAATATAACATATATTATATTTTTATAACTTTCAAACATTTTCCCAAACTTTATTTATTAGTTTAATATTATATATCTTTTTATTACGTCTCGTGCTTAAAACTTTTAAATTTTATAATACGACTTATTTTCATAATCGACAAATTTTTGTATTCTTGATAAAATATACTTAAGTGACATTTAATTTAATTTCTTTTAGGTGGTTTCATTTCTTAATACGACTTCGTGTTATAATTCTTACTTATTCGATTTAGGTGAAAAGATAATTTAATCGTAGAATTTTATTTAAGTTTTTATAACTTAGAATCTTTTCTACATTATTTTTATGAATCCATTCGTATCCTTTTTATAATGTGATACGTTTTATATGTTTTATTTTTATAATACGACCTGCATTTGTTTAGTAAGTTATTGACTTTAAGACGAAATCTTATTTTTAACGATATTGTTTTATTTTTGTGAGTTTTGCTTTAAATTAATCTTTCCATATAAAATGTTATATTTACTAAGTTATTCATATGATTTGATAATCTTTTCTGATCCTTACATTTTTATACTTAGTAAATTCCTGACACTTTATTTTTGTCCTAATTTATATTTGTGACGTTAGTTCTTAAATTTATTTTTATGCGACTTCTCTTAGATATTTAATACGAGTAACTTTTATTTATATTAAAAATGAACTTTACCTTTAAAATTGATTTCATCCTACCTTAAACTTAATACTTTTATAACTTAAATCTTCATTTTTAGTTATAGTTTTATTTGAACTTTTTAGTGACGATAAATATTTTATTACTATAATTATTTTATTTTAATTTAACTTTTTTACTTAAGTAATTTTAATAAAACTTTAGTTGCATATAATACTTGTGATACTTATATTTAATATAATCAATAATTTACACATAACATATGATTTCAACATGATAAAATTTCACATAAATTCAACCATACTTTAACAACACATTTTTCACTCAACACATATTATCACCAAAAACAATAACATATTTCGCAATTCAATTCAACATTATATTACAACAAAATAACACACAATCAAAACATCAATTAGGAAAATAAATTCTGCAAGGCAAATATAGTGTGCGGGTGCACCATAGGTTAGCTCGGTACGAATTTCCTTAGCTCGTCTGGATCCATGATTCTGTCAACCCGAGACCCATAACTAACTCGCTTCCTTATGGACCCAAAATCAAAAGCGATCCAGTCGAATGATAACACGCGAACGGCAGTGTATTCGTCTCAAACAACAGCACAAAGAAAGGAGAGTATAAGAATCGTAACAAGTTATTAGCGGAACTGAATACGGACCAAAATTAAAAAGGATGTCGAGATTAAATAAATGTCAAACTGACTGAACACGAAGAAGGAAGAAGGCTCACCGTGAAAGCTGTCAGAACCGACATATGAAGGTGGCAGAACCGAAGGGGTGGTCAGGGAGGACTCCGATGAAAGCGTCGGTGACCGGAGTTGTAACAGACATTAATAAAAGAGACGTGAGTGACATTGAGAGAGTGAGAAAGAGGTAGGATGAAAAAGGGAAAGAAGGAAGGGGCTTACCACGGTGGTCGGAGCTCCGGCGAGTAGGTGGTGGCCGAAGTCGAGAAAGGGGCAAAAAGAAACAGGGGAGAGCAGAGCAGAAAGAGAGAGTAAAGAAGAGGGAGAGAGCAGAGAACAACGGCGGTGGTGATGGCCACGGTGGTCTGAGGTGGCGCCTCCGGTGGTGGTGTACGGTGGTGACGGTGGCCTGAGCAGGGCGCGGTTTCCGGCGAGTGAACAGAGGAAGGAAACAGAGAGATAAAAACAGGGGGAAGAGAGAGAGGTAGCTCGAACGTGACGGACATGGCGGCGACCATGGCGGTGGTGAGCACGGCGGTGGTGCTCCAGCGAGAGTACTGCGGCCCTGGTGGCCGTTGTTGCTGCCGTCGTGTTGCTTGGTGGTGTTGTTGTCTTTAGTTGTTGTTGTGTTGGTTGTTGTCTGCTTGTTTGTGTTGTGTTTGTTGTTGTTGTTTTATGTTGCTGCTGCTTTATTTTAATGAAATGAAAATGGAGGCACTTGATGAGGAAGAAAGAAAGAGAAGAAGAGGAAGGAGTATGAGGGAGGCAGTAAACAAAATGAGGGAGTTAGGGTTTGAGTGGGAACTAGGTTAAAAATAAAATATCCCAAAATGAGAGTAGGAGGAGGGAGTGTCGACATTGAGGGAGTATAAGTTGAGTCTGTTTGATTTGTTTGCTCCGTTTCATTTACTCTTATTTATAAAACTTAAATAATGTATAAATTATATTGTGTTTTAAATTATTTGTTTTACATTTTAATTCCATTATTCATATTATAAAATTTATAGTTCGAAAATATAAATGTATAAAAGTTGTCAGTTACAAATTGTATTACGGTCTCACAGATTTTCAAACGGTCTGCTAATTTGCAAGATACATTTCAATAAAATTATATTTATTCAAGTAATAATAATTTTTAAATTAAAACACAAATTCATTAAGTTTAATAAAACCAATTGAAATGAAGTCTTAGTTCGACAGGTATTTTAGAAATAAAAATGTAATATAGGTTAATAAAAAGAATTCAAGAAAGTTCAAGGAAATATCTTGAGACAGTTTATTTGAACGAAATTTTTTTTTCAGTAGCGTTTTCGAAACAATTGAATAAGAGTTAAATTATATAAATATTAATTTAATAATTTAGTTAAAATAATTAATTAGTATTATTAAAAACACGGGGTGTTACATTTCGTTATAGTTATTTAAGTTTGCAAATAATAATAAAATAAAAACAAAGAATGATGATATGTTTTGTTATTTAAAAAAGGGGTATTTATAGGTCTCCTATATTAAATTCTAAATCTTAAACGTTTTTTCCATTTCAAAGTAACTTTTAATATCATTATTGTTATTTTATTTACATGCTTTACTAATGCATGAAAATATAGCAATTTGTCGAAATTATTAAATTTCAAATAACTCACCGATCACATAAAAATTACTCCGCATTTATTATAGATTGTTCCCTATTTAACGCAAATTATATTAAATTCGTTTGCAGGGAGCGCTTAGTATTATATATATATATATATATATATATATATATATATATATATATATAGGAATAAGATCAGGTAAGAACAGTCACTTTGGTAAGAACGGTAAGAACAGTCAAAATACATAATAAATATGCATAAGATACATTTTAAATTTATCATATGTGTTATTCATAAATAGTATTTAACACGAGTTTTACATTTGTAATGTACAATCTCATTTTATTGAAGATCTATTTCAAATTTTTGAGGTACATTTTAATTATTCTGTACGTACATTTTATTTTTGAACCATGAAATTACCTAAAAATTTCGAATTTAACTCATAATTTGGAAATGTACCTTACATAAATTATAATGTACCTTACAAAATGTACTTTTTATGTTAATCAAATGTATCTCCTGTATATTTATAATGTACTGTAACTGTTCTTACCGTTCTTACCAAACTTAGTGTTCTTACCGGATCTCAACCCTATCTATATATATATATATATATATATATATATATATATATATATATATATATATATATATATATATATAAAGCTACATAAATTTAATGGAACTCGAATAGAATACATTACTACAATCGTGATTAACGATATTCTAAACTGTCGTATGGGGAAAAATTAAAACATGATAAGATTTTCATAAAATTAGTTTCAAGTTTTTACCTTGCATCTTTTTAAGCATTCTTAGTACGCTAAATCACAACGAACATTAAAGTTTAGCACGAGCATGAAATTCATTTGCTGTGTTCATAGCTAAAAGAATAAAAAAAATGTAAAATGTAAAATTAAAAAAAACACTTTTCATAATATAACAATCTTAGAAACTGAGCTCTAAGTAAATCAAACTCCATATAATTTAGAGTCATTTAGTGATAAAAACTTTACGTATGAACATAATTAATATATTAATCATATAACGAATATAAAATTTGAGTTACGTTTGTAATTAACAGAATTAAACTATGTGGCATAACTAATTTAAAAAATTTATACTTTTTATTGAATATATAAGATCATTTCTTAGACAAATCATTATTTGAAGACAAAGAATCAATGTCGTGTGGCATCTAGTCTCGCTAAGACCATAACCACACCGGCGAAAATACAAAGATACATAAACTTATTAGTTTTATTTTATTTTATTTTTCCTTAAATATTGAGTATATTATTCGTGGAACAAATCGTGTAATTAGAAAATCCATTTGATTCAAGTGTATTTTCTCTATCTAATAAGGAGAACCATGTTTTACTTACCAGCTTTTTTGCTTTCACTTCTATTTTTGTATCAAATGATTTATGTATACATTTTGTTTTAGATATGGTTGCTTTCGTTTCTACAACATGCTTCGTATAACAAAGACCGATTATTATTTTTCATTTTTTATTATAGCATCATCTAAATGCATTATATTATACATATATTTATGATGGACACATATTCATTCACATTTTCCATCTAAATATCAATGGTTTCAAAACATTATCACCCTCGTCCATTGATTATTTGATTGTGGTTTTGTATCGTATTCAACTCATTAAAGATAACTAGTTCATTGCTCATTTAACAGGACTCTATATTAACGTATATGACTATTAACTTATGAAGCAAATCATTATTAATTTAACGACCATAAGCCTTTTAAAAAGCAAGGCGTTAAAGTAATTGATCCAATGAAATAAATTTTATTAGAAGATCATGTTTTATATCATAAAGGTTTTATGGTGAAATATCTGAAAAGCGTTGGTGTTTATTTAATTTTTAATTATAAAGTTACAACCTCGATTAATTGAAATACTTATTCAATTGAATTACAGTCTTCCCATAGTTTGTCATTCTTTTTCCATATTTCTTTGCCTTGCTTTATTGAAAGTTGCTTATATACTATGGTCACTTCAGTAAGAAGATCGTGACAATCTTTCCCAACCCAATCAAACGCTTGCAACATTCTTTTGATACGCCATCGCCAGATTCAAATACGTGTTCATATATAGTACTTCCACATTTTTTACCTAAACCACTTTCACATTTCAGCAATTGATTTGATCCCTCTGATTTTTGTGCAGTTTTCTCACATTGTTCCCACACTTTGTTATTTTTACCCCAAATCTCTTTACCTTCCTCTATTGTTAAACGCTTGTATACAATAGTTACTAGCGTTAATAGATCGTGACAATCTTTTCCGACAGATTTCAAACGACGACAACATTCATCTGATACCGCGTTTCCGTCTTCAAATACATTTTGGTATATTATAGTGCCACACTTGCCTAGGCCATTTTCACACTTTAGTAATTCATTGGATTTCCTAAGACTCCCTGCGTTAGTGGAATCAATTCCAACAATATGTCTAAACATGATAGTGTAACACCCCGTGTTTTTATTAATACTAATTAATTATTTTAACAAAATTCTTAAATTAAAATTTATATAATTTAACTTTTATTCAATTACTTTAAAAAAAAAAAAAAAAAAAAAACGCGGCTGAAAAATTTCGATTAAATAAACTTTCTCCAATACATTTCTTATTAAACTTTCTTGATTTTATATTAACCTATATTATATTTTTTTTATATATTTTTTTTTTATAAGATACTTGTCGAACTAAAACGTTACTTTTGTTACCATTATTAAACTTTATAAATTTGCGCTACATTTTAAAAATCCTCACTTTCATAAAATTTAGTCTTTATAAAAATATTCTTTCAAATAAGCAGACCGTAATAGAAATTTGTAACTAATAATCTTATACACAGTTTAATTTTAAAATATAAGTTTATTGATATAAATTATAAAAATAAAATTATAACTAAATAATTTTCAACATAATATATTTTATAATAATTAAAGATTTATAAATAAGAGTAATAAAACGGAGCAAACAAACCAAACAGACCCAAATAAACCCTCCTTATGTCGGTACACACACCTCTTCATTTTGGATATTTTATTTACAAACCTTCCTCTATACACCTCATTTCTCATCCACATATTATGAGATTTTCAATCTTATATCTCCTTCCTCCCTCTTACTCCCACCTCTCTCTTACATACTCCATTAAAACAACAACACAAAACACTACAATTTTTATCGCTATTGTACTAAAACTATTTTTATATATATAGCGAATTCGAACTTTATTTTTATATATTTGAACTCGATAAATAAAATGACGAATCAACGAAAAACTTTTCAACAATAATTTTCGTCACGCAAAACGAAACCGCAAAAACCTTCTACATGTGATGTCTAGTCCATCATCAACTCTACAAGTCAAATGTCCCCATTTAAGGCCTTAGACTTATGACACACTCCACTTAACCATTTCATCATTAGCTCTTACCTCCCACATGCTAAGGGAATATTCCTTTATATTTTGTCAAACCTTGAAGAATTAATCCCGTAGGATTAATTCAAGCTCAACTTTCGGAGGCCATAAAATGGTCATACGGACTCGGAATTGAGCAAAACAAAAGCCTAAACCACATAACTTTTCGAGACGGATTTAATGACGCTATTTTCGTAGCCGACGGATCTGCCTAACTTGAACTGAATTTTCTGCACTCATTTCGAAGGCCAAATTTTCATTCTTCGCCGCCTCTATTTTGGAAATGTATTTTCGACTCGAAATTTTCAAACTCTAATTTTAATTTACGTTCCTAGAAATCGTGCCCAACTACGTTACAACGCCTAATAAAAAAATTTACAATGGGAACGATTTTTAATTCACGACTTTTACCGAACACACAAATCGAAATTTGAAAAACGAAAAAAAATCGGGCCACTTGATGCATGATGGCCGGCCCCCCCTTTTGCACACTTGTACAACTTAGTCTCTTCCAATTTCTTACACACATGCTTCACTTTTCTTACACCCATCAAGTTCACCTTACACAAGCATGCTTTACTTCTCTTACACACATCATACTTCACTTACACACACATGCTTCACTTTACTCTTCCATTTTAGTCACTTACACAAGCATGCTCCTACCTTACTTACACACCTATTTTGGTGATCATCATTTTAGTTAATCCTTACACATGGTCAATACCTAAAGACATCCTAAATACTAAATACATACATTACTAGTATTCAACATACAATACAACACATGCACATACAAGTTACTACTTTACTTCATTTTCCACTCAAACTTAACATACTACACAAATCCTCTCTAAAACAAAAGCTTTCTTTTTATTCTCTAAGTGAGAACACTAGTTCTTAAGTGTTCTTCATTTCCATGAAGATCTTCATCCTCCATTTCTTATTTATTTTAATTCCTAAATTTATTTCACTTTAATTTATGTTATAAGTTACTCCACCTAATTCTCTACTTATTTTTTTTTGGTAAAAGTAAATATCATTAATTTCAAAATCTCCATATACACCCTATCTTTGGCTATACAAATTAGTAAACCATGTACTATCCTTACTAGATAGTTTCTCGACTTGACTATGCACTCGTAACCTTATCTCCTCACTAAGTTGTTTAAACAAGATGTCCACTCTACCTATTCGACTATAATTCCGACATTCATTCCTACTACGCCAAATACAGTAGATCAAACCTACAATGAATGCAAATCCTACTTGACGTTGAAAGCATGATCCGGTTCTCCTCTTGTATACCAATCTCCAATCATCTCCACCCATGATGCGGATACCAAGGAATTCATTCAACTTCCGTATCCAAATCATACTAACCTGACATTTAAAGAACAGATGACTAGCTTCTTCCTCTCCGCTGTCGACATAAACACACTCGCTATCCGCACTGCACTGGCGTTTGAGTCTGTCCATTGTCGCCAATCGCCCCCTTGCTGCGAGCCACGCGATCATCATGTGCCTAGGGATATTGTACCTCGACCATACAACCCTTGTCCATCCTTGCTTTCCATGATCACCATGTAGCCATTGATAGGCCCCTTTCACCGTATATCCCATCCCTGCCTTCAGCCATCCATCCCCTACAAAGCCGACCTTGATCCTCTCCTTCACATTGCACACCTTCCTCCAACACCAGCTAGTATTCGGACTTGGCACATAATCATTCCAACTCACTCTCTTCAAATACACATGATGTACCCACCTGACCCAGACATGGTCAGCTTTCGTATGAATCCACCACGCCAATTTGCCAATAGCAGCCTGGTTCCACGTCTTGTTGCAAAGTAGTCCCAGACCACCAGCCTTCTTTTCAGTGCACACCTCAGTCCACGCAACAGGGCAGCCTCTGCTATAGTGGATTTGGCCTTCCCATAGATAGTTCCTACACAAGCACTCTATCTTCTTGATCACGGCCATAGGTAAGATGAAAATTTGCGCCCAGTAGAGATGCATTGTGTTCAACACAGATCTGACCAGAGTTAGACGCCTCATATAGGATAATTTCCTGGCTTCCCATCCCCTTATCTTTGCTACTATCCTATCGGTTAGAGCATCACACTCTAACACAGATAACCTTTTCGAGGATACTGGAACTCCAAGGTATCGGAAGGGCAACTCACCTCTCACAAACCCTGTCTGTCGCCTGAATTCTTCAACAATCTCCTCTTTTATGCCATTAACATAAAACTCAGATTTGCTAGTGTTCATTTCCAGACCTGAGGCCATGGAAAAGATATCAAAACCCCTCATCAACAACTTCATGGTAGGGAGATGACCTTTACAGAACATAACCAAATCATCTGCAAAACACAGATGATTCAACTGCATTGGAGCACAAAGCGGATGGAATCTGAATTCTCTGCATCTGCCTATCATCTTGAGAGTCCTACTTAGGTACTCCATACATATTGTGAAGAGCAAAGGGGACAAGGGGTCACCTTGTCTCAGTCCCCTCTTTCCTCGTACAAAGCCAAACTGGTTACCATTTATCATGAAAGTATACGTAGGGGACTGTATGCACTCCATGACCATCTTACAGAAACTGGCTGGAAACCCTAGCATCTTGAGCAATTGATCAACAAAGTTCCATTCCACAGAGTCATACGCTTTTTTCAGATCTATCTTGAAGAGGCAACGTGGTGAACATGATTTTCGCTTGTACATTCTCACTAAGTCTTGGCAGATAAGTATATTTCCCAAAATGGATCTCCCTCTTGTGAATGCACTCTGGTTCTCACTCAGAATTTCTGGTAATATAGTGGCTAGCCTTCCACACAAAACCTTCGAGACAACTTTGTAAATTACATTACAAAGACGCTATCGCCCTAACTCCATCAATCGATCGAGGATGTTTGTTCTTTGGGATCAGAGTGATGATGGTAGTATTGATTTGCTTCAATAAATTACCATTTCTGAAAAATTGCTGGACAGCTCCAACAATGTCTGCCTTCACTATATTCCACGTTTTCTTGAAGAAAACACTTGAGTATCCATCTGGTCCAGGCGCCTTATTGTTAGGTATAGAAAATAAGGCCTCCTTCACTTCCTCTGTGCTCACTGGTTTCATCTAATTCTCTACTTAACTAGTATCATTTCTACATAAATTATAGTACTACAATACTTATTAAATAAAATTTAGAAAATTAAAGTAGATTTTTAAAAAGAAAAACTTAAGATCTTCATCTTCTTTAATTAAGTTTTCCACTTAAATTTTCACTATTCACTAAAATAAAAACTCTTCATAAGTTGATTTATTTCACTTCCTCTTTTTCCTACTAATTTTTTTTATGAACATAAATTACAAAATAAAATAAAACTATACTTCACCTAAAATAAATTAATTATGGAAACTATAGTTCTTAGCTTATTAGTGGGTCTTTTGAAGCTAATGACCTTGGGTATAATGGGTGAAGAAATAATCCGATCTAAAATTTATTTTAGATCCCCGACGATTAACATCCTATTTAAGGTGACTAGTTATTTCTCATATTATTCTCTTTGAAAATTAATTTGTTTTGTTATTATAATTTTATGAGTATGAAAATTATGTTAAAATCTGATAAACATCATTTATGTGTACTTGTATGCTTATGTGAAGTATAAGTAATGATAATAAATAAATAATGTTTAAAATAGATAAGTTGTAGTATTATGAAATCATGTTTAGTTTAATTATTTTTAAGTATTTTAAATTGTTGTTCATATGATTTCTATGTTTATTTATGTTTTAGTTATGTAGTAATCATATATAAAAATTATGTGAAATATTAACAATGAGTTTAAAGTAAAGAAAAATCGAAAATAAAATTTATACACACACATGATTACTCACGGCATTCCCCTATGTTTTTTGGTTAAATTTTCACTTTTAATTTTTGTAAATAATATGTTGTGTTAAGTTAGATTAAAATGGATGTTATCATGTAAAAAGAATTAAATTAGAAAAACAAATTATAAGTTGTTAAAAAATGAAAAATGGTGTTCTTGATGTTAATGTTGTGTTCTTGAGTATTCATGTTGATGTTCATGTGTTCTTCATTTTGTTGCACTTTTTGATTTTTGATTATTTTATGTTTGTTATTATTTATTGTTTTTATTAACTAATAAGTTATTATATTAACAACTATATAAATTAAACTAGCAAAATCTTTAAGATTAAAAAGTTAGAAAATTAAAGTGTTGAAAAACACTATTCATAAATCAAATGAAATTTTTTTTTGTAAAATTTCATTTTAGTTTAAATCATTTTAGTGTAATTAGAATAATTAAAATATAAAGACTTTAAGCTAAAAACCGATAAAAATTGAAAAGTTAAAATTGACCACCACCACCATTAGGCCACGGCATTCCTTAAATTTTTGGGTCAAAAATTGTTTTTATCACTTTTTAGTTTATTGTTAAAATAATTTAATTAGTAATTAATAAGTTAGAATTAAGAAATTTAAAAGAAATAAATCAATTTTGATATAAAATGAAACCACACGGCATTTACATTTAAAATGGACCAAATTTAATCAAAATGAATTTATCACTAAGTCACTAAAGTTAAATAGTAGTTAGAAATGAATTTTTGTACAAATCGATTTAGTTAGAAATGAAATATAATAAACCGATTAAAAAAGTATAACAATTATAAAAATGAATTGAATCGTGTGCTACTGCCTTTGCAATATTGGACTGTTGAATTTGGACATACGGACTATTTAAAATGAACTACGACAACCTCGCTAAAAATGGAAACCGCTAAAATTCTAGTTAAGCATATGACTAAATTTAACCGAGTTTTACATTTAAAATAAATTCTTCAAACTACTAAATACAAAACGAACCTAACGACTTTAAAACTAAGATTTAGTACTTAGAAAAGAAAAGTTGATTTTGATACTTTAATAAAATATCCTAAGTATAAAGATACTAAGTATAAAAAGAATACTAAGTATAAAAATATAATAATAAATACTAAGTATAAGAATACATGTACTTAATAAAATACGTATAAATATGAAGTATAAAAATACACATACGTATAAAAATACGTACAAATACGAAATACGAAAATACAATGAATAGTAAATACGATGAATAGTAAATACGATGAATAGTAAATAGTAAATACGATGAATAGTAGCCGTCATGAATAGTAAATAATGAATAGTGAAAGTATTTAAAATTTACGATCGAACTCAAAATAAATATTTAAGTTTTTTTATGTGTTCTGTTTACCTGAAGAACTGCTAGAACAAAAAAAATTCATTATACAAAGTTCGACGATATATTTTATACTTCAGAATTGTCAGCTGCTACGAAATAAAACGAGGAAATGAGAAATTAAGAAAAAGAAATGAATTCCCTGAATAAAATACTTGGATTGTTCGCCATGTCGCGACTCTTGAAATTCGAAGTTAGCGAGGTAGCTGTCTATGGGGACTTGGGCTCCCTCCCAGAGTTGCCCAAGGCTATATAACGATCTTAAGATTGCTATTTGACACGGTATATACAACCTCAGGGATGGGGCAACATTGATATTTCCGTGGGCCCATAGATGGTAATTGGAAAATACCAGCCCTAACCGGGGGTACCCGTCTCTGGTGATAGTCGAACATTTCTTGGTGATTACCTTTTGAATAGCGAATAAGTATGATCCTCGATAGGTGGTGTATGCATACATTAGACAAGGGATTTGGCCGTCCTTATTACCTTAGATATCTTTAGCCTGTCAGACACGTCCGCTTTGACGGCCCTGATCGCTATTGCGCGGATGCTTATAAGGTCTGCATGATTCCGCCTTACTAACGAAGACTCATTAGTTCTCACATGTTGAATGTATTTCCTTGTTTTGATTGGTTATTGCCTGAATGACGTTGTCCTTGAGTTTGAAATTGCCATGTTGAGAATGATACTATATGTACGTCTATTTGCGATCTGATATCGCGTTGTAATCTTGTTGAATTATTGTGATACTATTGTTATGATATTATGTGTTATTTGCCTTCATAACTGAATATCATGCTTATATGATATATCGCTTTAAACCGCATGTTTATCATGACTGATATGTCTTTATATGCTATTTGTAATAAGCATGTTTATGTTTTTATCATAATATTATAGTTATAAAGCGATAGTAATAAACCAAAGTAATTGAATTCGAGGGTAAGTATGAGCATAGCTAGTCACTGTCGCTCAATGCACCCCCATCGATTTATTGTGCAGACGTTAGTGGGACCTAAGTTTGGATTTTGGACGGGGCCACGAGATGCTTTATTGCTTACTTGTAGTTGTTTTCGAGAGATATGTAATATATACAACATTACTCTTTTAAATTTCCGTATTTAGGGTTGTTATATTCAACTCTTGAACGATGTTATAACGTTTGGGTTTTATGTATAATTAATGACACTGGTTTAAGACTTAATTAATTTCCGCCTTAGTAATTAAAGTCGACTAAAAACCAGGTGGTTACAGATAGACAAAGTTACGAAGAGATAAACAAATGCAACCGATGATGACATTGACAAGTTCTTTTTTGACTCCATGGAAAATTTGATGTAAAAACCCGACTTTTCGTTATAGTTATTTAAGTTTGCAAATAATAATAAAATAAAAACTAAGAATGATGATATGTTTTGTTATTTAAAAAAGGGGTATTTATAGGTCTCCTATATTAAATTCTAAATCAAAAACGTTTTTTCCATTTCAAAGTAACTTTTAATATCATTATTGTTATTTTATTTACATGTTTTACAAATGCATGAAAATATAGCAATTTGTCGAAATTATTAAATTTCAAAAAACTCAACGATCACATAACAATTACTCCGCATTTATTATAGATTGTTCCCTATTTAACGCAAATTATATTAAATTAGCCATAGGAGCGCTAGGTATTTTTTATTTATATATATATATATATATATATATGTATATATATATATATATATATATATATATATATATATATATATATATATATATATATATATATATATATATATATATATATATATATATATATATATATATATATATATATATATATATAAAGCTACCTAAATTTAATGGAACTCGAATAGAATACATTACTATAATCGTGATTAACGATATCCTAAACTGTCGTATGGGGAAAAATTAAAACATGATAAGATTTTCATAAAATTAGTTTCAAGTTTTTACCTTGCATCTTTTTAAGCATTCTTAGTACGCTAAATCACAACGAACATTAAAGTTTAGCACGAGCATGAAATTCATTTGCTGTGTTCATAGCTTAAAGAATAAAAAAATAAAAAATGTAAAATAAAAAAAACACTTTTCATAATATAACAGTCTTAGAAAGTGAGCTCTAAGTAAATCAAACTCCATATAATTTAGAGTCATTTAGTGATAAAAACTTTACGTATGAACATAATTAATATATTAATCATATAACGAATATAAAATTTGAGTTACGTTTGTAATTAACTGAATTAAACTATGTGGCATAACTAATTTAAAAGTTTTATACTTTTCATTGAATATCTATAAGATCTTTTCTTAGACAAATCATTATTTGAAGACAAAGAATCAATGTCGTGTGGCATCTAGTCTCGCTAAGACCATAACCACACCGGCGAAAATACAAAGATACATAAACTTATTAGTTTTATTTTATTTTATTTTTCCTTAAATATAGAGTATATTATTCGTGGAACAAATCGTGTAAGTAGAAAATCCATTTGATTCAAGTGTATTTTCTCTATCTAATAAGGAGAACCATGTTTTACTTACCAGCTTTTTTGCTTTCACTTCTATTTTTGTATCAAATGATTTATGTATACATTTTGTTTTAGATATGGTTGCTTTCGTTTCTACAACATGCTTCGTATATCAAAGACCGATTATTATTTTTCATTTTTTATTATAGCATCATCTCGTACGTATATTATACATATATTTATGATGGACACATATTCATTCATATTTTCCATCTAAATATCAATGGTTTCAAAACATTATCACCCTCGTCCATTGATTATTTGATTGTGGTTTTGTATCGTATTCAACTCATTAAAGATAACGAGTTCATTGCTCATTTAACAGGACTCTATATTAACGTATATGACTATTAACTTAAGAAGCAAATCATTATTAATTTAACGACCATAAGCCTTTTAAAAAGCAAGGCGTTAAAGTAATTGATCCAATGAAATAAATTTTATTAGAAGATCATGTTTTATATCATAAAGGTTTTATGGTGAAATATCTGAAAAGCGTTGGTGTTTATTTAATTTTTGATTATAAAGTTACAACCTCGATTAATTGAAATACTTATTCAATTGAATTACAGTCTTCCCATAGTTTGTCATTCTTTTTCCATATTTGTTTGCCTTGCTTTATTGAAAGTTGCTTATATACTATGGTCACTTCAGTAAGAAGATCGTGACAATCTTTCCCAACGGCAATCAAACGCTTGCAACATTCTTTTGATACGTCACTGCCAGATTCAAATATGTGTTCATATATAGTACTTCCACATTTTTTACCTAAACCACTTTCACATTTCAGCAATTGATTTGATCCCTCTGATTTTTGTGCAGTTTTCTCACATTGTTCCCACACTTTGTTATTTTTACCCCAAATCTCTTTACCTTCCTCTATTGTTAAACGCTTGTATACAATAGTTACTAGCGTTAATAGATCGTGACAATCTTTTCCGACAGATTTCAAACGACGACAACATTCATCTGATACCGCGTTTCCGTCTTCAAATACATTTTGGTATATTATGGTGCCACACTTGCCTAGGCCATTTTCACACTTTAGTAATTCATTGGATTTCCTAAGACTCCCTGCGTCAGTGGAATCAATTCCAACAATATGTCTAAACATGATAGACAAAGTTACGAGGAGATAAACAAATGCAACCGATGATGACATTGACAAGTTCTTTTTTGACTCCATGGAAAATTTGATGTAAAAACCCGACTTTTCGTTATAGTTATTTAAGTTTGCAAATAATAATAAAATAAAAACTAAGAATGATGATATGTTTTGTTATTTAAAAAAGGGGTATTTATAGGTCTCCTGTATTAAATTCTAAATCTAAAACGTTTTTTCTATTTCAAAGTAACTTTTAATATCATTATTGTTATTTTATTTACATGCTTTACTAATGCATGAAAATATAGCAATTTGTCGAAATTATTAAATCTATATAATCTTATTAAAAGGGTAACTTAAATCTCTAGCTATCCCTCAACTTAATTCCACGTGGCATTTTTTGAGCATACTCTAACATCTACACTTTCATTTGCTTTTCATGAATATTAATTAAACACCCCTTTCATCTTCTTCTTTGTCAAATTTGAGCATTCATGACATTTATTTCAAATTCTAACCCTTTGCCTTCATCTTCCTCCATTTTCGAACATACATGACTTCAGTTATTCAACCTCGAACTCCATGTATTTATAGGTATGCTCTTCATATTCGCTTTCTCTTTTTTATTTATATGTTTTAGTTTTTGTTCTTCTTTATGCAATTTTTTTGATCATATACTAATTGTTCCTCTCTGCATTACATGTTTGCAGAATCGCTATGTCGAATTCTCAATTTGCCATCTCCTCAACCGGAAGCTGAATATATTAGTGGTTAGTGTTCCTTCTTTACCTCTACACTTACTATCAAGGAACATTATTTTGTTGTAATGGTTACAAATTTACAATTATGATGACTTGAATCGGTTACACTCGCCCAAGTAATGCTTTCGGATTGGTTTTAGTCACTTAACTTAAGTACTGCTTTCAAAACGAGTGAGTGGGTTAAGTCATGCTTTTTAGATTATCACTTTTGAATTGGTTCTATCGCTGAAGTATTTGTTTAGCAAAACTCAAACAGCATCCACGGAACCAACCCGAAACAAAAAGTGACCACAACAAAAGATGGAGAAGGAGTAATCCAAACTTAACAAGGGAAAATATAAGTACAAATAATGATACATGAAACAATAGACACAACGTGAAACGCAAAAGAGTCATATAAATCACCAAGCATACATACGAAAAAGGCGAAACAAAAAGAGTAAATCGCAGAAAGAAAATGCGACAACAACCACAAGAAACAACAAGGACAAAAAAATATTTGAGCAAGATGTTTATTTAAATTCATGAATAACGTTAGAAAAATAGGTTACTTAGAGTATAAGACGAAATATTTACACGAGAAGCTACCAACGCCCATGTATAACCAATGTCATATAAAACAATTTTTTCCCGTCCTGGTAAATCAACAAGGTATTATTTATGGTTAATATACTTTCAAATGGAATTACAAGACAACCGTGAGCATCACGGGGGTTAAAACTAGTTTCAAATAACTCACCGATCACATAAAAATTACTCCGCATTTATTATAGATTGTTCCCTATTTAACGCAAATTATATTAAATTCGTTTGCAGGGAGCGCTTAGTATTTTATATATATATATATATATATATATATATATATATATATATATATATATATATATATATATATATATATATAAAGCTACCTAAATTTAATGGAACTCGAATAGAATACATTACTATTGTAACACTCCCATTTAGGCCGGGCGAACCCCACCTAAATAGGGATGTTACGCGGCCCGAATGAACGAGCTCGTAGCGAAAACCTGTAACTCAAACTGAACAAAAATATATATAACTGTAACGTAACCGATTAACGGCCAAAACTCAAATAAAGAAAAACAAATTGTATCAAAACTCAAGGCACGCAGGCCTAAACTGTGAAAAAGACAAAACGAAGCGAGACGACTAAAACTGGTGTCTACTCGAGAAAACATGGCGAATCCCTCCAAGCGTCCCGTCAACAAAGCACACTTACGTCCGAGTACCTACGGGGTGGGGGAACAAAGAAAACAAAGACACATAAACACCCTAGTTAGCTTTCACAACAAGAAATAATCAACCGAAAAGAGGGGGGAAAAGATAAGTTTATATATAACTAGGCGATCGAGGTTTAAGGACTCGACTTATTTCGCTAACTCGGACGTGCAACAATCAAAACAAAAGCATTGAAATTACCCCACCGTGCGACTCCCACACGGTGGGCTTACCGTTTCGTCAACATCCCCTCATCACTCGTATCAACATCGTTCCACACTCATGTTCAATATAGTCATACGCTCATAATCATCATCGTCATTCACTCATCGTCGATATAATCATACCCTCATAATCATCCTCGTCATTCTCTCATATTCAACGTTCCATTCACTCTTAACAACATTTCATTCACTCATATAATCATCGTATTCACTCGCATAGAATTCGCCATCACTCTTATCCAACATATATCAAGCTTACAAGGACGTACTTCGCGACATGGCAAGGAAAGACATTAGTAATTTATAAAATCACATATTCTCAACTTAATTGTCACAAGGATATAAGACAATCTTTAACATGATACTCAATTTCACACGATTTAAAGCGACACTCAACGTTAAATCATTCAACCTAGTCATAACCATAACTCATATAATCACAACGTTGACTCGACCAAACACAAGACCGAAACACGGCCAACAACAACCTTTAAATAGGGCAGCTACAATCACATCAAACAACAGTCCAACAACCGTAGTACACAACTAGAAAACAGCAACAACATTGACAGAAATCCCGAAGCCACTCATGGCTCTACGGGCAGCCTTTTCTCGGCTGCACAGCAGCCCCTTCTTGGGCATTTTACAGCAGCCCCTTATGGCAGCAAGAGCAGGACATTATAACGGCCTTACGCGACAGAAAACAGCAGCCCCAACCTCGGCAAAATACAGCAGCATAAACACGCGAATAACAGCCCCGAAACAACAGAAAGACAACAGCAAAAACAACAGATTATAGCAGCCCCGAAGCAACAGAAAGATAGTAGCAAAACGGCGGATTAAAGCAGCCCCGAACAGCAGTAATACGGCAACAGTTGGCAACAGAACAACAACCATACGCGGCCTCTACAGTAGCATTTTTTTGACATTAAAACACAGCCTCAAACGGCCCTAAAAGCGGAGATTATGAGGCCAACAACAGCCCCACACACAGCTCTCAACCAAAATTCGATACAACTTCGACGACTCATGCGTACATACATTCACATACACACTCCACTATCAGTAACAAATACACACATACATTAATTCACACAAGCACACCGAACAAACTAAGTAAGGATAACCCTTACCTTGCGAGGAGGAAACCACGATCTCGAACTCGATAACGTCAAAATCGATCCTTTATGAAGCTATACTCTACAATAAACCACACTACTATCAAATAATACACTAAAACTAACCAATAGATACATTAATTCATGAAAATCAACTATAAAACGGGAATCCCCAAATCCTAGGGTTATGGTTAAGCGAAAAAAATCAAAATAAAACTGATTAATTAAAGATTATACCTTCAATTAGATGACTAAGCAACCTAGGACTCGTAAACCCAAAGAAAATCATCACAACCACGAGCCAAGCGAGGCCCCAAAATCGATAGAAACCGGCAACAGGGGTGCGACAGGCGGTGGACGGTGCAGCCACGGCGCAGCGGTGGCGAGGCTGGTAGCAAGAGTTGCGTGGGAGGTTCGTGGTGGTGTGAGTGACGTGTGGTGGTGGTGAAACCTGCGTGTGAGGCTAGGGTGGCGGTCGTGTACGCGAGTTCCCCTTATCTCTCGTTTTTCCTCTCTGCTCTTGCCTCCTTTCTCCTCTTTCACTCCCTCTCTTATCTCTTTTTTTATTATTTTTTTTTATTTGATTTTGATTTTGTTTGAGAATCTAGACTAATCGGTACGTACTTGGGTCTATTCTATTCGATTACAATTACCGTGTTTATTATTTAATTTGAGACCTAACTCAAATATAATATAACCGCTTCTAAGCTCGACCTCAAGATATAAAACACGACATTAAGTCTAAGATTGACCTTACTCGAGACATAGAAAAATACGGGGTATTACAGCTATAATCGTGATTAACGATATCCTAAACTGTCGTATGGGGAAAAATTAAAACATGATAAGATTTTCATAAAATTAGTTTCAAGTTTTTACCTTGCATCTTTTTAAGCATTCTTAGTACGCTAAATCACAACGAACATTAAAGTTTAGCACGAGCATGAAATTCATTTGATGTGTTCATAGCTTAAAGAATAAAAAAAAATAAAAAATGTAAAAAAAAAAAAAAAAACACTTTTCATAATATAACAGTCTTAGAAAGTGAGCTCTAAGTAAATCAAACTCCATATAATTTAGAGTCATTTAGTGATAAAAACTTTACGTATGAACATAATTAATTTATTAATCATATAACGAATATAAAATTTGAGTTACGTTTGTAATTAACTGAATTAAACTATGTGGCAAAACTAATTTAAAAATTTTATACTTTTCATCGAATATCTATAAGATCTTTTCTTAGACAAATCATTATTTGAAAACAAAGAATCAATGTCGTGTGGCATCTAGTCTCGCTAAGACCATAACCACACCGGCGAAAATACAAAGATACATAAACTTATTAGTTTTATTTTATTTTATTTTTCCTTAAATATTGAGTATATTATTCGTGGAACAAATCGTGTAAGTAGAAAATCCATTTGATTCAAGTGTATTTTCTCGATCTAATAAGGAGAACCATGTTTTACTTACCAGCTTTTTTGCTTTCACTTCTATTTTTGTATCAAATGATTTATGTATACATTTTGTTTTAGATATGGTTGCTTTCGTTTCTACAACATGCTTCGTATATCAAAGACCGATTATTATTTTTCATTTTTTATTATAGCATCATCTAAATGCGTATATTATACATATATTTATGATGGACACATATTCATTCACATTTTCCATCTAAATATCAATGGTTTCAAAACATTATCACCCTCGTCCATTGATTATTTGATTGTGGTTTTGTATCGTATTCAACTCATTAAAGATAACGAGTTCATTGCTCATTTAACAGGACTCTATATTAACGTATATGACAATTAACTTAAGAAGCAAATCATTATTAATTTAACGACCATAAGCCTTTTAAAAAGCAAGGCGTTAAAGTAATTGATCCAATGAAATAAATTTTATTAGAAGATCATGTTTTATATCTTAAAGGTTTTATGGTGAAATATCTGAAAAGCGTTGGTGTTTATTTAATTTTTAATTATAAAGTTACAACCTCGATTAATTGAAATACTTATTCAATTGAATTACAGTCTTCCCATAGTTTGTCATTCTTTTTCCATATTTGTTTGCCTTGCTTTATTGAAAGTTGCTTATATACTATGGTCATTTCAGTAAGAAGATCGTGACAATCTTTCCCAACGGCAATCAAACGCTTGCAACATTCTTTTGATACGTCACTGCCAGATTCAAATACGTGTTCATATATAGTACTTCCACATTTTTTACCTAAACCACTTTCACATTTCAAAGAATTGATTTGATCCCTCTGATTTTTGTGCAGTTTTCTCACATTGTTCCCACACTTTGTTATTTTTACCCCAAATCTCTTTACCTTCCTCTATTGTTAAACGCTTGTATACAATAGTTACTAGCGTTAATAGATCGTGACAATCTTTTCCGACAGATTTCAAACGACGACAACATTCATCTGATACCGCGTTTCCGTCTTCAAATACATTTTGGTATATTATGGTGCCACACTTGCCTAGGCCATTTTCACACTTTAGTAATTCATTGGATTTCCTAAGACTCCCTGCGTCAGTGGAATCAATTCCAACACTATGTCTAAACATGATAGACAAAGTTACAAGGAGATAAACAAATGCAACCGATGATGACATTGACAAGTTCTTTTTTGACTCCATGGAAAATTTGATGTAAAAACCCGACTTTTCGTTATAGCTATTTGAGTTTTCAAAGAATAATAAAATAAAAACTAAGAATGATGATATGTTTTGTTATTTAAAAAAGGGGTATTTATAGGTCTCCTATATTAAATTCTAAATCTTAAACGTTTTTTCCATTTCAAAGTAACTTGTAATATCATTATTGTTATTTTATTTACATGCTTTACTAATGCATGAAAATATAGCAATTTGTCGAAATTATTAAATTTCAAATAACTCACCGATCACATAAAAATTACTCCGCATTTATTATAGATTGTTCCCTATTTAACGCAAATTATATTAAATTCGTTTGCAGGGAGCGCTTAGTATTTTATATATATATATATAGAGATAAGATCTTTTAAGCCCAACTTATTAGAGAAAGTCATTGAGTCCTGAATCCGCTTTGAGATTTTAACACAAAAATTTGAGATTTTAACACAAAAATTTGAAACTGCAAAATTCCAGAATATTTGAGATTTTAACATTGTTAAAATCTCAAATATACTGGAATTTTGCGCTCTAAATTTTTGTGTTAAAATCTCAAATTTTTGTGTTAAAATCTCAAAGCTGATGTCCTGACTCAATGACTTTCCCAAACTTAGGGCTTGAAAGATCTTATATATATATATATATATATATATATATATATATATATATATATGTATATATATATAAATATTTATATATATATATATATATATATATATATATATATATATATATATATATATATATATATAGAAATAGGTTCTTTAGAGTCCACAAAAAATTAGAGTCCTAGAGTCCAAAATTCGGCTATCGAAAAAAATGTAATTCCAACGACAAAAAATGAAATTCCAACAAAAAAAATGAAATTGTTGATTTTGGACTCGGGCGACCGAAATTCGGTCGCCCGCCTTAGAATATGGCGACCTTTTGAGATTTAATCTCAGCCGTTGATCTTCACAATCTAATGGCTTAGATTAGGACTCTAGGACTCTATTCTATATGTGGACTCTATATAACTTTACTCTATATATATATATATATATATATATATATATATATATATATATATATATATATATATATAGGGTTGAGTTCCGGTAAGAACACTACCTTTGGTAAGAACGGTAAGAACAGTTAAAGTACATTATAAATATACGTAAAATACATTCGTTTAACACATAAAGTACATTTTGTGAGGTACATTATAATATATATGAGGTACATTTGAAAATTAATAATTATATTTGAAATTTTTGGGTAGATTTCAAGTTCAAAACTAAAATGTACTTTTAGTATTGGTAAAATGTACCTTAAAATTTGAAAGAAATTTTCAATTTAATGACAATTTACCTTCTAAATTTTAAAATGCGTATCAACTATTATTCATGACTAACCCGCACGTTAAATTTAAAATGTACCTTATGTATATTAATAATGTATTTTGACTGTTCTTACCGTTCTTACCGAAAGGACTGTTCTTACCGAGATACCCCTTATATGAGAAATATGAGAAGTAATCTTGACCCTTCATCCTACTTAATCTAACGCTCCAAAATAAACCTTACAACACTTAATCTAATGCCAAACCACACAACTACTACGTTTCTTTTCTTCGACCAAAAAAAGAGACTGCTGCCTTCCTTTTCTTTGACCAAAATCAACCTTGACAATTACAAATTCAACAAATCTAATGCAAGCAACTTCAATTTAGGGTAGAATTCGCATGAACATCAATTAAAACGAAGAAAAAAAAGGTAAATTTCGTCCTTCTTCTTTCAATATTAGGTATTTTGAAATTTTGAAATTGTTGTGTTATAATTTGATAGGATGGATTATTGATTTCGATTTATATACAAGTTCTCTATCACTTTCTTTGCTTTAATTGTCAATTTCGATATTTTTCAGATTCTTTAGGTTGTAATTGAATTAATTTCTAGGTTTTTTGTTATTATTATTTTTTTTTTTCAAAAGGTTGCTCTTGACTTCAAATAATCGAGGAATGCAGATATTATTATGTTTGATTATACATATTCATGTCAATTTCAATTTACACTACTAATTTGGTGATGATATTGCTGTAAATGGATAATTATCTCTGAATTTGTGTAGAAAATTGGTCCTTCATTCAACAAATTAGGAATGAACCTGTAGTTAAATTCAAATGAACCTGGTTATGTTAAAGCTTACCTTAATTATAATTTGAGAAATGTACTTAGAGAAGCATAGGAATGAACTTATGCTAGGAAAGGTGGCTCCTTTTTATTTGATTGCATAATCATGTCGAAAATTAGCCATTGACTCAACAACATTAGGATCTCGTATTTAAATGAAATGAACCTCGTATGTAAATGAAATGAACCTCGTACGTAAATGTAATGAACCTCGCATGTAAATTTAATAAACCTCGTATGTAACTTAAATGAACCTCGTATGAAAATGTAATGAACCTCGTATGTAAATGTAATGAACATCGTATGTAAATGAAATGAACCTCGTATGTAAATGTAATGGAACTCGTATGTAACTGAAATGAGCCTCATTTGTAACTGAAATGAACTTCGTATGTAATTGAAATGAACCTCGTATGTAAATATGCATTAGCTTATCTACTTTGTCATAACTTTAAAATATTTTAGAATATACCTCGTACGTATGTAAACGAAATGTACTTGTTGTATAATTAAATTGAACATTCAGAGTTACTAAAATGTACCTTGTATTATTCATTAATGTTTAGATTTTTATGTCTTGACAGGAAGGAGTTATAACTTCAAGTCAATCAAGCAATGCTAATACTAGTAGCATTGTAACGACACCTAGTTGTTCAGCCATTCGAAGCGGTATTACCGAATTTATACCACCATGCAATGATGAAATTAAGCCAAAGTTAGGACAAGTATTCCAAACACTAAAAGAAGCGAAAGAATTCTATGCGAATTATGCAAAGGCGTGTGGCTTTGAATCTCGGTTGTCTACAACCCAACTTGTAGACTGAACCTGAGGTTTTAATAAAATGAAGTTGAGGTTATAATGAAATGAACCTGAGGTTATAATCAAAAGAACCTCTGACTATATAATGAAATGAACCTTGGGTTATAATAGAATGAACTTCATGTAAAAGTAGAATGTACCTCATGTAATAGTAGAATTTAACTCATATAATTGTAGAATGCATCTCAAACTATTATAGAATGTAACTCGTGTAATAGTGGAATGTACCTCACCCCATAATGAAATGAATCTCAGTTTATAATGAAATGAATCTTAGCTTATTATGAAATGAACATAATGTAATAATGAAATGAACCTCATGTTATAATGAAATGAACCTGAGGTTATAATAGAATGTACCTCAAACTATCATACAGTAAATTTCGGTTATAATGAAATGAACTTCAGGTTATAAAGAAATGGACCCCATGTTATAGTATAATGAACGTCAGGTTATAATAGAGTGTATCTCATGTCATAGACGAACGTAACTCAAATTATTATAAACCTACCGGTTTACAGACGACTACAAAGTGTGAAGTTAGACGTACAAAAACAATTCTAGCACGTACAAAGTCGACGATACTAACAAAGTAACATCTAATTACAAATGCATCAAAGTACTACTAAATAGTTCTATTCACAATCATGCTTGTTTCGTATTTGATTTTCCGAATGTTTTTTGCTCGTTTGACGATATCCTTTGATACGATATTCTCCTTGAAACATACCAACCTAGAGCAAAACTGGAATCTCAACTTCTTGAGTAGTGCAACCTAGTTCACAAAACAAAACAAAAAATGCGCGGTTAAACCAAAATACGTAATCAAGAACTCGGTCGGCAAAATACCTAAACAAAACTTAATTAGATACCAAATTGGCAAAGGAGCGACATAATTCATGGAAAGCTAACTAATCATCATACCTAATCAAAAGTAGGTCAGTTCTTCCTCTATCTAAATACCAAGCCATGTGTAATTGGACTTCGGCAGAATAACCCGTTATAGCTAAGAAAAATGACTGATAAAATGAGAACAAAGGCAGTAAAGGGTTTCTGCTGAGACCCAATTTTATATTCAGGTGTTTGATTTGAACTACACTATTTATATTCAACCCTAAGACCGAGTCAACAACAACCAACAACAACAAAGCACAATAGCAGCAACACGACGTCATAATTCACGCATACACACCATACAAACATATCACACACGACTCACATGTTACACCCATAATCTCGACAAGTTGTTCTCTAATTTTTCATGCATGCCATACATATACTCGATAACAAGAGCATAACATAAAGACGACAAAACCATACTCAAGAGCATAACATAAAGACGACAAGTTAACTCATTTGAGTTTTGGGTTTTCCTTTTCCTTAATAAAAATAATCTCAATTGATTTACAACCCATATTAGCCTAGACGAGTGACACCAATTAAAGGCTAGTAGGCTCACTATAAATAGTGGAGTAATAATTCACTATGATCAAGCCCATTCAGACAAATCGAGTACACAAAGGAGATTATAACATAGACCATAACTCAAAGACAAGCTCACAAGTCACGGTAACGATTTCAACAAGTTTTAATGTCTTCATCGACCCAAAAGTAATCCCACCTTTGTGGACTAATAGATTGAGCAGTCGAAGTAAAGGTCGAGGCAGTAGTATCATCTCTAACATTTGTCCTCTTAGATCTTTTACTAGAGTTACCAGGGGAAGCACCCGTCTTTATTGGAACTAGTTTATGTAGTAATAGGTGGGACCATAAACACATCATTATCACTTAATCTAGTTTATCACGCTTTATCACTTAATAAATAGAGGGACCTTTTACTGTAACCAAAATACCAGAGTCGGAATTCAATGCAAGTTGTCGACGTGTGGGATAAGACATTATGAGGAGATACAAAAGCTACATAAAAAACAATTTCATTAGAGGCATAGAATATGGAGGTACAACAATTAATAACAAATAACATGAAGGAACGACAATAAATTTTATTAGAAGCATAAAATTAATTTTAAAGTCTGTTTGGTGAAATGAACACGTAGGTTGAAACAAATGAACATGTAAGGTTAAACAAATGAACACGCAAGTTAAAGGAAATGAACTTGGTAAAATGGCAGAAAAAATTGATAAAAGGGCTGAAACAAAAACCATGGTAAACTGATAAATGACTGAAATTGCAGGCCGTAAATTTTAGAGATGATCCCGATTACGACATCAAACATGAGTAGATGACAATAATATGAAGCTTAAATTATTTTTATCATCGATAAAGTCACAGACGCAAATCAGCAAACACCTTATGTGCATTCATGATACCACTCATATAAACAAAACAAAATCAAAAATCAAAAATAACAAGTTGAAAGAAGACATAATTTATGGTTAAACTTATTTAGCAGTACATCAAAAATAAAAAATTACACAAAGTAGAACATGTTTCAAGGAATTTAAAACCGATGCACCAAATTCATGACGAAAACGAATCCAAGTTGAAACTAGAAGCAAAATTGATGTAATTTTCATTGAAATAGCGGGATAATAAAAATCAAATCGAATGCTAAGCAAGGAAAGTTGAAAATTAAAAACATAATTGGTAAATTAGGGTGCACGAAATCAAAAAAAATTAGGTCAAAAGTCATACCTGAGTTGTTTTTAATGGCGAGTTGATGAGGAAATCGAAGTTGAAGTGAAAAATCGAAGGTGAAATCAAACTTAAATTGAAGAACTAATGGTCGAATTCCTAAATATGAAGGTGAAAAGGATAAAGTGGATGTCATAAGAGAGCAGTAAAAAGAAATTGGAACATTGTTTGAGGAAGAGCAGTGAAACAAAAAAAACCGTGAGAATAAGGGTTGATCTACACCGTAAGATCTTATGAAATGAATGGACCAGATTACTTCTCATATTTCTCATATAAGCACTACTTCTCATATGAACCTAAATCTAGACCCTATATATATATATATATATATATATATATATATATATATATATAAAGCTACCTAAATTTAATGGAACTCGAATAGAATACATTACTACAATCGTGATTAACGATATCCTAAACTGTCGTATGGGGAAAAATTAAAACATGATAAGATTTTCATAAAATTAGTTTCAAGTTTTTACCTTGCATCTTTTTTAAGCATTCTTAGTACGCTAAATCACAACGAACATTAAAGTTTAGCACGAGCATGAAATTTATTTGCTGTGTTCATAGCTAAAAGAATAAAAAAATTAAAAAATGTAAAATAAAAAAACTCTTTTCATAATATAACAGACTTAGAGAGTGAGCTCTAAGTAAATCAAACTCCATATAATTTAGAATCATTTAGTGATAAAAACTTTACGTATGAACATAATTAAGCAATAACCATTCTACATATTTATTGTTTTTTTTTTTTTTTAAAATATTTGTGCCGAACACAAATTAAAAACGATTAATCATGAGTAATTATTAAATACACATTATTAAAACCCGTGCATCGCACGGGCTTTAAAACTAGTATTTTACTCCCTCCATTTCATTCATTAAGCCCATTTCCCTTTTTCGGCAATTTCACTCATTTAGCCCCATTTCTAATTTTGGTTACCTTTAACCATCAAAATATCATTTTTACCCTTGTTTTATACACATATCACCAAAATACCACACACTTTATCTTCTAAAATGATACGAGAATATACACATGAAAATAACGAGATCCATAATAGAATCAACATCCAAACTCTTTCTTAAAATAACATTATATTTTAGAGTTATTCTAAGTTATTTTATGTTATATTTCGTATAATTAGTTTATTTTCTTACCTTAGTTTAAAAGTATCTTAATTTTAGTTTGTTTAGGAAATTAGCTTATTTATTTACTTAGATTTTATAGGATTTTTATTTTATTCCCTAGGTAAGTTTTTCAAAGTAGTTTATTATAAATAGAGTTTTATGTATTGATTCAAAACACACAAGTTGAATAATAAATTTGAGAATTATAATTGATTTTTGAAGTTCGAGTTGAACTTTAATTTTCATTGGAGTTGAGTTTTCGATTGCGATCGAGATTCAAAGATTAAACTCGAGCGAGGTAGTTCGAGGGTTAATCACAGTTCAATCTAATCCAGGCTTTGGGTTTTATTGTTCATATCCCGTCTAAGACTAAATAGGTCTTTGGTCGAAGACACCTATTGTTCGAAATCTCACAAGATTTCGGAGCAAATATCATTCCTTATGTTTTCTAATTCGCTTCCGCGTAATTTTCGCATCATAAAATGGGGCCCACTAAACCAAACTAACAATATTATCCTTAACTTTTTCACTTTTCTTAATATTTGTGCAAAAAGTAATGGGGCTATCCCATTGAAATGGAGGGAGTATTAATTAAGAGTTTTTTTTTGTAGGGAGCCCGACCTGGGGCGGACCCGAAAACTAGTTGGTATCCTGATTCCGATCCTGACCAAACAATTATAGCTTACAACCCTCCGACCAATTTGGATTCTCTCCATTTCCTATCTAATACACTTATATTTTAGGGTATTGATTTTCTGTATACGGATTTTACTCCCGTTATATACTTTTTTCACTTGATTTTCCAACTATACTCTTTTTACTCTCACAATATAAAAAAAAAAAAAAAAAAACAATGAATCAACAAGCTACTCCGACCACCATCACCTCCGGCCACCACCGAGTTCGACCACCACCATACCGGTCGCCCACCACGCCGGAGTTCACCGCCGACTACACATGGCGGTCCCATCCTCGCTGGTGACCGGTCTTACTTAGTTACCCACAAAACTCACAAACTAACACAATAACTACACTACCATATTGACCACCAAGCCCACCCACGTCGGCGCCGCCACCTCCGATCACCCTCTCCGGCCGCCGCTACCGCCTCCCGCCACCCTAAGTCGGTGCCTACCGCCTTCCCAAATTCTTCCTTATGCAAATTAAATCCATTTAGAATTAATAAAAATTGATAATTTAATGACAATAATTGAAATTGAAAGTGATTATTATTAATTCATTGAATTGTTTATTGAAATTAATAATTGAATAATTGAACAATTGATTGAATTTGATTAAGAAAAATTTGGGGAAAAAAAAGAGAGAATTTGTATACCATGGGAGTAAAAAAGGGTAGGGTTTGAAAACTAAATGAAAAAAGTATACAACGGGAGTAAAATCCGTATACGGAAAATCAATTACGATATTTTAATATATTTTCTCTCTCCTTCGTTAAAACATTATTTTTATCAAATTATTAGAACCCTTAGATTTTCCAAGATTCGATCCTAACCGTCCGTAGAAAATGAATGTCCATTTTTTTTCATAAATTGGAGAGATCCTCACCCCTCCGACCCTCTCTCAGTCCCTCCTCAGTCGATGAAAATGGCTGCACCACGGATGATAGGCATCTACTCTCAACTTCTCACAAAAATCCCTTACTTCTCGTTTTTCTACATTATTGATTTGAACATATACTTCACTTCTAACACTTTTTTTTTGTTTCTTGTTTTCTTTTAACAGACATAGCAGTTAATTTCACAGGTGAGCAATTTCATCAAACACTTGGTGTTCATGTTTTCGTTTGTAGAGCAATTTTACAACAAGACGATTTGACTAATAGTTTGAGTTAAAAATGACTACTTTAGCACTTATTTTAACCACTTTAACGATTATTGCCATCATTATGGTCAATTTTTAAGCAAATTAATCTTCTGGATTTTGCAGATGGCATGTTCAAGGGCTTTTATCATGGCAAACAGTGCCATGTTTCTGATATTCAGATTGTTTTAAGGAGAGCATGGAGTGCTGGTGTTGATAGAATCATTGTAATTCCTCCTTTTTTTTTTTTTTTTTTTCTTATACCCAGATTTTGTTTTCGGTTAAGTTTGATGCTTTTCGTTTTTGTCGTTAATAGGTTCGTGTTGTTTTGATGAATTTTGCAATGATTCCGTGGAATTAGACGAGTTTTGTGGCGAATAATGGGTGCTTTTACGCGGTTTTAGGTGACTGGTGGATCACTTGAGGAGTCCAGGGAAGCTCTTGCAATTGCGGAAACTGATGGTTTGTGTTATTTGTTGTTGATGTTATGCTGGATTGATCACCGGTTTGAGAAGTATTCTTTGTAGGTGTCGTTTTCTAATTTATGGTGTGGTGTTTGCAGGGCGGCTGTTTTGTACTGTTGGTGTGCATCCGACACGATGCAATGTATGCCACTGTAACTTAATTAATTTTCGCTTGTTTAACTTGGCCAATTTTGTTTATAGTTTCATCAAGTAGATTAAGATCGTGTTATTAACTATTATTTTGATGAATCGTTGTTCTTAATCAAGGAATTTGAAGAAAGTGGGGATCCAGAAGGGTATTTCCAGTCACTTTTGTCATTAGCTAAGCAAGGAGTTGAGAAAGGAAAGGTGTGATTTCCTCCGATGTATCCGACTGTTGCATTACTCAAATGACTTAAACATCTTTCTGTAACGTAACAGGCGTTTGCGTGCGTAACGTTTTGTCATCACATCTTAATTGTTGTTTAATGTTGAACTAGTTCGCCTCAAGCATTTGCTTAACAAGTAATATCCTCAGGGTTTTGCCTTAGTTTAAAATGGCGCGCCTTGGATGAGGCACTAGCCAAAACGCCTTGATGCATTTTAGGTGTGCCTTTTTAACTATTCTCACTTAACGCGGCACATTAGTACAGTAGTACATACTCTCGGAATTGTTTTTCCATTAGATCTTTAGTTCTGCCCTTCCTTCTTCCCATTAGTCTCAACTTTTACTTCTTTTTGGGTTTGTTAGCTTGAAAACTCCTGAAAAATTTATTTTTCCCTAAAATTTTTACAATTCCTCGCATAAAAAAGGCGTTTGATTTTGCCTTGCTCTTTGTGCCTTGTATTCGATTTCATGCTTGTGCTAAAACGAGTTCGTGGCATCTGAAAGGTGGTATTCGGTTTCATGTTTCATGTTTGTGCTATGTGCTAAAAGGCTTTCCTGTACTGGTATATTTCTACTTACATTGTTGAAAGTGGTTTCATCATTTGTTATGCCAACAAGCCGAAGGTGGAGATGAATAAGCTCTAAATTTTGACTGGTTCCAAAACAACACATGGCACAAAGAAGGTTGTTCAGGAGAAATGTGTTGAAGATGTGAGTGTTGCTCACATTAAATATGGTGCAATTCATTTGGTTAAAATCGTAAATAACCTAACAGATGATCAAATTGCTCTGGTTAACTTGGTTTTGGGACTCTTGTATTTGATATTTAACAAATTGCCAAGTACATTATTCCTTATTTTTAGATGCTTTTATGAAAGTAGTTATATATTCAAAGGCAGTGGGTCTTAGTTTATTATGTTCATGATTATGGACCTGTTCTTTCCAAATTTATTTTCAAATTTCATTTCGATTCTCAGTTATTTCATTTCGATTCGATTCATTTCGACTCCATTCGATTCGATTCACTTCAAATTTATATTAAATTCAGCTTACATTATTATTGTTATTGTTATTGTTATTGTTATTGTTATTGTTATTGTTATTGTTATTATTATTATTATTATTATTTTTATTTATAATAATAATAATAATATTATTATTATTATTATTATTCTTTTATTTCTTGATTCTTTTATTTCTTGATTCTTTTAGTTCTTGATGTCAATTGATGTCAAAACCACTTAAACCTAATAATAATAATAATAATAATTATAATTATAATAATAATTATAATAATAATAATAATAATAATAATAATAATAATAATAATAATAATAATAATAATCGATTTAGTTCATTTCAAATTTCGATTCATTTCACCAAATTTCAAATTTATTCAGCTCTATTGATTCATTTCGATTCAAATTTTTAAAAAGCCAGAAAGAACAGGTCCATATGTTTTGTTGCCAACTGGAGATAAAGACTTGAAATTGGTTTCGGTGGTTCGTAGTAAGCTGTCTCGGGCGAAATAATCCAAACAATTGAAAGAATATGGTGGAAAAGGTATGGTGTGGTGGATGCTACTAAGAGTACTCCTTTAGAGCAATTGTACGATGATTTAAAAAACATTGTTAGGTTACGGATGACTTTAAGAGGTTGTTTGATTTGTGCACACGTCAATTTTCCTGTCTCTTACATAAGCTGGTCAAGTTGACTTGAAGGTTTTGTGCATTTTTGTGGGTGAAACTGGGCCATGACTTGTTTAGGCAATTTCATACTGTAATAGTGTAATCCATTTCTTGCCTTGTTTTTGCAAAATAATAGGTGATTTGTTGAATGAGTTAGCTACACGGCTTTTTGTCTCGCAATAAGGGTCATTTTGCGAAGAAGTGTACGGATTGAGTTGTCTAATGGGGTTGATGACGATGACGAAATCAATTATTCATTTGTTAGGCTGTTCATGATTCCAACCAGATGCATTGGATGATAATTTAATCTCAAAATCAGCATCAGTTGCATCTTCATCACATTTCTCCATAACAGCCTTCTTGCCGAGTTGCCGTCAGTCTTAAATTTCTTCTTTACAGCCTTAGCTGTAGACTTCATTGCAGATTTCTTAATCGGAGACTTGCATATATTCGGAACTTAATACTATCATACCTTTGTAGAGATCTGTCATCTCATGCGTGTTTTTGTTATGACACTCACTTTCACCTCGGCAAGCATCATCAGAAATTTAAGTTGTGGTTATTATGCTTTCTTAAAGTTGATGATTGAGTTATTCATTGAAGTTGAAGTTGTGTGTTTAGATTGTTTTAAAAAATTACCGTCTGTTTTTCTTTATATTCAAGGAAGGTCGTGGCGATTGGTGAATGTGGATTAGACTATGACCGGCTTCAATTCTGCCCAGCTGATATCCAAAAGAAGTATGAGGGAGTATTGAAATCTTTCTGAGTAGATTATATTCTGAGCTCTAACTGCTCCAATTCTTTTCTTGTCATGAACTTTGTTTTAAAATCTTGTATATGGATGTAGATATTTTGAAAAGCAATTCGAGTTGGCAGATACGATGAAGCTGCCAATGTTCCTTCACATGCGAGAAGCAGCCACAGATTTCTGTGAGATCCTAGAACGCAACAAAACCAGGTCAAACTTGTGATTGGCTTTCATTAATGCCTTTGCCTCTATTCAAAAACTAGGCACAGTTATTTTTTATTTATTTGTTTTTGTTGCTGCATAATTATGCCTAGGCATTATTATTACTTTCATAGTCTTGGTGGTGTATGTTATTAACATACTAGGGGAAGGAGTATCTGATGTCTGAGTTACGAAGCAGTCCATGGATATTACTAACTGGTGCTCTTCAATCTTCATTAAAGATCATATAGTAGATCCATGTTGTAGCTTTCTTGCTGTTTTGTGTGTTCTTAGATTATTTTTAAGATGTGCACTATATTATTGGTGGGTTCATGTGGCCAATGGTTTTCATCTACTCCTTAACCTTAGGCCTTGTTCTTTTCGGCTTAATCTCAACTCCTATAAGTTCATCTCGTCTCGTATACGTTCAACTCAGTCTCAACAAGCACAAATTTACAAACAAAAAAGTTCCCTTCATAAGTTCAGCTCAGTCGAACTCCTATAAGTTAAGCTCCAATAAGCCGCAAAGAACAGGGCCTTGTAATACTTGTTACGTTGTTAAAGTATATATGTACTGGAGCTTATGGTGAATGACTCTCTTTTATATTTTCATTTATGTTAGACCATTAATTTTTCATCCATACATTTAATTGATTCTCCAAATTGTGATTTTCTTTTGGATCCAATAAACCTATGGGCTGTGACGGTACTTTCTTGTCTTGCAGGTTTGTTGCAGGAGTTGCACATTCTTTTACCGGAACCGCAGAAGAGCGCGATAAATTACTATCATTCAGCAATCTGTACATAGGTAGGTATATGTTTCAAATTGTTTTTTGACATTTTGGATGTCTATAAGCCAAAACATTTCTTTTATTCACTTCTCCATGGAGTTTATGTAGGAGTGCTTTAAGATATCTTGAGAAGTGTAGTTAATGAGCCATTTAGTGGATAACATGGAGTAATGGTAATATAATGGGAGTGTCAATTGCTAATGAACGACCCCATATGACGTGACCCTTTTTTTTTTTTTTTTTTGGAAGTTTTCAACTAATCGCTTATGGCTTCGATCATTTGATACATCTAACTCGTATCTATGAACAGGAGTTAATGGCTGCTCTCTGAAGACAGCGGAGAATCTCGAGGTGGTGAAGGGAATTCCTCTTGACAAGATGATGATTGAAACAGATTCACCGTACTGTGACATTAAGAACACCCATGCAGGAATTAAAATGGTCAAGTCAACATGGCCTTCAAAAAAGAAAGAGAAGTATGATCCAGAGTGCCTTGTTAAAGGGAGAAATGAACCTTGCCAAGTAAGGTTAGTTTCATATATTGCTGAAGACGTATTGAATGTGAGAAAGAACTATTAGTACATCTTTGATTTATTCGACAATCTTGAGGTCTTTCTAGTTGTCGTGTCTTTGTTCTGCGCGATTGTCCTCTTTTGACGACCAACATTTTCAGCGGAAGATTCTCATCAACTTGGTCTATGCTAATGCTGATAACTTTGCTTAATAGATTTGCAAATTTTTAAATAGGTTAAGTGAGTCCTTTAAATATGATATGGTATGATAATGGTAATCTGATATTCTAGTTTTGGCTTAGTTGTAGCATGCTGCATGCAGAATGATAGGTTTATGATCCTAGAGAACACGAGTTGAAGAAGCACATAATAATTTTTCCTGTTGACCATCTAAACTACGAAGGGTTTGGTAGGTTTTGGTCTTGACATTTTCGACTTTTCAGTTGGATGCTATGTCAGGCAGCACCTGCTGTCAAACTTTCTTCTGTATTTCGCCCATTAGATATTCACTCTCTACACTACTTGTGAGTTGTGACTCCCTCCCAGTCATTAGAATCGTAACATATTCCATTCTCGGCTTATTCGGTTAACAATACCTCTCACGTAACCCTTCCTACCCCACTGCTTATTCACTTTCCTCACATTCATCCAGTCCACATCCTTATAACCATGCCGAAGTGAAACGTAACAATAACCACTCTATCTCCTCAACATGAATTACTTAATCTCCTCCACCCTCCAAAATGTTCGACTTTCCTCCTATGAAGCTCCCTTTTCGAATAACCTCTTTGGACCCCAACTCTCCGTTGACTTCCTCTTCTTTTGTTGGTCTCCGTGTAGTGGTGGTTGTTGGTTGTGTGCCTTTTATGGTGCCTCGGGTAAGGTTGGTGCCTATTTTGTAACTGACTAACTGTATATCGTGTTCCTGTTGTTTTGTATTGCCGTTATGCCGTGTTATCAGTCTATGAACTATCACATTTTTTACTGACTATAGGCAAGTTCTCGAGGTTGTTGCTGGATGCAAGGGCATGGCAGATATAAACCAGCTGAGTAGCAGTCTTTACCACAACACCTGCAGGTAATTTCTTGAGTACTCTTTCCGAGTTTCCAGCTTACAAAACTCACTCACAACTCACAAGTCTTTAGTGCAATAACTGTGCTTGCTCCAACAAGTTTAAAGACATTCCGTGATAAAAGTTTTAGTGAATGTCTATAATTTCTTGATAAAAAATATAAATAATGATCTATATAACCAATTTAGTTAAATTGTTTTGTTTTATTTATGATAAATCTGTAACCGAGGAATGGTGAACCTTTGTTGTTGGCCAATGCGCCAAACAGTATGGCAATGGAACTAGCTGAGCACGATTGTATAAACTGAAGCTTAAGAACTTTGTGTCTCATAGCTATATTTTACGGATTATCTTTTAACTATTCTTCAATCAGAACATAGATAACGAGTTGTGTACATAAAATTTGATATAGTGGCTTATAAAAGATAAACCTTAATAATTGGTCGAATATGCTTCATTTGGGTTACTATATGTTGTTTCAACATTAACATTAATATTTACTTTTGTATTTCTTATTTAAGATTAATTAGGCTTATAGCTAGACGTGTCAAAACGAAGATGGCCATAAAACAAGCAATGGAACTTATTCTTGAAAGACTGTTCTCTAACTAACTAATTACCCAAATCGTGTTCTTTTGAGACATTATACCCACTGGGTGCACGTCTTTTTTTTGGATTCACCCAAAGTTTTAAGGCCACCCCGACTTCACGTCGAAGGGACAAAAACTAGAGCCACTGTCATTCACAGAGTTTTATTCATTAATTCCAACAAAATTCAGCATCAACACAACCCTCATTCTCTCGCTCCAAAAAAGCCCCAATATTCACGTTTTCTCTCATTTGTTGGCCAAAATCAGTGAATTTTGTTGCTACATCTTGTTCAAGTGTACAAGAATCAACTTTCATCATTGTCATTATTTACAGGATTTTGGTTTGTTAATTTTCAAAACTATACTTTTTCAATTTGAGTAATTCCACTATGAGGTTGCTTCATAGTAAGAGACAAACATTATTTCAATATTTTATCAAATACATGACGATATCTTGTTTGACCATAATTTTTAATTTTTTTTTTATATCCCTTAACCACCATACTTTCGGCGTCATTGCAAGTTACTTTGTTCAAATGTAACTGCCTTACATTTGAAAAGTAACCCAGTTGTTCTTCAAAAGTAACCATCTATTTGTTGTCTCAATAAGACGACTTCACCCTAGAATTTGTATTCCATGAATACCTCTCACGTAACCCATTTTACCCCACCATCTTCTCTCTTTCCTATACTCATACAATCTAACATAACCCATTACCTAAATTAGTGTGCCAAAATGAAATGTGTTACACTGTTAATTTCAAAGAATGAGAAGGGTTTCGGATTTGTGCTAGTATTTGTTGTGGTGTTCTTTTGAGAGTGAGTTTAGTGCATGTCTTCGGTACGTTTTTGTGGTGCTGCTGCCATTGCTGTGCTGTTTTGTTACTTTAAATTCCTATGAAGTTATTGTAGCCCGCAATAGCTTCTCACATAAAGATGAAAATTTGGTGGAGACTTGAATTCATGGGGTGCTATAGCGGTGTTTGAAATTTTGGATAAAGCCGATGTATGCCACAATGATTTCAGTGAAAAAAATCACACAAATAAAAAACCTAATTGTCGCAGACTCAATGTCTAATATGTTTCAAAAGAAAACTACTTTGTGAATTAGTTTGGCCAAGAACACCTCAAATAAGAGTTCACAAGCGTGCCCTGTCTTTGAAACAAGCCAAAAATTTGTCCGCCAAATTTGGAGTTATGGTCAGATAAAATTGAACCCAACAGAACCTGAAAATTAGATATTAGTCGTCAGAATTTTTGTTTATAGGAAAAGGCATGAAAATGTGTTATTTTTTCTATTGTTCCTGGATTGACGGCATTTTGATTTTTGACCCCAACCCAACCCTATGTTACATAGAATCGGCTAAGACTGTTGGACATGACAATAGTGGACCTCTCCGTGAGAAAGTGTCGAAATAACATGCCCCCAACCTGTCTCGCATAACCTATTTGACCGGTGTAGTACTATATTATAGACATGCTGAAGGTATTAATAGAATCTGCTTGGTATTATGTAGGGTCTTTTTTCCTCATGACCTGGACTCGGCTGCTGATGCTCTCCTCGCTGGAAAAGAAGATGCACAGTAAAAGAGAACCCGTTTTTCGCTTTTCACCTGCAGAACCGTATGCCTTTGATTCTTGACCTAACCCTTAATCTGGCTTCAAACACAACATGCTGCTAGAACTCTGCTATTGTTTATGTAGTTTTGCATGGCACTTAATACAGAATACGGAGTACCGAGTACTATTTAATAGGCGTGCGTACAAGGCAGGTTATCAAAGGACCAGATCGTAACCTTGAAGTGATGTCGAAACAATTATGACTTCATTACGGTCCTACGGTCTATGCTCATAAAGAAATTTTGGTTGGCTCATGTCAAACTGGTCAAACTTATTTGATGATATTATGTTTGAAAATGAGCCCATTGAAAGAATAAGTAGCAAAAGTGACATATTGTGTAAAGTGGATGGAACATAAAAAAAAGGTTGTGTCTATGAATCTATGATTCATGCGGGTAATGGTTGACTCAAAGAAAGATCATTATTCATGCGGATAGTGGTCACCAGCAGGTGATTGTATTAGTTCAACGGCTAAATATCTGCATCGTAATACTCTCCATTATTTAATTTAACCCCATATGACCCTAATTGAAATTTTTTCTAATTAGTCTAATTTTCCTTTTTCGTAACTTTTTCTCTCACATACGCTATTTTTTTCACACAAAATTACTTTTTTCTCCCTTACAATCAATTTTTTACTAGTGTTATGCCCGTGCAAATTGCACGGGTAAGTTTTTTTTATAATATTTAAGTAGGAATATATGAATAATGAAGTCGTTGTATAAGAAGTTTAATAAAAACGTCTTTTATAAAAATCAAATGTGTATACGTAGCACTAAAAAGCACTTAAAATAACGAAATTATATGATAAACAATCATAACCATAAATAATAGAAAAATTCAAACCATTACATGAAAGATTAAGATAAAAGGAAATAGCAGTCCAATAAGATGATAAACGTATTATAATCTCTCAAAGACTTCCTTATATACTACGTTATTTATTCTATATAAGACTTATTTTTCACTATCGCAAATCATATATAATTTTCAAATACTTTTTAATTGTGACTCTTAAAGTAGAGACAAATGATAATAATGAGTTTATAAAGGGCGCCTTTTGATGCGACCACTATGAATTAGTGTCATCAAAAACACCTAAAAAGGAAATTATGTGATAATAAATAATTTTATGCCCGTACAAATAATAATTTTATGCCCGTGCAAATTATCATTATTATATGACAAATAAAATTTTTATTTTCGTACAAATAACAATTTTATGCCCGTGCAAATTAACATTATTATATGACAAATAACAATTTTATGCCTCTATAAATAACAATTTTATGCACGTGCAAATTATCATTATTATATGACAAACAAAAATTTTATACACGTGCAATTTATCATTATTATATGAAAAATAACAATTCTATGCTCGTACAAATAACAATTTTATACCCGTGCAAATTATCATTATTATCTGACAACTAATAATTTTATGCCCGTGCAAATTGTTTAAAAAAAAAAAACAAAAAAAGGTTGATTGTATAATTTTATGCCCATGCAAAATGCAAAAAACTTAGTCTGTAATGTTATCCTACTAAATACTACTCCGTATAAAATTGTTGTATAATTTTATGCCAGTGCAAAATGCAAAAAGCTTATGCCCGTGCAAATTGTTAGAGGACTTTGAATAGGTACGGGTATGTTATATCAAATTTTATAATAATATAACGTGCAACGTTAAATAACAAATACGTGTACCATGCATAATAAAGTGGCTGTATAATGAATTTAATAAAGTGGCTGTATAATGAATTTACTAAAGAACATAGAGTTTATGTATAATAAAGTGGCTGTATAATGGATTTAATAAAGAAGTTTTAAAATAATCAAATATGTATATGTATTACTAAAAAACACTTAAAATAATGAAATTATATGACAAAGAACCATAAGTGATTGAAAATTCAAAGCATTACTGAAAAAGTTAAGATATAATTTCTCAAAGACACGGGTATATTGTTTAAAATTGTATGACAAATAACAATAGGTAATCAAATATTTTAAAGCATTACCAAAAAAATATAAGATGAAAGGAAAGAATATAACAATATGATGATACATTGTACAATTGTATATCCATTGTTTTATGCCCCTAATTTGACATTTATACCCGTGCGTATTATCCAAAGTATAATATAATTACAATGTATATTACTAATTGCAATATTATACCGAGTAAGTATTTTTATCAACTATTATATAAAGTAACACTTACTAATACTTGGACATTTATGCCTGTGGCTCTGTGATTGTTCATAAATTTACGACCAATAATAGCTTGTGTAAAATATACAATTTATAATTTTGACTAATCAACCTTATAATACTCCCTCCATTTCATTCATTTAGCACCGTTTCCCTTTTTCGGCAATTTCACTCATTCAGCCTCATTTCTAATTTTGATTATCTTTAACAATTAAAATATCATTTTTACCCTTACTTTATTTTCATTTCACCAAAATACCACACACTTTATCTTCTAAAATGGGTCCCACTAAACTAAACTACTAATATTACCCTTAACTTTTTCACTTTTCTTAATATTTGTGCAAAAGGCAATGGGGCTATCTCATTGAAATGGATGGAGTATTATATAATCAATACACATTATATGTACTAATTGGTCCAATTGAATAGATGTAAACATTGACCTAACCATAAAATACGTGATGTATTATCGTTTAAGTCGTTTTACTATATGCCTTCAAGTTCTAACCCAATAGTTTTTCAAATCTTTTATACAATTGGTTATACCGTTTTGAAAACCGTAACCTTAATAAGTAGGCATATAAATGAATGTAAATAACCGATATTGAGACCGAGTTGAGGTTTGATACCCATTTGTAAAATGGTATGCACTCATTTGTGTTCAATGTAATGGCCCAACGCTAACTATTACTCGTAGGTTAATGGACCCGACTCCCTTATAACTCAGCCCAAATCCAACATCCTCTAAGTGTAATTTATTTATAAGCTTTAATATTTTTAACCCTAATTCACTCTCTCCCATCACCAAGTCTCTCCCTCCACACTACAATTGCTGTTATTCTCTCATCCTCATTCATTGCATTAGATGATTTTTACATTGAATTTGTTATATATTTTTTCTTTTGTCGTTTTACAAATCTCAATTAAAGTGTTGTACATTTAATGGTGTTTTTCCTTTTTATTTATTTATTTATTTATTTATTTATTTATTTATTTCTACGCGAGATTTTCAATTTTTTTTTACTTGTAAAAATCACGAATTTAAGCGAGTTTTAAAGTGGTCTTATATTCATTTGATCTAATATCATGGATCAAGTGAATGTACTGAACATAAAGCAAAAAAATCTAATACGGAGTATTTGCTTAGGTTTTTTTCATCCTTGTAGTTTTTTTTAATCTCAACTAAGTTGATTTTTATTTAATGGTTTCATAACTATTTTTTTTGGATGATTTTAACTCGAAAGTATCAATTTTTTTTTTTTTTTTTAATTTTTTTGGGTAAAAATCGCGATTTGGAACTTGTGTCTTATGTTAATTTGATCTAATATGATCTAATGAAGATGGAGGCCGGTGTGTTAATTGTGGCGGTCCCAAAAGCTGAGTAGAAGAAGCTTGTAGTCAAGTCCATTGACGACATTAAATTGTGGAAGTAATATGTGGAAGTTAAGCCCATTAATCTTTGATTTTTTTTTTAATTTTTTCAGATTTTTAATCGCGTCCGAATTTTTATTTTTGTACTAATTTTTAATCGTGTCCTTAATTTTATTATTTGGGCCAAAATTCTTCTTCTATAAAGAAGAAACAGAGTCATAAAAAAATTCTTAATTAAATGTTATATAGTATAGAAAATATAAAACATTACGATGAAAATCATCACGTTGTAAAATACTTCGTAGGATTTTTTAATGAACAATTTAATACGGAGTAGTAAACTATGAATTTGTGATGGGGCAAAGTCTGAGAAATTAAATAGAATTGCAATAGTGGTGGGCCCAGTCAGGAATAGTCAAAGTATCATCACAGGGTGACACGTGTCCCTGTGGTGATTGCTTTGTAAAAAAGATTATACTATTCTATTTTCTCGTCATTTTACCTCATCTTTTTCACTTTTTTCTTAAAAATTGTAAAAAAAAGGAAGGGGGTCAAATGGAAAAAATAGAGGGAATAATACCTTATTTTTGGTTGATCGGATTTTTGAATTCAGTGTATATACGGATCTGAGGCAATTGTTTTATTTTGTTCATCAATGTTGACAATAAAGATTAATTACTTGTGGATTACGGCTACATTGTCAATTTTTATGAAGTCGGTTTTTTTAAATGGTTAAAATAAAAATGTAACTATTTGTTTTTGGTCACATTAATGTGAACTTGTGTTTAGGTAGTATGATCATCACCCTTTCGGATAAATTTTGTGTGAACTCACGTGACTATAAGATGTGGGCACATTTAAAATACAAGTGTACTGATCTTATAACGTGATATACGAGAAAAAAGCTGAATTTTTAACTTCAAATACAAGCCTACGCGGCACAATTATTAATATAGTTTATATTGCAATACGTAAAAATTACTAGGCCGAACAGTAAATCAGTAAGACGCCTAGTTTTGGCATACAACTACAAATACACAAATCAAATATTTACTCTACCGTAAATAAATTAGCCAATGAACTGAATAACAGGAAGACAACTTCGAAAAACTACGGTTTCAGCTAATGGAGGACGATAACTTTGCCATTTTCAGTCCGGAAGTTTTGGAAGCGCCATAGGTTGTAGTACGTGCCTTTGAAGCCAATCTCACACCACGCAGGAAACGGCGGACATTTGTACAAAATTTTGCAGAACATATATTCCATTTTCCGATATTAGCCCTCCAAAGTCACATTTCTGCAGACTTTACAACTCGTTATTTTAATACCGAAGTACTCCTAATCAATGGCGCTACCCAACGCCAACATGTACGTTCCTATACTTCCTAGGTGCTGTACACAATCCATACACTTGGCACGACAATTGCACCGCTCACATTCTATTCGTACCTTCTTGAGTAAGCGTGGCAAAGGCGTCACGTGTCTGGTATGTGGGGCGACGAAACCTTTACAAGACATAGAGTTATCTTTGTACTTTATGTCAGACTTCGCAGCATGGGAAACAAACGCAACAACGGAATGAAGGGTGGGTGGCTTTAGTGGTACAGAGACCTGAGCATGTTGTTAGTGCTATTAGGAATTTTGTTGCCTCGAGATTGACTGTTCGTAATGTAGATAAATTACGTGATACGGATCGTGGTTGGTTATGTAACAACCTGGTTTTTAGTCGACTTTAATTACTAAGGCGGAAATTAATTAAGTCTTAAACCAGCGTCATTAATTATACAATAAAACCCAAATGTTACATCATCGTTCAAGAGTTGAATAAAACAACTCTAAGTACGGAAATTAAAAGAGTATAGTGTTATATATTACAAATCTCTCGAAAAACGACTAAAAGTAAAGCATAAAAACGTCTCGTGGCCCCGTCCAAAATCCAAATCTCCCACTGATCCCGCACAATAAATCGATTGGGGGTGTCACTACGAAATGGACAAAAAGGACTAGCTAGCTCATACTTACCCTCGATTTCAATTACTTTGGTTTATTACTATCGCTTTATAACTATAACATTATGATAAAAACATAAACATGCTTATTACAAATAGCATATAAAGACATATAAGTCATAATAAGCATGCGGTTTAAAGCGATAAATCATATAATCATGATATTCAGTTATGAAAGCAAATAACAGATAATATCATAGCAATAGTGTCACAACATATCAGCAGGATTACGAGGCGATATCAGATCGCAAACAAACATACGTATTGTATCATTCACATCATGCAGACTCGATTCACTTCAAAAATTTGTGGTCTTTAGTTTTCGAAGATGGTACACACTCATTCTCATTTAATCAAACAACAAACAACACATACTGCTTACGAGTCTGACCACTGAGTAGGCCATTGTACTCTAGTCGCTTGCATCTCACTACCATAGTGCAAATGACTTACTCGACCAGAACCGCTACCGAATACTATAGCACTTGCATCTCATCTTCTAGTGTTCGAAATGATTCGAACTTCAGATACAATCCCGTCAAGTAATCTTTACGCAGGGTAAGAGCGAATGCTAGTGTCGCGTCCACTAAGAACGAAACACGGCAAGGAGACAGAACCGCGAGATGACAATCGCAATAAGGTCGCGGTGGCCCTGGTAACATTAGCGAATTAGGGGAATAAAACCCTAGTCTAGTATGCATACACTAATATTCACTTTAAGAATGGGCTATGCTATTCATAGAGCACCTTAACTCTGAATAAAACGACTATTTCCTAATGCCTGACCCAAAAGAGTTGGCATATTCCTTATCTTGTACGGAGCAGGTTATACGACTTAAGGCGTAACGGCATGGGCAGGATGCACAAAGCATATAATGCTGCCGGCTAAACCACACTATTCGGGATGACAATCGCAATAAGGCCGAGATAGTGGCGTCCGCTACAAGACTATCTTAACCCCACTTCACTCACGATTGACGTTTTCATATCCGAGGCTCAAGCGTTTGACCTTTTATTTAACTTACTCAATATTCATTATTCATTTGATATAACATATCACATGTTACTAAACTCTCCTAGTCTCATCGTCAAACGTTTAAGTATTTATTTTCGGTTTCATATGATCACATAACACGTTCGTTTATTATTTGAAGTGTTGTTAATTATTAACGTTTTCAAGTTTCTATATTGATACGTTTATTAGTATGTCAAATTTTATTTAAGTGTTTTTCAAAACACCTTAAGTCATTTACTTATTTATTTTCAATTTTCTATACTTAGTAAATTTTCAATAATTTACAATATTTCAAATTTTGAAATTTGAAATATCTTTGAATTTTGAGACGTAACTTGTTTTACAAGTTTCGTAAATTTTTCACTATTCACCCCTCGGGATTTGAAAAGATAACTTGTTCAACAAGTTACCTCAAATTCCATTGAAATAGGTTTTGGGACATTAATTGTTCAACAAGTTTCGTCCCGGGTACTATTCACCGTCTTGAAATTTGGGACGTTACTCGCTTAACAAGTTTCGTCCCAATTTACTATTCATCGACACTATTCATCAATCACTATTCACTTGTCACTATTCATATCAGTCACTATTCATCGGTCACTATTCATCTCAGTCACTATTCATCGGTCACTATTCATATCGGTCACTATTCATGATTGCTCGAAAATATCTAAATATTTTCTAAGTCAAAAATCGTATCTTAGTTGCTAAGTTTTAAAATCTAGTTTTAAAAACGTTAAGTTCGGTTTGTAAAAAGTGATAATCGATATTTATTTTAAAATGAGACTTAGTTAAATTTAGTCGTCTATTTACTAAATTTAGCGATTTTCATTTTTAAAATAATAGTATCGTGGATGATTAATTTAGTCCGTATGTCCAAGTCCATCAGTCCAATATTTGCAAAGGCAGTAGCACGCGATTTGATTCATTTTTATAACGGTTATATCTTTTTATCGGTTTACTATATTTCATTTATAACTAAAACGATTTATACAATAATTCAATTCTACTAACTATTAAACTTTAGTGACTTAGTGATACATTCATTTTGATCAAATTTAGCCTATTTTAAATGGTTATGTCGTGTGGAATGTATATTGTACATGTAACAACCTGGTTTTTCGTGACTTTAATTAAACTAAGGCGGAATATTAATTAAGTCTATTTATTACAAAACCAGCTGTCATCGTATTACAACTCATTATACATAATAAGAGTCATAGATAAAACAGAGTTTAATCGATTACATTCTCTCAAAATATAAAATAAGGCCTTCAATCCCCTTGTGTAGATCAACGATCAAGTCTCGGGGTACCTAAGACTGTTCCCAAAAATTAGCTTTTTCAGCCCCGCACCTAATAAGCAACACATATATACATACAGCAATGCAGTTCATAAAACATAACATAAAACAGTTCATTTAACACGGCAATTAAATCATCAGATCATCTCAATTCATAACATAACAATTAAATCGTCAAATTGTCTCAATTCATAATCATGTAGGCAAATCATTATCATTTCATTCATATTCGGGGTAGTCGACCCTTTTCAATTATACATATAGTAACATATACTCGCGAGTCTTGACTACAGAGTGGCTTGTGTACTCTCATAGATAATTACCCATATAATCTTCTATCAAAGTGCACTAGTTACTCAGACTCGTACATCAGATCAAACACTAAGTAGCGTACGTGATAGCTACCTGACATCTAACGCAACATGGATAATCTAAGATGAGACCCACTATGAATCACTGATAAGTAAGGATGGAAACATGCGGCCTAATAAGCGTCCGCGCAATAGGCGAAGAAGTAGGAAACATTCAACGGACAAGTCATTCAAGCTAAAGATATCAAGCAGTAATAAGGAGGATCGGTCCTTGTCTTTTGTATGCATACACCACCCTATTAGTGCGACTATTACACTACGACCATTCCCAGATGGGAATGGTCATTTTCCAATTACCTCATATGGGCCCGTGAACGAATCGATACATAGGGCGAAAATCACGTTAAATAATGACTAGGAGAGTCATTAAATCACCACTGGCAATACTAAGGGTGACAGTGTCCCCATATGCGGCTACCTTACAAATCCTGACTCTAATAATGTTTAACATCGCAGACACCCGAGTACTAATCATACAACGTTATAATCGAAGGGTTTAACCTCATGTCAGGCCGTGCCTTTGAACTCAAATCCTAAGTTGTCGAAGGAATATCGAGTATGAGGAATAACTCGCTCATTATCGGATTCAACCCAAACAATCTCAGAGAGTCTAAGGGTTCCCAAGTTAGAGCGGACGGTCAAAGTGAAGTCAATAATAGGTCAATTCACAAGGGTGGCGCGATAATTATTCTAAACATGTGACGAGAGTTTTAACTCCAAGTATTTAATTCTTAATTCATTATTTCTTTTATCGTTCAAAACTTAGGTGACAATTCTTACTAATTATATCATCGTCGAACTTGTATAATGAAAATTTAATTCTAACAGTTCTTCAGGTAAACGGAAGAACATAGAAAACTTAAATATTTATTTTGAGTCCGTTCGTATACTTTAAATATTGTCACTATTCATTATTTTACTATTCATCATTTTCTTTTAAATATTAATTCTCGTTACTTAGTTTACTTTAAAATTCTTTATTTCGAATAACTTAAATAGGTTTAAGTAACTAATTTATTTTATTCAAGTGTAAGTATTTTATTTGATTAAGTTAAATGATTTAGTTTCGTTTTAAAATTAAGTAAGGTATTGATTTTAAATTTTCCAAACTCCATTTTCAATTTATAATCATTACCTAACTGTTTTAATTAGTGGAGGTTGGTTAGTTATATGAATCTTATAATATTCATTTTCACTTATAATTATGATTTAACGATACTTGACACATTTTAGTATTCTTGATAAAATATAATTAAGTGACATTTAGTTAAATTTCTTTTAGGTGGATTAACTTCTTAATACGTTAATACGACTTCGTATTATAATTTTTCTTTACTTATTCGATTTAGGTGTAAAGATAATATGATCGTAGAATCTTATTTAAGTTTTTATCACCAAGAATCCTTTCTACGTTATTTTTATGAAATCATTTGTGTCTTTTTATAATGTCTTACGTTTTATATGTTTGATTTTTATTATACGACTTTCATTGATTTAGTGAGTTATCGACTTTAAGACAAATTCCTAATTTTAAAGATATTGTTTAAATTTGTGAGCTTTGCTTTAAGTTAATCTTTTCATATAAAAATGTTATACTTACTAAGTTATTTATATGATTCGATAATCTTTTTGATCCTTACATTTTTATACTTAGTAAATTCTTGACACTTTATTTTTGTCCTAATTTATATTTGTGATGTTAGTTTCTTAAATTCCTTTTTAATTAAAAGACTTCGTCTAACTTTATTTTATTTTCAAAAAATCTTGTTAGTGATACTAATTTTTAACTTTATTTGATAATAGCTTTACTTAGGATTATTATAAATTTCAAGTTCTTTGTTTACTTTTGATATTTTAACCAAATACTTATTTAGTATATTTTAAGTTCATTTTAAACTTTAGAGTTTTAAATAAAGTTACTAGTGGTGCGACCCGTGGTATTCACGGGCCGGCTTTAGTTGTCGTACCGTTTTGGTTTATTGTGTTCATGTTTATGGCATTGTGCGACGTTGATCGTTGCCCTTTATCGTTTATGAGGTTTAACTACGAATAGTGTCTTGCAATATAGTAGTCTTACTCATTGCTTGCTTTCGGGTGGTCGATTCATTGAACGACATTTTCAAAGTAAATTGGTTTGTCTGTATCTGGGTTTATTGAACGAATGGTGGGATTATTACGACACAAACTATATTCAGTCAATGTGCGTACACACTCTTTAAACGTTTTATCAACTATATCTCATACATACCCAAAATTATCCCGAATTCACAAGGTGAAATGTAATATTAGCACATCCTCGGAAATAGCCTTATGTTTTCAGAATCGCAGGTCCTTTTCATTACTGTGTCTTGAGCACTTCCACAATTTCCAGTAAAGCGGGTTGTCATCAAGTGTTTATGAGTCTAACTCAACGCATGAGATATGATGTGTCGCCAAATGTCATGAGTGATTTTGGCCAGTGTGGCTTTGAACATAGGCATAATATACCTGTCAGATATAAAGATTAGACTAAAGCTGAAAATGTTTTTTGAGTAAGGTAAAGGTACAAAATTCAGCTTAACTGCGAAAGTAGTAATATGGCATTTGTTTAGCCATAACGGCTTGAAGGTTAATGAAGAACGACAACAATAAGATTATCGCTACAAAACAAAATCACGTGGACACACTGATATAGTTATTCTTTAGATGTCATATCAAGCTACTGTAGACGGTGTCATAACAAACCTGTAAAATAAGCCTAGAAAGTCCTAAAACACCCTGCACAAAATAAGGCATTGCAACAACCCTTGTTTGCGCGGCATGTTGACGCCTGAGCATTTATACCATGTTAAAGCATACGTAGTACCTCTGAAGGATGTGTTACTTTTGTGATGAAAGCTTGGGGGATACGGACCACTATGCATGGATAAACCATATAAAGAATGAAAAGAGAAGTGTGTATATAGCGAATGGTCTATCTTCACCCCTTGTAGACTTCTTTGCTGACGTTTATGGAATAGAAACCAACGACGGCGTGACCTGTTTTGACTCCACAAAGCATGGCTTTGGTCTGCCACAAATAGAAATTCTTACAGAGATGTCCTGACCACAATTAATAAACGTGCGCACAGACTTAACATGCAAGAAACCAACTGGACTATAATATGATCAACGAAAAGAGCAGGCCGGGAGTTAAATAACACACAACAGACCAAAACCATAACCAAAATCACCAAAACTGAACAGACATGCACACATGTGCTCGTGAATTACACGTCAGACCCCAAAACACAGGAAATCAAATGCAAAGAAAGGGAAAACGCGAAATTGAACAGCTACACGCACTTAGGCTAATGAATTAAACATGTGACCTCAAAATACTTTATAACACGTAATTCAATAGGCCCGCGCACATTAGCTCGTGAATTACAAATGTGATACCCTAACACCTCAAATCAAAAGGCAGCCCGGAAGAGACAAAGTGACGTTATCAATTTCCTTATCAATACACGGTAGATTAATACATACTGAAACGAAATACATATACTCAAATCGATCCATTAAGTCCGATATCACAGTCTCATCCAAAATGTTTTTATCTCGAGTAATTATATATTCTACACCTTAATTAACTAAAGGGTACATGTACAAATTCAAATAGATTCTCATTTTCATGTCATTTAACTACTCCATGATCCACGTAATTACATAAATTTCTTTCATTAAATATAAATAGATGAAGAATGTGTTTAAACGTAACTTTGCTAAGTCAATACGTATTAGGTAAGGTACTACCTCTTTCATTCAAACTCATCACCATTACTACCATAGCTAACGAATGCTACCTCGAGCAAATAAAGTTGTCATTAAATTTCCTTTATAAAAACTTTACCAACATCATCAAAGCACCTACAAGAACAGTAAAAAACTCTGTGGAATTTAACAAACAGGTGCACTAATGTTTACTCGTGAATAACAGGTGTGACCCAAAAACAATTCAAATCACATTACAAAGAAAATAAATGTAAGTGAAACACACCAACATCAGTGAAATTGAACAGGTACACGCACACATTTGGTCGTGAATAATAACACGTGTGACCCCAACACAATTCAAATCAAATACAAAGAAGAAAATAGTAGGTAGTACACTAAAAAATAGTAGGCAGTACACAAACAAAAAATGATGCTTACCCGTGGCAGAGTTCGACAAGTTGAGGAATAAGATCACTGTCTCTTAGACCAACGACTCCTGAAGACGTTGTATTGACAGCTTGGGAAGTCACGATGATCAACAACTGAAGTTTCTTTATTGACGTTTTGGTTTAGTCCAGCTTGATTTCGTCTTCGCCTTTGTATTCTTGGCTTTGAAGTTTGCCAGCTTCTTCTCATGCTCGCTTTTCACACCTTCCCTAGGCTGCGCAGCACACAGCTTTAAAATTCAATTCACTAATCGAATCACAAATTTTTACGATTTCAACAATGAGATGTGGCCTCCGTGATATTACATACACTAAATAAAAAATTAAAGAAAATGTTGTAATAGTAATGCAGGGACAACAACGTAGTAACCGCTACACTATAAAAACGCAGCAGCATAGAATCAGAAAAGACTCGACATTAAAATCATGAATTGATAATTGTAATCAATTTAAAAGCTACTGTATGTTGTTACCACCATTGTGAATCAACTTGCAATTCATCATCATCACCTAATGCTCACGTACTACATGTTTTCTCGATGAATTATATTTGTTTGAGTATCAGAAAAGACTCGACATTAAAATCATGAATTGATAATTGTAATCAATTTAAAAGCTACTGTATGTTGTTACCACCATTGTGAATCAACTTGCAATTCATCATCATCACCTAATGCTCACGTACTACATGTTTTCTCGATGAATTATATTTGTTTGAGTATGCGTATTTGTTGGTTTATATTGAATTTTATTAAATTTGAGGCTGTAATTTCAGCTTTAGACAAACGGCGGATCTCCGACCTGCAGAAAATTGATTAAGCGGGAATAATTAGAATAGAAATGACAATGACCAACAGTTGTGTAGCGCGACTGTACCACCAAGAAGCAATAATAGCACTCACCAATGGCAAAAGCAAGAATGGCAGAACAACAACATCAATGTAAATGTAGGGTAACAGCAACAACGTCGCAGAGACAGCGCAACAGTAGATATAGCGACAACAAAAATAAATGCCTTTAATTTTCAAAATTAACTACCGTTAATAGTTTTTAAAGAATGAACTGAAAAAAGTTCTTAGGGAAAACCCTTTGAGAACAATTAGGACAAAGAATGAGGGGAAATCATGTCCATACCAGTTATTTTCTAGGGACGATCCCTCACGTAGAGTTAGTCTAGCTGCATTATCTCGTCCAAGCACAAGCAAAGCGACCGCCTGCAAGTAAAAAATGACATGCCATACAGGGCATACAACAAACATGTGCTTGTATTGCATCGTCAAGAGGTTCTTCTAGCACGTTAATCATGAGATAACATAAACTATAACGTGCGTAAGTTATTGGGAAAACATTGGTTTCTACTTCGATGAACCACGACATAAACGCCAAAAAAATATCAATGATATTTTCTTTAACGGTTAACCGGGCAAATCCTGACAATACATGTAGTGAACCGTTTCAGCGAAATTAATTAAAGCAAGTTACACAAATAGAATCGAAGAAAGTGAATAACTCCACGTACTAGCTATAATACTCAATTGCAAACTTGTAATTTTTAAACAGATAAGCACCACCGACCTTATGCGTGCTTTAGCGAGCGAGAAGAAGCCCATGTGAGCTGCAAACCCTGACAAAGAAATATTATGATTTAATTATCTTCACGATCTTCATAAAATATAGCATTAACAAACTAAAAAGCGAGGAAATAAAAGTCATTACACATACCTTCAAGGAAATAAAAGAACACCTGTGAAGTAATGACTTTACAATTGGCTCATAACGCATATGGAGAATCTTTTTTCAGGACATTCGATTACAGCACTGCCCTAGAGTTAAGCTGCACACAAACGGCTTCAGTTGGACATTTATTGATATGCTATATAAATGTGCTGGTAATGTAGTTTCTCACGTGTGTTAAAAGAATATTTTCCCAGTGTGTAAATGTGGACGTTGTTTAGCTGCATACAAATCACCCACAACTCACTTCTGTTGCACATCGACTCAGACGACTTTGCGAGAATCGAGATGAACTTAACTGAATTTAAATCCGAAAGAAAGTGGCCTAAGTGGCAATAACAAAACTTACACGAACCTTAAAATCATACACAATGGTAAATTCAATCTTAATTTTCAACAATCCAAAAATCAAGAGTAATCACAGTACACGCCCTAAAACACGAACCTTACTATGCTACAACATATCAAAAACAATGTACAATTCTATGTTATATACACTATATCCCAACTCTCAATACACTAATTCAGTTCACCACCCAAAAAACTTAATTTCAGATTCAGTTCATCACCCGAAAAACTTAATTTCAGAATTCAATAATCAAGTGCTAATCAATTATTCAGACATTCAATAGAAATCAAATTAGATTATAATTAACAAATCTTACCTGACAAAAACTTCTGGATGGGTTTCGGTGAGCCGCCGCCAGAAGAAGCCATATAAGGAGATCGTAGGAGGAAGAGGAATGACCCCCATATTGAGACGTGAGTTGAATAAAGTGGGCAATTGAATTCGAAGCTTGTTATTGATGGCAGACAATTGAATGACAGCTTTTTCGACTTCTCGATGTCATTAGAACGGAAGCATGGGGTTAAGAGGAAGAGGAGTGGATTTTTGAGGTGAGGATGAAGTGACGCCATTTATTAAGGAAGAGGAATTCACTTAGGTTTGACGTGGCATACAAATTTGACGTGGCATAAGAAGAAGTCATTTTTAGTTGGCTTTTTTTTGAGTTTTGGGTCACATAGGGAGGGAGATTCTCTTTTAAATATATATATAGATATAGATATAGATATAGATATAGATATAGATATAGATATAGATATATAGATATATAGATATATAGATATATAGATATAGATTATTATATTAAATTAGATATATGAGTTTTTATACGACTGTTTATCTTAGATATTTGATACGAGTAACTTTTATGTATATTAAAAATGAACTTTACTTTTAAATTGATTTAATTCTAATTTAAACTTAATACTCTTTTAACTTAATTCTTTATGTTTAGTTATATTTTCATTTGGCCTTTTCTTTTATTTTCATTTAGTATGTTTTAGTATTTATTTAAACCGAAATTATGCTTAGTGATAAATTTGCAAAAATCGACTATTTTGTCCTATTATAGCCGTGTGATTAAGGGTGGTTTGGCCCATTTGGTTCTTTTCATTTTTACTCCTTTTTATTCCTTAATTCAATTTTTATGTTTTTACATCCATATTCATTTTAACACTTTTATACTTATACATATTTTATACTTTTACACTTATACATATTTTAAACTTTTATACTTATACATATTTTATAAATGAAAACTTAGAGTGGTTTATTATTTTGGCCGAGTGAAATTTTATTTGTATGTTAATTATTTTTCACAAAATTAATTTATAATACTTACATGAAAATAATCATAAATTTCATGGAATTAAAATAAGGTATACTAACCTACTAAACATGCCACTTTATATATATCATCATAACATTTAAGAAAATCAACAATTACACATTATATTAAAACTCAAAATTCATAAGTTCATCATGAAATATATACTCAACACATATCGTCACAAAAATCATATTTAACAATTCAATTCAACATTATATTATAACAAAAATAACACATAATCAAAATTCACAAAATCACATAAATTATTTTTATATCACATGAACACAAAAATTATATATTCTAAATACGTAAATTAAACTAGTGTGCGGGGCACCTTAGGTTAGCTCGGTACGAATTTCCTTAGCTCGTCTGGATCCATGACGTTGTCGACCCATGACCCAAAACTGACCCGTTTCCTCGTAGACCCAATTAGTAGTTGAGTCGAATGCGAACAACTGCTCCAAGCACAGCCCCAAGCTTCATAAGAACGTGACTTCATATGCATCGACAGCGTGACCCACCGATAAAACAGCGAGTCCGGTCAGTCCGTAGCAGCTCCGAGGAGGCCAGTAAACCGAGGACAGGCGTTCAAGATTTGTGTTCGAAATCGGCGCCGATAATTAAGCAAAAAACGCAGGGGAGAAGATAAAGTGAATTAGAGTCGGCAAAATAAATTGACGATTCGTATTTATTAATAGAAAACGGTTTAATCAAAGGCACTTACCGAAGATAAAAATACGACGGCAAGGTAGAGCAGGGCCACGGTGGTGGCTTACGGTGGCAGAGGAAGAGAGGGCAGGGGCGAGCGAGAGAGAGGCAGGGGAAAGCAGGGGAGAGCCGAGAAAGAAGAAGGTGGTCTGACCACCGGTGACAGCAGCCACTGGTGATTGGGCCCGACTCGAGCGAGGTCGTCGTTTTCCGGCGACGGAAAAACAGAGGATGAGAACAGGGGAGGCGAGCTGGTGGTTCTCGGTGGAAGGACAAGGCAACGGTGGTGATGAACGGTGGTGGCCGTCGAGCTCGAGGTCACCTCCTATGGTGGCTGTAGGTGTTGTCGGCTTCGGCTCCGGCGAGGGGCTGAGTTACGGTGGAAGTCCGGTGGTGGTGTTGCTGAGCTTAACTCCGGCGTCGTAAACGAAACCGAAAAGAGGAAAAGAGCAGGGGAGAAAGGGAAGGGCCTCGTGGTGGTGGTTGTCGCCATTGTTGTTGTCGCTGTTGTGTTGGTTGTTGTTGATTGTTGTCGTTGTTATGTTGTTCGTTGTTGTTGCTTTGTATTATTATTATTATTATTCTTATTATTATTATTACTTGTTGGCTGCCATTGTTGTTCTTCGTTGTTGCTGCTACTTGTATTATTATTATTATTATTATTATTATTATTATTATTATTATTTATTGTTGTTTTATGTTGTTTTGTTGATTTGTTATTGTTGTTGTTTTAATGGAGGAGATAAGGAGAGAAATGAAATAAGGAAAGAAGAAGAAGAAGTATGAGGTGGGTTTGACAATATCAGTAACAAGAAAATAAAAGAGATAGTATATGCAAGTTGTGTTGAGGAAGTTTGAGTGAAAATATCTGTACTTTATAGGCAAAGTTGGTCGACATAGATAAGGGATTATTTGGGTCAGTTTTTCGATTTGCTCTGTTTCATTCGCTCTTATTTATAAATCTTTATATTTTATAAAATATATTAAGTATAATATAATCTCGTTTTCGTTTCAGTTTTATGATTAATATTATTAAACTTGTATTTTAAAAATATAGAATATACAAAAATATCAGTTACGAATTTTACAACTGTCTCATAAATTTTTAAACGGTCTGTTTGTTTGCAAGATACATTTCGATAAAATAATATGTATTCAAGTAATACTACTTTTTAAAGTACAATGCAAATTTATTAATTTTAATAAAAGCAATAAAATCAAAGTTTTAGTTTGACAACTATTTTAGAAATAAAAATATAATACACATTATTATAAAATCAAGAAAGTTTAATTAGATATGTATTTGAAAAAGTTTATTCAACCGAAATTTTTCAGCTGCATTTTCAAAACAATTGAATAAAAGTTAAATTATATAAATTTTAAATTTAATAATTCAGTTAAAATAATAAATTAGTATTAATAAAAACACGGGGTGTTACAGTACAAAAATACATTTAGGGTTTTTCCCAACTGCACTTCAGATTATTGGGTTTTCCCTAATGTACCACAGTATATCGTTTTCCCAACTGTACCCCTGAGTTTCTTAATTACTCCCAACTGTATCCCTGAGTTTCTTTAATTTACCCAAAATCATACCTGAAATCATACCTGAAATTGAACAGAGGAAGGAAGGACTGCAAAAGTTCAACGATGAAGATGTTGCAACAACGATGAACTGCAAAAGTTCAATAGAAAAAGGAAGGAGATGAAGAGAACAGAGGAAGGAAGGTGAAAGGGTTTCAAAGTGTTTTAAAAGAAAATTGAATCAAAAGAAAAAAATGACGATTAATAAATTGACTCAATTTCTAATTTACAACTAATCCTTCCACGTAGCAAATTAGGCGCTCCACGTAGGCAAATTACGCATCCTAATTGACGGCTTAAGCATAATTAGTTATGGTTGGGATTAATTAAGAAACTCAGGGGTACAGTTGGGAAAACGATATACGCAGGGGTACAGTTGGGAAAACCCAATAGTACATGGGTACAGTTGGGAAAAACCCATACATTTATTTCTTTTAATTTCTTAAATCTAACTTATTAACTAATAATTAAATTATTTTAACAATAAACTAAAAAGTGATAAAAACAAATTTTAACCCTAAAATGAGCAAAATGCCGTGGCTAAGTAGTATTATTCATTTTCTTTCATTTTTCAATTTTTATCGGTTTTTAGCTTAAAGTCTTCATATTTTAATTATTCTAATTATACTAAAGCGATTTAAACTAAAATGAAATTTTACTAAAAATTTCATTTATATTTATGAATAGTGTTTTTCAACACTTTAATTTCCTAACTTTTTAATCTTAAAGATTTAGCTAGTTTAATTTATATATTTAGTATTATAATTACTAACTAGTAATATTAAAACAATAAAAACAACAAACATAAAAGTATGATGAATCAAAGAGAGCTACAAATCAAGAACAACATGAAGAACTCAAGAACACACATGAACACCAAAATTAAAGTTAAGAACACATATGCACATTTTTAACAACTTATAAGTTATTTTCCTAAATTAATTTTTATAACATAATAACATCCATTTTAATACAACTTAACATAACATATTATTTACAAAAATTAAAAGTGAAAATTTATTAAAAGAAATGGTAAATGCCGTGGGTATGCTTATAAGTTCATAAATTTTGTTTTCGATTTTTCTTCGCTTTAAACTCATTGTTAAAATTTAACATAATTTTTATATATGATTAAAACATAAATAAAACTTAAATAAGCATGAAAATATTATGAACAATAATTTAAAGTACTCAAAACTAATTATAATAAACATACTTTCATATTACTACAACTTATCTATTATCAATATTACTTATTTATTATCATTTTATTATACTTCACATAACATACAAGTACACATAAGTGATGTTTAACATAAGAATCATACTCATAAAATCATAATAAAAAATCAAACTAATTTACAAAAGAGGTTAAAATGAGATATAACTAGTCACCTTAAATTGAATGTTAATCGTCGAGGATCTAAAATAAATTTTAGATCGGAGTTTTCTTCACCCATAATACCCAAGAATCTTCACCCAAAAACCAAGTAAAGTTAGCTCCAAAATACCCACTAATTAAACTAGAACACTAAAGATTTATTAGAATAATATTAAGGTTTTTATTTGGTTTGTTTTTGGAACAAAATGAAAGAAAATCAAAGAGAGAAAAATGAAGAGGAAGTCACGACATTATGAGAGCAACACCAATTGATTTTGCACTTGTAAAAAGTTGAGGACAAGTTGTAAAAACAATAAGGTTAAGTAAAGTTTTTATTTAATTTAAAGTTTAATTAAAAGATATTAGGGAACATCTAAATTCTAATTGGTTAGTAAGGTCTCCATTACTATTTGTGTTAGTAATGTCCCCTTGGATGTTTTAAAATGTTTTTCACGAAATTGGTCAGTTTTAAAAAGTCGGGCGTCAAAAGCGATAAAAGTTAAAGTGTGCGCGTTTGACGATTTTTTGAAACATCTCTACTTTTAAATTCTAAGACTAAAATATTTTATTTACTATTGAATAAAATATTTAAAAGTGATGGAAATGAAAATGGTAGTATTAAAGTAGTAGTATTGTATTTGTATAAGTATTTTTATTAAAGGTATAAACTTTAAATTTAAATACAAAATAAAAATGATGATGACTAAAATAAAGGTGTAAGTAAAAATGTAGACTAGTGTAAGAAAATGGAAGAGGATAAACTTTGACTAAGGAAAGTCAAAAGTCAATTTTTCGGGCTCGATTTTCATTTCTCGAAATTTTCGATTTGCGCGATCGCGAAAGGTTTCGAAATAAAAGATATGATCTTAAAATAGTGTTTTGAAATAAAATCGGGAATAAAAATAAAAATAATTTTCGAAAGGTACTAAAAACAAAAATTGAGTTTTAATCCTCGAAATTTTGAATAAAATTTTCCTAGGTCGAAATACTTATTTTTTTCGTTGAATGTTATAGATTTAAAGAATTATAATCAAACGTCAAAAAGTTAATCAATTTAAATTAGGTGTGACTTCAAATTTCGACAAATTAGAAAAAGGCTAGTTTAATAGAAATGAAATAGTAATTAGATATTTAGATTAAATGATTTAATAATAAAAATCAAAATGATTACTTTTTCAATAAAAATTTTGATGTTAAGTTTACTTTTTTAAAATAAAAAGAAAGTGGAAGAGGATAAGATGGCTTGACCTTGATTTGCGTGTTTGAAATCGTTGACTTGAATTTCGAAGACGGGAAAAGTATAAGGGTCTATTTTTATTTTGAAAACGAAAAATGTTCGAAATTGAATTTTATGAATAAAAGGTTTTACATTTATTTTTGTGAATAGTAAACATAACTTAACATTTTTGATATTTGAAAGGCGATATTAATTTTGTATTGATTTTTATAAAATTTTGAAATGTGTTTCTTTTTTCAATTCTAAAGATAATACAACAAATTTTATTTTTCAAAATTTTTAAATTTGTACTTAGGAAATTTAGTATTATTTTGCGAAAAAAAATTCAGACGCATTTTTATTATATGGAAAAAGGATGAATTTAATTTGAGGAATTAAATTCTTTTATAATATTGTGTTAAAATAACACGGGGTGTTACAGGTTACGTCGTTTAGAATTGATGTAAATGTGTGTTTGTAAGGTGTAGTGTGAAATGTGTTGTGTTAGGAAACAATGATACATAGATGTTGTCGAGTGAGGTTAGGACGTTAGGTATAGGGTTAACACCTTAACATCAGAAATACCCGTACAAAATTCCGAGATTTCGTCACGTGGCATAGCGATACCCCATTCAAAAGTCTCGATTTTTGCTTCACGTAGCATAAGTACTCTATTTTGGGAGTGTTGAGCTGCAGTTTTCCAACTGAAAAAACAACCGTCTTAAATTTAGATTTGAGCAGTTGATAAATGGAAAAGGCGCTATTTTACTTATGCAGTGTAAAGACAATTCTTTGAGTGATGGGCACGCCTTGATTTTATCCGGGAACTCTTCGTCTGGATCGTAATGAACGAGATAAAGTTTTCTCTGATTCGGGAGTTGGATTCTATTGGAATTCTTAGGCATTGCCAAACAAGGACTAGGGTTTAATTTAAGCGACCCTAGAGATCACAATTGGGAAAGAAACTCATTAATACGACTATATGTTTGAAACGCGGACAATACATAACCTCGAGTTCATGTACGTCACGTTCATTAATTTTATGAAGCCATCAAGCCAATAATGGAATGAAGGCTGCCACGTAGATATGCCAAACGTGTCCTTTACTTCGATACGAAAACTATGAAAGAAGGGGGACTTAATTAAGTTGGGACATAATTTCGTTCACAGTCTCAAAACATTCAAGTTAGTTGTTGAAAGTGCGTTTTGTTATGTTTATATGAGTGACGTTTTTCCAAAGACCACGCCATTGAGTCGATAATTATCAGGTAATGATCGCTTGTTGGAGAGGAAGACGGGTGACAATTCCGATAAGAATGTCTTCGAGAAGAAAATTTAATAGGTGTACTAATACCATTAAGCCCATAATATGAGCCCTTAACTCTATATAATCTAGTTAATGTAATGACTAAGTAAGACATCACATTTACTCATTTTATCATGGCATCTTTAAGCCATGTGTTTCACAAAACCCAAAAAACCAAATAGCCCCCTCATTTTTCTTTCTCCCATTCATCCTTGTCTCTTCCTATTTCTTACTCTGCTTTCTTCCTCTGTTTTTCATCCTCTATTTTTTTTCTTCCTCTGTTTACACAGTGATTAGGGTAATGAGTTTAATTGCATGTCATGTTATTTTTTCCGTAATGGCATCCATTTTCAGACGCCTTGTGTTGGGACGCCTCAACAGATCGAATGGTCGCGTTAAACGTAAACATCGCCATATTTTGAACGTCGCCCGTGCTTTGATGTTTCAGGCTGACTTGCCACGCCATTTCTGGGGCGAGTGTATTCTTACCACAGCCTATTTAATTAACCGCACTCAGTCTCCTTTACTCGATCATCGAACTCCGTACGAGTGTTTGTTTGGTCAGCCTCTTTCTTATGCCAAATTCCGTGTTTTTGGTTGCCTCTGCTACGTACATAATCAAAATACTCATGGTTATAAATTCGCCAAACGTGGTCGCAAAGTGCGTCTTCGTGGGATATCGGCACAATCAAAAGGGGTGGAAGCTCTTTGATCTTGAGTCTAAGGTTTCTTCGTCTCTCACGATGTCGTTTTTTTATGAGACTCTCTTTCCTTTTTCGTCTAGGTTTGCTCCTTCGTTCGCTGCTGCTTCGCCTTCCTCTCTTTTGACTGACGTACCCTTTAATGGCTCTCCTCCCGATGCTGATGATGCTTCTTTCTCGCCCGATATTTCTACCGGGCCGAGGGAACCCGATTTCGTTCCTCCTATGGATGGGCCTGGGCCTACTATGTCTATTGCTGCTCTTGCAGGAGATGGTCTCCTCGGCTGTGGTCATCGGACTAAATTTCCAAATTCTCGTCTACGCTACTATGTTAGCGAAACAGTCACGAATCCGCCCCCGCACTCACCTGCATCTCTAGTGTCGTCCTCAGGTACGTCGTATCCTATTGCACATTATGTTTCTTGTCATTCTTTTTCGCCTCGCCATCGTCACTTCCTTGCAGCTGTTACTGAGGGAGTTGAACCTCCCACTTTTCGCAACGCGATCCGTGATGAAAAATGGTGTGCAGCCATGAAAGCTGAAATTGATGCGCTTGAGCGCAATAAGACTTGCGAATTGACGCGCTTGAGCGCAATGAGTCTTGGGAATTGACGTCCCTTCCACCGGATATAAAAGCTCTCGGGTGTCGCTCGGTCTACAAAATTAAATATCGGTCAGACGGTTCCGTTGAACGCTTTAAAGCACGTCTCGTTGTTCTTGGAAATTGTGAAGTCGAGGGATTAGATTACGGCGAAACTTTTGCTCCCGTTGTCAAAATGGTTACTGTTCGCAATTTTTTGGCTGTTGCTGCCGTTCGCAAGTGGGAGTTACATCAGATGGACGTTCATAACGCGTTCTTACATGGTGATTTAATGGAAGAATTTTTATCCGGCTTCCGCCCGGTTTTAGTCGCGGTCATGAAGGCAAAGTTTGTCGTCTTAAAAAATCTTTACACGGTCTTCGTCAGACCCAGGTGTTGGTTCGCGAAGCTCACAGCTGCTTTACGTGAATACCACTTTCGATAGTCTTATTCCGATTATTCCTTATTCTCATTCTTCGAAGGAGAGGTCCGTTTGTTTATTCTTGTCTACATTGATGACCTTGTCATTACGGGAACTGACTCTGCCGCCATTGTCGCTTTTAAGGAGTATTTGGGTCGTTGCTTCCATATGAAGGACTTGGGGTTGCTCAAGTACTTTCTCGGCCTCGAGGTTGCCCGCAGTGCTGATGGTATTTACCTTAATCAACGGAAGTATGCTCTCAATATTATTTCTGAAACAAGTCTTCTCGGGGCCAAACCGACAGTTACGCCCATTAAGCAGAATCATCGTCTTGCTCACGCTACTGGCGATTTTTTGAGTGATATTGAATCCTATCGGAGGCTTGTCGGTCGTCTCGTTTATCTCACCGTTACCCATCCTGACTTATCTTACGTTGTTCATGTTCTTTCACATTTCCTTCACAAACCACGACGTGAACACGTGGATGTTGTACTGTGTTTTGTTGTTCGGTACCTAAAAGGGTGTCCTGGTCTAGGGTTTCGACAACGACCTCACGTTGTCTGGGTGGTGTGACTCGGATTGGGCCGTGTAACACCCCGTGTTATTTTAACACAAATATAATAATATAAATTAATTACTCAATTTAAATTTATCCTTTTTCCGTATAATAAAAATGTGACTAAATTTTTTCGTCAAATAATACTATATTCCTTATTTTCAGATTTAAGATTTTTGAAATATAAAATAAAATATATTATCCTTAGAATTCAAAAAGAAACACATTTCAAATTTTTATGAAAATCAACCACAAGACTAATATCGTCTTTCAAATTTCAAAAAGCTTAAGTCAAATTAACTATTCATGAAAATAAAAGTAAAACCTTTTATTCATAAAATTCAATTTCGAACATTTTTAATTTTCGAATAAAAATGGACTCTTATACTTTTCCCGTCTTTGAAATTCAAATCAACGATTCCACACACGCAAACCAAGATGAAGTGTGTTAAAGAAGACTCACTACTTTATGTCATTCATTATGTCATTCCAACATAATGAAAGTCCATCATTATGTTTCCTTAAACAAAAATAAAGTTTAATGTTTATAAATTCAATTATCGAATTTCTCAATATTTATCCTTTAACTTTTCTTATCTTTCTCGAGTTTCTTTTCTCGCTAAATATTTCTGAAAAACAATATGTTTCAATTATTCAGTTTTATAAACCACTATCAAATTTCAAATCGATTAATTTCATTTACTATTCGATTTTATAAATCTTTAGCCTATCCTTATTTTAATTAAATTTTATTAACTCATTCTTACTTATACACTTATAAATAATTTATAAAATCATTTCTAAACTTCATATTTAAAATAAAATATAATTAAGTAGTATAACTCAATTTCTATACGATTAAACATTAATTGTACCTTTCGACCAATTAAAATCACTTTTAGCTAAAAATTTCGTTTTGAAAATTTTATCGACGTTCCCTCACTTTTAAAATTTTTCTAAAGTAGTAAATAGAATATTTTAGTCTTTAAATTGTAAAATGGATATTTTTCAGAAAATCGTCAAAACCCTACACTTTAACATTTACCGTCTTTATTACCCGAACATTTTCGTAACACGCAAATCGAAAATGAGCACCCAAAATATCGAGGGACAAGGGGACAACATTTTCTTAACCAAATAGTAAATGGTCATTTTTTTTTAAAGGTGATGATTTTTTTTTTAATTAAAAGTTATTTAATTAAAACCTTCAATTAAAATACAATTTTGTGCACATCTTATGTGACAAGTTTTATAAGAGCAAAATCAACACCTAAAGCCCTCATTTTGGACGTGACTTCTCCCTCAATTTCTCTCTTTATTTTTCTTCTATTTTTCTTCGAAAAACCATTAAAATAAAAACCTTAATATTATTTTAATAATTCTTAAGTGTTCCTAGTTCTTTAGAGGGTATTTGGAGCTAACATTTTTCGGGTTATTTCAAGGAGAACATGGGGTTTTGGGTGAAGAAATTTTCGGGTCTAAAATTTATTTTAGATCCCCCGACGATAACCATCTAATTTAAGGTGCCCCGCACACTAGTTTATTTTCATGTATTATGATTTTTATTATGTGTTTGTAGAAAAAAAAATAATTTCTTATAATATGTTTATTTTGATTTTGTGCTAAGTTATGATATGTGTGTTTATGTGATGCATAATAAAATGATAATAACAAATAATCTTGTAAGTATAGTTGTTGTAGTTAATTTAAAGCATGTTTAATATCATTTATTTTTGTACACTTTAAATTGTTTTTTTTTTTTTTGGTAAAAGGTAAATATCATTAAAACCAAACATTCCTTTTTACAAACTAATTACATCAACCAAAATTTCATCCTCTACCAAATATCGCTTCAAACCATGTACTATCACTAAAAGTGAGATTAGATGCAACGCTATTTACCCTTATCCTAATTTCCTCCTTTAAATTCCTATACATCACTTTCGGGTGTATAACTCGATTGTTTATACGACAATCATTCCTAACATACCAAATACGGTAAACTAAACCAACAACGAAAGCAAACAAAATTTGTTTTTGGAACGGACGTGCCTCTTTGCTTGTCTAGTCTCTGCCATTCAATCATCCTTCGAACTCCCAGGTTTTGCTGCATCATTTCCAAACATGTCTTACTATACTCATACTCAAAACATAGATGACCAACACTCTCTTGACCATCCAAACACAAAAAACAGTCCCCATCCTTGACTATACCAAATCTCTTCAGCCTATCCTTGGTAGCCAATCTGCCTTTTATTGCTAACCACGCAATGAGGTTATGCCTTGGGACATTGAACCGTGACCAGATAAAACTGGTCCAGCCCTGCTTCACACACTCTCCTCGTAGCCACTTGTATGCCAGTTTAACAGAATATACCTGACCAGGCACTAACCAGCCATCAACTAGCAAACCAACCTTCAATTTGTCCTTGATCCCACATATCTTCCTCCAGCACCAGCTAGAGTTAGTACTTGGTTTATAATCCAGCCATTCATTTCCTTTGATGTAGACATGATGAACCCAACGCACCCAAACATGGTCAGCCTTGGTGTGCACCCACCAGGCCAACTTTCCAACAGCTGCTGTGTTCCATTTCCTGCTATTCATAATCCCCAGTCCACCATCTTTGATTTCAGAGCATACTGACTCCCAAGCCACAGGACTACCTTTACAATGATGGAGATGACCCTCCCAAAGGTAATTCCTGCATATACTGTCTACCTTTTTGAGGGCACTCATAGGGAGAACAAAAATTTGAGCCCAATATAAGTGCAAAGTGTGCAAAACAGCCTTCACCATGGTAAGCCTTCCCATATAAGAGAGCTTTTTAGCACCCCATCCTATGATCTTGGCTACAATTTTATCAATTAGCACATCACAATCCAAAACACTCAGTCTCTTTGGAGTCACAGGCACTCCCAGATACCTGAAAGGCAGATTCCCTTTGACAAAACCTGTTTTCCTTCTGAATGCAGAGATCACCTCCTCCTTAACCCCATTAGCAAAGAATTCTGACGATTGAAACCGTATCAAAAACGGTTTAGATTTTTTTGAAACCGTATATACGATATACGATACGAATTTTTTAGCATAAACAAGTACATTATTTTTCGTGATGATATTATCACATTTAGGTTGATTTTCCCCTCAATATTTGTCTATTTTCCCAATTATTATTTATTTCTCCTGTTTTCTTTTTTTCTATTCAAATTATCGAACTAATATCACTTGCTTGCTTTAATTCTCTTCGATTGACCACTACACAAGTTATCAGTTGCATACTATTATCTAATCGAGCCATCTTTTCACTTGTATTTTTCACATTTGTTATAGTATATTTTTAGTTTTCTTGTTTATTTTATCGGTTTATCGTTGTTTAATATTAATTTGCTTACTAAAAACTTATTCGAACTTTTATTACGCTCATTTTTATTATAAAAATTACAAATAATTTTGGCATGTTATGAAAACCGTATATACGATTACACGAAAACCGTATATACGAAAAAACCGTATATACGAAAACCGTATATACGATTAAAACCGTGTCAAAACCGTATCAATTTTTTTAGTGATTTTAAAACCGTATATACGGTTTCCGTATATACGAAAACCGTATATACGGTTTTGCTCACCCCTAACTGGAATATCCATCAGTGCTTTATTATCATGTATAGAAAATAAAGCTTCTCTGACTTCCTCCTCAGTCACTTGAGTGAGCAAACTTTCCCCCATTTTTGGACTGACAACATTACCACAAGTAATAACCTCCTCAATGATAGGTATAGTAGCCTTGGACATGCCCAGTAGAGTACTATAATAATGTAGGAATGCATCTTCAATTCATCCTTTGTAGCACACTCCTTCCCATTCATGTCCTTGATCTTTAAGATTCTATTACCACTTCTTCGCATCTTCAGACTAGCATGGAAAAAAGCTGAATTAGAATCCCCTTCACCCAGCCAATCCACTTTAGCTTTCTGTGCAAGATAACTGGTCACCCTCTCCTGATTTTCCTAAGCTGCTTTGACTGCCTCCCTTTCTAACCTTCTCAGATCCTCATCCTCAGGCCTAGCATCTAATTTCTGTTGAATGTCATATAGCCATTGTTTGGCTATCTCATATGTCTGTTCCACCTCAGAAAATTTAGTTCTATTCAGATCTCTAAACTGTGGTTTAAGAAGTCTCAGTCTTGAGACTATCCTAAACATGGTCACTCCATTCACATTCCTGCTCCACATTCGCTCTACCAGATCCTGAAACTCAGGCACCCTTGTCCACATGGTCACTCCATTTATATAGATTATTTTTCCCCGGTTTAGTCGCATTTAGCTTGCATTTATTCGAGTTCATTATTATTTTAGGAGCTATTTGCTTTATATTGCGGTACTGCTGTTCCTCGTTTACATTTTGCAAGTTTTGGCGGTCCTGAGCCGAAACCTGAGTCGAGTGGAGCATTTCGCGTACCGTGACTACGAGATCAAGCTCGAGCTTAGTCGGAAGCTCGGGAAGGCGAATAAAAGATCAAAAGACTAGAGGCCACGAAACATAAGAAGCCCAATTGAAGATTTGGGCTTGACTTTGAAGAGAGCACAGCCGGCCCAAGCAAGTGGGTCAGGTCGGTCTGGCTAGGCCGGCAGCCGGCCGGCCGGCTCTGGTGCAATTTTCCTCGGGCTTTGATTTTAATCCGAATTTAATTTAGGGGAAGTATAAAAATACTCCTAGGTCGTGACTACTAAACTTATGCTTTATTTTATGTTCTAATCTAGGTTTTAGTTTATTATTAAGTTTTATTCTCTCTTTTTACATACACTCAAAAACTCCATTAGTTTAGCTTCAAGATTGATTTTACTTTGTAATCGTCAGTACTCCGATTTAATCCAGGTTTATTTCAATTACTATTATTCATTCATCATGTTTATTATTATTGCTTGTTTTGTTAGCCCTTTAATTCTGAGTAGCTAATTCCTTAATTAGGGTTTAGGGTGATTTGTAAGATTGGTTCAGGAACATGTTTTAATTGCTTTAATTGATTGAACTTGTGCAAGTTGACTTCTTCCTACGCGTTTTTATTATCAATTGAATTTAGGGATGCCTTTATTGAATTGAACTTAGGTTGTTTTAATTTAAGATCGAAAGCCGAGTTAAAACTAGACTCACGCGTATTTGATAAGTTAAGTTTAGTAAGTTGCGAGAGCCCGCTAAATTTGCTTAAAGTTAATATTGACTCGAGAGAGCGTATTCCTAAACCTAGTCACTTGCATAGCTTCAATTGATTGTTATTTCCTTTTGAGTTGAGTTCCTGAATTACTGTCACATTGATCCCGATGTCCTAATCTCCCTCTCATATACTTTTATTACCCTTTTATTATAGTTCTTAGTTTAGTCTATTCTCTTAATCACCGACTTGTTACCTCTGAGATTGACCTAGATTAGCTAAGCGATCTTTTGACTACCCTGTCTCTCTGTGGATCTCGACCCTACTGCCACTAGCTACCCAGTTAGTTGTCCTTAGGTTTATTTTTGATAGACGACTACGACTTAGCCTCATCACTTTTTATGTGTGACACAGGATATCGAGCCAAAATGACGATAAGTCGCTTGACCTGACATGTAAATCGATGGGTTCATGTTTGAACGAGCCCGCGTTTTGTTTATTTTTGAAAGAAATAGTTTGTTTAAGTCGGGGTGACTAGTGAGTCACTCGGCTTAGGGCCATTTCAAAATATAAAAGTGTTTGCTTTGTTAAATATCTGAAATGCGTTGACATTTTCGGATTTTGCTTTGCGAAATGTTTTTGCGATAAATGTATTATGACGATACGTCAGTCGTATAATGCATTTATGTTTTGTAAAAGATTGGGAATGTAGTGATTATTCCCGATCGATTTTGAATATCGTGATGTAATGTTTTTTAGGTTCAGTTGACTATAGGTCAATGTCCCTGACAGTATGCTTGAAAAGTATGCCTTTTTTGGAAAATGTTTGAAAATGTATTTTCAAAACAGATGTCTTTTGAATGCGTAATGCCTTTGAAATGTTCTTGCTTGCATTTTGTTTGGAAGACGACTATATTGAGGGTACCATAGCTTTGCATTTGTACGTATAGACACGGGTTTTTGGCTTTCAGGGTAAGGTTCCTTCCGGTCATTCCCGCAACGTTTGTGTAGGGTTATCCGCAAGATCACACACATTTGAGTGTGGATTCAATACAGGGCCTAGAGCGTCCGAGTTTGACAGCTACGATTACTTGTACGAATGCCGTACTTGTAATCGTGGAAGGGTGAGAGATCGACGTGTCCAAAGTATACTCGCTTATGAAGCGAGTTTTTACTTGGGGCCGTCCCTCGAGGGGTGTGGTTATGAATCAGGAGGATTCGACTCAAACGTACTATTGCCCAAATATCGAAAGCAGAAATGTTTTCAAATTTTCAAGTTTCACTTCTTTATGTTTTTAAAATAAAATGAAAAGCTAGTTTTCAAAATAAAAAAAACATGCTCGTCCCCAGCAGAGTCGTCAACTGAAGGTACCGGGAAAATGACCTCTTCTCAACGCCCCGCACGCGCCCGCCCTCGTGTGACACGTCATGGGGCGAAATGCACGGCACAGGAAAAATTGCAAGATGCTCGCAGAGCTTGCTTCGCTCGAGGATTCTTTTGCTTATGGGGGAATGTCAGTGCATGTAATTGTAACAAAAGAAATATTGAAAATCCTTTGGAAATGTATTTTCGGAGTCGCCACCAAATATTAACGGAATTTGGAACCTCGTCAGCGCGTCTTAAAATCATAAGACGCGGGGGTCTCAGATTTCAAGGTGCGTCGATACCTATCCTTCTGAGGTTATTGTGAAACCAGAGAGGATTCGGAGTGAGGTTACTTTTCGAAAGTTTTGACAAAATGTATTATGAAAACTGTAATAAAAAAGCCTACGTAAAAGTAGTCTTTACTAATTTGAAAACAAATGCTTTAATTTCGATATTTGGGCTAATAGGACGCTACGTACAAATGCAAATATGTGACTCGGCAAATATGTAAAATAAATGTAAGCCGTCAAAGCTATGACGATTTGCTATAGGAAATATACGTACGATTAATAATTCATTGTATTTGAATTACTAAATAGACGTTATTCTTCGAGTTGTGTTCAATTCTAAGATTTTGTAAAAACCCTCGGTTTTGTATGTTTAAAAGACTAATTGAAACGGTACAGTTAAATGTCGAATCCGTGTTTTAGTCGTAATTTAATGCATGAATCGAGAATTTGCATAATGTAAAAGTGGTGTTTAATTTAGTGATTTTGAGTCGTTTATTTATGCGATATTGGCGAGGTTTAGACGAATTTTTCAATTCGAATTACTACAATCGTATTGCGAATACGGGTTCGTCAATGCCAATATCGAGGTGGGTTAAGGTAACCCTTTAATGTCCAAGTCTCAAACGTCTAATCCAAAGGTAAAATTTCTTTACCTTAAAATGCAAAGACGGTTTTTAAAGTGGAAATTTATAAGTGCGAGAGGCTTTTATATGTGTGTTAGTATGAAGAACGTTGTATTGAACTGAGTGTTGAGTTGAATTGATTAAGGTGTGTTTAGAATGTCGAATAAGGGCTGCTATTTATAGCAAATGTTTCGTGTTTCATGTATGGTTGCTCAGAAAATCGCCAGTGAACCAGCGATTTTTATAAAAATCGCCAGTGTGCCAAACAGGGGAGAGAAAATCGCCTGTGTACTGGCGATTTTCCAAAAAATCGCCAGTGCACAGGCGATTTTTTGGCCATTTTCTGACAGATTTTGTAGCGCCGTATTTCGTATGACATGTTGGCGTAGGTGTGTATGATTGTGTTTGCAATTTGATTGACTTTGGAGGCCCGGGGATCAACTTGGTACAAGTTGATTTCTCGGCTCCGTTTTCGTGTTTCGTGTTTCGGTTTTTCGTCGTGTTTTTCGATTTTGGCTCGAAATAAAATAATATTGTAATATATTATTTTACGACTTTGTGAGATTTTGTTTTGTAAGAATGTGACCCGGGACGCGTTTTGGTCCGCTTCGGGTGCTTGGGCCTTTTTTGTGTGTTTTGGGCCGTTTTTGTGTGTTTTGGTCGTTTTTGCGTTCTTAGGCCATTTTTGTGAGGCGTTTTTGTGTCGTGCTTGTGTGTATTGTGTCGACTTACGATTAAAAATGACTAAATTAATACATTTTTACGAAATATTCAAATTAATACGTTAAAAATGACTAAAATGTTTTAGACACTTACGTACCGTTTCGTCTTATTTTAAAACATGCATGAAAAGTCCTTTTCGTCATCGGGTTTGTTTTTGGGGGGTACGGATACGGGTATCTACAGCCACGTATCAGCGACTAGTAGATACGGTATTCTCAGAACAGAGGGGGTGCAACATAGAGGTTTACGTCGATGACGCCATTGTGAAGAGCAAGTCGGACGAACAACACTTAGGCGACCTCAAAGAGACCTTTGAATCATTGAGGAAGTATGGGATGAAGCTGAACCCCAAGAAGTGCACCTTCAGGGTCCGGTCGGGAAAATTCCTTGGTTACTTAGTTTGTTCCCTGAGAAAATTCAAGCAATATTGGACCTGCATGCACCAAGAAACATAAAAGACATCCAGACTCTGATAGGAAGAATGGCTGCATTGTCCAGATTCATATCAAGGCCGGCCGACAAGTCAACACCATTTTTTCAAGTGTTGAAGGGAAATAAAAAATTCGAGTGGGGAGCAGAACAGGAAGCAGCGTTCGGCCAGCTTAAGAGTCACCTGACCACCTTACCAACGTTGGCACGGCCCACGACAGGTGAAACCCTGATCCTCTACATTGCCGTAACAACAAACACAGTTTCGGCCGTCATTCTCCGAGAAGAAGATAAACAACAACAGCCAATATACTTCGTCAGTCACGCGCTGGGGCAGTCAGAGAGAAATTATCCCTTGATTGAAAAGGCAGCTTACGCCGTGCTTATTGCCGCACGTAAGCTAAGACCATACTTCGATGCCCACCCTATCGAGGTAAGGACGGATCAGCCATTGGAAAAGGCTTTAGAAAGGTTTGAAAAATCCGGACGGTTGCTCAAGTGGGTAATAGAGCTGTCAAGATTCGGTATACATTACGCCGGCCGTACGGCAATTAAGGCTCAAGCATTAGCGGATTTCTTAGCTGAATGCACACACCCGGCCGACATCATCGAATCGGACGAACAGTGGCAAGTTTACACTGATGGCTCAGCCACGATCCATGGATCCGGAGCTGGTGTCCTTATTATTAGCCCCGACACGCGTTGAGATTTGCGTTCTCTTCCACCAACAATGAGGCAGAGTACGAGGCTGTGTTAGCCGGAATAGAGATAGCTCAGGCAATGGGAGCGGAGAGAATAACTTTTAGAATAGACTCCCAACTGGTTGCAAACCAACTAAAAGGAGAATACGAAGCGAAAGACGATAGCATGAGTCAATATCTGAGCAAAGTGAAGCATCTGACGTCCAACTTAAGGTTCTTTGAGATCCATCACATCTCGAGGTCGAGATCTAAAGCCGACGCTACCGGGCAAATCAAGCGGCGAATTCAGACAACAGAGCTAAAACAGTAACCGTAGACATCAGAAAGAAAAAAGGAGTACTAACGGTGAACGCGCTCATTGAGGATAGCGGCTGGATGAAACCCATAAGACTCTACAAGCTAGCTGGTGAGCTACCAGCAGATAGGGCGGAGGCCGCTAAAATAAAGCGAATTGCTCCTCGTTTCGTCATACGACATGAGGAGCTGTACAGAAGGTATTTTACAGACCCGATGCTGAGATGCATGGGTCCCAATGATGCCACCTTCATGTTGAAGAACATCCACTCTGGTATATGTGGACACCATGTGGGAGGGAGAAATTTGGCCCACAAAGCCCTCCGCGCCGGTTTCTACTGGCCGACGATGATAAAAGACGCTAAAGAATTGACGAGAAAGTGCCATAACTGTCAGATCCATAGCCCTGACATCCACTTACCTGCGCGTGACCTCCGTAAGGTGCTCAATCCCATCCCTTTTGATCAATACGGAATGGACGTCCTGGGTCCATTTGCAACGGCCACTGGGGGCAGGAAGTATGTCGTCGCCGCTATCGATTACTTCACAAAGTGGATAGAGGCTGAGGCTGTTGCCTCTATCACTGAAGCAGCCGTTCGAAAGTTTATATGGAGAAATGTGATAACCAAGTTTGGAGTGCCCAAGGTCGTAGTCTTCGACCACGGCCGGCAGTTCGATAACCCATCCCTTAGGGCTTGGTTAGGAGACAATGGTACCATCGTCGCATATTCGGCGGTCACTCATCCTCAGAGTAACGGTCAGGCCGAGGCCGCAAATAAACAGATGTTAAACGGGATGAAGAAACGGCTCGAGGATCTAAAAGGAGCTTGAGCTGACGAGCTCCCTAGTGTCCTGTGGTCCATCAGAACGACCGAAAAGGAGGCCACCGGTCACACACCTTTCAACTTAGTATATGGGTCAGAGGCCCTCCTCCCAATTTAGATACAAATTCCCAGCCCCAGAGTCGAGCTGTACAACCCTGTCAGCAACAATGCAGCAAGAAGAGACAACCTCGATTTTCTAGACGAAACCAGAGATGAGGCCAGACTTAATCTGGCCGTGTACCAAGCAAGAATGCGGCGAATATACAATCGCCGTGTCAATCACAGAGAATTCAAGGCCGAGGATCTTGTCCTTAGAAAAGCTGCAGCGACTGGAAAAGGAAATATACACGGAAAACTCTCAGCAAGGTGGGAGGGCCCATACAGGATCACCACGGTCAAACGTCCGGGCACTTACTTCCTAGCGAATATGGCCGGCTACGAGCTTCCAAACCATTGGAATGCGGACACACTCAAGAAATATTATGTATAAAAGCGCTGCAGGCCATCGTTATAAGCGCGAGCGTACAAAGCTGTTCTCGCCATCGCAATTTGTATTCCCGTTATTTTTTACTTAGCGTTTGTCATTTTAGAAACAACTGTCAAAAGCTAAGCAGGGGCAAGGAGAGGGGGTCACCCTGATAAATCACATATTTTGATTCAATAATGTGTTGAATTTACTTGTGCAAAAAAGGAAATGCCGGCCGCAGACAATGAAAAGTTGTCCCTGCGCACCGTGAAAAGGCTGTCCAGGTCTTTGATCCTGGATTGTACCGGCCGCAGATGCGCGCAGGAAAAGATCGCCCAAGGATCGCGAGCTCGATAAAGACCGGCCGCAGATGCGCGCTTACGAAAACGCTGTCCAAAGATCGTGAGCTCGATAAAGACCGGCCGCAGATGCGCGCTGCGGAAAACGCGGTTCAAGGATCGTGAGTCGACAAAGACCGACCGCAAATGCGCGCAGGAAAACGCCGCCCAAGGATCGCGAGCTCGACAAAGACCGCCGCAAATGCCGCTGCGGAAAACGCCGTCTGGATCGTGAGCTCGATAAAGACCGCCGCAGATGCGCGCCGTGAAAACGCTGTCGCAGGTCGGAGGTCGGACAGTTAGGACCGCAAAAGATAAATTCGTACAAAAAGACATACGTACAATAAAAGATAAATACGTACAAAAAGACATACGTACAATAAAAGATATACGCAAAAGACAAATATGTACAATAAAGGCAGAAGCCGTGACATACAATAAAAGACATACGTACAATAAGACAAATACGCGAAGTCGGCGGCCGTCACACATAGCAGTGACCGCAAGCTAACAGTCTAGCGCAAAAGAAGGTAGAAGCTAGACTAGAAGATGCCTAAACTAAGGTTAATCTTGACGAGAGCGAAGCGGGGCTGCGGCCCACTCTTGCCGATGTTGAAAGCGGCGTAAAAATTTCCTACCTGCAGAGGAGGAGCAGGATGACGGCCCAGGAGTTCCTATCACGAGGCCTGCCTCGGGAGCGGTATGTAGAGGGTTGGCCGTCGTCTTTCTCTGCCTCGTCCTCACTAGCATCATCCGTTTTAAGCTCCCAGCCCGGTGCGTCGAGACCAAGGCCCAGCCTCTCGCCCTCCCTATCCCTCTCCGCCTCAAGCTCGCTATGCTTATCAAAGTCAAAATATGGTGAGACCCTCTAAAATTCTAAATAAGGGCCTTGCCGTCTTCGTCCCCTCTTACATACCCTCGGCTGAACCCGTCAGCGTAACCACGGTTATAGCCCTCTTAAAGAAGTTGTTGCCTCTCTACGTCAAAGGCAGCCACCTTCTCGGCTAACGCCTTAAGCTGTGCATCCTTGTCTACTAGCAGAGACGCATCTGAAGCGGCCTGAGCTTCGACCTGCTGGAGTTTTCTTTTAACTCTGACAGTTTTATCTCCGAAGCACTTGTCTTCGCCTCGAACTCAGCTGCATTCTTCAGCAACTTCTCATTCTCAGAGCGAAGAAGTATATAGTCGGCCTTTATTCGGCCGAGTTCTTTCTCGAGGCGCAGGACGGCGGCACGACCCTCCTCGCAGCCACGACAAACTGACTGATGACTGGTATCAGCTCGGTCAGCTGATCTTATTAATAAATCAGCCCCATGCTCCACCAGCTCCATCTGATGCATAATAATCCTCAGGCCGCTATTAAGCTTGGCCAGCTGATCTCTGAACTGGGCACCAGGAGTTCTCGGCCTATCACCAGTCATCGCTCCAGCTGCACCCACGGCCACGGTGACCTTCCTATGATCCTGCCCGGCCACCTTCTGCAGACAAAAGAAAGAGTTCAGATCCATGTCACTGAAATTCGGGACTGACGACAAGCTATCCGTAGGGACGTCTAGGACATTACACCCAGACAAGAACCCTTCAGAGAAGGGATCTAAACTAACCTTTCCCTTGTCAAGTGGGCCAGGCCGGGGCATAGATACGATGGAAGGGTTCGGACGATTGGTCTCCTCGTGATCATCCTCAAGATCAACAACGTGCTGCTGAGGAGTTTGAGAACGTTGAGGGGAAGGACTAGACTGATTCTTCGGTTGACCTTCAGACTTAGGCGGAGGACGGGTACCAGCCTGCTCCACCTTCTGTCTCTTAGCCTCCTTAGACAATTTGGAGCTAACCTTTTTCCTCATGGGAACGGAGGACGCAGAAAGAATGGGAGCTTTTAGTACGAAATTTTCCATAATAGTCCTCAAGACTTCCTTTCGATCGTTCAGATCAGCAACTGGGCGAGCTACGTTAGGAACCTTGTTTGAATCAAGGCCAATACGATCGTAATCAACAGCGGTCAGCTCTCGAAAAGAATCTGCACATAAACAGTAGCAGTCAGAAAATGAAAAGAAAAATAGGAAGACGAAACATTTTAAAGCCGGCCCCGGATTACCTGGATCCAGGGCCGGGATCAGGCCGACCCTGCCCAAGAATTCATCAGTAAAAATGACTTCGGCCGGAGGCAACCAATACCGAGGTTGATTTCCTTCGTCGAGTCGGAAGTAATCAAGGACTCGGTCCACGTCGGCCGACCTTGGAACCTTGTTAGACGGAAGCACCGCCACAGGGCTATATTCCTCGGCCGTCTCAAAACGACGATGGACCTTATTCCTAAATCTTCGAGGGATGACCATGGTTTAGGGTTGTACACATAAAACCATCGATCTTTCCAATTGTGAACGGACGATAATTTCTTATGGACGGTCTGATATCCAGGCTCATATTTGATTCCCCAATAACCTGAAAATTCTTGGTTTGTCCCCTTGGACATATATAGAGAGTGCATTAGACAAAACGCGTCCACAGTCAGAGGGAGGTTGACAAACAGACACGTCCACGTAAATGCTATCATCGTACGAATAGCGAAAGGATTGAGCTGACATAGGGCCACATTCGCCCTCTGCAGAAGTAACTCGATAAAAGGATGGAGAGGGAAACGAAATCCAAACTCCAAATGCTTCGTAAAAACGGCCGTATAACCTGCTGGGGGTTTTGTGACCGTACTATCAGCCTCAGGAATCGAAAGTTTCCACCCATCACCCAAATTATAATGCTCAGCGGCCAGCAAGTGACCAGTCTTTATCAACATCAAATCCCTGTAGGGACCCTCTGGTTTCTGTAGCATAGGGACTCTATACAAGGCCCTATCAAACTTATTTACCCTAGGCGGCGTGGCTTGTGAGGTCGAAGCTACAGGGATATCATCCCCTGGGTACACAGTGCGGAGGGGAATGGCATCAACCAGTTCAGGGTCATCAACCTTAGAATCAGTAACGTCTAAATAATCCTCTACTCTAAGGAGGGGGGGAGAGTCTGGTTCAACAACAGTTGTCATGATAAAAATAGAAGAACGGACGGATGAGTTACCTCAGGTGAGAAGACGGCGGCGAAAATTACGGCAGAAGCGGTAGACGACTCAGAAACGCAGGAAGGGCGAAAAGTTCTAGAGAGTATTTTAAGTAAGTGAAGAAGTGAGGGGGCGCAAATGAGGAACTCAAAAGACCTTTTTATAGAAGTCAAGTGAACAGTGGGCGTTAAATATCGACCACACACGTGTCAAACATGCAAGGGGAGAACGTGGAAAGCCCAATCCAATAGACAAGGGGCAAGGCCCATGTAAGTTGGCGCCAAAGTGATGAGATTCAAAATATTTCGAAAGTTTACCTTTTTGAGGTCGCACTGAGGAAGCCAAACAGAACAGCATATATGTACTCTAAAGCCTTGGCTTGTCATACCATAAAGCAGCGCACAGCTCCCACCTTTCAGTGAAGCCGTCCGGGGGCAAGTTGATGGGGGCATGGACGAGCCGGCCGTCCTATAATCATGATGATGGGTTTGATAGGTTTGAAGGCACATCACACTGCCGGCCTCACACCAGCGGCCGGCCACATGAGTAGACCAGGAGTAAGGGATTGAAGTGACAGGTGTGTCAGAGCTTGTCTACTCCGTACCACAAAGAACCCTATAAAAGAAGGAAGAAACCCTAATTAGAGGGATCATTCACAGTAACATATAAAAAGGTATTACTTAAGACTTTCTCTCTCTACATTATAAACATAAAACCTTCATATCAACTTACTTAGGCATTGGAGGAGTTATCCTCGGAAGCTCCCGAGGCTAGGTTTGTACCCTGTAGGTAAGCTGAGGGAAAGACGTCGAGTCAAGCCGTACTCCACAGAATTCAACTAAAACTGTTTAGGCTCGAGTTGTAATTTACTTTCAAGTGTTTGTAACCCGAAACAACAACAATTAAGAATCTGACTCATCTCATGAACTTAGGAGTGAAAAAATTACCTTACGTAGGAATTTCCTTTCGGTTACAATTAAGTTAATATAATTTTGCTTGTTTTCTTAATTATTTTTTTCTCAACACAAAGTTATAATCCTTAGATTTTGTTTGTGCGTAATTTAATTTAAAGGAAGATGGACTAATAAGGTGATTGTGAATTATATTGAGATTTAAATTATATAATTAATTAATAATTAATAATTAATAATTAATAGTTAATAGTTAGTAGATAATCAATGGAATTTGGATTCAGCAAATTTTTAGGTGTGGAGATTCCCAAAGACATTTGGGGAAGGAGAATATTTATTTATTTATTTAGGCAACAATTATAACCAAAGACATTTGCAACGTTATTTCTAATGTAAATTTTTTTTTTTTTCCTTTTTTTTGGGGGTGCAATTTAGTTATGACTTTGGGCCAAAATTTTAGAGGTCTTGTTTCTTTGAACTGGGTTGAACTGGGCCTTAGCCACCCCTGTATTGCTAAAGAGCAATTTTCACAAATTTTATATAGGTTTAGTGATTTGGAATGTTGATTGATTATGAGCATTAAGTTTTAAAAGTGATTTTAAAGTGGATTCTTTTGGTCTTTTATCACATTTGATCATCTACATAGCTCAATTATAGGACGGTTAGTTATTCCCCATGATATTTTTGTTTTAGATTTTTAGAGGATGTAATTAATCTTAGTCAAAGTCGGTTATACAAGGTCAAAGTTTGTTAGAGAGTTTGTTACACTCATAACAAACTCTCCTAAGTTAGTTATCATCTTCCTCTTCATCTATATATGTATATACATTGTATTCATTTGATTCATTCAATACAGAAATTCATTTCTATTTACTCCTGCATTTGCTCAAGTTTTACTCTGTTTTCTTCCACTTATTTTCTTCCTAAATTTCTTCTGAGTTTTTCATCTTCAATGGCGGTTACAAGCTCAAACTTCATCAATGGAGGATTCTTTCATGGTATCAGAGCAGGAAACTGCTTCTGATTACCTCCTCCATTGATTCTCCGTCGTTTTCTCAGCAATTTGATTACAAAAATCACAAAAACAATTCGTTAAATCGAAAATCCCTCTTTTGATTTTGCAAACCCTAGAAATCGAAAATGTCAGGTGAACACAATGAAAACAACAGCAATTCAACCACGAATGAATCACTCACCATAACTTCCTCTGATTTAGTGGTGACTAAGCTCGTTACATCGGTGTTTGACGGGAGAAATTACAGCGCTTGGCAACGTGGCATGTTAATTGCGCTTTCTACGAAGAACAAAATTGGATTTGTTGATGGAACAATCACCAAACCTTCTGGAAATTTGATTCAATTGAGAGCTTGGCAACGATGTAATGATCTAGTATTCTCGTGGATTTTGAATTCTGTGAGTGAAGAAATTGGAAATTCGATTCTCTATTCTCAAACAGTGAAAGGAGCGTGGGATGAATTGAAGGAGAGATTTGGCAAGATCAATGGAGCTCAATTGTTTGTTTTACAACAGAAATTGAGTGCAATTTCTCAAGATAATGACAGTATCAGCACTTATTTCACCAGAATCAAGCAAATTTGGGACGAAATTGATGCAGCACATGAAAACCCTAATTGTACGTGCAGTGCAGCTGCAATGAACAATGAATTGAAACAAAATCAACAGTTGATGCAGTTATTGATGGGGTTAAATGAATCCTACAATGCAATTAGAGGCACAATCTTGATGCAAAAGCCCTTGCCTTAATTGGAACTGTTCTAAATGATCTTCTACAAGAAGAAGAGCAACGAAATCATCGAAAGTCTGCAAATTTTCAAACTAATTCTACTTCCTTCTATGCTACTCAAGGCAGGTTCAATCATAATTCATCCAAGAATTCTTATAATCAGAAGTTTCAGCAAGGTTTTCCTCAAAACAATCAACAAAATAACCAAAGGAACAATTTCCAGAATTCTGGTCAATCAAAAGGGGGAACAATCTTCTGCAACTACTGCAAATTGCCTGGGCATACAATTGACAGATGCAGGAAGCTTCAGTACAATAATAATCGTCGCAGATTTGCTAACAATTCTCAAGCTGCGATGAACTCTGATGGTGGATTTCTAATGGAGGCATTCAATGGAATTGAAGCTGGTTATTCTGAGGAAGGAGATGAACAGGCTATGTTCAAGAAATTCTTGCAGTTTATGAAAGAAAATCCATCTACTTCTTCTCCACATTCTTTTGATTTTGCCAGCACTTCAAGTGCCAATTTTGCTGGTAACTCCTCAGAATCTTCCTCTTTTCATATTGATAATAGTGTTTGGATTGTAGATAATGGAGCTAGTGATCACATGTGCTCAAACTTGAGCTTATTTTCTGACATAAATACTGTGCACAGACCTTACTCCATTACCCTACCAAATGGCCATATTGTCTGCATAAACTCCATGGGATCTGTGCAGTTAACCCCTGATATCATCATCACAGATGTCCTCTTTGTACCTTCCTTCAAATTCAACCTTCTATCTGTGTCAAAACTTGTTAAACAACTTCACACTTCTCTCACGTTTACACCTGAATCATGTACTTTGCAGGACTCTCTCTCACAGAAGCCTGTCAACCTTGGTAAACAACACAAGGATCTTTACATCCTGCATCAGACTTCTCACAAAAATAGCTTCAGTAATTCTGTTGTACATAGTTCTTCAGCTCAGACTTGGCATGCTAGATTAGGACACCTTCCATTGTACAAACTCAGAAAATTGCCCTTTTGTAACACTTCTAATATCAATGAAAAACAGTTTCTTTCATGTTCTATTTGTGCTAAAGCAAGGCAACACAGGTTGCCCTTTTCACTCAGTAAGATTCAATCCACTGAACCCTTTCAACTGATACACATTGACCTTTGGGGTCCCTACCCTGTCCAAACTTACAATGGATATAAGCATTTTCTCACCATTATAGATGATTTCACAAAAACAACTTGGACTCATCTTCTTTCTTGCAAAAGCAATGCTTTTACCTTTATTCAATCTTTTATAGTCTTTGTGCAGACTCAATTTCAAAAAAACATCAAAATAATAAGATCAAATAATGCTTTTGAGCTTGGCTCTAGCCATGCAACCAGTGATTTTCTTGCCTCCAAAGGCATTATCCATCAAACTTCTTGTGCTCACACTCCCCAACAAAATGGAGTGGTTGAGAGAAAACACAAGCACTTGTTAGAAACAACAAGAGCCCTAATTTTTCAGTCCTAACTCCCAAAGAAATATTGGGGTGAATGTGTCCTCATAGCCACCTACATCATCAATAGACTTCCCACTAAACTCTTATCCTTCAAATCTCCTTATGAGCTTTTGTTTCACAAGTTTCCTGATTTTTCTCACATGAAAACCTTTGGTTGTTTGTGTTATGCCACCTTTCCCAAACCTAGCAGAGATAAACTCTCTGCTAGGGCTATTCCCTCAGTCTTTCTTGGCTATCCATTTGGCAAAAAGGCTTACAAACTTCTGAACCTTGACAATCATTCTGTTTTTTATTCAAGAGATGTTGTGTTTCATGAGTCTATATTTCCTTACATCAAAAACAATGTCTCTAATCCACCCTTTTCAGTCCCTTTTTGTCCAGGGGTTGTTCCTTCTAGTATTCCTCATTTTGAGCTGTTTGATGTTTTATAACAACCACCTTCTGTCCCTACTCAGACCATTCCCCAGCCTATACCACCTCCACCACCTACACCACCTCCACCACCTTCCCCACCTATTCCTCCACCACCAATTCCTCCACCCATCCCCACCAGACATTATACCAGATCTGTTAAACCACCCAATTACCTCAGTGCTTACCAATATACACTTCCCCAAATTCAACCCAATCCCACAGCCCTTTGTTCCCATACCCTCACTTCATTTTGTATCCCACCTACCTCTCCCCACAACACAGTATTTTGTCATCAAGTAAGCTCAACAGAGGCACAGTCTTCTCTTCTCCCTATCCAGGATCCTTCCACTTATGAGGAAGCTGCTCCATTCCCTAAGTGGCAGGGCAGCCATTGCAGCTGAGTTTGCTGCCTTAGAGGGTACTGGTACATGGTCCCTTGTTCCTCTTCCAGAGGGGAAGAAAGCTATTAACTGCAAATGGGTCTTTAAGGTTAAAAAGAGGGTTGATGATTCAATAGAGAGGTATAAAGCTAGATTGGTGGTCAAAGGGTACACACAAAAAGAGGGGGTTGATTACACTGAAACTTTTTCACCTGTTGTTAAGATCACTACTGTCAGAAGCCTTGTGGCTGTAGCAGTCAAAAAAGGTTGGGAAATGCACCAACTTGATGTGAATAATGCTTTTTTACATGGTGATCTTGATGAAGAGGTCTACATGAAACCTCCTCCTGGTCTCTCTATCAGTAATCCCCCACCTTGTTTGCAAGCTCCAGAAATCATTGTCTGGTCTGAAACAAGCCTCTAGACAATGGTTTGCTAAGCTCAGTTCTTTTCTCAAAAGTAGGGGTTATGTTCAGTCCATCAATGATTACTCTCTTTTCCATAAGACCCATGATTGCAGGTGTACTTACATTGTTGTGTATGTGGATGATATAATTCTCACTGGTGATGACATTGTTGAAATTGCTTCTCTCAAAGCTGCACTTAATGATACTTTCAGAATCAAGGACCTTGGGTCCTTGCATTATTTTCTGGGGATTGAGTTCACTCCTGTTCCTACTGGTTTAGCTATGACTCAGAAAACGTTCACCACTGATCTTCTTTCTGACCATGGGTACTTGCAGTGTCATGCTCCTGTTTCTCCCCTTGATAATTCAATCAAACTACATGCTCAGTCTGGGTCTCCTTTGTCTGATCCTACCTCTTACAGGCAGCTTGTGGGCAAGCTCAACTTTCTCTGCCACACCAGACCTGATATTTGCTTTGTTGTTCAACACCTTAGCCAATATCTCAGCTCTCCTCACTCTGCTCACATGGATGCTGCTCTCCATGTCCTGAGGTATCTGTCTAAAGATCCTGGCCATGGTATCTTGTTGAACAACTCTCCAACCTTCATCCTTCAGGGTTTCTGTGATGCTGATTGGGCCTCTTGCAGTGATATTAGGCGCTCTGTCATTGTTGTCTTCATGGGAGGTTCCCTCATTTCCTGGAAATCCAAGAATCTGTACCTGGTGTTACTCCTATACCTGTGCATTGTGACAGCCAGTCTGCTATTTATATCGCCAAAAATCCTGTCTTCCATGAGAGGACCAAACACATTGACATTGACTGTCACTTCATTAGAGAAATGCTCTTACGTGGTTTGATCAGCTTGTCTTATGTCCCTACGTCAACTCAGCTTGCTGACATCCTCACTAAGTCTTTCTCAGGTCATCAACACCATGAACTTCTGAGCAAGTTAGGAGTGTCTTCTACCCTCTCCAACTTGAGGGGGGGTGTTAGAGGATGTAATTAATCTTAGTCAAAGTCGGTTATACATGGTCAAAGTTTGTTAGAGAGTTTGTTACACTCATAACAAACTCTCCTAAGTTAGTTATCATCTTCCTCTTCATCTATATATCTATATTAATTATATATAACAAAAACCATGCTACACAAATTTTTCCTCCAACTTTTTTTACCTTTTTATTTTATTTTTTACCCCTTTTATTTTATTTCCCTCCAAATCTTTTATGTACAACAGAATATTTTTTTTTTTATTTTTATCTCTTAAACTATCCATTTTTATTTAATGGGTTTATTTTATTTTTTACCTCTTTTATTTTATTTCCCTCCAAATCTTTTATGTACAACAAAATATTTTTTTATTTTTATTTCTTAAACTATCCATTTTTATTTAATGGGTTTTCAATATAACATTTTAGGTGCATTTTACCATATTATTATAATAAATGATGAATTTTAAGACAATGTATTGCGATACTTTGATTGGTTTTTTTGTCACATTATGATATATTTTAAAATAAATTTATAACTATATTTGTGAAAAAAAAAAAAAATTAGATGTTCCATAATTCTAATTGTTTTATTACAATTTTCAACGATGCTATCATCTAAATTTTGATAGTTAATTAAGAAAAATCAAAATTGACACTTTTAAACGGGTTAAATTGAAGACAATTATAGGTCGAATAAGCGGGTTACATGTTAAATAAATACGTGATCGGGTAAAATACAGTTTGTTGTATTTTGGGGTCTAAGAATACATGTTTATTTAGGTAGCGCTTATATTATTACTACGAAGTATTCTTATTTTAATTTAATATTCAATTCTATTGCCAAAATTTTCAATTAACTATTAACTTATTTTTATACATCCCGTGCATTTATGCACGGGCATTATGCTAGTATGTATATACATTGTATTCATTTGATTCATTCAATACAGAAATTCATTTCTATTTACTCCTGCATTTGCTCAAGCTTTACTCTGTTTTCTTCCACTTATTTTCTTCCTAAATTTCTTCTGAGTTTTTCATCTTCAATGGCGGTTACAAGCTCAAACTTCATCAATGGAGGATTCTTTCATAGATATTTTTCACGGTACCCTCGAGTTTTGTCATTTTATCCATGGTATTCCTCTTTTCAAGTTAAAAAAATTTGACTGATCATAACTAGTAGCTACGAGTTTAGAAATTGACAATCTTTATCCCTAAATTATATATCTCGTTAAGATGATCAATTTGAACATCAAATTTTCCAAATTCGCAACTCGTGACTAGTAGATATGGTCGGTCAAAATTTGTTCGACAAAATAACTTTGACCGATCAAAACTTGAAACTACGTGTTTTGAATGTGTTATTTTTTATATCAAATCGAAGAGTTTGAAAAGACAATTGATTTGAAAAAAGGGTTATTGAATTCTAAATCCGCAAGTAAAAGTTATGGTCAGTTAAAACTTTTTTCAATGAAACAAAGTGTATCACAAGGAAATTTGCACAGCTCTGGTATCGTGCGAAATATCTTTTTTTTTTTTTTTTTTCAAAAGAATACCCTTGCATTTAAAATTAATTAACTCTGGTGGAACTTATCATATCCAAAACCACTCGAGCACAAACTCAAACAAAGTCGGATTCTAAGCAAACTACCACCCAAAATCTGGAAATTTCAGTTCTGAATTATCAGCCTGCAATTTACTTTGAAAATTCATGGTATCAAGATAATATATCAAATTATCAACCCTGAAATTTGAAAAAGAGAAGAAAAAAAAAAAGTGATCTGTTGACAAAATCTTTAGATGTTAGCTACAGTGCAACCTCAAAGTCTTCGAAGAAGAATGATGATCGCACCAAGAGATCACAGTTGGGACTTGAGAGCGATTACCACAAGATATTTCGAGCTATCGACACACCGCCAATTACAAGGATGAGACATCAAATTGCACACGAGTTCTCCGTCACCACATTCTTACATACATTCTCATAAAATAAACAAAATTGATGCTCTGTTGGATCAAGTTATCTCTGTAAATAATCATTAATTTGATACATATTATTTCTCACTTCATAAATTAAAATGATTGCACAATACCGTTGTTCTGTAATGTACAGTACTATCTCCTCAGGTTCTGCAGGGCTTCAATTCTTTTGCCGATGCCAAGAGTTTAGTACATTGACACTTTGACAGGTCCCCACTACTAAACTCAAATAATCACCGAGGACCCGTATACCTGTATACGGTATGGAGCGGACCCGTATACCTGTATACGGTATGGAGCGGACCCGTATACCTGTATACGGTATGGAGCTCAGACACTAAGTTCACCATCACTACTTTCACTATCGCTGCTACTACTCCCACTTTCACTTTCACTACTGCTACCGCTACTATCACTCCCGCTGCTTGCACTTGAGCTCGAAGTTTGATCGTCGTTCTCTTGTTTATGGACCTGGGCTCTAAGGGCCGCTGCAGCATTACTACCCATGACTCCATTGTCGTCATTGACATCAACATCAGCAATCTCATCGTCTGAGTCATTTTGATGAGGCAGGTTGATGTCAATTCCCGTGGTATTTTCTTCAGCACCACTTTTATCAGGTCCTAAAGCATCATCGTCGTCGTCTTCATTCATGATGTCCAAATGTGCTTCCAGATCAAAGTCCTTAGAGTCCGGCGATGCATTAGTATTGTGTTCGGAAGGAATATGAGGAGAATCAGCAGGATTGCTGTTTCTAGATTTTCCTCCTGCATTAGATAAAGTACGAATACTTGTAAGCACCACATATGTGCATTAGATAAAGTACTGAAAACTAATAGTAATATCTTTCTACTCCCTCCAATTCTTTTGGAATGCAGCATTTGTTTTTCTGGGCAAACATATCTAGATTCGCAACATTTCTTGAATAATTTATTTCTTTAACTATTTTATGCATCGGCAAAAACTGCAAGGTATATAAGAAAAACAATGTATATTTCCATGTGAATGAACGGCCCACCTAATTTTCTTGCTACTGTAAATTCTTGTGCCATTGGCTGCAAATTCATAAATTTCGAGAATACGAATTCATCAATATCTATACATGTATGCAGTATGCCTGTACGTACGTGCATACATACATACACACATATTGTATATGTATCTACACATCTACACATGGATAATTGGATAGTCAAAACATATGCAGGAAGAATTGAAATAAAAGAGTTAAGGAAAAGAATTAAGATAATAGTACTACTTATCAAGACATACCGGTCATTCTGGTGTCTCCAACATCGATTCGTTCAATGTCGCCGATATCGATTTGTTCATCGTCACCATCAATATCGATTTGCTCGTCACCCCCAATATCAATCTGGTCATCACCGCCAATATCGATACGCTCAACCTGGCTGACATCAATTCGTTCAACTTCACCGATATCTATTCGCTCAACTTCGCCGATATCAATTCGCTCAACCCCACCGATATTAATTTGCTCAACTTCCACCTGAAAAAGCGGATCATAAAGTCAGGACCCAAAGTTATTAAAGTGAGTAAATGGATAAATCAAATATAATATATTCTTTGTGAGATGTTTAGGCAAATGACGAGGTAATCAATATTAAGAAAAGAACAGCCTAGCTACAAATTACGAGAATCAACTACCATAACATGTTATGCTTAAGAACCATGGGCAAGTCAAGCTTAATTAACAGAAATCAGTGAATGCATAAGGCCATAAGCTACAGAAAATTTATATTGAATGCAACCAGCCACGTGCGAGAATGGTTTCAAATCCCACAAAGGTATCTCTCAACCTTACAAAAAAAAATCTGGAGTCAGCAATTAATGAAGCTGATTTTATACAGTTTATTATTCAGTTTAAAGATCACACAACAAACATGTACTTTCTGATTGCTCACACACCCTTTTCTAGTCCCCTCATTCTAAGTCAAGGGCGACCAAAGAAAAAAAAAAAAAAAAAAAGATGAAAGTTAAGAAGACGAAGGTATGCGCTGAATAAAATGATACTACAGAATCGTCAATTCCAGACGCTAGTCTCGTTTTGCCAAGCTAAATAGATACGAGTAGCACTTTTATTCACAAACTAAAAAATTAAAATATCTTGGAAATTGTTCTCAATTTATACTCCAACTCGTTGTTTCCAACTCCACAAACCATCATGTGCAAAAATTTGAAATAAATATTCATATGTTCATATATCATTACCAAACGTTTTCTCTAAAGCTAGTACCTTCTGTGCCAATAAAATGAATATAAAATGCAACCATCTCTATGGACTTAGCCCAATCCACGTAGCACCAAGCTTCCAATTTTAAGGAAGGGCTGATTAGTTGTGCAGAGACGTTTAATTTTGCGAAAAATGTGAAAGTTTTGAACTGTTTGACTCCTTCAGCAAAGTTGAAGAAAGAGCAAGAGGTTGCAGATCTCAATGATGGAGAAACGTATCCTCGTGATGCTCAACTCATGAGATGGTAATGGCAAGATAAAAAAGACGATGAGAGAGTAGAGGACACAGCAAAAGGTTGAGGGTGAGAAGGCACAGAGAAACAAAATCAGGAGTTTCACGCAAGAAAGAAGGGAACGGAGGGATACTAAGTTCTATCAAACGAATATGCTGACTTAATTTTGTGAGCGAAGAGTAACCAACCCTAATGAACAACAGAGTTGCAAACTTGCATACTCTCAGAAAAAATGTTTCTTGATATAAGTTCCTAAATAATTGGGCTAGTAAATCTTACACAAACACAGTCAACCTGGTAATTTTGTCAAGTGTAACTCACAGTGTCTGCAGAACATAAGTGTTTTTTCGCCTATTTCAAGAAGCAACTTATACTTACTGGACCCACAGCATAATAATTAGAGAGAATGAGACCAACAAGTAGCATATTTGGCAATGTACAAGTAACTTGTCACTAAAAATCATGATTCTTTATCTTTTAATTCGAGGAGATGCATAGCATCCATGATACAGCCTAAACATCAAATTCCTAATCTACAATCTTAATTTAGAAAGGCGCTCTTGGGAAGAGGCTCTAGTCAAAACATCTCAATACATTTTTGGGTGCACCTTTTTCACATGACTCCCTTACCGAGGTGTACTAGCCCACATGACACATTGTTCGTAATATTCTTTTACCCTTAACAGGATACCTCAAGGCAGAAAGGCGGGCGCCTACACCTTGCACTTTGCGTCTTTTCAGCCTGACCCCCAAGCGTCTTGCACATCCTCAAACTAAGTCTAGGATAACTCAGTTAAAGCTATGGTGACGCGTCTACATATGGGCCGGAGTGTCTAGGAGGGTGAAGTATCACTACCCGCAAGGCCGCAATCTCATTTATCTACTGCCAAATCTACTATACCGACATTGTTGCAGTGGTAGTTCCAATTCACACTCGAAAATAAGTACATCGCTAGGTCTTATCACAAAACATTAACTAAATTTTTTTCCTTTATGAAGAATATTAGCGAATATGCTGTATTGCAATTAATAGAATATGTAAATATTCTGTTTGATTAGTAATATTACAGGCAACTAATCAAACAAACAGAATATTTACATATTCTATTAGCAATTCATATGAATCCCCATTGATACTTAACTCCGTCTAATGCACACGATCAAATTCCTAACTCAATTCATAAGCATCAACATGTAACAAACTAACAATTCCACCAGCTAAGTTAGCTAACATCTTAAAATTTGAATACAGCAATTAAACTTTATAATAATAATACTCTATAACTCAAGACACAGTAACTAACCGAGACAGGTGGCTGAGGAGGAGGCGGTGGAGGCAGAGGCTGTTGCGGTCGAGGCGGTGTAAAACTCGACACACGATTATTCACCGCGGGAGAATGACCTTTAGCGGGCGGCGGCACCCTACCCAAGGGCGACGAAGTAGGGTCCACCGCAGAAGCAGCGTGTTCACCAGGTAGACGGCAATGCTTCAACCGCTTAACGGCGCGGTGAAGGCGTTCGAGGCGAAAACCGGCACCATCAAAGTACATAACGGCGTCGTTTTCCTTCAAATCATCACCAGTACCTTCGAAATTAAACTTAGGTTTACCAGGTTGAACATGATTGAGCTCCACATTGATCTTGTCCTTTCGTCGGTGTAGTGCTCCCGGTTGTGTCTTGTCCACCGACGCCGGCACAAAATCATCTGCAAAATCAAAATGCCGAAAATCGCAATCAATCGACGAATCATACCCAAAAAAAAAAAAAAAAAAAAAAAAAGAATAATAAATAAATTGAATTGAATTGATGTGATTGATGAATGGAATTAAGAGGAGGAGAAGAAGAATACAGCGAAGAGTGCAGACTTTGGGAGAAGGTTGAGGAAGAAGATCATCAAAAGAGGAACCTAGGGTTAGTGTATACCATTGATCTGCTATTGGTGCTGCGTTTAATCCCTCTTTCTTCGACATTTTTTCAATCAATTCAATTCAATTCTACACTAATTATTTTAACCATTACATTCCTTTTTGCAAATTTTTATTTCACTTGCTTCATTGCTTGTTTTGAAAATTGACTTGTGTTTTTCTTTTTTCTTTTTTTAATGGAAATTTTAGGGGGTTCCAAGTTCCTCCTAGTGAAAATAGGAAAATCTGATTAAATTTCTCATAAAAATACATGTCCATTCACTATTACTACTACGTTTTTTTTTTTTTTTTTTTTTTTTTTTTTTTTTTTTTTTTAAGGAAAGAAAACTAGGTTGATCCCCTGAAATAGGATCAACTTATCTTATCCTTTCGGATGAGTGAGGAAAGCGGGAGTCAAATGCTCTCAACCCACTTCGAGGAATTAGGACACGAATGTCCTATGTTAGCCATAAAGTCGGCGACTTTGTTGGCCTCACGAAAGCAATTATTAACACTAAAAGTCTTAAAAGAAGAAAGTTCAATTTTAACATCTTCAATAATAGAAGAAATTTCCCAATGGACTTTCCAAACTCCTTTTAAGGAATTAATAACACATAGGTTAGCCCCCTCTATAATTAGATCAGTAAGGCGCAGTGTTTCAATGCAAACACGCTTTCCCCAAGAAGCGAAGAGCCTCTGCTTAGAATCTTTAGTCTAACCACAAGATTTCGCTCCAAGAAGTATAATTGTTCCATTATGATCCCTAATGGTAAAACCTATAGCTGCTTTGTTACTATCCAAACTTAGATGCATCAAAATTAAGCTTAACGAACCCTTCTGGGGACTTAATCCAAGAGATACTAGGTTCATTTAAATTACTATTTTCAATACTAATACCAGAGGTTGGCTCATGACAATCATCATGATTGTCTAAATCTAAATTTTTAAGGTTAAACCAAGAGTGGAGAGAGAATTCAATACTTCGCGTTATACGGTAAACAGTGGCGGACGCCGAGATTTAGTTTTTTAGAATGGCTTCCTTCATTTTGTTTCCCCTCCTCCTCACCACCACCGCAACAACCACCGCATCACCACCTGCCCACCAAAATACCACTGCTGTGGCCCGCCTCCCGACGCTCGTCCTCGACGCCACCCTCTTTGTAGCCAACAACTTCACTGTCAACTCAGCCAAGCTCGTCGTCATCAAGCCCGACATATCTCAAAATGCCATGGTCTCAGTCCACAGCCTCGACCACCTCATGTTGAAAGTTTTGAGTTCGACAGCAGGGGTGAAGACGTCGTGCACGTGGCTGCAGGTGGCGGCGGCGGCTGCGGTTGTTCTCAGTCTTCTTGTTCTTCCCATTATGTGCAACCTCGAACATGGCTCGTCTGCTGGTTCTTCGCAGGGGCATTTTCGGTATTTTCTCAGTCGTTCCGGTAATTTCATCATCTGAATTCATTAACAGTTTCTCTGAATAATAGAAATCATATGCAGTTTATTAGTTCGTTAAAGTTAGTTAGTTAATTGTTCACAATTTTTTATTTTTTTTTTTGGTTTTTTTTTTTCTTCATGGTAGCGGCCATTGACATTTCTCATGCTGCTCACAACTCTTTGCGCGATGGTAGCTTCTCGTATTTTTTTCCGGCCTACTTCATAATCTCCTATTCCATTTCTCTTAATTTTTTTTTTCGTTTTTCTATTAATTCCTTTAATAGAAGATTTGGAGTTTAATATATCTTAAAACAAGTTATTTGTTTTTAGTTTAAAAGCGAACTAAATAGTTGAACATTAAAATAGAATGAATAATATTTTTATAATTTTTTAAATATTTTTAGTTTATTTTATCTATATACTTAGCTATTTTAAGTTTAAGACAAATTTGTGGAAGAGTTATTAGACATTGTAACCAACTTTATAACTTTTATTTACTTGACTCCACGCAATGTCTAATTCGTCATTTTAATAGCATTTTATCATATTATTATTATTATTATTATTATTATTATTATTATTATTATATATTTTACAAGAAAATTACAATATCATGAAAGATATTTGTATGTTAATTTTAAATGTGTTTTGGTTATGCTAAATTTGTGTTTACGTACAATAATTAAAGTAATTACGGTCAAAGTTCTACAAAGTTTTACCAAGATGAATCAAAGTTAGTATTTTCAAATCAACATGTTAAACGGGGCAAACAAGCGAGTTAAATAAGGTTTGGGTTTATATAGTCTTGGCTCAGCTAGGATAAATAAAATGAGTTACTTAAATTTGAAATTAATAACTTTTAAAGAAACATTTTTGTTTCGGGTGTAGAATACTCAAAGTAAATACAACAACTTAAAGTAAATACAACTCGAAGCTAAATGATGATTAAGTGTTTAATTCTGTGGGCTACGACTTCACTTGATCCTCTCTGACTGCTTGTCCTGCACGAGTACACAAACCTAGCCTCGGGGGCGTCCGAGGAAAGCCCCTCCGATGCCTAAGTCAGCGTCTAATGATGAGAGAAGTCAGAGAATTATGAGATTGAATCTAGGGTTATTTAACATGAATAATCCAACCTATCGTCGGTCTTCCATTAATAAACCTATCTTCAAAAAATCTCACAATAAACCCACCTATTTACAACCTCTTCCAATATTGCACTCGATGACTTATTACCTGTTGAACCGGTAAAATATTAATCTAAAATCAATTAATCATCTAATAACTAATCTATTTACTCATTAAACTCCCTAGTCCCTCCTTCTCCATTAATCATCAGCAAGACGGCAAAACCAACCTTACACTTATAGTCAACTATGTACTCATCGTCAAAATCGTCAACAACCACCATTAACAGTGGTTATGTCACCACCTTGAGCGCGTCCTCACCTTATAATGGCCACGACCGTCGAGTGCCCGTCGTCACCTTTCCGGCCAAAAACTCCGACCACCTCATCGGCGTTCGACAGAAGCCGACACAGTGGTGTCTCTCTCTCCACCACGGTGACCACCTCACCCTCGCCGGAAATCGCTTGGGCTCCCACCGCCTTCTTATACCCCTCTTTACTCACCCTCCTAATGTAACAACCTGGTTTTTAGTCGACTTTAATTACTAAGGCGGAAATTAATTAAGTCTTAAACCAGCGTTATTAATTATACAAATAACCCAAATATTACATCATCGTTTAAGAGTTGAATGGAACAACTCTAAATACGGAAGTTAAAAGAGTAAAGTGTTGTATATATTACATATCTCTCAAAAGCAACAAAAGTAAAGCGTAAAAACGTCTCGTGGCCCCATCCAAAATCCAGCTCCTGGTCCACGATCGTCCTGCACAATAAACTATTGGGGGGATGCCATTGGCGGACAAATGACTAGCTATGCTCATACTTACCCTCGATTTCAATTACTTTGGTTTAATATTATCGCTTTATAAACATAACATTATGATAAAAACATAAACATGCTTAATACATATAGCATATAAAGACATATAAGTCATAATAAGCATGCGGTTTAAAGCGATAAATCATATAAACATGATATTCAATTATGAAGGCAAATAACACATAATAGCATAGCAATAGTATCACAATAATTCAATGGCATTACAAGGCGATATCGGATCGCAATCAAACATACATATCTTATCATTCTTCTCATGCAGACTCGATTCAATTCAGAAAGTTGTGGTCTTTAGTTTTCGAAGATGGTACACGCTCATTCTCATTTAATCAAACAACAGATAACACATACTGCTTACGAGCCTGACCACTGAGTAGGCCTTTGTACTCTGATCGATTGCATTTCACTTCCATAGTGCAGAGGCTTACTCGACTCGTAAACCACGCCGAATACTATAGTACTTGCATCTCATCTTCTAGTGTTCGAAATGATTCGAACTTCAGATACAATCCCGTCAAGTAATCTTTACGCAGGGTAAGAGCGAATGCTAGTGTCGCGCCCACTAAGAACGAAACACGGCAAGGAGACAGAACCGCAAAGCGCATAAGCACATAATGTCACGGTGGCCCTGATAACTTTAGCGAAATAGGGGAATAAAGCCCTAGTCTAGTATGCATACACTAATATCCAATTTAAGAGTAGGCTATGCTATTCATAGAGCACCTTAACTCAGGATAAAACGACTATTTCCTAAAGCCTGACCCACTAAGAGTTGAATTTTTCATTATCTTGTACGGCCTTGGCTATACGACTTAAGGCGTATGGCATGGGCGAGGATGCACTAAGCAATAAGGTCAGCTTAAACCACACTATTCGATATGACCCAAGCCAGAGACCGAGATAGTGGTATCCGCACAAGACTATCTTAACCCCACTTCACTTACGATTGACGTTCCCTTATCTGAGGCCCAAGCTTGACCTTTTTTTTAAACATACTCATGATTTATTATTTATTTGATATTACATATCACATGTTTCTAGACTCTCCTAGTCTCATCGTCAAACGTTTAAGTATTTGTATTCGGTTTCATATGATCACATAACACGTTCGTTTATTATTTGAAGTGTTGTTAATTATTAACGTTTTCAAGTTTCTAAATTGAAACGTTTATTAGTATGTCCAATTTTATTTATGTGTTTTTCAAACACTTTAGGTCATTTACTTCTTCATTTTAAATTTTCTATACTTAGTAAAATTTTCAATTATTTTCAGTATTTCACTATTCACTTTTCACTATTCATCGTATTTTACTATTCATCGTATTTACTATTCATTGTATTTACTATTCATCGTATTTACTATTCATTGTATTTACTATTCATCGTATTTTATACGTATTTTTATACGTATTCGTATTTTATATGTATTTTTATACTTATACTTATAATTTTTTTATACTTAAGGTATTTTAGTTATAAAACTAAATCTTTTATTTCCTAAGTATAGATTTCTAGTTTTAAAGTCGTTAGGTTCGTTTTGTACTTAGGCGATTTTTGAAAATATTTTAAAGTCTAGCTTTAAAAATGTTAAGTTCGGTTTGTATTTAGTCGTTTATGAAAATATTCGAAACTCATAGTTTTAAAAACGTTAAGTTCATTTTGCATTTAGTCATTTATGAAAATATTCTAAAATTCTAGTTTTAAAAACGTTAAGTTCGGTTTATAAAAGGTGATCAATGATATTTATTTTAAAACGAGACTCGGTTAAATTTAGTCGTCTATTTATTTAAGTTAGTGATAGTATCATGGATGATTCATTTATAGTCCGTATGTCCCAATTCAATAATCCAAATAGCAAAGGCAGTAACACACGATTTAGTTCATTTTTATACGGTTACTCATTTTTTTATCGGTTTAACATAATTCCTTTATAACTAAAACGATTTATACAAAAATTCAATTCTAATTACTATTTAACTTTAGTGACTTAGTGATAATTTCATTTTGGTCAAATTTAGTCAATTTACAATGGTGATGTCGTGTGATATGATATATGTGTCAAATTGATTTATTTCTTTTAATTTCTTAAATCTAATTTATTAACTAATAATTAAATTATTTTAACAATAAACTAAAAAGTGATAAAAACAAAAATTAACCCTAAAATGTCAAGGATGCCGTGAGCAAGGTAGTAGTGTTCTAAAATTTCATTTTTCGATTTTATCGGTTTTTAGCTTAAAGTCTTTATATTTTAATTATTCTAATTATACTAAAACGATTTAAACTAAAATGAAACTTACTAACAATTTCATTTATATTTATGAATAGTGTTTTTCAACACTTTAAATTTCTAACTTTTTAACCTAAATGATTTATAATGTTTTAAGTTGATTTATATAATATGACTAACAATATATAAAACAATAACTAAACATAAACACAAATTATTAACAAACATAATATAAAACATAATCAAAGTGAACAATATTGATGAACATCAACATCAATATCATATGAACACACATGAAGATCATAATAAAACTCAAGGACACTAATTTCGATTTTAATAATTTATAATTTATTTTCCTAATTCAATTATTTTTGCATGGTAGTATCCATTTTAACTAACTTATTCTAACATATTATTTACAAAAATTAAAAGTGAATATTTAGTAAAAAAAATGGAAAATGCCGAGATATGTTATATGTGTATATATATTTCTATTTTCGATTTTAATCACTTTAAACTCATTTTTATTATTTCACATAATTTTTATATAACATCACTACTTAAATAAAACATAACTAAACATAAAAATCATATGAACATAAATTAAAAATGCTCAAAATTCAATTAACTAAACATAGAACAACATTCCTACAATAATCTATTTAGTATATTATTTAGTTATTATCATTTTATTATACAACACCTAAACACACAAGTACATATAAGTGATGTTTAACACATTTAACATAATTTTCATACTCATAAAATTATAATAACAAAACAAATTAATTTACTAAAAAGATAATACAAGACATAGTTAGTCACCTTAATCGGTAAGTTTATTGGTTGTCCGGATCCACGATATTATCTAGGTCTAAGTCTTCACCCAAATACCCGTCTTCACCTTCAAAAATAAACCCGAGATAGTAAGCTTCAAATACCCACTAATTAGCTAAATAATACTAGAGATTATTAGAATAATATTAGTGTTTTTATTTAAGAGGTTTTTGTAATAAAAATGGAAGAAAATAAAGAGAGCAAAATGGGGGGAGTAGCTCGGCAATTATGGAGCAAGGTGGATGAGTTTTTTTGACTTAGAAAATAATGAGGAAAAGCTAGTAAATGAATTAGGTTAAATGAATTAGGTTAAGTTAGTTTTATTTAATAAATAAAGTTTAATTTAAATTGGATTTATGACATCAAAATCAAGTTGATGCACTTGACTCATTTAGAAGGTTCTTGGTGATATTTTGATGATAAAATGCTTTTCACGAAATTAATCAGTTTTTAAAAAAATCGGGTGTCAAAAGCGATAAAAGTCAAAGTATGTGCGTTTGACTATTTTTCTAAGTTTTTCTACTTTTTAATTCTAAGATTAAAATATTTATTTCATTATTCAAAATTTTTAAAAAGTATTAAAGAAGTCGAGAAATTTTACAAAACGAAAGTTTTGCAAAAAGTGTGATTTTGAAAGGTTAAAGGATTAGGAAATGATTTAAGCTTTGAAAATAGAACTTGATGGCTAATTATTGTATTAAATTAATACGGGGTGTTACACCTAACCACACCTCACCCATGTCTTAGCCATTGCACACCACCATCGCACTCGGGCCACACACACATCAACGACCAACCACCGCACACCGCCGCCTCCAGCACCACCAATTCCATCCACTGCACTGCCGCGGTACTCAACGGAGACACCTCATCCTCTCTCCTCAGATCTGAAACTGAAGAGGTACATCGATTGTTTCGGCGGATCGAGGAGGATGATGAAGGTGATGAGATAGAGGATGACTGCGGCGAGACGACGAGGATGAGTTTGGTTATCGAGCAAGGAAGGGAGGGTAGACGTCGGACTTTTTTTGGCAAGGTTGGTAATGATGGTTAGTGGCTGAAGCTTATTTGGGGAAGGAGAATGTTGGTACCTGCAATAGCAGGTTACTAGTAGGTTAAAGTTGAAGGCGGTCTAATTAGGGGAGATTATTACAATAGTTGGGTTTATTGTGAGATTTAACATAGTATGGTTTATTTATGGAAGATGGCTCATAGGTTGGATTATTGCCGTTAAATAATCCTTGAATCTAAGTAATACCTTTTTTGAGTGATCATGTGAATGAATCTTCAGCCGTGTGCCTCCAACTCTATTTATAAGACATGCCTTTTGTCCTTTAGCGATCTATGTCAGCTATAAAGCTGATCATTTGTCTCTTAGCGTTGTCCTGTAGTGGTTAGGTGTAGACAAGCTCTGACAAGCTTGACTCCTGCTTCAGCCAGCCAGCCACTTGACCAAGCGGCCAACCGCGCGGTGTGATCGGGCGGCCATTGATGTTTTTGGTGAGCTATCATATGACCATGGCCGCTCGGCCCTTCTTAGGTCGCGGTGCGGCTGTACCCAGTCAGCTGATCATCCCCAATCAATTTTATTTCATATTCTTTTTAATCATATTCTCAGTATATGCTAAAAAAAATTACTATTCAAGCCAATTTTTATGTAAGTTTATGCGGCAGCTCTGACAAGAAAAATTACGACTAATATTTTAATTGACCTTCTCGAAAAAAAACATTATTGAAACTACTTCGAATCACTAAATTTTATAAATTAATTAGAATACATTTATAGCTCCTAGAATTTTTGAAAATATTATTACTTTTTCAATTTATAGGAGTAATACTCCATACAATTTTGTGAAACATTTGGTAGGTATATTAGTCTGATCTCATACATTTTTCTTAGAGCGTTTAACAAATCTTTCAATAAGATTTGCTTTTATTTTTACTTATTCATAATATATTTACAAATTCTATGGTGCATCCATCTCATAGTATGAGACAACTCAAAAGTAACTATATTATTTTTCAAACGTAACCTATTTATTTAACTTGAAAAGTAATTGTACCTTGCTTCAAATGTAACTCTATTATACGTGAAACGTAACGATATTTTATTAAATAAAAAATGTACATCAGAGACAAATTTTTACCGGTTACGATAAAATATAAATAAAAATAAATAAATTAATTTTTGTAATTTTTTGCTACTTTGCTAGTAAATGTCGTAGCAATAAAATAATGTCGTATATAATTGATAATAATGACAAAAACTAAAATAAGATGTATAATGTTGTATGTGGGGGGTGAAGTGTAGTATAACTATAGTGAAGTATTGATGGTGTCTCATAGTATGAGACGGCCTCACCATAGAATTACTCTAATATATTATCCAACTTTGTGTTCTCAAAAACTATTGAAATATACTTTGTTAAAAATATGGTACTCGTGTGATAAAGCAAATTTAATTATTCGACTTTTTATATCAGGTTTCTAGATACTTCTTTTATAAAATGACTAATTAAAATTTATTCTCAAAATTGAATACCCGTGACGGTAATTTTATTATAATATTTAACTGACAACTTACTTCAATTAGCTATTATATATTTTTATGCATGCTCGTGCTTTTAAGCACGGGTACTAAACTAGTTCTCAATATTTTCATGTATATAAAGTCATAGTTTTATTAGAAATAGAATGTTTAAAAAGGTGGACTCTTTCACGTCCCTTAAAAAAACAGCAATTTTTGCAGTTATCACCAGTGGTTTGCGACACTAGAGATGTCTCGGGCCCGCTCCAATTCAACTGGACCCATGATAAAAGCGCAATTATTGTGCTAGTCGTAATTAGTACTGTTTTTTCTATTTTATTTTTCATTTTGGTAGTATTAGCATTTCGCTATTACTGCCTTTTCAAGTTTCGTACGGTTCGACCCAATATTGAAATGTCATCGCTATGATAAACATTTCAATTAAAAATAAATAAATATAAACATGAGTGTGCAATTATATATTTGTATAGTTTGTTATAACCGAAATTTTATGTATTGATGAATTAAATTGAAATAAATTCAATTCATATCTGATTATTATTCTAATTAAAATTGAAAATACATGTTATAAAATATTCTAAACTTAACATACTATTAAATTATTATTATTATTATTATTATTATTATTATTATTATTATTATTATTATTATTATTATTATTATTATTATTATTATTATTATTATTATTATTATTATTATTATTATTATTATTATTATTATTATTATTATTATTATTATTATTATTATTATTATTATTATTATTATTATTTACTCCATTTGGTTTATCCGTTTGTCATCATAACCCTTATTTGAATGATTTTTTTTATTTCTCTCATTTTTTTTCTCTAGTAATTTTTCTTTTACCGACAAAAATCCAGACAAAATGTGGACTCCACCGACCCGACCACACCTTAATAATTGTTGCATATAGTTTTGATAAAAATCTAATAAATCGGAGGTACAACATAAAAACCACTATCAAGACTAGACTTGATCCACATATATAAGTCACAAAGCCCACCAAATATATCAATGAGTAATTCTCCTAAAAACCGAACTCACATTAGTGTGAGTCACAAGCAAATAAATCAAGGAAAAAAAAAAAAAAAAAAAAAAAAAAAAAAGCTAACTACCCCTTGTGTGAGAGAACTCACAATAAATTATTGTGAGACCCGTTTCACACAAGTATTTCACTCATCCAAAAACAACAAACAAACTTAAGCTCTCAAACAAATTCATACACACACGAACAAACAAACTTTTAAACGTCAAAATCAACGCTCTAAAACCGAAAGTCGGAAGTAAACAAGTACTCCGTATTATACTAATAACACGTATGGATGCTTTGTAAATCTGATGTGAAGCATCTCGTTAACTTGTCAAACGGGCCGGGGGTAGGGTTCGAGTTCGTGTTATATGGGTAGGGTCATCGGGTCAGAGCTCGGGTTGAAAATTCTTTTTAGCGCCTTTTTCTTTAAAAAAAATTAATTAAAAATATATTATTTTTAGTGTATAAGTTATATTTAATAGTATTTTACATATAAACAAATATGTATACTACTAAAACTAATATTTATTCATTTTAGTAAGTTGTAAAATTAAAACAATCTAAATTTTAATCTAAATTCCTGCGACTTCTTTAGGGATTTTAATAGAGATCATACTGTCATCCTGAAAGCGAGTGCACCCTTCTCCAAACAATCTTGTCATTGTTTGGGTTCTACTCACATTTTGCATATATTTAGCTTTAATATATTCAGGAGGTAATAATTTCTGCATCTGCTTACTTAATTTGGGCGCAACATTAATGTTCCAGGTACTCGCAATATTAACGTTCGAGATACTCGCAACGTCCTACAAAAAACAATACAACGTGGAGTCAAAACAAAGGAATTAAATTAACGATATATATAATTGAGCTAAAGTAGTAACTAGCTATAATAAACCTTATCATCAAAAAGTGCCTTCGCTACGTTCTTTGAGGATGAATCTTCATTTGTTCCACTAATGTCTGATTGACTCACCTGCAAAAGTGTATTAATTATGTCGATAATATTAAATATAATACTAATTTATTATGTCATTAGAGTGATAGTAAAAATACCTGCTCGATACTTTGTTTGCCCTTGATTGTAGGACGTTGGACTTCTTGCAAGTCATTCGCCAACCTCCTCTCATTTACATTATTTTCCTATAACAGTAGGACACAATTTTCATAAATTAACAAGATAAGGTTCAATATATATTAAAAAACAAATATTAATTTGGAGTCAATAAAATAGATTACCTTCTTGTCACCTTTATTCTTATTAGGGCTCCTTAATCTAATAGGCGCAACATGAGTCTGAGGCCACTGGACAAAGGAACCTACGACATTCTTTACCGTGACCAACTCATCGCTAACCGGGACCGGTAGCTTCACATCTCCAAAGTCATTTAAGACCCTCTTGATATTCACTTTTAAGTGATTATCTAGAGAAGCGCTGTAGTGAACAAATCCTTTGTCTCGACCGTGTCCCGGTAGTACGCAAGTGCGACCGCAACCTTATTCTGTCGTAGACTAGGCACTGTCGGCAGGTTTGGGTGATTGAGTACGCAAATATAATTTTCTCCTCCCTACATTTTTAAACATAAATTATTTACAATTACATAGAATATAACTGAAAATTTTATAGTAAATAGAAACATTATTAGTTATTTAACATTAAAACGCTACCGTGCCAAAGATCGGTATAGTCTGTGTCGGCGTTTCGAATTCCCCCTTACGGGACCGATCTTCAATTACCTTCATCCAAATTCCATACCAATTATAATCAACACTCCATATAAATTTAATAAACAATAAATATATTTTAAACAAATTTAACTCGTAACAAATTTCAACTAAATTAATTTTCAGAAAAAAGGGTTCACTTTGAGTAACGTTTTCTCAAATTTCTGTACTAAACTGATGGTTTCTTATAAAATAAAACTTGTAGAACTATGAGCCTAGAGTATACCCTCCAAAGCACGAGTCCTAACTCTTAACAAATCATCCTATAGAGCTGTTTTCGTGAAATCAGTCTAAACTGCCTTTTCTGAACGAATTGATATGTCCAGATTTTTTTCAGTAACTTATCCTTTGAATTTCGACTTAATTTTTTTACAGAGACTTAGTATAGGGGGCTTAGTATATCCTCAAAAAATTTCAAACCAAAATTAGATCGTTTCGATTTTTAAAACTATTTTATTCCACGAGTGCACAAATTTGCCAAAACCGGAATTAAGTTGGTTCTACTTGTATTACACAACATCCATTAACAACAACACAACAACAACAATACAATGACGACAACAACATCAAAAACACTTTATTTACCTCATCACTTTTATCGACCTCATCAAATTTATCGACCCCGTCTTCTTCTTCTTGTTGCCCGGTATTTGTCTTGCCGCCCTTAATTTTATTTATTTAGTCAATATATACGTGGGTTAGTTTAGTTAATTACGTATATATAACACTTTATTAATTAATAAATAAAATATATATCCAATAAAAATATAACTTATTAAGTTATTTAATTACCTCATCGTCACCGTCTTGTTCCTTAAACGTCGTGTGATCGTCCGCCGTTTTCTCGTCACCGGCAAGTTGATCAATCACTTTAAGTTCCTCGGCCTTCAGGGTACCACCTTTGGTTATTTTCTGCATCATCTTTGCTATCATTTTCACCTGCAACAAATACATTATATACAATTCAATAATATATAGATAGTCGTCGTCATCATTTAAATTAACTAAGAACTAACAAATAATTACTTTACCATATCACGATCATTACTGCTACTTGTTTTTGTTGGTGTTCTGGCAGCTCTCCCGAAAACCTTGGTTACACCAACATGGCCTGGCATGCCTAACACACGACCTTCGTGCTCAGGTTTTTGAATTGCCTCGGCTAGAATGTCCTTTCGGCCGCCTTCAGGTTTCCATGACCCTTCTTTGACCTTGTCGACAACTTTATCCTATTAATAGAAAAAATACGACATTCAAATATTATAATTTAACACGATGATAATTAAAAAAATTAATAAATAATGACTAAAGTGTACGTGAATAAAAAAAGTAGTACTACAATGTTGTCTACCGCCCTTTGAGTTGCTTCATCAAATTTGCCGGATTTCGGGGTGTGACCTAGTCTCCATATTTCATGTCGATTAATTATTATGCCATCGTCATCCACTTCTGCCTACACATTCATAGAAAAAAGAACAAGTAAGTTTATTATATAATACTTGTATAAATTAAAGCTAAGGTCGCTTTACAATATAAAATTATATTATAAAGAAGATATATATAACTTTGTATATATACAAATATATATAAGTCTTACATGTTCCTCGGCGAGCTCCAAGAAACCTTTGCGACCGGTGGTTTGATGAAATTCTTTTTTCGCAATGTTTCTTTTGTTCCTCTCGCTCAAGGCCTTGAAATTATCATAACCAAAAAATATATAATAAATATATGCATGCTTGTGAATTAATTAATTAACTTATATATATATATATATATATATATATAGAGATAAGATCTTTCAAGCCCTAAGTTTTGAGAAAGTCATTGAGTCCAGACATCCGCTTTGAGATTTTAACACAAAAATTTGAGATTTTAACACAAAAATTTAGAACTGCAAAATTTCAGAATATTTGAGATTTTTAACAATGTTAAAATCTCAAATTTTCTGGAATTTTGCAATCTCAAATTTTTGTGTTAAAATCTCAAATTTTTGTGTTAAAATCTCAAAGCGGATTCAGGACTCAATGACTTTCTCTAATAAGTTGGGCTTAAAAGATCTTATCTCATATATATATATATATATATATATATATATATATATATATATATATATATATATATATATAGAATACCTTAAACTCGGGGGTGTTACGTTGTTTTTTATAGTTCTCCCACTCGTGGGGTTTAATCATTGGGTATTCTTCCGGTGGTTTTGGCGGATCTATTTCTTCTCCCGTCTCCGGGTCGATCAAGTATTTTTTATAGACAGTAGACCTCCACGATCGGGCTAAATTAGCTACCTTGTCCATACAATATTGATCGTATTTATCGGGAACATTGTATGCTCTCTGCAGATAAATAACGAAATAATATAAAACAAATTAAAGTTAGTGTACGCTTGTTTGTTTAATTTCAATATTATTAGAATTAATTAACCAATGAATATATACCTTCAACGTTTTAAGAATTTGCTCCCTCAACATGGGATTCAATTTCTTTATATTTTGTATGTCGAGAGGAACCCACTGTCTTGTTGTAATCCCGATCCAAGAAAAAAATTTGTTCCGCCATTCACCATTTGGCAATCCTAATCTCTCGTTCCATGTTAGTGGAATCTTTATGCCTGAATTAATGGCTTTTGTTGCCTCCGGTTGTACTGAACGTCCTCTACTTCGACCTTTTTTGGTTTATCATTGTCGTTTCTTTTTCGTTTACCGGTCGAGTTGTCCATATCAACCTGCACGTACAATAAACAAATCACATTTCTTACTATCGTTATAAAAGTCTCAACGATGCATATAAATTTTTAAATCACGTTACGTGAGTGTTTTGATATTTTAAACAAATTTATCTCGTAACAAATTTCAGCTAAATTAATTTTCAGAAAAAAGGATTCACTTTGAGTAACGTTTTCTCAAATTTCTGTACTAAACTGATGGTTTCCTATAAAATAAAAGTTGTAGAACTATGAGCCCTCCAATTATAGAGTATACCCTCCAAAGCACGAGCCCTAACTCTTAACAAATCATCCTATAGAGCCGTTTTCGTGAAATCACTCTAAACTGCCTTTTCTGAACGAACTGATAAGTCCAGATTTTTTTACAGTAACTTATCCTTTGAATTTCGACTTAATTTTTTTTGCAGAGACTTACTATAGGGGGCTTAGTATATCCTCAAAAAATTTCAAACGAAAATTAGATCATTTCGATTTTTAAAACTATTTTATTCCACGAGTGCACAAATCTGCCAAAACTGAAATTACTCCGTATTACTTGTTTTACGCCTTAGTACTCCATAACATACAACATACAACATACAACATACAACCTACAACATACAACATGCAACATATAACATAGCATTACTCCTTACATAGCTCCATATTACTCCGTATAATACAACATAAACGTACATATAGTTTCGTATTACTCCGTATTACACAACATACAATATACATTGCTCCGTATTATTTAGTATTACTAAATGCCCACCCTCTCCATAAACCCTAAACAACTACCATTAACAACAACAACAAGAACAAGAACAACAACAACAACAACAACAACAATAACAACAACAATACAATGACGACAACAACATCAAAAACAACAATGACGACAACATGCAACATCAAAAACAACAACAATGACGAGAACAACATCCAAAACAACAACAATGACGAGTAAAACAACTATAACGTAACAATACCCTAAACCCTAAGCAGCAACAACAAAAACAGCAACACGACAACAACAACAACAACAACAACAACAACAACAACAACACGACACGACAACAATGACAACAACAACAACAACAACAGCAACACGGCTAAATCAACAACAACAATACTAGTTAAACCAACATTGTAACACCCCGTGTTATTTTAACACAATTTGATAAAAGAATTTAATTCCTTAAATTAAATTCATCCTTTTTCCTTATAATAAAAATACGTCTGAATTTTTTTCGCCAAATAATACTAAAATTTCTTAAGTCTAAATTTAAAAATTTTGAAAAATAAAATATGTTGTATTATCTTTAGAATTCAAAAAGAAACACAATACAAAATTTTGTAAAAATCAACACAAAATTAATATCGCCTTTCAAATTTCAAAAATGTTATGTTATGTTTACTATTCACAAAAATAAATGTAAAACCTTTTATTCATAAAATTCAATTTCGAACATTTTTCGTTTTCAAAATAAAAATGGACCCTTATACTTTTCCCGTCTTTGAAATTCAAGTCAACGATTTCAAAACACGCAAATCAAGGTCAAGCCATCTTATCCTCTTCCATTTTCTTCTTATTTTAAAAAGTAAACTTATCATCAAAATAAAAGTAATCATTTTGATTTTTTTTATTAAATCATTTAATCTTAATGTCTAATTACTATTTCATTTCTATTAAACTAGCTTTTTTTCTAAATTGTCGAAATTTGAAGTCACACCTAATTTAAATTGATTAACTTTTTGACTTTTGAATATAATTATTTAAATCTACAACATTCAACGAAAAAATAAGTATTTCGACGTAGGAAATTTTTATTCAAAATTTCGAGGATTAAAACTCAATTTCTGTTTTTAGCACTTTTCGAAAATTATTTTTTATTTTTTTTATTTTTATTTCCGATTTTATTTCAAAACACTATTTTAAGATCATATCTTTTATTTCGAAACCTTTCGCGATCGCGCAAATCGAAAATTTCGAAAATGAAAATCGAGCCCGAAAAATTTACTTGGACCATTTGACTCTCTTCCATTTTTACTTACACAAAACCAACTTTTCTTACAACTTTAAAATTGTCATCATCATTTTTATTTTTATGTATTAAAAATTTAAAGTTTATACCCTTTAATAAAAATACTTATACAAATACGATACTACTACTTTAATACTACCATTTTCATTTCCATCACTTTTAAAATTTTTCTAAAGTAGTAAATAAAATATTTTAGTCTTAGAATTCAAAAGTGGAAATATTTCGAAAAATCGTCAAACGCGCACACATTAACTTTTATCGCTTTTGACGCCCGACTTTTTAAACCCGTTTTATTTCGTAAAAACATTTTAAAACATCTAGGTAACATTTTCTAACATCAAATAGTAATGTTGACACTAGTTATACAACTTGATTATTTTGTCCCCTAATTACTTTTAATTAAACTTTATTTATAATAAAAACTAAAGCTTACCTTTAATTCATTTTAACCTAATTCATTTCTAACATGTCCTCATTATTTTCAAGTGCAAAAATCAACCTACACTACTCCATATTGTCGTGGCTCCCTTCTCTCTTTTCTCCCCGTTATTTTCTTTCTTTTTTTTTTTCTTATAAAAACCATTAATAAAAATCTTAATATTATTCTAATAAATCCTAAATATTCCTAATATATTAGTGGGTCTTTTTAAGCTAACTTACTTGGTTTATTTGGGTGAAGATAATGGGTTTTATGGGTGAAGAATTGTTTTCCGATCTAAAATTTATTTTAGATCCCCGACGATAACCATCTAACTTAAGGTGACTAGTTATATCTCATTTTAACCTCCTTTGTAAATTAATTTGATTTTTATTATGATTTTATAAGTATGATTTTTATGTTTAAAATATGTTAAATATCATTTATGTGTATTTATTTGTTATGTGAAGTATAATAAAATGATAATAAATAAGTAATATTGATAATAGATTAGTTGAACCAAGTGGTGGTTGTCTAGGTGAAATTTGGGTTAACCTGGAAATGTGCAACAAAGTGTGAGGTCCCAGGCTCAAACCCCACCTGGAACCAAAAAGAATAAAAAAACCCAAAGCACACCACTTGGCCACCGCAGCCCCCGTCGGGGGTGGCTTACATGGTACATGTGGTGGTGCGGGAATGCATGTACCCGGGGAGGACTCAACCTCCTCGTCATCAAAAAAAAAAAAAAAAAAAAAAGGAACGAGACTTGGCAACAACTACGTGTGGCTCGTCCAGAATGTGTACTGCAAAGGATAAAAAGGTGGATCATGGGGCGAATTTATCATTCGAATCATGGTTGTAAATTGCAAGATCATGTGTGGTTAAAACGAATTGGTGTGAATAATTGATATGGATGTATAGGTGAATGAGTGGTATTGTATGAAAGTTCTAAAATGATGTATAAGTTCATTGGTATATCAATATAATCTTACATTCTACAAAAAAAAAAAGATAATAGATTAGTTGTAGTAATATGATACATACTATGTTTTGTTAAATTAGTTTTGAGCATTTTTAATTATTGTTCATATGATTTATATGTTTAGTTATGTTCTAGTTAAGTAGTAATCTTATATAAAAATTATGTGAAATACTAACAATGAGTTTAAAGTGAATAAAAATCGAAAACAACATTTATATACAACATATACTTCCTCACGGTTTTTCCCTTATTTTTAAATAAATTTTCACTTTTAATTTTTGTAAATAATATGCCATGTTAAGTTAGGTTAAAACGGATGTTAATATGTTATAAAAATTAATTTAGGAAAAATAAATTATAAGTTGTTAAAATTGCTTATGTGTTCTTGAGTTTAATTTTGGTGTTCTTAATGTTCATATGGTGTTCATGTGATGTTCATGTATTTTGTACACTTTGATTTTGTTTTATTTTATGTTTGTTAGTGATTTTTGTTTTTGTTTAATTATAAGTTTATATTATGTTATTAGTATCACTTAAATCAACTTACACTTTTAGAAAAACATTTAGAAAATTTAACTTTATATTTTAGGTCAAAATTTTAGTTAAATGAAATTTTTAGTAAAATTTCATTTTAGTTTAAATCGTTTTAGTATAATTAGAATAATTAGATTATAAAGACTTTAAGTTAAAACCCGATAAAAATCAAAAAAATGAAATTTGACCATCACCACCATAAGGCCACGGCATTCCTAAGCTTTTAGGGTTAAATTTGTTTTTATCACTTTTTAGTTTAATTGTTAAAATAATTTAATTAGTAGTTAATAAATCGAATTAAGAAATTAAAAGAAATAAAAAGAAGTATAACATATACAATATCACACGGCATTTCTACATAAAATGGACTAAATTTAATCAAAATGAAAATATCACTAAGTCACTAAATTTAAATAGTTAGTAGAATTGAATTTTTGTATAAATCGTTTTCGTTATAAATGAAATATTATAAACCGATAAAAAGTGTTAACCGTTATAAAAATGAATTAAATCGTGTGCTACTGCCTTTGCGAATTGGACTGTTGAACTTGGACATACGGACTAAATGAATCATCCACGATACTGTTATTTTAAAAATGAAAATCGCTAAATTTAGTAAATAGACGACTAAATTTAACTAAGTCTCATTTTAAAATAAATATCGATTATCACCTTTTACAAACCGAACTTAACGACTTTGAAACTAGATTTTTAAACTTAGCAACTAAGTTACGATTTTTGACTTAGAAAATATTTAGATATTTTATAACTTAGTGACTAAGCAAAATCAAATAGTGACTGAGATGAATAGTGACCGATGAATAGTGACTGAGATGAATAGTGACAAGTGAATAGTGACAAGTGAATAGTGATTGATGAATAGTGTCGATGAATAGTAAATCGGGACGAAACTTGTTAAGCAAGTAACGTCCCAAATTTCAAGACGGTGAATAGTACTCGGGACGAAACTTGTTGAACAAGTAATGTCCCAAAACCTATTTTAATGGAATTTGAGGTAACTTGTTGAACCAGTTATCTTTTCAAATCCCGAGACATGAATAGTGAAAAATTCACGAAACTTGTAAAACAAGTTACGTCTCAAAATTTAAAGATATTTCAAATTTCAAAATTTGAAATATTGGAAATAATTGAAAATTTTACTAAGTATAGAAAAATTGAAAATGAATAAGTAAATAACTTAATGTGTTTTGAAAAACACTTAAATAAAATTGGACATACTAATAAACGTTTCAATATAGAAACTTAAAAACGTTAATAATTAACAACACTTCAAATAATAAACGAATGTGTTATGTGATCATATGAAACCGAAAATAAAATACTTAAACGTTTGACGATGAAACTAGGAGACTCTAGTAACATGTGATATGTAATATCAAATAAATAATAAATCTTGAGTAAGTTAAATAAAAGGTCAAACGCTTGAGTCTCAGATATGAAAACGTCAATCATGAGTGAAGTGGGGTTAAGATAGTCTTGATACGGACGCCACTATCTCGGCCTTATTGCGATTGTCATCCCGAATAGTGTGGTTTCAGCCGGCAGCATTATATGCTTTGTGCATCCTGCCCATACCTTTACGCCTTAAGTCGTACTACCTAAGCCGTACAAGATAATGAATATGCCAACTCTTTTGGGTCAGACATTAGGAAATAGTCGTTTTATTCAGAGTTAAGGTGCTCTATGAATAGCATAGCTCACTCTTAAAGTGAATATTAGTATAAGCATATTAGACTAGGGTTTTATTCCCCTATTTCGCTAATGTTACCAGGGCTACCGCGACCTTATTGCGATTGTCATCTCGCGGTTCTGTCTCCTTGCCGCGTTTCGTTCTTAGTGGGCGCGACGCTAGCATTCGCTCTTACCACATGTACAGATCACTTGACGAGATTGTATCTGAAGTTCGAATCATTTCGAACACTAGAAGATGAGATGCAAGTACTATAGTATTCGGCGTGGTTTACGAGTCGAGTAAGTCGCTGCACTATGGTAGTGAGATGCAAGCGACTAGAGTATAATGGCTTACTCAGTGGTCAGGCTCGTTAGCAGTATGTGTTGTTTGTTGTTTGATTAAATGAGAATGAGTGTGTACCATCTTTGAAAACTAAAGACCACAAATTTCTGAAGTGAATCGAGTCTGCATGATGTGAATGATACGATATGTATGTTTGTTTGTGATCTGATATCGCTTCGTAATCCTTTTGAATTACTGTGACACTATTATCTGTTATTTGCTTTTATAACTGCTATCATGCCTATATGATTTACCGCTTTAAATCGCATGCTTATTATGACTTATATGTCTTTATATGCTATATGTAATAAGCATGTTTATCGTTTTATCATTCTGTTACAGTTATAAAGCGATAGTAATAAACCAAAGTAATTGAATTCGAGGGTAAGTATGAGCATAGCTAGTCACATCGCCCACTCACGGCACCCCCATCGCTTTATTGTGCGGGATAACCGTGGACCTGAGTGGATTTTGACGGCCACGAGACGCTTTTATGCTTTACTTTTAGTTGCTTTTCGAGAGATATGTAATATATATAACGCTACTCCTTTAAATTACCGTATTTAGAGTTGTTTTATTCAACTCTTAACAATGTTGTAATATTTGGGTTTTATTGTATAATTAATGACGCTGGTTTAAGACTTAATTAATTTCCGCCTTAGTAATTAAAGTCGACTAAAAACCAGGTTGTTACAAACATGCACGACAAAAACAACAATAATTAAACAAGAACATCAACAATTAAACAACAAACAGGTACATAAAAACAAGAAAAACAAAGAAATTCAACAACAACATCAATTAAACAATGTAAATTAGGGTATAAAAGTGAAAAACAAACCTCTTATTAAGCAATATAAATTAGGGCAGTAAGACGATTTTTTTTTTTTTAAAAAAAAAACTAAAGAGAATGAAAGAGAATGAAGGAGAATGAAGGATAATTGAAACTAAAGAAAATGAAACTAAAAACAGTATAATTGAAGGAGAATGAAGGAGAATTGAAAGAGCAGTATAATTGAAAGAGAAAGATAATAGAAGGAGAATGAAACTAAACGAAAAAAAAAAAAAAAACCCTTTTAAACTTCCTACGTAAAAAAAATATTGAGCGCGAACTTTAATTTTCTCTAAAATACACTTTTTAAAACGGTTTATACATTAAAAACCGTTTTTTTTTTATTTTTTAAAAAATGGTAAAATATTTAAACCATTTTAAATAGATTACTTATTTAAAACGGTTTATATGAAAAAACCGTTTCTTTTGGTATTTTTTTTAAACGATTTTTGTAAATATATAAAAGATCATATTCATATATATACATATATGTAATAATTTTAGAATCTATATAAACATAGTATTAATATGAAACATAGTATTACTAGCTAATGTTAATTAAACAATTTTTGTAAATTCAAATATATGGGAAATAGTATAGTGTGTTAGCTTAATTAGGAAAATATAAGCAAATAAATTATTGTGTATATATGAGAATAAGAATTATATGAGAATTAGAATTAGAATTTAGGTAAAATTAGTATTAATATAAGGAAAAAGATCATATTATATACTTAAAATAATATATTAGGCTATTATAAAGTTGGAAATAATTTAAATAATTACAATATTAGAATTAATATTAGAATAATAATTAGTTTTAAAAATAAAATAAACATCAAATAAAAATAAGTTTATTATTTCAATTGATATTTCTTGTAGCTTAGTAATAATATATAATATATATTGTTTATATACTCAAATTTATATACTATTAATTTAATTAGAATTATTATTAGAATTATAATTAGAATTAGAATTAGTTTTAAAAATAAAAAAACATCAAATAAAACGGTTTTAAACTCAAAACCGTTTTATTTGATAGTTTTTTAAAACGGTTTTGTGAATAAACCGTTTCTTTTGATATTTGTTTTTTAAAACAATTTTTGTAAATTTAAATATATGGGAAATAGTATAGTGTTAGTTTAGTTAAGAAAATATAAGCAAATAAATTATTTAGTATAAATATATGAGAATAAGAATTATATGAGTATATGAGAATTAGAATTGAATTTAGGTAAAATTTGTATTAATATAAGGAAAGAGATCATATTATATACTTAAAATATATTAGGCTATTATAAAGTAGGAAATAATTATATATACAATTAAAAAATATAAGGATATTTATTTTTTATATATATTTAAATACATAATTAAGTTTATTTTTTCAATTGATATTTCTTGTAGCTTAGTAATAATATATAATATATACTAGCATAATGCCCGTGCATAAATGCACGGGATGTATAAAAATAAGTTAATAATTAATTGAAAATTTTGGTAATTGAATTGAATATTAAATTAAAATAAGAATACTTCGTAGTAATAATATAAGCTCTACCTAAATAAACATGAATTCTTAGACCCCAAAATACAACAAACTGTATTTTACCCGATCACGTATTTATTTAACATGTAACCCGCTTATTCGACCTGTAATTGTCTTTAAATTAACCCGTTTAATAGGTTTAAAAGTGTCAATTTTGATTTTTCTTAATTAACTATCAAAATTTAGATGATAGAATCGTTGAAAATTGTAATAAAACAATTAGAATTATGGAACATCTAATTTTTTTTTTCACAAATATAGTTATAAATTTATTTTAAAATATATCATAATGTGACAAAAAAACCAATCAAAGTATCGCAATACATTGTCTTAAAATTCATCATTTATTATAATAATATGGTAACACGCACCTAAAATGTTATATTGAAAACCCATTAAATAAAAATGGATAGTTTAAGAGATAAAAAAAAAATAAAAAAAAATCAGTTGTACATAATTGATTTGGAGGGAAATAAAATAAAAGGGGTAAAAAAATAAAATAAACCCATTAAATAAAAATGGATAGTTTAAGAGATAAAAATAAAAAAAATATTCTATTGTACATAAAAGATTTGGAGGGAAATAAAATAAAGGGGTAAAAAATAAAATAAAAAGGTAAAAAAAGTTGGAGGGAAAATTTGTGTAGGATGGTTTTTGTTATATATAATTAATATAGATATTGTTTATATACTCAAATTTATATACTATTAATTTAATTAGAATTAGTATTAGGACTAGAATTAGAATTAGTTTTAAAAAAAAAAAAAAACATCAAATAAAACGGTTTTTTACTATAAACCGTTTTATTTGGTTTTTTTTAAAACGGTTTTGAAAAAAACTGTTTTTTTTAGTTTTTTATTTTGTTTACATATATACATTAATTTTGAAATCATATACTATTTTTATACAAATTAAAGGTATAAAATAATTTTTAATTTACATACTCAATTTGTATAATTGTTGGATTATTTTATAATTATTTTAGTAATTGGCCATCAATTGAAATTATATTGTAATAATAATAATCGATCTCCAATTAATTTACATCGTTTATTATTAAAAAAAACTACGATACATACAATAATAATCCAAGAATTAAAAACTACAACGAAAACACCAACAACTCAAGATCGAAGACGTTTCTTGGATGGACCGGTAGTATCTTCATTAATCCATATTCCTTCGTCATGGTCGTCTCGTACATAATGGCTCGGAATTGTTTCGTCTTGGTCATCATCATCGATTTGAGACGCAATACGACGATCCATTCCCTCAAAAATAACTTCTTCAAACTCATCGTCATCACCTCTATAAGTATTTCTACTACGTGTAGATAGAACAATTGACCATTTCTTGTCGCTAGGATCAACAACATAGAAGACCTGCTTAGCTTGTGAAGCCATAATGTAAGGATCTTGTTTACTACCGGCTTTTTCAAAGTTGACCAACGTAAAACCTAAATCGTCTTTACGCACACCGTTGTTGTTGTTGTTGTCAACCCACTTGCAGCGGAATAAAGGAATCTCAAAATCATCATAATCTAATACCATGATTTCTTCGACGACTCCATAGTAGTGCATTTTACCCCACACTGGCCGTTTGTCTTTAGAACTAGCAAAGTGCATTGCCTCCGCTTCCACGCATACACCACTGTTTTGCGTAGTACTTGACTCATCTTGTTGGCTGGTATAAAAGGTATGTCCATTAATAGCATAACCTGTGTAAAATGTTGCTTGAGTGTTTGGACCTAGGGCGAGACGCAACATTCGAGCAGAAGTGATTCCGTCCTCTTCTTCATCATGGTCTAACGCATATTCTATAAACCATGAATTGAAAGTCCGATTCTGCTCATTCGCAATCCACATCTCGCTTTTAGTTGGGTGAGCAGCTTTAATTTCAGTTCGGTGTTGATCAATGTACGGTTGGACATCATCGTCATTATGGAGAACGTATGTGTAAGCTGTATGCAACATTTCACGGCTCATATCCTTACGGACACGTCCTCTGATCCCCTTTCCCGTCATCCAGTCACTGTGACGATGCTTAGGAACACCAACTAACTCATTTCTTGAAAGATGGGCATAACAATACGATAGAGCTTCATCGATTATTGCACGCTCAGCGATTGAACCTTCTGGACGGTAATGGTTAGAGCTGTAACCCTTGTAAACTTTCATCAATCTCTCAAACGGATCATCGATATCTCGTATACAGACCAAGATACTCCACCTCCCTGACTAAGTGAACGGTCAGATGGACCATGATAGTGAAAAAGGAGGGTGGAAAATACATTTCAAGTTGACAAAGAGTTGTGACGAGAAGTTTTTGTAAAGTCGCAGTCTCACTGGGGTCAATCACTTTGTCGCACATGGACTGGAAGAAGAAGAAAAATCTAGTAATTGCATATCGTACCTTTTTCGGTAAAACACAACGAAGGGCAACGGGCAGTAATTGTTGCATCAAAGTGTGACAGTCGTGTGACTTTAAACCTGTCAACTTCAAGTCCTGCATCGATACCAGGCTGCTGATGTTTGAGGAATATCCCTCTTGCACCTTAATCCCCTTTAAACACTCCAAAAACGAGATTTTAATTTTTCCTTTCGTGAAAGTGTATGAGCTGCTGGGGGCAAGAAAATACGTGATCCCTTCTTTTGTGGTGCTAACTCGGGTCTAATACCCATCTCGACCATATCATCCCTAGCAGCCTTGTTGTCTTTTGACCTACCCGGATCATTTAAAAGGATATTTGTGATGTTATCACAAACATTCTTCTCGATGTGCATGAAATCTAAACAGTGCCTCACCGGCAGGTGGCGCCAGTATGGAAGTTTGTCGAAGAATATTGACTTCTTCTTATACCCACGCGTCGCCAACTTAGAACCCTTTTTTTCCGTATATTGACTTCTTCTTATACCCACGCCAGCTACGTCATTTGTAACTTATATGAACCCACATATTAAATAAATATATATTTTTAATATAAATTATAACTTGTTTATTGTTTATTTTATTTTAAAAAAATATTTTATTTTTTTGAAGCATGTAGCTTGAGAAAGCAGGTGTTGCTAAGCTACATGCAATTTTTTCTTCTCCAATGGTTTTATGGTAGCTTAATATTTCTCCCAATTTGCAAGCAGGTCCCTAAAATATATCATTGGAGATGCTCTAATGCACGTTGTCTTTTGTTCATATATTTAATTACAAATAACTAAAAATATTAAAGTTTGATATTAGTAACGTATTCAGTAAGATAATTTAAACAAGATTTCACATGACTGTATTTTTAAGAGTATATCACACTGTAAGAGTTATATTGAGAATGATTCACACTTGTGAATACTGAATACTAAGACAAAACGTACTTCCTCCGTTTCAGTGAATTGTTTACAGTTTGACTTTTTTGTGAGGGGAAAAAAGTCACACTGTAAACAAATGACTGAAACAGAGGAAGTATATAAATGAATGAAATGGAAGTAATGAAATGAAAGTAATAGAATAAGTTTATTGTACGACGAATTTACGCATACGACAGGTTATTAGTGACTAAATATGACTACTTTAATATTTAAAATGACTAATTTAAAGCTCTATATATGATCAATATTTGGGATCTTAAAGGAGCCACTTTAAGTATTAAAGTAGAGACATTAAATATTAAAGTTGTCACATTTTAAACAGTAATAGCCGTTCGAATGAGAAACAAAATTTGGCTTGTAGGTGCAAAAACTAGTCTAAATTGAATTGTTGATGGGCAGAGGAAACTCATACGTGGAGATTCATAACCCACACCTCCACCTCTTTTAGTAGCCACTAAATCCGCAAGTTTCCGCCATCAGTGGTGGCCGAAATCACATACAGCCCCTCCGAAATGAAGGGCAACGACAAAGACGGCGGCTTCAGCGTCCTCGGTTCCTACATCGGCGCTTTCGGCAACCCCAAAAACATCAAAGCCGAGAAGATCGCCATGACGGCACCGGTGATCACCCAAGGAGAGAAGATCGCAATGACGGCGCCGGTGGTGACGTCCGGCGGCGGTGACGATGTCCGTCGAAATTTAAGAGCGTGGAGGAGGTGCCGAAGCCGGTGGACGACAGAGTTGTGGTGAGGGAAGTCGGGGAGAAGAAGTACGCCGTGGCGGGGGAGGAGACGGTGAAAGAGAAGGTGGCAGGGTTGAAGACGGCTGTGGAGAAGGACGGGTATACGGTGGTTGGGGAGTATTTGTTGGCAAGGTATAATCCGCCGTGGACTTTGCCTATGTTTAGGACTAATGAGGTTATGATTCCCGTTGAGTGAATGTAATAATGTAGTCAATGGTTGTTTACCCTTAATACAAATTTATCGTCTCAAAGTTTAAAACAAGAGTTAATTACCAAATGTCATTTTTAACAAACGTTTAAGTCAACGTCGCAATTTGGTCAACGTCATTTTTAGCAAACGTTTAAGAAAATTAGTACTCTTTGGCCTGAGTTAATTACTATGGATATTTGTGAGGTTAGGCTGATATTGAAGTAGATATAGCTGCTGTTTTGGAATTATAGTTACCTAGCCCACCTGCTATAAGAAAATCTGTCGGCAGATTAGCTGGAAGATGGTGTGGGTATTTGCTGTCTCTGGAGAACAAGCTGTCATATTGTTCAAGCTTTCTCAATTTGTTCTCTCACATTTTGAGCTGATACATGGTTGTATACTTTTTGTAGTTTATATTTGATCATTAAAAATTGTATTTTCCACCCACGGAAGTACCTTGCTGAACCTAAGATGATACTTCAATTATAGGTAGGCGTATCATTCATGATCTTAGATTACTTCTACAAAAAATGAAAAAAAAAGATGTTTTGGTATCTTCAGCTTGATTTAGTTTGTAATATAACATAATCAATGATTTTGGTTGTTATATTGTGTGTTACCTTGATTTCACTGCATACATGTTACTTCACTGGTATTAGTATTATTTCAATTCCTACAATTTACTTCACTGGTATTACGTCTCCAAGCAATATAAAAGAGAGTGCAGGCAAGGATAACTTTCTGTAGCAATATTTCTAGTAGGTCTACAGATTTTAGCAGAAAACTAGGACAAGTGATTCAAGAAGCCAAGCATTATAAGCAAGTGCAATGTTAAAGTTTCTCATAATCCCAGATTAGTGATAGCAGCCTAACCTTTTAGTCATTATTGCTTCATAATGCTATATAGTGGTTGTTGTGTTTTCATCAAAACTTGGGCGTTTTTAGGTGTTGCCTCTGTTTGAAATCATCATGTCCTAGCGGTTCAATATGATGTTTTTTCTTGCTTACTATTTGAAGTCGCTCTCATCATACAAAAATCACGGGAGAAAATATAAACATGTAAGCTGTTGGGGTTTAATCGCCGGTTTGGGCTAATATCAAGTAAATTATGCATTTTGCTGTTTTAGATATCAGGTTCCAGGTAATAGTTTTTGAACTGTATGTTCAATTGTACAGAGAGCAGGCGAGATTCAGTTGACGTTTTCTTAAAGGCAGCGGGATACCTTGATTGTGCTATCCGTCATGTGTTTCCGCACCTTTCAGTTGAAATAAGGTTACATCTTGAACTTTTAGTATTGATTCAGTGCGCTCTTGTTAAGGGTAATGGAAATGGTCATTTTGCTGATGTTATCGGTCATTTGTTGTTTATAGAAGAGACTTGCCTGTAGATCTATCAGAAGGAGTTATACGGGCCCTTTCTCTACAAGCTCTTGGGCAGGTAGAGACATGTCTACATTCCTCTTTCCATATTGAATAAATGCAGTTTTCGCCAACATTTTTCTTTGATAGAAGTTCAAGCTAGTCAATTGAGATGATGATTACGTACTCTGTATTAGTTAACTTAAACTTGGTTTTGTAAGCATTTGTCAAGTTTGCTAGTTGTACAGACCTGCACTTGACCTTCTCATATCATTGCTATCTATGCTTTTTATTTTGTTTCTCTTCCCACTGAATGAATTTTCTTTTTAATTTCTTCCTTTTATAGACAACAGAGTTGTGTCATGAGTCATGACAGAGAAGGTGTATACATCCTCTGTTCATACATTCATTGTTTTGACTCTTGATGTTGACAATCTTGTTCGAATGACTGTCCTAGCGATTTTGTGTTGCATTGTCATGATTCAGATACTTTGTAGGGCTACAAATTACTGTCTGCTAAGTAAATAATATATAGCTTAAGAGTATAGAACACTATTTTTATATTTTGAATACATAATCAGCAAAACTATATGAGGTTTTGTAATTAAACCATAAACTTTTGAGATTGAAGCTTGAGATGAAAGTAGGAGGTTAACCAACAAATGAAAGTAAGTGCCCACTTTAGATAGCCGATCTGGTTTCTTACACTTTGCTGTTATTCTTTCTATAGTAATGCTTCACCGTTCTTTTCCTTATGGGTTCATTCTAGCGATTAGCCGCCTACAATTATTGTGGACAAGAAGCCATTTTGTGTACTCATGATTCAATGTGTTGGCAATTCAGGTGTAGATATTCAACTTGGTTTGGCGATTGGCAGTCGAAAGCTACACTCATGATGAAGCGAAGACGGCTTGTGAAATGGTGAAATCGCAACGGTAAGAATCTTGCCTGTCGATTTTTACTTTTCTGCTAGTAATTTTGTGTGTGGTCATACTTCCACCGCTCTGTACCATGCATTCAATTGTATTTTACTTGAAGGATTGCAATTCTTACGGTGTATTGGCACACTCTTGCTAGTATTTGGTTGAAAATTTATTTCTTACATTACTTGTTTGATTGACTTTATTGCAAAGACTGACCCCACATTTTGGTCTCAAACATTTAAATATGTATAAAATGCTCTACATTCTAAACCAAATAATACTGAGGCAGTGAACGCGTTACTCAAACTTCAAAAAGACACCTTAGTCTATTATCTTTGTCAAAAGGCTTATGTGGGAGGAAAGTGAAGCTTATACTATTCTTTCTTGCATTAGATACCTCCACAGTGCTGTCAACGCTCTGCACAATAGATTTTGGCTTGTTTTCCAATAGATGTACACTTTAATTGGAAACTCTGTGGACCTATAGCTTCCTTTGCAAAATATTTCAGTGAATATCTGGTTGAATTTTTGATGTGTGATGGATTCCCTCCTTTTATAACGATAATTTACAAGTGTGTGAAGAGGAAAACGAGCCAACCATGACAATCTTTTTGGTAGGGATCATGTTGTTAGGTTGAATGTTCCAATTTGGAGAGAAAGGGAACAGGCAAAATGGGATGTTCCTCCTTATCAATCTTTAAAGGAGAATTAAGGATCGGCATATCCATGTGAGCAAACTTTTGACGGGGGTTTGACTTTGGTTTTGGTTAGTGTTCTTAGGCTAGAGAGACGTCATTGTTGTATCAGAAACTAAATATATATTTGTGGGGAGTCTGCTTTGTAGTACTGCCTTCATGTTGGGTGTGTGGACAATAGGAGTAACTTAGACTTATCTAATTTCAAGCGTGTCAATTCATTTGCCTAGCCGACTGATCCACAGTTACTCTTCAGGCTTGTGTACTCTTGTATTCAGATAGTGGATTGTGAATAAATGGATTACTTTATTACTCTATGAGATCGCCTCGTTTACTTTTGGTTTATCCACAAATTGTTCACATTTTTTTACTCGACTTATTTTTTCACTTTTTATAAGTTTACCAACGAGGTGATTCCTTTATTTTGCTTGCAAGTACTGATTGGCACTTACGGAGATTTCAGTAGCTGTTCTAATCCACTTTTTTCTTTTTCTTTCTTTTTGGCAGAAATCCGCCACTATGGGGAACTATGAAGTATCTTTTTGATAAAATCCCTAAAGATACTTCCAGCAAGGTGCGGATAAATCGGGATTTGTATACATATGAAAAGTAAGTGATTCCATGAATATATACAGTTCTGCAATGCCATTCTATTTCTGGTAACTGCATTAGCAATATTGTGGTGCTAAATCCTGGCGTCATTTTCACGTAATCTCTACTTGTATTGGTCATTTTTGATAAATTTGGTTTGTTCACTAAGAGAGTGTTTGGTTAGAGGAAAGTGGTTTTCCCTCCTGAGTAAATCTTGTGTACGACTATTGTACTTATGGCCGATGGCTTCTGACTGAAAGCTGACTAGAATGCTTAAAGTGGATCCTTTAGCATTTAAGGTGACTTTAAAACTTCCTCAAGTGGTGATACGACACGTTTATTAGAGGTTATAGTGCGTGTTTTAAGCGTCGAATTCGTAACATTTCCGTCTCTTTGGATGATTTTATGAGCGCTTGCACGAGTACGAAGATTCAAGCTAAAACCGCATAAAAGTCAACGTCAAAGTCAACTCTCAAAGTCAAAGTCAAGGTCAAAGTCGGAGCCGAGCACAAGTCATGGCTCTAAAGCCGACTCAAGAAGCCACTCAAGTCGAGGAAGTCGAGTCAAGGTTCTAAAAGGAAGCATTGAAGGAAAGTTGGAAGAATTTGGCTAAGTGTAGAATTGAAGAAAATCGTGGAAAAATAGTCAGGAGAAAGGCGCTAGGGGCGCCTCAATTGCGCCAGGGGCGCCAATGCGCCAGGGGCGCCTCTCATGCGCCTGGGGCGCATTTCTCAGCACGCGTCGTTTTGTTTTATTTTGAAACAAGTTTTAAGGGTTTGTAATAGGGTTTTCGACATCTTATCTTTTCATATGAGTTTTATGCAGCTTTAGAGAGATAAATTAGGAGAGAGATTAGGTTAAGTTTTCAAATAATTACTCTTTAATTAGTTTTTAATTTAATGTTTAGGGATTTTCTCAACAATTTGGGTTATGTTTGGATGATTATGGGTAACTAAACCCTTTAGCTTTTGGTGTAATCCTTGGGTTTTCAACCCTCCTTTTGATCAATGTGAGAAAGATTTCATCTTTACTATTTCATTTGAGTATTTACTTCTCTTAATGCATTGTTTTTACATAATTCTTGGTTTTGTTGCTTGTGTTGATCAATTGTGACATTTCCTTGAATTATATGCTTGAGGATTTTGGTTGTTCAATGTTTGAATGCTCTTAATCTATCTTGTGTTGCATTATTATCATGTGTTATGATGTGGTATGCTGATTCATCCCTTATAATCATGTTTTGAGAAGTAAAGTTTGAATCTTTAATGCGAAACTCTTTCATGCCGATTCTTGAATGTGTTTTCATTAAGTTTTCTTACATTCCTCTTATGTCTACTCTTGCATGGGTTGCATGAATACATTTGTATGCGGTTTCATCGTGTGTTTAATGCAATTTTTACCTTGGTATGCCGATTCATTCTTGGTATGTTCATGCATTGTAAGTGTTTGAGGAATTGCTCATATGAATAGTAGTTTCATGTTTAATACTCACTTGATCATTTGGTGTGTGTTGGAACCTTGTGTGATTACACCGAAAGTGCCCTTCTCATCTTGTTTAATCTCGTTTTTATTACTTGCATTTTAGTTTTCAACCAAATCAACCTTATAAAACCCCCCTTTGTTTACTTTATTTTGTTTCGTGACATTAGCCTTGTTTAGTCCTTCCCTTGGGTTCGACCCTATTCTTACCACTTTATTACGTTGTTTTGTGTGAATCGAATAGGTTTATAAATTGTTAATTTGACCCCTTTTAGAGCGACATAAAAGTTCTCGTCAAATTTTGGCGCCGTTGCCGGGGAAGGCATTAGGCTTTCTTGTTTTTCTTCTTTGTTAGTTAGTTTGTTTGTTAGTTTGTTAGTTTGTTAGAATCCTTAGTTTTTTCTTTTACATAGCTTTGTAGTATTTATTGCTATCTTTCACTAACATAGTATTTATTACCATTGTCATTACTAGTTTGTTAGCATTTATTACTCTTGGTCACCCAAACTTGAGTCTCACTCAAGTGTTGGGTAGGATTTTATCTCTTTAGTGTTGTTTTTATTTTGTAGGTTATTTCTTCTTGCATGTACCCAACTCGGTCATCTCGAGCTCCCATCGCGCCCATTGATTTAGAGATCGAAAAGACGTTACGAGATCTTCGTCGAGTAATTGGTGAACCTCCTACGCCCGACGATATTGTCTTCGATTTGGATAGCGAAGGAGACATCGTGGACGATATCGAAGGTTTTCACAACATTTTTGCCGTACCCGAAGAACCTCAACCCTTGAATATGGCGGGTCCACCCGACAATCGCACGTTGAAGCAATTAACCGCACCCGATCTCACTCAACAACCATTATGTATCACTTTTCCGGAGCATGAAGATGGTCATAACTATGCCTTGAAATCGGGCATCATACATCACCTACCCGTATTCTATGGTAGAGCCGGTGATGATCCTAATCGTCATCTTGCGGAGTTCCACGTGGTTTGTAGTACGATGATGCCGGACGGAGTAGAGGAAGAGGAGCTCAAACTCCGGGCTTTTCCATTTACACTCAAGGACGCTGCTCGAGATTGGCTCTATTATCTCCCGTCTAACTCGATTACGACATGGCAAACGATGAAACAAATCTTCCTCGCCAAGTACTTCCCCGCATCCCAATCTTCTTTGCTCAAAAAGCAAATCTCCAACATTGAGCAACTAGATGGAGAAACGCTTTATGAGTATTGGGAACGTTTCAAAAGGATGTGCGCAAGTTGTCCCTACCACGGGTACACCAAACAAGATCTTATTATGTACTTTTTCACCGGGTTACTTCCCGAGGAGGCTAATATGGTCAATGCGGCGAGTGGGGGTGCCTTAGTGAACAAGACCGTTGAAGCGGCTACCACTATAATTGAGGAGTTAGCGGCGAGCTCTCGTCATATTCGAACCAGGTCTAAACCTAGGGGTGTGCACATGGTCAAGGAACAATCAACAACTCAAGATTCAAAGCTCATGAACGAAGTGAGTTCTTTAACCGCCATGGTTAAGGAGCTAATGCAAGAGAAGTCGGGAAATCGAGCTCAAGTGTGTGGGATATGTGAATCTCCAACCCACCCTACTATGATGTGCTCTCAAATGGGGGAAGGAGACCTAGAGGAGGTGAATGCGGTTGGTGCGTTTGGTAATCGGCCTCCTCGTCAAAATTATGACCCTCATTCTAATACTTTCAATGCGGGGTGGAAGGATCATCCTAACTTTCGGTGGTCCAACCAAGAGAAGCCTCAAGAAGCAAAGTGGAATCAAGGTCAAGGAGGAAACTACTCTCAAAACCCTCAATACTCACAAAACAACCGATTTTCCAATCCAAAACCCCAAACACAACTCACTCAACCTCAATTCAACCAAGGTGGTCCCTTTCAACCCAACCAAGCACCACCCTACAACTCTCAACCACAAAATCATCCTTCTAACCCTTCTCGCTCAAACCAAGATGTGTCGACCGAGGAGTTAGTTCGAAATTTGGCGCTCACCGTTAATACAATGCAAGGGAACTTGAGCACTTTGCAAACCACAATGCTTCAAGGTCAACATGAAAACAAAGCAAGTATCTCTAACTTGGAGCGCCAAATGGGTCAAATGTCGAGTGCCATTGGTCGTCTTGAGGCTAAGGACTCGAACAAACTTCCTCCCACCGTTATTCCTAACCCCAATGTGAGTGTGGTTTCTCTAAGGAATGGGCGACAATTGGAAGAAGCGGAAAAGAAGAAAAAGAGAGCTAGGAATTCATCACCTAGCCCGGATCCGGTTAGAGAGGAAGAAGAAGAGATCGTGGTCGTGGATAATGACGTTCGTCAATCACCTCAACCTCACACGGGAAGTCATGTGGATGAAGTCCCACCTATGGGATCACCGATCTACGAACCGGTTGCTCCATTTCCTTTGGCTCTCAAGGAAACCCGGAAGATCGAGCAAGACAAAGACATCTATGAGACGTTCCGAAAGTGTGAGGTAAACATCCCTTTGATTAACTTGCTTAAGAGTGTGCCTCGTTATGCTAAGTTCTTGAAAGATTTGTGCACGGTTAGACGTAACAACAAGCTTAAGGCCACTAAGAAGGTGCGGGTGAGTGAACATGTCTCGGCTATTTTCCAAAAGAAATTGCCTCCGAAATGCAAAGATCCGGGCATGTTCACTATACCATGCACAATCGGGGATAAGAAGATTGCGAATGCTATGCTAGACTTAGGAGCTTCCATTAATGTCATGCCGTTCTCTTTGTTTGAAACGTTGAATTTGGGTCCTTTGGAGAAAACTAGCGTGGTTATTCAATTGGCGGATAGGTCAAATGCCTGCAGAAAGGGATTATTGAGGATGTGTTGGTTGAGGTGGGAACCTTGTGTTTCCACGACTTCTATGTTTTGGATATGGATATGGATCGTTACGCCGCCTCTATGCTTTTAGGTAGGCCGTTTCTCAAAACGGCTAAGACTAAAATAGATGTAGCTAGTGGTTCTTTGACTTTGGAGTTTGATGGTGAGGTGATGAATTTTAATATCTATGATTGTACGAAATACCCACCGGATAACCATTCTTTATGTTTCATGGATGTGATTGATCCTTTGGTTGAGCAAGTTTTTGATTTGAATGGATATGATGAGGTCGAAGTTGCGCTTTTTAATAGTTTAATGAACGATGATTTGAATGCCGATATTGTCTTTCCTTCAAACTTGCAATCCTTGATATGTGATTTGGGGGATGGAGTTGATAATTCTAATTTGGTTGAAAGTGGTGTGAATCCTCCTTTGGAGCGACCCACTTCCTTTCCCTCGTAAGATGCTTGTTCGTTATTTGTTGGTACTAACCCTCCTCCACTAGCCTATGTTAGTGAGAAACCTGTTCGCTCAGTTATAAAGGCACCCGAGGTTGAGATCAAGCCACTCCCGAGCCACTTGAAGTATGTTTTCTTGGGAGAAAACAACACATTGCCAGTAATCATCTCCAACAAGCTCACAACCGAACAAGAAGGTAAGCTCTATCATGTTTTGGTTGAAAACAAGCTTGCTATTGGTTGGACGATAGCCGATATTCAAGGTATTTTCCCTTCTACTTGTATGCATCGTATATTTTTAGAAGAAGGGTCGAAACCTATTCGACAACCCCAAAGGAGGCTTAATCCTCCGATGATGGAGGTTGTTAAGAAGGAGATTCTAAAACTCCTTAGTGTGGATATGATATATCCGATTTCGGATAGCAAGTGGGTTAGTCCGACCCAAGTTGTCCCTAAGAAGTCGGGTATAACCGTTGTGGAGAACGACAATGGAGAGATGGTGCCCACCCGAGTGCAAAACGGGTGGAGAGTTTGCATTGATTATCGCCGATTGAATGCGGTGACTCGAAAAGACCACTTTCCATTGCCTTTCATTGATCAAATGCTAGAGAGGTTAGCGGGGCGTGCGTATTATTGTTTCTTGGACGGGTTCTCGGGGTATTTTCAAATCCCAATCGCACCCGAGGACCAAGAAAAGACTACTTTTACATGCCCATTTGGCACATTCGCATATAGGCGGATGCCCTTTGGACTATGTAACGCCCCAGCTACCTTCCAAAGATGCATGGTTTCAATTTTCTCCGAGTATGTCGAGGATTTTATTGAAGTGTTCATGGATGACTTTACCGTCCATGGTGATTCTTTTGATAGATGCTTGCATAACCTAACATTGGTGCTCAAACGTTGTATTGAGTCGAACCTCGTCCTAAACTCCAAAAAATGTCATTTTATGGTCGAGGAAGGCATCGTGTTAGGTCATGTAGTGTCATCTAAGGGACTTGAAGTGGACAAAGCAAAGATTGACACTATCAAGTCCCTACCTTATGCTACTAATCTTCGTGAAGTGCGTTCTTTTCTAGGATCCGCAGGTTTTTATCGGCGATTTATCAAGGACTTCTCGAAGATAGTATCGCCTCTTTGCAAGTTGCTCCAAAAGGATGTGGAGTTTGTGTTTGATGAACCTTGCAAGAGGGCATTTGATGAGCTTAAGGCAAGGCTAACTTCCGCTCCCATAATTCAACCTCCGGATTGGAAGTTACCTTTTGAAATCATGTGCGACGCTAGTGACTACGCTTTGGGAGCCGTGCTTGGGCAATCCGTGGGTCGTGCTACACATGTCATCTACTATGCTTCGATGACGATGAATGAAGCCCAACGGAATTATACAACAACCGAGAAGGAGCTCTTGGCCGTTGTTTTTGCCTTAGAGCGTTTTCGTTCTTATTTGCTTGGAACCAAGGTGATAGTATACTCCGATCATGCCGCACTAAGACATCTCATGACGAAGAAAGAATCAAAACCAAGATTGATACGTTGGATCTTGTTGTTGAGCGAGTTTGATTTGGAAGTGAGGGATAAGAAAGGGACCGCAAATGTGGTGGCGGATCATTTGAGCCGAATCGTTCATTCCGAGGCTAGCAAAGGAGATCAAGTGCCGGTCAAAGCTTTATTTCCCGATGAGCATCTCCTAGCGATCAATGTGTGTGCTCCATGGTACGCAAACTTGGTCAACTACCTCGTGACGAAGCAATTCCCTCCGAACTTGTCCAAAGCTCAAAAGGATAGAATCAAGAGTGACTCCAAAAACTATGTGTGGGATGATCCCTATCTTTGGAAGCATTGCACGGACTTAGTGATTCGGATATGTGTCCCCGATAATGAAATCTCTTCAATTCTCGATTTTTGCCATACCCAAGCTTGTGGAGGGCATTTTGGAGCTAAGAGAACCGCTCACAAGGTGCTAAGTAGCGGTTTCTTTTGGCCGAGTCTTTTCAAAGATGCTTATTCTTTTTGCCAAACATGTGATCGGTGTCAACAGGTTGGTAACATATCGAAGAGGAATGAAATGCCGCAACAACCAATGTTGTTTTGTGAGATTTTCGATGTTTGGGGAATTGACTTCATGGGTCCGTTTCCGAAATGCAATGGCAACCTCTACATTCTTCTTGCGGTTGACTATGTATCAAAATGGGTGGAAGCCAAGGCCACTCGGACCGATGATGCAAAGGTTGTAGCGGAATTCTTCAAGTCAAACATCGTTTCACGCTTTGGCTTCCCGAGGGCCATGATTAGTGACCGGGGCACTCACTTTTGCAACCGAACCATCGAAGCACTTCTCAAGAGGTACGGAGTTATACACAAGGTGTCCACCGCTTACCATCCTCAAACCAATGGTCAAGCGGAGGTTTCTAATCGGGAAATTAAGTCCATACTTGAGAAGACGGTGAACCCAACCAAGAAGGATTGGAGTCAACGCTTGGAGGATGCACTTTGGGCTTACCGTACCGCGTACAAGACACCTCTTGGGATGTCCCCGTATCGCCTAGTCTACGGGAAATCATGCCATCTCCCCGTAGAAGTGCAACACAAGTCTTATTGGGCGGTCAAGAAGATGAATATGCTCTATAATGAAGCGGGTGACTTGCGGAAGCTTCAATTGCAAGAGCTTGAGGAGCTAAGGAGGGATGCATTCGATAGCGCGGAGACGTACAAAGCACGGACAAAAGCAATACACGACAAGCTCATCTCCCGGAAGAACTTCAAAGTCGGTGAGAAAGTCCTTTTGTATCAATCCCGCCTTCGTTTATTCCCGGGCAAACTTCAATCTCGTTGGCTCGGACCTTTTGAAATTGTTAATATTTATCACTATGGAGCCATCGAGATTAGGAGTTTGACAACCGGGAAGGTTATGAATGTTAATGGTCACCGACTCAAACCTTATTACGAAGGTTTTTCAAAGGAAGGGTTCGAAGACTTCACTCTTGCGGACCCTATTTACACGGATTGAGTCGGTGACGTGTCGAGCCTAAGACGGTAAACAAAGGCGCTAGGCGGGAGGCAACCCGACCATTCTCATTTTACTTTGCTTAGTTTATTTTAGTAGTCGAGTAGTTTTCGTTTTGTAGTTTGCTCATTTTGTAGGTACAAAGATCAAGCGCTCCCTAGATAGACGGTTCACGCTTCCCGAGGCCTTAGGTTTTCAAAAAAAAAAAAAAAAAAAAAAAAAAATTCACAAAAACCAAAACCCAAAAATTTTCTAAGGCAAGAAATGAAAGAAACGCCACAGAACTAATGCGCCAGGGGCGCCCTGAATGCGCCAGGGGCGCATATGCGCTGGGGGCGCATCCAATGCGCCAGGGGCGCCTCACGCCTGCCCGAGTTTTCACCTTCTTTTACTCGTGCCTTGCCTTCCTTTCTCTCATTACATCATATTACTTCTTATTTCTTTCTCCTTCTTCCTTCCACCAAAAACCCTAATGCTCATCCTCTTCAATCACCATTTTTCAACCCTTATTTTGTGATTTCACCTCTAAATTTTCACACAATCACATTCAATCACTCATTCTTTACATAAAAACACCAAAAATCATCAATTTCACTCATATTTGACCTAACCCTAAAAAAATTCGAAATTCTCAATTGTGCTTCTAAGGTTCGATTTTTGGGTTTCTAAGGCAAGGAGTAGCTTGAGTCGGGTTTCTCCATCATCAACATTCACTTTTGCTACAAAGTTCTTCGGTTGTGAGTCGGTATACTTTCTCACCCTTTGTAGTTGATTTTTCATTCTTTTGTTGTTGATTTTCTAGCTCCAAGTTGTCGTCTTTAGCGTTAGTGAGTCTTTTGCAAGCATTTTTGAGTGAAATTTGATGCATTTGGTTGAGTTTTGTGTCATTTTGTCAAGTTTGGAGGAGTGCACATAAGGTGTTTGTTGAAAAGTCTAGGTGAATTTTGGTCTAGGTGCATATAAGGTGTGTGGTCTAGGTGAATTTTGGTGCATTTCTTTGCATTATTTCATTTGCATTGTTACGAATCATGGGTAGGTCTAAGGGTAAAGGGAAGGAGGTAGGCGAGTCTTCCAATCCCGAGGAACCTTATTCCGCCAAGACAACATTACCTAAACACTACAACCCTCGTTGGAATCTCCTAAAAACGCGAGTTATTCGCCCTACGAAATTTTTTGATGCCCAAACCCTAGTGGACCTTGGTTTGTTCGACATTGTGATGGGGTTGGCGGAGAGAGTAGGACTCGAGGAGCTTATTTTCCAAACACCGGACACATACCCCGAGTACACTCGTGAATTCCTTGCCACCATTACAACCCATGAACCCGATGATGATGAGGAAGAGAAGTCCATCTCTTTTAGGTTACATGGCAACGATTACGATTGCACTTATTCGGAATTGCGTGAGGCTTTCTCCATTCAGAAGGAGCCAACCGGGGATTTTCGAGGCCTCAACCAAAATGAGGTAACCTTTCTTTGGCGCGCTTTAACGGGTGAGCCGGGTAAGACGAACAATGACCGTAGTTCCATGCTCACTCACCCCGCCCTTCAACTTCTCCACCGATTTATTAATGTCAACATTCTTTGCCTTGGAAGTCCGGCTAAGGCGAATAATGATAGTGTTGAACTCTTGTGGAGTTGTTTGCCTTTTGGTGTGGGTGTTCCCGATTGGGTTGACATCTTTGTTCGAGCTTGCGTCAAGAAGACAACCACCCAAACAACGGGTGAACTCACTATGGGTGGAATGATCACCCTCATTGCCGAATATGAAGACATCGACATGTCGTCGGTGACCCCTTGTAAGGGGTTGACATCATACACCAAAGAGGGGATGAAAGAGGCCAAGTTGATCGCGAAACATCGTCCGAGACGGGGGTCTCCAACGATCGCACGTCAACGAGAATTGGTCGGTCCTTTCCATTGGCTTGTGGGGACGTCTCATGTGCCGTATCTTGTCCTACCACGCCCCGAGAGTAAGCCGCTTCCCACGGGTGACCGACCCAAGGATTGGTTTGTCCCTCCCGACCCAAGGATTGGTTTGTCCCTCCCGACGTTGACATGGATGCGAGTGAGGGGGTTGTGAGAGATGAGGGCACGTCTCATCATATGGAGACCGATGAGGGGGACCAAGAGAGGTTTCAAGAGGGTGAGCAAGGAGGAGGGAGTTGGGAGCAAGCGGCTCAAGCTTTTGGTGGATCATCGTATCATCATTCCTTCCCGACCTACGCCTCGCAACAAGGAGCGTGGGGTTCATGGGAGGCTAGCGCCACCACGGATTGGCAACGTCAACACATGCTTATGCACCAACAAACCGATTCTCGGCTCGCGTCGTTGGAGGATTACAACCGATTGCATCATCAAGTCTTAATGGGGATGCACAACATGTATCTTCAACAAGCGCCTACCATGTACTCGGGGCCGAGTTCGGATGACATTCAAGCGTTCTATGAGCGGAAGGAAGAGAGGAAGCGAGCGCATGATGCGCAACGGTCTTGGAACCAAGGGCCGGGGGGTCCTTGGGGTTCCGGGAGCGGGTTTTGAGGAGGGAGATGACCACCGTTTCCTTCACATTGAGGACAATGCGACGTCTAAGCGTGGGGGAGCGGTATGTGATTTGTTTGTATATTTTTATTTCATTTCATCGCATTTACATTTCGTTTTAGCAAATTTCAATTTCAAAAAAAAAAAAAAAAAAAAAAAAAAAAAAACGAAAAAGAAAAAAAAAAAAAAAAGAAAAAAAATATATATACCCCGATAAGTTGAAAACCCGAAAGGGCGGCTTATGCAAAATTTGGGGGGCCTCGCTTTTGGAAGCCTTAGTATGCAACCATTAGCACTAAAATTGAGGTCAAAAGAGCCTAAAAAGGGCCATAATTACCCCCTAAGTATGGGGCTAATACTAATATCCCGTACTATGGGCTTGAATTGTTGTGAAATGCTTGTCTTTTTGATGTTTGTGCGGAGATATAAGGCGAGAAGTGTGAAGGGAGGAAGGGTTAGGAGCCGCTTGATAAGGCCTTTGGAGAATGAAGGGCGTGATCACGTTTTTAAGGCACTTGTCAAGTGGAGGAGATATAAGGAGCGGGTTTAGAGGTGTGCTTTGGATGATGGTGAGGCACACCTCCTTTACAATATGGTTTTGTGATCGCTTTCTCTTGGAGGATGTTCTTGTCGAGGGAGATATAAGAAGTGAGGGGATCGGAGTTGGTGGGCATCATATGTGAGGTTTTGAGGGAGTTATAAGAAGGGTGAAGTGAGGCTAGGAACGCGATAGTGAGGGAGTCATAAGTCGGTAGAGGTGTGAGAGAAGAGAGTGAAATGAGCCTTGCGTAAGGCGTGTTATTTGTTTTGCTCGGGACGAGCAAAGAGCTAAGCGTGGGGGAGTTGATACGACACGTTTATTAGAGGTTATAGTGCGTGTTTTAAGCGTCGAATTCGTAACATTTCCGTCTCTTTGGATGATTTTATGAGCGCTTGCACGAGTACGAAGATTCAAGCTAAAACCGCATAAAAGTCAACGTCAAAGTCAAAGTCAACTCTCAAAGTCAAAGTCAAGGTCAAAGTCGGAGCCGAGCACAAGTCATGGCTCTAAAGCCGACTCAAGAAGCCACTCAAGTCGAGGAAGTCGAGTCAAGGTTCTAAAAGGAAGCATTGAAGGAAAGTTGGAAGAATTTGGCTAAGTGTAGAATTGAAGAAAATCGTGGAAAAATAGTCAGGAGAAAGGCGCTAGGGGCGCCTCAATTGCGCCAGGGGCGCCAATGCGCCAGGGGCGCCTCTCATGCGCCTGGGGCGCATTTCTCAGCACGCGTCGTTTTGTTTTATTTTGAAACAAGTTTTAAGGGTTTGTAATAGGGTTTTCGACATCTTATCTTTTCATATGAGTTTTATGCGCTTTAGAGATAAATTAGGAGAGAGATTAGGTTAAGTTTTCAAATAATTACTCTTTAATTAGTTTTTAATTTAATGTTTAGGGATTTTCTCAACAATTTGGGTTATGTTTGGATGATTATGGGTAACTAAACCCTTTAGCTTTTGGTGTAATCCTTGGGTTTTCAACCCTCCTTTTGATCAATGTGAGAAAGATTTCATCTTTACTATTTCATTTGAGTATTTACTTCTCTTAATGCATTGTTTTTACATAATTCTTGGTTTTGTTGCTTGTGTTGATCAATTGTGACATTTCCTTGAATTATATGCTTGAGGATTTTGGTTGTTCAATGTTTGAATGCTCTTAATCTATCTTGTGTTGCATTATTATCATGTGTTATGATGTGGTATGCTGATTCATCCCTTATAATCATGTTTTGAGAAGTAAAGTTTGAATCTTTAATGCGAAACTCTTTCATGCCGATTCTTGAATGTGTTTTTGAAGGTACCGGGAAGGCGGATGGACCTATCGGCGCTACTGTGCGCGAGCCTCGCCCCGTCTTGAAGCGAGGCGAATCGCCTCGCGAGGAAAAGGGTCAGTTTTGAGAAAAATGGGGGAGATCATTGCATGAATTTGTGACCAAAAAGAAAAGTAGAAAATCCTTTTTGAAAGTGTATTTTCGGAGTCGCCACCAAATATTAAAGGAATTTGGAACCTATTCAACGCGTCTTGAAATACAAGACACGAGTGTCTCGGATTTCAAGGTGCGTCGATACCTATCAATCGAGGTTTGAAACCGCAGAAGGGATTCGGAGTGAGGTTACTTTTGAAAGTCTTGACAAAATAAGTTTTGAAAACCGTAATCAAAAAGCCTACATAAGAGTAGTCTCTACTAATTTGAAAACATTTGCTTAATTTCGATATTTGGGCTAGAATGGCGCTACGTACTAAGTGCGAATAAGTATGACTCGATTAAAATGCATAAATAATGTAAATTGCCAAAATAATGGCATATTGCTATAGGAAATGTCGTTAAATAATAATTTATTGACTAAATTATTACTATAGACGTTATTTTCCAATCTCGTATTAGAATTTGTGAAAAACCCTCGGTTTGACATGCTAAAAGACTACATGAAGCGGTACAATTTAGTGTTGGATCCGTGATTCTAGTCGTTATTTAATGCATGAATGAGGACTTGCGTAATTATAAAAGTGACGTCGGTTTGCTTTAGTGATAATGAGTCGTGTATTTATGCGATATTGGCGGGGTTTAGACGGATTATGAATCAGAATTGCTACAGACGTATTACGAATACGGCCGCTAGTGCCAATATCGGGTTTGGGGTTAATGTAACCCCATTATCCGAGTCTCAAACGTCCGGCCGTAGGTAAAATGTTTACCTTTCGAAAATGTAAAGACGGTATTTTTGAGTGGATTTCGTGAATAGTGTGTAAGTGCTAAAAGCAAGTGTCTGAAAATGAATGAAGGGGTTGGTATTTATAGAGTTTGGTGGTTTACGTGGGATAGCAAAACTTAATCGCTTTGTGTCTGCGCGTTTAAGTTTCTGAGCTAGATATTTTTAAAGAAAAATACAAAAGCGGTATTCTGAAACAAAAACTTAATCGCTGTTGTGACGTTTAAGTTTTTAATCGCTGTCACCTGGCGATTTGTTTTTGTTTTGGTGAAATTTGCTTATGCCGCCGCTTGGTTTTGGCGGTTTGATTAGGTAATGATTATGTTTTGTGGTTTACTTAAGGGTTAAGTATTTGTTCGATTTTGGTCTATTTCGGTTTTAGTGTTTCGGTTTTTGTCGTGTTTTTCGGTTTGGCACGAAATAAAATAATATTAGGTTATATTATTTTATGGTTTCATAAAACCTAACTTTTTGAAAATGTGACACGGGGCCTTCTTTGGCCCGCTTTGAGTGTCGTGTTAGTGTGCGTTTTAGGGTCGTTTTTGTAAGTTTGGCCGTTTGTAGCTAGTTGAAATTTGTTTTGTGGCTTGGCTTAATAAGACGTTCCTATATTGTGCTCGTGTTACGCTCATGATGACTAAAATTGACATTTACTTTCATGATTATGCAAGTCCAAATTAATACGCTAAAATGACTAATACGTTTTAGACACTTTTGTACTGCTTTCGACTCTTTTAAAAGCATGTATGGCGATCCTTTTCATCATCGGGTTTGTTTTGGGGGTACGGATACGGTATCTACAGAGCCCCCGGCTTGACTGAGCTCTGACAAAGCGTTAGTCAAACTTAAAGATAGTATCCCAGGACCATTACAGCCTCGATACTACCCCGCGCTAAGCATGTGTCTTATGGGAGAGACGAGGACTTAGCGTCGGAAATGCGAGGAGGGACGACATGTTTTTAAGGACATGACGGTCCTACATGTTTAAGGGCATGTCACCGCATGTGGCTGAGTACTCCCTGGCGCCTTGCTTGTGTTTCCGCTTTGTGCTCGCTTGCTTTGCTTGCGCCGGCTTGCGCTCCTTTGTTTTGCTTGCGCTCGCTTGCGTTCTTTTGCTTTGCTTGCGCCGCTTGCGCTCCTTTGCTTTGCTTGCGCCGGCTTGCGCTCTTTTGCTTTGCTTACGCCGGCTTGCGCTCCTTTGTTTTGCTTGCGTTTAAACTGCGCTCCTTTGCTTTGCTTGCGCCGCTTGCGCTCCTTTGTTTTGCTTGCAACCGGCTTGCGCTCCTTTGTTTTGCTTGCGGCGCCGCTCGCTCCTTTGCTTTGCGCCGGCTTGCGCTCCTTTGTTTTGCTTTGCTTAAACTTGCGCTCCTTTGCTTTGCTTTGCGCTTCTGGCTTGCGCTCCTTTGCTTTGCTTGCGCTTCTTGTTGGTCGTCTCATAGCAGAGGTTACGCGTTTCTGTATTTCTCATAAAAAGGGTTGGGTTTTTATGAACGTCTCGTGAGGAGGTTACGTGTTTTTGTCATAAAAGGTTAGGTTTTTATGAACGTCTCGTGAGGAGGTTACGTGTTTTTGGATTTGAACGTCTCGTGAGGAGGCTACGTGTTTTTGTATTTTTCATAAAAGGTTAGGTTTTTATGAACGTCTCGTGGGGAGGCTACGTGTCTTTCTCATAAAAGGTTAGGTTTTTATGAACGTCTCGTGAGGAGGCTACGTGTTTTTCTCATAAAAGGTTAGGTTTTTATGAACGTCTCGTGAGGAGGCTACGTGTTTTTCTCATAAAAGGTTAGGTTTTTATGAACGTCTCGTGAGGAGGTTACGTGTTTTTGTCATAAAAGGTTAGGTTTTTATGAACGTCTCGTGAGGAGGCTACGTGTTTTTCTCATAAAAGGTTAGGTTTTTATGAACGTCTCGTGAGGAGGTTACGTGTTTTTGTCATAAAAGGTTAGGTTTTTATGAACGTCTCGTGAGGAGGTTACGTGTTTTTGGATTTGAACGTCTCGTGAGGAGGCTACGTGTTTTTGTATTTTTCATAAAAGGTTAGGTTTTTATGAACGTCTCGTGAGGAGGTTACGTGTTTTTGGATTTGAACGTCTCGTGAGGAGGCTACGTGTTTTTGGATTTGAACGTCTCGTGAGGAGGCTACGTGTTTTTGTATTTTTCATAAAAGGTTAGGTTTTTATGAACGTCTCGTGAGGAGGTTACGTGTTTTTGGATTTGAACGTCTCGTGAGGAGGCTACGTGTTTTTGTATTTTTCATAAAAGGTTAGGTTTTTATGAACGTCTCGTGAGGAGGTTACGCGTTTTTGGATTTGGACGTCTCGTGAGGAGGCTCGTGTTTTTGGATTTGAGCGTCTCGTGAGGAGGCTACGTGTTTTTGTATTTTTCATAAAAGGTTAGGTTTTTATGAACGTCTCGTGAGGAGGTTACGTGTTTTTGGATTTGAACGTCTCGTGAGGAGGCTACGTGTTTTTGTATTTTTCATAAAAGGTTAGGTTTTTATGAACGTCTCGTGAGGAGGTTACGTGTTTTTGGTATTGGGTTGAAATTGTGTTTGAAACGGGTTGAAAGTGTAATGGGCCGAGGAAAACAGCCCAAAACAAAGCTGAAACCCATAGAACAAAAATATAATCGCTTTGTAAGCAGCGATTAGAAATTTGTTTGGCGTTTTTTGTTTAAAACACGGGAAAGGAGAGAGGTTTGGTTTATTTTATCCGAAAAATAAAAACTAAATCGAAAACCTCTAAAACTCGTCTTGGCGATTTTCTTGATCAAAAATCGATTTTCCGACTCCTACAATTCGTCATGGACCAAGGTACGTACTCAACTCACTTGGTTTTTCGTGTTTTGAATTTGGTTTGAGTCGGTTTTAACTCGAAATACCGTTTTCTAGGGTTTGGGTCGAAAATGTCGGTTTGATTCGAGTTTAGCTCTTGTCTTGGCTTGAAAATGTTCGTCATGGCTAGTATAGTGCTCGTCTCGCTTGTCTTGCTGTCGTTGCGTGAAAACCCGACTTGTGGCCTCGATTTTCGTGCGTTTTGACTCGGGGGGTATTTTGGTCATTTTTGAAAACGTCTCGAAAATGGCTCAAAACTTCAGTGTAGCTTACCCATTAGCAGTATAACGCGTTGGTGAGCTCGGTTCGTTGAAATTCATGCGAAAAACGGTTCGTTTGGGGTGAAACCGTATGAAAGGGGGTTAAGTCGGGGCTTGTGCTCTGTTTTCGTTACTTAAAACGATCCCGATTGGCTTGGTTGTTTTGGAAGTGTTGTAGTATGCTAGGGTATAGGTTTGGGTGGCTTGTGTAATGCAGCGGCTGAAACCGTAATTTTCGTGTGTTTTGATATAAGAGTAGATTTTGGTGAAATTTTGATTCAGAAATTTGCCCGAATTCTTTGTATTGTGTTTTCATGGCTAGTATGGTACACTTTTGGTCTTGTTTTGTAGGACATGTGTTGTTTGGAGGTGTTTTGGAGCGTTTTTTGTAGTTTAGGCTAGGTTTCCAAAAGTCGCTTTTCCTCGCTTTTCGTGCCCCGTTAATGGAATGTAAGGTAATGTATGTTGTCTGTGTTGGCTAGGGGGTTGTTTTGTGAGAAGTGGGGGCTTTTTGGGTTGAGTTATGGTCAAGTAAAGGTCGGTTTTGTGGTTTGGAGGTGTTTTGTAAAAGCTATTCAGTCGAGGTGTTCGGGACATCGTTTTCGCATGAAATTTTTTGCATGAGCTTATTGTGATTTATGGGTTAGGCTTGTGTCAGCAAATGTGGGTTTCTGGCTTTCTGTAGCGTTTTTCCCTCTTCTGCTATTTTTGGTTTAAAAGGCACTTCTGCTTTGTTTTGGCCAATTCTGCTGCTTTTGTGCGTGCTTGCTCTTAACTTGACTGAGTAGGACGTACATATCGTATACGTCTCATGGATTTTGGTTACCTGTGCTTCTGCTCCGTTTTGGCCTTATCTGTCGAAAATGGGCCTATGGCTTGCTTTCTTTGCTTTGTCTCGATCTTTCTAGAATGATTTCTTTGCTTAGTTTTACGAGTATGTCTTTGAATCTTGTCTGCAGTGATCCTAGGCCTCCAGCGCCTACTTCGATGACATGGATCGGGTTTTGGCGGCGTTGACTTTCTTGTTCAGGGACGAGCATACTCTACCGGTATGCTGCGCCTTTGGAGGCTTACGGTCCGTCTCGGTCGGACTTCTTTGAGAGCTTTTCCTCGCAGGCCGGGGTTTCTACTACGCCAGGTGAGTTCGAGTCTTGCATTGTGGAGTCTCAGGCCTTTTACGCTAGTGGTGCTAGTCTTTGTTGGTGCGTCGCCTGGGCTTTACTAGTGGCCTGGGGCGTGGTCTTTGCGCTGGTGGTCCTGGCCGCCATTAGTGGTGTGGGTCGTGGCGTTCTTCTTAGAATCGCTGCTTTTCGGTAATGTGAGTGCGTGAGAGGCGAGTCGTTGAGCGGACGCGGTCTTCTGGTGACGCGAGCGGTAGTGGAGCTGCTGCTGGGTCGTCGAGGTCTCCTGCTGGTGGTCGAGGTCAGGCCCAGGGTGTCCTCCGCAGTCTTTTGGGCGTGGGCGTGGCGGCACCGCTGCGAGACGCCCGAGGCTCCCGGGAGGCCGTGGTGGAGGTCGGGGCGTAGCCGCGGGTCTTCGCAGGGCGTGGCGTGGCGGCCGAGGACGCCTGCGGGCTCCTGCAGGGCCGAGGCAGAGGTCGTGGTGTTGCTGCAGGGGCTTCGCAGGACGTACGCGCAGCTCAGGGAGCCCGTGGCTCCCGGAGGGTCGTTAGAGGCCGTGGTCGCGGCCGAGGAACCCGAGGCCGGAAGCGCAAGGTGGATGTGGCTGGTGAGGCGCAGCAGTCGAGGTGTCGAGCCGTGTTCGCCGCCGAGGGTGGTGACCGGACGAGGCCGAGGTCGCCGGTTTTGAGGAGGTCGGAGAGGGGAGCTCCCGTGGCGATTCCGTGAGGCGTGGTCGTGCTCGGTCCGGAGCCGCATGGTGACACTCCGGTCGAGGAGTCTTCGAGTGACGAGAGGGGTTCTTGACGAGACTGTGGGTGAGGTGGCTGCCGAGGTTGAGACTGCTGAGGCTGCCGCCGCCGCCGCCAGTCGCCGCCGACGATGCTCGGTTGGTGTCATTCTACTCGCGGCCGCCTTTGTGGCCGGGTCGGGTTGTGGCCATGCTCAGGAGCAGGTTCAGGATGATCCTGAGGCTGAGGTAGAGGCTGAGGGTGAGGCTGAGGGCGAGGCTGAGGGCGCGGCCCAGGATGCAGGTGCGGCAAGTCTGGAGGCCGCGACCGAGGTTTTCATGGGGATGGTTGACGAGCTGGGCGCGAGGCCTGACTACCCTCACGGTCCGCGCTTGTGGTCGCAGGTGGCCCTGGACTGGGACGGCGTGACTCTGGTTTGGAGTCGCTTGGAGCACTTGTCGATCCGGGTGAAGGTCGGCTTTCCGTTAGGCTCGATGAGGACCTTCTCTGGGTTTCGGACGGTGTTTGACGTCTTTGAGGGTAGGCTCACCCAGGAGGAGCGGGACATAGTGCTTGGGACAGCTTTCGGTCCCTTGGTGCAGAAGTGGAGGGAGGTGCGGGGCAAGCGGGTGAACTCGCGCCTCACTGTACTTAGGGCGTTGTTGGATAGGTTTTGGGATACGACCAACACCTTCCACATGCACAATTCTGAGGTTAGCGTGACCACTTTCTTCGTGGCAAGCGGTATTCTGGTCGCCTCATGGCGAGGTGTACTTGGACTGGGAGTGGCGACCTCCTATTAATAGCCCACGAGTCGTCCGCCTGATTGGCGGCGGGATTAGGTGCGGGAAGGACGAGGAGCACACGTTTCAGCCTCGTACGATATGGTTTGCTGACTTCTTCGAGGGGAGGAGGAAGAAGCGAGGGTCTACTCGAGCGGCCGAAGCGAAGGGCGGTTGTGGTTGTGGTGGTTCCCGACGCCACCCACTTTGGCGACAAGGAGCGAGCGACGTCGGCCGTTGATGGCGCTGTCGGACATGTCACGCTAGGTGATTTTGGTGGGTGACTCACGCTCTGGGTCTGTTGATCAGATTACCTGAGGGCCTTGATGCGCCACTGATCAGTTAGCGAGAGTCGGATGTGTCGCTTGGGCCCTGGTCTTGATGGAGGTAGGGTTCGACTTTTGTGGTTTTGTTGTTTTGTTTTACGCTTTTCTTACGTAACGTGTGTCTTGTTTGCTCGCGGGCTTGGTGCTATGCTCACTTCCCTCTCTGCTCCGGACACGTTCAAGGTGCCGGCTCCATACCCGGCTTTCCGTGCGTATGCGACGGCGGACCGGAGGGGTATTGGCCTGAACTATGACGCGGCTCGTGTACGCTTCAACGGGATGACGATGGATAAGGTAAGGGCGGTCGTGTTTTGTATTTTGGTCTTCTTGTAGCTTTGTTTTTGGGTTTGTGTTTGTTTTTGTGGTTTATAATTTGGTTTTGTTTTGTAGTTTGTTCGCGACCCCTGGAGGAATTTTCTGGCGTTCCTCAAGCGATTGCATTCGCTTTGGTCCCCTTGACGGACGGCGGCTGTACATCGAGACCCAGTACGGCTCGTACTGGTACTTGGGAGAGCCTCTGTCTGCAGCAGATTCGCGGCGGCTTCATCGTACACTGCTCCTCGCCCTCGGTTTTGTTCGTGGAGACGCCGACGCTAATGAGCGTCGTGGCGTGTATCACGAGGGTGAGTCCGACTCCTTGCTGCGGCGGGATGAGGATTACGTGACTTGGGCACAGCATGCCCTTGCTGACGCTGTGATCGAGGTATGCTTGTTTATCCCTTTTGCTTGTATGTATTTTGGTTTTAGGAAGCAAAAATTTATCCTATTTTTGTTTTGTAGCGACGTGACCCTGACCTTGAGTTCGGCCTCCTCCGCTCGTTGAGGACTGGCTGGTTGTTCACGAGGCTGCTCTCATTCGATCGTCTTCTTGCCTTCCACTGTGCGTGGTCACCGTCTGCGGGTTTCGAGAGGTGGGACCAGCGTGAGAAAGGTATTAACCCTCCTCTTTGTACAAAGATGAGTATTATGTAGTATATAGCCCCAGTTTGAATAAGATTTTATTGTAAAATCATTAGTCAAACTCTGTTAAGCAGTTTTTGATTATAGCCCCGGTTTGAGTAAGATTTTAGTTTAAAATCATTAGTCAAACTCTGTTGAAGCAGGTTTTTGATTATAGCCCCCAGTTTGAGTAAGATTTTAGTGTAAAATCATTAGTCAAACTCTGTTGAAGCAGGTTTTTGATTATAGCCCCCAGTTTGAGTAAGATTTTAGTGAAAAATCATTAGACAAACTCTGTTAAGCAGTTTTGATTATAGCCCCGTAAAGCTAAATTGATTTGTCGCATTGTTGCGGTGGCGGTGAGGTCCACAGGAGGCTCTGGCGGGCGTGGCCGTGTGGCGCGATCGTGAGCGAAGGTTGTTGGCGCTTGCGGCGCGAAGGAGGCCGAGGCGCGACGAGTTAGCCAGGTCGGTGAGGAGGCGAGATCGCGTCGAGCCGAGCTGGAGGCTGTGCATGCCGAGGAGCTGGCGAGGGTCCGGGCAGAGCTGGAGGGTCAGTATGCAGGGGAGCTGGATAGGGCACGTGCTGAGATTGATTCCCTGCGTGCTGTCTTGCAGCGTCGTGACCAGTCGTAGTAGGCTTGGACTTTGTATATTTTGGACTTTGTATTATGAATATTATTTTCTGTTTGTATTGGTTTATGTATTAGGACTTGTTATGGTTGGTTGGTTTTTTGGATTTGTAGGTGTTTATGGGTTTAATTTGGTTATTTTGTCTTGTTGCAAAAATGCATTCCTGCGTCGTAGCCGGGTCTGAAATCCTTGCGTATTTGCTTGCCGAGCGTACCTGCAAAACATCGTTAGTCGTGAAAGCATATATATACGTCTCGATTGAGACTGACTCGCTAATGACTGAATTAAATGCAAAATGAAGAGTTTTTGAAAAATGTTGGTTAGGACATATTTTAGACTCGTAAAAAGACGTTTTTTGACATAGTAAAAATGCGAGCTAAAACGACGTTTTGAGACGAAAATTGTGAATGTGAAAATCATTTTTTTGTGTTGTGTTTAATTTTTGTGTGATTATTGTGTTTTGTAAAAAATGAAAAATACGAAATACGGGAATTGATCACGCAAATCGAGACGACGCGACGAAACCGATTTTAGTCGGTCATGAGGTCGGTAAAAGGTAATAGGGGTTAATAAGTTAAATATTTTGGGTATAGGTGTGTAAGAAGTGTAAGAAATCGAATAATTTTGTCAGAAAAGAAAAAGAAAATCGCTGTAAGCGAGCGATTTGATTTTTAATCGCCTGTTTACAGGCGATTAGGATTTTGTTTTGTGGTTTTTGTTTGATTTATTTTAATCGCTTGTTCACTAGCGTTTAAGTTTTTGTGTTGCATTTCGTCTTGCAAATCTCGGCTATAAAAGGAGGGCTAAGTTAGTTCATTTCACTCATCCTCTCGTCTTCTATTCTCGATTTTCCAAAAATATTCAGAATATTTACGGAACATTCGTCGAGTCATGGAGAGTTTTGAAGGAAACTTGCGTCGTTGGTGTGCGTCCTTATCGGGTGTCGAGAAGAAACTCTTGAAAGATTGCGGAGTTGGCGTATTTCGTGGGCTAAGGCAGGTTCGAATGGAGTACGAGTTCTGGGCGCTTGTCTTGAGTATTGGGATCCAAGCCTTCACGTGTTCCGCTTTCCTTGCGGAGAGGTTTGTCCCTTAGTCGAGGAGTTTGGGGCCATTGGCGGGTGGGCCTTGGTGCTTTGCTGTATGTGTCGGCAGAACTTGGCTACAAGAGGCGTGTTGATTATCTCCAGATGACCCGTGATGAGGTGGAAGAGTTATTTGTTGGGAATCAGATCAACCTCTATCGTTTGTGTCAATGGTTTAGGAATAATGCAAACGGGCATATCTCTGCTGTGGCTAGGAGAAGGGCTTTGGCTTTTTGCTTGGTTCATTGCTATATGTTCCTGACTCGTGTCCGAGGGGTTGTTGGGAGATCCGCGTTTAATTCTTTGTCGTGGAAGCGGATGGAAATAGGTTGCAATCCTTCGCTTTAATTACATTTGAGGCGATCCTTGGGTGGACGGCCGGGCATGTAATAGGGAACATGCGTCTGAGGGTGTCCATTGATCCTCCAGTGTGGGTGATGGAGCGTCTAAGTGTGTTGAACGACCTTGGCTTCGATGGCGAATATGTCGCGAGGCGTTACCAATCGTTACATGCGATGGGCGTCCGCACGAGCGCCACTAATGACTATTTTCCCGAAGTTTGTGAGGTCATGTGCCATCCGTTGGTCGGTATCCTGGTGGGGAGTGGTCGGTGTGGCCGGCGAGCGCGATGAGTGATGGCCCCTGGGGTTATTGTGTGGGTTCGAGATGGGGGTTTATATCCATCCTCTGCGGGTGAGGCGACAGATAGGGTATGCACGCGATTCATTCCTGGCCAGGACACGAAGGTACGAGGACATGGTTGCGTTGAATAACCAGGTGACCGACGAGTGGGTCAGTGGTTGGATCATGCGTCCTAAGTGGCTTGTGGCTGGTACTCCTGGGACGATCCGGGTGTCGAGGGCTTACTCCAAATGGACCGTTGCTGAAAGTGCTGTGAAGAGGGCTCGTCTCCGCGCCATAGAGCTTAATGAGCCTCCGCCGACATCCGCCTATGACCCGGTCCGCTTTGGGCCTTAATAGTGGTAGGGGTGGCGCTTCGAGCTCGGTGCCTCTTTCGGCGGCTGAATGCGTGTTCGGTCGTCGCCGTATTCCGGGGCCAGGTGCTCCGGATCGTCATGGTAACGTTGGGGGTCTTCGTAGGGGTTGAGGGTTGGTGCTCCCCTATTCAGTTGGAGGGTTTCGAGTCGGTTTTGGAGAGTAACCTGGTTTTAGTTTAATGTGTGCTTTGTTAGTATTATGTTCATATTATGTTGTATTATGTAATATATTACCTATCCTAAACCCGATGTACATGCCGGGACTCGTATTGTAATATATAGTGTTTGTTAGTGTATTTCTAAGGTCGTAGTTATGCTCCTATGTTTGAAAAATCCAAAATGTAACCGTTCTTTTTAAGATTAATAAAAATCAGGTTTTTATTTACGACTCTGCCTCATTTTGTTTGTTATTTTGTGTGAAATTCCTCGGTTCTAATCTTTTTTCAAAGGTTTAGAAAGCAAGCATTTATTGTTGACTATTCCCTCGACCTTTTTTAAGCTTTGGGTTTGTCGTTTTGTGTTGAATGTCGTTCTTTTTACCCTTAGGTTAAAAAACGAATTTTTGTGTTGACTATGTCCTTGGCCTTTTTAAGCTTTAGACGCGTCATTTTTGTGTTGAATATCGTCCTTTTAACCCTTCAGGTCTAAAAGACGAATTTTTGTGTTGACTATGTCCTTGGCCTTTTTAAGCTTTGGACGTGTCATTTTTGTGTTGAATATCGGTTGCGCTTTTTGCAAAGCTGCCTACGTATCCACGAAAAGTGGAATCAAACCGGCGTAGTTCGAGAATGTATGTTTAAGGGCATCTACCAAGAGTTGTGTTTGCTTTTTGTGGTGAATGTGCACGTTTAGGGGCATGCCGCCCATGAGCATGTTTAAGGACCTAGGTCCATGAATTGTGTTTGGTGGATGCATGTTTAGGGGCATGCCGGCCCATGAGTTGTGTTTTTGATTTTTGTAGAGAGAAAGAGCAGTTTTAGGGGCATGCCGGCCCATGAGCATGTTTAAGGACCTGCCGGTCCATGAATTGTGTTTGATTTTTGTGGAAAGAAAAGCGAGTTTAGGGGCATCTTAGCCCATGAGCATGTTTAAGGACCTGCCAGTCCATGAGCATGTTTAAGGACCTGCCGGTCCATGAGCATGTTTAAGGACCTGCCGGTCCATGAATTGTTTCTATAAAATTTGTATTCTACAGATACATTGCAAGCGGTTTTTAGGGGTAGTATTTCTTGAGTTGATCGAGGTTTGTGGCGAGGTTGAACTCTTGGCCGTCGAGGTCGGTTAGTTTAACTGCTCACTTTGTGAAGATTTCCTTGACGAGGTAAGGTCCAGCCCAGTTAGGCTTGAATTTTCCTCGTGGGTCGACTGGAAGTGGTGCTCGGACTGACTTTAGTACGAGATCACCTACTTTTATGTGTCGTGGCTTAACTCGTTTGTTGAATGCTCGTTGTAGTCGGGCTTGGTACATTCGTACGGTGCTCAGGGAATGTAGTCGGCGTTCATCCAGGAGCATGAGTTGTTAAATCGCCACGGGCCCATTCTCGCTTCGGGATGCTACTTTCCATTAGTATCTTGCAGAGATTGTATTTCTATTTCCATCGTTGGGCGGCTTCCATGCCGTAGGTGAGAAATAGGGGTCATGCCCGTAGGGGTTCGGATGGTAATCACGGTATCCCGCAGTGCATATGGTATTTTGTTAGGCCAATCTTTGCGGTTGTCGATCATCTTCTCAAGTATGGTGACGACCGCCAGTCTTGTTTCGCTTCAACGGCTCCATTGGTTTTGGGGTCGATAGGGTGAGGATTTGTGATCTTTGGATGTTGTATTTTGTGAGTATGGCTTCGGTCTCGCGTTGAAAGTGTGAACCTTGATCGCCGATGAACTCGTGGGGTATGCCATATCGGCATATGATGTTCGTCTGGATGAACTTGGCGACTTCCTTGGAGCCAAGGGTCCGAAAAGACGCCGCTTACCCATTTAGTGAAGTAGTCGATGGCTACCAAAGACGAAACGGTGACCTCCTGCTCAGATGGGGTGGACTTTTCCTATCACGTCGATGCCCCAGGTTGAAAAAGGGCGAGGGTGAGGTTAGAAATTTGTATAGTGGTGAAGGTGGTACATGTTGGGCGTTCTTTGAAAATTTGGCGGTTGTGGCAATGCTTGGCGTATTGGATCTGATGCCTTCCATGGTCGTCAATACCATCCTAGCCGTAGGATTTGTTTGCGAGTGCTCGAGCGTTCATGTGGGGTCCGCATTCGCCATCATGGACTTGCGTGGCGATTTCTCGCCCTTCTTGTAGTCGACACATATGAGCGGTGTCCCTTGTGGTGTCTTCTTGAGTAGTTGTCCCATCTCTAGCACAAATTGGGAAGCTAGGAGCACGATAGCCCTCTGTCACGTTTATCGATTGTCGGGTGGGTAGGTGTTGTCTGCTTTGTAGTTGATTATAGCTTGATACCAAGGCTGCATGCGCTTCGGCCGTCCAGGTCAATGGTATGGATGTATCTTTGGTTCGCCACGTCTTTCGACGATGATGGGTAGTAACTTCATGTCCGTGGCATGTTCGGGAGGGATGAGAGTTTTGGCGGTCGCTTCAAGAACCGGTTTTCTTCCCTTGGGAGGTGATAGAACTTCAATGCGATCGAAGTTAGCTAGGAGTTTTTGTACTTTTGCTTGGTATTTGGTGAGGTTTCGCTCATGATCTTCCATGCCCTGTCACTTGATTTATGATGAGGAATGAATCTCCATGTACCGTAGGTTCTTTATCTTGAGAGTGATGGTCGCTGCAGCCATAAATGCAGCCTCGTACTCCGTGGCGTTGTTCGTGACATCAAGTCGAGCTTGATTGAGAGTGGAGTATGATCGCCGTTTGGGGATATTAGGAGTATTCACCCATAGCCCGGTAGTTTGACGCCCGTCAAGTATAATTGCCGCATTCCTTTTACATGGCGAAGATCCCATCGTCCGGAAATGACATTGTATCGATCATGGGTCGCTCGATGATAGCATTTTCTGCGAGGAAGTCCAAACCGCTCTTCCTTTGATTACTTTCGGGGAGGTACTTGAGTTCGTGCTCGGCGAAGCAGAGTCCACCTGGCCATGCGTCCGTTCAGGACTGGTTTTTCAAACAGGTATTTGAGGGGGTCCATTAGGGAATAGACTCTTGTTGTGCTAGTGAGGAGGTAGTGCCTGAGCTTTTTGGTTGCCCAGACCAGTGAGAAGCAGCTTTTCTCGACTGGTTCATACCGGGTTTCGTAGTCGTGGAACTTTTTGCTGATGTAGTAGATGGCCCGTTCTTCGTTGTTGACTTCTTGGGCGAGCATGGCACCCATGGCGTTTGACGTAGTCGTTAAGTATAGTGACAGTGGCAAGTCTTTTTGTGGGGGTACAAGAACAGGTGGGTTTGTGGGCAGGCTTGTGACTTTGTCGAATGCTTGCTGGCAGTCATCGTCCCACTTCGTATGTTCCTCCTTCTTCAACTTTTTGAAGATTGGTTCACAGATCATGGTGAGCTTGCTGATGAACCTGGAGATGTATTGGACTTGCCCCAAGAAACTCCTTATTTCGTCGATGTTGCACGGTGTCTTCATGCCCATTATTGCTTTGATTTTGGTCGGGTCTATTTCGATCCCGCGCTGGCTTACTATGTGGCCTAACAATTTGCCTGACGTGACCCCAAAGGTGCATTTCTGTGGGTTCAATCGCATCTTGTACTGCCTGATTCGGGTGAAGAACTTCCGAAGATTTGTGATGTGGTCATCCCTTTCTTTTGATTTTACGATCATGTCGTCGACGTATACCTCAACCTCCTTATGCATCATGTCGTGGAGTAAGGTGGTAGCAGTGCGTTGGTAAGTAGCGCCGGCATTTATGAGCCCGAACGGCATGATCGTAGCGATATGTTCCCAGGGTTCTGAAGGTGGTTTTGGCATGTCGTCTGCCGCCATTTTGATTTGGTTGTATCCGCGTATCCATCCATAAATGACGATGGCGTGGTCTGCTGTGTTGTCGATTAGGATGTCCATGTGGGGTAGTGGAAATCATCTTTTGGGCGTGCTTTGTTCAGTCCTAAGCTCGGCACATACTCGTATTTTGCCGCTTTTCTTCATAAACTGCACCATATTGGAGACCCGATCGAGTATTCGATGACTTGGATGAAACCACTTGTAGTTTTACCGATCTCTTCCTTGACCATGAGAGACCATTCTGGCTTGATGCGTCGGAGCTTCTGCTTGACCGGTCTGCTACCTTGTTTGATCGGGATGCGGTGTTCAGCTATCTCGCGGTCTATGCCGGGCATGTCCTTATATGACCAGGCAAAGACGTCCCTAAACTCTGCGAGGAGCTTGGTATAGGTGGCCCTTTCTTCCGTGCTTAGGGAAGCCCCCAGCTGTAGTTCTTGAGGTTCTTCGGGCGTTCCTATGTTGATGGTTGTTGTGTCTTCAATAATTGGGTCCTGTTCGGGTTTTGAGACAATACTTGCAATGTATCTATATAATGCAATTTTATTTAGTTTAGATTTATCGCGATTATTAGGAAAAGTAGAGTTTAAATGAGGCAAAGAGTAACCAAAAACTTTCATGTTATTAATGTTATCAAAAGCGGTTACATTTGAAGATAGCTCAGACGAGGGAGCTTTGGACAACCTTAATGACTCTAGTTCTTTAGCTAAATTAACTATGTCAGGGAAGTAGCCCGGGGGCTTAGTTGGGGTAAGAGACTTGAAATGACGACGAGGGAGTTTAAACTTCAAGACAGTCTTTTTGTTGGGGGTGTTGTCTTCATCTTCGTCGGAGTCGGAATCTTCGAAGGCGTAGCCTTGACCCGTAGTTATCTTGAAAGTGCGGCCTTGTTCGTCAGTCCATTCGAGGGTTTTTGACCATCCGTTGTGTGTTTTTCTTCGTAAGGGATGATCAGGTTGGTGGGGTTAAAGTTGTTGTTGCGCCACGATGTCGGAAATGAGATCAATCCGGCAATGGTGTGCGTGGTTGTGTTCTTAGGAATCTTCTTTGGTGCCCTCTTTGTGAAGTAGTTCTTTGGGGAGGATGTGGTATGGTTGCATGTGAAAATCATGATATTTCTTGCGATCATTATATGATTCCCAACCTTGAGAGACTTCAGATGACCATGGTACGTAAGATAGACCCATGGTGGGCCATTTGTTATCGTCGTCCTTGGCGTAGAGTGTAGCGATTTCTTCTCTGGTCGAGTACGATGTTGAAGTCGGTCGAACCCACATATGTCGTCTACCGGATCGGCATTTATCTCTGCAGCACTATCATTGGCTTTTTCTTTGCTGAGGGTAGCTCGAAAGTTCGAGGCGTCGATGGTGACGATCTCGTCATCCGCAGGTATCGACCTTTGATCACGAGGTTGAGGTGGCGGCCTTGGTAGCGTGGATCCGTGGTCTACCTAGTAGCATGTTGTAGGTAGGGGTATGTCGATGATTTGAAATTCGGTTTCTCTCATGACCGGTCTGTCATAATAGGGAAGGAGATGGTTCCCTTTATCTTTGCGACGTGTTCCATCGTGAGGCCGACGCCGCCTGCATACCGGGATGAAGTCGTTTTCCTTAATCCCCAGTTTTCTGGCTGTCTCAAGAGGCAAGACATTGACTGCGGATCCATTGTCGATGAGGACGACTGGTAATGTCATGCCGTGGCATTCCACGTTGATGTAGAGAGGTAGGTTATGCGTGCCACCGAATGGAGGGAGGTCTTTATCTGAGAAGGTGACGGCGTTGGCTTGCCATTCGCGCGTAATGTTACTGTTAAGCTTTTACGGAGACATTTCGATGTCATTGGGGTGACTGTAATGCTTGGTAGAGGCTTCACGATGTCCCATCGAGTCTCTTAAGAGTCGCCGGATCGAAATGTCCGCTTCGTCTTGTTGAAAGTTTATGGAGCGTGTCTCCGATTTCAGTGGGGGTAAGGGTGTTGGGGTAGCACTTGATGATGCTACCTTGTTGACTGGCAAGACAGGTACAGGATTGGTGTCAGGTAATGACACTTTGGTGGCTGACGGCGTGGGAGTGATGCTTGTAGGTGGGGTTGTGGAGGTAGGCGAAGTAGGCGGCGTATCCTCGTCTATGATTATTCCTTTGTTCTTCTCTTGAGCAGTCAACCTTGGCGGGTGGCTTTGAGGTTCAAGTAGCTTTAGAGAAGCTTGGTACGGACGTCCAGAACGTGTTAAGTAGGCTACTTCGTCATCACTGTCCGATAGCCTAAATGGGTACTTGTGACATAGCTCTCCATACTTGCCTGGCGGCCGACGGGGTTGAGTTTCCTCTTCGTAGGGCTCATCCTGGAGACACATGCGGGTGTCATCATTGTCGGCTTCATCCTCAGAAGTATTCCAGATGCCGTTGACTTCGTGATCATCTGAGACTATCATTCTGGAGCAGTCGATGATAGGGTGTGCTTCTGTGAATATAGCATGGTTATGTAGAGGGTTCAGCTGGTTTGAAGGCTTAGGACTTGGGCTGGGCTTTACGATGGTGTTGTCGTCGATCAAGTCCTGAACTATGTTCTTGACGTGAAGCATTGCTCGGTGTCGTGCCCCTTTCCTCTGTGGAATTCGCAGTATGCGTTCTGGTCCCACGATTTTGGCTTCTTGTCCGGGGGAGGCTCGCTAGTAGGTCCTATGAGTTGAAGCACATTACGGCCCACCAGCTTCTGTAGTGCCTTTGAGTAAGTCATGTATATTGGGTCAAAGTTTAAATCGCTTTCATTGAACTGGGACCAGGAGGTGAGTATGATGCCTTTGGCGGAGGCATGGCGGGTCTTGGTGGTGTCGTAAAAACCGGTGGTGCCTCTAATGCGTCCAGTGCGTTGATGGCATGGATGGGCTCGACTTTGGTGGTGGCTCGAGATGAGCTCCCTTGATATCCGCGACCCGTACTCTTATTCCTATTTTCCTTACGAAGGTCGTCCTCGATGAGCTCGCCGACGACGCTGAGGGTTGAGAAGTTGTCGAAATTCCCATATCGTAGGTGTTGTTGGTATGCGGGGGTAAGGTTGTTGATGAACTTAGTAATCAGATCGGTGTCCCTTGGACGGTTAGGTATTTGAGCGCACAGCTTCTTCCAGCGCGTAAGGTACTCGGTAAATCCTTCATTGTCCTTCTGGGTCAGGACCTCCAATGTACGTAGTGAGACTTGGATATCATTGTTGTCCCGGTATTGTAGATCGAACGCAACTGTTATGTCCTCGAAACTACCCGTTTTATGTGGTTCTAGAGCGTAGAACCATGCCCTGGGTTGCGCGTCCAATGAGTGAGGGAATAAGGTAGCCCATGCAGGGGGTTCGACGCCCATGATGGCCATTTTAGCTTTGAAAGCCTTGACGTGAACGAGCGGGCTTTCGTGACCTTTGAAGACGGGAAGATCGCTAAGTGCTAACTTGTCTGGTAGCATGGATCTGACGTTCTTTGGGATGTGTTCGTTCTCTTGGTGTATGGAGTAACCCCTTGAGTTCGTGAGACGTTCTTCCATGGTTCGAATCCTTTTTGCGTTAGTTCGATTCTCGGCCAGCGCCGCGGCGTTTTCTGCTTGAACTTTTGCATGATAGCCATTTGCTCGATCGTCGTAGTGAGGCTAGCTATCCTATCATTGAGTCAGTTTGACTTGTTCACAGCTTACCTCTGAGGGTGGTGGTGGTCCTCCAAACCTTCGTCGTGTTGAAAGGCCATGACAGGTTTTGGTTTTGATCTGTTGTAGGAGCGCTTCTTTGGAGCGGAGGTGGGTTTAAGTGGCCGGTTCTTAGTTCGTCACGTATCCAGGGTTTTTCAATGAGCGGACCTGACAAAGTTTTCAAACCTTTAGTGATTCTAAAAGAGAAGGAAAAGACTCAAATGAAAAATCACATTCACGACCAAAGGAAGACACAAAAGCGTAAAAAGTGGGTGACTTGACTCGTGTTTTTAGCTTTTAAAAGGACACGGGAAGCTTTTGAGATAGAGGCGCGTTGACACGTCCCTATTCTCGAGGTAGGAAAATTTGTATGATCATAATCAGATTAACCCAGTTTGGCGGTATGTTGCCAGGGGTTTATCATTGGATTATGATAAAAAGGATCAGACCGAAGTAGCGATAGGCTAGTCGACCTGAGGATGTTAAAATTGGGTAAAAGGTGATCCATTGTTCGCCTTTTACGTGTGACTCAGGGTTCTAAATCGAAAATGACAATAAGTCACTCGATTCGAAGAGTAAATCAACGGGTCCGCATGTGAACGAGCCCGCGTTTTTTTGTTTTTGAGAGAAAAAGATTAAATCGGGACGACTAAAGAGTCACTCGACTTAAAGCTAAATCTAATGTTCTAAAAGTTAATTTCATTTAAAATCTCCGAAATGAATTGACATATTCGGGTTTTTGCTTTGTGAAAGACCTTTTAGCAATAAATGTATTATGACGATACGTCAGTCGCATAATTCATTTACGTTTTGAAAAAGACCTGGGATATAGTGGTTATCCTAGGTCGGTTTTAAATGTAGCGGCATTTTATTAAACTCAAATGACTATGGGTCAAAGAGCCTAACGGCGTGTTTTTAAAAGTATGACCTTTTTTGAAAAAAGTTTGAAAAAGCAATTTCAAAGATGGACGTATTTTAAAAGTATAATGCCTAGGAGGAGTTTTTGCATGCAGAAAGCTTTTTTGAAAGACTACTATAGTGAGGGTACTATAGCTTCAAGACTTGTACATATAAACCACAGGTTTTGGTTTATAGGGTAAGGTTCCCTCCGGTCATTCCCGCTGACGTTTGGGTAGGGCACCCGCAAGACTACACACGTCTTAGGTGTGCATTCAAGACGGCCCTAGAGCGCTCGAGTTTGACTGTTCACGATCGTTTGTACGGATGCCGTACTTGTAATCATGGAGGGTGAGAGAGCAGTGTGTCGGAGTTACCTCGCTTATGAGCGAGTTCTTGGGGCCGTTCCTCAAAGGGTGTGGTTTGAATCAGAGGATTCGACTCAACGTATTTTTGCCCAAATATCGAAACCGTAAATGTTTTCAAAGTTTCAAGCTTCACTTCTTTATGATTTTAAAATAAAAGAAAAAAAAAAGTTTTTCAAAAATAAGAAAAATCATGCTCGTCCCAGTGAGTCGCCAACCAAGGTACCGGAAGGCGGATGGACTATCGACATACTGCGCCGCTCGCCCGTCTTGGTGGCCGGCGAATGCGCCTCGCAGGAAAAGGGTGCGAAGTTTTGAGAAAAATGGGGGAGATCATTGCATGAATTTGTGACCAAAAAGAAAAGTAGAAAATCCTTTTTGAAAGTGTATTTTCGGAGTCGCCACCAAATATTAAAGGAATTTGGAACCTATTCAACGCGTCTTGAAATACAAGACACGAGTGTCTCGGATTTCAAGGTGCGTCGATACCTATCAATCTGAGGTTTGAAACCAGAGAAGGGATTCGGAGTGAGGTTACTTTTCGAAAGTCTTGACAAAATAAGTTTTGAAAACCGTAATCAAAAAGCCTACATAAGAGTAGTCTCTACTAATTTGAAAACATTTGCTTAATTTCGATATTTGGGCTAGAATGACGCTACGTACAAGTGCGAATAAGTATGACTCGATTAAAATGCATAAATAATGTAAATTGCCAAAATAATGGCATATTGCTATAGGAAATGTACGTTAAATAATAATTTATTGACTAAATTATTACTATAGACGTTATTTTCCAATCTCGTATTAGAATTTGTGAAAAACCCTCGCTTTGACATGCTAAAAGACTCTATGAAACGGTACAATTTAGTGTTGGATCCGTGATTCTAGTCGTTATTTAATGCATGAATGAGGACTTGCGTAATTATAAAAGTGACGTCGGTTTGCTTTAGTGATAATGAGTCGTTTATTTATGCGATATTGGCGGGGTTTAGACGGATTATGAATCAGAATTGCTCTGGCCAACCGTATTACGAATACGGCCGCTAGTGCCAATATCGGGTTTGGGGTTAATGTAACCCCATTATCCGAAGTCTCAAACGTCCGGCCCGTAGGTAAAATGTTTACCTTTCGAAAATGTAAAGACGGTATTTTTGAGTGGATTTCGTGAATAGTGTGTAAGTGCTAAAACCGTGTCTGAAAATGAATGAAGGGGTTGGTATTTATAGAGTTTGGTGGTTTCGTGGGATAGTAAAACTTAATCGCTCGTGTCAAAGCGTTTAAGTTTGCTCGAGCTAGATATTTTTAAAGAAAAAATACAAAAAGCGGCCGTTATAAAACAAAACTTAATCGCTGTTGACAGCGTTTAAGTTTGTCGCTTAATCAGCTGGCGATTTGTTTTTGTTTTGGTGGCGCTTATGCCGCCGTTAGTTTTGGCGGTTTGATTAGGTAATGATTATGTTTTGTGGTTTACTTAAGGGTTAAGTATTTGTTCGATTTTGGTCCGAATTTCGGTTTTAGTGTTTCGGTTTTGTCGTGTTTTTCTGGTTTTGGCACGAAATAAAATAATATTAGGTTATATTATTTTATGGTTTCATAAAACCTAACTTTTTGAAAATGTGACACGGACGCACTTTGGCCCGCTTTGAGTGTCGTGTTAGTGCACGCTTTAGGGTCGCTTTTGTAAGTTTGGGCTTTGTAGCTAGTTGAAATTTGTTTTTGTGGCTTGGCTTAATAAGACGTTCCTATATTGTGCTCGTGTTACGCTCATGATGACTAAAATTGACATTTACTTTCATGATTATGCAAGTCCAAATTAATACGCTAAAAATGACTAATACGTTTTAGACACTTTTGTACCGTTTCGACTCTTTTAAAAGCATGTATGACAGTCCTTTTCATCATCGGGTTTGTTTTTGGGGGGTACGGATACGGGTATCTACAGTTTTCATTAAGTTTTCTTACATTCCTCTTATGTCTACTCTTGCATGGGTTGCATGAATACATTTGTATGCGGTTTCATCGTGTGTTTAATGCAATTTTTACCTTGGTATGCCGATTCATTCTTGGTATGTTCATGCATTGTAAGTGTTTGAGGAATTGCTCATATGAATAGTAGTTTCATGTTTAATACTCACTTGATCATTTGGTGTGTGTTGGAACCTTGTGTGATTACACCGAAAGTGCCCTTCTCATCTTGTTTAATCTCGTTTTTATTACTTGCATTTTAGTTTTCAACCAAATCAACCTTATAAAACCCCCCTTTGTTTACTTTATTTTGTTTCGTGACATTAGCCTTGTTTAGTCCTTCCCTTGGGTTCGACCCTATTCTTACCACTTTATTACGTTGTTTTGTGTGAATCGAATAGGTTTATAAATTGTTAATTTGACTCCTTTTAGAGCGACATAAAAGTTCTCGTCAAGTGGTCACCTTAAGCGTTGTAGGAAGTAAATCATAAACATAATCACTTTTTAATCACAAAGAGTCCATCGCATGCATACAACGGTTTCAGATGGGGATTTGTATGCCTTCCTTACCTTTGCTAGTTTGTAGAAGGGAAAACAAGAGGGCAATGCTAATCAATAACGAAGTTTCTTAAAAGATGTTTTTTTTTTTTTTTTTTTTTAAAAACATAGAGTACCAATTTTCCCTTTCTTGCTGTCTTTTTCTTTTTCTTTTGCTTCCTTTCTATTTTATGTTCTCTACATGCGAAGTTATGAACTCCTGTTATTTTTCTTTGATAACGACTGGAAAGCCGTTGATGTCTCAAAAGTATTTTCAAGTGATAATTATTTATTATGGTTTTAAGCCACATTGAGCCCTAGTCAAGGGATGGAAAAGGTGAAACGGTCATTTATTTAGTGTGTACTCCGTATTACATAACATGTGATTGCTAGTCGTTCTAGAAGAGATCCAATTTGTTGAGATCATTTCTACTTTGACTCTTTACTTTGATGTCGAGACCTGTGTCCAAAATTTGACAACCTTGGCATTTATAGGACGCCTCTTCACAGAATGTGCATGTCTGATTCTTCTATGCCCTGCCGTTTCCAAGAGTTGTAGGCCTATAGCTGAGTTTGAGTATCATAGGTTCTACCATATAGGTCTCTTGCATTGCAAGTCATTTCAGTTTGTAGTACATGCTAAGTTTGGCTGGCTGTGCTTCCAGAATCATGGAGACTGCACCAACTTTGCCTGATTTCGCCTTAGCCCTTAAGCCTGACGAATACCAACTACCTGCTGTGCATCCTTGTTGGAATGAAGAGAACGTAAAGACTGTGCAACAAGGCGTCAACTAGCGCTACACTTTAAAGACGAAGCAACATTTGCCCTTAAAAACATCTGTTCATCCTGAAGTCTCGGAACACGAAAACTTTGTCGATTGTAATATCTCATGTTGTATGTAACATAGACATTCAGTTCCTTACTTCCACTGCCTTGTCAGAAGTCTTCTAGCACCGAGCTTAAATGTTCGAAGCAAAGTTCTGTAATTGTATAGTTGCTGGAAGGCATTTCTTTCTTTTGTATCAACAAAAATGTTCGATTCTTCCGCCATTTATTGATTTCTGTCGATAACAAATAAAAAGTATCGCATTCTGTTTCCTTCTGTATCAACAAAAATGTTACATTCTTTTGTCATTTATTGATTTTCATCGATAACAAATCAAAAGTATTGCATTAAATCTTATCGTTTCTTGCTAGGTTATTCTGATAACAAAGAGGGCAACATATCTCACTTTGTTTTGTGTTTAACTACTTTTTTTAAGGCTGTGATGGTAACCATCATGTCTCTCGAATTTCATTTCAAATTTCTGATGTTGGATGAATTATGTGGGTGTACTAGTTGCGTTGCCAAAGAGGTCAACAAAGACGATATCAACGCTATAAGTAGTAATGAGGCTAAATGAGTGAAATTGCTGAAAAATAAAACTGGGGCTAAATGAGTGAAATGAAGGGAGTATTATTTTTCTTTTCATCATTTTGTTATTTGAATATTATGTTATTGAACTGTGTTTTGATCTGAAATGGGGACATAGTTAAATGTATTATACGGAGTAGATGATTGTTTAAATATAAATCCATCTAATGCAAGTATTCTGTGAATCAAAACATGTGACTAATAATCTAAACATTTTACATTTTTATTTGGTTTAAAGGTAAAGTGTCAATGAAAATAACACAAGAAAATTACTTTCCTGTTTTATATTAATTTTATATTAATTGAAGTATAGTTAATAATTATACTTAATTATGATTTTAAGAATTTTCATACAAATATATCATAAATAGTATATGTATAAACTGGACAAATACCTAATACTCCGTATAATGCAAATTTAGTTTTCAAATTTATAACGTAAATATAGTTAGCCCGGGCGGGACCGGGACACCAAAACTAGTTATTAATAGAAATGTGGTAGAAATGGATGAAAAAGAAAATTAGAAATTTTAAAAATGGACGGAAGGAGTATTTGATAATTAATCCGGATCCAAACAAGTAATCGCTTCCCCAACCCGTGTGACATGTCTACGGGTTACTTGAATCAACATCCAATAAGTCTTACTTAAGACGGGTTATCCGTCTTAAGCTTAAGAGTTAAGACGGGTCAATTACTTTTCCACTTGCACGTAAAAAACAAATCTATTACAGAGCACATTTTTTCTATCCACTTGTCTTTTGTCTTTTGTCTTCGTCATACTTGATCCGGCTTTCCATCTTAATTTAGAGGACCTTTAAAAATGGATATATCTACGGGTTACTTGAATCAACATCACATCCACATCCACATCCACATTAGAGAAAACACACAAACAACTTCAACAATGGTGGAGGTTTATCGCTCAATTTGTGCACTTCGATAATATAATATGTTCTTAGAATTTCATACACCATTGTAGTAGTAACTTCATCTCACATTTACCATGCCTCTTCTTCATGCCTCTTCTTCCAAGGTCAATTTTTTCTCTCTTTTCTTTTTTTTTTTTTTTTTTTTTTTTTTTTTTTTTTAATTTAAATATTGTTTTATTTAATTGTGTTACTCTTTAATTTGTGTTCCAATTAACTGTATATGTTTGCTTTTCGCACGAAAAATGAGCAAGTTTTTTTTGGGTGAGGCCGCTTTAATCCGACGAAATTACCTCGTGAATATAGTCAATGGAAAGTAAATTCGGGGAGTATTTTAATTTTTACTGTAATTTTATACAAAAAAAATCGAGTTATGAAATCGTATATTTCTACGACGCAAATTGTTAAATAAGACCATTTTGGGTCACGATTATTAGGGCATGTTCTCTTCGCTTTGCTCAAGTTGTCTGAAGTTTGATTGCTGAATCAGTTCAGTGTATTTTAATAGAAATCTTGAAGTTTTCTTAAGTTCTGCGAAGTTTTCTGAAACTTTTGATAAGATCTGTAAAAATAAGGTGAGGAGAATGTTAGCCACATTTCAGTCAGTAAAAAAAAACGACTTTATAGGAGAATTACTCTTTCATGCTACTCCATCCGTTTCAATGATTTGTTTACAGTTTAACTTTTTTGTGAGGAGGATTTGAGAGAAGTGCAGACAAATGACTGAGACAAAGGGAGTATGTGTTTTGGTCTCGAATGAATGTATGAGTTTTAATGTACTTTTGGATAATCAAATGATGAAGTTATAATAATATTATTTGATTTGATTGAGGTACAAAAGCTATTATAAAGCGGTTGTACAGGTTACTGTGGCTAAGAGGGTTTGAACCCTTACTCACATCATACTTTAGGTTGTTGAGGTTACTGAGAGTTTGTTAGCACTTGTATATATACACTCTTCCAATCATTCTTTGTAAATTAACAATTCATTCTTACACAAAATATACATCAATAAAACACCCCTTTAATTTCGTCCTCTCTCATCATTAGTTTAGCAAGCGTAAGCTCAATACATCGCCATTAATGGAGATTGATAACTCAATCTCATATGGTATCAATCGCTAGGTTTTGGTTTCTGGTTTAATTCTTCTTGCTTCCGCTTATTTCGTTGTGTTCTGTAAGATTTCTTCTTCCTTTCTTCTAGTTCATTTCATTTCCAGTGATCTTCTTCAGTTTTCCCCAATTTTAAACCCTAATTTTCACGAATACTCTGCTTTCTTTGTTCGTCTGCTAATTCAGACTACTTTCGCCTAATTCCTTGCTTATTTTCTTCACATCATGTCTAATTCAAGTAACTCTGATCAAAATTCTCCATATCATTTGTATGATGATCCTTTATATCTTTCTCCTGCGGATCAAACTCATATTCCTCTTGTGTCCTATGAATTTGATGGTTCTAACTTCATGCTTTGGAAACGCGACTGTATAATGGCATTAACGGCAAAAAATAAGCTAGGTTTTGTCGATGGAACCTGCAAAATGCCTGAGAAAACTGATAAAACATATCATCAGTGGTTGCGTGTTGATTTACATGTCATGAAATGGTTGCTTAATTCTTTGACTCTTTCAATTCGTGAGAATCTCATGTTTTCTCATAATGCAAAGCAATTGTGGTCTGAGATTGTTGAACGATATGGAGAACCGAATATTCTGGAACTATATCATTTGCGTAAGGAGTTGAATGGTGTTGTTCAAGATAATCTTCCCTTGGTTGAGTACTACGGCAGAATGAAACGTAAATGGGAGGATATTGATTCTCTTGATCCAATGCCTGATTGCACTTGTGGTGCAATGAAACTGTGCACTTGCCAACTGCTGAAACGTCTTCTTGACAGAGAAACTCATACTAGACTGATTCATTTCCTCATGGGGCTGAATGCTCTTTACAATTCTGTGAAAACTACAGTTTTGATGATGGAACCTCTTCCTTCTATCAATAAGACCTTGAGAATGTTACAGAAGGTTGAACGTCAGAAGCTTATGTCTGATGAGGTTGATGTCATAGGGGAAGCTGCTGCATTTGCTGCAAACACACAGCATGTTTCGAGAAGGGATGATGGTGAATCCTCTTGGAAACGTTCTAGGGTTGACTCAAACTCTCGTGTGACTAAAGAGTGCAGTCATTGTCATCGCAGAGGTCATCTTAAGGATGAATGTTATCAGCTTCAAACCTGTTCTTTTTGTAATTGTCCAGGCCATGTTAGAGAACATTGCTACAAGTTGAAGAATTCCACAGGATATAAGGCAAAAGGGAAAGCTACCTATAAGGGTGGTTCGGCGAAACGTATGGCAAATCATGTTACTCAATCTAACAGAGCTGAAGAATCCGTGGATTTTGATTCTCCTCTTGATGATGCTTGTCTTGATGCCTCTCTACTGCCTAAATCTGTCTCATCCTCACATGAGACAAATATTTCTTCTAACATGGTTGATGACATCGTGAATACAGTCATGTCCAAAATGATGAAAGCCTTTGCTGATCAGACTAGTAGCATCAACTCTGCTACAGCTTTTACCAACTTTGCAGGTATATATTCCTCTTCTACTGTGTCTAGCGTTCAGTGCTCAGAAAATGCTCTTCAATGGATAGTTGACACAGGGGCCTCGGATCACATGACTTGTCGTCCTGAGATTTTGCGTGATCTCAGAAAGTTGCCTAATCCAATTATGGTTGTTCTTCCTGATGGTAGGACTAAATTGGTGCATACTATAGGACAATTAGACTTGATGCCTGGAATTGTCTTACATAATGTCCTCGTCTTACCTGATTTCAAGCAAAATTTATTATCTGTTGGTAAACTTCTTCTCGAAGGCAATATGAGTGTAACATTTTCTCCCACTTCATGTTGCTTCCAGGACCTTACAAGTAAGGTAGTTTTGGCCATCGCATAACGAGAAGGAGACTTATACAAGCTTAGGTTTCCCCTGCGACATGGAAGACTCACGTCCAGTACTGATATTCCTCTTTTGCATTGTACTGAGTCCGTGTTATTTCCTAGTGCTAGTAATAATGTTCAGCATAATAAGGTTGCATCTGATGTAGCTCTCTTACACAATAGGCTTGGTCATACTTCTTTAGACAAGCTTAAACATGTAAGTGATGTAACCACCTTTCGTTTGAATGGAATAAAGGAGCATTTTTGTGAAACTTGTGTTCTTGCTAAACATCACAAACTTCCTTTTCCAAGAAGTGTTTCTCATGCTAAAGTTCCTTTTTCTTTGCTTCATGTGGATGTTTGGGGGCCATACAAGACTCCTACAATGACAGGTGCTAAGAGTTTTTTGACCATTGTCGATGATCATACAAGGACTACATGGACTTTTCTTATGCAAACAAAGGAACAAGTGCCTGAATTACTTAGGCAATTTTTCTGTTACATTGACACTCAGTTCAATGGTAAAGTCTTGTGCATCAGATCTGATCATGGAACTGAATTTGTCCAAGGCTTCTGCGACTCGATGTTTGCTGACAAAGGGATTGTGCATCACAAGAGTGTTGTGGGGAGGCCACAACAAAATGGTCGTGTTGAGAGAAAACATCGACACTTGCTAGAGACAGCTCGAGCCTTAAGGTTTCATGCCAATCTTCCGATCAAATTTTGGGGAGATTGCTTACTTACAGCTACATACTTAATCAATCTTATGCCCACTGATATTTTGGGTTGGAAAACTCCTTTTGAGACCTTGTTTCATACAAAACCCAATTATGATGGTCTAAGAACTTTTGGGTGTTTATGTTATGGTGCAGCTCCTATTACTCAAAGAGACAAGTTTGGACCCAAGGCTAGGAAGGCTGTCTTCATTGGGTACCCATTTGGTCAAAAGGGCTATAAGCTTTTTGATCTTGCTACACATTCTACCTTCGTTAGTAGAGATGTAATTTTTCAAGAGCATGTGTTTCCATTTGCTTCCACTGATACTGGTGTTGCAAAACAAGACACAAGGACCGATCCCTTTATTGTTGATCCACCTGTGTCATTCTACAGTCCGCCTATTCCACCTGCTAATCAAACTTCATCTTTAATATTGTCAGATGCTGAAGATTATTCTTTATCAAGTCACAATGGAGAAGCTAATTCTTCTCCCACTGAAGCTAATTCTTCATCAGACGCTCCTCCTGTTTCACAATTAAATCCTCCAGTTCAGGTTCCTATTCCACCTACTGTTGGTTCTGTTCCAATTAGAAGGTCCGATAGGCCAAAACGCTTTCCTGCCAAATTAGATGGTTATGATTGCTCTGTAAAAAGGCCTGCTGTTGAAGCTAATTCTTCTTCAGCAAACTCTTTTTGTGCCAATGTGATCAATGCACTTGATTTATACGCAGCAGAATATCGAGCTTCTTTGCATAATGTCTTCTCTGAACGTGAGCCTAGAAGTTATAAGGAGGCTAGTCAAGATGAACGTTGGTGTCTTGCCATGGAATCTGAACTGAAGGCTTTGGAGGCTAATAACACCTGGGAGGTTACAGATCTACCAACATATGCTAAGCCAATTGGTTCTAAATGGGTTTATAAAATCAAGTACAAACCAGATGGAAGTGTAGAACGTTTTAAAGCGAGATAGGTGGCTAAAGGATATAATCAGATTAAAGACAAGGACTACAAGCATACGTTTTCTCCTGTTGCCAAGCTTGCTACATTGAGGACCTTATTGGCTTTAGCTTCTGTTAAAGGGTGGCATTTGCATCAATTGGATATAAACAATGCCTTCTTACATGGTTTTGTTGACGAGGAGCTTTATATGCGGCCCCCTGAAGGATACACCGGTATTAAACCAGGGCAAGTATGTAAGCTACGTAGGTCCTTATACGGCCTCAAGCAAGCCTCACGTCAATGGAACAAAGAGCTGACAAAGCATTTCCTGGAACTTGGTTTTGTGCAATCCAAGCAAGATTATTCCTTATTCATTAAGGAAACTGCAAGTACTGGTTCCATTTTGATTGCTCTTGTATACGTGGATGATGTTCTTTTAACAGGAAACGCTGAATCAGACATCCACAACGTTAAACAATCACTCCATACGGCTTTCACCATAAAAGACCTTGGTTATATGAGGTACTTTCTTGGTTTGGAGGTGGCTCGAAATGAAGAAGGGATCATGTTGCATCAAAGGAAATATATATTGGACATTCTCAAGGATCTTGGGATGGAAAATTGCACTGATACTCAATTCCCTCTTCCTAAAGGGCTTAAGTTGTCTCCTGAGGAAGGTGAGCCCTTAGCGGAACCAGAGCAGTACAGAAGACTTATTGGACGTATGTTATACCTGAACTTCTCAAGGCCTGACATCTCTTATTCTGTACAGCATCTTAGTCAGTTTTTGACATCTCCTAGGCAGCCCCACTTGCAAGCTGCTATGCATGTGGTTCGATATCTGAAAACCACCATTAACACAGATCTATTCTATTCTTCAGCATCAAATCTGGATTTAGTGGCGTTTAGTGATGCAGATTGGGGGCAATGTTCCTTTACATGCAAGTCCTTAAGTGGGTACTGTGTATTCCTTGGAAACTCATTGATATCTTGGAAAACCAAGAAGCAGAAGACTGTGAGTAAAAGTACAGCAGAAGCAGAGTACAGGAGTATGTCGTACACCTCTAGTGAAGTTATTTGGTTACAGAGGTTGCTATATGATCTGAGAGTTACGGTTCCGTTGCCTATATCACTTCATTGCGATAATCTGCTGCAGAACATACTGCTCAGAATCCCGTTTTTCATGAGCGTACTAAGCATTTGGATATCGATTGTCACTATGTGAGGGAACAAGTTCAGAAGGGTTTCATTGCAACAAAACACGTCCGTTCGAGTATGCAATTAGCAGACATTATGACGAAGCCACTTGGTACACAACAACATTCCTTCCTTTCGGTCAAGCTTGGTTTAAAGAACATGTCTTCAAATCCAGCTTGAGGGTAGTGTGTGGCTAAGAGGGTTTGAACCCTTACATTATACTTTAGGTTGTTGAGGTTACTGAGAGTTTGTTAGCACTTGTATATATACACTCTTCCAATCATTCTTTGTAAATTAACAATTCATTCTTACACAAAATATACATCAATAAAACACCCCTTTAATTTCGTCCTCTCCCATCATTAGTTTAGCAAGCTTAAGCTCAATACATCGCCATTAATGGAGATTGATAACTCAATCTCATAGTTACTAACTCATTTGGGTTGACGTAATTTCTGTTGTTGTGGCTACAATGTTTACTCCACTATGTTAATTAGCTGAGTTAGGTCTTTTATGTTACTTCGTCGGTCTCATTTATAGCGTCTTTAATTCATATTTGGGTTTTTATTGGAGTAACAAAAATATCAGCACTGCCCTAGACTTAATTTTTATTGTCATTGTTTGTTGTTTTGTTTTATCCTAAAATAGTCGACCGATGGGTGTAGGTGTTTTCCCAACGGCATTGCTGGAATATCAGAGGGGCGACATGTGCGGGTTTGTTAAATTTTAGAAGTAGCACACTTATCAGGAGTGCCAATAGGTATTATTGTACACGTACAGGTGTGCAAGATCCACCCTCGTCTAAGCGAAGGTCTCGTGGACCAGTCATGGCTGCAAAGAAAGGAAACAGCGGTAAACATTCTGTAATGTTGTCTAAGATGATGGTTGATTTGCCTGCTTAAAACACGCTCTCTTCGTTTTATATTGTCTAAAGTCGAAAGTTTAAAGTTTGAAGTTTCTTAAAGTCATTTGAAGCTGTCCAAAGTCACCTGAAGTATATTTTTGAAATTTATTGTTATTTAAGTACTCCAAGTCCTTACGTTTTTTGAAGTCAAATGAAGTTGTCGAAATTTTAATGAAGTTTATAGTCGTTGATAAGTTAAGAAAAAAAAAAAAAAAAAAAGATAACGAGAATATGTCCTTTGTTTAACTTTGCATGTTAATGATGAAAGGCTGGTAGCTGAACATCTGTTTTACATATAAAACGAGAAACACAAATTGCTGCTCTCTGCCAGTTGTGATGTTCTTGGAAATGTGATTTGGCTGTTATTCCATCACTAGTGTCGATTCCCCTCCCTTATCGTGCCCTTTCTGAGTCTGTAGTTTTGACATGTCTGCATACATTCAGGTACAGAAAAAGAAGGCAAGTACAAAGATACCGTGAATTTGCCGAAGACCTCATTTGGAATGAGGGCCAATGCTACAACAAGAGAACCCGAACTTCAAAAGCTATGGGACGACAACCAAGTTTTCAAAAGAACTGTAGAAAGAAACGATGGGGTAAATTCTATATCTTTGACCCTTTTCATGTCTCAGACACCAGTAATTGATTTATCGACAATTAGCTATTTGGTTTCACGTGGCAGGGATCTTTCATTCTTCATGATGGCCCTCCATATGCTAACGGTGATTTACACATTGGACATGCTCTAAACAAAATTCTAAAGGATATAATCAACAAATATAAGGTATCACCTGACCTCAAATTTGTATATCGTTCGACTTTATTTAGTCCCTCTTTATGAAGCAAAAGATTTTCTACCAGTATGAGGTGTACGCCAAAATCATTTGAAGCATTTTTCATTTCGTATTTGTACAATTATGTGTTTTCTGAAGATTGACAGCTCTGAACATCTGTTAGAACATTGATTAGCTAGTTTCTGTGTTGCTCATCGTCATTGGTTACATTGTTTCGCAAAGTTACTACACTTGTTATAAATACATTCTTACTGATTTGTGCGATTCACCCTAATAGAAAATGTGTTATATCACTTATATGTACTCAGTACAAGTGACAGGATAAAATTTGGTCTTTACAATTCACGTTTCGCAGGGTACTCAAGTGAATCAGTAACCCCTTCAGTAGTTACTGTTGATTACCATATCAATCCAATCGTTCCCTTTGTTTTTTGAATTAATCCATCCCCCAAAATCACTGCATGTGGGAGTGCGAACAAATGGAGTACATACAATTTATTGTTTAGGCTATTTTCTTGGTTTATGCTGAACATTTTCACATGGTATCTGAATCAAGCTGTAGTCATTACTAGTCACACTCAAGCGAGCTTTTCTTTGTCTAATCGAGACGTAGATGTGACTTGCAAACTTCTCTCCTGCAGCTTCTTCAAAACTATAAGGTTCAATTTGTACCTGGATGGGATTGTCATGGGCTTCCAATCGAGTTAAAAGTTCTACAATCTATAGACCAAGAATCTAGGAAGGAGCTAACGGCAATAAAGCTTAGGGCTAAGGCAGCCAAGTTCGCTAAAACAACCGTTAAGACTCAAATGGAATCCTTTAAGCGTTATGGAGTATGGGCCTCTTGGGATAAACCATATTTAACTCTTGATCCAGATTACGAAGCTGCACAAATTGAGGTTTTTGGTGAGATGGCTTTGAAAGAGTATATATATCGAGGGAGGAAACCTGTTCACTGGAGCCCCTCGTCACGAACAGCTCTAGCGGAAGCGGAACTAGAATACCCTGAAGGTCATGTTTCAAAGAGCATTTATGCGGGTTTTAGAGTGGTTGAGTTGTCCTCTGCTTCCAGTGGCTCATTAGAAGAGTTTCTTCCAAATTTGCGCCTAGCTGTATGGACCACGACTCCATGGACAATTCCAGCCAACGCAGGTGTGTGCTTCATAAATTTGCTTCTAATGCTGCATTAGCAAGACCATTACATACTTTATGTATCTTTTTCAGCTGCATCTCTTTGTATACCCTACCTTTTTTCCCAATATTCTCAACTTTTACTCCTTTACATGTTTGTAAATTTGAATAATCCTAAAAGGTATTTTTGCCCAAAATATTATTTTGAATATACGACATTGTTACTCAAAATAGGACACCTTGCGTCACATAAGGCGTGCCCCTTCGTACACCGTTTACTTTCCACCTTGTCTCCTCGGCCCCTTAGCACATTGGTGCGTCTTGCGACTCCTCAAACTAAGTTTTCACCTCAAATAATACCTTATTAATGGGTGAACTCACACAAATTCATGGACAAGATAGCATACTACTTAGAGCAGAATGTGGTTTGGTTATTGCTTTTGTTTTAATTGTTGGTTTTTACATGTTCAGCTGTTGCCGTGAATGCAAAGCTTAAATATTCTGTGGTCGAACTGCTTTCACCATTGGAAGATATTCCGCCGCAAACAAAGAGAAGGTTAGGCACCGTGTTGGGTGAACTGCAGAAACCTTATGTTATAGTAGCTTCAGATCTAGTGCCAACTCTGGAAGCAAAATGGGGGATTAAACTTTCAGTTAAAAAGAGTTTTTTGGGGTCAGATATTGAACTTTGTAAATATGCTCATCCGGTTGATAATCGAGAGTGCCCAGTGGTGGTAGGAGGTGACTATATCACAACGGAATCAGGAACTGGACTTGTACACACAGCTCCTGGTCACGGCCAAGAGGATTACGTAACTGGTTTGAAATATAAGTTGCCTATTTTTTCACCTGTTGATGATGAAGGTAAATTCACTGCAGAGGCTGGACAGTTCAGTGGGCTAGACGTACTTGGAGACGGCAATATGGCCGTTGTAAATTACTTGGACGAATGTTCGTCGCTTATCATGGAAGAACCGTACCAGCACAAATATCCTTATGACTGGCGAACGAAAAAGCCTACTATCTTCAGAGCAACCGAGCAGTGGTTTGCATCAGTGGAAGGGTTTCGGCAGGCAGCCTTAGATGCAATCGGCAAGGTGACGTGGATTCCAGCCCAAGGAGAAAAAAGAATATGTAATATGACTGAAAGTCGCTCTGATTGGTGTATATCACGACAGAGGACATGGGGTGTTCCGATTCCGGTATTTTATCATAAAGTGTCCGAGAAACCTTTGATGAATCAGGAGACAATTAGTCATATTAAGTCTATTATATCGCAGAAGGGAAGTGATGCTTGGTGGTATATGACCATTGAGGACTTACTTCCAGAGAAGTATCGTGATAAGGCGTCAGAATATGAAAAGGGCACTGACACCATGGATGTTTGGTTTGATTCAGGCTCATCATGGGCGGCAGTAGTGCTTAGAAGAGACGGTTTTACCTTTCCTGCAGACTTGTATCTTGAAGGATCTGATCAACATCGTGGGTGGTTCCAGAGTTCCTTATTAACTAGTGTTGCTACGAGGGGCGTGGCCCCATATTCTGCTGTTGTAACACATGGATTTGTACTGGATGAGAAGGGTTTGAAGATGAGTAAATCAGTTGGTAATGTTGTAGATCCGCGTACTGTAATTGACGGTGGTAAAAATCAAGGGGAATCACCGGCCTACGGTGCTGATGTTCTCAGACTTTGGGTGTCAAGTGTAGACTATACCAGTGATGTGATGATTGGACCCCAAATTCTTCGTCAAATGTCCGATATATATCGGAAGCTGCGAGGAACATTGCGGTACCTCTTGGGTAATCTTTGTGATTGGAAGGTACATCTCTGTGACCTCACTCGTTTCATCCCCTTTTTTTGGGTAAGATAGTAGCTTGATTTCTAAGATGTAACTTCCCTTCCACCATGCAGATGGAGAAATCTGTTTCCTACGAAGAGCTGCCGATGATTGATAAACATGCTCTCTTTCAACTTGAAAATGTTGTGAAGAACATAACTGAGAGCTATGAAAAGTATCAGTTCTACAAAATATTTCAGGTATGTAATCTAATGTGGCGTATGGAGCAATTGTAAATATGGTATTTGTAATTATTGCATGACCATTAATTATATCTTTAGTTTCTTTTAACAAGATTGTTAGTTGTAGTGGAATTGTGCTGGTTTATTGGACAGATTTCTGATCTTTGTATTAACCATGCCAGGTTATTCAACGGTTTGTGATTGTTGATCTGTCCAATTTCTATTTTGACGTTGCTAAAGATCGTCTATATGTTGGGTAAGCGAAGTTATCAGGCTTACAAAAATGTAATATCTATTTTAATTCTAGTTTCCTGTGATGTTGCTGTTGCATCAAGTATGTTGTATTCTTGTCACAGTCATTCATTGATGAACTTCCATTTGTTTACATGACACAATATTGATTTTTACGGAATTTTCACGACTAGCTCTACCCCTTGCTTTGATAGTAACTTGGATTGGGGTGAAATTGGGGGAATCAATTTTTGTCAAACAAAACCAAACAAATCTATCAAACACCCTTGCTGTCCTCTCTGTCTCCGTTCCTATCGAAATACCTCCTTAAAGTCCTCTATATATATTACTCGCCTTTACGATATCTGCCTTTGCTCTAACTTGTATGTTAATCTCTTAAGCATTAACGGTTCTTTAGGGCTTCTGTTGCTGTATAGTGCTTTGCTTAACTTTTGTTTATTCTAAAAAAAATGCTTATCTCTTTCCTTTTTCTACTGTCATCTTGAAATTGTTGCGCGTCTGATTCAACAGTGTTTCTCTTGCGCCTGTTCAAATTTTACGATAGTGATCTGATTGCCTATGATAATTAATATTCTCTTTGCTCGTTTCTCAGAGGAACAACAAGCTTTACGAGAAGAAGTTGCCAGACAGTTCTTGCCGCACATGTCCTTTCAATTGTGAAAGTAATTGCTCCAATATTGCCGCATTTGGCTGAGGATGTATGGCAGAACCTGCCGTTTCAAATCGCCTCAGAAGACGGTTCTGCTGCTAAATTTGTATTTGAGTCTGGATGGCCTGCGATAAACGAGAGGTGGCTTGCATTTCCTGATGATGAAGTGCAATTTTGGTCTAAGGTCCTTGAGGTAATCACCTTATCTACATGACAGTCAAGGAAGTGATTCGACTAACTGGCAGCTGATTATTTGCGTATTTTATACAATATAACTTGATGCCCATGAATTGTTTAATTGTTGGTACTCTATTGTTGCTACGCCTTAGTGGCACAGTTTACCGTGTCTATCCACGTTTTTCCATTTTGGGTGCGGTGGTGCAGGTGAGTGGCTGATATTTGACAATATTTGGAAACATCATGTGAATGTTCTTCACTAATTTGTCGAAGTTTTAGGTTAAATTGGATAAAATAGGTCAGGTCCAACCCCAATGCTACTTTGAAGTTTCCATTTTGAGCTTGGGTCAGGGGTCAAGATTTACGAGTTCATGACTCGTGAAAAGTGGGTTAGGTCTAGTGCAACGTAACTTAGATATAAAGATTTTGAAGATTATCGTAACCATATTTTGAGGCAACAACAACCGCTTCTATGAGGCAACCAGTCAGTCATGGCAGTCAAAGCCAAAATCTGACATTTAAGTTAAATGCTGAAACCATCTAAGGCGTTTTTAATCAGTCACCAGTCTTCAAATAGTTGGTTTACGACTGGTTCATCTGGTTATATTTTTCGATACTTTTGATGCCAAATACTGTTGAGACTTGAACAATGACTCCTCTGTTCTCTCTAAATGATTTAAGAACTTTGACACCGTTGCTTGTCAATCTTTGGAATCTGGATTTGCACCAGCGCTCGGAACTAATTAAGGAATTAACTACTGCTATTGTCTTGTTCTCTTATCTAATACGGAGTGTATACTCAGAGCGGTATTTCTTATTCGTTAATCTGTGTTCGAATTACGTGCAGTTGAGAACTGAGGTGAACAAGGTTCTAGAACTTGCTCGAGGCGGGAAGTTAATCGGGTCCAGCTTAGAAGCTAAAGTGTATCTTCACACATCTGACGAAAGTCTCGCCAAGAAATTGGCTCAGATGAGTGGAACAGAGAACGATGCTGATTCACTACATTGTATTTTTATTACTTCTCAGGTATTACCCTTTTCTTCATCTAACTTAAAATTGTGTATTTCTTCCCTTTACTGTATTTTTTTTTTTTTTTTTTCAGAAAATGCATTGTTTTCAAACACGTCAATTGCCGAGTTCCAAGGGTTCAATTAGCTAGTGGAAAAGTGTAATATATATAGACATTGGTTTTGTTGGTCAAACAACGCGTATTTTGATCGATATTGTCACAATATGTAGAAGAGCGAGTCTTGGAAAGGACGTTTTACAATCTTAAATTATAAAAGCTGTGATAAATGAAGGCGTATTAAATGGATATTTAGAATGCAATAGAAAACGGTCTTACACAACTCATTGTGACAGACGTCTTTTATGTAGAATGACTAAATGTTTAAAAACAACGGATATATAAATAGCAAATTTATGTTGTCTAAGTATTTTTGGAGATGTTCTTGGTCAAAGTTGAGTCTAACTTCCTAAATTCATCGCTTTTGCGCAGGCTGAGATAATTCCGTCGTTAGATAGTATATCCGACCAAAGTGTACCATACACTGGGGAGTACGTCAGTGAAGGAGATAACAAGGTATGGATCGGCGTATCAAAAGCCGAGGGTTTCAAATGTGAAAGATGTTGGAATTACTCGACTCAAGTCGGTTCCTTCTCAGAGCATCCTACACTGTGCAGTCGCTGTTTTGATGTCGTCGACATTCAACTGATTCCCAAACTGGCTGCTGTCACCTGAAATTCCGGTGACATTAAATTTCAGATTAGTTGACGACATTGGTTGCTGGTTTGGTACTCAAGAAGAGCACTATTTCACAGATTTTTGTGTCAGTTCCTGTATAGTTAATAAGATCATTTATTCATTGTCGGGGAAATAATGCATCTGATTATTTAGCTGTCATTTTAATTAATTGAATTTCGGTTGGTATGATTTGGAGGAACTTTTTCATTATTTCGATAATGAAGTGTTTTGGCTCAATTGAATATTTCTGGATAGACTCTTACGAGATTATTTTACACGTACGGTTAACAACGCTCTTACAAAATATGCGAATACATGGAGTAAAATTGCCTGCATTCAACAATGTTTTCTAAGTTTGTGCTGTTTTTTCACGGAGTATTATTTAGCAGAACATCTACTCGATTTTGTTTAGATGAGTAAATAGAGTATAGTCAGATCATTGTATGTCAGAATATATTGGTATATTTGACTTCTAATTAAATTACATGCTACTATGCCATGTTTTTTTTCGGCTTAATTTTAGCTTTTGGAATTTCGTTCAGCTCTTATAAGTTCAATTCAGCTCCTATAAGTTCAGCTCTAATGAGTTCAACTCCTATAAGTCCCACTAAGCTTTAATTTACACATATTTCAGTATCTATAAGTTTAGCTCTTATAAGTTCCTATAAGTTCGGCTCCAAAAAGCCAAAACGAACAGATCCTAAGTGCAGTTTGCTCTTGTCGCTCAGTGGTACAAGTGTTACGATGGTCTATGGAAGTTCTTCGTTACGTTGAAGAGTTGGACAATGAAACTCATGCCCAATCCACCGTATTTCACCAAGACACGTTTCATACCTGATGTAATTGTTTGGAACTTGTAAGTACACTTTGGAGTGTCGTACCGTACATGCTAATCAGTCTATTTTTAGCTGACAAAAAGAATAAAATAAAATTACATGCTACTAAGCGTATTTAACAAATTTCCTTTTTTTTTTTTTAAATCATATTCAAACTTGTTTATTCATTTAATAAAAAGGTGTTCATCGGTTTAAACTCAAACAATATTTGACATGACAAAACCTGAAAGGCGGACCATAAAAAGTCGAATCGGGTAGAAGTGAATCCAGACTCAAATAACCCGTTTGCAGTCACCTAGGGTAGAGCATCGGTCCAAGACCAGACCAAAGCGGATCGACCCGGACCAGACCGAAGACCAAATATTTTTTTAAGTGGACCAAAGACCAGATCAATTACTCCTTGGTCTGAACCAAACTTGGACCGAATAGCTTTGGTCCAGTTCAAAACCTAGACCAAATGGATCGAAGACCAAATTAGACGGAAAAAGTGAACCGAGAACGAAACCAACAAATCCTCAATCTGGGTTCGATCTGGACCAAATGGACCGGTCGGTTCAATTTTCTTATCCGGACCGAGAGTTGCTATCCCCTAAGTTCACCTGGGTTAACATTTTCGCCTCTTTCCCCATGCACTACGAAGTACTCCAAAACCCTAGTTAATTGAACATCAAAGCTTAAATCACAACAATAATCGTACCAATTACTGGTAATTTTTATCCTTAATTAATTTCTTCATCGCTTTCTCTTCCTCCTTTTGTTTCTTCTAATTTGAATTTGTTGGGAGTTCAATAGTACCCGCGCACCAAATTTTTGTTGCGAATTTTGAAGCTTGAATTTTGGTTTTATCTTTTTTTTTTCAGTGATTGAAGTTGCAGTAATGGCGACAAAATTGGGGATGAATTCGTCGACATATTCTCCTTCTACTCAAAAGAAGAAACAACAAAACCCTAATTTGAATGATTTTGATGGAGTTCGTGCTGATGGTCGTGGCGCTTTTCAATGTCGTCCTGCTTGTATGATTTTCTTCCTCTTTAATTTCGTTTTTGTATTCAAATTGTTTGATTTTCGACGTAATGTACGATAATTACCAACTTCTAAAATCACGGATATGAAAAGAGTTGCTTCAAATTGATCAAATTTGTGAACTTTTAATCCCTCGTTTCGACAAAGTTCCTCTCTTTCATTATTTTTCTAGTCTCCTATGTGAATGTTTTAGCTGCGACGTATCATGATCATTTATGCAATTCAAATTATGCATGATCGAAGTCGTAAAAGGTTTACTGGAGAACAATGGGAAAAGAGGTATCTCTTCGTATGGTTTGAGGGATTCGTGGTCAAAGTTGACTTTAGATCGACGAAGTATTTTTTTTTGATGACGGAAAAGTTTGAGGTAGTGGGTTTGTTTTGGTTTATTTGAATGTTTATTGGGCTAGTAAACTTTTTACAGCCGAAATCACGGGTATAAATAACATTTTGTTCAGTTTTGATCTAAGATTTCTATTCTTCGATGGTTAGCAATGACAACATTTTTGCAGATTTTTGTGGGGTTTATGTTTTTTGTGTTTTTGTTGGCTTGCAGTCGTAAGGACTGGTGCTGTTAATGCGGCTGCTGGTTCTGCCTATGCGGAGTTTGGTAACACCAAGGTCATCGTGTCCGTGTGAGTATTGCTTTAATCAAATGTCGAGTTAGCTCTTCTTGTTTAAGTAAAACTCGTCTTACATCTAAACTTTTCGGATTAGTTTCATCTATGTTGCCGGAAATGTTAAATTTTAAGCGGTGTGGAGAAATGGAGGTAGTCCCTTTTCCTTCATGGATGGAAATTGAATTCAAAGTTGTTGCCCTTGGTTTTATGCGTTTAGTAGTACTCAATCTACTCATGATGCTTCTGTAAAATCTGATGAAGATGTACTGTAACCCAAAATTTAACAAGGGTCTATATAGTTGATTTATTTGGCTAATTGCTTTTGCTGTCATCGGTTACAATTTATATTTGAATGTTGATTACATTTCTAGGCATTTGAGTCTGCAAAGGTCGTATCCTCTGAGGTTTGTGATGTTTTTTCCTCACATCGATACTTGTTTTGTGCAGATTTGGCCCGAGAGAAAGCAAGAAGGCCATGTTGTACAGTGATGTGGGTCGGCTAAATTGCAGCGTTAGTTTTGCGCCATTTGCTACCCCTGTTCGAGGGCAGGTTGCTTATTTATCATATTATCAAATCAATTGTCATTTTGTCTCATTTGTTTTAAATTGATTATTTAGCTTTTGTCTTTGTGTTTTCTCTCCTTTCTCTCTTTAGGGTTCAGAGCACAAAGAGTTTTCGTCTGTCCTACATAAAGCATTGGAGGGTTCAATAATATTGGAGTCCTTCCCTAAGACAACAGTCGACATTTTTGCATTAGTTATTGAATCTGGTGGAAGTAAGTTGTCTAAAACATTCAACATTATTTTATTCTTTCAACAGCGCTTTAAAATCCCGAGTCTCTGTGTTTCTATCTTTGTAAGCTTGAAAAAACACAGAATGACGTGTATGTTGACTTACCTCTTAATATTTGAAATTTAATTTAATCACTCAACTGTCAGCTCTAAGAAACAATCTTGGTTAAGGCTGCATACATATGAATCAGCCTAGACACCATATTAGGAAGATCACGGCTGCATATATTTGAACATGGAGGGTAGAGGGCTTGGAAGGTGAGAAGAGGGCTATTGAAATGAATATCTCGATTGATACCAAGTACTGTTCTTCAGTGTAATTCCTTCAGATTGACCTGCACTTTTTATATGTATTAGAAATTTGAGAGCCAAATATCTCCCGTCTCCTCCTCCTCCTCCCTTTTATAAGGCCCATCAAATCTTTAATGCTTTAGATGTTGCCATTCAGAAGTCACTTTTCTGTAATAGTGCTAGCAGTGAATGTCCAATCAATGTTCTTGTCCGCTTATAAACCCGCTTACATCAGGAACTTTTGATTGTGTCCATTGTTTATTGTCTTTCTCTTATTATTGATGCTTTATAATTTTCATCCATGATTATCATAACTTTTATTTGTCTTAAGAGTCTTGTATAAAGGGTTAGGGTGTTTATGGGTGAGTTCATGGAGTGATGTGAACACTCCAATTGATGTTCTCCTGTGCAAATGAAACCCATTAAATGCGGAACATTTTATTTGTGCACTTTATTTACCAGACTTCTCTCACAAGTGAGAATTATACAGAATCAACAGTGAGATAAGGCTACAGCATGCATTCTCTCACTACGAGGGAATACTTGTACTAGCATTCTCTCCTTTTGATTTATGTATAATTTTCATTTGTGATCGTTAATTTCTTCTGTCTTTTATCTGTCTTAGCCTCCTATCTTTTTATTATGGGGTTTCGTTTCTGATGGAGAAATTTGGAGTATAACTATTCACTTTATGGCAACAGGTGATCTTCCGGTTATTATATCATGCGCCAGTCTTGCTCTAGCTGATGCAGGGATTATGATGTACGATTTGGTCACAGCGGTTTCAATGGTTTGTACTTTGTATTTGGGCTACTCTGTTCATGTTTTACTCATTTCCTCTTTAGATTCCGAGATGTTAAATTTTAACCTAACTTTTCAGATGTGCCTTGATTTTTCGAAGGAAAAAATATATTCTGAGCGACACTTAGAAGTTGCGTTACTGATTTATTTTTTTAAAATGCATGCCTTGCAATTTTGAGCCTGATTTATTTATTTTTCCGCCGTTTTTGTAGTCTTCTGTTGGCACCAACTTAATAATCGATCCTCTTCTAGAAGAGGAAAGTTGCCAAGATGGAAGCTTGTTGGTGACATATATGCCTTCTCGTTCAGAAGTGACACAGTTGACTATGACCGGAGAGTGGACGACCTCAAAGGTTCACGAGGTATGACACCTGCTCTTTCTTAGTTATTTTGATTATATGACGACTCAGTCACACTCGCCTCGTTTCTCTTTTTTGCCTGCTCTTTCTGTGGTACTCTGTCTCCGTAGCTGATTAGTTTTTCTCCACCTGCTGTTCTGATTGTCACTGAGTATCTATCAATTCTCGAGTGTTCACGTCGACTGCTTTCTTTTTTTAGTCATTACTCGTATTATTTTACGACCCCTATTACTGGTATGTAATGCACATTGATTGAAATGAATTGCCACCTACTCTTCACTTGGGACAAAGGCTTAAAACTTCAAAGGTCTCGCTGTGTACATTTTGTCTCGATTAAAACTTCAAAGGTACTCACTGCTATCCCAAATTTGGTTAAATTCTAACTACAAACAGCAAAATAACCTCTCGAAAATCCATGGGCTCCCGACCTTCCGGTGTTCATCCACTTGACTTATACACCCTCACCACTGGCCGTCTTGCCCATTTTCTAAAACTTTAACCCTACAGTAAAACGTAGTGAACTCAAGTGAATGAAGTATATGATAGTACGGAGTAGTTCTTAAGTGGTCTGAGCTAATGCACGATATTTGAAAACAGGGAATGACGGTATGCCTAGATGCATGTAAAAAGCTTGCCGAGATCATGAGATTGTGCCTCAAGGAAGCTGCTTCCCCTTCAGATGACTAATTTGTCCCCTTTCCCCAAGCAGTTAGTCTCAGATTTTGTCGATCACACTTACGATGATACCAGTTACGGTATCACCAAATTTTGCGCAGCAATTCCAGTAAGTTAATCATGTAGCTATTTTTTTGTTTGTGGAATATATCATTGTCTCAAAAATGTTTCTCGGATTTGATCTTCGTGCCATATTTACAGCCACAGCTGCCCACTACGCTAGGTCACTCGTTATGAGACTTGACAGAGACGACTTGAACTGATGAGTCGATTAAAAATGACCGGAAACCATCCTAAATGACTTGATTCAAGTGACCTGAATTTCATCGGTATCAGACACGTGTATGGCATATTTTAGAGGTATCAGTGCTTTCTAGGTGTGTACAGGGGTTTTTTTGGGTGGGGTGGGTGGGACGGTAGCATTAGGGTTTGCTCTTTTTTTTTCCTTTTTTTTGTTTTTTTTTTTTTTTTAATAAATTAGTTTTAGTTAATAAATTCAAAAACTATAATAATGAAAAATTATTTAAAAATTAATAAAATAACAAATACGGAGTATAGAAAAATAAATAAAAACTAATTTTAAAAAGTGTACAAAATTGAGTAAGAAAATATGTACAAAAATGAGTAAATTTAAAAAGGTGATATAAAAGAGAGAAACTAAGAGTGAAAATAAGGGGAGGGATATAAAATGGGAAATTGTGTACACAAATGAGTAAAAGTGGTACATGAATAAACACCACCCATTATATTTTTTTATTTACCTCATTTGAAGAGCTGGCTGTTTGTGTGGGCCAGCTTGGCTTTCTAAAAGCCCGGTCCCTATAGTGGAATGACCTTGAAAATGAAGTTTGGCCTATAGTGGGTCTGCTTGAGTTCAACCCAACTCGTCCTTCGGGCCTACCCGCTACGGGTTGGGTTTCATTCTCAAGGCTTGTAACTAACTTGTGTGAGTGACAGTCCGGGCTTAAGTCGGGCCGAGCTTGAAAAGTAAGCATCAAGACTCGCTTGTAGGTTATAAAATTCGGGTCCAACTGGTCAAACAACATAATCTAGACCCAAACATGGCCAGCCGTGCCACCCAAATCACGACACACTAAGTGGGCTGGACCGTGTTGGGTAGATCTGCACAAATGGTCAATGCCACCTCTACGGCTCTACCTATCGAATTGACCAGACAAATAAATTAAATTAGAACTGCCGATTTATTTATTTCAAGTTTAACCTAGGCTAGAGGGGTAGGAATTAGAAATCATGCACCCCTTTTTGGTAGAGGTGGCCAAGGGTCAGGTCCCACCGAGCCAGGGCCGGCCCGCTAAAGGCCGGGCTCCACCGAGGAGGCCCTTGCACGGCTCTTAGGTGGGGGAGGGCCGGGCCGGGCTTCTGAAATGGGGCCCTTGCACGCCCCTTTGGTGGGCTCGGGAGGGCCAGGCCAGGCCTGAGAGGGCCCTCTAATTTCATTTATTTATTTGTTTATTTTTAATTTTTTTTGGCGGGACTGAGAAGGTCGGACTCCAAAAATTGGGCTCGGGCCCAGTCCTTAAATTTTGACTGGCCTAACCAGGTTTTGGAGGGCCGGTAAGGGCTCCAAAAAAAATGGCCCTCAACAGACCTATGCCAGGCCGGTGAAGATGCCAGCTCTACTTTTTGCCTTTTTGGTAAGTTTCTATATCAGGTAAAAGTGAAAAGCAACCCCCCCCCCCCCTCTTTTTCTTCGTTAACGCTCAAGAAAATCTGCTCAAAAAATAACTCATCGAAGAATCATTCTCTCTTCTTCTTCTCCAGTTATCTCGTAAGTTCATCTTCTTCCCTCTTTCAATTTTTTAGGGTTATTACTCATGAACTAATATTTTGTTATTTTAATCACAATCTCACGTGCTACCAATTTTATGGTTTACTTTCATCAATCAACTGAAGTTTATTCATTCAATTTTGCGTTTAAATATGCATAGTTATCGATTCAATTGAAGTTTATTGATTCAATTTGCGTCTTTTACTGCATTGAAAATTGTTAGGGCACAAATTGTTCTCGTTACCTATTGTATTGTACGTTAATAATTCTGTGTTGTGATGAATTTTCTCGAGTTTCAATTGATTGAGTTTGCGTTTACTTATTTGTGGTTCTCGATTCGATTTTTCGATTCGAGTTTATTGATCGAAGTTTATGAATAATTTTTGCTTTTGTGCGTATAATTATATTTTTGTAAATTTATACTCTGTAAATTGTTTCGTTGCAGTGCTTTGAAATTATAATCAAGATGTATAACGGAACGGGTGTTCAAACCGTGAGAGGTACCGGAACAAACGGCTACGTGCAGAGCAACAAGTTTTTCGTGAGGCCGAAAACGCCGCACAAGAGTTTCGGCCCTGATCAAACCGCTGCCAGTTTTGACCAAAACCGAGCACGGAGTTACTTGAACACGGTCGAAAGAGGCAAGTCGAGCTGAAGCTCATTATTCTCGAGGACAAGCTTAGCGAACAAGGTTACAACGACACTGAGATTGCTGCTCAGATCGACGAGCTTCGACGAAAACTCGAAGCTGAAGCAGTTGGAGTGGGGAATTCTGTGAACCTGTAACAACATTTTTACTCACTGTTTTGTATAATAATATGATCCATATACTTGTTAGGTGCAATAGTAGAGTTCAGTAGTTGTATGAAAGGCGATAAAAGTTCTAGTCCAACGTCGATGTCAGGCCGGCCCAAGATCGATTATATACTCTTAACACGCCCCCTCACGCGAATGCTCTATGGGCTTGAAGCGTGGACGCAACTACAGGCCCGCCTACCTGGTGCGATATATACCACTTTGAAAGTGAGGGGTGGTGAGATTCGAACCCGTGACCTCTTGTCACAAGGCTCTGATACCATGTCAGGAACCAACTCAACCAAAAGCTTAAACTGATGGTTGGAGGCCCAAGATCGATTATATACTCTAACATTCACCGAAGAAAGTAGTTTTTTGGGTAATACAACCCAAATCAAGTGCACAGTTATTATTATCGATTTACAGAGACTATTGTTACCACCCATTAATCAAGGAACACACGCTTTTTTATTTTTTCACAAAGTAAACCTTATTGCGACACATGGTTTAAAGAGTAAAACCACCACAACTAATCCAACCCAACAAACCACCAAACAACAAAATCAATCCAACTAAAAAGATAAAGAAAAATTGATGATCATATATCCGATGAATTAGGGTCGAGGTCGAAAAGGGAGAAGTCGGGGAAGGTGATGACGTGACAAGGAATGTATGAGGCATATCATACTGCCAATGTAAATATGACACATGACGATTGATTGTAATCTTTATTACCATGGATAATGGTAAATTTAGCGTGAAGAAGAAGTTAAGACTAAAATACTGTTATTAAACAAAGAAGTCCACCAAAGTCGAAACTGTAGGGTTTTGAGGATATAAACAAGTTTTATACAAACCCAATTTGCCAAGATCAAATCGCAATTATTGAACGAATTAACAAACACAAGTGAGATGAATCACATACCTTCTCGCAGCGGAATAATATAATAATAAGAAGCATGTAGAATATAAGAAATCCTTGAGAACCCAGAATAATAATAAGAAGAATCCCATAATAATAATTAACACCCTAATTGTGATGCCTCCATTAGTATCCACACGTACGGAGCTACAACTGGTATGCTAGTACCGAAGGGTTTACCAACCTCTCTCTAGAGAAACTATTTTCTCTCTATATAATATGTGGACAAATCTCATAATTGAATTGAGTTGAATTGAATTAATAATTCCTTCACAGGAACCCCATATATATAGTAAAGAGGAAGATCTAGGTTTCCATAAACCTAATCCTAGTAGGTTTCCATAAACCTGAAGAGTTGTAGCTGAGCCAAACTAGCTTTGGACCCGGTAATTAATTAATAAGTTCTACTCATATTATAACTACCCTGTACATTTGTATGTGACCCAATGGGCCCACTTAAGAGCTACTAGACACATAACTTGTTTATGTATCAGATCAACATTGGTCTCTAGCAAGACGTGTTGACCACATAGATTTAAGCGGGTTAATTATTATAGGACAGTGGACATAATTCCTTCAGTCTCCCACTTGTACATGTTCCTATAAGAATATCAATAAGTCTCTTTGCAACTATTGTCTCCAATTGAGAATGAGGTAGGAGAAGCGTCATCCTCATATATCTCAATTGTTTTCTCGAATCTCTGAGTTGACTTGTCAAAAGACAGATGAATGACAACGCATTCCATCCGACCGCGGCCACGGATTTACACAAGTCACACTCTTCGAGAGGCCAAGAAACTATAAACTCTCTAACAAGAGAGGAGCAAATCTCATCTTGTCTAACCACATGCTATCACCCATGATTCATGCATACCTAATGACCATCCGTAGTCCCTTTTTACAGATGACGAGGAATAGTATCAAAGTATACACTTCACATGTACAAAATAGTCAAAGACTCAGGTCAAAAGACCAAACAAACGAACAATTCCCAAGAACCTTTACTGACACTAGGCGAATCCTTAGTAAAGTTCTTCTCGGTGGGTCAGTCTAGTGCGTATCCTCATATACACACCTATGTGCCTGGCTTGGTACATCGCTACCTATGACTCGTGGAACGTAGTCATCAACCAACTCACATACTAGTCATTTTCAAGTATTCGATTTGTCCCAATATAATACTGTGACTAGAGACAAAATAACTACATCCTCCATTTAATAGGATTCCACTTACTAAGTCACGTACTTAGTAAACCTATCAATCGATGTTATTGTTATTTTGGGACTGCATTTTAAATAAATGCGATATTTATATCAATTATCGTAAATAACTCCCACTGAAATAAACACCTCTTATTAGTATCAAGACCATTCGCCCATGCGTCTTATACAATTCGCAACAACATGTTTCTAGCTGCGTAAAAGGTATATGTAACACCCCGGCCCCAACTAAAGGTCGAAATGTCATTCACGGTAGCTCGCCAGGCTGCGTACATCGCCCACAGACCAACACGTGCCCTTTCCAGCGCACTTTGTCCTCACTCGTGTGCATCCTGGAAACTTCCCAGGAGGTCACCCATCCTAAGACTACTCTCCAGCAAGTACGCTTAACTAAAGAGTTCTTAAGATGAGCCACCAGAAAAGAAGATGCATCTTATTGATATGAGTAGTACTTACAATCCTTTTAAGCACAATGTCACTTGAGCCAATACATGAACCTCTTCAACGGGGTACCCGGCCCGAATAACCTCGGACAACACCGGGTGTTACAGTATTTGTGCGTGACATGCAATCACCATTGCATCGAGTTATAACATTTGCATATACACAATTTACCTTCTCTCAATAAGATAAACTAATTTTTTTTTTTTTTTTTTTTTCCATAAGCACCATTAAAGCGCTTCATAAACAACATTATTTGAGTGTGCTAATGTTTTATAAATCAAACATCTATCATTTGCTTAAGAAGCAACAAGACACTCAATATTAGTCATCATTTTATGTTTGGAGTCGTTTCCAACGCATAACTCATTTCATATAAACAAAGAGGTACCTAGATAGTCATCAAGGACCACCTTTTCTTGTATGAAAACTAAATCACTTGTAACACATTCACAATGATTAATTTTATCACAATTTGTATCTCATAATGATTCCTCGAGGTTTCATAAGCGCATAGGATTTCCTCATGACTCCTCAAGTACATAGGATTTCCTCAAGGCTTCTTAAACACATGGAAACATTCATAGATAGCATTTGATTGGTTTTGTGTTTGTAGATACCCGTATCCGTACCCCCCAAAAACAACCCGATGATGAAAATGGATTTTTATGCATGTTTTATAATTAGACGAAACGGTACAAAGTGTCTAAAACATTTTAGTCGTTTTTAACGTATTAATTTGAAATTGCATATTTTGTAAAATTGAACATTAATTTTGTCGTTCTATGTCAAGCCGAGAAGCACGACGATTATTCACTCACAAAAAGCAACCCACAAAAAGCAACCCACAAAAACGGCCTCACAAAAACAACCCACAACCTACAAAAATACGCACCCGAAACGAGTCAACACGCCTCTCGAGTCACATTTTCGTAAAATCAAATTTTACGACGTTACAAAATAATACAACACAAAACAATCGTATTTCGAGCCAAAATTGAAAAACACGACAAAAACCGATGACGCGAAACAAAGTAAAACCAAAAACGTCAAACTTTGGTCCAACGGACCAAAGCTTCAGCCCACACACAAGACATGCTGGTCCAAAGCATGTATCCTCGACAAAACACAAGCCCAATCAATCATATACGTCAAAACACAAAAAACGGCCCATCACACAAACCAAAACAAGTCGTAAGTTGACAGACGACTTGTTTTCAAGTCGCCTGTCAAGAGGCGACTTGTTTTCAAGTCGTCTGTCAACTTACGACTTGTTTTGCTTCTTTTGCTCTGCCAACCTTTGTACGAACTCAACCCTTCCCCTATATATACCCCCTCATTCAATCACAATCAACACACAACTTTCACACAACTAAGCAACGTACACAACAATTCACACTCTCATCTCCTCTCTAACTCACACTTAGCACTCTAAAAACCGTCTTTGCGTTTTAAGGTAAACATTTTACCTTCGGACTAGACTTTTTAGACTCGGACAAGGGTTACCTTAACCCAACCCAATATTGGTTTAACGAACCCGTATTCGTAATACGGTTGTAGTAATTCGGATTCCTAATCCGTCTAAACCTCGCCAATATTGCATAAACAAACGACTCACTCTCACTAAAGCAAACCGACGTCACATTTTACATTACGCAAATTCTCATGCATGCATTAAATTACGACTAAAACACGGATTCGACATTAACTTGTACCGTTTCAACTAGTCTTTTAAACATGCAAAACTGAGGGTTTTTCAAAATACTAGAATTAGACAAAAGACGGAAAATAACGTTTTATATTAATTCAAATCAATGAATTATTATTTTACGTACATTTCCTAAAGCAAAACGTCGTTAACTTTAACGACTCACATGCATTACTTTGCATTCTTATCGAGTCATGTTCGCACTTGTACGTAGCGTTTTATCTGCTCAAACATCGAAATTAAGCACTTTTTTTCAAATTAGTAGAGACTACTTTACGTAGGCTTTTCAATTTCAGTTTTTCATAAAACATTTTGATAAAACTTTTGAAAAGTAACCTTGCCCCGAATCCACTCTGGTTTCACAATAACCTTAGGAGGATAGGTATCGACGCGCCTTGAATTCTAAGACACGCGTCTTATAATTTAAGACGCATAAAAAAGGTTCCAAATTCCTTTAAATTTGGTGGCGACTCCATTTACAAAACGATTTTCAAGCAATCAAGCAATGATATCCCCCATAGCAAATTCGCGCACTTTATACACTTACGCAATTTTTCTCGCGTAACGCCTTGCTCCTATTCGAGCAGGCTCGCGCGAGGCGTCGAGATGGGTCCGATCCAGGTACCTTCAGTTGGCGACTCCGCTGGGGACGAGCACGTTTTTATTTTTAAAGAAAATAAACTTTTTCTTTTATTTAAAGACGCAAGAGGCAAGGGCTTGAAAATTTGAAAACAATTACGCTTTCGTTGTTTGAGCAATTTTACGTTGAGTCATCCTCCGGGATTTACGAGCCATACACCCTCGAGAATCGACCCCTAATAGCGCTCCCTTCATAAGCGAGACTATTCTGGACAAATCGAGTTCTCACCCTTTCACGATTACAAGTACGGCATCCGTACAAACGATCGTAACAGTCAAACTTGGACGCTCTAGGACCCATATTGAATCCACACTTTGACGTGTGTGATCTTGCGGATGACCCTACACAAACGTTGCGGGAATGACCGAACGGAACCTTACCCAAAAGCCAAAACCCGTGTCATATACGTACAAATGCGAAGCTATAGTACCCTCACTATAGTCGTCTTACAAACAAACTCATGCACAACATTTTCAAGGCATATGCATTCATAAACGTCTCTTCAAAACGCATTTTCAAACTTTTTTGAAAAAGCATGCTTTCAAAGACATTAACGTCAGCTTCATTGACCCATAGTCAAATGAACCAGACAAACAACACGCCACGGCATTCAAACTCGATTAGAAATAACCACTACATTTCTGATCCTTTACAAAGCATAAACGAGTTATACGACTGGCGTATCGTCATAATTCGTTTATCGCAAAACATTTCACAAAGCAAAACCTAAAATGTCAACTCATTTTGGGTATTTCATTAAAACAACCACGTTTACACTACACATTTTACAATATGCATTTGAAACAACTCTAGGCCAAATGACTCCCTAGTCATCTCGACTTAAACAAACATCTTTTCAAAAACAAGCAAAACACGGGATCGTTCAGACGCGACCCCGTCACTTTACATGTCAAATCAACTGACTTATCGTCATTTTGGTTTGACTTCCGTTACCACACGTAAAAGGCAAACAATACTTGCTTTTTACTCATTTTAACATCCTCAAATCGAGTAGCCTATCGCTATTTCGTTTTGACTCCTTTTCATATCACAATCTAACGATAAGCCCCTCAGCAACATACCGCTAATCTGGGCTAATCAGATGTGATCATACGAAACGTTTTTACATCGAGATTAGAGATATGTTGACCTATCTCTACCTCAAAAGCCTCCCGTGTCTTTTCAGCTAAAAAACACGAGTCGAGTCCTGCACATTTCTTTATACACTTTTATTTAGGTTGCAAATGCGAGATTGAGTCTTTTCTTTTCGAGTCACTAAAGTCTGAAGCCTTGCAGGTTTACCCACTAAAAGCCCCAAATACACGGCTCACAGAAGAAACATGGATCCCCATTTCAACCCCGCAAACGACGAAGCTGTCCTTCCATCGCCTCCGCAACCGCTGAACACATCCAGTTACTCAATGACAAGATCACCAATCTCACCTCCCAGCTCGAACTTTTGGCTTTTATGCAAAAGTTCGAAACCGAAAAGAGCGCTAGACTCCTCGCCAAGGCGTCGACTCAACATGCTGAAAGAATTCAATTCTTGGAAGACAAAATGCGCAAAAACAAGCCGGCCAAAACTACAGGCCGCGGTCACCAAGGCAAAGATAACTCGAATCAGCCGTGCAAAGCTAAACCGGTCGACCAAGATCGGCTACCGCGTGCAATAGCAGCATCACTTGTGTTCACAACACAGCCTACGCTCGCTACACCCAGGTCAGCATCTGCCGGGTCATCCTCGTCAAAGCAACGACGAAACTTTGACCCACTCTACATGCCTTACTCCAAAGCATTGAAGAAGCTCGTAAAGAGGAACCTTCTGCGGCTGCCCAGCCCATCAAGCACACCACCTAAGAACAAGAAACCAAAGTCATGGAACCAAAACGCCTACTGTGCATTCCACAGGGGTAATGGGCATGACACCGAGGACTGCTTCCGTCTGAAGAATGCAATCCATGACATGATTGACAACAAGACAATCGAAAAACCACACGCTGCTCCTAAGCTATCAGGCCAGCATAACACTCTCTATGCTCGTACCATCTTCGTGGGGATGCATCCCATTCTCAATTGCTCTCATCTGGTTCCTACAGATGACCATGAAGTCAATGTCGTTTACGACATTACCAACGACTACGACGACAGCCCCAGGCGCATTCGCAAAACCAAAACTAAAACAAAAACGAAAGCAAAGCATGCAGACGAGAAAAGGGTCTTCGTGCAGATCCCTTATCAATATCCCGTCAGACCATCCGGTAGCAACGGTGAGGTTTCATACCCCCGACGCCCGTACCAGGCTCCTTTGAAGCCACTAGAACCACCAGGGTTCCCTACAAAACCCGAAAACAAAAACAAAGGCAAAGGCATACTCACGGATACTCCTTCACCCAGCACAACTGTGCACGGAATCAAGGATACGCCGCCTAAGCAACTCCCCAAAACAAAATCAAGCACTTCGACATGGCAACTCTTGCAGGACTCGCCAGGGCATCGCAAGGCCCTTCAACAGGCCCTACAAGTCACTCCAATCGCAACAAAGACTTCTCCGGCACAACTTGTCAGCCACATCACCTGGGACTGGCTACCGGGTGCTACAACTTTCTCCGACGCGGACCTGCCGCCCTTTGGAGATAGGCACAATCTAGCACTCTACATAAACGCAGATTGTCGTGGCATGACACTACCCGTTACCCTCGTCGATAACGGCTCTGCAATGAACATTCTGCCTTTTGCAACTGCCATCAAATTGGGACTAAGGGAGAGTGATTTCACCCCTTGCGCCGGCAGCATAAAAGCATACGACGGTGCATGTCGCGGCATAAAGGGTATCATCTCATTATCCGTCGTGACAGAATATGTCGTGACAGAAACCGAATTCAAGGTCATGGACATTCCCCCGGCATACAACATGTTCTTTGGCGGACTCGGATTCACGATACCCGAGCTATCACATCAACTCTGTACCAGAAGGTTAAACTACCTCAGGACGGTGAAATCATCACCATCAAGGCCTCGAACTTCCGAGCCAAGCTTCGACGACCAAAGTCTAAAGAAAGCACCGACGAATCCACCAATAACGCAGGTGGTTTCATTTCAAGCATCTACGCCTAGGGTTTAGGGTCCCACGTCATCATGACGCCAGGTCTTCTAAGCCAACCAGGACGCGCAACTACATTCCTAAATAGTAGACCTAGTTTAGGATTTTAGAGTTTGTAGGGTTGTCCTAAGCTCTACAGTCTGAGCAATTTTCAAACGTAACTGCTTTTAACAACATTAATGACAAGAATGTTTTCGGTTACACTTTGCCTCGTTTTGCCTCTTTACTTTTGCACATTCTCTTTCGCACATCCTAACATTTGCGATAACATTAAACAAAACAACATTGCATCATATAAATACATTGTAAGCACTGTTTCCAGACCCAAGCAGCCTTCCGTCCTTGAACGTATAACAACAATCAATACCAAAACACCCCAGGAACCCAGGAAATTACCACTGTGGCCTTCCCCAACATATGCACCCTCCAAGCTACTCACAAAAATCAAACAACACCCTCATCTGGTCTCACAAAGACATACCCGTCTTTGACCAAACACCACACAACAACAAAAGCAGGGCATCAAGCCCATCAAATAAAAAGTCATAACACATCGTCCAAGCCAACAAAAACGCTAACTGGGCATCAAACACAACCCCAGCCACGAAGAAAAACAGCAAAATCCCAATATACACTGGCCCCCGCAACCTAAACAAAGCATGTCCAAGAGACAACCTTTTCACACATTGACATCCTCGTTGATAACACCGAAAACACAATCACTAAGGACCCCACAATCAGTCAGGTGTCCAATCACCACGATCATAATACAGGAATACTCCTACTAATCACAAAAGACAACCACGCACCCCCCCTCTACCAAAACTTCAAAGTATACGAAGCACATGTCTACGACCTACAAGGATCCACAGACACATTACCTAACCTTTCACCCCTGCTAAACAAACCTTATCATACTACCCATCGCCGCAGAACGGCACAGCTGTGGAACCCGGGATCGAGACGAGGGACCCAACTCGGCGTCTTGCTTAAGGGCGCGTTTAAAGTTAAAAAAAGATTAAGTTAGAAAAACCTTTAAAACTGTTTTGGAGTCGCCACCTAATTATCGCGGAAATTAGGAACCTGCTATCATGTCCTAAGCCTAAAGACATGTCCTAGATTTTGGAGCACGCCGACACCCCTAGATCTAAGGCTTGTGAAACCAGATTGGATTCGGGGTGAGGGTACTTTAGAAAAAGAGTTAATTCAATTAATGATTTATGAAAACCTTTTAGAAAAGCCTATGTAAAAAAAAATAGCCTCTACTGACCTAGAACAATCCATGTAAGATGATATTTGAGCTAATGTTATCGCTACGTACAAGTGCGATAAAACTTGTAAAAGAATGCAGATGCAGATGCAAAAAGATTGATTAAAACCCTCAGTTTAGCATGTTTAACTTGTTAACGAAAACGGTTCAGTTAAAGGTCGAATTCATTGTTTAAGTTGATTTTAATGCAAAATAAGAAGGGTGCAAGATGCATGCAAATAAAATAAAGTTCAATTGTCCATTGGTTTATTTTAAAAGGTCGGTTGCTTATGCGACTTTGGCGTGTCATCGGATATGGAGTTTACCCGAAGTAAATAGAACACTTGGAGTGCAAGCGCGCTGGGTGCCAAAGCCGGAGGGCGCTAGAGTGTAGTCCCCTTTGTTAGTCCATAGAAAATAAGAAAAAGCTTTGATCCAAGTGGATCGGTACCTACTTGGTCCTGACGCTTCAGATCTGGGCAGAGCTTCGCTTCTTGAACTTAAAAGGGGGATGAATTCAACACGGGATGGTGTGTTGAACTCAAGGATTTGAGTGCGTGAGGCTTTGAGAGAGTTTTATAGTGTGTTTGCTGTGAAAGCTGGGTGTGAATTGTGTTTTTTGAGGTCAGGTATAGGGGTGTATATATACTAAAAACCTCGGAGAAATTAGGAAACCCGGGGATAAAAACAAGCCAAGAAACCGCATAGCCTTATGCGGTTGCCCAGGCAAACCGCATAGGCTTATGCGGTTGCTACCCCAAACCGCATAATTCTATGCGGTTTGAAGGCATGGTTTTTAGCGTAGTTTCCTAGTTCCGGTTTGATTATATCTCGAAAAGATTTAGTATAATCCTTGCTTGTACGTCAAGGAAAAGGCTTAGGATATTTCTGAGATATTTTGATGTTCAGGGCTTTGGAGTACGGGCCAAAGGTGAGTGCAGGCTCGGTTTGGGCAGAGACCGGAAAAATGAAAAGGGTGTATTTGCATAGATTTTGTGAGATAAGGTAAGACGTGAGGTTGTATTTTGTGTAAGAGGAGGCTAAAGGGAAGATCTAGCCACCGGGCCTAAATTTAGGAATTTAGGGATGCTGAATTTGACCTTGTTAATGTAAAAGGGCTAATTGTAGTGCAAATGCGAAGCTCATGCCAAATGAAGCAGGACAAAGACCTAGCTAGACTCCAAATGGACAAAATGAACGTTCATTTAAAGCGATGTAAAGCGACCTTAATCATTTTAACATTTCAAACGACTCAAAATGAATTCGACATTAGTTAGAACCGTTTAAGTCAACGTTAAAGCATGCGTAATAAAAGTCCGTGTTTCATCACAGGGTTTTGTGTGGGAGGGTACGGATATGGGTATCCACAAAGCCCCCAGTTTGACTGAGCTCGGACTAGAGCGCTAGTCAAACTCCACGACCATATCCGGACCATTACAGTCTCGATACAGTCAACGGAACGAAGCATGTGTCCATGGGTGAGACGAGAACTTCGAACCCAAGCTAAGCGGGAGGCGTACATGTTTAAGGGCGTGGCGATCCATGCATGCTATAAGAACTGCCCGGCCTTGAGTGTCTTAAATGCGTGCTTGTTATCTTTATCGTTGTTGGTGCCTTTGTATATGCTTGGTATCGTCGGATGCCTGGTGCTGCTGCTTGTAATGTCTTCGTATTGCATGTGTTGAAATGTAAAAAGGGGCTAAAGTGCAGGGGCGCATGTGCTTGTAAGATGTTTGGGTATGCGTGAGGTGTATAATGGAGTAGGGGTGTTCATGCAGGTGTTAGTGTAGGTCTCATGAAAAAGCGTCCGTGTAATGCTTGCGTTTGAGTGTGCTTCGTGAAATACTCGTGCTTGAACTCGCCGAGGAGCGTCTATGAAATGCTTGGAGTTAGGTGTATATTGAGAGTGCTTATGCTTGGGCTCGCCGAGGAGTGTCTATGTAGTCGTAATTGCATGTGATTGCCTTCCGTTTGAGGAGAAAATGATGTAATGCTCGTGAAGAACGTTCGTGCTTCTGCTTCTGTACCGTACATTAAATGCTTAATATACGCGTATGGCGGACTGTAGGTGACGCCTTAACCCAAGCACGGGACGTACTTGGAGTTGTATTTGGGCCAAGATGAGTTAGGAATCGAAAAGTAGGCGTAAAACGAGAAAAATCGGAGAAAAACCACAGGCAGAAACCGCATAGCCTTATGCGGTTCGTGGTGCAAACTGCATAAGGCTATGCGGTTTGCCATGCTGGCTGTAGGGGGCTTATAAAACACGAGCTACACCGTGTTGTTGCTCATTATAGTCATTTCGGTTTTTCACTCTAAAAAAACACCAAAATTCGATTTCTCAACCGTTTTTGCTCGTTTTTGTTGCGTTGTCTTGCTATGGCATCAGGTAATGCTCCATTTTAACTTGCTTTTACGTTATTTGTCGTTGTAATTAGCTAGTTTTGCCTTGAAATGTTGAAAAGACGGGTTTTGAATGAAAACCCGATTTTTGCTTGAAATTTGCCGTTTGAATGCTTGAAATTGACGTCATTCTCTTGCATTATGCCATGTGAACGTGTATGTGTGAATTGATTGTGATTTAGACCGTCTTTGTGTGAAAAACGTCCAAATTAGGTTTCGGGCCCAGCGAACCCGCTCAGAAAAATTTCACGGCGTGTCTTTGACGTGTGCTTTTTGTAGTTGTTTGATCCCGAGATAGCGGAGCAGCCTGGCGACTTTCCTACCACCGTTGAGTATGACGAGTCGGGTGTCCGTCGTACCTTCACTTTGCCGACGTACTTGCCGGTGACTACTGACGCGGGCATGGATAGCTGAACAGGCAAGGTGAAGAAGGTATGTGTCTTTGTCTTTATATGTGAGTGAGCCCCCAGTTTGATCGAGGTATGAGTTATAGCGATGATCAAACTTGTGAGAGTCGTGTTTTTGTGTTACCCCCTCGAGTTTGTCTTACTTTGAGTGAAATTAAGGCAAAGTGGGGTTGACTGCTTTTGTAGTTGAAATTTCCCCCCTAAGTTTGGCTTAATTTGAGTGAAATTAAGGCAAAATGGAGAAAATGCGCTTTTTTTTTGAGATTTCCCCCTAAGTTTGGCTTAATTTGAGTGAAATTAAGGCAAAGTGGGGTTGACTGCTTTTGTTTTGAAATTTCCCCCCGAAGTTTGACTTAATTTGAGTGAAATTAAGGCAAAATGGAGAAGAATGTGAAATGTTTATGTGTTGTGTATCGCAGGTGGCTAAGGAGGCGCATAAGAAGCTATGGCGGATAGCTAACAGGTGGAGGATGGCTTGGGGTGACGAGCGACTCGGTTGTGTCGAGCCGGTGAGGCAGCTCGGTCGACGTGAGTTTGACGAGTATCGTCGTCGTCATCCTGAGTGAACTTGTGTAATAAAGATTGTATGAACCTTTGTGTACATGTCGTTATAGCTTGAACTTGAACTTGATTGTCGTTGTGAACCTGTTTGGTTATTAAGCGTGTTTGAAAAATGAAATGATTCCTGAGTGGGGTGCTGTGATGTCGAATTAGATTGTGAAAATGCTTTTGCAAAAAGTTCATTTTAAATGCGAAATGAGCTTGCATGAATGTCGAAAATGTTATGTTTTGACTCGTGGTAGGAATCGTGGTTGCTAAAGCGAGATGTAATGTTGCTGCGTAGGGAACAACGAAAGAATGTCGTAGCCTAATGTAGATTGGAGTGTTTAGGAAAGACGAAATTAGGAAAGTTGCGAGAAAACCCGCCCCTTGAACCGCATAGCCTTATGCGGTTTAGGGGTCAAACCGCATAAGCTTATGCGGTTTGGGGTGCAAACCGCATAGGGCCATGCGGTTTGACGGCTTGGCTGGTAACGCTGTGTTTCCATATTTCGGATTATGTTTTCGTATATAAGGAGGGGGGGTGCGTGCTATAATCTTCATTCACAATCACTTCTTTTCTTTTCTTTTAGTACAAGTTTTTGCTCTCATAAATATATTAGGTATATTTACAAAAGTTTTTTTTTTTTTTTTTTGTATTCAAGAAAATGGTTGAGCATTTTGATGCTCTTTTGAAGAGGTGGACTTCCTCATTAAGTCCGGCGATGAAGAGGGCGGTGTATGATGATGGTGCGGGTGTTTTCATTGGCTTTCGCTAAATGAAAGTCGATCTAGACTTTCTGGATGTGTGCTTAGATTATTGGGATCCTAGCTTGCATGTGTTTAGGTTTCCCGGGGGAGAGGTGTGTCCTTTGATGGAGGAGTTTGCGGCCATTGCGGGGTGGTCGAAACGGACTACTCCTGTGGTTGTGCGGAGCGAGCTTTGCTATAACGGGATGTTGCGAAATTTCCTTGGGATGACAAATGCTCATGCTGCAGGTTTGTTTGAAGGAGGTAAGGTGAATATGCTTCTTTTGTGTCAACGGTACATGAATAAGGTAGACACGAGTATTTCGGACCGTTCTAGGCGGACGGCCCTTGCTTTTTGTTTGGTCCATCGTTATGCTTTTGCGGGGTCCATGCCAGATGGGGTGTTCGGGAGCGCGAGGTATGCTCGTGTTGTCGAAGAGATGGAAAGGGGATATGATCCTTCTGCCTTGATTCTAGCGGAGACCATACTGGGCTTAGACGACCGTTATGTTGGAGTATTTGTCCTCCGCAATAGTGCGATTACTTAATAAATCTCAATTAAGGAATACATGGGGATAATCCTGTATTATTGTCAATTGATTAACGTAAATCAATAACGGTTGGCTGACTAGAGTTTGACGTTATTGTCGTGAGAACGGCGGTAATCAATTGATCCCTTTAAGTCACACCTATAGGAACGTACTCCAAAATAATAAAGCTAATTAATTGTATGAGATACGATTGGATTAGTGACTTGATAATTTGACTAACGGTTAGTCAGTGAATTAATTTAGAGAGAAATCGAGTTGTGAACTCGGATGATTGAATTTTATGTCGATAAAATTATTAGAGGAGATGGGAATTAGTGATTAAGCGTTAATTCACTAATTATATATATTTTACTAATGAGATTAGTAAAAGTACAATTTTAATATATGTGTAAGTGTACATGTATATTAAGGAAGAGTTTAATTGATTTACACTTTATTATATTAGATAATTAAGTGATAAATTATAAGTATTTGTGGGACAAATATTGAAAACAAAATGGACCCATGAGAGGTCCTAATGGACCGTCCAAATGGAGAACAAAGAGGAGTAGATTCCTTTTTGTTTTTATTCATTTTGTTTGTTTAACTTTTGCATGCTTTAGACCTCATCATTGCAATGCATGAAATTGTTCTAAACAAAGCAAAAGACTCTTCCCTCCTCTCTTGATATGTTGGCCGAAAATAAGGTGTCTTGGACACACTTCCTTTTACTTGTTTTATTTAATAAGAAGGCCATAGGAAAAATACTAATGCATGCATTTGTTTTTCCTCCTCCATCTCTCTCTAAAAACTCTCTCAAAATAAGTTAGTAAAGGTTACTACTTAACTCATAATATTACTAGTGTAGTAATAATAATATTCACATATTATCAAATATTTGCAAGTGATTTCTAGATCAAAATCACTTGTGAGTTTGGAGTAGTTCTTGGGTGCAACTAAGAGGAGGTTTCCTATTTTGGAAACTCGGGCTGGAGGATCATCCATGTTGTTAGCTCAAGAAACAAAATAAGAAAGGAGTTCTTATTTTGTGCCCATATTTCCCTTTGAGAAAGGTATAAAATTTCTAAACTTGTTAACAATGTAAATTTGTACTACATAGATCTTGCTAAATCAAATTAGAGTAATTTGATTTACACTAATATTTGATTAGTGAATGGGATGAGATCCCTACAAGTGGTATCAGAGCCAAGGCTTGTAGTTACAAATTTATTTTGTTATTTTTGGAGTTTTATACATTTATTGAGAATAAATATGATAAAATCCGAAAATAGTGTTAAAAATGGTTTTAACACGAGATTTTTATTTCATGCAAAGTTTCTGGTCTCATGAAGTTACTGGTCAAATTTCGTAATTTTTGAAATTTGTTTGCTAATTTTAATGATTTTTATACAAAACCGAGTCAAAAAGTGTATTTTTGGCTAAAATAATTACTATAAATAGTTATATTTCGAATCTGGTCACGACATTTTTACACAGTGATATTTCATATTTATACATCCTGCATGTAAATTTTCAAAGTCAGATTTTGAGTTTGGAATATTTATTCATATTTTTGTTTAAAATCGGTATTGTTTGGATGTTATGTCCAAAAATATAGTAAACGTTGTTTTCTGAACATGAAATTTATGCCAATATTTTTACACATTATGAGGATGCTCTCGTATAAATTTGGGATTTTTCCTCACTGTTTTAGACGGTTTCTTGATTTTATGAGATAAAATCGATAAAATCGTATGTTATTTTATATAAAATAATTCGTAAATATTTTCTGACCAAAATTTTCATTTCTGATATTTTGGAAGTGTTCCAGAATATACAAAATTTTTTCAAAATAAAAATGGTTTTATTTTATTTTATTTTGATTTTATAAAGCTTTATTCATAAAAGGGTTATGATTAAAGTACATCTAATTAGCAAATGACCAAGTTTATGAACTAAAATCACCATAAGTTAGTATGAACTAATTTTGGGTGTTCTAAATCAGTTTAGAAGTTTTGGTTCAAGCTTAAAAGGTGTTTTAAGCATTATTGATTAATATGAGATTAATCGATTAAAAATGAGATCGGTTTTAAACGAATTAATGCGATTATTGTTTAGGGCGATTTTGGCATGTTTTTATTTATAAGCTTTACATTATGCATGTTTGGATGAATGTTTATTGTTGAATGAATGTTTATTCTTACTAGTATGGCCATAATTGTTATATTTTTACCGATATTGCCCGTAATGAAAGGGAATATCGTGTGGGTTTGTAATTAAATGCGATCTCGTATCGCCGGTTTGTAATTTAATAGTTTATTTCATTTATAAATGTATAATAGGATTGCTATGTATTCATTTGTAAATCATACTTATACTATTTGTACATCGAAGGCAGGTGATGGAGATCGACTTGGAAACTGTAGAAGTGTTCTAAAGCTTGCAAGGAGGAGCTTGGATGGGATCCATATGAAGAGGGACCAAAGGAGTTGGTTTCCAATTTGTAACTCCTTGTATTTTAATTATTTTAGGTGGCCATACTAGGTTTATGTTTGCTTGATGCTTGTGTGTTTGCTTATTTTCCGCTCACATGCCAAAATCGCCATGCATGCCACGTTATCCCACTATGATTGTCGTTTTTAGGTCGCCATTCTTAAATTAGTTCACTTATAAAGAATTGAAATGACTAAAAATTGATAAGATCACCCACATTTTAACAAATGAATTGAGATTAAGCCTTTCCAAATGTAGCGACTATGAACCCCATGTTCGTGAGGACCTCCGCAACGTGGAACCTTGTTACCATGGGTAAGTAGTGGGAGGAAGTCCCGTGCTAATTTGGTTTGGACTCAACCGAATAAGAGTTATTTGGGGCTAATCGATGCATTTTATAGAAAATCATCAACCAAGCATTCTAGTGTAGAATTAGTCAAGTGTTGACTTATCGTTTTTATATAAAAGGAAACATGAGATGTCTAATTTTATATGAAAAACAAGTCTTGGAATCATTTATATAATTTCGTGGGAGATCATTATATAAATGGACATTTGTTTTAAAAGGTGTTTTAGCAAATGTTATAAATGAACAATGAATGCTTATATATTTCCTCATATTTATTGTAGAATCGTTTATCGCAATGGCATCATCATCATCAACTCCCGCGCCCATTTTGGGTATATATTCATGGTTGAGAACCGTGATGGATAAATGTATCCTAATAGATGACGGTAGCAACTTTGTTGAATGAGATTCAACTATAAGGGGCGCCGCTCAATCCGACAATGTGCTTAAGAACCTTACCGAACAACCTCCCACCGAACCCGGACTTAGGGCCACCGCGGCGGCGCAAGCCGCCTACGATGAGCACCTAAAGGTTGACAATGACGTTGAAAATATATTGATTTGGTCATTGTCATATTCTCTCGAAGTTCGCTTCGTTACTCACTAAAGTGCATATGAGATATTCACTAGAGTGACGACGATGTGCTTCGACCTAGATAGCACGAAAGTGAATGAGGATGGAGAGAAAAGATGTTCTTTCAATGAGATTGAAGAACATAAACTTTGGGGTTAAGAAAGGGAAGGGAGCTTATAAAGCTCGGTTCAAGGAAGATAAGGGTAAGGGAAAGGCTATTGAGAATAGCAAGCCCAAACCCGGTCGTTGGAAGCGCAATTGTCCCAAATCCTTGAAGGAAAAGAATGATGGATGTGCGACATCCAAAGAAATAATTCCTTCTAGACTTTATATGATTGACATAAAATCATGCTTGCATTTCTACATGGGTATGAGATACCGGATGTGGATCTCACCTTTGCAATCACTTGCAGGGGATGAGAAACGTGCGAGCACTAGCCAAGGGTGATGTAGATCTCCGCATGGGTAATGGAGCTAGAGTAGCGGCCATTTCCGTGGGAATTTTTGTACTCACTCTAGCTAGTGGTTTAGAGTTGTATTTGAATAACTGTTATTTTGTACCAACTCTAACCAAAAACATTATCTCCGTCTTCGTGTTTCATACGGAAGGCTTTTTGATTAAGGATAATCGGTGTTCTTTTTCATTTAATGAAACGGTTTATGGTGAAGCCATTTCAATTGGAGATATTTATGTTTTAAATGATGTCAATAATGTCTATCATATCGAGAACAAGAGGCTCAAAATAAATGAATCAAACAAATCCTACCTTTGGCATTGTCGTTTAGGTCATATAAACGATAGACGCATAAAGAGACTTGTTGAGACCAAGGTTCTCAAACCATTTGATTGTGAATCATATGGTACATGCGAGGCTTGCCTTTTAGGCAAGATGACTCGTGCACCCTTTAGTGGTAAAGGGACACAAGCAAGTGAGGTTTTAAAACTCATACATACCGATGTGTGTGGTCTATTAAACATCACCGCTAGAGGAGGATATCATTACTTCATTACTTTTACCGATGATTTAAGTAGATATGGTTATGTCTACTTAATATGGCATAAAAGTGATCTTTGAATTTCAAAATGAGGTTGAGAACCAATTGGATAAGAAGATAAAAGCACTACGATCGGATCGTGGTGGCGAATATCTAAGTAATGAGTTTGATTCACATCTTAATAATTGTGGTAGAGTATCACAATGGACTCCTCCGGGCACACCATAGTTGAATGGTGTTGCAGAAAGGAGAAACCGAACCTTGCTAGATATGGTTCGTTCTATGATGAGTCAAAGTGAGCTTCCTGGATCGTTTTGGGGCTTTGCGCTATCGTCTACTGTTTTCTCACTAAATCGAAGTCCGACTAAAGCGGCCAATAAGACTCCATATGAGATATGGACGGGAACGGTTCCCTATTTGTAGGTTATCCTACGAAAACGTGTGGTTATTACTTTCACAACCCTCACGAGAACAAAGAGTTTGTGGCTCGTGATGCTGTTTTCTATAAAATAAATATATTTCTAGAAAACAGAGTGGGAGAAAATTTGAACTTAATGAAGTTCAAAAGCCACAAACCGACGCAGAAAATGAGGAAACCGTTCTGACACGGTTATAATCCCTAGGAGGTCAGGAAGAATTAGTCATCAACCTGACCGTTACCTCGGTAACATCGAGGAGGAGGGTGATTTGTTGTTATTCGAAAGCAACGAACCCTCAACCTACAAGGCGGCTATTAGTAGCCCCAACTCCGACCAATGGCTAGAGGCCATGAAATCCGAAATGGATTCTATGTACGAGAACCAAGTTTGGGACTTGGTAGATTTACCTAAAGGAGTGAGACCCCTTCAGTGTAAATGGATATTCAAAATCAAATTCGGCATAGATAAACATATAGATGTTTACAAAGCTAGATTGGTGGCAAAGGGCTTTTCACAAGTCCAAGGTATTCATTATGATGAAACCTTTGCACCGGTTGCTATGCTTTGATCCATAAGGATAATCTTAGCGGTTGCCGCATTTCATGACTATGAAATATGGCAAATGGATGTAAAAACCGCCTTCTTGAATGGGATTCTAGAAGAGGAAGTGTTTATGACACAACCTGAAGGTTTTGTAGATACATCCAACCCTAAGAAAGTATGCAAGCTTAAGATATCCATTTATGGTCTTAAACAAGCATCGAGGAGTTGGAATTATAGATTCGATCATGTTATCAAACAACATGGATTCGCTCGAAGTGCCGAGGAACCTTGTTTGTACATGAAGTTTAGTGGGAGTAAAGTAACTTTCCTTGTTTTGTATGTGGATGACATACTACTGATTGGAAATGATATTCTAAGCTTGAATTCGGTGAAGGTGGAATTGGGAAACCATTTCCAAATGAAGGACTTGGGAGAGGCACAACGCATCTTGGGTATCCGGATCTATAGAGATAGATCCAAAAGGATACTAGCATTAAGTCAAGAAACTTATATTCATAAGATTCTTGATAGGTTCAATATGAAAGACTCCAAGAGAGGCTTTCTTAGATGAGTGTAGGAATAACGTTGAAGAAATCTCAATGTCCTACGACTCCTACGGAAATTGAACACATGAAATTGATCCCTTATGCTTCCGCTGTAAGATCAATCATGTATGCTATGATGTGCACTCGTCCCGATGTCGCTTTCGCCTTGAGCATGACGAGCCGGTATCAAGCTAATCCCGGTGAGAGTCACTGGATAGCTGTGAAGAACATCCTTAAGTACTTGAGAAGAACTAAGGATTCGTTTCTAGTGTTTGGAGGAGAACTTGAGCTACGTGTAAAGGGTTACACGGATGCAGGTTTCCAAACAGATGGGGATTATCTGAAATCTCAATCCGGCTATGTCTTTATGGGGGTGCTGTTTGCTGGAAAAGTTTCAAGCAAAGAGTCACAGCGGATTCTACAACAGAAGCTGAATATTTAGCAGCTTGGGAAGCTGCTAAAGAAGCTGTATGGATTCGGCAGTTCTTGAATGGACTAAGTGTAGTCCCTAGTGCCGCAAATCCAATCACTATTTATTGTGATAATAGTGGGGCCATCTTTTGAGCAAAGGAGCCCAAGTCTAGTAATAAGTCTAGACATGTTTTGAGGAAATACCACGTTATTAGAGATAATGTGGAAAGTAAGGAAATAGATCTTTGTAAGGTTGGGACAAGACGACAATGTCGCTGATCCTTTAACCAAGCCCCTTTTCGAGGGCTAAGCATGACGCGCACACCGCCTATATGGAATTGCGGCGTATGCTGGATTTCCTTTAGATTCGTGATATGTAATTGAATAAAGTATCCTATTACATATATGAATGTAACATTCATTGTTTAGAGTATATTTACTCTTTTAAGTCATTTTGAATGCATACTTTGTTTATCCGAATAGTTGTGTGACAACATTGAACATATTCAAGTGAACGGTATAAACTAGGTATTTGGTCCCTAGTCTCTCATATGAGGTGACGTCTTGGAGAAACTAGATTGCAAGTCGATCGATGGTGAGTTCAACACCATAGGGTCATATGTGATGACTGATCGTTTGCATAGACAGACTGTGAAACACTCTGTCGGGCAGTAACGCTTATAGAATTCCTTTTCAATGAGATTGAAACCTGGTCGTGGTGGGAATTTCTATAGTATTCCTTTGAGTCAATTCTTTGACTGGAAACTGATTGTCTGAGTCGGTGCAGTTTCCGAGTGACTTTCATTTTTGTCCTAAGCCATGCCGTGAAAGGGGGTTATAAGGGCATCTTTGGGGTCATGGTGATCTGCATTATACAGTACAATCGAGTGGAAGGGAAATGTCTACCCTTGTCGGGGTAAAACATCTTTGGGCCACTCGAGGAGTAGTCGCTGAAAATGCGTGGCCACGCTCGGTAAGAATCTACGGTAGATTCCCCGGTCAGACAGCTACTCTCCTTATCGAGGAAACCACTCACGATATATATCTCAGGATGCAAGTACGACCTGTAAGACACCTTGCATCGAGTGGGAGATGTGAAACGGACATGAGAATTGGTAATGCACAACTTGTCTCGGACAAGTGGGAGATTGTTGGAGTATGTGTCCTCCGCAATAGTGCGATTACTTAATAAATCTCAATTAAGGAATACATGGGGATAATCCTGTATTATTGTCAATTGATTAACGTAAATCAATAACGGTTGGCTGACTAGAGTTTGACGTTATTGTCGTGAGAACGGCGGTAATCAATTGATCCCTTTAAGTCACACCTATAGGAACGTACTCCAAAATAATAAAGCTAATTAATTGTATGAGATATGATTGGATTAGTGACTTGATAATTTGACTAACGGTTAGTCAGTGAATTAATTTAGAGAGAAATCGAGTTGTGAACTCGGATGATTGAATTTTATGTCGATAAAATTATTAGAGGAGATGGGAATTAGTGATTAAGCGTTAATTCACTAATTATATATATTTTACTAATGAGATTAGTAAAAGTACAATTTTAATATATGTGTAAGTGTACATGTATATTAAGGAAGAGTTTAATTGATTTACACTTTATTATATTAGATAATTAAGTGATAAATTATAAGTATTTGTGGGACAAATATTGAAAACAAAATGGACCCATGAGAGGTCCTAATGGACCGTCCAAATGGAGAACAAAGAGGAGTAGATTCCTTTTTGTTTTTATTCATTTTGTTTGTTTAACTTTTGCATGCTTTAGACCTCATCATTGCAATGCATGAAATTGTTCTAAACAAAGCAAAAGACTCTTCCCTCCTCTCTTGATATGTTGGCCGAAAATAAGGTGTCTTGGACACACTTCCTTTTACTTGTTTTATTTAATAAGAAGGCCATAGGAAAAATACTAATGCATGCATTTGTTTTTCCTCCTCCATCTCTCTCTAAAAACTCTCTCAAAATAAGTTAGTAAAGGTTACTACTTAACTCATAATATTACTAGTGTAGTAATAATAATATTCACATATTATCAAATATTTGCAAGTGATTTCTAGATCAAAATCACTTGTGAGTTTGGAGTAGTTCTTGGGTGCAACTAAGAGGAGGTTTCCTATTTTGGAAACTCGGGTTTGGAGGATCATCCATGTTGTTAGCTCAAGAAACAAAATAAGAAAGGAGTTCTTATTTTGTGCCCATATTTCCCTTTGAGAAAGGTATAAAATTTCTAAACTTGTTAACAATGTAAATTTGTACTACATAGATCTTGCTAAATCAAATTAGAGTAATTTGATTTACACTAATATTTGATTAGTGAATGGGACGAGATCCCTACACGTTATGCTAACCGTCTGAGCTCGTACAGGGGTTGCGCTAGGATTCTTAACATTTGGCTCATGGAGAGGCTAAGTGTTTATAAAGCTCTTCCCCTTGGTGGTGTCTTCAAGGCTGCGGCGACGACGTCGCGGAAGATGGAGTGGGCTGACCCTCGGGAGCGTTCACTAAACTACTTCCGGGGGTTCGTGAAGGAGAGCACCATTCGTTGGTATGTGTCATGGTGGCATATTACGGCGATTACGGCGCCGTCTGTTGCGAATGTGGCTTGTGGGTTGATGCTGTGCGGGTTTGAACGAGGGGTGTGGATTCATCCTCTTCGCTTGAAGAGGCAAATCGGTCTTGCTCAGACCATCCCTGAGCAGGATACTCAGGTTGGAGGGGTTGTTGTCCTAAACAACCAGATGATTGACGCTTGGATCCGAGGATGGTCGGACCGTGTTACTTGGGCTGTTCCGGAGCATATAGAGTCTAGCCGTGTTATGGACTTCTACACGCGGTGGTATCGTTCCAATGATCCTCAGGAACGGGAGAATCAGAGGAGGAGAGAAAAGAATGGGCCAAGGCCCTCCTTGGCGTATGAGGTGGTGCGTGAAAGGAGAGACTATGGTGATCTTTGTGCTGTTAATGTGGATGTGTCTACTTCGAGGCCTGCGCGAGAAAGGCTTGGAGCAAGGGTGACCGTTAGAGATCGTCTAGGGTCAAGGATCGAGGAGCCCCCAGTCGAGCAGGACGAGGATCCGATCGAGCCCCCAGGATTTGAGAGGACTGCTCCCGTGATCAGTTCGAAGATTGTGGCGGATCGGCCTCTTGAAGATGAAGAGGCTAATCCGAAGCGGCAGAGGATGGCTTAGTTTGTTTTGTTTTGCTTAGAAAATTTTCTTTATTCAAATACATGTTCTAGATTTGAATAAAGGGTTAAGGAGGTTTGTTCCTAACTCATTTCTAAATTGCGAAAAATTCTAAATAAAGTAATAAAATAGAATTAATTTGCTTTTGTCTTGTCTCGTTGCTTTCTTTTGTTTTGCTTTGAAATGTTCTCGACCTTTTTAAGCTTTGAACATTCGTATTTTTGTCTTAAAATCCTTGACCTTTTAAAGCTTTAGATCTGTTTGTTTGATTTGTTTGTTCTTAAGTCCTTGACCTTTTTAAGCTTCGGACTTGATTTTTTTTTTGTATTGACTGTGCTCTCGACCTTTTTAAGCTTTGAGCGTGTCTTTTTGTGAGTGCATCGCCCTTGACCTTTTTAAGCTTTGGGCTTGCGTGCTAGGAAGTTCGGTTGTGCTTTTGACAAGCTGCCTACGTATTCGCGTCTCACGGAATCAAACCGGCATAGTTCGTGGGATTCGGTTGAGCTCTTTGCAAAGCTGCCTACGTATCCACAGTGCGTGGAATCAAACCGAGCGTAGTTCACCCATGCGAGAGTGAGTTTTTTTTTTTTTTTTTTGAAATACATTGCAAATTTGATTGTGTTTAGGGGTAGTATTTCTTGAGTTGATCAAGATTTGTTGGCAATCGGAAGTCCTGGCCGTCAAGGTCAGTTAACTTCACGGCTCCTCCAGGGGGAATTTCCTTGACCAAGTACGGTCCGGCCCAATTGGGTTTGAATTTTCCCCTTGGGTCGACTGGTAATGGTGCTCGGACTGATTTGAGTACTAGGTCACCCACTTTGATATTTCGTGGCTTGACCCGTTTGTTGTAGGCGCGTTGTAGGCGAGATTGGTACATTCGGACTGTACTTAGTGAATGTAACCGTCTTTCGTCTAAAAGGATGAGTTGCTCGTATCGTTCGCGTGCCCATTCGGCTTCAGGAATGTCTGCTTCCATGAGAATTCGAAGGGATTGCATTTCGATTTCTACGGGTTGAACGGCTTCCATCCCGTAGGTTAAGAAGTAGGGTGTCATGCCTGTGGGTGTGCGGATTGTGGTGCGATATCCCCATAATGCGAATGGGATTTTGTTGGGCCAGTCGTGGCAGGTGTCGATCATCTTTTTGAGGATTGATACGACGGTTTTGTTTGCTGCCTCGACCGCACCGTTAGTTTGTGGTCGATAGGGTGATCATTTATGTCGTTGTATCTTGTATTTGAGAAGAAGTGGTTCGACTTCTCCTTGAAAGTGCGTGCCTTGGTCGCTGATAAATTCGTGGGGTATGCCGTAGCGACAAATGATGTTGTTTTGTATGAATTTCGCAACTTCTTTTGTGCCTAGCGTACGGTATGATGCGGCTTCGACCCATTTGGTGAAATAGTCGATGGCCACGAGGATGAAGCAGTGTCCTCCTGCTCCTACGGGTTGAACTTTGCCGATGACGTCAATTCCCCAGGTTGAGAAAGGCCATGGCGAGGTTAAACTGTATAGTGGTGAAGGGGGTATGTGTTGCACATTTGCAAAAATTTGGCAATTATGGTAATGTTTGACATATTTTGCGCAATCGGCTTCCATGGTGGTCCAGTACCATCCTAGCCTTATGATTTGTTTGCACATGGCTCGTGCGTTCATGTGTGGTCCGCACTCGCCGTCGTGTACTTGGGACATGATTTCGTGTCCCTTTTTGTGGTCGACGCACAAGAGTAGTGTTCCTTGAGGCGTCTTTTTGAGTAGTTTGCCCATTTCCATTACAAATTGTGATGATAATAGGCGTAGGGCTCTTTTGGCTCGTTTGTCAATGTTTGGCGGGTATTCGCCGTTTGTTTTGTAGTTGATGATTGCTTGGTACCATGGGTCGGTTTGTTCTTCCTCGGTTTCAATGTCACAGATGTAGGCGGGTTCGTTCCGTCGTTCCACGACAATGGGTAGTGTTTCCATCCCCGGGGGTATGTTGATTAGTGACGCGAGCTTGGATAACGCGTCGGCGAATTGATTTTCTTCGCGAGGGAGGTGTATGAATTCTACGTGATAGAATTCGTTTATGAGCTCTTGTATTTTGTTTTGGTATAGTGCTAGGTTTTCGTTGAGTATCTTCCATGCTCCGGATACTTGGTTGATTATGAGGGAGGAGTCCCCATAGACTCTTATGTTGCGGGCGTTGAGTACAAGCGCTGCTTGGAGACCGTGCAAGCACGCCGTGATTCTCGCGTTGTTTGTTACGTCAAAATCCAATTTGATGGATAAGGGGGTGTGTTCGCCATTCGGGGATATGAGAAGTATTCCTACTCCACATCCTCGATAGTTGGAGGAGCCGTCGAAGTATAACTCCCATTGTTCTTGGTCGATATTGTTGGAGTAAGTGTCCTCCACAATAGTGCGATTACTTAATAAATCTCAATTAAGGAATACATGGGGATAATCCTGTATTATTGTCAATTGATTAACGTAAATCAATAACGATTGGCTGACTAGAGTTTGACGTTATTGTCGTGAGAACGGCGGTAATCAATTGATCCCTTTAAGTCACACCTATAGGAACATACTCCAAATATCTAAGCTAATTAATTGTATGAGATACGATTAGATTAGTGACTTGATAATTTGACTAACGGTTAGTCAGTGAATTAATTTAGAGAGAAATCGAGTTGCGAACTCGAATGATTTAATTTTATATCGATAAAATTATTAGAGGAGATGGGAATTAGTGATTAAACGTTAATTCACTAATTATGTATATTTTACTAATGAGATTAGTAAAAGTACATTTTAATATATGTGTAAGTGTACATGTATATTAAGGAAGAGTTTAATTAATTTATACTTTATCATATTAGATGATTAAGTGATAAATTATAAGTATTTGTGGGACAAATACTGAAAACAAAATAGACCCGAATAGGTCCATTTGGACCGTCCTAAAGGGAAGAAGAGAGGAAAGATTCCTCTTTGTCTTTTTCTATTTTGTTTACTAGTACATTGTCATGCATGCTTTAAACATTATAATTACACATGCATGCTTTTTGCTTTTGTTGCATGCTAAAGACATAATGATTACTATGCATAGCATTTTTCTTACCAAGAAAAAACTCTACACTCTTCCTCTCCTCTCTATGTTTGGTTGGCTATGTAGTGTATGTGATACACTTGATTTGCTCTTATTCTTTTATAAAAGGAAATGGCCAAAGAGAGAAATGAGATGCATGCTACTTTCAATACTCTATTCTCTCACAATAACTCTCTAAGTAATAAGAAACTAGTTCTTATATTTTCTAATGTATTACTAAGTGTTAGTAATATTAATTTCACATATTATCAAGCTACTATTAGTGATTTCTAGATCAAAATCACTAGTAGTTTTGGAGTTGTTCTTGGGTGCAACTAAGAGAAGGTTTCCTATTTTGGAAACTCGGTTTTGGAGGATCATCCTTATACTTAGCTCAAGAAACAAATCTAGAAAGGAGTTCTAGTTTTGTGCCCATATTTCCCTTTTAAGAAAGGTATAAATCTCTTTGAACTTATAACAAAATATGTTTGTTAGCACATAGATCTTGCTCATCAAATTAGAGTAATTTGATTTACACTAATATTTGATTAGTGAATGGGATGAGATCCTTACAAGTGGTATCAGAGCTTAGGCTTGTGGTTACAAATTTATTTTGTTATTTTTGGAGTTTTATGTATTTATTGAGAATAAATGACATAAAATCCGAAAATAGTGTTAAATATGGTTTTAACACGAGATTTTTATAGCATGAAAATTTTCTGGTCTCATGAAGTTGCTGGTCAAATTTCGTAATTTTTGAAATTTGTTTGCTAATTAAAATGTGTTTTATACAAAACCGAGTCAAAAAGTGTGTTTTTGGCTAAAATAATAACTATAAATAGTTATATTTGGAATCTGGTCACGAATTTTTTACACAGCGAAACTTGATATTTGTACTTTCTGCATGTATATTTTCAAAGTCAGATCTTGAGTTTTGAATATTTATTCATATTTTTGTTTAAAATCGGTATGATATGCATTTTATGTCCAAAAATATAGTAAACATTGTTTTCTGGACATGAAATTTATACCAATATTGTTATACATTATGAGGATGCTCTCGTATAAATTTGGGATTTTTCCTCACTGTTTTAGACGTTTTCTTGATTTTATGAGATAAAATCGATGAAATCGTATGTTATTTAATATAAAATAATTCGTAAATTTTTTCTGACCAAACTTTTCTTTTCTGATATTTTGGAAGTGTTCCAGAATATACAAATTTTTGTCAAAATAAAAATGGTTTTATTTTATATTATTTTGTATTTTAATGCTTTATTCATAAAGTGTTATGATTAAAGTTAAAGTAATTAGCACAATGACCACTAAAGTGAACTAAAATCACCATGAATTAGTGAAAACTAATTTTGGGTGTTCTAAATCAGTTTAGAAGTTTTAGTTCAAGCTTAAAAGGTGTTTTAAGCATTATTGATTAATACAAGATTAATCGATTAAAAATGAGATCGGTTTGAAACGAATTAATGCGATTATTGTTTAGGGCGATTTTGGCATGTTTTATTAATAAGCTTTTCATTATGCATGTTTGGATGAATGTTTATTATTGAATGAATGTTTGTTCTTGCTAGTATGGCCATAGTTGTTATATTTTTACCGATATTGCCCGTAATGAAAGGGAATATCGTGTGGGTTTGTAATTAAATGCGATCTCGTATCGCCGGTTTGTAATTTTAATAGTTAATTTCATTTATAAATGTATAATAGGATTGCTATGTATTCATTTGTAAATTTATACTTGTAACTATTTGTAAACCGAAGACCGGCGATGGATCGAGATGGAGCCTTAGAAGTGTTCTAAAGCTTGCAAGGAGGAGCCTTGGATGAGATCCATATGAAGAGGGACCAAAGGAGTTGGTTTCCAATTTGTAACTCCTTGTAATTTTAATTACTTTTAGGTGGCCATACTAGTTTTATGCTTTTGCTTGCTTATGCTTGTTTGATCGCTTATTTTTCCGCACACATGCCAAAATCGCCATGCATGTAACAACCTGGTTTTAGTCGACTTTAATTACTAAGGCGGAAATTAATTAAGTCTTAAACCAGCGTTATTAATTATACAAATAACCCAAAATATTACATCATCGTTTAAGAGTTGAATTGAACAACTCTAAATACGGAAGTTAAAAGAGTAAAGTGTTATATATTACAAATCTCTCAAAAACGACTAAAAGTAAAGCATAACATATAGCGTGGCCCCGTCCAAAATCCAGCTCCCGGTCCACGATCATCCTGCACAATAAACTGAGGGGGGGATGCCCGCTGAGCGGACAGTGACTAGCTATGCTCATACTTACCCTCGGTTTCAATTACTTTGGTTTAATATTATCGCTTTATAAACATAACATTATGATAAAAACATAAACATGCTTAATACACATAGCATATAAAGACATATAAGTCATACTAAGCATGCGGTTTAAAGCGATAAATCATATAAGCATGATATTCAATTATGAAGGCAATTAACATATAATAGCATAGCAATAGTATCGCAATAATTCAATAGTATTACAAGGCGATATCGGATCGCAAACAAACATAAAGATTATATCATTCTCCTCATGCAGACTCGATTCAATTCAGAAAGTTGTGGTCTTTAGTTTTCGAAGATGGTACACACTCATTCTCATTTAATCAAACAACACACAACACATACTGCTTACGAGCCTGACCCTTTGAGTAGGCCTTTGTACTGATCGATTGCATCTCACTTCCATAGTGCAGAGGCTTACTCGACTCGTAAACCACGCCGAATACTATAATACTTGCATCTCATCCTCTAGTGTTCGAAATGATTCGAACTTCAGATACAATCTCGTCAAGTGATCTTTACATGTGGCAAGAACGAATGCTAGTGTCGCGTGCAATAAACACGAAACACGGCAAGGAGATGAACCGTAAAGCGCATATGCACATAATGTTCACGGTGGCCACGATAACTTTAGCGAAAAAGGGTGAATTATACCCTAGTCTAGTACATGTACATTAGTATCCACGCGTTAAGAATGGGCCACGCTATTCGTGAGAGCACCTTAACTCCAGATAAAACGACCATTTCCTAAAGCCTGTGGCAAAAACCATGGCATATTCAATTATCTTGTCCGGCAATGGCGACCGCGACAAGACTATCTTAAACCCCACTTCACTCACGATTGATGTTCCCTTATCTGAGGCCCAAGCTTGACCTTTTATTTAACTTACTCAAGATTCATTATTTATTTGATATTACATATCACATGTTACTAGACTCTCCTAGTCTCAGCGTCAAACGTTTAAGTATTTGTAGGTTTCATATGATCACATAACACGTTCGTTTATTATTTGAAGTGTTGTTAATTATTAACGTTTTCAGGTTTCTAAATTGAAACGTTTATTAGTATGTCCAATTTTATTTATGTGTTTTTCAAACACTTTAGGTCATTTACTTCTTCATTTTAAATTTTCTATACTTAGTAAAATTTTCAATTATTTTCAATATTTCACTATTCACTTTTCACTATTCATAAATCACTATTCACTTGACACTATTCATTGGTCACTATTCATCGTATTTTATCGTATTTTTATAATGATCCGTATTTTTATACTTCGTATTCTAAACGTATTTTTATACTTATCGTATTCCTATACTTGTACGTATTTTTATATTTATACGTATTTTTATACTTAAGGTATTTTAAGTATAATACTAAACTTGTTTTTATTTTCTAAGTACAATTTTCTAGTTTCAAAGTCGTTAGGTTCGTTTTGTACTTAGGCGATTTTTGAAAATATTCTAAAGTCTAGTTTTAAAAATGTTAAGTTCGGTTTGTATTTAGTCATTTATGAAAATATCTAAAAATCTAGTTTCAAAAACGTTAAGTTCATTTTGTATAAAGTGATAATGATTTTCATTTTAAGATATTAGTTTTAAAAATGTTAAGTTCAATTTGTAAAAAGTGATAATGGTATTCATTTTAAAATAAGACTCAGTTAAATTTAGTCGTCTATTTATTTAAGTTAGTGATAGTATCGTGGATGATTCATTTATAGTCCGTATGTCCAAATTCAATAATCCAATAGCAAAGGTAGTATCACACGATATAGTTCATTTTTATAACGGTTATATATTTTTATCGGTTTATCATAATTCATTTATAATTAAAACGATTTATACAAAAATTCAATTCTAATTACTATTTAACTTTAGTGACTTAGTGATAATTTCATTTTAGTCAAATTTAGTCCATTTAATTTAGAAATGTCGTGTGGTTTATATATGTATGTAAAAATTGATTTATTTCTTTTAATTTCTTAATTCAATTTATTATCTACTAATTAAATTATTTTAACATTAAACTAAAAAGTGATAAAACAAAATTTAACCCTAAAAATAGGCCTAATGCCGTGAGCATGTATAGGTGGTTCTAAATTTTCATTTTTCGATTTTATCGGTTTTTAGCTTAAAGTCTTTATATTTTAATTATTCTAATTATACTAAATCGGTTTAAACTAAAATGAAATTTACTAAAAATTTCATTTATATTTATGAATAGTGTTTTTCAACACTTTAATTTTCTAACTTGTTAATCTAAATGATTTATAATGTTTTAAGTTATTTATAACATAATACTAACAATGTATAAAAGCAATAACCAAACATAAACACAAAATAATAACAAACATAAACTAAAACAAAATCAAAGAGAGTAAAAATGAAGAACACACATGAACATCAACATGAGTTTGCAAGAACAACAAAATAAACTTCAAGAACACTATTTTCATTTTTAACAACTTATGTTTTATTTTCCTAATTTAATTTTTTTCACATGAACACATCTATTTTAACTAACTTATTCTAACATATTATTTACAAAAATTAAAAGTGAAAATATATTAAAAAAAATGGGAAAAACCGTGATATGTATATATGTGCATACAATTTTTATTTTTCATTTTTAATCACTTTAAACTCATTTTTAATATTTCACATAATTTTTATATAACATTACTACTCTAATAAAACATAACTAAACATAAAAAAAACATATGGACATAAATTAAAATGCTCAAAATTAATTTAACTAACATATGAACAATATTACTACAAATACACTATTATCATTATTACTTATTTATTATCATTTTATTATACAACACATAAACATATAAGCACACATAAATGATGTTTAACATATTTAACATAATTTTCATACTCATAAAATTATAATAACAAAACAAACTAATTTACTAAAAAGATAATATAAGACATAGTTAGTCACCTTGATCGGCAAGTTATTGATTTTCCGGATCGACTACGTTATCTAAATCTAAGTCTTCACCCAAGTACCCGTCTTCACCTTCAAAAATGCATCCGAAATAGTAAGCTCCAAAACCCACTAATGCTAAAATAATACTAGTAATATATTAGAGTAATATTAGGGTTTTGTTTTAATGTGTTTTAGGAGTAAAATGGAAGAAAACCAAAGGAGAAAAAAGGGGTGAGGGAGCTCGGTCAAGAGAGCAAGGAGGGAGTATTTTTTTTTGACTTGTGAAAATGAATAAGTTGTAATAAGATTGAATGAGAAATGTGTTGTGTAAGATTTAGTTTAATTAGTAAATAATGTTTAATGAAATTAAAATAGGTGATGATGGATTTAAAGAGGTGTAAGAGATGTGTAAGAGCATGCAAGCATGCTTGCTTGTGTAAGAGAAGTAGAGGAGGCTAAAGTTGCTCATGGGTGACCTAAGGTGGCCGGCCTACATGGGTCACTTGGGCTCGATTTTTCGTTTTCGGAATTTTCGATTTACGCGTACGCGAAAAGTCTTGAAATAAAATATATGATTCTAAAATAATGTTTAGAAATAAGATCGAAAATAAAAATGAAAATAAAACTCAAAACGAAATCAAAACAAAAATCGGGTACTAAATCCTCATAGTTTTGATTATAATTTTATTTGATCGAAATACTTATTTTTTTTGTGGAATGTTATTGATTTAAATAATCATACTCAAACGTCAAAAGTTTATCAGTTTGGACTTAGTGTGACTCATTATTTCGAGTTTTAGTGAAAGTGCTAGTTAAATCAAAAAGGAATAGTAGTTTAATATTATTATAATATGTTTTGTTAGTATTAATCCAAAATGATTAAGTCTTAACTGATTTTGTTAAATTTAGATTATGGGTAAGTGTAATTGAAAAAGAATTAGGTGATTTAATCACCTTAAGTGGCTCGGCCACTTTGGTCAAGATTGACCTCGATTTGCGTGCCGAAATTTGTCGTTGAGAAAATTGTCGTCGATTCATCATTTGATTTATCGAGTTTGAATGTGTAAAAATAAAGTTCAAATTCGAAGTATATCAAAATGGTTTTAATTTAGGTGCGAGGAAACTTGTAGCGTATTGTTTAAAGATTTAAATGAGCAAGATGGTCTAATCATTGATTTACTAATTATAACTAGCTTAATTTTAACACGGGGTGTTACAAACCTCCCCCCTTAGAAAAAGTTTCGTCCCGAAACTTGAATGTAGAAAAGAACTTTCACCTGAGTTAAAAAAAATTCGGGGTATTTCTCCTTCATTGAGGCCTCGGTCTCCCAAGTTGCTTGCTCGGTCAATTGACCTCTCCATAGTACTTTCACTAAGGGAACCGTCTTCCGCCTCAACCTCTTGGTTTCTCGCTCTAGAATCTTGACAGGTCTCTCGGAGTATAGTAAATTAGGCTCAACTGCGATCACGTCGGGAGTAATGATATGACTTGGGTCACTCCTGTATCTCCTCAGTTGAGAAACGTGAAACACGTTGTGAACCTTGGATAAGTTGGGGGGTAGCGCTAGACGATAAGCTACCTCGCCAATTCTTTCAAGTACCTCGTACGGTCCAACGTATTTAGGGCTTAGCTTCCCTTTCAATCCGAAACGTCGAACCCCCTTCATGGGTGATACTTTTAAGAACACATGATCGCCGACTTCGAACTCAATAGGTCGGCGATGTTTGTTGGCATACATCTTCTGGCGGTCCTGAGCCGCTTGTAGTCGTTCACGGATGATTTTGATGTGTTCAATCTGGTCTTGAACAACCTCCGGTCCAGTACCCACGTTATCACTAGCATCGTCCCAACAGACTGGGCTACGACACTTCCTCCCGTAGAGTGCCTCGAATGGGGCACAACCCAAGCTTGCATGGAAGCTATTGTTGTAGGAGAATTCAATCAAAGGTAGACTTTTCTCCCAGTTCTCGTTGAATTCTAGAGCACAAGCCCTGAGCATGTCTTCGACGGTTTGGATAGTTCGCTCAGTTTGACCATCGGTCGCAGGATGAAAAGCGGTGCTCATCTTCAGTTGGCTTCCCAATGCTGCTTGTAACTTTTCCCAAAAATGGGAGGTGAATCTCGGATCCCTGTCCGATATAATATCCAGCGGTACGCCGTGTAATCGGATCACCTCCTTCTCATAAGCCTTAGCTAGCTCTTCAAGGCTCCAAGTGTCCTTGATTGGTAGAAAATGGGCCGACTTAGTTAAGCGGTCCACTATAACCCAAATTGCATTATTTCCTCGGTGAGTTCTTGGTAGTCCCGTTATGAAATCCATAGAAATAGAGTCCCATTTCCCCAATGGAATGTCCAACGGTTGTAGTAGTCCTCCGGGTCGCTGATGTTCAAACTTCACCTTCTGACAGATTAGACACTTTGCCACATACTCGGCAATCTCAGCTTTCATTCGAACCCACCAAAACTTCAGCTTTAAGTCTTGGTACATTTTATCGGATCCCGGATGTATGGAGTATCGTGTACTATGTGCCTCGTCAAGGATCTTTCTCTTTAACACTGGTACGTCGGGCACACACCACCTTTCTTTGAATCTCAAACTCCCGTCAGGTTTAATTTCAAACCCTTCTCGGTTTCCTGAAGGAATCTCTCTTCTGATTTTCACGAGTTCTTCATCCTCCCATTGTAGGGCCCTAATCTCGTGATATAACTCCGGCTCTGCGATCATTGCGTTCAAATCAGCATCGTCAGACTGAACCAACTCTAAGTTCATTCTCTTGAAGTCTCTGACAATACCGGTAGGAATTTCCCGGATGTTGCTAAGGGTATCGTAGTCTTTCTACTCGGGCGTCGGAACGGCGTTCGCTTTACCCTCATGGTACAATGGTTCAATCTTATAGTCCTTGATCGGTTCTAACGGTGGCGTTGTCTCATGTTGAGTTCCTTCTGCGTGAAGATATATTTCAGGCTTTTGTGGTCCGTGTAGAACTTGATGCTCACTCCGTAGAGGTAATGACGCCAGATTTTCAAAGCAAACACCACAGCTGCTAACTCAAGGTCATGAGTTGGGTAGTTTCGTTCATGAACCTTTAACTGCCTTGACGCATAAGCAATGACCTTCCCTTGTTGCATCAGTACGCAACCCAGGCCATTCAGTGAGGCGTCACTGTAGACTTCATACTCGTCTCCATCTGTAGGAAGAGCTAAGACTGGCGCTGTGGTAAGCCTTGTCTTGAGTTCTTGGAAAGCATTCTCGCATTCCTCACTCCATATGAACTTTGATTCCTTCTGTAGCAACTTCGTCATGGGTCGTGCTACTTTGGAGAAGTCTGGAACAAATCTTCTGTAGTATCCTGCCAAACCTAGGAAGCTGCGTATTTCAGTTATATTTGTGGGAGCCTTCCATTCTCTCACTGCGTCGATCTTTGCAGGATCTACCATCACTCCATCCTTCGAGATGACGTGACCCAGGAATGCTACCTTCTCGAGCCAAAATTCGCACTTAGAAAATTTAGCATACCACTTATACTCCCTCAGTATCCCCAAAATGATACGGAGATGTTCCTCGTGTTCTGCTCCAGTCTTTGAGTAGATTAGGATATCGTCAATGAATACAACCACGCATACGTCCAAGTACTCGTGGAAAGTTCTGTTCATTTGATCCATGAATACTGCTGGTGCATTTGTCAACCCGAAAGGCATAACCTTGAATTCATAATGGCCGTATCTGCTTCTGAAAGCAGTCTTTTGGATATCCTGTTCTCTCACCGCAATTTGATGGTAACCTGACCTCAGGTCGATCTTAGAAAACACTCCTGCGCCTTTTAGTTGGTCAAAAAGGTCGTCGATTCTGGGCAAAGGGTAGCGGTTCTTAATGGTCACCTTGTTCAATTCCCTGTAGTCAATGCACAGCCTCATACTGCCATCCTTCTTCTTCACAAAGAGAACCGGTGCTCCCCAGGGTGAGACACTCGGTCTTATGAAACCTTTCTCAATCATCTCTTCAAGTTGTTTCTTCAACTCCTGTAGTTCTACCGGTGCCATCCTATAGGGTGCCTTTGAGATTGGGGCCGTGCCTGGCACAAGGTCGATAGAGAATTCCACGTCACGTGCAGGTGGTAAGCCTGGTAAATCATCTGGAAAGACGTCAGGGAATTCCCGTACTACGTGAATAGCTCCAATGTTCACGCTTTCCTTGACCTCGTTGACGCTGCATAGGTACACTTGGTGTCCTTTTCTTTCTAGCCGCTGTAGTTGTAACATGGAGATGATTTTCGCCCCTTTAACTGGCGAAGTCTTTTGATACGTGACCCTAGTCCCTGTAGGATGCTTCAAGCGAATTTTCCGATCTCGGCACTCGAACAACGCATGATACTTAGTCAACCAATCGATCCCCAGAATAACGTCGAACTCCGGCATGTCAAAAAGAATAAGGTCGGAAGGGAAGATTGTTTTATGGATTGTGATTGGAGTTTCTTTGAATATTTTGGAACATTTGAAAATTTTTCCGTTTGGTAAAGAAATATTTGCGTTGATTGACTCGGATTTTGTGAGATTAGCCTTCGAAACAAATTTAGAAGATACAAAGGACAATGATGCCCCGGTGTCAAATAAAACGACAGCGTTCACAGAGTTTATAGGAAAAATACCAGTGATGACGTCTGCCTCAGGTGACTCTTCTGCCTCGGCCTCTGTGAGTACATAAACTCGACCCTGTACCACAACAGATTGTGGTACCCCCGCTACAGGTGCCGTGTTCTGGTTGTTGGGGCATACATTCGACTTATGCCCTACCATCTTGCATTTGAAACAGGTGATTGGCAGACCATTGCACTGCCTCCCCTCATGTAGAGCCTTGCGGCATATACGACAATTCCCCGGTGCGGCCCTTGGTTGAGGAGCCCTCCCTGCAACCATGGCTCTCTCGTTGTTCCCAGCTGGAACCCTGTTTTGGAACGCAGGCCTCTGAAGACTAGGCCTTTGCTGAATCGGGCGTTGGTAGTTAAACACGAATGAAGCTCGACTGTGACACGGAAGGCACGAACACCTTCTTCTTCTTTTCAGCCTTTTCTAACTCCAGGGAAGCCCATAGGCTACATGCGCATTCATACGCTGCAGCAACGGTATTGTAGGTGTTGGTACTCATGTGGGTACGCATAGTGTTGGACATATTGCGCAGATACCTCTGGGTCATGGCCCTTTCGTTGGGAGCGATCGCGACCCCAAATTTGGCGGCGTTTGAAATTCCTTTGTGTACTCTTGAAGTGTCATGTCTCCCATCTTGAGACTTATGAACTCCTCTTCCTTCCGACAACGGAGCTCATACCCAAGTATTTCCTTAATCTTCTCAATGAATTCGTACCAGGTGAGCGTAATGTCGGGTTCATTGGTCGACCACGTTCCACCGGTCATTTGCCTCTTCCTTTAGGTAAAAGGCGGCAATGTTGACTCTATCCTCCTGGGCGTACTAGCCAGATCCATGAGTTTCTTCATTTCCTCCAACCAATTTGTGAGGTCGACAGGGTCATTAGAACCCGAGTATGTTGGAGGACGATGACGGGAAATGCGGTCGAACGCGCTTGGATGATGTTGGCGGTTCGCGTTGTCCGTGGCTATTTCTGCTATACGGATCAAAGATTCCTCAGCTAGAATTGTTCGTTCTTCGTTAGTCATTGGAGGTGCAGCCATTCTGAAAAGATTAGGAAGCGAAGAAGATTATTAGCATTGAAAGGGGTTAGATAGCATGCTTGACATTGATAGAACTTATTTGAAGTGAAAGTGATAACAGCAGTAATGCAAGTAAGCACAGAAGTTAGGTATTTTATTCCATTGAGATGTAATTGTTGGTTACATCGGTTTTAGGATTTCAAAATGTATCAAGTACCTTTTCTTAGGAAGGATATAGTAGGTAGGAGAGAGGGAGAAAGTAATTTTTGTGTAATTGATTACGAATTTAACAGATGTCCTCACTCCGTGCCGTCTGGTACCTCTTCGATGCTTCAATCCTCGGGAGTTGAATTATTATTTAGATTTTATATCCGAGGATAGTTGTTAGTTTTTGTCAGTCACTTCACTACAAAAAAAAATGATTATAGCGACGGTCATTGCGACGGATAAAAATTTCGTCGCAATAAAAAGGGGCTTGCGACGGAACTTGCGACGGTTTTGTAATCCGTAGCTAAAATTTGTCGTTGCGACGGATATGCCGTCGCAACGTAAGTGATACGTCGCAACTTCTCAGCGCCAAAAAAATTCTAAACCCGCCAAACAAAAAGATGACGTGCGACGGTATTTGCGACGGAATAGCCGTCGCATCGTTATTAATAGCGACGGATTGCGACGGAAATTCCGTCGCAGCAAAAAAAATATAAAGCAGTCCTCTTGCAGCAGATCTGGCATTTGACCGGAAAAAAAAAAAAAAAAAAGAGAGAGAGAGTAAAGGGCGACGGCGACGACGACGACATCACCACCACCCTAGACCTCTCCGGCCACCACCACCGTATTCCCCACCACCACCGTCATCACTTCCGACAGCCGCCGCCGGCCACCACCACCACCTTGAGGTTAGTTTGTGATTTTTTTGATTTTTTTGTGATTTTTTCAATTTTTATTGAAGTTAGATGTTAATTGTAGGTTGTTAGAGAACGAATAATGACCTAAGATAGATCCCATGGGTGAATTTTGATTTTCAATTGATATTAATTTTAATAATTAGGGTTTTGATTGAATTTTTTTTAATTTTGTTGTTGTATTGTGTTGGTGTTGTTATATTGTGTTGTTGTTGTTGTTTTGTGTTGTTGTTGTTGTTATTGTTGTATTGTGTTGTTCTAGTTGTTATTGTTGTTGTATTATGTTGTTGTTGTTGTTGTTGTTATTGTTGTTGTATAGTATAGTTGTGGTGGTGATGGTGGTGAAGGTTGTAGTTGTGGTGGTTGTGTTGTTGTTGTTATTATTGTTGTAGTGTAGGTTGTAGTTGTGGTGGTAGTATTTTAATTATAATTAGTAGTATTATTATTATAGTATTAGTAGTATAATTAATAAGAGTAGTAATTATAGGAGTAGTAGTAATTAAGTGTTGTTATTATTTGTTGTATTTGTTAGTATTAAGTGTTGTTTATTAGTAATATCGTACATAATACTAATATTAATTTCTAATTTATTTTTAATCATTCATGACTTAGTACCCGTTCAAAAGTTATTCATTAGGAATAACTTTTGAATAGTCCCCATTTTGGGACTATCTTTAAACGTTTTCTATCACTTAGGTAGTAAATACAATTCTTGAATAAGTTAGAAGGAAGAAAGTTCGATGGCAATTTCTTATATGTTCTCTGAATACATATGTAGACGGATTTTATTCGTTTATATAATGTATTTGGAGAACTGAAGGGAATTGCTGCCGAATTTTCTTCCTTCTAAGTTATACAAGAATTGTATTTACTAGTGATAGAAGACGTTTAAAGATGGGTTTAGGTTGGAGTGATAAGGACCCAAAACGTGGAGTTGACTAATAAAAATGGTGTTATTACTAAATGTTATCGTTGTATATGATTATTTGTTGTTAATTTGTTGTTTTTGAGTACTTGACTATTATTTGTGTGAAATGTTAATTGTGGTTGTGTATATGTGTGATTATTCATGATTCTTTTAGATTGAAATGAAGAGAACGGAGCGAAAATGGATGTATGAGCGTTTAGATGATAACAAAAAAATTAGGAGTGAGTACGCTAAAGGAGTTTTGGAGTTTCTTAAATTTGCTAAGCAGAGTGAAGAGTTTAAGACGACAAAAAAGATTAGGTGTCCATGTTCGAAATGCAAAAACATACCATATTTATATGAATTTGAAGTGAAAAACCATCTTGCTTTAAGAGGGTTCGATAGTAATTATTTCTACTGGACTGCTCATGGAGAATCATTTCCAACCTCTAATGAAGAAGAGGGTAGTGGATCGAATTCTCAAAATCCGTATCACGATATGGTGGAGGATGCGTTACGTGATCGGATTGATCAAATTCGTGAGGAAGCCTTAAATCGTGATGGAGTTGAGGAGTTTGAAGAGACTCCAAACCCAGAAGTCGTAGCCTTCTTTGAAATGCTTAAAAAATCGGAGCTGCCAGTGTATGAAGGAAGTGAAATGTCGATCTAGAGGTGGCTTCAAGACTGGTGTCACTTAAGTGCGAGTTCAACTTAGCTCACGAAGTTATGGACCGTATCGCGTCGTTGATCGGGGACATGATTTCGAAGCGCAATGTCATGTCACGCAACTTCTATGAGATCAAAAATGTGCTTAAAGCTCTTCAATTGCCATGTGAAAAGATCGACGCTTGTCCCTTTGGATGTATGTTGTTTTGGGAAGAGAATGCAAACCTTCTGAAGTGCCCTGATTGTGGTAGAGATAGATATAAGGCTAACCTAAATTCGTCCAACAAAAGAGTGGGCAAAAAGGTGCTAACTTATTTTCCGTTAGGACCAAGGTTCTGGCCAATTTATGCTACCAAAAGTATTGCTAGTCAAATGACATGGCATTCTCGATAGTCGCCGTGAAATCGGGACTATGTCACATCCTAGTGACGGTGAAGCACAAAACATTTCGACAATGAGCATCCTGAATTTGCAAGTGAGCCTCGCAATGTTCGCCTTGGCCTATGCAGCGATGGGTTTTCTCCTTACGGTCAGTTTGGAAAACCGTACTCGACGTGGCCTGTAATGGTGACTCCGTACAACCTTCCACCTTGGTTGTGCATGAAGAAACAGTTTATCTTTCTAACGTTGATAATCCCTGGTCCAAAAAATCCTAAGTCGAAAATGGATGTGTATTTGCAACCGTTGATAAAAGAGTTGAAACAACTGTGGAGTACGGGGTTGTACACTTACGATGACTCCTGGATGTTTTGCAAAGTTCTTAACTAGAAAGAAGGATGACCCGAAATTCGCCGAGATTTCGAAGAAGGCGACGGAAAACCGGTGTAAGGGAGGGAAAGAGGGAAAAGCACTACCGACCCACGTCTTAGGTCGGAAAAGTGCAGCTCGAGCGTTGGATACTGCTTGTGTAAGTCTTAGTTTTTTTTTTTAATATAAGTATACATTACTATTATTATTATTATTTACTAAAACTTGTTACACATTATCTATTCATGATTAAATTATTAACTTGCAGAGTGAGGACACCGATGATGTGAGTCCTTTTAAGTTGTTGGAGTTGTCGAAAAAGAACAAGCAGGGAAAATGGATCACTCCTCGTGCCGAACAAATCGCAGTATGTAATATATATCGTAGTTTTTTTAATTATTAGTAGTACAATTAGTTATATTATTAGTAGTAGTTTAAACTTTTTTAGTTTTACGGCTTATCATTTATTAGTAATAGTTAGTAGTATTAGTTGTTTTGTTATTATTAGTAGTAATATATTTCATTGTATTTAATGAAAGTTGTATTGTTTTCAGAACGATTACATGAAGAAAATGGCGGAGAAGGAGGCCGGGAAACTAGATATGGCTGACCATCAAATCTACCTTGAAACCGTAGGAGGTTTCGACAAAAAAGGTAGAGTTTATGGTACCGGAGAGACGGCTACGCAGTTCTTTGAACCGCCAAATGTCACGAGGAGTAGTAGAGCCGGTCACGCGCCTAGTTATGTTCCCGGCGTCGTATCGAAGACAATGGCCGAGAACGAACACTTAAAGGCGAAATTGAATGAATTTGAACAACGGCAGAACATGATGGAGACATTCATGCAACAGTTCGGTTTCACTCCTCCTGGTCAATCATCATGCAATCCCGGCCCGCCACCGTTTCGTCGAGACGACTTCTCCGACGACCACGGCGATGCGCACGGGTTCGGTAGTATTGTCCCTCCCACTTAGTTATGTGAATGTAGGTAGTTATGTGATTTCTCGAACTAACTTGTGGTTGTGAACTTCTAAGGACGTACTTTGTATTATTTAAGTTCGAAAATTTATGAAATGGTGACTTTCAGTATTTAGGTACAGCGTCAGCTGTCCAATTGGTTTTTGGTGTACTGTAATTTTCTGAATGCAGGGCTCATTGGTATCGAAATTGTAACAAAAAAAAACACCAAAACGGTGTGGAGCACGGCAAAAACCTGCTGCTCGCGGAAAAAAAAAAATCACCTGCGACGGAAATTCCGTCGCAATAAGTCAAGATTTCTTGACTTTTATTTGTGTATACGACGCTATCTTGCGACGGATTTCCCGTCGCAACAGGTCAACAAAAGTCAAACAAGGGTACTGCGACGGAAATGCCGTCGCAAAAAGTCAAGATTTCCTTGACTTTCACATGCCTCTGTGACGCCTGCGTGTGACGGAATATCCGTCGCACCTACGAAGCCTGCGACGGAAATGCCGTCGCAAAAAGATTTCTGCGACGAATTGTTGCGTCGACCTTTTGTAACGGATATTCCGTCGCCAAAACTGTTTTAGCGACGGATTTTGGTGTATTTGCGACGGATGCGTCCGTCGCTATAGGCTGTTTTTTTTGTAGTGCTTCAGCAAGTAGCAAGCATACGATAGTTAGTGTATTTTATTTTGAGGGAAGTAATTTGATATTTAAAAGCACTAAGCCTATGGTCGGTCCTTAAGGTTTCTACCCATCCTCACACTTTAAAGCGATTTGAATTTATTATTTAAGTGATCTAATAAAAGAAAAATCTAATTTATTATTTGGTCCTATTAGTCTATGCCTGACATACAATATGAATGTCTGGCCCAGGTGTCTCTCGTTAGGTAGACATAAATCGCATTAGGCAATTCATGTTACGGTCACGAGTCAGCTCTGATACCAACTGTAACAACCTGGTTTTAGTCGACTTTAATTACTAAGGCGGAAATTAATTAAGTCTTAAACCAGCGTTATTAATTATACAAATAACCCAAAATATTACATCATCGTTTAAGAGTTGAATTGAACAACTCTAAATACGGAAGTTAAAAGAGTAAAGTGTTATATATTACAAATCTCTCAAAAACGACTAAAAGTAAAGCATAACATATAGCGTGGCCCCGTCCAAAATCCAGCTCCCGGTCCACGATCATCCTGCACAATAAACTGAGGGGGGGATGCCCGCTGAGCGGACAGTGACTAGCTATGCTCATACTTACCCTCGGTTTCAATTACTTTGGTTTAATATTATCGCTTTATAAACATAACATTATGATAAAAACATAAACATGCTTAATACACATAGCATATAAAGACATATAAGTCATACTAAGCATGCGGTTTAAAGCGATAAATCATATAAGCATGATATTCAATTATGAAGGCAATTAACATATAATAGCATAGCAATAGTATCGCAATAATTCAATAGTATTACAAGGCGATATCGGATCGCAAACAAACATAAAGATTATATCATTCTCCTCATGCAGACTCGATTCAATTCAGAAAGTTGTGGTCTTTAGTTTTCGAAGGTGGGACACACTCATTCTCATTTAATCAAACAACACACAACACATCGCTACGAGCACGACCCTTTGAGTAGGCCTTTGTACTGATCGATTGCATCTCACTTCCATAGTGCAGAGGCTTACTCGACTCGTAAACCACGCCGAATACTATAATACTTGCATCTCATCCTCTAGTGTTCGAAATGATTCGAACTTCAGATACAATCTCGTCAAGTGATCTTTACATGTGGCAAGAACGAATGCTAGTGTCGCGTGCAATAAACACGAAACACGGCAAGGAGACAGAACCGTAAAGCGCATATGCACATAATGTTACGGTGGCCCTGATAACTTTAGCGAAAAAGGGTGAATTATACCCTAGTCTAGTACATGTACATTAGTATCCACGTTAAGAATGGGCCACGCTATTCGTAGAGCACCTTAACTCCAGATAAAACGACCATTTCCTAAAGCCTGTGGCAAAAACCATGGCATATTCAATTATCTTGTCCGGCAATGGCGACCGCGACAAGACTATCTTAAACCCCACTTCACTCACGATTGACGTTCCCTTATCTGAGGCCCAACCTTGACCTTTATTTCACTTACTCAAGATTCATTATTTATTTGATATTACATATCACATGTTACTAGACTCTCCTAGTCTCAGCGTCAAACGTTTAAGTATTTGTAGGTTTCATATGATCACATAACACGTTCGTTTATTATTTGAAGTGTTGTTAATTATTAACGTTTTCAGGTTTCTAAATTGAAACGTTTATTAGTATGTCCAATTTTATTTATGTGTTTTTCAAACACTTTAGGTCATTTACTTCTTCATTTTAAATTTTCTATACTTAGTAAAATTTTCAATTATTTTCAATATTTCACTATTCACTTTTCACTATTCATAAATCACTATTCACTTGACACTATTCATTGGTCACTATTCATCGTATTTTATACGTATTTTTATACGTATCCGTATTTTTATACTTCGTATTCTAAACGTATTTTTATACTTATACGTATTCCTATACTTGTACGTATTTTTATATTTATACGTATTTTTATACTTAAGGTATTTTAAGTATAATACTAAACTTGTTTTTATTTTCTAAGTACAATTTTCTAGTTTCAAAGTCGTTAGGTTCGTTTTGTACTTAGGCGATTTTTGAAAATATTCTAAAGTCTAGTTTTAAAAATGTTAAGTTCGGTTTGTATTTAGTCATTTATGAAAATATCTAAAAATCTAGTTTCAAAAACGTTAAGTTCATTTTGTATAAAGTGATAATGATTTTCATTTTAAGATATTAGTTTTAAAAATGTTAAGTTCAATTTGTAAAAAGTGATAATGGTATTCATTTTAAAATAAGACTCAGTTAAATTTAGTCGTCTATTTATTTAAGTTAGTGATAGTATCGTGGATGATTCATTTATAGTCCGTATGTCCAAATTCAATAATCCAATAGCAAAGGTAGTATCACACGATATAGTTCATTTTTATAACTAAGTATATATTTTTATCGGTTTATCATAATTCATTTATAATTAAAACGATTTATACAAAAATTCAATTCTAATTACTATTTAACTTTAGTGACTTAGTGATAATTTCATTTTAGTCAAATTTAGTCCATTTAATTTAGAAATGTCGTGTGGTTTATATATGTATGTAAAAATTGATTTATTTCTTTTAATTTCTTAATTCAATTTATTATCTACTAATTAAATTATTTTAACATTAAACTAAAAAGTGATAAAACAAAATTTAACCCTAAAAATAGGCCTAATGCCGTGAGCATGTATAGGTGGTTCTAAATTTTCATTTTTCGATTTTATCGGTTTTTAGCTTAAAGTCTTTATATTTTAATTATTCTAATTATACTAAATCGGTTTAAACTAAAATGAAATTTACTAAAAATTTCATTTATATTTATGAATAGTGTTTTTCAACACTTTAATTTTCTAACTTGTTAATCTAAATGATTTATAATGTTTTAAGTTATTTATAACATAATACTAACAATGTATAAAAGCAATAACCAAACATAAACAGTATAAACACAAAATAATAACAAACATAAACTAAAACAAAATCAAAGAGAGTAAAAATGAAGAACACACATGAACATCAACATGAGTTTGCAAGAACAACAAAATAAACTTCAAGAACACTATTTTCATTTTTAACAACTTATGTTTTATTTTCCTAATTTAATTTTTTTCACATGAACACATCTATTTTAACTAACTTATTCTAACATATTATTTACAAAAATTAAAAGTGAAAATATATTAAAAAAAATGGGAAAAACCGTGATATGTATATATGTGCATACAATTTTTATTTTTCATTTTTAATCACTTTAAACTCATTTTTAATATTTCACATAATTTTTATATAACATTACTACTCTAATAAAACATAACTAAACATAAAAAAAACATATGGACATAAATTAAAATGCTCAAAATTAATTTAACTAACATATGAACAATATTACTACAAATACACTATTATCATTATTACTTATTTATTATCATTTTATTATACAACACATAAACATATAAGCACACATAAATGATGTTTAACATATTTAACATAATTTTCATACTCATAAAATTATAATAACAAAACAAACTAATTTACTAAAAAGATAATATAAGACATAGTTAGTCACCTTGATCGTGAGTTATTGATTTTCCGGATCGACTACGTTATCTAAATCTAAGTCTTCACCCAAGTACCCGTCTTCACCTTCAAAAATGCATCCGAAATAGTAAGCTCCAAAACCCACTAATGCTAAAATAATACTAGTAATATATTAGAGTAATATTAGGGTTTTGTTTTAATGTGTTTTAGGAGTAAAATGGAAGAAAACCAAAGGAGAAAAAAGGGGTGAGGGAGCTCGGTCAAGAGAGCAAGGAGGGAGTATTTTTTTTGACTTGTGAAAATGAATAAGTTGTAATAAGATTGAATGAGAAATGTGTTGTGTAAGATTTAGTTTAATTAGTAAATAATGTTTAATGAAATTAAAATAGGTGATGATGGATTTAAAGAGGTGTAAGAGATGTGTAAGAGCATGCAAGCATGCTTGCTTGTGTAAGAGAAGTAGAGGAGGCTAAAGTTGCTCATGGGTGACCTAAGGTGGCCGGCCTACATGGGTCACTTGGGCTCGATTTTTCGTTTTCGGAATTTTTCGATTCTGGCGTCTGTGAAAAGTCTTGAAATAAAATATATGATTCTAAAATAATGTTTAGAAATAAGATCGAAAATAAAAATGAAAATAAAACTCAAAAGCGAAATCAAAACAAAAATCGGGTACTAAATCCTCATAGTTTTGATTATAATTTTATTTGATCGAAATACTTATTTTTTTTGTGGAATGTTATTGATTTAAATAATCATACTCAAACGTCAAAAGTTTATCAGTTTGGACTTAGTGTGACTCATTATTTCGAGTTTTAGTGAAAGTGCTAGTTAAATCAAAAAGGAATAGTAGTTTAATATTATTATAATATGTTTTGTTAGTATTAATCCAAAATGATTAAGTCTTAACTGATTTTGTTAAATTTAGATTATGGGTAAGTGTAATTGAAAAAGAATTAGGTGATTTAATCACCTTAAGTGGCTCGGCCACTTTGGTCAAGATTGACCTCGATTTGCGTGCCGAAATTTGTCGTTGAGAAAATTGTCGTCGATTCATCATTTGATTTATCGAGTTTGAATATGTAAAAATAAAGTTCAAATTCGAAGTATATCAAAATGGTTTTAATTTAGGTGCGAGGAAACTTGTAGCGTATTGTTTAAAGATTTAAATGAGCAAGATGGTCTAATCATTGATTTACTAATTATAACTAGCTTAATTTTAACACGGGGTGTTACAATGCATGCCACGATATCCCACTATGATTGTCGATTTAAGTCACGATTCTTAAATTAGTTCACTTATAAAGAATTTTAATGACTAAAATTGACAAGATCACCCACATTTTTTAACAAATGAATTGAGATTAAGCCTTTCCAAATGTAGCGACTATGAACCCCATGTTCGTGAGGACCTCCGCGACGTGGAACCTTGTTACCATGGGTAAGTAGTGGGAGGAAGTCCCATGCTAATTTGGTTTGGACTCAACCAAATAAGAGTTATTTGGGGCTAATGGATGCATTTTATTGAAAATCATCAACCAAGCATTCTAGCGTAGAATTAGTCAAGTGTTGACTTATCGTTTTTATATAAAAGGAAACATGAGATGTCTAATTTTATATGAAAAACGAGTCTTGGAATCATTTATATAATTTCGTGGGAGATCATTATATAAATGGACATTTGTTTTAAAAGGAGTTTTAGCAAATGTCATTAATGTGCAATGAATGTTAATTTCCTCATTTTTGTTGTAGAATTATTTATTTGAAATCGCAATAACAACCTCAACTCCCGCACCCATTTTGGGTAAATATTCATGGTTGAGAACCGTGATGGATAAATGTATCCTAAAAAGATGACGGTAGCAACCTTGTTGAATGGGATTCGACTATAAGGGGCGCCGCTCAATCCGACAATGTGCTTAAGTACCTTACCGAACAACCTCCCGCCGAACCCGGACTTAGGGCCACCGTGACGGCACGAGCCGCCTACGATGAGCACCTAAAGATTGACAATGACGTTAAAAATATATTGATTTGGTCAATGTCACATTCTCTCAAACTTCGCTTCGTTACTCACTAAAGTGGATATGAGATATTCACTAGAGTGACGACGATGTGCTTCGACCTAGATAGCACGAAAGTGAATGAGGATTGAGAGAAAAGATGTTCTTTCAATGAGATTGAAGAACATAAACTTTGGGGTTAAGAAAGGGAAGGGAGCTTATAAAGCTCGGTTCAAGGAAGATAAGGGTAAGGGGAAGGCTATTGAGAATAGCGAGCCCAAACCTGGACGTTGGAAGCGCAATTGTCCCAAATATCTTGAAGGAAAAGAATGATGGATGTGCGACATCCAAAGATATTGTTCCTTCTAGTCTTTATATGATTGACATAAATCATGCTTGCATTTCCACATGGGTATGGGATACCGGATGTGGGTCTCATCTTTGCAATCACTTGCAGGGGATGAGAAACGCGCGAGCACTAGCTAAGGGTGATGTAGATCTCCGCATGAGAAATGGAGCTAGAGTAGCGGCCGTTTCCGTGGGAACTTTTGTACTCACTCTAGCTAGAGGTTTAGAGTTGTACTTGAATATCTGTTATTTTGTACCAACTCTAACCAAAACATTATCTCCGTCTCCATGTTAGAAGCGGAAGGCTTTTGTTTTATGATTAAGTACAATCGGTGTACTTTTTCATTTAATGAAATGGTTTATTGTGAAGCCATTTCAATTGGAGGTATTTATGTTTTGGATGATGTCAATGATGTTTATCATATAGAGAACAAGAAGCTCAAAATGAATGAATCAAACAAATCCTACCTTTGGCATTGTCGTTTAGATCATATAAACGATAGATGCATAAAGAGACTTGTTGAGACCAAGGTTCTCAAACCATTTGATTGCGAATCATATGGTACATGCGAGGCTTGCCTTTTAGGGAAGATGACTCGTGCACCCTTTAACAGTAAAGGGACATGAGAAAGTGAGGTTTTAGGACTCATACAGATGTGTGTGGTCCATTAAACATCACTGCTAGAGGAGGATATCATTACTTCATTACTTTTACCGATGACTTAAGTAGATATGGTTATGTCTACTTAACAAGGTATAAAAGTGATGCTTTTGTGAAATTTAAAGAATTTCAAAATGAGGTTGAGAACCAATTGGATAAAAGGATAAAAGCACTACGATCGGATCGTGGTGGCGAATATCTAAGTAATGAGTTTGATTCACATCTTAAGAATTGTGGTACAGTATCACAATGGACTCCTCCGGGCACACCACAGTTGCATAGTGTTGCAGAAAGGAGAAACCGAACTTTATGAGATATAGTTCGGTCTATGATGAGTCAAAGTGAGCTTCCTGGATCGTTTTGGGGCTTTGTTCTATTGTATGCCGCATTCTCACTAAATCGAAGTCTCCAGTTAGACTCCATATGAGATATGGACGGGAAAGGTTCCCTATTTGTAGGTTATCCTAAGGAAACGTGTGGTTATTACTTCTACAACCCTCACGAGAACAAAGAGTTTGTGGCTCGTGATGCTGTTTTTTCTAGAAAATGAATACATTTCTAGAAAACAGAGTGGGAGAAAATTTGAACTTGATGAAGTTCAAGAGCCACAAACCGACGCAGAAAATGAGGAAACTGTTCCCTCGTCTTCTGACATGGTTGTAATCCCTATGAGGTCAGGAAGAATTAGTCATCAACCTGACCGATACCTCGGTAACATCGAGGAGGAGGGTGATTTGTTGTTATTCGAAAGTAACGAACCCTCAACCTACAAGGCGGCTATAAGTAGCCCCAACTCCGAACAATGGCTTGAGGCCATGAAATCCGAAATGGATTCTATGTACGAGAACCAAGTTTGGGACTTGGTAGATTTACCTGAAGGAGTGAGACCCCTTCAGTGTAAATGGATATTCAAAATCAAACTCGGCATAGATAAACATATTGATGTTTACAAAGCTAGATTGGTGGCAAAGGGCTTTTCACAAGTCCAAGGTATTCATTATGATGAAACCTTTGCACCGGTTGTTATGCTTCGATCCATAAGGATAATCTTAGCGGTTGCCGCATTTCATGACTATGAAATATGGCAAATGGATGTAAAAACCGCCTTCTTGAATGAGATTCTAGAAGAGGAAGTGTACATGACACAACCTGAAGGTTTTGTAAATACATCCAACCCTAAGAAAGTATGCAAGCTTAAGAGATCCATTTATGGTCTTAAGCAATCATCAAGGAGTTGGAATCATAGATTCGATCATGTTATAAAACAAAAGGGTTTCGCTCGAAGTGCCGAGGAACCTTGTTTATACATGAAGTTTAGTGGGAGTAAAGTAACCTTCCTTGTTTTGTATGTGGATGACATACTACTGATTTGAAATGATGCTCCAAGTCTAAATTCGGTAAAGGTGGAATTGGGAAACCATTTCCAAATGAAGGACTTGGGAGAGGCACAACGCATCTTGGGTATCCGGATCTATAGAGATAGATCCAAACGGATACTAGCATTAAGTCAAGAAACTTATATCGATAAGATTCTTGATAGGTTCAATATGAAAGACTCCAAGAGAGGCTTTCTTCCGATGAGTGTAGGAATAACGTTGAAGAAATCTCAATGTCCTACGACTCCTGAGGAAATTGAACGCATGAAATTGATCCCTTATGCTTCCGCTGTTAGATCAATCATGTATGCTATGATGTGCACTCGTCCCGATGTCACTTTCGCCTTGAGCATGAAGAGTCGGTATCAAGCCAATCCCGGTGAGAGTCACTGGATAGCCGTAAAGAACATCCTTAAGTACTTAAGAAGAACTAAGGATTAGTTTCTGGTGTTTGGAGGAGAACTTGAGCTGCATGTAAAGGGTTACACGGATGCAAGTTTCCAAACCGATGGGGATGATTTGAGATCCCAATATGGCTATGTCTTTATGGGGGTGCAATTTGCTGAAAAAGTTTCAAGCAAAGTGTCACTGCGGATTCTACAACAGAAGCTGAATTTTTGGCAGCTTCGGAAGCTGCTAAGAAAGCTGTATGGATTCGGCAGTTCTTGTATGGACTAAGAGTAGTCCCTAGTGCCGCAGATCCAATCACTATTTATTGTGATAATAGTGGGGCTATCTTTCATGCAAAGGAGCCCAAGTCTAGTAATAAGTCTAGACACGTTTTGAGGAAATACCATGTTATAAGAGATAACGTGGAAAGAAAGGAAATAGATATTTGTAAGGTTGGGACAGACGATGAGATCGCTGATCCTTTAACCAAGCCTCTTTCGAGGACTAAGCATGACGCTCACACCGCCTCTATGGGGTTGAGGCGTATGCCTGATTTCCTTTAGTTTTTGAGATATGTAATTGATAAGGCTAAAGTCGTATCGCCTATATCAAAATAAACCTAAATGACAACTAACAGTAGATAGCAGCAAGTAGGGATCGAATCCACAGGGAAACGGAGTAGTTCTAAGCTAAAGTCGGCAGAACAGGTCAATCTCAGGGGTGTGAAAAAGGTGTTGATTTAGCTATAAACTAAAGCAGGCAATAAAACAGATGAATAGAAATATAATAAGGGAGAGATTAGGGCATCGGGTTCATATATGACAATGATTCAGGAACGCAAGTTAATAAGACGGAAGAGTTAAACTGTGCAACTTGACTAGGTTTGTAAAACGCTCTCTCGAGTCAATTTTAGCCTTAAGCAAATTTAGCGGGCTCTCGCAACTTACTAAATTCAACTTATCAATCTCGCGTAAGTCTAGTTTTAACTCGGCTTTCGATCTTAAATTAAAACATACTCAGGTTCAATTAAACTCAGTTAAATCGGTGATCAGGCGAAATAAACCTAATTCAATTGACATAAAACGCGTAGAAAGAAATCAAGAGCACAATTTAATCAACCAATTTAATCTCAAAACATGTTCCTAAATCATATGTCACAAATCACCCTAAACCCTAATTATGAAATTAGCTACTCATAATAACAATCAAAGCAATAAAATAAAGGGAAGAAGACATGATGAATGAAAGTAATTGCAATAAAATTAAACTTGAAACTTACGGAGTACCGACGATTACAAGGAAGCAAAACTTGAAACTAAACTAAAACTTTGAGTTTTGAGAGAAAAGTAAATCAACAGTAAACTAAAACTAAGGAGAAAACTGTAAAATAAAAGCATGAGTTCATAATTCACGACTAAAGCCTATTTATATATCTTCCAAAACATAAATCACGGATTTAATCAAAAACCGACAAAATAAGTGAAGCGGTAGCCATTTCTTGGTCTGAACGGCTGACCCTTTTATTTGGGCCGGCTCTTCACCTTCTCCTCTACTCTTGATCTTGAGCCCAAAACCTCTTTGGGCCTTTATTATTTCGTATGGCCTTTCTTCCTTGGCCTCGTAACTCGTAACCTTAGTCTCTTTTGGTCTTGGTCTTAGTATTCCCGAGCTCTCGAGATGGCTCGAGCTTGGTCTCGTCAGCTTAGTTCTCAACATGCTCCAATGTCTCGGGTTTTGGCTCAAAACCACCAAAACCTGCAATATGTAAATGAAAAGCAGCAGTAACGAGAAACATAACATATAGCTCCTAAAGTCATAGCAAATACGAGTAAATACGAGCTAAATGTGACTGAACCGGGGGCATAAAATGAATATAAATAGAGTGTATCAAACTCCCCCAAACCAAACCTTTGCTTGTCCTCAAGCAAAAAGCATCGGAGAAAATCAAAGCAACACGAACTAATCACGCTAGTATCTTGAAGTGGACGACCTATGCACATAAACAATACAACCATAGACCATTTCACCGAAAATAGAGCACAAGTCTCAACCGTTCACGCCACATTGTACTACTAGCCTCTAACGCTTACGCTAAAGTAAAACTAACGACAAATCAATTCAAGCCAGGCCAACCGATCATACCACTTTCCATCATCCAAATCTTCCAAATCATTACCATTTGTTCTCTTTTCTTTTCTTGTATAATCTTTTCTGTATTCTTTTTTCGCAAATGTGGAGCATCCCTCGTATGTAGTACCGTTTAGCTTGACGTTCACTCGGTAAAAATCGCGCTCGGGTACACATATTTCCTTAAGGGTTACGTTATTGCTCATACTCTCGGTCGCAGCCAAATTCATGGCCACTGTGGTTACTCAAGTCAATGAGTCCCCTCCGAGAGCATCGAAGCATTGCTCCAACATATATATATATCTTTCCAAACAAACCACAAACCAACATACCAACATTCCACAAACCATTGCCAAGCTCGAATGTCAAAGTCGAAAGTAAACAAGCGAAAAGCAGAAAGAATTAAGCAGATACAAGTGGGTTAGTGCTGAGGCTCGCAATCTAGTAACAGGAAACAAACCAATCGTGCAAGCTACGACAATAGGAAGTCGACTCAAAGATACTAAAGATCAAAGTAAGTGTACAAATCAATTCTCCAAACTAGACAAAGCAGGACAAAGCAGACCAAAAAGACTCGTATTTTTGTAAATTTTTTGAATTTTTCAAATTTTTTTGGGTTTTTTATAATAAATGCACACGGAATGAAAATGCAAATGAAATAATAAGCGCGAACGTGCTTCCCTCCCCCAAACCAAATCACACATTGTCCTCAATGTGGAAAACAACACAACCACAAAAGCAGAGGAGGACATAAATCATGAGAGGGAAGGAAAGTAAAACGAGAAAACGAGGGAAAATGGGGTAAAGAGTGCTCACAATGTAGAGTAGGAGCTCCCCCAAACCGAAGTCGATCATGGAGTGGGGCTAAAAATCCCCGTATATGCGTCCAAATCAGTCCAACGATGAAGTACTTCGGCATAGCACGCAAGAAGGAACAAAACGAAGCATGAAAATGGGACAGGGGTGGCGGTAGTGCAGGACCCGGCCGGCCGACGGCCGGCAAACCCTGGCGTGATTTTTCGATTTTCTTCAATTTCCAAATTTGACTCGGCTCTGTCCTGGCGTGATGTAGGCGGCTAAGAGGCCTTCTCGTGTGCGTTTTCAACATACTAAGGGCCCAAAAGTCCATAAGTACTGCGCTAAAAACACAAAATAATAACCCTCGTCCTCGCGCGCTCAATAAAAGCAAAAAGTCATAAAAACAAGCAAACCAAAAGTACAAATGCTAAATGAAAATACAACGTCATCGGGTTGCCTCCCGGAAGCGCTGGTTTATAGTCCCGCACGACTCTTCACAGCTCCACAATTATCAAGTATACGCAGGCCAAGGTCGTTGGCCATTCGCGACAGCTTCACTCGGCGAAATCTCAGCTTCCGTTCGCCATAACACTCCTCCAGCTCGAGGCAATGCAGCATAATCCATCAACGTAGGGCCTCGATCATGAAATAGCTCAACTGTAGGCCCTCTATCCCCATCGCTAGCGTCGTAAACGTCAGTCTTGAGCAGCTTCCTCTCCCCCAAACCATCCTTGCAGCTATTCTGTGAAGAACCTGCAAAAAGAGAAGAGACATGCAAACCCTCCAATGTGTCTCCAGTAGTGTGAGACGGAGGTACGGAGTCAATAGAACAAACTGACTCGAGACGCATAGGGGACCGCGGGGTATCAGAATGTGCAAACGTGAGCGTTTCACCCCCCACCTTAAAGGCTATCGTCCTACTACCCACATCAATAACTGCACCAGCAGTGTGCAAGAAGGGTCTTCCTAAAATGATAGGAATGTGGGCATCCTCGGGCATATCTACTACTACGAAGTCGACAGGGATAAAGAACTTTCCAACCTGTACAGGGACGTCATGTAGGATTCCCAAGGGGCGCTTAACTGAGCGGTCAGCCATCTGCAGGGTAATGCTAGTGGGTTCTGGAGCTGACAAGCTCATCTTTTGATACAAGGGGTAGGGGAGGACACTCACACTAGCTCCAAGGTCACATAAAGCATTCCTAACCTGAAACCTACCAATAGAGCACGGAATAGAGAATGTACCTGGATCGCTAAGCTTAGGGGGCTTACTACCCTGCAGCCTAGTACTAGCTTCCCCCACAAAGGCCACGGTTGACACGTCGTCTAACGTACGCTTACGAGCTAAAACATCTTTCAAAAACTTAGCGTACGCAGGAATTTGAGTAACGAGGTCAATAAAAGGGACGTTTACCTGAAGGGCTCGAATGACGTCCACGAACTTTTTGAACTTGGCCTCGGGCTCTGCACCTCTTTGACGACCAGGAGCAGGCTTGACTTGAAACGGGGGCGTTGGAGTAGAACTAGAATCACCAAATTTAATACCCGAATCATTCTTCCCTCATTCTGAGTCCAAATTTGGCCGACGGCCATGCACGGCCGACCATTTGTGACCTCTGTGAACACGGATTTAACGTGTTTTGACCCTCATCCTTCTCTTCTTCCTCCAAATTCACGGGGTCTCCATACATGGACCCACTTCTCAATGTAATTGCACACGCCGTGTCGTGTGGAGCTTTAGGAGGGTTTCCTTGAGGCGGAAGTGTACCCGGTTGCCTTGACGCTTGCGAAGCGGCTAATTGAGCCACTTGATTCTCCAACAGCTTAATTGCAGCGTCCTTAGCTTGCCCATCCTTTTGCATTTGTTGCATCATCATCTCTTGTGACTTTTGCACGGCCATAGTCACCTGCGACATCTGCAACATCATGGCCTTCATCTCGGCCATAGGATCGGGTATTTGAGTAGGAGGGGGTGATGTGAAGGGTGGTTTTTGGTAGTTAGGGGGAGTTGGTTGATTTTTGTAAGGAGGTTGGTAAGGGGTATTTTGAGGTGGTTGGGGAGTCGGGTTAAGTACGTTATTATTACGGTAGGATAGCAGTGACCGATCGTAACCCGGCTGATTCTGGTACGGCAGGTTTTGATTGTAGGATTGATACGCATAAACCTGCTCCTGGGGTGCAGCATACCCCGTAGTATAACCTGAATCGTGCCCTGCAACAGCATTTACATGGGCACTCGACGAACTCCCCTGCATAGCATCAAACTTTCTATTCAGCTCAGAAAGTTGACTCATTACCGCGCTTATACTCTCACTTCCACGGTCGTTGTGTGCGGACCGTGAATTACCCCGCGGCTTACCAAACTGGGATGAATGGATAGCCATCTCCTCGATCAATGTCCACGCCTTATCATCGTCGGTATTATTAGCAAATCGGCCTCCCGCGGTAGGAGTCAAGAATAAGCGCGACTCTCGAGATATAACCCATTATAAAAGGTCATTATCACCAACCAACCGTCGAACCCGTGATGAGGACATTCACGAATTAACCGTTTGTAACGGTCCCACGCCTCAGCTAACGTCTCATCAAAGCTCTGCTGAAACCCCTGAATTTGACTACGGAGTTGGTTAGTCCGCTCTGGTGGATAGTACTTGCGATAGAAGGCAAGGGCTAGACTTGGCCAATCCGTAATACCCGCGGCTTCCTTATTCAAATCAGTGATCCACTCACGAGCGCGATCACGTAGCGAGAAAGGGAAAAGCATCTCCCTAATCTGGTTTTGAGTGATCCCATTCTGCTTAATCGTCGAGCAGTAGTCCGTAAAAACCTGCATGTGTTTCCCGGGATCCTCCGTAGGATTTCCACCGAATTGATTGCGCTCCACCAAAGTAAGAAAGGCGGGGCGAATCTCAAAATTACCCTGGACCGTATTTGGTATTGTGAACCCTTGCGGGATCGCCTCGGGCTTCGGCAACGAGTGACTATATAATTTAGGCATAGTCACGCGTGGTGGAGAACAAGTTGGAGTAATAGGAGGTGTGTCCTCTTCGTAGGACGATTGCGCTGCACTAGACTCCGAATGCGACGCTTCCTCAAAATCAGGATCAAGTAACTTTCTTGCTTCCTTACGTGATGCGTGAAAAGCTCGCTCAGGTTCAGGCTCAAATGGAATCAAACCTGTAGGTGACCTGTGCATAAACAAAACTACAAGAAAACGATAAGAAACGGTCTCAAGGAACTAAGTTCCTTGAGACAAAGGAGAAAAACCTGTAAGACTAACAAAAACTAAAACTAACTAAGCCGTTTCCCCGGCAACGGCGCCAAAATTGATAAGGCTAAAGTCGTATCGCCTATATCAAAATAAACCTAAATGACAACTAACAGCAGATAGCAGCAAGTAGGGATCGAATCCACAGGAAGCGGAGTAGTTCTAAGCTAAAGTCGTGAGCAGGTCAATCTCGGGGGTGTGAAAAAGGTGTTGATTTAGCTATAAACTAAAGCGAGCAATAAAGCAGATGAATAGAAATATAATAAGGAGAGATTAGGGCATCGGGTTCATATATGACAATGATTCAGAACGCATAAGTTAATAAGACGGAAGAGTTAAAGCGTGCAACTTGACTAGGTTTGTAAAGCGCTCTCTCGAGTCAATTTTAGCCTTAAGCAAATTTAGCGGGCTCTCATGACTTACTAAATTCAACTTATCAATCTCAGTAAGTCTAGTTTTAACTCGGCTTTCGATCTTAAATTAAAACATACTCGAGTTCAATTAAACTCGATTAAATCGGTGATCAAAGTAAATAAACCTAATTCAATTGACATAAAGCAGCGTAGAAAGAAATCAAGAGCACAATTTAATCAACCAATTTAATCTCAAAACATGTTCCTAAATCATATGTCACAAATCACCCTAAACCCTAATTATGAAATTAGCTACTCATAATAACAATCAAAGCAATAAAATAAAGGGAAGAAGACATGATGAATGAAAGTAATTGCAATAAAATTAAACTTGAAACTTACGGAGTACCGACGATTACAAGGAAGCAAAACTTGAAACTAAACTAAAACTTTGAGTTTTGAGAGAAAAGTAAATCAACAGTAAACTAAAACTAAGGAGAAAACTGTAAAATAAAAGCATGAGTTCATAATTCACGACTAAAGCCTATTTATATATCTTCCAAAACATAAATCACGGATTTAATCAAAAACCGACAAAATAAGTGAAGCGGTAGTACGATCGGTCTGGGGCCGGCCTGACCCTTTTATTTGGGCCGGCTCTTCACCTTCTCCTCTACTCTTGATCTTGAGCCCAAAACCTCTTTGGGCCTTTATTATTTCGTATGGCCTTTCTTCCTTGGCCTCGTAACTCGTAACCTTAGTCTCTTTTGGTCTTGGTCTTAGTATTCCCGAGCTCTCGAGATGGCTCGAGCTTGGTCTCGTCAGCTTAGTTCTCAACATGCTCCAATGTCTCGGGTTTTGGCTCAAAACCACCAAAACCTGCAATATGTAAATGAAAAGCAGCAGTAACGAGAAACATAACATATAGCTCCTAAAGTCATAGCAAATACGAGTAAATACGAGCTAAATGTGACTGAACCGGGGGCATAAAATGAATATAAATAGAGTGTATCAGTAATGGATAAAGTATCCTATTACATATATGAAAATAACATTCATTGTTTTAGAGTATATTTACTCTTTTAAGTCATTTTGAATGCATACTCTGTTTATCCAAATAGTTGTGCGACAACTTTGAACATATTCAAGTGAACGGCATAAACTCAGTATTTGGTCCCTAGTCTCTCATATGAGGTGACGTCTCGAAGAGACTAGATTGCAAGTCGATCGATGGTGGGTTCAACACCATAGGGTCATATGTGATGACTGATCGTTTGCATAGACAGACTGTTAAACACTCTGTCGGACAGTGACGCTTATAGAATTCCTTTTCAATGAGATTGAAACCTGGTCGTGGTGGGAATTCTATAGTATTCCTTTGAGTCGATTCTTTGGTGGGCCCTGATTATGCAGTCGGTGCGATTTCGAGTGACTTTCATTTTTGTCCTAAGCCATGCCGTGAAAGGGGTTATAAGGGCATCTTTGGGGTCATGGTGATCTGCATTATACAAGATCTGATCGAGTGGAAGGAAATGTCCACCCTCGTCAGGGTAAAACATCTTTGGGCCACTCGAGGAGTAGTCGGCTGAAAATGCGTGGCCACGCTCGGTAGAATCTACGGTAGATTCCCGGTCAGGCATACCTACTCTCCATATCGAGAAAACCACTCATGATATATATCTTGAATGCAAGTACGACCTGTAAGACACCTTGCATTGAGTGGGAGATGTGAAACGGACATGAGAATTGGTAATGCACAACTTGTCTCGGACAAGTGGGAGATTGTTGGAGTAAGTGTCCTCCTTAATAGTGCGATTACTTAATAAATCTCAATTAAGGAATACATGGGGATAATCCTGTATTATTGTCAATTGATTAACGTAAATCAATAACGGTTGGCTGACTAGAGTTTGACGTTATTGTCGTGAGAACGGCGGTAATCAATTGATCCCTTTAAGTCACACCTATAGGAACATACTCCAAATATCTAAGCTAATTAATTGTATGAGATACGATTAGATTAGTGACTTGATAATTTGACTAACGGTTAGTCAGTGAATTAATTTAGAGAGAAATCGAGTTGCGAACTCGAATGATTTAATTTTATATCGATAAAATTATTAGAGGAGATGGGAATTAGTGATTAAACGTTAATTCACTAATTATGTATATTTTACTAATGAGATTAGTAAAAGTACATTTTAATATATGTGTAAGTGTACATGTATATATTAAGGAAGAGTTTAATTAATTTATACTTTATCATATTAGATGATTAAGTGATAAATTATAAGTATTTGTGGGACAAATACTGAAAACAAAATAGACCCGAATAGGTCCATTTGGACCGTCCTAAAGGGAAGAAGAGAGGAAAGATTCCTCTTTGTCTTTTTCTATTTTGTTTACTAGTACATTGTCATGCATGCTTTAAACATTATAATTACACATGCATGCTTTTTGCTTTTGTTGCATGCTAAAGACATAATGATTACTATGCATAGCATTTTTCTTACCAAGAAAAAACTCTACACTCTTCCTCTCCTCTCTATGTTTGGTTGGCTATGTAGTGTATGTGATACACTTGATTTGCTCTTATTCTTTTATAAAAGGAAATGGCCAAAGAGAGAAATGAGATGCATGCTACTTTCAATACTCTATTCTCTCACAATAACTCTCTAAGTAATAAGAAACTAGTTCTTATATTTTCTAATGTATTACTAAGTGTTAGTAATATTAATTTCACATATTATCAAGCTACTATTAGTGATTTCTAGATCAAAATCACTAGTAGTTTTGGAGTTGTTCTTGGGTGCAACTAAGAGGAGGTTTCCTATTTTGGAAACTCGGTTTTGGAGGATCATCCTTATACTTAGCTCAAGAAACAAATCTAGAAAGGAGTTCTAGTTTTGTGCCCATATTTCCCTTTTAAGAAAGGTATAAATCTCTTTAAACTTATAACAAAATATGTTTGTTACCACATAGATCTTGCTCATCAAATTAGAGTAATTTGATTTACACTAATATTTGATTAGTGAATGGGATGAGATCCTTACAGATATTGTAAATCCCATCGTCTGGAAGGGACGTTGTGTCAATGATTGGCTCTTCGGGTAATTGCGTTTTCGGTTAGGAAATCAGAGACTGCTCGTCCCTTGATTGCTTTGAGGGGTACGTACTTAAGGTCGAATTCGGCTAAGAGCAGAGTCCATCTGGCCATTCGTCCGTTAAGCACAGGTTTCTCGAAAAGGTACTTTACGGGGTCCATTTTTGAGTAGACCTTCGTTTGGTGTGCTAGCATGTAGTGACGGAGTTTTTTGGATGACCATACCAATGCTAGACAGCTCTTCTCGACGGGTGAATATCGAGTTTCGTAATCGAGAAATTTCTTGCTTATGTAATAGATTGCATGTTCTTCGCCGTTTATCTCTTGAGCGAGCATGACGCCCATGGCGGTAGGGGTTGTTGTGAGGTACAAGGACAGTGGTAAATCCTTTTGGGGTGGTCGTAGAACTGGCGGATTGGTTAGTAATTCTTTGACCTTGTCAAATGCCTTTTGACATTCTTCATCCCATGCAACGTGGTCGGTTTTCTTGAGTTTCTTGAAAACTGGTTCACATATCATGGTGAGTTTGCTAATGAAGCGCGAGATGTATTGGATTTGGCCCAAGAAACTTCGAATTTCGTCGAGGTTCTTCGGGGGTTGCATTTCTAGAATTGCTTTGACTTTCGAGGGGTCGACCTCGATACCTCTTTGGCTCACTACGTGTCCTAGTAGTTTACCGGATTTGACTCCAAAAGTACATTTTTGGGGATTGAGGCGCATTTTGTATTGCCGTAGACGGGTGAAGAACTTGCGGAGGTTAGTGATGTGACCACTCCTCTCCTTTGACTTCACGATCATATCGTCGACGTAGACTTCGACTTCTTTGTGCATCATGTCATGTAAAAGGGTTGTAGCGGTGCGTTGGTACGTAGCACCGGCGTTGATTAGGCCGAAAGACATGACCGTGTAGCAGTATGTGCCCCACGGTGTAACGAAGGCTGTTTTTGCCATGTCTTGGCAGGACATTTTGATTTGATTATAGCCTGCGTAGCCGTCCATGAAGGATAGGAGGGCGTGATCGGCGGTGTTGTCGACTAGGACGTCCACATGGGGTAATGGGAAGTCATCTTTGGGACTAGCTTTGTTCAAGTCGCGAAAGTCAACGCATACTCGAATCTTGCCATTCTTTTTCAAGACTGGGACCATGTTTGAGACCCATTCAGGATACTCGATGACTTGGATGAAACCGGCTTGCAGTTGCTTCTCGATTTCTTCCTTAACCATAAGGGACCATTCGGGGCGTAGTCTCCTTAGCTTTTGTTTGATGGGTTTGTAACCGGGTTTAATGGGGATGCGGTGCTCGGCTATGCTTCGTTCGATTCCGGGCATATCTTTGTACGACCAAGCGAATACGTCCTTGAATTCGCTCAGGAGTTGTGTGAATTGGGTGCGCTCGCGTTCGTCTAGTGAGTCACCTAGTTGTAGTTCTCTTGGCTTTTCGGGGGTTCCCACGTTTATGGTTATGGTTTCCTCGATGATTGGGTCTTGTGTTTTTGGGTGAACAATGTTTGCAATGTATTTGTTTAATGATTCATTTGTTTGTTCATTTTCATCGCATGAGTTAGTGTCTTTTGTATTTTGAGTTTTGTTTGTTGCTTATTGATTTTTGTTTGTTTGTATTACGTTGTTTGTTTTAGCTTGAGACAAGACGTAAGCAAATTTATTCATTTCATTATTTCGAAGAGAATTATTCGACAAATCGGAAAATTGCTTGGAGCTAGCCTCCGTAAAAAGGAAATCTAAACTAAAACTAGAGTCTAGGATAGATGGGTCGACAGATGACCCGACACTAAGAGCATTAGAAGCTAAAAGAATCTCTTCTTCTTCTTCGTCGTCTTCTGTGCCGTCGGAGCTGCTTGAGCTGCTTGAGTTGTGATGTAGATTGCGTCGTTGCTGGAGGAAAGTGTGGTTTTCATCCGAGGTTTCTTGATTCTTCCTTGATCGATGAGATCTTGGATGACATGTTTGAGTTTAAGACAACTCTCAGTGCTATGCCCCATGCCCCGATGGTATGCACAGAAGGCGTTGGGGTCCCATGACTTTGATTTCTTCTTCATGGGTGGTTCATTGATAGGTCCGACCGGTTGAAGGTAGTCCTTTTCGACCAATTTTTGTAGTGCTATAGCGTAAGGCATGTAGAGTTTGTCGAAATTCCTTGTAGAGTTGTTCGAGCTGAGCCTGTTTCGGCTTTTGATCCTGTGGGCATGTTCTCGATAAGCGAGATCCTCGTAGCTAGACGTGAGATCCTTCTCGATGTGAGTGCCAATTTCGACGAGATGTTCAAAATTTCGAGCATTGCAGAAGTGGAAGTAATATCGCCAGGCGGGTCGTAGACTGAAAAGGAAGGTGTGTATGAGCTCGTCCTCGTGTGGGTGGTCCGGCACTCGGGCGAGTAGTTTCCTCCATCGGGCGAGGTATTGGGTAAAGTCCTCTCCGTCTCCTTGGTGTTGAGTGACGAGAGTATGGAGGGAGACATGCTTGTCGGCCTTGTTCTTGGAGCGTTGTTCTAAGCGTGCGGCTTCAAGTTGATGCAAGGCCTTCAAGTTGTCAATGTCCTTGGTGAGTTGATTAACACGGTCACGGAGAGTTCTCAATCTATTGAGGTTAGCCACCTTGGAGGTGCGTTTGAAGCGGGGAGTGATGATGCGATTCATGGTGAGTATTCAGCTGAAGCCTGCATTTCACTTCGGATATTAGGGACACGACTCGACCCACTAGACTCACATTCATTTTTAAGCATTCATTTTAGCTCATTTTTTTGTTTAGAAAGACCTTTTATGTTTTGAAAAGAGGAGATTTTCGAAAAGGTTTTAGCTAAAGGAAGCTTTTGAGACGAGGATGTGTGCGCACATCTCGCCTCGATGTTAAAACGTTTTGCTTTGCATCCGTCGAACTAGTATCGGTGATTTGCCGAGGTGAGCTTGAGTTCGGATGTGTAAAAGAGGGAGGATTCGACTCGAGAGTGGTTAGCAAATCCAGTCGAGGATGTTAAAAGTGGAGTCTAGGCCGTGTGACCTAGAGGATTGAAATCCGCGAGCTCGGGTTTTATTCCTTGCTTGGGTTTTTGCTTGTTAGTGAAAAAGGAGAATTTTAAGAAAGCTTGTTTCGAAAATTCGCGATAGTTTTGTTTGAAAAGCGTTAGTTTGTTAGATGTTAGGTTCATTTATCTTTGAAACGTTTAAGCGAGTTTTCGAAGATATGAATGCAAATGCTTATTTTGAAAAAGGAACCATGGGGTGCATGGCCTCGAACTTGTACGTATGACTCAAGAAGGGTGAAAAAGAGTCAGTCGGGTACACCTCCAACTACCTCGAGTACGCTTTGGCAGATACTTAACCCCTTCATTTCCTTACGCCGGAGCGATAGGTTTTCTGAAGGGAGCACTGGGGCGGTCGAGATAGCCGTTTACGGCAAGCCGTGGAGGGGCGAGAGGAAAGCTAGTCCGGCATGTGCTTTATCGAGTGGACAAGCTTGCATGTGGGAACCACCTCTCGAGGGTGCAAAGGGTGCCTAGATTCCAAAAGGAATGGACTCTAACCGAATGTGCATAGCTCAAATATGTATACTTGGATTGTTCAAGGCTTTCAAGTTTCACCTCTTTATTTTTAAAAAGAAAAAGCTAGTTTTAAGTTTTAAAAATAAAATCTCCCCAACGGAGTCGCCAAACTGTGGAACCCGGGATCGAGACGAGGGACCCAACTCGGCGTCTTGCTTAAGGGTGCGTTTAAAGTTAAAAAAAGATTAAGTTAGAAAAACCTTTAAAACTGTTTTGGAGTCGCCACCTAATTATCGCGGAAATTAGGAACCTGCTATCATGTCCTAAGCCTAAAGACATGTCCTAGATTTTGGAGCACGCCGACACCCCTAGATCTAAGGCTTGTGAAACCAGATTGGATTCGGGGTGAGGGTACTTTAGAAAAAGAGTTAATTCAATTAATGATTTATGAAAACCTTTTAGAAAAGCCTATGTAAAAAAAATAGCCTCTACTGACCTAGAACAATCCATGTAAGATGATATTTGAGCTAATGTTATCGCTACGTACAAGTGCGATAAAGTTTGTAAAAGAATGCAGATGCAGATGCAAAAAGATTGATTAAAACCCTCAGTTTAGCATGATTAACTTGTTAACGAAAACGGTTCAGTTAAAGGTCGAATTCATTGTTTAAGTTGATTTTAATGCAAAATAAGAAGGGTGCAAGATGCATGCAAATAAAATAAAGTTCAATTGTCCATTGGTTTATTTTAAAAGGTCGGTTGCTTATACGACTTTGGCGTGTCATCGGATATGGAGTGTACCCGAAGTAAATAGAACATTTGGAGTGCAAGCGCGCTGGGTGCCAAAACCGGGGCACTAGAGTGTAGTCCCCTTTGTTAGTCCATAGAAAATAAGAAAAAGCTTTGATCCAAGTGGATCGGTACCTACCTGGTCCTGACGCTTCAGATCTGGGCAGAGCTTCGCTTCTTCAACTTAAAAGGGGGATGAATTCAACACGGGATGGTGTGTTGAACTCAAGGATTTGAGTGCGTGAGGCTTTGAGAGAGTTTTGTAGTGTGTTTGCTGTGAAAGCTGGGTGTGAATTGTGTTTTTTCGAGGTCAGGTATAGGGGTGTATATATACTAAAAACCTCGGAGAAATTAGGAAACCCGGGGATAAAAACAAGCCAAGAAACCGCATAGCCTTATGCGGTTGCCCAGGAAAACCGCATAGGCTTATGCGGTTGCTACCCCAAACCGCATAATTCTATGCGGTTTGAAGGCGTGGTTTTTAGCGTAGTTTTCTAGTTCCGGTTTGATTATATCTCGAAAAGATTTAGTATAATCCTTGCTTGTACGTCAAGGAAAAGTCCTAGGATATTTCTGAGATATTTTGATGTTCAGGGCTTTGGAGTACGGGCCAAAGGCTGGGTCTGGGCTCGGTTTCGGACCCGAGACCCGGAAAAATGAAAAGGGTGTATTTGCATAGATTTTGTGAGATAAGGTAAGACGTGAGGTTGTATTTTGTGTAAGAGGAGGTTAAAGGGAAGATCTAGCCACCGGGCCTAAATTTAGGAATTTAGGGATGCTGAATTAGACCTTGTTAATGTAAAAGGGCTAATTGTAGTGCAAATGCGAAGCTCATGCCAAATGAAGCAGGACAAAGACCTAGCTAGACTCCAAATGGACAAAATGAACGTTCATTTAGAGCGATGTAAAGCGACCTTAATCATTTTAACATTTCAAACGACTCAAAATGAATTCGACATTAGTTAGAACCGTTTAAGTCAACGTTAAAGCATGCGTAATAAAAGTCCGTGTTTCATCACAGGGTTTTGTGTGGGAGGGTACGGATATGGGTATCCACAACAGCAAACCCGCATATACTCGTGCTCCCTAACCACACTAGGGGCTGAACATACAAAACCCTGGTATCGAACCATTCCCAACTACAAAACAACCAACACCCACGAAACATTCTGCAATGTATTTATAAGATACAAACAGACGAAATGTTAAAAATCGCAATTTTCTCGGACCGTCATGTCCTTAAACATGTACCACGGGCCGGCATGCCCTTAAACGTGCACTTCTTACAAAGCGAATTCACGGGCCGGCGTGCCCTTAAACGTGCACCCCTCTTCTGCAAACACAATCCATGGGCCGACATGCCCTTAAACGTGCACATTCTCCACAAAAAGCAAGTATCTCATGGGCTGGCATGCTCCAAAACGTGCAGCACACGAAAATACGATTCTGAACTACGCCGGCCTGATTCCACTCACGTGGATACGTAGGCAGCTTTGCGAAAAGCGCGACCCACCATTCAACACAAAACGACACGCCCAAAGCTTAAAAAGGTCGAGGGCATAGTTAAGACAAAACATCCGTCTGAAAATCCAAAGGATTAAAAAGACGACATTCAGCACAAAAATGACACGTCTGAAGCTTAAAAAGGTCGAACACACAGTCAACACAAACGCAAGATCATGATCCAAAGCTTAAAAAAGTCGAGGATACAACTCTTTTTACAAAACAGCAAACGAGGCAAACGTAAACGAAAACGTTCATTTCATTAACGATAGTCAAAATTAGTTACGTTTTGGATTTTCCGTCTCTAGAGCAAAAGACAAAACTACGACCTCCGATGTCCTCTTAGGTCTTAGGAGTGATGAAGCAAACTACAATGTCACCAGAGTTTAGAGTTGACGACGAACTACAACAAGGTTCCTTCGACGCCATATCCATTAACGGCACATGCTAATCTCGGCATCCCTCCAATTCCCAGATCACAGATCACAAGCGGAGACAACAGCTTTTCGACACCAAACACCACCCTCTCGGACAACGCATCGCCCGGCCTCAAACCCTCGTTCATTACGGCAGTTACACCCTTTGTTTGCACCAAAAAACACCTCCCCTTGCTCAACAGAACGCAGCCGTGTATCACAGCACCTCGTTTTACATCCCTACTTTACATTTTTTGTTTTTCACATTCAAAAAACCCGCGATCCTCAAACACATTTTCAACACCACACAAATTCTCGCATTTCGCAACTCTCATAAAGTACAGTTTTCATAGTGCGTTTTCATCAAAACACTTTTTGCAAACTTCATACACCTTTTTGTCAAAACACGTTTTACGCATGTTTTCACATAAAGCACGATACATTTTCTTAAAACTGCATTTTCACGTATTTCGAGGCACGTAGTCTCAGTCGAGACTCGTATCCTCGCACGACTAACGATACATTGCAGGTTTCGAAATACCGCCGCAAGCAGGGTCATCCAACGACCACAACCGCCTAACGGCATCCATGCAAAGACGCTAACACAAGACATTTCCTGTACTGTGTTCATCAAAATCATACGACGCAGCCCCTCACGCAACGTGTCAAGGTGGGCCCGGTAATCACCTGGCCTCCGTCTCAGCCCGCACCTCGGCCGCCACTTACAAAGCGAAAGACCAGCAAACTGGGGGCTAAAATCAAAAGCAGCTACAACGAATTTGACTAACGTTTTACGCTAAAAACAAAGTCAAACTGGGGGCTAAAATCAAAAGCAGCTACAACGAGTTTGACTAACGTTTTACGCTAAAAACTAAGTCAAACTGGGGGCTAAAATCAAAAGCAGCTACAACGAGTTTGACTAACGTTTTACGCTAAAAACTAAGTCAAACTGGGGGCTAAAATCAAATGCAGCTACAACGAGTTTGACTAACGTTTTACACTAAAACCTAAGTCAAACTGGGGGCTATACCATATAATACACAAAAATCAGGATCAATTTTTGCTTTTTCACAAAAATCAGGATCAATTTTTGCTTTTTCCGCAAAAGTCAAACAACAAAAACACATACACTCTTTTACGAGTCACAAAAACACCTAAACCTCTTTACGAGTCTCACAAAAGCACCTACACTCTTTTACGAGTCACACAAAAACACCTTACACTCTTTTACGAGTCACAAAACACCTAAACCTCTTTACGAGTCTCACAAAAGCACCTACACTCTTTTACGAGTCACACAAAAACACCTTGCACTCTTTTACGAGTCAAACAAAACATTAAACCTCTTTACGAATCAAACAAAACACCAAACCTCTTTACGAGTCAAGCAAAACACTAAACCTCTTTTACGAGCCCAACAAAAGCACCGAGCCTCTTCTATGAGTCAAATACATAAACACGAAGCCTCTTCTATGAGTCGTACACTTTTTACGAGAACGGCATTGAAGCACGAACACCAGATCAAGCACGCAGCAAGCATTCAACACACAAAGTTCGGCAAGACTACAAAACGCCGTCAAGAATCATTCAACATCAGCAAACGTCTCAAGCAAAGCACCAACAAGTAGCACAAGCAAAGCACCGTCCAGAAGCACCGAAGCAACACGCAGGCTGGCATGCCCTTAAATATGCAGGACCGTCATGTCCTTAAACATGTACCGTCCCTCCCCGCATTTCCCGGCACTAAGTCCTCGTCTCTCCCCGAGACACACACTTAGCGCCGCCAGGTAGTATCGACACTGTAGTGGTCCGGATACCATCTTTTAAGTTTGACTAGCGCTTTAGTCCAAGCTCAGTCAAACTGAGGGCTCTGTAGATACCCATATCCGTAACCCCCAAAAACAACCCGATGATGAAAATGGACTTTTATGCATGTTTTATAATTAGACGAAACGGTACAAAGTGTCTAAAACATTTTAGTCGTTTTTAACGTATTAATTTGAAATTGCATATTTTGTAAAATTGAACATTAATTTTGTCGTTCTATGTCAAGCCGAGAAGCACGACACGATTGTTCACTCACAAAAAGCAACCCACAAAAAGCAACCCACAAAAACGGCCTCACAAAAACAACCCACAACCTACAAAAATACGCACCCGAAACGAGTCAACACGCCTCTCGAGTCACATTTTCGTAAAATCAAATTTTACGACGTTACAAAATAATACAACACAAAACAATCGTATTTCGAGCCAAAATCGAAAAACACGACAAAAACCGATGACGCGAAACAAAGCAAAACCAAAAACGTCAAACTTTGGTCCAACGGACCAAAGCTTCAGCCCACACATAAGACATGCTGGTCCAAAGCATGTATCCTCGACAAAACACAAGCCCAATCAATCATATACGTCAAAACACAAAAAACGGCCCAGCACACAAACCAAAACAAGTCGTAAGTTGACAGACGACTTGTTTTCAAGTCGCCTGTCAACAGGCGACTTGTTTTCAAGTCGCCTGTCAACAGGCGACTTGTTTTCAAGTCCCCTGTCAACAGGCGACTTGTTTTCAAGTCGTCTGTCAACTTACGACTTGTTTTGCTTCTTTTGCTCTGCCAGCCTTTGTACGAGCTCAACCCTTCCCCTATATATACCCCCTCATTCATTCACAATCAACACACAACTTTCACACAACTAAGCAACGTACACAACAATTCACACTCTCATCTCCTCTCTAACTCACACTTAGCACTCTAAAAACCGTCTTTGCGTTTTAAGGTAAACATTTTACCTTCGGACTAGACTTTTTAGACTCGGACAAGGGTTACCTTAACCCAACCCAATATTGGTTTAACGAACCCGTATTCGTAATACGGTTGTAGTAATTCGGATTCCTAATCCGTCTAAACCTCGCCAATATTGCATAAACAAACGACTCACTCTCACTAAAGCAAACCGACGTCACATTTTACATTACACAAATTCTCATGCATGCATTAAATCACGACTAAAACACGGATTCGACATTAACTTGTACCGTTTCAACTAGTCTTTTAAACATGCAAAACTGAGGGTTTTTCAAAATACTAGAATTAGACAAAAGACGGAAAATAACGTTTTATATTAATTCAAATCAATGAATTATTATTTTACGTACATTTCCTAAAGCAAAACGTCGTTAACTTTAACGACTCACATGCATTACTTTGCATTCTTATCGAGTCATATTCGCACTTGTACGTAGCGTTTTATCTGCTCAAACATCGAAATTAAGCACTTTTTTTCAAATTAGTAGAGACTACTTTACGTAGGCTTTTCAATTTCAGTTTTTGATAAAACATTTTGATAAAACTTTTGAAAAGTAACCTTGCCCCGAATCCACTCTGGTTTCACAATAACCTTAGGAGGATAGGTATCGACGCGCCTTGAATTCTAAGACACGCGTCTTATAATTTAAGACGCATCAAAAAGGTTCCAAATTCCTTTAAATTTGGTGGCGACTCCATTTACAAAACGATTTTCAAGCAATCAAGCAATGATATCCCCCATAGCAAATTCGCGCACTTTATACACTTACGCAATTTTTCTCGCGTAGCGCTGATGTGTGCATTTTATATTTATTTTTATACCCCCGTTTTGTCACATTTAGCTCGTGTTTAGTTGAGTATGTATGTATTTTAGGAGCTATTTGTTGTGAATGTTGGTACTGCCGCCTTTTTATGTCATTTTACAGGTTTTGGTTGATTATGTGCTGATTACGAGGCGTTTCTCGGAGGCGGTGGTTGATTGCACGAGCTCAGTAGTTGCTGGAGGGGCTCGTGAGCGCTGAACGGAGCTTGAAACGGAAGAACTCAAGCTCGAGAGCTAATACGGACGCAATACTATGATACGAAACGCTAAACCTATAGGTTCAGAGTGAACCTATCGGTTTGCTCAAGCTCAGAAATTGCTGGAAAGGCCGGTTCACAGCTCAAACCGATCGGTTCGACCCCGAACCGATCGGTTCTGCTTTTTTATTTTTACGTTTTCACGGGGCCTATATATAAGACTCGAGTAGGGTTTTAACAAACTACCTTTCATTTTAGATTTGCAGCTTTAGAGTTATTTTAAAAGTACTTTTCTCTAGAACAAAAACTCATCCTTGGAGATCGAATTAAACTTTGTAATCGTCGGTTCTACGCATTAATTTCAAGCATCTTAATCGTTGGTAATCTCATGTTTGCTTTCTTCAATTCTTCTACTTTAATGTTTGATTTCCTTTTTGCCCTAATTATGAGTAACTAATCCTCTTCTAGGGTTTATGGGGATCGATGATTTGTAATTAGGTTAGATTATTGGAATTGTTTATCTTGTGATTGTTCGTTGTTAATCTATTCTCTTGCCCTAATTTCACAATCAATTAATCAAAGGCCACGATTGATTGCTTGACCTACGAAGCCTAAACCTAAGACCGAAAGCCGGGTTAAGGTGAGCCTTGTGTGAGGGTTAGTAGAGCGAGACTAATACGTAGCGAGAGCCCGTTAGTTGAGCTTTAGGATTGACTTTGATCCGAGAGGACTTGTTTTCATCCATTAACACGAACCTTTACTAGTACCTTTATTCCGTGATAACCTTAGTACTTTCGTCATCGTGAACCTGTGACCCTGGACCTCTCCCTTTATCGACTTTTAATCCTTTAATTCTTGTCCAACCTTAGTTTAGTAACTCATAAACCAAACCTTTTCACACCTAGAGTACACTAGAGACCCTAAGTTATTAGTAGTTCCAACCATCTCCTAGTGAATTCGACACCCTGCTTGCCACTAGCTATTAGTTAGTAGGACCGTAGGTTTATCTTGACATAGGTGACACGACTTTAGCCTTGTCAATTTTGGCGCCGTTGCCGGGGAGACGGTTTTGTTTACTACTCTTTTCTTTGTTTCTAGTTTACTTCTCCTGTCTCAGGGAACTCCAGTTCCTTGAGACCGTTTCTCATTTCTCCTTGTAGTTTTTGTTTATGCGCAGGTCACCTACAGGTTTAGTTCCTTTCGATCCCGAACCTGAGCGGACTTTTCGCAAAACGCGAAACTTCTTTAAGGAAATTGCAGCAACCTACGCCAACGAGGTTGTGGAAGTTTCGGACGCAGAAACTAGGTCAGAAGCATCGTCCTACGAAGAGGACATTACTCCACCTTCTACTTCTAGTGTTGTTTCTGAGGCGCTCGTGACTATGCCTAAATTGTCAAGTCACTCTTTGCCCAAGACGGAGTCCATTCCTAATGGATTCCAGATGCCCGCAACTCTACAGGGCAACTTTGAGATTCGCCCCGCCTTCCTTACTTTGGTGGAGCGTAATCAGTTTGGAGGTAATCCGACGGAGGATCCTGGTCGTCATATGCAGGTTTTCACCGACATCGCTCGACGATTAAGCGAGCAGGATTACTCGTAATCGACAGGGAAATGCTGTTCCCTTTCTCACTACGTGATCGCGCTCGTGAGTGGATCACTGATTTAAATAAGGAAGCTGCGGGTATTACGGATTGGAACGGGTTAGCTCTCGCATTTTATAATAAGTATTATCCCCCCGAGTGGACTAATCAAATGCGGAGCCAAATCCAAAGCTTTAAGCAAACTTACGACGAGACACTTGCTGAAGCTTGGGAACGTTATAAGAAGCTCATCCGTGACTGTCCTCATCATGGTTTAAATGATTAGCTCGTAATCATGACGTTTTACAACGGGCTGTATTTAGAAAGTCGGGCTATCTTAGATTCAGCTGCGGAAGGGCGGTTTGCCAATAATGTCGATGATGACCAGGCGTGGCAATTAATCGAGCAAATGGCAGTGCATTCCTAACAATATGATCGACCTAGGGGAAATTCTCGCACGGCTCATAGTGATCGCGAGAAGGATTCTATAAATGCTTTAACGAGCCAAATCTCGGCTCTCTCAATGCAGGTCGCCAAGCTGAGTGGTGCGGGTTCGTCTAATGCGCAGCAGGTTAACGCGGTTATGGGACACGACGTAGGATGCAACAATTGCGGGGCTGCAGGTCATTATGCACACGAGTGCATGGGTTCGCAAGAGCAAGTTAACGCTTTCGGTACTTATCGTTCTAACTTGCCATATCAGAATCAGCCGGGTTATGATCGATCTTTGCTTTCTTACCGAACCGAACGTTCTCAATCCTACTCGCAATCCGCCGCAAAGAAGAATAACCAACGACGTTCCGCCACAAAGGAACTACCACCCGCCGGGCTTCCAAAATCAGAGGCCCTCATTCCATCAACAACAACATTATCAACAACCACCACCAGTTCAACCTGCTCCTACTCCTGCTGTCGATCCTGGTATAAGTGAAATGAAGGCCATGATGATGCAGATGACCAAAAATCAGGAGACTATGATGGCACAAATGCAAAAAAGTGATCAAGTTAAGGATGCCGCCATAAAAATGTTGGAGAATCAGGTTGCTCAACTTGCCGCCTCTAATGCTCAGAGAAAGCAAGGTTCACTCCCGCCACAGGGTTCGCAGCCTCACGAGTCTGCAAATGCGATCACCTTACGGAGCGGTTCGAGTTATGAGGGCCCTGCTATGCCCAAGGGTGATGATGATGTAGCTGTGGATGTCACCGTTGAGCCGACGGTAGAGGAGGAAGTTCGTGCTGAAGTGCAGGATACCAATATGGATGTTACGAAGGAGGCACCCAAGGAGAAAGATGCTAAAGCTCAGGAGACCGTAGCGATTCGACTACCCTTTCCATCTCGGGTGGCGAAATCGAAGCTAGACAACCAGTTTGGTAAGTTTATGGAGGTAGTTAAAAACCTTTAGGTAACGGTCCCTTTTACTGAGCTTATTACGCAGGTCCCTTCGTATGCTAAGTTTATGAAGGATATACTCACTAAGAAGCGGTCTTTTAGTGGGGTGGAGACTGCTGTTACTTTAACAAAGTCAAGTGCTTTATTACAAAATAAGTCTCCACCCAAGCTTAAGGACCCTGTAGCTTCTCCATACCTTGCACCATCTGCATTTTTAACTATTGAAAAAGCTCTTTGTGATCTTGGTGCGAGTGTAAGTGTTATACCTTACTCCGTATGTGAGAAGTTGAACATGGGGGTGCTTAAGTGCACTAATATGACGCTCCAGATGGCTGACCGTTCTATAAAACACCCTTTGGGTATTTTGGAGGACGTTCCCGTCAGAGTGGGTAAATTTTTCATACCGGTCGATTTTATTGTACTTGACATGGCCGAAGATTCTCAAATACCCATCATTTTGGGTAGACCTTTTCTACACATGCAAGCGCGGTGATCGACGTCAAGAATGGTAGGTTGACACTTGAGGTAGGAGACGATAAGATAACATTTAATCTTACTAATGCTTTGAAGAGTCCTATGCTAGAGGAGTCTTGTTATATGATTGATGTTATAGATTCTATTGTTGCCGATGCTAAGCCTCAATCTCTACTTAGAGATCCTTTGGAGGCCGTTCTTGTTTTGGATTCATGTGCAGGTGATGAGGGAATTTGGAGCGCAGAGGTTGATGCTTTGGAAGCTGCGCTAAATGGAAGAGAGCTCACTACCGAGGAGAGCAAAAAGGTACAAAGTTTGGTTCAATCCTCATGCGCTGTTGAGGTACAAAAACCCGAACTTAAACCCCTTCCCTCTCATTTGAAGTATGCTTTCCTAGACAAGTCTGAGTTGTACCCCGTGATTGTGAGTGCCACCCTAACCGAGAGTCAGTTGTCATCCTTGCTTGTTGTTTTGAGGAGACATAAGAAGGCTATAGGGTATTGTTTAGATGATTTGAGGGGAATTAGCCCCGATTTTTGCATGCACCGCATTCATTTGGAGGAGGGTCATAAGCCGTGTATTCAGGGTCAGCGTCGTTTAAACCCGAATATGCAGGAAGTGGTGAAGAAGGAGGTAATGAAACTACTTGACGCAGGGATTATTTATGCTATTTCTGATTCGAATTGGGTTAGTCCTGTGCAGGTAGTACCTAAGAAAGGAGGGACCACTGTGGTTAAGAACGATAAGAATGAACTCATCCCGACTAGGATAGTTACAGGGTGGCGCATGTGTATAGACTATAGACGACTTAACACGGCCACTAAGAAAGACCACTACCCCCTTCCCTTCATTGACCAGATGCTAGAGAGGTTAGCTTGCCATAAGTATTTCTGTTACTTAGATGGCTATTCGGGATTCTTCCAAATCCCAATTCATCCCGAGGACCAGGAGAAGACGACCTTTACTTGCCCCTACGGCACATTTGCTTACCGTAGGATGCCTTTTGGTTTGTGTAATGCCCCTGCTACTTTTCAGCGTTGCATGACTAGTATCTTCTCTGATTTTATTGAGTCTATTATGGAGGTCTTTATGGATGATTTCAGCGTTTATGGGACTACTTTTGATGTTTGTTTAGCTAACTTGACTAAAGTTCTTAAACGTTGTGAAGAAGTTGATCTTGTTTTGAATTGGGAAAAGTGCCACTTCATGGTGAATGAAGGAGTGGTACTTGGCCATGTTGTCTCTGAAAAGGGCATCCAGGTGGATCGAGCGAAAGTTCAAGTGATTGAGCAATTACCTCCACCCATTAATGTTAAAGGGGTTCGGAGCTTCCTTGGTCATGCGGGGTTTTATCGCCGCTTTATCAAGGATTTTTCAAAAATTGCTAAACCACTAACTGAGCTTCTCCTCAAGGATGCCCCTTTCGTGTTTACTAATGCGTGTCTTGAGGCCTTTGACAGGATTAAACAGGCTTTGATTTCGGCGCCTATCATTCAGTCACCTGATTGGAGTTTGCCGTTCGAGATCATGTGCGATGCGAGCGACTATGCTGTTGGCGCTGTGCTAGGTCAAAGGAAGGATAAAGTTCTTCATGCCATCTACTACGCTAGTAAGACACTTGATGAAGCTCAAGTCAACTACGCCACCACCGAGAAAGAACTACTTGCGATTGTCTTTGCCTTGGACAAGTTTCGATCTTACCTCATTGGGTCGAAACTCATTGTCTACACTGATCATGCTGCATTGAAGTATCTCCTTGCTAAGAAGGAGGCAAAGCCAAGACTTATTCGCTGGATATTGTTGCTGCAAGAGTTCGATCTTGAAATTCGAGACAAGAAGGGAGCCGAGAATGTTGTTGCTGATCACCTTTCTCGGTTGCGATTTAATGATGGTGGAGTCGTTATTCCTATCGACGACTCCTTTCCCGATGATACTTTGATGATGGTTAACGCAGCTGGCGTTATTGAGACTCCGTGGTTCGCTGATATCGCGAACTATCTAGTAGGCAAGCGGTTGCCCTCCGATCTTTCTTCTCAGCAGAAGAAGAAATTTCTGCACGATGCTCGCTATTATTTCTGGGACGATCCTTATTTATTCAAATGGTGTGCGGACGGGTTATATCGTCGATGTATTCCGCAGTGGGAAGTCCCGGGTGTGCTAGAGAGCTGTCATTCCTCACTCTATGGTGGTCATCATGGTCCTTCTAGGACCGCGGCGAAAGTTCTGCAGTCGGGTTTCTATTGGCCGACTTTATTCAAGGATGCTCAAGCTTTTATTTTATCATGTGATGCGTGCCAACGTACCGGCAACATTTCTAGGAGGCATGAGATGCCTCAGACGGGTATTCTTGAGGTAGAAATTTTCGATGTGTGGGGAATCGACTACCAAGGCCCTTTTCCCTCATCTAAAGGGAATAGATACATTCTCGTTGCTGTAGATTATGTGTCAAAATGGGTAGAAGCGGTGGCGTCGCCGACTTGTGATGCTAAGACCGTGGTTGCTCTCTTTAAGAAGATCATTTTTCCACGTTTTGGAGTTCCTAGAGCTATTATTAGCGATGGCGGTTCTCACTTCTATGAGAAACGTTTATAAGCGCTTTTGGTAAAGTATGGGGTGTCTCACCATATCGGATTGGCCTATCATCCTCAAACTAGTGGCCAAGTTGAGGTTTCGAACCGCGAAATCAAGTCTATCCTCGAGAAAGTTGTTTCAAAGTCGAGGAAGGATTGGAGCCTCAAGTTAGATGACACTTTATGGGCATATCGTACGGCTTTCAAGACTCCTATTGGCGCCTCGCCGTATAGGTTAGTCTATGGGAAAGCCTGTCATCTCCCTGTCGAGCTAGAGTATAAAGCTTTTTGGGCTATTAAGGAGCTTAACTTTGACTCGACTCTGTGTGGGGAGAAGCGTCTTTTACAGCTTAATGAACTTGATGAATTCCGGTTGCAAGCGTACGATAGTGCACGGTTGTATAAGGAACGAACGGCGGACAAAGATGATAAGATGATTGTTCCGCGAGAGATCAATGTTGGCGACAAGGTCCTTTTATTTAACTCACGACTACGTATTTTTCCGGGAAAGCTGAAATCTCGGTGGTCAGGACCTTTTACTGTCACTAAAGCGAGCAAGTACGGTTATTTCGAAGTTGAGAACGACTCGGGTGAGCGTTTTCAAGCGAACGGACAGAGGCTCAAAGTTTATCATGACGGAGCTATGGTTGGAGTGGTCGAGGTATTACACCTTAACCCTCTCGATTCCTCTCACTGACGAGGTATTTAGGTCGTGCGGGACCTTTATAAACCAGCGCTAACCGGAAGGCAATCCGTGTTTTATGCATTTCGTAGTGTGCTTTTTGAATTTCATTCGCTTTTTCATTCATGTACATTTTTAGTGTCGTTTTATGTCATTTTGAGAGAGTAAGGGAGGGTATTTAATTAAGTTTTGAGTGCAGGTACTCGAATTCAAGGCCAAGGGTCTGAAAAATCCGACAAAAGTCTAAACCTATAGGTTCACTTGGAACCTATCGGGTGAAAATAGAGCTAAAATTTCTGGAAAAACGAGAAGCACGTTAAAACCGATCGGTTTGGGTCGAAACCGATCGGTTCCAGGGCAAAACCGATCGGTTCTAACCCGAACCGATCGGTTCTAAGGGACACCAGGAGTTTTTTGCACGGGTTTCAGCTTATAACCCCCTTTCCCCTTCTTTTTCTTCATAACTCAACTTCCACTTATTTGAGAACAACCCCAAACTCTCTTCAACCCCAACACCCTCATCTCCAATCCTCCATTAATCCTCCAAAATTCAAGCTTTTTCCTTCAAATCATCCCTCCAACTTCATCTTCAACCTCCCCACATCCTCTTTCCACCATTAAAACACTTAAAAGCTTGAAAAATCAAAAAAATTGATTTCTAGGGTTTGAGTTCAAAACTCAAATTAAACATCCTTGAGTTGATTTTCAAGTTCATTGTTGGTTTATATAGGGTCCTAGGAGGGTTTTGAAGAGTATTTTGCAAGCAAAAATCGATTTTTGACCACTTTGATTTTTGGGGTCAAGGGGTGCTACGAATTTCTGATTTCGTTCGGGTTTTGGCTCGGGCTTCACTTGGTTTTCTTCATCATTGTGGCTATGGAAGGACGGGAGACGCGTGCGGGAAAGAGAAAGGCGGGTGCGGGTGCAAGCTCATCACGCCGGGGTCCGAGAGTGCCTCAAGCACCGGTGATTCCATCGGTTCAGGGCTTTGAAAGCGTCGTGTTCGGGAATCCTGATCAGCGCACTCGGTTCCTCACTCTCAGTTCGAAGGAAATGGTATCTACTCGATTTCTTTCACTTCAAGCTTTGAATAAGTTAGGTATATTAGCTGCTATGGAACAATTCTGTGCTGGTTTGCATATGTCTGTGTTATTCAATATGCTCGAGAAAAGCTTTGCAGACCTCACTCTTGAATTTCTTAGTAGCTTTATTTTGGATGAGGATACGGATCCTTGGATGGTTCGTTTCCGTTTACTGAATGAGCAGCATAATATCACCCTAGACCGCTTTCGTGAGATCTTCGGTTTTCGTCGTTTGGTTGATGAAAATGGGCAGAATATGAGCGCGAATGCCCCCGACGAGTTTAATCCGAGCTACTTATGGCGTTTGGTCTCCAATTCCACCTTGCCCTCCAGCTGTAAACGCCTCAGTAGTCACTTAGTGCAGCATCCGGTCATTAGAATTTGGCATCGTCTGATTGCTAATTCAGTTTTTGGTCATCATGAAACGGCGAATTTCACCAAGGCAGAGCTCGAGATTTTGGGCTCGATTCTTAATGTTCAGAGGGGCGAACCATTTTACATGGATTTGGGCTATCTAATGGCCCTACATTTCCGGAAGTTGGCTAAGGGTGGTTCTAAGGTGAGGACCATTTCCGTGGGTGGCTTGGTCACTCACCTTGCTAAGGCATTGAATGCTGCTTTTTCTGATGCCGACAGGTTCCAAATGGCGACCGTAACCGCTCGACATGACCTGTCTCTCCACCCTTTATAAGTGGGTGCGATTTGAAAAGGGATGCTACTATTGGCATGTCACGAGGGACCTCGATCGGTGGCTTAAGCTCCCCCACGAGCGCTTACCTGCTCTAACGCAGTTGGCTATGGTGGCGCCTCACCTTGTCCACACTTTGCCGGAGCCGAACTACTTGCTCCCACTCGACGAGGCGGTGCCTTTTAATGCACGACGGTCCACTGCAGGTCCTTCATCTCGCCCTAGTCAGGGTGAGTCTAGTCATGGTGCGACTAGGCAGCAGGTTCAGCCTTCTCCTACGCCGCAGATACCCCAGCTGCCGCAGACCGGTTACGCAGGTTTCGGTGTTCAGGTTGCCTTCGACGAGGGGCAACACTACTACGGTCACGATGCGAGCTACGCGGGTTACTCTGCGGATCATGGCCGTGACTTCTATGGCGAGACCTACACGAGCGCTTTTGACGCAGGGTCCCAAGCTGGGGGCACTGAGGATGCATCCGACGATGAGATGCAGGATTAGTGGCGTCTTTGGCCGCTACCTCCCCCATGTTTGTTGCTGGTTTGGGGGAGATACGACGACATTGTACATACCATGTGAGCTATTCTTCCTTTCATCTTTGTCTGTTTATATTTTTGTTTCTACCCTCCATATATACTTGTTGTGTCCTCTGATCTGCTGTTGTGGTTGTGCTGTTTTCCACATTGAGGGCAATGTGTGATTTGGTTTGGGGGGAGCGACGTATTCACGTTTTATAGTTTAGCATGCATTAGCTTAGTTCCATGTTTATTTCAGCATGCATATATACAAAAAAAAAAAATCCAAAAAAACAAGTGTCTTGAGTCGTTCTAGGAACCTTTGTGCAGGATTAGCTTTAGTGTCTTTTGAGATACGCCCGTTGTCGCGTAGTTGAGTCTTTTGATTGCGTTTTGATTTTCATGCTATGCCTACCCTACCCTTTCACCCTTGAGGTGATTTGAGTGAGTCGACTATAATCTGACATAGAGGCATGTGGCGTAGACGGGGCGCGTTTCTTAGACTAACCATCCATCGAACATTGATTAAAACTCGTGCTAGTGAATGAAAACTTGAATTCTGTCATCGTTTGAGCCTACTTGCATTTGAATGATCGAGCATTGCACGAAGAGGTACTTGATTTTGGTTACTATACTATGTTAACTCCACTTTAGCCAAATGGCCTGCTTTTCTACCCTTTAGATATAGGTCCCTCTTTTGTAGCCAGTCCTAGCCTTTGTAGCCTGTTTTTGAGCCACATTATTTGTATTTTGAGCTACATTCCAGAATTATCCTACCCGGGCTGATCAGCTGCATTAGGGGCTTACGTTTTCACGGAGTATTTGGTTGGGAAGGAAGTGGGTTAGTCCGTGATTGTTACTATGTGAGTCGGAGTTATGGGTTGTTGTTGTTGTGAGCATTCCCGTTAATTGTGCGCTTCCCTACATGTTTCAAAGTTTCACCCGATCTCACTTCATTTCATTTTATTCAAAAGAAAAAAAAAAGAAAAAAAAAAAAAAAAAAAAATCGAAAAAAAAAAAAAAAAAAAAAAAAGAAAAAGAGAAAACAAAAGAAAGAGTCGGTTATTTATATGCTGTTTCATTTCAATAAGAGGATCGGTAGTGGTAGTAGGAAGCGATATATTTGTCATGTTATTACGGGAGTCGTGGTTTAATTTGAATGGTGAGTTGAGGAGGAGTTGTGATTGGATGTTGGTGTTGATTTAAATGCAGCTATTAAGCCGTTGAGCTCCACATTTCCAAATACATTTTCCACCTTATTACCCCTTTGACCCGAGCCTAACATTACAACCCTTGGAAACCTCGCTCGGTGTGATTTCGGATGCATTTTGGGTGATGACGTGCTTAGTTTGAGCAGTTTTGCTAGCCATCGAGTTAGTGAGATTATTTATAGTCTCAGCGTTTTGTTGGATGCATACAGTCGAAGTCTTTGCATGGAGTTTGCGTCATTTTGTTTCGCGCCGCTTATATGTTGGTCTTGCTCCTTAACTCTTCATTTATTTGAAGAGGAAGTCGGGTTTTGGATTGATTACGCTTTGTATGAGATTTACGATGCTGTGACGATGGGTTGCATTTTTTTCTGTACTCGCTTTGTCCTCCTGTTTTGTATGCTAATTGCTGGGTAGTTTGCTTGAGGACAAGCAAAGGTTTGGTTTGGGGGAATTTGATGTGTGCATTTTATATTTATTTTTATACCCCCGTTTTGTCACATTTAGCTCGTGTTTAGTTGAGTATGTATGTATTTTAGGAGCTATTTGTTGTGAATGTTGGTACTGCCGCCTTTTTATGTCATTTTACAGGTTTTGGTTGATTATGTGTCGATTATATGCGTTTCTGAGGCGGTGGTTGATTGCACGAGCTCGATGAGTTCTTTGGAGGGGCTCGTGAGCGCTGAACGGAGCTTGAAACGGAAGAACTCAAGCTCGAGAGCTAATACGGGCGCAATACTATGATACGAAACGCTAAACCTATAGGTTCAGAGTGAACCTATCGGTTTGCTCAAGTTCAGAAATTGCTGGAAAGGCCGGTTCACAGCTCTAACCGATCGGTTCGACCCCGAACCGATCGGTTCTGCTTTTTTATTTTTACGTTTTCACGGGGCCTATATATAAGACTCGAGTAGGGTTTTAACAAACTACCTTTCATTTTAGATTTGCAGCTTTAGAGTTATTTTAAAAGTACTTTTCTCTAGAACAAAAACTCATCCTTGGAGATCGAATTAAACTTTGTAATCGTCGGTTCTACGCATTAATTTCAAGCATCTTAATCGTTGGTAATCTCATGTTTGCTTTCTTCAATTCTTCTACTTTAATGTTTGATTTCCTTTTTGCCCTAATTATGAGTAACTAATCCTCTTCTAGGGTTTATGGGGATCGATGATTTGTAATTAGGTCAGATTATTGGAATTGTTTATCTTGTGATTGTTCGTTGTTAATCTATTCTCTTGCCCTAATTTCACAATCAATTAATCAAAGGCCACGATTGATTGCTTGACCTAGGAAGCCTAAACCTAAGACCGAAAGCCGGGTTAAGGTGAGCCTTGTGTGAGGGTTAGTAGAGCGAGACTAATACGTAGCGAGAGCCCGTTAGTTGAGCTTTAGGATTGACTTTGATCCGAGAGTACTTGTTTTCATCCATTAACACGAACCTTTACTAGTACCTTTATTCCGTGATAACCTTAGTACTTTCGTCATCGTGAACCTGTGACCCTGGACCTCTCCCTTTATCGACTTTTAATCCTTTAATTCTTGTCCAACCTTAGTTTAGTAACTCATAAACCAAACCTTTTCACACCTAGAGTACACTAGAGACCCTAAGTTATTAGTAGTTCCAACCATCTCCTAGTGAATTCGACACCCTGCTTGCCACTAGCTATTAGTTAGTATGACCGTAGGTTAATCTTGACATAGGTGACACGACTTTAGCCTTGTCAATTTTGGCGCCGTTGCCGGGGAGACGGTTTTGTTTACTACTCTTTTCTTTGTTTCTAGTTTACTTCTCCTGTCTCAGGGAACTCCAGTTCCTTGAGACCGTTTCTCATTTCTCCTTGTAGTTTTTGTTTATGCGCAGGTCACCTACAGGTTTAGTTCCTTTCGATCCCGAACCTGAGCGGACTTTTCGCAAAACGCGAAACTTCTTTAAGGAAATTGCAGCAACCTACGCCAACGAGGTTGTGGAAGTTTCGGACGCAGAAACTAGGTCAGAAGCATCGTCCTACGAAGAGGACATTACTCCACCTTCTACTTCTAGTGTTGTTTCTGAGGCGCTCGTGACTATGCCTAAATTGTCAAGTCACTCTTTGCCCAAGACGGAGTCCATTCCTAATGGATTCCAGATGCCCGCAACTCTACAGGGCAACTTTGAGATTCGCCCCGCCTTCCTTACTTTGGTGGAGCGTAATCAGTTTGGAGGTAATCCGACGGAGGATCCTGGTCGTCATATGCAGGTTTTCACCGATTCTTTGCTCGGCGATTAGCGAGCGGGATTACTCGTAATCGACAGGAAATGTCGTTCTTTCTCACTACGTGATCGCGCTCGTGAGTGGATCACTGATTTAAATAAGGAAGCTGCAGGTATTACGGATTGGAACGGGTTAGCTCTCGCATTTTATAATAAGTATTATCCCCCCGAGTGGACTAATCAAATGTGGAGCCAAATCCAAAGCTTTAAGCAAACTTACGACGAGACACTTGCTGAAGCTTGGGAACGTTATAAGAAGCTCTTCCGTGACTGTCCTCATCATGGTTTAAATGATTAGCTCGTAATCATGACGTTTTACAACGGGCTGTATTCAGAAAGTCGGGCTATCTTAGATTCAGCTGCGGAAGGGCGGTTTGCCAATAATGTCGATGATGACCAGGCGTGGCAATTAATCGAGCAAATGGCAGTGCATTCCTCACAATATGATCGACCTAGGGGAAATTCTCGCACGGCTCATAGTGATCGCGAGAAGGATTCTATAAATGCTTTAACGAGCCAAATCTCGGCTCTCTCAATGCAGGTCGCCAAGCTGAGTGGTGCGGGTTCGTCTAATGCGCAGCAGGTTAACGCGGTTATGGGACACGACGTAGGATGCAACAATTGCGGGGCTGCAGGTCATTATGCACACGAGTGCATGGGTTCGCAAGAGCAAGTTAACGCTTTCGGTACTTATCGTTCTAACTTGCCATATCAGAATCAGCCGGGTTATGATCGATCTTTGCTTTCTTACCGGAACCAGAACGTTCTCAATCCTACTCCGCAACCGCCGCAGCAGCAACAACCAACGTACGTTCCGCCACAAAGGAACTACCAACCGCCGGGCTTCCAAAATCAGAGGCCCTCATTCCATCAACAACAACATTATCAACAACCACCACCAGTTCAACCTGCTCCTACTCCTGCTGTCGATCCTGGTATAAGTGAAATGAAGGCCATGATGATGCAGATGACCAAGAATCAGGAGACTATGATGGCACAAATGCAAAAAAGTGATCAAGCTAAGGATGCCGCCATAAAAATGTTGGAGAATCAGGTTGCTCAACTTGCCGCCTCTAATGCTCAGAGAAAGCAAGGTTCACTCCCGCCACAGGGTTCGCAGCCTCACGAGTCTGCAAATGCGATCACCTTACGGAGCGGTTCGAGTTATGAGGGCCCTGCTATGCCCAAGGGTGATGATGATGTAGCTGTGGATGTCACCGTTGAGCCGACGGTAGAGGAGGAAGTTCGTGCTGAAGTGTAGGATACCAATGTGGATGTTACGAAGGAGGCACCCAAGGAGAAAGATGCTAAAGCTCAGGAGACCGTAGCGATTCGACTACCCTTTCCATCTCGGGTGGCGAAATCGAAGCTAGACAACCAGTTTGGTAAGTTTATGGAGGTAGTTAAAAACCTTTAGGTAACGGTCCCTTTTACTGAGCTTATTACGCAGGTCCCTTCGTATGCTAAGTTTATGAAGGATATACTCACTAAGAAGCGGTCTTTTAGTGGGGTGGAGACTGTTGCTTTTACTTTAACAAAGGCAAAGGTGCTTTATTACAAAATAAGTCTCCACCCAAGCTTAAGGACCCCGGTAGCTTCTCCATACCTTGCACCATCGGTACTTTAACTATTGAAAAAGCTCTTTGTGATCTTGGTGCGAGTGTAAGTGTTATACCTTACTCCGTATGTGAGAAGTTGAACATGGGGGTGCTTAAGTGCACTAATATGACGCTCCAGATGGCTGACCGTTCTATAAAACGCCCTTTGGGTATTTTGGAGGACGTTCCCGTCAGAGTGGGTAAATTTTTCATACCGGTCGATTTTATTGTACTTGACATGGCCGAAGATTCTCAAATACCCATCATTTTGGGTAGACCTTTTCTACACACCGCGGGCGCGGTGATCGACGTCAAGAATGGTAGGTTGACACTTGAGGTAGGAGACGATAAGATAACATTTAATCTTACTAATGCTTTGAAGAGTCCTATGCTAGAGGAGTCTTGTTATATGATTGATGTTATAGATTCTATTGTTGCCGATGCTAAGCCTCAATCTCTACTTAGAGATCCTTTGGAGGCCGTTCTTGTTTTGGATTCATGTGCAGGTGATGAGGGAATTTGGAGCGCAGAGGTTGATGCTTTGGAAGCTGCGCTAAATGGAAGAGAGCTCACTACCGAGGAAAGCAAAAAGGTACAAAGTTTGGTTCAATCCTCATGCGCTGTTGAGGTACAAAAACCCGAACTTAAACCCCTTCCCTCTCATTTGAAGTATGCTTTCCTAGACAAGTCTGAGTTGTACCCCGTGATTGTGAGTGCCACCCTAACCGAGAGTCAGTTGTCATCCTTGCTTGTTGTTTTGAGGAGACATAAGAAGGCTATAGGGTATTGTTTAGATGATTTGAGGGGAATTAGCCCCGATTTTTGCATGCACCGCATTCATTTGGAGGAGGGTCATAAGCCGTGTATTCGTGGTCGCTGCTTAAACCCGAATATGCAGGAAGTGGTGAAGAAGGAGGTAATGAAACTACTTGACGCAGGGATTATTTATGCTATTTCTGATTCGAATTGGGTTAGTCCTGTGCAGGTAGTACCTAAGAAAGGAGGGACCACTGTGGTTAAGAACGATAAGAATGAACTCATCCCGACTAGGATAGTTACAGGGTGGCGCATGTGTATAGACTATAGACGACTTAACACGGCCACTAAGAAAGACCACTACCCCCTTCCCTTCATTGACCAGATGCTATAGAGGTTAGCTTGCCATAAGTATTTATGTTACTTAGATGGCTATTCGGGATTCTTCCAAATCCCAATTCATCCCGAGGACCAGGAGAAGACGACCTTTACTTGCCCCTACGGCACATTTGCTTACCGTAGGATGCCTTTTGGTTTGTGTAATGCCCCTGCTACTTTTCAAATTGCATGACTAGTATCTTCTCTGATTTTATTGAGTCTATTATGGAGGTCTTTATGGATGATTTCAGCGTTTATGGGACTACTTTTGATGTTTGTTTAGCTAACTTGACTAAAGTTCTTAAACGTTGTGAAGAATTTGATCTTGTTTTGAATTGGGAAAAGTGCCACTTCATGGTGAATGAAGGAGTGGTACTTGGCCATGTTGTCTCTGAAAAGGGCATCCAGGTGGATCGAGCGAAAGTTCAAGTGATTGAGCAATTACCTCCACCCATTAATGTTAAAGGGGTTCGGAGCTTCCTTGGTCATGCGGGGTTTTATCGCCGCTTTATCAAGGATTTTTCAAAAATTGCTAAACCACTAACTGAGCTTCTCCTCAAGGATGCCCCTTTCGTGTTTACTAATGTGTGTCTTGAGGCCTTTGACAGGATTAAACAGGCTTTGATTTCGGCGCCTATCATTCAGTCACCTGATTGGAGTTTGCCGTTCGAGATCATGTGCGATGCGAGCGACTATGCTGTTGGCGCTGTGCTAGGTCAAAGGAAGGATAAAGTTCTTCATGCCATCTACTACGCTAGTAAGACACTTGATGAAGCTCAAGTCAACTATGCCACCACCGAGAAAGAACTACTTGCGATTGTCTTTGCCTTAGACAAGTTTCGGTCTTACCTCATTGGGTCGAAACTCATTGTCTACACTGATCATGCTGCATTGAAGTATCTCCTTGCTAAGAAGGAGGCAAAGCCAAGACTTATTCGCTGGATATTGTTGCTGCAAGAGTTCGATCTTGAAATTCGAGACAAGAAGGGAGCCGAGAATGTTGTTGCTGATCACCTTTCTCGGTTGCGATTTAATGATGGTGGAGTCGTTATTCCTATCGACGACTCCTTTCCCGATGATACTTTGATGATGGTTAACGCAGCTGGCGTTATTGAGACTCCGTGGTTCGCTGATATCGCGAACTATCTAGTAGGCAAGCGGTTGCCCTCCGATCTTTCTTCTCAACAGAAGAAGAAATTTCTACACGATGCTCGCTATTATTTCTGGGACGATCCTTATTTATTCAAATGGTGTGCGGACGGGTTATATCGTCGATGTAGTCCGCAGTGGGAAGTCCCGGGTGTGCTAGAGAGCTGTCATTCCTCACTCTATGGTGGTCGTCATGGTCCTTCTAGGACCGCGGCGAAAGTTCTGCAGTCGGGTTTCTATTGGCCGACTTTATTCAAGGATGCTCAAGCTTTTATTTTATCATGTGATGCGTGCCAACGTACCGGCAACATTTCTAGGAGGCATGAGATGCCTCAGACGGGTATTCTTGAGGTAGAAATTTTCGATGTGTGGGGAATCGACTACCAAGGCCCTTTTCCCTCATCTAAAGGGAATAGATACATTCTCGTTGCTGTAGATTATGTGTCAAAATGGGTAGAAGCGGTGGCGTCGCCGACTTGTGATGCTAAGACCGTGGTTGCTCTCTTTAAGAAGATCATTTTTTCACGTTTTGGAGTTCCTAGAGCTATTATTAGCGATGGCGGTTCTCACTTCTATGAGAAACGTTTAGAAGCGTTTTTGGTAAAGTATGGGGTGTCTCACCGTATCGGATTGGCCTATCATCCTCAAACTAGTGGCCAAGTTGAGGTTTCGAACCGCGAAATCAAGTCTATCCTCGAGAAAGTTGTTTCAAAGTCGAGGAAGGATTGGAGCCTCAAGTTAGATGACACTTTATGGGCATATCGTACGGCTTTCAAGACTCCTATCGCGCCGCCGTATAGGTTAGTCTATGGGAAAGCCTGTCATCTCCCTGTCGAGCTAGAGTATAAAGCTTTTTGGGCTATTAAGGAGCTTAACTTTGACTCGACTCTGTGTGGGGAGAAGCGTCTTTTACAGCTTAATGAACGTGATGAATTCCGGTTGCAAGCGTACGATAGTGCACGGTTGTATAAGGAACGAACGAAGCGACAGCATGATAAGATGATTGTTCCGCGAGAGATCAATGTTGGCGACAAGGTCCTTTTATTTAACTCACGACTACGTATTTTTCCGGGAAAGCTGAAATCTCGGTGGTCAGGACCTTTTACTGTCACTAAAGCGAGCAAGTACGGTTATTTCGAAGTTGAGAACAACTCGGGTGAGCGTTTTCAAGCGAACGGACAGAGGCTCAAAGTTTATCATGACGGAGCTATGGTTGGAGTGGTCGAGGTATTACACCTTAACCCTCTCGATTCCTCTCACTGACGAGGTATTTAGGTCGTGCGGGACCTTTATAAACCAGCGCTAACCGGAAGGCAATCCGTGTTTTATGCATTTCGTAGTGTGCTTTTTGAATTTCATTCGCTTTTTCATTCATGTACATTTTTAGTGTCGTTTTATGTCATTTTGAGAGAGTAAGGGAGGGTATTTAATTAAGTTTTGAGTGCAGGTACTCGAATTCAAGGCCAAGGGTCTGAAAAATCCGACAAAAGTCTAAACCTATAGGTTCACTTGGAACCTATCGGGTGAAAATAGAGCTAAAATTTCTGGAAAAACGAGAAGCACGTTAAAACCGATCGGTTTGGGTCGAAACCGATCGGTTCCAGGGCAAAACCGATCGGTTCTAACCCGAACCGATCAGTTCTAAGGGACACCAGGAGTTTTTTGCACGGGTTTCAGCTTATAACCCCCTTTCCCCTTCTTTTTCTTCATAACTTAACTTCCACTTATTTGAGAACAACCCCAAACTCTCTTCAACCCCAACACCCTCATCTCCAATCCTCCATTAATCCTCCAAAATTCAAGCTTTTTCCTTCAAATCATCCCTCCAACTTCATCTTCAACCTCCCCACATCCTCTTTCCACCATTAAAACACTTAAAAGCTTGAAAAATCAAAAAAATTGATTTCTAGGGTTTGAGTTCAAAACTCAAATTAAACATCCTTGAGTTGATTTTCAAGTTCATTGTTGGTTTATATAGGGTCCTAGGAGGGTTTTGAAGAGTATTTTGCAAGCAAAAATCGATTTTTGACCACTTTGATTTTTGGGGTCAAGGGGTGCTACGAATTTCTGATTTCGTTCGGGTTTTGGCTCGGGCTTCACTTGGTTTTCTTCATCATTGTGGCTATGGAAGGACGGGAGACGCGTGCGGGAAAGAGAAAGGCGGGTGCGGGTGCAAGCTCATCACGCCGGGGTCCGAGAGTGCCTCAAGCACCGGTGATTCCATCGGTTCAGGGCTTTGAAAGCGTCGTGTTCGGGAATCCTGATCAGCGCACTCGGTTCCTCGCTCTCAGTTCGAAGGAAATGGTATCTACTCGATTTCTTTCACTTCAAGCTTTGAATAAGTTAGGTATATTAGCTGCTATGGAACAATTACGTCTTTGGTTTGCATATGTCTGTGTTATTCAATATGCTCGAGAAAAGCTTTGCAGACCTCACTCTTGAATTTCTTAGTAGCTTTATTTTGGATGAGGATACGGATCCTTGGATGGTTCGTTTCCGTTTACTGAATGAGCAGCATAATATCACCCTAGACCGCTTTCATGAGATCTTCGGTTTTCGTCGTTTGGTTGATGAAAATGGGCAGAATATGAGCGCGAATGCCCCCGACGAGTTTAATCCGAGCTACTTATGGCGTTTGGTCTCCAATTCCACCTTGCCCTCCAGCTGTAAACGCCTCAGTAGTCACTTAGTGCAGCATCCGGTCATTAGAATTTGGCATCGTCTGATTGCTAATTCAGTTTTTGGTCGTCATGAAACGGCGAATTTCACCAAGGCAGAGCTCGAGATTTTGGGCTCGATTCTTAATGTTCAGAGGGGCGAACCATTTTACATGGATTTGGGCTATCTAATGGCCCTACATTTCCGGAAGTTGGCTAAGGGTGGTTCTAAGGTGAGGACCATTTCCGTGGGTGGCTTGGTCACTCACCTTGCTAAGGCATTGAATGCTGCTTTTTCTGATGCCGACAGGGTTCCAGTGAGCGACCAGAATCTGCTCGACATGACCTGTCTCTCCACCCTTTATAAGTGGGTGCGATTTGAAAAGGGATGCTACTATTGGCATGTCACGAGGGACCTCGATCGGTGGCTTAAGCTCCCCCACGAGCGCTTACCTGCTCTAACGCAGTTGGCTATGGTGGCGCCTCACCTTGTCCACACTTTGCCGGAGCCGAACTACTTGCTCCCACTCGACGAGGCGGTGCCTTTTAATGCACGACGGTCCACTGCAGGTCCTTCATCTCGCCCTAGTCAGGGTGAGTCTAGTCATGGTGCGACTAGGCAGCAGGTTCAGCCTTCTCCTACGCCGCAGATACCCCAGCTGCCGCAGACCGGTTACGCAGGTTTCGGTGTTCAGGTTGCTTTCGACGAGGGGCAACACTACTACGGTCACGATGCGAGCTACGCGGGTTACTCTGCGGATCATGGCCGTGACTTCTATGGCGAGACCTACACGAGCGCCTTTGACACAGGGTCCCAAGCTGGGGGCACTGAGGATGCATCCGACGATGAGATGCAGGATTAGTGGCGTGCTGGCCGCTACCTCCCCCATGTTTGTTGCTGGTTTGGGGGAGATACGACGACATTGTACATACCATGTGAGCTATTCTTCCTTTCATCTTTGTCTGTTTATATTTTTGTTTCTACCCTCCATATATACTTGTTGTGTCCTCTGATCTGCTGTTGTGGTTGTGCTGTTTTCCACATTGAGGGCAATGTGTGATTTGGTTTGGGGGGAGCGACGTATTCACGTTTTATAGTTTAGCATGCATTAGCTTAGTTCCATGTTTATTTCAGCATGCATATATACAAAAAAAAAAAATCCAAAAAAACAAGTGTCTTGAGTCGTTCTAGGAACCTTTGTGCAGGATTAGCTTTAGTGTCTTTTGAGATACGCCCGTTGTCGCGTAGTTGAGTCTTTTGATTGCGTTTTGATTTTCATGCTATGCCTACCCTACCCTTTCACCCTTGAGGTGATTTGAGTGAGTCGACTATAATCTGACATAGAGGCATGTGGCGTAGACGGGGCGCGTTTCTTAGACTAACCATCCATCGAACATTGATTAAAACTCGTGCTAGTGAATGAAAACTTGAATTCTGTCATCGTTTGAGCCTACTTGCATTTGAATGATCGAGCATTGCACGAAGAGGTACTTGATTTTGGTTACTATACTATGTTAACTCCACTTTAGCCAAATGGCCTGCTTTTCTACCCTTTAGATATAGGTCCCTCTTTTGTAGCCAGTCCTAGCCTTTGTAGCCTGTTTTTGAGCCACATTATTTGTATTTTGAGCTACATTCCAGAATTATCCTACCCGGGCTGATCAGCTGCATTAGGGGCTTACGTTTTCACGGAGTATTTGGTTGGGAAGGAAGTGGGTTAGTCCGTGATTGTTACTATGTGAGTCGGAGTTATGGGTTGTTGTTGTTGTGAGCATTCCCGTTAATTGTGCGCTTCCCTACATGTTTCAAAGTTTCACCCGATCTCACTTCATTTCATTTTATTCAAAAGAAAAAAAAAAAAAAAAAAAAAAAGAGAAAATCGAAAAAAAAAAAAAAAAAAGAAGAAAAAGAGAAAACAAAAGAAAGAGTCGGTTATTTATATGCTGTTTCATTTCAATAAGAGGATCGGTAGTGGTAGTAGGAAGCGATATATTTGTCATGTTATTACGGGAGTCGTGGTTTAATGTGAGTGGTGAGTTAAGGAGGAGTTGTGATTGGATGTTGGTGTTGATTTAAATGCAGCTATTAAGCCGTTGAGCTCCACATTTCCAAATACATTTTCCACCTTATTACCCCTTTGACCCGAGCCTAACATTACAACCCTTGGAAACCTCGCTCGGTGTGATTTCGGATGCATTTTGGGTGATGACGTGCTTAGTTTGAGCAGTTTTGCTAGCCATCGAGTTAGTGAGATTATTTATAGTCTCAGCGTTTTGTTGGATGCATACAGTCGAAGTCTTTGCATGGAGTTTGCGTCATTTTGTTTCGCCGTCAGTTATATGTTGGTCTTGCTCCTTAACTCTTCATTTATTTGAAGAGGAAGCTGGTTTTGGATTGATTACGCTTTTGTATGAGGCAGCGATCTTTGTGACGATGGGTTGCATTTTTTTCTGTACTCGCTTTGTCCTCCTGTTTTGTATGCTAATTGCTGGGTAGTTTGCTTGAGGACAAGCAAAGGTTTGGTTTGGGGGAATTTGATGTGTGCATTTTATATTTATTTTTATACCCCCGTTTTGTCACATTTAGCTCGTGTTTAGTTGAGTATGTATGTATTTTAGGAGCTATTTGTTGTGAATGTTGGTACTGCCGCCTTTTTATGTCATTTTACAGGTTTTGGTTGATTATGTGCTGATTACGAGGCGTTTCTCGGAGGCGGTGGTTGATTGCACGAGCTCAGTAGTTGCTGGAGGGGCTCGTGAGCGCTGAACGGAGCTTGAAACGGAAGAACTCAAGCTCGAGAGCTAATACGGACGCAATACTATGATACGAAACGCTAAACCTATAGGTTCAGAGTGAACCTATCGGTTTGCTCAAGCTCAGAAATTGCTGGAAAGGCCGGTTCACAGCTCAAACCGATCGGTTCGACCCCGAACCGATCGGTTCTGCTTTTTTATTTTTACGTTTTCACGGGGCCTATATATAAGACTCGAGTAGTGTTTTAACAAACTACCTTTCATTTTAGATTTGCAGCTTTAGAGTTATTTTAGAAGTACTTTTCTCTAGAACAAAAACTCATCCTTGGAGATCGAATTAGACTTTGTAATCGTCGGTTCTACGCATTAATTTCAAGCATCTTAATCGTTGGTAATCTCATGTTTGCTTTCTTCAATTCTTCTACTTTAATGTTTGATTTCCTTTTTGCCCTAATTATGAGTAACTAATCCTCTTCTAGGGTTTATGGGGATCGATGATTTGTAATTAGGTTAGATTATTGGAATTGTTTATCTTGTGATTGTTCGTTGTTAATCTATTCTCTTGCCCTAATTTCACAATCAATTAATCAAAGGCCACGATTGATTGCTTGACCTACGAAGCCTAAACCTAAGACCGAAAGCCGGGTTAAGGTGAGCCTTGTGTGAGGGTTAGTAGAGCGAGACTAATACGTAGCGAGAGCCCGTTAGTTGAGCTTTAGGATTGACTTTGATCCGAGAGGACTTGTTTTCATCCATTAACACGAACCTTTACTAGTACCTTTATTCCGTGATAACCTTAGTACTTTCGTCATCGTGAACCTGTGACCCTGGACCTCTCCCTTTATCGACTTTTAATCCTTTAATTCTTGTCCAACCTTAGTTTAGTAACTCATAAACCAAACCTTTTCACACCTAGAGTACACTAGAGACCCTAAGTTATTAGTAGTTCCAACCATCTCCTAGTGAATTCGACACCCTGCTTGCCACTAGCTATTAGTTAGTAGGACCGTAGGTTTATCTTGACATAGGTGACACGACTTTAGCCTTGTCAAGCGCCTTGCTCCTATTCGAGCAGGCTCGCGCGAGGCGTCGAGATGGGTCCGATCCAGGTACCTTCAGTGTTTCTCATATAAACACATTGAAGAACTTTTATGCTAAGTACAAAATACTTCAAGCAATAAAAGTTAAACAATAGAAGAAATATGTCATAGACATAACAAGCTGTGAATGCATATGCACTCCCACTAGTCTTCATGTACACAAATAAATAGCTTTCTTTGTCTTAAAATGGATCAAAACGCCTTTTAAACCAAAATCTCAAGAACAAAGGTTTCAACTCCTATTTACTTATTTCAAACAATTTTGAAATTTCACAAACAACTAGCGCATTCTTATTGATGTGAAACTGCTTTTCACACTCAACCACCAAATCTCATTTTATGAGACTATGACGACATTTGCTAGCTTCATGGATTTAAGCATATTGTAAATAATCTCCAATATATGATCAAACTTTAATTACCAACCATGCTCATTAACATCATATATCCATCATACCAATAGATGTCTTATGTCCATCCATGTTTCAAATATATACGGAGTTCTAGCCCATCAATGCTTCCTTATAGGTCAAACTTACGTGACATTTATTCTCCCCCACCGTTTCTTTTAGAGATCACATATCTCAAATAGAAACTTATAAATCCACGTAACAAATTATAACTTTGTTCTTTGGATAAGTGGTAGAAGGTATATCCTTTAAGAATACCTAATAATAGCATATGTTGGAATTTTGAGCTTAAGTTTTAGAAAACAACTTTTCTTGTAACTTCAAAACTCAAATCATAAAAGACAATTAGGAACTTTTCAATCCATATCCCATATCATGTCTTTTACCAACTTGTATGGACATAATCTTACTCGTGTACGTAGACTTTATAGTGCATAAGCCTCCAAATTATCATTAAGATCCAAGTGACTCATAGTAGAACGAACCTTAAAAGATTCAATGTGAAACTCATTTCACTAATTTCTACAATGATCACAAATGATTGTCTTAAGTCCTGCCTTACTTGAACAACTTATCAAGCTGGTCATATACTTCCATCTGAATATCCTTGAAATTCTCAAAGTATTTCAGATTTACGTTTCATCATTAAATGAACTTGACCACAAAACTAGAACATAGTAAATGTTGTGAAGTATAAACGGATTTCACTTTCTCACGATATGACTATATTGATGCACACATATCTCGTATATGTATGATCAAACAAATCGACCGTCCTCCTACTAAACCAAGTAGAAGACGCCATTTTATCATCTTTACAACCTTAAAGACGTGTCATATTAGTGAAACACAAATTGTAAGACTTGTACTCAACTGATCATTATGTTGTGAAATAAGTTACCTTTTACTAAGAATATAAGACCCAACATTAAAGTTAGTCTTTCATTAGTACTGTATATTAGCAAGGTACTTGAACAACAACGTTTGCTCAAAAACACATAAATTCTATTCATGTTTGAATATGAACCAGAATTTCAAGCCTTGCTTATATTAGGTACATGAATAACAATTTATCCAATCTTAGCATTAAACTTTAAAATTAAGTCAAGTGATCCCTTTTATATAGATGAAAAACAAAATGAGTTCATTTCATATACATAATCACTTTACTTTTGTCATTACTCTACTCTTCTCGAACTCACTACATTATCAATGTAAGAGCTGCATTTGGTACCTCATACCAAAAGTAGAATATTGACTTTTACATTCACAACATACATATTTGAAGTCACTACTTCAAATTCATTTACAGATCTTCTAGATAATTATAGGAGTTGCTCTTCCAATGTTAATTTATCATTACATCAATGATTAAATCATTCCACTAATGACAAATATTTACGTACTCAATTAAACCATGCTTAGGCTTTAGGTATGATAACAATCATTAACTCACCGAACTTTAAGCCCTTTAACATCGTCTAAGTCCAATATCTCAAGCCATTTACCTAATGAACTCAAATATCATTATAACTAGTATTAACCCGTGCAGAATGCACGAATTTATATATCCAAATTTCAGTACAGCTTGTGAAATATTATTACTTATAAGTAAAATTGTTTAGAGTAGTATATCTATCGACCACAATATATCTAACTTTATCTTGATAACAAAATTTTTAATAACCTACGGAGTATAAAATATTATGTTATACAACATAAGAAAATTAGTGAGATTTTATTTTATGTTATACAACATAATTTGGGCTTTTATTTTGCATTTTGAGGGAATATATTTTTTAGATTTTGAGAAGAGCCAATTCATCTCAAGTATATTTATATTGCAAATTTTTAAATTTTGTTGAAGTTTGGCAATTGGCATGGCTATATATATATATATATATATATATATATATATATATATATATAGAGTAAAGTTATATAGAGTCCACATATAGAATAGAGTCCTAGAGTCCTAATCTAAGCCATTAGATTGTGAAGATCAACGGCTGAGATTAAATCTCAAAATAGGTGTGGGACTAGTAGGTCCCAGGCCAAGCGTAGTCGGAAAAATCAACAATTTCATTTTTTTAGTTGGAATTTCATTTTTGTCGTTGGAATTTCATTTTTTTTTTCGATGGCCGAAATTTGGACTCTAGGACTCTAATTTTTTTGTGGACTCTAAATAACCTATTTCTATATATATATATATATATATATATATATATATATATATATATATATATATATATATATATATACAACTCTCTATTAAGTCTTTCCTATAATTATTTCTTTATTTAAGTAAACCATATATATTTTTATTTTTGTCATCTAATTAGTGCCTTAATTAACATAGTGCATATATTCTTATGTGATAATTGATAAACTGAATGGACATAAATTTGGGAGGGATTTAATTGCTTAATTAAATGCATTATGAATATTTTTATTTGCAATGCCTTCCATTTTACCTTCAATTACTCCCTTGATTAACTTTAATTTATACATTTTTATTATTATATTCTTCTTATGAGTCCCTTACTCGTTTATTTTTGCTGTCTAAACTTTCAATTATTTCCTTATTTAAGTGTGCTAGATTTTAAGATAATATTTAATTGCCTTATTTAAATGCAAAATTCATATCTTATATTAGCAAGAATATATAATGAGTTTATTTGATTTTCTATCAATTATTCCCTTAATTAACTCAACTATAATTTTGTAGTCTAAAAAATTTGGGCGGGAATTAATAGCCTATGTTGGGCATTCTTTTATTATGTTAATATAGATTTGGCCTTCTTGATATGACGTTTAATTATATTGAGTATCATATGCTAATTAAAGCATCTTATACTATTAAATGAGAAATTTAAGTTACATGTTTCATTCATGATGAACCGACTTTTACTTGAAGCATAACTGAAACAATTTTCAGTAATACTAATAGAAATATCCAATCATTCTAGATTATCATTATAATCTTGTCGTATGACATGCAAGCTACTTGGATAGTTTCCACTATTTTTCTCACTTAATGGGAACAATTTCCCCTCAATTAGACGATTGTTTAATTGAAACGTAGAGCCATCACCATGACTTTAATCACACAGTCCAAACTGTATGTTAACATTGGTTTTAGCTTGTATGAAATTCCTTTATAAGGACAAATCATATCACTCACTTTTGAGAACTCTTTCTCAAAACATCAATCAATGAGTTTGAACCATTTCAAACTGCTCGTTTATTAAATTGTGACAACATATGACCAAATATATGCAACACGAACGATAATTAATATGAATTGAACACGTTTCCCTCATACATGTACAATTATTCCAAGATCCCAAATATTAGGTGTTTTGAGTGAGCTTTAGCTCATCGCCCAAAACGCAAAACATAAAGGTAGACATCCTCGCATGTCAATTACATCTCCATGTAATTCTTGGTCGGTCGATTAGTCGATCATGACATGAAAACGACCTCTTGCCTCAAGGCTCAGGCCTCACCTGACGGCCTCGTTAAGCGAACCAAAAAGAACTTATGAGTAACGGTTATTCATCCACTCATTTTACGTTACTGGCGAAGCACCGCTTTAGCGGTCACTTTAACCAATACAGCAAACTTATTGCGATGAAACCATTACTCACCTTTCCACTCAATTTACGCGACTCGCTAAGCACTGCTTTAGCAGTCACTTAGCGTAGCGCAGTAAACTTATTGTGGTGTTCTAATATGGAAAGGCAACGCTTAATATTTCGGAGGGATTATAAATATGGGTTCTAAGCATGCAAATTTCAAATAATTATTAAGAAAAGCATGGTACCCAAATTAATCTTTACAATTTGTAATTACTCATTAGTTGTATATTTCATCAAATATACGACCTTTAGGAGTTAGACCTATTATTCATCATGAGGAACCGTTCCTAATCTGAAAAATAAGTAAATCTCATCTCCATTCGATTTATAACCGATCAAGTAATTCACAATTGTTATAGATGAAATCTTCATTGCAAGTCAAGCTAAATTTGACCTCCAATGAGCATTGTATTTCTCCTCTCTTAGAAAACTCCTTTTCAAACTTGAGAAATGAAAACAATGCTTCAAATTTCGATTCATAATTGTATACCAATTTACAATTGTACAACAATTCAATAATCGTAAATTATACCAAGAATCGATTCATAATTGTATACAATAATTCGTAATTGTATAACAATTCACAATCGTGATTTAAATAATTCGTAGTTTTCACCAAAACTCGTCGAATTTAGAATCACTCTCAAAATCGCCGCTAAACGGGTCGGTTTCAACATAAACCGATCACTTAAGCCGATCAATGATTCATAATTGTTAAAACAATTCATAAGTCAAATCGAGTCTCACTTCGATTCATAATTATAAAACAATCCACGGTTGTAATATAATTCATAATCGAACTCAATTCAAATTATTTATAGTCAATGAAAAATAGAAAATATACACAAAAACCCAAGCATGCGGTGGTTTACACTTAAACCTAGCACAAGAGCCAAACCGAGCTACGAACCAAACAAACCGAGACATTTTGACAAGTGAACCGGGCGGTTCACAAGCCAAACCGGGCGGTTCTGGTACTGAACCTGTCGGTTCAAGTTCTGAACCTCTAGGTTCCAGTTCTGAACCTCTAGGTTCCAGTTCTGAACCTCTAGGTTCCAGCTTAGAACCGGCAGGTTTCAACTTAAACCGGTCGGTTCAGGCCTTAAACCGATCGGTTTCATCCTACCCGATCGGTTCTGTGCGCTTCCGAATTTCTGTCACCTTCCCGTATCATGTGAACCCGGTAGGTTTCAAGCAAACCGACCGGTTTTGACATTATACGGAGGTTTTCATGATTTTTCATCACGACTTTTCTTTAACCCTTCAATTAATTTCAATCGAGTCTTGCCCTAATTAAATTAAGGCTCATCGTCAACAATGAAATTAATTCTTAGAATTCTTAAAATTCATTCCAATCGAGTCTTGTTCTAACACATTAGAACTCATCGTCAACAATGGAATTAATTTCTGGATCCTTATAATTGTCCCTTCAATTTATTCCAATCGAGTCTTTCATCGTCAACAAAGGAATAAATATCTTAGGGCCCTTTAGAAATCATTTTAGGGCGATAAAATAAAACAACAGCAAGGTTTTATATAAATCAAAAACTCAATTTCATAATTCAACAAATTAAATTCATAAATTGAAAAACCCTAAACATGTTTCTAATGGATCTCAAATATTCAAATTCATCAAATCAATTGAATCTCTCATAACAAAATTTATGAGCCAAGATTCAATAGTTAATTTGAACAATACTACGCGAAATTGGCTCTGATACCACTGTAGGGTTTTGAGGATATAAACAAGTTTTATACAAACCCAATTTGCCAAGATCAAATCGCAAGTATTGAACGAATTAACAAATACAAGTGAGATGAATCACATACCTTCTCGCAGCGGAATAATATAATAATAAGAAACATGTAGAATATAAGAAATCCTTGAGAACCCAGAATAATAATAATAAGAAGAATCCCATAATAATAATTAACACCCCAATTGTGATGCCTCCATTAGTATCCACACGTACGGAGCTACAACTGGTATGCTAGTACTGAAGGGTTTACCAACCTCTCTCTAGAGAAACCATTTTCTCTCTATATAATATGTGGACAAATCTCATAATTGAATTGAGTTGAATTGAATTAATAATTCCTTCACAAGAACCCCATATATATAGTAAAGAGGAAGATCTAGGTTTCCATAAACCTAATCCTAGTAGGTTTCCATAAACCTGAAGAGTTGTAGCTGAGCCAAACTAGCTTTGGACCCGGTAATTAATTAATGAGTTCTACTCATATTATAACTACCCTGTACATTTGTATGTGACCCAGGCCAATGGGCCCACTTAAGAGCTACTAGACACATAAATTCAGATCAACATTGGTCTCTAGCAAGACGTGTTGACCACATAGATTTAAGCGAGTTAATTATTATAGGACAGTGGACAAAATTCCTTCGGAAACATGAGTCAATTGAAAGATTATATATTTCAAGTAGTTCAACAATGTGAGACCATTAGAATATGGTAGCTCATCTCAGTAAATTTCAAACAGTATGCTACACACTCAATTTTGTTCACTAAAAAAAAAAAATGATTTTATAACCGTTTTTTTGTGACCAACTCTGAAATAAATTTATCATCGTATTTAGTCAGAGCAATAATTGTTGGTCATAATTTTGTGGCCAAAACATAAATTCCGTCACGAATAAATATATATTGGTCGCAATTTTGTGACGGCTTTGTTTTCACTTTTCAGTTAGAGAAGCGGTCACAAACCTAACTAAATAAATCCCAAATCAACATTACAGTTTTAATTGTACTCCTTCAAACATCACCCACCGTTTCACCACCGCTTCAGTGCTTTACCACCGCCTCCACCACCGGAATGACGGCGGTTCCTCCCCGCCGAAACCTCTTCAACATTCTAAATACATACTCCATTAATACAACCCAACGAAGATAAGAGGTAACTCGAGTGGTAACAACACTCGAATTTGCTTTTCTGATTGATTGGGTTCACTGATTCTGTAAAATTTGATGTCGAAATTATGATTGTTTATTGTTCGTAAACTGTTTGATTTTTGGGTGGTTTTTTGTTCTCTAATTATGATTGTACTGCTACTTGGTGATACCTATGTTTGTTGTTCGATTCTCGAACTCGATTGGAAAAGTGCATCAATGGATTGGTCTATTTACAAAGAAATGTGAAATTCAATCCAATTCGCATCCACTATCACATAGCCAAAGTTGATGTTCATTCGTCAGTGTGATGTTTATGGTCCAAAATGTTGTTTTTTGTAAACAAAGAAAACGCGAAAATTCTAGCTGAAAGTTCGTTCAACAAATGAGCGAGACAGAAGAAGTACTAACTTTTAGAGATTGAGTTTGGTACCACATTGTGAGCTTAGGATGATAATTGACCGGTTTTTTTGTAAATATTAGGTCCCTATAATGTTTGTTTCAGTCTTTCGAGTGTTAAACATTGTACTGTGTAGCGATAATGAGTTGTCAATTTTGCCAAGATTGTGATAATCATGATAGATTGATCGATCTTGGTGTTAGGAACCAACTTAACCAAAAGCTTAAGCTTATGGTTGAAGGCCCAAGGTCAATTATATACTTTAACACGCCCCCTCACGCGAATGCCCTTTGGGCTTGAAGTGTGGACGCAACTACAGGTCCGCCTACGTGGTGCAATTAATACCACCACTTTGAAAGTGAGGGGTGGTGAGATTCGAACATGTGATCTTTTGTCACAAGGCTCTGATACCATGTTAGGAACCAACTCAACAAAAAGGTTAAGCTTATGGTTGGAGGCCCAAGATCGATTATATACTCTAACACTTGGGTACTATAGTACTTTCGGCATCTAATCGAGTTTATTACTATTATAATATTATTGCATTGAATAGAGGCAAGTCATCAACAACTTGGTCTTTAGGGACGAGTGGTTTAAGTCAGAATAAATTTGCGTTTAGGCATCAGAAGCCGTGGTTTTAGGTCAAATTCTTGCCCCGCTCGTGGATATCGATGATTTTCATCTAACTAAAAGGGGTTTTCTGTTGATATGGTAGCAGCTTGCATATTGTACCTTTGGATGCATTTTGATGGGCAGTCTAGCTGTTTGCCCGGCAATAAACTACCCTATTCACGGTGAATCAAGTATTGCCCATAAACCTTGTGTTGGCCTAGGATGCATTACTTACCCTAGTCACAATAAATGGAACTATAGTTTACATACGTCTCACAGCGACTTTGTAATTCCATACTGTTCAGTTTCCATTGGCACAAACTTCAAGTCAAGAAGATGCACGGCATTAAAAAGGTAAGAGATTAAGTGATTTTGACGAGCATTTTTAAGAATTTTAGTCTATTATGAGTTGTGGAAGGATATAAAAAGCATATCCGCAGTGTGATGCACAATATTGCTGCAACGATTTGGCAATACTCCTTGTAGAGGTGGCCACGGGCCGGGCTTGAAAAATGAGGCCCGGGCCCAGGCCCGGGCCTGTGGGGGGCCAAGCCGGGCCGGGCCGGGCTCTGGAAACTGGGCCCTTCTGCTGGCCGGGCCCTTAATATTTTTTTATTTTTTTTTATTTTGGCGGGCTTTTGGCGGGCCGGGCTTCAAAATTGTGGCCCTCAGCCCGGCCCACAAATTTGGCGGGCCTAACCGGGCCTGGCCGGGCCGAAGAATTCAGGCCCACGAGACGGACCGGGCCGGCCCGCACTGTTGGCCAGCTCTAACTCCTTGTAATGATGCTTGCTTCAATGTCGCACAGGTGTGACTACATTGATCTCCTCAATGAGCTTGTACCTTACGACCAGGCATGGGCTTTGCAAAAGGCGTTAGTTCAAGAGAAGAAAGTGCTGCTTGAGAAAAATGTCGAATGTCGTGATACTGTGATTGTACTCCAACATCTGCCCGTTTATACCCTTGGCACTGGTAGCTCAGAAAAGTTTATAAATTTCGATGTGAATAACCCTCCTTATGACGTCTTCAGAACTGAGCGTGGAGGCGAAGTTACCTACCACGGACCGGGACAGGTGCTATATTTTGTTTATCAGAACTGCATAATTTATCTCTCAAAATTTTCATTTTATGCCCCGTTTTCAGAAACTGTTTGACGCTTCTCTTCATTTCTGGAATTGTAGCACTTATTCGTTATTAAATTACATGTTTGGTTGTAGCTAGTTGTGTACCCTATCATCAATCTAAGAAATCACAAAAAGGATCTTCATTGGTACCTAAGGACTCTTGAGGAAGTGGTGATTCGTGTTCTTTCCTCAACGTTTTCTATCAAAGCTTCGCGGGTTGAGGGCCTAACAGGTGTTTGGGTTGGTATGAATGCTTCTCCTAACTCATATCTTTCTCGATAATGTATTTTTTATATTCAACATTTGGGGACTATTGACTCTCACGGACTTCCTTGTATACTCTAGGAGTCTAGGTCCTCTATCAACACGTTACTTTTAATATATTTCATTCGCAATATACTTGGTGATCGTAACTTTGTTTTTTCTGTGTCTCTAAGACGAGGTCTTTAACATGCTGGAAATGAGATGATTATTTTGTTTAATGTTGCTGGATGGTGGTACTATTTTGTGCTCTTTTTAATCGCTGAATCTTTTGGGGGCGGAATGAAGTGAAACTGAGATGTTAATTTGCTGGATTGTATAAAAATGTCATTCCGTAGTTAACAGAAGAAAGAGCAGCTGTTAATTTAGTCCCCTACATGACCTGGGTCCTATCTATATCATCCCCTTTAACTTCGACGATTAACAATGTCAACTCGTGGCTCGTGTCAATATTTGCTCCAATTTTATGTGGAAATACAAGGTGAAATTCGTCGTAGTTGACACAAATTAATGTATAGAAATGGGACGGGGTTTGTGATTAAATTATGTTGGGTCAAGTTGTTCTGTTGTTGTAGCTCGGCGTTCCTGGATTTATTTTACCACATACGAAGTCGTCCTCTCTTTTCTTCTACCATACGATTCTGTAAAGTTAATCCTCGAGTGATCAATCTCACTTGTGTCTCTCAGGAAACCGGAAGTTAGCGGCAATCGGAGTACGGGTATCACAATGGATAGCATACCACGGGTTAGCTCTGAACGTTTCTACAGATTTGACACCCTTTGCACAGATTGTACCTTGTGGAATACACGACCGTGAAGTAGGTAGCATTAAACAAGTACTTAAATAAGGCCAGCCATCCTATGATGAGTTAACTACAGATAAATTCAGCTCCGACAATTCTGTACTTATTAATATTGCCCATAACTCTCTCATGGAGGAATTTTGTCAAGTTTTCGACCTCGAACTTCATCAGATACCCCTCCCCAAATCATCTCTTTGGAAAGAACTCTCGAGTTCTCAAGCAACAGAAGTATGTCAAGCTTGAACACTCACTCAGCTTGTTTAACGAAAGTAATGTCACAATAATTAGTGACAATTACAGAGTACTTATTCCGCTATATTACTCTTTCTTCGACTTGTATTATTGTTTAATTCATATCGTTAAAATTACTCCCTCCGCCGTCATCGAATGTTCCACCCACTTGATTAACCCAGTTCACTCTATCATCCCAAGTCCCACGTTCTAAGAAACTAGACTAATGTCGACAAAAAATTCGTTCTACATTAAAGTGAAGTTATTAACCGAACACTGATAGAAACTGGAAAGGAGACTACAAAGCCAAAGCCGGCAGATGAACAGCAATGCTATTGTTATGTAAAGCAACTAATTGTGCGCAACATTTTCGACATCAACATATTATGTCTCAGCGTTGTTAAAAACATTTCCAGTATATAGCAAAACACAATTCAAATACGGAGTATATTGCAATACTAGTACGCCATAAGACCCTCAAAATTCAATGCGTAAAACACGCGATCAATGTTGTCCAATGTCCATGGGTGATGGCAAATACATAGAAAGTCTTCCCTCGCTCGCTGGTCCTACCAGCACTGATACTGTACCAACACAAAGTAGGTTTAATAGGATCAAAGTAGGAAACTGAAAGTAATTAAAGGCTTAATGTTAATGATTAAATATGTAGATAATATATTAATATTAAGTAAGGAGGTAGTATTTTTTTATTGAACTTAGCTTGTATTTTATGAGGTACCAAGCTCATCTATTTATAGGAGTTTCCACATGAGCTTAGTCATGCTTGCTTTTACACGTAATATCTACTACAAAGACACTTGTGTACATACTTTACAAAGACACTTATCTAGCCTAGTATTATTACACATCATGTACTCTACTTATCTTACACCTAGCAACTTCATAATTACCTTAGTGGTAATTACACTTATTTTTACATTAACCTTATTTACCTAACACACTTTTATTAATCCTCTATATATCCCACCTTGCCACTCTCAGACTCTCTCTCCACAGTCTGTCTATACAAAGAAACAGCTTCAGTTTTGAAGCTTTCAACTTTTAAACTAAAAACCAAAATGCAATTAAAAATCTCACTTTCAATTCTTAGACTCTGTTCTTTTGGACTTTTTGGAACTAAATTGAACAAAACTGAACTGAACTGAATGGAGCTGAACTGAATTGAACAAAACTGAATGAACTAAAATTATGTTAAAAGAGATGTGCGTCTTATTATGTTTTTTTTAATTGTTCGAATATCATTTTTTAAAGTAATAAAATCAGAATCATTTTTTAAAGTAATAAAATCAGAATCAACGAATCATACATTTGGAGTACGATGTCACTAAAATCCCCCTTTAGCAAAATACGGGGTTGCCTTTTAAGGATGACGTGGAATTAAGACATAAACAAAAACCAGAAAAAAAAAATAATAATAAAATAATCCGACAAGCTCAAAGAAATCAGGACTATCACGTTCAACTATCAACATCATCAATCATCAATTTCTGGATAAAATCATCTTTGATTGCAACTCTACTCCTACCAAATCACGTTTAATTTCCCCCAATTTTCACTATAAATTCTCAAAATCCCTAATTCAATTGTAACTGAACAACAATTTATCCTTTATTTTGAGCAATTTTAACAATTTAGGTCATAATTTAGCAATTTAATTAATTTAGGGATAATGAGAATTGAGAATGATGAAGGAGGAGATGTTTTAGGTGGTGAAACGAGGAAGCTTGTTTTTGCGTATTATGTTACTGGTCATGGATTTGGTCACGCAACTCGCGCTGTTGAGGTTCCGATTTCGATTTCAATCTTTGTTCTTCGCGTCTTTCGTAATTTCTTACGGTACCGCTAAGGTTTGTAATTTTTCCTGAGATACCTTTGTTTTCTGAAAAGAAATTTTAACTGACCATAACTTGTATTACGAAAGTAAATATACTGTCGGGATAACTCTTACTCCGTCGAAGATATCGTCTTTTATCAAAGACGGGTTTTATAAAATTAAAATTAAAAGTGATTCATTTAGATTAATAAGGATGCAGTATAATATTACTCTGTAGTTACATGTGTCTGATAGTCACTAGATGTTGATAATGCATATGGAGTATTACGTTAATTGATAATCTATGTTTCTTAAGATGGAAATGAAGCTTGTAATCTTCTGAAGTTTAAAATTATGGTTTACAAGGTGAATCTCGTAAATTTTAACTCGACGGTTAATGGTATATTAGGGTGAAGTGGAGATCAAGAATTGGAGGAGGAGAGCCAACAGTGGTGGCGGTAGGTGTTCGATTGGTTGAAGTGAGTTGGGTAAAATAATTTGGTTATAATCATAACTGGTGATGCGACCCGTAAAAGTCACGGTTTCCCTATAAACCTCGTCCATTACTCAAGTCGTCAATTATAATCAATATTGATAACGGACATTGATTACATTCAATTATCCACCTTATACATCATTATTTATCGAAAGGTTGATGACAGATAAGAAAATTAAAGGGCAATCAAATTCAACAACTATGCAAAATAAGTATAAAACCAAGTGAAACTTTAGTGTACAGTCAGTCCACTGTGTGATCAGAAATCAGAAAACTAAAATTGAACTATGTTACTCTTTGCTCGCCGTGTACTATTCCGTAATTTGTAGTTGATCCAGGAGCGTAATTAAAGTGCCAACCAAACTGGGCGCATACATGCGTAACTGCGTAAGTATAAGTCAACAGTACCAGTTGGCATTGTTAAAAATAATTGTAGGATACTTTTCCGTCGATGTTATGTTTTGGCTTTTTGCAATATCTGAACCCTCAACCTGCAAACGAAACAATAATAACACTTTATAGTTGTCGTATTTTCACATAAAAAATTCAAATTTATTTAAAAGGAACTTACATGACAACAGCCCAAACTTGCGATTTCCTCTAGTTGGATTCACTTGCAAGTCTAGCACAAGCGACGCCTCGAAGTTGAGAAGCTCTATTAGCGGAAGCTTGCACCTACGTAAGCGAAAACAGCAGCAGCAACAACACAACAAAACAACAGCGGAAGTAGCACAACGACAGTAGATGACATATCAACTCCTCCAAATGTAATTCAGTAAAATTGATAGTAGTAATCTTTGAATTGTATTGTTAAGGTGCTAGGCAAAATGTAAATTCGTAACATGAGGCTTACTCACAAATATGAAAACAATTTTGTATAAGCTTGCTGCAGAAGCAATGAAAACGCACACAATTCATCTCTGATGCTATAAAATTTTAACATTTTAACTATTTTTTAATTAAATTTTATTGGAGGATCTCTTGGTGCTTTGAATTGGCAAATTTCGGTCTATATATATCAGGCCAAATGCTAAATGTCAAATGCCTAGCTATTTTACTTAATCGGGAGGAAATCTACGAGTATAAAAATACTGTATATTTTTAAGGTGCAACCAATTATACTCTCTTCATCTTAAATTAATTGTCCCCTTCCTATTTTGGGATGATTTAAGGAATAATAATAAAAATGAGAAAATTTTAAAAAGCATTTGTTAAAACATACGGAGTACTAAAAATAGAAAAGGGACAAGTAATTTGGGAAAAAATTTAGTGGAAAGAGGACAAGTAATTTGGGATGGAGGGAATATTGATTAAAGTGTAGTTCTCCTGAAAGACCGGACTCACACTAAATTAGTGTGAGTCACAAGCAAATCAATCAAGAAAAAGAAAAAGAAAAAAGAAAAAATAAAAAAATAACTACCTCTTTGTGAGGGACTCACAATAAACTCCCGTCTCACGTAAGAATTTGCCATTAAATTTGGGTTAATATTTATTGAGTTGACTCAATAAAATAAATAGAGCAGGCTTTAAATTTACTAGTTGTTGGACCGTGCGCTAGCGCGCACGGTCCCCCAATGCGGGTTGCTTTGCTAGGGCAGTTTGTACGTAGATTTTGCGCCTAATATGTGCGGTGATTGACTCCTCCACTTCTTATTTTCAATCCTTCCTTCTACTTTTATTCCCCCTTAATCACTGCTTCTATTTTCTTTTCTCAACAAAATTCTTTTCCCCTCATCTTCTCTTTCCCTTTTCCCTACCACTTTCTCCCATTTCAATTTGGATCAAAAATTTAGGAGGGTGGATTGTGTGGATGAGATTAAAGTAGATAAATAATAAAGTAGATTGTGTGGATGTGATTAGTTAGAAATTGACAAAAATAGAAATGAGAAGAAAATTGTGGAATTTCTTTTTTGAAAAACTGGGAAGAACATTGTGGAATGGAGGGAGTAGTTATTTCCCTTTCATTTTTATCCTGCCTCTTCACTCATTACCATTTATAATACTTCTCTTACATCATTGCCTTGTATTTCCTTAGTATATTTTTCCTCTTACTCCTTTCCACCCATTCATATGTCCCTACATTACTCTCATTTTATTTTCATTCCTCATCATCTCTATTTTCTGTTCTTACTCCTTATAATAACACAAATTTTTCCTCATCTTTCCTTACTCCTCATACTACTGTTATTTCCACTTTAACTTTTTGTTTTTCTTTCTCATTATATGTTTCCTCGTCTCCTCTACTATTACTATATTTTTCCTCATTTTCTCTGTGACTCTATACTTACTCATTTCCCTCATTACCTATTTCCTTATATGCGAATAAGCCCACCACATGTAAGGTCCACATCGACGAAACTAAAGAGATTTGAGTACTATATAAGATAATGGGTTACTCCTTCCATAGCCAATTGGTTTGGGATGGAACCTCCTTCGACTTATGACGTGGTCAACTCTCTCGTCGGGCGTGACCCATCCCAATGCATGAATCTAACATTAAAACATCTTCGTGCCTCATTATTCATTACCCCTGGTAATACTCTTTTTTCTTTCATTAATATTTTGCATCTTCTTTCGTTACCCCTCAGATACTACTGTTATAACCCTCATTCCTGATATTTTCATTTTCAACATATTTCTCCTCGCCTATGCTCGTTTTACTAATATTTATCTAATTCTCTATCCTCCACCACCTCCTCCTCCTCCACCTCATCATACTTCAATCTATTACTTTTTTCCCTCTCGTTTCCCCCAAACTTCATATTGTTTTACCCTTCATGGTACCGGTATTTTTTTGTTCACCTCTTACTCTTTTGCCTTTTCAGTCTTACCCTTGTAATACTCTAATTTCTCTTTACCCCTAATAATACTCTTACTCCCGTTATTCTTTTTATTTTTCTTCTTAACTTCTCACTTACTCCTTACTCATCTCTATTTTCTTACTTCACTTAACTTCTTACTTACTCCTCTCTATTTTCTTTCATTTTCATGCTCCTTAGTTACCATCTTCCTAAGCATCTTAATTCCTCTTTTCCCATAATGTGTTTCTTTTCAACATACTTTTCCTTGCTTTAACTCGTCTTACTCGTATTACCCCGATTCTCTATACTCCTTTTGCTCTTCCTCCTCCTTCTCGTCATACTACTCTCTATGACCTTTTTTCTCTTTCATTTCTTCCTCATACACCCCCTCTCGATTATCCTCCGTTTTTTATTTTCTTATCTCTCTCTTATTTCCTTACTCCTCAACCTATTGTTATTCTTCTAATTTTTAAATTTTTCTTTCTCATTATATTTTCCCTCATCTCCTCTGTTGTTACTTACTTTTTCCTATTTACTCGCTTAATTTCCTCTTACTTAGTTCGTCCATTAAGTATTTCTCTATTCATCACCCATTGTAATACATTTTTTTTCTTAACCCTTCCCTCATTTTTTCTTACCTCTCTTCATACTACACTTATAGCCTTCCTTCCTAATATTTGCATTCTTAACACATTTCTCCTCACCTCCGCTCGTATTTCTCCTCATTCCTGATGTCTTGCTCATATTTTTCCGATTCCCAATTTTCTTCCTTTTTCTCACCCACATCTTCTTTTAATTATGTTTTTCTTTCCTAACATCTGTTTTCCTCGCTTCTTCTTCTTTTAATCATTTTGATCTCATTTACCTTTTTTTTTTTCACTTCCTAATTCACTTTCATTTCACTATTAGCTCTTGTTTCCTTAGCCATCATTTATTTACTCTTCCGCTTCTTATTTCTTTACCCATCATAATTTTATTATTCATTTTATTCATTCATTTTTCCTTCCTCCACGGAATTCACCTCGTTTACTCATTTCCTACTCTTAACCTCTCATTTCTTTTCACCTTTCTCCAAATATTTTTTTTATTACATCTCTTATTGCTCCGACTCTTTATTCTTTACCCCTTATAATACTCTTATAGTCTTATTCCCATTATTCTTTCTAATTTTGTTACTAAGCATTTTATAACTCATCTCATCGTCTCCTTTCACTTACTCCGCTCCGTTTATTTTCATCTTCATGGTCTCTAGTTACTAATTTCCCCGTGTTTCCTTGTAACACCCCCATTTAAGCCGGGCGGACCCCACCTAAATAAGGGTGTTACGGGACCCAACTGAATGGGTCCATGGGCAAACACCTGTTTCCAAAACATGAAGACCTGGAGTAAAACACGATATATATAAAAGGAAACGCGGTAGCTCTCGGCTACAAGTGGAGTAAGCACAAAACTGCAACAATATCAAAACGGCACGCAGGCCCCAAAACTGAGTAAAGTGGCGAGATAAAACGAGACGTCTATGGTGGCAAAACTAGACGTAAGACTAGTATTATTGTGATTCCCTCCAAACGTCCCACAATCAGCAAGCACACGTCCGAGTACCTAAGGGGGTGGGAAAGCCAACAGACAAACAACAATAACCTAGTTAGTCAACAGCCAACTCATAAAACGAGAAAGGAGAATAAAAGAAGCCTTTAAAGTAAAACCGAAACGCGTAAGTAATTTAAACCAGCACTGTTCTATTCTTAATCCGGAAGAAAAATGCAAGTAACCAACTCGGACGATTATCAGCAAATCAAGGCACAGAAACGAGTCAAGAACCCCGCTGTGTAACCTCCACACAGGGGACTTACCATACCGTCAACGCTCCGCACCTCCTCCTCGTGACATCGGGCCACACAGACCTCATCACGTTATGACATCGGGCCACACAGACCTCATCATATTACGACATCGGGCCACACAGACCTCATCGTATCGCGACATCGGGCCACACAGACCTTATCGCATCGCGACATCGGGCCACACAGACCTCATCGCACTAGGTCACACAGACCACATGACATCGGGCCACACAGACCTCATCATGATCACAAGGTACAGAACGTCATGGTAAGAGGAACGATTCCTTAATCATTACATACATATAACGAAATAGCATAATAGGACTCTTACACTGAAAAGATACTATCCTTAACATCTTAAGGGCGAGACTCACATTACTCACATTACTCATCCCATTCTCGTATATCCGAGTTTCTCATAAATTGTACATATTTGTCAAAACATATATTTTATGCTTACCATAACAGTTTCCAAACATGACTTACTTCCCGTCAATACTCCATCGCTTCTTTTCGATTTAGTTTCACAATAATAACCTTACAAGTATTCACCAAATATGACAACACAACATGAGGCACAAGGCCAATAACTTATCCCACGTAACACGAATAACACACGACAAGCAAATAGCTTATTGCAATACACACAAACAATTACGTACTTAAGTCATCACATACCAATCACCTTCAAGAAGGCCTAAACACTTACGCTTCAAGTAAGTATGTCACGTCAACGCTACACTACCACAATACGAGCCCTACTACTCAAAATATGCAACTTAACGACACGGCCAGCAGCTTATACTCTTAGACGGTCAACTTCGACACACTCAACGCGTTTACATAAGTATTCTCATCATTTCAACCGCAGAAACATCAGCAGGTCAGTATTCTTATGAGTATTCTTATAAGTAGTTAGAAACATCAGCAGCTTATAAGTATTCTTATAAGTATCCTCATCATACGTATACCTAGCTTCTCCTCAAGTTTACAACAACAGAAACATCAACAACTACAACAACAGGAGCATGACCACAACAACAATTATAGATAGAGAACGAGCAGAACAGCAGCAGGTCAGTCGTGAGAGCAGCTTGACACACTTGCATACACTCGAACAGGCTCGTAGTTCAAACACACCCTTTACACACACAATTTCAGCATCATTTCACACATAAACGTCACCTTAATCGGACTAAGTAAGGGAGAACCCTTACCTCGGAGTGAGAAATCGCGAAACTCGAGCCCAAAATCAAGAAAACATGCCGAAACCGCTCCAATGCGTAACGAACTCTACAAATGACGATAATACTATCAATTACTACTTAATTATTACCTAATAAACACATAAAGCTCCTAAATTCGTGCTTAAATAAGAAATCCCCAAAATTTAGGTCAAAACTAATGAAAACGGAAACCAAAAGAGCAAATACCACTAGTACCTCGATTTATTGCGAAATAAGCCTAAGAGTCAAGAGAAAACCGACAAATTGAACCAAAATACGACAACTTGAAGTTACTCCGGCTTGTAATCAACTAACAGCCACCGTGAACGGAGAGGAACAACAACAATGGTGATGATAGTTGACGATAGGACGGTGATGATGATGATGATGATGATGATGAAGACGATGAGTGAAGTTGATGAGGATGATGATAATGACAACGAGTAAGGGAATGAATCAAAGAAAGCAGGAAGAAGAAAGAAGAACTAGGTCGAGAGGTAGCCTCTCTCTCCCTCTTGATTTGTTTTGGTCGACATAAATTATAAGGGGGTAGACCAACCTTTAAATAATCCCATAATAAACTAAAGTATGACCACACCCTTCCGTAACTAGACTCAACTTTATTTTGACCTGTTAATGACCTGCTATTACAGGTCATCTCCTTCCTTCTCCTAAAATAAAGAACCACCATTTTTAATGTTCATCCTTTTGTTTGTCAAATGTCAGCTTACCCAACTTAAATGCTTCTTCTTCCATATTAACTCCACCTATTCTGCCTCTCACCTCTCTCTCTCTCTCTCTAAACCACACGCCTTATCAACGGGCGGCGGCCACCACGACCACCGACCCACGCGCCTCCATCACCATTACGGCCTCCTACTTTAACCCGCTGCCATCACCCACTTCGATTCTGCTGCTGTCGGCCACACATTGACGCCACCACCTTTGTTCTTCGACATTAATACTTGTTGCCACCACTCTCAAACCACCAATTTTCTATCAATTTTAAAATCAGATAAACCCTATTTTTTTTTTTTTTTTTAACAATTATAAATCCTAATTTTGAATTTTGGGGTTTACAATTCTCCCTCCGGCAGGCGGTGAAGGTCGCCTTCGGTGGTTGTCGAGAAGAAAGGTAAGGTGGTTGTAGACACGGCGGAGGTGAGTAAGGTGAGGGAGCTCCAAAAATGGAGGTAGACTTATCGATTATTGATAGTAAATAAATGATTGGTGATTTAACATGAAAAAGTTTACCGGTTCAGCAGGTAACTGGTTTTTGGGTGCAATAATGGAAGAGGTTGTAAATAGATGAGTTTATTATGAGATTAATCAAAGGTTGGTTTATTAATGGAATACCAACAATAGGTTGGTTTATTCCTGTTAAATTTTCCGTTTTATTTTGCCCTACTACCTCTTTTTTGGTAGAATGTAAAATATCATTAAAACCATCACAAACCAATACAAGAGTTAATACATCATTGCTTTATCAATGAATCCTAAACACAATCCAAAAAACCAGCCTACAAAACTTTCAACCCAATCAGCCCAACCCTTTTAATCGCAAAACAACTTCCCCCATGACTTGCTTACACAGCCAACTAGGAGATCGTATAGCCAAGGTCAACCGACACCAATTTCGCTCCCTCCATATCCAATACATCAAGGCACAAAGAACCAAGTTCAAGACCATTCTTTGCCTCTTTGCTAGTTTCCTGACTCGAAGACACCAAAACCAAGTATTTGACAGAGGTATTTGCATCCTCAATAGCCTCCCCAACAATTCAATACACAACCGACTGAAGTCACACTCAAAAAATAAATGGCTGACAGACTCAGGCCGTGAACCACACAGATAACACATCGACATACCTGTGATCCCCATCTTGCACAATCTATCCAACGTTAGTAGCCTATTTTTCAGAACAAGCCAGGCCAGGAAAGCGTGTTTTGGGACGTTGAACTTATTCCACACATAAAACCTCCATGGGATAGAAGCCTGCACCCCCTTCAACCATTTGTACCCTGTTTTAATGGTATACTCCCCACTTATCCACTTCTCATCCACAAAGCCGGACTTAAACAAATCCTTGGTCTTGCAAATTTGTTTCCAAGAACAATGACACGGCTAAGTCGTATCACCGGTATCAAAATAACCCTACGGACTACTAACGATAGCTAGTGGTAAGAAGGGATCGAATCCATAGGGAAACGTCTACTCGCAAGTCTACTAAGTCTAGGCTATTCCTAAGGTATGAAATTTGGGGTTTTGTAAAGTCTATGAAACTAATAGCGAGAATGAAAATGGGATAAAACGATAGGTAAAAGACCAGGGTTTCGGGTTCCTTATGACAATAATCCGGATAATAAACTTTCACCAAAATAGCAGTCAATCAGAATATGCAAGGCGATTAGGATGAAACACGCTCTCTCGAATCAATGTTACCTTAAGTTCAATTTAGCGGGCTCTCGCGACTTACTAAATCAACTTATCAATTACGCGTTGTGGTCTAATACTGATTAGGCTTTCGATCTTAAACCAATATAACCCTAAGTTCAATTAAATCAAGGCGTCCCTAAATTCAATTGTCAATCAATCGCGCAGGAAGAAATCGCATAAGCACAAACTAATCAATCGCAACAATTTAACCAAAATACCGGATTAAAGGCATAATTCCCCCTCAACCCTAGTTGGGGGATTAGCTACTCATGACTAGGGCAAAACATAAATAAAATAAAGAGTAAAGTAAAGACATAATTACCAAACTGAATGCTTGAATTGAAATCGAGAAGTACCGACGGTTACAAAGTTCAATGACGAAATCTACTTGAATTCCAATGTTGAAGATGAAAGCAGTAAATAAAACTATGAGAGAGAATAGAGAGTACTAATTCGTAGTCTAGGTCTAATTATAACATGAGATCGAAATTAAACTTAAGTTTTCCTAAATATATCACAAAACAATGACTTAGTGAATAGTATTGCGTCACGGTAGTCGGCCGACGGTCGATATCTGGGCCGGCTTGATTACCTAATCCATCGAGCCCAACGTTTTGGGCTTAAATCTTCCACCAAATCTTGGGCCTATGCTATTTCCTTCAATATTTCGACCCCTTTACTTTAATTCTCGGCTTTCGGTCCCGAGCTCAACTCTACATCGTCCTTTGGATTTCCGTCTACCCACTTTTCAGCTCAAATGCCTAGGAAATGAATAAAATCCTGCAAAATACGGAAATACAACAAAAGCGCCTCTAGGACGTAACGTGAGAACAAAATGGCCCCGTAGGACGCATTTTGACAATAAAAAGCAGCTCGGGACGGGGGTAAGAACAAATTTTGACGCATTTTTTTTTTTTTTTTTTTTTGCGTTCGGTGCCGGTTGGGGGCCGGCTGCCGGTCGGCCGGCTCCCAGGCGTTTTTGTTTTTCTTCCGAAATAAAATGCAACAAAATTAAAAGGGGTAACGGTTGACGACAGAAGACAATAGATCCTTCCAACTTGCAACTCTTTTCTGCGACCTCAACTTAACGCCTCAAGTAATAACCAACAAACCAAAATCAATATGCAACTGTCCCGAAAGGGTAGGTAAACTGAAAAGGTAAGTGGGCAATCAAAATGTGGTACGAAAACAAGCTTTAAGGCTAGGACGGGGTGCAAAAAGTGGTAACCTATAATCTAAAGGGTAAGAAAAATAGGCCATTTGGCTAATGTGGAGTTCATAAAAACAAGTATAATGCTGCCTTTCCTCATGTAATACCGCTAGCCACCAACCCGACACGACTCAGTATTAAGCAGATCGAATTCACACTTATGCATGTTAATATTACGCCCTGCACGAGGAGAACTACAAACACCCTAACAAACAAGGAGACCAGTCGTAGATGTCACTGGCCTTGGAGGCTCTAATCCTCGCTATATATATGTAGTTTCACTAAAACACGGTCAAGTCTAGGTTCAACAACAGCATACCAAACAACTGACTCGTAAGACCGACTCAAGACCGCATGAAAGGCGCATACTCAATCACGTCAAGTGCATAGAAAAAGGACAAGCATTAAGCAAATGAAATCATCGTCGCTTTGCACGTTTCTACATCTAAACTGACTCTATTTTTGTGTTTTTTTTTTGACATTTTTGAAAAAGAAAGCAGTAAAACTAGCAAACTAACACACAAATACAAAAAATGAAAATAAAGAAACCTAATTCCTCCCCCAAGCCTAAACATCACAATGTCCTCAGTGTGATCAGCAGTAAACAACAACCAACATCCATAAAAACACAACTGAAGGACCTAAAAAGAAATGGGGAAGGAACATAAAAACAGAGAAGAGAATACGTACTGTACATAGGAATTCCCCCAAGCCAGCATATGCTCAGGGGTAGTGGCCAGCATGCCACTAAGAGGAGTCGTCCTCGTACTCATCGATGGCCGCCTCAAGATCCTCATCATCCTCCTCATCGTCGACGTCAATCGGCATCCCAGAGGCCGCAGCACCCGATCCAGACGCGCCCGCGTCACCAAAACCAGTAAAGGGCTGCTGCGGAGCTCCATATCCATACCCACCATCTGGCCAAGTATAAGGCGTAGAGTAATAATCAGGTTGAAGGGTAAACCCTCCATGGACGCTCGGGTCCGTGTACCCGCCGTCGGGTCAATTGTAGTAGGACGGGTGAGGTCTCTCAGGTGGGACGGAGCCCTGCCTCGCATAGGCATCATACGCGGGGTATTGACTCAACGCCATATCGGTATACACCCTGTCAATTCGCGCGTGCGTCGCGCGCAAGTCATCGCCGTATTGATGGCGAAAGCCATCGAAATCAGAACGGAGCCCAGTCAGCCCCAAATCCATACGACCCATCATCGATACAATGTCAGGGTGCAGGTCAAAATATTGCGAACCACCAGCAGCAGTATGTGGTGGAGCCGTAAACTGCTGAGCCGGCTCCTCAACAGCAGCATAAGAAGAAGAAGAGGCACCCTGCGTGGAGCGTCGCCCATATGTCTGGACAGGAACAGAGGGGGTAGGAGCGTCCTCAAGAGGAAGCAGATAAGTAGCCTGGTCTGCACGAAGCTCAGTAAATGTAGGTGCAGGAAGGCGAACGCTTTCCTTACCGCCGATCATCCAAATACGTCTACCGTCAGGCGCAGGGCGAAGCCAATTTAATGGCGCAGTCAAGTAAGATACATCCAAAAGAACACCGCCATGCACCGCCTTCTGCGCGTCTTCGGTGAACCCAACAAGTTTGATTGCAATTCGGGTGATGAGACCACCCACATGTATCCCGACAGTAGAAGTCGGGGTCGAGGCAAGCTTCCTCAAATGGAGGGCAAGGTGGTAAGCGAGATCAATGTGATACCGCTTTGGTTCTTGACGCAAGTACTGACCAAGGATAGCAAGCTCCTCGGTCCGAACATTATGAGGCTCGTTACGACCAAAAATCGTCCACCCCATGAACCGCTGCCAAATGCGAATGGCAGGCTGATGAATGTAAGGGGCACTCATGTGTTTCCCGGGCTCTGGTCGTTGGCCCGAGATCGCTCTCCAAAGCTCACCTACATTGAACCTATCTGGAGCAGTATACTCCTTGTGATGCGAGAAACCAAAAATCGTACCAAGTTGTTTGACCGGCAAAGTACAATCAAGGTTCATGAGGCGGAAAGTTAGCACAATACTATCCGCCGAACGCCCCCGGTCAACCTTAAGCGAACTCAAAAATTCCCAAGTGAGACGAGAATAGGTCAAGTGCATCATACCGAACATTTTTTCCATACCGACACCCTTAAATAGCTTCTCGGTAACACCGTCTATACCTAAGGCACGCAAGGTATTCCGGCAAATAAACCGGGTAGGGAGGAGGGGACGATGCTTAAAAGATTGAAAATTCGTCTTTTGTTGTTCGGTAGCGAAAATTACCTCGGGAAAGTCGATGTCCGGCTCGACATCGGGAAGAGATGCTTGGTGACGAGTGGTGACTCGACCACGCTTCCGTTGTTGTCCACGATCCGCCATTGAAAAAGAGTAGTAACTTGAGGTGGTGTGTTGAAAGAGATGAAGTTAGGGTTTGGGGTTTTAGAGAGGAAAGGGGTCGTGGGTTATAGAGAGAAGGTAGAGAGTGAAAGTGAAAATTGAGTTATGAAGAAATTTTAGCATCCGGCGGGTATTTAAAGGCGTCGAAAAAAACGGGACGGCCGGTCTGACCGGCTGCCGGTCGACCGGCCCTGATGCGTTTCAATTTTTTTCTAAGTGTTTTTCAAGCCTTAAAAATTTGGGGTTCGGCGCCGGTTGGGGGCCGGCTGCCGGTCGGCCGGCTCCCATGCTTTTTACTCGTGAAAACTTCAAAAATTCTAAGTATCGAATTCCTCTAAATCCTGCGCATCTCAATGAAAGTATTAGTACCCTCACTCTCGCCTCACCTAATGAACTAAAACAAAAGTAAAAATCAAACGATACACTAAATACAAAAATACGCGGGTTGCCTCCGTAGCCCGGTTTTAAGTCCCGCACGACTATGTTACCTCATCAGCAAGAGGAATCCGGGGGCGCAAGGTAGAGTACCTCGACGACGCCCACTACAGCAGATGGATGATAGAGCTTAAGCCGTTGACCATTTGCCTGAAATCGTTCTCTCGAGTCCGTCTCTAATTCGCAATAGCCAAACTTGCTGACCTTCGTTACGGTATACGGTCCAGACCATTTGGACCTCGACTTCTGGGAAAGCTTGAGTTTGGGCGAGAGTTAAAGAGTAATACCTTATCTCCAACAGTGAACTCCCTAGGCAAAATCTTTGCGTCGTGCCAACGCTTAGTGCGCTCTTTGTAGAGACGCGCATTCTCGTACGACTGCAGCCGAAATTCTTCAAGTTCTTGCAGCTGCAGTAGCCTCTTCTCCCCACACAGAGTCGGGTCGAGGTTAAGCTCCTTGATTGCCCAATAAGCTTTGTACTCGAGCTCGACGGGGAGATGACACGACTTACCGTAGACTAACCGATAAGGCGAGGTGCCTATAGGTGTCTTAAATGCCGTTCGATACGCCCAAAGAGTGTCATCAAGCTTCAAACTCCAATCTTTCCGGGACTTAGCCACCACCTTCTCCAGGATCGATTTAATCTCTCGATTAGAGATCTCCACTTGCCCACTAGTTTGTGGGTTGTAAGCTAGTCCAGTACGGTGAGTGACACCGTATTTAACCAGTAGAGCGGTAAGCTGTCGTTCGTGGAAATGAGTTCCACCATCACTGATCAAAGCACGAGGTACACCGAAACGAGGGAATATTGTCTTCTTTAGCAAACGAACGACCGTCTTGGCGTCATTAGTAGGAGAAGCGACCGCCTCAACCCACTTCGAAACATAATCAACTGCAACCAAAATGTAACGGTTCCCTTTAGATGAAGGAAACGGTCCTTGGTAGTCCACGCCCCAAACGTCGAATAACTCAACCTCAAGTATCGGATTTTGAGGCATCTCATGCCTCCTAGAAATACCCCCGGTGCGCTGACACGCATCGCAGCTCACAACAAAATCCTTCGTATCGCGAAACATAGTCGGCCAATAGAAACCCGATCGCAAAGACCTTAGCAATCAGACGAGAAGGACCGTGGTGTCCTCCATAAGGCGAGGAGTGACACCGCTCTAGAATACCGGCAACCTCCCACTGAGGGACGCATCGCCGATACAACCCATCGGCACACACCTTAAACAGGTGCGGATCATCCCAAAAATAGCTCTTCACGTCGTGCAAGAACTTTTTCTTCTGTTGGGAACTCAAATCATCATTCATGTGTCGACCAACAAGGAAGTTGGCAAAGTTAGCATACCACGGCTCAGGTTGAGTGCCCGAACCTACACTCCCGACGCACATCAGCGAGTCGTCGGGAAAAGAATCATCAATAGGCAACGAAATGCCTCCTCCATCAAATCTTAACCGACAAATGATCAAAGAACCACATTCTTCGCCTTTCTTGTCGCGAATCTCAAGGTCAAATTCCTGCAACAGTAGTATCCAACGAATCAACCGCGGCTTTGCCTCCTTCTTCGCTAGCAAATACTTCAAGGCCGCGTGATCGGTGTAGACTATGACCTTTGAACCCACCAAGTAAGTCCGAAATTTCTCCAGCGCAAAAACCACTGCAAGAAGTTCCTTCTCCGTCGTCGCGTAGTTAACTTGGGCCTCATCAAGTGTCTTGCTTGCATAATAGATAGCATGCAAAGCTTTGTCTCGTCTTTGACCCAAAACGGCGCCTAATGCGTAATCACTCGCATCGCACATCACCTCGAACGGAAGATTCCAATCCGGAGGTTGCATAATCGGCGCAGAAATCAAAGCCTGTTTAATCCTGTCAAAAGACTCGATACACTCATCAGTAAACGCGAAAGGGGCATCCTTCAAAAGCAACTGTGTAAGTGGTTTAGCGATTTTAGAAAAATCCTTTATAAACCGCCGATAAAAACCGGCGTGACCAAGAAAACTACGCACCCCCTTAACAGAAACGGGAGGTGGTAGTTGCTCAACCACTTGCACTTTTGCCTTGTCAACTTGGATGCCCTTTTCGGACACTATATGACCCAATACCACTCCTTCATTGACCATGAAGTGGCATTTTTCCCAATTCAAAACAAGGTTAACTTCGACACAACGTTTCAAAACCTTTTCCAAATTAACCAGACAAGATGAAAAGTTAGTGCCATAGACACTAAAGTCATCCATAAACACCTCCATAATAGATTCAAGGAATTCCGAGAAAATCCCCATCATACATCTCTGAAAAGTAGCAGGTGCGTTACACAGTCCGAATGGCATCCTGCGATAAGCAAAGGTGCCGTAGGGACATGTGAAGGTAGTCTTCTCCTGATCATCAGGATGAATAGGGATCTGAAAGAACCCAGAGTACCCGTCCAAATAGCAAAAGAACGAGTGAGAAGCTAACCTTTCAAGCATCTGGTCGATAAATGGAAGAGGAAAATGATCTTTGCGGGTGGCCGCATTTAGCATCCTGTAATCAATGCACATTCGCCACCCCGTAACAACTCTAGTGGGCACGAGCTCGTTCTTGTCGTTACGAACCACCGTAGTTCCACCTTTCTTAGGAACCACCTGTACCGGGCTCACCCATTTGCTGTCGGAGATCGAGTAAATAATACCGGCATCTAACAATTTCATGACCTCCTTCTTCACAACTTCCTGCATGTTAGGGTTAAGCCTGCGTTGCCCCTGAATACGGGGGCGATGACCATCCTCAAGGTTAATCCTATGCATACAAAAATCAGGACTAATACCTTTCAAGTCATCTAAACAATAACCAAGCGCCTTCTTATTGCGATGAAGTACATCAAGCAGTTCATACAACTGACTCTCAGATAAAGACGCACTAACAATTACAGGAAAAGAGTTCGTATCATCAAGAAAAGCATATTTCAAATGAGTCGGCAACGGCTTGAGCTCCGGTGTCGCTACCTCTGCAGCATAGGTAGGCTGAACCAACTCACTCACTAACGCGCTCTCCTTACGGCTCAGCGGCCGTCCTTCCAAAGCTGCCTCCAGCACATCCACGACAGCTCCATAACCTGTGTCACCTGCACAAGCATCTAAAACCATAAACGCCTCAAGGGGGTCCCGCAAATGGGACGGAGGCCAATTCCCCTCAACAATAGTATCAGCAACATCGATCATGCAACAAGACTCCTCAATCATGGGACTACGCATAGCATTAGTGAGGTTGAAGGTAACCTTATCCTCACCGACCTCCAAAGTCAACTTCCCATTCTTAACATCTATCACCGCCCCCGCCGTGTGTAGGAATGGTCGCCCTAAGATGATAGGTATGTGGGTGTCCTCAGCTATATCAAGCACAACAAAGTCAACCGGAAAGAAAAACTTCCCAATTCTCACAGGGACATCCTCTAAGACACCTAAGGGGTGCTTAACCGACCTATCTGCCATCTGTAGGGTCACATTAGTGCATTTCAACCCCCCCATGTTCAACTTTTCACAGACAGAATATGGCATGACACTAACGCTCGCTCCTAAGTCACACAACGCCTTATCAATGACCTGGGTTCCTATAGTGCAAGGAATAGAAAAACTACCCGGGTCTTTAAGCTTAGGAGGGGCTTTACCTAATAAAAGGGAATTGCTCTCTCCCGTAAAGGCTACGGTCTCAACATCACCAATAGAACGCTTCCTAGTCAAAATATCTTTCATAAACTTAGCATAGGAAGGTACCTGCATGATGAGCTCGGTGAACGGAACGGTGACTTGAAGATTCTTCACAACATCCATAAACTTACCGAATTGTTGATCAACCTTCTTGTTGCGAGCGCTGTTTGGAAACGGGAGCTTAATCTGTATTTCAGGAGAAGAAGAATCCATACCTTTAATCCCCTTACCTTTGGAGTCATTTGAGTTTTTATCAAAAACACCAAGATGTCGAACGCCGAGTCGGCCCGGCCGACCGGCCACGGCCGACCGGCCCGGTGTCGATTACTCGTTCATCACCGCCTGCTTTTCAAAGATCCATGACTTCAGGTTCAGCTTTATCTGCCTCGTCATTCTCAATATCCTCAACAACAGGCTCATCGGATCCGGGCATTTTCGGACCATCGTACGTCGTGCCGCTCCGTAGCTGAATAGCATTCGCTTGCTCATGCTTTTGCGGCGGGTTACCTTGTGGAGGTAAATGTCCCGGTTGACGAGTCGATTGAGATGTAGCGAGTTGCGCCACTTGCGTTTCCAAATGCTTGACGGCTTGATTAGTTTCCAGCTGCATTTTCTGAGTCTCCATCTGCATTTTCTGCATCGACATCATCATCGTACGCATCTCGGCCACAGGATCGTTAGCCGGTTGTGCTTGAGGCTGATAGCTTTGTTCTGGCCCGATTGTTGTTGTACTGTTGTGGCGGATTGTACGGCGGCCTTTGGTAATTCGACTGAAAGTTCTTATGCGGCGGTACGTACGTTGATTGTTGTTGTTGCGGCGGCTGCGGAGTAGGATTGAGAACGTTCTGACTCCGATAGGATAGTAAAGAACGATCATAACCCGGTTGGTTCTGATACGGCAGGTTAGAACGATAGGTGTTAAAAGCATGTACTTGCTCCGGCGAACCCATGCACTCATATGCATAATGACCTGTAGCCCCGCAATTGTTGCAACCCGCTTCGTTCCCCGTAACCACGTTAACCTGCTGCGCATTAGACGAACCTGCACCACTCATCCTAGCGACCTGCATTGATAGAGCCGAGATTTGGCTCGTTAAAGCATTAATAGAATCCTTCTCGCGATCACTATGAGCCGCGCGAGAATTTCCCATAGGTCGATCATACTGAGCGGAGTGCACCGCCATTTGCTCGATTAGTTGCCATGCTTGGTCGTCGTCGACATTGTTGGCAAACCTCCCTTCTGCAGCCGAATCCAGAATATTCCGACTCTCGGCGTACAACCCATTATAAAACGTCATGATCACTAGCCACTCGTTTAGACCATGGTGAGGACAGTCGCGAATTAGCTTCTTATAACGTTCCCAAGCTTCAGCAAGTGTCTCGTCGTGAGTTTGCTTAAAGCTTTGGATTTGGCTCCGCATTTGATTCGTTCGTTCTGGAGGATAACACTTCTTGTAGAATGCAAGAGCTAATCCATCCCAATCCGTAATACCCGCGGCTTCCTTATTTAAATCAGTGATCCACTCACGAGCGTGATCACGTAGTGAGAAAGGGAACAGCATTTCCCTGATCTAGTTCTGAGTGATCCCGGCCTGCTTAATAGTCGAACAATAGTCCGTAAAAACCTGCATATGACGACCAGGATCCTCCGTAGCATTACCTCCAAACTGATTACGCTCCACCAAAGTAAGGAAGGCGGGGCGAATCTCAAAGTTGCCCTGTAGAGTTGCGGGCATCTTGAATCCATTAGGAATGGATTCCGTCTTTGGCACAGAGTGACTAGCGAGTTTAGGCATGATCACAAATGCCTCAGAAACAACACTCGAAGTAGAAGGTGGAGTAGTGTCCTCTTCGTAGGACGATGCTTCAGACCTAGATTCTGCGTCCGAAACTTCCACAACCTCGTTGGCGTAAGTTGCTGCAATCTCCTTAAAGAAGTTTCGCGTTTTGCGAAAAGTCCGCTCAGGTTCGGGATCGAAAGGAACTAAACCTGTAGGTGACCTACGCATAAACAAAAACTACAAGGAGAAATGAGAAATGGTCTCAAGGAACTGGAGTTCCCTGAGACAAAAGAAATAACCTACTAAGTAAAAGCGAAATAAGACCGTCTCCCCGGCAACGGCGCCAAAATTGACACGGCTAAGTCGTATCACCGGTATCAAAATAACCCTACGGACTACTAACGATAGCTAGTGGTAAGAAGGGATCGAATCCACAGGGAAACGTCTACTCGCAAGTCTACTAAGTCTAGGCTATTCCTAAGGTATGAAATTTGGGGTTTTGTAAAGTCTATGAAACTAATAGCGAGAATGAAAATGGGATAAAACGATAGGTAAAAGACCAGGGTTTCGGGTTCCTTATGACAATAATCCGGATAATAAACTTTCACCAAAATAGCAATCAATCAGAATATGCAAGGCGATTAGGATGAAATACGCTCTCTCGAATTAATGTTACCTTAAGTTCAATTTAGCGGGCTCTCGCGACTTACTAAATCAACTTATCAATTACGCGTTGTGGTCTAATACTGATTAGGCTTTCGATCTTAAACCAATATAACCCTAAGTTCAATTAAATCAAGGCGTCCCTAAATTCAATTGTCAATCAATCGCGCAGGAAGAAATCGCATAAGCACAAACTAATCAATCGCAACAATTTAACCAAAATACCGGATTAAAGGCATAATTCCCCCTCAACCCTAGTTGGGGGATTAGCTACTCATGACTAGGGCAAAACATAAATAAAATAAAGAGTAAAGTAAAGACATAATTACCAAACTGAATGCTTGAATTGAAATCGAGAAGTACCGACGGTTACAAAGTTCAATGACGAAATCTACTTGAATTCCAATGTTGAAGATGAAAGCAGTAAATAAAACTATGAGAGAGAATAGAGAGTACTAATTCGTAGTCTAGGTCTAATTATAACATGAGATCGAAATTAAACTTAAGTTTTCCTAAATATATCACAAAACAGCAGCTTCCGTGAATAGTATTGCGTCACGGCCGGTCGACCGGCCGCCGGTCAGTATCTGGACCGGCTTCGGTGCACAATCCATCGAGCCCAACGTTTTGGGCTTAAATCTTCCACCAAATCTTGGGCCTATGCTATTTCCTTCAATATTTCGGCCCCTTTACTTTAATTCTCGGCTTTCGGTCCCGAGCTCAACTCTACATCGTCCTTTGGATTTCCGTCTACCCACTTTTCAGCTCAAATGCCTAGGAAATGAATAAAATCCTGCAAAATACGGAAATACAACAAAAGCGCCTCTAGGACGTAACGTGAGAATAAAATGGCCCCGTAGGACGCATTTTGACAATAAAAAGCAGCTCGGGACGGGGGTAAGAACATATAAAAATAACCACTATCAACCAACTAGCTTTAGTATTTGGGACATACTCCAGCCAGTTAGCCCCTTTCATATTATTATTATTATTATTATTGTTATTATTTATTATTATTATTATTATTATTATTATTATTATTATTATTATTATTATTATTATTATTATTATTATTATTATTATTATTATTATTATTATTATTATTATTATTATTATTATTATTATTATTATTATTATTATTATTTAAAAACTCCACTTAATAAAATAATATAAACTCGTATAAGCTCGACTTAAAATATGAGACCCGACTTAAATAAGATACGAAAATACGGAGTATTACATTCCTCTTGTTCCGTACTTACCATTTCCCTTTTATTTATCTCCGTTATTTATTTTCTTACCTCTTATAATAACACAAACTCCTCTTTTTTCCTCACTCCTCGTACTACTGTTATTCCCCCTTTTTTTGTTTTTAATTCTCAGTATATTTTTTTCTCGCATCCTCTATTATTATTCATTTTTCCCCATTTTCGCGCCTACTCTGTTCTTCCTCATTTTCCTCACCATCTATTTCCTATCACATTCCTTCCCTTCATCGTTCATTACCCTTTATAATACTAGTTTTTCATTATTTACTCTTCAGCCTCTTCTTTCCTTACCCTTCATGTACCACTTTTACAGCCCTTATCCCTAATGTTTTCCTTTTGATTATATATTTCCCTCCGTCCGCTCGTCTAACTAAAATTTTCTCGATTCCATATCCTCTTCCTCCCCCCCCCCCCCTCTCTCTTTTTAATTACGTTTTGGTATTTAAAAAAAAAAAAAAAAAAAATCTTGTCTCTTATCCTTTTAATCAGTTTGCTCCCATTTACCTTCGTACTGTCCACTTCATGTTTCGCTTTTGTTTCTCTGTCACCAATTATTTTCTTAACCCTTAAATACTCTTATTCATTTGCTTACTCATCTGCTTTTTAATTTCTTACCCGTCATAATACTATTATTCCATTTATTCATTCATTTTCTCTACTCATTGTCATTCACCTCGTTTACTTAATACCTACTCTTTATCCCCTAATTTCTCCTCACCTACCTGCTAAAATTCCTTTTCAGATCATCGTTAATTCCTCCGACTGTTTATTCTTTACCCTTCATAATACTCATAGTCTCGTTATTTTGTCTATTTTTCTTCCTAAGCATCTTACACCTCATCTCATTTCCCTTCACGCACTCTCATCCGTTTCTTTTCATCTTCATGCTCCATACTTAGCATTTCCCTCGTGTTACTCCTCTTGTTCCATAATTACCATTTTCTTTTCGTTTATCTCCGTTATTTATTTTCTTACCCCTTATAATAACACAAACTCCTCCTCTTTCCTCACTCCTCATACTACTATTATTCCCCTATTTTATTTCCTTTTTCAATAGTTAGTATATTTTTCTTCGCATCCTTTACTATTACTGATTTTCCCCCATTTTCGTGCCTACTCTCATCTTACTCATTTTCCTCACTACGAATTTGCCTATCACATATCCTCCCCTTCGTCATTCATTACTCCTTGTAATACTCATTTTTCATTCCTTACTCTTCAACCTCTTCTTTCCTTAACCCTCATGTACCACTTGTATAGCCCTTATTCCGAATGTTTTTCTTTTGAACATATTTCTGCTCGACTCTGCTCATCTTATAAATATTTCTCTTACTCCCTACCCTCATCTTCCTCCTCTCCATCTCCTTTAAATTCTGTATTCTTTCTCAAAATATTTTTTACTCGCCTCTTTTGCTTTTAATCAGTTTACCCTCATTTATTTTCCTTCTCTCGACTTCCTATTGCGCTTTTATTTCTTTGTGACCTCGTACTTCCTTAGCCTCAAATAATTTTTTTTTTTAATTTGCTTACTCCGCCACTTCTATTTTCTTACCCATCTTAAAACTATTATTCCCCCTTTATTCATTCATTTTTCCTTTTATCAACGTATTTCACTTCGTTTACTTATTTTATTCTCTTTATCCTCTCATTCTTCTTTACCCCTCATAATACTCTTGATAATACTCTTTCTTCTTTACCCCTCATCGTTTATTGCTCCAACTCTTTCTTCTTTATCTCTCGTAATACTCTTATTTCCGTTTTTTTTCTTCCTAAGCACTTACATCTCATCACATGTGTTCTTACTCACTCCCCTCCAGTTCCTTTCGTCTACATGCTCCCTAACATTTTCATGTTGTTTTTACTCTTTCTCCCTCCTGCAAATTTCATTTCATTAATCTTTCGTTGTGTATTTTCTTTTTGACCCCTTATAATAATACAAACTACTCCTCTTTTCTTAGTCCTTGTACTTCTACTACTCCCTTATTTTTTGGTTTTTATTTGTTAGTATAATTTCCCTCATCTCCTTTACTATTACTTATTTTTTTCCCATTTTCTCGCTTAGTTTCCTATTACTCATTTCATCTACTACCTATTTTCTTATCACACCTCCTCTGCCTCACCATTCATACCCATTGTAATGTTCTTCGTTTGTTTCTTAAACTTTTGTCTTTTATTTCTTTACCCCTCATATACTTCTTTTATAGTCCTCATTTCTAATATTTTCCTTGTCAACATATTTTTTCTCACTTTCGTTCGTCTAACTCAAATTTTCCTGATTCCTCCTCCTCCTCCTCCTCCTCCTCCTCCTCTTCCTCCTCCTCTTCTAATTTTGTTTTGTTTCTCAACATTTCCTTCCTCTCATCTTCTCCTTTTAATCAATTTGCTCCCATTTACCTTATTTCTCTCAATTTTCTTTTCCGCTTTCATCTCTCTTCGCCTCTTACTTTTTTTAGCCCTGAAATACTCTTTTTCATATGCTTATTCCTCCGCTTCTTATTTCCTTACCTGACATAATACAATTATTCCATTTATTCCTTCATTTTCTTTTCTCGGCGTATTTCACCTCGTTTCACTACAAAAAAACAGCTGTTTTGCGACGGAATTTGCGACGGCCCAAAAGATTCGTCGCAGAAAAACTAGTTTGCGACGGAATTTAAAATTTGCGACGGAATTTTAAATTTCCGTCGCAAATTCCCTCGCAATTTGGCCCGCCAATAATTGGTGCGAAAAGTTGAAAAAGCGCCAAAAAATTGCGACGGAATTAGCTAAATCCGTCGCAAATTCCGTCGTATAGTTTGCACCAATATTTAAGATTAAATTATTGATCAGCGCCAAAAAATTTGCGACCGCATATTTGCGACAGACTTAAATTCCGTCGCAAAGGTCAAAGATGCCAAGGAATATTCCCTGGCATCTTTGAATTTGTCAGATTTTGCGACGGAAATAAGTTCCGTCGCAAATAATCCGTCGCAAATTAGAAAAAAAAATAAAACCCCCTTCTGATAAAATCATTTCGTCGCAACATAAAAAAAAAAAAAAAAAAAAAAAAAAAAGGGAAGGCGATTTCGACGAAGACGACGACGAAGAAGCCCCACCACGCCGCCGCCCCACTTTGCCGCCGCCCCACACTGTCGCCGGCCCACCTCGCCGCTGTTTCATCTTGCCGCCGCCTCTCCGTACCGCCGCCTCACCTTGCCGCCGCCCCACTCTCCCGCCGCCGTACTCCGGCACCGCTTCGACGTATACTCCGGTGAATAGTGTATGTTTTTATAATTTAATTTGATTTAAGTTTGTTTGTTTTAAATTTGTTGATTTTATTAGTTTAGTTTGATTAGTGTATGTTTAGATTGTTTTAGTTTGATTAGTTTGTTTAGTTTGATTGTTTTAATTAGTTTGATTTGTTTGTTTTAATTAGTTTAGTTTGATTGTTTTAGTTTGATTAGTGTATGTTTAGTTTGTTTTAGTTTGATTAATGTATGTTTAGTTTGTTTTAGTTTGATTAGTTTGTTTAGTTTGATTGTTTTAATTAGTTTGATTTGTTTGTTTTAATTAGTTTAGTTTGATTGTTTTAGTTTGATTAGTGTATGTTTAGTTTGTTTTAGTTTGATTACTTTGTTTAGTTTGATTGTTATAATTAGTTTGATTTGTTTGTTTTAATTAGTTTAGTTTGATTAGTATAATTTAAGTTTATTAAATGTTATTTAGTTTGATTGTGTTAGTTTGATTAGTTTATTAAATGTTATTGGATTAGTTTAGTTTAATTTAAGTTTATTAAATGTTATTTAGTTTGATTATATTAGTTATAGTTTAGGTAATTTGATTATGTGTTAATGCTAAATTAGAGAATTGTAGAGCCATTTTTAAATTGAATTAGTGTTATAGAGTGATTGTTAAGTTATTTTAGAGAACTGTAGAGCCATTGTTAGGTTATTTTAGAGAACTGTAGAGCCATTGATAGGTTGATTTGTGGTGATTTTAGAGCCATAGGTGGATAATTATTAATGTGTTGGGTATAGTATGACATAATGTGATTGTGTATTTTGTTAAAGTTATGTATTTTATAAAAATGTTTTAAATCCAAATTTTTTGCGTTGACCGTAGTATACCCATTCGAGAATTATTCATTAGGAGTAATTCTCGAATAGTCCCCATTTTTGTGATTGTCTTTGAATGATCAATATCACTTAGGTGACAAGTAGTTACATTTGTTTATGTGATAGTAAAAATTTCGGTGGCAATTTTTAAGCAGATGTTCTCCGGATACATATATTTTGAGGAAACTCAATTTATTTGTATATCTGGAGAACTGATGCGAATTGCTGCCGAAATTTTTACCATTACATAAATAAATGTAACTATTTGTTAGTGATATTGGTCATTCAAAGATGGGTTTAGGTTGGAGATATAAGAAGTTACTTATGACTACACGTTCTTTCAAAAAAACAAATTATTTCAAAGTTTTTGAAATTCAATTAATAATTTATAACAAGTTTATTTTTGTAGACGGATTGACAATGAAGAGAATTGAACGTAGTTGGATGTACGACCGTTTGGATGATAATAAACGAGTGAAAGTGGGATTTGCTCATGGTGTTGTCGAATTCATCGAACATGCTAAACTTTTGCCAGAGTTCATCCGTAATGGCGAAAAGATTAAGTGTCCATGTGTTAATTGTGGCAACGCTAGACTTTTCAATGAGTTCGATGTCAAAAGCCACTTGATTAAAAAAGGATTTATGAGTAATTATTTTAGTTGGTTTTGTCACGGAGAGGATTTTCCCGTAGATGATAGACCTATGCGTACGGTGGTTGATAATCCTTATCGGGAAATGATAAATGGCGCTTTACCAGATGAGGTGGATACCATTAGAGAAGAAGCCTTGAATCTTTGATGAAGTAAACCAAGCACCACACCCTCAAGTAAAAGCTTTCTTTGACATGTTAAACAAGGCTGATGAGCCTTTGTTTGAAGGAAGTCCCATGTCCGTGTTGGAAGCTGCTTCTAGAATAATTACGTTGAAGTGTGACCACAATCTGTCTCATAGGGTTGTCGACTCGGTTAGTAGTCTGCTTGGAGACGCTTTCCCAAAAAATAACAAAATGACCAAAGATTTTTATAGTGCTAAAAAATTGTTAAAAGGTCTTCAATTACCCCACCTAAAAGATAGATGCATGTGATGAAGGGTGTATGTTGTTTTGGGAAGAAGGCGAGAATTTAGATGCATGCCGAAAATATGGTCTTCAAAGATATAAACCAAACTCGGATGAGCGGAAACGTGTGGCAAAACAATCACTCCTCTACTTTCCACTTGGCCCTCGTCTTCAAAGGTTGTATGCTACTAAACATATAGCCAGAACAAATGAGATGGCATGCAGAGAATTCTCGAGTAGGTGGTACTATGGCTCATCCCAATGACGGTGAGGCTTGGAAACATTTTGATTCGACATACCTGACTTTGCAAGTGAGAGTAGAAATGTTCGATTAGGGCTTTATGCGGATGGATTTGCACCCTTCTCTCTCGCCAGAAACCGTATTCGACTTGGCCTGTAATGTTAACGCCATACAATCTTCCTCCTTCACTTTGTCTAAAAGACAATTCATTTTTCTTTCTTTAATTGTCCCAGGTCCAAAAATCCAAAGAAAAATTTAGACGTATACCTCCAAATAGTTGGTGAAAGAATTAAAGAGTTTTGGGAAAGCTGGAGTATTCACCTACGATGTGTCAAGGAAACAAAATTTTTAACTTAGAGTCGCACTATTATGGACGATTAACGACTTTCCCGCCTATGGCATGCTGTCTGGTTGGTCAACTCAGGGAGGAAAGGCGTGTCCTTATTGTGGTGATAAAAATAAGTGTTTCTGGCTTAAGCATAGTGGGAAGTGGAGTTGGTTCGATTGTCATAGAAAGTTTTTGAAAGCCGACCACCCGTATCGTAAGGATAAGAGTTTTTGAAGAAAAACCCGTGGAACTTGATGCGCGACCACAATTGTTGTCTGGGGACGAAGTCTGGAAAATTGTGGAACCTCTACCCACTGTGGTTGATGCAAGTGAAGCTCAATTGAAGGCTTTGAAAGCTAAAAAGTTGGGATGGTGGAAACGGAGTATATTGTGGGACCTTCCTTATTGGAAAACGTTGTTAATTCGTTATAACTTAGATGTCATGCACATTGAGAAGAACTTCTTTGAGCAGACAATTAACACAATTATGGACGACAAGAGCAAGACGTGTTATGGTCCTAAAGCAAAGGCAGAGTTGGCGATTCATTGTCGAAAGCGCTCCTATCCTAAGTGTGTCCTAGATAAGCAATGAGAAAGGTTCTTTGCGAGTGGCTTATGAAGTTAAAGTTTCCAGACGGGTATGCATCGGATCTAAGTAGATGTGTTGACAATAAAAACTTCACCCTCCGTGGCATGAAAAGTCATGACTGTCACGTGTTTATGGAGCGGTTGTTGCCGGTTGCTCTGAAAGAATTAATTCCAAAGAACGAATGGAAAGCTTTAACGGAGATAAGTCAATTTTTCCGCGACTTGTGTGCCACTACGCTTCAATTTCCGATGTACATCGTCTTGAGGATAATATACCTAAATATTATGCAAGTTGAAAAAATTGTTCCCACCTTCGTTTTTCAACTCGATGGAACATATCCCAGTTCATTTGCCTTACGAGCTTAGAGTGGGCGGTCCAGTCCAATATCGATGGATGTATCCATTTGAAAGGTTTCTTAATCACTTGAAACGAAAAATTGGGAATAAGGCACATGTTGAAGGATCCATAGGCAATGCGTTTTTGTTGGAAGAAATTTCAAATTTCTGTTCCGTTTATTATAAAGAGCATGTAGACACCAAGGTTCGAGATCTTGACATTGGATCCAGTCGACGTTCCGATGTTGACGACCAACTACCAGAGATGTTTACTGACCATGGTGGAAGAACCACTAGAAAGTGTCGCACTCGATTTCTGGATGACAAAGAATACAATTGTGCACACAAATACGTGTTGTCTAATTGTGAGATCCTTAAGCCTTATGAACTGTAAGTTTATAATTAACGTGAATAAATCTTTATAATTAACTTTTTTTTTTCAAATTAACAAACAAGTAATGTTATTATGTAGGATGTTTGAGAGTTTTATCCTTCTACAACACCCTGGAACTCCGTTGGCTGATGTTTGGAGTAAGTTCAGTAACGAATATCCTATGTGGTTCAAGCAACAAGTAAGTACTATATACAGTGACATAATAGTTATTAATATTTTACTCATAAAGTGTATAAAATTGTGTAACAAATAATAAAGCGTAATCAATTCTTCATTAGGAGCCGTTTTTGAAAGACGATCTACAGAAGGCGTTAGCACTTGGACCGTCAAGGGAAGTCGACACTTAGGCGATACTCAATCAATGGGTACAACTTGAGCGCTCAATGGTCGTGACCGACATAGAGAAAAGTACAATAAACAATGGAGTAGGTGTAACCTCTGTTGATGGTGCTGACTATTATGGAAGTCTTGAAGAGGTGATTGAGTTGAAATATGTTGGGTCAAAGCAGCTCTACAAGACTGTTTTGTTCAAATGTGATTGGCTTGACAACTCAGAACGTGGTATGAATATACACAAGGAGTACAAAATCGTTGAAGTTCATCGTGGTAGAAAATACCCAACGTACGATCCTTTTGTGTTATCATATCAAGTTGAGCAAGTGTGTTATGCACCATATCCAAGTCTTAAGAGAGACAAAGACCAGTGGAGAGTTGTCTTCAAAACGAAAGCGAAGTTGATCGTTGATGCCTCCGCGGAGGATAATGCTTATCAGGAGGCCGTTGTTACAGATCCACCGGAGTTATCGGCCCCTAATATTGTTGATGATGAAGATGATGGCAGTAGTATTCCTATCGGTCATAATCAGGATGATGAGAACGAGACTGACATGCCTGAGAACGAGAATGACATGACTGAATTTATTGCGCATTTAAGATGAGCCCATTGAGGAAGACTCGACAGAAGATGAGCAGTGTGACGAGTTTGAAGATGACACGGATGAGGATGAAGAAGAAGTTGGGGAACTGTTTCCTGATGACGATGATAGTGAAGCTAATAGTTCAGATGAGAGTGATTAGCTTAGATTTAGACGCTTTAACGTGTGTTGATTATGTAATTTTACAATTTGCAATCAATTTAATATATTTTATTTTTTTGAGAAGACATTTCTAATATATATATATATATATATATATATATATATATATATATATATATATATATATATATACATGTGTTAATGTTTGCATGTGTAGTATGGTGAATACAAGATACCAGGGTAGCGGAAGCGGTGCAGCTCCAAATAATCAGGATGATGAGAACCGGCAGTTGACTGAAGACGAGATAGGCGAGCTTATGGTCAATGAACGGAGGTATCTACCCACATTAGATCCTAACGGCATATGGTAAATTTAATGCTTAATTGTAAATTAATTTGTTTAATACTTAATTATATAATTTAATTAATTACTTTAATATAATATTGTTACATATACTACTAATGATTTCCGTATGTTATATATGTTGATGCAGGTGTAAAGACGGCCCCGTGAAGACTAAAGTTCGCAAAGCCGTAATTTCTACGATGACCGAATTCGTTCCGAATTGGTCTTCGGCTTCAGAGGAGCAGAAAGAGAGGTGGTGGAACTCTTTCAGGGTAATAATATTTAATTTACCCTTATTTAATTTAATTTTAAAACTTTTTAAACTTTTTAAATTATATCCCTCGTATTGTTGATTCAATTTTTTTATGAAAATATGAACGTAGTATAACTACCAGTACAAGCAAAAACACGAAGCCGAAATAAAGAAGAAGTTCTTTGACGCGGTGATCGAAGAAAAGGCTTCCCGACTGGATCCACCAAAAGGGTATGAAAAACTCATATACGTATTATTAGATACATTATTTTTTCGCCTCATCTATGATGCCGTAAAGTTTGTTAATTATAAATCGCAGATCGAATTAAAGGTAAATCGTGGATTGAGGACAATCAAACCCTTTTGGAGGGATATCTAAAGTGGAAGACTGACGGGGTAATTATGAAACTTACAACTTTAATTAATTTATCGCTAAATATTATACGTATATACATACGTCTACTAATTTATCGTTAAATATGTTATTGATTTAGAAAACGAAGAAAAAGTCAGAGATCCAAATAAAACCGTTGCGCAGAGGGGAGGGTGGAAAAGTCATGAGGACACACACAATGGGTCGATTCGACGGGATATGTTGCAATATGTCGATAGAGCGGTTCGTATTATTAACTTTAATTATTTATGTATATATATATATATATATATATATATATATATATATATATATATATATATATATATATATATATATGTGTTTATTTTGAACGTGTGTCTGTATTTTTATTTAATAAGTAACCGTTAATTAATTTCTTTATGTACAGTGTGCAGGAACTAAGACACCCATGTCTGTCCCCGAGCTCGTAAAGAAGTCAAAGACCTCGAAGAAGACTCAAGTGTTTCTTAAGTGGCAAAGTGAAGAGAATATTTGTAAGACTTCATTTATACTTAACTAATAATTTTTTGATTATATTGTTATTTACAATCTAGTTAAATTAACGAGTTTTATATTTTATATTTTATTATTAGGACCGCTTCGGGCCACGAGTGGAGGAGGTCCAGAATACCCAGCCTGACACTCCCGTCGACGAGAACCGATTGTACTACGAGGTTGTCGGCGGACACGACAAGAAAGGACGTGTCTACGCATGTTCTGCGACTCCATCGTTTCTGACGTCCGCCCCATCGTCACTCTTCTGCTGGGGAGCAGTCCACGTATGCTCCCGGCCTACTGACCCGCCTTACAGACGAGAATCAATCAATGACTCAGAGGTTGGCGGCAATTGAGCAGTACATCGAGTCTCAACGCCTAAATACGCAGCCTCCTCCGACTTGCAACCAAGGGGATGACTTCTTCAGGCGCGGACCCTTTGGCGGTGACGGCGCTAGTGGAAGTGGCGGGGCAGATTTAGGGTTGTGCTGATTACGTTTGTTGTTAAATTTTGAAAACTGAAACGGTTTAACTTATTAGACTTTGTACTTTGGGTGTCTTTAACGGTGGTATTATGTTAATATATATGTTAATATATGGGTGTTGTGTGTTGTGTGTTGGCTGTTGGCTGATTGGGTGTATTTTGGGTGTATTGAACACTGTAAATGAATTGTAAATGCAGGGTTTGGTGGGGAACAAAAAATAAAATTTGCTATAGCAAAATGCAGCAGTAATTGCGACGGATTTATTACGATTTGCGACGGATGTCCGTCGCAAATTACCCAGGCGATTTGCGACGGATTACGTCCGTCGCAAACATTTGCGACGGAAATATCCGTCGCAAATAGACATTTGCGACGGAATTCCACGTAGATTTGCGACCGATTTCGCCTTCCTTGTCTGCGTCGGATTAATCCGTTTACGACGGATAATTCCGTCGCAAAAAATATTTGCGACGGATAATTCCGTCGCAGACTATTATTTGCGACAAAAAAAAAACGACGCCTACTGTTCGTCGCAAATTCCGTCGCAAAGGGGTATTTGCGACGGATTCAGTCCATTTGCGACGGAATATTTCCGTCGCAAAACAGCTGATATTTTGTAGTGTTTACTCATTTCCTACTCTTTATCTCTTCAAATATCCTCACATTCCTCCTAATATTCCTATTCATATCATCGATCATTGCTTCGACTCATTCTTCTTTACCCCTCATTATACTATTGGTCTCGTTATTCTTTTAATATTTCTTCCTAAGCTTCGTACACTTCATCTTATCTCTTCTCATTCACTCCCCTCCATTTTCTTTCATCTTCATACTTTCTACCATTTTCCTATCAATAAGTCTTGTGTAAAACGGGTCAACCCGTTTTACGGGTCAAATATGACCCGTTTTGGCCCATTAACCCTTTTTTTTTTTTTTTCGAAAATTTTTTTTAAGACCCAAAATTTTTTTTTTTTAATCTTTTATCGAAAATCGTATTTATAGGGTAATTAGAAATGGTAACAAAGTAGACCAAAATGGTAACATATTACATTAAAATATTGTCATAATATTTGTTTAATATGTTACCATAATTGTTTAATATGTTTCCATAATTATATAATATGTTATCATTTAATATTAACCTATTTTGGTAACATTTTAACCTATTTTGGTAACATATTACATAATTATGGTAACATATTAAACAATTATGGTTACGTATTAAACAAATATTATGACAATATTTTAATGTAATATGTTACCATTTTGGTCTACTTTGTTACCATTTTTAATTACCCTATAAATACGATTTTCGATAAAAGATTAAAAAAAAAAAAAATTTGGGTCTTAAAAAAAAATTTCAAAAAAATTTCACAAAAAAAAAAAAAAAAAAAAAAAAAAGGGAAAACGGGTCATACCCGACCCGTTTCAAGCTAGAAACGGGTTTCTTGGTCTCAAACAAGAATTTGTGTTTTCCTATTGTCTTTCCTCTTACTTCCTACTTACCATTTCCCTTTCATTTATCATTTTGCATTTTTCTTTTACCCCTTATAATAACAGAAACTACCCATTCTCTTTCGATACTCCTTATACTACTCCTTTTTTTTATTTTTTTTATTTATTTTTTCCCTCGTCTACTCTTCTATTACTTATTTTTTCCCATTTTCTCGCCTACTCTCATTTTACTCAATTCCACCACTACTTATTCTTTAACACAACTTCTCCATCTCATCATTCATTTCCTCTTGTAATACTGTTTTTTCTTTTCTTAATCATTTGTCTCTTCTTTTCTAACACCTCATATACTACTGTTATAACCCTCATCTCTAATATCTCCTTTCTCAACATATTTCTCCTTGTTTTCGCTCGTCTAACTCAATCTTCCGCAATTCCCTATCATCCTCCTCCTCCGCCGCCTCCTACTCTCTTTTTAATTTTGTTTGTATTTCTAAATATACATTTCTCTCGTCTCTGGTCCTTTTAATCAGTTTGCTCCCATCTACCTTCATTATCTTCACTTCCTTTTGCACTTTCACTTCTCAGTCACCTCTTATTTCATAAGGCCTCAAAAATTCTTTTTCCTTTGTTTACTCCCCCGCTTCTTCTTCCCCTACTCGTCATAATACTATTATTCCCATTATTCATTCAATTTTCCTTCCTTAGCGTATTTCACCTCGTTTACTCATTTCCTACTCTTTATTCCCTCATTTTTCCTTACCTTCCTCCTAATGTTTCTTTTCAGATCATCGCTTATTACTCTGACTCTTTATTCATTACCCCTCACTATACTCTTATTCCCGTTACTCTTTTAATATTTTTTCTTAAGTATCTTACACCTCACCTCATTTTTTCTCACTTACTCCTCTCCATTTTTTTTCGTCTTCATGTTGTCTACCATTTTTCAAATGTTTTATTTTGAAGAATGAAGGTACTTCTACAAAATCCTTTATGTAAAATTTCCTTTTATCAGACAGCTACAACCCCACAATATTATATGTTGAACAATATTTTCAACAACGGACTAATTTCTCAAATCGATCATACTTCAAAGTGCTAAACACTTTAAGTAAAATTTACTACAGAAAATTTGAGAAGTTTGATATAACTTTCAAATTGTTGTTGTAATAATTGTTGCCTTATGCTGGATAACCAAAAAGAGGCGCGAAAAAATGATAGAGAAATTAGTATCAAGGAGATTTATATACATACGTCAAATACAAATATGATTATATGAAATGTAAGATTTATAAATAGCGCTATAGAAGTCAAATACGAATACTTATATTTAGTAATTAACTAATAATTGTGAGATTTATATACATACATCAAATACAAAAATGAAATGTGAAACACCAAATTATATATTCGGTAAGTCTTTCACCGTAGTAAAAAACTACCTTGATAATATGAAAACCTTTCTTTAGTTCATTTTAAATTTCAATTACGAATCGATGTAACATTTGAAAATTGAAATCTTATAGAAAGACAAGGTAGGAATTTCATTTTCATTTTATATTTCTATTGTACTCCCTCCATCTAACATACACACAAATCAAAAGAGACAATACTAACAATATAAAGGAAGATCTAAATTTTAAACAATGCCTACTCAATAAAAAAGATTCAACATTTCTTAGGCCTCTGTCTGCTGATGGTCAAATTGGTCCAAGGCAAAGAACACGTTGACCAAAGTCTTGGAAACAAATAAACTCTCGAGTTCTGTAGGATCAAATTTACCGAACACAGGCTTTAATCTGTTCTGCAACAGTAGAACCCCCTCTCGTGAAAATCTCGGCACCTTATCTCGCAAACTCACCTATAATAATAGTCAGTACCATGCAAAAGGAAAACAAATACATATAACAAGCTCAGGAAATATTTACTGTATTATAGTCATTGAATGATTAAACATTGTCGTAACATATACGGAGTATATGATAGGAGGGAGCCAAGAGGCCCAAGACGATTCTTTTTCTAATTGTGCACAGGGAAGATGGATTATGTAGTTATTAAGGTCGATATTCATCAGCTCGCTGGACATGGACATATAACGTTCTACTCCGTATTTGTTTGGAATCTTTATATTTGGTGTGGTAGAGCACAATAATGTAGGTAGTTTAGAGCTGACAATAATATGTACCGAGTACTCTTTTAAAAAGAAAGTCAAAGTTCATTAACGTAGACATACCTCTAAACCGATTGCAGCCTAACTCTTTGAACATGAAACTCATCTTTCTCCCTCGAATGAAGCTATCCTGTCAAGCAACACACTCACCATTATAATCAGCGTGTAATAGATGACACATGGACTACCTACATGCTCAAAATAAAAGATACCTCAAAGCACGAAATTTGTAAAATGTTGAGAATTGATGCACGCAGTTGTGTTTTTCTATTTAAATTTTCAGTCTAAAAGAATTAAAAGCGAAGAGATAACAGAAAATGGAGGTACCGAAGTCAGTACGTACGTTGAACATATAGTTACGACGATCAATTGTACTAAGGTAATCTATGTATGGCTTAAAAACCATGGTTTGCTGATATTGTTTTTGATACCTATTGTTGTCCAAAACTATTCAAGGATAAACTTTACTCTCAATAGGATTCGTACCAATGACAGATTATCATGAGGGATTTAACAATAATTCTAGAAGGGTTATGCTCATAGTCAGTTTACTCGGTCCTATAAAAAACTGACCATGCATATTACCCGTGCAGCCCTGCTCTTGTCTCACACATCCCCCTTTCTCTCTTCACTAATAATCCACCAACTACTGATGAGGCTAAAGTCGTGTCACCTAATCAAAATAAACCTAAAGACAGCTAACTAGGTAGCTAGTGGCAGTAGGGTCGAGATCCACAGAGAGAAGGAGTAGTCAAAGAAATGCTTAGTGATCTAGGTCAGTCTCAAAGTAACTAAAGTCGGTGTTTTTAAGGTCTAAACTAAGAATGATAAGCAAATCGATATGAAAAGGTATAAGAGAGGGAGATTAGGGCGTCGGGATCAATGTGACATCGATTCAGGAACTCAACTCAAAAGGAAATACAATCAATTGAAGTCATGCAAGTGATTAGGTTTAGGAAAACGCTCTCTCGAGTCAATTTTAACCTTAAGCAAATTTAGCAGGCTCTCGCTACGTACTAAACTTGGCTTATCAAATACGCGTGAGTCTAGTTTCAATTAGGCTTTCGATCTTAAACTGAAACAACCTAAATTCAATTCAATAAAGGCGTCCCTAAATTCAATTGATTATAAAACGCGTAGGAAGAAATCAAATTGCACAAATTCAATCGATATAAGCAATTAAAACATGTTCTGAATCAATATCACAATCACCCTAAACCCTAATTGAGAATTAGCTAGACATGGAAAGGGGAAGAACAAAGCAATTGCAATAACAAGACATGATGAAATAAATAAGAACGATTGAAATTAAACCTGGAGTAATTCAAGAATTGCAATGTAAAGATCGAATCTTGCAAGGAAACCTTAATCTAAACTAAGAGTTTTTGATAGTTTAAAAGAGAGAAAAACTACGTTCTATTCTAAAGCAGAAAATATAATGAAAAGCATCAGTGAAACCCTAACTTCGAACTCTATTTATAGGCCAACGAAAATCCGGAGCATTAGGGCAAGTGAACCGAGCGGTTCGGGCCAGAACCGATCGGTTCAGGGGGTGGAACCGATCGGTTCAGCCTTGACCCGATAGGTTCTTAAGTGTGCAGCAAGTTCCAGCAAGTTTTGGTCTTGTGTGCTCATCCGGAACCTATAGGTTTGCTCTGAACCTATAGGTTTGACGTCCCAACACATAGTATTGCTTCCAAATTCGCTCTCGAGCTTCGTCTTGACGTCACGATACTCGTAAATGCTCCCATTGACTCAGGTTTTAGCTCAGGACCGCCAAAACCTGCAAAATACACACGAGGAACGACAGTATCGCAATATAAAGCATATAGCTCCTAAAATAGTAATGAAATCGAGTAAATGTGAGCTAAATGCAAGTGAACCGGGGGCATAAAAGCTATATAAATGACGTACATCAACTACCCACAACCCATTGTTTTCACCATCAAATTAGCCACTATCAGGCACCGACGTCCATCAAACCAATGCCATCTCCTCGTCAGTCCCCTTTGTGCTACCTGCGTCAACCTTTCTCTCACCCGCAGCCCTACTGTTCGACTTCCACCCTCCCTCTTGCGACGACCCTCCTTATCGATTACCTCATTCATCGGCGATCGCGGACCGCCAGTCGTCTCCCATGTCCCTTCAACCAAACCCCCAACAAATCATCCACACCATAGGACCATGTTCAACGACATTATTGTTATTTCATTTTGTTTGAGTGAGGCACTCTATAAAGTCTATATCATATACTTTGTTCAATTGTTCGATTAAGGCTGTCAATATCATTAACTATGACTATATTAATACTCCGTTCAATGTAATTGGTCCTTGATTACAAAATACTAATTTTAATTTTACTTGTGTTCCCAAAATTATTGTTGAGGGAGAAGACAATAAAATGTTTGAAGAAAATATAAATGGGTAATTAAATAGAAAATTGTGAGAAAAAAAATATAGGAATGAGTAAAATACTACGGAGTATTAAAAAAAAAAAAAAAATAACAACCTAGAATTATATACTCCGTACTATAATCAACTACGTCAAATATTGCAATCTATCACCAAACGAAATTTTAACTATAATATAGTACCTCCTTACATATGATATTGAAAATGATAGTTCTTGAATCATGTCCACATAAACATGGTTACAGATATCAAAGTTTACGACTACTTAAAAGATTAAGATTAAGTCCTATCAAAGCCAAACAAGACAATGCTTTAAAATTACATAGCAAAAACCCCATACACATTAGCTACATTGATTTAATTTTTTTTTTTTTGTAAAAAAAAAAAAAAAAAAAAAAAAAAAAAAAAAAAAAATCAAATGATGATAGACAACAACAATAACAAAAGAATAACACAAACTTAATTAAGCGTGTTTAGTGTTTATCTAATTTGGGTCGAATTAGTCAGAGCAGTATAAGGACATGTGCGTACTGTAAAGTAGCGGTAAGTCATATGCGGTAAAGTAAAGATGAGATGAACATACTTCTCGTCGATGAACATCTCGACTGTTTTCTCATTTGTTGCACTTAGTACCTCCAGCACCTCCAGCGGGTACGCTAGATTTATAGATGGAAACTTTTTATTGTCTGGAGCTTTGAGAGTCAACGACCTAAGCCTGCATCATGTTTACAGAGAAGCTGATCAAAACAAATTGAAATGTAATGTTCTCGTCAATCCGTAGACCTTGATGATATCTGAAATATTAAGTGGCCATTTAAACTTAGTTTAGTACCAATGTTGAGCCCCAAAATCTACAAAAATTCAAAACTGTAAAATCAGTAAATCACTATTAAAGGACAGCAAAACCGCGAATCGGGGCGCACCCAAATAATTTCGAACTATCAGCAATACAGTAAAACAAACCCTAGAACACAACCTATTTTAACTAACGCAACATTTCTGGCATCATCAATATCTGATGCTTCTAAATCCATATTGGTCATTTGCCCGTCAACGGCGGCAAGGACATTCGAGAAGGTCTCGCTGTCTCTTTTCAGTATTTAGATCAGTAATGTATAGGAAAAAGCGTGCTACGAAAATAGTGCTTGTCAGCATCCATATGATGGCAAACATACCATACACATAAGTCGGAAAGTACTCAACGACCCCGTCACCCGAACATAAGTATTCCAGTCTGTAGCCCCCCATAACGTATTTCGTTATTACATCTCATCGATTCTCACAAGAACCATATTACAAACGTGATTGTGTGTACTTTAATTTTCATTATATTGTTCTTTTTCCAGTCTAATACTAAATAAGTTTTTAATTTATTTAGTGAAAAATCCTAAAAATGTCAGTTTGATGACCTCTTTGATTTAAAGTGTAACTATTGAATAACATGAATATATAATGTACCTTCAGTAGGTTTGCTCCTCTCAAATGCAAGAATTAAAGAAATATGGGCAAAGAATGGCATAGAAAATCCTAGAGTACGTACGCACGGAACTCACAATAAGGAGTGTTGATTAGCTTCCTTTAATTCATATGCTGAAGTTACTTGAAGCTTTGTTGCTTATGCTTTAAACGCAACCTTCTTCTTGTGCTCTCCATCCCCTAAATTATATTTCTCCGCCTCCTACACTATTTGCCCAGTCTCCTCCTAGACATGAAAAAGTTTCCCTTATAAGGCACTCGTTTAAGATTTCCCTGTGATCACTCTGAAACAACAAAAAATACAGGAGAGCTCGTCAGTATTTGGCAAGAAACGGGAATAAAATACTTGGCCTCAGACAGGAGCGAACATCCAACGCCTACAATGGAAACTTAGTTTAAATGGCCATTTAAACTTAGTTTGCATAGAATTATTTTTTACGAATGTTTGGCAAGGAAAATGGAGCCCAAAATAAGCAATGTATTAATCAAATTCAAGCTAAGCAATGTAATCCAAATTAAAGAGTAAAAAGATCGTGTGTGATTTGAATGAAATTTCGAAACCTAGTAAGATAGACATTTCAACAAACAAGTTATGTGCATAGAGAAAACACTTCTACATCAAACACCACACACAAATCCATCAACCAAAAAACACTCTTCCTGCTATTATTCACTTCATAATGAAGAGCAAAGAAAGAAAATTTGAATCAAAACTGAAGTAAATCAATCAAAAATAATCGAACAAACTAAATATAGAATGAAACTGAGTTAGTGAAAATTTGAATTTGATTTTTGTTGAAAGCAATCAAAATTTTGGTTGTGAAAGTTTCTGGGAGAACGTGGAAGCTGTTATCCGCTATCCGCTTGTGTTGTCTGTAGCTGCTGATTCCTATTGTCCGCTACTGTTATCCACTATCCCCTGGTGTTGTCTGCAACCTTAGTACCTGCAGATTACTGACCCCTTCTGTACCCTGCTAGAGAAAACAATAAACAACTCAATCTGTGGAAAAAACATTAAACAACTCAATCTGAGCAACGAGCCTCGTATCGTAAGCTGACACAATATATGTATACAAAACTCTGGGGAAAAAATCCCAAAAAAAAAGAACTTGGGTATTTAGTACTCGTACTGTAGTAGCCTGAGATTGATAACGAAGCTTACTCAACATGTCATTTCTAGAGTACGATCCAAACTCAAACGTATAAAGGTTAAGAACGAAAATATTGTATTGGGTAGTGCAAAGTTATGATTATAAGAATCTCAAATATTACCTGCAATGCTTGCGTGGCTGAGGGAATAGCTGCTTCACTCATTGTTCATTCCGCCTAAAACAACAACATCAATAAACGACTCAGACATGAACGCAAAAGAAACTCCAAAAGTCCAAGCAATACGAATGTACATAAACTATTTCAACAAACATCTTGTATGCATGGAGAAAACACTAATAAATCAAACACCAAATGCAAACTCATCAACCCAAAAACCACAATTTAACCTATTATAGAAACGATGCTCAGTAGAACAACTGAGAACACCAGTGTCATTGTTAAATTGAAAACCCTAAATCAAATAATCAAATAATCAATACCTTAAACATTCATCCTACTATTACTGAACATCTTCACTCTAGAATAATCAGCAAACCAAGTTCGTTATCAATTATTTTGGAATATAGAATGAACCTGGGTTATTGTAAATTTGAATTAAATGTTGGGTGTGAAAGCATTGTTCAAACTACTATTCAATCACATTAATAAGATTACAAAAACACAGAACAAATATGGAATGTAAATTTAGAGGAAATAGGCAAAAAACACCCATTAATCCAAACCTAAGAAACGGTAACTCTAACGAAAAAATCACGCGCCAACTGCATAAAAAAGATTGAAACAGACGAGAACTCTAAGGAAGTTAAACTGCAAGCACACCCAAACAAAACGAAAAAAAAAAATGTGGGCAGTGAGAAAAAGCAAACCTTTGGCAACTGGTTTTGCGCTGAAAATGTCGATGATCAAATTTTTAGAGTTCTTGGGGACACTGATACGGAGCGCTTGGGGCAAACAGAATGTCTGACACAATGGCCCGTCAACTGTATTCAACAATTGCGAACAACAGTAAACCTGAACCGAGTTAAACTGCAAGAATACAAAATCAAAATTAAAATAAAATTGTGTGCAGCGAGAAGAAGCACACCTCCGGCAGTTGATTTTGCGCTGAAAATGTTGATGATATAAAATGTTGTTTTTGTAGAATTCTTGGGGAAACTGATACGGAGGGAGAGAGGCAAACAGAGTGTTTCAAAGGAATGAAAATGGGAAAGGCAAGGTGATTTTTTTAAAAGTTAAATGAAAATGGGAAAGGTAAGGTGAGAAGCATGGTAATGTCAGTAGAATAATTTGAGTGAGGAGGAAGCAAATCCATAGAAAACGTGTGGGGTTAGTGGGAATGAATGACTTGCAATAAAAGGGTAAAGCCAGAGAAACAGGGTATGTCCATAGGAAAAAGGACGAAGGCAACAAAACAATACTGTAGAGGAATAGTTTAGTCACATCAAAACATTTGGTGTATTTTAGGATGTATGATATGAATTTGGTGCCAAATATATTACAGTGTACTAAAAAAATTGATATGTTTTAATATGTTGTGTTTTGATTAATTTTTAAGTACATGCTTAATAAGTAATTTCATCAAGATCTTTTTGTCAACTTATATAATAAAGGTCGGAGTACTATTTTCTTTTTTATCACATTTCTTTCTATTTAGAGTAACATTTTCACCTTCCAATTAATTCTTTACGTTTACTTGTTGGACATTGTTTATATATATGAGAAAAATTTTCAAGACAATTTAATATTGTTTATATTGTTTAGTGAGAGCATTATGAATATCAAAGTTTTATGGAGTAATTTTTAGTAAAGCGAAACTAAAGATTTGAATAAAAGTAAATGAACATCAATGTAACATGTATAAAGCAAATATAAAGAATTGATTGGAACGAGTAAAACATAAATAAGAAATTTTATAATTATCTTATTCATATACTTCGTAATAAGATCGCTTTATTATCGTCGATCATAATCTATTACTCCGTATTTGAATTTATTAGAGTACCATTCACGAATATTCCCAATTATTGAAGTAACATTTCAATAATGTACTTTGGCTAATTTTAACATGCTTTAATCAATTAAAAAAGAAGTAAAAATGGTTTGAATTTTACTTAAAATAAGAGTGAGACAAAGTTAGAGTTGATTTCACCATTTTTTTTACGTGTTAGAGTCGATTAAAATTGGCCAAAGTACGTTATTGGAATGTTACTTCAATAGTTGGGAATATTCGTAGGTTAATTCGAGTTCGGATTATTTACGGAATAAGATGACCAGTTCGGATCATTTTCACTTCTTATTCAAAATTAGAAACATCCAACTCCATCACTTCATATAATTCACTAATCAACTCATTATAACTAATGTCTTTTTTAACTGTAACAAAACTTTGTTTTCCACCAATATATTAAACATTGTTACCATCAACAACAATATTACCATCCCAATAACAAATGAATGGAAACTTACAATTCTCCATTTTACTAACAATTAACAAGAAGTGTTAGTTTCTAACAAACTAACTAATTAACCAACAATAATCAACTTCTAAGCACAAATAAACTAACACTTCTTCTAGGACAATAATCAACTTCTAAGACAAATAAACAATAATCAACTTCTAAGCACAAATAAACTAACAATTAACGAGAAGTGTCTAGGACAATGGTTTCACTTAAATTTTCAGGAAACCGCTATCTGGGACAGCTACTTCTAGGAGCTAAATTTGGGGTTGTTTTGGCAGACCTTATGTACTTGAGTTGTGCTTCTAAGTCCGGTCTGTACTTGAGTTGTGCTTCTAAGTAGTAAGTCCTATAAAACGCTGTAGCCTACATCGTTTTTATTTCAAGTAAAATGTTGTAGCCTACAGCGGGTTGAAAAAATTTTACTCAGAAAACTGAAAGTTGATGACGTAGACCCACTGGGGGTAATAAGTTTGAAATGAACCGCATTTCGTTAATTAGTTTGCAAAATAACACTAATTTGAGAAAAATTTCCAATTTGTTCACACTACACCCAAACAATAATCCCATCGACTTGAGTGCAACTGAATCGAGTTCAACATAACACAGGCTCGTAGTCTTTCATTTGATCTTAGCTTGGCCGAATTTACATGAAGATGAAATCACAAAGGATATTACAAAATAATACAGTACAGTATCAAAACAACTCACGACAAATGCAATGAAAAAAACGTGTGGCACAATCAGAAGAACTTGTTGAACTGATCAGTAAGGGACTGCCGCAAGTTGGAATATAAACCAAACAGCGAATATTGTCGAAGATTCTCAACTTCATACCACGAGTTGAGAACCGAGTAATGCTTATCTGTACCCGAGAACGCTAACTGGATCCCAAGGCTGCAGTCCACGGAGCCCCCTTGACTCTTGCAACTGTTCAGTTTTATTCCACATTCCTGCTTGTTTAAGCAGACAATGTTGGAATTGCCTTTACAAGAAGCACAGCCGTCCTTTTTCCAATATAGATTTTGCAGTCGTCCTTGCTTAAATTCCAGTATCTGCAGTTCCCGAATACCGAGTATCAGAAAGATGACGTAACTAGAACTAATTAAGTGAACTGATGAGTGGCAATACTTACAAGGGTGAAGCCGGTCACAATATGGGTACCATCGGAAACTAAAGCTGGAGGAGACCTTGCCGCATATTTTGAACCAGCAAATGCTTCCATGTAACCACCGTTTGTAATCTATAAAAAGGCAAAATTTTGTTAAATTGAACCAAATCTTATGAATAGATGTAGTTATTGAAGTGAACCAGAACTCTTATAAAGAAGAGACACATCTAGTAGACTTTGTTTCATGCATTTGTCTTGCTCACATTAAGCAATATACTGGTCTCACTGGTCTCACTGTAGTCACAACCATCCCGTTGTAAGCGTACAACGGCCTCATCGGAGAATTACACATTAACACATTACCAACTTCCTTTGAAAAACAAAAGTTAAAATTACCCCCTCTTACGAATAAAAGTATATATACAACCAGGATGAAGCGACTACTTAAACCTCGACAGTATAGCTTAGCAAAATGAGGGACCTATCGACAAATCAACTACTCTATCTAATAGTCAATATCTCTATCTACTCATTGAAAAGTCAAATGGGGCTAGGTCATTGACCTAGAATGAAAGGTGAATATCGTTTCAGCAAAACGAGCCATACTGGACTTGATACACAAAACTAACAGCATAATCAACTATGTATAGAATAAGCTTCAGAAATGAATTTAAAATTCCTCACAAGACCACGAGGCCAGTTTCGCATCATTCCCAGCCAAGGAAAGCTAACCGATGATCAATACAAAAGGTAGCATGTTGGCACAATGTTTATGAAATATTTTCTACACCCTTGAGCCTTTATTTCTGACCAAAAATTTTCATGAAAACCACAGAGCCCCATACACCGTGTCACGAGAAATATCAATTTCAGCAAATTATAGAAGGCGCACTGTTATCATTAGGCATACATGGACCTATGCCCAGAGGCCAATTTGCTAAAGCATGTCACACATCTGGCGTTTTCAATTATTCTATTTTTCCAAAACGGTTACTTCAGTCATGCTCACAATTGAAGGCGAAATCTCGCAGTTGGACGTGACTATCAGTTGGTCAAAGTAACAAAGTGTGGATCATATGTCCCATCTTGTATTCCTCTACTTTTACTTCTTGACACATGCCAATTAATACTCCGTACAGGGTTCAAAATCTCGGCCGAGTTGACTCGTCTCGGCCGAGAAGTCTCGGACTCGGTGGCCGCCGAGACGAGATAGGGCGAGATTTCACGGACCTTTCTAAAACAGTCCGAAATCGTCCGAGTTCGCCGAGTTGACTCGGAAATCGGATTTCTCGGCCGATTTTAAAGATGTAACTCGGGCCATCTCGGTTACCTGTAACATTTCTTTGTTTTTCGTTTTTTTTTTTTTTTGGTGCAGAGGTTGGTACTTCACTTGGTAGGGATGAAGTTAGATTGACTTTTGAGAGGGTTTGGCTTTTCATGTGACTGTGAGAGTGGGCATGTGGTTATGAGAGTGTAACGTGTCTTTTTTTACTGTTATTTGATTTTTTTACTTTTTTTTTGTTTTTTGTTTTTAATTTATTTTTATTTTTTGTGTAACAATTTGGTTATGCCACCTAACCAATTACTTCGAAGTACTCCGTATTTTGTACTCCGTAAAATTACCAATCCAATTAAATAAAATTTTTTTTTATTTATTAGTTAATTTTACATTATATAATTTAAATAATTTCATTTACTTTCTTCTTTTACCTTCATAAAGGTGTCAACTACTCTAATCTATGTAGTTTTACCATTTCAACACCTAAACACATATATCGACCCAACCGAGATTTTCATTACACTTTTAAAAACATTGTTATGTACATATTTAGACATAAAATAACATCATAAATATGTTTATATATAAATACCGCTAAAAAAGCTTCTAAAACAAAAATCAACCGCGACGAGCGAGTCATAGTCCGAGACAAGCGATTCAGGGCCGATACCGTGACACCGCGACCGCAACCGCGATCGCGACCGATACCGATATTTAAAACCCTGACTCCGTATGATTTAGGACATGTTCTCCACTTCTTATCTTTTCTTAACTTATTAAACACTTTGTAAAACTTAATAACTTCACGAAAATATTATGTACACAAACAAAGTACTGAAATAGCACTAAACTTCAGCGTATTCTGAATACATTAAAATTCAGACTTCAAACTTCAAATAACTAAGAAGAGATAGGTTCCTTACAAATTTATTTTCATCAGTAAATCAAAAGGATTCATTCGGGGAGCACATGAAAATGGGACAAGTAGTTCATGTTTTCCGATAACTACCCGTACTAACTTGCGCATCAAAGAACACAAATCCAGACTACTGATTGCAAACAGCCCACAAATCTACATTACCCAATCAAAAAGCCAACGAGATAATTACCATTAACTCAATTAGATTTAAAAATTCAACTTCAGTTTCACTTGCATTTCGCTTTTCGACAAACACAACACTCATCTCCTTCCTACATCACCACTCACAGTTTTTTTTTTTTTTTTTTTCCAAATTCATTTGTGTTGCAGTAACAGTAACAATTTTCGGACCAACAAAATCCCTAAAATTAATCCAAAATCAAGAACCCTAAATCACGAATAGAAATCCCTAATCCCTAATCACAGATCACAAAACAACACCAACCCAACCAAATAAACAACATAATCAAACATAAAATAAATAACTTGGGGAGAAAGTTACCGAGGAGAGAGAGGAGGATCCAACGGTGAGAAGAGAGATCTCGTCGACTTTAGGGCGGAAAAGAGCAAGCTGAGAACTTCCAGAGAGAGAAAGGCGCTTATCACATGGAGAAAGTTGAACGGTGACGTTGTTCTGAGAAAAGAAGGCGTTTTTGGTGGTGGCGAAAGCGATACCCAATGTAAATCCGTCGTCTTTTTGGACGGTGGTGTCCTTACACGGGGAGTAGACGTGGTTGTTGTCTCCGCCGTGTACGGTGGTTCCGGTGAGTAGTGCTACGGAGAGTAGTGTTAGTTGGAGCGTAAGTTTGAGGAAGTTCATGGTGGTTGTTGCGGTGGTGGGGAGTGAAGAGTGGTGAAGTTTGGGATTCAAATGGTCTTCACTGTTCGTGGACTGGTTTTATTTTGAAGGGTTTTTTAAGTTTTAATTTTTTTTTTTTTTTTTAGACATTAATTATGAACGACTTGTGAGAATTATGAACGACTTGTGAGGATTACCTTTTTTTTTTTTTTTTTTTTTTTTTTTTTTTTTTTTTTTTTTTTTACTCCCTCCATTCTAGCCATTTAGCCCCCTTCCTTTTTTCACCATTTTTAAGAAAAAGTGAAAAAAGTGGGGTAGAGTGAATAAAAAGTAGAATAGTTTAATTATAAAAAATTGGATGTGAGTAGGAAAAAGTAGGTATGTGTGAGAAAAAGTGGGGTATGTTAGAGAAATTATTACTAAAAAGGGAAATGGGGCTAATTAGAAAAAAATTCCGAAAAAGGTATATGGGGCTAATTGGAAAGAATGGAGGGAGTACCTTACATTTCTCAGAGTTTGTGAGACACTACCAATTAACAAATTCCGTTAATTTTTGAATGTATACCGTCAATGACTAACGGAAAATTCTTAACCTAATACGGAGTAACTAACTTCCTTTATTTTTTTTCCCTAATGTCCCCTTTTGAAGGTGTTCATATTCTTCATTACAACTTTTTTTTCGTAATTCCATATTGACTTTATTCTTCAATCAAAGAAACATAAGTATAGTTAATTAAGTTTCAAATACAATTTTTACTCATAATTTGATGCCATTTTCAATATGAATTGATAAGATAAAAAGGAAATACTTCGTATGGTTTTTCACACTAAAATTTATGCTCTTTTGTCCTAATTTTTTTTTGTTATATTTGAGAAATTTTGAATTTCAAATACAACCATATATTAACAAAGTAATAAAACTATTTACTCAAAATCAAAAATATTTGAAAAATGTTTTTAACTTACAAATTCTAATTTATGTAACAAATAACAACGTAGGAATAATTACTTATTTACATGAAATTTCAAAATTGAAAAAATAATTGAAAGTTATGAGCTAAACTAAACACTATTACGGAGTACTAATCGGCACTCAACACTTGTAGTTCTTAATAATCTTTCAACAACAATGACAATTAATAAACATAATTATGTGTACTTTGCAATTATAGAAGTTAAAATTGAAAAAAATTAGGGTTTTAATTTGGGTAAAAGTGTTTTTTGGGATGCAAATTTGGGTAAAAGTGTAATGGGTAAAGGAGGGAAGAATATGAGGGGTAATAAGAGGATAATGAAAAAGTTAGTGATTTTCCGTTAGTCATTGACGGTAAACACCCAAAAATTAACAGAATTCGTTAATTGGTAGTATCTCACAAACTCTGAGAAATGTAAGGTAGTTCTTCGCAAAAAAAAAAAAAAATGTAAGGTAGTTTCTCACAAGTCGCTCTATATTTAAGGTAGTGTATGACAAAAAACCCTATTTTGAGCGCTGGAAAACTTGTCGCTATGATTAGACTAGGAGATGGGTCAGCTAGGTCGGGTTAATTCGGTAAATGTTGAGATAGTTCGATGTATTTTAGAATTCAATTAGTAAATGAATATTACGGTGTGTGACAGCATAATTACACATCAAAGTTATAATACTATTTAGGGTTTTTCCCATTTATACCCTCGTACTTGTCACTTTTTTCAATTGTACCCCTGCGTTTGGTATATTCTCACTTGTACCCTTAAACTTATAAACGTAGTCCCAACCGTAACCAAACTAGAGTAAACCATTAAATTTAGCCATTAGTTATGTTTCATATAAACTTTCACCCTTATTTTTTCAGTTTGTTCCTCCATCTTTTCACATTAAATACCCTACCCTACCCTCCATTATAAGAAACAAGGTGTTTAATGCGAAACAAGGTATTTGACCCATACTTAGTAGGGGTGAGCAAAAATATACCGTACGGTTTTATTATACGAATACAATACGGTATACGATTTAAATTTCACAAATTTTAGTATATACGAAATTCCGTATATACGAATTTTGTATATACGATTGAAATCGTATCAAAACCAAATTAGATTTTTTTGAAACCATATATACAATATACGATACGAATTTTTTAGTATAAATCATTACATTATTTTTCATGATGATTTTATCTTGTTTACGTTGATTTCCCCCCTCAATATTTGTCTATCCACAAATTCTCATATGAAACGGGTAACCCGTTTCTTGTGAGAAACGGGTCAAATATTAAGCAAAAGACAAAGGACAAGTGGGGAAGAAAGATGTTCTTCCCCACTTGTCCTTTGTCTTTTTGCTTAATATTCGACCTGCTTTCTCACAAAGAACTAAGCATCTGCTTCACACAAGACTTACACTTGTCTATCATCCAAATTATTATTCATTTCTCCTACTTTTTTTTTCTCTATTCATATTATCAAACTAATCTCACTTGCTTGCTTTATTTCTCTTCAATTGACTACTACACAAGTTGTCAGTTGCATACTATTATCTAATCGCGTCATCTTTTCATCTGTATTTTTCACATTTGTTATAATATATTTTCTCCATTCCAATTAATTCTATACATATTTCTTTTTTTTAGTGATTCCATTCATTTGTATACATTTCTAATTTGGTCCATACTTTATCAAATAAAAAGATTAAATTACCCTCACTTTATTAACACCCACCCACTTACCTTAAACAAGCGGAAGGGCATTTCAGTCATTGCATTCCTAACCCTATATGTTTTTGTCTCACCTAAAATTTTGTGCAAAAAACAAATGTATACTACCTAATGGAATGAAGGAAGTATATTTTAGCTTTCTTGTTTGTTCTATCCGTTTATCGTTGTTTAATATTAATTTGCTTACTAAGTACGTATTCAAACTTTTATTACGCTCATTTTTATTATAAAAATTACAAATAATTTTGGCGTGGTATGAAAACCGTATATACAATTATATGGAAACCGTATACACGAAAAAACCGTATATACGGTTAAAACCTTGTCAAAACCGTATCAATTTTTTTTGTGATTTTAACACCGTATATATAAATATGTACGGTTTTGCTCACCCCTAATACTTAGTGTTTGTTTGAGAAGAGATTGATTTCATGGGTATCAAATTTACTTTAATAAAAATGTGGGAAAAATATTATTATATATTATAAAATGATCTTTTTATATATATATAAGTGATTAAAAGTATTTTCATAATTTTATAATTTAAAATATTTTCTTTTACAAATTTGAACTTTAATTGAGTTTGAAACTCATATTACTTACAATTGAAACAACACTAAGTCTTACTTCAATTTAATTCCTGATTCTAAACTTATACGGAGTACCTATTTACGAAACAAACGGTCCTTATAATGATCACCGAACAACCACAACATCTATTTGATTGTAATCAATTTATTAATTTTCCTTTATTTTATCAATTTATTGTAATCAATGTGACGGTCTAATAAGTACTCGTTCTGACATTTCACGGCAGCTTAGTGTTTGTCTCTTTTCAAAACTCAAAACTCAAAACTCAAAACTCATTTGTCTCTTTTCAAAACTCAAGTGATGTTCATGGTGACATTTCGCATATTCAATCAAATCCCCAAATTATATTTTATTATTGTTGGTATTTCGTCGTTAATCATTCATTATCATTCTTCCCTTCAAATTTGGGTTTGCAAAATTGATCAATTGATTGATTGATTGAATTGATTTGATTTGATTTGATTTGATTTGATTTGATTTCCAACATGCCTGACTTATCATCTTCTTCACCTGTGAACACTCCCAAACATCTTAATATGAATTTTATGATGATCCGCTATACTTATCTCTGATCAGCCTCATTTACAATTAGTTATTTCTGTGAACTGGAAACATGATGCTTCTATGACTTTGGCTGCTAAAAATGAAGGAATTTTCATTTGATTTGAATGCTGTTACTACACGAAACTAAACTGTAAGGATTACAGAGTAATATTTTTTCTATGGAGTCTCTACCACCACCTATCAATTATGCCATGATTTTACAACGAGTTGAAAAACAGAAGATAATTTCTGATGCCGTAGACTTTATACCTGAGGCAATTGCATATAGTGTGTTGGACATCAGTTTGGCGTTGGTCAGTATCCTGTTATTAAGTCGAAGAGATTTAAGATTCTTGGCTGATGAAATGAAGGAACCGAATAACAAAAATTGTTATAGGATAAGTTGACATACTCAAGGTTAGATTTCTGAGAACCTAAACAGGTACTATATCTCCCAGGTGGTAGCGGTCGAGCCTGTTAAGGTATTTGTACCTGTTATTGGGGTTGAGATTTTTTGGAGTATGACTTGCAGGATGCTGCAAAGAAGGGATTGCAAGTCTCCCTGCTTTTCTTTGTTGATAGAAACATCAAAGGACTGTGACAGCTTGCTCAACAATACTCGAAAACGTTGTTCGATGATTTGATCAAGCAGCTTCGAACATTTGACTCACCTAACCGTCTATTTCAAAGTTTCATAGGCAGTGGCATTTAATTTGTTCTCTCCACTGTGTTGCCATGAGAGGAGGTGTAACATCTTGGACAAAAGGTGTCAAGTAAACAATGTTCGACTTGACGTCCAAAAAACCTTGTGCAACGTATCTGCAAGGCTTCAACATCTGCTGTTTCAAAGACGCTGGACTGTCAGACTGAGTCCTGTTAAAAATCAATGATGGGATAAGATCCAGCTACTGTTTGTTAACAATTTCGATGGCAGCCATTTTCACAACGAATTATGCCGAATTGTGCCATGCTTCTTGTGTCGATGACCTAAGCATTCTCACGAGTAACTCCTTAATCTGAGACCTCACAGTAGCATCGATTGCAAACCCATTGTCGTGTCAAGTGTTATTTCGCTGAGGCGTCTTTAGCGTCTAACGAGTTATGCAGCATGATACCAGTAAGTCTACAGGACTCATTGGCTTTCTGTCATTTGAGAGCCCAATATAGCCGTTTAAATGACGATCTTTTATATTTTTATAATTTGAATAAGTACTTTTTTTTCCCCAAAGTTCTGGTGTCATATTTTGGCAATTCCATAACTCGTGAGCTAAACAAAACAATTAATATAAAAGAAAGCGGGTTTCTTTATTCAAACAATCAGACAACTTTCAATACTTTGAGCTAACAGTAGTGAAAGGCGCCATCTTCTAAACCTTTCACGGTGTCATAGCTGTCAAACTCTGTGGAAGCAAACAGTTGATGCGATGCCTTGGTGTAAATCGTCATCTAGAGTTCCTTCGACCTGTTCCACATGCAGAACGAATGGGTGATTCTAATTTATCCACCAGTTGATCTCGCCACTTTCGTGCTTTCTTCCAACACATAAGAGTGGTTTTGACAAAAGTTACCCCTGTGAGGAATCCGAGTCCAATCATCAGTTGTAACTGCCAGTTAAGTACCGTTACATTACTCGCCTTTCTTGCTTGTAGGGGCACTATTTCCGAGGGCGTTGATGAACATTTCAGTGTCAAAGGCGGTCCACATAATCCTGTATTACCAATGTATGCAGTTGAATCAAGCGTCTGAAGCTGATCGCCTTGCGGGATACTTCCTGTTAATCTGTTGTATGACAAATTTAACATGGATAGAAAGTCAAGGTTTGATATCTGTTTGGGAATTGTACCGTTGAGATTGTTGTGTGATAGGTCTAATGTTTCGAGCTCCCTCAGATTTCCAATCGATGATGGGATTGGACCTGACAAGGCGTTGTTTGATAAGTTGAGGAATACAAGTGCCACGAGCTTTCCTATTGATTTTGGTATTTCCCCGTGAAACTTATTGCTTGATATATCAATACATTTGTAAACTGTTAGAATCTTTTGCAGGGTGACTTCTTCGCCCTTTGTGCTCACCAAAACCGTATCTTGGTAGAAGAAGTTATCAAATGGCAGGATAGGGACGCGCAGTTGACTGGTAGCCGATTTGGGTTCTTTAGTCATTAGTGCTATGAAGTTTGAGAAACATTGTGCGTTAAGCTCTCCATCAAATCTATTAAAAGCTACGTCCATGATTTGCAACCATGGCCAACTTATGTTGTTATGTGGACATGAAATAGACCCGTAAAAGTGGTTGGCTCTTAAAACAAGAACCCGCAATTTCAACATGTTGCTCAACCAGTGAGGAAAAGTATCATTTAAACTATTTCCTCCGAAGTCTAACACCTCCAACTGCTTGCAGTTGTTTAGTGAACTTGGAAATTGTCCATGCAACAAGTTTTCGCCGACATTGAGAGTACTTAATCTGCAACTTTCTGGAAATCCGTCAAATAAGGTGTTACTGAGAGTATTTTTCCTCAGATTCAACACTTTAAGAGTTGATGTCATTTCAATCACGCACTGAGGAATCTTGCCGGTCAGATAATTGAATGATAAGTCCAGAACTTGAAGAGAAGTGGCGTTGCATAACGTTACGGGGATCTCCTGAGATATATTGTTCCTTGAAAGAGAAAAGTAAGTTACAATCGATATAAAATTACCAATGGAAGAGCTGATGGAACTGAAGCTGTTGTTGGAGTAATCCAAATAAATTAGACGCGGTGATGCCAGAGATGGAGCTTCTCCTTGTATCTTGTTGCTGTGAACATCGAGGCTTTGTAGAATTGAAGTGTCTGACAAAGGCTTTTCAAGTCTTGTAAAGCTATTGCAGGAAAGGTTTAAGTAGGAAAGCGACCCATTACCGACATTCCATATCCACTTGGGTATTATTCCGCGGATGCTGTTCATTGAGAGGTCGAGAGACTGCAAACTGGACTGATTTTTCAGAAAATCAGGTAACACTTTCAGATTGCATGAAGCAAGTCCTAGGGTACTCAACTGTGGAAAGAAAGAAACCTTAGACACGATATCATTTGCGTCAATGGATAGGCTGTTATGTGAAAGCTCAAGATACGTCAACTTCTTTAACTGTTGTATCACACTCAATTTAAGAGGTCCACTGAAATTGTTGGAGGAAAGTTTCAGAACTCCAAGAGATTTCAATCCAAACAATGAGTTTGGTATCGAACCTTCTAGGCGGTTGTTGCTCAAATCCAGAGTATTCAGACTCGACGATGACGCTTCTGGAAATTCGTGCAGTATCCCGCTGAATTTATTTTGAGAAAGCTGCATTGTCATAAGAGAAGGTAAGGAAAACATCTGCATTGGAATGCCCTCTTGCAATGAATTGAAGCTCATGTCGAGATCTACCAAATTTGAGAGGTGGGACCAATTTGTAGACGCAAGCGTATCAGTTAATTTGTTGTTGCTAAGTCGAAGACTTTTCAGATTCGTTGCTGATGAAAATGAAGGGACTGGACCAGAGAATTTGTTATAGGATAAGTCTACAAACTTAATATGATTTAACTTTCTGATTGAAGATGGAAGTATCCCATTGAAGCTGCAGTTCTGTAACTCAATGCTCTGCAGCTGCCACAAATTCCCAATCGTATCTGGCAACTGGCCGGAAAAATAAGTGTAGCTCAGAACTAACCTCTGCAGCGATGCACCTGCTGGAAATTCGGGCAGCGTACCATGAAGGAGACTATTGTATGACAAGTCTAGGTTTCGCAACGATGGTAACTGGAGAATTTTCTGAGGAAATGTTCCGTTCAGTTGACAGCTACTTAGCGTTAACAAGGTTAGATTTTGGAAATTGGCTATGAAATCAGGTACCACATCTGCTAGGTTGTTCTCGTCGAGTGAAATCTCTGATAGGGAATGCAACATTTCGAGGGACGAGTCAATTCCACCTGAGAGATCGCAGCTAGACAAGCTCAGAAATTTCAGTTTAGGCACTGAGGTCGATAATGCCTTGCACCATTCTGACCCGGTGGAAGAAATCTCCACACTGTTCAGATATAGTCCTCTAAGGCGTGTGAAGTTTCGGATTATCGTCCCCAAACTCGGGTTTTCGAGTCTTAAAGAAGGGTATTCATACAAGAACGAACCACTAGAAAGATCAAGAGTGATCAAGTTAATTAGTTGCGAGATCTCTATCGGGATTTGCCCACTGAAACCAGCATAGGATAAATTCAGATAATTCAACCCTGTAAGCTTCGCAAATCCTGTGGGGAATCCAGTACCGTTGAAATTATTGTTTGCCAAATTCAAACTCCGAAGAGACTGAAGTCTGAGCAAACTTCCAAAGTCGTCAACGCTGCGAGAGATTGATTCGCCACTCAAGTCCAGTCCGATAACATGACTGGTCGAACTGTTGCATTGAACGCCATTCCAGAGACAACAGTCAGAGGTTTCATTCCAAGTAGCTAATTTGTACGACCCTATTATATCGTAGACAAGGCCTTCCCTCAGTTCTAACAGCAACGATCGTTGTTCGTCGAGACATTCGCTTGAAGCCAACTGAGTACACTTGAAAGTGAACATGTGTATGAAGGGTATCCAAAAAAACCAGCAAACAAGAGAAATTTTCATTGTATAACGTTTCAAAAAGATGACTGAAACAATGAGGTACTAGCTAAGTAGTTTTATCAGAAAATAAAATACCCCATACAATATTTGAACTTATTTTTGGGGTTTGGTTGGATACTTGGATTACCCAGCAACTGTTATTTTATAAAAAGGTAAGAGTAGGCGATGCTTGAACAACTAACCCTTAATATGTTTTATTAACTGCAAACATTTTACTGCTCTTTCCATCCCACATAAACAAAATACTTTAATACGGAGTATCGTCTTATTTTCATAATCAATTTTAAATTTATTCTAAAACAAAAATGATAACATTAAATGAAAATTAAAAATAGAATGAAACGAGTGATATTTTAACCACTAGAACTAGATTATAGTATGATACTCACCCCATTTCTAAATAAGCGTCTCCTTTATATTTTGAGAGTATTTTAGAAAGTATTATTGAAAATTAAAAATATTACTCCGTAATAATCTTTTATTATAATTTATTATAATTAGAAAGAAGACATCTTGCAAAAAAAAAAAATTGTTTATGGATCCCTTGTGGCACGACAAGTATGTGGAATATTGGAGGAATTGACATGAAATGAATGGTTCTCCAAAGCACAAAGACTTGAATATTAAGTATGCCGTGTGTTATAAGTTTGCCGTGTGATAGGTTTGTACGTTGACCTGTTAAACGGGTCGAACGGACGGTTTACAGGATGGGTAGATATGAATTAGGCTAATATACGGGTTAAGTGTATTTCAGATTCGTGTAATACACAGATCTGGTGTATACGAGTTCCAGATCGGGTTAGGTCAAAATTCAGGTTAATTAACGCCTCTTTATCGATATTTTTTTTTTGCTATAACGGCTAAATTCTAGCTTAAATAATATTTTGAATGATAGTCACATTTTCCTCGTTTATTCTCCATGTATTTAGTTTCAATATTTCATAAGAAAAAGCATAACGTCTAATGAGACGCAATTTAAATGATTGATTATACAATTACTAAATAATAGTTTTAAACTTTCATGTATGTTTTACTTAATTGATTACTTCTAATGAGACGCAATTTTAAGTAGTTTTTAAGTATTTAAACTTTTACTTAATACAACTAAATAATAGTTCTATCTTGTGAATTTTAAGTAGTTTAAATAATAGTTTTAAACTTTCATGTATGTTCCGATCTTGTGAATTTTAAGTAATTTCTAGTGAAAGTTTAAATAATAGTGAAAATAAAATACTCCATGTATGTTTTAAGTAAAAGTTTTCAATTATGAGTAATTTATTAGGTGTCAAATGTTTAAAATTGTTTTGAAATATGAATTTTCCATGTAAATAAAACTAGCGATGCAACCCGTGATATTCACGGTACATCAAGAAATTCATGTTTTAGGTTTACGAAATTTGGTGTTATGCATGTATAGTAGAGTATGAACTCAATTTTTGCGGCAAATCCTTCTATGTTTATAGATGGTATTTAAAAACACATTACCTCTAAATTATAAAGTGAACTATGAACTACGCCAATTTTGCAAAAATCTAATTAAATAAACAACATTTGTGACAATATCTATTTACAAATTCATCATGTACAACTTATTAACCCGAATTTGAACACAATTCACAGGCAGTATTTTTGTAAGTCGAAACGAAATGGGGTATTTTTTAGACAAAATCGAACCAAATGCTCGGAGATTGACGATTAATGACGATACATTAATCGAAGCTTAGCAAAATAATCGTGCAGTCTTCAACTCGCCCAACACACTTTTGCGAAGCTCTGTATTTGCAAATTTGGCGTCTTCATCATCCGCAAAATCTTCCTCGAGTTAATACCTAATAATAAAAAAAAAAATTCACAAGATCGGAACAAAACTAATTGATTACTTCCATCAAATACAACTAATTTAATTTAGCCTAAACTGTAAAATATTCATATTCAAAGCTCTAAGGTAGAGGAGTGAAAAACAAAAAAATACCACTATTCTCACAAGGTGTTAAAATTCATAAAACGCTTCCATTAGGAGGCGGATATTTTCAAGTACACAGTGTATCCAAGTGCAAAAGAGCACCTAACTTATGTTTTAAGTAAAAGTTTTCAATTATGAGTAATTTATTAGATGTCAAATGTTTAAAATTGTTTATTTGAAATATGAATTTTCCATAGAATTTTCCATACATGTAAATAAAAATTGGTATGTGTTTTTATATCTTTGAACGTAAATTTTTTTACCTGTTACGGGTCGGGTTTCAACCCATTATTTTCGGGTCATTTCGGGTTCGGGTAGATAATTAGATATCAGGTTCAGGTCGAAAAAGGCGGGTTTACTTCGGGTCATTTAGAGGTCAGTTTAATTTATTTTATACTAGTTGTATAACATCTGCGATTCGCGGGTTATAAAAAATATTTTGTTAATAATTTGTATCTTGAATGTGGATGTAACTTTATATTTAAACAAGCAAATAAAGAAGACGATTATACACACTATAAGGCCTCAAATGATTTACGTATTACCTACTTTTATTAGCCGTTGCAATATTGACGTCGTGTATTTCTGCATCTATAAAGTAATCCCTCTATATTGCCTTAGGCCTATGTGGAACCCGGGGTGCGGGGACCCAACTCGGCGTCTTGCTTAAGGGCGCTTAAAGTTTAAAAGATTAAGTTAGAAAAAACCTTTAAAACTGTTTTGGAGTCGCCACCTAATTAACGCTGTAACTAGGAACCTGCAAACATGTCCTAAGCTGTAGAACATGTCCTAGATTTCGGAGCACGTCGACACCCCTAGATCTAGGTTTATGAAACCAGATGGATTCGGGGTGAGGGTACTTTTCCTAATATTAATTCAATTAATGATTTATGAAAACCTTTTAGAAAAACCTATTTAAAAATAGCCTCTACTAGCCTTTGAACAATCCATGTTTGAAGATATTTGAGCTTATGTAATCGCTACGTACAAGTGCGAAAAAGTTTGTAAAAGAGTGTAAATGCATATGCAAAAAGATTATTTAAAACCCTCAGTTTAGCATGCTTAACTTGTTAATGAAAACGGTTCAGTTAAATGTCGAATTCATTGTTAAGTTGTTTTAATGCATAAATAAGAAGGTGCAAGATGTATACAATTAAAATAAAGCTCAATTGTCCATTGGTTTATTTTAATGGGTCGGTTGCTTATGCGACTTTAGCAGTGTCATCGGATTTGGTGTGTACCCGAAGTAATAAGACCCTTGGCGGCAAGCGGGCTCGGTGCCAAAGCCGGGGGGGGGGTGGGGTTCTTGAACCAAAAGGAGGAATTCAATACGAAATTGTGTGCTGAACCCAAGGGTTTGAGTGCTTGAGGCTTTTGTGAGAGAGCTTGTGTGTATAAGCTGATGAATTGTGTAAATTGTGTGTATAAACCGTGTTAGACGGTGTTTATGTGAAACCCATGTGTGGGTGCTTTGTTGTAGGTGCAAGACCTAGAGAGAAACTTGTGAGAAGTGGTGTTTTTCTTGTGTCGAAAAAACTTATGAGAAATGGTTGTGCAAGGGGGTGTATATATAGGAGAATAGCCGAGGGAAATTAGGAAAGACACGGGAGAAAACCGGCCAGGGAAACCGCATTGCAGCTTGCGGCTTGTGTGTGAAACCGCATGGGGTGGTTGCGATTTGGTGAAGAAACCGCATGGCTTCTTGCGGTTTGTGCCATGAGCCGCATGTCTTGTTGCGGTTTGGTGGTCGGGTTTAACTTCCGTGTTTCCATATTTCCTTAATCCGATTTGACGTATCTTGGAAATATTTGGGAATATCCTTTGCTTAGGCTCCAAGTAGACCGAGTATAATCAATCTAGGAGCTTTGTGTGTGAGTTCTTGGGCCTTGGGAAGCGGGCCAAGAATGTGTTGGGCTCGATTTTGGGCCCGAGACCCGAAAATGTAAAAAGGGTGTATTTGCTTGTGTATTTTGAAATGAGAAGACCCACGAGACCGTATTTTGTGTATGAGGATGCTAAATAGCGGGTTTAGCTACCGGGCCTAAATGTGAGGATCTAGGATAACTAAATTGGGCCTTGTTAATGTAAAAGGGCAATTGTAGTGCGATGTGGAAGCTCATGCTAGATGAAGCGAGACGCGAACCAAGCTAGACACTAAATGGACAAATGAACATTTATTTAAGCGTGATGTTTAGCGAATCAACTCATTTTAACATTTCAAATGACTTTAATATGAATTTGACATAATTAGAACCGTCTAAGTCAACGTTACAGCATGCCTGTTAGAAGCCCGTTACATTATTGGGTTTGTTTTGGAAGGGTACGAATATGGGTATCCACAGAGCCCCCAGTTTGACTGAGCTCGGACTAGTAGTTGGTTGACAGCTCTCCTACGTGATAAGTACCAAGAGTGGTGCGGTGATTTTTACAATTTATACAAAATAACTCACGCGGAAGAGTTTGAGCACAACTGGAACTTAATGGTTAAAAAATTTAATCTCCAAAATAACAAATATATCTTAGGCCTGTATAAAGTGAGAGAATTTTGGGCACCGGCTTATCTCCGCGAGTACTTTTTCGGAGGAATGATAATAACGGGACGATCAGAAAGCATAAATGTCTTTATCAAAAGATTTGTGTCGTCTCATACATGTTTGACGGATTTTGTGAAGCAAGTAGATTTAGTCGTTCAAGAAATCAGGCAAGGGCGTTTGCATGAGAAAGTGGTCGCTACTCTTAGACCCATTTCTTTGAGTACAAAATCGCCATTAGAAAAACATGCTCGTGAAGTTTTCTCACCATTTGCTTTCAAAAAATTTCAAGAAGAATTTACAAGGGCTGCTTTGTACACAATTAATGAAGTTGATAACAATGACTTTGTCATAAAATATTTTGAAGGGGATACTTCTAGACAACATAAGGTCTTTTGGGATGAAAACATATCGATGTGCACCTGCAAAAATTTTGAATTTAGGGGGATAATTTGTCGCCACATACTCCGAGTATTTGTTCATAAAGACTGTTTCACCATTCCTCTTCATTATCTACCTTTACGGTGGCATTGTGATAATTTAAGCACTAAACATTTCTCCCCAGCGGATCCTTATACATTACGCTTCACTCCTCAGTGGTCGCAATTACAAAACACATACACTCCTCAGCGAGCCTCATTTACTTAAACACCATATTCCTCAGCGGAAGACAACCACATGCAATAGCAACTACACATACACTCCCCATTGAGTTCAGACACAAGCATTTTCCTACAAGCACATCTACATAAGCATTCTACACGAACCTCTGCATTGAGCACACGCAACTACAACTGCACCTGCGCTCCTCGGCGAGACCATACATATAAATCTTTTCCATGCGGACTAGAACTCCTCCGGCGGATACTGCACTAAGCACCTGCGCTCCATGGCGAGACTCAGCACAGCATCAACAACAAGCAAATACAACAGCATCAACAATAAGCAAATACAACAACAAAGCATAAAGCACAGCATTACGCAACAGCACTACGCAACGACACTACACAACAGCAGCAAGCATAGCAACGACACTCAGCAGGCCGGCAGGTCCTCACAGTATGCACGGACCGCCATGTCCTTAAACATGCACGTCCCGCCCCGGATAGCCCGATTCGAAGTCCCCGCCTCACCCACGGGCACATGCTTCGTTCCACTGATGATATCGAGACTGTGATGGTCCGGATATTGTCGTGTAGTTTGACTAGCGCTCTAGTCCGAGCTCAGTCAAACTGGGGGCTCTGTGGATACCCATATCCGTACCCTCCCAAAACAAGCCCTGTGATGTAACGGACTTTCTACATGCATGCTTTAACGTTGACTTAGACGGTTCTAATTATGTCGAATTCATATTAAAGACGTTTGAAATGTTAAAATGAGTTGAGTCGCTAAACATCACGCTTAAATAAATGTTCATTTGTCCATTTAGAGTCTAGCTTGGTTCGCGTCTCGCTTCATCTGGCATGAGCTTCTACATCGCATTACATTTGCCCCTTTTACTTTAACAAGGCCCAATTCAACATTCCTAAATTCCTAAATTTAGGCCCAGTAGCTAAAACCGCTATTTAGCATAAGCATTTACAAAATACGACCTCACGGGTCATCTCATTTCGCAAAACACAAGCAAATACGCCCTTTTTACAGTTTCGGGTCTCGGGCCCAAAATCGAGCCCAAATGCATTCTTGGCCCGCTTCCCAAGGCCCAAGAAATCACACACAAAGCCTTCTAGTAGGTCATACTCGATCTACTTGGAGCTTAAACAAAGGATATTGCGAAGTATTTCCAAGATACATCAAACCGGATTAAGGAAATAAGGAAACACGGAAGCAGAACCTGACCAACAAACCGCAAAACCCAATATGGAGCATGGCACAAACCGCCTAGGGTCATGCGGTTTCCCCATCAAACCGCATACACTTGTGCGGTTTCTCCTTTTGGCCTTATTCTCGTGTTTTCCTAATTTTGCTCGGCAATTCTCCTATATACACCCCTATGAACGACCTATTCTAACAAGTTTTCCACACAAGAAAAACACAACTTCTCACAACCTTCTTCCTAGGTTTAACGCCCACACATGGGTTTCACATAAACACCGTCTAGCACGGTATACATAATTCACAATCACAATTCAATCAGCTCTCAAGCTCTCTCAAAAGCCTCAAGCACTCAAACTCTTGAGTTCAACACACCATCCGTGTTGAATTCCTCCTTTTTAGTTCAAGAAGCGAAGCTCTGCCGGATTTGAATCGCCGAGTCAAGGTAGGTACCGATCCACTTGGATCAAAGCTTTTCATATTTTATATTGACTAACAAAGGGGACTACACTCTAGCCCCTCCCCCCCGCTTTGGCACCAAGCCCGCTTGCAGTCAAGTGGTCTTATTACTTCGGGTACACACCATATCCGATGACACCGCCGAAGTCGCATAAGCAACCGACCTCTTAAAATAAATCAATGGACAATTGAACGTTTATTTTAATTGTATTCATCTTGCACCACTACTACAATTTGTCACTTGCGCCACGACAAAATTCGTGGCGCAAGTACTAAATTTCCGTGGCTATAACACTTTGCCACGGAAATTTAGGTCGTGGCGCAAGTGGCCGTGGCAAATAAATAGCCACGGGAAAAACTAAATCGTGACACAATTTCACTTTTTTGCAACGGATTATCCCGTGGCTAAATGTATGTTTTTTGCCACGGATAATCACGTGGCGAATCATTTTGTGGCTTACATTTATCTTGCCACCAAATAAAATTTTCGTGGCTAAAAATAATGTTGATAAAAGGATTTGAACCCAAACCCATGACCTCTCATTTAGTTGATGAGGTGTTAACCACTATGCCACTTAGAAATTTTTGATTATTATTGTGATCAATATTTATTTAAACTTTAAATTGTTTACTTTTTTGCTATTTTAATGTAATATTTTAATTAATAATATTATTTTTAAAATTCTTAGACTAATAATTTTAGATATTTATAAAGTTTTAATTATTTTTCTATATTATTTAAATCAAACAATATTTTAGATAAACTTCCTTCTGCCAGCCTTGCCCTACAATCTCCTCAAAGTCATCCATCCTTGTCCACATGTTAAAGAATTTAAAGGATTCTTTTCTCTTCGTATTTTCTGACTCTAGTCTGACCACACATGGAGAGTGATCGTAGAGTCCCTCAGGCTTGAAATCAGCATAAGAGTCAGGCCAGTCATTGCACCAATCATCATTGACCAATAATACTTTGTACTTTGCACCTTCTTATTTATGCATTAAAACAATTTAAACAATGAATTCGACATTTAACTGAATCGTTTTCATTAATAAGTTAAGCATGCTAAACTGAGGGTTTTTAACAATCTTTTTGCATATGCATTTGCACTCTTTTACAAACTTTTTCGCACTTGTACGTAGCGATTACATAAGCTCAAATATATCTAAACATGGATTGTTCAAGGGTTAATAGAGGCTATTTCTAATAGGCTTTTCTAAAAGGTTTTCATAAACATTAATTGAATTAATGTTAGGAAAAGTACCCTCACCCCGAATCCATCTGGTTTCATACACCTAGATCTAGAGGTGTCGGCGTGCTCCAACATTTAGGACGTGTTCTACAGCTTAGGACATGTTTGCAGGTTCCTAGTTACCGCGATAATTAGGTGGCGACTCCAAAACAGTTTTAAAGGTTTTTCTAACTTAATCTTTTTTTTAACTTTAAGCGCCCTTATGCAAGACGTCGAGTTGGGTCCCCGCGCCCCGGGTTCCACAGTTTGGCGACTTCGCTGGGGACGATTTTAATTTTTAAAACTAAAAATTAGCGTTTTCTTTTTAAAAATAAAGAGGTGAGACTTGAAAGCCTAAGAACAATCCAATTTTACATATTTGAGCTGTGCATACTCGTTTGTTCGAGTCGGATCCAATTGGAATCCAAACACACATATACCCTCGAGAGGTGGTTTCAATACGCATGCTTGTCCATTCGATAAAGCATGTCTAGGACTAACTTTCCTCTCACCCCTCCACGGCTTGCCATAAACGACTATTTCGACCGCCCAGTGCTCCCTTTAGAAAACCGCACGTTACGACGTGAGGAAATAAAGGGGTTAAGTATTTGCCAAAGCGTACTCGAAATAGTTGGAGGTGTACCTACCCTAAGTCAAAATCCCTTGGGTCATACGTACAAGTGCGAGGCTATACACACTATGGCCTTTTTCAAAACTAACATGTGTATTCATATCTTCGAAAACTCACTAAACTTTTCAGAGATATAACGAACCTAACAACTAACAAACTAACGCTTTTAAACAAAACTATCGCGGATTTTTGAAATAAACGTTTTTCAAAATCTCCTTTTACAAAACAAGCAAAAACCCGAGCAAGGATTAAAACCTGAGCTCATGGATTTCAATCCCCTAGGTCACACGGCTTAGGATCTACATTTAACATCCTCGACTCGACTTGTTAACCACTCTCGAGTCGAATCCTTCTCTTTTAAACATCCGAGCTCGAGCCCACCGTGGTACACCACCGACATCGGTTCGACGGATGCAAAACAAAAATATTTTAACATCGAGAGAAGATGCGCGCACGCATTCTCGTCTCAAAAGCCTCCCTTTGGCTTAAAACTTTTCGAAAACCTTTCTTTTTCAAGTTTAAAAGAGTTTTCTGAAATGAAATGAGCTAAAATGAATACCTAAAATGAATGCATCCTCGACTTACCTAGCTAAACGCTCTCAAGTCGAATCCTTTTTCATGCATCTAGGCTCGAGCAGTCGAGCCTTTAACGATGAACCGTTAACATGGGCTCGACAGATGCAAAGCAAATACATTTTAACATCGAGACGAGATTCGCGCACGCATTCTCTCCTTAAGAAGCTTCCTAGGCACAACATCATTCTTAAAGCAACACACTCTAAATTTTTGAAACAAGCTCTTTTAAAAAAATTTCTCACTTTTACAAAACAAACAACACACTCTCATTTTTGAAATAAACTCTTTTCGAAAATATCCGTGTTTTTACAAAACAAGCAAAACTCTTTCGTTTTGAAATAATCGCATTTCAAAATTCCCCCAACTTCGAAATACACACTTTTCGAAATTCCGGGTCAAACCAAATAGTCTTTCACTATTTCGATTTGACCAACTAAACATTCTTTACGAATCACTCAGGAATAATCTTTACATTGCCGAATCATTTTCAAAGCACAAATGGACTACATGGCCCTTGGCCATCGTAACCTATTTACCTCAAAGCATTTTCATAAAGCAAAACCCGATAATCTCGTCGCATTCTTGGAGACTTTTCATTCTAAGCGGCACGCGGCCCTTCACATTTTGAAATAACAATTTTCAAAATTTTCTTGTCAAGTCAACTAGTCTATACCTAGTTCGATTCGACCCAATCGCAAATCTCTTCAACCGTCCAGGACTAATCACTGCATTCTCGAGACCTTTCAAAAACGTCAATGGACTACGTGACTCGCGGTCAACGTATGCCAATTTCTAGCAAAACGCTTTCACAAGCCCAAACCCAAGAATTACATAATATTCTCGTTGGACTTTATGCGGCCCGCGACCTTCTCAACTTTTCAAATAAAGCACTTTGCAAATCTCTTAGGGCCAACCGACCAAAAGTCGGCCCGAATCAACAAACATCATCTTTTACAAGCAAACAAAACCCGAGAATGGTCAAGCCCAATCTCATGGACTTTTCATTGGTTCGAATGGCCCATAACCATCTCGACCCGATTCCTCTTATGCAAAAAGCATGTGGACGTACAAACCTGTCCACATCATACCTTAACATCTTCGACCCAACTAGCTTATCGCTATCACGGGTTCACTCCAAGCAATTCTATCGCAATCTACAACCGGCCCACAACGACATACCGTTAACTTGGGCCAATCGGATTCAATGAAAACTCTTTAAACATCGAGTCAGAAACGTGTCAACGCGTCTCTAGCTCAAACCCTTTTCAAGCATTTTGTCAAAGCACAACGAGTTGTTCTCACAAAATCTTCATCACATTTTTGAAATAACATTTTTCAAAAATCCTTCATTCGGACCGAATGACTTATAGTCATGATGGTTTGATCCAGACAAACAGTCTGTTCAAAACATACAAGAATAATCATTTCATTCTTGCGACATTTCCAAAAACATAAATGAACTACATGACTCGCGGTCATTGTAACTCATTTATTACAAAGCATTTTCAAACCCGAAAGTGGTAACCCATCCTCGTGGACCTCTTCTCAAAAGCAAAATCAAGCGGCTCACGGCCTTTTAAGATCTCTTTCGAAATAAGCATTTTTCGAAATCTACGGTTCAAATGACTTATTATTGCCATTTTAATCCAAACATTTCCACCTTCACAAAACAACAAAACCCGGGAATGACCTAGCATCATCCCACGGATTCTTCACGCACTACTACAAATTAAGCTTATAGCAACATAATATTTGCAACATTTTATAAATTTGTTGCAATTTAAAGGGGTAAAGCTAATTTGGCAACAATTGATTTAAAAATGTTGCTTATACCTGTTTAAAGCAACAATAGTGTAGAAGTGTTGCATAGTTTTGTTAATAACGCAACATTTTTACATAAATGATGCTTATTATTATTTCCAATGCAATGCTTCTCCATAAATGTTGCATATCTTAAACAAAATTAAATTATAAGGATGAAATTTTTAATAAGGCTCGTGCTTATTATATTGCCAAATTTTAAAATTTGGAGGTATTTCAAATTTAAAAGCCCTTTACGACAAGTCAATTTCACTTTTAAATAGTTTAGGTTCGACTACTTTTATTCCATAAACGGAGTAAAAATAGAAAATAATAATAATAATAATAATAATAATAATAATAATAATAATAATAATAATAATAATAATAATAATAATAATAATAATAATAATAATAATAATAATAATAATAATAATGATAATAACAATAACAATAACAATAATAACAATAATAATAATAATAATAATAATAATAATAATAATAATAATAATAATAATAATAATAATAATAATAATAATAAAAATAATAATAATAATAAAAATAAAAAAAATAATAATAATAATAATAATAATAATAAAAATAAAAATAATAATAATAATAGTACTAATAAAAATAATAATAATAATAATAATAATAATAATAATAATAATAATAATAATAATATGGGTGAAATTCCCATGGGTCTCAGGTTCGATTCTCTCCAAGAGCAATCTTGTGGAGAATGTTAGTAACTTGAGGCTATGCCTAATCAGATCACGAGCCTGTCGCCCTGGTAAAAAGGATGGCTAACCTGACGTGTATGGTTTGCAGGCTGTCATGCACGCTCGGGGGGTCTACCCAGTGCGCACCAAAGGTAGCGGCTGCGGGTTCCCCACGTTATCCCAAAAACAAAAAGAAATAATAATAATAATAATAATAATAATAATAATAATAATAATAATAATAATAATAATAATAATAATAATAATAATAATAATAATAATAATAATAATAATAATAATAATAATAATAATAATAATAATAATAATAATAATAATAATAATTAAATAATTTATTGACACAAATTCCAAAATAAAATAATTATAATAAGACGAGTATTGATCAGTAGGTTTTGCATAAGAACATCTCACACTAAATTAGTGTCAGACTTAAAATATAATAATAATAATAATAATAATAATAATAATAATAATAATAATAATAATAATAATAATAATAATAATAATAATAATAATAATAATAATAATAATAATAATAATAATAATAATAATAATAATAAAATAATCAACTACGCTCTCTTCTCTCTCTTCAGCTATGGCGAAGAAGAAAGGGGGACAACAGAAAACCCTAAATCAACTACAACTTCTCACTAAATCACTTACTAAAACTACTTCCCACCAAGAATTATCCTTAGAGGAACCTGAAACATGCTACAAACCCTAAATCGACATCAGTTGAGGAGGGGGAACTTCAGGTGACGAAGAATCGAACAGTAATTCCGATTGATCTTAATCAATTGGAGGGAGCAGAGGAGCCGAGGAGGGTGCTGGAGCCCAGTAAAGTCATTCATCTTCGATTGGAGAAGGAGAACGTTGAAGAGGAGGTGAATTACTGGAAACAGTCGCTGGTGTGCTTTATCTTGGGTGCGAACCCACCTCCGGAGGTAATTTCTGGATATATTCGACGTGTTTGGACTAAATTTGAGTATGACAAGATATCTTTCTTGCCCAATGGGGTCTTCCTTGCGCATTTCAAGTCCTATGATAAGATGCAGGAGATTTTGGGAAAGGGATATCACTTGTTTGCTGGGAAACCTTTAATTGTGAAGCCATGGTTAGAAAATTGCCAACTGATGAAGGATGATGTGAAGGAGGTGCCCACTTGGGTCAGGCTTTATGGGCTGGAACTCAAATTTTGGGGTGAGAAGTGTATGGCTAAGATTGTGGAGCTGATTGGGACGCCCTTGAAGCCGGATGTAGCGACTTGTCTGAAGAGCAGAATTGGGTATGCAAGATACCTGGTCGAGGTTCAGGTGGGGAAGGAACTACCAGCGCAAATCCAGTTCTATGATGAGATGGATCAGGTTCAGGAGATCAAGGTGGAGTATTAATGGAAGCCAAATCAATGTGTGCAATGTAAGATGTATGGCCATGGCGTGGAGAATTGTAGGAGAAAGACTACACAGCCACCTAAACAGGTGTGGAAACCAGTGACAAAAGAAGCTTCAAAGAATGTGGATAAGGGTAAACGGGCCTTGGTTCCTGAGGCCACCACACCAGTTAGGAACAGCTATGATGCTTTGATTGGTTTGACTGGGGATGATGAGGGTCCATCTCACAGGCCTGTCACTTTTGTGGAGGTGCTAAACTCGGCAATTCAGAAGTCTGTCACTAAACTGGGACCTAGCACCCAGTCTGGTGATGGATAGTCTTGGAGTGTAGAACATTAGGGGCTTGAACAAGCAGGCTAAGCAGGCTGAGATAATCCACTTCTTGGGTACTCAGCAAGTTAGCTTGTTTAGGCTCCTCGAAACTAGGGTAAAACCTAGTAACAATACTAAAATTATTAGTAAACTAACTCAACAATGGTCTCTAGCGACTAATTATAGCCATCATAATGGTGGGCGAATCTGGTTGCTTTGGAAGCCCACAGCAATTCAGGTTACTGTACTGAAGGTCACTGCTCAACTGATTCATGGCAGATGTGTGATGTTAGGAACACAAAAAGTGTTCTCGGTTACTATTTGCTATGGTTACAATGATAGTAATGATAGAAAGGCTCTATGGGAGGACTTGGGTGTAACACCCCGTGTTTTCGTAACACAATTTTATAAAAGAATTTAATTCCTTAGATTAAATTCATCCTTTTTCATTATAATAAAAATGCGACTGAATTTTTTTCGCCAAATAATACAAAATTTTCCTAAGTACAAATTTAAAATTTTGAAAAATAAAGTTTGTTGTATTATCTTTAGAATTTAAAAAGAAACACATTTCAAAATTTTATAAAAGTCAACACAAAACGTATATCGTCTTTCAAATTTCAAAATGGTCAAGCCTAGTTAACTATTCATAAAGATAAAAGTAAAACCTTTTGTTCATAAAATTCAATTTCGAGCACCTTTCGTTTTTAAAATAAAAGTGGACACTTATATTTTTCTCGGCTTTGAAATTCAAGTCAACGATTTCAAACACGCAAGTCAAAGTCAAGCCACCTTATTTTTTTTTTTTTTAGATTCACGTACAAGAACCCTTAACATCAACTTTTGTTCAATTATAATCATTTTGATTTTTAACTAATAAATCATATTATATTAATAACTAATTACTATTTCAATTTGATTTAACTAACACTTTCACTAAAGATCGAAATAATGAGTTTCACTAAGCCAAAACTGATAAACTTTTTGACGTTTAGTTATAATGATTTAATTCTATAACATTCAACGAAAAAAAATAAGTGTTTCGATCAAATAAGATTTTATTTCAAAGTTTCGAGGATTCTAGACCCAATTTTTGTTTTGAATTCTTTTCAACGTTTATCTTCATTTTTATTTTTGATCTTACTTCGAACCATCATTTCAAGACTATATATTTTATTTCGAGACTTTTCGCGTGCGCGCAAATCGAAAGTTTCAAAAACGAAAACCGAGCCACTTGATCTTGATTGTGGCCGAAATTTTTGACCTTGAATGGTCAAGCATTATCCTCTTCCACACTTACACAACCATGCCTCTTTTTCTAACAAGTCTAATCTCTTACAACCTACATTATTTCATCATCACCTTATAGCTTATTTCATTTAAAGATTAAACATTATTATTACACAAATACATACAACTTACAACATACTACAATTACTACTACAAACTACTACTACTACACGTTACATTACACACACAACAACAACAAATACACTTCTCATTTTCTCTCTAAACAAAAACCATTTTATTACCAAGTAAGAATACAACCTTTGGTGTTCTTCATTTTCAACATGATCTTCATCCTCTTCCTCTAGAATTTCTTCTTTAAAGCTTTAATCTCTTGTCTTTAAATTCACTTAAGCTCTTTAAATACTTCTTCACTACTTATATTTATAAATCACTTCCTCTTTTACTTACAATTAAAAATGTGAACATAAATCGAAATCATAAAAAAATTAAAACATCACCTAAACATAAAAATGAAACTACACTTTAAATTCTTATTTTAGCTAGTTTAGTTTTAACATAAATTACTAACTTGCTTATTTCATTTTTATGTACTACTTCTAACCAAAGACGAGGAGCAAGGTGGAGGTGTCGACTTGAGCCAGTTTGATCATATAGTGGATCCCGACAACTGCTAATCTTTTCACTCTTAACCTAACCTAAGGTGTCCCCGCACACTAGTTTTAATTTTGTAAATCGCATGCTTTAAATGTTATGTGTTATAATTATTGTGTTTATGATCACCTAGTAATCATATGTTAAATTAGGAGACAAAAATCGAAAAATAACATTTGTGTAACACACATATATCACACGGCATCACCTATGTTTTTGGTTTAATTTTTCGTTTTAATTTTTGTAAATTGCATGCTTAAAATACTATGAATAAAATGGATATGAAAATATAATTAGTTTATGTTTAGGACTTGAAATGAATTTGTTATGAAATTTAAATGTTTTAATGTGTTTATGTTGTTCTTGAACTTTTGTTGTTATTCATGTGTTTAAATGATTTTTAGTTATGTGTGTTAATATTTGTATATGATTATCACCCATGTTAAATATATAAATGATATAAAGTAAGTTAGTTGTTGAATTAGAAGTATAAAAATCAAAAATAAAATTTTGAATAATAATATACATGTAACAACCTGGTTTTTCGTCGACTTTAATTACTAAGGCGGAAATTAATTAAGTCTTAAACCAGCGTTATTAATTATACATAAAACCCAAAATGTTACATCGTAATTCAAGAGTTGAATAAAACAACTACTGTATGCGGAAATTTAAAAGAGTAGCGTCTTATATATTACAAATCTCTCATGAATGACATAAAGTAAAGCGTAAAAACGCGTTGCATGGCCCCGCCCAAAATCCAAATCCAGGTCCATGATTACCCTGCACAATAAAGCGATGGGGGATGCGCATTGGCGGACAAATGACTAGCTATGCTCATACTTACCCTCGATTTCAATTACTTTGGTTTAATATTATCGCTTTATAAACATAACATTATGATAAAACATAAACATGCTTAATACAATTAGCATGTAAAGACATATATGTCATAGTAAGCATGCGGTTAAAGCGATAAATCATATAAGCATGATATTCAGTTATGAAAACAAATAACATATAATATCATAGCCATAGTATCACAACATATCAGCAAGATTACAAAGCGATATCAGATCGCATACATACATACGTATCGTATTGTTCTCATCATGCAGACTCGATTCACTTTAAACTTGTGGTCTTTAATTTTCGAAGATGGTACACACTCGTTCTCATTTAATCAAACAACACACAACACATATCGCTTACGAGCCCACCACCGAGTAGGCCATTGTACTCTAGTCGCCAGATCTCACTACCATAGTGCGGCTGACTTACTCGACTCGTAAGCCACGCCGAATACTATAATACTTGCATCTCATCCTCTAGTGTTCGATATGATTCGAACTTCAGATACAATCTCGGCAAGTGATCCTTACATGTGGCAAGAACCGATGCAAGTGTCGCGTCAATAAAGGCGAAACACGGCAAGGAGACAGAGCAGTAAAGCGCGTATGCACATAATGTTACGGTGGCCCTGATAACTTTAGCGAAATAGAGTGAATTAAACCCTAGTCTAGTACATGTACATTAGTATCCACGTTAAGAATGAGCCACGCTATTCGTAGAGCACCTTAACTCCAGATAAAACGACCATTTCCTAAAGCCTGTGGCAAAAACCATGGCATATTCAATTATCTTGTCCTAAGAATGGCGTAGCGACAAGACTATCTTAAACCCCACTTCACTCACGATTGACGTTCCCTTATCTGAGGCCCAAGCTTGACCTTTTATTTAACTTACTCAAGGTTTATTATTTATTTGATATTTACATATCACATGTTACTAGACACTCCTAGTCTCAGCGTCAAACGTTTAAGTATTTGTAGGTTTCATATGATCACGTAACACGTTCGTTTATTATTTGAAGTGTTGTTAATTATTAACGTTTTCAAGTTTCTAAATTAAAACGTTTATTAGTATGTCCAATTTTATTTATGTGTTTTTCAAACACTTTAGGTTATTTACTTCTTTATTTTAAATTTTCTATACTTAGTAAAATTTTCAATTATTTTCAGTATTTCACTATTCACTTTTTACTATTCATAAATCACTATTCATTTGACACTATTCATTGGTCACTATTCATCGTATTTTATACGTATTTTTATACGTATTCGTATTTTTATACTTCGTATTTTATACGTATTTTTATACGTATTCGTATTTTTATACTTCGTATTCTATACGTATTTTTATACTTATACGTATTCCTATACTTGTACGTATTTTATATTTAAACGTATTTTTATACGTATTCACATATATTAATATATTTCCTAAGTATAAACTAAAATTTCATTTTATTTGCTAAGTACAAGATTTTAGTTTCAAAGTCGTTAGGTTCGTTTTGTACTTAGTGATTTTTGAAAATATTTCAAAAGTCTAGTTTTAAAAACGTTAAGTTCGGTTTGTATTTAGTGATTTTCGAAAATATCTAAAAGTCTAGTTTCAAAAACGTTAAGTTCATTTTGTATAAAGTGATAATGATTTTCATTTTAAAATATTAGTTTTAAAAATGTTAAGTTCAATTTGTAAAAAGTGATAATGATATTCATTTTAAAATAAGACTCAGTTAAATTTAGTCGTCTATTTATTTAAGTTAGTGATAGTATCGTGGATGATTCATTTATAGTCCGTATGTCCAAATTCAATAATCCAATAGCAAAGGTAGTATCACACGATTTAGTTCATTTTTATAACGGTTACATATTTTTATCGGTTTATAATATTTCATTTATAACTAAATCGATTTATACTAAAATTCAATTCTAATTACTTTCTAACTTTAGTGACTTAGTGATAATTTCATTTTAGTCAAATTTAATCCATTTTAACATGTATGTCGTGTGACTTATGTATAACATCAAAATTCATTTAATTCTTTTAATTCCTTAATTCTAACTTATTAACTAATAATTAAATTATTTTAACAATAAACTAAAAAGTGATAAAAACAAAAATTAACCCTAAAATGGCCTAAATGCCGTGAGCATGCACTAGTATGTTCTAAAATTTCATTTTTTGATTTTATCGGTTTTTAGCTTAAAGTCTTTATATTTTAATTATTCTAATTATACTAAAACGATTTAAACTAAAATGAAATTTACTAAAAATTTCATTTATATTTATGAATAGTGTTTTTCAACACTTTAATTTTCTAACTTTTTAATCCAAATGATTTATAATGTTTTAAGTTATTTATAACATAATACTAACAATGTATAAAAACAGTAACCAAACATAAACACAAAATAATAACAAACATAAACTAAAACAAAATCAAAGAGAGTAAAAATGAAGAACACACATGAACATCAACTTGAAGATTTCAAGAACACATAAACTAGCTCAAGAACACCTTTTTTTGATTTTAACAACTTATATTTTATTTTCCTAATTTAATTTTTTTCACATGAACACATCTATTTTAACTAACTTATTCTAACATATTATTTACAAAAATTAAAAGTGAAAATTACATAAAAAATTAGGGAAATTCCGAGTGGAGTATTATGTAGGTATAAATTTTCATTTTCGATTTTAATCACTTTAATCTCATTGTTAATATTTCACATAATTTTTATATGATAACACTACTCAATTAAAACATAACTAAACATAAAAATCATATGAACAAAAATTAAAAGTGCTCCAAATTAAATTAACTAAACATATTAACATTTGACTACACTTTAACTATAATCAATATTACTTATTTATTATCATTTTATTATACATCACATCACATATAAACACACACAAATCATGTTTAACATATTTTAGCACAAAAATCATACTCATAAAATTATAATAACAAAACAAATTAATTTACTAAGAGGATAATATAAGACAAGGCTAGTCACCTTAATTAGGATGTTAATCGTCGGGGATCTAAAATAAATTTTAGATCGGAATTTCTTCACCCATATTACCCAAGTTATTCACCCAAATAATCCAAGTAGTTAGCTCCTAAAATATACCCACTAATTATTAGAACACTTATGAAATATTAGAAATAATACTAGTGTTTTATTTAAGGTGTTTTAGGATAAAAATGAAAGAGAAATAAATGAGAGAAAAGAGGCAAGGGGCTCGACATTTTGAGAGGCAAAAGAGTGAGTTTCACACTTGTGAAATAAATGAGAAAGATGTTATGAATTTAGGTTAAATGAATTTGGTTTTGTTTTAATTAGAAAATAATGTTTTATTAAAGTTAATTATGCATCATCACATTCATCATCATCCATTTAAGTCCAACTTACTATTTGGCATTAAAAATGTCTTTTAGATGTTTTAAAATGTTTTTCACGAAATTAGTCAGTTTTAAAAAGTCAAGGCGTCAGCGATAAAAGTTAAAGGTTGCGCGTTTGACAATTTTTCGAAATATTTCTACTTTTGAATTCTAAAACTAAAATATTTTATTTATTACTTTAGAAAAATTTTAAAAGTGATGGAAATGAAAAATGGTAGTATTAATGTATTAGTATCATATTTGTATATGTATTATTATTATTATTATATATAAACTTTAAATTTAAATAAAGAAAATAAAAGTGATGATGATAAAAATAAAGGTGTAAGTAATTGTGTAAGAAAATGGAAGAGGATAGACTTTGAAAAAGTCCAAGTAAGTCGGCTCATTTTAGAAAAATCGGGCTCGATTATCGTTTTCGAAATTTTCGATTTGCGCGCTCGCGAAAAGTCTCGAAATAAAAGATACGATCCTAAAATAGTGTTTTAAAATAAAATCAGAAATAAAAATAAAATAAATTTTCAAAAGGTACTAAAATAAAAATCGGATCATAATCCTCAAAATTTTTGAATAAAATTTTACTAGGTCGAAATATTTATTTTTTTCATTGAATGTTGAAGATTTAAATAATTATAATCAAACGTCAAAACGTTTATCAGTTTAAATTAAGTATAACTTATAATTTCGATGTTTTGTGAAAATGTTAGTTTAATAGAATTGAAATAGTAATTAGATTTTAATATAATATGATTTATTAAAAATTAATCAAAATGATTATATTTTTATTAAAAGTTAGATGTGAAGTTTGCTTTTCCAAAATGGAAGAGGATAAGATATTTGATTTTTTGATTTGCGTGTTTGAAATTGTTGACCCGAATTTCAGATACGGGAAAAGTATAAAGGTTCATTTTTATTTAAAAATGAAAAGTGTTTGAAATTGAATTTTATAAATAAAAGCTTTTACATTTATTTTTATGAATAGTAAATATAACTTAACCTTTTTGAAATTTGAAAGGCGATATAAATTTTGTGTTGATTTTTATAAAATTTTGAAATGTGTTTCTTTTTCAATTCTGAAGATAATGCAACAAACTTTATTTTTCAAAATTTTAAATTTGGACTTAGGAAATTTTAATATTATTTGGCGAAAAAATTTCAGTCGCATTTTTATTATATGGAAAAAGGATGAATTTAATTTAAGGAATTAAATTCTTTTATCAAATTGTGTTAAGATAACACGGGGTGTTACAATACATATACACGGCATTTTGTTTTAAAATGGACAAATTTTTAGTTTTAATTTTTCTAAATAACATATTATGATTAGTTTAGTTAAAATAGACTTGCTATAAAAATTTGAGAAAATAAAACGATGATATGAAATTTGAGTTAAAAATGTTCATTAGAAAAGTATAAGTGTTCTTGAGAAAAATCATATAAGTTCATCATTTTTGAGTTAGATTGATTTATAATTCTTGTAAGATTTATTTAAGTGTTGTTTTAATCCACTAGTAGATAAGTACAATACTAAATATATAAGTCAAATAAGCTAAATCTTTTTAATGAAAAAGTTGGAAAATTAAAGTGAGTAAAATCACTATTCATAATTGAAATAAAATAATTAGTGAAAATCGTAAACTAGTTAAATCGCTTTAGTATAATTTAAGTAATCATAATATAAAAACCTTAAGTCAAAAACCGATAAATTAGAAAACGAAAATAAACCACCTAATTATTTAGAGTGCCACGGTTTTGGGGTCATTTTAGACCTAAAATGAATTTTGTCACTTTTTATTTTTATCACTTAAGTAATTAAATTAGTTAAAGTAATGAATTATTAATAAAAACATAAAAAGAAGTAAATAGCTAAACTGAATAAAGAGCCACGGTTTTATCACTTGAAATGGGTCAATTTTGATCAAAATGAATTTATCATTTAGTCACTAAAGTTGAATAGTAATTAGGATTATATTAGATTATAAAATAAATCGTTAATAAAAAGAATCGACGAAACCGATTAAAATAAACGTTACATGTATTAAAATGAATAATGTCGAGTGTTACTACCTTTGCTTAAATTGGATTTGGACATACGGACTATTTAAAATGAACTACGACAACCTCGCTAAAAATAGAAACCGTTAAAGAAATGTAGCTAAGTATATGACTAAACATAACCGAGTTTCGCTTTTAAAATAATATTTCAAATCACTAAATACAAAATGAACTTAACGACTTTAAAACTAGAATTTTGTACTTAGAAAATAAAAGTTGGTTTTGTAAACCTAAAAATATCCTAAGTATAAAAATTGGTATAAAGTATAAAAATACTAAGTATAAAGAAAATATAACAATAAATACTAAGTATAGAAAAAGATACTAAGTATAAGAATACATGTACGTATAAAAATACGAATAAAATACGAAGTATAAAATACGAATAAAATACGAAGTATAAAAATACGAATAAGATACGAAGTATGAAAATACGCATACGTATAAAAATACGTACAAATACGAAATACGAAAATACGAAAATGAATAGTAAATACGATGAATAGTAAATACGATGAATAGTAAATACGGTGAATAGTAAAATAATGAATAGTGAAAATATTTAAAATTTACGAACGGACTCAAAATAAATATTTAAGTTTTCTATGTGCTTCCGTTTACCTGAAGAACTGCTAGATACTAAATTTTCATTATACAAGTTCGACGATATTATAACTAATAAGAATTATAGCATGTGTTATGAATAATAAAAGAGGTAATGAGTTAAGTGTTGAATACTTGATGTTACCGTTCTTCCTCACATGTATAGAATAATACGCACCTCTCATTTGAATTGCCCTTTCGATGACTTCACTTTGACCGTCCGCTCTAACTTGGGAACCCTAAGACTCTCTGCGGTTGTTTGGGTTGAATCCGATAGTGAGGAATTTATTCCTCATACTCGATATTCCTTCGACAACTTAGGATTTGAATCAAAAGGCACGGCCTGACATGAGGTTATACCCTTCGATTATAACGTTGTATGATTAGTACTCGGGTGTCTGCGATGTTAAACGCTATAGGGTCAGGGTCGGTAAGGTAGCCGCATATGGGGACACTTGGCACCCTCAGTATTGCCAGTGGTAATTTAATGACTCTCCTAGTCGTTATTTAACGTGATTTTAAGCCACTGGTATCGATTCGTTCACTGCCCATATGAGGTAACGGAAAATAGCCATTCCCATCCGGGGAATCTGTCGTAGTGTAATAGTCGTACCAATAGGGTAGTGTATGCATGCAAAAGACAAGGGACTGATCCTCCTTATTACCTGCTTGATATCGTTAGCATTTAAAGTCCGTTGATGTGACCGGCACGCTAATGCGCAGATGCTTATTAGGTCTGCATGTTTCATCCCTTCTTGGTTTGTTGGCTTATGGTCGTGTTTCATCTTAGATTATCCATGTTGTGTTGGATGTTAGGTAGCTGTATCTTATGCTACTTAGTGTTTGATCTGATGTACGAGTCTGAGTAACTAGTGCACTTTGATGGCGGATCATATGGGTGATTTACCATGAGAGTACACAAGCCACTCTGTAGTCAAGACTCGCGAGTATATGTTGCTATATGAATAATTGAAAAGGGTCGACTACCCCGAATATGAATGAGATGATAATGATTTGCCTACATGATTATGAATTGTGATAATTTGATGATTAAATTGTTGTGTTATATGAATTGATAAGATCTGATGATTTAATTACCATGTTAAATGAACTGTTTCATGTTATGCTTTATGATCTGCATTGCTATATGTATATGTGTTGCTTATTAGGTGCGGGGCTGAAAAAGCTAATTTTGGTAACAGTCCCAGGTACCCCGAGACTTGATCGTTGACCTACACAAGGGGATTGAAGGCCTTATTTTATATTTTGAGAGAATGTAATCGATTGAACTCTGTTTTATCTATGACTCTTATTATATATAATGAGTTGTAATACGATGACAGCTGGTTTTGTAATAAATAGACTTAATTAATATTCCGCCTTAGTTTAATTAAAGTCACGAAAAACCAGGTTGTTACATTGGGGAACCTCATCCCTAATGGACCTTGGATAGTTCTTGGAGATTTTAACAATATATTGTATGGTAATGAAAGGCTAGGGGCTCCTGTTCATCGTTTTGAGCTTCTGGAATTTCAGGCTTGTGTTCATAGATGTGGGCTAAGAGACATTAAGCAGGTAGGGAAATTCTTCACTTGGAACAACAAGCAAGATGGGGATAAAAGAGTGTGGTGCAAGCTGGACAGGGCATTGGTCAATGATGATTGGTGCAATGACTGGCCTGACTCTTATGCTGATTTCAAGCCTGAGGGACTCTACGATCACTCTCCATGTGTGGTCAGACTAGAGTCAGAAAATACGAAGAGAAAAGAATCCTTTAAATTCTTTAACATGTGGACAAGGATGGATGACTTTGAGGAGATTGTAGGGCAAGGCTGGCAGAAGGAAGTTTTTGGGGTGGCAATGTATAGAGTGGTGATGAAGCTTAGACACTTAAAGCCTGTTTTCAGAGAATTGAATAGGAGACACTTTCATGATGTGGAACAGACCTGTGAGATAGCCACTCAATGGTTATATGACTTACAAAGGCAGCTAGATAAAAATCCCAATGATGTGAAGTTGAGAGAGATAGAGAAAGAGGCCATAGATGCAGTGAAGGAAAACCAGCAGAGAGTTAGAAGCTTCCTAGCACAGAAGGCAAAGATGGACTGGATAGGGGAAGGTGACTTGAATACAGCTTACTTCCATGCCAACCTCAAGATGAGGAGGGCTGGGAATAGAGTGATGAAGCTCAAAGATATGAATGGGAATCTATGTGAAAATCCAGCAGACATGGAAGAGGCCTTTCTTAAGTTCTATGAATCCCTACTTGGTAGCTCTAAACCTACTACTGCTGTGTGTGATGAAATAGTCAAGGAGGGAAATCTGGTGACTCAAGAGATGAGGGACAGACTTCTGAGACCTGTGATGAATGATGAAATTAGAGAGGCAGTTTTCTCTATCCCAGATAACAAAGCACCCGGGCCTGATGGGTACTCAAGTGCCTTTTATAAGAAGGCATGGAATGTTGTGGGTGAGGAAATCTGTGCAGCAGTAAAGGATTTCTTCAACAATGGTCAGTTATTACAACAGATAAATGCAACTATGATCACACTCATTCCAAAAACCAAGAATCCTCAATCTGTCATGGAATTCAGGCCAATAGCCTGTTGTAATGTGCTATACAAGATTATTTCTAAAGTAATGTGTGGAAGACTTGCAGATATTTTGCCTCAAATCTTATGTGAAAACCAGAGTGCATTTACAAAAGGGAGGTCTATTCTTGGTAACATTCTGATATGCCAAGATATTGTGAGGATGTACAAGCGAAAGTCATGCTCACCAAGGTGTCTCTTCAAGATCGATTTGAAAAAAGCGTACGACTCTATGGAGTGGGTGTTTGTAGAGGAGCTCTTAAAATCTCTAGGATTTCCAGCACAGTTCATAGGCATGGTGATGAGCTGTGTCAGGACCCCTACGTATACTTTTCTGGGTAATGGTGTGCAGTTTGGCTTCCTGAAGGGCAAGAGGGGACTCAGGCAGGGAGACCCTCTTTCTCCACTTTTATTCACTTTGGCTATGGACTATCTAAGTAGGACCTTAAAGAGGGTGAGTATATGCAAGGGGTTCAAATTTCATCCCTTGTGCAAACCAATGCAATTGACTCATCTGTGTTTTGCAGATGATTTAGTGTTGTTCTGTAAAGGACAACTCCCTTCTATGCAACTGCTTCTAGGGGGTTTTGATATATTCTCCATGGCCTCTGGTTTGGAAAGAAACAACAATAAATCTGAGTTCTATGCTAATGGAGTCAAGAAGGAAGTGATGGATGTGTTTAGAAGACAAATTGGGTTTGTGCTCGGAGAGTTACCTTTCAGATATTTGGGAGTTCCAGTCTCTCCAAAGAGACTCTCTGTTTTAGACTGTGAAACTCTGGTTGACAGGATTGTGAGTAAGATAAGGGGATGGGGAGCTAGGAAATTGTCTTATATGGGGAGACTGACCTTGGTTCGTGCTGTCCTGAACACACTCCATCTCTATTGGGCTCAAATTTTTATTTTGCCAGTGGCAGTGATTAAAAAAGTGGATAGTATTTGCAGGAATTACTTGTGGGAAGGTCAGATACATCACAGTAAGGGATGCCCAGTAGCGTGGGAAGATGTCTGTCATGATAAAGAGAATGAAGGACTAGGGATAGTCTTCAACAAGCATTGGAATCAAGCTGCAATTGGCAAACTTGCGTGGTGGATTCACACCAAATTAAAGCTGATCACGTTTGGGTTAGGTGGGTGCACCATGTTTATCTCAAAGGCACTGACTGGCTTGGGTACACGCCCTCCTTGAATTCGAGTTGGTGTTGGAGGAAGATATGCACTGTGAAAGACAAGATCAAGGCTGGTTTGGTAAGTGATGGCTGGCTGACACAAGGTCAGCAATACAAGATAAAGACTGCATATACTTGGCTGCAAGGGGAGAAGGAGAAGCAGGGCTGGGCTGCTATGGTCTGGTCCAGGTATAATATTCCACGCCATATGATGATTGCCTGGTTAGCAGCGAGTAGAAGGCTTGGCACCAAGGATAGATTGTTCAGGTTTGGCATAGGACAAGACATGTTTTCTATGTCAGGTTGAAGACGAGGATGCTAACCACTTGTTCTTCGAGGGTGAGGTTAGTAAAATGTGGATTCATAGTGTTCATCATTTTGTGGGAGTTCATGGAGATCGTATAGAGGATTGGAGGCTGCTGTACAAAACCAGAAAAGGCTCGAGATTTCAACGTCAGATTTATCTTGCATTTATAGTGGGTGCGATTTATTATATATGGAAGAGTAGAAATGAGAGTAAATTCTATAATCGTATTGCTAGGCATGATGTAATGTTTAGATGTCTTAGTGAGGAGATCCGTTATCGAGCAAATAGCATAGCGTTGAATTTAAAGCATAGTGATAGAGTGTGGTTTGATAATCTGTATAGTGGAGGATAATCTACAAGTATAGGGTGTACAAATGAAGTTTTGATATTAATGAATTTACCTATTACCAAAAAAAAAAAAAAAAAAAAAAAAAAAAAAAAAAAAAAAATAATAATAAGAACAAACCCCAACATATTGGGTAGAATTTTTTTTCAATTGAAACTAAACTTACGTACTCGTAGCACACACCACACCATTCACAGTTATCAAAAAGAACATTGAAGATCAATTGCCAAAACAACAATTCCTTCGAATTTTGGTAAGCATCATCGTTTTTAGTTTTAATTTCCGTGGTTTACTTCGATATTTCTTCCAATTTATGAATTTTTAACCCCTAATTTTGATTATATAGGAAGTTAGGGCTTCAATTTAGTGTACCCTTTTCGACAATCAATTCAATTATTCAATAAAGTGAATGCATAATATTGAAATTAAACACTGATATTCGATTGAAGATTAGTTAAAATTTGGTTTAATTTTTATTTGGTATAACATTATTTATCATCAATAATTTTAATCTTACGTTATGATTTCTAGTTGTTGTGGTTAATCTTTGGTTGATTTTTGAATTTGAATTAACAATTAGTGCTGTATTTGTGTAACGATTTGTTAATCGTCCTAACACAAACTATTTTCGAATTGAATCATAAGTAGTATAGTTTAATTAGCCATTATTTGTGTTATTATTTTCTTGTGTTTACTTGAAATTCTTATTTTGTGATCTAATATTATAAATCATATTGTGGCTAAATATCACGCTTAAATAAATGTTCATTTGTCCACTAGCATGAGCTTCTACATCGCATTACAATTGACCCTTTTACATTAACAAGGCCCAATTCAGCGTTCCTAAATTCCTAAATTTAGGCCCCGGTAGCTAAAACGGCTATTTAGCATAAGCATTTATAAAATACGACCTCACGGGTCATCTCATTTCGCAAAACACAAGCAAATACACCATTTTTACATTTTCGAGTCTCGGGCCCAAAACCGAGCTCAAATGCATTCTTGGCCCGCTTCCCAAGGCCCAAGAAACCACACACAAAGCCTTCTAGTAGGTCATACTCGGTCTACTTGGAGCCTAAGCAAAGGATATTGCTGAGTATTTCCAAGATACATCAAACCGGATTAAGGAAATAAGGAAACACGGAAGCAGAACCTGACCAGCAAACCGCAAAACCCAATATGGAGCATGGCACAAACCGCATAGGGTCATGCGGTTTCCCCATCAAACCGCATACACTTGTGAGGTTTCTCCTTCTGGCTTTATTCCCGTGTTTTCCTAATTTTGCTCGGCAATTCTTCTATATATACACCCCTATGCACGACCTATTCTAACAAGTTTTCCACACAAGAAAAACACAACTTCTCACAACCTTCTTCCTAGGTTTAACACCCACACACACATGGGTTTCACATAAACACCGTTTAGCACGGTATACACAATTCACAATCACAATTCAATCAGCTCTCAAGCTCTCTCAAAAGCCTCAAGCACTCTGTAACACCCCGGCCCCAACTAAAGGCCGAAATGTCATTCACAGTAGCTCGCCAGGCTGCGTACATCGCCCACAGACCAACACGGGCCCTTTCCAGCGCACTTTGTCCTCACTCGTGCGCATCTTGAGAACTTCCCAGGAGGTCACCCATCCTAAGATTACTCTCCAGCAAGCACGCTTAACTGAGGAGTTCTTAAGATGAGCCACCAGAAAAGAAGATGCATCTTGTTGATATGAGTAGCACTTACAATCCTTTTAAGCACTAGGTCACTTGAGCTCATCACATGGATCACTTCAACGGGGAACCCGGCCCGAATAACCTCGGACAACACCGGGTGTTACACACTCAAACTCTTGAGTTCAACACACCATCCGTGTTGAATTCCTCCTTTTTAGTTCAAGAAGCGAAGCTCTACCGGATTTGAAGTGTCGAGTCAAAGTAGGTACCGATCTACTTGGATCAAAGCTTTTCTTATTTTCTATAGACTAACAAAGGGGACTACACTCTAGGACCCCCCCCCCCCCCCCCTCCCCCGGCTTTGGCACAAGTGGTCTTATTACTTCGGGTACACACCATATCCGATGACACCGCCGAAATCGCATAAGCAACCGACCTCTTAAAATAAATCAATGGACAGTTGAACGTTTATTTTAATTGTATGCATCTTGCACCTTCTTATTTATGCATTAAAACAACTTAAATAATGAATTCGACATTTAACTGAACCGTTTTCATTAACAAGTTAAGCATGCTAAACTGAGGGTTTTAAACAATCTTTTTGCATATACATTTGGACTCTTTTACAAAAATTTTCGCACTTGTACGTAGCGATTACATATGCTCAAATATCTCTAAACATGGATTGTTCAAGGGTTAGTGGAGGCTATTTCTAATAGACTTTTCCAAAAGGTTTTCATAAAACATTAATTGAATTAATCTTAGGAAAAGTACCCTCACCCCGAATCCATCTGGTTTCATACACCTAGATCTAGGGGTGTCGGCGTGCTCCAACATCTAGGACGTGTTCTACAGCTTAGGACATGTTTGCAGGTTCCTAGTTGCCGCGATAATTAGGTGGTGACTCCAAAACAGTTTTAAAGGTTTTTCTAACTTAATCTTTTTTAACTTTAAGTGCCCTTATGCAAGACGTCGAGTTGGGTCCCCGCGCACCGAGTTCCACACATAATCATGGATTGTAAAAATGGGATGTGTAAGTTGAGGTGACTTGTGTAAAGCTAAGTTGAACTCTAGTGTCCCCTAGGCACGATTTGTGAGTTCGTTCGTGGTTTCGGACTTTATTCTCGAGATTTAGCCCCATTTCCTTTTTTAGTAATATTTTCTCTCACATACCCTACTTTTTCTCTCAGATACCTCACTTTTTCTCACTCAAAACTAATTTTTTATTATTAAACTATCATCCTTTTTCTCCATCTTACCCCACTTTTTACACCTTTTCTTAATAATTGTGAAAAAATGAAGGGAGCAAATGAAAAAAATGGAGAAAGTAGATATTTAAAGATTTAACAATATTATATTAAAAACAAAATGATTAAAAATCTCTAAACAAAAATTGGGTGTGATGTTTGCTTTAATAAAATGGAAGAGGATAAGGTGACTTAGTCACCTCAAAAGAGTCAGTCAAGAAAGGTCAAATCAGCCTCGTTTTACGCGTCAAAAATTATCGTCTGTCGGTATTGTAACACCCCGTGTTAATTTAATTCAATAATTAGTCATCAATTTCTAATTTCAAAGCTTAAATCAAATCCTAACCTTTTAACCTTCCAAAATCTCTACTTTTGCAAAACTTTCGTTTTGTAAAATTTATCGACTTCTTTAAGACTTTTTAAAATTTTTGAATAATGAAATAAATATTTTAGTCTTAGAATTTAAAAGTAGAAATATTTCGAAAAATCGTCAAACGCGCACACATTAACTTTTATCGCTTTTGACGCCCGACTTTTTAAAACTGACGATTTTCGTGAAAAACATTTTAAAACACAAATTAGACATTTTTAAAGCATGAATAGTAATGTGGACTTAATGGGTGATGATGGAGTGGATGATGCCTTAATTAGTTTAATAAAACATTATATTTCTAATTAAAACAAAACTTTAACCTAAAGTCTTTAACCTAATTTCATACTAGTGTTCCCTCATTATTTCACAAGTGAAAAAAACTCATTCCTTTTCCTCCTTATAGCCGAGATACTCCTCCCCATTTTCTCCCTTTGTTTTTCTTTCATTTTTCACTTAAACATCCTAAATTAAAACCCTAAATATTATTCTAATAGTTCACTAGTGTTCTAAGTTTATCCTTGGGTATTTGGAGCTCACTTGTTTACGGGTTTTTGAAAGTGAAGACGGGTACTTGGGTGAAGACTTAGACTTAGATAACATCATCGATCCGGATAACCTTTAGCTTGCCGATCAAAGGTGACTAACTATGTCTTATATTATTCTCTTAGTAAATTAATTTGTTTTGTTATTATAATTTTATGAGTATGATTTTTATGTAAAAATATGTTAAACATCACTTGAGTGAACTTGTATGATTATGTGTTGTATAATAAAATGATAATAAATAAGTAATAATGATAATAGTTAAGTTGTAGTAATATTGTTCTATGTTTAGTTAAATTAATTTTGAGCGTTTTTAATTTATGTTCATATGATTTTTATGTTTAGTTATGTTTTATTTAAGTAGTAATCATATATAAAAATTATGTGAAATATTAACAATGAGTTTAAAGTGATTAAAATCGAAAATGAAAATTTATATACATATATACATATACTCGGCATTTCCATTTTTTTTAACTAAATATTCACTTTTAATTTTTGTAAATAATATGTGGTGTTAAGTTAGTTAAAATAGATGCTATCATGTGAAAAAAAATTAAATTAGGAAAACAAATTATAAATTATTAAAATCGAAATTAGTGTTCTTGAGCTTTAGTATGATCTTCATGTGTGTTCTTATTACCTTCATGTTGATGTTCATCATTTTTGTTCATTTTGATTTTTGTTTTAATTTATGTTAGTTATTATTTTGTGTTTATGATTAGTTATTGTTTTTATATATTGTTAGTATTATGCTATAAATCAACTATAACATTATAAATCATTTAGATTAAAAAGTTAGAAATTTAAAGTGTTGAAAAACACTATTCATAATTATAAATAAAAGTTTTAGTAAATTTCATTTTAGTTTAAATCGTTTTAGTATAATTAGGATAATTAAAATATAAAGACTTTAAGCTAAAAACCAATAAAATCAAAAAATGAAATTTTAGGAACACCTAAGCTTGCTCACGGCATTCTTCTTATTTTTGGGTTAAAATTTGTTTTTATCACTTTTTAGTTTATTGTTAAAATAATTTAATTATTAGTTAATAAGTTAGAATTAAGAAATTAAAAGAAATAAATCAACTTCGACATATATATTAAGTCACACGACATCATCACTTAAAATTGACTAAATTTGATCAAAATAAAATTATCACTAAGTCACTAAAGTTAAATAGTAATTAGAATTGAATTTTAGTATAAATCGATTTAGTTAGAAATGAAATATTATAAACCGATAAAAATATGTAACCGTTATAAAAATGAACTAAATCGTGTGCTACTGCCTTTGCAAATATTGGACTGTTGAACTTGGACTTACGGACTAAAATGAATTCCACGATACTATTGTTTTAAAATGAAAACCGCTAAATTTAGTTAATAGACGACTAAATTCAACTAAGTCTAAATTTTAAAATGAATGTCATTATTTCATTTTACAAGTCGAACTTAACACTTTTAAAACTAGGATTTTAAAATAAATATCATTATCACTTTTTACAAATTGAACTTAACATTTTTAAAACTAGAATTTTAAAATAAATATCAATATCACTTTTTACAAACCGAACTTAACGTTTTTAAAACTAGACTTTTAAAATAATTCCAAAAATCACTAAGTACAAAACGAACTTAACGTTTTTGAAACTAGAAATCTATACTTAAGAAATAAAAGATTTAGTTTTATACCTAAAGTATCTAAGTATAAAAATACGTATAAATACAATGAATAGTAAATACGATGAATAGTAAATACGATGAGTAGTAAATACGATGAATAGTAAAATACGATGAATAGTGAAAAGTGAATAATAAAATATTGAAAATAATTGAAAATTTTACTAAGTATAGAAAATTGAAAAACGAATAAGTAAATGACTTAAAGTGTTTGAAAAACACTTAAATAAAATTTGACATATTAATAAACATATCAAGTTAGAAATCTAAAAACGTTAATAATTAACAACACCTCAAATAATAAACGAACGTGTTATGTGATCATATGAAACCTACAATTCAAATAAAACGTTTGACGCTGAGACTAGGAGAGTCTAGTAACATGTGATATGTAAATATCAAATAAATAATAAACAATGAGTAAGTTAAATAAAAGGTCAAGCTTGGGCCTCAGATAAGGGAACGTCAATCGTGAGTGAAGTGGGGTTAAGATAGTCTTGTAGCGGACGCCACTATCTCGACCTTATTGCGTGTGTCATCTCGAATAGTGTGGTATAGCCGGCAGTATTATGCTTTGTGCATCCTGCCCAAGCCGTTACGCCTTAAGTCGTATAGCCTGTTCCGTACAAGATAATGAAAAATTCAACTCTTAGTGGGTCAGGCTTTAGGAAATAGTCGTTTTATCCTGAGTTAAGGTGCTCTATGAATAGCATAGCCCATTCTTAAATTGGATACTAGTGTATGCATACTAGACTAGGGTTTTATTCCCCTATTTCGCTAAAGTTATCAGGGCCACCGTGACCTTATTGCGATTGTCATCTCACGGTTCTGTCTCCTTGCCGTGTTTCGTTCTTAGTGGGCGCGACACTAGCATTCGTTCTTACCACATGTAAAGATCACTTGACGAGATTGTATCTGAAGTTCGAATCATTTCGAACACTAGAGGATGAGATGCAAGTATTATAGTATTCGGCGTGGTTTACGAGTCGAGTAAGCCTCTGCACTATGGAAGTGAGATGCAATCGATCAGAGTACAAAGGCCTACTCGATTGGTCGCTCGTAGCGATATGTGTTGTCTGTTGTATGTTTAATTGAGAATGAGTGTGTACCATCTTCGAAAACTAAAGACCACAACTTTCTGAATTGAATCGAGTCTGTATGAGGAGAATGATAAGATATGTATGTTTGATTGCGATCCGATATCGCCTTGTAATGCCATTGAATTATTGTGATACTATTGCTATGCTATTATGTGTTATTTGCCTTCATAATTGAATATCATGCTTATATGATTTATCGCTTTAAACCGCATGCTTATTATGACTTATATGTCTTTATATGCTATATGTAATAAGCATGTTTATGTTTTTATCATAATGTTATGTTTATAAGGCGATAATATTAAACCAAAGTAATTGAAATCGAGGGTAAGTATGAGCATAGCTAGTCACTGTCCGCTCAGCGGGCATCCCCCCATCAGTTTATTGTGCAGGACGATCGTGGACCGAGAGCTGGATTTTGGACGGGGCCACGAGACGTGTTTTATGCTTTACTTTTAGTCGTTTTGAGAGATTTCTAATTTATAACACTTTACTCTTTTAAACTTCCGTATTTAGAGTTGTTCTATTCAACTCTTAAACGATGATGTAATATTTTGGGTTATTTGTATAATTAATATCGCTGGTTTAAGACTTAATTAATTTCCGCCTTAGTAATTAAAGTCGATTAAAAACCAGGTTGTTACAGGTATTTTATTTATCAATTATTAATAAATAGAAATAAAGTTTTAAACCGATCGTTTAAAATATAATGCAAATTTTATATTGTTTAGCAAAAGTTTTAAAATTAAAGTTTAGTTTGAAAATAAATATTTTAGAATAAAGAGATAAATTTTATTTAAGATAGAAGTTTGATCGAAAATTTTCAATCGTGTTTTTAAAACAAAGGAACAAAAGTTATACTCGTAATATATAAACATTTAAATGAAAAATTTAATCACAAACATTAGCTTATATTAAAAGAGTAGGTATTACATAGGACGATCTAACATTAGTAAACTGTTAGACGAACTCTACCTTCAAGAAAACACGAAATAAATTAACTCTTTCATTTAATGAAAATAATAAAGTAAATTAAATGATTGTTTATTAACAAGACTAAGAACTTGTTCTTTCGGACTTTTTAGAGCTGAACTGAACTAAAATGAGCCAATCGAACTGAATCGAATCAATCGAATCGAATCGAATCGAATCAATCGAAATGAATCGAATCGAATCGAATCGAATCAATCGAATTGAATTGGTGAAATGAACAAAAAACTTGTAACAACCCGGTTTTTCGTGACTTAATTAAACAAAGGCGGAAATATTAATTAAGTTCAAATATTATAAAACCAGCTGTCATCGTCTTACAACTCATTATACATAATAAGAGTTATAGCTAAACAGAGTTATTCGATTACAATCTCTCAAAACAAACAAAGGTAAAGCAATAAATATAAGCTGGTCCCATCCCAAAAATCCAAGCATCCGGTCCACGCTTTTCCTGCACAATAAACTGTTGGGGGGGATGCCACGAAATGACAAAGGACTAGCTATGCTCATACTTACCCTCGAATTCAATTACTTTGGTTTATTACTATCGCTTTATAATTATAACATTATGATAAAAACATAAACATGCTTATTACATATAGCATATAAAGATATATAAGTCATAATAAGCATGCGGTTTAAAGCGATAAATCATATAAGCAAATCTATACATGCAATTCTAAAACATATGCAATATAGTGGAATAAATAAATAACACATATTGCAAGTAAACAGGCAAAAACATATGAGGAGATATGGTAATTCAAACGCAAGCATACATCAAATCATATAATCGTACAACATGCATCAATAATCATTCTCAAATCATAAACATGGAAGACAAACATTATCAATTCATTCATATTCGGGGTAGTCGACCCTTTTCAATTATAATCATAAAGTAACATAAACTCGCGAGTCTTGACTACAGAGCGACTTGTGTACTCTCATAGTCTATCAAAGTGCACTAGTTACTCAGACTCGTACATCAGATCAAACACTAAGTAGCATACGTGATAGCTACCTAACATCCAACACAACATGGATAATCTAAGATGAAACACGACCATAAGTCAACAAACCAGTAAGGATGGAAACATGCAGACCTAATAAGCGTCCGCGCATTAACGCGCCGGTCACATCAACGGACTTTAAATGCTAACGATATCAAGCAGGTAATAAGGAGGATCAGTCCCTTGTCTTTTGCATGCATACACCACCCTATTGGTGCGACTATTACACTACGACAGATTCCCCGGATGGGAATGGCTATTTTCCGTTACCTCATATGGGCCCGTGAACGAATCGCTACCCAGGGCGAAAATCACGTTAAATAACGACTAAGAGAGCCATTAAATGTACCACTAGCACCAAATAGCGATGACAGTGTCCCCATATGCGGCTACCTTACCGACCCTGACCCTATAGCGTTTAACATCGCAGACACCCGAGTACTAATCATACAACGTTATAATCGAAGGGTATAATCTCATGTCAGGCCGTGCCTTTTGATTCAAATCCTAAGTTGCCGAAGGAATATCGAGAATGAGGAATAAATTTCTCACTATCGGATTCAACCCAAACAACCGCAGAGAATCTTAGGGTTCCCAAGTTAGAGCGGACGGTCAAAGTAAAGTCATCGAAAGGGCAATTCAAATGAGAGGTGCGTACTATTCTATACATGTGAGAAAAACGGTAACATCAAGTATTCAACACTTAATTCATTACTTCTTTTATTATTCATAACACATGCTATAATTCTTATTAGTTATAACATCGTCGAACTTGTATAATGAAATTGTAGTTCTAACAGTTGTTCAGGTAAACGGAAGCACATAGGAAACTTAAATATTTTATTTGAGTCCGTTCGTAAATTTAAAATATTTTTACTATTCATTATTTACTATTCATGACGGTTACTATTCATATTTTACTATTCATCGTATTTACTATTCATCGTATTTACTATTCATCGTATTTTTATATGTATTCGTACTTTCGTATTTCGTATTTGTACGTATTTTTATACGTATGCGTATTTTTATACTTCGTATTAATACATATTTTTATACTTAGGATATTTTATTTGATTAAAAGATTTAGTTAAAGTGATTGGGTTTTCTAATTATTAGTTTCTTTATAATGTTTATGCTTAACTTTTCTACAAAATATCTAAGTGTAAAGTTCTACTTTTATTTACTAAGTACAATTTCTAGTTTTAAAGTCGTTAAGTTCATTTTGTATTTAGTGATTTTGAAATATATTTTAAATCAAAGTTGTTAAGTTCGTTTTGTATTTAGTGATTTTGAAATATATTATAAAAGTAAAACTCGGTTATATTTAGTCATATACTTAACTAACATTTTAACAGTTTTCATTTTTAGCGAGGTTGTCGTAGTTCATTTTAAATAGTCCGTATGTCCAAATCCAATTTAAGCAAAGGTAGTAACACTCGAATTTGTTCATTTTAATATATGTAACATTATTTTTAATCGGTTCCGTCGATTCTTTTTATTAACGATTCATTTTGCAAATAAATTTAATCCTATTAACTATTCTAATTTAATGACTTAGTGACAAATTCATTTTGATAAAATTTGGTCCATTTTAAATGGTAATGTCGTGTGGTTTAATATATATGTCAAAATTGATTTATTTCTCTTAATTTCTTAATTCAATTTATTAACTACTAATTAAATTATTTTAACAATTAAACTAAAAAGTGATAAAACAAATTTTAACCTAAAATTTGGCCTAATGCCGTGAGCAAGGTAGTAGTAGTCAAATTTTTAGTTTTTTCAATTTTTATCGGTTTTTAGCTTAAAGTCTTTATATTTTAATTATTCTATTTATTCTAAAACGATTTAAACTAAAATGAAATTTACTAAAAATTTCATTTATATTTATGAATAGTGTTTTTCAACACTTTAATTTTCTAACTTTTTATTCTTAATGATTTAGCTAGTTTAATTTATATAGTTAGTAATATAATTACTTGTTAGTTAAATAAAACAATAAATAACAACAAACATAAACTAATCAATAATCAAACTAAGCTAAGATGATGAACACATATGAAGATACTCATGAACACACATGAAGACCAAAAATAAACTCAAGAACACCATTTTTAATTTTAACAACTTATAATTTATTTTCCTAATTTAATTTTCTTCACATGATATCATCCATTTTAACTAACTTAACACTACATATTATTTACAAAAATTAAAAGTGAAAATATATTAAAAAAAATGGTAAATGCCGTGAGGTTGTATATTTGTGTATGAATTTTCATTTTCGATTTTAATCACTTTAAACTCATTGTTAATATTTCACATAATTTTTATATATGATTATAACATAACTAAAACATAACTAAACATAAAAATCATACGAATCATAAATAAAAATGCCCAAAATTAAATTAGCTAAACATATGAACATAATACTACAACTAATCTATTATCAATATTACTTATTTATTATCATTTTATTATACTTCACATATCATACAAACACACATAAATGATGTTTAACATCTTTTAACATAAAAATCATACTCATAAAACTTATAATAAAAATCAAATTAATTTTCAAAGAGGCTAATACAAGATATAACTAGTCACCTTATTTAGGATGTTAATCGTCGAGGATCTAAAATAAATTTTAGATCGGAATTTCTTCACCCATAAAACCCATGAAAGTAGTCTCCAAAACATACTCACTAACTACTAGAATTACTTAGGAATTATTAAGGAAATATTATAGTTTTATTTAGGTTGTTTTTTGTAAGAAAATGAAAAAAATAAAAGAGAGGAAGTGAAGGCATGTGCTACGGTCAAGAGGAGAAAAGGAGAAGTGATGTTGCTCTTTGTAATTTGTTTAGGGTAAGTTAGTAAGGATAAGGTAAAGGAATATGCTTTAATTAAATAAAGTTTTATGAAAATGCAATTAAAAACATCATCACATCTTTATAAAGTCTAACTTACTATTTGGTTAAGATTTTGTCCCCTTGATATTTTAAAATGCTTTTACGAAATAAATCGGGTTTAAAAAGTCGGGCGTCAAAAGACGATAAAAGTTAGTGTGTGCGCGTTTGACGATTTTTCGAAATATCTCTACTTTAAAATTTTAAGACTAAAATATTTTATTTTTCCCAATTGAAGAAAATATTTAAAAGTTAAGGAACGTCGATAAAATTTTAAGAGCTGAGACGGCGAAAATAGAATAGAAGGTTTCGAGGAACGAAATTTGACCTTTCAAGGAAAAACAGAAAAATGAATTTAATTCGGTCTGTCTAATAGTTATGAAAACTATACCATTAAATTCGTCTCGAAAAATTAGGTGGTTTAGGCTTTTGATTCGTTAAATTTCGAGTTCGTATGACCACTTTTCGGACCTCGAAAATTAGGCCGCAAAGGTTTATACGGGTAACATTTAAAAACTAAAAGGAAACTAGTTTTGTAAAATAATGATAAGTACTAATGAACAAAATGATAGGTGTGTAAGTAAAGTATGACTTGAGTAGGCATGCAAAATGGAAGAGGATAATATTGGACCAAGTGAGTCAAAAATTTCGGCCTACATGAAAGACAAAGGCCCGATGTTTCGTTTTTGAAATTTTCGATTTACGCGCACGCGAAAAGTCTCGAAATAAAATATATGGTCTTAAAATAGTGGTTCAAAATAAGATCGAAAATAAAAATGAAAGTAAACCTCAAAACGAAATCAAAACAAAAATTGGGAATTAGTTCCTCGTAACTTTGAAATAAAATCTTATTTGATCGAAACACTTATTTTTTTCGTTGAATGGTATCGAATTAAATCATTATACTCAAACGTCAAAATTTTTATAAGTTTAGAATAGGTATAACTTAAATTTTCGATGTTTTGTGAAAATGTTAGTTTAATAGAATATGAATAGTAATTAGATATTAATATATATGATTTATTAAATAAAAATCAAAATGATTATATTTTCATTAATGTGATGTTAAGTTTGCTTTTCCAAAAATGTTGATATTGATTGTTTGATTTTTTTGATTTGCGTGTTTGAAATTGTTGACCCGAATTTCAGAGACGGGAAAAGTATAAAGGTTCATTTTTATTCAAAAATGAAAAATGTTCGAAATTGAATTTTAGGAATAAAAGGTTTTACATTTATTTTATGAATAGTAAACATAACTTAACATTTTTGAAATTTAAAAGGCGATATAAATTTTGTATTATTTTTATAAAATTTTGAAATATGTTTCTTTTTCAATTCTAAAGATAATAGAACAAACTTTATTTTTTCAAAATTTTAAACTTGAACTTAAGAAATTTTAGTATTATTTGGCGAAAAAAATTCAGTCGCATTTTTATTATAATGAAAAAAGATGAATTTAATCTAAGTAATTAAATTCTTTTATAAAATTGTGTTACAAAAACACGGGGTGTTACAATCCTACCCCCTTAAGAAAAGTTTCGTCCCCGAAACTTGGATAGAGTGGATAACTGCTCGAGGTTAAACAAGGCAGCTAGAGAGAAAGTTGAGATTTTACGAATTTGGATAAAAACATTTGGTTTTTGTTGGAATAAGATTTTTTTTTTTTTTTAAAAGTTTGCGTTTTCTAAATAACATAGGAACGTTGGATAGAGTGAAAATATTGGGGGATAAAATCGTGTTTGATTTATTATTAATAGGATATTTAAACAAATATAGAAATATTACTGGAATGTTATTTGAAAATGATGCGAAAGAGATTCACAAAATGGTAGGGCCTAGAAGTTTTGTACGGGACAAAATGAAATTAAAATAATAAGCGTTTTAAGAATAGAAACCGTTTATTTAAATTTCAGAATAAAGAGTTAACCTTAAAATAGGTTGAAATAAAAACTTTTAAGATTTAATTAAGGTTGTGGTATAATCAAATTATTATCCTACCCCCTTAAGAAGTTTCAAACTTATGTAAATAATAATATTATTATTGTTACTTTTAATGATCACTTAAATAAGATACATGGCCTTAGTAATAGAACGGCAATTAGGGAAAATAGATAAAAGTCGTAGTGATCATAAGAAAAATAAGAGCTTTAATGAAATTAAGGGAATATAGGTTATCGTTGAATGATTAAATAAAATTTTAGAGAATTATGGATAACCTTGTTGATATAGCTCATTTTCTTAAAATTATTATTATAATGTTACTAGGTGAAACGGAAATGTTGTAAATCATACTTCGGTAAGACTGAAAATTTATAATAAGGATTAAAATAAATGATATATCTATTTATCTTTTTGAAGAGTGGTAATTGTAATAGATAGTATAAGTTCAAAAGATTTTTAAAATATACTGCAAAGGAGCTCGAAACAAATAGGTTTCAAAAGTATCTAACATTAAGAAATAATGATTTTACGAAGAGAAGCTAAAATAAGAAAACCCATTTTAGTGGTTAATACGTAGAAAACTATAAGTTTTCAAACGGATGAAATTTCACGAAAAGATAATAATAATTTTTTTTTTTTTTTTTTTTGAAGATAGACAAAAACAAGGTTTGAAAGCGGATGAAATAAGAATAAGCAATTTAAGATAATTAAATATCAAAGATATTTCAAATGACGAAGTAAAAGTTACGAAGCAAATAAATAATTTTCGAAGATGTTTTTAAGACGAAATACGAAGGTAGATTTTCGAAGGTAGTTAGAAATTTATGATGTCGAAAATTTAAAATGAGATAGTAAGGCTAAAATTTTAAAACTAATCAAGCCAAAAATATTTAAATTTAAAAGATGATTTTGATATGGTTGTAGAAATCTTCAATGCTTCAGAAATCTTCGACGTCTTGGAAGTTGTCTCAGATAACATGATTCTTGATACGTCTCTCCGCATGTGCTTCAGGTCTTGTCTTTAAGTCTTGTATTTGCGAGAAATGGAAAGAGATAAAAATTCATTTTATGAAGTCATTATAAGAGTATAAGTTAGGAAAGTTTTATTTCAAAAGAAGAAAACAATTTAAATAGATCGATTAAAATTTTATTTTTGAATAAGTTAGGAAGAGATGAATATGATTATTTGAGAAAGTTATAGAGGTCTTCAAATCAATGGATTTCTTCAAGGTCCGAAGCGTCACTTCAGATCGTTCGACTCTTGATGCGTCCATTTGTTGCGTTTGAGATCTTGTCGGCATGTATTTGATTGAAGGCTTCGATCTTCGAGAATTAACTTATTACTTAGATTTTATATCCGAGGATAGTTGTTAGTTTTAGTTGGTCACATCAGCAAGTAGCAAGCATACGATAGTTAGTGTATTTTATTTTGAGGGTAATAGTTCACTTATTCAAAAAGTTCCTAGCCTATGGTCGGTCCTTAAGGTTTCTACCCATCCTCACACTTTTAAAGTGAATTCAAGTTATTATTCAAGTGATCTAATAAAAGAAAAATCTAATTCATTATTTGATCCTATAAGTCTATGCCTGACATATATATTAATATGTATGTCTGGCCCAGGTGTCTTCTCGCTAGATGAGATAACTTTAAGTTATTCACGGTCGCAAGACAGCTCTGATACCAACTGTAACAACCCGGTTTTTCGTGACTTAATTAAACAAAGGCGGAAATATTAATTAAGTTCAAATATTATAAAACCAGCTGTCATCGTCTTACAACTCATTATACATAATAAGAGTTATAGCTAAACAGAGTTATTCGATTACAATCTCTCAAAACAAACAAAAGTAAAGCAATAAATATAAGCTGGTCCCGTCCCAAAAATCCAAGCATCCGGTCCACGCTTTTCCTGCACAATAAAGCGTAGGGGATGCTCATTGAATGACAGTGACTAGCTATGCTCATACTTACCCTCGAATTCAATTACTTTGGTTTATTACTATCGCTTTATAATTATAACATTATGATAAAAACATAAACATGCTTATTACATATAGCATATAAAGATATATAAGTCATAATAAGCATGCGGTTTAAAGCGATAAATCATATAAGCAAATCTATACATGCAATTCTAAAACATATGCAATATAGTGGAATAAATAAATAACACATATTGCAAGTAAACAGGCAAAAACATATGAGGAGATATGGTAATTCAAACGCAAGCATACATCAAATCATATAATCGTACAACATGCATCAATAATCATTCTCAAATCATAAACATGGAAGACAAACATTATCAATTCATTCATATTCGGGGTAGTCGACCCTTTTCAATTATAATCATAAAGTAACATAAACTCGCGAGTCTTGACTACAGAGCGACTTGTGTACTCTCATAGTCTATCAAAGTGCACTAGTTACTCAGACTCGTACATCAGATCAAACACTAAGTAGCATACGTGATAGCTACCTAACATCCAACACAACATGGATAATCTAAGATGAAACACGACCATAAGTCAACAAACCAGTAAGGATGGAAACATGCAGACCTAATAAGCGTCCGCGCATTAACGCGCCGGTCACATCAACGGACTTTAAATGCTAACGATATCAAGCAGGTAATAAGGAGGATCAGTCCCTTGTCTTTTGCATGCATACACCACCCTATTGGTGCGACTATTACACTACGACAGATTCCCCGGATGGGAATGGCTATTTTCCGTTACCTCATATGGGCCCGTGAACGAATCGCTACCCAGGGCGAAAATCACGTTAAATAACGACTAAGAGAGCGGCTACCTTACCGACCCTGACCCTATAGCGTTTAACATCGCAGACACCCGAGTACTAATCATACAACGTTATAATCGAAGGGTATAATCTCATGTCAGGCCGTGCCTTTTGATTCAAATCCTAAGTTGCCGAAGGAATATCGAGTATGAGGAATAAATTCCTCACTATCGGATTCAACCCAAACAACCGCAGAAAATCTTAGGGTTCCCAAGTTAGAGCGGACGGTCAAAGTAAAGTCATCGAAAGGGCAATTCAAATGAGAGGTGCGTACTATTCTATACATGTGAGAAAAACGGTAACATCAAGTATTCAACACTTAATTCATTACTTCTTTTATTATTCATAACACATGCTATAATTCTTATTAGTTATAACATCGTCGAACTTGTATAATGAAATTGTAGTTCTAACAGTTGTTCAGGTAAACAGAAGCACATAGGAAACTTAAATATTTTATTTGAGTCCGTTCGTAAATTTAAAATATTTTTACTATTCATTATTTACTATTCATGACGGTTACTATTCATATTTTACTATTCATCGTATTTACTATTCATCGTATTTACTATTCATCGTATTTTTATATGTATTCGTACTTTCGTATTTCGTATTTGTACGTATTTTTATACGTATGCGTATTTTTATACTTCGTATTAATACATATTTTTATACTTAGGATATTTTATTTGATTAAAAGATTTAGTTAAAGTGATTGGGTTTTCTAATTATTAGTTTCTTTATAATGTTTATGCTTAACTTTTCTACAAAATATCTAAGTGTAAAGTTCTACTTTTATTTACTAAGTACAATTTCTAGTTTTAAAGTCGTTAAGTTCATTTTGTATTTAGTGATTTTGAAATATATTTTAAATCAAAGTTGTTAAGTTCGTTTTGTATTTAGTGATTTTGAAATATATTATAAAAGTAAAACTCGGTTATATTTAGTCATATACTTAACTAACATTTTAACAGTTTTCATTTTTAGCGAGGTTGTCGTAGTTCATTTTAAATAGTCCGTATGTCCAAATCCAATTTAAGCAAAGGTAGTAACACTCGAATTTGTTCATTTTAATATATGTAACATTATTTTTAATCGGTTCCGTCGATTCTTTTTATTAACGATTCATTTTGCAAATAAATTTAATCCTATTAACTATTCTAATTTAATGACTTAGTGACAAATTCATTTTGATAAAATTTGGTCCATTTTAAATGGTAATGTCGTGTGGTTTAATATATATGTCAAAATTGATTTATTTCTCTTAATTTCTTAATTCAATTTATTAACTACTAATTAAATTATTTTAACAATTAAACTAAAAAGTGATAAAACAAATTTTAACCTAAAATTTGGCCTAATGCCGTGAGCAAGGTAGTAGTAGTCAAATTTTTAGTTTTTCAATTTTTATCGGTTTTTAATTTAAAGTCTTTATATTTTAATTATTCTATTTATTCTAAAACGATTTAAACTAAAATGAAATTTACTAAAAATTTCATTTATATTTATGAATAGTGTTTTTCAACACTTTAATTTTCTAACTTTTTATTCTTAATGATTTAGCTAGTTTAATTTATATAGTTAGTAATATAATTACTTGTTAGTTAAATAAAACAATAAATAACAACAAACATAAACTAATCAATAATCAAACTAAGCTAAGATGATGAACACATATGAAGATACTCATGAACACACATGAAGACCAAAAATAAACTCAAGAACACCATTTTTAATTTTAACAACTTATAATTTATTTTCCTAATTTAATTTTCTTCACATGATATCATCCATTTTAACTAACTTAACACTACATATTATTTACAAAAATTAAAAGTGAAAATATATTAAAAAAAATGGTAAATGCCGTGAGGTTGTATATTTGTGTATGAATTTTCATTTTCGATTTTAATCACTTTAAACTCATTGTTAATATTTCACATAATTTTTATATATGATTATAACATAACTAAAACTTAACTAAACATAAAAATCATACGAATCATAAATAAAAATGCCCAAAATTAAATTAGCTAAACATATGAACATAATACTACAACTAATCTATTATCAATATTACTTATTTATTATCATTTTATTATACTTCACATATCATACAAACACACATAAATGATGTTTAACATCTTTTAACATAAAAATCATACTCATAAAACTTATAATAAAAATCAAATTAATTTTCAAAGAGGCTAATACAAGATATAACTAGTCACCTTATTTAGGATGTTAATCGTCGAGGATCTAAAATAAATTTTAGATCGGAATTTCTTCACCCATAAAACCCATGAAAGTAGTCTCCAAAACATACTCACTAACTACTAGAATTACTTAGGAATTATTAAGGAAATATTATAGTTTTATTTAGGTTGTTTTTTGTAAGAAAATGAAAAAAATAAAAGAGAGGAAGTGAAGGCATGTGCTACGGTCAAGAGGAGAAAAGGAGAAGTGATGTTGCTCTTTGTAATTTGTTTAGGGTAAGTTAGTAAGGATAAGGTAAAGGAATATGCTTTAATTAAATAAAGTTTTATGAAAATGCAATTAAAAACATCATCACATCTTTATAAAGTCTAACTTACTATTTGGTTAAGATTTTGTCCCCTTGATATTTTAAAATGCTTTTACGAAATAAATCGGGTTTAAAAAGTCGGGCGTCAAAAGACGATAAAAGTTAGTGTGTGCGCGTTTGACGATTTTTCGAAATATCTCTACTTTAAAATTTTAAGACTAAAATATTTTATTTTTCCCAATTGAAGAAAATATTTAAAAGTTAAGGAACGTCGATAAAATTTTAAGAGCTGAGACGGCGAAAATAGAATAGAAGGTTTCGAGGAACGAAATTTGACCTTTCAAGGAAAAACAGAAAAATGAATTTAATTCGGTCTGTCTAATAGTTATGAAAACTATACCATTAAATTCGTCTCGAAAAATTAGGTGGTTTAGGCTTTTGATTCGTTAAATTTCGAGTTCGTATGACCACTTTTCGGACCTCGAAAGTTAGGCCGCAAAGGTTTATACGGGTAACATTTAAAAACTAAAAGGAAACTAGTTTTGTAAAATAATGATAAGTACTAAAGAACAAAATGATAGGTGTGTAAGTAAAGTATGACTTGAGTAGGCATGCAAAATGGAAGAGGATAATATTGGACCAAGTGAGTCAAAAATTTCGGCCTACATGAAAGACAAAGGCCCGATGTTTCGTTTTTGAAATTTTCGATTTACGCGTACGCGAAAAGTCTTGAAATAAAATATATGGTCTTAAAATAGTGGTTCGAAGTAAGATCGAAAATAAAAATGAAAGTAAACCTCAAAACGAAATCAAAACAAAAATTGGGTATTAGTTCCTCGCAACTTTGAAATAAAATCTTATTTGATCGAAACACTTATTTTTTTCGTTGAATGTTATCGAATTAAATCATTATACTCAAACGTCAAAAATTTTATAAGTTTAGAATAGGTATAACTTAAATTTTCGATGTTTTGTGAAAATGTTAGTTTAATAGAATATGAATAGTAATTAGATATTAATATATATGATTTATTAAATAAAAATCAAAATGATTATATTTTCATTAATGTGATGTTAAGTTTGCTTTTCCAAAAATGTTGATGTTGATTGTTTGATTTTTTTGATTTGCGTGTTTGAAATTGTTGACCCGAATTTCAGAGACGGGAAAAGTATAAAGGTTCATTTTTATTCAAAAATGAAAAATGTTCGAAATTGAATTTTAGGAATAAAAGGTTTTACATTTATTTTATGAATAGTAAACATAACTTAACATTTTTGAAATTTAAAAGGCGATATAAATTTTGTATTATTTTTATAAAATTTTGAAATATGTTTCTTTTTCAATTCTAAAGATAATAGAACAAACTTTATTTTTTCAAAATTTTAAACTTGAACTTAAGAAATTTTAGTATTATTTGGCAAAAAAAATTCAGTCGCATTTTTATTATAATGAAAAAGGATGAATTTAATCTAAGTAATTAAATTCTTTTATAAAATTGTGTTACAAAAACACGGGGTGTTTCAAAACTGAACCTTAATATTATTATTATATTTTTGTTATTATTATTATTATTATTATTATTATTATTATTATTATTATTATTATTATTATTATTATTATTATTATTATTATTATTTTTATTATTATTATTATTATTATTATTATTATTATTATTATTATTATCATTATTATTATTATTATTATTATTATTATTATTATTATTATTATTATTATTATTATTATTATTATTATTATTATTACTATTATTATTATTATTATTATATGTTATTATTAATATTATTATTATTATTATTATTATTATTATATTTATATTTATTCTTCTTCTTATTATTATTATTATTATTATTATTATTATTATTATATTTATATTTATATTTATTATTATTATTATTATTATTATTATTATTATTATTATTATTATTATTATTATTATTATTATTATTATTATTATTATTATTATTATTATTATTATTATTATTATTATTATTATTATTATTATTATTATTATTATTATTATTATTATTATTATTATTATTATTATTATTATTATTATTATTATTATTATGATATCGTTTGAGTTTATGATATCTTTGTTTTTAAGATTATGATTTTCAATTGTATTAACAATTATTATTATTTCAATGCTATCAATTTTTTTTCTTACGTACCTTTTTTTTCACTACTTTCACATGTTTTATTAGTAGTAGTACTAGTCATCGTAGTAGTAGTGGTAATAGTAGTAGTAGTAGTAGTAGTACTACTACTACTACTACTACAAGTACTATTACTACTACTAATAATGATAATAACAATAACAATAATGACAACAACAATAATAACAACAACAACAACAACAACAACAATAATAATCATAATAATAATCATAATAATAATAATAATAATAATAATAATAATAATAATAATAATAATAATAATAATAATAATAATAATAATAATAATAATAATAATAATAATAATAATAATAATAATAATAATAATAATAATAATAATAATAATAATAATAATAATAATAATAATAATAAGAATAAAAAAAAGAATAATAATAATAATAAGAAGAATAATCATAATCATAATAATAATAATAATAATAATAATAATAATAATAATAATAATAATAATAATAATAATAATAATAATAATAATAATAATAATAATAATAATAATAATAATAATAATAATAATAATAATAATAACAATAATAATAATAATAATAATAATAATAATAATAATAATAATAATAGTACTAATAATAATAGTATAATAATAATAATAATAATAATACTAATATTACTAATAATAATAATAATAATAATAATAATAATAATAATAATAATAATAATAATAATAATAATAATAATAATAATAATAATAATAATAATAATAATAATAATAATAATGATGATGATGATGATGATGTGAAATTTGAACTTAATATATCTGAACCGAATCAATCGAATCAATCGAATCAATGGAGTGAATCGAATCGAATCAATCGAATCAAGTGAGTGAATCGAATCAAATGAGCTGAAAATAAGTCCGAAAGAAAAGGTTCTAATATGCAATTTACAAGAAACAAGTACGGAGTAATTAATAAAGAAGATTTGAAGATATCAACGAGTCATGAGTGATATGTTTCCAATGCTAGTCTACTCGTATAAAATTACTCCAGCAGTCCACAATTCTTCATTTCAATTTTTCATTCCTCAAAATTATACTTCCATATTCCCTCTAAGTTTTCCCTTTTTTTTTTTTTTCTCTTTAGATGATACCTCGTAATTTTTTAAAATTGTTACGTTCTTTTTCTTTTGTTGATTAGTATTTATACATTTCTTTTATCTTTTGGTAATTAGCACTAAAACAACATGACTACAATTTGTGTTTAGTTTTGAGTGGATACATTTAATGAAATGGTCACTAGATTTGTAATAATGGGTGCCTAAAATAAATGAAGCGAAAATTGGAGTTGGAATAGAGGCTATTTTTCACTACGAAAGTGAAAAAGAATTTTCTGATACATAAACATAAACGGTAACTACATTTAGGTTTATCGTAACTATAATTAACTAAAAAGTGATTTCATTTATATATTTTAACAACGGTCACGTTATAGTTGATTGTGTTCACGATCAGCGTAAATGTAGTCACTTTTTATATCATTTATAAAGATAGTGATACATTTATCATCCATGAAAATTGACACTAACAAACAAAATCAAACGCCTACAATATTAATTATGCTCATGAATTAACTATAAATAGTTACAATCTAACATCATTCGGACCATAAAATCTTAGTAGTAACTCAGAACTTCACTTATATGGTGTACCAATCAAATATGGATGGATTACTAGATTAGAAAACAAAAATTAATTTTGAAGATTTAAAAAAATGTACTCCGTAGTGTTTTTCTTAAAATGAGATTTGAAAGGGTTGTGAGTTAAATGAGCAATTAAAAAGTAGCAATAAAATCAAAATACTCCCTCTATCTCAATGAATAAGCCCTATAGGCTTTTGCACAATTTTTAAGGAAATTGAAAAGTCAAGGGTAATATTGGTAGTTTGGTTGAGTGGGGTCCATTTTAGAGAATAAAGTGTGTGGTATTTTGGTAAAATGAATATATTGGTAGGGGTAAAAGTGTTATTTTGATGTATAAAGTTGTCCTAAATAGGAATGAGGCTAAATGAGTGAAATTTCCGAAAAAGGAAAGTGAGGCTAATTGAGTGAAATAGAGGGAGTATGTTATGGGAAAGATAAGAACTCAATGTTTATTCCTAAATGTAATAAATGAACAGTTAAATTTATTGATAATCTCAAACCAACCAATTATATTTTCAATGCAGTAATTATAATGTTTTCTAATTATTGTTTATAGAATCAAGACGGTCTAACAATAAGAATAGTGTTAAGATCGTCTGATTTAAGACTTATTCAATATTAAAATAACACGGGGTGTTACAATTGGATAGAAAAACCCAAATAAAAAATAGGAAAATTTAACAAGAATAATCCATCCTTTAGCTGATCTTCCATAAATAAACCGACCTTTATTAAATCTCATAATAAACCCAAGTATAACCTTCATCCTCTTTTATTAGACCAACTTACCTACAACCTGCTACGCAGGTCATCTTTTCTTATTTTTAATCAATTATCCCAAACATTCACCATTTTGCTTAAAATTAAGAATTTTTGACACTATTTAAACCGCCATACATCTCCACCGCCAACCACCTTGATTACCGGCATTGTCGACCACCCCGCCGATCGACTCTTACCATTCTCCACCACTTGTCCTTGATTTTCATGACTTACGCCCAATAATATTTACCAATTACCACCATTCAAGCACCATCTACTTCACCACCATTCACAATTTTACTTCAAAAACCATAATAAATTTACCCACATCCATCTCGACAACACCGTAAAACCGTCTTAATTTATTCATAAGGACCACAACTACACCTCAATTTCCTAAAATTGATGAAACATTAATCTGAATTTTAATTAAAATTCGAAATACAATAACGGTTTTTAAATTAAAAGAAGAAAGAGGGATGAATAAGATGTTGAGGATGGTGTGGAATCAATTTCAAGTGATGGTAGAGGGAGTGACGTGACGAGATGGTCTTTGATGCATGCGACGACGTGGAAGAGAGGATGGATTAGTGGTGAATAGTGGTCAGAGTATGTGGGTAGCTCGAAGAGAGAGACAGAAAATAGCTCGACGAGAGGGAAATCGACGGTGAGCTCCGGTGTGGCCGACGGCGACGTATTCATGTATGGCTGTCATGGTTGGGTTGTTGACTTGTTATTTTGTGGTTGCTATTTTGTGTTGTTAATGATTTAAAGTGGCTTTCAATGGAGTAGGATGGAGTTTGGAGATGACAGATGGTGGCTTTTAATGGAGTAGAAGGGAGGTTGAAGATGAAGGATGGTGGCTTTCAATGGTGACTTGTTGTAACGAGGTTCTTAGCAGTAAAATATGAAATTTAGTCTGATCAGGGAAAGAATGGGTAATAGTATGGTTTATTGTGGGATTAAAGAAAGATTGGTTTATTATTTAGAAAATCGCTAATAGGATGGATTATTCTTGTTAAATTTTCCTAAAAAATACGCCCCCCCATTACAGGTCTAGGTTACGAATCCATTGTAGCTCCAGCAGTCACACAGTCGACAGTTTACCTACAAGTAAATAACTGCCATTCAAAACCACGATACAAAGCACTAATTTCAACTTCTAAAAATCGTGTGAAAGTGTACTGGAAAATGGGTAACCATCAGTAACTGAATACTCCCAACTAACCTATGGATAAACAATGAGCACAACCAAAATCGAAAAAAAAAAAGGACTACATCTTACTACTAATTCAAAATTCTAAAGACGGATCATCAGAGATTATCATTCACGCCTTCCGATCCGTTTCAGCACCGATAGCAAAAATTTAACTGACATCCTTGATCGATTTCCTGCTAAGCTAATAAATTTGATCTGTTAATTCGGACAAGTGATTCCTCATACGACAGTAACCCATGAATATCCACATCCGTCACATTATATCGTCTAACTCCCTTCCCATCGAGACTATACGATCTCATCCGGCTCTTACCATCAAATAGATAAAAATGATTCCCTAGTATCCCCAAAAATTGACCAAATATCGTAGGCACTGGTGAAACTCGGAACAAAATCGACCACGATTCAGCAACTCCATACTCGGCCATAACCCACACATCAAACGACGAAGAGCTTCCTGCGGATTCACCTCCATGGCCATCAACCAAAGCTAGACATTCATTAATCACAACAATCAACATATCATAACATTCGTTCTCATCTTCTACGTTAGGGAACGATATTTGCCTGCTTGATTCGTCTGACATATCCAATGCAAGAATCGTGTAACCTGACGGGGGTGCGTAAATCCAATGACAAGCACCATGAAAAAAAATACCAATACAAGATTCAATTTTCGAAGGATCAACACCGAGACCATCATGATTTCTCCACTCACCCTCGGTTATATTAAAGACGTATAACGACTTCGTTTCACTAATGTCTAACTTAGTTTCACCAGACCAACACGGAACAAACCTGCAAATAATAACAACCTTATAATCACGGGTACGTTGATCAAACCCTAACCCAAAAGCTACACACTTCTGAAACCGAACATTGTTCGACAACAGCTCCGTAACCCAACTTTCTTGCGACTGATCGTAGAATAACGGAACCGAAGGGAGAACAAATTGTTCCGTAGTAATCGGATTCCAAACCGTTACGCTGCGCTTGACAAAAACATTATCTTGCTGCACCACACAGTAGAGTCCATCCACAGGGCCACAAACTAAATTATGCCCTTGAAAGTTTGGTGCGGTATGGTTTCCCTGAGGTAAAATTTCAAACTCCCCTGCATAGCTTTTTCGGTCGAAGAGGCGTACGGAGGTTGTGATCGGGCTTACAATCGCTTTGTCGTTGTTTTCGTCGGTTTGTCGGGTAAGTTCGAGGTGACGACCAAAGAAAAAAGGGCTGTGAATTAGGGAATAATATTGCTTTGATAAGATCTTGCATTGCAAAATTTGTTTGATAGGGAGTTTAAGTAGAATTTCTGCCATTATTTCTTCTGATAAAGATGGTGTTTTTGGCGCCATTGGAGGAGATTGTGGAGTACTTGGGAAGCTTTTGGTTAGATATATACGGAGTAGGTTTGAAGTGACAATTTTTGAGAGAATGATTTTATTATTTTGTTTACTGAGGAGAATATAATATTGCGTACCGGAGAAGACTTTTAGAATAACCGACCATTCAATCCCCTCAGTTTTAAGTTTGTATTTGTAGGTCGGCGTACAGGCTATGCTAGAGATTGCTCTATGGGCCATGGGCAGGGCCCATGGACGAGTCCGTCAAGCCACAACATTTTTTTGGCCCGTCTATGCCCACACTTTCAGGCCGTTGGGCCGGGCCGGGCCCAACCCATTATATTTTTTGGCACCAATGGCCTGTCAGGCTCGGGCCAGGCCTAGCTCATGGGCTCACTTCGGGCGGGCCCATGGAATTGGTGTGTTTTTTTTAGTTATTTTTTTTTTAATATTCTAAATTAATTTGTAAATTGTAATTATTATATTTTAAGTTAATTTTTTTTTTTTTAAAAGTTGTAAGTTGTTACTTGTAAATATGTCAGTAATTTTTAGAATTTCATTTGAATATATAAATTCACTTGTAAGTAAATAAAATAAAATTAAAATAGTAAATATAAAAAAAATTAATTGGAAAAGAAATTAATTACAATAAAAGAAGTGTCTCAAATATGAATTAAAAATAATAAAATGAAGTTTACACTTAAAACTAATGTATGTAAAAATGATAAATACAAATTTTTCTAGTATTACAGTAAATTTAGTAGGGTATCGATTTTCCATATACGGGTTTAATTTTACTCCCGTTATATACTTTTTTCCCTATTATTTCCAAATTTACCATTTTTACTCTCATGATATACAACCTTTTTTAATTTTTTTTATAACTTTTCCTAACTCAGATTCATTCAATTTTTAATCTTTCTAATCAAATTCATTAAATATTTTAGTTTTTCAATGATAAACTAAGATAATGAATTCAATGAGGTCATTTTGTTCATTAAATTATTAAATTTTATTAATTTATGGTGGATTAAATTAAATTTAAAATAAGGGTTTATAAGTTAGATTAAAGGTGGTTTATGGTGTTGGGAGTGGTGGTGGTCGACGACGGTGGGGTGGAGGCCTGGGCGGCGAGTGGTCTGGGCTGGTGGTGGTCGTGGTGGTTTGTGGTGGTGTGAGTTAAGTTGGGTGGTAATGGTTTTTACCCCAAATTTCAATTTTTCTATGAACCCTAATTTGATTTTTAACCCAAAAATTATCAAGATCAATAAAATTAACATAATTTTATGAAAATATTGAAATTGAATCGAATTACTACTTTGTTGAATTGATTATCGAAATTAATAATTGAATAAATTGAAAATTGAATGAATTTAGGTTAACAAAAGTTAAGGAAAAATAAAGGAGAGAATTGTGTATAAGAGAGTGAGTAAAAAAAGGGTATGGAAGGGAAATAAAATGAAAAAAGTATATAGCGGGAGTAAAATCCGTATACGGAAAATCATATTCAATTTAGTATTATAGAAATGATAAATGGGCAAGCCCACGGATTGGATAACGGGTCGGCCCACGGGCCACGGGCCGGGTTGGCCAAACTTCACTCTTTTTTTTGGTGGTGATGGGCCACGGGTTGGGGCGGGCCAAGAGGATGACGGGCCACGGGTCGAGCATGTCTTGGGCCGAACCGGGCCGGGCCGCCCACGGGTCGCGTGCCCAAATTGCCAACTCTAGGCTATGCCTATATGGGTCTAATGGGGTATGAGATTTAAATGTGGATGGATGAAAAACAAAAGTAGGAATTTCCAATTTCCGGAAATTTCCAATTTCGTTATTTCTCCAAATCAATGCTCCACAGTTGCCGGAAATTTCCAATTTCCGGCAACTGCCCAGAAAATTAGTGTTTAGTGTATCTCAGAAAAATTTAGAGGGATGCATCTAATGTAAATTCAGGCAGAATACCGGCAAGTAACTGTAGTAGTATAAGTCCAGGTTTCGTAACGTCGGTTAGTATATTGTCTGTCGAAATGCTTCATTCAGTTGGCAACTGCGTAGTTGTAACTTGGTCAGATTCTTATTGGTGTTGAGTTTTTGGAGTATGTCTTGCAGGAAGCCGCAATGGAGGGCTTGCAAGTCTCCCTACTTTTCATTGTCGATAGGAAGATCAAAGGACTGCGAAAGCTTGCTCAATATCCGAGAATCAAGGATTTACAATATATCCAAATATTTACAATATTTACTAACAGATAATTAGAGCAGTTTCGGGCAATTTAGCGCACCTAACCGTCTCGTTTAAAGTCTCATATGCAGAAGAACACAGTTTCATTATCTCCGTTGTCACCGTAAGAGAACCATTAACATCCCGATTGAAAGGTGTCTGGTCAACAGCTCTCAACTCGACACACTAGAAGCTCTGCAACATTAAGGATATGCTAACATCCCTGTGTCAAATCGTTTTTATTTATTGCTCCGTGTTTAATTTAATTTTTTGTTTAAAAAGTTTTAGAAATCAAACTTAAATCAATCGATTTTTTATAACAAGTAAAAACATCGAGAAGCTAAAATACCGATTTTGATTATTGACCTAGAATAATAAGTTGATGACATACTTATCTAGTTATCTTGATCCTGAATAAACACTTGTACATGATATCAGTAAATACATCAATCAATTCGTTAGAGTATATTGTATTCCAACACAATTAATCAACAAAAAAGGCCAATTTTCATAAAAACTCAATCTAACTACATCAATAAGGAATAGCTATTACAGTAAACTCATTCGACAACATTAACACTTCACACTAATAGGTACGGAATACTCTGTATTACATATTTAACTATCGTCATAGACAGCTTCAAAAAATTAGGGCTTTTTTTGGATTAAGAGCATATTAACTATCATCATATTTAGCAGCAACTAATCTCGTCGTTTAAAAAGCGAAGCCTTTGAACTCTGAATAAATTATTGGAGCTGTATTCTCCACCCATTGACAATAATTTGGGAATAGATCACCAGAAGCTTCATTGATGCATTCACAATTAATAGTGTCCCAGTCAATCGAACGACTATATTGATCAACCCGAGAAACAATCCCGTCTCGTAAACACACATCAGGCGGCATCAATCCTTGTTTAGGAATTTCAGTAAGGGCATTATTCTCCATCAACTGATAATAATCTGATGATTGATTATCAGTACTTTCCACGGCATTTGAACGACTTATTTGATTAGCTTTAGAAAGAACTTCGTCTCTTAAACCCTCTAAGGCCGTCTTAAATCTTTGGAGATCCTTTAATCCAAGATCGTTGATTGGATTATCCCACCAATTTAAATGACAACCAGTAACACCAGAAGATGTCGATGCGACATCGTTTTGATTGCCCCAATTTGTGTTTGAAGAATCGCGCACAAAACGCTGAATTAATTGGTCTGCAGAAGGGTACCCGCTGACGAAGGGTTTTCCAGCAATGGAGAAAGCGATAGCGGCAAATTGAGAATCATACGTAGAACATAGCTCATAGCACTTCTTGAATAAACCTTTTCTACGTTTAGTGAACGTGACGTGCCTCGATTCTTTCTTCTCGATTTTCTTGATTTCGACTTTTTGTTTGCCTTTTGTTTTTTTCTTGAGCTGCTGCTGATTACTGTTGCTACTCATGCTCACCATTGTTGTAGTCTTGTTGAAGCTTAATGGATTATGGAAATTAATTTGTAATAAAGAAAAAATTGATGTAAAAAAATATAAGAGAACTATGTAAAGATCAATTGCTACGAATGTAAAGTATACAACTTTCCAAATATTATGTAAAGTTAGTTAAATTGGTGAAGATTATATAGAAATTGAAGAATTAAGGCAAGTTTTCTAACGGCTACATGATTTTGGTGGGTAATTTGAAATCGAGCGCGTTTTTCTTCGGACCGTTGGACTGTGACCCTAATAGTTTTCCCGCGATTTATGCCCACACTCATCTAACCTAATTCAATAATTTACATATATCAATCGAAAATCATTACTTTGAATGTCTGACATGTGTTATTTTATTTGATAAATTTATCGTTTTAATTTTGGTGATAATATACCATTTTTCTCCATCGACTTATTTTTATTAATGTCAGATGAAGTGAATAATAATGGTAGTGCTTATGTTGGAGCTGACGGTGATTTCGATGAATGTGGTTAGGAGGGAATAGGTTAGAAGTACTAATTAGTAATTTATAGGTCTAATAATTTACGGTTTACGTTTGCTAGTGTTGAAAATAGTTATGTTCAAAAGAATAAAGTATAGATTACATTCTTACCAAAATTATATTTTGAAAATTACGTTCCTATATAACTTTTTTTGAAACGTACATATAAAATATCACTTTTTTCCAAAAATACCGTCAAATTGAGGACTCCAATGAAGTTTTAAAAGGTTTTGATCGATGTACCCTTCTCTTAGTTGAAAGTCTACCCTTTCTCCTTTTTCTTACTATAACAACCAATAATAATTTAATACGAAGTACAAATATTAATTAGTTAATTTAACTAAATTCTTAATTTAAAACTTTATGTATATTATTAACTTTTGTTGTCTTATTTTAAAAACGTGACTGAAAATTCGATCAAAGCTAGTGTACTTGAATCCTATTTTAAATAAATTTAGAGGATTTTATAGTTTTCGATGTTATTGTTTTTTTACCTCGAAAATATTTTCAAACTAAACTTTAATTTAAATACTTAACTAAACTTTATAAATCTAGATTAACTTTTTTTTTTTTTTTTTTTTTTTTTTTTTTTTTTTTTTTTTTTTAAATGATCGCATTATGGCGCAAGTGAGAATCGAACTAGATTACTTTTATGGTGTGTTTGGGAACATGGAATTGGGCTGATTCTCATGTTTGGGAAGCTCTAGGAAATACAATTGGAATTGGCTCAATTTCATCATAATTCCAAACTAGTTCATTTTAAGGTCATTTCAAATTTTAGGTAAGAGATAGTCATTTGAATTCATCATTCAATTTTTTTTACACTTACGACTAAAAATTAAAAATCTCAAATTTTTTTTTTTTTTTCAAAATTGGAACAATATTTATTAAATTTCATTTTTTTCAAAGTATTTAACAAAATGTTATATATAAATTGTCAATTCCAATTCCAATTCCAATTACATTATTAGCCAAACATTATCGTGAAATTGGATTTGAAATTAAAATACAACATTTCAAATCTTACAATTGAATTCTAGTATTTTAAATCAATTCCAGGTTTTCAAAGGCAACCTTATTTTAATTTTAGTTTCTTATAAATCTATAAATAAAATTATGAATCGTCAACAAATTTGTCGGTAACAAATTTTGGCGTACAAAACGAGGTCGATCCCACTTACCACATTTCAATTTTCAAGGAGGGGACAACGTTTGCTCTTGATTAGCTAACAAAACTATTAACTTTCCGTATAATCTTTTTTATTTCTATGAGTATAATCTTTTTTTTTTTCTTTTTTTTTGTTTCTTTTTTTTTTTTTTTTTCAATTGTACGAGTATAGTATAATGTTGATATAGATAGAGATGTAGCTCAAATCTTCTCATACATGCCGATCGTTTGTTTACAATTTGACTTTTTCCTCACAAAAAGTTAAAGCGTAAACAATTCATCAAATGTAGGAGTATAAATCTTGAGATTATATAAATTACTAATTTACTGCGTACATCCTAATTTTGGGACATAGTTTTTTTTTTAAGATGATCGTCCACACATAACCGGAAAAACAAAGAAAAATAGAGAAACATGACTAATTAATGACACCAAACATTATAAGAAAAGTAGCATTACAAAGTTAACGGTCGACGTTACAAAATAGATTCATAATTGAAACATTTTAAACGGAGAAGTTAAAATCCTCACAACTTGTACGAAGTCCACTTAATGGATAACCAATACCCAACTGAAATCGACTTAAATCGAATTGAAGTGGCACATTTTTCATTTGGTGTGTCCCTATATTCACCGATGCTCTATACTCGTTCGCACCGTTCACAAATGCTAGGCATAATACCCCTGGTTGAGCCTCAACCATCGAATTCGTCCCGAAAATCGTCCACATTTTACCTTGTCCCTCGAGCTCGAGGTCGATACTTGGGACCACGGGTCCTAATGGAGAATGTGGGAAGCTATTTGACGCGTAACATAGCCCAAAAGGCGCTATGGGTTTCACGGGGACCACATCTGGGAGTTCCTTAGTATAGGATGATATTAAGGCCTTGAAAATGGACCCTTCTAATATAGTGTAAGGAAGTAATGTGTTGAATGTAGTTCCACCAGTGCTAAGTTTACTAATTGATAGTAATGATCTTTTGATTGGAATTGTTTTTTTGTTAATTTTAATGGACTTTAATGTGATGTAGTATTCACCAAATGGGCTTATGGTTATTGGAGTGTAAATGAGGTTTGTGGATGCATCAATGCCTGAGAAAGTGTAAGGCCCGTACGACCCGAAGAAAATGGGCCCATTGACCGATGTAGTTGATGGAATGCACATTGTGAAAACGGGCTTGAGCCCGACCCTAGTCGTGAGTTGGTTGTGTAATGCGATTGATCCTTGGGCTAGCCCAACTACGCCTTGAACACCCTTGGGTAGGCCCAAATCGACGAGGGCTGATGGGGCGCAAGTGAAGAGGAAATTCGGGATTGTGACTGCAGGGCCGAGGTTCGACCCGGTAGTGGACCGAAAATTGATGACATCTTGTGATACCTCACCAATGGTGCTTTGGTGTGAGACTGGATTTTCTAAGAGACGTCCACAAGTGTTAGTGTGGCAAAATGGTCTAGCACCTTGACAATTATTAAAACAATAGCTTGTGTTAGCTTCTTTACATTGGGCCGATCCACATTTGGGCTGAATAAATGTTTTGGATTTGTAATTGGTCTCGCAATTAGCCCATACGTGTAGGGCCGTGAGGTCGACGATGTAGCCATTCGAGACGAGCGGTGTTCGGCCGTAGATGTCCGCTACCAGGAGCTTGGTAGCGGCATCTTGGCGTATGGGCAAAACAAGCGGTTTTGGGTTCGATTCAGCCTTACACAAATCTGTGACACATAAAAGAGAAATTAAAACAAGAGAAGGAATAAAATGAGATGCCATGTTGTATGGTTATGAGTTATGACTAATGAGATGTGTTTAGTTAGGACCTGTTTTCCATTTTATTCCATTTCGATTCGATTCATTCATTCGATTCGATTCGATTCGATTCGATTCGATTCGATTCCATTCCATTCGATTCGATTCGATTCGATTCGATTCGATTCAAGATGTTATAAATTGAACTGCATTCGATTCGATTCGATTCGATTCGATTCATTCGATTCGATTCGATTCGATTCGATTCGATTCATTTCGATTAATTCAATTGATTCGATTCGATTGATTCAATTCTAAAAAGTCAGAAAGAAACAGTCGCCCAGTGTGTGAAAGTGTGGGAAGAAAGAAAGATATAAATGGGGATTATATAGTGAAGATTTGGATGAGGTTGAACAAAGATTAAATTAAAATTTACAGTTATAAAGTTATGTTATACGATATGTTTAGAATGAAATTCACATGTTTTAATAAGCTAGTTGATGTATATAATAATGAAGGATACGCGTGGGTGCTGGATGGGGGTGATGAGTAGCATTATGGGTTGTCTGAATGATCACGTTTTGGATGGTTCCAAAGACCACATATTGGAGTATTGGACTAAAATAATCATTCGCCACGTTGAACTTTGGAGAGACTTGGACATAGGTAATTCAGTCAACGTTTGCGAGTGATTTTGTACGAATATTTATTTGAATTTTTTTTGGGAAATTCTCACTTGTACTCCTCAACTTTTTCGTTTTCTCACAAATACCCCTCGTTTCTAAGAAAAAACTTTGACCAACAATAATTTTTTCTTATCACATTAAAAACCGATAATTTTTGTTTCTCATTGTACATCTTTATGAGATCTTTTATTTGAAAAAAAAAAAATAGAATTTATGGAATTTTTATTAGGGACTTATGGTCGGTCAAAGTCGTTTGACAAAATAAACTTTGACCGGCTCAAACTATCGGGTACAAATTCCAAAATCGATGATTTTTTTCCCAAATCAAAGATCTCGTCAAGACTTACGATAAAAAAAATATTTACACTTTTATGAAATCGTACCTAAGAGTTATCGCCGGTCAAAGGTTTTTTTCAAACAAAAGAGGGGTATTTGTGAGAAAACAAAAAAGTTTGGGGGTACAGGTGAGAATTTCCCAATTTTTTTTATTACAAAACAGTGAACGGTTCATTTTTTTTTTTAAACACTACATCATACTTCGAGTATTTTTATTTTTATGTTGTACATTTACTTTTTATAAATTTTATGGTATGTGTAGCAGGGTAGACATAAAAAAAAATGTCTATAATACTTTATTTGAGTTAAAATCAAATTCCGACTCATTTAAATGAAAGCCGAGCCAAAAATTAAATCGACTCATAAGTCAACACAAAATGGACTCACAAGTCTTTTAAAAAATAAAATGGACTCACAAGTCCACAAGCCCACCAAATGAAAGGGAGAGAGTCTCATCCTTTTTCTATAAATACACCCAAATCATCCTCATTTTGGATGATGGAAAAATTCACAAAAAAACGACTTCCAGAAAACAAATCTTCAAGTTTACAGTAAAACCAAAAACAAACAAAAACCTTTCTTCTCTTTCCAAAGAGAAACCCTAGTTTTCTTCTAGCTCTCAAGTTAGAAAGAACAAGTTATCTTTCTTTCATTTCACGGCGTCAAGCATCCACAATTGGTGCAGTCGAGATCATTGAAGAGAGATCAAAGCAAGGAGATCAAGTCTTTATAGGCCCTCCAAGAAGTTCTTTGTTAAGTTTCGTGTTAGTGTGGAGATCGAATCAGTGGAGTACCAGAAATTGTAACTCTTTTAATTCAAATTAATAAAAACTAGTTTTTGGGCCCGCCTCAGGCCGGGCTCCTTATCTGTAATGAAAAACTCTTAATTAATAAAATATTGACTTTATTTTATTTATGGAAATTTAAAACACGCCGAATATTTCAATATTAATTTTGATATACAAATATTATTACTATTATTTTACTAAGATAGTCACATAGGTGATTACTATTCCATTTACTATGGTCGTTGTTCACGTAATTTTATCAATTTCATCTGTATTAGAAAGTTGTTTACCTTAGCTTACTCTATTTTGTGAGAGAAAAATGAAGCAATTGTAAACAATTGACTAAGATAAAGGGGATATATTATTAAATTATATTACATGTTTTCATCTCTTAAATAAATTCACACTTAATTTTTTGGAAAAATTCACAAGAATAATCCCAACTATTACCCATCTTTCAAAAATAATCTCAACTCAAAATAATCCCAAAATAATCCCAACTATTCAAAGTTATTCCAATAATATACTTTCGTCAATTTTAACTGACTCAAAAAGGTACAATAGAAGGTTAAACCGGTTTAAAATTTTCTTCACTCTTATTCTATCTAAATTAAAAATCGGTTTGACTTTCTTTTATACCTATTTGAGCCGGTTAAAATTGACGAAAGTATGTTATTGGAATAACTTTTAATAGTGGGGATTATTTTGGGATTATTATGAGTTGGAATTATTTTTGGAAGATGGGTAATAGTTGGGATAATTCTTGTGAATTTTTCCAAAATATATATTAGTAGAACTTTTGGATTTTAGTTTATATATATATATATATATATATATATATATATATATATATATATATATATATATATATATATATATATATATATATATATATATATATATACAGTACTTCGTAGTAGATTAATTTTTTATTTATTGTCGTACTACTAATAGCATATTTTCATATATAAATTAATTTGTATATTTTAAAAAAAAAAATTATTTTTAATTTCCAATAAGATTACCTAATTATTAATTTTTAGTAGTATTCTTAAGAGTATTATTTTTATTAGAAATATAGTAAAAATAATAATTTTTCTATATTTATTTGGAAATATTTTCAATTACTAATTTATAAAAAGTTCTTATATATAATATTAAAATTATCTTTTGATAATTTCTAATAGTTTTCTTACTGGTATTATTATTAATTCTATTAAAAAAATCAATGTCTATCAATTGTTTGACAAATATCGATCATTAGAGTGTACGGGTTCTGATTTATATATATGGTATTTAGTCTTATAATCCAATATGAAGTATATAATTTGAATTTTAATTTAGAAAAGAAATACTTTAAAATAGAATAGTAGTAAATTTGAATGCTGTTATTAAACTTAACTCTACCTTATCATTATATTACATCATACTTATTTTTATTTTTTTACCTAATTTTTAGATGTTCTCCTACAAAATTGAAATGAACAACTAAATCAAAACTTATTACAATGAAACTAACTAAAAGGTCAAGCATTATAAATTATAATTTTATTATACAACCATAACTAATGACTTGATTTGAGAATAAGATAATCAATGAATCTTGAATATATATATCTCTTTTACCTTTTATTTGATATATTCAATATTCAAATTTATTCAATGAGAATACTATTTATTTATAAAGTCTTAATTATGTTTTTCGAATATTTATTTCGTTTAAAAACAATACTTACCTAATACTATTTTATAATACTTTGCTAAGTATATACCAAATGAAAAAGAGATATCTATAGAGTTTTTGTTATAATGTTTGATTAGATATTTTTAAGTATTATTTTATTTCGTTTAAGGTAAGGATTTTTTTTAATGTTCTACTAAATAAATCTTGTCTTATTTTACAATGCTAATAATATTAAAATATCCAATTATATTAAAAGTAATAAATTCTTTTATATATTAATATAATAACTTAGATTATATATATTAAAATAATAAATTTTTTATCAACCAATTATGTTAGGATAAATGTCGACCATAGAGACTATGATTTCGACTTGATAGGTAGATAGACTGACAGACGGACGGACGGATATCAAATCTTATAATTTAATAAATTGAAATATATAATTAGAATTTTAATTCAGAAAAGAAATATTAAGTTTTATCCTATCTTTATACTCCACCATGTTGATTCTTTTTTTCCTTAATTTTCAATAATTCTCCTACAAAATTAACGTGAACAATTAAATCAAAACTTACTACGATTAAGCTAACGTGAATAGTTAAATCAAAACTTACTACGATTAAGCTAACTTACATATCAAACATTATAAATTATTATTATTATAACTACTATTATATAACCATTACTAATTACTCGATTTAAGATTAAGATAATTAATAAATCTGTATCTCATTTACATTTCACGTGACATATTCATTAGTTTTACTATTGATTTTTATAACCAATTTTTTCAATTAGAATTCAAAATCTTGAACTTAAAATTTAAATCTGCAATATATAAAGGAAAAAACAAAAAACATATCAGGAATTTAATTAAGCTATGTCTAAAGAACAAACATGATGATAAGAAATAAAACTGTTAAAAATTAAACACTCTTATCAAATCAAATGCACCGTAAGTCCTATCTTTATACTCCACCATGCTATTTTTTTAACCTAATTTTCAGTAATTTTCCTATAAAATTAACATGAACAATTAAATCAAAATTTACTACGATAAAACTAACTTGGAGATCAAACATTATAAATAGATCTATATCTCTTTTACCTTTCACATGACATATTCATTAGTTTTGCTATTGGTTTTGTAACCTGTTTTTTCAGTGAGAATTTAAAATCTTGAACTTTAAATTTAAACCTGCAACATACAAAGAAAAAAAATCATGAATTTAATTAAGCTATGTTTAAATAACAAACATGGTGACTAAAAAATAAAAATGTTAAAAATTAAACACTCTTATCAAATCAAGTACACCTTAAAAAATAGAAATAACATAAATCGTAACCATATTAAAGCATAATAAACAAAAATTATTTAGATAGTACCTAGGAAGACCAAACTAAAATTTTGACGTATATATACAAAAAGGGTTAAAAACTTACCTAAAAATTATCTAATGTATCATAATTAAATAAGGAAATTATGTGTCATGTATTATTTATTTCCAATTTTAAAATTCTATGAAATATCATATTTCTTTTGCTCTTTTCTCCTCATATTTTAAAATATAACTTAGTTATATATATTTGTTTTCCTTAAATTATTTACTAAATTAAACATGATTTAAGGCAACAATATTTGTACTTCAATTTTGGTATCCTTATATTATGAGGATTCAAATTGTAGATTATGGAAACATCTACTTTTAATTTTTTTTAATTAATTTTTTTAATTAATTAATAATTAATTTTAATTTATTACATTGGAGACTTTGGGTTCTGCTTTATATATATATATTAGATTCTTTGTTCACATTTTCGTTCGTTTTATTTTGATCTGATTCGAAAATTGAGTTTACAGTATGCCCTTCATTTTCAAAGTTTATCTTTAATATGACCAAATCAATAGTCATCATTAATTTAATCATTTATTTAAGCTATTAACTTACTCTTTCGTCCGATCGATTACTTATTAACCAAATTATTTGTTTGTAAACACATTAAATTACACGTTAACCAACCTAATTACATTAAATTTCATATATGTAATAGGGTTATTTGGTGTTAATTGGTAAAAATAGAAGTTAAACGAAGAACTAGAAGAAAGGAAAATAGTTAAAGGCAACTCAATGATGAATAATTTAAAGAATAAATGTAAAGTTTATGAGTATACTATAGATTTTTAAAAATGCAAGGGCTCGATTATACTTCTATCTTTATATCATTTACTCCTTGTTTGAGTGTGAGCTTAATAGATTAAAACACGAAAGAGCAGTGTTACTGTGTTACAGCCCTAAGAGTTGTTTGACCCCTTAATTTATCACATACGGAAAATAGTACTGTTGTTTCGATATTAACTTGAAATCGCAACCGATACCAATTGGTGAACACTAGGTAAATCCTAAATGTGCGACACAATGTTAAGCTAGACATGCTCGAAGTCTAACAGAGACAAGCTGTGATACAGTCATAGGAGTTGTTTTGGAGGGTCTTGTAAGTGAAACACTCGGGTTATTATGTAACACCCCGTGTTAATTTAATCTAATTATAATTGAGAATCGATAATTAGACAATCTAATCCAATCATTTTCCTAACAAAATGCACTACTCCCTCCGTTTCAGTGAATTGTTTACAGTTTGACTTTTTTGTGAGGGAAAAAAAGTCAAACTGTAAACAAATGACTGAGACAGAGGGAGTAGAATTTTTATCACAATTAAATTAAAACTATTTTTAATATTTCGAAAGTGAACTTTATTTTTATATATTCGAACTCGATAAATAAAATGACACATCGACGACAAATTTTTCAACGATAAATTTCGGCGCGCAAAACAAGGCCAAAATGGGCCCACAAGTCCGAATCACACAAGTGACTAAGTCACCAATCGTCCTCATTCAATTCTAATTACATATAATGGAAAAACTTAAAATGAAACTAAATGAGTTAAAGAATAATTTCAAAGAAACTAATTTGGTTAAAAATATAATCATTTTTATGTTTATTTAATAAATCATATTTTCTTATTATCTAACTACTACTATTTTTTGCGGCAAGAAAAAGGGGGTTCTATTAAATCAAATCAAAACCCGCGAGATCGAGGATCGTCCGCGGAAAGGTATCAGAATACAAAAGTTCATCCCCACTCTCATGACAGAGTCTAGCACTATAGTGAGCGACCGTATTACCACCACGCTTAATATGTGAAAAAAAGCACAGAGAAAGACAAGACGAAGAACGTAAAATATTGTCAATGATTAGACCCTCCGGGCTCCGTACGGGAACACGCATCTTGATCGCCGTAATTGCTTGCAACGAGTCACTTTCAATGATGACAGTATGGTACCCCAAACACACGCAACGCTTGATGCCGTAGAGGATAGCCATGAGCTCGGCTATCACCGGTGCCCACCGAGCTACCACCCTCTTGCATGAGACAAACACCACATTACCCATTGAGTCCCGACCAACAACACCCAGCCCAACCTCTCCATTATCAAACAGCGCCGCGTCAGTGTTCACCTTCACAGTCCCAACCGGGGGAGCAGACCAGCTGTTACAAAGGGATGCCCCGCTACTGACCGCGACACTCACCTCCTCCGAATAGGATAAGTAGTCTTCGACAAAACGTGTCAGCCCCGAAACCACAGTGTGCACGGGTGTTGTGTCATTCTCAAAAATACGCAGGTTACGTGAGTACCAAATACCCCAACATAAAGCTAGGAGATTCGCCGTATCCGCATTTCGCACACGTTGCAGCAGCCACGCAAGCTTGCCTGGACCAGAAAGAGGTGGGACCGAGACAACAAGCTCAACAAAACCACTCGACGCCCTTTAACTACTACTATTTCAATTCTATTTAACTAACCCTTTTTAAAACTATCGAAATTTCGAGCCACACTTAATTTAAACTGATAAACGTTTTTACGGTTGATTCTAATTATTTAAATCGTTAACTTTCAACCAAAAAAATATGCATTTCGGACTAGTAAAATTTTAATCAAAATTTCGAGGAATCAAAACCCAATTTTTGCTTTAATTCTCTTTTGAAGTTTATTTTCGATCCTATTTTGAAATATTATTTTAAGATCATATATTTTATTTCGAGACTTTTCGCGTGCGCGCAAATCGAAAATTTTTAAAACGAAAGAATCGAGCCATGTTGATCAAAGTAGCCGAGCTACTTGCTTGGCCTTGTACAAGACTACACTCTTCTTTCTTCTCTTACACACACAAGCATGCTCTTACACACTTACACACTCTTACACTCCCATCATCACATGTATTTATGTATTCTAAATTTAAAGTTTATACAACCTAAATACCAAATACAATACTGTAGATACCCGTATCCGTACCCCCCAAAAACAAACCCGATGATGAAAAGGACTTTCATGCATGCTTTTAAAAGAGTCGAAACGGTACAAAAGTGTCTAAAACGTATTTAGTCATCTTTAGCGTATTAATTTGGATTTGCATAATCATAAAAATGAATGTCATTCTTAGTCATTATGAGCATAACACGAGCACAATACAGGAACGTCTTATTAAGCCAAGCCACAAAAACAGCCCAACTAGCAACAAAACGACCCAATCTTACAAAAACGACCCACAACGCACGCTAACGCAACACGTAAAACGGGCCAAAGTGCGTCCCGTGTCACATTTTCACAAAACTAGACTCTACGATACCGTAAAATAATATACTTCAATATTATTTTATTTCGAGCCAAAACCGAAAAACACGACAAAAACCAAAGCACGAAAATCAAAATTGAGCCAAAAACCGATTTGGCCCAAAATATCCAAATAAAACATAATCATCACCTAATCACGTCCAAAAAACCAAAGGCGGCATAAAACAGCCCACCAAAACAAAATAGAAATCGCCTGTTGACAGGCGATTAAATTTCTAATCGCCTGTTAACAGGCGATTATATTTTTCTTTCCCCACAGCCGCCTTTTGTTTTTCTTACAAAAATCCAGCCCAAACAAAATATAAAACGCCTGTACACAGGCGATTTATATTTTGTTCATCCTCAAACCAGCCAACTTCTATAAATACCAACCCACTTCATTCATTTCTAAGCATCGGTGTTTCAACACATATACACTATTCACAAAATACACTTAAAATCCACTCAAAAATACCGTCTTTGCATTTTCGAAAGGTAAACATTTTACCTACGTTTTGGACGTTTGAGACTCGGACAATAGGGGTTACATTAACTCCAACCCGATATTGGCATTAGCGAAGCCGTATTCGTAATACGGTTGTAGCAATTCGGATTCATAATCCGTCTAAACCTCGCCAATATCGCATAAATAAACGACTCATTATCACTAAAGCAAACCGACGACACTTTTATAATTATGCAAGTCCTCATTCATGTGTTAAATAACGACTAGAATCACGGATCCAACACTAAATTGTACCGTTTCATAGAGTCTTTTAGCATGCAAAACTGAGGGTTTTTCACAAAATCTTAAGAGTCAAAATACAAGGTCGGAAAATAACGTTTATAGTAATAATTTAGTCAATAAATTATTACTCAACGTACATTTCCTATAACAAATGTCATTATTTTGACAATTTACATTATTTACGCATTTTAATCGAGTCATGTTTATTCGCACTTGTACGTAGCGTGACTTTTAGCCCAAATATCGAAATTAAGCAAATGTTTTCAAATTAGTAGAGACTACTCTTACGTAGGCTTTTTGATTACTGTTTTCAAAATACATTTTGTCAAAACTTTCGAAAAGTAACCTCACTCCGAACCCCTTCTCTGGTTTCAAACCTCAGATAGATAGGTATCGACGCACTATGAAATCTGAGACACTCGTGTCTTGTATTTCAAGACGCGTTGAATAGGTCCCAAATTCCTTTAATATTTGGTGGCGACTCCGAAAATACATTTTCAAAAAAGGATTTTCTACTTTTCTTTTTTTGGTCACAAATTCATGCAATGACCTCCCCCATTTTTACAAAACTTCGCACTTTCTTTCCTGCGAGGCGCATTCCGCCACCCGACGCCCCGCGACGGGGCGAGGGCGGGCGCGCGCAGGGCGTCGATAGGTTTTTCACCCCTTTCCCGGTACCTTCAGCTGGCGACTCCGCTGGGGACGAGCATGATTTTTTATTATTTTTGAAAAACTAGTTTTTTTTTCTTTTATTTTAAAATCATAAAGAAGTGAAGCTTGAAACTTTGAAAACATTTACGCTTTCGATATTTGGGCAAAAGTACGTTGAGTCGAATCCTCCTGATTCATAACCACACCCTTTGAGGAACGGCCCCTAGTAAAGCTCGCTTCATAAGCGGGATAACTCTGGACACGTTGTTCTCTCACCCCTCCACGATTACAAGTACGGCATCCGTACAAACGATCGTAACCAGTCAAACTCGAACGCTCTAGGGCCCGTCTTGAATTCACACCTAAGACGTGTGTAGTCTTGCGGGTGCCCCTACCTAAACGTTACGGGAATGGCCGGAGGGAACCTTACCCTATAAACCAAAAACCTGTGTTTATATGTACAAGTGCGAAGCTATAGTACCCTCACTATAGTCGTCTTTCAAAACTTTCTGCATACGAAAACTTTTCCTAGGCATTATACTTTTAAAATACGTCCATTTTTGAAATTACTTTTTCAAACTTTTTTTCAAAAAAGGTCATACTTTTTAAAACACGCCGTTAGGCTCTTTGACCTATAGTCATTTGAGTTTGATAAATAAAATGCCGCTGCATTTAAAACCGATCCAGGATAATCACTATATCCCAGTTCTTTTTCAAAACGTAAATGAATTATGCGTCTGACGTATCGTCATAATACATTTATTGCTAAAAACATTTCACAAAGCAAAAACCCGAATATGTCAATTCATTTCGGAGATTTTAAACGAAATTAACTTTTAGAACGTTAGATTTAGCTCTAAGTCGAGTGACTCTTTAGTCATCCCGATTTAATCTTTTTCTCTCAAAAACAAAAAACGCGGGCTCGTTCAGATGCGAACCCGTTGATTTACTCTTTGAATCGAGTGACTTATCGTCATTTTTGATTTAAATCCCTGAGTCACACGTAAAAGGCGAACAAGTGATCGCCTTTTACCCAATTTTAACATCCTCAGATCGGTTAGCTTATCGCTACTTCGGTCTGATTCTTTTATATCGTAATCCAATGATAAACCCCTGGCAACATACCGCCGAACTGGGTTAATCAGATTATGATCATACAAATTTTCCTATCTCGAGAATAGGGACGTGTCAACACGCCTCTATCTCAAAAGCTTCCCGTGTCCTTTTAAGAGCTAAAAACACGAGTCGAGTCTTGCACCCACTTTTTACACTTCTTGCTTTTCTTTGGTCGTAAATGCGATTTTTCATTGAGTCTTTTCCTTTTCTTTTTTAAATCAGTAAAGGTTTGAAAACTTTGTCAGGTTCACTCACTGAAAAACCCTGGATACACGACGAACCAAGAACCGTCACTTAAACCCACCTCCGCCTCCAAAGAAGCGCTCCTACAACAGATCAAAACCAAAACCTATCATGGCTTTTCAACACGATGAAGGTGTCGGAGGACCGCCACCACCCCCCCAAGAGGTAACTGCCGAGCAAGTCTGACAGCTTAATGACAGAATAGCCAGCCTCACCGCAACAATGGAGCAAATGACTATTATGCAAAAATTTGAGGCAGAGAAGAATGCCGCACGCCTCGCCGAAGAATCCGAGCGAAACGCAAAAAGGATTCGAACCATGGAAGAACGCCTTACGAACTCCAGGGGATACTCCATATACCAAGAAAACGAGCACATCCCGAAGAATGTCAGGTCCATGCTACCAGACAAGCTGGCACTCAGCGATCTTCCCATCTTCAAAGGTCACGAAAGCCCGCTCGTACATGTCAAAGCTTTCAAAGCCAAAATGGCCATCATGGGCGTCGAACCCCCTGCATGGACTACTGATGTGTCGTATATATATGTATATTTAGCCCCTGCTTCACATGCTTACTTCGCGTTTCTCGTACTTTTCTATGCATTTCAGCTCCTATTTCTCTCCGTTTTGGCCCTGCTGCGTTTTTGTGTCTATATTGCAGGTACACGCGCATATTTGGAGGTTAGGAGGCTATTCGAGAGGTTTCGTGAAGTTTCGTGAAGTTCCGAGTTGGTTTCGTTGCGTTTCGCTTGCGCACGAGCTCCGTTTTAGCCTTTGAAGGTGTCCCGGGACCTCGGGACGGGATTTGAAGTTCATGTGATCAATGTTGACCTTGGCCCTACTCCTTGGGACGATGTAGGCCATGTCCCGTAGCCTTGGGACGAGAAAGAAGCAAGAAAAAACTAAGTACAAGTCAAGAACAAAAGCTGAAAAAAACTGAACAACACGGGACAACTCCATCCCGTCCGGGACAACACCACCCGCCTGGGCACCTCACTCGCCCGGGCAACCTTGTGACTCTTCGTTGGCTTAAAATAGATCGTCTATTTGAAGGAGCAAAAGACATTATTCTTGCACGAATTTTTTACAGTAGTTCAGAGACACTTCAAAGTACTTTTCATAAAAAACTTAGGGCTTGAATCATTTTTCATCTTGTATTTCAAATTCCCGACTCGGATACGTTGTTTTGATCATCTATTTCGGTATTGTTGCCTTTCTTCTTCTCTTTCTCTTTGCAATTTCTGATTGAGTTTTGTTTTGTACTTTTCTTGTTTGATTGTCATTTCATTCTTCATCATTGTTGATCATGTCTTTCATTATTTCTTTCGCTTTTGCTTCCGTTTTCGCTATGTGTGAGTAGTTCTTTATCTAGGGTTGAAGGGTGATCATGGGTGAATAGCTTCGGACGATTTTGGTGATGATTTGATTAGGGTCTTGCATGTGTCTCTGGTTTTTCTTGTTTTGTATGCGTTTGTTGATCCTTTGGCCAAGGATTAGTGAGCTTTTGCTACCCTTAAACTTAAGATCGAAAGCCTAGTTTGAGGGAGGGCACGAGACTAACCATTAGGACCCTCATTTGTAAGTTGCGAGAGCCCGCACTTGAGACCTAGAGGACGCTTAGAACCGAGAGGTCGAGCCTATTCCTTAGCACATGCGATTCCCGACTCATTTCTGTCACCATTGTTCATCCTAGCTTTGCCCTTGCTAACCCTGATTCCTTAGACTTTTCCCTAATCGTTTAATCCCTTATTCCTTCGCTCTAACTTTAGTTAACCAACCATACTCGAACCGAGACTAGAATCGTCCAAAATAACCAACAATTCGACCTTCTCCCTGCGGATACGATACCCGACTTACCCTTGCTACCCGTTAGAGTTTGTTCGGTTTATTTTTGATTAGGTGACGCGACTAAGCCCTATCAAATTTTGGCGCCGTTGCCGGGGAGACGGCTTTTGTTTTCGTTGTTTATTTGGTTCTTTTCTCATTTGTTACTCTTGTCTCAAGGAACCTCAATTCCTTGAGGCCGCTACTTACGGTCTACTCTAGTGTTGTGCATGCCCAGGAACACGCGTTCGTCTCAAAAAGGTTTGGCAATTCAGTTTGACCCGGAACCGGAGCGTACATTTTTGAGGCGCAAGAACTTATTGAAAGACTTGGAGGCTACTTCCTCTTCTACTCCATCACCAAAGGAAGCTCATATTGAACTCGAGCCTCCACCTCCTAGAATAATGGTGAAGCTTTCCGATCACTCGAGGCCGACCGCGGCTCAAGTTCCAAGGGGCAATGCCATGCCAACCATCGCGGCGAATAACTTTGAGGTCAAACCCGCATTTATCAATTTGATCGAGCGAAGTCAATTTGGAGGGAGTCCCGGCGAGGACCCTAATCTTCACATCCAAAATTTCTGCGACTATTGCTCGACGATCAAGCAAACGGGAGTGACACAAGATCAAATCCGGGAGATGCTTTTCCCATTCTCGCTAAGGGACAAAGCCAAGCTGTGGCTTAATTCTTTGAACCGGGTTGCGCTTGCCATCACCGATTGGAACTCCCTCGTGTTGGCTTTCTATCAAAAGTACTTCCCTCCGGAGAAGACCGCAATGTTGAGGAGCCAAATCACTAGTTTCCGACAATGACGAGATGAGAGTCTCTTTGATGCGTGGGAGCGTTATAAAGACCTCCAACGTCAATGCCCTCATCATGGCATGGACAAATGGTTCATTGTGATGCAGTTCTACAATGGTCTTTACAACGAGTCCCGCCAAGTGCTAGACTCCGCCGCTAATGGGAGGTTCGATAACATCGATGTGGAGGAGGCCATTGAAACAATCGAGGCCATGGCTATCCACAATGCGCAATACGGGAGTTCTAGGAATGTCCCTCGAGTCGGTGGCAAGAATGATAGCGACACGGTAGCCATGCTCAATGCCAAGATGGATGCTATGACCGCGATGATTATGAGTCAAATGCAAGCGGGTTCCTCAAACGCTAGTGGACAAACGGTGGCGGCTATGCATATCTCCAATGATCCGACTTGTGGGTCATGCGGCGTTTTCGGTCATTCTTCCTTAGAATGCCGAGGTATGTACCCTGTTCACGCTTTTCAATCTCACCAAAACAGCCCCTACTCTAACCATTACAATGAAGGCTTCAAAAACCATCCGAACTTGAGCTACAAGAGTCAAAATGTCTTGAATCCTTCACCACAACAACCACAATACCAAAACAGCCCACAAAACTATCCTACACACAACACTCCACAAAATTTCAGCCCTTATAATGCTCCAAGACCATACAACCCTCCGGGCTTCAATCGCCCCAATTTTCAACAAACGAATGCTCCGCCACCGGTGCAAGCCACTCCGGTCCCCGATCCCATGAGCGAAATGCGAGCCATGATGATGCAAATGGCCAAAACGCAAGAGACTATGATGGCTCAAATGCAAAAGAGCGATCAAGCAAAAGACGCCGCCATCAAAATGCTCGAGACACAAATGGCTCAACTTGCTTCCTCGAGTTCTCAAAGGAAGCCGGGTAACCTTCCATCGCAAGGCACTCAACCTCAACATGAGTCAATCAACGCCATCTCCTTGCGTAGCGGAACGAGTTATGATGGTCCGCCTATGCCCACTTTTGATGCTCCACCCGCTAAGGTGGTAAGTGAGGTAGACCCTTCCCTTTTTCCTAACGATTTTAGTGCTTCTAGTAATGGTTTTGCAGGAGTAAGCGCGAGTGGAGCGGGCAAGGGAGATGGGTCAGCCGTGGGGCCCCAGGGAGGTCAGGCCGTGGGCCATGGTGATGCTCAAGGTGGTGGTGTGCACGTGGAGAAGGAGAAGGAAAAGGCCAAGGAAACGCAGCAAGCTAAAGCTAAGCCTGTCGAGCCTCAAGTTCAAATCAAATTGCCATTCCCGAGCCGAGTGGTAAAATCAAAACTTGACTCACAATTCGGTAAGTTTATGGAAGTCGTGAAGGACTTGAAGGTAACCGTCCCCTTCACTGAACTCGTTACTCAGGTTCCTGCTTATGCTAAATTCCTCAAAGACATCCTTACTCGTAAGAGATCGTTTAGTGAGGTCGAGACTGTCGCTTTTACTGCTGAATGCAGCGCACTTCTACAAAACCAGTCTCCTCCTAAACTAATGGATCCAGGTAGTTTCTCCATACCTTGCACAATTGGCACTGTTTTTATTTCTAACGCTTTATGCGATTTAGGTGCAAGTGTAAGCGTTCTGCCTTACTCTGTATGCGAGAAACTCAACATGGGGCCTTTAAAGGTTACGAACATCACTCTCCAGATGGCGGACCGTTCTGTCAAACGCCCTTTAGGTGTTTTGGAGGACGTTCCCGTCAAGGTCGGTAAATTTTTCATCCCTGTTGACTTTGTTGTTCTTGACATGGTCGAAGACTCCCAAATTCCTATTATTTTGGGTCGGCCTTTCCTGCACACTGCTGGTGCGGTCATTGACGTCAAGAACGGCAAATTGACTTTGGATGTTTGAGGTGATTCAATAACTTTTAATCTGTCGAACGCCTTAAAGCGTCCCATGTTGGAGGAGCATGTCTTTGCGGTTGATGTCATTGATGATTGTATAGACGAATGCTTACCGCAAGTCCTCGAGAGGGATCCTCTTGAGGTCGTTCTTTGTTGTGATTATGGCGCAGGTACTTTAGGGAGGATGGATGCGGGTAGAGCTGTGATTAAAGACGACGTGCGTGCTGCTGCGTGTGTTGCTAGCCGAGTGGATGCTGTTGATGAGGAGGATGGCCGAGTTGTTGATGATGATGGAGACGACGAGGATGACGATGGTACCGGGTTCGTCTACGACGAGACCCACGGATGGTGGTACTTCTAGTACCGTGCTGCGCCCCCCATTTGAAGCTGGTTTGGGGGGAACGTTATCATTGTATATAAATTGTATGTACTTTATTTCTTTTGGACTTCTTTGCTCGTTTTTCTCCCTTATTTTACGGGTCCCTGGTTGATGTGCTGTAGGACACATTGGGGACAATGTGTCGTCTGGTTTGGGGGGAGAAACGCTTTGCTTTCCGCTTTGCTTTATTTTTGCGTTTTCTTTTTCGCTTTCCGCTTTGCTTTATTTTTGCGTTTTCTTTTTCGTTTTTCATTTTCCAAAAAATCTGAAAATTTCAGAAAAATCCCAAAAAATTCAGAAAATTTCAAAAAATACCAAAAATACGTATCCCGATTGTTGTTTGCGAGCTTGTTTTTACCTTGATTTCTCCCGACATCCCTTCCCTTGTGTGCTTTGAGCTTTGGCATGTTTTATATTGTTGGATTAGCGCTACGGGGATGTTGAGACGCGTTAGCAGATGATGGCGTGCTTTTACTGTTTGGCTTTATCATTTCATGGACTATAGCTACTTATATTGTGAGGTTTGAGCCTCCTGCGGCCGATTCATCTATCCCGGTCCCCGTGCTTTTATTGAGAGTAGTTCTCCTCGTGGGGTACGTAATATTAACGCGCATAAGTGTGGCCTATATCCCGTGTTTCCCACGATTTTGTCACTTGTTTATGCATATGAGGCTTTAGTCGATTTCGTTTCATTCACCATGTTCATGCATTATATTTATCCTCTCGTTGATGATCCTAATCCCCTTGTCCACATGAGTTTTAAGCTACATTGCCAAATAGCCTACCCTAGCCATGCTAGTTATCGCTTTTGCTTACTTTTGTGCTTGTCCTCGGGTTTAGATCATGCTACGACTTGCTGACGTCGTTGGCTTGAGAGTGTTGGTGAATGCGAGTCGGGATTGCTGTTTCCCCGACCTTTGATGAGGTATTTCCGCAACTACTATGTGAGTGTGCTCTTTTTGCTCAAGAAAAGAAACAAAAATCAGAAAAAAAACAAACACAACACAAAAATATCAAAAGAAAGAAATATGAGTGCACAAAAATGCGAAAGTTGTTGTTGTTTTACATGAGTGAGCACTTGAAATTTGTTGTCATGTTGCGTTGATGTGTAAAGGAGACCGATATGCTGCTTTCGGTCCATTTTTCATGAGAGTTGGGTTCTTTGTTGGTTGGACGAGCACTTGAGTAGTACTAGTGGTTTCTAGTGGCTTAGCTCCACGATTCCATAATGATTTGATCCACCTTATCACCCTTACCTCTCTTGGCCTTTACACCCTCATATCCTATATAAGCCCTCATGTTTGCTTCGTTTTTGTGACATTATTTGTGTACGGGAATACGAGATTTGGTCCACATTAGATTGCGGGCGTGCTTCCACCAGTTGAGTAGGTGAGTGTCACTATATAATTTGCCTTGTTCATCATTTGAGTAGAGTGGAAACCGCGAGAGGTCCGTGATTTGATTGCTAGAGAGCCTTGTTTAAGCCATGCTTTTCATTCTGCGCCGTCTTGTAATTCTCATCCGTTAGCTTGCTATTTCCATACGTCCCATGCTGTTTCGGGATTGATTGCCATTGCTTATGCTGCTCGCGGTTTGGTGTTTGTTCGGGAAGTTTTCTTATGCTCGCTTTGTCTTCTGTTTTTTGTCATGCTTAGTTGCTTGGGGACAAGCAACGGTTCGGTTTGGAGGAGTTTGATGTGTCGTATATATATGTATATTTAGCCCCTGCTTCACATGCTTACTTCGCGTTTCTCGTACTTTTCTATGCATTTCAGCTCCTATTTCTCTCCGTTTTGGCCCTGCTGCGTTTTTGTGTCTATATTGCAGGTACACGCGCATATTTGGAGGTTAGGAGGCTATTCGAGAGGTTTCGTGAAGTTTCGTGAAGTTCCGAGTTGGTTTCGTTGCGTTTCACTTGCGCACGAGCTCCGTTTTAGCCTTTGAAGGTGTCCCGGGACCTCGGGACGGGATTTGAAGTTCATGTGATCAATGTTGACCTTGGCCCTACTCCTTGGGACGATGTAGGCCATGTCCCGTAGCCTTGGGACGAGAAAGAAGCAAGAAAAAACTAAGTACAAGTCAAGAACAAAAGCTGAAAAAAACTGAACAACACGGGACAACTCCATCCCGTCCGGGACAACACCACCCCGCCCGGGGGCACCCTCACCCCGCCCGGGGCAACCTTGTGACTCTTCGTTGGCTTAAAATAGATCGTCTATTTGAAGGAGCAAAGCACATTATTTTCGGACGAAATTTTTACAGTAGTTCATAGACACTTTAAAGTACTTTTCATAAAAAACTTAGGGCTTGAATCATTTTTCATCTTGTATTTCAAATTCCCGACTCGGATACGTTGTTTGATCATCTATTTCGGTATTGTTGCCTTTGTTCTTCTCTTTCTCTTTGCAATTTCTGATTGAGTTTTGTTTTGTACTTTTCTTGTTTGATTGTCATTTCATTCTTCATCGTTGTTGATCATGTCTTTCATTATTTCTTTCGCTTTTGTTTCCGTTTTCGCTATGTGTGAGTAGTTCTTTATCTAGGGTTGAAGGGTGATCATGGGTGAATAGCTTTGGATGATTTTGGTGATGATTTGATTAGGGTCTTGCATGTGTCTCTGGTTTTTCTTGTTTTGTATGCGTTTGTTGATCCTTTGGCCAAGGATTAGTGAGCCTTTGCTACCCTTAAACTTAAGATCGAAAGCCTAGTTTAAGGTAGGGCACGAGACTAACCATTAGGACCCTCATTTGTAAGTTGCGAGAGCCCGCACTTGAGACCTAGAGGACGCTTAGAACCGAGAGGTCGAGCCTATTCCTTAGCACATGCGATTCCCGACTCATTTCTATCACCATTGTTCACCCTAGCTTTGCCCTTGCTAACCCCGATTCCCTAGACTTTTCCCTAATCGTTTAAACCCTTATTCCTTCGCTCTAGCTTTAGTTAACCAACCATACTCGAACCGAGACTAGAATCGTTCAAAATAACCAACAATTCGACCTTCTCCCTGCGGATACGATACCCGACTTACCCTTGCTACCCGTTAGAGTTTGTTCGGTTTATTTTTGATTAGGTGACGCGACTAAGCCTATCAACTACCTTATTTCCTCACTCATTAGACGCGCAACCCAGGGCATGGTTCTATGCTCTAGAGCCACACAAAACGGGTAGTTTCGAGGACATAACGGTTGCGTTCGATCTACAGTATCGGGACAACAATGATATCCAAGTCTCGCTACGTACCTTGGAGGTCCTGACTCAGAGGGACAATGAAGGGTTTACCGAGTACCTGACGCGCTGGAAGAAGCTGTGTGCTCAAATACCTAACCGTCCAAGGGACACTGACTTAATCACTAAGTTCATCAACAACCTCACCCCCGCATACCAACAACACCTACGGTACGGGAATTTCGACAACTTCTCAACCCTCAGCGTCGTCGGCGAGCTCATCGAGGACGACCTCCGTAAAGAAAATAGGAATAAGAGTACGGGTCGCGGATATCAAGGAAGCTCATCTCGAGCCACTACCAAAGTCGAGCCCATCCATGCCATCAACGCGCTGGACGCGTTAGAGGCACCACCGGTTTTTACGACACCACCAAGGCCTGCCATGCCTCCGCCAAAAGCATCATACTCACCCGCGGGTCCTAGCTCATCGAAAGCACGACGAAACTTTGACCCAATATACATGACTTACTCAAAGGCACTACAGAAGCTTGTGAGCCGCAACGTACTTCAATCCATAGGACCTACTAGCGAGCCTCCCCCGGACAAGAAACCGAAGTCGTGGGATCAGAACGCGTACTGCGAGTTTCACAGAGGAAAAGGGCACGACACCGAGCAATGTTTTCGCCTAAAGAACATAGTTCAGGACTTAATCGACGACAATACTATTGTGAAGCCTAGCCCAAGCCCTAAGCCTTCAAACCAGCTCAATCCGCTGCATAACCATGCTATATTTATAGGGACACATCCCATCATCGACTGCTCTAATCTGATCATCTCAAGTGATCACGAAGTCAAAGGCATCTGGAATACTCCTGAGGATGAAGCCGACAATGATGACATCCGCATGTGCCTCCAAAATGAACCTTACGAGGAGGAAACCCAACCTCGTCGCCCGCCAGGAAAATTCGGAGAATTACGTCACAAATACCCATTCAGGCTGTCGGATAGTGATGATGAAGTAGCCTACCTAACACGTTATGGGCGCCCATACCGAGCTTCTCTAGAATTACTCGAACCTCAAAATCTCCCGCCAAGGTTGACTGCTCAGGAGAAAAACAAGGGAATAATCATAGACGAAGATACACCGCCTACTTCGCCTACTGCAAACCCACCCCCAAGCACCGCTCCTGCAAGCTCTACTACGCTACCCGCAGGCATTGCTCCTATGCCGCCAACCAGCCATGTATCATCACCCAACACTATTCCTACGCCTGTACCGCCAGTTAGTAAGGTAGCATCACCAAGCACTGCCCCAGCACCCTTACCTATACCTGAGATCGGGGACACGCTCCACAAACAGCTCCACAAAACTAAGGCAGACATTTCAATTTGGCAGCTCTTAAGGGACTCAATGGGACATCGTGAAGCCCTTTACCAAGCGTTACAGGTTACCCCAATGACATCGGAAATGTCTCCAGAAAAACTTATCAGTAACATTACACGTGAATGGCAAGCCAGCGCCGTCACCTTCTCGGATAAAGACCTCCCTCCATTCGGTGGCACGCACAACCTACCTCTCTACATCAACGTAGAATGCCACGGCATGACATTGCCAGTCGTCCTCATCGACAATGGATCAGCAGTCAACGTCTTGCCCCTTGAGACAGCCAAGAAACTGGGAATTAAGGAAAATGACTTTATCCCATGTACAGACGGCATCAGGGCTTACGATGGAACGCGGCGCAGCATAAAAGGAACCATCTCCTTCCCCATCATGACCGGACCCGTCATGTAACAACCCGGATTTTCCAAATAAAATAAAATACGTTTTAAAAAGATTTTAAGTAAGAAAAGGAAATAAAATGAAAGCCACGGTGGCGGAAACACCGTGAATCCGAGTCATTACTCCCTACTCAAACAAACAACAAAAGATAGTAGGCCTTGAGCCTAACAAATGGGGAATAAATACCCCTTACATCCAAATCCAAATGACATAAATACGAAATGAAATGGTAAAGTCTAATCAAGTCTATCAAACAATCCCAAATCCACATGAGTAGGCTAGCTAAGGTCCATCCTCACGGCATCCTCACTTATCAACCCCGAACCCGCGCTAACCTGTCGCAAAACATGCAACAGCCACAGTCAGTGGGGAGTAACTCAGACGTTCTCCTAGCCATATTACATCACAATAAAGTTAACAAGTAAATAAAGCAGCTCATAAAATGACAACGTGTAATAATCACAAGCTATATAACAATAGTTAACAATACTACGACAATCTCCATACAACTCAACAAGTACCTTACCTGGCCTACGGCCTATGATCAGAGTACAACAACAAATGCAACAACAATAGCTGGCTCAAACATCAACATTAGCATTAATATAACAACCTCAAGTCAAATGATCAATAAGTCAATCCGATCATCAATCAAACCAAAGCAAGAGTAAGCACGGAGGACTGGGTGAAGCAACAAGAATCACCCCGGAACGACAAAAGTCCCAACCCTATGGCGGAACGACAAAAACTCCTCAAACAGTCTAAATTTGGCCAAACCCACCGCGACAAAAACGGTGTCACCGCGACAAAAACGGTGTCGACATATCAATCAAACCATAGTCCCTATCCGTGACAAAAGCGGATGGGAACCCCTAAGGGCGGCATCCGTCCTACAATGGACGTTGTATCTCCTCACGCACGTGCCCAACTGTGCACGTACGCACACTCAACTCAAGCTCAATCAAATCAACCAAAATCAATGTCAATACAACAACTTTTAACTCAACAATGACAATACCATACAATCTCAAATCAATCTCAACATGTATTATAATTCTCGAAACAATAACAATTTATACGGAGTAAATATCAACGTAACTTACTAAATTAAATTACCAAGGATCCAATAATTCATATGTAATATAATTATATGCAACTGTAGTATAAGACACTAATAACCCATGTACCTCTCACCCAATTCAACTTAGTCAACAACATCCGAAATCACACGTTAATACCTTTGCCTAGCCCAAATTATGATTGTAACTAAATTAACCAAGTTAATTAAGAAAACTCATGCATAATACATGTAATTACAAAATAAACCCCTATCATCATGGTATTTAACAATAGTAGATTGTAAATCAACCATACACATATACATGCACGAACAGCCTCACATACTTATGAGGACCATCAAAACGCACTCATGCTCTTCGTGGCTACACAACCTTACAATATTTACCTATACGAGGAAACCAAAATCATGAACAGCAGTCGAGACACACTAATACACATACGCACATAAACGCTACCCTAACAACACATACACAAACACATACGCACACGCACACAAACACCTTTAAAGCGATGTAATACCGAGTAACGTCATCACCGTTACCTTTTAGTGCTAATCCTCAATTGAGTCGTCTACTATGTACGTGTCAGCGTCAGGGTCGACCCGGTTCAGTCCTACGATCAAAGAGGGTGAAAAACGAGTATAAATACGAGTTACGATATCGACGGCGATCCGAGCGACTGAGACGAAACGGAGCATAGCTTACCTTAATGTGAAGAGGATGAAGAGAGGATAATTATGACGCAAGAACGGAATAAAACGGTTAAGAAACGAAGGAGAAAAGGAAGGATTAAGAAGGGCTGTTAATGGAGGTTTTTTTTTTTTTAATGACGACGGAAAAAATAATGTAGGGTTGCAGGTGATCGAATTAGGTTTTATTTTTTTGTTAACGTACACCGCGTATATATATACTCCCTCCATTCAACTCCATCTTGTGCACTTCCCTTTTTGACACTATTCATGAGCATCGGGAATCTTTGAAATTCCGTGTAATATATAAGTGAAAATATAGTCATGAGTGATCTTGTTTTGTTCGTCTCTCAAAATGCAATATTAATATCAAATTTTTATAAATTTTGAAAATGTGTAACTAAAGATATTGTCGTTGCAAAACGCGTCTCGGCAAATGTGAAAAAACAAATGCACAAAATGGAGTTGAATGGAGGGAGTATTATACTGAGTATTTAGCAAGTCTCCCACGTATACTTAAAGTCAAATACATATTTTGGAAAATAAATAAATTTAATTTAATTTAGGTTAATCTTGTTCAAAATAGTTTAAAATACATAAAATAAGTCAAAATTGATATTTAGGAAATACTAGTACTCATATAATAACAAATATCTATAACCATAGAAAATATTATTAATTTTTACTAACTTACTATTATTTTACTATTTTTATATTATAAGGTAATAATATATTTTTTATATAAAATAATATTAGATATATAAAATAGCATTAGATATATATATTATTTAAATGAAAGGGTCACAAAATTGATTTATAAGCTATTAAAATATAAAGTAATATGAAAAATAAATATAGTTTTAAATAAATTTGTGAATTATAATATATTTTAATTTAACCTTAAAATACGGGGTGTTACACGTCATGAGAGAAACTGAGTTCCAAATCATCGATATACCCCCAACTTATAACATGCTACTAGGTAGGCCTTGGATCCACGCTACCAAAGCAGTCACCTCAACCCTGCACCAGAAGGTCAGGATACCTTTAGATGATGAGATTGTCACCATCGACGCCTCAAACTTCCGAGCTACTCTCAAACAACATAAGGTTAACAACAGTGCCGTCGAGATAAGCGCCGATCTAGCCGATGACATGTGTGGTTTCGACTTCGATTTCAGCATCTGTACCATGACTCGCGAAGAAGAAGTCACTTCACTCTACGCCAATGACAACAACAACAAATGGCCCACCATGGGCCTATCTTATGTACCCTGGTCGTACGAAGTCTCTCGTGGTTGGGAATCATACAATAACCGCAAGAAGTATCACGATTTCCACATACAGCCATACCACATCCACCCCAGCAACTACTTCGTCAAGGAGGGCACTAGCAGAGCTCCTAAGGACGTATCCACGTACACCATCGCCGGAATCGAACTCGTCTCCGACATCATACGCAGCCACAACTTCAACCCCACAGACCTAATCATCCCCTTCAAAGAGAAGACGCACGACGGATGGTCAAAAACTCTCAAATGGACCGACGAACAAGACCGCACCTTCAAAATCACTACCGGTCAAGGCTATACCTTCGAAGACTCCGACTCCGACGAAGATGAAGACAATGCCCTCAACAAGAAGACCGTCATAAAGTTTAAGCTCCCTCGTCATCATTTAAAGTCACACACCCCGACAAAACCCCCGGGTTATCTCCCCGATGTAATCAATCTAGCCAAAGAACTAGAGTCATTAAGGTTGTCCAAAACTCCCTCGTCTGAGCTGTCTTCAAATGTAACCGCTTTTGATAACATTAATAACATGAAAGTTTTTGGTTACTCTTTGCCTCATTCAAAATCTACATTTTCTAATGATTGCGATAATTTTAAACAAAATAACATTGCATTATATAGATACATTGCAAGTATTGTCTCAAAACCCGAACAGGACCCCATTATTGAAGACACAACAACCATCAACATAGGCACGCCTGAAGAACCTCGAGAACTACAGCTGGGGGCTTCTCTAAGCGCAGAAGAAAGGACCACGTACACCAAGCTCCTCACAGAATTCAAGGACGTCTTCGCATGGTCGTACAAAGAAATGCCCGGTATCGACCGCGAGATAGCTGAACACCGCATCCCGATCAAGCAAGGTAGCGGCCAGGTCAGCGAAGCTTCAAGCGCGTCAAGCGTAATGGTCTCTCATGGTCAAAGAAGAGATCGAAAAGCAGCTACAAGCTGGGTTCATCCGAGTCATCGAATACTCAGACTGGGTCTCCAATATGGTGCCGGTTATGAAGAAAAACGGCAAAATACGAGTATGTGCCGACTTTCGAGACCTAAACAAAGCCTGCCCAAAAGATGATTTCCCACTACCTCACATGGACATCCTGATTGACAACACAGCAGACCACGCCTTACTGTCATTCATGGATGGATATGCAGGATACAACCAAATCAAAATGGCAGCAGACGACATGCCAAAAACCACTTTCGTAACCCCCTGGGGAACATATTGTTACACGGTCATGCCATTTGGGCTCATCAATGCCGGCGCTACCTACCAACGCACTGCTACCACTTTGCTCCACGATATGATGCATAAAGAGGTTGAGGTATACGTCGACGACATGATCGTAAAATCAAAAGAAAGGGATGACCACGTCACCAACCTCCGCAAGTTCTTCACCAGAATCAGGCAGTATAAGATGCGATTAAACCCACAGAAATGCACCTTTGGGGTCACATCAGGCAAGTTGCTGGGTCACATAGTAAGCCAGCGCGGGATCGAAATAGACCCGACCAAAATCAAAGCAATAATGGGTATGAAGCCGCCAAGCAACATCGACGAAATAAGGAGCTTTTTGGGACAAGTCCAATATATCTCCCGATTTATCAGCAAACTTACCATGATTTGCGAACCAATCTTCAAGAAGCTGAAGAAAGAAGAGCACACGAAATGGGACAACAACTGTCAACAAGCATTCGACAAAGTCAAGAGCCTGCTTACAAATCCACCCGTCCTGGTACCTCCACAAAAGGATTTGCCACTATCGCTATACTTAACAACCACGCCAGATGCCATGGGTGCCATGCTCGCCCAAGAGGTCGACAACGAAGAGCGAGCCGTTTACTACATTAGCAAGAGGTTCCACGACTACGAAACTCGGTATGAACCAGTCGAGAAGAGTTGCCTCTCACTGGTCTGGGCAACCAAAAAGCTCAGACACTACCTACTCACTAGCACAACAAGAGTATACTCCTTAATGGACCCGCTCAAGTACCTATTTGAAAAACCGGTCCTAAACGGGCGCATGGCCAGGTGGACTCGCTTACCGAGTATGAACTCAAGTACCTCCCTCGAAGGTAATCAAGGGAAGAAGCGCTCGACTTCCTTGCGAAAACGCTATCATCGAACGACCCATGATCGACACAATGTCATTTCCTGGCGAAGGGATCTTTCGTAGAAAAAGAATCTTGTGCAATTATACTTTGACGGAGCATCAAACTACCGCGGCTACGGAGTAGGAATACTCCTAATATCCCCATATGGCGACCATACGCCGCTCTCAATCAAGCTCGACTTCAGTGTCACGAACAACGCCGCAGAATACGAAGCCTGCATTTACGGCCTGCAAGCAGCAATCGCTCTCAAGATAAGAAACCTTCGGGTACATGGAGATTCATTCCTCATCATAAATCAAGTGACAGGGGCATGGAAGATCATGAGCGAAACCCTCACCAAATACCAAGCCAAAGTACAAAAACTCCTAGCCAACTTCGACTGCATTGAGTTCTATCACCTCCCAAGGGAAGAAAACCAGTTTGCCGACGCACTGTCAAAACTCTCATCCCTCCTGAACATGCCACCAGACATGAGGTTACTACCCATTATCGTTGAAAGACGTGACAAACCAGCCTACATTCACACCATTGACTTAGACGAAGCCGAGCAAATAGAGCCCTGGTACCGAGCCATAGTCAACTACAAAACAAACAATACTTATCCACCCGACACCGATAAACGTGGTCAGAGAGCCATCAGACTCCTAGCTTCCCAATTTGTGCTAGAAATAGGACAATTACTCAAGAAAACACCGCAAGGAACACTGCTCATATGTGTCGACTACAAGAAGGGACAGGAAATTATCACGCAAGTCCATGATGGTGAATGCGGTCCCCACATGAATGCTCGGGCACTATGCAAGCAAATACTACGGCTGGGATGGTATTGGACAACCATGGAGGCAGATTGCATCCAATACGTCAAGCACTGCCACAACTGCCAAATTTTCAGCAATGTCCAACATGTACCACCTTCACCACTATACAGCCTAACCTCACCCTAGCCCTTTTCAACTTGGGGCATCGACGTAATAGGAAAAGTCCACCCCATCGGAGCAGGAGGTCACTGTTTCGTGCTAGTGGCAATCGACTACTTCACAAAATGGGTAGAAGCAGCATCTTTTCGAACTCTCGGCTCCAAAGAAGTCGCCAAGTTCATCCAGACAAACATTATATGCCGATATGGCATACCCCATGAGTTCATCAGCGATCAAGGCTCGCATTTTCAACGCGAGACAGAAGCCATACTCACAAAATACAACATCCAGCATCACAAATCCTCACCCTATCGACCCCAAACCAATGGAGCCGTTGAAGCAGCAAACAAGACGGTCGTCACCATACTCGAGAAGATGATCGACAGTTGCAAAGATTGGCCCAACAAGATACCATATGCATTATGGGGATACCGCACGACCATTCGCACACCCACAGGCATGACCCCCTATTTCCTCACCTACGGCGTGGAAGCCGTCCAACCAGTGGAAATAGAAATACAATCACTACGCATACTAATGGAAAGTAGCATCCCAGAAGCAGAATGGGCCCGTGAACGCTACGAACAACTCATGCTCTTGGACGAGCGCCGACTTCATTCCGTGAGTACCGTACGAATGTACCAAGCACGACTACAGCGAGCATTCAACAAACGAGTTAAGCCACGAAACATAAAAGTAGGTGATCTCGTACTAAAGTCAGTCCGAGCACCGCTTCCAGTCGACCCACGAGGAAAGTTCAAGCCCAATTGGGCTGGGCCCTACCTCGTCAAAGAAATCTACACAGGCGGAGCAGTGAAACTAACCGATTTGGACGGTCAAGAGTTCAACCTCGCCACAAACCTCGATCAACTCAAGAAATACTATCCCTAAAAAAAAAAAAAAAAAAAAAAAAAAAAAAAAAAAAAAAAAAACCCCTTGCAATGCATCTATAAAATACAATTTTCTAAAAAAAAACAATTCATGGGCCGGCATGCCCTTAAACGTGCACATTCCACAAAGCAAATTCATGGGCCGGCATGCCCCTAAACATGCATCCACCATAACACAATCCATGGGCCGGCATGCCCCTAAACGTGCACATTCACCACAAAAAAAGCAAACACAACTCATGGGCCGGTATGCCCCCAAACGTACATTTCCCGAACTACGCCGGTTTGATTCCATTTTCCATGGATACGTAGGCAGCTTTGCAAAAAGCGCAACCGATATTCAACACAAAAATGACACGTCTAAAGCTTAAAAAGGCTAAGGACATAGTCAACACAAAAATTCGTCTTTTAAACCTGAGGGTGAAAAGAACGATATTCAACACAAAAATGACACGTCTAAAGCTTAAAAAGGGGCTAAGGATATAGTCAGCACAAAAACGATCCATAGCCCAAAGGGTAAAAGGAACAACATTCAACAATAAACGACAAAACCCAAAGCTTAAAAAAGTCGAGGGAACAGTCAATACAAAAACTTCCAAAAAACAAAAAGCATGCTTGCATTCTAAACTTTGATAAAGAGATTAGAGCCAAGGAATTTTACACAAAATAACAAGCAAAATGAGGCAAAGTCGTAAATAAAAAACCTGATTTTTATTAATCTTAAAAAGAACGGTTACATTTTGGATTTTTCAAACGTAGGAGCATAAACTGTAGGTTTATATCCGTATATAGACCTTAAAATCCACAGGATTATAATGAAAAACTTTATAAGATTTTAAAGTCATAAAAGAAATTGCATAACATGAATAAAAGAACAAGAATTAACCTTTTAATCCTTATGAATTGGCCTAAGATCAATACCAAAATTATGGTATCTCCTAATTGAAACACCCAAGATGTATGTGAGATATGCCCTTTGAATTGCTAGAGAATTTTTAGAGAGAAAACTGTTTTTCTTTTCTTCAGGATTTTTGTGTTGTGTGCAAGTAGAATTGTAATTCGGTTAGATGAGATTAGGAGAGTCATTAGGTTAAGTAGAGAGGAAGCAAAACTCCCTCCCCGAGCTACCTAATACACGTCCCAAATAAGGTGAAGTGGGCTCACCCACTTCTAAATTTTCAAGCCCAAAAACTAATTAAAAGTTTAACCCATTAATTAGTCTTATTTAGCTTTTAATGTATAATGTAATTTATAATATCCTTATATTATAATTAATCATAAATATCTTTATATTTATAATTTACTAATTAATTATAACTGATTAAAATTAATTAGCCTACATTATACGTAATAATTAAATATAACCTTTTATATTCAATTCTCGAATTACAGCTAATTCCTCTCATCTAATATCATTTAATCATTATTAAATAATACATTTGACTAACCTCTTAGTCATATCCGACTGACCTTTCAGTCCACAACACTGACTAACTATTTAGTCATTAAATAAGGCATCGATATGATTATTTTCTCAAATAATCACATCTTTCAAACACATCCTTTAGGTGTGACTCTTAGGGACCAGTTGATCACCGCCATCTGTATGACAATAACGTCAAACTTATCTAGCAAGCCAACCGTTATTGATAAACGTTAATCAACTGATTAAATACGAAATGTACCCTGTGTACCGTTAGAGATTTATTTATGTTATTGCACTCACTGTGGAGGACACTAACCCCAACAATCTCCCACTTGTCCGTACAAGTGTAGGTGCGATAACCGATTCTCATATCCATAATAAATTTCTCCCACTCAATGTAAACCAATTTGCAAAGTCCGTACTTTCAAAGGTCGTAGTTCACAAACGATCAGTATCAAGAGTGGTTTCCCCGACTAGAGAGTAACTTAACTGATAAACGAATCAATATTCGAGCATGACCATGCATTTTCGATTCTGACTCCTCGAGTGGCCCCGAGAATAAATATTATAACTCGATAGAAGTTTGGATATTTCCTCAACTCGAATCCTGCAGATGTAAGCGCGGCATGAAATCACCCAGTGAAAATCTGCTCGGCCTCCTGTTACGGTCGGCCCTGAGAAAGAAACCAAAGTCACCCAAAATCTGCCTTAATCTCAAGAGTCAGTCGATAGTCAAAAGAATCCACTCTAGGAACACTATGGATGTCCTATCCACGCCCAGGCACCTAATGAGGACTCCATGCTGTCGACACAAACATGTCCTGCGCGATTTGATAAACCCGCATCTGTGATCGATCACCAACGATTTGACTTATGGCTCGTTGAACCCACCATCAATCGACGTCACAAAATGATTGCCAGAGTTATCAGCTCGTGTAGGCGACCACGGACCAAAACAAAATATATAGCAATTCAGTTCACTTTGAGGTGTTCAACGTTGTCTGCACAACCCTCATGAAAAACAATATATATTACAAAACGATGATTTTATTAGAAGTTTTAGGAAATACAAGTGTCAAATCCATACAAAACAACTAATACAACTCAGGAACACGCTTAATTCCCATGGATGTAACGTGCCCTTCATGCTTATCTTGTCTCAACGGCTTAGTGAGAGGATCTGCTATGTTATCATCCGTAGCAATCTTGTCAATCACTATCTCCTTCTGCTCCACGTAATCTCGGATCATGTGAGCCTTCCTTTGCACGTGCCGAGACTTGTTGCTGGACTTAGGCTCCTTCGCTTGGAAGATGGCACCACTATTATCGCAATAAATGGTGATCGGGTCATTCGAACTAGGAACTACAGTTAGTCCTTGTAAGAACTGACGCATCCATATAGCTTCGCCACCTCTGAAGCAGCATAGTACTCGGACTCAGTCGTTGAATCTGCTATAACAGTTTGTTTGGAGCTTTTCCAGCTGACCGCAGCGCCATTAAGAGTAAAAACGAATCCAGATTGAGACTTCGAGTCATCTCGATCCGTTTGGAAACTAGCGTCTGCGTAACCGGTTGCGCATAGCTCAGTGTCTCCTCCATAAGTCAATACCCAATCTTTAGTCCTCCGTAGGTACTTAAGAATATTCTTTACGGCCATCCAGTGTGCTTCACCTGGATTGCCTTGGTATCGACTCGTCATACTCAATGCATATGCAACGTCTGGACGTGTGCATATCATGGCATACATGATCGATCCTATTGCCGAAGCATATGGAATCCGACTCATGCGCTCGACCTCTTCCGATGTCTTCGGTGCTTGAGCTTTACTCAAGTGCACCCCTGAGATCATTGGAAGGTTCCCCTTCTTGGAGTTGGTCATGCTGAACCTCTCAAGAATCTTATCTATATAAGACTCCTGACTGAGGGATAACATCCGTCGTGATCTATCTCTATAGATACGGAGCCCCAAAATACGTTGTGCCTCACCCATATCTTTCATCCGGAAATGGTTTTGTAACCATATTTTTACCGAAGTTAAGAGAGGTATGTCATTCCCAATCAAGAGTATGTCATCGACGTACAGTATTAGGAAGATAATCTTGCTCCCACTCGACTTGATATATAGGCATGGTTCCTCGACCGATCGAGTGAATCCATTCTCCTTTATCACTTGGTCGAAGCGATGATTCCAACTCCGTGAAGCTTGCTTAAGTCCATAAATGGAACGCTTAAGCTTGCAAACTTTCTTAGGATTTTCAGGATCGATGTAACCTTCGGGTTGTACCATGTACAACTCCTCCTCCAAATAACCGTTTAAGAAGGCGGTTTTCACATCCATTTGCCAAATTTCATAGTTATGAAATGCGGCGATCGCTAAGAGAATCCGAATGGAACGAAGCATGACTACGGGTGCAAAAATCTCATCATAGTGCAACCCTTGCACTTGAGTGAAACCCTTTGGCACTAGTCGTGCCTTGTATATATCTGGTTGTCCTTCTACAGATCGCTTTATCTTGTAAAGCCATTTGCACTAAAGAGGCCTAGCCTTATCAGGTAAGTTAACCAGATCCCATACATTGTTCTCGTACATCGAGTCCATCTCGGATTGCATGGCTTCTTGCCATAGCTTTGAGTCAGAACACGTCATGGCACCTTTATAGGTTACGGGTTTGTTACTCTCAAGGAGTAAAACGTCGTCTCTCCCATTCTCCTCGACTATACCGATATATCGATCTGGAGGAATGGAGAGTCTACCCGACCTTCTGGGTTCCAAAGGGACATTAACCGCAGCAGACGTGGAAGGAACAGCTTCCTCCATTGGTTGCTCGGTTGTTGGTTCAGGAATCTCCGACAGATCGAAGGTTCTATTACCTCTCTTGTCTTCGAGAAACTCTTTCTCTAAGAACGTTGCACTAGCCGCAACAAAAAATCGGTGTTCGGTAGGCGAATAGAAGTAATGACCAAACATTCCTTTTGGATAACCAATAAAGTATGTCTTGACCGATCGCGGGCCGAGCTTATCCTCGTGTCTCCACTTGACATAAGCCTCGCACCCCCAAACCCGAATAAAGGACAAGTTAGGGACCGTTCCCTTCCATAACTCGTGTGGAGTCTTGTCTACAGCTTTAGACGGACTTCGGTTAAGTATAAGAGCAGCTGACAAAAGAGCATAGCCCCACAATGAGTCAGGTACTACCGTGTGACTCATCATGGATCGAACCATATCAAGTAATGTTCGATTCCTGCGTTCGGACACACCATTCGATTGTGGTGTTAGGGTGGAGTTAACTGTAATACTATCCCGCGGTCTTTCAGGTGTCGATCAAACTCAGTTGAAAGATATTCGCCACCACGATCTGAACGTAGTGCTTTTATCTTTCTATCCAGCTGGTTCTCAACCTTATTCTGGAATTCCTTGAACTTGTCAAAGGACTCACTTTTATGCTTCATTAAGTAGACATGTCCATATCTACCCAAATCGTCCGTGAAAGTGATAAAATACCTATAGCCGTCTCTAGCGTTGATTGACATAGGTCCGCACACATCAGTATGTATGAGTCCTAATAGGTCGTGCCAGCATTCCAACACCTTTGAAGGAAATTCGAGACATTTTGCCTATAAGACATGATTCGCACGTGCCAAAAGTTTCATAGTCAAATGGGGCTATTGTCCCATTATCAATGAGCTTTTCACGCGTTTCTCATTTATGTGTCCCATACGGCAATGCCATAAATACGTTTGATCTTTGTCACCAACCTTTGCTTTCTTGTTACTCACATGCATGATTTCTGTGGTTTGATCTAAAACATAAATTAGTTCATGGAAACTGCTTTACCATAAATCATATCGCTCAATGAGAAAATACACTTATTATTCTTTATTGAAAATGAAAATCCTTCTTTATCAAGAACGGATACGTAAATAATGTTTTTGGATAAACTAGGTACATAGTAACAGTTATTTAGAAATAACTCAAATCCGCTCGGGAGTTGGATTACATATGTTCCTACTGAAACGGCAGCAACTCTTGCTCCATTCCCCACTCGCAGGTCTACATCACCTCTTGTCGAGTTACGATGCTTCTTAGGCCCTGCAAATGATTGCCTGAGATGAGAACCACAACCGATTATCAAGTACCCAAGTTCCAAACTTGCATTGTTAATCTCAATCATATGAATAAAAGAAGACATACCAACAGAGGCGACGCGGCTGATTTTATGTCCTCAAAGCGTACACGGACGATTCGCCTCAATGCCCAGACTTGTGGCAATGGTGGCACTCCATGCTCTGCTTTGCTTTTGCCTTGCCTTGTGAGCTACCGCTAGACTCACCAGGCCCACTCTTAGCAACCATCGGCTTCTTGAATTTCGGCTTCCCTACAGTTAGGGTAGCCGGAGCCTTACCTTACCCTTCTTGTTCCCAATCATGAGAACATCTTGCTTCGTGCTCCCACTCAACTTCGGATCACTCTCGCCTGCATGCGAGGTGAATGTAGTTCATGCGCACTTTCTCGCATGTCATTCATGTAATAGTTTGCCCTAAAGAGGGCATACCCATCATGAAGAGAGTGAAGCACTCGATCAATGATGATCTTCTCATCGATCGTGCAACCAAGCTCCTCCAATTTCTCAACGTTCTCGATCATGGCGAGAAGGTGTGGACCAACCGGTTGGCCCTTGTGGAGTCTAGCTTCAAAGAAACGAGTAGTGTACTCGTAACTCTTAATTCTCGGAGCTTTCGAGAATTCCTTAGTAAGGGTGGTGAAAATCTTGTTTGCACCTTGGGTAATGAAACGTCTTTGCAAATTGGGTTCCATTGCATAGATGAGTACGTTCTGTAACGCACCCGCTTCCATCATGAAATCGTTATAAGCAAAGGTTTCAGCTTCTTCTGCATCGGGAGCTGGTAGAGCCGGCTGATATCTCATATATTTACTCATAATTAGCCCCTGCTTCACGAGCCTTTCTCTGCGTTTCCTGTGCTATTATACGCGTTTTAGCTCCTATTTCTCCCCGTTTTGGCACTGCTGCGTTTTTGTGTCCATTCTGCAGGTACACACGCATATTTGGAGTATAGGATGCTTGTTGAGAGGTTTCGTGAAGTTTCATAAAGTTTCGTGAAGATCCGAGTTGGTTTCATGCCGATTCGCTCGCGTACGAGCCGCGTTTTGACGTTTGAAGGCGTCCCGGGACCATGGGACGGAGCACGGAGCTCAATTATTCACTTTAGACCCCGTCCCTACCCTTTGGGATGATCCACGCCTTGTCCCTAGGCCTTGGGTCAACATACGACAAGTTAGGACCAAGATCAAGGTCAAAGTCAAGTCACGGTGAACTAAAGCCGACGCAAGGTCAACTTCAAATGGTTATATCTCAAGTTTTAGACCTCCAATGGATGCAAGACCAAGTGGAGATGATAGTTCGTCTCGATAGCTTTCCAACGGCAGGTCACACGCTTAATTCCGCCAAGAAACGAGTGAGTTACGGTGAAAAAGACCGAACCCTCCGGATGACCTGTCCCGGACGGGATGACTATGTCCCGGACGGGACCACCCTTGTCCCGGTCGGGACGGCCTGTGACTCCTCGTTGGCTCAAAATACTTCGTCTATTTGAAGGCCTAAACATTATAATTTGGATCATTCTTTCTCCAAAGATTTTTACAACACTTTTAAGTTTATTCTCAAGAAAACTTAGGTTTAAATAATTTGATCTCTTGTACTTTCAATTCCGACTCGGATTGCTCTAGTTTTATCGTCTATTTGGTTTTTGTTGTCGAATTCATCCTTTGTTTCATCAAATTTCTGATTGGTATTATCAATTTCTTCTCCTATTTTCATTGTGATTTCATTTTATATTGTTTGTAGTCATGTCTTCGTCTTTCTCTATTGCTTTTGTTATCATTTCCGCTATGCTTGAGTAGTTCTTATTCTAGGGAAGAAGGGTGAATCATGGGTGCATGCTTGGGTTGTTTTTGATGATGTTTTGAGTTAGGTTTTCGCTCGTTTTGATTGTCTCGCTTTGTATGCGTTTGTTGATCCTTTGGCCAAGGATTTGTGGCGTTGTCACCCTTAAACTTAAGACCGAAAGCCTAGTTTAGGGTAGGACACGAGACCAATCATTAGGACCCTCACTTGTAAGTTGCGAGAGCCCGCATTTGAGACCTAAAGGAGCTTAAGACCGAGAGGCCTAGCTTACCCTTAGCGAGAGCGTTTTCCTACTCATTTCTGTCACCATCCTTTGACCTAGCATTCCCCGTGCCTAACCCGATTCCCTAGACCTTTTTCCTCTAAGTTTTAAACCCTTATTCTCCGCTATAGCTTTAGTAACCTCGACCCTTCGAACCAAGACTAGAATCACTAAAAATAACCAACTTAAGCGACCATCTCCCTGTGGATATCGACCCGACTTACCCTTGCTACCTATTAGAGTGAGTTTGGACTTATTTTTGATTAGGAGACGCGACTAAATCCTATCAAATTTTGGCGCCGTTGCCGGGGAGACGGCTTTGTTTTTCGTTGTTTATTTGGTTCTTTTCTTATTTGTTACTCTTGTCTCAAGGAGCCTCGCTTCCTTGAGGCCGCTACTTATCGTTACCTCTAGTGTTTTTGTATGCCCAGGCAAACGCGTACGTCTCAAAAGGGTTTAGCAATCGAATTTGACCCGGAACCGGAGCGTACATTCTTGAGGCGCAAGAACTTGCTCAAAGACTTGGAGGCTACTTCCTCTTCTCCATCATCCAACAAAGAAGCTCACATTGAGCAAGCGCCGAGCTAAAGAAAATGGTTAAGCTATCGGATCACTCGAGGCCTACCGCGGATCAAGTTCCTACGGCAATGCTATGCCCAACATTGCCGCCAACAATTTTGAAGTCAAGCCCGCGTTTATCAATCTCATTGAGCGCACTCGGTTTGGAGGAGTCCCGAGGACCCTAACTTGCACATCCAAAACTTTTGTGATTATTGCTCCACTATTAAGCAAGCGGGGTCACTCAAGACCAAATTAGGGAGATGCTCTTCCCTTTTTCACTCCGAGACAAAGCCAAGTCGTGGCTTAATTCATTGAACCGGTTGCACTAGCCATCACCGATTGGAACTCCTTAGTCTTGGCATTCTATCAAAAATATTTTCCGCTGAAAAGACCGCCATGCTAAGAAGCCAAATCACGAGCTTCCGCCAACGAGGGATGAGGCGTTGTATGATGCGTGGGAGCGATACAAAGACCTTCAACGTCAATGCCCTCACCACGGTATGGATAAATGGTTTATTGTCATGCGGTTTATAACGGTCTCTACAACGAGTCACGCCAAGTGCTTGGCTCATGGCGAATGGGCGCTTTGACAATATTGATGTGGAGGAGGCCATCGATACGATCGAGGCAATGGCGATTCACAACGCCGCAATATGGGAGCTCTAGGAATGTGCCTAGGATTGGAGGTAAGGCAGATGGTGATATGGTAGCCATGCTTTCGCAAAAATGGATGCTATGACCGCGATGATTATGAGTCAAATGCAAGCGGGTAGTAGTTCCTCGAGTGCTAGTGGACAAGCGGTAGCGGCTTTGCACACTTCTTATGATGTACCTTGCAATACATGTGGCGTTTCGGTCACACTTCAATGGAATGCCGAGGTATGAACACACAATCTCATCATGTGCATGCTTTACATTCTCAAAACAGCCCCTACTCGAACTATTACAACGAGGGCTACAAGAACCATCCGAATTTGTCTTACAAGAGCCAAAATGTCTTGAATCCACCTCCCCAACAACAAAACTTCAGCCCACAACTACCACAATACCAAAACAGTCCACAAAATTTCAGCTACAACAATGCTCCTCGACCTTATAACCCTCCGGGCTTCAATCGCCCTAATTTTCAACAACAAAATGCCCCACCACCCGTTGTTCCCGCTCCGGTTCCCGATCGAATAGATGCCATGCAAGCCATGATGATGCAAATGGCTAAAAATCAAGAAACAATGATGGCTCAAATGCAAAAGAGCGATCAAGCTAAAGACGCCGCCATCAAGATGCTTGAAACACAAATGGCTCAACTTGCTTCTTCAAGTTCTCAACGAAAACCGGGTAACCTTCCATCGCAAGGCACTCAACCTCAACAACATGAGTCGATCAACGCCATTTCTTTAAGGAGTGGCACGAGCTATGATGGTCCACCCATGCCTACGGTGGTAAGTGAGGTAAACCCTCCTCTTTCTCCTAACGATATGCATGTTTCTAGTGATAGATTTGCGGGGAGCGGTGCGAAGAGCAATGGAGCAAGCACGAGTGGAGCGGGCAAGGGAAATGCGGCCGTGCCCCAAGGAGAGCAGTAGTGGATGGTGGTGGTGGTGTGCGGTGGCCGAGAACGTGGAGCCCGAGGCGGAGAAAGCTAAGCCTGTCGAGCCGCCAATTCAGTTAAATTTCCATTCCCGAGCCGAGTGGTAAAATCTAAGCTCGATAGTCAATTTGGTAAGTTCATGGAGGTCGTCAAGGACTTGAAGGTAACCGTCCCCTTTACTGAACTAGTCACTCAAGTCCCCGCATATGCTAAATTCCTCAAAGACATACTTACTCGTAAACGATCGTTCAGTGAGGTTGAGACTGTGGCTTTCACTGCCGAGTGTAGTGCACTTTTACAAAACCAGTCTCCTCCTAAATTGAAAGATCCGGTAGCTTCGATCCCTTGCACTATTGGAACTACTTTCATTGATAAAGCCTTGTGTGATTTAGGTGCAAGCGTGAGTGTCATGCCTTACTCGGTGTGCGAGAAGCTCCACATGGGCGAGTTGAAAGTAACTAATATCACTCTTCAGATGGCGGATCGTTCTGTCAAACGCCCACTCGGTGTTTTGGTGGGCGTTCCCCTCAAGGTTGGTAAGTTCTTCATTTCCCTCGATTACATTGTTCTTGACATGGCCGAGGACTCCCAAATTCCAATTATATTGGGTCGGCCTTTCTTGCACACTGCTGGTGCTATCATTGACGTCAAGAACGGGAAATTGACGTTGGATATAGGAGGTGATAAAGTTACTTTCAACCTTTCTAACGCTTTAAAGCGTCCCATGTTAGAGGAGACGGTCTTTTTCGCTGGCGTTATAGATGATTGCGTGGATGAGTACTTACCGCAAGTCCTCGAGAGGACCCTCTTGAGGCCGTGCTTTGTTGTGACATGATTGCAGTACGCTAGGGAGGTTGGATGCGGGTAGAAGTGTAATCAAAGGCGATGTCTTGCGGTGTTCTTCTTTGTTGGCCGAATTGATCTTTGGTTTTGGCCGAGATGATGGTGCTGTGGATGATGACGTTGGATACGATGATGAAGAAGACGATGGTAGTGGGGTCGTTTATGACGAGGCCCATGGTTGGTGGTACTTCCCGTACCCTGCTGCGCCCCCCGTTTGAAGCTGGTTTGGGGGGGACGATTTCATTTGTATATAAATTGTATGTACTTTGCTTTCTTTTAAGACTTTCTTTGCTCGTTTTTCTCCCTTATTTTACGGGTCCCCGTGTTGATGTGCTTTAGGACACATTGGGGACAATGTGTCGTTCGGTTTGGGGGGAGAAATGCTTTGCTTTCCGCTTTGCTTTATTTTTGCGTTTTCTTTTTCGTTTTTCATTTTTCAAAAAATCACAACTTTCCGCTTTGCTTTATTTTTGCGTTTTCTTTTTCGTTTTTCATTTTTCAAAAAATCACAAAAATCAAAAAAATCTGAAAAATCCCAAAAATTACAAAAAATCAGAAAATTTCACAAAAATACCAAAAATACGTATCCCGTTCCGTTGTTTTGAGCATGTTTTTACCTTTATTCTTTCCCGACATCCCTTCCCTTGTGTGCTTTGAGCTTTGGCATGATTTTTCATTGTTGGATTAGCGCTTTCGGGGATGTTGAGACGTGTTGCAGATGATGGCGTGCTTTTACTGTTGGCTTTATTATTTCATGGACTTGAGCTACTATTTTGTGAGGTTATTAGCCTCCTGCGGCCGGTACATCTATCCCGGTCCCCGTGCTTTATTGAGAGTAGTTCTCCTCGTGGGGTGCGTAATATCAACGCGCATAAGTGTGGCCCCTATCCCGTGCTTCCCATGATTCTGTCACTTGTTTTTGGTATATGAGGCTTTAGTTGATTGCTTATGATTCACCATGTTCATGCATTGCTTTTATCCTCTCATTTTCGATCCCTTTACCCTTTACCCACATGAGTTTGCTAGCTACTTGCCTAAATAGCCTACCCTAGCCTTGCTAGTTACCGCTTTGCTTACTCTTGTGCTTGTCCGATGGGTTGTGATCTTTGTTTTGCTACGACTTGCTGACGTCGTTGGCTTTGAGAGTGATGGTGAATATGAGTCGGGATTGCCGCTTCCCCGACCTTTTAATGAGGTATTTCCGCAACTTGTGAGTGTGCTCTTTTGCTCAAGAAAGAAAAATTCAAACAAAAATCTGAAAAAAATCAAACACAACACAAAAATTCAAAAAGAAGAAGAAAGTGTGTGCACAAAATGAAGAAGTTGTTGTTGTTTTACATGAGCGAGCACTTGAAATTTGTTGCTATTGTTGCGTTGACGTGTAAAGGAGACCGATATGCTGTTTTCGGTCCGTTTTCATGGGAGTTGGGTCCTTTGTTGGTTGGACGAGCACTTGAGTAGTACGAGTGGTTTCTAGTGGCTTAGCTCCACGATTCCATAATCATTTGTTCCACCTTATCACCCTTAACCTCTCTTTGGCCTTTACACCCTCATTTCCTATGTAAGCCCTCATGTTTGGTTCGTTTTTGTGACATTATTGTGTACGGGAATGCGAGATTTGGTCCACATTAGATTGCGGGCGTGCTTCCACTAGTCGAGTAGGTGAGTGTCATCACATATATCGCCCTGTTCATCATGTGTGCTAGAGTGGAAACCGCGAGAGGTCCATGATTTGATTGCTAGAGAGCCTATGTTTAAGCCATGCTATTCATCCTGCGCCGTCTTGTAATTCTCAGCCGTTAGCTTGCTATTTCCTTGCGTCCCATGCTGCTTCGGGATTGATTGCCTTTCGCTTGAGCTACTTGCGGTTTGGCGTTTGTTTGGGAAGTTTTCTTTTGCTCGCCTTGTCCTCTGTTTTCTTTCACGCTTGTTGCTTGAGGACAAGCAACGGTTCGGTTTGGGGGGATTTGATATCTCATATATTTACTCATAATTAGCCCCTGCTTCACGAGCCTTTCTCTGCGTTTCCTGTGCTATTATACGCGTTTTAGCTCCTATTTCTCCCCGTTTTGGCACTGCTGCGTTTTTGTGTCCATTCTGCAGGTACACACGCATATTTGGAGTATAGGATGCTTGTTGAGAGGTTTCGTGAAGTTTCATAAAGTTTCGTGAAGATCCGAGTTGGTTTCATGCCGATTCGCGCGCGTACGAGCCGCGTTTTGACGTTTGAAGGCGTCCCGGGACCATGGGACGGAGCACGGAGCTCAATTATTCACTTTAGACCCCGTCCCTACCCTTTGGGATTATCCACGCCTTGTCCCTAGGCCTTGGGTCAACATACGACAAGTTAGGACCAAGATCAAGGTCAAAGTCAAGTCACGGTGAACTAAAGCCGACGCAAGGTCAACTTCAAATGGTTATATCTCAAGTTTTAGACCTCCAATGGATGCAAGACCAAGTGGAGATGATAGTTCGTCTCGATAGCTTTCCAACGGCAGGTCACACGCTTAATTCCGCCAAGAAACGAGTGAGTTACGGTGAAAAAGACCGAACCCTCCGGATGACCACATCCCGGACGGGATGACTATGTCCCGGACGGGACCACCCTTGTCCCGGTCGGGACGGCCCTGTGACTCCTCGTTGGCTCAAAATACTTCGTCTATTTGAAGGCCTAAACATTATAATTTCGGATCATTCTTTCTCCAGCATTTTTACAACACTTTTAAGTTTATTCTCAAGAAAACTTAGGTTTAAATAATTTGATCTCTTGTACTTTCAATTCCCGACTCGGATTGCTCTAGTTTTATCGTCTATTTGGTTTTTGTTGTCGAATTCATCCTTTGTTTCATCAAATTTCTGATTGGTATTATCAATTTCTTCTCCTATTTTCATTGTGATTTCATTTTATATTGTTTGTAATCATGTCTTCGTCTTTCTCTATTGCTTTTGTTATCATTTCCGCTATGCTTGAGTAGTTCTTATTCTAGGGAAGAAGGGTGAATCATGGGTGCATGCTTGGGTTGTTTTTGATGATGTTTTGAGTTAGGTTTTCGCTCGTTTTGATTGTCTCGTTTTGTATGCGTTTGTTGATCCTTTGGCCAAGGATTTGTGAGCGTTTGTCACCCTTAAACTTAAGACCGAAAGCCTAGTTTAGGGTAGGACACGAGACCAACCATTAGGACCCTCACTTGTAAGTTGCGAGAGCCCGCATTTGAGACCTAAAGGAGCTTAAGACCGAGAGGCCTAGCTTACCCTTAGCGAGAGCGTTTTCCTACTCATTTCTGTCACCATCCTTTGACCTAGCATTCCCCGTGCCTAACCCGATTCCCTAGACCTTTTTCCTCTAAGTTTTAAACCCTTATTCTCCGCTATAGCTTTAGTAACCTCGACCCTTCGAACCAAGACTAGAATCACTAAAAATAACCAACTTAAGCGACCATCTCCCTGTGGATATCGACCCGACTTACCCTTGCTACCTATTAGAGTGAGTTTGGACTTATTTTTGATTAGGAGACGCGACTAAATCCTATCACCGGCGGTGGCTCAGTCAAGTACTTTAGCTTCACAGTCGTGATAAGCGGCATTAAGATGTCACGGCCTCCCAATCGTAAAAATTGGACCCATCACTTTTCAATCGAGTTGGTGATTCATGGTGCCCATGAAAATTCTAAGCCATGATTCTCGCATTAGTGTGGCACTTGGCATTGGTTCGTCTGTGCATTTTATGACCATTTGTTATAGTAGTTATATCTGTATATAACGTATTCGAAACTGTGAAAAGAAAGAAGAAGAAGAGAAAAGATAAGAAATCATGGTTTTAAAAGTTTAAGTCATAAAACAATAACGATTTAATGCAATGACTCGTGCACTTATATAATCGACCTCCCTCGAGAATTATATAAATGATCCCAAGACTCAATTTCTTTAAATTAATAAGCTAATCTTAGCCGATTCTCTTTGTTAGAATTCTTGGTCGATAGATTTCAAGAAATCCTATCTATTTGTCCACCTTACCTTAGAGATATTCCTCGAACCACAATGTTGAGATAAACTAAGTCGACAGCCACTACTTACCCAACGTAGAAGGGGTCATATTATGCCTACCGACGAAGAAGGGATTCATAGTGGTTCGACTTATAAAGACTAATTCTCAATTTCAGTTTTAGAGGAAGATCCCATCAACTCTTTTTAATTCATTTTAAGTGAACTAATATCTAGCATTAACGTGAATGATTAAATTGAGGTGATAGCTCTAAACAAATGACATCCGTATGTCTATGAAAAAGAATGCAACTATATGATCCATTTTCATGCATATTAGGTGGTTTGGTTTAGTTTAGGCGGAATATGATGCTACTAACTAACGTGAATGCAATAAAAAACGGTAAAGTAAAACGCAAAAGGAAAAACACCTAGTGTGGCCTATCCCTATGAAAATAAAGACAATTACAATGTGGAATCCATCCACGGACCCTAAGCTGTCTTCATTCTTCATCTTGGGCTTTAAGTGGGAGTCCATCTTGAATCTTCATCTTGTATTTTCTCAATATTACATTTTGAATTACAAAAATAAACCTATTTACATTCTAATTCAAAATATGCCAAAATTAAAAAAAAATTACAAAATGGGAGATTCGAGATCTCAAAAATACAACCAAACGATTATGTTTCCTTTCATTACGAAAACATAATCTTCTAAAGCCACACTAGTAAATTACAACCGTTTGTACAATAATTAATGCGTAAAATAAACCATTCATTCAAACATTCATTCACAAAAAATAGCATCAACTAAACAATATAAAAACAATGCATACGAATTGATTTATATCCAAACCACCCTTTTAAATGATTAAAATTATGCAACAATTCCTTAATTGTTCATAATATATTTTAATCAAAATATAATCCAAAACCAATTTATATTATCCTTATAACATAAATTAGATCACAATAATATTTTAAACTTCTTTAAAATATTAGGTATCATAATTATTATGAACTTCTTCATAATATCACAAAATATATTATCTTTATAATATAACAAAATATGAAATCTTGTGGAAGATAAAATTTCAAAATTTAACAATAAAAACCGGCCAACATTAAAATTTCCGAAATAATTTTTTTTTTTTTTTAAATAAAACCTCACGGCCAACTTAAACAAATAAAAAAAAAAAAACCAAAAATACAATTTTAATTCGGCCAAAAAATAAAAATGAATTAAACTGATTTAATTCGAATATGCTAATAATTAGATCAATCCTAACTCAATTTTAATCCGTATTAAACATTGATTTAAGAGATTCAATTTAACTTTTTAAATTAAACAACTTAACATAATAGATCTAAGGATTTGCAAACAATATGTTCATTAACATATAAAAATTTGGTCCTTTTATGTTTTAATTCAATCAGTATTAAATCAAAACTTATAGAAAATCATATATCATAATTTTAACATCTTAAAACATTGATAATTATGAATCAAACGGACCCAAATTTTAATAAGAACACACGGCCATACATCATTATACACGGCCAATTAACCAAAACATATGGCAAACATCAAATTGATTTGAGAACAAGCAACACCACGTGCCCTTTAAAAATCATGAAGATTTCATAAAAAACAAACTTGATTTAATCAAACTCATACGCCAAATCAATTAAAGCAAACATACGGCCAAATCAATTCGGCCATCAAATTAATTTGTTTATAATTTATACAAAATCGATTTTATGAAAACCTTATAAAAATTTCATGTGCCCTAAGTCTCTGATACCACTTGTAGGTTTATATCCGTATATAGACCTTAAAATCCACAGGATTATAATGAAAAACTTTATAAGATTTTAAAGTCATAAAAGAAATTGCATAACATGAATAAAAGAACAAGAATTAACCTTTTAATCCTTATGAATTGGCCTAAGATCAATACCAAAATTATGGTATCTCCTAATTGAAACACCCAAGATGTATGTGAGATATGCCCTTTGAATTGCTAGAGAATTTTTAGAGAGAAAACTGTTTTTCTTTTCTTCAGGATTTTTGTGTTGTGTGCAAGTAAAATTGTAATTCGGTTAGATGAGATTAGGAGAGTCATTAGGTTAAGTAGAGAGGAAGCAAAACTCCCTCCCCAAGCTACCTAATACACGTCCCAAATAAGGTGAAGTGGGCTCACCCACCTCTAAATTTTCAAGCCCAAAAACTAATTAAAAGTTTAACCCATTAATTAGTCTTATTTAGCTTTTAATGTATAATGTAATTTATAATATCCTTATATTATAATTAATCATAAATATCTTTATATTTATAATTTACTAATTAATTATAACTGATTAAAATTAATTAGCCTACATTATACGTAATAATTAAATATAACCTTTTATATTCAATTCTCGAATTACAGCTAATTCCTCTCATCTAATATCATTTAATCATTATTAAATAATACATTTGACTAACCTCTTAGTCATATCCGACTGACCTTTCAGTCCACAACACTGACTAACTATTTAGTCATTAAATAAGGCATCGATATGATTATTTTCTCAAACAATCACATCTCTCAAACACATCCTTTAGGTGTGACTCTTAGGGACCAGTTGATCACCGCCATCTGTATGACAATAACGTCAAACTTATCTAGCAAGCCAACCGTTATTGATAAACGTTAATCAACTGATTAAATACGAAATGTACCCTGTGTACCGTTAGAGATTTATTTATGTTATTGCACTCACTGTGGAGGACACTAACCCCAACATAAACTACACTAACAACACTACAATATATATATTACAATATTTATACAAGTCCCGGCATGTACATCGGGTTTAGGATAGATAATATATTACATAGTACAACACGTAATACAACATAATATGAACATAATACTAACAAAACACACATAAAACTACATCAGGTTCCCTTTATTATCCGGCGGATTTGACGACTTTCAGCTGAATAGGAGAGCACCGACCCTCAACCCCTACGGCGATCCCCAACATTGCCATAACAACCTTGATCACCCGACCCTGGAATATGCCGACGGCCGAACACACTTTCAGCGGCCGAGAGTAACTCTGGACTCGAACCCTCGCTATCACCACTGTCACGTCCAAAGCAGGCCGGGTCATGAGCAGACATCTGCGGAGACCCGTTGAACTCTAGGGCACGAAGGCGTGACCTCTTATGGGGGCTCTGGGCAACGGCCCACCTAGCATAGGCCTGTGATACCCGAGTCGTCCTAGGAATACCAGCCACAGGCCACCTAGGGCGCATAATCCATCCGCCCGCCAGCGCTTGCTATATCGCTAGTCAACATAAGCATGCCCTACACCTTGGTGTCCTGACCAGGAATGAACTGTGCCCACCCTATCTGTCGCCTCACTCGCAAAGGATGGATGTAAACACCCATGTCAAACCCGCAAAGGAGGACTCCAGAGGAACCATCACCAGCCGCACTAGCCGTCACATCAACTATCCCCCACCATGGTACCGACCAGCGAATGGCCGACGACCTCACAAATTCGGGAAAGTAGTCGTCAGGACGATGGTTTGGTTCCAACCACTTAATGTAGCGATTAGTCACACCCCGGGCATATTCCGACCCATCAAAACCAATATCGCCCAGCACACTCAGACGCTCCATCAACCACACCTGGAGGATCAGGGGACACCCTCGGTACGGACGCTCCCTATTGCAAGCACGGTCATCCAAGCCCAGGATCGTCTCAGCCAAGATGACAGCGGAAGGATTACAACCATACTCCATCTGTTGGACGACAGTGATTAAGGAGGATCACCAAGCGCTCCCTCATACAAAGAATCGGGAAACATGTAACGGTGGACTAAGCAGAATGCCAACGCCCTTTTCCTAGCACCGAAGGAAATCGTCTCATTTTCGCGGTTCATAAACCGGCCGCACAGCGGTTGAGTTTGATACGACTCCCAACAAATAGCTCCTCCGTCTCCACACGAGTCATCTGAAGATAGTTCTGCACATGCCTCTTATACCCAGGCTCCGGTCTAACACACACAGGCATGTTAGTTCGCAACCAACCACCAATAGCTCCAAACTCCTCGACCAATGGACAGACCTCCCCGCCAGGAAAGCGGAACACGTGAAAACTCAAGTCCCAATAGTCGAGACACGCATCCAGGAACTCGGGCTCCATTTGAACTTGCCTCAACCAAAGGAATGCCCCGATACCGCAATCTTTCAAGTCCTTCTCCTCGATACCCGACAAGGACGCACACCAACGACGCAAGTTTCCTTCAAAATTCTCCATAACTCGACGAATGTTCCGTAAATATTCTGAATATTTTTGGAAAATCGAGAATAGGAGGATGAGAGGATGAGTAAAATGAGTTAACCTAGCCCTCCTTTTATAGCCGAGATTTGCAAAACGAAATACAACACAAAAACTTAAGCGCTAGTGAACAAGCGATTAAAATAAATCAAACAAAAACCACAAAACAAAAATGTAATCGCCTGTGAACAGGCGATTAAAATTAAAATCGCCTGTTTACAGGCGATTTTCTTTTCTTTCCTGACAAAATTATTCGATTTCTTACACTTCTTACACACCTATACCCTAAATTTTTAACTTATTACCCCCTATTACTTTTTTACCGACCTCTTGGTCGACATTCACGGTCCCGTCGCGTCATCTCGATTTGCGTAATTGACCCCCGTCTTTCGTATTTTTCGTTTTCACAAAACACAATAAACTCACAAAAAAATTAAACACAACACAAAAATACGATTTTCGCATTCACAATTTTCGTCTCAAAAACGTCGTTTCAGCTCACATTTTTACAATATCAAAAGCGTCTTTTTACGAGTCTAAAATGTTTTCTAAACAGCATATTTCAAAACCCTGCATTTGTTTTTAGTTTAGTCATAAGCGAGTCAGTCTCAATCGAGACACGTATATATGTTTTCGACTAACAATGTTTCGCAGGTACGCTCGGCAAGCAAATACGCAAGGATTTCAGACCCGGCTACGACGCTGGAATGCACTTTTCGCAACAAGACAAAATAACCAGATTATACCTGTAACAACCCACAAGTCCAAAAACCAACCATACACAAATCCTAATACATAAACTCAAACAAATACTAATACTCATAATACAAGTCCAAAGTATATATACAAGTCCAAGCCTATCATGATCGGGTCACGACGCCAGAAGACAAAGACGCAGGGAATCAATCTCAGCACGCGCCCTATCCAGCTCCTTTGCGTGCCGACCCTCCAGCTCCGCCCGAACTCTCGCTAGCTCCTCGGCATGCGCAGCCTCCAGCTCGGCCCGCGATCTCGCCCCCTCCTCAGCCCTAACCCTCGCTAACTCACGTCGAGCGTCGGACGCCTCCTTCTGCCCCTTGCAGGCCTCTACTACCTTCTCGTTCACGAGCGCCCGCCACCGGTTCGCCGCCCGCCACAGCCTCCTGTGCACTTCGGCCGTCACCTGCACAAATCAAGAGAAATCCACTTAACTTTCCAACCTGGGGGCTAAACTCAAAATCCTTTTCAAACTGGGGGCTACAACCAAAAACGACCTCAACAATGTTTGACTTATGATTTTACATTAAAATCTAACTCCAACTGGGGGCTATAATCAAAAACCGCTTCAACAAAGTTTGACTGATGATTTTACAATAAAATCTAACTCAAACTGGGGGCTATACTACATAATACTCCATGATAAACGAAGACAGAAAGTACCTTCTTCACGCGCGGATCCCAGCTCTCCAGTTCGCGTCGGTGACTACTACGAGCAATCCGACAAAGACAATCGAATGTGGGCAGCCCTCGTGAACAACCAGCAGATCCTCGACGAACGGAGGAGGCTGGAACTCAAGGTCAGGATCACGGCGCTGCAAAACAAAAATAGGGTAAATTTTTGCTTTTTGAAACCAAAACATATACAAAGCAAAAAGGATAATGGAGCATACCTCGATCACGGCATCCGCAAGGGCATGCTGTGCCCAAGTCACGTAATCCTCAGCCGGCCGCAGCAGGGAGTCGGACTCACCCTCGTGGTACACGTCACGACGCTCGTTAGCGTCGGGCGTCTCCACAAACAAAACCGAGGGCGGAGGAGCAGGTACGATGAAGCCGCCACGACCCGTCTGCGCAGACAGACGCTCACCCAGGTGCCAGTACGAGCCGTACTGAGTCTCAATGTACAACCGCCGTCCGTCAAGAGGGCCAAAGCGAGCTGCAATCGACGGAGGGACGCCGGTGAAATTCCTCCAAGGGTCGCGAACGAACTACAAAACAAAACCAAATCATAAACTACAAAAACAAACACAAACCCAAAACCAAGCTACAAAAGACCAGAATACAAAACATAATCACCCTTACCTTATCCATCGTCATCCCGTTGAAGCGCACACGAGCCGCGTCATAGTTCAGGCCGATACCCCTCCGATCCGCTGTCGCGTACGCATGGAAAGCCGGGTATGTAGCCGTCACCTGGAACGTGTCCGGGAGCAGAGAAGGGAAGTGAGCATAGCACCAAGACTGCAAGCAAACAGAATACACGTTATAAAAGAAAAGCAGAAACAAAACAACAAAACATTACGAAATCAAACCTTACCTCCATCAGGAGACCAGGGCCCACGAGTGACACATCTGAATCCTCGTCAATCCGGTCAGGGCGCACCGCGTCCCTCAGATACCGGATCAACAGACCCAGAGCAGGAGTGACCCAGTCAAAGTCACCTAGACGTGTCATGTCCGACAGCGCCATCAACACAGCCGTCGACGCTCGCTCCCCCTTGTCGCCAAAGTGGGTGGCCGTCAGGAACTACCACAACCACAGCCGGGCCCTCTGCTCAACGCTCGCTCGAGTAGACCCCTTCTTCTTCCTCTTCCCCTCGAAGAAGTCGGCAAACCATATAGTCCGGGGCTGAAACGTGTGCTCCTCACCTATCCCGCACCTAACCCCGTCGCCAATCAGTCGCACGACGCGTGGGCTATCGATAGGAGGACGCTCACGTCCCTAGTCAAGCACGCCCTCACCATGAGGCAGCCCCGTGACAACTGCCCACGAAGAAGGAGTCACGCCAACCTCGTAGCCAGGCATGTGGAAGGTGTTGGTCGTATCCCAAAACCTATCCAAAGAACGCCCGGCACGCAGCGCGAGTTCACCCGCTTACCCCGCACCTCCCTCCACTTCTGCACCAAGGGATCGAAAGCTGTCCCAAGCACTATATCCCGCTCCTGCTGAGTGAGCCTATCCTCAAAGACGTCGAACACCGTCCGAAACCCAGAGAAGGTCCTCATCGAGCCTAACGGAAAGCCGACCTTCACTCGGACCGACAAGTGCTCCAAAGGGCTCCAAACCAGAGTCACGCCATCCCAGTCCATGGCCACCTGCGACCACAAGCGCGGACCGTGAGGATAGTTAGGCCTCTCGCCCAGCTCGTCAACCATCCCCATGAAAACCTCCGTCGCAGCCTCAAGAGCTGCCGCACCTGCATCCTGGGCCTGACCCTCGGCCTCGCCCACTCGGCCTCTGCCTCACCTCACCACACTCGCGCTCACTTTGCTCCCGAGCCTGGCCTCAACTCGACCCCCGCCACAAAAGCCCGCGGCCAGAATAAAGAAGAACTGGCGGCGTCAAGAAGAATGAAGCGGCGGCAGAAGCAGCAGCCTCAGCAATCTCAACCTCGACAGAGGCCTCCGCCGCAGTCTCGTCAGGAGCCTCCTCCTCGTCACTCGAAGAGTCCTCCGACTCGGAAGGATCCTCGTAACGGCTCCCCGGACCTCGAGGACGACCACGCCTCACAGAACCTCGCAGGGCTCCCTGCTCCAACCTCCTCAAATACACCGGCGACCTCACCGTCCCGGCCACCACCTGGCGAAGACGAGCTCGACGCCGTGGGCTCATCACGCCGCCTCACCGAAGCCACATCCACGCCCGCTTTGCCTCGGGTTCCTCCGAGTCTCCCCTCGACCTCTACCACGGCCTCCAGAACCGCAGCGCCTGGCAACGCTGCCACGACCTCAAAGGCCCCGCGGAAGACCACGACCGCTGCCCTCCCGAGCCGGGCCGTGGCGACCCAGCCGACGCCACGACCACGCCCCTGCACAGATCCTGCAGCTGCACCTCGGCCTCCACCACGGCCGCCCCCAGGAGTCTCAGACATCTCCACAGCAGCGCCACGTCCACGCCCCTGCAAAGACTCTGAGACGACACCCTGAGCCTGACCTCGGCCACCAACAGGAGACCTCGACGACCCAAAGAAGAACTCCACTACCGCTAGTATCACCAGAAGATCCGCCCGGCCAATGACGCCTCTCGCGTACTACATTACCGAAAGCGGTGACTTCGGCAAAGAACGCCACGACCCACACCACTAACTGACGGCTCAGGACCACCAGGAACAACACCACGTCCCAGGCCACTCGCAGAAGGCCCAGACGACGACCGACAAAGACCCGCACCACTAGCGAAGGCGCAGAGACTCCACAAAGAAGACTCAAACTCACTCCCTGGTGTCGGAGTAGCCCCCGGCGTCTGAGGAGGAAAAGCTCGCAGCAAGTCTGACTGAGACGGACCTTCAGAAACCTCCAAAGGCGCAGGCATACCTGAAGTAGAGTATGCTCGTCCCCCGGGACAGTAAAGTTAACACCAGCCAAGACCCGGTCCATGGAACTGGAAGTAGGCACGGAAGGCGTAGGATCACCTGCACAAAATTCAAAAAGGGCCTACTCAGACGACGGCAACAGCAAATCCCTCAGGAAAGCAGAAGCACGCAGAAATAACAGAAAACAAGCATTAAGGCCTACGTTATCTACGGACGAGGCCAAAACGAAGCAGAAGCACAGAAGAGCATATTTTATGACACGTATACAGTATACCCGTCATACAAAGCCAATTCAAGAGCAAGCACGCGCAAAAGCAGCAGAGAATTGGCCAAAAAAAAGCAGAAAGCAGGCCTTTTTAACCCAAAAATAGCAGAAAAGGGAAAAACGCTACGGAAAGCCAGAAACCCACATTTTCTGAGACAGACCCAACCCATAAATCACAATAAACACGTGCAAAAAATTTCATGCGAAAATGATGTCCCGGACACCTCGACTGAATAGCTTTTACAAAATGCTTACAAACTACAAAAACGGCCTTTTCTTGACCATAACTCAACCAAAAAGCCCCCACTTCCCACAAAACAACCCCCTAGCCAACACAGACGACATACATTACCATTACATTCCATGAACGGGGCACGAAAAGCAAGGAAAAGCGATTTTTGAAAACCTAGCCTAAACTACAAAAAACGCTCCAAAACACCTCCAAACAACACATTTCCTACAAAACAAAGCCAAATATATACCATGCTAGCCATAACAATGCAATACAGAGAATTCGGGCAAGTTTCGGAACCGAAAATTTCGGGCCAAAAATCGACCCCTATACTAAATCACACGAAAATCACGGTTTTTCGAGCCGTTTTTTGCACACAAGCCACCTAACTTTTTATGAGAAAAACACGTAGCCTCCTCACAAGACGTTCACAAAAACCGAACTTTTATGAGAAAAAAACGCGTAACCTCCTCACGAGACGTTCATAAAAACCTAACCCTTTTTATGAGAAATACAAAAAACGCGTAACCTCCTCCCGAGACGTTCATAAAAACCTAACTTTTTATGAGAAAAACACGTAACCTCCTCACGAGACGTTCATAAAAACCTAACTTTTTATGAGAAAAACACGTAGCCTCCTCACGAGACGTTCATAAAAACCTAACTTTTATGAGAAAAAACGCGTAGCCTCCTCACGAGACGTTCATAAAAACCTAACTTTTATGAGAAAAAACGCGTAACCTCCTCACGAGACGTTCATAAAAACCTAGCCCTTTTTATGAGAAACACAAAAACACGTAGCCTCCTCACGAGACGTTCATAAAAACCTAACTTTTATGAGAAAAAACGCGTAACCTCCTCACGAGACGTTCATAAAAACCTAGCCCTTTTCATGAGAAACACAAAAACACGTAGCCTCCTCACGAGACGTTCATAAAAACCTAACTTTTATGAGAAAAACGCGTAACCTCCTCCCGAGACGTTCATAAAAACCTAACTTTTTATGAGAAAAGCACGTAACCTCCTCACGAGACATTCATAAAAACCTAGCCCTTTTTATGAGAAACACAAAAACACGTAGCCTTCTCACGAGACGTTCATAAAAACCTAACTTTTATGAGAAAAACGTGTAACCTCCTCCCGAGACGTTCATAAAACCTAACCCTTTTTATGAGAAATACAAAAAACGCGTAACCTCCTCCCGAGACGTTCATAAAAACCTAACTTTTTATGAGAAAAACACGTAACCTCCTCACGAGACGTTCATAAAAACCTAACTTTTTATGAGAAAAGCACGTAGCCTCCTCACGAGACGTTCATAAAAACCTAGCCCTTTTTATGAGAAATACAGAAACACGTAGCCTCCTCACGAGACGTTCATAAAAACCTAGCCCTTTTTATGAGAAATACAAAAAAAAACGCGTAACCTCCTCCCGAGACGTTCATAAAAACCTAACTTTTTATGAGAAAAGCACGTTGCCTCCTCACGAGACGTTCATAAAAACCTAACTTTTTATGAGAAAAGCACGTATCCTCCTCACGAGACGTTCATAAAAACCTAACCTTTTATGAGAAAAACACGTAGCCTCCTCACGAGACGTTCATAAAAACCTAACCTTTTATGAGAAAAACACGTAGCCTCCTCACGAGACGTTCATAAAGACCTAGCCCTTTTTATGAGAAACACAAAAACGCGTAGCCTCCTTACGAGACGTTCATAAAAACCTAACCCTTTTTTATGAGAAATACAAAAACACGTAGCCTCCTTACGAGACGTTCACTAAAACACCAACCATTCTTATAAACCAAACCCAGAAACGCGTAACCTCTTCTACGAGACGTCCAGCCAGAAGCGCAAGCAAAGCACAAGCAGAAGCCCAAGCGGAGACACGAGCGAGACGCCAGCTGGGAATACTCAGGCCACATGCAGGCCGACATGCCCTTAAACATGTAGGACCGTCATGTCCTTAAAAACATGTCGTCCCTCCCCGCATTTCCCGACGCTAAGTCCTCGTCTCTCCCATAAGACACATGCTTAGCGCCGCCAGGTAGTATCGAGACTGTGATGGTCCGGATACTATCTTTAAGTTTGACTAACGCTTTGTCCAAGCTCACCAAACCGGGGCTCTGTAGATACCCGTATCCGTACCCCCCAAAAACAAACCCGATGATGAAAAGGACTTTCATGCATGCTTTTAAAAGAGTCGAAACGGTACAAAAGTGTCTAAAACGTATTTAGTCATTTTTAGCGTATTAATTTGGATTTGCATAATCATAAAAATGAATGTCATTCTTAGTCATTATGAGCATAACACGAGCACAATACAGGAACGTCTTATTAAGCCAAGCCACAAAAACAGCCCAACTAGCAACAAAACGGCCCAAACTTACAAAAACGACCCAAAACGCACGCTAACGCAACACGTAAAACGGGCCAAAGTGCGTCCCGTGTCACATTTTCACAAAACTAGACTCTACGATACCGTAAAATAATATACTTCAATATTATTTTATTTCGAGCCAAAACCGAAAAACACGACAAAAACCAAAGCACGAAAATCAAAATTGAGCCAAAAACCGATTTGGCCCAAAATATCCAAATAAAACATAATCATCACCTAATCACGTCCAAAAAACCAAAGGCGGCATAAAACAGCCCACCAAAACAAAATAGAAATCGCCTGTTGACAGGCGATTAGATTTCTAATCGCCTGTTAACAGGCGATTATATTTTTCTTTCCCCACAGCCGCCTTTTGTTTTTCTTACAAAAATCCAGCCCAAACAAAATATAAAACGCCTGTACACAGGCGATTTATATTTTGTTCATCCTCAAACCAGCCAACCTCTATAAATACCAACCCACTTCATTCATTTCTAAGCATCGGTTTTTCAACACATATACACTATTCACAAAATACACTTAAAATCCACTCAAAAATACTGTCTTTGCATTTTCGAAAGGTAAACATTTTACCTACGTTTTGGACGTTTGAGACTCGGACAATAGGGGTTACATTAACCCCAACCCGATATTGGCATTAGCGAAGCCGTATTCGTAATACGGTTGTAGCAATTCGGATTCATAATCCGTCTAAACCTCGCCAATATCGCATAAATAAACGACTCATTATCACTAAAGCAAACCGACGACACTTTTATAATTATGCAAGTCCTCATTCATGTGTTAAATAACGACTAGAATCACGGATCCAACACTAAATTGTACCGTTTCATAGAGTCTTTTAGCATGCAAAACTGAGGGTTTTTCACAAAATCTTAAGAGTCAAAATACAAGGTCGGAAAATAACGTTTATAGTAATAATTTAGTCAATAAATTATTACTCAACGTACATTTCCTATAACAAATGTCATTATTTTGACAATTTACATTATTTACGCATTTTAATCGAGTCATGTTTATTCGCACTTGTACGTAGCGTGACTTTTAGCCCAAATATCGAAATTAAGCAAATGTTTTCAAATTAGTAGAGACTACTCTTACGTAGGCTTTTTGATTACTGTTTTCAAAATACATTTTGTCAAAACTTTCGAAAAGTAACCTCACTCCGAACCCCTTCTCTGGTTTCAAACCACAGATAGATAGGTATCGACGCACCTTGAAATCTGAGACACTCGTGTCTTGTATTTCAAGACGCGTTGAATAGGTCCCAAATTCCTTTAATATTTGGTGGCGACTCCGAAAATACATTTTCAAAAAAGGATTTTCTACTTTTCTTTTTTTGGTCACAAATTCATGCAATGACCTCCCCCATTTTTACAAAACTTCGCACTTTCTTTCCTGCGAGGCGCATTCCGCCACCCGACGCCCCCGCGACGGGGCGAGGGCGGGCGCGCGCAGGGCGTCGATAGGTTTTTCACCCCTTTCCCGGTACCTTCAAATACACACATTGCTTAACTTAATTTCATACAACTTTCCTCATTATTTCACAAGTCAAAAACTCACTCTTTTGCTCTCCTTGAAACCGTCCCACTTCACTCCTTTTCTCCCTTTTTTTTTTCCTTCCATTATTTCCTAAAACACATGATGGGTCTTATATTTACTTATATATAGCCCCTTGTTCACGAGCTTTACTTCGCGTTTCCCACACTTTTACTTGCGTTTCAGCTCCTATTTCTCTCCGTTTTGGCTCTGCTGCGTTTTTGTGTCCATTTTGTAGGTAATAGCAGCTATTTGGAGTTTAGGATGCTATTCGGGAGGTTTCGTGAAGTTTCATAAAGTTTCGTGAAGTTTCGAGGTGATTCGAGTTGGTTTCGTTGCGTTTCGCTTGCGTACGAGCCTCGTTTCAACAAATGAAGGTGTCCCGGGACCTTGGGTCGGGATTTGAAGCTCACATAATCATCCTAGACCTCGTCCCTACTCATGAGCCTCGTCCCTTAGCCTTGGGACGACAAATATTGCAAATTTGGCTAAGTACAAGAAGTGGCCAAAAAGAGAAAAGAGCTGAAAGCCACGGGATGGCTGTCCCGTAGGCTTGGGATGAACCTCCTTGTGGTCCCGGACGGGATGGTGGTCCCGGATCCCTGGGACAGGGTGTGACGCCTCGTGTCCTTTAAATACTTCGTTAATTTGAAGGATCAAAACATCATATTTTCGTCTGAAATTTTGAGAGCAGTTCCTAGACTCTTAGAACTACTTTCTATCAAAAACTTAGGGTTTAAATAATTTTCCTTCTTGTACTTTGAATTCTCGACTCGGAAACGTTGTTTGATCATCCTATTTCGGTATTGTTGTCTTTATTCTTCTCTTTCTCTTCGCAATTTCTGATTGGTTTTTGTTTTGTACTTCTCTTATTTGTTTGTCATTTCAATATTTATTGTTGTTGATCATGTTTTCTCCTTTCTCCCTTGCTTTTGTTTCCGTTTTCGCTATGTGTGAGTAGTCCTCTATCTAGGGATGAAGGGTGATCATGGGTGAGTAGTCTAGGATGCTTTTGGTGATGATTTGAGTAGGGTCTTGCTTGTGTTTTGGTTGTCTTGTGTTTGATTGTGTTTATTGATCCCTTGGCCAAGGTTTAGCAAGCGTTTTCCACCCTTAAACTTAAGACCGAAAGCCTAGTTTAAGGTAGGGTACGAGACTAACCATTAGGACCCTTACTTGTAAGTTGCGAGAGCCCGCATTTGAGACCTAGAGGACGCTTAGAACCGAGAGGTCGAGCCTATTCCTTAGCACATGCGATTCCCGACTCATTTATGTCACCATCCTTTATCCTTGCTTTACCCTTGCTATCCCCGATTCCCTAGACCTTTCCCTTATAATTTTTAACCCCTTTTCCTTCGCTCTAGTTCTAGCTAAACCATAATCACTCGAACCGAGACTAGAATCGTTAAAAGTAACCAACATTGCAACCTTCTCCCTGTGGATTCGACCCCGACTTACCCTTGCTACCCGTTTGTGTTTGTCTGGTCTATTTTTGATTAGGAGAGTGCGTCTAACCCTATCAAATTTTGGCGCCGTTTCCGGGGAGATGGCTTTTGTTTTTGTTTAGTTACTTGTTTCTAGTCTTTTGTTTTTGTCTCAAGGAACCTCAATTCCTTGAGGCCGCTTCTCAAAGCTGCTCTAGTGTTGTGTATGGTCAGGAAAACGCGTACGTCTCAAGCCAATAAGGACATTCAGTTTGATCCTGAACCGGAGCGTACATTCCTTGCACGCAAAAGTCTACTAAAGCAACTTGAAGCTTCATCCTCCGAGGAAGCTCACATTGAACTCGAACCTCCACCGCCTAAAGTCATGGTGAAGCTCTCGGATCATTCAAAGCCCTCTGCGGATCAAATTCCAACCGGCAATGCTATGCCGGCTATTGCGGCCAACAATTTCGAGATAAAGCCGGCCTTTATTAGCCTCATTGAGCGTAATCAATTTGGGGGAAGCCCCGGGGAGGATCCTAACCTCCATGTCCAGAATTTTTGTGACTATTGCTCAACGATTAAGCAAGCCGGAGTCACCCAAGAGCAAATACGTGAAATGCTTTTCCCGTTCTCACTTAAGGACAAAGCAAAGCTATGGCTCAATTCTTTGAATCGGGTTGCTCACGGGGTGACCGATTGGAGCACTCTTGCATTGGCCTTCTATCAAAAATATTTCCCACCGGAGAAGACGGCAATGCTACGGAGCCAACTAACTAGCTTCCGTCAAAAAAGAGATGAGAGCCTATTTGATGCATGGGAACGCTACAAGGAGCTTCAACGCCAATGTCCTCATCATGGCCTCGACAAATGGTTTTTGGTTATGCAATTCTATAATGGATTGTACAATGAGTCTCGCCAAGTGCTTGACTCGGCCGCGAACGGACGCTTTGATAACATAGATGTTGAGGAGGCCTTTGACACGATCGAGGCCATGGCTATTCACGATGCTCAATACGGTAACGCAAGGAATGCTCCTAGAAGTGGTGGTAAGCATGACGTAGACGCGGTGGCCTTGCTTACGGCGAAGGTGGATGCCATGACCGCGATGATGATGAGTCAAATGCAAGCTAGTTCCTCCCAAGCTCGAGGACAATCGGTAGCCGCTATGCACACTACTTATGATCCTCTATGTGATTCTTGTGGAGCATCCGGTCATGCTTCCGTGGAATGCCGAGGTATGAACACTCAATCTCAAATGCACCATGTGCATGCTTTTCAATCACAAAACAGCCCATACTCGAATTATTACAATGAAGGCTATAGGAATCATCCAAACCTTTCCTACAAGAGCCAAAATGTCTTGAATCCCCAACAACAACAACCTCAAAACAGCCCACAACAAAACTTTACTCCGTATAATGCTCCTCGCCCCTACAATCCACCCGGTTTTGTTAGACCACAATACCAAGCACCCGTTGCTCCTCCTCCCGTCTCCGATCCCATGGCCGAGATGAAAGCCATGATGTTTGCCATGCAAAAGAATCAAGCGGCTATGATGGCCAAGATGGAGAAGGAGGCACAAGCTAAAGACGCTACCATTCAATCCTTGGTTGCTCACAACAAAGCCATGTATACTCAATTAGCTCAACTTGCGTCTTCTAGCAACACGAGAGCACCCGGAGCGCTTCCGGCTCAGCCCAAACAACCTCATGAGACCGCCAACGCCATCTCCCTGAGAAGTGGAACGAGCTACGATGGGCCACCTCTGCCCAATGTTGATGTACCTCCCGTAAAGGTAAGCAAGGTAAGTCCTAATGTTCCCACTAATGATTTGCGTGTTGAGAATGATGTTAGCACAGGTGGTGGCCACGTGAGCAAGGAGGCCGTGGGTCCCCAAGGTTGGTCAGCCGTGGGCCATGGTGGTGCTCAAGATGGAGGGAAGACCGAGAATCACAAGGAGCAAAGCGCAGCTAAGCCGGTAGAGCCTCCGATTCAAATTCGTTTGCCATTCCCGAGCCGAGTGGTAAAATCTAAGCTTGACTCACAGTTTGGTAAGTTTATGGAGGTTGTCAAGGACCTCAAGGTAACGGTTCCCTTCACCGAGCTTATCACGCAAGTTCCTGCTTATGCAAAGTTTTTAAAAGACGTCCTTACTCGTAAACGATCTTTCAATGAGGTCGAGACCGTGGCTTTCACTGCGGAATGTAGTGCACTTTTACAAAATAGGTCTCCTCCTAAATTGAAAGATCCAGGTAGCTTCTCTATCCCTTGCACCATTGGTACTACTTCTATTGATAATGCTCTTTGTGATCTAGGTGCAAGTGTGAGCGTCATGCCGTACTCGGTGTGCGAGAAGCTTAACATGGGACCCTTGAAAGTAACGAACATCACGCTCCAAATGGCGGATCGTTCTGTCAAACGCCCTCTAGGTGTTTTGGAGGACGTTCCTGTCAAGATCGGTAAATTTTTCATCCCTGTCGACTTTGTTGTTCTTGACATGGCCGAAGACTCCCAAATTCCTATCATATTGGGTCGGCCTTTCTTGCACACTGCAGGTGCTATAATTGACGTCAAGAACGGAAAGTTGACATTGGATGTTGGAGGTGATAAAATTGCTTTTAACTTGTCGAACGCTTTGAAGCGTCCCATGTTAGAGGAGTCGGTCTTTTCCATTGATATTATTGATGATATTATAGACGATTGTGTGGACGAGCACTTACCTCAGGTCCTCGAGAGGGACTCTCTTGAGACCGTACTTTGTTGTGACATGCTTGCAGGTGGCTTAGGAAGGACGGACGCGGGTAGTAGTGTAATCAAAGACGACATGCATGCTGTTGCGAGTGTTGATTTGGGCCGAGTAGTTGGAGGTGATGGCCGAGCTGTTGATGATGATGGTTATGACGATGAAGAGGATGACGGAAGTGGGTTCGTCTACGACGAGACCCATGGTTGGTGGTACTTCTAGTACCGTTGCTGAGCCCCCCGATTGAAGCTGGTTTGGGGGGACGTTTCATTGTGTATATAAATTGTATGTACTTTATTTTTCTTGAAACTTTTTACTCGTTTTATCTCCCTTATTTTATGGTCCCTGGTTGATGTGCTGTAGCCTGTAGGACACATTGGGGACAATGTGTTGTCTGGTTTGGGGGGAGAAACGCTTTGCTGTTTTATTTTTGCGTTTTCTTTTTCATTTTTCGCTTTTCCAAAAATTCAAAAAATCCAAAAAAAATCTGAAAAATTCTCAAAAATCACAAAAAAATCAGAAAATTCTCAAAAATACCAAAAAATACATATCCCGTTCCGTTGTGCGAGCTTGTTTTTACCTTTTTCTTTCCCGACATCCCTTCCCTTGTTTGCTTTGAGCTATGGCATGATTTATATTGTTTGGATTAGCGCTACGGGGATGTTTAGACGCGTGTGCAGGTGATGGCATGTGCTTTTACTCTGTTTGGCTTTATCATTTAACGGACTTTAGCTACTTATATTGTGAGGTTTTTAGCCTCCAGAGGCCAGTTCATCTATCCCGGTCCCCGTGCTTTGATTGTGAGTAGTTCTCCTCGTGGGGTACGTAATCTCAACGCGCATAAGTGTGGCCCCTATCCCGTTTTTCCCCGCGCTTTTGTCACTTGTTTATGCATATGAGGCTTTAGTCGATTTCATTTCATTCACCTTGTTCTTGCATGATTTTTATCCTCTCATATATGATCCTAATCCCCTTATTCACATGAGTTTGCTAGCTACATTGCCAAATAGCCTACCCTAGCCTTGCTAGTTACCGCTTTTGCTTACTCTTGTGCTCGTTCTTGGGTTTTGATCATTATTTTGCTACGACTTGCTGATGTCGTTGGCTTGGAGAGTTTTGGTGAATTTGAGTCGGGATTGCTGTTTCCCCGACCCTTGATGAGGTGTTTTCCGCAACTATGTGAGTGTGCTCTTTTGCTCAAGAAGAAAAAGAAACAAAAATCGAAAAAAAAAAAATCAAACACAACACAAAAATCAATACAAAAGAAAAAAAATGTGTGTACAAATGAAAAAGTTGTTGTTGTTACATGAGTGAGCACTTGAAATTTGTTGCTATGTTGCGTTGATGTGTAAAGGAGACCGATATGCTGTTTTCGGTCCGTTTTCCATGGGAGTTGGGTTACGTTTTGGTTGGATGAGCACTTGAGTAGCACTAGTGGTTTCTAGTGGCTTAGCTCCACGATTCCATAATCTATTTGTTCCACCTTATCACCCTTATCCTCTCTATGGCCTTTACACCCTCATATCCTATGTAAGCCCTCATGTTTGGTTCGTTTTTGTGACATTATTTGTGTACGGGAATACGAGATTTGGTCCACATTCGATTGCGGGCGTGCTTCCACTAGTCGAGTAGGTGAGTGTCATCACATTTATCACCTTGATCATCATTTGTGTTAGAGTGTAAACCGCGAGAGGTTGATGAGGCTAAAGTCGTCGCGCCTAATCAAAATAAACCTAGACAAACAACTAACAGAAGCTAGTGGTAAGCAGGGTCGAATCCACAGGGAGATGGTGTAGTCAAAGAGATGCTCGGCTAAGAAAGGTCTAACTCAAGGTATGAACAAGGAGTGGGTTTGAACTATAAACTAAGGGTAGGCTAAAATCAAAGGTTTAAAAGATGATAAGGGAGAAATCTAGGGTCACAGGTTCACGATGATTTCAACTAAGGTTGTCACTGAATAAGGATACTAATGATGGTTTGCGTTAATGGGTTAGGACAAGTCCTCTCGGATCAAAGTCAACCCTAAAGCTCAACTAACGGGCTCTCGCTACGTATTAGTTTCGCTCTACTAACTCTCACACAAGGCTCACCTTAACCCGGCTTTCGATCTTAGGTTTAGGTTTCCTAGGTCAACACAATCGATCGTGGCCTTTGATCAGTTGAGTGAGGAATTAGGGCATGAGATTAGATTAACAACAACCAACCAAAAGATAACCAAAATCAGAAATTAAGCCTAAGAATCAATCATCGATCCCCATAAAACCCTAGGATGGGATTAGCTATGCATGATTGGGGATAAATTCAAAGCAATACAATAACAATAATAAAGCATAATGAAAGAAAAGCAATTGGATGAATGAAAAGCAATTGAAATCAAACCTTAAAATAAATCGAGTACCGACGATTACAATGAAATCAAATCCTCAAACTAAACTAGAGATGATAAGGACTGAAAATAAACCCGGAGTAATTCTCAAGAATTTAAGTAAAGATCGAAACTTGCAAGTAATTTAAAGTTAAACCTAAGAGTTTTTGAGTTTGAAAGGAGAGAATTATTTCTAATTTTAAAACTGAAAAGTCTAATCAAAAGCATAAATGAAAACCCTAACTCCAACTCTATTTATAGGCCACGAGTAAATTCGGAGAAACAGGCAGCAGAACCTATCGGTTCGTACCCAAACCGATCGGTTCAGGGGTCAAACCGATCGGTTCAGGCATGAACCGAGCGGTTCTAAGGAGGGCAGAAAGTTCCAGCGAGTTTTAGCTTGATTCTTGTATCCGGAACCTATAGGTTTGCTCTGAACCTATAGGTTTGACGTCCCAACACATAGTATGACTTCCGAATCGACTCTCGGGCTTCGTCTTGACGTCACGATACTCGATAATGCTCCATTTGACTCAGGTTTTAGCTCAGGACCGCCAAAACCTGCAAAATACACACGAGGAACGACAGTATCGCAATATAAAGCAAATAGCTACAAATATACTAATGAAATCAAGTAAGTGCGAGCTAAATGCAACTATAACGGGGGCATATAAGCAATATAAATGACATGTATCAAACTCCCCCAAACCAAACCTTTGCTTGTCCTCAAGCAAATAGCATCGGGGAAAATCAAAGTATAGCTAGTTAATCACGTTAGTATCTCGAAGTGGACGACCTATGCACGCAGACCTACAAACCATAGTCTATTTCACCGGAATTAGAGCACAAGTCTCAACCATTCACACCAACATCGTATTGCAAGCTTCTCACGCTTTCGCAAAAATTAAACTAACGATAATTGGATTCAAGCAAGGCCAACCGAACAATCCACTTTCCATCTTACCATTCTTTCCTCATCATTTCATTTTGTTTCTTTTCTTTTCTTTCTTTTATTTCTTTTTTTTTTTCAAATGTGGAGCATCCCTCGTATGTTATACCGTTTAGCTTGACATTCACTCGGTAAAGATCGCGCTCGGGTACACATATTTCCTTAAGGGTTACATCATTGTTCATACTCTCGGTCGCAACCAAATTCATGGCCACTGTGGTTACTCAAATCAATGAGTCCCCTCCGAGAGCATCGAAGCATTGCTCCATCATTAAAAGATCGTTCCAAACAAACCACATACCATCTTTCCAACTTTCCACAAACCAAATGCCTCGCAAGAATACCAATATCGAAAGTAAAAGAAACGAAAAGCGATAAGACTTAAGCAATTGAGTGGGCTAGTGTTTGAGGCTCGCAATCTATTAACAGGAAACAAACATATAGTGCAAGCTACGACGATAGAAAGTCGACTTGGAGATACTAAAGATCAAAACAGCACACTAATCAATTCTCCAACTGGACAAGTCAAACCGAAATATTTATGAAATTTTCGAAATTTTTATATTTTTTTTTGGGTTTTTTATAAAATAATGCACGCAAAAAAAACGAAAATGCAAACAAAAAACGCGCAAGTGCTTTCCTCCCCCAAACCAGAACTTCACATTGTCCTCAATGTGAGCTAAATGCACAGATAAGCGGGTAAAACAGAGGACACTAATCATAGGGGGGTGGAGATAAGAGCGAGGAAGTGAAGGAAAAAGAGTAAGAAAGCTCACATGCTCATGAAGGAGCTCCCCCAAACCGAAGTAAAGCGTGGAGTGCGGCTACCAATCCACAGATCTGCATCCAATTCAGTCCAGCTGTGAGGTACTTCGGAGCAACAGGTGAGAGGGGGTAGGCCGAATAGCAGGGGCCTGTTCCCAACAATACTAGGGACACAGAGTCCGTAGGTACCTGCGTGCTAAATCAATCATAAAATCCCTCATCCTCACGCGCTCAAATAAAAGTAGACTAAAAAATGTCAACGTCAAAACCAAACCAAAACCAAAAGAAAGTACAACAAATTACAAAAAAGTCATCGGGTTGCCTCCCGGATAGCGCTGGTTTATATTGGTCCCGCACGACCGTCTTCAAGCTCATCAAATCATGTCAAATCAGGCCAAGGACGTTGGCCGCTAGCAAAACCCTCACTCGGCGAAATAGCAGATGATCGCCACAAAACTCGACCGTCTCGAGGAAGAGCAGCATAGTCCATCACGCAGGGGAGTCCATCGCGAAAAGGCTCGTCATAACCACTGCGTGCATCGGGTGCCGCAGACCGTGGGTCTCCATCTCCAAACAGCTCACCATATCGCCCCCGTGCTCCAAGCATCGTAAACCTCGGGACTCCACCTCCATCGCCAAGGTCATAAACGTCCGCCCTTGTAAGCTTCCGTTCCCCCAAACCAAAATCAAAGCCACCCTGCATAATACCTGCGCAAGAAAAAGCAGAAGAAACATCCTCCAAAGAGTTTCCAGTAGAGTGAGACGGAGGGGCAAGGTCAATAACAGCAGCAGACTCAGGCTGCATAGGGGAGCGAGGAAGACTAGACTTAGTGTAGGTAAGCTTCTCACCCCCCACCAAGAACGTCAGGGTCTTATTCCCAACATTGATAACTGCACCAGCAGTGTGCAGAAAAGGTCGACCCAAAATGATAGGAATGTGTGGGTCTTCAGGGATGTCCAGGGCCACGAAGTCAACAGGGATATAAAACTTCCCTACCTTAACCGGGACGTCCTCTAGGATACCTAAAGGTCTCTGAACGGTACGGTCGGCCATCTGCAAAGTCATGGAGGTAACTCCTAGCTTAGTCATGTTCAGTTTCCTGCAGATGGAGTAGGGAATGATGCTCACACTAGCCCCAAGATCACATAAGGCGTTCTGGACCACGTATTTCCCTATAGAACAAGGGATGGAAAAAGTCCCGGGGTCACTCAGCTTTGGGGGTGAATTACCCTGTAAAAGAGCACTACCCTCCCCCACGAAAGACACAGACTCAATTTCATTAAGCGAACGCTTCCTAGATATGACTTCTTTAAGAAACTTAGCATACGCAGGAATCTGTTTAACTAAGTCAATGAATGGAATATTTACCTGCAGCGCTTTGAGGATCTCAAAGAATCTATCGAGCTTGGGGTCTACGGTAGCCGGACGTACACGGCTCGGAAACGGGAGCTTGATCTGTATCGGCGGCGAAGGAGTAGCAACAGGGGCACCAGAACAAACACCCGAACCATCCTTAACAGCAACATCACACGGTTTGACCGTGTGGTTTGCCTCACTCTTCTCCTCATCCTCCGGAGGCTTTGGGCCATCATAAACTGTACCACTACGCAAAGTAATAGCACATGCTGTATCGTGAGGTGGGTTAGGAGGATTACCTTGGGAGGGTAGGGTACCCGGCTGTCGTGACGCTTGCGAAGCGGCGAGCTGCGCCACTTGATTCTCCAACAATTTAATCGCAGCGTCCTTAGCTTGGCCATCCTTTTGCATCTGCTGCAACATCATCTCTTGTGACTTCTGCACGGCCATCGTCACTTGTGACATTTGCACCATCATGGCCTTCATTTCGGCCATAGGATCAGGGCCCTGTGTAGGTTGAGGTGGTGGTGTGTAGGGTGGTTTTTGGTAGTTAGGTGGAGGTGGTTGGTAGTTTTTGTGGGGGGGAATGTAGGGAGTGTTTTGTGGAGGTGGGGGAGTCGGGTTCAACACGTTTTGGTTACGATATGATAATAGTGAACGGTCGTAACCCGGTTGGTTCTGGTAGGGCAAGTTCTGTGGGTAGGATTGGTAAGCATGAACTTGCTCGTGGGGCGCAGCATACCCCGTAAAATACCCCGAATCGTGACCCATAACAGCATTTACATGGGCACTAGAAGAACCTCCACCACGTAGCATACTAATCTGCGCAGTTAGCGCAGCAACCTGATCAGTGAGTGTACTAATACTCTCCTTATCACGATCATTATGCGCAGACCGTGAATTTCCCCTCGGCTTCCCAAATTGTGACGAATGTATCGCCATCTCCTCAATTAATGCCCAAGCTTTATCATCATCCACATTGTTGGCAAAGCGACCCTCTGCAGCAGAATCCAGAATAGCTCTACTCTCCGCATAAAGACCATTATAAAAAGTCATGATCACGAGCCATTCGTTCAGCCCATGGTGAGGACAATCCCTTATGAGCTTCTTGTACCGCTCCCACGCTTCAGCAAGTGACTCATCGAACGTTTGTTTGAAGCCTTGGATTTGGCTCCGCATCTGATTGGTGCTCTCTGGAGGATAAAACTTTGCATAGATCGCCAGAGCTAAACCCCTCCAATCAGTAATACCTGCAGCTAGCTTGTCGAGGTCCGTGATCCACTCACGAGCTCGATCTTTTAATGAAAAAGAACAAAGATTTCCCTTATTTGATCCTGCGTAATCCCGGCCTGCTTTATAGTCGAACAATAGTCCGTAAAAACCTGCATATGTCGACCCGGATCCTCCGTAGGATAGCCTCCAAACTGATTCCGCTCTACCAAAGTAAGAAAGGCGGGGCGAATCTCAAAGTTGCTCTGCAGAGTAGCGGGCATCGTGAATCCATTAGGTATGGATTCCGTCTTAGGAAGCGAGTGATCAGCTAGTTTAGGCATAGTCACGCGCGGCGGAGAAGAAACTGGAGTAATAGGTGGTGTGTCCTCTTCGTAGGATGATTGCGCTGCACTAGACTCCGAATGCGACGCTTCCTCAAAATCAAGATCGATTAATTTACGTGCTTCCTTCCGTAGCCTGTGGAGTGCTCGCTCAGGTTCAGGCTCAAATGGAACTAAACCTGTAGGTGACCTGTGCATAAACAAAACTACAAGCAAACGATAAGAAACGGTCTCAAGGAACTAGGTTCCTTGAGACAAGGGAGAAAATAAACAAAACTAAACCTGTAGGTGACCGTCCCACTTCACTCCTTTTCTCCCTTTTTTTTCCTTCCATTATTTCCTAAAACACATGATGTGTCTTATATTTGCTTATATATAGCCCCTTGTTCACGAGCTTTACTTCGCGTTTCCCGCACTTTTACTTGCGTTTCAGCTCCTATTTCTCTCCGTTTTAGCTCTGCTGCGTTTTTGTGTCCATTTTTTAGGTAAGAGCAGCTATTTGGAGTTTAGGATGCTATTCGGGAGGTTTCGTGAAGTTTCATAAAGTTTCGTGAAGTTTCGAGGTGATTCGAGTTGGTTTCGCTGCGTTTCGCTTGCGTACGAGCCTCGTTTCAACAAATGAAGGTGTCCCGGGACCTTGGGTCGGGATTTGAAGCTCACATAATCATCCTAGACCTCGTCCCTACTCATGAGCCTCGTCCCTAAGCCTTGGGACGACAAATATTGCAAATTTGGCTAAGTACAAGAAGTGGCCAAAAAGAGAAAAGAGCTGAAAGCCACGGGATGGCTGTCCCGTAGGCTTGGGATGAACCTCCTTGTGGTCCCGGACGGGATGGTGGTCCCGGATCCCTGGGACGGGGTGTGACGCCTCGTGTGCTTTAAATACTTCGTCAATTTGAAGGATCAAAACATCATATTTTCGTCTGAAATTTTGAGAGCATTTCCTAGACTCTTAGAACTACTTTCTATCAAAAACTTAGGGTTTAAATAATTTTCCTTCTTGTACGTTGAATTCTCGACTCGGAAACGTTGTTTGATCATCCTATTTCGGTATTGTTGTCTTTATTCTTCTCTTTCTCTTCGCAATTTCTGATTGGTTTTTGTTTTGTACTTCTCTTATTTGTTTGTCATTTCAATATTTATTGTTGTTGATCATGTTTTCTCCTTTCTCCCTTGCTTTTGTTTCCGTTTTCGCTATGTGTGAGTAGTCCTCTATCTAGGGATGAAGGGTGATCATGGGTGAGTAGTCTAGGATGCTTTTGGTGATGATTTGATTAGGGTCTTGCTTGTGTTTTGGTTGTCTTGTGTTTGATTGTGTTTGTTGATCCCTTGGCCAAGGTTTAGCAAGCGTTTTCCACCCTTAAACTTAAGACCGAAAGCCTAGTTTAAGGTAGGGTACGAGACTAACCATTAGGACCCTCACTTGTAAGTTGCGAGAGCCCGCATTTGAGACCTAGAGGACGCTTAGAACCGAGAGGTCGAGCCTATTCCTTAGCACATGCGATTCCCGACTCATTTCTGTCACCATCCTTTATCCTTGCTTTACCCTTGCTATCCCCGATTCCCTAGACCTTTCCCTTATAAGTTTTAACCCCTTTTCCTTCGCTCTAGTTCTAGCTAAACCATAATCACTCGAACCGAGACTAGAATCGTTAAAAGTAACCAACATTGCAACCTTCTCCCTGTGGATTCGACCCCGACTTACCCTTGCTACCCGTTAGTGTTTGTCTGGTCTATTTTTTGATTAGGAGAGTGCGACCAACCCTATCAACACACTAAATTAAAACCTTAATATATTACTCTAATATTTCACTAGTGTTCTTAGTCATTCTTGGGTATTTGAAGCTTATTATTTCGGGTGTATTTTTGAAGGTGAAGACAGGTACTTGGGTGAAGATTTAGACCTAGATAATATTGTCGATCCGAGATAAACTTGCCGATTAAGGTGACTAGTTATATCTCATTTTAACCTCTTTGTAAATTAATTTGTTTTGTTATTATAATTTTATGAGTATGATGTTTATGTGAAAATATGTTAAACATCACTTGTTTGTTTATGTGATGATAATAGATGATAATAACTAAGTAAATAGTTTACTAGTAATGTTGTAGTTATATGTTTTTATGTTTAGCTAAATTATTTTGAGCATTTTTAATTATGATTCATATGATTTTTATGTTTAGTTATGTTTTAGTTATATTATAATCATATATAAAAATTATGTGAAATATTAACAATAAGTTTAAAGTGATTAAAAATCGAAAATAAAAATATATATATACATACACATACCCACGGCATTTCCACTTTTTTTTAATATATTTTTACTTTTAATTTTTGTAAATAATATGTTGTGTTAAGTTAGTTAAAATGGATGTTATCATGTGAAAAAAAAAAAATTAGGAAAATAAATTATAAGTTGTTAAAATCAAAAATGGTGTTCTTGAGCTATATGTTGATCTTCATGTGTGTTCATATGATATTCATGTTGATGTTCATCATTATTGTTCATTTTGATTTTGTTTTATTTTATGTTTGTTAATAATTTGTGTTTATGTTTAGTTATTGTTTTATGTTATGTTATTACTAATATATAAATCAACTTAAACTTTTAGAAATTCATTTAGGAGATTTGACTTTATATTTTAGCTCAAATTTTAGACTAATGAAATTTTTAGTAAGATTTCATTTTAGTTAAAAATCGTTTTTGTACAATTAGAATAATTAATATATAAAGACTTTAAGCTAAAAACCGATAAAAATTGAAAAATGAAAATTGGACACCACCAACAAAACCACACGGCATTTTTGTCCTTTTTGGGTCAAAAATGGTTTTTTATCACTTTTTAGTTTATTGTTAAAATGATTTAATTAATAGTTAATAAGTTAGGATTAAGAATTTAAAAGAAATAAATCAATTTTGATATATCACACGGTTTTATCCATTTAAAATGGACCAAAATTAATCAAAATGAATTATCACTAAGTCACTAAAGTTAACTAGTTGTTAGAAATGAATTTTTTGTATAAACAGATTTAGTTATAAATGAAATATAATAAACCGATAAAAATGAGTAACCGTTATAAAAATGAATTAAATCGTGTGTTACTACCTATGCACTTGGACTGTTGAACTTGGACATACAGACTAAAATGAATCATCCACGATACTATTATTTTAAAATGAAAATCACTAACTTTAGTAAATAGACAACTAAATTTAACTGAGTCTCATTTTAAAATAAATATCATTGATCACTTTTTACAAACCGAACTTAACGTTTTTAAAACTAGACTTTTAAAATATTTTCACAAATCACTAGGTACAAAACGAACCTAACAACTTTGAAACTAGAAATTTATACTTAGGAAATAAAAGACTTAGTATTATACTATTATACCTAAAATATCTTAAGTATAAAAATACGTATAAATATAAAAAATACGAATAAGATACGAAGTATAAAAATACGAATATGTATAAAAATACGAAGTATGAAAATACGATTACGTATAAAAATACATATAAAATACGAAGTATAAGAATACGAATACGTATAAAAATACGAATAAAATACGATGAATAGTGACCGATGAATAGTGACAAGTGAATAGTGATTTATGAATAGTGAAAAATGAATAGTGTTTGATGAATAGTGAAAAATTTACGAAACTTGTAAAACAAGTAAGTTACGTCTCAAAATTCAAAGATAATTCATATCTCAAATTTTGAAATATTGAAAATAATTGAAAATTTTACTAAGTATAGAAAATTTAAAATTGAATAAGTAAATAACTTAAAGTGTTTTGAAAAACACTTAAATAAAATTGGACATACTAATAAACGTTTCAATATAGAAACTTAAAAACGTTAATAATTAACAACACTTCAAATAATAAACGAACGTGTTATGTGATCATATGAAACCTACAATTCAAATAAAACGTTTGACGCTGAGACTAGGAGAGTCTAGTAACATGTGATATTAAATATCAAATAAATAATAAATCTTGAGTAAGTTAAATAAAAGGTCAAACGCTTGAGCCTCGGATATGAAAACGTCAATCGTGAGTGAAGTGGGGTTAAGATAGTCTTGTAGCGGTCGCCATTGCCGTACAAGATAATGAATATGCCAACTCTTTTGGGTCAGGCTTTAGGAAATAGTCGTTTTATCCAGAGTTAAGGTGCTCTATGAATAGCATAGCCCATTCTTAAAGTGGATATTAGTGTATGCATACTAGACTAGGGTTTTATTCCCCTATTTCGCTAAAGTTACCAGGGCCACCGTGACATTATATGCTTAGTGCATCTTGCGGTTCTGTCTCCTTGCCGTGTTTCGTTCTTAGTGGGCGCGACACTTGCATTCGTTCTTACCACATGTACAGATCACTTGACGAGATTGTATCTGAAGTTCGAATCATTTCGAACACTAGAAGATGAGATGCAAGTACTATAGTATTCGGCGTGGTTTACGAGTCGAGTAAGTTGCTGCACTAAGGTAGTGAGATGCAAGCGACTAGAGTACAATAGCCTACTCAGTGGTCAGGCTCGTAAGCAGTATGTGTTGTTTGTTGTATGATTAATTGAGAATGAGTGTGTACCATCTTCGAAAACTAAAGACCACAAATTTCTGAAGTGAATCGAGTCTGCATGATGAGAATGATATTGTATGTATGTCTGTTTGCGATCTGATATCGCGTTGTAATCCTGTTGAATTATTTGTGTCATTATTGCTATGATATTATATGTTAATTGCTTTCATAACTGAATATCATGCTTATATGATTTATCGCTTTAAACCGCATGCTTATTATGACTTATATGTCTTTATATGCTATTTGTATTAAGCATGTTTATGTTTTTATCATAATGTTATAATTATAAAGCGATAGTAATAAACCAAAGTAATTGAAATCGAGGGTAAGTATGAGCATAGCTAGTCACTGTCCGCTCAGCGGGCACCCCCCATCAGTTTATTGTGCAGGATGATCGTGGACCGAGAGCTGGATTTTGGACGGGGCCACGTTACGTTTTTACGCTTTACTTTTAGATGTTTTTCGAGAGATTTGTAATATATAACACTTTACTCTTTTAATTTCCGTATTTAGAGTTGTTTTATTCAACTCTGGAACGATGTTGTAACATTTGGGTTTTTTTTTATGTATAATTAATAACGCTGGTTTAAGACTTAATTAATTTCCGCCTTAGTAATTAAAGTCGACAAAAAACCAGGTTGTTACATATTACTTCAAAGAACTTGCTGTTAGACGTCACCCCAATATCCCTAAGTTTAAAAACAAGGCCGGCTTTATGGGTGTTCAATATGTGCCGTTGAACAGGGCCCCCAAATCCTTGGGCACAAAATCAAATGTTGTGCTTATAGTAAAACGGTCATATTAAAAAAGGTTAATTGAATATAACCCCCTTTTATAACACTTTTTTTTTTTTTTTTTTCAAAATAACACCCTTGTATGTTATTTTTATAACATAACCCCCTTTTAAGGCATTTTTGTTTCTAAATCACCCCCAACGTCGAAATATGCTACTTAAAAATGCAATATTCACACCCTTAAATAGGAATTTCTCAAGGTGTCAACATATTTTAGACATTGGTGGTTGTAACTTAGAACGTCATACCTTAAAAATTTAATTGCCATTTTTAAGTAAGAAAATTCGACGTTGGGGTGATTTTAAAACAAAATTGTCTTAAAGGTGGTTATGTTATAAAAAAAACATATGAGGGGATTATTTTGAAAAAAAATTGTTATAAAAAGGGGTTATATTTAATTTACCCTATTCAAAATTAGACAAATAGCAAACAAAGAAGAAGATGTTGCTTAGTTGGTTCACTTGTCTCTAAGAATTTACTGCTGCAGGGTTCAATTCCCCTCAGCTATGTTGTTTTAGTTCCTCCGTTTTTATATTTTTCCCACGTAAATACTAACTAAATAATGTCAACCATATTTGACTTGTTATGTTTATTAAATTTTATTGCGTAATTATTAAGAACAACTTAACAAGATGTAAATGATTATAGTAAGTGATCCTTATACTTTCTCCACCATTCAAGGCCTAATAATTTTTGTGTTCTATGTAAATGCATGCCATCATAAAAAAAAAAAAAAAGAGTATAGTTATTGATTAAAAAGCTTAGGAGTACACAATATTTTTTTTTAGGCAAAATTGCTAAAAACTACCTTATAAAATCTTTTTTTTTTGCAACTAACAACCTTATATAATATTTTTCACAAATAACTACCTTTTAACGTCATTTCTATTCAAATCACTACCTTAATGTAACTAATTATATTCAAATCACTACTAAGTCACCAGAAACCGTCAAAAATTTCCAATTTTCCGACCAATTTGAATTTTTTCTTTTCTTTAATATGAAAATAACACTTGAAATGTCTATTTTACCCTTATTTAATCCCTCTTCTTCATTCATCATCTTTACCTTGTTATTCCCCTATTAATGGTATTTTCAATTTTCATCTCTTTTTTTCATTATATTTTTTTCCTTTATGTTTTTCTCCACTTCTTCATCCCCAATTCCTCCATTATTAGTCATTTTCCTTCATTTTTTGTCTCATTTTCTCATTCTCACTTCCTCCCTAATAATTAATTATATGTTGTCTCTCTTATTGTACTCTTTTTTTCTTTTCCCCTTCCTCTTCACTTCTTCCCTACCAGAAAACCAACAAATTTAACTCAACCAAAACTCCAGATCTCATTAATCTCAAAAATTTTAAAAATTAAAAATAAATAAAAATAATAAAAATAAATTAAAGACACAATCTTTCACAAATTTGAACACTTTCACAACAAAATCCACACAACTAAATACAAACATATATCTGAAAAAAAAATAGAGCAAAAATCGTACTTAGAGAAAACACACATTTAATAAATTAGGATTTTTAAAAAATTCTTTTACATTCAATTAAAGTGAAAAAAAAATTAGAATACCTAATACAAAACGAAAATCAAACCCTTAGAGAGTTAGAAATAATGATTAGCAAGATATGGTCTACTTAATAGAAACAAAACAAATTATCATATAGTTTGATGTAAATTTTAGAGCTTTTTTTTTATATATTTATAATGGTGGGTTGAATAAGTTGGGGAAAGAAGTGAGATGAGGAATGAGAAAATGAAAACTAGTGAAGAAGGTTAATTTGAAGGGTAAAACGGTCAGTTTGTATGAATTTTAGGTTAATAAGGATTTACGGCCAACTGGTATATATTTGAACACAAAATGGCGTTAAAAGGTAGTTATTTGCAAAAAAAATTATATAAGGTAGTTATTTGCAAAAAAAAATGGTTTTATAAGGTAGTTTTTAGCAATTTTACCCTTTTTTATGAAAGAAACAATAAAGTTAATTTAATTTGAAGTAAAATTATAATTTTGGACGAATAATAAATATCGTGTTGTTCTTATGTGTATCTTGTCGTGGTTCAAACGTTCTAACTACTTTTGATTTAAACAAAGGTTTTTATATAATTAAGTATTAATAAAGTTCACAATTGTTTGGAAATTAATAAAATACTACATTTAAGTGTAAGAATAATTTTATACGGTATTGTATTTAATTATTATTACGTTATTTTGGACCTATAGTTAATCTTAAGTTAATGCGGTAATTAGCTAAATATAATAGTTGGGCTTTTCAGTGGGAGTAGCCCAGTTAATTTAATTGTTGACGGACCGATTAAATTAATTAGGTTAAGAAGCTCGGTCCTCCTCTCGCCCTTATTAATGTGCTAAACCGTCATTAGCTCATACAATTAAGGAAACACAAAATTAAAGGGATTAAGGGTTAGAGAGGAGAAAACCAAGTCTTCTCATCACTCCACCGTGAAACACACCGTGCACCCTACTGCCGTTTTTCGACGCCGTCTCACCGCTCTCGATCATGTCAGACCAAGGTACGTATTTCTCCATGTGATTTGTTTCTAATCGAAGGTCCTGTGAACGAATTAAGCTTGTATCGTTCTTAACTAGGTTATTATCGTTTGAACCTAGTTTACATGTGGTATCAAAGCCTTGTTGTGATTAGAACCTTATCCATGATTATCGGACTCGTTTTTTATTTTTGGGAAGTTTTTTGGTCGGCGTTTGTCGGGTTTTCTGGTCAGTTTTAGCCGAGGTTTTTGGGTCAGAGTTTTGGCTCTGTTTCGGCCAAGTATTCTGGTCAGTTTGGCCGTGTATGGTGATTGACTTTGGGTCAATTTTGGACGAATTTATTGGTGATGATAAGTTTTGTATTGAATAATGGCCTTATGTTGACAATGCCGTGTATTGTTGTTGGTGGTTGTCTTATTTGTTTAATGCTTTGTAATGTTAATGGAGATCGGACCAAGTGGCATGTAATGAAGATGGTGACGTTGTCAAATTTTGGGGTCTTGATCTGCTACTTTTGGTTTTGCTTTTTAGTTTGCTATGTAAAGCCTTAATTTTGTCAGACCAAGTTGATTACTCCGTATGTATAGCAGTGCATCTTTGATATTTACTCCGTATGCTTTTTCTTTTATTTTTATACGGAGTATTATGGTTAATGTTTGGTTCATTTTTATATACTCCGTTTATAATTTTAACGGATTAATGAATTTTTTGGGGTTTTCTGTGGGGCTTTCCCGTATTCTTCCGCTGCGCTCTTTTATAGTCAATATAATTATTTGAAATATCTCAGTAAGTGTGTTTGGTTTCACACACAGTCGCTTCCATTCATAAGAGATTGAAATTTCAGTAAAGAATTATTACACTATGAATGAGTGAAATCATTATTAAGTTGAGTTGAGTTACACCGCAGTGGACCATCTCATGTTCTTTGATTTCATTAAAGTTTAAATAAGCCTCAGACATTCACATTAAGCTTGAGTTACACCACAGTGGACTCAATTAAGACAGTGAAGGTCAGAATAAGCAAGTATTGAGGATAAATTACTAGCCCTTAGGTCTTACCTGCAGGTGGACCGGCGTATATTAGTGACTTATCCATAAAAGTGTAGAACACTTAATTAATTGAGATTAGACTGGTATAGGTTATCCGCAGATGCCGTACTTGGTGATACATGTTATTTACATACGTTTTATGCCCCCGGTTCAGTCGCATTTAGCTTATATTTACTCGTGATTATTGCTAGTTTACGAGCTATCTGCTATATTTCTCGTTACTGCTGCCTTTTATTTACATTTTGCAGGTTTTGGTGGTTTTGAGCCAAAACCTGAGACGATTGGAGCAATACGAGAATCAAGACGCTGAGACCAAGCTCGAGCTCACACGGGAGCTCGGGAATACGAGCCCAAGACCGAAAGGAAGAAAGACTTACGAGTTATGAAGGCCCAATAGCTAGAAAAGCATGGAAATGGGCCAAGGATCAAGGCCAAGCGAATCAGCCCAAGTCAGTCAGGCCGGATCTGGATCGATTCTTAGGCCGGCTCTGATGTATATTTTGACGGTTTTTACTTTAATTTGGGGATTAAGTTTGTGGAACATATAAATAGAGCCTAGGTCGAGATTTATGACTCACTTTTAGTTGATGCTTTAATTTCTTAGTTTTAGTTACTGCTTCTTTTATTTTCCTCTAAAAACTCTAAAGACCTTAGTTTAATTTCAAGATTCATCGCTTTGTAACCGTCGGTACTCCGTAGGATTTCAGTTTTTATTTCATTTGCAATTATTCCTATTATTATGTCTTCTCTTATTGTTTTTATTGCTTTAACTTTTAATATGAGTAGCTAAATTATAATTAGGGTTTGAAGGTGATTTGTGATAGTTGATTCAGGCATGTTTTAATTGTTATTTTGATTGAAACTGTGCAAGTTGGTTTCTTCCTACGCGTTTTATTATCAATTGAATTTAGGGATGCCTTTATTGAATTGAATCTAGGTTGTTTCAGTTTAAGATCGAAAGCCTAATTGAAACTAGACTCACGCGTATTTGATAAGTTGAATTTAGTAAGTTGCGAGAGCCCGCTAAATTTGCTTAAGGTTAATATTGACTCGAGAGAGCGTATTCCTAAACCTAGCCACTTGCATAGCTTCAATTGAATGTTATTTACTTTTGAGTTGAGTTCCTGAATCACTGTCATAATGATCCTGATGCCCTAATCTTCCACTTTATTGATTTTTTGTTGATCTGCTCTATTTCTGCTTTAGTTTATAACTATCTACAAACCCATTTTCACACCCTAGAGTTAGACCTGTTTTACCGACTTTAACTTATAACTGCTACGTTTCCCTGTGGATACGATCCTGCTTGCCACTAGCTGCTGTTAGTTGTTTGTTAGGTTTATTTTGATATTGGCGATACGACTTAGCCTGTGTCAATTTTGGCGCCGTTGCCGGGGAAACGGCTTTGCTAGTTTTAGTTTTTGTTAGTTTTACAGGTTTTTCTCCCTTGTCTCAAGGAACCTAGTTCCTTGAGACCGTTTTTAATTGCTTGCTTGTAGTTTTGTTTATGCACAGGTCACCTACAGGCTTAGTTCCATTTGAGCCTGAACCTGAGCGAGCATTTCATAGGCTACGTAAGGAAGCAAGGAAATTAATTGATCTTGATTTTGAGGAAGCTTCGCACTCCGAATCCAGTGCAACGCAATCGTCCTACGAAGAGGACACACCTCCATTTACTCCGGTTTTTCAACAGTTGGTGACTATGCCTAAACTAGCTAGTCACTCGCTCCCAAAGACGGAATCCATACCCAATGGATTCACGATGCCCGCTACTCTGCACGGCAACTTTGAGATTCGCCCCGCCTTCTTAACTTTGGTGGAGCGGAATCAGTTCGGAGGCTATCCTACGGAGGATCCTGGTCGACATATGCAAGTTTTTACGGACTATTGTTCGACTATCAAGCAAGCCGGGATCACGCAGGAGCAAATAAGGGAGATGCTGTTCCCTTTTTCGTTGAAAGATCGAGCCCGCGAGTGGATCACGGACCTCGACAAGCTTGCTGCGGGTATTACGGATTGGAGGAGTTTGGCCCTCGCGTTCTATTCCAAGTTTTATCCTCCAGAGCGCACCAACCAGATGCGCAGTCATATTCAGGGCTTCAAGCAGACATACGATGAGACTTTTGCTGAAGCTTGGGAAAGATATAAGAAGCTGATACGGGACTGTCCTCATCATGGGCTGAACGATTGGCTCGTGATTATGACTTTTTACAATGGTCTTTATGCGGAGAGTAGAGCCATTCTTGATTCTGCTGCGGAGGGACGTTTTGCTAATAACGTCGACGACGATAAGGCTTGGGGGTTGATTGAAGATATGGCTATTCACTCATCTCAGTTCGGGAAGCCTAGGGGGAATTCGCGGTCCGCACATGATGACCGTGATAAGGGGAGCGTCAGCGCGCTCACGAGTCAAGTTGCTGCGCTAACTGCGCAGATTAGCCAAATGAACGGAGGTGGTTCTTCTAGTGCTCACGTCAACGCTGTTGCAGGGCACGATTCGGGTTACTCACGGCATCTGCTGCGCCCAGAGCGAGTTTATGCGTATCAACCTTATAATCAAAACCTGCCCTACCAAAACCAACCTGGTTATGATCGCTCGCTGCTATCTTATCGTAGCCAGAATGTGCAGAACCCGACTACCCAACCACCCCAAAACACTCCCTACCAACCCCCTCACAAAAACTTCCAACAACAACCACCCACCTACCAAAAGCCACCCTATGTCCCTCCATCACAACATACACCTGTCCCCGACCCATTAGCTGAAATGCGCTCCATGATGATGGCCATGCAGAAGATGCAGATGGACACTCAAAAGATGCAAATGGAGACAAATCAGGCCGTTAAGCATCTCGAGACGCAGGTGGCTCAACTTGCTACGTCGCAGGCGACCCGTCAAAAGGGTCAATTACCGCCGCAGGGCGATCAACCGACGAATATTGAGCATGTTAATGCGATTCAGTTGCGGAGTGGGCGAGCTTATGATGGTCCTAAGGTGCCGAGGTCTGCGGAGCTGAGTGGAGGAACTGCTGGTGGTGATGGGGGAGCGGATAACACGTCGATTGCAGCTGAAGAGACGACACAGGCCAGCGCGGCCCGTCCGGGCCGACGGTAGCGGCAAGCTACGGGTGATGTTAAGGGTCCGGAGATTCAAATTAGGTTACCCTTCCCACGGAGTGCACGATCCAAAGAGGACTCCCAGTTCAGTAAGTTCTTTGAGATCATCAAGAGCTTGCAGGTAAACGTTCCTTTTATTGATTTAATTCGTGAAATGCCTGCTTATGCTAAGTTCATGAAGGAAGTCTTGCTTAGGAAACGGTCTTTGAGCGAGGTAGAGTCAGTCGCTTTTACGGGGGAATGTAGTCGTTTTCTGCAAGGTAACCCTCCCCCTAAGCTGAAGGATCCGGGTAGTTTTTCTATCCCCTGCGCTATAGGCACCCACACGATTGATAATGCCCTTTGCGATTTAGGAGCTAGTGTGAGTGTGATCCCTTACTCCATCTGTAAGAAGCTTAACATGACATCTTTTAAGTGTACCTCCATGTCTATCTGGATGGTAGGCCGATTCGATTCTGGCGACCTCTAGGTATTTTAGAAGACGTCCCAGTACGGGTTGGAAAGTTCTTTATCCTCGTAGACTTCGTTGTGCTCGACATACCCGAGGATTCCCATATCCCGGTTATCTTAGGACGACCGTTCTTACATCTGCGGATGCGCTCATTGTTGGGGGTACTGGGACTTTGACCTTCTCAGTAGGGGGGGAGATGTTGGTTTTCACTCAGTAGAGTGTCCCGAGATCGCCGATGCAGTTAAAGTCGATTTGTACTATTGATGCTATACCTCCGCCTCACTCTATTGGAGACACTTGAGGTCCTTTCATTGTCTCTCCTTGTGCAGTGCGTCGCCGAGCAAATGCACGACCGGTTTGGGGAGAGGAAAGTGTTGAAGGTGACCTTTATCTTTGCTAGTAATGGGAATGAGGCCCCACGATTGAGTCGCTCGAAGCACAGGGAGATATGGTGAAATGGTTCGAGGAGGAATCCGTGCGTCTTTGATATTTGACGATGGTCGCCTCGAGGAGGCGAGGATTCCTGCGTTCGACCACGTTCGACATGCGAGGTGGTTGCAAATGGCCAATGTCCTTGGCCTCCGTATACTTGATTTCTAAAGCTGTGAAGAGTCGTGCGGGACTATAAACCAGCGCTTCCGGGAGGCAACCCGATGACGTTGTACTTTTTATTAGCACTTGTACTTTGTTTGGTTTGTTTTTATGACTTTTGGTTTGATTTTGAGCGCGAGAGGACAAGGGTTTTTATGAATGATTTTAGCGCGCAGGTACTTTCGGACTTTGTCCTTAGTATTTTTGAAGAAAACGCTACGAGTATGCATGCCGGTCGGCCGACCCAAGCCGCTCGACCGCAACCGTAGTCAAATTTGAAAACTGGTGAAAAAACGCGAAAAAACGAAAAAAGGCATGGGAGCCGGCCGGCCGTGTGCCGGCCACGGCCTGAGCAAACCCCACGCTCTGCTGCTCCGTTTTGCTTCTTCTTGCGTGCTATGCCGAAGTACCTCGATGTTGGACTGAATTGGACGCACATACGTGGATTTTAGCCGCACTCCACGCTTTACTTCGGTTTGGGGGAGCTCCGACTTTATCAAGTGAGCATTCTTTACCCCACTTTACCCTCCTTTTCGCTTTACTTTTCCTTCCCCGTTTGTTATGTGTCCTCCTCTGCTTTTGTGTTTACGCTGTTTTCCACATTGAGGACAATGTGTGACTTGGTTTGGGGGAGGGAAACACTTTCGCGTTCATTAGTTCATTTGCATTTAATTTTTGTGTGCGTTTATATAAAAAAAAGAAAAAAAAAATCGAAAAATTCAAAAAAATTACAAAAATACGAGTCTTTTTGGTCTGCTTTGTCCTGCTTTGTCCAGTTTGGAGAATTGATTAGTGCATTAACTTTGATCTTTAGTATCTCTGAGTCGACTTTCTATCGCCTTAGCTTGCACGATTGGTTTGTTTCCTATTAATAGATTGCGAGCCTCAACACTAGCCCACTTGTATTTGCTTAATTCTTATCACTTTTCGTTTGTTTACTTTCGACTTTGACATTCGAGCTTGGCAACTGGTTTGTGGAATGTTGGTTTGATTGGTTTGCGGTTTGATTGGATTGATTCATTTTATGTTGGAGCAATGCTTCGATGCTCTTGGAGGGGACTCATTGACTTGAGTAACCACAGTGGCCACGAATTTGGTTGCGACCGGGAGTATGAGCAATAAGGTAACCCTTAAGGAAATATGTGTACCCGAGCGCAATTTTTACCGAGTGAACGTCAAGCTAAACGGTACTACATACGAGGGATGCTCCGCATTTGCGAGAAAAGAAAACAGAATACAGAAAAGAAAAGAAAAAGAAGAGAAAAAGGAAGTGATTTGGAAAGTTTGGTTGATGGAAAGTGGTACGCACGGTTGGCCTTGCTTGAATTGATTTGTCGTTAGTTTTACTTTTGCGTAAGCATTAGAGGCTAGTGATACGATGTGGTGTGAACGGTTGAGACTTGTGCTCTATTTTCGGTGAAATAGTCTATGGTTGTATGTCCATGTGCATAGGTCGTCCACTTTGAGATACTAGCGTGATTAGTTCGTGTCACTTTGATTTTCTCCGACGCTGTTTGCTTGAGGACAAGCAAAGGTTTGGTTTGGGGGAGTTTGATACATGTTATTTACATACGTTTTATGCCCCCGGTTCAGTCGCATTTAGCTTATATTTACTCGTGATTATTGCTAGTTTACGAGCTATCTGCTATATTTCTCGTTACTGCTGCCTTTTATTTACATTTTGCAGGTTTTGGTGGTTTTGAGCCAAACCCCGAGACGATTGGACCAATACGAGAATCAAGACGCTGAGACCAAGCTCGAGCTCACACGGGAGCTCGGGAATACGAGCCCAAGACCGAAAGGAAGAAAGACTTACGAGTTATGAAGGCCCAATAGCAAGAAAAGCATGGAAATGGGCCAAGGATCAAGGCCAAGCGAATCAGCCCAAGTCAGTCAGGCCGGCCGGTCTGGACCGGCTGCCGGCCGGCCGGCTCTGATGTATATTTTGACGGTTTTTACTTTAATTTAGGGATTAAGTTTGTGGAACATATAAATAGAGCCTAGGTCGAGATTTATGACTCACTTTTAGTTGATGCTTTAATTTCTTAGTTTTAGTTACTGCTTCTTTTATTTTCCTCTAAAAACTCTAAAGACCTTAGTTTAATTTCAAGATTCATCACTTTGTAACCGTCGGTACTCCGTAAGATTTCAGGTTTTATTTCATTTGCAATTATTCCTATTATTATGTCTTCTCTTATTGTTTTTATTGCTTTAACTTTTAATATGAGTAGCTAAATTATAATTAGGGTTTGAAGGTGATTTGTGATAGTTGATTCAGGCATGTTTTAATTGTTATTTTGATTGAAACTGTGCAAGTTGGTTTCTTCCTACGCGTTTTATTATCAATTGAATTTAGGGACGCCTTTATTGAATTGAATCTAGGTTGTTTCAGTTTAAGATCGAAAGCCTAATTGAAACTAGACTCACGCGTATTTGATAAGTTGAATTTAGTAAGTTGCGAGAGCCCGCTAAATTTGCTTAAGGTTAATATTGACTCGAGAGAGCGTATTCCTAAACCTAGCCACTTGCATAGCTTCAATTGAATGTTATTTACTTTTGAGTTGAGTTCCTGAATCACTGTCATAATGATCCTGATGCCCTAATCTTCCTCTTTATTGATTTTTTGTTGATCTGCTCTATTTCTGCTTTAGTTTATAGCTATCTACAAACCCTTTTTCACACCCTAGAGTTAGACCTGTTTTACCGACTTTAACTTATAACTGCTACGTTTCCCTGTGGATACGATCCTGCTTGCCACTAGCTGCTGTTAGTTGTTTGTTAGGTTTATTTTGATATTGGCGATACGACTTAGCCTGTGTCACTTGGTTTAATCAAAATTATTAGGTTTCTCAATTATTGCACAAGTCTTATTCATTATTGCTAATTGTGTGTTACTCAAAGACTAATGGTTGAGCATGTTTTCCAACTATGAAGTTGCTCAACATAAATTGCTATTTTATTGTCTCTCGACTGTTCCTCTACTTACTGGATCAAACTACGCTGAATGGATAGAGATTGTAACTTTCTCTATGTCCATGTTAAGTTTCAGCGATTGTTTGGAGGAGGACGGTCCTCCCGTGTCTAAGTCTGATGAGAAGGACGCGGCAGTACTTAAGGCGTATAAGGATTGGAAAGACAAGGATGGTAACTGTCTTTCATTTCTACGTCTAGTCACTGCTGTGAACATTAAGAACTTAATTACAGAGATTGAATGTGACACAACTAAGAAATATCTTGCAAAACTTAAGGAGAAGTTCGAGCCTTCTGACAAGGCATTAATTGGAAAGCTTCTCACTGAACTGTCTCATTATAAGTACGATGAAAAGAAAATGGACATGACTAAGCATATAATGCATATGCAAAGCTTAGCCACTAAGTTGTTCAAATTGGGACTTAAAGTTGAGGATCCCATATTAATGCATTTCATCTTTGAGGGACTACCTAAAGAATTTGAGGCATTCCATGTCAGCTACAATGCTATAAAGGAGACATGGACAGTGGACGAACTTGCTAATAAGCTTGTTCAGGAAGCCACGCGCCTGAGTAATGCTCAAGGGCATAACATACCTCAAGCGCACTTTGTGCATAAAGGTGAGGGCTCTAAGGGAAAGGGACAGTCCAAAAGGAAAGACTGGACGAGCAGTAAGTCAAGCTCATCCAGTATGCCAGGTCCATCAGGCAATAAGACTCTGGTGCTAATGTACACGTTTTTAACTCATTACAGGGCTTAAGTTCGACCCGAACCATAAGAGAAAATGAAAGGAACCTACTCATGGGAAACAAGTCTGAAGCATCCATTAAAGTTATAGGATGTTTTAGTTTGGAATTAAGTAGTGAATTTAAATTACTTTTAGAGGATACAATTTTGTTCCATCAATGTCTAGTAATTTAATTTCATTGTCTAAACTGGACAGTATTGGTTTTTCTGTGACTTTTGGAAACGGTTCTTTCAGTTTATTTAAAGATAATAGTATTGTTGGTGTGAAACGTGTAAGGTCGAATGAGAACTCAGCGTTCTTGTGGCATAAAAGGTTGGCCCATATTTCGAGGGAAAGAATGATGTTGTTAGTAAAAGACAACATTCTTCCTTCTCTTGATTTTACTGATTTTGGGACGTGTGTGGAATGCATTAAAGGCAAGCAAACCAAACACACTAAAAGGGGCGCCACAAGGAGCACTGCTCTTTTAGAGATCATTCATACAGACATATGTGGTCCATTTGATGTTCCCTCCTTTACTGGAGAGAAATATTTCATCACCTTTATAGATGATTATTCACGGTATTGCTACATTTACTTGTTGCATGAAAAGTCTCAATCAGTAAATGTCGTAGAGCTTTACATTAAGGAGGTTGAGCGGCAACTTGAAAAGAAAGTGAAAATCATCAGATCTGACAGAGGTGGAGAATTTTATGGTAAATATGATGAATCAGGACAACATCCTGGTCCATTTGCTAAACTTCTAGAAAGCTTGGGTATTGTCACTCAGTACACAATGCCAGGTTCACCCTGGATGAATGGTGTCGCTGAAAGACGTAACAGAACCCTATTAGAGGCTGTAAGGGCAATGATGAGTATGACAGACTTACCCAAATCATTGTGGATGCACGCACTAATGACTGCAGTGTATGTCGCAAACCGGGTTCCTAGTAAGGCAGTTTCAAAGACACCATTTGAACAGTGGAAAGGGTGGAAACCGAGTTTGAGACATTTACACATTTGGGGTTGCCCCGCAGAAGCACGCATCTACAATCCTTAGGAGAAGAAACTCGATTCTAAAACCATTAGCGGGTTTTTCATCGGGTATGCTTCTAAATCAAAGGGGTATAAGTTTTACTGTCCTAAACACAGCACCAGAATAGTAGAGACTGAAAATGCCAAATTCCTAGAGGATGGCGAAGTCAGTGGGAGAATTGATGAGGTCATCATCAATGAGATTAGAGAGGAAACTTCGGTTCCCATTTCTGTACCTCTAATCTCTAATCATGGCGTTCTAATCGACGATGTCGATGCAAGGGAACAATATAAGGATGATGAACCTCAACCCATCAATGTGACTCCTGCCATCCCTGAAGTCATTGAAGTGGCAGATACACCTATAGATGAGACTCCTGTAAGGAGGTCCACAAGACCTCGTAGGTCGGCTATCTCAGATGACTATGAGGTTTATATGCTACAGCATGAGTTTGACATAGGATTGGATAAAGATCCAGTGACGTTTTCGCAAGCAGATAAGTGCTATATTTATACGTTCTATACCCCCGGTTTAGTCGCATTTAGCTTGCATTTACTCGTGTTCATTGTTAGTTTGGGCGCTATTTACTTTATATTGCGATACTGCTGCTCCTCGTTTATATTTTGCAGGTTTTGGCGGTCCTGAGCTAAAATCTGAGTTGAGTGGAGCATGTTAAGGACCGTGACGACAAGACCAAGCTCGAGCTCGCACGGGAGCTCGGGATACGAAACAAAGAGCAAAAGATCAAGGGCCTAACGAATAATCAAAGCCCAAGTTTTGTGACTTGTGATCGATTGCGAGATGCTTTGGATTTGCGAAGTTTTGTTGCGGTTTGACGTTAGTAGGGACGGTCGCAAGGCTTGGACCAGATTTGAAGGAGCTTGGAGAAAGAGTTGGTGAAATTGGCGACCCACAGGCGACCTAGAGGCAAGCAGGTCACGAGCAAAAGGGAGAAAGCAAAGAAAAATTTACAGATGAAAATTGGCGACCTGGAAGCAACCAACTGGCAACCCAGGCGCAAGCTGAACTCAGTTGAAGATTAGGGACAGCACGTTTTTGGCAACCAACTGGCAAGCTACTGGCAACCTAGGCGCAAGCTGATTTTCCTATTCCGGATTTTATTGTAATTTTAGGAAACTTATTCTTATTTAACCTAGGACTTAACCTAGTTGTTTTCGATCTTTTTATTATCTTCTATCATTAGTTTTAGATCTAGTTTTAGTTTTTATTCAAGTTGGGAGATTTGAAGATTGAACTTTTGGATTCGATTATGAATCACTGCATTCGTATAATTCCAGGTTTTATTTCAATTGCAATTATTTTATCATCATGTTTATTCTTATTGATTGTTTTGTTTGCCCTTTTATTATGTCTAGCTAATTCTTTATTAGGGTTTGAGGGGAATTTGTGCCTTTGGTTCAGGAACATGTTTTTAGATTAAACTGGTTGAATATATTGTGCAATTGAATTTCTTTCTACGCGTTTTATGCCAATTGAATTAGGATTATTTCGCCTGATCAACGATTTGTCTGAGTTTAATTGAACCTGAGTAAGTTTTAATTTAAGATCGAAAGCCGAGTTAAAACTAGACTTTTAAGATCGAAAGCCGAGTTAAAACTAGACTTACGCGAGATTGATAAGTTGAATTTAGTAAGTTGCGAGAGCCCGCTAAATTTGCTTAAGGTTAATATTGACTCGAGAGAGCGTATTCCAAACCTAATCATTTGCACAGTTTATTGTTCCTTCTTATAAACTTGAGTTCCTGAATCATTGTCATAATGAACCCGATGCCCTAATCTGCCTCCTTATAAGTTTTTATTCATCTTTATTATCGCTTTAGTTTATAGTTTAACCCAATCTTTTTCACACTTGAGTCAAACCTGTTCCGTTTGCTTTAGCTTATAACTACGCTGTTTCTCTATGGATACGATCCTGCTTGCCGCTAGCTTCTGTTAGTTGTTTGTCTAGGTTTATTTTTGATAGGCGTGACGATTTAGCCTCATCAAATTTTGGCGCCGTTGCCGGGGAAACGGTTTCGTTAGTTATAGTTATTGCTTAGTTGCAGGTTTTTCTCTTTTGTCTCAGGGAACTCCAGTTCCTTGAGACCGTTCTCATCGTTTTCTTGAGTTATTTATGCGCAGGTCACCTACAGGTTTAGTTTCTTTTGATCCTGAACCTGAGCGTACCTTTCACCGTACGCGTAATTTTTTCAAGGAGATCGCAGAAGCTTACGCAACTGAGAGTGTGCAAAATCTCGTGCGGAACAATCGTCCTACGAAGAGGACAATACACACGTTATTGTTGACCTAGAGGAGCCTGTGACCATGCCGAAGCTTTATAGTCACTCGCTCCCTAAGACGGAGTCCATCCCGAATGGATTCACGATACCCGCTACTGTGCAGGGTAATTTTGAGATTCGCCCCGCCTTTCTAAACTTGGTGGAGCGAAATCAGTTTGGTGGTTATCCTACAGAGGATCCTGGTCGTCATATGCAAATGTTTACGGATTACTGTTCGACAATTAAGCAGACCGGGATCACCCAAGATCAAATAAGGGAGATGTTGTTCCCTTTTTCATTGAAGGATCGAGCTCGTGAATGGATCACGGACCTTGATAGGATTGCAGCTGGTATTACTGATTGGCGTGGGTTAGCTCTTGCTTTCTATTCGAAGTTCTATCCTCCAGAGCGCACCAATCAAATGCGCAGTCAGATTCAGGGTTTCAAGCAAACTTATGACGAATCACTAGCTGAGGCGTGGGAGAGGTATAAGAAGCTGATACGGGACTGCCTCACCACGGTTTAAATGATTGGCTCGTGATCATGACCTTTTACAACGGCTTATATGCTGAGAGCCGTGCTATCTTGGATTCTGCCGCGGAGGGGCGTTTTGCTAATAACGTCGATGATGATAAGGCTTGGGGGTTAATTGAGGAGATGGCGATCCATTCGTCACAGTTCGGAAAGCCGCGGGGTAATTCACGGTCCGCGCATGATGACCGTGATAAGGAGAGCATCAGCGCGCTCACTAGTCAGATTGCTGCGCTGACTACGAAGATTGATATGATGAATGGCGGTGGTTCTTCGAATGCTCATGTTAATGCTATTTCAGGGCACGATTTGGGTTATTCTACGGGGTATGCTGCACCCCACGAGCAGGTTTATGTTTATCAATCCTACAACCAAAACCTGCCTTACCAAAACCAGCCGGGTTACGACCGATCACTTCTATCCTATCGTAACCAAAATGTCCTAAACCCGACCACCCAACCACCTCAAAACGCTCCCTACATCCCTCCTTACAAAAATTTCCAACCACCTCCACCCAGCTACCAAAAACCCGCTTATGTTCCTCCTCAACCTACCCCGGGACCCGATCCTTTGGCCGAGACTAAGGCTATGATGTTGCAAATGCAACAAATGATGATGGGTATGCAGAAGTCGCAAGAATTGATGCTGCAGCAGATGCAAAAGAGCGACCAAGCTAAGGATGCGGCGATAAAAATGTTGGAGACTCAAGTGGCTCAGCTCGCCACTTCACAAGCGTCGCGTCAATCGGGTACGCTACCACCCCAAGGTAATCCTCCTAATCCCCCTCCTGATACAGCATGTGCCATTACATTGAGGAGCGGCACATTTTACGATGATCCGAGGAGAAATACGGCTCAGCCGGTCGACCGGCAGCCGGTCGTCCAACCGGCTGGACCTGCTGCTACGGGAAAGGATGATTCGGGTGATGTCTCTGGTCCTCCTGTTGCTACTCCTTCGCCCCCGATTCAAATCAAGCTACCTTTTCCGGGCCGACAACGAAATGCGGGGCCCGAGGCTAAGTTCAAGAAGTTCGTGGACGTCATCAAAGCTCTACAGGTAAATGTTCCTTTCATTGACCTTGTTACTCAAATTCCCGCGTACGCTAAGTTTTTGAAGGAAGTCTTAGCTAGGAAGCGTACGCTAGATGATGTCTCCACTGTTGCTTTTGTAGGGGAGGCTAGTATTAGGTTGCAGGGTAGTAAACCCCCTAAACTTAGTGACCCCGGGACCTTTTCCATCCCATGCTCCATAGGTAAGTTTGTAGTCAAGAATGCTTTGTGTGACCTAGGGGCGAGTGTTAGTGTCATCCCCTATTCAATGTGTCAGAAGATAAACATGACAGCTTTGGGACCCACTAGCATTACTTTGCAGATGGTCGACCGGATTACATTGGCGTCCCTTAGGTATCCTACAAGACGTCCCTGTGCAGGTTGGAAAGTTCTTTATCCCTGTCGACTTTGTAGTGTTAGACATACCTGAGGATGTCCACGTCCCGATCATTTTGGGGAGACCCTTTCTGCACACTGCTAGTGCAGTCATTGACGTGGGAAATAAGACATTAGCATTCACGGTGGAGGGTGAAAAGTTGACTTTTACTCAGTCTAGTACCCCACGGTCGCCTATGCGTTTAGAGTCGGTTTGCTCTATTGATTCTATACCTCCGTCTCACACTACTGGAGACACTTTGGAGGTTTTGCATGTCTCTTCTCCTTGTGCAGGTTTGTCACAGGTTAGCTGCAAGGATGGTTTGGGGGAGAGAAAGTTGCTCACAACCGACCTTTACGACGCTAGCAACGGGGATAGAGGACCCACGGTCGAGCCGCTTGGAGTATGCGGGCGATTTGGAGAGCCATTTCGAGATGGGGTCCCCTGTGTGATGGATTATAATGCTTTGCCGCGGGATGGTAGAGTTCTTTGGCGATTGGATGCTGTTTCGCCAAGTGAAGCTGTTGCGAATGGCCATCGTCCTTGGCCTGGTTATACTTGATTTTGGAGCTTTGAAGAGTCGTGCGGGACTATAAACCAGCGCTTCCGGGAGGCAACCCGATGACGTTGTATTTTTATTGTACATTGCTCTTGTTTGGTTTGCTTTTTGATGACATTTTACGTTTATTCTAGCACGTGAGGACGAGGGTATTATTATTTGTGATTTTAGCGCGCAGGTACTTTAGGACTTTTGATCCTTACTATTCTTGAGAATGCTCACGAGGAGGCATGCCAGCCGGCCTACCGGCTGCCGGACCCGGACCGGGGCCGTAGCACAAATTTGGAGAACAGAAAAAACGCAAAAAAATTGAAGTTTGGGGTCCCAGCAGGCCGGCCGGCTGCCGGTCTGGACCGGCCGGACCCCCCTGTAGCTCTGTTTCGTTTTTCCTCGTATACTCATCCGAAGTACTTCATAGCTGGACTGATTTGGACGCATATTAGTGGATTTATAGCCGCACTCCATGCTTCGCTTCGGTTTGGGGGAGCTTCCACGCGAAAATGTGAGCTTTCATTACCCTCTTTTCTCGTTTCATTTTCTTACCCCCGCTTATTGTTTGTCCTTATCTGCTGTTGTGGTTGTGCTGTTTTCCACATTGAGGACAATGTGCGATTCTGGTTTGGGGGAGGGAAGCACTTTCGCGCTTTTCATTCGCATTTTCATTTTTGTTTGCATTTATTTCAAAAATCCAAATAATTAAAAAATTCAAAAACACAAAAATACGAGTCTTTTTATTCTTTTTGGTCGTCTTAGTAACCTTTTGTGCAGGATTAGCTTTAGTGTCTTTTGAGATACTGTAACACCCCGACTTTTTCTAATATTAATTATTCGTCTCATCTATATTCATAATTTATTTCTCTTGATTTCCTCATTTCTTTTAGCTCGAGAAAATCAGTTCTCGTGTCGCGTGGATAAGCTACTCAGAGTCAGAACTTAAATACGAGTAATTTAGCTAAAAACGTGTAATTTCCTCATAATGGACTCGATTCAGGCGATCCAAAAGGCTAAACTGCGTATTTGTTCGCCGCCGCGGCAACTAGCAAAAAAAACACAGACCATGCCCGCGAGCGACCCGCGAGGGGGCCGCGAGAGGGCCGCGGGCGGCACCACTTTCTGCGGGTTGTTGTTGTTTCGATCCGTGACTTCTTATAGCTTATTAAATACGTATTCTAACTCTCCTCAGCCCTAATTAACTCATTAATCTCACCATTCATTAATCTAAAACCCTAATCCTCTCCCTCTCTCCTAAAACTCCATTAATTATCTCTCAAACTTCATTCAAGATCATTCAATTCATCTCCAATTCAGCCCTAATCGCTCTAATTCATTCCTTCACTAATTCCTTTGGTAATTCTCATCAGATAGTATAGTTTTCAGATTATGTTATTATTATATATGTATTTTGTGTGTTCTTATATTTTGTATGTGTTATTGTTGTGCCCTAATCAAGGAGAAGAAGAACTTGGGTGAAGAGGAGACCATCCTCGTTGAAGAAGAAGAAGACTAAGGCTATTTGCATCGCTTGAACAAGCGTAACTAGGTGTAGCCTTAGTGATATTTTGACTTGTGTGAGACCATATAATTGATTGAGGATGTCTTGATTGTTGGTATGAATGAAAAGGTGTTACCTTTGGGATGTTTGATATGTAAAGTTGTGGTCTTTGGTCTTGTTTGAGTTGGCCTCACACTCTTATGTCTAATAATGCGATTTGGGATGTTTGTTTACGTACTTTGAATTTGGGTTATATTGTTATTAAGTTGATGAAAGATGATAACTTTGGGAATTATAATGGTTTATTATGGCTACTCTTGAGTTCTTATGGTTATTACTCCGTATTTAACATGTTGATTATGGTTAGTGTTGAGATTGCTTACAAAAGGGGTCAATTATGTTGTAGTTGTGTATATGATGGACATTGTCATGATTTTGAGTAAAGGATGATTGGTTTATTGTTGATTGTGAGTTGATTCAGGTTATTGAATTGACTTGTTTGATTGCTTGAGTTGAGTGTGCGCGGCATCGCTCGCACGACGTGAGGAGCTACGACGCCTTTTGTGGATCGGATACCGCCCATGATCCCCTCGGCTATTCTTGCTGCTTAGTTAGAGCGACTATGGGTTCTCAACCATGTTGGTTAGAGACTATGGTTATATAATGTCGCCACCGCTCTTGTTGCTCTCGTGGAATTTGGCCAAATTTAGACTAATGAGTTTGAGAACTTCTTGTTCTGTCGTTCGCCATAGGGTTTGGATGATTCTTGTTGCTTCATTCGGGTGATTCTTGTTGCTTCACCCAAGGTTCGCGCTTACCTTGCAAAGTTGTTGATTGTTGTCCGCCATCTTGTTGTTGACGCTTGAGCTTGTATGTCGCTGGACTAGTTATTGTCGAAGTTGTATTGGTTATACATGTTTACGTGTTGTTGGGTGACAGCTTGGTTGAGTTTGGTAGCTAATGAGTTGGCTTGAGGTTGCATTATGGTTACTATACCTTTGGGTTGTTTGTTGTATTGTTGTCTATTTTGGTTACGTTGAAATATGACCGGGAGCACCTAGTTACCCTCATCGATTGACAGGTATTACATTCTTTGTGCAAAGTGTGTTAGGGCGGGATCGGGTTTGTCAAGTGAGGATGCCGTGAGGATGACCTATAGCTAGCCTTGAAGTGATTTTTGACTAGACTTGTTAGGATGTTTAGTTTTATTATTATTATTTTACTTTCATTTTGGAGTGGATTTGTAAAGGGTATTTACTCCTCGCGTCAGGCCTCAAGGCCTATCTTTTTATCGTTGTTTAGTTGGTTAGTGAGTAATGATCCGGATTCCACGGTGTTTCCGCCACCGTGGCTCGCTTTTATTTTCTATTATTTTATAAATCCTTTTTATTTCTTTATTTTATTTTGTTGGAAAATCCGGGTTGTTACAGTTGGTATCAGAGCGAATACGCTCCCAACTCTCTTAGGTGAGTGAGTAGGATTTGACCTAGAACACCGAGTGAGAGTGTTGGGTAGACACATTAGGGGGTCTACGTTATTTGTGCATGTGTATGAGTAGTTGTGTGAATGGTGGTCTTAGGATTTCCACCATTAGATCATATATGTTTGCTTTGGATGCAGGTACAGGAATGATGGAGTCATGCGAGGTCGGGTGTCGACTCGATAAATCTCTACATTTAAAATTTACTATTCCTGCCTCTAAAATAGTCTTTAAAAGCTTTTGATTTGATCTAATCGTCGTCTTTAAATTTATTTCATTTCAAAATGTTTTACTCTGATAATTGCTTTCTTATGTACTACTTGGATTCTTTGCTTTCATCATGCTCACCATTCTAAACTAAATCCTTTATACTTCTATTTCCTTACCAAATCATGTTATCTTTCATTTTTAAATATCGACAAAAAAAGGAGTATTTTGCATTCCGTTTTAATACACTTGTGTGACCCTTGCTTTAATTCATTTGAGAGTTGTTTTATCAAAAAATATTAGTCTATTTATGCCTTGTCGAACCCTTGTTTTAACTTTTCGATTTATTCGTTTCTTCAAACTTTAATCATTTGCTTATTCTAAATTTAAATCTCCATCTTTCATTTGACCTTTTTAAATATCTAGAAATTTAACTCTTAAATCTCTGATTCGTACTGATTGATCAGCTGGAGCAAGAAACTTGAAGCCGATTCGAATGTATGGTCCTACCATCGAGCACGCAATGAAACTCCTAATCTAAGTCACTCATCAGACCGTAGGGACGTCTTTCACTTGTTAGCTACGCTTTGTCCTTAGTTCCTTCTAGTTCTCGATCTTATTATACAGCTTGTTTTAAAACTATCATTTCGTGATTACGCTTGAGTTTCTTTTCCCAATAAAATTTCTTATTATGTTCATCCTCATCTTTTTCAATAGATCGTAATAAATAATTTCTAAACTCTTTTTATTTCAAGAATGTTTCAGTCGATTCTATTAACAAAACCGCTATTTTTGTATATTGGTGCTATAATGGTTTGTTTATCCTTCTTGAACTTTCTCATTTTGTAACTATGTTGAGGAAAAATTTTAATCCGCTTTGTTTTACTTTTCCATTCATGTTTAAACACGCCAATACAATTTGATGGCTTTTACTCAATCAAATTTGAAATGACTGACACTTATCTATTGCATCCACTTTTGATCAAAACCTCTTTGTTATCCTAAACCTCCTTTTTATTAAGTTTTCTAATTTGAGCATTTGGTTTATTTAAATATTATTTATTCTACTTCTTGGTATTTTAGTAGTTTAATTTTTTTCTAAAATCATTGCCATTTGAAACTCAACTTTAAGACTTCTCCTTTCAATCGTATCTTCCGATCATATTCTATATCCGCCAAACTTCTTTCTTGAATCACCTTTTCGCCTCTCCTTCATAACTAAACCAATTTGAGTTCTTTGTTGGAAACGAGTCTTATGCCTTCATGTGGGAACTCATAAAGAATATTTCCATTTTCTCTCATCATTTCATATTAAAAATTTCTTTGAAAAATCGTGGTTGTTAGCGTGTTCTTGCAAAGGATTTATTATGTCATATTTTTACTTAATTCGCTTCATTCCTTCTTTTCTTTCTTATTCGCCATAACTCATCATTTTTATATCATGACCCTATTGATCACCTTTTAGTCTTGTCATTCGGGTCTTATGTCATTCTATTCCTTAGGTTTCCTCTGCACCGGCTACTTCTCTATTGCCTCTGCCCACTTTTAAGGCTGATCTTCTATTATTTTCCATTCCTTTCCATAGCTAATCACGCTCTCAATTTTGTAAAGCTCTTGATGTATTAACATCAATCCCGTTCCTTGATATTTTATAATCGTATTCCTTGACATCTAGCCGTAAGGTGCTTCACCCTTATCTAGCTCAAATCGATCCTTAGGTCAGTCTTATTTGAGTCATAGATGATAGAGTTTGGTTAATAAGTATTTGATAGTATGAGTGGTTTACTAGCTAATGCACATGGTTGGTAATTGTAACTTTTGAGGATTCTTAGTTTTGCGATTCTTAGCTAGTGCATCTTGGAGACCGTTTTGTAATTATGAGTTAAAGCACATGTGATTCTTAGTCTTTGAGAGTAATGATTTGATTTATGGTGAGCGAACGTTAGGAGATTATAGTATCTCAGAGGGGAGTCTTTTTAGGACTTAGTTATGTTGCTAGATGGGTTGTGACAATCATGAGTTAGTAAGAATTGGGAAGTGATACTGCTAGTAAGCAATAATCGGCTTTGAGGAAAACTTAAAGGGAATAGTGAGCACGATAAAACTTTGGGGTTTGTACTTTAAAGGATAATGTAGGAATGGCAAGTGTGCATCTTGTGGTTTTGTGTATGTATAAGTATAAGGAAATTCACTAATGGAAGGAAAGAAATCGAGGTCATGAGGTAGTGGACGTTGAGGAGGGTATGGATAGACTTGGGTATGGTAACAATGGCTTGAGAGTAGTTAGCTGCTTCGGCGATACATTTTGATGGCTACGTGTTAGTATAATGCGGTGACTTGGAGAATAAGATGGTGTGGTATGACATATTTATGGCTATTTAGCTGTGGAAAATGTGGAACTATATGGGAAGCGATAGACTTGAGCTTAGATCACGTTATGATTAAGGATATGAGGCTTGACATTAGCATTGATTTGGGGATTAGCTTACGCGTTAGTTTGTCTTGGTAACATAGGTAATGGTGCCTTTGGGTTAAAACCGCCTGAGGTTTTGCTAAACTTGGTGAGGAAGATGCTTGGTTGAACGATATGGTTTTGTGAGGCTAGTGTGCCTAATTTGAGGATTATCGAGAATAAGATGCACCAATAGTATTAAAGGGTTATATGAGTGAGTTGAGCATCTTTCAGTGATATGTGATGTCGGGTTATCTTAAGCGCCGTTGGCGTGTCTATGCCCTTGTTATCGAGGTGAGTAGAGTTAGCGATTCTTGTCTTGAGGACCATAAGAGTAGGTAGTTTCCTTTAACCCTTTGGGGGTATTCTTTCGCTCTCAAGTTTCGAGGACTAAATTTCTTTTTAGGTGGTGAGATTGTAACACCCCGACTTTTTCTAATATTAATTATTCGTCTCATCTATATTCATAATTTATTTCTCTTGATTTCCTCATTTCTTTTAGCTCTCGAGAAAATCAGTTCTCGTATCATGGATAAGCTACTCAGAAGTCGTGAACTTAAATACTGAGTAATTTAGCTAAAAACGTGTAATTTCCTCATACGGACTCCGATTCAGGCGATTCAAAAGGCTAAATCAAGGTATTTTTCGACGCCGCTGCAACTGCCAAAAAAAACAGACCATACCCGCGAGCGACCCATGAGAGGGCCTTGAGAGGGCTGCGGGCGGCACTACTTTCTGCGGGTTGTTGTTGTTTGATCCGTGACTTCTCTATAGCTTATTAAATACGTATTCTAACCTCTCCTCAGCCCTAATTAACTCATTAATCTCACCATTCATTAATCTAAAACCCTAATCCTCTCTCTCTCTCCTAAAACTCCATTAATTATCTCTCAAACTTCATTCAAGATCATTCAATTCATCTCCAATTCAGCCCTAATCCGCTCTAATTCATTCCTTCACTAATTCCTTTGGTAATTCTCATCGTATAGTATAGTTTTCAGATTATGTTATTATTATATATGTATTTTGTGTGTTCTTATATTTTGTATGTGTTATTGTTGTGCCCTAATCAAGGAGAAGAAGAACTTGGGTGAAGAGGAGACCATCCTCGTTGAAGAAGAAGAAGACTAAGGCTATTTGCATCATCGTTTGAGCAAGGTAACTGTTGCATAGTGATATTTGACTTGTGTGAGACCATATAGTTGATTGAGGATGTCTTGATTGTTGATATGGATGAAAAGGTGTTACCTTTGGGATGTTTGAGATGTAAAGTTGCTGGTCTTTGGCCTTGTTGAGTTGATGGTCTCACACTCTTATGTCTAATAATGCGATTTGGGATGTTTGTTTACTTTGAATTTGGGTTATATTGTTATTAAGTTGATGAAAGATGATAACTTTGGGAATTATAATGGTTTATTATGGCTACTCTTGAGTTCTTATGGTTATTACTTTATTTAACATGTTGATTATGGTTAGTGTTGAGATTAAGCTTACAAAGGGGTCAATTATGTTGTAGTTGTGTATATGATGGACATTGTGATGATTTTGAGTAAAGGATGATTGGTTTATTGTTGATTGTGAGTTGATTCAGTTATTGAATTGACTTGTTTGATTGCTTGAGGAGTGTGCGACGGGGATCGCTCAAGCGTCGTGAGGAGCTACTGACGCCTTTTGTGGACGGATACCGCCATGATCCTCGGCTATTCTTGTTTGCTTAGTTAGGCGACTATGGGTTCTCAACCATGTTGGTTGAGACTATGGTTATATAATGTACGTCGCCACCGCTCTTGTTGTTGCTCGGTGGAATTTGGCCAAATTTAGACTAATGAGTTTGAGAACTCTTGTTGCTTGTTCGCCATAGGGTTTGGATGATTCTTGTTGCTTCATTCGGGGTGATTCTCTTGTTACTTCACCCAGCGCTTTCGTCATACCTTGCAAAGTTGTTGATTGTTATCGTCATCTTGTTGTTGACAGCTTGAGCTTTATGGCGGTGGACTAGTTGTTGTCGAGTTGTATTGGTTATACATGTTTACGTGTGTTGTTGGGTGACGCTTGGTTGAGTTTGGTAGCTAATGAGTTGGCTTGAGGTTGCATTATGGTTACTATACCTTTGGGTTGTTTGTTGTATTGTTGTCTATTTTGGTTACGTTGAAATATGACCTGGGAGCACCTAGTTACTCCCACGATTGTGGGCTATACATTCTTTGTAAGTTAGGGCGGGATCGGGTTTGTGAGGATGCCGTGAGGATGACCTGATGAGATGACCTAAATTTGAAGTGATTTTTTGACTAGACTTGTTAGGATGTTTAGTTTTATTATTATTATTTTACTTTCATTTTGAGTGGATTTGTAAGCGGGTATTTACTTCCTCGCTCTGTAGGCCTCAAGGCCTATCTTTTTATCGTTGTTTAGTTGGTTAGTGAGTAATGATCCGGATTCCACGGTGTTTCCGCCACCGTGGCTCGCTTTTATTTTCTATTATTTTATAAATCCTTTTTATTTCTTTATTTTATTTTGTTGGAAAATCCGGGTTGTTACAGATACGCTCTTAGTCGCTATGTTGAGTCTCTTGATTGTGTTGATTTGATATGCTTTGCTTACCCTTTCCTTTCATCCTTGAGGTGATTTGAGTAGACTGACTTATTATTTGACATAGGACATGTGGCATAGACGGGGCGCGTTTCTTAGACTACCCATCCACTTGACATTGTACATGCTCGTATTAGTGAAATGAAAACTTGAATTTATGTCATTGTTTGAGCCTATTTGTTCTTAATTGATCGAGCATTGCACGAAGAGGTACTTGATTTTGGTTATGATATTATTTTAACTCCACATAGCCAAATGGCCTGCTTTTCTACCCTTTAGACTTAGGTCCCGCATTTGTAGCCCGTCCTAGCCTTTGTAGCCTATTTTTATTGAGCCACATTATATAATTGAGCTACATTCCAGAATTATCTTACCCAGGCTGATCAGTTGCATTAGGGATCTTGAGTTATCACGGAGTATTCGGTTGGGAAGGCAGTGGGTTAAGTCCGTGATTGATTATCTTGTGAGTTGGAGTTGTGGGTTGATGTTTAGCGAGTATTCCCGTTAATATTGCGCTTTTCTACATGTTTCAAAGTTATTCCCGATCTCGTTTCATTTTATTCAAAAAGAAAAAAAAAAGAAAAGAAAAAAAAAAGCAAAAATCCAAAGAAAGAAGAAAAAAAAGAAAAAGAGAAAAGAAAACAAAAGAAAGAGTTGGTTGTATATACGTTGTTGTTTAATTCAATAAAAAGATCGGAAGTGTTAAGTAGGAAGCGATGTTTTATCATTCTTAAACGGGAGTTGTGGTTTATTTTGAATGGTAGTTAAGGAGGAGTTGTGGTTCGAGGAGTTTGTTGATTTTAGATGCAGCTGTTAAGCCGTTGAGCTCCACATTTCCAAACACATTTATCCACATTTTTACCCCCTTGACCCGAGCCTAACATTACAACCCTTGGAAACCTCGCTCGATGTGATTTTGAGACATTTTTGGTGACGACATGCTTAGTTCGAGTAGTTTTCCTAGTGTCGATGTTTGTGAGATTATTTATAGTCTCAGCGTTAATGTGGATGCATACGGTCGAAAGTCTTTGCATGGAGTTTGCGCCATTTTGTTCCGCCCTCTTATGTTTGTTTAGTTTGCTCCCTAAACTCTTCAATTTATTGAAGAGGAAGCAGGTATTGATTTGATTCACTTTTGTATGAGACGACGATACTTGCGACGTTGAGTTTGCATTTTCCAGTACTAGTTTGTTCTCGTGATTATGTGCTATGTTTGGGTAGTTTGCTTGAGGACAAGCAAAGGTTTGGTTTGGGGGAGTTGATAAGTGCTATATTTATACGTTCTATGCCCCCGGTTTAGTCGCATTTAGCTTGCATTTACTCGTGTTCATTGTTAGTTTGGGCGCTATTTACTTTATATTGCGATACTGCTGCTCCTCGTTTATATTTTGCAGGTTTTGGCGGTCCTGAGCTAAAATCTGAGTTGAGTGGAGCATGTTAAGGACCGTGACGACAAGACCAAGCTCGAGCTCGCACGGGAGCTCGGGATACGAAACAAAGAGCAAAAGATCAAGGGCCTAACGAATAATCAAAGCCCAAGTTTTGTGACTTGTGATCGATTGCGAGATGCTTTGGATTTGCGAAGTTTTGTTGCGGTTTGACGTTAGTAGGGACGGTCGCAAGGCTTGGACCAGATTTGAAGGAGCTTGGAGAAAGAGTTGGTGAAATTGGCGACCCACAGGCGACCTAGAGGCAAGCAGGTCACGAGCAAAAGGGAGAAAGCAAAGAAAAATTTACAGATGAAAATTGGCGACCTGGAAGCAACCAGCGGCAACCCAGCGCAAGTGAACTTCGATTGAAGATTAGGGACAGCACGTTTTTGGCAACCAACTGGCAAGCTACTGGCAACCTAGGCGCAAGCTGATTTTCCTATTCCGGATTTTATTGTAATTTTAGGAAACTTATTCTTATTTAACCTAGGACTTAACCTAGTTGTTTTCGATCTTTTTATTATCTTCTATCATTAGTTTTAGATCTAGTTTTAGTTTTTATTCAAGTTGGGAGATTTGAAGATTGAACTTTTGGATTCGATTGTAACCGCCGGTACTCCGTATAATTCCAGGTTTTATTTCAATTGCAATTATTTTATCATCATGTTTATTCTTATTGATTGTTTTGTTTGCCCTTTTATTATGTCTAGCTAATTCTTTATTAGAGTTTGAGGGGAATTTGTGCCTTTGGTTCAGGAACATGTTTTTAGATTAAACTGGTTGAATATATTGTACAATTGAATTTCTTTCTACGCGTTTTATGCCAATTGAATTAGGATTATTTCGCCTGATCAACGATTTGTCTGAGTTTAATTGAACCTGAGTAAGTTTTAATTTAAGATCGAAAGCCGAGTTAAAACTAGACTTACGCGAGATTGATAAGTTGAATTTAGTAAGTTGCGAGAGCCCGCTAAATTTGCTTAAGGTTAATATTGACTCGAGAGAGCGTATTCCAAACCTAATCATTTGCACAGTTTATTGTTCCTTCTTATAAACTTGAGTTCCTGAATCATTGTCATAATGAACCCGATGCCCTAATCTTCCTCCTTATAAGTTTTTATTCATCTTTATTATCGTTTTAGTTTATAGTTTAACCCAATCTTTTTCACACTTGAGTCAAACCTGTTCCGTCTGCTTTAGCTTATAACTACGCTGTTTCTCTGAGGATACGATCCTGCTTGCCGCTAGCTTCTGTTAGTTGTTTGTCTAGGTTTATTTTTGATAGGCGTGACGATTTAGCCTCATCACAAGCCGTAAAAGGCAATGATTCTGATAAATGGATTGATGCCATGCATGAGGAATTGAAATCTATGACTACAAATAAAGTATGGGAATTAGTTGCTCTACCTAAAGGGCATAAGGCAGTCGGCAGTAAATGGGTCTTTAAGACCAAGCGCGACTCTCTTGGCCAAATAGAGCAACATAAAGCCCGCCTTGTAGCTAAAGGTTTCAACCAGAAAGAAGGCATCGATTACAATGAAATCTTCTCTCCAATTTCGAAGAAGGATTCATTAAGGATCATTTTGGCGTTAGTAGCTCATTTTGATCTAGAGCTACATCAAATGGATGTGAAAACGGCATTTCTGAATGGAAGTTTAGAGGAAGAAGTCTATATGTCTCAACCTGAAGGTTTTTTTGAAGACGGTAAAGAGGACCTAGTCTGTTTATTAAAGAAGTCAATATATGGACTTAAGCAAGCCTCTCGACAATGGTATATTAAGTTCCATGATACCATAATTGCCTTCGGTTTTACGGAAAACATTGTTGATCAATGTATATACCTGAAGGTCAGTGGGGGTAAGTTTGCCTTTTTAGTCCTGCATGTTGACGATATTTTGATCGCCGGCAGTGATCTTAGCTTACTCAAAGAGACCAAGAGTTTCTTATCAAGTAACTTTGAGATGAAAGATATGGGTGAGGCGTCCTATGTGATAGGGATAGAAATATCCCGTGACAGGTCACAGAGGACATTAGGTTTGTCTCAGAAAGCATATATCTCAAAGGTACTAGAGAGATTCAGTATGACTGGATGCAATTCCAGTATAGTTCCTATTCAGAAGGGCGATAAGCTTAACTTGAAGCAATGCTCCAAATCTGACGAGGAACATAAGAGAATGCAAGATATCCCTTATACTTCAATAGTTGAAAGCCTTATGTATGCCCAAGTCATGCCAGGCCAGGACATCGCTTTCTGATGAGTGTGTTGGGTCGCTATCAAAGCAACCCTGGTATGGAACACTGGAAGGCTGCGAAAAAGGTGTTAAGGTACTTACAAGGGACTAAGAGTCACATGCTCACTTATAGGCATTCTGATCAGCTTGAAGTGATTGGCTACACTGATACAGATTTTGGTGGATGCGAGGATAGCAGAAAAAGAACCTCAGGTTACGTGTTTGTTTTAGCGGGATGAGCCATCTCCTGGAAAAGTGCTAAGCAAACAATTATTGCATCATCCACTATGGAGGCCAAGTTTGTAGTGTGCTTTGAGGCTACAAATAAAGGATTATGGTTATAGAACTTAATTTCGGGGTTGAACGTTCTGAGCTCGATCGCAAGACCGCTGAAAATCTTCTGTGACAATGCTACGGCCGTCTTCTTTTTGAAGAACGATAGGTATTCTAAGGGTATAAAACACATGGAAATGAAATACCTATCAGTTAAAGAGGAAGTTCGGAAGAGAACAGTATCTGTGGAGCACATTTCGGCCAGTGCTAATATAGCAGATCCACTCACTAAGGGGCTATCACCCAAGACATTATTGATGCATGCTAGCCTTATGGGTCTTAAGAATAGCACTTAATATTATGTTATGTGGATTGCTAGTGTTTTGAAAAGATACTGTGTTTGATCAACCTTATGTTATGAATATTCCGAATTATTCTGTTTTCACATTATTGTTTTGTGTGTACACATGATTGGTGGTTGAAAACAGAAATAGTCTTTTCCTAGAGACATTAAAGGGACCATTATGCTTACTCCTCTATACGGATCGTTTGTCATGAGACAGCATTCAGTAGTAGATGGAAGGGACCATGTTGAGTAGATAATGTGGAACCGCCATTACTCTATTGTTGTTTTAGCAGTCTCGAGGTAATTAAGATAAAGCCATTAAGTTGATTTAGCGCGCTTTGCAAACTTATGTTTACCTCAAGATATAATCAAAGAAGAAGATGTACCTATGGTCCAAGTGGGAGAATGTAAGAATAATTTTATACGGTATTGTATTTAATTATTATTACGTTATTTTGGACCTATAGTTAATCTTAAGTTAATGCGGTAATTAGCTAAATATAATAGTTGGGCTTTTCAGTGGGAGTAGCCCAGTTAATTTAATTGTTGACGGACCGATTAAATTAATTAGGTTAAGAAGCCCGGTCCTCCTCTCGCCCTTATTAATGTGCTAAACCGTCATTAGCTCATACAATTAAGGAAACACAAAATTAAAGGGATTAAGGGTTAGAGAGGAGAAAACCAAGTCTTCTCATCACTCCACCGTGAAACACACCGTGCACCCTACTGCCGTTTTTCGACGCCGTCTCACCGCTCTCGATCATGTCAGACCAAGGTACGTATTTCTCCGTGTGATTTGTTTCTAATCGAAGGTCCTGTGAACGAATTAAGCTTGTATCGTTCTTAACTAGGTTATTATCGTTTGAACCTAGTTTACATTAAGGGCCTCTTATTCAAATTTTGCACACGGCCCCCAAAACTCGAAGACGACCCTAGTTAAAAAGTTATGTAAAGACATCGTTTGATATATGAACAATTTTGTAGAAAACTTGTCACCTTTCCTTGAACGACTTTGAATTTCGATAGGAGATTATACGATGCAAGTAAGTAATCAATGGTTGAAATGCTCAAAAAGCAGTTCGATACACAGATGCGTATCCCTGTCAGCTTAAAGTGAGTGATCAGAGAACTTCTTCAATGAATGCCTTAGACTATCCCCATTGAAAAAATTAGGGGAGGTCATGACCCAATTTATTTGGGTTAATCAGTCAAAAATTGAGTTAAGTGTGGGAACTTGACTTGACCTGAGTCATTGACCTGAGTCATTGAGTGACTTGAGTTGAGTCAAAAAAAAATTGCCAAGTGTTGCTTGTTGAGTGAGGGAGGAAAAATATTAAATGATTTTATTATAGTGTGTAATTAATGCTGTGTAGTAACGTTGGAAAATTGGTGCATGCATTATAGTGTGTAATTAATGTTGTGCAGTTATTACTTTGCCCTCTGGATTATTGTGTAATTTTTTGGGCATTTATTTGAAAAAAAGACGTTAGTTTCTTTGGTATAATTTTTTTTGAAAAAAATTATACCAACGGCCATATTTTTTTAATATCTATAAAATGAGACCAATCTTGACATTATTTGGACATCTTAAAAATTATTATATTTTTACATTCTACTTTTCACTTCTTACATAAAAAATAAATACATAAACCCACAAATATTATCACAAAAAAAAAAAAAATCAAATACTACAATAATAATTTGATATTTATAAAAAATTATGGATTTGAATAATTTTGATTTTATGGCTGATTTTTCTGAAAATTATCCGAATTTACAACTTACTCCAAATATTCATTCTAATACAAATTGCCAAATCAATACAAATTCTCAAATTGGTACGAATACTAATACTAATCCAATTTTTCAAGAAAATCCAAGGTTACTACCTAATCCAAATTTTACCGGAGATATTAATAACCAAGTATCTAAAAATTTAGATGTTTTTGGAAACCCAATTTATTTATCTCAACCTCCCAATCAACCTTCAAGGAGACGAGTCACTACTTCTTCCCATAAAAATTCACCAACGCCGACCCCACCCATTAATATTAGAAACAACTTGAGCACCGGGTGGCGAGACAAGGAAGATGAAGCGCTAATGTCGGCTTGGATTCAATAGAGTGAGGATGCGGTGAGAGGCACGAACCAAACCACCATAACAAGGTAAAGGGTAATGTCATTATATAACCAATCTCAACGAGAAAATCCAACTGAAATCGGAATCCGTTCTCTAGAGGCGTGCAAGAATCGGCAAAAACGATTGAATCTCATAGTGAACAAATGGGTATCTTGCTGGAAAGCAATAATTAGTCGTCCAGTGGCAAGTGGGATGGCCTTCTGTGGATACCCATATCCGTACCCTCCCAAACAAAACCCTGTGATGTAACACGGACTTTTATTACGCATGCTTTAACGTTGACTTAAACGGTTCTAACTAATGTCGAATTCATTTTGAGTCGTTTTGAAATGTTAAAATGATTTAGGTCGCATCACATCGCATTTAAATAACGTCCATTTCGTCCATTTGGAGTCTAGCTTGGTCCTCGTCCTGCTTCATTTGGCATGAAGCCAGATTTGCACTACAATTAGCCCTTTTACATTAACAAGGTCTAATTCAGCATTCCTAAATTCCTAAATTTAGGCCCGGTAGCTAAAACCGCTATTTAGCATCCTCTTACACAAAGTACGACCTCACGTCTTAGCTTATTTCACAAATCTATGCAAATACACCCCTTTTCATTTTTCCGGGTCTCGGGCCCAAAACCGAGCCCAAACCCAAGCCTTTGGCCCGCACTCCAAGGCCCTGCACATCATAAAATATCTCAGAAATATCTCAGCTCTTTTCTTGGCACGCACGCACGAAATTATACTGTATCTTTCAAAGATTTTATGCAACCGAAACTTGGAAAGCAGCCTTAAAACCACACCCACAAACCGCATGACCTTATGCGGTTTGGGGTGGCAACCGCATAAGCTTATGCGGTTTGTCCAGGCAACCGCATAAGGCTATGCGGTTTCCCGGCCTGTTTTTATCCCCGATTTCCAAATTTCTCCGAGGTTTTTAGTATATATACACCCCTATACCCGACCTCATAAGATCATCTTACACACACAATTTACAACCAGAATACATCCTTTACACCACAAATTCTCTTATCTTACACTTTTGCATCCACAAAAGCCTCAAGCACTCAAATCCTTGAGTTCAACACACCATCCCGTGTTGAATTCATCCTCCTTTCTAGTTCAAGAAGTGAAGCTCTGCCCAGATCTGAAGCGTCAGGACAAGGTAGGTACCGATCCACTTGGATCAAAGCTTTTTCTTATTTTCTATGGACTAACAAAGGGGACTACACTCTAGCGCCCCCCCCGGCTTTGGCACCCGAGCGCGCTTGCCTTCCAAGTGTTCTTATTACTTCGGGTACACTCCATATCCGATGACACGCCAAAGTCGCATAAGCAACCGACCTTCTAAAATAAACCAATGGACAATTGAACTTTATTTTATTTGCATGCATCTTGCACCCTTTCTGTCTTGCATTAAAATCAACTTAAAACAATGAATTCGACCTTTAACTGAACCGTATTCGTTAACAAGTTAAACATGCTAAACTGAGGGTTTTAATCAATCTTTTTGCATCTGCATCTGCATTCTTTTACAAACTTATCGCACTTGTACGTAGCGATAACATTAGCTCAAATATCATCTTACAAGGATTGTTCTAGGTCGATGAGGCTATTTTTACATAGGCTTTTCTAAAAGGTTTTCATAAATCATTATTTGAATTAACTCTTTTTCTAAAGTACCCTCACCCCGAATCCAATCTGGTTTCACAAGCCTTAGATCTAGGGGTGTCGGCGTGCTCCAAAATCTAAGAACATGTTTTTAGCTTAGAACATGGTAGCAGGTTCCTATTTTCTGCGATAAATAGGTGGCGACTCCATAACAGTTCTTAAAGGTTTTTCTAACTTAATCTTTTTTAACTTTAAAATCTGCCCTTAAGCAAGACGCCGAGTTGGGTCCGATCCCGGGTTCCACAGTTTGGCGACTCCGCTGGGGATATCTTATTTTTAAAACTTAAAACTAGCTTTTTCTTTTTAAAAATAAAGAGGTGAAACTTGAAAGCCTTGAACAATCCAAGTATACATATTTGAGCTATGCACATTCGTTTAGAGTCCATTCCTTTTGGAATCTAGGCACCCTTTACACCCTTGAGAGGTGGTTCCAACACGCAGGCTTGTCCACTCGATAAAGCACGTGCAGGACTAACTTTCCTCTCTCCCCTCCACGGCTTGCCGTAAACGACTATCTCGATCAGCCCCAAAGGTTCTCTAGAAAACCTATCGCTCCGCGTAAGGAAATAGAGGGTTAAGTATCTGCCAAAGCGTGCTCGAGGTAGTTGGAGGTGTACCCGACCACCCTTTCACCCTTTGAGTCATACGATTACAAGTTCGAGGCCATGCACTCCATGGTCTTTTTCAAAGCGAGCATATGCATTCATATCTTGAAAACTTCGCTTAAAACGTTTCAAAGATAAATGAACCTAACATCTAACACCTTTCCAAACAAAACTATCGCGAATTTTTGAAACAAGCTTTTTCAAAACTTCCCTTTTTCACTAACAAGCAAAAACCCGAGCAAGGATTAAAACCCGAGCTCGTGGATTTCAATCCCCTAGGTCATACGGCCTAGGTTCTACATTTAACATCCTCGGTTCGACTTGCTAATCACTCTCGAGCCGAATCCTTCTTCTTTTACACATCCGACTCGAGCTCACCTCGGCAAATCACCGATATCAGTTCGACGAATGCAAAGCAAAATCTTTTAACATCGAGACGAGACGCGCGCACGCATCCTCGCCTCAAAAGCTTCCTCTAGCAAAACCTTTTTCGAAAATCTCCTCTTTTCAAACATAAAAGGTCTTTCTAAACAAAGAAATGAGCTAAAGTGAATGCTAAAAATGAATGTGAGTCTAGTGGGTCGAGTCGTGTCACTAATGCAAAGTGAAATGCAGGCCTCAGCTGACTACTCACCATGAATCGCATCATCACCCCTTCCTTCAAACGCTCCTCAAAGATGGCTAACCTCAACAAGCTGAAAACCCTCCGTCACCGCATTGATCAGCTCACCAAAAACATTGACAACTTGAAGGCCTTGCATCAATTCGAAGTTGCACGTTTGGAACAACGCTCCAAGGCCGACAAGCATGTCTCCTCCACACTCGTCACCCAACTCCAAAGGGCGAAGAAGATTTTACCCAATATCTCGTCCGATTGGAGAGGATTACTGCTCAGTTAGAATCCTCCGCACGAAGACGAACTCATGTACACATTTCTCGGTAGCCTACGACCCGAGTGGCGAAAACATTTTGATTACGGCGACGCCGAGAATTTCGAAGAACTCATTGAAATTGCCCTCGGAGCCCAAAGCAACCCCACAATCTATGACAATCCGGCAATCTTCCTCGGATCAGCACCCGTCATGGATTGCTCCTACTTGGTCACACCCACCAACAACCAAATCAATGGGGTCTGGTTCAGTGATGACGAAGACGAAGAGTGGCCACCCACTAACAAAACGGTAGCTCAACTCTCGACTACTCCTTCCACGAATAAAAACAAAAGCAACAAGAAGGGAAAGAAAAAGAAGGGCAAGCAGTCCGAAAGCAAAGATCAAAAAGAAAAGGGCAAGCAGCCCGAGAAGGAAAACCAAGACGAGGTTTCACACCTCACACGCTCTGGTCGTCCTTATCAAAATATTTTCACAGATGAACATGCCAGAAAAGCAAGCTGCGGTAGAAAGGCAAGGCCGTAGTCCAGGAAGACGCTCGCTTCCACAAGCACACCCTCTACATCCACAGCAATCCCACCACCAAACACGAGTGAGGTGCTTCAAAAGCAACTCGCTCGCACAAAAGCCGATGTTTCCATCTGGGCCCTTTTACGAGACTCAGCTGAACATAGGAATGCATTCATTCGCGCTCTACAAATAGCATGTGCAGACGCTGAGATCTCTCCAGATCAAATGGTCAGCCATGTCACTAGGGATTGGTTACCGGGGGCTATCACCTTCTCAAACGACGATCTCCCCGCATTTGGATCAAACCACAACCTCGCCCTATACATCAGCGTTGAATGTATGAAGAAAACTTTGCCCGTGTCCCTTGTTGATAACTTGGCTCTGCGGTCGATGTTCTACCATTGGCCACCGCACACCGTCTCGCCTATCCGACAAAGACTTCACCCCAAGCATGGGCCAGTCAAAGCTTTCGGCGGAACCCGACGTCACGTGAAAGGAAGCATTTCTCTTCACATCTGCGGTGGTCCCATAGAAAGAAAAGTCGAGTTTCAAGTCATCGACATGACCCCTTCCTATAACATACTCCTGGGACGACCATGGATTCACTCCACCAAGGCCGTAACCTACTCTACATCAAAGGTTAAGATCCCTCTCAACGAGGAAGTCATAACCTTGAATGCCTCAAACTTCCGAGCCCTTTTCGATACACCAAAAGAGCCCACTCGCCAAATCGTGGCTGAACCCGCAGAAGACTTATGTGGTTTCGACTTCGAAGTTGGCGCCATCACGCGTACACCAATCAAAACCTACAAACCCTTCAAAACAACAAACAACAATAGCCTTTGGCTCACCATGGGCCTAGGCTACAAACCCAAGGCCGGAGACCAAGGGCGAATGGTCAAAGAAGACCAAAAGCGACAGTCAACCCACAAGGGTACCCTACGACCTTACATCCTTGACTTAGACGCATATTTCACCCCAGGAGGAAAAGTCGACGGAAATACCTCCCTTCGAGACCTCATCCACACATCCGAAGCCTGCTACTCTAGTGAGGTCGAGCATAATGCACCTCGGACCTCACCGGGCATCAAAAATGAAGAGATCGTCGCCACTATCATGCGTGATCGACGTTTCGACCCTAACCAACTGATAGCCGACGCCACTGATAAAACCCTTAATGGATGGTATAAAACGCTGAAGTGGACCGATGCACAAGGCCACCATTTTCAGCTTATCACCGGCGAAGGACCGCTTTTCGACCACATCACCAACCTCAAAAACAAAGAGGCAAGCACCCCAAGCAACTCAAGCACTTCAAGCAACTCAAGCAGCTCAAGCAGCTCCTCAAACAGCGAAGACGATGAAGAAGAAGAAGAAATTCTCTTAACTTCTAATGCTCTAAGTGTCGGGTCACCTGTCGACCCATCTATCCTAGACTCTAGCTTTAGTTTAGACTTTCTTTTTACGGAGGCTAGCTCCAAGCAATTTTCTGAATTGTCGAATAATTCTTCTCAAAATAATGAAATGAATAAATTTGCTTACGCCTTGTCTCAAGCTAAAACAAACAACAAAGCACAAACATCTAACAATCAACAAACAACAAACAAATCAAAAGGCACTAACTCATGCGATAAAAATGAACAATCTCTAAACAAATACATTGCAAACATTGTTTCTCCCAAAACACAGGACCCTATCATCGAGGAAACCATAACCATAAACGTGGGAACCCCCGAAGAACCAAGGGAACTACAACTAGGAGCCTCACTAGACGAACACGAGCGCACCCAATTTACACAACTCCTAAGCGAATTCAAGGACGTATTCGCTTGGTCATACAAAGACATGCCCGGCATCGAACGAAGCATCGCCGAGCACCGCATCCCCATCAAACCCGGTTACAAACCCATCAAGCAAAAGCTAAGAAGACTACGTCCCGAATGGTCCCTTATGGTCAAGGAAGAAATCGAAAAACAACTACAAGCCGGTTGCACCCAAGTCACCGAGTATCCTGAGTGGGTCTCAAACATGGTCCCGATCCTGAAAAAGAATGGCAAAATTCGGTATGCGTTGACTTTCGCGACTTGAACAAAGCCATCCCAAAGATGACTTTCCATTACCCCATGTGGGCGTCTGATCGACAACCGTGATCACGCCCTCCTATCCTTCATGGGCCAATTTCACGCGACTCTGATCAAATCAAAATGGCTTGCGAAGACATGGCAAAAGCGGCCTTCATTACACCGTAGGGCACATCTTCTACACGGTCATGCCTTCGGCCTAATCAATCTTTGGCGCTACATACCAACGCACCGCTACAACCCTTTTACGACATGATGCACAAAGAAGTCGAAGTTTACGTCGGCGATATGATCGTGAAGTCAAAGGAAAGGAAGCGATCATATCACCAACCTCCGCAAATTCTTCACTCGCCTACGGCCAATACAAAATGCGCTTGAACCCCCAAAATGTACTTTTGGAGTTAAATCAGGCAAACTACTAGGACACGTAGTGAGCCAAAGAGGCATCGAGGTCGACCCTCGAAAGTCAAAGCAATCCTCGAAATGCAAACCGAAGAACCTCGGCGAGATTGAAGTTTCTTGAGCCAAATCCAATACATCTCACGCTTCATCAGCAAACTCACCATGATATGTGAACCAGTTTTCAAGAAGCTCAAGAAAACCGACCACGTTGAATGGGACGAAGAATGTCAAAAAGCATTTGACAAGGTCAAAGAATTGCTAACTAACCCGCCGGTTCTACAACCACCCCAAGAAGGTTTACCCTTATCCTTATACCTTACAACAACACCCACCGCCATGGGCGCCATGCTCGCTCAAGAAGTAAACGGTGAAGAACGCGCAATCTACTACATCAGTAAAAAGTTTCTCGATTACGAAACTCGATACTCACCCGTCGAGAAGAGTTGCCTAGCCTTAGTATGGTCATCCAAAAAACTCCGTCACTATATGCTAGCACATCAAACAAGGGTATATTCCACAATGGATCCCGTAAAATACCTCTTGAGAAACCTCACACCTAACGGACGAATGGCGGATGGACATTGCTCTGGCCGGTCGACCTTAAATGCGTACCCTCAAAGCAATTAAGGGACGGCGGTCTCCGATTTCCTGGCGAAAATGCAATCACCGAGCAACCAATCATAGACACCACATCCCTTCCAGACGACGGGATTTACAACATCGACCAAGAACAATGGGAATTATACTTCGATGGTTCATCCAACTATCGAGGTTGCGGAGTAGGAATACTTCTCATATCCCCAAATGGCGAACACACACCCTTATCCATTAAACTGGACTTCGACGTAACAAACAATGTAGCAGAATACGAAGCATGCTTGCACGGTCTCCAAGCAGCGCTTGTACTCAACGCCCGCAACATAAGAGTCTACGGGGACTCCTCCCTCATAATCAACCAAGTGTCCGGAGCATGGAAGATACTTAACGAAAACCTAGCATTATACCAAAACAAAATACAAGAGCTCATAAACGAATTCTACCACGTAGAATTCATACACCTCCCACGCGAAGAAAACCAATTCGCCGACGCGCTATCCAAACTCGCGTCCTTAATCAACATACCCCCGGGGATGGAAACTCTACCCATCGTCGTGGAAAGACGAAACGAACCCGCATACATCTGTGACATCGAAACCGAGGAAGAACAAACCGACCCTTGGTACCAAGCAATCATCAACTACAAAACAAACGGCGAATACCCGCCAAACACCGACAAACGGGCCAAGCGAGCCCTACGCCTATTATCGTCACAATTCGTGCTGGAAATGGGGAAATTACTCAAAAAGACGCCTCAAGGTACACTAATCTTGTGCGTCGACCACAAAAAAGGACACGAAATCATGTCCCAAGTACACGATGGCGAGTGCGGACCACACATGAACGCACGAGCCATGTGCAAACAAATCATAAGGCTAGGATGGTATTGGACTACCATGGAAGCCGATTGCGCAAAATATGTCAAACATTGTCATAATTGCCAAATCTTCGCGAACATACAACACATACCACCTTCACCGCTATACAGTTTAACATCACCATGGCCCTTCTCCACGTGGGGCATCGACGTCATCGGCAAAGTACAACCCGTAGGAGCAGGAGGACACTGCTTCATCCTCGTGGCCATCGACTATTTCACCAAATGGGTTGAAGCCGCATCGTACCGCAAGCTAGGCACAAAAGAAGTCCCAAAATTCATACAAAACAACATCATTTGTCGCTATGGCATACCACACGAGTTCATTAGTGACCAAGGCACGCACTTTCAAGGAGAAGTCGAGCCACTTCTTCTCAAATACAAAATACAACGACACAAGTCATCACCCTATCGATCATGAAACCAACGGCGCGGTTGAGGCAAAGAAACAAAACCGTCGTATCAATCCTTAAAAGATGATCGACACCGCCACGACCGGCCCCACAAAATCCCATTTGCATTATGGGGATATCGCGCCCACAATCCGCACACCCACGGGCATGACACCCTATTTCCTAACCTACGAAATGGAAGCCGTTCAACCCGTAGAAATCGAAATGCAATCCGCCGGATCCTCATGGAAGCGGACATTCCTGGCCAGAATGGGCACGCGAACGCTACGAACAACTCATTCTCTTAGGCGAAAGACGACTACATTCACTAAATGCGGTCAGAATGTATCAATCTCGCTACAACGCGCTTACAACAAACGGGTCAAACCACGAAACATTAAAGTGGGTGACCTAGTACTCAAATCCGTCAGAGCACCATTACCAATGACCCAAGGGGAAATTCAAACCCAATTGGGCGGGCCGCATTTGGTCAAAGACATCCTTCCCTGAGGCGATAGCGCTAATCGACCTTGACTGGTCAAGACTTGACTACCAACAAATCTTGATCAACTCAAGAAATACTACCCTTAAACAAATTTGCAATGTACTTCACAAAAGGACAAAACTTCGCTCGCATGAGTGAACTACGCTCGGTTTGATTCCACGCACTGTGGATACGTAGGCAGCTTTGCAAAAAGCACAACCGAATCACACGAACTACGCCGGTTTGATTCTGTATTCAAAAAGCAGATACGTAGGCAGCTTGTCAAAAATACAACCGAACTTTTTCTAGCATGCATGCCCAAAGCTTAAAAAGGTCGAGGGTTTTGCACTCACAAAATGACACGCTCGAAGCTTAAAAAGGTCAAGAGTACAGTCAACACAAAAACAAGAATCTGAGTCCGAAGCTTAAAAAGGTCGAGGATTTAAGACAAAACAATCCAAAACGCACAAGTCCAAAGCTTAAAAAGGTCGAGGACTTAAAGACGGAACAAGTCAAACAGGCGAATCCAAAGCTTAAAAAGGTCGAGGATTTAAGACAAAACAATTCAAAACGTCCAAGTCCAAAGCTTAAAAAGGTCGAGGATTTGAGACAAAATGCAAGTGTTCGAAAATTAAAAAGGTCGAGAACATTTCAAAACAAAACAAAGAAAGCAACGAGACAAGGCAAAAGCAAATAAGTTCTATTTTATTACTTTATTTAGAATTCTTCAAAGCTCAGAGATGAGTTAGGAACAAGCCTCCTTAACCCCTTTATTCGAATTTAAAAACGTGCGTTTGAATAAAGAAATTTTCTAAAGCAAAACAAAACTACTAAGACGTCTTCCGTCGTTTGGGACTAGCCTCTCCATCCTCAAGAGGTCGATCCGCCACAATCTTCGAGCTAAGAAACGAGCAGACCTCTCTCAAAACACAGGGGCTCGATCGGGTCCTCATCACCTTTCATTGGGGGCTCCTCGATCCTTGGCCTAAGCGATCTTTATGATCACTTTCGGTCCAAGTCTCTCACTTGCAGGTCTCGAACTAGAAGCACTGCATCAACAATACAGAGATCACCATAATCCCTCCCATCACGCACTACTTCATGCAACAAGGAGGGCTTTGGCCCATTCTTCTCTCTCCTCTCGATTCTCCCGTTCACGAGAATCCTTGGAATGACACCAACGCCGTATAGAAATCCGTGACACGAGTAGACTCTATATGCTCCAAGACAACCAAGTAACACGATCAGGCCACCCTCGGATCCAAGCATCAATCATCCGTTGTTTAGGACAACAACCCCTCCAACCTGCGTATCCTGATCCTAATAGCCTGCAAGTCGATTTGCCTCTTGGCGAAGAGGATGAATCCATACACCCGTTCAAACCCGCACAACATCAACTCCGCGAGCCGCTGCTCGCTACCGACGGTCGTTACCTCCGTAATACCCCACCACGAAACATACCAACGAATCTTTGCTCTCCTCACAAACCCCTGGTAGTAGTTGAGAACGCTCCCGAGGGTTAGCCCGATCCATCTTCCGAGACGTCGTCCTGCAGCCTTGAAGGCACCACCAAGGGAAGAGCCTTATACACGCTCAACCTCTCCATGAGCCAAAGCGTTGAGAATCCTAGCGCGACCCCTGCACGAGCTCGCACGATTAGCACAATCGGCCGTCTAAGCGCGATATGGTCTCCGCTAGAATCAACGCAGAAGGATCATGTCCTCGCTTCCATCTCTTCGACAACACGAGCATACCTCGCGTTCCGAACACACCATCCGGCATGGACCTGCAAAGCATAGCGATGAACCAAACAAAAGCAAGGGCCCTCCGCCTCGGCGATGCGAAATACTAGTGTCAGTTCTATTCATATAACGTTGACACAACAGAAGCATATTCACCCTACCTCCCTCGAACAAACCTGCAGCATGAGCATCTGTCATCCCAAGGAAGTTTCGTAACATCCCGTTATAACAAAGCTCGCTCCTCACAACCACAGGAGTCGTCCGTTTCGACCACCCCGCAGTGGCCGCAAACTCCTCCATCAAAGGACACACCTCCCCCCCGGGAAACCTAAACACATGCAAATTAGGATCCCAATAATCCAAACACGAGTCAAGGAAGTCTAAATCAACTTTCATTTGACGAAAGCCAATAAAAACACCCGCACCATCATCATACACCGCCTTCTTCATCCCCGGACTTAAGGAGGAAGTCCACCTCTTCAAAAGAGCATCAAAATGCTCCTCCATTTTTTTTTTTAGAACACAAAAACTTTTATAAATATACCTAATATATTTATGAGAGCAAAAACCTAAAGCAAAAGCAAAGAAGAGAAGTGATTGTGAATGAAAATTATGGCACGCACCCCCTCTCCTTATATAGGAAAACAATATCCGAAATATGGAAATACAGCGCTAGCAGCCAGGCCAGAAAACCGCATGGCTCTATGCGGTTTGCACCCCAAACCGCATAAGCCTATGCGGTTTTCCCTTGCAACCGCATAAGCCTATGCGGTTTCAGGGGTTGGTTTTCCTCCAATTTTCCTAATTTCGTCTTTCCTAAAACACTACGACCTCTGTTTGAGCTACGACATTCTTTTGTTGTTCCCACGCACCCGCATTACATTTCGCTTTAGCAACAACGGTTCTTACCACGAGTCAAAACACAAACATTTTCGACATTCATGCAAGCTCATTTCCCATCTAAAATGAACTTTTCACAAGAACGTTTTCACAATCTAAAACAAAACATCAAATGCATCCCACTCGGGAATCATATCATTTTTCAAACAAGACTACCAAACAGGTTTATCGATGACAATCAAGCTCAAGCTACTGCAACAAGTCCAAAGTTCAAGCTGCAACGGCATGTACATAAAGGTTCATACAATCTTTATTACACAAAGTCACTTTCGGGATGACGGCAGCGATACTCGTCAAACTCACGCCGAATCGAGCCGTCTCGGCCGGCTCACGACACCATGCGCGACTGCTCGGCCAGGCCATCCTCCACTTGGGTTGGCCACCTCCACAACTTCTTATGCACCCCCTTCGCCACCTACAAACACAAAAGCGCGTTCTGATTTTTCTCCATTTTGCCTTAATTTCACACAAATTAAGTCAAACTTAGGGGGAAATTCCAAAACAAGACCCAGCATTCTCCATTTTGACTTAATTTCACCCAAATCAAGTCAACCTTAGGGGGGAAATTTCAAATTAACAGCGCTCATCTCCATTTTGCCTTAATTTCACTCAAATTAAGTCAAACTCGAGGGGGTAACACAAAACACGCATCTCACTAGTTTGATCATCGCTATATTCCATACCTCGATCAAACTGGGGGCTCACTCACATACACAACAAACATACATACCTTCTTCACCCTGCCCGTCCAGCTGTCCATGCCCGCGTCAGTGGTCACCGGCAAGTACGTCGGCAAAGTGAAAGTCGGACCTTGCAGGCTCGTCGTACTCAACGGTGGTAGGGAAGTCACCAGGTTGCTCCGCCATCTCCGGATCAAATTCCTACAAAACAAGTACAAAACGCACACGTCAGGGAAATTTTTCGCAAAATTACCTTACGCACCCTCAACAGCATCAAACATACCTCAATCGGCCCACAAGCAAGCCGAGACTCATGAAAGTGGTCAGTAGTCCTCCCGGAGACGCAGAAGACTCACCGACTCTCCTTCCCCGTACAACGCCACCCGATCCTGAGCGGAAACCCCTCGCTCGAATAGGACCCTCGGCGGATCCCTAAGAACCACCGGAGTTGGCCACCCTGTCTGAAAGGCCAAGCGCTCTCCAAGGTACCAAACCGGCCCATACGGCGTCGCCAAGTACAAGCGCTGGGTCTCTCGTACTGCAAACCGCGCCCCGATGCCTTCAGGAATACCCGCATACTGGCCCCACGGGAACGGCACGAACTACAAACACAAAAACAAAAACAAACACTCATGAATACAATCATTTTAAGTACAATCTATTTAAAATGGTTCAAGCACAAACCTGATCAAACTGCATCTGGTTCAGAAGCACCCGAACATCATCATACGACCAGTTAAACGCAAAGACGGTTACATCGCATTCTGGCACGCATCACGGTACTCCTCACGATCCTCACGGCGTGCGGGCGTGAGAAAAGGGAAGTGGCTAAGAATCCACGATCACAAGACACAAGAAACAAAAACACGTTACAAAGACAAAGACAACAAAATGAACAACAATGCACCAAGCAAAAATGTAATTATCGCACCTCCATCAAGAACCCAGGCGAGACTAAGGACAGTCTCGACCCTCGATCCATGACCCGCGGTCTCACGGCATCCATGCAGAAACGAATGCACAAACCCAAGGACGGGGTCACCCAGTCGAACGTTCCAATTGCATTCCAATCCAGGAGATGCATAAGGACCGACGTCGACGCCCGCTCGCCTTTATCGCCGGCACACACGGCGCTGACGAACCACCACAGCCACATACGAGCATTCTGCTCGTCACTCCACTCCGAGGGGCCATACTCGGTCTTCCCCTCAAAGTACTCCAAGATATAACTCGTCTTGAAAGTATAGGGTGGAGCACCCTCGCAAATCACCTCCAAACCACCGCCGATCGCATCAGTCACAACCTCGTCCACAGCGGACGGCGCAAACTCAAAGCTCATGTCACGATCTCCGAACGGCAGCCCCGTTATGACTGCATACTCAGACAAGGTAATGTCGGCCTCAAAGCCGGGCATATGGAACGTCGTCGTGGTGTCCCAATACCTGTCTAGGAAGGCCCTGATCAACATCAGGTTCGCCGTCTGCTTCTTCCTTGCAATCTCCCTCCAATGGCCGACCAACGGGCCAAAAGCACTACTGGCGACACCCAAGCTGCGCTCCCGTATAAGCTTCTCCTCAAAAACACACATTACGGACGACACGCCCGAGAAAGTCCTCATCGGACCTTTCTGCCAACCCATCGTCGCTCGATAGGAAACGTGTCTCTCCGGGGCAAGTAGAAGATTATGACCATCCCAGCCCTTAGCGAACGCCCTGTTCGCACGTGATTTTCGAGGCCTAGAGCTACTCGCCCTAGGCGCAACCTCCTCAACCTCCTCAGCCTCCTCCTCAGCAACCTCCATCTCGGCTTTCAGCTCATCCACCAGCTCTTGAGCAAGCTCGTCCTCAGGATCACGCACAGGGACATTCCTCCCACGAACCTGACCCCTACCTCGTGACTGCCCACGTCTCGTGGACAAATCACGAGGATCGGCTTCCCTCTCACTACGTGTACGCCTCAAACCACTCGAGCTAGAGGCTCCCTCAGTCCTCGAGCTAGTACTCTTACGAGATCTCGATCTCGTAACACGACCAGAACCTTCCCCTGCAACCAAACACAACAAATACATACAGCTTTAATTCATGCAAGCATACAACTTGGCATACTTATACACAAATACACACCAATAATACGCACATAATACATATACATTCCCTCAACACATTGCACTATACGCCCTACAGAGCATTTTTAGGCCTAATTCACAATTAAGCCGAAAACCGTTCTCTACACTTCAAAATCACAACTTTATGGTTTCTACGCGCCATAATAGTCCCCAACAACAACCCATTACAAGCAATTGCATTTTGGTCATCCCGATCAAAAGCCCCCAATTCGCCTTAATTACTCCGTATAACTACGACTTAAGACGGCGATTTGAAGGCCCTAACTCGAATTTTTCGCAAAACTAACGCTATAGGCATGCTATACTCGCTATGGGCATCCTACACCGAAGTTTAATTGAAATTCCGGGTCGGAAAATCCGGGTTCGTTTTCGGGCCCGAAACCTAATTTGGTCGTTTTTCACACAAAGACGGTCTAAATCACAATCAATTCACACACACACGTTCACATGACATGATGCAACACAATGACGTCAATTTCAAGCATTCAAACGGCAAATTTCAAGCAAAACTCGGGTTTTCATTCAAAACCCGTCTTTTCAACATTTCAAGGCAAAGCTAGCTAATTACAACAACAAATAACGTAAAAGCAAGTCAAAATGGAGCATTACCTCGTTCCATAGCAAAGCAACGCAAGAAAAATGAGCAAAAACGGTTGAGAAATCGAAAAATGACGTTTTTTGAGTTGAAAAACCGTAAATGATATAATGTGGCATGCTCACGATTTGCTCGTGCTTATATAGCCCCCAGCAGCCAACAGGGGAAACCGCATAAGCTTATGCGGTTTGTCCCCTGAACCGCATAAACTTATGCGGTTTCAGCCCTTGGCTTTTCTCGGTTTTTTCTCGTTTTACGCCTACTTTTCAATTTCTAACTCATCCTAGCTCCTATACAACTCCAAGTACGTCCCGTGCTTGGGTTAAGGCATCACTTACAACCCGCCATACGCGTATATTAAGCATTTAATGTACTGCATGTAAGCGAAGCTTAACGCTCTTCACGAGCAAACACGTCATTTTTCTTCCTCAACGGAAGATAATCGTATGCAATAACAACTACAATTACACCCACGCTCCTCGGCGAGCCCAAGCATAGGTACTCTACAACAAGCACTTTACAACAAGCATTTAACTACAAGCATAAAATGCTCCTCGGCGAGTTTAAGCACAAGCGTCCTACAAAGCACATCCAAGCATGAACCCATGGCACAAGAACACCCCTGTACAAGCATTACAACCTTTACAAATGCACCCCTACAAGACCATACATCCTACGAATGCACTCTTCACGAGGTCATACATCCAGCCCAGATACACTCACACCCTTGCACTTTAGCCCCCACGCATTGCAGCACATGCGCTCTTTCACGAGACCATACGAAGACGCTACAAGCAGCAGCACTATACGATACCCAACATATACAAGACGACGACATCAACATCAGCAAAGGCATTAGCAACAAGCACGACGAAGGCACTCTGCAGGCCGGCAGGCCCTTATAATATGCACGGACCGCCAAGTCCTTAAAATGCGCACGTCCCGCCCCGTTTAACCCGGTTCGAAGTCCTCGTCTCACCCATGGACACATGCTTCGTTCCGCTGATCATATCGAGACTGTAATGGTCCGGATATGGTCGTGGAGTTTGACTAGCGCTCTAGTCCGAGCTCAGTCAAACTGGGGGCTCTGTGGATACCCATATCCGTACCCTCCCAAACAAAACCCTGTGATGTAACACGGACTTTTATTACGCATGCTTTAACGTTGACTTAAACGGTTCTAACTAATGTCGAATTCATTTTGAGTCGTTTTGAAATGTTAAAATGATTTAGGTCGCATCACATCGCATTTAAATAACGTCCATTTCGTCCATTTGGAGTCTAGCTTGGTCCTCGTCCTGCTTCATTTGGCATGAGCTTCGCATTTGCACTACAATTAGCCCTTTTACATTAACAAGGTCTAATTCAGCATTCCTAAATTCCTAAATTTAGGCCCGGTAGCTAAAACCGCTATTTAGCATCCTCTTACACAAAGTACGACCTCACGTCTTAGCTTATTTCACAAATCTATGCAAATACACCCCTTTTCATTTTTCCGGGTCTCGGGCCCAAAACCGAGCCCAAACCCAAGCCTTTGGCCCGCACTCCAAGGCCCTGCACATCATAAAATATCTCAGAAATATCTCAGCTCTTTTCTTGGCACGCACGCACGAAATTATACTGTATCTTTCAAAGATTTTATGCAACCGAAACTTGGAAAGCAGCCTTAAAACCACACCCACAAACCGCATGACCTTATGCGGTTTGGGGTGGCAACCGCATAAGCTTATGCGGTTTGTCCAGGCAACCGCATAAGGCTATGCGGTTTCCCGGCCTGTTTTTATCCCCGATTTCCTAATTTCTCCGAGGTTTTTAGTATATATACACCCATATACCCGACCTCATAAGATCATCTTACACACACAATTTACAACCAGAATACATCCTTTACACCACAAATTCTCTTATCTTACACTTTTGCATCCACAAAAGCCTCAAGCACTCAAATCCTTGAGTTCAACACACCATCCCGTGTTGAATTCATCCTCCTTTCTAGTTCAAGAAGTGAAGCTCTGCCCAGATCTGAAGCGTCAGGACAAGGTAGGTACCGATCCACTTGGATCAAAGCTTTTTCTTATTTTCTATGGACTAACAAAGGGGACTACACTCTAGCGCCCGCTTTGGCACCCGAGCGCTTGCCTTCCAAGTCTTCTTATTGCTTCGGGTACACGCCATATCCGATGACACGCCATAGTCGCATAAGCAACCGACCTTCTAAAATAAACCAATGGACAATTGAACTTTATTTTATTTGCATGCATCTTGCACCCTTTCATCTTGCATTAAAATCAACTTAAAACAATGAATTCGACCTTTAATCAACCGTATTCGTTAACAAGTTAAACATGCTAAAGCGAGGGTTTTAATCAATCTTTTGCATCTGCATCTGCATTCTTTTACAAACTTATCGCACTTGTGCGTGGCGATAACATTAGCTCAAATATCATCTTACAAGGATTGTTCTAGGTCAGTAGAGGCTATTTTTACATAGGCTTTTCTAAAAGGTTTTCATAAATCATTATTTGAATTAACTCTTTTTCTAAAGTACCCTCACCCCGAATCCAATCTGGTTTCACAAGCCTTAGATCTAGGGGTGTCGGCGTGCTCCAAAATCTAAGAACATGTTTTTAGCTTAGAACATGGTAGCAGATTCCTATTTTCCGCGATAAATAGGTGGCGACTCCATAACAGTTCTTAAAGGTTTTTCTAACTTAATCTTTTTTAACTTTAAAATCCGCCCTTAAGCAAGACGCCGAGTTGGGTCCGATCCCGGGTTCCACACCTTCCAAGATGACATAGAAGCGGCCCAAGAACTTTATACTGGAGGTGATCGAAATGCCAAAAAATTTGTTGAATTTCATGTTTACAACACGGCTATGAGTAAACATCCAAAGTGGAGTCTCCAAGCTTGTGATTTTGGAGTAACAGCAGATGTGAGCGGTGGAAGTTCTAAGAGGTCTCGTACTGAGGGAGCAGAAGAATCTACCCCAGATAACCCTTCAAGTGTTAACGTTGGTGATTTGGTTCCTATCCAAGGGGTCGTGATGCGGCAAAAAAGCAACGTAAAGGGAAAGAACCGGAAGCATCTTTTACGATTAGTCCTGAGGCAATTGTTTCCCGCCTTGATGATATGAAAATCACAAGAGCTCAAGAAGTACAACAAAGACAAAATAGAATCGAAGCGGATCTTCAAATTGAGCAAATTAGAGCTCAATCTAGAAGGAAAAGATCGACAAAAAGCTTCTTATGACGTTGTTAGCAAGAGATAATTTGGATGAGGACGATTTGCTAATGAAGAGAAAACTCCAAAAAACGTATAATTTTTAGTGAACTATTTCATAAACTAATTTAACGTTGTAATCCTTTTGTAGTGAACTATTTTCAATTCAAAATTTGTAGTATTTAATTTTTAACACTTTTTAGTAAACCAATTGGATATGCAATTTGTAGTGGAGTATTTAATTTTCAACACTTTAATGTTTAACACCTTTTTAGTGAACTATTTTTTAAAAAGAGAAACTAGTCACCTTTTTATTTGAACTATTTATCGTAAAGGTAAAAGTTTACGTTGGAAAATTGGTGTAGTGTAGTGTGTGTAATTAATGCTGTGCAGTTATTACTTTGCCCTCTTTATTATTGTGTAATTTTTTGGGCATTTATTTGAAAAAGAGACGTTAGTTTCTTTGGTATAATTTTTTTAAAAAAAAAATTATACCAACGGCCATATTTTTTTAATATCTATAAAATGAGACCAATCTTGACATTATTTGGACATCTTAAAAATTATTATATTTTTACCTTCTACTTTTCACTTCTTACAAAATAAATAAATACATAAACCCACAAATATTTCATATTAACCCACAACTACACCTTATTTCATATTAACCCAATTTCTTCCAATCAAAATGTCTACTGCTTCTAACTCTTTAGATTCAACAACTTCCTCAGATTCTTCTGATAACAATGAGGTGAACCAAAATAGACTTTCCGACTATCAAAGGGAAGCTCAAATCACTGAAGAGAACATTGTGGTCGACCAAATGTTGGAAAATTATTTTATTTCTAATATAACACAATTTCTACAACCTACAAATCGTACTCCACGAAACTGTAGGCAATACATTGAGCGAAATCGTGAGGCAGGTCATGAACGATTGTTCAATGACTACTTTTCAGAAAATTCAATTTACAATCTAGAACAATTTCGTCGAAGGTTTCGTATGCGCAAACACTTATTCAAGCGCTTAGTTGATACCATTTCTGGTAACAACCAATACTTTCAACAAAGAGCACAAGGAAATGGTAGACTTGGATTTTCAGCTCTACAAAAATGCACTGCTGCGTTAAGAGTACTTGCATATGGATCATCCGTAGATTCAATCGTGAGTATATGCGCATGAGTGAAACAGTTGTAAGAGACTCAGTTAGACATTTTGTGCGTGGTGTGACTTCAAATTTTGGAAACCAATATCTCCGCAGACCGAATCAACAACATCTAACTAGATTATTACAAGAGGGTCAACGCCGTGGATTTCCTGGTATGTTAGGGAGCATCGATTGTGTAACACCCCATGTTAATTTAAGCCAATTATAATTAGGAAATCAATAATTAGACAATCTCACCCAATTAATTTCTTAATACAATACACTACAGTTTTTCTCGCAACTAAATTAAAACTATTTTTATATACTTTGAATTCAAACTTTATTTTTACATATTCGAACACGATAAATAAAATGACGAATCGACGACAAATTTTTCAACGACAAATTTCGGCGCGCAAAACGAGGTCAAAGTTGACCAAAGTGGCCGAGCCACTTAGAGGTGACTAAGTCACCTAATTTCTCTTCAAAACTTACTTACACAAAATACTTAAGATCAAACTAGTTAGTTAAATAATAATCATTTTGATTTTTATTTATAAATTCTAATTTCTTAATATCAAATTACTATTTCGATTTGATTTAGCTAACACTTTCGCAAAATGTCGAAATATTAAGTCATAACTATTTTAAACTGATAAAGATTTTGACGGGTGATTATAATTATTTAAATCGTTAACATTCAATGAAAAAAATAAGCTTTTCGACCAAATACATTTTTATTCAAGTTTCGAGGGTTTTAAACCCAATTTTTGTTTTGATCACCTTTCGATGTTTATTTTCATTTTTATTTTCGATCTTACTTCGAAACATTATTTTAAGATCATATATTTTATTTCGAGACTTTTTGCGTGCGCGCAAATCGAAAATTTCAAAAAAACAAAAATCGAGCCAAGTGGCTCCTTTAAAATTAAAGATTATACATGGCAAATACTAAATACAATACAATACATAATACACTACTAGTATACAATTACTACTACAACATTCATTCACACACAACACAAATAAAAACTTACTAGTTTTCTCTCTAAATAAAAACAACTCTAAACATTTGTAAGACAATCTTCATCTTCAACCTTAAGCTACCTTGAAGATCTTCATCTTCTCCATTTTATTTCTTCCTTAAAAATTTACTTTCTTGTATTTAATTTCCTTAAACACTTAAATTAATTCTCCACCATTTTATTTAGTAATCACTTCCACTTTTAACTTGTAAACATTTATGAACATAAATCAAAATAAATAAAATCTATACATCACCTAAACATAAAAATACTACTACACTTTAAATTTTTAGTTTAGTTAGTTTAGTTTAAAATAAATTACTAACTTGCTTATTTTCATTTTTATGTACTAATCTTTCCAAAGAAGAGGAGCAAGGTGGAGCCATCGATCTAAGTGTCTTCGACCATATTATCGATCCCGATAATTGCTAGGCTTTTCATTTTCCTAACCAACTAAGGTGCTCTCGCACACTATAATTGCTAGCACTAAACCTAATTGATTTTATGTTATTTTCCTAATTGATGTTTTGAGTATATGCATGTTTTATTTTATCACCTAGCATTCATATGTTAAATTAGAAGACAAAAATCGAAAAATAAAATATGTTGCTCACCTAAATATCACACGGCATTCCCCTTAATTTTTGTCTAATTTTTCGTTTTAATTTTTGTTAATTATATGTTTAAAAAGACTATGTTAAATGAGTACTAAAAATATTGTTCAAATGTTGATGTTCATTTCCTTATATTTATTTTGTTATTAAATGTTATGTGTGTGAAATGATTTACTTTTATTTGTTAATGTTTTTATATGAAGTTCACCTATGATAAATACATATATAATATAAAGGAAATTAGATATAGAATTAGTAGTATAAAAATCAAAAATAAAAATTGTGAGTATAATATACAAGGCCACGGTTTTATCCTTCTTTTTGGACCAATTTTTAGTTTTAATTTTTGAAAATAATATGTTATGTTAGTTTTGGTTAATTAGTGTTATTGGTAAATTTTGAGAAATTTAAAAGAATATATAAAAATTTGAGTTAAAAGTGTTCTTAAGAAAACCATACATGTCCTTCATTTTTGAACTAGTTTGATTTGTAATTTTTATAAGTTTTAGTTATTTAATATTTTCATTTACTAATTAGTATTTATTTTTAGTAAACATATATGCTAAACAAGTTAAAATAATTTGAACAAAAAATTTGAAAATAAAATAAAGGCTACGGCATTTCACCCTTTAATTATAAAATTTTTGGTAAAAATTTAACATAGTTTAAATCACTTTAGTATTATTTAAATAATTAGTATATGAAAACTTTAAGTCAAAACCGATAAATTAGAAAACGAAAATAAAAATGAACAAGTATAGTGGGCCACGGTTTTAGGGTTTAATTTGGACCTAAAATGAATTTGTCACTTTATGTTTTATCACTTGAGTAATTTAATCTGTTAAAGTAATGAATTTTTAATAAATAAAAAAAAACAAAAAAGAAATAAATAGCTAAAATAAATAGAGGCCACGGTTTCTTCACTAAAAATGGACCTATTTTTGATCAAAATGAATTTGTCACTTAGTCACTAAATTTGAATAGTAATTAGGATTATATTAGATTGTATAATAAATCGTTAATAAAAAGAACCGACGAAACCGATAAAAATAAATGTTACGTATATTAAAATGAACAAAATCGAGTGCTACTACCTTTGCTTAAATGTGGATGTGGACATACGGACTATTTAAATGAATTTCGACAACATCGCTAAAAATGGAAACCGTTAACAATTTAGTTAAGTATATGACTAAACTTAACCGAGTTTTACTTTTAAAATAATATTTCAAATCACTAAATACAAAACGAACTTAACGACTTTGAAACTAGAATTTTGTACTTAGAAAATAAAAGTTAGGTTTTGTAGCTAAGTAGAATATCTTAAGTATAAGAATACGTATAAGGTATAAAAATACGTACAAGTATAAAAATACATACAAGTATGAAAATACGTACAAGTATAAAAATACGTAGAAACACGAAGTATGAGAATACGTATAGGTATAAAAATACGTAGGAACACGAAATACAAAAATCTGAATCATTATAAAAATCATTAGAAATCTGAAATCTGAAAATCTGAATCATTATAAAAATCATTAGAAATACTGAAATACTGAAAATCTGAATCATTATAAAAATACGATGAATAGTAACTACGATGAATAGTAAAATGATGAATAGTAACCGTGATGAATAGTAGTGTAATACTCCGTATTAAAATAATATTATATATATAATATTAGCACAAGAATTAGTAGATACTTTTATTAGTATTGTTTAATGGTCAGCTTTACATTTTAATTCGACGGGAACAAATAAGTCCCAACGTCATTCCCGCGTAAAAACTAGCGTCAAACTTTGAGAGGTCATAAAATGGTCATACGAACTCGGAATTGGACAAAACAAAAGGCTAAACTGTAACACCCCGTGTTATTTTAACACAATATGATAAAAGAATTTAATTCCTCAAATTAAATTCATCCTTTTTCCATATAATAAAATACGACTGAAATTTTTTCGCCAAATAATAATAAATTTTCCTAAGTACAAATTTAAAAATTTTGAAAAATAAAGTTTGTTCTATTATCTCCAGAATTGAAAAAGAAATACATTTCAAAATTTGATAAAAATCAACACAAAATTTGTATCGCCTTTCAAATTTCAAAAAGGTTAAGTTATATTTACTATTCATAAAAATAAATGTAAAACCATTTATTCATAAAATTCAATTTCAAACATTTTTCGTTTTCAAAATAAAAACTTTAGTTTTAATATCAAATTACTATTTCATTTCTATTAAACTAGCCTTTCTCTAAATTGTCGAAATTTGAAGTCACACTTACTTTAAATTGATTAACTTTTTGACGTTTGTTTATAATTCTTTAAATCTATAACATTCAACGAAAAAAATAAGTATTTCGACCTAGTAAAATTTTAATCAAAATCTCGAGGGTTAAGATCCGATTTTTATATTTAGTACTTTTTGAAAATTAGTTTTATTTTTATTTTCGATTTTATTTTAAAATACTATTTTAAGATCATATCTTTTATTTTGAAACTTTCTGTGATCGCGCAAATCGAAAATTTCAAAAACGATAATCGAGCCCGAAAATTTGACTTTTGACTTTTGACTTTCCTTAGTCAAATTTTATCTTCTTCCATTTTCTTACACATTTACTTACACCATTATAATTATCATCATCACTTTTATTTTATTTTATTTTATATTTAAATTTAAAGTTTATACTTTTAATAAAAATATAAATACAAATTCAATACTACTACTTTAATATTATCATTTTCATTTCCGTCACTTTTAAAATTTTTCTAAAGTAGTAAATAAAATATTTTAGTCTTAAATTTATAAAATGAATACTTTTCAGAAAATCGTCAAAACAGCACTTTTTAACTTTTATCGCTTTTGACGCCCGACTTTTTAAAACTGACTAATTTCTTGAAAAACATTTTAAAACATCTAAAAGACATTTTTAATGCACCAAATAGTAATATGGACTAAATGGTTGATGATGAAGTTGATGATGCTTTATTTAATTTAATTAAACATTATTTTCTAATTAAAATCTAACTTTAACCTAATTCTTTTAACCTAAAATTTTTACAACTTATTCCACAAGTTCTAAGGACCACAAAAAGCCCATTTAACTCCAAAATGTCGTAGCTAACACCCACATTTTCTCTCATTTATTATCTTCCATTTTTCTTCCAAAAACAATTAAAATAAAACACTAATATTATTTCTAATATTTCATAAGTGTTCTAGTAATTAGTGGGTATATATTAGGAGCTAATTTGCATGGATTAGTTGGGTGAATAACATGGGTTATGGGTGAAGAAAAATTCGATCTAAAATTTATTTTAGATCCTCGACGATTAACATCTAATTCAAGGTGACTAGCCTTGTCTTATATTATCCTCTTAGTAAATTAATTTGATTTTTATTATATGTTTTATGAGTATGATTTTATGTTAAATATGTTGAACATCACTTATATGTTATGTGTTGTATAATAAAATGATAATAAATAAGTAATAATGATAATAGTGTAATTGTAGTAATATGTTCATATGTGTAGGTAATTTATTTTTGAGTACTTTAAATTATTGTTCATATGATTTATATGTTTATTTATGTTTTAGTTAAGTAGTATTATCATATAAAAATTATGTGAATTATTAACAATGAGTAAAGTGATTAAAAATCAAAAAATAAAAATATATATACATACATGCTCAACTCGGCATTTCCATTTATTTTAATATATTTTCACTTTTAATTTTTGTAAATAATACGTTAGAATAAGTTAGTTAAAATAGATGTATTCATGTTTAAAAAAATTAAATTAGGAAAATAAATTATAAGTTGTTAAAATCAAAATTAGTGTTCTTGAGTTTATTGTTGATGTTCATATGTGTTCTTACAATATTCATGTTGATGTTCATCTTATTTGTTCACTTTGATTATGTTTTATATTATGTTTTGTTAATAATTTGTGTTTATGTTTACTTATTGTTTTATATATTGTTAGTAATATAATATAAATCAACTTAAAACATTATAAATCATTATAATTAAAAAGTTAGAAATTTAAAGTGTTGAAAAACACTATTCATAATTGTAAATGAAATTTTTAGTAAATTTCATTTTAGTTTAAATCATTTTGGCATAATTAGAATAATTAAAATATAAGGACTTTAAGCTAAAAACCGATAAAGTCGAAAAATGAAAATTTAGAACCACCTAGCTCTTGCTCACGGCATTAGGCCATTATTTTGGTTAAATTTATTTTTATCACTTTTTAGTTTAATTGTTAAAATAATTTAATTATTAGTTAATAAGTTAGAATTAAGAAATTAAAAGATATAAATGAATTTTGTTATATATATGATCCACACGACATTACCATTTAAATTGACTAAATTTGACCAAAATGAAATTATCACTAAGTCACTAAAGTTAAATAGTAATTAGAATTGAATTTTTGTATAAATTGTTTTAGTTATAAATGAAATACGATAAACCGATAAAAATGTTTAACCGTTATAAAAATGGATTAAATCGTGTGATACTACCTTTGCATATTGGAATTTGTTGGATTTGGACATACGGACTTAAATGAACCATTCACGATACCATTATTATTAAAAATGAAAATCGCTAAATTTAGTAAGTAGGCGACTAAATTTAACTAAGTCTCATTTTATAATAATATCATTATCACTTTTTACAAACCAAACTTAACGTTTTTAAAACTAGACTTTTAGATATTTTCAAAAATCACTAAGTACAAAACGAACTTAACGTTTTTAAAACTAAACTGTTAAAATATTTACAAAAATCGCCTAAGTACAAAACGAACCTAACGACTTTGAAACTAAAAATTTGTACTTAGAAAATAAAAACAAGTTTAGTATTATACTTAAAATATCTTGAGTATAAGAATACGTATAAATATAAAAATACGTACAAGTATAGGAATACGAATACGTATAAAAATACGTATAAAATACGAAGTATAAAAATACGAATACGTATAAAAATACGTATAAAATACGGTGAATAGTAAATACGATGAATAGTAAATACAATGAATAGTAAATACGATGAATAGTAAAATACGATGAATAGTGAAAAGTGAATAGTGAAATACTGAAAATAATTGAAAATTTTACTAAGTATAGAAAATTTAAAATGAAGAAGTAAATGACCTAAAGTGTTTGAAAAACACATAAATAAAATTGGACATACTAATAAACGTTTCAATTTAGAAACTTGAAAACGTTAATAATTAACAACACTTCAAATAATAAACGAACGTGTTATGTGATCATATGAAACCGAATACAAATACTTAAACGTTTGACGATGAGACTAGGAGAGTCTAGAAACATGTGATATGTAATATCAAATAAATAATAAATCATGAGTATGTTTAAATAAAAGGTCAAGCTTGGGCCTCAGATATGAAAACGTCAATCGTAAGTGAAGTGGGGTTAAGATAGTCTTGTGCGGATACCACTATCTCGGTCTCTGGCTTGGGTCATATCGAATAGTGTGGTTTAAGCCGGCAGCCTTATTGCTTAGTGCATCCTGCCCATGCCGTTACGCCTTAAGTCGTATAGCCAATGCCGTACAAGATAATGAAAAATTCAACTCTTAGTGGGTCAGGCTTTAGGAAATAGTCGTTTTATCCTGAGTTAAGGTGCTCTATGAATAGCATAGCCTATTCTTAAATTGGATATTAGTGTATGCATACTAGACTAGGGTTTTATTCCCCTATTTCGCTAAAGTTATCAGGGCCACCGTGACATTATGTGTTTATGCGCTTTGCGGTTCTGTCTCCTTGCCGTGTTTCGTTCTTAGTGGGCGCGACACTTGCATTCGTTCTTACCCTGCGTAAAGATTACTTGACGGGATTGTATCTGAAGTTCGAATCATTTCGAACACTAGAGGATGAGATGCAAGTACTATAGTATTCGGTGTGGTTTACGAGTCGAGTAAGTCGCTGCACTATGGTAGTGAGATGCAAACGACTAGAGTACAAAGGCCTACTCAGTGGTCAGGCTCGTAAGCAGTATGTGTTGTGTGTTGTTTGATTAAATGAGAGCAGTGTGTACCATCTTGAAAATTAAAGACCACAAGTTTTAAGTGAATCAGTGCATGATGAGAACAATACGATACGTATGTATGTATGCGATTTGATATCGCTTGTAATCTTCTTGATATGTTGTGATACTATGGCTATAATATTATATGTTATTTGCTTTCATAACTGAATATCATGCTTATATGATTTATCGCTTTAACCGCATGCTTATTATGACATATATGTCTTTACATGCTAATTGTATTAAGCATGTTTATATTTTATCATAATGTTATGTTTATAAGCGATAATATTAAACCAAAGTAATTGAAATCGAGGGTAAGTATGAGCATAGCTAGTCATTTGTCGCTCGTGACATCCCCATCGATTTATTGTGCGAGGTAATCATGGGTAGGAAGTCGGATTTTGGGCGGGGCCATGCAACGTTTTTACGCTTTACTTTATGTCATTTGAGAGATTTGTAATATATAAGACGCTACTCTTTTAAATTTCCATACGAGTTGTTTTATTCAACTCTTGAATTACGATGTAACATTTTGGGTTTTATGTATAATTAATAATTTGGTTTAAGACTTAATTAATTTCCACCTTAGTAATTAAAGTCGACGAAAAACCAGGTTGTTACAGTTGGTATCAAAGCTGTCTTGCGACCGTGAATAACTTAATAGTTATTTCATCTAGCGAGAGACACCTGGGCCAGACATTCATATCATATGTCAGGCTTAGACTAATAGAATCAAATAATAAATTAGATTTTTATTTTATTAGATCACTTAAATAATAATTTGAAATCGCTTTAAAGTGTGAGGATGGGTAGAAACCTTAAGGACCGACCATAGGCTAAGGACTTTTAAATAACGAACTACTTCCCTCAAAATAAAATACACTAACTATCGTATGCTTGCTACTTGCTGATGTGACTAACTAAAACTAACAACTATCCTCGGATATAAAATCTTAGTAATAAATTTAATTCTCGAGGACCGAAGCCTTTAATCAAATACATGACGACAAGACCTCAAACGCAGCAAAAGGACGCATCAAGAACCCTACAGCTGATAAGACGTTCAAGATCTCGAAGATTTCTGTCGCAGGAAGGATTTCTACAACTCTATATAATTATCCTCTTTAACACAAACTTTTATTTCGTTATCTTTTAAAAAAAAAAAAATTTTAACCTCTTTAACCTTTTCTTCAAACCCTCTAATTTCCTAAATCTAAAAATCCTAATAACTACTTTTCAAATGAACGTTCATTCATCTTCCTTAATTTCGCAAAATGGTTTCATTTTTGCTTTTCAATTTCATAAACTTCTTATAATTTATTCTCAAAAAAAAATAAAAAAAAATAGAACTTTAATTCCTTTTAATCTCTTAAATTTACTATATCTCTTAAAATTTATAAATCTTCATAAATTTATAATTAGTGATTATCTTCTAAAAATATCATTCATGTTTTTCCCTTTAAAAATATCTTTTAAACTTATTCATATAATTCTAAAATTTTATTTAGTAATTTTAGATATCTTTGAAACTATTTTGTTTTAAATTGTATATCCTTTATCATATACTATCAAATTTGAATATTTTCAAATTTTTGAACTTACAAATACTTTTTTTTCCAAATTTCCAACATTTGAGATGAATTTTTATCTTTTCTACTTAATCTTTAAAAATTAGTCTAAAATTTTCTTAAGGGGGCAGGACAAAACTACTATTGTTTTAAAATCATCGATTAAAGTTTAAAGATTTAAAAGCTTTATTTCAACCAACTTTAAACAATATATATTTAATTTCAAATAAAATTATAAATTGTTTTATTTTAAAACCCTTATAATTTTAATTTAAATTCATCCCATACAAAACTTCTAGGCCCCACCTTTTTGAAAATTCCTTTGAAGTCGGTTTTGGAAAATAACAATCTAGCAACATTTCTATATTAATTCAAAATATCCCATTTGTAAATATAAAACGATTATAATCTTCAATCTTCCCATTCTACCTAACACCTTTATAATAATTCAGAAATTTAAATTTTTTGAAAGTCTTATTCTACCAAAATAAAATATCATCATCGAAACTCGTAAAATCTTGATATTCTCTCTAACTGCATTGCCCAACTGCAAGTAGTTATCCACTCTATTCAAGTTTCGGGACGAAACTTTTCTTAAGGGGGTAGGTTTGTAACACCCCGTGTTATTTTAACACAATATGATAAAAGAATTTAATTTCTCAAATTAAATTCATCCTTTTTCCATATAATAAAATACGACTGAAATTTTTTCGCCAAATAATAATAAATTTTCCTAAGTACAAATTTAAAAATTTTGAAAAATAAAGTTTGTTCTATTATCTCCAGAATTGAAAAAGAAATACATTTCAAAATTTGATAAAAATCAACACAAAATTTGTATCGCCTTTCAAATTTCAAAAAGGTTAAGTTATATTTACTATTCATAAAAATAAATGTAAAACCTTTTATTCATAAAATTCAATTTCAAACATTTTTCGTTTTCAAAATAAAAACTTTAGTTTTAATATCAAATTACTATTTCATTTCTATTCAACTAGCCTTTCTCTAAATTGTCGAAATTTGAAGTCACACTTACTTTAAATTGATTAACTTTTTGACGTTTGTTTATAATTCTTTAAATCTATAACATTCAACGAAAAAATAAGTATTTCGACCTAGTAAAATTTTAATCAAAATCTCGAGGGATAAGATCCGATTTTTATATTTAGTACTTTTTGAAAATTAGTTTTATTTTTATTTCCGATTTTATTTTAAAATACTATTTTAAGATCATATCTTTTATTTTGAGACTTTCTGTGATCGCAAGAAATCGAAAATTTCAAAAACGATAATCGAGCCCGAAAATTTGACTTTTGACTTTTGACTTTCCTTAGTCAAATTTTATCTTCTCCCATTTTCTTACACATTTACTTACACCATTATAATTATCATCATCACTTTTATTTTATTTTATTTTATATTTAAATTTAAAGTTTATACTTTTAATAAAAATATAAATACAAATTCAATACTACTACTTTAATATTATCATTTTCATTTCCGTCACTTTTAAAATTTTTCTAAAGTAGTAAATAAAATATTTTAGTCTTAAATTTATAAAATGAATACTTTTCAGAAAATCGTCAAAACAAAGACTTTTTAACTTTTATCGCTTTTGGCCTTGACTTTTTAAAAGCTGACTAATTTAGTGAAAAACATTTTAAAACATCTAAAAGACATTTTTAATGCACCAAATAGTAATATGGACTAAATGGTTGATGATGAAGTTGATGATGCTTTATTTAATTTAATTAAACATTATTTTCTAATTAAAATCTAACTTTAACCTAATTCTTTTAACCTAAAATTTTTACAACTTATTCCACAAGTTCTAAGGACCAAAATAAGCCCATTTAACTCCAAAATGTCGTGGCTAACACTCCCATTTTCTCTCATTTATTTTCTTCCATTTTTCTTCCAAAAACAATTAAAATAAAACACTAATATTATTTCTAATATTTCATAAGTGTTCTAGTAATTAGTGGGTATATATTAGGAGCTAATTTGCATGGATTAGTTGGGTGAATAACATGGGTTATGGGTGAAGAAAAATCCGATCTAAAATTTATTTTAGATCCTCGACGATAACATCTAATTCAAGGTGACTAGCCTTGTCTTATATTATCCTCTTAGTAAATTAATTTGATTTTTATTATATGTTTTATGAGTATGATTTTATGTTAAATATGTTGAACATCACTTATATGTTATGTGTTGTATAATAAAATGATAATAAATAAGTAATAATGATAATAGTGTAATTGTAGTAATATGTTCATATGTGTAGGTAATTTATTTTTGAGTACTTTAAATTATTGTTCATATGATTTATATGTTTATTTATGTTTTAGTTAAGTAGTATTATCATATAAAAATTATGTGAATTATTAACAATGAGTAAAGTGATTAAAAATCAAAAAATAAAAATATATATACATACATGCTCAACTCGGCATTTCCCATTTATTTTAATATATTTTCACTTTTAATTTTTGTAAATAATACGTTAGAATAAGTTAGTTAAAATAGATGTATTCATGTTTAAAAATTAAATTAGGAAAATAAATTATAAGTTGTTAAAATCAAAATTAGTGTTCTTGAGTTTATTGTTGATGTTCATATGTGTTCTTACAATATTCATGTTGATGTTCATCTTATTTGTTCACTTTGATTATGTTTTATATTATGTTTTGTTAATAATTTGTGTTTATGTTTACTTATTGTTTTATATATTGTTAGTAATATAATATAAATCAACTTAAAACATTATAAATCATTATAATTAAAAAGTTAGAAATTTAAAGTGTTGAAAAACACTATTCATAATTGTAAATGAAATTTTTAGTAAATTTCATTTTAGTTTAAATCATTTTGGCATAATTAGAATAATTAAAATATAAGGACTTTAAGCTAAAAACCGATAAAGTCGAAAAATGAAAATTTAGAACCACCTAGCTCTTGCTCACGGCATTAGGCCATTATTTTGGTTAAATTTGTTTTTATCACTTTTTAGTTTAATTGTTAAAATAATTTAATTATTAGTTAATAAGTTAGAATTAAGAAATTAAAAGATATAAATGAATTTTGTTATATATATGATCCACACGACATTACCATTTAAATTGACTAAATTTGACCAAAATGAAATTATCACTAAGTCACTAAAGTTAAATAGTAATTAGAATTGAATTTTTGTATAAATTGTTTTAGTTATAAATGAAATACGATAAACCGATAAAAATGTTTAACCGTTATAAAAATGGATTAAATCGTGTAATACTACCTTTGCATATTGGACTGTTGGATTTGGACATACGGACTTAAATGAACCATTCACGATACCATTATTATTAAAAATGAAAATCGCTAAATTTAGTAAGTAGACGACTAAATTTAACTAAGTCTCATTTTATAATAAATATCATTATCACTTTTTACAAACCAAACTTAACGTTTTTAAAACTAGACTTTTAGATATTTTCAAAAATCACTAAGTACAAAACGAACTTAACGTTTTTAAAACTAAACTGTTAAAATATTTACAAAAATCGCCTAAGTACAAAACGAACCTAACGACTTTGAAACTAAAAATTTGTACTTAGAAAATAAAAACAAGTTTAGTATTATACTTAAAATATCTTGAGTATAAGAATACGTATAAATATAAAAATACGTACAAGTATAGGAATACGAATACGTATAAAAATACGTATAAAATACGAAGTATAAAAATACGAATACGTATAAAAATACGTATAAAATACGGTGAATAGTAAATACGATGAATAGTAAATACAATGAATAGTAAATACGATGAATAGTAAAATACGATGAATAGTGAAAAGTGAATAGTGAAATACTGAAAATAATTGAAAATTTTACTAAGTATAGAAAATTTAAAATGAAGAAGTAAATGACCTAAAGTGTTTGAAAAACACATAAATAAAATTGGACATACTAATAAACGTTTCAATTTAGAAACTTGAAAACGTTAATAATTAACAACACTTCAAATAATAAACGAACGTGTTATGTGATCATATGAAACCGAATACAAATACTTAAACGCGTTTGTGATGAGACTAGGAGAGTCTAGAAACATGTGATATGTAATATCAAATAAATAAGAAATCATGAGTATGTTTAAATAAAAGGTCAAGCTTGGGCCTCAGATATGAAAACGTCAATCGTAAGTGAAGTGGGGTTAAGATAGTCTTGTGCGGATACCACTATCTCGCCTCTGGCTCGGGTCATATCGAATAGTGTGGTTTAAGCGACCTTATTGCTTAGTGCATCCTCGCCCATGCCGTTCGCCTTAAGTCGTATAGCCAATGCCGTACAAGATAATGAAAAATTCAACTCTTAGTGGGTCAGGCTTTAGGAAATAGTCGTTTTATCCTGAGTTAAGGTGCTCTATGAATAGCATAGCCTATTCTTAAATTGGATATTAGTGTATGCATACTAGACTAGGGTTTTATTCCCCTATTTCGCTAAAGTTATCAGGGCCACCGTGACATTATGTGTTTATGCGCTTTGATTCTGTCTCCTTGCCGTGTTTCGTTCTTAGTGGGCGCGACACTTGCATTCGTTCTTACCTGCGTAAAGATTACTTGACCGGGATTGTATCTGAAGTTCGAATCATTTCGAACACTAGAGGATGAGATGCAAGTACTATAGTATTCGGTGTGGTTTACGAGTCGAGTAAGTCGCTGCACTATGGTAGTGAGATGCAAACGACTAGAGTACAAAGGCCTACTCAGTGGTCAGGCTCGTAAGCAGTATGTGTTGTGTGTTGTTTGATTAAATGAGAACGAGTGTGTACCATCTTCGAAAATTAAAGACCACAAGTTTCTGAAGTGAATCAGTGCATGATGAGAACAATACGATACGTATGTATGTATGCGATTTGATATCGCTTTGTAATCTTGCTGATATGTTGTGATACTATGGCTATAATATTATATGTTATTTGCTTTCATAACTGAATATCATGCTTATATGATTTATCGCTTTAACCGCATGCTTATTATGACATATATATCTTTACATGCTAATTGTATTAAGCATGTTTATATTTTATCATAATGTTATGTTTATAAAGCGATAATATTAAACCAAAGTAATTGAAATCGAGGGTAAGTATGAGCATAGCTAGTCATCGTCAGCTCGTGAGCATCCCCATCGATTTATTGTGCAGGTAATCATGGACCTAAGTCGGATTTTGGACGGGGCCATGCAACGTTTTTACGCTTTACTTTATGTCATTTGCGAGAGATTTGTAATATATAAGACGCTACTCTTTTAAATTTCCGTACACAGAGTTGTTTTATTCAACTCTTGAATTACGATGTAACATTTTGGGTTTTATGTATAATTAATAACGCTGGTTTAAGACTTAATTAATTTCCGCCTTAGTAATTAAAGTCGACGAAAAACCAGGTTGTTACAGTTGGTATCAAAGCTGTCTTGCGACCGTGAATAACTTAATAGTTATTTCATCTAGCGAGAGACACCTGGGCCAGACATTCATATCATATGTCAGGCTTAGACTAATAGAATCAAATAATAAATTAGATTTTTATTTTATTAGATCACTTAAATAATAATTTGAAATCGCTTTAAAGTGTGAGGATGGGTAGAAACCTTAAGGACCGACCATAGGCTAAGGACTTTTAAATAACGAACTACTTCCCTCAAAATAAAATACACTAACTATCGTATGCTTGCTACTTGCTGATGTGACTAACTAAAACTAACAACTATCCTCGGATATAAAATCTTAGTAATAAATTTAATTCTCGAGGACCGAAGCCTTTAATCAAATACATGACGACAAGACCTCAAACGCAGCAAAAGGACGCATCAAGAACCCTACAGCTGATAAGACGTTCAAGATCTCGAAGATTTCTGTCGCAGGAAGGATTTCTACAACTCTATATAATTATCCTCTTTAACACAAACTTTTATTTCGTTCTCTTTTAAAAAAAAAAAAATTTTAACCTCTTTAACCTTTTCTTCAAACCCTCTAATTTCCTAAATCTAAAAATCCTAATAACTACTTTTCAAATGAACGTTCATTCATCTTCCTTAATTTCGCAAAATGGTTTCATTTTTGCTTTTCAATTTCATAAACTTCTTATAATTTATTCTCAAAAAAAAATAAAAAAAAATAGAACTTTAATTCCTTTTAATCTCTTAAATTTACTATATCTCTTAAAATTTATAAATCTTCATAAATTTATAATTAGTGATTATCTTCTAAAAATAACATTCATGTTTTTCCCTTTAAAAATATCTTTTAAACTTATTCATATAATTCTAAAATTTTATTTAGTAATTTTAGATATCTTTGAAACTATTTTGTTTTAAATTGTATATCCTTTATCATATACTATCAAATTTGAATATTTTCAAATTTTTGAACTTACAAATACTTTTTTTTCCAAATTTCCAACATTTGAGATGAATTTTTATCGTTTCTACTTAATCTTTAAAAATTAGTCTAAAATTTTCTTAAGGGGGCAGGACAAAACTACTATTGTTTTAAAATCATCGATTAAAGTTTAAAGATTTAAAAGCTTTATTTCAACCAACTTTAAACAATATATATTTAATTTCAAATAAAATTATAAATTGTTTTATTTTAAAACCCTTATAATTTTAATTTAAATTCATCCCATACAAAACTTCTAGGCCCCACCTTTTTGAAAATTCCTTTGAAGTCGGTTTTGGAAAATAACAATCTAGCAACATTTCTATATTAATTCAAAATATCCCATTTGTAAATATAAAACGATTATAATCTTCAATCTTCCCATTCTACCTAACACCTTTATAATAATTCAGAAATTTAAATTTTTTGAAAGTCTTATTCTACCAAAATAAAATATCATCATCGAAACTCGTAAAATCTTGATATTCTCTCTAACTGCATTGCCCAACTGCAAGTAGTTATCCACTCTATTCAAGTTTCTGACTAAACTTTTCTTAAGGGGGTAGGTTTGTAACACCCCGTGTTATTTTAACACAATATGATAAAAGAATTTAATTTCTCAAATTAAATTCATCCTTTTTCCATATAATAAAATACGACTGAAATTTTTTCGCCAAATAATAATAAATTTTCCTAAGTACAAATTTAAAAATTTTGAAAAATAAAGTTTGTTCTATTATCTCCAGAATTGAAAAAGAAATACATTTCAAAATTTGATAAAAATCAACACAAAATTTGTATCGCCTTTCAAATTTCAAAAAGGTTAAGTTATATTTACTATTCATAAAAATAAATGTAAAACCTTTTATTCATAAAATTCAATTTCAAACATTTTTCGTTTTCAAAATAAAAACTTTAGTTTTAATATCAAATTACTATTTCATTTCTATTCAACTAGCCTTTCTCTAAATTGTCGAAATTTGAAGTCACACTTACTTTAAATTGATTAACTTTTTGACGTTTGTTTATAATTCTTTAAATCTATAACATTCAACGAAAAAAATAAGTATTTCGACCTAGTAAAATTTTAATCAAAATCTCGAGGGTTAAGATCCGATTTTTATATTTAGTACTTTTTGAAAATTAGTTTTATTTTTATTTCCGATTTTATTTTAAAATACTATTTTAAGATCATATCTTTTATTTTGAGACTTTCTGTGATCGCGCAAATCGAAAATTTCAAAAACGATAATCGAGCCCGAAAATTTGACTTTTGACTTTTGACTTTCCTTAGTCAAATTTTATCTTCTTCCATTTTCTTACACATTTACTTACACCATTATAATTATCATCATCACTTTTATTTTATTTTATTTTATATTTAAATTTAAAGTTTATACTTTTAATAAAAATATAAATACAAATTCAATACTACTACTTTAATATTATCATTTTCATTTCCGTCACTTTTAAAATTTTTCTAAAGTAGTAAATAAAATATTTTAGTCTTAAATTTATAAAATGAATACTTTTCAGAAAATCGTCAAAACAGCACTTTTTAACTTTTATCGCTTTTGACGCCCGACTTTTTAAAACTGACTAATTTCGTGAAAAACATTTTAAAACATCTAAAAGACATTTTTAATGCACCAAATAGTAATATGGACTAAATGGTTGATGATGAAGTTGATGATGCTTTATTTAATTTAATTAAACATTATTTTCTAATTAAAATCTAACTTTAACCTAATTCTTTTAACCTAAAATTTTTACAACTTATTCCACAAGTTCTAAGGACCAAAATAAGCCCATTTAACTCCAAAATGTCGTGGCTAACACTCCCATTTTCTCTCATTTATTTTCTTCCATTTTTCTTCCAAAAACAATTAAAATAAAACACTAATATTATTTCTAATATTTCATAAGTGTTCTAGTAATTAGTGGGTATATATTAGGAGCTAATTTGCATGGATTAGTTGGGTGAATAACATGGGTTATGGGTGAAGAAAAATCCGATCTAAAATTTATTTTAGATCCTCGACGATTAACATCTAATTCAAGGTGACTAGCCTTGTCTTATATTATCCTCTTAGTAAATTAATTTGATTTTTATTATATGTTTTATGAGTATGATTTTATGTTAAATATGTTGAACATCACTTATATGTTATGTGTTGTATAATAAAATGATAATAAATAAGTAATAATGATAATAGTGTAATTGTAGTAATATGTTCATATGTGTAGGTAATTTATTTTTGAGTACTTTAAATTATTGTTCATATGATTTATATGTTTATTTATGTTTTAGTTAAGTAGTATTATCATATAAAAATTATGTGAATTATTAACAATGAGTAAAGTGATTAAAAATCAAAAAATAAAAATATATATACATACATGCTCAACTCGGCATTTCCCATTTATTTTAATATATTTTCACTTTTAATTTTTGTAAATAATACGTTAGAATAAGTTAGTTAAAATAGATGTATTCATGTTTAAAAAAATTAAATTAGGAAAATAAATTATAAGTTGTTAAAATCAAAATTAGTGTTCTTGAGTTTATTGTTGATGTTCATATGTGTTCTTACAATATTCATGTTGATGTTCATCTTATTTGTTCACTTTGATTATGTTTTATATTATGTTTTGTTAATAATTTGTGTTTATGTTTACTTATTGTTTTATATATTGTTAGTAATATAATATAAATCAACTTAAAACATTATAAATCATTATAATTAAAAAGTTAGAAATTTAAAGTGTTGAAAAACACTATTCATAATTGTAAATGAAATTTTTAGTAAATTTCATTTTAGTTTAAATCATTTTGGCATAATTAGAATAATTAAAATATAAGGACTTTAAGCTAAAAACCGATAAAGTCGAAAAATGAAAATTTAGAACCACCTAGCTCTTGCTCACGGCATTAGGCCATTATTTTGGTTAAATTTGTTTTTATCACTTTTTAGTTTAATTGTTAAAATAATTTAATTATTAGTTAATAAGTTAGAATTAAGAAATTAAAAGATATAAATGAATTTTGTTATATATATGATCCACACGACATTACCATTTAAATTGACTAAATTTGACCAAAATGAAATTATCACTAAGTCACTAAAGTTAAATAGTAATTAGAATTGAATTTTTGTATAAATTGTTTTAGTTATAAATGAAATACGATAAACCGATAAAAATGTTTAACCGTTATAAAAATGGATTAAATCGTGTAATACTACCTTTGCATATTGAATTTGTTGGATTTGGACATACTGACTTAAATGAACCATTCACGATACCATTATTATTAAAAATGAAAATCGCTAAATTTAGTAAGTAGACGACTAAATTTAACTAAGTCTCATTTTATAATAAATATCATTATCACTTTTTACAAACCAAACTTAACGTTTTTAAAACTAGACTTTTAGATATTTTCAAAAATCACTAAGTACAAAACGAACTTAACGTTTTTAAAACTAAACTGTTAAAATATTTACAAAAATCGCCTAAGTACAAAACGAACCTAACGACTTTGAAACTAAAAATTTGTACTTAGAAAATAAAAACAAGTTTAGTATTATACTTAAAATATCTTGAGTATAAGAATACGTATAAATATAAAAATACGTACAAGTATAGGAATACGAATACGTATAAAAATACGTATAAAATACGAAGTATAAAAATACGAATACGTATAAAATTACTTATAAAATACGGTGAATAGTAAATACGATGAATAGTAAATACAATGAATAGTAAATACGATGAATAGTAAAATACGATGAATAGTGAAAAGTGAATAGTGAAATACTGAAAATAATTGAAAATTTTACTAAGTATAGAAAATTTAAAATGAAGAAGTAAATGACCTAAAGTGTTTGAAAAACACATAAATAAAATTGGACATACTAATAAACGCTTCAATTTAGAAACTTGAAAACGTTAATAATTAACAACACTTCAAATAATAAACGAGCGTGTTATGTGATCATATGAAACCGAAAACAAATACTTAAACGTTTGACGATGAGACTAGGAGGGTCTAGAAACATGTGAAATGTAATATCAAATAAATAAGAAATCATGAGTATGTTTAAATAAAAGGTCAAGCTTGGGCCTCGGATATGAAAGCGTCGATCGTAAGTGAAGTGGGGTTAAGATAGTCTTGTGCGGATACCACTATCTCGGTCTCTGCTCGGGTCATATCGAATAGTGTGGTTTAAGCCGTGACCTTATTGCTTAGTGCATCCTGCCCATGCCAGATTCGCCTTAAGTCGTATAGCCAATGCCGTACAAGATAATGAAAAATTCAACTCTTAGTGGGTCAGGCTTTAGGAAATAGTCGTTTTATCCTGAGTTAAGGTGCTCTATGAATAGCATAGCCTATTCTTAAATTGGATATTAGTGTATGCATACTAGACTAGGGTTTTATTCCCCTATTTCGCTAAAGTTATCAGGGCCACCGTGACATTATGTGTTTATGCGCTTTGCGGTTCTGTCTCCTTGCCGTGTTTCGTTCTTAGTGGGCGCGACACTTGCATTCGTTCTTACCCTGCGTAAAGATTACTTGACGGGATTGTATCTGAAGTTCGAATCATTTCGAACACTAGAGGATGAGATGCAAGTACTATAGTATTCGGCGTGGTTTACGAGTCGAGTAAGTCGCTGCACTATGGTAGTGAGATGCAAACGACTAGAGTACAAAGGCCTACTCAGTGGTCAGGCTCGTAAGCAGTATGTGTTGTGTGTTGTTTGATTAAATGAGAACGAGTGTGTACCATCTTCGAAAATTAAAGACCACAAGTTTCTGAAGTGAATCGAGTCTGCATGATGAGAACAATACGATACGTATGTATGTATGCGATTTGATATCGCTTTGTAATCTTGCTGATATGTTGTGATACTATGGCTATAATATTATATGTTATTTGCTTTCATAACTGAATATCATGCTTATATGATTTATCGCTTTAACCGCATGCTTATTATGACATATATATCTTTACATGCTAATTGTATTAAGCATGTTTATATTTTATCATAATGTTATGTTTATAAAGCGATAATATTAAACCAAAGTAATTGAAATCGAGGGTAAGTATGAGCATAGCTAGTCACTGTCACCAATGCATCCCCATCAGTTTATTGTGCAGGGTAATCATGGACCGGAAGCTGGATTTTGGACGGGGCCATGCAACGTTTTTACGCTTTACTTTATGTCATTTGCGAGAGATTTGTAATATATAAGACGCTACTCTTTTAAATTTCCGTACACAGAGTTGTTTTATTCAACTCTTGAATTACGATGTAACATTTTGGGTTTTATGTATAATTAATAACGCTGGTTTAAGACTTAATTAATTTCCGCCTTAGTAATTAAAGTCGACGAAAAACCAGGTTGTTACATAAACCACCTAAATTTTCGAGAGGAATCCAATAGTATAATTTATAAAATCATTTGACAAATAAAAATTTAGTGTGAGACCCATTTTTGGTCGACGACTTACTCTTTTCATTTCTTGTCCTACACTTTTCCTCCCATGCATGGTCATATCAATAGAAATTGTCAAATCATGTGTCTTGTCACATCATGTGTCTTGTCACATCAATTCTATGGTCACAAGTTAAGGACACTTGTTGTGCATGCATTTTTAGTGAGATTCTTCTTTGACTTTGTGCACATGCATGATCAAATATACATCATCATCTTCCCCCTTGTCTTTCTCCTCTTGTTGCCGTATAAACTCCCTCCATTTCCTCCATTTTTTCTTTAATTTTTCTCTACAAAAATTCTAAGTTAAGTGTTTTACAATCAAGATAATTTATTAGCCTTCATTTTCAAGTCGATTTAAAAGGTAGAAGCTATGATTTTCGAGTAGTAATTTTTATAGTTTAGTGTAGTGTTTTGTAAGCTAATTGTTTCTTTCTTTTGGTCATGAAACCGTTTCTTGAAGCCGAAGGAGAGCAAGAAGACCTTTCTATTTTTGATGGTATTGTCGATCCCGACAATCTTTGAGCCGTGTCAAGGTGAGGAGACATGCATCTTCACCTCTAACATCATGTGTTTCATTTTTAGTGCAAACTTATGATTTAAGTATATAATTTAGCCTACTATGTTATTATCATTGTTTGTGTTTTCTTGTTTTTGTCTATTTCAAGTTGTGCCACCATAGTTATCTTGTTGAAATTTCATGTTTTAGAACATAAAATGAGTTGCATGTAAACTTGTGTGCATATTAGGAGACTGTGAATTAATTAAGAGAAAAACAACATGTGAATATTGTACTCCCTCCATTCAAGTCCAAACCAAACATTTACCTTTTTGGCACTATTCATATGTGTCGGTAATCTTTGAAATTCCCGGCAACCTATAAGTGAAAATATAATCGTGTGTGATCTTGTTTGATTCGTCTTTATGCGTACAATATCATATCCAATTTTTAAATTTTTTTATCATGTGAAATTATAGATATTTCCGTTCCGACATTCGTCTCGACAAATGTGATAAAGCAACCGTAGTGTTTGGACTTGAATGGAGGGAGTATGTTGCTTAAAATGAATTAGGACTAGTATCATGATCACCATCTTAATTATCTTATATTTAATCTCATGTTAAAAACAATATATTTGATGTTTAAATACATGTTTAAACCTTGTTTGTAATCATCTTTTATTTTACTTGCGTTTTAGATATATGTTTATAAGTAAAATTATGTTTGCATGAGTTATACTTCGTATTTTCCCTTGAAATGTTTATATGACGTGTATTCTGATGTTATTGAATGGTGGTTTAAATTTCGTAGCTTTTGGATTTATACTTCTTTCTAAATAAAATAAACAAGGCAGAAAATTACCTTAATTTGTTAAATAAGTAAATCTAATTATTTTGATTTGAAACTTTTTCTTACATTTCAAAATATGTTTATGAAACCACTGTTAAAATTTCGTTTGAAAATATTACGTTTTGACCCTCCGTTTAATTTATACAAACTTATCGTTTTATATAGTTTATAATTTATTTCGTGTACCAAAACAACTTATTTTTAAAAACGGTTTTAACCCAAGGTTGTATATATTATGGAGAGTTCAAAAATAATTTTTAATAATTTTTATCAATTAATTCATCTTTGGACTTATCTTATATTTTAACCGTTAAACAACCGTAAATTATTATAAGTAATATTATGTTCATAAAATGATTTTACTTTTTAACCTATATTCTCCTATTAAACTTATTTTCATAATTTAAAAGATGCATAATCCCAAAGTATATGAAAACATAATTAAATATTATTAAAATATTTGTAATAATCTTAAATTTACAAATAAGGACTTGGCTATGTGTTAACTTGACTTCCACTAGCAAGTTTTGACTAAATCATTATAATATACCTTGACCTTGACCAAAGTCAAACATTGACCAATAGTCATTTGTTGACCAAAGTCAACTCTGTACTAAGCTACTAGAAATAAACTACTTAATCTACCCTAAACATTATATCAAATAATGAACCTTAATCTACTCCTGAAATAAATCTTTCCAAAGATAAATAATTAAAAGACTTTCATTCAAGATAAACAAAGATCGCAATTATATATTAAAGACACTATTCTGGGCCAAGCTGGATATGTCTCCGATGTTTGTGACCTCTGAACCCCTTGTGCCTTCCGATCATAAGTGGAAATCATAAAGCTTATGTCATTTAGCCTTTAAATCGCCAAGACGATGATTAATGCCGCTTGGATTCAGTCGTCGTGGGTGGAAATGATAAAGCCCATGATGCGCAACTTTAGCCTGGGTACATGGTTATGCCATGTATCTCTATCAAATTCGACCGCTGTCTCTAAGTCTCTGAGTGGAAATCATAAAGCTCATGTGACCTCTAGACACATGTCATCCTAAATTATCATTCAAGATTCCCTTTAAGCCATGTTTGTTTGGGCACTCTTATGCAATGGTCAAATGATCATCCTGACGGGGGATAGCTCCGGAAAATCTGTTGCCAGTAAGGCGAGGAATGCCTGAGAGTCACCGCTTAAGGAGTGCTGAGCAATGAGAAACCTTTGGGAAGGTGGTCATTGGTAGTAGTCGATCCGTATGCCATTGAAAGAGTGCGGGGTGGGTATATGCGCATATATAGACAAGAGTACATGATCAGCTCTGCTACTTAATGGTATCTTGGCACTTGATATATTGTTGTTTTGAGATTCTGATATGATATTGTTATGCTACAGCCTCGAGGTGGTAAGTATGCCTTAAGTGGCCTCTGAGTTATTACCGCCGTTCACTCCCCTTGCAGTATTTTGATCTTTTGCCTGACCATACCTGTGTTCGGTCACATCGGGAACTAGGGGTAAGATGTAAACCTCCTAGTACTGGTGTGATTGGCGGGATTGATGTATTCCACCCATATGAAGTGATAATGGTAAGCTTTATATGAGTGAAATCCATTAGTAGCCACGTCCCGCGCATTGTTTGAAACTTAAAACGTTTTCCAAAATCAAATGGCTACAGTTTTCTGTGATGATTCGTTTATGCTATATAAACTCTCTTAAATCTATGAGAATCGTAAACATATAAAAGAGAACTGAAAGTCGACAATAACTATGGATATACCTTCTTACGTTTAGTAATGTGATGCTTACTATCTTTTTTTTACATGTTTATGGTTCTTAAGATATTCTAGTTGAAAATCATGGTTTCATATTACTTTCTTACTTTTAATTTAAGTTCGCTTGATCACGTAACGCGACTTAACATGTCGATCACCTAGTAAATGCATATAGTATCTATATTTTATAATCATGTTCACATTTCATATGTTAGTTGTGCACATAGTATCATGAATAGAATTACTTGCATACAATAACATAAAAAGGCGTAAAATATATACCAATGAATCATAGGGCTGCATTAGAATATGAAATTACGTGTTTTGTTATTGCGTGGATTAATGTGTGCTCTCCTCAGGTGTTATGTGAATGTCAACCTGCTTGGATGCATTGGATGCTTGGATGGTTATGCTTATTGCTTCTTTTTGTATACGCGGGTTGGGACGTTATGAGAGAGCTCTTTTAATAAATAAGCTTGTAGTAGTTGAGAGCTCAGCTTTTGTATTATAGTACTATATCAGCTCTTTATAGCCCTACTTTTCGTTTTATAACTCGTTAGTTTGAACTGTAACACTCGATTACATCGACCATTAGTGGTCATTATCCTAATCTTTTAAAGTCTTCCGCTGATTAATATTTATGCTTCCGCTAGATTTTATACAAAGTCATATATATATAACCGGGTTGTTACAAAGTTGGTATCAGAGCGACCTTGAGACCGTGAAGTGATTTTGTGCGAAACTTATCACTTTCACCTATCGAGGACGCGCCTGGAGATATGACTTATAGGATAATTAACTTGGGTATGCGGGCTAGGATGGGTTGCGTTGTTTGCTATTGTTGTGATCTATTATGTGCTCTGTGTGTTTTGTGGCTAACTTTGGATGAGTAATTTTCTTACCAGACTAACCAGTAACGACATCTTTAGATGCTCGTTCGTTTATCTTTTCTGGGCTCACGCCAAGACCACAAGCAAGATAGTAGGATGCCAATTAAAATCAGAGAATGAAGACGCAGACGAATGTGTAGCGACCGAGTCGTTGTGTAACACCCGGTGTTGTCCGAGGTTATTCGGGCCGGGTGCCCCGTTGAAGAGGTTCATGTGTTGGCTCAAGTGACATAGTGCTTAAAAGGATTGTAAGTACTACTCATATCAACAAGATGCATCTTCTTTTCTGGTGGCTCATCTTAAGAACTTTTCAGTTAAGCGTGCTTGCTGGAGAGTAGTCTAAGGATGGGTGACCTCCTGGGAAGTTCTCAGGATGTGCACAAGTGAGGACAAAGTGCACTGGAAAAGACCCGTGTTGGTTTGTGGGCGATGTACGCAGCCTGGCTAGCTACCGTGAGTGACATTTCGGCCTTTGGTTGGGGCCGGGGTGTTACAAATGGTATCAGAGTAACCCGGCGACCGTGTGGTCGAATCCTGTGTCTTGTTGGCTAGGTACGCACCTAGCTGGGGAGGATTCTGGAATGCTATATTGTAAGTAGCTACCAGGCGCAACGAGGACGTTGCGTTCTTCAAGTGGGGGTGTGTAACACCCGGTGTTGTCCGAGGTTATTCGGGCCGGGTTCCTCCTTGAAGTGGTCCATGTGATGACCTCATGTGACATAGTGCTTAAAAGGATTGTAAGTGCTACTCATATCAACAAGATGCATCTTCTTTTTTGGTGGCTCATCTTAAGAACTCTTCAGTTAAGCATGCTTGCTGGAGAGTATTCTTAGGATGAGTGACCTCCTGGGAAGTTCTCAGGATGCGCACGAGTGAGGACAAAGTGCGCTGGAAAGGGCCCGTGTTGGTCTGTGGGCGATGTATGCAGCCTGGCGAGCTACCGTGAATGACATTTCGGCCTTTAGTTGAGGCCGAGGTGTTACACTTCCGTCCCTCTCGAGGACTCTAGGTAAGTTCTCCGCAATACAAATGTCAATAACGTCAACAGAAAAGACAGATTCCTCGAACATGGGGCGCTTTTAAAGCGTTTGACAAGTTAAAAGTTATAGAATCACCTCCTACATCCAACGTTAACTTCCCGTTCTTGATGTCGATGACAGCACCAACGGTGTGCAAGAAAGGCCGACCCAAGATAATAGGAATTTGGGAGTCCTCAGCCATGTCAAGAACGACAAAGTCAACAGGGATGAAAAATTTACCAACCTTGACAGGAACGTCCTCTAAAACACCCAAGGGCATTTTACCGAACGATCCGCCATTTGGAGCGTGATGTTAGTAACTTTCAAAGCGCCCATGTTTAGCTTCTCACATACCGAGTACAGCATGACACTAACGCTTGCACCCAAATCACAAAGAGCATTATCAATTGAAATAGTACCGATGGTGCAAGGTATAGAGAAGGAGGGTTATACCCCTACATACAACTCTTATCTATAACATCTTTACTATTACCAATACCTTATTTCCAAACTGCCAACCCTCCACAAACACGATCATAACAGTCGAAGACTACGATCTACAACCAAAGTCAACGCTTCCTATTCACATAACAACGAACATGCATATGTGTGTAGTATAGAATAAAACATGATGAAAACAGAACAAGAAGTTCTAACATCCGTAAGAAAACGTCATCTTGAAGTTTAAGCAACTAAGGTATAGCAATAATGCACCTTACATCTCAATAACATACCTCAACATATGGTTAAAACTATCCAAACGGCTATACTTTACGTTTCCCAAAACAATATTCCTCTGTTCTAAACATGTAAATAATATCACACTTCTGCTAACTTACCAGTCCAATCAACAGGGTAGGGCTCCTGCCACTATAATGCACATCTGAAGACATCGCACCACAACTATCACTACACTTATATCACATCAGTTGGCTCTTATGAAACTCGAGGTATTACTGTAACTTTACTCTTAAGCGTAGCTAATGGAGCTTCAGTTCAAACCATCTTCAGAATTCTAATCCACTGAGTTGGCAACCGCACTTATAACCATACACGTACCACTAACCTTGCGTTCTGACCATATAGTCCAATAAGTATTACAATCTCTATTCGTTTATCACACCCTTGGTTGTTTTTAGGTTCCTTAATTCGCGTGTCTTGAGGTATCCTATGCCCAACCATATTGTTACTACTACCAAGTTGTTATGCCACTAATGCCATTATCTAGCTATCTATATTACTAATCCCCTCATGCGACGACTCCCACATGATTATACTCAATACAACTTGTTTGATACACATCACCCTACTAGTTAATTACTACGCTTGTATACATGTATATCACGCTTTTGTAGCTGCTCGACTTATATAACCATTCTAACAATTATGGCTGGTTTTGTTCCCCGATATTCCGTAATCGACGTACTTCAAGACTCTCTAAGAATTACTCATAAAGTTTATGGTATACTAACCCTTAACGTTATAAAAATGACATATTCACGCAGTTTTTTAAAAGGTTCCCGCAAAACACAAGGTCCATAACACTCAAGTCCACCCATTTAGGGTATCATATCCCACCAACACTAGTGAATTCGACGTATTGTTCACGTATAACTAACTATCATCTATAATTATTGAACAGTCTACCATGCACGCCTTAAAAGAACAAAACTATGACATCATACATATCGTTGTTGTTGTACCTTATATTATTTTGATCTAACTCATATCCAACAAGGCCTAAAACATATCCTTATACTTTTACACTCGGGTGTTAACCGTCACAGGTTTATGTATATTCTTTGTATCACATTACTCATGATGACAAGACATTTATATCACGTATACGACTGGTCCTCAACATAATTGCTCGCCCTCAAGCTATTGGTTAAGATAACTGCTTATACACGAGACTCAAGATCGTCTGGGTGACACTCTATTTCTACTCACGCCACACTACAACTTAATACTTCCTTGTCGTTCGATTATGCCCCACAAAATATATACTATAATTACACCTCCTTATCATACTTCCAAGACACTAGCTAGTATAAAATCTTTTTTTTTTAACCCAAAAATCTCAGCTGTTCCGTTTATACATGGCCCAAAAGTCCATCGTGTATTTAACCACTAAACGCGCGTATGACCTTTCCCTCGAAATAAATACCAATCACATGACCCTTATTGTCAACTTTTACTTGTATTACCTAGATTCTCACGACTTCTATAACCACAGACAAATTATACTTCACCTCACCATCCCACTTCCTTTACTTATTTCAAACATACCCTTTCATCTCTTATTAGCTAGACAATCTTCAAAGATTCATCCATATCACTACCACCCGAGATCCATGTAACTCATCAAATGCATATAACACATACCTTAAATATCCTAACATCCATGAAAGCTCTGTACGCTCAACTTGTGTCACTGGTGCCAACTATAACCCACGAAGTATCACTAACGTTGTTCGTTCACCACCGTATCCGTTAACTATTGTACAAACCTTCGGTTGATGTAAATATATCCAAATTTATGTTCTCAGACTCAGGTTCCCAATTCCTGACTTATTCACGTTTCTAGATCCGCAATATGCTTTTTGCTATCATGCCCCTATTTTGTTGCAAACCACCATACCATTATTCTCAATTGTTACCAATTGTTATACCACCCTTCCTCTGCCGGCACTACAAATATTGCTTAACTTATAAGACCTATGTACTTTCTGCTTCACATCTGTATCACAATTCCCCAAAAATTTTCACATCATCTATAACATTTGTTACACTCCCTACTACCTAGTTAACTTTCACCCCCATTTAAGCCTTTTAGGGCCTGTTCTCCTCATCTTAAGTTTTTATCTGGTTCAGAAAACTTCAGAAAACTTCAGATAACTTAAGAAAACTTCAGATAACTTCAGAAAATTTCAGATTACTTCAGACAACTTCAGAAAACTTCAGATTACTTCAGAAAACTTCAGATTTCTAAATAAATAAATTACTTAATAATAATAATAATACCTAAGTTATATATAACATTAATGTTATTAATAATAATAATGATAATAATATTATTAAGAATAATAATTATAATAATATTGATAATAATTTGAATACAAATAAGACCAATTCAAAACCATTTTATAGCAAATTATAAATTAAAATTAGTTCAAATTAAATATATAGACCGTTAATAAAATTTTCATAAATACTTATCAAATATTAATGAAAATAAATGCTAAAATTTATTATTATTATTATTATTATTATTATTATTATTATTATTATTATTATTATTATTATTATTATTATTATTATTATTCTAATTATTAATATTATTATTATTATTATTATTATTATTATTATTATTATTATTATTATTATTATTATTTATTATTATTATTATTATTATTATTATTATTATATTTATTATTATTATTATTATATTTATTATTATTATTATAATTATTATTATTATTATTATTATTATTATTAGTATTATTATTATTATTAGTATTATTATTATTATTATTATATATTGCTTACTAAATTTTTCTAGTATTTAAATATTAGTGAAAAAAGCGCATGTATATAAAGATTTGAATATTCTTGGTACTACAAATTTTATCCTCAAAGTTTATCGTAAATGAAACAAAAAGTTAAGTTACTAATTTTAAAAGAAGATAAATTTAGGCGAAACTCGTTAAAAAAAATAAAATAAAAGTAGCAAATATAATAACAATTAAAATTACCATAATAATATTAATAATAATACCAATAATAATAATAATAATAATAATAATAATAATAATAATAATAATAATAATAATAATAATAATAATAATAATAATAATAATAATAATTATTATTATTATTATTATTATTATTATTATTATTATTATTATTATTATTATTATTATTATTATTATTATTATTATTATTATTATTATTATTATTATTATTATTATTATTATTATTATTATTATAATAACAATTATAATAATAATAATTATTATAATTTCATATTATTTCAAAAAACTTCAGAAAATTTCAGATCACTTCAGAAAACTTCAGATAACTTCAGACAACTTCAGAAAACTTCAGATTACTTCAGAAAACTTCAGATAACTTCAGAAAACTTCAGAAAACTTAAGATTGGTTCAGAAAACTTCAGACGAAGAGAACAGGCCCTTAGGTAACAAGCATGAGTATGGAGACCACTATGTAAACATGGGCATTATAGGGATTTTCAGGTCAGAATTTAGTTATATGTAATGTTTATTCTCTTTTGAAGCGTAAAAATGAGAGAAGTTGAGAGAATAAGTCGGTTTGGTGTTTTGGATTGCTTAGGGTCGGTTTTAGGCATTTTGAGCGTTTTTAAGTAGTTTTGGACTGGATTTGACCCTCTTTCTATGCTTTAGTAGTAGAATAAATTAGGGTTTTTCTACGGTGTACCCTCCAAGTTTTTGGTTTTCTATCGTGTACCCCTATTTTTTTTCCCTTATACCGTGTACCCTTGAACTTCATTACTCATTCTATAAGATGACCTAAAGTCACTAAACTGTTAACTAAATACTAACACCGTTAGAATAAACTCCTATTTTTTCTATTTTTTATGTTTTCCCTTCAAAATTATGAAATATCCCCTTCTTTTTTCTAATTTTCCACTATTTTTCATCCTTATTCATTTTTTTTTCTATAGTATATAATTTTTTTTAAATTGTTGTTAAAAGTCATAAACTTTATTGATTTACTTTATCGTAAAATAATCATGAATATTTGAAATTCATAAATTTAGAAGGAAATATTAAAAAGAGGGAGAAATGAGAGCTTAATGTAACGGTGTTAGTGTTTAATTAACGGTTAAGTAACTTTAGGTCACGGTTGAGAATGGATAATGAAGTTTGAGGGTACACCGTGTAAGTAAAAAAAAATAGGGGTATACGATAGAAAACAAAAAAGTTAAAGGGTACACTGTAGAAAAACCCAATAAATTATTTGGGCCTCATTCAATCTCCCCATCTTACATTTCATTACCTATCAAAACAAAATAGAATAGAGGAGTAAGACAAAAACACAAACATCGACCAAATAAGAAATCAAGGGGCAGCCTTCATCTTCTCCCACCCCAAACCGTAAGACACCCCTTTTTGCTCCCGGTTTTTGATCCGGGTCTCCCACGTCTGACCACTGTTTCACTCGCTTTTCATTGCGTTTTCTTCCTCTCGCTTCCCTCTATCTCCTCATACTAATTTCCCTCGAAGGTAAGGTCTCCTTCAACGTCAAAGTTGAGACTTTTAATGTAGGGCTTTGTTGAGTAAAGTTAGAATTGCTCTATTTCGGTTATGGTTTAAATTGTTTTAGTAATTAGTAGAGTTTTGTTGATGTTGTGGGTACTAAAGAAGAAGATTTCGTAGAAGAATCATTGTGAGGGTCGGTGTTCATCGGTGTTCATCGCTAGGGACGATTCCAAGGGCTTTTCTTCATTCTCGAGGTAAGGGTTAGACCTTACTTAGCTTGTATGTGTACTTGTATGTGTGAATTTGAATGTATGTGATTGTTGTTAATTTTTAAGGTGTATGCAAAAGTTTGGATGTATGGATGTGGGTGTGTGTTATGTCGAGTTGTAGTTAGTGTTTTGATCGAGTTATAGTTACGAGTCTAGGCCGTGTTGTTGACGTGAAAGTTGGTCGAGTTATAGAATGAGTTTAGGCCGTACTACTACTGTTTTCTGCCGAGTTTCACAACAGTTTTCTGCCGAGTTGCTGCTATTTTTCTGTCAAGTATGGGCTGTAGTTTTGGCCGAGTTTTGGCTCCTGTTTGACGTGTAAGTTACTGCTATTGTTGTCGTATAATCTGCTTGCTGCTGCCGTTTTATAGCTGCTGTCCTAAGCCATGATAGGCTGTTGTTTTCTGCTAAAATCGAGGCTGTTTTCTGCCGCCTAACTGCTGCCCCGTTTCGAGTGTTGTTGTTGCGGTGTTTGATGGTTATTTCTGCCCTGTTTTGAGTATTATTGTAGTCGTAATGAACTACTGTGGCTGCTGTAATGTCGTGCCAAATAAGTACTATCTTAATGTCGTGTAAGGCTGTTATTTTCCCTTGCTGCGTGATTACTGTTTGATGCGGCTGAATATTACGTTGTATTTGTGGGGTGAATATTACGTTGTATTGTATGCAATTATTTGTTTGGTAGTATTTAGGAAGCTATCATAATATGTAATATGCTTAATTAAATTAGTCATATTGAGGAGATTTTGTTTAAATCAAAAATCATGACTTCATGAGAATATATTGTGTAATTTCGAAATATAGCATTAATTTAGGAAATCTTACATAATCGTGAGAATTAAGATGTGAACATAGTAAATTGCATAATTATCCGATGTACACAAAGCAAGTCTTCGCTAATTTTTAGGATGTTAACAGTTTGCTAATTTTTAGGAAGCTTTATGGAGAATTTATAGAAAGTAAATATTATGTGTGCATTTATATATGGTGATTAAGTTAGGCGGGAAACAGGAGGACTGAGAGCGCGACACGTCAGCGTTTGGATCTTTAGTGGTTAATCATTTAGTAAAGGGTAATAGATAAGAAAAAGAATTAAGTTTATATTAACAAAAATAAACAAATTAAAGGTATGGTTTAACAAATAGAAGCAAAGAAAATGATGGTCAACCATCGGAATGTTGACTTTAGTCACCGAATTCCGTTATTCGGTACATTTTAACAAAAATAACAAATAAAAGGTACCAGAAAACAAAAAATAAAATAAAAGGTACTATCTCACAAATGACCATAAATAAAATGTATTATCTGACAAAAAAATCCTTATTATAATACACAAAAGTTGTTCATGACCAATTTTATTTTTCACCTTCCGTTGATAATTATCATAAAATTCTTTAATAAAATAGCCTCATTGTATGAGACAACCTTTCCCATCATTAAATTAATTATCCCTAAATTACAAACTTGTTAACGTTAGATCTCTTGTCACAACTATCAGCCATCAACTGCTCTACCACCATTAGCGCTCTCATCCAACCACGCGAGACTCGTCTGAATATACCCAACCTTCACCCCGACTGCACCGGCGACCTTGCCGGACAAACGAAATTCCGGTGACCAGGTTCTCCATCGTAACACCTCTCTCACCATTCTTTAACCTTGTTTATTCCTACCTTCTATACATTATTTAATCCACTCAAAATTAAATCTAATGCAAACAATTGAAAATAATATTGATAATTACCAGATCTTTTTCAAATTCATTTGCCATTAATATACGAAAAAACAAATTTATATTATATCAAAAGTAAGTAAGATACATTTCAATAGTAACGTTGATGAATTTGAATAATAATTTTAGCCTTAAACTTTTGAAAACACTTCAATTACGTTTCAGAAGTGTACACTTACATTTCAAAGATTACGAATTATTTTTGTCAAAATTGAAAATAAAATTAGGTTTACCAAAAATGACGAGATAAGGGAAAATAAGTTGGATATCAGCAGGAAGAACCAAATCGAAATCAAGCAGATTACACTCATCTTGTGGTGATGATGCTCGACGGTTCGGCGCGAGACGGCGGTGACAGCAACAACTTAGAAAAATTTGGTGGTAATTAGGGCAAAGATGGTCGAATCGAGATGAGAAGTGTCAAATTGAGTGGCCTCCGATGAGGTTGTTGTTGGTGGTGCTCGTGGTGGCAATTGAAGCAGTACGACGCTAAGATGCGGTGGTTGAGTAGTTGAGAATTTTTGTTGAGGTTGATACATGTCTGCGTTAGTTTAACTGAGTGATGCCCAATTATTTGGTGTTTAGGGTGTATGAGAGGTATGGTGAACTAATTAATGATGTCTTATGATATGAATCAGCCTCACCATAAACATATTCAAGTAAATATTTGACCTTTATAAAGTGGTCAAGAATGGGTGATCTTATAATGACCACTTCTTATAACCGGTCAAACTAAAATGTAACTTTTCTTATTATTTTATTACTCCATCCGTCCTAATTTAATTGTCCATTTTTATTAAAATGCTAGATTTAAGAAATTTGGAAAAAAGTCACTATCATCTTTTAATTTTCACAATATTTATCTATAAATTCCAATTTTACCCTTATAATAATATGGGTGGGAAGGCTTGGTATACCAACTTGAGCAAATACATATTCCCACAATAAGAATGATCTAAGGTAATTAAGTAATTTTTTCCAAAGGGGATAATTATTTTGAGATTTTTCAAAAATTAAAAGGGGACAATTAAATTGAAATGGAGGGAGTATTATTTAGGTGGTCATCACCGATTTCATTTCCCGTCGAAGGGTAGACAACAGCAGCAGGTCAGCAGCCCATTACGTAACCCACAAATTCATCATTTTCGATTTTCCTGTTTAACAAATCACAAAGCAGCCTCCAGCTCCATTGTTGCCCCTCCCATTCAGATGCAATGTCGTTCATGTGCTTCCTCAATTTCTCCCTCTAAATCCGACTTCTCCTTCCTCAAACCCTAAATTTCGATTTCAATTCGGTTGTTAGTGTTTTTTTGGTCTTTTTCACTTCTGTTTTTGGTCTATACTCAGAGGTACTGTGTTTTCTTTGATATCCATCCCAATTGTTGCTGTTTTTGGTTCGAATTTATTTTAGGAAGTCGATTCTCATTCGTTTTATTTAGTCGATATACTTGGTGGTTGCTGCGTTTTTCCCATTCCCCTGCTCGAATTTGGTCGGATTTTAGCGAGGTCGCAGCGCAAATGTTGGGACAACCTTGTTTTGAAGGGTCTTGAAATCGTAGTGTAGTCGAGACTCTTTTAGGGAAAGTGGGGTTTCTTGGGTTCTTAGATAGGTGTGCAGACCTCGGAGGTATTTGAGGAACAAGAGAACCTTTGTGCGCTCATTTACAATCATTCAACATACAATATTTCATGTCTACTTTCGTAATGGCGCGTGCATTTAGGGATACGATGAATGGTGAGGAGGCGGCATGGCGAGAGTGTCAGAACGCTCACCAAATGATCATGAATGGGACTGAAAAGACCTCTCGTATTCACCACCCAGGATTCCATGTGATTCACCACGTGATCGCGATGGCTTCTTTAGGTTAGGGAAGCCGACAAACCTGAGTTGGCATGACTTGGAGAATTTGATATGCCCAATTGTATTTATAAACTGTATGCTTTAGGTCAATTTACTCATTAGTAATATTCTGTATTTCTATTCATATAGGTGCTTTGTTGGAGGTTTATTGTGCATTACCTAGTTGCTCAATGTCGGAATCATCTTTTTTTGATATGATGATGCTTCGTCTCCGAGAATCATGCAGGTTACATGCCAATTTGTTTTGGTTTGAGTTGATGTTAGCTTCTAAATTTCATGATTGATTTTGTTTTTTTATTTCATCAGTATTTTTGCATTGGTTTTGTAGGTATTACACAGGTTATCCAAAGGATTTGGGTTCGTCTCGTGTGATCCATTTTACGTCGGAGCGTGAGTTTGTTCAACTTCTTCACCAAGGTTACCCTGTGGTTGTCGCGTTCACTATCAAGTAATACATTGTTTCGATTTTAGTTTCCAAATCTAGAGTACTCCTTATGGCTCTACTTATCCCCTGACAAAAAATTGCCCCATTAGTTTATTGTTTGAGATAACAATGTATCTTGCTTACAATTCGGAGCCTTGGATTCTTGCTATTTAATAAGAAATATTCATGTTTTTAGCTTAAGACGATATATCCAAAGTGTCACTACTTAGGTTTATGTGTCAAAATTAGGACAAAGGTAGGTGTGGTGATATAGTTTTGTAGTAATATTGGTTAAATGTGTGAACTATGTTGAGGGAATTACAAGTTTTGTAGTAATATTGGTTTAATGTGTGAATTGTGTAGAGGAAATTACACAAAACATCTTGATAAAGTATTGGAGGAGGCTGCAGCTAACTTCTACCCTAATGTAAAATTTATGAGGGTAAGTTATCATTTCCTCTAATCTAATACGGAGTATATTTCAACAAAGGATATGAACAAATTTATCCCATTTAAATCTAATTGTTGGAAGACGATGTTTCTATTTTACTGAAACGAAAACTTGAGGGGGAACTTGATTGAGAAGGGAATCCCATGATATTATCATATATCTATTTTTGTACGATCCTCGTGTCTCCTCGTTACTGTTCTCACTTGCCGGCATTTCAGGACTCTTTGGAAATATTCAGAATATATTGCATTCAATGGTGTTATTTGCTTATTTTGAATCCTTGATGCTTTCAGGTTGAATGCCCCAAGTATCCAGGGTTTTGTATAGCACGACAAAGGAAAGAATACCCATTTATTGAAATTTTCCACAGTCCGGAACAAGTATGTGTCATTTTCATATTTAAATATGAATTTTTGGTCGTTACATAAAAGAACATAGTCAAATTAATGGGAATATCGATATATCATTAGTTTACACCTTTTTGCGCCAGTTTTCGTTGTATATGCTGTGTTTGATCCTTTAAATTTCTTCTACTGCAGGCTGCTGCTCAGGGAAAAATTGTGGATCCAAATGTGACAAAGTATTCCGTGAAAGTTCTGCCTGTAAGAATCTCAAAATATTCTTTTGGTGTTTAAATTTATCTATTATGCGTATGAACTTGGACCAAACCTTCGTTTCTTATTCACCCCACTTCGGATGTTGGTTTTTGCCAATTCATTTAGATTACTTGTACAGTTGTACATGTTTGTGTCTTTTGCTCTGATTGCTTATTAGTTGGTTAGTCCAATCAACCCCATATAATATAGAGTAGGGCAGAAATCTGTAGCTTTACCAGATTTATAATACCGCAGAGGCGTGTTCATATTCGTCGCTTAAGTTATGTTGCACAACATGCATATTTAAATGGCTAGAATCGTTTTTAGAGTGATTACCATCCGAAGATGAAATATGAAGTCCCTTCTACAGATTTTAAGAGGGGCTCTACAAAGTGTATATATTTTTGTAAAATATTTAGGATATTGAATCACCGATTGATAACCACTTAGAAATTTCAGGAAAAGACAATTAGCGTGTGTTAATTAAGAATCCCGGTTCACATTATACTCACAAATTGAGGCCCTTCTTTGCAGTTAGTTATTTGAGCATAGGTAACGACTTTACTTACCAATTAAACAACAATCTTAAAGAAAATGAAGAAAAATACAAACTGCATTCAGTCTCTTGCTTATTATCCAATTATTTAATCAAATTAGGATGTGGTAAAATAAAGAAAACCAAGTATGGAACTTAATTGTTGCCCGTTTCTCTGCTCCATGGTGATGAACTACTTTGCAGAGACCTTTAAGAGTGAGATGATTTATTCTATAGGTGGGTTTCGAATTTACACGAAAAGTTATGTATTATAAAATCAAATAAATTGAATTGAATGGGAAAATATTACAAAGGAAAGAATTAGTGGAGAGTAGTTATCTAGGCATGAATCACGAGGCACCAAGATTACCGTGGTATATAGATCCTTAGGTTTTCATACTTCATCTCAATCTCTACGGCCTCTCTGTACGAACTTTACTTATGAAACTGTTGTATTAGTTTTGGCCCTTCGTTTATTGGGCCCATGTTTTAGGAACTGAATATATAACGTGTAAATGGCCAGCTTGGCGTGCCATATTGCAATTGCGGGGGAATGTTTGGTTTTTGTTGCTTCCATCTCACCCTTTCTTAGGCATGCTTCACATACACCACAGTTTTTCATCCTTCAGCCACTTCTTTATCTACTTGTTTAGCCATCTACAGCATTGTTCAAAACAATGGGCAAAGTTATTTTGTATGCACAAAAAGCAAATCATTTAGCCTTGGAAAATGGATGATTTTGTAGTACCAAACTACCACCTATATCCAATTTACATTGTCCTGATGTAATTTTGTTGGTCCACTACTGTCAACTTTGGCCATTAAAATTTTATTATCGGGTTTAGAAGATCATACAATTGCGAATTGCATATCTTTATGATAGGAAAATTCTAATCAGGATATATCCCGAGAAAGGGTTGGTGAAATGAGACTTTGCTTGACTGTTTGAGCTAAACGGAAATCATATATATAGACCAAACATGATGGACCATGTGGAAATCATGGGGAATTTTCTTAGATTATTTTATTTATATTAGGGTTTTTTGTCACACTACCTTACATTTAGGCCAACCTGTGAGGAACTACCTTACATTTTTTTTTTTTTTGTGAAGAACTACCTTACTTTTCTCAAAATTTGTTGAACACTACCCAGACCCATTTTCCGTCCATAATTAACGTTTGACTAACTTTGACCTGACGGAGCTTTGGTGAAACCTAATAACTTTTCATTATCTACCTATTCAGTTCTACCACTCTTTTAACCTATCATTTTTACTTTCCCCCTTTTTTTTTTCCCCCAAATTTCCTCCAAATATTGTACACATGCAGACTACTCATTTTCTCTAATCATATGTCAACAATCCATCTATAATCAAGTGTTTAAGGCATATTCAGTTTGAAATTGAAGCTTTTCTGCCATTATTGCAATAATTTTAAATCAAGGTTAGCAATTAATCAAATTTAGGGTTAATTTATTGTTTTTTCTAACTGATAATTTGATCGTGTTTGCTTATCTACATGCTCATCTCATTGTTTGTTAATAATTTGATTGTGATTGTGTTAGGTATGACGAGTTACAAGGATTATTTTAGTAACACTAGCAGTATCAGACACCATAAAGCTAATTTGAGGGTGTTTCATGGTGGTGATTTTGTAACAAAGAAAAAGAAGACTGAGTTTGAGCTCCCAACTCATCATGGTTCCTTGAGCTTCTAGTCAAGGATGTGGCTGAGGTGTTGGACAAACTCATCAAGTGATAATTTGACCTTAATTGTCATAGGCTGAGCTTGATGAGCTTACAAAGTGATAAACATGATGAGTTTGTCATCAAGCTCAAATTTTCATGGTGGTGATTTTAAAAAAACGGGGGAAAGTAAAAATATAGGTTAAAAGAGTGGTAGAAGTGAATAGGTAGATAATGAAAAGTTAGTTAGGTTTCACCAAGGCTCCGTCAGGTCAAAGTTGGTCAAACGTTAATTATGGACGGAAAATGGGTCTGGGTAGTGTTCAACAAATTTTGAGAAAAGTAAGGTAGTTCTTCACAAAAAAAAAAAATGTAAGGTAGTTCCTCACAAATTGGGCTAAATGTAAGGTAGTGTCTGACAAAAAACCCTTTATATTATATTCCGATACAAGATGAGTTTCATCATTGTCGATGTTCCAAGAGACCAAGATATAGTTCCAAGAGACCAAGATGTAGTTTCATATGATTTTGCAATCAACATGAAGGAATTGAGGTTACCTTATTCTCAAAACTAAGTGTTACGGAGTATATACTTGTCTGATTTCCTTTCAAGCCTCAAGCTTTCCTCTTGGTTGATTTTGGAGTATGATGGAATAAACAAATCACTCACTTTTATGTGCTTCGTACATTGTAGCAGTCGGTCGGTAGCTGTGATAATCGTTATGGTTCGTGTGGAAACTTCTTTATGCTTTTAAGCCATTACCCGTAGGTTGCGCGTACATGTGATCCCCTAGCTCCTCCACACGTGAAGCCTATGCTACACTGTTGTCTTGGAGGTTGTTGGTTAGTGTAAAGTGAGGTCATTAAAGAGTAATTTGCCTGCTTGTCTTTTTTTCCCTTCTTAGTAAAGAGTCTTTGTGCGTGATTTCTAATGTTTTTACTTGTCCGGCGTATTTACAGTTCAATTATGACGTCAGTACCTACGGATTCAAAGAATACTTCAAGCGCCATAGCGTGCAAATGACTTCTCGGGATGAATGACTTGTTCCCTCATCTTGAAGACATAGACGACTTGGTGCAGCCGGGCTAGTACTACAAGATACTGCATTGATACGTAGCTCAATTCCATTAAGCGTTACATCAGTACTCCGTGTCATCATGTACACAAGTGGTCCTAGGCAGAATTGAACTGAACTTTTTGTTAATTGTATGGACTAGAATTACATATTCTGTAATAGCGTATTCACTCTTCAAAAGATTGGGCAGGACCCTAGCTCTTCACCTGTTAAGAAATTGTTTTTACTTTTTATCATTGTTTTATTTTGAATAGTGTATATAGACTTGTGTCGACTTTGCTAACATGCTTGTTCAACTATGTGCGAACAAAGAACGAAATCAGGATTGAAACCACATAGTAGGGGCGAAATAGGACGTTAACAAGTAGAAACTTTTCATGTACAATTCCAACAATTTCGTTTACTTTAATGCGAGAATAACTAGAAATGAAGTATGAAGTTTTTATTTGTATCTTCAAAAGTAATTACCAAAATAGTTTTTGATCGCTAATAATGTAAGTAGAAAATATTTGAAAACAAACAATTTTATTGAGGACGTAAGAAAATAAAATCGACAACCAAAAATCTGTAGATTTTAAATGAGAGGTGTATTTGAATCTATGGCTATGGCCTTCGTTCACAATTTTGTTTTTAAAACCACGAGATAATATATACTCCCTCCATCCCACCTTTTTCCTCCCATTTCATTTTGGACCAAATATTAAGAACTATTAATAAACAATTGATAAAGTATTTTGAGTGGAAAAAGTATTAATAAAAAATTGTAGAAGTTGAAAAAGTGGAATAAATATTAATAAAAAATGGGAGAAGGATGATGCAAGTGGGTAAAATAATAATAAACAATGGATGAAAAAGGAAAGTTTGCAAATGGGAGGAAAAAGATGGTATTTCCTTTTTGGGTAAATGGGAGGAAAAAGATGGGATGGAGGGAGTACTACATTAGTACATGTTGAGATGATTCTTTTATATACTTGGAACTGACAAAACATTTTACTCCATAATATTTTTGCCTGGCCGAGTTATCAAATCCTTGTATGTTTGCTCCATAGACTTGTGCTTGTGAAGACTGTTCTGGCTACGCTGCATAATTACTGGGCGTCAATTTTTATCTTACCTAGCACCGTTATTACTAAGATTGAGGAGATTTGCAGGAATTATCTATGGAGCGGCTCTGAACACTATCAGCGTGTTCCAGGAGTTAAATGGCAGAGTATTTGCAGGGAGAGGAAACATGGGGGACTTGGATTGCTGGACCTGAAAACATGGAATATTGCCGCTGTTGGCAAGCTCGTGTGGTGGTTAGCATCGAAGGCTGATCACCTCTGGATTCAATGGGTCAGTCACGTATACTTAAGGGGACAGCATTGGAAAGACTACAACCCACCAAGTTCATCGACATGGAGCTGGAGAAAGATTTGTGTAGTCAAAGACAAATTGAAAGGGGCATACCATGGTGACAATTGGTTTTCTGACAGGTACAACATCCAAGAGGGCTACCAATGGCTCATGGGTACACATGAGAGAGTGACTACATATGGAATAGGCTTAACGTCCCTAAGCATTCTTTTATAGCTTGGATGGCGGTACAAAATAAATTGCTTACTAAGGATAGATTAGCTAAGTTTGGTGTTTGCACAGTGACTACGTGTGTATTATGTGATGAGGAGGAAGAGTCTGCTGCTCAATTGTTTTTCCATTGCAAATATAGTAGACTGATTGCTGCAGACATCGAGACTTGGCTGGATTTTTCGGTTCAATGGGATCAAGTCTGGGTTTGGGTCCGAAGGAAGATAAGGATGGCGCTGGTGAAAGTAATCGTGGTGTGTGCTATTGCGGTGGCAATGTATTACAGAATTTGGCGTGCTAGGAACGTTTGTCGGGTGGAATTGAAACTACTACGTCCAACATTAGTAGTCAGGACATCCGCAGCGAGGTGGCAGGCCGTATAATGAAGGTCACGCAAGATTTGAAGATTTCTGATAGGAAATGATTGGCTAAACTCAAGCTCTTGTAACATTAGTAGTTCTGGTCTTATGATGTACTTGTTAAATGTTTATGTTTTGGGTGATCAATGAGAAGCTTATATATTCTTACCGAAAAAACTACCGATAAAGTACAATTCTATTCATCAGGTACGTATTTGTATGGATCGACTCTACGGTATTATTGTACAACAGCGGCAAATAACCCAAGTAATAGTCTGCAAATAACCCAAGTAACAGTCTGTAAAATTCTTTCACATACTCTCTGTTCAACTAGTTTTAGGTGCTTATTCGTCGCGAGTTCCTACAGCCGTGAAACTTACTACCTTTTCTATTCTGAACAAACAATTAACCAGACAAAAGCACAAACTCTGTAGGAAATATTATTAGAAACTAAAAATTCATTGATTTATTATGATTTATATCAGAAGAATCAACAGCTACAATGTCTTTGATTAAACATTTGCAAAAACAAGAACTATATATAAACAAATGAATATCATCTCCCTAGACTTGGAGACCTGATCAAATCCGTTCTCATCTACAACTACGACTACGACTACAACTATGACTTTCGACTTCTTCAAATCAACCTCACAGTTTGACCAGCGCAAAGGCGAACGCATCACAGAGCTTGAAGGACCAGACCTGCACAACGTCATCCTTGTGAAGACCATTGGCCTTCACCAAATCATTCCAAGAACCATTAAAAACGTATGACGAAACTGTATCCCACCTTAGGAACGTCATCATAATTTCCCTCAACTCGTTGCCACCCTTGTGAATCACCTTCACTCGTGTCCTCTCGACATTTCCGAAATCAACCTTACATTGTCGGAATGGCATTGTCAGTCGAGACTTATTAATAAGCACATCAGCACCATATAGCCTCTTCAAGATCACAAATCGAACGTCCGACCCACCCATCTCCTCGATCCTACACCTGAATTCCATGGGCAATTCAAGATGAACGGGTTGCTGAGGACGAGGAGTAGCAATTAGACGCCTCCATTTTACAGCCCGAGACAACTCGCATTCATAACGCTGGGTATCAGTTAGTCGCCTCTTCTCAGGAGCCTGACTGGATTCGTCGGAGTTAGTGTTCTGGAGACAGGGGAAAAGTGCGTGAACATCAATGGGTGTTGTCCTGGGTTTTCGAAAGGTACGCGGCTTCAAATTGAGATTGAATGGAAGCGTCTTTCTCTCCAACATAGGCATCGCAATGGTGGTTGGTTTGGTGTCGGGGAACACATACGAAAGATTATCCTTCTGTAGAACTTTATGTGCAATAAAAGCAAGCATATCGAGAGGAGACAGAGATTGCACGATTTTGATATCATCATCGTCGAAATCAGCAATGCTATGAAACTCATCCATGGCTAATTGTAAATCACCAGAAATTAGGGTTTAACAAACTGGGTATTTGTGAGAAATCAAGAAAGACAACAAAATTGCAGAGAAAGTGATAATTGGAGGATGAAATTAACCCAAAACTGAACAGATTTAGAGATTCAAAGGTAACAATTTTAGGGTTTGGAGTAGACTTTGAAAATGAAGAAAAAATGCAAATTAAAAACAGAGAGTGAGAGAGAGAGAGGAGATGAAATCAGAATAAAATTGAGTTGATGAATCGTTGTTTGCAAACCAGGTTTATAATTTATAGATGATTACAATAATTAAAATATCAACGGTAATAACTAATAACTGGGATTAATCACCGCCTTAGTGTTTTTAAACCAACTGTGTTTTTGGCGGGATTTTCAAACCATAATTTGTTCGATGGCTCTCCCTTGTGAATTCACTCATGCCTCATGGACTATTTTTTTTTTTTTTTTTTTTTTTTTGAAGACCCAAAGCGGGTTACACTACTCCATTACGATCAAAGCTATCAAAATCGTTTGGCACAAAGCCATTACAAAAACGACGTTCTTTCGACCTCAATCCGAGTTGCGCAAGCTCGTGAGCTACTCGGTTACAGTTGCGGTTTACAAACGACCATTTAATAGATAAGAAAGAGCGCGAAAGATGTCGAATTTCTGCAATCGTAGCAAACAGTGGGCTTCTTCCGCCAGCTCCGTCCTTGAGTATGTCGATGACTTCCTTGCAATCACTTTCAACTTCCATTGCTACGTGCCCCTGCCGCAACGCTTCACGCATTCCTTCCAAAATAGCCTCCGCTTCCGCCTCCCTAACCGTCAACTCCCCTCTCATTCCTCGGGCCACTGCCCATCTGACCCCACCAGCACTGTCTCTGCACACCACACCGAGACCCACCCCCATACCCACTTTCACCCCGGCATCACAGTTCAGTTTAAGCAGCCCCTCCTCCGGAGCCTTCCACCGAGGTCCCTCCCCTTCTTCCCTGCCCAGCTCCCCTCCCTCTCTTCCCACTTCCCGGCCCTGTTTTGCTTTCCCACACACCTCCTCCCCTCGACCTCCTTCCTCCCATTCCGCCTGCATACCCACCACCCTATTCACAACGTCGCCGCTGCGAATATGCCTGCCTTCAAACACCCATTTGTTCCGAGCTTCCCAGATGCCCCAGCAGCCTACCATAACTCGTTCCCGCTCCTCTGTTCCCATCCCTCGCCACAAATCCTCCACCCACTCCCTCACCCGCTCATGGCCCACTTCCTTCTTTGTCTCCACCCCCAACCCGTCCCATAACCCGCCCAGCCACCCGCATCCCTTAACAAGGTGAAGACAAGTCTCCACCTCGCATTGACAAATAGGACAACCAGCATCCCCTGAGTTAATACGCCTCGCAAGGTTTCCTTTCGTCGGTAGCGCATCACAGCAGAGCTGCCAAAAGAAGGTCTTTATACGAGGAAGCACATTCGCTTGCCACACAGATCGCCATAGCCTCTTCTCCGCGGCCCAATCCGACGGCCCTTCCTCATTCCACCCATACCCAGCCAACGCTCTGTACGCCGTCTTGACGGAGTAAATGCCGTCCTTTTCCAGATCCCAGAACCATACGTCCTCGGCGGTAGTATGTCTGATGTCCATACTCAAAATCTGATCCTGCTCAAACGGGAGAAAAAGTGCTCTAACCTTACTGGTGTTCCACCCTGAACCATCCCCGTTGCGCAGATCAGCGACCACTGTGTCCTCGTCACCCTGTGGGCATGGAGAAAGCGCCTCATGGACTATTTAATTACTTAGCTTCTTATAATTAGGTTGGAGATTTTTTTTTTTTTTTTTTTTTTTTTTTTTTTTTTTTTTTCATATATAATTGTTTTTATTTACTCGCTCTCTTTCCGCCATTTATTTATTTTCTTTATTTTTGAACAAAACACTAGGTAACGTTTTTCTTCATATAATAAAATAATTTAATTCAAAGTGGTTATTGATTTTGAACGAGGTTGATCTCGCCTAAATGATTTTGGGTGATCATTGGATTACATTTTAGTTTTGTATAAATAAAATGATGTATTTACGGACTGTCTCAAAATAAAGATTAAATAAATGACTGAATCAAAGGGACTATATAATACTCGTTTGCATTTTAAAGAGATCAAATCAAAACTAAAATGCAATAACTTAGCCTGTTCTTTTCGTCTTATAAGAGCTGACCATATAGGAGCTGAACTTTTACTAGCTGAATTTATAAGAGTTGAAAACTATTTAAATTAAAGATTGTTGGGGCTTATAAGAGTTGAACTTGTTATATCTGAAGTTATAGAAGTCGAATGAACTAACTCATTGGAGATGAAATTAAGTTGTAAAGAGTATGACCTTAATCTTGATGTAGGCACAAATTTTTATTATTTGGTAACTTATTAATACTCCTTTTGTTTCCTATTTTAAATAACCTAATTCTATTCTTATTTTATTTCAAATCAAATGTGTCTTTTGCAATTTATAGGTGAGTGTTAGCAAATAACTAGTTGAGCACCCATGCGATGCACGGTTAATATAGGTATTGGTATTAAGATTATTAGGTATATTTTAGAATATGAGTTTGAAGTCAAATATGATATGATGTTTACTTTCAAATGACAGTAATGTTAAAAAAAATATATATATATTTAAAGGCGTAACCTATATTATAGTATGTGCATATTTATATAGGATACATAAATTAAAGTAAATTAGATTAACCAACTACTAACTACTCCATTCAATACAATAGAATACGTATGAAACGATGATAATCAATATAATTATTAATCTAAAACATATAACTCTGTTAAAAAACAAACAGAAAAAGAGAAAATATTAGGGAGTAGTAACAAAAGGACTAATCATATTGATTCTTCGCAAAGTGGACGACATTTTTGTTTATTAATTTTGTGGTAAAACGTTATTTTGATACTGTAATATATGTTTGAAGTTCAATGATAAAGATGCTTGATTATATCTTTATAATCAAGTTACTTGATTGCATAATATTTTGTACAAAAATTTATACAAAATAATTCTGTACAAAAATTCTATACAAACTCGGGTCTTTTGCCAAAATGACCATCTAAACTAAATTATTTACCATTATAACCATTCTCTCTTTTTAATTAACAAAATGACAATATAACTACAATATTTCCAAAACAAAAAAGATATTTAATTCTTGAACCGGTTTACTTATTTATTTAATGGTTCGGTTCGGTTTGGCTAGTTGGTTCAATTTGGTGGAATATTGATGGACAAAAAAATCTCTCTCCTCATATTAACCTAATTTTTTACTCTGTATTTGTTCTACTAAACCACCCAGCAATTTTGTTAACATCCATTGATACTATCTTCGGTATGTTTTCTATCCATCTAGTTATGAGCAATGATTATCTTAATTTCATTAATTAGTAGCTACAAAGTGTATAATTCGATTTTATTTTTTGTTTGTTTTATTTTTATTTTTTATTTTTTTCCTAGTAAATTGGGGTTTTAAATTCAAAATCGATGTAATTGAAAAAAAAAAAAAAAATTGAATTCGAGATTTTGTGTATGTAAATTAATGTAGTTAATGAGGGATTAATTTTTAGTTTATATGATTTGTATAGGTAAATATTTTGGTGTTGTTTACTTGAGGATGGACATGTTTATGGAGACTTCTGCTACTAGTTTGCTTGAGTTATTAAGCACAAGTAACATAAATGTGGATTTTATTCCATTAATGGTACAAAATGAAGCTTTTGTGGACAACAATGAAATGACAAGTAACTTGGAAGAAAATAATGTCGAGCTCCTTGAATCCGAGGAAAATGAATTTGAAGAGCCTCCACATATGGACTTTATTGATCCTATACACTTTGAGCATGCTGAAAATAGCCAATTTCAATTGGATGGACATGTCCCTAATGTTTATACACTTCATCAAGGTCAAGAGTTTACGGATAAAAATGATCTCATTCACTATGTTACAAGGTATGCTATATCTGTTAACCAAACACATAGGGTTATAAAATCCAGTAAGACATTATGGTATGCTAAGTGTGACAGATGTAATTGGCTATTGCGGGCTCATGTGATTTCTGGAGGGAAACGATTCCGTATAAGCTTTTATGGTACACCACATACATGTCTTAATCAAACTCTAAACAAAGATCATTTGAATTTGGGGTCCACCTTCGTTGCAAATATTGGTGGGAATCTGTCCCGCTTGAAAATTGGGCGCTTTCGTATGATTGTGGTAAGCGATTTGGGATTACGACAACCAATTTATCGGAATCTTTCAATAATGTTCTAAAGGGTGCTCGTAGTTTGCCTATTACTATTCTTGTCCAATTAACCTTCTATAGATTGAACAAATATTTTGATGAAAGACGAAGATCTTGTGAAAAACTACAATTGGAGGGTAAAATATGGACCAAGACGGTTGATGAGAAATTGAGTCATTGTGCCGAAGCTGCAAATAGGCATCATGTCGAGGTATGTGATCATGAAACGGGCACTTTTTCTGTTATCACTGGCTATCGTTCAACTCCTAGCAAAGTATACAAAGGTGGTCATACACATGTAGTTAATATGAAGGACAAAGTGTGCTCATGTCAAAAGTGGCAATTGTATGGGATTCCATGTTCTCATGTTTTGGCTGCGTGTGTATCTCGGAACATGGATTTTAAGCCACTTTTGAAACCATGGTATACGCTTTCTGCTTTGAAAAGTGTTTATGCACCAAAATTTCATCCTATACCAGACAAGCGGTATTGGGAATCGTATATTGGTGATGAACTAGTTCCAGACCAAAACATGAAGCGAGCAAAAGCTGGTAGACCTCAATCTACTCGTCTAAAAAACGAGATGGATATTAAAGAAAAAGGCGCAACTTACCGATGTTCGACGTGCAAGGAGACTGGGCATAATTCAAGATCTTGTCAAGTGGCTAAGAAACGAAAAATGGAAGCATTACAAAATAAAGGTATGTAAATTAAAGTCCTTAGCTTATCACTGTTTTGTTTTAATTTTTGTAAATATTTGGTGAACTTTTTTTCTACTGTTTTGTAGGTACTTCATAGATCTTGTAGTTCATAAGTTTGGAATTCAAAGAAGAGAAGCATTCAAATGAATTGGTGACTTTTTGGGTATCCATGGACCACAATGATTCAATTTGATCGAGTAGTAGTATTTTTCTTACAAATAGTTATGAATCTTTGACATACATTGATATTTTTGGTTTCACTAGTTAGTTGATTTTAAAAAAAAATCATACTCCGTAATATTTTAGCTCAAATTGTATGGATATTCGATGAAATTTATTCAACAATTATTTAACATATGTCACTGTGTAGAGCTCTTGTTGCTTGAGTACACATCTTTGTATAGACGTAATAATGCAAAATTAGGACCCCTTGAAAAAAATTAATGCATGATTTAATTTGGATAAGAGAAAAATACTTAAAGTTATTCAAATAAATAATAAGTTGAATTGAACCAAACCGAACCGAATCGAACCATTAAATAAATAAGTAAACCGGTTCAAGAATTTATACAGAAAATAATTCTGTACAAAAATTCTACACACAAAATAATATCTTGTACTCCGTACAAAAGTTCTATACACATTCTGCACAATGATTTATTATTAAACCGAAATTATTTTAACTGAGAATAAAAATAATGTTAACTAACTTAGCCCTACTTACATTAAACTTGTTACTCTAATTTTCCAGAGATTACGAAATAATTGAATAGTAGAGTATAATTAGTACTACGTGAAAGCAACTATTACAGTATATAACATCCCTAAATTAATCATGGGCGTATAATCCCTTCTTTGATATCGTAATAAATGAATAGTAATTAAATAGTACTCCATAATAATTAATATAGGAAATATTCCCTTACTAAAGTAACATGTACAGTGTACTAATGCTTCCATCTTATTACACATAATTTTGGTAGGAATTATTTACAGTACTAATATTATGTTAATTATTTTATATTGTATATTTTATTTTATTATTTTATTAATCATGTAATTATGATGTAAGCAGGGACTTTTGGCGGGAAAAAACGCATAGAATTGTGACACGTGGCAATTGTGACGTAAGCAATAACTGCGGTTTAGTATAGTAAAAGATTTTTAAAATTGTCTTGCGCTTCTAAATTCTTAAATTTATCAGTTAAAAATAAAAATTAACAAAATGGGATGGAAGGAGCATATTTTTTTACACTAACTTAAGTATATTTTTTTATGAATAGTAAAAAAATATGTTAACAATTTTAGGTAAAAATATTTAAGTTTGTACTACTACTACGGAGTACAATTTTTCATTTATGAAGCTTATGAGCTTTGCCGTTTCACATTTTGTACCTTCTTTATGATGAGTTGAGGAACTTTATTTGATCATAATTTATCACTATATAGCTATTTATTTAGAAATTGATAACACTTTTTTCCTAAATCGTATTACGTGTAAATATAATTTATTTGAATATCATATTATTCAAATTATATCCGCAACTTGTAACCATGATCTATAATCAATCAAATTAAAGTTTATTTGGTAAAGAAATTTTGACCAATCAAAACTCGAGGTTACGCGCATTCGATATGTTTTTTTATTAATCTGCATATGTTGCCACCGTGGTGTTAAATTGAATTATATAATGTTTTGGGGGTTTTGTTTTATGACCGATTTTATAATATTTTACCATTCTTATTGAATATTTTAAAAATGTTTTAGATAAATTAAGCCATTTCACGAAAGGGTCAGAGTTTTATAGCCTTGCCAAAATTTCAGACTCATGCGATAAGACCATACATTTTGTAATTATGCGTACGTGGTACACTAGAAGCCGACAAACAATGACACGACTTGAAAACACGAAACAAACTCGACATAAAATAAATGGGTTTGGGTTACGCCATGGTCAACATGAACACGACACAAAATTTAAATGGGTTGGGTTTGGGTTGAGTTTTTTAAACACGAACCAACAAGAATGACCGTTTTAATAAATTAAATAGTTATGTTTTTAATATAACATATTCTAAACTTTCCAAAAATGGACAAAACATGAAAACATGGCATGAATTTGACATGAAATAAATAGGTTTGGGTTGAGGCATGATAACTCATTTATGTAAGTGGGTCAATAGAAACACGACATAAAATTTAATTGGATTGGGTTTAGGTTGAAAGATTCGTGACGGATTACATGTGACACGGACACGAACGCCACACGACACTACCTGTTTGTCAGGTCTAGCACACAAATCTATTCTTTAAACATAATAATGAAGAGAAAGGATATAATGGTATTTTTACATAAAATTAATATGAATTATTGCCTACTAACTAAACAATTTGTGGTAATGTAATTCATATGAATTGCAACTTTCAAGATGACAATTAAATTTGGGCTATTTCCTATGACTTTCATGTGTGAACTAAATTCATTTGAATTATAATTTTGCACATAAAGCAAACGACACCGAAGGTAGTGTTTGCATGTCACTATGAGAAAATTAATAATCAATGTTAAACTCATGCAAAAAAGTTGTACCATCATTTTGGATTCTACGAAAAATTGTTTGTAAATGTGACACTCGTTCAGCAATAAAAAAAATTGAGCGATCAAAACTTCCGACAAATTGGTACTTTTCTAAATGTGACAGTCGTCTCAAATCAAGTAAAAAAATTCGTAAAGGTGATTGATTTAGAATAAAACTATTATCAAATTTTGAACTTATAACCACACAATCTAATCCATCAAATTTTAAACACAACAAACAACGCCACGTAAAAATGTTTCTATCTTAGATATACCGTACGCATTTACAAATAATATTAAAAGGTAGTCCACATGAGAAAATATATTACGCTCTCCCTTAAAATGAATTTGGTAGAGTGTAAATGGAGGTGTGACACACCCTCTGAAAAATAAATTAACCTAAATAATTATCAAAGAATTATATGGAGGTATCCTATTATAAAATTATATTTTAGGAAACATAATTGAGCATTTACTACAAAAAGAAAATTGGCGACTAACTTAAAAGTAAGAGCATTGACAATGTAAATTTACTACGAATAAAAAAAAATTCCGCATTACATGAGGAAAGGCAGCATTTTATACTTGTTTTATGAGCTCCACATTAGCCAAATGGCCTATTTTTCTACCCTTTAGATTATAGGTTTACCACTTTTTGCACCCCGTCCTAGCCTTAAAGCCTATTTTTATACTGCATTACTATTTACCCACGTACCTTTTCAGTTTACCTACCCTTTCGGGACAGTTGCATATTGATTTTGGTATGTTTGGATGATGCTTAAGTTGTTGTGTCGAGGTTGCAGAAAAGAGTTACGAGTTGGAAGCTTACATTTTCCGTCATCTACCGTTACCCCTCTTTGTTGATGTTTGCATTTTATTTCAAAAAAAAAAAAAAAAAAAAAAAAATCAGTAAAACCGAAAAAAAAAAAAAAACAGAAAAAAAAAAGAGAAAAAAAAACAAAACACAAAAAACAAGTTGTTTCATTTGGGGTTTGTACATAATGCGGTTGTATGACGCGATTATTCGACTATTCTTACGGAGGTTGTTATTTGAGCTTGAGTTCAGTTTTGCCTCTTAGTCGATTGAGTTGGGTTGACTGTTGTGGTGAGTTGATTTTGTTGTGATATGCGACTACCGATTTTAGCTCCACTTATCCTAAAATGCGCTTGTCGCAACCACCTTTCACCCTTTACCCTGGCCTTCCCGCGTAAGTCCTTGGCATGTATTCTGGTCATTTGTTTGGTTGGGCACGTACTTTGGTTGTAGAGATCGTTTTCACATTAGATTGCAGGCGTGTTTCACGAGTCGAGTAGGTGAGTGAGTTATCTTGCATCTTTACAGAATATTCACATATACTCACCCTGTTCTCTTATGAGTGTAGAGTGAAACCCGTGAGGATACTAATTCAACGGTCTTGCAAGGTCGATGGTTCAACTTATTAGCTTCCTATACAGTTTGATTAGTTTGTATCGCACTTATCTCCGCAGTTGGGAATTTATTCCTAACACTTTTGATTGCTCTTGATCGTTAAGTTGTATATGTTTGAGTGACTATCGCAAGCCTAGCTCTGAGTCGCTGTTTCTCGTCTTTTGTATTCGATTGTATGGTTTGTTTACTTGTTAGTTGAGTTGCTTGCTCGAGGACGAGCAAGAGTCTGGCTTGGGGGAGTTTGATAGTTGTTATTTTTATACGTTTTTACCCCCGTCCCGAGCTGCTTTTTATTGTCAAAATGCGTCCTACGGGGCCATTTTGTTCTCACATTTCGTCCTAGAGGCGCTTTTGTTGTATTTCCGTATTTTGCAGGATTTTATTCATTTCCTAGGCATTTGAGCTGAAAAGTGGATAGACGGAAATCCAAAGGACGATGTAGAGTTGAGTTCGGGACCGAAAGCCGAGAATTAAAGTAAAGGGGCCGAAATATTGAAGGAGATAGCATAGGCCCAAGAAGGTTGGAGATTTGAGCCCAAAACGTTGGGCTAGACTCATCAGTGCACCGGAGCCGGTCAGACTGACCGGCGGCCGGTCGACCGGCCGTGGTGCATTATTCGTACGGAGCTGCTGATTTTATGTTATATTACTTGGAAACTTTTAGAAAACGGATTATCTTTATCTTATGTTTTAATTAGACCTAAAACTACGAATTAGTTTACTCTCTTCTCTCTCTAGTTTTATTTTACTGCTTTCATCTTCAACATTAGAATTCAAGTGGATTTCATCTTCGAACTTTGTAACCGTCGGTACTTCTCGATTTCAATTCAAGCATTCAGTTCTGGTAATTATGTCTCTACTTTATTCTTTGATTAATTTATCTTTTGCCCTAGTTATGAGTAGCTAATCCCCCAACTAGGGTTGAGGGGGAATTATGCCTTTAATCCGGTGTTTTGGTTAAATTGTTGCGATCAATTAGTTTGTGCTTGTGCGATTTCTTCCTGCGCGATTGATTGACAATTGAATTTAGGGACGCCTTGATTTAATTGAACTTAGGGAAATATTGATTTAAGATCGAAAGCCTAATCAGTATTAGACCGCCACGCGTAATTGATAAGTTGATTTAGTAAGTCGCGAGAGCCCGCTAAATTGAACTTAAGGTTAATACTGACTCGAGAGAGCGTGTTTCATCCTAATCGCCTTGCATATTCTGATTGATTGCTATTTTGGTGAAAGTCTATTATCCGGATTATTGTCATATGGAACCCGAAACCCTGGTCTTTTACCCATCGTTTAAACCTTCTTTTTACCGTCTTAGTTTGTTCTATTAGTTTTATAGCTTATTACAAAACCACCAATTTTCACACCCTAGGAATAGCCAGACTTAGTAAACCTGCGAGTATACGTTTCCCTGTGGATTCGATCCCTTCTTACCACTAGCTATCGTTAGTAGTCCGTCGGGTTATTTTGATATCGGTGATACGACTTAGCCGTGTCAATTGAAGGAGGCGAAGCCGCGGTTGATACGTTGGATACTACTGTTGCAGGAGTTTGACCTGGAGATCCGTGACAAGAAAGGGGCAGAAAATGTAGTTGCTGATCATCTGTCCCGGCGAAGATTTGATGATGCAGGCATTTCGTTGCCTATTGATGATTCTTTTCCCGACGACTCACTGATGTGCGTTGGGCATGTAGGTTCAGGCACCCAACCTGAGCCATGGTATGCTAACTTTGCCAACTTTATCGTTGGTGGCCATATACATGTTGACTTGAGCTCCCAACAGAAGAAGAAGTTCTTGCACGACGTAAAGAGCTATTTTTGGGATGATCCGCACCTGTTTAAGGTGTGTGCAGATGGGTTATATCGGCGTCGTCCTCGGTGGGAGGTTGCCGGTATTCTAGAGCGGTGTCACTCCTCGCCTTTACGGAGGGCATCACGGTCCTTCTAAATGATTGCTAAGGTCTTTGCGATCGGGTTTCTCTTGGCCGACCATGTTTCGTGGATACTGAAGGACTTTGTTATGAGTGTGATGCGTGTCGGCCAGGGGTATTTCTAGGAGGCACGAGATGCCTCAAAATCCGATACTAGAGGTTGAACTGTTCGACGTTTGGGGCGTGGATTACCAAGGACCGTTTCCTTCATCTAAGGGGAACCGTTACATTTTGGTTGCAGTTGATTATGTTTCGAAGTGGGTTGAGGCGGTCGCTTCTCCTACTAATGGCGCCAAGACGGTCGTTCGTTTGCTCAAGAAGGCTATATTTCCTCGTTTCGGTGTACCTCGTGCTTTGATTAGCGATGGTGGAACTCATTTCCACGAACGACAGCTCACCGCTCTGCTGATTAAATACGGTGTCAATCACCGTACTGGACTAGCTTACCACCCACAAACTAGTGGGCAAGTGGAGATTTCTAATCGCGAGATCAAATCGATCTTGGAAAAGGTGGTAGCGAAGTCCCGGAAAGATTGGAGTTTGAAGCTGGATGACACTCTTTGGGCATACAGGACAGCTTTTAAGACACCTATAGGCACCTCGCCTTATAGGTTGGTCTACGGTAAGTCGTGTCATCTCCCTGTCGAGCTCGAGTACAAAGCTTATTGGGCGATAAAGGAGCTTAACCTCGACCCGACTCTGAGTGGGGAGAAGAGACTGCTGCAGCTACACGAGCTTGAAGAATTTCGGTTGCAGTCGTACGAGAATGCGCGTCTTTACAAGGAGCGTACTAAGCGTTGGCACGACGCGAAGATTTTGCCTCGAGAGTTCGCCGTTGGAGATAAGGTACTGCTTTTTAACTCTCGTTTGAAACTGTTTCCCGGGAAGCTGAGGTCCAAATGGTCTGGACCGTACACCGTCACGAAGGTCAGCGAGTTTGGCTATTGCGAGTTGGAGACGGATTCGGGAGAAAGATTTCAAGCCAACGGTCAACGGCTCAAGCTCTATCATCCATCTGCTGTTGTGGGCGTCGTCGAGGTACTGTACCTTGCGCCCTCGGATTCCTCTTGCTGATGAGGTAACATAGTCGTGCAGGACTTAAAACCAGCGCTTCCGGGAGGCAACCCGCGTATTTTTGTATTTACTGTAGCATTTTGTTTTTTGCATTTCATTTAGTTCAATCGGTGAGGCGAGAGTGAGGTACTAATAATTACATTGAGATGCGCAGGTGTGGATACCCATATCCGTACCCTCCCAAACAAAACCCTGTGATGTATCACGGACTTTTATTACGCATGCTTTAACGTTGACTTAAACGGTTCTAACTAATGTCGAATTCATTTTGAGTCGTTTTAAATGTTAAAATGATTTAGGTCGCTTCACATCACACTTAAAATAACGTTCATTTTGTCCATTTGGAGTCTAGCTAGGTCCCTGTCCTGTTTCATTTGGCATGAGCTTCGCATTTGCACTACAATTAGTCCTTTTACATTAACAAGGTCTAATTCAGCATTCCTAAATTCCTAAATTTAGGCCCGGTGGCTAAATCTTCCCTTTAGCCCCCTCTTACACAAAATACGGCTTCACGTCTTACCTTATTTCACAAAAACTATGAAAATACACCCTTTTCATTTTTTCGGGTCTCGGGCCCGAAACCGAGCCCAAACCCAGCCTTTGGCCTGCACTCCAAAGCCCTGAGCACCACAAAATATCTCAGAAATATCCTAGGGGTTTTCTTGAGCTTCACGTTTGAGATTATCTCGAAATTTTTCAAAGATATAATTCAACCGAAACTAGGAAACTACGCTAAAACCACACCCTCAAACCGCATAAGCTTATGCGGTTTGGGGAGGTAACCGCATAAGCCTATGCGGTTTGCCCTGGCAACCGCATAAGGCTATGTGGTTCCTAGGCCTGTTTTTTATCCCCGGATTTCCTAATTTCTCCGAGGTTTTTAGTATATATACACCCATATACCCTGACCTCGAAATAACAATTCACAACCAGAATACACCCTTTCCTCACAATTTACACAATTTCTCACATCATACACCACAAAAACACTCACAAAGCCTCAAGCACTCAAATTCTTGAGTTCAACACACCATCCCGTGTTGAATTCATCCTCCTTTCAAGTTCAAGAAGCAAAGCTCTGCCCAGATCTGAAGCGTCAGGACAAGGTAGGTACCGATCCACTTGGATCAAAGCTTTTTCTTATTTTCTATGGACTAACAAAGGGTTCTACACTTTAGCGCCCCCCCGGCTTTGGCACCCAGCGCGCTTGCACTCCAAGTGTTCTATTTACTTCGGGTACACTCCATATCCGATGACACGCCAAAGTCGCATAAGCAACCGACCTTATAAAATAAACCAATGGACAATTGAACTTTATTTTATTTGCATGCATCTTGCACCTTCTTATTTTGCATTAAATCAACTTAAACAATGAATTCAACCTTTAACTGAACCGTATTCGTTAACAAGTTAAACATGCTAAACTGAGGGTTTTAATCAATCTTTTTGCATCTGCATCTGCATTCTTTTACAAACTTATCGCACTTGTACGTAGCGATAACATTAGCTCAAATATCATCTTACAAGGATTGTTCTAGGTCAGTAGAGGCTATTTTTACATAGGCTTTTCTAAAAGGTTTTCATAAATCATTATTTGAATTAACTCTTTTTCTAAAGTACCCTCACCCCGAATCCAATCTGGTTTCACAAGCCTTAGATCTTGGGGTGTCGGCGTGCTCCAAAATTTAGGACATGTTTTTAACTTAGAACATGGTAGCAGGTTCCTAATTTCCGCGATAATTAGGTGGCGACTCCATAACAGTTCTTAAAGGTTTTTCCAATTTAATCTTTTTTAACTTTAAAATCCGCCCTTAAGCAAGACGCCGAGTTGGGTCCCTCGACGCGGTTCCCGGGTGACGCGGTTCCCGGGTTCCGCAGTTTGGCGACTCCGCTGGGGAGATCTTATTTTTAAAACTAAAAACTAGCTTTTTCTTTTTAAAAATAAAGAGGTGAAACTTGAAAGCTTTGAACAATCCTTGTAAACATATTTGAGCCATGCACATTCGTTTAGAGTCCATTCCTTTTGGAATCTAGGCACCCTTTACACCCTCGAGAGGTGGTTCCCACATGCAGGCTTGTCCACTCGATAAAGCACATGCCGGACTAGCTTTCCTCTCGCCCCTCCACGGCTTGCCGTAAACGGCTATCTCGACCGCCCCAGTGCTCCCTTCAGAAAACCTATCGCCCCGGCGTAAGGAAATGAAGGGGTTAAGTATCTGCCAAAGCGTACTCGAGGTAGTTGGAGGTGTACCCGACTGACTCATTTTTCACCCTTTTTGAGTCATACGTACAAGTTCGAGGCTATGCACTCCATGGTCTTTTTCAAAACGAGCATTTGCATTCATATCTTCGAAAACTCGCTCAAACGTTTCAAAGATAAACGAACCTAACATCTAACAACCTAACACTTTTCAAACAAAACTATCGCAAATTTTTGAAACAAGCTTTCTCAAAATTCTCCTTTTTCACTAACAAGCAAAAACCCGAGCAAGGATTAAAACCCGAGCTCGTGGATTTCAATCCTCTAGGTCATACGGCCTAGACTCCGTTTTAACATCCTCGACTCGATTTGCTCGAGCCGAATCCTTCTTCTTTTACACATCCGACTCGAGCTCACCTCGGCAAATCGCCGATACTAGTTCGAGGGGTGCAAATGCAAAACGTTTTAACATCGAGGCGAGATGTGCGCACACATCCTTGTCTCAAAAGCTTCCTTTAGCTAAAACCTTTTCGAAAATCTCCTCTTTTCAAAACATAAAAGGTCTTTCTAAACAAAGAAATGAGCTAAAATGAATGCTTAAAATGAATGTGAGTCTAGTGGGTCGAGTCGTGTCCCTAACATACGAAGTGAAATGCAGGCCTCAGCTGGATACTCGTCGTACTAAGAACCGCCTAGTAATTCCTTACAAGAAACGAACCTACACCCGCAAAATGGCCGGCAACAACGAAGAAGTCAACGCACTCCGTGATCAAGTTGCAAAGCTGACCGCTGACCTTGAGGGCCTTTTGACCCACCATACCGTCGAGGTGGAACGAATGGAACTCAAGATCAAGGAGGAAGCCGACAGGCATGCTAAGAAACTCCAAGCTATGGAGGAGAGACTCTACGTCTCAAGCACTTACTCCATCCACAAAGAGAATGAGAACGTGCCTACCAGCATTAAGGATGAGCTCCCAAACAAGCTCGCCCTTAGTGATCTTCCTATCTTCCAAGGACATGAAAGCCCGATCATTCACATCCGAGCTTTCAAATTCCAAATGGCCATCAAAGGGGTTGATTCCAAGCATTGGCTCACTCTCTTCCCGCACTCTCTAGCAGCACTGCCGAAAACATGGTTCTACTCACTAGACCCACAACGGGTCCCCACTTTTGAAGAACTCACAGTCGAGTTCGACCGACAGTACCGAGACAATGAAGACACTCAAGTCTCAATTCGCACCTTAGAAGTCCTATCTCAAAAGGACAATGAAGGCTTCACCGACTATCTTACTCGTTGGAAGAAGCTGAGCGCTCAAATCCCCAACCGTCCCCGCGAGGACGAGCTCGTACCGAAGTTCATAAATAACCTGCGACCCGTGTACCAATTCTACATGAGGTACAACAACATTCAGAACTTCAAGGAGCTAACTAAGGTCGGCACTCAAATCGAAGATGACCTTAGGACTGGCACCATGGCTAAATACACCGGCCATGCTTATCAGGGGAGCTCCTCTAAGTCCTCCCGCGCGGCCAAGAACGCATTTAAAATCGCACCGTTTAAACCTTGATGACGACACCCTCGACGCCTTCGCAACTACTTTCTCGCCGCCTCCTAAGGCCAAGAGAAACTTCGACCCTCTCTTTATGTCTTATTCCAAGGCATTTCAAAGGTTGGTCGAGAAAAACTACCTGCAACCAATCGGGCCTACTAGCGAGCCGCCCGAAGACAAGAAGCCTAAATCTTGGAACCCCAATGCCTTCTGTGCATACCACCGAGGCAAAGGGCATGACACCGAGAATTGCTTTAGGCTCAAGAACGCTATCCAAGATCTGATCGATCAAGGAAAGCTTAGCAAACCATCTCAACCCACCAAGCCTTCAAACAACGAAAACCCGCTTGGAAACCATGCAATCTTCGTGGGGTCAATCCCTATACTAGACTGCTCTTACCTCATCACACCCTCAGACGACCAAATCAATGCCGTCTGGTCTAGTGATGACGAGGACGACGAATACTGGCTACCCACCGACGAAGTGATAGGCCACATCAATCAACTTGCAAAGGACATCAATCACCTGAAAGCCCTACATCGCACCGCAGTTGAGCGTTTGGAACGCCGCGTCCAAAAAGAACTTAGCAGCGCAGTCTCGCTCGACACCCTCGAAGCTTTTCGTCAGAAGGACAACGAAGGCTTCGTCAAACATCTTACACAGTGGAGGAAACTACTTTCTCGAGTGCCGGACCACCCACACGAAGACGAACTCATATCCACTTTCCTCTTCAGCTTACGGCCCGCCTGGCGATACTACTTTCACTTCTGCCACGCTCAAAACTTCGAACATCTCATCGAAATTGGCACTCGCATCGAAAAGGATCTTACATCTAGCTATGAGGATCCCGCCTACCGAAGTACCCTTCGAGAACGCACTCTTAAAAGACGAAAAATATACAACTCGCATGGCTCTGCAAGGAACTTTGACAAACTCTATATGCCCTACGCTGTGGCATTACAAAAACTAGTCGAAAAAGACTACCTTACACCCATCGGACCTATTAACGAGCCACCCATGAGAAAGAAATCAAAGTCATGGGACCCCAACGCCTTCTGTGCATACCACCGGGGCATGGGGCATAGCACTGAGCGTTGTCTCAAACTCAAACATGCCATCCAAGATCTTATCGATCAAGGAAGAATCAAGAAACCCCGAAGGAAAACCACACCTTCCTCCAGCAACGACGCAATCTACATCGCAACTCAAGCAACTCAAGCAACTCAAGCAGCTCAAGCAGCTCCTCCAGCGGCACAGAAGACGATGAAGAAGAAGAAGAAATTCTTTTAGATTCTAATGCTCTTAATGTCGGGTCATCTGTCGACCCATCTATCCTAGACTCTAGCTTTAGCTTAGATTTCCTTTTTACGGAGGCTAGCTCCAAGCAATTTTCCGATTTGTCGAATAATTCTCTTCAAAATAATGAAATGAATAAATTTGCTTACGTCTTGTCTCAAGCTAAAACAAACAACAAGATACAAACAAACAAAAAACAACAAGCAACAAACAAAACACAAAATACAAAAGACACTAACTCATGCGAAAGTGAACAAACAAATGAATCATTAAACAAATACATTGCAAACATTGTGCACCCAAAAACACAAGACCCTATCATCGAGGAGACCATAACCATAAACGTGGGAACCCCCGAAGAACCAAGGGAACTACAACTAGGTGCCTCACTAGACGAACACGAACGCACCCTTTTCACACAACTCCTAAGCGAATTCAAGGACGTATTCGCTTGGTCATACAAAGACATGCCCGGAATCGAACGAAGCATCGCCGAGCACCGCATCCCCATTAAACCCGGTTACAAACCCATCAAACAAAAGCTAAGAAGACTACGTCCCGAATGGTCACTTATGGTCAAGGAAGAAATCGAAAAATAACTACAAGCCGGTTTCATCCAAGTCATCGAATATCCTGAATGGGTCTCAAACATGGTCCCAGTCTTGAAAAAGAATGGCAAAATTCGAGTATGCGTTGACTTTCGCGACTTGAACAAAGCTAGTCCCAAAGATGACTTTCCATTACCCCATGTGGACGTCCTAGTCGACAACACCGCCGATCACGCCCTCCTATCCTTCATGGACGGCTACGCAGGCTACAACCAAATCAAAATGTCACTCGAAGACATGGCAAAGACGGCCTTCATTACACCGTGGGGACATATCACATACGCTTATGCCCTTCGCCTAATCAATGCCTACAAGAACATACCAACGCACCGCTACAACCCTTTTACACGACATGATGCACAAAGAAGTCGAAGTTTACGTCGACGATATGATCGTAAAATCAAAGGAAAGAAGTGGTCACATCACTAACCTCCGCAAGTTCTTCACCCGCTTACGACAATACAAAATGCGCCTGAACCCCCAAAAATGTACTTTTGGAGTTAAATCCGGTAAACTACTAGGACATGTAGTGAGCCAAAGAGGCATCGAGGTCGACCCCTCGAAAGTCAAAGCAATCCTTGAAATGCGACCCCCGGAGAACCTCGACGAAATTCGAAGTTTCTTGGGCCAAATCCAATACATCTCGCGCTTCCACAGCAAAGTCACCATCATATGTGAACCAGTTTTCAAGGAACTCAAGAAAACCGATCATGTTGAATGGGACGAAGAATGTCAAAAGCATTTGACAAGGTCAAGGAATTACTAACTAACCCACCGCCTCTACGACCACCCCAAGCGGATCTACCACTATCCTTATACCTTACAACAACATCTACCGCCATGGGCGCCATGCTCGCCCAAGAAATAAACGGCGAAGAACATGCAATCTATTACATCAGCAAGAAATTTCTCGATTACGAAACTCGATATTCACCCGTCGAGAAGAGTTGTCTAGCTTTAGTATGGTCATCCAAGAAACTCCGTCACTATATGCTAGCACACCAAACGAAGGTCTATTCCAAAATGGACCCCGTAAAGTACCTTTTCGAGAAACCTGTGCTTAACGGACGAATGGCCAGATGGACATTGCTTCTAGCCGAATTCGATCTTAAGTACGTACCCCTCAAAGCAATCAAGGGACGAGCAGTCTCCGATTTCCTAGCCGAAAATGCAATCAACGAACAACCAATCATCGACACAACATCCCTTCCAGACGATGGGATCTACAACATCAACCAAGAACAATGGGAGTTATACTTCGATGGCTCCTCCAACTATCGAGGATGTGGAGTAGGAATACTTCTCATATCCCCAAATGGCGAACACACACCCTTATCAATCAAGCTAGATTTCGACGTAACAAACAACGCCGCAGAATAAGAAGCATGCTTGCACGGTCTCCAAGCAGCGCTTGTACTCAACGCCCGCAACATAAGAGTCTATGGGGACTCCTCCCTCATAATCAACCAAGTATCCGGAGCATGAAAAATACTTAACGAAAACCTAGCGTTATACCAAAACAAAATACAAGAGCTCATAAACGAATTCTATCACGTAGAATTCATACACCTCCCACGCGAAGAAAACCAATTCGCCGATGCGTTATCCAAACTCGCGTCACTAATCAACATACCCCCGGGAATGGAAACGCTCCCCATTGTCGTTGAACGACGGAACGAACCCGCCTACATCTGTGACATTGAAATCGAGGAAGAACAAACCGACCCTTGGTACCAAGCAATCATCAACTACAAAAAAAACGGTAAATACCCACCAAACATTGACAAACGGGCCAAGCGAGCCCTACGCCTGTTATCATCACAATTCGTGATGGAAATGGGCAAACTACTCAAAAAGACGCCTCAAGGCACACTACTCTTGTGTGTCGATCACAAAAAGGGACACGAGATCATGTCCCAAGTACACGATGGCGAGTGCGGACCACGCATGAACGCACGAGCCATGTGCAAACAAATCATAAGGCTATGGACAACCATGGAAGCCGACTGCACAAAGTATGTCAAACATTGCCATAATTGTCAAATTTTTGCAAACGTACAACACATCCCTCCTTCACCACTATACAGTTTGACCTCACCATGGCCTTTCTCAACCTGGGGAATTGACGTCATCGGCAAAGTTCAACCCGTAGGAGCAGGAGGACACTGCTTCATCCTCGTGGCCATCGACTATTTCACCAAATGGGTCGAAGCCGCATCATACCGTACGCTAGGCACAAAAGAAGTTGCGAAATTCATACAAAACCACATCATTTGTCGCTACGGCATACCCCACGAATTCATAAGCGACCAAGGCACACACTTCCAAGGAGAAGTCGAACTACTCCTCCTCAAATACAAGATACAACGACATAAATCATCACCCTACCGACCACAAACTAACGGCGCGGTCGAGGCAGCAAACAAAACCGTCATATCAATCCTCAAAAAGATGATCGACACCTGCCACGACTGGCCCAACAAAATCCCATTTGCATTATGGGGATACCGCACAACCATCCGCACACCCACAGGCATGACACCCTACTTCCTAACCTACGGGATGGAGGCTGTTCAACCTGTAGAAATCGAAATGCAATCCTTTCGAATTCTCATGGAAGCAGACATTCCTGAGGCCGAATGGGCACGCGAACGATACGAACAACTCATCCTGTTAGACGAAAGACGGTTACATTCACTAAGTACAGTCCGAATGTATCAATCTCGCCTACAACGCGCCTACAACAACCGGGTCAAGCCACGAAACATCAAAGTGGGTGACCTAGTACTCAAATCAGTCCGAGCACCATTACCGGTCGACCCAAGAGGGAAATTCAAACCCAATTGGGCCGGACCGTACTTGGTCAAGGAAATCCTTCCCGGAGGAGCCGTGAAACTAACTGACCTTGACGGTCAGGACTTCCGATTACCAACAAATCTTGATCAACTCAAGAAATACTACCCTTAAACACAAACACTTTTGCAATGTATTTCAAAAACAAAACTCACTCTCGCATGGGTGAACAACGCTCGGTTTGATTCCACGCACTGTGGATACGTAGGCAGCTTTGCAAAGGGCTCAACCGACTCACACGAACTACGCCGGTTTGATTCTGTATTTAAAAAGCGGATACGTAGGCAGCTTATCAAAAGCACAACCGAACTTTTTAGCACGCAAGTCCAAAGCTTGAAAAGGTCGAGAACTTAAGGACAAGGCAAATTAAACAAACAAATCCAAAACTTAAAAAGGTCGAGGATTTTAAGGCAAAATACGAATGTTCGAAGCTTAAAAAGGTCGAGAACATTTAAAAGCAAAATAAAAGAAAGCAACGAGACAAGACAAAAGCAAGTTAATTCTATTTTATTACTTTACTTAGAATTTTTGGCAATTTAGAAATGAGCTAGGAACAAGCCTCCTTAGCCCTTTATTCAAATCTAAAACACGTATTTAAATAAAGGAAATTTTCTAAACAAAACAAAGCAAACTACTCAAGTCATCTTCTGACGCTTCGGATTAGCCTCTTCATCTTCAAGGGGCCGATCCGCCACAATTTTCGAACTAAGAACGGGAATAGATCTCTCAAAACCTGGGGGCTCGATCGGATCCTCGTCCTGCTCGACTGGGGGCTCCTCGATCCTTGACCCTAGACGATCTTTAACAGTCACCTTCGGTCCAAGCCTTTCCCGCGCCGGTCTCGAAGTAGAAGCACCTGCACTAACAGTACAAAGATCACCATAGTCCCTCCTTTCGCGCACCACCTCATACGCCAAGGAGGGCCTTGGCCCATTCTTTTCCCTCCTCCTTTGATTCTCCCGTTCCTGAGGATCATTGGAACGGTACCACCGTGTATAGAAGTCCGTAACACGGCTAAACTCTATATGCTCCGGAACAACCCAGGTAACTCGGTCCGACCATCCTCGGATCCACGCATCGATCATTTGGTTGTTTAGCATAACAACCCCTCCAACCTGAGTATCCTGCTCGGGTATGGTCTGAGCAAGCCCGATTTGCCTCTTCAAGCGAAGAGGATGAATCCACACTCCTCGTTCAAACCCACACAACATCAACCCACGAGCCGCATTCACAACAGACGGCGCCGTAATCGCCGTAATACCCCACCATGACACATACCAACGAATGGTGCTCTCCTTCACGAACCCCCGGTAGTAGTTTAGCGAACGCTCCCGAAGGTCAGCCCACTCCATCTTTCGCGACGTCGTGGCCGCAGCCTTGAAAACACTCCCAAGGGGAAGAGCTTTATACACACTTAGCCTCTCCATGAGCCAAACGTTGAGAATCCTAGCGCAACCCCTGTACGAGCTCAGACGATTAGCACAACGGTCGTCTAAACCCAGTATGGTCTCCGCTAGGATCAACGCAGAAGGATCATATCCCCTTTCCATCTCTTCGACAACACGAGCATACCTCGCGTTTCCGAACACTCCATCTGGCATGGACCCCGCAAAAGCATACCGATGAACCAAACAAAAAGCAAGGGCCCTCCGCCTAGAACGGTCCGAAATACTAGTATCAACTTTATTCATGTATCGTTGACACAAGAGAAGCATGTTTACCTTGCCTCCCTCAAACAAACCTGCAGCCTGAGCATTTGTCATCCCAAGGAAGTTTCGCAACATCCCGTTGTAACAAAGCTCCCTCCTTACAACCACTGGAGTAGTCCGTTTCGACCACCCCGCAATGGCCGCAAACTCCTCTATCAAAGGACACACCTCTCCCCCGGGAAACCTAAACACATGCAAGCTAGGATCCCAATAATCTAAGCACGCATCCAGGAAGTCAAGATCGACTTTCATTTGGCGAAAGCCAATAAAAACACCCGCACCATTATCATACACCGCCTTCTTCATTGCCGAGCTTAACGAGGAAGTCCACCTCTTCAAAAGAGCATCAAAATGCTCCTCCATTTTTCTTGAATATAAAAACTTTTATGAATATACCTAATATATTTATGAGAGCAAAAATCTAAAGCAAAAGAAAAGAAGAGAAGTGTTTGTGAATGAAGATTATGGCACGTACCCCCTCTCCTTATATAGGAAAACAATGTCCGAAATATGGAAATACAGCGCTATCAGACAGACCAGCAAACCGCATGGCTCTATGCGGTTTGCAACCCAAACCGCATAAGCTTATGCGGTTTAGCCCACGAACCGCATAAACCTATGCGGTTTCAGGGGCTGGTTTTTCTCAACGTTTCCTAATTTCGTCTTTCACCACAAGCTACACCACCCTACGACGTCCTCTTGTTTTTCCCCATACAGCGACTTTGTACAACATAGCACATACGATTCTTACCACGAGTCAAAACACAAACATTTTCGACATTTATACAAGCTCATTTCAGCATTTAAAATGAACTTTTCACAAAAACATTTCCGCAATCTAAAATCAAACATCAAATGCATCCCACTCGGGAATCATATCATTTTTCAAACAAGCCTACCAAACAGGTTCACAACTAGAATCAAGTTCAAAGTTCAAGCTACAACGACATGTACACAAAGGTTCATACAATCTTTATTACACAAGTTCACTCAGGATGACGACGACGATACTCGTCAAACTCCCGTCGACCAATCTGCCTCTCGGCTCGACACAACCGAAAGCGACTGCCACCAAGCCATCCTCCACCTGTTGGCTATCCGCCATAGCTTCTTATGAGCCTCCTTAGCCACCTGTGATACACAACACATAACACATTTCACATTTTTCTCCACTTTGGCTTAATTTCACTCAAATTAAGTCAAACTCGAGGGGGAAATTCAAAAACAAAGCGCATTCTCTCCATTTTGCCTTAATTTCACTCAAATTAAGCCAAACTTAGGGGGAAATTTCAAAACAAAAGCAGTCAACCCCACTTTGCCTTCATTTCACTCAAATTAAGTCAAACTCGAGGGGGTAACGCAAACACACGCATCTCACTAGTTTGATCATCGCCATGTTTCATACCTCGATCAAACTGGGGGCTCACTCACATTTACAAAGATACATACCTTCTTCACCCTGCCCGTCCAGCTGTCCATGCCCGCGTCAGTGGTCACCGGCAAGTACGACGGTAAAGTGAAAGTACGACGCACACCCGACTCGTCGTACTCAACGGTGGTAGGGAAATCACCAGGCTGCTCCGCCATCTCGGGATCAAATTCCTACAAAACAATTCCAAAACGCACACGTCGTCAGGGAAATTTTTCAAAACGCACACGTCAGGGATCCTTAGGCACCATCGGAGCTGGCCACCCTGCCTGAAAGACCAAACGCTCTCCAAGGTACCAAACCGGCCCATACGGCGTCGCCAGTACAAAGCGCTGGTCTCTCGTGACCGCAAACCTAGCTCCAATGCCCTCAGAATATCCTCAGATCGCCCCACTGAACGGCACGAACTACAAACAAAGACAAGACAAACACGCATAAACACAAATACAATACAACCACTTTAAGTACACTCTGTCTAAAATGGTTCAAGCACAAACCTCATCAAACCGCATCCGGTTCAGACGATCCCGAACCTCGTCATACGACCAGTTAAACGCAGCACGGTTACACGCATTCTGGCACGCATCACGGGTACTCTCTCACGATCCTCACAGCATGCGGGGGGAGCAGAAAAGGAAAATGGCTAAGAATCCACGACTGCACACACAAGAAACAAAAACACGTCACAAAGACAAAGACAACAAAAACAAACAGCAATGCACCCGAAATAAAAACAGAATTAACACGTACCTCCATCAAGAATCCAGGCGAGACTAAGGACAGTCTCGACCCTCGATCCATGACCCGCGGTCTCACGGCATCCATGCAGAAACGAATGCACAAACCCAAAGACGGCGTCACCTAGTCAAACGTCCCAATTGCATTCCAATCCAGGAGATGCATAAGGACCGACGTCGACGCCCGCTCGCCCTTATCGCCGAAGTACACGGCACTGACAAACCACCACAACCACATACAAGCATTCTGCTCGTCACTCCACTCCGAGGGGCCATACTCGGTCTTCCCCTCAAAATATTCCAAGATGTAGCTCGTCTTGAAAGTATAAGGTGGAGCACCCTCGCAAATCACCTCCAAACCACCGCCGATCGCATCAGTCACAACCTCGTCCACAACGGACGGCGCAAACTCAAAACTCATGTCACGGTCTCCAAACGGCAGCCCCGTCATGACAGCATACTCAGACAAGGTAATGCCGGCCTCAAAGCCGGGCATATGGAACGTCGTCGTGGTGTCCCAAGACTGCCCAGAAGGCCCCGATCAACATCGGGTTCGCCCACCGCTTCTTCCTTGCAATCTCCCTCCGGTGGATTAACGGGCCAAAAGCACTACGCAGCACCCAAGCTTGCGCCCTCGGCGAAAGCTTATCCTCAAAAACACACATTACGGACGAGACGCCCGAGAAAGTCCTCATCGAGCCTTTCTGCCAACCCATCGTCGCTCGATAGGAAACGTGTCTCTCCGGAGCAAGTAGAAGGTTGTGGCCATCCCAACCCTTGGCAAAGGCCCTGTTCGCACGTGATTTTCGCGGCCTAGAGCTACTCGCTCTAGGCGCAGCCTCATCAGCCTCCTCAGCAACATCCATCTCAGCCTCCAGCTCATCCACAAACGCATCCGCCTCCTCCTCCTCAGGATCAGGCACAGGGACATGCCTCCCACGAACTCGACCCTACCTCAGAATCGCCACGTCTCGTGGACAAGTCACGAGGGTCAGCATCCCTCTCACTACGTGTACGCCTCAAACCACTCGAGCTAGAGGCTCCCTCAGTCCTCGAGCTAGCACTCCTACGAGATTTCGATCTCGTAACACGACTAGAATCCTCTCCTGCAACCAAACACAACCAACACATACAGCTATAAGACATGCAAGCATACAACTTGGCATACACATACACAAATACACACAAATAATACGCACATAATACATATACATCCCCTTAACACATTGCACTATACGCCCTACAGAGCATTTTTAGGCCTAATTCACGATTAAGCCGAAAACCGTTCTCTACACTTCAAAATTACAACTTTATGGTTTCTATACGCCATAATCGCCCCTAACAATAACCCATTACAAGCAATTGCATTTTGGTCACTCCGATCAAAAACCCCCAATTCGCCTTAATTATTCCGTATAACTACGACTTAAGACGGCGATTTGAAAGCCCTAACTCGACATTTTCGCAAAACTAACGCTATAGGCATGCTATACTCGCTATGGGCATCCTACACCGAAGTTTAATTGAAATTCCGGGTCGGAAAATCCGGGTTCGTTTTCGGGCCCGAAACCTAATTTGGACGTTTTTCACACAAAGACGGTCCAAATCACAATCAATTCACACATACACGTTCGCATGGCATAATGCAACACAATGACGTCAATTTCAAGCATTCAAACGGCAAGTTTCAAGCAAAACTCGGGTTTTCATTCAAAACCCGTCTTTCCCACATTTCAAGGCAAAACTAGCTAATTACAACAACAAATAACGTAAAAGCAAGTTAAAATGGAGCATTACCTCGTTCCATAGCAAGGCAACGCAAGAAAAACGAGCAAAAACGGTTGAGAAATCGAAAAATGGCGTTTTTAGAGTTTAGAAACCGAAAATGTTGAAATGAGCAACAAACAAGGTATGCTCGACCTTTATAACCCCTACGATTAATAGGAAACCGTGATAGCCTTATGCGGTTTGCCCCATGAACCGCATAAGGCTATGCGGTTCCTGCCCCTGGTTTTTCTCGAATTTTTCTCGTTTTACGCCTACTTTTGAATTCCCAATTCACCTTAGCTCTAATGCAACTCCAAGTACGTCCTGTGCTTGGGTTAAGGCGTCACCTACTGTCCGCCATACGCGTATATTAAGCATTTAATGTATGGTACAGAAGCAGAAACACGAACGCTCTTCACGAGCATTACATCATTTTCTCCTCAACGGAAGGCAATCATATGCAATTACGACTACATAGACGCTCCTCGGCGAGCTCAAGCATAAACACTCTCGATATACACCTAACTCCAAGCATTTCACTCTACATAGACACTCCTCGGCGAGTTCAAGCATTACACGAACGCTCTTTCACGAGACCTACATCTACATAAGCACCCCTACTCAATTATACACCTCACGCATACCCAAACATCTTACAAAGACACATACACCCCTGCACTTTTTACACATGCAATACATTACAAGCACCAACATCAACATCTGACGACACCAAGCACATACAAAGGCACCAACAAACGACGACAAGCACGACGAAGACATCCAGCAGGCCGGCAAGCCCTTATAGCATGCACGGACCGCCAAGTCCTTAAAATGCGCACGCCCCTCCCCGCTTAGCCCGGTTCGAAGTCCTCGTCTCACCCATGGACACATGCTTCGTTCCGCTGACTATATCGAGACTGTAGTGGTCCGGATATGGTCGAGGAGTTTGACTAGCGCTCTAGTCCGAGCTCAGTCAAACTGGGGGCTCTGTGGATACCCATATCCGTACCCTCCCAAACAAAACCCTGTGATGTATCACGGACTTTTATTACGCATGCTTTAACGTTGACTTAAACGGTTCTAACTAATGTCGAATTCATTTTGAGTCGTTTTAAATGTTAAAATGATTTAGGTCGCTTCACATCACACTTAAATAACGTTCATTTTGTCCATTTGGAGTCTAGCTAGGTCCCTGTCCTGTTTCATTTGGCATGAGCTTCGCATTTGCACTACAATTAGTCCTTTTACATTAACAAGGTCTAATTCAGCATTCCTAAATTCCTAAATTTAGGCCCGGTGGCTAAATCTTCCCTTTAGCCCCCTCTTACACAAAATACGGCTTCACGTCTTACCTTATTTCACAAAAACTATGCAAATACACCCTTTTCATTTTTCCGGGTCTCGGGCCCGAAACCGAGCCCAAACCCAGCCTTTGGCCCGCACTCCAAAGCCCTGAGCACCACAAAATATCTCAGAAATATCCTAGGGGTTTTCTTGAGCTTCACGTTTGAGATTATCTCGAAATCTTTCAAAGATATAATTCAACCGAAACTAGGAAACTACGCTAAAACCACACCCTCAAACCGCATAAGCTTATGCGGTTTGGGGAGGTAACCGCATAAGCCTATGCGGTTTGCCCTGGCAACCGCATAAGGCTATGCGGTTCCTAGGCCTGTTTTTTATCCCCGGATTTCCTAATTTCTCCGAGGTTTTTAGTATATATAAACCCATATACCCTGACCTCGAAATAACAATTCACAACCAGAATACACCCTTTCCTCACAATTTACACAATTTCTCACATCATACACCACAAAAACACTCACAAAGCCTCAAGCACTCAAATTCTTGAGTTCAACACACCATCCCGTGTTGAATTCATCCTCCTTTCAAGTTCAAGAAGCAAAGCTCTGCCAGATCTCAAGCCGCCAGACAAGGTAGGTACCGATCCACTTGGATCAAAGCTTTTTCTTATTTTCTATGGACTAACAAAGGGGTCTACACTTTAGCGCCCCGCTTTGGCACCCAGTACTTGCACTCCAAGTGTTCTATTTACTTCGGTACACTCCATATCCGATGACACGCCAAAGTCGCATAAGAATCGACCTTATAAAATAAACCAATGGACAATTGAACTTTATTTTATTTGCATGCATCTTGCACCTTCTTATTTTGCATTAAATCAACTTAAACAATGAATTCGACCTTTAACTGAACCGTATTCGTTAACAAGTTAAACATGCTAAACTGAGGGTTTTAATCAATCTTTTTGCATCTGCATCTGCATTCTTTTACAAACTTATCGCACTTGTACGTAGCGATAACATTAGCTCAAATATCATCTTACAAGGATTGTTCTAGGTCAGTAGAGGCTATTTTTACATAGGCTTTTCTAAAAGGTTTTCATAAATCATTATTTGAATTAACTCTTTTTCTAAAGTACCCTCACCCCGAATCCAATCTGGTTTCACAAGCCTTAGATCTAATGGTGTCGGCGTGCTCCAAAATCTAGGACATGTTTTTAACTTAGAACATGGTAGCAGGTTCCTAATTTCCGCGATAATTAGGTGGCGACTCCATAACAGTTCTTAAAGGTTTTTCCAACTTAATCTTTTTTAACTTTAAAATCCGCCCTTAAGCAAGACGCCGAGTTGGGTCCCTCGACGCGGTTCCCGGGTTCCACAGCAGGATTTCGTGGGATTCGATACTTAGAATTTTTCGAGATTATACGAGTAAAGGGCGTCCAAGCCGGCAGGCCGGCAGCCGGTCTCCGACCGGCGACGTGCCTTAGATTTCAAAGCTCGAAAAAGACTTAGAAAAAATTGAAAAAGCATTAGGGGCGGTCGGCCGGCCGCCGGCCATCGTCACGGCCACGACCGTCATTCCGCATTTTCACCGCTTTAAATAGCCCACGGATGCAAAATTTTACTCACAATCTCAATTTCACTTTCACTCTCTAACTTCTCACTACAATTTCGACCCAATATCCTCTCTAAACATAACCCTAAGTTCATCCTCACTCAAAAACCACTTCAAGTTTTACACCATTTTCAATGGCGGACCGAGGACAACAACGCAAGCGTGGTCGAGTCACCCGTCACCAAGCGTCTCTTCCCGATGTCGAACCCGACATCGACTTTCCCGAGGTAATTTTCGCATCCGAACAACAAAAAACGAATTTTCAAGCTTTTAAGCAACGTCCCCTCCTCCCTACCCGGTTTATTTGCCGGAATACCTTGCGTGCCTTAGGTATAGACGGGGTTACCGAAAAGCTTTTTAAAGGTGTCGGTATGGAAAAGATGTTCGGTTTGATGCACTTAACTTATGCTCGGCTCACTTGGGAATTCTTGAGTTCGCTTAAGGTCGACCGGGGGCGATCGTCGGATAGTATTGTGCTAACTTTCCGTCTGATGAATAATGATTGTACTTTGACGGTTCGTCAGCTCGGCGCCATTTTTGGTTTCACGCACCATAAGGAGTATACCGCTCCCGATTGGTTCAATGTAGGTGAGTTGTGGAGAGCAATCTCGGGCCAACGACAGGAGCCCGGGAAACACATGAGTGCACCCTACATACATCAGCCGGCCATTCGCATTTGGCAGAGATTCATGGGGTGGACGATTTTTGGGCGTAATGAGCCCCATAATGTTAGGACCGAGGAGATTGCTATCCTTGGTCAGTACTTGCGCAGGGAACCGGAGCGGTATTATATTGATCTAGCTTATCACCTCGCTCTCCACATGAGGAAGTTAGCTTCGACCCCGTTTTCTAATGTCGGGATACATGTGGGTGGTCTTATCACCCGAATTGCTATTAAGGTTGCGGGTTTCACTGACAACCCGCAGAGGGCAGTGCAGGGCGGTGTTCTCTTGGATACCTCCTACTTATGTTCGCCATTGAATTGGCTCCGCCCTGCATCTGATGGTAAACGTATTTGGTTGATCGGCGGTAAGGAGAGCGTTCGTCTTCCTGCACCCACGCTCACCGGTGTCGGGCCGGGCGCCCACCTATCCGCTTCCTATCGAGGCGCCTTTCACGCCTGCTCCTCGCCCGCACTTATGGGCGCCACCCTCCGATGGGTGCATCTTCTTCTTCTACCGCCGCTGAGGAGCTTGCTCGCCAGCTTTACAACTCCACCACATACAGCTGCTGGTGGTACGCAGTACTTCGACCTACACCCCGATATTGTTTCGATGATGGGTCGTACGGAGTTGGGAGTCACGGGGCTCCGTTCTGATTTTGATGGCTTTCGTCATCAATACAGCGATGATTTGTGCGCGACGCACGCCGCCAGATTGACAGTGGTTTATACCGATTTGGCGCTGAGTCGCCTCCTAGTTATGATGCTTATGCGCCGGCAGGCTCTGCTCCACCGCAGGACCTCACCCGCCCTTTACACTTGGTCCGACTACGTATACTGCACCCGGCGTTCATGGAGGGTTTAACCTTCACCGATTATTACTCTACCCCTTATACTTGGCCAGATGGTGGATATGGATATGGCGCTCCGCAGCAGCCCTATACTGGTTTTGGTGACGCGGGCGCGTCCGGATCGGGTGCTGCAGCCTCTGGGATGCCGATTGATGACGAGGAGGACGACGATCTTAGGGCTATTGACGAGTACGAGCCCGACTCTTCTTAGTGGCGCGCTGGCCACTAACCCCTGAGCATCTGCTGGCCGCTCGGGAACTCCATTGTACAGTACGTTTTTTCTATTCTCTGTTTTATTTTCGTTCCTTCCCCATTGATTTTTGGTCCTCCAGTTGTGTTTTTATGGATGTTGGTTGATTGTTTGCTGCTGATCACACTGAGGACATTGTGATGTTTAGGCTTGGGGGAGGAATTAGGTTGCTTTATTTTCATTTTTGTATTTGTGCGTTAGTTTGTCGGGCTTTATCGCTTTTTCATTAAAAAAAATCAAAAAAATCCAAAAAAATCAAAAAAATGTCAAAAATCACAAAAATAGAGTCAGTTTAGATGTAGAAACGTGCAAAGCGGCGATGATTTCATTTGCTTAATGCTTGTCCTTTTTCTATGCACTTGACGTGATTGAGTATGTGCTTTTCATGCGGTTTTGAGTCGATCTTACGAGTCAGTTGTTTGGTATGCTGTTGTTGAACCTAGACTTGACCGTGTTTTAGTGAAACTACATATATATAGTGAGGATTAGAGCCTCTAAGGCCAGTGACATCTATGACTGGTCTCCTTGTTTGTTAGGGTGTTTGTAGTTTCTCCTCGTGCAGGGCGTAATATTAACATGCATAAATGTGAACTCGATCTGCTTAATACTGAGTCGTGTCGGGTTGGTGGCTAGCGGCGTTACATGAGGAAAGGCAGCATTTTATACTTGTTTTATGAGCTCCACATTAGCCAAATGGCCTATTTTTCTACCCTTTAGATTATAGGTTTACCACTTTTTGCACCCCGTCCTAGCCTTAAAGCCTATTTTTATACTGCATTACTATTTACCCACGTACCTTTTCAGTTTACCTACCCTTTCGGGACAGTTGCATATTGATTTTGGTATGTTTGGATGATGCTTAAGGTGTTGTGTCGAGGTTGCAGAAAAGAGTTACGAGTTGGAAGCTTACATTTTCCGTCATCTACCATTACCCCTCTTTGTTGATGTTTGCATTTTATTTCAATAAAAAAAAAAAAAATTTCAGTAAAACCGAAAAAAAAAAGAGAAAAAAAAACAAAACACAAAAAACAAGTTGTTTCATTTGGGGTTTGTACATAATGCGGTTGTATGACGCGATTATTCGACTATTCTTACGGAGGTTGTTATTTGAGCTTGAGTTCAGTTTTGCCTCTTAGTCGATTGAGTTGGGTTGACTGTTGTGGTGAGTTGATTTTGTAGTGATATGCGACTACCGATTTTAGCTCCACTTATCCTAAAATGCGCTTGTCGCAACCACCTTTCACCCTTTACCCTGGCCTTCCCGCGTAAGTCCTTGGCATGTATTCTGGTCATTTGTTTGGTTGGGCACGTACTTTGGTTGTAGAGATCGCTTTCACATTAGATTGCAAAGCGTGTTTCACGAGTCGAGTAGGTGAGTGAGTTATCTTGCATCTTTACGTAATATTCACATATACTCACCCCGTTCTCTTATGAGTGTAGAGTGAAACCCGTGAGGATACTAATTCAACGGTCTTGCAAGGTCGATGGTTCAACTTATTAGCTTCCTATACGCTTTGATTAGTTTGTATCGCACTTATCTCCGCAGCTTGGGAATTTATTCCTAACACTTTTGATTGCTCTTGATCGTTAAGTTGTATATGTTTGAGTGACTATCGCAAGCCTAGCTCGAGTCAGCCGCTTTCGCCTTTGTATTCGATTGTATGGTTTGTTTACTTGTTAGTTGAGTTGCTTGCTCGAGGATGAGCAAGAGTCCGCTTGGGGAGTTTGGTAGTTGTTATTTTTATACGCTTACCCCCGCCCCGAGTCGCTTTTATTGTCAAAATGCGCCCTACGGCCATTTTGTTCTCACATTTCGCCCTAGAGGCGCTTTTGTTGTATTTCCGTATTTTTGCAGATTTTATTCATTTCCTAGGCATTTGAGCCGAAAAGTGGATAGACGGAAATCCAAAGGACGATGTAGAGTTGAGTTCTGGACCAAAGCCGAGAATTAAAGTAAAGGGGCCAAATATTGAAGGAGATAGCATAGGCCCAAGAGGGTGGGAGATTTGAGCCCAAAACGTTGGGCTAGACTCATCAAGGCACCTGAGTCGGCCAGATTGACCGCGGCCGACCTACCGTGGTGCATTATTCGCATTTGAGTCACGATTTTATGTTATATTACTTGGAAACTTTTAGAAAACGGATTATCTTTATCTTATGTTTTAATTAGACCTAAAACTACGAATTAGTTTACTCTCTTCTCTCTCTAGTTTTATTTTACTGCTTTCATCTTCAACATTAGAATTCAAGTGGATTTCATCTTCGAACTTTGTAACCGTCGGTACTTCTCGATTTCAATTCAAGCATTCAGTTCTGGTAATTATGTCTCTACTTTATTCTTTGATTAATTTATCTTTTGCCCTAGTTATGAGTAGCTAATCCCCCAACTAGGGTTGAGGGGGAATTATGCCTTTAATCCGGTGTTTTGGTTAAATTGTTGCGATCAATTAGTTTGTGCTTGTGCGATTTCTTCCTGCGCGATTGATTGACAATTGAATTTAGGGACGCTTTGATTTAATTGAACTTAGGGAAATATTGATTTAAGATCGAAAGCCTAATCAGTATTAGACCACCACGCGTAATTGATTAGTTGATTTAGTAAGTCGCGAGAGCCCGCTAAATTGAACTTAAGGTTAATACTGACTCGAGAGAGCGTGTTTCATCCTAATCGCCTTGCATATTCTGATTGATTGCTATTTTGGTGAAAGTCTATTATCCGAATTATTGTCATATGGAACCCGAAACCCTGGTCTTTTACCCATCGTTTAAACCTTCTTTTTACCGTCTTAGTTTGTTCTATTAGTTTTATAGGTTATTACAAAACCACCAATTTTCACACCCTAAGAATAGCCAGACTTAGTAAACCTGCGAGTATACGTTTCCCTGTGGATTCGATCCCTTCTTACCACTAGCTATCGTTAGTAGTCCGTCGGGTTATTTTGATATCGGTGATACGACTTAGCCGTGTCAATTGAAGGAGGCGAAGCCGCGGTTGATACGTTGGATACCATCAAGCAGGTGAGTTTGACCTGGAGATCCGTGACAAGAAAGGGGCAGAAAATGTAGTTGCTGATAATCTGTCCCGGCTAAGATTTGATGGTGGAGGCATTTCGTTGACTATTGATGATTCTTTTCCTGACGACTCACTGATGTGCGTTGGGCATGTAGGTTCAGGCACCCAACCTGAGCCATGGTATGCTAACTTTGCCAACTTTATCGTTGGTGGCCATATACATGTTGACTTGAGCTCCCAACAGAAGAAGAAGTTCTTGCACGACGTAAAGAGCTATTTTTGGGATGATCCGCACCTGTTTAAGGTGTGTGCAGATGGGTTATATCGGCGATGCGTCCCTCAGTGGGAGGTTGCCGGTATTCTAGAGCGGTGTCACTCCTCGCCTTACGGAGGGCATCACGGTCCTTCTCGTACAGTTGCTAAGGTGCTGCAGTCGGGTTTCTACTGGCCGACCATGTTTCGTGATACGAAGGACTTTGTTATGAGCTGTGATGCGTGTCAGCGCACCGGGGGTATTTCTAGGAGGCACGAGATGCCTCAAAATCCGATACTAGAGGTTGAACTGTTCGACGTTTGGGGCGTGGATTACCAAGGACCGTTTCCTTCATCTAAGGGGAACCGTTACATTTTGGTTGCAGTTGATTATGTTTCGAAGGGGGTTGAGGCGGCCGCTTCTCCTACTAATGACGCCAAGACGGTCGTTCGTTTGCTCAAGAAGACTATATTTCCTCGTTTCGGTGTACCTCGTGCTTTGATTAGTGATGGTGGAACTCATTTCCACGAACGACAGCTCACCGCTCTGCTGATTAAATACGGTGTCAATCACCGTACTGGACTAGCTTACCACCCACAAACTAGTGGGCAAGTGGAGATTTCTAATCGCGAGATCAAATCGATCTTGGAAAAGGTGGTAGCGAAGTCCCGGAAAGATTGGAGTTTGAAGCTGGATGACACTCTTTGGGCATACAGGACAGCTTTTAAGACACCTATAGGCACCTCGCCTTATAGGTTGGTCTACGGTAAGTCGTGTCATCTCCCTGTCGAGCTCGAGTACAAAGCTTATTGGGCGATAAAGGAGCTTAACCTCGATCGGACTCTGAGTGGGGAGAAGAGACTGCTGCAGCTACACGAGCTTGAAGAATTTCTGGCCATAAATGCGAGAACGCGCTGCCTTTACAAGGAGCGCATTTGCCGCTGGCACGACGCCAAGATTTTGCCTCGAGAGTTCGCCGTTGGAGATAAGGTATCGCTTTTAACTCGCTTGAAATCAAGCTTTCCGGAAGCCGAGGTCCAAATGGTCCGGACCGCATAACCGCCACGAAGGTCGGGCCGAAGTTTGGCTATCATGAGTTGGAGACGGATTCGGGAGAAAGATTTCAAGCCAACGGTCAACGGCTCAAGCTCTATCATCCATCTGCTGTTGTGGGCGTCGTCGAGGTACTCTACCTTGCGCCCCCGGATTCCTCTTGCTGATGAGGTAACATAGTCGTGCAGGACTTAAAACCGGCCTCGGAGGCAACCCGCGCATTTTTGTATTTACTGTAGCATTTTGTTTTTGCATTTCATTTAGTTCAATCGGTGAGGCGAGAGTGAGGGTACTAATAATTACATTGAGATGCGCAGGATTTCGTGGGATTCGATACTTAGAATTTTTCGAGATTGTACGAGTAAAGAGCGTCTGGCAGTTTGCAAATGGCCTCCGATCGGCTGCGTGCCTTAAATTTCAAATCTCGAAAAGACTTAGAAAAATTGAAAAAGCATCGTGGTTTGCCGACGGCCACGGTCACGACCGGCCGTCCCGCATTTTCAGCTGCCTTTAAATAGCCCACGGATGCAAAATTTTACTCACAATCTCAATTTCACTTTCACTCTCTAACTTCTCACTACAATTTCGACCCAATATCCTCTCTAAACATAACCCTAAGTTCATCCTCACTCAAAAACCACTTCAAGTTTTACACCATTTTCAATGGCGGACCGAGGACAACAACGCAAGCGTGGTCGAGTCACCCGTCACCAAGCGTCTCTTCCCGATGTCGAACCTGACGTCGACTTTCCCGAGATAATTTTCGCATCCGAACAACAAAAAACGAATTTTGAAGCTTTTAAGCAACGTCCCCTCCTCCCTACCCGGTTTATTTGCCGGAATACCTTGCGTGCCTTAGGTATAGAAGGGGTTACCGAAAAGCTTTTTAAAGGTGTCGGTATGGAAAAGATGTTCGGTTTGATGCACTTAACTTATGCTCGGCTCACTTGGGAATTCTTGAGTTCGCTTAAGGACGACCGGGGCGATCGTCGGATAGTATTGTGCTAACTTTCCGTCTGATGAATAATGATTGTACTTTGACGGTTCGTCAGCTCGGCGCCATTTTTGGTGTCACGCACCATAAGGAGTATACCGCTCCCGATTGGTTCAATGTAGGTGAGTTGTGGAGAGCAATCTCAGGCCAATGACAGGAGCCCGGGAAATACATGAGTGCACCCTACATACATCAGCCGGCCATTCGCATTTGGTAGAGATTCATGGGGTGGACGATTTTTGGGCGTAATGAGCCCCATAATGTTAGGACCGAGGAGATTGCTATCCTTGGTCAGTACTTGCGCAGGGAACCGGAGCGGTATTATATTGATCTTGCTTATCACCTCGCTCTCCACTTGAGGAAGTTAGCTTCGACCCCGTTTTCTAATGTCGGGATACATGTGGGTGGTCTTATCACCCGAATTGCTATTAAGGTTGCGGGTTTCACTGACAACCCGCAGAGGCTGCAGTGGCTGTTCTCTTGGATACCTCCTACTTATGTTCGCCATTGAATTGGCTCCTCCTCGCTTCGATGGTAAACGATTTGGTTGATCGGCCGGTAGCGAGAGCGTTCGCCTTCCTGCACTCCACGCTCACCGTGTCGGTCGAACCACCCACCTATTCGCTTCCTATCGAGGCCGCTTCACGCCTCTCCTCGCCCGCACTTATGGGCGCCGCCCTACGATGGGTGCATCTTCTTCTTCGGCTGCTGTTGAGGAGCCGGTTCAGCAGTTTACAACTCCACCACATACAGCTGCTGGTGGTACGCAGTACTTCGACCTACACCCCGATATTGTTTCGATGATGGGTCGTACGGAGTTGGGAGTCACGGGGCTCCGTTCTGATTTTGATGGCTTTCGTCATCAATACAGCGATGATTTGAGCGCGACGCACGCGCGTATTGACAGGGTTTATACTGATTTGGCGTTGAGTCAGTTCCCTAGTTATGATGCTTATGCGCGGCAGGGCTCCGTTCCACCAGAGGGACCTCACCCGTCCTTCTACACTTGGCCCGACGGCGGGTATACAGACCCGAGCGTTCATGGAGGGTTTAACCTTCAGCCCGATTATTACTCTACCCCTTATACTTGGCCAGATGGTGGATATGGATATGGCGCTCCGCAGCAGCCCTATACTGGTTTTGGTGACGCGGGCGCGTCCGGATCGGGTGCTGCAGCCTCTGGGATGCCGATTGATGACGAGGAGGACGACGATCTTAGGGCTATTGACGAGTACGAGCCCGACTCTTCTTAGTGGCGCTACCGCCACTAACCCCGAGCATCCGGCCGCTCGGGAACTCCATTGTACAGTACGTTTTTTTCTATTCTCTGTTTTATTTTCGTTCCTTCCCCATTGATTTTTGGTCCTCCAGTTGTGTTTTTATGGATGTTGGTTGATTGTTTGCTGCTGATCACACTGAGGACATTGTGATGTTTAGGCTTGGGGGAGGAATTAGGTTGCTTTATTTTCATTTTTGTATTTGTGCGTTAGTTTGTCAGTTTTACTGCTTTCTTTTTCATTAAAAAAAAAAAAAATCAAAAAAATCCAAAAAAATCAAAAAAATGTCAAAAATCACAAAAATAGAGTCAGTTTAGATGTAGAAACGTGCAAAGCGACGATGATTTCATTTGCTTAATGCTTGTCCTTTTTCTATGCACTTGACGTGATTGAGTATGTGCTTTTCATGCGGTTTTGAGTCGATCTTACGAGTCAGTTGTTTGGTATGCTGTTGTTGAACCTAGACTTGACCGTGTTTTAGTGAAACTACATATATATAGTGAGGATTAGAGCCTCTAAGGCCAGTGACATCTATGACTGGTCTCCTTGTTTGTTAGGGTGTTTGTAGTTTCTCCTCGCAAGGTATGAATATTAACATGCATAAATGTGAACTCGATCTGCTTAATACTGAGTCGTGTCGGGTTGGTGGCTAGCGGCGTTACATGAGGAAAGGCAGCATTTTATACTTGTTTTATGAGCTCCACATTAGCCAAATGGCCTATTTTTCTACCCTTTAGATTATAGGTTTACCACTTTTTGCTCCCCGTCCTAGCTTTAAAGCCTATTTTTATACTGCATTACTATTTACCCACGTACCTTTTCAGTTTACCTACCCTTTCGGGACAGTTGCATATTGATTTTGGTATGTTTGGATGATGCTTAAGGTGTTGTGTCGAGGTTGCAGAAAAGAGTTACGAGTTGGAAGCTTACATTTTCCGTCATCTACCATTACCCCTCTTTGTTGATGTTTGCATTTTATTTCAATAAAAAAAAAAAAAAAAAATTTCAGTAAAACCGAAAAAAAAAAAGAGAAAAAAAAACAAAACACAAAAAACAAGTTGTTTCATTTGGGGTTTGTACATAATGCGGTTGTATGACGCGATTATTCGACTATTCTTACGGAGGTTGTTATTTGAGCTTGAGTTCAGTTTTGCCTCTTAGTCGATTGAGTTGGGTTGACTGTTGTGGTGAGTTGATTTTGTAGTGATATGCGACTACCGATTTTAGCTCCACTTATCCTAAAATGCGCTTGTCGCAACCACCTTTCACCCTTTACCCTGGCCTTCCCGCGTAAGTCCTTGGCATGTATTCTGGTCATTTGTTTGGTTGGGCACGTACTTTGGTTGTAGAGATCGTTTTCACATTAGATTGCAGGCGTGTTTCACGAGTCGAGTAGGTGAGTGAGTTATCTTGCATCTTTACAGAATATTCACATATACTCACCCTGTTCTCTTATGAGTGTAGAGTGAAACCCGTGAGGATACTAATTCAACGGTCTTGCAAGGTCGATGGTTCAACTTATTAGCTTCCTATACAGTTTGATTAGTTTGTATCGCACTTATCTCCGCAGTTGGGAATTTATTCCTAACACTTTTGATTGCTCTTGATCGTTAAGTTGTATATGTTTGAGTGACTATCGCATGCCTAGCTCTGAGTCAGCCGCTTTCGCCTTTTGTATTCGATTGTATGGTTTGTTTACTTGTTAGTTGAGTTGCTTGCTCGAGGACGAGCAAGAGTCCGGCTTGGGGAGTTTGATAGTTGTTATTTTTATACGCTTACCCCCGCCCCGAGTCGCTTTTATTGTCAAAATGCGTCCCCACGGCCATTTTGTTCTCACATTTCGCCCTAGAGGCGCTTTGTTGTATTTCCGTATTTTGCAGGATTTTATTCATTTCCTAGGCATTTGAGCCGAAAAGTGGATAGACTAAATCCAAAGGACGATGTAGAGTTGAGTTCGGACCGAAAGCCGAGAATTAAAGTAAAGGGGCCAAATATTGAAGGAGATAGCATAGCCCCAAGAAGGTTGGAGATTTGAGCCCAAAACGTTGGGCTAGACTCATCACAGACCGAGCCGGTCAGATCGACTGCGGTGGCCGACCTACCGTGGTACATTATTCGCATTTGAGTCATTGATTTTATGTTATATTACTTGGAAACTTTTAGAAAACGGATTATCTTTATCTTATGTTTTAATTAGACCTAAAACTACGAATTAGTTTACTCTCTTCTCTCTAGTTTTATTTTACCGCTTTCATCTTCAACATTAGAATTCAAGTGGATTTCATCTTGAACTTTGTAACCGCTTGCATTTCGATTTCAATTCAAGCATCTGATTACGGTAATTATGTCTCTACTTTATTCTTTGATTAATTTATCTTTTGCCCTAGTTATGAGTAGCTAATCCCCCAACTAGGGTTGAGGGGGAATTATGCCTTTAATCCGGTGTTTTGGTTAAATTGTTGCGATCAATTAGTTTGTGCTTGTGCGATTTCTTCCTGCGCGATTGATTGACAATTGAATTTAGGGACGCTTTGATTTAATTGAACTTAGGGAAATATTGATTTAAGATCGAAAGCCTAATCAGTATTAGACCACCACGCGTAATTGATTAGTTGATTTAGTAAGTCGCGAGAGCCCGCTAAATTGAACTTAAGGTTAATACTGACTCGAGAGAGCGTGTTTCATCCTAATCGCCTTGCATATTCTGATTGATTGCTATTTTGGTGAAAGTCTATTATCCGAATTATTGTCATATGGAACCCGAAACCCTGGTCTTTTACCCATCGTTTAAACCTTCTTTGTACCGTCTTAGTTTGTTCTATTAGTTTTATAGGTTATTACAAAACCACCAATTTTCACACCCTAAGAATAGCCAAACTTAGTAAACCTGCGAGTATACGTTTCCCTGTGGATTCGATCCCTTCTTACCACTAGCTATCGTTAGTAGTCCGTCGGGTTATTTTGATATCGGTGATACGACTTAGCCGTGTCAATTGAAGGAGGCGAAGCCGCGGTTGATACGTTGGATACTACTGTTGCAGGAGTTTGACCTGGAGATCCGTGACAAGAAAGGGGCAGAAAATGTAGTTGCTGATAATCTGTCCCGGCTAAGATTTGATGGTGGAGGCATTTCGTTGCCTATTGATGATTCTTTTCCTGACGACTCACTGATGTGCGTTGGGCATGTAGGTTCAGGCACCCAACCTGAGCCATGGTATGCTAACTTTGCCAACTTTATCGTTGGTGGCCATATACATGTTGACTTGAGCTCCCAACAGAAGAAGAAGTTCTTGCACGACGTAAAGAGCTATTTTTGGGATGATCCGCACCTGTTTAAGGTGTGTGCAGATGGGTTATATCGGCGATGCGTCCCTCAGTGGGAGGTTGCCGGTATTCTAGAGCGGTGTCACTCCTCGCCTTACGGAGGGCATCACGGTCCTTCTCGTGATTGCTAAGGTCTTTGCCGCAATCGGGTTTCTCAAGCCGACCATGTTTCGTGGATACGGCGACTTTGTTATGAGTCGTGATGCGTGTCAAGACCGGGGTATTTCTAGGAGGCACGAGATGCCTCAAAATCCGATACTAGAGGTTGAACTGTTCGACGTTTGGGGCGTGGATTACCAAGGACCGTTTCCTTCATCAAAGAGGAACCGTTACATTTTGGTTGCAGTTGATTATGTTTCGAAGTGGGTTGAGGCGGTCGCTTCTCCTACTAATGACGCCAAGATGGTCGTTCGTTTGCTCAAGAAGACTATATTTCCTCGTTTCGGTGTACCTCGTGCTTTGATTAGTGATGGTGGAACTCATTTCCACGAACGACAGCTCACCGCTCTGCTGATTAAATACGGTGTCAATCACCGTACTGGACTAGCTTACCACCCACAAACTAGTGGGCAAGTGGAGATTTCTAATCGCGAGATCAAATCGATCTTGGAAAAGGTGGTAGCGAAGTCCCGGAAAGATTGGAGTTTGAAGCTGGATGACACTCTTTGGGCATACAGATGCCTTTAAGACACCTATAGGCACCTCGCCTTATAGGTTGGTCTACGGTAAGTCGTGTCATCTCCCTGTCGAGCTCGAGTACAAAGCTTATTGGGCGATAAAGGAGCTTAACCTCGATCGGACTCTGAGTGGGGAGAAGAGATCACCGCAGCCTACACGAGCTTGAAGAATTTCGGTTGCAGTCGTACGAGAATGCGCGTCTTTACAAGGAGCGTACTAAGCGTTGGCACGACGCGAAGATTTTGCCTCGAGAGTTCGCCGTTGGAGATAAGGTACTGCTTTTTAACTCTCGTTTGAAACTGTTTCCCGGGAAGCTGAGGTCCAAATGGTCTGGACCGTACACCGTCACGAAGGTCAGCGAGTTTGGCTATTGCGAGTTGGAGACGGATTCGGGAGAAAGATTTCAAGCCAACGGTCAACGGCTCAAGCTCTATCATCCATCTGCTGTTGTGGGCGTCGTCGAGGTACTCTACCTTGCGCCCCCGGATTCCTCTTGCTGATGAGGTAACATAGTCGTGCGGGACTTAAAACCAGCGCTTCCGGGAGGCAACCCGCGTATTTTTGTATTTACTGTAGCATTTTGTTTTTTGCATTTCATTTAGTTCAATCGGTGAGGCGAGAGTGAGGGTACTAATAATTACATTGAGATGCGCAGGATTTCGTGGGATTCGATACTTAGAATTTTTCGAGATTATACGAGTAAAGGGCGTCCAAGCCGGCAGGCCGGCAGCCGGTCTCCGATCGGCGCCGTGCCTTAAATTTCAAATCTCGAAAAAGACTTAGAAAAAATTGAAAAAGCATCAGGGCCGGTCGACCGGCCGCCGGTCACGACCGGCCGCCGGTCACGACCGGCCGTCCCGCATTTTCAGCTGCCTTTAAATAGCCCACGGATGCAAAATTTTACTCACAATCTCAATTTCACTTTCACTCTCTAACTTCTCACTACAATTTCGACCCAATATCCTCTCTAAACATAACCCTAAGTTCATCCTCACTCAAAAACCACTTCAAGTTTTACACCATTTTCAATGGCGGACCGAGGACAACAACGCAAGCGTGGTCGAGTCACCCGTCACCAAGCGTCTCTTCCCGATGTCGAACCTGACGTCGACTTTCTCGAGATAATTTTCGCATCCGAACAACAAAAAACGAATTTTCAAGCTTTTAAGCAACGTCCCCTCCTCCCTACCCGGTTTATTTGCCGGAATACCTTGCGTGCCTTAGGTATAGAAGGGGTTACCGAAAAGCTTTTTAAAGGTGTCGGTATGGAAAAGATGTTCGGTTTGATGCACTTAACTTATGCTTGGCTCACTTGAGAATTCTTGAGTTCACTTAAGGACGACCGGGGCGATCGTCGGATAGTATTGTGCTAACTTTCCGTCTGATGAATAATGATTGTACTTTGACGGTTCGTCAGCTCGGCGCCATTTTTGGTGTCACGCACCATAAGGAGTATACCGCTCCCGATTGGTTCAATGTAGGTGAGTTGTGGAGAGCAATCTCGGGCCAACGACAGGAGCCCGGGAAACACATGAGTGCACCCTACATACATCAGCCGGCCATTCGCATTTGGCAGAGATTCATGGGGTGGACGATTTTTGGGCGTAATGAGCCCCATAATGTTAGGACCGAGGAGATTGCTATCCTTGGTCAGTACTTGCGCAGGGAACCGGAGCGGTATTATATTGATCTTGCTTATCACCTCGCTCTCCACTTGAGGAAGTTAGCTTCGACCCCGTTTTCTAATGTCGGGATACATGTGGGTGGTCTTATCACCCGAATTGCTATTAAGGTTGCGGGTTTCACTGACAACCCGCAGAGGGCGGTGCAGGGCGGTGTTCTCTTGGATACCTCCTACTTATGTTCGCCATTGAATTGGCTCCTCCCTGCTTCTGATGGTAAACGTATTTGGTTGATCGGCGGTAAGGAGAGCGTTCGTCTTCCTGTACCCACGCTCACTGGTGTCAGTTCGAACCAGTCCACCTATCTGCTTCCTATTGAGGCCGCTTCTACGCCTGCTCTCGCCCGCACTTATGGGCGCCGCCCTACGATGGGTGCATCTTCTTCTTCGGCTGCTGTTGAGGAGCCGGTTCAGCAGTTTACAGCTCCACCACATACAGCTGCTGGTGGTACGCAGTACTTCGACCTACACCCCGATATTGTTTCGATGATGGGTCGTATGGAGTTGGGAGTCACGGGGCTCCGTTCTGATTTTGATGGCTTTCGTCATCAATACAGCGATGATTTGAGCGCGACGCACGCCAGATTGATTGTGGTTTATACTGATTTGGCGTTGAGTCAGTTCCCTAGTTATGATGCTTATGCGCGGCAGGGCTCCGTTCCACCAGAGGGACCTCACCCGTCCTTCTACACTTGGCCCGACGGCGGGTATACAGACCCGAGCGTTCATGGAGGGTTTAACCTTCAGCCCGATTATTACTCTACCCCTTATACTTGGCCAGATGGTGGATATGGATATGGCGCTCCGCAGCAGCCCTATACTGGTTTTGGTGACGCGGGCGCGTCCGGATCGGGTGCTGCAGCCTCTGGGATGCCGATTGATGACGAGGAGGACGACGATCTTAGGGCTATTGACGAGTACGAGCCCGACTCTTCTTAGTGGCGCGCTGGCCACTAACCCCTGAGCATCTGCTGGCTTGGGGGAACTCCATTGTACAGTACGTTTTTTTCTATTCTCTGTTTTATTTTCGTTCCTTCCCCATTGATTTTTGGTCCTCCAGTTGTGTTTTTATGGATGTTGGTTGATTGTTTGCTGCTGATCACACTGAGGACATTGTGATGTTTAGGCTTGGGGGAGGAATTAGGTTGCTTTATTTTCATTTTTGTATTTGTGCGTTAGTTTGTCGGGCTTTCTTGCTTTCTTTTCATTAAAAAAATCAAAAAATTCCAAAAAAAAAAAAAAATGTCAAAAATCACAAAAATAGAGTCAGTTTAGATGTAGAAACGTGCAAAGCGACGATGATTTCATTTGCTTAATGCTTGTCCTTTTTCTATGCACTTGACGTGATTGAGTATGTGCTTTTCATGCGGTTTTGAGTCGATCTTACGAGTCAGTTGTTTGGTATGCTGTTGTTGAACCTAGACTTGACCGTGTTTTAGTGAAACTACATATATATAGTGAGGATTAGAGCCTCCAAGGCCAGTGACATCTATGACTGGTCTCCTTGTTTGTTAGGGTGTTTGTAGTTTCTCCTCGTGCAGGGCGTAATATTAACATGCATAAATGTGAACTCGATCTGCTTAATACTGAGTCGTGTTGGGTTGGTGGCTAGCGGCATTACATGAGGAAAGGCAGCATTTTATACTTGTTTTATGAGCTCCACATTAGCCAAATGGCCTATTTTTCTACCCTTTAGATTATAGGTTTACCACTTTTTGCACCCCGTCCTAGCCTTAAAGCCTATTTTTATACTGCATTACTATTTACCCACGTACCTTTTCAGTTTACCTACCCTTTCGGGACAGTTGCATATTGATTTTGGTATGTTTGGATGATGCTTAAGGTGTTGTGTCGAGGTTGCAGAAAAGAGTTACGAGTTGGAAGCTTACATTTTCCGTCATCTACCGTTACCCCTCTTTGTTGATGTTTGCATTTTATATCAAAAAAAAAAAAATTAAAAAAAAAATAAAAAAAAAATTCAGTAAAACCGAAAAAAAAAACAGAAAAAAAAAAAAGAGAAAAAAAAACAAAACACAAAAAACAAGTTGGGAATTTATTCCTAACACTTTTGATTGCTCTTGATTGTTAAGTTGTATATGTTTGAGTGACTATCGCATGCCTAGCTCTGAGACGCTGTTTCTCGTCTTTTGTATTCGATTGTATGGTTTGTTTACTTGTTAGTTGAGTTGCTTGCTCGAGGACGAGCAAGTGTCTGACTTGGGGGAGTTTGATAGTTGTTATTTTTATACGTTTTTACCCCCGTCCCGAGCTGCTTTTTATTGTCAAAATGCGTTCTACGGGGCCATTTTGTTCTCACATTTCGTCCTAGAGGCGCTTTTGTTGTATTTCCGTATTTTGCAGGATTTTATTCATTTCCTAGGCATTTGAGCTGAAAAGTGGATAGACGGAAATCCAAAGGACGATGTAGAGTTGAGCTCGGGACCGAAAGCCGAGAATTAAAGTAAAGGGGCCGAAATATTGAAGGAGATAGTATAGGCCCAAGAAGGTTGGAGATTTGAGCCCAAAACGTTGGGCTAGACTCATCAGTGCACCGGAGCTTGGCCGATTGACTGACGGTCGGCCGACCTACTGTGGTGCATTATTCGCATTTTAGTCACGATTTTATGTTATATTACTTGGAAACTTTTAGAAAACGGATTATCTTTATCTTATGTTTTAATTAGACCTAAAACTACGAATTAGTTTACTCTCTTCTCTCTCTAGTTTTATTTTACTGCTTTCATCTTCAACATTAGAATTCAAGTGGATTTCATCTTCGAACTTTGTAACCGTCGGTACTTCTCGATTTCAATTCAAGCATTCAGTTCTGGTAATTATGTCTCTACTTTATTCTTTGATTAATTTATCTTTTGCCCTAGTTATGAGTAGCTAATCCCCCAACTAGGGTTGAGGGGGAATTATGCCTTTAATCCGGTGTTTTGGTTAAATTGTTGCGATCAATTAGTTTGTGCTTGTGCGATTTCTTCCTGCGCGATTGATTGACAATTGAATTTAGGGACGCTTTGATTTAATTGAACTTAGGGAAATATTGATTTAAGATCGAAAGCCTAATCAGTATTAGACCACCACGCGTAATTGATTAGTTGATTTAGTAAGTCGCGAGAGCCCGCTAAATTGAACTTAAGGTTAATACTGACTCGAGAGAGCGTGTTTCATCCTAATCGCCTTGCATATTCTAATTGATTGCTATTTTGGTGAAAGTCTATTATCCGAATTATTGTCATATGGAACCCGAAACCCTGGTCTTTTACCCATCGTTTAAACCTTCTTTGTACCGTCTTAGTTTGTTCTATTAGTTTTATAGGTTATTACAAAACCACCAATTTTCACACCCTAAGAATAGCCAAACTTAGTAAACCTGCGAGTATACGTTTCCCTGTGGATTCGATCCCTTCTTACCACTAGCTATCGTTAGTAGTCCGTCGGGTTATTTTGATATCGGTGATACGACTTAGCCGTGTCAATTGAAGGAGGCGAAGCCGCGGTTGATACGTTGGATACCATCAATGCGTGAGTTTGACCTGGAGATCCGTGACAAGAAAGGGGCAGAAAATGTAGTTGCTGATCATCTGTCCCGGCTAAGATTTGATGGTGGAGGCATTTCGTTGCCTATTGATGATTCTTTTCCTGACGACTCACTGATGTGCGTTGGGCATGTAGGTTCAGGCACCCAACCTGAGCCATGGTATGCTAACTTTGCCAACTTTATCGTTGGTGGCCATATACATGTTGACTTGAGCTCCCAACAGAAGAAGAAGTTCTTGCACGACGTAAAGAGCTATTTTTGGGATGATCCGCACCTGTTTAAGGTGTGTGCAGATGGGTTATATCGGCGATGCGTCCCTCAGTGGGAGGTTGCCGGTATTCTAGAGCGGTGTCACTCCTCGCCTTACGGAGGGCATCACGGTCCTTCTCGCATAGCCATAAGGTGCCGCAATGGTTTCTCTTGGCCGACCATGTTTCGTGGATACGAAGGACTTTGTTATGAGTGTGATGCGTGTCGGGCCAAGACCGGTATTTCTAGGAGGCACGAGATGCCTCAAAATCCGATACTAGAGGTTGAACTGTTCGACGTTTGGGGCGTGGATTACCAAGGACCGTTTCCTTCATCTAAGGGGAACCGTTACATTTTGGTTGCAGTTGATTATGTTTCGGCTGGTTGAGGCGGCCGCTTCTCCTACTAATGACGCGAAGATGGACGTCCGTTAGCTCAAGAAGACTATATTTCCTCGTTTCGGTGTACCTCGTGCTTTGATTACTGATGGTGGAACTCATTTCCACGATCGACAGCTCCCCGCTCTGCTGATTAAATACGGTGTCAATCACTGTACTGGACTAGCTTACCACCCACAAACTAGTGGGCAAGTGGAGATTTCTAATCGCGAGATCAAATCGATCTTGGAAAAGGTGGTAGCGAAGTCCCGGAAAGATTGGAGTTTGAAGTCGATGACACTCTTTGGGCATACAGATACTTTTTAAGACACCTATAGGCACCTCGCCTTATAGGTTGGTCTACTGATGAAGTCGTGTCATCTCCTCGCCGAGCTCGAGTACAAAGCTTATTGGGCGATAAAGGAGCTTAACCTCGACCCGACTCTGAGTGGGGAGAAGAGACTGCTGCAGCTACACGAGGTTGAAGAATTTCTGCCAAATGCATTTAAAATGCGCGTCTTTACAAGGAGCGTATTAAGCGTTGGCACGACGCGAAGATTTTGCCTCGAGAGTTCGCCGTTGGAGATAAGGTACTGCTTTTTAACTCTCGTTTGAAATCGCTTTCCGGAAGTCGAGGTCCAAATGGTCCGACCGCATAACCGTCACGAAGGTCAGCGAGTTTGGCTATTGCGAGTTGGAGACGGATTCGGGAGAAAGATTTTAAGCCAACGGTCAACGGCTCAAGCTCTATCATCCATCTGCTGTTGTGGGCGTCGTCGAGGTACTCTACCTTGCGCCCCCGAATTCCTCTTGCTGATAAGGTAACATAGTCGTATGACTTAAAACCGGTAACCAGGGAGGCAACCCGCGTATTTTTGTATTTACTGTAGCATTTTGTTTTTTGCATTTCATTTAGTTCAATCGGTGAGGCGAGAGTGAGGGTACTAATAATTACATTGAGATGCGCAGGATTTCGTGGGATTCAATACTTAGAATTTTTCGAGATTATACGAGTAAAGGGCGTCCAAGCCGGCAGGCCGGCAGCCGGTCTCCGACCGGCGCCGTGCCTTAAATTTCAAATCTCAAAAAAGACTTAGAAAAAATTGAAAAAGCATCGTAGGTCGGCCGTGGCCAGTCCACGACCGGCCGCCGGTCACGACCGGCCGTCCCGCATTTTCAGCTGCCTTTAAATAGCCCACGGATGCAAAATTTTACTCACAATCTCAATTTCACTTTCACTCTCTAACTTCTCACTACAATTTCGACCCAATATCCTCTCTAAACATAACCCTAAGTTCATCCTCACTCAAAAACCACTTCAAGTTTTACACCATTTTCAATGGCGGACCGAGGACAACAACGCAAGCGTGGTCGAGTCACCCGTCACCAAGCGTCTCTTCCCGATGTCGAACCCGACATCGACTTTCCTGAGGTAATTTTCGCATCCGAACAACAAAAAATGAATTTTCAAGCTTTTAAGCAACGTCCCCTCCTCCCTACCCGGTTTATTTGCCGGAATACCTTGCGTGCCTTAGGTATAGACGGGGTTACCGAAAAGCTTTTTAAAGGTGTCGGTATGGAAAAGATGTTCGGTTTGATGCACTTAACTTATGCTCGGCTCACTTGGGAATTCTTGAGTTCGCTTAAGGTCGACCGGGGCGATCGTCGGATAATATTGTGCTAACTTTCCGTCTGATGAATAATGATTGTACTTTGACGGTTCGTCAACTCGGCGCCATTTTTGGTTTCACGCACCATAAGGAGTATACCGCCCGATTGGTTCAATGTAGGTGTGTTGTGGAGAGCAATCTCGGGCCAACGACAGGAGCCCGGGAAACACATGAGTGCACCCTACATACATCAGCCGGCCATTCGCATTTGGCAGAGATTCATGAGGTGGACGATTTTTGGGCGTAATGAGCCCCATAATGTTAGGACCGAGGAGATTGCTATCCTTGGTCAGTACTTGCGCAGGGAACCGGAGCAGTATTATATTGATCTTGCTTATCACCTCGCTCTCCACTTGAGGAAGTTAGCTTCGACCCCGTTTTGTAATGTCGGGATACATGTGGGTGGTCTTATCACCCGAATTGCTATTAAGGTTGCGGGTTCCACTGACAACCCGCAGAGGGCGGTGCAGGGCGGTGTTCTCTTGGATACCTCCTACTTATGTTCGCCATTGAATTGGCTCCTCCCTGCTTCTGATGGTAAACGTATTTGGTTGATCGGCCGGAAGAGAGCTTTCGCCTTCCTGCACTCCACGCCACCGTGTCGGGCCGAACCACCCACCTATTCGCTTCCTATCGAGGCCGCTTCACGCCTCGCTCTCGCCCGCACTTATGGGCGCCGCCCTGCGATGGGTGCATCTTCTTCTTCTACCGCTGAGGAGCTTGCTCGCAGCTTCTGACGCCCACCACATACAACCGCCGGTGGTATCGCAGCGATTTCGACCTACACCCGATATTGTTTTGATGATGGGTCGTATGGAGTTGGGAGTCACGGGGCTCCGTTCTGATTTTGATGGCTTTCGTCATCAATACAGCGATGATTTGAGCGCGACGCACGCGCGTATTGACAGGGTTTATACTGATTTGGCGTTGAGTCAGTTCCCTAGTTATGATGCTTATGCGCGGCAGGGCTCCGTTCCACCAGAGGGACCTCACCCGTCCTTCTACACTTGGCCCGACTACGGTATACTGCACCGAGCCGCTCATGGAGGGTTTAATCTTCAGTCCGGTTACTACTCTACACCTTATACTTGGCCAGATGGTGGATGTGGATATGGCGCTCCGCAGCAGCCCTATACTGGTTTTGGTGACGCGGGCGCGTCAGGATCGGGTGCTGCAGCCTCTGGGATGCCGATTGATGACGAGGAGGACGACGATATTAGGGCTATTGACGAGTACGAGCCCGACTCTTCTTAGTGGCGCGCTGGCCACTAACCCCGAAAGCATCCGGCCGGCAGGGAACTCCATTGTACAGTACGTTTTTTTCTATTCTCTGTTTTATTTTCGTTCCTTCCCCATTGATTTTTGGTCCTCCAGTTGTGTTTTTATGGATGTTGGTTGATTGTTTGCTGCTGATCACACTGAGGACATTGTGATGTTTAGGCTTGGGGGAGGAATTAGGTTGCTGGATTTTTGTATTTGTGTGTTAGTTTGTCAGTTTTACTGCTTTCTTTTTCATTAAAAAAAAAATCCAAAAAATCAAAAAAAATGTCAAAAATCACAAAAATAGAGTCAGTTTAGATGTAGAAACGTGCAAAGCGACGATGATTTCATTTGCTTAATGCTTGTCCTTTTTCTATGCACTTGACGTGATTGAGTATGTGCTTTTCATGCGGTTTTGAGTCGATCTTACGAGTCAGTTGTTTGGTATGCTGTTGTTGAACCTAGACTTGACCGTGTTTTAGTGAAACTACATATATATAGTGAGGATTAGAGCCTCCAAGGCCAGTGACATCTATGACTGGTCTCCTTGTTTGTTAGGGTGTTTGTAGTTTCTCCTCGTGCAGGGCGTAATATTAACATGCATAAATGTGAACTCGATCTGCTTAATACTGAGTCGTGTGGGGTTGGTGGCTAGCGGCATTACCTGAGGAAAGGCAGCATTTTATACTTGTTTTATGAGCTCCACATTAGCCAAATGGCCTATTTTTCTACCCTTTAGATTATAGGTTTACCACTTTTTGCACCCCGTCCTAGCCTTAAAGCCTATTTTTATACTGCATTACTATTTACCCACGTACCTTTCGGATTACCTACCCTTTCGGGACAGTTGCATATTGATTTTGGTATGTTTGGATGATGCTTAAGGTGTTGTGTCGAGGTTGCAGAAAAGAGTTACGAGTTGGAAGCTTACATTTTCCGTCATCTACCGTTACCCCTCTTTGTTGATGTTTGCATTTTATTTCAAAAAATAAAAAAAATAAAAAAAAAATAAAAAAAAAATTCAGTAAAACCGAAAAAAAAAACAGAAAAAAAAAAAGAGAAAAAAAAAACAAAACACAAAAAACAAGTTGTTTCATTTGGGGTTTGTACATAATGCGGTTGTATGACGCGATTATTCGACTATTCTTACGGAGGTTGTTATTTGAGCTTGAGTTCAGTTTTGCCTCTTAGTCGATTGAGTTGGGTTGACTGTTGTGGTGAGTTGATTTTGTAGTGATATGCGACTACCGATTTTAGCTCCACTTATCCTAAAATGCGCTTGTCGCAACCACCTTTCACCCTTTACCCTGGCCTTCCCGCGTAAGTCCTTGGCATGTATTCTGGTCATTTGTTTGGTTGGGCACGTACTTTGGTTGTAGAGATCGTTTTCACATTAGATTGCAGGCGTGTTTCACGAGTCGAGTAGGTGAGTGAGTTATCTTGCATCTTTACAGAATATTCACATATACTCACCCTGTTCTCTTATGAGTGTAGAGTGAAACCCGTGAGGATACTAATTCAACGGTCTTGCAAGGTCGATGGTTCAATTTATTAGCTTCCTATACAGTTTGATTAGTTTGTATCGCACTTATCTCCGCAGTTGGGAATTTATTCCTAACACTTTTGATTGCTCTTGATCGTTAAGTTGTATATGTTTGAGTGACTATCGCATGCCTAGCTCTGAGCCGCAGTTTCTCGTCTTTTGTATTCGATTGTATGGTTTGTTTACTTGTTAGTTGAGTTGCTTGCTCGAGGACGAGCAAGAGTCTGACTTGGGGGAGTTTGATAGTTGTTATTTTTATACGTTTTTACCCCCGTCCCGAGCTGCTTTTTATTGTCAAAATGCGTCCCCTGTGGCCATTTTGTTCTCACATTTCGTCCTAGAGGCGCTTTTGTTGTATTTCCGTATTTTGCAGGATTTTATTCATTTCCTAGGCATTTGAGCTGAAAAGTGGATAGACGGAAATCCAAAGGACGATGTAGAGTTGAGCTCGGGACCGAAAGCCGAGAATTAAAGTAAAGGGGCCGAAATATTGAAGGAGATAGCATAGGCCCAAGAAGGTTGGAGATTTGAGCCCAAAACGTTGGGCTAGACTCATCAGTGCACCGTAGCCGGCCGATCGACTGGCCGGCCGACCGTGGTGCATTATTCGCATGTCAGCCGATTTTATGTTATATTACTTGGAAACTTTTAGAAAACGGATTATCTTTATCTTATGTTTTAATTAGACCTAAAACTACGAATTAGTTTACTCTCTTCTCTCTCTAGTTTTATTTTACTGCTTTCATCTTCAACATTAGAATTCAAGTGGATTTCATCTTCGAACTTTGTAACCGTCGGTACTTCTCGATTTCAATTCAAGCATTCAGTTCTGGTAATTATGTCTCTACTTTATTCTTTGATTAATTTATCTTTTGCCCTAGTTATGAGTAGCTAATCCCCCAACTAGGGTTGAGGGGGAATTATGCCTTTAATCCGGTGTTTTGGTTAAATTGTTGCGATCAATTAGTTTGTGCTTGTGCGATTTCTTCCTGCGCGATTGATTGACAATTGAATTTAGGGACGCCTTGATTTAATTGAACTTAGGGAAATATTGATTTAAGATCGAAAGCCTAATCAGTATTAGACCGCCACGCGTAATTGATAAGTTGATTTAGTAAGTCGCGAGAGCCCGCTAAATTGAACTTAAGGTTAATACTGACTCGAGAGAGCGTGTTTCATCCTAATCGCCTTGCATATTCTGATTGATTGCTATTTTGGTGAAAGTCTATTATCCGGATTATTGTCATATGGAACCCGAAACCCTGGTCTTTTACCCATCGTTTAAACCTTCTTTTTACCGTCTTAGTTTGTTCTATTAGTTTTATAGCTTATTACAAAACCACCAATTTTCACACCCTAGGAATAGCCAGACTTAGTAAACCTGCGAGTATACGTTTCCCTGTGGATTCGATCCCTTGTTACCACTAGCTATCGTTCGTAGTCCGTCGGGTTATTTTGATATCGGTGATACGACTTAGCCGTGTCAATTGAAGGAGGCGAAGCCGCGGTTGATACGTTGGATACTACTGTTGCAGGAGTTTGACCTGGAGATCCGTGACAAGAAAGGGGCAGAAAATGTAGTTGCTGATCATCTGTCCCGGCGAAGATTTGATGGTGGAGGCATTTCATTGCCTATTGATGATTCTTTTCCCGACGACTCACTGATGTGCGTTGGGCATGTAGGTTCAGGCACCCAACCTGAGCCATGGTATGCTAACTTTGCCAACTTTATCGTTGGTGGCCATATACATGTTGACTTGAGCTCCCAACAGAAGAAGAAGTTCTTGCACGACGTAAAGAGCTATTTTTGGGATGATCCGCACCTGTTTAAGGTGTGTGCAGATGGGTTATATCGGCGATGCGTCCCTCAGTGGGAGGTTGCCAGATTCTAGAGCGGTGTCACCTCGCCTTACGGAGGGCATCACGGTCCTTCTCGCATAGCTGCTAAGGTCTTTGCCGGTCGGGTTTCTCTTGGCCGACCATGTTTCGTGGATACGAAGGACTTTGTTATGAGTGTGATGCGTGTCGGCGACCGGGTATTTCTAGGAGGCACGAGATGCCTCAAAATCCGATACTAGAGGTTGAACTGTTCGACGTTTAGGGCGTGGATTACCAAGGACCGTTTCCTTCATCTAAGGGGAACCGTTACATTTTGGTTGCAGTTGATTATGTTTCGAAGTGGGTTGAGGCGGTCGCTTCTCCTACTAATGACGCCAAGACGGTCGTTCGTTTGCTCAAGAAGACTATATTTCCTCGTTTCGGTGTACCTCATGCTTTGATTAGTGATGGTGGAACTCATTTCCACGAACGACAGCTCACCGCTCTGCTGATTAAATACGGTGTCAATCACCGTACTGGACTAGCTTACCACCCACAAACTAGTGGGCAAGTGGAGATTTCTAATCGCGAGATCAAATCGATCTTGGAAAAGGTGGTAGCGAAGTTCCGGAAAGATTGGAGTTTGAAGCTGGATGACACTCTTTGGGCATACAGGACAACTTTTAAGACACCTATAGGCACCTCGCCTTATAGGTTGGTCTACGGTAAGTCGTGTCATCTCCCTGTCGAGCTCGAGTACAAAGCTTATTGGGCGATAAAGGAGCTTAACCACGACCCGACTCTGAGTGGGGAGAAGAGACTGATGCAGCTACACGAGCTTGAAGAATTTCGGTTGCAGTCGTTCGAGAATGCGCGTCTTTACAAGGAGCGTACTAAGCGTTGGCACGACGCGAAGATTTTGCCTCGAGAGTTCGCCGTTGGAGATAAGGTACTACTTTTTAACTCGCTTGAAATCAAGCTTTCCGGAAGTCGAGGTCCAAATGGTCCGGACCGCATAATCGCCACGAAGGTCACCGAGTTTGGCTATCATGAGTTGGAGACGGATTCGGGAGAAAGATTTTAAGCCAACGGTCAACGGCTCAAGCTCTATCATCCATCTGCTGTTGTGGGCGTCGTCGAGGTACTCTACCTTGCGCCCCCGGATTTCTCTTGCTGATGAGGTAACATAGTCGTGCGGGACTTAAAACCAGCGCTTCCAGGAGGCAACCCGCGTATTTTTGTATTTACAGTAGCATTTTGTTTTTTGCATTTCATTTAGTTCAATCGGTGAGGCGAGAGTGAGGGTACTAATAATTACATTGAGATGCGCAGGATTTCGTGGGATTCGATACTTAGAATTTTTCGAGATTATACGAGTAAAGGGCGTCTGTTTAAGTGCAAATGGCCTCCGACCGCCGTGCCTTAAATTTCAAAGCTCGAAAAAGACTTAGAAAAAATTGAAAAAGCATCAGGGCCGGTCGACCGGCCGCCGGTCACGACCGGCCGTCCCGCATTTTCAGCTGCCTTTAAATAGGCCACGGATGCAAAATTTTACTCACAATCTCAATTTCACTTTCACTCTCTAACTTCTCACTACAATTTCGACCCAATATCCTCTCTAAACATAACCCTAAGTTCATCCTCACTCAAAAACCACTTCAAGTTTTACACCATTTTCAATGGCGGACCGAGGACAACAACGCAAGCGTGGTCGAGTCAACCGTCACCAAGCGTCTCTTCCCGATGTCGAACCCGACATCGACTTTCCCGAGGTAATTTTCGCATCCGAACAACAAAAAATGAATTTTCAAGCTTTTAAGCAACGTCCCCTCCTCCCTACCCGGTTTATTTGCCGGAATACCTTGCGTGCCTTAGATATAGACGGGGTTACCGAAAAGCTTTTTAAAGGTGTCGGTATGGAAAAGATGTTCGGTTTGATGCACTTAACTTATGCTCGGCTCACTTGGGAATTCTTGAGTTCGCTTAAGGTCGACCGGGGGCGATCGTCGGATAGTATTGTGCTAACTTTCCGTCTGATGAATAATGATTGTACATTGACGGTTCGTCAGCTCGGCGCCATTTTTGGTTTCACGCACCATAAGGAGTATACCGCTCCCGATTGGTTCAATGTAGGTGAGTTGTTGAGAGCAATCTCGGGCCAACGACAGGAGCCCGGGAAACACATGAGTGCACCCTACATACATCAGCCGGCCATTCGCATTTGGTAGAGATTCATGGGGTGGACGATTTTTGGGCGTAATGAGCCCCATAATGTTAGGACCGAGGAGATTGCTATCCTTGGTCAGTACTTGCGCTGGGAACCGGAGCGGTATTATATTGATCTTGCTTATCACCTCGCTCTCCACTTGAGGAAGTTAGCTTCGACCCCGTTTTCTAATGTCGGGATACATGTGGGTGGTCTGATCACCCGAATTGCTATTAAGGTTGCGGGTTTCACTGACAAGACAAACCGCAGAGGGCGGTGCAGGGCGGTGTTCTCTTGGATACCTCCTACTTATGTTCGTCATTGAATTGGCTCCGCCCTGCTTCTGATGGTAAACGTATTTGGTTGATCGGCGGTAAGGAGAGCGTTCGTCTTCCTGCACCCACGCTCACTGGTGTCAGTTCGAACCAGTCCACCTATCTGCTTCCTATTGAGGCCGCTTCTACGCCCTCTGTTCCTGTCCAGACTTATGGGCGCCGCCCTACGATGGGTGCATCTTCTTCTTCGGCTGCTGTTGAGGAGCCGGTTCAGCAGTTTACAGCTCCACCACATACAGCTGCTGGTGGTACGCAGTACTTCGACCTACACCCCGATATTGTTTCGATGATGGGTCGTATGGAGTTGGGAGTCACGGGGCTCCGTTCTGATTTTGATGGCTTTCGTCATCAATACAGCGATGATTTGAGCGCGACGCACGCGCGTATTGACAGGGTTTATACTGATTTGGCGTTGAGTCAGTTCCCTAGTTATGATGCTTATGCGCGGCAGGGCTCCGTTCCACCAGAGGGACCTCACCCGTCCTTCTACACTTGGTCTCGACTACGGTATATTGCACCGAGCGTTCATGGAGGGTTTAACCTTCAGCCCGATTATTACTCTACCCCTTATACTTGGCCAGATGGTGGATATGGATATGGCGCTCCGCAGCAGCCCTATACTGGTTTTGGTGACGCGGGCGCGTCCGGATCGGGTGCTGCAGCCTCTGGGATGCCGATTGATGACGAGGAGGACGACGATCTTAGGGCTATTGACGAGTACGAGCCCGACTCTTCTTAGTGGCGCGCTGGCCACTAACCCCTGAGCATCTGCTGGCTTGGGGGAACTCCATTGTACAGTACGTTTTTTTTCTATTCTCTGTTTTATTTTCGTTTCTTCCCCATTGATTTTTGGTCCTCCAGTTGTGTTTTTATGGATGTTGGTTGATTGTTTGCTTCTAATCACACTGAGGACATTGTGATGTTTAGGCTTGGGGGAGGAATTAGGTTGCTTTATTTTCATTTTTGTATTTGTGCGTTAGTTTGTCAGTTTTACTGCTTTCTTTTTCATTAAAAAAAAAAAAAAAAAAAAAATCCTAAAAAATCCTAAAAAATCAAAAAAATGTCAAAAATCACAAAAATAGAGTCAGTTTAGATGTAGAAACGTGCAAAGCGACGATGATTTCATTTGCTTAATGCTTGTCCTTTTTCTATGCACTTGACGTGATTGAGTATGTGCTTTTCATGCGGTTTTAAGTCGATCTTACGAGTCAGTTGTTTGGTATGCTGTTGTTGAACCTAGACTTGACCGTGTTTTAGTGAAACTACATATATATAGTGAGGATTAGAGCCTCCAAGGCCAGTGACATCTATGACTGGTCTCCTTGTTTGTTAGGGTGTTTGTAGTTTCTCCTCGTGCAGGGCGTAATATTAATGTTTCGGCAAAAAATTTACCAAAGCTTAATTTATTGTGTTGGGGTTAAAGCGACCTTATCGTATGCCAAACTAAGAATTGTGAACGAAAACTTAAGGAAAGGAAATGACGAAAACGAGATAAGACACGAAGGTTTTTTGGTTACGCGGAAAACCCGATGTGGGAAACGACCGCGGGGGGAAGCTCTTGTCCCACCAACTATCCACTATTCAAAGAAGGATTACAAGATTTTGGTGCTAACACTAGTGGAAAAAACCCCAATAGTGGCGGTTTGAAGTACCCTATTGTGGCGGTTTTGGTACGACGTATACAGGGGGGACGTATATACTATTCGTGTCGGTTCAAAAACCGCCACCATAGATACAACATACAATGGCGGTTTTAGTTAGAACCGACACTATATATTGAACATACAATGGCGGTTTTAGTTAGAAACGACACTATATATTGAACATACAATGGCGGTTTTAGTTAGAAACGACACTATATATTGAACATACAATGACGGTTTTAGTTAGAAACGACACTATATATTGAACATACAATGGCGGTTTTTGTTAGAAACGACACTATATATTGAACATACAATGGCGGTTTTTTTAAAAACCGACACCAAAAATGTCAAATAAAATGGCTGTTTTAGTTAAAACCGCCACTATAGATCTAATGAAAGTTGTCTATTGTGTCGCTTTTGCTTAGAACCGCCACAAGGGATTTTTTTTTTTTAAAATATAATTAATTATTTCGTTGCCTATATTCGTAATTCCTACAAACATCAACACAATAAAATGCAAACATATATAACCACAATCTCCCAAAGTACTAATATAAATGATAAGAAAACGTCAATGCTCAATGTAGATCAAATACACATAAATAATAGTGTAACTATCACAAAAACAAGTTAGACTGAATTAACTAAGCCAGCTCTCTATTACGCTACACCTACAAACAACCTGGTTTGAGCTGGTTAAACTCTTTAAAATCACCTACACATATCGTCACCTTGGGTATAATATAATGCACCTGCAAAAAGTTTAAATGAGATCATGTAAGAAATTGCAAGCGGGCAATTTTAAATTTAAAAAAAGAATTAAAAGTAACAAGAGGAATACGATAGCACAATAATTTAGAAAATAACTTAAGACCAACCACCAAGAGCACCCATTGTACTGCAAAAATGCACGTCAGAAACACATATCATGATCAACAAGTATACATACGAAAAGCGAAGAAGCAGAAAATACAAATCAAACTAATGTGCAATACTTCCAAGATGTTCATCAGAAATATATGCTGAACAATTTTCCAATTCCGATGAAGACAGGTCTAATAGAACTGTTAACAAATAATCAAATGCTAAAACTCAAGGAAGACAATTGAGTTTGATGTATAACTTTACCTTGCTGTTGACCCGTCTTTTTATCAGTAAGAAGAACAACCTCAACAACGTTTCCAAACTCTTCAAACACATGATACACCTAAGCATCACGTAAGAGGGGAAAAAAAAAGATGATAACAAATCAGCACATAAAACATCATTCTTGAGGAGATGCTGAGAGTAATTTCTTAACCAAACAAAGAAATCTGAGAAATGTTACATTGTTACTGACTTCCAACACAAGAAAGATAAAAGAGACGCAACAACATCATACGATAAGAATGAGTAATGAGGTAAACGAAAAACTTCATATCCCTTACTATTGCTGTAATAAAGTCAAGCTCTTGCAAAGTTAAAACCGCTAAATTTCAGACATCAACCACTATATTAAGCGCAGCCAACATCTAGCAACATGTAATGTGCAATATACGTGGAGCAAATCAGAGAACAGTTCAATTAGATCCAAAACACGACAAAACAAAGCACTCCAAATCGAAATAGTCACTAATATACGCCATTAATTTCATCGAAATCAAGCACGACAAAACAAAGCACTCCAAATCGAAATAGATCCAAAATGCCACAACAATAACAACATCGACGATTTATTAAAGAGTGAGATTGTTACCGTGGGCCTTGAGGATACGAAGAACAGACATTGATCACAAACAAAGTGCCACAACAATAACAACATCTGCATTTTATCCATCTCTAAATCAGAATCAGCAAGACATTGATCACAAACAAAGTGAATCAACTGATATTACTTTATCATATCCACTAACCTGAATATTTTGATTTCTTCGGGTCTTTATTCACAACAGCAATAGTGAATTGAGCAAAATGGCTCCACCCTGTACAAAACAATTTTGAGGGATTAGAAGTTTAAAGGTATAGAATATCAGCTAATTAGAGCATGGGGGCTCAAAGGCATGAAACTTCTACTGATGACCGAGTCTAATCAAACCTGGAAGAAGCTTGTCATGGTTTGCTACGCAGAGAAACAACGAGAGATGATTAAATCCCACAACCCAGTCATTAGTACATAAATTGGAAACAACAGAATACACAGTACAAAGGTGCCACTTTAGCTAATAATCCACTGTATTAATGACGGCTTAGAGTATGTGGCACGCGCATTTGAGATATGTTATTTAAGACTCGGTTAGAAGTGTCTGCAATATGTTTGTGTCCTCGTCTATTTTGAGCATCATCGTGGTTAGAAACCGCATATTACACTAAGGAGCTCGATCTATAATCAAATTCAACAAGAGAACATCCAAAAAAAGAAACTTTCTGCAATGAATGAATACTTAGAATGAAATAATCCAACCAGATTCATATATGTGCAACTAAATCGCTAACTAGTCGCGACATAAGACCAGTGATCATTTCCTAACAATCTATTTTATCATACATTCATACAATCATCCAAAGTATAAAATATAAAACTACTCATAAAATAAAATTACTAAACACATTAAACAAAATGTTAGAAATCACATTAAACACATTAAATAAAATTACAAATTTGTATTTTCCAAACAACATTTTTGGCAACAGTGCCCATTTTTTAATACTAACGTCAAAAGCAAAGTTTGCGACAAAATTATCCTTTTTTTACGGTTTCGTTTATATGATGATAATCAACTTTGCAGAGTTAGAACTCACCTCAAATTGTAGTTCCAACAAAGCAGACCTCAGTCTTCTCTCAGAATCCTTGTAAACGTGTACCTGAACAAATTACAAAATATTTGGTAAAGATGTCTATAGAGGAGAACAATATCCCCAAATGGAGAGGGAGTCATTTGCATACCACGCCTATAGTATACAGAGAATCTGTATGGCAAAGCGCTCTTTCTGACTAATCTGTATGGCAAAGCACTCTTTCTAACAACATCATCAATAGCAGCAACCAACAGCAGCAACCAATATAACAACCGCAGTATAAGTATACAAACAATTTAACATCACGACATCAAGGCAAGGAGCCCTTGACAAACTCACACCCACGGTCACGACATTACGCAGTAACTCAAAAGTAGCATTATACAGCAGTAATAGGAGTAAAATGCAGCTACCAACATACTTTACCGATACTCTCACACACATCAACGACTATCACAGCCACATATCCATCATAAACACTTCATTTTCGAATCACACAACACATAAACACCGGACTAAGTAAGGATAAGCCTTACCTTTTCGAAGAGGAACCTCAAACTCGAGTTCAGTAACGCCAAAACGTCGAAATCGCTTTGTAAACCAGCCAAACTCTACAAATAACGATATAATTATTAATTACAACTAAAATACTACCTGTTCATATTACAAAACAACTAAAATTGATTCTAAACTCAAAAGCCCCAACTTTCTAGGGTTAAAATCAAACGAAAATGAAAACCGAGTGAATGAAAACGAAGTATACCTCCAAAACCCGATTAATTAGGCTACGGCTTGTGAAAACCGATGAATTTCGTGAATTCCGTTGACTAAACAGCAATTACAACCACCAGAGCACAAAATCCAAATTTCAAAAACAAGATAAAATTGAGCTTCACCGAAAGCCCAAAATTATTAGGTTTTGAGCAAACCCAAAGCAAAGAACGAACAAGGGCGACCCTCGGTAGTGGAGGTGGCTGGATCGTCAGTCGTGGCTCACGGTGGAGACTGGATCGATGTCAGGCGAGGGTTCATGGTGGTTGGCAGGTGAGGTGGTGATGTCAGGCGAGGGTTCAAGAGAGAGGAAGAATGAATGAAGAATGAGTGAAGAATGAATTAAAGGGGGAGATGAGTTTAGTTTTCCTTGTGTATGCTTTGACTATGGTGTCGGTTTCTTTAAGAACCGCCACCATATGTTAATTCATTTTGACATATAGTGTCGGTTTTACTAAAAACAGCCACTATATAGTAATTCAATTTTCCTATAGTGTCGGTTTCCTTAAGAACCGCCACCATATGTTATATCTATAGTGTCGGTTATATATAAAACCGCCACCATATGTTATTTCACTTTGGCAAATAATACGTCGGTTTCATTTAAAACCGACACCATAGGCAAATAATACGTCGGTTTTTCTAATAAACGCCACAAATACACTAACTTTTTGTGTCGTTTCTACCATAAACCGACACCATATATGTTCATTTCAACTTTTAGTGTCATTTCATTTAGAACCGACACTATTGCAGCGACACTATTGGGGTTTTTTCTAGTAGTGTAAGGCACGTAATTTGGTACAATATTTGCTGAATAATGCTAAGAGTTGCTGAAAAATGTGTTTAGAGTGTTTAGAATGCTATAAAGTAATTGCTGGAGGCTGAATGTGGAATGATGAATGAATCCCTCTTCCTTGAACCCTAGCTCTTCTTTTATACTTGTAACTTCCCCTGACTTTACTCCTATTTCCACTCCTTTGACTGCCGTTATGACCTCCTATTGAATAGGCTTTAAATGTTCCTTCCGTTGGATAGCTTCCCCCTTTCTCGCAACTGCCTTAATTGTCCGTTGCAATTCGAGATAGATCCGTTGGTGAGACTCCTGAGGGCCCTGGCTGTCCAGGGTCCTGTGCTGTCCGGCTTCTTGAGATGCTCTGGGCCCTGCCCAGGGTCCTGGAATGTTCAGGGTCCTGGGCTAGTTGGGGCTCCTGGAGGGTCTTGCATGGTCAGCGTTCTGTGCCGTCTGGGTCCTCGAAATACTCTAGACCCTGCCCAGGGTCCCGCGATGCTCAGGGTCCTGAGCAAGGTACTACTGCTGATAGGGCCCAAACTGGGCCGGAAAATTTGGGCCCAACATTTGCCCCCAAAATTTCTGCTCAGGAGGTCTCGAATTCTGAGCAGGAATTTTCATTCCCAGATTGCCTTGCGTGACCCCCCCATATTTCAACTTTGGATGTACTTCGGCTGCTTCAACTTTGTTCGTGCTTGATACTTGGTGGATGGGCGGACTGCTTTTCTTTTCCTTTCTTGGGTAGGCGTCAATGACATAGAGCGGATGATGCTGATATGGCGTAAGAGCTGCTGCAAGTATTTAGGTCGTTCTTGATGCCCCCGACTATATGGGCTGTGACACCGAGGCGCTGCACGAGGATGTCAGAGCGATTGAGGGACCTGAAACAGAGGAAACAATACCGCAAGGGTGAAAGCGACAATGTAAACATGGATCAACTAAAAACACCTAGCTACTGCAATTCGAAACATGTGAATAATCTATCAAGCTTATTAGGCGAATTTTCCCTTCCTGCTAAACATATGGCCCCGATGACGAGGATTCTGATGACGAGGAGCCTGCCGCATCTGCTGAGGATGCTTCCACTTTGGATGCCTCGGCTAAGGTACCTGATAAACAGGAATAGCTTCCTGTCTTGGACGCTTGTACTTAAACATTATCTTTTGCTAGACGTATGTGCTCAGGGTTCTTTGCCGCAAGGGACCTTGAGTATGACGATGGAAAGTCATGGTGGCCAACCATGCTTTTGATTACGTTCGTTTGTATCGCGCGTGTTCATTCTGTATGCATGCTTTTAGAGTCGACTTAGTGCCGGCCTGGAATCTGAGATGTCCAAGTGGGTTCATGTTTATACCCGATGCCGAGCCTCGTAGTGGTGACTATGGTGGTCTGGAATCTGAGATGTCCAAATGGGTTCATGTTTATACCTAGGGATGGCAATGGGTGGGTGCAGGCCGGGTCGGTCCAGACCTGCACTCCGCCACCCTTATAGAGGACCCAGACTCACCTGCACCCAACGGGTCCAAAATTTCAGACCTGCACTACCTGTCCGGGTCTGGGTCCAAAACGGGTCTACCCATTATATATTTTTTTTAATCATAATGTGTCAAAAAATATTTATATTTTTAAAATAAAATCACTTCATTATAGAATACCAAAACACAACATCTAATATTTTTTACAAAAGTCATCAACTGAAGAGTGAAGACGGAAGAAAAACGGCAGAATGAAGAATGAAGAGTACTGCTACTCACGTATAGGTCTTTAGGGTTTGTGTTTTTTGTTTTTATTTTTTACAAAAGTCATCAACTTGTACACTACTGCTACTCACGTGTAGGTCTTTGAGTAATTTTAATATTTTTTTTATTTTTTTTTATTTAAACGGGTCCGCGGGTCGGGTCTGGGTTTTATTATAAAGACCTGCACTCACCTGCACTCCATATTTAAAAACCTGCATCTGCCCATACCCATTGGGTCTAAAAAAATTGGACCCATACCCGGCCCATTCGGGTCGGGTCTAACGGGTCTGGGTCGGGTCCTGGACCCATTGCCATCCCTATTTATACCCGATCGCCACTCGCACGAAGTCCTCTCAAGGAGGATAAACGTGAGGCGCCCCTTGTGACCCCAGGGGTCGATTCCTTATGAAGGAGCGAAGCTTCGGAAGCTCTTTGAGGTGATTCAAATATTGTTTGTGTTCTTAAAAATGAGTTTTAAATAAAATTTCTTTAAAGGACAAAGGGTTTTTAACAAATGGTAAATGTAAACTGCAGAAATATTTTTTAAAACGATTCAAAAGCGGATTAAAGAACTTTCACGGAAGAATAACCAATAAAACTTGCTGAGGGTACCTCAGAATGGTGAGGGCACACCAGGATCCTGAGAGCACATCAGGGTCCTCAGGTCTCAGGATCCTAGGGGTATCTCAGCAGCGAAACGCAAAATAACTTTTAAAACGATTGAGAGGGTAAATTAAAGGTTTAAGGAAGAACAAAAGGAAAACTTGCAACCTAGGAAGAGAATGAAAACCTTTAAAGCGGAAAAAACAAAGTACGGATTGAAAAATAAAATGAATAAATAAAATGAAACACCGTTTTCGAGTACATTGCCAAACTGGCGACTAGTAGTCCTTGTCGCATGTCCTTGCCCCCTGCATGGTTTCCGCATTTATGAATGTGGAGGCCATGCAAAACGGCTAAAAGAGTGCAGGGAGGGGCCTGACAGGACCATGTCAGGGTCTTAAGAGGGACCTGGCAGGAACCAGGACCCTGTTAGGAACCTGAGCCTTACTGGAAGGAGGATCTGCCGTACGGCTTGGTTCAGGTGTACCTGTCAAAAAAGATGAGTCAGATCCGAACAGGTTGTTAGACAAAAGGTAACCTGAGTGTGGTTGGTGGCTCTCGAGGCTGAGCGAAGGATTGACAATGAGGGATCCTCGATTCGGAGAAGCCACTAGAGTAGGAGTTGCTGCTCCAAGATCTATCCCGGTGACGAATTCCTGAGGGATGCTTCTACTGGATCCTGGACCTCCAGATCTGGCTCCTGCGGAGGCTTCTACTGGATCCTGGACCTCCAGATCTGGCTCCTGCGGAGGCTCCTGAGGGCACCTTAACAGAGCGTCCTGCTGAAGCTGCCCCCTGCATTCTGGTGGAACCCTGACCGACGCTTGGCACCATGCTTGGTTAACGACGAGGACGATGTTTGGCTACAAAAGATGATCGCTATTCCCCACAGACGGCGCCAAATGTTTCGGCAAAAAATTTACCAAAGCTTAATTTATCGTATGCCAAACTAAGAATTGTGAACGAAAACTTAAGGAAAGGAAATGACGAAAACGAGATAAGACACGAAGGTTTTTTTGTTACGCGAAAAACCCGATGTGGGAAACGACCGCGGGGGGAAGCTCTTATCCCACCAACTATCCACTATTCAAAGAAGGATTACAAGATTTTGGTGCTAAGGCACGTAATTTGGTACAATATTTGCTGAATAATGCTAAGAGTTGCTAAAAAATGTGTTTAGAGTGTTTAGAATGCTATAAAGTAATTGCTGGAGGCTGAATGTGGAATGATGAATGAATCCCTCTTCCTTGAACCCTAGCTCTTCTTTTATACTTGTAACTTCCCCTGACTTTACTCCTATTTCCACTCCTTTGACTGCCGTTATGACCTCCTATTGAATAGGCTTTAAATGTTCCTTCCGTTGGATAGCTTCCCCCTTTCTCGCAACTGCCTTAATTGTCCGTTGCAATTCAAGATAGATCCGTTGGTGAGACTCCTGAGGGCCCTGGCTGTCCAGGGTCCTTTGCTGTCCGGCTTCTTGAGATGCTCTGGGCCCTGCCCAGGGTCCTGGAATGTTCAGGGTCCTGGGCTAGTTGGGGCTCCTGGAGGGTCTTGCATGGTCAGCGTTCTGTGCCGTCTGGGTCCTCGAAATACTCTAGACCCTGCCCAGGGTCCCGCGATGCTCAGGGTCCTGAGCAAGGTACTACTGCTGACAGGGCCCAAACTGGGCCGGAAAATTTGGGCCCAACAATTAACATGCATAAATGTGAACTCGATCTACTTAATACTGAGTCGTGTCGGGTTGGTGGCTAGCGGCATTACATGAGGAAAGGCAGCATTTTATACTTGTTTTATGAGCTCCACATTAGCCAAATGACCTATTTTTCTACCCTTTAGATTATAGGTTTACCACTTTTTGCACCCTGGCCCCAAATTTTTAAAGCCTATTTTTTTATCTTGCATTACTATTTTCCCACTTACCTTTTCAGTTTACTTACCCTATTCGGGACAGTTGCATAGTGATTATGGTATGTTTGGATGATGCTTTTGGTGTTGTGTCGAGGTTGTAGAAAAGAGTTACGAGTTGGAAGCTTACATTTTCCGTCATCTATCGTTACCCCTTTTATTTCTGTTTGCATTTTATCTCAACAAAAAAAAAAAAAAAAAAAAAAAAAACCGAAAAAAAAAAAAAAAAAAAATCAAAACACAAAAAACAAGTTGTTTCATTTGGAGTTTGTACATAATGCCATTGTATGTGCGATTATTCGACTATTCTTACGGAGGTTGTTATTTGAGCTTGAGTTCAGTTTTGCCTCTTAGTCGATTGAGTTGGGTTGACTGTTGTGGTGGGTTGATTTTGTAGTGATATGCGACTACCGATTTTAGCTCCACTTATCCTAAAATGCGCTTGTCGCAACCACCTTTCACCCTTTACCCTGGCCTTCCCGCGTAAGTCCTTGCCATGTATTCTGGTCATTTGTTTGGTTGGGCACGTACTTTGGTTGTAGAGATCCTGTTCACATTAGATTGCAGCGTGTTTCACGAGTCGAGTAGGTGAGTGAGTTATCTTGCATCTTTACGTAATATTCACATATACTCACCCCCGTTTCTCTTATGAGTGTAGAGTGAAACCCGTGAGGATACTAATTCAACGGTCTTGCAAGGTCGATGGTTCAACTTATTAGCTTCCTATACAGTTTGATTAGTTTGTATCGCACTTATCTCCGCAGTTGGGAATTTATTCCTAACACTTTTGATTGCTCTTGATCGTTAAGTTGTATATGTTTGAGTGACTATCGCATGCCTAGCTCTGAGTCGCTGTTTCTCGTCTTTTGTATTCGATTGTATGGTTTGTTTACTTGTTAGTTGAGTTGCTTGCTCGAGGACGAGCAAGAGTCTGGCTTGGGGGAGTTTGATAGTTGTTATTTTTATACGTTTTTACCCCCGTCCCGAGCTGCTTTTTATTGTCAAAATGCGTCCTACGGGGCCATTTTGTTCTCACATTTCGTCCTAGAGGCGCTTTTGTTGTATTTCCGTATTTTGCAGGATTTTATTCATTTCCTAGGCATTTGAGCTGAAAAGTGGATAGACGGAAATCCAAAGGACGATGTAGAGTTGAGCTCGGGACCGAAAGCCGAGAATTAAAGTAAAGGGGCCGAAATATTGAAGGAGATAGCATAGGCCCAAGAAGGTTGGAGATTTGAGCCCAAAACGTTGGGCTAGACTCATCAGTGCACCGTAGCCGGTCAGATCGACCGTGGCCGACCAAATGTGGTGTATTATTCGACGAGTCACGATTTTATGTTATATTACTTGGAAACTTTTAGAAAACGGATTATCTTTATCTTATGTTTTAATTAGACCTAAAACTACGAATTAGTTTACTCTCTTCTCTCTCTAGTTTTATTTTACTGCTTTCATCTTCAACATTAGAATTCAATTGGATTTCATCTTTGAACTTTGTAACCGCTTGCATTTCGATTTCAATTCAAGCATTCAGTTCTGGTAATTATGTCTCTACTTTATTCTTTGATTAATTTATCTTTTGCCCTAGTTATGAGTAGCTAATCCCCCAACTAGGGTTGAGGGGAAATTATGCCTTTAATCCGGTGTTTTGGTTAAATTGTTGCGATCAATTAGTTTGTGCTTGTGCGATTTCTTCCTGCGCGATTGATTGACAATTGAATTTAGGGACGCCTTGATTTAATTGAACTTAGGGAAATATTGATTTAAGATCGAAAGCCTAATCAGTATTAGAGCGCCACGCGTAATTGATAAGTTGATTTAGTAAGTCGCGAGAGCCCGCTAAATTGAACTTAAGGTTAATACTGACTCGAGAGAGCGTGTTTCATCCTAATCGCCTTGCATCTTCTGATTGATTGCTATTTTGGTGAAAGTCTATTATCCGGATTATTGTCATATGGAACCCGAAACCCTGGTCTTTTACCCATCGTTTAAACCTTCTTTTTACCGTCTTAGTTTGTTCTATTAGTTTTATAGCTTATTACAAAACCACCAATTTTCACACCCTAGGAATAGCCAGACTTAGTAAACCTGCGAGTATACGTTTCCCCGTGGATTCGATCCCTTCTTACCACTGGCTATCGTACGTTAGTAGTCCGCCGGGTTATTTTGATATCGGTGATACGACTTAGCCGTGTCAGTTGTCATTTGTGTTTGTGCATGTAAATATTATAGTCACTAATAATTATTAATTTCCATCTAAAATTTCAAAATAATCTCTTAAATTGATAGACATAATATGAATTCTAGGCTTTAAACATCGAAAATGTCACATATTATGTCGACTGCAAGTTACATACTATGTACTACACAATCGGACAATTAATGAAAGCATAAATTTTCCGCAAAGGTGCAACTGCGCCTTTGATGCTAAGATGAGCGCAAATCATAACACCAAGAGTTAGAGCTCAAAATTAATGGACTTTTACTCCTAAGGACAATTATGAAATTGTTTATGTATTGAAGACATGTTTTATTAAATGAGAAGAAACTAATATTGTGTCCTAAAAATGTCGAGGAATATTACTACTGTGTCCTTTTTATTGTGAGTTGTTCCCAGTTACACATCGTTCCATTTGTAGTTTTTCTTTATTGTTTTCGTAATTATTTGTGAGTTTCCTTCACTTAGTTGTTGTTGTGTCTCCTTTGTGGCACTTTATTTGTCGTTTCTTCTGTGTCTTTCTTTCATCGCTTGTGTCGTCCTTTCTTGTCTGGATTTATATTTGTTGTTAATTTGTTTATTTAATTGATCATTATTAATGCATTATATATCGATCGGAATGTATCAAGTTTTATATATCATGTTATTACGTTATATGAAACTGCAATGAGGTATGCTTAAAATATAATTTGAAATGCTTTAAGTCTTAATAATCATGTGTTATGTAGATGGTTTATGTGTGTTATGCTGTAATTACACATGTATATAATAATGTTACTCCGTATATTTTACTTGCTATGGGTTTATATGGCTTAGCGTGTGCGGGATGGAATCGAGTCTTACGGGATATACGTAGGTAGCCCGAGGTTAATTGACGATGAACATATATCAGGGGATTGATGGTCTTCTTTTGCATTTTGAGAGATGCTAAATTAATAACCATGAATATTTATAACTCTGATTATGTATTTTGAGTTGTAAGACGATTGCAGTAGGTTTTGTAATACAAAGTACGTAATTAATATTTCCGCCTAAATTTAATTAGGTCACGAAAATCGGGTTGTTACAATAATAATTAAGAATAAAGATCAAACATATTGCGTACATTCGAATAGGAGATACAATTTTTTATAGTCACGTATAATGGTGGATACATTTCCTATTTATATAATACTAAAATGATTCCAAAGCCATATTTAGGGAAAAAAAATGATTCCAAAGAAGTTTTCAATTGTTTTTGAGAAATTCATCGAGCACTTTTCACATTTAAAAAAGTATATGTTCATTTTTATACATCAAGCTTAATATAATATTTATATTAAGTAGGTATGTTAGATTACTTATTGTATTTTTTTTTTTTTTTTTTTTTTCATATATTTCGAATATGTTTAGATTAATTTATAAAATATAATTTAAAACTTATTTCATAATAATCATCATCAAATTTTATAATTTTAAGAATATTCCTAAACACATATAAAATAAATAGTTACTATCAGAATAAATATAAATTCTCGAAACAAAATAAAAACATGAAATTAAGAATGCAAAAGCATTTAAAGATAAATGGATGAGAAATAATGATTTTATTATTTCATGACCTTTGAAATTTTTTAATTCTCACACCAACTAAATTAACGCATCAATTTTATGAATGAATGATTCTTGTAATTTTTCAATGAATGATTCTTGTAATTTTTTGAATGAATGATTCTTGTATTTTGGTTCTTTTATTTTAATTAATTTGTTAAAATAAATTTTAAAAAATGAAAAATTAAGGGAAAAAATAAATTATTATTAGATGATGACTTTAAAATCATTCTAGTTATAAGAAAGTTAAGTAAATAAAAAATAATGACAATATATTTTTTTTGTTTCCAGTGTAAGGTTATGATATTGTAAAATATATAATTTTAAAACAATTACTATAAAAATCACATTAAAAAATTATAATTTCTCATAGTTTTTGACTGTGTAGAAATAACATTTAAATGAATATATTTATCTTATTCATCTCCTTTCATACTATTAAGCCTTGATTAAAAATAAAATAAAAAATACATCATAATTATTTTTTATACTCTTCTTAAACATCTTCTTGATAAATTTAAAGTTAATAAATAAAGTCAAAGATTACTGAAACAAATATCAAATAATCCGCATTGGCTTTATCCCTTCATTCAAAAATAATTAACCAAAAATTAGCAACACATCGATTATACCTTGGTAATTGTGGATTTTTTTTTATTCGATTTGTTCCTGAAAAGATAAAATTAGTTAACATTGTACTATAAAATAACATTAGAGGAAAAAAAGAATCAAAGTCACAAAATCAAAAGCAAAATATATCTAAATTTACAAATTTTAAACATTATTAAAATATTTGATGCATGACTTTTAATATTCTGAAAACTATAAAATAATAAATTTGATCCACCTTGTATTTATCCCCTCATTAAAAATAATTATCAAAATTTTCCTCAAAAATAAAATAAGGTTAATTAATAGAATAATCAACACATAGATTATACCTTGTAATCATTATGAGCTTTGTTATTCTCCGACTCATTCCTGCAAATATAAAAAATAGTCAACATTGTACTATAAAATATAAATAAATATGTAAATATTTACATCTTATATCTTATATCTATATTGCATATTAAAATCAAAGCTACAAAGTCAAAAGTAAAATGTGTCTAAATACAAATTTATAAAAATTATTGAAATAATTTTATCATGACTTTGAAAGTTTGGAATTTTTAAAATAATAGAATTGATGCATGATTTTATAATGTAATAACTTATGTCTTTTGGTTTTCTTTATATTAATTAGTTGACACAAAATAATTAATTCAAAAAAATAATAATAATAATGTAATGAGAAATAAAAGACGATGTAGTTGAAAAGTTTGATTCTTTGTTTACAATTATTAAATTTTTTGTGTTATTACATCTGCTTGATGAATATTTTTTAGTTTCAATTATATTATTTTAACTTTGCATTTTATTTTAGTAAGTACATACCAATTGAGTAGTCTATTTTTTGGTTTAATTTGTTTGTCGGGCACTCTAATGTTGTATGACGTGAACGGTGAAAATGAAAGCCGGAGAAGAAAAACAGCCATGTTGAGATGAATATTGTTTAACACGGACAATTGAATGCGAGCTAATGAATGATGAACTTCAATTATGGTATTCAATTATGGTCTTTTCGTATACTCAAAATTTGAAAGGAAAAGGAAGCTGAAAAAACAATGGGAAAACGATTAGGTAGAGAATTTGACCCGGAAAGTCAATGCGGACGTGGGCCCCAATAGATGACGTGGCGGAATAAGGGGAAAAAATGTATGTTTTTGAGGGTTTTCCATGAAAACACTTATGGGGATTTTCTTTTAATATATAAATATAGATATAGATTATCCCATTCATTTTGTTTATTTATATGCAATTTGAGGTAGAAAATTAATATTTTATAATTAAACAAAAGTTTTCAAAAATAAGACATTTATGATATGAAGAAATATTTCAAATATACTATTATAAAAATATTAATTATAACAAAAAGCAAAAAAAACCATCGCGAATTATCACGGGTCATAAAAGCTACTCATCCCTATATTTATCAATGTAGGAAGTAATGATTTTTATTGTTTTCACAAATATTTTATTGATGATAATATTTACTTTTACCTATTAGTCACTCTTAGGGCTGTTCATGATCGCACCCGGACCGACGACAACCCTAGGGACCGGATCTTAAGGTCCATACCGGTTCGGACCACTACCCTCAAGGTCCGGTCCCCGGGTCTTGTTTTTGGCCTTCCCGGTCTCCGGTCTAACCGGTCCAAACCCGTGGGTGGACCCGACAAGACCTTGGCCCGGCAATAATCTTAATTGTGTAGGAGTCAGTAAGTCAGTATGACTGTAGGGATTCGTGGGCGGCGTGGGATTGTGGGAATGTGGGAGACTTGATATTTGAAAACTATTCAGTTTCCACAATTATTATGTAATGTTATATTATTATATTATATTATATTATTATTTGATTATATTATATTATATTATTTGATATTTTGATTATATAATCTTTTTTTTCTTAAAAATTAATCCCTAAAACAGTAAAACGTTTCATATTAGCAGTTAGTTTTCTTCACCATATTATTATACACTTTTTACAAAACTCCATTAAAAAGCAAAAGTATTTCTTCACCATTCACCATATTATTGTCGATTTTTTTTACCAATATTATCATTCATTCATTCCTTACTAATGGATTCTAAGGTAATTTTTGTTTTTCAATTAATTATTAATTTCCATTATTCTAAGGTAGTCATGATTCCATTAAATATTTTTACTCTAATCTATAGTGGTGCTTTAGTACGTGGCAATTTCCATTACTTGTTGTAGTCTTTGACATGTCAATATATTACTTACAGAGTTACAGTTGTGCAATTTTATGATAGAGTTGTGCAGGCAGACATAGCATGCAATTTTATTATGGGATCCTTTTCATGTCATGATGTCAATATGTTAGAGTTGTGTAGGCTACACTGTAAGTCTGTAACACATATATAAAATAATCTTATGTAAATACAACATGGCATATTTTTCCGTAGTTCGTAGGTTGTAAATTTGTAATATATTTCTTCGTTTTTTGTTAGGAATTGGGGTCCAAAAGAAAAAGAACATGCACTAATATAGACGGAGAAACAAACGACTCAAGTTCAACTGTGATCCTTGATGATGATTTCATTGATGAACCTGAACAAGTTGACCCCTCAAGAAAAACTTTGTTACGTGCGAGACCTTCGGTTGAAGGGCGTCAATATGTCACTGTTAAAAGAAAAGCTGGTTATTGGATCCATTTTCGTGGTTACATTGAAAATGGTAAGAGGAGGTCTGAATGTAATTATTGTGAAAATAAAAGTTTTGCGTCGGATGGTAATAAGAATGGCTCAAAAAATATAAGAAACCATTGGAATAATTGTCCTGCTAATCCCGATGCTCCGATGAATAAATCAAAAGGTAAACAATCTGAGCTGGTGTTTGATAGGATGGGAAATGTGTAGGGTTTTGAGGACATAAACAAGTTTTATACAAATCCAATTAGCCAAGATCAAATCGCAAGTATTGAACGAATTAACAAATACAAGTAAGATGAATTACATACCTTCTCGCAGCGGAATAATATAATAATAAGAAGTATGTAAAATATAAGAAATCCTTGAGAACCCAGAATAATAATAAGAATAAGAATCCCATAATAATTGAGTACGTAAATATTTGTCATTAGTGGAATGATTTAATCATTGATGTAATGATAAATTAACATTGGAAAACAACTCCTAGAATTATCTACAAAATCTGTAAATGAATTTGAAGTAGTGACTTCAAATATGTATGTTGTGAATGTAAAAGTCAATATTCTACTTTTGGTATGAGGTACCAAATGCAGCTCTTACATTGATAATGTAGTGAGTTCGAGAAGAGTAGAGTAATGACAAAAGTAAAGTGATTATGTATATGAAATGAACACATTTTGTTTTTCATCTACATAAAATGGATCACTTGACTTAATTTTAAAGTTTAATGCTAAGATTGGATAAATTATTATTCATGTACCTAATATAAGTAAGGCTTGAAATTCTGGTTCATATTCAAACATGAATAGAATTTATGTGTTTTTGAGCAAACGTTGTTGTTCAAGTACCTTGCTAATATACAGTACTAAAAGACTAACTTTAATGTTGGGTCTTATATTCTTAGTAAAAGGTAACTTATTTCACAACATAATGATCAGTTGAGTACAAGTCTTACATTTTGTGTTTCACTAACATGACACGTCTTTAAGGTTGTAAAGATGATAAAATGGCGTCTTCTACTTGGTTTAGTGGGAGGACGATCGATTTGTTTGATCATACATATAGGAGATATGTGTGCATCAGTAGTCATATCGTGAGAAAGTGAAATTCGTTTGTACTTCACCACATTTACTACGTTGTAGTTTTGTGGTCATGTTCATTGGATGATGAAACGTAAAACTGAAATACTTTGAGAATCTCAAGGATATTCAGATGGAAGTATATGATCAGCTTGATGAGTTGTTCAAGTAAGGCAGAGCTCAAGAAAATCATTTGTGATCATCGTAGAAATTAGTGAAATGAGTTTTACGTTAAATCTTTTAAGGTTCGTTCTACCATGAGTCACTCAGATCTTAATGATATTTTTGGAGGCTTATGCACGATAAATCCTACGTACACAAGTAAGGATTATGTCCATATAAGTTGGTAAAAGACATGATGGGGATATGGATTGAAAAGTTCCTAATTGTCTTTTATGATTTGAGTTTTGAAGTTACAAGAAAAGTTATTTTCTAAATCTTAAACTCAAAATTCCAACATATGCTATTATGAGGTATTCTTAAAGGATATACATTCTACCACTTGTCCAAAGAACAAAATTATATTTTGTTACGTGGATTTATAAGTTTCTATTTGAGATATGTGATCTCTAAAAGAAACGGCGGGGGAGAATAAATATCACGTAAGTTTGACCTATAAGAAGCATTGATGGGCTAGAACTCCGTATATATTTGAAACATGGATGGACATAAGATATCTATTGGTATTATGGATATATGATGTTAATGAGCACGATTGGTAATTAGAGATTGATCGTATAGTAATGACTATATTGGAGATTATTTACCATATGCTTAAATCCATGAAACTAGCAAATGTCGTCATAGTCTCATAAAATGGGATTTGGTGGTTGAGTGTGAAAAGCAGTTTCACATCAATAAGAATGCGCTAGTTGTTTGTGAAAATTTCAAAATTGTTTGAAATAAGTAACTTGGAGTTGAAATCTTTGTTCTTGATATTTTGGTTTAAAAGGCGTTTTGATCCATTTAAGACAAAGAAATCTGTATATTTGTGCACATGAAGACTAGTGGGAGTGCATATGCATTTACAGCTTGTTATGTTCATGACATATTTCTTTCATTGTTTGACTTTTATTGCTTGAAGTATTTTGTACTTAGCATAAAAGTTCTTCAATGTGTTCTTATTTAAAAAAAACCAATCAAATGCTATCTATGAATGTTTCTATGTGTTTAAGAAGCCTTGAGGAAATCCTATGTATTTGAGGAGTCATGAGGAAATCCTATGCGCTTATGAAACCTCGAGGAATCATTATGAGATACAAATTGTGATAAAATATATCATTGTAAATGTGTTACAAGTGATTTAATTTTCATACAAGTAAAGCTGGTCCTTGATGACTATCTAGGTACCTCTTTGTTTATATGTGTAGATACCCGTATCCGTACCCCCAAAAGCAACCTGATGATGAAAATGGACTTTTATGCATGTTTAATAAATAGATGAAACGGTACAAAGTGTCTAAAACATTTTAGTCGTTTTTAACGTATTTATTTAAATTTGCATATTTCGTAAAATTGAACATTAATTTTGTCGCCTATTTTAAGCTAAAATACGACACGATTATTCAAGCCCACAAATCAACCTCACAAAAACAACCCGCAAAATACGCGCTCGAAACGAGTCGACACGACTCCCGGGTCACATTTTCGTAAAACCAAATTTTACGATATTACAAAATAATACAACACAAAACATTCGTATTTCAAGCCAAAATCGAAAAACACGACAAAACCCGAGACGCAAAACAAAACAAAACCAAAAACGTCAAACTTTGGTCCAATAATGGACCAAAGCTTCAAGCACACACACAAGAACCCACGGATCAAAGGCTTCCCCCCTCAAATCTGAGCCCAATCAAATCAAAAACACAAAAAACGGCCCAGCACACAAACCAAAACAAGTCGTAAGTTGACAGACGACTTGAAAACAAGTCGCCTGTTGACAGAAGACTTGAAAACAAGTCGCCTGTCAACAGGCGACTTGTTTTCAAGTCGTCTGTCAACTTACGACTTGTTTTCGCTTCTGGGCCTTGCTGCTTGCCTTTGTACGAGCCCAGTCCACCCTCCTCTATATATACCCACACACACACAACACCAACAATAACATGAACAACGTACAAAACAACAACAAATCACAAAAACACTATTCACTTAACATTTTTTTAAAAACCGTCTTTACGTTTTAAGGTAAACATTTTTACCTTCGGACTAGACTTTTTAGACTCGGACAAGGGTTACCTTAACCCAACTCAATATTGGTTTAACGAACCCGTATTCGCAATACGGTTGTAGTAATTCGGATTCCTAATCCGTCTAAACCTCGCCAATATGGCATAAACAAACGATACACTTTCACTAAAGCAAACCGACGTCACATTTTACATTATGCAAATTCTCATGCATGCATTAAATTACGACTAAAACATGGATTCGACATTAATTTGTATCGTTTCAACTAGTCTTTTAAACATGCAAAACAGAGGGTTTTCAAAATACTAGAATTAGACAAAAGACGGAAAATAACGTTTTATAATAATTCAAATCAATGAATTATTATTTTACGTATATTTCCTATAGCAACCCGTCATAGCTTTGACGTTTACACATGCATTACTTTGCATTTTTATCGAGTCATTATTCGCACTTGTACGTAGCGTTTTATTAGCTCAAACATCGAAATTAAGCACTTGTTTTCAAATTAGTAGAGACTACTTTACGTAGGCCTTTCGATTTCAGTTTTTCATAATACATTTTAATAAAACTTTTGAAAAGTAACCTTACCCCGAATCCACTCTGGTTTCACAATAACCGTAGAAGGATAGGTATCGACGCGCCTTGAATTCTAAGACTCGTGTCTTAAAATTTAAGACGCGTTAAAAAGGTCCCAAATTCCTTTAAATATTTGGTGGCGACTCCAAAAACAATTTCAAAATGATTTTCAAGCAATCAAGCAATGACATCCCCCATAGCAAATTCGCACGCTTTACGCGCTTGGCATTTTTCTCGCGTAGCGACCCGCCCACTTATCGGACGGGGCCCGCGCGAGGCGTCGAGAGGTAGCACGATTTCCCGGTACCTTCAGTTGGCGACTCCGCTGGGGACGAGCTGTTTTATTTTTTAAGAAAAATAAACTTTTTCTTTTATTTAAAAACACAAGCGGCAAAACTTGAAAATTTGAAAACAATTACGCTTTCGATATTTAAGCAAATGATACGTTCGAGTCAAATCCTCCGGGATTTCCGAGCCATACACCCTCGAGAATCGGCCCCTAATAGCGTTCGCTTCATAAGCGAGACTATTCAGGACAAACCGAGTTCTCACCCTTTCACGATTACAAGTACGGCATCCGTACAAACGATCGTAGCAGTCAAACTTGGACGCTCTAGGACCCGTATTGAATTCACACTCAAACGTGTGCAATCTTGTGGATAACCCTACACAAACGTTGCGGGAATGACCGAAGGGAACCTTACCCAAAAGCCAAAAACCCCGTGTCTATACGTACAAATGCGAAGCTATAGTACCCTCACTATAGTCGTCTTTTAAACAAATTCATGCAAAATCATTTCAAAGCATCATGCATTCAAAAACGTCTCTTGAAAATACATTTTCATACGTCTTTAAAAAAAGCATTCTTTCAAAAGCATTAACGTCAAGTTCATTAACCCATAGTCAAATGAACCAGACAAACAACACGCCGCTACATTCAAAATCGCTCAGAAATAATCACTACATTTCCGAGCCTTTACAAAACATAAACGAGTCATACGACTGATTTTCTAAATTTTGTGTGTGAATTATGATCAATGAATTAGTGAATTAAGATGAGCCAAAACTCCCCTTATATACACTATAAATTTCGGCCTCCATGAAGCTTTTGGGGAGTAATTTTTGCTTTCCAAAAATCACTTTCCAAAAACCAATTCCTTGTTGACCAAGGAGTCAAAGAGCAATAAATCTCTTTCCTAGAGGTTTCCTTTAGCTTTATAATATAATATAATATTACTAGTGTCATAAATGTGATCCACTATAATATATCATTAAATTATTAATATCCTCATATTTATAATTTTCTAATTAATTATAACAGTTTATGATTAATTAGCCTATATTATATTCAATAATTAAATATAACATTTTATATTCAATTTACGAATTACATTTAATTCGTCTTAGCTAATATCATTTAATCCTTATTAAATGGCCGTATCATTATCACACACTTGACTAACATTTTAGTCAAAAACACCGACTAACCTTTTAGTCCTTTTGTAAGGCATCAATATGATTAAATTCTCAAATAATCACATTTCTTAAACACATCCTTTAGGTGTGACTTTTTAGGGACCAGTTGATCACCGCCATCTGTATGACAATAACGTCAAACTTATCTAGCAAGCCAACCGTTATTGATAAACGTTAATCAACTGATTGCATACAAAATGTACCCTGTGTACCTTGAGAGGTTTATTTATGTTATTGCACTAACTGTGGAGGACACTAACTCCAAGAATCTCCCACTTGTCCGTACAAGTGTAGGTGCGATAACCGATTCTCATATCCATAATAAATTTCTCCCACTCAATGTAAACCAATTTGCAAAGTCCGTACTTTCAAAGGTCGTAGTTCACAAGTGATCAGAATCAAGAGTGGTTTCCCCGACTAGAGAGTAACTTAACTGATAAACAAATCAATATTCGAGCATGGCCATGCATTTTCAGTTACAGCTCCTCGAGTGGCCCTGAGAAAAAGTATTATAACTCGATAGAAGTTGGATATTTTCCTCAACTCGAATCCTGCAGATGTAAGCGCAGCATGAAATGACCCAGTGAAATCCTACTTAGCCTCCTGTTACGGTCGACCGTGAGAAAGAAACCAAAGTCACCCAAAATCTGCCTTAATCTCAAGAGACAGTCGATAGTCAAAAGAATCGACTCTAGGAACACTATGGATGTCCTATCCACGACCCGGCACCTAATGTTCTGAAACATTTAGGACTCCATGTAGTCGTCACAAAAATTGTCCTGCGCGATTTCAGTAAACCCGCATCTGTGATCGATCAGTCAACAGTTTGACTTATGGCTCGTTGAACCCACCATCAATCGACGTCACAAAATAATTGCCAGAGTTATCAGCTCATGTAGGCGATTACGGACCAAAACAATATATAAAGCAATTCAGTTCACTTTGAGGTGTTCAACGTTGTCTGTACAACCCTCATGAAAAACAATATATAACACAAAACGATGATTTTATTAGAAGTTTTATGAAAAATACATGTGTCTAATCCATACAAACAACTAATACAACTCAGGAACACGCTTAATTCCCATGGAAATAACGTGCCCTTCATGCTTATCTTGTCTCAACGGCTTAGTGAGGGGATCTGCTATGTTATCATCCGTAGCAATCTTGTCAATCACTATCTCCTTCTGCTCCACGTAATCCCGGATCATGTGAGCCTTCCTTTGCACGTGCCGAGACTTGTTGCTGGACTTCGGCTCCTTTGCCTGGAAGATGGCACCACTATTGTCGCAATAGATGGTGATCGGGTCATTCGAACTTGGAACTACAATTAGTCCTTGTAAGAACTGACGCATCCATATAGCTTCCTTCGCAGCCTCTGAGGCAGCATAGTACTCGGACTCAGTTGTGGAATCTGCTATAATTGTTTGTTTGGAGCTTTTCCAGCTGACCGCAGCGCCATTTAGAGTAAAAACGAATCCTGATTGAGACTTTGAGTCATCTCGATCCGTTTGAAAACTAGCATCTGCGTAACCGATTGCGCATAGCTCAGTGTCTCCTCCATAAGTCAATACCCAATCTTTAGTCCTCCGTAGGTACTTAAGAATGTTTTTTACGGCCAACCAGTGTGCTTCACCTGGATTGCCTTGGTATCGGCTCGTCATACTCAATGCAAATGCCACGTCTGGACGTGTGCATATCATGGCATACATGATCGATCCGATGGCTGATGCATATGGAATCCGACTCATGCGCTCGACCTCTTCCGATGTCTTTGGTGCTTGAGCTTTACTCAAATGCACTCCAGAGATCATTGGAAGGTTCCCCTTCTTGGAGTTGGTCATGCTGAACCTCTCAAAAATCTTATCTATACAAGTCTCCTGACTGAGGGATAACATCCATCGTGATCTATCTCTATAGATACGGAGCCCCAAAATACGCTGTGCCTCACCCAGATCTTTCATCTGGAAATGGTTCTTTAACCATACTTTTACCGAAGTTAAGAGAGGTATGTCATTCCCAATCAAGAGTATGTCATCGACATACAGTATTAGGAAGACAATCTTGCTCCCACTCGACTTGATATATAGACATGGTTCCTCGACCGATCGAGTAAATCCATTCTCCTTTATCACTTGGTCGAAGCGATGATTCCAACTCCGTGAAGCTTGCTTAAGTCCATAGATGGAACGCTTAAGATTGCAGACCTTATTAGGATTTTCAGGATCTGTGTAACCTTCGGGTTGTACCATGTACAACTCCTCCTCCAAATAACCGTTTAAGTAGGCTGTTTTCACATCCATTTGCCAAATTTCATAGTCATGAAATGCGGCAATCGCTAAGAGAATCCGAATGGAACGAAGCATGACTACGGGTGCAAAGATCTCATCATAGTGCAACCCTTGCACTTGAGTGAAACCCTTTGCCACTAGTCGTGCCTTGTATATATCTGGTTGTCCTTCTACAGACCCCTTTATCTTGTAAAGCCATTTGCACTGAAGAGGCCTAACCTTATTAGGTAAGTCAACCAGATCCCATACATCGTTCTCGTACATAGAGTCCATCTCGGATGGCATGGCTTCTTGCCATAGCTTTGAGTCGGAACATGTCATGGCACCTTTATAGGTTACGGGTTCGTTACTCTCAAGGAGTAAAACGTCGTCTCTCCCATTCTCCTCAACCATACCGATGTATCTATCTGGAGGAATGGAGAGTCTACCCGACCTTCGGGGTTCCAAGGGAATATTAACCGCAGCAGACGAAGAAGGAACAGTTTCCTCCATTGGTTGCTCGGTTGTTGGTTCAGGAATCTCCGACAGATCGATGGTTCTATTACTTCTCTTGTCTTCGAGAAACTCTTTCTCTAAGAACTTCGCACTAGCCGCAACAAAAACTCGGTGTTCGGTAGGTGCATAGAAGTAATGACCAAACATTCCTTTTGGATAACCAATAAAGTATGTCTTGACCGATCGCGGGCCGAGCTTATCCTCATGTCTCCACTTGACATAAGCCTCGCACCCCCAAACCCGAATAAAGGACAAGTTAGGGACCGTTCCCTTCCATAACTCGTATGGAGTCTTGTCTACAGCTTTAGACGGACTTCGGTTAAGTATAAGAGCAGCTGAAAAAAGAGCATAGCCCCATAAGGAGTCAGGTATAACCGTGTGACTCATCATGGATCGAACCATATCAAGTAATGTTCGATTCCTGCGTTCGGACACACCATTCAGTTGTGGTGTTCCGGGTGGAGTTAACTGTAATACTATCCCGCGGTCTTTCAGGTGTTGATCAAATTCAGTTGAAAGATATTCGCCACCACGATCTGAACGTAGTGCTTTTATCTTTCTATCCAGTTGGTTCTCAACCTTATTCTGGAATTCCTTGAATTTGTCAAAGGACTCACTTTTATGCTTCATTAAGTAGACATGACCATATCTACTCAAATCGTCCGTGAAAGTGATAAAATACCTATAGCCATCTCTAGCGTTGATTGACATAGGGCCACACACATCAGTATGTATGAGTCCTAATAGGTCAGCAGCGCGCATTCCAACACTTTTGAAGGAAATTCGAGACATTTTGCCTATGAGACATGATTCACATGTGCCAAAAGTTTCATAGTTAAATGGGGCAATTGTCCCACTATAAATGAGCTTTTTCACGCGTTTCTCATTTATGTGTCCCATACGGCAATGCCATAGATAGGTTTGATCTTTGTCACCAACCTTTGCTTTCTTGTTACTCACATGCATGATTTCTTTGGTTTGATCTAAAACATAAATTCCGTTCATGGAAACTGCTTTACCATAAATCATTTCATTCAAAGAGAAAATACAGCTATTATTCTTTATTAAAAATGAAAATCCTTCTTTATCAAGAACGGATACTGAAATAATGTTTTTTTAATAAACTAGGTACATAGTAACAGTTATTCAGAAATAACTCAAATCCGCTCGGGAGTTGGATTACATATGTTCCTACTGAAACGGCAGCAACTCTTGCTCCATTCCCCACTCGCAGGTCTACATCACCTCTTGCCAGAGTTTTGATGCTTCTTAGGCCCTGCAAATGATTGCACAGATGAGAACCACAACCAGTATCAAGTACCCAAGTTCCGAAACTTGCATGGTTAATCTCAATCATATGAATAAAAGAAGACATACCAACAGGAACGACGCGGCCTGCTTTAATGTCCTCAGCATACACGGGACAGTTACGCCTCCAATGCCCACACTTGTGGCAATGGTGGCACTCCATGCTCGGCTTTGCTTTTGCCTTGCCTTGTGAGCTACCGCTAGACTCACCAGGCCCACTCTTCGCAACCACTGGCTTCTTAAACTTAATTTGGCTTACCTACAGCTAGGTTAGTCGGAGCCTTACCCTTACCCTTCTTGTTGCCAATCATGAGAACATCTTGTTTCATGCTCCCACTCAACTTCAGATCACTCTCCGTGCATGCGAGGTGAATGTAGTTCATGCGCACTTTTCTGCATGTCGTTCATGTAATAGTTTGCCCTAAAGAGGGCATACCCATCATGAAGAGAGTGGAGCACTCGATCAATGATGATCTTCTCATCGATCTTGCAACCAAGCTCCTCCAATTTCTCAACGTTCACGATCATGGCGAGAAGGTGTGGACCAACCGGTTGGCCCTTCTGGAGTCTAGCTTCAAAGAAACGAGTGGTATACTCGTAACTCTTGATTCTCGGTGCTTTCGAGAATTCTTTGGTTAGGGTGGTGAAAATCTTGTTTGCACCTTGGGTAATGAATCGTCTTTGCAAATTGGATTCCATTGCATAGATGAGTACGTTCTGTATCGCACCCGCCTCCATCATGAAATCATTGTAAAGATAGAGTTCATTTGCTCCTGCATCGGGAGCTGGTTTAGTCGGCAGTGGCTCAGTCAAGTACTTGAGCTTGCCGTCAGCTATGGCAGCATTCCGTAATGCGGCCTCCCAATCAGAGAAGTTGGACCCATCACTTTTCAGTCGAGTAGACTGATTCATGTTGTCCATAAACATTCTTAGCCATGATTCGCGAGCTAGTGTGGCACTTGGCATTGGTTCGTCAGTACGTACATCCATTTGTTATAGTAGTTATATCTGTATATAACGTATTCGAAATGTGAAAAGAAAGAAGAAGAAGAGAGAAGATAAGAAATCATGGTTTTTAAATATTTATGTCGTAAAGCAATAACGATTTAATGCAATGACTCGTGCACTCATATAACCGACCTCCCTCGAGAATTATATAAGCGATCCCAAGACTCAATTTCTTTAAATTGATAAGCCAACCTCTTGGCTAATTCTACTGTTAGAATTCTTGGTCGATAGATTTCAGTAAATCCTATCTATTAGTCCACTATAACTACGAGATATTACTCAAACTATAGTGTTGAGGTAAAATAGGTCAACACATACTACTTACCCAACGTAGAAGGGGTCATGTGAAGAGTAAGGTCCTACATGCCTACCGACGAAGAAGGGGCTCATAGCATGCTTTTCCTATAAAGACTAATCTCAATTTTAGAATAGAGGAAGGCCCCATTATCTCATTTTAATTCATTTTAAGTGAACAAATATCTAGCATTTTCGAGAATGATTAAATTGAGGTGATAGCCCTAAAACGAGTGACATCCGTATGTCAATGAAAAAGATGCAACTATATGATCCATTTTCATGCATATTAGGTGGTTTGGTTTAGTTTAGGCGGAATATGATGCAACTATCTAAACAAGCAAACATCGCAACGAGAATGGAAAAAGAACGCAAAATAAAAACACTTAGTTTGGCCTATCCTACCAAAATAAACAAAAATACAAGTTGGAATCCATCCTTGGACCCTAGAAGCTTGTCTTGATGTTCCATCTTGGTTTGATCACAGGATTATAATGAAACTTATTCTATATGATTAATAGTCATAAAAGAAATTGCATAAATAAACATAAGTTTAAGAAAACAACCTTTAGTCCTTGCTTAATGGCCTAAGATTGAATATCAAGAAGCTTGATATCTCCTAAAAGTTGCACCTAAGATTGCTTAAGATATGCCCTTAGTTCTTGCTAGAAAACTTTAGAGAGAAGAAAACTGATTTTCTAAATTTTGTGTGTGAATTATGATCAATGAATTAGTGAATTAAGATGAGCCAAAACTCCCCTTATATACACTATAAATTTCGGCCTCCATGAAGCTTTTGGGGAGTAATTTTTGCTTTCCAAAAATCACTTTCCAAAAACCAATTCTTTGTTGACCAAGGAGTCAAAGAGCAATAAATCTCTTTCCTAGAGGTTTTCTTTAGCTTTATAATATAATATAATATTACTAGTGTCATAAATGTGATCCACTATAATATATCATTAAATTATTAATATCCTCATATTTATAATTTTCTAATTAATTATAACAGTTTATGAATAATTAGCCTATATTATATTCAATAATTAAATATAACATTTTATATTCAATTTACGAATTACATTTAATTCGTCTTAGCTAATATCATTTAATCCCTATTAAATGGCCGTATCATTATCACACACTTGACTAACATTTTAGTCAAAAACACCGACTAACCTTTTAGTCCTTTTGTAAGGCATCAATATGATTAAATTCTCAAATAATCACATTTCTTAAACACATCCTTTAGGTGTGACTTTTTAGGGACCAGTTGATCACCGCCATCTGTATGACAATAACGTCAAACTTATCTAGCAAGCCAACCGTTATTGATAAACGTTAATCAACTGATTGCATACAAAATGTACCCTGTGTACCTTGAGAGGTTTATTTATGTTATTGCACTAAATGTGGAGGACACTAACTCCAACAACAAAAATATGCAGCCTCCAAGCTACTTACAAAAATCAACGACACCCTCAAACATCCCACAACAACAAAAGCAGGGCATCAAGCCCAACAAACAAAAAGCCACAACGCATAATCCAAGCCAACAAAAACGCTAACTGGATGTCAAACATAATCCCAACCACGAAGAAAAACGACAAAATCCCAGTATACACTGGCCCCCGCAACCTAAACAAAGCATGTCCAAAAGACAACCTCTTACACATCGACATCTTCGTCAATAACACCACAAAAAAACGCAAAAGACTCCACAATCAGTCAGGTGTCCAACCACCACGATCATAATACGGGAATACTCCTACTAATCACAAAAGACGACCACGCACCCCTCTCTCAAGGCTTCAATGTCACCACCAACACCACAACGTACAAGGATCCACAGACACATTATCTAACCTTTCATCCCTGCTGAACAAACCCCCACACATCTAGATACTACCCATTGACGCAGAACGGCATAACAAATCCGCATATACTCATACTCCCAACCACACTGGGGGCTGAACATGCAAAACCCTGGTATCAAACCCTTCCCAACTACAAAATAACCAACACCCACGAAACATTCTGCAATGTATTTATAAGATGCAAACAGACGAAATGTTAAAAATCGCAATTCTCGGACCGTCATGTCCTTAAACATGTACCACGGGCCGACATGCCCTTAAACATGTACTTCCTACAAAGCATTCTATGGACCGGCATGTCCGTAAACGTGCACCCCTTTCTACAAACGCAATTCACGGGCCGGCATGCCCTTAAACGTGCACCTCTTACAAAGCAAATTCATGGGCCGGTATGCCCTTAAACGTACACCTTTAGCAAACACAATTCTTGGGCCGGCATGCTCTTAAACGTGCACGTTCTCCACAAAAAGCAAACATCTCATGGGCCGGCATGCCCCTAAACGTGCAGCACACGAAAATACGACTCTGAACTATGCCGGTCTGATTCCACTAACGTGGATACGTAGGCAGCTTTGCGAAAAGCGCGACCACCATTCAACACAAAACATCCGTCTAAAAACCCAAACGGTTAAAAAGATGACATTCAACACAAAAACGACGCGTTCAACGCTTAAAAAAGCTGAGAACATAGTCGACACAAAACATTCGTCTAAAAACCTAAACGGTCAAAAAGACAATATGCAACACAAAAACGACACGCCCAAAGCTTAAAAAGGTCGAGGGCACAGTCGACACAAAAATGACACGTCTAAAGCTTAAAAAGGTCGAAGGCACAGTCAACACAAACGCAAGATCATGATCCAAAGCTAAAAAAAGTCGAGGATACAACTTTTTTTACAAAACAACAAACGAGGCAAACGTAAACGAAAACGTTCATTTCATTAACTATAGTCAAAAGCAGTTACGTTTTGGATTTTCCGTCTCTAGAGCAAAAGACAAAACTACGACCACTGATGTCCTCTTAGGTCTTAGGAATGACGAAGCAAACTACAATGCCACCAGGGTTTAGAGTTGACGACGAACTACAACAAGGTCCCTTCGACGCCATATCCATCAGCTGCACATGCTAATCTCGGCATCCCTCCAATCCCCGGATCACAGATCGCAAGCGGAGACAACAGCTTTTCGACACCAAACACCACGCTCTCGGACAACGCATCGCCCGGCCTCAAACCCTCGTTCATTACGGCAGTTACACCCCTTGTTTGCACCAAAAAACACCTCCCCTTGTTCAACAGAACGCAGTCGTGTATCACAGCACCTCGTTTTACATCCCTACTTTAAGTTTTTTGTTTTTCACATTCAAAAAACCCGCGATCCTCAAACACATTTTCAACACCACACAAATTCTCGCATTTCGCAACTCTCATAAAGTACAGTTTTCATAGTGCGTTTTCAACAAAACACTTTTTGCAAACTTCATACACCTTTTTGTCAAAACACGTTTTACGCATGTTTTCACATAAAGCACGATGCATTTTCTTAAAAACGCATTTTCACGCATTTCGAGGTACTTGATCTCAATCGAGATCCATACCCTCGCACGACTAACAATACATTGCAGGTTCCGAAATACAGCCACAAGCAAGGTCAGCCAACGACCACAACCGCCTAACGGCATCCATGCAAAGACGCTAACACAAGACATTTCCTGTACTGTGTTCATCGAAATCATACGACGCAGCTCCTCACGCAACGTGTCAAGGTGGGCCCAGTAATCACCTGGCCTCCGTCTCAGCCCGCACCTAGGCCGCCACCTACAAAGCGAAAGATAAGCTCGCTGGGGGCTAAAATCAAAAGTAGCTACAACAAGTTTGGCTAACGGTTTACACTAAAAACTAAGTCAAACTGGGGGCTAAAATCAAAAGCAGCTACAACAAGTTTGACTAACGTTTTACACTGAAACCTAAGTCAAACTGGGGGCTAAAATCAAAAGCAGCTACAACAAGTTTGACTAACGTTTCACACTGAAACCTAAGTCAAACTGGGGGCTAAAATCAAAAGTAGCTACAACAAGTTTGGCTAACGGTTTACACTAAAAACTAAGTCAAACTGGGGGCTAAAATCAAAAGCAGCTACAACAAGTTTGACTAACGTTTCACACTGAAACCTAAGTCAAACTGGGGGGCTAAAATCAAAAGGAACTACAGCGAGTTTGACTAACGTTTTACACTAAAACCTAAGTCAAACTGGGGGCTACACCATATAATAATCAGTCATAATACAGATTCATAATACAGATTCTTTTACGAGCCCAACAAAAGCACCGAGCCTCTTCTATGAGTCAAACACATAAACACGAAGCCTCTTCTACGAGTCATACAGTTTTTACGAGAACGGCATTGAAGCACGAACACCAGATCAAGCACGCAGCAAGCATTCAACACACAAAGTTCGGCAAGACTACAAAACGCCGCAAGGAATCATTCAACATCAGCAAACGCCTCAAGCAAAGCACCAACAAGTAGCACAAGCACTCGCACGCGAGCACAAGCAAAGCACCACCCAGAAGCATCCAAGCAACACGCAGGCTGGCATGCCCCTAAATATGCAGGACCGTCATGTCCTTAAACATGTACCGTCCCTCCCCGCATTTCCCGGCACTAAGTCCTCGTCTCTCCCCGAGATACATGCTTAGCGCCGCCAGGTAGTATCGAGACTGTAGTGGTCCGGATACTATCTTTTAAGTTTGACTAGCGCTTTAGTCCAAGCTCGGTCAAAATGGGGGCTCTGTAGATACCCGTATCCGTACCCCCCAAAAGCAACCCGATGATGAAAATGGACTTTTATGCATGTTTTATAAATAGACGAAACGGTACAAAGTGTCTAAAACATTTTAGTCGTTTTTAACGTATTTATTTAAATTTGCATATTTCGTAAAATTGAACATTAATTTTGTCGCCTATTTTAAGCTAAAATACGACACGATTATTCAAGCCCACAAATCAACCTCACAAAAACAACCCGCAAAATACGCGCTCGAAACGAGTCGACACGACTCCCGGGTCACATTTTCGTAAAACCAAATTTTACGATATTACAAAATAATACAACACAAAACATTCGTATTTCAAGCCAAAATCGAAAAACACGACAAAACCCGAGACGCAAAACAAAACAAAACCAAAAACGTCAAACTTTGGTCCAATGGACCAAAGCTTCAAGCACACACACAAGAACCCACGGATCAAAGGCTTCCCCCCTCAAATCTGAGCCCAATCAAATCAAAAACACAAAAAACGGCCCAGCACACAAACCAAAACAAGTCGTAAGTTGACAGACGACTTGAAAACAAGTCGCCTATCAACAGGCGACTTGTATTCAAGTCGTCTGTCAACTTACGACTTGTTTTCGCTTCTGGGCCTTGCTGCTTGCCTTTGTACGAGCCCAGTCCACCCTCCTCTATATATACCCACACACACAACACCAACAATAACATGAACAACGTACAAAACAACAACAAATCACAAAAACACTATTCACTTAGCATTTTTTTTAAAAATCGTCTTTACGTTTTAAGGTAAACATTTTTACCTTCGGACTAGACTTTTTAGACTCGGACAAGGGTTACCTTAACCCAACTCAATATTGGTTTAACGAACCCGTATTCGCAATACGGTTGTAGTAATTCGGATTCCTAATCCGTCTAAACCTCGCCAATATTGCATAAACAAACGACACACTTTCACTAAAGTAAACCGACGTCACATTTTACATTATGCAAATTCTCATGCATGCATTAAATTACGACTAAAACACGGATTCGACATTAATTTGTATCGTTTCAACTAGTCTTTTAAACATGCAAAACTGAGGGTTTTCAAAATACTAGAATTAGACAAAAGACGGAAAATAACGTTTTATAATAATTCAAATCAATGAATTATTATTTTACGTATATTTCCTATAGCAACCCGTCATAGCTTTGACATTTACACATGCATTACTTTGCATTTTTATCGAGTCATTATTCGCACTTATACGTAGCGTTTTATTAGCTCAAACATCGAAATTAAGCACTTGTTTTCAAATTAGTAGAGACTACTTTACGTGGGCTTTTCGATTTCAGTTTTTCATAATACATTTTGATAAAACTTTTGAAAAGTAACCTTGCCCCGAATCCACTCTGGTTTCACAATAACCTTAGAAGGATAGGTATCGACGCGCCTTGAATTATAAGACTCGTGTCTTAAAATTTAAGACGCGTTAAGAAGGTCCCAAATTCCTTTAAATATTTGGTGGCGACTCTAAAAACAATTTCAAAATGATTTTCAAGCAATCAAGCAATGACATCCCCCATAGCAAATTCGCACGCTTTACGCGCTTAGCATTTTTCTCGCGTAGCGACCTGCCTACTTATTGGACGGGGCCCGCGCGAGGCGTCGAGAGGTAGCACGATTTCCCGGTACCTTCAATATGAAAAGGGTTATGCGTTGGAAACGGTTCCAAACATGAAATGATGACTAATACTGAGTGTCTTGTTGCTGGTAAAGCAAATGATAGATGTTTGATTTATAAAACATTAGCACACTCGAATAATGTTGTTTATGAAGCGCTTTAATGGTGCTTATGAAACAAAAATAGTTTATCTTATTAAGAGAAGGTAAATTGTGTATATGCAAATGCTGTAACTCGATGCAATGGTGATTGCATGTCACGCACAGATACCTATTACGCAACTAGAAACATGTTGTTGCGAATTGTATAAGGCGCATGGGCGAATGGTCTTGATACTAATAAGAGGTGTTTATTTCAGTGGGAGTTATTTACGATAATTGATATAAATATCGCATTTATTTAAAATGCAGTCCCAAAATAACAATGACATCAATTGATAGGTTTACTAAGTACATGACTTAGTAAGTGGAACCCTATTAAATGGAGGATGTAGTTATTTTATCTCTAGTCACAGTATTATGTTGGGACACATCGAATACTTGAAAATGACTAGTATGTGAGTTGGTTGATGACTACGTTGCATGAGTCATAGGTAACGATGTACCAAGCCAGGCACATAGGTGTGTATATGAGGATACGCACTAGACTGACTCGCCGAGAAGAACTTTACTAAGGATTCGCCTAGTGTCAGTAAAGGTTCTTGGGAATTGTTTGTTTGTTTGGTCTTTTGACCTGAGTCTTTTACTATTCTGTACATGTGAAGTGTATGCTTGGATACTATTCCTCGTCATCTGTTAAAAGGGACTACGGATGGTCATTGGGTACGCATGAATCATGTGATAGCATGTGGTTAGACAAGATGGGATTTGCTTTTCTCTTGTTAGAGAGTTTATTGTTTCTTGGCCTCTCGAAGAGTGTGACTTGTGTAAATCAGTGGCCGCGGTCGGATGGAATGCGTTGTCATTCATCTGTCTTTTGACAAGTCAACTCGGAGATTCGAGAAAACGATTGAGACATATGAGGATGACACTTAACCTACCTCATTCTCAATTGGAGACGATAGTAACAAAGAGACTTATTGATATTCTTATAGGGACATGTACAAGTGGGAGACTGAAGGAAATATGTCCACTGTCCTATAATAATTAACCCGCCCGTAAGTATTGAACGAATTAACAAATACAAGTAAGATGAATTACATACCTTCTCGCAGCGGAATAATATAATAATAAGAAGTATGTAAAATATAAGAAATCCTTGAGAACCCAGAATAATAATAAGAATAAGAATCCCATAATAATAATTAACACCCCAATTGTGATGCCTCCATTAGTATCCACACGTACGGAGCTACAACTGGTATGCTAGTACCGAAGGGTTTACCAACCTCTCTCTAGAGAAACTATTTTCTCTCTATATATTATGTGGACTAATCTCATAATTGAGAATGGTACAGCAATAGCTGGGAATTCGAAGCTTGAATGATTGGCAGAGGCTTGACAAACAAAGAGGCAAGTCCAAGTTCCGTAGACAAGTCTTATTTGCTTTTGTAGTTGGTTTAATTTATCATATTTGGTATGTTAGAAATGATTGTCGTATAAACAATTGAATTATACACCCGAAAGTGATGTATAGGAATTTAAAGGAGGAGGTTAGGATACGGGTAAATAGCGTGGCTTCAAATCTCACACTAAGCGATCGTACATGGTTTGAACAGATGTATGGTAGAGGATGAATATTTGGATGATGTACTTAGGTTGTAAAAAGAAATGTTTGAATTAATGAGATTTACCTTTTACCAAAAAAAAAAAAAAAATAATCTCATAATTGAATTGAGTTTTTAATTGAATCAATAACTCCTTCACAGGAACCCCATATATATAGTAAAGAGGAAGATCTAGGTTTCCATAAACCGAATCCTAGTAGGTTTTTCCATAAACCTGAAGAGTTGTAGCTGGGCCAAACTGGCTTTGAACCCGGTAATTAATTAATGAGTTCTACTCATACTATAATTACCCAGTACATATGTGTGTGACCCAATGGGCCCACTTAAGAGCTACTAGACACATAACTTATTTATGTATCAGATCAACATTAGTCTCTAGCAAGACGTGTTGACCACATAGACTTATGTGGGTTAATTATTATAGGACAGTGGACATAATTCCTCCAAAATGATGGGGAAGGTCATTTAAGGGGCTATTCTTGATCCTAAGGTGAAATTAGTGGGGTTAAAATTTGTTTTCACCCGTATTTATGGAGCGCCTAAAGACGAACAATTGAAAGAGCAAGTGTATCATAAAGCAAATGACCTTTTTGATGAGTACAGAAGGTTGTACGGCTCTTCTACTCCTCAAAATGATGATGATGATACCACTAATATGGGTGCTGGTGTTGGCCAAGACGACTTTTTGGACTTCAAAAAATCCATTGAAATGCAAGTTCGAATGAGAAGAGGTGACGGTGGATATAACAAGTCCGAGTTTGATAGGTATTTGAGCGAGGTACTTGGTGAACATGAGTTAGAGTGCGATGTATTGTTATGGCGGAAATTAAATGGTCATAGATATCCAATTTTAGCACACTTGGCTCATGACGTCTTAGGAATGCCTATTTCTACAGTAGCTTCAGAGTCCACATTTAGCTCCGGTCGTCGTCATCTTACTCCATTTAGAAGCTCCTTAACCCCTAAGGTAATCTCTTTCTTTTTTTTTTTTCTTTTTTTTAAACCATCACTCTTATAGAGTTATAGTCTTATAATCTTATTATTAGACGCAAATTGCAATGTTCTTAATAATAACGAATTTCTTTAATATTTTTTTGATTTATTTCTACGTTTTTAAAGCTTGTGGAAGCGCTACCGTGTGCTCAAGATTGGATTCGTCCAAAAAAGGATAGTGGACTTGATGTGGAGGAGAAATTGGAAGAATTAGAACAACTCGAAGAAGGTCGTATTACTATTTTTACGACTTTATATGTCATAATTAGTTTGTATGTTACTCGAAATTATTAATCATATACGATTCTTTTAATTATTTGAGTAAGTATTAATATAATAATAATTTGTTTTTTTTTAATAGAGGTGGAGAAGACAACCATAGTTGAGGAAGGTGTCCCCGAGCCAGTCGTTGTTCGCCATTAAAGACTTGAAGAGTCGATGTCGTCACACATTTATACTATTATTTCGCCATTTGCATTTCGCCATTTTATTTTTATTGTCAAATGTTAAGACTTTAAGACATTATTTTTTTATTTAGACTTTAGAGATTTCTATTACTTTGTGACTTTTAAAATTTAAGACTTTGATTATTTTTACATTTATATACACTTATAAGTTATAACTTATAACTTATAAATTATAACTTATTGATCCATTATACTTCCTCCATTTCATTCAATTCTATACATTTACTTTTTGTACACTATTCAAAAGTGAGGAGAATCTTCGATATATCGTCTAATATATGAAATAAAAAATAGTCATATGAGATCTTGTTTTAATTGGCTTTTCGAGAACATTATTAATATTCAAATTTCATATTTTTCAGAATTATGTAACTAAAGATATAAACAAAAGAAAATGTGCATCGACGTACGTGCAAAAAGCAAATGTATAGAATTGAATGAAATGGAGGAAGTATATATTAATGTGTATGTGCATGGCTCTTGGTATTAGGCATGTAGGCAGAAAGCAGTTGACTTGTGAGTGCAAAATCAGTGCGCATGTGCAAAATAAGGGCCAGCAGTACCGGTCCGGGTTTAGACCGGACCTAAGGGTCGGTCCGGGTCCGGGTTGTAGGGCTACAGGTCCGGTCTCCGGGTTGCTTTTTTGGACTTTACCGGTCCTCGGTCCTAGGCGGGTCGGTCCGGTCCGGGTCGGGTCTGACCCGTTGAACAGCCCTAATGGTTAGTGCTCAAGGAAAGATTGTTTTTGAAAAGAGATGTTTAAAAATGCGAGATGCAAAGTGTTTTTGAAAATGCTTTTGTTCAAAATGTATTCACTCGAGTGTTGAGTTAATTTTTGAAAAATGCTTTTGAAAATGCTGACGAGCTATTTGGAGGACGCGTTGCCTTGTGCATGTTTAAGGGCATGTCGGCCCGTGAAAATGTTTTTGTAAATTTTTTTGGAACATTGAAACATTTGGGTAGGGCAGTTATAATGTCGTCAAATTGTTTTTGGTGTCAAAAATGCTTGTTGTTTAAAAGTGCGAGGACTCGATGAGTGAGTCGAGATTTTGATGGAAAACCAAGTTTTTGAGATGCTTTAAAGATTGAGACGAATCGTATGCGTGACTCGAGACTCGACTGTTGCCTGAATGTTAATGATCGTGATACGTGCGTTGATGAAGCCCCCGGCTTGGTCGGCGGTGGTAGTTTGTCTTTGGTAGCATGTTGTTCTTCCTGCAAAACAAAACAGATGACAAAGTAGAGTACTACTCCTACGCCCCGAGACAACTTTGCCTCGACGTAAACGTTTATACGCCTCGATAGAGAAAGAGTTTGCTCTTTGATTTTTGTGATGTTCCCAGCCTTGGAAAGTGTTAGGCGGGTAGAGGTCTTTTTGTGAGAATTTGTAATGGGTTGGTTGAGCTCGGATGCCGGCCCAAGAGTTGTGTTTGCTTTTTTGTATAAAATTTGAAAGTGCATGTTTAGGGGCATGCCTGCCCGTGAGTTGTGTTTGTCAAAGGTGCACGTTTAAGGACATGCCGGTCCGAGATTGTGTTTGTAAAAGAGGTGCACGTTTAAGGACATGCCGGTCCATGAAGCGTATTTGACCTCGATACATTGCATCCTAAGGATAAGGTCTCACTGGTTGGTCTAAGTTGCTTGTTGCTTTTGCCGAGACTTTGATTCGAGAATTCAAAGGTTGTGCCACTTATTTGTGGGCTTTGGCGGCTTTTTTTTTTTTTTTTTTTTTTTTTTTTTTTTGTTCTGGTTTGTTTTTGAGAACTTGCAACGCCTCCTTTTGTTTTGGCATTAGGCTTGAAATTGATTTTTTGCTGGACTTGGGTTCGGTGTCGAATGTGGTCATATGTCTGTCACGCCACTTCTATGACAAGTTCGTTTGCTTATAAGGCACGCGATCGAGTACTCAGAGGGCGATTCAGGAATACTCGTACTTCTGGCCGTGATCAAATTCATGATCACTATGGAGCCCCAAATAAATGGATCCTTCTCCGAAAGCAGCGGAGTAGTAGATCACAAGTGGACTACCGGACTTTGACGTTTGGTCGTCGGGAGCCCCCTGCTTTTTTTGTTTTTATTTTTGTAATGGTGTTGTCTCAGACCTTTGTATTTGGCTTAGACCTTCTTCGGATTGTTACTCCTAGGATACAATGTATTTTTGGTGCGGATAGGAAGTTCGTAAAAGAACTGCACATTGAAAAGAAGCTGAGTTGTAAGCAACTTATTCCTTTATCGATTTGTAAAAACGTTGTATGTCGAAGATTCGATAGCCCTAGACGGACAGAGATTGACTCGATGCTTAAGACTTGACCCGTATTGAAATATTGTGAGTTGCTTGTTGAGATCCGTGGGATCGTTGCTGATGCTTGGGGGAATGCTTTGTCGGTTGCTTGAGATGCACGTGCCTTGAAAATGAATCGTTGTCTTTGTGTCGAGTTTCGATTCATGCATAGTTAGACTCGTCTCGTGACCTTGCGAAAAATGTTGTTTTTGAAGATAAGCGTAAAAGCTTTCTTGAGCTAAAATGCGTTAACACATTTCGGCTCGATGTAAAAGGTGTTTTTGAGATCGAATCCGATTAGCCCATTTTAGCAGTATGTCGTTGTGGGCTTGTCGTTGGATTGCGATGGAAACGTGAGTCGATTCGGAGTAGCGATAGGCTACCCGAATCAAGGGTGCTTGAAAATGTGATGAAGACGGTTATGCTTGTTTTCATACATTTTGTTGAAGGAAGCTTAGATTGAAGCGACTATGAGCCACTCGGTCTAACCGTGAAGAATCCGTGGGATGATGCTAGTTCATTCCCGGGTTTTGTTGTTTTGTGAAAGAGAGATGTTTGGATAAAAATGGCGATAGGCCATTTGAACCGTAGATTTCGAAAAATGCTTATTTCGAAAAAGATGTTAAAGGCCGTGAGCCGCTTGATTTTGCTTTCGAGAAGAGGTCCACGAAAATGTGTTACCACTCTCGGGTTTGAAAATGCTTTGCAATAACTGGGTTACAATGACCGCGAGTCATGTAGTTCATTTATGTTTGGGAAATGTCACAAGAATAAAGTGATTACTCTTTGGTGTTTTGAAGAGACTGCTTGTCTGGATCAAACCATCGTGACTATGGGTCATTCGATTCGATGGAAGGATTCTTGAAAAAATGTTATTTAAAAAATGTGATGAGGATTTTGTGAAAAAAATTTGTCGTGCTTTGACAAAATGTTTGGAAGATGTTTGAGCTAGAGACGCGTTGACACGTTTTCGACTCGATGCTTAAAGAGTTTTCATTGAATCCGATTGGCCTAAGTTAACGATATGTCGTTATGGGCCGGTTGTAGATTGCGATAGAATTGTTTGGAGTGAATCCGTGATAGCGATAAGCTAGTCGGATCGAAGACGCTAAGGTAGGATGTGGACAGGTTTGTACGTCCGCATGCCTTTTGTTTAAGAGGAATTGGGTCAAGATGGTTATGGGCCATTGTGGATACCCATATCCGTACCCTCCCACACAAAACCCTGTGATGTAACACGGACTTTTATTACGCATGCTTTAACGTTGACTTAAACGGTTCTAACTAATGTCGAATTCATTTTGAGTCGTTTGAAATGTTAAAATGATTTAGGTCGCCTCACATCACACTTAAATAAACGTTCATTTTGTCCATTTGGAGTCTAGCTAGGTCCTCGTCCTGCTTCATTTGGCATGAGCTTCGCATTTGCACTACAATTAGCCCTTTTACATTAACAAGGTCTAATTCAGCATTCCTAAATCCCTAAATTTAGACCCGGTGGCTAGATCTTCCCTTTAGCTTCCCCTTACACAAAATATAGCCTCACGGGTTATCTTATTTCACAAAATCTATGCAAATACACCTTTTTCATTTTTCCGGGTCTCGGGCCCAAAACCGAGCCCAAGCCCAGCCTTTGGCCCGCACTCCAAAGCCCTGAATATCAAAATATCTCAGAAATATCCCAGGTGTTTTCTTGACGCGCAAGGTTAAGATTATACCGTATCTTTTAGAGATATAATCAAACCGGAACTAGGAAACTACGCTAAAAACCACACCTCCAAACCGCATAGCCTTATGCGGTTTGGGGTGGCAACCGCATAAGCCTATGCGGTTTGCCTGGGCAACCGCATAAGGCTATGCGGTTTCCTGGCTTGGTTCTATCCCCGGATTTCCTAATTTCTCCGAGGTTTTTAGTATATATACTCCCTTATACCTAACCTCGAAAAACACAATTCACAACCAGCTTTCACAGCAAACACACAAAAACTCTCTCAAAAAGCCTCACGCACTCAAATCCTTGAGTTCAACACACCATCCCGTGTTGAATTCATCCTCCTTTCAAGTTCAAGAAGCAAAGCTCTGCCCAGATCTGAAGCGTCAGGACAAGGTAGGTACCGATCCACTTGGATCAAAGCTTTTTCTTATTTTCTATGGACTAACAAAGGGGACTACACTTTAGCGCCCCCCCCCCCCCCCTCCCGGCTTTGGCACCGAGCGCGCTTGCATTCCAAGTGTTCTTATTACTTCTGGTACACTCCATATCCGATGACACGCCAAAGTCGCATAAGCAACCGACCCTTATAAAATAAACCAATGGACAATTGAACTTTATTTTATTTGCATGCATCTTGCACCTTCTTATTTTGCATTAAAATCAACTTAAACAATGAATTCGACCTTTAACTGAACCGTTTTCGTTAACAAGTTAAACATGCTAAACTGAGGGTTTTAATCAATCTTTTTGCATTTGCATCTGCATTCTTTTACAAACCTTTTCGCACTTGTACGTAGCGATAACATTAGCTCAATTATCATCTTACTTGGATTGTTCTTGGTCAGTAGAGGCTATTTTTACATAGGCTTTTCTAAAAGGTTTTCATAAATCATTATTTGAACTCTTTTTCTAAAGTACCCTCACCCCGAATCCATTCTGGTTTCACAGCCTTAGATCTAGGGGTGTCGGCGTGCTCCAAAATCTAGGACATGTCTTTAGGCTTAGGACATGATAGCAGGTTCCTAATTTCCGCGATAATTAGGTGGCGACTCCAAAACAGTTTTAAAGGTTTTTCTAAATTAGTCTTTTTAACTTAAAGCGCCCTTGAGCAAGACGCCGAGTTGGGTCCCTCGTCCGATCCCGGGTTCCACAGTTTGGCGACTCCGCTGGGGACTTTTTATTTTTTAAAAAAAAATTTAAAACTAGCTTTTTTCTTTTTAAAAATAAAGAGGTGAAACTTGAAAGCCTTGAACAATCCATTATACATAATTGAGCTATGCACATTCGTTTAGAGTCCATTCCTTTTCAAACAAAACTATCGCGAATTTTTGAAACAAGCTTTCTCAAAATTCTCCTTTTTCACTAACAAGCAAAAACACGAGCAAGGACTAAAACCCGAGCTCCTGGACTTCAATCCTCTAGGTCACACGGCCTAGACTCCGCTTTAAACATCCTCGACTCGACTTGCTAACCACTCTCGAGTCGAATCCTTTCTCTTTTACACATCCGAACTCGAGCTCACCTCGGCAAATCGCCGATATCAGTTCATACGGGTGCAAAGCAAAATCTTTAACATCGAGACGAGATGTGCGCACGCATCCTCGCCTCAGAAGCTTCCCTTTAGCTAAAACCTTTTCGAAAATCTCCTCTTTTCAAAACATAAAAGGTCTTTCTAAGCAAAGAAATGAGCTAAAATGAATGCTTAAAATGTATGTGAGTCTAGTGGGTCGACTCGTGTCACTGATATACGAAGTGAAATGTAGGACCAGGCCTCAGCTGGATAATCATCGTACTATGAATCGCATCATCACCCCTTGCTTCAAACGCCAACGAACCTCGAATATGGCTAACCTCGACCAATTGAGAACTCTCCGTTACCGTATTAGCCAATTCACCAAAGACATTAACGACTTGAAGGCCTTGCATCAGATCGAAGTTGAACGTTTAGAACAACACGCTAAGAACAAGGCCGACAAGCATGTTTCCCTTTACGCCCTCACAGCTCCGCGTCAAAAGGATGAGGAAGATTTTACCCACTACCTTGCTCGATGGAGAAAACTGCTTGCCCAAGTTCCAAACCCTCCACATGAAGATGAGCTCATGGATATATTCCTCACCAGTCTGCAACCCAAATGGCAAAGGCATTTCGACTACGAAAATGCCGATAACTTCGAAGAACTCATTGAGATTGGCATCCGAGCCGAAAACGACTTCACAGGCAGTGATGATCACGAGATCCTCGTCGAATCAGTCCCAATCATAGATTGCTCCTACTTAACCACACCCAATGATAATCAAATCAACGGCGTCTGGTTCAGTGATGGCGAAGACGAAGAGTGGCCACCCACTAACAAAACGGTAGCTCAACTCTCAACTACTCCTTCCTCGAATAAGACCAAAAGGAACAAAAAGGGGAAGAAAAAGAAGAGCACGCAGCCCGAGAGGAAAGACCAAGACGAGGTCTCACACCTCACACGTTCTGGCCGTCCTTATCAGAATATCTTCACAGACGAGCATGCCCGTAAGGCAACCGCGGCCGAGAAAGGCAAGGTCGTAGCTCAAGAGGATGTTCCCTCTACAGGTATACCCTCCACCTCTACAATAATTCCACCACCAAACACGAACGAGGTGCTTCAGAAGCAACTCGCTCGCACAAAAGCCGATGTTTCCATCTGGGCCCTTTTACGAGACTCAGCGGAACATAGGAATGCATTCATTCGCGCTCTACAAATAGAAAACCTTACCCGTGTCACTTGTCGACAACGGGTCCGCAGTCAATGTCCTACCACTGGCCACCGCGCATCGCCTCGGCTTGTCCGATAAAGACTTCACCCCAAGCACGGATGGAGTCAAAGCTTTTGACGGAACCCGACGTCATGTGAAAGGAACCATTTCCCTTCACATACGTAGTGGTCCCATAGAAAGGAAGGTCGAGTTCCAAGTCATTGACATGACTCCTTCCTACAACATACTCTTAGGACGACCTTGGATTCATGCCACCAAGGCCGTGACCTCTACGCTCCACCAAAAGGTTAAGATCCCTCTTAACGAGGAAATCATAACCCTGAACGCCTCAAACTTCCGAGCTCTCTTTGACACACCAAAAGAGCCCAATGCTTCAGAAATCGTCATTGAACCCACGCAAGACCTGTGTGGTTTCGATCTCGAGATTGGCACCATTACACGTACACCGATCAAGACCTACAAACCCTTCAAGACAAAAGACAACAATAGCCTTTGGCTCACCATGGGCCTAGGCTATGAACCCAAAGATGACGACCGAGAGCGGATGGTCAAAGAGGTCCAAAGACGAAAGTCAACTCATAAGGTCACCCTTCGGCCTTATGTCCTCGACCTAAACGCATACTTTACCTCCGGGGGAACGGTCGACGGGAATACCTCCCTTCGAGACATCGTCCATTCACCCGAGGCTTGCTTCTCCAATGAAGCGAACCCAACACATCCGAAACCTCTCCAAACGCCAAGAACGAAGAGATTGTCTCCACGATCATGCGAGACCGTCGCTTTGACCCCAACTTACTCATAGCCGATGCAACCGACAAAACCCTCAATGGATGGTATAAAACGCTGAAATAGACCGACGCACAGGGCCACCACTTTCAGCTTATCACCGGCGAAGGACCGCTTTTCCATCATGTCACCAACCTCAAAGACAAGGAAAAAAGCGAAACAAGTACAAGCAACTCAAGCAACTCAAGCAGCAGTGAAGACAGTGAAGAGGAAGAAGAGATTCTACTAACTTCTAATGCTCTCAGTGTCGGGTCATCTGTCGACCCATCTATCCTAGACTCTAGCTTTAGTTTAGATTTTCTTTTTACGGAGGCTAGCTCCAAGCAATTTTCTGAATTGTCGAATAAATCTTTTCAAGGTAATGAAATGAATAAACTTGCTTACGTCTTGTCTCAAGCTAAAACAAACAACAAAGAACAAACAATTACAAATCAACAAACAACAAACAAATCACAAAATACAAAAGACACTAACTCATGCGATGAAAATGAACAAACAAATGAATCTCTAAACAAATACATTGCAAACATTATCTCTCCAAAAACACAAGACCCTATCATCGAGGAAACCATAACCATAAACGTGGGAACCCCCGAAGAGCCAAGGGAATTACAACTAGGTGCCTCACTAGACGAAGATGAACGCGCCCAATTCACACAACTCCTAAGCGAATTCAAGGACGTATTCGCTTGGTCATACAAGGATATGCCCGGAATCGAACGAAGCATAGCCGAACACCACATCCCCATCAAACCCGGTTACAAACCAATCAAACAAAAGCTAAGAAGGCTACGCCCCAAATGGTCCCTTATGGTCAAGGAAGAAATCAAGAAACAACTACAAGCCGGTTTCATCCAAGTCATCGACTATCCTGAATGGGTCTCAAACATGGTCCCAGTCCTGAAAAAGAATGGCAAGATTCGAGTATGCGTTGACTTTCACGACTTGAACAAAGCCAGTCCAAAAGATGACTTCCCATTACCCCATGTGGACGTCCTAGTCGACAACACCGCCGACCACGCCCTCCTATCCTTCATGGACGGCTACGCAGGCTATAATCAAATCAAAATGGCTTGCGAAGACATGGCGAAAACGGCCTTCATTACACCGTGGGGCACATACTGCTACACGGTCATGCCATTTGGCCTAATCAACGCCGGTGCTACATACCAACGCACCGCCACAACCCTTTTACATGACATGATGCACAAAGAAGTCGAAGTCTACGTCGACGACATGATCGTGAAGTCAAAGGAGAGAAGTGGTCATATCACTAACCTCCGCAAGTTCTTCACTCGCCTACGACAATACAAAATGCGCCTCAATCCCCAAAAATGTACCTTTGGAGTTAAATCCGGTAAACTACTAGGACACGTAGTGAGCCAAAGAGGCATCGAGGTCGACCCCTCGAAAGTCAAAGCAATTCTAGAAATGCAACCCCCGAAGAACCTCGACGAAATTCGAAGTTTCTTGGGCCAAATCCAATACATCTCACGCTTCATTAGCAAACTCACCATGATATGTGAACCAGTTTTCAAGAAGCTCAAGAAAACCGATGATAAGTTCTATTTATATCGATTATAAGCCCCCGGTTTAGTTGCATTTAGCTTTCTTTTAGTCGAGTTCATTGCTATTTTAGAAGCTATCTGTTTTATACTGCGATACTGTTGTTCCTCGTTTACATTTTGCAGGTTTTGGCGGTCCTGAGCTAAAACCTGAGTCGAGTGGACCATTTTCGAGTATCGTGACGTCAAGACGAAGCCCGAGAGTTGATTCGGAGTCAATATGAGGATTTGGGACGTCAAACCTATCGGTTCAGAGCAAACCTATAGGTTCAGGATGAGTGAATTAGAAATGTAAGTTGCCGGAATTGCCGGAAGTCCTTAGAACCGCACGGTTCTATGCAAACCGACGGTTTAGCCCATAGAACCGCACGGTTTTATGAGCCAAAGTTGTCGCCAATTTCGAGAACCTTAGAACCAAGACGGTTTATGAGAACCGATCGGTTCCTCACCCTCGAACCGATCAAATTTCGAACCGATCGGTTCACCTGCTTTTATTCTCCGGATTTTCGTGGCCTATAAATAGGCTCGAGTTAGGGTTTATTGATGATCTTTCATTCTATTTTTTACTGCTTTAGGTTAGAAGTTAGTTTCTCTCTTAAAACTCTCTCAAAAACTCTTAGACTTAGATTTAATTACTTTGCAAAAATCGATCTTTACTTCAATTCAAGATTAATCTCAGGTTTAATTCATTTGCTATTTCATTCATCATGTCTTATTATTTCAATTGCTTTGTTTTGATTTCGATTATGTCTAGCTAATTCTCCAATTAGGGTTTGAGGGGAATTTGTGCCCTTGGTTCAGGAACATGTTTTTGGATTAAATTGGTTGAATAAATTGTGCAATTGTAGATACCCGTATCCGTACCCCCCAAAAACAAACCCGATGATGAAAAGGACTTTCATGCATGCTTTTAAAAGAGTCGAAACGGTACAAAAGTGTCTAAAACGTATTTAGTCATTTTTAACGTATTAATTTGAACTTGCATAATCATAAAAATGAATGTCACTCTTAGTCATTGTAAACACAACACAGGAACGTCCCATTAAGCCGAGCCACAAAAATAGCCCAACCAGCTACAAAAAGGCCCAAAATCACAAAAACGTCCCAAAACGCACACTAACGCAACACGTAAAACGGGCCAAAGTGCGTCCCGTGTCACATTTTCACAAAACTAGACTCTACAAAACCGTGAAATAATATAACCTAATATTATTTTATTTCCAGCCAAAACCGAAAAACAAGACAAAAACCGAAACACGAAAACCGAAATTCGGACCAAAACAAAAGACTTAACCCATAAGTTAATTACATCACAAAACACCATCATTACCCCCTAAATACGTCACTTAACAAAGGCGGCTTAAAACAGCCCACCAAAACAAAAATGAAATCGCCACTGACAAAGCGACAAATTTAAACGTCACAACAAAGCGATTATGTTTTTGTTTCATACCAAATTTCTTTTATTTTTCTTAAAAATTCAACCCAAACAAAATTAAAAACGCCAGACACAAAGCGATTTAATTTTGTGCACCCACAAAAACCAGCCAACCTCTATAAATACCAACCCACTTCATTCATTTCAATATATCGGTTTTACAAAACACATTAACACACTCACAAAATCCACTCAAAATACCGTCTTTCCATTTTCGAAAGGTAAACATTTTACCTACGTTTGGGACGTTTGAGACTCGGACAAAGGGGTTACATTAACCCCAACCCGATATTGGCATTAGCGAAGCCGTATTCGTAATACGGTTGTAGTAATTCGGATTCATAATCCGTCTAAAACCCGCCAATATCGCATAAATAAACGACTCACTATCACTAAAGCAAACCGACGTCACTTTTATAATTATGCAAGTCCTCATTCATGCATTAAATAACGACTAGAATCACGGATCCAACACTAAATTGTACCGTTTCATACAGTCTTTTTAGCATGTCAAAACTGAGGGTTTTCACAAATTCTTAAAGAGTCAAATATGAGGTCGGAAAATAACGTTTATAGTAATAATTTAATCAATAAATTATTATTTAAACGTACATTTCCCATAGAAAAGTCATTATTTTGACTATTTACATTATTTATGCATTTTTATCGAGTCATATATATTCGCACTTGTACGTAGCGTCATTTTAACCCAAATATCAAAATTAACTAAATGTTTTCAAATTAGTAGAGACTACTTTTACGTAGGCTTTTTTATTTCAGTTTTCAAAAACACATTTTTGTCAAAACTTTTGAAAAGTAACCTCACTCCGAACCCCTTCTCTGGTTTCAAACCTCAGACGGATAGGTATCGACGCACCTTGAAATCTGAGACACTCGTGTCTTGTATTTCAAGACGCGTTGAATAGGTTCCAAATTCCTTTAATATTTGGTGGCGACTCCGAAAATACATTTTTAAAAAAGGATTTTCTACTTTTCTTTTTTTGGTCACAAATTCATGCAATGATCTCCCCCATTTTTCTCAAAACTTCGCACTTTTTCCTGCGAGGCGCATTCTGCTTCCCGACGCCCCCGCACGGGGCGAGGACGGGCGCGCGCAGGGCGTCGATAGGTCCCACATTTCCCGGTACCTTCAGCTGGCGACTCCGCTGGGGACGAGCATGATTTTTATTATTTTTGAAAAACTAGTTTTTCTTTTATTTTAAAAACATAAAGAAGTGAAGCTTGAAACTTTGAAAACATTTACGCTTTCGATATTTGGGCAAAAGTACGTTGAGTCGAATCCTCCTGATTCAAACCACACCCTTTGAGGAACGGCCCCTAGTAACTCTTGCTTCATAAGCGAGGTAACTCTGGACACGTTGTTCTCTCACCCCTCCACGATTACAAGTACGGCATCCGTACAAACGATCGTAACCAGTCAAACTCGAACGCTCTAGGGCCCGTCTTGAATGCACACCTAAGACGTGTGTAGTCTTGCGGGTGCCCCTACCAAAACGTTAAGGGAATGGCCGGAGGGAACCTTACCCTATAAGCCAAAAACCTGTGTTCATATGTACAAGTGTGAAGCTATAGTACCCTCACTATAGTCGTCTTTCAAAACCTTTGCATGCAAAAACATTTCCTAGGCATTATACTTTTAAAATACGTCCATTTTTGAAATCCACTTTTAAGCTTTTTTCAAAAAGGTCATACTTTTAAAAAACTCGCCGTTAGGCTCTTTGACCTATAGTCATTTGAGTTTGATAAATAAAATGCCAGTGCATTTAAAACCGATCCAGGATAATCACTAGATCCCAGATCTTTTTCAAAACGTAAATGAATTATGCGACTGACGTATCGTCATAATACATTTATTGCAAAAAAAAAATTCATAGAGCAAAAACCCGTAAATGTCAATGCATTTCGGAGATTTTAAATGAAATTAACCTTTAGTACGTTAGAATTAGCTCTAAGTCAAGTGACTTCATAGTCATCCCGATTTAATCTTTTTCCTCAAAAAACAAAAACGCGGGCTCGTTCAGATGCGAACCCGTTGATTTAATTTTTGAATCAAGTGACCTATCGTCATTCTGATTTAATTCCCTGAGTCACACGTAAAAGGCGAACAATTGATCGCCTTTTACCCAATTTTAACATCCTCAGACCGACTAGCCTATCGCTACTTCGGTTTGATTCTTTTTATCGTGAGGATAAACCCCTAGCAACATACCGCTAAACTGGGTTAATCGGACTACGATCATAAAAGTTTTCCTACCTCGAGATTAGGGACGTGTCAACATGCCCCTACCTCAAAAGCTTCCTGTGTCTTTTAAGCTAAAAACACGAGTCGAGTCATGCACCCACTTTTTTACTCCTTTGCTTTTTTTCCTATTGTGAATGTGATTTTTCGTTAAGTCTTTTCTTCCTTTTTAGAGTCACTAAAGGTTTGAAAACTTTGTCAGGTCCACTCATTGAAAAACCCTGGATACACAACAAACCACCCATTGAACAAAACCTGGATACACGACGAACCAAGAACCGTCACTTAAACCCACCTCCGCCTCCAAAGAAGCGCGCCTACAACAAATCAAAACCAAAACCTGTAATGGCCTTTCAACAAGATGAAGGTTTCGGACCACCACCCCTCGAAGTAATCGCCAACAAGTCAAACGACTCAATGATAGGATAGCTAGCCTCACTACGACGATCGAGCAAATGGCTATCATGCAAAAGTTTGAAGCAGAGAAGAGGAATCCGAACGGAATGCAAAAAGGATTCGAACCATGGAAGAACGTCTCACGAACTCAAGAGGTTACTCCATACACCAAGAGAACGAGCACATCCCAAAGAACGTTAGGTCCATGCTACCAGACAAGCTAGCACTCAGTGATCTTCCCATCTTCAAAGGTCACGAAAGCCCGCTCGTTCACGTCAAGGCTTTCAAAGCTAAAATGGCCATCATGGGTGTTGAGCCCCCTGCGTGGGCTACCTTATTTCCACACTCATTAGACGCGCAACCCAGGGCATGGTTCTATGCTTTAGAGCCACACAAAACGGGTAGTTTCGAGGATATAACGGTTGCGTTTGATCTGCAGTATCGGGACAACAATGATATCCAAGTCTCGCTACGTACCTTGGAGGTCCTGACTCAAAGAGACAATGAAGGGTTTACCGAGTACCTGACGCGCTGGAAGAAACTGTGTGCTCAAATACCTAACCGTCCAAGAGACACTGATCTAATCACTAAGTTCATCAACAACCTCACCCCCGCATACCAACAACACCTACAGACGGAATTTTGACAACTTCTCAACCCTCAGCGTCGTCGGCGAGCTCATCGAGGACGACCTCCGTAAAGAAAATAGGAATAAAAGTACAGGTCGCGGATATCAAGGAAGCTCATCTCGAGCCACTGCCAAAGTCGAGCCCATCCATGCCATCAACGCACTGGACGCGTTAGAGGCACCACCGGTTTTTACGACACCACCAAGGCCTGCCACACCTCCGCCAAAAGCATCATACTCACCTACGGGTCCCAGCTCACTAAAAGCACGACGAAACTTTGACCCAATATACATGACCTACTCAAAGGCACTGCAGAAGCTCGTGAGCCGCAATGTACTTCAACTCATAGGACCTACTAGCGAGCCTCCCCCAGACAAGAAACCGAAGTCATGGGATCAGAACGCATACTGCGAGTTTCACAGGGGAAAGGGGCATGATACCGAGCAATGTTTCCGCCTAAAAAACATAGTCCAAGATCTGATCGACGACAATACTATTGTGAAGCCCAGCCCGAGCCCTAAACCTTCGAACCAGCTCAATCCTTTGCATAACCATGCTATATTTACAGGAACGCACCCCATCATCGACTGCTCTAAAATGATAATCTCAGGTGATTACGAAGTCAACGGCATCTGGAATACTTCTGAGGATGAAGCCGACAATAATGACATCCGCATATGTCTCCAAGATGAGCCCTACGAGGAGGAGGCTCAACCCCGTCGTCCGCCAGGCAAGTACGGAGAGCTACGTCACAAGTACCCATTTAGGCTATCAGACAGTGATGACGAAGTAGCCTACCTAACACGTTCTGGACGTCCATACCAAGCTTCTCTAAAGTTACTTGAGCCCCAGAACCCCCCGCCAAGGTTGACTGCTCAAGAGAAGAACAAGGGAATAATCATAGACGAGGATACGCCGCCTACTTCGCCTACCTCTGCGGCCTCACTTCCAAGCGTCGCTCCTACAAGCTTTACTAGTTCACCTGCAAGCATTGCTGTTACCCCTACGCCGCCATCCAGCAAATTATCATTACCTAACGCTAATCATGCGCCTGCTCCACCAGCTAATAAAATAGCATCACCAAGCGTCACCCCTTCACCCTTACCCACGCCTGAGATCGGAGACACGCTCTACAAATAGCTCAACAAAACAAAGGCGGACATTTCAATCTGGCAGCTCTTAAGGGACTCAATGGGGCATCGTGAAGCCCTTTACCAAGCATTACAGGTCACCCCAATGACATCGGAAATGTCTCCAGAAAAGCTCATCAGCAACATAACGCGCGAATGGCAGGCTAACGCCGCCACCTTCTCGGATAAGGACCTCCTCCGCTCGTGGCACGCGATCTACCTCTCTACATCAACGTGGAATGTCACGGCATGACATTGCCAGTCGTCCTCATCGACAATGGATCCGCAGTCAACGTCCTACCCCTGGAGACAGCCAAAAAGCTAAGGATTGAAGAAAATGATTTCATTCCATGTACCGATGGTGTCAGGGCTTACGATGGAACACGTCGCAGCATAAAGGGAACCGTCTCCTTTCCCATTATGACAGGGCCAGTCATGAGAGAAACCGAATTTCAAATCATTGACATACCCCCAACCTACAACATGCTATTAGGAAGGCCATGGATCCACGCTACCAAGGCCGTCACCTCAACCCTACATCAAAAGGTCAGGATGCCTTTAGGTGACGAGATTGTCACCATCGACGCTTCAAACTTTCGTGCCACGCTTAAACAACACAAAGGAAGCAATAGTACTGCGGAAATAAACGCCGATCCAGCCGATGACATATGTGGTTTTGACTTCGACTTCAGCATCTGTACCATGACTCGCGGGGAGGAAATCGCATCACTCTACGCCAATGACAACGACAATAAATGGCCAACCATGGGCCTATCTAATGTGCCATGGTCACACGAAGTCTCTCACGGTTGGGAATCGTACAACGATCGCAAGAAGCGTCGTGATTTCCACATGCAGCCATACCACATCTTCCCCAGCAACTACTTCGTTAGGGAGGGCACTAGCAGAATCCCCAAAAACATATCCACATACACCATCGCCGGAATTGAACTTGTCTCCGACATCATACGCAACTCCAACTTCAACCCCACTGACCTAATCGTTCCTTACGAAGAAAAAACGCACGACGGATGGTCAAAAACCCTTGAATGGACCGACGAACAAGGCCGCACTTTCAAGATCACTACCGGCCAAGGCTACACCTTCGAAGATTCTGACTCCAACGAAGATGAAGACAACGCCCTCAGCAAAAAGACCGTCACGGAATTTAAACTTCCCCGTCGTCATTTTAAGTCTTATGCCCCAACTAAGCCCCCGGGCAATCCCCCAGATATAATCAATTTAGCTAAAGAACTAGAGTCATTAAGGTTGTCCAAAGCTCCCTCGTCTGAGCTATCTTCAAATGTAACCGCTTTTGATAACATTAATAACATGAAAGTTTTTGATTACTCTTTGCCTCATTTAAAATCTACGTATTCCAATGATCACGATAAATCTAAACTAAAAAACATTGCATTATATAGATACATTGCAAGCATTGTCTCAAAACCCGAACAGGACCCCATCATTGAAGACACAACAACCATCGACATAGGCACGCCCGAAGAGCCTCAAGAATCGCAATCGGGGCTTCCTGCCACGTAAGAAAGGGCCACATACACCAAGCACCTCGCAGAGTTTAAGGACGTCTTTGCCTGGTCATATAAGGACATGCCCGGCATAGACCGCGAGATAGCTGAACACCGCATCCCGATCAAGCAAGGTTCCAGACCCGTCAAACAGAAGCTCCGACGCATTAAGCCAGAATGGTCTCTCATGGTCAAAGAAGAGATCGAAAAGCAACTACAAGCTGGATTCATCCGGGTTATTGAATACTCTGATTGGGTCTCCAACATGGTGCCGGTAATGAAGAAAAACGGCAAAATGCGAGTATGTGCCGACTTAGGGACCTAAACAAAGCTCGCCTAAAAGACGATTCCCACTACCTCACATGGACATCCTAATCGACAACACAGCAGACCACGCCTTACTATCATTCATGGATGGATATGCAGGATACAACCAAATCAAAATGGCAGCAGATGACATGCCAAAAACCACTTTCGTAACCCCCTGGGGGACGTACTGCTACACAGTCATGCCATTTGGGCTCATAAATGCCGGCGCTACCTACCAACGCACTGCTACCACCTTGCTCCACGACATGATGCATAAGGAGGTCGAGGTATACGTCGACGACATGATCGTAAAATCAAAAGAAAGGGATGACCACGTCACAAACCTTCGGAAATTCTTCACCCGAATCAGGCAGTATAAGATGCGATTAAACCCACAGAAATGCACCTTTGGGGTCACATCAGGCAAGTTGCTGGGTCACATTGTAAGCCAGCGCGAGATCGAAATAGACCCAACCAAAATCAAGGCAATAATGGGTATGAAACCGCCAAGCAACATCGACGAAATAAGGAGCTTTTTGGGACAAAGCCAATATATCTCCCGATTTATCAGCAAACTTACCATGATTTGTGAGCCAATCTTCAAAAAATTGAAGAAAGAAGAGCATACGAAATGGGACGACGATTGTCAACAAGCATTCGACAAAGTCAAGAGCCTGCTCACAAATCCACCCGTTCTGGTGCCCCCACAAAAGGACTTGCCCCTATCGCTATACTTAACGACTACGCCAAACGCTATGGGCGCCATGCTCGCCCAAGAAGTCAATAACGAAGAACGGGCCATCTACTACGTCAGCAAAAAGTTCCACGATTACGAAACTCGGTATGAACCAGTCGAGAAAAGCTGCCTCTCGCTGGTCTGGGCCACCAAAAAGCTCAGACATTACCTACTCACTAGCACAACAAGAGTCTACTCCCTGATGGACCTCCTCAAGTACCTATTTGAAAAACCAGTCCTAAATGGGCGTATGGCCAGATGGACTCTACTCCTCGCCGAGTACGAGCTCAAATACCTCCCTCTGAAAGTGATCAAGGGAAGAGCAGTTTCCGATTTCCTTGCAGAAAACGCTATCATCGAACAACCCATGATCGACACAATGTCATTCCCTGACGATGGAATCTTTGCCATAGAAAAGGAATACTGGCAATTAAACTTTGACGGAGCATCAAACTACCGCGGCTACGGAGTAGGAATACTCTTAATATCCCCAAATGGCGACCATACTCCGCTCTCGATCAAGGTCGATTTTAGCGTCACAAACAACGCCGCAGAATACGAAGCCTGCATTTACGGCCTGCAAGCCGCCATCGCCCTCAAGATAAAGAACCTACGGGTGCATGGAGATTCATTCCTCATCATAAATCAAGTGACTGGGGCATGGAAGATCATGAGCGAAACCCTCACCAAATACCAAACAAAAGTACAAAAACTCCTAACCAACTTCGACTGCATCGAATTTTACCACCTCCCAAGGGAAGAAAACCAGTTTGCCGACGCACTGTCAAAACTCTCATCCCTCCTGAACATGCCACCAGACATGAAGTTACTACCCATCATCGTCGAAAGACGTGACGAACCAGCATACATCCACACCATTGACCTGGGCCGGCCGAGCGCATGCAGCCTTGGTATCAAGCCATAATCAACTACAAAGCAGACAACACTTACCCACCCGACAATCGATAAACGTGGACAGAGAGCTATCAGACTCCTAGCTTCCCAATTTGTGCTAGAAATGGGACAATTACTCAAGAAAACTCCACAAGGGACGCTGCTCATATGTGTCGACTACAAGAAGGGGCAGGAAATCGTCACACAAGTCCATGATGGCGAATGCGGACCCCACATGAACGCTCGAGCACTCTGCAAATAGATTCTACGGCTAGGATGGTATTGGACAACCATGGAAGCAGACTGCATCCAATACGTCAAGCATTGCCACAACTGCCAAATTTTCAGCAATGTCCAGCATGTACCACCTTCACCACTATACAGCCTAACCTCACCCTGGCCCTTTTCAACCTGGGGCATCGACGTAATAGGAAAAGTCCACCCCATCGGAGCAGGAGGTCACTGTTTCGTGCTAGTGGCCATCGATAACTTTACTAAATGGGTAGAAGCAGCATCTTTTCGAACCCTTGGCTCCAAAGAAGTCGCCAAGTTCATCCAGATTTAACATCATATCGCGGTATGGCATACCTCATGAAGTTCATCGGCGATCAAGGCTCGTGACTTTCAAATAGCGAGACGGAAGCTATACTCACAAAATACAACATCCAACATCACAAATCCTCGCCCTATCGACCCCAAACCAATGGAGCCGTTGAAGCAGCAAACAAGACAGTCGTCACCATACTCGAGAAAATGATCGACAGCTGCAAAGATTGGCCCAACAAGATACCATATGCATTATGGGGATACCGCACTACCATTCGCACGCCCACAGGCATGACCCCCTATTTCCTCACCTATGGCATGGAAGCCGTCCAACCAGTGGAAATAGAAATACAGTCTCTACGCATACTAATGGAAAGTAGCATCCCGGAAGCAGAATGGGCCCGTGAACGGTACGAACAACTCATGCTCCTGGATGAACGCCGACTGCATTCCCTGAGTACCGTACGAATGTACCAAGCCCGACTACAACGAGCATTCAACAAACGAGTTAAGCCACGACACATAAAAGTAGGTGATCTCGTACTAAAGTCAGTCCGAGCACCACTTCCAGTCGACCCACGAGGAAAATTCAAGCCTAACTGGGCTGGACCCTACCTCGTCAAGGAAATCTTCACAGGCGGAGCAGTAAAACTAACCGACTTGGACGGTCAAGAGTTTAACCTAGCAACGAACCTCGACCAGCTCAAAAAGTACTACCCTTAAAAATGCCTTGCAATGTATCTATAAAATGCGAAATTTTCTAAAAATCAATTCATGGACCGACATGTCCTTAAACATGTTCATGGACCGACATGTCCTTAAACATGTTCATGGACCGACATGTCCTTAAACATGTTCATGGGCCGGCATGCCCCTAAACATGCTCTTTCTCTCCACAAAAATCAAAAGCAATTCATGGGCCGGCATGCCCTTAAACGTGCACTCTCTCTACAAAAAACAAAAAAAAAAACACAATTCATGGGCCGGCATGCCCCTAAACATGCATCCATCAAACACAATTCATGGGCCGGCATGCCCCTAAACGTGCACATTCACCACAAAAAGCAAACACAACTCTTGGGCCGGTATGCCCCTAAACGTACACTTCCGAACTACGCCGGTTTGATTCCATTTTTCGTGGATACGTAGGCAGCTTTGCAAAAAGCGCAACCGATATTCAACACAAAATGACGCGTCCAAAGCATAAAAAAGCTAAGGACATAGTCAACACAAAACTCGTCTTTTAAACCCAAGGGTAAAAATGACAACATTCAACACAAAAATGACACGTCCAAAGCTTAAAAAAGCTAAGGACATAGTCAACACAAAACTCGTCTTTTAAACCCAAGGGTAAAAAGGACGATATTCAACACAAAAATGACACGTCCAAAGCTTAAAAAAACTAAGGACATAGTCAACACAAAATTCGTCTTTTAAACCTAAGGGTTAAAAGGACAACATTCAACAAAAAAATGACGCGTCCAAAGCTTAAAAAAGTCAAGGACATAGTCAACACAAAAATTCGTCTTTTAAACCTAAAGGTGAAAAGAACGACATTCAACACAAAACGACAAACCCAAAGCTTAAAAAAGTCGAGGGAATAGTCAATACAAAAATTTCCTAAAAACCATGCTTGCATTCTAAAACCTTTGAAAAGAGATTAGAGCCAAGGAATTTCACACAGAATAACAAGCAAAATGAGGCAAAGTCGTAAATAAAAACCTGATTTTTATTAATCTTAAAAAGAACGGTTACATTTTAGATTTTTCAGACGTAGGAGCATAAACTACACTAACAAACACTACAATATATTACAGTACAAATCCCGGCATGTACATCGGGTTTAGGATAGATAATATAATACATAAAACAAAATAGTATGAACATAATACTAACAAAACACACATAAACAACACCAATTTCCCTTCCTTCTCAAAAGCCGACTTAAAACCTTTTCAGCTGAATATGGGACCACCAACCCTCAACCCCTACGGCGACCCACGGCCGAACACACATTCAGAAGCCTGAGGAGGCCCGCTTTAGCTCTAAGGCGCGAAGCCACGACCTCTTATGAGGGCTCTGGGCAACAGTCCACCTAGTATAGGCCGGTGATACCCGAATCGTCCTAGGAACACCAGCTACAGGCCACCTAGGGCGCGTAATCCAGCCGCTCGCCCAAGCGTCGACTATATCACTAGTCAGCATAACCGTCCCCTGCACCATAGTGTCATGACCAGGGATAAACTGTGCCCACCCTGTCTGTCGCCTCACTCGCAAAGGATGGATGTAGACGCCCATGTCAAACCCGCAGAGAAAGACTCCAGAGGGGCCATCGGCAGCTGCACAAGCCGTCACGTCAACTATCCCCCACCACGGTACCGACCAACGGATGGCCGATGACCTCACAAGATCGGGAAAGTATTCGTCAGGACGATGGTGTGGGTCCAACCACCTTATGTAGCGATTAGTCACGCCCCCAGCAGAGTGTGACCCTTAAAGGCTAATGTCGCCCAGCACGCTCAGACGCTCCATCAGCCGTACCTGAAGGATCAAGGGACACCCTCGGTATGGACGCTCCCTATTGCACGCTCGGTCATCCAGGCCCAGGATCGTCTCAGCCAAAATCACAGCAGAAGAGTTACAACCATACTCCATCTGTTGGACAACTGTGATTAAACGAGGGTCACCAAGCGCTCCCTCATACAACGAGTCGGGGAACATGTAAACATGGACCAAGCAGAACGCCAGCGCCCTTTTTCGAGCACCGAAAGAGATGTTTTCGTTATCATAATCCATGAAATGCTGACACGAACGATGGAGGTTGATACGACTCCCAGCGAATAACTCCTCTGTCTCGTCGCAGGTCATCTGGAGGTATGTTCTTACATGCCTCTTATACCCTGGATCCCGCCTAACACACACAGGTAGGTTAGTACGTAACCACCCACCAATGGCCCCAAATTCCTCAACTAGTGGACAGACCTCTCCGCTAGGAAAGCGAAAAACATGGAAACTCAGGTCCCAATAGTCGAGACAAGCGTCCAGGAACTCGGGCTCCATTCGAACCTCCCCCAGGCCCAGTACCCCTATACCGCAATCTCTCAAGTCTTTCTCCTCGATACCCGACAAGGACGCACACCAACGGCGCAACTTCCCTTCAAAATTCTCCATAATTCGACAAACGTTCCGTAAATATTTTGAATATTCTTGGAATATCGAGAATGGGAAATGAAAGGATGAGTGAAATGAGTTAACCTAGCCCTCCTTTTACAACCGAGATTTGCACAACGAAATACAACACAAAAACTTAAACGCTAGTGAACAAGCGATTAAAATAAATCAAAGAAAAACCACAAAACAAAAACTTAATCGCCTGTAAACAGGCGATTAAAAGTAAAATCGCCTGTTTACAGGCGATTTTCTTTTTCTTTTCTGACAAAATTATTCGATTTCTTACACTTCTTACACACCTATACCCTATAAACTTTAACTTATTACCAATTACTTTTTTTACCGACCTCTTGGTCGACATTTACGGTCCCGTCGCGTCGTCTCGATTTGCGTAATCGACTCCCGTCTCTCGTATTTTTCATTTTTCACAAAACACGATAATCACAAAAAAATTTAAGCCCAACACAAAATATGATTTTCGCATTCACAATTTTCGTCTCAAAACGTCGTTTTAGCTCACATTTTTTATAATGTCAAAAACGTCTTTTTACGAGTCTAAAATATTTTTCTAAACAACATTTTTCAAAACACCACATTTGCTTTTAGTTTGGTCATTAGCGAGTCAGTCTCAATCGAGACATATATATATGCTTTTACGACTAACAATATTTTGCAGGTACGCTCGGCAAGCAAATACGCGAGGATTTCAGACCCGACTACGACGCAGGAATGCATTTTTCGCAAGAAGACAAAATAACCAAATCAGACCCATAACCACCCACAAATCCAAAACCAACCGTTACAAACAAATACTAATACTCATAATACAAGTCCAAAGTATATATACAAGTCCCAGCCTACGGCGAACGGTCACGACGCTGTAAGACAGCACGCAAGGAGTCAATCTAGGCACGAGCCCTATCCAGCTCCTCGGCGTGCTGACCCTCTAGCTCTGCTCGGACTCTCGCCAGCTCGTCGGTATGCGCAGCCTCCAGCTCGGCCCGCGATCTCGCATCCTCCTCAGCCCTGACTCTAGCTAACTCAAGTCGAGCGTCGGCCGCCTCCCTCTGAGCCCTGCAAGCATCCACCACCTTACCATTTCCACGCCAGCGCCGGTTTGCGCGCCCACCTCACTCTGCGCCTCGGCCACCGCCACGACACGAGAAATATATTCAGCTTTCCAACCTGGGGGCTATGTTCACAATCTGCTTCAACAGAGTTTGACTTATGATTTTACAATAAAATCTAACTCAAACTGGGGGCTACAATCAAAAGCGACTTCAATAGAGTTTGACTTATGATTTTACAATAAAATCTAACTCAAACTGGGGGCTATACTACATAATACTCCACGAGTAAACGAAGACAGAAATTACCTTCTTCACGCGCGGATCCCAGCTCTCCAGGCCCGCGTCGGTGACTACGCATGCATAATCCGACAAAGACAATCGAATGTTGGCGACCTGCGTGAACAACCGGCCAGATCCTCGACGAGCGGAGGAGGTGGAACTCAAGGTCGGGATCACGGCGCTACAAAACAAAAATAGGGTAAATTTTTGCTTTTGAAACCAAACACACAAGCGTAAACGGAACAACAAAGCATAACTCGATCACACGGCGTCGCGCATGCGTACGCCAGGCTCAAGTCACGTAATCCTCACCGCCGCAGCAGGAGTCGGACTCACCTCGTGGTACACGCCACGACGCCGTTAGCGCCGCGCTCCACAAACAAAACCGGCGGAGGAGCAGTACGATGAAGCCGCCGCGACCCGCTGCGCAGACAGACGCCACCTGCTGCCGCGACGAGCCGTACTGAGTCTCAATGTACAGCCGCCGTCCGTCAAGGGGACCAAAGCGAGCTGCAATCGACGGAGGGACGCCGGTAAACTTCCTCCAAGGGTCACGAACGAACTACAAAACAATACCAAATCATAAACCACGAAAACAAACACAAACCCAAAAACAAACTACAAAAGACCGAAATACAAAACATAATCCCCCTTACCTTATCCATCGTCATCCCGTTGAAGCGCACACGAGCCGCGTCATAGTTCAGGCCAACACCCTTCCGATCTGCAGTCGCATACGCATGGAAAGCCGGGTACGTGGCCGTCACCTGGAACGTGTCCGGAAGCAGAGAGGGGATGTGAGCGTAGCACCAAGACTGCAAGCAATCAGAATACAACGTTATGAAAGAAAAGCAGAAATGAGGTAACGAGACCCTGCGAAATCAAACCTTACCTCCATCAGAAGAACAGGACCCACGAGCGACACATCCGAATCCTCGTCAATCCGGTCAGGACGCACCGCATCCCTCAAGTACCGGATCAACAGCCCCAGAGCAGGAGTGACCCAGTCAAAATCACCTAGACGCGTCAGGTCCGACAACGCCATCAGCACAGCCGTTGACGCTCGCTCCCCCTTGTCGCCAAAGTGGGTGGCCGTCAAGAACCACCACGACCCGCTAGGACCTGCTCTCGGCTCGCTCGAGTAGACCCCTTCTTCTTCTTCCCCTGGAAGAAGTCGGCAAACCATACGGCCTGGTCAAACGCGCGCGCCTCACCCGTCTCCGCATCCGAACCCCATCACCGATCAACCGCACGACGCGCTGGCTATCGATAGGAGGACGCCACGCCCCCGCCTAGCACGCCTCACCATGAGGCGCCTCGTGACAATCGCCACGAAGAAGGAGTCACGCCAACCTCGTACCAGGCATGTGGAAGGTGTTGGTCGTATCCCAAAACCTATCCAAAGAACGCCGAGTACGCGAAGACGCGAGTTCACCCGCTTACCGCGCCTCTGTCCATTCCTGCCCCAGGGGACCGAACGCCGTCCCAAGCACTATGTCCCGCTCCTCCTGCGTGAGCCTCCCGTCAAACAGGTCGAACACCGTCCGAAACCCAGAGAAGGTCCTCATCACGCCTAACGGAAAGCCGACCTTCACTCGAATCGACAAGTGCTCCAAGGACTCCAAACCGCAGTCACGCCATCCCAATCGCCAGCTACTGCGACCACAAACGCGGACTCTGGGGATAGTTAGGCCTCACGCCCAGCTCGTCAACCATCCCCATAAAGACCTCCGTCGCAGCCCTAAGAGCCGCGCCTCCGTCTGGCGGGACCCCGGCTGACCACCGGCCTGCGCCTCGGCCTGCCTCGGCCTCGTCTGAACCTGGCCCTGAACCTGGTCCTGAACCTGGCCCTGGACATGATCCTCGACCTCAAGAAGCAGCGGCGGCGGCAAAGCGGCATCGGCGGCGCGGCGGCGGCCTCGGCAATCTCGGCCTCGGCGGCGGCCTGCGCGATCTCGTCGAAACCTCCTCCTCGTCACTCGAAGACTCCTCCGACTCGGAAGGATCCTCGTAACGGCTCCCCGGACCCCGAGCATGACCACGCCTCCGCGTGACCTCCACAGGGTCTCCCCCTGCTCCAACCTCCACAAAAACACCGGCAACCTCAGCCTCGTCCCAGTCACCACCCTCGGCAGCAGCACGAGCTCGACGTCGTGGCCTACTGATGCCCTCACCAGAAGCCTCATCCACCTTGCGCTTCTTCCTCAGGTTCCTCCGACCGCGACCACGGCCTCTAACCTGGCCCCCTCCAGGAGCCGCAGCGCCTCGGCAACGCTGCGGGCTATGTCCTGCGAAGCCCTCGCAAAGAACGCCACGACCTCTGCCTTGGCCCCCTCCCGAAGCCACAGCGCCCCTCCAAAGACCGCCACGACCACGCCCTGCAAAGACCTGCAGCCTACGCCCGAGCCTCCACCACGGCCTCCCGGGAGCCTCAGACGTCTCCACAAGCCGCCACGTCCACGCCCCTGCAAAGACTCTGAGACGACACCCTGAGCCTGACCTCGGCCACCAACAGGAGACCTCGACGACCCAAAGAAGAGCTCCACTACCGCTAGTATCACCGTAAGACCGCGTCGCCGCCGACGGCCTCGCTGCACTACATTAGCTGAAAAAGCAGATGACTCGGCAGCAACGTCACGACCCACACCGCTAACTGACGGCTCAGGACCACCAGGAACAGCACCACGTCCCAGGCCACTCGCAGAAGGCCCAGACGACGACCGACAAAGACCAAAGACCACTAGCGAAAAAGCGCAGGAGACTCCACAAAGAAGACCAAACTCACTCCCTGGTGTCGGAGGAGCCCCCGGCGTCTGAGGAGGAAAAGCTCGCAGCAAGTCTGACTGAGACGGACCTTCAGAAACCTCCAAAGGCGCAGGCATACCTGAAGTAGGAGTATGCTCGCCTCCCGGAACAACAAAGTCAACACCAGCCAAGACCCGATCCATGTCACTGGAAGTAGGTGCTGAAGGTTTAGGATCACCTACACAAGATTCAAAAAGCATACTCAGACGACGACAACAGCAAATCACTCAAGAAAGCAGAAGCACGCAAAAACGACAAAAAGCTAGCATGGAGGCCTCATTATCTACAGATGGGGCCAAAACGAAGCAGAAGCACAGAAGAGCATATTTTATGACACGTATACAGTATACCCGTCATACAAAGCCAATTCAAGAGAAAGCACGCGCAAAAGCAGCAGAGAACTAGCCAAAAGGCGTAAAGCGTGCCTTTAACCCAAAATAGCGTAAAAGGGAAAACGCTACGTAAAGCCGAACCCACATTTTCTGAGACAGACCCAACCCATAAATCACAATAAACACGTGCAAAAAATTCCATGCGAAAATGATGTCCCGGACACCTCGACTGAATAGCTTTTACAAAATGCTTACAAACTACAAAAAACGGCCTTTTCTTGACCGTAACTCAACCAAAAAGCCCCCACTTCCCACAAAACAACCCCCTAGCCAACACAAACGACATACATTACCATACATTCCATGAACGGGGCACGAAAAGCGAGGAAAAGCGATTTTTGGAAACCTAGCCTAAACTACAAAAAAACGCTCCAAAACACCTCCAAACAACACATTTCCTACAAAACAAAGCCAAGTATGTACCATGCTAGCCATAACAATGCAATACAGAGAATTCGGGCAAGTTTCGGAACCGAAAAATTTCGACCAAAATTTCGGCCCTTATACCAAATCATTCGAAAATCACGGTTTTTCAGGCCGTTTTTCGCACACAAGCCACCCAAACCTCCACACAGGCATGCTACAACATTTTCAAAATAACCAAGCCACTCGGGATCGCCTTACGCTACAAAAACAGAGCACAAGCCCCGACTTTACCCCCTTTTACACGGTTTTCCGCCCAAACGAACCGCTTTTCGCGCCCATTTCAACAAAACGAACTCACCAACGCGTCATACTACTAATGGGTAAGCTACACCGAAATTTTGAGCCATTTTCGAGACGTTTTCAAAAATGACCAAAATGCCCTTCTAGTCAAAACGCACGAAAATCGAGGCCACAAGTCGGGTTTTCACAAGCAATCAACAATGGCAGCAACACAAGCCCCATATAACCCCCAAGCATCAAGTTCAAGCAAAGACGAGGGCTAAGATCGAATCAAACAGCCATTTTCGACCTAAACCCTAGAAAACGGTATTTCAAGCTCAAACCGACTCAAACCAAATTCAAAACACGAAAAACCAAGTAAGTTAAGTACGTACCTTGATTCATGACGAATTGTAGGAGTCGGAAAATCGATTTTTGATCAAGAAAATCGCCAAGACGAGTTTTAGAGGGTTTCGATTTTGTTTTGTTTTTACGGATGAAAATGAGCCAACCCCTCTCTCTCCCGTGTTTTAACCAAGAAACACTGAACAAATATCTAATCGCCTGTGAACAGGCGATTAAAATTTAATTCGCCTGTTTACAGGCGATTATATTTTAGTTTTATGGGTTTCAGTTTTGTTTTGGGCTGTGTTCCTCGGCCCAATACACATTCAACCCATTTCAAACACAATTTCAACCCAAACCAAAAACACGTAGCCTCCTCACGAGACGTCCATAAAAACCTAACTTTTTATGAGAAAAACACGTAGCCTCCTCACGAGACGTCCATAAAAAACTAACTTTTTATGAGAAAAACACGTAGCCTCCTCACGAGACGTTCATAAAAACCTAACTTTTTATGAAAAAAAAAAAAAAAAAAAAAAAAAAGAAAAAGAAAGCACGTAGCCTCCTCACGAGACGTCCATAAAAACCTAACTTTTTATGAGAAAAACACGTAGCCTCCTCACGAGACGTTCATAAAAACCTAACCTTTTATGAGAAAAACACGTAGCCTCCTCACGAGACGTTCATAAAAACCTAACCTTTTATTAGAAAAACACGTAGCCTCCTGTAGATACCCAAATCCGCACCTCCCACCAAAAACCCAGTGATGTAACAATGGACTTTTATTGCATGCTTTTATGTTGACTTAAATGGTTCTAATTATGACGAATTCGAGTTAAATGTTTTAAAATGCAAATGAGTTTTCTTTATGGGTCATCACTTTTAATGTCTTTAGGTTTAGAGTCTAGCTCGTTTCGAGTTCAAGTCCTAACTGGCATGCGCACACTCTTTTTACACACCTCAAGTCTAATCGATCCTTTTACATTAACAAGGTTTGATTCGATTCTCCTAAGAATCCCTAAATTTAGGACCAGTCGCTAAAACCATCCTTTAACGTTAGCAAACCCTTAGGATAGCCTCACGGAATGTCCTATTTCACAAAATACTACAAAATACACCCTTTTTACATTTTCAGGGCTCGGGCCCAGAACCGAGCCCAAACCCATGCCTGGTCCGCTTCCCAAGGTCCAGGATAAACCCTAAAACAAACCCTAGTAACCGTAGCTTAGAGCTCAAGCAAGGATATTTCGTATAATCCTAAAAGATAATTTGGAAATATACGGAGAAAAGGGTATCTTGCCCGCCCTACCAATCGCAAGGGGCATTGCGATTGGTAGGGGCTATCGCAAGACGTGTTGCGATTGCCCCAGGCAGTCGCAAGGAGCCTTGCGGCTCCTACGTCCGGTTTTATCCCTAGATTTCCTAAAATCTGCCGAACTCTACACTATAAATACAACCCTTCATTCATTCGTTCAACACACAATTTTCAGAATACAATTCACACCTCAAAATTCTCTCTCAAAGCCTCACGCATAAACACCTTTGAATTCTTCATTTTCCTAGTGTTGAATATAATTCTCCCCTTTGAAGCGAAGCGCTGCCGGTTTCCTGATTCGAGACAGGTAATACTTAATCCTACCATGGATTAAGGTCTTTCTTTACTTCTTAGACTAGCAAGGGCCTACATTAGGCTCACCCCGACTTTGCATACGCAGTGCCTTTTCATAAGGCGGCCATGCACCTCGAATACACACTCTATTCGTAACACCTTTCCAAAGTCGCATAAACAACTGACCTCTCTAAAATAAATCAATGGCTAATTGAACTTTATTTTATTGCATGCATTTAGCAAATCCTCTTATTGCATCTAAATCACTTAAAATGAATTCGTCATTAAACTGAACTGTTTTCGTTAATAAGTTAAGCATGCTTAACTGAGGGTTTTAAACAATCTTCTTTTGCATTATTTTACATCTTTATCGCACTTGTACGTAGCGTATTACTTAGGCTCATGTATCATTATTTGTGTAACAACCTGGTTTTAGTCGACTTTAATTACTAAGGCGGAAATTAATTAAGTCTTAAACCAGCGTCATTAACTATACATAAAAGCCCAAATGTTACAAACATCGTGCAAGAGTTGATTAAAAACAACTCTAAGTACGGAAATTAAAAGGAGTAGCGTTATATATATTACATATCTCTCAAAAGTAACAAAAGCAAAGCGTAAAAACGTCTCGTGGCCCCATCCAAAATCCAGCTCCTGGTCCACGATCGTCCTGCACAATAAACTATGGGGGGATGCCCGCTGAGCGGACAGTGACTAGCTATGCTCATACTTACCCTCGATTTCAATTACTTTGGTTTAATATTATCGCTTTATAAACATAACATTATGATAAAACATAAACATGCTTAATACAATTAGCATGTAAAGACATATATGTCATAATAAGCATGCGGTTAAAGCGATAAATCATATAAGCATGGTATTCAGTTATGAAAGCAAATAACATATAATATCATAGCCATAGTATCACAACATATCAGCAAGATTACAAAGCGATATCAGATCGCATACATACATACGTATCGTATTATTCTCATCATGCAGACTCGATTCACTTCAGAAACTTGTGGTCTTTAATTTTCGAAGATGGTACACACTCGTTCTCATTTAATCAAACAACACACAACACATACTGCTTACGAGCCTGACCACTGAGTAGGCCTTTGTACTCTGATCGATTGCATCTCACTTCCATAGTGCAGAGGCTTACTCGACTCGTAAACCACGCCGAATACTATAATACTTGCATCTCATCCTCTAGTGTTCGAAATGATTCGAACTTCAGATACAATCTCGTCAAGTCTAATCGATCCTTTTACATTAACAAGGTTTGATTCGATTCTCCTAAGAATCCCTAAATTTAGGACCAGTCGCTAAAACCATCCTTTAACGTTAGCAAACCCTTAGGATAGCCTCACGGAATGTCCTATTTCACAAAATACTACAAAATACACCCTTTTTACATTTTCAGGGCTCGGGCCCAGAACCGAGCCCAAACCCATGCCTGGTCCGCTTCCCAAGGTCCAGGATAAACCCTAAAACAAACCCTAGTAACCGTAGCTTAGAGCTCAAGCAAGGATATTTCGTATAATCCTAAAAGATAATTTGGAAATATACGGAGAAAAGGGTATCTTGCCCGCCCTACCAATCGCAAGGGGCATTGCGATTGGTAGGGGCTATCGCAAGACGTGTTGCGATTGCCCCAGTAATCGCAGAAGGAGCCTCATGCACCTACGTCCGGTTTTATCCCTAGATTTCCTAAAATCTGCCGAACTCTACACTATAAATACAACCCTTCATTCATTCGTTCAACACACAATTTTCAGAATACAATTCACACCTCAAAATTCTCTCTCAAAGCCTCACGCATAAACACCTTTGAATTCTTCATTTTCCTAGTGTTGAATATAATTCTCCCCTTTGAAGCGAAGCGCTGCCGGTTTCCTGATTCGAGACAGGTAATACTTAATCCTACCATGGATTAAGGTCTTTCTTTACTTCTTAGACTAGCAAGGGCCTACATTAGGCTCACCCCGACTTTGGTACGCGAGTCTGCTTTTCATAAGGCGGCCATGCACCTCGAATACACACCCTATTCGTAACACCTTTCCAAAGTCGCATAAACAACTGACCTCTCTAAAATAAATCAATGGCTAATTGAACTTTATTTTATTGCATGCATTTAGCAAATCCTCTTATTGCATCTAAATCACTTAAAATGAATTCGTCATTAAACTGAACTGTTTTCGTTAATAAGTTAAGCATGCTTAACTGAGGGTTTTAAACAATCTTCTTTTGCATTATTTTACATCTTTATCGCACTTGTACGTAGCGTATTACTTAGGCTCATGTATCATTATTTGTGTAACAACCTGGTTTTAGTCGACTTTAATTACTAAGGCGGAAATTAATTAAGTCTTAAACCAGCGTCATTAACTATACATAAAAGCCCAAATGTTACAAACATCGTGCAAGAGTTGATTAAAAACAACTCTACGTAATGCGAAATTAAAAGGAGTAGCGTTATATATATTACATATCTCTCAAAAGTAACAAAAGCAAAGCGTAAAAGCGCCTCGTGGCCCCATCCAGAATCCAGCTCCTGGTCCACGATCGTCCTGCACAATAAACTATGGGGGGATGCCCGCTGAGCGGACAGTGACTAGCTATGCTCATACTTACCCTCGATTTCAATTACTTTGGTTTAATATTATCGCTTTATAAACATAACATTATGATAAAACATAAACATGCTTAATACAATTAGCATGTAAAGACATATATGTCATAATAAGCATGCGGTTAAGCGATAAATCATATAAGCATGATATTCAGTTATGAAAGCAAATAACATATAATATCATAGCCATAGTATCACAACATATCAGCAAGATTACAAAGCGATATCAGATCGCATACATACATACGTATCGTATTATTCTCCTCATGCACTGATTCACTTGAAACTTGTGGTCTTTAATTTTCAAGATGGTACACACTCGTTCTCATTTAATCAAACAACACACAACACATACTGCTTACGAGCCTGACCACTGAGTAGGCCTTTGTACTCTGATCGATTGCATCTCACTTCCATAGTGCAGAGGCTTACTCGACTCGTAAACCACGCCGAATACTATAATACTTGCATCTCATCCTCTAGTGTTCGAAATGATTCGAACTTCAGATACAATCTCGTCAAGTGATCTTTACATGTGGCAAGAACGAATGCTAGTGTCGCGTGCAATAAACACGAAACACGGCAAGGAGACAGAACCGTAAAGCGCATATGCACATAATGTTACGGTGGCCCTGGTAACTTTAGCGAAATAGGGTGAATTAAACCCTAGTCTAGTACATGTACATTAGTATCCACGTTAAGAATGGGCCACGCTATTCGTAGAGCACCTTAACTCCAGATAAAACGACTATTTCCTAAAGCCTGTGGCAAAAACCATGGCATATTCAATTATCTTGTCCGGCAATGGCGACCGCGACAAGACTATCTTAAACCCCACTTCACTCACGATTGACGTTCCCTTATCTGAGGCCCAAGCTTGACCTTTTATTTAACTTACTCATGATTTATTATTTATTTGATATTACATATCACATGTTTCTAGACTCTCCTAGTCTCATCGTCAAACGTTTTATTTGAATGGTAGGTTTCATATGATCACATAACACGTTCGTTTATTATTTGAAGTGTTGTTAATTATTAACGTTTTCAAGTTTCTAAATTGAAACGTTTATTAGTATGTCCAATTTTATTTATGTGTTTTTCAAACACTTTAGGTTATTTACTTCTTTATTTTAAATTTTCTATACTTAGTAAAATTTTCAATTATTTTCAGTATTTCACTATTCACTTTTTACTATTCATAATTCACTATTCACTATTCACCGTATTTTATACGTATTTTTTTTATACGCATTTCGTATTTTTATACTTCGTATTTTATACGTATTTTTATACTTAAGATATTTTAGGTATTTATACTTAAGATATTTTAGGTATTTATACGTAAGATATTTTGTGTATTTATACTAAATCTTTTTATTTCCTAAGTATAAATTCTAGTTTCAAAAACGTTAAGTTCGTTTTGTACTTAGGCGATTTTTGAAAATATTCTAAAGTCTAGTTTTAAAAATGTTAAGTTCGGTTTGTATTTAGTCATTTATGAAAATATCTAAAAATCTAGTTTCAAAAACGTTAAGTTCATTTTGTATAAAGTGATAATGATTTTCATTTTAAAATATTAGTTTTTAAAAAAAAAGTTAAGTTCAATTTGTAAAAAGTGATAATGGTATTTATTTTAAAATGAGACTTAGTTAAATTTAGTCGTCTATTAACTAAATTTAGCGATTTTCATTTAAATATAATAGTATCGTGGATGATTCATTTAGGTCCGTAAGTCCAAGTTCAACAATCCAATAGCAAAGGTAGTAGCACACGATTTAATTCATTTTTATAACGGTTACATATTTTTATCGGTTTACAATATTTCATTTATAACTAAATCGGTTTATACTAAAATTCAATTCTAATTACTATTTAACTTTAGTGACTTAGTGATAATTTCATTTTAGTCAAATTTAGTCAATTTAATATAGGAATGCCATGTGATTAAATATATAACTAAATTCATTTATTTCTTTTAATTTCTTAATTCAATTTATTAATTACTAATTAAATTATTTTGACAATTAAACTAAAAAGTGATAGAAGTAAATTTTGATCTAAAATAGTGGAAATGCCGTGAGTAATACTAAGTGGTGTCCAAATTTTCATTTTTCGATTTTAACGGTTTTAGCTTAAAGTCTTTATAATTTAATTATTCCAATTATACTAAAATGATTTAGACCAAAAGGAAACTTACTAAAAATCTCATTGTTAAAATTTAACATAAATTTTATATAAGATTATAACATAACTAAAACATAAAAAAAAACATATAAATCATATAAATCATAATTAAAAATACTCAAAATAAATTAAACTAAACATATGAAAATATTACTATAATAGTCTATTTAACATATTATTTAGTTATTATCATTTTATTATACTACACATAAACATATAAGTTCACTCAAGAGATGTTTAACATAATTAACATAAAATCATAATTATAAAATTATAATAACAAACGAAATTAATTTACTAAGAGAATAATATGAGATATAACTAGTCACCTTAAATTTGGCTCTCGAACAGAGGCCTCCAAAAACGATCCTAACCCATCCTTAATAAACCCAAAACCAGTGAAATGAAAAAGGACAGCAGCTCACAGGTTCGTGTTCGAAGTCGTCCTCGGCATTTGTACGTAACAAGCAAGGAGCAAGACGGAAAAAGAAACGGAAAGTGAGACTTAAGCCAAGTCGATAATTAATTAATTGATCGAGACAAAATAGAAATATGAAATGAATTGAAGTCGGGAATGGAAATAGAACGGAGCTCACCAAAACTAAGAAGGACGGTGGTAGCCTAGGTGGTGGCTCACGGTGCTCCGGCGAGTTCGAAGTAAAAGAAGGAGAAAAGCAGGTGAGAGCAGAGGAAAACAATGAAGAGAGAGAGGGAGCTGGACCATGGTGGCGGTGAGCTCGACGGCCGTCGGTCTGAGCAGGGGCGGCGAGAGAGACAGCTCGAGGAAGAGGAAGAGAAAACAGGGGACATCGGTGGTGGTGCTCATGGTGGCTCCGGTTAGAGCCGAGAGAGAAAGAGATAGTGTGGACCGAGCTGAAGAGCACAGCACGGCCATGGTGGCCTGCAACTCCGGCGAAGGTGTCGTTCACGGTGGTCTGACACGGTCACGGTGGTTGAAAACGAAGGGAGGCAGAGGAGAGGGAGAGCAGGGTAGAGCACGGTGGCGACGGTGGTGGTGATGAACGAAGGTGGCAGAGCAAGAGCTCGAGCTCGCCATTAATGGCGGCTCGATGACCATGGCCATGGTGGCCGAAAACAGGGGCAGGGCCACCACGGTGATGATGGTGGTCGACGGCAGGGACAAGGCCGAGAAGGAAGAGAAGGAAGGGCCACGGTGGAGGTGTACGGTGGTTGTCACTGTTGTTGGTGACGGTGGTTTACGTTTTGATGATGATGATGAAGAAGTGTTGAGTTGTTCGTTGTTGTTTGTTGTTTGCGCTGATGTACTCCGTATTAATAATAGTAGTATTATCATTATTATTATTATTATAATTATAATTATTATTATAATAGTTGCTTTAGTAGCTTTTCAGTAAAGTACTCCGTATTGTTGTTGTTGGTTGTAAAGAAAAGAAGTCACATGGCTAAATTTTGGGTCAGTTTGATTTTGTTTGCTCCGTTTTATTTACTCTTATTTATAAAAATAAATTATAAAATATATTAAGTTTTAAAATATTTATTTTAAACTTTAAATCCATTATTCATAATATAAAATTTATAGTTCAAAAATATAAAAGTATAAAAGTTGTCAGTTATAAATTTTATTAAGGTCTCTCAAATTTTTAAACGGTCTGCTTATTTGAAAGATATCTTTATCAAAACTAAATTTTATGAAAGTAATGATTTTTAAAATATAAAGCAACTTTTATAAAAACTAATAGTGGTAACCAAAAATAAAATTTTAGTTTGACAGAAATAAAAATATAATACAAGTTAATATAAAATCAAGAAAATTTAATTAGAAATATCTTGAAAAAGTTTATTTAATCGAAATTTTTCAGCCGCGTTTTTCAAAACAAAGGAATAAAAATTAAATTATACAAATTTTTATTTAAAATATTTGTTAAAATAATTAATTTGTATTAATAAAACACGGGGTGTTACAAACCTACCCCCTTAAGAAAAGTTTCGTCCCGAAACTTGGATAGAGTGGACAACTGCTCGCAGTTAGGCAATGCAGTTAGGGAGAAAATCGAGATTTTACAGATTTCGATAATGGCATTTGATTTTTGGTGGAAAATGACTTTTCAAAAAGTCTGAATTTCCGAATTATTATAAAGAGGTTAGATAGAGTGGAAAGAATTGAAAGATATAAACATTTTATATTTATAAATAGAATATTTTGAATTAATATAGAAATGTTGCTAGATTGTTATTTTCCAAAATCGACTTCAAAGGGATTTTCAAAAATGTGGGGCCTAGAAGTTTTGTACGGAATTAAATTAAATTAAAACTATAAGAATTTTAAAAGCAATTTCATATTTCATTTAAATTTAGAAATAGATATCAAGTGTAAAGTAGGTTGAAATAAGGATTTTAAGTTTTAAACTTTAATCAATGATTTTAAAATCATCATATTTTGTCCTACCCCCTTAAGAAAGTTTTAGACATATTTATCAAGTTTAAATAGAAAAGATAAAGATTCATTTCAAAGGTTGTAAATTTGGAAAGAGTAATGATAAGTTGCAAATTTTGAAAGTGATCAAATTTGATAATAAATGAGGTAAAATATACGATTTAAAACAAAATAATTTCAAAGATATTTAAAATCACGAAATAAAGTTTTAAGAAATAATTGAATAAGTTTCAAAGATGTTTTAAAGGGAAAACTTGAAAGTTAATTTTAGAAGATAATTAGGAATTATAACATTTTCGAAGATATTTAAATTTTGAAAGAAACTATGTTTAAGAGGTTGGAAAATTATAAAATTTAAAGGTTTTCAAAATAAACTTAGAGGAGTTTATGACTTTGAAAATCAAAAGTAAAAATCATTTTGTGAAATTAAGGAAGAGGAATGAAAGTTCATTTGAAAAGAAGTTATTAGGAATTTTAGATTTAGGAAATTAGAGAGTTAGAAGAAAAGGTTAAAGAGGTTAAATTTAATTTTTTTTTTTTTTTTTTTTTAAAAGAGAACGAAATATAAATTTTAGTTAAAGAGGATAATTAGATGGAGTTGTAGAAATCCTTCCTGCGACCGAAATCTTCGAGATCTTGAACGTCTTATCAGCTGTAAGGTTCTTGATGCGTCCATTTGCTGTGTTTGAGGTCTGGTCATCTGGTATTTGATCAAAGGCTTCGATCTTCGGGAATTAAACTTATTACTTAGATTTTATATCCGAGGATAGTTGTTAGTTTTAGTTAGTCACATCAGCAAGTAGCAAGCATACGATAGTTAGTGTATTTTATTTTGAGGGAAGTAGTTCGTTATTAAAAAGTCCTTAACCTAATGGTCGTCCTTAAGGTTTCTACCCATCCTCACACTTTAAAGCGATTTCAATTTATTATTTAAGTGATCTAATAAAAGAAAAATCTAATTCATTATTTGATCCTATAAGTCTATGCCTGACATACAATATGAATGTCCGGCCCAGGTGTCTCTCGCTAGATGAAATAACTATTAAGTTACTCACGGTCGCAAGACAGCTTTGATACCAACTGTAACAACCTGGTTTTAGTCGACTTTAATTACTAAGGCGGAAATTAATTAAGTCTTAAACCAGCGTCATTAACTATACATAAAAGCCCAAATGTTACAAACATCGTGCAAGAGTTGATTAAAAACAACTCTAAGTACGGAAATTAAAAGGAGTAGCGTTATATATATTACATATCTCTCAAAAGTAACAAAAGCAAAGCGTAAAAACGTCTCGTGGCCCCATCCAAAATCCAGCTCCTGGTCCACGATCGTCCTGCACAATAAACTATGGGGGGATGCCCGCTGAGCGGACAGTGACTAGCTATGCTCATACTTACCCTCGATTTCAATTACTTTGGTTTAATATTATCGCTTTATAAACATAACATTATGATAAAACATAAACATGCTTAATACAATTAGCATGTAAAGACATATATGTCATAATAAGCATGCGGTTAAAGCGATAAATCATATAAGCATGGTATTCAGTTATGAAAGCAAATAACATATAATATCATAGCCATAGTATCACAACATATCAGCAAGATTACAAAGCGATATCAGATCGCATACATACATACGTATCGTATTATTCTCATCATGCAGACTCGATTCACTTCAGAAACTTGTGGTCTTTAATTTTCGAAGATGGTACACACTCGTTCTCATTTAATCAAACAACACACAACACATACTGCTTACGAGCCTGACCACTGAGTAGGCCTTTGTACTCTGATCGATTGCATCTCACTTCCATAGTGCAGAGGCTTACTCGACTCGTAAACCACGCCGAATACTATAATACTTGCATCTCATCCTCTAGTGTTCGAAATGATTCGAACTTCAGATACAATCTCGTCAAGTGATCTTTACATGTGGCAAGAACGAATGCTAGTGTCGCGTGCAATAAACACGAAACACGGCAAGGAGACGAGCAGTAAAGCGCATATGCACATAATGTTACGGTGGCCCTGGTAACTTTAGCGAAATAGGGTGAATTAAACCCTAGTCTAGTACATGTACATTAGTATCCACGTTAAGAATGGGCCACGCTATTCGTAGAGCACCTTAACTCCAGATAAAACGACTATTTCCTAAAGCCTGTGGCAAAAACCATGGCATATTCAATTATCTTGTCCGGCAATGGCGACCGCGACAAGACTATCTTAAACCCCACTTCACTCACGATTGACGTTCCCTTATCTGAGGCCCAAGCTTGACCTTTTATTTAACTTACTCATGATTTATTATTTATTTGATATTACATATCACATGTTTCTAGGCTCTCCTAGTCTCATGGCCAAACGTGTTATTTGAATGGTAGGTATCATATGATCACATAACACGTTCGTTTATTATTTGAAGTGTTGTTAATTATTAACGTTTTCAAGTTTCTAAATTGAAACGTTTATTAGTATGTCCAATTTTATTTATGTGTTTTTCAAACACTTTAGGTTATTTACTTCTTTATTTTAAATTTTCTATACTTAGTAAAATTTTCAATTATTTTCGATGTTCACTATTCACTTTTTACTATTCATAATTCACTATTCACTATTCACCGTATTTTATACGTATTTTTTTTATACGCATTTCGTATTTTTATACTTCGTATTTTATACGTATTTTTATACTTAAGATATTTTAGGTATTTATACTTAAGATATTTTAGGTATTTATACGTAAGATATTTTGTGTATTTATACTAAATCTTTTTATTTCCTAAGTATAAATTCTAGTTTCAAAAACGTTAAGTTCGTTTTGTACTTAGGCGATTTTTGAAAATATTCTAAAGTCTAGTTTTAAAAATGTTAAGTTCGGTTTGTATTTAGTCATTTATGAAAATATCTAAAAATCTAGTTTCAAAAACGTTAAGTTCATTTTGTATAAAGTGATAATGATTTTCATTTTAAAATATTAGTTTTTAAAAAAAAAGTTAAGTTCAATTTGTAAAAAGTGATAATGGTATTTATTTTAAAATGAGACTTAGTTAAATTTAGTCGTCTATTAACTAAATTTAGCGATTTTCATTTTAAAAATAATAGTATCGTGGATGATTCATTTAGGTCCGTAAGTCCAAGTTCAACAATCCAATAGCAAAGGTAGTAGCACACGATTTAATTCATTTTTATAACGGTTACATATTTTTATCGGTTTACAATATTTCATTTATAACTAAATCGGTTTATACTAAAATTCAATTCTAATTACTATTTAACTTTAGTGACTTAGTGATAATTTCATTTTAGTCAAATTTAGTCAATTTAATATAGGAATGCCATGTGATTAAATATATAACTAAATTCATTTATTTCTTTTAATTTCTTAATTCAATTTATTAATTACTAATTAAATTATTTTGACAATTAAACTAAAAAGTGATAGAAGTAAATTTTGATCTAAAATAGTGGAAATGCCGTGAGTAATACTAAGTGGTGTCCAAATTTTCATTTTTCGATTTTAACGGTTTTAGCTTAAAGTCTTTATAATTTAATTATTCCAATTATACTAAAATGATTTAGACCAAAAGGAAACTTACTAAAAATCTCATTGTTAAAATTTAACATAAATTTTATATAAGATTATAACATAACTAAAACATAAAAAAAAACATATAAATCATATAAATCATAATTAAAAATACTCAAAATAAATTAAACTAAACATATGAAAATATTACTATAATAGTCTATTTAACATATTATTTAGTTATTATCATTTTATTATACTACACATAAACATATAAGTTCACTCAAGAGATGTTTAACATAATTAACATAAAATCATAATTATAAAATTATAATAACAAACGAAATTAATTTACTAAGAGAATAATATGAGATATAACTAGTCACCTTAAATTTGGCTCTCGAACAGAGGCCTCCAAAAACGATCCTAACCCATCCTTAATAAACCCAAAACCAGTGAAAAGAAAAAGAACTGACTCACAGGTTCGTGTTCGAAGTCGTCCTCGGCATTTGTACGTAACAAGCAAGGAGCAAGACGGAAAAAGAAACGGAAAGTGAGACTTAAGCCAAGTCGATAATTAATTAATTGATCGAGACAAAATAGAAATATGAAATGAATTGAAGTCGGGAATGGAAATAGAACGGAGCTCACCAAAACTAAGAAGGACGGTGGTAGCCTAGGTGGTGGCTCACGGTGCTCCGGCGAGTTCGAAGTAAAAGAAGGAGAAAAGCAGGTGAGAGCAGAGGAAAACAATGAAGAGAGAGAGGGAGCTGGACCATGGTGGCGGTGAGCTCGACGGCCGTCGGTCTGAGCAGGGGCGGCGAGAGAGACAGCTCGAGGAAGAGGAAGAGAAAACAGGGGACATCGGTGGTGGTGCTCATGGTGGCTCCGGTTAGAGCCGAGAGAGAAAGAGATAGTGTGGACCGAGCTGAAGAGCACAGCACGGCCATGGTGGCCTGCAACTCCGGCGAAGGTGTCGTTCACGGTGGTCTGACACGGTCACGGTGGTTGAAAACGAAGGGAGGCAGAGGAGAGGGAGAGCAGGGTAGAGCACGGTGGCGACGGTGGTGGTGATGAACGAAGGTGGCAGAGCAAGAGCTCGAGCTCGCCATTAATGGCGGCTCGATGACCATGGCCATGGTGGCCGAAAACAGGGGCAGGGCCACCACGGTGATGATGGTGGTCGACGGCAGGGACAAGGCCGAGAAGGAAGAGAAGGAAGGGCCACGGTGGAGGTGTACGGTGGTTGTCACTGTTGTTGGTGACGGTGGTTTACGTTTTGATGATGATGATGAAGAAGTGTTGAGTTGTTCGTTGTTGTTTGTTGTTTGCGCTGATGTACTCCGTATTAATAATAGTAGTATTATCATTATTATTATTATTATAATTATAATTATTATTATAATAGTTGCTTTCGGCCGCTTTCGGCGAAAGTACTCCGTATTGTTGTTGTTGGTTGTAAAGAAAAGAAGTCACATGGCTAAATTTTGGGTCAGTTTGATTTTGTTTGCTCCGTTTTATTTACTCTTATTTATAAAAATAAATTATAAAATATATTAAGTTTTAAAATATTTATTTTAAACTTTAAATCCATTATTCATAATATAAAATTTATAGTTCAAAAATATAAAAGTATAAAAGTTGTCAGTTATAAATTTTATTAAGGTCTCTCAAATTTTTAAACGGTCTGCTTATTTGAAAGATATCTTTATCAAAACTAAATTTTATGAAAGTAATGATTTTTAAAATATAAAGCAACTTTTATAAAAACTAATAGTGGTAACCAAAAATAAAATTTTAGTTTGACAGAAATAAAAATATAATACAAGTTAATATAAAATCAAGAAAATTTAATTAGAAATATCTTGAAAAAGTTTATTTAATCGAAATTTTTCAGCCGCGTTTTTCAAAACAAAGGAATAAAAATTAAATTATACAAATTTTTATTTAAAATATTTGTTAAAATAATTAATTTGTATTAATAAAACACGGGGTGTTACAATTTGCATTGTTCTCAAGTCTAGTAGAGGCTATCTTTTGATAGGCTTTTCCAAAAGATCTTTCATAAAAACATTATTTTGATTTATGCTTTAGAAAAGTACCCTCACCCGAATCCGAATCTGGTTTCACAATAACCTTAGACGGATAGGTGTCGACGTGCCTTGAACTCTAAGACGTGTCTTTGAGCATGAGGACACGGAGGCGGGTTCTAAATTTCCCTCATAATTTAGTGGCGGCTCCAAAACAGTTTTAAAGGTTTTTCTTATTTAATCCTTTTTTACTTTACGGCCCTAGCAAGACGTCGAGTGGTTCCATGGTCAGATCCCGGTACCTACAGTTGGCGACTCCGCTGGGGATAGGTTTTATTTTTAAAACTAAAACTAGCCTTTTTCTTTTAAAAATAAAAATGAGACTTGAACGACTTGAGAACAATCAACATACATGAGCTAAGCATATCCGTTTAGAGTCGAATCTAGTCGGATTCACACACAAATACCTTGAGAGGTGGTTCCAAACGCAGGCTTGTCCACTCGATAAAGCACGTTCTGGACTAACCTTCCTCTCACCCCTCCACGGCTTGCCGTAGCGAACTGATTTGACCGCCCCAGGGCTTCCTTTGTATCCTACATGTTATACTATGTGGGCAAAGGGGTAAAAGCACCTGCCAAAGCGTACTCAAATCAGTTGGAGGCGTGCGAGACTTGACTAAACGACCAAGAGTGATACGTACAAGTGTGAGGCTATAAAATATAGTCCTTTTCAAAATCTGCATATCTTCGAAAACTCACTTAAAACTTTCGAAAGTAATCAACCTAACAGACTAACCAGCTAACATCTTTTCAAATAAAATAATCACGAACTTTTGAAATAAAGACTTTTTAAAATTTCATTTACAAAATTAGCAAAACCCGAGTCAAGGTCTTTGGCCTCAACTTGTGGACTTCACTCTTTAAACCTCACGGTTTAAATCCTGTTTTAACATCCTCGACTTGTCTAAACTCAAGTCGATTCCTTTTGTGTGTCTACCTTTAGCCCACGACAACATACCGTCATTCGGGTTGAATAGACGCAAAGCAAAATCTTTTAACATCGAGGTGAGCTGCGCGCACGCATTCTCATCTCAAAAACACTCCCAGCTTGTTTTCGAAAACTTCCTTCTTTTCCCAAAAACTAAAGAGAGTCCTTTTCAAACGAAATGAGCTAAAAACAAACATAAATGAATGTGTCAGTCGGGTCTGTCAAATAGCTGATGCATCCTATGCAAATGTAGGGGAACCTCAACTGAATACTCGCCGCACCCAAGACCACGCCTCAAAGATGTCCAAGCCAAACAAACTAGAAGCGCTCCATAGCCGGATCAACCAACTCACCAAGGATATTGACGACTTGAAGGCCTTGCATCAAGCTGAAGTCGAACGTTTGGAAAAACGCACGAAAAACAAGGCCGACAAGCACGTCTCCCTCTACACTCTCGCAACACAACGTCAAAAGGACAATGAAGACTTCACTTACTACCTCGCTCAATGGAGGAAACTGCTATCACAGATTCCAAACCATCCACACGAAGACGAACTCATGTACACATTCATCAACGGCCTACGACCTTCATGCCAATCTTACTTCAAAGACATCGACATCCGAAGCTTCGAGCAAATCGCTAAGTTTGGTACCGAAATGGAGGAGGACCTTGCATTCTGCGCCATGTCTAGTTATGACGACCTTAGCGACTCGCCGGATTACATTCCTGCAACCAAGAACTACTCTGACGCTCCCGCCGTTATCAAGACAACACCTCCTAAGACAAGGACGAGCTTTGACCCCCTGTATATGTCTTACACTGAGGCATTCTGGAAATTGGTCGAAAAGAAGTGCCTACAACCGGTTGGGCCTACTAGCGAACCACCCAATCACAAGAAGTCAAGATCTTGGAATCCCAATGCCTTCTGTGCATATCACCGAGGTAAGGGACATGATACTGAACATTGTATTAAGCTTAAGCATGCCATCCAGGATCTCCTCGATCAAGGAAGACTCGAGATTCCCCACACAGGCGGATGGCTGTCCAACAAAGGTAATAGTACTATGGGGTCAACTCTCACCATGAATCGTCCGAATCCTTCCAATTCAAGTGATGAACAAGCCAGTAACTTCTCATTCAGCGGCGAGGAAAAGGAATGGCTTTGGCCAAAGCAAGCCCAGGATAATGAAACAATCTATCTCACCGTCCCTCAGCCACCCAATGAAGACAATCCTCAGCACAATCATGCAGATATTTTAACACCACCTCATCAAGTCGACAACCCGATTATCAACGCAATAGGTGAAGGCGACCCTTTGCACCTACCTACCCCTTCAAAGCAGAAGTGTAGGAGGACTACCATCAGGCCAACACCACCGAAGACGACGAAGAGGAGGAAATTCTTCTAGGATCTAATTCTCTAAGTGTCGGGTCATCTGTCGACCCATCTTCTAGTTTTAGCTTAGACTTTTTATTTTCGGAGGCTAGCTCCAGCTCTTCTCCTAATTTGTCAAACAATTCTTCTTCTTTAATGAATAATACAGATAAGTTTGCCTATGACTCGTCTCAAACTAAAAACAAACAACTAAACAATAAACAACAAACAAAACTCGAACAAACGAACAAAACAACACAACAAACAAATCCGTGCAACAAAAATAAATTAACAAATGAACAATCGTTAATCAAATACATCGCAAACACCCTAAACAACCCAACACAGAACCCAATCGTCGAGGAAACCATAACCATTAAAATAGGAACCCCCGAAGAACCAAGGGAACTACAGCTAGGCACCTCATTGAGTGAGGATGAGCGCACCAACTTCACCCAGCTCTTAACCGAGTTCAAGGACGTCTTTGCATGGTCATATAAGGACATGCCCGGCATTGACAGAAGCATAGCCGAACACCACATCCCCATCAAACCCGGCTTCAAACCCATCAAACAAAAACTAAGGAGATTACGACCCGAATGGTCCCTTATGGTCAAAGAAGAAATCGAGAAGCAATTACAAGCCGGCTTCATTCAAGTCGTCGAGTACTCGGATTGGGTCTCAAACATGGTCCCAGTGTTGAAGAAAAACGGCAAGATACGAGTATGCGTCGATTTCCGCGATCTAAACAAGGCAAGTCCAAAGGACGACATCCCATTACCCCACGTAGACGTTCTAGTTGACAACACCGCCGATCATGCCCTTCTATCCTTTATGGACGGGTATGCAGGATACAATCAAATCAAAATGGCCCGTGAAGACATGGCCAAGACGACGTTCATCACGCCATGGGGCACATACTGCTACACAGTCATGCCCTTTGGCCTAATCAACGCAGGTGCAACCTATCAACGCACCGCAACTACACTCCTACACGACATGATGCACAAAGAAGTTGAAGTATACGTAGACGACATGATCGTCAAATCCAAAGAAAGATGTGATCACATCACAAACCTCCGCAAGTTCTTCACACGACTCCGCCAGTACAAGATGCGCCTCAATCCCCAAAAATGTACATTTGGAGTTAAATCCGGCAAACTACTAGGACACGTAGTAAGCCAAAGAGGTAACGAGGTCGACCCCTCAAAAATAAAAGCAATTATGGCAATGCAACCACCCAAGAACCTGGACGAAATTCGAAGCTTCCTGGGCCAAGTCCAATACATCTCCCGCTTCATAAGCAAACTAACCATGATATGCGAACCTATCTTCAAAAGGTTGAGGAAAACTAACCACGAAGAATGGGACGAAGCGTGTCAGCAAGCATTCGATAAGGCGAAGGAGTTGTTATCCAACCCCCCAGTCCTAAGACCACCGCAGAAGGACCTACCCTTGTCACTCTACCTTACAACAACATCAACCGCAATGGGCGCCATGCTCGCCCAAGAAGTCGACGGCGAAGAACACCCGATTTATTACATCAGCAAGAAGTTTCTCGATTATGAAACCCGATACGCGCCCGTCGAGAAAAGCTGCTTAGCATTAGTGTGGGCATCCAAAAAGCTCCGTCACTATATGCTGGCACATCAAACGAAGGTCTACTCGAAAATGGACCCCATTAAATATCTCTTCGAGAAACCCGTGCCTAATGGACGCATGGCACGTTGGACCCTGCTTCTAGCCGAGTTCGATATTGTCTACGTTCCCCTTAAATCCATTAAGGGACGGGCAGTGTCAGACTTCCTCGCCAATCACGCAGTCGACGAAGAACACATCACCGACACCACATCATTACCCGACGAAGGATTATACAACATAGACGAAGAACAATGGGAAATGTATTTCGACGGTTCATCAAATTACCGAGGATGCGGGATAGGAATACTACTCATTTCCCCAAATGGCGAACATACACCTCTTTCAATCAAATTAGACTTTGATGTGACAAACAACGCCGCAGAATATGAGGCATGCCTGCACGGACTACAGGCCGCGCTCATACTAAACGCAAGGAATCTACGAGTATACGGAGACTCCTCGCTAATCATCAACCAAGTATCTGGAGCATGGAAGATACTCAACGAAAACCTCGCATTATACCAAGGCAAAATTCAAGAACTTATCGCCAAATTCCACCGCGTAGAGTTCCTACATTTGCCTCGCGAAGAAAACCAATTCGCAGACGCCCTATCTAAGTTAGCGTCACTACTAAACATCCCCCCAGGAATGCAAACCCTTCCCATCGTTGTGGAACGGAGCCACGAGCCCGCATACATATGCGATATCGAAGCCGAGGAAGAACAAAATGAACCTTGGTACCAAGCCATAATCAACTTCAAACGAGACGGAGAATATCCGCCAACATCGACAAGCGTGGCAGGCAGGCTCTTCGACTGCTAGCATCACAATTTATGCTAGAAGCGGACAAGCTACTCAAGAAAACGCCCCAGGGTACACTACTCCTGTGCGTTGACCACAAGAAAGGACGAGAGATCATATCTCAAGTCCACGATGGCGAGTGCGGACCTCATATGAACGCACGAGCCCTATGTAAACAAATCCTCAGGGTAGGATGGTATTGGACCACCATGGAAGCCGACTGTGCAAAATATGTCAAACACTGTCACAACTGCCAAATCTTCGCAAATGTGCAACATGTACCCCCTTCACCTCTGTACAGCCTCACATCGCCATGGCCATTCTCGACATGGGGAATCGACGTCATAGGAAAAGTATACCCGATTGGAGCAGGAGGACACTGCTTCATCCTCGTGGCCATCGACTATTTTACGAAATGGGTCGAAGCCGCGTCATACCGTAAACTAGACACAAAGGAGGTCGCTCGCTTCATACAAACCAATATCATATGCAGATACGGCGATACCACGAGCCGATCGGTGATCAAGGCTCACACTTCCGAGGAGAAGTCGAACCCATCCTCACCAAATATAACATCCAAGTACACAAGTCATCACCATACCGACCCCAAACCAACTGAGCGGTAGGTCGCAAATAAAACCGTGGTCACCATCCTCAAAAAGATGATTGACACCTGTCACGATTGGCCGCACAAGATTCCCTTCGCCCTGTGGGGACATCGAACCACAATACGCACGCCAACCGGGATGACACCCTACCTCCTAACTTATGGCATGGAAGCAGTACAGCCCGTAGAAATCGAAATGCAATCACTTCGGATCCTAATGGAAGCAGACATTCCAGAAGCAGAGTGGGCACGCGAACGATACGAACAACTTATTCTCCTAGACGAAAGGCGCTTACACTCACTAAGCACCGTTCGCATGTACCAGTCAAGATTACAACGCACATACAACAAACGAATCAAGCCACGCAACGTTAAAGTAGGTGACCTAGTCCTCAAATCAGTTAGGGCCCCGTTACCTGTCGATCCAAGAGGGAAATTCAAACCTAATTGGGCCGGACCATACTTGGTTAAAGAAATCCTTCCCGGAGGAGCCGCAAGGCTAACCGACCTCGACGGTGAAGAATTCAACTTACCCACAAACCTTGATCAGCTTAAGAAATACTACCCTTAGGCTAACTTTGCGATGTATTCAAAAAAAAAACAAAACAAAAAACACCGCGCACGGATGAACTACGCTCGGTTTGATTCCACGCACTGTGGATACGTAGGCAATCTTGCAAAAGATTCAACCAAACCCACGAACTACGCCGGTTTGATTCCGTGTAAAAAACACGGATACGTAGGCAGCCCTTTCAAGGCACAACCGACCTTCTTTGCACACACGCCTGAAGCTTAAAAAGGTCGAAGGCGATGCACTCACAAAAGGACACGTTCAAAGCTTAAAAAGGTCGAGAACATAGTCCACACAAAATGACACGCTCAAAGCTTAAAAAGGTCGAGAGCATAGTCAACACAAAATGCAAGTCTAAAGCTTAAAAAGGTCGAAGACTAAAAACGAACAAATATAAGCAACGAGACGAGATAATAGGCAAACACTTTCTTTATTTAGTCATGAATGTTGAAAATGTTTACATTTTAGATAAAGAGTTTAAAACTAGCTTTTATTCATTGAACAATTAAATAAGCGGAATTTCTTTGAATAAAACATTTAAAGTCTAAACCTAAGTACTCTTCCTACGACGCTTCAGAGAATCCTCTTCATCTTCTGAAACGTCTGCACGAACAACTACCGAAGCAATCACTGGGTTCGGAATACTCCTCTCGAATCCTGGGGGCTCAATAGGGCCTTCTTTATCCGCATCTTCAACCCTCTCACCCAAGCGATCCTGCACAGTCACCTTAGGCCCGAGTCGTTCTTCAAGTGACTTAGATGAAGACGCCACCGCGCTTGAACTCGCAAAGTCGCTGTAGTCCCGTCTACCACGCACCGCCGCATGCGCCAACGACGGCCTTGGACCCGTCTGTTCGCGTCTTCGCATATTCTCCCTATCCCGAGCATCCAAAGAAATACACCACCTCCGATGAAGTCCGAGACACGCAGTAGTCTCGTAACCACGGCCGAGCCCAAGTCACTCGGCTAGACCACCCTTGCACCCAAGCATCAATCATCCGGTTGTTCAGAACAACCGACTCGCATATCCGAGTATCTTGCGCTGGAATAACCTGAGCTAGGCCAACCTGCCTCCTTAGCCGATGTGGGTGGATCCACACGCCTCGCTCAAATCCACACAACATTATCCCGCTAGCCGCATCCGCAACCGATGGTGCCGTGATGTGTCGAATCGACCACCACGACACGACCCACCTTATCATTCTCTCCCGAACGAACCCTTAGAAGTAGTTTACCGACCGCTCCCGAGGCACAGCCCAATAAAGAGTACGCGTAGTCAACCCGGCAGGAACATACACATCACCTCCCGGTGGAGCCAAAATACGAAGACGCTCCATCAACCATATCTGTAGGATCCTAGCACATCCACGATACGAGCTTAGACGATTCGCATAGCGGTCGTCCAAGCCTAATATAGTCTCAGCTAAGATCAAAGCTGAAGGATCATGACCCAACTCCATCTCCTCCATGACCCGTGCATACCTAGCATGGCCATGCACACCATCCTCCATAGACCCAGCAAAGCAGTACCGATGCAGCAGGCAAAACCCTAGAGCTCTCCTCCTAGAACGAGCAGAGATGCTCACGTCATTCAAGTTCATGTAACGCTCGCACAACCGTCGCATGTTTACTACGCCTCGCTCCTTCGAACAACCCATCCACATGAGCGTTAGTCATTGAGAGATACTGCCGTAATCTCCCATTATACCCAAACTCACTCCTAACCGCCACTGGGGTAGTACGGTTAGACCATCCCGCAATAGCCGAAAACTCCTCTAACAATGGGCATATCTCACCCCCCGGGAACCTAAAAACATGCACCCTAGGATCCCAATAATCAAGACAAGTGTCAAGAAAATCAATCTCGACGCGCATCTGCCTAAAACCTATGAAGACACCCGCACCGGTCAAAGACAACGCCCTTTTCTCCGATTCACTAAGGGAAGAAGTCCACCGCTTCAAAAGACCATCAAAATGGTCCATTCTTCAAAAAAAAAAAAAAAAAAAACAACAACAAAAATATTCTTAAAAATACTAAGCTATTTAAGGGAATACAAAACAAGCAAAGAAAAGAGTTGAGATTGAATGAGGATTATGCCTCGTACCTCCCCTCTTTATATAGCAACACGAAATCTCGAATTAGGAAAATTCGACGATAAAACCGGCAGTCCAAACCGCAAGACGGCTTGCGATTGGAAGTGCCAATCGCAAGACCCCTTGCGATTACCCCTACCATCCGCAACAGATGTTGCGACTCCTAGGAGCGGCTTTATCCCCAAATTTCCATACTTTCGACTTTCTAAATCCTAGTATACACACAATTACGACGTACATCTTAATTGGGATCCTTATTTCGGGCCTAATTACAAACAACCACACATAGATCCACCACAAACGATGATCGATCCAATCATACCACATTCCATTTTATGATCCGTTTTAAAGCTCATTTCGAAATTTTTAACATCTAAAATGACCTTTTTAAACGCTTTCTCAACAAAACGTTTTTCAAATCAGAGTCTCCCACTCGGGAACCATTTTCGAATTTTTTCTAGCTACTAACTAAACAGGTACATGAAGAAATGAAACGACAACTGCTAGTCCAAGTAACAAGAAATGAAGCAACTAAGGATGACGACGACGAAGCTCCGCGATCTCCCTCTGAAGCCGAGCCACCTCTGCCCGACTTTGACAAAGCTCAGCTGCTTGCTCCGCCCAAGCCATCCTCCAGCGATGGGCTGCCCGCCACAACTTCTTGTGGACGTCCTTCGCAACCTGCACAAGACATTTTCAAGCACGATTCACTCCATTTTGCCTTAATTATACACTAAATTAAGACAAACTACGGGGGCTAAACCAAAAAAACAAGACCAAAGACTCCATTTTGACTACAGTTTCTTTAAACTATAGTCAAACTCAGGGGAGTAATACACAAACCCGACCCAGAACTTAAGTTTGCCCTTCGTTAACCTTTAACTCGGTCAAACTGGGGGCTTACACAGTATACAAATGATGGAGCCATACCTTCTTCACCTTATCACCCCAACTCTCCATCCCTGCATCCGTGATCACCGGCAGATATTCAGGCACGTGGAAGGTCTCCCGTGCCCCGGCGTCACCATGCTCCACCGTCAAAGGGAAGTCTGGGGGCTGGAACGCCAGGTCGGCGTCAGGCACCTGCAACATGTAGCACGACACAACAAAGTTAGGAAAATTTTGTTGAAAATTAGGGAAAATTTTTGAAAATTTTACCCTACACAAGAGCAAGACATACCTCGATAGGTCCACTAGCCAACCTACCCATCGCAAACTCTGCATAATCCAGCTGACGAAGAAGGAGATTATCAGACTCCCCCTCAAGATGCAGCTGTCTCTGCTGCCGACTCAAGACGCGCGTCTCGAAAATAACTTTGGGAGGATCAAGTGGCACGACGAAGTCAGGATACCTCGTCTGCATCGCCAAACGCTCACCCAAATACCAAACATACCCATACGGCGTAGCCAAGTACAACCGCTGGGAGTCACGCTCTCGGAAACGCACCCACAACCCCTCAGGAACATCCGTGTACTGCTCCCATGGACGCGGATGGAACTACAAGAAGAAGAAGAAGAAACACGTTAAACACCTTTTTCAAGCAAAATCATCTAAATACATGCTATTTAGAAGGTTTCAGTACATACCTGACCACCTCTCAACCTGCTCACCAAGACTGAACGAAGTCATACGACCATCGTGCCGATACTACCGCATCGCACCCAAGTCCATACCGCAGGTACTTCTTCCATGGCAATGGCCGACTCGGAGGAAGAAAGGGAAGTGATCAGAATCCAACACTACACAAGAAACATAAAACAAGTTAGCACAAGTAAACAACGCGTTTTGAATGCAGATCAAATGAAAACAAAGAACAACGTGCCTCTAACAACAAGCCAGAGACACGATGGGGATCCTAGACCCCATCCATCTACAGGCCTAACAAAGATCCATGCAGAACGGATGCACAAGCCCAGGTCGGACACCCGGTCGTATGCCCGATCGCACTCCGATCCGTAAGATACATCAACACCAAAGTAGCGACCGCCGCTCTTCTCACCGGCGGCAGAGTAGCCGATTTAACCACCAGAGCCACATACGAGCATTACGCTGCGTCACTCCAAGTCTCGGGACCATGCCGAGTCTTCCCCTCGGCATTTCCATGATGTAGCTCGTCTTAACAGAGTTAGGCGCCTTCCCCTGATAAGGCACCTCCAAACGAGCTCCAATAGCATTAAGCACCACCCTATCGTCAATAGGCGGTGCCAAACTGAAGTCCATGTCACGGTCACCAAAGGGCAGGCCCGTGATGATAGCATACGAAGACAAGGTAATACCTGCCTCGAACCCCGGCAAATAGAACGTCGTGGTCGTATCCCAGTATCTATCAAGGAATGCCCGGATAACCCTCAAGTTCGCCGTGGTCCGGCTATCTATAATCTGGACCCAACGCTCAACCAACGGGCCCAGGAAAGACCTATCTACCTTCTCCCTCGCCCCGGGAGACAAAACCTCTCGATACGCCCAAATGACGGACGAAATACCAGAAAACGTCCTCATATATCCAACCTCGAGCCCACTAAGAGCCCGATGTGACAAATGACGCTCACGGTCCGCCAACAGGGTGTGGCCGTCCCAATTTTTCGCGAAAGGACGGTCAACACGCGGACCATGGCTCGCACGACCCCTAGCACGAGACCCTGAAGCCTGTGAAGACTCGCCCTCCTCCATGGCCTCTACCTCTCTCTCCTCCTCACCAATCGCACCACCAGGACGCCCACGGGTGCCCATGCCTCGCCCACGACCTCCCCGGGTCGGAAAGTTAATAGACCCAGGAGAAGGATCCCTCGCACTAAAAGTACGACGCAAACTCGAACCGCCAGGAATTGTAGGCTCCTCAACACTAGAACCAGTACTCCGACGAGCTCGAGCTCTCGTCGTAGGAGGTCCAGACCAATCCTCATCTGCAACATTTCAAGAACATAAAACAAGACACAAGACGAAGACGCCAGACGAAGACACCAAAGTAACAACGATTCAAAAGAACACCCTACACAGAGCCCTTTCAGGCTCAATTCACAATTTGGCCAAAAGCCGCTCTATACACATCAAAATTTCAACTTGATGGTTTCTATACCCCCACATTAACCTTCAATTACACCCCAGAACAATTAATTGCATTTTGGACTTATCGATCAAAAACCCCTAATTTTGACCTAAGTTCTCCGTATTAATCGACTTTAAACCTCAATTTAAGGGACGATTACCAACATTTTTCAAAAACTAACGCCATACACATACTATACTAGCCAAGGGGAACCTATGGCAAAGTTTAATTGCAATTCCGAGACCGAAAATCCGGGTCCGATTTTTGGGTCGGGACCATTTCATACGAAAATAGTCCAAGAACGTTTCAAACCATATACATTTCACACATACATTCAAGAACAACATGATACAAGGGAATGGAATCGTTCTCTAGTGATCAAACGGCGAATTTCAAGACAAAAGACGGTTTTTCATTAAAAACGTCTTTTCTACATTTCAAAGACGATCTAACAATTTACAACATCAAAATACGGTGTAAAACCGTGTTTTATAGCAGCAGAAAGCCCAAGACCCTAATCGCAAGGACGCTTGCGATTTGGGGAAAGAGCCGCAAGGACGCTTGCGATTCCAGCTTTGGGCATTTTTCGTTGTTTTCTCATTTCAAGGCCAAATATGGACTTCTAGTCCACTTTTAGCCCATTTTAACAGTTTTTCACGTTACGTCGCTCGGTTAAGGCGTCACCTAAAGTCCGCCACACTCTTAAACGAGTTTGAAGCACTATACACAACCTTTGCGTATACACTAAACATGAGCATTTTTCTCGGACGATAATTCCCGGCGGACATAAGCACTCTTTTACGAGATGAGCACCAGCAAAAGCACTAGCACGAAGCATGAAGCATATACGCTCTTTTTACGAGATTAAGCACGCACGCTCTTTGACGAGACAAGCAACAGCAATAACACGCAAAGGTATCAGCAGGCAGGCATGCCCTTACGAGTATGCAAGGACCGTCATGTCCATAAACATGTTTGTCCCTCCCCGGATAAGCCCGGTTCGGAGTCCTAGTCTCACCCATGGACATATACTCCGCACCGCTGATGGCATCGAGACTGTAACGGTCCGGATGTTGTCGTGTAGTTTGACTTTCGCTTTAGTCCTAAGCTCAGTCAAACTGGGGGCTCTGTAGATACCCAAATCCGCACCTCCCACCAAAAACCCAGTGATGTAACAATGGACTTTTATTGCACGCTTTTATGTTGACTTAAATGGTTCTAATTATGACGAATTCGAGTTAAATGTTTTAAAATGCAAATGAGTTTTCTTTATGGGTCATCACTTTTAGTGTCTTTAGGTTTAGAGTCTAGCTCGTTTCGAGTTCAGGTCCTAACTGGCATGCGCACACTCTTTTTACACACCTCAAGTCTAATCGATCCTTTTACATTAACAAGGTTTGATTCGATTCTCCTAAGAATCCCTAAATTTAGGACCAGTCGCTAAAACCATCCTTTAGCGTTAGCAAACCCTTAGGATAGCCTCACGGAATGTCCTATTTCACAAAATACTACAAAATACACCCTTTTTACATTTTCAGGGCTCGGGCCCAGAACCGAGCCCAAACCCATGCCCGGTCCGCTTCCCAAGGTCCAGGATAAACCCTAAAACAAACCCTAGCAACCGTAGCTTAGAGCTCAAGCAAGGATATTTCGTATAATCCTAAAAGATAATTTGGAAATATACGAAGAAAAGGGTATCTTGCCCGCCCTACCAATCGCAAGGGGCATTGCGATTGGTAGGGGCTATCGCAAGACGTGTTGCGATTGCCCCAGGCAGTCGCAAGGAGCCTTGCGGCTCCTACGTTCGGTTTTATCCCTAGATTTCCTAAAATCTGCCGAACTCTACACTATAAATACAACCCTTCATTCATTCGTTCAACACACAATTTTCAGAATACAATTCACACCTCAAAATTCTCTCTCAAAGCCTCACGCATAAACACCTTTGAATTCTTCATTTTCCTAGTGTTGAATTCTCCCCTTTGAAGCTACCGCTGCTTTCCTCGATTCGAGACAGTAATACTTAATCCTACCATGGATTAAGGTCTTTCTTTACTTCTTAGACTAGCAAGGGCCTACATTAGGCTCACCCGACTTTGGTACGCGAGTGCACTTTTCATAAGGCGGCCATGCACCTCGAATACACACCCTATTCGTAACACCTTTCCAAAGTCGCATAAACAACTGACCTCTCTAAAATAAATCAATGGCTAATTGAACTTTATTTTATTGCATGCATTTAGCAAATCCTCTTATTGCATCTAAATCACTTAAAATGAATTCGTCATTAAACTGAACTGTTTTCGTTAATAAGTTAAGCATGCTTAACTGAGGGTTTTAAACAATCTTCTTTTGCATTATTTTACATCTTTATCGCACTTGTACGTAGCGTATTACTTAGGCTCATGTATCATTATTTGCATTGTTCTCAAGTCTAGTAGAGGCTATCTTTTGATAGGCTTTTCCAAAAGATCTTTCATAAAAACATTATTTTGATTTATGCTTTAGAAAAGTACCCTCACCCGAATCCGAATCTGGTTTCACAATAACCTTAGACGGATAGGTGTCGACGTGCCTTGAACTCTAAGACGTGTCTTTGAGCATGAGGACACGGAGGCGGGTTCTAAATTTCCCTCATAATTTAGTGGCGGCTCCAAAACAGTTTTAAAGGTTTTTCTTATTTAATCCTTTTTTACTTTACGCCCTAGCAAGACGTCGAGTGGTTCCATGGTCAGATCCCGGTACCTACACCTCCTCACGAGACGTTCATAAAAACCTAACCTTTTTTGAGAAAAACACGTAGCCTCCTCAAGAGACGTTCATAAAAGCCTAACCACTTTTATAAAACCAAACCAAAAGCGCGTAGCCTCCTTTAAGAGACGTTCATAAAAGCCTAACCACTTTTATAAAACCAAACCAAAAGCACGTAGCCTCCTCACGAGACGTCCATAAAAACCTAACTTTTTATGAGAAAAACACGTAGCCTCCTCACGAGACGTTCATAAAAACCTAACCTTTTATGAGAAAAACACGTAGCCTCCTCACGAGACGTTCATAAAAACCTAACCTTTTATGAGAAAAACACGTAGCCTCCTCAAGAGACGTTCATAAAAGCCTAACCACTTTTATAAAACCAAACCAAAAGCGCGTAGCCTCCTTTAAGAGACGTTCATAAAAGCCTAACCACTTTTATAAAACCAAACAAAAAGCGCGTAGCCTCCTTTACGAGACGTTCATGAATGCCTAACCACTTTTATAAAACCAAACCAAAAACGCGTATCCTCCTCACGAGACGTTCATAAAAACCTAGCCCTTTTTATGAGAAACACAAAAACACGTAGCCACCTCACGAGACGTTCATAAAAACCTAGCCCTTTTTATGATAAACACAAAAACACGTAGCCTCCTCACGAGACGTTCATAAAAACCTAGCCCTTTTTATGAGAAACACAAAAACACGTAACCTCCTTATGAGACGTTCACAAAAAAACCTAATCCTTCACAAAAAACGCCAACCATTCTTATAAACCAAGCCCAAAAACGCATAACCTCTGCTACGAGACGTCCAAATGGCGAAGCACAAGCGTACACGTCAAGCGCGGCACCCAGAGCGCAAGCCGGCGCGCAAGGAAGCACACCAGAGCCAGCGCGGCGCAAGCGAAGCACAGCCACGAGCGCAAGCCAGAAGCGCAAGCAAAGCACAGCCAGAAGCACAAACAGAAGCACAAGCAAAGCGCCAGCTGGGAATACAAAGGCCACATGCAGGCTGACATGCCCTTAAACATGTAGGACCGTCATGTCCTTAAAAACATGTCGTCCCTCCTCGCATTTCCCGGCACTAAGTCCTCGTCTCTCCCATAAGACACATGCTTAGCGCCGCCAGGTAGTATCGAGACTGTAATGGTCCGGATACTATCTTTAAGTTTGACTAACGCTTTGTCCAAGCTCAGTCAAACTGGGGGCTCTGTAGATACCCGTATCCGTACCCCCCAAAAACAAACCCGATGATGAAAAGGACTTTCATGCATGCTTTTAAAAGAGTCGAAACAGTACAAAAGTGTCTAAAACGTAGTTAGTCATTTTTAACGTATTAATTTGAACTTGCATAATCATAAAAATGAATGTCACTCTTAGTCATTGTAAACACAACACAGAAACGTCCCATTAAGCCGAGCCACAAAAATAGCCCAACCAGCTACAAAAAGGCCCAAAATCACAAAAACGTCCCAAAACGCACACTAACGCAACACGTAAAACGGGGCAAAGTGCGTCCCGTGTCACATTTTCACAAAACTAGACTCTACAAAGCCGTGAAATAATATAACCTAATATTATTTTATTTCGAGCCAAAACCGAAAAACACGACAAAAACCGAAACACGAAAAACGAAATTCGGACCAAAACAAAAGACTTAACCCATAAGTTAATTACATCACAAAACACCATCATTACCCCCTAAATACGTCACTTAACAATGGCGGCTTAAAACAGCCCACCAAAACAAAAATAAAATCGCCAGTTGACAGGCGATTAAAAATTTAAACGCCTGTCAACAGGCGATTATGTTTTTGTTTCATACCAGCCCCCTTTTTTATTTTTCTTAAAAAAATCCAACCCAAACAAAATTAAAAACGCCTGTACACAGGCGATTTAATTTTGTGCACCCACAAAAACCAGCCAACCTCTATAAATACCAACCCACTTCATTCATTTCAATATATCGGTTTTACAAAACACATTAACACACTCACAAAATCCACTCAAAATACCGTCTTTCCATTTTCGAAAGGTAAACATTTTACCTACGTTTGGGACGTTTGAGACTCGGACAAAGGGGTTACATTAACCCCAACCCGATATTGGCATTAGCGAAGCCGTATTCGTAATACGGTTGTAGTAATTCGGATTCATAATCCGTCTAAACCCCGCCAATATCGCATAAATAAACGACTCACTATCACTAAAGCAAACCGACGTCACTTTTATAATTATGCAAGTCCTCATTCATGCATTAAATAACGACTAGAATCACGGATCCAACACTAAATTGTACCGTTTCATAGAGTCTTTTTAGCATGTCAAAACTGAGGGTTTTCACAAATTCTTAAAGAGTCAAATATGAGGTCGGAAAATAACGTTTATAGTAATAATTTAATCAATAAATTATTATTTAAACGTACATTTCCCATAGAAAAGTCATTATTTTGACTATTTACATTATTTATGCATTTTTATCGAGTCATATATATTCGCACTTGTACGTAGCGTCATTTTAGCCCAAATATCGAAATTAACTAAATGTTTTCAAATTAGTAGAGACTACTTTTACGTAGGCTTTTTTATTTCAGTTTTCAAAAACACATTTTTGTCAAAACTTTTGAAAAGTAACCTCACTCCGAACCCCTTCTCTGGTTTCAAACCTCAGACGGATAGGTATCGACGCACCTTGAAATCTGAGACACTCGTGTCTTGTATTTCAAGACGCGTTGAATAGGTTCCAAATTCCTTTAATATTTGGTGGCGACTCCGAAAATACATTTTTAAAAAAGGATTTTCTACTTTTCTTTTTTTGGTCACAAATTCATGCAATGATCTCCCCCATTTTTCTCAAAACTTCACACTTTTACCTGCGAGGCGCATTCCGCTTCCCGACGCCCCCGCACGGGGCGAGGACGGGCGCGCGCAAGGCGTCGATAGGTCCCACATTTCCCGGTACCTTCAGCAATTGATTTCTTTCTACGCGTTTTATGCAATTGAATTAGGATTACTTCGCTTGATCAACGATTTCATCTGAGTTTAATTGAACCTGAGTAAGTTTTAATTTACGATCGAAAGCCGAGTTAAAACTAGACTTACGCGAGATCGATAAGTTGAATTTAGTACGTAGCGAGAGCCCGCTAAATTTGCTTAAGGCTAAAATTGACTCGAGAGAGCGTTTTCTAAACCTAATCAATTTGCACAGTTTAATGCTTCCTTCTTATGAACTTGAGTTCCTAAATCATTGTCGTAATGAACCCGATTGCCCTAATCTTCCCCCTTATTGATTTCTATTCATTTCCTCTTTTGCTTTTGTTTATAGCTCAAATCAATCCTTTTTCACACCCTTGAGTCAGACCTGTTTTACTCCGACTTTAATAATAACTACACTGTTTCCCTGTGGATTCGACCCTGGTTACCACTAGCTTCTGTTAGTTGTTTGTCTAGGTTTATTTTGATTAGGCGTGACGACTTTAGCCTCATCAATTTTGGCGCCGTTGCCGGGGAAACGGCTTTGTTTGTTTTAGCTATTGTTAGTTGTTGCAGGTTTTTCTCTCTTGTCTCAAGGAACCTAGTTCCTTGAGACCGTTTCTCAACGTTTGCTTGTAGTTTTGTTTATGCACAGGTCACCTCGGACTCTAGTTCCATTTGAGCCTGAACCTGAGCGAGCATTACATAGACTACGAAAGGAAGCGATTAAAATAGTTGATCTTGATATAGAGGACGCGTCGCAAGCGGAGTCTAGTGCAACGCAATCGTCCTACGAAGAGGACACACCACCTTTTACTCCAGTTTCTCATCCACCACGTGTGACTATGCCGAAATTATATAGTCACTCATTGCCCAAGACCGAGTCAATCCCACAAGGATTCACTATACCGGCTACGGTCCAGGGGAATTTCGAGATTCGCCCCGCCTTTCTTACTTTGGTGGAGCGCAATCAATTTGGCGGCAATCCTACGGAGGATCCCGGGAAATACATGCAGGTTTTCACCGACTACTGCTCGACGATTAAGCAGAATGGGATCACTCAGAATCAGATTAGGGAGATGCTATTCCCTTTTTCTGTACGTGATCGCGCGCGGGATTGGATCACGGATCTTGACAAGATTGCTGCGGGAATTACGGATTGGCCAAGTCTCGCTCTTGCTTTTTATCGCAAGTACTATCCTCCGGAGCGGACTAACCAACTCCGTAGTCAAATTCAAGGGTTCCAGCAGAACTTTGATGGGACATTAGCTGAGGCATGGGACCGTTACAAACGGTTGATTCGTGAATGTCCACACCACGGGCTTGGCGATTGGTTGGTTATTATGACGTTTTACAACGGATTGTATGCTGAGAGTCGCGCTACTCTTGACTCAGCCGCGGGAGGTCGATTTGCTAATAATACCGATGACGATAAGGCGTGGGCGTTGTCGAGGAAATGGCTATCCATTCATCTCAGTTTGGTAAGCCTAGGGGAAATTCACGGTCCGCGCATAATGACCGTGGAAATGAGAATATGAATGCGGTTATGAGTCAACTTTCTGAGTTAAATAGGAAGTTTGATGCTATGCATGTAACAACCTGGTTTTCAGTCGACTTTAATTACTAAGGCGGAAATTAATTAAGTCTTAAACCAGCGTCATTAATTATACAATAAAAACCCAAATGTTACAAACATCGTTTAAGAGTTGAATAAAACAACTCTAAGTACGGAAAATCAAAAGAGTAGCGTTATATATATTACATCTCTCTCGAAACAACTAAGGAAAAACAATAAAAACGTCTCGTGGCTCCATCCAAAACCCAGCTCCTGGTCCACGAACGTCCTGCACAATAAACTGATGGGGGGATGCCCGCTGAGCGGACAGTGACTAGCTATGCTCATACTTACCCTCGATTTCAATTACTTTGGTTTAATATTATCGCTTTATAAACATATCATTATGATAAAAACATAAACATGCTTAATACATATAGCATATAAAGACATATAAGTCATAATAAGCATGCGGTTTAAAGCGATAAATCATATAAGCATGATATTCAAATATGAAGGCAAATAGCATATAATAGCATATCAATAGTATCACAATAATTCAATAGCATTACAAGGCGATATCGGATCGCAATCAAACATACGTATCTTATCATTCTCTTCATGCAGACTCGATTCAATTCAGAAAGTTGTGGTCTTTAATTTTCGAAGATGGTACACACTCGTTCTCAATTAATCATACAACAAACAACACATACTGCTTACGAGCACGACTCGAGTAGGCCCCTTGTACTCACGATCGATTGCATCTCACTTCCATAGTGCAGAGACTTACTCGACTCGTAAACCACGCCGAATACTATAATACTTGCATCTCATCCTCTAGTGTTCGAAATGATTCGAACTTCAGATACAATCTCGTCAAGTAATCTTTACGCAGGGTAAGAACGAATGCTAGTGTCGCGCCCACTAAGAACGAAACACCGCAAGGAGACCACCGCTATAATCGCCCAAATCGGCACGGATGCCCTGATAACTTTAGCGAAATAGGGGAATAAAACCCTAGTCTAGTACATGTACACTAGTATCCAATTTAAGAATGGGCTATGCTAATCATAGAGCACCTTAACTCAGGATAAAACGACTATTTCCTAAAGCCTGACCCATCAAGAGTTGGCATATTCTTTATCTTGTCCGGCAATGGCGACCGCCACAAGACTATCTTAAACCCACTTCACTTACGATTGACGTTTTCATATCGGAGGCTCAAGCGTTTGACCTTTTATTTAACTTACTCAATGTTTATTATTTATTTGATATTTACATATCTCATGTTACTAGACTCTCCTAGTCTCAGCGTCAAACGTTTTATTTGAATTGTAGGTTTCATATGATCACATAACACGTTCGTTTATTATTTGAGGTGTTGTTAATTATTAACGTTTTTAGATTTCTAACTTGATATATTTATTAATATGTCAAATTTTATTTAAGTGTTTTTCAAACACTTTAAGTTATTTACTTATTCATTTTCAATTTTCTATACTTAGTAAAATTTTCAATTATTTTCAGTATTTCACTATTCACTTTTCACTATTCATTATTCACTATTCACTATTCACTATTCACCGTATTTTATACGTATTTTTATACGTATTCGTATTTTTATACTTCGTATTCTATACGTATTTTTATACTTATACGTATTTTTATACTTCGTATTTTTATATTTATATGTATTTTTTTATACTTAAGGTATTTTAGTATAATACTAAATCTTTTATTTCCTAAGTATAAATTCTAGTTTCAAAGTCGTTAAGTTCGTTTTGTACTTAGTGATTTTTGAAAATATTCTAAAAGTCTAGTTTTAAAAACGTTAAGTTCTGAAGGTACCGGGAAGAAAACCTATCGACGCTCATACGCTTCCCTCACTTGGCGCCGGAAGCGGAATGCGCCTCGCAGGAAAAAGTGCGAAGTTTTGAGAAAAATGGGGGAGATCATTGCATGAATTTGTGACCAAAAAAAAAAGTAGAAAATCTTTTTTGAAAGTGTATTTTCGGAGTCGCCACCAAATATTAAAGGAATTTGGGACCTATTCAACGCATCTTGAAATACAAGACACGAGTGTCTCAGATTTCAAGGTGCGTCGATACCTATCTATCTGAGGTTTGAAACCAGAGAAGGGGTTCGGAGTGAGGTTACTTTTCGAAAGTTTTGACAAAGTGTATTTTGAAAACAGTAATCAAAAAGCCTACGTAAAAAGTAGCCTCTACTAATTTGAAAACATTTGCTTAATTTCGATATTTGGGCTAAAAGTCACGCTACGTACAAGTGCGAATAAGTATGACTCGATTAAAATGCATAAATAATGTAAATTGTCAAAATAATGACATATTGCTATAGGAAATGTACGTTAAATAATAATTTATTGGCTAAATTATTACTATAGACGTTATTTTCCAACCTCGTATTAGAATTTGTACAGAAAAACCCTCAGTTTTGACATGCTAAAAGACTCTATGAAACGGTACAATTTAGTGTTGGATCCGTGATTCTAGTCGTTATTTAATGCATGAATGAGGACTTGCATAATTATAAAAGTGACGTCGGTTTGCTTTAGTGATAATGAGTCGTTTATTTATGCGATATTGGCGGGGTTTAGACGGATTATGAATCCGAACTGCTACAAATCAGACATTTAATACGGCTTCGCTAGTGCCAATATCGGGTTTGGGGTTAATGTAACCCCATTATCCGAGTCTCAAACGTCCAGCCCGTAGGTAAAATGTTTACCTTTCGAAAATGTAAAGACGGTATTTTTGAGTGGATTTCGTGAATAGTGTATAAGTGTTAAAAAACCGGTGTTTGAAAGTGAATGAAGAGGGTTGGTATTTATAGAAAAAGGCTGGTTTGAGCGTAGGGGAAAACTTAATCGCCTGTGTACTGGCGAATTTAATTTCATTTGGGTTGTATTTTGTAGGAAAATCAAAAAAAAGCTGCACGCCAGAATAAAAAGAAAATCGCCTGTTGACAGGCGATTGAATTTTTAATCGCCTGTCAACTGGCGATTTTATTTTTATTTGGTGTGCCGTTTTTCAGCCGCCTTTTGGTTTTTGGACGTATGATTAAGTAATGATTATGTTTTTATTAACTTAGGGGTTAAGTATTTTGTTCAGTTTTGGTCCGAATTTCGGTTTTCGTGTTTCGGTTTTTGTCGTGTTTTTCGGTTTTGGCTTGAAATAAAATAATATTAGGTTATATTATTTTATGGTTTCATAAAACCTAACTTTGTGAAAATGTGACACGGGACGCACTTTGGCCCGTTTTGAGTGTTGTGTTAGTGTGCGTTTTTGGGTCGTTTTTGTAAGTTTGGGCAGTTTTGTAGTGGTTGAAATTGTTTTGTGGCTTGGCTTAATAAGACGTTCCTATATTGTGCTCGTGTTACGCTCATGATGACTAAAAATTGACATTCATTTTCATGATTATGCAAATCCAAATTAATACGCTAAAAATGACTAATACGTTTTAGACACTTTTGTACCGTTTCGACTCTTTTAAAAGCATGCATGAAAGTCCTTTTCATCGTCGGGTTTGTTTTCGGGGGGTACGGATACGGGTATCTACAGAGCCCCCAGTTTGACTGAGCTTGGACAAAGCGTTAGTCAAACTTAAAGATAGTATCCGGACCATTACAGTCTCGATACTACCTGGCGGCGCTAAGCATGTGTCTTATGGGAGAGACGAGGACTTAGCGTCGGGAAATGCGGGGAGGGACGACATGTTTTTAAGGACATGACGGTCCTACATGTTTAAGGGCATGTCAGCCTGCATGTGGCCTGAGTACTCCCAGCTGGCGCCTTGCTTGTGTTTCCGTTTGTGCTCCTTGCTTTGCTTGCGCTTCTGGCTTGCGCTCCTTTGCTTTGCTTGCGCTTCTGGCTTGCGCTCCTTTGCTTTGCTTGCGCTTCTGGCTTGCGCTCCTTTGCTTTGCTTGCGCCACGGCTTGCGCTCCTTTGCTTTGCTTTCCTTGCTGGACGTCTCGTAGAAGAGGTTACGCGTTTTGGGGTTTGGTTTATAAGAGTGGTTTAGATTTTTGTGAATGTCTCTTAAGGAGGCTACGCGTTTTTGTATTTTAACGTCTCGTGAGGAGGCTACGTGTTTTTGTGTTTCTCATAAAAAGGGCTAGGTTTTTATGAACGTCTCGTGAGGAGGCGACGTGTTTTTGTTTTGGTTTTATAAAAGTGATTAGGCTTTTATGAACGTCTCTTAGAGGAGGTTACGCGCTTTTGGTTTGACTTTATAAAAGTGGTTAGGCTTTTATGAACGTCTCTTAGAGGAGGTTACGCGCTTTTGGTTTGATTTTATAAAAGTGGTTAGGCTTTTATGAACGTCTCTTAAGGAGGCTATGCGCTTTTGGTTTGGTTTTATAAAAGTGGTTAGGCTTTTATGAACGTCTCTTATGGAGGCTACGCGCTTTTGTATTTCTCATAAAAAGTTAGGTTTTTATGAACGTCTCGTGAGGAGGCTACGCGTTTTTGTATTTTAACGTCTCGTGAGGAGGCTACGTGTTTTTGGTTTCTCATAAAAAGGGCTAGGTTTTTATGAACGTCTCGTGAGGAGGCTACGTGTTTTTCTCATAAAAGGTTAGGTTTTTATGAACGTCTCGTGAGGAGGTTACGCGTTTTTCTCATAAAAGGTTAGGTTTTTATGAACGTCTCTTAAGGAGGTTACGTGTTTTTGGTTTTGGGTTGAAATTGTGTTTGAGATGGGTTGAAGGTGTATTGGGCCGAGGAAAACCAGCCCAAAACAGAAACAGAAACCCAGAAACAAAAAGAAAATCGCCAGTAAACTGGCGATTTTGTTTTTGTTTTGTGAATTTGTATCAAAAGCGGAGCAGAGGAGGGGAGGCTAGTTCATTCATCCGAAAACAAAAAAACAAATCGACAACCTCTAAAACTCGTCTTGGCGATTTTCTTGATCAAAAATCGATTTTCCGACTCCTACAATTCGTCATGGACCAAGGTACGTACTTAACTCACTCGGTTTTTCGTGTTTTGAATTTGGTTTGAGTCGGTTTTAGCTCAAAAAACCGTTTTCTAGGGTTTAGGGTCGTTTTTTGTTGGTTTGATTCGAGCTTAGCTCTCGTCTTTGCTTGAAAACGTTCATCATGGCTAGTGTAGTGCTTGCCTAGCTTATCCTGCTGTCGTTGTGTGAAAATCCGGCTTGTGGTCTCGATTTTCGTGCGTCTTGTAGTGTAGGGGCATTTTGGTCATTTTTGAAAACGTCTCGAAAATGGCTCAAAACTTCAGTGTAGCTTACCCATTAGTAGTATATCGTGTTGGTGAGTTCGGTTTGTTGAAATGGTCGCGAAAAGCGGTTCGTTTGGGGTGAAACCGTATGAAAGGGGGTTAAGTCGGGGCTTGTGCTCTGTTTTTGTAGCGTAAGGCGATCCCGAGTGGCTTGGTTATTGTGAAAATGTTGTAGTATGCTAGTGTGAAGGTTTGGGTGGCTTGTATGCGAAGAACGGCTCGAAAAAACGTCATTTTCGTGCGTTTTGGTATAGGGGCCGATTTTGGTCGAAATTTTTCGGTTCCGAAACTTGCCCGAATTCTCTGTATTGTGTTTTCATGGCTAGTATGGTACACTTTTGGTCTTGTTTTGCAGGAAATGCGTTGTTTGGAGGTGTTTTGGAGCGTTTTTTGTAGTTTAGGCTAGGTTTCCAAAAGTCGCTTTTCCTCGCTTTTCGTGCCCCGTTCATGGAATGTATGGTAATGTACGCCGTCTGTGTTGGCTAGGGGGTTGTTTTGTGAGAAGTGGGGCTTTTGGGTTGAGTTATGGTCAAGGAAAGGCCGCTTTTGTAGTTTGGAGGTGTTTTGTAAAAGCTATTCAATGAGGTGTTAGGGTCATCGTTTTCGCATGAAATTTTTTGCATAAGCTTATTGTGATTTATGGGTTGGGTCTGTGTCAGCAGATATGGGTTTCTGGCTTTCTGTAGCGTTTTTCCCTTTTCTGCTATTTTTGGGTTAAAAAGGCCTGCTTTCTTCTGTTTTGGCCAATTCTCTGCTGCTTTTGCGCGTGCTTGCTCTTAACTTGACTGAGTAGGACGTATATATCGTATACGTCTCATGGATTTTGGTTTCTGATAGCCTGCTCCGTTTTGGCCTTATCTGTCAAAAATGGGCCTATGGCTTGCTTTTTGCCGCTTTGTCTTGATCTTTCTAGAATGATTTGCTGTTGCCGTTTTCTGAGTATGTCTTTGAATCTTGTGCAGGTGATCCTACGCCTCCAGCGCCTACTTCCAGTGACATGGATCGGGTATTAGCTGGAGTTGACTTCGCTGTTCCGGGGGGCGAGCACACTCCTACTTCGGGGATGCCTGCGCCCTTGGAGGTTTCTGACGGTCCGTCTCAGTCGGACCTGCTGAGAGCTTTTCCTCCGACGCCAGGGGTTTCTACGACGCCAGGGAGTGAGTTCCAGGGTGCTGCTGCGGAGTCTCCGGCCTTTTCTGCTAGTGGCTTGGGGCACGATCTTTGTCCCTGAGTCTGAGCCGTCAGTTAGTGGCGTGGGTCGTGACGTTGCTGCTGAGTCTCCTGCTTTTTCGGCTAGTGGTGCGCGAGAGGAGGTTGCCGTTGAGCAGCCTGGGTCTTCTGCTGGCGGGGTTAGGCACGACGTTGTCACAGAGTCACCTACTTTTCCAGCTAGTGAGGTACGCGAGATCGGCTGGCGAGCGCGCGGTCTTCTGGTGATGCGAGCGGTAGTGGAGCTGCCGCTGGGTCGTCGAGGTCTCCTGTTGGTGGCCGAGGTCAGGCTCAGGGTGTCGTCTCAGAGTCTTTGCAGGGGCGCGGACGTGGCGCTGCTGTGGAGTCTTCTGGGGCTCCTGGGCGTGGTCGTGGGCGAGGCCGAGGCGTAGCTGCAGGGTCTTTGCAGGGACGGGGGCGTGGCGGTGCTGGAGGGATGCCTGTGGCTCGGCAGGGGCCGAGGCGCAGGTAGTGGTCTTCGCCGCAGGGCTTCGCAGGACGCATTACACGGCGTTGCTTCAGAGGCGCCTGCGGTTCCTGGAGGAGGCCAGGTTAGAGGCCGTGGTCGTGGTCGGAGGAACCCGAGGAAGAAGCGCAAGGTGGATGAGGCTTCTGGTGAGGGCAGCAGTAGGCCGAGACGTCGAGCTCGTGTTGCTGCAGAGGGTGATGACCGGGGCGAGGCTGAGGTCGCCGGTGTTGCCGAGGAGGTTGGAGCGGGGGGAGCTCCTGTTGAGGTTCCGAGGAGGCGTGGTCGCGCTCGGGGTCCGGGGAGTCGTTACGAGGATCCTCCTGAGTCGGAGGGGTCTTCGAGTGGCGAGGATGAGGATCTTGACGAGACTGCGGCAGAGGCCGCTGTCGAGGTTGAGATTCTTGAGGCCGCTGCCGCTGCCGCCGCCAGCCGCCGCCGACGCCGCCAGTTCTTCTTCTTCGCCGCCGCGGGCCGCTTTGTGGGTCGGGTTGAGGCCAGGCCCAGGAGCGAGTTCGATGAGGTTGAGGCCGGGGCCACGCGAGGTGGCCGAGGCAGAGGCCGAGGCCGGCGAGGCCGAGGGCCTGGCTCAGATCTGCGCGCGCAGCTCTTGAGGCCGCAATGCAGGTTTACATGGGGATGGTCGACGAGCCGGGCGCGAGGCCTGACTACCTCACGGCCCGCGCCAGTGGTCGCAGTGGCCTTGGGTGGGATGGCGTGACTCGGTTTGCAGTCGCTTGGAGCACTTGTCGATTCAGTGAAGGTCGGCTTCAGTTAGGCTCGATGAGGACCTTCTTCGGAGTTCCTGACGGCGTTTGACGTCTTTGAGGGTAGGCTCACCCAGGAGGAGCGGGATATAGTGCTCGGGACAGCTTTTGGTCCCCTGGTGCAGAAGTGGAGGGAGGTGCGGGGTAAGCGGGTGAACTCGCGCCTCACTGTACTTCGGGCGTTGTTGGATAGGTTTTGGGATACGACCAACACCTTCCACATGCCTGGTTACGAGGTGGGCGTGACTCCTTCTTCGTGGGCTGTTGTCACGGTCACTTCATGGCGGCGTGCGCATTTGATCGGGCGTGGCGACCTCCTATTGATAGCCCACGAGTCGTCGCTGATTGGCGGCGGGGTTAAGTGCGGAAGGACGAGAGCACACGTTTGACCTCGTACCATATGGTTTCGACTTCTTCGAGGGGAGGAGGAAGAAGAAGGGGGTCTACTCGGCGGCCGAAGGAGGGGTCTGTGGCTGTGGTGGTTTCTGACGGCCACCCACTTTGGCGACAAGGGGGAGCGAGCGTCGACGGCTGTGTTGATGGCGCTGTCAGACATGTCGCGCCTAGGTGACTTTGACTGGGTCACTCCTGCTCTGGGTCTGTTGATCCGTTACGAGGACGCGCGGCGCCTGATCGGATTGACGAGGATTCGGATGTGTCGCTTGTGGGCCCTGGTCTTCTGATGGAGGTAAGGTTTGATTTTTGTAGTTTTTTGTTGTTTTGTCTCTGTTTTTCTTCTGTAACGTGTGTTCTGTTTGCTTGCAGGCTTGGTGCTATGCTCACTTCCCCTCTCTGCTCCCGGACACGTTCCAGGTGACGGCTACATACCCGGCTTTCCATGCGTACGCGACAGCGGATCGGAGGGGTATTGGCCTGAACTATGACGCGGCTCGTGTACGCTTCAACGGGATGACGATGGATAAGGTAAGGGTGATTGTGTTTTGTACTTTGGTCTTTTGTAGCTTGTTTTTGGGTTTGTGTTTGTTTTTGTGGTTTACAATTTGGTTTTGTTTTGTAGTTCGTTCGCGACCCCTGGAGTAAGTTTACCGGCGTCCCTTCTACGATTGCAGCTCGCTTCGGTCCCCTTGACGGACGGCGGCTGTACATCGAGACCCAGTACGGCTCGTACTGGTACTTGGGTGAGCGTCGGTCTGCGCAGACGTCGCGGCGGCTTCATCGCACTGCTCCTCGCCCTCGGTTTTGTTCGTGGAGACGCCCGACGCTAATGGCGTCGTGGCGTGTATCACGAGGGCGAAGTCGACTCCTTGCTGCGGCGGGATGAGGATTACGTGACTTGGGCACAAGATGCCCTTCTTGTATTTGTGATCGAGGTATGCTTGTTTATCCCTTTTACTTGTATGTGTTTTGGTTTTAGGAAGCAAAAATTTACCCTATTTTTGTTTTGTAGCGACGTGATCCTGATCTTGAGTTCCAGCCTCCTCCGTTCGTTGGGGACCTCTTGGTTGTTCACGGTGCTCTCGTTCGATCGTCTTTGCCTTGCTGTCATCGTGGTCACCGTCACGGGCCTTGAGAGTTGGGATCCGCGCGTGAAGAAGGTATTAACCCTCTTCTTTGTACAGCATGAGTATTATGTAGTATATAGCCCCCAGTTTGAATTAGATTTTATTGTAAAATCATTATTCAAACTCTGTTGAAGCAGGTTTTTGATTATAGCCCCCAGTTTGAGTAAGATTTTAGTGTAAAATCATTAGTCAAACTCTGTTGAAGCAGGTTTTTGATTATAGCCCCCAGTTTGAGTAAGATTTTAGTGTAAAATCATTAGTCAAACTCTGTTGAAGCAGGTTTTTGATTATAGCCCCCAGTTTGAGTAAGATTTTAGTGTAAAATCATTAGTCAAACTCTGTTGAAGCAGGTTTTTGAGTGTAGCCCCCAGATTGGAAAGCTAAAAGTAATCCTCGTTTTGTGGCGGTGGCGGTGAGGGCCACGCGAGGAGGCGTGGCGGCAAACCGGTGGCGTCTTGATCGTGAGCGAAAGTTGTTGACGCTTGCAGGGCGCAGAGAGAGACGGCCGAGGTGCGACTTGAGTTAGCCAGGGTCAGGGCTGAGGAGGGTGCGAGATCGCGGGCCGAGCTGGAGGCTGCGCATGCCGAGGAGTTGGCGAAGGTCCGGGCAGAGCTAGAGGGTCGGTACGCAGGGGAGCTGGATAGGGCGCGTGCTGAGATTGATTCCCTGCGTGCTGTCTTGCAACGTCGTGACCAGTCGTAGTAGGCTTGGACTTGTGAAACCTCTTCAGTGTAAATGGATATTCAAAATCAAACTCGGCATAGATAAACATATAGATGTTTACAAAGCTAGATTGGTGGCAAAGGACTTTTCACAAGTCCAAGGTATTCATTATGATGAAACCTTTGCACCGGTTGCTATGTTTCGATCCATAAGGATAATCTTAGCGGTTGCCGCATTTCATGAGTATGAGATATGGCAAATGGATGTAAAAACCGCCTTCTTGAATGAGATTCTAGAAGAGGAAGTGTTTATGGCACAACCTGAAGATTTTGTAGATACATCCAACCCTAAGAAAGTATGCAAGCTTAAGAGATCCATTTATGGTCTTAAGCAAGCATCAAGGAGTTGGAATCAAATATTCGATCATGTTATCAAACAACATGGATTCGCTCGAAGTACCGAGGAACCCTGTTTGTACATGAAGTTTAGTGGGAGCAAGGTAACTTTCCTTGTTTTGTATGTGGATGACATACTACTGATTGGAAATGATATTCCAAGTTTGAATTCGGTAAAGGTGGAATTGGAAAATCATTTCCAAATGAAGGACTTGGGAGAGGCACAACGCATCTTGGGTATCCGGATCTATAGAGATAGATCCAAAAGGATACTAGCATTAAGTCAAGAAACTTATATTGATAAGATTCTTGATAGGTTCAATATGAAAGACTCCAAGAGAGGCTTTCTTCCGATGAGTGTAGGAATAACATTGAAGAAATCTCAATGTCCTACGACTCCTGCGGAAATTGAACGCATGAAATTGATCCCTTATGCTTCCGCTGTAGGATCAATCATGTATGCTATGATTTGCACTCGTCCCGACGTCGCATTCGCCTTTAGCATGACGAGCCGGTATCAAGCTAATCCCGGTGAGAGTCACTGGATAGCCGTGAAGAACATCCTTAAGTACTTGAGAAGAACTAAGGATTCGTTTCTAGTGTTTGGAGGAGAACTTGAGCTACGTGTAAAGGGTTACACGGATGCAAGTTTCCAAACCGATGGGGATGATTTAAAATCCCAATCCGGCTATGTCTTTATGTTGAATGGAGGAGCTGTTTGTTGGAAGAGCTTCAAACAGAGTGTCACTGCGGATTCTACGACGGAAGCTGAGTATTTGGCAGCATCTGAAGCTGCTAAAGAAGCTGTGTGGATTCGGCAATTCTTGGATGGACTAAGAGTAGTCCCTAGTGCCGTGGATCTAGTCACTGTTTATTGTGATAACAGTGGGGCTATTTTTCAAGCAAACGAGCCCAAGTCTAGTAACAAATCTAGACACGTTTTGAGGAAATACCACGTTATTAGAGATAATGTGGAAATGAAGGAAATAGATATTTGTAAGGTTGGGACAGGCGATAACATCGCTGATCCTTTAACCAAGCCTTTTTCGAGGGCTAAGCATGACGCGCACACCGCCTCCATGGGGTTGCGGCGTATGCCAGATTTCCTTTAGTTTCGTAATATGTAATTGAACGATGTATCTTATTACGTATATGAAAATAACATTCATTGCTTTTATCTTAAGTCATTATGAATGCATACTTTGTTTATCCGAATATTTGTGTGACAACTTTGAACGTATTCAAGTGAACGGCATAAACTAAGTATTTGGTCCCTGGTCTCTTATAAAGAGGTGACGTCTCGTAGAGACTAGATTGCAAGTCGATCGATGGTGGGTTCAACACCATAGGGTCATAAGTGATGACTGATCGTTTGCATAGACAGACTGTGAAAACACTCTGTCGGGCGGTGACGCTTATAGAATTCCTTTTCAATGCGATTGAAACCTGGTCGTGGTGGGAATTTCTATAGTATTCCTTTGAGTCAATTCTTTGACTGGAAACTGATTGTCTGAGTCGGTGCAGTTTCCGAGTGACTTTCATTTTTGTCCAAAGCCATGCCGTGAAAGGGGGTTATAAGGGCATCTTTGGGGTCATGGTGATCTGCATCATACAGTACAATCGAGTGGAAGGGAAATGTCCACCCTTGTCGGGGTAAAACATCTTTAGGCCACTCGAGGAGTAGTCGCTGAAAATGCGTGGCCACGCTCGGTAAGAATCTACGGTAGATTCCGAGACAAATCTACTCTCCTTATCGAGGAAACCACTCATGATATATATCCTTGAATGCAAGTACGACCTGTAAGACACCTTGCATTGAGTGGGAGATGTGAAACGGACATGAGAATTGGTAATGCACAACTTGTCTCGGACAAGTGGGAGATTGTTGGAGTATGTGTCCTCCACAATAGTGCGATTACTTAATAAATCTCAATTAAGGAATACATGGGGATAATCCTGTATTATTGTCAATTGATTAACGTAAATCAATAACGGTTGGCTGACTAGAGTTTGACGTTATTGTCGTGAGAACGGCGGTAATCAATTGATCCCTTTAAGTCACACCTATAGGAACGTACTCCAAATATTTAAGCTAATTAATTGTATGAGATACGATTATATTAGTAACTTGATAAATCGACTAACGGTTAGTCAGTGAATTAATTTAGAGAGAAATCGAGTTGTGAACTCGGATGATTGAATTTTACATCGATAAAATTATTAGAGGAGATGAGAATTAGTGATTAACTGTTAATTCACTAATCATGTATATTTTACTAATGAGATTAGTAAAAGTACAATTCTTAAATATGTGTAAGTGTACATATATGTTAAAGAAGAGTTGTGAGTTCAATTTGATAATTTGTACTTTATCATATTAGATGATTAAGTGATAAATTATAAGTATTTGTGGGACAAATATTGAAAACAAATTGGACCCATAAATAGGGCCATGAAACCGTCCAAGTGCAAGGGAGAGGGGAGAAAAGATTCCATTTTGTCTTTTCCTCTTGTTCTACTTTTGCATGCATAACATCATAATTACCTACCAGAATTGTTCTAAACAAGAGAACCACTTTCCCCCTCTCCCATGTAAAGTGGCCGGCCCCCTTATAGTGTAGGCAACACTCTTTTGCTTTTCTAATTTGTTTATATAAGAGCATAAAAAGAAAGAGCAAAGGGCTATGCATTCATCTCCTAACTCTTCTACTCTCTAACTCTCACTATTCTCTCTAAGACTAATATTATTATTAGTCATAATATTACTAAGTGTTAGTAATAATATGTATTTTACATATTATCAAGTATTTGCTAAGTGATTTCTAGATCAAAATCATTTAGTAAATTTGGTGTAGTTCTTGGGCGCTATCTAAAGGAGGTTTCCTATTTTGGAAACTCGGGTTTTGGAGGATCATCCTAAACACTAGTTCAAAAAACAAATCTAGAAAGGAGTTCTAGTTTTGTGCCCATATTTCCCTTTTAAGAAAGGTATAAATCTCTATAAACTTATAACAAAGTATATTTGTAATCACATAGATCTTGCTCATCAAATAAGAGTAATTTGATTTACACTAATATTTGATTAGTGAATGGGATGAGATCCCTACAAAAAATGGGTCGAATAAGGGGTATATATTTATAGAGCAAAGGGTGTTACGATTTGTCAAAAAGGCGTCACCAACTCTCTAAATCGCCTGTGAACAGGCGATTATCATAGAAATCGCCAGTGTCAAAATGGTCCTGGCTGAAAATCGCCTGTTGAGAGGCGATTCTTGTGAAAATCGCCTGTTAAGTGGCAATTTTCTGGTTGTTCTGCCGCTTTTTGTGACGTATTTTGTGCATGCGTATGTGCCTACGTGCGTGTGTGATGATTATGTTTGTAGGCTGCAGGTTTTGGTCGAGAATCAATTTGGCTCATGACGTAACTCGGGCTCGGTTTCGTGTTTCGTGCTTTTTTCGGGTCTCGGGCCGAAAAGTGTTTTTGCCTTGAATTGCGTTGTTTTTGTGAAATGTGTTGAGACGTGAGCTCGGCTTGAGCGTATGATGTCTCGGGAAGCGTGTTTGGGTGCTTTTGTGGGCTTTTTTCGGGTCTTGGGCCGAAAAGTGTTTTTGTCTTGAATTGATTTGTTTTTGTGAAATGTGTTTAGACGTGAGCTCGGCATAAGCGTCTGACGCCTCAGGAGGCGTGCTCGGGTGTTTTTGTGGGTTTTTTTGCGTGGGAGAAGACTTGTTTTTGTGTTTCGGGCTTTTGTTTGTGGGTCTGTTTTTGTTGTATAGGCTTGCTTTTGTGTTGGGCCGATTTAAATAAAATGACTAAGCGAATACTCATTTTACACGACATGCAAATAAATCATTTATGCGTTAAACGACTTAAAATGTTTTCGACAAAATGTACCGTTTTGACATTACGTTAAAAACATGTTTTTTGTGAAAAGTCCATTTCATCACAGGGTTTGTCTTTGGGAGGTATGGATACGGGTATCTACACTATCGTGTCAAAACGTCGACGATTAGTATAAACCTCCAATTTTATTATTTTAAATGTTACTCGTAAATTTTTATTTATAGTTTCAAAAATATGAATAAGGCGGGTATAAGCGGGGCGGGAGCGGGCGAGGACGCGGCGGTGTTTTGATGAAATTGACCACCGCTTCACGCCCCGCAACGGAAATTACTTTTGGGACCCACCTCCATTTCACGACCCACTAAAATATCACCTACCTCCACTTTAATGGAGAAATACAAAACGATTTCCGCGTTAAAACGCCGCCATTGACATCCCTAAAAAAGACGTGGACCTAGAGCTGTCAAAATCTGACCCGACCCGGTAAACCGCCCGAAACCGACCTGAAAATAACCCGAAATAAACCTGTTTTTTTTACCCGAAGCCAAAAACGACCCGAACCCGAAACGACCCGAAAATAACGAGTCATAACCCGACCCGTAGTGGGTTAACCCGGTAAGTCAAAAATTTTACGTTCCAAGATAGAAAATGTCAATATCAATTTTTTTTTCACATGAAATTTTTTTTTTCAAATTAATTTTAAGCATTTCACACCTACCAAACTATTCATAATTGAAAATTTTCACTTAAATATAATCTTTATTATTTAATAATTGTATAAATAATCATACTCCATCGGTTTCAATGAATTGTTTATACTTTGACTTTTTTGTTAGGGGATTTAAGAGCAGTGTAAACAAATGACTGAGATAGATAAAGTACTAATGATGTTTGTTAGTTGTATTGAACATTAAGAATTTGAGACATCTTAAATCACTATTTACGAAATTTTGAAACAAAATTACATGTGGAGAATAAGTGAAAAACTGCGGGAAAAAATATGAAAATATATATAGGTCTATAATTTGGCGTAACATTTTAGAATTTGAAGACAAAACTTAGACTCTACAAGTACGGATCAAAATCTTCATTGTTATATTTTATTGTTTTACTTTATAATTTAAAGTGTTTAATATCCACATCAGCCAGTTATAATTAATATGTTATACTCCGTATGTAAATATTAATTTAATAATTACACGTTTATATATAATTATTTTGATTTTTTTTTTTTTTATCTTGTGACATCAATTAAAATATTTTTTTCTTAGTGAAAACTAAACCGTTATACAAAAAATAGAACAAAAAAATATCGATAAATGGGCGTTGATTAACCCGTATTATGACCCTAACCCGAACTGAAACCCGTATACACCCGACCCGTATATTACCCGAACCCAAAATACACCCGACCCGTATGTTGCCCGGTTTGTGGGTATCCGAACCCGAAATCCGCCCGACCGACCTGTTTGACAGGTCTACGTGGACCTGATTCAAAGTTAAACCAAACTCACGAGTAACCGATTATTTGCCTTCTCGAACTCTGACGAGGATTGTTCATCAAGAAAGAAACAAATACTCCGTACGAAGTATTTAAAACAAAGAAAAAATTAAAACAACAAACATAAAAAGTGAAAAGAAATGGGCTGGGTTTGGAGAGACGACGATGAATCAACCAATTCGAGCACTTTGGACAGAAATTCGAATTTCGGAAACCCTAAAATCGGTGATAATTGTTCAACGAGGAAAATAGTTGAATCAAAGTGCAACACTGTTGAGGTTGAGCCTGGTAAATTCGTCCGCAAATGCGAGAAGACTGAGCAAATTCTCCGCGATTGTGTCGGCAAGTCTGTTCTCTTTATCTCTCTCGTTTATTCATCTTTTACTTGATTTGCGTGTGTTTTTTTTTGCCTTATGTCCTCAATTGATTCGATATTGACGCTCTACAGTATGATTATCGGTGATTATTTTTCCTAATTGATTGAAATTGTTTGATCGTCGTTGTTGGATTTGATTTAGCTTATTCGATAGAGTGCTTATGTTCCTGAGATTTTAGTTCGCTTGAATTGTACAAGCAGGCAGATATGATTTGTCACTGAATAAGGGTGCAATTAGGGTTTTAGCGCGTGTACAAAATGTTATACCGCTTCTGTTGTGGTTCCCTTACGATTTAGTTAACGAAGTTACAATCGTGATCCTTCATTCAATTCTGTTGTGATCAGTGATCAGATTAGCTGCTAATTAAAGTACCCTATTACGGAGTACTCCTTTTATTGATTTTTACCAGCTCCTTGAGCTAGTCAGTTTGTGGTGGGAGATAGAAGAATGGCGAATGAGGTATTGTTTATAATTCGATACTTTTCTTGTATTTGCGTACCCATTAAAAGCATGGAAATAATTAATATTACGTTGCAATTGAGATATTCTTGGGCTGCTTGAGAAACAAAAGCTAATAGGCGTACCAGGCAATTGAAATATTTTCTTGTATTATGGAGAATGTGTTAGTGACAAGTTTGGCATGCATTACACTACGGGCCTGTTTGGATTAATGGAATTGAAGGGAAATGAAAGGGAGGGATACAATTTCCGTCGTTAGGTTAACATATTAGAGTGAATGGATTTGGAGGGGGAGGGATGCATTTACCATTCTTGTAGACTAATCAAAATCTCTCCAAAAGATGGGCGATTTGGAAGGAAAATGTCACAGCTTCCCTTTTCTCCCTTTCCCTCCATTTTCTTTATCCAAACACACCCTAAGATACAGGGAAGGAGATGGAAGGGAGAGTGAGGGGTAGTATTTCCGTCGTTTGGATAGAAAGTAAGGGTGGAGGGGTTTGGAGGGGGTGGGAAAATACATTTCTCCATTTCCTCCATTTAAGCCAAATTTTCATCCTTCAAACCAAGGTAAGATTTGGAAGGAAATTGTCCACGCTCTCCTTCCCTTCCTTCTCTTTAATTTCATTTTCTCCTTCCCCTTTCCCTTTGTTTCCCTCAATTTTGGTCATCCAACAAGGCACAACAGTGGAGTTTTAGGAGTGTGGTATGCCAATCTTCATATACTTGATCATCAAAATCAGATTGTAGTGATGTCTAGTCTACTATTTGAGGAATAGTTGTTATATAGGATAGTTGTTACACTAACTTATGATAAGAGTTGTCCAGCTATAATCTAAACCCAAATAATTGTGCAACACAATTTTTATTTTGACAACTAAATATTTTATAATGATATTTGACTTATATAAGTTGAATATTTTCAACTTAAGTATATCTACGATAAATCAGTAGGCTTTCATATCAAAATACTAAGGTTATGTTTGGATTGAGGGAAATGAAGGGAAAGGAAGGGGAGAAAAATGGAAGGATTGAGTTTCTACCGTTTGGTTACAAAAAATGGGAGGAGGGAAATGGAGGGGGAGGGATTTGGAGGGATCTGTTTTCCCTCCTCCAAATATAATCAAAATCTCTCTACAATTGGAAAGATTTGAAGGGAAAATCTATCCAAACACCAACATCTCATTCTCCCTCCCCTTTACCCCCGAGGGTGTGTTTGGATAACAAAATAGAAGGGAAAGGGAGGGGAGGGAAAATGAAGGTAGGGGAGGGGAGGGGAGGGGAGGGGAAATGGTGGTGTTTGGATACCATTTTCCCTCCAAATCTTGCCTATTTTGGAGAGATTCCAATTAGGCTTTGAGGAGGGAAAATAAATCCCTCCAAATCCATTCCCCTTCATTTCCATCCTTCCATATTTTATATCCAAACAAAGGCCCCTTCACTTTCCCTCCCCTCTCTTTCCCTCCAATTCCTTCAATCCAAACAGAACTTGAGGGAGTGTTTGGGTAACAAAATAGGAAGGAAAGGGAGGGGAAGGAAAATGAGGGAAGGGGAAGGGAAGGAAGGGAAGGAGAGGAAGAATGATATGTTGGTGTTTAGATAGATTTTCCCTCCCAATCTTTCCAATTGTGGAGAGATTTTGATTACACTTGGAGGAGAGAAAATAGACCCCTCCCAATCCCTCCCCCTCCATTTCCCTCGTTCCATTTTTTTTTTAACCAAACGATGGAAACTCAATTTCTCCCTTTCCCTCCCCTCCTTTCCCTTCATTTTCCTCAATCCAAACACACCCTAAGAAAACAACAATGAATTTCTTGAACTTATTTTCTATTGGGCTCAATAAAGGGATATCCTAAAAGTAAAAATAATCTTGAGAGCAATATCCAAACTGGGAAAGAAAGCTTAAGAATATGTGGTAGAACAAGCAAGGCCAGTTTAACTGTTTTTAAGGAGTTTAAACTCGTATCCATTGTTCATTGTCATCTCTCAGTTGTAAGGAAACGCTTACATCTTTTGTAAATTATTCTGTACTACTATCTCTCCGTGGGACAACCGAGACCATCTATAACATGTTCTATATGAGGTTTTCTTTCCTCGGTCCTTGTCATCTATACAAATTTTTTTCCAATGGAAATTCATCATTAGAAGTATTGTCCATTGGCAAGAGAAGATTTAAATTGACTACAATCATTTGTACGTCATTATATGTTATAGGACTTATAGCTCAGTGAGATGCATCATTTTACGGTACAAACACAAACAAAGTTTTCAAATAACTGACTCTAACGGGAAATTTTGTCCAATACTTAGGGAGTGGCACCCAAATTGGGTTAATATAGATTGAGTGGTTAGTGATATTTTTTAATTGATTGATGATGAGAAATTGCTCACCAATAGTTGCTAGGTAGATTTTTATTGTTAGGGATCTTCAAAAACAATATAATTTGGTCCCGTTTCGGTGTAGTGGCTTTGATATAGTGCCCGGTGCTATTATATACGAGTAGAAAACATGGTAGTTTTATATAGAAAGGCATCAGAAAAAATAATTCTTTCTCTCAAAATACTATTCCCTCGTTGCAAATGTTTTGAACGTAGGTGAATGGAGGCTATATAAAAAGTTGGTAGAATATATGTAGGATGCTTGTGAGACGACATGCTAATTGTTTTTATCGATTACATTCTGTGGTTTCTTTTATCCTACATCTTTCTAGATATGAAGTTATAACCTACTCCATATGATTGCGCAGGATAGTTAATTACTGCATTTTTTTTTTCTTCTATTGGCAAGGTCCTAGTAATATATGAAGTACTCATAGTAGTGCTTTACCTTTCCATAATACGTATCCCTTGCAAAAATCAGATGTAGCACGGAGTCTGCTTTTCATACACTTTCATGGGTTAGACATGTTTGTGACATTATTTATAGACTTATGAGATTTTAGTTGTCATGATAGTTAAAAGATCTTTTGTTTAAACTTTTGAATCCTCCACCCAAATATTTCTTATTTTGGTGATTAGGTGATTAGCTGACTTTCAAACCGGTGCAAAGATTAGATGATCGAGAAAACTGGTCTTTTGAGAGTTATTAATTGGCAGTTGGAGCTTTGTGTTATAGATTTGCTGATATGTTTAGCCTGTTTCTTCAGATCAAAAATGAAAGGATTATTCTATTGCTGGGATGTCTTAACACATTCTAGAATTATGCATTTTTTGTTTTAGCTTCATATGTGAGTTTGATAGTTGACTTCCAAAGCTTGATATGGTTTTGGTATTGTATGTACAGACCCACTGAGATAGTGCAGTCGAACAAAGAATACACCGAGGAGGATGTGACTAATGAGATGAAGAATGGTTCATCTATCCTGGGCTCTTTAGATAAATCTCCCTTTGATCTACCTGGACTCCGAAATGACCTTGAAGCTATCGAACGAAACGTCTTTGGTGGTTTAAGCCGTTTCTTTGAAGCGGCTGACGAGATGAGCAATGGCTTTTTCCGCGCCTTGGACGACCCTTCCTTGTTTGGCAGGAACTCTTCATCGTCATCAAGAAGGCAAGGAGTACCCATTGATGAAGGCTCGGTCCCAGATCAGCCAATGACAAATTCAATCGATTCTGGATCTGGCAGTGTAGACCTTTCCGGACTCGCTAGGGATGTTTAAACTTACACTCCATATGAGTCTATTATACGTTAATTACCTTACGACGTCTGATGTTTTGCAGTGAACCAATTACAAATAATCGTACCTAAGGTCATGCTAGAAATTTGGCAAATTTGATGCAGTTTGTAAATTTATGTAATAAGCCCTTTCAATTTACTTCTGTGTCGACTTTAGTTTGTGCAACATAGGTATAGTGTTGGTCTTTCGCGACATGTTATTCCGTGGCCATTGAGAAATGCCTTAATTATCGCACTTCATTTCTAGTTTTCAGTTTTCATTGGACAACCACTTGAGATTCTACTCAGCAAACTCATGAAGTCGACAAAATTTCACGATCAAATTATCAATTCCCCAATACTTAACATCACCATCGATCACATAGCAGTTATTTAACTAATTAACTAGTTATTTTTCCATTTGTTATTTTATTTTGGTTATTTATTTTGATAACTAGACATTTATACCTAAGAAATAGACTTTTGACGATGACTAAGGACACGGCCCCAAGATCTTCACGTAAACAGATCTTAATAATTAGAATCCATGAGCACTTAGATTAACTGGTAACTCAGACGGGAGATGTTTATCACCCTTTGTGGTCATACCCAACACAAATCCGAACTAAATCAAATGATATACATACAAAAAAAAAATAAAAAAAAAAAAATTAATAACTACAATTATACCCTAAAACTTTAAATACCGTAACCGCTTCGACGACATTCAGAACATACGAAACGATCCTCCTCAAACTAAAACGAGCAGTGTACCTTGTTGTATGTCATCATATTATAAAATGTTGCCAACAGAATTACCTGTCATTTGTTACATTCTCCCTCATTTCGTCCCCTTTTGTTTCCCAGAACTTGAAAGATATCAAAATCCCTATAATTTGCTACGTGATATTTTCAAATTTCATGGTATTATTTATTTATTTATTTATATTATTAAGTGCTTGAAACCTTTACATATTTGTTCAATAGACGTTTCATTGCAGATGTAATGGAGATTAAACAAGGTTCTCGTTTTTGCTGTTCTAGACCCGAAATCGTTCCTTTGGTTTGCTTCTCCCTCCTGTAATGTTCCGAAGTTGCTGAAATTTGCATGTGGGTTGTCGAATTTTTTTCTTAACTTTTTATAATCCTGGCATAATTTTGTGTTTGCCCACATTTGTTTTTGGATTCTGTATGACGGCGATTGAAATAAATATCGAGGTTCTGTTTATATATTGTTTAGGGCAATAAAAAATCCCATATTATCGAAATATAGCATCGTCTAATTGCTTAAAGTTGTGTCCTGATCACGACAATACTTGATGAGATAGATAGCTCGGGAACATGCGAAAACCCTGGACTTATTTGGGGAACTCGTAAGACAAATGCGATGAAATTTTCTCGAAGGTTTTGAATATCGAGTGTTAAGGTAAGAGAGGGAATGAGATGGGAAATACTTGCTTAACGAGACTTGCAAAAAGCGCATTTTGGTGTAAGCCCCAGACAAAGATGATTGCAGAAAGTACTCGGGGTGATGTCAAAGATCGATCGTTAGATGTTCAAGTTAAGCCTCCAGAGGTTGTGAAGATAGGAAGTAAGTTAGGAAGACAAGAAAGCCGATTAGGCAGGCAAGAGAGTCGGTTGCTGAGACAAGAGAGTAGAGTTAACGCTGTTGGCAGACAAGAGAGTCGATTAACGAGGCAAGAAAGTCGAGCGTTGAATCCTAGTGTAGGGGATCACGAAGTGACCCAGACGAGACCTACTCACGTGAAAGGGAAATCAAGCGTAGGGCTGCAGTTAGAGTCAGTATTAAGAAGAAAGACGGATAATTTGAAGGAGTTTTACACCTTGGGGAAGAAACTTGGACATGGTCAGTTTGGGACAACGTACCTGTGCATGGAAAAAGCAACGGGAAAGGAATTCGCTTGCAAATCAATCGCAAAAAGGAAGTTGGTGAGCAAGGAAGATGTGGATGATGTGAGGAGGGAAATCGAGATAATGCATCACTTGAAAGGGCATCCAAATGTAATCACTATCAAGGACGCGTATGAAGATGCTGTGGCTGTTCATGTTGTGATGGAATTGTGTGCTGGAGGTGAACTTTTTGATAGGATTGTGAAGAGAGGGCATTACACAGAGCGCAGAGCTGCCGGTCTCGCTAGAACCATTGTTAGTGTCGTCGAAGCCTGTCACTCTTTAGGAGTCATGCATCGTGATCTTAAGCCCGAGAATTTCCTTTTCGTAAATGAGAAGGAAGATTCGCCTCTCAAGACCATAGACTTTGGCCTCTCCACTTTCTTCAAGCCAGGTAGAGTACTAGATTCTGTCAACTAATCCATATAATTGATTGCGATTTTACACTTGTGTTAATTCTAATGATTATGACTTTACCCGGACTTCCAGATGAATATGAACTTAGCGTACGTTGAAAACAGTAAAACTAAACTCCAATGACTTCATACAAAGTGTATTTACGGTTTGAAAGTTTTTAATAAAAACCAATATGTGGCAATTTCTCATCCTTAAAAAACGTATCTTACCTGATGAATGCTTGAATACAGGTGACATTTTTTACGATGTGGTTGGAAGTCCATACTATGTAGCACCGGAGGTACTATGCAAGCGCTATGGATGTGAGGCTGATGTTTGGAGTGCTGGAGTGATCCTTTACATTCTTTTAAGTGGAGTGCCTCCATTTTGGGCAGGTAAACGCTAAAAAAGAATTAAAGAAACATCTTTGACTGCTACGTGAAACTCTCTCGTTTCCTGACAAATACTCCTGAATTTTTTTTTTATCTTTTCGTTGTCGAAGAAACTGAGGAAGAGATTTTTGAAGAAGTCCTTCATGGTGAACTTGACTTCTCGTCTGACCCATGGCCTAAAATATCTGAAGGTGCAAAAGACTTGGTGAACAGAATGCTGATAAGAGACCCTACGAAACGACTGACTGCACATGAAGTTCTATGTAAGTGCCACATATATAATGCCAACTTTTCCGCCTTCAATAAAGTCCTGCATTTAGGATTTGAAATCACTGTTGCCAATGTACATGGACCGTGTTCTCGGAATTAGACAGTTCCTTGTCTTTTATTCGTATCCTTTTCCTTGTATTTAGACATAACTAGTCTTACCTTACCTAGCTTGATGCTTTACTGCACATTCAATGAGGGATGAATTCCGAACATAGATAAAAACGTGCAAAGTTGTTTGATCATTTGTACATCATAATAATGCGCAATTCTTTTGATACTGAACTTTACCTCCAACCTTCTATCAGGTCATCCCTGGATTATGACTAACGGCTTGGCTCCTGACAAGCCACTTGACCATTCAGTAATCACTCGCTTGCAGCAGTTCAGCGCGATGAACAAACTTAAGAAAATGGCTCTTAGAGTACGTACCTTCATGCCTTCCTTAAAAACGAATATACGTGGAAAATGATTAAATAGAGGTAATCCTGAATTTAACACCATTCTATCGCTGAAATCCAGGTTATTGCTGAGAGACTATCAGAAGAAGAAATTGCAGGGCTTAAAGAAATGTTCAAGATGATAGACACAGATAACAGCGGGCAGATCACGTTTGAAGAACTCAAGGATGGACTCATAAGTTTCGGGGCTGATCTTGAAGAATCCGAAATTCATCATCTAATGAAATCAGTGAGTGTGATTTTAGACTGATAGATGTTTACTCTTGTTTTTTTTTTTTTTTTTTTTTTTTTTTTTTTTTTTAGCAATTTCTTTGAAGTTTTAGTGTGGCGTTATGTTACCAATAACTACAACTGGCTAAATGATGTCAATCTCGGAACTGCAGGCGGATGTTGACAATAGTGGAACCATAGATTATGGCGAGTTTATAGCGGCCATGTTGCATCTTCACAGACTAGACAAGGAAGATCATCTATGTGCAGCTTTCTCTTATTTCGACAAAGATGGAAGTGGTTACATTACAAGAGATGAACTTCAACAAGCTTGTCGAGAGTTTGGTGTTCCTGAAACTCATTTGGAGGACATTATCAACGATGTAGACCAGGACAAGGTAAGCCGCCTCTTGCTTGATGTTTCCACATACACATTGACACTTCTTTAAACATTCACTTAATCACTTGTATGATTGTGAGACAATCTCCAACTTTTTATGTTGTATTCAAAAAAAAAGAAAATGAAAAAGAAAAAGAAATTGTGAATACAGGTTCTGTATTTTGTAATCGTACGTTTACGTACTCTGATTGCTCATATTCGAACTTACAGGATGGTCGCATAGATTATAATGAGTTTGTGGCAATGATGCAAAGAGGAAATGTCGACTTGGGTAGGAGATCGAAACCTTCAAGTGTTGGATAAAGGAAGCACAACAGGTTCGTTGCTAAACCTTTTTTGCTCCTTTTTGCTGTTAGCATAAGTTCACACTGGTTTTGGCTGATTCAACTATGCAAATAGTTGAAATTACGCTTCAAAATTTTCGTCTGTGCGCTTATTTTGCTGATTATTATCACTTATACATAGTAGGGTATTGTATGCATTTGGCATCAAATCATTTATATCTGATCATAGTTTGTCTTCACGAATCTTTGCCATAACTCTTTGACGAGCAAAACTACGCAGTCCACTTATTTCAACTGAGGAGTTGAGGTTTACGTAAGACATTCTTTTCACAGTGGTGATACAGGTGGTGACGGATGACGTATCAACGGTTAACGTTTTTAAAGGACCCGGGCAGAAAGTACTTTGGAAGAGCGTCTGTACGAGGGGTGCAATATCAGCATAAATGAGCGATCCTTTTTTCGATAAAACTGCCTTTACCTGGTTGATGAGCAGCCCGTTTTCAGCCGCAGAGTTACTTGTCCAGACGCAGTTACTGATTTGCCAAAATCCGAAAAATATGCAGCCAGGAGATGTAGATACATCAGCCTTAATCTTTCAGTAAGGATAATACTTGAAGCCTCACAATATCGTTTATACGGAAACTATAGCAACCCGAAGGTGCGCTAATGATTCCTCCACCGGGGCAAGATCCTATGAACACTGCTGAAGTTTCTGCGCAACAGAAACGTGCACAGGCTATGTATCTATATAAACATAAAAGGTCACTATAACATCACCAACGTAACACTTCTGTCGAAATTTTACCTTGCTTTGTTACTCATACACTTCACTTTGTTGAGTGGAGTACGTTGAATTTCTACTCTCAAAACTGCTCTCTACATCGCCAAGGCAACACTGGAAACAGAAAACCGGGTTTGACACTCTAAGCACATTGTATTTGATGTGTCACATTTGCAACCGAGTAAAAGTAACATGGCTTTTAGAAGCTTGCCATCGATAAAGATGGGATGTTGGTGTTCTAATCCGACAGATGTGGTGGTCCAATGCTAAACTAAATTCCAGATGCATTTACTAGTTGGATGAGAGAAAAGCAAGGATTGTACTTTGCATTGTTGTAGTAAACGATTTGTGTTTAATTGTAAATGCAGAAGTTAACTGTTATGACCATGTTCGATCATTGGACATCTTTCTAACTTTCTAAGGTTAACTGTTATGACCATGTTCGATCATTGGACATCTCTCTAACTTTCTAAGGTTCAAGTACAAGGTCACGCATAAACTGAAACTTATACGAGCAAAACGATAACATATCGTTATGCGCAGTCCTAATGTGGAATTATGAATATAACTAATGCAACAACGAAAAAACGCCGAGAATCTGTCATTCTGTCAATATGCATCATCCTCCACTGAAACTCTTATGTTCACAATATTCGCTTAAATGCCCCAATAAAACTCATGCTTTAAGCGTAGCGTAAACCAGTTGATGACCCATTCCTTCGAAGAACAATCCACAAACACACAACCATTAAGCCCTAACTTTGCGCCACGCCAGAAATGTATTGAAACTTGACAATCTCTAGAAAGGTGCTCCAAGCTTTTATTCTCACTGTCTTCATCTTCACAGCTCAATCTATGAAGGAAACCTCCATGACTACCAAGCTCTGAAATCGTCATTAATGAAGATGTTGAAGCTTTTGATTTGCAGAAATAACCAAGAAGAAACAGAGAAAATAGTGAGTAAATATGAAGATTGTTATGTATTGAACGAATGAATGAATGAATGTGAAATCTGTACAAATGAATGCCTATGTACAAATATTTATAGGATGAATATAACTAATTCCTAGTAACAAACTTCTTTGACCATAATAAACTTTGACTTTGTAACAAACTCTCAACAAACTTTGACCACTTTGACTACAACTAACTTCTTCATTCTCATAGTCTAGCACCTCCCCTCAAGTTGGAGAGGGTGGAAGACACTCCCAACTTGCGTAAATTATCTTGATGCCGGTGGCAGGAGAGAGTTTTGGTGAAGAGATCAGCAGGTTGAAGAGAAGAAGGCACATAAGAAAGACAATCAACCCTGCTAACAACATCTCTCTGACAAAGTGGCAATCAATGTCGATGTATTTAGTATGCTCATGAAATACTGGATTCCTGGGCATATGAATGGTTGATAGGCTGTCACATTTGATAGGAACATGAGTGATGCCAGAGATAGATAATTCAGACATGAGACGAGTTAGCCAAGCCAACTCTGCAGTGATGTTGCGTAGAGACATGTGCTCTGCCTCAGCAAAGGAGAGAGATAAGCTGGACTATTTCTTGGATTTCCAAGAGATGAGAGACCCACCTAGGAATGTACAAGAGTTTGTTGGAGAAGGTATAAATCCCTTTGAGTTTTACCAAGAGTTAGAGGTTTCCCCATGTAAGAGGCCTGCAAAGAACATGTTTCAGGTGTGAATAAGATAGAGGTATTCAGTTGTTTAACAAGTTTAACTATTGACAGAAGGTTGAATTTGAAGGAGGGAACATAAAGAACATCTGAGATGCATATATCAGGTGTAAGCTGAACTGATCCTGTGGAAGTAATGGTCTAAACATGGTTTTTAGGTAAGAGAATGGTGTATGGGCTATCCCCAGTTCTTATGTCAGAATTCAAATATGAACACATGTGATCATTGGCTCCACTATCCACTATCCACTATCAGAGGATCATTATTGAAGATAAAAGGCTGAGTTTTAGAAGTGTTACCAGCAAAATTTGCAGCAGATGTAGAAAAATTGTGTTGTGAGGATTGAGTTTGATGTTGCTTGCCTTTGAGAAAGGCCATGAATTGTCTGCACAGCTTTTGTTCATCCATTGCTGCAAGAGAATCCCCTTCATTGTTGCTGAACGCATCTGTTCGGGGTGATTTTCTCACTCTAATCGTATTTGTATTTTGGGTCTATTAATATTATCCTATATATGTATTTTGTGATTATCGAGGTTGATTATGTGTTGGAAATAACGAAAGATTAAACGACGCAAACAAAGACAAGACACGCAATATTGTTTACGTGGGAAAAGCCCTTAGAAGGGAAAAACCACGGGTACCAAGCCAGGAGAGGATTTGCACTATGATTCGGACAGGACGTACAGAACGGTCAGAGGTTCCAGACTACGAGTATACAATCGAGAGTAAATTTCAATGATTTTTGAGTGTTGAGTATGAGTTATGCAGTAGATGAATAGTCCCTTGATTTATGATGTCTTGCTCCTTATATAGGCTTCTAATAACGGCTCAATTTGGCTGTTTAATGCTTCCTTGATTCTCGCTGCACATTAACTTCCTCCACATTTCTCTCCTGTAACGTCTGAGGGGTATAACTACCATCTTGAATGTAGTTGATTTGCTTGTTGACTAAGTCCATACCTCCAACGTCACTTTGATTGTTCCTTCGTGGGCTTCTACCATTTTGGACTTCACTTGATTTCGACCCATTAAGCTTTTGACCTTGACTTTCTTTGACCACACCGTCTTTGGGCTTTGACTTTTGTTGACCATTTTCCTCTCCTTGACTTGGGCCTTTGTTTTGTACCTTGGGCCCATGTGAGTATTTTGGGCCTAACATTTGCCCCCCATTTCCTCAACTGCCAGACTCAGGCTGTAGTCGAGGAAATGCTTCTGCTTAGAGGTTTCAGGTTTGTCCGCCCAGGACTGGCTGAACAGACAGGACCCGATATCCTCCACGTTCTGGGCTGAAAGTCAGTTCTCATCGTAAGTTGTAGCGTTTGTCAGCTGTAATTCATGACGTGTGTCGCAGCTTTTTCGCAGTGATGGGACGTTTCAGTCGCCCTATTGTCCCCTATATATTCGAGCCTTAATTGACCCTAACTTCCCCATTTTGCCAATATTTGCCTCTTTTGAAAATTAAAAAACTTACCAAAACTTCTCACCTTCTCTCCTCTGATCTCTCTCCAAAAACCGTCAAAAACCGTAACTTGGTCATGGCCCTAATTTGATCGTTCACGAAGGTCACACCTTCACTGCCACAAATCTGATTCCTGACGCCGTCGTTTGCCGGAATCAACTCGATAATCTCATCGGTGATCGTTTGAAGGCGGAAGGAAAACTTCTGGCGGCCGCCGTTATCTGGAGTCCCACCGACGATAAAGTCATGGCTGATTGGACATGCCCTGGTTGGTTTGCGATGTATGAAGTCGCATTTCGGTTCGGTGCCACCTTACCCTTTTGTCCATTGATGACGGAGTTTCTGAAAACCTTGCAAGTCCCTCCTTGCCAAGTCATGCCGTCGACTTGGAAGCTGATTCATGCAATTGATGCCGTGTGTAAGAAACATCACATAGAGTTTCTTCTTCGAGACCTGCGAAACTGCTACCATCTAAGAACCCACAAGAAGAATAGGATTCTGCTGAGGGTAAGGGATGGATGTCCTGTAACACCCCGACCCCAACTAAAGGCCGAAATGTCATTCACGGTAGCTCGCCAGGCTGCGTACATCGCCCACAGACCAACACGGGCCCTTTCCAGCGCACTTTGTCCTCACTCGTGCGCATCCTGAGAACTTCCCAGGAGGTCACCCATCCTAAGACTACTCTCCAGCAAGCACGCTTAACTGAAGAGTTCTTAAGATAAGCCACCAGAAAAGAAGATGCATCTTGTTGAGATGAGTAGTACTTACAATCCTTTTAAGCACTAGGTCACTTGAGCTCATCATATGGACCACTTCAAGGGGGAACCCGACCCGAATAACCTCGGACAACACCGGGTGTTACACACCCCCACTTGAAGAACGCAACGTCCTCGTTGCGCCTGGTAGCTACTTACAATATAGCATTCCAGAATCCTCCCCAGCTAGGTGCGTACCTGGCCAACAAGACACAGGATTCAACCTCACGGTCGCCGGGTTGCTTTGATACCATTTGTAACACCCCGGCCCCAACTAAAGGCCGAAATGTCATTCACGGTAGCTCGACAGGCTGCGTACATTGCCCACAGACCAACACGGGCCCTTTCCAGCGCACTTTGTCCTCACTCGTGCGCATCCTGAGAACTTCCCAGGAGGTCACCCATCCTAAGACTACTCTCCAGCAAGCACGCTTAACTGAAGAGTTCTTAAGATAAGGCACCAGAAAAGAAGATGCATCTTGTTGATATGAGTAGTACTTACAATCCTTTTAAGCACTAGGTCACTTGAGCTCATCACATGGACTACTTCAAGGGGGAACCCGACCCGAATAACCTCGGACAACACCGGGTGTTACATGTCCACCACTGATCACTCGAATGGATACCGGAGACGACAAGGGCTGGGCGTCGTTCTTTTTGTTTGTGAAGAGCGACAGTACAGGACCTGGGTTCGAGGCCCCAGAGTACACCGTGAAGGGAGCGAGTATGTATTCTGTAAATTTTTGATTTGTTTCTTTTCAGATCTGTACTTTTGTTGCTATTCTTGATTTCTGCTTTGTTTTTGTGCTTAGTTTCTGACTGGATTTCGCATCCTGACGATGATGCCTCTGCAAAGAGGATTCTGAGCCTAGCGGAGGAAGAGAGGGCGTGGCCTGTTTGTCTGGGCCAGGAACCTGTACCAGCCCCAGTGGTGGGTGATGATGACCAGGGGTCAGAGGCAGAGGAAAGTGTAGAGGCTACTGATAGTGAGCCTCTCTGAACATTCCCCCTGTCAGTTCTGCACCTCCACATCCTGAGCTGAGGGTGACTAGGGCTCGCCCCCAGATTAAATTTACGAGGCCTGCTCCTGGCGGAAGTTCTGGGTCTTCCAAAGGTAACCAATATTATAACTCCATTCATTCTTTAGTTTTTACATAAGCATTTGTTTTGAATCTGACTAGCTTTTTATTGCTTTGTTTTTTTGCGTGTAGTCCCTTGGCTTGCTGGTAGCACTCATCGTGCTATCGACGAGGTGCAGGCTAGGATTGCCAGGGCGCGTGCTGATCTGAAGCTCTCTGGTCAGAGAGTAACTGCTGCTCTCGAGAAAAGGAAGTGGCCAGAGCCTAGCTGTCCTGCCCCCAGCCCTGACATCAAGAAGAAGATGAAGATGGAAAAATCAACCCCCTCAACTGGTGAACTACGAATTCCCCTGCTGTCTGAGTATCTAAGTGCCGACGCTGCTGCTGCTAAGAATTTGATGGAGAGCTTTGCTTCTCAGCACTCCTTTGACCCAGAGCAAACTGAACCTGTCACCCTTTCTCGCCAACTTTCTACCTGCGCTATTCAGGTATGAATTGCTTCTTTGTGTTGTCAAACTTACCAACTTCGCATATCCCTTGTCTTAACTCTTGATTCCTTGTACCCCCTAGCTGGTGAATCTGGCAGCCAACTTGGGCTGCTGAATTCCCAGCCTCGAAGCCCGTCGCCTGAATGCCGAAAATCAACATAAAATGGCCCATGAAACAATGGAGTCCTTCAGAGGTGAACTGGAAACAGTTAGGAAGGCCATGGACAAGTACAGGCGTCTGGCGGAGAATAATATGAACAGGTGCCTTGATCTGGAGACTGTGAATCTGCAGCTGTCTTGCGAGCTGAAGACGCTGAGGGAACAGTAGGCCAAGCACGCTCAGGAAGTGAATGACCTGAGTGCTTACTGGATCCTCAGAACCAGAATTGATATGATAAGCGCACCTCTAGAAGAGTGGGCCAAGTGGGATCTGGAAACTGAACTGGAAACGTTCAAGGGTATGTTTCCTGGAGAGTTTGCAGACGAGGGTGAAGTCTCCTCGGCAAAGCCAGCACAGGGGATCAGGAGATGGCGGCAGCGGTACCTGTGGAGGTTGTAGCAGCAGAAGAAAAAGGTGAGACGGCCTCAGGAGCAGAAAATTAAAATTTGTTTCAGCTTAGTTGAACAATTTCTGGACTTGTTTTGGACAACATTTTGCCGGGGGGTATGCCCCTCGTATTTTGGTCTGTAAATACTTTTAACTTTGCTTTTGTTTTAGACTCGTCTCGTAATGTTCACCATGGGTGGCCATGGTGGGTGAATTTGACATGTTTTGGTTATGCTATGACTGTCTATGTTTTTTGTGTGTGTTTTGTTTTAGTTTTGGTGCGCACAATTTTGTTTTGACTTTGTTATGTAGCATGCATGCGTTCAGAAAATTTAGGCGACCACACCTTGGGGTTCTCTTTACGGACATTACTCCCTGTCCCATTTTTGCAGTCGTGCTGGGGCTGCTGCCCTTCTTTTTGTATTTGATTTGTCTGTGTGTTTTGCTGTATTGCTGCGTTGATCTGCTCTGCCTGTCTGTTCTGGAGGTCTGCTCTGCCTGGCCTGTCAGCTCAGATTTGGGTTAGGACTGACCGTTGGCGTTTAGCCAACGGCCCTCCGACGCTCAAGTTAGTAATGATTTTGACAAAAGTAGGAAATTATTTGAAGTTAGAGAATGAGCATCTTACCAGGTTTGTTTGTTGTATGTAGTTACTTCACATATGGTATAACTTAAGATGTAGTGCATTCCATGCTCTTGGTATCATTTTGCCATCCAGGGTCTGCAGCCTGTTTGAACCCTTACCTACCACTAAGTCGATAAGATAAGGTCCTTCCCATGCAGGTGCTAGCTTTCCTGCAGCTCTGTCCCGTGTGTTCTGGAACACTTTCCTCAGGACAAGGTCTCACATCTGAACATTAAATAGTCCGACGCGTTTTTGTTGTAACTCGTAGCCACTGGCTGCTGGTACGCAGCCATCCTTATTGCCGCCAGATCTCTCAGCTCTTGAACTGTGTCAAGATTATCACACAATAAGTCTGAATTTTCAGCAGTTGTGTTCAGACCATACCTGGTAGTTGGTACTTGTACTTCAACTGGCAGGACTACCTCACAGCCATAGACGATCGAGTATGGTGTCTGCCCTGTAGCCCTCTTCGATGTGGTTTTGTCAGCCCACAGCACCAGAGGTAGTTCTTCAGCCCACCTTCCTTGCTTTTCCATCAGCTTCTTCTTTATGCAATTGATCACCACCTTTATGCAATTGATCACCACCTTGTTGCTAGACTCAGCCTGATCGTTTGCTTGTGGATATCGTGGCGCCGAAGTTACCAGGTTTATGTTCCACTATTTGCAATAATCCCTAGTCTTGTTTCCCACGAACTGAAGTCCATTATCGCACACGATCTCTGAAGGAATACCATATCTGCTGATGATGTTCTTCTTGATGAAAGTCATCACTTCCTTTTCAGTCACGTTCTTGTATGAATCCGCTTCTATCCATTTCGAGAAATAATCAGTCATGGCTAGCATGTAGACTTTCTGGCCTGAAGCTACTGGCAGTTTCCCAACTATGTCCATGCCCCATTTCATGAATGGCCACGGAGCCGAGATTGAGTGTAATTCCTGGGAGGGCTGATGGATGACTGGAGCATGTTTCTGGCAGGCATCACACTTTAGCGTATACTGTGCACAATCCAACTTCAAGGTTGGCCAATAGTAACCCATCCGCAATACTTTGTTAGCCAAACTTCTGCCACCTGTGTGGTTTCCGCACTGCCCATCATGAATCTCTGACATGACAGTCCTGACCTGGTCAGGTTCTAAGCACCGAAGGTAGAGTCCAATGAAAGACCTCTTGAAGAGTACGCCTTGAATAATCGTGTATCTAGAGGCTTTGATTTTAAATGCTCTAGCTTTAATTTTGTCATCAGGTAATCTGTCGTGGAGTAACCACTCATAATACGGTTTTGTCCAGCTCTGAGCCAGATCAGATTCTGCAGATCGGGCCGCACCTTCCGGATAAATTTGGTTCTAGGATATGCACAATAGGAATGTTGTCCAGCGTTTGTGGTTCAAAAGCTGAACCGATGTTGGCCAAAGCATCAGCCTGCACGTTCTGATCCCTGGGTACTTTCTCAACAGTAATATTATTAAATTTTTCAAAAAGATATTTTACCAAATCAAGGTAAGCTACCATCTTAGAATCCTTAGCCGCATACATACCGTTGATCTGGTTGGTTACCAACAAAGAATCTACTCCCTCCATTCATATCCACTCCCCCCACTTTCCTTTTTGGTCCATTCAAATCCACTCACCTCATTTCTATTTTGGATAATAAAACAAACAACAACTTACATACTAATATAGCCCACTTGTTTTACTAATTACCATTATCTACATTAATTATTCCCTCCAAAATTAACTTATACCCACCCAAAAATCAGTTTTTTTCCCACCAAAATAATGACCCAACTACCCTACACCTTCATCCCCCATTTTCGGATCAAATTAAATGGAGTAAATGATCAAATTAAATGGAGTAAATTAATGGACCATTTACTTGATCAAACTCCTCAACTACTCCCTCATTACTCCTCACTCTACAAACCCTAAATCACTCTCACAATTCTCCGCCACTTTCTTTACTCCCCACTCTCTAGAATTTTCCTCCTTTTTTTTTTTTTTTCTCTCTGTCTCTCTCTCTCTCTCCCCAATTTCATTTTTCTTTGTCTTTTACGTTTATTTTCTCTGTGGTAAATCTCACCTATACGGAGTATTATTTCCTTTTTTTTTTTTTTGTAACTTCAAATATGAACAACAATGACTTCCTTGTTCCATACTCCTAAAGAGGACGATTGCTTGTGACTCGAAGGCTAGGGTTTGTGACTCGGTGGAGACGATTTCTGACTCGGTGGGGGCTTTTCTTGACTTGGTGGGTACTTTTTGTGACGAGGTGGATGATGTTCCTAAGTTTGGTCAACTTGTAACAACCTGGTTTTTAGTCGACTTTAATTACTAAGGCGGAAATTAATTAAGTCTTAAACCAGCGTTATTAATTATACAAATAACCCCAAAATATTACATCATCGTTTAAGAGTTGAATAATACAACTCTAAATACGGTAGTTAAAAGAGTAGCGTTATATATTACATATCTCTCAGAAAACAATAAAGTAAAGCATAAAAGCGTCTCGTGGCCCCATCCAAAATCCAGCTCCTGGTCCACGAACGTCCTGCACAATAAACTATGGGGGGATGCCCGCTGAGCGGACAGTGACTAGCTATGCTCATACTTACCCTCGATTTCAATTACTTTGGTTTATTACTATCGCTTTATAACTATAATAGTATGATAAAACGATAAACATGCTTAAAAACATATAGCATGTAAAGACATATTAGTCATAATAAACATGCGATTTAAAACGATAAATCATATAGGCATGCTATTCAATTAGGAAAGCAGATAACAGGTAATAGCATAGCAATAGTGTCACAATATACAACAGGATTACAAAGCGATGTCAGATCGCATACAAACATATATAATGTATCATAATCATCATACAGACTCGATTCATTTCAGAAAGTTGTGGTCTTTAATTTTCGAAGATGGTACACACTCGTTCTCATTTAGTCATACAACAAACAACACATACTGCTTACGAGCCTGACCACTGAGTAGGCCTTTGTACTCTGATCGATTGCATCTCACTTCCATAGTGCAGAGGCTTACTCGACTCGTAAACCACGCCGAATACTATAATACTTGCATCTCATCCTCTAGTGTTCGAAATGATTCGAACTTCAGATACAATCTCGTCAAGTGATCTGTACATGTGGCAAGAACGAATGCTAGTGTCGCGCCCACTAAGAACGAAACACGGCAAGGAGACTTGAACCGCCATAATCGGCATTAATCGCCACGGTGCCCTGGTAACTTTAGCGAAATAGGGGAATAAAACCCTAGTCTAGTACATGTACACTAGTATCCAATTTAAGAATGGGCTATGCTAATCATAGAGCACCTTAACTCAGGATAAAACGACTATTTCCTAAAGCCTGAGACAAAAGCCTTGGCATATTCATTATCTTGTCCGGCAATGGCGACCGCCACAAGACTATCTTAACCCCACTTCACTCACGATTGACGTTCCCTTATCTGAGGCCCAAGCTTGACCTTTTATTTAAACATACTCATGATTTATTATTTATTTGATATTACATATCACATGTTTCTAGACTCTCCTAGTCTCATCGTCAAACGTTTAAGTATTTGTAGGTTTCATATGATCACATAACACGTTCGTTTATTATTTGAAGTGTTGTTAATTATTAACGTTTTCAAGTTTCTAAATTGAAGTGTTTATTAGTATGTTCAATTTTATTTAAGTGTTTTCATACACTTTAAGTTATTTATTTATTCATTTTCAATTTTCTATACTTAGTAAAATTTTCAATTATTTTCAGTATTTCACTATTCACTTTTCACTATTCATAAATCACTATTTACTTGACACTATTCATTGGTCACTATTCATCGTATTTTATACGTATTTTTATACTACGTATTCTATACGTATTTTTATACTTATACGTATTCCTATACTTGTACGTATTTTTATATTTATACGTATTCTTATACTTAAGATATTTTAAGTATAATACTAAACTTGTTTTTATTTCCTAAGTATAGATTTCTAGTTTTAAAGTCGTTAGGTTCGTTTTGTACTTAGGCGATTTTTGAAAATATTCTAAAGTCTAGTTTTAAAAACGTTAAGTTCGGTTTGTATCTAGTCATTTATGGAAATATCTAAAAATCATAGTTTCAAAAATGTTAAGTTCATTTTGTATAAAGTGATAATGATTTTCATTTTAAAATATTAGTTTTTAAAATGTTAAGTTCAATTTGTAAAAAGTGATAATGATATTCATTTTAAAAATAAGACTCAGTTAAATTTAGTCGTCTATTTATTTAAGTTAGTGATAGTATAGTGGATGATTCATTTATAGTCCGTATGTCCAAATTCAATAATCCAATAGCAAAGGTAGTATCACACGAATTAATTCATTTTTATAATGGTTACATATTTTTATCGGTTTACAATATTTCTTTTATAACTAAATCGATTTATGCTAAAATTCAATTCTAATTACTATTTAACTTTAGTGACTTAGTGATAATTTCATTTTGATCAAAATTGGTCCATTTTAATTAAGAATGTCGTGTGGTGTTGTATATATGTCAAAATTTATTTATTTCTTTTAATTTCTTAATTCTAACTTATTAACTAATAATTAAATTATATTAACAATAAACTATGAAGTGATAAATACAATTTTTAGCCTAAAAATAAAGGGAATGCCGTGAGCAAGCATGTGGTGTTCCTAAAATTTCATTTTTCGATTTTATCGGTTTTTAGCTTAAAGTCTTTATATTTTAATTATTCTAATTATACTAAGACGATTTAAACTATAATGAAATTTACTAACAATTTCATTTATATTTATGAATAGTGTTTTTCAACACTTTAAAATTCTAACTTTTTATTCTAAATGATTTATAATGTTTAAGTTGATTTATAGTATAATACTAATAATATATAAAAACAATAACTAAACATAAACACAAAATAATAACAAACATAAACTAAATCAAAATCAAAATGAGTAAAAGTATGAACATCAACATGAATATCATATGAACAAGTATGAAGATCAAAGTAAAGTTCAAGAACACCATTTTTGATTTTAATAACTTATAATTTATTTTCCTAAATTAATTCTTTTTATATGGTAGTATCCATTTTTACTAACTTATTCTAATATATTATTTACAAAAATTAAAAGTGAAAATTTATTAAAAAAAATGGGAAAAACCGTGAGTATGTATTATGTACATATAATTTTCATTTTTCGATTTTAATCACTTTAAACTCATTTTCAATATTTCACATAATTTTTATATATCACTACTACTTAATTAAAACATAACTAAACATAAAAATCACATGAAACATAATTAAAATGCTCAAAATTAATTTAGCTAAACATGATATCATTTTACTATAACATTACTAGTAAACTATATATTTAGTTATTATCATTATTTATTCAACACATAAACATACAAGCATATAAACATGATGTTTAACATATTTAACATAAAAATCATAATTATAAAATTAGAATAACAAAACAATTTAATTTACTAAAAAGATAATACAAGACATAGTTAGTCACCTCGGTTCGGTTATTGGTTGTCCGGATCGATTATGTTATCTAAATCTAGGTCTTCACCCTCAAACCCGTCTTCACCTTCAAATAAAACCCGTAAATATTAAGCTCCAAGTACCCACTAATTAGCTAAAATATACTAGAGATTATTAGAATAATATTAGTGTTTTTATTTAAGAGGTTTTGTAATAAAATGGAAGAAAATCAAAGGGAGAAAATGAGAGAAGAGTGGCCGGCCAAATGGGTAAGAAAATGGTGTGTTTTTGCCTTTGTGAATTAATGAAAACAAGTGGAAATGAATTAGGATGTGTATTGTGTAAGTTTTGTGTAATTAGAAATTAATGTTTAATGAATTTAGATGTGATGATGGATGTGTAAGAGCATGCAAGCATGCTTGCTTGTGTAAGGGTAGAGGTGGCTAAAAGTGGCCAAGCATGCTCATGAGAGGCCTAAAGTGGCCGGCCTACATGAGCCCATGTTGGCTCGATTTTTCGTTTTCGGAATTTTCGATTTACGTGTACGCGAAAAGTCTTGAAATAAAATATATGATTCTAAAATAATGTTTTGAAATAAGATTGAAAATAAAAATGAAATTAAAACTCGAAGTGTGATTGAAATCAAAATTGGGTTTTGGCTCCTCGAATTTTGATTAAAAATTTACTAGTCCGAAATGTATACTTTTTTGGATGAAAGTTAATGATTTAAATAATTAGAATCAAACGTCAAAAAGTTTATCAGTTTTGAATAAGTGAGACTCATTATTTCGAGTTTTACTTACAGTGTTAGTTAAATCAAAAAGGAATAGTAATTTGATAATATTATAATATGTTTTGTTAGTTATGATCAAAATGATTAAGGCTTAACTAATCTTTGTTAGGTTTGGATTATGAGTAAGTAGGTTTGAAAAAGATTAGATGGTTAGATTACTTTAATGGTGCTCGGCATTTTGGGTCAACATTGACCTCGATTTGCGTGCCAAAATTTGCCGTTGAGAAATTTGTCGAGTATTCATCATTTGATTTATCGAGTTTGAAAATGTAGAAATTAGGTTCAAATTCAAAGTATATCAAAATGGTTTTAATTTAGGTGCGAGGAAGACTTGTAGTGTTTTGTTTTAGGGTTTTAAATGAGCGAGATTGCCTACTTATTGATTTACTATTTATAATTAGTTTAAATTAACACGGGGTGTTACAGACCCCCCCCCTTAGAAAAAGTTTCGTCCCGAAACTTGAATGTAGAAAAGAGTTTTCACCTGAGATAAACAGCTCGGGGTATTTCTCTTTCATTGAGGCCTCGGTCTCCCAAGTTGCTTGTTCGGTCAATTGACCTTTCCATAGTACCTTCACTAAGGGAACCGTCTTCCGTCTCAATACCTTGGTTTCTCGAGCTAGAATCTTCACTGGTCTCTCGGAGTAAAGCAGGTTAGGCTCAACCGCAATTACGTCAGGAGTAATGATGTGACTTGGGTCACTCCTGTATCTCCTCAGTTGAGAAACGTGAAACACGTTGTGAACCTTGGATAAGTTGGGGGGTAGCGCTAAGCGATAGGCTACCTCGCCAATCCTTTCAAGTACTTCGTAAGGTCCAACGTACTTAGGACTCAGTTTTCCTTTCAATCCGAAACGTCGAACCCCCTTCATGGGTGATACTTTCAAGAACACATGATCACCAACCTCACACTCGATTGGTCGACGATGTTTGTTGGCATACATCTTTTGACGGTCTTGCGCTGCTTGTAGGCGTTCACGAATGATTTTGATGTGCTCGATCTGGTCTCGAATGACTTGGGGTCCAGTCCCCACATTATCACTAGCATCGTCCCAACAGACTGGGCTACGACACTTTCTTCCGTAAAGTGCCTCGAATGGGGCACAGCCCAAACTTGCATGGAAGCTATTGTTGTAGGAGAATTCAATCAAAGGTAGACTTTTCTGCCAATTCTCATTGAATTCTAAAGCACATGCTCTGAGCATGTCCTCGAGCGTTGGATGGTTCGCTCGGTTTGTCCATCGGTCGCGAGGATGGAAGCGGTGCTCATCTTGATTGGCTTCCCAACGCCGCCTGGAGTTTGTCCCAAAAGTGAGAGGTGAATCTCGGATCACTGTCAGAGATAATGTCAATGATGCAGACGTGTAATGTCGGATCACCTCCTTCTCATAAGCTTTAGCTAGCTCTTCCAGACTCAAGTGTCTTTGATCGATGCGAAATGGGCGATTTTGTCAAGCGGTCCACTATCACCCGGATCGCATTATTTCCTCGGTGAGTTCTTGGTAGTCCGTTATGAAATCCATAGAAATAGAGTCCCATTTCCCCAATGGAATGTCCAACGGTTGTAGTAGTCCTCCGGGTCGTTGATGTTCAAACTTCACCTTCTGACAGATTAGACACTTTGCCACATACTCGGCAATTTCAGCTTTCATTCGAACCCACCAAAACTTCAGCTTTAAGTCTTGGTACATTTTATCGGATCCCGGATGTATGGAGTATCGTGTACTATGTGCCTCGTCAAGGATCTTTCTCTTTAACACTGGTACGTCGGGCACACACCACCTTTCTTTGAATCTCAAACTCCCGTCAGGTTTAATCTCAAACCCTTCTCGGTTTCCTGAAGGAATTTCCCTTCTGATTTTCACGAGTTCTTCATCCTCCCATTGTAGAGCTCTAATCTCGTGATATAACTCCGGCTCTGCGATCATTGCGTTCAAATCAGCATCGTCAGACTGAACCAACTCTAAGTTCATTCTCTTGAAGTCTCTGACAATACCAGCCGGAATTTCCCAGATGTTGCTAAGGGTATGCGTAGTCTTTCTACTCAGAGCGTCTGCAACGACGTTCGCCTTACCCTCGTAGTGCGGCCAGTTCAATCTTGTAGTCTTTGATCGATTCTAGCCATCGGCGTTGTCTCATGTTGAGCTCATACGTGTGAAGATATATTTCAGGCTCTTGTGGTGCGTAGTAGAACTTGATACTTACTCGTAGAGATAATGGCGCCCGGATCTTCAAAGCAAACACCACAATTTGCTAATTCCAGGTCATGAGTTGGGTAGTTTCGCTCATGAACCTTTAAGCGCCTTGATCGTAGCAATGACTTTCCCTTGTTGCATCAGTACGCAACCCAGGCCATTCAGTGAGGCGTCACTGTAGACTTCATACTCGTCTCCATCAGTGGGGAGGGCTAAGACGGGCGCTGTGGTAAGCCTTGTCTTGAGTTCCTGGAATGCATTCTCGCACTCGTCGCTCCATATGAATTTGGATTCTTTTTGTAGCAACCTTGTCATTGGTCGTGCTACCTTAGAGAAATCTGGAACGAACCTCCTGTAGTATCCTGCCAACCCTAGGAAGCTGCGTATTTCAGTTATATTTGTGGGAGCCTTCCATTCTTTCACTGCGTCGATCTTCGCAGGATCTACCATCACTCCGTCCTTCGAGATGACGTGACCCAGAAATGCTACCTTCTCAAGCCAAAACTCGCATTTGGACAGTTTAGCGTACCATTTATAACGTTGTAGTATCCCAAGAATAATACGGAGGTGTTCCTCGTGTTCTGCCCCGGTCTTTGAATAAATGAGGATGTCGTCAATGAACACAACCACGCATATGTCCAGGTACTCATGGAAGGTTCTGTTCATTTGATCCATGAACACAGCTGGTGCGTTTGTCAACCCGAAAGGCATGACCTTAAACTCGTAATGACCATATCTGCTTCTGAAAGCAGTCTTCTGGATGTCCTGTTCTCTTATCGCAATCGATGGTAACGACCTCAGGTCGATCTTAGAAAACACTCCGCGCCTTCAATTGATCAAAGAGATCGTCAGTGCAGGTAAAGGGTAGCGGTTCTTAATGGTCACCTTGTTTAACTCCTGTAGTCGAACCAGAGTCTCATACTGCCATCCTTCTTCTTCACGAAGAGAACCGGTGCTCCCCAAGGTGAGACACTTGGTCTTATGAAACCCTTTTCGATCATTTCTTCCAGTTGTTTCTTCAGTTCTTGCAGTTCTACTGGTGCCATCCTGTAAGGTGCCTTTGAGATAGGTGCCGTGCCTGGCGCAAGGTCGATAGAGAATTCAATATCACGTGCAGGAGGCAAGCCTGGCAACTCATCTGGGAAAACATCAGGGAACTCCCGTACTATGTGGATATCTTCAATGTTCACGCTTTCCTTTACTTCGTTGACGCTACATAGGTACACTTGATGTCCTTTTCTTTCTAACCGTTGTAGTTGTAGCACAGAGATGATTTTCGCCCCCTTAGTTGGCGATGTCTTCTGATACGTAACTCTAGTCCCTGTAGGATGCTTCAAGCGAATTTTCCGATCTCGGCACTCGAACAAGGCATGATACTTAGTCAACCAATCGATCCCCAGAATGACGTCGAACTCCGGCATGTCAAAAAGGATAAGGTCGGAAGGGAAGATTGTTTTATGGATTGTGATTGGAGTATCTTTGAAAATTTTGGAGCATTTGAAAATTTTTCCGTTTGGTAAAGAAATATTTGCGTTGATTGATTCGGATTTTGTGAGATTAGCCTTTGAAACAAACTTTGAAGATATAAAGGACAATGATGCCCAGTTGTCAAACAAAGCATTGCGTTCATCGAGTTTATAAGAAAAATACGATGCGGCGTCGGCCTCAGGTGATTCCTCCGCCTCGCACGTGAGGACATATACTCGACCTTGTACCACGACAGATTGTGGTACTCCCGCCAACAGTGCCGTTTAGGTTGTTGGGGCATACATTTGCTTTATGCCCTATCTGCTTACAACGATAGCAGGTAATTGGTTGGCCATTACATTGTTTCCCCTCATGTTTCGCCTTGCCACACATATGACAATTTCCCGGTAATGCCCTTGGTTGAGGAGCCCTTCCTACAACCATTGCTCTCTGATTATTCCCAGCAGGAAGCCTGTTTTGGATCGCAGGCCTCTGGCAATTTGGCCTCTGCTGAATAGGGCCGATAGTTAAACACGGATGAAGCTCGGCGTACCCGCAGATCGCACAACCACCTTCTCCTTCTTTTTCTCCTCGGCTTCTTCCAACTCTAAGGAAGCCCATACCCTGCACGCACACTCATAGGCTGCGGCAAAAGTAGCGTAGGTGTTGCTGCTCATGTGGGTACGCAGCTCATTAGACATATTGCGCAGGTACCTCTGAGTCATGGCCCTATCGTTGGGAGCGATCGCGACCGAATTTTGCCACGGTAGTTGGAATTTCTCGGTGTATTCTGGAGTGTCATGTCTCCCATTCTGAGACTTATGAATTCCTCCTCTTTCGACACACGAGCTCATACCCAAAGTACTTCTCCTTGATTTTCTTTGTGAACTCGTACCATGTGAGCGTGGCGTCGAGCTCATTGGTCGACCACGTTCCACCGATCATTGCCGACCTTGAGGTAAAAGCGGCTATGTTGACCCTATCTTCGAGGCGTCCTTGTCGATCCATGAGTTTCTTCATTTCCTCCGGCCCGATTCGTGAGATCGATAGGTCGATGGGAACCCGAGTACTCTTGTGGACGATGGCGGGAAACACGATCAAACGCGCTTGGATGATGTTGGCGGTTTGCGTTGTCCGTGGCTATTTCTGCCAAACGAATCAAAGATTCTTCTGCCAGGAGGTGTCTTTCCTCGTCTGTCATTGGAGGTCCAGCCATTCTGAAAGAATTAAGACGTGAAGGAATTTATTAGTATTGCGAGAGGTTAGAAGACATGCTTGTCATCGATAGTTTTTACTTGAAAGTAAATGCAATAACGGCAGTTATGCAAGTAAACACAGAAGTTAGGTATTTTATTTCCTTGAGATGAAATTTTTGGTTACATCGGTTTTAGGATTTTAAAATGTATCTAGTACATTTTCTTAGGAAGGATATGAAAGTAGGAGAGAGAGAGAATGTATTTTTGTGGAATTGGTTACGAATTTAACAGATGTCTTCACTCCGTGCCGTCTGGTACTCCTTTGACGCTTCAATCTTCGGGAGTTGAATTATTATTTGAATTTTATATCCGAGGATAGTTGTTAGTTTAGTCAGTCACTTCAGCAAGTAGCAAGCATACGCGAGTTAGTGTATTTTATTTTGAGGGAAGTAGTTCGTTATATTTAAAAATCCTAAGTCTATGGTCAGTCCTTAAGATTTCTACCCAACCTCACACTTTAAAGCGATTTGAAGTTTATTATTTAAGTGATCTAATAAAAGAAAAATCTAATTTATTATTTGGTCCTATTAGTCTATGCACGACATACAATATGAATGTCGGCCCAGTGTCTCTCGTTAGGTACACATAAATCGCATTAGGCAATTCATGTTACAGTCACGAGTCACTCGATACCAATCAGAACATCCTGGTTTTTAGTCGACTTTAATTACTAAGGCGGAAATTAATTAAGTCTTAAACCAGCGTTATTAATTATACAAATAACCCCAAAATATTACATCATCGTTTAAGAGTTGAATAATACAACTCTAAATACGGTAGTTAAAAGAGTAGCGTTATATATTACATATCTCTCAGAAAACAATAAAGTAAAGCATAAAAGCGTCTCGTGGCCCCATCCAAAATCCGACTCCTGGTCCACGAGCGTCTGCACAATAAACTATGGGGATGCGCATTGGCGGTGATGACTAGCTATGCTCATACTTACCCTCGATTTCAATTACTTTGGTTTATTACTATCGCTTTATAACTATAATAGTATGATAAAGCGATAAACATGCTTAAAACATATAGCATGTAAAGACATATTAGTCATAATAAACATGCGATTTAAAGCGATAAATCATATAGGCATGCTATTCAATTAGGAAAGCGGATAATGTAATAGCATAGCAATAGTGTCACAATATACAACAGATTACAAAGCGATGTCGGATCGCATACAAACATATATAATGTATCATAATCATCATACAGACTCGATTCATTTCGTAAAGTTGTGGTCTTTAATTTTCAAGATGGTACACACTCGTTCTCATTTAGTCATACAACAAACAACACATACCGCTACGAGCCCGACCCTTTGAGTAGGCCTTTGTACTCGATCGATTGCATCTCACTTCCATAGTGCAGGCTTACTCGACTCGTAAACCACGCCGAATACTATAATACTTGCATCTCATCCTCTAGTGTTCGAAATGATTCGAACTTGAGATACAATCTCGTCAAGTGATGCATACATGTGGCAAGAACGAATGCTAGTGTCGCGCCCACTAAGAACGAAACACGGCAAGGAGACTTGAACCGCTATAATCGGCATTAATCGCCACGGTGCCACAGTAACTTTAGCGAAATAGGGAATAAAACCCTAGTCTAGTACATGTACACTAGTATCCAATTTAAGAATGGGCTATGCTAATCATAGAGCACCTTAACTCAGGATAAAACGACTATTTCCTAAAGCCTGAGACAAAAGCCTTGGCATATTCATTATCTTGTCCGGCAATGGCGACCGCCACAAGACTATCTTAACCCCACTTCACTCACGATTGACGTTCCCTTATCTGAGGCCCAAGCTTGACCTTTTATTTAAACATACTCATGATTTATTATTTATTTGATATTACATATCACATGTTTCTGATCACTCCTAGTCTCATCGTCAAACGTTTAAGTATTTGTAGGTTTCATATGATCACATAACACGTTCGTTTATTATTTGAAGTGTTGTTAATTATTAACGTTTTCAAGTTTCTAAATTGAAACGTTTATTAGTATGTCCAATTTTATTTAAGTGTTTTCATACACTTTAAGTTATTTATTTATTCATTTTCAATTTTCTATACTTAGTAAAATTTTCAATTATTTTCAGTATTTCACTATTCACTTTTCACTATTCATAAATCACTATTCACTTGACACTATTCATTGGTCACTATTCATCGTATTTTATACGTATTTTTATACTTCGTATTCTATACGTATTTTTATACTTATCGTATTCCTATACTTGTACGTATTTTTATATTTATCGTATTCTTATACTTAAGATATTTTAAGTATAATACTAAACTTGTTTTTATTTCCTAAGTATAGATTTCTAGTTTTAAAGTCGTTAGGTTCGTTTTGTACTTAGGCGATTTTTGAAAATATTCTAAAGTCTAGTTTTAAAAACGTTAAGTTCGGTTTGTATCTAGTCATTTATGGAAATATCTAAAAATCATAGTTTCAAAAATGTTAAGTTCATTTTGTATAAAGTGATAATGATTTTCATTTTAAAATATTAGTTTTTAAAATGTTAAGTTCAATTTGTATAAAGTGATAATGATATTCATTTTAAAAATAAGACTCAGTTAAATTTAGTCGTCTATTTATTTAAGTTAGTGATAGTATAGTGGATGATTCATTTATAGTCCGTATGTCCAAATTCAATAATCCAATAGCAAAGGTAGTATCACACGAATTAATTCATTTTTATAATGGTTACATATTTTTATCGGTTTACAATATTTCTTTTATAACTAAATCGATTTATGCTAAAATTCAATTCTAATTACTATTTAACTTTAGTGACTTAGTGATAATTTCATTTTGATCAAAATTGGTCCATTTTAATTAAGAATGTCGTGTGGTGTTGTATATATGTCAAAATTTATTTATTTCTTTTAATTTCTTAATTCTAACTTATTAACTAATAATTAAATTATATTAACAATAAACTAAAAAGTGATAAAAACAATTTTTAGCCTAAAAATAAAGGGAATGCCGTGAGCAAGCATGTGGTGTTCCTAAAATTTCATTTTTCGATTTTATCGGTTTTTAGCTTAAAGTCTTTATATTTTAATTATTCTAATTATACTAAGACGATTTAAACTATAATGAAATTTACTAACAATTTCATTTATATTTATGAATAGTGTTTTTCAACACTTTAAAATTCTAACTTTTTATTCTAAATGATTTATAATGTTTAAGTTGATTTATAGTATAATACTAATAATATATAAAAACAATAACTAAACATAAACACAAAATAATAACAAACATAAACTAAATCAAAATCAAAATGAGTAAAAAGTATGAACATCAACATGAATATCATATGAACAAGTATGAAGATCAAAGTAAAGTTCAAGAACACCATTTTTGATTTTAATAACTTATAATTTATTTTCCTAAATTAATTCTTTTTATATGGTAGTATCCATTTTTACTAACTTATTCTAATATATTATTTACAAAAATTAAAAGTGAAAATTTATTAAAAAAAATGGGAAAAACCGTGAGTATGTATTATGTACATATAATTTTCATTTTTTGATTTTAATCACTTTAAACTCATTTTCAATATTTCACATAATTTTTATATATCACTACTACTTAATTAAAACATAACTAAACATAAAAATCACATGAAACATAATTAAAATGCTCAAAATTAATTTAGCTAAACATGATATCATTTTACTATAACATTACTAGTAAACTATATATTTAGTTATTATCATTATTTATTCAACACATAAACATACAAGCATATAAACATGATGTTTAACATATTTAACATAAAAATCATAATTATAAAATTAGAATAACAAAACAATTTAATTTACTAAAAAGATAATACAAGACATAGTTAGTCACCTCGGTTCGGTTATTGGTTGTCCGGATCGATTATGTTATCTAAATCTAGGTCTTCACCCTCAAACCCGTCTTCACCTTCAAATAAAACCCGTAAATATTAAGCTCCAAGTACCCACTAATTAGCTAAAATATACTAGAGATTATTAGAATAATATTAGTGTTTTTATTTAAGAGGTTTTTGTAATAAAATGGAAGAAAATCAAAGGGAGAAAATGAGAGAAGAGTGGCCGGCCAAATGGGTAAGAAAATGGTGTGTTTTTGCCTTTGTGAATTAATGAAAACAAGTGGAAATGAATTAGGATGTGTATTGTGTAAGTTTTGTGTAATTAGAAATTAATGTTTAATGAATTTAGATGTGATGATGGATGTGTAAGAGCATGCAAGCATGCTTGCTTGTGTAAGGGTAGAGGTGGCTAAAAGTGGCCAAGCATGCTCATGAGAGGCCTAAAGTGGCCGGCCTACATGAGCCCATGTTGGCTCGATTTTTCGTTTTCGGAATTTTCGATTTACGTGTACGCGAAAAGTCTTGAAATAAAATATATGATTCTAAAATAATGTTTTGAAATAAGATTGAAAATAAAAATGAAATTAAAACTCGAAGTGTGATTGAAATCAAAATTGGGTTTTGGCTCCTCGAATTTTGATTAAAAATTTACTAGTCCGAAATGTATACTTTTTTGGATGAAAGTTAATGATTTAAATAATTAGAATCAAACGTCAAAAAGTTTATCAGTTTTGAATAAGTGAGACTCATTATTTCGAGTTTTACTTACAGTGTTAGTTAAATCAAAAAGGAATAGTAATTTGATAATATTATAATATGTTTTGTTAGTTATGATCAAAATGATTAAGGCTTAACTAATCTTTGTTAGGTTTGGATTATGAGTAAGTAGGTTTGAAAAAGATTAGATGGTTAGATTACTTTAATGGTGCTCGGCATTTTGGGTCAACATTGACCTCGATTTGCGTGCCAAAATTTGCCGTTGAGAAATTTGTCGAGTATTCATCATTTGATTTATCGAGTTTGAAAATGTAGAAATTAGGTTCAAATTCAAAGTATATCAAAATGGTTTTAATTTAGGTGCGAGGAAGACTTGTAGTGTTTTGTTTTAGGGTTTTAAATGAGCGAGATTGCCTACTTATTGATTTACTATTTATAATTAGTTTAAATTAACACGGGGTGTTACACAACTTGAGTGGGATCTTGAATAAAGGGAGAATTTCTAAACTCTTAATTCATGTTTAATTGTAGATCTGATGTTTATGACATTATTTATACTTTCATTTGATGATTTTATGGCAGATTTAAACATTTTGCAACTTATTTGTGCTTCACTATAATGTTTTAATGGTAGATCTGAATATTTTGCTACTTTTTCTCATTATTTTTGTTTTGACATCATTTGTTTTGCTTGTATATGATGTTCTCATTGTTAGATTTGTTTATTTTGCAAAGTATTGTGATTATTTTGTTGTTCTGACTTTGTTTATTTTGTTGTTTTCACCTCATGTTGTTCTGACTTTGTTGTTATAGAGTGTTGTACTTCTTCTTACTTTACTGTTTTTTATTTTGGTGTTGTTTTTACTGTAATGTTATTCATAATGATACTCTGTTCTTATTGCTGTTATTGTACGTTGTTGTTGTAGCAATGGCTAGTATGTTGTTCTGCATGTTGCTGTTGTTGGTACTCTATTATTGGTGGTGGTGGTGTTGGTGGTAATGCTGTTGTTGTTTGGTTGATATCAGTGGCATTTTTGACTCTATCAATTCGATGATAAAATTCCTTTATGGGTTGAGAATTGATCAAATAAATTGCATTTGTTTTATCCAAAAAATTGTCATTAACGTCGTTACGTTACCTGCTAATATTGCGACGGCTCAACTTGATGCAACCTTGTTGGTTAGGTAACGTCGGTGGCGTTTTTGACTTTATCAATTTAGTGATAAAAAATCCTTAATGGTTTGAGAATTGATAAAATAATTGCATTTGGTATTTTAAAATGTCACTAACGCTGTTACGTTACCTGCCAATATTGCGACGGCTCAAGTTGATGCAACCTTGTTGGTTAGGTAACGTCGGTGGCGTTTTTGACTTAATCAATTCAGTGATAAAAATTCCTTAATGGTTTGAGAATTGATAAATTAATTGCATTTGGTATTTTAAAATGTCACTAACGCCGTTACGTTACCTGCCAATATTGCGACGGCTCAAGTTGATGCAACCTTGTTGGTTAGGTAACGTCGGTGGCGTTTTTGACTTAATCAATTCAGTGATAAAAATTCCTTAATGGTTTGAGAATTGATAAATTAATTGCATTCGGTCTTTTAAATTTGTCATTAATGCCTCTACGTTAGCCACTAATAGTGCGATGGCTCAATTTGATGCAACCTTGTTGATTAGCTGACGGTAGCGGCTTGTTTGACCTTATCAATTCGATGATACAAATCCTTAATGGTTTGAGGATAGATAAAATATTTATCCGTTACATTGTCTTGCAAAAAATTACACCGGTCTGCTTACAGCATACATAAACATCATCTTGCAAAAAGTTAAACCGTCTACTGATGCGTTTACACTTTAAACATACTCCTAACATAGTAGAGTATGTTTACTTTGTAACCACATCTACAAAAACTATTCGTAACAGTCATAATTTGATTACAAATTCAATTCCTCTAAGTTTGGCAAGTACCCTAACTCTTCCATAATTTTTTCCAAACCATCGGTTAATCCATTTTCCAGTAGCACGTCTATACATGATTTTACTAAACCCTCTTCGACCGTAAGGTCAGTAGGTAGTATACCTTGCGCTTGTAGATGATCTTTCTTCATGTGAGGAATACTGAAATTGTTGTGACCGTTTGCCTTCAAAATTTCAACCATCACCGATTGGAGAGTCAAAAAGATTTTGTTTAATTTCCCTGGGCAATAGTCGCTAAATGCTTTCTGTACAGCTTCTACTAATTCATCGACATTGCTGGCCGAGATTTCTGATTGTAACGATTGAATTGCTCTAAAAAAACCCAAGTCATTTGCATTTAAATCTGGAGAATTAGGAGGTTGAAATACCAATTCGATATTGAAACCATCTGATGTTGCCGCTTCCCTAAAATCTGGATCGTTGTTGCTAAAGTGTGGTTTGGCGTTGTCTTGTTGTATGAAAATGTGTTTATCCCATGTCGGTGGCCACTTTGATTTTATTGCTGGAATGAGTTTTTGAATAAACCAATCTTTGGTTACTTGTTTTGTGACTGACTCAATGGATTTAGTCTCCATTGTACCGGCTGCACGATTTTTACTTGCTCGTTGAGCAGGTTGTAGCATTGTGAAGGGGAAAATACCTATTTTCCCATCAAATATTAGCTGACCATCATCAGCGTATACCGGTCTGCTCACAGCACATAAAAACATTACCTTGGGTAAGTACCGTTTTGAATTGCATGATCGATAGGGTGCTTCCTCCCCGTCTACAAGGTAATAGCGTTGGTTGATTCTCGAAAGGTAAAACCACTTCTCGTCTATATGAATTGTGTTGCTCATGTTCTTAAACATTATCGTCGGGGCTGCTTGTTGTTCACCAACAGTTTGTAGTACTTTAAGTGCATTAAGGCAGAATTTGACGCGGCTTACCTTGTTTAAGTCGGTCAATTGTGGATGAAGAGGACTTGAATGAGGTTTTAGTGTACCGTTCCCTACCCATTTGTGGATTGTCCCGACAGAAACATTTGTTCACTTTGATAATTTTTCAATTGAACTGCGTTCTGAAAATTTCAAAGACTTGATGAACTCAATGTTTGGAATGATCCTCTTTTTATTTTGGTTTCCGAATCGTTTGTTTTGAACTTTAAGAGAACCGTCTGCTAACAAAGATCTTTTTGCACGTCTCCAGATTTCTCCGATTGTCGACCGATTGACTCCCCATTTTGAAGCTGCCTCGTTGACGGAACCGTGGAGAAGTTGTCCTCCTTCAAGCCTTTCTAGCAAGAACACCGCAATGTCTTGGCGTTGCGACTCCGACAAGCATTTCTTTGAATTTGTTCTAATGATGATAGACATTTATGAAAAATGCCTTTGTAATTTATCTGATTTGTAATTTATCTGATCAGAAGTGGACTAAAAACCGACTGTTTTTTTTTTTTTTTTTTTTTTTTTTTTAATTTAGTGTTATGAAAGCTGTTGATTTTTTTTGGGAGGAAAAATTAGGTAATTTTATGAAACACAAACTGTGTGAAATGATATAATGGCAGAAATGTAAGGAAATGTGTATTTAAACTTTGGATTAAGTGATTATGGAGGGAAAGTAAATTTTCAATTTTTCTTTTGGAGCCAAAATTTGGGGCGCCAGTTTATATTTTCATTTGGCTGCAAGTTGCACCAAACTTGAGATTAATAACCATGATTAACTCTCACAACCTCCTCTAATTATCATGACATCACATTTTATTAAAATATGTGCATTTACATCATGGGGGGAGTAGTTATGAATGGAGGGAGTATCTGATAAGCTATATTTTTACTGATTTTATACCCACATTATAACTCTTATGTAATCCGTTTTGCGGTCTTAATTGGTTAAATAGCTCAATTTGTAGTCGATTACAAATAAGTGAGCTCGGTCATATTTTTATCTGACTTTCATCTATTGTCAAGAAAACAGTACTACTTTGGTTATTATATTTTGCAGGTACTAATTTAAGAAGAAAGTAAGGCTACCTAAAAAAGACGGTTGAATGAAACGGACTAAACGAATAAGACAGACCGAGAAAGACTATGGCCCAATTAAAACAAGGCCCACCAAAAAGAAATGGAGGGCAACCAAAAGTGGGCAGCAATTTAGAAAGGCAGCAAAAAAAAAAGAAGGGCAGAGGGTAGTGAAGGAGTAGACAGAAGCACGAAAGGCAGAATAGATAAACGGGTAGAAAAGAGTAGTAGTAGACGATTTACAGCACCATTTTCCTCTATTTTTCTTGTAGTAATTTCCTCTCTACTTTTGTTAAGTTTACTTTTAATTAGTTTTTAATCTTTAGTTTATTAGTTTAATTGACAATTTATGTTAAGATTTGATCTATTTCATTTCAATTAATGTCTCTTATTTAACTCTTATGTCTTATTTGTTTATGATATTATTTAGTTAAAGTTTTGATCTTTGTTGTTTAATTACTCTTATTATCATGTTTAAGTTGTTTATTATTTTGATTAGTGTTGAATTAGTCATGATTAGTGAGTAATTTTGTGTTTAGAGTTCGATTAATCCCTAGCCTATTTTGTGTTTGTGCTTAAATTGTTTATTCAAGTTGTCGGAATTGTGAGTTTGAAAGCGTCAATTTTTATTCCCTTTGACTTGTGTGTTTGTACCATGGGAGTGGACTTTTAGGCTAGTCGAGGAGACCTAATTCAAACCCAGAAGGGAAGTCTTAGGTATTTTAGGAAGTGACCTACAAACTCGGGAGGGGAGTAGTGTTTAGTTCCATAGACGTTTTCTACTTTTATGATTCAATGACTTGTTGTTATTTGAGATTGCTAGTGGAGAAATCGGACCTTAGACCTCTATTTTATTATCGATTACATTGTCTTTATATTCCTTTTCTAGCTTTCTCATTAGTTTTGTTAGATTAGAAACTCAAAACAACTTTTCGACCAACTAAACTAGGACGAAAACCGAGACTCATAGCCTAACTACCCATCTTTGTTGATTCGATCCTCTCATTATTACAAACGACCGCGTTGCGCTTGCGTGAGAGGTTAATTAAAACCGTAACACTATCTTTACCTTTACATCTCGTACACCCATATCTAGGCACACGTTGAGACCTGCAATCAAGGCTTTATACTCAGCCTCGTTGTTGGTTGTCCTGAATTCACATGACATGGCCTGGACTATCTTGTCCCCCTGTGGCGATTTCAGGACCACACCTAGTCCTGTCCTCCTGACATTGGCTGAACCGTCTGTCCAGAGTTCCCATACGCCCTGATCTTCTGTCAGCTGTAACACTTCTTTTGCAGCCTGCTCGTTGAGCGTGGGAGTGAAATCAGCCACAAAATATGCTAAGGCCTGGGACTTGATTGTTGTCCTAGGCTCATAGGATATATCATACGTAGAGCTGGCAAGATTGACCCGACCCGAGTGACCCGACCCGAACCCGAGCAAAAACCGACCCGATTGACCCGAAAATATTGTGACCCGAGAACCGACCCGACCCGACCCGATGACGACCCGTAACCCGACATGACCCGATAATCGCGATCTAACCCGACCTGCATCTGACCCGATGACGACCCGACCCAATATCGACCCGACTAAATTGACGACCCGATAATTATTAAGCTTAATTTTATTGGATTTAAAGCAAATTATTATTTAGAATGATATATTTGACTTAATAATGAAGTAATTAAATAAAATAACGATCAAAATACTTATTTTAGTGGTTAAAAATTGAAATAATTCGATAACATCGCTCTGACCCGCAAATGACCCGACCCAAACCCGACCCGACCCGATACACTATTTGACCCGATATGACCCGACCCGATGACGACCCGAACCGAACCCAACTCGACCCGAAAGGGCACTTTGACCCGACATGACCCGAACCCGACATGACCCGACCCGACTTGACCCGACCCAAACCCGACCCGACTGACCCGATTGCCACCTCTAATCATACGTACTCAACTTGACTAACCACTTAGACATCCTTTCTGAAAGTTCTGGCTTACACAATACAGACTTGACAGGAACATTAGTGCGTACAATAATATGATGAGATTCAAAATAAGGACGTAACTTGGTACAAGCTACTGTTAGCGCTAAAACAAACTTTTCCAGAACTGTGTACCTGGTCTCAGCATCCAACAAACTCTTACTTACATAATACACGGGATGCTGCTCCCCTTCAGGTTCTCTGACCAGGACAACACTTACAGAAAATTCCGTCACAGACAGATACACGACCAGCGGTTCTCCTGGCTCAGGTTTCGACAGCAACGGAGCAGATGACAAGTAACTTTTCAACTCTTGAAATGCCTCTTCATGCTCGTCTTTCCAGACGAATTGCTTGTTTTTCCTTAGCATATCATAGAATGGCTTGCATCTCTCCGAAGATCTAGATATGAACCTGTTCAGAGCTGCTACTCTGCTCGTTAATTTCTGTACATCCTTCGGGTTCTGGGGGGACGCCAAATTCATGATTGCTTTAATCTGCTCAGGACTGGCCTCTATCCCTCTTTTCGTCACCATGTACCCTAAGAATTTTCCTGCGGTCACACCAAAAGTACATTTAGTAGGTTATAACTTCATATTATATTTTTCAAGAATCTCAAACGCCACGGCCAGGTCACGGATATGATCTTCAGCTTTCTTTGACTTGACCACCATATCGTCAATGTAGACCTCCATGATATCCCCAATCTGGTCCTTGAACATCATGTTGACCAGCCTTTGATATGTTGCACCTGTATTCTTCAGACCAAAGGGCATACTTTGTAACAGTAGATTCCTCTAGTGGTCATGAATGCTGTGTGCTCCTGGTCTGGAGGGTACATTCTGATATGATTGAATCCACTTGCTGCGTCCACGAAGGTCAGGACTTCGTGTCCAGCAGTTGCATCTACCATGGCATCTATGTGGGGCAGAGGAAAACAATCTTTCGGACACGCCTTGTTCAGATCTGTGTAGTCCACACAGACCCTCCACTTTCCGTTTTTCTTCTGTACCACCTGTTCAGAGCTGCTACTCTGCCCGTTAATTTCTGTACATCCTTCGGGTTCTGGGGGGTCGCCAAATTCCTGATTGCTTTAATCTGCTTAGGACTGGCCTCTATCCCTCTTTTCGTCACCATGTACCCTAAGAATTTTCCTGCGGTCACACCAAAAGTACATTTAGTAGGTTGTAACTTTATATTATATTTTTTCAAGAATCTCAAACGCCACGGCGAGGTCACGGATATGATCTTCAGCTTTCTTTGACCTGACCACCATATCGTCAATGTAGACCTCCATGATATCCCCAATCTAGTCCTTGAACATCATGTTGACCAGTCTTTGATATGTTGCACCTGCATTCTTCAGACCAAAGAGCATAGCTTTGTAACAGTAGATTCCTCTAGTGGTCATGAATGCTGTGTGCTCCCGGTCTGGAGGGTACATTCTGATCTGATTGAATCCACTTGCTGCGTCCATGAAGGTCAGGACTTCGTGTCCAGCAGTTGCATCTACACAGACGGACACGCCTTGTTCAGATCTGTGTAGTCCACACAGACCCTCCACTTTCCGTTTTTCTTCTGTACCACGACCACATTCGCCAGCCACTCAGGATACATCACCTCTTTTATCATGTCCATGTCCAACAGTTTCTGCACTTCTTCGTTTACGATCTCGTTTCTCTCTGGAGCGAATTTCCTGCGTTTCTGCTTGACAGGCTTGATACGAGGGTCAATATTTAACTTATGAGAAATAACATGAGGGCTGATCCCAGTCATATCACGATGGGACCAGGCAAAACAGTGCTCCTTACTCTTTAAAAAGTCAATCAAGGCAGGCCTGATTATCTCTGGAGCATCAGAGCCAATCAGAACCTTCCTGTCAGGTCTGTCCTACGTTAAAACCACTTCTTCTGTCTCCATACATGGAGCATGATTCTCGACATTCCTGATAGGCTGCTTTAATGGCTACGCAAGGGACTTACACATTTGGAGGGTTTGGTCATGAACACTCTGGGTGTCATTGCTCGCCCTTACCGCTTCTTTGTCCCCCACTTGGTTGGGATTTTGACGCATTGATGATATGTTGAAGGTACCGCCTTGAGGTTGTGGATCCATGGACGACCCAATATGACGTTGTATGAGGACAAAGAGTCGATTACACAATACTTCTCGAACGAGGTCACTCCTTCAACATACGTTGGCAAGGTGATCTCTCCCAAGCTATGCTTCGTTTCTCCACTGAAGCCAACCAAAACGCTGGACTTCTTCGTAACATCTGACTCCTTCAGCCCCATTCCTTCCAGCGCACTCATCATTACGATATTGACAGAACTGCCACCATCCACCAGAACTCGCTTGACCAGACAGGTCCCAATCTGTAGCTTGATCACTAGTCCATCATGGTGTGGCCCATGCACTCCTTCCATATCTGACTCGTCGAAGGTGACAGGCTGGATAGACTCTGGCTGGCCTGCTGATGTGTCCTATATATATATATATATATATATATATATATATATATATATATATATATATATATATAGAGTCAAGTTCAATTAAGTTGACAAATATTGGTAAGCTCACTACGCTGGCGAAACTGTTATTAATATTTTGTGAAACTGTTGTTCTTTGTAAATGAAATTGTAAATTGACAAAGAACAACATTTTCACAAAATTTTGTGAAATACAGTTTCATTTATAAAGAACAACAGTTTCACAAAATATTAATAATAGTTTCGCCAGCGTAGTGAGCGTACCAATATTTGTCAACTTAATTGATCTTGTTTATATATATATATATATATATATATATATATATATAGAGTCAAGTTCAATTAAGTTGGTTAAATATTTTAAGTTCGTAAGTTTCAATCTTAGCCTTTGGATTAACAATATCAATGGCTGAGATTAAATCTCACGAAAAAGTGCGGGCCGGCCGGTCCAGACCGGCTGCCGGTCGGCCGGCCGTGTTTTTGACTTTTCTGACAACAGTTTCACGTTTTATACATAACTTGATTTCATTAAATGCAATTACAGCTTCAAGTTTTTCGATTCATTGTCTGAAACTTATCACATATAGAGAGACATATATGAAATTGTGTCTATATATATATATATATATATATATATATATATATATATATATATATATATATATATATATATATATGCTTATAATCCCCTTGTTTGTTAGCGATTCTTTGTGTTTCCCATGCTTTTACTTGCATTTCGCTTCCTATTTCTCTCCGTTTTGGCTCTGCTGCGTTTTTGTGTCTATTTTGTAGGTAAACGCGCATATTTGGAGTATAGGATGCTGGTCGGGAAGTTTCGTGAAGTTTCGTTAAGTTTCGTGATGTTTCGAGTTGGTCTCGTCCCGTTTCGGTTGCGCACGAGCCTCGTTTCAATGTTTGAAGGTGTCCCGGGACCTTGGGACGGAGTGTGAAGCTCATATACTCAATTTTGATCTCGTCCCTATGCCTTGGGACGACCTAGGCCTTGTCCCTACACCTTGGGACGACTTAGAAGCAAGAAAAAGCTAAGTAAGGTTAAGTGCCAAAAGCTGAAAAAAACTGAACAAGCCGGGACAAGCGTCCCATAGCCTTGGGATGTGCTGACCACCTGGTCCCGGACGGGACACCTGTCCCGTCGCCCAGGGACGGGGCTCGACTCTTCGTGTGCTTAAAATACATCGTCTATTTGAAGGAGTTGGAAGCCTATTTTCGTTCCACACTTTTTACAGCATTTTTCATAACATCTTGTAGGGATCGGATCCCATTCACTAATCCAATATTAGTGTAAATCAAATTACTCTAATTTGATGAGCAAGATCTATGTAGTTACAAATAGACTTTGTTACAAGATTAGAAATTTATACCTTTCTTAAAGGGAAATTTGGGCACAAAATAAGAACTCCTTTCTTATTTTGTTTCTTGAGCTAGTAAGTAGGATGATCCTCCAAACCCGAGTTTCCAAAATAGGAAACCTCCTTTGAGATACACCCAAGAACTACTCCAAAAATACTAAGGATTTTTATCTAGAAATCACTTAGTACACACTTGATAATATGTGAAATATTATTACTAACACTTAGTAATATAGTGTATAATAAGAGTATTAGTTTTAGAGAGAAATGGTGAGAGATAGCCATGAAAACTTGCATGCATCAAACTTCTCTTTTCAAGCCCCTTCTCTTATAAAACAAAAGAGAAAAGATAGTGTGTTGGGCACACCAAATGGAGGGGGGGCCGGCCTAGAGGTGAGAGGAAAGGAGAGGAGTGCTTTCTTGTTTAGATAAATCACTTGCATGTGAATCATTGTGTTGGGCATGCATAAAGTGATTAGCAAGAACCAAGACATATAAGACAAAAGGGAATCAATCCCTCTTCCCTTCACTTTGGACGTCCAAAGGGCCCTTTAGGGGTCTTATTTGTCGTCTCAATATTTGTCCCACAAATACTTATAATTTATCACTTAAATCATCTAATATGATAAAGTATAAATTAATTAATCTCCTCTGTAAAATACATGTACACTTACATATATTAAAATGTACTTTTACTAATCTCATTAGTAAAATATACATGATTAGTGAATTAACAGTTAATCACTAATTCTCATCTCCTCTATTAATTTTATCGATATAAAATTCAATCATCCGAGTTCACAACTCGATTTCTCTCTAAATTAATTCACTGACTAACCGTTAGTCAATTTATCAAGTTACTAATCTAATTGTATCTCATACAATTAATTAGCTTAGATATTTGGAGTATGTTCCTATAGGTGTGACTTAAAGGGATCAATTGATTACCGTCGTTCTCACGACAATAACGTCAAACTCTAGTCAGCCAACCGTTATTGATTTACGTTAATCAATTGACAATAATACAGGATTATCCCCATGTATTCCTTAATTGAGATTTATTAAGTAATCGCACTATTGTGGAGGACACTTACTCCAACAATCTCCCACTTGTCCGAGACAAGTTGTGCATTACCAATTCTCATGTCCGTTTCACATCTCCCACTCGATGCAAGGTGTCTTACAGGTCGTACTTGCATCCTGAGATATACATCGTGAGTGGTTTCCTCGATATGGAGAGTAGTCGTGACCGGGAATCTACCGTAGATTCTTACCGAGCGTGGCCACGCATTTTCAAATAACTACTCCTCGAGTGGCCCAAAGATGTTTTACCTGACGAGGGTGGACATTTCCTTCCACTCGATTGTCTTTGTATAATGCAGATCACCATGACCCCAAAGATGCCCTTATAACCCCTTTCACGGCATGGCTTAGGACAAAATGAAAGTCACTCGAACTGCACCGACTGCATAATCAGTTCAGTCAAAGAATCGACTCAAAGGAATACTATAGAATTCCCACCACCACTGTGTTTCAATCTCATTGAAAAGGAATTCTATAAGCGTCACTTGTCCGACAGAGTGTTTCACGATGTCTATGCAAACGAGCAATATCACTATGACCCCATGGTGTTGAACCCACCATCGAGCGACTTGCAATCTAGTTCCTCCGAGACGCCACCTCATATGAGAGACTAGGGACCAAATACTTAGTTTATACCGTTCACTTGAATATGTTCAATGTTGTCACACAACTATTCGGATAAACAAAGTATGCATTCAAAATGACTTAAAAGAGTAAATATACTCTAAACAATGAATGTTATTTCATCCATTACATATCTCAAAAACTAAAGGAAATCAGGCATACGCCTCAACCCCATAGAGGCGGTGTGAGCGTCATGCTTAGTCCTCGAAAGAGGCTTGGTTAAAGGATCAGCGATCTCATCGTCTGTCCCAACCTTACAAATATCTATTTCCTTTCTTTCCACGTTATCTCTTATAACATGGTATTTCCTCAAAACGTGTCTAGACTTATTACTAGACTTGGGCTCCTTTGCATGAAAGATAGCCCCACTATTATTACAATAAATAGTGATTGGATCTGCGGCACTAGGGACTACTCTTAGTCCATACAAGAACTGCCGAATCCATACAGCTTTCTTAGCAGCTTCCGAAGCTGCCAAAAATTCAGCTTCTGTTGTAGAATCCGCAGTGACACTTTGCTTGAAACTTTTTCAGCAAATTGCACCCGCATAAAGACATAGCCATATTGGGATTTCAAATCATCCCCATCGGTTTGGAAGCTTGCATCCGTGTAACCCTTTACACGTAGCTCAAGTTCTCCTCCAAACATTAGAAACGAATCCTTAGTTCTTCTCAAGTACTTAAGGATGTTCTTTACAGTTATCCAGTGACTCTCACCGGGATCAGCTTGATACCTTCTCATCATGCTCAAATCGAAAGCGACATCGGGACGAGTGCACATCATAGCATACATGATTGATCCAACAGCGGAAGCAAAAGGGATCAATTTCATGCGTTCAATTTCCGCAGGAGTCGTAGGACATTGAGATTTCTTCAATGTTATTCCTACACTCATCGGAAGAAAGCCTCTCTTGGAGTCTTTCATATTGAACCTATCAAGAATCTTATCGATATAAGCTTCTTGACTCAATGCTAGTATCCTCTTGGATCTATCTCTATAGATCCGGATACCCAAGATGCGTTGTGCCTCTCCCAAGTCCTTCATTTGGAAATGGTTTCCCAATTCCACCTTTACCGAATTCAGACTTGGAACATCATTTCCAATCAGTAGTATGTCATCCACATACAAAACAAGGAAGGTTACCTTGCTCCCACTAAACTTCATGCATAAACAAGGTTCCTCGGCACTTCGAGCGAATCCATGTTGTTTGATAACATGATCGAATCTGTGATTCCAACTCCTCGATGCTTGCTTAAGACCATAAATGGATCTTTTAAGCTTGCATACTTTCTTAGGGTTGGATGTATCTATAAAACCTTCAGGTTGTGTCATAAACACTTCCTCTTCTAGAATCTCATTCAAGAAGGCGGTTTTTACATCCATTTGCCATATCTCATAGTCATGAAATGCGGCAACCGCTAAGATTATCCTTATGGATCGAAGCATAGCAAACGGTGCAAAGGTTTCATCATAATGAATACCTTGGACTTGTGAAAAGCCCTTTGCCACCAATCTAGCTTTGTAAACATCTATATGTTTATCTATGCCGAGTTTGATTTTTGAATATCCATTTACACTGAAGAGGTTTCACTCCTTCAAGTAAATCTACCAAGTCCCAAACTTGGTTCTCGTACATAGAATCCATTTCGGATTTCATGGCCTCAAGCCATTGTTCGGAGTTGGGGCTACATATAGCCGCCTTGTAGGTTGAGGGTTCGTTGTTTTTTCGAATAACAACAAATCACCCTCCTCCTCGATGTTACCGAGGTAACGGTCAGGTTGATGACTAATTCTTCCTGACCTTCTAGGGATTACAACCATGTCAGAAGACGAGGGAACGGTTTCCTCATTTTCTGCCTCGGTTTGTGGCTCTTGAACTTCATCAAGTTTATCAAGTTCAAATTTTCTCCCACTCTGTCTTCTAGAAATGTATTCATTTTCTAGAAAGACAGCATCACGAGCCACAAACTCTTTGTTCTCATGAGGGTTGTAGAAGTAATAACCACACGTTTCCTTAGGATAACCTACAAATAGACATTTGTCAGACCTTGGAGCGAGTTTATCGTCAGTTTTATTCTTGACGAATGCCTCACATCCCCAAATACTCATGAATGACAAATAGGGAACCGTTCCCGTCCATATCTCATATGGAGTCTTATTGGCCGCTTAAGTCGGACTTCGATTTAGTAAGAAAACAGCAGATAACAATGCAAAACCCCAAAATGAACCAGGAAGCTCAGTTTGACTCATCATAGACCGAACCATGTCAAGCAAAGTTCGGTTTCTCCTTTCTGCAACACCATTCAATTGTGGTGTGCCCGGAGGAGTCCATTGTGATATTATACCACAATTCTTAAGATGTGAATCAAACTCATTACTTAGATATTCGCCACCACGATCGGATCGTAGTGCTTTTATCCTTTTGTTTAATTGGTTCTCAACCTCATTTTGAAATTCTTTAAATTTCTCAAAAGCATCACTTTTATGCCTTATTAAGTAGACATAACCATATCTACTTAAGTCATCGGTAAAAGTAATGAAGTAATGATATCCTCCTCTAGCGGTGATGTTTAATGGACCACACACATCGGTATGTATGAGTCCTAAAACTTCACTTGCTCGTGTCCCTTTACCACTAAAGGGTTGACGAGTCATCTTGCCTAAGAGGCAAGATTCGCATGTACCATATGATTCGTAATCAAATGGTTTGAGAACCTTGGTCGCAACAAGTCTCTTTATGCGTTTGTCGTTTACGTGATCTAAACGACAATGCCAAAGGTAGGATTTGTTTGATTCATTCGTTTTGAGCTTCTTGTTCTCTATATGATAAACATTATTGACATCATTCAAAACATAAATATCTCCAATTGAAATGGCTTCACAATAAACCATTTCATTAGATGAAAAAGTACACCGATTGTGCTTAATCGTAAAACAAAAGCATTCCGCTTCTAACATGGAGACGGAGATAATGTTTTGGTTAGAGTTGGTACAAAATAACAGTTATTCAAGTACAACCCTAAACCACTAGCTAGAGTGAGTACAAAAGTTCCCACGGAAACGGCCGCTACTCTAGCTCCATTGCCCATGCGGAGATCTACATCACCCTTAGCTAGTGCTCGCGTGTTTCTCATCCCCTGCAAGTGATTGCAAAGATGAGACCCACATCCGGTATCCCATACCCATGTGGAAATGCAAGCATGATTTATGTCAATCATATAAAGACTAGAAGGAACAATATCTTTGGATGTCGCACATCCATCATTATTTTCCTTCAAGAATTTGGGACAATTGCGCTTCCAATGTCCGGGTTTGGGCTTGCTATTCTCAATAGCCTTCCCCTTACCCTTATCTTCCTTAAACGGAGCTTTATTAGCTCTCTTCCCTTTCTTGACCCCAATGTTTATGTTGTTCAATCTCATTGAAAGAACATCTTTTCCCTCAATCTCATTCACTTTGATGTTCTCTTGGTTGAAGGACATCGTGTCACTCTAGTGGATATCTCATATGCACTTTTGTGAGTAACGAAGCGAAGTTTGAGAGTGGGTGACATTGACCAAATCAACATGTTTTTAACGTCATTGTCAACCTTTAGGTGCTCATCGTAGGCGGCTCGTGCCGCCACGGTGGCCCTAAGTCCGGGTTTGGCGGGAGGTTGTTCGGTAAGGTATTTAAGCGTATTGTTGAATTGAGCGGTGCCCCTTATCGTCGAATCCCATTCGACAAAGTTGCTACCGTCATCTTTTAGGATACATTTATCCATCACGGTTCTCAACCATGAAACTTTGCCCAAAATGGGTCCGGGAGTTGAGATTGTCATTGCAATTTCTAATAAAAAAATTCTACAACAAATATGAGGAAATTAACATTCATTGTATATTAATGACATTTGCTAAAACACTTTTTAAAACAAACGTCCATTTATATAATGATCTCCCACGAAATTATATAAATGATTCCAAGACTCGTTTTTCATATAAAATTAGACATCTCATGTTTCCTTTTATATAAAAACGATAAGTCAACACTTGACTAATTCTACACTAGAATGCTTGGTTGATGATTTTCAATAAAATGCATCTATTAGCCCCAAATAACTCTTATTTGGTTGAGTCCAAACCAAATTAGCATGGGACTTCCTCCCACTACTTACCCATGGTAATAAGGTTCCACGTCGTGGAGGTCCTCACGAACATGGGGTTCATAGTCGCTACATTTGGAAAGGCTTAATCTCAATTCATTTTGATAAATAATGTGGGTGATCTTGTCAATTTTAGTCATTAAATTCTTTATAAGTGAACTAATTTTAAGAATCGCGACCTAAAACGACAATCATAGTGGGATATCGTGGCATGCATGGCGATTTTGGCATGTGTGCGGAAAAAAATAAGCAATCAAACAAGCATAAGCAAGCATAAGCATAAACCTAGTATGGCCACCTAAAAGTAATTAAAATTACAAGGAGTTACAAATTGGAAACCAACTCCTTTGGTCCCTCTTCAAATGGACATTATCCAAGCTCCTCCTTGCAAGCTTTAGAACACTTCTAAGGCTCCATCTCGATCCATCGCCGGTCTTCGGTTTACAAATAGTTACAAGTATAAATTTACAAATGAATACATAGCAATCCTATTATACATTTATAAATGAAATTAACTATAAAAAATTACAAACCGGCGATACGAGATCGCATTTAATTACAAACCCACACGATATTCCCTTTCATTACGGGTAATATCGGTAAAAAAATAACAAACTATGGCCATACTAGTAAGAATAAACATTCATTCAACAATAAACATTCATCCAAACTTGCATAATGAAAAGCTTATAAATAAAAACATGCCAAAATCGCCCTAAACAATAATCGCATTAAATTGTTTCAAACCGATCTCATTTTTAATCGATTAATCTCATATTAATCAATAATGCTTAAAACACCTTTTAAGCTTGAACTAAAACTTCTAAGCTGATTTAGAACACCCAAAATTAGTTCATACTAACTTATGGTGATTTTAGTTCATAAACTTGGTCATTTGCTAATTAGATGTACTTTAATCATAACTTTTTATGAATAAAGCTTTATAAAATCAAAATAAAATAAAATAAAGTCATTTTTATTTTGAAAAAATTTTGTATATTCTGGAACACTTCCAAAATATCAGAAAAGAAAAGTTTGGTCAGAAAATATTTACGAATTATTTTATATAAAATAACATACGATTTCATCGATTTTATCTCATAAAATCAAGAAAACGTCTAAAACAGTGAGGAAAAATCCCAAATTTATACGAGAGCATCCTCATAATGTGTACAAATATTGGTATAAATTTCATGTCCAGAAAAGAATGTTTACTATATGTTTGGACATAAAATGCATATCATACCGATTTTAAACAAAAATACGAATAAATATTCAAAACTCAAAATCTGACTTTGCAAATTTACATGCAGAATGTATAAATATGAAATATCACTGTGTAAAAATTTCGTGACCAGATTCCAACTATAACTATTTATAGAAATTATTTTAGCCAAAAACACACTTTTTGACTCGGTTTTGTATAAAAATCATTTTAATTAGCAAACAAATTTCAAAGAATACGAAATTTGACCAGTGACTTCAAGAGACCAGAAACTTTGCATGCTATAAAAATCTCGTGTTAAAACCATTTTTAACACTATTTTCGGATTTTATCATATTTATTCTCAATAAATATATAAAACCCCAAAAATAACAAAATAAATTTGTAACTACAAGCCTTGGCTTTGATACCACTTGTAGGGATCGGATCCCATTCACTAATCCAATATTAGTGTAAATCAAATTACTCTAATTTGATGAGCAAGATCTATGTAGTTACAAATAGACTTTGTTACAAGATTAGAAATTTATACCTTTCTTAAAGGGAAATTTGGGCACAAAATAAGAACTCCTTTCTTATTTTGTTTCTTGAGCTAGTAAGTAGGATGATCCTCCAAACCCGAGTTTCCAAAATAGGAAACCTCCTTTGAGATACACCCAAGAACTACTCCAAAAATACTAAGGATTTTGATCTAGAAATCACTTAGTACACACTTGATAATATGTGAAATATTATTACTAACACTTAGTAATATAGTGTATAATAAGAGTATTAGTTTTAGAGAGAAATGGTGAGAGATAGCCATGAAAACTTGCATGCATCAAACTTCTCTTTTCAAGCCCCTTCTCTTATAAAACAAAAGAGAAAAGATAGTGTGTTGGGCACACCAAATGGAGGGGGGGCCAGCCTAGAGGTGAGAGGAAAGGAGAGGAGTGCTTTCTTGTTTAGATAAATCACTTGCATGTGAATCATTGTGTTGGGCATGCATAAAGTGATTAGCAAGAACCAAGACATATAAGACAAAAGGGAATCAATCCCTCTTCCCTTCACTTTGGACGTCCAAAGGGCCCTTTAGGGGTCTCAATTGTCGTCTCAAAATTTGTCTCCATTAAATACTTATAATTTATCACTTAAATCATCTAATATGATAAAGTATAAATTAATTAATCTCCTCTCAGAAATACATGTACACTTACATATATTAAAATGTACTTTTACTAATCTCATTAGTAAAATATACATGATTAGTGAATTAACAGTTAATCACTAATTCTCATCTCCTCTATTAATTTTATCGATATAAAATTTAATCATCCGAGTTCACAACTCGATTTCTCTCTAAATTAATTCACTGACTAACCGTTAGTCAATTTATCAAGTTACTAATCTAATTGTATCTCATACAATTAATTAGCTTAGATATTTGGAGTATGTTCCTATAGGTGTGACTTAAAGGGATCAATTGATTACCGTCGTTCTCACGACAATAACGTCAAACTCTAGTCAGCCAACCGTTATTGATTTACGTTAATCAATTGACAATAATACAGGATTATCCCCATGTATTCCTTAATTGAGATTTATTAAGTAATCGCACTATTGTGGAGGACACTTACTCCAACACATCTTAAAGTACTTTCTCTCCAAAACTTAGGGTTCATACTTTTCTACTTTTGTAATTTCAATTCCCGACTCGGTTTACATTAGTTTGATCGTCTATTTGGTTTTTGTTGCTTGAATTCATCCTTTTCTCCATGCTATTTTCTGATTGGTATTGTAATTCTCTACCCTCTTTTGATTATCATTTCAATCTTTATCATTGTTGATCATGTTTTCATCCTTCTCTTTTGCTTTTGTTGTTAAAATCATCATGTGTAAGTAGTTTCTTATCTAGGGAGAGAGGGTGATCTTGGGTGAGTAGTCTAGGATGCTTGTGGTGATGTTTTGATTAGGGTTTTACATGTGACTTTGGTTGTCTTGTTTGATTATGTTTGTTGATCCTTTGGCCAAGGATTAGTGAGCGTTTTCCACCCTTAAACTTAAGACCGAAACCCTAGTTTAAGGTAGGGCACAAGACTAACCATTAGGACCCTCAGTAGTAAGTAGCGAGAGCCCGTTACCGAGACCTAGAGGACGTTTAGGACCGAGAGGCCGAGCCTATTCCTTAGCACATGTGACTCCCGACTCTTTTCTGTCACCATCCTTCATCCTAGCTTTACCTTTGCTATCCCCGTCTCCCTAGACCTTTCTCTTATCGTTTAAACCCTTATCTTTCGCTATAGCTTTAGTAAACCAAACCCTTACTCGAACCGAGACTAGAATCACTCAAAATAACCAACATTGCGACCATCTCCCTGTGGATACGATCCCGACTTACCCTAGCTAGACTAGTGTTGAGTTTGGTATTATTTTTGATTAGGCGAGTGCGACTAAACCTATCACCTGCTGGGGGTCGCTGCCTGTTCTCCACAGCTACACGCTTGGCAGCAGAATAGGTCAGTCCACAAATATCAGAACCACCAGAAATAAATTTTACCTCGTGAGTCAAAGGGGGTGGTTGATCTTTAGGTTGCTCGCGTTCCTCCTTTGACCTTCTGCTTCTGGGCAGGATGTCTTTCAGGTACCCATTCTTGAGCAAATGAGCCACCTCCCTTCTTAGAGCTATGCACTCTGTTTTGGTAAAAACTTCACAAGAGAGAAAATGGAAAAAAGTGGATCAACTAGTACTATTTGCGGAACAGAACAGAACTGAGCTATACAGGACAGAACTAAGGACGCAAGGATTTGATGACGCAGAAGCCCCGAGAAGAAGATGGGGAAAACTGCGGGCTACCAAGCCAGGAGTACTTTTATTAATATCAGAGTTGGGGTTACAGAATACAACTGTGAGAATGATCACTTCTGTAGCAATTCGTACAGAACTGACTGTAGTTTATCGTAGTATATTTTCTAGTGCTTAAGTATGCTAGTGAATGTAAAGAGATGAATGAAAATGTACAAATGAGCCTCTATATATAGGCTAATCAAGCTGCAAATCAGTTCCTATTTTCTAGGGCACATTTCCATGATCTTCGGCGGTTAGATAACTTCCCATGACTTCCATTTCTGCTCAGCTGAATACCTCCCATTATCCCATGATCTTTGTAACCGTCATAGTTGACCTCTGCTGACCATAACTGCCATGCCTCTTCTGACCTGTTCTGGGCTATAACTGCTATTGCTCTTCTTTCCTGCTCTGTACCGTATTTACAGTGTCTATCCAGAACTGCCAATTCTGGGTAGTGTAAAATCTGGTCATAACAAATGCCCCTTGTTTTCTCAAGTGCAGTGTTCAGCAATCTTGAGGAAACAATCCTGTACAAACACTTCTATACAGAACAGACTAGAGTAGAGACAACGGCTATAAATTTAAACAACAACTATGTACCTGGCCAGACTTGTGCACAACATTCAAAGAGATAACGTTTAAATCAGAGGTGGATGAGAATTAAAACCTGATTTGACTTCTGCACAGTACCAACGGCTTTTTCTGGGGTTGTTTCGAATTTTACCAACGGTAAAATCCTAATCCCACTTGAACTCTTTTACCCTCGAGTATAAATAGGAGGCTCCAGTAATTTCTCGAGAACTTACCTTGCCAACTTTTGTTTTTACCTTCTACTGTTCATCATCTTCCTCTTTTGCTATTTTAATCATCAAATCAAATCAAAAACATCTGAAAAACATGGCTGATCAAGTGATAGATCTTGATAAACCTGAGATCACTGAGATCATGTTTGGCGACCACAAGTTCATCAAAGGTGATTCCTTTGATGACGAAACCAAGAACACACTTTCTCAATCAATCATCAAACACTTGAAGGATCATCAGATCGTGCCTGAGTCCGCTATAATCTTTGTTCCCTGTGATGACTATGTCACGGCTTCCTGGACTTGTCCACGATGGGTCTCTATTTATGAATTTCCTTATAGGGCTGGACTGAGAATTCCTTGTAATTCTTGGATCAGTGGAGTGCTCTCCTCGATGAAGCTTGCTCCCTGCCAATTAATGCCTAGCATGTGGAAAATTATCTGCTTGGTTGACAAGCTCTGCACAAAGTTCAGACTGCAACTGACGGTGCAAGATCTCAAAAATGTTTACTCTGTTAGGGCCCAGGGCCGAGGAAGATTTATCTTCAGAATCAGGAAAGGCCAGAGCAATCTGGTTGAGCACCCTGATACTGGGGATGATAAAGACTGGAAGACAGGTTTCCTTTTCCTGAAAAGTGATACTCTTGAGGGCAGCGGCTGTTTGGACTATCCCATTGGAGAGAGGGGTTAGTCACTTCTGACTCAAGTCTGTTGTTCCTAGCTTTTCTATTCTGTTTGAGTCTGAGGGTTTCTTATGTTTTGTGTTTCTAGCGGATTCTTGGCAACCTGTGCCAAGTGAGGATTCCAAGGCTAGGATTGCTATATTCATGGCTTTGCCCCTCAAGGAGAGGACCTGGTCTGAAGAGGATAACAAGACGGCTTTCCCCACATTCTGTAGGCCAGCAAAGAAAACGGTGAAGGTTCATGTGCCTATGGTTTCTGCCATCAAGGGTGAGTCTCTTAATTTTTCTTTTTGGTCAAGTCTGGTCAAGTCTGATCTGGATCTGTAGTTCTAACACGAGTATGGTCTATGCTAGGTGAATCTTCTAGGCCAATTACTAGAGGTAGACTCAATCCTACTCTTCTTCAAGAGAAGATGGACGCCATTCTGGCTGGGGGTCTAGATATAAAACCTCAGTTCGTTCCTACTGGTATCCCTACTCCAGGTTTCAGGGCGCTGAAGGTTGAGGAGCCCAAGGGGAAGGTCCAGGTTGAAACAGAGAAGAGTACACCAGACAAGAAAACAAAGAAAAGGAAAATAGAGGAAGTTGAACGTTTGTCATTACCCTAACATTTTCGCCCAAAGACGCCATCAACAAAGCGTGGAGAACATCATCCAACATGCAAGAAAAAGGTTCGACCAGATCTGATTGGGATCGATTCTACAGAATCAAGCGTCGTGAGCCACTCACTCTGCCTTTCAGGTAGTAACCTGACTTACTTCTAGTACAAATGCTCATGATAATTCTACCACAATTGTACTTTACACCATAAAATTCGCAGACTCTTGATTGTATATCAAGCTTGGGGCACATTTTATCCACTTCTGGGAACCGTAATCAAGGCTGAGGACAAGCTTGCTCAAAGAGCAGCCTGCATGCATTTGGAGAAAGCTCGACAAGATGAAGGAGGTGGCCGAGAAGGCCAAAACTATCACGCCAAGTTCGAGGAGAGTCCGCCTCGTTGAGGTCGTGAGAATGAGAACCTCCAGCGCGTGTTCAGAGCTTGAGGGCCAACCTGCACCAGGAGATCGATCGGCGCTGCTTTACACAGCCCGGACTAAAATTCAAATGATGCGTGCTCCGTAGTCCGAGCGTGAGGAGTGGAACTTAGCCGGCTGTGGAGAAGTTTAAACAGCTCTTTCAGTGTGCCAGGAGAGGAGACTGGCTGCATCGATCAGAAGAACCCTCTGCGTCTGGTGATGGTGGTGTCCGCGAAGATGCCCAAGCTGATGACAACCCTTCTGAAGAGGAAGAAGAAGAATGAAAAACAGTTGTTAACTTTCTGTGTAATTATTGAACAATTTGCTCTATCTGTGGTCTGGCCTGGACTAGTATGTCCAGGTCTGTAATTATTCTGTGAACTCCTGTCTGTTGCTACTGTGGAACTTTTGCTTAGTCTGCAGAGCAAGACATTTTTCTAGTCTGCTCGGCATTCGGTTGCTTAGTATTTAGTCGACCTTGGTGGTCCAAGGACTTAACTACTATCGCTTCGCTGTTTCTATTGCTTCTATTGTTCTCGTGAATGTACTAACCTCGCAGTGTACACCCTGCACTTATGTACGCATGATCATGGCTTACCTTAAGGGATATTATAGGACTCTCTTAACTACGGCCAAGCCCTGGTCCGTCAATCAGAGGACGCATCCTCACAAAGCAGATCGCCGCTTCGCAGATCGGGCCGCTGTGTGGACTGGAGGAAGATCTCCACCGCAGATCAAGCTCAAGGCTGAGGACTAAGCTCAAGTCTGGAAGACAAGTTCCAAGACACTGGGGACTAGGCCCAGAGCTGGAGGTTGAACTCCCTGAGTAGAACTGGAGGATAGACTCCTTTATTTGTAATATGTAGCGTATTATTTTTACTTCGATTTTATTTGTGATAGATATTTACTTTTGAACCGAAGTTGTAATCTGCAAAACTTGGAAATAAAGTTAAACTACACCATTGGAGTTCAATGGTTTTTATTGAATGAGAATTGCAATATTTACAAAAAACAATTAAAGAGTGCAGAATTGAAATTACAGAATTGAAAGTACAGAATTGAAAATACCGTATTAACAAAGATAGAGTTTGAGGTTGGTTGCGTTCCATGCTCTAGGAATCAACTCTCCCTCCAGAGTTACCAATCTATAGGCTCCTTGGCCTACAACTGAGTCAATCAAGTATGGTCCTTCCTGCATCAGCTAGCTTTCCTGCAGACTTTTCCTTTGTGTTTTCAAATACTTTCCTCAGAACTAAATCTCCTTCTCTAAAGACTCTGGCCTTGACATGTTTGTTGAAAGTCCTGGCCACATTCTGCTGATAAGCTGCTAACCTTATCTTGGCTGCATCCCTTAACTCTTCTGCAAAATCAAGACTGGAAGATAAGAAATCAAGTTAGTTTCTAAACCTGCTCGTACCATACCTTGTCGTTGGAATGCACACTTCGCCGAATCACCGCTTCACAACCATACACCAAAGAGAATGGAGTCCGTCTGTGGAATTCTTTGGTGTAGTTCGTCGACCACGTAACTAAAGGTAGCTCTTCTGCCCATCTCCCTCGTCGTTTCTTCAGCTTCTTCTTCAAGGTTTTGATGATAATCTTGTTACTAGATTCTGCCTAACCATTACACTGGGGATATCTTGGTGCAGAAGTAAGTAGTTCAATATTCCAGGTTGCACAGAACTCCCTAGTCTTGTTCCCTACGAACTGTGTACCATTGTCACACACAATCTGGCTTGGAATTCCAAATCTGCAAATGATGTTCCTTTTGATAAATGAGATGACTTCTTTTTCTGTTACACTTCTGAATACTTCTGCTTCAATCCACTTCGAAAAGTAATCAGTCATTGCCAACATAAACACCTTCTGTCCTGGGGCCATTGGAAGCTTTCCAACTATGTCCATGCCCCACTTCATGAAAGGCCCGTTTGCAGAAATTGGATGCAGAATCTCAGCTGATTGGCGAATCATTGGAGAATGTTTTTGACATGCTTCACATTTGCTTGCGTACTCCACAGCCTCCTTTCTCATAGTTGGCCAGAAGTAACCAAATCTGAGAGCTTTGCTGGCCAAACTTCTTCCAGCACTGTGGTTGCCACAATCTCCTTCATGTAACTCTTCGAGCAGTTAAAGCCTGGCTTCAGTTCCGCATAACGCAAATATGGACCTGACATAGAGTTCTTGTACAGAACATCATTAATCAAGACATACCTCGAGGCTTTAAGCCGAAAAGCTCTAGCCTCAAGTCTGTCTGGGGGTAAAACACCATCTCTAAGAAAAGAATAAAAAGGTGCAGTCCAAGAGAGAGGAGTGGGGGTAGACAGGTTCAGAACAGGATAAGACCTCTCTATAGAAGGTCTGAGGAGGTGTACTATGGGAATCCTGTCCAAGTCTGCTGGTTTGAAACTAGAGCCAAGACTAGCTAGAGAGTCTGCCTGTGAGTTCTGGTCTATGGGGATCTGGTCAATCCTAAACTGGTCAAACTTCGAAACCAGGGTTCTGACCTTCTCAAGGTAGAGCAACATCTTAGAATCTTTGGCCGCAAAAGAACCGTTAATCTGATTGACAATAAGTAAAGAGTCGCTTTTTACCTCCAAATTCTTGACACCAAGACCAATACAGACCATCAAACCTGCAATTAATGCCTCGTATTCTGCCTCATTGTTGGTGGTACAAAATTCACAATGACACCGGGCCAAGATGTCCCCTTGTGGCGATTTCAGGACAATGCCCAGACCAGAACCTCTGACATTAGCTGCTCCATCAGTATACAACACCCAGGTCTCTCCTTTTCTGCCCTGTGTAAGCTTCAACACCTCCATAGCACTACTTTCTTCCAGGGCTGGACTGAAATCAACCACAAAATCCGCCAAGGCTTGTGACTTTATCCCGCTCGGGTTCATAATCGATGTCGTATGTACCGAGCCGCATGACCATTTAGCCATTCTCCCAGACAGTTCAGGCTTTCTCAAGACTGACTTTACTGGAAGGTCAGTTCTAACACAAATATGATGACTTTCAAAATAAGGTCTAAGCTTAGTGGTTGACATAATCAAGGCAAGAACATACCTCTCCAGAAGAGAATACCTGGTTTCAGCATCTAGCAAGCTCTTACTCACGTAGTATATTGGATACTGCAAACCATCTTCTTCCCTGACCAAGATCGCACTTATCAATGCTCCGTGGTACCGATGTGCATGCACTTAGCGGTTCTTTCTCTTCTGGTCTGGATAGCAGTGGTGGGGTTGACAGGTAACTCTTCAGATCCTGGAATGCTTCCTCGTGCTTCTCGCTCCATTCGAACTCTTTGTTCTTCTTCAACATATCATAGAAGGGCTTGCACCTTTCTGAGGACCTAGAAATGAACCTGTTCAGAGCTGCTACTCTCCCTGTCAACTTCTGGATGTCTTTCACAGATCTGGGGGGCTCCAGATCTAGGATTGCCTTTATTTGCTCTGGACTTGCTTCAATTCCTCTTCTGGTGACCAAGTAGCCTAGGAACTTTCCAGAAGACACTCCAAAGTTGCACTTTGTTGGATTCAGCTTCATATTGAACTTGTCCAAAATTGCAAACGCTTGCTCTAGGTGCTTCACATGATCTTTAGCATCTTTAGACTTTACCACCATATCATCGATATAAACTTCCATTGTGTCCCCAATTAGATCTTTAAACATCATATTGACTAGCCTTTGGTAGGTGGCCCCAGCATTCCTGAGTCCAAAGGGCATGGCGGTGTAACAGTAGATTCCACGGTCTGTCATGAATGACGTTCCTTCCTGGTCTGGAGGATACATCTTGATCTGGTTAAAACCACTTGAGGCGTCCATGAAAGTCAGAACCTTATGGCCAGCAGTCTTGTCTACCATGGCATCAATGTGAGGAAGAGGGAAAGGATCTTTGGGACATGCCTTGTTCAGATCTGTGTAATCTACACAGACTCTCCACTTTCCATTCTTCTTCTGCACAACAACCACATTAGCTAACCAATCAGGATACATTACCTCCCTTACCATGTTCATGTCCAGCAGCTTCTGGACTTCTTCGTTGATGATAGCATTTCTCTCTGGTGCGAACTTCCTGCGTTTCTGGTGCACTGGTCTGTACTTGGGATCAATGTTGAGCTTGTGCGTGATAACGTCAGGACTGATTCCAGTCATGTCAAAGTGGCTCCATGCAAAACTTGATTTCTTAGACTTCAGGAAACTGATCAGATCAGATCTGATACTGGATGGTACATCACTGCCTACTAACACTTTCTTTTCTGGGCAGCTCTGGTCTACACTGATCTGGTCCATCTCCAATCCTGACTTTTCTGGTTCCACTACTGACTTGACTGGTTTCTGTAATTGCTATGCGAGAGTTTTGTTGGTGGCTGGAGGCTTCAAGGCTGCTCTGTAGCATTCCTGCGCAGTCTGCCTTTCTCCCTTTATCACCAGAACTCCCCATTGAGTTGGGAGCTTCACACACTGATGATAAGTAGATGCCACAGCCTTGAGATTGTGGATCCAAGGCCTGCCTAAGAAAACATTATACGAAGTCATAGAATCAATAACATTAAACTTCTCAAAAGAAGAAACTCCCTGAGCATAGGTGGGAAGTGAGATCTCTCCTAAGGTGTGCTTGGTCTCGCCACTAAATCCAACTAGAACATTGGAGTTCTTGGTCAGCTTGTCCTGACCTATACCCATCTCCTTCAACGCGTCCAACATGATCAGATTCACAGAACTGCCCCCATCAACCAGAACTCGGCGTACAAGGGTGCTTCCAATCTGCAACTTGATCACCAGGCTATCATGGTGCAGAACTGGGATGCCTTCACAATCTTCATGATCAAAAGTGACAACTTCCCAATTCTTTTCTACTCTGGTTGGAGGTTGCATCTTCTCTTGCTTTGCTATCCTTTTAGCTGCAGAATAGGTTAGACCACAGATATCGGAACCACCATTAATAAATTTTACCTCATGTGTGTAGGGTGGAGGATTTGGCGGCTTCTCAGACTCTTGTCCCCTGGAATCCTGGGACCTGGCGCTTTCAGTTCTGGCCTGATTCCTCTGGACTGGTCTGATGATGTCCTTCAGACGTCCAGTTCTGAGCTGGTAAGATATATCCTTCTTGAAGGCATAACAGTCTTCTGTGCTGTGGCCGATGTCTCCATGGTACTCACAATACTTGTTTGGATTTCTGTTTGGATTTGGATTATCATTCCTCTTGGGCCATCTTGCACCATTCCCAAAGCTTTCCAACTTGGCTATCAACTGTGGAACCTCCACACCGAGACTGCTGATATCAAGGGAGTCATCAGAGTTGACTGTCTCAGAACTGACGGCATGCACTTGTGTTCTGGGTGGCCTGCTGTATGGCGCTGGCCTGCTCTGGGTGCGTCCACTATCAGACTTCCTGTTCACCTTCTCATACCCAATCGCCCCGCTGACTAAAAGCATCCTCTTCAAGTCTAATCTGGGCCAAGGTCTTTGCCTGCACATCTTCAAAAGTAACACAAGGATACTTGGTTAGTTCACGATAAAGCTCAGAATTGACCACCAAACCTTGCCTATAAGCCTGGATAGCGGTTGCAACGTCACAGTTGGGGATGGAGATCTTCTCCTTGTTGAATCTCTGGAGATAGTCTCGTAGGGATTCATCTTTCTTCTGTACAGTGCATGCGTCACTTGTTTGCTTCTACAACTTCCTCGCTGCTAGCAAGAACCGGGCAACAAAGACATTCACAAGATTAGCAAACGATTTAATAGTACCATTAGGAATATTGACAAACCATCGCAGAGTGGACCAGAGTAGAACCAAAGCCTTTGCACATGCAAAGCTTCTGTACTCCTTTGGGACTGGAACTGTGTACATCCTCTGCTTGTACTGGGCAACGTGGTCCTGTGGATCTCCTGTACCATCATACAGTTTCATCCCTGGAACACTGAACTTCTTTGGGATGTCCTGCATGGTTATAGCCTCGCTGAATGGTGAATCTGCATAACACTCTTGGGAAGCCTCCTCTATTGGTGCTGGAACTCCTGGGATTTTTGCAACCTTGTCATGTAACTTCTGGAGTTCTTGCATAATCATGAGGGTAAAGTTGAACTTCTTCTTGCCCTTCCTTTTGTCAGCATTCTCGGATGATTCTTCCTCATCTTCACCACCCAGGAGTTGGTCTTCGAGATCCTCATGTTCGCCCAGATTAGAGAAATCTATTCTCTTGATTATAGAACTCAAGGATGCCCCAGGTCTGATCTTTGAAGTACTGCCCTTAGCAGAATCCAACTTAGTCTTCAGAACATACTCTGTTTCCTTCAGTTTTGCATTCTCTTCTGAGATTTGCTGAATCTTAGATTGCGCATCTTGTAACTTCTTGGATAATTGCTCCAAAGTTCTCTCAGCCATTTGAATATGGAAAAGGTGATTTCTGTGAGATTTTTGTGAGAAAAGTTACGCAAATTAATAAACTAGTTGCCCCACGATGGGCGCCAATTTGTTTTGGTAAAAACTTCACAAGAGAGAAAATGGAAAAAAGTGGATCAACTAGTACTATTTGCGGAACAGAACAGAACTGAGCTATACAGGACAGAACTAAGGACGCAAGGATTTGATGACGCAGAAGCCCCGAGAAGAAGATGGGGAAAATCATGCTACCAAGCCAGGAGTACTTTTATTAATATCGAGTTGGGGTTACAGAATCACAATCGTGAGAATGATCACTTCTGTAGCAATTCGTACGTAATCGATCGTAGTTTATCGTAGTATATTTTCTAGTGCTTAAGTATGCTAGTGAATGTAAAGAGATGAATGAAAATGTACAAATGAGCCTCTATATATAGGCTAATCAAGCTGCAAATCAGTTCCTATTTTCTAGGGCACGTTTCCATGATCTTCGGCGGTTAGATAAAATCCCATGACTTCCATTTCTCGCCACCAATACCTCCCATTATCCCATGATCTTTGTAACCGCCATAGTTGACCTCACGACCATAACTGCCATGCCTCTTCTGACCTGTTCTGGGCTATAACTGCTATTGCTCTTCTTTCCTGCTCTGTACCGTATTTACAGTGTCTATCCAGAACTGCCAATTCTGGGTAGTGTAAAATCTGGTCATAACACACTCCTCGGTTGTATGGCCAATATCTGCATGGTACTCGCACCACTTGGTCGTATCCCTCCTGGGGTTTTGTTTCTCGTTTGGCTTGGGCCATCTGACTGCTGCTCCTAACTTGTCCATCTTGCAGATGAGTCCTGGAGCGTCTGTCGAGAAGCAATACTCCGATATTGGTGGAGGTATCCTGGGCTGCTCTGTCTCCTCCTCCACAGCATGAGTCTCTTTCCTGGCTAGTCTCTGGTATGGAGCAGACCTGTTGTTTCCACGCTGAGCTGGGGCCTGGGGCTTTGCGTGAGGTCCTTTCGTTGTCCTGGGAGCGTGACTTGAACTGCTGGTCTTCATTTACCCTGATCTGAGCTAACGTCTTGGCCTGCACATCCTCAAAGGTAGAACAAGGGTAGCGAGTTAGTTTGACATAAAGCACATAATCTCTTACCAGACCTTGTCGAAAGGCCTCAATTGCCGTTCCGATGTCGCATCGCGATATAGACACTTTCTCCTTGTTAAAGCGGTGCAAGAAATCTCTGAGCGACTCGTCCTCGTCCTGGATGATCCTGTACAGATCACTGGTCTGCTTCTCCAGCATCCTATTGCTAGCGAACTGAACGTTGAAGAGGTTGATCAAATCTGCGAATGTCCTGATGCTTCTAATGGGCAGATTGATGTACCACTGCAGGGCTGGTCTAGTCAGCGTTGATCCGAAACTCTTACACATGCACGCCTCTCGCTTCTCCATGGGAATGGCAGCATTGAACATTCGCTGCCTGTATTGGGCCACATGCTCCTGAGGGTCTGTTGTCCCATCATAGAGCTTCAAATTTGGCGGAGTATACTTCTTGGGCATCTCCACCATTGCTATGCAGTCATGAAAGGGTGAATCTGCATAGCTCTCGGGCGTAGCCGTCTCTATTGGTGGTGGAAGTCCTGGGACTTTGCGCACCAGCTCCGAAAGTGTTCCCATCTCGTGCATCATGTACTGCATCACCTGCGCAGCTGTAATCGCCTATGGATCCTCAGGCTGTTCTGGCTGCTCTGGTGGGCCATCACCTCCTGCAGCGTTTTCCTCGGGAATCCCTCCAGTATTCACAGGAGTACTCTTGGATCCTGCAACGGGGGAGAAAATAGAGAAGTCAATTCGTTTGATCACATCAGAGATAGGAGTACCTGGTTGGATCCGAGATCCTGAAGCTTTTGACTTCGAGGACGTATCCAGTTGCTTTTTCAGCGCTGCTTCGGCTTCCTTCAGACGTGCATTCTCTGCCTGGACATTCCCCGCAGCTTGCTACGCATCCAATGCAGCTTGCCTGGCATGTTCCAACTCTGCTTGGAGTATCTGGAGAAGTTCAGCGTTCTCATCTGCCATCTCTGATTCTTTTGAGTGTGAGAGGGTTTGTTTTAAGGATATAAAGAAGGTGTTTTGTGGATTAATAAACTAATATCCCCACAGACGGCGCCAAACTGTTCGGGGTGATTTTCTCACTCTAATCGTATTTGTATTTTGGGTTTATTAGTATTATCCTATATATGTATTTTGTGATTATCGAGGTTGATTATGTGTTGGAAATAAAGAAATATTAAACGACGCAAACAAAGACAAGACACGCAATATTGTTTACGTGGGAAAAACCCTTAGAAGTAAGGGAAAAACCACAGGCACCAAGCCAGGAGAGGATTTGCACTATGATTCGGACAGGACGTACAGAACGGTCAAAGGTTCCAGACTACGAGTATACAATCGAGAGTAAATTTCAATGATTTTAGTGTGTTGAGTATGAGTTATGCAGTAGATGAATAGTCCCTTGATTTATGATGTGTTGCTCCTTATATAGGCTTCTAATAACGGCTCAATTTGGCTGTTTAATGCTTCCTTGATTCTCGCTGCACATTAACTTCCTCCACATTTCTCTCCTGTAACGGCTGAGGGGTATAACTGCCACCTTGAATGTAGTTGATTTGCTTGTTGACTAAGTCCATACCTCCAACGTCACTTTGATTGTTCCTTCGTGGGCTTCTACCATTTTGGACGTCACTTGACTTCGACCCATTAAGCTTTTGACCTTGACTTTCTTTGACCACACCGTCTTTGGGCTTTGACTTTTGTTGACCATTTTTCTCTCCTTGACTTGGGCCTTTGTTTTGTACCTTGGGCCCATGTGAGTATTTTGGGCCTAACAGCATCCATAAAACCTTTGTTAGATGTCTCCATCATCTGAGAAGTGTTTGCAAATTTTCTTTTGTTGTTGTACTGTAACCTCCTGCATCTGTCAATTGTGTGCCCAAATGTTTTGCAGTAGTTGCATTGAAGTTCACCCCCTCTGAACCGAGAATTTGGCTGAGAATTGTAGTATGGAGCCTTACATTGACCTGAAGAATTCAATTGATTTCTCTGAGCTGTGGTTCCTCTCTGAAAATTTGAATTGTTTCTTCTATTATTGGCATCAAAAGAGGATGAATTCATCAGAAATTCTGATGATTTACGAATATTTCTCTGATCTTCTTCTTGAAGCAAATTGTTGTACATAGTGCCACGAGATAGTAGAGGTTTCTGCATCAGGATTGTTCCTATAATACCCCCATTTTAGCAAAATCCATATTTCGCCTAAATAGGAATGTCACAAGGACATGACAGAAGCCAAGTCAATGTGAAAACGCAACAGCCTGTTTTAACCTGATAAATCATGAAAACGATTAAAAGAAACAATAGCTGACTACAAAAAAAAAAAACTGGTATAAACCGACCACTCGAAAGGTGTCCACTGTTTGGGCCAATAATGGCCTACTGGTACAAGAGGCCACTTGGGCCGACACCTACTACGGGTAGGAGAGGATTGGGCCTAAGAAGGTGAACGAGCCCAAGACGATTAGGGTAAGATAGAGGTTGCACTCATAAACAACAGCCAAGAAGAAGTCAGCAACAACCCTAGGAATATAGCTAGCAGCTCCGAAAAAGGCGCCTGAAGACCCTCAGCTGGTACCAAACTCCAACGACTGGATTTCAGCCCTATAAAGGGCAAGGGAGCAGCATTTGAGCGGGGGAACAACATCATTCACTGCGCTCTACTATAATACATACTCCATTCTTCTTGAAGTCAATACTCTAGACTACCTGAGCATCCCTATACTACGAAACTCTACCAGATAGTCACTTATTGTAACTCGTTGCTTGTTATACAGTATTTAGTGGAGCACATTAGGCGGGTCACAGATCCCCCCGCGGTTGTTTCCCACATTGGATTTTTCCGCGTCACCAAATCCCTTGTGTCATTTACTTTCTCTTGCTTTACTTTCTTGCACTCTTTTTCGTTCAAACACACCGTAAACATCACCTAAATCGAGTTGTTAAGCGAGTAGATCATTATACCCCTTTTTACGAGTCAAATTACTAAATCGAATAAATTTGGCTGAAACAATTGGCGGCCACCGTGGGGTTGGTGATCTAACTTTGTGCGTCAACTCGAAATACACGATCGTCGCATCCGTTACACAGCAAATCAACAAGTCAGCATGTCCGGTCATCCCAGCGAAGCAGGACCATTTCAGCAGACGGGACTCATCAATTTGGAAGATGGTCCCCCTCAGCAGCAGGGTTTGACCCAGCAGGACGAACCCATTCAAGTAATCGCTCGTCCTCACCAAGAAGTGCAACAACCTGAGTTCATCCATGTGGAGGATGAGGACCACTCTGCTGACAACGGGACTCAAAGCCACCCTGCAATCCCCAACATGCAGGCTAATGAAGAGTTCACTGTTGCACTATTGGACGGGTTAGCAGCGCTTCAGCAGGAGGTGAAGGCCTTGCAACAGCAATCCAGCAGCGTGCAGGAACTCCTAGTCAGGGAAACCACCAACTTGAGGAGAGAGATGAACGCACAGTTGCAGTTCGTGGCATCCGTCGCCTTGACGCTTACACGGGTGTTTAAACTAGTTATAAAATTATTCCACAATTCCACACCCTAACTCATGCCGCCCAAACTCATAATTATCTCCGTATTCCATCACATACTCTCAAGAATCCCTTCGTTCCGAGTGTGCACACACCTCGTAAGACTAACCCCTACAAGGAGAACTCAGGCGGGTCCATGATCAATCAGACCACGGGTAAGCCCCCGTGGGGCCTACCCCTCAATCTCACAACTCAACGTTCCAATCAAGGGCCATCATACAATAACACATCTCCATAACATCTTCGTGTTAAATACAACAACCACCACATATAATCATAACCAACAACATATCATAATATCACAACACTTTTCACAATCTTATCAAGGCTCCACACACTAACATGAACAACCCACACTAATACATAAATCACATAATCACGACAATGTATAAGGCTAATCAAACTAACATGCTCAACGATGTACAAAGAATAGCTCAAACCAATACTTTCCAAGCATTAAACAACCAGCACTCATTTCGGCTCCACCAACAACTTCAAACCACACAATCAAGATCAAATCAAGGCTTCTTAAAGCTTTCATATCAAACTTAGCACGAATTAAAAGTTTCAAGAATGCAAAGATGTCAAAACAGCTCCTCTACGAAGCCGTGCTCTAATAAACCATACTACTATCAAATACTATCTTAAAACTAACTAATTAACACATCAATTCAATAAAATCGACTAAAAATTGAAAACCCCCAATTTCCAGGGTTAGGCTTTGACAAAAAATTAAAATAAAACGATTAACTACGAATGATACCTTTAACAACTCGACTAACTAGGCTAGAATTTGAAATCCCTTTGAAAACACCCAAAAATCGACCCTAAAATCAGCCCCACACGAAACTACCAAGAAGAGGGAAGAAATGGCATGGTGGTGTGGTGGCAGTGACGATGGTGCGGTGGCAGTAGCGGTGCGAATGGTGGTGGTGGTGGCGCGTGGAGGGTGGCGATGGTGGTGGTTGATGAAGGTGGTGGTTGATGAAGATGGTGGTGGTGATGGTTGATGAAGAAAAAAAATGATGATGCTCCTTTTTTTTTTTTTTTTCGTTGATTTTCATTTGCTCGTCCCTTATTTTTTTGGTAAGGGTTTGTAGGGATCTATTTTTTAGTTATTATTGTTACCACCTACCTTCAGTCAGAACTCAACTTAATATAAGTAATCGACTTTAAAATATATAAAACTCGACTTACAACTCTAATTTTAACTTAAATTAGGGTACTAAATATACCAGGTATTACTGTTTCTCGTGTCACATTATAGGAATCATTTAATCCCATCAAAAGTTGGTCAACCTTCTTATTTTGATCAGAATTCTTTTGTAGTTCTGATGTACCAGATGAGCATGTGCAGGTGCACCTAGGGTTCATACAATCATACCCAAGGCATCAATTTCATCTCAAATTTGCTTTTGTTTGGTGAAATACACACTGATGCAGTCATTTCCTTGTGAAGCAGCAATCAATTTTTGATGAGTTGCCTAAAGTTGTGTGCCATTTGTTTGGCCAAACCTTTCTTCAAGCTCATCCTAGGCACCCTTTGTAGAAGAACTGTACAGAATTGAATTTGCAATTGATTTACTCACTGAATTCAGTATCCATGAGAAGACGAGATCATCAAATCTCAGCCAAATTCGAGAAGTAGAAGAATTTGCTGGAGGTTTTGGTGTTGTACTATATTGATAAAAGCTAGTTTGTTCTTCGTTGAAAGTGTAATTAGCATGCCTCTCTTCCATCCTCCAAAGTGTGTTCCATCGAAGATCGTTGTCACAAGCTTTGTTGCAACTAAATCTGACGCACTTATCTGAAGAGAATCGTCTGTGTTTGAAGTTATGGCAAACATTTTCAATTTTGGTTTTGCGAAATTAAAAGAGAAATTTTTGATTTTCTGGATTTTTCTATAAACTGAAAAAAGGAAAAGGTCGAATTTCTTAAAAGAAATGCACATCGTAAAAGATGAGGTGATCAGAAGTAGTTTCTTGCTCTGATACCATGAAGGAAACCTCCATGGCTACCAAGCACTAAAATCGCCGTTAATGAAGATGTTAATCTGGAGAAATAACGAAGAAGAAATAGAGAAAACAGAGAGTAAATATGAATATTGTAATTTATTGAATGAATGAATGAATGAATGAATGAATGTGAAATCTGTACAAATGAATGCCTATGTACAAATATTTATAGGATGAATATAACTAACTCCTAGGAACCTGGTAACAAACTTCTTTGACCATAACAAACTTTGACTTTGTAACAAACTCTCAACAAGCTTTGTAACAAACTCTCAACAAACTTTGACCATTTTGACTATAACTAACTTCTTCAGCCTCATACTCTAACAATCTACGTTTAGCTCATTCTTGGAATCATGTATCTCAGGTGGCGAAATAAAACTTGGTCGATATTTATCAACAAAATCGAGTTTCATACCTTGTAAATCGATTTTCCTAAAATTATCTTTTTCGACATCATAAGACCATTTTCCCGCTTTCTAAACACAGCATTAGTTCCTTACTTGTAAGAACTCCCACAACATCTATATGACTTAAATATCCGCCAAATTCTTGTGCGAAACTTTAAACAACTTCCTCCATTTTTTGACATTCCAGCCATCGTCCTTCATCACCCACAACTCGAATGAAGAACTAACTTGTGCTGGACACAACTGAGTTCATTATCTTCGTCCATAACCGCCAGTCCAGTCAGTTTTATCTTGTCGCTGCAACAGTAAGGCGGTACAATTCGCTTAAACTTCTCTTTCTTTAAATCAAAGTAAATAATTCTCATTTTCAAATCATATGAAGCTACTAATCAATGAGGCAAACCACAAATAAATTTTCCGACGTCTCCCCTAAATGGCTTGCCGTATGTGGATATTTATGGAATGATGAGAGATGAACTTCATCCTCGCGCTCTTCAAAGTAACCTACATACCGTGTATGAAGCATGAAAGCGGGTTGAGTCAATTTTCCTCAACAACAGAGGTGAGCACGCCGCGGCACTTGAACATGAATTTACGTCCTTCAAACTCGAAAATATTTCGCCTCTTGACACATACCATGATAGCCTCCGGGACCTCTCTCGTCAGATGGCGGATGTCGGCATCACTGTTGATGATGAACGACTGCTCCGATAATTGATTAGTGGCATTCCCGCAGTTTTTGACACAGTTGGTGCATACATCACTCAAACTATGCCAAACTTCGAGTCTGCCCATAGAATGTGTGGATACCCGTATTCGTATCTCCCAAGCAAAACCCAGTATTGTAACGGACTTTTATCATGCATGCTTTTAATTTAACTTAAACGATACAAAATGTTGAAAACTAGTTATATTGTGAAAATGCGTAAAATGAGTCGAAATACTAAGATCGCTCAAATGAATGTCAATTGTTTCATTATAGGTCTAGGTCGACTAATTTGCGCAGCATTATATCCAACGAGTCCAGATACAAGCCCAAAAGCACCTTTAAGGCTTTTTTTTTTTTCCAAAAGCCCACGCACAAACCTCCTAAATTCCTAAATTTAGGTGGCCCGTTAGCTGAAACTGCTATTTAACATTTTCATACAAAAAAAAACCAAGCTCAGCACACAATTTGCACTTAAAATGACATTTTTCATCATTTCGGGTCTGGGGCACAGAGCCGAGCCCAGTCCACTTTTGACCTATTTTACAAGGCTCTAAGCTCTCACAAAATATCTAGCAAAGCCTTCTAGAAGCTCTCCATCGAGCACCTTGCAAACCAAGCAAACGGAATTATACTCTACCTTACCAAAAACAAACTTGGAAAGATTCATAATCTAGGCAATACCAAGCTCCCTTAGCCACAAGAGCAGAGGCGGCAAAGGATCCTAGCCGTCAGAGCTTTGGCGGGTTTCCGTGCTTGTTTTGATCAAATTCCTATAAATACGAGTCTTTTCCCGAGATTCTAGACATACATACACATCAATAATCATCAGCAATACAAATAGAAGCTCCAAATTCTTCCTAAACTCTTTTGTGAATTCTCCTTACATAGAGTAACGAAATTCTGCCCAGTTCTCGCTTGAATAGGTAGGTTTCGATCCTAAACAATGATTTATGCTCTTATTTTCTTAATCTCTATGCATATGACTCATAGGGCTCTCTTTGATTTTGGCACGTGAAATCGTTTTGCAATTTAAGATGGTAGTAGCAAATTGGGTTCACATAATCCTTGTACACCAAGTCAAAGTCGCGTATGCAAGACTCTTAAAATAAACCAAACGGACTTTATTTTGAGTATAGACAATAAGCAAATCCTCACTAAAGCATTAATACATTTAACAATAAATTCGACATTAACTGTACCATTTTTGTTTATACATTAAAGCATGCTAAACTAACGGTTTTAAATCAAACTTTTTCATACTGTATACACAAAGCCAGAAATCGCCTTTGCACTGGCGCCTCAGCCCATGAGCCACCAGAGTAGTGGCGGCTGGTACATCAAACTGCCTCTCCAGAAACGGCTTGGACATACTTTGCATACATCGCATACTTTTTCTGCATAATATCGCATGTGCACGGCAGATTCTTATTGCTCAAATATCGAAATTAAAAGATTTTTCTCGAGTTAGTAGTGGCTACTTTTAGTAGGCTTTTCTAAATGGTTTTTCTAAAGCAATTGAATGAGTGTAAAGAAAAGTACCCTCACCCCGAATCAAATCTGGTTTCACATTATCCTTAGATGTATAGGTTCCAAATTTCTGCGTTAATTTGGTGGCGACTCCAAAACAATTTTAAAGGTTTTTCTAACTTAATCTTTTTAACTAAAACACCTTCGCCGATTTTAAAAAAGACGTCGACTAGTATGCGGCCTGGTACCAATAGTTGGCGACTCGCTGGGGACATTCTGTTTTTAAATTTAGTAGCTTTATTTTAAAATCAAAAGAGGTGAACCACGAAAACTTAAGAACAATCACGCTTTTGATATTTGAGCATTAAACAATCCGTATATCGAGTCGAAACTAGCAGGTTCAAAAACACCTGATCGACCAAGAGAGAAGGTCCTTAATGCATGCTAGTCCATTCGATAAAGCACATTCTGAATAGCCTAGCTCGCACCACCTCCACGACATTGCCGTAAACAACTAAAATCGGTCGATCTAGGGTCCATTCGGGACCGCACGCGCGGAAGGAGTGGACAAACCCTTCATAAACGATTACAAGGTTAGTTGGAGGCGTACGAATCCTAAAGCCAAAAACCCGTGTATATATGTGCACATGCGAAGCTATACACTATGGCCTCCTTTTCTAAGGTTGTAATAGAAAAATTCGACTATTTATAAGATTATAATTGATAGTTCACTCATAAATAAAGATAAAGGAAAAAGTGAGTTTGTTATGTGAACAATGAAAAGCAGACGAAGAGAAAATGAACTAAATGAAAGAGGGTGAATTTGGTTTGGACACTAATTATTAGATGAGGCAGTCTCACCATAAGTTATGGTGAGACAAGCTCATTTAATATCAGCCAAATACCAAAATAAAAATAAACCTATAAAAAAAATTTGGAAATTCAATTAGCATTCAGAACGACAGTTTTCCTTTTTTTGACTCTGTTTAGTTGTTCTCCTTTCTTCCTCTCCTTTCTCCTCTATCTTTTATAACCAAAAAATTCAAAATCAAAATAACAAAAATTCTACGATCATCAAAATTAATCATAATCCAGGTTTGTAATCTTATAATTTTTTTATTTTACTTTTAATCTCAAATTTTTGAGCTTGATAAAGTGTTGTAGTAAAGTCATATTTGGGTGTTAATATTGTTTGATGTTAAATTTTGATTTTTTTTTTTTTCGATTCATACTGCTAATTTAATAATATCTTATTATTAATGTTTGATTATTAAAAAATGGTGACAATGACCTAAAATTAAGGTTTTTTTTTAGAGCTTGTACTTCATATTTTATGTGTAGAGGTTTTACGTGATAATTTTGACTATTCTATAATAACCAGTTTATAATTTGTGAGTTTTTGTTAATCATTATTTCATTGTTTGGATTTAATTTAATTTAACAACCTATGATTTTAAGTTGAAAATTTTTCATTATAATTGAGAACCTATAATGTCATTTATTGTACCTGTGAGTTTAAGTTTAGAATCATGTTTATTAAGTTTGAAACCTATGAGGGATTCGAACCCATTCCTTATACGTTGAGAACCTTACATTTTAAGTTTAAAACTTTGAGTTTCAAGTAAAGGGCGCAAGATTATAAATTTTCAACGTATTTAAGCAAATGAAATTAAATGTCATCACTAACAAAGTCATTGAAAAACTTGTGCTTTTATTATGAAAACTTAAGGTTTTAAATTTAAGAGACCTATGATTCATAATTTGTTAACACTACGAAAAATATGCTCTGATGTTTATTATAGAATACATTAGTTTGACTACAGTTTTTTTTTATTTTTTATTTTATTTTTTATTTTTATTTTTTTATTTTTTGCTAAAAAAAAAACAATTAGCTCAATGGTAGAGCGTGTGTTACGCATAAGGTATGGATTGAATTACTCATTGGCTATTATAACGGAACTCAATAAGGATTGAAATATTTATTGCTCGAATATTGTTTGAAAACATTGTGTTTTATGTGTAAAACCCTTTGTTTTAAGTTCATACCTTATATTTTGAGTTGATTCTTATATTTGTAGTTCATAGTATTTTATTTAAAATTAGTTATTTTTCAGTTTTATTTAATAGCCATGTGTTTTAAGCCCATAACATTGTATTTGAAGTTGGTAACCTTTTGTTTTAAACACATTCTTGCATTTTTGTTTAACAAAGTAGAGTTTTAAGTTCATGAGATTTATTATTTATTACCTTTAATTTTAAGATCATAACCTTAAGTTTTAATTAAATTTCAAACTTGACTTCTTTGCTGGCCAGATTATAAACATGACAACATATACCTTTAAGTTCAATACATTAAATTTAAATTTCAAAATCCATGAGTTAGTCACACAACAATTGATTACCGAAGCTCTATATCTAGTTTTACTTTTTATGTTTTTCTATTTGTAGTTTGTAATACCTAAGATGTAATTCGGGTTCGGTATATCTGAACTCTATGTAATTACATTTTCCTGCTGGCAAAAAAAAATGAGAAAATTTTATATTTGACACCTTAAGTTTTACATAAAGGACTCACATTTTGACAGAATAACTAAAGAAAAATTTCCACATAACATTAAAATTACTAAAAATTATTCGTTATTTTAACCAAAAAAATAGTTATAAAATAATAAGTTAAAATAATATATAAATAAAAACATTAAAATTATGAAAAATAAAATAAAATCTTAATTGAATAATTGTCCACTAATTGTGGAGTGGAGGCAGTTTTTAACCACGCATGTCTCCCATTTTGCTTCTTTTTTTTTTTTTTTTTTTTTTTATTAATTTTTTTTTTATTTATTTTTATTTTTTAAATCATTTTTTTAAGTCAAAAATAATACTGGGTCACTCCTTATTGGACTCGTCTTACCATAAGTTATGGTAAGACGTTCTCACAGGAGAGTTGCTGTTTTTTTTAATAACCACTAATTAATTCCTTGTGGCCCCCTCAAATTCAATTAGACAAATTTTCTGTGAGTTGAACGTTATAATAAATTATTGTAAGTCCGACTTATTTGTACTCGATTATATAGTTTTTGTATCATTTTAGTGAAAATTATAATTAATTATCACTAAATTTTTTGGTACACTTATAATTGATATTAATAGATTTGTTTTATATTTTTACCTTGTGAATGTGAGATCTGTCTCATAGTGGACTTACTGATTCGATTAATATTTAACCGGGTACAACAAGTTAACTTTTTGGATAATTCATAACTAGAAGGTGTATATCATATATGGATTGATTTTTGGATGAGTAATTCTATTGTACAATTGTTCTTTGCAACATCATAGATATAATTTTAACATTCTATTGGTCGTTGTACAAATACAACGGTCTCATTTTAATTTTTTGGTAAAGAGAATGTTAAAAACTCTCTTGATTGCATTACATGTATCTTTAAAGAACACTAAAGAATTTCTAACAACATTAACCAAACAAATGATCCGCAAATCTACAAATGATTGGACAACAAACACACGGCCATTATTTGATTAGCCGGGACATGATTATCATACGACATGGGAGTTTGATGACATGGCTGACTTACATTATCATACACGTTGGTGACAGCTAATTTCCACAAAGGATTTTGGAATTTCTACAACTCTTTTCTTCTTTAAATTTCAATTTATTTATGGGATGCGTTTGGTAGGCCGTCAGCCCGTCACCATATTTGGCTCTACACGGAACGTATCACGCTGCCCGTCTGCCCGATTGCAACCTCGTTAGACCGTGATTATGGGTTAATTTATCTAACAACTACTTACTTCCTCCATTCCGTTTGATTCTATACGTTTGACCAAAACACGGTAATTAAGGTAGAAGAAAATCAAGTGGGGTAGATAATGGAATTACTTAAATACCCCTACTTTATTGTTTGCAAGTGGGTTGAGTGGGTATTAGTGAAGGGTATATTGGTCTTTTAGTTTAATAAAGTAGAGACAAAAATAGAAATGTATAGAATTGATTGGAATTTCCGAAAAAGGAATATGTATAGAATCAAATGGAATGGAGGAAGTATAATGCAACTTTAAGAAATAAAAAAATATATATATACTTCCTTCGGTTCATTTTTTTTTTTCATTTTTTTGTAGAGTCAAACTTTTGCAACTTTGACCATCAATAACTAGAGTTATAATTGAAATTACATAATGAAACTAACATATTACAATAATGATATGCCTATGAGGTAGGTTGTTGACAAAATATGTAAAAGGTAGTCCCTCCATCATCCTCATCTAACCCCCTTCACTTTTTCACTATTTTTAATGAAAAGTGAAAAAAATGGAGTAGGGTGAAAAAAAAAATTGAATTGTTTAATTATAAAAAATTGGTTGTGAGTGAGAAATTTGTGAATAATTTGACTTAATTTTTTTTTTTTTAAAAGCAATATGAGGTTAATTAGAAAATATAGAGGGAGTAGTGAAGGTTGAGTTTGTGGATCGACATATTTGATGAGTAAGATATTAATTTTTTATTTGAGTTTCGTAGTAGAAACTGCAGGGTTTTGAGGACATAAACAAGTTTTATACAAACCCAATTTGCCAAGATCAAATCGTAAGTATTGAACGAATTAACAAATACAGGTGAGATGAATCACATACCTTCTCGCAGCGGAATAATAATATAATAAGAATTATGTAGAATATAAGAAATCCTTGAGAACCCAGAATAATAATAAGAATCCCATAATAATAATTAACACCCTAATTGTGATGCCTCCATTAGTATCCACACGTACGGAGCTACAGCTTGTATGCTAGTACCGTAGGGTTTCCAACCTCTGTCTAGAGAAACTATTTTCTCTCTATATAATATGTGGACTAATCTCATAATTTAATTGAGTTGAATTGAATGAATAATTCCTTCACAGGAACCCCATATATATAGTAAAGAGGAGTAGTAGGTTTCCATAAACCTGAAGAGTTGTAGCTGGGCCAAACTAGCTTTGGACCCGGTAATTAATTAATGAGTTCTACTCATATTATAACTACCCTGTACATTTGTGTGTGACCCAATGGGCCCACTTAAGAGCTACTAGACACGTAACTTATTTATGTATCAGATCAATATTGGTCTCTAGCAAGACGTGTTGACCACATAGATTTAAGCGGGTTAATTATTATAGGACAGTGGACATAATTCCTTTAGTCTCCCACTTGTACATGTCCCTATACGAATATCAATAAGTCTCTTTGCTACTATTGTCTCCAATTGAGAGTGAGGTAGGTTAAGTGTCATCCTCATATGTCTCAATCGTTTTCTCGAATCTCCGAGTTGACTTGTCAAAAGACAGATGAATGCAAAACATTCCATCTGACCGCGGCCACGGATTTACACAAGTCACACTCTTCGAGAGGCCAAGAAACAATAAACTCTCTAACAAGAGAGGAGCAAATCCCATCTTGTCTAACCACATGCTATCACATGATTCATGCATACCCAATGACCATCCGTAGTCCCTTTTTACAGATGACGAGGAATAGTATCAAAGTATACACTTCACATGTACAGAATAGTCAAAGACTCAGGTCAAAAGACCAAACAAACGAACAATTCCCAAGAATCTTACTGACACTAGGCGAATCCTTAGTAAAGTTCTTCTCCGCGGGCTAGTGCGTATCCTCATATACACACCTATGTGCCTGGCTTGGTACATCGCTACCTATGACTCGTGGAACGTAGTCATCAACCAACTCACATACTAGTCATTTTCAAGTATTCGATTTGTCCCAACATAATACTGTGACTAGAGACAAAGTAACTACATCCTCCATTTAATAGGGTTCCACTTACTTAGTCACGTACTTAGTAAACCTATCAATCGATGTTATTGTTATTTTGGGACTGCATTTTAAATAAATGAGATATTTATATCAATCATCGTAAGTAACCTTCCACTGAAATGAACACCTCTTAATAGTATCAAGACCATTCGCTCATGCGTCTTATACAATCCGCAACAACATGTTTCTAGTTGCGTAAAAGGTATTTGTGCGTGACATGCAATCACTATTGCATCGAGTTATACCATTTGCATATACGCATTTTACCTTCTCTCAATAAGATAAACTGATTTTGTTTCATAAGCACCATTAAAGCGCTTCATAAACAACATTATTCGAGCGTGCTAATGTTTTATAAATCAAACATCTATCATTTGCTTTACCAGCAACAAGACACTCAGTATTAGTCATCATTTCATATAAACAAAGAGGTACCTAGATAGTCATCAAGGACCACCTTTACTTGCATGAAAATTAAATCACTTGTAACACATTTACAATGATATATTTTATCACAATTTGTATCTCATAATGATTCCTTGAGGTTTCATAAGCGCATAGGATTTCCTCATGACTCCTCAAGTACATAGGATTTCCTCAAGGCTTCTTAAACACATGGAAACATTCATAGATAGCATTTGATTGATTTTGTGTTTCTCATATGAACACATTGAAGAACTTTTATGCTAAGTACAAAGTACTTCAAGCAATAAAAGTCAAACAATAAAAGAAATATGTCATGAACATAACAAGCTGTAAATGCATATGCACTCCCACTAGTCTTCATGTACACTATTATATAGTTTTCTTTGTCTTAAATGGATTAAAACACCTTTTAAACCAAATTCTAAAGAACAAAGATTTCAACTCCAAGTTACTTATTTCAAACAATTTTGAAATTTTCACAAACAACTAGCGCATTCTTATTGATGTGAAACTGCTTCTCACACTCAACCACCAAATCTCATTTTATGATAATATGACGACATTTGCTAGTTTCATGGATTTAAGCATATGGTAAATAATCTCCAATATAGTCATTACTATATGATCAAACTTTAATTACCAACTGTGCTCATTAACATCATATATCCATCATACCAATAGATATCTTATGTCCATCCATGTTTCAAATATATACGGAGTTCTAGCCCATCAATGCTTCCTTATAGGTCAAACTTACGTGATATTTATTCTCCCCCACCGTTTCTTTTAGAGATCACATATCTCAAATAGAAACTTATAGATCCACGTAACAAAATATAACTTTGTTCTTTGGATAAGTGGTAGAATGTATATCCTTTAAGAATACCCCATAATAGCATATGTTGAAATTTTGAGCTTAAGTTTTAGAAAATAATTTTTCTTGTAACTTCAAAATTCAAGTCATAAAAGACAATTAGGAACTTTTCAATCCATATATCCCATATCATTTCTTTTACCAACTTGTATGGACATAATCTTACTCGTGTACTTAGACTTTATAGTGCATAGGCCTCCAAAATATCATTAAGATCCAAGTGACTCATAGTAGAACGAACCTTAAAAGATTCAGTGTGAAACTCATTTCACTAATTTCTACGATGATCACAAATGATTGTCTTAAGTCCTGCCTTACTTGAACAACTTATCAAGCTGATCATATACATCCATCTGAATATCCTTAAGATTCTCAAAGTATTTCAGATTTACGTTTCATCATTAAATGAACATGACCACAAAATTACAACGTAGTAAATGTAGTGAAGTATAAATGAATTTCACTTTTGCACCATATGACTATTGATACACACATATCTCGTATACGTATGATCAAACAAATCAATCGTCCTCCCACTAAACCAAGTAGAAGACACCGTTTTATCATCTTTACAACCTTAAAGATGTGTCATATTAGTGAAACTCAAAATGTAAGACTTTCACTCAACTGATCATTATGTTGTGAAATAAGTTGCCTTTTACTAAGAATGTAAGACCCAACATTAAAGTTAGTCTTTTAGTACTGTATTCTAGCAAGGTATTTGAACAACAACATTTGCTCAAAAACACATAAATTCTATTCATGTTTGAATATGAACCAGAATTTCAAGCCTTGCTTATATTAGGTACATGAATAACAATTTATCCAATCTTAGCATTAAGCTTTAAAATTAAGTCAAGTGATCCCTCTTATGTAGATGAAAAACAAAATGTGTTCATTTCATATACATAATCACTTTACTTTTGTCATTACTCTACTCTTCTCGAACTCACGACATTATCAATGTAAGAGCTGCATCTGGTACCTCATACCAAAAGTAGAATATTGACTTTTACATTCACAACATACATATTTGAAGTCACTACTTCAAATTCATTTACAGATCGTCTAGATAATTCTAGGAGTTGCTCTTCCAATGTTAATTTATCATTACATCAATGATTAAATCATTCCACTAATGACAAATATTTACGTACTCAATTAAATCATACCTAGAAATAAGAAATTCAAGTTACATGTTTCATCCATGATGAACCGACTTTAACCTGAAGTATAACTGAAACGATTTTCAGTGATACTAATAAGGGAAACTATCCATCACAATTGGGGTGTTAATTGTTATTATGGGATTCTTATTATTATTCTGGGTTCTCAAGGATTTCTTATATTCTACATACTTCTTATTATATTATTATTCCGCTGCGAGAAGGTATGTGGTTCATCTCACCTGTATTTGTTAATTCGTTCAATACTTGCGATTTGATCTTGGCAAATTGGGTTTGTATAAAACTTGTTTATGTCCTCAAAATCCTACAGTGGTATCAGAGCCAATTTCGCGTAGTATTGTTCAAATTAACTATTGAATCTTGGCTCATAATTTGGTTATGAGAGATTCAATTGATTTGATGAATTTGAATTTTTGAGATCCATTAGAAACATGTTTAGGGTTTTTCAATTTATGAATTTAATTTGTTGAATTGTTAAATTGAGTTTTTGATTTATATAAAACCTTGTTGTTGTTTTATTTTATCGCCCTAAAACGTTTCTAAAGGGCCCTAAGATATTTATTCCTTTGTTGACGATGAAAGTCTCGATTGGAATAAATTGAAGGGACAATTTTAAGAATCCAGAAATTAATTCCATTGTTAACGATGAGTTCTAATGTGTTAGAACAAGACTCGATTGGAATGAATTTTAAGAATCCTAAGAATTAATTTCATTGTTGACGATGAGCCTTAATTTAATTAGGGCAAGACTCGATTGAAATTAATTGAAGGGTCAAAGAAAAGTCGTAATGAAAATCACGAAAACCTCTGTATAAAGCTGGAACCGGTCGGTTTACATGAAACCTACCGGGTTCACATGATACGAGAAGGTGACAGAAATACGGAGCGCACGGAACCGATCGGTTTGGGTTAAACCGACCGGTTTGGGGCGAAGCAAACCGACATAATTTGAACCGCCTTGGGTTCACTCTGAGGACCGGTTTGACTTGTGAACCGCTCAGTTCACTTGTTATACCGTCCCGGTTTGCTAAGTTCTTTGCCCGGTTTTGCTTCGTGTTCTTGGTTTATGTTAAAACCATCGTATAGTTGGGTTTTTGTGTATATATATTTTCTGTTTTTCATCGACTAAATAATTTGAATTGAATTCGATTATGAATTATTTTATAATCATAGATTGTTTTATAATTATGAATTGAAGTGAAACTCAATTTGACTTCTGAATTGTTTTGACAATTATGAATCATTGATCGGCTTAAGTGATCGGTTTATGTTGAAGCCGACCCGTTTAGCGGCGATTTTAAGAGTGATTCTAAATTCGACGAGTTTTGGTGAAAACTACGAATTATTTAAATCACGATTGTGAATTGTTATACAATTACGAATTATTGTATACAATTATGAATCGAATTTTGGTATAATTTACGATTATTGAATTGTTGTACAATTGTAATTTGTTATACAATTATGAATCGAAATTTGAAGCATTGTTTTATTTCTCAAGTTTGAAAAGGAGTTTTCTAAGAGAGGAGAAATACAATGTTCATTGGAGGTCAAATTTAGTTTGTCTTGCAATGATGATTTCATCTATAACAATGGTGAATTACTTGATCGATTATAAATCGAATGAAGATGAGATTTACTTATTTTTCGGATTAGGAACTGATAAGGCTAAAGTCGTCACGCCTATCAAAAATAAACCTAGACAAACAACTAACAGCAGCTAGCGGTAAGCAGGATCGTATCCACAGAGAAACAGCGTAGTTATAAGCTAAGTCGGAGTAAAACAGGTCTAACTCAAGGGTGTGAAAGAAGGTTGGTTTAAACTATAAACTAGAGACAATAATAAAGACAATAATAAGGCGAATAAAAATCTATAAGGGGAAGGATTAGGGCAATCGGGTTCATCATGACAATGATTCAGGAACTCAAGTTATAAGAAGGAACAATAAGCTGTGCAAAATGATTAGGTTTGAAAAACGCTCTCTCGAGTCAATTTTAGCCTTAAGCAAATTTAGCGGGCTCTCGCTACGTACTAAATTCAACTTATCAATCTCGCGTAAGTCTAGTTTTAACTCGGCTTTCGATCTTAAATCAAAACTTACTCAGGTTCAATTAAACTCAGATGAATTCGTTGATCAGGCGAAATAATCCTAATTCAATTGGCATAAAACGCGTAGAAAGAAATTCAATTGCACAATATATTCAACCAATTTAATCCAAAAACATGTTCCCGAATCAAAGTCACAAATTCCCCTCAAACCCTAATTGGAGAATTAGCTTGACATAATCGAAATTGAAACAAAACAATTGATAATAAAAGACATGATGAAAGAAATAACAATGAAATTAAACCTGAAATTAATCCTGAGTTGAAGTAAAGATCGATCCTTGCAAAGTAATTAAATCTAGACTAAGGAGTTTTTAGAGTTTAAAAGAGAGAAAAACTAAAACTAACTAAAGCAGTAAAAAGTAGAATGAAAGATGTGTCAAAGATTTTTTTTCAAGCCTCAGTATAAGTATATATATAGGCCTCAACTTAATGGGCCTCAAACTAACAATCCAAACTGTCGACATAACTGGGCAGGATTCTTCAGAAATCCGGCCGGATTCGTAATAAATCCGACCCAGGTGTATTGGCTCGAGTATCTTCGTTTTTTTGGCTTATATGCTTCGTTCGTCGCTTGTACCTCAAATCCTCCACGTATTCACTCGTATCCCGGACTCCCGCGATGGCTCAAGCTTGGTCTCGTGGTCTCGATACTCGTGCTTATTTCACTTGACTCGGTATTTGGCTCAGGACCGCCAAAACCTGCAAAATATAACCAGAAAGAAGCAGTACCGCAATACATAGCAAATAGCTCGTAATAACCTAGGAAATACAACTAAATGTGAGCTAAAATGCGACTAACCGGGGGAATAAAAGCTATATAAAATGCACATATCAAACTCCCCCAAACCAAACCTTTGCTTGTCCTCAAGCAAAAAGCGTCGGAGAAAATCAAAGTGGGACGAATTTCTCACGTTAGTGTCTCAAAATGGACGACCCATGCACATAAACTTACAAACCATAGTCTATTTCACCGAAAATAGAGCACAAGTCTCAACCATTCACACCAACATCATATTACTAGCTTCTCACGCTTTCGCAAAAATTAAACTTACGATAATTGAATTCAAGCAAGGCCAACCAAACATACCACTTTCCATTCCACCTTTCTTTCCACACCATTCCATTTTTTTCCGTTTCTTTTTTTTTTTTTTTTTTTTCTTTCAACTGTGGAGCATCCCTCGTATGTTATACCGTTTAGCTTGACATTCACTCGGTAAAGATCGAGCTCGGGTACACATATTTCCTTAAGGGTTACATCATTGCTCATACTCCCGGTCACAGCCAAATTCATGGCCATTGTGGTTACTCAAATCAATGAGTCACCTTCGAAAGCATCAAAGCATTGCTCCAACATTATTAATATCCATCCATATCATTCCACAAACCAACTTTCCAAACATTCCACAAACCATTGCCTTGCAAGAATACCAATATCGAAAGTAAAGGAACGAAAAACGATAAGAATTAAGCAAATACAAGTGGGCTAGCGTTTGAGGCTCGCAATCTATTTATAGGAAACAAACATATAGTGCAAGCTACGACGATGGATTTTCAACTCGGAGATACCAAAGATCAAAATTAGCACACTAATCAATCTCCAAACTTGACAATTCAAACCAAAATAAGTTTGGAATTTTCAAAATTTTAATTTTTTTGGTGTTTTTTAAAAAATAATGCATACAAAGAAAAGGAAAAAGCAAATGAAAAGCGCGAAAGAGCTTTCCTCCCCCAAACCAGAATTACACATTGTCCCCAATGTGAACTAAATGCACAGATAAGCAAGCAAAACAGAGGACACAAATCATATGGGGTGGAAATAAGAACGAGAAAGTAAGAGGGTAAAGGGTAAAGAGGACTCACATGCTCGTGAAGGAGCTCCCCCAAACCACAGCGGAGCAAGGGTCGTGGCTAAACATCCACAAATACGCATCCAAAAGACCCGTGCATAAGCGCTCCGTGAAGTGAAGCAGCAAAAACGGAGCTGCGTGCAATAGCCCCTAGGAGCCGGCCACCCGTATTAGGGCCAATGGTGGTTGGCTCGTCCGTTTTTTCGCGTAATTCGTCCGTGACGAATCATTAGAACCTGTTCAAACTCAACGGAAATCATAAAATCCCTCATCCTCGCGCGCTCAAAAGCAAAACAATAATGTCAAAGTCAAAAACAAACCAAAATAAAGTACAACTGATTACAAAATGTCATCGGGTTGCCTCCCGGAAAGCGCTGGTTTATAGTCCCGCACGACTCTTCAAAGGTCCAATCAAAACATATAATCTCGCCAAGGCCGTTGGCCATTCGCGACACCCTCACTCAATGTGACACCATCGGAGTGTCGTAGTGAATCGCCTCCCCGAGGTAGCCCAGCAAAGCTCGCCAAAAGTGGGTCTCCATCTCTAAACGGCTCACCATATCTCCCGCGTGCTCCAGGCGGCTCGACCGTCGGTCCTCCATCACCATTGCTCGCGCCATAGACGTCGGCTTGAAGCAGCTTTCTCTCCCCCAAACCATCCTTGCGGCTATTCTTTGACAAACCTGCACAAGGAGAAGAGACATGCAAAACCTCCAAAGTGTCTCCAGTAGAGTGAGACGGAGGTATAACATTAATAGCATTAACCGATTCTAGACGCATAGGTGACCGTGGGGTATTAGACTGAGTAAAAGTAAGCTGCTCACCCCCCACCGAGAATGTTAAGGTTTTCTTACCCACATCAATAAGTGCACCAGCAGTGTGCAAAAAGGGTCTCCCCAAAATGATCGGGATGTGGACATCCTCAGGCATATCTAACACTACAAAGTCGACAGGGATAAAGAACTTGCCAACCTGTACGGGGACATCTTGTAGGATACCTAAGGGACGCTTAACGGAACGGTCGGCCATTTGCAAGGTAATGCTAGTGGGTCCCAAATTGGTCATGTTTATCTTTTGACACATGGAATACGGGATGACACTAATACTCGCTCCAAGGTCACATAAAGCGTTCTTAACCTCAAACCTACCTATGGAGCAAGGGATGGAAAAGGTCCCGGGGTCACTAAGTTTAGGGGGTTTACTACCCTGCAACCTAGTACTAGCCTCCCCTACAAAAGCAACAGTGGAAACATCGTCTAACGTACGCTTCCTAGCTAAGACTTCCTTTAAGAACTTAGCGTACGCGGGAATTTGAGTCACAAGGTCAATGAATGGAACATTTACCTGTAGAGCTTTGACGACGTCCACGAACTTCTTGAACTTAGCCTCGGGCTCTGCACCTCGTTGTCGGCCCGGAAATGGAAGCTTGACTTGGTACGGTGATGGAGTAGTTACCGTAGAATCCTTTTTAGAAGCATTAGCATTATCAGAGTCAAGAACCATAGGATTTGAATCTTGAGAAGCAACCAAAGGCTCCGTAGTAAAAAAATTTGACCTGGGTCGGATTTCAGATGAATCCGGCCGGATTCTCTGAGAATCCTGCCCAGGTGTTTCAGCCGTATTTGCATTTCTCGCCTCAGTTTCAAGTTCGTTCGGGTGCTTTGGGCCACCGTAATGCGTACCACTTCGCAACGTGATCGCACATGCAGTGTCGGGAGGTGGATTACCTTGGGACGGGAGTGTTCCAGGTTGTCGGGACGCTCGCGAAGTAGCTAATTGGGCGACTTGATTTTCTAATAGCTTGATCGCCGCATCCTTAGCTTGCCCATCCTTTTGCATCTGCTGCAGCATCATTTCTTGCGACTTCTGCATACCCACCATCATTTGTCCCATTTGCAACATCATGGCCTTAGTCTCGGCCAGAGGATCGGGTCCCGGGGTAGGAGGTGGTGGAGTATAAGCTGGTTTTTGGTAGTTGGGTGGGGGCGTTTGGAAGTTCTTGTGAGGAGGGATGTAGGGAACATTTTGGGGTGGTTGGGTGGTCGGGTTAAGGATGTTTTGGCTACGATAAGATAGGAGTGATCGGTCGTAACCAGGTTGGTTTTGGTTGGGCAGGTTTTGATTATAAGATTGGTAAGCGCAAACCTGCTCCTGGGGTGCAGCATACCCCGAAGAATAACCCTGATCGTGCCCCGTAATAGCATGCACATGAGCACTAGAAGAACCACCACCATTCATCATACTAATCTGCGCAGTCAGCGCAGCAACCTGACTAGTGAGCGCGCTAATGCTCTCCTTATCGCGGTCGTGATGAGCAGACTGTGAATTTCCCCTCGGCTTCCCAAACTGTGACGAATGTATCGCCATATCCTCAATTAATCCCCAAGCCTTATCATCGTCGACGTTATTAGCAAAACGTCCCTCTGCAGCAGAATCCAAGATAGCACGGCACTCAGCATCTAAGCCGTTATAAAAGGTCATAATCACGAGCCAATCGTTCAGCCCATGATGAGGACAATCCCGAATCAGCTTCTTATACCTCTCCCATGCTTCAGCTAAAGACTCATCGTATGTTTGCTGGAAGCCCTGAATCTGACTGCGCATTTGATTTGTGCGCTCCGGAGGATAGAACTTAGAGTAGAACGCGAGAGCTAACCCCCTCCAATCCGTAATTCCAGCTGCCTCCTTGTCGAGGTCCGTGATCCACTCACGAGCTCGATCTTTCAACGAGAAAGGGAACAGCATTTCCCTTATCTGATTCTGAGTAATCCCAGCCTGCTTTATTGTCGAACAGTAGTCCGTAAAAACCTGCATGTGTCGACCGGGATCCTCGGTGGGATAACCACCAAACTGATTGCGCTCCACCAAATTTAAGAAGGCAGGGCGAATCTCAAAGTTACCCGTCAAAGTAGCGGGCATCGTGAATCCATCAGGAATGGATTCTGGTTTAGGTACCGAGTGACTATATAGTTTAGGCATAGTCACTAGCTGATGAAAAACCGGAGTAACTGAAGGGGTGTCCTCTTCGTAGGACGATTGCGTTGCACTGGACTCCGCTTGCGACGCCTCCTCAAGATCAAGATCAATTAATTTGATCGCTTCCTTACGTAATCTATGAAATGCTCGCTCAGGTTCAGGCTCAAAAGGAACTAAACCTGTAGGTGACCTGCGCATAAGCAACTACAAGAAAACGATGAGAAACGGTCTCAAGGAACTAGGTTCCTTGAGACAAGAGAGAAAAACCTGCAACAAAAACAATAACTATAACTAGCAAAGCCGTTTCCCCGGCAACGGCGCCAAAATTGATAAGGCTAAAGTCGTCACGCCTATCAAAAATAAACCTAGACAAACAACTAACAGCAGCTAGCGGTAAGCAGGATCGTATCCACAGAGAAACAGCGTAGTTATAAGCTAAGTCGGAGTAAAACAGGTCTAACTCAAGGGTGTGAAAGAAGGTTGGTTTAAACTATAAACTAGAGACAATAATAAAGACAATAATAAGGCGAATAAAAATCTATAAGGGGAAGGATTAGGGCAATCGGGTTCATCATGACAATGATTCAGGAACTCAAGTTATAAGAAGGAACAATAAGCTGTGCAAAATGATTAGGTTTGAAAATCGCCCTCTCGAGTCAATTTTAGCCTTAAGCAAATTTAGCGGGCTCTCGCTACGTACTAAATTCAACTTATCAATCTCGCGTAAGTCTAGTTTTAACTCGGCTTTCGATCTTAAATCAAAACTTACTCAGGTTCAATTAAACTCAGATGAATTCGTTGATCAGGCGAAATAATCCTAATTCAATTGGCATAAAACGTGAGAAAGAAATTCAATTGCACAATATATTCAACCAATTTAATCCAAAACATGTTCCTAATCAAAGTCACAAATTCCTCAAACCCTAATTGGAGAATTAGCTTGACATAATCGAAATTGAAACAAAACAATTGATAATAAAAGACATGATGAAAGAAATAACAATGAAATTAAACCTGAAATTAATCCTGAGTTGAAGTAAAGATCGATCCTTGCAAAGTAATTAAATCTAGACTAAGGAGTTTTTAGAGTTTAAAAGAGAGAAAAACTAAAACTAACTAAAGCAGTAAAAAGTAGAATGAAAGATGTGTCAAAGATTTTTTTTCAAGCCTCAGTATAAGTATATATATAGGCCTCAACTTAATGGGCCTCAAACTAACAATCCAAACTGTCGACATAACTGGGCAGGATTCTTCAGAAATCCGGCCGGATTCGTAATAAATCCGACCCAGGTGTATTGGCTCGAGTATCTTCGTTTTTTTGGCTTATATGCTTCGTTCGTCGCTTGTACCTCAAATCCTCCACGTATTCACTCGTATCCCGGACTCCCGCGATGGCTCAAGCTTGGTCTCATGGTCTCGATACTCGTGCTTATTTCACTTGACTCGGTATTTGGCTCAGGACCGCCAAAACCTGCAAAATATAACCAGAAAGAAGCAGTACCGCAATACATAGCAAATAGCTCGTAATAACCTAGGAAATACAACTAAATGTGAGCTAAAATGCGACTAACCGGGGGAATAAAAGCTATATAAAATGCACATATCAGGAACGGTTCCTCATGGCGAATAATAAGTCTAACTTCTAAAGGTTGTAAATTTGAAGAAATATACAACTAAAGAGTAATTTCAAATTGTAAAGATTAATTTGGGTACCATGCTTTTCTTAATAATTATTTGAGATTTGCATGCTTAGAACTCATATTTATAATCCCTCCGGAATATTGAGCATTGCCTTTCCATATTAGAACACCACAATATGTTTGCTACGCTAAGTGACTGCTAAAGCAGTGCTTAGCGAGTCGTGTAAATTGAGTGGAAAGGTGAGTAAAGGTTTCATCGCAATAAGTTTGCTGTATTGGTTAAAGTGACCGCTAAAGCGGTGCTTCGCCAGTAACGTAAAATGAGTGGATGAACAACCTTTACTCATTGGTTCTTTTTGGTTCGCTTAACGAGGCCGTCAGGTGAGGCCTGAGTCTTGAGGCAAGAGGTCGTTTTCATGTCATGACTAATCGACCGACCAAGAATTACATGGAGATGTAATTGACATGCGAGGATGTCTACCTTTATGTTTTGTGTTTTGGGCGATGAGCTAAAGCTCACTCAAGACACCTAATATTTGGGATCTTGGAGTAATTGTACATGTATGAGGGGAACATGTTCAATTCATATTAATTATGGTTCGTGCTGCATATATTTGGTCATATGTTATCACAATTTAATAAACGAGCAGTTTGAAATGGTTCAAACTCATTGATTGGTGTTTTGAGAAAGAGTTCTCAAAAGTGAGAAATATGATTTGTCCTTATAAAGGAATTTCATACAAGCTAAAACCAATGTTAACATACAGTTTGGACTGTGTGGTTAAAGTCATGGAGATGGCTCTACGTTTCAGTTAAACAATCGTCTAATTGAGGAAATTGTTCCCATTAAGTAAGAAAAATACAGGTGAGATGAATCACATACCTTCTCGCAGCGGAATAATAATATAATAAGAAGTATGTAGAATATAAGAAATCCTTGAGAACCCAGAATAATAATAAGAATCCCATAATAATAATTAACACCCCAATTGTGATGCCTCCATTAGTATCCACACGTACGGAGCTACAGCTTGTATGCTAGTACCGTAGGGTTTCCAACCTCCTTCTAAAGAAACTATTTTCTCTCTATATAATATGTGGACTAATCTCATAATTGAATTGAGTTGAATTGAATGAATAATTCCTTCACAGGAACCCCATATATAGTAAAGAGGAAGATCTAGGTTTCCATAAACCTAATCCTAGTAGGTTTCCATGAACCTGAAGAGTTGTAGCTGGGCCAAACTAGCTTTGGACCCGGTAATTAATTAATGAGTTCTACTCATATTATAACTACCCTGTACATTTGTGTGTGACCCAATGTGCCCACTTAACAGCTACTAGACACGTAACATATTTATGTATCAGATCAACATTGGTCTCTAGCAAGACGTGTTGACCACATAGACTTAAGCGGGTTAATTATTATAGGACAGTGGACATAATTCCTTCAGAAACGTCACTAATAAATGTGGTCTTATTAGTAGTAACATAGCATGACCAATGTTGCGACGGACATAAAATTTTGAGTTAGAGGGGCTGTGGATACCCATATCCGTACCTTCAAAAAACAACCCTATGATGGAACGGACTTACACAAAAGCATATTTTTAACGTAATGTCAAAACGGTACAATATGTCAAAACTATTTTAAAGTCATTTAATGCATCAAATAATTATTTGCATAAGTCATGTAATATGAGCATTCGCTGAGTCATTTTAGCCCAAGCCGACCCAACACAAAACAAACCCTTTTTCAAGCCAAGAAGCCCAAAAGAACTACAAGAACAAATCCCGAGATGTGATAAGTTCAAGCCGAACTCACGTCAAAACACACCTTACAAAAATAATTCAGTTCAAAACAAAAACATTTTAAATATATTTTTTTTAAAAAGAAAATTTTCCTGCAAACATCAACACAATCTCCAAATAAAAAAAATGCAAACATATATAACCACAATCTCCCAAAGTTTTAATATAAATGATAAAAAAAAGGTCAATGCTCAATATAGATTAAATACGCATAAATAATAGTGTAACTATCATAAAAAACAAGTTAGATTTAATTAACCAAGCCAGCTCTCTATTACGCTACACCTACAAACAACCTGGTTTGAGCTGGTTAAACTCTTTTAAATCACCCACACATATCGTCACCTTGAGCATAATATAATGAACCTAAAAAAAGTTTAAATGAGATCATGTAAGAAATTGCAAGCGGACAATTTTAAATTTAAAAAAAGAATTAAAAGTAACCAGAGGAAAACGATAGCACAATTGTAGCGCGCAATCATCAAAAATCTAGGAACGCAACGATAGCGACACACTACAAAATAATATTCGATTTGCGACGGCAAGATTCCGTCGCAAATCGCCTAAATCCGTCGCAAATGGCCATTCGCGACGGAATTTGCGACGAACCGTGCCCGTCGAGCTATTTTGTCGCAAATATTACTCTGCGACGGAAATTTTCGTCGCAAATGAAATTTGCGACGGATAAAGCCGTCGCAAATGAAATTTACGATGGACAAAGCCGTCGCAAATGGCTAAATACGTCGCAGACCAATAAGGCGAAATCGGTCGCAAAATTACAATGAATTCCGTCGCAAATTTCGATTTGCGACGGAATATCCGTCGCAAAGTGGCGGCGACGGACCACTTCCGTCGCAAAAAACCAGGAAATTTTGCGACGGAATTCCGTCCCAAATTGAAATAATTCCGTCGCAAACCTTCCTGCATTTGCCGTAGCAATTTTTTTCAGCTCCCCACCAAAACCTGCATTTACAATCCATTTACGGTGTTCAATACACCCAAAATACACCAAATCAGCCAACACACAACACCCATATAAACTTGTGTAGGTACCGGGATTTAAATCGGGCCACTCGACGTCTTGCTAAGGGCGTAAAGTTAAAAAGATTAAGTTAGGAAAAACCTTTTAAAACTGTTTTGGAGCCGCCACTAAATTATGAGGGAAATTTAGAACCCGCCTCCGTGTCCTCATGCTCAAAGACACGTCTTAGAGTTCAAGGCATGTCGACACCAATCCGTCTAAGGTTATTGTGAGACCAGATTCAGATTCGGGTGAGGGTACTCTTCTAAAGTATAATTCAAAATAGTGTTTTTATGAAAGATCTTTTGGAAAAGTCTATCAAAAGATAGCCTCTACTAGACTTGAGAACAATGCAAAGAATGATACATGAGCCTAAGTAATTCGCTACGTATAAGTGCGATATAAGTTGTAAAAATAATGCAAAAGAGATTGTTTAAAACCCTTAGTTAAGCATGCTTAACTTGTTAACGAAAACAGTTCAGTTAAAGACGAATTCATTTAAAGTGATTTAGATGCAAGGTGAGGATTTGCTAAAATGCATACAATAAAATAAAGTTCAATTGTCCATTGATTTATTTTAAAGAGGTCAGTTGTTTATGCGACTTTGGAAAGGTGTTACGAATTGGGTGTGTATTCGAGGTGCATGGCCGCCTTATGAAAAGCGGACTTGCGTACCAAAGTCGGGGTGAGCCTAATGTAGGCCCTTGCAAGTCTAAGAAGTAAAGAAAACCTTAATCCATGTTAGGATTAAGACCTACCTGTCTCGAGTCAGGAAACCGGCAGCGCTTCGCTTCAAAGGGGAGAATTCAACACTAATAAAATGAAGAATTCAAAGGTGTTTATACGTGAGGCTTTTGAGAGATTTGAGTTGTGAAATTCTGATGTGAATTGATTGTGTTTGGGACGTATATGGAGGGCTGTATTTATAGTGTAGAGCTCGTCGAGAATTAGGAAACCCTAGAGGATAAAACCGGACGTAGGAATCGCAAGGTGCCTTGCGATAGCCTGGGGAAATCGCAAGAACCCTTGCGGCTGCCTGCCCTAATCGCCAGGCCTATTGCGATTGGTAGGGCGGGCAAAGTCCTCTTTTTCCGTATATTTCCAAAATATCTTTTAGGATATACGGTGTATTCTTGCTTGAGGTCTAAGTTACGGAGTTTTGGCTGGATGTAGGGTTTGTTTAGGTTATCCTGCACCTTGGGAAGCGGGCCAGGAATGGGTTTGGGCTCAGTTCTGGGCCCGAGACCCGAAAATGTGAAAAGAGTGTATTTTGTAGTGTTTTGTGAAATAGGACAATCCGTAAGGCTATCCTAGGTGTTTGCCAATGCTAAAAGGGGTTTTAACGACTGGGCCTAAATTTTGAGATTTAGGAGAATCGAATTGAACCTTGTTAATGTAAAAGGATCAATTAGACTATGTGTTTGTAAAAGGGGTGTGCGCATGCCGATTAGGACTTGAACATGAGACAAGCTAGACTCTAGACTATCCTAAGGACACTAAAGGTGATGACCCGTAAAGAAACCTCATTTGCATTTAAAAACATTTAACTTGAATTCGTCACAGTTAGAACCATTTAAGTCAACGTAAAAGCATGCAATAAAAGTGCATTGTTACATCACTGGGTTTTTGGCGGGAGGTACGGATGTGGGTATCCACAGAGCCCCCAGTTTGACCGAGCTTAGGACTAAAGCGAAAGTCAAACTACACGACAGCATCCGGACCGTTATAGTCTCAAAACTATCTGCGGCGCAGAGCATATGTCCATGGGTGAGACGAGGACTCCGAGCCGGGCTTATCCGGGGAGGGACGAACATGTTTAGGGACATGACGGTCCTTGCATACTTGTGAGGGCATGCCTGCCTGCTGAATGCCTTTGCGTGCTGTTTGCTGTTGCTTATTGCTTGGTCTCGTGAAGAGCGCAGGTGTTCATGCTTCATGCTTGGTCTCGTAAAGAGTGTTGTGCCTGGTCTCGTAAAGAGTGCTGTGCTTGGTCTCGTAAAGAGTGTTGTGCTTGGCCTCGTAAAGAGTGCTGATGCCCGCCGGGAATTACCGTCCGAGGGAAAGTGCATATGCTTAGTGCTTATGTGTAAACGCAAAGGTTGTGCTTAAACTCGTTAAAGAGTGTGTATGTGGCGGACTTTAGGTGACGCCTTAACCGAGCGACGTAACGTGAAAAAGTACTAAAACGGGTTAAAAGGGGACTAGAAACCCAGATTAGGCCTAAAAACGGGAAAAACACTGAAATGCCCAAAGCTGAAATCGCAAGCGTCCTTGCGAATCGACCCCAAAATCGCAAGCGTCCTTGCGATTAGGGTTTTGGGCTTCTCTACCGTTATAAAACACGGTTTTGCCGTGTATTGTAACTCATTTCCCATTTTATGTTTTTTCCTCCTATAATCGTTTCCTTGCGATTTCAAGACCGTTTTCGCTCGTTTTTCTTGCTTTGCTTCAAAATGGATCAAGGTAATACTCCATTTAACTTTTTTTTATGCATTTTGATGTTGTAAATTGTTAGATCGCTCTTGAAATGTAGAAAAGATGTTATTTGTGAAAAACCGTCTTTTTGCTTGAAATTTGCCGTTTGATTACTAGAGAACGATGCCATTCTCTTGTATTATGCTATGTTCGGATGCTTGTGTGAAATGTATATGATTTGTGATAGGATTGGTCGCACTCTCCTAATAAAAAATAATACCAAACTCAACACTAGTGTAGGTAGGGTAAGTCGGGTCGAAATCCACAGGGAGATGGTCGTAATGTTGGCTATTTTTAGTGATTCTAATCTCGGTTCGAGTAATGGTTGAGGTAAACTAAAGCTATAGCGTAAGGTAAGGGTTTAACGATAAGGAAAAAGTCTAGGGAGTCGAGTTAGGCAATGGGTAAGTCAAGGTCAAGGATGATGACCGGGATGAGTAAGGAATCGCACATGCTAAGGGTTAAGCTCGTCCTCTCGGTCTTAAGCTTCCACTAGGTCTCGAATGCGGGCTCTCGCAACTTACAATCGAGGGTCCTATTGTTTAGTCTCGCGCCTACCCTAGAACTAGGCTTTCGTTCTTAAGTTCAAGGGTGCTAGATACTCGCTAAAACGTGATCAAGGAATCAACGAGAGGAATCAAGCAAGACATAAACAAAGCAAGCACAAAACCTAACTCAAAAGATCATAAACATCAACCCAAACCAACACTCATGATTCACCCTTCCTCCCTAGATAAGAAACTACTCACACATGACGAAATTAACAACAAAAGCAATAGAAATAGAAGGAGACATGATCAACAATGATTGGAATTGAAATTAAAATGAAAAGGGAGAAGAGAATAACAAATACCAATCAGAAATTCCAAGCCTGTTAACAGGCGTTTAACTTTTTAATCGCCTGTTAACAGGCGATTTCATTTTTGTTTTGGTGTGCTGTTTTAGCCGCCTTTAGTTTTTTGGACGTATGATTAGGTGATGATTGTGTTTTGTTTGGATATTTATGTGTGGGTTAAGTATAATTTGGGCCTAATCGGTTTTTGGTCCAATTTTGGTTTTCGTGTTTCGGTTTTTGTCGTATTTTTCGGTTTTGGCTCGAAAATAAAATAATATTAAAGTATATTATTTTACGATTTTGTAGAGTCTAATTTTGTGAAAATGTGACACGGGACGCACTTTGGCCCGTTTTGCGTGTTGCGTTAGTGTGCGTTTTGGGTCGTTTTTGTAAGTATGGGCCGTTTTGTAGCTAGTTGGGCTGTTTTTGTGGCTTGGCTTAATAAGACGTTCCTGTATCGTGCTCGTGTTGTGCTCAATATGACTAAGAATGACATTCATTTTTATGATTATGCAAATCTAAATTAATACGCTAAAAATGACTAAAATACGTTTTAGACACTTTTGTACCGTTTCAACTCTTTTAAAAGCATGCATGAAAGTCCTTCTCGTCATCGGGTTTGTTTTTGGGGGGGTACGGATACGGGTATCTCCAGAGCCCCCAGTTTGACTGAGCTCGGACAAAGCGTTAGTCAAACTTAAAGATAGTATCCGGACCATTACAGCCTCGATACTACCTGACGGCGCTAAGCATGTGTCTTATGGGAGAGACGAGGGCTTAGCGTCGAGAAATGCGGGGAGGGACGACATGTTTTTAAGGACATGACGGTCCTACATGTTTAAGGGCATGTCAACCTGCATGTGGCCTGAGTACTCCCAGCTGGCGCCTTGCTTGTGTCTTCGTTTGGGCTTCTGCTTGTGCTTCCTTGCTTTGCTTCTTCGCTGGACGTCTCGTAGCAGAGGTTACGCGTTTTTGGGCTTGGTTTATAAGAATGGTTGGTGTTTTTGTGAACGTCTCGTGAGGAGGCTACGTGTTTTTAGTTTTTGTGAACGTCTCATAAGGAGGTTACGCGCTTTTGTGTTTGGTTTATAAAGAGGGCTAGGTTTTTATGAACGTCTCGTGAGGTGGCTACGTGTTTTTGGTTTTTGTGAACGTCTCATAAGGAGGCTACGCGCTTTTGTGTTTCTCAAAAAAAAGGGTTAGGCTTTTATGAACGTCTCGTGAGGAGGCTACGTGTTTTTGTGTTCTCATAAAAAGGGCTAGGCTTTTATGAACGTCTCGTGAGGAGGCTACGTGTTTTTGTTTTCTCATAAAAAGGGTTAGGCTTTTATGAACGTCTCGTGAGGAGGCTACGTGTTTTTGTGTTCTCATAAAAAGGGTTAGACTTTTATGAACGTCTCGTGAGGAGGCTACGTGTTTTTGTTTTCTCTTAAAAAGGGTTAGGCTTTTATGAACGTCTCGTGAGGAGGCTACGTGTTTTTGTGTTCTCATAAAAAGGGTTAGGCTTTTATGAACGTCTCGTGAGGAGGCTACGTGTTTTTGGTTTTTGTGAACGTCTCATAAGGAGGTTACGCGCTTTTGTGTTTCTCATAAAAAGGGTTAGGCTTTTATGAACGTCTCGTGAGGAGGCTACGTGTTTTTGTGTTCTCATAAAAAGGGCTAGGCTTTTATGAACGTCTCGTGAGGAGGCTACGCGTTTTTGTTTTCTCATAAAAAGGGTTAGGCTTTTATGAACGTCTCGTGAGGAGGGTACGTGTTTTTGTTTTCTCATAAAAAGGGTCAGGCTTTTATGAACGTCTCGTGAGGAGGCTACGTGTTTTTGTGTTCTCATAAAAAGGTTTAGGCTTTTATGAACGTCTCGTGAGGAGGCTACGTGTTTTTGTTTTCTCATAAAAAGGGTTAGGCTTTTATGAACGTCTCGTGAGGAGGCTACGTGTTTTTGTGTTCTCATAAAAAGGGTTAGGCTTTTATGAACGTCTCGTGAGGTGGCTACGTGTTTTTGTTTTCTCATAAAAAGGGTTAGGATTTTATGAACGTCTTGAGAGGAGGCTACGTGTTTTTGTTTTCTCATAAAAAGGGCTAGGTTTTTATGAACGTCTCGTGAGGAGGCTACTTGTTTTTGTTTTCTCATAAAAAAGGTCAGGCTTTTATGAACGTCCCGTGAGGAGGCTACGTGTTTTTGTTTTCTCATAAAAAGGGTTAGGCTTTTATGAACGTCTCGTGAGGAGGCTACGTGTTTTTGTTTTCTCATAAAAAGGGCTAGGTTTTTATGAACGTCTCGTAAGGAGGCTACGTGTTTTTGTGTTTGGGTTGAAATTGTGTTTGAAATAGGTTGAAAGGTGTATTGGGCCGAAAGAAACAGCCCAAAACAAACTGAAACCCGTAGAATAAAAATATAATCGCCTGTAAACAGGCGAATTAAAGATGTCGCTTTGTTCTGGCGATTTGGTTTTTGTTTGGCGTTTTTTGGTTAAAACACGGGAAAGGAGAGAGGGGGAGGTTTATTTCATTTTCAAAACAAAAACAAAATCGAAAACCCCAAAATTCAATCCGGCGATTTTCTAGACCAAATTTCGATTTTCCGACTCCTCCAATTTGTCATGGACCAAGGTACGTACTCAACTCACTTGGTTTTTCGTGTTTTGAAGTTTGTTTGAGTCGGTTTTAGTTCGATAAACCGTTTTCTAGGGTTTAGGTCGAAAATTATCGATCTGATTCGAATTTAGCCCTTGTCTTTGCTTGAACTTGATGCTTGGGAGTCATATGAGGCTTGTGTTGCTGCCATTGTTGATTGTTTGTGAGAACCCGACTTGTGGCCTCGATTTTCGTGCGTTTTGACTTGGAGGGCATTTTGGTCATTTTTGAAAACGTCTCGAAAATGGCTCAAAATTTCAGTGTAGCTTACCCATTAGTAGTATGATGTGTTGGTGGGTTCGTTTTGTTGAAATTCGTGCGAAAAGCGGTTCGTTTGGGTTAAAAACCGTGTAAAAGGGGGTAAAGTCGGGGCTTGTGCTCTGTTTTTGTAGCGTAAGGCGATCCCGAGTGGCTTGGTTATTTTGAAAATGTTGTAGTATGCTTGTGTGGAGGTTTGGGTGGCTTGTGTGCGAAAAACGGCTCGAAAAACCGTGATTTTCGTGTGATTTGGTATAGGGGCTAAAATTTTGGTCGAAATTTTCGGTTCCGAAACTTGCCCAAATTCTCTGTATTGCATTGTTATGGCCAGCATGGTACATATTTGGCCTTGTTTTGTAGGGCATGTGTTGTTTGGAGGTGTTTTGGGGCGTTTTTCGTAGTTTAGGTTAGGTTTATAAAAACCGTTTTTCCTCGCTTTTGTCTCCCGCGTATGTGATGTATTGGGCTGTGTGCTGTCTGTATTGGCTAGGGGTTGTTTTGTGGGCAGTGGGGGCTTTTTGGTTGAGTTATGGTCAAGAAAAGGCCGTTTTTTGTAGTTTGTAGGAGTTTTGTAAAAGCTATTCAGTCGAGGCGTTCGGGACATCGTTTTCGCATGAAATTTTTTGCACGTGCTTATTGTGATTTATGGGTTGGGTCTGTCTCAGAAAACATGAATTTTTGGCTTTCTGTAGCGTTTTTCCCCTTTCTGCTATTTTTAGGTTAAAAGGGCCTGTTTTCTGCTGTTTTGGCCAGTTCTCTGCTGCTTTTGCGCGTGCTTGCTCCTGACTTGACTGTGTAGGACGTATATATCGTATACGTCTCATGGAATTTGATTTTCTGTGCTTCTGCTCCGTTTTGGCCTTATCTGTAGATAATGTAGGCCTTAATGCTTGCTTTCTGTCGTTTTTGCGTGCTTCTGCTTTCCTAAGTGATTTGCTGTTGCCGTTGTCTGAGTATGTCTTTGAATCTTGTGCAGGTGATCCTGTGCCTTCTGCACCTACTTCCAGTTCCATGGATCGGGTGTTGGCCGGTGTCAACTTTACCGTTCCGGGGGACGAGCGTACTCCTACTTCGGGCATGCCTGCGCCTTTGGAGGTTTCCGACGGTCCGTCTCAGTCGGACCTGCTGAGGGCTTTTCCCCCTCAGACGCCTGGGGCTTCTATGACACCAGGGAGTGAGTTCCAGGGCGCTGCTGTGGAGTCTCCAGCCTTCTCTGCTAGTGGTGCCGGCGCTGTTAGTGCGTCGTCTGGGCCTTCTACGAGTGGCTTGGGGCACGGTGCTGTCCCTGGAGGTCCTGAGCCGTCAGCTAGTGACGCGGGTCGTGACGCTGCTACGGAGTCACCTGCTTTCTCAGCTAGTGACGCGCGAGAGGGGGTTGCTGTTGAGCAGCCAGGGTCTTCTGCTGGCGGGGTTAGGCACGACGTCGTTACGGAGTCATCTGCTTTTTCAGCTAGTGAGGCACGCGAGGAGACTGCTGCTGAGCGGGCGCGGTCTTCTGGTGATGCGAGCGGTAGTGGAGCTGCAGCTGAGGCGTTGAGGTCTCCTGCTAGTGGCCGAGGTCAGGCCCAGGGTGTCGTCCCAGAGTCTTTGCAGGGGCGTGGACGTGGCGCTGCTGTGGAGACGTCTGAGACTCCAGGGGGAGGCCGTGGTAGAGGTCGAGGCGTAGCTGCAGGGTCTTTGCAGGAGCGTGGCCGTGGCGTTGCTGCAGGGACGCCTGTGGCTCCGGGAGGGGGCCGAGGCAGAGGTCGTGGTGTTGCTGCGGGGGGCTTCGCAGGGACGTGGCCACGGCGTTGCTTCAGGGGCGCCTGCGGCTCCTGGAGGAGGCCGTGGTCGAGGTAGTGGTCAGGCTCGGAGGAATCCGAGGCCGAAGAAGCGCAAGGTGGATGTGGCTTCTGGTGAGGGCAGCAGTAGGCCACGACGTCGAGCTCGTGCTGCTGCCGAGGGTGGTGACCGGGACCAGGCTGAGGTTGCCGGTGTTGCCGAGGAGGTTGGAGCAGGGGGAGCTCCTGTTGAGGTTGTGCGGAGGCGTGGTCGTCCTCGGGGTCCGGGGAGCCGTTACGAGGATCCTTCTGAGTCGGAGGGGTCTTCGAGTGGCGAGGAAGAGGCTCCTGACGAGACTGCGGCTGAGGCCGCTGTCGAGGTTGAGATTGCTGAGGCTTCTGCCGCCGCGCTTCTTCCGCCAGTTCTTCTTGTGTTGCTCGTTCTTCTTTATTCTTTGCAGGGCCGCTGAGGCCGGGTCGTCCAGGGCCAGGCTCGGGATCGGCGAGTGAGGCCGAGGTGGCGGAGGCGAGGCAGAGGTTGAGGGTCAGGCCCAGGACGCAGGTGCGGCAGCTCTTGAGGCTGCTACGGAGGTTTTCATGGGGATGGTTGACGAGCTGGGCGAGAGGCCTAGTTATCCCCACGGTCCGCGCTTGTGGTCGCAGTGGCGAGGCGGATCGACGGCAGCGTGACTGTTTGGAACCCTTTGGAGCACTTGTCGAATCGAGTGAAGGTCGGCTTCCCGTTAGGCTCGATGAGGACCTTCTCTGGGTTTCGGACGGTGTTCGACGCGTTTGACGAGAGGCTCACACAGGAGGAGCGGGACATAGTGCTTGGGACAGCTTTCAGTCCCCTGGTGCAGAAATGGAGAGAGGTGCGGGGTAAGCGGGTGAACTCGCGTCTTACTGTGCTCCGGGCGTTGCTGGATAGGTTTTGGGACACGACCAACACCTTCCATATGCCTGGGTACAAGGTTGGCGTGACCTTTTCTTCGTGGGCAGTTGTCACGGGACTGCCTCATGGTGAGGGCGTGCTTGACTGGGGGCGTGAGCGACCTCCTATCGATAGCCCACGAGTCGTGCGGTTGATCGGTGATGGGGTTAGGTCCGGGATAGGCGAGGCGCACACGTTTCAGCCCCGGACCGTATGGTTTGCCGACTTCTTCGAGGGGAAGAAGAAGAAGGGGTCTACTCGAGCGAGCGCTGAGCAGAGGGCCCGGCTGTGGTTGTGGTGGTTTCTGACGGCCACCCACTTTGGCGATAAGGGGGAGCGGGCCTCGACGGCTATGCTGATGGCGCTGTCGGACATGTCACGCCTAGGCGAGTTCGATTGGGTGACCCCTGCTCTGGGGCTGCTGATCCGGTACCTGAGGGACGCGGTGCGCCCTGACCGGATTGACGAGGATTCAGATGTGTCGCTCGTGGGTCCTGGTCTTCTGATGGAGGTAAGGTTTGATTTCGCAGGGTCTTGTTATCTTGTTTCTGCTTTTCTTTCGTAACATTGTATTCTGATTGCTTGCAGTCTTGGTGCTACGATCACTTCCCCTCTCTGCTCCCGAACACGTTCGCGTGACGGCCACGCATCCGCTTTCCATGCATACGATAAATGGACGGAGGGGTATTGGCCTGAACTATGACGCGGCTCGTGTACGCTTCAACGGGATGACGATGGATAAGGTAAGGGTGATTATGTTTTGTATTTTGGTTTTTTTGTAGTTTGTATTAGGGTTTGTGTTTATTTTTTTTTTTTATAACTTGGTTTTGTTTTGCAGTTCGTTCGCGACCCTTGGAGGAATTTTACCGGCGTCCCTCCGTCGATTGCAGCTCGCTTTGGTCCCCTTGACGGCCGGCGGCTGTACATCGAGACTCAGTACGGCTCGTACTGGAGCTTGGGTGAGCGTCGTGACGTGTATCACGAGGGTGAGTCCGACTCCCTGCTGCGGCCGGCTGAGGATTACGTGACTTGGGCACAGCATGCCCTTGCTGACGCTGTGATCGAGGTATGCTTTGTTGTCCCTTTTTTGCTTATGTGTTTTGGTTTCAAAAAGCAAAAATTTACCCTATTTTTGTTTTGTAGCGTCGTGATCCTGACCTTGAGTTCCAGCCTCCTCCGTTCGTCGAGGACCTGCTGGTTGTTCACGAGGGCTGCCAACATTCGATCGAGCTACCGGCTTGTCTGTTTGTAGTTACCGATGCGGGCCTGCGAAGCTGGGATCCGCGCGTGAAGAAGGTACTTTCTGTCCTTGTTTAATCGTAGAGTATTATGTAGTATAGCCCCCAGTTTGAATTAGATTTTATGGTAAAATCATTATTCAAACTCTTGTTTAAGCAGCTTGTGAATATAGGCCCCAGTTTGAGTTAGATTTTATGGTAAAATCATTATTCAAACTATTGTTTAAGCAGCTTGTGAATATAGCCCCCAGTTTAAGTTAGATTTTATTGTAAAATCATTATTCAAACTCTGTTGGAGCAGCTTTTGAATATAGCCCCCGGTTTTGAAAGCTAAGTGGATTTCTGTTGCTTGTGCAGGTGACGGCTGACGTGCACAGGAGTGTAACAACCTGGTTTTTAGTCGACTTTAATTACTAAGGCGGAAATTAATTAAGTCTTAAACCAGCGCTATTAATTATACATAAAACCCAAAATGTTACATCGTAATCCAAGAGTTGAATAAAACAACTCTGTGTACGGAAATTTAAAAGAGTAGCGTCTTATATATTACAAATCTCTCGCAAATGACATAAAGTAAAGCGTAAAAACGTTGCATGGCCCCGTCCAAAATCCAGCCTCCCTATTCATGATTACCCCGCACAATAAAGCGATGGGGGATGCTCATTGAGCGGACAAATGACTAGCTATGCTCATACTTACCCTCGATTTCAATTACTTTGGTTTAATATTATCGCTTTATAAACATAACATTATGATAAAAACATAAACATGCTTAATACAATTAGCATGTAAAGACATATATGTCATAATAAGCATGCGGTTAAAGCGATAAATCATATAAGCATGATATTCAATTATGAAAGCAAATAACATATAATATCATAGCCATAGTATCACAACATATCAGCAAGATTACAAAGCGATATCGGATCGCATACATACATACGTATCGTATTGTTCTCATCATGCGGACTGATTCAATTGAGAAAGTTGTGGTCTTTAGTTTTCAAGATGGTACACACTCGTTCTCATTTAATTCAAACAACAAACAACACATACCGCTACGAGCCCGACCAGAGTAGGCCTTTGTACTGATCGATTGCATCTCACTTCCATAGTGCGAGGCTTACTCGACTCGTAAACCACGCCGAATACTATAATACTTGCATCTCATCCTCTAGTGTTGAAATGATTCGAACTTCGATACAATCTCGTCAAGTAATCTTTACGCAGGTAAGAACGAATGCTAGTGTCGCGTGCAATAAACACGAAACACGGCAAGGAGACAGAACCGTAAAGCGCATATGCACATAATGTTACGGTGGCCCTGGTAACTTTAGCGAAATAGAGTGAATTAAACCCTAGTCTAGTACATGTACATTAGTATCCACGTTAAGAATGGGCCACGCTATTCGTAGAGCACCTTAACTCCAGATAAAACGACTATTTCCTAAAGCCTGAGACAAAAGCCTTGGCATATTCAATTATCTTGTCCTAAGAATGGCGTAGCGACAAGACTATCTTAAACCCACTTCACTTACGATTGACGTTTTCATATCTGAGGCCCAAGCTTGACCTTTTATTTAAACTTACTCAAGATTTATTATTTATTTGATATTACCTATCCATGTTACTAGACTCTCCTAGTCTCTCAGCGACAAACGTTTAAGTATTTGTAGGTTTCATATGATCACATAACACGTTCGTTTATTATTAGAAGTGTTGTTAATTATTAACGTTTTCAAGTTTCTAAATTGAAGCGTTTATTAGTATGTCCAATCTTATTTAAGTGTTTTCATACACTTTAAGTTATTTATTTATTTATTTTCAATTTTCTATACTTAGTAAAATTTTCAATTATTTTCAATATTTTACTATTCACTTTTCACTATTCATCGTATTTACTATTCACCGTATTTTACTATTCATCGTATTTTACTATTCATCGTATTTATACGAATCTTTATACTTAGATATTTTAGTATAATACTAAGCTTGTTTTTATTTCCTAAGTATAGATTTCTAGTTTTAAAGTCGTTAGGTTCGTTTTGTACTTAGGCGATTTTTGAAAATATTCTAAAGTCTAGTTTTAAAAACGTTAAGTTCGGTTTGTATTTAGTCATTTATGAAAATATTCGAAAATCATAGTTTTAAAAACGTTAAGTTCATTTTGCATTTAGTCATTTATGAAAATATTCTAAAATTCTAGTTTCAAAAACGTTAAGTTCATTTTATAAAAGGTGATCAGTGATATTTATTTTAAAACGAGACTCGGTTAAATTTAGTCGTCTATTAATTTAAGTTGGTGATAGTATCGTGGATGATTCATTTATAGTCCGTATGTCCAAGCTCAATAATCCAATAGCAAAGGTAGTAACACACGATTTATTTCATTTTTATAACGGTTACATATTTTTATCGGTTTACAATATTTCATTTATAACTAAATCGGTTTATACTAAAATTCAATTCTAATTACTATTTAACTTTAGTGACTTAGTGATAATTTCATTTTAGTCAAATTTAGTCAAATTAAAATAGAAATGCCGTGTGGTTTCATTTTATACCAAAATTGATTTATTTCTTTTAATTTCTTAATTCTAACTTATTAACTAATAATTAAATTATATTAACAATAAACTAAAAAGTGATAAAATACATTTTTGACCCAAAAATAAGGGTGATGCCGTGAGCATGCATGTTAGGGTCCTAAAATTTCATTTTTCGATTTTAACGGTTTTTAACTTAAAGTCTTTATATTTTAATTATTCTAATTAAACTAAAACGGTTTAAACTAAAATGAAATTTACTAACAATTTCATTTATATTTATGAATAGTGTTTTTCAACACTTTAAATTTCTAACTTTTTAATCTAAGTGATTTATAATGTTTAAGTTGATTTATAGTATAATACTAATAATATATAAAAACAATAACTAAACATAAACACAAAATAATAACAAACATAAACTAAATCAAAATCAAAGTAAGCTAAAATGAAGAACACATATGAAGATACTCATGAACATAAGAACACCATATTTAAAGTTCAAGAACACCATTTTTAATTTTAATAACTTATAATTTATTTTCCTAATTTAATTTTTAACATGAATACATCTATTTTAATTAACTTATTCTAACATATTATTTACAAAAATTAAAAGTGAAAATTTATTAAAAAAATAGGGAAAACTGTGATAATGTATATATGTATATATATTTTTTATTTTTCATTTTTAATCACTTTAAACTCATTTCTAATATTTCACATAATTTTTATATAACATTACTACTTCATTAAAACATAAATAAACATAGAAATCATATGAACATAAATTAAAAATGTTCAAAATTAATTTAACTAACACATGAACAATATTACTACAATTACACTATTATCATTATTACTTATTTATTATCATTTTATTATACAACACATAAACATATAAGTTCATACAAGTGATGTTTAACATATTTAACATAATTTTCATACTCATAAAATTATAATAACAAAACAAATTAATTTACTAAAAAGATAATATAAGACATAGTTAGTCACCTATGATCGGCAAGCTAAAGGTTTTCCGGATCGACGAGGTTATCTAAGTCCAAGTCACCACCCAAGTACCCGTCTTCACCTTCAAAAACCCGTAGTAAAGTAAGCTCCAAGTACCCAAAGTATACTAAGAACACTAGTAAATTATTAGAGTATTATTAGGGTTTTTATTTAATGTGTTTTAGAAGAAAAATGAAAGAAAAATATAGAGGAGAAATGGACTAAAGGTGGCCGGCCAAATGGATGGAAAATGGGTGAGTTTTGCTCTTGAAAAATAATGATACAAGTTGTAGTAATTTAGGTTAAGTTATTTAGATATTAAAGTTGGTTTTTAATTAGAAAATATGTTTTAATTAAATGATTTAATACATCATTACCTCCATCATCCTCATACTAAGTCCACATTACTATTCATGCATTAAAATTGTCTAATTTGTGTTTAAAAATGTTTTCCACGAAATTCGTCAGTTTTTAAAAAGTCGGGCGTCAAAAGCGATAAAAGTTTAAGCTTGCGCGTTTGACGATTTTTCGAAATATTTCTACTTTTGAATTCTAAGACTAAAATATTTATTTTATTATTCAAAAGTTTTCAAAAGTTTTAAGAAAGTCGATAAATTTTACAAAACAAAAGTTTAGCTAAAATTGTGATTTTGAAGGCTAAAAAGGTTAGGATTTGATTTAGGATTTGAAATTAGGAATTGATAGCTAATTATTGAATTAAATTAACACGGGGTGTTACAAACCTCCCCCCTTAGAAAAGTTTCGTCCCGAAACTTGAATGAAGAATAGGATTTTCACCTGAGGTAAACAGCTCGGGATATTTCTCCTTCATAGAGGCTTCGGTCTCCCAAGTTGCTTGTTCAGTCAGTTGACCTTTCCATAGCACTTTTACTAAGGGAACCGTCTTCCGCCTCAACCTCTTGGTTTCTCGTGCCAAGATCTTTACAGGCCTCTCGGAGTAGAGCAGGTTAGGCTCAACTGCGATTACGTCAGGAGTAATGATGTGACTTGGGTCGCTCCTGTATCGCCTTAGTTGTGAAACGTGGAACACGTTGTGGACCTTGGAGAGGTTGGGGGGTAGCGCTAGGCGATAGGCTACCTCGCCAATTCTGTCGGTTATCTCATATGGTCCAACGTATTTAGGACTCAACTTTCCTTTCAAACCGAAGCGTCGGACCCCCTTCATGGGTGATACCTTTAAAAACACATGATCGCCAACCTCGAACTCGATTGGTCGACGATGCTTGTTGGCATACATCTTCTGGCGGTCTTGTGCCGCTTGCAGGCGTTCCCGAATGATTTTTATGTGTTCAATCTGGTCTTGAATGACACTGTGGTCCGATTCCCACGTTGTCGCTAGCATCGTCCCAGCCAGATCGAGCTACGACACTTCCTCCCGTAGAGGGCTTCAAATGGAGCACAACCCAGACTAGCATGGAAGCTATTGTTGTAGGAGAATTCAATCAAAGGTAGACTTTTCTCCCAATTCTCGTTAAATTCTAGGGCACATGCCCTGAGCATGTCCTCGACTGTTTGGATAGTTCGTTCAGTTTGACCATCAGTCGCAGGGTGGAAAGCGGTGCTCATTTTCAGTTGGCTTCCCAACGCCGCTTGGAGTTTCTCCCAGAAATGAGAGGTGAACCTCGGATCTCTATCCGAAATAATGTCCAGTGGTACGCCGTGTAATCGGATCACCTCCTTCTCATATGCCTTTGCTAACTCTTCAAGGCTCCAGGTATCCTTGATTGGTAGAAAGTGGGCCGACTTGGTCAAGCGGTCCACTATCACCCAAATCGCATTATTTCCCTTGTGAGTCCTTGGTAATCCCGTTATAAAATCCATGGAAATGGAGTCCCACTTCCCCAAAGGAATGTCTAAAGGCTGTAGTAGTCCCCCAGGTCGTTGATGTTCAAACTTCACCTTTTGGCAGATTAAGCATTTCGCAACGTATTCAAAGAATCTGTTTTCATCCGGACCCACCAAAACTTCAGTTTTAAGTCTTGGTACATTTTATCAGACCCAGGATGTATGGAGTATCGTGTACTATGTGCCTCGTCGAGGATCTTTCTTTTCAATACTGGTACATTAGGCACACACCACCTTTCTTTGAATCTCAAACTCCCGTCAGGTTTAATCTCAAACCCTTCTCGGTTTCCTGAAGGGATTTCCCGTCTGATCTTAACAAGCCCTTCATCTTCCCATTGTAGAGCTCTTATCTCGTGATATAACTCCGGCTCTGCGATCATGGCGTTCAAATCAGCATCGTCAGACTGAACCAACTCTAAGTTCATTCTCTTGAAGTCTCTGACAATACTAGCCGGAATTTCCCAAATGTTGCTAAGGGTATGCGTAGCCTTTCTACTCAGAGCGTCAGCAACGACGTTCGCCTTACCCTCATGATATAATAGTTCAATCTTGTAGTCCTTGATCAGTTCTAACCACCGGCGTTGCCTCATGTTGAGTTCCTTCTGCGTGAAGATATATTTCAGGCTTTTGTGGTCCGTGTAGAACTTGATACTCACTCCGTAGAGGTAATGACGCCAGATTTTCAAAGCAAACACCACAGCTGCTAATTCTAGGTCATGAGTTGGGTAGTTTCGTTCATGAACCTTTAACTGCCTTGACGCATAAGCAATGACCTTCCCTTGTTGCATCAGTACGCAACCCAGGCCATTCAGTGAGGCGTCACTGTAGACTTCATACTCGTCTCCATCTGTAGGGAGAGCTAAGACTGGCGCTGTGGTAAGCCTTGTCTTGAGTTCTTGGAAAGCATTCTCGCATTCCTCACTCCATATGAACTTAGATTCCTTCTGTAGCAACTTCGTCATGGGTCGTGCAACTTTAGAGAAATCTGGAACAAACCTCCTGTAGTATCCTGCCAATCCAAGGAAGCTGCGTATTTCAGTTATATTCGTGGGAGCCTTCCATTCTTTTACTGCGTCTATCTTTGCAGGATCTACCATCACTCCGTCCTTTGAGATGACGTGACCCAGGAATGCTACCTTCTCGAGCCAAAATTCGCACTTAGAAAATTTAGCATACCACTTATATTCCCTTAGTATCCCCAAGATGATACGGAGATGCTCCTCGTGTTCTGCCCCAGTCTTGGAATAAATCAGGATGTCATCAATGAAAACTACCACGCAGATGTCCAAGTACTCGTGGAAGGTCCTGTTCATTTGATCCATGAACACTGCTGGTGCATTTGTCAAACCGAAAGGCATAACCTTGAATTCGTAGTGACCATATCTGCTTCTGAAAGCAGTCTTCTGGATGTCAGATTCCCTAACAGCGATCTGATGATAACCTGACCTCAAGTCGATCTTAGAAAACACTCCCCCGCCCTTCAATTGATCAAAGAGATCGTCGATTCTGGGTAAAGGGTAGCGGTTCTTAATGGTCACTTTGTTTAACTCCCTGTAGTCGATGCAGAGTCTCATACTGCCATCCTTTTTCTTCACAAAGAGAACCGGTGCTCCCCAAGGCGAGACACTCGGTCTTATGAAACCCTTCTCAATCATCTCCTCAAGTTGTTTCTTCAACTCCTGTAGTTCTACCGGTGCCATCCTATAGGGTGCCTTTGAGATTGGGGCCGTGCCTGGCACAAGGTCGATAGAGAATTCCACGTCACGTGCAGGTGGTAAGCCTGGTAAATCGTGCAGGAAGACGTCAGGAAATTCCCGTACTACGTGAATAGCTCCAATGTTCGCGCTTTCCTTGACCTCGTTGACGCTGCATAGGTACACTTGATGTCCTTTTCTTTCTAGCCGCTGTAGTTGTAACATGGAGATGATTTTCGCCCCCTTAACTGGCGAAGTCTTTTGATACGTGACCCTAGTCCCTGTAGGATGCTTCAAGCGAATTTTCCGATCTCGGCATTCGAACAACGCATGATACTTAGTCAACCAATCGATCCCCAGAATAACGTCGAACTCCGGCATGTCAAAAAGAATAAGGTCGGAAGGGAAGATTGTTTTATGGATTGTGATTGGAGTTTCTTTGAATATTTTGGAACATTTGAAAATTTTTCCGTTTGGTAAAGAAATATTTGCGTTGATTGATTCGGATTTTGTGAGATTAGCCTTTGAAACAAATTTAGAAGATACAAAAGACAATGACGCCCCGGTGTCAAATAAAACAACAGCGTTTACAGAGTTTATGAGAAATATACCAGTGATGACGTCAGCCTCAGGTGACTCCTCTGCCTCAGCTTCTGTGAGCACATATACTCGACCCTGTACCACAACAGATTGTGGTACCCCTGCAACAGGAGCCGTGTTCAGGTTGTTGGGACACACATTTGACTTATGCCCTACCATCTTGCATTTGAAACAGGTAATTGGTAGGCCATTGCACTGTCTCCCTTCATGTAGTGCCTTGTGGCATATACGACAATTCCCCGGCGCAGCCCTTGGTTGAGGAGCCCTTCCTGCAACCATGGCCCTCTCGTTGTTCCCAGCAGGAAGCCTGTTCTGAAACGCAGGCCTCTGAAAATTCTGTCTCTGTTGGATCGGGCGTTGATAATTCGGCTTCTGAATGAAGCTCGACTGTGCCACAGATGGCACAAACACCTTCTTCTTCTTTTTCTCCTCGGCTTTCTCCAACTCCAAGGAAGCCCATACCCTGCACGCACACTCGTAGGCTGCGGCAAAAGTAGTGTAGGTGTTGCTGCTCATGTGGGTACGCAGATCGTTAGACATGTTGCGTAGGTACCTCTGAGTCATGGCCCTATCGTTAGGAGCGATCGCAGCCCCGAATTTTGCCAGCTGTTGGAATTTCTCAGTGTATTCCTGGAGTGTCATGTCCACCATTCTGAGACTTATGAATTCCTCCTCTTTCTGACACCTGAGCTCATACCCAAAGTACCTCCCCTTGATCTTCTCAACGAATTGCACCAGGTGAACGTGGTATCGTGCTCGTTAGTCCCGATTACGTTCCACCACCATTAGCCTCGACTTCAGGTAAAAGGCGGCTATGTTGACCCTATCTTACGGAGGCGTCCTTGTCGGATCCATGAGTTTCTTCATTTCCTCCGGCCGATTCGTGAGATCGATAGGGTTAGTAGAACCCAGTACTCTTGTGGGCGATGGCGGAAACACGATCAAATGCGCTTGGATGATGTTGGCGGTTTGCGTTGTCCGTGGCTATTTCGCCAAACGGATCAAAGATTCTTCTGCCAGAGGTGTCTTTCCTCGTCTGTCATTGGAGGTCCAAACCATTCCGAAAGAATTAAGGCGTGAAGGAATTTATTAGTATTGCGAGAGGTTAGAAGACATGCTTGTCATCGATAGCTTTACTTGAAAGTAAATGCAATAACGGCAGTTATGCAAGTAAGCACAGAAGTTAGGTATTTTATTTCCTTGAGATGTAATTTCTGGTTACATCGGTTTTAGGATTTTAAAATGTATCGAGTACATTTTCTTAGGAAGGATATAGTAGGGAGGAGAGAGGAGAAAGTAATTTTTGTGTAATTGATTACGAATTTAACAGATGTCCTCACTCAGGTGCCGTCTGGTACCTCTTCGATGCTTCAGTCCTCGGGAGTTGAATTATTATTTAGATTTTATATCCGAGGATAGTTGTTAGTTTTTGTCAGTCACTTCAGCAAGTAGCAAGCATACGATAGTTAGTGTATTTTATTTTGAGGGAAGTAATTTGATATTTAAAAGCACTAAGCCTATGGTCGGTCCTTAAGGTTTCTACCCATCCTCACACTTTAAAGCGATTTGAAGTTTATTATTTAAGTGATCTAATAAAAGAAAAATCTAATTTATTATTTGGTCCTATTAGTCTATGCCTGACATACAATATGAATGTCTGGCCCAGGTGTCTCTCGTTAGGTAAACATAAATCGCATTAGGCAATTCATATTACGGTCACGAGTCAGCTCTGATACCAACTGTAACAACCTGGTTTTTAGTCGACTTTAATTACTAAGGCGGAAATTAATTAAGTCTTAAACCAGCGCTATTAATTATACATAAAACCCAAAATGTTACATCGTAATCCAAGAGTTGAATAAAACAACTCTGTGTACGGAAATTTAAAAGAGTAGCGTCTTATATATTACAAATCTCTCGCAAATGACATAAAGTAAAGCGTAAAAACGTTGCATGGCCCCGTCCAAAATCCAGCTCCCGGTCCATGATTACCCTGCACAATAAACTGATGGGGATGCGCACGAAGCGACAAAGGACTAGCTATGCTCATACTTACCCTCGATTTCAATTACTTTGGTTTAATATTATCGCTTTATAAACATAACATTATGATAAAAACATAAACATGCTTAATACAATTAGCATGTAAAGACATATATGTCATAATAAGCATGCGGTTAAAGCGATAAATCATATAAGCATGATATTCAGTTATGAAAGCAAATAACATATAATATCATATCCATAGTATCACAACATATCATCAAGATTACAAAGCGATATCAGATCGCATACATACATACGTATCGTATTGTTCTCATCATGCAGACTCGATTCAATTCAGAAAGTTGTGGTCTTTAGTTTTCGAAGATGGTACACACTCGTTCTCATTTAATTCAAACAACAAACAACACATACTGCTTACGAGCCTGACCACTGAGTAGGCCTTTGTACTCTGATCGATTGCATCTCACTTCCATAGTGCAGAGGCTTACTCGACTCGTAAACCACGCCGAATACTATAATACTTGCATCTCATCCTCTAGTGTTCGAAATGATTCGAACTTCAGATACAATCTCGTCAAGTAATCTTTACGCAGGGTAAGAACGAATGCTAGTGTCGCGTGCAATAAACACGAAACACGGCAAGGAGACAGAACCGTAAAGCGCATATGCACATAATGTTACGGTGGCCCTGGTAACTTTAGCGAAATAGAGTGAATTAAACCCTAGTCTAGTACATGTACATTAGTATCCACGTTAAGAATGGGCCACGCTATTCGTAGAGCACCTTAACTCCAGATAAAACGACTATTTCCTAAAGCCGGAGACAAAACCCTTGGCATATTCAATTATCTTGTCCGGCAATGGCGTCGGCGCCAAGACTATCTTAAACCCACTTCACTTACGATTGACGTTTTCATATCTGAGGCCCAAGCTTGACCTTTTATTTAAACTTACTCAAGATTTATTATTTATTTGATATTACCTATCCATGTTACTAGACTCTCCTAGTCTCAGCGACAAACGTTTAAGTATTTGTAGGTTTCATATGATCACATAACACGTTCGTTTATTATTAGAAGTGTTGTTAATTATTAACGCTTTCAAGTTTCTAAATCAAGCGTTTATTAGTATGTCCAATCTTATTTAAGTGTTTTCATACACTTTAAGTTATTTATTTATTTATTTTCAATTTTCTATACTTAGTAAAATTTTCAATTATTTTCAATATTTTACTATTCACTTTTCACTATTCATCGTATTTACTATTCAATCGTATTTTACTATTCATCGTATTTTACTATTCATCGTATTTATCACGAATCTTTATACTTAGATATTTTAGTATAATACTAAGCTTGTTTTTATTTCCTAAGTATAGATTTCTAGTTTTAAAGTCGTTAGGTTAGTTTTGTACTTAGGCGATTTTTGAAAATATTCTAAAGTCTAGTTTTAAAACGTTAAGTTAGGTTTGTATTTAGTCATTTATGAAAATATTCGAAAATCATAGTTTTAAAAACGTTAAGTTCATTTTGCATTTAGTCATTTATGAAAATATTCTAAAATTCTAGTTTCAAAACGTTAAGTTCATTTTATAAAAGGTGATCATGATATTTATTTTAAAACGAGACTCGGTTAAATTTAGTCGCCTATTAATTTAAGTTGGTGATAGTATCGTGGATGATTCATTTATAGTCCGTATGTCCAAGCTCAATAATCCAATAGCAAAGGTAGTAACACACGATTTATTTCATTTTTATAACTTGATTTACATATTTTTATCGGTTTACATAATATTTCATTTATAACTAAATCGGTTTATACTAAAATTCAATTCTAATTACTATTTAACTTTAGTGACTTAGTGATAATTTCATTTTAGTCAAATTTAGTCAAATTAAAATAGAAATGCCGTGTGGTTTCATTTTATACCAAAATTGATTTATTTCTTTTAATTTCTTAATTCTAACTTATTAACTAATAATTAAATTATATTAACAATAAACTAAAAAGTGATAAAATACATTTTTGACCCAAAAATAAGGGTGATGCCGTGAGCATGCATGTTAGGGTCCTAAAATTTCATTTTTCGATTTTAACGGTTTTTAACTTAAAGTCTTTATATTTTAATTATTCTAATTAAACTAAAACGGTTTAAACTAAAATGAAATTTACTAACAATTTCATTTATATTTATGAATAGTGTTTTTCAACACTTTAAATTTCTAACTTTTTAATCTAAGTGATTTATAATGTTTAAGTTGATTTATAGTATAATACTAATAATATATAAAAACAATAACTAAACATAAACACAAAATAATAACAAACATAAACTAAATCAAAATCAAAGTAAGCTAAAATGAAGAACACATATGAAGATACTCATGAACATAAGAACACCATATTTAAAGTTCAAGAACACCATTTTTAATTTTAATAACTTATAATTTATTTTCCTAATTTAATTTTTTTAACATGAATACATCTATTTTAATTAACTTATTCTAACATATTATTTACAAAAATTAAAAGTGAAAATTTATTAAAAAAAATAGGGAAAACCGTGATAATGTATATATGTATATATATTTTTTATTTTTCATTTTTAATCACTTTAAACTCATTTCTAATATTTCACATAATTTTTATATAACATTACTACTTCATTAAAACATAAATAAACATAGAAATCATATGAACATAAATTAAAAATGTTCAAAATTAATTTAACTAACACATGAACAATATTACTACAATTACACTATTATCATTATTACTTATTTATTATCATTTTATTATACAACACATAAACATATAAGTTCATACAAGTGATGTTTAACATATTTAACATAATTTTCATACTCATAAAATTATAATAACAAAACAAATTAATTTACTAAAAAGATAATATAAGACATAGTTAGTCACCTATGATCGGCAAGCTAAAGGTTTTCCGGATCGACGAGGTTATCTAAGTCCAAGTCACCACCCAAGTACCCGTCTTCACCTTCAAAACCCCGTAGTAAAGTAAGCTCCAAGTACCCAAAGTATACTAAGAACACTAGTAAATTATTAGAGTATTATTAGGGTTTTTATTTAATGTGTTTTAGAAGAAAAATGAAAGAAAAATATAGAGGAGAAATGGACTAAAGGTGGCCGGCCAAATGGATGGAAAATGGGTGAGTTTTGCTCTTGAAAAATAATGATACAAGTTGTAGTAATTTAGGTTAAGTTATTTAGATATTAAAGTTGGTTTTTAATTAGAAAATATGTTTTAATTAAATGATTTAATACATCATTACCTCCATCATCCTCATACTAAGTCCACATTACTATTCATGCATTAAAATTGTCTAATTTGTGTTTAAAAATGTTTTCCACGAAATTCGTCAGTTTTTAAAAAGTCGGGCGTCAAAAGCGATAAAAGTTTAAGCTTGCGCGTTTGACGATTTTTCGAAATATTTCTACTTTTGAATTCTAAGACTAAAATATTTATTTTATTATTCAAAAGTTTTCAAAAGTTTTAAGAAAGTCGATAAATTTTACAAAACAAAAGTTTAGCTAAAATTGTGATTTTGAAGGCTAAAAAGGTTAGGATTTGATTTAGGATTTGAAATTAGGAATTGATAGCTAATTATTGAATTAAATTAACACGGGGTGTTACAAGGAGGATGTGGCGGGCGGCGAACCGGTGGCGGGCGGTCGTGAACGAGAAGGTAGTTGAGGCCTGCAGGGGGCTGAAAGAGGCGTCCGACGCCCGACTAGAGTTAGCCAGGGTCAGGGCTGAGGAGGTTGCGAGATCGCGGGCCGAGCTGGAGGCTGCGCATGCCGAGGAGTTGGCGAGAGTCCGGGCGGGTGGAGGGTCGATCTGTAGGAGCCGCTAAGTACTGGTGAGATTGATTCATGCGTCTTTGTCTTACTGAGTCGTGACCCGATCGCGATGAGCCTGGACTTGTATATTTTGGACTCGTATTATGAGAATTGGTATTTGTTTGTAACGGTTTATGTATTAGGACTTGTGTATGGTTGATTTTTGGACTTGTGGGTGTTTACGGGTATAATTTGTTTCTTTGTCTTGTTGCGAAAAATGCATTCCTGCGTCGTAGCCGGGTCTGAAATCCTTGCGTTGTTGCTTGCCAAGCGTACCTGCAAAACATTGTTAGTCGTAAACATATATACGTGTCTCGATTGAGACTGACTCGTTTGAAAAATAAAAACGTACGCAGAGTTTTGAAAAATGAATTTTAGAAAATGGGTTAGACTCGTAAAAAGACGCTTTTGACATTGTAAAAATGTGAGCTAAAACGACGTTTTGAGACGAAAATTGTGAATGCGAAAGTCGTATTTTGTGTTGTGTTTAATTTTTGTGTGATTATCGTGTTTTGTGAATACGAAAAATACGAAAGACGGGAGCTGATTACGCAAATCGAGACGACGCGACGGGACCGTAAAAAACAGGTTCAAGGTCGGTAGAAATAATGTGGAGTAATAAAAGTTAAAAATATAGGGTATAGGTGTGTAAGAAGTGTAAGAAATCGAATAATTTTGTCAGAAAAGAAAAGAAAATCGCCTGTAAACAGGCGATTTTACTTTTAATCGCCTGTTTACAGGCGATTAGGTTTTTGTTTTGTGATTTTTCTTTGATTTATTTTAATCGCTTGTTCACTAGCGTTTAAGTTTTTGTGTTGTATTTCGTTTTGCAAATCTCGGCTATAAAAGGAGGGCTAGGTTAACTCATTTCATTCATCCTTTCATCTTCCCATTCTCGATATTCCAAGAATATTCAAAATATTTACGGAACGTTTGTCGAATTATGGAGAATTTTGAAGGGAACTTGCGCCGTTGGTGTGCGTCCTTGTCGGGTATCGAGAAGAAGCTCTTGAAAGATTGCGGAGTTGGCGTATTTCGTGGGCTAAGGCAGGTTCGAATGGAGTACGAGTTCCTGGATGCTTGTCTTGAGTATTGGGACCCGAGCCTGCATGTGTTCCGCTTTCGTTGCGGAGAGGTCTGCCCTTTAGTTGAGAAGTTTGGGGCCATTGGCGGGTGGGCGCGTATTAGCTTGCCTGTATGCGTCAGGCAGGAGCTTGGCTATAAGAGGCAAGTTCAGAACTACCTCCAGATGACCCCTGACGAGGTGGAAGAGTTATTTGTTGGGAGCCGTATCAACCTCTATCGCTTGTGTCAATGGTTTAGGAATAATGAGAACGGGCATATCTCTGCTGTGGCCAGGAGGAGGGCTTTGGCCTTTTGCTTGGTACACTGCTACATGTTCCCGGACTCTGTGTCCGAGGGGTTGTTAGGAGATCCGCGTTTAATTGCCGTCGTTGAGCAGATGGAAATAAGTTGCAATCCTTCTGCTTTAATTCTGGCAGAGACGATCCTTGGATTGGACGACCGGGCATGCAATAGGGAGCATGCGTACCGAGGGTGTCCCCTGATCCTTCAGGTGTGGCTGATGGAGCGTCTGAATGTGTTGAATGACTTTGGCTTCGACGTTGAGTATGTCGCAGGAGGCATTACCAACCGTTACATGCGATGGTCGGGTCCAGACGAACGTCCTAATGACTATTTCCCTGAGTTTGTGAGGTCATGTGCTATCCGTTGGTCGGTACCACGGTGGGGAGTGGTCAGTGTGACGGCGAGCGCAGTAGGCGATGGTCCCTCTGGAGTTCTATTGTGTGGGTTTGAGATGGGAGTTTACATCCATCCCCTGCGGGTGAGGCGACAGATAGGGTATGCACAGTTCATTCCTGGCCAGGACACGAAGGTACAGGACATGGTTGTGTTAAATAACCAGGTGACTGATAAGTGGGTCGGTGGTTGGATCATGCGTCCTAAGTGGCTTGTGGCTGGTACTCCTGGGACGATCCGGGTGTCGAGGGCCTATGTTAAATGGACCGTTGCTGAAAGTGCTCGGGAGAGGGCTCGCCTCCGTGCCATAGAGCTTAATGAGCCTCCGCCGACGTCTGCCTACGACCCGATCCGCTTTGGACGCAATAGTGGTGGGAGTGATGCTTCGAGCTCGGTGCCTCTCTCGGCGGCTGAGTGCGTGTTTGGTCGTCGCCGTATTCAAGGGCCAGGTGCTCCGGGTCGTCACGGTAATGTTGGGGGTCGTCGTAGGGGTTGAGGGTTGGCATCCCCCTATTCAGCTGAAAGGTTTCAAGTCCGCTTGATAATGAAGGGAACCTAGTGTTGTTTATGTGTGTTTTGTTAGTATTATGTTCATATTATGTTGTACTATGTATTATATTATCTATCCTAAACCCGATGTACATGCCGGGACTTGTACAAGTATTGTAATATATATTGTAGTGTTGTTAGTGTAGTTTATGCTCCTACGTTTGAAAAATCCAAAATGTAACCGTCCTCTTTAAGATTAATAAAAATCAGGTTTTTATTTACGATTTTGCCTCATTTTGCTTGTTATTCTGTGTGAAATTCCTTGGCTCTAATCTCTTTTTAAAGGTTTAGAATGCAAGCATGGTTTTTAGGAAATTTTTGTATTGACTACTCCCTCGACTTTTTTAAGCTTTGGGTTTGTCGTTTATTGCTGAATGTTGTTCCTTTTACCCTTTGGGCTATGGAACGTTTTTGTGATGACTGTGTCCTTGACTTTTTTAAGCTTTGGACGTGTCATTTTTGTGTTGAATATCGCCTTATGTTAACCCATTAGGTTACGAGACGGTTTTTGTGGTGACTGTAACACCCCGTGTTAATTTAATTCAATAATTAGCTATCAATTCCTAATTTCAAATCCTAAATCAAATCCTAACCTTTTTAGCCTTCAAAATCACAATTTTAGCTAAACTTTTGTTTTGTAAAATTTATCGACTTTCTTAAAACTTTTGAAAACTTTTGAATAATAAAATAAATATTTTAGTCTTAGAATTCAAAAGTAGAAATATTTCGAAAAATCGTCAAACGCGCAAGCTTAAACTTTTATCGCTTTTGACGCCTTGACTTTTTAAAGCGGCGAATTTAAGTGGAAAGCATTTTTAACCACAAATTAGACAATTTTAATGCATGAATAGTAATGTGGACTTAGTATGAGGATGATGGAGGTAATGATGTATTAAATCATTTAATTAAAACATATTTTCTAATTAAAAACCAACTTTAATATCTAAATAACTTAACCTAAATTACTACAACTTGTATCATTATTTTTCAAGAGCAAAACTCACCCACTTTCCATCCATTTGGCCGCCACCTTTAGTCCATTTCTCCTCTATATTTTTCTTTCATTTTTCTTCTAAAACACATTAAATAAAAACCCTAATAATACTCTAATAATTTACTAGTGTTCTTAGTATACTTTGGGTACTTGGAGCTTACTTTACTACGGGTTTTTGAAGGTGAAGAGCGGAACTTGGGTGGTGACTTGGACTTAGATAACCTCGTCGATCCGGAAAACCTTTAGCTTGCCGATCATAGGTGACTAACTATGTCTTATATTATCTTTTTAGTAAATTAATTTGTTTTGTTATTATAATTTTATGAGTATGAAAATTATGTTAAATATGTTAAACATCACTTGTATGAACTTATATGTTTATGTGTTGTATAATAAAATGATAATAAATAAGTAATAATGATAATAGTGTAATTGTAGTAATATTGTTCATGTGTTAGTTAAATTAATTTTGAACATTTTTAATTTATGTTCATATGATTTCTATGTTTATTTATGTTTTAATGAAGTAGTAATGTTATATAAAAATTATGTGAAATATTAGAAATGAGTTTAAAGTGATTAAAAATGAAAAATAAAAATATATATACATATATACATTATCACGGTTTTCCCTATTTTTTTTAATAAATTTTCACTTTTAATTTTTGTAAATAATATGTTAGAATAAGTTAATTAAAATAGATGTATTCATGTTAAAAAAATTAAATTAGGAAAATAAATTATAAGTTATTAAAATTAAAAATGGTGTTCTTGAACTTTAAATATGGTGTTCTTATGTTCATGAGTATCTTCATATGTGTTCTTCATTTTAGCTTACTTTGATTTTGATTTAGTTTATGTTTGTTATTATTTTGTGTTTATGTTTAGTTATTGTTTTTATATATTATTAGTATTATACTATAAATCAACTTAAACATTATAAATCACTTAGATTAAAAAGTTAGAAATTTAAAGTGTTGAAAAACACTATTCATAAATATAAATGAAATTGTTAGTAAATTTCATTTTAGTTTAAACCGATTTAGTTTAATTAGAATAATTAAAATATAAACACATTAAGTTAAAAGCAGTTAAACTCGAAAAATGAAATTTTAGGACCCTAACATGCATGCTCACGGCATCACCCTTATTTTTGGGTCAAAAATGTATTTTATCACTTTTTAGTTTATTGTTAATATAATTTAATTATTAGTTAATAAGTTAGAATTAAGAAATTAAAAGAAATAAATCAATTTTGGTATAAAATGAAACCACACGGCATTTCTATTTTAATTTGACTAAATTTGACTAAAATGAAATTATCACTAAGTCACTAAAGTTAAATAGTAATTAGAATTGAATTTTAGTATAAACCGATTTAGTTATAAATGAAATATTGTAAACCGATAAAAATATGTAACCGATATAAAAATGAAATAAATCGTGTGTTACTACCTTTGCTATTGGATTATTGAGCTTGGACATACGGACTATAAATGAATCATCCACGATACTATCACCAACTTAAATTAATAGACGACTAAATTTAACCGAGTCTCGTTTTAAAATAAATATCACTGATCACCTTTTATAAAATGAACTTAACGTTTTTGAAACTAGAATTTTAGAATATTTTCATAAATGACTAAATGCAAAATGAACTTAACGTTTTTAAAACTATGATTTTCGAATATTTTCATAAATGACTAAATACAAACCGAACTTAACGTTTTTAAAACTAGACTTTAGAATATTTTCAAAAATCGCCTAAGTACAAAACGAACCTAACGACTTTAAAACTAGAAATCTATACTTAGGAAATAAAAACAAGCTTAGTATTATACTAAAATATCTAAGTATAAAGATTCGTATAAATACGATGAATAGTAAAATACGATGAATAGTAAAATACGGTGAATAGTAAATACGATGAATAGTGAAAAGTGAATAGTAAAATATTGAAAATAATTGAAAATTTTACTAAGTATAGAAAATTGAAAATAAATAAATAAATAACTTAAAGTGTATGAAAACACTTAAATAAGATTGGACATACTAATAAACGCTTCAATTTAGAAACTTGAAAACGTTAATAATTAACAACACTTCTAATAATAAACGAACGTGTTATGTGATCATATGAAACCTACAAATACTTAAACGTTTGACGCTGAGACTAGGAGAGTCTAGTAACATGGATAGGTAATATCAAATAAATAATAAATCTTGAGTAAGTTTAAATAAAAGGTCAAGCTTGGGCCTCAGATATGAAAACGTCAATCGTAAGTGAAGTGGGTTTAAGATAGTCTTGTCGCGGTCGCCATTGCCGGACAAGATAATTGAATATGCCAAGGCTTTTGTCTCAGGCTTTAGGAAATAGTCGTTTTATCTGGAGTTAAGGTGCTCTACGAATAGCGTGGCCCATTCTTAACGTGGATACTAATGTACATGTACTAGACTAGGGTTTAATTCACTCTATTTCGCTAAAGTTACCAGGGCCACCGTAACATTATGTGCATATGCGCTTTACGGTTCTGTCTCCTTGCCGTGTTTCGTGTTTATTGCACGCGACACTAGCATTCGTTCTTACCCTGCGTAAAGATTACTTGACGAGATTGTATCTGAAGTTCGAATCATTTCGAACACTAGAGGATGAGATGCAAGTATTATAGTATTCGGCGTGGTTTACGAGTCGAGTAAGCCTCTGCACTATGGAAGTGAGATGCAATCGATCAGAGTACAAAGGCCTACTCAGTGGTCAGGCTCGTAAGCAGTATGTGTTGTTTGTTGTTTGAATTAAATGAGAACGAGTGTGTACCATCTTCGAAAACTAAAGACCACAACTTTCTGAATTGAATCGAGTCTGCATGATGAGAACAATACGATACGTATGTATGTATGCGATCTGATATCGCTTTGTAATCTTGATGATATGTTGTGATACTATGGATATGATATTATATGTTATTTGCTTTCATAACTGAATATCATGCTTATATGATTTATCGCTTTAACGCATGCTTCTTATGACATATATGTCTTTACATGCTAATTGTATTAAGCATGTTTATGTTTTTATCATAATGTTATGTTTATAAAGCGATAATATTAAACCAAAGTAATTGAAATCGAGGGTAAGTATGAGCATAGCTAGTCACTGTCCGCTCGTGAGCATCCCCCATCGATTTATTGTGCGTGGTAATCATGGACCGAGCCGGATTTTGGGCGGGGCCATGCAACGTTTTTACGCTTTACTTTATGTCATATGCGAGAGATTTGTAATATATAAGACGCTACTCTTTTAAATTTCCGTACACAGAGTTGTTTTATTCAACTCTTGGATTACGATGTAACATTTTGGGTTTTATGTATAATTAATAGCGCCGGTTTAAGGCTTAATTAATTTCCGCCTTAGTAATTAAAGTCGACTAAAAACAGGTTGTTACAGTTGGTATCAGAGCTGACTCGTGTCCGTAATATGAATTGCCTAATGCGATTTATGTTTACCTAACGAGAGACACACTGGGCGGACATTCATATTGTATGTCAGGCATAGACTAATAGGACCAAATAATAAATTAGATTTTTCTTTTATTAGATCACTTAAATAATAAACTTCAAATCGCTTTAAAGTGTGAGGATGGGTAGAAACCTTAAGGACCGACCATAGGCTTAGTGCTTTTAAATATCAAATTACTTCCCTCAAAATAAAATACACTAACTATCGTATGCTTGCTACTTGCTGAAGTGACTGACAAAAACTAACAACTATCCTCGGATATAAAATCTAAATAATAATTCAACTCCCGAGGACTGAAGCATCGAAGAGGTACCAGACGGCACGGAGTGAGGACATCTGTTAAATTCGTAATCAATTACACAAAAATTACTTTCTCCCTCTCTCCTACCTACTATATCCTTCCTAAGAAAATGTACTCGATACATTTTAAAATCCTAAAACCGATGTAACCAGAAATTACATCTCAAGGAAATAAAATACCTAACTTCTGTGCTTACTTGCATAACTGCCGTTATTGCATTTACTTTCAAGTAAAAGCTATCGATGACAAGCATGTCTTCTAACCTCTCGCAATACTAATAAATTCCTTCACGTCTTAATTCTTTCAGAATGGCTGGACCTCCAATGACAGACGAGGAAAGACACCTCCTGGCAGAAGAATCTTTGATCCGTTTGGCAGAAATAGCCACGGACAACGCAAACCGCCAACATCATCCAAGCGCATTTGATCGTGTTTCCCGCCATCGTCCACAAGAGTACTCGGGTTCTACTGACCCTATCGATCTCACGAACTGGCTGGAGGAAATGAAGAAACTCATGGATCTGACAAGGACGCCTCCAGAAGATAGGGTCAACATAGCCGCCTTTTACCTGAAGGCCGAGGCTAATGACTGGTGGAACGTAATCAGGACTAACGAGCCTGATACCACGTTCACCTGGTACGAATTCGTTGAGAAGATCAAGGGGAGGTACTTTGGGTATGAGCTCGTGTCGAAGAGGAGGAATTCATAAGTCTCGCAATGGTGGACATGACACTCCAGGAATACACTGAGAAATTCCAACAGCTGGCAAAATTCGGGGCTGCGATCGCTCCTTACGATAGGGCCATGACTCAGAGGTACCTACGCAACATGACTAACGATCTGCGTACCCACATGAGCAGCAACACCTACACTACTTTTGCCGCGACCTCACGAGTGTGCGTCACAGGTATGGGCTTCCTTGGAGTTGGAGAAAGCCGAGGAGAAAAAGAAGAAGAAGGTGTTTGTGCCATCTGTGGCCGCAGTCGAGCTTCATTCGAGCCGAATTATCAACGCCCGATCCAACAGAGACAGAATTTTCAGAGGCCTGCGTTTCAGAACAGGCTTCCTGCTGGGAACAACGAGAGGGCCATGGTTGCAGGAAGGGCTCCTCAACCAAGGGCTGCGCCGGGGAATTGTCGTATATGCCACAAGGCACTACATGAAGGGAGACAGTGCAATGGCCTACCAATTACCTGTTTCAAATGCAAGATGGTAGGGCATAAGTCAAATGTGTGTCCCAACAACCTGAACACGGCTCCTGTTGCAGGGGTACCACAATCTGTTGTGGTACAGGGTCGAGTATATGTGCTCACAGAAGCTGAGGCAGAGGAGTCACCTGAGGCTGACGTCATCACTGGTATATTTCTCATAAACTCTGTAAACGCTGTTGTTTTATTTGACACCGGGGCGTCATTGTCTTTTGTATCTTCTAAATTTGTTTCAAAGGCTAATCTCACAAAATCCGAATCAATCAACGCAAATATTTCTTTACCAAACGGAAAAATTTTCAAATGTTCCAAAATATTCAAAGAAACTCCAATCACAATCCATAAAACAATCTTCCCTTCCGACCTTATTCTTTTTGACATGCCGGAGTTCGACGTTATTCTGGGGATCGATTGGTTGACTAAGTATCATGCGTTGTTCGAATGCCGAGATCGGAAAATTCGCTTGAAGCATCCTACAGGGACTAGGGTCACGTATCAAAAGACTTCGCCAGTTAAGGGGGCGAAAATCATCTCCATGTTACAACTACAGCGGCTAGAAAGAAAAGGACATCAAGTGTACCTATGCAGCGTCAACGAGGTCAAGGAAAGCGCGAACATTGGAGCTATTCACGTAGTACGGGAATTTCCTGACGTCTTCCCAGACGATTTACCAGGCTTACCACCTGCACGTGACGTGGAATTCTCTATCGACCTTGTGCCAGGCACGGCCCCAATCTCAAAGGCACCCTATAGGATGGCACCGGTAGAACTACAGGAGTTGAAGAAACAACTTGAGGAGATGATTGAGAAGGGTTTCATAAGACCGAGTGTCTCGCCTTGGGGAGCACCGGTTCTCTTTGTGAAGAAAAAGGATGGCAGTATGAGACTCTGCATCGACTACAGGGAGTTAAACAAAGTGACCATTAAGAACCGCTACCCTTTACCCAGAATCGACGATCTCTTTGATCAATTGAAGGGCGCGGGAGTGTTTTCTAAGATCGACTTGAGGTCAGGTTATCATCAGATCGCTGTTAGGGAATCTGACATCCAGAAGACTGCTTTCAGAAGCAGATATGGTCACTACGAATTCAAGGTTATGCCTTTCGGTTTGACAAATGCACCAGCAGTGTTCATGGATCAAATGAACAGGACCTTCCACGAGTACTTGGACATCTGCGTGGTAGTTTTCATTGATGACATCCTGATTTATTCCAAGACTGGGGCAGAACACGAGGAGCATCTCCGTATCATCTTGGGGATACTAAGGGAATATAAGTGGTATGCTAAATTTTCTAAGTGCGAATTTTGGCTCGAGAAGGTAGCATTCCTGGGTCACGTCATCTCAAAGGACGGAGTGATGGTAGATCCTGCAAAGATAGACGCAGTAAAAGAATGGAAGGCTCCCACGAATATAACTGAAATACGCAGCTTCCTTGGATTGGCAGGATACTACAGGAGGTTTGTTCCAGATTTCTCTAAAGTTGCACGACCCATGACGGTTGCTACATGTAAGGAATCTAAGTTCATATGGAGTGAGGAATGCGAGAATGCTTTCCAAGAACTCAAGACAAGGCTTACCACACAGCGCCTTAGCTCTCCCTGAGATGGAGACGAGTATGAAGTCTACAGTGACGCCTCACTGAATGGCCTGGGTTGCGTACTGATGCAACAAGGGAAGGTCATTGCTTATGCGTCAAGGCAGTTAAAGGTTCATGAACGAAACTACCCAACTCATGACCTAGAATTAGCAGCTGTGGTGTTTGCTTTGAAAATCTGGCGTCATTACCTCTACGACGTGAGTATCAAGTTCTACACGGACCACAAAAGCCTGAAATATATCTTCACGCAGAAGGAACTCAACATGAGGCAACGCCGGTGGTTAGAACTGATCAAGGACTACAAGATTGAACTATTATATCATGAGGGTAAGGCGAACGTCGTTGCTGACGCTCTGAGTAGAAAGGCTACGCATACCCTTAGCAACATTTGGGAAATTCCGGCTAGTATTGTCAGAGACTTCAAGAGAATGAACTTAGAGTTGGTTCAGTCTGACGATGCTGATTTGAACGCCATGATCGCAGAGCCGGAGTTATATCACGAGATAAGAGCTCTACAATGGGAAGATGAAGGGCTTGTTAAGATCAGACGGGAAATCCCTTCAGGAAACCGAGAAGGGTTTGAGATTAAACCTGACGGGAGTTTGAGATTCAAAGAAAGGTGGTGTGTGCCTAATGTACCAGTATTGAAAAGAAAGATCCTCGACGAGGCACATAGTACACGATACTCCATACATCCTGGGTCTGATAAAATGTACCAAGACTTAAAACTGAAGTTTTGGTGGGTCCGGATGAAAACAGAGATTGCTGAATACGTTGCGAAATGCTTAATCTGCCAAAAGGTGAAGTTTGAACATCAACGACCTGGGGGACTACTACAGCCTTTAGACATTCCTTTGGGGAAGTGGGACTCCATTTCCATGGATTTTATAACGGGATTACCAAGGACTCACAAGGGAAATAATGCGATTTGGGTGATAGTGGACCGCTTGACCAAGTCGGCCCACTTTCTACCAATCAAGGATACCTGGAGCCTTGAAGAGTTAGCAAAGGCATATGAGAAGGAGGTGATCCGATTACACGGCGTACCACTGGACATTATTTCGGATAGAGATCCGAGGTTCACCTCTCATTTCTGGGAGAAACTCCAAGCGGCGTTGGGAAGCCAACTGAAAATGAGCACCGCTTTCCACCCTGCGATCGATGGTCAAACCGAACGAACTATCCAAACAATGAGGACATGCTCGTGGCATGTGCCCTAGAATTTAACGAGAATTGGGAGAAAAGTCTACCTTTGATTGAATTCTCCTACAACAATAGCTTCCATGCTAGTCTGGGTTGTGCTCCATTTGAAGCCCTCTACGGGAGGAAGTGTCGTAGCCCAGTCTGTTGGGACGATGCTAGCGACAACGTGGGAACTGGACCACGTGTCATTCAAGACCAGTTGAACACATAAAAATCATTCTGAACGCTCGCAAGCGGCACAAGACCGCCCGTAAGATGTATGCCAACAAGCATCGCCGACCAATCGAGTTCGAGGTTGGCGATCATGTGTTTTTAAAGGTATCACCCATGAAGGGGTCCGACGTTTGGTTTGAAAGGAAAGTTGAGTCCTAAATACGTTGGACCATATGAGATAGCAAGCGAATTGGTGAGGTAGCTTATCGCCTAGCGCTACCCCCCAACCTCTCCAAGGTCCACAACGTGTTCCACGTTTCACAACTAAGGCGATACAGGAGCGACCCAAGTCACATCATTACTCCTGACGTAATCGCAGTTGAGCCTAACCTGCTCTACTCCGAGAGGCCTGTAAAGATCTTGGCACGAGAAACCAAGAGGTTGAGGCGGAAGACGGTTCCCTTAGTAAAAGTGCTATGGAAAGGTCAACTGACTGAACAAGCAACTTGGGAGACCGAAGCCTCTATGAAGGAGAAATATCCCGAGCTCTTTACCTCAGGTGAAAAGCCTATTCTTCATTCACGTTTCGGACTAAACTTTTCTAAGGGGAGGTTTGTAACACCCCGTGTTAATTTAATTCAATAATTAGCTATCAATTCCTAATTTCAAATCCTAAATCAAATCCTAACCTTTTTAGCCTTCAAAATCACAATTTTAGCTAAACTTTTGTTTTGTAAAATTTATCGACTTTCTTAAAACTTTTGAAAACTTTTGAATAATAAAATAAATATTTTAGTCTTAGAATTCAAAAGTAGAAATATTTCGAAAAATCGTCAAACGCGCAAGCTTAAACTTTTATCGCTTTTGACGCCCGACTTTTTAAAAACTGACGAATTTCGTGGAAAACATTTTTAAACACAAATTAGACAATTTTAATGCATGAATAGTAATGTGGACTTAGTATGAGGATGATGGAGGTAATGATGTATTAAATCATTTAATTAAAACATATTTTCTAATTAAAAACCAACTTTAATATCTAAATAACTTAACCTAAATTACTACAACTTGTATCATTATTTTTCAAGAGCAAAACTCACCCATTTTCCATCCATTTGGCCGGCCACCTTTAGTCCATTTCTCCTCTATATTTTTCTTTCATTTTTCTTCTAAAACACATTAAATAAAAACCCTAATAATACTCTAATAATTTACTAGTGTTCTTAGTATACTTTGGGTACTTGGAGCTTACTTTACTACGGGTTTTTGAAGGTGAAGACTGTACTTGGGTGGTGACTTGGACTTAGATAACCTCGTCGATCCGGAAAACCTTTAGCTTGCCGATCATAGGTGACTAACTATGTCTTATATTATCTTTTTAGTAAATTAATTTGTTTTGTTATTATAATTTTATGAGTATGAAAATTATGTTAAATATGTTAAACATCACTTGTATGAACTTATATGTTTATGTGTTGTATAATAAAATGATAATAAATAAGTAATAATGATAATAGTGTAATTGTAGTAATATTGTTCATGTGTTAGTTAAATTAATTTTGAACATTTTTAATTTATGTTCATATGATTTCTATGTTTATTTATGTTTTAATGAAGTAGTAATGTTATATAAAAATTATGTGAAATATTAGAAATGAGTTTAAAGTGATTAAAAATGAAAAATAAAAATATATATACATATATACATTATCACGGTTTTCCCTATTTTTTTTAATAAATTTTCACTTTTAATTTTTGTAAATAATATGTTAGAATAAGTTAATTAAAATAGATGTATTCATGTTAAAAAAATTAAATTAGGAAAATAAATTATAAGTTATTAAAATTAAAAATGGTGTTCTTGAACTTTAAATATGGTGTTCTTATGTTCATGAGTATCTTCATATGTGTTCTTCATTTTAGCTTACTTTGATTTTGATTTAGTTTATGTTTGTTATTATTTTGTGTTTATGTTTAGTTATTGTTTTTATATATTATTAGTATTATACTATAAATCAACTTAAACATTATAAATCACTTAGATTAAAAAGTTAGAAATTTAAAGTGTTGAAAAACACTATTCATAAATATAAATGAAATTGTTAGTAAATTTCATTTTAGTTTAAACCGTTTTAGTTTAATTAGAATAATTAAAATATAAAGACTTTAAGTTAAAAACCGTTAAAATCGAAAAATGAAATTTTAGGACCCTAACATGCATGCTCACGGCATCACCCTTATTTTTGGGTCAAAAATGTATTTTATCACTTTTTAGTTTATTGTTAATATAATTTAATTATTAGTTAATAAGTTAGAATTAAGAAATTAAAAGAAATAAATCAATTTTGGTATAAAATGAAACCACACGGCATTTCTATTTTAATTTGACTAAATTTGACTAAAATGAAATTATCACTAAGTCACTAAAGTTAAATAGTAATTAGAATTGAATTTTAGTATAAACCGATTTAGTTATAAATGAAATATTGTAAACCGATAAAAATATGTAACCGTTATAAAAATGAAATAAATCGTGTGTTACTACCTTTGCTATTGGATTATTGAGCTTGGACATACGGACTATAAATGAATCATCCACGATACTATCACCAACTTAAATTAATAGACGACTAAATTTAACCGAGTCTCGCTTTTAAAATAAATATCATCGATCACCTTTTATAAAATGAACTTAACGCTTTTGAAACTAGAATTTTAGAATATTTTCATAAATGACTAAATGCAAAATGAACTTAACGCTTTTAAAACTATGATTTTCGAATATTTTCATAAATGACTAAATACAAACCTAACTTAACGCTTTTAAAACTAGACTTTAGAATATTTTCAAAAATCGCCTAAGTACAAAAGCGAACCTAACGACTTTAAAACTAGAAATCTATACTTAGGAAATAAAAACAAGCTTAGTATTATACTAAAATATCTAAGTATAAAGATTCGTGATAAATACGATGAATAGTAAAATACGATGAATAGTAAAATACTTCTGAATAGTAAATACGATGAATAGTGAAAAGTGAATAGTAAAATATTGAAAATAATTGAAAATTTTACTAAGTATAGAAAATTGAAAATAAATAAATAAATAACTTAAAGTGTATGAAAACACTTAAATAAGATTGGACATACTAATAAACGCTTGATTTAGAAACTTGAAAACGTTAATAATTAACAACACTTCTAATAATAAACGAGCGTGTTATGTGATCATATGAAACCTACAAATACTTAAACGTTTGTGTGAGACTAGGAGAGTCTAGTAACATGGATAGGTAATATCAATTAAATAATAAATCTTGAGTAAGTTTAAATAAAAGGTCAAGCTTGGGCCTCAGATATGAAAACGCCAATCGTAAGTGAAGTGGGTTTAAGATAGTCTTGTCGCGGTCGCCATTGCCGGACAAGATAATTGAATATGCCAAGGCTTTTGTCTCAGGCTTTAGGAAATAGTCGTTTTATCTGGGGTTAAGGTGCTCTACGAACAGCGTGGCCCATCCTTAACGTGGATACTAATGTACATGTACTAGACTAGGGTTTAAGTCGCTCTATTTCGGTAAAGTTACCGGGGCCACCGTAACATTATGTGCATATGCGCTTTACGGTTCTGTCTCCTTGCCGTGTTTCGTGTTTATTGCACGCGACACTAGCATTCGTTCTTACCCTGCGTAAAGATTACTTGACGAGATTGTATCTGAAGTTCGAATCATTTCGAACACTAGAGGATGAGATGCAAGTATTATAGTATTCGGCGTGGTTTACGAGTCGAGTAAGCCTCTGCACTATGGAAGTGAGATGCAATCGATCAGAGTACAAAGGCCTACTCAGTGGTCAGGCTCGTAAGCAGTATGTGTTGTTTGTTGTTTGAATTAAATGAGAACGAGTGTGTACCATCTTCGAAAACTAAAGACCACAACTTTCTGAATTGAATCGAGTCTGCATGATGAGAACAATACGATACGTATGTATGTATGCGATCTGATATCGCTTTGTAATCTTGATGATATGTTGTGATACTATGGATATGATATTATATGTTATTTGCTTTCATAACTGAATATCATGCTTATATGATTTATCGCTTTAACCGCATGCTTATTATGACATATATGTCTTTACATGCTAATTGTATTAAGCATGTTTATGTTTTTATCATAATGTTATGTTTATAAAGCGATAATATTAAACCAAAGTAATTGAAATCGAGGGTAAGTATGAGCATAGCTAGTCACTGTCCGCTCAGCGGGCATCCCCCCATCAGTTTATTGTGCAGGGTAATCATGGACCGGGAGCTGGATTTTGGACGGGGCCATGCAACGTTTTTACGCTTTACTTTATGTCATTTGCGAGAGATTTGTAATATATAAGACGCTACTCTTTTAAATTTCCGTACACAGAGTTGTTTTATTCAACTCTTGGATTACGATGTAACATTTTGGGTTTTATGTATAATTAATAGCGCTGGTTTAAGACTTAATTAATTTCCGCCTTAGTAATTAAAGTCGACTAAAAACCAGGTTGTTACAGTGACTATGTCCTTGACTTTTTTTTAGCTTTGGACGTGTCATTTTTGTGTTGAATATCGGTTGCGCTTTTTGCGAAGCTGCCTACGTATCCATGAAAAATAGAATCAAACCGGCGTAGTTCGGGAAATGTACGTTTAGGGGAATACCGGCCCATGAGTTGTGTTTGCTTTTATTTTTTTGTGGTGAATTTGCATGTTTAAGGGCATGCCGGCCCAGGAGTTGTGTTTTGAGAATGCACGTTTAGGGGCATGCCGGCCCATGAATTGCTTTTGATTTTTGTGGAGAGAAAGAGCATGTTTAAGGGCATGCCGGCCCATGAATTGTGTTTGGTGGATGCATGTTTAGGGGCATGCCGGCCCATGAATTGTGTTATGGAATGTGCACGTTTAAGGGCATGCCGGCCCATGAATTGATTTTTAGAAAATTGTATTTTATAGATGCATTGCAAGGGTCTTTTAAGGGTAGTATTTCTTGAGTTGGCCGAGGTTCGTTGCGAGGTTAAACTCTTGACCGTCCAAATCGGTTAGTTTCACTGCTCCGCCTGTGTAGATTTCCTTGACGAGGTAGGGCCCAGCCCAGTTAGGCTTGAACTTTCCTCGTGGGTCGACTGGAAGTGGTGCTCGGACTGATTTTAGTACGAGATCACCTACTTTTATGTTTCGCGGCTTGACTCGTTTGTTGAATGCTCGTTGTAATCTTGCTTGGTACATTCGTACGATACTCAGGGAATGAAGTCGGCGTTCGTCCAAGAGCATGAGTTGTTCGTAGCGTTCACGGGCCCATTCTGCTTCTGGGATGCTACTTTCCATTAGTATGCGTAGTGATTGTATTTCTATTTCCTCTGGTTGGACGGCTTCCATGCCGTAGGTGAGGAAATAGGGGGTCATGCCTGTGGGCGTGCGAATGGTCGTGCGGTATCCCCATAATGCATACGGTATTTTGTTGGGCCAGTCTTTGCAACTGTCGATCATCTTCTCGAGTATGGTGACGACTGTCTTGTTTGCTGCTTCAACGGCTCCATTAGTTTGGGGTCGATAGGGTGAGGATTTGTGATGCTGGATGTTGTATTTTGTGAGTATAGCTTCTGTCTCACGCTGAAAGTGCGAGCCTTGGTCGCTGATGAACTCATGGGGTATGCCATATCGGCATATGATGTTTGTCTAGATGAACTTGACCACTTCTTTGGAGCCGAGGGTTCGAAAAGATGCTGCTTCTACCCATTTTGTGAAGTAGTCGATTGCCACTAGCACGAAACAGTGACCTCCTGCTCCGATGGGGTGGACTTTTCCTATTACGTCGATACCCCAGGTTGAAAAGGGCCAGGGCGAGGTTAGGCTGTATAGTGGTGAGGGGGGTACATGCTGTACATTGCTGAAAATCTGGCAGTTAATGGCGATTAGCTTGACGTATTGGATGCAGTCTGCTTCCATGGTTGTCCAATACCATCCTAGCCGTAGAATCTGTTTGCAGAGTGCTCGAGTGTTCATGTGAGGTCCGCATTCGCCATCATGGACTTGCGTGATGATTTCCTGTCCCTTCTTGTAGTCGACACATATGAGCAGCGTCCCTTGTGGTGTTTTCTTGAGTAATTGTCCCATTTCTAGCACAAATTGGGAAGGTAGGAGTCTGATGGCTCTCTGTCCACGTTTATCGGTCTCGGGTGGGTAAGTGTTGTCTGTTTTGTAGTTGATTATGGCTTGATACCAAGGTTCTGTTTGCTCGGCTTCGTCCAAGTCAATGGCGTGAATGTAGGCTGGTTCGTTACGTCGTTCAACGATGATTGGTAATGTCTTCATGTTTGGCGGCATATTTAGGAGGGATGAGAGTTTTGACAGTGCGTCGGCAAATTGGTTTTCTTCCCTTGGGAGGTGGTAAAATTCGATGCAGTCGAAGTTGGTTAGGAGTTTTTGTACTTCTGCTTGGTATTTGGTGAGGGTTTCGCTCATGATCTTCCATGCCCCTGTTACTTGGTTTATGATGAGGAATGAATCTCCATGCACGCGAAGGTTCCTTATTTTGAGGGTGATTCTTTGCTTGTAGGTCAGTAAATGCAAAGCCGTGATTCTGCGGCGTTGTTCGTGACGCTGAAGTCGAGCTTGATTGAGAGCGGCGTATGGTCACCATTTGGGGATATTAGGAGTATTCCTACTCCGTAGCCGCGGTAATTTGATGCTCCGTCAAAGTATAATTGCCTGTATTCCTTTTCTACGGCAAAGATTCCATCGTCCGGAAATGACATTGTATCGATCATGGGTTGTTCGACGATAGCATTTTCTGCAAGGAAATCGGAAACTGCTCTTCCCTTGATTACTTTCAGAGGGAAGTACTTGAGTTCGTACTCGGCAAGAAGCAGAGTCCACCTGGCCATGCGCCCGTTTAGGATTGGTTTTTCAAATAGGTACTTGAGGGGGTCCATTAAGGAGTAGACTTTTGTTGTGCTGGTGAGTAGGTAGTGCCTGAGCGTTTTGGTTGCCCAGACCAGTGAGACGCAGCTTTTCTCGACTGGTTCATACCGAGTTTCATAGTCGTGGAACTTTTTGCTGATGTAGTAGATGGCTCGTTCTTCGTTGTCGACCTCCTGGGCGAGCATGGCACCCATAGCGTTTGGCGTGGTCGTTAAGTACAGCGATAGTGGCAAGTCCTTTTGTAGAGGTACCAGAACGGGTGGATTTGTAAGCGGGCTCTTGACTTTGTCGAATGCTTGTTGACAGTCGTCGTCCCATTTCGTATGCTCTTCTTTCTTCAACTTTTTGAAGATAGGCTCGCAAATCATGGTGAGTTTGCTGATAAATCGGGAGATATATTGGACTTGTCCCAAGAAACTCCTTATTTCGTCGATGTTGCCCGGCGTTTTCATGCCCATTATTGCTTTGATTTTGGTCGGGTCTATTTCGATCCCGCGCTGGCTTACTATGTGACCCAAAGAACTTGCACGATGTGACCCCAAAGGTGCATTTACGTGGGTTTAATCGCATTTTATCTTGCTCGATCCGTAAAGAATTTCAGAAGGTTTGTGGCGTGGTCATCCCTTTCTTTGACTTTACGATCATGTCGCCGACGTATACCTCAACCTCCTTATGCATCATGTCGTGGAGCAAGGTGGTAGCGATGCGTTGGTAGGTAGCCGGCATTGATGAGCCCAAATGGCATGACTGTAGCGATATGTTCCCCCAGGGTTCTGAAAGTGGTTTTTGGCATGTAAATGCATTGCCATTTTGATTTGGTTGTATCCTGCATACCCATCCATGAATGAGAGTAGGGCGTGGTTCGCTGTGTTGTCGATTAGGATGTCCATGTGAGGTAGTGGGAAATCGTCTTTTGGGCAGGCTTTGTTCAGGTCCCGGAAGTCGGCACATACTCGTATTTTGCCGTTTTTCTTCATGACTGGTACCATGTTGGAGACCCAGTCAGAGTATTCGATGACTCGGATGAATCCAGCTTGTAGTTGCTTTTCGATCTCTTCTTTGACCGTGAGAGACCATTCTGGCTTGATGCGTCGGAGTTTCTGCATGACCGGTCTGCTACCTTGCTTGATCGGGATGCGATGTTCAGCTATCTCACGGTCGATGCCAGGCAAGTCTTTGTACGACCATGCGAAGACGTCCTTGAATTCTGTGAGGAGCTTGGTGTATGTGGTCCTTTCTTCTGTGCTCAGTGAAGCCCCCAGCTGTAGTTCTCGGGGTTCTTCGGGCGTGCCTATGTTGATGGTTGTTGTGTCTTCAATAATGGGGTCCTGTTCGGGTTTTGAGACAATACTTGCAATGTATCTATATAATGCAATGTTATTTAGTTTAAATTTATCGCAATCATTAGAAAATGTGGATTTTAAATGAGGCAAAGAGTAACCAAAAATTTTCATGTTATTAATGTTATCAAAAGCGGTTACATTTGAAGATAGCTAAGACGAGGGAGCTTTGAACAACCTTAATGACTCTAGTTAATTACTAAGATTTACTACTTCTAGGAATGTGATCGGGTAACCTAACCGTTTTTTGGAAAATTGGCGTCATGATGACGCAGGACCCTAGACTCTAGGTGTAGATGCTCGAATTGGGACTTCCCGGGTCGTCGGTAGATTGGGTGGCGTCTTCTTCGAGCTTCAGTTGTCGGAGGGCAGCTCGGAAATCTGAGGCTTCTATGGTGATGATCTCATCGTGAAAAGGGATTTTGACCTTTTGGTAGAGAGTTGATGTTATGGCCCCGGTAGCATGAATCCAGTGTAGGGATCGGATCCCATTCACTAATCAAGTATTAGTGTAAATCAAATTACTCTAATTTGATTTAGCAAGATCTATGTAGTTAACAAAAGTATTTTGTTACAAGATTAGAAATTTATACCTTTCTTGAAAAGGAAATTAGGGCACTAAACTAGAACTCCTTTCTAGTTTAGTTTCTTGAGTATGAGCTTAGGATGATCCTCCTTAAAAACCCAAGTTTCCAATAATAGAAAACCTCCTAAAGTTGCACCCAAGAACTTAACTCCAAAATACTAAGTATCTTGAACTAGAGATCACTTAGTATTACTTGATAATATGTAAAATATTAATACTAACTCTTAGTAATAATATTAAGGAGAATATTAGAGTTTTAGAGAGAATATGTATAAGAGATGATAAGAGAATGCATGAATAATAATATGAATCACTTTTTCATCACATAATATATGAGAACAAGCAACAAAATGAAGTGTACTCTACACTACTCATTTTGGCCTACCATGTGGTCTAGAGAGGAGAGAAAAGTTTTTGTCTTGGGTAGAAAAATGACATGCATAGTAATCATTGTGTTTTACATGCATGAACAACTCACTAGCCAACAAAGCAAATAAAACAAAAAGGAATCTCCTTCCTTTCTCATTTGGACTGTCCAAGAGGGCCTCAAATGGGTCTTATTTGTTTTCAATATTTGTCCCACAAATACTTATAATTTATCACTTAATTATCTCATATAATATAGTGCAAATTAATTAAACTCTTCCTTAATATACATGTACACTTACATATATATTAAAATGTACTTTTACTAATCTCATTAGTAAAAATATACACGATTAGTGAATTAACGCTTAATCACTAATTCTCGTCTCCTCTAATAATTTTATCGATATAAAATTCAAACGTCCGAGTTCACAACTCGACTTCTCTCTAAAACAATACACCGACTAACCGTTAGTCAAATTATCAAGTCACTAATATAATCGTATCTCATACAATTAATTAGCTTAAATATTTGGAGTACGTTCCTATAGGTGTGACTTAAAGGGATCAATTGATTACCGCCGTTCTCACGACAATAACGTCAAACTCTAGTCAGCCAACCGTTATTGATTTACGTTAATCAATTGACAATAATTCAGGATTATCCCCATGTATTCCTTAATTGAGATTTATTAAGTAATCGCACTATTGTGGAGGACACATACTCCAACAATCTCCCACTTGTCCGAGACAAGTTGTGCATTACCAATTCTCATGTCCGTTTCACATCTCCCACTCAATGCAAGGTGTCTTACAGGTCGTACTTGCATTCTAAGATATATATCATGAGTGGTTTCCTCGATAAGGAGAGTAGGTATCGACCGGAATCTACCGTAGATTCTTACCGAGCGTGGCCACGCATTTTCAGCGACTACTCCTCGAGTGGCCCAAAGATGTTTTACCCTGACGAGGGTGGACATTTCCCTTCCACTCGATTGTACTGTATAATGCAGATCACCATGACCCCAAAGATGCCCTTATAACCCCCTTTCACGGCATGGCTTAGGACAAAAATGAAAGTCACTCGGAAACTGCACCGACTGCATAATCACTCCACCAAAGAATCGACTCAAAAGGAATACTATAGAATTTCCACCACGACCAGGTTTCAATCTCATTGAAAAGGAATTCTATAAGCGTCACTGCCCGACAGAGTGGTCTTCACAGTCTGTCTAAGCAAACGATCGATCATCACTATGACCCTATGGTGTTGAACCCACCATCGATCGCCTTGCATTCTAGTCTCACCGAGACGCCACCTCATATGAGAGACCAGGGACCAAATACTTAGTTTATTCCGTTCACTTGAATACGTTCAAACTTGTCACACAAATATTCGGATAAACAAAGTATGCATTCAATAATGACTTAAGATAAAAACAATGAATGTTATTTTCATATATGTAAAAAGATACATCGTTCAATTACATATTACGAAACTAAAGGAAATCTGGCATACGCCGCAACCCCATGGAGGCGGGTGTGCGCGTCATGCTTAGCCCTCGATAGAGGCTTGGTTAAAGGATCAGCGATGTTATCGTGCATCCCAACCTTACAATTATCTATTTCCTTCCTTTCCACATTATCTCTAATAACGTGGTATTTCCTCAAAACGTGTCTAGACTTGTTGCTAGACTTGGGCTCCTTCGCTTGGAAAATAGCCCCACTGTTATCACAATAAACAGTCACAGGATCCACGGCACTAGGGACTACTCTTAGTCCATCCAAGAATTGCCGAACCCACACAGCTTCTTTAGCGACTTCAGATCTTTGCCAAATACTCGACTTAGTCGTAGAATCGCGGTGACACTGTATGAAGCTCTTCCAACAAACAGTTCCTCCATTCAACATAAAGACATAGCCGGATTGGGATTTCAGATCATCCCCATCGGTTTGGAAACTTGCATCCGTGTAACCCTTTACACGTAGCTCAAGTTCTCCTCCAAACACTAGAAACGAATCCTTAGTTCTTCTCAAGTACTTAAGGATGTTCTTCACAGCTATCCAGTGACTCTCACCGGGATTAGCTTGATCTGCGACTCGTCATGCTCAAGGCGAAAGCGACATCGGGACGAGTGCACATCATAGCATACATGATTGATCCTACAGCGGAAGCATAAGGGATCAATTTCATGCGCTCAATTTCTGCAGGAGTCGTAGGACATTGAGATTTCTTCAATGTTATTCCTACACTCATCGGAAGAAAGCCTCTCTTGGAGTCTTTCATATTGAACCTATCAAGAATCTTATCGATATAAGTTTCTTGACTTAATGCTAGTATCCTTTTGGATCTATCTCTATAGATCCGGATACCCAAGATGCGTTGTGCCTCTCCCAAGTCCTTCATTTGGAAATGGTTTCCCAATTCCACCTTTACCGAGTTCAGACTTGGAATATCATTTCCAATCAGTAGTATGTCATCCACATACAAAACAAGGAAGGTTACTTTACTCCCACTAAACTTCATGTACAAACAAGGTTCCTCAAGACTACGAGCGAAACCATGTTGTTTGATAACATGATCGAATCTGTGATTCCAACTCCTCGATGCTTGCTTAAGACCATAAATGGATCTCTTAAGCTTGCATACTTTCTTAGGGTTGGATGTATCTATAAAACCTTCAGGTTGTGTCATAAACACTTCCTCTTCTAGAATCCCATTCAAGAAGGCGGTTTTACATCCATTTGCCATATTTCATAGTCATGAAATGCGGCAACCGCTAAGATTATCCTTATGGATCGAAGCATCGCGAATCGTGCAAAGGTTTCATCATAATGAATACCTTGGACTTGTGAAAAGCCCTTTGCCACCAATCTAGCTTTGTAAACATCAATATGTTTATCTTTGCCGAGTTTGATTTTGAATATCCATATACACAGGAGGGGTCGCACTCCTTCAGGTAAATCTACCAAGTCCCAGACTTGGTTCTCCTACATAGAATCCATTTCGGAATTCATGGCCTCAAGCCATTGGTCGGAGGTGGGGCTACTAATTGGCGCCTTGTTGGTTGAGGGTTCGTTGCTTTGAATAACAACAAATCACCCTCCTCCTCGATGTTACTGAGGTAACTGGCCAAGGTTGTTGCCCAACTCTTCCTGACCTCCTAGGGATTATAACCGTGTCAGACGACGAGGGAACGGTTTCCTCATTTTCTGTCTCGGTTTGTGGCTCTTGAACTTCATCAAGTTCAAATTTTCTCCCACTCTGTTTTTTAGAAATAAATTCATTTTCTAGAAAAACAGCATCACGAGCCACAAACACTTTGTTCTCGTGAGGGTTGTAGAAGTAATAACCACAGGTTTCCTTAGGATAACCTACAAATAGACATTTGTCAGACCTTGGAGCGAGTTTATCGTCAGTTTTATTCTTGACGAATGCCTCACATCCCCAAATTCTCATGAATGACAAATAGGGAACCGTTCCCATCCATATCTCATATGGAGTCTTATTGGCCGCTTTAGTCGGACTTCGATTTAGTGAAAATACAGCAGATAATAGCGCAAAGCCCCAAAATGATCCAGGAAGCTCAGTTTGACTCATCATAGACCGAACCATGTCAAGTAAGGTTCGGTTTCTCCTTTCTGCAACACCATTCAATTGTGGTGTGCCCGGAGGAGTCCATTGTGATATTATACCACAATTCTTAAGATGTGAATCAAACTCATTACTTAGATATTCGCCACCACGATCCGATCGTAGTGCTTTTATCCTTTTGTTTAATTGGTTCTCAACCTCATTTTGAAATTCTTTAAATTTCTCAAAAGCATCACTTTTATGCCTTATTAAGTAGACATAACCATATCTACTTAAATCATCGGTAAAAGTAATGAAGTAATGATATCCTCCTCTAGCGGTGATGTTTAATGGACCACACACATCGGTATGTATGAGTCCTAAAACCTCACTTGCTCGTGTCCCTTTACCGCTAAAGGGTTGACGAGTCATCTTGCCTAAAAGGCAAGCTTCGCATGTACCATATGATTCGCAATCAAATGGTTTGAGAACCTTGGTCTCAACAAGTCTCTTTATGCGTCTTTCGTTTATGTGACCTAAACGACAATGCCAAAGGTAGGATTTGTTTGATTCATTCGTTTTGAGCCTCTTGTTCTCAACATGATAGACATCATTAACATCATTTAAAACATAAATACCTCCAATTGAAATAGCTTCACCATAAACCATTTCATTAAAAGAAAAAGTACAACGGTTGTTCTTAATCTCAAAACAAAAGCCTTCCGCATCTAGTACGGAGACGGAGATAATGTTTTTAGTTAGAGTTGGTACAAAATAACAGTTATTTAAATGCAACTCTAAACCACTAGCAAGAGAGAGTACAAAAGTTCCCACGGAAACGGCCGCTACTCTAGCTCCATTGCCCATGCGGAGATCTACATCACCCTTGGCTAGAGCTCGCACGTTTCTCATCCCCTGCAAATGATTACAAAGGTGAGATCCACATCCGGTATCCAATACCCATGTAGAAATGCAAGCATGATTGATGTCAATCATATAGAGATTAGAAGGAATACCTTTGGATGTCGCACATCCATTCTTGAGATCCTTCTTATACTTGAGACAATTGCGCATCCAATGACCCACCTCATTGCAATACTTGCAAGTATCTTTGAGGGGTCTTCCCTTGTTGATCTTGGGCTTAGGCTTATGTGGAACACCTTCCACAATAGCCTTACCCTTACCCTTGCCAATGTTAGATGGCCCCTTCTTGGCCACCTTCCCCTTCTTCACTCCCAAGTTCATGTTCTTCATTTTCATGGAGAGAACATCTTTCTTCTCCACCTCATTCACTTCCATATCCCTCTCGGCTTGGACCAAGAGTGCATGAAGTTCATGGTAACTCTTATCCATGTTGTTCATGTTATAGTTTACTCTAAAGTGAGCAAACTTGTTAGGAAGAGAATGGAGGATGCGGTTGATCGCAAGAGCCTTGGGTATAGCACACTCTTGACGCTCAAGAGTGTCTATATGCTCAATCATTTTGAGCACATGAGGACCAACTTTTTGGTTCCTCTCAAGCTTTGCATCGAAAAACCGAACCGCGGCTTCATAAAGCCTTATTTGCGGTGCTTTGGAGAACATGGTTGTCACTCGAGTGAATATCGCATATGCACTCTTTTGAGTAACCATTCGGAGTTTGAGAGCGGGTGACATGGACCAAATCAAGACGTTTTTCACGTCATTGTCCACTTTCACATACTCATCATAGGCGGCTCGCGCCGCCCCGGATCGAGAAGTGGGTTCGGCGGGTGGTTGATCGGTAAGGTGCTTGAGCACATTGTCGGATGTCGCGGCGCCCTTCATTGTCGAATCCCATTCGACGAAGTTGCTACCGTCATCCTTGAGGATACACTTATCCATCACGGTTCGCAACCATGAATCTTTGCCCAAAATAGGCGCGGGAGTTGATGATGATGATGCCATTGCGATAAACGATTCTACAATAAATATGAGGAAATATATTAACATTCATAGTTCATTAATGACATTTGCTAAAACTCATTTTTAAAACAAATGTCCATTTATATAATGATCTCCCACGAAATTATATAAATGATTCCAAGACTCGTTTTCCATATAAAATTAGACATCTCATGTTTCCTTTTATATAAAAACGATAAGTCAACACTTGACTAATTCTACACTAGAATGCTTGGTTGATGATTTTCTTTAAAATGCATCTTTTAGCCCCAAATAACTCTTATTCGGTTGAGTCCAAACCAAATTAGCATGGGACTTCCTCCCACTACTTACCCATGGTAACAAGGTTCCACGTCGCGGAGGTCCTCACGAACATGGGGTTCATAGTTGCTAAATTTGGAAAGGCTTAATCTCAATTCATTTTGATAAAAATGTGGGTGATCTTGTCAATTTTAGTCATAAAATTCTTTATAAGTGAACTAATTTAGGAATCGTGACTTAAATCGACAATCATAGTGGGATATCGTGGCATGCATGGCGATTTTGGCATGTGAGTGGAATAAATAAGCAAACAAACAAGCAAGCATAAACCTAGTATGGCCACCTAAAAGTAATTAAAATACAAGGAGTTACAAATTGGAAACCAACTCCTTTGGTCCCTCTTCATTATGGATCTCATCCAAGGCTCCTCCTTGCAAGCTTTAGAACTCTTCTAAGGCTCCAAGTCGATCTCCATCACCGGTCTTCGATTTACAAATAGTTACAAGTATGATTTACAAATGAATACATAGCAATCCTATTATACATTTATAAATGAAATAAACTATTAAAAATTACAAACCGGCGATACGTGATCGCATTTAATTACAAACCACACGATATTCCCTTTCATTACGGGTAATATCGGTAAAAATATAACAAACTATGGCCATACTAGTAAAAATAAACATTCATTCAACAATAAACATTCATCCAAACATGCATAATGTAAAGCTTAGGAATAAAAACATGCCAAAATCGCCCTAAACAATAATCGCATTAACTTGTTTCAAACCGATCTCATTTTAAATCGATTAATCTCATATTAATCAACAATGCTTAAAACACCTTTTAAGCTTGAACTAAAACTTCTAAACTGATTTTAGAACACCCAACATTAGTTTATACTAACTTAAGGTGATATTAGTTCATAAACTTGGTCATTTGCTAATTAGAAGTACTTTAATCATAACCTTTTTATGAATAAAGCTTTATAAAATCAAAATAAAATAAAATAAAATTATTTTTATTTTGAAAAAATTTTGTATATTCTGGAACACTTCCAAAATATCAGAAATGAAAAATTTTGGTCATAAAATTTACGAATTATTTTATAACAAATAACATACGATTTCATCGATTTTATCTCATAAAATCAAGAAAACGACCAAAACAGTGAGGTAAAATCCCAAATTTATACGAGAGCATCCTCATAATGTGTAAAAATATTGGTATAAATTTCATGTCCAGAAAACAACATTTACTATATTTTTGGACATAAAATGCAAACCATACCGATTTTAAACTAAAATATGAATAAATATTCAAAACTCAAAATATGACTTTGAAAATTTACATGCAGAATGTATAAATATGAAATATCACTGTGTAAAAATTTCGTGACTAGATTCGAACTATAACTATTTATAGTAATTATTTTAGCCAAAAACACACTTTTTGACTCGGTTTTGTATAAAAAACATTTAAATTAGCAAAAAAATTCCAAAAATTACGAAATTTGACCAGAAACTTCATGAGACCAGAAACTTTGCATGCAATAAAAATCTCGTGTTAAAACCATTTTTAACACTATTTTTCGGATTTTATGTTATTTATTCTCAATAAATACATAAAACTCCAAAAACAACAAAATAAATTTGTAACTACAAGCCTTGGCTCTGATACCACTTGTAGGGATCGGATCCCATTCACTAATCAAGTATTAGTGTAAATCAAATTACTCTAATTTGATTTAGCAAGATCTATGTAGTTAACAAAAGTATTTTGTTACAAGATTAGAAATTTATACCTTTCTTGAAAAGGAAATTAGGGCACTAAACTAGAACTCCTTTCTAGTTTAGTTTCTTGAGTATGAGCTTAGGATGATCCTCCTTAAAAACCCAAGTTTCCAATAATAGAAAACCTCCTAAAGTTGCACCCAAGAACTTAACTCCAAAATACTAAGTATCTTGAACTAGAGATCACTTAGTATTACTTGATAATATGTAAAATATTAATACTAACTCTTAGTAATAATATTAAGGAGAATATTAGAGTTTTAGAGAGAATATGTATAAGAGATGATAAGAGAATGCATGAATAATAATATGAATCACTTTTTCATCACATAATATATGAGAACAAGCAACAAAATGAAGTGTACTCTACACTACTCATTTTGGCCGGCCCATGTGGTCTAGAGAGGAGAGAAAAGTTTTTGTCTTGGGTAGAAAAATGACATGCATAGTAATCATTGTGTTTTACATGCATGAACAACTCACTAGCCAACAAAGCAAATAAAACAAAAAGGAATCTCCTTCCTTTCTCATTTGGACTGTCCAAGAGGGCCTCAAATGGGTCTTATTTGTTTTCAATATTTGTCCCACAAATACTTATAATTTATCACTTAATTATCTCATATAATATAGTGCAAATTAATTAAACTCTTCCTTAATATACATGTACACTTACATATATATTAAAATGTACTTTTACTAATCTCATTAGTAAAAATATACACGATTAGTGAATTAACGCTTAATCACTAATTCTCGTCTCCTCTAATAATTTTATCGATATAAAATTCAAACGTCCGAGTTCACAACTCGACTTCTCTCTAAAACAATACACCGACTAACCGTTAGTCAAATTATCAAGTCACTAATATAATCGTATCTCATACAATTAATTAGCTTAAATATTTGGAGTACGTTCCTATAGGTGTGACTTAAAGGGATCAATTGATTACCGCCGTTCTCACGACAATAACGTCAAACTCTAGTCAGCCAACCGTTATTGATTTACGTTAATCAATTGACAATAATTCAGGATTATCCCCATGTATTCCTTAATTGAGATTTATTAAGTAATCGCACTATTGTGGAGGACACATACTCCAACATCCAGGTCCTACCTAGCAACATGTTGTACGCAGGGGGAATGTCCATGAGTTGGAACTCGGTTTCTGTCTCGATGAATCCTATCATGATGGGTAGTGATATGACACCTTCTATGCTGCGGGAGGTACCGTCGTATGCTCTTATGTTGTTGGAGCAAGGGGTGATATCACTTTCCTTTAGTCCTAGCTTGAGGGCGGTTGTTAGGGGCAGGATGTTGATCGCGGAGCCGTTGTCGATGAGGGTAACGGGTAATACCATGTTACGACACTCTACGGTTATGTAGAGTGCTGGGTTGTGTGGATCTTGAAAAGATGGCAGGTCTATGTGGGAGAAAGTTATGGCGCCTGGTAGCCAATCCCGGATGACACGGTTAATGAGTTGTGTTGGGAGGATATCTTTGGTGTTACGCCATGTTGTGTTAAAGGAAGGGCTGTTTGTTATGGGTAGGGTAGTCATATCCTCGACTATGCTCTTGTCTCTGCCTCTACTTGTGCGTTTGGGAGGGAATCCTGGCGGTATTAGTAGTTCCGTTGGGGCTTGAAACAGATGTTGAAGGTGAGAGGTCTTATCGTAGCCGTTGGACTGTCTGAGGGGGTGCTGATAAGGGATCTGGGTGAAGACTCCTTCCTTGTCCTCATGCCTCGATTTTGTTTTCGTTTTAGCTTGGCGAATGTGATCGATATTGTTACCGCTGCTGTTGATGTTGTCGCAAAGGACATTGACTTCGTGATCGCCCGCAGGAGCTAGGAGGGGATAATTGAGGATGGGATGCGTTCCTACGAAAATGGGGCGAGAATGGGGTGTGCTATGTTGGCTTGGAGGTTTAGGAGATATGCTTGGCTTGTCGATGGTTTTGTTGTCTATCATGTCTTGGATCACGTTCTTCAAGCGGAAACAGTTCTCCGTGTCATGTCCCTTCCCCCTGTGGAACTCGCAGTACAAGTCCTCGTGCCATGATAGTGGCTTTTTATCCTCAGGTGGCACACTGGTGGGTTTGCGAAGATGGAGAATGCTCTTCTTCACGAGCTTTCCTAACGCCTTTGAGTAGGACATGAAGAGGGGGTCGAACCTTCGTCGCTGTTGTGACGAAAATGGTCCAATTGGTGATGATCTGGGTGGAGCAAGAGTGGGTTTGCTAGGCATATTGTTTGCGCTGCTAGTGCCTTTGAGTTGACGGTGTTAAATGGTTCAACTTTCGCCGTGGTTTGAAAAGTATCGTCCTGGCGACCGTGGTCTGTGGTTTTGGCCAGTTTGTATTTGTGAATTTCATTCTCCAGGGATCGGATTCTCTTGATGTGTCGAGCAGACTCTTCGGCGAACTGTCTTGCGTTTTTCTCGGTTTCGATCTTTTGCATGGCGGCAAGATGTTCGAACAAAGCGGTGAGATTGGCTACCTTGTGGTCGAGCAGCCTAACGTGTTCGGTGATTGTCATTAGCGGAGGAGGCGGTGGAAAGGCAGCTTCATCATTTGCGAGGTTGAAACGGAAATTCATCTTGTGCTTGCGAGCCGTGTGTTCAGGGTTTTTCAATGAGTGGACCTGACAAAGTTTTAAGCTTTTAGTGATTCTAAAAGGGAAGAAAAGACTCAACGAAAAATCACATTCACGACCAAAGAAAAGCAAGAAGTGTAAAAAGTGGGTGCAAGACTCGACTCGTGTTTTTAGCTTAAAAAGACACAGGAAGCTTTTGAGGCAGGGGCATGTTGGCACGTCCCTAGTCTCGAGGTAGGAAAAAATTTGTATGATCATAATCTGATTAACCCGATTTAGCGGTACGTTGCTAGGGGTTTATCATTAGATTATGATAAAAAAGGATCAAACCGAAGTAGCGATAGGCTAGTCGATCTGAGGATGTTAAAATTGGGTAAAAGGCGATCGATCCATTGTTCACCTTTTATGTGTGACTCAGGAAATCAAATCAAAATGACGATAAGTCATTCGATTCAAAATTAAATCAACGGGTTCGCATTTGAACGAGCCCGCATTTTTGTTTTTGAGAGAAAAAGATCAGGTTAAAATCAGGATGACTAACGAGTCACTCGACTTAGAGCTAATTCTAAAGTACAAAACAGGTTAAAATTCGTTTTAAAATATCCGAATTGAATTGACATTCTCGGGTTTTTGCTTTGTGAAATGTTTTTAGCAATAAATGTATTATGACGATACGTCAGTCGCATAATTCATTTACGTTTTGAAAAAGATCGGAAATTTAGTGATTATTTCCGATCGGTTTTAAATGTCGCGGCGTATTATTTATCGGGTTCAAATGACTATAGGCCAATGACCCCGACTGTATTACTTTAAAAGCATGACCTTTTGAAAAAAAGTTTAAAAAAAAGAATTTTCAAAATGGACGTATTTTAAATGTATAATGCCTAGGAAATGTTTTTGCATGCAATGGTTTTGAAAGACGACTATAGTGAGGGTACTATAGCTTCACACTTGTACATATAAACACAGGTTTTTGGTTTATAGGGTAAGGTTTCCTCCGGCCATTCCCGCAACGTTTAGGTAGGGGCACCCGTAAGACTACACACGTCTTAGGTGTGAATTCAATACGGGCCCTAGAGCGTTCGAGTTTGACTGGTTACGATCGTTTGTACGGATGCCGTACTTGTAATCGTGGAGGGGTGAGAGACCGACGTGTCCAGAGTTATCCCGCTTATGAAGCGAGCTTTACTAGGGGCCGTCCCTCGAGGGGTGTGGTTATGAATCAGGAAGATTCGACTCAACGTACTTTTGCCCAAATATCGAAAGCGTAAATGTTTTCAAAGTTTCAAGCTTCACTTCTTTATGTTTTTTTTAAAATAAAAGAAAAAAAACTAGTTTTTCAAAAATAATAAAAATCATGCTCGTCCCTAGCGGAGTCGCCAGCTGAAGGTACTGGGAGGAGAACCTATCGGCATACTGCCTTGCGAGCCTCGCCCGTCTTGGCGTAGGGGTCTTGAATGCCTTCGAGGAAAAAGTGCGTGGAGGTGAAGAAAAAAATGGGGGAGATCATTGCATGAATTTGTGATCAAAAAAGAAAAGTAGAAAAATCCTTTTTGAAATGTATTTTCGGAGTCGCCACCAAATATTAAAGGAATTTGGAACCTATTCAACGCGTCTTGAAATACAAGACACGAGTGTCTCAGATTTCAAGGTGCGTCGATACCTATCCGTCTGAGGTTTGAAACCAGAGAAGGGATTCGGAGTGAGGTTACTTTGCGAAAGTTTTGACAAAATGTATTTTGAAAACAGTAATCAAAAAGCCTACATAAGAGTAGTCTCTACTAATTTGAAAACATTTGCTTAATTTCGATATTTGGGCTAAAAGTCACGCTACGTACAAGTGCGAATAAGAATGACTCGATTAAAATGCATAAGTAATGTAAATTGTCAAAATAATGACATTTGCTATAGGAAATGTACGTTAAATAATAATTCATTGACTGAATTATTACTATAGACGTTATTTTCCGACCTCCTATTTGACTCTGAAAGAATTTGTGAAAACCCTCAGTTTTGACATGCTAAAAGACTAAATGAAACGGTACAATTTAGTGTCGGAACAGTGATTCTAGTCGTAATTTAATGCATGAATGAGGACTTGCATAATTATAAAGGTAACGTCGGTTTGCTTTAGTGATATTGGGTCGTTATTTATGCGATATTGGCGAGGTTTAGACGGATTATGAATCCGAATTGCTACAACCGTATTACGAATACGGCTTCGCTAGTGCCAATATCGGGTTGGGGTTAATGTAACCCCTTTGTCCGAGTCTCAAACGTCCAAAACGTAGGTAAAGTGTTTACCTTTCGAAAATGCAAAGACGGTATTTTGAGTGAATTTTGTAAGTATTATGAAGTGTGTTTTTAAAGAGAGGTGTGATTAAGAGGTGGTTTGAATGAATGTGAGGGGTTGGTATTTATAGGAAATTTAGCTGGTTTATGCGTACAAAAATTAAATCGCCTGTGTACAGGCGAATTTAATTTTATCTGGGCTGGGATTTGTAGGAAAAACTAAAAAGGCTGCACAACCAAAACAAATATATAATCGCCTGTTAACAGGCGTTTAACTTTTTAATCACCTGTCAACAGGCGATTTCATTTTTGTTTTGGTGTGCTGTTTTAGCCGCCTTTAGTTTTTTGGACGTATGATTAGGTGATGATTGTGTTTTGTTTGGATATTTATGTGTGGGTTGACAAGGCTTATCGCGTACCTAATCAAAATACCCTTGGGTCACCTAACTAATGTAATTAGGGAAGTAAGGGGTCGATTTCCGCAGGGAGAAAGTCGCTACCAAATGTTTGCTTATGGGTTGAATTCTATTCCCAAATAGTCTTTAGTGTGTGTTTAGGACTCTAAAGCGTAAGGTAAAGCTTAAAGTCGAATGAATAAAAAGGTCTAGCGAGTAGGATAGTCAAGTGTGCTAATGCAAGTCTCAAGATGTAGGGGAATGTCTCAAACGGTCACTTTGCCTAGGTATTGGTACGTCCTCTCGGTCTTATACCCACCTAATAACGGTCACCTAACGAACTCTCGTACTTATCAAGTGATTATTATCGTCCTTGCTTTCGTCTATTCTCAACCTAGACTTTCGATCTTAAGGTCAAGGATAACGTAACAATGTCCAAAATCGTGGCCACAATGATGAACAAAGCATGAAGAACAAGCAAGTAACAAGCAAAGATTCAATCTTTGACAAACCCCAAATTTAAGAATTAAAGCATCAACAACACATGATTCTCCTACTCACTAGTATGAAACTACTCACTCATAATTAAATAATAAACCATAGCAAAATTCAATAGTCATAAAATAATTGCAGAAATTAAATTGATTGAAAATAATTGAGAGTACAAATTACCAACGAAGAAGAAGAGAAACTTGAAAGAACTTGATTAATACTTGAAATAATCCCATACAAATTCGCGAATTCCAATGCAAAAGTTGATTATAATATTAGGGTTCTAAGTTTTTTTTTTTAGAGTAAACATAATCTATAAAAAACATAAGACACGAGATTATGGAGTCTAAGTCTATTACATAGATTAAAACTCTCAAAAATTGGATGAAATTGGAAAGTCGCAGCGAAATACAAAGGCCCCTGGCCCCCGGGGTTAGCCACCCCTGTCGGGGGCGCAGCAAAATCTTGAAATTTCTTTAGGTTCATTTTCTGAAGGCCCCTGACCCCAGGGGTTGCAACGGATTTGGCCCCTACCCCCAGGGGCCAGTACAAACTTCTCCATAAGGCTTCCAAACGACTTCAAGTCAACCCGAAACGTGACCCATGACTCGGTGGACCTCCGCATCACCAACTAAGCTCGGTACGGACACTCGGTCATCTCGGGAATCGCCAAAATAGTAGGAAAAGACGCCAAAACGCATAATCCCTACAAAATTAAATAATACGGCACAAATACACTCGAAGGCGATATTAGCTCATAAAACACTCTGTAGAGTGCATAAATCATATCAAAACGAGCACATAAGGGGGTCTAAAATCATATAAAAATAAAGCACATCAAACTCCCCCAAGCCAAACCCTTGCTTGTCCTCAAGCAAATCAAACGGAGGTCAAATAAAAATGAAGCTCTAGGCACGAGGACAAGAATGTGAGAGACAGAATATGACAATCCCAACAACCGTAAATCCCATAAAAGAGCTCTAGCAAGCATAAATGACAACGCTTCCCGAATACAACGTGGGACAAGAGGAAGAACAAAATAACGGTTGAGAATTACATGGCAGCGCGGAATAATCAGCCTAAACTAGACTTTTGGCTCTTACACGATCAATAAACTGGACTCCTCGCGGTTTTCACTCGTCACACATTAAAGAACAGGGTGAATTTTACCGTGGCACTCACCTACTACGACTCATGAAAGTACGCCCGCAATCTAATATGGAACTGATCTCATAACCCTTACACAACATGCTACAACGATACGATGCAAAAAGAGGACTTACATAGGAAAATGTGTAGGCTTAAGTTGATGGATAGAAAGGTGGACAAATGAATTTGGTCATGTGGAGCTAGGAGCAAACTAGAAACCGACCAAATGCAACTCAAGTGCTCATTCCTCTACTACCTCACTCTAGAAATCTCAAAACAGACCAAAACAGCAAAATGGCCTCTTCTACACACCGTCGCAACAATCGAATCAACAATAAGTGCTCAACAATTTATTCGTTTATTGCTTTCATTTTTTTTTGGATGTTTTTGTTTTTTTTTTGTTTTTGTTTTTTTTTTTGAATTTTTTTTGAATTTTTTTTGTTTTTTGAGAAACTTGAAATTAAAAGAGCACAAAACAAAAGTATGTCGTGACAATACACGAGCAAAACTCCAATTAATGGGAATCAGCAATCCCAATATACCACCCAAAACTCCTCAGTACGACAACAGCAAAGTCGTTAAATCGAGCATAACCCATGAAACAAGCAGCTGAGTATGCAATTAGTCAATTACTAGCTTAGCTAGGGTAGGCAATTTAGGCATGTAGCTAATGCAAACATCAAGCGACAGAATGGGTGTGTAATCTTAAGTATAAGAATGGAGGATCATAAGAACTCAAGCATGGTGGTGGAAAGATCAATAAAATCATCTGAAGCCTCTTATGCACAAGAAAGTAACAAGTTGTGGGCAAACGGGACAAGCGCCACACTTATGCGTGTTGATGTTACGCACTTCACGAGAAGACCTACTCACAAAACCTAAACACGGGGACCGGGTATAAATGTACCGGCCACTGAAGGCTTTAAACCTCTCCATTTAAGTAGCTTTGTCCAGTTAAGATCAAGCCTAATCATCTAAGGTCGGCCAACTACCCACTATACCAACACATCCCCGTTAGCGTTAATCCCGTCTAATATAATGTGTCATTTAGTGTACAGCTACTCAAAGGGAAACGAGTCGGGAAACTGTCAAAAGAAGGAACAAAGTCTCATCATAAGAAGCAGATTCACGTATTTTTTGATTTTTTTTTTTTGGATTTTTTTGATTTTTTTGGATTTTTGGATTGTTTCGATTTTTTTTTTTTGGATTATGAAAAAAAAAAGCAAAGCGTAAAGCATTCTCCCCCCAAACCAAATGACACATTGTCCCCAATGTGTCCAACAACACAACAACCAAGGGACAACAAAATAGACGGTGAAAACGAGAAAACTAGTGAATGGAAAAACATACTTACAATATTTACAACAGATACGCCTCCCCCCCCCCCCCCCAAACCAGCAACAACCTAGGGGGCACAGCAACCGGTACTAAAAGTACCACCAACCATGGGCCGCATCAGACGCGGACCCGCCATCTTCACCAATTCCGCCAACATCATCACCACTTCGAACAAACGATTGGCTTGCAGCAAAGCCAACCAGTAATGTGACCAAAGCTCTTAGAAGTCGATCAAAAACCTGCTCATGAGCTAAACAAAAGCATATGTAGCACCAAAGTGAAATACACTTATAGAAAATCACTTTTAAAGATCGTCTCAACTCAATAATCTGACTACAATAACTTTGTAGGAGCACTTTCAAAGGATTTGACCTCTCTAATTCCGTGAGTTTAGAAAGGGTATGCGTGTCATCTCCTTTGTTAACATTAACAATATCTCCTTCAGCAACATAATTACGCACTAAATTATCGGAGTCAGTGGAAGGGTACAATGCTTCGACATCAGAATGATGAACTTCAGTAGCAGACGAGGTTTTCAAGAAACTCGTTGTGTCCTTGGGAATAAAAGCCTTTTCTTCATCTGCGTATAATAGAGCTTCCACTTCATCGACTTCAGCGGTCCACGACTTTGAGTCACCTGCGTTGTTCTCAGTACACATTAAAACCTCCAAAGGATCCTCAGGAAAGGATCCCATGAAATCAAACTCAACAGACTCATTAATAAGTGGTGAAGTCGTACTTACCGATTCAGGTTCAGAAGTGTCATTCACAATCACCTCAAAAGAGGTCATAATCTCAGTAGATGACGGATTAGGCGATTCACAATCATACGCATGCTCATAACCATCGTCATCAAACAAATTATCATCACACAAAGAATTATATGAGCTAGTTAACACACAAGTTTGAGACGGAAAAGTATTAGCATAAGGAGCTGTGGAACATTCATAAGTCTCGGAATTAACTCTCGCGGCATCCAAATATTTCTGGAACTCAACAACAAACTCCTTGAATTCAGCCTTTATCTCGCACAAAAGGGTTTGACGCGTGATATCCCAAAAGAGGTCCCAAATCTCATTGTCAGGCATATAGGAAATTCGACCATTGCTCACGTAGTTAATCAAGTTATGAGACTCATAATTCATGCCCGTGCTAATAATGTAAACTTTCTCCCAATCACAACAATATAAACCAAACGAACCAATATAACTGTTAAATCGAACAATATACTCATGAAATGGTTCGTTATCATATTGAGGGAAATCAAAGATTGTCATGTCATGGGAAAGAAAAAAGAATAGAACTCGAGCAAACAAAATGTAAACAAAACCGTCTCCCCGGCAACGGCGCCAAAATTGACAAGGCTTATCGCGTACCTAATCAAAATACCCTTGGGTCACCTAACTAATGTAATTAGGGAAGTAAGGGGTCGATTTCCGCAGGGAGAAAGTCGCTACCAAATGTTTGCTTATGGGTTGAATTCTATTCCCAAATAGTCTTTAGTGTGTGTTTAGGACTCTAAAGCGTAAGGTAAAGCTTAAAGTCGAATGAATAAAAAGGTCTAGCGAGTAGGATAGTCAAGTGTGCTAATGCAAGTCTCAAGATGTAGGGGAATGTCTCAAACGGTCACTTTGCCTAGGTATTGGTACGTCCTCTCGGTCTTATACCCACCTAATAACGGTCACCTAACGAACTCTCGTACTTATCAAGTGATTATTATCGTCCTTGCTTTCGTCTATTCTCAACCTAGACTTTCGATCTTAAGGTCAAGGATAACGTAACAATGTCCAAAATCGTGGCCACAATGATGAACAAAGCATGAAGAACAAGCAAGTAACAAGCAAAGATTCAATCTTTGACAAACCCCAAATTTAAGAATTAAAGCATCAACAACACATGATTCTCCTACTCACTAGTATGAAACTACTCACTCATAATTAAATAATAAACCATAGCAAAATTCAATAGTCATAAAATAATTGCAGAAATTAAATTGATTGAAAATAATTGAGAGTACAAATTACCAACGAAGAAGAAGAGAAACTTGAAAGAACTTGATTAATACTTGAAATAATCCCATACAAATTCGCGAATTCCAATGCAAAAGTTGATTATAATATTAGGGTTCTAAGTTTTTTTTTTAGAGTAAACATAATCTATAAAAAACATAAGACACAAGATTATGGAGTCTAAGTCTATTACATAGATTAAAACTCTCAAAAATTGGATGAAATTGGAAAGTCGCAGCGAAATACAAAGGCCCCTGGCCCCCGGGGTTAGCCACCCCTGTCGGGGGCGCAGCAAAATCTTGAAATTTCTTTAGGTTCATTTTCTGAAGGCCCCTGACCCCAGGGGTTGCAACGGATTTGGCCCCTACCCCCAGGGGCCAGTACAAACTTCTCCATAAGGCTTCCAAACGACTTCAAGTCAACCCGAAACGTGACCCATGACTCGGTGGACCTCCGCATCACCAACTAAGCTCGGTACGGACACTCGGTCATCTCGGGAATCGCCAAAAATAGTAGGAAAAGACGCCAAAACGCATAATCCCTACAAAATTAAATAATATGGCACAAATACACTCGAAGGCGATATTAGCTCATAAAACACTCTGTAGAGTGCATAAATCATATCAAAACGAGCACATAAGGGGGTCTAAAATCATATAAAAATAAAGCACATCATGGGTTAAGTATAATTTGGGCCTAATCGGTTTTTGATCCAATTTTGGTTTTCGTGTTTCGGTTTTTGTCGTATTTTTCGGTTTTGGCTCGAAAATAAAATAATATTAAAGTATATTATTTTACGATTTTGTAGAGTCTAATTTTGTGAAAATGTGACACGGGACGCACTTTGGCCCGTTTTGCGTGTTGCGTTAGTGTGCGTTTTGGGTCGTTTTTGTAAGTATGGGCCGTTTTGTAGCTAGTTGGGCTGTTTTTGTGGCTTGGCTTAATAAGACGTTCCTGTATCATGCTCGTGTTGTGCTCAATATGACTAAGAATGACATTCATTTTTATGATTATGCAAATCCAAATTAATACGCTAAAAATGACTAAAATACATTTTAGACACTTTTGTACCGTTTCAACTCTTTTAAAAGCATGCATGAAAGTCCTTTTCGTCATCGGGTTTGTTTTTGGGGGGGTACGGATACGGGTATCTACAACATCATTGACATCATTTAAAACATAAATACCTCCGGTTGAAATGGCTTCACCATAAACCATATCATTAAATGAAAAAGTACACCGATTGTGCTTAATCATAAAATGTAAGCCTTCCGCATTTAACACGGAGACGGAGATAATGTTTTTGGTTAGAGTTGGTACAAAATAACAGTTATTCAAATACAACTCTAAACCACTAGCTAGAGCGAGTACATAGGTTCCTACGGAAATGGCCGCTACTCTAGCTCCATTGCCCATGCGGAGATCTACATCACCCTTGGCTAGTGCTCGCACGTTTCTCATCCCCTGCAAGTGATTGCAAAGGTGAGATCCACATCCGGTATCTCATACCCATGTAGAAATGCAAGCATGATTTATGTCAATCATATAAAGACTAGAAGGACCAATATCTTTGGATGTCGCACATCCATCATTCTTTTCCTTCTAGAATTTGGGACAATTGCGTTTCCAACGACCGGGTTTGGGCTTGCAATTCTCAATAGCCTTCCCATTACCCTTATCCTCCTTGAACTGAGCTTCATTAGCTCCCTTCCCTTTCTTAACCCCAATGATTATGTTCTTCAATCTCATTGAAAGAACATCTTTTCTCTCAATCTCATTCACTTTGATGCTCTTTCGGTTAAAGCACATCGTCGTCACTCTAGTGAATATCTCATATGCACTTTTGTGAGTAACGAAGTGAAGTTTGAGAGTAGGTGACATTGACCAAATCAACACATTTTTAAGTCATTTGTCCACCTTTAGGTGCTCATCGTAGGCGGCTCGTGCCGCCACGGTGGCCCTAAGTCTGGGTTCGGCGGGAGGTTGTTCGGTAAGGTACTTAAGCACATTGTCGGATTGAGCGGCGCCCTTTATAGTCGAATCCCATTCGACAAAGTTGCTACCGTCATCTATTAGGATACACTTATCCATCACGGTTCTCAACCATGAATATTTACCCAAAATGGGTGCGGGAGTTGACGTTATCATTGCGATTTCAAAAAAATAATTCTACAACAAATATGAGGAAATATATTAACATTCATTGTACACTAATGACATTTGCTAAAACTCTATTAAAACAAATGTCCATTTATATAATGATCTCCCACGAAATTATATAAATGATTCCAAGACTCGTTTTTCATATAAAATTAGACATCTCATGTTTCCTTTTATATAAAAACGATAAGTCAACACTTGACTAATTCTACACTAGAATGCTTGGTTGATGATTTTCTATAAAATGCATCCATTAGCCCCAAATAACTCTTATTTGGTTGAGTCCAAACCAAATTAGCATGGGACTTCCTCCCACTACTTACCCATGGTAACGAGGTTCCACGTTGCGGAGGTCCTCACGAACATGGGGTTCATAGTTGCCACATTTGGAAAGGCTTAATCTCAATTCATTTGTTAAATAATGTGGGTGATCTTGTCGATTTTAGTCATAAAATTCTTTATAAGTGAACTAATTTAAGAATGGCGACCTAAAACGACAATCATAGTGGGATATCGTGGCATGCATGGCGATTTTGGCATGTGTGCGGAAAAATAAGCAATCAAACAAGCATAAGCAAGCATAAGCAAAAACCTAGTATGGCCACCTAAAAGAAATTAAAATTACAAGGAGTTACAAATTGGAAACTAACTCCTTTGGTCCCTCTTCATAAGAACCTCATCCAAGTCCCTCCTTGCAAGCTTTAGAACACTTCTAAGGCTCCATCTCGATCCTTCGCCAGTCTTCGGTTTACAAATAGTTACAAGTATATTTTTACAAATGAATACATAGCAATCCTATTATACATTTATAAATGAAATAAACTATTAAAATTACAAACCGGCGATACGAGATCGCATTCAATTACAAAACCACACGATATTCCCTTTCATTACGGGCAATATCGGTAAAAGAATAACAAACTATGGCCATACTAGTAAGAATAAACATTCATTCAAAAATAAAAATTCATCCAAAAATGCATAATGAAAAGCTTATAAATAAAAACATGCCAAAATCGCCCTAAACAATAATCGCATTAAATCGTTTAAAACCGATCTCATATATAATCGATTAATCTCATATTAATCAATAATGCTTAAAACACCTTTTAAGCTTGAACTAAAACTTCTAAACTGATTTAGAACACCCCAAATTAGGTTTTACTAATTTAAGGTGATTTTAGTTCATAAACATGGTCATTTGCTAATTAGTTTTAACTTTAATCATAAATATTTATGAATAAAGCTTTATAAAATCAAAATAAAATAAATTAAAACCAATTTTATTTTGGCAAAATTTTGTATATTCTGGAACACTTTCAAAATATCAAAAAAAGAAAAGTTTGGTCAGAAAAATTTACGAATTCATTTTAGAACAAATAACATACGATTTCATCGATTTTATCTCATAAAATCAACAAAACGTCCAAAACAGTGAGGAAAAATCCAATATTTATACGTGAGCATCCACTTAATGTATAAAAATATTGAAATATAAATTTCATGTCCAGAAAACAACGTTTACTATAATTTGGACATTAAAATGCATATTATACCGATTTTAAATAAAAAAATGAATAAATATTCAAAACTCAAGATCTGATTCTGAAAATTTACATGCAGAAAGTATAAATATGAAATTTCACTGTGTAAAAATTTCGTGACCAGATTCCAAATATAACTATTTATAGTAATTATTTTAGCCAAAAACAAACTTTTTGACTCGGTTTTGTATAAAAATCATTTTAATTAGCAAACAAATTCCAAAAATTACGAAATTTGACCAGTGACAACATGAGACTAGAAACTTTGCATGCTATAAAAAGCTCGTGTTAAAACCACTTTTAACACCATTTTCGGATTTTATCATATTTATTCTCAATAAATATATAAAACTCCAAAATCAAAAATAATTTGTAACCGCAAGCCTAAGCTCTGATACCACTTGTAGGGATCTCATCCCATTCACTAATCAAATATTAGTGTAAATCAAATTACTCTAATTTGATGAGCAAGATCTATGTGGTTACATAGATACTTTGTTATAAGTTTATAGAACTTTATACCTTTCTAAAAAGGGAATATGGGCACAAAACTAGAACTCCTTTCTAAGCTAGTTTTGTTTCTTGAGCTAGTGTTTAGGTTGATCCTCCAAAACCCGAGTTTCCAAAATAGGAAACCTCCTCTTAGTTGCACCCAAGAACAACTCCAACAACTAATAGTGATTTTGATCTAGAAACCACTAATAGTAACTTGATAATATGTGAATATTATTACTACTAACACTTAGTAGTATATTAGAAAATATAAGTACATGCTACTTATAATATTCGAGAGTGTTTATGTGAGAAAGAGAGTAATGAAACTTGTGTATATCTCTAGCTTTTCTTAGCCCTTCTCTTATAAGTAAAAGAGAAAAGTTAGTGTGTTGGGCACACCAAAGGAAGGGGGGGCCGGCCTAGGTGAGATGAGAGGAGAGCAAGAGCTTTTTTCTTGTTTAGAGTAAAGTGTTGCATGTGTATAATTATGTCTCAAGCATGCTAAACACTAAACAAAAGACAAGGCAAATAAGACAAGAAGGAATCTTCCTCCTTCTCACCCATTTGGACGGTCCATAGGGCCTAAAAATGGGTCTTACTTGTTTTCGATATTTGTCCCACAAATACTTATAATTTATCCCTTAATCATCTAATATGATAAAGTATAAATTAATTAAACTCTTCTTTAGTATACATGTACACTTACACATGTATTAAAGTTGTACTTTTACTAATCTCATTAGTAAAATATACATGATTAGTGAATTAACAGTTAATCACTAATTCCCATCTCCTCAAATAATTTTATCGATATAAAATTCAATCACCTGAGTTCACAACTCGATCTCTCTCTCTAAATTAATTCACTGACTAACCGTTAGTCAATTTATCAAGTTACTAATTTAATCGTATCTCATACAATTAATTAGCTTATATATTTGGAGTATGTTCCTATAGGTGTGACTTAAAGGGATCAATTGATTACCGCCGTTCTCACGACAATAACGTCAAACTCTAGTCAGCCAACCGTTATTGATTTACGTTAATCAATTGACAATAATACAGGATTATCCCCATGTATTCCTTAATTGAGATTTATTAAGTAATCGCACTATTGTGGAGGACACTTACTCCAACAGTTCCCACTCTAGCACAAATGATGACCAAGGTGATATATGTGATGACACTCACCTACTCGACTAGTGGAAGCACGCCCGCAATCTAATGTGGACCAAATCTCGCATTCCCGTACACAATAATGTCACATAAACGAACCGAACATGAGGGCTTACATAGGATATGAGGAGTGTAAAGGCCATAGAGAGGTAAAGAGCAAGAAGATGGAACAAATGATTATGGAATCGTGGAGCTAAGCCACTAGAAACCACTCGTACTACTCAAGTGCTCGTCCAACCAATAAAGAACCCAACTCTCATGAAAAACAGACCGAAAGCAGCATATCGGTCTCCTTACACATCATCGCAACATAGCAACAAATTTCAAGTGCTCACTCATGTAACAACAACTCCTTATTTTTATGCACACATTCTCTTTTCTTTTGTATTTTGTGTGTTGTGTTTGTATTTTTCTGATTTTTGAGTTTCTTTTTTCTTGAGCAAAGAGCACAAATGTTGCGGAAATACCTCATCAAAGGTCGGGGAAACAGCAATCCCGACTCATATTCACCAATACTCTAAAGCAAACGACGCACAACCCATAGAACGAGCACAAGAGTAAGCAAAAGCGGTAACTAGCTAGGCTAGGATAGGCTATATGGCAATGTAGCTAGCGAACTCATGTGAACAAGGGTAAAGGGATCATATATGAGAGAATAAAAGCAATGTAAGAACAAGGTGAATGGAATGAAATCGACTAAAGCCTCATGCATATGCAAAACATGTGACAAAATCGTGGGAAACAACGGGATAGGGGCCACACTTATGCGTGTTGATATTACGTACCCCACGAGGAGAACTACTCACAATAAAAGCACGGGGACCGGGATAGATGAACCGGCCTCAGGAGGCTCAAAACCTCACAATAAAAGTAGCTATAGTCCATGAAATGATAAAGCCAAAACGTAAAAGCACATGCCATCATCTACAAGCGTCTCAACATCCTCGTAGCGCTAATCCAAACAATGAAAATCATGCCATGGCTAAAAGCAAACAAGGGAAGGAATGTCGGGAAAGATCAGAGGAAAAACAAGCTCGCAAACAACAGAACGGGATACGTATTTTTGGTATTTTTGTGAAATTTTCTGATTTTTTGTATTTTCTGAAATTTTCAGATTTTTTGGATTTTGTGATTTTTATGGAAAATTAAAAACAAAAAGAAAAACGCAAAAAGGAAAGCAAAGGAAAATGCAAAGCGTTCCTCCCCCCAAACCAAACAACACATTGTCCCCAATGTGTCCTAAAGCACATCAACACGGGGACCTTAAAAGAAGGGGGATAAACGATAAAAGTCTTAAGAGAAAATAAAGTACATACATGATATATTTACAATGAAAAACGTCCCCCAAACCGGCTTCAAACGGGGGGTTAGCAACGGGCACTAGATGTACCACCATCCATGGGTCGCGTCGTAGACGAACCCGCTTCCATCGTCTTCATCATCATAGAGTCCATCTCCATCATCATCATCCACATTAGCTCGGCCTATTTGTAACACTCCGGCCCCAACTAAAGGCCGAAATGTCATTCACGGTAGCTCGCCAGGCTGCGTACATCGCCTGCACCAACATCGGTCCTTTCCAACAAGACTTTGTCCTCACTCGTGCGCATCCTGGAAACTTCCCAGGAGGTCACCCATCACAAGACTACTCTCCAGCAAGCACGCTTAACTGAAGAGTTCTTAAGATGAGCCACCAGAAAAGAAGATGCATCTTGTTGATATGAGTAGCACTTACAATCCTTTTAAGCACTAGGTCACTTGAGCTCATCACATGGACCACTTCAACGGGGAACCCTACTCAATAACCTCGGACAACCCCGGGTGTTACACTCCCCCACTTGAAGAACGCAACGTCCTCGTTGCGCCTGGTAGCTACTTACAATATAGCATTCCAGAATCCTCCCCAGCTAGGTGCGTACCTGGCCAACAAGACACAGGATTCGACCACACGGTCGCCGTTGCTCGATACCATTTGTAACACCCTGCCCCAACTAAAGGCCGAAATGTCATTCACACGGTAGCTCGCTAGGCTGCGTACATCGCCTGAACCAACATCGGTCCTTTCCAAATAAGACTTTGTCCTCACTCGTGCGCATCCTAGAAACTTCCCAGGAGGTCACCCATCCCAAGACTACTCTCCAGCAAGCACTCTTAACTGAAGAGTTCTTAAGATAAGCCACCAGAAAAGAAGATGCATCTTGTTGATATGAGTAGCACTTACAATCCTTTTAAGCACTAGGTCACTTGAGCTCATCACATGGACCACTTCAACGGGGAACCCGGCCCAAATAACCTCGGACAACACCGGGTGTTACAACTGTAACAACCTGGATTTTTCAACAAAGTAAAATAAAGAAATAAAAAGGATTTATGAAATAAAAGAAAATAAAAGCGAGCCACGGTGGCGGAAACACCGTGGAATCCGGATCATTACTCACTAAACCAACTAAACAACGATAAAAAGGTAGGCCTTGAGGCCTAGAAGTGGGGAGCAAATACCCCTTACAAATCCAAAACCAAAGTACAATGAAATGAAAACATAAATGGACTAAACCAGTCTAAATACCTCCCAAATGACTAGCTAGACGACTCAACAAAGGCAAACTACGGTCACATCCTCACAACGTGCTTACACATAAGCCCGTCCCGCGCGTACCTATAAAAGAGAGGCAACAACCACAATCAGTGGGGAGTCACTAGGTGCTCCCCAATCATATTTTAACATAACAAAACGCAACATCTACAACCACAAACAACCAAAGACAACAATATATAACAACGAACAACACGGCACAACCAAAGTTGTGTCCAAACCAACTGAGCTCTCAAGACGATCTTTTTTCCAACCAATTGCGAGAGTAAGCGCGGAGAACTGGGTGAAGCAACAAGAATCACCCCGGGTGAAGCAACAAGAATCACCCAAACCCTATGGCGGAACAGCAACAAGAAGTTCCTCAATAATCACAAGTCTAAATTTGGCCAAATTCCACCGAGCAACAAGAACGGTGATGACATAAATATAACCATAGTCTCTAACCCTTCTGGTTGAGAACCCATGATAGCTCTAGCTAAACAACAAGAATAGCCGTGGGGACCATGAGCGGTATCCGTCCATCCTAGGACGTTGTATCTCCTCACACATGTGCCAGAACAGTACCCATGTGCAAACTTAACCCAAGCATAACCTGTTAACCTGTTAACCTGTTAACCTGTCTCCAACACTTCCAACACAACCATACAACCACAACAACCATACTCATACATGCACAAGCATCATCACAAGCGTGTCCAACCATACATACGGAGTACAACATGATTATACAACATTACAAGCCATAAATTCAATTAACATGCTCATAATTCATTGTTTAGTGATCAAACAAGGTACAACATGATCCAATAAAGCATGGTTATCACTCTAAGACATGCCAAGACTCAAACAAGAGACAAACCGACCCATCACACACACATAACACACGGCCAGCCTACACAAACTCGGCCAACACAACAAAACCACCCAAAATCATGCATAGTACTCGACTCTCATGTGACCATCAACGATTCATATGATTAACTCATTAAAACATGCATACAAACTCTTTTAGACTTATTCAAATCATCATAATTCATAGTTTAACTTTAGGTGATTAATACAAACATCATAATTCAACATGATTAAGCCAAAACAAGAAGAAACCAAGAAGAAAAGCAAGAGAAGAGCCACGGCCCTCTCTCACCATTCTCGGCCAACAACATCAACAAGCACCAAACCGATTTTTATCAATTCTACAAACATGATTAGCATTAAACTAACATAGTTATGAATTTAATGATGATAATATGAATGATAATATGACAACCCTAGTATGAGGCCAATGATTCTACGTGAAATCATGATCAAACATCAACCAACAACATCACAACATTGTAAACAACAACAACATGACAAGCAAGGCCTCATACATGCTAAAATTTAACTAGATCACACCTAGTTACCTTTGTAGAGATCCAAAAACGTGCTACTCCTCTTCTTCTTCAACTAGGATAGTGTCTCCTTCTTCAAAGCCTTCTTCTCCTTTGATGATCCAAGCCAAAACATACACAAAAATGAATACACACAATATAACACATAAAATAACACAATAACAGAAAAAAAGAAGAGGTAAAAGAGATCCTACACCAAGGGGAAAGGCTAGGAAAGACTTAGGATGAAAGGGATGAAAGCTTGGAAGAGCAACAATGGAGTTTGGATGAGGTTGGAGAGATATTTTGAGAGATGAAGGAGGAATGAATGTGGATGGAATGAGAGGAATGAGAGATTAGGGTAGAAATCAGATTATCATAATGCCAAGATTAGGAGATAATAGGATAATTAATTGCCTTGCTCAAAAAGCCATCCAAAACCCTAAACCCAACCCGTGCTAAGGAGGTTTCGGTTCGGTCCAAGTTGGGCCGGTCCAAACTAGGTTCTGAAAATTTGGCAGTTGCGACGGCGTTGAAAAAATACGCAGTTTAGCCTTTTGAATCACCTGAATCGGAGTTCGTATGAGGAATTTACACCGTTTTTAGCTAAATTACTCCGTATTTAAGTTCTGACTACAGAGTAGCTTATCCACGCGACAAGAGAACTGATTTTCTCGAGCTAAAAGCAATGAGAGAATCAAGAGAAATAATTTACGAATATAAATGAGACAAATAATAAATATTAGGAAAAGTCGGGGTGTTACAATCCTACCTCCTAAAAAGAAGTTTCGTCCTCGAAACTTGAGGACAAAGCGACACTCAAATCAAGTGGGAGAAGTCTTCCTCCACAATTTCCATCCTAAGAACAACTAACTCTACTCACCCCCAATAACGAAAGGATAGCTCTCCTAGCCTAGGTCAACTCCACCAAGCCTCACATACCTCAAAATGATACCCAACTCGGTCAAACTAAAACACACACGGTAGGTAGCGAAGATGGATTGCCCAATAGGAATAGGGATATCCTAGAATAAGAGTGAACATGGAACTGTTTCACCCGTGCAAAGAGTAATGAGAATATGTATGGAAATAAAGGAAGTAAGTTGAGTTTGATCGATCAATGAAGGAAAAACGAATGACATGGAGGTATCAATATCACACTATAGCATCCTTGAGTCGGCGGATGCGTTGGCTCCTCCTACGTTTCTGGTCATCTGCAAAACAAAAGCATAGGTAATAGCGGCATTTACTAGACATGCCACTTCATGTAACTACTCAAACGCATACAAAAATAACGCAACCCCTAATGTGTTTACCCAACGCTCTCACTCGGTGTTCTAAGTCAAACCTACTCACTCGACTAAGAGAGTTGGGAGCGTATTCGCTCTGATACCAACTGTAACAACCCGGATTTTTCAACAAAGTAAAATAAAGAAATAAAAAGGATTTATGAAATAAAAGAAAATAAAAGCGAGCCACGGTGGCGGAAACACCGTGGAATCCGGATCATTACTCACTAAACCAACTAAACAACGATAAAAAGGTAGGCCTTGAGGCCTAGAAGTGGGGAGCAAATACCCCTTACAAATCCAAAACCAAAGTTCAATGAAATGAAAACATAAATGGACTAAACCAGTCTAAATAACTCCCAAATGACTAGCTAGACGACTCAACAAAGGCAAGCTACGGTCATATCCTCACAACGTGCTTACACATAAGCCCGTCCCGCGCGTACCTATAAAAGAGAGGCAACAACCACAATCAGTGGGGAGTCACTAGGTGCTCCCCAGTCATATTTTAACATAACAAAACGTAAACAACAATGCAACAAGCTCACCTGGCCTACGGCCTAATAACAAGTACAACAACATCTACAACCACAAACAACCAAAGACAACAATATATAACAACGAACAACACGGCACAACCAAAGTTGTGTCCAAACCAACTGAGCTCTCAAGACGATCTTTTTTCAACCAATTGCGAGAGTAAATGCGGAGAACTGGGTGAAGCAACAAGAATCACCCCGGGTGAAGCAACAAGAATCACCCAAACCCTATGGCGGAACAGCAACAAGAAGTTCCTCAATAATCACAAGTCTAAATTTGGCCAAATTCCACCGAGCAACAAGAACGGTGACGACATAAATATAACCATAGTCTCTAACCCTTCTGGTTGAGAACCCATGATAGCTCTAGCTAAACAACAAGAATAGCCGAGGGGACCATGAGCGGTATCCGTCCATCCTAGGACGTTGTATCTCCTCACACATGTGCCAGAACAGTACCCATGTGCAAACTTAACCCAAGCATAACCTGTTAACCTGTTAACCTGTTAACCTGTCTCCAACACTTCCAACACAACCATACAACCACAACAACCATACTCATACATGCACAAGCATCATCACAAGCGTGTCCAACCATACATACGGAGTAAAACATGATTATACAACATTACAAGCCATAAATTCAATTAACATGCTCATAATTCATTGTTTAGTGATCAAACAAGGTACAACATGATCCAATAAAGCATGGTTATCACTCTAAGACATGCCAAGACTCAAACAAGAGACAAACCGACCCATCACACACACACATAACACACGGCCAGCCTACACAAACTCGGCCAACACAACAAAACCACCCAAAATCATGCATAATACTCGACTCTCATGTGACCATCAACGATTCATATGATTAACTCATTAAAACATGCATACAAACTCTTTTAGACTTATTCAAATCATCATAATTCATAGTTTAACTTTAGGTGATTAATACAAACATCATAATTCAACATGATTAAGCCAAAACAAGAAGAAACCAAGAAGAAAAGCAAGAGAAGAGCCACGGCCCTCTCTCACCATTCTCGACCAACAACATCAACAAGCACCAAACCGATTTTTATCAATTCTACAAACATGATTAGCATTAAACTAACATAGTTATGAATTTAATGATGATAATATGAATGATAATATGACAACCCTAGTATGAGGCCAATGATTCTACATGAAATCATGATCAAACATCAACCAACAACATCACAACATTGTAAACAACAACAACATGACAAGCAAGGCCTCATACATGCTAAAATTTAACTAGATCACACCTAGTTACCTTTGTAGAGATCCAAAAACGTGCTACTCCTCTTCTTCTTCAACGAGGATAGTGTCTCCTTCTTCAAAGCCTTCTTCTCCTTTGATGATCCAAGCCAAAACATACACAAAAATGAATACACACAATATAACACATAAAATAACACAATAACAGAAAAAAAAGAAGAGGTAAAAGAGATCCTACACCAAGGGGAAAGGCTAGGAAAGACTTAGGATGAAAGGGATGAAAGCTTGGAAGAGCAACAATGGAGTTTGGATGAGGTTGGAGAGATATTTTGAGAGATGAAGGAGGAATGAATGTGGATGGAATGAGAGAAATGAGAGATTAGGGTAGAAATCAGATTATCATAATGCCAAGATTAGGAGATAATAGGATAATTAATTGCCTTGCTCAAAAAGCCATCCAAAACCCTAAACCCAACCCGTGCTAAGGAGGTTTCGGTTCGGTCCAAGTTGGGCCGGTCCAAACTAGCTTCTGAAAATTTGGCAGTTGCGACGGCGTCAAAAAAATACGCAGGTTAGCCTTTTGAATCACCTGAATCGGAGTTCGTATGAGGAATTTACACCGTTTTTAGCTAAATTACTCCGTATTTAAGTTCTGACTACAGAGTAGCTTATCCACGCGACAAGAGAACTGATTTTCTCGAGCTAAAAGCAATGAGAGAATCAAGAGAAATAATTTACGAATATAAATGAGACAAATAATAAATATTAGGAAAAGTCGGGGTGTTACACTATTCCAGCAACTCGGCCATCCTTGGCCTCACCACGCACATCGTCTTTGATCACGCTTCTACCCGCGTCCGTCCTCCCTAGCTCACCTGCAACCATATCACAACAAAGCACGGCCTCAAGAGGGTCCCTCTCGAGGACTTGAGATAAGTGCTCATCCACACATTCATCAATAACGTCTATGGCAAAGACATGCTCATCTAACATGGGACGCTTCAAAGCGTTAGACAAGTTAAAAGTAATTTGATCGCCTCCAACATCCAACGTTAACTTGCCGTTCTTGACGTCAATGATTGCACCAGCAGTGTGCAAGAAAGGCCGACCCAAGATGATAGGAATTTGGGAGTCCTCGGCCATGTCATGAACGATAAAGTCAACGGGGATGAAAAACTTACCCACTTTGACGGGAACGTCCTCCAAAACACCTAGGGGGCGTTTGACGGAACGATCCGCCTTCTGGAGCGTGATTTTAGTTACTTTTAAAGGCCCCATGTTGAGTTTCTCATATATGGAGTAAGGCATAACGCTTACACTTGCACCTAAATCACATAAAGCGTTAGAAATCGAAACTGTACCAATAGTGCAAGGTATGGAGAAACTACCCGGATCCTTTAGCTTAGGAGGAGACTGGTTTTGCAAAAGAGCACTACATTCTGCGGTAAAAGCCACAGTCTCGACCTCGCTAAATGATCTCTTACGCGTGAGGATGTCTTTGAGAAACTTTGCATAAGCAGGGACTTGAGTAACTAGCTCTGTAAAGGGAACCGTTACCTTGAGGTCCTTGACAACCTCCATAAACTTACCAAATTGCGTGTCAAGCTTAGACTTTACCACTCGGCTCGGGAATGGCAACTTGATTTGAATTGGCGGCTCGATCGGCTTGACTTGAGCTTGCTGCGCCTCCTTGGTCTTGTTCTCTACGGCGTCCTTGGCTTGGCCTCCTCCACTCACGGCCCTTCCTCCTTGTGCACCACCATCCACGACCACACCACCACTTTGACCACTCACGGCCACACCTCCTTGGGGGCCCACGGCTGCCCCATCTCCCTTGCCTGCTCCATTCGAGCTTGCTCCTGCAAAACCATCACTAGAAGCACTAAAATCGTTAGCAAAAAGAGAAGGATCTACCTCACTTACCACCTTGGCGGGAGGGGCATCATAGGTAGGCATATGAGGACCATCATAGCTCGTGCCGCTTCGCAAGGAGATGACATTGATCGACTCATGTTGTTGAGGTTGTGTGCCTTGCGATGGAAGAGAACCCAGCTTCCGTTGAGAGCTAGAGGAAGCAAGTTGAGCCATTTGTGTTTCAAGCATTTTAATGGCCGCGTCCTTTGCTTGATCGCTCTTTTGAATGTGAGCCATCATAGTTTCTTGAGTCTTGGCCATTTGCATCATCATGGCTCGCATTTCACTCATAGAATCGGGGACCGGAGCGGCTTGCACTTGTGGTGGGGCATTTTGTGATTGAAAATTAGGGCGATTAAAGCCCGGAGGGTTGTAAGGTCTTGGGTTGTTATAAGGGCTGAAATTTTTGGAGGATTGTTGTGTGTTTGTTGTTGTGGAGGGTTCAAGACATTTTGGCTCTTGTAGCTCAAATTCGGGTGATTTTTGTAACCCTCATTATAGTAGTTGGAGTAGGGATTGTTTTGAGATTGAAAAGCATGAACGGGATACATACCTCGGCATTCCAAGGAAGAATGACCGGAAACGCCACATGAGCCACAAGTCGGATCATGGGAAGTGTGCATAGCCGCTACCGTTTGTCCACTAGCCGATGAAGAACTACCGCTTGCTCGCATCTCACACATCATGGCGGTCATAGCATCCATCTTAGCGCTAAGCATGGCCACCGCATCACCATCATTCCTACCTCCACTCCTAGGGACGTTCCTAGAGCTACCGTATTGCGCGTTGTGTATTGCCATTGCCTCAATCGTATCAATGGCCTCCTCCACATCAATATTGTCAAACCTACCATTCGCCGCCGAGTCAAGCACTTGGCGTGACTCATTATAAAGACCGTTATAGAATTGCATAACGGTAAACCACTTGTCCATGCCATGATGTGGGCATTGACGTTGTAATTCCTTGTAGCGCTCCCACGTATCAAACAAACTCTCATCTCCTTTTTGTCTAAAGCTTGTGATTTGACTCCAAAGCATGGCGGTCTTCTCGGGTGGGAAGTATTTTTGGTAAAAGGCCAAGACCAAGGAGTTCCAATCGACGATCGCAAGAGCTACGCGATTCAAAGAGTTCAACCATAGCTTTGCTTTGTCTCTTAGTGAGAACGGGAAAAGCATCTCTCGTATTTGATGTTGGGTCACTCCGGTTTGTTTTATCGTGGAGCAATATAATAGTCACAGAAATTTTGAATGTGGAGATTAGGGTCCTCACCGGGGCTCCCTCCAAATTGAGTACGCTCAATCAAGTTGATGAACGCGGGCTTAACCTGAAAGTTGTTGGCCGCTATGTTAGGCATAGCATTGCCCGTTGGAACTTGAGCCGCGGTCGGCCTAGAATGATCGGAAAGCTTCGCCATTTTCTTTGGCTCGGGTGTAACGTGAGCTTCCTTAGAGGTTGAAGTAGAAGGGGAAATAGCTTCCAAGTCCTTTAGCAAATTCCTGCACCTTAGAAATGTACGCTCCGGCTCCGGGTCAAACTGAATTGCCAAGCCTTTTTGAGACGTACACGTGTTCCTGGGCATGCACAACACTCGAGTAGACGTAAGAAGCGGCCTCAAGGAATTGAGGTTCCTTGAGACAAGAGTAACAATAAGAAAAGAACCAAATAACAACAAAAACAAAAGCCGTCTCCCCGGCAACGGCGCCAAAATTTGATAGGATTGGTCGCACTCTCCTAATCAAAAATAATACCAAACTCAACACTAGTGTAGCTAGGGTAAGTCGGGTCGAAATCCACAGGGAGATGGTCGTAATGTTGGCTATTTTTAGTGATTCTAATCTCGGTTCGAGTAATGGTTGAGGTAAATTAAAGCTATAGTGTAAGGTAAGGGTTTAACGATAAGGAAAAAGTCTAGGGAGTCGGGCTAGGCAATGGGTAAGTCAAGGTCAAGGATGATGACCGGGATGAGTAAGGAATCGCACATGCTAAGGGTTAAGCTCGTCCTCTCGGTCTTAAGCTTCCACTAGGTCTCGAATGCGGGCTCTCGCAACTTATAATCGAGGGTCCTATTGTTTAGTATCGCGCCTACTCTAGAAGTAGGCTTTCGTTCTTAAGTTCAAGGGTGCTAGATACTCGCTAAAACGTGATCAAGGAATCAACGAGAGCAATCAAGCAAGACATAAACAAAGCAAGCACAAAACCTAACTCAAAAGATCATAAACATCAACCCAAACCAACACCCATGATTCACCCTTCCTCCCTAGATAAGAAACTACTCACACATGACGAAATTAACAACAAAAGCAATAGAAATAGGAGACATGATCAACAATGATTGGAATTGAAATTAAAATGAAAAGGGAGAAGAGAATAACAAATACCAATCAGAAATTCCAAGGAGAACAAGATGAATTCAAGGAACAAAACCGAAATAGATGATCAAACTAGCGTAAACCAAGTCGGGAATTGAAATTACAAAAGTTGAAAAGTATAAACCCTAAGTTTTGGAGAGAATCAACTTCAAGATGTCTAAAATATGCTGTAAAAAGTATCACTCGAAATAAGGCCTCCAACTTATTAAAATAGACGAAACAATTTAAGCACACGAAAAGTCTGAGCCGTCCCAGGGTTTCGGGATGCCCTTCCCGTCCAGGACAAGTACCAACCCGACCGGGACACTTTGGTCCCGTAGTGTTCAGTTTTTTTCAGCTTTTGTTCCTTTCTTGTACTTAGTTTTTTCTTGCTTTCTTGTCGTCCAAAGGCTAAGGGACGAGGCTCATGAGTAGGAACGAGGTCTAGGATGAATATGAGAGCTTCAAATCCCGTCCCAAGGTCCCGGGACACCTTCACTCAATGAAACGAGGCTCGTACACAAGCGAAACGCAACGAAACCAACTCGAATCACCTCAAAACTTCACGAAACTTCACGAAACTTTCCGAAACTTCTCGACCAGCCTCCTATACTCCAAATAAGCGCGTGTACCTGCAAAATGGACACAAAAATGCAGCAGAGCCAAAACGGAGAGAAATAGGAGGCGAAACGCAAGTAAAAGCACGGGAAACGCAAAGGAAAGCTCATGAACAAGGGGCTATATGTACGTAAATATATGACACATCAAACTCCCCCAAACCGAACCGTTGCTTGTCCTCAAGCAACCAAGCATGACAGAAAATAGAGGACAAAGCGAGATAAGAAGAACTTCCCCGAACAATCACCAAACCGCAAGCAGCTCAAGCAAATGGCAATTGATCCCGAAGCAACATGGGACGTATGGAAATAGCAAGCTAACGGATGAGAATTACAAGACGGCGCAGAATGAATAGCATGGCTTAAACAAAGGCTCTCTAGCAATCAAATCATGGACCTCTCGCGGTGCCCACTCTAGCACAAATGATGACCAAGGTGATATATGTGATGACACTCACCTACTCGACTAGTGGAAGCACGCCCGCAATCTAATGTGGACCAAATCTCGCATTCCCGTACACAATAATGTCACATAAACGAACCGAACATGAGGGCTTACATAGGATATAAGGAGTGTAAAGGCCATAGAGAGGTAAAGAGCAAGAAGATGGAACAAATGATTATGGAATCGTGGAGCTAAGCCACTAGAAACCACTCGTACTACTCAAGTGCTCGTCCAACCAACAAAGAACCCAACTCTCATGAAAAACGGACCGAAAGCAGCATATCGGTCTCCTTACACATCATCGCAACATATCAACAAATTTCAAGTGCTCACTCATGTAACAACAACAACTCCTTATTTCTATGCACACATTCTCTTTTCTTTTGTATTTTGTGTTGTGTTTGTATTTTTCTGATTTTTGAGTTTCTTTTTTCTTGAGCAAAGAGCACAAATGTTGCGGAAATACCTCATCAAAGGTCGGGGAATTAGCAATCCCGACTCATATTCACCAATACTCTAAAGCAAACGACATCAGCAAGTCACAGCAACGATCACAACCCATAGAACGAGCACAAGAGTAAGCAAAAACGGTAACTAGCTAGGCTAGGATAGGCTATATGGCAATGTAGCTAGCGAACTCATGTGAACAAGGGTAAAGGGATCATATATGAGAGAATAAAAGCAATCTAAGAACAAGGTGAATGGAATGAAATCAACTAAAGCCTCATGCATATGCAAAACATGTGACAAAATCGTGGGAAACAACGGGATAGGGGCCACACTTATGCGTGTTGATATTACGTGCTTACGAGGAGAACTACTCACAATAAAAGCACGGGGACCGGGATAGATGAACCCGCCTCAGGAGGCTCAAAAACTCACAATAAAAGTAGCTATAGTCCATGAAATGATAAAGCCAAAACGTAAAAGCACATGCCATCATCTACAAGCGTCTCAACATCCCCGTAGCGCTAATCCAAACAATGAAAATCATGCCAAGGCTAAAAGCAAACAAGGGAAGGGATGTCGGGAAAGATCAAGGTAAAAACAAGCTCGCAAACAACAGAACGGGATACGTATTTTTGGTATTTTTGTGAAATGTTCTGATTTTTTTGTATTTTCTGAAATTTTCAGATTTTTTGGATTCTGTGATTTTCATGGAAAATGAAAAACAAAAAGAAAAACGCAAAAAGGAAAGCAAAGGAAAATGCAAAGCGTTCCTCCCCCCAAACCAAACAACACATTGTCCCCAATGTGTCCTAAAGCACATCAACACGGGGACCTTAAAAGAAGGGGGATAAACGATAAAAGTCTCAAGAGAAAATAAAGTACATACATGATATATTTACAATGAAAAACGTCTCCCCAAACCGGCTTCAAACGGGGGGTTAGCAACGGGCACTAGAAGTACCACCATCCATGGGTCGCGTCGTAGACGAACCCGCTTCCATCGTCTTCATCATCATAAAGTCCATCTCCATCATCATCATCCACATTAGCTCGGCCTATTCCAGCAACTCGGCCATCCTTGGCCTCACCACGCACATCGTCTTTGATCACGCTTCTACCCGCGTCCGTCCTCCCTAGCTCACCTGCAACCATATCAGAACAAAGCACGGCCTCAAGAGGGTCCCTCTCGAGGACTTGAGATAAGTGCTCATCCACACATTCATCAATAACGTCTATGGCAAAGACATGCTCCTCTAACATGGGACGCTTCAAAGCGTTAGACAAGTTAAAAGTAATTTGATCGCCTCCAACATCCAACGTTAACTTGCCGTTCTTGACGTCAATGATTGCACCAGCAGTGTGCAAGAAAGGCCGACCCAAGATGATAGGAATTTGGGAGTCCTCGGCCATGTCATGAACGATAAAGTCAACGGGGATGAAAAACTTACCCACTTTGACGGGAACGTCCTCCAAAACACCTAGGGGGCGTTTGACGGAACGATCCGCCATCTGGAGCGTGATATTAGTTACTTTTAAAGGCCCCATGTTGAGTTTCTCACATACGGAGTAAGGCATAACGCTTACACTTGCACCTAAATCACATAAAGCGTTAGAAATCGAAACTGTACCAATAGTGCAAGGTATGGAGAAACTACCCGGATCCTTTAGCTTAGGAGGAGACTGGTTTTGCAAAAGAGCACTACATTCTGCGGTAAAAGCCACAGTCTCGACCTCGCTAAATGATCTCTTACGCGTGAGGATGTCTTTGAGAAACTTTGCATAAGCAGGGACTTGAGTAACTAGCTCTGTAAAGGGAACCGTTACCTTGAGGTCCTTGACAACCTCCATAAACTTACCAAATTGCGTGTCAAGCTTAGACTTTACCACTCGGCTCGGGAATGGCAACTTGATTTGAATTGGCGGCTCGATCGGCTTGACTTGAGCTTGCTGCGCCTCCTTGGTCTTGTTCTCTACGGCGTCCTTGGCTTGGCCTCCTCCACTCACGGCCCTTCCTCCTTGTGCACCAACATCCACGACCACACCACCACTTTGACCACTCACGGCCACACCTCCTTGGGGGCCCACGGCTGCCCCATCTCCCTTGCCTGCTCCATTCGAGCTTGCTCCTGCAAAACCATCACTAGAAGCACTAAAATCGTTAGCAAAAAGAGAAGGATCTACCTCACTTACCACCTTGGCGGGAGGGGCATCATAGGTAGGCATATGAGGACCATCATAGCTCGTGCCGCTTCGCAAGGAGATGACATTGATCGACTCATGTTGTTGAGGTTGTGTGCCTTGCGATGGAAGAGAACCCAGCTTCCGTTGAGAGCTAGAGGAAGCAAGTTGAGCCATTTGTGTTTCAAGCATTTTAATGGCCGCGTCCTTTGCTTGATCGCTCTTTTGAATGTGAGCCATCATAGTTTCTTGAGTCTTGGCCATTTGCATCATCATGGCTCGCATTTCACTCATAGAATCGGGGACCGGAGCGGCTTGCACTTGTGGTGGGGCATTTTGTGATTGAAAATTAGGGCGATTAAAGCCCGGAGGGTTGTAAGGTCATGGGTTGTTATAAGGGCTGAAATTTTTGGAGGATTGTTGTGTGTTTGTTGTTGTGGAGGGTTCAAGACATTTTGGCTCTTGTAGCTCAAATTCGGGTGATTTTTGTAACCCTCATTATAGTAGTTGGAGTAGGGATTGTTTTGAGATTGAAAAGCATGAACGGGATACATACCTCGGCATTCCAAGGAAGAATGACCGGAAACGCCACATGAGCCACAAGTCGGATCATGGGAAGTGTGCATAGCCGCTACCGTTTGTCCACTAGCCGATGAAGAACTACCGCTTGCTCGCATCTCACACATCATGGCGGTCATAGCATCCATCTTAGCGCTAAGCATGGCCACCGCATCACCATCATTCCTACCTCCGCTCCTAGAGACGTTCCTAGAGCTACCGTATTGCGCGTTGTGTATTGCCATTGCCTCAATCGTATCAATGGCCTCCTCCACATCAATATTGTCAAACCTACCATTCGCCGCCGAGTCAAGCACTTGGCGTGACTCATTATAAAGACCGTTATAGAATTGCATAACGGTAAACCACTTGTCCATGCCATGATGTGGGCATTGACGTTGTAATTCCTTGTAGCGCTCCCACGCATCAAACAAACTCTCATCTCCTTTTTGTCTAAAGCATGTGATTTGACTCCAAAGCATGGCGGTCTTCTCGGGTGGGAAGTATTTTTGGTAAAAGGCCAAGACCAAGGAGTTCTAATCGACGATCGCAAGAGCTACGCGATTCAAAGAGTTCAACCATAGCTTTGCTTTGTCCCTTAGTGAGAACGGGAAAAGCATCTCTCGTATTTGATGTTGGGTCACTCCGGTTTGTTTTATCGTGGAGCAATATAATAGTCACAGAAATTTTGAATGTGGAGATTAGGGTCCTCACCGGGGCTCCCTCCAAATTGAGTACGCTCAATCAAGTTGATGAACGCGGGCTTAACCTGAAAGTTGTTGGCCGCTATGTTAGGCATAGCATTGCCCGTTGGAACTTGAGCCGCGGTCGGCCTAGAATGATCGGAAAGCTTCGCCATTTTCTTTGGCTCGGGTGTAACGTGAGCTTCCTTAGAGGTTGAAGTAGAAGGGGAAATAGCTTCCAAGTCCTTTAGCAAATTCCTGCACCTTAGAAATGTACGCTCTGGCTCCGGGTCAAACTGAATTGCCAAGCCTTTTTGAGACGTACACGTGTTCCTGGGCATGCACAACACTCGAGTAGACGTAAGAAGCGGCCTCAAGGAATTGAGGTTCCTTGAGACAAGAGTAACAATAAGAAAAGAACCAAATAACAACAAAAACAAAAGCCGTCTCCCCGGCAACGGCGCCAAAATTTGATAGGATTGGTCGCACTCTCCTAATCAAAAATAATACCAAACTCAACACTAGTGTAGCTAGGGTAAGTCGGGTCGAAATCCACAGGGAGATGGTCGTAATGTTGGCTATTTTTAGTGATTCTAATCTCGGTTCGAGTAATGGTTGAGGTAAACTAAAGCTATAGTGTAAGGTAAGGGTTTAACGATAAGGAAAAAGTCTAGGGAGTCGGGCTAGGCAATGGGTAAGTCAAGGTCAAGGATGATGACCGGGATGAGTAAGGAATCGCACATGCTAAGGGTTAAGCTCGTCCTCTCGGTCTTAAGCTTCCACTAGGTCTCGAATGCGGGCTCTCGCAACTTACAATCGAGGGTCCTATTGTTTAGTCTCGCGCCTACTCTAGAAGTAGGCTTTCGTTCTTAAGTTCAAGGGTGCTAGATACTCGCTAAAACGTGATCAAGGAATCAACGAGAGCAATCAAGCAAGACATAAACAAAGCAAGCACAAAACCTAACTCAAAAGATCATAAACATCAACCCAAACCAACACCCATGATTCACCCTTCCTCCCTAGATAAGAAACTACTCACACATGACGAAATTAACAACAAAAGCAATAGAAATAGGAGACATGATCAACAATGATTGGAATTGAAATTAAAATGAAAAGGGAGAAGAGAATAACAAATACCAATCAGAAATTCCAAGGAGAACAAGATGAATTCAAGCAACAAAACCGAAATAGATGATCAAACTAGCGTAAACCAAGTCGGGAATTGAAATTACAAAAGTTGAAAAGTATAAACCCTAAGTTTTGGAGAGAATCAACTTCAAGATGTCTAAAATATGCTGTAAAAAGTATCACTCGAAATAAGGCCTCCAACTTATTAAAATAGACGAAACAATTTAAGCACACGAATAGTCAGAGCCGTCCCAGGGTTCCGGGATGCCCTTCCCGTCCAGGACAAGTACCAACCCGACCGGGACACTTTGGTCCCGTAGTGTTCAGTTTTTTTCAGCTTTTGTTCCTTTCTTGTACTTAGTTTTTTCTTGCTTTCTTGTCGTCCAAAGGCTAAGGGACGAGGCTCATGAGTAGGAACGAGGTCTAGGATGAATATGAGAGCTTCAAATCCCGTCCCAAGGTCCCGGGACACCTTCACTCAATGAAACGAGGCTCGTACGCAAGCGAAACGCAACGAAACCAACTCGAATCACCTCAAAACTTCACGAAACTTCACGAAACTTTCCGAAACTTCTCGACCAGCCTCTTATACTCCAAATAAGCGCGTGTACCTGCAAAATGGACACAAAAATGCAGCAGAGCCAAAATGGAGAGAAATAGGAGGCGAAACGCAAGTAAAAGCACGGGAAACGCAAAGGAAAGCTCATGAACAAGGGGCTATATGTACGTAAATATATGACACATCAAACTCCCCCAAACCGAACCGTTGCTTGTCCTCAAGCAACCAAGCATGACAGAAAATAGAGGACAAAGCGAGATAAGAAGAACTTCCCCGAACAATCACCAAACCGCAAGCAGCTCAAGCAAATGGCAATTGATCCCGAAGCAACATGGGATGTATGGAAATAGCAAGCTAACGGATGAGAATTACAAGACGGCGCAGAATGAATAGCATGGCTTAAACAAAGGCTCTCTAGCAATCAAATCACGGACCTCTCGCGGTTCCCACTCTAGCACAAATGATGACCAAGGTGATATATGTGATGACACTCACATACTCGACTAGTGGAAGCACGCCCGCAATCTAATGTGGACCAAATCTCGCATTCCCGTACACAATAATGTCACATAAACGAACCGAACATGAGGGCTTACATAGGATATAAGGAGTGTAAAGGCCATAGAGAGGTAAAGAGCAAGAAGATGGAACAAATGATTATGGAATCGTGGAGCTAAGCCACTAGAAACCACTCGTACTACTCAAGTGCTCGTCCAACCAACAAAGAACCCAACTCTCATGAAAAATGGACCGAAAGCAGCATATCGGTCTCCTTACACATCATCGCAACATATCAACAAATTTCAAGTGCTCACTCATGTAACAACAACAACTCCTTATTTCTATGCACACATTCTCTTTTCTTTTGTATTTTGTGTTGTGTTTGTATTTTTCTGATTTTTGAGTTTCTTTTTTCTTGAGCAAAGAGCACAAATGTTGCGGAAATACTTCATCAAAGGTCGGGGAAACAGCAATCCCGACTCATATTCACCAATACTCTAAAGCAAACGACGTCAGCAAGTCACAGCAACGATCACAACCCATAGAACGAGCACAAGAGTAAGCAAAAACGGTAACTAGCTAGGCTAGGATAGGCTATATGGCAATGTAGCTAGCGAACTCATGTGAACAAGGGTAAAGGGATCATATATGAGAGAATAAAAGCAATCTAAGAACAAGGTGAATGGAATGAAATCGACTAAAGCCTCATGCATATGCAAAACATGTGACAAAATCGTGGGAAACAACGGGATAGGGGCCACACTTATGCGTGTTGATATTACGTACCCCACGAGGAGAACTACTCACAATAAAAGCACGGGGACCGGGATAGATGAACCCGCCTCAGGAGGCTCAAAAACTCACAATAAAAGTAGCTATAGTCCATGAAATGATAAAGCCAAAACGTAAAAGCACATGCCATCATCTACAAGCGTCTCAACATCCCCGTAGCGCTAATCCAAACAATGAAAATCATGCCAAGGCTAAAAGCAAACAAGGGAAGGGATGTCGGGAAAGATCAAGGTAAAAACAAGCTCGCAAACAACAGAACGGGATACGTATTTTTGGTATTTTTGTGAAATGTTCTGATTTTTTTGTATTTTCTGAAATTTTCAGATTTTTTGGATTCTGTGATTTTCATGGAAAATGAAAAACAAAAAGAAAAACGCAAAAAGGAAAGCAAAGGAAAATGCAAAGCGCTTTCTCCCCAAACCAAACAACACATTGTCCCCAATGTGTCCTAAAGCACATCAACACTGGGGACCTTAAAAGAAGGGGGATAAACGATAAAAGTCTCAAGAGAAAATAAAGTACATACATGATATATTTACAATGAAAAACGTCTCCCCAAACCGGCTTCAAACGGGGGGTTAGCAACGGGCACTAGAAGTACCACCATCCATGGGTCGCGTCGTAGACGAACCCGCTTCCATCGTCTTCATCATCATAAAGTCCATCTCCATCATCATCATCCACATTAGCTCGGCCTATTCCAGCAACTCGGCCATCCTTGGCCTCACCACGCACATCGTCTTTGATCACGCTTCTACCCGCGTCCGTCCTCCCTAGCTCACCTGCAACCATATCAGAACAAAGCACGGCCTCAAGAGGGTCCCTCTCGAGGACTTGAGGTAAGTGCTCATCCACACATTCATCAATAACGTCTATGGCAAAGACATGCTCCTCTAACATGGGACGCTTCAAAGCGTTAGACAAGTTAAAAGTAATTTGATCGCCTCCAACATCCAACGTTAACTTGCCGTTCTTGACGTCAATGATTGCACCAGCAGTGTGCAAGAAAGGCCGACCCAAGATGATAGGAATTTGGGAGTCCTCGGCCATGTCATGAACGATAAAGTCAACGGGGATGAAAAACTTACCCACTTTGACGGGAACGTCCTCCAAAACACCTAGGGGGCGTTTGACGGAACGATCCGCCATCTGGAGCGTGATATTAGTTACTTTTAAAGGCCCCATGTTGAGTTTCTCACATACGGAGTAAGGCATAACGCTTACACTTGCACCTAAATCACATAAAGCGTTAGAAATCGAAACTGTACCAATAGTGCAAGGTATGGAGAAACTACCCGGATCCTTTAGCTTAGGAGGAGACTGGTTTTGCAAAAGAGCACTACATTCTGCGGTAAAAGCCACAGTCTCGACCTCGCTAAATGATCTCTTACGCGTGAGGATGTCTTTGAGAAACTTTGCATAAGCAGGGACTTGAGTAACTAGCTCAGAAGGGAACCATTACCTTGAGGTCCTTGACAACCTCCATAAACTTACCAAATTGCGTGTCAAGCTTAGACTTTACCACTCGGCTCGGGAATGGCAACTTGATTTGAATTGGCGGCTCGATCGGCTTGACTTGAGCTTGTCACGCCTCCTTGGTCTTGTTCTCTACGGCCCTTGGCTTGGCCTCCTCCACTCACGGCCCTTCCTCCTTGTGCACCACCATCCACGACCACACCACCACTTTGACCACTCACGGCCACACCTCCTTGGGGCCCACGGCTGCCCCATCTCCCTTGCCTGCTCCATTCGAGCTTGCTCCTGCAAAACCATCACTAGAAGCACTAAAATCGTTAGCAAAAAGAGAAGGATCTACCTCACTTACCACCTTGGCGGGAGGGGCATCATAGGTAGGCATATGAGGACCATCATAGCTCGTGCCGCTTCGCAAGGAGATGACATTGATCGACTCATGTTGTTGAGGTTGTGTGCCTTCCGGTGGAAGAGAACCCGACTTCCGTTGAGAGCTAGAGGAAGCAAGTTGAGCCATTTGTGTTTCAAGCATTTTAATGGCCGCGTCCTTTGCTTGATCGCTCTTTTGAATGTGAGCCATCATAGTTTCTTGAGTCTTGGCCATTTGCATCATCATGGCTCGCATTTCACTCATAGAATCGGGGACCGGAGCGGCTTGCACTTGTGGTGGGGCATTTTGTGATTGAAAATTAGGGCGATTAAAGCCCGGGGGGTTGTAAGGTCTTGGGTTGTTATAAGGGCTGAAATTTTTGGAGGATTGTTGTGTGTTTGTTGTTGTGGAGGGTTCAAGACATTTTGGCTCTTGTAGCTCAAATTCGGGTGATTTTTGTAACCCTCATTATAGTAGTTGGAGTAGGGATTGTTTTGAGATTGAAAAGTATGAACGGGATACATACCTCGGCATTCCAAGGAAGAATGACCGGAAACGCCACATGAGCCACAAGTCGGATCATGGGAAGTGTGCATAGCCGCTACCGTTTGTCCACTAGCCGATGAAGAACTACCGCTTGCTCGCATCTCACACATCATGGCGGTCATAGCATCCATCTTAGCGCTAAGCATGGCCACCGCATCACCATCATTCCTACCTCCGCTCCTAGGGACGTTCCTAGAGCTACCGTATTGCGCGTTGTGTATTGCCATTGCCTCAATCGTATCAATGGCCTCCTCCACATCAATATTGTCAAACCTACCATTCGCCGCCGAGTCAAGCACTTGGCGTGACTCATTATAAAGACCGTTATAGAATTGCATAACGGTAAACCACTTGTCCATGCCATGATGTGGGCATTGACGTTGTAATTCCTTGTAGCGCTCCCACGCATCAAACAAACTCTCATCTCCTCTTTGTCTAAAGCTTGTGATTTGACTCCAAAGCATGGCGGTCTTCTCGGGTGGGAAGTATTTTTGGTAAAAGGCCAAGACCAAGGAGTTCCAATCGACGATCGCAAGAGCTACGTGATTCAAAGAGTTCAACCATAGCTTTGCTTTGTCCCTTAGTGAGAACGGGAAAAGCATCTCTCGTATTTGATGTTGGGTCACTCCGGTTTGTTTTATCGTGGAGCAATATAATAGTCACAGAAATTTTGAATGTGGAGATTAGGGTCCTCACCGGGGCTCCCTCCAAATTGAGTACGCTCAATCAAGTTGATGAACGCCGGCTTAACCTCAAAGTTGTTGGCCGCTATGTTAGGCATAGCATTGCCCGTTGGAACTTGAGCCGCGGTCGGCCTAGAATGATCGGAAAGCTTCGCCATCTTCTTTGGCTCGGGTGTAACGTGAGCTTCCTTAGAGGTTGAAGTAGAAGGGGAAACAGCTTCCAAGTCCTTTAGCAAATTCCTGCACCTTAGAAATGTACGCTCCGGCTCCGGGTCAAACTAAATTGCCAAGCCTTTTTGAGACGTACGCGTGTTCCTGGGCATGCACAACACTCGAGTAGACGTAAGAAGCGGCCTCAAGGAATTGAGGTTCCTTGAGACAAGAGTAACAATAAGAAAAGAACCAAATAACAACAAAAACAAAAGCCGTCTCCCCGGCAACGGCGCCAAAATTTGATAGGATTGGTCGCACTCTCCTAATCAAAAATAATACCAAACTCAACACTAGTGTAGCTAGTGTAAGTCGGGTCGAAATCCACAGGGAGATGGTCGTAATGTTGGCTATTTTTAGTGATTCTAATCTCGGTTCGAGTAATGGTTAAGGGAAACTAAAGCTATAGCGTAAGGTAAGGGTTTAACGATAAGGAAAAAGTCTAGGGAGTCGCACTAGGCAATGGGTAAGTCAAGGTCAAAGATGATGACCGGGATGAGTAAGGAATCGCTCATGCTAAGGGTTAAGCTCGTCCTCTCGGTCTTAAGCTTCCACTAGGTCTCGAATGCAGGTTCTCGCAACTTACAATCGAGGGTCCTATTGTTTAGTCTCACGCCAACCCTAGAACTAGGCTTTCGTTCTTAAGTTCAAGGGTGCTAAATACTCGCTAAAACGTGATCAAGGAATCAACGAGAGCAATCAAGCAAGACATAAACAAAGCAAGAACAAAACCTAAATCAAAAGATCATAAACATCAACCAAAACCAACACCCATGATTCACCCTTCCTCCCTAGATAAGAAACTACTCACACATGACGAAATTAACAACAAAAGCAATAGAAATTAACAACAAAAGCAATAGAAATAGAAGGAGACATGATCAACAATGATTGGAATTGAAATTAAAATGAAAAGGGAGAAGAGAATAACAAATACCAATCAGAAATTCCAAGGAGAACAAGATGAATTCAAGCAACAAAACCGAAATAGATGATCAAACTAGCGTAAACCGAGTCGGGAATTGAAATTACAAAAGTTGAAAAGTATAAACCCTAAGTTTTGGAAAGAATCAACTTCAAGATGTCTAAAATATGCTGTAAAAAGTATCACTCGAAATAAGGCCTCCAACTTATTAAAATAGACGAAACAATTTAACCACAAGAAAAGTCAGAGCCGTCCCAGGGCTCCGGGATGCCCTTCCCGTCCGGGACAAGTACCAACCCGACCGGGACACTTTGGTCCCGTAGTGTTCAGTTTTTTTCAGCTTTTGTTCCTTTCTTGTACTTAGTTTTTTCTTGCTTTCTTGTCGTCCCAAGGCTAAGGGACGAGGCTCATGAGTAGGGATGAGGTCTAGGATGAATATGAGAGCTTCAAATCCCGTCCCAAGGTCCCGGGACACCTTCACTCAATGAAAGGAGGCTCGTACGCAAGCGAAAGGCAACGAAACCAACTCGAATCACCTCAAAACTTCACGAAACTTCACGAAACTTTCCGAAACTTCTCGACCAGCCTCTTATACTCCAAATAAGCGCGTGTACCTGCAAAATGGACACAAAAACGCAGCAGAGCCAAAACGGAGAGAAATAGGAGGCGAAACGCAAGTAAAAGCACGGGAAACGCAAAGGAAATCTCGTGAACAAGGGGCTATATGTACGTAAACATATGACACATCAATTTGAGACGATTTCTGGCCATTTTCGTATGAAATGGTCCCGACCGAAAAATCGGACCCGGTTTTTCGGTCTCGGAATTGCAATTAAACTTCGTCATAGGTTACCCTTGACTATTGTAACATTTGTATAGCGTTAGTTATTTAAAAATGCTAGTAATCGGCCTTCAAATTGAGGTTTAAAGTCGATTAAAACGAAGAACTTAGGTCAAAATTAGGGGTTTTTGATCGGTAAGTCCAAAATGCAATTAATTGTTCTGGGGTGTAATTGAAGGTTAATGTAGTGTATAGAAACCATCAAGTTGAAATTTTGACGTGTATAGAGCGGTTTTTAGCGAAATTGTGAATTAGGCCTGAAAGGGCTCTATAAAGGGTGTTCTTGTCACGTTGTTGTTTATTCTTGTCTTTGTCTTGTATCTTGCGTCTTTGTAAATGTTTGTGCTATTTGAAATGCCGCAGATGAGGATTGGTCTAGACCTCCTACGACGAGGGCTCAGGCTCGTCGGACTACTGGTTTTAGGGTTGAGGAGTGTACTACTCCTGGCGGTTCGAGTTTGCGTCGTGTTGCTAGTGCGAGGGATCTGTCTCCTGGATCCGTTGACTTTCCGACCCGGAGGGGTCGTGGGCGAGGTATGGGCGCTCGTGGCCGTCGTGGTGGTGCGATAGGCGAGGAGGAACGTGAGGTGGAGGCCATGGAGGAAGGTGAATCTTCACAGGCTTCAGGGTGTCGTGGTAGAGGCCGTGTGAGTTATGGTCCGCGTGTTGACCGTCCCTTCGCGAAGAATTGGGATGGTCACTGATGAGTCGTATTTAGTAGGTATTAGGAGCGTCGGTTTTAGCTTGTTTCGGGAGGATTTAATGTGATTTTACGATGATTTTGTGACTTACGAGTGATGTGGTATTATGCGAGTTTGTGACGTTAAATCGTGATTGGAAGCGTACTACGACGAGAATGGAACGAGTCGGGATTTAGAAGGAGCAGAAGACTAGAACCACTTCTGCGAGCGGCCCGCGAGGTACCCGCGATGGACCCGCGAGCAACATGTTTTTGGTGGGCTCTTTTTCCCGCGTCAAATTGTTGGGCTTTTTGAGAAGTTTGTATGTTACTTAGTACGAGGGTTTCCTAAATACAGGGATTACCATTCATTTCTAGGACTTTTCGTTTTTTTATCATCTACTTCATCTTATTCATTTTATATTTTTAGTTTAGATTTTAGATCTAGTTTTTCTTTGTTTTGGAAACTCGGGGGATTGAAGATCGAACTCATTCCTTTTGTAACCGTCGGTATGAGTAACTAATCTCCCTTTTCTCAGTTTAAGTAATTGAAACGGTTGGTTTTAATTGTGAGTTTGAAAGTTCTAGTCTTTATTTTGATTATTGATTATTGCTCGATTTTGATTTATACTTGCGTGATTGATTTGTGATTGCTTGGTGTACAACTAGTCGTCTGTTTCATTGCGTATTTGTTAGTTTTGTTAGTCGAACGGTTTACGTTGATTAACTTAACGCTAGTAACGACTAGGTTTAATTGTTGAACGGGTTACGTTGATTTTTATTCCTAGGAGCGATTATCATAACGTCTAAAGTACAACTGGATTGTATGTGCTATTTGTTCCTTTTCGATTCTCTGTTATTAAAGCTGCTGATTGATTAAATCTTGAACGGGATACGTTGAGATTGTCTTTTGGTTAGCGTTAGTTAAGAACGGGATACGTTTTAATTAGCTAAACATAAGGAGAATTAGAATTGTATGATTCACGATAAGGTAGTCAAGAGTATAAACTAGAACCGGATAACCGTGATCGATTAACTCTAAACCGTGGATTTTATCTTGAACCGAGATCCTGTTAACATCTTATTTTCCTTTCCTTTTTACTCTCTGCGATTGTTTCATTGTATGCTAGGTTATTAGTTTCATAATTCAACAAACCCCCCCCCCCCCCCTTTTATTAATTATCTGTCACTCTGTTACTTTATATTTGCGTTCATCTGCGTTTTGCTTGAATTCGATTAGCCTTATTCCCTGTGGTTCGACCCCTTACTTCCGCTTTACTATTTGTTTAGTATTAGGATTTAAGTGTTATAAATTGTTAATTTGCGGCATACGACTTAGGACCGTCAGTCACACCCAGTTGGCGGATCCTGAGCATCACTTGTCGCATCAGGCCCTCACTGGACTGCCGGTTGGATACATGAGGACCTTTTCTGGTATTTCGACTGTCATTTGGGCCTATCAAAATGTCTTATCGCCCCGGGCGAGGGAGATGATTGATAGGTGTGCTTTGGGTCCGTTGGTTGAGCGTTGGGTCCAGATTGTGGACATGCCGACTACGGCGAACTTGAGGGTCGTTCGAGCGTTCCTTGACCGGTACTGGGATACGACCACGACGTTCCATTTGCCGGGTTTTGAGACAGGCATTACTTTGTCTGCGTATGCTATCATCACGGGTCTGCCCTTTGGTGACCGTGACATGGATTTTGCTCTGGCGCCGCCTATTGACGACAAGGTGGTGCTTGAGGCTGTTGGTGCTGGTTTGGAGGTGCCCTATCAGGGGAAGGCACCTAATTCGGTCAAGACGAGCTACATCATGGAGTACTTCGAGGAGAAGACCCAGGATGGTCCTAGCGCTTGGAGCGATGAGCAGAATGCTCGTATGTGGCTTCGGTGGTTTGTCAGCTCTGCCTACGTTGGTGAAAAGGGGGAGCGTGCTGCTACGTCGGTGCTGATGTATCTCCTGGATTGGAGTGCGATCGGGGCGTACGACTGGGTGTCCCCGGCCTTAGGCTTGTGCATCTGTTTCTGCATGGATGCTGTGAGGCCACGAAAGATGGACCAGGGGTCTAGGATTCCCCTAGTGTCTCCTGGCTTGCTGATGGAGGTACGTCGTTCTTGTCTTCAGTTGATTTGTTCAAAATGCTGTATAGGTGTGCTAACTTGTTTATGTTTCGTGTGTAGTGCTGGATCTACAGTCACTTCCCTTTCTTCCTGCCCGAGGAGGCGGTTGTGATGGAGAAGAAGTATCCTGCGGTGTGGACGTGGGGTACGTGTAGCCGTATCGGGTACGACTGGTCGTATGACTTTGTTCGGGTTCAGCTGAACCAGCTGAGGGGTGGTCAGGTATGTATGAATCATTCTAAATAGCGTGTATTTAGATGATTTTGTGAAAATGTGTTTTGACATGTGCTTTGTTGTAGTTTCGCCCACGTCCGTGGGAGCAGTACACAGGTGTTCCTGAGGGGTTCTGGGCGCGCTTCCGGGAGCGTGATGCCCAACGGTTGTACTTAACTACGTCGTATGGGTATGTTTGGTACTTGGGTGAGCGTCTGGCGGTTCAGACGAGGTATCCAGACTTCGTCGTGCCTCTTGATCCACCTAAAGTTCTTTTTGAGGCACGGGTCTTGACTCGGCAGCAGAGGCAGTTGTATCTTGAGGGGGAGTCAGAGAGTCTCCTTCTTCGTCAGCTGGATTATGCGCAGTTTGCGTGGGGTAGGCTTGCTAGTGGGCCTATTGAGGTATGCGTCGTGTTTCATGTATGTAGAGTAGATATTTGTGAAAAATTTACCCTAATTTTATTGTTGTGCTTCATGTTGTAGGTGCCAGACGCTGACTTGGCGTTCCAGCCCCCAGACTTCCCTACGACTGTGGAGTACGATAACGCCGGGGCACGGGAAACTTGGCACGTGCCTGAATATCTGCCGGTGATTACGGATGCTGGCATGGATGGTTGGGGAGATAAGGTGAAAAAGGTATCACTTCTTCGGTGGTATATCTATGTAAGCCCCCAGTATGATCGAGTTAGTGGTTAACGAAGGGCAAACTTAAGTGTAGGCATGTTTTTGTGTTAGTCCCCCAAGTTTGACTGTAGTTTAATGAAAATGTAGTCAAAATGGAGATTGTGGGATTGCGAGTTTGAGATTTTGCCCATGTAGTTCAGCTTAGTTTGGTTTAAAAATTAAGTTGAAGTGAATGAGGACATGTAGGTTTGAAATTTACCCCCGTAGTTTGGCTTAATTTAGTGTAATGTTAAGGCAAAATGGAGTAGAAAATGTTCGTGTTTGAAATTTATCCCCGTAGTTTGACTTAAGTTAGTGTAAAATTAAGGCAAAATGGAGTAAAAATGTTCGTGTTTGAAATTTACCCCCGTAGTTTGACTTAATTTAGTGGAGTTAAGGCAAAATGGAGTAAAAATTGTTTGAAAATGTCTTGTGCAGGTTGCGAAGGATGTCCACAAGAAGTTGTGGCGGACAGCCCACCGTTGGAGGATGGCTCATGAGCAGCGGCCCAAATCTGTAGCTCCGCAGGTGGCTCGGCTTCAGAGAGAGGTCGATGAGCTTCGTCGTCGTCATCCGTAGTTGTCTTGATATGTTGTGTAATAATGATTAGGTGAATCTATTATTACTTGTAGCTTGAACTTAGTAGTCGCTGTGGTTGTACATGTACATTCCTCTCTTTCGAGTACCTGCTTAGTTAGTAGCTAGAAAATTTGGAAAATGAAAATGATTCCCGATTAGGAGACTTTGCTTCAAAGTGTTTGTTGAAAAAGAGTGCAAAAATGTTCATTTTAAATTTGAAAATTCGAAATGAGCTTTAAACGGTTTGCGAAATGAAGTGTGTATGATTGGGTCGACATGATTAGTGAGGTATCCATGTTCAATTTGATGCAATTAGGCCCGAGTTGGGGAGCCCAATTAGGATGTACGTTGTAATTGCATGCATGCTAGGATTTGGAAAGTCGAGGATATGGAAATTTGGGGATAAAGCCGCCCCTAGGAATCGCAACATGTGTTGCGAATGAGGCTGGTAATCTCAAGGGGCCTTGCTATTGGCTCCTCCAATCGCAAGGTGTCTTGCGGCTTCGATTGCCGGTTCTATCGTCGAATTTTCCTAATTCGAGATTTTGTTTTCCTATATAAATAGGGGGGTACGAGCTATGAACCTCATTCAATCCCAGCTCTTTTCTTTACTTGTTTTGTATTCTCTTAAATAGCTTAGTATTTTTAAGAATATTTTTGTATTTTGCAAAAGATGGACCATTTTGATGGTCTTTTGAAGCGGTGGACGTCTTCTCTTAGTGATTCGGAGAAGAAGGCGTTGTCTTTGACTGGCGTGGGTGTCTTCATCGGCTTTAGGCAGATGCGCGTTGAGGTGGACTTCCTTGACGCTTGTCTTGATTATTGGGACCCTAGGGTTCATGTTTTCAGGTTCCCGGGACGCGAGATATGTCCGTTGCTGGAGGAGTTTTCGGCTATTGCAGGATGGTCCAACCGTACTACCCCTGTAGTAGTCAGGAGTGAGTTTGGCTATAATGGGAGATTTCGACAGTATCTCTCGATGACTAATGCTCAAGCTGATGGCTTATTCGAGGGAGGTGCGGTGAACATGCGACGTTTGTGCGAACGTTACATGAACTTGGGTGACGTCAACATTTCTGCTCGGTCCAGGAGGAGAGCTCTTGGGTTTTGCTTGCTACATCGGTATTGCTTTGCTGGATCGATGGAATATGGTGTGCATGGCCGTGCTAGGTATGCACGGGTCATTGATGAGGCTTAGTCGTAGTCGCCTATCAAAAATAAACCTAAAGTCAACTGACAAGGTAGCTAGTGGCTGTAGGGTCGAATCCACAGAGAGATGGTGCAGTCAAAAGGATGCTCAGCTAATCTAGGTCAATCTCAAGGTAACAAGTCGGGTGAGTAGAAAAAGGTCTAAACTAAGAACGGTAAATAAGATGGTATAAAAGTATATAAAATGGAGATTAGGGCATCGGGATCAATGTGACACTAATTCAGGAACTCGACTCAAAAGGAAATAACAATCAATTGAAGCTATGCAAGTGACTAGGTTTAAGAATACGCTCTCTATTAACCTTAAGCAAATTTAGCAGGCTCTCGCAACTTACTAAACTTAACTTATCAAATACGTGTGAGTCTAGTTTTAATTCGTCTTTCGATCTTAAATTAAAACAACCTAAGTTCAATTCAATAAAGGCGTCCCTAAATTCAATTGATAATAAAACGCGTAGGAAGAAATCAACTTGCACAAGTTCAATCAATTTAGCAGTTAAAACATGTTCCTGAACCAATCTCACAAATCACCCTAAACCCTAATTATAAAATTAGCTACTCATAACTAAGGCAAAAGCAATAAAATTAATAATAATAAACATGATGAAATAAATAAGAACGATTAAATTAAACCTGGAAGTAATCCTGAATTGCAAAGTAATGATCTTGCGAAGTAAAACTAATTATTGAGAGTTTGCGAAAAGGGAGAATAAAACTAACAGTAAACTAAACCTAGGAAATTAAGATGTAAAATAAAGCATAAAACTAAGTGTACGACCTATAGTCCTTTTATATAGTTTCCCAAAACATAAATTCGGATTAAAAACAAAACCCAACGAAATTACATGGGAGCCGGCCGGCCGGCCGCCGGTCCACCTGACCGGCCGGTCCCCTCAGCCTGGGCCGGGCTCTTCCTCTCTTGGTCTTAGGCCTGTAATCCTTTTGGGCCTTTATCTTCCTCGTGGCCCTTTAGTCTTTTGATCTTTGGTTCGTATTCTCGAGTTCTCGTGATAGCTCGAGCTTAGTCCCGTCGTCATGGTACTTGGAATGCTCCTCTCAACTCAGGATTCGGCTCAGGACCGCCAAAACCTGCAAAATATAAACGAGGAGCAGCAATACCGCAATACAAAGCAAATACCTCATAAAACTAGTAATGAACTCGAATAAATGCAGCTAAATGCGACTAAACCGGGGGCAAATAAACTATATAAATAACGCGTATCAAACTCCTTCAAACCAAACCTTTGCTTGTCCTCAAGCAAACTACCCAAACATAGCACCTAATCACGAGGACAAACTAGTACAGGAAAATGCAACTCAAAGTCTCAAGCATCGTCGCCTCATACAAAAGTGAATCAAATCAATACCTGCTTCCTCTTCAATAGATTGAAGAGTTAGGGAGCAAACTGAACAAATAAGAGACGGCGGAACATAATGACGCAAACTCCATGCAAAGACTTTCGACCGTATGCATCCACTAAAACGCTGAGACTGTAAATAATCTCACAAACATCGACACTAGGAAAACTACTCGAACTAAGCATGTCATCACCCAAAATGTCTGAAAATCACATCGAGCGAGGTTTCCAAGGGTTGTAACGTTAGGCTCGGGTCAAGAGGGTAAAAAGGTGGTAAATGTATTTGGAAATGTGGAGTTCAACGGCTTAACAGCATCTAAAATCAACACCCACATCCAATCACAACTCCTCCTCAACTCACCAATCAAAATAAACCACAACTCCCGCATAAGAATGAAAAACATCCCTTCTATTCAACACTTCCGATCTTTTTATTGAATTAAACAACATCGTATTTACATCCGACTCTTTCTTTTTGTTTTTTTTTTTTTTTTTTTTTCTCTCTTTTTGGATTTTTCAAATTTTTGTTTTTTTTTCTTTTCTCTTTTTTTCTTTCTGAACTGAAATGAAACGAGATCGGGTGAAACTGTAAAACATGTAGGAAAGCGCATAATTTGCGGGAATACTCGCATAACGACAACCCATTACTCCAACTCACGAAATAAGCAATCACGGACTTAACCCACTTCCTTCCCAACCAAATACTCCGTGAAAACATAAGATCCCTAATGCAACTGATCAGCCTAGGTAGGATAATTCTGGAATGTAGTTCAATATATATAATGTGGCTCAAGAAAAACAGGCTACAAAGGTTAGGACGGGCTACAAATGAGGGACCTAAGTCTAAAGGGTAGAAAAGTAGGCCATTTGGCTAATGTGGAGTTAATATAATATAGTAACCAAAATCAAGTACCTTTTCGTGCAGTGCTCGATCATTTAAGAACAAATAGGCTCATACAATGACGTAAATTCAAGTTTTCATTTCAATAGTACGAGTATGTACAATGTCAAGTGGATGGGTAGTCCTAAGAAACGCGCCCCGTCGTCTATGTCACATGTCCCTATGTCAAATTATAAGTCAGTCCGCTCAAATCACCTCAAGGATGAAAGGAAATAGTAAGCAAGGCATATCAAATCAACACAATCAAGAGACTCAACATAGCGACTAAGAGCGTATCGCAAAAGACACTAAAGCTAATCCTGCACAAAAGGTTACTAAGACGACAAAAAGAACAAAAAGACTCGTATTTTTGTGATTTTTTGAATTTTTAATTTTTTTGAATTTTGAATAAATGCAACCAGAATGAAAAATGCAAATGAAAGCAACTAATAGGCACGAAAGTGCGTCCCTCCCTCAAACCAGAATCGCATATTGTTCTCAATGTGGAAAACAGCACAACCACAAGTAGCAGAAAAGGACAAATAAAATACGGGGGTAGGACAATAAAACGACAAAATGAGGGAAAAAGGGTAAAGAAAGCTCACATGATTAAGTAGGAGCTCCCCCAAACCGAAGCAAAGCATGAAGTGCGGCTAATAGTCCACGAATATGCGTCCAAATCAGTCCAGCTATGAAGCACTTCAGAGAAACATGCGAGAAAAAAAATGAGACAGAGCAAAGAGGGGACCTACGGCCCAGACCAATGGCACTTACTACCGGGACCCCAAACTTCATTTTTTTCGCGTTTTTTTTCCTGTTTTCCAATTTTGAGCTACGGCCCCGGTCCAGGCATGTCAGCCGGTAGGCCGGCTTGTTGGAGTATGTGTCCTCCACAATAGTGCGATTACTTAATAAATCTCAATTAAGGAATACATGGGGATAATCCTGTATTATTGTCAATTGATTAACGTAAATCAATAACGGTTGGCTGACTAGAGTTTGACGTTATTGTCGTGAGAACGGCGGTAATCAATTGATCCCTTTAAGTCACACCTATAGGAACGTACTCCAAATATTTAAGCTAATTGATTGTATAAGATACAATTGAATTAGTAACTTGATAAATCGACTAACGGTTAGTCAATGTAGTAATTTAGAGAGAAATCGAGTTGTGAACTCGGATGATTTAATTTTATATCGATAAAATTATTAGAGGAGATGAGAATTAGTGATTAAACGTTAATCCACTAATTGTGTATATTTTACTAATGAGATTAGTAAAAGTACATTTTTAATATATGTGTAAGAGTACATGTATATTAAGGAAGAGTTTAATTAATTTATACTTTATCATATTAGATGATTTAAGTGATAAATTATATCTATTTGTGAGACAAATATTGATAAACAAAATGGACCTATTTTGGAGACCCTTGGACCGTCCAAATAGGGGAAGCAAGAGGAGTGATTCCTTTTTGTTTTATTCATTTTGTTTATTTACTTTTGCATGCAAAAGAAACATCATGATTACAAAGCATGAAATTGTTCTTAACAAAGCAAAAACTCTTCCCCTCTTCCATGCAAAGGGTGGCTGCCAAATGGGGTGTCCAAGACACACTTCACTTTGCTATTTTTCTTATAAAATAAGGCCTTGAGTGAAAGAAATTCATTCATGCATTTTTCACTCTTTTCTCTCCATCTCTCTAAACTTTCTCTCCAAAACTAATACTACTAATATATACATATTACTAAGTGTTAGTAATAATAATATCATATATTATCAAGTTAAATGCTAAGTTATTTCTAGATCAAAATACTTAGTATTTTTGGAGTATTGTTCTTGGGTGCTAACTAAAGGAGGTTTTCTACATTGAAAACTTGGGTTATTAAGGAGGATCATCCTAAGCTATATATCAAGAAACTAAACTAGAAAGGAGTTCTAGTTTAGTGCCCTAATATCCTTTAAAACAAAGGTATAATTTTTCTAATCTTGTAACAAAATACTTTTGTTAACTACATAGATCTTGCTAAATCAAATTAGAGTAATTTGATTTACACTAATACTTGATTAGTGAATGGGATCCGATCCCTACAAGTGGTATCAGAGCCAAGGCTTGTAGTTACAAATTTATTTTGTTGTTTTTGGAGTTTTATGTATTTATTGAGAATAAATAACATAAAATCCGAAAATAGTGTTAAAAATGGTTTTAACACGAGATTTTTATTGCATGCAAAGTTTCTGGTCTCATGAAGTTTCTGGTCAAATTTCGTAATTTTTGGAATTTGTTTGCTAATTTAAATGATTTTTATACAAAACCGAGTCAAAAAATGTGTTTTTGGCTAAAATAATTACTATAAATAGTTATAGTTCGAATCTGGTCACGAAATTTTTACACAGTGATATTTCATATTTATACATTCTGCATGTAAATTTTCAAAGTCATATTTTGAGTTTTGGATATTTATTCATATTTTTGTTTAAAATCGGTATGGTTTGCATTTTATGTCCAAAAATATAGTAAATGTTGTTTTCTGGACATGAAATTTATACCAATATTTTTACACATTATGAGGATGCTCTCGTATAAATTTGGGATTTTACCTCACTGTTTTAGACGTTTTCTTGATTTTATGAGTTAAAATCGATGAAATCGTATGTTATTTTATATAAAATAATTCGTAAATATTTTCTGGCCAAACTTTTCTTTTCTGATATTTTGGAAGTGTTCCAGAATATACAAAATTTTTTCAAAATAAAAATAATTTTATTTTATTTTATTTTGATTTTATAAAGCTTTATTCATAAAAGGGTTATGATTAAAGTACTTCTAATTAGCAAATGACCATGTTTATGAACTAAAATCGCCATAAGTTAGTATAAACTAATGTTGGGTGTTCTAAAATCAGTTTAGAAGTTTAGTTCAAGCTTAAAAGGTGTTTTAAGCATTATTGATTAATATAAGATTAATCGGTTAAAAAAATAAGATCGGTTTGAAACGATTAAATGCGATTATTGTTTAAGGCGATTTTGGCATGTTTTTATTTATAAGCTTTACATCTTGCATTTTTGGATGAATGTTTATTATTTGAATGAATGTTTATTTTTACTAGTATGGCCATAGTTTGTTATATTTTTACCGATATTGCCCGTAATGAAAGGGAATATCGTGTGGGTTTGTAATTAAATGCGATCTCGTATCGCCGGTTTGTAATTTTTAATAGTTTATTTCATTTATAAATGTATAATAGGATTGCTATGTATTCATTTGTAAATCATACTTGTAACTATTTATAAATCGAAGACCGGTGATGGAGATCGACTTGGAGCCTTAGAAGAGTTCTAAAGCTTGCAAGGAGGAGCCTTGGATGAGATCCATTATGAAGAGGGACCAAAGGAGTTGGTTTCCAATTTGTAACTCCTTGTATTTTAATTACTTTAGGTGGCCATACTAGGTTTATGCTTGCTTGCTTGGTTTTGCTTGTTTGTTTGCTTATATTTTCCGCACACATGCCAAAATCGCCATGCATGCCACGATATCCCACTATGATTGTCGATTTAAGTCACGATTCCTAAATTAGTTCACTTATAAAGAATTTAAATGACTAAAATTGACAAGATCACCCATATTTTAACAAAAAATGAATTGAGATTAAGCCTTTCCAAATATAGCAACTATGAACCCCATGTTCGTGAGGACCTCCGCGACGTGGAACCTTGTTACCATGGGTAAGTGGTGGGAGGAAGTCCCATGCTATTTTGGTTTGGACTCAACCGAATAAGAGTTATTTGGGGCTAAAAGATGCATTTTAAAGAAAATCATCAACCAAGCATTCTAGTGTAGAATTAGTCAAGTGTTGACTTATCGCTTTTATATAAAAGGAAACATGAGATGTCTAATTTTATATGAAAAACGAGTCTTGGAATCATTTATATAATTTCGTGGAGATCATTATATAAATGGACATTTGTTTTAAAAATAAGTTTTAGCAAATGTTATAAATGAACAATGAATGCTTATATATTTCCTCATATTTATTGTAGAATCGCTTATCGCAATGGCATCATCATCATCAACTCCCGCCTATTTTGGGCAAAGATTCATGGTTGCGAACCGTGATGGATAAGTGTATCCTCAAGGATGACGGTAGCAACTTTGTCGAATGGGGTTCGTCAATGAGGGGCGCCGCTACATCCGACAACGTGCTCAAGCAGCTTACCGATCCACCACCCCCCGAACCCACTTCGATCCGGCGGCTCGTGCCGCCTATGATGAGTATGTGAAAGTGGACAATGACGTGAAAACGCCTTAATTTGGTCCATGACACCCGCCTCAAACTCCGAATGGTTACTCAAAAAGTGCATATGCGATATTCACTGAGTGACAACCATGTTCTCCAAAGCACCGCAAATTAGGCTTTATGAAGCCGCGGTGCGGTTTTTCGATGCAAAGCTTGAGAGGAACCAAAAAGTTGGTCCTCATGTGCTCAAAATGATTGAGCAAATAGACACTCTTGTGCGTCAAGAGTGTGCTATACCCAAGGCTCTTGCGATCAACCGCATCCTCCATTCTCTTCCTAACAAGTTTGCTCACTTTCGAGTAAATTATAACATGAACAACATGGATAAGAGTTACCATGAACTTCATGCACTCTTGGTCCAAGCCGAGAGGGATATGGAAGTGAATGAGGTGGAGAAGAAAGATGTTCTCTCCATGAAAATGAAGAACATGAACTTGGGAGTGAAGAAGGGGAAGGTGGCCAAGAAAGGGCCATCTAACATAGGCAAGGGTAAGGGAAAGGCTATTGTGGAAGGTGTTCCACATAAGCCTAAGCCCAAGATCAACAAGGAAGACCCTCAAAGACACTTGCAGATATTGCAATGAGGTGGGTCATTGGATGCGCAATTGTCTCAAGTATAAGAAGGATCTCAAGAATGGATGTGCGACATCCAAAGGTATTCCTTCTAATCTCTATATGATTGACATCAATCATGCTTGCATTTCTACATGGGTATTGGATACCGGATGTGGATCTCACCTTTGTAATCATTTGCGGGGATGAGAAACGCGAGCTCTAGCCAAGGGTGATGTAGATCTCGCATGGGCAATGGAGCTAGAGTAGCGCCGCTTCCGTGGGAACTTTTGTACTATCTCTTGCAAGTGGTTTAGAGTTGCATTTAAATAATCATATTTTGTACCAACTCTAACTAAAAACATTATCTCCGCTTTCCGCATACTAGATGCTAAGGCTTTTGTTTTATGATTAAGAACAACCGTTGTACTTTTTCGCTTAATGAAAAGGTTTATGGTGAAGCTATTTCAATTGGAGGTATTTATGTTTTAAATGATGTTAATGCTGTTCATCATGTCGAGAACAAGAGGCTCAAACCGAATGAATCAAACAAACTCTACCTTTGGCATTGTCGCTTAGGTCACATAAATGACAAACGATAAAGAGACTTGTTGCGACCAAGGTTCTCAAACCATTTGATTACGAATCATATGGTACATGCGAATCTTGCCTCTTAGGCAAGATGACTCGTCAACCCTTTAGCGGTAAAGGGACACGAGCAAGTGAGGTTTTAGGACTCATACATACCGATGTGTGTGGTCCATTAAACATCACCGCTAGAGGAGGATATCATTACTTCATTACTTTTACCGATGACTTAAGTAGATATGGTTATGTCTACTTAATAAGGCATAAAAGTGATGCTTTTGAGAAATTTAAAGAATTTCAAAATGAGGTTGAGAACCAATTAAACAAAAGGATAAAAGCACTACGATCGGATCGTGGTGGCGAATATCTAAGTAATGAGTTTGATTCACATCTTAAGAATTGTGGTATAATATCACAATGGACTCCTCCGGGCACACCACAATTGAATGGTGTTGCAGAAAGGAGAAACCGAACTTTGCTTGACATGGTTCGGTCTATGATGAGTCAAACTGAGCTTCCTGGATCATTTTGGGGCTTTGCGCTATTATCTGCTGTATTTTCACTAAATCGAAGTCCGACTAAAGCGGCCAATAAGACTCCATATGAGATATGGATGGGAACGGTTCCCTATTTGTCATTCATGAGAATTTGGGGATGTGAGGCATTCGTCAAGAATAAAACTGACGATAAACTCGCTCCAAGGTCTGACAAATGTCTATTTGTAGGTTATCCTAAGGAAACCTGTGGCTATTACTTCTACAACCCTCACGAGAACAAAGTGTTTGTGGCTCGTGATGCTGTTTTCCTAGAAAATGAATTTATTTCTAAGAAACAGAGTGGGAGAAAATTTGAACTTGATGAAGTTCAAGAGCCACAAACCGAGACAGAAAATGAGGAAACCGCTCCTCGCTGCCGACACGGTTATAATCCCTAGGAGGTCGTGAAGAGTTAGTCAACAACCCGACTGCTACCTCAGAACATCGAGGAGGAGGGTGATTTGTTGTTATTCAAAGCAACGAACCCTCAACCTACAAGGCGCTATTAGTAGCCCCAACTCAGAAAAATGGCTTGAGGCCATGAAATCCGAAATGGATTCTATGTACGAGAACCAAGTTTGGGACTTGGTAGATTTACCTCAAGGAGTGCGACCCTTCAAAGGTAAATGGATATTCAAAATCAAACTCGGCATAGATAAACATATTGATGTTTACAAAGCTAGATTGGTGGCAAAGGGCTTTTCACAAGTCCAAGGTATTCATTATGATGAAACCTTTGCACCGGCCATGATGCTTCGATCCATAAGGATAATCTTAGCGGTTCTGCCGATTTCATGACTATGAAATATGGCAAATGGATGTAAAAACCGCCTTCTTGAATGGGATTCTAGAAGAGGAAGTGTTTATGACACAACCTGAAGGTTTTATAGATACATCCAACCCTAAGAAAGTATGCAAGCTTAAGAGATCCATTTATGGTCTTAAGCAAGCATCGAGGAGTTGGAATCACAGATTCGATCATGTTATCAAACAACATGGTTTCGCTCGGAGTGCCGAGGAACCTTGTTTGTACATGAAGTTTAGTGGGAGTAAAGTAACCTTCCTTGTTTTGTATGTGGATGACATACTATTGATTGGAAATGATATTCCAAGTCTCAACTCGGTAAAGGTGGAATTGGGAAACCATTTCCAAATGAAGGACTTGGGAGAGGCACAACGCATCTTGGGTATCCGGATCTATAGAGATAGATCCAAAAGGATACTAGCATTAAGTCAAGAAACTTATATTGATAAGATTCTTGATAGGTTCAATATGAAAGACTCCAAGAGAGGCTTTCTTCCGATGAGTGTAGGAATAACATTGAAGAAATCTCAATGTCCTACGACTCCTGCGGAAATTGAACGCATGAAATTGATCCCTTATGCTTCCGCTGTTGGATCAATCATGTATGCTATGATGTGCACTAGTCCCGATGTCGCTTTCGCCTTGAGCATGACGAGTCAGATCAAGCTAATCCCGTGAGAATCACCGATAGTCGTGAAGAACATCCTTAAGTACTTGAGAAGGACTAAGGATTCGCTTCTAGTGTTTGGAGGAGAACTTGAGCTACGTGTAAAGGGTTACACGGATGCAAGTTTCCAAACCGATGGGGATGATCCAAATCCCAATCCACTATGTCTTTATGTTGAATGGAGGAGCCGTTTGTTGGAAGAGCTTCAAACAGAGTGTCACCGCGATTCTACGACGTAAAGTCGAGTATTTGGCAAAGATCAAGTCGCTAAAGAAGCCGTGTGGATTCGGCAATTCTTGGATGGACTAAGAGTAGTCCCTAGTGCCGTGGATCCCGTGGATCGCTTATTGTGATAACAGTGGGGCTATTTTCCAAGCGAAGGAGCCCAAGTCTAGCAACAAGTCTAGACACGCTGAGGAAATACCACGTTATTAGAGATAATGTGGAAAGGAAGGAAATTGATATTTGTAAGGTTGGGACAGACGATAATATCGCTGATCCTTTAACCAAGCCTCTTTCGAGGGCTAAGCATGACGCGCACACCGCCTCTATGGGGTCATGCAGATGCCAGATTTCCTTTAGTTTCGTAATATGTAATTGAATGATGTATCCTATTACATATATGAAAATAACATTCATTGTTTTATCTTAAAGTCATTATTGAATGCATACTTTGTTTATCCGAATATTTGTGTGACAATTTTGAACGTATTCAAGTGAACGGCATAAACTAAGTATTTGGTCCCTAGTCTCTCATATGAGGTGACGTCTCCGAGAGACTAGATTGCAAGTCGATCGATGGTGAGGTTCAACACCATAGGGTCATATGTGATGACTGATCGTTTGCATAGACAGACTGTGAAAAACACTCTGTCGGGCAGTGACGCTTATAGAATTCCTTTTCAATGAGATTGAAACCTGGTCGTGGTGGGAATTTCTATAGTATTCCTTTGAGTCGATTCTTTGACTGGAGCTGATTGTCTGAGTCGGTGCAGTTTCCGAGTGACTTTCATTTTTGTCCTAAGCCATGCCGTGAAAGGGGGTTATAAGGGCATCTTTGGGGTCATGGTGATCTGCATTATACAGTACAATCGAGTGGAAGGGAAATGTCCACCCTCGTCAGGGTAAAACATCTTTGGGCCACTCGAGGAGTAGTCGCTGAAAATGCGTGGCCACGCTCGGTAAGAATCTACGGTAGATTCCCCGGTCAGACAGCTACTCTCCTTATCGAGGAAACCACTCACGATATATATCTCAGGATGCAAGTACGACCTGTAAGACACCTTGCATCGAGTGGGAGATGTGAAACGGACATGAGAATTGGTAATGCACAACTTGTCTCGGACAAGTGGGAGATTGTTGGAGTATGTGTCCTCCACAATAGTGCGATTACTTAATAAATCTCAATTAAGGAATACATGGGGATAATCTCAGATATTGTCAATTGATTAACGTAAATCAATAACGGTTGGCCGACTAGAGTTTGACGTTATTGTCGTGAGAACTACGGAATCAATTGATCCCTTTAAGTCACACCTATAGAACGCATCTAAATATTTAAGCTAATTGATTGTATAAGATACAATTGAATTAGTAACTTGATAAATCGACTAACTAGTCAATGTAGTAATTTAGAGAGAAATCGAGTTGTGAACTCGGATGATTTAATTTTATATCGATAAAATTATTAGAGGAGATGAGAATTAGTGATTAAACGTTAATCCACTAATTGTGTATATTTTACTAATGAGATTAGTAAAAGTACATTTTTAATATATGTGTAAGAGTACATGTATATTAAGGAAGAGTTTAATTAATTTATACTTTATCATATTAGATGATTTAAGTGATAAATTATATCTATTTGTGAGACAAATATTGATAAACAAAATGGACCTATTTTGGAGACCCTTGGACCGTCCAAATAGGGGAAGCAAGAGGAGTGATTCCTTTTTGTTTTATTCATTTTGTTTATTTACTTTTGCATGCAAAAGAAACATCATGATTACAAAGCATGAAATTGTTCTTAACAAAGCAAAAACTCTTCCCCTCTTCCATGCAAAGGGTGGCCGGCCAAATGGGGTGTCCAAGACACACTTCACTTTGCTATTTTTCTTATAAAATAAGGCCTTGAGTGAAAGAAATTCATTCATGCATTTTTCACTCTTTTCTCTCCATCTCTCTAAACTTTCTCTCCAAAACTAATACTACTAATATATACATATTACTAAGTGTTAGTAATAATAATATCATATATTATCAAGTTAAATGCTAAGTTATTTCTAGATCAAAATACTTAGTATTTTTGGAGTATTGTTCTTGGGTGCTAACTAAAGGAGGTTTTCTACATTGAAAACTTGGGTTATTAAGGAGGATCATCCTAAGCTATATATCAAGAAACTAAACTAGAAAGGAGTTCTAGTTTAGTGCCCTAATATCCTTTAAAAGAAAGGTATAATTTTTCTAATCTTGTAACAAAATACTTTTGTTAACTACATAGATCTTGCTAAATCAAATTAGAGTAATTTGATTTACACTAATACTTGATTAGTGAATGGGATCCGATCCCTACACGGCTGGGGTGCCTTCTCGTGACCGTTCTCAAAATTTCTAAGGACCAAAAGTCCTTGAATACCTGCGTGGTAAAATCACATAATAAATCCCTCATCCTCGCGCGCTCTATAAAACGTAAAATGTCATCAAAAACAATCAAACCAAAGTACAATAAATTACAACGTCATCGGGTTGCCTCTCCGAAGCGCTGGTTTATAGTCCCGCACGACTCTTCAAAGGTCCAAAATCATGTCAAATTAGGCCAAGGACGTTGGCCACTCGCGACTCCTTTACTTGGCGAAACAGCATCCGATCGCCATAGAACTCTACCATCTCGCGGAAAAGCATCAAAATCCATCACACAAGGGACTCCATCTCGAAATGGCTCTCCAAACCGCCTCAGGCGCCTGCGACTCACCCTAGATCGCCCTTATCTAGCAAGATGGCGTCAGATATGTCGGTCTTAAGCAGCTTTCTCTCCCCCAAACCATTTTTGCAGCCATCCTGTAAAGAACTTGCATACGGAGAGACAACATAAACGACCTCCAAAGTGTCTCCAATAGAGTGAGACGGAGGTATAGGGTCAATAGAGCAAACCGACTCTAAACGCATAGGGGACCGCGGAGTACTAGACTGGGCGTATGTAAGCTTCTCACCCTCCACCGAGAACGTCAGCGTCTTGTTCCCCACATCTATAACAGCACCTGCAGTATGCAGGAAAGGTCTCCCTAAAATGATCGGGATGTGGGCATCCTCAGGCATGTCTAACACTACAAAGTCGACAGGGATAAAGAACTTTCCAACCTGTTCAGGGACATCTTGTAGGATACCTAAGGGACGCTTAACAGAACAGTCGGCCATCTGCAAGGTAAGACTAATGGCTCCCAAATTTGTCATATTCATCTTTTGACACATCGAGTACGGGATGACGCTAACACTAGCGCCCAGATCACATAAAGCATTCTTGACCACAAACTTACCTATGGAGCAGAGGATAGAAAAAGTCCCGGGGTCACTAAGCTTAGGGGGTTTACTACCCTGCAGCCTAGTACTAGCCTCCCCCACAAAAGCAACAGTCGAAACATCGTCAAGCATACGCTTCCTAGCTAAAACCTCCTTTAAAAACTTAGCGTACGCGGGAATTTGAGTAACAAGGTCAATGAAAGGAACATTTACCCTGTAGAGCTTTGACGACGTCCACAAACTTCTTGAACTTAGCCTCGGGCCCCGCATCTCGTAGTCGCCCCGGAAATGGTAGCTTGATTTGAACCGGGGGCGTCTTACCCTTAACAGCATCATCCGCAAATTGCTATCGCTGAGCCGGCCGGTCCTTGACCGGCTGAGGCCCCTGATCACTCGGGTCAGCCGTGTTTCCGTCCTCATTCTTCTCCTCGTCCTCCGGATGCCTCGTGCCATCATAAATTGTACCACTACGCAGGGTAATAGCACATGCCGTATCGTGAGGGGGCTTAGGAGGATTACCTTGCGATGGTAGTGAACTCGGTTGACGTGACGCTTGTGAAGTGGCGAGCTGTGCCACTTGAGACTCCAACATTTTTATTGCCGCGTCCTTAGCTTGCCCGTCCTTCTGCATTTGGAGTATGAGCGACTCCTGCGACTTTTGCATGGCCAACGTAACCTGTTGCATTTGCAACATCATCGACTTCATCTCGGCCAATGGATCGGGTCCCGGGGTAGGAGGCGGATGAATGTAAGCGGGTTTTTGGTAGTTGGGTGGGGGTGGTTGGAAAGTCTTTTGAGGTGGGATGTACGGTTGGTTTTGTGGTGGTTGGGGAGCTGGATCTAGGACGTTCTGGTTACGATAAGACAAGAGCGAACGATCGTCACCGGGTAGGTTTTGGTAGGGCAGGTTTTGAGAATAGGACTGATAAGCGTAAACCTGCTCGTGGGGTGCAGCATACCCCGTAGAATAACCCGAATCGTGCTCCATAACAGCATTCACGTGGCCACTGGAAGAACCACCACCATGAAGCATATCAATCTTCGTAGTTAGCGCAGCAAGCTGACTAGTAATCGCGCTAATGCTCTCCTTATCACGGTCTTGGTGTGCGGACCGTGAATTTCCCCGCGGCTTCCCAAATTGTGACGAATGCATCGCCATCTCGTCAATCAAGGCCCATGCCTTATCATCGTTGACGTTCTTAGCAAAACGTCCCTATGAGCAGAATCAAGAATAGCACGTCTCTCAGCATATAAACCGTTGTAGAACGTCATGATTACCAACCAGTCATTCAGCCCATGATGAGGACAATCCCGGATGAGCTTCTTATACCGCTCCTAAGCTTCAGCTAAAGACTCATCATAAGTCTGCTTGAAGCTTTGAATCTGACTTTGCATTTGATTGGTGCGCTCAGGAGGATAAAACTTAGAATAGAAAGCCAGTGCTAACCCACGCCAATCAGTAATACCAGCTGCAGTCTTGTCGAGGTCCGTGATCCATTCGCGAGCTCTGTAACACCCCGGCCCCAACCAAAGGCCGGAATGTCATTTACAGTAGCTCGCCAGGCTGCGCACAACGCCCACAGACCAACACGGGCCCTTTCCAGCGCACTTTGTCCTCACTCGTGCGCATCCTGAGAACTTTCCAGGAGGTCACCCATCCTAAGACTACTCTCCAGCAAGCACGCTTAACTGAAGAGTTCTTAAGATGAGCCACCAGAAAAGAAGATGCATCTTGTTGATATGAGTAGTACTTACAAACAATCCTTTTAAGCACTATGTCACTTGAGCTATTACATGAACCTCTTCAACGGGGAACCCGGCCCGAATAACCTCGGACAACACCGGGTGTTACACACCCCCACTTGAAAACGCAACGTCCTCATTGCGCCTGGTAGCTACATACAATATAGCATTCCAGAATCCTCCCAACTAGGTGCGTACCTAGGATTCGACCACACGGCTAGGTGCGTACCTAGGATTCGACCACACGGTCGCCGGGTTGCTCTGATACCATTTGTAACACCCCGATCCTTCAGCGAAAAAGGGAACAACATCTCCCTTATTTGGTCTTGAGTAATCCCGGTCTGCTTGATCGTAGAGCAATAATCAGTAAACATCTGCATGTACCGACCAGGATCCTCGATAGAATAACCGCCAAATTGATTCCGCTCCACCAATTTAGGAAAGCGGGACGAATCTCGAAATTGCCCTATAGAGTAGCGGGCATCTGAAATCCATTAGGAATGGACTCCGTCTTAGGTAACGAGTGACTATATAGTTTTGGCATAGTCACAAGTGATGTAAAAACAGAAGTAACTAGTGGTGTGTCCTCTTCGTAGGACGATTGTGTTACACTAGACTCCGCTTGCGACGCTTCCTCAATATCAAGATCAACTATTTTAATTGCTTCCTTACGTAGTCGATGTAATGCTCGCTCAGGTTCGGGCTCAAAAGGAACTAAAGTCCGAGGTGACCTGCGCATAAACAAAACTACAAGAAAACAATGAGAAACGGTCTCAAGGAACTAGGTTCCTTGAGACTAAAGAGAAAAACCTAAACTTAGCAAACAATACTAGCTAAACCGTCTCCCCGTCAATGACGCCAAAATTTGATGAGGCTAAGTCGTAGTCGCCTATCAAAAATAAACCTAAAGTCAACTAACAAGGTAGGTAGTGGCAGTAGGGTCGAATCCACAGAGAGACGGTGATGTCAAAAGGATGCTCAGCTAATCTAGGTCAATCTCAAGGTAACAAGTCGGGTGAGTAGAAAAAGGTCTAAACTAAGAACGGTAAATAAGATGGTATAAAAGTATATAAAAGGGAGATTAGGGCATTGGGATCAATGTTACACTAATTCAGGAACTCGACTCAAAAGGAAATAACAATCAATTGAAGTTATGCAAGTGACTAGGTTTAGGAATATGCTCTCTCGAGTCAATATTAACCTTAAGCAAATTTAGCGGGCTCTCGCAACTTACTAAACTTAACTTATCAAATACGCGTGAGTCTAGTTATAAATCGGCTTTCGATCTTAAATTAAAACAACCTAAGTTCAATTCAATAAAGGCGACCCTAAATTCAATTGATAATAAAACGCGTAGGAAGAAATCAACTTGCACAAGTTCAATCAATTTAGCAGTTAAAATATGTTCCTGAACCAATCTCACAAATCACCCTAAACCCTAATTATAAAATTAGCTACTCATAACTAAGGCAAAAGCAATAAAATTAATAATAGTAAACATGATGAAATAAATAAGAACGACTAAATTAAACCTGGAAGTAATCCTGAATTGCAAAGTAATGATCTTGCGAAGTAAAACTAATTATTGAGAGTTTGCGAAAAGGGAGAATAAAACTAACAGTAAACTAAACCTAGGAAATTAAGATGTAAAATAAAGCATAAAACTAAGTGTACGACCTAGAGTCCTTTTATATAGTTTCCCAAAACATAAACTCGGATTAAAAACAAAACCTGACGAAAATACATGGGAGCCGGTGTAGGGATCTCATCCCATTCACTAATCAAATATTAGTGTAATTCAAATTACTCTAATTTGATGACCAAGATCTATGTGGTCACATAGATACTTTGTTATAAGTTTATAGAAACTTATACCTTTCTTGTAAAGGATAATGGGCACAAAATAAGAACTCCTTTCTTATTTTGTTTCTTGAGCTAATAGTATAGGATGATCCTCCAAAACCCGAGTTTCCAAAAGAGGAAACCTTCTTCTTGTTGCACCCAAGAAGCACTCTAAATTTATTAGTGATTTTGATCTAGAAATCACTAATAAACACTTGATAATGTGTGAAATTATTATTACTAACACTTAGTAATATAGGTGAAAATATGAGAATAAGTTTCTAATATTTTGGAGAGAAATTTAGAGAGAAAGTGAGGAGAAATGCATGAGTGAGTTACACTTTACTTGGCCTTGTCTTTTAATAGCAAAACAAGCAAAATGATGTGTGTGAGACACACCATTTACTCGGCCAAAACAAGAGGAGAGGAAGAGTGTGTGCTCGCTTTTTCTAGTTAAGAACAAACACATGCATTGTAATCATGATGTCTTAAGCATGCACAAGGAAAACAATTAGCATAAGACAAAAGGAAATCTTTCTTCCCTTCTCCTCATTTTGGACGGTCCAAGAGGGGCCTTATGGGTCTATTTTGTTTTCTAATATTTGTCCCACAAATACTTATAATTTATCACTTAATCATCTAATATGATAAAGTATAAATTAATTAAACTCTTCCTTAATATACATGTACACTTACATATATTAAAAATGTACTTTTACTAATCTCATTAGTAAAATATACATAATTAGTGAATTAACGTTTAATCACTAATTCCCATCTCCTCTAATAATTTTATCGATATAAAATTAAATCACTCGAGTTCACAACTCGATTTCTCTCTAAAGTAATTCACCGACTAACCGTTAGTTGAATTATCAAGTCACTAATCTAATCGTATCTCATACAATTAATTAGCTTTATTATTTGCAGTACGTTCCTATAGGTGTGACTTAAAGGGATCAATTGATTACCGCCGTTCTCACGACAATAACGTCAAACTCTAGTCAGCCAACCGTTATTGATTTACGTTAATCAATTGACAATAATACAAGATTATCCCCATGTATTCCTTAACTGAGATTTATTAAGTAATCGCACTATTGTGGAGGACACTTACTCCAACAATCTCCCACTTGTCCATGACAAGTTGTGCATTACCAATTCTCATGTCCGTTTCACATCTCCCACTCAATGCAAGGTGTCTTACAGGTCGTACTTGCATTCAAAAGATATATATCATGAGTGGTTTCCTCGATAAGGAGAGTAGCTGTCTGACCGGGGAATCTACCGTAGATTCTTACCGAGCGTGGCCACGCATTTTCAATACTACTCCTCGAGTGGCCCAAAGATGTTTTACCCCGACGAGGGTGGACATTTCCCTTCCACTCGATTGTACTGTATAATGCAGATCACCATGACCCCAAAGATGCCCTTATAACCCCCTTTCACGGCATGGCTTAGGACAAAAATGAAAGTCACTCGGAAACTGCACCGACTCAGAAAATAAGTTCCAGTCAAAGAATCGACTCAAAGGAATACTATAGAAATTCCCGCCACGACCAGGCTTCAATCACATTGAAAAGGAATTCTATAAGCGTCACTGCCCGACAGAGTGTTTCACAGTCTGTCTATGCAAACGATCAGTCATCACTTATGACCCCATGGTGTTGAACCCACCATCGATCGACTTGCACTCTAGTCTCTCCGAGACGTCACCTCATATGAGAGACTAGGGACCAAATACTTAGTTTATGCCGTTCACTTGAATACGTTCAAAGTTGTCACACAAATATTCGGATAAACAAAGTATGCATTCATAATGACTTAAGATAAAAACAATGAATGTTATTTTCATATATGTAATAGGATGCATCATTCAATTACATATTACGAAACTAAAGGAAATCTGGCATACGCCGCAACCCCATAGAGGCGGTGTGCGCGTCATGCTTAGCCCTCGAAAGGGGCTTGGTTAAAGGATCAGCGATATTATCGCCTGTCCCAACCTTACAAAGATCAATTTCCTTCCTTTCCACATTATCTCTAATAACGTGGTATTTCCTCAAAACGTGTCTAGACTTATTACTAGACTTGGGCTCCTTTGCTTGAAAGATGGCCCCACTATTATCACAATACATAGTGATTGGATCTACGGCGATGGGGACTACTCTTAGTCCATCCAAGAATTGCCGAATCCACACAGCTTCTTTAGCAGCTTGGGAAGCTGCTAAATATTCAGCTTCTGTTGTAGAATCCGCAGTGACACTTTGTTTGACGTTTTTCCAACAAACAGCTCCTTCATTTACCAAAAAGACATAGCCGGATTGGGATTTCAGATCATCCCCATCGGTTTGGAAACTTGCATCTGTGTAACCCTTTACACGCAGCTCAAGTTCTCCACCAAACACTTGAAACAAATCCTTAGTCCTTCTCAAGTACTTAAGGATGTTCTTTACGGCTATCCAGTGACTCTCACCGGGGTTGGCTTGATACCGACTCGTCATGCTTAAATCGAAAGCGACATCGGAACGAGTGCACATCATAGCATACATGATTGATCTTACAGCGGAAGCATAAGGGATCAACTTCATGCGTCCAATCTCCTCAGGAGTCGTAGGACATTGAGATTTTCTCAACGTTAATCCTACACTCATCGGAATAAAGCCTCTCTTAGAGTCTTTCGTAATGAACCTATCAAGAATCTTATCGATATAAGCTTCTTGACTCAATGCTAGTATCCTGTTGGATCTATATCTATAGATCCGGATACCAAAGATGCGTTGTGCCTCTCCCAAGTCCTTCATTTGGAAATGGTTTCCCAATTTTACCTTTACCGAATTCAAACTTGGAACATGATTTCCAATTAGTAGTATGTCATCCACATACAAAACAAGGAAGGTTACCTTTCTCCCACTAAACTTCATGTATAAACAAGGTTCCTCGGCACTCCGAGTGAATCCATTTTGTTTGATAACATGATCGAATCTATGATTCCAACTCCCTGATGCTTGCTTAAGACCATAAATGGATCTCTAAAGCTTGCATACTTTCTTAGGGTTCGATGTATCTACAAAACCTTCAGGTTGTGTCATGTACACTTCCTCTTCTAGAATCTCATTCAAGAAGGCGGTTTTTACATCCATTTGCCATATTTCATAGTCATGAAATGCGGCAACCGCTAAGATTATCCTTATGGATCGAAGCATTGCAACCGGTGCAAAGGTTTCATCATAATGAATACCTTGGACTTGTGAAAAGCCCTTTGCCACCAATCTAGCTTTGTAAACATCTATATGTTTATCTATGCCGAGTTTGATTTTGAATATCCATTTACACTGAAGGGGTCTCACTCCTTCAGGTAAATCTACGAAGTCCCAAACTTGGTTCTCGTACATAGAATCCATATCGGATTTCTTGGCCTCAAGCCATTGTTCGGAGTTGGGGCTACTAATAGCCGCCTTGTAGGTTGAGGGTTTGTTTCTTTCGAATAACAACAAATCACCCTCCTCCTCGATGTTACCGAGGTAACGGTCAGGTTGATGACTAGTTCTTCCTGACCTCCTAGGGATTATAACCGTGTCAGAAGACGAGGGAACGGTTTCCTCATTTTCTGTCTCGGTTTGTGGCTCTTGAACTTCATCAAGTTTAAATTTTCTCCCACTCTGTTTTTTAGAAATATATTCATTTTCTAGAAAAACAGCATCACGAGCCACAAACACTTTGTTCTCGTTAGGGTTGTAGAAGTAATAACCACAGGTTTCCTTAGGATAACCTACAAAAAGACATTTGTCAGACCTTGGTGCGAGTTTATCGTCAGTTTTATTCTTGACGAATGCCTCACAACCCCAAATTCTCATGAATGACAAATAGGGAACCTTTCCCGTCCATATCTCATATGGAGTCTTATTGGCCGCTTTAGTCGGACTTCGATTTAGTGAGAAAGCAGCAGACAATAGCGCAAAGCCCCAAAACGATCCAGGAAGCTCACTTTGACTCAGCATAGACCGAACCATGTCTAATAAAGTTCAGTTTCTTCTTTCTGCAACACCATTCAACTGTGGTGTGCCCGGAGGAGTCCATTGTGATATTATACCACAATTCTTAAGATGTGAATCAAACTCATTACTTAGATATTCGCCACCACGATCCGATCGTAGTGCTTTTATCTTTTTGTCCATTTGGTTCTCAACCTCATTTTGGAATTCTTTAAATTTCTCAAAAGCATCACTTTTATGCCTTATTAAGTAGACATAACCATATCTACTTAAGTCATCGGTAAAAGTAATGAAGTAATGATATCCTCCTCTAGCGGTGATGTTTAGTGGACCACACACATCGGTATGTATGAGTCCTAAAACCTCACTTGCTCGTGTCCCTTTACCACTAAAGGATGCACGAGTCATCTTGCCTAAAAGGCAAGCTTCGCATGTACCATATGATTCGCAATCAAATGGTTGGGGAACCTTGGTCTCAACAAGTCTCTTTATGCGTCTATCGTTTATATGACCTAAACGACAATGCCAAAGGTAGGATTTGTTTGATTCATTCGTTTTGAGCTTCTTGTTCTCTATATAATAAACATCCTTGACATCATTTAAAACATAAATACCTCCAATTTAAATGGCTTCACCATAAACCATTTCATTAAATGAAAAATTACACCGATTGTCCTTAATCATAAAACAAAAGCCTTCCACATCTAACACGGAGACGGAGATAATGTTTTTCGTTAGAGTTGGTACAAAATAACAGTTATTTAGATGCAACTCTAAACCACTAGCAAGAGAGAGTACAAAAGTTCCCACGGAAACGGCCGCTACTCTAGCTCCATTGCCCATGCGGAGATCTACATCACCCTTGGCTAGTGCTCGCAAGTTTCTCATCTCCTGCAAGTGATTGCAAAGGTGAGATCCACATCCGGTATCTCATACCCATGTAGAAGTGCAAGCATGATTTATGTCAATCATATAAACACTAGAAGGAACAATTACAAACCGGCGATACGAGATCGCATTTAATTACAAAACCACACGATATTCCCTTTCATTACGGGCAATATCGGTAAAAATATAACAAACTATGGCCATACTAGTAAGAACAAACATTCATTCAAAAATAAACATTCATCCAAACATGCATAATGAAAAGCTTATAAATAAAAACATGCCAAAATCGCCCTAAACAATAATCGCATTAAATAGTTTAAAACCGATCTCATTTTTAATCGATTAATCTTATATTAATCAATAATGCTTAAAACACCTTTTAAGCTTGAACTAAAACTTCTAAACCGATTTAGAACACCCAAAATTAGGTTTTACTAATTTAAGGTGATTTTAGTTCATGATGTCTCATATATTTTCATATATTTAGCCCCTTGTTCGTTAGCGTTTCTTTGCGATTCTTGTGCTTTTATATGCGTTTCAGCTCATATTTCTCTCCGTTTTGGCTCTGCTGCATTTTTGTGTCCATTCTGCAGGTACACGCGCTTATTTGGTGTATAGGAGGCGGGACGAGAAGTTTCGGAAAGTTTCGTGAAGTTTTGAGGTAATTCGAGTTGGTTTCGTTGCGTTTCGCTTGCGTACGAGCCTCGTTTCACTAATTGAAGGTGTTTCGGGACCTTGAGCCGGGATTTGAAGCTCACATAATCATCCTAGACCTCGTCCCTACTCATGAGCCTCGTCCCTATGCCTTGGGACGACAAATATTGCAAAAGAAACTAAGTACAAGAAGTGCACAAAAGAGCAAGAAAACTGAAAGCCACGGGATGAGCTTCCCGTGGCCTTGGGACCTGTGTGCATGCTTATCCCGGACGGGATGGCCATCCCGGACCCTTGGGACGGGTCCCGACTCCTCGTGTGCTTCATTTGATCGTCTATTTTAAAGGGGTTTCGCTTATTGTTTTGCTCTGAACTTTTTAGAGGGTTTCTAGGACACTTTAAATTACATTCTCACAAAAACTTAGGGTTTGAATAATTTTTCATCTTGTACTTTCATTTCTCGACTCGGATTACGTTGTTAAATCGTCTATTTGGTAATTGTTGCTCTTGTTCTTCATCCTCTCTTAGGTATTTTCTGATTTGGTATTGTTTTTACTTCTCTCTTTTCATTGTGATTTCATTTCATATTGTGCTTGATCATGTTTTCATCCTTTCTCCTTGCTTTGATTATCATTTTTATCATGTTTGAGTAGTTTTATCATCTAGGGAGAAGGGTGAATCATGGGTGTTGGTTTTGGTTGATGTTTGTGATCATTTGAGTTATGTTTTTGCGCTTGCTTTGATTGTCTCTGCTTGTTTGTGTTTGTTGAATTCTTGATCACGTTTTAGCAAACTTTTAGCACCCTTGAACTTAAGATCGAAAGCCTAGTTCGAGGAGAGGCGCGAGACAATCATTAGGACCCTCAATTGTAAGTTGCGAGAACCCGCTTTTGAGACCTAGAGGAAGCTTAAGACCGAGAGGACGAGCTATGTCCTTAGCAAGTGCGACTACCTACTCAACCCGATCATTATTATTCCTAGACCTAACCTTACCCGTGACTAGCCCGACTTCCTAGACTTTCCCCTTATAAGTTAAACCTTTCCTATGCTCTAGCTTTAGCAATCATCCAACAAACGAACCGACCGAGACTAGAATCACTCCATAAGTAACCTAAAATTGCAACCATCTCCTTGTGGACTCGACCCTGACTTACCCTATCTACTCATAGGTTCGTCAGGTTTATTTTTGATTAGGTGAGTGCGACTTAGCCTATCAAATTTTGGCGCCATTGCCGGGGAGACGGCTTTGTTTTTTTTGTTTGTTACTTGATTCTAGTCTTTTGTTTTTCCATAGTTCATTTTCTTTCTTCCCCATGACATGACAATCTTTGATTTCCTGCAATACGATGACGAACCATTTCATAAGTACATCGTTCGATTTAACAGTTACATTGGTTCGTTTGGTATATACTGTTGTGATTGGGAGAAAGTTTTTATCATTAGCTCGGGCATGAACTATGAGTCTCACAACTTCATTCACTACGTGAGTAATGGTAGAATCTCCTATATGTCCGACTTTGAGATTTGGCACCTCTTTTCGGATATCACACGTCAAACCCTTTTATCCGAGATACATGCTGAGTTCCAAGAGTTTCTTGTTTTGTTTCAGAAATTTAAAGATGATGCGGAAGCTAATTGTGAGTCTTACGACTTTGGTAGAGGTCCTTATGATAGTACCTTTTCGTCTCAAACTTGTGCTTTAACTAGCCCATATGCGTCCTTGTGTGATGATAATTTGTTTGATGACGATGGTTATGAGCCTGTGCATGATTGTGAATTGTCAAATCCACTTGAGGTAATTGTGAATGACACTCCTGAACCTGAACCGACTTGTCCCCTTGTTGATGCGTCTATTGAGTCTGTTTCCATTGGATCCTTGTCCGAGGATCCTTTGGCGGTCTTACCGTGTATTGAGATTGATGCAGGTGACTCAAAGTCATGGAGCGCTGAAGTGGATGAATTGGAAGCCCTACTATATGCAGATGAAGACAAGGCTTTCATTCCCACGGACACAACAAGTCGAGGGAAAGACTCGTATGCTCCCGAGGTTCACATTTCTGATATTACACCGTTGTACCCTCCTCCTGACTTCAATGAGTTTTTGGACCCCTTTGTTGCAAGGGGATGTATTGTAATTGTTACCAAAGTGCTCCAGAACAGTTTTCATAGACTCATTCATATGTTGAGTCGATCATTAGCCGCGGTTTTATATATATGTATTTCATTTTGGTGCTACATTTGCTTTTGTTTAGCACATGAGCAGGTTTTTGATCGACTTCTAAGGGCTTTGGTCGCAATTATGGTTGGCTTTGCTGCAAGCCAATCGATTGGTGATATCCGATTGGATGAAGTTGGTGAGGATGGCGGGTTCGTGTCTGAAGCGGCCCGTGCTAGGTGGTACTTCTAGTACCCGTGTTGCGCCCCCATTTTGCTGCTGGTTTGGGGGGGTGCTTCTTTTGTAAATATTGTAAGTACGTTTTTTTCTTTTCACTAGTTTCTGTTTTTCTCCCTTTATTTTGAGGTCCCCGTGTTGATGTGCTTTAGGACACATTGGGGACAATGTGTTGTCTGGTTTGGGGGGAGGAACGCTTTGCTTTGCGTTTTCTTTTTTATTTTTGCGTTTTCTTTTTTGTTTTTCATTTTTCAAAAAAATCACAAAAATCCCAAAAATTCTGAAAATTTCAAAAATCCAAAAAAATCAGAAAATTTCTCAAAAAATACCAAAAACACGTATCTCGATCGTTGTTGCGAGCTTGTTTTTACCTTATTCTTTCCCGACATCCCTTCCCTTGTATGTTTGAGCTTTGGCGTGATTTTATATTGATGGTTTAGTGCTACGGGGATGTTGAGACGCTTGTAGATGATGGCATGTGCTTTTACGTTTTGGCTTTATCATTTCACGGACTATAGCTACTATTATTGTGAGGGTTTTAGCCTCCAGAGGCCGGTTCATCTATCCCGGTCCCCGTGCTTTTATTGTGAGTAACGTAGTTCTCCTCGTGGGGTACGTAACATCAACACGCATAAGTGTGGCCCCTATCCCGTGTTCCCCGCGATTTTGTCACTTGTTTATGCGTATGAGGCTTTAATTGATTTCCTTTTATTTGCCATGTTCTTACATTGCTTCTATTCTCTCTTATATGATCCTAATACCCTTTACCCACTTGAGTTTCCTAGCTACATTGCCATATAGCCTACCCTAGCCTAGCTAGTTACCGCTTTTGCTTACTCTTGTGCTCGTTAGTGGGTTTTGATCATTATTTTGCTACGACTTGCTGATGTCGTTTGCTTGAGAGTTGGTGAATATGTGTCGGGATTGCTGTTTCCCCGACCTTTTATGAGGTTTTCCGCAACTGTGTGAGTGTGCTCTTAAGCTCAAGAAAAAAGAGACACAAAAATCAGGAAAAAATACAAACACAACCCAAAAAAAATACAAATCAAAGAAAGAAATGTGTGCACAAAAAAATAGAAGTTGTTGTTGTTGTTACATGAGTGAGCACTTGTATTTGATTTCCATGTTGCGATGATGTGTAGAGGAGACCGATATGCTGTTTTCGGTCCGCTTATATTGATAGTTTGGTTCCGTTTTTGTTGGACGAGCACTTGAGTAGTACGAGTGGTTTCTAGTGGCTTAGCTCCACGATTCCATAATCATTAGTCCACCTTTTTCCCCCTTACCTCTCTTTGGCCTTTACACACCTCATTTCCTATGTAAGCCCTTATGTTTGTATCGTTTTTGTGACATTATTCGTGTACGGGAATGCGATATTTGGTCCACATTAGATTGCGGGCGTGCTTCCACAAGTCGAGTAGGTGAGTGTCATCACATATATCACCTTGATCATTATTTGTGCTAGAGTGGAAACCGCGAGAGGTCCGTGATTTGATTGCTAGAGAGCCTAAGTTTAAGTCATGCTATTCATTCTGCGCCGTCTTGTAATTCTCATCCGTTAGCTTGCTATTTCCATACGTCCCATGCTGCTTCGGGATTGATTGTCATTTGCTAGAGCTGCTTGCGGTTTGGTGATTGTTTGGGGAAGTAATCTTTTGCTCGCTTTGTCCACTATTTTCTGTCATGCTTTGTTTCTTGAGGACAAGCAACGGTTCGGTTTGGGGGAGTTTGATGTCTCATATATTTTCATATATTTAGCCCCTTGTTCGTTAGCGTTTCATTGCGATTCTTGTGCTTTTATATGCGTTTCAGCTCCTATTTCTCTCCGTTTTGGCTCTGCTGCGTTTTTGTGTCCATTTTGCAGGTACACGCGCTTATTTGGTGTATAGGAGGCTGGTCGAGAAGTTTCGGAAAGTTTCGTGAAGTTTCGTGAAGTTTTGAGGTGATTCGAGTAGGTTTCGTTGCGTTTCGCTTGCGTACGAGCCTCGTTTCACTAATTGAAGGTGTTTCGGGACCTTGGGTCGGGATTTGAAGCTCACATAATCATCCTAGACCTCGTCCCTACTCATGAGCCTCGTCCCTATGCCTTGGGACGACAAATATTGCAAAAGAAACTAAGTACAAGAAGTGCACAAAAGAGCAAGAAAACTGAAAGCCACGGGATGAGCTTCCCGTGGCCTTGGGACCTGTGTGCATTGTAACAACCCGGATTTTCCAACAAAATAAAATAAAGAAATCAAAAGGATTTATAAAATAAAAGAAAATAAAAGCGAGCCACGGTGGCGGAAACACCGTGGAATCCGGATCATTACTCACTAACCAACTAAACAACGATAAAAAGATAGGCCTTGAGGCCTAGAAGTGGGGAGTAAATACCCCTTACAAATCCAACTCCAAAAATGAAAGTAAAATAATAATAATAAAACTAAACATCCTAACAAGTCTAGTCAAAAATCACTTCAAGGCTAGCTATAGGTCATCCTCACGGCATCCTCACTTGACAAACCCGATCCCGCGCGAACCTGCCACAAAGAATGTAATAAATACAATCAAATGGGAGTAACTAGGTGCTCCTCACCATATTTCAACGTAACCAAAATAGACAACAATACAACAAACAACCCAAAGGTATGGTAACCATAATGCAACCTCAAGCCAACTCATTAGCTACCAAACTCAACCAATCACACCCAACAACTCAGAAACATGTATAACCAATACAACTCGACAATAACTAGTCCACTGACATACAAGCTCAAATCACAACAACAAGATGACAGACAACAATCAACAACCTCGCAAGGTAAGCACGAAGCACCGGGTGAAGCAACAAGAATCACCTCGGATGAAGCAACAAGAATCATCCAAACCCTATGGCGAACAAAGAACAAGAAGTTCCTCAAACTCATTAGTCTAAATTTGGCCAAATTCCACCGAGCAACAAGAACGGTGGCGACATTATAAAAACCATAGTCTCTAACCAACATGGATGAGAACCCATAGTCGCTCTAACTAAGCAACAAGAATAGCCGAGCGGATCATGGGCGGTATCCGGCCACAAAAGACATCGTAGCTCCTCACGTACGTGCGTGCGAGCGATGCAGACGCACACTCAACTCAAGCAATCAAACAAGTCAATTCAATAACCTGAATCAACTCACAATCAACAATAAACCAATCATCCTTTACTCAAAATCATCACAATGTCCATCATATACACAACTACAACATAATTGACCCCTTTTGTAAGCAATCTCAACACTAACCATAATCAACATGTTAAATACGGAGTAATAACCATAAGAACTCAAGAGTAGCCATAATAAACCATTATAATTCCCAAAGTTATCATCTTTCATCAACTTAATAACAATATAACCCAAATTCAAAGTAAACAAACATCCCAATTCATTCCATTAGACACAATAGTGTGAGACCATCACAATTAAGACCAAAGACCATAATTTCATAGCACAACCAACCCAAAGATCATAGCTTTGCATACATAACAACAACCAATTCATCCTCAATCAATCATATGGTCTCACACAAGTTAAAATATGTCTAGGGCTACACCTAGTTACCTTTTTCCAAACAAACCAAAGAAAAGCACAGTTTTCACCCCTTCTGTCTAGACGCGATAACAGACGATCCAGAGCTCCAAATGCAAAACTGAACGGTGAAAAGGTAGCACCAAGAGTCAGGAACATGCTGTCAAAATTTCGGCACAATCGGACGGTCGGATCTCCGGCGATCTTCCGTTTAGTGAACCTAGGTCAGAGAAATCCGAACTTGGGTTTTCTCTCCAATTCCCTCCTATTGATTAGGGCACACATAAATCATTCAATACACATAAAATAATACAAGATCAGAAAAATAAAGAGCTAAAAGGGATGCTATACCACGGGAATCGACTAAGGAAAGATTAGGGCTCAAAAGATGAGGAAAAAGATGAATAACAATGGAGTTTTGATGAGATCTTGAGAGAGTTTGAGGAGAATTATGATGTGAGATGAGGGATGAGATGTGGGAGATGCAAAGCTGATCTTTTGGGAGCTAGGGTTAAGAGGGGATGAAATATAATGTCTTGAGCAAGAAGCAAACCCGAGAAAGCCCTAAAACCCAAACCCGAGCTGGGGGGTTCGGCTCGGCCCAGGGTGGACCGGTTCAAATTGACTCCTGAAAATTTGGCAGTTGCGACGGCGTCGAAAAAATACGCAGCTTAGCCTTTTGAATCACCTGAAACGGAGTTCGTATGAGGAAATTACACCGCTTTTAAGCTAATTACTCTGCTTTTAAGTTCGACTACAGGTAACTTAATCAACGCGACAAGTGAACTGATTTTCTTGAGTCAAAATGAGAAAATCAAGAGAAATGAATCACGAATATGATTGAGACGAATAATTAATATTAGGAAAAATCGGGGTGTTACAATCTCACCACCTAAAAAGAAGTTTCGTCCTCGAAACTTGAGAACGAAAGAATACCCCCAAAGGATTGAGAAAACTACCTACTCCTATGGTCCTCAAGACAAGAATCGCTAACTCTACTCACCTCGATAACAAGGGCATAGACACGCTTAACGGCACTTAAGATAACCCGACATCACATATCACCCGAATGATGCTCAACTCACTCATATAACCCTTTAATACTATTGGTGCATCTTATGCTCGACAATCCTCAAATTAGGCATATTAGCCTCACAAGACCATATCGTTCCACCAAGCATCTTACTAACCAAGTCTAACCAAAACCTCGGACGGGTTTTAACCCAAAAGGCACCATTACCCATGTTACCAAGATAACTAACGCGTAAGCTAATCCCCAAATCAATGCTAATGACAAACCTCATAACCTTAATCATAACGTGATCTAAACTCAAGTCAATGTCGCTCCCATATAGTTCCACATTTTCCACAACGAAATAACCATAAATATGTCATACCATACCATCTCATTCTCAAGTCACACGTATACTAACACGTAGCAATCAAAATGTAACGTTAAAAGCTTACTACTCTCTCCACCCATTATTACCATACCCAAGTCTATCCACACCTTTTTCGAATGTCACTTTCTTACTGACCTCGAATTCTCTCCTCCCATCAATGAGTTTCCTTGTACTTAACACATACACAAAACCACAAAGATGCACACTGGTCATTCCTACATTATTCTTTAAAGTATAATCCCAAAAGTCCATTGCGCTCACAATAACCTTTTAGCCTTACTCCAAACCAATTAACACTTGCCTCACTATCACTTCTCGACTCACACTAATCCAATGTAGTCACACCTCAAATGATGCATAATTATCTTTCAATCTCGAGGGCTATAGCTCTCATACAACGTGAACTCTTAATAATTAAGCCAACTCGTACCGCTCCAACAAGAAGCCACGAAACTAAGAATCCTCGAAGGCTACAACGATCCACAAAGTACCTCGTCAAATAGACCATCCATGACGATAGCTACTTACGAACCACTCTACAACTCCAACAATAGCGACGACCTAAGGATCAAATCCCGAGCTAGATAAGGGTGAAGCACCTTACGGCTAGATGCCAAGGAATATGATTAGATAAATTTATCAAGGACAAGATTGATGTTAATACATCAAGAGCTTTTACAAAATCGAGAACGTGAATAGGTACGGAAAGGAATGGAAAATAATAGAAGATCGACATCTTAAAAGTCGGCTCAAAGGCAATAGAACTGAAGTAGCCACTAGAGGGAAACCTAAGGAATAGAATAACATAAGACCCAAATGACAAGACTAAAAGGTGATCGATAGTGTAATGATATAAAATTGATGAGTTATGATGAATAAGAAAGAAAAAAAAAAGAAATGAAACGAATTACGTAAAAATATGACATAATAAATCTTTTGCAAGAAACTGCTCAACAACCACCAATTTGACAAAAGAAGTTTTTAATATGAAACGATGAAGGAAAATATAAATATTATTTAAGAGTTCACAAATGAAGGCATAAGACTCGTTTCCAACCAAGAACTCAAATTGGTTTCGTTATGAAGGAGAGACGAAAAGGTAATTCCCGAAAAGTTTGACAGATATAGAATATGATCAGAAGATACGATTGAAAGGAGAAGTCTTAAAGTTGAGTTTCAAAATGACAGCGATTTTAGAAAAATGAAGCTACTAAAATACCAAGTAGAATAAATAATATTCAAATGAACCAAATGCTCAAATTAGAAAACTTAATAAAAGAAGGTTTAGGATAACAAAGAGGTTTTGATCAAAAGTGGATGCAATAGATAAGTGTCAGTCATTTCAAATTTGATTGAGTAAAAAGCCACCAAAATGTCTTGTGGCGTCTAAAATTGAATGGAAAAGTAAAACAATACTGATTAAAATTTTCCTCAACATAGTTACAAAATAAGAAAGTACAAGAAGGATAAACAAACCATTATAGCACAAATATACATAAATAGGTTTTGTTAATCGAACTGACTGAAAACATTCTTGAAATAAAAGAGTTTAGAAATTATTTCAGCACGATCTATTGAAAAAGATGAGGATGAACATAATAAGAAATTTTATTGGGGAAAAAGAAACTCAAACTGTAATCACGAGCTGATAGTTTTAAAACAACTGTACAATAAGATCACGATTTAGAAGGATACACTAGGGACAAGTGTAGCTAGCAAGCTGAAAGAGGTCCCTACGAATACGGTAGGTGACTTAGATTAAGAGCTTCCGCTGCGTGCTCTGATGGTAGGACCATACATTCGCAATTCGGCTTTGAGTTTCTTGCTCTAGCTGATCAATCGGTACGAATCAAAGACTTTAAGAGTTAAATTTCTAGATATTTCAAAAGGTCGATGAAAGAGAGATTTAAATTAGAATACTCAAATGATTAAATTCAGATAAACCAATAAATCAAAAAAAGAAATTAAGACAATAAATCATCAAGAGATAGATAAATTAAAATTCTCAAAGGAATTGAGCTGTCAAACAAATATTATTAAAAGCAAGCGTCATTAATAATAAAGGGAAATGCAAAAATACATTTGATAGGAAAAATAGGAGTATTAACATTCAATAAGAAAATAGAAGTATAGGGTATTTAATCTTAAAAGATGAGTTTTGAGGAAATCAAAGATGCTCGGATAATAGCTAAGAATGTAATTATTAGAATAAAACATGTTGCAAAGAAAGGAATAGGTTCAAAGAGAATGATTAAATCGAATGAAAAACCTTAACCAGTTATTTTGGAGATGAACAAGGAATATTTAAAGACATAACGAGTCAGTACACGGTCTCCCATGTCACCATTATAATTGTACCTGCATCCAAAGAAAACGTGTGGTCTAATGGTGGAGAACCTAAGTCCACCATTTCGACAACTACTCATACATATGCACAAATAACGTAGACCCCTAATGTGTCTACCCCAACACTCTCACTCGGTGTTCTAAGTCAAATCCTACTCACTGACTAAGAGAGTTGGGAGCGTATTCGCCTCGATACCAATCAGAACAACCCGGATTTTCCAACAAAATAAAATAAAGAAATCAAAAGGATTTATAAAATAAAAGAAAATAAAAGCGAGCCACGGTGGCGGAAACACCGTGGAATCCGGATCATTACTCACTAACCAACTAAACAACGATAAAAAGATAGGCCTTGAGGCCTAGAAGTGGGGAGTAAATACCCCTTACAAATCCAACTCCAAAAATGAAAGTAAAATAATAATAATAAAACTAAACATCCTAACAAGTCTAGTCAAAAATCACTTCAAGGCTAGCTATAGGTCATCCTCACGGCATCCTCACTTGACAAACCCGATCCCGCGAACCTGCCACAAAGAATGTAATGACCCACAATCAGTGGGGAGTAACTAGGTGCTCCCCAGTCATATTTCAACGTAACCAAAATAGACAACAATACAACAAACAACCCAAAGGTATGGTAACCATAATGCAACCTCAAGCCAACTCATTAGCTACCAAACTCAACCAACTGTCACCCAACAACCTGTAAACATGTATAACCAATACAACTCGACAATAACTAGTCCACTGACATACAAGCTCAAACTGTCAACAACAAGATGACAGACAACAATCAACAACCTGCAAGGTAAGCACGGAGCACAGGGTGAAGCAACAAGAATCACCTGGGATGAAGCAACAAGAATCATCCAAACCCTATGGCGGAACAGCAACAAGAAGTTCCTCAAACTCATTAGTCTAAATTTGGCCAAATTCCACCGAGCAACAAGAACGGTGACGACATTATATAAACCATAGTCTCTAACCAACATGGTTGAGAACCCATAGTCGCTCTAACTAAGCAACAAGAATAGCCGAGGGGATCATGGGCGGTATCCGTCCACAAAAGACGTCGTAGCTCCTCACGTACGTGCGAGCGATGCCGTGACGCACACTCAACTCAAGCAATCAAACAAGTCAATTCAATAACCTGAATCAACTCACAATCAACAATAAACCAATCATCCTTTACTCAAAATCATCACAATGTCCATCATATACACAACTACAACATAATTGACCCCTTTTGTAAGCAATATCAACACTAACCATAATCAACATGTTAAATACGGAGTAATAACCATAAGAACTCAAGAGTAGCCATAATAAACCATTATAATTCCCAAAGTTATCATCTTTCATCAACTTAATAACAATATAACCCAAATTCAAAGTAAACAAACATCCCAATTCATTCCATTAGACACAATAGTGTGAGACCATCACAATTAAGACCAAAGACCATAATTTCATAGCACAACCAACCCAAAGATCATAGCTTTGCATACATAACAACAACCAATTCATCCTCAATCAATCATATGGTCTCACACAAGTTAAAATATGTCTAGGGCTACACCTAGTTACCTTTTCCAAACAAGCCAAAGAAAAGCACAGTTTTCACCCCTTCTGTCTAGACGCGATAACAGACGATCCAGAGCTCCAAATGCAAAACTGAACGGTGCAAAGGTAGCACCAAGAGTCAGGAACATGCTGTCAAAATTTCGGCACAATCGGACGGTCGGATCTCCGGCGATCTTCCGTTTAGTGAACCTAGGTCAGAGAAATCCGAACTTGGGTTTTCTCTCCAATTCCCTCCTATTGATTAGGACACACATAAATCATTCAATACACATAAAATAATACAAGATCAGAAAAATAAAGAGCTAAAAGGGATGCTATACCACGGGAATCGACTAAGGAAAGATTAGGGCTCAAAAGATGAGGAAAAAGATGAATAACAATGGAGTTTTGATGAGATCTTGAGAGAGTTTGAGGGAGAATTATGATGTGAGATGAGGGATGAGATGTGGGAGATGCAAAGCTGATCTTTTGGGAGCTAGGGTTAAGAGGGGATGAAATATAATGTCTTGAGCAAGAAGCAAACCCGAGAAAGCCCTAAAACCCAAACCCGAGCTGGGGGGTTCGGCTCGGCCCAGGGTGGACCGGTTCAAATTGACTCCTGAAAATTTGGCAGTTGCGACGTCGAAAAAAATCTGCAGTTTAGCCTTTTGAATCACCTGAATCGGAGTTCGTATGAGGAAATTACACCGTTTTTAAGCTAATTACTCTGTTTTTAAGTTCTGACTACAGGGTAACTTAATCAACGCGACAAGTGAACTGATTTTCTTGAGCTGAAAATGAGAAAATCAAGAGAAATGAATCACGAATATGATTGAGACGAATAATTAATATTAGGAAAAGTCGGGGTGTTACAATCTCACCACCTAAAGAAGTTTCGTCCCCGAAACTTGAGAACGAAAGAATACCCCCAAAGGATTGAGAAAACTACCTACTCCTATGGTCCTCAAGACAAGAATCGCTAACTCTACTCACCTCGATAACAAGGGCATAGACACGCTTAACGGCACTTAAGATAACCCGACATCACATATCACCCGAATGATGCTCAACTCACTCATATAACCCTTTAATACTATTGGTGCATCTTATGCTCGACAATCCTCAAATTAGGCATATTAGCCTCACAAGACCATATCGTTCCACCAAGCATCTTACTAACCAAGTCTAACCAAAACCTCGGACGGGTTTTAACCCAAAAGGCACCATTACCCATGTTACCAAGATAACTAACGCGTAAGCTAATCCCCAAATCAATGCTAATGACAAACCTCATAACCTTAATCATAACGTGATCTAAACTCAAGTCAATGTCGCTCCCCATATAGTTCCACATTTTCCACAACGAAATAACCATAAATATGTCATACCATACCATCTCATTCTCAAGTCACACGTATACTAACACGTAGCAATCAAAATGTAACGTTAAAAGCTTACTACTCTCTCCACCCATTATTACCATACCCAAGTCTATCCACACCTTTTCGAATGTCACTTTCTTCGACCTCGAATTCTCTCCTCCCATCAATGAGTTTCCTTGTACTTAACACATACACAAAACCACAAAGATGCACACCGGTCATTCCTACATTATTCTTTAAAGTATAATCCCAAAAGTCCATTAGCTCACAATAACCTTTTAGCCTTACTCCAAACCAATTAACACTTGCCTCACTATCACTTCTCGACTCACACTAATCCAATGTAGTCACACCTCAAATGATGCATAATTAGCTTTCAATCTCGAGGGCTATAGCTCTCATACAACGTGAACTCTTAATAATTAAGCCAACTCGCATCAGCTCCAACAAGAAGCCACGAAACTAAGAATCCTCGAAGGCTACAACGATCCACAAAGTACCTCGTCAAATAGACCATCCATGACGATAGCTACTTACGAACCACTCTACAACTCCAACAATAGCGACGACCTAAGGATCAAATCCCGAGCTAGATAAGGGTGAAGCACCTTACGGCTAGATGCCAAGGAATATGATTAGATAAATTTATCAAGGACAAGATTGATGTTAATACATCAAGAGCTTTTACAAAATCGAGAACGTGAATAGGTACGGAAAGGAATGGAAAATAATAGAAGATCGACATCTTAAAAGTCGGCTCAAAGGCAATAGAACTGAAGTAGCCACTAGAGGGAAACCTAAGGAATAGAATAACATAAGACCCAAATGACAAGACTAAAAGGTGATCGATAGTGTAATGATATAAAATTGATGAGTTATGATGAATAAGAAAGAAAAAAAAGAAATGAAAGCAATTACGTAAAAATATGACATAATAAATCTTTTGCAAGAAACTGCTCAACAACCACCAATTTGACAAAAGAAGTTTTTAATATGAAACGATGAAGGAAAATATAAATATTATTTAAGAGTTCACAAATGAAGGCATAAGACTCGTTTCCAACCAAGAACTCAAATTGGTTTCGTTATGAAGGAGAGACGAAAAGGTAATTCCCGAAAAGTTTGACAGATATAGAATATGATCAGAAGATACGATTGAAAGGAGAAGTCTTAAAGTTGAGTTTCAAAATGACAGCGATTTTAGAAAAATGAAGCTACTAAAATACCAAGTAGAATAAATAATATTCAAATGAACCAAATGCTCAAATTAGAAAACTTAATAAAAGAAGGTTTAGGATAACAAAGAGGTTTTGATCAAAAGTGGATGCAATAGATAAGTGTCAGTCATTTCAAATTTGATCGAGTAAAAAGCCACCAAAATGTATTGACGCGTTTAAAAATGAACGGAAAAGTAAAACGATACCGATTAAAATTTTCCTCAACATAGTTACAAAATAAGAAAGTACAAGAAGGATAAACACACCATTGTAGCACAAATATACATAAATAGGTTTTGTTAATCGAATCGATCAAAACATTCTTGAAATAAAAGAGTTTAGAAATTATTTCAAAGACGATCTATTGAGAAAGTTGAGGATGAACATAATAAGAAATTTTAGTGGGGAAAAAGAAACTCAAACTGTAATCACGAGCTGATAGTTTTAAAACAACTGTACAATAAGATCACGATTTAGAAGGATACACTAGGGACAAGTGTAGCTAGCAAGCTGAAAGAGGTCCCTACGAATACGGTAGGTGACTTAGATTAAGAGCTTCCGCTGCGTGCTCTGATGGTAGGACCATACATTCGCACTACTTTGAGTTTCTTGCTCTAGCCGATCAATCTGCATTTAATCAAAGACTTTAAGAGTTAAATTTCTAGATATTTCAAAAGGTCATGAAAGAGAGTATTAAAATTAGAATACTCAAATGATTAAATTCGTATAAATCAATAAATCAAAAAAGAAATTAAGACAATAAATCATCAAGAGATAGATAAATTAAAATTCTCAAAGGAATTGAGCTGTCAAACAAATATTATTAAAAGCAAGCGTCATTAATAATAAAGGGAAATGCAAAAATACATTTGATAGGAAAAATAGGAGTATTAACATTCAATAAGAAAATAGAAGTATAGGGTATTTAATCTTAAAAGATGAGTTTTGAGGAAATCAAAGATGTCGGATAATAGCTAAGAATGTAATTATTAGAATAAAACATGTTGCAGTAAAGGAATAGGTTCAAAGAGAATGATTAAATCGAATGAAAAACCTTAACCAGTTATTTTGGAGATGAACAAGGAATATTTAAAGACATAACGAGTCAGTACACGGTCTCCCATGTCACCATTATAATTGTACCTGCATCCAAAGAAAACGTGTGGTCTAATGGTGGAGAACCTAAGTCCACCATTTCGACAACTACTCATACATATGCACAAATAACGTAGACCCCCTAATGTGTCTACCCCAACACTCTCACTCGGTGTTCTAAGTCAAATCCTACTCACTGACTAAGAGAGTTGGGAGCGTATTCGCCTCGATACCAATCAGAATAACCCGGATTTTCCAACAAAGTAAAGTAAAGAAATCAAAAGGATTTATAAAATAAAAGAAAATAAACGCGAGCCACGGTGGCGGAAACACCGTGGAATCCGGATCATTACTCACTAACCAACTAAACAACGATAAAAAGATAGGCCTTGAGGCCTAGAAGTGGGGAGTAAATACCCCTTACAAATCCAACTCCAAAAATGAAAGTAAAATAATAATAATAAAGCTAAACCTCCTAACAAGTCTAGTCAAAAATCACTTCAAGGCTAGCTATAGGTCATCCTCACGGCATCCTCACTTGACAAACCCGATCCCGCGACCTCGCCACAAAGAATGTAATAACCACAATCGCAGGGAGTAACTAGGTGCTCCCACCATATTTCAACGTAACCAAAATAGACAACAATACAACAAACAACCCAAAGGTATGGTAACCATAATGCAACCTCAAGCCAACTCATTAGCTACCAAACTCAACCAATCACACCCAACAACCTCGTAAACATGTATAACCAATACAACTCGACAATAACTAGTCCACTAACATACAAGCTCAAATCACAACAACAAGATGACAGACAACAATCAACAACCCGCAAGGTAAGCACGAGCACCGGGTGAAGCAACAAGAATCACCCGGATGAAGCAACAAGAATCATCCAAACCCTATGGCGAACAAAGAACAAGAAGTTCCTCAAACTCATTAGTCTAAATTTGGCCAAATTCCACCGAGCAACAAGAACGGTGGCGACATTATATAAACCATAGTCTCTAACCAACATGGTTGAGAACCCATAGTCGCTCTAACTAAGCAACAAGAATAGCCGAGGGATCATGGGCGGTGTCCGCCCACAAAAGACGTCAGAGCTCCTCACGCACGTGCGTATCAGCACTGTGACGCACACTCAACTCAAGCAATCAAACAAGTCAATTCAATAACCTGAATCAACTCACAATCAACAATAAACCAATCATCCTTTACTCAAAATCATCACAATGTCCATCATATACACAACTACAACATAATTGACCCCTTTTGTAAGCAATCTCAACACTAACCATAATCAACATGTTAAATACGGAGTAATAACCATAAGAACTCAAGAGTAGCCATAATAAACCATTATAATTCCCAAAGTTATCATCTTTCATCAACTTAATAACAATATAACCCAAATTCAAAGTAAACAAACATCCCAATTCATTCCATTAGACACAATAGTGTGAGACCGTCACAATTAAGACCAAAGACCATAATTTCATAGCACAACCAACCCAAAGATCATAGCTTTGCATACATAACAACAACCAATTCATCCTCAATCAATCATATGGTCTCACACAAGTTAAAATATGTCTAGGGCTACACCTAGTTACCTTTTCCAAACAAGCCAAAGAAAAGCACAGTTTTCACCCCTTCTGTCTAGACGCGATAACAGACGATGCAGAGCTCCAAATGAAAAACGGAACGGTGAAAAGGTAGCCCCAAGAGTCAGGAACATGCTGTCAAAATTTCGGTACAATCGGACGGTCGGATCTCCGGCGATCTTCCGTTTAATGAACCTAGGTCAGAGAAATCCGAACTTGGGTTTTCTCTCCAATTCCCTCCTATTGATTAGGGCACACATAAATCATTCAATACACATAAAATAATACAAGATCAGAAAAATAAAGAGCTAAAAGGGATGCTATACCACGGGAATCGACTAAGGAAAGATTAAGGCTCAAAAGATGAGGAAAAGGATGAATAACAATGGAGTTTTGATGAGATCTTGAAAGAGTTTGAGGGAGAATTATGATGTGAGATGAGGGATGAGATGTGGGAGATGCAAAGCTGATCTTTGGGAAGCTAGGGTTAAGAGGGGATGAAATATAATGTCTTGAGCAAGAAGCAAACCCGAGAAAGCCCTAAAACCCAAACCCGAGCTGGGGGGTTCGGCTCGGCCCAGGGTGGACCGGTTCAAATTGACTCCTGAAAATTTGGCAGTTGCGACGGCGTCGAAAAAATACGCAGTTTAGCCTTTTGAATCACCTGAATCGGAGTTCGTATGAGGAAATTACACCGTTTTTAAGCTAATTACTCTGTTTTTAAGTTCTGACTACAGGGTAGCTTAATCAACGCGACAAGTGAACTGATTTTCTTGAGTTGAAAATGAGAAAATCAAGAGAAATGAATCACGAATATGATTGAGACGAATAATTAATATTAGGAAAAGTCGGGGTGTTACATGCATGCTTGTCCCGGACAGGATGGCCATCCCGGACCCTTGGGACGGGTCCCGACTCCTCGTGTGCTTCATTTGATCGTCTATTTTAAAGGGGTTTCGCTTATTGTTTTGCTCTGAACTTTTTAGAGGGTTTCTAGGACACTTTAAATTACATTCTCACAAAAACTTAGGGTTTGAATAATTTTTCATCTTGTACTTTCATTTCTCGACTCGGATTACGTTGTTAAATCGTCTATTTGGTAATTGTTGCTCTTGTTCTTCATCCTCTCTTAGGTATTTTCTGATTTGGTATTGTTTTTACTTCTCTCTTTTCATTGTGATTTCATTTCATATTGTGCTTGATCATGTTTTCATCCTTTCTCCTTGCTTTGATTATCATTTTTATCATGTTTGAGTAGTTTTATCATCTAGGGAGAAGGGTGAATCATGGGTGTTGGTTTTGGTTGATGTTTGTGATCATTTAATTTGAGTTATGTTTTTGCGCTTGCTTTGATTGTCTCTGCTTGTTTGTGTTTGTTGAATCCTTGATCACGTTTTAGCAAACTTTTAGCACCCTTGAACTTAAGATCGAAAGCCTAGTTCGAGGAGAGGCGTGAGACAATCATTAGGACCCTCAATTGTAAGTTGCGAGAGCCCGCTTTTGAGACCTAGAGGAAGCTTAAGACCGAGAGGACGAGCTATGTCCTTAGCAAGTGCGACTACCTACTCAACCCGATCATTATTCCTAGACCTAACCTTACCCGTGACTAGCCCGACTTCCTAGACTTTCTCCTTATAAGTTAAACCTTTCCTACGCTCTAGCTTTAGCAATCATCCAACAAACGAACCGACCGAGACTAGAATCACTCCATAAGTAACCTACAATTGCAACCATCTCCTTGTTGACTCGACCCCGACTTACCCTATCTACTCATAGGTTCGTCAGGTTTATTTTTGATTAGGTGAGTGCGACTTAGCCTATCAGTTCATAAACATGGTCATTTGCTAATTAGTTTTAACTTTAATCATAACTATTTATGAATAAAGTTTTATAAAATCAAAATAAAATAAAATAATACCAATTTTATTTTGGCAAAATTTTGTATATTCTGGAACACTTCCAGAATATCAAAAAACAAAAGTTTGGTCAAAAATATTTACATATGAATTTTGGAACAAATATAATACGATTTCATTGATTTTATCTCATAAAATCAACAAAACGTCCAAAACAGTGAGGGAAAAACCCAACTTTATACGTTAGCATCCTCTTACTGTCTAAAAATATTGGTATAAATTTCATGTCCATAAAAAAACGTTTACAATATTTAGGACATTAAATTTCATTATATACCGATTTTAAACAAAGAAATTAATAAATATTCAAAACTCAAAATTGGACTTTGAAAATTTACATGCAGAAAGTATAAATATGAAATATCACTGTGTAAAACTTTCGTGACTATATTCCAAATATAACCGTTTATAGTAATTATTTTAGCCAAAAACACACTTTTTGACTCGGTTTTGTATAAAAATCATTTTAATTAGCAAACAAATTCCAAAAATTACGAAATTTGACCAGTGACAACATGAGACCAGAAAATTTTCATGCTATAAAAATCTCGTGTTAAAACCATTTTTAACACTATTTTCGGATTTTATCATATTTATTCTCAATAAATATATAAAACTCCAAAAACAACAAAATAAATTTGTAACCACAAGCCTAAGCTCTGATACCACTTGTAAGGATCTCATCCCATTCACTAATCAAATATTAGTGTAAATCAAATTACTCTAATTTGATGAGCAAGATCTATGTGGTTACATAGATACTTTGTTATAAGTTTATAGAAACTTATACCTTTCTTGTAAAGGATAATGGGCACAAAATAAGAACTCCTATCTTATTTTGTTTCTTGAGCTAATAGTTTAGGATGATCCTCCAAAACCCGAGTTTCCAAAATAGGAAACCTCCTTCTTGTTGCACCCAAGAAGCACTCCAAATTTATTATTGATTTTGATCTAGAAATCACTAATAAACACTTGATAATGTGTGAAATTATTATTACTAACACTTAGTAATATAGGTGAAAATATGAGAATAAGTTTCTAATATTTTGGAGAGAAATTTAGAGAGAAAGTGAGGAGAAATGCATGAGTGAGTTACACTTTACTTGGCCTTGTCTTTTAATAGCAAAACAAGCAAAATGATGTGTGTGAGACACACCATTTACTCGGCCAAAACAAGAGGAGAGGAAGAGTGTGTGCTTGCTTTTTCTTGTTAAGAACAAACACATGCATTGTAATCATGATGTCTTAAGCATGCACAAGGAAAACAATTAGCATAAGACAAAAGGAAATCTTTCTTCCCTTCTCCTCATTTTGGACGGTCCAAGAGGGGCCTTATGGGTCTATTTTGTTTTCTAATATTTGTCCCACAAATACTTATAATTTATCACTTAATCATCTAATATGATAAAGTATAAATTAATTAAACTCTTCCTTAATATACATGTACACTTACATATATTAAAAATGTACTTTTACTAATCTCATTAGTAAAATATACATAATTAGTGAATTAACGTTTAATCACTAATTCCCATCTTCTCAAATAATTTTATCGATATAAATTAAATCACTCGAGTTCACAACTCGATTTCTCTCTAAATTAATTCACTGACTTACCGTTAGTCGAATTATCAAGTCACTAATCTAATCGTATCTCATACAATTAATTAGCTTTATTATTTGGAGTACGTTCCTATAGGTGTGACTTAAAGGGATCAATTTATTACCGTCGTTCTCACGACAATAACGTCAAACTCTAGTCAGCCAACCGTTATTGATTTACGTTAATCAATTGACAATAATACAAGATTATCCCCATGTATTCCTTAATTGAGATTTATTAAGTAATCGCACTATTGTGGAGGACACTTACTCCAACAGCCGGCCGGCCGGCCGCCGGTCCACCTGACCGGCCGGTCCCCTCAGCCTGGGTCGGGCTCTTCCTCTCTTGGTCTTAGGTTTGTAATCCTTTTGGGCCTTTATCTTCCTCGTGGCCCTTTAGTCTTTTGATCTTTGGTTCGTATTCTCGAGTTCTCGTGATAGCTCGAGCTTAGTCCCGTCGTCATGGTACATGGAATGCTCCTCTCAACTCAAGTTTCGGCTCAGGACCGCCAAAACCTGCAAAATATAAACGGGGAACAGCAGTACCGCAATACAAAGCAAATAGCTCATAAAACTAGTAATGAACTCGAATAAAAGCAGCTAAATGCGACTAAACCGGTGGCATATAAACTATATAAATAGCGCGTATCAGTCATGGAGGAGATGGAGCTGGGCCATGATCCTTCAGCTTTGATCCTAGCTGAGACTATACTAGGCTTGGACGACCGTCATGCGAATCGTCCGAGCTCGTATCGTGGATGTGCTAGGATCCTGCAGATTTGGCTATTGGAGCGTCTGTATGTTCCGGCTGGGTTGACGACTCGTGCTCTTCATTGGGCTATGCCTCGGGAGCGGACAGTGAACAACTTCCAAGGGTTCGTTTGGGAGAGGACGATAAGGTGGGTCGTGTCGTGCTGGTCCATTCGACACATCACGGCACCGTCGGTTGCGGATGCGGCTAACGGGATAATGTTGTGTAGGTTCGAGTGAGGCGTATGGGTCCACCCACATCGGCTGAGGAGGCAGATCGGTCAAGCTCAGGTTATTCCAGCGCAGGATACTCGTATATGCGAGTCGGTTGTTCTGCACAACCGGATGATTGATACTTGCGTGCGAGGATGGTCTGATCGAGTGACTTGGACTAGAACTGCTGGTTCTGAGACTACTCGTGTCTCGGATTTCTATCCGAGGTGGTGTATTAGTCTGGATCCTCGTGATAGAGAGAACATGCGAAGACGGGAACAGACGGGTCCAAGGCCGTCGTTGGCGCATGCTGCCGTGCGCGGGAGGCGGGACTACAACGACTTGATAAGTACGAGTGCGGGAGCATCTTCTTCTAGGCCACTTGGAGAGCGAGTCGGACCGAAGGTGACCGTGAAGGATCGTCTGGGTGAAAAGGTTGAAGAAGACCCTATCGAGCCCCCAGGATTCGAGAGGAGTATTCCGAATCCGGTGATTGCTTCGGTGGTTCTTCGTGCAGATGCTTCAAAGGACGAAGATGAGGAGGAACATCCAAAGCGCCGTAGGAAGGATACTTAGACTTACACCTTTAAATGTTTTATTCAAAGAATTTCTGTTTATTTATTTGTTCCATGAATAAAAGGAGTTTGAAAGCTAGTTTTAAACTCTCTACCTAAAATGTAAACATTTTCAAAATTAATGATTAATAAAGAAAGTGTTTGCCCTTTCGTCTCGTCTCATTTGTTTTGTTTTTCTTATCCTCGACCTTTTAAGCTTCGGATACATGTTCTGTTATAAGTCTTCGACCTTTTTAAGCTTTAGACTAGTATTTTGTGTTGACTGTGCTCTCGACCTTTTTAAGCTTTGAGCGTGTCATTTTGTGAGTGCATTGCCCTTGACCTTTTTGAGCTTTGGGCGTGCGTGCAAAGAAGTTCGGTTGCGCTTTGAAGAGCTGCCTACGTATCCATGTTTTACACGGAATCAAACCGGCGTAGTTCGTGATTTTGGTTGAGCCTTTTGCAAAACTGCCTACGTATCCACAGTGCGTGGAATCAAACCATGCGTAGTTCATCGTTTGGTTGGGTTTCTTGCGAAACTGCGTACGTATCCACCTTTGTGGAATCAAACCAGCGTAGTTCGTCCGTGCGTTGTGTTGTGTTTGTTGTGAAATACATTGCAAAGTTGTTTAAAGCCTAAGGGTAGTATTTCTTAAGCTGATCGAGGTTTGTGGGCAAGTTGAATTCTTTGCCATCGAGGTCGGTTAACCTTGCAGCTCCTCCGGGAAGGATTTCTTTAACCAAGTACGGTCCGGCCCAATTAGGTTTGAATTTCCCCCTTGGATCGACCGGTAGTGGGGCCCTCACTGATTTGAGGACTAAGTCACCCACGTTGATATTGCGTGGTTTGACTCGTTTGTTGTATGCGCGTTGTAGCCTTGATTGGTACATTCGAACGGTGCTTAGTGAGTGTAAGCGTCTCTCGTCCAGGAAGATGAGTTGTTCGTATCGTTCGCGTACCCAATCTGCTTCTGGTATGTCTGCTTCCATTAGAATTCGAAGTGATTGCATTTCGATTTCTACAGGTTGTACAGCTTTCATGCCCTAGGTTAGGAAGTAGGGTGTCATCCCTGTCGGTGTGCGTATTGTGGTCTGATATCCCCATAGGGCAAAAGGAATCTTGTGTGGCCAGTCATGGCAGGTGTCAATCATCTTCTTGAGGATGGTGACGACAGTCTTGTTTGCAGCTTCTACCTCTCCGTTGGTTTGGGGTCGGTATGGTGATGATCTGTGTCTTTGGATGTTGTACTTGGTGAGGATGAGTTCAACTTCTCCTCGGAAGTGTGAGCCTTGATCGCTGATCAGCTCGTGGGGTATACCGTATCCGCATATGATATTGTTTTATATGAAGCGGACGACCACCTTTGTGTCAAGCTTACGGTATGATGCGGCTTCGACCCATTTTGTGAAATAGTCGATGGCCACGAGGATGAAGCAGTGTCCTCCTGCTCCAACCGGGTGTACTTTGCCTATGACGTTGATTCCCCATGTCGAGAATGGCCATGGCGATGTGAGGCTATATAAAGGTGAAGGGGGTACATGTTGCACGTTTGCGAAAATTTGGCAATTGTGGCAATGTTTGACATATTTTGCGCAGTCGGCTTCCATGGTGGTCCAATACCATCCTAGCCTAAGGATTTTTTTACATAGGGCTCGAGCGTTCATGTGCGGTCCGCACTCGCCGTCATGGACGTGAGATATAATCTGTCGTCCTTTGTTGTGGTCAACGCACAAGAGTAGTGTACCCTGGGGGGTTTTCTTGAGTAGTTTGTCCACTTCTAGCACGAATTGTGATGCTAGAAGCCGGAGAGCTCTTATGCCGCGTTTGTCAGTGTTTGGCGGATATTCTCTGTTGATTATCGCTTGATACCAAGGTTCGGTTTGTTTTTCCTCGGCTTCGATGTCACATATGTATGCGGGTTCGTTGCTTCGTTCCATGGCAATGAGAACGGTTTGCATTCCCGGGGGGATGTTTAGTAGTGACGCCAGTTTTGATAAGGCATCGGTGAATTGGTTTTCTTCGCGAGGCAAATGCAAAAACTCTACGCGGTGGAATTTGGCGATAAGTTCTTGGATTTTTCTTTGATATAGTTTGAGGTTTTCGTTGAGTATCTTCCATGATCTAGATACTTGATTGATGATTAGTGAGGAATCCCCATATACTCATAGAGTCCTTGCGTTTAGTATGAGTGCGGCTTGTAATCCATGCAGGCATGCCTCATATTCTGCGGCGTTGTTGGTTACATCAAAGTCCAATTTGATGGAAAGGGGTGTATGTTCACCGCTCGGGGAAATGAGGAGTATTCCTATTCCACAGCCTCGGTAATTGGATGAACCATCGAAGTACAATTCCCATTGTTCTTCGTTTATGTTGTATATTCCTTCGTCGGGAAATGATGTGGTATCGATGATGGGTTTTTCGTCGACTGCGTGATCGGCGAGAAAGTCTGAGACTGCTCGTCCTTTGATGGCTTTGAGGGAAACGTAGACGATGTCAAATTCGGCTAGGAGCAGGGTCCATCGTGCCATGCGTCCGTTTGGCACAGGTTTCTCGAAAAGGTATTTGACGGGGTACATTTTTGAGTAGACCCTTGTTTGATGTGCTAGCATATAGTGACGGAGCTTTTTGGATTCCCATACTAATGCTAAGCAACTTTTCTCGACGGGCGCGTATCGGGTTTCATAGTCGAGAAACTTCTTGCTGATGTAATAGATCGGATGTTCTTCGCCGTTGACTTCCTGAGCGAGCATGGCGCCCATTGCGGTTGATGTTGTTGTGAGGTAGAGTGACAAGGGTAGGTCCTTTTGTGGTGGTCTTAGGATTGGGGGGTTGGATAACAACTCCTTAACCTTATCAAATGCTTGTTGACATGCTTCGTCCCATTCTACATGGTCGGTTTTCTTCAGCTTTTTGATGATCGGTTCACATATCATGGTTAGTTTGCTTATGAAGCGGGAGATGTATTGGATTTGTCCCAAGAAACTTTGAATTTCGTCTAGGTTCTTAGGAGGTTGCATTGCCATTATTGCTTTTATCTTCGAGGGGTCAACCTCGATGCCTCTTTGGCTCACTCCAAATGTGGTCTTGGCCATGTCCTCACGAACCATCTTGATTTGGTTGTATCCTGCATACCCATCCATGAAGGATAGAAGGGCATGATCGGCGGTGTTGTCAACTAGAACGTCTATGTGTGGTAATGGGAAGACGTCCTTCGGGCTTGCTTTGTTTATGTAACAACCTGGTTTTTAGTCGACTTTAATTACTAAGGCGGAAATTAATTAAGTCTTAAACCAGCGTCATTAATTATACATAAACCCAAAATATTACAACATCGTTCAAGAGTTGAATAAAACAACTCTAAATACGGAATTTAAAAGAGTATGGTGTTATATATTACATATCTCTCGAAATACAACAAAAGTAAAGTATAAACACGTCTTGTGGCCCCGTCCAAAATCCAGCTCCTGGTCCACGAACGTCCTGCACAATAAACTATGGGGGGATGCCCGCTGAGCGGACAGTGACTAGCTATGCTCATACTTACCCTCGATTTCAATTACTTTGGTTTATTACTATCGCTTTATAACTATAATAGTATGATAAAACGATAAACATGCTTAAAACATATAGCATGTAAAGACATATTAATCATGATAAACATGCGATTTAAAACGATAAACCATATAGGCATGCTATTCAATTAGGAAGCGAGATAACGATGTAATAGCATAGCAATAGTGTCACAATATACAACAGATTACAAAGCGATATCGGATCGCATACAAACATATATAATGTATCATAATCATCATACGCACTGATTCATTTCGTAAAGTTGTGGTCTTTAATTTTCAAGATGGTACACACTCGTTCTCATTTAGTCATACAACAAACAACACATACTGCTTACGAGCCTGACCACTGAGTAGGCCTTTGTACTCTGATCGATTGCATCTCACTTCCATAGTGCAGAGACTTACTCGACTCGTAAACCACGCCGAATACTATAATACTTGCATCTCATCCTCTAGTGTTCGAAATGATTCGAACTTCAGATACAATCTCGTCAAGTAATCTTTACGCAGGGTAAGAACGAATGCTAGTGTCGCGCCCACTAAGAACGAAACACGGCAAGGAGACAGAACCGTGAGATGACAATCGCAATAAGGTCACGGTGGCCCTGGTAACTTTAGCGAAATAGGGGAATAAAACCCTAGTCTAGTATGCATACACTAATATCCAATTTAAGAGTAGGCTATGCTATTCATAGAGCACCTTAACTCAGGATAAAACGACTATTTCCTAAAGCCTGACCCACTAAGAGTTGAATTTTTCATTATCTTGTACTAACAAAGCTATACGACTTAAGGCGTAACGGCATGGGCAGGATGCACAAAGCATAATACTGCCGGCTATACCACACTATTCGGGATGACAATCGCAATAAGGCCGAGATAGTGGCGTCCGCTACAAGACTATCTTAACCCCACTTCACTCACGATTGACGTTTTCATATCTGAGGCCCAAGCTTGACCTTTTATTTAACTTACTCAATGTTTATTATTTATTTGATATTCCATATCACATGTTACTAGACTCTCCTAGTCTCAGCGTCAAACGTTTAAGTATTTGTAGGTTTCATATGATCACATAACACGTTCGTTTATTATTTGAAGTGTTGTTAATTATTAACGTTTTCAAGTTTCTAAATTGAAATGTTTATTAGTATGTTCAATTTTATTTATGTGTTTTTCAAACACTTTAGGTTATTTACTTCTTTGATTTAAATTTTCTATACTTAGTAAAATTTTCAATTATTTTCAGTATTTCACTATTCACTTTTCACTATTCATTGTATTTTACTATTCATCGTATTTACTATTCATTGTATTTACTATTCATCGTATTTATACGCATCTTTATACTTAGATATTTTAGTATAATACTAAACTTGTTTTTATTTCCTAAGTATAGATTTCTAGTTTTAAAGTCGTTAGGTTCGTTTTGTACTTAGGCGATTTTTGAAAATATTCTAAAGTTTAGTTTTAAAAACGTTAAGTTCGGTTTGTATTTAGTGATTTTTGAAAATATTTAAAAATCATAGTTTTAAAAATGTTAAGTTCAATTTGTAAAAAGTGATAATGATATTCATTTTAAAATGAGACTCAGTTAAATTTAGTAAATACATTTATTTAAGTTAGTGATAGTATAGTGGATGATTCATTTATAGTCCGTATGTCCAAATTCAATAATCCAATAGCAAAGGTAGTATCACACGATTTAATTCATTTTTATAACGGTTACTCATTTTTATCGGTTTATCATAATTCATTTATAATTAAAACGATTTATACAAGAATTCAATTCTAATTACTATTTAACTTTAGTGACTTAGTGATAATTTCATTTTAGTCAAATTTAGTCCATTTAATTTAGAAATGTCGTGTGGTTTATATATGTATGTCAAAATTGATTTATTTCTTTTAATTTCTTAATTCAATTTATTATCTACTAATTAAATTATTTTAACAATTAAACTAAAAAGTGATAAAAACAATTTATAGTCTAAAAACATCACAAATGCCGTGAGCACTAAGGTGGATGTTCAAATTTTCATTTTTCGATTTTATCGGTTTTTAGCTTAAAGTCTTTATATTCTAATTATTCTAATTATACTAAAACGGTTTAAACTAAAATGAAATTTACTAAACTTTTTATTTATAATTATGAATAGTGTTTTTCAACACTTTAAATTTCTAACTTTTTAATCTAAATGATTTATAATGTTTTAGTTGTTTTAATACATAATACTAACAATATATATAAACAATAACTAAACATAAACATAAATTATTAACAAACATAAATAAAAATGAAATCAAAATGAGTAACAAGTATGAACATCACATGAATAACTCAAGAACACACATGAAGATCTTAATAAAACTCAAGAACACAAATTTTGATTTTAATAACTTATAATTTATTTTCCTAATTTAATTCTTTTCACATAGTAACATCCATTTTAACTAACTTATTCTAATATATTATTTACAAAAATTAAAAGTGAAAATTTAAAATAAAAAGGGCAAAATGTCGAGTATACTACATATGAACATATAATTTCTATTTTTCAATTTTAATCACTTTAAACTCATTTTTAATATTTCACATAATTTTTTATATATCACTACTACTTAATTAAAACATAACTAAACATAAAAATCATATGAAACATAATTAAAAATGCTTAAAATTAATTTAACTAACACATGAACAATATTACTACAATTACACTATTATCATTATTACTTATTTATTATCATTTTATTATACATCACATAAACATACAAGCACATATAAGTCATGTTTAACATATTTTAGCACAAAAATCATACTCACAAAATTATAATAATAAAACAAATTAATTTACTAAAAAGATAATACAAGACAACGCTAGTCACCTTTAAAAGGATGTTAATCGTCGGGGATCTAAAATAAATTTTAGATCGGATTTTTCTTCACCCATAACCCATGTTATTTACCCAAATAATCCATGTAAGTTAGCTCCTAAACCCACTAATATAACTAGTAACACTTAAGGATTTATTAGAATAATATTAAGGGTTTTTATTTAATGGTTTTTGGAAGAAAAATAAAGAAAACAAAAGAGAGAAAATGGAGCTAAGTGGCTCGACATTTTGGAGGCCAAAAGAGTGATTTTTTTGACTTAGAAAATAATGAGGAAGTAGTATGAATTTTAGGTTAAGTTATTTTAGGTTTTGTTTTGTTTTAATTAGAAATAATGTTTTAATTAAATGAATATTAGGGAACAAAAAATACTATTTGCATACTAGTATGCAAATGCACTATTTGGGTAAGGAAATGTTTATTTTGTGTCTAAAAATGTTTTTCACGAATTTGGTCAGTTTTAAAAAGTCGGGCGTCAAATGCGATAAAAGTTAATGTGTGGCGTTTGTGATTTTTCGAAATATTTCTACTTTTAAATTCTAAGACTAAAATATAAATTTTACTATTCAAGAAAATATTTAAGAGTTGAGGAAGTCGATAAAATTTTCAAAACGAAAGTTTTAGTTAAAAATGATTTTAAATGATCATAAGAAATATAATTACTATAGAAATTTAATTATACAATCAAATTTTATTTTATTTTAGATTTACATTTTAAAAACGATTTTATGAAATATTGTAAGTGTTGTGTGGAAATGAAAAAGAGTAGTAGTGTAATTAGATTAAGTAATGTATGTATTGTATTTGTATTTAGGTTGTATAAACTTTAAATTTAATTAAGTTAAAGTATGTGATGATGGATTAAGTAGGCATGCAAAAATAGGGTGGCTTGTGTAAGAGTAGTGGAAGGGCTAAACTTGACCATGTGAGGTCTAAGGAGAGCCGGCCTAATGTGGGCAACTTGGGCTCGGTTTTCGTCTTCGGAAATTTCGATTCTGTGGCGTGAAAAGTTTAAAATAAAATATATGATTCTAAAATAATGTTTAGAAGTAAGATTGAAAATAAAAATGAAAATAAAACTTGAAGTATGATTAAAATAAAAATTGGGCTTTGGCTCCTCGAATTTTGATTAAAAATTTACTAGTCCGAAATATATATTTTTTTGGATGAAAGTTAAAGATTTAAATAATTAGAATCAAACGTCAAAAAGTTTATCAGTTTAGATTAAGTATAACTTCAAATATCGACAATTTAGAAAAAGCTAGTTTAATGAAAATGAAATAGTAATTAGATTTTAATATAATATGATTTATTAAAATTAATCAAAATGATTATATTTTTATTAAAAGTTAGATGTGAAGTTTGCTTTTCCAAAATGGAAGAGGATAAGATATTTGATTTTTGATTTGCGTGTTTGAAATTGTTGACCCGAATTTCAGAGACGGGAAAAGTATAAGTGTTCAGTTTTATAAAATTTTGAAATGTGTTTCTTTTTCAATTCTGAAGATAATAGAACAAACTTTATTTTTCAAAATTTTTAAATTTGTACTTAGGAAAATTTAATATCATTTGGCGAAAAAAAAATTCAGACGCATTTTTATAATAAAGAAAAAGGATGAATTTAATTTAAGGAATTAAATTCTTTTATCAAATTGTGTTAAAATAACACGGGGTGTTACAAACCTACCCCCTTAAGAAAAGTTTCGTCCCGAAACTTGAATAGAGTGGATAACTACTTGCAGTTGGGCAATGCAGTTAGAGAGGACAACAAGTTTTAACAAGTTTTGATAATGACATTTTAATTTGGTAGAATAAGACTTTTAAGAATGCTTGAATTTTTTGAATTATTATAAGAATTCTAGATAGAGTGAAAAGATTGAAAGCTATAAACGTTTTATATTTTCAAATGGAATATTTTGAACTAATATAGAAATATTTGTAGATTGTCATTTCTGAAATCGATTTCAAAGGGATTTTCAAAAAGGTGGGGCCTAGAAGTTTTGTACGGAATTAATTTAAATTAAAATTATAAGGGTTTTAAAATAAAACAAATTATAATTTTATTTGAAATTAAAATATATAGTTTAAAGTTTGTTGAAATAATGATTTTAATTAACTTTAATCAACGATTTTAAATCATCATATTTTGTCCTACCCCCTTAAGAAAATTTTAAACATAATTATCAAGTTTAAATAGAAAGATAAAAATTCATTTTAGAGGTTGGGAATTTGGAATAGGTATTGATAAGTTCAAAAATTTGAAAATAATCCAATTTGATAGTATATGGGATAAAAATATACGATTTAAAACAAAGTAGTTTCAAAGATACCTAAAATTACGAAATAAAATTTTTGAATTAATTGAATAAGTTTTCAGGGGTATTTTCAAAGGAAAAAAATGAAAGTAAATTTTAGAAGATAATTTGGTATTATAAATTTCGAAGATTTATAAATTTTAAAAGAGATAGTAAGTTTTAAGAGATTTAAAATGTAATAAGGTTTGAAAGGGTTTTGAGAATCAATCAAAAGAAGTTTATGAATTTGAAAAGCAAAAATGAAATCATTTTGCGAAATTAAGGAAGAGGAATGAAAGTTCATTTTTGAGAAGTAATTATTAGGAATTATAGGTTTAGGAAATTAGAATTTTAGAAGGGAAAGGTTTAAGAGGTTAAAATTTTTAAACGAGAACGAAATAAAAATTTTAGTTAAAGAGGATAGTTAAATGAAGTTGTAGAAATCTTCTCTGCGACAGAAATCTTCGAGATCTTGGACGTCTTGTCAGTTGTAAGGTCCTTGATGCGTCCATTTGCTGCGTTTGAGGTCTTGCCGTCATGTATTCGATTAAAGGCTTCGATCTTCGAGAATTAAATTTATTACTTAGATTTTATATCCGAGGATAGTTGTTAGTTTTAGTTAGTCACATCAGCAAGTAGCAAGCAAACGATAGTTAGTGTATTTTATTTTGAGGGAAGTAGTTCGTTATTTAAAAGTCCTTAGCCTATGGTCGGTCCTTAAGGTTTCTACCCATCCTCACACTTTAAAGCGATTTAAAGTTATTATTTAAGTGATCTAATAAAAGAAAAATCTAATTTATTATTTGATCCTATTAGTCTATGCCTGACATACGATATGAATGTCCGGCCCAGGTGTCTCTCGCTAGATGAAATAACTATTAAGTTACTCACGGTCGCAAGACAGCTCTGATACCAACTGTAACAACCTGGTTTTTAGTCGACTTTAATTACTAAGGCGGAAATTAATTAAGTCTTAAACCAGCGTCATTAATTATACATAAACCCAAAATATTACAACATCGTTCAAGAGTTGAATAAAACAACTCTAAATACGGAATTTAAAAGAGTATGGTGTTATATATTACATATCTCTCGAAATACAACAAAAGTAAAGTATAAACACGTCTTGTGGCCCCGTCCAAAATCCAGCTCCTGGTCCACGAACGTCCTGCACAATAAACTATGGGGGGATGCCCGCTGAGCGGACAGTGACTAGCTATGCTCATACTTACCCTCGATTTCAATTACTTTGGTTTATTACTATCGCTTTATAACTATAATAGTATGATAAAACGATAAACATGCTTAAAACATATAGCATGTAAAGACATATTAATCATGATAAACATGCGATTTAAAACGATAAATCATATAGGCATGCTATTCAATTAGGAAAGCAGATAACAGGTAATAGCATAGCAATAGTGTCACAATATACAACAGGATTACAAAGCGATATCAGATCGCATACAAACATATATAATGTATCATAATCATCATACGCACTGATTCATTTCGTAAAGTTGTGGTCTTTAATTTTCAAGATGGTACACACTGCTCTCATTTAGTCATACAACAAACAACACATATCGCTACGAGCCCCACTAATCGAGTATGCCTTTGTCCTCTGATCGATTGCATCTCACTTCCATAGTGCAGAGACTTACTCGACTCGTAAACCACGCCGAATACTATAATACTTGCATCTCATCCTCTAGTGTTCGAAATGATTCGAACTTCAGATACAATCTCGTCAAGTAATCTTTACGCAGGGTAAGAACGAATGCTAGTGTCGCCCACTAAGAACTAAACACGGCAAGGAGAGACAGAACCGTGAGATGACAATCGCAATAAGGTCACAGTGGCCCTGGTAACTTTAGCGAAATAGGGGAATAAAACCCTAGTCTAGTATGCATACACTAATATCCAATTTAAGAGTAGGCTATGCTATTCATAGAGCACCTTAACTCAGGATAAAACGACTATTTCCTAAAGCCCACCCACTAAGAGTTGAATTTTTCATTATCTTGTGCGAACAAAGCTATACGACTTAAGGCGTAATTGGCATGGGCAGGATGCACAAAGCATAATACTGCCGGCTATACCACACTATTCGGGATGACAATCGCAATAAGGCCGAGATAGTGGCGTCCGCTACAAGACTATCTTAACCCCACTTCACTCACGATTGGCGTTTTCATATCTGAGGCCCAAGCTTGACCTTTTATTTAACTTACTCAATGTTTATTATTTATTTGATATTCCATATCACATGTTACTAGACTCTCCTAGTCTCAGCGTCAAACGTTTAAGTATTTGTAGGTTTCATATGATCACATAACACGTTCGTTTATTATTTGAAGTGTTGTTAATTATTAACGTTTTCAAGTTTCTAAATTGAAATGTTTATTAGTATGTTCAATTTTATTTATGTGTTTTTCAAACACTTTAGGTTATTTACTTCTTTGATTTAAATTTTCTATACTTAGTAAAATTTTCAATTATTTTCAGTATTTCACTATTCACTTTTCACTATTCATTGTATTTTACTATTCATCGTATTTACTATTCATTGTATTTACTATTCATCGTATTTATACGCATCTTTATACTTAGATATTTTAGTATAATACTAAACTTGTTTTTATTTCCTAAGTATAGATTTCTAGTTTTAAAGTCGTTAGGTTCGTTTTGTACTTAGGCGATTTTTGAAAATATTCTAAAGTTTAGTTTTAAAAACGTTAAGTTCGGTTTGTATTTAGTGATTTTTGAAAATATTTAAAAATCATAGTTTTAAAAATGTTAAGTTCAATTTGTAAAAAGTGATAATGATATTCATTTTAAAATGAGACTCAGTTAAATTTAGTCGTCTATTTATTTAAGTTAGTGATAGTATAGTGGATGATTCATTTATAGTCCGTATGTCCAAATTCAATAATCCAATAGCAAAGGTAGTATCACACGATTTAATTCATTTTTATAACGGTTACTCATTTTTATCGGTTTATCATAATTCATTTATAATTAAAACGATTTATACAAGAATTCAATTCTAATTACTATTTAACTTTAGTGACTTAGTGATAATTTCATTTTAGTCAAATTTAGTCCATTTAATTTAGAAATGTCGTGTGGTTTATATATGTATGTCAAAATTGATTTATTTCTTTTAATTTCTTAATTCAATTTATTATCTACTAATTAAATTATTTTAACAATTAAACTAAAAAGTGATAAAAACAATTTATAGTCTAAAAACATCACAAATGCCGTGAGCACTAAGGTGGATGTTCAAATTTTCATTTTTCGATTTTATCGGTTTTTAGCTTAAAGTCTTTATATTCTAATTATTCTAATTATACTTAGTCGGTTTAAACTAAAATGAAATTTACTAAACTTTTTATTTATAATTATGAATAGTGTTTTTCAACACTTTAAATTTCTAACTTTTTAATCTAAATGATTTATAATGTTTTAGTTGTTTTAATACATAATACTAACAATATATATAAACAATAACTAAACATAAACATAAATTATTAACAAACATAAATAAAAATGAAATCAAAATGAGTAACAAGTATGAACATCACATGAATAACTCAAGAACACACATGAAGATCTTAATAAAACTCAAGAACACAAATTTTGATTTTAATAACTTATAATTTATTTTCCTAATTTAATTCTTTTCACATAGTAACATCCATTTTAACTAACTTATTCTAATATATTATTTACAAAAATTAAAAGTGAAAATTTAAAATAAAAAGGGCAAAATGTCGAGTATACTACATATGAACATATAATTTCTATTTTTCAATTTTAATCACTTTAAACTCATTTTTAATATTTCACATAATTTTTTATATATCACTACTACTTAATTAAAACATAACTAAACATAAAAATCATATGAAACATAATTAAAAATGCTTAAAATTAATTTAACTAACACATGAACAATATTACTACAATTACACTATTATCATTATTACTTATTTATTATCATTTTATTATACATCACATAAACATACAAGCACATATAAGTCATGTTTAACATATTTTAGCACAAAAATCATACTCACAAAATTATAATAATAAAACAAATTAATTTACTAAAAAGATAATACAAGACAACGCTAGTCACCTTTAAAAGGATGTTAATCGTCAGGATCTAAAATAAATTTTAGATCGGATTTTTCTTCACCCATAACCCATGTTATTTACCCAAATAATCCATGTAAGTTAGCTCCTAAACCCACTAATATAACTAGTAACACTTAAGGATTTATTAGAATAATATTAAGGGTTTTTATTTAATGGTTTTTGGAAGAAAAATAAAGAAAACAAAAGAGAGAAAATGGAGCTAAGTGGCTCGACATTTTGGAGGCCAAAAGAGTGATTTTTTTGACTTAGAAAATAATGAGGAAGTAGTATGAATTTTAGGTTAAGTTATTTTAGGTTTTGTTTTGTTTTAATTAGAAATAATGTTTTAATTAAATGAATATTAGGGAACAAAAAATACTATTTGCATACTAGTATGCAAATGCACTATTTGGGTAAGGAAATGTTTATTTTGTGTCTAAAAATGTTTTTCACGAATTTGGTCAGTTTTAAAAAGTCGGGCGTCAAATGCGATAAAAGTTAATGTGTGCGCGTTTGACGATTTTTCGAAATATTTCTACTTTTAAATTCTAAGACTAAAATATAAATTTTACTATTCAAGAAAATATTTAAGAGTTGAGGAAGTCGATAAAATTTTCAAAACGAAAGTTTTAGTTAAAAATGATTTTAAATGATCATAAGAAATATAATTACTATAGAAATTTAATTATACAATCAAATTTTATTTTATTTTAGATTTACATTTTAAAAACGATTTTATGAAATATTGTAAGTGTTGTGTGGAAATGAAAAAGAGTAGTAGTGTAATTAGATTAAGTAATGTATGTATTGTATTTGTATTTAGGTTGTATAAACTTTAAATTTAATTAAGTTAAAGTATGTGATGATGGATTAAGTAGGCATGCAAAAATAGGGTGGCTTGTGTAAGAGTAGTGGAAGGGCTAAACTTGACCATGTGAGGTCTAAGGAGAGCCGGCCTAATGTGGGCAACTTGGGCTCGGTTTTCGTTTTCGGAAATTTCGATTTACGCGCGCGTGAAAAGTTTCGAAAATAAAATATATGATTCTAAAATAATGTTTAGAAGTAAGATTGAAAATAAAAATGAAAATAAAACTTGAAGTGTGATTAAAATAAAAATTGGGCTTTGGCTCCTCGAATTTTGATTAAAAATTTACTAGTCCGAAATATATATTTTTTTGGATGAAAGTTAAAGATTTAAATAATTAGAATCAAACGTCAAAAAGTTTATCAGTTTAGATTAAGTATAACTTCAAATATCGACAATTTAGAAAAAGCTAGTTTAATGAAAATGAAATAGTAATTAGATTTTAATATAATATGATTTATTAAAATTAATCAAAATGATTATATTTTTATTAAAAGTTAGATGTGAAGTTTGCTTTTCCAAAATGGAAGAGGATAAGATATTTGATTTTTGATTTGCGTGTTTGAAATTGTTGACCCGAATTTCAGAGACGGGAAAAGTATAAGTGTTCAGTTTTATAAAATTTTGAAATGTGTTTCTTTTTCAATTCTGAAGATAATAGAACAAACTTTATTTTTCAAAATTTTTAAATTTGTACTTAGGAAAATTTAATATCATTTGGCGAAAAAAAAATTCAGACGCATTTTTATAATAAAGAAAAAGGATGAATTTAATTTAAGGAATTAAATTCTTTTATCAAATTGTGTTAAAATAACACGGGGTGTTACAGTTTAGATCGTGAAAGTCGACGCATACTCGTATCTTGCCGTTTTTCTTTAAGACTGGGACCATGTTTGAGACCCACTCTGAGTACTCGACGACTTGAATGAAGCCGGCTTGTAATTGTTTTCGATTTCTTCCTTCACCATAAGGGACCATTCGGGTCGTAGTCGCCTTAGTTTTTGTTTGATAGGTTTGAAACCGGGTTTGATGGGGATGTGATGTTCGGCTATGCTTCTGTCGATGCCGGGCATGTCCTTGTATGACCATGCAAAGACGTCCTTGAACTCGGTTAAGAGCTGGGTAAAGTTTGTGCGTTCGTCTTCACTCACTGAAGCTCCTAGCTGCAATTCCCTTGGTTCTTCGGGGGTTCCTATGTTAATAGTTACGGTGTCCTTGATGATTGGGTCCTGCGTTGGGTTGCTCACAATGTTTGTAATGTATTTAATTAACGATTGTTCATTTTTATCGCACGGGTTTATATGTTGTGTTGTTTTGTTCGTTTGTTTAAATTTTGTTTGTTGTTTGTTGTTTATTTGTTTGTTTTTAGCTTGAGAAGAGACATAAGTAAACTTATCTGTATTATTCATTAAAGAAGAAGAATTGTTTGACAAATAAGGAGAAGAGCTGGAGCTAGCCTCCGAAAATAAAAAGTCTATGCTAAAACTAGAAGGTGGGTCGACAGATGACCCGGCACATAAAGGATTAGATCCTAAAAGAATTTCCTCCTCTTCAGGTTCTCCCTTGATTATGGCCTAGCTGTAGTCCTCCTACATCTTTGCTTTTGGGGTGTATGTAGGTGTAAAGGGTCACCTCCATTTTCTGCGTTGGGCATTGGATTGCCGGCCAGGTCAGGTGGTTCCAAAGCATCCGCCTGATTGTGCTGAGGATTGTCCTCATTGGGTGGTTGAGGGACGGTGAGGTAGATTGTTTCATTATCTTGAGCTTGTTTTGCCAAAGCCATTCCTTGTCCTCGTCGCTGAACGAGAAATTACTAGTTTGATCGTCGCTTGAATTTGTAATGGGAGATGGTCCCCCGGTGACTATACGGTTTGCTGAACTGTGCTTGTTGGAGGGCCATCCGTTAGTGTGGGGTTTTTCCAGCTTCCCCTGATCAATGAGATCCTGAATGGCGTGCTTAAGTTTGATGCAATACTCGGTATCGTGCCCCTTGCCTCGGTTGTAACACCCCGTGTTATTTTAACACAATTTGATAAAAGAATTTAATTCCTTAAATTAAATTCATCCTTTTTCCATATAATAAAAATGCGACTGAATTTTTTTCGCCAAATAATACTAAAATTTGTTAAGTCAAAATTTAAAATTTTGAAAAATAAAGTTTGTTCTATTATCTTCAGAATTGAAAAAGAAACACATTCCAAAATTTTATAAAAAATCAATACAAAATTATATCGCCTTTTAAATTTCAAAAATGTTAAGTCATGTTTACTATTCATAAAAATAAATGTAAAACCTTTTATTCCTAAAATTCAATTTCGAACATTTTTCATTTTTGAATAAAAATGAACCCTTATACTTTTCAGTCTCAAATTGGTCAACAATTTCAAACACGCAAATCAAAAATCAAACCATCTTATCATCTTCCACTTTCTTTTATTTTTTTTAAAAGCAAACTTAACATCACATTAATGAAAAAGATAATCATTTTGATTTATTTTTAATAAATCATATTATATAATAACTAATTACTATTCCTTTTCTATTAAACTAACACTTTTGAATATTGTCGAAATTTAAAGTCACACCTAATTTAAATTGATTAAATTTTTGACGTTTGATTATAATTCTTTAAATCTATAACATTCAACCAAGAAAATAAATATTTCGACCAAGGAAATTTTTATTTAAAATTTCGAGGATTAAGATCCGATTTTTGTCTTTAATACCTTTTGAAAATTTGTTTTATTTTAATTCCGATTTTATTTTAAAACACTATTTTAAGATCATATCTTTTATTTCGAAACCTTTCGCGATCGCGCAAATCGAAAATTTCAAAAACGAAAATCGAGCCCGATTTTCTTTGAGCTAGCCGACTTACTTGAGGTCATCCATGACCATTTTAAAGCTCTTCTTTTCTCTTACACAAGCCACCCTATTTTACTTACACAACCTACATTTTCATCATTTAAGTTTAATTAGCTTATTTACATTTTAAGTTTTATACATTATAATTATAATACATAACAAATACAATACAACTTACTACTACTTTTATTTCCACACAAACACTTACATTATTTCATAAAATCATTTTAAAAATGTATATCTAAATTAAGATAAAATTTAATAATATAGTTAAATTTCTATAGTAATTATATATTTTTGCGATCGTTTAAAATCACTTTTAGCGAAAACTTTTATTTTGAAAATTTATCGACTTCCTCAACTTTTAAATATTTTCTTCAATAGTAAATAAAATATTTTAGTCTTAGAATTTAAAAGTAGAAATATTTCAAAAATTCATCAAACGCGCACACTTTCACTTTTATCGCTTTTGACGCCCGACTTTTTAAAACTGACCAAATTCGAGGAAAACATTTTAAAACACACTTTAGACATTTTTAATGCCAAAATAGTAATGTGGACTTATGGGGTTGATGATGGACTTGATGATGCTTATTTTGTTTTAATAAAACATTATTTACTAAATAAATCAACTTTAATATCTAAAAAAAAACATAAACCTTTTAACCCAAAGTTTACTAACTTACATCCTAAGTTTCAAAGAGCAAAAATGACATTCATTTGCCCCAAAATGTCGTGGCTCCCCTTCTCCTTTTCTCTCTTTTATTTTTTCCATTTTTCTCCCAAAAACAATTAAAATAAAACCCTAATATTATCTCTAATAATTCCTAAGTGTTCCTAGTTATATTAGTGGGTTTTGGAGCTAACATTCCTTGGATTTTTTGGGTGAAGATTCTTGGGTAATTTGGGTGAAGAAAAATCCGATCTAAAATTTATTTTAGATCCCCGACGATTAACATCCTAATTAAGGTGATTAACTATGTCTTATATTATTCTCTTAGTAAATTAATTTGTTTTGTTATTATGTTTTATGAATATGAAAATTATGTTAAATATGTTAAACATCACTTTTATGTGCTTGTATGTTTAGGTGTTGTATAATAAAATGATAATAACTAAATAATATACTAAATAGATTATTGTAGTAATATCGTTCTAAGTTTAGTTAAATTAATTTTGAGCATTTTTAATTTATGTTCATATGATTTTTATGTTTAGTTATGTTTTAGTTAGGTTATAATCACTTATAAAAATTATGTGAAATATTAACAATAAGTTTAAAGTGTTTAAAATCGAAAATGAAAATTATATGTTCATATATACTTCCCACGGTTTTCCCCATTTTTTTAATATATTTTCACTTTTAATTTTTGTAAATAATATGTAGTGATAAGTTAGTTAAAATAGATGTTATCATGTGAAAAGAATTAAATTTAAAAAAAATAACTTATAAGTTGTTAAAAATGTGCATATGTGTTCTTAACTTTAATTTTGGTGTTCATATGTGTTCTTGAACTCCTTCATGTGTTCTTCATGTTTAGCATACCTTGATTCTTATTATTTTTATGTTTGTTGTTATTTATTGTTTTATTTAACTAATAAGTAATGATATTAATAACTATATAAATTAAACTAGCTAAATCATTAAGATTAAAAAGTTAGAAATTTAAAGTGTTGAAAAACACTATTCATAATTATAAATGAAATTTTTAGTAAGTTTCATTTTAGTTTAAATCGTTTTAGTATAACTAGAATAATTAAAATATAAAGACTTTAAGTTAAAAACCGATAAAATCGAAAAATGAAAAATTTAGAAACACCCTAGGCTACTCACGGCATTCTTACTATTTTTAGGGTTAAAATTTGTTTTATCACTTTTTAGTTTATTGTTAATATAATTTAATTATTAGTTAATAAGTTAGATTTAAGAAATTAAAAGAAATAAATCAATTTTGACATATATATTAAGTCACACGACATCATCACTTAAAGTTGACTAAATTTGACCAAAATGAAATTATCACTAAGTCACTAAAGTTAAATAGTAATTAGAATTGAATTTTAGTATAAATCGATTTAGTTATAAATGAAATATTATAAACCGATAAAAATATGTAACCGTTATAAAAATGAACTAAATCGTGTGCTACTGCCCTTGCAAATATTGGACTGTTGAACTTGGACTTACGGACTAAAATGAATTCCACGATACTATTGTTTTAAAATGAAAACCGCTAAATTTAGTTAATAGACGACTAAATTCAACTAAGTCTAAATTTTAAAATGAATATCATTATTTCATTTTACAAGTCGAACTTAACACTTTTAAAACTAGGATTTTAAAATAAATATCATTATCACTTTTTACAAACCGAACTTAACGTTTTTAAAACTAGACTTTTAAAATATTTCCAAAAATCACTAAGTACAAAACGAACTTAACGTTTTTGAAACTAGAAATCTATACTTAGGAAATAAAAGATTTAGTTTTATACCTAAAGTATCTAAGTATAAAAATACGTATAAATACGATGAATAGTAAATACAATGAATAGTAAATACGATGAATAGTAAATACAATGAATAGTAAATACGATGAATAGTAAAATACGATGAATAGTGAAAAGTGTATAATAAAATATTGAAAATAATTGAAAATTTTACTAAGTATTGAAAATTGAAAATAAATAAGTAAATGACTTAAAGTGTTTGGAAAAACACTTAAATAAAATTTGACATATTAATAAACATATCAAGTTAGAAATCTAAAAATGTTAATAATTAACAACACCTCAAATAATAAACGAACGTGTTATGTGATCATATGAAACCTACAATTCAAATAAAACGTTTGACGCTGAGACTAGGAGAGTCTAGTAACATGAGATATGTAAATATCAAATAAATAATAAACATTGAGTAAGTTAAATAAAAGGTCAGGCTTGGGCCTCAGATAAGGGAACGTCAATCGTAAGTGAAGTGGGACTAAGATAGTCTTGTGCGGATACCACTATCTCGATCACTGGCTTGGGTCATATCGAATAGTGTGGTTTAAGCCGGCAGCCTTATTGCTTAGTGCATCCTGCCCATGCCGTTACGCCTTAAGTCGTATAGCCAAGGCCGTACAAGATAATGAATATGCCAATGCTTTTGTATCAGGCTTTAGGAAATAGTCGTTTTATCCTGAGTTAAGGTGCTCTATGAATAGCATAGCCCATTCTTAAATTGGATACTGTAACAACCCGGTTTTTCGTGACTTAATTAAACTAAGGCGGAAAATTAATTAAGTCTATATATTACAAAACCAGCTGTTAATCGTAATAAAACTCTCAGTACATAGTACGAGTTTAGAATAACAGAGTATAAGTTTAATTACATCCTCTCAAAATAGGTTACAAAATAAGGCCTCCAATCCCCTGATAGATCAACGGTCAAGACTCGGGGTACCTGCATTAAACTCTCATCATTTTCCCGCACACTCCTTCGAGTTTCGATACATGCAATTTCTAAAGCAATATGCAGAATAATCATGAATAATAAAATAGGTAAAAACAATTAGCAAGTAAACAGGTAAAACACATAAAGAGATCAAAATGATTCAAACATGAGTATAAATACAATCACATATCATACAACACTCTCACGTAATCATTCTCAGCCAATCGTAATCCAACACTCATAACATCCAATCATCGTACAAAAATCAATCAAACAAGACAAGGAAATACATTCAACATGTGATAACAAATGAATCTTCGTTAGTAAGGCGGAAGCATGCAGACATAATCAAGCGCGATGGCCGGTAGGGCCAACATAACTTGGACATGACTACCAGGCTTAAAGATATCTAAGGTAATAAGGATGATTCAATCCCTTGTCTAATGTATGCATACACTACCTATCGAGGATCATACTTATTCGCTATTCAAAAGGTATCACCGACGAAAAAGTTCGACTATCACCAGAGACGGGTACCCCCGGATGGGGTTGGCGTTCCAATTACTATTCTATGGGCCCGCGGAAGTATCAAGTATGCCCCATCCCTGAGGTTGATACCACACGTCAAACAGCAATCTTAAGATCGTTGAATAGCCTTGGGCAACTCAGGTAGGGAGCCCAAGTCCCCATAGACAGCTACCTCGTTAACTTCGAATTTCAAGAGTCGCAACATGGCGAACAATCCTAGTATTTTATTCAAGTAGTTCGTTTTTTCTAACTTCTCATTCTCTTGCTCATAAATAACGATAATGACAAACTTGTATCATAAATATAACGTCAAACTTGTATAATGAAATTTTAGTAACAACAGTCCTTCAGGTAAAACAGAACACATAGGAAAACTTAATTATTTATTTGAGTCCTGTTCGTAATTTTTAAATATTTTTCACTATTCATTATTTTACTATTCACCGTATTTACTATTCACCGTATTTACTATTCATCGTATTTACTATTCATCGTATTTACTATTCCTCGTATTTATACGTATTCGTAATTTCGTATTCCGTATTTGTACGTATTTTTTTTATACTTCGTATCTTATTCGTATTTCATACGTATATGTATTCTTATACTTAGTATCTATTATTTTACTTTTTTTTTTATACTTAGTATTTTTATTTTATTTTCTTTATACTTTAGTATTTATTATTTGACCTTAATTATACTTAGTATTTTTGTACTCTTATACATTTTGATATACTAAGGGTATTTTGGAAAATAAAACTAAGCTTTTTATTTACTAAGTGTAAAATTCTAGTTTTAAAGTCGTTAGGTTCGTTTTGTATTTAGTGATTTGAAAAATGATTTCGGAAGTAAAATTTAATATAATCTAAGTACAAAATTCTAGTTTTAAAGTCGTTAAGTTCATTTTGTACTTGGTGATTTTAAATAACATTTTAGGAGTGAAACTCGGTTTATTTAGTCATATACTTAACTAGTCTTTCAGCGGTTTCCATTTTTAGCGAGGTTGTCGTAGTTCATTTTAAATAGTCCGTATGTCCCCATCCAAATTTAAGCATAGGTAGTAGCACTCGATTTCATTCATTTTAATACGTGTAACGTTTATTTTTATCGGTTTAGTTGATTCTTTTTATTAACGGTTTAATACATAAACAAATATAAATCTAATTACTATTCAATTTTAGTGACTAAGTGATAAATTCATTTTGACCAAAATTGACCCAAAATTAACCCTAATGCCGTGAGCCTTTATTTATTTAGCTATTTATTTCTTTTGTTGTTTTTATTAATAAATCATTACTTTAACTATTTTAATTACTTAAGTGATAAAATTAAAAAGTGACAAATTCATTTTTAGTCTAAAATTGATCCCTAACCGTGGCCTTATACTACCTAGCAATTTATTTTCGTTTTGTAATTTTATCGGTTTTTGACTTAAAGTTTTTATATACTAATTATCTAGTTTATGCTAAAATGATTTAACTTAGTACTTGAAAACAATAAATAACTAAAACTTATAAAATTTATGAATCAAATTAATCAACTAAGTGAAGAACACATGAATGTGTGATGAATTTTAATGTTTTTCATATGAACATTATTTAGTCAAAATTTTATATGTTTATGAAATTTTCTCAAATTTTTCCTACATGTCTATTTTAACTAGTCTAATCATAATATGTTATTTAGAAAAATTAAAACTAAAATTTGGTCCAAATAAGGCAAAAATGCCGTGTGTATGTATGTATGTATATGATTTTTGATTTTTGATTTTTATACTTCTAATTTAAATACTAAATTACTTTATATCATTTATACATTTGACATATGTGAAAACATAAGTAAACATTATCATACATAAATGAAAATCATTTAACACATGAATAAATATAAAAGTTCAAGAACACTCATAAACACATTATAACATTTAAATTCATAACAAATTCATTTTAATTCCTAAACATAAACTAATTATATTTTCATGTTCATTTTATTACAAGTATTTTAAGCATGCAATTTACAAAAATTAAAACGAAAAATTAAGTGAAATATAGGGTGATGGCCGTGGGTTATACATGGGTCACACAAATATTATTTTTCGATTTTTGTCTCCTAATTTAACATATGAATACTAGGTGATATAATAAAACCATACATGCATCAAAAACAATAACACATAATCAAATTCGAGGCGCTTTATCATATAAATGTGCTGAAGCACCTTAGTTAGGTTATGAGTGAAATAGATTAGCAATTGTCGGGATCAATGATATGATCGAATTGGCTAAGATCGACTCCACCACCTTGCTCCTCGTCTTTGGTTAGGAGAGGTACATAAGAATGAAATAAACAAGTTAGTAATTTATTTTAAAACCAAACTAGCTAAACTAAAATTGTAAAGTGTTGTAGTATTTTATGTTTAGGTGATGGTTAAATTTTTCATGGTTTGGTTTCATGTTCATATTTATTTGTATGTAAAAAGAGTGAGTGAATACAAATTATACATGGTGAGGAAATCATTTAAATGTTCTAGTGAAATTTACAAACAAGAGGTGAAATTTAAAGAAGAAAAACTAGAGGAAAAGGATGAAGATCATGTAGGATCTTGAGCTTGTACATGAAGATAAGCTTACAAGGTTTTAGAGTATGAGTTTATTAGAGAGAAAAGAGTTAAGTGTTTGTGTGTTGTGTATGTGTTTGTGTCGTGTGAGTGTAGTATGTAGTAGTAGTTGTTTTATTTTTTTTTGTAGTATGTAAGTTGTAGTATGTAAGTTGTAGTAAGTGTAAGAAAAAGCATGCATGCTTGAGACAAGGAAACACAAGGGTGTAAGAGAAGAAGCATGGGTGTAAGAGGAAGGAGAGCATGCTTGAGACAAGGGGACACTTGTGTAGGAAAAGCAAAAGGAAAAAGGAAGGCAAGGTTGAGCATGGAGAGCTCAAAATCTCGGCCACTATGGGTCACTTGGCCCGATTTTTGTTTTGAAATTTTCAATTTCTTGCGTACGTGAAAAGTCTCGAAATGAAATATATAGTCTTGAAATAATGTTTAGAAGTGAGATCGAAAATAAAAATGAAAATAAACCTCAAAACGAATTCAAACAAAAATTTGGGTACTAGTTTGTCTCGCAACTTTGAAATAGAATTTTATTCGATCGAAATATATATTTTTTTCGTTGAATGTTATCGAATTAAATCATTATCCTCAAACGTCAAAAGGTTTATCAGTTTGGGCTTAGTGTAACTCAATATAGCGAGTTTTAGTGAAAGTGTTAGTTAAATCAAAGTGGAATAGTAATTTGATATTATTATTATATGTTGTGTTAGTAATAATCAATATGATTAAGCTTAAGCTACTTTAATTAGGTTTGGATTATGAGTAATTACATTTTAGAAAAGATTAGGTGACTTAATCATATTTAGGTGGCTTGGCCATTTAGTCAACGTTTGACCTTGATTTGCGTGCCAAAATTTGCCGTTGAGAAAATTGTCGAGGATTCTCCATTTGATTTATCGAGTTTGAAAATGTAAACATAAAGTTCAAATTCAAAGTAATTCAAAATGGTTTTAGTTTAGGTGCAAAAATGATTGTAGTGTATTGTTTTAGGAAATTCGGTGGCGAGGATGATTAATTATTGATTTCTAATTATAATTAGCTTAAATTAACACTGGTGTTACAATCCTCCCCCTTAAAGAAGTTTCGTCCCCGAAACTTAAAGTACTCTGGGTGGTTAAGGTTACCTGTGCCAAACAGCTCCGGGTACTTTTCCTTCATCGACGCCTCGGTTTCCCATGTTGCTTGTTCAGTCTTCTGTCCCCTCCAGAGAACCTTGACTAAGGGTATCGACTTGCGTCGTAAGAACTTGGTCTCTCTGGCGAGAATTTCCACTGGTTTTTCAGAGTAAAGCATGTTAGGCTCGATGGCGATCACATCGGGCGTAACAATGTGACTCGGGTCGCTTCTATATCTTCTGAGTTGAGATACATGGAATACATCGTGCACTTTGGATAAGTTTGGCGGTAAGGCGAGTCGGTATGCCACCTCGCCAATTCGTTCAAGTATTTCGTAGGGTCCGATGTACTTTGGGCTAAGCTTCCCCTTTAGTCCGAAACGTCTTACCCCTTTCATGGGTGAGACCTTTAAGAAGACCTTATCTCCACTGCTGAACTCAATAGGTCGGCGGTGCTCGTTTGCATATTTCTTTTGGCGATCTTGAGCCGCTTGTAGTCGTTCCCGAATAATCTTTATGTGTTCAATCGATCCTCAGATAACCTGGGGTCCAGTACCCACATTATCACTAGCGTCGTCCCAACAAACCGGACTGCGACACTTTCTGCCATACATTGCCTCAAAAGGAGCACACCCTAGACTAGCATGATGGCTATTGTTGTATGAGAATTCAACGAGAGGTAAGCTCTTTTCCCAGTTCACGTTGAATTCCATCGTGCATGCCCTCAACATGTCTTCCAGTGTCTGGATAGTTCGCTCTGTCTGACCGTCAGTTGCTGGATGGAAAGCCGTACTCATTTTCAATTTACTACCCAAAGCCTCTTGCAATTTCTTCCAGAAATGCGATGTAAATCTTGCGTCCCTATCTGATATGATGTCGAGGGGAACGCCGTGGAGTCGTATTATTTCCTTTTCGTAAGCTTTGGCCAGTTCTTCCAATCCCCAAGTCTCCTTGATCGGGACGAAGTGAGCTGATTTAGTTAGACGGTCCACAATAACCCATATAGCATCCTTGCCACCTGCTGTCCTTGGTAACCCCATGATAAAATCCATGGATATGGAATCCCACTTCCCTTGAGGAATTTCCAATGGTTGGAGTAGTCCTCCTGGTCTCTGGTGTTCAAATTTTACCTTCTGGCAAATCATGCATCTAGCCACGTACTCGGCGATCTCTGCCTTCATCCTTATCCACCAGAAACGTAATTTCAGGTCCTTGTACATCTTGTCTGAGCCAGGATGTACCGAGTAGCGGGTACTATGTGCTTCGTCAAGGATTTTGCGTTTCAAATCTTCATTGTTAGGTATGCACCACCTGCCGTTGAAGCGTAGACTACCATCAGTGTAGATCTCAAACCCTTCTGTTCCTTCTGATGGAATTCTTTCCCTAATCTCCAACAATGCCGGGTCTTCCCATTGTAGCACTCGGATGTCATGATATAATTACGTACAACCGCCATTGCATTTAGGTCTGTGTCATCTGATTGTACCAGGTCTAAGCTCAGTCTTTTTAGATCCTGGACGATGTCTGAGGGAATCTCCCAAATGTTGTTCAGAGTGTGTATTGTCTTACGACTCAGTGCGTCGGCAACTACATTAGCCTTTCCCTCGTGGTAAAGTAACTCAATCTTGTAATCTTTGATCAATTCTAACCATCTTCGTTGCCTCATGTTCAAATCTCTTTGGGTGAAGATGTACTTCAAGCTTTTGTGATCAGTGTAGAACTTAATGCTGACCAGTAGAGATAATGACGCCAAATCTTTAGTGCAAACACAACAATGCAAGTTCTAGGTCGTGAATTGGGTAATTCTTTTCATGCACCTTAAGCTGTCTGGATGCGTATGCTATTACTTTCCCCCGTTGCATCAAGACGCAACCCAAACCGGTTAGTGATGCGTCATCAGACACCTCATATTCATCCCCATCGGTTGGCAAGGTTAAGACTGGGGCCGTAGTAAGCCTTGTCTACAGTCCTTGGAACGCTTTCTCACAGTCGTCGCTCCATATGAACTTTGATTCCTTTTGTAGCAGTTTGGTCATTGGGCGGGCTACCTTCGAGAAATCAGGAACAAACCTTCGATAATAGCCAGCCAATCCTAGGAAGCTCCTGACTTCCGTAACTCGTTTTGGTGCTATCCATTCTTTGGACAAACTTCAACCTTTGCTGGATCTACCATTACTCCCTCCTTGGAGATTACATGGCCTAGGAACGCCACTTGGCCTAACCAAAATTCACACTTTGAAAATTTGGCATACCATTTATGGTCTCTCAAGATACTCAGGATAATGTGTAGGTGCTCTGCGTGTTCTTCTTTATTCTTGGAGTAGATCAGATGTCGCCAATGAACACGACCAGCCAGATGTCGAGATATTCATGAAAGGTCCTGTTCATTTGGTCCATAAATACCGGGCGTTGGTGAGGCCGCACGGCATTACTTTGAACTCGTAATGTCCGTACCTTGATCTAAAAGCAGTCTTTTGTATATCTTCTTTACGAACCGCGATCTGATGGTATCCTGATCTCAGGTCAATCTTGGAGAAAACTCCTGCTCCCTTAAGCTGGTCAAAGAGATCGTCTATCCTAGGCAGAGGATAACGATTCTTGATCGTCACCTTGTTCGATTCCTCAGAATCGATGCAGAGCCTCATGCTCCCATCCTTCTTCTTACGAAGAGTCCCGGTGCACCCCAAGGTGAAACACTCGGTCTTATAAATCCCAACTCAATCATTTCCTCCAATTGTTTCTTGAGTTCTTGAAGTTCGACAGGCGCCATTCTGTATGGTGCCTTTGATATAGGTGCTGTGCCCGGTATGAGGTCAATCGAGAATTCAACATCTCGTGCAGGAGGCATGCCTGGTAATACGTCTGGGAAAACATCGGGGTATTCACTCACGATTGGGATATCTTCGATGCGTAGGGTGTCCTCCTCCTTAGTAATGCTGCAGAAATTCACCCGGTGGCCCTTTCTCTCCATACTCAAGCTTCAAGATCTGATACTAACTTCACTCCTCCTTTCCTTTTAAAACTCTGGTATGATACCTCCTTCCCTTGGTTAGTTTTCAAAGTGATCTTCTGGTCGTGGCATTTGAACGTTGCATTATGATCGCTAGCCAATTCATTCCCAGTATTACATCGAACTCAGGAAGATCAAACAATATAAGGTCTGACAAGAACTCTGTGTTGTGAATTGAGATTTTTACATTATTGTATTTTGACGAACAAGGGATGTTTTTACCATCCGTAGTGATATATTAGTTTTAATTTGTGCAGGATTTGTGAGTTTGGATTGTTTGATAAATTTTGAGGAGATAAACGATAAGGATGCTCCGGTATCAAATAAAATGAAAGCAGGTACAGAATTAACCAAAAATTTACCGGTGAGGACGTCGACATCGATAATGTCGTCAGCACTTTCTCGACCGACAGATCGTAGACACGCCTCAACTCGACGGTGGCGGTGGTCCCGCATTTGCCTTATTACCAGCATTCCTCTTAGGGCATTCATTAGCTTTGTGCCCTACAACTTTGCACAGGAAGCACACCACGGGTTCCCCATTACAACGCTTTCCCGGGTGACTAGGTTGTCGGCAGAAACGACACTGATTTGCTTGGAAGGCCGGTGGTCCGGGAATTTGGGAATTATTCTTTGCAACGTAAGGAGTGGTATTGCGGTTGGAGAACTGAGACCTGCCCTGGTTCCTATTGCGGTTATCTTGATTCTGATAACCCGGGCGACCAAACATGGGTTTATGGATGAAACTGGCACTCGCCACAGGGGGCGTGAACGTCTTCTTCTTCTTCTTCTCCTCAGCTTCTCTCTTCTGGATGGGTGCCCAGATACACGTTGCCTTTTCGTAGGCTTCAAATGAAGTTCTTACAAATTAATCCGCTCATGTTTATCCTCAGGTTATTGTCCATGCCTCGTACGTAACGAGTTGCGAGTTCCTCTTCGCTAGTTAATATCTTAGGAGCAAACTTGGACAGCTCCTGATATTTTTCTGTGTAAGCTTGTAGGGACATTTCACCCTGGGTTAGATTCCTGAACTCTTCTTCTTTATCCCACTTCAACTCTTCCCCAAAGTACTTGTTTTCCAACAAGGTCTTAAACTCACTCCAGTTATAGAGTCTTAGGGGAAATTGGGCTTTGATCAGGCGCCACCAACTATTTGCCTCTCCTTTCGTGTAGTACGCTACCACGCTCACCATTTCGCTCGGTGGTGTCTTGCTCGATTCGATAATTTTTCCATCTCTTGATCCACTCTGTCAAGACTGTGGGGTCGACAGAGCGTAATATGTTTGGGGTCGGTGTTTGGAGAATTTCTCAAATGCAGATCGATTGTTTCACGCCTTGATGTTGATACATATTTTGAGCAATTTTTGTAATTGCATCCTCGAACCCTTTTCTCCTTGCTTCTTCTTCAAAGAAATGTTGGGCGAAGTTCTGTTAGCCATGTTGTTTAAGTTGTTTGCATCCATTCTAAAATAAAATAAAATAACGACAAGGTCATAGTAAATTTTGAGTGGTTCAAAGATAGACATCACATAACATGCAAGGTAAAAGACATTTCATTGATAATGTAAAAGGTTTACATCAAAACGTTACAAGCCTCCTAATACATTCTCTATGAAATGAACTAAGGTGAAAACTTAGACCTAAGTTCAAAGAAATAACATAAAAGTTTAGATACATTCTCAAGAGATATGAAATTGAATCGAGAATGACAAAAGATTAGCCCTAAATCCTAGGCAAATTTTGAGTAGCGATGCTCCTCCTCCATGAAGCTATGCTTATACTTAACAAAGATAAGTCATGTCGCCAAACCAAGCTTGAAATCCTCCCACCTTAGGTAGTACTCACCTCAAGTATAGTGGGAGCGTAGTCGCCTCCACCATGCTTTGGCCTCCTCGTCAAGGCACGCACTGCTAGGGAGGTTTTCCATTCCTCTCTAACTGAGTGTTCCAGAACCTCAGATTCATACTCCCGATCCATGGGTATAGTGTCCCACCGATCCCCTCAAATGTCTCGTGTTTTCCTGCATGAACGCTTCGATCACATCCAGATATTCCGAGGATCGGCGGAGATGATCAGAATTGATGTTCCATATACGGAGTCTTAAGTGCCCTAGTCTTCCAGACGACTTCCGCATTGCTCGCGTCCTGCGATCTCTTCCAGGACTTCAATTGTTGACGTCGCGCGTAGGCCTCGATGGCTTTCTTGCGGGCCTTCTCTTTTGGTGTCCATTCAGAGTACTTCTTACCGCACGGTAGTCTCATCTGAAATCAATTTAGATAAGGTAATTTAAATGAGATTTGGAAGTACAACATGTATGTAAAATTTTAAAATAATGAATTAAGAAAAACACATGACTAGGTAGTAACATAACGTCTCCATATATATAAACATATACATGGGTAAAATATTACATTTCAAGGAATATAATACATAAGTTCACACAACGTTACATCCGAAAGGAAAATCCATAGCCGTTAAGAAAAAGTGACGACATTAAGGTCGTTCTTAAGATAGTTTAAAATCGGTTACATATATTTTACAAACCGGAGTCGCATGACCCTGAATTATTATTTGCGTGCCTGAAGGGTCTCCCACATCGGCATCTTTCCTGCATCGAAGTGATTCGACCGTATTGGAGGATAGAGGTGTTTATACTCTTGATCCTTCAGGTTATCGAGCAGTTCCTCGTGCTCCATCCATCTTGGTGGTCGTATCTCCCTCAGAAGTGGGTCTGGGTGACTCATGCGAGCCATGTGTAGATCGTAATCCAGGAGTAGTTGCCACCCTAGTGGAGCCCAGAACTCGTCGTACGGGTGGAAGCTCGCAATCAGCGGCAGGCCCAAGCCAATGCCCGTTGTGTGGTAGGGTGCGCCGTTGTGATTCCGCTGGCTTCCACATATTGCTCGATGACATGGGGACCGCCACATATATAAGTATCCAGTGGCATCATCGGTGGACGTCGAGGTAGATTGTTACGGGAGTAACTGAAAGACGTCATCCTAAGGGCCTTTGTCAAACTAGAGTTAGCCAGAGAGCAAATAGCAAGTAAAGAATCGTAAAGTTAAGATTCTAACGCTCATCTAACTAGTTCATTATTATTTGGTCGGTCCTTAAGATTCTACCCTTTCTCACATTTTAAACTGATCTAAGTTATTATTTTAGCGATCTAGAGATTCCTAGTTTATTATTAGATCCTATAAGTCTATGCCTGACATACGATATGAATGTCTGGCCCAGGTGTCGTCTCGCTAGATGAGATAACTTTAAGTCACTCACGGTCGCAAGACAGCTCTGATACCAACTGTAACAACCCGGTTTTTCGTGACTTAATTAAACTAAGGCGGAAAATTAATTAAGTCTATATATTACAAAACCAGCTGTTAATCGTAATAAAACTCTCAGTACATAGTACGAGTTTAGAATAACAGAGTATAAGTTTAATTACATCCTCTCAAAATAGGTTACAAAATAAGGCCTCCAATCCCCTGATAGATCAACTGGTCAAGACTAGGTACCGTGCATTAAACTCTCATCATTTTCCCCAAGACACTCCTTCGAAGTTTCGATACATGCAATTTCTAAAGCAATATGCGTAATAATCATGAATAATAAAATAGGTAAAAACAATTAGCAAGTAAACAGGTAAAACACATAAAGAGATCAAAATGATTCAAACATGAGTATAAATACAATCACATATCATACAACACTCTCACGTAATCATTCTCAGCCAATCGTAATCCAACACTCATAACATCCAATCATCGTACAAAAATCAATCAAACAAGACAAGGAAATACATTCAACATGTGATAACAAATGAATCTTCGTTAGTAAGGGGGAAGCATGCAGACATAATCCGCGCAGTAGCCGGTAGGGCCAACATAACTTGGACATGACTACCAGGCTTAAAGATATCTAAGGTAATAAGGATGATTCAATCCCTTGTCTAATGTATGCATACACTACCTATCGAGGATCATACTTATTCGCTATTCAAAAGGTATCACCGACTAAAAGTTCGACTATCACCAGAGACTGCACCCCGGATGGGGTCAAGGCGTTCCAATTACTATTCTATGGGCCCGCGGAAGTATCAAGTATGCCCCATCCCCGAGGTTGATACCACACGCCAAACAAAGAATCTTAAGATCGTTGAATAGCCTTGGGCAACTCGGGTAGGAGCCCAAGTCCCCATAGGACTACCTCGTTAACTTCGAATTTCAAGAGTCGCAACATGGCGAACAATCCTAGTATTTTATTCAAGTAGTTCGTTTTTTCTAACTTCTCATTCTCTTGCTCATAAATAACGATAATGACAAACTTGTATCATAAATATAACGTCAAACTTGTATAATGAAATTTTAGTAACAACAGTCCTTCAGGTAAAACAGAACACATAGGAAAACTTAATTATTTATTTGAGTCCTGTTCGTAATTTTTAAATATTTTTCACTATTCATTATTTTACTATTCACCGTATTTACTATTCACCGTATTTACTATTCATCGTATTTACTATTCATCGTATTTACTATTCCTCGTATTTATACGTATTCGTAATTTCGTATTCCGTATTTGTACGTATTTTTTTTATACTTCGTATCTTATTCGTATTTCATACGTATATGTATTCTTATACTTAGTATCTATTATTTTACTTTTTTTTTTATACTTAGTATTTTTATTTTATTTTCTTTATACTTTAGTATTTATTATTTGACCTTAATTATACTTAGTATTTTTGTACTCTTATACATTTTGATATACTAAGGGTATTTTGGAAAATAAAACTAAGCTTTTTATTTACTAAGTGTAAAATTCTAGTTTTAAAGTCGTTAGGTTCGTTTTGTATTTAGTGATTTGAAAAATGATTTCGGAAGTAAAATTTAATATATTCTAAGTACAAAATTCTAGTTTTAAAGTCGTTAAGTTCATTTTGTACTTGGTGATTTTAAATAACATTTTAGGAGTGAAACTCGGTTTATTTAGTCATATACTTAACTAGTCTTTCAGCGGTTTCCATTTTTAGCGAGGTTGTCGTAGTTCATTTTAAATAGTCCGTATGTCCCCATCCAAATTTAAGCATAGGTAGTAGCACTCGATTTCATTCATTTTAATACGTGTAACGTTTATTTTTATCGGTTTAGTTGATTCTTTTTATTAACGGTTTAATACATAAACAAATATAAATCTAATTACTATTCAATTTTAGTGACTAAGTGATAAATTCATTTTGACCAAAATTGACCCAAAATTAACCCTAATGCCGTGAGCCTTTATTTATTTAGCTATTTATTTCTTTTGTTGTTTTTATTAATAAATCATTACTTTAACTATTTTAATTACTTAAGTGATAAAATTAAAAAGTGACAAATTCATTTTTAGTCTAAAATTGATCCCTAAACCGTGGCCTTATACTACCTAGCAATTTATTTTCGTTTTGTAATTTTATCGGTTTTTGACTTAAAGTTTTTATATACTAATTATCTAGTTTATGCTAAAATGATTTAACTTAGTACTTGAAAACAATAAATAACTAAAACTTATAAAATTTATGAATCAAATTAATCAACTAAGTGAAGAACACATGAATGTGTGATGAATTTTAATGTTTTTCATATGAACATTATTTAGTCAAAATTTTATATGTTTATGAAATTTTCTCAAATTTTTCCTACATGTCTATTTTAACTAGTCTAATCATAATATGTTATTTAGAAAAATTAAAACTAAAATTTGGTCCAAATAAGGCAAAAATGCCGTGTGTATGTATGTATGTATATGATTTTTGATTTTTGATTTTTATACTTCTAATTTAAATACTAAATTACTTTATATCATTTATACTGGACCAAAAATGGTCAAGGCTAGCAAAGACGGTTTTTGTCCAAATCACGGTTTAGGTCCTTGGGCTCGAACCATGGGCTAGGTCACGAACCTAAGGTCCACCCAAGCCTATTTTGAGTGAATTTAAACAATAATATCTTGGTCAAGCTTGGTGGGTCAAGGAAGTCAAGAAAAGTCAAGACGGAGAGCAACCGAAAGTCGACTAAAGTGCTATTTTTTGTTTGTGATCGCTCGAGTGCACCCATATGGGTTCGAACCACAAGTCAATTAAAACATCAAGAGCAACAAAATCAAGTGGTGAAGGTCCCAAAACAAATTAAAAACATCAAAGGAGGATTCACATGTGTTCCTCAATGAGTCACTATCACACATGTCACTATCTACCTTTTATACTTTATGCTTTTTACTTTAAGTATTTGTAGTTTTATGTTTAAAATTTTCAGCTCATGTGAGCCTAAGTGGACCGAGTATATTGTTGATTTTATGGGTTGATTGTAGCCCTTAGATTAGTTATTAGATGAAGGGTCAAGATTAGAACAAGGGCTTTATATAAACCCTCACCCTCACATTGTATTTTTCAGATTTGGTTAATGAAAAGAAAACCCTAGAGTTTCTAACTTGTGTTCTTCATTTCTCATTACTTTGTGTGTGAGTGAGTGAAAGATTAGTATAGTGGCTTTGTGCTTATGCTAATCAAAACCTAATTCTCTAGCTAAGTGCTTAGAATTAGTCACTATCCTTTTTATTTTCCTTGTTCATATAATTTTCAGAAAATACTTCACAAAAAAACATTCATTGGGCCGAGATTTTTATCATCCTTGCAAGATCGATTTTGTTCATCCCTTGAGTGATTCTTATCCCCATAAGTTTCACTCCAAATTGGTTATCAAAGCTTAGGTTTGTTCCTTGTTTTCGATTTGCTTTTTGTATTTTTTGTATTGACCGAGTTGTTCTTGTTACTCGGTTATATTCTTGTGTTTTTTCATCTTTATTTTTTCGTTTTTCTCTTTTAATTTTCTTGTTTCCACAAAATCCACAAGCATACTCACAAAATTTTCACAAAATGGTTGAAGATCTACACTTGTGTTAGTGTTGGTTTTGATTTTCACACTCAAAGGTCCTTGCTTTACTCAAAAATTTTCAGATTTTTGTTCTTTGGTTATGTCAATGGATGTGTTCCATCATTTTGGTGTTTCACTTGATACTACTCTTGGTGAAACCATGTATGATTCTATGGAGAAAGCTAGAAGAGAGCTTGAAATCAAAATGAGTCGAATGAGGGGTAGACTTAAACCTAACCCTAGCCTTGATCTTGTGACTTTGAGGGGTCAAAGGGAGTTAGAGGATAGAATGGCTCGGTTAGGAGGAGAACAACCCCCTAACCTTGGCCGAATGGTTTGTAGGGGCAAGCTTGCTCAAACCCTAACCCTAAACCTAGAAGAGAATCACCAAGTCGAAGCCTTTAGGTCTAGGTGTACCATTATGGGAAGGGTTTGTGACTTGATTGTTGAAGGGGAGAGTTGTTCTAATGTGGCCTCAAGCACCCTCATTGAAAAACTAGCCTTACCTACACAAGATCACCCTAACCCTTACAAGATGAAATGCCAAAGAAATGGAGCCGAGATGAGTGTGATGGTGGTTAGACAATGCTTGGTTTCTTTCTCCATTGGTGGGGAATACATGGATGAGGTTTTGTGTGATGTGATTCCCATGGATGCTTGTCATCTCCTCTTGGGGAGACCATGGAAGTTGGAAAGAAATGCTCATCATGATGAGAGGGACAATACCTATACTTTCAAGATTGGAGCTAAGAAAATCAAACTTGCACCCTTACCTCCGATTTTGAAAAACCATATCCCACCCTCCTTGATTATATCACACGAAAGAATGGGGATTGATGGGAGACCAGAAATTGAGCTTGGGGTTGGTCATGGGAAGGATGAGATTAATGTCCTTGCTAAGGAGATCCCCAAAGAGCAATGCAAACCGCCCTCCATACTTGAGTCATCCAAAGAGGTTATTTTGAGTGGAGTGCCCGAATTGAAGCATGGGTTTAGTGATGAGAAGGTTGAATGTGTTCTTCTCAAAGGCAACCCTAATGATCAAGATGAGTTTGGAAAAGAAAGTCTACCTATGCTCAAGAAAGGGGATGAATGCGAGATGAGAAGTCTACCTAGGCTTATGGAACGGAGATTCATGTGGTATGAGAATGTTGATGCAAGCAAAGAGTCGAGGGAATTTCTAAAGTGGAAATTCAAAGTGAGTACTAACAATGCCAAAGAAATGCAATGTGGTTGTCATAACCAAGTCTACTCAAGTGGATTCATGAAATGGGGATTCAAAGGGGGAACTAAGCTTGAACAAAAAGAGCTAAGTGATGATCTTCTACAATCTTCATCTAAGCTCAAGATAGAAGATGGCTCAAGTGAAAGTCCAAAGATCGACTTGTGGGAGGAGAACACGGCCCTCAAGACCATAACCGACTTACTCACACTCCTCATGTCATCTAATTCCACAAGTACCTTCATGATTGAGAGTGTAGCCCTCCATGTGATCAAAGACAACCCTAGAGCAATAAGGGGAAGTCAAGGAGAGGAGCTCAATGAGCTCAAAACCGAAAATTTGGGGAGCTCAATCAAGTGCAAGGGAAGTGAATCATTTGGAAATGAAAAGGTCGATGTGTTAGAAGGTTCAAGTGAGTCCTTGAAAGGGGAGAAAAACGTGGGGTTTAAGCGTGGCAAAGGGTGGCTAATTGACGGTCCTAAACATGAGGAACTTCGAGTTGTGCTAGGGGTTAATTGTGAATCCAAAGAAACCATGAGTAAGGGAGAGAGCAAGTTCAATTCAATGAACCGAGTTTACAAGAATCAATCTCTCATTCAATCTCTAAGCAAGTGGAATTCTTGGAAGTCTAGAGCCATGGAGCCCAAAGTTGGTCATGGGGCTCATGGGGCACCCCTCATCATGTTCTACGAATCAAGTCATGAAGCCAACAAGAGTCCGAGTCGAGAAGGAGGCAAAGGATCAAGCCATGAGTCAAGCTATAATCCAAACCGAGCAAGAGGAAGAGAGACCGAGGATTTGAGGACAAATCCTTTTCAAGGAGAGGAGATTGGACCAAAAATGGTCAAGGCTAGCAAAGACGGTTTTTGTCCAAATCACGGTTTAGGTCCTTGGGCTCGAACCATGGGCTAGGTCACGAACCTAAGGTCCACCCAAGCCTATTTTGAGTGAATTTAAACAATAATATCTTGGTCAAGCTTGGTGGGTCAAGGAAGTCAAGAAAAGTCAAGACGGAGAGCAACCGAAAGTCGACTAAAGTGCTATTTTTGTTTGTGATCGCTCGAGTGCACCCATATGGGTTCGAACCACAAGTCAATTAAAACATCAAGAGCAACAAAATCAAGTGGTGAAGGTCCCAAACAAATTAAAAACATCAAAGGAGGATTCACATGTGTTCCTCAATGAGTCACTATCACACATGTCACTATCTACCTTTTATACTTTATGCTTTTTACTTTAAGTATTTGTAGTTTTATGTTCAAAATTTTCAGCTCATGTGAGCCTAAGTGGACCGAGTATATTGTTGATTTTATGGGTTGATTGTAGCCCTTAGATTAGTTATTAGATGAAGGGTCAAGATTAGAACAAGGGCTTTATATAAACCCTCACCCTCACATTGTATTTTTCAGATTTGGTTAATGAAAAGAAAACCCTAGAGTTTCTAACTTGTGTTCTTCATTTCTCATTACTTTGTGTGTGAGTGAGTGAAAGATTAGTATAGTGGCTTTGTGCTTATGCTAATCAAAACCTAATTCTCTAGCTAAGTGCTTAGAATTAGTCACTATCCTTTTTATTTTCCTTGTTCATATAATTTTCAGAAAATACTTCACAAAAAAACATTCATTGGGCCGAGATTTTTATCATCCTTGCAAGATCGATTTTGTTCATCCCTTGAGTGATTCTTATCCCCATAAGTTTCACTCCATATACATTTGACATATGTGAAAACATAAGTAAACATTATCATACATAAATGAAAATCATTTAACACATGAATAAATATAAAAGTTCAAGAACACTCATAAACACATTATAACATTTAAATTCATAACAAATTCATTTTAATTCCTAAACATAAACTAATTATATTTTCATGTTCATTTTATTACAAGTATTTTAAGCATGCAATTTACAAAAATTAAAACGAAAAATTAAGTGAAATATAGGGTGATGGCCGTGGGTTATACATGGGTCACACAAATATTATTTTTCGATTTTTGTCTCCTAATTTAACATATGAATACTAGGTGATATAATAAAACCATACATGCATCAAAAACAATAACACATAATCAAATTAGGCGCTTTATCATATAAATGTGCGGAAGCCCCTTAGTTAGGTTATGTGTGAATTAGATTAGCGATTGTCGGGATCAATGATATGATCGAATTGGCTAAGGTCGACTCCACCACCTTGCTCCTCGGCTTTGGTTAGGAGAGGTACATAAGAATGAAATAAACAAGTTAGTAATTTATTTTAAAACCAAACTAGCTAAACTAAAATTGTAAAGTGTTGTAGTATTTTATGTTTAGGTGATGGTTAAATTTTTCATGGTTTGGTTTCATGTTCATATTTATTTGTATGTAAAAAGAGTGAGTGAATACAAATTATACATGGTGAGGAAATCATTTAAATGTTCTAGTGAAATTTACAAACAAGAGGTGAAATTTAAAGAAGAAAAACTAGAGGAAAAGGATGAAGATCATGTAGGATCTTGAGCTTGTACATGAAGATAAGCTTACAAGGTTTTAGAGTATGAGTTTATTAGAGAGAAAAGAGTTAAGTGTTTGTGTGTTGTGTATGTGTTTGTGTCGTGTGAGTGTAGTATGTAGTAGTAGTTGTTTTATTTTTTTTTGTAGTATGTAAGTTGTAGTATGTAAGTTGTAGTAAGTGTAAGAAAAAGCATGCATGCTTGAGACAAGGAAACACAAGGGTGTAAGAGAAGAAGCATGGGTGTAAGAGGAAGGAGAGCATGCTTGAGACAAGGGGACACTTGTGTAGGAAAAGCAAAAGGAAAAAGGAAGGCAAGGTTGAGCATGGAGAGCTCAAAATCTCGGCCACTATGGGTCACTTGGCCCGATTTTTTTGTTTTTGAAATTTTCAATTTGCGCGTACGTGAAAAGTCTCGAAATGAAATATATAGTCTTGAAATAATGTTTAGAAGTGAGATCGAAAATAAAAATGAAAATAAACCTCAAAACGAATTCAAACAAAAATTTGGGTACTAGTTTGTCTCGCAACTTTGAAATAGAATTTTATTCGATCGAAATATATATTTTTTTCGTTGAATGTTATCGAATTAAATCATTATCCTCAAACGTCAAAAGGTTTATCAGTTTGGGCTTAGTGTAACTCAATATAGCGAGTTTTAGTGAAAGTGTTAGTTAAATCAAAGTGGAATAGTAATTTGATATTATTATTATATGTTGTGTTAGTAATAATCAATATGATTAAGCTTAAGCTACTTTAATTAGGTTTGGATTATGAGTAATTACATTTTAGAAAAGATTAGGTGACTTAATCATATTTAGGTGGCTTGGCCATTTAGTCAACGTTTGACCTTGATTTGCGTGCCAAAATTTGCCGTTGAGAAAATTGTCGAGGATTCTCCATTTGATTTATCGAGTTTGAAAATGTAAACATAAAGTTCAAATTCAAAGTAATTCAAAATGGTTTTAGTTTAGGTGCAAAAATGATTGTAGTGTATTGTTTTAGGAAATTCAGTGAGCGAGGATGATTAATTATTGATTTCCTAATTATAATTAGCTTAAATTAACACGGGGTGTTACAGATACTAGTGTACATGTACTAGACTAGGGTTTTATTCCCCTATTTCGCTAAAGTTATCAGGGCCACCGTGACATTATGTGCTTATGCGCTTTGCGGTTCTGTCTCCTTGCCGTGTTTCGTTCTTAGTGGGCGCGACACTTGCATTCGTTCTTACCTCGTGAAAGATTACTTGACGAGATTGTATCAAGTTCAATCATTTCGAACACTAGAGGATGAGATGCAAGTATTATAGTATTCGGCGTGGTTTACGAGTCGAGTAAGCCTCTGCACTATGGAAGTGAGATGCAATCGATCGAGTACAAAGGCCTACTCGTCGTGCCTCGTAGCGTTATGTGTTGTGTGTTGTTTGATTAAATGAGAACGAGTGTGTACCATCTTCGAAAATTAAAGACCACAAGTTTCTGAAGTGAATCGAGTCTGCATGATGAGTATGATACGATATGTATGTTTGTATGCGATCTGATATCGCTTTGTAATCTTGTTCTATGATGGGAATACTATTATTATGATATTATCTGTTAATTGCTTTCATAACTGAATATCATGCTTATATGATTTATCGCTTTAAACCGCATACTTATTATAACTTATATGTCTTTATATGCTATCTGTAATAAGCATGTTTATGTTTTTATCATAAAGTTATAGTTATAAAGCGATAATAATAAACCAAAGTAATTGAAATCGAGGGTAAGTATGAGCATAGCTAGTCACTGTCCGCTCAATGCACCCCCCATCGCTTTATTGTGCGGGATGATCGTGGACCTGAGCTGGTTTTTGGACGGGGCCATGAGACGTTTTTATGCTTACTTTTGGATGTTTTACGAGAGATTGTAATATATAACCTATACTCTTTTTATTTCCGTACTTAGAGTTGTTTTATTCAACTCTTGAACGATGTTTGTAACTTTTGGGTTTTTATTGTATAATTAATAACGCTGGTTTAAGACTTAATTAATTTCCGCCTTAGTAATTAAAGTCGAATAAAAACCAGGTTATTCTGATTATTATCGAGTCGTCTTGCGACCGTGAATAACTTAATAGTTATCTCATCTAGCGAGAGACACCTGGGCCGGACATTCATATTGTATGTCAGGCATAGACTAATAGGATCAAATAATAAATTAGATTTTTCTTTTATTAGATCACTTAAATAATAAACTTGAAATCGCTTTAAAGTGTGAGGATGGGTAGAAACCTTAAGGACCGACCATAGCCTAAGGACTTTTAAATAACGAACTACTTCCCTCAAAATAAAATACACTAACTATCGTATGCTTGCTACTTGCTGATGTGACTAACTAAACTAACAACTATCCTCGGATATAAAATCTAAGTAATAAATCTAATTCTCGAAGAACGAAGCCATTAATCAAATTCATGACGACAAGACCTCAAACGCAGCAAATGGACGCATCAAGGACCTTACAACTGATAAGACGTTCAACATCTCGAAGAATTCTGTCGCAGAGAAGATTTCTACAACTTCATCTAATTATCCTCTTTAACTAAAATTTTTATTTCGTTCTCTTTTAAAAATTTTTAACCTCTTTAACTTTTTCTTCTAACTCTCTAATTTCCTAAATTTAACATTCCTAATAACTACTTTTCAAATGAACTTTCATTCCTCTTCCTTAATTTTTGCAAAATGATTTCATTTTTTCTTTTCAATTTGATAAACTCCTTTAAATTTATTCTAAAAACCTTTGAACTTTATTACATTTTAACCTCTTAAACTTATCTCTTTTAAAATTTACACATCTTCGTAAGTTTATAATTAGTAATTATCTTCTAAAATTAACTTTCATATTTTCCTTTGAAAATATCTCTGAAAACGTATCCAGTTAATTCTAAAATTTTATTTCGTGATTTTAAATAACTTTGAAATTATTTTGTTTTAAATCATATTTTCTTTACCTCATTTATTATCGAATTTGATTGCTTTCAAAATTTGCAAACTTATCAATACCTATTCCAAATTCTCAACTTTTAAAATGAATTTTTATCTTTCCTACTTAAACTTGATAAATATGTTTAAAAATTTCTTAAGGGGGTAGGACAAAAATATGATGGTTTTAAAATCATTGATTAAGATTTAAAATCTAAAATCATTATTTCAGCTAACTTTAGGCTATATATTTAATTTCAAATAAAATTATATTTTGTTTTATTTTAAAACCCTTATAGTTTTAATTTAAATTGATTCCGTACAAAAACTTCTAGGCCCCACCCTGTTGAAAATCTCTTTGAAATCGATTTTGGAAAATAACAATCTAGCAATATTTCAATATTAATTCAAAATATTCCATTTGTAAATATAAAACGATTATAGCTTTGAATCATCTCACTCTATCTAACACCTTTATAATAATTCAGAAATTTAAACTTTTTGAAAAGTCTTATTCTACCAAAATAAAATGTCATTATCGAAATTTATGAAATCTTGATATTCTCTCTAACTGTCTTGCCTAAACTGCGGGCAGTTATCCACTCTATTCAAGTTTCGGGACGAAACTTTTCTTAAGGGGGTAGGTTTGTAACACCCCGTGTTATTTTAACACAATCTGATAAAAGAATTTAATTCCTTAAATTAAATTCATCCTTTTTCCATATAATAAAAATGCGACTGAATTTTTTTCGCCAAATAATAATAAATTTTCCTAAGTACCAAATTAAAAATTTTGAAAAATAAAGTTTGTTCTATTATCTTCAGAATTGAAAAAGAAACACATTCCAAAATTTTATAAAAAATCAATACAAAATTATATCGCCTTTTAAATTTCAAAAATGTTAAGTCATGTTTACTATTCATAAAAATAAATGTAAAACCTTTTATTCCTAAAATTCAATTTCGAACATTTTTCATTTTTGAATAAAAATGAACCCTTATACTTTTCCCGTCTCTGAAATTCGGGTCAACAATTTCAAACACGCAAATCAAAAATCAAACCATCTTATCATCTTCCACTTTCTTTTATTTTTTTTTAAAAGCAAACTTAACATCACATTAATGAAAAAGATAATCATTTTGATTTATTTTTAATAAATCATATTATATAATAACTAATTACTATTCCTTTTCTATTAAACTAACACTTTTGAATATTGTCGAAATTTAAAGTCACACCTAATTTAAATTGATTAAATTTTTGACGTTTGATTATAATTCTTTAAATCTATAACATTCAACCAAGAAAATAAATATTTCGACCAAGGAAATTTTTATTTAAAATTTCGAGGATTAAGATCCGATTTTTGTCTTTAATACCTTTTGAAAATTTGTTTTATTTTAATTCCGATTTTATTTTAAAACACTATTTTAAGATCATATCTTTTATTTCGAAACCTTTCGCGATCGCGCAAATCGAAAATTTCAAAAACGAAAATCGAGCCCGATTTTCTTTGAGCTAGCCGACTTACTTGAGGTCATCCATGACCATTTTATAGCTCTTCTTTTCTCTTACACAAGCCACCCTATTTTACTTACACAACCTACATTTTCATCATTTAAGTTTAATTAGCTTATTTACATTTTAAGTTTTATACATTATAATTATAATACATAACAAATACAATACAACTTACTACTACTTTTATTTCCACACAAACACTTACATTATTTCATAAAATCATTTTAAAAATGTATATCTAAATTAAGATAAAATTTAATAATATAGTTAAATTTCTATAGTAATTATATATTTTTGCGATCGTTTAAAATCACTTTTAGCGAAAACTTTTATTTTGAAAATTTATCGACTTCCTCAACTTTTAAATATTTTCTTCAATAGTAAATAAAATATTTTAGTCTTAGAATTTAAAAGTAGAAATATTTCAAAAATTCATCAAACGCGCACACTTTCACTTTTATCGCTTTTGACGCCCGACTTTTTAAAACTGACCAAATTCGAGGAAAACATTTTAAAACACACTTTAGACATTTTTAATGCCAAAATAGTAATGTGGACTTATGGGGTTGATGATGGACTTGATGATGCTTATTTTGTTTTAATAAAACATTATTTACTAAATAAATCAACTTTAATATCTAAAAAAAAACATAAACCTTTTAACCCAAAGTTTACTAACTTACATCCTAAGTTTCAAAGAGCAAAAATGACATTCATTTGCCCCAAAATGTCGTGGCTCCCCTTCTCCTTTTCTCTCTTTTATTTTTTCCATTTTTCTCCCAAAAACAATTAAAATAAAACCCTAATATTATCTCTAATAATTCCTAAGTGTTCCTAGTTATATTAGTGGGTTTTGGAGCTAACATTCCTTGGATTTTTTGGGTGAAGATTCTTGGGTAATATGGGTGAAGAAAAATCCGATCTAAAATTTATTTTAGATCCCCGACGATTAACATCCTAATTAAGGTGATTAACTATGTCTTATATTATTCTCTTAGTAAATTAATTTGTTTTGTTATTATGTTTTATGAATATGAAAATTATGTTAAATATGTTAAACATCACTTTTATGTGCTTGTATGTTTAGGTGTTGTATAATAAAATGATTATAACTAAATAATATACTAAATAGATTATTGTAGTAATATCGTTCTAAGTTTAGTTAAATTAATTTTGAGTATTTTTAATTTATGTTCATATGATTTTTATATTTAGTTATGTTTTAGTTAGGTTATAATCACTTATAAAAATTATGTGAAATATTAACAATAAGTTTAAAGTGTTTAAAATCGAAAATGAAAATTATATGTTCATATATACTTCCCACGGTTTTCCCCATTTTTTTTAATATATTTTCACTTTTAATTTTTGTAAATAATATGTAGTGATAAGTTAGTTAAAATAGATGTTATCATGTGAAAAGAATTAAATTTAAAAAAAATAACTTATAAGTTGTTAAAAATGTGCATATGTGTTCTTAACTTTAATTTTGGTGTTCATATGTGTTCTTGAACTCCTTCATGTGTTCTTCATGTTTAGCATACCTTGATTCTTATTATTTTTATGTTTGTTGTTGTTGGGGGTGACTTCTCCCGGGTCCGACACACTTGGACCAGATAGACTTGGGGACCGGAAGGTGCCCACGGACCCCCTGATCCACACATCTCTCCCGGGTCCGACAAAACAGGGCTGGGTGGAATGTGGACCGGGGCGTTTCTTATCCCAAGGAACCCAATGATCCACCCGGTCCGGACAGGTATGGCCCACCCAGGGCCGTACTGTACGGAGCGGGGGCACAAGAAGACAAATCTGAGATAAGTATAAAAGGCAACTAAAACCCTAAAAATCACTAAGTTTTCATACACACAAAAACACTACAAAAAAGGTTTTTCTCTCTCTTTTCTCTCTCTAAATTTATTTGTCTTTGTAACTGACTTGAGCGTCGGAGGGCCATCACCCGGAAGGCCCCGGGGCTAGGTTTGCTACGTAATTTCAGGAGAAGAGGAAGGGAGAAGAGAACCGTGAGCTAAGGACCGCTCCAGGACTTAGTTCATTTAGCTTATAATCCATAATCAACTTGTAATCACTTGTATTTAGTTTTGGTATTTAGTTCCTAACTTTATACCCGAAACAATTGGCGCCGTCTGTGGGGAAAATTTCACAAAAATCTTACAAAAAGCCATGTCAAACCCTACACAAGAGCCGAGAAAAACAATGGAAGAACAATTTACTCCCGGAGGAGGGGTTTACAGCATTCCCCTGGAGACCGAGCTGCAAACGCCCTTGACTCCAGAGGAGAAGAGGATGATGAGTGCTTTCCTCGAAAAACTGAGGGAGACACCACCTGCCGGTACTCCCCCTCCCGAGACAAGTCAACAGAAGTCTCCACCAAGAAAAGATCCCATCCCGTCCATGACACCTAAGAAGCTTTTTCATGAGGACAATGAGACGTCAAGCAACGATAGTACGTGGAGAGAGTCGGAACATTCTCACTCAGCGTCCCAGTCACCACCCTCAGTCCAGGAAGTGTCCAAGCCTGAGGTTCCACGCACCGAGAGGCCCAAGCGCAACAAACCCAAAGGAAACACAACACAAGGAAAAGTCACAGTAAAATCGCCTTTGGCTTCTTCGGTGCTGGAGTACCCTCTTCCTCCCAAGATGAAAATTCCAACGATACAATATGACGGAAAAACAGACCCGGAGGAACATCTGGCGGCCTATGAGAGCCACATGATGATGTACGACTCTACGGACTACGTTTGGTGCAAAGTTTTTCCTACGCCCCTGACGGGACTTGCACAAACCTGGTTCCGTAACCTCCCAACTGGCTCCATCTATGGATATGAGGACATGTGCCGGGTGTTCCGCCAGCAGTACGCAGGGAACAAAAGGAGAGAGAAGGTGGCTACGGAGCTCCTGAACGTGGTGCAGGGGAAGAGTGAAGGGCTGAAGGAGTATATGACCCGGTTTGACAGAGAATCACAGCAAATCAGAGACCTGGACTCCAAGATAGGGGTCCATGCCTTGACGGTAGGGCTGAAAGAGGGAGAGCTGAAAAGTCTCCTGATCAATCACGGCCAAACTGATGGCAGCCCGCGAGATGGCCGAAGGCTTTGTGCGAGAGGAGCAGTTCCATAAAACATTCAGTAAGAGAAATGACAAGAAGGAGGACCAGGGCGGAGCCCAACAGGAATGGAAAGGACCGCCCCGGAGGCACAACAACAACAACAACAACAACAACACCCGCAGCAATTTCAACCGCAGCAGCAGTAATAACAATCACAACGATCGCCGGGATAACCGGACTACCGAGGCCGCAGGAAACAACCAGCCAGCTCCAAAGAATGGACTCACTACACACCACTCATCAGGTCTCAGGCGGAAATTTTTGAGATGACCAAAAACGAAATCAAGTGGGCCGCCCCTCGACCGCAGAAACACCCAGGGAACGATAAGTCGGTTTTCTGCGAATACCACCAGGCAGCCGGCCATGCAACGGAACACTGCGTATCCTTGAAGCACGAGGTCGAGCGGTTGGTACAGCAAGGCACCTTGCGCCGCTTTGTTAAGGACAAGCGAGACAGAGATGGTGGCGAAGGTAGTGGTGATCCGGGTCAAGCAGGTCCGAAAAAGAACAAGCAAAGAATAGGCGAAATCCATATGATCGCCGGGACGGAAGAGTCAGTCTTGTCCGGAAGGAAAAGAAAGGCGGAGAAACGTGAGCAGTCTAGGATGGGCATATATTCAGCCGAGAGGATAGCACCAAAACCTCCCATCCCGGACTTGACCATTAGCCAGGAAGACTATCAACGGGTCTCTTACCCGCACAGCGACCCGTTGGTGATCTCCATGGATATCGGACCCCATCTGGTCCACAGGTGCATGATAGATACCGGAGCTTGCACCAACCTCCTGTACCGGGAGACATTCGAAAAGTTAGGTCTGAAGAAGGAGCAACTGACACCATACATAGGCTCGCTGTATGGCTTCGCCGGAGCCGGCATCCGACCAATGGGGACGATAACCTTGCCGGTCACGATAGGGGAGGAAGACATGGCCCGAAGCGTAGACGCAAGCTTCGTGGTCGTTGGTCGCCGACGCCCATCAGGCATAACGCCTCATCGGCCGGGTCACTTTGGACCACATTCATGTCATTGTGTCAATTCGAGCGCTGGCTATGGTTTATGTAACGGACAATTGGACCGAGGGGAAAGTTTATGGCGACCAGAAGGCCGGGAGATCCTGCAATTCCCTATCGGCCCGGGGAACAAAGCAGAAGACAGTGGCAGAGGTGAAGCTCCCGGAACAAAAGGAGAAGCAGGGTCTGGATGTGACTCCGGGACCGGAAAGCGAGACAACAGAAATTGAGCTGTCACCGGGAAGAAGTGTAATCATCGGGGCGGAGCTAGACCCCGGCTTCCAAGACAGTCTGATTAGTATCTTGGAAGAAAACAAGGACGTGTTTGCCTACTCAGCGGCGGAGATGCCGGGGATAAGCCCGGAAGTAATTGTACACCAGCTGAACGTTAACCCCAGCTACAAACCAATCAAGCAGAGGCTGCGGCCCATGAGTGCGGAAAAGGACGCGGCTATTCTCGAAGAAATAAACAAGTTGTTGGAGGCAGGTTTCATTGAACGTTGTGACTATCCCGAGTGGTTGGCTAACGTGGTAATGGTGAAAAAAGCGTCCGGGGCGTGGAGAATGTGCGTTGATTTTACAAATCTAAACAAGGATTGCCCCAAAGACTGCTACCCGTTGCCAAGGATTGATCAGTTGGTGGACTCCACCAGTGGCCACTCGACCTTGAGTTTCCTGGATGCCTTCTCGGGATACCACCAAGTCTATCTGTCAGAAGAGGACAGGCCCCGGTGCGCCTTCATCACAGGACACGGGGTCTACATGTACAAGATGATGCCGTTCGGACTCAAGAACGCCGGGGCCACGTATCAGCGGCTGGTGGATGCCGTGTTCGCAAAACAGAAAGGGAGAAACATGGAGGTATATGTGGACGATGCAATTGTGAAAAGTAAGTCCGATGAGAAACACCTGGAAGACTTGAGAGAAACGTTCGCCTCGCTCAGAGAATACCAAATGAAACTGAATCCGAAGAAGTGTACCTTTGGAGTCCGGTCAGGGAAGTTTCTGGGGTACCTGGTCAGCTCAAGAGGGATTGACGCCAACCCCGAGAAAGTCAAGGCCATATTAGACCTGCCGGCACCGAAGACAATTAAGGACATTCAAATTCTGACCGGGAGGATGGCAGCATTATCCAGGTTCATCTCCCGGTCCGCTGACAAGTCCACACCGTTCTTCCAGGTCCTAAAGGGAAACAAGAGGTTTGTATGGGGGAAGGAGCAGGATGAGGCTTTTGAACAGCTAAAGAGACATCTTACAACATTGCCTACTTTGGCAAGACCGGTCACGGGCGAAACTTTAATCTTGTATATCGCCGTGACCGCGAGCGCACAATCTGGAGTCATCCTACGGGAAGAAGAAAAACAACAACAACCAATTTACTTCGTCAGTCATGCATTAGGACAGTCGGAAAGAAACTACCCGATCATCGAAAAAGCCGCGTACGCTGTTGTTATAGCGACTCGGAAACTGAGACCATACTTTGATGCTCACCCGGTGGAGGTGCGCACAGACCAGCCCCTGGAGAAAGCACTTGAAAAATTTGAAAAATCCGGCAGACTCCTCAAGTGGGCAATTGAGCTGTCAGGCTTCGGCATAACCTACACCGGAAGAACAGCAATCAAGGCCCAGGCCCTAGCAGATTTCATTGCCGAGTGCACCCACCCGGCCAGGGGGGATGCACCGAAAGGAGTATGGCAGGTATATACAGACGGGTCGGCCACCATCCATGGCTCCGGGGCCGGAGTGGTGATCATCAGTCCCGAAGGACACGAGTTTGAGCATGCCCTAAAATTTGCCTTCCCGGCCACAAACAATGAATCCGAGTATGAGGCGGTGCTGGCAGGCCTGGAACTGGCAAAGGCCATGGGGGCAGAAGAGATCGAACTGAGAACGGACTCGCAGCTGGTGGCGAGCCAACTTAACGGGGAATACGAGGCCCGGGAAGAAGGGATGGCGTTATACCTCCAGAGAGCGAAAGCCCTGACTTCCGGACTGAAATCTTTTGAAGTTCATCATATCCCCAGGTCCGAAAACAACAAAGCGGACGCGCTTGCCAAACTCGCCAGTGCAACAGCAGACAACAAGTCAAAATACCGCTTGATATCCCGGCAAAGGGAGTGTTAACTGGTCAATGCCATCTCCTCAAGACAATGCAATTTGGATGAGGCCGATACTGAAATACAAGCTGGAGGGAGAAATCCCGGAAGACAAGATTGAGGCAGCTAAACTGAAGAGACTAGCCCCATGGTTCATCCTCGTAGACGGAGAGCTCTACCGGCGATCATTCTCAGCCCCGCTACTAAAGTGCGTAGGGGGCATGGACGCTGAATTCATTTTAAACGACATACACTCTGGGGTCTGCGGTCACCACGTCACCGGGCGTACGCTAGCCCACAAAGCATTGAGAGCCGGCTACTTTTGGCCCACCATGCTAAAGGATGCCAAGGAATTGAGTAAGCGGTGCCGGCAGTGTCAGATCTTCGCCCCGGACATCCACCTTCCCGCCAGGGACCTCAGACCAGTCTTGAGCCCGGTTCCTTTTGACCAGTGGGGTATGGACATACTGGGACCATTCGCAACGGCCACCGGGGGCAGGAAGTACGTAGTAGCGGCTATTGACTACTTCACCAAGTGGATAGAAGCAGAGGCTATCCCGACCATCACTGAACAGGCTGTGAGAAAGTTTATCTGGAGAAACGTAATCACAAGGTTTGGGGTGCCCAAGGTCGTGGTATTTGATCACGGGAAACAGTTTGACAATGACAACATGCGGGACTGGCTAAAGCGGAACGGGACAATTGTCGCATACTCATCAGTTTGCCACCCGCAGAGCAACGGACAAGCCGAAGCCGCCAACAAACAAATGCTGAGCGGCATGAAAAAACGACTGGACGAGCTCAAGGGGGCATGGGCCGATGAGTTGCCAAGCGTTCTTTGGTCAATCAGAACTACAGTCAAGGAATCCACCGGGCATACCCCATTCAACATGGTTTACGGAGCCGAAGCTTTACTCCCGATTGAAGCGATTCTACCCAGCCCGAGAACAAACCTACATGATCCCACCAGTAATGAGCAAGCGAGAAAGGAGTCGCTGGACCTGCTAGATGAGGTCCGGGACCAGGCAAGAGAAAATCTGGCGGTTTACCAGAACCGAATGAGGAGAATGTACAATCGAAGAGTGAAGCATAGGGAGTTTGAGCTGGGAGACCTGGTGCTAAGACGAGCATCCATTCTGGGAAAGGAACATTCACGGAAGTTGTCGACCACCTGGAAGGGCCCTATCGGATCACAGAGATAAAGCGTAGGGGACCTTCATGCTGAGAGATATGAGCGACCACGACCTCCCGTCCCATTGGAACTCTGATACGTTAAAGAAATATTACGTGTAAGCGTTGTACTCTTTCCTTACCCGTGGTTTTGTCCCACCGGGTTTTCCACTGAAGGTTTTAACGAGGCAACGTGTAGACATTTGTAACGCGAGTGATCAGGTATGTTGACACCGCAAGCTTTTGTAAGTTTTTGGTAAACTTTTAGTAGAATTTTTGCCCAGCATTGGTTTAGATTTGGATCACACAAAAGTCGGCGGGGAAAGGAGGGGACTACCCAGGCCGCTAATCACGATAGTCTGATTCAAAAATAGGAATTTTTGAAAATTTTTGCTAACACTTTCAGGAAAAGGAGGATAAACATCCTAAATCCGGCCTGGAACAGAGCAAGGGCAAGAACAAGCCCCGGAGCAGCTAAAAGACATAAAAGACCGGAGAAGGGCAAGACCTCCCAGCGACCCATGCCTACGTATGGAAGAACATCGCGCCTTGAGAGTCCAGGCCGGGCACTGGCGGCTCGCGCCTACGTATGGCCTTGCACAATGCTCATCCGGCGTCGTCGGGCCGGGTGAGGGGCCCAAAAAGCAAAAGAGCCGGGATGTCTATGATGGCCCAGGTGCCTAGGCTCCCCTCACCGCGGTGTCTGATGCCGGCCTTGTAGCCGGTGGCGGCTGCGGACCTCCCATGGGTAAGACCTCCGCCGCAACCCGTCGCCACGCACGTCTGGAAGAACATCGCTCGCGCCTTGAGAGTCCATGGCCCGGGGCCTGGGCGGCTCGCGCCCTACGTATGGCCTTGCACAATGCTCATCCGGCGTCGTCGGGCCCGGGTGAGGGTGCCCTAAATGCAAAAGAGCCGGGATGTCTATGATGGCCCACGTGCCTAGGCTGCTCTCACCGCAGAGTCGATGTCGGCCTTAGCCGGTGGCGGCCGCGGACCTCCCATGGGTAAGACCTCCGCGAACCCATCGCCACGTGACGGAAGAACATCGCGCCTTGAGAGTCCGGCCCGGCCTGGCGGCTCGCGCCTACGTATGGCCTTGCACAATGCTCATCCGGCGTCGTCGGGCCGGGTGGTGCCCTAAATGCAAAAGAGCGGGATGTCTATGATGGCCCACGTGCCTAGGCCGCTCTCGCGATGTCGATCTGACGCCTTGTAGCCGGTGGCGGCCGCGGACCTCCCATGGGTAAGACCTCACGCAACCCATCGCCACGCACGGAAGAACATCGCGCCTTGAGAGTCCAGGGCGGGGCTGGCGGCTCGCGCCTACGTATGGCCTTGCACAATGCTCATCCGGCGTCGTCGGGCCGGATGAGGTGCCCTAAATGCAAAAGAGCCGGATGTCTATGATGGCCCACGTGCTGGCCGCTCTCACCGCGATGTCGATCCGATGCCTTGTAGCCGGTGGCGGCTGCGGACCTCCCATGGGTAAGACCTCCGCGGCAACCCACTGCCTACGTACGGAAGAACATCGCGCCTTGAGAGTCCAGGCCCGGGGCCTGGGGGGCTCGCGGCCCACGTATGGCCTTGCACAATGCTCCTCCGGCCGTCGGGCCCGGATGAGGGTGCCCTAAATGCAAAGAGCCGGGATGTCTATGATGGCCCACGTGCAGCCGCTTCTCACCGCAGTGTCTGATGCCGGCCTTGTAGCCGGTGGCGGCTGCGGTCCTCCCATGGGTAAGACCTCCGCGGCAACCCACTGCCTACGTACGGAAGAACATCGCGCCTTGAGAGTCCGGGCCTGGGGCCCGGGCGGCTCGCGCCCTACGTATGGCCTTGCACAATGCTCCTCCGTGGTCGTCGGGGGCAAGTGTATGAACGCACGGAAGAGTAGTTACAATCACCGGACACTAAGCAGTGCATGGTCCCGGTATTGACAACACAATGAGAGAAAGCTAGAAATTTGACTAAGTATGAATAGAACGCTGGGACCAAACAATATTATCCGGCCCCGGCACAAACGGCAAAAACGGTACGAGCATTAAGAGAGAGATAATAACAAGGAAGAATACGCCTAAAATTACCCGGTACCGGAGGATAATAGCATGAGTAAAAACAAGATGGAAATAAGCTAAGTATAGAAAAGCTACTCGGCAGCGGCAGACGTCAATATAAATGTAAACGGAAATAACAAGCCAAGTATGGAAAAACAAAAGGAAAAAAGCCAGGTGTGGAAAACAAGCTAGACATGAAATTACCCGGCAAGCGGTACCGGGGCATAGCATTCGAAGAAAGGCTAGAAATTCAGCCAAGTATAAACAAGATGGAAAAGCGCTGTGGCTGAATAATATCACACGGCCCCGGTGCAAATAACGAAAGCAGTATAAGCGTTAAAAGAAAAATAAGAGCGGGAGAGAACATAAACCGTCCGGCCTCGGACGAAAGTACTGCGAGTAATAAATACTTTAGTAAAATAAGCTAAGTGTGGGAAAATCACCCGGCCCCGGCAAGAACAACGAAAATAAAATAATACGAGTGAAAACACAGCAAAATAAGCTAAGTATGGAAAAGCAAAAGTTAGAAACTAACATTGATAAAAGAGTATATTACAAGGTTGTTTCCCCCGGACCCACATGTCGGGCCGGGAGAGAATTTAAATAAACGAAAAAAGAAGAACAACTAAATGACCTACCAGAACCGGCAACCGTCCTCACCAAAAGGCCCGCCTACTCCAGACTGGCTTGAGTCTTATTAGAAGCTAAAATACAGACAAAATGTAGGCTAAGGGGAGACTCATCAGATCACCCCGAGCAGGAAGATGCGGAAGACAATGGCTGAGTTCCTAGCAATCCGGCGCCACGGCTGCTTTCTTCTTAGCTTCCCTCTCCCGGTCCGCAGCCTCCTCAAGTTCGGCGAGGCGGTCGAAGTTGAAATTGGGATCGACCTTGTCGATAAACCCTTTCGTCTCATTGGACCCAAAATCAACCCCGTCATAAAAGGAGTTGGCACGAACCTGGGCGAGCTCAACCTGATGGGCCGCCTTCATTTCTTCCATCTCAAGTTCCAGACGGGTCGCCTTAGCCTGTCTCTCCGCCCTTTCAGCCTCGGCCGCCTCCGCCCGGGCAATGGCAGCGTCCCGGCCTTGAAAGACCTCTGTATATTGGAGAGCCAGACTCTCCTTCTCTTTGGAAAGCTCCCCCAGCTGGAGCTCCTTCTCCTTCAACTTGCCCAGGAGAGTCTGCACTTCCTTCTTCAGGGCAGCGTTTTCTTTCTCACGGGCTTTCACGGCCTTTTTCAGGCGGACAGCCGCCTCCATCATTTCTTTGCTGGCCTCGGTGGAGGCCGCCTCGCGCCGCAGGCGGTCAAGCTCGCCTGCGGTATCTAGCGTGAACTTGCAGAAAGAGTCCACGCTGCTGCGGAGCCGCATAGCCATGTCCGTGGCCTGGATAGCGAGACCCCCGGCAATAGGTGGGGTCTCTTCAACGAGACCCGCCGAGCGCAGCGCTTTATCCGACCTGCCCGGGACAGCGACGGAAACTTGACCCTGGCCAGCGGCTTTGGTCTTAGAGGAAGCGCCCTGGATGGAGAAAGATAGCAGATTGTAAATATCTTGCTCACTGATAGGAAAGACTGAGGAGAGGCCGTCTGAAGGGACATCCAGGGGGCGCCCCTCAGATAGACTCCCCCATGAAAGCATGGAGCTAACCTTCTTTTGCTTCTTGGAAGGTCGGACGTCTTCCGAGTGAGGAGATTCTGACTCCACGATGATGGCGTCAGGACCCTGGGATGGTTGGAGAACCCCGACCTCTTTGGGCGGGCTTGGGAGAGGAATTCCCTGCGAAACCCCGGGTACGTCCCTCACAGGCGCAGACTGGGCAATGTTGTCTTCCGGCTGCGGATGGGGGGATGAAACAGATCTGGCCGGCTGTGCTCTTTGCTCAGCCTCCCTTTCCCGCTGCGGTTTGTAAGACACACGTTTCCTACCCATTGGTCTGTCGGGAACCTCACCCTGCATTATCAGCTCTCTCAAAGTGGGCTTACGCCGCTTCAAATCTACGGCAGGCGTTTGGTCAAGCGGGCGGTTCTTTGCGTCCAAACCGATAGATGCTAAGTCCCCCGGAGTCAGGTAGTCGAGATCGCCTGTAAGAAACGAGGCTAGGTCAGAGCAGGAAGACGGAAAAGTAAGATAAACACGAACAAGCAAAGATAACAATAACGCTAAGTTCCTGGCCACCCTCGCTACTCGCTTTAAGGGCCGGGACCAGACCGACCACACTCAGGAATTTGTCTTCTGAGATCGTATCTGCCGGAGGAAGCCAATTTTTGGGGAACCAATCTTTCCCCACTTTGTAGGCCTTGAAATAGGCCGCGGCCTCTGATTCCTCTTTGGTCAGCGGAACGTCCTTCCAAGAAAGAACTTCTCCCGGAACCCACTCGCCCCGGGTCTCAAGGCGACACCTCACGTCGTTGTGAAAGCAACGGGGGTGGTCAAAAGGCACGGGAGACTTGAGGAAGAGCCACCGCTCATTCCACCCTTTCATCGAGTCGTTGGGCGGATAGTGAGTCAAAAAGCCCGACTCAGTGACTAGCGACCACCATCCTTTTGTCGATTTGTTAGTACATGGCCGGAAGTGATGAAGACGGCGGAACAGATTTATCGAGAGGGGAAAGCCCAGATACAGACACGTCCAGGCAAAGGCAACTATAATCCTCATGCCAAACGGCGTCATCTGGCATATGGCTATATTTGCCCGCTCGAGCACTTTAGCGATGAAGGGGTGGAGGGGAAATCGAAGCCCATGCTCCAGATTCTTCAAGTACACGGCCGTATGAAGGTCCGGAGGACGAACCACGTGTTGATGTGTTCCCGGCACGACCAACACCCACTTCTCGGGTAAATTATAATGTTCGGCCGCCCGCTCAGGGCAGTTTTTCTCGAGAAGAAAGTCCCTAAAACCTAGGTTAATCCTAGTGTTCATAGGAATCTGGAATACCGCCTGCTCCAAAATCCGCACATGCGGGAGGTCGGCCTGGGAAGGTCCGGCCTGAGAAGGTCCGGCCTCAGAGGTCCCAGCCTGGGCTTCCATGTCAGTTTCTCCCTCCCTACCCAGGGTCAAGTCCTCAAGCTCAGGACCTACTTCCGAGTCCGTGACTATGTTGTAATCCGAAGCTGTTCTAGAAGACGAATCGGCCGACACACTCATTGTTCTCTACTATGGGAATGAAATTTGAAATCAAACGCGAAAATTACCTTTTGTAAAAGCGCAAGCAAGGATGCAATCAAAAGCGAGGCGAGGCAAGAATGAAATGCAAACCGGATTTAAGGAAGTTTAGAGAATTTTTGAGAGGATGTAAGGCGTTTCGAAAACGGGTAAAGGGGGAAAATGAATGAAATAAGGGGGTATTTATAGGAAAAGGAGTGCACAGTGCACCTCCACCCCTTGTGCAACACGTGTCGGGCCAGGGGAGGTGAAACGTCGCCCACCTTGGAGTTTGGAATTCAAAAGTTGCGCCAAAACAAAAGCGTACTCAGCACACCACCCCTGAGCGGAACGGAAGGAGCACAAGGTCAGGAAGCATGAACGGAAGAAGGGTTTACTTGTCCGGGACCGGGAGAGATAATCTGCGATGAAGGACAAGACATACAGGGCAGGCCGATGACCTCCCCTGTATGGGGGCAGTTGTTGGGGATGACTTCTCCCGGGTCCGACACACTTGGACCAGATAGACTTGGGGACCGGAAGGTGCCCACGGACCCCCTGATCCACACATCTCTCCCGGGTCCGACAAAACAGGGCCGGGTGGAATGTGGACCGGGGCGTTTCTTATCCCAAGGAACCCAATGATCCACCCAGTCCGGACAGGTATGGCCCACCCAGGGCCGTACTGTACGGAGCGGGGGCACAAGAAGACAAATCTGAGATAAGTATAAAAGGCAACTAAAACCCTAAAAATCACTAAGTTTTCATACACACAAAAACACTACAAAAAAGGTTTTTCTCTCTCTTTTCTCTCTCTAAATTTATTTGTCTTTGTAACTGACTTGAGCGTCGGAGGGCCATCACCCGGAAGGCCCCGGGGCTAGGTTTGCTACGTAATTTCAGGAGAAGAGGAAGGGAGAAGAGAACCGTGAGCTAAGGACCGCTCCAGGACTTAGTTCATTTAGCTTATAATCCATAATCAACTTGTAATCACTTGTATTTAGTTTTGGTATTTAGTTCCTAACTTTATACCCGAAACAGTTGTTATTTATTGTTTTATTTAACTAATAAGTAATGATATTAATAACTATATAAATTAAACTAGCTAAATCATTAAGATTAAAAAGTTAGAAATTTAAAGTGTTGAAAAACACTATTCATAATTATAAATGAAATTTTTAGTAAGTTTCATTTTAGTTTAAATCGTTTTAGTATAACTAGAATAATTAAAATATAAAGACTTTAAGTTAAAAACCGATAAAATCGAAAAATGAAAAATTTAGAAACACCCTAGGCTACTCACGGCATTCTTACTATTTTTAGGGTTAAAATTTGTTTTATCACTTTTTAGTTTATTGTTAATATAATTTAATTATTAGTTAATAAGTTAGATTTAAGACATTAAAAGAAATAAATCAATTTTGACATATATATTAAGTCACACGACATCATCACTTAAAGTTGACTAAATTTGACCAAAATGAAATTATCACTAAGTCACTAAAGTTAAATAGTAATTAGAATTGAATTTTAGTATAAATCGATTTAGTTATAAATGAAATATTATAAACCGATAAAAATATGTAACCGTTATAAAAATGAACTAAATCGTGTGCTACTGCCCTTGCAAATATTGGACTGTTGAACTTGGACTTACGGACTAAAATGAATTCCACGATACTATTGTTTTAAAATGAAAACCGCTAAATTTAGTTAATAGACGACTAAATTCAACTAAGTCTAAATTTTAAAATGAATATCATTATTTCATTTTACAAGTCGAACTTAACACTTTTAAAACTAGGATTTTAAAATAAATATCATTATCACTTTTTACAAACCGAACTTAATGTTTTTAAAACTAGACTTTTAAAATATTTCCAAAAATCACTAAGTACAAAACGAACTTAAGGTTTTTGAAACTAGAAATCTATACTTAGGAAATAAAAGATTTAGTTTTATACCTAATGTATCTAAGTATAAAAATACGTATAAATACGATGAATAGTAAATACAATGAATAGTAAATACGATGAATAGTAAATACAATGAATAGTAAATACGATGAATAGAAAATACGATGAATAGTAAAATACGATGAATAGTGAAAAGTGTATAATAAAATATTGAAAATAATTGAAAATTTTACTAAGTATTGAAAATTGAAAATAAATAAGTAAATGACTTAAAGTGTTTGGAAAAACACTTAAATAAAATTTGACATATTAATAAACATATCAAGTTAGAAATCTAAAAATGTTAATAATTAACAACACCTCAAATAATAAACGAACGTGTTATGTGATCATATGAAACCTACAATTCAAATAAAACGTTTGACGCTGAGACTAGGAGAGTCTAGTAACATGAGATATGTAAATATCAAATAAATAATAAACATTGAGTAAGTTAAATAAAAGGTCAAGCTTGGGCCTCAGATAAGGGAACGTCAATCGTAAGTGAAGTGGGACTAAGATAGTCTTGTGCGGATACCACTATCTCGATCACTGGCTTGGGTCATATCGAATAGTGTGGTTTAAGCCGGCAGCCTTATTGCTTAGTGCATCCTGCCCATGCCGTTACGCCTTAAGTCGTATAGCCAAGGCCGTACAAGATAATGAATATGCCAATGCTTTTGTATCAGGCTTTAGGAAATAGTCGTTTTATCCTGAGTTAAGGTGCTCTATGAATAGCATAGCCCATTCTTAAATTGGATACTAGTGTACATGTACTAGACTAGGGTTTTATTCCCCTATTTCGCTAAAGTTATCAGGGCCACCGTGACATTATGTGCTTATGCGCTTTGCGGTTCTGTCTCCTTGCCGTGTTTCGTTCTTAGTGGGCGCGACACTTGCATTCGTTCTTACCCTGCGTAAAGATTACTTGACGAGATTGTATCTGAAGTTCGAATCATTTCGAACACTAGAGGATGAGATGCAAGTACTATAGTATTCGGCGTGGTTTACGAGTCGAGTAAGCCTCTGCACTATGGAAGTGAGATGCAATCGATCAGAGTACAAAGGCCTACTCAGTGGTCAGGCTCGTAAGCAGTATGTGTTGTGTGTTGTTTGATTAAATGAGAACGAGTGTGTACCATCTTCGAAAATTAAAGACCACAAGTTTCTGAAGTGAATCGAGTCTGCATGATGAGTATGATACGATATGTATGTTTGTATGCGATCTGATATCGCTTTGTAATCTTGTTCTATGATGGGAATACTATTGTTATGATATTATCTGTTAATTGCTTTCATAACTGAATATCATGCTTATATGATTTATCGCTTTAAACCGCATACTTATTATAACTTATATGTCTTTATATGCTATCTGTAATAAGCATGTTTATGTTTTTATCATAAAGTTATAGTTATAAAGCGATAATAATAAACCAAAGTAATTGAAATCGAGGGTAAGTATGAGCATAGCTAGTCACTGTCCGCTCAGCGGGCACCCCCCCATCAGTTTATTGTGCAGGATGATCGTGGACCGGGAGCTGGTTTTTGGACGGGGCCATGAGACGTTTTTATGCTTACTTTTGGATGTTTTATGAGAGATTGTAATATATAACCTATACTCTTTTTATTTCCGTACTTAGAGTTGTTTTATTCAACTCTTGAACGATGTTTGTAACTTTTGGGTTTTTATTGTATAATTAATGACGCTGGTTTAAGACTTAATTAATTTCCGCCTTAGTAATTAAAGTCGACTAAAAACCAGGTTGTTACATCGGTGGTATGCATAGAAGGTGTTAGGGTTCCATGATCTTGACTTCTTGTGATTGGGCGGTTCGCTTGTAGGCCCAACCGGCTGCAAATAGTTGTTTTCGACTAGTTTCCAAAATGCTTCAGTGTAAGACATGTATAGAGGATCAAAACTTGTTGGGGGTATCGACTTGATGGTGGTCGGGGTATCGAAGTCGGACATAGCGCAGAATGTAAGGTCTTCCTCCACTTCAGTGCCAAACTTAGCGATTTGCTCGAAGTTTCGAATGTTCATATCTCCGAAATAGGATTGACACGAGGGTCGTAGGCTGTTGATGAATGTGTACATGAGTTTGTCTTCGTGTGGATGGTTTGGAATCTGTGAGAGCAGTTTCCTCCATCGAGCGAGGTAGTAAATGAAGTCTGCATTGTCTTTCTGACGCTGAGTTGCGAGGGTGTAAAGGGAGACATGCTTGTCGGCCTTGTCCTTGGCGCGTCGTTCCAAACGCTCGACTTCAGCTTGGTGCAAGGCCTTCAAGTCGTCAATGTCCTTGGTGAGTTGGTTAATCCTGCTACGGAGTGCTTCTAGTCTGTTTAACTTAGACATCTTCACGGTGTAGTTTTGGGTGCGGCGAGTATCCAGTTGAAGTCCCTACATTTGCATGGAGTGCATCAGCTACATGACAGACCCGACTGACACATTCATTTACACGTTCGTTTTCAGCTCATTTCATTTGAAAAAGACTCTTTTAAGTTTTGAAAAAGAAGGAAGTTTTCGAAAATAAGCTAGGAGTGTTTTTGAGACGAGAATGCGTGCGCGCAGCTCGCCTTGATGTTAAAAGATTTTGCTTTGCATCCACTTACCTGTCATGGGCTAAAGATGGATGCGTAAAAAGGAATCGACTCGGGTTTAGCCTAAGTCGAGGATGTTAAAAAGGATTTGAGCCGTGGGGCTCAAAGAATGAAGTCCACGAGTCGTGTTTGAAAAGACCTCGACTCGGGTTTTGCTAGTTTTGTAAAAGAAAAATTTAAAAAATGTTTATTTCAAAAACTCGTGATTATTTTGTTTGAAAAGCGTTAGCTTGTTAGTTTGTTAGTTTGATTATTTTTGAAAACTTAAAGCGACTTTTCGAAAATATGCAATGCAAATGAATTTTGAAAAAGACTATATTGTATAGCCTCGCACTCGTACGTATGACTCATGGTCGTTTGTTCAAGTCTTGTACGCCTCCAACTGGTTTGAGTACGCTTTGGCAGGTTCTTTTAGCCCTTCGCCCACACAGTATAACGTGTAGGATACGAAGGAAGCCTTGGGGCGGTCAAACCAGTTTGCTACGGCAAGCCGTGGAGGGGTGAGAGGAAGGTTAGTCCAGTACGTGCCTTGTCGAATGGACAATGCCTGCGTTTGGAACCACCTCTCGAGGTATTCGTGTGTGAATCCACTGGATTCGACTCTAAACGAATATGCTTAGCTCATGTATGTTGATTGTTCTCAAGTTATTCAAGTCTCGTTTTTATTTTTAAAAGAAAAAGTTAATTTTAGTTTTAAAAATAAAACCTGTCCCCAGCGGAGTCGCCAACTGTAGGTACCGGGATTTAAATCGGGCCACTCGACGTCTTGCTAAGGGCGCAAAGTTAAAAAGATTAAGTTAGGAAAAAACCTTTTAAAACTGTTTTGGAGCCGCAACTAAATTATGAGGGAAATTTAGAACCCGCCTCCATGTCCTCATGCTCAAAGACACGTTTTAGAGTTCAAGGCACGTCGACACCTATCCGTCTAAGGTTATTGTGAAACCAGATTCAGATTCGGGTGAGGGTACTCTTCTAAAGTATAATTCAAAATAGTGTTTTTATGAAAGATCTTTTGGAAAAGCCTATCAAAAGATAGCCTCTACTAGACTTGAGAACAATGCAAAGAATGATATATGAGCCTAAGGAATTCACTACGTACAACTGCGATATAAGTTGTAAAAATAATGCAAAAGAGATTGTTTAAAACCCTCAGTTAAGCATGCTTAACTTGTTAACGAAAACAGTTCAGTTAAAGACGAATTCATTTTAAGTGATTTAGATGCAAGGTGAGGATTTGCTAAAATGCATACAATAAAATAAAGTTCAATTGTCCAGTGATTTATTTTAAAGAGGTCAGTTGTTTATGCGACTTTGGAAAGGTGTTACGAATAGGGTGTGTATTCGAGGTGCATGGCCGCCTTATGAAAAGCGGACTTGTGTACCAAAGTCGGGGTGAGCCTAATGTAGGCCCTTGCAAGTCTAAGAATTAAAGAAAACCTTAATCCATGTTAGGATTAAGACCCACCTGTCTCGAGTCAGGAAACCGGCAGCGCTTCGCTTCAAATGGGAGAATTCAACACTAATAAAATGAAGAATTCAAAGGTGTTTATGCGTGAGGCTTTTGAGAGATTTGATTTGTGAAATTCTGATGTGAATTGATTGTGTTTGGGACGTATATGGAGGCCTGTATTTATAGTGCAGAGCTCGTCGAGAATTAGGAAACCCTAGAGGATAAAACCGGACGTAGGAATCGCAAGGTACCTTGCGATAGCCTGGGGCAATCGCAAGAACCCTTGCGGCTGCCTGCCCTAATCGCAAGGCCTATTGCGATTGGTAGGGCGGGCAAAGTCCTCTTTTTCCGTATATTTCCAAAATATCTTTTAGGATATACGGTGTATTCTTGCTTGAGCTCTAAGTTACGGAGTTGTGGCTGGATGTAGGGTTTGTTTAGGTTATCCTGGACCTTGGGAAGCGGGCCAGGAATGGGTTTGGGCTCGGTTCTGGGCCCGAGACCCGAAAATGTGAAAAGGGTGTATTTTGTAGTGTTTTGTGAAATAGGACAAGCCGTAAGGCTATCCTAGGTGTTTGCCAATGCTAAAAGGGGTTTTAGCGACTGGGCCTAAATTTAGGGATTTAGGAGAATCGAATTGAACCTTGTTAATGTAAAAGGATCAATTAGACTATGTGTTTGTAAAAGGGGTGTGCGCATGCCAATTAGGACCTGAACATGAGACAAGCTAGACTTTAGACTATCCTAAGGACACTAAAGGTGATGACCCATAAAGAAACCTTATTTGCATTTAAAAACATTTAACTTGAATTCGTCACAGTTAGAACCATTTAAGTCAACGTAAAAGCATGCAATAAAAGTCCATTGTTACATCACTGGGTTTTTGGCAGGAGGTACGGATGTGGGTATCCACAACTTGACATATCATATATTAACATAAGGTGTCCGTTATTAACACCCAAAATACACAATCTAATAACTTAAACCGTTTCAGTTTTCAAAATTTAACAACAAAAACGTGATCAGTACAACGATAAATCTTCCCCGCCACTACCACTAGCGCCGTCACCGTCAAAGGGTCCGCGCCTCAAAAAGTCAAAGTCGCCTTGGTTGCAAGTCGGAGGAGGCTGCGTACTTAGGCGTTGAGACTCGATATACTGCTCAATTGCCGCCAACCTTTGACTCATCGATCGGTTCTCGTCTGTAAGGCGGGTCAGTAGGCCGGGAGTATACGAAGACTGTTCCCCAGCAGATGAGTGACGAGGGGGCGGACGCTCGTAAAACATAGAAGTCGCAGAACCTGTGCCGTAGACACGTCCTTTCTTGTCGTGTCCGCCGACAACCTCGTAGTACAATCGGTTCTCGTCGACGGGAGTGTCCTCAAAATATATGTAATGGTAAAAATTTCGGCAGCAATTCGCATCAGTTCTCCAGATACACAAATAAATTGAGTTTCCTCAAAATATATGTATCCGGAGAACATCTGCTTAAAAATTGCCACCGAAATTTTTACTATCACATAAACAAATGTAACTATTCGTCACCTAAGTGATATTAATCATTCAAAGACAGTCCCAAAAATGGGGACTATTCGAGAATTACTCCTAATGAATAATTCTCGAATGGGTATACTACGGTCAACGCAAAAATTTTGAATTTAAATCATTTTAATAAAATACATAATTTTAACAAAATACACAATCACATTATGTCATACTATACCCAACACATTAATAATTATCTACCAATGGCTCTAAAATCACCACAAATCAACCTATCAGTGACTCTACAATTCTCTAAAATAACCTAACAATGACTCTACAGTTCTCTAAAATAACTTAACAATCACTCTATAACACTAATTCAACTTAAAAATGGCTCTACAATTCTCTAATTAAGCATTAACACATAATCAAATTACTTAAACATAATTAATCGACTTGAATAAAACTTTAATCAAACTAAAACAATCAAATTAAATCAAACTAATCAATTAAACTACTAAACTAAACTAATCTAATCAAATCTAAATCAAACTAATTGTGGAACCCAGGAATCGCGTCGAGGGACCCAACTCGGCGTCTTGCTTAATGGCGCATTTAAGTTAAAAAGACTAATTTACAAAACCTTAAAAACCGTTTTGGAGTCGCCACCTAATTATCGCGGAAATTAGGAACCTGCTATCATGTCCTAAGCCTAAAGACATGTCCTAGATTTTGGAGCACGCCGACACCCCTAGATCTAAGGCTTGTGAAACCAGAATGGATTCGGGGTGAGGGTACTTTAGAAAAAGAGTTAATTCAATTAATGATTTATGAAAACCTTTTAGAAAAGCCTATGTAAAAATAGCCTCTACTGACCTAGAACAATCCATGTAAGATGATATTTGAGCTAATGTTATCGCTACGTACAAGTGCGATAAGGTTGTAAAAGAATGCAGATGCAGATGCAAAAAGATTGATTAAAACCCTCAGTTTAGCATGTTTAACTTGTTAACGAAAACGGTTCAGTTAAAGGTCGAATTCATTGTTTAAGTTGATTTTAATGCAAAATAAGAAGGGTGCAAGATGCATGCAAATAAAATAAAGTTCAATTGTCCATTGGTTTATTTTATAGGGGTCGGTTGCTTATGCGACTTTGGCGTGTCATCGGATATGGAGTGTACCCGAAGTAAATAGAACACTTGGAGTGCAAGCGCGCTGGGTGCCAAAGCCGGGGGGGGGCGCTAGAGTGTAGTCCCCTTTGTTAGTCCATAGAAAATAAGAAAAAGCTTTGATCCAAGTGGATCGGTACCTACCTTGTCCTGACGCTTCAGATCTGGGCAGAGCTTCGCTTCTTGAACTAAAAAGGAGGATGAATTCAACACGGGATGGTGTGTTGAACTCAAGGATTTGAGTGCGTGAGGCTTTGAGAGAGTTTTTGTAGTGTATTTGATGTGAAAACTGGTTGGGAATTGTGTTTTTCGAGGTCAGGTATAGGGGAGTATATATACTAAATACCTCGGAGAAATTAGGAAATCCGGGGATAAAAACAAGCCAGGAAACCGCATAGCCTTATGCGGTTGCCAGGGCAAACCGCATAAGGCTATGCGGTTTGGAGGTGTGGTTTTTAGTGTAGTTTCCTAGTTCCGGTTTGATTATATCTCAAAAAGATTTAGTATAATCCTTACTTGTACGTCAAGGAAAAGACCTAGGATATTTCTGAGATATTTGTGATGCTCAGGGCTTTGGAGTGCGGGCCAAAGGCTGGGTTTGGGCTCGATTTCGGGCCCGAGACCCGGAAAAATGAAAAAGGTGTATTTGCATAGATTTTGTGAAATAAGGTAAGGCGTGAGGCTATATCTTGTGTAAGGGGAGGCTAAAGGGAAGATCTAGCCACCGGGCCTAAATTTAGGAATTTAGGAATGCTGAATTAGACCTTGTTAGTGTAAAAGGGCTAATTGTAGTGCAAATGCAAAGCTCATGCCAAATGAAGCGGGACAAGGACCTAGCTAGACTCCAAATGGACAAAATGAACGTTTATTTAAATGCGATGTGAAGCGACCTAAATCATTTTAACATTTCAAACGACTCAAAATGAATTCGACATTAGTTAGAACCGTTTAAGTCAACGTTAAAGCATGCGTAATAAAAGTCCGTGTTACATCACAGGGTTTTGTGTGGGAGGGTACGGATATGGGTATCCACATAGCCCCCAGTTTGACTGAGCTCGGACTAGAGCGTTAGTCAAACTCCACGACCATATCCGGACCATTACGCCTCGATACTGATGGTGAACGAAGCATGTGTCCATGGGTGAGACGAGGACTTCGAACCGGGCTAAACGGGGCGGGACGTGCGCATTTTAAGGACTTGGCAGTCCATGCATGCTATAAGGGCCTGCCAGCCTGCTAAGTGTCTTCGTCGTGCTTGTTGTGCTGTCGTTGTTGGTGCCTTTGCTTGTAATGTCTTCGTATTGCATGTGTTGAAATGTAAAAGGGGCTAAAGTGCAGGGGTGCATGTGCTTGTAAGATGTTTGGGTATGTGTGAGGTGTATAATTGAGTAGGAGTGTTCATGTAGGTGTTAGTGTAGGTCTAAAGAGCGTCAGTGTAATGCTTGTGTTTGAATGTGTTTCGTGAAATACTTGTGCTTGAACTCGCCGAGGAGCGTCTATGTAGAGTGAAATGCTTGGAGTTAGGTGTATGCCGTAGAGTATTTGTGCTTGGGCTCGCCGAGGAGTGTCTATGTAGTCGTAGTTGTGTATAATTGCCTTCTGTTGAGGAGAAAATGATGTAAATGCTCGTGAAGAGCGTTCGTGCTTCTGCTTCTGTACCGTACATTAAATGCTTAATATACGTGTATGGCGGACTGTAGGTGACGCCTCAACCCAAGCACGGGACGTACTTGGAGTTGCATTTGGGCCAAGATGGATTGGGAATTCAAAAGTAGGCGTAAAACGAGGAAAACCAGGAAAAAGCCACAGGGGCAAACCGCATAAGCTTATGCGGTTTGGGTGTTGAACCGCATAAGGCTATGCGGTTTCTCCCTTTGGCTGCGAGTGCTATATAAAGCACGGAAACACCGTGTTCTTGCCATTATACTCATTTACGGTTTCTATCACCTTAAAACACCGTTTTTCGATTTCTCAACCGTTTTTGCTCATTTTCGTTGCGTTGCCTTGCTATGGAATCAGGTAATGCTCCATTTTAACTTGCTTTTACGTTATTTGTTGTTGTAATTAGCTAGTTTTGCCTTGAAATGTTGAAAAGACGGGTTTTGCGTGAAAACCCGAGTTTTGCTTGAAATTTGCCGTTTGAACGCTTGAAATTGACGTCATTGTGTTGCGTTATGCCATGTGAACATGTATGTGTGAATTGATTACGATTCGGACCGTCTTAAGCCCAAAACGTGTAACCTAGGGTTCGGGCCCGAAAACGAGCCCGGATTTTCCGACCCGGAATTTCAATTAAACTTCGGTGTAGGATGCCCATAGTGTGTATAGCATGCCTATAGCGTTAGTTTTGCGAAAATGTCGAGCTAAGGCTTTAAAATCGCCGTCTTAAGTCGTAGTTATACGGAGTAATTAAGGCGAATTGGGGGTTTTTGATCGGGGTGACCAAAATGCAATTGCTTGTAGTGGTTTGTTGTTGGGGACTATTATGACGTGTAGAAACCATAAAGTTGTAATTTTGAGGCGTAGAGAACGGTTTTCGGCTTAATTGTGAATTAGGCCTAAAAATGCTCTGTAGGGCGTATAGTGCAATGTGTCAAAAAGGATGTATATGTATTATGTGCATATTATTCGTGTGTATTATTTGTGCATGTGTAGTGTATAATGTATGCCAAGTTGTATGCTTGCATGTATTATAGTTGTATGTATTGGTCGTGTTTGTTGCAGGAGAGGATTCTGGACGCGTCACGAGGTCAAAATCTCGTAAGAGTACAGGTTCGAGGACAGAGGGAGCCCCCAGTTCGAGTAGTATGAGGCGTTCGCGTAGCGAGAGGGATGCTGACCCTCGGGACCTGCCCACGAGGCGTGGCCAGTCACGAGGTGGGGGTCAGGGTCGTGCGAGGCGTGACCCTAGGCCTGACCCTGAGGATGAGCTTGCTCAAGAGCTAGTGGATGAGCTGGAGGCTGAGATGGATGTTGTTGAGGAGGAGGCTGAGGAGGCCGAGGAGGCTGCGCCTTGGGCGAGTAGCTCTAGGCCGCGAAAGTCGCGTGCAAACAGGGCCTTCGCCAGGGGCTGGGATGGCCATGATCTTTTACTTGCTCCGGAGAGACACGTTTCCTATTGGGCGACGATGGGTTGGCGGAAAGGTCCGATGAGGACTTTCTCGGGCGTCTCGTCCGTGATGTATGCTTTTCAGAAGAAGCTTTCGGAGGGTGCGCAAGTTCGTGTGTTGCGCAGTGCTATTGGTCCCCTAGTCGAGCAATCGAGGCGATTCATGAGGTCGGCCGACGAACCTGATGTTGATCAGGGCCTTCCTTGACAGGTATTGGGATACCACGACGACATTTCACATGCCCGGTTTTGAGGCCGGCATTACTTTGTCAGGGTACGCGGTCATGACGGGGCTTCCGTCGGGGACCGTGATATGAGTTTTGGGTTTGCGCCGTCCATCGTAGACGAGGTGGTGACTGCCGCGATTGGCGGTGGTTTGGAGGTGGAGTATGAGGGTAACCCACCTTATGTGATCAAGACGAGCTTCATCTTGGAATATTTTCAGGGGAAGACCGAGCGAGGCCCCTCCGAGTGGACTGACGAGCAGAACGCTCGTTTGTGGTAGTGGTGGTTCGTTAGCGCCGTGTACTTCGGCGATAAGGGTGAGAGGGCGACGACGTCGGTCCTGATGCATCTCGTAGACTGGGGTTCAATCGGGACACTTGACTGGGTGTCGCCATCCTTGGGTTTATGCATTCGATTCTGCATGGACGCGGTGAGGCCGCGGGTCATGAACGGAGGATCGAGACTGTCCTTAGTCTCGCCTGGGTTTGTGATGGAGGTATGCATTGATTTTGTTTTTGTTTTAGATGCATTGTTATTCGTCTTTGCTGTCTTGTAATGTGTTTTTGTATATGCAGTCGTGGATCTTCAGTCAGTTCCCTTTTTTGCTGCCTCCGAATGCCGTGACGATTGCGCGGGTGTATCCGGCGGTGCGTACTTGGGGCACGTGTAACCATGCGGCTTTTGACTGGTCGTATGACGAGGTTCGGGTGCGTTTGAACCAGATGCAGTTTGATGAGGTTTGTGTTTGAACCATTTTAAATAGAGTGTACTTAAAATGATTGTATTTATGAGTGTTTGTTTTCGTTGCAGTTCGTGCCGTTCCCGTGGGGCCAGTATGCGGGCATTCCTGAAGGCATAGGGGCGCGGTTTGCGTTGCGAGATACCCAGCGTCTGTACTTGGCGACGCCGTATGGGCCGGTTTGGTACCTTGGAGAGCGTTTGGTCTTTCAGGCAGGGTGGCCAGCTCCAGTGGTGCCTAGGGACCCGCCGAGGGTCCTATTTGAGCGAGGGGTTTCCGCTCAGGATCGGATGGCGTTGTACGGGGAAGGAGAGTCGGTGAGTCTTCTCTGTCCTGGGGAAGATTATGGCCAATTTGCTCAGTCTCGGCTTGCTTGTGGGCCGATTGAGGTATGCTTGCTTTTTTTGAGGGTGCGTTAGGTAATTTTTGCAAAAATTTCCTTGACGTGTGCTGACGTGTGCTTTTTGTAGTTGTTTGATCCCGAGATGGCGGAGCAGCCTGGCGACTTTCCTACCACCGTTGAGTATGACGAGTCGGGTGTCCGTCGTACCTTCACTTTGCCGACGTACTTGCCGGTGACTACTGACGCGGGCATGGACAGCTGGACGGGCAAGGTGAAGAAGGTATGTATCTTTGTCTTTGTATATGTGAGTGAGCCCCCAGTTTGATCGAGGTATAAGTTATAGCGATGATCAAACTTGTGAGAGTCGTGTTTTTGTGTTACCCCCTCGAGTTTGTCTTAATTTGAGTGAAATTAGGGCAAAGTGGGGTTGACTACTTTTGTTTTAAGATTTCCCCCCTAAGTTTGACTTAATTTGAGTGAAATTAAGGCAAAATGGAGTAAAATGTGAAGTGTTTGTTGTGTTTGTGTATCGCAGGTGGCTAAGGAGGCGCATAAGAAGCTTTGGCGGATAGCTAACAGGTAGAGGATGGCTTGGGCTGAGCAGGTAGCTCAGTTGTGTCAGAGTCGGGCTGAGACGGCGCAGATTCGACGTGAGTTTGACGAGTATCGTCGTCGTCATCCTGAGTGAACTTGTGTAATAAAGATTGTATGAACCTTTGTTTACATGTCGTTGTAGCTTGAACTTTAACTTGATTGTCGTTGTGAACCTGTTTGGTAAGCTTGTTTGAAAGATGAACGATTCCCGAGTGGGATGCTTTGATGTCGGATTAGATTGTGAAAATGTTTTTGCAAAAAGTTCATTTTAAATGCGAAATGAGCTTGCATGAATGTTGAAAATGTTATGTTTTGACTTGTGGTAGGAATCGTGGTTGCTAAAGCGAAATGTAATGTTGCTGCGTGGGGAACAACAAAAGAATGTCGTAGCCTAATGTAGATTGTAGTGTTTAGGAAAGACGAAATTTAGGAAAGTTGCGAGAAAACCCGCCCCTAGAACCGCATAGCCTTATGCGGTTTAGGGGTCAAACCGCATAGGCTTATAGGGTTTGGTGTGCAAACCGCATAGGGCTATGCGGTTTGGTGGCTTGGCTGGTAACGCTGTATTTCCATATTTCGGATTATGTTTTCGTATATAAGGAGGGGGGTGCGTGCCATAATCTTCATTCACAATCACTTCTTTTCTTTTCTTTTAGTACAAGTTTTTGCTCTCATAAATATATTAGGCATATTTACAAAAGTTTTTTGTATCCAAGAAAATGGTTGAGCATTTTGATGCTCTTTTGAAGAGGTGGACATCCTCACTAAGTCCGGCGATGAAGAGGGCGGTGTATGATGATGGTGCGGGCGTTTTTATTGGCTTTCGTCAGATGAAAGTCGATCTAGACTTTCTGGATGCGTGCTTAGATTATTGGGATCCTAGCTTGCATGTGTTTAGGTTTCCCGGGGGAGAGGTGTGTCCTTTGATGGAGGAGTTTGCGGCCACTGCTGGGTGGTCGAAACGGACTACTCCTGTGGTTGTGAGGAGTGAGCTTTGCTATAACGGGATGTTGCGAAACTTTCTAGGGATGACAAATGCTCATGCTGCGGGCTTGTTTGAGGGAGGTAAGGTGAACATGCTTCTCTTGTGTCAACGATACATGAATAAGGGAGACACCAGCATTTCAGACCGTTCTAGGCGGAGGGCCCTTGCTTTTTGTCTGTTTCACCGTTATGCTTTTGCGGGGTCCGTGCCAGATGGGGTGTACGGGAATGCGAGGTATGCTCGTGTTGTCGAAGAGATGGAACGAGGATATGATCCTTCTGGCTTGATCCTGGCGGAAACTATACTGGGCTTAGACGACCGTTGTGCTAATCGTCTGAGCTCGTATAGGGGTTGCGCTACGATTCTCAACATTTGGCTTATGGAGAGGCTAAGTGTGTATAAAGCTCTTCCCCTTGGCGGTGTCTTCAAGGCTGCGGCAACGACGTCGCGAAAGATGGAGTGGGCCAACCCTTGGGAGCGTTCATCAAACTACTTCCGTGGGTTCGTGAAGGAGAGCACCATTCGTTGGTATGTGTCATGGTGGCACATTACAGCGATTACGGCGCCGTCTGTTGCGAATGCGGCTCGTGGGTTGATGTTGTGCGGGTTTGAACGAGGGGTGTGGATTCATCCTCTTCGTTTGAAGAGGCAAATCGGGCTTGCTCAGACCATCCCCGAGCAGGATACTCAGGTTGGAGGGGTTGTTGTCCTGAACAACCAGGTGATTGATGCTTGGATCCGAGGATGGTCGGACCGTGTTACTTGGGCTGTTCCGGAGCACATAGAGTCTACTCGTGTTACGGACTTCTACACGCGGTGGTATCGTTCCAATGATTCTCAGGAACGGGAGAATCAGAGGAGGAGAGAGAAGAGTGGGCCAAGGCCCTCCTTGGCGCATGAGGTGCTGCGCGAAAGGAGAGACTATGGTGATCTTTGTGCTGTTAGTGTGGATGCTTCTACTTCGAGGCCTGTGCGGGAAAGGCTTGGGGCAAGGGTGACCGTTAGAGATCGTCTAGGGTCAAGGGTCGAGGAGCCTCCAGTCGAGCGGGACGAGGATCCGATCGAGCCCCCAGGATTTGAGAGGACTGCTCCCGTGATCAGTTCGAAGATTTTGGCGGATCGGCCTCTTGAAGATGAAGAGGCTAATCCGAAGCGACAGAAGATGGCTTAGTTTGTTTTGTTTTGTTTAGAAAATTTTCCTTATCCAAATACATGTTTTTTGATTCGAATAAAGGGTTACGGAGGCTTGTTCGTTGCTCATTTCTAAATTGCGAAAAATTCTAAATAAAGTAATAAAATAGAATTAGTTTGCTTTTGCCTTGTCTCGTTGCTTTCTTTTGTTTTGCTTTGAAATGTTCTCGACCTTTTTAAGCTTTGAACATTCGTATTTTGTCTCAAAATCCTCGACCTTTTTAAGCTTTGGATTTGTTTGTTTGATTTGTTTGTTCTTAAGCCCTCGACCTTTTTAAGCTTCGGACTTAGATTTTTGTTTTGTGTTGACTGTGCTCTCAACCTTTTTAAGCTTTGAGCGTGTCTTTTTGTGAGTGCATCGCCCTTGACCTTTTTAAGCTTTGGGCTTGCGTGCTAGGAAGTTCGGTTGTGCTTTTGACAAGTTGCCTACGTATCCGCGTTTCACGGAATCAAACCGGCGTAGTTCGTGTGATTCGGTTGAGCTCTTTGCGGAGCTGCCTACGTATCCACAGTGCGTGGAATCAAACCGAGCGTAGTTCACCCATGCGAGAGTGAGTTTTTTTTTTTGAAATACATTGCAAATTTGTCTGTGTTTAGGGGTAGTATTTCTTGAGTTGATCAAGATTTGTTGGCAATCGGAAGTCCTGACCGTCCAGGTCAGTTAATTTCACGGCTCCTCCAGGGAGGATTTCCTTGACCAAGTACGGTCCGGCCCAATTGGGTTTGAATTTTCCTCTTGGGTCGACTGGTAATGGTGCTCGGACTGATTTGAGTACTAGGTCACCCACTTTGATATTTCGTGGCTTGGCCCGTTTGTTGTAGGCGCGTTGTAGGCGAGATTGGTACGTTCGGACTGTACTTAGTGAATGTAACCGTCTTTCGTCTAAAAGGATGAGTTGTTCGTATCGTTCGCGTGCCCATTCGGCTTCAGGAATGTCCACTTCCATGAGAATTCGAAGGGATTGCATTTCGATTTCTACGGGTTGAACGGCTTCCATCCCGTAGGTTAGGAAGTAGGGTGTCATGCCTGTGGGTGTGCGGATGGTTGTGCGGTATCCCCATAATGCGAATGGGATTTTGTTGGGCCAGTCGTGGCAGGTGTCGATCATCTTTTTAAGGATTGATACGACGGTTTTGTTTGTTGCCTCGACCGCACCGTTAGTTTGTGGTCGATAGGGTGATGATTTATGTCGTTGTATCTTGTATTTAAGGAGGAGCGGTTCGACTTCTCCATGGAAGTGTGTGCCTTGGTCGCTGATAAACTCGTGGGGTATGCCGTAGCGACAAATGATGTTGTTTTGTATGAATTTTGCAACTTCTTTTGTGCCTAGCGTGCGGTATGATGCGGCTTCGATCCATTTGGTGAAAAAGTCGATGGCCACGAGGATGAAGCAGTGTCCTCCTGCTCCCACGGGTTGTACTTTGCCTATGACGTCAATTCCCCAGGTTGAGAAAGGCCATGGTGAGGTTAAGGTATAGAGTGGTGAAGGAGGTATATGTTGTACGTTTGCAAAGATTTGGCAGTTATGGCAATGCTTGACATATTTGGCGCAATCGGCCTCCATGGTGGTCCAGTACCATCCTACCCTTATGATTTGTTTGCACATGGCTCGTGCGTTCATGTGAGGTCCGCACTCGCCATCGTGTACTTGGGACATGATTTTGTGTCCCTTGTTGTGGTACCTTGAGGCGTCTTTTTGAGTAGCTTGCCCATTTCCATCACGAATTGTGATGATAATAGGCGTAGGGCTCGCTTGGCCCGTTTGTCGATGTTTGGTGGGTATTCGCCGTTTGTCTTGTAATTGATGATTGCTTGGTACCAAGGATCAGTTTGTTCTTCCTCGTTTTCGATGTCACAGATGTAGGCGGGTTCGTTCCGTCGTTCCACGACAATGGGTAGTGTTTCCATCCCCGGGGGTATGTTGATTAGTGACGCGAGTTTGGATAACGCGTCTGCGAATTGATTTTCTTTGCGCGGGAGGTGTATGAACTCTATGTGATAGAATTCGTTTATGAGTTCTTGTATTTTGTTTTGGTATAACGCTAGGTTTTCATTAAGTATCTTCCATGCTCCAGATACTTGGTTGATTATGAGGGAGGAGTCCCCATAGACTCTTATATTGCGGGCGTTGAGTACAAGCGCTGCTTGGAGACCGTGCAAGCATGCTTCGTTTTCTGCCGCGTTGTTTGTTACGTCAAAGTCCAGTTTGATGGATAAGGGTGTATGTTCGCCATTTGGGGATATGAGAAGTATTCCTACCCCACATCCTCGATAGTTGGATGAACCATCGAAGTATAGCTCCCATTGTTCTTGGTCGATGTTGTAAATCCCGTCGTCTGGAAGGGATGTGGTGTCTATGATTGGTTGTTCGGTAATTGCATTTTCGGCTAGGAAATCGGAGACTGCTCGTCCCTTGATTGCTTTGAGAGGTACGTACTTAAGGTCGAATTCGGCTAGGAGCAATGTCCATCTGGCCATTCGTCCGTTAAGCACAGGTTTCTCGAAGAGGTACTTCACGGGGTCCATCGTGGAATAGATCCTCGTTTGGTGTGCCAGCATATAGTGACGGAGTTTCTTGGATGACCATACTAAAGCTAGACAACTCTTCTCAACGGGTGAGTATCGAGTTTCGTAATCGAGAAACTTTTTGCTTATGTAATAGATTGCATGTTCTTCACCATTTACTTCTTGAGCGAGCATGGCGCCCATGGCGGTATGTGTTGTTGTAAGGTATAAGGATAAAGGTAAATCCCTTTGGGGTGGCCGTAGGACCGGCGGGTTGGTTAGTAATTCTTTGACCTTGTCAAATGCTTTTTGACATTCTTCGTCCCATTTAACGTGGTCGGTTTTCTTGAGCTTCTTGAAAACTGGTTCACATATCATGGTGAGTTTGCTAATGAAGCGCGAGATGTATTGGATTTGGCCCAAGAAACTTCGAATTTCGTCGAGATTCTTCGGGGGTTGCATTTCTAGAATTGCTTTGACTTTCGAGGGGTCGACCTCGATGCCTCTTTGGCTCACTACGTGTCCTAGTAGTTTACCAGACTTGACTCCAAAAGTACATTTTTGGGGATTTAGGCGCATTTTGTATTGCCGTAGGCGGGTGAAGAACTTGCGGAGGTTAGTGATGTGACCACTTCTCTCCTTTGACTTCACGATCATATCGTCGACGTAGACTTCGACTTCTTTGTGCATCATGTCATGTAAAAGGGTTGTAGCGGTGCGTTGGTATGTAGCACCGGCATTGATCAGGCCGAAAGGCATGACCGTGTAGCAGTATGTGCCCCACGGTGTAATGAAGGCCGTTTTTGCCATGTCTTCGCAGGACAACTTGATTTGATTATATTCTGCGTAGCCATCCATGAAGGATAGGAGGGCGTGGTCGGCGATGTTGTCGACTAGGACGTCCACATGGGGTAATGGGAAGTCATCTTTCGGGCTGGCTTTGTTCAAGTCGCGAAAGTCAACGCATACTCGAATTTTGCCATTCTTTTCAAGACTGGGACCATGTTTGAGACCCATTCAGGATACTCGATGAATTGGATGAAACCGGCTTGTAGTTGCTTCTCGATTTCTTCCTTCACCATAAGGGACCATTCGGGGCGTAGTCTCCTTAGCTTCTGCTTGATGGGTTTGTAACCGGGTTTAATGGGGATGCGGTGCTCGGCTATGCTTCGTTCGATTCCGGGCATATCTTTGTACGACCAAGCGAATACGTCCTTGAATTCGCTCAGGAGTTGTGTGAATTGGGCGCGCTCGTCTTCGCCTAGTGAGGCACCTAGTTGTAGTTCCCTTGGTTCTTCGGGGGTTCTCACGTTTATGGTTATGGTTTCCTCGATGATAGGGTCTTGTGTTTTTGGGGAAACAATGTTTGCAATGTATTTGTTTAATGATTCATTTGTTTGTTCATTTTCATCGCATGAGTTAGTGTCTTTTGTATTTTGTGATTTGTTTGTTGTTTGTTGATTTTTGATCGTTTGTATTTTGTTGTTTGTTTTAGCTTGAGACAAGACGTAAGCAAATTTATTCATTTCATTATTTTGAAGAGAATTATTCGACAAATCGGGAAAATTGCTTGGAGCTAGCCTCCGTAAAAAGGAAATCTAAACTAAAGGTAGAGTCTAGGATAGATGGGTCGACAGATGACCCGACACTAAGTGTATTAGAAGCTAATAGAATCTCTTCTTCCTCTTCGTCGTCTTTGTCGCTGCTTGAGCTGCTTGAGTTGCTTGAGTTTGAATCGCTCTCGTCCTTGTCTTTGAGATTAGTGACATGGTCGAAGAGTGGTCCTTCACCGGTGATAAGCTGGAAGTGGTGACCTTGTGCATCGGTCCATTTCATCGTCTTATACCATCCGTTGAGGGTTTTGTCTGTGGCGTCGGCTATGAGTAAGTTAGGATCGAAGCGACGGTCTCGCATGATAGTGGAGACAATCTCTTCGTTTTTGGTGCTCGATGAGGCCTTGAGTGTATTGGGCTCGGCCTCACTAGAGAAACAAGCTTCGGATGAATGGATGGTGTTTCGAAGGGAGGTATTCCCGTCGACCGTTCCTCCGGGGGTGAAATATGCGTTCAAGTCGAGGATGTAAGGTCGCAGGGTGACCTTGTGAGTTGACCTTCGCCATTGGATTTCCTTAACCATCTTCTCCTGGTCGTCGTTCTTGGGTTTATAGCCTAGACCCATGGTGAGGCAAAGGCTGTTGTTGTTTTTTGTTTTGAAAGGTTTGTAGGTTTTGATTGGTGTACGTGTGATGGCGCCGACCTCAAAGTCGAAACCACATAAGTCTTCTGCGGGTTCAGCCACAATTTCCGCAGAATTGGGCTCTTTTGGTGTATCGAAAAGGGCTCGGAAGTTTGAGGCATTCAAGGTTATGATCTCCTCGTTAAGAGGGATCTTAACCTTTTGATGTAGGGTAGAAGTTACGGCTTTGGTGGAGTGGATCCACGGGCGTCCCAGGAGTATGTTATAGGAAGGGGTCATGTCGATGACTTGGAACTCAACCTTCCTTTCTATGGGACCACTGCGTATGTGAAGAGAAATGGTTCCTTTCACGTGACGTCGGGTTCCGTCGATAGCTTTGACTCCGTCCATGCTCGGGGTGAAGTCTTTATCGGATAAGCCGAGGCGATGTGCGGTGGCCAATGGTAGAACATTGACTGCAGATCCGTTGTCAACAAGGGACACGGGTAAAGTTTTCTTCATACACTCTACGCTAATGTATAGAGCGAGGTTGTGGTTCGGTCCGAATGCGGGGAGATCATCGTTTGAGAAGGTGATAGCTCCTGTAACCAATCCCTTGTGACATGGCTGACCATTTGATCTGGAGAGATCTCGGCATCTGCGCACGCTATTTGTAGAGCGCGAATGAATGCGTTCCTATGTTCCGCTGAGTCTCGTAAAAGGGCCCAGATGGAAACATCGGCTTTTGTGCGAGCGAGTTGCTTCTGAAGCACCTCACTCGTGTTTGGTGGTGGAATTATTGTAGAGGTGGAGGGTGTACTTGTAGAGGGAATATCCTCTTGGGCTACGACCTTGCCTTTCTCGGCCGCAGTTGCTTTTCTGGCATGCTCATCCGTGAAGATATTCTGATAAGGACGACCAGAGCGTGTGAGGTGTGAAACCTCGTCTTGGTCTTTCTTCTCAGGCTGCTCGCCCTTTTCTTTTTGATCTTTGTTTTCGGGCTCTTCTTTTTCTTCCCCTTCTTGTTCTTTTTGATTTTACTCGAGGAAGGAGTAGTTCAGAGTTGAGCTACTGTTTTGTTGGTGGGCGGCCACTCTTTGTCTTCGTCGTCACTGAACCAAACGCCATTGATTTGGTTATCATTGGGTGCGGTTAAGTAGGAACGATCTATAATCGGAACTAATTCGACGAGGGTCGCGTGATTCTGGGCTCGGATACCGATTTCAATGAGTTCCTCGAAGTTCTCGGCATCTTCGTAGTCGAAATGCCTTTGCCATTTGGGTTGTAGACTGGAGAGAAATATGTCCATGAGTTCATCTTCATGCTGAGGGTTCGGAACTTGGGTAAGTAGTCCTCTCCATCGTGCAAGGTAGTGGGTAAAGTCTTCCTCGTCGTTTTGACGTGGAGCTGTGAGAGCATAGAGGGAGACATGCTTGTTGACCTTCTTAGCGCGTTGTTCTAGGCATTCAACTTCGATCTGATGCAAGGCCTTCAAGTTGTCAATGTCTTTGGTGAGTTGGCTAATACGGTGGCGAAGAGTTCTCAATTGGTCGAGGTTAGCCATGTTCGAGGTGCGTTGGCGTTTGAGGCGAGGGATGATAATGTGATACATCGTATGACGAGTATCCGGCTGAGGCCTGCATTTCACTTCGTATATTAGGGACACGACTCGACCCACTAGACTCACATTCATTTTTAAGCATTCATTTTAGCTCATTTCTTTGTTTAGAAATACCTTTTACGTTTTGAAAAGAGGAGATTTTCGAAAAGGTTTTAGCTAAAGGAAGCTTTTGAGACGAGGATGTGTGCGCGTATCTCGCCTCGATGTTAAAACGTTTTGCTTTGCATCCGTCGAACTGATATCGGTGATTTGCCGAGGTGAGCTCGAGTTCGGATGTGTAAAAGAGGGAGGATTCGACTCGAGAGTGGTTAGCAAATCGAGTCGAGGATGTTAAAAGTGGAGTCTAGGCCGTGTGACCTAGAGGATTGAAATCCGCGAGCTCGGGTTTTATTCCTTGCTCGGATTTTTGCTTGTTAGTGAAAAAGGAGAATTTTGAGAAAGCTTGTTTCAAAAATTCGCGATAGTTTTGTTTGAAAGGTGTTAGTTTGTTAGATGTTAGGTTCATTCATCTTTGAAAAGTTTAAGCGAGTTTTCGAAGATATGAATGCAAATGCTTATATTGAAAAAGACTATGGAGTGCATAGCCTCGAACTTGTACGTATGACTCAAAAGGGGTGAAAATGAGTCGGTCGGGTACACCTCCAACTACCTCGAGTACGCTTTGACATATACTTAACCCCTTCATTTCCTTACGCCGGGGCGATAGGTTTTCTGAAGAGAGCACTGGGGCGGTCGAGATAGCCGTTTACGGCAAGCCGTGGAGGGGCGAGAGTAAAGCTAGTCCGGCATGTGCTTTATCGAGTGGACAAGCCTGCATGTGGGAACCACCTCTCGAGGGTGCAAAGGGTGCCTAGATTCCAAAAGGAATGGACTCTAAACGAATGTGCATAGCTCAAATATGTATACATGGATTGTTCAAGGCTTTCAAGTTTCACCTCTTTATTTGTAAAAAGAAAAAACTAGTTTTAAGTTTTTTTTAAAAATAAAATTTCCCCAGCGGAGTCGCCAAACTGTGGAACCCAGGAATCGCGTCGAGGGACCCAACTCGACGTCTTACTTAAATGCGCCCTTAAGCAAGACGCCTAGTTGGGTCCCTCGACGCGATTCCCGGGTTCCGATCCACACTAATCAACTTAAATCAAACTACTAAAACAATTAAACTAAACTAATCTAATCAAACTAAACTAATCAAACTAAACTAATCAAATCAACTAATCAAATCAACTAAATAACATTTAATAAACTTAAATTAAACTAAACTAATCTAATCAAATTAAAACAATCAAACTAAACTAATCAAATCAAATCAAATTAAAAAAACATACCTTCTTCACCGGAGTATTACGTCGGAAGGGTGCCGGAGTAGGGCGGCAGCAAGGGGCGGCGTGGTAGGGCGCGCGGCAGCAGGGAGGGTGTGGAACCCGGGATCGGACGAGGGACCCAACTCGGCGTCTTGCTTAAGGGCAGATTAAGTTAAAAAGATTAAGTTAGAAAAACCTTTTAAAACTGTTTTGGAGTCGCCACCTAATTATCGCGGAAATTAGGAACCTGCTATCATGTCCTAAGCGTAAGACATGTCCTAGATTTTGGAGCACGCCGACACCCCTAGATCTAAGGCTTGTGAAACCAGATTGGATTCGGGGTGAGGGTACTTTAGAAAAAGAGAGTTCAATTAATGATTTATGAAAACCTTTTAGAAAAGCCTATGTAAAAATAGCCTCTACTGACCTAGAGCAATCCAAGTAAGATGATATTTGAGCCAATGTTATCACTACGTACAAGTGCGAAAAAGTTTGTAAAAGAATGCAGATGCAATTGCAAAAAGATTGTTTAAAACCCTCAGTTTAGCATGTTTAACTTGTTAACGAAAACGGTTCAGTTAAAGGTCGAATTCATTGTTTAAGTTGATTTTAATGCAAAATAAGAAGGGTGCAAGATGCATGCAATTAAAATAAAGTTCAATTGTCCATTGGTTTATTTTAAGAGGTCGGTTGTTTATGCGACTTTGGCGTGTCATCGGATATGGAGTGTACCCGAAGTAATAAGAACACTTGGAATGCAAGCGCGCTCGGTGCCAAAGCCCTGGCGCTAGAGTGTAGTCCCCTTTGTTAGTCCATAGAAAATAAGAAAAAGCTTTGATCCAAGTGGATCGGTACCTACCTTGTCCTGGCGCTTCAGATCCGGCAGAGCTTCGCTTCTTGAACTAAAAAGGAGGATGAATTCAACACGGGATGGTGTGTTGAACTCAAGGATTTGAGTGCGTGAGGCTTTTGGAGAGTTTTGAGGTGTGTATGCTGTGAATTCTGGTTGTAAATTGTGTGGGTGCTAAAACCTAGGAAGAGAGGTTGTGAGAAGAGGGGTTTTCTTGTGTGGAAAACTTATGAGAATAAGTCGTGCATAGGGGGGTTTATATAGGAGAATAGCCGAGAGAAATTAGGAAAGACAGGGGAAAAAGCCACACCAGGGAGCCGCATAGGCTTATGCGGTTTGGGGGGCAAACCGCATAGCCTTATGCAGTTTGTACCCTGAACGCATAAATTTGTTTGGCTTCTTTGGTGTGGTTTTAATTCTGTGATTTCGTATTTCCTTAATCCGGATTGCCAAATCTTGGAAATATTCGGTGTAATCTCCTTGGTTGTGCTCCAAGAAGGCCAATTATGACCTTCAAGAGGGTTGAGGGCTTTGGAGTGAGGGCCAAAGGCGGGTTTGGGCTCGGTTCTGGGCCCGAGACCCGAAAATATGAAAAAGGTGTATTTTGTAGAGTTTTGTGAAATAAGGTATTCCGTGAGGCTATATTTCGTGTGACAGGAGGCTAAAGGGATGATCTAGCCACCGAGCCTAAATTTAGGAATGCTGAATTAGACCTTGTTAATGTAAAAGGGCTAATTGTAATGCAAATGCGAAGCTCATGCCAAATGAAGCAGGACGCGGACCAAGCTAGACCCTAAATGGACAAAAGAACATTTATTTAAGTGTGATGTGAAGCGACCTAAATCATTTTAACATTTCAAAACGACTCAAAATGAATTCGACATATTTAGAACCGTTTAAGTCAGTGTTAAAGCATGCGTAATAAAAGTCCGTGTTACATCATAGGGTTTTGTGTGGGAGGGTACGGATATGGGTATCCACAGAGCCCCCAGTTTGACTGAGCTCGGACTAGAGCGCTAGTCAAACTCCACGACCATATCCGGACCATTACAGTCTCGATATAGTCAGCGGAACGAAGCATGTGTCCATGGGTGAGACGAGGACTTCGAACCGGGCTATGCGGGGCGGGACGTGCGCATTTTAAGGACGTGGCTATCCATGCATGCTATAAGGGCCTGCCGGCCTGATGGATGCCTTTTCTATGCTTTGCTGGTTGCTGATGTTGATGCCGTTGTTGATGCTGATGCCGTTGTTGATGCCGTTACCTATGTTGTTGCTGATGCTGGGTCTCGTCACGGTGCTTGGTGCTTGGTGTAGTATCTGCTGGAGAAGTACTAGTTTGCCGGGAAGGGTGTATATGTATGGTCTCGCCGAGGAGCGTAGGTGTAGTTGTGGTTGTTTGGTCTTTGCGAAAGAGTGATGGTGTTTTGTCTTGTAAGGGGTGCAGGTGTATATTCGTCGGGAATTATGGTCCGAGGAAGGTGTAAGTGCTCATGTACACTGCTCCGTGTAATTGCAGTTGACGCTTGGACTTGCTGGATGTGCAGATGCAGACGCTTGGTGTCTATGCTCCGAAGTTGGAAGATGACTCGTTCAGGATGCTTCGTAGAGGTGTATTTGCTACGGCGTACTGGGAAGAATGTCGCAGGGATGTAGGCTAGTGATTTGTTGGCGAAGTCGAAGAATATGTCTTGGACTCTGCGGGGAATGTCTGTATAGGTGCGTGGACTCCATGGGGAGGAAGGGATACTCCATAGGGACGTGTAAGAGGGTGTAAGGACTTGCAAAGAGTGTTCGTGTTTCTGCTTCTGTACCGTGTATTAAATGCTTATTACACGAGTATGGCGGACTGTAAGTGACGCCTTAACCAAGGCATAGCGCATAATGTATGTACTAGCGCTTGTGGCGGACTGTAGGTGACGCCTTAACCATGAAAGCTTGCGTATGTGAAGAAAAATACTTAGGCCTGACGAGCCTAATATGGAGAGACAACGTGGAAGAAAACACGCCTCAAAAATTGCCTTGTTGACTAGTGATTCTTCCGGGGAATCTCTTATCAATTGGCGACTTCAAGCGCGAACTCGTTCGCACATGTCGCGGCTTCAAATCCGGAATAATTCAAATCCTGCGATTGTCTTCCGAAATCTTCATCTTTGCTTGCTTTGACCATGAGACGTGGCATCTGATGATTCGTTTGGATTCACGTGATGCTCATCCCTTGGACTCTGGATGCGTGGTGCTTGGGGTGCATATTCGAGTGGTTGGTGCTTGGATGCTTGGACTTATGCTCGGGTAGTTGTTGTTTGATGCACACATGAAAGTGTTATGCTTTTAGCGTGCATGCTTCTGTTTGTAGCGGTTCTGGAGGTGTCGCTCAACTGTAGATTCTTATGTGGGTTGATGAGGCTAAAGTCGTCGCGCCTAATCAAAATAAATCTAAACAAACTACTAACAGAAGCTAGTGGTAAGCAGGGTCGAATCCACAGGGAGAAGGAGTAGTTAAGAGGATGCTAGCTAATCTAGGTCGGTCTCAAGGTAACAAAAGGTTTGTGTTTTGAAGGTCTAAACTAAGAACGATAAATAAAATGATGTAAAAAGTGTATGAGAGGGAGATTAGGGCATCGGGATCATGTGACATCGATTCAAGAACTAACTCAAAAGGAATTATCAATCAATTGAAGTCATGCAAGTGATTAGGTTTAGGAAAACGCTCTCTCGAGTCAATTTTAACCTTAAGCAAATTTAGCGGGCTCTCGCTACGTACTAAATTCAACTTATCAATTACGCGTGAGTCTAGTTTCAATTCGGCTTTCGATCTTAAACTGAAACAACCTAAATTCAATTCAATAAAGGCGTCCCTAAATTCAATTGATTATAAAACGCGTAGGACGAAATCAACTTGCACAAATTCAATCGATAAAAGCAATTAAAACATGTTCTGAATCAATATCACAATCACCCTAAACCCTAATTGAGAATTAGTTAGACATGGAAAGGGGAAGAACAAAGCAATTGCAATAACAAGACATGATGAAATAAATAAGAACGATTGAAATTAAACCTGGATTAATCGGGAATTGCAATGTAAAAGATCGAATCTTGCAAGTATAATCAAAGCTAAACTAAGGGTTTTGAGAGTTTTAAAAGAAAGAAAAGTACTTCTAATTCTATGCAGAGAAAATATAATGAAAAGCATCACTAGCAAACCCTAACTCGAGCTTATTTATAGGCCTTTGAAAAATCCGGAGAAAAGAGCAAGGGAACCGCTCGGTTCGGGGCTGAACCGATCGGTTCAGGGGTGGGAACCGATCGGTTCTCGTAAAACCGTCTTGGTTCTAAGGTTCTCGAAATTGGCGCAACTTTGGCTCATAAAACCGTGCGGTTCTATGGGGTAAACCGATCGATTCTCGTGAAACCGTGCGGTTCTAAGCATGTCGGAACTTCCAATGAAGTTTTGGCCTTGATTCATGTATCCTGAACCTATAGGTTTGCTCTGAACCTATAGGTTTGACGTCCCAAATCGTCGTATGGCCTCCGAATCAACTCTCGAGCTTCATCTTGACGTCACGATACTCGTAAATGCTCCAATAACCTCAGGTTTTAGCTCAGGACCGCCAAAACCTGCAAAATACACACAAGGGACGACAATATCGCAATATAAAGCAAATAACTCCTAAAACAATAATGAAATCGAGCGAATGCGAGCTAAATGCAACTATAACGGGGGCATAAAAGCTATATAAAAGACATACATCAAACTCCCCCAAACCAAACCTTTGCTTGTCCTGAAGCAAAAAGCGTCGGAGAAAATCAAAGCATCCAGGTTTATCACGTTGGCATCTCAAAGCTGACGCCCTATGCACATAAACTTACAAACCATAGTCTATTTCACCAAAAATAGAGCACAAGTCTCAACCATTCACACCAACGTCATACTACTAGCTCCTCACGCTTTCGCAAAAATTAAACTTACGATAATTGAATTCAAGCAAGGCCAACCGCGCATACCGCTTCCATTTCACCTTTCTTTCCGCATCATTTCATTCTTTTTCTTTTCTTTTCTTTTTCTTTCTTTTTTTTTTTTCTTTCAAATGTGGAGCATCCCTCGTATGTTATACCGTTTAGCTTCACATTTACTCGGTAAGGATCGCGCTCGGGTAAACATATTTCCTTAAGGGTTACATCATTGCTCATACTCCCGGTCACAGCCAAATTCATGGCCATTGTGGTTACTCAAATCAATGAGTCCCCTCCGGAAGCATCGAAGCATTGCTCCAACATTATTAGCATCCATCCATACCATTCCACAAGCCATTTTCCAAACATTCCACAAACCAATGCCTCGCAAGAATACCAATATCGAAAGTAAAAGAACGAAAAGCGATAAGAATTAAGCAAATGAGTGGCTAGCGTTTGAGGCTCGCAATCTATTAACAGGAAACAAACATATAGCGCAAGCTACGACGATGGATTTTCAACTCGGAGATGCCAAAGATCAAAATAAGAACACTAATCAATTCACCAAACTTGGCAATTCAGGCCGAAAAAGGTTTGGAAATTGCAAAAAATTTTAAAATAAGCACACAAAATGGAAAATGCAAATAAATAAGCGCGAAAGTGCTTTCCTCCCCCAAACCAGAATCACACATTGCCCACAATGTGGAAAACAGCATAACCACAAGCAGAGAAGGACACATAAAAGACGGGGGTAGGAAAATGAAAACGAGGGAACAAGGGAAAAGGGGTAAAGAAAGCTCACATTATCAGGACGGAGCTCCCCCAAACCGAAGTGAAGCGTGGAGTGCGGCTGACGATCCGCGAATTTGCATCCAATTCAGTCCAGCTATGAGGTACTTCGGGGTAGCATGCGAGAAAAAGGTACGGCCCTGCAGCAGAGGGGGCCGAGCAAGGCCATGTCGAGGCCTGTTCTCAAAAATACTAAGGATAAAGAGTCCTTGAGTACCTGCATGCTAAAGCAATTATAAAACCCTCATACTCACGCGCTCAAAAGCAAACTAATAATGTCAAAGTCAAAAACGAACAAAACCAAAACAAAGTACAACAAATTACAAAATCATCGGGTTGCCTCCCGGAAAGCGCTGGTTTATAATGGTCCCGCACGACCGTCGTCGAAACGCATCATCAAATCAAATTAGGCCAAGGACGTTGGCCATTAGCAGCAGCTTCACTTGGCGAAATAGCATCCGTTCGCCATAAAATTCGATCTCCCCGCGGAAGAGCAGCATAATCCATCACGCACGGTAAGCCATCGCGAAAAGGCTCTCCCAAAACAATCATGCGGGCGGGCATTGCCAACCATGGGTCTCCACCTCCATCGCTAGGAGCGTAAACATCCGCCCTCGTAGCCTTCTGCTCCCCCAAACCAGGATCGTAGCCTATCTGCGTAGGACCTGCACAAGAAACAGCAGAAGAAACAACCTCCAAAGTGTCTCCAGTAGAGTGAGACGGAGGGGCAAGGTCAATAGCAGCCACAGACTCAGGCTGCATAGGGGAGCGAGGGATACTAGACTTAGTGTAGGTCAACGTCTCACCTCCGATCGAGAATGTCAATGTCTTATTCCCCACATCGATTACAGCTCCTGCAGTATGCAGGAAAGGTCTCCCTAGAATGATCGGGATGTGGGGGTCCTTGGGAATGTCTAGGACCATGAAGTCGACGGGTATGTAAAACTTCCCTATCTTGACCGGGACGTTCTCAAGGATACCTAAGGGTCGCTGGACACTACGGTCGGCCATTTGTAAGGTCATAGAGGTAACTCCTAACTTAGTCATGTTCAACTACTTACAAATGGAATAGGGAAGGACACTCACACTAGCCCCAAGATCACATAAAGCATTCTGCACCACATACTTCCCTATAGAAGAAGGGATTGAGAAGGTCCCGGGGTCACTCAGCTTCGGGGGTGAACTACCCTGCAAAAAGGCACTACCCTCCCCCACAAAAGACACAGTCTCGGTCTCGTTAATCGAACGCTTCTTGGATATGACCTCTTGATGTGTCGTATATTTATGTACTTATAGCCCCCTGTCGCTTGCGTTTCTTTGCGTTTCTCGTGCTTTTATACGCGTTTCAGCTCCTATTTCTCTCCGTTTTGGCACTGCTGCGTTTTTGTGTCCATTTTGCAGGTACAAGCGCATATTTGGAGTTTAGGATGCTTGTCGAGAGGCTTCGTGAAGTTTCGTAAAGTTTCGTGAAGTTTGGAGGTGATTCGAGTTGGTTTCGTTGCGTTTCGCTTGCGTACGAGCCTCGTTTCACTAAATGAAGGTGTCCCGGGACCTTGGCTCGGGATTTGAAGCTCACATTATCATCCTAAGACTCGTCCCTACTCATGAGCCTCGTCCCTTAGCCTTGGGACGACGAAGAAGCAAAAACAAGGAAAAAAAACTAAGTACAAAACAAGAGGAGCAAAGCTGAAAAATCTGAACAACACGGGATGACATTGTCCCGTCCGGGACACACCTCACCCCGCCCGGGGCGACCTTGTGACTCTTCGTTGGCTTAAAATAGATCGTCTATTTGAAGGAGCAAAACACAATATTTTCGCACGAAATTTTTACAGCATCTTCCTAACACTTTAAACTACTTTCTATCAAAAATTTGGGGTTAGATTAATTTTCCTTCTTGTATTTTGAATTCCCGACTCAAGTACGTTGTTTGATCATCCTATTTCGGTATTGTTGTCTTTGTTCTTTGATTTCTCTTGCAATTTCTGATTAGGTTTTGCTATATACTTCTCTCCTTTGTTTGTCATTTCATTATATAGTATTGTTGATCATGTTTTCATCTTTCTCTTTCGTTTTCGTTGTTAAATTCGCTATGTGTGAGTAGTTTTTTTATCTAGGGAGAAGGGTGAATCATGGGTGCTTTGTAACACCCTGTGTTATTTTAACACAACTTGATAAAAGAATTTAATTCCTTAAATTAAATTCATCCTTTTTCCATATAATAAAAATGCGACTGAAATTTTTTCGCTAAATAATACTAAATTTCCTAAGTACAAATTTAAAAATTTTGAAAAATAAAGTTTGTTGTATTATCTTTAGAATTGAAAAAGAAACACATTTCAAAATTTTATAAAAATCAACCAAAAAAATTATTTCGCCTTTCAAATTTCAAAAATGTTAAGTTACGTTTACTATTCATAAAAATAAAAGTAAAACCTTTTATTCATGAAATTTAATTTCGAACATTTTTCGTTTTAAAATAAAAATGGACCCCTATATTTTTTCCCTCTTTGAAATTCGGGTCAACAATTTCAAACACGCAAATCAAAAATCAAACAATCAACATCAACATTTTAGAAAAGCAAACTTAACATCAAACCTTTTCATTTCTAATCATTTTGATTTTTATTTTTAAAATCATATTATATTAATAACTAGTTACTATTTCAATTCTATTAACCTAACACTTTCACAAAACATCGAAATTTTAAGTTATAATTTCTTTAAACTGATAAATGTTTTGACGAACGATTATAATTATTTAAATCATTAGGATTCAATGAAAAAAATAAACTTTTCGACCAAGTAAATTTATATTCAAGTTTCGAGGGTTTTAAACCCAATTTTTGTTTTGATCACCTCTCGAAGTTTATTTTCATTTTTATTTTCGATCTTATTTCGAAACCCTATTTTAATATCATACCTTTTATTTCGAGACTTTTCGCGTGCGCACAAATCGAAAATTCCGAAAACGAAAATCGAGCCAAGTGGCTCAAGTGTAGCCGACCTACACTTAGTCATCCATGACCAATTTTGTAGCCTTCCTTTTTCTTACACAAGCCACCCTATTTTTGCATGCCTACAATTTCCATCATCACATTCATTTAATTTCTTTAAACATTACTTTCTAATTAAAAAAAACAAAACTTACCTAATACACTTATTTTAACCTATTTTCATTACAACATCTTTTCATTATTCTTCTAAGTCAAAAACACTTCCACTTGCTTTCTTAATCAAGCCACCCTACATCCTTACTTTACTCAACCATCACACATCACTTACACACCTATTTTCATCATCATTACTAATTAACTAGTTAATTTTAAGTTTATACATTATAATGATAATACATAACAAATACAAGTGTTACTACTTGTTTTCATTTCCACACAACACTTACAATATTTCATAAAATCTTTTTAAAAATGTATATCTAAAATAAAATAAAATTTAATAGTATAATTAAATTTCTATAGTAATTACATTTCTTACGATCGTTTAAAACCACTTTTAGCTTAAAACTATCGATTTGAAAATTTATCGACGTTCCTCAACTTTTAAATATTTTCTTCAATAGTAAATAAAATATTTTAGTCTTAAAATTTTAAAGTAGAGATATTACGAAAAATCGTCAAACGCACACACTTTAACTTTTATCGCCCGACTTTTTAAAACGGATTAATTTCGTAAAAGCATTAAAACATCCAAGAGACAAACTCTAACACAAATAGTAATGTGGACTTTAAGTAGTCTATGTTGATCATTGTGTTTTCCTATTATCATTTAATTAAAACATTATTTCTAATTAAACCAAAACTTACACAACACATTTCCTTCATCTAATTTCATTACTACCTTTTCTCATTATTTTCTAAGTCAAAACTCACCCATTTTTCTCTCCTTGAAACCGAGCTCTTCCTCCCCATTTCTCCCTTTATTTTTCTTTCATTTTTCTTCCTAAAACATTAAATAAAAACCCTAATATTATCTTTAATAAGTCATAAGTGTTCTAGTAATTAGTGGGTATATTTTAGGGGCTAACTTGATTGGATTTTTGGGTGTACAACTTGGGTATTTTGGGTGAAGAAAAATCCGATCGAAAATTTATTTTAGATCCCCGACGATTAACATCCAAATTAAGGTGACTAGCTTTGTCTTATTTTGGCCTCTTAGTAAATTAATTTGTGATGTTATTATAATTTTATAAATATGATTTTTATGTTAAGATTATGTTAAACATCACTTGAGTACTCTTGAATGATTTGATGATGTATAATAATGATAATAACTAAATAATGTATTAAATAGATTTGTGTAGTAATATGATAATATGTTTAGTTTAATTTATTTTGAGCATTTTTAATTATTGTTCATATGATTTTTATGTTTAGTTATGTTTTAGTTAAGTAGTAAACTCATATAAAAATTATGTGAAATATTAACAATGAGTTTAAAGTGATTAAAAATCGAAAAACGAAATTTGTATGCATGTTATCCTTGCTCACGGCATTCCCCTTTATTTTTATGAATTTTTCACTTTTAATTTTTGTAAATAATATGTAGTGTTAAGTTAGTTAAAATAGATGTTGTTATGTTATAAAAATTAATTTAGGAAAATAAATTATAAGTTATTAAATATGCAAAATGTGTTCTTAACTTGTTTTTGTGTTCTTGGTGTTCATATGTGTTCAAGTTGATGTTCATGTTATATTGCTTAAAGTAGCTCATTTTGATTTTGATTTACTTTATGTTTGTTATTATATATTGTTTATATTTACTAATAAGTAACTATAATACTAAATATATAACTTAAACATTATAAATCTTTAGATTAAAAAGTTAGAAATTTAAAGTGTTGAAAAACACTATTCATAATTATAAATGAGATTTTTAGTAAATTTCATTTTAGTCTAAATCGTTTTAGTATAATTAGAATAATAAAAAAATAAAGACTTTAAGTTAAAAACCGTTAAAATCGAAAAATGAAAATTTGAACACCACCATCATTGTCCACGGCATCCCTTATGTTTTAGGGTTAAAATTTGTTTTATCACTTTTTAGTTTATTGTTAATATAATTTAATTATTAATTAATAAGTTAGAATTAAGAAATTAAGTGAAATAAATCAATTTTGTACATATACATTATCACACGGCATTTCCATTTTTAATTGACTAAATTTGATCAAAATGAAATTATCACTAAGTCACTAAAGTTAAATAGTAATTAGAATTGAATTTTTGTATAAATCGTTTTAATTATAAATGAATTATGTTAAACCGATTAAAATGTTTAACCGTTATAAAAATGAACTAAATCGTGTGCTACTGCCTTTGCAAATATTGAACTGTTGAACTTGGACTTACGGACTAAAATGAATTCCACGATCCTATTGTTTTAAAATGAAAACCGCTAAATTTAGTTAATAGACGACTAAATTTAACTAAGTCTCATTTTATAATAAATATCATTATCACTTTTTACAAACCAAACTTAACGTTTTTAAAACTAGACTTTTAGATATTTTCAAAAATCACTAAGTACAAAACGAACTTAACGTTTTTAAAACTAAACTGTTAAAATATTTACAAAAATCACTAAGTACAAAACGAACCTAACGACTTTGAAACTAGAAATTTGTACTTAGAAAATAAAAACAAGTTTAGTATTATACTAAAATACCTTAAGTATAAAAATACGTATAAATATAAAAATACGTACAAGTATAAGAATACGTATAAGTATAAAAATACAATTAGAATACGAAGTATAAAAATACGAATACGTATAAAAATACGTATAAAATATAGTGAATAGTGAATAGTGAATAGTGAATAGTGAAATACTGAAAATAATTGAAAATTTTACAAAGTATAGAAAATTTAAAATGAATAAGTAAATAACTTAAAGTGTTTGAAAAACACTTAAATAAAATTTGACATATTAATAAACATATCAAATTAGAAATTTAAAAACGTTAATAATTAACAACACTTCAAATAATAAACGAATGTGTTATGTGATCATATGAAACCTACAATTCAAATAAACGTTTGACGATGATACTAGGAGAGTCTAGTAACATGTGATATGTAAATATCAAATAAATAATAAACTTTGAGTAAGTTAAATAAAAGGTCAAGCTTGGGCCTCAGATAAGGGAACGTCAATCGTGAGTGAAGTGGGGTTAAGATAGTCTTGTAGCGGTCGCCATTGCCGTACAAGATAATGAATACGCCATGGTTTTTGCCACAGGCTTTAGGAAATAGTCGTTTTATCTGGAGTTAAGGTGCTCTACGAATAGCGTGGCCCATTCTTAACGTGGATACTAATGTACATGTACTAGACTAGGGTTTAATTCACTCTATTTCGCTAAAGTTATCAGGGCCACCGTAACATTATGTGCATATGCGCTTTACGGTTCTGTATCCTTGCCGTGTTTCGTCTTTATTGGACGTGACACTTGCATTCGTTCTTGCCACATGTAAAGATCACTTGACGAGATTGTATCTGAAGTTCGAATCATTTCGAACACTAGAAGATGAGATGCAAGTATTATAGTATTCGGCGTGGTTTACGAGTCGAGTAAGCCGCTGCACTATGGTAGTGAGATGCAAGCGACTAGAGTACAATGGCCTACTCAGTGGTCAGGCTCGTAAGCAGTATGTGTTGTGTGTTGTTTGATTAAATGAGAACGAGTGTGTACCATCTTCGAAAATTAAAGACCACAAGTTTCTGAAGTGAATCGAGTCTGCATGAGGAGAATAATACCATACGTATGTCTGTTTGCGATCTGATATCGCATTTTAATCCTGTTGAATTATTGTGATACTTTGCTATGCTATTATATGCTATTTGCTTTCATAATTGAATATCATGCTTATATGATTTATCGCTTTAAACGCATGCTTATTATGACTTATATGTCTTTATATGCTATATGTAATAAGCATGTTTATGTTTTTATCATAATGTTATGTTTATAAAGCGATAATATTAAACCAAAGTAATTGAAATCGAGGGTAAGTATGAGCATAGCTAGTCACCGTCAGCCAATGGCATCCCCCATCGCTTTATTGTGCAGATGATCGTGGACCTGAGTCGGTTTTTGACTGGCCACAAGACGTTTTTATGCCTCACTTTTAGATGTTTTACGAGAGATTGTAATATATAACCTATACTCTTTTTATTTCCGTACTTAGAGTTGTTTTTAATCAACTCTTGAACGATGTTTGTAACATTTGGGCTTTTATGTATAATTAATGACGCTGGTTTAAGACTTAATTAATTTCCGCCTTAGTAATTAAAGTCGACTAAAAACCAGGTTGTTACAGTTGGTACCAGAGCTGTCTTGCGACCGTGAATAACTTAATAGTTATTTTATCTAGCGAGAGACACCTGGGCCAGACATTCATATTGTATGTCAGGCATAGACTAATATATAGGATCAAATAATAAATTAGATTTTTCTTTTATTAGATCACTTAAATAATAAACTTGAAATCGCTTTAAAGTGTGAGGATGGGTAGAAACCTTAAGGACCGACCATAGGCTAAGGACTTTTAAATAACGAACTACTGCCCTCAAAATAAAATACACTAACAATCGTTTGCTTGCTACTTGCTGATGTGACTAACTAAAATTAACAACTATCCTCGGATATAAAATCTAAGTAATAAATTTAATTCTCGAAGATCGAAGCCTTTAGTCAAATACATGATGACAAGACCTCAAACGCAACAAATGGACGCATCATGGACCTTACAACTGATAAGACGTTCAACATCTCGAAGATTTCTGTCGCAGAGAAGATTTTTACAACTTCATCTAATTATCCTCTCTAACTAAAATTTTTATTTCACTCTCTTTTAAAAATTTTTACCTCTTAAACCGTGCTTCTAAGTTTCTAATTTCCTAAATCTATAATTCTTAATAACTACTTCTCAAATGAACTTTTATTTTTATTCCTTAATCTCAAGAAAATAATTTCACTTTTGCTTTTCAAATTCATAAAACTCCACTTAGTTTATTTTGAAAACCTTTAAATTTTATAACTTTTCAACCTCTTAAACTTACTTTCTCTCTTAAAGTTTATAAATTTTCATAAATTTATAATTAGTGATTAATCTTCTAAAAATAACTTTCATGTTTTCCCTTTAAAATATATTTGAAACTTATTCAATCAATTCTCAAAATTTTATATCGAAATTTTAAGTATCTTTGAAATTATTTTGTTCTAAAACATATATTCTTTACCTCATTTAGTATTGAATTTGATTATTTTCAAAATTTGCAACTTATCAATTCTTTTCCAAATTCTCAACCTTTAAAATGAATTTTTATCTTTTCTCTTGAACTTGGTAAATATGTCTAAAACTTTCTTAAGGGGGTAGGACAAAATATAATGTTTTAAAAAAAAAAAAAACATTGATTAAAATTATTCAAAGTCATTATTTCAACCAACTTTAAACTATATATTTAATTTCAAGTAAAATTATAATTTGTTTTATTTTAAAACCCTTATAATTTTAATTTAAATTAATTCCGTACAAAACTTCTAGGCCCCACCTTTTTGAAAATTCCTTTCAAGACGATTTCAAAAATGTTAATCTAGCAATATTTCGATATTAATTCAAAATACCCCATTTGTAAATATAAAATGTTTATATCTTTCAATCTTTCCACTCTATCTAAACATCTTTATAATAATGCAAAAATTCACACATTTTGAAAAGTCTTATTCTACCAAAATAAAATGTCATTATCAAAACTTGTATAATCTTGACATTCTCTCTAACTGCCTTGCCTAACTGCGAGTAGTTATCCACTCTATTCAAGTTTCGGGACGAAACTTTTCTTAAGGGGGTAGGTTTGTAACACCCTGTGTTATTTTAACACAACTTGATAAAAGAATTTAATTCCTTAAATTAAATTCATCCTTTTTCCATATAATAAAAATGCGACTGAAATTTTTTCGCTAAATAATACTCCCTCCATTCATATCCAATAGCATCATTCACTATTGGGGTGGTCTTCGAGGCGGTTGTTTGACCGTCAATTTCTCTATGTATACACGGAAATTTCTCGTTAAAAATTTAATTTTGTAAAAGATTATGTTCTAATGTATTCAAATATATTATTTTCATATTTTAATTTTTTGTATTTTACGATATATTTGAGGAGTCAAATTCAATGAAGGTTGACTTAATAAAGCAAATGATGCTTTTGGATTTGAATGGAGGGAGTACTAAATTTCCTAAGTACAAATTTAAAAATTTTTAAAAATAAAGTTTGTTGTATTATCTTTAGAATTGAAAAAGAAACACATTTCAAAATTTTATAAAAATCAACCAAAAAAATTATTTCGCCTTTCAAATTTCAAAAATGTTAAGTTACGTTTACTATTCATAAAAATAAAAGTAAAACCTTTTATTCATGAAATTTAATTTCGAACATTTTTCGTTTTAAAATAAAAATGGACCCCTATATTTTTTCCGTCTTTGAAATTCGGGTCAACAATTTCAAACACGCAAATCAAAAATCAAACAATCAACATCAACATTTTAGAAAAGCAAACTTAACATCAAACCTTTTCATTTCTAATCATTTTGATTTTTATTTTTAAAATCATATTATATTAATAACTAGTTACTATTTCAATTCTATTAACCTAACACTTTCACAAAACATCGAAATTTTAAGTTATAATTTCTTTAAACTGATAAATGTTTTGACGAACGATTATAATTATTTAAATCATTAGGATTCAATGAAAAAAATAAACTTTTCGACCAAGTAAATTTATATTCAAGTTTCAAGGGTTTTAAACCCAATTTTTGTTTTGATCACCTCTCGAAGTTTATTTTCATTTTTATTTTCGATCTTATTTCGAAACCCTATTTTAATATCATACCTTTTATTTCGAGACTTTTCGCGTGCGCACAAATCGAAAATTTCGAAAACGAAAATCGAGCCAAGTGGCTCAAGTGTAGCCGACCTACACTTAGTCATCCATGACCAATTTTGTAGCCTTCCTTTTTCTTACACAAGCCACCCTATTTTTGCATGCCTACAATTTCCATCATCACATTCATTTAATTTCTTTAAACATTACTTTCTAATTAAAAAAAACAAAACTTACCTAATACACTTATTTTAACCTATTTTCATTACAACATCTTTTCATTATTCTTCTAAGTCAAAAACACTTCCACTTGCTTTCTTAATCAAGCCACCCTACATCCTTACTTTACTCAACCATCACACATCACTTACACACCTATTTTCATCATCATTACTAATTAACTAGTTAATTTTAAGTTTATACATTATAATGATAATACATAACAAATACAAGTGTTACTACTTGTTTTCATTTCCACACAACACTTACAATATTTCATAAAATCTTTTTAAAAATGTATATCTAAAATAAAATAAAATTTAATAGTATAATTAAATTTCTATAGTAATTACATTTCTTACGATCGTTTAAAACCACTTTTAGCGAAAACTATCGATTTGAAAATTTATCGACGTTCCTCAACTTTTAAATATTTTCTTCAATAGTAAATAAAATATTTTAGTCTTAAAATTTTAAAGTAGAGATATTACGAAAAATCGTCAAACGCACACACTTTAACTTTTATCGCCCGACTTTTTAAAACGGATTAATTTCGTAAAAGCATTAAAACATCCAAGAGACAAACTCTAACACAAATAGTAATGTGGACTTTAAGTAGTCTATGTTGATCATTGTGTTTTCCTATTATCATTTAATTAAAACATTATTTCTAATTAAACCAAAACTTACACAACACATTTCCTTCATCTAATTTCATTACTACCTTTTCTCATTATTTTCTAAGTCAAAACTCACCCATTTTTCTCTCCTTGAAACCGAGCTCTTCCTCCCCATTTCTCCCTTTATTTTTCTTTCATTTTTCTTCCTAAAACATTAAATAAAAACCCTAATATTATCTTTAATAAGTCATAAGTGTTCTAGTAATTAGTGGGTATATTTTAGGGGCTAACTTGATTGGATTTTTGGGTGTACAACTTGGGTATTTTGGGTGAAGAAAAATCCGATCTAAAATTTATTTTAGATCCCCGACGATTAACATCCAAATTAAGGTGACTAGCTTTGTCTTATTTTGGCCTCTTAGTAAATTAATTTGTGATGTTATTATAATTTAATAAATATGATTTTTATGTTAAGATTATGTTAAACATCACTTGAGTACTCTTGAATGATTTGATGATGTATAATAATGATAATAACTAAATAATGTATTAAATAGATTTGTGTAGTAATATGATAATATGTTTAGTTTAATTTATTTTGAGCATTTTTAATTATTGTTCATATGATTTTTATGTTTAGTTATGTTTTAGTTAAGTAGTAAACTCATATAAAAATTATGTGAAATATTAACAATGAGTTTAAAGTGATTAAAAATCGAAAAACGAAATTTGTATGCATGTTATCCTTGCTCACGGCATTCCCCTTTATTTTTATGAATTTTTCACTTTTAATTTTTGTAAATAATATGTAGTGTTAAGTTAGTTAAAATAGATGTTGTTATGTTATAAAAATTAATTTAGGAAAATAAATTATAAGTTATTAAATATGCAAAATGTGTTCTTAACTTGTTTTTGTGTTCTTGGTGTTCATATGTGTTCAAGTTGATGTTCATGTTATATTGCTTAAAGTAGCTCATTTTGATTTTGATTTACTTTATGTTTGTTATTATATATTGTTTATATTTACTAATAAGTAACTATAATACTAAATATATAACTTAAACATTATAAATCTTTAGATTAAAAAGTTAGAAATTTAAAGTGTTGAAAAACACTATTCATAATTATAAATGAGATTTTTAGTAAATTTCATTTTAGTCTAAATCGTTTTAGTATAATTACAATACTAGAAAAATAATGACTTTAAGTTAAAAACCGTTAAAATCGAAAAATGAAAATTTGAACACCACCATCATTGTCCACGGCATCCCTTATGTTTTAGGGTTAAAATTTGTTTTATCACTTTTTAGTTTATTGTTAATATAATTTAATTATTAATTAATAAGTTAGAATTAAGAAATTAAGTGAAATAAATCAATTTTGTACATATACATTATCACACGGCATTTCCATTTTTAATTGACTAAATTTGATCAAAATGAAATTATCACTAAGTCACTAAAGTTAAATAGTAATTAGAATTGAATTTTTGTATAAATCGTTTTAATTATAAATGAATTATGTTAAACCGATTAAAATGTTTAACCGTTATAAAAATGAACTAAATCGTGTGCTACTGCCTTTGCAAATATTGAACTGTTGAACTTGGACTTACGGACTAAAATGAATTCCACGATCCTATTGTTTTAAAATGAAAACCGCTAAATTTAGTTAATAGACGACTAAATTTAACTAAGTCTCATTTTATAATAAATATCATTATCACTTTTTACAAACCAAACTTAACGTTTTTAAAACTAGACTTTTAGATATTTTCAAAAATCACTAAGTACAAAACGAACTTAACGTTTTTAAAACTAAACTGTTAAAATATTTACAAAAATCACTAAGTACAAAACGAACCTAACGACTTTGAAACTAGAAATTTGTACTTAGAAAATAAAAACAAGTTTAGTATTATACTAAAATACCTTAAGTATAAAAATACGTATAAATATAAAAATACGTACAAGTATAAGAATACGTATAAGTATAAAAATACAATTAGAATACGAAGTATAAAAATACGAATACGTATAAAAATACGTATAAAATATAGTGAATAGTGAATAGTGAATAGTGAATAGTGAAATACTGAAAATAATTGAAAATTTTACAAAGTATAGAAAATTTAAAATGAATAAGTAAATAACTTAAAGTGTTTGAAAAACACTTAAATAAAATTTGACATATTAATAAACATATCAAATTAGAAATTTAAAAACGTTAATAATTAACAACACTTCAAATAATAAACGAATGTGTTATGTGATCATATGAAACCTACAATTCAAATAAACGCGTTGACGATGATACTAGGAGAGTCTAGTTACATGTGGTGTGTAATTATCAAATAAATACTAAACTTTGAGTAAGTTAAATAAAAGGTCAAGCTTGGGCCTCAGATAAGGGAACGTCAATCGTGAGTGAAGTGGGGTTAAGATAGTCTTGTAGCGGTCGCCATTGCCGTGACAAGATAATGAATACGCCATGGTTTTTGCCACATGCTTTAGGAAATAGTCGCTTTATCCTGAGTTAAGGTGCTCTACGAATAGCGTGGCCCATTCTTAACGTGGATACTAATGTACATGTACTAGACTAGGGTTTAATTCACTCTATTTCGCTAAAGTTATCGTGGCCACCGTAACATTATGTGCATATGCGCTTTACTGCTCAGTATCCTTGCCGTGTTTCGCCTTTATTGGACGTGACACTTGCATTCGTTCTTGCCACATGTAAAGATCACTTGACGAGATTGTATCTCAAGTTCAATCATTTCAACACTAGAAGATGAGATGCAAGTATTATAGTATTCGGCGTGGTTTACGAGTCGAGTAAGCCGCTGCACTATGGTAGTGAGATGCAAGCGACTAGAGTACAATGGCCTACTCAGTGGTCAGGCTCGTAAGCAGTATGTGTTGTGTGTTGTTTGATTAAATGAGAACGAGTGTGTACCATCTTCGAAAATTAAAGACCACAAGTTTCTGAAGTGAATCGAGTCTGCATGAGGAGAATAATACCATACGTATGTCTGTTTGCGATCTGATATCGCATTTTAATCCTGTTGAATTATTGTGATACTTTGCTATGCTATTATATGCTATTTGCTTTCATAATTGAATATCATGCTTATATGATTTATCGCTTTAAACGCATGCTTATTATGACTTATATGTCTTTATATGCTATATGTAATAAGCATGTTTATGTTTTTATCATAATGTTATGTTTATAAAGCGATAATATTAAACCAAAGTAATTGAAATCGAGGGTAAGTATGAGCATAGCTAGTCATCACCGCTCAATGAGCATCCCCCCATCAGTTTATTGTGCAGGATGATCGTGGACCGGGAGCTGGTTTTTGGACGGGGCCACGAGACGTTTTTATGCCTCACTTTTAGATGTTTTACGAGAGATTGTAATATATAACCTATACTCTTTTTATTTCCGTACTTAGAGTTGTTTTTAATCAACTCTTGAACGATGTTTGTAACATTTGGGCTTTTATGTATAATTAATGACGCTGGTTTAAGACTTAATTAATTTCCGCCTTAGTAATTAAAGTCGACTAAAAACCAGGTTGTTACAGTTGGTACCAGAGCTGTCTTGCGACCGTGAATAACTTAATAGTTATTTTATCTAGCGAGAGACACCTGGGCCAGACATTCATATTGTATGTCAGGCATAGACTAATATATAGGATCAAATAATAAATTAGATTTTTCTTTTATTAGATCACTTAAATAATAAACTTGAAATCGCTTTAAAGTGTGAGGATGGGTAGAAACCTTAAGGACCGACCATAGGCTAAGGACTTTTAAATAACGAACTACTGCCCTCAAAATAAAATACACTAACAATCGTTTGCTTGCTACTTCTTTGATGTGACTAACTAAAATTAACAACTATCCTCTGATATAAAATCTAAGTAATAAATTTAATTCTCAAGATCAAGCCTTTAGTCAAATACATGATGACAAGACCTCAAACGCAACAAATGGACGATCATGGACCTTACAACCGATAAGACGCTCAACATCTCAAGATTTACATCATGGCAGAAGATTTTTACAACTTCATCTAATTATCCTCTCTAACTAAAATTTTTATTTCACTCTCTTTTAAAAATTTTTACCTCTTAAACCGTGCTTCTAAGTTTCTAATTTCCTAAATCTATAATTCTTAATAACTACTTCTCAAATGAACTTTTATTTTTATTCCTTAATCTCGCAAAATAATTTCACTTTTGCTTTTCAAATTCATAAAACTCCACTTAGTTTATTTTGAAAACCTTTAAATTTTATAACTTTTCAACCTCTTAAACTTACTTTCTCTCTTAAAGTTTATAAATTTTCATAAATTTATAATTAGTGATTAATCTTCTAAAAATAACTTTCATGTTTTCCCTTTAAAATATATTTGAAACTTATTCAATCAATTCTCAAAATTTTATATCGAAATTTTAAGTATCTTTGAAATTATTTTGTTCTAAAACATATATTCTTTACCTCATTTAGTATTGAATTTGATTATTTTCAAAATTTGCAACTTATCAATTCTTTTCCAAATTCTCAACCTTTAAAATGAATTTTTATCTTTTCTCTTGAACTTGGTAAATATGTCTAAAACTTTCTTAAGGGGGTAGGACAAAATATAATGTTTTAAAAAAAAAAAACATTGATTAAAATTATTCAAAGTCATTATTTCAACCAACTTTAAACTATATATTTAATTTCAAGTAAAATTATAATTTGTTTTATTTTAAAACCCTTATAATTTTAATTTAAATTAATTCCGTACAAAACTTCTAGGCCCCACCTTTTTGAAAATTCCTTTCAAGACGATTTCAAAAATGTTAATCTAGCAATATTTCGATATTAATTCAAAATACCCCATTTGTAAATATAAAATGTTTATATCTTTCAATCTTTCCACTCTATCTAAACATCTTTATAATAATGCAAAAATTCACACATTTTGAAAAGTCTTATTCTACCAAAATAAAATGTCATTATCAAAACTTGTATAATCTTGACATTCTCTCTAACTGCCTTGCCTAACTGCGAGTAGTTATCCACTCTATTCAAGTTTCGGGACGAAACTTTTCTTAAGGGGGTAGGTTTGTAACACCCTGTGTTATTTTAACACAACTTGATAAAAGAATTTAATTCCTTAAATTAAATTCATCCTTTTTCCATATAATAAAAATGCGACTGAAATTTTTTCGCTAAATAATACTAAATTTCCTAAGTACAAATTTAAAAATTTTTAAAAATAAAGTTTGTTGTATTATCTTTAGAATTGAAAAAGAAACACATTTCAAAATTTTATAAAAATCAACCAAAAAAATTATTTCGCCTTTCAAATTTCAAAAATGTTAAGTTACGTTTACTATTCATAAAAATAAAAGTAAAACCTTTTATTCATGAAATTTAATTTCGAACATTTTTCGTTTTAAAATAAAAATGGACCCCTATATTTTTTCCGTCTTTGAAATTCGGGTCAACAATTTCAAACACGCAAATCAAAAATCAAACAATCAACATCAACATTTTAGAAAAGCAAACTTAACATCAAACCTTTTCATTTCTAATCATTTTGATTTTTATTTTTAAAATCATATTATATTAATAACTAGTTACTATTTCAATTCTATTAACCTAACACTTTCACAAAACATCGAAATTTTAAGTTATAATTTCTTTAAACTGATAAATGTTTTGACGAACGATTATAATTATTTAAATCATTAGGATTCAATGAAAAAAATAAACTTTTCGACCAAGTAAATTTATATTCAAGTTTCAAGGGTTTTAAACCCAATTTTTGTTTTGATCACCTCTCGAAGTTTATTTTCATTTTTATTTTCGATCTTATTTCGAAACCCTATTTTAATATCATACCTTTTATTTCGAGACTTTTCGCGTGCGCACAAATCGAAAATTCCGAAAACGAAAATCGAGCCAAGTGGCTCAAGTGTAGCCGACCTACACTTAGTCATCCATGACCAATTTTGTAGCCTTCCTTTTTCTTACACAAGCCACCCTATTTTTGCATGCCTACAATTTCCATCATCACATTCATTTAATTTCTTTAAACATTACTTTCTAATTAAAAAAAACAAAACTTACCTAATACACTTATTTTAACCTATTTTCATTACAACATCTTTTCATTATTCTTCTAAGTCAAAAACACTTCCACTTGCTTTCTTAATCAAGCCACCCTACATCCTTACTTTACTCAACCATCACACATCACTTACACACCTATTTTCATCATCATTACTAATTAACTAGTTAATTTTAAGTTTATACATTATAATGATAATACATAACAAATACAAGTGTTACTACTTGTTTTCATTTCCACACAACACTTACAATATTTCATAAAATCTTTTTAAAAATGTATATCTAAAATAAAATAAAATTTAATAGTATAATTAAATTTCTATAGTAATTACATTTCTTACGATCGTTTAAAACCACTTTTAGCGAAAACTATCGATTTGAAAATTTATCGACGTTCCTCAACTTTTAAATATTTTCTTCAATAGTAAATAAAATATTTTAGTCTTAAAATTTTAAAGTAGAGATATTACGAAAAAACGTCAAACGCACACACTTTAACTTTTATCGCCCGACTTTTTAAAACGGATTAATTTCGTAAAAGCATTAAAACATCCAAGAGACAAACTCTAACACAAATAGTAATGTGGACTTTAAGTAGTCTATGTTGATCATTGTGTTTTCCTATTATCATTTAATTAAACATTATTTCTAATTAAACCAAAACTTACACAACACATTTCCTTCATCTAATTTCATTACTACCTTTTCTCATTATTTTCTAAGTCAAAACTCACCCATTTTTCTCTCCTTGAAACCGAGCTCTTCCTCCCCATTTCTCCCTTTATTTTTCTTTCATTTTTCTTCCTAAAACATTAAATAAAAACCCTAATATTATCTTTAATAAGTCATAAGTGTTCTAGTAATTAGTGGGTATATTTTAGGGGCTAACTTGATTGGATTTTTGGGTGTACAACTTGGGTATTTTGGGTGAAGAAAAATCCGATCTAAAATTTATTTTAGATCCCCGACGATTAACATCCAAATTAAGGTGACTAGCTTTGTCTTATTTTGGCCTCTTAGTAAATTAATTTGTGATGTTATTATAATTTTATAAATATGATTTTTATGTTAAGATTATGTTAAACATCACTTGAGTACTCTTGAATGATTTGATGATGTATAATAATGATAATAACTAAATAATGTATTAAATAGATTTGTGTAGTAATATGATAATATGTTTAGTTTAATTTATTTTGAGCATTTTTAATTATTGTTCATATGATTTTTATGTTTAGTTATGTTTTAGTTAAGTAGTAAACTCATATAAAAATTATGTGAAATATTAACAATGAGTTTAAAGTGATTAAAAATCGAAATACGAAATTTGTATGCATGTTATCCTTGCTCACGGCATTCCCCTTTATTTTTATGAATTTTTCACTTTTAATTTTTGTAAATAATATGTAGTGTTAAGTTAGTTAAAATAGATGTTGTTATGTTATAAAAATTAATTTAGGAAAATAAATTATAAGTTATTAAATATGCAAAATGTGTTCTTAACTTGTTTTTGTGTTCTTGGTGTTCATATGTGTTCAAGTTGATGTTCATGTTATATTGCTTAAAGTAGCTCATTTTGATTTTGATTTACTTTATGTTTGTTATTATATATTGTTTATATTTACTAATAAGTAACTATAATACTAAATATATAACTTAAACATTATAAATCTTTAGATTAAAAAGTTAGAAATTTAAAGTGTTGAAAAACACTATTCATAATTATAAATGAGATTTTTAGTAAATTTCATTTTAGTCTAAATCGTTTTAGTATAATTAGAATAATAAAAAAATAAAGACTTTAAGTTAAAAACCGTTAAAATCGAAAAATGAAAATTTGAACACCACCATCATTGTCCACGGCATCCCTTATGTTTTAGGGTTAAAATTTGTTTTATCACTTTTTAGTTTATTGTTAATATAATTTAATTATTAATTAATAAGTTAGAATTAAGAAATTAAGTGAAATAAATCAATTTTGTACATATACATTATCACACGGCATTTCCATTTTTAATTGACTAAATTTGATCAAAATGAAATTATCACTAAGTCACTAAAGTTAAATAGTAATTAGAATTGAATTTTTGTATAAATCGTTTTAATTATAAATGAATTATGTTAAACCGATTAAAATGTTTAACCGTTATAAAAATGAACTAAATCGTGTGCTACTGCCTTTGCAAATATTGAACTGTTGAACTTGGACTTACGGACTAAAATGAATTCCACGATCCTATTGTTTTAAAATGAAAACCGTTAAATTTAGTTAATAGACGACTAAATTTAACTAAGTCTCATTTTATAATAAATATCATTATCACTTTTTACAAACCAAACTTAACGTTTTTAAAACTAGACTTTTAGATATTTTCAAAAATCACTAAGTACAAAACGAACTTAACGTTTTTAAAACTAAACTGTTAAAATATTTACAAAAATCACTAAGTACAAAACGAACCTAACGACTTTGAAACTAGAAATTTGTAATTAGAAAATAAAAACAAGTTTAGTATTATACTAAAATACCTTAAGTATAAAAATACGTATAAATATAAAAATACGTACAAGTATAAGAATACGTATAAGTATAAAAATACAATTAGAATACGAAGTATAAAAATACGAATACGTATAAAAATACGTATAAAATATAGTGAATAGTGAATAGTGAAAAGTGAATAGTGAAATACTGAAAATAATTGAAAATTTTACTAAGTATAGAAAATTTAAAATGAATAAGTAAATAACTTAAAGTGTTTGAAAAACACTTAAATAAAATTTGACATATTAATAAACATATCAAATTAGAAATTTAAAAACGTTAATAATTAACAACACTTCAAATAATAAACGAATGTGTTATGTGATCATATGAAACCTACAATTCAAATAAACGTTTGACGATGATACTAGGAGAGTCTAGTAACATGTGATATGTAAATATCAAATAAATAATAAACTTTGAGTAAGTTAAATAAAAGGTCAAGCTTGGGCCTCAGATAAGGGAACGTCAATCGTGAGTGAAGTGGGGTTAAGATAGTCTTGTAGCGGTCGCCATTGCCGTACAAGATAATGAATACGCCATGGTTTTTGCCACAGGCTTTAGGAAATAGTCGTTTTATCTGGAGTTAAGGTGCTCTACGAATAGCGTGGCCCATTCTTAACGTGGATACTAATGTACATGTACTAGACTAGGGTTTAATTCACTCTATTTCGCTAAAGTTATCAGGGCCACCGTAACATTATGTGCATATGCGCTTTACTTCGCTCTCTCCTTGCCGTGTTTCGTCTTTATTGGACGCGACACTTGCATTCGTTCTTTCCACATGTAAAGATCACTTGACGAGATTGTATCTGAAGTTCGAATCATTTCGAACACTAGAAGATGAGATGCAAGTATTATAGTATTCGGCGTGGTTTACGAGTCGAGTAAGCCGCTGCACTATGGTAGTGAGATGCAAGCGACTAGAGTACAATGGCCTACTCAGTGGTCAGGCTCGTAAGCAGTATGTGTTGTGTGTTGTTTGATTAAATGAGAACGAGTGTGTACCATCTTCGAAAATTAAAGACCACAAGTTTCTGAAGTGAATCGAGTCTGCATGAGGAGAATAATACCATACGTATGTCTGTTTGCGATCTGATATCGCATTTTAATCCTGTTGAATTATTGTGATACTTTGCTATGCTATTATATGCTATTTGCTTTCATAATTGAATATCATGCTTATATGATTTATCGCTTTAAACGCATGCTTATTATGACTTATATGTCTTTATATGCTATATGTAATAAGCATGTTTATGTTTTTATCATAATGTTATGTTTATAAAGCGATAATATTAAACCAAAGTAATTGAAATCGAGGGTAAGTATGAGCATAGCTAGTCACTGTCCGCTCAGCGGGCATCCCCCCATCAGTTTATTGTGCAGGATGATCGTGGACCGGGAGCTGGTTTTTGGACGGGGCCACGAGATGTTTTTATGCCTCACTTTTAGATGTTTTACGAGAGATTGTAATATATAACCTATACTCTTTTTATTTCCGTACTTAGAGTTGTTTTTAATCAACTCTTGAACGATGTTTGTAACATTTGGGCTTTTATGTATAATTAATGACGCTGGTTTAAGACTTAATTAATTTCCGCCTTAGTAATTAAAGTCGACTAAAAACCAGGTTGTTACATGCTTGCTTAGGTTGTTTTTGATGATGTTTTGAGTTAGGTTTTCGCGCACGTTTTGATTGTCTCGCTTTGTTTGTGTTTGTTGACCCTCTGGCCAAGGTTTAGCAAGCGTTTTCCACCCTTAAACTTAAGACCGAAAGCCTAGTTTAAGGTAGGGTACGAGACCAATCATTAGGACCCTCACTTGTAAGTTGCGAGAGCCCGCATTTGAGACCTAGAGGAGCTTAAGACCGAGAGGCCTAGCTTACCCTTAGCGAGAGCGATTTCCTACTCATTTCTGTCACCATCCTTTGACCTAGCATACCCCATGCCTAACCCGATTCCCTAGACCTTTTCCTAATCGCTTAAACCCCTTACTTTCCGCTATAGCTTTAGTAACCGAACACTCATTCGAACCGAGACTAGAATCGTTCAAAATAACCAACATAAACGACCATCTCCCTGTGGATTTCGACCCGACTTACCCTAGCTACCTAGTGTTGAGTTTGGTATTATTTTTGATTAGGTGACGCGACTAAACCTATCACCTCTTTAAGAAATTTAGCATACGCAGGAATCTGTTTAACCAAATCAATAAAGGGAAGATTTACCTGCAAAGTCTTGAGGATCTCAAAGAACTTACCGAGCTGAGGGTCTACATTAGCCGGACGTACACGCCGGCCCGGAAAAGGAAGCTTGATTTGAATCTCCGGTGCCTGTTCCTTAACAGCATCATCCACAAGCTGCTGTCGCTTTGCTGGCCCTGGAGTACACGGCCTAACCGTGTCTGCTGCCCCCTTCTTTTCCTCCTCCTCCGTTTGCTTCGGGCCATCATAAACTGTACCACTACGAAGCGTAATAGCACATGCTGTATCAGGAGGAGGGTTAGGAGGATTACCTTGGGGTGGTAGGGTACCCTGCTGACGAGATGCCTGCGAAGCGGCAAGCTGAGCCACTTGGTTCTCCAACATTTAGATTGCAGCATCCTTGGCTTGATCACTCTTTTGCACATGTTGCAGCATCATCTCTTGTGACTTCTGCATACCCATCATCATTTGCTGCATTTGCAACATCATGGCCTTAGTCTCGATCGGCCAAAGGATCGGATACCGAGGTAGCTGGAGGGGGTGTGTAGGTGGGTTTTTGGTAGTTGGGTGGAGGTGGTTGGTAATTTTTGTGGGGAGGGATGTATGGGGTGTTTTGTGGAGGTGGGGTGGTCGGGTTCAACACGTTTTGGTTATGATAGGAGAGAAGCGATCGATCATAACCGGGTTGATTTTGGTAAGGCAAGTTCTGTGAGTAGGATTGGTAAGCATGAACTTGCTCGTGGGGCGCAGCATACCCCGTAGAATAACCCATATCGTGCCCCATAACAGCATTCACGTGGGCACTAGAAGAAACACCCCTATGCAGCATATCAATCGTCGTGGTCAGCGCAGCAACCTGACTAGTAAGCGCGCTGATGCTCTCCTTATCACGGTCTTGGTGTGCAGACCGTTAATTACCCCGTGGCTTCCCGAATTGAGATGAATGTACTGCCATCTCCTCAATCAATCCCCAAGCCTTATCATCGTCGACGTTATTAGCAAAACGTCCCTCCGCAGCAGAGTCAAGAATGGCACGGCTCTCTGCGTATAACCCATTATAGAACGTCATGATGACCAACCAGTCATTCAGCCCATGATGAGGACAATCTCTAATCATCTTCTTATAACGCTCCCACGCTTCAGCAAGTGACTCATCGAATGTTTGCTTGAAGCCTTGAATTTGACTTCTCATTTGGTTAGTACGCTCGGGAGGGTAAAACTTGGAGTAAAAAGTGAGAGCTAACCCCCTCCAATCAGTGATACCTGCGGCCTCCTTGTCGAGGTCCGTGATCCATTCACGGGCTCGATCCTTCAATGAGAAAGGGAATAGCATTTCCCTTATTTGTTCTTGGGTGATCCCGGCCTGCTTTATTGTCGAACAATAGTCGGTAAACACTTGCATATGCCGACTAGGATCCTCGGTGGGATAACCACCAAACTGGTTCCGCTCCACCAAATTTAAGAAGGCGGGACGGATCTCGAAGTTGCCCGTCAAAGTAGCGGGCATCGTGAACCCATTAGGGATGGATTCCGGCTTAGGAACCGAGTGACTATATAGCTTAGGCATAGTCACTGGCGGTGAAGTAGAAGTTGGAGTAGCGGGTGGTGTGTCCTCTTCGTAGGACGATTGCGTTGCACTAGACTCCGCGTGCGACGCTTCCTCAAAATCAAGATCAACTATTTGAATCGCTTGCTTACGTAGCCTATGTAGTGCTCGTTCAGGCTCGGGCTCAAAGGGAACTAGAGTCCGAGGTGACCTGCGCATAAACAAAACTACACAAAGCAATGAGAAACGGTCTCAAGGAACTAGGTTCCTTGAGACAAGAGAGAAAAACCTAGCAACTACTAAGCAAAACACTAACTAGCTAACCGTCTCCCCGGCAACGGCGCCAAAATTGATGAGGCTAAAGTCGTCGCGCCTAATCAAAATAAACCTAAACAAACTATTAACAGAAGCTAGTGGTAAGCAGGGTCGAATGCACAGGGAGAAGGAGTAGTTAAGAGGATGCTAGCTAATCTAGGTCGGTCTCAAGGTAACAAAAGGTTTGTGTTTTGAAGGTCTAAACCAAGAACGATAAATAAAATGATGTAAAAAGTGCATGAGAGGGAGATTAGGGCATCGGGATCATGTGACATCGATTCAAGAACTAACTCAAAAGGAATTATCAATCAATTGAAGTCATGCAAGTGATTAGGTTTAGGAAAACGCTCTCTCGAGTCAATTTTAACCTTAAGCAAATTTAGCGGGCTCTCGCTACGTACTAAATTCAACTTATCAATTACGCGTGAGTCTAGTTTCAATTCGGCTTTCGATCTTAAACTGAAACAACCTAAATTCAATTCAATAAAGGCGTCCCTAAATTCAATTGATTATAAAACGCGTAGGAAGAAATCAACTTGCACAAATTCAATCGATAAAAGCAATTAAAACATGTTTTGAATCAATATCACAATCACCCTAAACCCTAATTGAGAATTAGTTAGACATGGAAAGGGGAAGAACAAAGCAATTGCAATAACAAGACATGATGAAATAAATAAGAACGATTGAAATTAAACCTGGATTAATCGGGAATTGCAATGTAAAAGATCGAATCTTGCAAGTATAATCAAAGCTAAACTAAGGGTTTTGAGAGTTTTAAAAGAAAGAAAAGTACTTCTAATTCTATGCAGAGAAAATATAATGAAAAGCATCACTAGCAAACCCTAACTCGAGCTTATTTATAGGCCTTTGAAAAATTCGGAGAAAAGAGCAAGGGAACCGCTCGGTTCGGGGCTGAACCGATCGGTTCAGGGGTGGGAACCGATCGGTTCTCGTAAAACCGTGCGGTTCTAAGGTTCTCAGAAATTGGCAGCAACTTTGGCTCATAAAACCGTGCGGTTCTATGGGGTAAACCGATCGATTCTCGTAAAACCGTGCGGTTCTATGCATGTCAGCAACTTCCAGCGAGTTTTGGCCTTGATTCATGTATCCTGAACCTATAGGTTTGCTCTGAACCTATAGGTTTGACGTCCCAAATCGTCGTATGGCCTCCGAATCAACTCTCGAGCTTCATCTTGACGTCACGATACTCGTAAATGCTCCAATAACCTTAGGTTTTAGCTCAGGACCGCCAAAAACTGCAAAATACACACAAGGGACGACAATATCGCAATATAAAGCAAATAACTCCTAAAACAATAATGAAATCGAGCGAATGCGAGCTAAATGCAACTATAACGGGGGCATAAAAGCTATATAAAAGACATACATCATGGGTATTCATAGCAAGGGTGTCTTAAAAAATGCGAAAAATTATCCCATTTTTCGTTGTAAAGGTTTGATTCTTGATAAGAAGCGTCAGCCCCCAATTGTCTTGGTCATGGTGTCGATGTATGTAAGCCCCCAGTTTGATCGAGGTATGGAATATAGCGATGATCAAACTATGTAAAAGGCTATGGGTTGTATTAGGATGAGGGTGTTTTTGGATTACCCCCTCGAGTTTGACTAGGTTTTTGGATGAAAACTGAGTGAAAGTGTAATGGGATGTGTACTCGGAGAAGGATTTTTTGGGTTACCCCCTCGAGTTTGACTAAGTTTTGAATGAAAACTGAGTCAAAGTGAAGAGTATGGTGTTTGGTTTTGAAATTTCCCCCGTGGTTCGGCTTAATTTGATTGAGATTAAGGTAAAAAGGAGAAAAATGTAGCGTGGGCGGAGTAGGAGATTCAGCTGTGTCAGGGTCGTGCTGAGGTGGCTTGGGTTTAGTAGACTTTGACGAGTACCGTCGTCTTCACCATTAGTTGTATTAGTATGCTTGTGTAATAAGGATTGTGTGAACCCTTGTTTACATTTCGTATGCTATGTACCTGTAGTGTTAGTAAGCTAGGTTTGAAAAACGAAATGATTCCCGATTGGGATGTTTGGATGAAAATGTTTTTGTTGAAAAATCATTTTGTGAAAGATTCATTTTAGTTGTCGAAATGAGCTTTAAAAATGAACACTTGAAATGTCAGTTGTAAGGCTTTATGCGAGATGAAAAAGTGTTTGACGTTGTGAGCTTGAGCTAGAGTTCTGAAGACCGTGGAGGGTCACTTAGGTGCAAAGGTTGAAAAGCCCCCAGTTGTCGAGGATGAGAATTCGGTAGAATCTCGTGACAACACGAAGTGGGATGTAGTGCTAGATTCGGTTGTGCTTTGCGTAAGCTGCCTACGTATCCACGAATGTGGAATCAAACTGGCGTAGTTCAATAGAGCTTTCGCTCAAAATGTGTTAACTCGAGTGAGTTAAATTCGAAGAATGCTTGTTCTCAAAGTATGTTAACTCGAGTGGTGAGTTAAATTTTTGGGAAAAGCTTGGACTTCGAAGATTCGAGATGCGTTTCAAGTATTTGAGATGCATTTTCGAAAGGCACATTTTGCTTTTACGAAAGCATGTGTTTGGAAAAGTGAAGTTTTGAGTGTTGAGTTAATTTTGAAAGGTGATTAGCGTGTTTGAAATTAGTGTATCGGCTCGTGGGGGCGTTTTCAGAACTGAAAAGTTTTGAAGGGAACGGTTTAAATGTCGCTAAATTGTTTGATTGGAAGAGAATTGACTCGATATGCGAGTCAATGTTTATGGGATGCTTAAGATGCTGAAAAGTTTGAAAAACAAAAGACGAATCGTATGCGTGACTCGAGACTCGACATAGATAGGGATGTAAGTGACTGTGACACGTGCATCGGTAAAGCCCCCGGCTTGGCGACTCATGGTTGCTTCAGTGGCATGAAGTTGTTCCTGCAAAACGTACAAGGTTAGACGAAAAAGCAGAGTACTACTCCTAGGTCTAGCACAACTTTGTCTCGACGTGGTCGTTTTAACGCCTCGATAAAAAAAAAACAGTTTGCCTTGGATTTTTGTGGATTTTTGTGGATTTTTGTGAGGATGTCCTTGACTTTGGAAGCTTTAGACATAGGGATGTTTTGTGTAAAAGGGTTGGTTGAGCTCAGGTGAGCGGCCTACGTATCCGTGGGTACGGAATCGAACCTAGCGTAGTTCGAAAAGGAGGTGTTTGTTTTGGTAAGGGGGTGTTTATGTGGAAAGGTGCGTGTTTAAGGACCCGCTGGTCCAAAAGGTGTATTATATGGGAAGGTGCATGTTTAGGGACCCGCCGGTCCAGGAGGTGGGTTTGTTTTGTGGAAAGGTGCGTGTTTAGGGACCTGCCGGTCCAAAAGTGTGTTTATGTGTTTAACCTCGATACATTGCATCCTAAGGGTGGGTTCTCCTCAGTCGATCTAGGCTGTTTGTTGCTTCTGGTGGGTCTTCAATTTGGAATTTCAAAGACTTGGCCACTTGTTTCCGGGCTTCGGTACTTCTTGCCCTTGGGGCTTCGGCCCTTTGCTTATTGATTTCTAAGCTTTTGACTTCTAAGCTTTTGACTTCTTGAGCTTTTGACTTCTTGAGCTTTTGACTTCTTAAGCTTTTGACTTCTTGAGCTTTTTGACTTCATAAGCTTTTGACTTCTTAAGCTTTTTGCTTAATTGTTTTGCCCCTTGATTCGGAGCTTTGAGACCTCTTACTTTTGGTGATTCTAGTTTTTGGTCTTTGTTCCTTGTGTTCCCGTTTGATTTGAGAATACCTCATGCTCTGTGTGGCTTGGGCTTGAGCTCGGACCTTGCTAAACTCTACGGCTCGGTGGTCTCTTGTGATCGTGTGTCTATCACGCCGGGCTCCTTTGACAAGTTCGTTTGCTTATTAGGCACGCGATCGAGTACGCGGAGGGCGATCCAGGAATACTCATACTTTTGGTCGCGATCAAATTCATGACCACTGTGGAGCTCCAAATTAATGGATCCTCCTCCAAAAGCAGTGGAGTAGTAGATCACGAGTTGACTACCGGACCTTAGATGTTTAGTCGTCGAAACCTTCTTTGTCTTTGTGTCTTTGATTTAGTTGTTGACTTGGACCTTCGTACCCGGCCTAGACCTCCTTAGGATAGTTGTTCCTGGGATGCAATGTATGTTGGTGCAAAATGTTTTTTGTGAGTAAAAAGGGTAAAAGGAAACTAGGCTGTAGGCAAACTTATTCCCCTATCGATTTGTTAAAATGTCGTACGTTGAAAACTCGATTATCCTAGACTGACGGAGATTGACTTGATGCTTAAAAACTCGACCCGTATTTAAAAGACTCGAAATGCTTGAGGAGATCCGGCAGATCGTCGATGGTGCTTGAGTGGACGCCTTGTCAGTTGATTCGTGATGTACGTGCCGTGGGTACACGTCGATGCCCTTGGTGTCGAGACTCGATTAACGCATACTCTGGTTCGTCTTCTCTTTGAAACGATTTTGTTTTGATGAAGGTGAAAGGGCATTTCGAGTTGAAATGTGTTGTCACATTTCGACTCTGTGCAAGAGATGATTCAAGGTAGTGATGAGCTACTTGAATCGAGGGTGCTTCGAAAATGCGATGGAAACGGTAGTGCCCTTTTTCATGCATTTACTTAAGGAAGAGTTAGACCGAAGCGGCTAGAGCCACTTGGTCCGACATCGAAAGTCCTCGGGATTGATTTTGCACATTTTCGGGTTTTGTGCTTTTGCGAAAAGAGGAATGCCTGATCCTAGAAGGTTTTGGGCTAGTGAAAACCTTCGAAAAATGCTTATATTGAAAGAGGTATAAAAAAGAAAAGGCCTTGAGCCGTTCGATTTGTTTTTGTGAAGTTCCTCGAGAATGGGCTGACATTCTCGAGTTTGAAAAGAGTTTTGTGATAAAAAGGGTTGTGATGACCGCGAGTCATGCGGCCGATTTTGAGCTAGAAATGTTTTAAAACGTTTCATGCTCGACGATATTTGGTGATAGAAAGCTAGGAGTTTATGTTAACGGTGTGTTGCTAAGATCCTATTGGTGGATGCTCAAAATGGCGTTTAAGCTATTTGAGTCGAAGGTGTCAAAATGCGATGAGGACGAGCTTGCTCGTCCACATGGATTTTGTGAAAGGAGAAATGGATCGAGGTGGTTTGAGCCATTCGATCCGATGTTAGGACCCACAAGATTGGGTTTGGCCACTCTTGGGTGTGGCGTGGGACGCTACTTACTGGGCTGCTTCGACAATAAGTCGTTTGAAAAGATTTCGTTTAAAAAGGTTCGAAAAGGCCAAGGGCCGTGAGTTTGCTTTGAAAGACTCACCAAGAATGCGTTCTAATTCTTGGGTTATGCTTTGTGAAAAAGCATGCGATAAAGGGGTTAGGATAACCGTGGGTTATTTAATCCATTTATGTTTTCAAAGGTTTAGGGAAAGTGAGTTTTGTGTTGGGTTGCTCACGATGTTTACAATGTATTTATTAACGATTGTTCATTCGTTAGTTCATTTTTATCGCATGGATTTTTATGTTGTGTTGTTTGATTGATTTGTTTAATTTTTGTTTGTTGTTCATTGTTTGTTTGTTTGTTTTTAGCTTGAGACGAGAGGTAAGCAAACTTATTCGTATTATTCATTAAAGAAGAATTGTTTGACAAATCAGGAGAGGAGCTGGAGCTAGCCTCCGAATAAAAAGTCTAAGCTAAAACTAGAAGGTGGGTCGACAGATGACCCGACACCTAAAGGATTAGATCCTAAGAGGATTTCTTCTTCTTTGCGTTCGCCAACGCCTCCGTTCTCGCCATCTTCCTCTTAGGTTGTGATGGCTTGCATTTTATGGGTGCCTCTTTGCTCGTTAGTTTATTCTCAATGCCTGCGTTAGGGGTTGGATTGTTTTCGGGCATGACAAAGTCTGAGTGATCTATGGGAGGAAGTGATCCTGTGAAGATCGTGTGGTTGTATGGAGGGTGATCTTTGTTGGATGGTTTGGGTTGTATGATAAAAGAGTTAATCTTTTCGTCATCTTGGATCGTGGCTTGGTTGGACATAGGCCATTCGTCCCCTTTATCGTTGAATGAAGCGGCAATGACTTGATTGTCGCTTGGTTTGATATTGTTGGAGAAGTTCATAATGGGAGGTGATCCCACGAAGATTATGTGGTCGGCGAAAGGGTTGTCGTCGTTGGGCGGCTTGGACGGTTGAGACGGTTTGTCGAGCTTTCCTTGGTCGATGAGATCTTGGATGGCGTGCTTCAGTTTGAAGCAGTCTTCTGTGTCGTGGCCTTTGCCTCTGTGGTATGCACAGTAAGCATTCGGATTCCAAAGTTTTGGCTTTTTGTCTTCGGGTGGCTCGTTGGTAGGCCCGATTGGTTGTAGGTAGTTGTTTTCAACCAACCTATGGAATGGCTTAGTGTAAGGCATGAAGCTCTTGTATCTTTTGGTTGCAAATGCGTCAAAGCTATCCACAGTGCAATTTTCCTCACTCTTGGTGGCGCGAGGAGACTTTGGTGAGTTATCTTGGTGGGTATTGCCGGTATATCTGGCCATGGCGTTAGTCCTGAAGTCGTCCTCGATTTGAGTGCCGACCTTGATGAGTTGTTTGAAGTCTTGGATGTTGCTGTACCGCATGTATAATTGATACATGGGTCGCAGGTTGTTTATGAACTTAGGCACAAGTTCGTCCTCATGCGACGATCTGGAATTTGTGCGCTTAGCTTTTCCCATCGAGAGAAATACTCGGTGAAGCCTTCGTTGTCTTGTTGGTTAAGGGCCTCGAGAGTGTGGACAGAGGCCTGTTTGTCGGTCTTGTCCTTGATACGTTGTTCCAAACGCTTTATCTCGGTCTTATGGTGGTTCAAGAGGCGTTCGAGGTCATCGGTCAGCTTTGTGAGTTGGTCACGGAGTGCGTTGACTTCGTCATTGCCGGCCATTTTGCGGGTGTAGGTTCGTTTTTTGTAAGGGATTTATATGCGATTCTTAGTACGACGAGTGTCCAGCTGAGGCCTGCATTTCACTTTGTATATTAGTGACACGACTCGACCCACTAGACTCACTTTCATTCTAAGCGTTCATTTTTAGCTCATTTCTTCGTTTTGGAAAGACCTTTTAAGCTTGAAGAAGGAAGTTTTTGAAAAAGTTTTAGCTAAAGGGAAGCTTTTGAGACGAGGATGCGTGCGCAAATCTCGTCTCGATGTTAAAGATTTTGCTTTGCACCCGTCGAGCTGATATCGGTAATTTGCCGAGGTGAGCTCGAGTTCGGATGTGTAAAAGAGAAAGGATTCGACTCGAGAGTGGTTAGCAAGTCGAGTCGAGGATGTTAAAAGTGGAGTCTAGGCCGTATGACCTAGAGGATCAAATCCGCGAGCTTGGGTTTTAATCCTTGCTCGGGTTTTTGCTTGTTAGTGAAAAAGGAATTTTGAGAAAGCTTGTTTCAAAAATTCGCGATAGTTTTGTTTGAAAAGTGTTAGTTTTGTTAGATGTTAGGTTCGTTTATCTTTGAAACGTTTAAGCGAGTTTTCGAAGATATGGATGCAAATGCTCATTTGAAAAAGACCATGGAGTGCATGGCCTCGAACTTGTACGTATGACTCAAAAAGGGTGAAAAGGGTCAGTCGGGTACACCTCCAACTATCTTGAGTACGCTTTGGCAGATACTTAATCCCTTTATTTCCTTACGCCGGAGCGATAGGTTTTCTAAAGGGAGCACTGGGGCGGTCAAGATAGTCGTTTACGGCGAGCCGTGGAGGGGCGGGAGGAAAGTTAGTCCTGCACGTGCTTTATCGAGTGGACAAGCCTGCGTGTGGGAACCACCTCTCGGGGGTGCAAAGGGTGCCTAGATTCCAAAAGGAATGGACTCTAAACGAATGTGCATAGCTCAAATATGTGTACATTGATTGTTCAAGGCTTTCAAGTTTCACCTCCTTATTTTTAAAAAGAAAAAGCTAGTTTTAAGCTTTAAAAATAAAATTTCCCCCGCGGAGTCGACAAACTGTGGAACCCGGGATCGGACGAGGGACCCAACTCGGCGTCTTGTTTAAGGGCAGATTAAGTTAAAAAGATTAAGTTAGAAAACCTTTTAAAACTGTTTTGGAGTCGCCACCTAATTATCGCGGAAATTAGGAACCTACTATCATGTCCTAAGCCTAAGACATGTCCTAGATTTTGGAGCACGCCGACACCCCTAGATCTAAGAATTGTGAAACCAGATTGGATTCGGGGTGAGGGTACTTTAGAAAAAGAGAGTTCAATTAATGATTTATGAAAACCTTTTAGAAAAGCATATGTAAAAATAGCCTCTACTGACCTAGAGCAATCCAAGTAAGATGATATTTGAGCCAATGTTATCGCTACGTACAAGTGCGAAAAAGTTTGTAAAAGAATGCAGATGCAAATGCAAAAAGATTGTTTAAACCCTCAGTTTAGCATGTTTAACTTGTTAACGAAAACGGTTCAGTTAAAGGTCGAATTCATTGTTTAAGTTGATTTTAATGCAAAATAAGAAGGGTGCAAGATGCATGCAATTAAAATAAAGTTCAATTGTCCATTGGTTTATTTTAAGAGGTCGGTTGCTTATGCGACTTTGGCGTGTCATCGGATATGGAGTGTACCCGAAGTAATAAGAACACTTGGAATGCAAGCGCGCTCGGTGCCAAAGCCGGGGGGGCGCTAGAGTGTAGTCCCCTTTGTTAGTCCATAGAAAATAAGAAAAAGCTTTGATCCAAGTGGATCGGTACCTACCTTGTCCTGGCGCTTCAGATCCGGCAGAGTTTCGCTTCTTGAACTAAAAAGGAGGATGAATTCAACACGGGATGGTGTGTTGAACTCAAGGATTTGAGTGCGTGAGGCTTTTGGAGAGTTTTGAGGTGTGTATGCTGTGAATTCTGGTTGTAAATTGTGTGGGTGCTAAAACCTAGGAAGAGAGGTTGTGAGACGAGGGGTTTTCTTGTGTGGAAAACTTATGAGAATTGGTCGTGCATAGGGGGGTTTATATAGGAGAATAGCCGAGAGAAATTAGGAAAGACAGGGGAAAAATCCACACCAGGGAGCCGCATAGGCTTATGCGGTTTGGGGGGCAAACCGCATAGCCTTATGCGGTTTGTACCCGAATGCATAGGTCAAGCTTCTTTGGTGTGGTTTTAATTCTGTGATTTCGTATTTCCTTAATCCGGATTGCCAAATCTTGGAAATATTCGGTGTAATCTTCTTGCTTGTGCTCCAAGAAGGCCAATTATGACCTACAAGAGGGTTGAAGGCTTTGGAGTGAGGGCCAAAGGCGGGTTTGGGCTCGGTTCTGGGCCCGAGACCCGAAAATATGAAAAAGGTGTATTTTGTAGAGTTTTGTGAAATAAGGTATTCCGTGAGGCTATATTTTGCAAGGTCGAGATTATACTGTATCTTTTAGAGATATAATCAAACCGAAACTAGGAAAGCCAGCCTAAAGCCACACCCCCAACCGCATAGCCTTATGCGGTTTAGGGGCCAAACCGCATAAGCCTATGCGGTTTACCCTACAAACCACATAGTGCTATGCGGTTTCTTGGCTTGTTTTATCCCCGGATTTCCTAATTTCTCCGAGGTTTTTAGTTTATATACACCCCTATACCTGACCTCGAAAAACATAATTTACACCCAGCTTACACAGCAAACACACTTCAAAACTCTCTCAAAGTCTCACGCACTTAAATCCTTGAGTTCAACACACCATCCCGTGTTGAATTCATCCTCCTTTTAAGTTCAAGAAGCGAAGCTCTGCCGGATCTGAAGCGTCAGGACAACGTAGGTACCGATCCACTTGGATCAAAGCTTTTTCTTATTTTCTATGGACTAACAAAGAGGACTACACTTAAGCGCCCCGCTTTGGCACCGAGCGCGCTTGCATTCCAAGTGTTCTTATTACTTCGGGTACACTCCATATCGGATGACACGCCGAAGTCGCATAAGCAACCGACCCTTATAAAATAAACCAATGGACAATTGAACATTATTTTATTTGCATGCATCTTGCACCTTCTTATTTTGCATTTAAATCAACTTAAACAATGAATTCGACCTTTAATCAACTGCTTAGTTAACAAGTTAAACATGCTAAACTGAGGGTTTTAAACAATCTTTTTGCATTTGCATTTGCATTCTTTTACAAACTTATCGCACTTGTACGTAGCGATAACATTAGCTCAAATATAATCTTACTTGGATTGTTCTAGGTCAGTAGAGGCTATTTTTACATAGGCTTTTCTAAAAGGTTTTCATAAATCATTAATTGAATTACTCTTTTTCTAAAGTACCCTCACCCCGAATCCAATCTGGTTTCACAAGCCTTAGATCTAGGGGTGTCGGCGTGCTCCAAAATCTAGGACATGTCTTTAGGCTTAGGACATGATAGCAGGTTCCTAATTTCCGCGATAATTAGGTGGCGACTCCAAAACAGTTTTAAAATGTTTTTCTAACTTAATCTTTTTAACCTTAGCATCGCCCTTAAGCAAGACGCCGAGTTGGGTCCCTCGTCTCGATCCCGGGTTCCACAGTTTGGCGACTCCGCGAGGGAAATCTTATTTTTTAAAAACTTAAAACTAGCTTTTTCTTTTTAAAAATTGTAACAACCTGGTTTTTAGTCGACTTTAATTACTAAGGCGGAAATTAATTAAGTCTTAAACCAGCGTCATTAATTATACATAAAACCCAAAAGTTACAACAACGTTCAAGAGTTGAATGAAACAACTCTAAATACGGTAATTTCAAAGAGTAAAGTGTTATATATTACAAATCTCTCAAAATACGACTAAAGGTAAAGCATAACATGTAGCGTGGCCCCGTCCAAAATCCAGCTCCCGGTCCACGATCATTGTTGGGCCCAAATTTCACAGCCCAGATTTGGCCCAGACAATGACAAGAAGAAAGGCCTGCACAGACAGACTGGCAGACCTGGCGACCAGGATCCTCAGGAGTCCCACCAACGGATCTATGCGAAATTGAAACGGATAATTAAGGCAGTTGCGAGAATGGGGGAGGCGTTACAATGAAAGGAGCAAATCAAGCCAATCACCAGGGAAGCATAACGGCTAAGAATGGAGAAGAAATAGGAAGAAAATCAGCAAGGATACAAGTATAAAAGAAGAGCTAGGGTTCAAAGAAAGACATTCGACATTCAACTATTATTCTACAGCATTCCAAAGCACTCTAACACATATTCTCCTAGCACTTAGCATTTTTCAGTATACTTTGTACTAAATAGAGTGCCTTAGCACCCCAAATCTTGTAATCCTTATTTGAATAGTGGATAGTTGGTGGGACAAGAGCTTCCCCCCGCGGTCGTTTCCCACATCGGGTTTTCCGCGTAACCAAAAAACCTACGTGTCTCGTTTCGTTCTCGTTATTCCATTCCTTTAAGCTTTCATTTACGAGTCTAAGTTTGGTATACGATAAGGTCGCTTTAACCCCAATCACGTTAAATCTAAACTTGGTAAATTTTTTGCCAAAACATTTGGCGCCGTCTGTGGGGAATTGCGATCATCTTTGTAGCCAAACTCATTCCTTCATCTAACAATCATGTCAAGCAACGCCACCGTGGATCGACCAAATGCCGGTGGTGTCCAAAGGCAGACGCCAAAGAATCTGCCTCAGGGTCCTCAACTGCCCTGGTTCCCACAACTAGGATGGCGACCACTTCCGCAGCCACTGCCCAGCCAGGACGCGTCGCAGGGGTCCCAAGGTCACCTTCTTCAGCATCCAGAGGATCACCACCAGCTAGCACTGGAGGACTGGGAATGCCCCCAGGATGGCTGCCAGAGTCCACAGGAGGCCCTCAGGGACGAGCCAGCACACAGCCTCTAGACCCACTCCACACCCTCATGAGGAGCATGGAGTCCCTGTCCAGAGTCATGGATCAAGTACGCAGAGGGGGCGAGGAAACTGCTAGGAGGCTGCAGGCTCTGGAGTCCAAGGTTCAGCGAGGGGGCAACCCGGGCAAGACCTTCAGAACGGCCATGAAAGCGCCGCCGCGGCGGGAGGATCCCTCAGGAGCTGGTGACCAAACTGGACCTAGGGGGAGTAGCCCCAGCATCCTCAGCGTTCCAGGACCCTGGAATTGTGGCCATTGACACTTCCTTGAGCCTTGGCAACCATCAGCCAAGCCTGTAACCAGCGTCCAAAGAACTTGTTCGGAACTAATATCCCTTTCTTGACAGGAACCCCAGTGCAGAACCTGGAAGGAGTGGCTACCGGATCAGTCGTGACTGCGTCACCGCTGTTTGCAGACCCAGTTCATCATGACGCCAGGGCCCTGGCAGGTGTAGGGCTCAGCCGCGCCGTGGAGCAGCAGTTGCAGGAGCTGAGGAGCATGATCACCAAGATACCAGGAGTACCCAGGCCGCTGGAGAGAGCAGCAGTGGACAGTTACGCAGACTCGCCTTTTGTGGACGACATCTCTCATACCCATGTCCTGATACACGTTATTTATATAGCTTCTATGCCCCCGTGTTAGTTGCATTTAGCTCACATTTGCTCGGTTACATTATTGTTTTAGTAGCTATTTGCTTTATATGGCGATACTGTTGTTCCTCGTGTGTATTTTGCAGGTTTTGGCGGTCCTGAGCTAAAACCTGAGGTTATAGGAGCGTTTACGAGTATCGAGAAGTCAAGACGAGGCTCGAGAGTCGATATGGAGGTCATACGATGATTTGTGAAGTCAAACCTATAGGTTCAGAGCAAAACCTATAGGTTCAGAATACGTGAACAAGGCTTAAAGTTGCTGGAAGTTCTGGAAAAGCTAAGAACCGATCGGTTTAGAGGTGAACCGATCGGTTTGACCCCCTGAACCGATCGGTTTGTCCTCGAACCGCTCGGTTTTGATTCCCTGTTTCGCGTATTTTCGTTGGCCTATAAATAGAGTCCGAGTTAGGTTTTAGACTTATGTTTTTCATTATATTTTCAGCCTAGGTTTAGAATTAAGTCTTCTCTCCTTTCAAACTCATAAACTCCTTAGTTTAGCTTTGATTTATCTTGCAAGACTCGATCTTTACATTGCAATTCTTGAATCACACCAGGTTTAACCTTATTGTTCTTGTTTATTTCATTATGTCTTCTATTATTAATTGCTTTGTCTCTACCCTTCCCATGTCTAGCTAATCCTTAATTAGGGTTTAGGGTGATTGTGATGTTGATTCAGAACATGTTTTAATCGTTTATATTGATTAAATTTGTGCAATTGATTTCTTCCTGCGCGTTTTGATTATCAATTGAATTTAGGGACGCCTTTATTGAATTGAATTTAGGTTGTTTCAGTGTAAGATCGAAAGCCTAATTGAAACTAGACTCACGCGTAATTGATAAGTCGAATTTAGTAAGTTGCGAGAGCCCGCTAAATTTGCTTAAGATTGAATTTGACTCGAGAGAGCGTTTTCCCAAAACCTAATCCAATTGCATGATTTCAGTTGATTGATTTACCTTCTGAGTTGAGTTCTGAATCGATGTCACATGAACCTGATGCCCTAATCTCCCTCTTATTCATTTTCTACTCTTTTTACTCTTTGTTCTTAGCTTAATCCTTGAAAATACCGACTTTGCATACCTTGAGATTGACCTGCCCTAGCTTAGCAACCCATTGACTTCATCTGTCTCTCTGTGGATCTCGACCCTACTGCCACTAGCTACCCAGTTAGTTGACTTTAGGTTTATTTTGATTAGGTGACCACGACTTTAGCCTCATCAATTTTGGCGCCGTTGCCGGAGAGACGGTTAGCTAGTTAGTGTTTGCTTAGTTTTTGTTAGGTTTTTCTCTCTTGTCTCAAGGAACCTAGTTCCTTGAGACCGTTTCTCATTGTTTTGTGTAGTTGTGTTTATGCGCAGGTCACCTACAGGTTTAGTTCCTTTTGAGCCTGAACCTGAACGAGCGCTACACAGGGTAAAGTCGCGTCTCCTCAATCAAAATAACCTAGAGTCAACTAACTAGGTAGCTAGTGGCAGTAGGGTCGAGATCCACAGAGAGACAGGTAGTCAAAGGGTTGCTAAGCTAGACAAGGTTAATCTCGAGGTAACAGAAAGTCGGTGTTTTCAAAAGCTAAACTAAAGGCAATGAAAGCAGAGAGAAATAAATATGAATGAGAGGGAGACTAGGGCATTCGGGGTCATGTGACATCGATTCAAGAACTAACTCAAAAGGGATTATCAGTCAATTGAAATCATGCAAGTGATTAGGTTTTAGGAAAACGCTCTCTCGAGTCAAATTCAACCTTAAGCAAATTTAGCGGGCTCTCGCTACGTACTAAATTCAACTTATCAATTACGCGTGAGTCTAGTTTCAATTCGGCTTTCGATCTTAAACTGAAACAACCTAAATTCAATTCAATAAAGGCGTCCCTAAATTCAATTGATAATGAAACGCGTAGGAAGAAATCAACTTGCACAAATTCAATCAATAAAAGCAACTATAACATGTTCTTGAACCAATTCACAATCACCCTAAACCCTAATGAAGAATTAGCTATGCATGGATGAAATTAAAGCAAAACAATTATAATAAGAAGACATAATGAATGAAAGAAGAACAACGAATTAAACCTGGATTAATCTTAAATTGAAGTAAAGATCCGATCTTGCAAGGAAATTAAATCTAAACTAAGGTTTTTGAGAGTTTGAAAAGAGAGAAAAGCTATTCTAAACTAAAGCAGAGAAATATAATGTAAAGCATCAGTGACAAAACCCTACTCGAGTTATATTTATAGGCCAACGAAAATACGCGAAACAGGACAAGTGAACCGAGCGGTTCGGGGAGGGAACCGATCGGTTTAAGGGGCAAACCGATCGGTTTGGTATAGAACCGAGCGGTTCTTAGGTGCAAAACAGATTACAGCAACTTTAAGCCTTGTTTCGTACACCCGGAACCTATAGGTTTGCTCTGAACCTATAGGTTTGACGTCCCAACTTGCCGTATTGACTCCGAATCAACTCTCGGGTTCCGTGTTGACGTCTCGATACTCGTGAATGCTCCAATAACCTCAGGTTTTAGCTCAAGACCGCCAAAACCTGCAAAATACACACGAGGAACAACAGTATCGCAATATAAAGCAAATAGCTACTAAAACGACTATGAAATCGAGCAAGTGCGAGCTAAATGCAACTATAACGGGGGCATATAAACGATATAAATGACATGTATCAAACTCCCCCAAACCAAACCTTTGCTTGTCCTCAAGCAAATAGCGTCGGAGAAAATCAAAGCGTAGCTAGTTAATCACGTTAGCATCTCGAAGTGGACGACCTATGCACATAAACCTACGACCATAGTCTATTTCACCGAAAATAGAGCACAAGTCTCAACCATTCACAACACATTATAATGCTAGCCTCTAACGCTTTCGCAAAAATTAAACTAACGACAATTGAATTCGAGCAAGGCCAACCGAGCATACCACTTTCCATCATACCATTCTTACCACATCATTTCATTTTTCTCTTTCTTTTCTTTTCTCTTTTTTTTTCCTTTTCGCGCAATGTGGAGCATCCCTCGTATGTAGTACCGTTTAGCTTGACGTTCACTCGGTGAAAATCGCGCTCGGGTACACATATTTCCTTAAGGGTTACGTTATTGCTCATACTCTCGGTCGCAACCAAATTCATGGCCACTGTGGTTACTCAAATCAATGAGTCCCCTCCGAGAGCATCGAAGCATTGCTCCATCATTAAAGAATCATTCCATATCATTCCGCAAACCAACTTTCCAACATACCACAAGCCAATGCCTCGCAAGAATACCAAATATCGAAAGTAAAAGGAACGAAAAGCGATAAGAATTAAGCAAATACAAGTGAGCTAGTGTTTGAGACTCGCAATCTATGAACAGGAAACAAACATACAATGCAAGCTACGACGATAGAAAGTCGACTTGGAGATACTAAAGATCAAAACAGCACACTAATCAATTCTCCAAACATTGACAATTCAAAGCGAAAAAGGTTTGGAAACGCAAAAATTTTTAAAATAAGCACACAAAATGGAAAATGCAAATAAATAAGCGCGAAAGAGCTTTCCACCCCCAAACCAGAATCACACATTGCCCTCAATGTGGAAAACAGCATAACCACAAGCAGAGGAGGACACAAAAAAGACGGGGGTAGGAAAATGAAAGCGAGGAAATGAGGGAAAAGGCGTAAAGAAAGCTCACATGCTCGTGAAGGAGCTCCCCCAAACCGAAGCGAAGCATGGAGTGCGGCTTATGATCCACGAATATGCGTCCGTTTCAGTCCAGCTATAAAGTGCTTCGGAATAGCACGCGAGAAAAAGTAGGCCGAATCAGCAGGGTCCGACCAAGGCCGTCAGTGAGGCCTGTCTCAAAAATACCAAGGACGCAGAGTCCTCAAGTACCTGCATGCTAAATCAACTATAAATCCCTCATCCTCACGCGCTCAACAAAAGTCTAAAATGTCATCCAAAACAAACAAACCAAAGCAAAGTAAAGTACAACAAATTACAAAACGTCAACGGGTTGCCTCCCGGAAAGCGCTGGTTTATAATGGTCCCGCACGACCGTCGTCAAGCTCATCAAATCACGTATAATTTGGCCAAGGACGTTGGCCACTAGCAAAACCATCAGTTGGCGAAATAGCAGATGATCGCCACAAAACTCTATCTCCTCGAGGAAGAGCAGCATAATCCATCACGCACGGTATTCCGTCGCGAAATGGCTCTCCAAAACAACTGCGTGCGCCACGCACCGCAGACCGTGGGTCTCCACCTCCATCACCGGGATCATAAACGTCCGCCTTCGTGAGCTTCCGTTCCCCCAAACCAGGATCACAGCCAACCTGCGTAAGACCTGCACAAGAAACAGCAGAAGAAACATCCTCCAAAGAGTCTCCAATAGAGTGAGACGGAGGGGCAAGGTCAATAGCAGCCACAGACTCAGGCTGCATAGGGGCACGGGGAAGACTAGACTTAGTGTATGTGAGCTTCTCCCCTCCCACCGAGAACGACAAGGTCTTATTCCCCACATCGATTACAGCTCCTGCAGTGTGCAATAAAGGTCTCCCTAGAATGATCGGGATGTGGGGGTCTTCGGGTATGTCTAAGACCACAAAGTCAACAGTGATGTAAAACTTCCCTATCTTGACCGGGACGTCCTCGAGGATACCTAAAGGTCTTTGGAGACTACGGTCGGCCATCTGCAAAGTCATGGAGGTAACTCCTAACTTGGTCATATTAAGTTTCTTGCAGATGGAGTAGGGAATGATGCTCACACTAGCCCCAAGATCACACAAGGCGTTTTGGACCACGTACTGCCCAATCGAACAGGGGATGGAAAAAGTCCCGGGGTCACTCAACTTAGGAGGTGAACTACTCTGCAGCAAGGCACTACCCTCCCCCAAGAAAGCAATAGTCTCAACCCCGTCTATAGTCCGCTTCCTAGCTAGGACCTCCTTAAGAAATTTCGCATAAGCAGGAATTTGACGAACCAAATCAATAAAAGGGACATTTACCTGCAGCGTCTTTAGGACGTCCATGAACTTACTTAACTGAGCGGTAGTGCCGGAGTTCTTGTTGGCGACCTGGAAACGGAGCTTGATTTGAATCGGGGCGGCGTGTCCTTAATAAAGATCATTACACGGTTTGACCGTGTTGTCGGCCTCACGCTTCTCCTCGTCCTCCGGATGCTTCGGGGCGTCATAAACTGTACCACTGCGCAAAGAAATAGCACATGCTGTATCAGGAGGAGGGTTAGGAGGGTTACCTTGGGGCGGCAGGGTGCCCTGTTGACGTGACGCTTGCGAAGTGGCCAATTGAGCCACTTGATTCTCCAAATTCTTTATCGCAGCGTCCTTGGCTTGGTCACTCTTCTGCATCTACTGCATCATTATCTCTTGTGACTTGGCCATCTGCATCATCATGGCTTTCAATTCACTCACACCCGAATCAACAATAGGAGCAGGAGCAGGTTGAACTGGTGGTGGGACATACGGGGGCCTTTGGTAGTTAGGAGGGGTTGGTTGGAAATTTTTGTGGGGAGGGATGTAAGGTTGATTTTGTGGTGGTTGGGTGGTTGGGTTTAGCACGTTTTGGTTACAGTAGGATAGAAGAGAACGATCGTAACCCGGCTGGTTCTGGTACGGCAGGTTCTGATTATAAGATTGATATGCAAAAACCTGCTCCTGGGGCGCAGAATACCCCATAGAATAACCCATATCGTGCCCTGCGACAGCATTCACATGAGCACTAGAGGAACCACCACCTGTCATCATACTAATTTGCGCAGTTAGCGCAGCAACCTGACTCGTTAGCGCACTAATACTCCCCTTATCACGGTCATCATGCGCGGACCGTGAATTTCCCCTGGGCTTCCCAAATTGAGATGAATGCATGGCCATCTCCTCGATCAAACCCCAAGCCTTGTCGTCATCCACATTGTTGGCGAAGCGACCATCTGCAGCAGAATCTAGAATAGCTCTACTCTCCGCATACAACCCATTGTAGAATGTCATAATCACCAACCACTCGTTTAACCCGTGGTGAGGACAATCTCGGATGAGCTTCTTATATCGCTCCCAAGCTTCAGCCAACGACTCGTCGAATGTCTGCTTGAAGCCCTGAATTTGGCTTCTCATCTGATTAGTGCGTTCAGGAGGATAGAACTTAGAGTAGAACGCAAGAGCAAGACCATTCCAATCAGTGATCCCCGCAGTTTCCTTGTCGAGGTCCGTGATCCATTCACGGGCTCGATCCTTCAATGAAAAAGGGAACAGCATTTCCCTTATCTGGCTCTGGGTGATCCCGGCCTGCTTGATTGTGGAGCAGTAGTCTGTAAACACCTGCATGTGTCGCCCAGGATCCTCAGTTGGGTAACCACCGAATTGATTCCGCTCCACCAAATTTAAGAAGGCGGGGCGGATCTCGAAATTGCCCTGTAACGTCGCGGGCATCGTGAATCCAGCCGGAATGGATTCCGGTGTAGGTACCGAGTGACTAGAAAGTTTAGGCATTGTCACTGGCGGTGGAGAAACTGGAGATAGTGGAGGTGTGTCCTCTTCGTAGGACGATTGCGTAGCACTAGACGACGCTTCCTCGGTATTAAGATCAACGATTTGAATTGCTTGCTTGCGTAACCTGTGTAACGCTGCTCGTTACTCAGTTCAAATGGGACAAGAGTCCTGGTGACTGTGCATAAACAAAACTACAAGCAAATGATAAGAAACGGTCTCAAGGAACTAGGTTCCTTGAGACAAGAGAAAAACCTAACTAAAAACTAAGCAAAAGCAATAACTAGCTAACCGTCTCCCCGGCAACGGCGCCAAAATTGATGAGGGTAAAGTCGCGTCTCCTCAATCAAAATAACCTAGAGTCAACTAACTAGGTAGCTAGTGGCAGTAGGGTCGAGATCCACAGAGAGACAGGTAGTCAAAGGGTTGCTAAGCTAGACAAGGTTAATCTCGAGGTAACAGAAAGTCGGTGTTTTCAAAAGCTAAACTAAAGGCAATGAAAGCAGAGAGAAATAAATATGAATGAGAGGGAGACTAGGGCATTCGGGGTCATGTGACATCGATTCAAGAACTAACTCAAAAGGGATTATCAGTCAATTGAAATCATGCAAGTGATTAGGTTTTAGGAAAACGCTCTCTCGAATCAAATTCAACCTTAAGCAAATTTAGCGGGCTCTCGCTACGTACTAAATTCAACTTATCAATTACGCGTGAGTCTAGTTTCAATTCGGCTTTCGATCTTAAACTGAAACAACCTAAATTCAATTCAATAAAGGCGTCCCTAAATTCAATTGATAATGAAATGCGTAGGAAGAAATCAACTTGCACAAATTCAATCAATAAAAGCAACTATAACATGTTCTTGAACCAATTCACAATCACCCTAAACCCTAATGAAGAATTAGCTATGCATGGAAGAAATTAAAGCAAAACAACTATAATAAGAAGACATAATGAATGAAAGAAGAACAACGAATTAAACCTGGATTAATCTTAAATTGAAGTAAAGATCCGATCTTGCAAGGAAATTAAATCTAAACTAAGGTTTTTGAGAGTTTGAAAAGAGAGAAAAGCTATTCTAAACTAAAGCAGAGAAATATAATGTAAAGCATCAGTGACAAAACCCTACTCGAGTTATATTTATAGGCCAACGAAAATACGCGAAACAGGACAAGTGAACCGAGCGGTTCGGGGAGGGAACCGATCGGTTTAAGGGGCAAACCGATCGGTTTGGTATAGAACCGAGCGGTTCTTAGGTGCAAAACAGATTACAGCAACTTTAAGCCTTGTTTCGTACACCCGGAACCTATAGGTTTGCTCTGAACCTATAGGTTTGACGTCCCAACTTGCCGTATTGACTCCGAATCAACTCTCGGGTTCCGTGTTGACGTCTCGATACTCGTGAATGCTCCAATAACCTCAGGTTTTAGCTCAGGACCGCCAAAACCTGCAAAATACACACGAGGAACAACAGTATCGCAATATAAAGCAAATAGCTACTAAAACGACTATGAAATCGAGCAAGTGCGAGCTAAATGCAACTATAACGGGGGCATATAAACGATATAAATGACATGTATCACAGATGCAGAAGAGTGAGCAAGCCAAGGATGCGGCGATTAAAATGCTCGAGAATCAGGTGGCGCAGCTCGCCGCTTCACAGGCTTCTCGTCAACAGGGTACCCTTCCACCCCAAGGTAATCCTCCTAACCCTCCTCACGATACTGCATGTGCTATTACTTTGCGCAGTGGTACAGTTTATGACGCCCCAAAGCATCCGGAGGAAGAGGAGCAAAATGGGGGCGGCAACACGGCTAGGCCGTGTGATCAAGGCGTGTCTTTCTTTGTCGAGATAAGTCACCGCCGATTCGAGATCAGGCTACCTTTTTCCGATCGTATCGGCCACTACCGTGGACCCCAAGCTCGATCGGTTCTTTGAGATCCTTAAGACATTGCAGGTAAATCTTCCATTTATCGATTTAGTCAAGCAAATTCCTGCATATGCTAAGTTTCTTAAAGAGGTCATATCAAAGAAGCGGTCGATTAACGAGACTGAGACCGTGTCCTTTGTGGGGGAGGGTAGTGCTCTTTTGCAGGGTAGCTCGCCTCCTAAGCTGAGTGACCCCGGGACTTTCTCCATCCCTTGTTCTATAGGGAAGTATGTCGTGCAAAACGCCTTGTGTGACTTGGGGGCTAGCGTGAGTGTCATTCCTTACTCCATCTGTCAAAAACTCAATATGACTAAGCTAGGAGTCACCTCTATGACCTGCGGATGGTGGCCAGGACTACACAGAGACCTTTAGGTATATTAGAGGACGTTCCGGTTAAGGTAGGGAAGTTTTACATCCCCGTTGACTTTATTGTCCTAGACATCCCCGAGGACTCCCACGTCCCGATCATTTTAGGGAGACCTTTTCTGCACACTGCTGGTGCAGTCATAGATGTGGGGAACAAGACACTTACGTTCTCGGTGGGAGGGGAGAAGCTCACATACACTAAGTCTAGTCTTCCCCGTGCCCCTATGCAGCCTGAGTCTGTGGCTGCTATTGACCTTGCCCCTCCGTCTCACTCTATTGGAGACTCTTTGGAGGGTGTTTCTTCTGCTGTTTCTTGTGCAGGTATTACGCAGGGTGGCTTTGATTTTGGTTTAGGGGAACGGAAGGTCACAAGGGCGGATGTCTATGATCCGGGTGATGGAGGTGGAGACCCACGGTTTGCGGTGCGCGGCGCACGGAGTTGTTATGGAGAGCCATTTCGCGATGGAATACCTTGCGTGATGGATTATGCTGCTCTTCCTCGTGGAGATCGAGTTTTGTGGCGAACGACTGCTATTTCGCCAAGTGAAGCTGCTGCTAGTGGCCAACGTCCTTGGCCTAATTTGACGTAATTATGAGCTCTGACGACGGTCGTAAGGGACCATTATAAACCAGCGCTTTCCGGGAGGCAACCCGATGACGTTGTAATTTGTTGTACTCTGTTTTGGATTTGGTTTGTTTTTGACTATGACACTTTAGACTTTTGTTTTGGTAGCGTGAGGACGAGGATTTATACTTGTTTTAGCATGCAGTACTTGAGGACTCTGCGTCCTTGGTATTTTGAGACAGGCCTCATCGACGGCCTTGGCCTGACCTGGCGATTCGGCCTACTTTTTCTCGCGTGCTATTCCGAAGCACTTTATAGCTGGACTGAAATGGATGCATATTCGTGGATCGTAAGCCGCACTCCATGCTTCGCTTCGGTTTGGGGGAGCTCCAACTTGATAATGTGAGCTTTCTTTACTCCTTTTTCCCTCGTTTACTCGCTTTGCTTTTCCTACCCCCGTCTTTTGTTGTCCCTTCATGCTGCTTGTGGTTATACTGTTTTCCACATTGAGGGCAATGTGTGATTCTGGTTTGGGGGAGGAAAGCACTTTCGCGCTTATTGCTTTGCATTTTCCATTTTGTGTGCTTATTTTAAAAAATTTTGCGTTTCCAAACCTTTTTCGCTTTGAATTGCCAGTTTGGAGAATTGATTAGTGTGCTGTTTTGATCTTTAGTATCTCCAAGTCGACTTTCTATCGTCGTAGCTTGCACTATATGTTTGTTTCCTGTTCATAGATTGCGAGTCCCAAACACTAGCCCACTTGTATTTGCTTAATTCTTATCGCTTTTCGTTCCTTTTACTTTCGATATTGGTATTCTTGCGAGGCATTCGGCTTGTGGAAAGTTAGGAATGTTGGAATGTGGTTTGTTTGGACCGATCATTTAATGATGGAGCAATGCTTCGATGCTCTCGGAGGGGACTCATTGATTTGAGTAACCACAGTGGCCATGAATTTGGTTGCGACCGAGAGTATGAGCAATAACGTAACCCTTAAGGAAATATGTGTACCCGAGCGCGATTTTTACCGAGTGAACGTCAAGCTAAACGGTACTACATACGAGGGATGCTCCACATTGCGCGAAAAAGAAAAAAAAAAGATGAAAAGAAAAGAAAAGAGAAAAATGTTATGATGTGGTAAGAATGGTATGATGGAAAGTGGTATGTTCGGTTGGCCTTGCTCGAATCCATTTGTCGTTAGTTTAATTTTTGCGAAAGCGTTAGAGGCTAGCATTATGATGTGGTGTGAATGGTTGAGACTTGTGCTCTATTTTCGGCGAAATAGACTATGGTCGTAGGTTTATGTGCATAGGTCGTCCACTTCGAGATGCTAACGTGATTAACTAGCTATGCTTTGATTTTCTCCGACGCTGTTTGCTTGAGGACAAGCAAAGGTTTGGTTTGGGGGAGTTTGATACACGTTATTTATATAGCTTTTATGCCCCCGTGTTAGTTGCATTTAGCTCACATTTGCTCGGTTACATTATTGTTTTAGTAGCTATTTGCTTTATATGGCGATACTGTTGTTCCTCGTGTGTATTTTGCAGGTTTTGGCGGTCCTGAGCTAAAACCTGAGGTTATAGGAGCGTTTACGAGTATCGAGAAGTCAAGACGAGGCTCGAGAGTCGATATGGAGGTCATACGATGATTTGTGAAGTCAAACCTATAGGTTCAGAGCAAAACCTATAGGTTCAGAATACGTGAACAAGGCTTAAAGTTGCTGGAAGTTCTGGAAAAGCTATGAACCGATCGGTTTAGAGGTGAACCGATCGGTTTGACCCCCTGAACCGATCGGTTTGTCCTCGAACCGCTCGGTTTTGATGCCCTGTTTCGCGTATTTTCGTTGGCCTATAAATAGAGTCCGAGTTAGGTTTTAGACTTATGTTTTTCATTATATTTTCAGCCTAGGTTTAGAATTAAGTCTTCTCTCCTTTCAAACTCATAAACTCCTTAGTTTAGCTTTGATTTATCTTGCAAGACTCGATCTTTACATTGCAATTCTTGAATCACACCAGGTTTAATCTTATTGTTCTTGTTTATTTCATTATGTCTTCTATTATTAATTGCTTTGTCTCTACCCTTCCCATGTCTAGCTAATCCTTAATTAGGGTTTAGGGTGATTGTGATGTTGATTCAGAACATGTTTTAATCGTTTATATTGATTAAATTTGTGCAATTGATTTCTTCCTGCGCGTTTTGATTATCAATTGAATTTAGGGACGCCTTTATTGAATTGAATTTAGGTTGTTTCAGTTTAAGATCGAAAGCCTAATTGAAACTAGACTCACGCGTAATTGATAAGTCGAATTTAGTAAGTTGCGAGAGCCCGCTAAATTTGCTTAAGGTTGAATTTGACTCGAGAGAGCGTTTTCCCAAAACCTAATCCAATTGCATGATTTCAGTTGATTGATTTACCTTCTGAGTTGAGTTCTGAATCGATGTCACATGAACCTGATGCCCTAATCTCCCTCTTATTCATTTTCTACTCTTTTTACTCTTTGTTCTTAGCTTAATCCTTGAAAATACCGACTTTGCATACCTTGAGATTGACCTGCCCTAGCTTAGCAACCCATTGACTTCATCTGTCTCTCTGTGGATCTCGACCCTACTGCCACTAGCTACCCAGTTAGTTGACTTTAGGTTTATTTTGATTAGGTGACCACGACTTTAGCCTCATCATGTCCCGAAGGGTTTTAGCCCTCCTACCATGGCGCTGTACGATGGGACCTCAGATCCACAGGACCATGTGAACCAGTACAAGCAGAAGATGATGGTGGTCACGGCAACGGGGGCCCTAAAGGAGGCTTGCATGTGCAAGGGCTTTGGCTCCACTCTCACAGGAGCAGCTCTGGAATGGTTCGTCAGCCTCCCAAATCGGTCCATCACCTCGTTCATTTGGGTAGTCAACGCCTTTGGTCGGCGGTTGCCGGCCAGGAAGCCTGAAGCGGACCGGGCCTGTACCGCTTGGTGTAGAAAACTGGGGAAACAACAAGGGACTTCCTCAACCGCTTTAACAAAGAAAAGATCTCCATCCCGCGCTATGACGTCGCGACCGCCATAGAAGCCTTTCGCCAAGGGCTCAGGGAGGACTCAGACCTCTACAGGGACCTGACAAAGTATCCATGCCAAACGTTCGAGGATGCGCAAGCAAAAGCTCTAGCCGCCATCAGGCTCGAGGAAGATACAGCGTCTAGGAAGAGGACTCACAGCAGCCCTCCCAGGAAGATCACTAGCGACCGCAGGAACGAGAGGTCCAGGCCGTACCAAAAGCCCTCAGTCAACAAAGTCTCAGGAGCCGCAGACTGGAGGGGACGCCAAGATCTTCCACCCAAGGTAAGTGAGTACAAATTTATTACCGATACTGATGGGCTGCTCAAACATTTGCAGGACCTAGGCGATAGAGTCAGGTGGCCACGAAAGAGCCCTGCCAACGGAGACTCCGGCAGAAAAGACTCGAGTAGGAAGTGTGCATTCCACGACGATATCGGCCATAACACCGAGGATTGCATAGCACTGAGGAGGGAGCTGAAGTACCTCCAGGACAGGGGGCATCTTGACCACATTCTGCCAAGAGGCTCCAGGTCCGGCAAGGTGGGGTCCACAGATCAGCTCCTGCCGTCGCCACCTCCGCTGTATACAAAGATCGTGAACGTGATAACAGGAGGGTCGGAGCTGTGCGGGCAGAGCTAAGAGGCGAGCCAGGAGCAGCAAGGGAGAAAAGCCAGTATCCTCAGCCAGGGTGGCCCACCACAACCTGCCAACCGTTACGTTTGACGAACAGGACGCTGAAAATACCCCTGAGGAACATCATGACGCCCTGATCATCACCCTGTCCATAGGGAATTGCCTGGTGAAGAGGATCCTGGTGGATACAGGAAGCTCAGTCAACCTGCTCATGTTGCACTCGGCCGAGGACATGGGCTTGGCGAAGGACCTAGTGAAGAAACAGGTTCCTCTGGTTGGCTTCAGCGGCGAAACAGCACACTCTTTGGGAGAGATCACCATCCCAACCTTCGCAGGGGGCATCAACAAACAGGTAAAATATTTGGTTATCGATTGTCAGTCATCTTACAACGTGATTCTTGGCAGGCCTTGGATCCACGAGATGAGAGCGGTGCCCTCAACATACCATGAATGCGTCAAGTTCTCAACACCCTGGGGAGTGCAAGAAATCCGTGGTGATCAGGAGGCTGCGAAGGATTGCTACAGGGATGCTCTAAAACCAGCTGTTGTACCCCCGGAAGCATAGCAATTACAGAGAAAGCGCGCTGAGGAGATGTACCAGGAGCCAGAGCAGCCTGACCTGGACCAAGTAAACCTCGACGCGCAGCACCCAGAACGCACGGTCCTAATAGGGTCTGATTGCACAGGTGATATCCGAACTAAACTTGTCAATTTGCTTAAAACTAACATGGATTGCTTCGCCTGGTCCCATGAAGATATGGTAGGAATAGACCCAAGTGTCATAACTCACCAGCTCAACGTGGACCCTGGCTACACCCCAGTCCAGCAGAGGAGGAGGAAGTATGCTCCAGAGCGTCACCAGATAATCAACCAGGAGGTAGAAAACCTGCTGAACGCCGGAAAGATCAGGGAGGTTAATTACCCGGAATGGCTCTCAAACGTGGTGGTATATACTGCTATAATGTTATGCCCTTCGGTCTGAAAAACGCAGGTTCCACCTACCAGAGGCTGGTGAACATGATGTTCAAGGACTTAATTGGGAAAACGATGGAAGTATACATAGACGACATGGTGGTCAAGTCCCTGAAGGCAGAGCGACACGCCGAGGACCTGGCAGAAACTTTCGGGACCCTGAGGAAGTATCAGATGAAGCTCAACCCCCAGAAATGCGCCTTTGGGGTTTCCTCTGGGAAATTCTTAGGGTACATTGTGACGCAAAGGGGGATAGAGGCCAGTGTGGAGCAAATCAGGGCCCTGCTTCAGCTGGAGTCCCCAAAGCAGCCCAAAGACGTACAGAAGCTAACAGGAAGAGTGGCAGCGCTCAGCAGGTTCATATCACATTCCTCGGAGAGGTGCAAACTGTTCTATGACCTGTTGAGGAAAAGCCAGAGGTTTGAGTGGACGCCAGATCACGAGGCAGCCTTCCAGGAGCTGAAGAAGTACCTGGCAAAGACTTCCCGCTTCTGGGCAAAGCCGGACCTAAGGAACCCTCAGACTTGTATTTGTCCGTAATGCAGGTAGGCTGTGAGTGCCGTCTTTGGTCGAGGAGCATGAGGATCCCAAAGAAAGTCTATTACGTAAGCAAGTCTCTGCTCCCAGTAGAGACCAGGTACAACGAACTCGAAAAACTTGTCCTCGCGTTAGTTACAGCCTCATATAAGTTGCGTCCTTATTTCGAATCTCATATTATTACTGTGGTCACTAACTTCCCCATCAAGAATGTTTTGCGAAAGCCTGAACTTTCAGGGAGGGTGGTGGTGGCCGGTAGCAGCAGTCGTGGGATTTGCCCAGAAAAAAAAAGGGGGGGGGGAAGCTTTTCAGTTTAAGAGAAAGGATGGTGAAATGGTCGGTGCACTTGAGTGGGTACGACCTAAAGTACGAGCCCAGGAAAGCCATAAAGTCACAGGCCCTTGCATATTTTATTTCCGAGTTCAGCCCTGCTCAGCAACCTGGAGTACAGGAGGAAGCCCTAAGCCTGGACCTTGGAAGACGAACAGGAACCTGGAAGCTGCACGTGGACGGAGCCTCCAACATGAGAGGTACTGGAGTCGGTTTGGTGTTACAGTCCCCGAAAGGGGACGTGATTGTGCAGGCGGTGCGATGCGAATTCCGATCAACGAACAACGAAGCGGAGTACGAGGCCTTGATACTGGGGCTGAAATTGGCAAAGGACATGAAAATCAGGAACTTGGAAGTGTTCAGTGATTCACAACTCATCGTGAACCACATGAACGACACCTACGTCGCAAGAGATTCTAAAATGGTAGCGTACCTCAAGGTGGCGAAAGAGTTGGTAGCGGAGTTCGACGGCGTCCAGATAACTCAAGTTCCCAGGGACCAGAATGTGGAAGCTGACGCCCTTGCTTCACTGGGGGCAACTTTCAAACCAGATGAGATATCCAACGTGCCAATAGTGCACATTCTGAGTCCTGCGATTGGAGTTGTACTGATCCCTTCTGAGGAGGGGAAAGACTCTTATACAGATCAGTGCTGGTCGTGGCTCGAGGAAGCGGGGAGGGCCTTCGGCGAGGTGCAATAAGCTTGGGTGGATTGGAGAAAACCGTATATGGAATGGTTGCAGGAAGATAAGCTACCGGAAGATAAAGGGGAGGCCAGGAGCTTAAGAATGAAAGCGTCGAGGTTTGTACTCATTGATGGGGTCCTCTTCAGGAAGTCACTCGCAGGACCCTACTTGCGGTGCCTGGGAGAACAGGAGGCTTCGGCTGTGATGTATGAAATCCCACAAATGGCGTGCGGAAATCATACAAAGGCGAGCCTAGCCAATAAAGCGTTGCGACAGGGTTATTATTGGCCCACCATGAGGAGGGATGCTGCAGAGTATACCAAGAAGTGTGAGGCCTGCCAGCGACATGCACCGGTGAGGCACCAGCCTGGGGAGCCCCTGCACCCTATTATCTCCCCCTGGCCTTTCATGAAGTGGGGGATGGATATTGTGGGACCGCTGCCCAGGGCCCCAGGAAACAGGTTATACATGCTGGCAATGACGGATTATTTCTCAAAGTGGATCGAAGCTGAGGCTTATGCGCAGGTAACTGAGCAACAGGTTATTTCGTTCATCAAACGTAACATTATTTGCAGGTTTGAAATTCCTTCAGAGATAATATGCGACAACGGGACCCAGTTTATATCCGGGAAGACGCAAGGTTTCTGTGGCGTATACAACATCACCCTAAGGAAGTCAGCACCCAGGTACCCTCAATCCAATGGGCAAGCGGAATCCAGCAACAAGATAGTAATGGACAATCTCAAGAAGAAGTTGGAGGAGATTGGGGGCAAGTGGGCTGATGAGCTCCCTTTGGTGCTATGGGCAGACAGGACCACTCCTAAGGTGGCCACCGGCCAGACACCCTTCAGCCTGGTGTTTGGCGCTGAGGCCGGAATCCCGTCAGAAGTCAGGGTCCCCACGCTAAGATATGGGTGCCAAATAGAAGAAGGAAACCAGGCTGCTATGACAAGCTCCTTGGACACCGTGGATGAGCTCAGGGAAAGCGCCAAGATCAGATTAGCGTCCTACAAGCAGGCAGTCGCCAAAAGCTACAGCAGGAGGGTACGAATCAGGACCCTGCAAGTAGGTGACCTGGTCCTCAGGAAGGTTTTTCAGAATACAAAGAACCAGCGAGCAGGGAAGTTTGCCTACAACTGGGCAGGTCCCTACCAGGTCGAAAGTGTCGTAGGAAGAGGAGCTTCCAGGCTAATGACCATGGAAGGGGAAATCATCCACAACCCATGGAACATCCTTCACCTCAAAAAGTTTTATATCTAAAGAGCGCTCAGGGCCCCAGGGACTTCAAGGCTCCCAGCATCACTAAAGGGCGCTCAGGGCCCCAGGGACTTCAAGGCTCCCAGCATCGTCACCCAGGTTCCTTTCGCCCCACCTGATTTACAAACGCCTGATTTGGAAGGCATCTAGTTTCTTTGTAAACTCGTTTTAAACTATTGTAAACCTATGTTATTCAAGAAAAAGTTTCTTTTGGAAAGTTATTTAAACAAATTCCTTTGTCCCTTCAAAAACACTTTGCAAAACTTCTAAAAAGCCGTTTATCTTCGAAAACCGTGCTGGTCGTGGCTCGAGGAAGCAGGAGGGACGCTCAGCGCAGAGGTGCAATAGCTTGGACTGGATTGGAGAAAACCGTATATGGAATGGTTGCAGGAAGATAAGCTACCGGAAGATAAAGGGGAGGCCAGGAGCTTAAGAATGAAAGCGTCGAGGTTTGTACTCATTGATGGGGTCCTCTTCAGGAAGTCACTCGCAGGACCCTACTTGCGGTGCCTGGGAGAACAGGAGGCTTCGGCTGTGATGTATGAAATCCACAGTGGCGACTGCGGAAATCATACAGGGGGCAGGAGCCTAGCCAATAAAGCGTTGCGACAGGGTTATTATTGGCCCACCATGAGGAGGGATGCTGCAGAGTATACCAAGAAGTGTGAGGCCTGCCAGCGACATGCACCGGTGAGGCACCAGCCTGGGGAGCCCCTGCACCCTATTATCTCCCCCTGGCCTTTCATGAAGTGGGGGATGGATAGTGTGGGACCGCTGCCCAGGGCCCCAGGAAACAGGTTATACATGCTGGCAATGACGGATTATTTCTCAAAGTGGATCGAAGCTGAGGCTTATGCGCAGGTAACTGAGCAACAGGTTATTTCGTTCATCAAACGTAACATTATTTGCAGGTTTGAAATTCCTTCAGAGATAATATGCGACAACGGGACCCAGTTTATATCCGGGAAGACGCAAGGTTTCTGTGGCGTATACAACATCACCCTAAGGAAGTCAGCACCCAGGTACCCTCAATCCAATGGGCAAGCGGAATCCAGCAACAAGATAGTAATGGACAATCTCAAGAAGAAGTTGGAGGAGATTGGGGGCAAGTGGGCTGATGAGCTCCCTTTGGTGCTATGGGCAGACAGGACCACTCCTAAGGTGGCCACCGGCCAGACACCCTTCAGCCTGGTGTTTGGCGCTGAGGCCGGAATCCCGTCAGAAGTCAGGGTCCCCACGCTAAGATATGGGTGCCAAATAGAAGAAGGAAACCAGGCTGCTATGACAAGCTCCTTGGACACCGTGGATGAGCTCAGGGAAAGCGCCAAGATCAGATTAGCGTCCTACAAGCAGGCAGTCGCCAAAAGCTACAGCAGGAGGGTACGAATCAGGACCCTGCAAGTAGGTGACCTGGTCCTCAGGAAGGTTTTTCAGAATACAAAGAACCAGCGAGCAGGGAAGTTTGCCTACAACTGGGCAGGTCCCTACCAGGTCGAAAGTGTCGTAGGAAGAGGAGCTTCCAGGCTAATGACCATGGAAGGGGAAATCATCCACAACCCATGGAACATCCTTCACCTCAAAAAGTTTTATATCTAAAGAGCGCTCAGGGCCCCAGGGACTTCAAGGCTCCCAGCATCACTAAAGGGCGCTCAGGGCCCCAGGGACTTCAAGGCTCCCAGCATCGTCACCCAGGTTCCTTTCGCCCCACCTGATTTACAAACGCCTGATTTGGAAGGCATCTAGTTTCTTTGTAAACTCGTTTTAAACTATTGTAAACCTATGTTATTCAAGAAAAAGTTTCTTTTGGAAAGTTATTTAAACAAATTCCTTTGTCCCTTCAAAAACACTTTGCAAAACTTCTAAAAAGCCGTTTATCTTCGAAATGTTAGGGCAAAAGCGAAATCTGGTTGGCCCCTACAATTATCCTCCTTAGAGAGGACTTCGTGCCCGTGGCAACAGGGGACGAACGTAACCCCGTTCCGGACATCTCAGATTCCAGGGCCACCAAGTCACCACTACGAGGCGCGACATCGGGGATAAACATGACCCCACTTGGACTTAAGACTCCAGGCCGCCACTAAGTCGACTCTAAAAGCATGCATACAAAGTAAACGCGCGCTACAAACGAACGTAAGTGAAAGCATGGTTGGCCACCATGATTTTCGATCATCATAACTCAAGGTCCCTCGCAGCGAAGGGCCCTGAGCACATCAGTCTAGCAAAATATAAAGTTTAATTACAAGCGTCCATGATAGGCACGCTACCCCAAAATAGCAGTTCTAAACAAAGTTTTAAACTAAGCTGATTAATTACATGGTTGCAGGAATCTGTTCTTGTTCACCAGGCACTACAGCCGAGGCATCCAATGTAGGAACTTCCGCAGATGGCGTCGGCGCCCCATCCTCAAAGAAGAAATTGCTCCAATGGCCCTCAACAAGGTGTCCTCCTCGGCAGCAGTACTTCCACCCCCAGCCAGCTCATCCGCTCCCTCAGCATGTCCACCTTCCTCTTCAGCAGGGTCAGCAGACGCAGCAGGCTCTTCATCATCAGAGTCCACAAAGCCCACCAGGACACTGAGGTCAGGAGGCTGAGGGAATGCAGCAAGGAAGTCAGCCTCCTCTTGCTCCAGGTCAAAGGAAGAAGCGCCACCAGCCTGAATCGCCTTGAGGCACTTGATCTTTGCGTCCCAAGCAGCGTAAACGGCCACCTTCGCAAGAGTCTTCTTTAACTTGTGCTCAGAGGCCTCAAGCTCGGAGATTTTGCCGTCCAGCTTCCAAATGTCCTGCTCAGCGGCAACCCTCAGCCTGTTCGCCTCCTGAGCCGCAGCCAAAGCCTCATTCCTCTCCTGGTCAGCAGCGGCCCTCAGTTTGCTCGCTTCCTGGGCAGCCGCCTACGCTTCGTCCCTTTCCTTGGTCAGCACGGACACCTCAGCCTTCCGCTTGTCTGAGCGGAAAAGCGCGTTGGCACTCGAAGCTTGAAGGGACTCAAACCTGTGACGAAAGTGCAGCGCAGACTGAAGGGTCTGCAGATGACGGAGTGTTACAAAAACCTTTTAAAAAAAAGAAGAAGGGAAAAGAGTGAGGAAGGGATTATTACATCAAAGGCAGACTCGCAAAGTCCCTTGCCAACTGAGAAAGCCCCTTGGCCCTCCAGGACCTTCTTAGGGCCAGGTAGAAGAAACGAGTTCAAGTCAGGCCACATCGGAATCGAGCCGTCGAAACCAAACCCAGGAGGGAGGGTAATGGTGGAGCCATCATCAGGAACTTCAATCGGGGCTTTGAAAGAACCAGGGGGACGCAGCTCAGGACCAGGCCCGGTCTTGTAGCAAAGTGCCGAGGGGGGCCTGGGGCTCTTCGCCTCTTTCTTCGGGGGTGGTGCCTTATAGCTGGAGGAGGGTTGCTTCCTCTTCTTCGCCTGCATGAGGGAGTCCAAAGACGCGTCGGGCGCAGATCCACGGGAGCAGGCGAACTTCGAGAGCAGAGCAAGAGAGGAGCTCAGGAAGCAAGCAAGGGGAGCCGAGAGTTTACCAGACGCCATGGCAGGTTCAGGTGCTGGAGGGGGCAGAACAGCGGTGGACAGCTCAGGGTAGGCACGTGATGCACGAGGAACCGACCACAGGCTCGTCAGGGTATCACTAGGAGGAGTGGTCGCTTTCGGGTTCTTGAGTGCTGCAGCAAAAGAAGGTTAAGGAGAGTAAGTAGAAAAGAAAACGTCACAAGCACAACAAAAGCGGCCAGGTACCTTTAGCGTCACCCCACTCATCCAACAGGTACTCAGGACGGGGGTTCATAGAGTCGATCCTCAAGAAGACGAAGCGGCGAAACCAACCATCGGCGTTCACCTTGCTAGAGTCGATAAAAACGTTGCGGCCATCAGTCGCCCTCATAGTCACCTGGCGTAGCAGGAGTGCGGCGAGAATACTGAGCTCGCCAGATCCTCCAGCCCCAGTTTGATGCCAAGGCGCTCACTCACCACGCTCACGCCATACAGAACCCTCCAGGCCTGGGCGGAGAGTTGGGCAGGAGCAAGGGAGAACCAAAGGAGGAAGGCCTGGATCAAGCGAGGGAAGGGAAATTTCATGCCCAAGGAAAAAGGGTGCTCATAAAGAGCAACCTACCCTGGACGAACAGCGTCGGTGAACTCGCCGGGAGCAGGGGCATGGAGAACCACATCCTCACTCAAGCCCGCCAAGGATCTGAAAGCGGGAAGCTCATCCTCCGAGATCTCGAAATCACAAGAATGCTTGTCATCCAGGATATTCGCAGAGGGGAAGGCGACAAGAGGAACGGGACGCGTTTGGGAACGAGTAGTCATGGGGAAGACAGAGGAGAAGAGGAAAAAGCAAGTGGAGATGGGAGGGTGTGGATACCCATATCCGTACCCTCCCAAACAAAACCCTGTGATGTATCACGGACTTTTATTACGCATGCTTTAACGTTAACTTAAACGGTTCTAATTAATGTCGAATTCATTTTGAGTCGTTTGAAATGTTAAAATAATTTAGGTCGCTTTACATAACACTTAAATAAACGTTCATTTTGTCCATTTAGAGTCTAGCTAGGTCCTTGTCCTGCTTCATTTGGCATGAGCTTCGCATTTGCACTACAATTAGCCCTTTTACATTAACAAGGTCTAATTCAGTATTCCTAAATTCCTAAATTTAGGCCCGGTAGCTAAAACCGCTATTTAGCCCCCTCTTACACAAAATACAACCTTACGTCTTACCTTATTTCACAAAAACTATGCAAATACACCCTGCCCTTTTCATTTTTACGGGTCTCGGGCCCGAAACCGAGCCCAAACCCACCTTTGGCCCGCACTCCAAAGCCCTAAGCATCACAAAATATCTCAGAAATATCCTAGGGGTTTTCTTGAGCTTCACGTTTGAGATTATCTCGTAATCTTTCAAAGATATAATTCAACCGAAACTAGGAAACTACGCAAAAACCACACCCTCAAACCGCATAAGCTTATGCGGTTTGGGGAGGCAACCGCATAAGCCTATGCGGTTTGCCCTGGCAACCGCATAAGGCTATGCGGTTCCTAGGCCTGTTTTTATCCCCGGATTTCCTAATTTCTCCGAGGTTTTTAGTATATATACACCTATATACCCTCGACCAGAGGACACAATTCAACAACAATTTCTCTTCAGAAAACACACTTTACACCTAGCTTTCTCATCTTACACCACAATACATTCACAAAAGCCTCAAGCACTCAAATCCTTGAGTTCAACACACCATCCCGTGTTGAATTCATCCTCCTTTTAAGTTCAAGAAGCGAAGCTCTGCCCAGATCTGAAGCGTCAGGACAAGGTAGGTACCGATCCACTTGGATCAAAGCTTTTTCTTATTTTCTATGGACTAACAAAGGGGTCTACACTTTAGCGCCCCGGCTTTGGCACCCAGTAACTTGCAATCCAAGTGTTCTATTTACTTCGGGTACACTCCATATCCGATGACACGCCAAAGTCGCATAAGCAACCGACCTTATAAAATAAACCAATGGACAATTGAACTTTATTTTATTTGCATGCATCTTGCACCTTCTTATTTTGCATTAAAATCAACTTAAACAATGAATTCGACCTTTAACTGAACCGTATTCGTTAACAAGTTAAACATGCTAAACTGAGGGTTTTAATCAATCTTTTTGCATCTGCATCTGCATTCTTTTACATCTTTATCGCACTTGTACGTAGCGATAACTTTAGCTCAAATATCATCTTACAAGGATTGTTCTAGGTTAGTAGAGGCTATTTTTACATAGGCTTTTCTAAAAGGTTTTCATAAATCATTATTTGAATTAACTCTTTTTCTAAAGTACCCTACTTGAATCCAATCTGGTTTCACAAACCTTAGATCTAGGGGTGTCGGCGTACTCCAAAATCTAGGACATGTTTTTAACTTAGAACATGGTAGCAGGTTCCTAATTTCCGCGATAATTAGGTGGCGACTCCATAACAGTTCTTAAAGGTTTTTCCAACTTAATCTTTTTTAACTTTAAAATCCGCCCTTTAAGCAAGACGCCGAGTTGGGTCCCCCGAACGCGGTTCCCGGGTTCCACAGAGGGTTACCTGGAAGCAGGAAACAAGGAAGATGGGGCGAGTTGCGAGAGAGGAGGAGTTCAAGGGAGGCGGAAAACGTGAAGAATAGGGGTTGGAAGGTGAGAAGGGGGAAGTATTTATGAGGGGAGTTGTAAAGTAGGGGCATTTAATGTGACAAGACTCTTCAAGTCACGTCGTCTCTTGGAGGGAAAAATTCCCGCCCAAAACACACCAACGACGTGGGCGGAAATTTTGGGGGCAAATGTTGGGCCCAAATTTCACAGCCCAGATTTGGCCCAGACAGCGACAGCAGCAAAGGCCTGCACAGGACCCTGGGCAGCCAGGATCCTCAGGAGTCCCACCAACGGATCTATGCGAAATTGAAACGGATAATTAAGGCAGTTGCGAGAATGGGGGAGGCGTTACAATGAAAGGAGCAAATCAAGCCAATCACCAGGGAAGCATAACGGCTAAGAATGGAGAAGAAATAGGAAGAAAATCAGCAAGGATACAAGTATAAAAGAAGAGCTAGGGTTCAAAGAAAGACATTCGACATTCAACTATTATTCTACAGCATTCCAAAGCACTCTAACACATATTCTCCTAGCACTTAGCATTTTTCAGTATACTTTGTACTAAATAGAGTGCCTTAGCACCCCAAATCTTGTAATCCTTCTTTGACTAGTGGATAGTTGGTGGGACAAGAGCTTCCCCTCGCGGTCGTTTCCCACATCGGGTTTTCCGCGTAACCAAAAAACCTATGTGTCTCGTTTCGTTCTCGTTATTCCATTCTTTTACGCTTTCATTTACGAGTCTAAGTTTGGTATACGATAAGGTCGCTTTAACCCCAATCACGTTAAATCTAAACTTGGTAAATTTTTTGCCAAAACAATCATCCTGCACAATAAACTGATGGGGGGATGCCCGCTGAGCGGACAGTGACTAGCTATGCTCATACTTACCCTCGATTTCAATTACTTTGGTTTAATATTATCGCTTTATAAACATAACATTATGATAAAAACATAAACATGCTTAATACATATAGCATATAAAGACATATAAGTCATAATAAGCATGCGGTTTAAAGCGATAAATCATATAAGCATGATATTCAATTATGAAGGCAAATAGCATATAATAGCATAGCAATAGAGTCACAATAATTCAATAACATTACAAGGCGATATCGGATCGCAATCAAACATACATATCGTATCATTCTCCTCATGCAGACTCGATTCAATTCAGAAAGTTGTGGTCTTTAGTTTTCGAAGATGGTACACACTCGTTCTCAATTAATCATACAACAAACAACACATACCGCTACGAGCGGCTGACCCTTGAGTAGGCCTTTGTACTGATCGATTGCATCTCACTTCCATAGTGCAGACTTACTCGACTCATAAACCACGCCGAATACTATAGTACTTGCATCTCATCTTCTAGTGTTCAAATGATTCAACTTGAGATACAATCTCGTCAAGTAATCTTTACGGGGTAAGAACGAATGCAAGTGTCGCGCCCACTAAGAACGAAACACGGCAAGGAGACAGCGAGCTATAATCGACCTGAATCCACAAGGTCACGGGTGCCCTGATAACTTCAGCGAAATAGGGGAATAAAACCCTAGTCTAGTATGCATACACTAATATCCACTTTAAGAATAGGCTATGCTATTCATAGAGCACCTTAACTCTGGATAAAACGACTATTTCCTAAAGCCTGATACAAAAGCATTGGCATATTCATTATCTTGTACGGCTTTGGCTATACGACTTAAGGCGTAACGGCATGGGCAGCATGCTAAGCAATAAAGCTGCCGGCTTAAACCACACTATTCGACATAGCCAACGCCAGAAGGCCGAGATAGTGGTATCCGCACAAGACTATCTTAACCCCACTTCACTTACGATTGACGTTTTCATATCGGAGGCTCAAGCTTGACCTTTTGTTTAACTTACTCAGTATTCATGATTTATTTGATATTTCATATCAGATGTTTCTAGACTCTCCTAGTCTCATCGTCAAACGTTTAAGTATTTGTATTCGGTTTCATATGATCACATAACATATTCGTGTATTATTTGAAGTGTTGTTAGTTATTAACGTTTTCAAGTTCCTATATTGATACGTTTATTAGTATGTCCAATTTTATTTAAGTGTTTTTCAAAACACTTTAAGTCATTTACTTATTCATTTTAAATTTTTCTATACTTAGTAAAATTTTCAATTATTTTCAGTATTTCACTATTCACTATTTACTATTCACTATTCACCGTATTTTATACGTATTTTTATACGTATTCGTATTTTTATACTTCGTATTCTACACGTATTTTTATACGTATTCGTATTTTTATACTTCGTATTTTATACGTATTTTTATACTTATACGTATTCTTATACTTGTACGTATTCTTATACTTGTACGTATTTCTATATTTATACGTATTTTTATACTTAAGATATCTTAGGTATTTATACTTAAGATACTTTAGGTAATAAACTAAACCCCTTTTATTTTCTAAGTATAAATTTCTAGTTTCAAAGTCGTTAAGTTCGTTTTGTACTTAGTGATTTTTGAAAATATTTTAAAAGTCTAGTTTTAAAAACGTTAAGTTCGGTTTGTAAAAAGTGATAACGATATTCATTTTAAAATACTAGTTTTAAAAACGTTAAGTTCGATTTGTAAAATGTGATAATGATATTTATTTTAAAATGAGACTTAGTTAAATTTAGTCGTCTATTAACTAAATTTAGCGATTTTCATTTTAAAAATAATAGTATCGTGGATGATTCATTTTAGTCTGTATGTCCAAGTCCAACAGTCCAAATAGCAAAGGCGGTAGCACACGATTGGGTTCATTTTTATAATGGTTACATATTTTTATCGGTTTATAATATTTCTTTTCTAACTAAATCGATTTATACAAAAATTCAATTCTAACTACTATTTAACTTTAGTGACTTAGTGATAATTTCATTTTGGTCAAATCTAGTCAATTTTAAGTGATGATGCCGTGTGGATTATATATATGTGAAAATTGATTTATTTCTTTTAATTTCTTAATTCTAACTTATTAACTAATAATTAAATTATATTAACAATAAACTAAAAAGTGATAAAAGTAATTTTTGACCCCAAAATAATAGGAATGCCGTGAGCAAGCTTGTGGTAGTTCTAAATTTTCATTTTTCGATTTTATCGGTTTTTAGCTTAAAGTCTTTATATTTTAATTATTCTAATTATACTAAATCGGTTTAAACTAAAATGAAATTTACTAAACATTTCATTTATATTTATGAATACTGTTTTTCAACACTTTAATTTTCTAACTTTTTAATCTAAATGATTTATAAAGTTTTAAGTTGTTTTATATCATAATACTAATAATATGTAGAACAATAACTAATCATAAACACAAAATATTAACAAACATAAAATAAAACAAAAATCAAAATGAACAATAATGATGAATATCAACATGAAGAATATATGAACACACATGAAGATCTAACTTAAGCTCAAGAACACCATTTTTGATTTTAACAACTTATAATTTATTTTCCTAATTTAATTTTTTTTACATGAATACATCTATTTTAACTAACTTAACACTACATATTATTTACAAAAATTAAAAGTGAAAACTTCATAAAAAAAAAAAAAGAAAAATGCCGAGTGAAAGTGTATGTGTATATATATTTTTATTTTCGATTTTTAATCACTTTAAACTCAAGGTTAAAACTTAACATAATTTTTATATATAACTACAACATAACTAAAACATAACTAAGCATAAAAAACATATGAATCATAATTAAAAATGCTCAAAATTAATTTAACTAAACATATGAACAAATTACTACACTAATCTATTTAACATATTATTTAGTTATTATCATTTTATTATACAACACATAAACATACAAGTACATACAAGTGATGTTTAACATATTTAACATAATTTTCATACTCATAAAATCATAATAACAAAACAAAATAATTTACAAAAAAGGTTAAAATAAGACAAGGCTAGTCACCTCGGTTTGGCGAGCTAGAGGTTATCCGGGTCAATGATATTATCTAGGTTAAGTTCTTCACCCAAGTACTCGTCTCCACCTTCAAAAATACACCCAAGATAATAAGATTCAACACTCACTAAATAGCTAAGGAAATATTAGGGATTATTAGGATAATATTTAAGGTTTTATTTAGTGTGTTTTAGAGTAAAAATGAAAGAAAAACAAAGGAAGGAAATGAGCAAAGTGGCTCGGCAATATGGAGCAAAATGAATGAGTTTTTTTGACTTAGAAAATAATGAGGAAAAGCTAGTAAAGGAAATAGGTTAAATGAATTAGGTTAAGTTAGTTTTATTTAATAAATAAAGTTTAATTTAATTGATTTATGACTCATAAAAATCAAGTTGATGCACTTGACTCATTTAGAAGGTTCTTAGGTGATATTTTGATGATAAAAAGTTTTCCACGAAATTAATCAGTTTTAAAAAAAGTCGGGTGTCAAAAGCGATAAAAGTCAATGTGTGCGCGTTTGACTATTTTTCGAAATATTTCTACTTTTAAATTCTAAGACTAAAATATTTATTTTATTATTCAAGAATTTTCAAAAGTTTTAAAGAAGTCGAGAAATTTTACAAAACGAACGTTTTGCAAAAAATGTGATTTTGAAAGGTTAAAAGGTTAAGAAATGATTTAAGACTTGAAATTTATAATCGATGGCTAATTATTGATTTAAATTAACACGGGGTGTTACAAACCTCCCCCCTTAGAAAAGTTTCGTCCCGAAACTTGAATGAAGGATAGGATTTTCACCTGAGATAAACAGCTCGGGGTATTTCTCCTTCATAGAGGCTTCGGTCTCCCAAGTTGCTTGTTCAGTCAATTGACCCTTCCATAGTACCTTCACTAAGGGAACCGTCTTCCTCCTCAACCCCTTGGTTTCTCGTGCTAAGATCTTGTAACAACCCGGATTTCCAAGCAAAATAAAATAAAGAAATAAAAAGGATTTATAAATAAAAGAAAATAAAAGCGAGCCACGGTGGCGGAAGCACCGTGGAATCCGGATCATTACTCACTAAACCAACTAAACAACTATAAAAAGGTAGGCCTTGAGGCCTAGAAGTGGGGAGTAAATACCCCTTTACAAATCCAAAACCAAAGTACAACGAAATGAAAACATAAATGGACTAAACCAGTCTAAACAACTCCCAAATGACTAGCTAGACGACTCAACAAAGGCAAGCTACGGTCACATCCTCACAACGTCCTTACACATAAGCCCGTCCCGCGCGTACCTATAAAAGAGAGGCAACAACCACAATCAGTGGGGAGTAACTAGGTGCTCCCCAGTCATATTTTAACATAACGAATGCAACCAACAACAATGCAACAAGCTCACCTGGCCTACGGCCTAAACCAAAGTATAAATACATGATCAACAAGACATGCAACGATAAAACAACAATACAAACACAAGCAACACAACACGGCACAACCAAGGTTGTGACCCATCCAACTGAGCTCAAACAACGATCCTTCTTCCAACCAATTGCGAGAGTAAGCGCGGAGAACTGGGTGAAGCAACAAGAATCACCCCGGGTGAAGCAACAAGAATCACCCAAACCCTATGGCGGAACAGCAACAAGAAGTTCCTCAATAATCACAAGTCTAAATTTGGCCAAATTCCACCGAGCAACAAGAACGGTGACGACATAAACATAACCATAGTCTCAACCCTTCTGGTTGAGAACCCATGATAGCTCTAGCTAAGCAACAAGAATAGCCGAGGGGACCATGAGCGGTATCCGTCCATCCTAGGACGCTGTATCTCCTCACACATGTGCCAGAACAGTACCCATGTGCAAACTTAACCCAAACATAAACCTGTTAACCTGTCAACCTGTCTCCAACACTTCCAACACAACCATACATCCACAACAACCATACTCATACACACCCAAGCATCATTATCAACATAACCAATCATACATACGGAGTACAATATGATTATAAAACATTACAAGTCATACATTCAATTAACATGCTCATAATTCGTTATTTAGTGATCAAACAACGTATAACATGAATCAATAAAGCATGGTTAACATCTTAATACATGCCAAGACTCAAACAAGAGGCAAACAAACCCACACATGCACACCAACCTCTCGGCCAGCCTGCACCCACACGACACACACACACACAAACCCGTCTTTATGCCCTAAACTCAATTCTCATGTAACCAATGATCGATTTATGTTTTTAACTCATCAAAACATGCATACAATCACTTCTAGATTTGATTTAATCATCAATAACTCATGGTTTACTTAAGGTGATTAATGCAAACATCATATTTCAACATACTCATGTCAAAGCAAGGAAGAATAACAAGAAGAACAAGTAGCAAGGGCTTCGGCCCTCACCACATACACACGGCCAACACCACAAACAACAACAAACCGATATTTGATCGATCTACAAGCATGAATCGTGATACAACATGAGACTTATGCATGAATATATGATTATAAAACAAACCCTAGTATGAGGCCAACAATACTAGCATGAAATCATGATCAAAACATCAACCATTAACAACACCACAATGTAAACAACAACAACAACACAAGCAAGGCCTCATACATGCTAAAACATGACTAGATCACACCTAGTTACCTTTGTAGAGTCCCAAAAACGTGCTACTCCTTCTCCTCTTCAACTAGGATGGTGTCTCCTTCTTCAAACCCTTCTTCTCCTTTGATAAACCAAGCCAAACACACAAATAATGAATACAAAGCAATACTACTCATGAAATAACACATTAACAGAAAAATAAAGGAGATAAAAGAGATCCTTTACCAAGGAAAAGGACTAGGAAAGGCTTAGAATGAAAGGAATGAAAGCTTGCAAGTGTAACAATGGAGTTTGGATGATAATGGAGAGGAATTTGGAGAGAGGAAGGGGAAATGAATGTGGATGGAATGAGAGGAATGAGAGAAATGAGGGTTTAGGGTAGATAATCAGATTATTAGGTTGCTTAGAATAGGAGTATACGAAATATAATGTTGTCTTGAGCCAAAAGAAAACACGGGAAAACCCTAAAAATTGATCCCGCGTAGAGGAGCGGCTCGCTCTGGGCTCCAGAGCGGCTCGCTCTGATGGAGCGGCTCGCTCCTCTGATGGAGCGGCTCGCTCCTCTGACGGAGCTGTTAGCTCTGACCCATGTTAGTGCATATTCTCGTTCCTTCCCTTCTTTTCTTCAACCCTCACTTGTACCCTTACTTACCCATGCTTCTAAGACTCTCCTAAGCTCACTCATGGACTCGGGTCTAATCCAACCATAACCAAGACCCGACTCACCAAAGTAAGAGATGATTTCCCGAGCTAAAAATGGAAAATCACTAGTTTAGGAAATTAACGAATAAAGAAAGCGAATAAAATATATTAGAAAAAGTCGGGGTGTTACAGATCTTGACTGGCCTCTCGGAGTATAGCAGGTTAGGCTCGACTGCGATCACGTCAGGAATAATGATATGACTTGGGTCACTCCTGTATCTCCTCAGTTGCAAAACGTGAAACACGTTGTGAACCTTCGACAAATTGGGTGGTAAAGCTAGGCGATAGGCTACCTCACCAATTCTGTCGGTTATCTCATATGGTCCCACGTATTTAGGACTCAATTTTCCTTTCAATCCGAAACGTCGGACCCCCTTCATGGGTGATACATTCAAGAACACATGATCACCGACTTCGAACTCAATAGGTCGGCGATGTTTGTTGGCATACATCTTCTGACGTTCTTGGGCCGCTTGCAGCCGTTCATGAATGATTTTGATGTGCTCGATCTGGTCTTGAATAACCTGTGGTCCAGTCCCCACGTTGTCACTAGCATCGTCCCAACAGACTGGGCTACGACACTTTCTCCCTTAGAGGGCTTCAAAAGGAGCACAACCCAGACTAGCATGAAAGCTATTGTTGTAGGAGAATTCAATCAAGGGCAGACTTTTCTCCCAGTTCTCGTTAAATTCTAGGGCACATGCCCTGAGCATGTCCTCGACTGTTTGGATAGTTCGTTCAGTTTGACCATCGGTCGCAGGGTGGAAAGCGGTGCTCATTTTCAGTTGGCTTCCCAATGCTGGTTGGAGCTTGTCCCAAAAATGAGAGGTGAACCTCGGATCCCTGTCCGAGATAATGTCTAGCGGTACACCGTGTAGTCGAATCACCTCCTTCTCATAAGCCTTAGCTAACTCTTCAAGGCTCCAAGTGTCTTTGATTGGTAGAAAGTGGGCCGATTTTGTTAAGCGGTCCACTATCACCCAGATCGCATTATTTCCCTTGTGAGTTCTCGGTAAGCCCGTTATGAAATCCATGGAAATGGAGTCCCATTTCCCCAATGGAATGTCTAAGGGTTGTAGTAGTCCTCCAGGTCGTTGATGTTCGAATTTCACCTTCTGACAGATTAGGCACTTTGCAACGTATTCAGCAATCTCTGCTTTCATTCGAACCCACCAAAACTTCAGCTTTAAGTCCTGGTACATCTTGTCAGATCCTGGATGTATGGAGTATCTGGTACTATGTGCCTCGTCAAGGATCCTTCTTTTTAATACTGGTACGTCGGGCACACACCACCTTTCCTTGAACCTCAAACTCCCATCAGGTTTAATCTCAAACCCTACTCGGTTTCCTGAAGGAATTTCCCGCCTGATCTTCACAAGCTCTTCATCTTCCCATTGTAGAGCTCTAATCTCGTGATATAACTCCGACTCTGCGATCATTGCGTTCAAATCAGCATCGTCAGACTGAACCAACTCTAAGTTCATTCTCTTGAAGTCTCTGACAATACCAAATTAATTTCCCAAATGTTGCTAAGGGTATGCGTAGTCTTTCTACTCAGAGCGTCGGCAACGACGTTCGCCTTACCCTCATGGTACAATAGTTCAATCTTGTAGTCCTTGATCAGTTCTAACCACCGGCATTGTCTCATGTTGAGTTCCTTCTGCGTGAAGATTTATTTCAGGCTTTTGTGGTCCGTGTAGAACTTGATACTCACTCCGTAGAGGTAATGACGCCAGATTTTCAAAGCAAACACCACAGCTGCTAATTCTAGGTCATGAGTTGGGTAGTTTCGCTCATGAACCTTCAATTGCCTTGATGCATAAGCAATGACCTTCCCCGCCGTCGCATCAAGACGCAACCCAGGCCATTCGGTGGCGCCATCAGACTTCATACTCGTCTCCATCCGTAGGGAGAGCTAAGACGGGTGCTGTGGTAAGCCTTATCTTGAGTTCCTGGAATGCATTCTCGCACTCGTCTCTCCATATGAACTTGGACTCCTTCTGTAGTAACTTGGTCATCGGTCGTGCTACCTTAGAGAAGTCTGGGACGAACCTTCTGTAGTATCCTGCCAATCCTAGGAAGCTGCGTATTTCAGTTATATTTGTGGGAGCCTTCCATTCTTTCACTGCGTCGATCTTTGCAGGATCTACCATCACTCCGTCCTTCGAGATGACGTGACCCAGGAATGCTACCTTTTCAAGCCAAAACTCGCACTTGGAAAATTTAGCATACCACTTATATTCCCTTAGTATCCCCAAAATGATACGGAGATGTTCCTCGTGTTCTGCCCCAGTCTTGGAATAAATAAGGATGTCGTCAATGAAAACCACCACGCATATGTCCAAGTATTCGTGAAATGTTCTGTTCATTTGATCCATGAACACTGCTGGTGCATTTGTCAGACCAAAAGGCATGACCTTAAATTCATAGTGACCATATCTGCTTCTGAAAGCAGTCTTCTGGATATCCTGTTCTCTTACCGCAATTTGATGGTAACCTGACCTTAGGTCGATCTTCGAAAATACTCCTGCGCCTTTTAGTTGATCGAATAGGTCGTCGATTCGGGGTAGAGGGTAGCGGTTCTTAATGGTCACCTTGTTTAATTCCTCGTAGTCGGCGCAGTCTCATACTGCCGCCCTTCTTTTCACAAAGAGGACCTGCGCTCCCAGTGAGACACTCGGTCTTATGAATCCCTTCTCAATCATTTCCTCTAGTTGTTTCTTGATTCCTGACTCTGCCGGTGCCATTCTATAGGGTGCCTTTGAGATTGGGGCGTGCCTGGCGCAAGGTCGATAGAGAACTCGACATCACGTGCGGTGGCAAGCCTGGCAACTCGTCAGTGAAAACGCCGTGAATTCCCGTACTACGTGAATATCTTCAATGTTCACGCTCTCCTTTACTTCGCTGATGCTGCATAGGTACACTTGATGCCCTTTTCTTTCTAACCGTTGTAGTTTCAGCATAGATATGATTTTCGCCCCCTTAATTGGCGAAGTGTTCTGATACGTGACTCTAGTCCCCGTAGGATGCTTCAAGCGAATTTTCCGATCTCGGCACTCGAATATCGCATGGTGTTTAGCCAACCAATCAATACCAAGTATGACGTCGAACTCCGGCATGTCGAAAAGAATAAGGTCGGAAGGAAAAATTGTTTTGTGAATGGTGATTGGATTTTCTTTGAATATTTTGGAACATTTGAGAATTTTACCATTAGGTAGAGAAATTTTTGCATTGATTGATTCAAATTTTGTGAGATTAGCTTTAGAGACAAAATTAGAAGATATAAAGGACAATGATGCCCCAGTGTCAAACAATACAACAGCGTTCACAGAGTTTATAAGAAAAATACCAGTGATGACGTCAGCCTCAGGTGACTCCTCTGCTTCAGCTTCTGTGAGTACATATACTCGCCCCTGTACCACCACCGATTGTGGTACTCCCGCAGTAGGTGTTGAGTTCGGGAGGTTAGGGCATACATTTGCCTTGTGCCCTAGCTTCTTGCAACGGTAGCAGGTAATTGGTTGACCGTTACACTGTCTCCCTTCATGAGGTGCTTTGCCACACATCTGACAATTCCTCGGTAAGGCTCTTGGTTGAGGAGCCCTCCCTGCAACCATGGCCCTTTCATTGTTCCCAGCAGGAACTCTGTTTTGGAACGCAGGCCTCTGAAAGTTTGGCCTCTGTTGATTCGGGCGTTGGTAGTTCGGCTTCTGAATGAAGCTTGACTGTGATACGGAAGGCACAAACACCTTCTTCTTCTTCATCTCTTCAGCCTTTTCCAACTCTAGAGAGGCCCATATGCCACGCGCGTTCATACGCTGCAGCAACGGTAGTGTAGGTGTTGGTACTTAGGTAGGTACGCATAGTGTTGGACATATTGCGCAGATACCTCTGTGTCATGGCCCTTTCGTTGGGAGCGATCGCAGCCCCAAATTTGGCCAGCCGATGAAATTTCTCGGTGTATTCCTGGAGTGTCATGTCTTCCATCTTAAGACCTATGAACTCCTCCTCCTTCTGACACCGGAGCTCATACCCAGAGTACTTCTCCTTGATTTTCGCTGTGAACTCGTACCATGTGAACGTAGTGTCAGGCTCGTTGGCCCTGATCACGTTCCACCAATCATTCGCCTCCTCTTTCAAATAATAGGCGGCGATGTTGACCCTACCCTCAGGAGGTGTCCTGCTCAGGTCCATGAGTTTTTTCATCTCCTCCAGCCAGTTCGTGAGGTCGATAGGGTTGTTTGACCCTAAGTATGCTGGTGGGCGATGACGTGAGAATCGGTCGAAGGAGCTTGGATGATGTTGGCGGTTTGCATTTTCAGTGGCTATTTCAGCCAAACGAATCAAAGATTCCTCGGCCAGAATTTGTCGTTCCTCGTTAGTCATTGGAGCTGCAGCCATTCTGAAAGAATAAGGAAGCGAAGAAATTTATTAGCATTGCAAGGTGTTAGGAAGCATGCTTTGACATAGATAGAATTTCATTCGAAATAAATGCGATAACAGCAGTCATGCAAGTAAGCACAGAAGTTAGATATCTCATTCCATTAGAATGAAATTGCTGGGATGTATCTTGTACACCTCTTAGGAAGGTAACAAAAGATAGAAGGTAGATAGTGTATTTTTGTGGAATTGTTTATGAGTTTAACAGATGTCTTCACTCCATGCCGTCTGGTACTTCCTTCGATGCTTCCATCTCCGAGCATTAAATTTATTATTTAGATTTTATATCCGAGGATAATTGTTAGTTTTAGTTAGCCAACTCAGCAAGTAGCAAGCATACGATAGTTAGTGTATTTTATTTTGAGGGAAGTAGTTCGTTATTTTAAAAGTCCTTAGTCTATGGTCGGTCCTTAAGGTTTCTACCCATTCTCACACTTTAAAGCGATTTCAAGTTATTATTTAAGTGATCTAATAAAAGAAAAATCTAATTTATTATTTGATCCTAGTAGTCTTGCGGGTTAACATATTAATATGTCTGTACCGCCCAGGTGTCTCTCGTTAGGTAAGCATAAATCGCATTAGGCAATTCATGTTACGGTCACGAGTCAGCTTTGATACCAACTGTAACAACCTGGTTTTTAGTCGACTTTAATTACTAAGGCGGAAATTAATTAAGTCTTAAACCAGCGTCATTAATTATACATAAAACCCAAAAGTTACAACAACGTTCAAGAGTTGAATGAAACAACTCTAAATACGGTAATTTCAAAGAGTAAAGTGTTATATATATTACAAATCTCTCAAAATACGACTAAAGGTAAAGCATAACATGTAGCGTGGCCCCGTCCAAAATCCAGCTCCCGGTCCACGATCATCCTGCACAATAAACTGATGGGGGATGCTCACGAGTGACAAAGGACTAGCTATGCTCATACTTACCCTCGATTTCAATTACTTTGGTTTAATATTATCGCTTTATAAACATAACATTATGATAAAAACATAAACATGCTTAATACATATAGCATATAAAGACATATAAGTCATAATAAGCATGCGGTTTAAAGCGATAAATCATATAAGCATGATATTCAATTATGAAGGCAAATAGCATATAATAGCATAGCAATAGAGTCACAATAATTCAATAACATTACAAGGCGATATCGGATCGCAATCAAACATACATATCGTATCATTCTCCTCATGCAGACTCGATTCAATTCAGAAAGTTGTGGTCTTTCGTTTTCGAAGATGGTACACACTCGTTCTCAATTAATCATACAACAAACAACACATACTGCTTACGAGCCTGACCACTGAGTAGGCCTTTGTACTCTGATCGATTGCATCTCACTTCCATAGTGCAGAGACTTACTCGACTCGTAAACCACGCCGAATACTATAGTACTTGCATCTCATCTTCTAGTGTTCGAAATGATTCGAACTTCAGATACAATCTCGTCAAGTAATCTTTACGCAGGGTAAGAACGAATGCAAGTGTCGCGCCCACTAAGAACGAAACACGGCAAGGAGACAGAACCGCTATAATCGACCTGAATCCACAAGGTCACGGGTGCCCTGATAACTTTAGCGAAATAGGGGAATAAAACCCTAGTCTAGTATGCGTACACTAATATCCACTTTAAGAATAGGCTATGCTATTCATAGAGCACCTTAACTCTGGATAAAACGACTATTTCCTAAAGCCTGATACAAAAGCATTGGCATATTCATTATCTTGTACGGCTTTGGCTATACGACTTAAGGCGTAACGGCATGGGCAGCATGCTAAGCAATAAAGCTGCCGGCTTAAACCACACTATTCGACATAGCCAACGCCAGAAGGCCGAGATAGTGGTACCCGCACAAGACTATCTTAACCCCACTTCACTTACGATTGACGTTTTCATATCGGAGGCTCAAGCTTGACCTTTTGTTTAACTTACTCAGTATTCATGATTTATTTGATATTTCATAACACATGTTTCTAGACTCTCCTAGTCTCATCGTCAAATGTTTAAGTATTTGTATTCGGTTTCATATGATCACATAACATATTCGTGTATTATTTGAAGTGTTGTTAATTATTAACGTTTTCAAGTTCCTATATTGATACGTTTATTAGTATGTCCAATTTTATTTAAGTGTTTTTCAAAACACTTTAAGTCATTTACTTATTCATTTTAAATTTTTCTATACTTAGTAAAATTTTCAATTATTTTCAGTATTTCACTATTCACTATTCACTATTCACTATTCACCGTATTTTATACGTATTTTTATACGTATTCGTATTTTTATACTTCGTATTCTACACGTATTTTTATACGTATTCGTATTTTTATACTTCGTATTTTATACGTATTTTTATACTTATACGTATTCTTATACTTGTACGTATTCTTATACTTGTACGTATTTCTATATTTATACGTATTTTTATACTTAAGATATCTTAGGTATTTATACTTAAGATATTTTAGGTAATAAACTAAACCCCTTTTATTTTCTAAGTATAAATTTCTAGTTTCAAAGTCGTTAAGTTCGTTTTGTACTTAGTGATTTTTGAAAATATTTTAAAAGTCTAGTTTTAAAAACGTTAAGTTTAGTTTGTAAAAAGTGATAACGATATTCATTTTAAAATACTAGTTTTAAAAACGTTAAGTTCGATTTGTAAAATGTGATAATGATATTTATTTTAAAATGAGATTTAGTTAAATTTAGTCGTCTATTAACTAAATTTAGCGATTTTCATTTTAAAAATAATAGTATCGTGGATGATTCATTTTAGTCCGTATGTCCAAGTCCAACAGTCCAAATAGCAAAGGCAGTAGCACACGATTGAGTTCATTTTTATAATGGTTACATATTTTTATCGGTTTATAATATTTCTTTTCTAACTAAATCGATTTATACAAAAATTCAATTCTGACTACTATTTAACTTTAGTGACTTAGTGATAATTTCATTTTGGTCAAATCTAGTCAACTTTAAGTGATGATGCCGTGTGGATTATATATATGTGAAAATTGATTTATTTCTTTTAATTTCTTAATTCTAACTTATTAACTAATAATTAAATTATATTAACAATAAACTAAAAAGTGATAAAAGAAATTTTTGACCCCAAAATAATAGGAATGCCGTGAGCAAGCTTGTGGTAGTTCTAAATTTTCATTTTTCGATTTTATCGGTTTTTAGCTTAAAGTCTTTATATTTTAATTATTCTAATTATACTAAATCGGTTTAAACTAAAATGAAATTTTCTAAACATTTCATTTATATTTATGAATACTGTTTTTCAACACTTTAATTTTCTAACTTTTTAATCTAAATGATTTATAAAGTTTTAAGTTGTTTTATATCATAATACTAATAATATGTAGAACAATAACTAATCATAAACACAAAATATTAACAAACATAAAATAAAACAAAAATCAAAATGAACAATAATGATGAATATCAACATGAAGAATATATGAACACACATGAAGATCTAACTTAAGCTCAAGAACACCATTTTTGATTTTAACAACTTATAATTTATTTTCCTAATTTAATTTTTTTTACATGAACACATCTATTTTAGCTAACTTAACACTACATATTATTTACAAAAATTAAAAGTGAAAACTTCATAAAAAAAAAAGAAAAATGCCGAGTGAAAGTGTATGTGTATATATATTTTTATTTTCGATTTTTAATCACTTTAAACTCAAGGTTAAAACTTAACATAATTTTTATATATAACTACAACATAACTAAAACATAACTAAGCATGAAAAACATATGAATCATAATTAAAAATGCTCAAAATTAATTTAACTAAACATATGAACAAATTACTACACTAATCTATTTAACATATTATTTAGTTATTATCATTTTATTATACAACACATAAACAAACAAGTACATACAAGTGATGTTTAACATATTTAACATAATTTTCATACTCATAAAATCATAATAACAAAACAAATTAATTTACAAAAGAGGTTAAAATAAGACAAGGCTAGTCACCTCGGTTTGGCGAGCTAGAGGTTATCCGGGTCAATGATATTATCTAGGTTAAGTTCTTCACCCAAGTACTCGTCTCCACCTTCAAAAATACACCCAAGATAATAAGCTTCAACACTCACTAAATAGCTAAGGAAATATTAGGGATTATTAGGATAATATTTAATGTTTTATTTAGTGTGTTTTAGAGTAAAAATGAAAGAAAAACAAAGGAAGGAAATGAGCAAAGTGGCTCGGCAATATGGAGCAAAATGAATGAGTTTTTTTGACTTAGAAAATAATGAGGAAAAGCTAGTAAAGGAAATAGGTTAAATGAATTAGGTTAAGTTAGTTTTATTTAATAAATAAAGTTTAATTTAATTGATTTATGACTCATAAAAATCAAGTTGATGCACTTGACTCATTTAGAAGGTTCTTAGGTGATATTTTGATGATAAAAAGTTTTCCACGAAATTAATCAGTTTTAAAAAAAGTCGGGTGTCAAAAGCGATAAAAGTCAATGTGTGCGCGTTTGACTATTTTTCGAAATATTTCTACTTTTAAATTCTAAGACTAAAATATTTATTTTATTATTCAAGAATTTTCAAAAGTTTTAAAGAAGTCGAGAAATTTAACAAAACGAACGTTTTGCAAAAAATGTGATTTTGAAAGGTTAAAAGGTTAAGAAATGATTTAAGACTTGAAATTTATAATCGATGGCTAATTATTGATTTAAATTAACACGGGGTGTTACAAAAATAAAGAGGTGGAACTTGAAAGCCTTGAACAATCCATGTATACATATTTGAGCTATGCACATTCGTTTAGAGTCCATTCCTTTTGGAATCTAGGCACCCTTTACACCCTCGAGAGGTGGTTCCCACATGCAGCCTTGTCCACTCGATAAAGCACATGCCGGACTAACTTTCCTCTCGCCCCTCCACGGCTTGCCGTAAACGGCTATCTCGACCGCCCCAGTGCTCCCTTCAGAAAACCTATCGCCCCGGCGTAAGGAAATGAAGGGGTTAACTATCTGCCAAAGCGTACTCGAGGTAGTTGGAGGTGTACCCGACTGACTCATTTGTCACCCCTTTTTGAGTCATATGTACAAGTTCGAGGCCATGCACTCCATGGTCCTTTTCAAAACGAGCATCTGCATCCATATCTTCGAAAACTCGCTTAAACGTTTCAAAGATAAGTGAACCTAACACCTAACAAACTAACACTTTTCAAACAAAACTATCGCGAATTTTTGAAACAAGCCTTTTCAAAACTTCCTTTTTCACTAACAAGTAAAAAATCGAGCAAGGATTAAAACCCGAGCTCGTGGATTTCAATCCTCTAGGTTACACGGCCTAGACTCTGTTTTAACATCCTCGACTCGACTTGCTCGAGCCGAATCCTTCCTCATTTACACATCCGACTCGAGCTCACCTCGGCAAATTACCGATATCAGTTCGACGGATGCAAAGCAAAATCTTTTAACATCGAGACGAGATGTGCGCACACATCCTCGCCTCAAAAGCTTCCTTTAGCTAAACCTTTTCGAAAATCTCCTCTTTTCAAAACATAAAAGGGCTTTCTAAACAAAGAAATGAGCTAAAATGAGCAAAAATGAATGCTTAGAACGTGTGCGAGTCTAGTGGGTCGAGTCGTGTCACTAATATACGAAGTGAAATGCAGGTCTCAGCTGGGTACTCGTCATGAATCGCATCATCACCCCTCATTTCAAACGTACCTCGAAGATGACTAACGTAAACAGATTAAGAATTCTCCGTGACCGCATTAGCCAATTCACCGAAGACCTTGACAACTTGAAGGTGTGGAACCCGGGATCGAGACGAGGGACCCAACTCGGCGTCTTGCTTAAGGGACGCATTTAAAGTTAAAACAGATTAAGTTAGAAAAACCTTTAAAAACTTTTTTGGAGTCGCCACCTAATTATCGCCGAAATTAGGAACCTGCTATTATGTCCTAAGCCTAAAGACATTTCCTAGATTTTGGAGCACGCCGACACCCCTAGATCTAAGGCTTGTGAAACCAGAATGGATTCGGGGTGAGGGTACTTTAGAGAAAGAGTTAATTCAATTAATGATTTATGAAAACCTTTTAGAAAAGCCTATGTAAAAATAGCCTCTACTGACCTAGAACAATCCAAATAAGTTGATATTTGAGCTAATGTTATCGCTACGTACAAGTGCGATAAGATTGTAAAAGAATGCAGATGCAGATGCAAAAAGATTGATTAAAACCCTCAGTTTAGCATGTTTAACTTGTTAACGAAAACGGTATAGTTAAAGGTCGAATTCATTGTTTAAGTTGATTTTAATGCAAAATAAGAAGGTGCAAGATGCATGCAAATAAAATAAAGTTCAATTGTCCATTGGTTTATTTTATAAGGTCGGTTGCTTATGCGACTTTGGCGTGTCATCGGATATGGAGTGTACCCAAAGTAAATAGAACACTTGGAGTGCAAGCGCGCTGGGTGCCAAAAGGAGGATGAATTCAACACGGGATGGTGTGTTGAACTCAAGGATTTGAGTGCGTGAGGCTTTGAGAGAGTTTTTGTAGTGTGTTTGCTGTGAAAACTGGTTGTGAATTCTGTTTTTCGAGGTCAGGTATAGGGGGGTATATATACTAAAAACCTCGGAGAAATTAGGAAATCCGGGGATAAAAACAAGCCAGGAAACCGCATAGCCTTATGCGATTTCCAAGGCAAACCGCATAGGCTTATGCGGTTGCCACCCCAAACCGCATAAGTCTATGCGGTTTGAAGGTGTGGTTTTTCGCGTAGTTTCCTAGTTCCGGTTTGATTATATCTCTAAAAGATACGGTATAATCCTTACTTACGCGTCAAGGAAAAGGCCTGGGATATTTCTGAGATATTTGTGATGTTCAGGGCTTTGGAGTGCGGGCCAAAGGCTGGGTTTGGGCTCGGTTTCGGGCCCGAGACCCGGAAAAATGAAAAGGGTGTATTTGCATAGATTTTGTGAAATAAGGTAAGACGTGAGGTTGTATTTTGTGTAAGAGGAGGCTAAAGGAAAGATCTAGCCGCCGGGCCTAAATTTAGGGATTTAGGAATGCTGAATTAGACCTTGTTAATGTAAAAGGGCTAATTGTAGTGCAAATGCGAAGCTCATGCCAAATGAAGCAGGACAAGGACCTAGCTAGACTCTAAATGGACAGAATGAACATTTATTTAAAGCGATGTCAAGCGACCTTAATCATTTTAACATTTCAAACGACTCAAAATGAATTCGACATTAGTTAGAACCGTTTAAGTCAACGTTAAAGCATGCGTAATAAAAGTCCGTGTTACATCACAGGGTTTTGTTTGGGAGGGAACGGATATGGGTATCCACAGAGCCCCCAGTTTGACTAAGCTCGGACTGGAGCGTTAGTCAAACTCCACGACCATATCCGGACCATTACAGTCTCGATACAGTCAACAGAACGAAGCATGTGTCCATGGGTGAGACGAGGACTTCGAACCGGGCTAAACGGGGAGGGGCGTACATGTTTAAGGACGTGACGGTCCATGCATGCTATAAGGGCCTGCCGGCCTGCTGAGTGTCTTCGTCGTGCTTGTTGCGCTATCGTTGTTGGTGCCTTTGCTTGTAATGTCTTCGTATTGCATGTGTTGAAATGTAAAAGGGGCTAAAGTGCAGGGGTGCATGTTCTTGTAAGATGTTTGGGTATGCGTGAGGTGTATAATTGAGTAGGGGTGTTCATGTAGGTGTTAGAGCGTCCGTGTAATGCTTGTGCTTGAATGTGTTTCGTGAAATACTTGTGCTTGAACTCGCCGAGGAGCGTCTATGTAGAGTAAGGATGCTTGTAGTTAGGTGTAGAGTGCAGAGTGCTTATGCTTGGGCTCGCCGAGGAGTGTCTATGTAGTCGTAATCGCATATGATTGCCTTCCGTTGAGGAGAAAATGATGTAATGCTCGGGAAGAGCGTTAGGTATACCTTACATCGTACATTAGATGCTTAATATACGCGTATGGCGGACTGTAGGTGACGCCTTAACCCAAGCACGGGACGTACTTGGAGTTGCATTTGGGCCAAGATGAATTAGGAGTCGAAAAGTAGGTCAAAAACGAGAAAAATCCGAGAAACACCACAGGCAGAAACCGCATAACCTTATGCGGTTCATGACGCAAACCGCATAAGGCAATGCGGTTTGCCTTAATGGCTATAAAGGCTGTATAAAACACGAACAAAACCGTGAGTTAGCTCATTCTTCATTTTCGGTTTCTTCACTCTAAAAACACCAAAATTCGATTTCATAACCGATTTTGCTCGTTTTTCTTACGTTGCCTTGCTATGGAATCAGGTAATGCTCCATTTTAACTTGCTTTCACGTTATTTGTCGTTGTAATTAGCTAGTTTTGTCTTGAAATGTTGAAAAAACGGGTTTTTAATGAAAACCCGAGTTTTGCTTGAAATCTGCCTTTTGAATGCTTGAAATTGACGTCATTGTGTTGCATTATGTCATGTGAACGTGTATGTGTGAATTGATTGTGATTCGGACCGCCCTAAGCCCGAAAACGTGTAACCTAGGGTTCGGGCCCGAAAACGAGCCTGGATTTTCCGACCCGGAATTTCAATTAAACTTCGGTGTAGGATGCCCATAGTGTGTATAGCATGCCTATAGCGTTAGTTTTGCGAAAATGTCGAGCTAAGGCTTTCAAATCGCTGTCTTAAGTCGTAGTTATACGGAGTAATTAAGGCGAATTGGGGGTTTTTGATCGGGGTGACCAAAATGCAATTGCTTGTAATGGTTTGTTGTTGGGGACTATTATGGTGCGTAGGAACCATAAAGTTGTAATTTTGAGGTGCGGAGAACGGTTTTCGGCTTAATTGTGAATTATGCCTAAAAATGCTCTGTAGGGCGTATAATGCAATGTGTTAAAGCGTGTATATGTATTATGTGCATATTATTTGTGTGTATTTGTGTATGTGTAGTGTATAATTTATGTCAAGTTGTATGCTTGCATGTATTATAGTTGTATGTATTGGTCGTGTTGGTTGCAGGAGAGGGTTCTGGTCGTGTCACGAGATCAAAATCTCGTAAGAGTACGGGTTCGAGGACTGAGGGAGCCCCCAGTTCGAGTAGTATGAGGGGTTCGCGTAGCGAGAGGGATGCTGACCCTCGTGACCTGCCCACGAGGCGTTGCCAGTCACGAGGTGGGGGTCAGGGTCGTGCGAGGCGTGATCCTAGGCCTGACCCTGAGGATGAGCTTGCTCAGGAGCTAGTGGAGGAGCTGGAGGCTGAGATGGATGTTGTTGAGGAGGAGGCTGAGGAGGCTGCGCCTAGGGCGAGTAGCTCTAGGCCGCGAAAGTCGCGTGCAAACAGGGCCTTCGCCAAGGGCTGGGATGGCCATTACCTTCTACTTGCTTCGGAGAGACACGTTTCCTATCGGGCGACGATGGGTTGGCGGAAAGGTCCGATGAGGACTTTCTCGGGCGTCTCGTCCGTGATATATGCTTTTGAAAAGAAGCTTTCGGAGGGTGCGCAAGCTCAGGTGTTGCGCAGTGCTTTTGGTCCTCTAGACGAGCACTGGAGGGTGATTGCGAGGTCGAAGCTGACAGCGAACCTGATGTTGATCATGGCCTTCCTTGACAGGTATTGGGATACCACGACGACATTTCACATGCCCGGCTTTGAGGCCGGCATTACTTTGTCAGGGTACGCGGTCATGACGGGGCTTCCGTTCGGGGGCCGTGATATGAGTTTTGAGTTTGCGCCGTCCATCGTAGACGAGGTGGTGACTGCCGCGATTGGCGGTGGTTTGGAGGTGGAGTATGAGGGTAACCCACCTTATGTGATAAAGACGAGCTTCATCTTGGAATATTTTGAGGAGAAGACCGAGCGAGGCCCCTCCGAGTGGACTGACGAGCAGAACGCTCGTTTGTGGTTTTGGTGGTTCATTAGCGCCGTGTACTTCGGTGATAAGGGTGAGAGGGCGACGACGTCGGTCTTCATGCATCTCATAGACTGGGGTGCGATCGGGACACTTGACTGGGTGTCGTCATCCTTGGGCTGTGCATTCGATTCTGCATGGACGCGGTGAGACCGCGGGTCATGAACGGAGGATCGAGACTGTCTTTAGTCTCGCCTGGGTTTGTGATGGAGGTATGCATTGATTTTGTTTTTGTTTTAGATGCATTGTTATTCGTCTTTGTTGTCTTGTAATGTGTTTTTGTATGTGCAGTCGTGGATCTTGATCAACTTCCCTTTTTCTTTGCCTCAGCGTCTTTGTGACGATTCTTGTGGTGTATCCGGCGGTGCGTACTTGGGGCACGTGTAACCGTGCGGCTTTTGACTGGTCGTATGACGAGGTTTGGGTGCGTCTGAACCAGATGTAGTTTGATGAGGTTTGTGTTTGAACCATTTTAAATAGAGTGTACTTAAAATGATTGTGTTTATGAGTGTTTGTTCTTGTTTGTAGTTCGTGCCGTTCCCGTGGGGCCAGTATACGGGCATTCCTGAGGGCATCGGGGCGCAGTTTGGAGCGCGTGATACCCAGCGTCTGTACTTGGCGACGCCATATGGGCCGGTTTGGTACCTCGTGGAGCGTTTGGTCTTTCAGGCAGGGTGGCCAGCTCCAGTGGAGCCTAGGGACCCGCCGAGGGTCCTATTTGAGCGAGGTGTTTCTGCTTAGGATCGGATGGCGTTGTACGGGGAAGGTGAGTCGGTGAGTCTTCTCTGTCCTGGGGAAGACTATGGCCAATTTGCTCAGTCTCGGCTTGCTTGTGGGCCGATTGAGGTATGCTTGCTTCTTTTGAGGGTGCGTAAGGTAATTTTTGCGAAAAATTTCCCTGACGTGTGCATGGCATGTGCTTTTTGTAGTTGTTTGATCCCGAGATGGCGGAGCAGCCTGGCGACTTTCCTACCAGCGTTGAGTATGACGAGTCGGGTGTCCGTCGTACCTTCACTTTACCGACGTACTTGCCGGTGACTACTGACGCGGGCTTGGACGGCTGGACGGGTAAGGTGAAGAAGGTATGTATCTTTGTCTTTGTATATGTGAGTGAGCCCCCAATTTGATCGAGGTATGAGTTATAGTGATGATCAAACTTGTGAGAGTCGTGTTTTTGTGTTCCTCCCTCGAGTTTGTCTTAATTTGAGTGAAATTAGGGCAAAGTGGGGTTGACTGCTTTTGTTTTAAGATTTTCCCCCTATGTTTGACTTAATTTGAGTGAAATTAAGGCAAAATGGATAAAATGCGCTTTTGTTTTTGAAATTTTCCCCTAAGTTTGGCTTAATTTGAGTGAAATTAAGGCAAAATGGAGAAGGATGTGAAATGTTTATGTGCTGTGTATCGCAGGTGGCAAAGGAAGCTCATAAGATGCTATGGCGGATAGCTAATAGGTGGAGGATGGCTTGGGCTGAGTAGGCAGCTCAGTTGTGTCAGAGTCGGGCTGAGACGGCGCAGATTCGGCGAGAATTTGACGAGTATCGTCGTCGTCATCCTGAGTGAATTTGTGTAACATAGATTGTATGAACCTTTGTGTACATGTCGTTGTGGCTTGAACTTTAACTTGATTGTCGTTGCGAACCTGTAAGCTTGTTTGGAAGATGAACGATTCCCGAGTGGGATGCGTTGATGTTGAATTAGATTGTGAAAATGTTTTTGCAAAAAGTTCGTTTTAAATGCGAAATGAGCTTGCATGAATGTCGAAAATGTTATGTTTTGACTTGTGGTAGGAATCGTGGTTGTTAAAGCGAAATGTAGCGTCGCTGTGTGAGGACAACAAAAGAATGTCGTAGCCTAATGTAGATTGTAGTGCTTAGGAAAGTCGAAATTAGGAAAGTTGCGAGAAAACCCGCCCCTAGAACCGCATAGCCTTATGCGGTTTAGTGGTCAAACCGCATAGGCTTATGCGGTTTGGGGGTCAAACCGCATAGGGCTATGCGGTTTGGTGGCTTGGCTGGTAACAATGCATTTCCATATTTCGGATTATGTTTTCGTATATAAGGAGGGGGAGTGCGTGCCATAACCTTCATTCACAATCACTTCTTTTCTTTTCTTTTAGTACAAGTTTTTGCTCTCATAAATATATTAGGCATATTTACAAAAGTTTTTTTTTTTTGTATCCAAGAAAATGGTTGAGCATTTTGATGCTCTTTTGAAGAGGTGGACTTCCTCACTAAGTCCGGCGATGAAGAGGGCGGTGTATGATGATGGTGCGGGTGTTTTTATTGGCTTTCGTCAGATGAAAGTTGATCTAGACTTTCTGGATGCGTGCTTAGATTATTGGGATCCTAGCTTGCACGTGTTTAGGTTTCCCGGAGGAGAGGTGTGTCCTTTGACGGAGGAGTTCGCTGCCATTGCGGGGTGGTCGAAACGGACTACTCCTGTTGTTGTGAGGAGTGAGCTTTGCTATAACGGGATGTTGCGAAACTTCCTTGGGATGACAAATGCTCATGCTGCAGGTTTGTTTGAAGGAGGTAAGGTGAATATGCTTCTCTTGTGTCAACGGTACATGAATAAGGTAGACACTAGTATTTCGGACCGTTCTAGGCGGAGGGCCCTTGCTTTTTGTTTGGTTCATCGTTATGCCTTTGCGGGGTCCATGCCAGATGGGGTGTTCGGGAACGCGAGGTATGCTCGTGTTGTTGAAGAGATGGAAAGGGGATATGATCCTTCTGCCTTGGTTCTAGCGGAGACCATATTGGGCTTAGACGGCCAGATTATGCTAGCAAATGCGAGCTCGTGCGAGGGTTGCGCTAGGATTCTCAACATTTGGCTCATGGAGAGGCTAAGCGTGTATAAAGCTCTTCCCCTTGGTGGTGTCTTCAAGGCTGCGGCGACGACGTCGCGAAAGATGGAGTGGGCTAACCCTCGGGAGCGTTCACTAAACTACTTTCGGGGGTTCGTGAAGGAGAGCACCATTCGTTGGTATGTGTCGTGGTGGCATATTACGGCGATTACGGCGCCGTCTGTTGCGAATGCGGCTCGTGGGTTGATGTTGTGCGGGTTTGAACGAGGGGTGTGGATTCATCCTCTTCGCTTGAAGAGGCAAATCGGACTTGCTCAGACCATACCCGAGCAGGATACTCAGGTTGGAGGGGTTGTTGTCCTGAACAACCAGATTATTGATGCTTGGATCCGAGGATGGTCGGACCGTGTTACTTGGGCTGTTCCGGAGCATATAGAGTCTACTCGTGTTACGGACTTCTACACGCGGTGGTATCGTTCCAATGATCCTCAGGAACGGGAGAATCAGAGGAGGAGAGAGAAGAGTGGGCCAAGGCCCTCCTTGGCGTATGAGGTGGTGCGCGAAAGGAGGGACTATGGTGATCTTTGCGCTGTTAGTGTGGATGCTTCTACTTCGAGGCCTGCGCGGGAAAGGCTTGGGGCAAGGGTGGCCGTTAGAGATCGTCTAGGGTCAAGGATCGAGGAGCCCCCAGTCGAGCGGGACGAGGATCCGATCGAGCCCCCAGGATTTGAGAGGACTGCTCCCGTGATCAGTTCGAAGATTGTGGTGGATTGGCCTCTTGAAGATGAAGAGGCTAATCCGAAGCGACAGAAGATGGCTTAGTTTGTTTTGTTTTGTTTAGAAAATTTTCTTTATTCAAATACATGTTTTTAGATTCGAATAAAGGGTTAAGGAGGCTTGTTCCTAACTCATTTCCAAATTGCGAAAAATTCTAAATAAAGTAATAAAATAGAATTAATTTGCTTTTGCCTCGTCTCGTTGCTTTCTTTTGCTTTGAAATGTTCTCGACCTTTTTAAGCTTTGAACATTCGTATTTTGTTTTAAAATCCTCGACCTTTTTAAGCTTTGGATTTGTTTGTTTGATTTGTTTGTTCTTAAGCACTCGACCTTTTTAAGCTTCGGACTTAGATTTTTGTTTTGTGTTGACTGTGCTCTCGACCTTTTTAAGCTTTGAGCGTGTCTTTTTGTGAGTGCATCGCCCTTGACCTTTTTAAGCTTTGGGCTTGCGTGCTAAGAAGTTCGGTTGTGCTTTTGACAAGCTGCCTACGTATCCGCGTTTCACGGAATCAAACCGGCGTAGTTCGTGTGATTCGGTTAAGCTCTTTGCGGAGCTGCCTACGTATCCACAGTGCGTGGAATCAAACCGAGCGTAGTTCACTCATGCGAGAGTGAATTTTTTTTTTTTTTTTTTTTGAAATACATTGCAAATTTGTTTGTGTTTAAGGGTAGTATTTCTTGAGTTGATCAAGATTTGTTGGCAATCAGAAGTCCTGGCCGTCAAGGTCAGTTAACTTCACGGCTCCTCCAGGGAGGATTTTCTTGACCAAGTACGGTCCGGCCCAATTGGGTTTGAATTTTCCTCTTGGGTCGACTGGTAATGGTGCTCGGACTGATTTGAGTACTAGGTCACCCACTTTGATATTTCGTGGCTTGACCCGTTTGTTGTAGGCGCGTTGTAGGCGAGATTGGTACGTTCGGACTGTACTTAGTGAATGTAACCGTCTTTCGTCTAGAAGGATAAGTTGTTCGTATCGTTCGCGTGCCCATTCGGCTTCAGGAATGTCTGCTTCCATGAGAACTCGAAGGGATTGCATTTCGATTTCTACGGGTTGAACGGCTTCCATCCCGTAGGTTAAGAAGTAGGGTGTCATGCCTGTGGGTGTGCGGATTGTGGTGCGATATCCCCATAATGCGAATGGGATTTTGTTGGGCCAGTCATGGCAGGTGTCGATCATCTTTTTAAGGATTGATACGACGGTTTTGTTTGCTGCCTCGACCGCGCTGTTAGTTTGTGGTCGATAGGGTGATGATTTATGTCGTTGTATCTTGTATTTAAGGAGGAGCGGTTCGACTTCTCCTTGGAAGTGTGTGCCTTGGTCGCTGATAAACTCGTGGGGTATGCCGTAGCGACAAATGATGTTGTTTTCTATGAATTTCGCAACTTCTTTTGTGCCCAGCGTACGGTATGATGCGACTTCGACCCATTTGGTGAAATAGTCGATAGCCACGAGGATGAAGCAGTGTCCTCCTGCTCCCACGGGTTGGACTTTGCCTATGACGTCAATTCCCCAGGTTGAGAAAGGCCATGGCGAGGTTAAGGTATAGAGTGGTGAAGGGGGTATATGTTGTACGTTTGCAAAGATTTGGCAGTTATGGCAATGCTTGACATATTTGGCGCAATCGGCCTCCATGGTGGTCCAGTACCATCCTAGCCTTAAGATTTGTTCGCACATGGCTCGTGCGTTCATGTGAGGTCCGCACTCGCCATCGTGTACTTGGGACATGATTTCGTGTCCCTTTTTGTGGTCGACGCACAAAAGTAGTGTGCCTTGAGGCGTCTTTTTGAGTAGTTTGCCCATTTCCATTACAAATTGTGATGATAATAGGCGTAGGGCTCGTTTGGCCCGTTTGTCGATGTTTGGTGGGTATTCACCGTTTGTCTTATAATTGATGATTGCTTGGTACCAAGGGTCGGTTTGTTCTTCCTCGGTTTCAATGTCACAGATATAGGCGGGTTCGTTCCGTCGTTCCACGACAATGGGTAGTGTTTCCATCCCCGGGGGTATGTTGATTAGTGACGCGAGTTTGGATAACGCGTCTGCGAATTGATTTTCTTCGCGCGGGAGGTGTATGAATTCTACGTGGTAGAATTCGTTTATGAGCTCTTGTATTTTGTTTTGGTATAGTGCTAGGTTTTCGTTGAGTATCTTCCATGCTCCGGATACTTGGTTGATTATGAGGGAGGAGTCCCCGTAGACTCTTATGTTGCGGGCGTTGAGTACAAGCGCTGCTTGGAGACCGTGCAAGCATGCTTCGTATTCTGCGGCGTTGTTTGTTACGTCAAAATCCAGTTTGATGGATAAGGGGGTGTGTTCGCCATTCGAGGATATGAGAAGTATTCCTACTCCACATCCTTGATAGTTGGAGGAGCCGTCGAAGTATAACTCCCATTGTTCTCGGTTGATATTGTAAATCCCATCGTCTAGAAGGGATGTCGTGTCGATGATTGGCTCTTCGTTGATTGCATTTTCGGCTAGGAAATCAGAGACTGCTCGTCCCTTGATTGCTTTGAAGTGCGTGCTTAAGGTCGAATTCGGCTAGAGCGGTGTCCATCGGCCATTCGTCCAGATTAAGCACGTGTTTCTCGAAAAGGTACTTTACGGGGTCCATTTTTGAGTAGACCTTCGTTTGGTGTGCTAGCATGTAGTGACGGAGTTTTTTGGATGACCATACCAATGCTAGACAGCTCTTCTCGACGGGTGAATATCGAGTTTCATAATCGAGAAATTTCTTGCTTATGTAATAGATTGCGTGTTCTTCGCCGTTTATCTCTTGAGCGAGCATGGCGCCCATGGCGGTAGGGGTTGTTGTAAGGTACAAAGATAGTGGTAAATCCTTTTGGGGTGGTCGTAGAACTGGCGGGTTGGTTAGTAATTCTTTGACCTTGTCAAATGCCTTTTGACATTCTTCGTCCCATTCAACGTGGTCGGTTTTCTTGAGTTTCTTGAAAACTGGTTCACATATCATGGTGAGTTTGCTAATGAAGCGCGAGATGTATTGAATTTGGCCCAAGAAACTTCGAATTTCGTCGAGGTTCTTCGGGGGTTGCATTTCGAGAATTGCTTTGACTTTCGAGGGGTCGACCTCGATGCCTCTTTGGCTCACTACATGTCCTAGTAGTTTGCCGGATTTGACTCCAAAAGTATATTTTTGGGGATTGAGGCGCATTTTGTATTGCCGTAGACGGGTGAAGAACTTGCGGAGGTTAGTGATGTGACCACTCCTCTCCTTTGACTTCACGATCATATCGTCGACGTAGACTTCGACTTCTTTGTGCATCATGTCATGTAAAAGGGTTGTGGCGGTGCGTTGGTATGTAGCACCGGCATTGATTAGGCCGAAAGGCATGACCGTGTAGCAGTATGTGCCCCACGGTGTAATGAAGGCCGTTTTTGCCATGTCTTCGCAGGACATTTTGATTTGATTATAGCCTGCGTAGCCGTCCATGAAGGATAGGAGGGCGTGGTCGGCGGTGTTGTCGACTAGGACGTCCACATGGGGTAATGGGAAGTCATCTTTCGGGCTGGCTTTGTTCAAGTCGCGAAAGTCGACGCATACTCGAATTTTACCATTCTTTTTCAAGACTGGGACCATGTTTGAGACCCAATCAGGATATTCGATGACTTGGATGAAACCGGCTTGTAGTTGCTTCTCGATTTCTTCCTTCACCATAAGGGACCATTCGGGGCGTAGTCTTCTTAGCTTTTGCTTGATGGGTTTGTAACCGGGTTTAATGGGGATGCGGTGCTCGGCTATGCTTCGTTCGATTCCGGGCATATCTTTGTACGACCAAGAGAATACGTCTTTGAATTCGCTCAGGAGTTGTGTGAATTGGGCGCGCTCGCATTCGTCTAGTGAGGCACCTAGTTGTAGTTCTCTTGGCTCCTCGGGGGTTCCCACGTTTATGGTTATGGTTTCCTCGATGATTGGGTCTTGTGTTTTTGGGTAAACAATGTTTGCAATGTATTTGTTTAATGATTCATTTGTTTGTTCATTTTCATCGTATGAGTTAATGTCTTTTGTATTTTGTGTTTTGTTTGTTGCTTGTTGATTTTTGATTGTTTGTATTTTGTTGTTTGTTTTAGCTTGAGACGAGACGTAAGCAAATTTATTCATTTCATTATTTTGAAGAGAATTATTCGACAAATCGGAAAATTGCTTGGAGCTAGCCTCCGTGAAAAGGAAATCTAAACTAAGGCTAGAATCTAGGATAGATGGGTCGACAGATGACCCGACACTAAGAGTATTAGAAGCTAATAGAATCTCTTCTTCTTCTTCGTCGTCTTTGTCGCTGCTTGAGCTGCTTGAGCTGCTTGAGTTGCTTGAGTTGTGATGTAGATTGCGTCGTTGCTGGAGGAAAGTGTGGTTTTCATCCGAGGTTTCTTGATTCTTCCTTGATCGATGAGATCTTGGATGGCATGTTTGAGTTTAAGACAACTCTCAGTGCTATGCCCCATGCCCCGATGGTATGCACAGAAGGCGTTGGGGTCCCATGATTTTGATTTCTTCTTCATGGGCGGTTCATTGATAGGTCCGACTGGTTGAAGGTAGTCCTTTTCGACCAATTTTTGTAGTGTTACGGCGTAAGGCATGTAGAGTTTGTCGAAATTCCTTGTAGAGTCGTTCGAGCTGAGTCTGCTTCGGCTTTTGACCCTATGGACATGTTCTCGATAAGCGGGATCCTCGTAGCTAGACGTGAGATCCTTCTCGATGTGAGTGCCAATTTCGATGAGATGCTCAAAACTTCGAACATTGCAGAAGTGGAAGTAATATTGCCAAGCGGGTCGTAAACTGAAAAGGAAGGTGTGTATGAGCTCGTCCTCGTGTGGGTGGTCGGGCACTCGGGTAAGTAGTTTCCTCCATCGGACTAGATGTTTGACGAAGCCTTCGTTATCCTTTTGATGAAGAGCTTCGAGGGCATCAAGAGAGGCTGGGTTGGCTAGTTCTTTCTTGATGCGTCGTTCCAAACGTTCAACTTCGGTCCGATGCAAAGCTTTTAGGTGATTGATGTCTTTTGCAAGTTGATTGATGTGGCTTATCACCTCGTCGGTGGGTAGCCAATATTCGTCGTCTTCATTATCACTAGACCAAACCGCATTGATTTGGTCATCAGAGGGCGTGATGAGGTAAGAGCAGTCTAGTATAGGGATTGACCCCACGAAGATTGCATGATTACCAAGCGGGTTTTCGTTGTTTGAAGGCTTGGTGGGTTGAGATGGTTTGCTAAGCTTTCCTTGATCAATGAGATCTTTGATAGCGTTCTTGAGCCTGAAGCAGTTCTCGGTGTCATGCCCCTTGCCTCGGTGGTATGCACAGAAGGCATTGGGGTTCCAAGATTTAGGCTTCTTGTCTTCGGGCGGCTCGCTAGTAGGCCCAATTGGTTGCAGGTAGTTTTTCTCGACCAACCTTTGAAATGCCTTGGAGTAAGACATAAAGAGAGGGTCGAAGTTTCTCTTGGCCTTGGGAGGCGGCGAGAAGGTAGTTGCAAAGGCGTCGAGGGTGTCATCATCGAGGTTACCGACGGTGCGATTTTCGTCGTTCTTGACCGTGCGGGAAGACTTAGAGGAGCTCCCTTGATAAGCATGGCCGGTGTATTTAGCCATGGTGCCAGTCCTAAGGTCATCCTCAATTTGAGTGCCGACCTTAGTTAGTTCTTTGAAGTTCTGAATGTTGCTGTACCTCATGTAGAATTGATACACGGGTCGCAGGTTATTTATGAACTTCGGTACGAGCTCGTCCTCGCGGGGACGGTTGGGGATTTGGGCGCTTAGCTTCTTCCAACGAGTGAGATAGTCGGTGAAGCCTTCGTTGTCTTTTTGAGCAAGGACTTCTAGAGTGCGAATTGAGACTTGAGTGTCTTCATTGTCTCGATACTGTCGGTCGAACTCGACTGTGAGTTCCTCGAAGGTGGGGACCCGTTGTGGGTCGAGTGAGTAGAACCACGTCTTCGGTACTGCCGCTAGAGAGTGCGGGAAGAGAGTGAGCCAATGCTTGGATTCGACCCCCTTGATGGCCATTTGGGACTTGAAAGCTCGGATGTGAATGATCGGGCTCTCATGTCCTTGAAAGATAGGAAGATCACTAAGGGCGAGCTTGTTTGGGAGCTCATCCTTAATGCTAGTAGGCACGTTCTCGTTCTCCTTATGGATAGAGTAAGTGCTCGAGACATAGAGTCTTTCCTCCATAGCTTGGAGTTTCTTAGCATGTCTATCGGCTTCCTTCTTAATCTTGAGTTCCATAAGTTCCACCTCGACTGTATGGTGGGTCAAAAGGCCCTCAAGGTCAGCGGTCAGCTTTGCAACTTGGTCACGGAGTGCGTTGACTTCTTCGTTGTTGCCGGCCATTTTGCGGGTGTAGGTTCATTTCTTGTAGGGGATTATTACACGTTGTTTAGTGCGTCGAGTATCCAGCTGAGGCCTGCATTTCACTTCATATATTAGGGACACGATTCGACCCACTAGACTCACATTCATTTTTAAGCATTCATTTTAGCTCATTTCTTTGTTTAGAAAGACCTTTTATGTTTTGAAAAGAGGAGATTTTCGAAAAGGTTTTAGCTAAAGGAAGCTTTTGAGACGAGGATGTGTGCGCACATCTCGCCTCGATGTTAAAACGTTTTGCTTTGCATCCGTCGAACTGATATCGGTGATTTGCCGTGGTGAGCTCGAGTTCGGATGTGTAAAAGAGAAAGGATTCGACTCGAGAGTGGTTCACAAGTCGAGTCGAGGATGTTAAAAGCGGAGTCTAGGCCATATGACCTAGAAGATTGAGATCCACGAGCTCGGGTTCTAATCCTTGCTCGGGTTTTTGCTTGTTAGTGAAAAAGGGGAATTTTGAAAGAAAGCTTGTTTCAAAAATTCGCGATAGTTTTGTTTGAAAAGGTGTTAGATGTTAGATGTTAGGTTCATTTATCTTTGAAACGTTTAAGCGAGTTTTCGAAGATATGAATGCAAATGCTTATTTTGAAAAGGACCACGGGGTGCATGGCCTCGAACTTGTACGTATGACTCAAAAAGGGTGAAAAAGAGTCAGTCGGGTACACCTCCAACTACCTCGAGTACGCTTTGGCAGATACTTAACCCCTTCATTTCCTTACGCCGGGGCGATAGGTTTTCTGAAGAGAACCTTTGGGCGATCGAGATAGCCGTTCTGACGGCCGTGGAGGCGAGAGGAAAGCTAGTCCGGCATGTGCTTTATCGAGTGGACAAGCCTGCATGTGGGAACCACCTCTCGAGGGTGCAAAGGGTGCCTAGATTCCAAAAGGAATGGACTCTAAACGAATGTGCATAGCTCAAATATGTATACTTGGACTGTTCAAGGCTTTCAAGTTTCACCTCTTTATTTTCAAGTTTCACCTCTTTATTTTTAAAGGAATGGACTCTAAACGAATGTGCATAGCTCAAATATGCATAGCCTTGAGACTTTTGCTTTTTGGTGACTTTGGTTTTTGACCTTTGTACCTTGTATTCCCGTTTGGTTTGAGAATATCCCACGCCCTGTATGGCTTGGGCTTGAGCTCGGACCTTGCTAAACTCTGTGGCTCGGTGGTCACTTGTGATCGTGTGTCTATCACGCCAGGCTCCTTGACAAGTTCGTTTGCTTATTAGGCACGCGATCGAGTACGCGGAGGACGATCCAGGAATACTCGTACTTTTGGTCGCGATCAAATTCATGATCACTGTGGAGCTCCAAATTAATGGATCCTCCTCCGAAAGCAGCGGAGTAGTAGACCACAAGCAGACTAGTGAACCTTAGGTGTTTAGTCGTCGGAACCTTCTTTGTCTTTGTGTTTGTCTTTGATTTTGTTGTTTACTTGGACCTTCGTACCCGGCCTAGACCTTCTTAGGATAGCTGTTCCTGGGATGCAATGTATGTCAGTGTATAATTGTGTCTTTCATGGGAAAAGTGTGTAAAAAGGAAGCTGGGTTGTAGGCAAACTTATTCCTTTATCGGTTTGTTAAAATGTCGTACGTCGAAGACTCGATTGCCCTAGACTGACAGAGATTGACTCAATGTTCAGAAACTCGACCCGTATTGAAAAGACTCGAATTTCTTGAGGAGATCCGTGGGATCGTCGGTGGCGCCTTGATGGATTCTTCGCTGGGTGCTCGAGACGCACATGTCTCGGATGGGGTTGATGCTCGCGTCAGGACTTGGCTCATGCATACTTAGATTTGTCTTTGATTTTGCAAAAGTTTCGTTTTCGGCGAAAAGCAGGATGTTTTGTTGAGCAAAATGTGTTGTCACATTTTGGCTCGATGTAAAAGGCGTTTTGAAATCAAATCCGATAAGCTCGTGTTAGTGGCTTGTCGGTGAAAGTGTGAATCGATTCGGAGTGGCGATAGGCTATCCGAATCAAGGGTGTTTGAAAATGTGATGAAGACGGTTATACTCGTTTTCATACATTCGGTTTGAAAGAGGGTTAGATTAAAGCGACTATGAGCCACTTGGTCTAACCGTGAAGGATTCTTGAGGATGATGCTAGTTCATTCCTAGGTTTTGTTGTCTTGTGAAAAGAGATGTTTGGATTAAAATGGCGGTAGGCCATTTTGAATCATGGATTTCGAAAATTTTTATTTTGCTAGATTTGTTTTCAAGTAAAGGTCCATTCTCGGGTTTGAAAATGTTTGGTAATAAATGGGTTACAATGAGTGCGGGTCATGTAGTTCATTTATGTTTTGGAATGTCACGAGAATAAAGTGATTATTCTCGGGTGTTTTGAGGAGACTGTTTGTCTAGATCAAACCGTCCTGACTATGGGCCATTCGGTTTGAAGGAAGGATTTTTGAAAAAGGTTATTTCAAAAACGTGATGAGGATTTTGTGTAAGTAGTTTGTAAGAGGATTTGGGCCAAGATGGTTATGAATCTGATGAAAAGTCCGCGAGATTGGGCTTGGCCATTCTCGGGTTTTGTTTGCTTGAAAAAAGCGATTTTTGCTGAAACGAGTCGACTTTGGGCCGTTTGGCCCAAAGAGATTTGTAAAGAGAATGTCGTTATTTGTTTTGCAGAAGTAAGGAAATTTTTGAAAAGAGCTCATTTCAAAAACGGGTGTGTTTTGCTTGGTTTGTAAAAATAAGAAGATTTTGAAAAGAATTTATTTCAAAAATGAGAGTGTGTTGCTTGTTTTGTAAAAGTGAGGAGATTTTTGAAGAGAGCTTGTTTCAAAAATGAGAGTGTATTGCTTTAGGAGCAATGTTGTGCCTAAGAAGTCTTTGAGGCAAGAACGCGTGTGCGGATCTTGTCTCGACGTTGAAATGCGTTTGATTTGCATTCGTCGAGCCCACCTTAACGGTTCATCGTTAAGGGCTCGAGCCTAGATGCATGAAAAGGATTCGACTCGTGAACGGTTAGCTAGTCGAGTCGAGGATGTTGAGAATGGATTGGTTTGTGTGACGTGTATCTAGTTAGTCCTATTAGATTCAACGTTCATTTTAAGCGTTCATTTTTAGCTCATTTTTTTGTTTAGGAAGACCTTTTAAGCTTGAAAAAGGAGATTTGAGACAAAGTTTGGCTAATAGGAAGCTTTTGAGACGAGGATGCGTGTGCACATCTCGTCTCGATGTTAAAAGGTGTTAGCTTTGTCGAGCCCACCTAACGGTTCATCGTTAAGGGCTCGAGCCTAGATGGACGAGAAGCATTCGACTCGAGAGCGATTAGCTAGGCGAGTCGAGCGTGTTGAGAATGGATTAGGTTGTGTGGGTTAAATTTGCACGTTAGTGACATGACTAGACCAACGTTCATTTTAAGTGTTCATTCTAGCTCATTTCTTTGTTAAGAAAACTCTTTTTAAGCTTGAAAAAGGAGGTTTTCAAAAAAGTTTTAGCTAAAGGAAAGATTTTGAGACGAGGATGTGTGCGCACATCTCGTCTCGATGTTAAAAGTTTTGTTTGCACCCGTCGAGCTGATATCGGTGATTTGCCGAGGTGAGCTCGAGTCGGATGTGTAAAAGAGGAAGGATTCGGCTCGAGCAAGTCGAGTCGAGGATGTTAAAAGTGGAGTCTAGGCCACATGACCTAGAGGATTGAATTCCACAAGCTCGGGTTCTAATCCTTGCTCGGGTTTTTGCTTGTTAGTGAAAAAGGAGAATTTTGAGAAAGCTTGTCCCAAAAATTCGCGATAGTTTTGTTTGAAAAGTGTCAGTTTGTTAGATGTTAGGTTCGTTTATCTTTGAAACGTTTAAAGCGAGTTCTCAAAGATATGAATGCAAATGCTCGTTTTGAAAAAGACCATGGAGTGCATAGCCTCGAACTTGTACGTATGACTCAAAAGGGGTGAAAATGAGTCAGTCGGGTACACCTCCAACTACCTCGAGTACGCTTTGGCAGATACTTAACCCCTTCATTTCCTTCTGCAGGCGATAGGTTTTTCCAAGGGAGCACCTTTGGGCGGTCGAGATAGCCGTTTACGGCAAGCCGTGGAGGGGCGAGAGGAAAGCTAGTCCGGCATGTGCTTTATCGAGTGGACAAGCCTGCATGTGGGAACCACCTCTCGAGGGTGCAAAGGGTGCCTAGATTCCAAAAGGAATGGACTCTAAACGAATGTGCATAGCTCAAATATGTATACTTGGATTGTTCAAGGCTTTCAAGTTTCACCTCTTTATTTTTAAAAAGAAAAAGCTAGTTTTAAGTTTTAAAAATAAAATCTCCCCAGCGGAGTCGCCAAATTGTGGAACCCGGGAACCGCGTCGGGGGACCCAACTCGGTGTCTTGCTTAAGGGCGGATTTTAAAGTTAAAAAAGATTAAGTTGGAAAAACCTTTAAGAACTGTTATGGAGTCGCCACCTAATTATCGCGGAAATTAGGAACCTGCTACCATGTTCTAAGTTAAAAACATGTCCTAGATTTTGGAGCACGCCGACACCCCTAGATCTAAGGTTGTGAAACCAGATTGGATTCGGGGTGAGGGTACTTTAGAAAAAGAGTTAATTCAAATAATGATTTATGAAAACCTTTTAGAAAAGCCTATGTAAAAATAGCCTCTACTGACCTAGAACAATCCTTGTAAGATGATATTTGAGCTAATGTTATCGCTACGTACAAGTGCGATAAAGTTGTAAAAGAATGCAGATGCAGATGCAAAAAGATTGATTAAAACCCTCAGTTTAGCATGTTTAACTTGTTAACGAAAACGGTTCAGTTAAAGGTCGAATTCATTGTTTAAGTTGATTTAATGCAAAATAAGAAGGTGCAAGATGCATGCAAATAAAATAAAGTTCAATTGTCCATTGGATTATTTTATAAGGTCGGTTGCTTATGCGACTTTGGCGTGTCATCGGATATGGAATGTACCCGAAGTAAATAGAACACTTGGAGTGCAAGCGCGCTAGGTGCCAAAGCCGGGGGGGCGCTAAAGTGTAGACCCCTTTGTTAGTCCATAGAAAATAAGAAAAAGCTTTGATCCAAGTGGATCGGTACCTACCTTGTCCTGACGCTTCAGATCTGGGCAGAGCTTCGATTCTTGAACTTAAAAGGAGGATGAATTCAACACGGGATGGTGTGTTGAACTCAAGGATTTGAGTGCTTGAGGCTTTGTGAATGTATTTAGGTGTATACTGTGCTAGACGGTATATTTTGTGGGACCCAAGTGTGGGTGCTAAAACTAGGAAGAGAGGTTGTGAGAAGAAAGGGTTTTCTTGTGTGGAAAACTTATGAGAATAGGTCGTGCGAGGGGTTGTATATATAGGAGAATAGCCGAGGGAAAATAGGAAACTCGGGGTAAAAACCAAGCTGTGAAACCGCATAGCCTTATGCGGCTCAAGGGGAAACCGCATAAGGGTTATGCGGTTTGCACCCTAAACCGCATAAGTTTATGCGGTTTAGGTGGGTGGTTTTAACTTCAAGATTTCGTATTTCCTTATTCCGATTTGCTAGATCTTGGGAATATTCGGTGTAATCTCTTTGCTTGTGCTCCAAGAAGACCTAGTATGATCTTCTAGAGAGTTGTTGAGGGCTTTGGAGTGAGGGCCAAAGGCGGGTTTGGGCTTCGATTACGGGCAGAGCCACGAAAAATGTAAAAGGGTGTATTTTGTAGTGTTTTGCGAAATAAGGTAAGACGTGAGGTTGTATTTTGTGTGAGAGGGGGCTAAATAGCGGTTTTAGCTACCGGGCCTAAATTTAGGAATTTAGGAATGCTGAATTAGACCTTGTTAATGTAAAAGGGCTAATTGTAGTGCAAATGCGAAGCTCATGCCAAATGAAGCGGGACAAGGACCTAGCTAGACTCCAAATGGACAAAATGAACGTTTATTTAAGTGTGATGTGAAGCGACCTAAATCATTTTAACATTTCAAACGACTCAAAATGAATTCGACATTAGTTAGAACCGTTTAAGTCAACGTTAAAGCATGCGTAATAAAAGTCCGTGATACATCACAGGGTTTTGTTTGGGAGGGTACGGATATGGGTATCCACAAAGGCCGACAAGCATGGCTCCCTCTATACTCTCACAGCTCCACGTCAAAAGGATGAGGAAGATTTTACCCATTACCTTGCTCGATGGAGAAAACTGCTTGCCCAAGTTCCAAACCCTCCACATGAAGACGAGCTCATGGACATATTTCTCACCAGCCTGCAGCCCAAATGGCAAAGACATTTCAACTACGAAGATGCCGAAAACTTCAAAGAACTCATTGAGATCGGCATCCGAGCCCAAAACAACCTCACAAACAGTGACAGTCATGCAATCCTCGTCGAATCAGTCCCGATCATAGATTGCTCCTACTTAACCACACCCAATGATAATCAAATCAATGGCGTTTGGTTTAGTGATGACGAAGACGAAGAGTGGCCACCCACTAACAAAACGGTAGCTCAACTCTCGACTGCTCCTTCCTCGAATAAAACCAAAAGGAATAAGAAGGGGAAGAAAAAGAAGGGCAAACAGCCCGAAAACAAGGATCAAAAGGAAAAGGACAAGCAACCTGAAAAGAAGAATGAGGACGAAGTATCGCACCTCACACGTTCGGGTTGTCCTTATCAAAACATCTTCACTGACGAATACGCCCAAAAAGCGACCGCGGCCGAGAAAGGCAAGACCGTAGTCCAGGAAGACGTTCCTTCCACAAGCGTACCCTCGGCATCTACAGTAATTCCACCACCAAACACGAGTGAAGTGCTTCAGAAGCAACTCACTCGCACAAAAGCCGATGTTTCAATCTGGGCTCTTCTACAAGACTCAGCGGAACATAGAAATGCATTCATTCGCGCTCTACAAATAGCGTGCGCAGATTCTGAGATCTCTCCAGATCAAATGGTCAGCCACGTTGCAAGGGACTGGCTACCGGGAGCTATTACCTTCTCAAATGATGATCTACCCGCTTTCGGACCCAATCACAACCTTGCTCTCTATATCAGTGTGGAGTGCATGAAGAAAACCCTGCCCGTGTCCCTGGTTGACAACGGATCCGCGGTCAATGTTCTACCATTGGCTACCGCACATCGCCTCGGCCTATCCGATAAAGACTTCACCCCGAGCATGGATGGAGTCAAAGCCTTCGACGGAACCCGACGTCACGTGAAAGGAACTATTTCTCTTCACATACGCAGCGGTCCCATAGAAAGGAAGGCCGAATTTCAGGTCATTGACATGACCCCTTCATATAATATACTCCTCGGGCGGCCATGGATTCACTCCACCAAGGCCGTGACTTCTACCCTTCACCAAAAGGTCAAGATCCCCCTCAACGAGGAGATCATAACCTTGAATGCCTAGAACTTCCGATCCCTTTTCGATATACCGAAGGAGCCCAATTCGGCGGAAATTGTAGCTGAACCCGCAGAAGACTTATGTGGTTTCGACTTTGAAGTCGGCGCCATTGCACGCATGCCAATCAAAACCTACAAACCTTTCAAAACAAAGAACAACAACAGCCTTTGGCTCACCATGGGACTAGGCTATAGACCTAAAGACGGTGACCAAGAGCGAATGGTCAAAGAAGTCCAAAGGCGAAAATCAACCCATAAGGTCACCCTACGACCTTACACTCTCGACCTGAGCGCATACTTCACCTCCGGGGGAAAAGTCGACGGAAACACCTCCCTTCGAGAAATCGTCCATACATCTGAAGCATGCTACTCTAGTGAGGTCGAGCCTAACCCACTCAAGACCTCACCGAGCACCAAAAACGAAGAGATCGTTGCTACCATCATGCGCGACCGTCGCTTCGATCCTAACTTACATATAGCCGACGCCACTGACAAAACCCTTAACGGATGGTATAAAACGCTGAAATGGACCGATGCACAAGGTCACCACTTCCAGCTTATCACCGGCGAAGGACCGCTTTTCGACCACGTCACCAACCTCAAAGACAAGGAAGAAAGCGACTCAAGCTCAAGCAGGTCAAGCAACTCCAGCGGCAACGAAGACAATGAAGAAGAAGAAGAGATTCTTTTAACTTCTAATGCTCTTAGTGTCGGGTCACCTGTCGACCCATCTATCCTAGACTCTAGTTTTAGTTTAGATTTTCTTCTTACGGAGGCTAGCTCCAAGCAATTTTCTGAATTGTCAAACAATTCTTTTCAAAATAATGAAATGAATAAATTTGCTTACGTCTTATCTCAAGCTAAAACAAACAACAAAGAACAAACAATTACAAATCAACAAACAACAAACAAATCACAAAATACAAAAGACACTAACTCATGCGATGAAAATGAACAAACTAATGAATAATTAAACAAATACATTACAAACATTGTCTCTCCAAGAACACAGGACCCTATCATCGAGGAAACCATAACCATAAACGTGGGAACCCCCGAGGAGCCAAGGGAATTACAATTAGGTGCCTCACTGAACGAAGACGAGCGCGCCCTATTTACACAACTTCTAAGCGAATTCAAGGACGTATTCGCATGGTCATATAAGGATATGCCCGGAATCGAACGAAGCATAGCCAAGCACCGCATCCCCATCAAACCCGGTTACAAACCAATCAAACAAAAGCTAAGGAGACTATGTCCCGAATGGTCCCTTCTCGTGAAAGAGGAAATCGAGAAACAACTACAAGCAGGTTTCATCCAAATCATCGAATATCCTGAATGGGTCTCAAACATGGTCCCTGTCTTGAAAAAGAATGGCAAAATTCGAGTATGTGTCGACTTTCGCGACTTGAACAAAGCCAGTCCCAAAGACGACTTTCCATTACCCCATGTGGACGTCCTAGTCGACAACACCGCCGACCACGCCCTCCTATCCTTCATGGACGGCTACGCAGGCTATAATCAAATCAAAATGTCCTGCGACGACATGGCAAAAACGGCCTTCATTACACCGTGGGGCATATACTGCTACACGGTCATGCCTTTCGGCCTGATTAATGTCGGTGCTACATATCAGCGCACCACCACAACCCTCCTACACGACATGATGCACAAAGAAGTCGAAGTTTACGTCGACGACATGATCGTGAAGTCAAAGGAGAGAAGTGGTCATATCACTAACCTCCGCAAGTTCTTCACTCGCCTACGGCAATACAAAATGCGCCTGAATCCCCAAAAATGTACTTTTGGAGTCAAATCCGGTAAACTACTAGGACACGTAGTGAGCCAAAGAGGCATCGAGGTCGACCCCTCGAAAGTCAAAGCAATTCTAGAAATGCAACCCCCGAAGAACCTCGACGAAATTCGATGTTTCTTGGGCCAAATCCAATACATCTCACGCTTCATCAGCAAGCTCACCATGATATGTGAACCAGTTTTCAAGAAACTCAAGAAAACCGACCACGTTGAATGGGACGAAGAATGTCAAAAAGCATTTGACAAGGCAAAGAATTGCTAACCAACCCGCCAGTTCTACGACCACTACAAAAGGATTTACCACTATCCCTATACCTCACAACAACCCCTACCGCCATGGGCGCCATGCTCGCCCAAGAAGTAAATGGCAAAGAACAAGCAATCTATTACATAAGCAAGAAGTTCCTCGATTACGAGACTCGATATTCAGCTGTCGAGAAGAGTTGTCTAGCTTTAGTATGGTCATCCCAAAAACTCCGTCACTATATGCTAGCGCACCAAACAAGGGTCTATTCTACAATGGACCCCGTAAAGTACCTCTTCGAGAAACCTGTGCTTAACGGACGAATGGCCAGATGGACGCTGCTCCTAGCCGAATTCGACCTTAAGTACGTACCCCTAAAAGCAATCAAGGGACGAGCAATCTCCGATTTCCTAGCCGAAAATGCAATCGTCGAACAACCAATCATAGACACAACATCCCTTCCCGACGATGGGATTTACAACATCAACCACGAACAATGGGAGTTATACTTCGATGGTTCATCCAACTATCGAGGATACGGAGTAGGAATACTTCTCATATCCCCAAATGGCGAACACCCCCCCTTATCCATCAAACTGGATTTCGATGTAACAAACAACGCCGCCGAATACGAAGCACGCTTGCACGGTCTCCAAGCAACGCTTGTACTCAACGCTCGCAACATAAGAGTCTATGGGGACTCCTCCCTCATAATCAACCAAGTACCCGGAGCATGGAAGATACTTAATGAAAACCTAGCGCTATACCAAAACAAAATACAAGAGCTCATAAACGAATTCTATCACGTAGAATTCATACACCTCCCACGCGAAGAAAATCAATTCGCCGACGCACTATCCAAACTCGCGTCACTAATCAACATACCCCCGGGAATGGAAACGCTACCCATTGTCGTGGAACGACGGAATGAACCCGCCTACATCTGTGACATCGAAACCGAGGAAGAACAAACCGATCCTTGGTATCAAGCAATCATCAACTACAAGACTAACGGTGAATACCCACCAAACATCGACAAGAGGGCCAAACGAGCCCTACGCCTATTATCGTCACAGTTTGTGATGGAAATGGGCAAACTACTCAAAAAGACGCCTCAAGGTACACTCCTCTTGTGCGTCGATCACAAGAAAGGACACGAAATCATGTCCCAAGTACACGATGGCGAGTGCGGACCACACATGAACGCACGAGCCATGTGCAAACAAATCATAAGGCTAGGACCACCATGGAAGCCGATTGCGCCAAATATGTCAAGCATTGCCATAACTGCCAAATCTTTGCAAACGTACAACATATACCTCCTTCACCACTATACAGTGTAACCTCGCCATGGCCATTCTCCACGTGGGGAATCGACGTCATTGGCAAAGTACAACCCGTGGGAGCAGGAGGACACTGCTTCATCCTCGTGGCCATCGACTATTTCACCAAATGGGTCGAAGCCGCATCATACCGTAAACTGGGCACAAAAGAAGTTGCAAAATTCATACAAAACAACATCATTTGTCGCTACGGTATACCCCACGAATTCATTAGCGATCAAGGAACACACTTCCAAGGAGAAGTCGAACCACTTCTTCTCAAGTACAAAATACAACGACATAAATCATCACCCTATCGACCACAAACAAACGGCGCGGTCGAGGCAGCAAACAAAACCGTCGTATCAATCCTCAAAAAGATGATCGACACCTGTCACGACAGGCCCAACAAAATCCCATTTGCATTATAAGGATATCGCACCACATTCCGCACACCCACGGGTATGACACCCTATTTCTTAACCTATGGGATGGAAGCCGTCTAACCTGTAGAAATCGAAATGCAATCCCTTCGAATCCTCATGGAAGCAGACATTCCTGAAGCCGAATGGGCACGGGAACGTTATGAACAACTCATCCTTTCAGACGATCGACGTTTGCATTCAGTAAGTATAGTCCGAATGTACAAATCTCGCTTACAACGTGTAACACCCGGTGTTGTCCGAGGTTATTCGGGCCGGGTTCCCCGTTGAAGTGGTCCATGTGATGAGCTCAAGTGACCTAGTGCTTAAAAGGATTGTAAGTGCTACTCATATCAACAAGATGCATCTTCTTTTCTGGTGGCTCATCTTAAGAACTCTTCAGTTAAGCGTGCTTGCTGGAGAGTAGTCTTAGGATGGGTGACCTCCTGGGAAGTTCTCAGGATGCGCACGAGTGAGGACAAAGTGTGCTGGAAAGGGCCCGTGTTGGTTTGTGGGCGATGTACGCAGCCTGGCGAGCTACCGTGAATGACATTCCGGCCTTTGGTTGGGGCCGGGGTGTTACACAACGCGCCTACAACAAACGGGTCAAGCCACGAAATATCAAAGTGGGTGACCTAGTACTCAAATCCGTCCGAGCACCATTACCAGTCGACCTAAGAGGGAAATTCAAACCCAATTGGGCCGGACCGTACTTGGTCAAGGAAATCCTTCCCGGAGGAGCCGTGAAGCTAACTGACCTTGACGGTCAGGACTTCCGATTACCAACCAATCTTGATCAGCTCAAGAAATACTACCCTTAAACTTAAACAAATTTGCAATATATTTCAAAAAGCAAAAACTCACTCTCGCATGGGTGAACTACGCTCGGTTTGATTCCACGCACCGTGGATACGTAGGCAGCTTTGCAAAGAGCTCAACCGAATCACACGAACTACGCCGGTTTGATTCCGTGAAACGCGGATACGTAGGCAGCTTGTCAAAAGCACAACCGACCTTCTTTGCACGCACGCCCAAAGCTTAAAAAGGTCGAGGGCGTTGCACTCACAAAATGACACGCTCAAAGCTTAAAAAAGTCAAGAGCACAGTCAACACAAAAACATACGATCCAAAGCTTAAAAAGGTCGAGGATCTAAGGCAAAACGAATCAACAAAACGAATCCAAAGCTTAAAAAGGTCGAGGATTTAAAGACAAAATACAAGTGTTCAAAACTTAAAAAGGTCGAGAACATTTCAAAAACACAACAAAAAAGCAATGAGACAAGACTAAGGCAAATAAGTTCTATTTTATTACTTTAATTCAGAATTTTTCACAATTTAGAAATGAGTTAGGAACAAACCTCTTTAACCCTTTATTTGAATCTACCAACGAGGTCTTGGTCTAGTGGTGCCAGGGGCTAGACTTGGTAGGGAGAAAGGTTCGATCCCCCGCAAGCGCGTTGGGAGGAGTTTAAAACCTTAACCCCGGGACACGCTCCGAAACCGAATTAGTCGGCTCAAATGAGTTCGGATATCGGTTGGGAAACAAAAAAAAAAACCCCTTTATTTGAATCTAAATGCATTTTATTTGAATAAAGAAACTTTCTAAGCAAAATAAGCAAACTACTAAGCCTTCTTCTGCCGTTTCGGATTAGCCTCTTCATCTTCAAGAGGCCGATCCGCCACAATCTTCGAACTAATCACGGGAGCAGTCCTCTCAAATCCTGGGGGCTCGATTAGATCCTCGTCCTGCTCGACTAGGGGCTCCTCGATCCTTGGCCCTAGGCGATCCATAACAGTCACCTTCGGCCCAAGCCTTTCCCGCGCTAGTCTCGAAGTAGAAGCATCTGCACTAACAGCACTAAGATCACCATAGTCCCTCTTTCCGCGCACCACCTCATGCGCCAAAGAGGGCTTTGGCCCGTTCTTCTCTCTCCTCCTTTGATTCTCCCGTTCCCGAGAATCCTTGGAATGACACCATTGCGTATAGAAGTCCGTGACACGAGTAGACTCTATATGCGCCGGGACCGCCCACGTAACACTGTCCGACGATCCTCGGATCCAAGCATCGATCATCTGGTTGTTTAGTACGACAACCCCTCCAACCTGAGTATCCTGCTCGGGTATGGTCTGAGCAAGCCCGATTTGCCTCTTCAAGCGAAGAGGATGAATCCACACACCCCGTTCAAAGCCGCACAACATCAACCCATTAGCCGCATTCGCAACGGATGGCGCCGTAATCGCTGTAATGTGCCACCATGACATATACCAACGAATGGTGCTTTCCCTCACAAACCCCCGGAAGTAGTTGAGTGAACGCTCCCGAGGGTTAACCCAATCTGTATTCCGTGACGTCGTCGCCGCCGCCTCAAACGTCAAAAAGTTAATCAATTTAAAGTAAGTGTGACTTTAAATTTCGACAATTTAGAAAAAGGCTAGTTTAATAGAAATGAAATAGTAATTTGATATTAAAACTAAAGTTTTTATTTTGAAAACGAAAAATGTTTGAAATTGAATTTTATGAATAAAAGGTTTTACATTTATTTTTATGAATAGTAAATATAACTTAACCTTTTTGAAATTTGAAAGGCGATATAAATTTTGTGTTGATTTTTATAAAATTTTGAAATGTATTTCTTTTTCAATTCTGAAGATAATAAAACAAACTTTATTTTTCAAAATTTTGGAATTTGTACTTAGGAAAATTTATTATTATTTGGCGAAAAAATTTCAGTCGCATTTTATTATATGGAAAAAGAGATGAATTTAATTTGAGGAATTAAATTCTTTTATCATATTGTGTTAAAATAACACGGGGTGTTACACTCCATGTCCTCATGCTCAAAGACACGTCTTAGAGTTCAAGGCACGTCGACACCTATTCGTCTAAGGTTATTGTGAAACCAGATTCGGATTCGGGTGAGGGTACTTTTCTAAAGCATAGTTCAAAATAATGTTTTTATGAAAGATCTTTTGGAAAAGCCTATCAAAAGATAGCCTCTACTAGACTTGAGAACAATGCAAAGAATGATACATGAGCCTAAGTAATCCGCTACGTACAAGTGCGATAAAGGTTGTAAAAATAATGCAAAAAGAGATTGTTTAAAACCCTCAGTTAAGCATGCTTAACTTATTAACGAAAACAGTTCAGTTAAATGACGAATTCATTTTAAGTGATTTAGATGCAAGATGAGGATTTGCTAAAATGCATACAATAAAATAAAGTTCAATTGTCCATTGATTTATTTTAAAGAGGTCAGTTGTTTATGCGACTTTGGAAAGGTGTTACGAATAGGGTGTGTATTTGAGGTGCATGGCCGCCTTATGAAAAGCAGACTTGCGTACCAAAGTCGGGGTGAGCCTAATGTAGGCCATTGCTATTCAAAGAAGTAAAGAAAACCTTAATCTATGCCAGGATTAAGACTTACCTGTCTCAAGTCAGGAAACCGGCAGCGTTCGCTTCAAAGGGAAGAATCCAACACTAGGAAAATGAAGAATTCTAAAGATGTTTATGCGTGAGGCTTTTGAGAGATTTGGGTTGTGAATTGTGAGAGTTCTGAATTGTGTGTACTAAAACCTAGGAAGAAAGGTAAGAAGAAGGGTGTTTTTCATGTGTGGAAAACTTATGTTGAAGGGTCGAGCAAAGGGTTGTATTTATAGTAGAATAGCCGAGGAGATTTAGGAAACCCTAGAGGATAAAACCGGACGTAGGAGTCGCAAGGCACCTTGCGATCACCTGGGCAAATCGCAAGGGCTGTTGCGATCACCCCAAGGAGCCGCAAGGCCCCTTGCGGCTTGTACGTCGGGCGAAACCTCTAGATTTCGTATTTCCTTAATCCGATTTGCAATATCTCGGTAATATTCTTTGCTATCTCTTTGCTTGTACTCCAAGTAGACCTTGTATGATCTTCTAGGGTTTAGGTGGGTGAGTTCCTGGGCCTAGGGAAGCGGGCCAAGGATGGGTTCGGGCTCGGTTTTGGGCCCGAGCCCTGAAAATGTGAAAAGGGTGTATTTTGTAGTGTTTTGTGAAATAAGACAATCCGTGAGGCTGTCTCGGGCTTTTGCCAATCTTAAAAGGTGGTTTTAGTGACTGGACCTAAATTTAGGGATTTAGGATAATCGAATTGGGCCTTGTTAATGTAAAATGGCCAATTAGATTATGTGTTTAAGAAGGGGTGTGCGCGTGCCGATTAGGACCTGAACTTGAGACAAGCTAGACTCTAGACCTAAGGACACTAAGAGTGACGACCCATAAAGAAACCTCATTTGCATTTCAAAACATTTAACTTGAATTCGTCATAGTTAGAACCATTTAAGTCAACATAAAAGCATGCAATAAAAGTCCATTGTTACATCACTGGGTTTTTGGCGGGAGGTACGGATGTGGGTATCCACACTAGTATGGCCAACATATGATATTTTTACCGACCTGCGTGTCGGGTGATTATAATATTTACGGCGCCTGTGCCGATAACATGTATTGTAAGAGCATATGCGGTTGTAATGGTACCGTGCTCATTTTATTTTATTTTGAATAGTTCAAATGTAATAAAAATGTTGTACTTGTAATTATTGTAATTAGGCTTGCTCTTGGAGTAGGAGGTCCATCGAGTTATATGACGGAGGCCCAAAAGATTTGCTTGAGGATGAAGTCCACAAGAATAGATCTTTTAGGCTAGTGGCCATATTAGGATCCTTATTTATCATTATCGCATTTATTTATGCTTTCGTTTATATATTGTTTGCTTAATGTTCGATTGCACACAAATATTTGTGAATCCCACTAAATATTGAGTTTAAATGCTATTCCAAAGCTAACACCTATGAAGCCTTCGATCGTCGGTGACGTTTGTTTCTTGCTTCCGCAAGGCGTTACCTTCAAACTTTGGATAGTAGGGTGAATGTTAGACATTCACACGTGTAATTTAGTTGACTCAACTAGGTTATCAAAATGTTTTTCGACCCTGATGCATAATGGTTTTTGGACATTAGATGTCATTAATCAACCAAGAGTTATATTGGATATAATTACTTTCTAGACTTACCTGATTAGTATAAATCCGAGAGTCATTCAACTTCAGCTGGCTTGGAGAAATATTGAATTAGGATCTTAAGAATCATTATGATTTCTATCGGGATTATGAAATGTAGTGCTAATGACTTTGATAAATTAACTAGGTTAATTACAAAGTTGTTAATGATGATTATAATAAAGACTTGCAAATTTCTGGTTGTAGATGGCAAATCGCACTAACAACGGAAACAACTATATGAGGTCTATTCTTGAGAAGGATAGAATCGACAGAACTAATTTCCTCGATTAGTACCGAAATTTGAGAATTGTTCTCACAATTGAAAAGAAAGAGCTTGTCTTAGAGACACCTCTTCCCAAGGAGCCTGGTGAGAGCGCGACAGTCGCAGCTCACACTGCCTATAGTTGGCAGAAGTATGTTTCGCAGAAAGTTGCCTGCGTCATGCTGGCGTCTATGACCCCTGAACTTCAAAAGCAATTTGAGTTCTTGGGTGCATATGACGTGGTTCAGCAACTCAAGAGTCTGTTCCAGGAACAGGCAAGGATTGAGAGATATGACATTGCTAAGGCTATACTCGATGCCAAGCTCGGAAAGGGCATGTAAAACTTATAAATATAATCTCATACAAATGAAAATAGTTATGAGATTAATATGCGAAAGCGATTAAAGGATCGAGACATACCTCTAATCATTGCTTATAAATTAATAAATATAGTCTTCAATAATAAGAAATAACAATAATGAAGACCCCAATAGTAATAATAATCTTCAGATCTGACTTACTTATATTACGGTAACCCTTTGTAATTAACTGGTTCCAAACCCTCCTTCTCACTAAATAGATGGTGTATTATTTCATAATGAAGAGTAGGTTCAGTGATGAAAATAAATATATCACCATCATATCTATACTAGTCTTGCCATCAAAGAGTAGTTGGTGATTACTAGAATAGTGGGTGGTTATAGGATAGATAATAAGGGAGACCGAGTCAAATTAGGAGTCTTCTTAGGAGTCAATTTCCTTGATAAGAAGAAACTGATTCTGACTCAAAATAGACCACAAACTTTTTCAAGATAACCAAATAATATTAAATATAATATTTATCTTTTAGGAAAAAGTCTTACATTCTCCCACTTGGGCCATTTTATGAGAGACAAAATATACGAATCATAGCGACGAATTCACTTAGAGCGAGAATTAATCTTCCATGTATTACCATATACTTAGTCGCTCAACCACACACACTTAAACTGAATGAGCAAACCCTATGTTTACTCTTGGTCGAAAGCAAAATAATATTTCTCGAAAATGTGCACATAAACTCAAAATTAGAAAATATACAATTAAACACAATAAGAGTTTCAACAAAAACATAATGAATGTATTTCCATAGAGGATCAAGTCCCAATCGCACCAAATGATCCTTGAAATTCTTAATTTGCATGCCTTTAGTCAAGGATTCCGCGATTATTAAACTCAGTGCTCATGTGTTCGATGATCACTTCTTTCTTGAACACGTTCTAAATAGCAACTGAATTATCACAAATACATTCTAATCGGCCGAAAATTAGAGTACAACGACCCTAAATCCAAATATGAAACTCTTCAACCATACACCATGTGAGGTAATCTCAAAACAATAAACGAACTCAATTTATATAGTAGAACTTATTGTAAAAGTATGCCTTATACTCATCCGAAATACGGAATCATCAGCTAGCAAAACACAAATCCTGTAGTGGATTTTCATGTGTCGACACAGCCACCGTACTAGAGTCAAAATAGCCAACCAATTCAACACCATTAGTTCGTCTATACATAAGCATGTAATCCTTAGTACTCTGAAGGTACGCTATGACTTTCTTTGCACCCTTATAGTGATCGATTCCTGGGTGACTCTGATATTTTTCTTATACTTTAAAAACATACACAATATCAAGTTTTATATAGACATGAATATTTATGATGCTACCAAAATATGAAGCATATGGAACATTTTCGTTTGCTCCCTCTTGATGTAATTCTTAAGTTATCATCCACATACAAAACAAGAAATAAACTTAACTCCCACTAACCTTAAGGTATGTATATTGATCCATAATAATCACTTCAAAACCGAATGAATCATTTAATTTATGGAAGTTCATACACCATTCGTGGGAAGTTCATTTCAAAACGTACATGAACTTATTGAGCTTGTAAACCAAATGCTCACCATCTTAAGAGGAAAATCTTTAGGTTATTTAATATAACTTCTTCCTCTAAGTCACCATTGAAAAATATCAGTTTCACATCAATATAATGTAGCTCGAGATCAAAATGAGCTACTAGTGCCAGAAAGAGAATATTTATTTAGCACAAGAGAAAACAAAATCTCCACGTATCAATTCGATTTTTGTAGATATACCTCATAATCATCAGGAATAGTTGACCTTTATAATTTGATAGATCTTCTTAATAGAACTTATTCAGCCTCACGGTGAACTTGTTCCTCCAACTCATGATGATCTAGGTCATCACAAAATTTTCCTCCACATAACACAAACATTCGCGGTTTCGGCGCTTTCTTCAGACCATCGTTAACCTATTCACACACAAGCCTACGAAACACCCTCGCCTGCAAGGTTCGAGCATTAAAAATGCAATACACGTAAACAATGCATCCTCTAGCGGGTGAACCCTTACACAATACAAGCAACATGACACACGTTCAAAGCGGGTATATAACATAAAATACCATACAAAGACAAGTGCATGCAACCACCTTTTTAGCAAACATACTTCTTCACAATAATAAGCAACAACAACAATACATATCGCACATCCCTAGCATCATATGCATCAATACATACGTATTCGACATTAAATTGTACCGTTTCAACTAGTCTTTTTAAACATGCAAAACCGAGGGTTTTATAATATCTTAGAATTGAATACAAGTCAGAAAATAACGTTTACTTAGTAATTCAAATACAATGAATTATTAATCTCACGTATATTTCCTATAACAAATCGTCATAGCTTTAACGACCTACATTTATTTTACATGTTTGTCGAGTCATACATTCGCATTTGTACATAGCGTCCTATTTGTAACACCCCGTGTTATTTTAACACAATTTGATAAAAGAATTTAATTCCTTAAATTAAATTCATCCTTTTTCCTTATAATAAAAAAATACGTCTGAATTTTTTTTGCCAAATAATACTAAATTTTCTTAAGTCCAAATTTAAAATTTTGAAAAATAAAGTTTGTTGTATTATCTTTAGAATTGAAAAAGAAACACATTTTAAAATTTTATAAAAATTAACACAAAATTTATATCGCCTTTCAAATTTCAAAAATGTTAAGTTATGTTTACTATTCATAAAAATAAATGTAAAACCTTTTATTCATAAAATTCAATTTCGAACATTTTTCATTTTCGAATAAAAATGAACCCTTATACTCTTCCCGTCTCTGAAATTCGGGTCAACAATTTCAAACACGCAAATCAAAAATCAAACAATCTTATCCTCTTCCATTTTCTTTTAATTTTGAAAAACAAACTTAACATCACTTTTAATGAAAATATAATCTTTTTGATTTATTTTTAATAAATCATATTATATTAAAAATCTACACTAGTAGAAAATGTACCTACGGTGTCGACCCTTTTATGGCGGTTCCCAAGAAAAACGACACAAAAGGCAATTGAATGTGCTATTGTGACGGTTCTATAAACAAACCGACACTAACATACACACTATTTGTGGCGGTTTCTATTGAAAACCAACACGAAAACATTATTTGTGGCGGTTATAAGGGGAACGACACAAATTTTCGACACAAAAAATTAAGTATTTGTGCCGGTTGTAAAATAGAACCGCCACTTATTGTGTTAATAAAATTCTGAGCTTCTTTCTTGTGGCGGTTTTCTAATGAAAGCCACAAATTAGCGACACAAAAATTGACTATTTGTGGCGGTTTTTAATTAGAACCGCCACTTTTGGCATGTATTAGAAACAAATGAAAGACCACTGAAACTCCTCAGCTCACTAATAAAAAAAATTACAACACCAGAAACCTATCCCAAAACCTTCGAAAAAACATCAGAAACCTTCGAAAAAACATCAGAAACATCAGCTCACTGAAACTCCTCAGCTCCCTTTCAATTCGCTCATCCACCGTGTTCATGGCATCACCATCGTCAGTCGTTCTTTAGTCTCACCACCGTGTTTATTCACCTCAGATCTGAGAAAAACCACCGTGTGTATTCACGGCACCACCGTCGTCAGTCACCACCGTGTTTATCCACCTCGCCCTCATTAACGACAGCCACCGTGTTCTCCACCCCGTCGCCCTTCGTTGTCCTTGTTTTTTTGTTGCAGGTATTGATGTTATTGTTCTTGTTATTGTTATTGAATTTAATTGATGTTATTGTTCTTTTGTTGTTGTTTTTTTTGTGCATTGTATTTGTTTGATGAAATGTCTTGATGATTTTTCTGTAGTAATTGATTTCAATTTTATTTTTTATAGTTTAAGTGTGAAACTAAAAATTACAGTATGTTTTTCCAGCTAGTTTAGTGTGAAATTAAGTTTGATGAAATGTCTTGATGGTTTTACTTGATTTTTTTCTTATTGGAAATCTTTTAGAAGAACGGCTGATGAAGGGTTTCTTATGTTTTGTTAATCTTAAGACCGAAAAACAGGAATTTTTAACTGTAAAAAATGCACTTGGTTCGAGCTTAAAATGCCTCGGCGTGTCTTAGTTGCACCCTATGTATGAGACGTAGCAACCCGGTTGAAATTTCTACGCAGATTTCATATTTTATTCCTCCAACATTTTATTTATGCCCTTATATTTGCCTCAATATCCTTAGTTAACGTGTTAGACGTTTTTGATATCCGTTGAAGGTATTGTAGCACATAATATTATTTAAAATGATCGAGTTTGTCGGCAGAGACGTTGTGCATAGTGTCCACAATGAGAGTGCATCTGCTTCTTGCCTTGCGCGTCATCACCTTGGGTGATTGTTGTAGAGCCTTTTAAACCTAAGAAAAAGATAATACGGAGTAACTATATTAGCCAATTGCGATAGGGCTCTTATCCCTGTGTGTTACACGAAGAGACGGTTATCGTATTTCATAAAATTGTGACGGTGTAAAAAAGTATTGTGATAAGTAGGAGCAAGGTTGCCTTTGTATGCTGCTCCCTGTTGTAGTTTGCTGATTTTTATGTAGTTAAAACTCATTTGCTGCTCCCTGTGACAGTTTTTCTGATTTTTTGTTCCTCGAAGTTTGAATAGGAGCAAGGTTGCCTTTGTAGGCTTTTAAGAAAATGAACAAGACGGCTCCAGAGAAGCACTAATAAATAAATATATTATGTAGTATACTGTATTTTTATGTAGTTAAAACTCGTCGTCTAACGTGTCTTACACAAGTTAAAACTCGTCGTCGAACGTGTCGTCTAACTCGTCGTCTAACGTCTAAATTGATCAGCTGTAAACTTAATTATAGCTGAAATGTTTCTTATGAAATTAACCTCTACTTTTGTTATATATATGTTTGCGTAATAGTATGGATCGAAGTTGGATGTATGGAAAGCGTGATTATGGTTATCTTCAAAGGCTTGATGAATTTATTAGTCATGCCATTGAACATCAAAGGTTACATGGGGATGATCAAAAACTTATTTGCCCATGTAGCAAATGTAAAAATCGAAAGAAGGTGGATTCAGCTAATGAAATGCGAAACCATTTGATAATGAAGGGCTTTAAACCCGACTACACTGTATGGATATGGCATGGAGAAAAAGAGACTGACGTTCATCATGAAGGTCCTAGTACTATAAATCTCGAGAGCCGTGATGATGCAAATGATCATAACGTTAATGTTGAGAATTGTGGTACTAATGAGGGCACTAATGATAAAACTAGGAATGAAGAGTTTGAAAAAATTGATCAAATGATGGACGATTTGGAAGGAGATTTCGTAGATTGTCCAGAAATTTTTCAAACGTTGGTCAATGATTCCAAAAAGCCTTTATATCCTGGTTGCTCCAAATATACCCTTTTATTAGCGGCTTTGAAATTGTACACCTTGAAAGCAGGAAATGGATGGAGTGATAAGAGCTTCACCTTGTTGTTGGAACTTTTATCTGATATGTTACCGGAAAGTAACCAACTCCCCGTGAACACTTATCGGTGTAAAAAAGTATTGTGTCCATTGGCTACAAAATACCAGAAAATCCATGCGTGTCCGAAAGATTGCATTTTGTATCGAAAAGAATACATTTCCTTGGATGCGTGTCCGCGATGCAGTGAGTCAAGATACAAGCATAATGATACATCTCAAGGTCGAAAAAAAAATGTCCCAGCGAAGACCTTATGGTATTTGCCATTTATACCAAAAATGATCCGTTTCTTTGCAAACCCAAAGGATGCGGAGTATATGTTATGGCATCATAATGGAAGGATTAAAGATGGAAAACTACGGCATGTTGCTGATTCTCCTCAGTGGAGGACGATCGATAGAACATTTCCTGAATTTGGTAGTGAACCTAGAAATTTAAGATTAGGACTTTGTACCGATGGAATTAATCCGTTTGGAAGTTTGAGTACTCAACATAGCACTTGGCCGATAATGTTAATCATTTACAATCTTCCTCCTTGGCTTACCACAAAGAGCAAATACATTTTATTGACAATGTTAATATCGGGCCCTAAACAACCTGGTAATGACATTGACGTGTATTTGGCACCGCTAATAGAGGACCTGCAATTGTTGTGGAATGTTGGAGTGCAAGTATTTGATGCGGCTAGCAGTTCAAGATTCCAAATGCGCGCTATGTTGTATTGTACTATTAACGATTTCCCCGCATATGGAAACCTTTCTGGTTATAGATTGAAAACTGATAAGGGGTGTCCGGTATGTGGTGATGACACCGAGTCGGATTGGCTAGAGCATAGTGGAAAATTTGCATACACGTGTCATCGTCGATTTCTTCCTGCTAATCATCCATACCGAAAGAGGAAGAAAGCGTTTTATGGTAAAACAGAGCATCGGTTAGCCCCTTTGATTCTAAGTGGGAAAGAGTACTTCAAACGCGTCAAGAATCTCACCACAGTTTTTGGAAAGCCGTACAAACCTCCACCAAACGGGGTATACCACTCAAAGAAATCCATCTTTTGGGAACTCCCGTATTGGGAGCATCTATTTGTTAGGCATTGTATTGATGTCATGCACGTTGAAAAGAATGTGTTTGATAGTATTATTGGCACTTTGTTGAATATGCCTAATAAGACTAAGGATGGGGTCAAAGCAAGACTTGATATGGTTAGTAGGGGACGGTACGACGTAAATCCGATTGAGAAGGGTAAACGTACGTACTTACCTCCTACTAGCACAACTTTGTCCAAGAATGAGTAGAAAAGTGTGTGTGAATCTTTAAAGAGTTTGAAAGTGCCGCATGGATATTCCTCCAACATAAGTCGCCTTGTTTCGATGAAAGATTTGAAGTTGGTGGGATTGAAATCCCATGATTGCCATGTTTTGTTGACACAATTGCTACCGGTAGCTATTCGAGCGGTTTTGCCCAAGCATGTAAGACAAGTTATTACAAAACTTTGCAAGTTTTTCCACGCAATAAATGCTAAAGACATTGATCCGGATTCTTTAGATGATTTACAAGTTGATGTCATCGTGATTCTTTGTGAGCTTGAAATGTATTTTCCTATTAGTTTTTTTGATATTATGGTTCACTTGATTGTCCACTTGGTGAGAGAAGTGAAGCTTTGTGGACCGGTGTTTCAAAGAAACATGTGGGCGATGGAGCGAGAAATGGGAACCTATAAGAGACGAATGAAAAATAGATGTCGTCCTGAAGGTAGTATAGTTGAAGCCACCATAGCCTGTGAGACTCTTGGATTCTGTCAAGATTACTTAATGAATATGCAACCAATTGGAAAGCCTACATCTCGACATGAAGGAAGACTTCAAGGGAAGGGTACGTTGGGTAGGAAGGTCCTTAACGTCGATCGTGTGTCCTTTGATAAGGCACATATGTATGTTTTGCAGCACATGACTGAAGTTCATCCATTTTTAAGTGATCACCTAGCCTTATTGAAGAGAAAATATCCACAGAAACATGAAAGTTGGCTTCTAGGTGAACACAATCGATGTTTTGCACATTGGTTTAATGAAAAGGTCATGTCAGTTTAAAGTAGCTGTCATTCAACTCATCCCGCTGACCCTTTTGTTAGTTTAAAGGTAATTGCATTTTACTCATTGCTTTGTTAACCACGCATTTTTAATATTCTGTCGAGGTCGTTCTTACGTATCTTCTTTGTCATCTACTGTATTTCTTCTTTGCCATTGTTCTTCTGCGTATTCTTTTTATCTATCTGTGCCATTGTTCTTCTGCGTGTGCTGTTGCCCTTATTTTTATTTGTCTTTTTTGTTGTTGTAGTCATTTCGATGGCTTTATTTTTTTAAAATCTCAACATGTATATATATTATCTACTTAGTATGCTTAATTAATGTTAATGATCGTAGGAACCTACTCGTTGTCGACTTGCTGTACTTTTGAACAAAGAGTTGATTGTAGTTGCTGATGCATTAGTTCACCCATGGAAGGAAGGTAGTACGGTACACCATAAACCATTAACCGTGGAGAATGCCAAAGTTAGCATTGATAATGCTATTGAACCCAATGTAGCACTCCTGGTTCCATGGGATGAATTCACAACAGTTGGCCATGCAGTAGGGAGTTTTGCACAATGGCCAAAGTCGTTAGTTGTATTAGATGAAAACGAGGTAATAATTTGCCAAATGTGAACCCAATATATATATTTTTATGATTGTTGTTCTTATTTGCTAAATGTTAACCTTAATTATCGTATGGTGTATAAGGGGAACATAGTAGCGCAGAAAAAGAGAAGTACGAAGACCAAAGATACAAAGGAGACAACTAAAAAACTTCGAAAGAAAGTAAGTTTGATGCGTATGTTATAATTGAAATGGTCATTACTTTACATATTTAAATAATTTCTTTGCGATATTTACTTTACATATTAATTACAAATGTGTCACTTATCTTTTCTTTTAAGGTCAATTCTGTTGAAACCAACCAAAAACAGACAACCCAAAAGGATGAAGAAGAAGATCGCAAGCCTTTAAATGGTGAAGAGCTTATGACATTGGGGCCCTATTGTCGTTCTTTAGAACAAAAGCTCTGTTCCATGTCTGAAAATGACACAGTGAAAATTGTGATCGATAAGTCGGTTTACAATTATTCGGAGCAAACTCAGAGTATAGACATCCTTTTAACCGTTGTTGAAATCAGACAAATGTTCAGAAATAAATGGTTAAATATTGTCACGCTTCAAACTTGGGGAAGGTATGTTTGAAAATATATAACTTATCGTTTACACAACTGAATTAGAATTTTATTTTATGGATTTGATTTTACACTTTTGAGTTAAATAGATGTAGTTTAATTGATGAGATATTTGCCTTTTGTTGTTATCGACTAATAGAAAACATATGTTATGCTTTAAATTGTAGTTTCTTACATCAATATGCTACTCAACTGAAAGTGATAGAAGAAGTTGGATACATGTGCCCGGTGAAACTCACAGAGTACATGCATAATCGGCCACAATGTGAAGATTACATAGCACATATTCTGAAGACCGAAGAGAAAAAAAAATATATCATGGGTGTAGGGATCTCATCCCATTCACTAATCAAATATTAGTGTAAATCAAATTACTCTAATTTGATTTAGCAAGATCTATGTAGTTAACAAATGTATTTTGTTACAAGTTTATAGAAATTTATACCTTTCACAAAGGGAAATATGGGCACAAAACTAGAACTCCTTTCTAGTTTTGTTTCTTGAGCTAACAACATGGATGATCCTCCAAACCCGAGTTTCCAAAATAGGAAACCTCCTCTTAGTTGCACCCAAGAACAACTCCAAAAACTACTAGTGATTTTGACTAGAAATCACTAATAGTTACTTGATAATATGTATATTATTATTACTAACACTTACTAACTCTTAGTAATATTAGTAATAGTATTTAGAGAGTTTTAGAGAGAGTTAGAGAATGAAATATGCTTGCTTGCATACATGTGACTTTTGCTAGCTTTGTACTTATAAAGACAAAGAACAAAACAAGTGTATACTACACTTGAAGAGGCCGGCCCACATGAGAGAGGAAAGGAGAGTGTTGAGCATGCTATTTTTGATAAGAACAATCTCATGCATAATCATCATTATGTCTAGCATGCTTTTGCTTTTTACTAGTAAACAAAATGAATAAGACAAGAGTGAATCTCATTCCTCCTTTCCCTCTTATTAGGACGGTCCAAGGGGCCCTAAAAGGGTCTCATTTTGTTTTCAATATTTGTCCCACAAATACTTATAATTTATCACTTAATCATCTAATATGATAAAGTATAAATTAATTAAACTCTCCTTTAATATACATGTACATTTACACATATATTAAAATGTACTCTTACTAATCTCATTAGTAAAATATACATGATTAGTGAATTAACAGTTAATCACTAATTCTCATCTCCTCTAATAATTTTATCGATATAAAATTCAATCATCCGAGTTCACAACTCGATTTCTCTCTAAATTAATTCACTGACTAACCGTTAGTCAATTTATCAAGTTACTAATCTAATCGTATCTCATACAATTAATTAGCTTCATATCCTAGTAATGCCCTATAGGTGTGACTTAAAGGGATCAATTGATCACCGCTGCTTCTCACGACAGTAACGTCAAACTCTAGTCAGCCAACCGTTATTGATTTACGTTAATCAATTGACAATAATACATGATTATCCCCATGTATTCCTTAATTGAGATTTATTAAGTAATCGCACTATTGTGGAGGACACTTACTCCAACAATCTCCCACTTGTCCGAGACAAGTTGTGCATTACCAATTCTCATGTCCGCTTCACATCTCCCACTCAATGCAAGGTGTCTTACAGTCGTACTTGCATTCAAAAGATATATATCATGAGTGGTTTCCTCGATAAGGAGAGTAGGTCATCGACCGGAATCTACCGTAGATTCTACCGAGCGTGGCCACGCATTTTCAATGACTACTCCTCGAGTGGCCCAAAGATGTTTTACCTCGACGAGGGTGGACATTTCCTTCCACTCGATTGTCTTGTATAATGCAGATCACCATGACCCCAAAGATGCCCTTATAACCCCTTTCACGGCATGGCTTAGGACAAAAATGAAAGTCACTCTGAACCGCACCGACTGCATAATCGGTTCAGTCAAAGAATCGACTCAAAGGAATACTATAGAAATTCCCACCACGACCAGGTTTCAATCTCATTGAAAAGGAATTCTATAAGCGTCACTGCCCGACAGAGTGTTTTTCACAGTCTGTCTATGCAAACGATCAGTCATCACATATGACCCTATGGTGTTGAACCCACCATCGATCGACTTGCAATCTAGTCTCTCCGAGACGTCACCTCATATAAGAGACCAGGGACCAAATACTTAGTTTATTCCGTTCACTTGAATATGTTCAAAGTTGTCGCACAACTATTCGGATAAGCAGTATGCATTCAGAATGACTTAAAAGAGTAATATACTCTAAACAATGAATGTTATATTCATATATGTAATAGGATACTTTATTCAATTACATATCACGAATCTAAAGGAAATCTAGCATACGCCGCAACCCCATGGAGGTGGTGTGCGCGTCATGCTTAGCCCTCGAAAGGGGCTTGGTTAAAGGATCAGCGACATTGTCGTTTGTCCCAACCTTACAAAGATCTATTTCCTTTCTTTCCACGTTATCTCTTATAACATGGTATTTCCTCAAAACGTGTCTAGACTTATTACTAGACTTGGGCTCCTTTGCATGAAAGATAGCCCCACTATTATCACAATAAATAGTGATTGGATCTGCGGCACTAGGGACTACTCTTAGTCCATACAAGAACTGCCGAATCCATACAGCTTTCTTAGCAGCTTCCGAAGCTGCCAAAAATTCAGCTTCTGTTGTAGAATCCGCAGTGACATTTTGCTTGAAACTTTTTTCAGCAAATTGCACGCCCATAAAGACATAGCCATATTGGGATTTCAAATCATCCCCATCGGTTTGGAAACTTGCATCCGTGTAACCCTTTACACGTAGCTCAAGTTCTCCTCCAAACATTTGAAACGAATCCTTAGTTCTTCTCAAGTACTTAAGGATGTTCTTACAAACTATCCAAAGGACTCTCACCGGGATTAGCTTGATAATCGCTCGTCATGCTCAAAGCGAAGCGACATCGGACGAGTGCACATCATAGCATACATGATTGATCCAACAATGAAGCAAAGGGATCAATTTGATGCGTTCAATTTCGCAGAGTCGTAGGACATTGAGATTTCTTCAATGTTATTCCTACACTCATCGGAAGAAAGCCTCTCTTGGAGTCTTTCGTATTGAACCTATCAAGAATCTTATCGATATAAGCTTCTTGACTCAATGCTAGTATCCTCTTGGATCTATCTCTATAGATCCGGATACCCAAGATGCCGTGTGCCTCTCCCAAGTCCTTCATTTGGAAATGGTTTCCCAATTCCACCTTTACCGAATTTAGACTTGGAACATCATTTCCAATCAGTAGTATGCCATCCACATACAAAACAAGGAAGGTTACTTTACTCCCACTAAACTTCATGTACAAACAAGGTTCCTCGACACTACGAGCGAATCCATGTTGTTTGATAACATGATCGAATCTGTGATTCCAACTCCTTGATGCTTGCTTAAGACCATAAATGGATCTCTTAAGCTTGCATACTTTCTTAGGGTTAGATGTATCTACAAAACCTTTAGGTTGTGTCATGTACACTTCCTCTTCTAGAATCTCATTCAAGAAGGCGGTTTTTACATCCATTTGCCATATCTCATAGTCATGAAATGCGGCAACCGCTAAGATTATCCTTATGGATCGAAGCATAGCAACCGGTGCAAAGCCCTTTGCCACCAATCTAGCTTTGTAAACATCAATATGTTTATCTATGCCGAGTTTGATTTTGAATATCCATTTACACTGAAGGGGTCTCACTCCTTCAGGTAACTCTACCAAGTCACAAACTTGGTTCTCGTACATAGAATCCATTTCGGATTTCATGGCCCCAAGCCATTGTTCGGAGTTAGGACTACTAATAGCCGCCTTGTAGGTTGAGGGTTCGTTGCTTTCGAATAACAACAAATCACCCTCCTCCTCGATGTTACCGAGGTAGCGATCAGGTTGATGACTAATTATACCTGACCTCCTAGGGATTACAACCGTGTTAGAAGATGAGGGAACCGTTTCCTCATTTTCTGCTTCGGTTTGTGGCTCTTGAACTCCTTTAAGTAGTTCAAATTTTCTCCCACTCTGTCTATTAGAAATGTACTCATTTTCTAGAAAGACAGCATCACTAGCCACAAACTCTTTGTTCTCGTGAGGGTTGTAGAAGTAAAATCCACATGTTTCCTTAGGAAAACCTACAAATAGGGAACCTTTCCCGTCCATATCTCATATGGAGCCGCTTTAGTCGGACTTGATTTAGTGAGAAAACAAAGAACGATAGCATAAAGCCCCAAATCGATCCAGAAGCTCACTTTGACTCATCATAGACCGAACCATATCTAGCAAGGTTCGGTTTCTCCTTTCTCGCAACACCATTCAACAAAGTGGTGTGCCCGGAGGAGTCAATTTGTGATACTCTATCACAATTCTTAAGATGTGAATCAAACTCATTACTTAGATATTCGCCACCACGATCCGATCGTAGTGCTTCTATCTTCTTATCCAATTGGTTCTCAACCTCATTTTGAAATTCTTTAAATTTCTCAAAAGCATCACTCTTATACCTTATTAAGTAGACATAATCATATCTACTTAAGTCATCGGTAAAAGTAATGATGTAATGATATCCTCCTTTAGCGGTGATGTTTAATGGATCACACACATCAATATGTATGAGTCCTAAAAACTTCACTTGCTCGTGTCCCTTTACCACTAAAGGGTGCACGAGTCATTTTGCCTTAAAAGGCAAGCCTCGCACGTACCATATGATTCGCAATCAAATGGTTTGAGAACATTGGTCTCAACAAGTCTCTTTATCCGTCTATCGTTTATATCATTTAAACGACAATGCCAAAGGTAGGATTTGTTTGATTCATTTGTTTTGAGCTTCTTGGTCTCTATATGATAAACATCATTGACATCATTCAAAACATAAATACCTCCGATTGAAATGGCTTCCCATAAACCATTTCATTAAATGAAAAAGTACATCGATTGTCCTTAATCATAAAGTCTTCCGCATCTAACACGGAGACGGGGATAATGTTTTTGGTTAGAGTTGGTACAAAATAACAGTTATTCAAGTACAACTCTAAACCACTAGCTAGAGTGAGTACAAAAATTCCCACGGAATTGGTCGCTACTCTAGCTCCATTGCCCATGCGGAGATCTACATCACCCTTGGCTAGTGCTCGCACGTTTCTCATCCCTTGCAAGTGATTGCAAAGATGAGATCCACATCCGGTATCCTATACCCATGTAGAAATGCAAGCATGATTTATGTCAATCATATAAAGACTAGAAGGAACAATATCTTTGGATGTCGCACATCCATCATTCTTTTCCTTCAAGGATTTGGGACAATTGCGCTTCCAACGACCGGGTTTGGGCTTGCTATTCTCAATAGCCTTTCCCTTACCCTTATCTTCCTTGAGCCGAGCTTTATAAGCTCCCTTCCCTTTCTTGACCCCAATGTTTATGTTCATCAATCTCATTGAAAGAACATCTTTTCTCTCAATCTCATTCACTTTCGTGCTCTCTTGGTTGAAGCACATCGTCGTCACTCTAGTGAATATCTCATATGCACTTTTATGAGTAACGAAGCGAAGTTTGAGAGTAGGTGACATTGACCAAAACAACACATTTTTCAAGTCATTGTCCACCTTTAGGTGCTCATCGTAGGCGGCTTGTGCCGCCGTGGTGGCCCTAAGTCCGGATTCGGCGGGAGGTTGTTCGGTAAAGAACTTAAGCACATTGTCGGATTGAGCGGCGCCCCTTATAGTCGAATCCCATTCGACAAGGTTGCTACCGTCATCTTTTAGGATACATTTATCCACCACGGTTCTCAACCATGAATATTTACCCAAAATGGGTGCGGGAGTTGAGGTTGTCATTGCGATTTCAAATAAATTATTCTACAACAAATATGAGGAAATTAACATTCATTGTACATTAATGACATTTGCTAAAACACTTTTTTAAAAACAAACGTCCATTTATATAATGATCTCCCACGAAATTATATAAATGATTCCAAGACTCGTTTTTCATATAAAATTAGACATCTCATGTTTCCTTTTATATAAAAACGACAAGTCAACACTTGACTAATTCTACACTAGAATGCTTGGTTGATGATTTTCTTTAAAATGCATCCTTAAGCCCCAAATAACTCTTATTTGGTTGAGTTCAAACCAAATTAGCATGGGACTTCCTCCCACTACTTACCCATGGTAACAAGGTTCCACGTCGCGGAGGTCCTCACGAACATGGGGTTCATAGTTGCCACATTTGGAAAGGCTTAATCTCAATTTATTTGTTAAAAATGTGGGTGATCTTGTCGATTTTAGTCATAATATTCTTTATAAGTGAACTAATTTTAAGAATGGCGACCTAAAAACGACAATCGGAGTGGGATATCGTGGCATGCATGGCGATTTTGGCATGTGTGCGGAAAAAATAAGCAATCAAAACAAGCATAAACAAGCATAAGCATAAACCTAGTATGGCCACCTAAAAATAATTAAAATTACAAGGAGTTACAAATTGGAAACCAACTCCTTTGGTCCCTCTTCACATGGATCTCATCCAAGGCTCCTTCTTGCAAGCATTAGAACTCTTCTAAGGCACCATCTCGATCCATCGCCGGTCTTCGGCTTTACAAATAGTTCTGATTATAAATTTACAAATGAATACATAGCAACCCTATTATACATTTATAAATGAAATAAACTATTAAATTACAAACCGGCGATACGAGATCGCATTTAATTACAAACCACACGATATTCCCTTTCATTACGGGCAATATCGGTAAAAATATAACAACTATGGCCATACTAGTAAGAACAAACATTCATTCAATAATAAACATTCATCCAAACATGCATAATGAAAGGCTTATAAATAAAACATGCCAAAATCGCCCTAAACAATAATCGCATTATATCGTTAAAAACCGGTCTCATATTTAATCGATTAATCTCATATTAATCAATAATGCTTAAAACACCTTTTAAGCTTGAACTAAAACTTCTAAACTGATTTAGAACACCCAAAATTAGTTTTCACTAATTCATGGTGCTTTTAGTTCACTTTAGTGGTCATTGTGCTAATTACTTTAACTTTAATCATAACACTTTATGAATAAAGCATTAAAATACAAAATAATATAAAATAAAACCATTTTTATTTTGGAAAAATTTTTTACATTCTGGAACACTTCCAAGATGTCAAAAAAGAAAAGCTTGGTCAAAAACTTTTACTTATAATATTTATGACAATAAACATACGATTTCATCGATTTTATCTCATAAAATCAATAAAACGTCCAAAACAGTGAGTTAAAAACCCAAATTTATAAGTGAGCATCCTCATAATGTATAAAAATAGTGGTATAAAATATATGTCCAGAAAACAAAAATTACTATATTTTCGACATTAACATTCATTTTATACCGATTTTTATCAAATAAATGAATAAATATTCAAAACTCAAGATCTGACTTTGAACATTTACATGCAGAAAGTATAAATAACAAGATTTACTGTGTAAAAATTTTGTGACCAGATTCGATCTATAACTATTTATAGAAATTATTTTAGCCAAAAACACACTTTTTGACTCGGTTTTGTATAAAAATCATATTAATTAGCAAACAAATTTCAAAAATTACGAAATTTGACCAGTAAGTTCATGAGACCGGAAACTTTGCATGCTATAAAAATCTCGTGTTAAAACCATTTTTAACACTATTTTCGGATTTTATGTCATTTATTCTCAATAAATACATAAAACTCCAAAAATAACAAAATAAATTTGTAACTACAAGCCATGGCTCTGATACCACTTGTAGGGATCTCATCCCATTCACTAATCAAATATTAGTGTAAATCAAATTACTCTAATTTGATTTAGCAAGATCTATGTAGTTAACAAATGTATTTTGTTACAAGTTTATAGAAATTTATACCTTTCACAAAGGGAAATATGGGCACAAAACTAGAACTCCTTTCTAGTTTTGTTTCTTGAGCTAACAACATGGATGATCCTCCAAACCCGAGTTTCCAAAATAGGAAACCTCCTCTTAGTTGCACCCAAGAACAACTCCAAAAACTACTAGTGATTTTGACTAGAAATCACTAATAGTTACTTGATAATATGTATATTATTATTACTAACACTTACTAACTCTTAGTAATATTAGTAATAGTATTTAGAGAGTTTTAGAGAGTTAGAGAATGAAATATCTTTAACTTTGCATACATGTGACTTTTCTTTCTTTGTACTTATAAAGACAAAGAACAAAACAAGTGTATACTACACTTGAAGAGGCCGCCCACATAAGAGAGGAAAGGAGAGTGTTGAGCATGCTATTTTTGATAAGAACAATCTCATGCATAATCATCATTATGTCTACAGATGCTGCTTTTTACTTAGTAAACAAAATGAATAAGACAAGAGTGAATCTCATTCCTCCTTCCCTCTTATTAGGACGGTCCAAGGGGCCCTAAAAGGGTCTCATTTTGTTTTCAATATTTGTCCCACAAATACTTATAATTTATCACTTAATCATCTAATATGATAAAGTATAAATTAATTAAACTCTCCTTTAATATACATGTACATTTACACATATATTAAAATGTACTCTTACTAATCTCATTAGTAAAATATACATGATTAGTGAATTAACAGTTAATCACTAATTCTCATCTCCTCTAATAATTTTATCGATATAAAATTCAATCATCCGAGTTCACAACTCGATTTCTCTCTAAATTAATTCACTGACTAACCGTTAGTCAATTTATCAAGTTACTAATCTAATCGTATCTCATACAATTAATTAGCTTCATATCTAGAGTACGTTCCTATAGGTGTGACTTAAAGGGATCAATTGATCACCGCCGTTCTCACGACAATAACGTCAAACTCTAGTCAGCCAACCGTTATTGATTTACGTTAATCAATTGACAATAATACATGATTATCCCCATGTATTCCTTAATTGAGATTTATTAAGTAATCGCACTATTGTGGAGGACACTTACTCCAACAATGGGTCCATTTTATGAGAGGTAAAAGTTCGTGTGACTTGTTTTATTATTCACGTAAATTTTTTAGTTAGTTGACAATGACTGTAAATGTCAATTTTATATGTTTAGTAACCATTGGATGTTGATTGTCGTTTGCTTGGGGTTGAGTACTATATACATATTGGATTCGCAACAAGCAACACCAAAGAAATTTGACATTAAAGGAAGGTTGAATGGAGCTTGGTCACTACATTGCATTCGTGGTGGAAGGCGTCATTTTGGCAAATCGAATAAGCTTGAAATAAAAGATAATGTCAAGGTTAGTAAACATATTTGGTATATAATTTTGAACAATAGCTTAATTATCTATAGTTATATAATATTCACTAAATTGAAACTATTTTGTTTTTAAAAATTATAGTGCGCCCAACAGCCAGGAAGTTACGAGTGTGGTTATTATGTTATGAAGTGGATGTATAACATTACATTTTACTACTCCACGGCCAAGGAAGAAGATTTTGAGAAGGTAGCTACTGTATTTTTTGTTATGTTGTATCGATTAATATAATATTGCTTATTGTGACACTAATATATTTTTTCTTATGTTGTATTTATTTTTTTTTATATGTAGTTAATAGCAAGTTGTACAATATCGACTGATAACCTTAATGAGATGAAGGAAATGTGGGCTAACAAATGTGTTGAGAACATGTAATACAGGTTCGTCACTTATTAGTTTATTTGTAATTAAGTCAATGTCGGAATTTATATTATAGTTTTAATCTTCGTTGTGTACAATGCAACTTTTATATGGTTTTTTTTTGTCTTTGTATAGTATTTGCATTGAAGACAAAGATTGCAACGAGCTGTTGAAGTGCAAATCTGCGTAGTGTAGATGCGATAAGAACACTTACGGGAAGTTTATTCAGTTCATTATGTGTATGTTAGTTATTTTAGGTTAGTTTTGGTTAATCTCGATACTTTGTATTAATTTGTATTGAATGTCAATATATTGTTACCATGGTGGATGATATGTAATGTTTTTCTTCTTTGAATGGAGATTGTGTTTTTATTTGTAGGTGCTGTTTTGTAATTTGGACTATTTAGCCACCAATTAAGTGTATATTGTACAACAATTTGAGGCGTAATTGTAACAGGAATTTTCAAAATCTGTGGCGGTTGTTAAGAAAAACCGCCACAAAAACAAACATTTTTGTGGCGCATGTAACCAAAAACCGCCACAAAAACATAACATTTTTGTGGCGCATGTAACCAAAAACCGCCACAAAAACATAACATTTTGTGGCGGTTGTAAGTCAGAACCGCCACAAAAACATCACCTTTTGTGGCGGTTGTAAGTCAGAACCGCCACAAAAATATAACTTTTTGTGGCGGTTGTTACTCACAACCGCCACAAAAGGTTGTGTTTTTGTGGCGGGTGTAAGTTACAACCGCCACAAAAATAATAGTTTTTGTGGCGGTTCTAAGGTTTTAGAACCGCCACAAATGGATATACGTCACCTGTATTTACGTCTATCAAGAACCGCCACAATAGGTGATTTACAACCGCCACTATAGGGCTTTTTTGTACTAGTGCTAATTACTATTTCATTTTCATTAAACTAGCTTTTTCTAAATTGTCGATATTTGAAGTCACACCTAATTTAAATTGATTAACTTTTTGACGTTTGAATATAACTCTTTAAATCTATAACATTCAACGAAAAAAATAAGTATTTCGACCTAGGAAATTTTTATTCAAAATTTCGAGGATTAAGATCCGATTTTTGTTTTAATACCCTTTCGAAAATTATTTTTATTTTTAATTCCGATTTTATTTCAAAACACTATTTTAAAATCATATCCTTTATTTTGAGACTTTCTGCGATCGCGCAAATCGAAAATTTCGAGAAATGAAAAATCAAGCCCGAAAATTTGACTTTTGACTTTTGACTTTTGACTTTCCTTAGTCAAATTTTATCTTCTTCCATTTTCTTACACATTTACTTACACCATTATATTTATCATCATCACTTTTATTTTATTTGTATTTAAATTTAAAGTTTATACCCTTTAATAAAAATACGTACAAATACGATACTATTGCATTAATAATACCATTTTCAATTCCGTCACTTTTAAATATTTTCTAAAGTAGTAAATAAAATATTTTAGTCTTAAATTTATAAAACGAATACTTTTCAGAAAATCGCCAAAACAGCACATTTTAACTTTTACCGTCTTTGACACCCGAATTATTTCGTAACGCGTTTTTCGAGAACGAGATATTTTAAAATATCGGGGGGACAAACTATTCATCAAATAGTAATGTGGACTATTTTGGTTTTATGTGATGATGATGATTCCTTTTGTTTTTAATTAAACTTTATTTAATTTAATTAGTTTACTTAACCTAGTTTATTTTCTAACTTATTTAAACAAACTACAAAGAGCAACATCAACTCCTTTCTTCTTCATTTTGCCGTGAGCACTTCTCCATTATGCTCCCTTTATTTTTCTTCCATTTCTTTCCAAAAACCTCTAAAATAAAACCTTAATAATATTTCTAATAATTACTAAGTGTTCTAAGTTCTTTAGATGGGTTTTAGGAGCTAACTTGCTTGGATTTTTGGGTGAAGATCTTGGGTATTATGGGTGTAGAAAAATCCGATCTAAAATTTATTTTAGATCCCCGACGATTAACATTCTAAATAAGGTGACTAACTATATCTCATATTAGCCTCTTTGTAAATTAATTTGATTTTTATTATAAGTTTTATGAGTATGATTCTTATGTTAAAATATGTTTAAACATCATTTATGTGTGCTTGGATGATATGTGAAGTATAATAAAATGATAATAAATAAGTAATATTGATAATAGTTAAGTTGTAGTATTATGTTCATATGTTTAGTTAATTTAATTTGGAGCATTTTTAATTATGATTCATATGATTTTTATGTTTAGTTATGTTGTAGTTGTATATAAAAATTATGTGAAATATTAACAATGAGTTTAAAGTGAATTAAAATCGAAAATGAAAATTATATGTTCATATATACATCACACGACATTTTCCATTTTTTTTTACTAAATATTCACTTTTAATTTTTGTAAATAATATGTTGTGTTAAGTTAGGTTAAAATAGATGTTACCATGTAAAAAGAATTAAATTAGGAAAATAGATTATAAGTTGTCAAATATGCAAAATGTGTTCTTAACTTTGTTGTTGTGTTCTTGATGTTCATATGTGTCTTCATGTGATGTTCATATGTTTAGCATGCTTTGATTTTGTTTGATTTCATGTTTGTTAATAATTTTTGTTTATGTTTAGTTATTAGTTTATATAATATCATTTATATGTTATAAATCAACTTTAAACATTTAGAAAACATTTAGAAAATTTAACTTTATATTTTAACTTAAATTTTAGTCTAATGAAATTTCTAGTAAAGTTTCATTTTAGTTTAAATCGTTTTAGTATAATTAGAATAATTAAAATATAAAGACTTTAAGTTAAAAACCGAAAAAATCGAAAAATAAAAGTTTGGACACCACCATGTACTTAGCCACGGCATTTAGGCTTCTTTTAGGGACAAATTTTGTTTTATCACTTTTTAGTTTATGTGTTTGAATAATTTGATTATTAGTTAATAAGTTAGAATTAAGAAATTAAAAGAAATAAATGAATTTTGAAATATATATTAAACCACACGACATTTACACATTAAATGGACTAAATTTGATCAAAATGAATTTATCACTAAGTCACTAAAGTTAAATAGTTATTAGAATTGAAATATTGTATAAATCGATTTAGTTATAAATGAAATATTATAAACCGATAAAATTATATAACCGTTATAAAAATGAACTAAATCGTGTGCTACCGCCTTTGCATATTGGACTGTTGAACTTGGACTTATGGACTAAAACGAATCATCCACGTTACTATTATTTTAAAAATGAAAATCGCTAAATTTAGTTAATAGACGACTAAAATAACTAAGTTTCATTTTAAAATGAATATCATTATCACTTTTTACAAATTGAACTTAACATTTTTAAAACTAGAATATTAAAATAAATATCATTATCACTTTTTACAAAACGAACTTAACGTTTTTTTAAAACTAGATTTTAAACTTAGTAACTAAGTCACAATTTTAGATATTTTAGATATTTTAGATATTTTAGATATTTTTAGATATTTTTAGATATTTTTAAATATCTAGATATTTTCAAACAATCTTGAATAGTGAATAGTGAGAAATGAATAATTGAAAATTTTACTAAGTATAGAAAATTTTAAAATGAATAAGTAAATGACTTAAAGTGTTTTGAAAAACACTTAAATAAAATTGGACATATTAATAAACATATCGATATAGAAACTTGAAAACGTTAATAATTAACAACACTTCAAATAATAAACGAACGTGTTATGTGATCATATGAAACCTACAATTCAAATAAAACGTTTGACGCTGAGACTAGGAGAGTCTAGTAACATGTGATATGTAATATCAAATAAATAATGAATATTGAGTAAGTTAAATAAAAGGTCAAGCTTGGGCTTCAGATAATGAAAACGTCAATCGTGAGTGAAGTGGGGTTAAGATAGTCTTGTAGCGGACGCCACTATCTCGGCCTTATTGCGATTGTCATCCCGAATAGTGTGGTTTAGCCGGCAGCATTATATGCTTTGTGCATCCTGCCCATGCCGTTACGCCTTAAGTCGTATAGCCTGCTCCGTACAAGATAAAGAATATGCCAATGCTTTTGTATCAGGCTTTAGGAAATAGTCGTTTTATCCTGAGTTAAGGTGCTCTATGAATAGCATACCCCATTCTTAAATTGGATACTAGTGTACATGTACTAGACTAGGGTTTTATTCCCCTATTTCGCTAAAGTTACCAGGGCCACCGTGACCTTATTGCGATTGTCATCTCACGGTTCTGTCTCCTTGCCGTGTTTCGTTCTTAGTGGGCGCGACACTTGCATTCGTTCTTACCACATGTACAGATCACTTGACGAGATTGTATCTGAAGTTCGAATCATTTCGAACACTAGAAGATGAGATGCAAGTATTATAGTATTCGGCGTGGTTTACGAGTCGAGTAAGTCTCTGCACTATGGAAGTGAGATGCAATCGATCAGAGTACAAAGGCCTACTCAGTGGTCAGGCTCGTAAGCATTATGTGTTGTTTGTTGTTTGATTAAATGAGAACGAGTGTGTACCATCTTCGAAAATTAAAGATCACAAGTTTCTGAAGTGAATCGAGTCTGCATGATGAGTATGATACGATATGTATGTTTGTATGCGATCTGATATCGCTTTGTAATCTTGTTCTATGATGGGAATACAATTGTTATGATATTATCTGTTAATTGCTTTCATAACTGAATATCATGCTTATATGATTTATCGCTTTAAACCGCATGCTTATTATGACTTATATGTCTTTATATGCTATTTGTAATAAGCATGTTTATATTTTTATCATAATGTTATACTCCCTCCTACCCACAACTAATGTCCCTTTTCCCCCAAATCCTTACCCATCAAAATGTCCCTTTTGCTTTTCCCCATGAATTTTTTGGATTAAACTAACCCCCACTCACCTAACAATACATTACTTTTTATTATTCTATTCAATTTCATACACCCTCTCTCCTATTTTCTTACCCCTACCCATTACTTTTTCTTATTCTATTCCACTCCATAAATTTCCACCTTTTTCCCAAAAGGGACATTATTTGTGGGTAGGAGGGAGTAGTTATAAAGCGATAATAATAAACCAAAGTAATTGAAATCGAGGGTAAGTATGAGCATAGCTAGTCACTGTCATTCAATGGCACTTCAATAGTTTATTGTGCAGGATAACCGTGGACCAGGAGCTGGATTTTGGACGGGGCCACGAGATGTTTTTATGCCTTACTTTTAGTTGTTTTTGAGAGATTTGTAATATATAACACTTTACTCTTTTAACTTCCGTATTTAGAGTTGTTCTATTCAACTCTTAAACGATGATGTAATATTTTGGGTTATTTGTATAATTAATACTTATTTGGTTTAAGACTTAATTAATTTCCGCCTTAGTAATTAAAGTCGACTAAAAACCAGGTTATTCTGATTAGTATCAAAGTCAGTCTTGGCCAGTGAATAACTTAGTAGTTATTTCATCTAGCGAGAGACACCTGGGCCGGACATTCATATCGTATGTCAGGCATAGACTAATAGGATCAAATAATAAATTAGAAATCTTAGCTCGCTAAAATAATAACTTAGATCGCTTTAAAGTGTGAGGATGGGTAGAAACCTTAAGAACCGACCCTAGACTAAGGACTTTTAAATAACGAACTACTTCCCTCAAAATAAAATACACTAACTATCGTATACTTGCTACTTGCTGATGTGACTAACTAAAACTAACAACTATCCTCGGATATAAAATCTAAGTAATAAATTTAATTCTCGAAGAACGAAGCCATTAATCAAATACATGACGACAAGACCTCAAACGCAGCAAATGGATGCATCAAGGACCTTACTACTGATGAGGCGTTCAAGATCTCGAAGATTTCTATCGCAGAAAGGATTTCTACAACTCCATCTAATTATCCTCTTTAACTAAAATTCTTATTTCGTCCTCTTTTAAAAAAAAAATTTCAACCTCTTAAACCTTTACTTCTAAAATTCTAACTTTTTGAATCTATAATCCCTTATAATCGACTTCTTAAAATCGATTTTTATTCCTATTCCTTAATCTCGCAAAATAATTTCACTTTTGCTTTCCAATTTCATAAACTTCTTTTAATTTGTTCTCAAAACCTTCAAACCTTATTATTTTTCAACCTCTTAAACTTAGTTTCTTTCAAAATTTAAAGATCTTCGAAAATTTTATAATTCCTAACTATCTTCTAAAATTACTTTCATGTTTCCCTTTGAAAATATCCCTGAAAATTTATTCAATTAATCTTTAACATATAAATAACTTTATATAAACTAATAACTAAACATAAACATAAATTATTAACAAACATAAAATCAAACAAAATCAAAGCATGTTAAACATATGAACATCACATGAAGACACATATGAACATCAAGAACACAACAACAAAGTTAAGAACACATTTTGCATATTTGATAACTTATAATCTATTTTTCTAATTTAATTTTTTTAACATGATAACATCCATTTTATACTAACTTAACATAACATATTATTTACAAAAATTAAAAGTGAAAATTTAACTAAAAATAAGGGGAATGCCGTGAGTTAGTGTATGTTGTATATAAATTTGTTTTCGATTTTTATTCACTTTAAACTCATTGTTAATATTTCACATAATTTTTATATTTAATTTCAACATAACTAAAACTCATATAAGCTTAAAAACAACATGAACAATAATTTAAAGTACTCAAAAATAATTAAACTAGACATGATTTCATAATACTACAACTTATCTACTAAAACATTATTTATTTATTATCATTTTATTATACTTCACATAACATACAAATACACATAAGTGATGTTTAACATATTTTAACATAATTTTCATACTCATAAAATTATAACAACAAAACAAATTAATTTACAAAGAGGTTAAAATGAGATATAACTAGTCACCTTAGTTTGGCAAAGTTATTGATTATCGGGATCGATTATATTATCAAGGTCAAACTCTTCACCCAAAAACCCGTCTTCACCTTCAAATAAAACCCGTAAATAATAAGCTTCAAATACCCACTAATTAACTAAATAATACTAGAGATTATTAGAATAATATTTAGGAGGTTTTTGTAGTAAAATGGAAGAAAAAATAAAGAGAAGAAAGGAAGGCAAGTCACACGTCCAAAATGAAGAGAACGGGGTTGATTTTTACACTTGTGAATTATGAGTGGATGTTAGTAAGTTATGTATGTATTTTGTTTAGTATTTTTTTTTTTTTGGTGACGAGGGGTTTAGTCCCCCCGGGCCCAGGCATTCCAGCGTCACCACCTGGACCATGTAAACCACCCCAGAAGGGGCCGCCGTGATACCGCATGCCTTTACCCACCCAGGGAGTCGAACCCAGGACCTCGCAATTCCTGCCATTGCAGGCTTTGAGGCACCCCTGGACTCCGCTTGGGCTTGTTTAGTATTTAGAATGTATAAACATTAAATTAATTAACCAAAATACAAGTGATGATGAATTGTGTAAGTGTGTAAGTATGAATGATGGGTGTGTAAAAGAAAGAAAAATGGAAGAGGATAACTTGTATGGTGAGCTAAGGGGGCCGGCCTAATCAAGCACACAAGTGGCTCGGTTTTTCGTTTTCGAAATTTTCGATTTGCGCGCACGCGAAAAGTCTCGAAATAAAATATATGATCTTAGAATAATGTTTCGAAATAAGATCGAAAATAAAAATGAAAATAAATTTCAAAAGGTTACTAAAACAAAAATTGTGTTTTAAATCCTCGAAACTTTGAATAAAAATTTACTAGGCCGAAATTCATATTTTTTTGGTTGAAAGTTAACGATTTAAATAATTAGAATCAACCGTAAAAACGTTTATCAGTTTAAATTAAGTGTGACTCAAAATTTCGATAGTTTTCAAAAGTGTTAGTTAAATAGAATTGAAATTGAAATAGTAGTTAGATAATAAGAAAATATGATTTATTAAAAATAAACATCAAAATGATTATATTTTTAACCAAATTAGTTTCTTTGAAATTATTCTTTAACTCATTTAGTTTCATTTTAAGTTTTTCCATTATGTGTAATTGAATATGGATGAGGATACTTGGTGACTTAGTCACTCCAAGTGGTTCGGTCATGTGGGCCCCTTTGGCCTTGTTTTGCGCGCCGAAATTTATCGTTGAAAAATTTGTCGTCGATTTGACATTTTATTTATCGAGTTCAAATATTAAAAATAAATTTCACATTCGATATATTTAAAAATAGTTAGGAAAATAATTGGATTGGATTGGATTGTCTAATTATCGATTCATAATTATAATTAGCTTAAATTAACATGGGGTGTTACATATTGGGCATTAAGATCTATAGAGATATATCTAAGAGAATGTTAGGACTTAGTCAAACTACCTTATCTCAAAAAGGTACTTGATAAATTTAACATGAAAGACTCCAAGAGAGGCTTTCTGCTCATGGGTCAAGGCATACAGCTTACCAAGACTCAGAGTCCAGTGAGAGCTGATGAGCGAAGCAAGATGAGTAGGATTCCTTATGCATCTGTAGTAGGATCTATCATGTATACGATGATATGTACGCGTCCGATGTCTCGTATGCTTTGAGCATGAATCAGATCCAGGAGAGAATATCCTGAAGTACCTTAATAGGACTAAGGATAGATTCTTAGTATACGATAGACAAGACAAGCTAAGTGTCCTGGGGTACACTAATGCTATCTTCCAGACAGATAAAGATGACTTCAGATCACAGTTGAGATTCATCTCTACGCTTTATGGAGGAGCTGTTAGTTGGAAGAGTTCGAAGCAAATGATCATTGTCGATTCTACTTCAGAAGTTGAGTACATAGCTGCCTCGGAGGCAGCAAAGGAAGCAGTATGGATTCGAAAATTCATTACTGAGTTGGGTGTTATCCCTAATATTGCCAACGCGGTAGTTCTCTATTGTAATAATAGTTGAGCTATTGCTTAAGCGAAAGAGCCTAGAGCACATCACAAATCCAAACATGTGCTCAGAAAGTTTCACCCTATTCGAGAGATCATTGATCGAGGTGATGTGACTGTTTGCAAGGTGGAAACGGATGCCAATGTGGCTGATCCATAAAATAAACCCCTATCGCAGAAAAAGCACGAGGTGCATACAACTGGCATAGGTATCAAGCGCATTGTAGAATGGCTATGATGAAATTATTTTAAATTTGATTGTAAAACAATTGTTATGCTCATCTTATATGATATTTAATTATTAATCATTCAATCTTGGTTTAATTGAGTGATGTCCAAAATAATTTTGTCTCCAAATAGGTTTTCAGATCATGTCTGGGCAATGAAACTCTATTATGGCGAATTGGAGATGTTAATTATAGTTGTCCATAGTCAGGTTGTCAAGTAGGCACATTGATGACCCATAATGATTGGTATGTGAGTTAATTAACGATCTTGTTTCATGATCTAAGACGTTGGACGTCCAAGTCATTCACATGGATACAAGATGGTGCGTGTACTGGACTGACCAGAATTCTATAAGTCATAAGAAGTCAAAAGAATATCTCACTATGACTTGGAGTCGGTTCCTTAGACCTGAGTCTATCGCATAGAACTTGTACGAGGATTGGTTTGCTTTGACAGTGTCCAACGTCATGTCGTGAAAGGGTGTTATAAAGGCGCTTATTGGGTGTCTATGAAACGTATGGAGGAACATGGATAGACAAGATGGGATTGTCCTCCTAATTTATAGATTAGGATTGGTGTCTCTAAGCCACTTAGAGAGTTGAAACTGTTAAATGCGTGGTCACGTTCGGATGGATTGACCGAAAAATTATCTAGTGTACAGTTTATCTAATAGTCCAAGAAAAGCCTGAGATAGACATAATGGTGACTTGACACTTACCTTATGTCCAGGCGAAACGTTAAGAGACAAGGGAATTGAAGATGCACATCTAGCTCGTTTGCACACTTGTTTCGGACAAGTAGGAGATTGTTGGGGATACTTGATGTCCGTCAACAATTGTGTATTGACTTCGTATAAGTCACGGAAATTCCACAGTGTATGTTAGACATAAAAAATTTATGTATTGTTGAAAATAGTTAAATTGGAAACAAAATTAAAAACTTAGGCTTATATTCGAGAGAAAATTAAGAATGTCAAGGTTATACCGTAGAATTCTAAAACAGTGAGGTTACTAGGTGGAAATTAGAATAGCAGAGGGGCATACTGTGAAATTTCCCAATAATAATTAAAGTATAACGTAGGAGAATCGACCAATATTTTCAGAAAATGACTTTTAGTAGTTTTTCTCCAAAAAAAAATAAAATTAAGTTAGTAGTTTTCAAATTTTGAAAAAAAAAAAAGCATAAGTAATTTTTGACAAAATATATATTTTTTTTTTTTAATTTATTTTTCTTTCATTAAAAATAAAATAAAAATTAGGGTACACTAAATATAACCCCTTTTATAACACTGTTTTTCAAAATAACCCCTTATATGTTTTTTTTATAACATAACTCTCTTTAAGACATTTTTGCTTTAAAATCACCCCAACGTCAGTTTTTTTACTTAAAAATGATATTTGAAGACATTATAGGGTATGCTTCTTTCAAGTTACAACAACTAATGTCCAAAATATGTCGACACCTCTTGAGAAATCCCTATTTAAGAGTGTGAATATTTCATTTTTAAGAATCATATTTCGACGTTGAGAGTGATTTAGCAACAAATGTGTCTTGGGATTATGTTATAAAAAGGGTTAATTGAATATAACCCCCTTTTATAACACTATTTTTCAAAATAACCCCTTATATGATATTTTTATGACATAACCCCCTTTTAAGACACTTTTCTTTCTAAATCACCTCCAACGTCGAATTTTCTTACTTAAAAATCGCAATTAAAGACATTATAGGGTATGCCATTTTCAATTAAAAATCGCAATTAAAGACACCTCTTGAGAAATCCTTATTTAAGGGTGTGAATATATCATTTTTAAGTAGCATATTTCGACTTTGGGGGTGATTTAGAAACAAAAGTGTTTTAAAATGGGGTTATGTTATAAAAATAACATATAAGGGGGTTATTTTGAAAAAAAGTGTTATAGAAGGGATTATATTCAATTAACCCTTATAAAAATAATATATAAACGATTATTTAAAAAAAATAAATTTAAAAAGGGGTTGTATTGAATTAACCCAAAAAATTAAAAAAAATCAATGTCAACCAATGTATATGCAATTGAATTCCCTCTGCATAATGTTTAGCGTCCTTTGTCTCTCTATCTAACCTCCCCTAAAAATGTGGTTAAAAGTGCTGACATTTTCTCCCAAAGTGTCTGAACTTCTAACTAAATATTAAATCTACACATTTTCCCGTTGAATTTGTTTTTTTCTCCACATTTTCATTCTTACTCTCCACTTTTTACAAGGTAGCACCTTCATCGAGTTTGAAATTAATGCAAAAACACTGCGGTCGTTGATATGTTGCTGTTTTAGCAGCATTTTTGTCAGATCTACCTATTTTACTGCTGAATTTTCTGTTCCCATTTGCATTTGACTGACATACAACATTCTATTTCTGTTCTTATCATGAGATGTACCCACGTCGTCATCGTGCACCGGTGCCGTTGAATGTCTCATTTTGTTATTTATGGGAATTATATGCATATCTTGTTTTTCCAAATTGGTTGCGGTGTACGATGACGTGGTGGGTCATTTAGGCTTTGCTCTTAATTTTTGTGGTCCATATCTTGTTACATGGCTTGTTTTTTACATAATTTTTCTTGGATTTTTTTTTGGTGGGTATAGGGGTAGTGACAGTGTGGTAGCATAGTCAACATTGTTATGTCTTGTCTTGGTTATTTTCATTCATGCTGTAGAAATCGCATTATTATTGAATTCAAACTCTAGATTTGAATTTGATACTTGAATTCTTATGTAACTGTAAGCATTTGTGTCTCAATTTTCTGTAGGGTTTTCATTGTTAGTGGATTTGTGAAATGGAGGTAGAAAATGGAGTTCATGTAGAGGATAAGAATGGTTTGAGTGAAAAACCAACTTTGAATGAATTCGGTGCGAGTGCGGGTGATCTAAATGGTGATGTCAATGGGGAAAAGGTTGTTGATGCGACCCCGGTTTCTAAAAGTGTATTGAAATCTGGTGGTGTAAAAGGTTCTAAGACCAAATCTGGTGGTGCTAATAGATCAAAGACTGATGTTACGAGCGAGGTCTCGAAACCCTCTAAGGTATACATCATTACACACCTTTTTACCTTTTAGTCTTCTTTCTGTCTTTAGTGAACGACAATTTTTTGCTAAATGCAGTGTGTTCATCTGGATTTCAGGAATCTGATATTCGATCTAAGCGGGTAATTAAGGAGCAAGTTAATGGGAAAGCACTGGCCTCGTCTCTTCGCAACCAGAAGGCGAGTGTCAGTCAGAGCCTCTCTCTCCCGTCAAAGGGTGCTCATGGTGGTTTCCTCAGGAAAAGCATTGATGCATCTGCTATAAAATCCAGCTCTAAGCAGTCGATCTCAAATGATACGAAATTGGGCGCTCCTACTGACACATCTCTGACTTCGGGTTCTATTGTGGAGAATTCTAAAGGCAAAACATCAAGTGAAGTTACTTCGAAAGAATCAACTGTCAAAAAGACCAAGGCATCTCCCAAGCAGAGTTCAAGTACACCAATTCTAAGCACCAAACACGCTGTGGTGAGCTGAGTTTTGTTCTAAGTGTTAGTGTTTCTGAAAATTTATTTACGACTTCCTTAAATTATGTTTCGTGCTTGGTTTTTGTTACGCAGCCAGTCAAATCTGATTCAAAGAGTCCAGCTACTATTGATCCTACCTCTGATGGCACTCCGTATGTCCTATGACTTTTTTTTAGTTACTTCGTATATTTTTGTGCATTTGACCTAGAAGTCTCATTATCTTATGCATTGTTACAGAGTTGTTGAACCATGTTCAAAACCTGCACAAGAACAGTCTGAAAACAGCGATGAAACCAGGGAATCAAACGAGTATTACTCTTATCTGCACCATGTTTTTAATCTTTTTTTTTTTTATGCTCCACTGTTCGCGCTTTCTCTGATACGCTGTGTACTTCCCTTTATTAACAGAAACCAAGATAACTCTGCAATTAGGAAGAGTATTGCCTCTGGATTTTCATTTAGGTTGGATGAACGTGCTGAAAAGCGGAAAGAGGTACTAAGAGATGCTATATTTCCTACGCATGTAGGATTTCTATATTTGCCCTTATCGCTCACCGTCCTGGTAATCTAAAGTCTGTTTTAACTCCAACAGTTTAATATGAAAATAGAAGAGAAGATACACGCTAAAGAGGCCGAGAAAACTAATATTCAGGCTAAGTCAAAGGTCGCAAGCTTTTCTCTGCTAATTGGTTTAATTCCGTTGCTTATTTTTCTCTATTGTTGTGTGGTGGCTTGAACTCAATACTTTGGTAGTTTGTTGATATATTGTTTTTGCTTTGCAGGAGAGTCAGGAAGCAGAGATAAAGCAGCTGAGAAAGAGTTTGAATTTTAAAGCTTCACCGATGCCAACATTCTATAAAGAACCTCCTCCAAAAGTCGAACTCAAAAAGGTATATGAAGCTTTGGATTAAGCGGTTGATATATTATTAATTCATCTACTTTGATGTTTGATTACCTGAATCCTATTTTGAAATTTTGGTGTGTGATATGATTTTAAATGTACATTTGGGTTCCAAGTCTACGAGTGGTAAGTCAAATGAATTTGCAGAGTTGAACTTTGGCCAATGTGTAATTTTCGTAAAGAACGGGAAACATGTCCTCCCAGAGGCAAGTATATAGTCCGATATTCCGAAAATCCAAATACTTGTTTCTGACTCTCTATTAACTTTTTGAGGGATCTTTATTTGAGCTCCTGCTTTTTTCCATAGTAATCTATATTATTGCAACACTCGACTTTGGGGGCTGTGTGTCATCCCGACTCTCTTTCCAGTACGACTACTTTGACATTTCATTTTTCGCTTAATGAAGATAATTTCACCTGACTGACACTCTGGCACGCACCCTCACACGAGACTTACAGCTCAGCCTTGATAATATAGCTTGCGATATTTCTAGACTTGATTGCAGCTCCTCCTTTTTATTATGGAGTACAATATACACCTGTTTTTTTTGGGTGCAAATTAATCCTTGACCGACAAAAAGAGTTGACCAAAAAAAGGTATAATTAGTTTCAGCCTAATTGGATTGGTATTTCTGGTCTGATTAATTGGATAATGATAGGTTTCATTTGAAGATCAATACAGTTCCGGTGGCTCAACTGCATTTTTCAGTCATAGGATGTGGGCCTTCTGACGAGTGACGAGTTCTATATTTTCTACGTTAAACTGTGCATAGTTTATGATAGCCAATCTTGTATTTTCTCTAATATTATTAAGATTTGTAGTAACTCAAGATTTGATTATCCAGCTACCGTAACTGTGACTTAACAGCTAATAGTCCCTATGTCATTATCATGGGGTACTTGTACAAATATGTGATTAGTTTTGAAGTATGATGTGAACTGATTAGTGTTTATTATCCTCGGTCAATATGCCAATACACGTGTTAGTTTAGGAATATCTGTTTTGGTGCTGAGAGAAATGGAGATCGGTATCATTGATTATCGACTCAGTTGCAGACTATTATAATGTGGTGGTACTAAATTAAAACTGCGCAAAACATGATGCATTGTTTGGATGCAAAAGACTCGATTGGAAAGTATGGCTAGGGAAAGGAAGAGGGACAGATTCCCTCGTTTGAATAGTATGTCGAGCTAGTGAGATGGGAGGGTGGGAAACAACAGTTTATCTGCACAGTTGTAGATGAAATTTATCTACACTAATATGCAGAAGCTGTTGCTGCGGTGCTGTGTTCTTATTATTTGTTTCACATGCTTTTCAGATACCCATCACGCGTCCGAAATCTCCCAAGCTTGGCAGAAGCAAGAGCTCAGCTAGTGGAACAACCAGTCCTTCAGAAGGGGCTGCACCATCAGTTAGCCCCCGTGTGGGCTTTGCGCAGAAGAAAGTTACTGCAAATGGTGAGAAAAGTGCCGATACTACCAAAAAATCAGCTACAAAATCCCAATCTAAGCTTCAGCCTCGAGAAAGTGGAGGCAAAAGCGAGGAGAAGAATGTTAAACTGAAACCAAAGGTAAAGGTGGATGAAGCTGAAAAGGAGAAAGCGGTTTCTGGAATCGACAATGTATCTCAAATAACTGTTAAGGGCACTGAGGTTACAATCCAACTGTCCGTGGGTGAGATTCCCAAGGACAAAGGCGTGACTTCAAACACCCCAAATACCGAGGCCATGATGAATCAAATCATGGTGGGAAGTTGAAGAAGCAATGGATGCTGTGAACTTGTGATTGATGATGATGTAAAAAAAAGAGGAGAATTTGTATATGGAGAGTGTTGTATTATTTGTTGTGGGGAAGAGGAAGGGGTTGAATTTATTTGTTGATCAATACATTATTGTCTTCCTTTTTTCTGTTTCATTACATTACATTAAATTTATATATTAATATTGTATTTATTTATATCGGGGAAAAAACTCGGATATGACTTCATTTCCAAGTACTTTGAAGTTCAAATGTTTCATCCATTTGTTCACAAATTCAAATTTGGTATCTTTGTGATTATGTTTTCTGTTGCGGAGCTAAAATGAATGTTCTACCTTAGAACGGAGCATTATATTCAAGGTGCACTCGTGGTCTTGATTGCCGTTGAATAAATACTTCTAATTATATCCAATATTTCTACGTTAATTGTAACTCGTTCTCTTTCATTTCTCTAAAGCTAACCTAGCCAACTAACTTTTTCATCCACGGTTGTCTACTGCCAGTCTGCCACCACCTATCCTCCATTACTAACTACTCCACCTTTGATCGACCTTCATCGATTACACCACTTATCGTTGTCATGTCACCATTATCGGCATCGGCAACATGCGTCACCATTTATCACCACAGCCACTCACCAACACCATAAGACTGTTCGGCAACGGAGGGGCCCCACCTCCCTGGTGGTGGTTGTGGTGACGTGGTTTGTGGTTGAGGTGATTATCAGAATTTTGTAATACTTTGTATAAATTATCATTTGTTACAATAAGTTTTCCTTAAACAAATAGGGTTATTTTACACAAATAATCCACACTATTACTCATTTGCTCAAAATAATACTCCCTCCGTCTCGGTGATTTGTTTACATTTACTTTATACACATTTATCGATGTTAGGAGATATGTAGAGAAAAACTAATAAAATAATAATATAAGTACAAAGGGGGTCCCGCTTGCTTAAAATTATGAAATGTAATTGGTTAAGGGAGTAGGGGCCCACCTCCCACATGGGTCACCCATGACCATTTATGGAAAGTGTAAACAAATGACCCGTAACCCCCTAAATAGAAAGTGTAAACAAATGACCGGGACGGAGGGAGTACAAACTATTAATTATCTCAAAATAAACCCAACTATAACCTATATTTTCTCTTAATAAACTCCCTCAAAAGTTAACCTACAATTGCAGGTTAAACTGAATTTGTGGGTCCCACCAAATTTATCACCGCTGCATACTTCATCTCTTTATCTTCACCTTTTTTTTTTTTTTTTTTTTTTTTTTTAACTGCTGCTTCCTTCACCCTAAGTCAATTTTGTTTTTTCTTTTGAAAATCATACTCCTCTCACAGTTAACACCTTTTACAAAATGAAATAGAATCAATCATCAGTTGTCACCAATATTGTTTTGATGATGACCATGATCTGATTTTTTGTTTTGTATTAAAAATAAATTTTGGGGACATTGATCTATTGTCAGTGTTGTCATCACTAATTAGTGTTTCATCAATTTGTTTCGATGATGAACATCAATTTCGTTTTGATGATGAAAAATTACGAAAATTAATTTCCAACATTAACATTGACTTTTCATTTCCTTGAATTTAAAAAAAAAAAAAAAAAAAAAAAAAAACTGAAGCATAAATAACTTGTCTTCCACTTTGTTTTGTTTTCTCTTCAATAGTTCAAATGTTCAATCAATAGATATTAAGATAAAAATATAAAAACTTAATGAGAAACAAAAATACACTAATTCTATGAGATGCAAGTAAATAAATAGGAGATGAAGTGATATACTCCGGATAATCATGAAATGCAATGGACAAGAAGGTGGGTGAATACAAAAATGGTTGACATTAGAAAGGTGAATATATTGAAGAAATAAGGTAAAAATAAATTAAAGGTCAAAATAAGTGAAGTTTACTGGTCTAATAGGTAGTAGGTAATGTGAGAGTATTATGAGAAGATAGAGGTGATAGTTGGGTTTATTTTGAGATAAATGGTAGTTGAGATTATTTTGAGCTAATTGTGAATAGTTCGGATTATTCCCGTAAAATAATCCAAACAAATATCATCATATCATATATTAGGAGTATACATACCGTGGTGGGCCATGTGGGCACAAGCCCCACAACATTTGTTTTTTTAGGTATATTATTAAAATCTAAATAGCAAATAGGACCATTAATCTATGTGTGCGGTGTAGTGTTAGTAGTGTTCGGCAACGGAGGGGCCCCACCTCCCTGGTGGTGGTTGTGGTGACGTGGTTTGTGGTTGAGGTGATTATCAGAATTTTGTAATACTTTGTATAAATTATCATTTGTTACAATAAGTTTTCCTTAAACAAATATCATTATATCATATATTAGGAGTATACATACCGTGGTGGGCCATGTGGGCACAAGCCCCACAACATTTGTTTTTTTAGGTATATTATTAAAATCTAAATAGCAAATAGGACCATTAATCTATGTGTGCGGTGTAGTGTTAGTAGTGTCATGCCTTCAATCCGCAGGTACAAGGTTCTATTCTTAGTTTTTAGGAAAGTACAAGGTTCTATTCTAGGCGGCCACTTCTTATTTTATTTTTTTAGTTTGGTTTTTATGCAAGAGGAGTAGCTTATTTGTGTTGATGTCTTCCCTTGTCGAATTTATCTTTCTATTTTTTTTTTTATTTTTTTTTCATTCCCATGTTTTTACTCTACAATAATACGGAGTATCAAGCAAAATACCCTTATAAACAACATGAGCACTTTTAGCTTCTTATTAATTTCTTGTGTGTGTATTCACCGATTATACTTCATTTAAGAGCACCAAAAAAAATACTTCATTTAAAAAAAAAAAACAACATTTAAAACTAATTTAAAAATCCATTGTTTGATTTTGAAATGACGCTATTTTCCCTATGAAATAATATTTTGAAAATTTTCCGATGTTTTATCTATGTTTTGAAAAAATATATATATTTCTAGTTTTTAGGTTTGTTAACTATTTAACACTTAAATAGTGCAAAATGATTTCACAAGGTACATCTTTTTACAATATAATTAAGCAAATAACCTTATATATATATATATATATATATAGAGATAAGTTCTTTTGAGTCAGCTAAATATTTTGAGTCGCAAAGTCAAGATTTTCAGATTCTCGAAAATAGTAGATTTTAACCGGAAAAAAATGGATTTTAACAAAAAAAAAATTGATTTTAACAAAACACTGAGATTTCGCCTCAAAAATTTTTTGTCCGGCCGGTTTTAACAAAACACTGATATACAATATATATAGATAAGATCTTTTAAGCCCAACTTATTAGAGAAAGTCATTGAGTCCTGAATCCGCTTTGAAATTTTAACACAAAAATTTGGAACTGCAAAATTCCAGAATATTTGAGATTTTAACATTCGTTAAAATCTCAAATATTCTGTAATTTTGCAATTTTACATTTTTGTGTCAAAATCTCAAATTTTTGTGTTAAAATCTCAAAGCGGATGTCTGGACTCAATGACTTTCCCTAAACTTTGGGCTTGAAAGATCTTATATATATATATATATATATATATATATATATATATATATATATATATATATATATATATATATATATGCTCGAGATCTGGTGCACACCACCTTACCGTGCACACCCTAAGCACCATTAAATCATCACCCCTACGCACCAATTTACAATCATTTGTCTTCTTCAAAATTCGATCCAAAAAGCTCTCATTCAATCAAAAAAGCTCTCATTCAATCTCGAATTCAATAAAAAAAGCTCTCATTCAATCTCGAATTCAATCAAAAACAGGTAATTTTATTAATTAAATTCTCTATTCATTTTCAATTAGGGTTTCTGAAATCGAAAATTTGGGTTTTTGAAATCGAAAATTAGGGTTTTTGAAATCGAAAATTAGGGTTTCTGAAATACAAAAAGATCTGATTCAAGCTTCGTTCTTTCTAGCAGAAAAAAAAAGGAATTGAATGAAGAAAATAGCAAAATTGTAAATATGGATGAAAACAGTATTCAATTTCAAAACAACGATTGTTTTGATATTTTTCTGTATTGAGTATATAGCCATGTAATTAGTGTATTTGTTAATTAAATTTGTGTATATTACTATCAAACGAAAGTAATTTCCATTCTTTTTGTAATTTGTATTATATTGGAGCTATTCAAGAACGAAAACAAATTATCATAGAAGGTAACTATCAATTTTTAACATATGTATGTGTATCTGTTATCTTCTTATGTGTATCTATTTTTAACATATGTGTAATTATCTTCTTATGTGTACTTGATAATTTAGTTGAAGCTATTTAAGAAGGAGAATAATTATCTATAGATGCAACCAAAAATCTTCCGGCAAACAACAAAGAAGGTAACTTCTTCTTCTTTCTTGATATATTCTTATGTGTATGTGTGGAACCCGGGATCGGACGAGGGACCCAACTCAGCGTCTTGCATAAGGGCGGATTAAAGTTAAAAAGATTAAGTTAGAAAAACCTTTAAAAACTGTTTTGAAGTCGCCACCTAATTATCGCGGAAATTAGGAACCTGCTATCATGTCCTAAGCTAAAGACATGTCCTAGATTTTGGAGCACGCCGACACCTCTAGATCTAAGGCTTGTGAAACCAGATTGGATTCGGGGTGAGGGTACTTTAGAAAAAGAGTAATTCAATTAATGATTTATGAAAACCTTTTAGAAAAGCCAATGTAAAAATAGCCTCTACTGACCTAGAACAATCCATGTAAGATGATATGTGAGCTAATGTTATCGCTACGTACAAGTGCGAAAAAGATTGTAAAAGAATGCAGATGCAAAAAGATTGATTATAACCCTCAGTTTAGCATGTTTAACTTGTTAACGAAAGCGGTTCAGTTAAAGGTCGAATTCATTGTTTAAGTTGATTTTAATGCAAAATAAGAAGGTGCAAGATGCATGCAAATAAAATAAAGTTCAATTGTCCATTGGTTTATTTTAAGAGGTCGGTTGCTTATGCGACTTTGGCGTGTCATCGGATATGGAGTGTACCCGAAGTAATAAGAACACTTGGAATGCAAGCGCGCTCGGTGCCAAAGCGGGGCTAAAGTGTAGTCTCCTTTGTTAGTCCATAGAAAATAAGAAAAAGCTTTGATCCAAGTGGATCGGTACCTACCTTGTCCTGACGCTTCAGATTCGGCAGAACTTCGCTTCTTGAACTTAAAAGGAGGATGAATTCAACACGGGATGGTGTGTTGAACTCAAGGTTTTGAGTGCTTGAGGCTTTTGTGAGAGAGTTTTGGAGTGTGTATTGTGAATTGTGGTTGTAAATTCTGTGTGTGAAAGATGTATTCTGGTTGTCAATTGTGATTTCGAGGTCGGGGTATAGGGGTGTATATATAGTAAAAACCTCGGAGAAATTAGGAAATCCGGGGATAGAAACAGGCCAGGAAACCGCATAGCCTTATGCGGTTGCCAACCCAAACCGCATAAGGCTATGCGGTTTGGAGGCGTGGTTCTAGGTTGACTTTCCTAGTTCCGGTTTGTGAATATCCTTGAAAGATATAGTATAATCTCGAGCTTGCACGCCAAGAAAACAGCTGAGATATTTCTGAGATATTTTATGATGTTCAGGGCTTTGGAGTGCGGGCCAAAGGCTGGGTTTGGGCTCGGTTTTGGGCCCGAGATCCGTAAAAATGAAAGAGGTGTATTTTGTAGCATTTTGTGAAATAAGGTAAGACGTGAGGCTATATGTTGTGTAAGAGGAGGCTAAATAGCGGTTTTAGCTACCGGGCCTAAATATAGGGGATTTAGGAGTGCTGAATTAGACCTTGTTAATGTAAAAGGGCTAATTGTAGTGCAAATGCGAAGCTCATGCCAAATGAAGCAGGACGAGGACCTAGTTAGACTCCAAATGGACAAAAAGAACGTTTATTTAAGTGTGATGTGAAGCGACCTAAATCATTTAACATTTCAAAACGACTCAAAATGAACTCGACATTATTAGAACCGTTTAAGTCAGCGTTAAAGCATGCTTAATAAAAGTCCGTGTTACATCACAGGGTTTTGTTTAGGAGGGTACGGATATGGGTATCCACAGAGCCCCCAGTTTGACTGAGCTCGGACTAGAGCGCTAGTCAAACTCCACGACCATATCCGGACCATTATAGTCTCGATATAGTCAGCGGAACGAAGCATGTGTCCATGGGTGAGACGAGGACTTCGAACCGGGCTAAACGGGGAGGGGCATGCGCATTTTAAGGACTTGGCGGTCCATGCATATTATAAGGGCCTGCCGGCCTGCTGAGTGCCTTTGCTGTTGTTGTTGTTGATGTCTTTGCCGATGCCGTTGCTGATGTTGATGCCGTTGCTGATGCTGATGCCGTTGTTGATGTTGATGTCGTTGCTGATGTCGTACTGGGTCTCGCCGAGGAGCGCAGGTGTGTTGAAGTGCAAGGGGGCTAAAAGTGCAAGGGTGAGAGTGTATTTGGGTTAGGTGTCTAATCTCGTGAAGAGTGCGTGCGCAAGGTGTATAATCTCGCGGAGGAGCGTATTTGTCGAAGTAAACGAAGGGGTGCATGTGTAAGGTGCATAGTTGAGTAGGAGTGTTCATGTAGGTGTTAGTGTTGGTCTCATGAAAGAGCGCGTGTGTAAGGGTTGCAATGCCTGTGCTTGGGTGTGTTCTGTAAGGTACTTGTGCTTGAACTCGCCGAGGAGCGTCAAAGTGCTTGTAGTTGGGTATATTGCAGAGTGTTTATGTTTGAACTCGCCGAGGAGTGTTTATGTAGTCGTCATTGCATATGATTGCCTTCCGTTGGGGAGCAAAAATTATGTAAATGCGAGTGCTTGTGTTCCTGCTTCTGTACCGTACATTAAATGCTTAATATACGCGTATGGCGGATTGTAGGTGACGCCGTAACCCAAGCACGGGACGTATTTGGAGTTGCATTAGGGCCAAGATGGATTAGGAATTCAAAAGTAGGGCCAAATCGAGAAAAACAGAGAAAAAGCCAAGGGCAGAAACCGCATAAGCCTATGCGGTTTGGGGTGCAAACAGCATAAGGCTATGCGGTTTCCCCCTGTGGCTGTAAGTGCTGTATAAAGCACGAAACCACCGTAGCTTTGCCTCATTATTTCTTTTCGGTTTCTTTGCTCTAAAAACACTAAAATTCGATTTCTCAACTAAATTTGCTCGTTTTTCTTGCGTTGCCTTGCTATGGAATCAGGTAATGCTCCATTTTAACTTGCTTTTTCGTTATTTGTTGTTGTAATTAGCTGGTTTTAGCTAGAAATGTTGAAAAGACGGGTTTTGGATGAAAACCCCAATTTTGCTTGAAATATGCCGTTTGAATGCTTGAACTTGACGTCATTGTGTTGCATTGTGCCATGCTAGCATGTATGTGTGAATTGATTGTGATTTGGTCCATGTATAGCCCAAAACGTGTGAATTAGGGTTCGTGCCCGAAAATGAACCCGGATTTTCCGACCCGGAATTTCAATTAAACTTCGGTGTAGGATGCCCATAGTGTGTATACCATGCCTATAGCTTCAATTTTGCGAAAATGTCGAGCGAAGGCTTTCAATTCGACGATTTTGCTTGAGTGTTCTTCATAAATTGGGGGTTTTTGATCGGGATGATCAAAATGCAATTGCTTGTAATGGGTTGTTGTTGGGGACTATTATGGCGTATAGAAACCATAAAGTTGGGATTTTGACGCTTAGAGAACGGTTCTCGGCTTAATTGTGAATTAGGCCTAAAAATGCTCTGTAGGATGCGTAATGCCATGTGTGAATGGGGATGTATATGTATTGTGTATAGTTGTTGTGTATGTGTATAATGTATGCCAAGTTTGTATGCTTGCATGCGTTATAGTTGTATGTACTTGTCATGTCTGTTGCAGGGAAAAGTTCTAGCCGTGTTACGAGATCAAAATCTCGTAAGAGTACTGGCTCGAGGACCGAGGGAGCCCCCAGTTCGAGTAGTCGTATGAGGCGTTCGTATAGCGAGAGGGAGGCTGACCCTCGTGACTTGCCCACGAGGCGTGGTCAGTCACGGGGCAGGAGTCGTGCGAAAAATAACCCTAGGCCTGACGCTGAGGAGGAGGATGAGGAGCTTGCTCTTGAGCTAGTGGATACGCTAGAAGCTGAGATGGATGTTGAGGAAGAGGCCGAGGAGGCCGCGCCTAGGGCGAGTAGCTCTAGGCTACGTGGGTCGCGCGTAGATAGGTCGTTTGCGAAGGGCTGGGATGGCAGTAACCTTTTGTTGGCTCCGGAGAGGCATATTTCATACCGGGCGACGATGGGCATGCCAAAGGGTCCGATGAGGACTTTCTCGGGCATTTCGTATAACACCCTGACTTTTCCTAATATTAATTATTCGTCTCATTTATATTCATAATTTATTTCTCTTGATTTCCTCATTTCTTTTAGCTCGAGAAAATCAGTTCTCTTGTCGCGTGGATTAGGCTACTCTGTAGTCGGAACTTAAATACGGAGTAATTTTGCTAAAAACGGTGTAATTTTCTCATACGAACTCCGATTCAGGTGATTCAAAAGGCTAAACTGCGTATTTTTTCGACGCCGTCGCAACTGCCAAATTTTCAGGAGTCAGTTTGAACCGGCCCACTTCGGGCCGAGCTGAAACACCTTTGCACGGGTTGGGTTAGGGTTTCTTAGTTAGCTTTCTTATCAAGACATTATAATATCTTGTGATCTCCTAATCTAAGCAACCTTATAATTCTGATTTCCCTCCTCCTAATCTCTCCTCTCATCCCTCATATCACATCCACATTCATTCCTCCTTCATCTCCCAAAAGCTCTCTCCATTCTCATCCAAACTCCATTGTTTCTCTTCCAAGCTTTCATTCCTTTCATCCTAAGTCTTTCCTAGCTTTTCCCCTTGGTGTAGGATCTCTTTTACCTCTTTTATTTTTCTGTTATTTTGTTATTTTATGTGTTGCATTGTTATGTATTCATTATTTGCTTGTTTTGGCTTGGATCATCAAAGGAGAAGAAGGCTTTGAAGAAGGAGACACTATCCTAGTTGAAGAAGAAGAGGAGTAGCACGTTTTTGGGATCTCTACAAAGGTAACTAGGTGTGAGCTAGTTGTATTTTAACATGTATGAGGCCTTTATGTTGTGAATCTTGTGTTCTACTTGTTGATCTATTGTATGAGTGCAAGAATTCATGTTGTTCATTGTTGTTTTTGTCATAAAATCATGCTAGGGTCATGGCCTCATACTAGGGTGTCTTATTATCATATTTTAATGCATGTTTCACATAATTTATCATTAATCATGTTGGTAAAATTAGAAGAAAACGATTTGGTGATGTTTGTGATGTTGGCCGAATGGCCTAGAAGAGGGCCGAAGCCCTTGCTTGTGTTTGATCTCTTGTTTTCTTCTTGTTTTGGCTTATTGTTATCGAATCATGATGTTAATATGGATTACCTAATGTTGAGTCACGAGTTATGATGATAAGATGATGTTTAGTAACGCTTGTATGCATGTTTAATTGAATTGATCACATAAATTGTTGATGGGTCACATGAGAATCAAGAGTAGTGCATGAAATCGGGTTTGTGATGTGTTGGCCGTGTGTTTTGTGCATATGCCGTGAGGCATGTGTGTGTGTGTTGGATCGTTTGTCACTTGTTTGAGTCTAAGCATGTCTTAGGATGTTAACTATGCTATAATGAATCGAGTTATACTTTGTTTGATCACTAAATAATGAGTTATGAGCATGTTAATTGAATATATGACTTGTAAAGCACGTTGATCATATTGTACTCCGAATGTATGGTTGGACTTGGTTGTGATGATGATTGTGTATATATGAGCGTGGTTGTTGTGGTTGTATGGTTGTATTGGAAGTGTTGGAGACAGGTTAACAGGTTATGCTTGAGTTAAGTTTGCACATGGGTACTGTTCTGGCACATGTGTGAGGAGATACAACGTCCTAGGATGGACGGATACTGCCCATGATCCCCTCGACTATTCTTGTTGTTTAGTTAGAGCGACTATGGGTTCTCAACCAGAAGGGTTAGAGACTATGGTTATTTATGTCGTCACCGTTCTTGTTGCTCGGTGGAATTTGGCCAAATTTAGACTTGTGATTATTGAGGAACTTCTTGTTGCTGTTCCGCCATAGGGTTTGGGTGATTCTTGTTGCTTCACCCGGGGTGATTCTTGTTGCTTCACCCAGTTCTCCGCGCTTACTCTCGCAATTGGTTGGAAGAAGGATCGTCGTGTGAGCTCAGTTGGTTGGGTCACAACCTTGGTTGTGCCGTGTGGTTGTTGCTTGTGTTTGTATCGTTGTTCTATTGTTGTATGATTTGTTGTTCATGTATTTATACTTTGGTATAGGCCGTAGGCCAGGTGAGCTTGATTGCATTGTTGTTTATGTTCGTTATGTTAAAATATGACTGGGGAGCACCTAGTTACTCCCCACTGATTGTGGTTGTTGCCTCTCTTTTATAGGTATGCGCGAGACGGGATAGAGTGAGTTGGATGCGAGGATGTGACCGTGTGTTACCTTGGAAGAGATGTGATTTTTGTTTAGGCTCTTTTGGACTCGTAGTTTGGTTTTGTTTTAGACTTTCTTTCGGTCTTTAGACTTTGTTTTGGTTTTGGTTTGTACGGGGTATTTACTCCCCATTCTGTTAGGCCTCAAGGCCTACTCTTTTCCTTTCAGTTTTGTTTTGTAGTTTGTTTGAGTAATAATCCGGGCTACACGGTGTTTCCGCCACCGTGATTTCAGTTTTAAACCCTTTATTTTCCTAAACTCTTTTTAAATCGTATTTTATCTCTTTTGAAAAACCCCGGCCCCAACCAAAGGCCGAAATGTTATTCACGGTAGCTCGCCAGGCTGGGTACATCGCCCACAGACCAACACGGGCCCTTTCCAGCGCACTTTGTCCTCACTCGTGCGCATCCTGAGAACTTCCCAGGAGGTCACCCATCCTAAGACTACTCTCCAGCAAGCACGCTTAACTGAAGAGTTCTTATGATGAGCCACCAGAAAAGAAGATGCATCTTGTTGATATGAGTAGTACTCACAATCCTTTTAAGCACTATGTCACTTGAGCTCAACACATGGACCACTTCAACGGGGAACCCGGCCCGAATAACCTCGGACAACACCGGGTGTTACATTTCGTCTGTCATGTGTGCTTTTGAGGAGAAGCTTTCAGAGGGGGCGCAAGCTTGGGTGCTTAGTTGTGCTTTTGGTCCCTTAGTTGGGCATTGGAGGGAGATTGCGAGGAGGAAGCAGACGGCGAACCTGATGTTGATCAGGGCCTTCCTTGACCGGTACTGGGACACTACCACGACGTTTCACATGCCCGGCTTTGAGGCCGGTATTACTTTATCTGGGTATGCGGTCATGACGGGGCTACCGTTCGGTGATCGTGACATGAGTTTCGGTTTTGTGCCGTCCATCGTGGACGACGTTGTGACTGCCGCGATCGGCGGTGGTCTTGAGGTGGAGTACCAGGGTAAACCGCCTTATGTTATTAAGACGAGCTATATTCTGGAGTATTTTGAGGGGAAGACAGAGCGGGGCCCTTCTGATTGGAGTGACGAGCAGAATGCTCGCATGTGGTTGTGGTGGTTCGTGAGCGCCGTGTATTTCGGCGATAAGGGTGAGCGGGCGGCGACGTCGGTCCTTATGAGTCTCTTAGATTGGGGTGCAATTGGGACACTTGACTGGGTGACGCCGTCTTTGGGCTTGTGCATTCGTTTCTGCATGGACGCGGTGAGGCCGCGGGTCATGGAGCGAGGATCGAGACTGTCCTTAGTCTCGCCCGGATTTGTGATGGAGGCATGCATTACTTTTGTTTTATCTTGGATGTCTTGCTTATTTGATTTTGTTTGTCTTTGTAATGTGCTTTTGTGTGTGTAGTCATGGATTCTCAGTTACTTTCCCTTTTTGCTGCCTGCGCACGCCACGACGATCGTTAGAGAGTACCCGGCGGTGCGTACTTGGGGTACGTGTAACCGTGCGGCGTTTGACTGGTCGTATGATGAGGTTCGGGTGCGTTTAAACCTCATGGAGTTCGATCAGGTTTGTGCTTGAACCATTTTAAATAGAGTGTACTTAGAATGATTTGTATTCGTGAATGTTTGTTTTTCCTTGTAGTTCGTGCCGTTCCCGTGGGGCCAGTACGCGGGTATTCCTGTGGGCATTGGGGCGCGGTTTGCGTTGCGTGATATCCAGCGTCTGTACTTGGCGAGGCCGTATGGACCGGTTTGGTATCTCGGAGAGCGTCTAGTCTACCAGGCAGGGTGGCCGGCTCCAGTGTTGCCTAAGGACCCGCCGAGAGTCCTTTTTGAGCGAGGGGTTTTCGCACAGGATCGCATGACGCTGTACGGGGAGGGAGAGTCGGGGAGTCTTCTCTGTCCTGGGGAAGACTATGGCCAGTTTGCTTGGTCTCGGCTTGCTTGTGGGCCGATTGAGGTATGTTTGCTTCGTTTTTAGGGGTGCGTAGGGTAATTTTTCAAAAAAGTTCTCCGCCGTGTTTGTTTTGTATTTGTTTTGCAGAAGTTTGACTCTGAGATGGCGGAGCAACCTGGTGATTTCCCTACTACCGTTGAGTATGAAGACTCGGGTGTCCGTCGTACCTTTACATTGCCGACGTACTTGCCGGTGACCACTGACGCGGGCATGGACAGCTGGAGCGGCAAGGTGAAAAAGGTATGTATCTTTGTCATTGTATATGTGAGAGCCCCCAGTTTGATCGAGGTATGGACGGTAGCGATGATCAAACTAGTGAGGTGCGTGTTTTTGTGTTACCCCCTGTAGATACCCGTATCCGTACCCCCCAAAAAACAAACCCGATGATGAAAAGGACTTTCATACATGCTTTTAAAAGAGTCGAAACGGTACAAAAGTGTCTAAAACGTATTTAGTCATTTTTAGCGTATTAATTTGGATTTGCATAATCATAAAAAATGAATGTCACTCTTAGTCATTATAAGCACAACACGAGCACGATACAGGAACGTCTTATTAAGCCAAGCCACAAAAACAGCCCAACTAGCTATAAAACGGCCCAAACTTACAAAAACGACCCAAAACCCAACACACAAAACGGGCCAAAGTGCGTCCCGTGTCACATTTTCACAAAATTAGGTTATATAATACCGCAAAATAATATAGTTCAATATTATTGTATTTCGAGCCAAAACCGAAAAACACGACAAAAACCGAAACACGAAAACCGAAATTCGGACCAAAACGAAAGACTTAACCCCTAAGTATAATACGTCACAAAACATAATCATTACTTAATTATACGTCCAAAACTAAAAGGCGGCTAAAACAGCACACCAAAACAAAATACAAATCGCCAGTTGACAGGCGATTAAAAACTTAAACGCCTGTCAACAGGCGATTAAGTTTTTGTTTTGGTGTGCAGCCTTTTTAGTTTTTCCTACAAAATACAGCCCAGATGAAATTAAATTCGCCTGTACACAGGCGATTAAGTTTTTGTCTACGCATAAACCAGCCAACCTCTATAAATACCAACCCACTTCATTCATTTCAATAGATCGGTTTTACAAAACACATATACTACTCACAAAATCCACTCAAAAATACCGTCTTTTCACTTTCGAAAGGTAAACATTTTACCTACGCTCTGGGACGTTTTGAGACTCGGACAAAGGGGTTACATTAACCCCAACCCGATATTGGCATTAGCGAAGCCGTATTCGTAATACGGTTGTAGTAATTCGGATTCATAATCCGTCTAAACCCCGCCAATATCGCATAAATAAACGACTCATTATCACTAAAGCAAACCGACGTCACTTTTATAATTATGCAAGTCCTCATTCATGCATTAAATAACGACTAGAATCACGGATCCAACACTAAATTGTACCGTTTCATAGAGTCTTTTAGCATGTCAAAACTGAGGGTTTTCACAAATTCTTAAAGAGTCAAATATGAGGTCGGAAAATAACGTTTATAGTAATAATTTAGTCAATAAATTATTATTTAACGTACATTTCCCATAGAAAAGTCATTATTTTGACGATTTACATTATTTATGCATTTTAATCGAGTCATATATATTCGCACTTGTACGTAGCGTCATTTTAGCCCAAATATCGAAATTAACTAAATGTTTTCAAATTAGTAGAGACTACTTTTACGTAGGCTTTTTGATTTCAGTTTTCAAAAACACATTTTTGCCAAATTTTTTGAAAAGTAACCTCACTCCGAATCCCTTCTCTGGTTTCAAACCTCAGATTGATAGATATCGACGCATCTTGAAATCTGAGACACTCGTGTCTTGTATTTCAAGACGCGTTGAATAGGTTCCAAATTCCTTTAATATTTGGTGGCGACTCCGAAAATACACTTTCAAAAAGGATTTTTCTACTTTTCTTTTTTGATCACAAATTCATGCAATGATCTCCCCCATTTTTCCAAAAACTTCGCACTCTTTCCTGCGAGGCGCATTCCGCTTCCCGGCGCTCAAGACGGCGAGGCGGCGCTGCAGGCGTCGATAGGTCGCTTTCCTGCACCTTCACCGGCGACTCACTGGGAAGAGCATGATTTTTTTTATTTTTGAAAAACTAGTTTTTCTTTTATTTTAAAATCATAAAGAAGTGAAGCTTGAAACTTTGAAAACATTTACGCTTTCGATATTTGGGCAAAAGTACGTTGAGTCGAATCCTCCAGATTCAAACCACACCCTTTGAGGAACGGCCCCGAGTAACTCTCGCTTCATAAGCGAGGTAACTCCGGACACACTGTTCTCTCACCCCTCCACGATTACAAGTTCGGCATCCGTACAAACGATCGTAACCAGTCAAACTCGAACGCTCTAGGGCCCGTCTTGAATGCACACCTAAGACGTGTGTAGTCTTGCGGGTGCCCCTACCGAAACGTTAAGGGAATGGCCGGAGGGAACCTTACCCTATAAGCCAAAAACCTGTGTTTATATGTACAAGTGTGAAGTTATAGTACCCTCACTATAGTCGTCTTTCAAAACCTTTGCATGCAAAAACTTTTCCTAGGCATTTTACATTTAAAATACGTCCATTTTTGAAAATTCACTTTTAAACTTTTTTCAAAAAGGTCATACTTTTAAAAACACGCCGTTAGGCTCTTTGACCCATAGTCATTTGAGTTTGATAAATAAAAAGTCAGTGCATTTAAAACCGATCCAGGATAATCACTAGATCCCCGATCTTTTTCAAAACGTAAATGAATTATGCGACTGACGTATCGTCATAATACATTTATTGCAAAAAATTTCATAGAGCAAAAACCCGACAATGTCAAATGCATTTCGGAAATTTTAAATGAAATTAACCTTTAGTACGTTAGAATTAGCCCTAAGTCGAGTGACTCTTTAGTCATCCCGATTTAATTTTTTTCTCTCAAAAAACAAAAACGCGGGCCCGTTCAGATGCGAACCCGTTGATTTAATTTTTGAATCAAGTGACCTATCGTCATTTTGATTTAATTCCCTGAGTCACACGTGAAAGGCGAACAAATGATCGCCTTTTACCCAATTTTAACATCCTCAGATCGACTAGCCTATCGCTACTTCGGTTTGATCCTTTTTATCGTAACGATAAACCCCTAGCAACATACCGCTAAACTGGGTTAATCGGATTATGATCATAAAAATTTTCCTACCTCGAGATTAGGGACGTGTCAACATGCCCCTACCTCAAAAGCTTCCTGTGTCTTTTTAAGCTAAAAACACGAGTCGAGTCATGCACCCACTTTTTTTACTTCTTTGAATGCGATTCTTCGTTAAGTCTTTTCTTCCTTTTTAGAGTCACTAAAGGTTTGAAAACTTTGTCAGGTCCACTCACTGAAAAACCCTGAACACCCGGCTCGCAAACACAATATGAACTTCCGTTTCAACCTCGCAAATGACGAAGCTGCCCTTCCACCACCTCCTCCGCTAATGACGATCACCGAACACGTAAGGCTGCTTGACCATAAGATAGCCAACCTCGCCGCCCTATTCGAGCATCTGGATCGAAACCGATAAAAACTCTAGACTATTCGCTGAAGAGTCTGCTCGACACATCAAGAGGATTCGATCCCTAGAAGATGAAATCCACAAGTACAAACTGGCCAAAACTGCAGATCATGGTCGCCAGGGCAATACTCCTCGAACCACGACCACGGCTGAACCCTTTAACACTGCAAACCCGAAGGCACCAGCAGCACAACCAATTTTCCTAGCACAACCCACTCCTGCTGTACCCATGTCGTCACCGGTTGGGCCGTTCTCATCACAACAGCGACGGAGGTTCGATCCCCTCTTTGTAACACCCCGTGTTAATTTAATTCAATAGTTAGCCATCAAATTCTAATTTCAAACCTTAAATCAATTCTTAACCTTTTAACCTTTCAAAATCTCTATTTTTGCACAACTTGTGTTTTGTAAAATTTATCGACTTCTTTAAGACTTTTTAAAATTTTTGAATAATGAAATAAATATTTTAGTCTTAGAATTCAAAAGTAGAAATATTTCGAAAAATCGTCAAACGCGCACACATTAACTTTTATCGCTTTTGACGCCCGACTTTTTAAAACTGACCAAATTCGAGGAAAACATTTTAAAACACAAATTAGACAATTTCTACACCTAATAGTAATGTTGACATTAGTAAGTCTATTATGATCATTTGGTTCCCTAATTACATAATAATAAAACATTATTTTCTTAATAAATCAAAACTTATACTACACATTTCATTTAACCTAGTTGCATAACATCATTTTCATTTATTCTAAGTACAAAATCACCTCATTTTCTTCTTCATTTGGCCGGCCACCTTGCTCTCTTTTTCTCTCTTTATTTTCTTTCATTTTTCACTTAAAACTTCCTAAATAAAAACCCTAAATATTACTCTAATATTACACTAGTGTTCTTAGACATCTTTGGGTATTTGGAGCTTATATTTTACGGGTTTATTTGAAGGTGAAGACGGGTACTTGGGTGAAGATTTTAACCTAGATAATATCATTGACCCGGATAACCTCTAGCTTGCCAAACCGAGGTGACTAACTATGTCTTATATTATCTTTTTAGTAAATTAGTTTGTTTTGTTATTATAATTTTATGAGTATGATTTTTATGTTAAATATGTTAAACATCATGTTTGTGTGCTTGTATGTTTAGGTGAAGTATAATAAAATGATAATAAATAAGTTATATTGATAATAGGTTAGTTGTAGTAAAATGATACCATGTGTAGTTAATTTATTTTTGAGCATTTTTAATTTATGTTCATATGATTTTTATGTTTAGTTATGTTTTAATTGAGTAGTAGTTATATATAAAAATTATGTGAAATATTAAAAATGAGTTTAAAGTGATTAAAAATGAAAAATAAAAATTGTATGTCCATATATACATATCACGGCTTTTTCCTTTATTTTTACTAAATATTCACTTTTAATTTTTGTAAATAATATGTAGTGTTAAGTTAGTTAAAATAGATATACTCATGTTAAAAAAATTATATTCGGAAAATAAATTATAAGTTGCGAAAATCAAAATATGTGTTCTTGAATTTTATTAAGATCTTCATGAGTGTTCTTGATTTATTCATGTTGATGTTCATCCTTGTTACTCATTTTGATTTCATTTTAATTTATGTTTGTTAGTAATTTGTGTTTATGTTTAGTTATTGTTTTATATATCACTTAGTATTATACTACAAATCAACTAAAACATTATAAATCATTTAGCTTAAAAAGTTAGAAATTTAAAGTGTTGAAAAACACTATTCATAAATATAAATGAAATTGTTAGTAAATTTCATTATAGTTTAAATCGTTTTAGTATAATTAGAATAATTAAAATATAAAGACTTTAAGCTAAAAATCGATAAAATCGAAAAATGAAATTTTAGAACACTACTACCTTGCTCACGGCATCCTTGCCATTTTAGGGTTAATTTTTGTTTTTATCACTTTTTAGTTTATTGTTAAAATAATTTAATTATTAGTTAATAAGTTAGATTTAAGAAATTAAAAGAAATAAATCAATTTTGACACATATATCATATCACACGACATTTCTATTTTTAATGGACTAAATTTGACTAAAATGAAATTATCACTAAGTCACTAAAGTTAAATAGTAATTAGAATTGAATTTTTGTATAAATCGTTTTAATTATAAATGAATTATTATAAACAGATGAAAGTATGTTAACCGTTATAAAAATGAATTAAATCATGTGATACTACCTTTGCTATTGGATTATTGAATTTGGACATACGGACTATAAATGAATCATCCACGATACTATCACTAACTTAAATAAATAGACGACTAAATTTAACCGAGTCTTACATTTTAAAATATTTTCACAAATCACTAAATACAAAATGAACTTAACGTTTTTAAAACTAGACCTTTAGATATTTTCAAAAATCACTAAGTACAAAACGAACTTAACATTTTTAAAACTAAACTGTTAAAATATTTACAAAAATCACTAAGTACAAAACGAACCTAACGACTTTGAAACTAGAAATTTGTACTTAGAAAATAAAAACAAGTTTAGTATTATACTAAAATACCTTAAGTATAAAAATACGTATAAATATAAAAATACGTACAAGTATAAGAATACGTATAAGTATAAAAATACAATTAGAATACGAAGTATAAAAATACGAATACGTATAAAAATACGTATAAAATACGGTGAATAGTGAAAAGTGAATAGTGAATAGTGAATAGTGAATAGTGAAAAGTGAATAGTGAAATACTGAAAATAATTGAAAATTTTACTAAGTATAGAAAATTTAAAATGAATAAGTAAATAACTTAAAGTGTTTGAAAAACACTTAAATAAAATTTGACATATTAATAAACATATCAAATTAGAAATTTAAAAACGTTAATAATTAACAACACTACAAATAATAAACGAATGTGTTATGTGATTATATGAAACCTACCATTCAAATAAAACGTTTGACGATGAGACTAGGAGAGTCTAGAAACATGTGATATGTAATATCAAATAAATAATAAATCATGAGTATGTTTAAATAAAAGGTCAAGCTTGGGCCTCAGATAAGGGAACGTCAATCGTGAGTGAAGTGGGGTTAAGATAGTCTTGTGGCGGTCGCCATTGCCGGACAAGATAATTGAATATGCCAAGGCTTTTGTCTCAGGCTTTAGGAAATAGTCGTTTTATCCTGAGTTAAGGTGCTCTATGATTAGCATTGTAACAACCCGGTTTTTCGTGACTTTAATTAAACTAAGGCGGAAAATTAATTAAGTCTATTTATTACAAAACCAGCTGTTATCGTATTACAAACTCCATATACATAATATGAGTTTAAGATAAACAGAGTATATGTTTGATTACATTCTCTCAAGCGTACAAAATAAATAAGGTAAACTCTCCCCAGCATTCGAAATAATAGTAGTCCTCGGGGTACCTGCGTTTAACCAATTATCATTTTCCCGCAACACTCTTTCGACACATGTAATTCTAAAACATATGCATTATATGAAGGAAATAAATAAATAGAAACAAATAGCAATTAGACATGCAACACATAAGGAAAGCATGATGATTCAAACATGAGTATAAATCAATCAAATACTGTACCACGCTCACAAATAATCATACTCAACAAATCGTATCCCAATACTCATAACCAAGTCATTCAGACAATCATCAAACAAACAAGGAAGTGCATTCAACATACGTTAACCAATGAATGTTCGTTAGCGAGGCGGAAGCATGCAGACGTAACACACGCTATAGTAAATGTGGCTAAGCAGTTGGGCGTGTCGACACACTGAACAATAGTGGACAGGCCAAACAGTTGGGCGTGGTCGACATACTAGACGTCCGCGCAGCGATCGTACGAACAAAGCGGACGTGTCTGACAGGCTAGAGATACCTAAAGCGATAAGGACAGCCAAATCCCGAGTCTAATGTATGCATACACCACTATAGATAGGTTCGTATCATACTCAACCTCGAGTAAGTAGTCCCCTAATAATACGACTATCACCTTAGACGGGTACCCCCGGGTGGGGCTGGAGTTTCCAATTACCGTAGTATGGGCTCACGGAGATATCAATCATGCCCCATCCCTGAGGTTGTATATCCCGCACCGAAATAATACTTTATATAAAAATATTAGATCGCCTTTAGCAACTCTGGGAGGGAGCCAAAGTCCCCATAGACAGCTACCTCATTAACTTCGAATTCAAGAGTCGCGACATGGCGAACAATCCAAGTATTTTATTCAAATAGTTTCTTTTCTCAAATTCTTATTTCCTTGTTCAAACGTAGCTAATGATAATTCTGTAACTTAATTATATCGTCCAACTTTGTATAATGAAATTTTAGTTCTAGCAGTTCTTCAGGTAAACAGAACACATAGAAAAACTTAGTTAATTATTTGGAGTCCGTTTGTAAATTTTAAATATTTTTACTATTCATTATTTTACTATTCATCGTATTTACTATTCATCGTATTTTATACGTATTTTTATACGTATGCGTATTTTTATACTTTGTATTTGTACGTATTTTCATACTTGTATGTATTTTTATACTAGTACGTATTTTTATACTTGTACGTATTTTATACTTATACGTATTAGTATTTTATATTTTAGTAATAATAATATTTCATTTTACTTATAAGTTTGATTACGTTTCATTTAAATTTTAAGTAATTTAAAGTAGATTAGTGATTAGTCATTAGTAATATAAATAATTGAATTTCAATGTAACACACACTTATTTCATCCTTTTATTTAAATCGTAATGTGTTAAGTGATTTAGTATTCATAACATTTATTTTAACTTAGAAATATTACTTAAATGATATTCGACAATTTTTAGTATTCTTGATAAAATATGCTTAAGTGACATCTAGTTATATTTCTTTTAGGTGGTTTAATATCCTAATACGACTTCAGATTATAATTTTTACTTATTCGATTTAGGTGAAAAGATAATTTAATCGTAGAATTTTATTTAAGTTTTTATAACTTAGAATCTTTTCTACATTATCTTTATGAATCCATTCGTATCCTTTTTATAATGTAATACGTTTTATATGTTTTATTTTTATAATACGACTTGCATTTGTTTAGTAAGTTATTGACTTTAAGACGAAATCTTATTTTTAACGATATTGTTTTATTTTTGTGAGTTTTGCTTTAAATTACTCTTTCCATATAAAATGTTATATTTACTAAGTTATTCATATGATTTGATAATCTTTTATGATCCTTACATTTTTATACTTAGTAAATTCCTGACACTTTATTTTTGTCCTGATTTATATTTATGACGTTAGTTCTTAAATTTATTTTTATGCGACTTCTCTTAGATATTTAATACGAGTAACTTTTATTTATATTAAAAATGAACTTTACCTTTAAAATTGATTTCATCCTACTTTAAACTTAATACTTTTATAACTTAAATCTTCATTTTTAGTTATAGTTTTTATTTGAACTTTTTAGTGACGATAAATATTTTTATTACTGTAATTATTTTATTTTATTGAACTTATTTACTTAAGTAATTTTAATAAAATTTTAGTTGCATATAATACTTGTGATACTTATAATTTGTATATTTTAATTTACAAATAACATACAATTTAACATGATAATATTAATATAAATTCAACAATAATTTCAAGCACACAATTACTTTAAAACATTTAAATTTCATAACAATTTCATTTTAAGTGAAAAACATAAACTAATTATATTTTCATATACATCTTATACCTAGTATTTTAAGCATGCAATTAACAAAAATTAAAACGAAAAATTAAACCAAAAATAATGGGTTGGCCGTGTGGTTTTATATATTCTACACAAGTTTTATTTTTCGATTTTTGCCTTGTAATTAGTCATGCAATACCTATGTGATATACTAATTCATACACACACTTAAACATAACATATAATCAAATAGGTGTAGGTGCTTAGCAAATATAGTGTGCGGGAGCACCTTAGGTTAGCTCGGTACGAATTTCTTTAGCTCGTCTGGTTCCATGATTTTGTCAACCCGAGACTCATAACTAACTCGTTCCCTCTTGGACCCAAATAGTAGTGAAGCCGAATGCGAACAAGGACAACGATAATGACTTGGCCGCAACGTGTAAATATAAAAGGCCATAACGAGAAGTGGATTAGAAGTGAGCGCAATTAAGTCGATAAAATAGATTAGGGAAAATGTTTAACGGACATCGAAAAGCAGCTCACCTATATTAAATGGAGGTGAAAAGAAGGAGAATCCATAGTGACCAATAATGGTCACGGTGGCCAGGAAAAAAAACGAGTCCAAGCCGAGGAGGCAGCCTCGCAGCTTAGGACGGTCTCGATATTTGACGCAACATTTCATTCACAAACAAACGGAAAAACGAGAAGTGAGAACCAAGTCGATAATTACTTGATCGACAAAATAAAATCGAAACCGAAAACGAATTGAAATTGAAAAATTTAAGTAAAAAGAGGGCTCACCAAATGGAGGCTAAAAGGGCGGTGCAGGTCATGGTTGTCGAAGGTCAGGACTCCGGTGACGGTGGTGGCCGAAGTCAAAAGCGAGCCAGATGCAGGGGACACGAAAAAGGGGAAAAGAGAAGGGAAAATAACAGGGGAAAAGAAGAAGGAGAGAAACAGGGCTACGGTGGTGGTTGTAGATGGTGGCAGGTGACGGTGGTGGTCACCACGGTGGTGTCGACGTCAGAGGCCGAGGAAGGACAGAAAACAGGGGAGGGACACGGTTGTGGTGGCTCACGGTGGTGTGTACGGTGGCCTGAGCAGGGGCGGTTTCCGGCGACGACTGAGCTCGAGCTCGCCATTAATGGTGGTTCAACGACCATGGCCATGGTGGCTGCTGTTGTTGTCGTCGTTGTTGCTTTGTTGTTGTTGTTGTCCGTCGTTATTGTTGTTGTTCGTTGTATATGTTGTTGTTGCTAATGTTGTTTATTATTATTATTATTATTATTGCTATTGTTGTTTGTGTTGTTGCTGTTGTTTGTTGTTGTTTGATTTTAATGGAGGGAAATGAGGAAGAAGAAGGGAGGAAGAAGGAGGCAGTAAAACAAATAAGGGGTTATAAGGGGAAGTGTGTGAAGGAAACTTTGACCTAAAAAAAATAATATCTAAAAGCAGTGGATGTGGATGTGTATGTATGTCGACATAAAGGATGAGGTAAATGGGTCTGTTTCATTTTGTTTGCTCTGTTTCATTTACTCTTATTTATAAAATTTTATATTTTATAAAATATACTCCCTCCCATTTTTAATGATGTTCCCACTTTATTAAAATACTCCTCACAATGAATATAAAGTGGGAACATCATTAAAAATGAGAGGAAGTACTATACTTTAAATTATTTGTTTTAAATTTTAATTTCATTATTCATATTATAAATTTTATAGTTCGAAAATATAAATGTATAAAAGTTGTCAGTTACAAATTGTGTTACGGTCTCACATACTTTCAAACGGCTTGTTTATTTGTAAGATATATTTTGATAAAAATTATATTTCGTTTCATTAATAATAATTTTTTTTAAAATGAGATGCAAATATATTAAGTTTAATAAAAGCTATTGAATTAAAGTTTAAGTTTGACTTTAATTTTAAACGTAAAACTTATAATACAAATTCACAATAAATTGTTTAGTTTTAGTTTAAATAAAAATTGACAAGGCTTGTTTTTATCGAAATTTTTAGGCCGCGTTTTCTAAACAAAGGAATAAAAGTTGAATTATATAAATTTTAATTGAATAATTTAGTTAAAATAATTAATTAGCGTTAATAAAAACACGGGGTGTTACAATCCTACCCCCTTAAGAAAAGTTTCGTCCCCGAAACTTGGATAGGATAGATAACTGCTCCAGATTAAAAAGCAGTTGGAGAAAACATCAAGGTTTTTTTTTTGGAATTGGAATATTAATATTACTCTTGATTAGGTTTGAATTTTCTAAAAAGGAAAGATTGAAGAATTTAATAACTTAATAATATAAATAATTCTTTTTCGAACTAACATCAAAATGTTGCTGCATTGTCATTTTCAAAATCTGCGTGAAAGACGTTTCCAAAAAGGTAGGGCCTAGAAGCTTTGTACGGAATTAAATTAAATTAAAAGTAATAAGAGTTTTAAGAATAAAAACAATTTATTTAGTTTTGAGAATAAATGTTATCCTTAAAATAGATTGAAATAAGAATTTTTAAGATTTAAATAGGGCTTTAATATAATGAAATTATAGTCCTACCCCCTTAAGAAGTCTTAAACGTATATACATAATATTATTTTTGTTACTTTTAATGATCACGTGTATATGAAATATAGCCTTAGGAAAACGGCATTTAGGGAAATTATGTAAAAGTCATCGTGATCATAATAAAAATATGAGCTTTAATGAATTTACGAGAATATAGGTTATCGTTGAATGATTAAGTAAAATTTTAGAGAATTATGGATAACCTTGTTGATATAGCTCATTTTCTAAAATTATTATTATAATGTTATTAGATGAAACAGAAATGTTATAAATCATATTTAGGATATGATTCGAAATTTATAATAAGGGTTAAAATAATTGATAAATGATATCTATATGTATATATATTTTGACGAGAGATAATTGTAATAGATAGGATAAGTTCAAAAGCTATTTAAAATATAAAGAAAAGAATTTCAGAAATGAAGGCAATAGACGAAACTTCATCGTATAAGGTTAATAAGTACTTCGTAGAAATTATAATTTAAGAGTTCAAACATTTTATAACAAGGAAGTACGTTTAAGAGGTTGAATAAAAAGTTAACGAAATTACAAAGGAAATATAAAGTCATTTTTATTTGAGATTGAAGAGAACAAATGAAAATTAACTTTATGAATTCAATTAGTAAGTTTTATATATAGATTGCAAGACTAGAAATTTTAGAAACTAAAATTGATTGTAAGGGGTCAAAAGAACGAAGTAATCAAGTTCGAAGGTAGAGTAAAAGATTAAGGAGCTTATGAAATTCGAAAACAAAAATGGTATAATTTTTACGAGATTAAAGGAAGAGATGAGAATCATTGAAGAAGTGAATTATTGGAAATTATTGACTTAGGAGATCAACAATTTTGAGAGAGTTAAAATATAAAATATAAAAGGAAATACAAAAATCAATTAGAGATTAAATATTAGGAATTTTTATGATTAGGAAATCTGAAAATTAAAAAGCGTTGAAATAAAGGTGACAATTAGAGAACGATTTTGATATGGTTGTAGAAGTCTTCAATGCTAAAGAGGTCTTCGACGTCTTGAAAATTGTCTTGAATAGCGTGATTCTTGATACGTCTCTTGCATGCGCTCCAGGTCTTATCTTCAAGTCTTATATTTGCGAGAGAATGAAAAGGGATAAAAAATTCATTTTATGTTGTCATTATAGGAGTATAAGCTAGAAATGTTATATTTTAGAAGAAGAAGATAAGTTAAATGGATTTAAAAATTTGGAGGAGATGAATAATAATTTAGTTAATAAGGATGTTTGAGAAAGTTATAGAGGTCTTCAAGGCAATAGCATTCTTCGAGGTCTAGAACGTCTTTTCAGATCGTTCGACTCTTGATGCGTCCATTTCCATGTGCTTGAGTTCTTGTCGTCTTGTCTTCACTTTATACGTCTCGATTTTCGTAATGTTAGTATAACATACTTGTTAGTCAAAGAGTTAGTCATAGAGCAAATAGCAAGTAAAAGAATTATAATACGACAAGATTCTATCGCTCAACTAACTAGTCTTTTATTCTTAGGTCGATCCTTAAGATTCTACCCTTTCTCACAATTTAAAGTGATCTAAGTTATTATTTTAGCGATCTAGAGATTCCTAATTCATTATTTGATCCTATAAGTCTATGCCTGACATATATATTAATATGTATGTCTGGCCAGGTGTCGTCTCGCTATGTGAGATAACTTTAAGTAATTCACGGTCATAAAGGCGACTCGATACCAATCAGAATAACCGGTTTTTCGTGACTTTAATTAAACTAAGGCGGAAAATTAATTAAGTCTATTTATTACAAAACCAGCTGTTATCGTATTACAAACTCCATATACATAATATGAGTTTAAGATAAACATAGTATATGTTTGATTACATTCTCTCAAGCGTACAAAATAAATAAGGTAAACTCTCCCCAGCATTCGAAATAATAGTAGTCCTCGGGGTACCTGCGTTTAACCAATTATCATTTTCCCGCAACACTCTTTCGACACATGTAATTCTAAAACATATGCATTATATGAAGGAAATAAATAAATAAAAACAAATAGCAATTAGACATGCAACACATAAGGAAAGCATGATGATTCAAACATGAGTATAAATCAATCAAATACTGTACCACGCTCACAAATAATCATACTCAACAAATCGTATCCCAATACTCATAACCAAGTCATTCAGACAATCATCAAACAAACAAGGAAGTGCATTCAACATCGTTAACCAATGAATGTTCGTTAGCGAGCGGAAGCATGCGAGGCGTAACACGCCGCTATAGTAAGCGAGGGCCAAACAGTTGGGCGTGTCGACACACTAGACAATAGTGGGCCGGGGCCAAGCAGTTGGGCGTGGTCGACATACTAGACGTCCGCGCGAAGCGATCGGGCGAACAAAGCGGGCGTGTCGGCAGGCTAGAGATACCTAAAGCGATAAGGACAGCCAAATCCCGAGTCTAATGTATGCATACACCACTATAGATAGGTTCGTATCATACTCGCCCTCGAGTAAGTAGTCCCCTAATAATACGACTATCACCTTAGACGGGTACCCCCGGGTGGGGCTGGAGTTTCCAATTACCGTAGTATGGGCTCACGGAGATATCAATCATGCCCCATCCCTGAGGTTGTATATCCCGCACCGAAATAATACTTTATATAAAAATATTAGATCGCCTTTAGCAACTCTGGGAGGGAGCCAAAGTCCCCATAGACAGCTACCTCATTAACTTCGAATTCAAGAGTCGCGACATGGCGAACAATCCAAGTATTTTATTCAAATAGTTTCTTTTCTCAAATTCTTATTTCCTTGTTCAAACGTAGCTAATGATAATTCTGTAACTTAATTATATCGTCCAACTTTGTATAATGAAATTTTAGTTCTAGCAGTTCTTCAGGTAAACAGAACACATAGAAAAACTTAGTTAATTATTTGGAGTCCGTTTGTAAATTTTAAATATTTTTACTATTCATTATTTTACTATTCATCGTATTTACTATTCATCGTATTTTATACGTATTTTTATACGTATGCGTATTTTTATACTTTGTATTTGTACGTATTTTCATACTTGTATGTATTTTTATACTAGTACGTATTTTTATACTTGTACGTATTTTATACTTATACGTATTAGTATTTTATATTTTAGTAATAATAATATTTCATTTTACTTATAAGTTTGATTACGTTTCATTTAAATTTTAAGTAATTTAAAGTAGATTAGTGATTAGTCATTAGTAATATAAATAATTGAATTTCAATGTAACACACACTTATTTCATCCTTTTATTTAAATCGTAATGTGTTAAGTGATTTAGTATTCATAACATTTATTTTAACTTAGAAATATTACTTAAATGATATTCGACAATTTTTAGTATTCTTGATAAAATATGCTTAAGTGACATCTAGTTATATTTCTTTTAGGTGGTTTAATATCCTAATACGACTTCGTATTATAATTTTTACTTATTCGATTTAGGTGAAAAGATAATTTAATCGTAGAATTTTATTTAAGTTTTTATAACTTAGAATCTTTTCTACATTATCTTTATGAATCCATTCGTATCCTTTTTATAATGTAATACGTTTTATATGTTTTATTTTTATAATACGACTTGCATTTGTTTAGTAAGTTATTGACTTTAAGACGAAATCTTATTTTTAACGATATTGTTTTATTTTTGTGAGTTTTGCTTTAAATTACTCTTTCCATATAAAATGTTATATTTACTAAGTTATTCATATGATTTGATAATCTTTTATGATCCTTACATTTTTATACTTAGTAAATTCCTGACACTTTATTTTTGTCCTGATTTATATTTATGACGTTAGTTCTTAAATTTATTTTTATGCGACTTCTCTTAGATATTTAATACGAGTAACTTTTATTTATATTAAAAATGAACTTTACCTTTAAAATTGATTTCATCCTACTTTAAACTTAATACTTTTATAACTTAAATCTTCATTTTTAGTTATAGTTTTTATTTGAACTTTTTAGTGACGATAAATATTTTTATTACTGTAATTATTTTATTTAATTGAACTTATTTACTTAAGTAATTTTAATAAAATTTTAGTTGCATATAATACTTGTGATACTTATAATTTATATATTTTAATTTACAAATAACATACAATTTAACATGATAATATTAATATAAATTCAACAATAATTTCAAGCACACAATTACTTTAAAACATTTAAATTTCATAACAATTTCATTTTAAGTCAAAAACATAAACTAATTATATTTTCATATACATCTTATACCTAGTATTTTAAGCATGCAATTAACAAAAATTAAAACGAAAAATTAAACCAAAAATAATGGGTTGGCCGTGTGGTTTTATATATTCTACACAAGTTTTATTTTTCGATTTTTGCCTTGTAATTAGTCATGCAATACCTATGTGATATACAAATTCATACACACATTTAAACATAACATATAATCAAATAGGTGTAGGTGCTTAGCAAATATAGTGTGCGGGAGCACCTTAGGTTAGCTCTCTGCATTTAATTTCTTTAGCTCAAATGCGGTTCCATGATTTTGTCAACCCGAGACTCATAACTAACTCGTTCCCTCTTGGACCCAAATAGTAGTGAAGCCGAATGCGAACAAGGACAACGATAATGACTTGGCATAGCGTGTAAATATAAAAGGCCATAACGAGAAGTGGATTAGAAGTGAGCGCAATTAAGTCGATAAAATAGATTAGGGAAAATGTTTAACGGACATCAAAAAGCAGCTCACCTATATTAAATGGAGGTGAAAAGAAGGAGAATCCATAGTGACCAATAATGGTCACGGTGGCCAGGAAAACCGAGTCCAAGCGGAGGAGGCAGCCTCGCAGCTTAGGACGGTCTCGATATTTGACGCAACATTTCATTCACAAACAAACGGAAAAACGAGAAGTGAGAACCAAGTCGATAATTACTTGATCGACAAAATAAAATCGGCTTAAGCAATTGAAATTGAAAAATTTAAGTAAAAAGAGGGCTCACCAAATGGAGGCTAAAAGGGCGGTGCAGGTCATGGTTGTCGAAGGTCAGGACTCCGGTGACGGTGGTGGCCGAAGTCAAAAGCGAGCCAGATGCAGGGGACACGAAAAAGGGGAAAAGAGAAGGGAAAATAACAGGGGAAAGGAAGAAGGAGAGAAACAGGGCTACGGTGGTGGTTGTAGATGGTGGCAGGTGACGGTGGTGGTCACCACGGTGGTGTCGACGTCAGAGGCCGAGGAAGGACAGAAAACAGGGGAGGGACACGGTTGTGGTGGCTCACGGTGGTGTGTACGGTGGCCTGAGCAGGGGCGGTTTCCGGCGACGACTGAGCTCGAGCTCGCCATTAATGGTGGTTCAACGACCATGGCCATGGTGGCTGCTGTTGTTGTCGTCGTTGTTGCTTTGTTGTTGTTGTTGTCCGTCGTTATTGTTGTTGTTCGTTGTATTTGTTGTTGTTGCTAATGTTTATTATTATTATTATTATTATTATTATTATTATTATTATTATTATTATTATTATTATTATTATTATTTTTTTAGCTAAAATGTAAGCTTATCATTCAAAACAAAACATATACACTATCGTTTCTTTACAGTAATCGATTCCACCACTCCTTATCTACATGAGACCATTCATTCGACTTCTCGACGTTAACATGATATTTGAGAGACGAAACAATCCTCCTCACTACAAAACTCGGGCTCTCTACCAAAAAATCTATCCACGCTTTGTTACGTTGCTCCCAAACACTATAATACGCAGCCATAATAGTTAACGTTACTAACCTTCTCTTCAATTTAGGCCATCTTCGGGACATCCTCAACTCCCATAGATTGTCACCCTCTTTATACCCGATACCCAGCCAATCAGCAAGCATGCTCCATACTCGTATTGCGTACACACACAACTGGAACAGATGAGTCCTATCTTCGACCTGACAACCACAAATGCAACAGAAGGGATCTGCTACCACGCCATATTTATACATCCTTGCTTTCAGTCGCAGCCCATCTTGTTGAATCATCCATGTCAAAAACACATGTTTAGGGATTCCTTTACTACACCATAACCGCTTGTACCAGGGAACCGTATCTTCAACAGAAGACAACCAGACATAACCACGTTGTATTGTATACCTATTCAGCTCAGACCAAGTTTCAGATACAAAACCATCCCGCAACGTATCTCTGACCTTCATCACCTTCTTCCAATACCAACAATCATCCGCCTTGCTCTCACATTCCATAACAGCCTTCCCTTTCATATAAACATGATCCACCCATTTGATCCATAGCCTATCAGCCTTACTAGCCAACCACCAGACTAACTTTCCAACAGCTGCATTATTCCATCTTATTTCATCTTTAAGCCCAAGACCTCCTTCCTTTTTCGGTTTACAAACTTTCTCCCATGCTATACTAGGAACTCTTCTCTGCTCTAATCCCCCATCCCATAAGAAATTCCTGCAAATAGCTGAGATTCTTCGTAACACACTCTTCGGAAGAATGAAAATTGAAGCCCAATAATTATAAAGCGTACTAAACACAGATTGCACCATTACCAGCCTTCCTGCATACGAAATGGTTTTGGCTCCAATGGCCCTAATTCTGCTGGTCACCTTCTCAATAAGCATATTACAATCCTTCTTCTTCAACCGCCCTGCTGTAATTGGCACACCCAGATACTTGAAAGGCATCTGACCTTCCACAAAACCAGAAACAGAGAGTATTTCCTTCCTCAAGCCATCATTAACACCGTTGAAGTATACATTAGACTTAGAAGCGTTCATTTTCAGCCCTGACGCAGCAGAAAAGGTAGCAAAAGCTCGTAAGAGCACCATAATCGAACCTGCATCTCCTTTACTAAACATTAGTAGATCATCGGCAAAAAGTAGATGAGTTAAACCCATCTCTTTACAAAGTGGATGATATCTAAACGACAGCTTCTCAGTAGCACAGTGCAGAATCCTACTCAAGTATTCCATACAAAGCGTGAAAAGTAACGGAGAAAGGGGATCCCCTTGCCTCAGTCCTCTATTCCCTTTGAAAAAACCAAAAGTGGACCCATTAATGACCAAAGAGTAGGAAACTGACGACACACAAAACATAATCAACTTCCGCAGACTCGCAGGGAACTTGAACGCAACCAACAACTGCTCCACAAAACTCCAAGAGATAGAATCATAAGCTTTCATCAGATCCATCTTGAACATACACCTCGGGGAGACAGCCTTCCTGTTATATAACTTCACCAGATCATGGCAAATTAAAATATTCTCGATAATACTCCTCCCTTGAACAAAACCAGCCTGATTCCTACTAATCAAAGTAGGTAAGACCATACTCAATCTGTTGCAAACCAGTTTGGACAGACATTTATAAATCACATTGCAACACGCAATTGGTCGAAATTGAGCCACACTTGTAGGATTAATGCACTTAGGAACCAAAGTAATCAATGTAGCACTGATCTGTTTCACACACTCACCATTCTCGTAGGCATCCAATATAGCAGAGCTAACCTCGTCTCCCACCACACTCCAAGCATCTTTATAGAAACCGCTAGTGTACCCATCAGGTCCTGGGGACTTATCCACAGGAATAGAAAACATAACCTGTCTAATCTCCTCTCTGGTCACAGGTTGCAACAAACACGCATATTGTTCACTCTCACAAACTGCACCACGCATAATGATCTGCTCATTAACCTGCTCAGTTTCGACAGCAGTCCCAAGCAAATTCTGATAGAAATCCAAGAAAGCCTCTTGAATCTCCACCGGCTCCGTACAGCGTTTCCCTGCCATGCTTTGAATAGAAGTAATCTGGTTCCGCATCACTCTCGTCTTCATTGCTCCATGAAAATATTTAGTATTTCTATCCCCATCTTTGACCCAATCAACCTTTGCTTGTTGTCTCAAGAAACTCTCATAACCACCTTGCAACTCGAGGTATTCATGAGCTGCCTCTTTCTCCTTTTCCAACCAATATTTATCCCCCGGATGAAACACCAGTTGCTGCTGAATATAGTGCAAGTTCTTCAAAGCTATACCAGTAGTGTTGCCAATATCAGAAAAACGCTCCTTATTGAAAGCCTTCAAATCATTTTTCAACAGTTTCAGTTTCCTAACGCAAGTATGCATTTTAGTCCCATCAATCCAAGTAGGCCACCACACTTTCATCAGATTTACAAAACCCTCAGCCTTTCCCCACATATTAAAATATTTGAAGGATCGTCGCCTCTCCATTAGCCTCCCTGTCTGCTGTATCACACATGGGGTATGATCAAACACTCCTTCAGGCAGAAAATTAGCAATCATATCCTTCCTAGCATCCATCCACTCCTGATTAACCAACACTCTGTCCAATCTGCTATAAATACGAGAATGCACATCCTGTTTGTTATTCCAGGTGAAAAAGGAACCCAATGCCACAGAATCACTCACACCACACTGTAGCACACATTGTTGAAACTCATCTATCTCCTGATCCGTAGAAACTCCCCCCAATCTCTCTGAATGAGCAAGAACCGTATTAAAGTCCCCACAGACCACCCAAGGATCAGTAACAGTCGTTGCTAAGGAACTAAGTTGCGCCCACAGATGTCTCCTTTCAACCACACCATTGAAAGCATAAACCATACTTAAGACAAAACTACACTTCTCCATTCTATCAAACACCTTCATATGCACACACTGAGCAGAGTAATCACAAAAAATCACATCAAAAAGAGCAGGATTCCAGACAATCCAAATCCGCCCTCCTTTATGACAGGAACTATTCGTAGACACACACCAATCTCGACTAATAATATTCTCCACACTCACCCTAGACAAGGACTGAATCCTTGTCTCCAGGAGCCCAAACAAACCCAAGTTATGCTGATAGAGGAACCATTTAATTGCCCTTTGTTTACTTGGCTTGTTTAGGCCCCTCACATTCCAAAAACCAAGAGACGTCATCCTCCCCCCGCAGGGAGAGAACCACTACCTTTAGTGCCCACACCCACCTTAGGAGTGACAGTGTTAAGCACCTCTAGAAAAGATTGCTGTCCAAATTTAGTCCTACTGAAACCCCCTTCTGTTGTCTCCTGCCTATTCATTCGTATCACAGGCCTAACTGGGGTTCTACCCGTTAATCCATTTTTCTCATGGGGTAGAACTGCTGGAGTAACTATACCAGTAGTCATCCCTCTTTTCGGATCAGGTGACAGAACCAAACTAGTATCAGTCTCCATCCTCGTCTCAGGAACCACAGCTTTAGGACGCCATACCTTAGCAGCATAGCCAGCCCTAGCCCCTCTTCGACACTCAGTATCTTTGTGCCCCATACCTTTGCAAACACCACACACAATTGGCTTCCACTCATACTCAGCTCTGACAGTCACCAATTGTCCAGCCTCATCCAAGAATTGAACCTTCTCCAACAACTCCTGACCAAAACCAACCTCTACCAGGATCCTTGCATAACCAATTCGAGTTTTCTCCTCAGTAGCAACATCACATTTAAGAAAGGTACCAAGGATGCCAGCTATCTTTGGTATACCCTTCCCCCAGAATTTCAAAGGAAGACGATGAAGTCTTACCCAAACTGGTACTGTCTTCACCTCGTGCTTAATCAAATCCATTTCCGGCTCCCAACCCTTGATAATCAGCGGCTTATTATCAAACAGATAGTGACCCTGCTTCAGAACCAACTCCCTACCCTCCTCATTTTCAAAACGAACTATAAAAACCCCATTAGGAAGAAAAGACAGTGTGTCCACCTGGTGCTTAGCCCAAACCCTACGAATGAAGCCCTCCAGGACCTCCCAAGGCGGATTCGCTCCCAGAACAAAACAAACCACCGAATTTTTCCAATACTCCAGTTCCGCTGTGACCTCTTCCACCGAAAAACGCACCAAATCAGGAGGAGGTTCCTCTTGAATTGGCTCCAATTCACCCACCACTGAGATCTCAGTCACTGAATGAAGCTCATCATTAACCAACGCATCAAGATCCAGCGACGGAATCCCCACTACTTCATGGACATTCTTCTCCTTTCGATTATCACCTGTTCGTGGTCCATCTCTCACTCCAAAATCCGCAAACTCCAAGTCCTTCTTCGCCAGTAAACTAAATTTATTCTGGGTAATTACATTTTTTTTGGGAGAAATTCGCTTTGAAACAGACGAAGAACCCCCGATTTTTTCAATCGCCATGAAGCCCTAAATCGCCCCTTTTTCCCCTTTTTTTTGTCGTTTTCTTTTAGTCTTCTAATGCTGGGTACTATTATTATTATTATTATTATTATTATTATTATTATTATTATTATTATTATTATTATTATTATTATTATTATTATTATTATTATTATTATTATTATTATTATTATTATTATTATTATTATTATTATTATTATTATTATTATAATTATTATTATTATTATTATTATTATTATTATTATTATTATTATTATTATTATTATTATTATTATTATTATTATTATTATTATTATTATTATTATTATTATTATTATTATTATTATTGCTATTGTTGTTTGTGTTGTTGCTGTTGTTTGTTGTTGTTTGATTTTAATGGAGGGAAATGAGGAAGAAGAAGGGAGGAAGAAGGAGGCAGTAAAACAAATAAGGGGTTATAAGGGGAAGTGTGTGAAGGAAACTTTGACCTAAAAAAAAAATAATATCTAAAAGCAGTGGATGTGGATGTGTATGTATGTCGACATAAAGGATGAGGTAAATGGGTCTGTTTCATTTTGTTTGCTCTGTTTCATTTACTCTTATTTATAAACTTTTATATTTTATAAAATATACTCCCTCCCATTTTTAATGATGTTCCCACTTTATTAAAATACTCCTCACAATGAATATAAAGTGGGAACATCATTAAAAATGAGAGGAAGTACTATACTTTAAATTATTTGTTTTAAATTTTAATTTCATTATTCATATTATAAATTTTATAGTTCGAAAATATAAATGTATAAAAGTTGTCAGTTACAAATTGTGTTACGGTCTCACATACTTTCAAACGGCTTGTTTATTTGTAAGATATATTTTGATAAAAATTATATTTCGTTTCATTAATAATAATTTTTTTTAAAATGAGATGCAAATATATTAAGTTTAATAAAAGCTATTGAATTAAAGTTTAAGTTTGACTTTAATTTTAAACGTAAAACTTATAATACAAATTCACAATAAATTGTTTAGTTTTAGTTTAAATAAAAATTGACAAGGCTTGTTTTTATCGAAATTTTTGGGCCGCGTTTTCTAAACAAAGAAATAAAAGTTGAATTATATAAATTTTAATTGAATAATTTAGTTAAAATAATTAATTAGCGTTAATAAAAACACGGGGTGTTACAAGCATAGCCCATTCTTAAATTGGATACTAGTGTACATGTACTAGACTAGGGTTTTATTCCCCTATTTCGCTAAAGTTATCAGGGCATCCGTGCCGATTTGGGCGATTATAGCGGTGGTCTCCTTGCCGTGTTTCGTTCTTAGTGGGCGCGACACTTGCATTCGTTCTTGCCACATGTAAAGATCACTTGACGAGATTGTATCTGAAGTTCGAATCATTTCGAACACTAGAGGATGAGATGCAAGTATTATAGTATTCGGCGTGGTTTACGAGTCGAGTAAGCCTCTGCACTATGGAAGTGAGATGCAATCGATCAGAGTACAAGGGCCTACTCAGTGGTCAGGCTCGTAAGCAGTATGTGTTGTGTGTTGTTTGATTAAATGAGAACGAGTGTGTACCATCTTGGAAAATTAAAGACCACAAGTTTCTGAAGTGAATCGAGTCTGCATGATGAGAACAATACGATACGTATGTATGTATGCGTACTGATATCGCTTTGTAATCTTCCTGATATGTTGTGATACTATGGCTATGATATTATATGTTATTTGCTTTCATAACTGAATATCATGCTTATATGATTTATCGCTTTAACTGCATGCTTATTATGACATATATGTCTTTACATGCTAATTGTATTAAGCATGTTTATGTTTTTATCATAATGTTATGTTTATAAAGCGATAATATTAAAACCAAAGTAATTGAAATCGAGGGTAAGTATGAGCATAGCTAGTCACTTTGTCGCTCAATGAGCATCCCCATCGATTTATTGTGCGGGGTAATCATGGGACCTGAGGCTGGATTTTTGGGCGAGGGCCATGCAACGCGTTTTTACGCTTTACTTTATGTCATTTTGAGAGATTTGTAATATATAAGACGCTACTCTTTTAAATTTCCGTACGTAGTTGTTTTATTCAACTCTTGAATTACGATGTAACATTTTGGGTTTTATGTATAATTAATAACGCTGGTTTAAGACTTAATTAATTTCCGCCTTAGTAATTAAAGTCGACGAAAAACCAGGTTGTTACACTCTTCATGTCCTACTCAAAGGCATTGGGAAAGCTCGTAAAGAAAAACATTCTGCATCTCCCCAAACCCACCAGTGAACCACCTGAGGATAAGAAACCCCTATCATGGCACGAAGACTCGTACTGTGAATTCCACAGGGGGAAAGGACATGACACTGAGAACTGTTTCCGCTTGAAGAACGTAATCCAAGACATGATTGACAACGAGACGATCGACAAGCCAAGCATAGCTCCTAAACCAACAGTCCAGCATAGCACGCCCCGTTCTCACCCCATTTTCGTGGGAACGCATCCCATCCTCAATCATCCCCTCCTGGCTCCCACAAGCGATCACGAGGTCAACGTCCTTTTCGACAGCATCAACAACGGTAGCGACATTGATCGCATTCGCCAAGCTAGGACAAGAACGGAACCAAGGCATGAGGACAGGAAAGGAATCTTCACCCCGATCCCTCATCAACGTCCTCGAGCGGCCAAGCGGCCACGATAAAGCTCCTCACCCCCAACATCCGTATCAGTCTCCTCTAGAGCTACAAATACCGCCAGGATTCCCTCCCAAACGCACAAGCAAAGGCAGAGACAAGAGCATAGTCAAGGATATGACTAACCTACCTATAATCAACGACCCTTCCTTAGACACGACATGGCGTAACACCAGAGATGTCCTCCCAGCACAACTCATTAGCCGCATCATCCGGGATTGGCTGCCAGGCGCCATAACTTTCTCCCACGCTGACCTGCCATCCTTCCAAGACCCACACAACCCAGCACTCTACATAACCGTAGAGTGCCGTAACATGATATTACCCGTTACTCTCATCGACAATGGCTCCGCGATCAACATCCTGCCCCTAACAACAGCCCTCAAGCTAGGACTAAAAGAAAGCGATGTCACCCCTTGCTCCAACAACATAAGAGCATACGACGGTACCTCCCGCAGCATAGAAGGTGTCATATCATTACCCATCGTGATAGGACTCATCAAGACAAAAACCCAATTCCAACTCATGGACATTCCCCCGGCATACAATATGTTACTAGGAAGGACATGGATTCACGCTACCGGGGCCATTACATCAACTCTCCACCAAAAGGTTAAAATCCCTTTTTACAACGAGGTCATCACCATAGAAGCCTCAGATTTCCGAGCCGCCCTCCGACAACTGAAGCTCGAAGAAGAAGCCACCCAATCTGCCGACGACTCAGGAGGTCCCAATTCAAGCGTCCACACCTAGAGTCTAGGATCCTGCGTCGTTATGACGCCATGTTTCCAAAAACGGCTATTATAGTAAGTCTCAGTAAGTAACTAGAGTCATTAAGGTTATCCAAAGCTCCCTCGTCTGAGCTATCTTCAAATGTAACCGCTTTTGATAACATTAATAACATGAAAGTTTTTGATTACTCTTTGCCTCATTTAAAATCTACGCATTCCAATGATCACGATAAATTTAAACTAAAAAAAAAAAAAAACATTGCATTATATAGATACATTGCAAGCATTGTCTCAAAACCCGAACAGGACCCCATCATTGAAGACACAACAACCATAGACATAGGCACGCCCGAAGAGCCTCAAGAACTGCAACTGGGGGCTTCAGCCGCTGAAGAAGGGGCCACATATACCAAGCTCCTCGCAGAGTTTAAGGACGTCTTTGCCTGGTCATATAAGGACATGCCCGGCATAGACCGCGAGATAGCTGAACACCGCATCCCGATCAAGCAAGGTTCCAGACCCGTCAAACAGAAGCTCCGACGCATCAAGCCAGAATGGTCTCTCATGGTCAAAGAAGAGATCGAAAAGCAACTACAAGCTGGATTCATCAGGAGTCATTGAATACTCGATTGGGTCTCCAACATGGTTCCGATCATGAAGAAGAGCGGCAAAATACGAGTATGTGCCGACTTAGGACCTAAACAAAGCACGCCCAAAGACGATTTCCCACTACCTCACATGGACATCCTAATCGACAACACAATGAGACCACGCCTTACTGTCATTCATGGATGGATATGCAGGATACAACCAAATCAAAATGGCAGCAGACGACATGCCAAAAACCACTTTCGTAACCCCCTGGGGAACATATTGCTACACAGTCATGCCGTTTGGGCTCATAAATGCCGGCGCTACCTACCAACGTACCGCCACCACCTTGCTCCACGACATGATGCATAAGGAGGTCGAGGTATACGTCGACGACATGATCGTAAAGTCAAAGGAAAGGGACAACCACGTCACAAACCTTCGGAAATTCTTCACCCGAATTAGGCAGTATAAGATGCGACTAAACCCACAGAAATGCACCTTTGGGGTCACATCAGGCAAGTTGCTGGGTCACATAGTAAGCCAGCGCGGGATCGAAATAGACCCAACCAAAATCAAGGCAATAATGGGTATGAAACCGCCAAGCAACATCGACGAAATAAGGAGCTTTTTGGGACAAGTCCAATATATCTCCCGATTTATCAGCAAACTTACCATGATTTGTGAGCCAATCTTCAAAAAATTGAAGAAAGAAGAGCATACGAAATGGGACGACGATTGTCAACAAGCATTCGACAAGGTCAAGAGCCTCCTCACAAATCCACCCGTTCTGGTACCCCCACAAAAGGACTTGCCCCTATCGCTATACTTAACGACCACGCCAAACGCTATGGGCGCCATGCTCGCCCAAGAAGTCAACAACGAAGAACGGGCCATCTACTACATCAGCAAAAAGTTCCACGATTACGAAACTCGGTATGAACCAGTCGAGAAAAGCTGCCTCTCGCTGGTCTGGGCCACCAAAAAGCTCAGGGACTACCTACTCACTAGCACAACAAGAGTCTACTCCCTAATGGACCCCCTCAAGTACCTATTTGAAAAACCAGTCCTAAATGGGCGTATGGCCAGATGGACTCTACTCCTCGCCGAGTATGAACTCAAATACCTCCCTCTGGCTGATCAAGGGAAGAAGCGGGTTTCGACTTCCTTGCAGAACATGCTATCATCGAACAACCCATGATCGATACAATGTCATTTCCGGACGATGGGATCTTCGCCATAGAAAGAATCTTGCAATTATACTTTGACGAGCATCAAATTACCGCTGACTACGAGTAGGAATACTCTTAATATCCCCAAATGGTGACCATACTCCGCTCTCGATGAAGCACGATTTTATCGTCACAAACAACGCCCACAGAATCTGGCTTTGCATTTACGGCCTGCAAGCCGCCATCGCCCTCAAAATAAAGAACCTACGGGTACATGGAGATTCATTCCTCATCATAAATCAAGTGACCGGGGCATGGAAGATCATGAGCGAAACCCTCACCAAATACCAAACAAAAGTACAAAAACTCCTAACCAATTTCGACAGCATCGAATTTTACCACCTCCCAAGGGAAGAAAACCAGTTTGCCGACGCACTGTCAAAACTCTCATCCCTCCTCAACATGCCACCAGACATGAAGTTACTACCCATCATCGTCGAAAGACGTGACGAACCAGCATACATCCATACTATTGACCTGGGCCGAAGCCCAGAGCCTTGGTATCAAGCTATAATCAACTACAAAACAGACAACACTTACCCACCCGACACCGATAAACGTGGATAGAGAGCTATCAGACTCCTAGCCTCCCAATTTGTGCTAGAAATGGGACAATTACTCAAGAAAACTCCACAAGGGACGCTGCTCATATGTGTCGACTACAAGAAGGGGCAGGAAATCGTCACACAAGTCCATGATGGCGAATGCGGACCCCACATGAACGCTCGAGCACTCTGCAAACAGATTCTACGGCTAGGATGGTATTGGACGACCATGGAAGCGATCGCATCCAATACGTCAAGCAACGCCACAATCGCCAAATTTTCAAAGAACATCCAACATGTACCACCTTCACCACTATACACTAACCTCACTTTGGCCCTTTTCAACCTGGGGCATCGGCGTGATAGGAAAAGTCCACCCCATCTGAGCAGAGGTCAACGCCCGTCTTTGGTGGCCATCGACTACTTTACTAAATGGGTAGAAGCGACATCTTTTGAACCCTCGGCTCGAAGAAGTCGCCAAATTCATACAGACAAACATTATATGTCGATATGGCATACCCCATGAGTTCATCGGCGATCAAGGCTCGTGACTTTCAGCGAGACTAAGCTATACTCACAAAATACAACATCCAACATCACAAATCCTCGCCTATCGACCCCAAACCAATGGAGCCGTTGAAGCGACAAACAAGGCGATGCGTCACCATACTCGAGAAAATGATCGGCGGTGCAAAGATTGGCCCAACAAGATACCATATGCACTCGGGGATACCGTACTACCATCCGAACCCCTACAGCATGACCCCTATTTCCTCACCTATGGCATGGAAGCCGTCAACCGGTGGAAATAGAAATACGATCTCTACGCATACTAATGGAAAGTAGCATCCGAGCGAGAATGGGCCGTGAGCGGTCTGCGAACAACTCATGCTCCTGGACGAACGCCGATCGTGCATTCCCCGAGTACCGCATTTAATGTACCAAGCCCGACTACAACGAGCATTCAACAAACGAGTTAAGCCACGACACATAAAAGTAGGTGATCTCGTACTAAAGTCAGTCCGAGCACCACTTCCAGTCGACCCACGAGGAAAATTCAAGCCTAACTGGGCTGGACCCTACCTCGTCAAGTAAATCTTCACAGGCAGAGCAGTAAAACTAACCGACTTGGACGGTCAAGAGTTTAACCTCGCAACGAACCTCGACCAGCTCAAGAAGTACTACCCTTAAAAAATGCCTTGCAATGTATCTATAAAATGCGAAATTTTCTAAAAATCAATTCATTGGACCGGCATGTCCTTAAACATGTTCATGGGCCGGCATGCCCCTAAACGTGCTCTTTCTCTCCACAAAAATCAAATGCAATTCATGGACCGGCATGTCCTTAAACATGTTCATGGGCCGGCATGCCCCTAAACGTGCTCTCTCTCTACAAAAATCAAAAACACAATTCATGGGCTGGCACGCCCCTAAACATGCATCCACCAAACACAATTCATGGGCCGGCATGCCCCTAAACGTGCACATTCACCACAAAAAGCAAACACAACTCTTGGGCCGGTATGCCCCTAAACGTACACTTAGAACTCTGGCCTGATTCCACTTTTCGTGGATACGTAGGCAGCTTTGCAAAAAGCGCAACCGATATTCAACACAAAATGACGCGTCCAAAGCTTAAAAAAGTCAAGGACATAGTCAACACAAAAATTCGTCTTTTAAACCTGAGGGTAAAAAGAACGATATTCAACACAAAATGACACGTCCAAAGCTTAAAAAAGTCAAGGACATAGTCAACACAAAAATTCGTCTTTTAAACCTAAAGGTAAAAAAGAACGACATTCAACACAAAAAGACAAACCCAAAGCTTAAAAAAGTCGAGGGAATAGTCAATACAAAAATTTCCTAAAAACCATGCTTGCATTCTAAACCTCTGAAAAGAGATTAGAGCCAAGGAATTTCACACAAAATAACGAGCAAAATGAGGCAAAGTCGTAAATAAAAAAACCTGATTTTTATTAATCTTAAAAAGAACGGTTACATTTTGGATTTTTCAGACGTAGGAGCATAGACTACACTAACAACATTACAATATATTACAATACAAATCCCGGCATGTACATCGGGTTTAGGATAGACGTAATACGACCATAATAAAATACAACATAATATGAACATAATACTAACAAACCAGCAACAAAACCACACTAGGTTCCCTAAAACCACCGAACCTTTCGACTGAGCGGGGAAGCACCAACCCTCAACCCCTACGGCGACCCACGGCCGAACACACATTCAGAAGCCTGAGGAGGCCCGCTTTAGCTCTAAGGCGCGAAGCCACGACCTCTTATGAGGGCTCTGGGCAACAGTCCACCTAGTATAGGCCGGTGATACCCGAATCGTCCTTGGAACACCAGCTACAGGCCACCTAGGGCGCGTAACCCAGTCGCTCGCCCAAGCGTCGACTATTTCACTAGTCAGCATAACCGTCCCCTGCACTATAGTGTCATGACCAGGGATAAACTGTGCCCACCCTGTCTGTCGCCTCACTCGCAAAGGATGGATGTAGACGCCCATGTCAAACCCGCAGAGAAAGACTCCAGAGGGGCCATCGTCAGCTGCACAAGCCGTCACGTCAACTATCCCCCACCACGGTACCGACCAACGGATGGCCGATGACCTCACAAGATCGGGAAAGTAATCGTCAGGACGATGGTGTGGGTCCAGCCACCTTATGTAACGATTAGTCACGCCCCCAGCAGAGTGTGACCCTTCAAGGCTAATGTCGCCCAGCACGCTCAGACGCTCCATCAGCCATACCTGAAGGATCAAGGGACACCCTCGGTATGGACGCTCCCTATTGCACGCTCGGTCATCCAGGCCCAGGATCGTCTCAGCCAAAATCACAGCAGAAGGGTTACAACCATACTCCATCTGTTGGACAACTGTGATTAAACGAGGGTCACCAAGCGCTCCCTCATACAACGAGTCGGGGAACATGTAAACATGGACCAAGCAGAACGCCAGCGCCCTTTTTCGGGCACCGAAGGAGATGTTTTCGTTCTCATAATCCATGAAATGCTGACACAAACGATGAAGGTTGATACGACTCCCAGCGAATAACTCCTCTGTCTCGTCGCAGGTCATCTGGAGGTATGTCCTTACATGCCTCTTATACCCTGGATCCCGCCTAACACACACAGGTAGGTTAGTACGTAACCACCCACCAATGGTCCCAAATTCCTCAACTAGTGGACAGACGTCTCCGCTAGGAAAGCGAAAAACATGGAAACTCAGGTCCCAATAGTCAAGACAAGCATCCAGGAACTCGGGCTCCATTCGAACCTCCCTCAGACCCATGAGTGTCCCGAAACCGCAATCTCTCAACTCCTTCTCCTCGATACCCGACAAGGACGCACACCAACGGCGCAAATTCCCTTCAAAATTCTCCATAATTCGACAAACGTTCCGTAAATATTCTGAATATTTTTGGAAAATCGAGAATGGGAAATGAAAGGATGAGTGAAATGAGTTAACCTAGCCCTCCTTTTATAGCCGAGATTTGCACAACGAAATACAACACAAAAACTTAAACGCTAGAGAACAAGCGATTAAAATAAATCAAACAAAAACCAAAAAACAAAATTGTAATCGCCTGTAAACAGGCGATTAAAAGTAAAATCGCCTGTTTACAGGCGATTTTCTTTTTCTTTCTGACAAAATTATTCGATTTCTTACACTTCTTACACACCTATACCCTAAATTTTTTAACTTATTACCCCTACACTATTTTTACCGACCTCCTAACCGACGTTTACGACCCCGACGCGTCGTCTCAATTTGCGTAATCGACTCCCGTCTTTCGTATTTTTCATTTTTCACAAAACACGATAATCACACAAAAATTAAACCCCACACAAAATACGATTTTCGCATTCACAATTTTCGTCTCAAAACGTCGTTTTAGCTCACATCTTTATAATGTCAAAAGCGTCTTTTTACGAGTCTAAAATATTTTTCTAAACAGCATTTTTCAAAACTCCACATTTGCTTTTAGTTTGGTCATTAGCGAGTCAGTCTCAATCGAGACATATATATATATATGCTTTTACGACTAACAATGTTTTGCAGGTACGCTCGGCAAGCAAATACGCGAGGATTTCAGACCCGGCTACGACGCAGGAACGCATTTTTCGCAACAAGACAAAATAACCGAATTAAACCCATAAACACCCACAGAACCAGAAAATCAACCATACACAAGTCCCAATACATAAACCATTACAAAAAAACATACTAATATTCATAATACAAGTCCAGTACATATACAAGTCCAAGCCTACTGCGAATGGTCACGGCTCTGTAAGACAGCACGCAATGAGTCGATCTCAGCACGCGCCCTATCCAACTCCTCTGCGTGCCGACCCTCTAGCTCTGCCCGGACTCTCGCCAGCTCCTCGGCATGCGCGACCTCATTTCGACGCGATCTCGCGCCTCCTCGACCGACCTCGCTAACTCAAGTCGCGGCGTCGTAGCCTCCTCGAGCCTGCAAGCATCAACCACCTTCTCGTTCACGACCGCCCTCCACCGGTTCGCCGCCCGCCACAGCCTCCTGTGCACCTCAGCCGTCACCTGCCACGACATGAGAATTACATTTAGCTTTCCAACCTGGGGGCTATAATCAACAACCGCTTCAACAGAGTTTGACTAATGATTTTACAATAAAATCTTACTCAAACTGGGGGCTATAATCAAAAACCGTTTCAACAGAGTTTGACTAATGATTTTACAATAAAATCTTACTCAAACTGGGGGCTATACTACATAATACTCATGCTGTACGAAGAAGAAAGTGAATACCTTTTTCATGCGCGGATCCCACCTCTCAAGGCCCGCATCGGTCACCACGGACATAGACGCAGGAAACACAATCGAATGCTGGCAGCCCTCGTGCACGACCAACAGATCCTCGACGAACGGAGGAGGCTGGAACTCAAGATCAGGATCACGCCGCTACAAAACAAAAACAGGTTAAATTTTTGCTTTTAAAAACCAAAAACGCAAAAAAGAAAAAAAACAACAACAAAAACATACCTCGATCACAGCGTCAGCAAGGGCATGCTGTACCCAAGTCACGTAATCCTCAGCCGGCCCCAGCAGGGAGTCGGACTCACCCTCATGGTACACGTCACGACGCTCGTTAGCGTCGGGCGTCTCCACAAACAAAACCGAAGGCAGAGGAGCAGGTACGATGAAGCCGCCGCGACCCGTCTGCGGAGACAGACGCTCACCCAAGTACCAGTACGAGCCATACTGGGTCTCGATATACAGCCGCCGCCCGTCAAGGGGACCAAAGCGAGCTGCAATCGTCGGAGGAACGCCGGTAAACTTCCTCCAAGGGTCGCGAACGAACTACAAAACAAAACCAAATTATAAACCACAAAAACAAACACAAACCCAAAAACAAGCTACAAAAGACCAAAGTACAAAACACAAATACCCTTACCTTATCCACGGTCATCCCGTTGAAGCGCACCCGAGCCGCGTCGTAGTTTAGGCCAATACCTTTCCGATCCGCTGTCGCATAGGCATGGAAAGTCGGATACTGCGCCTCAACCTTGAACGTGTCCGGAAGCAGAGAGAGGAAGTGAGCGTAGCACCAAGACTGCAAGCAACCAGAATACAACGTTACAAAAGGAAAGCAAAGACAAGATAACAGGACTCTGCGAAATCAAAACTTACCTCCATCAGAAGACCAGGGCCCACAAGAGACACATCTGAATCCTCGTCAATCCGGTCAGGGCGCACCGCGTCCCTCAGATACCGGATCAACAGACCCAGAGCAGGAGTAACCCAGTCGAAGTCACCAAGACGCGACATGTCTGACAGAGCCATCAGCACAGCCGTCGACGCTCGCTCCCCCTTGTCGCCAAAGTGGGTGGCCGTCAGGAACCACCACAACCACAGCCGGGCCCTCTGCTCAGCGCTCGCTCGAGTAGACCCCTTCTTCTTCCTCTTCCCCTCGAAGAAGTCAGCAAACCAAATAGTCCGGGGCTGAAACGTGTGCTCCTCACCTATCCCACACCGAAACCCGTCACCAATCAACCGCACGACGCGTGGACTATCAATAGGAGGGCGCTCACGTCCCCAGTCAAGCACGCCCTCACCATGAGGCAGCCCCGTGACAACTGCCCACGAAGAAGGAGTCACGCTAACCTCGTAACCAGGCATGTGGAAGGTGTTGGTCGTATCCCAAAACCTATCCAGCAACGCCCGAAGCACAGTAAGTGGAGTGAAACTAGGAGGATAAAGCTTCACTCAAAGGATGAACAAAAATCGAACTTGAACAACTTGTAGAAAAACGGCCGAGTATATTGTTTTTGGTGTGATTTTTCTGATTTTTGTATGTAAATGAAAGAACATAAAGATAGTCACTAAATCTACACACAAAGTAATAGATTTAGGTTGTGATTAGTTTAAGCACAAAGCCACTAAACTAATCTTTCACTAACTCAAACACAAAGTAATGAGAAAATGAAGAACACTCAATAAAACTCTAGGGTTTCTTTTCATTAGCCAAATCTGAAAATTGTGAGGTGAGGATGAGGGTTTATATAATTCCCTCATTCTAATCTTGACCACACATTCTGAGAGGATCTAAGGGCTACAAATAACCCACAAATACATCATTATACTCGGTCCAACAAGGCTCACATGAGCTGAAAATTTTGAACATAAAACAACAAATACTTAAAGTAAAAAGCATAAAGCATAAAAGGTAGATAGTGACATGTGTGAAAGGGACATGTTGAGGAGAAACATGTGAGCTTCTCTTTGTTTGATTTTCGGCTGAATTGGGTATTACTCCCACTTGATTTTCTCTTGTTGACTTAGTTGACTTGAGGTTGACCCTTGGACCTAAGGGTGGAAGCGGGTCCTAGGTCAATGGATCGCAAATTCTCAACTCCCGTTGCAATCTCCCCGGGTTGAAAAGGATTTGCCCTCAAATCCTCTCCCTCTTCATCCTCCAAGTCTTCATGATACGGGCTAAGGTCTCCCACATTGAATGTGCCATGGACGCCATATTCTCCCGGTAGATCAACTTTGTAAGCATTCGGCCCAATTTTTTCAAGTATCTCGAAGGGACCCTCGGCTCTCGGCATGAGCTTGTTCTTTCTTTTATCCGGGAATCTTTCTTTCCTCAAGTGCAACCATACCAAATCTCCCGGCTTGAATTCATTTGGAGTCTTTCGACTCTTTGACCGAGTCTTGTAGGTCTCGTTTGTTTTCTCGATTTGCTTCTTGACTTGATTGTGGATGCTCATCATGAATTCAACCCGCTTCTTGGCATCATAGCTTATTTCCTTGCTCTTGACGGGGGCTAGGTCCGTGGGCATGATAGGGTTGACTCCATAGACCACTTCAAATGGTGATTGTCCCGTGCTAGAAGAAGGGGCACGGTTAAAGGCAAATTCGGCGTGGGCAAGCTTGAGATCCCAATCTTTCAATGACTTGGAAACGATGCTCCTAAGGATCCTCCCCAAGGTTTTATTAGTGACCTCGGTTTGGCCATCCGTTTGAGGATGGTGACTTGTGCTAAACAAGAGCCTCGTCTTTAGCAATTTCCACAAAGTCTTCCAAAAGTGGCTCATGAACTTGGTGTCTCGATCGGATACAATGGTTTTAGGGACTCCATGCAATTTAACCACCTCCTTGAAATACAACTCGGCTACACTCATAGCATCTTCGGTTTTCTTGCACGCAATGAAATGAGCCATCTTGCTAAATCGATCTACCACAACCATTATGGAATCCTTACCTCGTTGAGTTCTAGGCAAAGCGACGATGAAATCCATGCTAACGTCCTCCCATGGTCGATTTGGGACGGGCAAGGGAGTGTAGGGCCCCGTTTGAAAGAAGGATTTGGATTGTTGGCATGAAGCACATCTCTTGATCACGTCTTGAACATCTCCAAGCATCTTGGGCCAATAGAATTGCTCTTGGAGGATGTCGTAGGTCTTTTGAATCCCAAAATGCCCGGCTAAACCATTGGAGTGAACCTCACGTACTAGGAGAAGTCAATAGGAACCTTTGGGGATGCATAGCCGATTCCCCAAGAATAGGAATCCCTCTTGAAGGGTGTACTTGCTTCCCACTTTGCTTTTCCCTTCACGAATGGCGTCCCACTCTTCCTTGAAGTCGGGATCCTCCATATAGAGCTCTTTCATGAATTCAAACCCCAACACTCTTTGCTCCATGTAGCTTAGCATAGTGTGCCTCCGAGACAATGCATCGGCCACCACGTTATTCTTTCCCTCAATGAACTTGCTCGAGAAAGAGAAGGATTGAAGAAACTCGACCCATTTGGCATGCCTATGATTCAACTTGTGTTGCCCATTGATGTATTTGAGCGCCTCATGGTCCGAATGAAGAACAAACGGTTTGGGTTTGAGATAATGGCTCCAATGAGCAAGAGCTCGAACGATGGCATAGAATTCTTTGTCGTAGGTGGAATAATTGAGCTTGGCTCCATTCAATTTCTCACTAAAGTAAGCGATTGGTTTGTGTTCTTGCAAGAGAACGGCCCCAATTCCGACTCCACTAGCATCACATTCGACCTCAAAGAGCTTATTGAAATCCGGTGGTGTAAGAATAGGTGAATCATACAACAACTCTTTGATTTTTTTGAAGGAATTCTCGGCCCCCTCATTCCACTTGAACTCTCCTTTCTTCATACACTCGGTGATGGGTGCCATGACGGTGCTAAAATCCTTGATAAATCGTCGATAAAAAGAAGCCAAGCCATGAAAGCTCCTCACCTCGGTTATGTTCTTCGGAACTGGCCATGATTTGATAGCCTCCACTTTCTCTTGATCCACTAGTATACCACGGCTAGATATAATATAGCCCAAGAATTGGACTTCGCTTTGCATGAAAGAACACTTCTCTAACTTACCATACAACTTGTGATCTCTAAGTGTTTCAAACAACACTCGCAAATGATGTAGGTGAGCTTCCTTGGAAGGGCTATACACTAAGATATCGTCAAAGTAGACCACAATGAATCTCCCCAAGTAAGGCCTCAAGACCTCGGTCATCAATCTCATGAAGGTGCTAGGCGCATTGGATAGTCCAAAAGGCATGACTAACCATTCATACAACCCATGCTTTGTTTTAAAAGCCGTTTTCCATTCATCACCCTCTTTGATTCTCACTTGATGGTATCCTTGTCGTAAATCAATCTTAGAGAACAATCGAGCCCCGCTAAGCTCATCAAGAATGTCATCAAGTCTAGGTATAGGAAACATATACTTGACCGTGATGTTGTTGATAGCTCGACTATCCGTACACATTCTCCAAGTTCCATCCTTCTTAGGTACCAAAAGTGTAGGTACGGCACAAGGACTAAGAGATTCCCTTACAAACCCCTTTTCCATGAGTTCCCCAATTTGTTGTTGAAGTTCTTGTGTAGCTTTGGGATCACTTCGATAGGCGGCCTTATTTGGTAGTGTAGCTCCCGGAACAAGATCGATTTGATGCTCAATGCCCCTAATAGGGGGTAGGCCGTGTGGTAGTTCAAGAGGAAACACATCCTTGTAGAGCTCTAAGAGTTCTTGAACTTCACATGGAATCGGTTTTTCACTTTCCTTAGGAGTTTCTTTGGCGATGAGGGCATAAACAACCATTCCCTTGCTAAGCTCTTGCTTCATCTCTTGTTCCCCAACTAATAGAATTCCCTCTAGAGGCTCGGTTAGGGAAGGAGTGGCTCGGCCACCCATGTTTGGAGGCAAGGGTGTAAGTTTGATCCTCTTGTCTCTAAACTTGAAAGTATAGGTGTTGTATCTCCCTTCATGAGTCGCATTTCGATCAAATTCCCAAGGTCTCCCCAATAAAAGGTGACAAGCATCCATAGGAATCACATCACACCACACTTCATCCACATAGTCTCTCCCCATAGAAAAAGAAACCAAGCATTGTTTATCAACCAAAATTTCGGCCTCCCTATTCAACCATCTCAACTTGTAAGGGTTTGGGTGTTTTTGTGTGGGTAAGGCAAGTTTATCGATGAGGGTTTTTGAAGCAACATTAACACAACTCCCTCCATCAATAATGAGGTTACAAACCCTCTTCCCAATGGTACATTTAGACCTAAAAATCTGATTTTTTTGACTTTCATCCAAGGAATGGGGTTGGGTATGCATAACCCTCCAAGTTACAAGACCAAGTTTTGACCCAATTCCTCCATTAACTCGGCTCAACTTAGACTCAATTTCCCTTCTCAATTCCTCCATAGGATCATACATAGTTCCCTCAAGAGTAGTATCACAAGAGAGAGGTATACTCATTGAGAAAACAAAGAAGAGCAAACCTGAAAATTTCGGATGAAACAAGGATGATTTGGACCGTGTGTTTCTTCAACCCAACCAAAGCTTTGATGACCAATTTGGAGTGAAACTAGGAGGATAAAGCTTCACTCAAAGGATGAACAAAAATCGAACTTGAACAACTTGTAGAAAAACGGCCGAGTATATTGTTTTTGGTGTGATTTTTCTGATTTTTGTATGTAAATGAAAGAACATAAAGATAGTCACTAAATCTACACACAAAGTAATAGATTTAGGTTGTGATTAGTTTAAGCACAAAGCCACTAAACTAATCTTTCACTAACTCAAACACAAAGTAATGAGAAAATGAAGAACACTCAATAAAACTCTAGGGTTTCTTTTCATTAGCCAAATCTGAAAATTGTGAGGTGAGGATGAGGGTTTATATAATTCCCTCATTCTAATCTTGACCACACATTACAAGAGGATCTAAGGGCTACAAATAACCCACAAATACATCATTATACTCGGTCCAACAAGGCTCACATGAGCTGAAAATTTTGAACATAAAACAACAAATACTTAAAGTAAAAAGCATAAAGCATAAAAGGTAGATAGTGACATGTGTGAAAGGGACATGTTGAGGAGAAACATGTGAGCTTCTCTTTGTTTGATTTTCGGCTGAATTGGGTATTACTCCCACTTGATTTTCTCTTGTTGACTTAGTTGACTTGAGGTTGACCCTTGGACCTAAGGTTGGAAGCGGGTCCTAGGTCAATGGATCGCAAATTCTCAACTCCCGTTGCAGTAAGGCGCGAGTTCACCCGCTTACCCCGCACCTCCCTCCATTTCTGCACCAGGGGACCAAAAGCTGTCCCGAGCACTATGTCCCGCTCCTCCTGCGTAAGCCTCCCGTCAAACACGTCGAACACCGTCCGAAACCCAGAGAAGGTCCTCATCGAGCCTAACGGGAAACCGACCTTCACTCGAATCGACAAGTGCTCCAAGCGACTCCAAACCAGAGTCACGCCATCCCAGTCAATGGCCACCTGCGACCACAAGCGCGGACCATGGGGATAATTAGGCCTCTCGCCCAGCTCGTCAACCATCCCCATGAAAACCTCCGTCGCAGCCTCAAGAGCTGCCGCACTTGCATCCTGGGCATGACCCTCAGCCTCTGCCTCAGCCTCTGCCTCAGCCTCCGCATGGCCCTCAGCCTCACCTCCTCACTTTGCTCCGAGCCTGGCCCTGAACTCGACCCGGCCTGGCGGCCCGCGATGAAGCCGGCCTGGCGGCGTCGGCGGCGGCTGGCGATGGCGGCGGCGGCGGCCTCAGCAATCTCAACCTCGACAGCGGCCTCTGCCGCAGTCTCGTCAAGATCCTCATCCTCGTCACTCGAAGACCCCTCCGACTCAGGAGAATCCTCGTAACGGCTCCCCGGACCCCGGACTCGACCACGCCTCCGCGTAGCCTCAGCAGGGGCTCCCCCTACTCCAACCTCCTCAAAAACACCGGCGACCTCAGCCTCGTCCCGGTCACCACCCTCGGCAGCAGCACGAGCTCGACGTCGTGGCCTACTGCTACCCTCACCAGAAGCCTCATCCACCTTGCGCTTCTTCCTCGGGTTCCTCCGACCGCGACCACGGCCTCTAACCTGGCCCCCTCCAGGAGCCGCAGGCACCTGAGCTGGCAGTAATGCGTCCCTGCGAAGCCCCTGCAGCAACGCCACGACCTCTGCCTCGGCCCCCTCCCGGAGCCACAGGCATCCCTCCAGCACCGCCACGGCCACGCCCCTGCAAAGACCCTGCAGCTACGCCCCGACCTCCACCACGGCCTCCCCCAGGGGTCTCAAACGCCTCCACAGCAGCGCCACGTCCACGCCCCTGCAAAGACTCTGAGACGACACCCTGAGCCTGACCTCGGCCACCAACAGGAGACCTCGACGACCCAGCAGCAGCTCCACTACCTGTGGACAAGGGATTTTGATCCACGCGATGTTTTATTTCAAAAACATTTTTAATTCGAAAAGAGTCGCCACTAAATTTTATATGGAATTTAGAAACCAATTTTAGAGAAAATGAGTTCGTGTGAGTTTACGTGTTAGGAAGTTTAAAAGAATTTCATTAATTTAACGCCTAACCCCGCCCGTCGTAAAGACGGTCTCTACTAAGTAAAACCATGGCTATTATGAGTACGTATGTGGATATGCAAACAACGTTTTAACCCTAAATAAATTACATCCTTTCTAAGTCGTTTAATGCACACAATAATTCGTCGAAGTTATTTAACATGGGTTCGTTTACTATTCTAGCAAACAAAGAAAGGAAGTAGAAATACTTACCGACAGCATAAGATAGATTAACAAACGTTAGCGGCAGACGAATAAAAACAACCAAACATGACTAATACGAACAACTAAACACTGCGCACGCATATAAGGAGGTAACAAGCGAATATGTACAAATTAATAATCATGGGTAATTAAATGAACATGCACACATAAGCAAACAGAAGCAAACATAATCATGGACAACTAATAAGCAGGATGCCACTAAAAATCAAACTATTAACTCTAGTAGCTATACAAACAGACACAACTAATATGCACAAGTTGTCCAGCAAACAACGTGTATTCCAAACATAATGTACGAAAACAAACGACTACATGAGGGCCAAAAAGAAAAAATAATCAGAAGCGACTAACGAATATAAACAAACATAAACGCATGACATAACTAATTACGCACGACACATGAAGTTCTAAGCTACACCAATTCATAAATCAAAGAATTATACGATCAAGGATTAAGCAAGCTAATTTAACAGAAAAAAACAGCAGGTATACGGCTAAATATCGACAACTAATTATCGACAGCTAATTTAACGTACAAACGTGAGTTGTAAATCTGGAAAACACATGAAAGACCAACATTATACAAACCTGCATGTGACCTAACTACGCAAGCAAATGTTTCAATGATCGACACTAGAGCGGCAGTAAGCAGAACCGGGTACAGCACAACTTCCACATGTTTAACGAGACGAAACACGATACCAAAGCTAAACGACAGAGCATGACCACGAAAATTAAGCTAGCATACAAATGCAAATAGCGAATCTGAAATAACACATGAGAGACCAGTTTTCAGGCAATCAATTAAACGCGAGTAGGACCTAATTATATATAAGCTAACGAGCAAATCAAAAATCAAACTAACGACAACATGTTATGCTACGCAAGTCATATTACACAAGAGAGCTACACATGCATACTAAGTGAACAAAGGGGCACGAAACATTCACACACACGTACCATAATCATGCTAAAAACATAAGCCTAAAACGAACTAAAAAAACGATAGCTACGATGATAAACAAACAGAGCGACTGAGAGTAATAAAAAGCAGCGGAGGCTATAAAAAACAATAAAAAAACGATAAATTAACAAAATAAAAAGAGTATTTTGCACCCTCAACTTACATGTATCGTTGACCAAATATCCGAGTCGTAATCGATTGTAATATTTTATCCCGAGGGGCCGTCGTCGACGAAAACCAATAATAAATCCGTACTTCGTACCAAAACTGACCGCAATTTTCAAAAGCTTGTAACTTCTTCGTTTCTCAACGAAATTTCGAACCGAAAGATGTTTTGGAATTGTGACAAAGTGAACTTTAAGATTAGATAAACAAATCAGAAAGATTGTGAAGTTTACAACACGAAAAACGAGGTAAAACAGGTGACAGCCGCGCGAAAATCAGAAAAACGAATGCTCTGTTTTTCGAGCAGCTTTCTCGTCTTCTTTGGAGGCTTTTTGAGGACCTTTTTGTGACTCAAGGCTGTGTGTGTATGCTGTATATTTTGTATCTTTATGAAGGCTTGTGGATGGTGTATATATATAAGGTCGAGAAGGTAGGGTTTTAGAGGAAGGATACTAGGAAAGTAGTAAACTCGATTTTGGTAACTTTTGGTCCTCAATCTTTTGGCTTGGTTTTCTTCCTATTTTGTGATATCTTATCTCTGTCATGATAACAAGAATATGTGGAAGGATATTGTACGTAATGGGTAAGGAGATATAGGACTTGGAGCTCAAGAAACAAGCTTCGATTGGTAGGTAAAGCAGGGTAAGTGCGTTTCTTTGTGAGATGGATTTGAGCTCGTTTTGTGGGCTATCTTCAGTGGGTTTTGGTCAGGTGATTAGGGGACATGGTTGGGTAAAGCAAGGGGTCGGGTTTAGGCCAAACGAGTCGAGTTTTAGCCCAAACTTGGGCTGTCTGAAACAGAGCACGGTGAAGGGGCCTGGGCTGCTGCTATACGTGCTTTCTTTGGCTTCTCTTGGGCTGGTTGAGGTGGGTATAGGTCATGGTTCTAGGCTGGATTAGGCTCGGGTATGTGAGGGAGAGTGTGGGAGAAATAGGCCTCAAAATTCGTGTTGAAACGGGCTCAAAATCGCTCTTAAAATCGGGCTTAAAACGAGCTTTAAAACCTGCTGTTAAGAAAACGAATTCGTCGAATACGATTTAATAAACTGTTTTAAAAGCACGAGAAACGACTTTTCAAGTCAAATATTGAATTTGTAAAAGCGACTTTTCAAATCGAATTACTTAAAATGATTTTTCAAATCGAAACATTTTATTTTCAATAAAACAAACTTTTTGACAGAATACACTTACCCTGTCAACACACTAATTTAAATATCATTTAAATTAATAAAATATTTTGTCGACGGCGCCCGGCTTACATCGTAAAACGAACTCAAATAAATGACACGAAATACATGTCGTCCTATCATCATTGGGTGTTTGTCGGGTTTTCTATAAATTTCCCATATCGACAGATACGGGTATCAACACTACCGCTAGCATCACCAGAAGACCGCGCCCGCTCAACGACGGTCTCCTCGCGTACCACATTAGCTGAAAAAGCAGGCGACTCGGCAGCAACGTCACGACCCGCGACACTAACTGACGGCTCAGGACCACCAGGAACAGCACCATGTCCAAAGCCACTCGCAGAAGGCCTAGACGACGCACTGACAGCACCGGCACCACTAGCAGAAAAGGCAGGAGACTCCACAACCGCGCCCTGAAACTCACTCCCTGGCGTCGTAGAAGCTCCAGGCGTCTGAGGAAAAGCTCTCAGCAAGTCCGACTGAGACGGACCATCGGAAACCTCCAAGGGCGCAGGCATACCCGAAGTAGGAGTATGCTCGTCCCTCAGAACGGTAAAGTCAACGCCAGCCAATACCCGATCCATGTCACTGGAAGTAGGTACTGAAGGCTTAGGATCACCTGCACAAGATTCAAGGACATACTCAGACAACGGCAATAGCAGGTCACTCAAGAAAGCAGAAGCAAGCAAAAACAACAGAAATCGAGCATTAAGGCCTACATTATCTATAGATGGGGCCAAAACGAAGCAGAAGCACAGAAGAGCATATTTTATGACACGTATACAGTATACCCGTCATACAAAGCCAATTCAAGAGCAAGCACGCACAAAAGCAGCAGAGAACTAGCCAAAACAGCAGAAGACAAGCCTTTTTAACCCAAAAATAGCAGAAAAGGGAAAAACGCTACAGAAAGCCAGAAACCCACATTTTCTGAGACAGACCCAATGTTGGAGCTAGTGTCCTCCACAGTTAGTGTGATTAATTTATTAAATCTCTTACAGGATCACAAAGGATACTTGTATTTAAAATCAGCTGATTAACGTATATCGGTAACGGTTGGCTTGCTAGAAAGTTTGACGTTACTGTCAAATAGATGGCGGTGATCAGCTGGTCCTTATCGGTCACACCTATAGGACGATTTTATGAAATGTAATGTGATTACATTGATGCCTTAAATATATCTAAACAGTTAGAAAGTTGGAAATGTATACGAATAATTATTTAATATGATTAAATAGATTATTGTTATACGATTACATTAATTAGTGGGTGAAATTTGAATTAAATGTTAATTTAGCTAGATGAAATTTGAATTAAGTGTTAATTCACATATGTATAATGGTTATGAGCTACATTTATATTATAAATATATTTGATATTTATAGTTAAAATAATGCTATAAGCTATGTTATTTAATCTATTGTATTATACGATAATCAATTAATTAAATACGTATTATACATATGTCTTTTACATGTAATGTACATTTAAATAGTAAAAACAAAATACACATACACACTTAGTAAGTGTGTCGTGTAATGTATGTGTATGTAGGATGTTTTTAGTTTATTTATTTAGTATGTAATGGGTAGTTAATGTTTGATTAACCTCCTCTCACCACTACTAAATAAACTACCTCCCCACTAACTCATTAAACTACCCACTAAATACACTCATATGCTAACTAATCTACTCATAAGATGAGTGAGTAATTCTTGAGCATTGTATGTGTGTGTGTGCCGAGTAGAAGGATAGAAAAAGAGAGAAAGTTTTCTCAGAATTTCACTCATCAAGTTTCCAAAAATACTTCATATATTATTTGTAATATATACCTTGTTTTCTAGCATAAACACAAGGCATTTCATATAACGTTTTGGGTGCAACTTATAAGAGATATTCTACATTGAATATTGATTTGTAAAACGTAATTCGGGTACGTTTTAGGAGGTTAGTAGGCCTTTCATTGAAGTTTAAGAAAGGTTATTTCTATGATCTTGTAATCCATATTATTATCATTTTGTATAATCTTGGGCATGTTAATACGATTAACATTTTAGTAGTAATATCGTGTTTTATATTTCTACAAGTGGTATCAGAGCATTAGGCTCAAAATGATTTTAATATGGATTAAAATTGAAAATATAAAATCGTTTATATTTTAAATTCCTCACCGCATTTTGATTATTTTCGAAATTTTTTTTTGTTTTGTTTAATTTAATTATTTTAAATTGTTAGAATGATTAAATTAAATTGATATGCAAATTTGTTATATGTATATATTTTGATGAGATCATAATTTATGATGTATAACACTTAATTTTGGTTTAAATATGATTAAAATCAAAATAACATGATTATATGATAATTATAAAGTTTATTATATGATAAAAAAAAAAATAAAAAAATAAAAAAAAAAAATAAAAATTGTGATGTAATTTATGAAATTATTTTGAAATCAATTTATTTTGCATATATTAAAAGTTTCGAAATATTTATATATATATATATATACATGTCGAATTGTTTTTTTTGTTAAATATGATTTAATAAGAATAATTGTTTATATATATGTGTGTAAATTTTTTTTTGGTCGAAACAAAATAAAAAAAAAAAATTTTTTTTTGTTTTTTTTATATTTTGGCCGAATTAATTTGAATTAATATGATTGATTCATTTTGTTTTTAATTTGAAAGTCAAATTGATATTGTTTTGAAATGCCTTATTGAATTGTCATAAAAGTGTTTATGATATATGAGTATATATGATGCCAATTATTTTAAAATAGTTTAAAATGATTATTGAATTGATTCATTATATGTGATATGTTGAATTAATTCTTATTTCTCAATTTATGTTTGACATGATTGATTTTATGTTAATAGGTGAATTTTTATGAAATTTTCACTTAAACATAATTTTTAGTAGGTGGTTTGTGTTTTTTTCATGCATATGGATGTATGAAATTTTTGTTTTAGTTGATGAATGCGTTTATATTTGATTGCGTTTTATATCTAGTGTGGCCTAAGTTTTGTTTTTTAATTGCATTTTCGTAATGATGAAAATGTGATTTTGGGATTTTCACGTCTCCAACTTGTAATATTCTTTTATCCTAGATTATTTGTAAATAGGATTTACATTGTAATAGCTAGTGGTAAAAGAAGAGGAGATTGAAGTTTTGCCATTCCTTTTTGGTGATCCAAGACGAAGGACATGGAGCCTTGCTTTTGGAGTTAGGGTCCTTCTTTCAAGGATTCCAATTTGTACTCCCTCCTACCCATATCTATTGTCCCTTTTGGGATAAAGTAGAAAATTTATGGGGTTGAATAGAATAATAAAAAGTAATGGGTAGGGGTAAGATAATAGGAGAGAGGGTTGAATAGAATAATAAAAAGTAATGGGTAGTGGGTAAATAGTTGGGTGAGTTGGGGGTAGATAATAATAAATAATTCATGGGGAAAAGCAAAAGGGACATTTTGATGGGTAAGAAATTGGGGCAAAAGGGACAATAGATATGGGTAGGAGGGAGTATTTTATAGGGTCCAATTTGATTGGATTCCGACTTTGTATCGTTTTTGTTAGGCCACACTAGGTTTTATGTGCTTGTTTTATTTATGTTTTTCGTCATATTCCGCCTAAAACAAACCACCTATATAGATGAATATTGATTCATTCCCACGTGTTAGTTAAAATAGTTATAACATATGATGTTTTAACCTTCTTTTAAACATATGATGTTTTAACAAGTCATCGTTCACTTAGACTCACCTAAATTGTTCACTTAAATGAGTTTTTAATGGATGATGAGATCTCACTCTTAATCTATTAAAATTGAGATATAGTCTTTCTAAATCGAATCATTATGAATCCCTTGTTCGTCAGTGGGCATATAGGACCTGTTGTTAAATCCATGTGTACCCCTTCTACCTTGGGTAAGTAGTTGATGTCGATGTTAGTTGAACTCAACATTTGGTTTTCACTAATATGTGAGAATCGAAATGGACTATTAATAAATTTGAGAAATTTATGAACCAAGAATTTTTAAAGGTTAAAAATTAGTCAAATAGTTGACTTATCGATTTATTGAAATTAGAGTCTTGGAATCATTTATATAATTCTTGAGTGGGATCAATTATATGAATGCTTTTAGCTTATTTACATGTTTTAAATAGACGCTTTAATTTTGGTGATTGCTTATGTTTGTTTTATCTTCTTATATTGTAGATATATTTGTTGCTATTTCTGCATTATTATGGCTGATAATACTGCTACCCTTGGCCCTAGTGCCGTCTTGACTAGGGAGTCATGGTTACGTTCCTTTATGGACCATGTCTCCTACAACCAAAACTATCGTCTCAAGTCAGATGGTAGTAACTTCACCGAATGGGAGGCAGCATTAAAGAATCTTTGCTATAATGACGGAAAGTGAAAGTATCTCATGGAGCCAATTCCTTTGAACCTCTTGCTAGATCTGGAGCTCAACGAACTGCATACGATGAGTTTGTGAAAGAGGCGGGTGCGATTAAGAACGTACTCATATATGCAATGGATTCCCATTTGCAACGTCGCTTCATTTCCCAAGGTGCAAATCGCATTTTCACCACGCTGACTAATGAATTCTCGCAAGCTCCGAGAATTGTTAGGTATGATGCAGCTGTACGCTTCTTTGAGGCTAAGCTGCAAACCAACTTTGTTAGCGCCCACATGCATAATATGATTGAGAATGTGGAGAAATTAGAAGCTCTTGGTTGCAAGATTGAAGAGTCGATCATTATTGATCGTATCCTACACTCACTTCATGATGGATTCACTCAGTTTAGGGTGAATTACAACATGAATGACATGAAGAAGAGTCTTCACGAACTTCACTCTCTGCTTGTGCAAGCTGAGAAAGATCTTAATTTGAGTGGGAGGCACAAGAAAGATGTACTTGTGATGCGATCAAGGGAAAGGAAAGGCACTCTTTGCCTCGAATGCTAAGCGACCTCATTTCAAGAAGAAAGGTCAGCCTAAACCCAAGAGTGGTCCTGGGGAGTCAAGTCACTCAAAAGGCAAGAAGAGCAAAGAAAAGGAGGGAAAATGTCACCATTGCTATGATGCAGGCATTGGAGAAGGAATTGTCCTAAGTACCTCGAGGACATAAAGGCTGGACGTCACGGCGGCTCAAGGTATGTCATCTAATATTCACATGATAGAAATTAATCATGCGAGTTCCTCTGTTTGGGTATTTGATCTTTGGATGTGGTTCTCACATTTGTAATCACTTGCGGGGCCTCAGGACGTAAGGCGTCTGGCTAAAGGCGATGTTGATTTACGTGTTGGGAATGGAGCAAAGGTTCTTTGCGGTTTCTGTAGGAACTTACATCTTGTTTTTACCTAGTGGTTTGGAACTTTGTTTGAATAATTGTTATTATGTTCCTAGTTTGTCAAAGAACATTATTTAGTTAACATGTTGGATGTTTATGGTTTTTCATTTATTATTAAGAACAATTGTTGTACTTTTTCTTTAAATGATGTTATTTATGGTCAGCGTTTTCCATGAATGGTATTTATGTTCTAGATCAAACGCAAGAAATATTTCATGTGAATAATAAAAAGGCTAAATTAGGTGATAAAGATCAAAGCGTATTTATGGCATTGTCGAATGGGACACATAAATGAAAAGCAGTAAAGAAACTCATTAAGAATGGGATTATTTCACCATTTGGCTATGAATCATTTGGTACTTGTGAATCATGTCTCATTGGAAAGATGACTCGTATATCTTTTAAAGGTATTGGAATGCGAGCCAGTGACTTACTAGGACTAATACATACCGATGTATGTGGACCAATGTCTGTCACAGCACGAGATGGCTATAGATATTTCATCACTTTTACTGATGATTTAAGTAGATACGGGTATGTCTATTTGATGAAACATAAAAGTGAATCTTTTGAGAAATTCAAGGAGTTTCAAAATAAGGTTGAGAACCAATTAGATAGAAAAATAAAGGCATTATGATCAGATCGTGGTGGTGAATATTTATCTAATGAATTTGATCAACACCTAAAGGATTGTGGCATTGTATCACAATTAACTCCACCTGGAACACCACAATTGAATGGTGTGTCCGAACGGAGAAATCGGACCTTGTTAGACATGGTTCGCTCCATGATGAGTCACACGGTTTTACCAGATTCATTGTGGGGTTTGCTCTAAATCTGCTGCACTCATTCTAAACCGAAGTCCGACTAAAGCGTGAGACAAAACCCCATATGAGATGTGGAAAGGAAAAGTTCTGATTTGTCCTTTATTCGGGTTTGGGGATGTGGGGCTTACGTTAAGTGGAGACCTGACGATAAGCTAGGCCCACGATCGGTCAAAACATACTTTGTGGGATATCCAAATGGAATGTCTGGTCATTACTTTTATTCACTGTTTGAACAACGAGTTTTTGTTGCACTAGTGCTAAATTCTTAGAGAAAGAGTTTATCACGAATAACCAAAGTAATAGGGTTTTTGAGTTGTCGAAATCTCGTAACCAGGACCTTTGCACATGTGATGGAGGAAGATATTCCATCAACCTCCACTGCAATAGCTATTCCTGCGGAACGTAGGAGGTCAAGTCGAGTCTCTTATCCTCCGGATCGATACATTGGTATCGTTGAAGAAGGAAATGGAGATGATTTATTACTTCTTGAAAGTAATGAACCGACTACCTACAAAGGTGCAATGACTAGTTACGACTCGAAGCTATGGCTTGAAGCCATGCATTAGAGATAGACTCCATGCGAGAACGAAGTATGGGATGCGGTTGATTTGCCTGAAAAGGTTAGACCTCTTGATTGCAAATGGATTTATAAGATAAAACATTCACTAGGTGGACAACTGGATATCTATAAAGCACGACTTGTTGCAAAGGTTTCACCCAAGTGCAAGGTTTACACTACGATGATATCTTTGCACTGTCGTCATGCTTCGATCTATCCGGATTATCTTAGCGATTCTTTGCATTTCATGATTATGAAATATGGCAAATGGATGTGAAGACCGCCTTCTTAAATGGTTATTTAGGCGAGGAATTGTACATGGTACAACCCAAGGCTTCACAGATCCAAAATATCCTAAGAAAGTATGCAAACTTAAGCGTTCCATTTATGGACTTAAGCAAGCATCGAGGAGTTGGAATCATCGATTTGACCAAGTGATTAAACAATATGGTTTTAAGCGATCGAGTCAGGAACCATGTTTATATGTCAAATCAAGTGGGAGCTATATTGCATTCCTAGTTTTGTATGTCGATGACATACTATTAATAGGAATCACATTCCTATGCTTTCTTACGTAAAGAATGGTTAAAGAATCATTTTGGATGAAAGACTTAGGTGAACACGAGAGAATACTCGGTATTCAAATCTATAGAGATAGATCCAAGAGAATGTTGGCGTTAAGTCAAGAATCTTATATAGATAAAATTCTTGAGAGGTTCGATTATGACGAACTCAAAAGGGGTAATCTTCCGATGGTTCATGGGGTGCATTTAAGTAAGACTCAATCACCTAAATCACCAGGAAGAAATAGAGCGCATGAATCGAATTCCGTGCGGCCTAGTAGGATCGATTATGTATGCTATGATGTGTACACGTCCAGGCGTGGCATTCGCACTTAGTATGACGAAGTCGTTACCAAAAGGATCCAGGTGAAAGTCAACTGGATTCTTTGTTAAGAACATCCTTAAGTACTTGAGAAGAACTAAGGGTTGGATGTTAGTATATGGTGGAGACGAAGAGTTATGTGCAAAAGGTTTCACAGATGCTAGTTTCCAAACGGATAGAGATGATTCTAAGTCTCAATCCGGATTCGTTTTTACACTTAATGGTGCGGCAGTGAGTTGGACAAGTTCCAAGCAATCGATCCTGCAGATTCCACAACGAATCTGAGTATATTGCGACTTTCCGAGGCAGCTAAAGAGGCAATATGGATGCGTCAGTTCTTGCAAGGACTAATGGTAGTTCCTAGTGCGAATGACCCGATCACTGTTTATTGTGATAACAGTGGTGCCATATTCCAAGCTAAAGAGCCTAAATCTAGCAATAAGTCTAGACATGTGTTGCGGAAGGCTCATATGATACGAGATTACGTGGAGCAAAAGGAGATAGAGATTTGCAAGGTTGTCACGGATGACAACATAGCGGACCCTCTCACGAAGCCATTGTCGTACAATAAACATGTTGAACATGTTGTATCAATGGGACTGAAGAGTGTTCCTGATTTTCATTAGTTTGTTTTTAGATAATGTATCTGTTAAAACTACTACTTTGTAATCATCAAATTATTTCTTTATATATGGTATTTCATGTGGATTGTGTGACAATATTGAACGCCACTGAGTGAACTGATTTACTTTATATATGTTTTGTCCATAATCACCAAAGTGAGCTGATAACTCTAGGTGATTAGATTGTGGGTTGATTGATCGTAGGTTCAATAAACCATAAGGACATATGATGTCTGATCAAACACATATGCGAGGTATAGAAGATACTGCGTAGGACATAGTGACCACTTAAATGAAGTCCTAAATGTACAGACATTTTTGCCTGGTCGTGGATAGGACGTTCATTGTGTTCCTAGAGTCGATTCTTTTGACTGTCGACTGTTTCTTGAGATAAGGGCAGTTTTGGGTGACTTTCGTTTCTTTCTCGTGGTCGCACCGTAAAAGGAGGCCGAGTAGATTTTTTCTGGGTCATTTCATACTGTGCTTTAATCTGCAAGATTCGAGTCAAGGAAAATATCCAATCTTATCAATAAATTTTAATCTCAAGGCCACTCGAGGAGTAGTGACTGAAATGCATGGCCATGCTCGAATGTTGTGAATACATTTGTATATCAGTTAGTTGCTCTCTAGTCGAGAAAACCACTCTTGATACGATCACTTGTTAGATACGACCTTGCGGAAGTACGACTTTGCAAATTGTCTACCATTGAGTGGGAGATTTATATGGATATGAGAATCGTTAATCACACAGTTAAGCACTTGTAGGACAAGTGGGAGATTGTTGGAGCTAGTGTCCTCCACAGTTAGTGTGATTAATTTATTAAATCTCTTACAGGATCACAAAGGATACTTGTATTTAAAATCAGCTGATTAACGTATATCGAGCAGTTGGCTTGCTAGAAAGTTTGGCGTTCTTGTCATATAGATGGCGGTGATCAGCTGGTCCTTATCGGTCACACCTATAGGACGATTTTATGAAATGTAATGTGATTACATTGATGCCTTAAATATATCTAAACAGTTAGAAAGTTGGAAATGTATACGAATAATTATTTAATATGATTAAATAGATTATTGTTATACGATTACATTAATTAGTGGGTGAAATTTGAATTAAATGTTAATTTAGCTAGATGAAATTTGAATTAAGTGTTAATTCACATATGTATAATGGTTATGAGCTACGTTTTTATTATAAATATTTTTGATAGTTATAGTTAAAATAATGCTATAAGCTATGTTATTTAATCTATTGTATTATACGATAATCAATTAATTAAATACGTATTATACATATGTCTTTTACATGTAATGTACATTTAAATACTAAAAACAAAATACACATACACACTTAGTAAGTGTGTCGTGTAATGTATGTGTATGTAGGATGTTTTTAGTTTATTTATTTAGTATGTAATGGGTAGTTAATGTTTGATTAACCTCCTCTCACCACTACTAAATAAACTACCTCCCCACTAACTCATTAAACTACCCACTAAATACACTCATATGCTAACTAATCTACTCATAAGATGAGTGAGTAATTCTTGAGCATTGTATGTGTGTGTGTGCCGAGTAGAAGGAGAGAAAAAGAGAGAAAGTTTTCTCAGAATTTCACTCATCAAGTTTCTAAAAATACTTCATATATTATTTGTAATATATACCTTGTTTTCTAGCATAAACACAAGGCATTTCATATAACGTTTTGGGTGCAACTTATAAGAGATATTCTACATTGAATATTGGTTTGTAAAACGTAATTCGGGTACGTTTTAGGAGGTTCTTAGGCCTTTCATTGAAGTTTAAGAAAGGTTATTTCTATGATCTTGTAATTCATATTATTATCATTTTGTATAATCTTGGGCATGTTAATACGATTAACATTTTAGTAGTAATATCGTGTTTTATATTTCTACACAAGCCAGAAGCGCAAGCAAAGCACAGCCAGAAGCACAAGCAGAAGCCCAAGCGAAGACACAAACAAGCCGCCAGCTGAGAGTATTCAGGCCACATGCAGGCCGACATGCCCTTAAACATGTAGGACCGTCATGTCCTTAAAAACATGTCGTCCCTCCCCGCATTTCCCGGCGCTAAGTCCTCGTCTCTCCCATAAGACACATGCTTAGCGCCGCCAGGTAGTATCGAGACTGTAATGGTCCGGATACTATCTTTAAGTTTGACTAACGCTTTGTCCAAGCTCAGTCAAACTGGGGGCTCTGTAGATACCCGTATCCGTACCCCCCAAAAAACAAACCCGATGATGAAAAGGACTTTCATACATGCTTTTAAAAGAGTCGAAACGGTACAAAAGTGTCTAAAACGTATTTAGTCATTTTTAGCGTATTAATTTGGATTTGCATAATCATAAAAAATGAATGTCACTCTTAGTCATTATAAGAACAACACGAGCACGATACAGGAACGTTTTATTAAGCCAAGCCACAAAAACAGCCCAACTAGCTATAAAACGGCCCAAACTTACAAAAACGACCCAAAACCCAACACACAAAACGGGCCAAAGTGCGTCCCGTGTCACATTTTCACAAAATTAGGTTATATAATACCGCAAAATAATATAGTTCAATATTATTGTATTTCGAGCCAAAACCGAAAAACACGACAAAAACCGAAACACGAAAACCGAAATTCGGACCAAAACGAAAGACTTAACCCCTAAGTATAATACGTCACAAAACATAATTATTACTTAATCATACGTCCAAAACTAAAAGGCGGCTAAAACAGCACACCAAAACAAAATACAAATCGCCAGTTGACAGGCGATTAAAAACTTAAACGCCTGTCAACAGGCGATTAAGATTTTGTTTTGGTGTCTTGACCTTTAGTTTTTCCTACAAAATACAGCCCAGATGAAATTAAATTACCCTGTACTCAGGCGATTAAGTTTTTGTCTACGCATAAACCAGCCAACCTCTATAAATACCAACCCACTTCATTCATTTCAATAGATCGGTTTTACAAAACACATATACTACTCACAAAATCCACTCAAAAATACCGTCTTTTCACTTTCGAAAGGTAAACATTTTACCTACGCTCTGGGACGTTTTGAGACTCGGACAAAGGGGTTACATTAACCCCAACCCGATATTGGCATTAAGCGGCCGTATTAAATGTCTGGTTGTACTAATTCGGATTCATAATCCGTCTAAACCCCGCCAATATCGCATAAATAAACGACTCATTATCACTAAAGCAAACCGACGTCACTTTTATAATTATGCAAGTCCTCATTCATGCATTAAATAACGACTAGAATCACGGATCCATCACTAAGTGGTGCCGTTTCATAGAGTCTTTTAGCATGTCAAATCTGAGGGTTTTCACAAATTCTTAAAGAGTCAAATATGAGGTCGGAAAATAACGTTTATAGTAATAATTTAGTCAATAAATTATTATTTAACGTACATTTCCCATAGAAAAGTCATTATTTTGACGATTTACATTATTTATGCATTTTAATCGAGTCATATATATTCGCACTTGTACGTAGCGTCATTTTAGCCCAAATATCGAAATTAACTAAATGTTTTCAAATTAGTAGAGACTACTTTTACGTAGGCTTTTTGATTTCAGTTTTCAGAAACACATTTTTGCCAAAACTTTTGAAAAGTAACCTCACTCCGAATCCCTTCTCTGGTTTCAAACCTTAGATTGATAGATATCGACGCATCTTGAAATCTGAGACACTCGTGTCTTGTATTTCAAGACGCGTTGAGTAGGTTCCAAATTCCTTTAATATTTGGTGGCGACTCCGAAAATACACTTTCAAAAAGGATTTTTCTACTTTTCTTTTTTGATCACAAATTCATGCAATGATCTCCCCCATTTTTCCAAAAACTTCGCACTCTTTTCTCAAGGAGCGATTCGCTTTCATCCCGCCAAGACTGGCGAGGGCGGGCGCGCGCAGGGCGTCGATAGGTCGCTTTCCCGGTACCTTCACCCCCTCGAGTTTGTCTTAATTTGAGTGAAATTAAGGCAAAGTGGGGTTGACTGCCGTTGTTTTGAAATTTTCCCCCTAAGTTTGACTTAATTTGGATGAAAGTAAGGCAAAATGGAGAAAAATGTAAGGTGTTTTTGTGTCATGTATTGCAGGTGGCTAAGGAGGTGCATAAGAAGCTGTGGCGGGCAGCGAACAGATGGAGGATGGCTTGGGCTGAGCAGGCGGCTCAGTTGTGTCAGAGTCGGGCTGAGACGGCTCAGATTCGACGTGAGTTCGACGAGTATCGTCGTCATTATCATGATTGAATTTGTGTAATAAGGATTGTATGAACCCTTGTTTACATGTCGTTGTAGCTTGAACAGGAACTTGATTGTCGTTCGTAATCTTGTTGTGTTAGTAAGCTAGTTTGAAAAACGAAATGAGTTCCGAGTGAGATGCTTTGATGTTGGATTAGTTTGTGGGAAAAGCTTTTGCAAAAAGTTCATTTTAAATGTTGAAATGAGCTTGAATGAATGTTGGAAATGCTTTGTTTTGACTCGTGGTAGGAATCATATTTGCTAAAGCGAAATGTAATGTCGCTGCATGGGGAACAACAAAAGAATGTCGTGTGATGTCGTGCTTAGGAAAGACGAAATTAGGAAAGTCGTGAGAAAAACCAGCCCCTAGAACCGCATAGCTCTATGCGGTTTGGGGTGAAAACCGCATAAGCTTATGCGGTTTGGGGGGCAAACCGCATAGGGCTATGCGGTTTGGTGGTTCGGCTGGTAACGCTGTATTTCCATATTTCGGATACATTTTTCCTATATAAGGAGAGGGGGTGCGTGCCATAATCTTCTTTCACAATCACTTCTCTCTTTTCTTTTATTACAAGTTTTTGCTCTCATAAACATATTAGGTATATTTACAAAAGGTTTTTTTTTTTTTGTATTCAAGAAAATGGTCGAGCATTTTGATGCTCTTTTGAAGAGCTGGACTTCCTCGCTAAGTCCGGAGATGAAGAAGGCGGTGTATGACGATGGCGCGGGTGTTTTTATTGGCTTTCGTCAAATGAAAGTCGATTTAGACTTCCTGGATGCATGCTTGGACTATTGGGATCCTAACTTGCATGTGTTTAGGTTTCCCGGGGGAGAGGTGTGTCCTTTAATGGAGGAGTTCGCGGCCATTGCTGGGTGGTCGAAACGGACTACTCCTGTGGTTGTGAGGCATGAGCTTTGCTTTAACGGGATGTTGCGAAACTTCCTTGGGATGACGAATACTCATGCTGCGGGCTTGTTTGAGGGAGGTAAGGTGAACATGCTTCTATTGTGTCAACGGTACATGAATAAGGTTGACACTAGCATTTCGGACCGTTCTAGGCGGAGGGCCCTTGCTTTTTGCTTGATTCACCGTTATACTTTTGCGGGGTCGATGCCGGATAAGGTGTTCGGGAACGCGAGGTATGCTCGTGTTGTCGAAGAGATGGAGCGAGGATATGATCCTTCTGCGTTGATCCTAGCGGAGACTATACTGGGTTTGGACGACCGTTGTGCTAATCGTCTGAGCTCGTACCGTGGTTGCGCTAGGATTCTCAACATTTGGCTCATGGAGAGGCTAAGTGTGTATGCTGCTCTTCCCCGTAATCATGTCTTTAAGGCGGCGGCGACGAAGTCGCGGAAGATGGAGTGGGCCAACCCTCGGGAGCGTTCATTCAACTACTTCCGGGGGTTTGTGAGGGAGAGCACTATTCGTTGGTATGTTTCGTGGTGGAATATTGCGGAGGTTACGACGCCATCCGTGGCGAACGCAGCGCATGGGTTGATGTTGTGTGGATTTGAACGGGGTGTGTGGATTCATCCTCTTCGCTTAAAGAGGCAAATCGGGCTTGCTCAGACCATCCCGGAGCAGGATACGCAGGTTGGAGGGGTTGTTGTGCTAAACAACCAAATGATCGATGCTTGGATCCGAGGGTGATCAGATCGTGTTACTTGGGCGGTTCCAGCGCATATGGAGTCTACTCGTGTCACGAATTTCTATACGCGATGGTGTCATTCCAGGGATTCTCGGGAGCGGGAGAATCAGAGGAGGAGGGAAAAGAACGGGCCAAAGCCCTCCTTGGTGCATGAGGTGGTGCGCGGAAGGAGGGATTATGGTGATCTTTGTGCTGTTAGTGCAGATGCTTCTAATTCGAGGCCGGCGCGGGAAAGGATTGGGCCGAGGGTGACCGTTAGAGATCGCCTAGGGCCAAGGATCGAGGAGCCCCTAGTCGAGCAGGACGAGGATCCGATCGAGCCCCCAGGATTTGAGAGGACTGCTCCCGTGATTAGTTCGAAGATTGTGGCGGATCGGCCTCTTGAAGATGAAGAGGCTGATTCGAAGCGACAGAAGACGGCTTAGTAGTTTGCTTTTGTTTTGCTTAGAAAATTTCTTTATTCAAATACATGTTTTCTTTTTTTGATTCAAATAAAGGGTTAAGGAGGTTTATTCCTAACTCATTTCTAAATTTTCAAAAATTCTAAATAAAGTAATAAAATAGAATTAATTTGCTTTTGCCTTGTCTCGTTGCTTTCTTTGTCTTGTTTTGAAATGTTCTCGACCTTTTTAAGCTTTGAACATTCGTATTTTGTCCTTAAATCCTCGACCTTTTTAAGCTTTGGACTCGTGTGTTTGATTTGTCTTTAAATCCTCGACCTTTTTAAGCTTTGGACTCGTTTTTTTTTTTTTTTGTTTTTTTTTTGTTGACTGTGCTCTCGACCTTTTTAAGCTTGGAGCGTGTCATTTTGTGAGTGCAACACCCACGACCTTTTTAAGCTTTGGACGTGCGTGCTAAGGAGTTCGGTTGTGCTTTTGACAAGCTGCCTACGTATCTGTGTTTAAATACAGCATCAAACCGGCGTAGTTCGTGTGATTCGGTTGAGCTTTTTCCAAGGCTGCCTACGTATCCACAGTGCGCGGAATCAAACCGAGCGTAGTTCACCCATGCGAGAGTGAGTTTTGTCTTTGTGAAATACATTGCAAATTTGTTTGAGTTTAAGGGTAGTATTTCTTGAGTTGATCAAGATTGGTTGGTAATCGTAAATCCTGACCGTCAAGGTCAGTTAGCCTCACGGCTCCTCCGGGAAGGATTTCCTTGACCAAGTACGGTCCGGCCCAATTGGGTTTGAATTTTCCTCTTGGGTCGACTGGTAATGGTGCTCGGACTGATTTGAGTACTAGGTCACCCACTTTGATGTTACGTGGCTTAACCCGTTTGTTGTAGGCGCGTTGTAAGCGAGATTGGTACATTCGGACTGTACTTAGTGAATGCAAACGTCGCTCGTCTAAAAGGATGAGTTGTTCATAACGTTCCCGTGCCCATTCGGATTCAGGAATGTCTGCTTCCATGAGAATCCGGAGGGATTGCATTTCGATTTCTACGGGTTGAACGGCTTCCATACCGTAGGTTAGGAAATAGGGCGTCATACCCGTGGGTGTGCGGATGGTGGTGCGATATCCCCATAATGCAAATGGGATTTTGTTGGCCAGTCGTGGCATGTGTCGATCATCTTTTTAAGGATTGATACGACGGTTTTGTTTGCTGCCTCGACCGCGCCGTTGGTTTGTGGTCGGTAGGGTGATGATTTATGTCGTTGTATTTTGTATTTGAGAAGAAGTGGTTCGACTTCTCCTTGGAAGTGTGTTCCTTGATCGCTAATGAACTCGTGGGGTATACCGTAGCGACGAATGATGTTGTTTTGTATGAATTTTGCAACTTCTTTTGTGCCCAGCTTACGATATGATGCGGCTTCGACCCATTTGGTGAAATAGTCGATGGCCACGAGGATGAAGTAGTGTCCTCCTGCTCCCACGGGTTGCACTTTGCCAATGACGTCGATTCCCCACTTGGAGAATGGCCATGGCGAGGTTAGACTGTATAGTGGTGAGGGAGGTATGTGTTGTACGTTTGCAAAGATCTGGCAGTTATGGCAATGCTTGACATATTTGGAGCAATCGGCTTCCATGGTGGTCCAGTACCATCCTAGCCTTATGATTTGTTTGCACATGGCTCGTGCGTTCATGTGTGGTCCGCACTCGCCATCGTGTACTTGGGACATGATTTCGTGTCCTTTCTTGTGATCGACGCAGAAGAGTAGTGTACCTTGAGGCGTCTTTTTGAGTAGTTGGCCCATTTCTATCACAAACTGTGACGATAATAGGCATTGGGCTCGTTTGGCTCGTTTGTCGATGTTTGGTGGGTATTCACCGTTTGTTTTGTAGTTGATGATTGCATGGTACCAAGGATCAATTTGTTCTTCCTCGGTTTCAATGTCACAGATGTAGGCAGGTTCGTTCCGTCGTTCCACGACAATGGGTAGTGTTTCCATTCCCGGGGGTATGTTGATTAGTGATGCGAGCTTGGATAATGCGTCTGCGAATTGATTTTCCTCGCGTGGGAGATGTATGAACTCTACGTGATAGAATTCGTTTATGAGCTCTTGTATCTTGTTTTGGTAGAGTGCTAGGTTTTCATTAAGTATCTTCCATGCTCCGGATACTTGGTTGATTATGAGGGAGGAGTCCCCATAGACTCTTATGTTGCGGGCGTTGAGTACAAGCGCTGCTTGGAGACTGTGCAGACATGCTTCGTATTCTGCGGCGTTGTTTGTTACGTCGAAATCTAATTTGATGGATAAGGGGGTGTGTTCGCCATTTGGGGATATGAGAAGTATTCCTACTCCACGACCTCGGTAGTTGGATGAAACATCGAAGTATAACTCCCATTGTTCTTGGTTGATGTTGTAAATCCCGTCGTCTGGGAGGGATGTTGTGTCAATGATTGGTTCTTCGACGATTGCATTTTCGGCTAGAAAATCAGAGACTGCTCGTCCCTTGATTGCTTTGAGGGGTACGTACTTAAAGTCGAATTCGGCTTGGTGCAGCGTCCATCTGGCCATTCGTCCGTTAAGTACAGGTTTCTCGAATAGGTACTTTACGGGGTCCATTATGGAATAGACCTTCGTTTGGTGCGCTAGCATATAGTGACGGAGTTTTTTGGATGACCACACTAAAGCTAAACAACTTTTCTCGACAGGTGAGTATCGAGTTTCGTAATCGAGGAACTTTTTGCTTATGTAGTAGATCGCATGTTCTTCACCATTTAGTTCTTGAGCGAGCATGGCGCCCATGGCGGTAGGGGTTGTTGTAAGGTATAAGGATAGTGGCGAGTCCTTTTGGGGTGGTCGTAGAACTGGTGGGTTGGTTAGCAATTCTTTGACCTTGTCGAATGCCTTTTGACATTCTTCGTCCCATTCAACGTGGTCGGTTTTCTTGAGTTTCTTGAAAACTGGTTCACATATCATGGTGAGCTTGCTGATGAAGCATGAGATGTATTGGATTTGGCCCAATAAACTTCGAATTTCGTCGAGGTTCTTCGGGGGTTGCATTTCGAGGATCGCTTTGACTTTCGAGGGGTCGACCTCGATGCCTCTTTGGCTCACTACGTGCCCTAGTAGCTTACCGGATTTGACTCCAAAAGTGCATTTTTGGGGATTCAAACGCATTTTGTATTGCCGTAGGCGAGTGAAGAACTTGCGGAGGTTAGTGATATGACCACTTCTCTCCTTTGACTTCACGATCATATCGTCGACGTAGACTTCGACTTCTTTGTGCATCATGTCATGTAAAAGGGTTGTGGCGGTGCGTTGGTATGTAGCACTGGCATTGATTAGGCCGAAAGGCATGACCGTGTAGCAGTATGTGCCCCACGGTGTAATGAAGGCCGTTTTTGCCATGTCTTCGCAAGACATTTTGATTTAATTATAGCCTGCGTAGCCGTCCATGAAGGATAGGAGGGCGTGATCGGCGGTGTTGTCGACTAGGACGTCCACATGGGGTAATGGGAAGTCATCTTTTGGACTGGCTTTGTTCAAGTCGCGAAAGTCAACGCATACTCGGATTTTGCCATTCTTTTTCAAGACTGGGACCATGTTTGAGACCCATTCAGGATACTCGATGACTTGGATGAAATCGGCTTGTAGTTGTTTCTCGATTTCTTCCTTGACCATAAGGGACCATTCGGGACGTAGTCTCCTTAGTTTTTGTTTGATTGGTTTGTAACCGGGTTTGATGGGGATGCGGTGTTCGGCGATGCTTCGTTCGATTCCGGGCATATCCTTGTGCGACCATGCGAATACGTCCTTGAATTCGGTTAGGAGTCGTGTGAATTGGGTGCGCTCGTTTTCGTCTAGTGAGGCACCTAATTGTAATTCCCTTGGTTCTTCGGGGGTTCCCACGTTTATGGTTATGGTTTCCTCGATGATAGGGTCCTGTGTTTTTGGAGAGATAACGTTTGCAATGTATTTGTTTAATGATTCATTAGTTTGTTCATTTTCATCGCATGAATTAGTGTCTTTTGTATTTTGTGATTTGTTTGTTGTTTGTTGATTTTTGATTGTTTGTTCTTTGTTGTTTGTTTTAGCTTGAGACAAGACGTAAGCAAATTTATTCATTTCATTATTTTGAAGAGAATTATTCGACAGATCGGAAAATTGCTTGGAGTTAGCCTCCGTAAAAAGAAAATCTAAACTAAAGCTAGAGTCTAGGATAGATGGGTCGACAGATGACCCGACACTGAGAGCATTAGAAGCTAATAGAATTTCTTCTTCTTCTTTATTGTCTTCACTGTTGCTTGAGCTGCTTGAACTGCTTGAACTGCTTGAGTTGCTTTCTTCCTTGTCTTTGAGGTTGGTGACATGGTCGAAGAGCAGTCCTTCGCCGGTGATAAGCTGAAAGTGGTGGCCCTGTGCGTCGGTCCATTTCAGCGTCTTATACCATCCATTAAGGGTTTTGTCGGTGGCGTCGGCTATGCGTAAGTTGGGATCGAAGCGACGGTCTCTCATGATTGTGGAGACAATCTCTTCATTTTTGGTGCTCGGTGAGGCCTTGAGTGTATTGGGCTCGGCCTCACTAGAGAAACAAGCTTTGGGTGAATGGATAATGTCTCGAAGGGATGTGTTTTCGTCGACCTTTCCTCTAGAGGTGAAGTATGCGCTTAAGTCAAGGATATAAGGTCGTAGGGTGATCTTGTGGGTTGACTTTCGCCTTTGGATTTCCTTGACCATTTGTTCTTGGTCGTCGTTCTTGGGTTCATAGCCTAGGCCCATGGTGAGCCAGAGGCTATTATTGTTTTTTTGTTTTGAAGGGTTTGTAGGTTTTGATTGGTGTACGTGTAATGGCGCCGACTTCAAAATCGAAGCCACATAAGTCTTCTGCGGGTTCAGCCACAATTTTCGCAGAATTGGGCTCCTTCGGTGTATCGAAAAGAGCTCGGAAGTTTGAAGCGTTCAAGGTTATGATTTCCTCGTTAAGAGGGATCTTGACTTTTTGGTGCAGGGTAGAAGTCACGGCCTTGGTAGAGTGAATCCACGGGCGTCCCAGGAGTATGTTATACGAAGGAGTCATGTCGATGACTTGGAATTCGACCTTTGTTTCTATAGGACCACTGCGTATGTGAAGAGAAATAGTTCCTTTCACATGACGTCGGGTTCCATCAAAAGCTTTGACTCCATCCATGCTTGGGGTGAAGTCCTTATCAGATAGGCCGAGGCGATGCGCGGTAGCCAGTGGTAGGACATTGACCGCGGATCCGTTGTCGACGAGGGACACGGGTAAGGTTTTCTTCATGCATTCTACACTAATATAGAGAGCAAGGTTGTGATTGGGTCCGAAAGCGGGTAGATCATCATTTGAGAAGATAATAGCCCCCGGTAGCCAATCTCTCGTAACGTGGCTTATCATTTGATTTGGGGAGATCTCAGAATCCGCACATGCTATTTGTAAGGCACGAATGAATGCGTTCCTATTTTCCGCCGAGTCACGTAGGAGAGCCCAGATTGAGACATCGGCTTTCGTGCGAGTGAGTTGCTTTTGAAGCACTTCACTCGTGTTTGGGGGTGGAATTACTGTAGATGCAGAGGGTGTGCTTGTAGAAGGAACATCTTCTTGGACCACGGCTTTGCCTTTCTCGGCCGCGGTTGCTCGTTGAGCGTATTCGTCAGTGAAGATATTCTGGTAGGGACGACCAGAACGTGTGAGGTGTGAGACCTCGTCTTGATCCTTCTTCTTGGGCTGCTTGCGCTTCTCATCATGGTCTTTGTTTTTGGACCTTTTGCTTTTCTTCTTCTCTTTCTTGTTCTTTTTGTTTTTGGTTGAGGAGGAAGTGGTTGAGAGTTGGGCTACCGTTTGGTTAGTGGGTGGCCATTCTTCGTCTTCGTCGTCACTGAACCAAACGCCGTTGATTTGGTTTTCATTGGGTGTAACTAAGTAGGAGCTGTAACACCCCGTGTTATTTTAACACAATTTGATAAAAGAATTTAATTCCTTAAATTAAATTCATCCTTTTTCCATATAATAAAAAATGCGACTGAAATTCTTACGCCAAATAATATTAAAATTTCCTAAGTCCAAATTTAAGAATTTTGAAAAATAAAGTTTGTTGTATTATGTTCAGAATTGAAAAGGAAACACATTTCAAAATTTTATAAAACTGAACACTTATACTTTTTCCGTCTCTAAAATTCGGGTCAACAATTTCAAACACGCAAATCAAAAATCAAACCATCTTATCCTCTTCCATTTTTTTTGAAGAGGCAAATTTAACATCAAAAATATAATCATTTTAATTATTTTTAATAAATCATATTATATTAAAAATCTAATTACTATTTCAATTCTATTAAACTAGCTTTTTCCTAAATTGTCTAAATATGAAGTTATACTTAATTTAAACTGATAAACTTTTTGACGTTTGATTCTAATTATTTAAATCATTAACTTTCATCCAAAAAAATATATATTTAGGACTAGTAAATTTTTAATCAAAATTCGAGGAGCCAAAACCCAATTTTTATTTTAATCACACTTCGAGTTTTATTTTCATTTTTATTTTCAATCTTACTTCTAAACATTATTTTAGAATCATATATTTTATTTCAAGACTTTTCGCGTACGCGTAAATCGAAAATTCCGAAAACGAAAATCGAGCCCGAAAATTTATTAGAACCTTTTGACTTAGACTTTTTCAAAGTCTATCCTCTTCCATTTTCTTACACAAATACTTACACCTTTATTTTTATCATCATCACTTTTATTTTTGTATTTAAAATTTAAAGTTTATACATAATAATAATAAATACATACAAAATACGGAACTACTACTTTAATACTACAATTTTCATTTCCGTCACTTTTAAATATTTTCTTTAGTAGTAAATAAAATATTTTAGTCTTAATATATTAAAGTAGAGATATTTCGAAAATTTGTCAAACGCGCAACCTTTAACTTTTATCGCTTTTGGCCTTGAGCTTTTTAAACCCGATTTATTTAAGTAAAAACTTTTTAAAAATATCAAGGGACATTTTCTTTTCCAAATAGTGTCAAAGACTTTTTAAACCAATTAGAAATTAGATGTTCCCTAATTTCATTATAATTAAACATTATTTATTAAATAAAACTTTAACCTAATTAATTCATTTAACCTAGTTTTTCCTTACTAACTTTTTCATTATTTTTCTAAGAGCAAAATGAACTTGTTCTCTTCTCATGTATGTCGTGTACCTTAGTCCCTTTTCTCCCATTTTATTTCTTCCATTTTTCTTCCTAAAACATTAAATAAAAACCTATAATATTATCTTAATAATTCCTAAGTGTTCTAAGTTCTTTAGTGGGTATTTGGAGCTAACTTTCAAAAGGGTTTTCAAGGTTAACATGGGTTTTGGGTGAAGACCAATCCGATCTAAAATTTATTTTAGATCCCGACGATTAACATTCAAAATAAGGTGACTAGTTATTTCTTATATTATTCTCTTAGTAAATTAATTTGTTTTGTTATTATAATTTTATGAGTATGAAAATTATGTTAAATATGTTAAACATCATTTATGTGTGCTTATATGTTTATGTGTTGTATAATAAAATGATAATAAATAAGTAATAATGATAATAGTGTATTTGTAGTAATATTGTTCATATGTTAGTTAAATTAATTTTGAGCATTTTAATTTATGTTCACATGATTTCTATGTTTAGTTATGTTTTAATTGAGTAGTAGTTATATATAAAAATTATGTGAAATATTAACAATGAGTTTAAAGTGAATAAAAATGGAAAATAGAAATATTATAAATATACTCCTAAGCCACGGTTTTCCCTTTATTTTTATCTAAATTTTCACTTTTAATTTTTGTAAATAATATGTTAGATTAAGTTAGTTAAAATAGATGTATTCATGTAAAAAAAATTAAATTAGGAAAATAAATTATATGTTAGTAAAAATGCAAATGGTGTTCTTGAACTTTAAATATGGTGTTCTTATGTTCATGAGTATCTTCATATGTGTTCTTCATTTTAGCTTACTTTGATTTTGTTTTATGTTATGTTTGTTAATATTTTGTGTTTATGTTTAGTTATTGTTTTATATATTATTAGTAATATGATATAAAACAACTTAAAATATTATAAATCATTTAGATTAAAAAGTTAGAAATTTAAAGTGTTGAAAAACACTATTCATAATTATAAATGAAATTTTTAGTAAATTTCATTTTAGTTTAAATCGTTTTAGTATAATTAGAATAATTAAAATATAAAGACTTTAAGCTAAAAACCGATAAAATCGAAAAAAATGAAATTTTAGGAACACCTAAGCTTGCTCACGGCATCCTTCTTATTTTTAGGGTTAAAATTTGTTTTATCACTTTTTAGTTTATTGTTAATATAATTTAATTATTAGTTAATAAGTTAGAATTAAGAAATTAAAAGAAATAAATCAATTTTCACATATATGCTAAACTACACGACATATACACTTAAAATTGACTAAATTTGACTAAAATGAAATTATCACTAAGTCACTAAAGTTAAATAGTAATTAGAATTGAATTTTTGTATAAATTGTTTTAGTTATAAATGAAATACGATAAACCGATAAAAATATGTAACCGTTATAAAAATGAACTAAATCGTGTGTTACTGCCTTTGCTATTTGGACTATTGATTTTGGACATACGGACTATAAATGAATCATCCACGATACTATCACTAACTTAAATTAATAGACGACTAAATTTAACCGAGTCTCGTTTTAAAATAAATATCACTGATCACCTTTTATAAAATGAACTTAACGTTTTTAAAACTAGACTTTTTAGATATTTTCAAAAATCACTAAATACAAACCGAACTTAACGTTTTTAAAACTAGACTTTTGAAATATTTTCAAAAATCACTAAGTACAAAACGAACCTAACGACTTTGAAACTAGAATTTTTGTACTTAGCAAATAAAATGAAATTTTAGTTTATACTTAGGAAATATATTAATATATATGAATACGTATAAAAATACGTTTAAATAGTAAATACGATGAATAGTAAATACAATGAATAGTAAATACGATGAATAGTAAAATACGATGAATAGTAAAAAGTGAATAGTGAAATACTGAAAATAATTGAAAATTTTACTAAGTATAGAAAATTTAAAATAAAGAAGTAAATAACCTAAAGTGTTTGAAAAACACATAAATAAAATTGGACATACTAATAAACGTTTCAATTTAGAAACTTGAAAACGTTAATAATTAACAACACTTCAAATAATAAGCGAGCGTGTTATGTGATCATATGAAACCTACAAATACTTAAACGTTTGTGATGAGACTAGGAGAGTCTAGAAACATGTGATATGTAATATCAAATAAATAATAAATCATGAGTATGTTTAAATAAAAGGTCAAGCTTGGGCCTCGGATAAAGGGAGCGTCAATCGTGAGTGAAGTGGGGTTAAGATAGTCTTGTCGCGGTCGCCATTCTTGGGACAAGATAATTGAATATGCCAAGGCTTTTGTCTCAGGCTTTAGGAAATAGTCGTTTTATCCTGAGTTAAGGTGCTCTATGATTAGCATAGCCCATTCTTAAATTGGATACTAGTGTACATGTACTAGACTAGGGTTTTATTCCCCTATTTCGCTAAAGTTACCAGGGTATCCGTGCCGATTTGGGCGATTATAGCGGTGGTCTCCTTGCGGTGTTTCGTTCTTAGTGGGCGCGACACTAGCATTCGTTCTTGCCACATGTACAGATCACTTGACGAGATTGTATCTGAAGTTCGAATCATTTCGAACACTAGAGGATGAGATGCAAGTATTATAGTATTCGGCGTGGTTTACGAGTCGAGTAAGTCTCTGCACTATGGAAGTGAGATGCAATCGATCAGAGTACAAAGGCCTACTCAGTGGTCAGGCTCGTAAGTAGTATGTGTTGTTTGTTGTATGACTAAATGAGAACGAGTGTGTACCATCTTCGAAAATTAAAGACCACAACTTTCTGAAATGAATCGAGTCTGTATGATGATTATGATACATTATATATGTTTGTATGCGATCTGATATCGCTTTGTAATCCTGTTGTATATTGTGACACTATTACTATGCTATTACACATTATCTCGCTTTCCTAATTGAATAGCATGCCTATATGATTTATCGTTTTAAATCGCATGTTTATTATGACTAATATGTCTTTACATGCTATATGTTTTAAGCATGTTTATCGTTTTATCATACTATTATAGTTATAAAGCGATAGTAATAAACCAAAGTAATTGAAATCGAGGGTAAGTATGAGCATAGCTAGTCATCATCAGCTCAATGAGCATCCCCATAGTTTATTGTGCAGGACGTTCGTGGACCAGGAGCTGGATTTTGGATGGGGCCACGAGACGCTTTTATGCTTTACTTTTATTGTTTTCTGAGAGATATGTAATTTATAACGCTACTCTTTTAACTACCGTATTTAGAGTTGTATTATTCAACTCTCGAACGAGGATGTAACATTTTGGGTTTATGTATAATTAATGACTCTGGTTTAAGACTTAATTAATTTCCGCCTTAGTAATTAAAGTCGACTAAAAACCAGGTTATTCTGATTAATTATCAGGTGACTCGTGGCCAGTAACATAAATGGCCTAATGCGATTTATGCTTACCTAACGAGAGACACACAGTAGGACATTCATATCGTATGTCAGGCATAGACTTATAGGATCAAATAATAAATTAGAAATCTTAGATCGCTAAAATAATAACTTAGATCGCTTTAAAGTGTGAGAATGGGTAGAAACCTTAAGGACTGACCATAGGCTAAGGACTTTTTAAATAACGAACTACTTCCCTCAAAATAAAATACACTAACTATCGTATGCTTGCTACTTGCTGAAGTGACTGACTAAAACTAACAACTATCTTCGGATATAAAATCTAAGTAATAAGTTTAATTCTCGAAGATCGAAGCCATTAATCCAATACATGACGACAAGATCTCAAACGCAGCAAATGGACGCATCAAGGACCTTACAACTGATAAGACGTTCAAGATCTCGAAGATTGCTGTTGCAGAAAGGATTTCTATAACTTCATCTAATTATCCTCTTTAACTAAAATATTTACTTCGTTCTCTTTTAAAAATTTCAACCTCTTAAACCTTTACTTCTAAAATTTTAATTTCCTAAACCTATAATTCCTAATAATTACTTCTTAAAATTGACTTTCATTCCTATTCTTTAATCTCACAAAATGATTTCACTTTTACTTTTCAATTTCATAACCTCCTTTTAATTCATTCTCAAAAACCATAGAACTTTATTCCTTTTTAATCCTTTAAACTTACTATCTCTTCCAAAGCTTAAAGATTTTCGAAAATTTATAAATCCTAATTATCTTCTAAAACTAACTTTCAGGTTTCCTCTTTAAAACATATTTGATACTTATTCAATTATTCTTAAAAACTTTATTTTGTAATTTTAAATACCTTTGAAATTATTTTGTTTTAAAATCGTATATTCTTTATCTCATATACTAAAATTTAATTATGTTCAAAATTTTAAACTTATCAATACCTATTCCAAAATTTTCAACTTTTAAAATGAATTTTTATCTCTCTATTTAAACTTGATAAATATGTTTAAAATTTTCTTAAGGGGGTAGGACAAAATATGATAATTTAAAATCGTTGATTAAAGTTACTTAAAATCATTATTTCAACAAACTTTAAACTATATATTTTAATTTCAAATAAAATTATAATTTGTTTTATTTTAAAACCCTTATAATTTTAATTTAAATTAATTCCGTACAAAACTTCTAGGCCCCACCTTTTTGAAAGTCTCTTTGAAATCGATTTCAGAAATGACAATCTACAAATATTTCTATATTAGTTCAAAATATTCCATTTGAAAATATAAAACGTTTATAGCTTTCAATCTTTTCACTCTATCTAGAATTCTTATAATAATTCAAAAATTCAAGCATTCTTAAAAGTCTTATTCTACCAAATTAAAATGTCATTATCGAAACTTGTTAAAACTTGTTGTCCTCTCTAACTGCATTGCCCAACTGCAAGTAGTTATCCACTCTATTCAAGTTTCGGGACGAAACTTTTCTTAAGGGGGTAGGTTTGTAACACCCCGTGTTATTTTAACACAATTTGATAAAAGAATTTAATTCCTTAAATTAAATTCATCCTTTTTCCATATAATAAAAAATGCGACTGAAATTCTTACGCCAAATAATATTAAAATTTCCTAAGTCCAAATTTAAGAATTTTGAAAAATAAAGTTTGTTGTATTATGTTCAGAATTGAAAAGGAAACACATTTCAAAATTTTATAAAACTGAACACTTATACTTTTTCCGTCTCTAAAATTCGGGTCAACAATTTCAAACACGCAAATCAAAAATCAAACCATCTTATCCTCTTCCATTTTTTTTGAAGAGGCAAATTTAACATCAAAAATATAATCATTTTAATTATTTTTAATAAATCATATTATATTAAAAATCTAATTACTATTTCAATTCTATTAAACTAGCTTTTTCCTAAATTGTCTAAATATGAAGTTATACTTAATTTAAACTGATAAACTTTTTGACGTTTGATTCTAATTATTTAAATCATTAACTTTCATCCAAAAAAATATATATTTCGGACTAGTAAATTTTTAATCAAAATTCGAGGAGCCAAAACCCAATTTTTATTTTAATCACACTTCGAGTTTTATTTTCATTTTTATTTTCAATCTTACTTCTAAACATTATTTTAGAATCATATATTTTATTTCAAGACTTTTCGCGTACGCGTAAATCGAAAATTCCGAAAACGAAAATCGAGCCCGAAAATTTATTAGAACCTTTTGACTTAGACTTTTTCAAAGTCTATCCTCTTCCATTTTCTTACACAAATACTTACACCTTTATTTTTATCATCATCACTTTTATTTTTGTATTTAAAATTTAAAGTTTATACATAATAATAATAAATACATACAAAATACGGAACTACTACTTTAATACTACAATTTTCATTTCCGTCACTTTTAAATATTTTCTTTAGTAGTAAATAAAATATTTTAGTCTTAATATATTAAAGTAGAGATATTTCGAAAATTTGTCAAACGCGCAACCTTTAACTTTTATCGCTTTTGACGCCCGACTTTTTAAACCCGATTTATTTCGTAAAAACTTTTTAAAAATATCAAGGGGACATTTTCTTTTCCAAATAGTGTCAAAGACTTTTTAAACCAATTAGAAATTAGATGTTCCCTAATTTCATTATAATTAAACATTATTTATTAAATAAAACTTTAACCTAATTAATTCATTTAACCTAGTTTTTCCTTACTAACTTTTTCATTATTTTTCTAAGAGCAAAATGAACTTGTTCTCTTCTCATGTATGTCGTGTACCTTAGTCCCTTTTCTCCCATTTTATTTCTTCCATTTTTCTTCCTAAAACATTAAATAAAAACCTATAATATTATCTTAATAATTCCTAAGTGTTCTAAGTTCTTTAGTGGGTATTTGGAGCTAACTTTCAAACCGGGTTTTCAAGGTTAACATGGGTTTTGGGTGAAGACCAATCCGATCTAAAATTTATTTTAGATCCCGACGATTAACATTCAAAATAAGGTGACTAGTTATTTCTTATATTATTCTCTTAGTAAATTAATTTGTTTTGTTATTATAATTTTATGAGTATGAAAATTATGTTAAATATGTTAAACATCATTTATGTGTGCTTATATGTTTATGTGTTGTATAATAAAATGATAATAAATAAGTAATAATGATAATAGTGTATTTGTAGTAATATTGTTCATATGTTAGTTAAATTAATTTTGAGCATTTTAATTTATGTTCACATGATTTCTATGTTTAGTTATGTTTTAATTGAGTAGTAGTTATATATAAAAATTATGTGAAATATTAACAATGAGTTTAAAGTGAATAAAAATGGAAAATAGAAATATTATAAATATACTCCTAAGCCACGGTTTTCCCTTTATTTTTATCTAAATTTTCACTTTTAATTTTTGTAAATAATATGTTAGATTAAGTTAGTTAAAATAGATGTATTCATGTAAAAAAAATTAAATTAGGAAAATAAATTATATGTTAGTAAAAATGCAAATGGTGTTCTTGAACTTTAAATATGGTGTTCTTATGTTCATGAGTATCTTCATATGTGTTCTTCATTTTAGCTTACTTTGATTTTGTTTTATGTTATGTTTGTTAATATTTTGTGTTTATGTTTAGTTATTGTTTTATATATTATTAGTAATATGATATAAAACAACTTAAAATATTATAAATCATTTAGATTAAAAAGTTAGAAATTTAAAGTGTTGAAAAACACTATTCATAATTATAAATGAAATTTTTAGTAAATTTCATTTTAGTTTAAATCGTTTTAGTATAATTAGAATAATTAAAATATAAAGACTTTAAGCTAAAAACCGATAAAATCGAAAAAAATGAAATTTTAGGAACACCTAAGCTTGCTCACGGCATCCTTCTTATTTTTAGGGTTAAAATTTGTTTTATCACTTTTTAGTTTATTGCTAATATAATTTAATTATTAGTTAATAAGTTAGAATTAAGAAATTAAAAGAAATAAATCAATTTTCACATATATGCTAAACTACACGACATATACACTTAAAATTGACTAAATTTGACTAAAATGAAATTATCACTAAGTCACTAAAGTTAAATAGTAATTAGAATTGAATTTTTGTATAAATTGTTTTAGTTATAAATGAAATACGATAAACCGATAAAAATATGTAACCGTTATAAAAATGAACTAAATCGTATTATTCCTGCCTTTGCTATTTGGACTATTGATTTTGGACATACGGACTATAAATGAATCATCCACGATACTATCACTAACTTAAATTAATAGACGACTAAATTTAACCGAGTCTCGTTTTAAAATAAATATCACTGATCACCTTTTATAAAATGAACTTAACGTTTTTAAAACTAGACTATTTAGATATTTTCAAAAATCACTAAATACAAACCGAACTTAACGTTTTTAAAACTAGACTTTTGAAATATTTTCAAAAATCACTAAGTACAAAACGAACCTAACGACTTTGAAACTAGAATTTTTGTACTTAGCAAATAAAATGAAATTTTAGTTTATACTTAGGAAATATATTAATATATATGAATACGTATAAAAATACGTTTAAATAGTAAATACGATGAATAGTAAATACAATGAATAGTAAATACGATGAATAGTAAAATACGATGAATAGTAAAAAGTGAATAGTGAAATACTGAAAATAATTGAAAATTTTACTAAGTATAGAAAATTTAAAATAAAGAAGTAAATAACCTAAAGTGTTTGAAAAACACATAAATAAAATTGGACATACTAATAAACGTTTCAATTTAGAAACTTGAAAACGTTAATAATTAACAACACTTCAAATAATAAACGAACGTGTTATGTGATCATATGAAACCTACAAATACTTAAACGTTTGACGATGAGACTAGGAGAGTCTAGAAACATGTGATATGTAATATCAAATAAATAATAAATCATGAGTATGTTTAAATAAAAGGTCAAGCTTGGGCCTCAGATAAGGGAACGTCAATCGTGAGTGAAGTGGGGTTAAGATAGTCTTGTCGCGGACGCCATTGCCGGACAAGATAATTGAATATGCCAAGGCTTTTGTCTCAGGCTTTAGGAAATAGTCGTTTTATCCTGAGTTAAGGTGCTCTATGATTAGCATAGCCCATTCTTAAATTGGATACTAGTGTACATGTACTAGACTAGGGTTTTATTCCCCTATTTCGCTAAAGTTACCAGGGTATCCGTGCCGATTTGGGCGATTATAGCGGTGGTCTCCTTGCGGTGTTTCGTTCTTAGTGGGCGCGACACTAGCATTCGTTCTTGCCACATGTACAGATCACTTGACGAGATTGTATCTGAAGTTCGAATCATTTCGAACACTAGAGGATGAGATGCAAGTATTATAGTATTCGGCGTGGTTTACGAGTCGAGTAAGTCTCTGCACTATGGAAGTGAGATGCAATCGATCAGAGTACAAAGGCCTACTCAGTGGTCAGGCTCGTAAGCAGTATGTGTTGTTTGTTGTATGACTAAATGAGAACGAGTGTGTACCATCTTCGAAAATTAAAGACCACAACTTTCTGAAATGAATCGAGTCTGTATGATGATTATGATACATTATATATGTTTGTATGCGATCTGATATCGCTTTGTAATCCTGTTGTATATTGTGACACTATTGCTATGCTATTACCTGTTATCTGCTTTCCTAATTGAATAGCATGCCTATATGATTTATCGTTTTAAATCGCATGTTTATTATGACTAATATGTCTTTACATGCTATATGTTTTAAGCATGTTTATCGTTTTATCATACTATTATAGTTATAAAGCGATAGTAATAAACCAAAGTAATTGAAATCGAGGGTAAGTATGAGCATAGCTAGTCACTGTCCGCTCAGCGGGCATCCCCCCATAGTTTATTGTGCAGGACGTTCGTGGACCAGGAGCTGGATTTTGGATGGGGCCACGAGACGCTTTTATGCTTTACTTTTATTGTTTTCTGAGAGATATGTAATTTATAACGCTACTCTTTTAACTACCGTATTTAGAGTTGTATTATTCAACTCTCGAACGAGGATGTAACATTTTGGGTTTATGTATAATTAATGACTCTGGTTTAAGACTTAATTAATTTCCGCCTTAGTAATTAAAGTCGACTAAAAACCAGGTTGTTACAGGAGCAATCTAAGACCGGGATTGATTCGGCGAAGATCGCGTGATTATCACTGTTCGTGAAGTCGTTTTGGGCCCTGATGCCGATCTCAATGAGTTCCTCAAAGTTCTCGGCATCTCCGTAGTCGAAATGCCTTTGCCATTTGGGTTGTAGACTGGTGAGAAATGTGTACATGAGTTCATCTTCATGTGGAGGGTTTGGAACTTGGGCGAGTAGTTTTCTCCATCGAGCAAGGTAATGGGTTAAATCTTCCTCGTCCTTTTGATGTTGAGTTGTGAGGGTAAAGAGGGAAACATGCTTGTCGGCCTTGTTGTTAGCGTGTTGTTCTAAACGTTCAACTTCGATCTGATGCAAGGCCTTCAAGTTGTCAAAGTCTTTGGTGAATTGGCTAATGCGATCACGGAGAATTCTTAATCTGTTGAGGTTAGTCATCTTCGAGGTACGTTTGAAGTGAGGGGTGATGATGCGATTCATTGTATGGCGAGTATCCAGCTGAGACCTGCATTTCACTTCGTCTATTAGCGACACGACTCGACCCACTAGACTCACAAACATTCTAAGCATTCATTTTAGCTCATTCCTTTGTTTAGAAAGACCTTTTATGTTTTGAAAAGAGGAGACTTTCGAAAAGGTTTAGCTAAGGGAAGCTTTTGAGGCGAGGATGTGTGCGCACATCTCGTCTCGATGTTAAAAGATTTTGCTTTGCATCCGTCGAACTGATATCGGTAATTTGCCGAGGTGAGCTCGAGTTCGGATGTGTAAAAGAAAAGGATTCGACTCGAAAGTGGTTAACAAGTCGAGTCGAGGATGTTAAAAACGGAGTCTAGGCCGTATGACCTAGAGGATCAAATCCACGAGCTTGGGTTTTAATCCTTGCTCGGGTTTTTGCTTGTTAGTGAAAAAGGGAATTTTGAGAAAGCTTGTTTCAAAAATTCGCGATAGTTTTGTTTAAAAAGTGTTAGTTTGTTAGATGTTAAGTTCATTTATCTTTGAAATGTTTAAGCGAGTTTTCGAAGATATGAATGCAAATGCCCGTTTTGAAAAAGACCATGGAGTGCATAGCCTCGAACTTGTACGTATGACCCGACTCAAGGGTAGGGTCAAGTCGGGTACACCTCCAACTATCTTGAGTACGCTTTGGCAGATACTTAACCCCTGTATTTCCTTACGCCGGGGCGATAGGTTTTCTAAAGGGAGCATTGGGGTGGTCAAGATAACCGTTTACGGCAAGCCATGGAGGGGCGAGAGAAAAGTTAGTCCTGCACGTGCTTTATCGAGTGGACAAGCCTGCGTGTTGGAACCACCTCTCGTGGGTGCAAAGGGTGCCTAGATTCCAAAAGGAATGGACTCTAAACGAATGTGCATAGCTCAAATATGTAAACATGGATTGTTCAAGGCTTTCAAGTTTCACCTCTTTATTTTTAAAAAGAAAAAGCTAGTTTTAAGTTTTAAAAATAAAATATCCCCAGCGGAGTCGCCAAACTGTGGAACCCGGGATCGGACGAGGGACCCAACTCGGCGTCTTGCATAAGGGCGGATTAAAGTTAGAAAAACCTTTAAAAACTGTTTTGGAGTCGCCACCTAATTATCGCGGAAATTAGGAACCTGCTATCATGTCCTAAGCTAAAGACATGTCCTAAATTTTGGAGCACGCCGACACCCCTAGATCTAAGGCTTGTGAAACCAAATTATATTCGGGGTGAGGGTACTTTAGAAAAAGAGTAATTCAATTAATGATTTATGAAAACCTTTTAGAAAAGCCTATGTAAAAATAGCCTCTACTGACTTAGAACAATCCATGTAAGATGATATTTGAGCTAATGTTATCGCTACGTACAATTGCGAAAAAGATTGTAAAAGAATGCAGATGCAGATGCAAAAAGATTGATTAAAACCCTCAGTTTAGCATGTTTAACTTGTTAACGAAAACGGTTCAGTTAAAGGTCGAATTCATTGTTTAAGTTGATTTTAATGCAAAATAAGAAGGTGCAAGATGCATGCAAATAAAATAAAGTTCAATTGTCCATTGGTTTATTTTAAGAGGTCGGTTGCTTATGCGACTTTGGCGTGTCATCGGATATGGAGTGTACCCGAAGTAATAAGAACACTTGGAATGCAAGCGCGCTCGGTGCCAAATCCCGCAGGGGGGGGGGGGGGGCGCTAAAGTGTAGTCTCCTTTGTTAGTCCATAGAAAATAAGAAAAAGCTTTGATCCAAGTGGATCGGTACTTACCTTGTCCTGACGCTTCAGATCCGGCAGAGCTTCGCTTCTTGAACTTAAAAGGAGGATGAATTCAACACGGGATGGTGTGTTGAACTCAAGGTTTTGAGTGCTTGAGGCTTTTGTGAGAGAGTTTTGGAGTGTGTATTGTGAATTGTGGTTGTAAATTCTGTGTGTGAAAGATGTATTCTGGTTGTCAATTGTGATTTCGAGGTTGGGGTATAGGGGTGTATATATACTAAAACCTCGGAGAAATTAGGAAATCCAGGGATAGAAACAGGCCAGGAAACCGCATACCTTATGCGGTTGCCACCCCAAACCGCATAAGGCTATGCGGTTTTGAGGCGTGGTTCTAGGTTGACTTTCCTAGTTTCGGTTTGTGAATATCCTTGAAAGATATAGTATAATCTCGAGCTTGCACGCCAAGAAAACAGCTGAGATATTTCTGAGATATTTTATGATGTTTAGGGCTTTGGAGTGCGAGCCAAAGGCTGGGTTTGGGCTCGGTTTTGGGCCCGAGATCCGTAAAAATGAAAGAGGTGTATTTTGTAGCAATTTGTGAAATAAGGTAAGACGTGAGGCTATATGTTGTGTAAGAGGAGGCTAAATAGCGATTTTAGCTACCGGGCCTAAATGTAGGGGATTTAGGAGTGCTGAATTAGACCTTGTTAATGTAAAAGGGCTAATTGTAGTGCAAATGCGAAGCTCATGCCAAATGAAACAGGACGAGGACCTAGTTAGACTCCAAATGGACAAAAAGAACGTTTATTTAAGTGTGATGTGAAGCGACCTAAATCATTTAACATTTCAAAACGACTCAAAATGAACTCGACATTATTAGAACCGTTTAAGTCAGCGTTAAAGCATGCGTACTAAAAGTCCGTGTTACATCACAGGGTTTTGTTTGGGAGGGTACGGATATGGGTATCCACAGTATGTAATATCTTCTTATGTGTATGTAATATTTTCTTATGTGTATCCATTTTTAATACTCTCTCCATTTCACTCATTTAGCCCTAGTTTTCTTTTTCGGCAATTTCATTCATTTAACCCCATTACTACGTATGGTTACCTTTATTAATGAAAATAACACTTTTACCCTTATAAATATACTCATTTTACTAACCAACACTACCCTTAACTTTTTCTATTTTCTTAAAATTTGTGAAAATCCCTATGGAGCTTTCTCATTGAAATGGAGGGAGTATAATTCAGTTCAAGCTTTTCAAAAAGAACAATCACTAAATGAAACACAATATTCTCTACTGAGCAACATGGAAGGTAATTTCTTGTTTATATATTCATATGTGTATCTGATATTTTTTTCTCTGTATGTATTAACTTCTTATGTGTACCTGATATCTTTTTGTCTGTATGTATTAATATATGTGTAATTATATTATGGTACTTGATAATTCAGTTGAAGCTATTCAAGAAGGAGAACAATCACTTATAGATAAAACACAATATTTTCTACTAGTAACATGGATGGTAACTACTTCTTGATATAGTCATATGTGTATCTGATATCTTGTGTGTATTTAATAACTTTTTATGTGTATCTATTTTTAATATATGTGTAATTATATTATGTTACTTGATAATCCAGTTGAAGCTAATGAAGAAGGTGAACAATCACCTATGGACGCAACACAAAATCCTCTAGCAAACAACATAGAAGGTAACTTCTTCTTCTCGATATATGCTCATGTGTATCTGATATCATCTTATGTATATCTATTACATTGTTATGTGTGTCCATTTTCAATATATATTTGAATATATGGGTACTTAATAACTTTTTTATATGAAATTATCATCTTATATATTTGAATATATGTATTTGGTTTTTTTTTTTTTTTTTTTTTTTTTAATATAATTCAGTTGAAGCTATCGAAGAAGGAGAACAATCACCTATATAGATGAATCACAAAATTCTCCACCGAGCAACATAGTAGGTAACTTCTTCTGAACAATATATTCTTATGTGTATCTGATATCTTATTTTGTGTATCTAATACCTTTTTATCTGTATCCATTTTTAGTATATGAATCTAATAATTTTTTTCAACTGCATATGGATGTAATAAATAGGTGTTAGTCAACGAATACCTTATTGTCTAGTAGAGTTGAAACCTTCCTTGGGAATGACATTCAAAACATTGGAAGAAGGTATAAGTTTCTATGAGAAATATGCTAAAGAGTGTGGATTTACAATAAGATCAGATAGGGAAACTTTTAAAAAATGAGTTTTAAAGTATAAACTATGTGTTTGCAACAAGCAAGGAGAAAGCAAAAATAAGGGTACTAAAAGAAGGAGATTAATTAGTCGAATGGGATGCAAAGCTAATGTTAAATTCAGAAGGAGAGACAATGGCAAATATGAGATTTATGATTTTGGTGAGGGACACAATCATGTCATGGTTACTCCAGAAACTATGTCTCATTTGAAAGCTGCTAGAGATTTAAACTTAGTCCACAAGAAAACGATAATGGACAATTCTCGTCCCAATCAAGGACCCGTAAAAACTTTTAGAATGTTCAAGGAATATGTGAAGGGATACAGAAATGTTAGAGCATCATTAGAGGACTTCAAAAAAAATTCAAGAGATGTTAAAAAGTATATTAAAGAATATGATGCTCAGATGTTAATAGAGATATTCATGGAGAAAAGAGCAATGTGTCCCTCATTTTATTTTGATTTTGATGTGGATTAGGATAAAAATCTCAATAAACTGTTCTGGGCATATCCAATTTGTATTAAAAATTATGCTCTGTTTGGTGATTCAAACTCTTTTGATACAACTTTTTATTTCAATAAGTATAGAATGGTTTTTGCCCCTTTTACTGGTGTTGACAATCACAAAAGATGCATTACATTTGATGCTGCTTTGATTGCTAAGGAAAATGCATAATCATTTACATGGATATTTGAAAACTTTATAAAAGCTATGGGTGGATGCTATCCAATAACATTGATAACAGATCAATGCCTTGGAATTAAAGCTGGTGTGGAAAATGTTTTTAAGGGTAAAACCGAACATATAGATATTGTATGTGGCATATAATGAAAAAATTGCCTGACAAGGTTGATTCAGTAATATGTCGAGATACAGATTTCTTAAAAGAGATAACATCTCTTGTTTGGAGAGATGAAGTTGAGCCTGATGAGTTTGAGGAAAAATAAAAGTTGATATTAGAGTCTTTTGGGTTGACTGATAATGAATGGTTAAATCAGATGTTTGAAATGAGAGAATGTTGGGTTCCTGCATACTTTAGAGATACTTATCTAGGTGGTATTCAACGAAAGACATCTAGATCAGAATTTGAGAATAGTTTTTATGGTAACTTCACTAATCCACACTTATCTCTTGTTGAATTTTGGATGAGATATCAAAGTGCATTAGATGCACAAAGATGGAAGCATTTAAAATTGACTGCTGATACAAAAACCTCAAGGCCTATTTTAAGAACTCCTTGGAAATTAGAAAAACATGTTTCTGAGTTTTATACTACTGCTATGTTTTATGAATTTCAAAAGAAGTTAACAGATGCATGTTTCAATTGTGGGATTGGAAATCTTACAAAAGAGAATGTTGAAGTGATCGACAGACAAAACAACAAGGTTTATAAGGTGGAATGTAATGAAGAAAACTTCAAGTGTACTTGCAAGCATTTCGACAGATTTGGTATATTATGTAGACATATATTGTGTGTTATTAAAGATAAGGATATGAAGAAATACCTCGAAAGTATCTAATGGATAGGTGGGGGAAAATTGCAACATGTAGGCCAATCTTTAATGTTGTAAATACTACGCTGCTGGAAGATTGTGCTTCTCTAAGTTCAAGACAACAACAAATCAGTGAATTACGGTCTGAGGTATTTACTTCAGTTTCATTAGCTGAGAACGACAAATGTAGTGAACAAGAGCTGTTACTTATTCTTCGAGACTTTAATGAAAAACATGCTGCTCCTAAGGTTCTTGGAAAATCAAAAAACAAAAAATCTGAAATCGAGATGCTTATAGGTGCAAAAATACCGATTGAATCCACTGTTTTACCACCAAAACAGTCAAAAAATAAAGGATCTAGTACAAGAATGATGTCAAATAAAGAAAAAGGAATCGAGGAACATTCAAAACCTTTGAGGAAATGTCGTGCATGTGGAGAAATGGCTAACCATGACAGTAGAAACTGTCCAACAAGAATATAAGTTTTTAGTTGTAAAAGGTAAATTTCTTTTTTTTTTTTTTTTTTTTTTTTGTATTTGTATTTGTATTTGTAATTCAATTTCTATATTTTGTAAATAAATTTTAGTTGATGAACATTTATTTTTTCTTTATATTTACTACACAGAAAGAAGCTTAAAGTTGAGGAAAAAGGAGGCTTACAGTAGGCCTACAAAGAAGAACATTTACTTTTGGGTTGCAATTTTGATTATATTGTTTACTATTTGTTGCACGTTTAAAATTATGCAACTGTTTATGTAATGTACAAACTGTTTTTAATTTATGTATGTATTATATTAATTTGTGCAACTAATAGTAACTTAAATGTTTAATTTTAAACTTAATATTTTAGTTTAAAACAGAATTTTAGGCAAAAATATAATTATTGCAATGAAAATTTGAACACAATTTCAATTTAAAATAGTTACATTTTATGTACTTAAGCGTTAAAAATATGTAACTAATTATAAATGTAGTGTATAAACTAACAACTAATATAACGTATATAAACCTAATATTAAAGCATTGTCATGAACCAATGCAAGATGGTAAATTTTAACGAGACTATGAAAATATGAAAACTCAATAAAATAAAGTTTAATCATATATGCCACAAAATAAATTTATGGACCTAAATTTAAGATTTGTGTATCTAAAACAATATTTTATGGACTTAAATTTAAGATTTGTGTATCTAATACTATAAACATCAAAATTCAATTATCTAGTATAATAAGATATAAAATCATCATGATCCTAGGGTTAAGATCCCATGCGCATTTAGATACACAACCTAAAAAATTCAAAAAGTGCCGGCCGATGGACCGGCGCCCGGTCCTAGACCGGCCTGACAACCATCTTTTGAGATTTAATCTCAACCTTTGGTTAAAATGCTAATTTGTGTATCTGAGCTTTCTATTTGTGTATCTGAGCTTTTAATTTGTGTATCTAGCATGAGTACGTACGGTGCGCACCGTAATGATGGCGAGCACGAGATCCTTATTCTATGAACCTATTATATATATAATATATAAACAATGTACTAATAATTTTTTCTATAAAAAATGTAGTAATAGTAAATAACTGATTAATATAATGTTACTAATTACACTAAAGAAAGACATAAAAAATATATCTATTGTTTACGCAAAATTAGAGTGAGCAAGACAATAAACCTAAGAAATAGTTTTACGTTTAATAGAAAGACAATAAACATCAAGATACATAAGTTTAAATAAAAATCCAAGTTGAAATAAGAAAGTAGAAATAAAACTCCAAATTCACGAACTAAAAAAGAAAATTACATTAAATAATACAATGTCTAAAGTGAAACAGTTTCAATCTTATTCTGTTTCCATCTTACTAAGTCAACCATCATATTTGACCTATAATCACTCATTTTTTCAATCTGCAAAAATAAAAAGCCAAAAAGAAAACTAGTAAAAAAATAATAATCAAAAAACAAAAATAAAAGTGTATAATATATAAAAAAATATATATGTTTAAAAAAAAAGGAATAGATAATCTACCTCTAGAAAATCATCATCAACCCATTTACTTTTATCAGAAAATGAGTGTAACCACTTGATCAAATAAGTTCCACATGAATGCCTTAAAAAAACATAAATTAATTTAACTAACAAATTTATAAATATACTCCCTCTATTCAATTCCATTGGCATCCTTCACTTTTTCACGTTTGCCAACGCGAATGTTAGGACGCTTATATCTATAATTCTACTTGATTAAAAATTATGAAAATTTGATATAATATTGTACTCATTAAAACGTATCAAACAAGATCACACGTGACTATATTTTCTCGGTTGCATTGAAAGAAAATTGAAAAACTATCGACTTTAATGAATAGTGTCAAAATGGTGTTGGATGCCAATGGAAATGAATGGAGGGAGTATTTACTAAAAAAATAAAATAAAATAGAAATATTACCTATCCGATTGTTGAGTAACCAGAATAATACAGTACTTGTAACAACCTGGTTTTTAGTCGACTTTAATTACTAAGGCGGAAATTAATTAAGTCTTAAACCAGCGTTATTAATTATACAAATAACCCAAAATATTACATCATCGTTTAAGAGTTGAATAGAACAACTCTAAATACGGAGATTAAAAGGAGTAGCGTTATATATATTACATATCTCTCAAAAGCAACAAAAGTAAAGCGTAAAAACGTCTCGTGGCCCCATCCAAAATCCAGCTCCTGGTCCACGATCGTCCTGCACAATAAACTATTGGGGGGATGCCCGCTGAGCGGACAGTGACTAGCTATGCTCATACTTACCCTCTATTTCAATTACTTTGGTTTAATATTATCGCTTTATAAACATAACATTATGATAAAACATAAACATGCTTAATACAATTAGCATGTAAAGACATATATGTCATAATAAGCATGCGGTTAAAGCGATAAATCATATAAGCATGATATTCAGTTATGAAAGCAAATAACATATAATATCATAGCCATAGTATCACAACATATCAGCAAGATTACAAAGCGATATCAGATCGCATACATACATACGTATCGTATTATTCTCATCATGCAGACTCGATTCACTTCAGAAACTTGTGGTCTTTAATTTTCGAAGATGGTACACACTCGTTCTCATTTAATCAAACAACACACAACACATACCGCTACGAGCACGACCAAAGTGGGCCTTTGTACTCTGATCGATTGCATCTCACTTCCATAGTGCAGAGGCTTACTCGACTCGTAAACCACGCCGAATACTATAATACTTGCATCTCATCCTCTAGTGTTCGAAATGATTCGAACTTCAGATACAATCTCGTCAAGTGATCTTTACATGTGGCAAGAACGAATGCAAGTGTCGCGTCCAATAAAGACGAAACACGGCAAGGAGACAGAACCGTAAAGCGCATATGCACATAATGTTACGGTGGCCCTGATAACTTTAGCGAAATAGAGTGAATTAAACCCTAGTCTAGTACATGTACATTAGTATCCACGTTAAGAATGGGCCACGCTATTCGTAGAGCACCTTAACTCCAGATAAAACGACTATTTCCTAAAGCCTGTGGCAAAAACCATGGCATATTCAATTATCTTGTCCGGCAATGGCGACCGCCACAAGACTATCTTAACCCCACTTCACTCACGATTGACGTTCCCTTATCTGAGGCCCAAGCTTGACCTTTTATTTAACTTACTCAAGGTTTATTATTTATTTGATATTTACATATCACATGTTACTAGACTCTCCTAGTCTCAACGTCAAACGTTTAAGTATTGGTAGGTTTCATATGATCACATAACACGTTCGTTTATTATTTGAAGTGTTGTTAATTATTAACGTTTTCAAGTTTCTAAATTGAAACGTTTATTAGTATGTCCAATTTTATTTATGTGTTTTTCAAACACTTTAGGTTATTTACTTCTTTATTTTAAATTTTCTATACTTAGTAAAATTTTCAATTATTTTCAGTATTTCACTATTCACTTTTCACTATTCACTTTTCACTATTCACCGTATTTTATACGTATTTTTATACGTATTCGTATTCTCATACTTCGTATTCTAATTGTATTTTTATACTTATCCGTATTCTTACACTTGTACGTATTTTTATATTTATACGTATTTTTATACTTAAGGTATTTTGGTATAATACTAAACTTGTTTTTATTTTCTAAGTACAACTTTCTAGTTTCAAAGTCGTTAGGTTCGTTTTGTACTTAGTGATTTTTGTAAATATTTTTAATTTTTAGTTTTAAAAGCGTTAAGTTCGTTTTGTACTTAGTGATTTTTGAAAATATCTAAAAGTCTAGTTTTAAAAAGCGTTAAGTTAGGTTTGTAAAAGTGACAATGATGTTCATTTTAAAATTCTAGGTTTAAAAATGTTAAGTTAGATTTATAAAAAGTGATAATGATATTCATTTTAAAATAAGACTCGATTAAATTTAGTAAATACATTTATTTAAGTTAGTGATAGTATCGTGGATGATTCATTTATAGTCCGTATGTCCAAATTCAATAATCCAATAGCAAAGGTAGTATCACACGATTTAACTCATTTTTATAACGGTTAACATATTTTCATCGGTTTATAATAATTCATTTATAATTAAAACGATTTATACAAAAATTCAATTCTAATTACTATTTAACTTTAGTGACTTAGTGATAATTTCATTTTAGTCAAATTTAGTCCATTAAAAATAGAAATGTCGTGTGATATGATATATGTGTCAAAATTGATTTATTTCTTTTAATTTCTTAAATCTAACTTATTAACTAATAATTAAATTATATTAACAATAAACTAAAAAGTGACAAAAATAATTTTAACCCTAAAAATGCCCAAAATGCCGTGAGTAGTTATAATAGTGTCCAAATTTTCATTTTTCGATTTTATCGGTTTTTAGCTTAAAGTCTTTATATTTTAATTATTCTAATTAAACTAAAACGATTTAAACTATAATGAAATTTACTAACAATTTCATTTATATTTATGAATAGTGTTTTTCAACACTTTAAATTTCTAACTCTTTAATCTAAATGATTTATAATGTTTAAGTTGATTTATAGTATAATACTAACAATATATATAAACAATAACTAAAAATAAACACAAATTATTAACAAACATAAATTACAACAAAATCAAAATGGACAACAATGATGAACATCAACATGAATAACATATGAACACACATGAAGATCACAAGAACACATATGAACATCAAAAACAAGCTCAAGAACACCATTTTTAATTTTAACAACTTATAATTCATTTTCCTAATTTAATTTTTTTAAAATGAAGACATCCATTTTATACTAACTTAAACCAACATATTATTTACAAAAATTAAAAGTGAAAATTTAGTAAAAAAAAAAAGGAAATGCCGAGTATAAGTATATGTGTGTATAAATTTTCATTTTCGATTTTAATCACTTTAAACTCATTGTTATTATTTCACATAATTTTTATATATGTTTACTACATATCTAAAACATAAATAAACATAAAAATCATATGAACGATAATTAAAAATGCTCAAAACTAATTTAACTAAACATAGTATCATTTTACTATAACTAATCTGTTATCAATATAACTTATTTATTATCATTTTATTATACTTCACCTAAACATACAAGCACACAATCATGATGTTTAACATATTTAACATAAAAATCATACTCATAAAATTATAATAACAAAACAAATTAATTTACTAAGAGGCCAAAATAAGACAAAGCTAGTCACCTTAATTTGGATGTTAATCGTCGGGGATCTAAAATAAATTTTAGATCGGATTTATCTTCACCCAAAATACCCAAGTTCTACACCCAAAAATCCAATCAAGTTAGCCCCTAATATATACCCACTAATTACTAGAACACTTATGACTTATTAAAGATAATATTAGGGTTTTTATTTAATATTTTAGGAAGAAAAATGAAAAGAAAAATAAAGGGAGAAATGGGGAGGAAGAGCTCGGTTTCAAGGAGAGAAAAATGGGTGAGTTTTGACTTAGAAAATAATGAGAAAAGGTAGTAATGAAATTAGATGAAGGAAATGTGTTGTGTAAGTTTTGGTTTAATTAGAAATAATGTTTTAATTAAATGATAATAGGAAAACACAATGATCAATATAGACTACTTAAAGTCCACATTACTATTTGTGTTAGAGTTTGTCTCTTGGATGTTTTAATGCTTTTACGAAATTAATCAGTTTTAAAAAGTCGGGCGATAAAAGTTAAAGTGTGTGCGTTTGACGATTTTTACGTAATATCTCTACTTTTAAATTCTAAGACTAAAATATTTTACTTACTATTCAAGAAAATATTTAAAAGTTGAGGAACGTCGATCAAATTTTCAAAACGAAAGTTTCAGTTAAAAGTGATTTTAAATGATCGTTAAATATATAATTACTACGAGAATTTTATTATATTATTAAATTTTATTTTATTTTAGATATACATTTTTAAAAATGATTTTATGGAATATTGTAAGTGTTTGTGTGGAAATGAAAATGGTAGTATTGTATTTGTAAAGTATTTGGTATTAAAAATGTATAAAGATTAAATTTAAATAAGTTAAATAAATGTGATGATGAATATTTAGGTGTGTAAGATGAATTGATGTGTAAGTATATAGGGTGGCTTGTGTAAGAAGTAGGAAGAAGGACTTGGTCATGTGTGACCAAGTGTAGGTCGGCTACACTTGAGCCACTTGGCTCGATTTTCGTTTTCGGAATTTTCGATTTGTGCGCACGCGAAAAGTCTCGAAATAAAAGGTATGATATTAAAATAGGGTTTCGAAATAAGATCGAAAATAAAAATGAAAATAAACTTCGAGAGGTGATCAAAACAAAAATTGGGTTTAAAACCCTCGAAACTTGAATATAAATTTACTTGGTCGAAAAGTTTATTTTTTTCATTGAATCCTAATGATTTAAATAATTATAATCGTTCGTCAAAACATTTATCAGTTTAAAGAAATTATAACTTAAAATTTCGATGTTTTGTGGAAGTGTTAGGTTAATAGAATTGAAATAGTAACTAGTTATTAATATAATATGATATGATTTTAAAAATAAAAATCAAAATGATTAGAAATGAAAAGGTTTGATGTTAAGTGTTGAATCTATTTATGTAAGAAAAGTAAGTGGAAAAGAAAATAGGTGGCTTGACTTTGATTTTTTTGATTTGCGTGTTTGAAATTGTTGACCCGAATTTCAGAGACGGGAAAAGTATAAGGGTCCATTTTTATTTTAAAACGAAAAATGTTTGAAATTGAATTTTATAAATAAAAGGTTTTACTTTCATTTTTGTGAATAGTAAACATAACTTAACATTTTTGAAATTTGAAAGGCGATATTAATTTTGTGTTGCTTTTTATAAAATTTTGAAATGTGTTTCTTTTTCAATTCTAAAGAAAATACAACAAACTTTATTTTTCAAAATTTTTGGATTTGTACTTAGAAAAAAATTTAATATTATTTGGCGAAAAATTTCAGTCGCATTTTTATTATATGGAAAAAGGATAAATTTAACTTAAAGAATCAAATTCTTTTATCAAATTGTGTTAAAATAACACGGGGTGTTACAAACCTACCCCCTTAAGAAAAGTTTCGTCCCGAAACTTGAATAGATTGGATAACTACTTGCAGTTAGGCAATGTAGTTAGCGAGGATAACAAGTTTTAACAAGTTTTGATAAAGACATTTTATTTTGGTTGAATAACATTTTTCATAATATTTGAATTTTTGAATTGTTATAAGGATGTTAGGAGGAGTGGAAAGATTGAAAGTTATAATCGTTTTATATTTTCAAATGAGGTATTTTGAATTAATACATAAATGTTGTTAGATTGTTATTTCTGAAATCGACTTCAAAGGGATTTTCAAAAAGGTGGGGGCTAGAAGTTTTGTACGGAATTAATTTAAAATAAAATTATAAGGGTTTTAAGATAAAACAAATCTTAATTTTATTTGAAGTTAAAGATATAGTTAAAAGTTGACTGAAATAATGATTTTAATTAATTTTATTCAACGATTTTTAAATCATCATATTTTGTCCTACCCCCTTAAGAAAATTTTAAACATATTTATCAAATTTAAGTAGAAAAGATAAAGATTCATTTTGAAGGTTGAGAATTCAGAAGTAGGTATTGATAAGTTTAAAATTTTGAACATAATCAACTTCGTTGGTATAATAGGCAAAGAATATACGATTTGAAACAAAATAATTTCGACGGTATTTTAAATTACGAAATAAAATTTTAAGAGTTCATTGAATAAGATTCAAAGATGTTTTAAAAGGGAAACTTGAAAGTTATTTTTAGAAGATAATTTGAAATTATAAATTACAAAGATTTATAAATTTTGGAAGAATAGTAAGCTTAGTAGTTTGAAAAATAGTAAAGTTTCAAGGGTCTTTGAGAATAATTTAAAAGAAATTTACGAAATTGAAAAGGAAAAGTGAAAGCATTTTGCGAGATTAAGGGATAGGAATGAAAATTCATTTGAGAAGTAGTTATTAGGAATGTTAGATTTAGAAAATTAGAGAGATCTTGAACGTCTCATCCGTAGTAAGGTTCTTGATGCGTCCATTTGCTGCGTTTGAGGTCTTGTCGTCATGTATTTGATTAATGGCTTCGATCTTCGAGACTTAAACTTATTACTTAGATTTTATATCCGAGGATAGTTGTCAGTTTTAGTTAGTCACATCAGCAAGTAGCAAGCATACGATAGTTAGTGTATTTTATTTTGAGGGAAGTAGTTCGTTAAACAAAAATCCTTAGCCTATGGTCGGTCCTTAAGTTTTCTACCCATCCTCACACTTTAAAGCGATTTTAAGTTTATTATTTTAGCGATCTAAGATTTCTAATATATTATTTGATCCTATAAGTCTATGCCTGACATACAATATGAATGTCCGGCCCAGGTGTCTCTCGCTAGATGAAATAACCATTAAGTTACTCACGGTCGCAAGACAGCTTTGATACCAACTGTAACAACCTGGTTTTTAGTCGACTTTAATTACTAAGGCGGAAATTAATTAAGTCTTAAACCAGCGTTATTAATTATACAAATAACCCAAAATATTACATCATCGTTTAAGAGTTGAATAGAACAACTCTAAATACGGAGATTAAAAGGAGTAGCGTTATATATATTACATATCTCTCAAAAGCAACAAAAGTAAAGCGTAAAAACGTCTCGTGGCCCCATCCAAAATCCAGCTCCTGGTCCACGATCGTCCTGCACAATAAACTATTGGGGGGATGCCCGCTGAGCGGACAGTGACTAGCTATGCTCATACTTACCCTCGATTTCAATTACTTTGGTTTAATATTATCGCTTTATAAACATAACATTATGATAAAACATAAACATGCTTAATACAATTAGCATGTAAAGACATATATGTCATAATAAGCATGCGGTTAAAGCGATAAATCATATAAGCATGATATTCAGTTATGAAAGCAAATAACATATAATATCATAGCCATAGTATCACAACATATCAGCAAGATTACAAAGCGATATCAGATCGCATACATACATACGTATCGTATTATTCTCATCATGCAGACTCGATTCACTTCAAACTTGTGGTCTTTAATTTTCGAAGATGGTACACACTCGTTCTCATTTAATCAAACAACACACAACACATACTGCTTACGAGCCTGACCACTGAGTAGGCCTTTGTACTCTGATCGATTGCATCTCACTTCCATAGTGCAGAGGCTTACTCGACTCGTAAACCACGCCGAATACTATAATACTTGCATCTCATCCTCTAGTGTTCGAAATGATTCGAACTTCAGATACAATCTCGTCAAGTGATCTTTACATGTGGCAAGAACGAATGCAAGTGTCGCGTCCAATAAAGACGAAACACGGCAAGGAGACGAGAAGTAAAGCGCATATGCACATAATGTTCACGGTGGCCCCGATAACTTTAGCGAAATAGAGTGAATTAAACCCTAGTCTAGTACATGTACATTAGTATCCACGTTAAGAATGGGCCACGCTATTCGTAGAGCACCTTAACTCCAGATAAAACGACTATTTCCTAAAGCCTGTGGCAAAAACCATGGCATATTCAATTATCTTGTCCGGCAAAGGCGGCCCCCACAAGCCTACCTTAACCCCACTTCACTCACGATTGACGTTCCCTTATCTGAGGCCCAAGCTTGACCTTTTATTTAACTTACTCAAGGTTTATTATTTATTTGATATTTACATATCACATGTTACTAGACTCTCCTAGTCTCAGCGTCAAACGTTTAAGTATTTGTAGGTTTCATATGATCACATAACACGTTCGTTTATTATTTGAAGTGTTGTTAATTATTAACGTTTTCAAGTTTCTAAATTGAAACGTTTATTAGTATGTCCAATTTTATTTATGTGTTTTTCAAACACTTTAGGTTATTTACTTCTTTATTTTAAATTTTCTATACTTAGTAAAATTTTCAATTATTTTCAGTATTTCACTATTCACTTTTCACTATTCACTTTTCACTATTCACCGTATTTTATACGTATTTTTATACGTATTCGTATTCTCATACTTCGTATTCTAATTGTATTTTTATACTTATACGTATTCTTACACTTGTACGTATTTTTATATTTATACGTATTTTTATACTTAAGGTATTTTGGTATAATACTAAACTTGTTTTTATTTTCTAAGTACAACTTTCTAGTTTCAAAGTCGTTAGGTTCGTTTTGTACTTAGTGATTTTTGTAAATATTTTTAACAGTTTAGTTTTAAAAACGTTAAGTTCGTTTTGTACTTAGTGATTTTTGAAAATATCTAAAAGTCTAGTTTTAAAAACGTTAAGTTCGGTTTGTAAAAAGTGACAATGATGTTCATTTTAAAATTCTAGGTTTAAAAATGTTAAGTTCGATTTATAAAAAGTGATAATGATATTCATTTTAAAATAAGACTCAGTTAAATTTAGTCGTCTATTTATTTAAGTTAGTGATAGTATCGTGGATGATTCATTTATAGTCCGTATGTCCAAATTCAATAATCCAATAGCAAAGGTAGTATCACACGATTTAACTCATTTTTATAACGGTTAACATATTTTCATCGGTTTATAATAATTCATTTATAATTAAAACGATTTATACAAAAATTCAATTCTAATTACTATTTAACTTTAGTGACTTAGTGATAATTTCATTTTAGTCAAATTTAGTCCATTAAAAATAGAAATGTCGTGTGATATGATATATGTGTCAAAATTGATTTATTTCTTTTAATTTCTTAAATCTAACTTATTAACTAATAATTAAATTATATTAACAATAAACTAAAAAGTGACAAAAATAATTTTAACCCTAAAAATGCCCAAAATGCCGTGAGTAGTTATAATAGTGTCCAAATTTTCATTTTTCGATTTTATCGGTTTTTAGCTTAAAGTCTTTATATTTTAATTATTCTAATTAAACTAAAACGATTTAAACTATAATGAAATTTACTAACAATTTCATTTATATTTATGAATAGTGTTTTTCAACACTTTAAATTTCTAACTCTTTAATCTAAATGATTTATAATGTTTAAGTTGATTTATAGTATAATACTAACAATATATATAAACAATAACTAAAAATAAACACAAATTATTAACAAACATAAATTACAACAAAATCAAAATGGACAACAATGATGAACATCAACATGAATAACATATGAACACACATGAAGATCACAAGAACACATATGAACATCAAAAACAAGCTCAAGAACACCATTTTAAATTTTAACAACTTATAATTCATTTTCCTAATTTAATTTTTTTAAAATGAAGACATCCATTTTATACTAACTTAAACCAACATATTATTTACAAAAATTAAAAGTGAAAATTTAGTAAAAAAAAAAAAGGAAATGCCGAGTATAAGTATATGTGTGTATAAATTTTCATTTTCGATTTTAATCACTTTAAACTCATTGTTATTATTTCACATAATTTTTATATATGTTTACTACATATCTAAAACATAAATAAACATAAAAATCATATGAACGATAATTAAAAATGCTCAAAACTAATTTAACTAAACATAGTATCATTTTACTATAACTAATCTGTTATCAATATAACTTATTTATTATCATTTTATTATACTTCACCTAAACATACAAGCACACAATCATGATGTTTAACATATTTAACATAAAAATCATACTCATAAAATTATAATAACAAAACAAATTAATTTACTAAGAGGCCAAAATAAGACAAAGCTAGTCACCTTAATTTGGATGTTAATCGTCGGGGATCTAAAATAAATTTTAGATCGGATTTTTCTTCACCCAAAATACCCAAGTTCTACACCCAAAAATCCAATCAAGTTAGCCCCTAAAATATACCCACTAATTACTAGAACACTTATGACTTATTAAAGATAATATTAGGGTTTTTATTTAATATTTTAGGAAGAAAAATGAAAGAAAAATAAAGGGAGAAATGGGGAGGAAGAGCTCGGTTTCAAGGAGAGAAAAATGGGTGAGTTTTGACTTAGAAAATAATGAGAAAAGGTAGTAATGAAATTAGATGAAGGAAATGTGTTGTGTAAGTTTTGGTTTAATTAGAAATAATGTTTTAATTAAATGATAATAGGAAAACACAATGATCAATATAGACTACTTAAAGTCCACATTACTATTTGTGTTAGAGTTTGTCTCTTGGATGTTTTAATGCTTTTACGAAATTAATCAGTTTTAAAAAGTCGGGCGATAAAAGTTAAAGTGTGTGCGTTTGACGATTTTTCGTAATATCTCTACTTTTAAATTCTAAGACTAAAATATTTTACTTACTATTCAAGAAAATATTTAAAAGTTGAGGAACGTCGATAAAATTTTCAAAACGAAAGTTTCAGTTAAAAGTGATTTTAAATGATCGTTAAATATATAATTACTACAGAAATTTAATTATATTATTAAATTTTATTTTATTTTAGATATACATTTTTAAAAATGATTTTATGGAATATTGTAAGTGTTTGTGTGGAAATGAAAATGGTAGTATTGTATTTGTAAAGTATTTGGTATTAAAAATGTATAAAGATTAAATTTAAATAAGTTAAATAAATGTGATGATGAATATTTAGGTGTGTAAGATGAATTGATGTGTAAGTATATAGGGTGGCTTGTGTAAGAAGTAGGAAGAAGGACTTGGTCATGTGTGACCAAGTGTAGGTCGGCTACACTTGAGCCACTTGGCTCGATTTTCGTTTTCGGAATTTTCGATTTGTGCGCACGCGAAAAGTCTCGAAATAAAAGGTATGATATTAAAATAGGGTTTCGAAATAAGATCGAAAATAAAAATGAAAATAAACTTCGAGAGGTGATCAAAACAAAATTGGGTTTAAAACCCTCGAAACTTGAATATAAATTTACTTGGTCGAAAAGTTTATTTTTTCATTGAATCCTAATGATTTAAATAATTATAATCGTTAAATCAAAACATTTATCAGTTTAAAGAAATTATAACTTAAAATTTCGATGTTTTGTGGAAGTGTTAGGTTAATAGAATTGAAATAGTAACTAGTTATTAATATAATATGATATGATTTTAAAAATAAAAATCAAAATGATTAGAAATGAAAAGGTTTGATGTTAAGTGTTGAATCTATTTATGTAAGAAAAGTAAGTGGAAAAGAAAATAGGTGGCTTGACTTTGATTTTTTTGATTTGCGTGTTTGAAATTGTTGACCCGAATTTCAGAGACGGGAAAAGTATAAGGGTCCATTTTTATTTTAAAACGAAAAATGTTTGAAATTGAATTTTATAAATAAAAGGTTTTACTTTCATTTTTGTGAATAGTAAACATAACTTAACATTTTTGAAATTTGAAAGGCGATATTAATTTTGTGTTGCTTTTTATAGAATTTTGAAATGTGTTTCTTTTTCAATTCTAAAGAAAATACAACAAACTTTATTTTTCAAAATTTTTGGATTTGTACTTAGAAAAAAATTTAATATTATTTGGCGAAAAATTTCAGTCGCATTTTTATTATATGGAAAAAGGATAAATTTAACTTAAAGAATCAAATTCTTTTATCAAATTGTGTTAAAATAACACGGGGTGTTACAGTACTCAAAAGAAAGAATATTCGATAAACGTGAGAACTGCTTATTTGCTGTAATAATAAGAATAATAGAAGATATCTGCAAATTCAATTGAAATATTATAAACGAAAAGAATAAATTTAAATAAGGAAAATTCTCATCTGTGCCCTTGAAGGAATGACTTTTCTCACTTGTACCCCTGCAATTCCCATAATCCAAGATATACCCTTGACCTTTATTAATGAGGGTCAAGTATGACCAAAATTGGTTTAGATTTTGATTGGAGCCGTTAAGTGTCATTTTGGAATCCAATTAATTTTGGCAAAAATGAGAGGGAAAATAAAAAAAAAAAACGTGTTCCTTAACTATTGAAGCATAATTGGGATCCATATCATGTGCTTAATCAGTGACAATGTGACATTTAACTAACTCCAATTAATGTCTAAATCAATTTTGATCATGCTTGACAATCATTAATAAATGTCAAGAGTATAATTGAGAATATGAGGATTGCATGAGTACAAGTGAGAAAAATTATTCCTTTAAGGGCACAGATGAAACCTAGTGGTGGTTGCCCAGGTGAAATTTGGGTTAACCTGGAAGTGTGCAACAAAGTGTGAGGTCCCAGGCTCAAATCCCACCTGGAACCAAAAAAGAATAAAAAACCAAAGCATACCACTTGGCCACCGCAGCCCCCGTCGGGGGTGGCTTACATGGTACATGTGGTGGTACGGGAATGCATGTACCCGGGGGGACTCAACCCCCTCGTCATAAAAAAAAAAGGCACAGATGAGAATATCCCTTTAAATAAACATATAAAAAAGCAATAAAAGAAAAAAAAAATCAAATATAGACTAACCATTTCAGTAACAGGCTTGATCTTCGAATCCTTACGTATTGGAAGTAAAGACTCAAGTATAAAAAATTTCTTCTCTTTAAAATCAGAATTCACAGCAAACCAGTGATTATCTCTCAAAATTGGAAAAAAAAAAACTACAAAAACATACACACATTACGTACATAAATTTGTGTACTGGGCACACAAATTTTTATATTAGGTACACAGATATATATATTTTGTATACATAAATTTTGGCATTAAAAACACAGAAAAAGGGGATAAATACACAAAAATTACTAATAAATCAACTGTTTTAATTTATCTTTTTGGCATAGTTATTTATGATGACAATGAATTGGATACACATAGTAACTCGGATACACAAAAAATGAGTTTAGGTACACAATACATATACGTGCACTATTGCATCCACCAGGACTACCGAAGACGCCATTTTTGAACAACCACCTTAATGCTCTCATTTTAAACACATATACACAAAAAACAGAGTTAGGTAACACAATCCCAAAAAGACATTAACTATCTCACTACTGTACTGCCATTAGTAGGGATCCATATTCTAAAAATATTATAAATAAAAACAAACATAAATAATAAAATCAATAAAATAATATGCTAACCTTTTGAACTTTCATCAGATTTTTTGGCATATAATCTAGCTTGATATACTGGTTAATCAAAGTCTTCGTTGCAGGAAGATTCTTAATTATTGTTGGGAAGTACAATAGAGTTGGACGATGACAGGTAAAATAAATACCAACAACATCAATCACTGTTTGAATAATGGATCGGTCGGGTTTCAAAGTTCTGAGTTCTCCTCGAGTAACTTGAATCCAATTAGTATCAATAATTACTTCACTGCGAAAGAAAAAAAAACATAAATATTATTAGAAACACATAACACCATGCTAGAAACATGACAAATAAACTTAAATAATAAAGCATGTTAGATACACAAAACAACATCTTAGATACACAGAAAACAAAATTGGATACACAAAAGAAAAATTAATGCACAAGGTCTTAGATAATAAAGAAATAAATATAATAAAAAAAAGAGATTAATGAAGAAAATTACTTTTTATCCTTTGAATCATCAAAAACAAAATTTATCAGCTCATCCACATCAAGCTCTTCAAGATAAGCTTCTTTTTTTTGCCGATTTTTTCAATTCATCTTCATCATCAAGTTTTTCAGGAACTTTTTCTGGTGAATTTTCCGTTTCAGATAAATTTTCAATAATTACTTCACTGCGAAAGAAAAAAAATAGTAAAAAAAAAAAAAAAAAGATACATATAATAACATGTTAAACACTAAAAAAATCGTAGATACACAAAAAAATAAAGATACATATAAAATTATGTTAGATACACAAAAAAGAATCTTAGATACACAAAAAAGAATATTGGATACACAAAAGCAATATTGCACACAAACCACAAATACGAAAATAAACTACATAAAACACAATAATCTATGTTATAGATAAAAATAAGAAAAGTTTTACAAATTCAAAAATATATATTTGATACACATAAAATCATGTTAGAAACAACAAAAAGAATCTTAGATACACAATAAAATATACTAAAAACAAAAAAATATTATGAAAAACACATAACAGCATATTTGAAACATAAAAAAAAAACTTAGATATACAAAAAGCAAAAATAATAGATACGGCCTTAGATAATAAAGCAACAAATATAATAAACGAATGCAAAAAAAACAAAAAAAAAGAAAGAGATTAAAGAAGAAAATTACTCTTTATCCTTCAAATGATCAAAGACAAAATTGATAGCTTATCAATTTCAAGATCTTCAAGATTAGCTACTTTTTCTGATGAATTTGTCGTTTCAAATGCATCATGAAATTCTTCATCATCTTTTTCAGCAGAATTTTTGGTTTCAAATACAACTTCTTCGGCAACTTTTTCTGTTGAATTTTTGGTTTCAAATACAACTTCTTCAGCAACTTTTTCGGTTGAATTTTTCGTTTCAACAACTTTTTAATCAACTTTTTCTGTTGAATTTTTCATTTCAACATCATCGTCATCAACATCATGATCAACTTCTTCAGCTCTTTCAGCACTGACAGAAACATTGGCTTCATTATTGGAAGAAGAAATGAATTGAACAACTTCATTTAAACAACTCAAAATTTCAACCAATCTTTCATCATCAGCATACAATGCTACTTTCAATACAAAAGAAGATTGCGAATTCTGAATAACAGCATCATGAGCCACAAACTTGAAATTTTTAAAACAATGATAAAGTTTCATAGCAGCCTCAACTAACTTCTCCGCACAAGTACTCATCCCATCAAGTGAACAAGGTTCATTATTCAAAGTTTTGCCATCAGAAGAACGATCAATAACAAGGCTATCTACAATATATATCCACGACCAAAAGTATTTGTCAACTTCTACTCATCTTTGATCCTAAAAGATATAATATCTTTTGACCAAGACGCCATTGATGGAAAACTTCGACTAACAAGAGGTGATTTGAATATACACCGATCCAAGTAAATGAAAACAAGGGGCATTATTGGTCCCTTAAAAAGAAACTCCTTATTATTATCAGGATTTGCCAATTTCTTTTGCCATCGGATAACATTTTCAACTAATTTCATTTTTGTGTACCGGCACCAATTCAAATTGGAAACATTATTCACATTACGGAAACTTTTCAAAATCTTCAAACTTGGTTGAGTACACCGAATACCACCGAGAAAACACTTAACAACATACACAATAAAATTTATTTTGAAATTATCACCTCCCTCCTCTTGTTCTTTCATTTTTTCCAAAATATCAGTGATCTCAAAAATTTATCACGATTGAATTGAGACTTCCACTCCTCCAAAACAGTGATAAATTCTTCCGACTTATAAAAAAACGATGCTTCTATAACAGAATGTTGTCCCATAGGAATACCAACTGCTAAATGAAAATCTATTTCTTCAATAGACAACTTCCCACCCAATAAAGAACTATTATACGGATCAAAATTAGAAACCAGCCAATATGCTAACTGACTCGGAACTCTACTACTGTTAAGCTGCAACAAACTCTCAAAACCCAACTCCTTAATAGACAATAACTGTTGTTCAGAAAGATCTTTGTTAAGGAAATTATATAACCCGGTTGGAAACATTCTTGTTTTAAGAGATGGAAGTTTTTCAGTTTTCAAATTTCTCTTCTGTTTCTTACTACTCGAAGCACCTTGAGTAGGATTACTCCTTTTACGAGATAAGACATCTGAAAATATAAAACGAAGTAGAAAAATTAGTTAGAAAAAATACATTAGACACAAAAAATATTCAGTGCATATAGATTCAGAAAATATTCAGTGTATTTACAGTATGTAATCTTTAATTTACAGTGTGTAATCTTTAATTTATTGTGTCTAAATTTATCTATCTAATCTTTAACTTAGTGTATCTAATCTATAATTCAGTACATAATAATAATTACTCGTAAAAAGCATGTATCTATGTAATAAAATAAATATGGACACATTTCATTGAACATTTCTATGGAATAAGTGATACATATACATGATTTATTAGATACACAAATATGTAACCCGGATACACAAAAAAGTAACTTATGTACATAAAAATTCAAATAAAATACAATATTTTGGTTAAGTTTTTTACGATAATTTGATTTTTTATTTATTCATAAATTCAAAAACGTTAAATTGGATACACCAAAAAACAAATTTGGGTACACAATCCCAAAAAAACATCAACTATCCCACTATTATACCAACATTGCCACCACCAATGTACCACTACCATACCACCACAGCAACACCGTCATCGTAATCTCAACACCAACAATATAAATATAGAGAAAACATAAAGTAGTATTTTACCATTTTCATTACTGTTTTTAGATGCGACGTTTCTCAGACTTCTACGTTTAACAACAATACGTTTTTTCATATCTGTAAAAAGAAAATACACACAAAATATTATCATATTTTAAAATAAAGTACATGCAGAGAATCAAAATAGTTAGGGTTCATATAAATTACTTCAAAATTAGGGTTTATATAAATTATTTCAAATTGTAAACACGATTAACATTACATTGAACTCAAATTCGTTATATGTACTCAAAAACAAAATCAAAATAAAGAAAAAAAATCAAAAAAAAAAAAAAAATCAAAATCAAATTGAAAACACAAACTAACATCAAATAAGACTCAAAATACTTAACACCTAAATTTACGTGTTCAAGAAAGCAAATACAACACTGTAACTAAAATTTTAAAGTTAAAACTGACAAAAGTATACCTGTTTTACCGTCAAAAGGCCAAAGAAATGGGGAAAACTAAATGAGGAAAAAAATGGGAAGAAAGAGGAAAAAATTGGGAAGAAAGAGAAGAAAGAGGAAAGAAGAAAATATTAGCTGAAAATGAAATGACTTTACTTTATTTATATATATATTTTTTTTGCCAGCATGTGTGAAATGACTACACTTTACTTTTTGAAAAATATCTACGTGTGTCACTTACGTAAATGAAACAATGTTTATCTCGGTATCTCGAATAATTATTTATACATTAATATAAGTGAAACGATGTAAATAATAAATGTTATGGAGTACAACTTTATTCGATGTAATTTTAAATTTTAGATTTTATTAAATTTAAAATAAAACAATATGATAATATTTGTAGATATACAATATAATTAAAACGAAAGAAAAAATAAAAATTAATATACCAAATATTATGAAATATGAATGCCCATTATTAGGTTTGGTGTCTCTCAACAAAAAGTTAAGACTATAAACATATGTACTTATATACCCTATGTAAAGACTATAACATATGTAATTTCCCACTTTACTCTCTTAGTACTTATATATTATTCTCGATGCGTACTTTTACAGCACCAAAAACAAACAGTAAAAACTTTAAAATTTACGAAGAGATTAGTACTTTAGAAACAAAAAACTGTATTCAATATACACAATTACATACTTTTGTAACCCAAAAGTTTTGTAACACAAAAGAAATATTCCAAAAATATTACGAGTACTCAAATAAACAACAAAATGTAAACTAAATACAACGGAAGAAATAAAATATTATGAAATTGTATTGAAAGAGTTTCTACTCCATCGTAGTAGACTGACTATTAATTCCAATCTGTAAGCATCCATTTTATCATTCTATAAAAAAAAAGTAAAAATTATAAAACATTTAAAATCATTAAATAATAAATAAAAAAATAAAATTTATTAAATAATACTCCTTAACAACAAACCTCTAAATAATCTTTATCTGTCCAAAACGAACAAATAGACAACGCATCCAACCACCTTAAAACGTAAGATCGGCATGCATACCTTAAAAAATAAAAAAAGATAAACAAAATTACTTCAAAAAATAAAAAAGAATAAAATAAAAAAAAGATTGCACTAATTATTTAAAAATATAAACAAAAATTTATTGAAAAAAAAATTACATACCCATTGTTTTTTTTTGAGGAACAACAGCAAATCAAAATTATCAATGACTGAAAATCTTGACATCATACTTTCAGAACATATAATGGGCAACAATGTAGACATCTACAAAATACGGACTAAATGTTGTGAAACAAATTAAAATAAAATAGAAAACACATATAAATAATTAACCGCAATTTTGAATTGTAACTAACCAGATTACATATAAACTGAATTCGTAGATTTTCAGGTTTTGTAATTAATGAATCCAATATGTAATTCTTTTCCTTCTTTAAATCAGCCGTGTATTTTCATGCTTGTTCAAGCCAAATTTGATTAAGATTTTGAGTGATTCTTAGCCTATACGTTTCACTCCAACTTGGTCATCAGAGCTTTGGTTGGTTTTAAAAAGCACAAGATCTACCCTTGTGCTAAGTAGTGCTCGGTTCTTACATCCAAGATCCGAACTTCACTTGAGTTTTTAGGTTTGTTTCTTTGATTATATCAATGGGTGTGTTTTTTCCTTTTGATGTTTTTCTTGTGATACCACCCTTGGTGAAACCGTGCATGACTCTATGGAGAAAACTACAAAGGAGCTTTGATGTACGTCATTTATATAGCTTTTATGCCCCCGGTTCACTTGCATTTAGCTCGCATTTACTCGATTTCATTACTATTTTAGGAGTTATATGCTTTATATTGCGATACTGTTGTTCCTCGTGTGTATTTTGCAGGTTTTGGCGGTCCTGAGCCAAAACCTAAGTCAATAGGAGCATTTACGAGTATCGTGACGTCAAGACGAAGCTCGAGAGCGAATTTGGAAGCAATACTATGTGTTGGGACGTCAAACCTATAGGTTCAGAGCAAACCTATAGGTTCCGGATGAAAGTTAAAGACCAAAACTTGCTGGAACTTTCTGCAGAGCTTAGAACCGCACGGTTCACCCCAGAACCGATCGGTTCCCACCCCTGAACCGATCGGTTCAGCCCCGAACCGCTCGGTTCACTTGCCTATTTCCTCCGGATTTTCGTGCTTATATATATATAGACTCGAGTTAGGGTTTTGAGGAGGCTTTTGTTTTATTTTTCCTGCTTTAGATTAGAAGTTAGTTTCTCTCTTAAAAAAAACTCTTTCATAAAACTTAGGTTTAGACTTAATTACTCTTGCAAGATCGATACTTTGAATTCTTCAATTATCTCCAGGTTTAAATTAATTGTTCTTTTTTTATTTCATCATGTTCATTGTTATCAATTACTTTGCTTTTACTCCTTCCATGTCTAGCTAATTCTCAATAAGGGTTTAGGGTGATTGTGATATTGATTCAGGACATGATTTAATTGCTTATATTGATTGAATTTGTGCAAGTCGATTGCTTCCTACGCGTTTTATTATCAATAGAATTTAGGGACGCCTTTATTGAATTGAATTTAGGTTGTTTCAGTTTAAGATCGAAAGCCGAATTGAAACTAGACTCACGCGTAATTGATAAGTTGAATTTAGTACGTAGCGAGAGCCCGCTAAATTTGCTTAAGGTTGAAATTGACTCGAGAGAGCGTTTTCTTAAACCTAATCACTTGCATGACTTCAATTGATTGTATTTCCTTCTGAGTTGAGTTCCTGAATCGATGCCACATTGATCCCGATGCCCTAATCTCCCTCTCTTACGTTTTTCATACCTTTTCACTTATTGTTTTTAGTTTAGCTCTTCAAAACACCGACCTTTGTTACTTTGAGACTGACCTAGATCACTAAGCATCCCTTTGACTATACCATCTCTCTGTGGATTCGACCCTACTGCCATTAGCTACCCAGTTAGTTGACCTTAGGTTTATTTTGACTGAGGTGACGCGACTTTAGCCTCATCAATTTTGGCGCCGTTGCCGGGGAGACGGTTAGCTAGTTTTAGTTTTGCTTATTAGTTAGCTAGGTTTTTCTCTTGTCTCAAGGAACCTAGTTCCTTGAGACCGTTTCTCATCGTTTCTTGTAGTTCTGTTTATGCGCAGGTCACCTCGGACTCTAGTTCCTTTTGAGCCCGAACCTGAACGAGCACTACATAGGCTACGCAAAGAAGCAATAAAAATTGTTGATCTTGACATTGAGGAAGCGTCGTACGCGGAGTCTAGTGCAACGCAATCGTCCTACAAAGAGGACACACCTCCAGTTTCTCCAATTTCTACTTCGCCGCCGGTGACTATGCCTAAGCTATATAGTCACTCGGTGCCTAAGCCGGAATCCATTCCGAATGGATTCACGATGCCCGCTACCTTGCAGGGCAACTTTGAGATTCGCCCCGCCTTCCTGAACTTGGTGGAGCGCAATCAATTTGGTGGTTATCCCACCGAGGATCCCGGTCGGCATATGCAAATTTTTACTGATTATTGTACGACGATCAAGCAGGCCGGGATCATCCAAAATCAAATAAGGGAAATGTCGTTCCCTTTTTCTTTGAAAGATCGAGCGCGAGAATGGATCACGGACCTCGACAAGGAGGCTGCTGGTATTACTGATTGGAATGGTCTTGCTCTCGCGTTCTACTCTAAGTTTTACCCTCCTGAACGTACTAATCAAATGAGGAGGCAAATCCAAGGATTCAAGCAAACGTTCGACGAGACACTAGCTGAAGCTTGGGAGCGGTATAAGAAGCTCATCCACGATTGTCCTCATCATGGGTTGAATGCTTGGTTGGTAATCATGACATTCTATAATGGGTTGTATGCGGAGAGCCGGACTATCCTTGATTCTGCTGCAGAGGGACGTTTTGCTAACAACGTCGACGATGATAAGGCGTGGAGTTTGATTGAGGAGATGGCGATCCACTCGTCTCAGTTCGGTAAACCACGGGGAAATTCACGGTCTGCACACCAAGACCGTGATAAGGAGAGCTTTAGCGCGCTCACTAGTCAGGTTGCCGCGCTAACCACGACGATCGATATGCTGCATAGGGGTGTTTCTTCTAGTGGCCACGTGAATGCTATTGCGGGGCACGATTTGGGTTATTCTTCGGGGTATGCTGCACCCCACAAGCAAGTTCATGCTCACCAGTCCTACTCACAGAACTTGCCTTACCAAAATCAACCAGGTTATGATCGATCGCTCCTTTCCTATCGTAACCAGAATGTCTTAAACCCGACTCCCCCACCTCCACAAAACACTCCCTACATCCCTCCCCACAAAAATTACCAACCACCTCCACCCAACTTCCAAAAACCACCCTACATTCCATCACCACCTACTCAGGGACCCGATCCTTCGGCCGAGACTAAGGCTATGATGTTGCAAATGCAACAAATGATGTTGAGCATGCAAAAGTCGCAGGAGACGATGATGCAACATATGCAGAAGAATGATCAGGCCAAGGATGCGGCAATCAAGATGTTGGAGACTCAAGTGGCGCAGCTCGCCGCTTCACAAGCGTCTCTGTAGATACCCGTATCCGTACCCCCCAAACACAAACCCTGTGTTGAAATGGACTTTTCACAAAAAGCATGTTTTTAATGTAATGTCAAAACGGTACATTTTTTCGAAAACATTTTAAGTCGTTTAACGCATAAATGATCTATTTGCATGTCGTGTAAAATGAGTATTCGTTTAGTCATTTTATTTTAGCCGACCCGACACAAAAACAAGCCTTTTCCCACACAAGAAAAGCCCACAAAAGCACCCGAGCACGCCTCCCGAGGCGTCAGATGCTCAAGCCGAGCTCACGTCTAAACACATTTCACAAAAACAATTCAATACAAGACAAAAATACTTTTCGGCCCGAGACCCGAAAAGCACGAAACACGAAGCACGAAACACGAAACTGACCCAACATTATCCTCGACAAAAGCCTGCACCCTACGGCACACACCCCTATGTACATACGTATACGCATACGCAAGGCACAAATACGTCACAAAAAAGCAGCAAAACAAAGGAAAAATCGCCTGTTAACTGGCGCCAGTCAGTGACTGGCGATTTTCCTTTAAATCGCCTGTTGACTGGCGATTTTCTGGTAAATCGCCAGTTAACAGGGGATTTTCCCCTCCCCCTGGTACTTTGGCGGCTCGAAATCCCTTTAAAGACACCCCTTATTCGTTCATTTCAAAGCATGAATTATCATCACTCTCTTCTCTATCTACTCCTCACTTACACTCGACTCAAAAACGGGTTCCTGACCCGACCCGGTATTGGCATTGCGAACCCGTATTCGTAATACGGTTGTAGCGATTCGGACCTCTGATCCGTCTTAAACCTCGCCAATATCGCATAAGCAACGACACAATTAACAATGAACAAACGGACACCACTTTACATTATGCAAATTCTCATTTACGCATTAAACGACTAAACATGATTTCGACAAAACTTGTACTGTCTTCATTAGTCTTAAAGCATGCATAACTGAGGGTTTTAAACAAACTTTTACACACATATGAGTCGGAAAATAGCATTTAAATGATAATACAAACAATGAATTATCATTTTTGTGCACATTTCCTATAGCAACCCGTCATAACTTTGACGTATACATTCGCTTTTACGCATATTTATCGAGTCACATATCGCACTTGTACGTAGCGGTTTGCATTTGCTCAAACATCGAATTATACACTGTTTTCAAGCTAGTAATGGCTACTTTTACGTAGGCTTTTCAATTACAGTTTTTCATAACGCATTTTGACAAACTTTTGGAGAGTACCCTCACCCCGAATCCGCTCTGGTTTCACAATTGCCTTAGACGGATAGGTATCGACGCACCTTGAACTCTAAGATTCGCGTCTTCGAGTCCAAGACGCGCTGAACGGGTCCAAATTCCCTCATAATTTGGTGGCGACTCCGAAAACGGCTTTTAAATGATTTTTCAATATTTCTTTAAAATGCTTTAAACAAATTACGCAATGACATCCCCCATAGCAAATCGAGCAAGACCCGCGCCGCTCTTTTACGCATTTTTCCCGCGCCGTGCATTCCGCCCCATGACATTTTACGAGGGCGGGCACGCGCGGGGCGTCGAGAAGGGATCCCGATCCGGTATCCTCAGTTGGCGACTCCGCTGGGGACGAGCATGTTTTTTTATTATTTTGAAAACTAGCTTTTCATTTTATTTTAAAAACATAAAGAGGTGAAACTTGAAAACTTGAAAACAGTTTTAAATTCGATGTTTGAGCACATGCAACCGTTTGAGTCGAATCCTCCTGATTCACAACCACACCCTTCGAGGGACGGCCCCAAGTAAAAACTCGCTTCATAAGCGAGTATACTCTGGACACGTCGATCTCTCACCCTTCCACGATCACAAGTATGGCATCCGTACAAGTGAATCGTAGCAGTCAAACTCGAACGCTCTAGACCCCGTATTGAATCCACACTCAAATGTGTGTGATCTTGCGGATAACTCTACACAAACGTTGCGGGAATGACCGGAAGGAACCTTACCCTGAAAGCCAAAAACCCGTGTCTATACGTACAAATGCGAGGCTATAGTACCCTCACTATAGTCGTCTTTCAAAATGCATCATACATACGCACTCTACAACATTACATATGCACTCTACAACAGTTCTTTTTTTTGCAACTTTTGAAATAACATTTTTCAAAACCTTTCGTATAAGCCGGCTGACCTATAATCATTTCGGCTTAGCACGACAACACAGTCTTTCAAAACACCCGCGAATAATCACTACATTCGTAGGGCCTTTCAAAAACGTAAACGGATTACGCGACTCACGGTTACTGTAATTCATTTATAGCAAAACATTTTCACATTGCAAAACCAGGGATTATCAACATATTCCTGCTGAACTTACTCAAAATAAACGGCCTCGGCCTTTTACAAACTTTTTCGCAAAACTCTCGTCGAGTCGATTGACCTCTAGTCACTTCGACTTGACAAACATCTCTTACAAACAAACAAAACTCGGGAATGGTAATACCCAATCCCGTCATTTACGCTGAATCGACTGACCTACAGTCATTTGACTCAGTTCATTTTACACAAAACACGTGAAAACGAGCAGTACCGTTTTTACGCGCTTTAACATCCCCGACTCGACTAGCCCATAACTATCTCGGGTCGGATCCAAAACTTTTCACTGCAATCCAACGATGAGCCCATGACGACATACTGTTAATACGGGCCCATAGGATTCAAGCACAAAGCATCTTTTACATCGAGATCGGAAACGTGTCAACGCGTCTCTAACTCAAAAGCTTTCCAAATGTAGATACCCGTATCTGTCGATATGGAAATTTATAGAATACCCAACAAACACCCAATGATGATAGGTGTGGATACCCATATCCGTACCCTCCCGCACAAAACCCTGTGATGTATCACGGACTTTTATTACGCATGCTTTAACGTTGATCTAAACAGTTCTAACTAATGTCGAATTCATTTTGAGTCGTTTTAAATGTTAAAATGATTTAGGTCGCTTCACATCACACTTAAATAAACGTTCATTTTGTCCATTTGGAGTCTAGCTAGGTCCTTGTCCTGCTTCATTTGGCATGAGCTTCGCATTTGCACTACAATTGGCCCTTTTACACTAACGAGGTCTGATTCAGCATTCCTAAATTCCTAAATTTAGGCCCGGTAGCTAAAACCGCTATTTAGCCCCCTCTTGCACAAAATATGGCTTCACGTCTTACCTTATTTCACAAAAACTATGCAAATACACCCTTTTCATTTTTCCGGGTCTCGGGCCCGAAACCGAGCCCAAACCCAGCCTTTGGCCCGCACTCCAAAGCCCTAAGCATCACAAAATATCCCACAAATATCCCAGTACTTTTCTTGAGCTACACGTTCGAGATTATCACGAAATCTTTCAAAGATTCAATGCAATAAAACTTGAAAGCGGACTAAAACCAGACCCCCAAACCGCATAACCTTATGCGGTTTGAGGGGGGAACCGCATAAGCTTATGCGGTTTCCCCAGGCAACCGCATAAGGCTATGCGGTTCCTAGGCCTGTTTTTATCCCGGATTTCCTAATTTCTCCGAGGTTTTTAGTATATATACACCCCTATACCCAACCTCGAAGATCATCTTTTTTACACACACAATTCACATCTTTCACACTTTCAGACTTTCACATCACAATTTCACATACAATTCACAACACACAAATCCTCTCTCACAAAGCCTCACGCACTCAAATCTTTGAGTTCAACACACCATCCCGTGTTGAATTCATCCTCCTTTTAAGTTCAAGAAGCGAAGCTCTGCCCAGATCTGAAGCGTCAGGACAAGGTAGGTACCGATCCACTTGGATCAAAGCTTTTTCTTATTTTCTATGGACTAACAAAGGGGTCTACACTTTAGCGCCCCAGGCTTTGGCACCCAAATAGCGCTTGCACTCCAAGTGTTCTATTTACTTCGGGTACACTCCATATCCGATGACACGCCAAAGTCGCATAAGCAACCGACCTTATAAAATAAACCAATGGACAATTGAACTTTATTTTATTTGCATGCATCTTGCACCTTCTTATTTTGCATTAAAATCAACTTAAACAATGAATTCGACCTTTAACTGAACCGTATTCGTTAACAAGTTAAACATGCTAAACTGAGGGTTTTAATCAATCTTTTTGCATCTGCATCTGCATCTGCATTCTTTTACAAACTTATCGCACTTGTACGTAGCGATAACATTAGCTCAAATATCATCTTACAAGGATTGTTCTAGGTCAGTAGAGGCTATTTTTACATAAGCTTTTCTAAAAGGTTTTCATAAATCATTATTTGAATTAACTCTTTTTCTAAAGTACCCTACTTTAGAATCCAATCTGGTTTCACAAGCCTTAGATCTAGGGGTGTCGGCGTGCTCCAAAATCTAGGACATGTTTTTAACTTAGAACATGGTAGCAGGTTCTTATTTTCCGCGATAAGTAGGTGGCGACTCCATAACAGTTCTTAAAGGTTTTTCCAACTTAATCTTTTTTAACTTTAAAATCCGCCCTTAAGCAAGACGCCGAGTTGGGTCCCTCCCGGGTTCCACAGTTTGGCGACTCCGCTGGGGAGATCTTATTTTTAAAACTTAAAACTAGCTTTTTCTTTTTAAAAATAAAGAGGTGAAACTTGAAAGCCTTGAACAATCCAAGTATACATATTTGAGCTATGCACATTCGTTTAGAGTCCATTCCTTTTGGAATCTAGGCACCCTTTGCACCCTCGAGAGGTGGTTCCCACATGCAGGCTTGTCCACTCGATAAAGCACATGCCGGACTAGCTTTCCTCTCGCCCTCCACGGCTTGCCGTAAACGGCTATCTCGACCGCCCCAGTGCTCCCTTCAGAAAACCTATCGCCCCGGCGTAAGGAAATGAAGGGGTTAAGTATCTGCCAAAGCGTACTCGAGGTAGTTGGAGGTGTACCCGACTGACTCATTTTTCACCCTTTTTGAGTCATACGTACAAGTTCGAGGCTATGCACTCCATAGTCTTTTTCAAAACGAGCATTTGCATTCATATCTTCGAAAACTCGCTTAAACGTTTCAAAGATAAACGAACCTAACATCTAACAAACTAACACTTTTCAAACAAAACTATCGCGAATTTTTGAAATAAACTTTTTCAAAATTCTCTTTTTTCACTAACGAGCAAAAACCCGAGCAAAGAATAAAACCCGAGCTCGTGGGTTTCAATCCTCTAGGTCATACGGCCTAGACTCCACTTTTAACATCCTCGACTCGACTTGCTAATCGCTCTCGAGTCGAATCCATTCTCTTTTACACATCCGACTCGAGCTCACCTCGGCAAATCGCCGACACTAGTTCGACGGGTGCAAACAAAACTTTTAACATCGAGACGAGATGTGCGCACACATCCTCGTCTCAAAATCTTTCCTTTCGCTAAAACTTTTTCGAAAACCTCCTTTTTCAAGCTTAAAAACAGTTTTCTTAACAAAGAAATGAGCTAGAATGAACACTTAAAATGAACGTTGGTCTAGTCACGTCACTAACGTGCAAATTTAACCCACACAACCTAATCCATTCTCAACACGCTCGACTCGACTCGCCTAGCTAATCGCTCTCGAGTCGAATCCTTCTCGCCCATCTAGGCTCGAGCCCTTAACGATGAACCGTTAGGTGGGCTCGACAAAGCTAACACCTTTTAACATCGAGACGAGATGTGCACACGCATCCTCGTCTCAAAAGCTTCCTTTTAGCCAAACCTTGCCTAAAATCTCCTTTTTCAAGCTTAAAAGGTCTTCCTAAACAAAAAATGAGCTAAAAATGAACGCTTAAAATGAACGTTGAATCTAATAGGACTAACTAGATACACGTCACACAAACCAATCCATTCTCAACATCCTCGACTCGACTAGCTAACCATTCACGAGTCGAATCCTTTCCATGCATCTAGGCTCGAGCCCTTAACGATGAACCGTTAACATGGGCTCGACGAATGCAAATCAAACACATTTCAACGTCGAGACAAGATCCGCACACGCGTTCTTGCCTCAAAGACTTCTTAGGCACAACATTGCTCCTAAAGCAATACACTCTCATTTTTGAAACAAGCTCTCTTCAAAAATCTCCTCACTTTTACAAAACAAGCAACACACTCTCATTTTTGAAATAAATTCTTTTCAAAATCTTCTTATTTTTACAAACCAAGCAAAACACACCCGCTTTTGAAATGAGCTCTTTTCAAAAATCTCCTCACTCCTGCAAAACAAATAACGACATTCTCTTTAGGCCAAACGGCCCAAAGTCGACTCGTTTCAGCAAAAATTGTCTTTTTCAAGCAAACAAAACCCGAGAATGGCCAAGCCCAATCTCGCGGACTTTTCATCAGACCAAATGATCCATAACCATCTTGGCCCAAATCCTCTTACAAACTACTTTCACAAAATCCTCATCACGTTTTTGAAATAACCTTTTTCAAAAATCCTTCCTTCGAACCGAATGGCCCATAGTCAGGACGGTTTGATCTAGACAAACAGTCTCCTCAAAACACCCGAGAATAATCACCTTATTCTCGTGACATTCCAAAACATAAATGAACTACATGACCCACACTCATTGTAACCCATTTATCACCAAACATTTTCAAACCCGAGAATGGACCTTTTCTTGAAAACAAATCTAGCAAAATAAACATTTTCGAAATCCATGATTCAAAATGGCCTACCGCCATCTTAATCCAAACATCTCTTTTCACAAGACAACAAAACCTAGGAATGAACTAGCATCATCCCGCAAATCCTTCACGGTTAGACCAAGTGGCTCATAGTCGCTCTAATCTAACCCTCTTTCAAACCGAATGTATGAAAACGAGTATAACCGTCTTCATCACATTTTCAAACACCCTTGATTCGGATGGCCTATCGCCACTCCGAATCGATTCACATTTTCACCGACAAGCCACTAACACGAGCTTATCGGATTTGATTTCAAAACGCCTTTTACATCGAGCCAAAATGTGACAACACATTTTGCTCAACAAAACATCCTGCTTTTCGCCGAAAACAAAATTTTTGCAAAATCGAAGACAAATCTAAGTATGCATAAGCCAAGTCCCGACGCGAGCATCAACCCCATCCGAGACATGTGCGTCTCGAGCACCCAGCGAAGAATCCATCAAGGCGCCACCGACGATCTCACGGATCTCCTCAAGAAATTCGAGTCTTTTTAATACGGGTCGAGTTTTTAAACATTGAGTCAATCTCTGTCAGTCTAGGGCAATCGAGTCTTCGACGTACGACATTTTTAACAAATCGATAAAGGAATAAGTTTGCCTACAACCCAGCTTCCTTTTTACACACTTTTCCCATAAAAAACACAATTCTACACCAACATACACTGCATCCCAGGAACAACTGTCCTAGGGAGATCTAGGCCGGGTACGAAGGTCCAAGTCAACAACTAAATCAAGGACACAAAGACAAGAAAGCTTCCGACGACTAAACACCTAAGGTTCACTAGTCTGCTTGTGGTCTACTACTCCGCTGCTTTTGGAGGAGGATCCATTAATTTGGAGCTCCACAGTGGTCATGAATTTGATCGCGACCAAAAGTACGAGTATTCCTGGATCGTCCTCCGCGTACTCGATCGCGTGCCTAATAAGCAAACGAACTTGTCAGAGGAGCCCGCGTGATAGACACACGATCACGAGTGACCACCGAGCCGCAAAGTTTAGCAAGGTCCGAGCTCAAGCCCAAGCCATACAGGGCGTGGGATATTCTCAAACCAAACGGGAATACAAGGTTTAAAGGTCAAAAACCAAAGTCACCAAAAAGCAAAAGTCTCAAAAGCTCCGGAACAAGGGGCAAAACAACTAAGCAAAAGCTTGAGAAGTCAAAAGCTTAAGAAGTCAAAAGCTCAAGAAGTCAAAAAGCTTAAGAAACCAACAAGCTTAGAAATCAATAAGCGAGGGGCCGAAACCCCAAAGGCAAGAAGTACCGAAGCCCGAAGCAGTGGCGTGTCCTTGAAATTCCAAATTGAAGACACAACAGAAGTAGCAAGCAACCAGCCTAGATCAACCAAGGAGAACTCACCCTTAGGATGAAATGTATCAAGGTCAAACACATAAACACCCCTTGGACCGGCGGGTCCCTAAACACGCACCTTTCCACAAAAACAAACCCACCTCCTGGACCGGCGAGTCCTTAAACACGCACCTTTCCACATAAACACCTCATGCACGCCCTTAAACACCCCTTTCGGAACTACGCTAGGTTTGATTCCGTAACCACGGATACGTAGGCCGCTCTCCCGAGCTCAACCAACCTTTTACAAAAATCCACAAAATATTCCTCGTCCAAAGCTTTCCATGCTAAGGATGTGTCCACAAAAATTCACAAAGCTCAAAGGCAAACTATTTCTTTATCAAGGCGACTAAAACGAATTCGTCAAGGCAAAGTTGTCATAGACTTAGGAGTAGTACTCTGCTTTTTGGTCTAACACTGTTTTGCAGGAATAACAGCATCCCACCTCAGACAAGCAAGCACCACTGGGGCTTCCACCAACGCACGTGTTCCCGAACATGGCATCCATGCAACCGTCGAGTCTCAAATTACGCATACGATTCATCTCTATTTTGCAAACTTGTCGGCATTTTAAGCATCGAGTCATACGTCGAGTCAATCCTCTTCCAATCAAACAATTTAGCGACATTTAAACCGCTCCTTTCAAAAACTCTCCAGTCGTCAAAACGCTCCCACGGAACGACGCGCTTTTTTAAACTTACACGAGGCAATGCACCCTCAAATTAGCTAATCACCTTTCAAAATTAACCCAATAGTCGAGTTAATATGAAAGCACTTTGCAATTCGCTTTTTGCAAACACACCCTTTCGCAAACAAAATGTACCTTTCGAAAATGCATCTCAAATCCTTGAAATGCATCTCGAATCTTCGAAGTCTAAACTTTTCCAAAAATTTAACTTGGCACTCGAGTTAATACATTTTGAGAAACAGCATTCTTCGAATTTAACTCACTTGAGTTAACACATTTTAAGCAAAAGCTCTTTCGAACTACGCAGGTTTGATTCCACGTTCGTGGATACGTAGGCAGCTTACGCAAAGCACAACCGAATCTAGCACCACATCCCTCTCCGTGTTGTCATGAGATTCCACCGAATTCTCATCCTCGACAACTGGGGGCTTTTCAACCTTTGCACTCAAATGACCCTCCACGGTCTTCACAACTCTAGCTTAAGCTCACAACGTCAAAACGCTTTTTCATCTTGCATGAGGCCTTACAACCGACATTTCTAGCATTCATTTTTAAAGCTCATTTCGACAACTAAAGTGAATCTTTTACAAAAATGATTTTTCAACAAAAACATCCAAACATCCCAATCGGGAATCATTTCACTTTCAAACCCAAGCCTACTAACTATACAGGTCCACGGAAGCACAATACAGCACGGAAGAGAAAGACAGCTACGAAGTTCAAGCCAAGCTACAACGAACAGTCATGTAATGAAGGGTTCACACAATCCTTATTACACAAGATCACCTAGACAACTAAGGGCGAAGACGACGGTAATCCAAACACCATGCTCTTCACTTTGACTCAGTTTTCACTCAAAACTTAGTCAAACTCGAGGGGGTTATCCAAAAAACTCCTCCTACCAATGCACATCCTGCACCCCACTTTGACTTAGTTTTCATACAAAACTTAGTCAAACTCGAGGGGGTAATCCAAAAACACCTTTATCCTACTGCAACCCATAGCCTTTTACATAGTTTGACTATCGTTATATACCATAACTCAGTCAAACTGGGGGTTCACATACACCGGCACCATGACTAAGACAACTGGGGGCTGACGCTTCCTACCAAGGATCAAGCCTTTACAACATCAAACCTTTACAACGAAAAATGGGATAATTTTTCGCATTTTTGAAGACACCCTTGCTATGAATACCCACATCAACATAAGCATCTACGGTTGAGCGACACCTCCAGAACCGCTACAAACATGAACATGCACACTAAAAGCATAACACTTTCATGTGTGCATCAGACAAGCAACACCTGAACGTAGGTCCAAGCACCAAGTACCCTAACATATCCAAGAAACATCCCAAGCACCATGCATTCCAAGTCCAAGAGACATGTATCATACGAATCCAAACGAATCGCAATGATACCACGTTTCATGGTCGAAACAGGCAAAATTGAAGATTTCGGAAGGAAAATCGCGAGTTTGAATTTTTCCGGGTTCGAAACCGCGACATGTGCGAATGAGTTCAAGCTTGAAGTCGCCAATTGATAAGAGATTCCCCGGAAGAGTCACTAGTCTACAGGTAATTTCCAGAGCATGTTTTGTTCCACGTTTTCTCCCCGTTTTTCTTCATACACGCAAGCTTTGATGGTTAAGGCGTCACCTACAGTCCGCCACATGTGCTAGCATATCCCGCTATGCCTTCCTACAGTCCGCCACATGCGCTAGCATATCCCGCTATGCCTTGGTTAAGGCGTCACCTACAGTCCGCCATACGCGTGTATTAAGCATTTAATACACGGTACAGAAGCAGAAACACGAACACTCTTCACGAGTCCTTACACCCTCTTACACGTCCCTGTGGAGTATCACTTCCTCCCCACAGAGTCCACACACCTATACAGACATTTCCCACGGAGTCCAAGACATATCCTTCGACTTCCCCAACAAATCACTAACCTTCGCCGTAGCAGATACACCTCTACAAAGCATCCTGAACGAGTCACCCATCAGCTTCGGAGCATAGACACCAAGCGTCTGCATCAGCACATTCAGCACATCCAAGCAATTACACGAAGCCAAACACTTGAGCACATACACCTTCCTCGGACCATAACCCCCGGCGAATATACACCTACACCTACGCTCCTCGGCGAGACCATACATATACACCCTTCCCCAGCAAACTAGTACTTCTCTAGCAAATACTACACTAAGCACCTGTGCTCCTCGGCGAGACCCAGTTCAACATCAACAACGGCATCAGCATAAGCGACGGCATCAGCATAAGCGAAGGCATCAGCAACGACAACGGCACTACCTTCTCCTTAACGAAAGGCAATCATATGCAACTACGACTACATAGACGCTCCTCGGCGAGTTCAAGCATTGCACGGACGCTCTTTCACGAGACCTACACCAACACCTACATAAACGCCCCTATACGCCTCACACAAACATATGCACCTTGCACTTTAGCCCCCTTTACATTTCAACACATGCAATACGAAGACATTACAAGCACCAGCATCAACATCTGACGATACCAAGCACACGCAAAGGCACCAACGAAGACAGCACGACAACAAGCACGACGAAGACATTCAGCAGGCCGGCAGGCTCTTATAGCATGCACGGACCGTCACGTCCTTAAACATGTACGCCCCTCCCCGTTTAGCCCGGTTCGAAGTCCTCGTCTCACCCATGGACACATGCTTCGTTCCGCTGACTATATCGAGACTGTAATGGTCCGGATATGGTCGTGGAGTTTGACTAGCGCTCTAGTCCGAGCTCAGTCAAACTGGGGGCTCTGTGGATACCCATATCCGTACCCTCCCGCACAAAACCCTGTGATGTATCACGGACTTTTATTACGCATGCTTTAACGTTGACCTAAACGGTTCTAACTAATGTCGAATTCATTTTGAGTCGTTTTAAATGTTAAAATGATTTAGGTCGCTTCACATCACACTTAAATAAACGTTCATTTTGTCCATTTGGAGTCTAGCTAGGTCCTTGTCCTGCTTCATTTGGCATGAGCTTCGCATTTGTACTACAATTGGCCATTTTACACTAACGAGGTCTGATTCAGCATTCCTAAATTCCTAAATTTAGGCCCGGTAGCTAAAACCGCTATTTAGCCCCCTCTTGCACAAAATACGGCTTCACGTCTTACCTTATTTCACAAAAACTATGCAAATACACCCTTTTCATTTTTTCTGTCTCGGGCAAACTGAAGCCGAACCCAGCCTTTGGCCCGCACTCCAAAGCCCTAAGCATCACAAAATATCCCACAAATATCCCAGTACTTTTCTTGAGCTACACGTTCGAGATTATCACGAAATCTTTCAAAGATTCAATGCAACCGAAAATTGGAAAGCAGACCTAAAACCAGACCCCCAAACCGCATAACCTTATGCGGTTTGAGGGGGGAACCGCATAAGCTTATGCGGTTTCCCCAGGCAACCGCATAAGGCTATGCGGTTCCTAGGCCTGTTTTTATCCCGGATTTCCTAATTTCTCCGAGGTTTTTAGTATATATACACCCCTATACCCAACCTCGAAGATCATCTTTTTTACACACACAATTCACATCTTTCACACTTTCAGACTTTCACATCACAATTTCACATACAATTCACAACACACAAATCCTCTCTCACAAAGCCTCACGCACTCAAATCTTTGAGTTCAACACACCATCCCGTGTTGAATTCATCCTCCTTTTAAGTTCAAGAAGCGAAGCTCTGCCCAGATCTGAAGCGTCAGGACAAGGTAGGTACCGATCCACTTGGATCAAAGCTTTTTCTTATTTTCTATGGACTAACAAAGGGGTCTACACTTTAGCGCCCCCCCCCGGCTTTGGCACCCAGCGCGCTTGCACTCCAAGTGTTCTATTTACTTCGGGTATACTCCATATCCGATGACACGCCAAAGTCGCATAAGCAACCGACCTTATAAAATAAACCAATGGACAATTGAACTTTATTTTATTTGCATGCATCTTGCACCTTCTTATTTTGCATTAAAATCAACTTAAACAATGAATTCGACCTTTAACTGAACCGTATTCGTTAACAAGTTAAACATGCTAAACTGAGGGTTTTAATCAATCTTTTTGCATCTGCATCTGCATTCTTTTACAAACTTATCGCACTTGTACGTAGCGATAACATTAGCTCAAATATCATCTTACAAGGATTGTTCTAGGTCAGTAGAGGCTATTTTTACATAGGCTTTTCTAAAAGGTTTTCATAAATCATTATTTGAATTAACTCTTTTTCTAAAGTACCCTCACCCCGAATCCAATCTGGTTTCACAAGCCTTAGATCTAGGGGTGTCGGCGTGCTCCAAAATCTAGGACATGTTTTTAACTTAGAACATGGTAGCAGGTTCCTATTTTCCGCGATAAGTAGGTGGCGACTCCATAACAGTTCTTAAAGGTTTTTCCAACTTAATCTTTTTTAACTTTAAAATCCGCCCTTAAGCAAGACGCCGAGTTGGGTCCCTCCCGGGTTCCACAATAGGACAACGTGTGCTTCGTGTCATTTATTTGAGTTCGTTCTACGATGTAAGCCGGGCGCTGTCGACACAATGTTTTATTAATTTAAATGATATTTGAATTAATTCGTTCTGTCAAATTTTATTTGTCTCAAGTTTGTTTTATTGAAAATAAAATATTTCGATTTGAAAAATCATTTTAAGTAATTCGATTTGAAAAATCGCTTTTACAAATTTGATATTTGACTTGAAAAGTCATTTCTCGTGTCTTTAAGCCATTTTATTAAATCGTATTCGACGAATTCGTTTTCTTAAAAGCAAGTTTAAAGCTCGTTTTGAGCTCGATTTAAAGAGCGATTTTGAGCCCGTTTCAACACGAATTTCGAGACCCCTTTTTACCCACTTTCTTCCCCACATATCCAAGATCAAACCCAGTTAAAACCACATCCTTAGCCTACCATAACCAGCCAAAACGAAGCCAAAAACCGAGCTGATACACAGCAGCTCGTAGGCCCCAAAATCAGCCCTTATTTAGCCCAAACCCGACTCCTATTTGCCTACCCATGACCCATACCCGTATCCTAACTATCCTACCCATGTTACCTTGCCTTGCCACTCAAGAAAACCCCCTAAAAAGCCCTAAAACGTGCCTTGGACAGCAGCTCTCGAAAACAGAGCAAAGCTGCTCAAAATCCCTCATAAAACCCTACTTTTCGACCCTATATATACACACCATCCACAAGCATTCAAGACACGAAATATACAGCATACACACACAGCCTTGAGTCACAAAAAAGCTCCCAGAAAACCCTCAAAGAAGTCGAGATAGCTGCACGAAAACAGAGCATCACTTTCTGTTCTCATTCAGCTATCACCTCTTCATCCCCATTTCTCGTGTTGAAAACACTATAGTCACTCTGATTTATTTACCAAATCTCAAAGTTCACTTTACCACGATTCTAAAACATCTTTCGGTTCGAAATTTCGTTGAGAAACGAAGAAGTTACAAGCTTTTGAAAATCGCTGTCAGTTTTATTCAAAGTTACGGATTTACACTTGGTTTTCGTCGACGACGGCCCCTTGGGATAAAATATTACAATCGATTACGACTCAAAGAATTGGTCAACGATACTTGTAAGTTGAGGGTGCAAAATACTCACTTTACCTTTGTTTAAATTATTGTTTTTTATCGCTTTTTATTGCTTCTGTCGCTTTTTTATCGCTTTATGTCGCTCTGTTGTTTATCATCGTTGTCATTGTTTTATCGTTTGTTTTAGGCTTATATTTTTAGTATGATTTTGATGCGTATGTATGAGTGTGTTGTGCCTCTTATTCACCTAATATGCGTGTTCAGTTTCCTAGCGTAGTATGACTTGTGTAGTATAACTTGCTGTCGCTCGTTTGATTTTGATTAGCTCACTTCCTAATAAGACCCATTTCATGTTGGTTGTTTTTGTCTAAAGTTTGATCCCTGATGTGTTCTTTTAGATTTATAATCCATGTTTGCATGTTAGATTAATTTTCGTAATTTTATTTCCTCGTTTGGCGTTTGTGTGATAGTTTAGTTTGGTTACTCGTGTAAAGCTCGTGAACAGTTCTGCTTGTCACTGGATTCATTTTGTTGGTTAAGTCTCGAGTCGTATAATTAAATTACATGTAGGTTCGTATAACTTGGCTTTTCATGCTTTTTTCCAGATTTGTAATTCATGCTTGTATGTTAGTTTAGTTTCGTGTTTTTCACGTTTGTATAAGATACTTCACGTTTGTTTTGTTTAGCGTTTAGTTTCGCTGCTGGTTTTGTTTTGGTTCGTTAAATCTTGAGTTTGTGTAGTTTAGGCTTTCATGTGTGTTTAAGTATATATGCTATTTCTTCATATTTGCGTGTATCTGACTTTTTAGACGTTTGCTTAGTTGGTTGTTAATTGATTATCATTTGTATCCGTGCAATTTACATACGTCTGCATGTTTAGTTAATTGTATGTGCTCGTTAGTTCGTGTGTGTGGTTGTATTTGTTTGTCACTTTTTTATAGGTGTGTAATATTCAATTACTTACGTTAGTCGTTCGTATTTGTTCATATCTTTGTCATGTTTATTTACTTTTATTCGTGTATCGCTAACGTTTCTTAATCTATCTTATGCTGTCGGTAAGTATTTCTGCTTCTTTTCTTTGTTTGCTAGAATAGTAAATGAACCCACATGTTAAATAACTTCGACGAATTTTTGTGTGCATTAAACGACATAGAATGGATGTATTTTATTTAGGGTTAAAATATTGTTTGCATATCCGCATGTGTACTCGTAATAGCCATGGTTTTATTTAGTAGAGACCGTCTTTACGACGGGCGGGGTTAGGCGTTAAATTAATGAAATTCTTTTAAACTTCCTAACACGTAAACTCACACGAACTCATTTTCTCTAAAATTGGTTTCTAAATTCCACCTAAAAATTTAGTGGCGACTCTTTTCTAATTAAAAATGTTTTTGAAATAAAACATCGCATGGATCAAAATCCCTTGTCCACAATTTGGCGACTCCGCTGGGGACAATGAAACTTGAAAAGTAAAATGATGGCTATTTAGAGTACCCTTTTTTTTTTATGTTATTTATGCATCATACTGTTAGGATTCGAACCATTTCTCCCTTTGAGTTGATCTCAAAGTAGGGAAATGACGTTCACTGTGTCTGGTTTAAATACCAAGGTGGTTCCGCCGAGGTTAGCAACTGCTGCTCACCATTTCGTTCCTGACTTATGGTGGGGGTGTAAGTTCCCTAACAACGTGGAATCATTGGCATGAACCCTTTTCGAGACTTAGAATAGTCTAGCTCATGCATTGCATCCTTGAACTGCGTGTGACTAATTGCTCTGTGAATTCCAAAGCCTTGTTTTAATCCTTTTTTTAGTCAAAATTGTCATCTCTTCAATCGAATATTTTCCAAAAATCTTTTCTTTTAGCTGAAACGCTGTCTTTTTAGGATTAGAATAATCTTAAATATCTCTTTTGAAACGATTTTTGACTTAAGCTGAAGTGCTTTCCCTCTAAAAAAAAATCATTCCTTAAGCTGAAATGCTGTCTTTTTAGGATTAGAATAATCTTAAATATTTTTCAACACTATCTTTTCCGAAAAACAAAGATTTTTGTCCAAGCTGAAACGCTTTCCTTTTAGGATTAGAATAATCTTAAGTATTTTCCAACTTTAGCTCTTTTGAAAAAAGATCTCTTTCCAATCGAATATTTTTTTCCAAAAGATTTTTCTAGCTGAAATGCTGTCTTTTTAGGATTAGAATAATCTTAAATATTTTCCAACTTTAGCTCTTTTGAAAAAAGATCTCTTTTCAATCGAATATTTTTTTTTTCCAAAAGTTTTTTTTCTAGCTGAAATGGTGTCTTTTTAGGATTAGAATAATCTTAAATATTTTCCAACACTATCTCTTTCGAAAAACAAAGATTTTTGTTTAAGCTGAAACGATTTCCTTCTAAAATTAGAATAATCTTAGATATTTTCTGAATATTAGCTCTTTTGAAAAAAGATCTTTTCTTGGCTGAAATGCCATCCTCTTAGGTTTAGAATAATCTTATATTATTTTCGATTTTAGTTCTTTTTGAAAAAAAAATCTCTTCCTAGCTGAAAGGCTATTCGTTTAGGATTAGAATAATCTTAAATAATTTTCTGAATTTTAGCTCTTTTTAAAAAAAGGTCTCCTCCAAGCTAAAAAGTTATTCGTTTAGGGTTAGAATAATCTTAAACATTTTTTTCCAATGTTAGCTCTTTTGAAAAAAGATATCCTCCAAGCTAAAAGTTATTCGATTAGGATTAGAATAATCTTAAATAATTTTCGATTCTAACTCTTTTGAAAAAAGATCTTTTATAAGCTGAAATGCTTTTCGTTTAGGGTTAGAATAATCTTAAACAATTTTCGATATTGCCTCTTTTGAAAAAAGATCTTTTCTAAGCTGAAATGCTATTCGTTTAGGGTTAGAATAATCTTAAACAATTTTCGATATTGCCTCTTTTGAAAAAAGATCTGTTCTAAGCTGAAATGCTTTTCGTTTAGGGTTAGAATAATCTTAAACAATTTTCGATATTGCCTCTTTTGAAAAAAAAAAAAGATCTTTTTCTAAGCTGAAATGCTATTCTTTTAGGGTTAGAATAATCTTAACCAATTTTCGACATTAGCTCTTTTGAAAAAGGATCTTTTCTTAGCTGAAATGCTATTCGTTTAGGATTAGAACAATCTTAAATAATTTTCGATATTAGCTCTTTTGAAAAAAAGTTCGTTTCTAAGCTGAAGTGCTCCTCGTTAGGATTAGAAAATCCTAAAACTTTTTTTTCTTTAAAAGAAAATTATCTTTTGAAAAAAAATCCTTTTTAAGCTGAAATGTTATCCATTTAAGATTAGAATAATCTCGAACAGTCTTCGACACTAAGTCTCTTGAAAAAAGATCATTTTTAAGCTGAAATGCTAACCGTTTAAGATTAGAATAATCTCGAACAGTTCTTAACAATTACTCTTTTGAAGAAGATCCTTTTATAGCTGAAATGCTATCCGTTTAAGATTAGAATAATCTCGAACAGTTCCCAACACTAACTCTTTTGAAAAAAAATTCTTTTCAAGCTGAAATGCTACCCGTTTAGGATTAGATTAATCCTGAACGATTTTTTAACACTACATCTTTTGAAAAAAGACTAGTTTTTAAGCTGAAGTGCTATACGTTTAGGATTAGAGTAATCTCGAACGCTTTTGAAATGCTACCCATTTGGGAATAGAATTTTTTCCAACCAAAACGAAGTTTTTCAAAGGTAAAAGTCTAGCCTAGTTGGACTAGAATTTTCGAACCAAATAAGCCTTTTGGTAGTCGAAGTGCTGCCCTTTTCAAACCTCAACTTCGAAAATAAGTTTAATTCTCAAGTCGTGAGTAAGCATGAAATGCACCTAGTCGAGTCAAGTTGGAATCTACGCCGCGTATAGTAAGTCTAGTCCATCTAAAAGTCTTAGAGGTCTTACCTAGTTTGGTCACCCAGGCCTACACTTGGGCCCAAGTCATGCATGTCAAAATTTTAGTTTTGAGTCAGGGCACAACAACGTCTTAGCTAAGCTATTTGGAAGTTTTGTATAAACCTTAGAAATTGTTTGGTCCGCGCACGAGCTAATTACTTCAAGTCCATGTCTAGTTGGGTCTAAATCCCGTACTGTGAGTCTGTCTTTAAGTCCATATGTCGCATGCATTTGTATAGTTAGGTTGTAGACCATGTCGTTAAGCTTCGAGTCTTTTCATGATTAATCTGGTCCAGTCCATTTGCATCCCGAGTCGTTACAAATAGTGTCAAAACCGTGTTGATTTCTGAACCTGAGTTGCATATTCTTCTCCTTAAGTCAAAGTCAAGCTGCCAAAGTGGGGTAACTTTCGAACCAAGCACCTGAACCTTCTGTTTAATGTTTAGACTAAGATGAGTCAACGACAAACTCGAATTGAATTTTTTTTCGGAATAAATTGAGAATTTATAATTTAAAGTAGCAAATGCATGAACTTCTCCTCCTTATTTAAACTTGAGTTGATTAATTTCATGACATTACATATTTTAGTTCTCTTTTAAATTTGAATCATGAATGGATAATAAAGAATAGCACTTGTGTAACGATCTTAACCCCATTGTAGACTAATTAATAGTGTGGTGTGTAAGCCGGTCTTGTGTTTAATTATTTACTTTCGTGGTGACTCCTTTAATGGACCGACAGGGAGATTACTTGACCTCAAAAGAGCGTGATTGACTGTCTTGTGATTCGAGTTCTTAGCCCGAGGGGAACCCAATCTTAGCTATTGGGAGAATGCCTGATGACTTGTCCAGTTGGACGGGATCCATCGGTTGAGGCTTGCTACATGGGTCACTTGACAGATATTTTTCGAAAAAGAGAATGTTGAAAAAAATCAGAAAAAAAGGAAAAAAGAAGGAAAAAATAAATATTGTGAGGAGGTATCAAGTACACCTTAGGTAACCGGGAGAACGATCCACGCGCTAATGTGGTAATACAAGGTGCCGAAAGTAAACCCCTTCCCTTGAGACCTTAATATTTGGCTGAAACCCATAGTCTAATTGTTGATATGTGGGGAGAAAGAAAGTGAAACAAGTTGTGAAGGATGAAAAGTTCGTTAATAATTTCAATTTAAAAGCGTCTAAAATCTTTAATGTGGTTTAATTAATCGATTGTAAAGTTTTGTTGTGGAGGAGAAATTTCATTGTAGGCGTTGCTGATTCATATGATTTGTTTGAAATGATCTTGAAGTATATATTTTAAGTTTGTCGTTGACTGTTCATAAGTCAATATAAGGTTAAGTATGGTGATACTTTTAGTAGCTCGGTTTGTCATCGTCGAGGACGACAATAAGCTAAGTGTAGGGGAGTTTGATAATAGAGTAAATGGATGTATATTAATTGTATAAGTTTACACTTTTAGAGTCGTCTTTTACATTATTTTAAACGACGTTTTTAAACTAGGGTAATGGCCGAATTACTCGAAGCGCTCAAAATCCATAGTTCAGGTCGATGACCTCTTTCGATTTTCAAATGAAATTTGCTATACGGGTCAATGACCTACCCACTTCCCAAAATGTGGGTCGATGACCCATTTTCATAAGCCGTGTTCCGTTTGGGTCGATGACCTATCCACCTTTTCCTTCAAAATCGAGGTCAATGGCCCCAATTTTTCAATGACAATTATAGTTTGGGTCGATGACCTATCCACCTTTTCCTTCAAAATCGAGGTCGATGGCCCCAATTTTCAATGACAATTATAGTTTGGGTCGATGACCTATCCACCTTTTCCTTCAAAATCGAGGTCGATGGCCCCAATTTTCAATGACAATTATAGTTCGGGTCGATGACCTATCCGCCTTTTCCTCAAAATACGGGCCGATGGCCCCAGTTTTCAAATGATGAACATAGTTCGGGTCGATGACCCATCCACTTAAATCAAAATGCGGGTTTAAAACTCATTTTCGTAAGATGTTTATAGTTCGAGTCGATGACTCATCCACTTTTCAAGATGCGGGTTGAAGACCCATTTTCAAATGATGTTTATAGCTCGAGTCGATGACTCATCCACTTTTCAAGATGCGGGTTAAAGACCCATTTTTTCAAAAGATGTTTATAGTTCGAGTCGATGACTCATCCACTTTTCAAGATGCGGGTTAAAGACCCATTTTTCAAAAGATGTTTATAGTTGTTCGAGTCGATGACTCATCCACTTTTCAAGATGCGGGTTGAAGACCCATTTTCAGAAGATGTTTATAGTTCGAGTCGATGACTCATCCACGTTTCAAGATGCGGGTCGAAGACCCATTTTCAAAAAATGTTTCCGGTCGACGACCCATTTTCGAAAGATGTTTACGGTTTCCGGTCGACGACCCATTTTCAAATGATGTTTACGGTTTCGGATCGATGATCCATCCTTTTGTTTAAAAAGCAGGTCGAAAACCCATTTTCAAATTAAAATTCTCAGTTCGGATCGATGATCCATCGTTTTTGTTTAAAAAGCAGGTCGAAGACCCGTTTCCAAATTAAAATTCTCAGTTCGGATCGATGATCCATCCCTTTTGTGTAAAAAGCAGGTCGAAGACCCATTTCCAAATTAAAATTCTCAGTTCGGATCGATGATCCATCCCTTTTGTGTAAAAAGCAAAAGAAGACCCATTTCCAAATTAAAATCGTAAAATTCACTATGTGCGTCATGTGCTATGATTTGTTGTTAAGATTGAGCAGGAACGCTCCAACCGGGGGCTCTAAAGTCATCAACCTTAGACCCCGACGACAGGATGACATCCTCGAAATGAAGAAGTACTAGCAGAAGCTAAAAGAAGTGACACTTCCAAAAAGAATGCAGATGTAGCTTTACTCACTCGAGTAAACAAATATCATTGTTTTGGGTCGAAGCAGCATAAAGCTACAGGCCACGAGCTCGAACTACGATACGGGTATGATTCAATCACAACGGATACGTAGGCGCCTCAGAATAAGGCTCAACCCACACTTTGATGAAAATGAAGACATCCATAATCAAGTTTCAGGTATGACTTCTTCTTATGGCTGGTGAGCTTATATACACAGGTCTAAGGGACCATAAACGACCCGTAAGGCTCTCAAGTTGTGATCATCGATCGACTTGAGAGTCTACTTTGACTTTCGCCTGTCCAAGCCTTAGTCAAAGTGGGGGCTCTGTAGATACCCGTATCTGTCGATATGGAAATTTATAGAATACCCAACAAACACCCAATGATGATAGGACAGCGTGTGCTTCGTGTCATTTATTTGAGTTCGTTCTACGATGTAAGCCGGGCGCTGTCGACACAATGTTTTATTAATTTAAAAACATTTTGGACAAGGGATTTTGATCCACGCGATGTTTTATTTCAAAAACATTTTTAATTTGAAAAGAGTCGCCACTAAATTTTTAGGTGGAATTTAGAAACCAATTTTAGAGAAAATGAGTTCGTGTGAGTTTACGTGTTAGGAAGTTTAAAAGAATTTCATTAATTTAACGCCTAACCCCGCCCGTCGTAAAGACGGTCTCTACTAAATAAAACCATGGCTATTACGAGTACACATGCGGATATGCAAACAATATTTTAACCCTAAATAAAATACATCCCTTCTATGTCGTTTAATGCACACAAAAATTCGTCGAAATTATTTAACATGTGGGTTCATTTACTATTCTAGCAAACAAAGAAAAGAAGCAGAAATACTTACCGACAGCATAAGATAGATTATCAAACGTTAGCGATACACGAATAAAAGTAAATAAACATGACTAAGATATGAACAAATACGAACGACTAACGTAAGTAATTGAATTTTACACACCTATAAAAAAGTGACAAACAAATACAACCACACACACGAACTAACGAGCACATACAATTAACTAAACATGCAGACGTATGTAAATTGCACGGATACAAATGATAATCAATTAACAACCAACTAAGCAAACGTCTAAAAAGTCAGATACACACAAATATGAAGAAGTAGCATATATACTTAAACACACATGAAAGCCTAAACTACACAAACTCAAGATTTAACGAACCAAAACAAAACCAGCAGCGAAACTAAACGCTAAACAAAACAAACGTGAAGTATCTTATACAAACGTGAAAAACACGAAACTAAACTAACATACAAGCATGAATTACAAATCTGGAAAAAAGCATGAAAAGCCAAGTTATACGAACCTACATGTAATTTAATTATACGACTCGAGACTTAACCAACAAAACGAATCCAAAGGACAAGCGTAATCGTTTCACGAGCTTTTCCCGAGTAACCAAACTAAACTATCACACAAACGCCAAACGAGGAAATAAAATTACGAAAATTAATCTAACATGCAAACATGGATTATAAATCTAAAAGAACACATCAGGGATCAAACTTTAGACAAAAACAACCAACATGAAATGGGTCTTATTAGGAAGTGAGCTAATCAAAATCAAACGAGCGGCAATGAAGTTATACTACACAAGTCATACTACATAGGAAACTGAACACGCGTATTAGGTGAATAAGAGGCACGACACACTCATACATATGCATCAAAATCATACTAAAAAATATAAGCCTAAAACAAGCGATAAAACAATGACAACGATGATAAACAACAGAGCGACAGAAAGCGATAAAAAAGCGACAGAAGCAATAAAAAGCGATAAAAACAATAATTTAAACAAAGGTAAAGTGAGTATTTTGCACCCTCAACTTACATGTATCGTTGACCAATTCTTTGAGTCGTAATCGATTGTAAGATTTATCCCAAGGGGCCGTCGTCGACGAAAACCAAGTGTAAATCCGTAACATTGAATAAAACTGACAGCGATTTTCAAAAGCTTGTAACTTCTTCGTTTCTCAACGAAATTTCGAACCGAAAGATGTTTTAGAATCGTGGTAAAGTGAACTTTGAGATTTGGTAAATAAATCAGAGTGATTATAGTGTTTTCAACACGAGAAACGAGGATGAAGAGGTGATAGCTGAATGAGAACAGAAAGTGATGCTCTGTTTTCGTGCAGCTATCTCGACTTCTTTGAGGGTTTTCTGGGAGCTTTTTTGTGACTCAAGGCTGTGTGTGTATGCTGTATATTTCGTGTCTTGAATGCTTGTGGATGGTGTGTATATATAGGGTCGAAAAGTAGGGTTTTATGAGGGATTTTGAGCAGCTTTGCTCTGTTTTCGAGAGCTGCTGTCCAAGGCACGTTTTAGGGCTTTTTAGGGGGTTTTCTTGAGTGGCAAGGCAAGGTAACATGGGTAGGATAGTTAGGATACGGGTATGGGTCATGGGTAGGCAAATAGGAGTCGGGTTTGGGCTAAATAAGGGCTGATTTTGGGGCCTACGAGCTGGTGTGTATCAGCTCGGTTTTTGGCTTCGTTTTGGCTGGTTATGGTGGGCTAAGGATGTGGTTTTAACTGGGTTTGATCTTGGATATGTGGGGAAGAAAGTGGGTAAAAAGGGGTCTCGAAATTCGTGTTGAAACGGGCTCAAAATCGCTCTTTAAATCGAGCTCAAAACGAGCTTTAAACTTGCTTTTAAGAAAACGAATTCGTCGAATACGATTTAATAAAATGGCTTAAAGACACGAGAAATGACTTTTCAAGTCAAATATCAAATTTGTAAAAGCGATTTTTTAAATCGAATTACTTAAAATGATTTTTCAAATCGAAATATTTTATTTTCAATAAAACAAACTTGAGACAAATAAAATTTGACAGAACGAATTAATTCAAATATCATTTAAATTAATAAAACATTGTGTCGACAGCGCCCGGCTTACATCGTAGAACGAACTCAAATAAATGACACGAAGCACACGTTGTCCTATCATCATTGGGTGTTTGTTGGGTATTCTATAAATTTCCATATCGACAGATACGGGTATCTACATTTGGAAAGCTTTTGAGTTAGAGACGCGTTGACACGTTTCCGATCTCGATGTAAAAGATGCTTTGTGCTTGAATCCTATGGGCCCGTATTAACAGTATGTCGTCATGGGCTCATCGTTGGATTGTAGTGAAAAGTTTTGGATCCGACCCGAGATAGCTATGGGCTAGTCGAGTCGGGGATGTTAAAGCGCGTAAAAACGGTACTGCTCGTTTTCACGTGTTTTGTGTAAAATGAACTGAGTCAAATGACTGTAGGTCAGTCGATTCAGCGTAAATGACGGGATTGGGTATGACCATTCCCGAGTTTTGTTTGTTTGTAAGAGATGTTTGTCAAGTCGAAGTGACTAGAGGTCAATCGACTCGACGAGAGTTTTGCGAAAAAGTTTGTAAAAGGCCGAGGCCGTTTATTTTGAGTAAGTTCAGCAGGAATATGTTGATAATCCCTGGTTTTGCAATGTGAAAATGTTTTGCTATAAATGAATTACAGTAACCGTGAGTCGCGTAATCCGTTTACGTTTTTGAAAGGCCCTACGAATGTAGTGATTATTCGCGGGTGTTTTGAAAGACTGTGTTGTCGTGCTAAGCCGAAATGATTATAGGTCAGCCGGCTTATACGAAAGGTTTTGAAAAATGTTATTTCAAAAGTTGCAAAAAAAAGAACTGTTGTAGAGTGCATATGTAATGTTGTAGAGTGCGTATGTATGATGCATTTTGAAAGACGACTATAGTGAGGGTACTATAGCCTCGCATTTGTACGTATAGACACGGGTTTTTGGCTTTCAGGGTAAGGTTCCTTCCGGTCATTCCCGCAACGTTTGTGTAGAGTTATCCGCAAGATCACACACATTTGAGTGTGGATTCAATACGGGGTCTAGAGCGTTCGAGTTTGACTGCTACGATTCACTTGTACGGATGCCATACTTGTGATCGTGGAAGGGTGAGAGATCGAAGTGTCCAGAGTATACTCGCTTATGAAGCGAGTTTTTACTTGGGGCCGTCCCTCGAAGGGTATGGTTGTGAATCAGGAGGATTCGACTCAAACGGTTGCATGTGCTCAAACATCGAATTTAAAACTGTTTTCAAGTTTTCAAGTTTCACCTCTTTATGTTTTTAAAATAAAATGAAAAGCTAGTTTTCAAAATAATAAAAACAGTAATTCTCCTGTGAGGCATGCCTCACACTAATTTATCGTGAGACTAATGTACAAATTGTAGTTTAAGGGGTACAAAAAGATGAAATAGACATACCAAAGTCACTTACAGGGGTACTAAAAAACTTTCAGTAACAATTAATTATAATTATTAGTTAAATAGTACAAAAGTTATATAATCTTGTACAAATGAGCCCGACTTACAATAAATTATTGTGAGTCCTGACTCACGCAAGAATTTGTGTAATAAAAAAACATGCTCGTCCCCAGCGGAGTCGCCAACTGAGGATACCGGATCGGGATCCCTTCTCGACGCCCCGCGCGCGCCCGCTCTCGTAAAATGTCATGGTACGGAATGCACGGCGCGGGAAAAATGCGTAAAAGAGCGGCGCGTAAAAGCGCGCTCTGCGGGTCTTGCTCGATTTGCTATGGGGGATGTCATTGCGTAATTTGTTTAAAGCATTTTAAAGAAATATTGAAAAATCATTTAAAAGCAGTTTTCGGAGTCGCCACCAAATTATGAGGGAATTTGGACCCGTTCAGCGCGTCTTGGACTCGAAGACGCGAATCTTAGAGTTCAAGGTGCGTCGATACCTATCCGTCTAAGGCAATTGTGAAACCAGAGCGGATTTTGGTTTTAACTAAAACAAGCGATCTTTTCAAAACGAAACCCGGGAATAATCACAAAATTCCCGCCGACATTTCAAAAGCATGAGCAGACTACATGACTCCTCGTCGTCGTAGTCCTTTTAATGCAAACCTCTTTCTGCAAAGCAAACTCGAGGATGACAACATGTCCTCGATGATTTTTCACAAAATATAAAGCGGCACATGCCCATTTTAAGCACTTTTGAAATAACATTTTTCAAAATTCTTCAAACAAATCGGCTCACGGCCATTTCACCCAATCACACTTTTGCAACTAAGCAAACATGGGAATGCCCAAAAGCAATCCCTAAGCAAACACGGGAATGCCCAAAAGTAGTCCCTAAGCAAACACGGGAATTCCCAAAAGCAGTCCCTAAGCAAACACGGGAATGCCCAAAAGCGGTCCCTAAGCAAACACAGGAATGCCCAAAAGCAGTCCCTGAGCAAACACGGGAATGTCCAAAAGTAATCCCTAAGCAAACACGGGAATGCCCAAAAGCAATCCCTAAGCGAAGCCTGGGAATGCCCGAAAGCACTCCCTCGGACTTTTACAACCAAGCAAAGCCCGGGAATGCCCAAAAGCACTCCCTCAGACTTTTTCCACGGCCATTTCAGGCCCAAGCATCACTTTTACAACCAAGCGAGACCCGGGAATGCCCAAAAGCACTCCCTCGGACTTTTTCCACGGTCATTTCGGCCCAAGCATCATTTTTACAACCAAGCAAGACCCGGGAATGCCCAAAAGCACTCCCTCGGACTTTTTCCACGGTCATTTCAGGCCCAAGCATCATTTTAACAATCAAGCAAAGCCCGGGAATGCCCAAAAGCACTCCCTCGGACTTTTACGACCAAGCAAGGCCCGGGAACGCCCAAACGCACTCCCGCAGGCTTTTTCTTCGGCTATTTCAGCCCAAGGATCACTTTTACAACCAAGCAAACCCAGGAATGCCCAAGCGCAGTCCTGCGGACTTTTTCATCTAGTATGAACGACCTATAGTCGCGCCGACTAAGCACCTTCAAAGCAAAAACGGCAGAACGTGCAGGACCGTTCTCATCGCATTTCAAACATCTCCGACTTAACTAGCTAAACGCTCTCAAGTCGAATCCTTTTCCATGCATCTAGGCTCGAGCCCTCAACGATGAACCGTTAACATGGGCTCGACGGATACAAAGCAAACACGTTTTAACATCGAGACGAGATGCGCGCACGCATTCTCGTCTCAAAAAGGCTTCCTAGGCGCAACATCGTTCCTAAAGCAACACATTCTCATTTTTGAAATAAGCTCTTTTCAAAAAAACTTTTCACTTTTACAAAACAAGCAACACACTCTCATTTTTGAAATAAGCTCTTTTCGAAAATATCCGTGTTTTTACAAAACAAGTAAAAACTTTTGCGTTTTGAAATAATCACGTTTCAAAACTCCCTCAACTTCGAAATAAGCACTTTTCGAAGTTCCGGGTCAAACAAATAGTCTTTCACTATTTTGATTTCACCCACTAAGCACTCTTTACAAGTCATTCGGGAATAATCATCACATTCCCAAATCTTGTCAAAGCACAAATGGACTACATGGCCCTTGGCCATCTGTGGAACCCGGGAACCGCGTCGAGGGACCCAACTCGGCGTCTTGCTTAAAGGGCGGATTTTAAAGTTAAAAAAGATTAAGTTGGAAAAACCTTTAAGAACTGTTATGGAGTCGCCACCTAATTATCGCGGAAATTAGGAACCTGCTACCATGTTCTAGGTTACAAACATGTCCTAGATTTTGGAGCAGGCCGACACCCCTAGATCTAAGGCTGTGAAACCAGATTGGATTCGGGGTGAGGGTACTTTAGAAAAAGAGTTAATTCAAATAATGATTTATGAAAACCTTTTAGAAAAGCCTATGTAAAAATAGCCTCTACTGACCTAGAACAATCCTTGTAAGATGATATTTGAGCTAATGTTATCGCTACATACAAGTGCGATAAGTTTGTAAAAGAATGTAGATGCAGATGCAAAAAGATTGATTAAAACCCTCAGTTTAGCATGTTTAACTTGTTAACGAATACGGTTCAGTTAAAGGTCGAATTCATTGTTTAAGTTGATTTAATGCAAAATAAGAAGGTGCAAGATGCAGGCAAATAAAATAAAGTTCAATTGTCCATTGGTTTATTTTATAAGGTCGGTTGCTTATGCGACTTTGGCGTGTCATCGGATATGGAGTGTACCCGAAGTAAATAGAACACTTGGAGTGCAAGCTACTGGGTGCCAAAGCCGGGGGCTAAAGTGTAGACCCCTTTGTTAGTCCATAGAAAATAAGAAAAAGCTTTTGATCCAAGTGGATCGGCACTACCTTGTCCCGACGCTCAGATCTGGGCAGGCTTCGCTTGAACTTAAAGAAGGGTGAATTCAACACGGGATGGTGTGTTGAACTCAAGGATTTGAGTGCTTGAGGCTTTGTGAGTGTTTTGTGGTGTAAGATGTGAAAGCTAGGTGTAAATTGTGTTTTCTGAATAGAAATTGATGATTTGTGAAGAAAATTGTGTCCTTGAGGTCGGGGAATATGGGTGTATATATACTAAAAACCTCGGAGAAATAGGAAATCCGGGGATAAAAACAGGCCTAGGAACCGCATAGCCTTATGCGGTTGCTAGGGCAAACCGCATAGGCTTATGCGGTTGCCTCCCCAAACCGCATAAGCTTATGCGGTTTGAGGGTGTGGTTTTAGCCTAGTTTCCTAGTTTCGGTTGAATTATATCTTTGAAAGATTACGAGATAATCTTGAACGTGTAGCTCAAGAAAACCCCTAGGATATTTCTGAGATATTTTGTGATGTTCAGGGCTTTGGAGTGCGGGCCAAAGGTGGGTTTGGGCTTCGGTTTGGGCGAGACCCTAAAAATGAAAAGGGTGTATTTGCATAGTTTTTGTGAAATAAGGTAAGACGTGAAGCCGTATTTTGTGTAAGAGGGGGCTAAAGGGGAGATTTAGCCACCGGGCCTAAATTTAGGAATTTAGGAATGCTGAATTAGACCTTGTTAATGTAAAAGGGCTAATTGTAGTGCAAATGCGAAGCTCATGCCAAATGAAGCAGGACAGGGACCTAGCTAGACTCCAAATGGACAAAGTGAACGTTTATTTAAGTGTGATGTGAAGCGACCTAAATCATTTTAACATTTAAAACGACTCAAAATGAATTCGACATTAGTTAGAACCGTTTAAGTCAACGTTAAACATGCGTAATAAAAGTCCGTGATACATCACAGGGTTTTGTTTGGGAGGGTACGGATATGGGTATCCACAGAGCCCCCAGTTTGACTGAGCTCGGACTAGAGCGCTAGTCAAACTCCACGACCATATCCCACCATTACGGTCTCGATCTGATCGGGGACGAAGCATGTGTCCATGGGTGAGACGAGGACTTCGAACTGGGCTGAACGGGGAGGGGCGTGCGCATTTTAAGGACTTGGCGGTCCGTGCATGCTATAAGGGCCTGCCGGCCTGCTGGGTGTCTTCGTCGTTGATACATGTCATTTATATAGCTTTTATGCCCCCGATATAGTTGCATTTAGCTCACATTTGCTCGATTACATTATTGTTTTAGTAGCTATTTGCTTTATATTGCGATACTGTCGTTCCTTGTGTGTAATTTGCAGGTTTTGGCGGTCCTGAGCTAAAACCTGAGTCAAATGGAGCAATTACGAGTATCGTGGAGTCGAGACGAAGCCCGAGAGTTGATTCGAAGTCAATATAAGAATTTGGGACGTCAAACCTATAGGTTCAGAGCAAACCTATCGCTTCAGAGTTTAGAACCTATAGGTTCAGAGCAAACCTATCGCTTCAGAGTTTAGAACCTATAGGTTCAGAGCAAACCTATCGCTTCAGAGTTTAGAACCTATAGGTTCAGGATGGAACCTATCGCTCCAGAGTTCGTGCAAAGGAAGAATAGTTGCTGGAAATGTCTGTGTGCCTTAGAACCGCTCGGTTCAAGGGTGAACCGATCGCTCCCTCCACTAATCCGTTTGGTTTTGACCCGAGCCGGTCGATTTTGCTCTCTGCTTCTCCGGATTTTCAAAGGCCTATAAATAGAGTTCGAGTTAGGGTTTTTCATTTATGCTTTTCATTATTGTTTTCTGCTTTAGTTTAGAACTTACTTTTCCTCTCTTTTAAACTCTAAAAACCTTAGTTTAGATTTAATTATTCTTGCAAGATACGATCTTTTACATTGCAATTCCCGATTGCTCCAGGTTTAATTTAATCGTTCTTCTCCCTTTTATCATGTCTATGTCTATTGAATTCATTGCTTTTACTTTAATTATGCGTAGCTAATCTTTCAATTAGGGTTTAGGGTGATTGTGAATTGGTTCAAGAATATGTTTTAATTGCTTTAATCGATTGAATTTGTGCAAGTCGATTTCTTCCTACGCGTTTCATTTTCAATTGAATTTAGGGACGCCTTTATTGAATTGAATTTAGGTTGTTTCAGTTTAAGATCGAAAGCCGAATTGAAACTAGACTCACGCGTAATTGATAGGTTGAACTTAGTACGTAGCGAGAGCCCGCTAAGTTTGCTTAAGGTTAAAATTGACTCGAGAGAGCTTTTCCTAAAACCTAATCGCTTGCATGATTACAATTGATTGATGATCCCTTTTGAGTTAGTTCTTGAATCGATGTCACATGATCCCGATGCCCTAATCTCCCTCTCATATACTTTCATTACTCTTTCTTTTGCTGTGATTAGTTTAGTTTACACAAATCAACCCCCTTTCACACCCTTTGAGACCGACCTAGTTTGACTAAGCAACCCTTGACTGCTCCTTCTCTCTGTGGATTCGACCCTACTGCCACTAGCTACCTAGTTAGTAGTCTTTAGGTTTATTTTGATAGGCGACCACGACTTTAGGCTCATCAATTTTGGCGCCGTTGCCGGGGAGACGGTTAGCTAGTTAGTGTTTGCTTAGTTTTTGTTAGGTTTTTCTCTCTTGTCTCAAGGAACCTAGTTCCTTGAGACCGTTTCTCATTGTTTTGTGTAGTTGTGTTTATGCGCAGGTCACCCCAGACTCTAGTTCCCTTTGAGCCTGAACCTGAATGAGCACTACACAGGTTACGCAGACAAGCAATTCGAATTATTGATATTGAGGAAGCGTCGCATTCGGAGTCTAGTGCAACGCAATCGTCCTACGAAGAGGACACACCTCCATTATTTCCAGTTTCTCCACCGCCAGTGACTATGCAGGGCAACTTTGAAATCCGCCCCGCCTTTCTCACTTTGGTGGAGCGGAACCAGTTTGGTGGCTATCCCACCGAGGATCCTGGTCGACACATGCAGGTGTTTACAGACTACTGTTCTACGATCAAGCAGGCCGGGATCACCCAGAACCAGATAAGGCAAATGCTGTTCCCTTTTTCATTGAAAGACCGAGCGCGAGAATGGATCAGAAACCTTGATAAGGAGGCCGCGGGTATAGCTGATTGGAATGGCCTAGCTCTTGCGTTCTACTCTAAGTTCTACCCTCCTGAACGCACTAATCAGATGAGAAGTCAAATTCAGGGCTTCAAACAAACGTACGACGAGTCGCTTGCTGAGGCATGGGACAGGTATAAGAAGCTGATTAGAGATTGTCCTCATCACGGGCTTAGTACTTGGTTGGTGATCATGACCTTCTATAATGGTCTGTATGCTGAGAGCCGGGCTATTCTTGATTCAGCTGCTGAGGGACGTTTTGCTAATAACGTCGATGATGACAAAGCTTGGGGCTTGATAGAGGAGATGGCAGTTCATTCCTCACAGTTTGGGAAGCCGCGAGGGAATTCACGGTCCGCGCATGACGACCGTGATAAGGGGAGTATTAATGCGTTAACTAGTCAATTCTTTGACCGATCAAATTAGCATGATGACAGGTGGTGGCTCCTCTAGTGCTCATGTGAACGCTGTCACAGGGCATGATACGGGTTATTCTACGGGGTATGTTGTGCCCTAGGAGCAGGTTTATGCATATCAATCTTACAACCAAAACCTGCCCTACCAAAACCAACCTGGCTACGATCGATCACTCTTGTCTTACCGTAACCAGAACGTCCTAAACCCAACCACCTAGCCACCACAAAATCAACCCTACATCCCTCCCCACAAGAATTTCCAACCATCCCCTCCTAACTACCAAAGACCCCCATTTGTCCCACCACCAGTTCAACCTGCTCCCCCTCCTGTTGTTGATTCGAGTGTGAGTGAATTGAAGGCCATGATGATGCAGATGGCCAAGTCACAAGAGATAATGATGCAGCAAATGCAGAAGAGCGAGCAAGCCAAGGACGCAGCGATTAAAATGCTCGAGAACCAAGTGGCTCAATTGGCGCTCGCAAGCATCGCGTCACAGTGGCACCGCCACCACAAGGTAATCCTCCTAACCCTCCTCCCGATCAAAGATGTGCTATTACTTTCAGCGATGGTACGATTTACGACACCGAGGCAACCGGAGGACGAGGAGAAGAATGGGGCCGAAAACACGGCCAGGCCGTGTGACCATGGGCCGGCAAAGCGACAGCAGCTAGTGGATGATGCTGTTAAAGACAAGGCGCCGGAGATTCAAATCAGGCTTCCTTTCCGGTCGTGTCGCCACCAATGTGGACCCTCATTTCGGTAAGTTCTTTGAGATTCTCAAATCTTTGCAGGTAAATCTTCCTTTTATTGATTTGGTTAAGCAAGTTCCTGCATATGCTAAGTTTCTTAAAGAGGTCATATCAAAGAAGCGGTCGATTAACGAGACTGAGACCGTGTCCTTTGTGGGGGAGGGTAGTGCTCTTTTACAGGGTAATTCACCCCCAAAGCTGAGTGACCCCGGGACTTTTTCCATTCCTTGTTCTATAGGGAAATACGTGGTCCAGAACGCGTTATGTGACTTGGGGGCTAGTGTGAGCATCATTCCCTACTCCATCTGCAAGAAACTGAACATGACTAAGTTAGGAGTTACCTCCATGACCCTGCAGATGGCCGACCGTACCGTTCAGAGACCCTTAGGTATCCTTGAGGACGTCCCGGTTAAGGTAGGGAAGTTTTACATCCCTGTTGACTTTGTGGTCTTGGACATACCCGAAGACCCTCACATTCCGATCATTCTAGGTCGACCTTTTCTGCGCACTGCTGGTGCAGTTATTGATGTGGGGAATAAGACCTTGTCGTTCTTGGTGGGGGGTGAGAAGCTTACCTACACGAAGTCTAGTATCCCCCGCTCCCCTATGCAGCCTGAGTCTGTGGCTGCTATTGACCCTGCCCCTCCGTCTCACTCTACTGGAGACACTGTGGAGGTCGTTTCTTCTGCTTTGACTTGTCCAGGTTTTACGCAGCATGGCTCCGATCATGGTTTGGGGGAACGGAAGGTCACAAGGGCGGATGTCTACGATCCTGGGGATGGAGGAGGAGATCCGTGGTCTGAGGTGCGTGGCACACGGAGCTGTTTTGGAGAGCCATTTCGCGATGGAATACCTTGCGTGATGGACTATGCTGCTCTTCCTCGAGACGGTCGAGTTTTGTGGCGATCATCTACTATTTCGCCAAGTGAAGGTTTTGCTAGTGGCCAACGTCCTTGGCCCGATTTGACTTGATGATGAGTTTGACGACGGTCGTGCGGGACCATTATAAACCAGCGCTTTCCGGGAGGCAACCCATTGACATTTTGTAATTTGTTGTACTTTGCTTTGCTTTGGTTTGTTTGTTTTGGATGACATTTTAGACCTTTCTTTTGTTGAGCGCGTGAGGATGAGGGATTTATTTTTGATTTAGCATGCAGGTACTTGAGGACTCTGCGTCCTTGGTATTTTTGAGACAGGTCTCACTGAAGGCCTTGGCCGGCCCCTGCTACTCGGCCGCACCTTCTCTCGCGTGCTACTCCGAGGCACTACCTAGCTGGACTGAATTGGATGCATATTCGTGGATCATAAGCCACACTCCATGCTTTGCTTCGGTTTGGGGGAGCTCCAACTTGATAATGTGAGCTTTCTTCACTCCTTTTCCCTCGTTTCCTCGCTTTAATTTTCCTACTCCCGTCTTTTAGGTGTCCTTCTCTGCTTGTGGTTATGCTGTTTTCCACATTGAGGGCAATGTGTGATTCTGGTTTGGGGGAGGAAAGCACTTTCGCGCTTATTTATTCGCATTTTCCATTCTGTGTGCTTATTTTAAAAATTTTTGCATTTCCAAACCTTTTTCGCTTTGAATTGTCAAGCTTGGAGAATTGATTAGTGTGCTGTTTTGATCTTTAGTATCTCCAAGTCGACTTTCTATCGTCGTAGCTTGCACTATATGTTTGTTTCCTGTTAATAGATTGCGAGCCTCAAACACTAGCCCACTTGTATTTGCTTAATTCTTATCGCTTTTCGTTCCTTTTACTTTCGATATTGGTATTCTTGCGAGGCATTTGGCTGTGGAATGTGTGGAAAGATGGTATGTGGTTTGTTTGGAACGATCATTTAATGATGGAGCAATGCTTCGATGCTCTCGGAGGGGACTCATTGATTTGAGTGACCACAGTGGCCATGAATTTGGTTGCGACCGGGAGTATGAGCAATGGTGTAACCCTTAAGGAAATATGTATACCCGAGCGCGATTTTTACCGAGTGAACATCAAGCTGAACGGTATAACATACGAGGGATGCTCCACATTGCGCGAAAAAAAAAAAGAGAAAAGAAACGAAAGAAAACAATGAAATGATGTGGAAAGAATGGTGGGATGGAAGTGGTATGCGTGGTTGGCCTTGCTTGAATCCAATTATCGTTAGCTTAATTTTTGCGAAAGCGTTAGAGGCTAGCATTATAATGTGTTGTGAATGGTTGAGACTTGTACTCTATTTTCGGTGAAATAGACTATGGTTTGTATGATTATGTGCATAGGTCGTCCACTTCGAGATACTAACGTGATTAACTAGCTCGCTTTGATTTTCTCAGACGCTGTTTGCTTGAGGACAAGCAAAGGTTTGGTTTGGGGGAGTTTGATACATGTTATTTATATAGCTTTTATGCCCCCGATATAGTTGCATTTAGCTCACATTTGCTCGATTACATTATTGTTTTAGTAGCTATTTGCTTTATATTGCGATACTGTCGTTCCTTGTGTGTAATTTGCAGGTTTTGGCGGTCCTGAGCTAAAACCTGAGTCAAATGGAGCAATTACGAGTATCGTGGAGTCGAGACGAAGCCCGAGAGTTGATTCGAAGTCAATATAAGAATTTGGGACGTCAAACCTATAGGTTCAGAGCAAACCTATCGCTTCAGAGTTTAGAACCTATAGGTTCAGAGCAAACCTATCGCTTCAGAGTTTAGAACCTATAGGTTCAGAGCAAACCTATCGCTTCAGAGTTTAGAACCTATAGGTTCAGGATGGAACCTATCGCTTCAGAGTTCGTGCAAAGGAAGAAAAGTTGCTGGAAATTTCTGTGTGCCTTAGAACCGCTCGGTTCAAGGGTGAACCGATCGGTTCCACCACTAAACCGATCGGTTTTGACCCGAACCGGTCGATTTTGCTCTCTGCTTCTCCGGATTTTCAAAGGCCTATAAATAGAGTTCGAGTTAGGGTTTATCATTTATGCTTTTTTCATTATTGTTTTCGGCTTTAGTTTAGAACTTGCTTTTCCTCTCTTTTAAACTCTAAAAACCTTAGTTTAGATAATTATTCTTGCAAGATACGATCTTTTACATTGCAATTCCCGATTACTCCAGGTTTAATTTAATCGTTCTTCTCCCTTTTATCATGTCTATGTTTATTGAATTCATTGCTTTTACTTTAATTATGCATAGCTAATCTTTCAATTAGGGTTTAGGGTGATTGTGAATTGGTTCAAGAACATGTTTTAATTGCTTTAATCGATTGAATTTGTGCAAGTCGATTTCTTCCTACGCGTTTCATTTTCAATTGAATTTAGGGACGCCTTTATTGAATTGAATTTAGGTTGTTTCAGTTTAAGATCGAAAGCCGAATTGAAACTAGACTCACGCGTAATTGATAGGTTGAACTTAGTACGTAGCGAGAGCCCGCTAAGTTTGCTTAAGGTTAAAATTGACTCGAGAGAGCTTTTCCTAAAACCTAATCGCTTGCATGATTGCAATTGATTGATGATCCCTTTTGAGTTAGTTCTTGAGTCGATGTCACATGATCCCGATGCCCTAATCTCCCTCTCATATACTTTCATTACTCTTTCTTTTGCTGTGATTAGTTTAGTTTACACAAATCAACCCCCTTTCACACCCTTTGAGACCGACCTAGTTTGACTAAGCAACCCTTGACTGCTCCTTCTCTCTGTGGATTCGACCCTACTGCCACTAGCTACCTAGTTAGTAGTCTTTAGGTTTATTTTGATAGGCGACCACGACTTTAGCCTCATCAGTCGTGCTTGTTGTACTGTCGATGCCTTTGTATATGCGTGGTATCGTCGGATGCCTAGGGCTGCTGCTTGTAATGTCTTCGTATTGCATGTGTATAAGGGGCTAAAGTGCAGGGGCGCAGGTGCTTGCAAGATGTTTGGGTATGCGTGAGGTGTATAATTGAGTAGGGGTGTTCATGTAGGTGTTAGTGTAGGTCTCGTGAAAGAGCGTCCGTGTAATGCTTGAACTCGCCGAGGAGCATCTATGTAGAGTGAGATGGTTGGAGTTAGGTGTATATTCCAGAGTGCTTGTGCTTGGGCTCGCCGAGGAGTGTATATGTAGTCATAATTGCATATGATTGCCTTCCGTTGAGGAGAAAATGATGTAATGCTCGTAAAGAGCGTTCGTGCTTCTGCTTCTGTACCGTACATTAAATGCTTAACATACGCGTATGGCGGACTGTAGGTGACGCCTTAACCCAAGCACGGGACGTACTTGGAGTTGTATTAAGGCCAAGATGAATTAGGAATTGAAAAGTAGGCGTAAAACGAGAAAAAACCGAGAAAAACCAAAGGCTGAAACCGCATAAGCTTATGCGGTTCATGGGGCAAACCGCATAAGCTTATGCGGTTTCCCCTGCGGGCTGTAGGGGCTATATAAAGCTCGAGTGCACCGTATGTTTGCCATTATACTTCATTTTCGGTTTTCTAACTCTAAAAACACCATTTTTCGATTTCTCAACCGTTTTTGCTCATTTTCGTTGCGTTGCCTTGCTATGGAACCAGGTAATGCTCCATTTTAACTTGCGTTTACGTTATTTGTCGTTGTAATTAGCTAGTTTTGCCTTGAAATGTTTGAAAAGACGGGTTTTGCATGAAAACCCGAGTTTTGCTTGAAATTTGCCGTTTGGATGCTTGAAATTGACGTCATTGTGTTGCATTATGCCATGTGAACGTGTATGTGTGAATTGATTATGATTTAGACCGTCTTTGTGTGAAAAACGTCCAAATTAGGTTTCGGGCCCGAAAACGAACCCGGATTTTCCGACCCGGAATTTCAATTAAACTTCGGTGTAGGATGCCCATAGCGTGTATAGCATGCCTATAGCGTTAGTTTTGCGAAAATGTCGAGTTAAGGCTTTCAAATCGCCGTCTTAAGTCGTAGTTATACGGAGTAATTAAGGCGAATTGGGGGTTTTTGATCGGAGTGACCAAAATGCAATTGCTTGTAATGGTTTGTTGTTGGGGACTATTATGGCGCGCAGAAACCATAAAGTTGTAATTTTGAGGTGTAGAGAACGGTTTTCGGCTTAATAGTGAACTAGGCCTAAAAATGCTCTGTAGGGCGTATGGCGTAATGTGTAAAGGGATGTATATGTATTATGTGTGTATTATTTGTGTGTATTTGTGTATGTGTATGCCAAGTTGTATGCTTGCATGTATTATAGTTGTATGTATTGGTTGTGTTTGGTTGCAGGAGAGGATTCTAGTCGTGTTACGAGATCGAAATCTCGTAGGAGTACTAGCTCGAGGACTGAGGGAGCCTCTAGCTCGAGTGGTTTGAGGCGTCGCCAGTGAGAGGATCTGACCCTCGTGACTTGCGCGCACGAGACGTGGTCGATCACGCAGGCAGGTCGTGGGAGGAATGTCCCTGTGCCTGATCCTGAGGAGGAGCATGCTCAAGAGTTTGTGGATGAGCTGGAGGCTGAGATGGATGTCGAGGAGGAGGCTGAGGAGGCTGCGCCTGGAGCGAGTAGCTCTAGGCCGCGAAAATCACGTCTTGAGCAGGCGTTCGCCAAGGGCTGGGATGGCCATAACCTTCTACTTGCTCCGGAGAGACACGTTTCCTATCGAGCGACGATGGGTTGGCAGAAAGGCTCGATGAGGACCTTCTCGGGCGTCTCGTCCGTGATGTGTGCTTTTGAGGAGAAACTTTCGCCGAGAGCGCAAGCTTGGGTGCTGCGTAGTGCTTTTGGCCCGTTGGTCGGCCATTGGAGGGAGATTGCAGGGAAGAAGCAAACGGCGAACCTGATGTTGATCAGGGCCTTCCTAGACAGGTACTGGGACACCACGACGACGTTCCATATGCCCGGCTTTGATGCCGGCATTACCTTGTCTGAGTATGCGGTCTTAACGGGGCTGCCGTTCGGAGACCGTGACATGAGCTTCGAGTTTGCGCCGTCCGTTGTGGACGAGGTTGTGACTGCCGCGATTGGCGGTGGTTTGGAGGTGATTTGTGAGGGTGCTCCACCTTACACTTTCAAGACGAGCTACATCTTGGAGTACTTTGAGGGGAAAAACGAGTATGGCCCCTCGGAGTGGAGTGACGAGCAGAATGCTCGTATGTGGTTGTGGTGGTTTGTCAGCGCCGTGTACTTCGGCGATAAGGGTGAGCGGGCGTCGACGTCGGTCCTTATGCATTTCCTGGATTGGAATGCAATTGGGACGTTTGACTGGGTGACGCCGTCTCTGGGTTTGTGCATTCGTTTCTGTATGGATGCCGTGAGACCACGGGTCATGGATCGAGGGTCGAGACTATCCTTAGTCTCGCCTGGATTCTTGATGGAGGTACGTGTTGATTCTATTTTTGTTTTAGGTGCACTGTTGCTCGTTTGTCTTGTCTTCTTTGTAATGTGTTTTTGTTTTTTGTGTATGCAGTCATGGATTCTTAGCCATTTTCCTTTTCTGCTGCCGCCGCATACCCTGACGATTCTGCGGGTATATCCGTGATGCGTACTTAAGTGCGTCTGGCCGTCTTTGCGTTTAACTGGTCGTATGACGACGTTCGGGATCGTCTGAACCGGATGCAGTTTGATCAGGTTTGTGCTTGAACCATTTTAAATAGCGTGTACTTAAAATGATTGTATTTATGAGTGTTTGTTTTTGGTTTGTACTTGTAGTTCGTGCCGTTCCCGTGGGGCCAGTATGCGGGCATTCCGGAAGGCATCGGGGCACGGTTTGCGGTGCGAGAGACCCAGCGTCTGTACTTGGCGACGCCGTATGGGCCGGTTTGGTATCTTGGGGAGCGCTTGGTCTTTCAGGCAGGGTGGCCAGCTCCAGTGGTGCCTAGGGACCCGCCGAGGGTCCTGTTTGAGTGAGGGGTTTCCATTCGGGATCGAATGGCGTTATGCGGGAAGGAGAGTCGGTTAGTCTTCTCTGTCCTGGGGAAGACTATGGCCAGTTTGCTCAGTCTCGGCTTGCTTGTGGGCCGATTGAGGTATGCTTGCTTCGTTTGAGGGTGCGTAAGGTAATTTTGCGAAAAATTTCCCTAACGTGTGCGTTTTGAACTTGTTTTGTAGGAATTTGATCCCGAGATGGCGGAGCAGCCTGGTGACTTTCCTACCACCGTTGAGTATGACGAGTCGGGTGTGCGTCGTACCTTCACTTTGCCGTCGTACTTGCCGGTGACCACTGACACGGGCATGGACAGCTGGACGGGCAGGGTGAAGAAGGTATGTATCTTTGTCTTTTGTATATGTGAGTGAGCCCCCAGTTTGATCGAGGTATGAAACATGGCGATGATCAAACTAGTGAGATGCGTGTTTTTGTGTTACCCCCTCGAGTTTGACTTAATTTGAGTGAAATTAAGGCAAAGTGGGGTTGACTGCTTTTGTTTTGAAATTTCCCCCTAAGTTTGGCTTAATTTGAGTGAAATTAAGGCAAAATGGAGAAAAATGTGAAATGTTTTTGTGTTGTGTGTCACAGGTGGCTAAGGAGGCTCATAAGAAGCTATGGCGGATAGCCAACAGGTGGAGGATGGTCATTGAGCAGTCGCTACGGTTGTGTCGAGTCGGCCGAGAGGCAGATTCGGCGCGAGTTCGACGAGTATCGTCGTCGTCATCCTGAGTGAACTTGTGTAATAAAGATTGTATGAACCTTTGTTTACATGTTGATACATGTTGTTTATATTCATTTTATGCCCCCGGTTTAGTCGCATTTAGCTTGCATTTATTCGTATTCGTTATGATCTTATGAGCTATTTGTTGTATTTCTCGATACTGCTGCCTTTTATTTACATTTTGCAGGTTTTGGTGGTTTTGAGCCAAAACCCGAGACCATTGGAGCAAGTACGAGATTCAAGTCGACAAAACCAAGCTCGAGCTCACGCAGGAGCTCGGAGTGCAAATAAAAGACCAAGGGCCAAAGACTAAAGAAGGCCTCGAGATATTAAGGCCCAAACTTAAAGGAACAAAGCCTAGGATCAAGCCCAAGCTAAGAGAAGAGTCCATCCCAGCCAAGACAGGCCGGCCGGCTCTGGTGCTCAGTCCGTCAAGTTTTGTTTTATTTCGTGTTTAATTATTTTGGAAACTATAAATAGGACCCTTAGGTCGTACACTTATTTTTTTTATGCTTGATTTTTTAGATTGTCTTCTAGGTCAGTTTACTGTTTTCATTCTCTCTTTACAAAACATTCAAGCTTTGGTTTAGTTTCAAGATTATTACTCTGTAACCGTCAGTACTCCGTAAGATTCCAGGTTTTAATTTCAATTGCTATTATTTCATTATGTCTTATCATTATTATTGCCTTACTTTGATCTGTATCATGTCTAGCTAATTTCCCAATTAGGGTTTAGGGGAATTTGTAATATTTGGTTCAGGAACATGTTTTTGGATTAAACTGGTTGAATAAATTGTGCACTTGATTTTTTTCTACGCGTTTTATGCCAATTGAATTAGGACTATCTCGCCTGATCAACGATTTGTCTGAGTTTAATTGAACCTGAGTAACTTTTGATTTAAGATCGAAAGCCTAATTAAAACTAGACTTACGCGAGATTGATAAGTTGAATTTAGTAAGTTGCGAGAGCCCGCTAAATTTGCTTAAGGCTAAAATTGACTTGAGAGAGCGTTTTATAAACCTACTCATTTGCACAGTTTATCGCTTCCTTCTTATAAATTTGAGTTCCTGAATCATTGTCATAATGAACCCGATGCCCTAATCTTTCTCCATATATATTCCTGCTTATTTTACCTTTTGCTTTAGTTTAGCTTAAACCAAACCCTTTTTCACACTTGAGTTAGACCTGTTTACGCCGACTTTAACTTAAAACTGCGCTGTTTCTCTGTGGATACGATCCTGCTTGCTACTAGCTACTGTTAGTTGTTTGATAGGTTTATTTTGATATTGGCGATACGACTTAGCCGTGTCAATTTTGGCGCCGTTACCGGGGAAACGGCTTTGCTAGTTTTAGTTTTTGCTTGTTGTTACCGGTTTTTCTCCCTTGTCTCTAGGAACTTAGTTCCTTGAGATCGTTTTTAATTGCTTGCTTGTAGTTTTGTTTATGCACAGGTCACCTACAGGTTTAGTTCCATTTGAGCCTGAACCTGAGCGAGCATTTCACAGGCTACGTAAGGAAGCACGTAAATTGATTGATCTTGATTTTGAGGAAGCGTCACACTCGGAGTCTAGTGCTGCGCAATCGTCCTACGAAGAGGACACACCTCCCCGTACTCCGTTAACTCCACCGCCAGTGACTATGCCTAAACTTTCGAGTCACTCGCTTCCTAAAACGGAGTCCATACCTGATGGATTCACTATGCCCGCAACTCTGCAGGGCAACTTCGAGATTCGCCCCGCCTTTCTCAATTTGGTGGAGCGGAATCAGTTTGGTGGTTATCCCACCGAAGATCCTGGTCGGCATATGCAGATGTTTACCGACCATCGTTTCTACTATTAAGTAGTAGGGATCACGCAAGAGCAAATAAGGAGATCTTTGTTCCCTTTTTCTTTAAAAGATCGAGCTCGTGAGTGGATCACGGACCTCGACAAGCTTGCTGCGGGTATTACTGATTGGAGAGGGTTAGCTCTGGCGTTCTATGCAAAGTTTTATCCTCCCGAGCGCACTAATCAGATGAGGAGTCAGATACAGGGCTTCAAGCAAACATTTGATGAGTCCTTTGCTGAAGCGTGGGAGCGGTACAAGAAGTTGATACGGGACTGTCCTCACCACGGGTTGAACGACTGGTTGGTAATAATGACTTTCTATAATGGTCTTTATGCGGAGAGTAGAGCTATTCTAGATTCTGCTGCAGACGGTCGCTTTGCCAACAACGTCGATGATGACAAGGCTTGGGGGTTAATTGAGGATATGGCTGTTCATTCGGCTCAGTTCGGGAAGCCGCGAGGTAATTCACGGTCCGCACATGATGACCGTGATAAGGGGAGTATTTCTGCGCTCACTAGTCAGGTTGCTGCGCTGACTACGCAGATTAGTATGATGACTGGTGGTGGTTCTTCTGGTGCCCATGTGAATGCTATCGCAGGGCACGACTTGGGTTATTCTACGGGGTATGCTGCACCCCAGGAGCAGGTTTATGCTTATCAATCTTACAACCAAAACCTGCCCTACCAAAACCAACATGGTTACGATCGATCACTCTTGTCTTACCGCAACCAGAACGTCCTTAACCCGACCACCCAACCACCCCAAAATACTCCCCATATACCTCCTCACAAGAACTTCCAAGCGCCTCCTCCTAACTACCAAAAACCCACCTATACACCACCTCCACCCACACAGGTACCTGATCCTTTGGCCGAGACTAGGGCCATGATGTCGCAAATGCAACAGGTGATGATGGGTATGCAGAAGTCGCAGGAGACAATGATGCAATACGTGCAGAAAAGCGATCAGGCTAAAGACGCAGCAATTAAGAATTTGGAGAATCAAGTGGCTCAACTCGCCACTTCGCAAGCTGCGCGTCAACCGGGTTACTTGCCATCGCAGGGACAACCTCCTAACCCTCCTCCCGAGCATCGCATGTGCGACATTTCTTGGAGCGGTGCGTTTATGATGATCCGAGGCCAAAGACGCAGTAGAACCGGCCGTCTAACCTACCGGACTCGCTGAGGAAAGATGATTTGGGTGTTAATTCGGGTGTTCCTGTTGCTACTCCTTCGCCCCCGATTCAGATTAAGCTCCCATTTCCGGGTCGACAACGTGAAGAGTCCGAGGCTAAGTTTAAAAAGTTCGTCGACATCGTCAAAGCTCTTCAGGTAAATGTTCCCTTCCTTGACCTTGTTACTCAAATTCCTGCTTACGTTAAATTTTTGAAGGAGGTCTTAACTAGGAAGCGTACGTTAGAGGATGTGTCGACAGTGGCTTTTGTGGGGGAGGCTAGTACTAGGCTGCAGGGTAGTAAGCCTCCTAAGCTTAGTGACCCGGGTACCTTTTCTATCCCCTGCTCCATCGGTAAGTTTGTGGTTCGCAATGCTTTGTGTGACCTTGGAGCGAGTGTGAGTGTCCTACCTTACTCCCTTTACCAAAAGATGAGCCTGTCAGCTTTGCAGCCCACTCACATTACCTTACAAATGGCTGACCGTTCGATAAAGCGTCCCTTGGGAATCCTACAAGACGTCCCAGTACAGGTTGGAAAGTTCTTTATCCCTGTAGACTTTGTAGTGGTTGATATGCCCGAGGATGTCCACATTCCTATCATTTTGGGTAGACCCTTCCTGCACACTGCTGGTGCAGTTATTGACGTGGGCAATAAGACAATAGCCTTTACGGTGGGGGGTGAAAAGTTGACCTTTACTCATTCTGATACCCTGCGGTCACCCATGCGTCTTGAGTCGGTTTGTTCTGTTAATGCTATACCTCCGTCTCACTCTACTGGAGTCACTTTGGAGGTCGTTTCTGTTGTCTCCCCGTGTGCAGGTTCATTACAGGATAGCTGCAAGGTTGGTTTGGGGGAGAGGAAACTGCTTAAAGCCGACTTGTTTGACGCTAGTGATGGAGGAGGGCCTACGGTTCAGCCGCTTGGAGCACGAGGGAGGTATGGAGATCCATTTGGAGACCAAGGACCCACGCTGATGGACTATGCTGCTTTGCCTCGAGAGGGAGGAGTTCTATGGCGAACGAATGCTGTTTCGCCGAGTGAAGCTGTCGCAAATGGCCAACGAGCTTGGCCTAATTATACTTGATCTTTGACGCTTTGAAGAGTCGTGCGGGACTATAAACCAGCGCTTTAAGGGAGGCAACCCGATGACGTTGTATTTTTATTTACACTTGTACTTTGGTTTGATGACATTTTATGGTTTTCTTTTGAGCGCGTGAGGACGAGGGTTTTATATGTGATTTTAGCGCGCAGGTACTTTTGGACTTTGTCCTTAGTATTTTTGAAGAAGACGCTACGAGTAGACATCCCAGCCGGTCGGCCGGTGGACTCGAGCAAAGACCGTAGTCAAATTTGAAGCAGAAGAAAAAGACGCAAAAATTTGAAAAAATACACCCTAGCCGGCCGGCCGGCCGCCGGTCTGGACCGGCTGGAGTGTTCTGCTGCTCATTTTCGTTTCTTCTTGCGTGCTCTGCTGAAGTACTTCAACGTTGGACTGATTTGGACGCATATATGTGGATTTTAGCCGCACTCCATGATTGACTTCGGTTTGGGGGAGCTCCGACTTTATAATGTGAGCACTCTTTTCCCCTTTTTACCCTCTCTTCTCGTCTTTGTTTTCCTTACCCCGTATGTTATGTGTCCTCCTCTGCTTTTGTGGTTATGCTGTTTTCCACATTGAGGACAATGTGTGATTTGGTTTGGGGGAGGGAAACACTTTCGCGTTATAGTTCATTTGCATTTTCTTATTTCGTGTGCATTTATTATGAACATCCAAAAAAATTGAAAAATTCAAAAAATCACAAAAATACGAGTCTTTTTGGTCTGCTTTGTCCAGTTTGGAGAATTGATTAGTACATTAATTTTGATCTTTAGTATCTCCGAGTCGACTTTCTATCGTCGTAGCTGCACTATATGTTTGTTTCTTGTTAAAAGATTGCGAGCCTCAACACTAACCCACTTGTATCTGCTTAATTCTTATCGCTTTTCGTTCGTTTACTTTCGACTTTGACATTCGAGCTTGGCAATGGTTTGTGGAATGATTGGTTTGTTGGTTAGTGGTTTGATTGGAAAGACTTATTTATGTTGGAGCAATGCTTCGATGCTCTCGGAGGGGACTCATTGACTTGAGTAACCACAGTGGCCATGAATTTGGTTGCGACCGTGAGTATGAGCAATGACGTAACCCTTAAGGAAATATGTGTACCCGAGCGCGATCTTTACCGAGTGAATGTCAAGCTAAACGGTACTACATACGAGGGATGCTCCACATTTGCGAAAAAGAAAAACAAAAAAACAAAAGAAAAAGGAAAGAGAAAAAGGAAATGATGTGGAAAGTTTTGGTTGATGGAAAGTGGTACGTTCGGTTGGCCTTGCTTGAATTGAAAATGTCGTTAGTTTTACTTTTGCGGAAGCGTTAGAAGCTAGTGGTATAATGCGGTGTGAATGGTTGAGACTTGTGCTCTATTTTCGGTGAAATAGGCTATGGTTGCTTAGTTTATGTGCATAGGTCGTCCACTTTGAGATACTAGCGTGATAGGTTCGTGTCACTTTGATTTTCTCCGACACTGTTTGCTTGAGGACAAGCAAAGGTTTGGTTTGGGGGAGTTTGATACATGTTGTTTATATTCATTTTATGCCCCCGGTTTAGTCGCATTTAGCTTGCATTTATTCGTATTCGTTATGATCTTATGAGTTATTTGTTGTATTTCTCGATACTGCTGCTTTTATTTACATTTTGCAGGTTTTGGTGGTTTTGAGCCAAAACCCGAGACCATTGGAGCAAGTACGAGATTCAAGTCGACAAAACCAAGCTCGAGCTCACGCAGGAGCTCGGAGTGCAAATAAAAGACCAAGGGCCAAAGACTAAAGAAGGCCTCGAGATATTAAGGCCCAAACTAAAAGGAACAAAGCCTAGGATCAAGCCCAAGCTAAGAGAAGAGTCCACCAAGGCAGTAGGCCAGCTCACGGTGCTCGATCAAATCAAGTTTTGTTTTATTTCGTGTTTAATTATTTTGGAAACTATAAATAGGACCCTTAGGTCGTACACTTATTTTTTTTATGCTTGATTTTTAGATTGTCTTCTAGGTCAGTTTACTGTTTTCATTCTCTCTTTACAAAACATTCAAGCTTTGGTTTAGTTTCAAGATTATTACTCTGTAACCGTCAGTACTCCGTAAGATTCCAGGTTTTAATTTCAATTGCTATTATTTCATTATGTCTTATCATTATTATTGCCTTACTTTGATCTCTATCTTGTCTAGCTAATTTCCCAATTAGGGTTTAGGGGAATTTGTAATATTTGGTTCAGGAACATGTTTTAGGATTAAACTGGTTGAATAAATTGTGCACTTGATTTCTTTCTACGCGTTTTATGCCAATTGAATTAGGACTATCTCGCCTGATCAACGATTTGTCTGAGTTTAATTGAACCTGAGTAAGTTTTGATTTAAGATCGAAAGCCTAATTAAAACTAGACTTACGCGAGATTGATAAGTTGAATTTAGTAAGTTGCGAGAGCCCGCTAAATTTGCTTAAGGCTAAAATTGACTTGAGAGAGCGTTTTATAAACCTACTCATTTGCACAGTTTATCGCATCCTTCTTATAAATTTGAGTTCCTGAATCATTGTCATAATGAACCCGATCCCTAATCTTTCTCCATATATATTCCTGCTTATTTTACCTTTTGCTTTAGTTTAGCTTAAACCAAACCCTTTTTCACACTTGAGTTAGACCTGTTTACGCCGACTTTAACTTAAAACTGCGCTGTTTCTCTGTGGATACGATCCTGCTTGCTACTAGCTACTGTTAGTTGTTTGATAGGTTTATTTTGATATTGGCGATACGACTTAGCCGTGTCACATGTCGTTGTATCTTGAACGTCGAACTTGATTGTAGTTGTGAACCTGTTTGGTAAGCTTGTTTGAAAAATGAAATGATTCCCGAGTGGGATGCATTGATGTTGAATTAGCTTGTGAAAATGCGTTTGCGAAAAGTTCATTTTAAGTGCGAAATGAGCTTGCATGAATGTCAAAAATGTTATATGTTGACTCGTGGTATGAATCGTTGTTTGCTAAAGTGAAGTGTAATGTTTCTGCATAGGGAACAACAAGAGAATGTCGTAGGGTAGTGTAGATTGTGGTGTTTCAGGCAAGACGAAATTAGGAAAGTTGCGAGAAAACCCGCCCCTTGAACCGCATAGCCTTATGCGGTTCGGGGTGCAAACCGCATAGGCTTATGCGGTTGGGGGTGCAAACCGCATAGGGCTATGCGGTTTGGCGGCTTGGCTGGTAATACCGAGTTTCCATATTCCGTAATATGTTTTGTATATAAGGAGGGGGGGTGCGTGCCATAATCCTCATTCACAATTACTTCTCTTCTTCTCTTTTAATACAAGTTTTTGCTCTCATAAATATGTTAGGTATATTTATTAAAGTTTTTTGTATTCAAGAAAATGGTGGAGCATTTTGATGCTCTTTTGAAGAGGTGGACTTCCTCATTAAGTCCGGCGATGAAGAAGGCGGTGTATGACGATGGTGCGGGTGTATTCATTGGCTTTCGCCAAATGAAACTCGATCTTGACTTCCTGGATGCGTGCTTAGATTATTGGGATCCTAGCTTGCATGTGTTTAGGTTTCCCGGGGGAGAGGTGTGTCCTTTGATGGAGGAGTTTGCGGCCATTGCGGGGTGGTCGAAACGGACTACTCCTGTGGTTGTAAGGAGCGAGCTTTGCTATAACGGGATGTTGCGAAACTTCCTTGGGATGACAAACGCTCAGGCTGCAGGTTTGTTTGAGGGAGGCAAGGTAAACATGCTTCTCTTGTGTCAACGATACATGAATAAAGTTGATACTAGTATTTCGGACCGTTCTAAAGTGAGGGCCCTTGCTTTTTGTTTGGTTCATCGGTATGCTTTTGCGGGGTCCATGCCAGATGGAGTGTTCGGAAACGCGAGGTATGCTCGTGTTGTCGAAGAGATGGAAAGGGGATATGATCCTTCTGCGTTGATCCTAGCGGAGACCATACTGGGCTTAGACGACCGTTGTGCTAATCGTCTGAGCTCGTACAGGGGTTGCGCTAGGATTCTCAACATTTGGCACATGGAGAGGCTAAGTGTGTATAAAGCTCTCCCCCTTGGTGGTGTCTTCAAGGCTGCTGTGACAACGTCGCGAAAGATGGAATGGGCTGACCTTCGGGAGCGTTCGCTAAACTACTACCGGGGGTTCGTGAAGGAGAGCTCCATTCGTTGGTATGTGTCTTGGTGGGGTATTACGGCGATTACGGCGCCGTCTGTTGCGAATGCGGCTCGTGGGTTGATGTTGTGCGGGTTTGAACGAGGGGTGTGGATTCATCCTCTTCGCTTGAAGAGGCAAATCGGGCTTGCTCAGACCATACCCGAGCAGAATACTCAAGTTGGAGGGGTTGTTGTGCTAAACAACCAAATGATTGATGCTTGGATCCGAGGATGGTCGGACCGTATTACTTGGGCTGTTCCGGAGCATATAGAGTCTAGTCGTGTTACGGACTTCTATACACGATGGTACCGTTCCAATGATCCTCAGGAACGGGAGAATCAAAGGAGGAGGGAAAAGAATGGGCCAAGGCCCTCCTTGGTATATGAGGTGGTGCGCGAAAGGAGAGACTATGGTGATCTTTGTGCTGTTAGTGAAGATGCTTCTACTTCGAGACCGGCGCGGGAAAGGCTTGGACCGAAGGTGACTGTTAAAGATCGTCTAGGGCCAAGGGTCGAGGAGCCCCCAGTCGAGCAGGACGAGGATCCGATCGAGCCCCCGGGATTTGAGAGATCTATTCCCGTTCTTAGCTCGAAGATTGTGGCGGGTCGGCCCCTTGAAGATGAAGAGGCTAACCCGAAGCGTCAGAAGATGACTTGAGTAGTTTGCTTTGTTTTGTTTAGAACATTTCCTTTATTTAAATACATGTTTTAGATTTGAATAAAGGGCTAAGGAGGCTTGTTCCTAGCTCATTTCTAAATTGCGAAAAATTCTAAATAAAGTAATAAAATAGAAATAATTTGCTTTTGTCTTGTCTCGTTGCTTTCTTTTGTTTGTTTTAAATGTTCTCGACCTTTTTAAGCTTCGAACATTCGTATTTGTTTTAAAAATCCTCGACCTTTTTAAGCTTTGGATTTGTTTGTTTAATTTGTCTTGTCTTTAAGTCCTCGACCTTTTTAAGCTTTGGACTTGGATTTTTGTTTTGTTTTGTGTTGACTGTGCTCTCGACTTTTTTAAGCTTTGAGCGTGTCCTTTTGTGAGTGCATCGCCCTTGACCTTTTTAAGCTTTGGGCGTGCGTGCTAGGGAGTTCGGTTGTACTTTTGACAAGCTGCCTACGTATCCGCTTTTCACGGAATCAAACCGGCGTAGTTCGTGTGATTCGGTTGAGCTCTTTGCAAAGCTGCCTACGTATCCACAGTGCGTGGAATCAAACCGAGCGTAGTTCACCCATGCGAGAGTGAGTTTTGTTTTTTGAAGTGCATTGCAAAATTGTTTATGTTTAGGGGTAGTATTTCTTGAGTTGATCAAGATTTGTTGGTAATCGGAAGTCCTGGCCGTCGAGGTCAGTTAGTTTCACGGCTCCTCCGGGAAGGATTTCCTTGACCAAGTACGGTCCGGCCCAATTGGGTTTGAATTTTCCTCTTGGGTCGACTGGTAATGGTGCTCGGACTGATTTGAGTACTAGGTCACCCACTTTGATGTTTCGTGGCTTGACCCGTTTGTTGTAGGCGCGTTATGGCGAGATTGGTACATTCGGACCGCATTTAGTGAGTGTAACCGTCTTTCGTCTAAAAGGATGAGTTGTTCATATCGTTCGCGTGCCCATTCGGCTTCAGGAATGTCTGCTTCCATGAGGATTCGAAGGGATTGCATCTCGATTTCTACAGGTTGGACGGCTTCCATCCCGTAGGTTAAGAAATAGGGTGTCATGCCTGTGGGTGTGCGGATGGTTGGCCGGTATCCCCATAATGCAAATGGGATTTTGTTGGGCGATCGTGGCGGTGTCGATCATCTTTTGAGGATTGATCCCGGCGGTTTTGTTCTTTGCCTCGGCCGCTTGAATTAGTTTGTGGTCGGTAGGGTGATGATTTGTGTCGTTGTATCTTGTATTTGAGGAGAAGTGGTTCGACCTCTCCTTGGAAATGTGTGCCTTGGTCGCTTATGAATTCGTGGGGTATGCCATAGCGACAAATGATGTTGTTTTGTATGAATTTTGCAACCTCTTTTGTGCCTAGCGTACGGTATGATGCGGCTTCGACCCATTTGGTGAAATTGTCGATGGCCACGAGGATGAAGCAGTGTCCTCCTGCTCCTACGGGTTGAACTTTGCCTATGACGTCAATTCCCCAGGTTGAGAAAGGCCATGGCGAGTCAAACTGTATAGTGGTGAAGGAGGGATGTGTTGTACGTTTGCAAAAATTTGACAATTATGGCAGTGTTTGACATATTTTGCGCAGTCGGCTTCCATGGTTGTCCAGTACCATCCTAGCCTTATGATTTGTTTGCACATGGCTCGTGCGTTCATGTGTGGTCCGCACTCGCCGTCGTGTACTTGGGACATGATTTCGTGTCCCTTTTTGTGATCGACGCACAAGAGTAGTATACCTTGAGGCGTCTTTTTGAGTAGTTTGCCCATTTCCATCACGAATTGTGATGATAATAGGCGTAGGGCTCGCTTGGCCCGTTTGTCGGTGTTTGGTGGGTATTCACCGTTTGTTTTGTAGTTGATGATTGCTTGGTACCAAGGGTCGGTTTGCTCTTCCTCGGTTTCAATGTCACAGATGTAGGCGGGTTCGTTCCGTCGTTCCACGACAATGGGTAGTGTTTCCATCCCCGGGGGTATGTTGATTAGTGACGCGAGTTTGGATAACGCGTCGGCGAATTGGTTTTCTTCGCGTGGGAGGTGTATGAATTCTACGTGATAGAATTCGTTTATGAGCTCTTGTATTTTGTTTTGGTATAGTGCCAGGTTTTCATTAAGTATCTTCCATGCTCCGGATACTTGGTTGATTATGAGGGAGGAGTCCCCATAGACTCTTATGTTGCGGGCGTTGAGTACAAGCGCTGCTTGGAAACCATGCAAGCACGCTTTGTATTCTGCGGCGTTGTTTGTAACGTCAAAATCCAGTTTGATGGATAAGGGGGTGTGTTCGCCATTCGGGGATATGAGAAGTATTCCTACTCCACATCCTCGATAGTTGGAGGAGCCGTCGAAGTATAACTCCCATTGTTCTTGGTTGATGTTGTAAATCCCATCATCTGGAAGGGATGTTGTGTCGATAATTGGTTCTTCGTTGATTGCGTTTCCAGCTAGGAAATCGGAGACTGCTCGTCCCTTGATTGCTTTGAGGGGTACGTACTTAAGGTCGAATTCGGCTAGGAGTAATGTCCATCTGGCCATTCGTCCGTTAAGCACAGGTTTCTCGAAAAGGTATTTTACGGGGTCCATTTTTTAGTAGACCTTCGTTTGGTGTGCTAGCATATAGTGACGGAGTTTTTTGGATGACCATACCAATGCTAGACAGCTCTTCTCGACGGGTGAATATTGAGTTTCGTAATCGAGAAATTTCTTGCTTATGTAGTTGATTGCGTGCTCTTCGCCGTTTATTTCTTGAGCGAGCATGGCGCCCATGGCGGTAGGGGTTGTTGTAAGGTATAAGGATAGTGGTAAATCCTTTTGGGGTGGTCGTAGAACTGGTGGGTTAGTTAGCAATTCCTTGACCTTGTCAAATGCTTTTTGACATTGTTCGTCCCATTCAACGTGGTCGGTTTTCTTGAGTTTCTTGAAAACTGGTTCACATATCATGGTGAGTTTGCTAATGAAGCGTGAGATGTATTGGATTTGGCCCAAGAAACTTCGAATTTCGTCGAGGTTCTTCGGGGGTTGCATTTCTAGAATTGCTTTGACTTTCGAGGGGTCGACCTCGATGCCTCTTTGGCTCACTACATGTCCTAGTAGTTTACCGGATTTAACTCCAAAAGTACATTTTTGGGGATTGAGGCGCATTTTGTATTGTCGTAGGCGAGTGAAGAACTTGCGGAGGTTAGTGATATGACCACTTCTCTCCTTTGACTTCACGATCATATCGTCGACGTAAACTTCGACTTCTTTGTGCATCATGTCATGTAAAAGGGTTGTAGCGGTGCGTTGGTATGTAGCGCCAGCATTGATTAGGCCGAAGGGCATGACTGTGTAGCAGTATGTCCCCCACGGTGTAATGAAGGCCGTCTTTGCCATGTCTTCGAGTGACATTTTGATTTGGTTGTAGCCTGCGTAGCCGTCCATGAAGGATAGGAGGGCGTGATCGGCGGTGTTGTCGACTAGGACGTCCACATGGGGTAATGGAAAGTCATCTTTGGGACTAGCTTTGTTCAAGTCGCGAAAGTCAACGCATACTCGAATCTTGCCATTCTTTTTCATGACTGGGACCATGTTTGAGACCCATTCAGGATATTCGATGACTTGGATGAAACCGGCTTGTAGTTGTTTTTCGATTTCTTCCTTGACCATGAGGGACCATTCGGGACGTAGTCTTCTCAGCTTTTGCTTAATGGGTTTGTAACCGGGTTTAATGGGGATGCGGTGCTCGGCTATGCTTCGTTCGATTCCGGGCATATCTTTGTACGACCAAGCGAATACGTCCTTGAATTCGCTTAGGAGTTGTGTGAATTGGGTGCGCTCGTTTTCGTCTAGTGAGGCTCCTAGTTGTAGTTCCCTTGGTTCTTCGGGGGTTCCCACGTTTATGGTTATGGTTTCCTCGATGATAGGGTCTTGTGTTTTTGGGTGCACAATGTTTGCAATGTATTTGTTTAATGATTGGTTTGTTTGTTCATTTTCGCATGAGTTAGTGTCTTTTGTATATTGTGTTTTGTTTATTGCTTGTTGATTTTTGTTTGTATGTATGTTGTTAGTTGTTTTAGCTTGAGACAAGACGTAAGCAAATTTATTCATTTCATTATTTTGAAGAGAATTATTCGACAAATCAGAAAATTGCTTGGAGCTAGCCTCCGTGAAAAGAAAATCTAAACTAAAGCTAGAGTCTAGGATAGATGGGTCGACAGATGACCCGACACTAAGAGCATTAGAATCTAAAAGAATTTCTTCTTCTTCTTCATCGTCTTCTGTGCCGCTGGAGCTGCTTGAGCTGCTTGAGTTGCGATGTAGATTGCGTCATTGCTGAAGGAAGGTGTGGTTTTCCTTCGAGGTTTCTTGATTCTTCCTTGATCGATAAGATCTTGGATGGCATGTTTGAGTTTGAGACAACTCTCGGTGCTATGCCCCATGCCCCGGTGGTATGCACAGAAGGCGTTGAGTCCCATGATTTCGATTTCTTCTTCATGGGTGGCTCGTTAATAGGTCCGATGGGTGTAAGGTAGTCTTTTTCGACTAGTTTTTGTAATGCCACAGCGTAGGGCATATAGAGTTTGTCAAAGTTCCTTGCAGAGCCATGCGAGTTGTGTATTGTTCGTCCTTTAAGAGTGCGTTTTTGAAGAGTATCTCGGTAGGCAGGATCCTCATAGCTAGATGTGAGATCCTTTTCGATGCGAGTGCCAATTTCGATGAGATGTTCGAAGTTCTGAGCGTGGCGTATGAAAATAGTATCGCCAGCGGTAGTCGTGGTGAAGAGGAAAGTGGATATGAGTTCGTCTTCGTGTGGGTGATCCGGCACTCGGGAAAGTAGTTTCCTCCACTGTGTAAGATGTTTGACGAAGCCTTCGTTGTCCTTCTGACGAAAAGCTTCGAGGGTGTCGAGCGAGACTGGGTTGCTAAGTTCTTTTTGGACGCGATGTTCCAAGCGCTCGACTGCGGTGGGATGTAGAGCCTTTAGGTGATTGATGTCTTTTGCAAGTTAATTGATGTGGCCTATCACTTTGTCAGTGGGTAGCCAGTATTCGTCGTCTTCATCATCACTAGACCAAACGGCATTGATTTGATCGTCGGAGGGTGTGATGAGGTAAGAGCAGTCTAGTATAGGGACTGACCCCACGAAGATTGCATGGTTTCCAAGCGGGTTTTCGTTGTTTGAAGGCTTGGTGGGTTGAGATGGTTTGCTAAGCTTTCCTTGATCAATGAGATCTTGGATAGCGTTCTTGAGCCTAAAGCAATTCTCGGTGTCATGCCCCTTGCCTCGGTGGTATGCACAGAAGGCATTGGGGTTCCAAGATTTAGGCTTCTTGTCTTCGGGCGGCTCGCTAGTAGGCTCGATTGGTTGTAGGTAGTTTTTCTCGACCAACCTTTGAAATGCCTTGGAGTAAGACATAAAGAGAGGGTCGAAGTTTCTCTTGGCCTTAGGAGGCGGTGAGAAGGTAGTTGCAAAGGCGTCGAGGGTGTAAATCGTCAAGGTTCACCGACGGTGCGGTTTTAAATCGTTCTTGACCGCGGGAGGACTTAGAGGAGCTCCACGATAAGCATGGCGGTGTATTTAGCCATGGTGCGATCTAAGGTCATCTTCGATTTGAGTGCCGACCTTAGTTAGCTCTTTGAAGTTCAATATTCTTGTACCTCATGTAGAATTGATACGGGTCGCAGTTATTTATGAACTTGATGCGAGCTCGTCCTCGCGAGGGCGGTTGGGGATTTGAGCGCTTAGCTTCTTCCAACGAGTAAGATAGTCGGTGAAGCCTTCATTGTCCTTTTGAGATAGGACTTCCAAGGTGCGATTGAGACTTGAGTGTCTTCATTGTCTCTGATCGCTTGGTCGAACTCGACTGTGAGTTCTTCAAAAGTGGGGACCCGTTGTGGGTCCAGTGAGTAGAACCATGTCTTCGGCACTGCCGCAAGGGAGTGCGGGAAAAGAGTGAGCCAATGCTTGGAATCGACCCCTTGATGGCCATTTGGGATTTGAAAGCTCGGATGTGAATGATCGGGCTTTCATGTCCTTGGAAGATAGGAAGATCACTAAGGGCGAGCTTGTTTGGGAGCTCATCCTTAATGCTGGTAGGCACGTTCTCATTCTCTTTGTGGATAGAGTAAGTGCTCGAGACGTAGAGTCTCTCCTCCATAGCTTGGAGTTTCTTAGCATGCCTGTCGGCTTCCTCCTTGATCTTGAGTTCCATTCGTTCCACCTCGACGGTATGGTGGGTCAAAAGGCCCTCAAGGTCAGCGGTCAGCTTTGCAACTTGATCACGGAGTGCGTTGACTTCTTCGTTGTTGCCGGCCATTTTGCGGGTGTAGGTTCGTTTCTTGTATGGGATTACTAGGCGGTTCTTAGTACGACGAGTATCCAGCTGAGGCCTGCATTTCACTTTGCATATTAGTGACACGACTCGACCCACTAGACTCACATTCATTTTTAAGCATTCATTTTAGCTCATTTCTTTGTTTAGAAAGACCTTTTATGTTTTGAAAAGAGGAGATTTTCGAAAAGGTTTTAGCTAAAAGGAAGCTTTTGAGACGAGGATGTGTGCGCACATCTCGCCTCGATGTTAAAACGTTTTGTATTTGCACCCGTCGAACTAGTATCGGCGATTTGCCGAGGTGAGCTCGAGTCGGATGTGTAAAAGAAGAAGGATTCGGCTCGAGCAAGTCGAGTCGAGGATGTTAAAAGTGGAGTCTAGGCCACATGACCTAGAGGATTGAAGTCCACGAGCTCGGGTTTTTATCCTTGCTCGGGTTTTTGCTTGTTAGTGAAAAAGGAGAATTTTGAGAAAGCTTGTTTCAAAAAATTCGCGATAGTTTTGTTTAGAAAGTGTTAGTTTGTTAGATGTTAGGTTCGTTTATCTTTGAAAAGTTTAAGCGAGTTTTCGAAGATATGAATGCAAATGCTCGTTTTGAAAAAGACCATGGAGTGCATAGCCTCGGACTTGTACGTATGACTCAAAAGGGGTGAAAATGAGTCAGTCGGGTACACCTCCAACTAACTCGAGTACGCTTTGGCAGATACTTAACCCCTTCATTTCCTTACGCCGGGGCGATAGGTTCTCTGAAGGGAGCACTGGGGCGGTCGAGATAGCCGTTTACGGCAAGCCGTGGAGGGGCGAGAGGAAAGCTAGTCCGGCATGTGCTTTATCGAATGGACAAGCCTGCATGTGGGAGCCACCTCTCGAGGGTGCAAAGGGTGCCTAGATTCCAAAGGGAATGGACTCTAAACGAATGTGCATAGCTAAAATATGTATACTTGGATTGTTCAAGGCTTTCAAGTCTCACCTCTTTATTTTTAAAAAGAAAAAGCTAGTTTTAAGTTTTAAAAAAAAAGTTATCCCCAGCGGAGTCGCCAAACTGTGGAACCCGGGAACCGCGTCGAGGGACCCAACTCGGCGTCTTGCTTAAAGGGCGGATTTTAAAGTTAAAAAAGATTAAGTTGGAAAAACCTTTAAGAACTGTTATGGAGTCGCCACCTAATTATCGCAGAAATTAGGAACCTGCTACCATGTTCTAGGTGAAAAACATGTCCTAGATTTTGGAGCACGCCGACACCCCTAGATCTAAGGCTGTGAAACCAGATTGGATTCGGGGTGAGGGTACTTTAGAAAAAGAGTTAATTCAAATAATGATTTATGAAAACCTTTTAGAAAAGCCTATGTAAAAATAGCCTCTACTGACCTAGAACAATCCTTGTAAGATGATATTTGAGCTAATGTTATCGCTACGTACAAGTGCGATAAGTTTGTAAAAGAATGCAGATGCAGATGCAAAAAGATTGATTAAAACCCTCAGTTTAGCATGTTTAACTTGTTAACGAATACGGTTCAGTTAAAGGTCGAATTCATTGTTTAAGTTGATTTAATGCAAAATAAGAAGGTGCAAGATGCATGCAAATAAAATAAAGTTCAATTGTCCATTGGTTTATTTTATAAGGTCGGTTGCTTATGCGACTTTGGCGTGTCATCGGATATGGAGTGTACCCGAAGTAAATAGAACACTTGGAGTGCAAGCGCGCTGGGTGCCAAAGCCGGGGGGCGCTAAAGTGTAGACCCCTTTGTTAGTCCATAGAAAATAAGAAAAAGCTTTTGATCCAAGTGGATCGGTACCTACCTTGTCCTGACGCTTCAGATCTGGGCAGAGCTTCGCTTCTTGAACTTAAAAGAAGGGTGAATTCAACACGGGATGGTGTGTTGAACTCAAGGATTTGAGTGCTTGAGGCTTTGTGAGTGTTTTGTGGTGTAAGATGTGAAAGCTAGGTGTAAATTGTGTTTTCTGAATAGAAATTGATGATTTGTGAAGAAAATTGTGTCCTTGAGGTCGGGGAATATGGGTGTATATATACTAAAAACCTCGGAGAAATAGGAAATACGGGGATAAAAACAGGCCTAGGAACCGCATAGCCTTATGCGGTTGCTAGGGCAAACCGCATAGGCTTATGCGGTTGCCTCCCCAAACCGCATAAGCTTATGCGGTTTGAGAGTGTGGTTTTAGCCTAGTTTCCTAGTTTCGGTTGAATTATATCTTTGAAAGATTACGAGATAATCTTGAACGTGTAGCTCAAGAAAACCCCTAGGATATTTCTGAGATATTTTGTGATGTTCAGGGCTTTGGAGTGCGGGCCAAAGGCTGGGTTTGGGCTCGGTTTCGGGCCCGAGACCCGGAAAAATGAAAAGGGTGTATTTGCATAGTTTTTGTGAAATAAGGTAAGACGTGAAGCCGTATTTTGTGTAAGAGGGGGCTAAAGGGGAGATTTAGCCACCGGGCCTAAATTTAGGAATTTAGGAATGCTGAATTAGACCTTGTTAATGTAAAAGGGCTAATTGTAGTGCAAATGCGAAGCTCATGCCAAATGAAGCAGGACAGGGACCGAGCTAGACTCCAAATGGACAAAGTGAACGTTTATTTAAGTGTGATGTGAAGTGACCTAAATCATTTTAACATTTAAAACGACTCAAAATGAATTCGACATTAGTTAGAACCGTTTAAGTCAACGTTAAACATGCGTAATAAAAGTCCGTGATACATCACAGGGTTTTGTTTGGGAGGGTACGGATATGGGTATCCACACCATCATAACCTATTTATCTCAAACATTTTCCTAAAGCAAAACCCAAGAATCTCGTCGCATTCTTGGAGATTTTTCATTCTAAGCGGCCCGCGGCCCTTCACATTTTGAAATAACATTTTTCAGAATTTCCGTGTCAAGTCAACTAGTCTGTACCTAGTTCGATTCGACCCAATCGCAAATCTCTGCAACCGTCCGGGAATAATCACTACATTCCCGAGACCTTACAAAAACGTCAATGGACTGCATGACTCAAGGTCATCGTATGCCAACTTCTAGCAAAACACTTTCACAAGCCCAAACCCAAGAATTACACAATATTCTTGTCAGACTTTATGCGGCCCCGCGCCTTCTCAACTTTTCAAATAAGGCACTTTGCAAATCTCGTTGGGCCAAACGACCCAAAGTCGGCCTGATTCAATAAACATCATCTTTTACAAGCAAGCAAAGCCCGAGAATGGCCAAGCCCAATCTCGCAGCCTTTTCATTGGTTCGAATGGCCCATAACCATCTCGACCCGATTCCTCTTAAGCAAAAAGCACGAGGACGAAGACACCTGTCCACATCCCACCTTAACATCTTCAATCCGACTAGCTTATCGCTGACACGGGTTCACTCCAAGCAATTCTACCGCAATCCTACGATAGGCCCACGACGACATGCCGTTAACTTGGGCCAATCGGATTCAATAAAAGCTCTTTAAACATCGAGTCAGAAACGTGTCAATGCGTCTCTAGCTCAAACACCTTGCAAGCATTTTGTCAAAACACGACAAATTGTTTTCACAAAATCCTCATCGCATTTTTGAAATAACATTTTTCAAAAATCCTTCTCTCGAACCAAATGACCCATAGTCATGATGGTTTGACCCACACAAGCAATCTCTTCAAAGCATCCAAGAATAATCACTTTATTCCTGTGACATTTTCAAAACGTAAATGAACCACATGACTCGCGGTCATTGTAACCCATTTATTATTACAAAGCATTTTCAAACCCGAGAGTGGTAACTCATTCTCGTGGACCTCTTCTCAAAAGCAAATCAAGCGGCTCACGGCCTTTTAACATCTCTTTCGAAATAAGCATTTTTCGAAATCTACGGTTCAAATGGCCTACCGCCATTTTAATCCAAGCATCTCTCTTTCACGAAACAACACAACCCGGGAATGAACTAGCATCATCCCACGGTTTCTTCACGGTTAGACCAAGTGGCTAATTGTCGCTTCAATCTAACCCTTCTTCAAACAAAATGCATGAAAACGAACATGACCGTCTTCATCGCATTTTCAAACATCCTCGATTCAATAGCCCATCGCTACTCCGAATCGACTCACGCTTTCATCGTAATCCAACGACAAGCCCATAACGACACACCGTTAACACGGGCTTATCGGATCCGATCTCAAAACATCTTTTGCATCGAGCCAAAATGTGACCACGCATTTCCGCTTAACAAAGCATCCCGCTTTTGTCGAAAAAAAAACTTTTGCAAGATCAAAGTTGAATCTACGTATGCGTGAACCGAGTATCAACGCAAGCATCAACCACATTTGAGACATGCGCGTCTCGAGCATCCAGCAGAGCATCCATCAAGGCACCAACGACGGTCTCAAACGGCTTGCAATGTTTTCAATACGGGTCGAGTCTTAAGCATCGAGTCAATCTCTGTCAGTCTAGGACAATCGAGTCTTTGATGTACGACATTTTAACAAATCGATAAAGGAACAGGCTTGCCCACAACTCAGCTTCTTTTTCGTACACAAAATTCATTCTGCACCGACATACATTGCATCCTAGGAGTAGTCATCCGAAGGAGGTCTGGACCGGATACAAAGGTCAAAGACAACAACAATACAAGACACAAAAACAAGAAGGCTTCCGACGACTAAACACCTAAGGTCCGGTAGTCAACTTTTGATCTACTACTCCACTGCTTTTGGAGGAGGATCCATTAACTTGGAGCTCCACAGTGATCATGAATTTGATCATGACCAAAGGTACGAGTATTCCTGGATCGCCCTCCGCGTACTCGATCGCGTGCCTAATAAGCAAACGAACTTGTCAGAGGCGTCTGGCGTGATAGACATACGATCACAAGCGACCACCGAACCGCAGAGTCCAGCAAAATCGAACCACAAGCCCAGGCCACAAAAGGCATGACATATTCTCAAATACAGACGAGAATACAAAAATCAAAAAAAAAAAAAAAAAAAAAAAAAAAAAAAAAAGAGAAAAGCAAAAATAGTCTTGAAGCTTTGAAGCAAGGGACAAAGCAAAAAAGCCTAAAAAGCCCTCTAGCAAGTGGCGAAGCAAGCAAAGGGCAAGAAGCATTGAAGCCCACAAACAAGTGGCAAAGTCTTTGAAAGTCCAAATTGAAGACCAAACAGTAGCAACAAGCGGCCTAGATCAACTAAGGAGAACCTACCCTTAGGATGCAATGTATCGAGGTTAAACACATAACACACTTCACGGACCAGCATGTCCTTAAACGTGCACCTTTGACAAACACAATTCTATGGGCCGGCATGCCCTTAAACATGTACCCTTTACAAACACAATTCTATGGGCCGGCATGCCCTTAAACGTGCACCACCCGAACTGCGCTGGTTTGATTCCACAATCGTGGATACGTAAGCCGCTCACCCGAGCTCAACCAACCCTTTACAAAAATCCACAAAACATTCTTCCGTTTAAAGCTCATTAAGCTAAAGACGTGTCCACATCAAAATCACAACCCAAAAAGCGAGTCGTTCCTTTATCGAGGCGTCTAAAACGAATACGTCAAGGCAAGGTTGTCCTAGACCTAGGAGTAATACTCTGCTTTTTAGTATAACTCTGTTTTGCAGGAACAACAGCATCCTACCGAAAACAAGCAAACACCACTAGGGGCTCAAACAACGCACGTGTTCCCAAATGTAAGATTCATGCAACCGTCGAGTCTCGAGTCACGCATATGATTCGTCTTTGTCTTTCAAAGTTTTCGGCATCCCAAGCATTCCATAAACATCGACTCACACATGAAGTCGATCCTCTTCCAATCAACACGCAATTTTGGCATCAAGAACAATTTGGCGACATTCAAACCGCCCTTTTTCAAAACTTTTCAGTTTTCAAAACGCTATCACGGGCCGGCATGCCCTTAAACATGCACGAGGCAACACGTCCTTCAAATAGCTCGTCATCATTTTCAAAAGCATTTTTCAAAAATTAACTCAACACTCGGGTTAATACATTTTGAACAAAAGCATTTTCAAAAACACTTTGCATTTTCGAACGACTCTTTTTGAAAAACACATTTCAGATATAGTCTTTTCTTGAGCACTAACCCTGCAGGTATAATGCAAAAGGCAAAGTTGACAAAGAGCATGACATGAGTAAGCATCCACGACGCTCAAAACGCAGTCAAGTGCAACGACTACACACAACAGCACAAGGCACACTCTACCTAGCGCTACTGGAAGCACCCTACTCAAAACACAACTAGATACACCGCTTCAACCACAACCGCCAACGCAACCGCAGCCTTTCAAGCTTCACAAACACAACGGAACGCATTCTCCTCTCACCTACAAAACGAAGACAAAACACAAATCCCCGTCAAACCGAAGCACACCTACGATATCTAAATTGACACCCCTACTTGCCTAAGCTAGGAACCCCTTCCTAAGCGGGAAAGCTACATCACCACATACGCACCCACAAAAAAAAAAAAAAAAAAAAAAACAACAATTAGCTCATGCACCATAAACGCGACATGCGATTACTCACCCACAAAAACAGGGGGCTGGCACCTCACCTTAGATCACATGCAAACACGACAAAATAGATGTTCCTCGCAAACATCCCAAAACAAAAACAAAATTCCTACCTCGATAGGCCTGCAAAACAAATGTTCGTCACGAACACTCTAAACAAACAAAAAGCAAAAGCCCTACTTCAATAGGCAAACAAAAACAAATTTTCCTCGCAAACATCCTAAAACAAAAGCAAAAGCCCTACCTCGATAGGCCCACAAACAAATTTTCATTACTAACACCCTACGACAACAAAAACAAAAGCCCTACTTCAATAGGGCAACAAAAAGATGTTCTCACGAATATCCCAAAACTCCGCAATAACAAAACACAAGCAAAAGCCCTATTCTAATAGGCCCGCAACCAGACATCTCTAAACAAAAATCTCGTAATCATCATCCAAACTGGAGCTTGCACCACGGACCGACATGTCCCTAAACATGTACAATGGACCGACATGTCCTTAAACATGCACGACGGACCGACATGTCCCTAAACATGTACGATGGACCGACATGTCAAAACATGTACGATGGACCGACATGTCCTTAAACATGCACGACGGACCGACATGTCCTTAAACATGGACGACGGACCGACATGTCCTTAAACATGCACGACGGACCGACATGTCCTTAAACATGCATGACGGGTCGGCATGCCCCTAAACGTGCATCTTCCACACGCAAATTTTACGGGCCGGCATGCCCCTAAACATGTATTCACAAAATGCAACTCCGAACTACGCCGGTTTGATTCCATTTTACATGGATACGTAGGGAGCTTTACAAAAAGCACAACCGATATTCAACACAAAAATGATGCGTCCAAAGCTTTAAAAAGTCGAGGACATAGTCGCCACAAAAATTCGTCTCGTTAAAAGGACGACATTCAATACAAAACGACACGCTTGAAACTTAGGCAAGTCAAAGGCATAATCATCACAAAATTTGTCTCAAAACCCAAAAGGTTTAGAGGCGACATTCAATACAAAATGACACGCCCGACACCTAACAGGGTCAAAAGCAAAGTCAACACAAAAACGACACGCTCGTCAAGGGCACAGTCGACACAACATTTTCTCAAAAGATATCAAAAATGCATTCAACACAAAACAATACACAAACAACAACAAAACACAAAAGCAAAATCAAAAAGCAGGAATACAGCTCAATCCACGAGCTACATTCAAAAGCGAAGACACACACGCAGCTACTACAAGTTTGACTAACGTTTTAACATCAAAAACTAACTCAAACTGGGGGCTAACTTTAAAAGCAAACATCGCAAGTTTGACTAACGTTTTAACATCAAAAACTAACTCAAACTGGGGGCTAACTTTAAAAGCAAAACCACAAAGTTTTTTCCTCCGCACAGCACAAACATTCACGGTTCAGGCGTCTCTTACAGACCGCCGTTAACCTTTTCACAAACAAGCACACGAAACACCCGCAAGGTTTAAACTTTCAAAATGCAACACGCAAAAGCATACCCTTCACATGAGGATGCGTCCTAGCATACATCCCAAACGGATATACATACACAAAACGTCATACAAAGAAAAAAAAACACAAACAACTACCTCCCAAGCAGACATACGCCTACAAAAACAATAAGCAACCGCAACAAATTACACGCACATGCACTTTAAAAAGCAACAGAACGCGAGCACCAAAAGGCAAATCCCGAACATGAGGTTCAAACGAGAAAACAAGCTCTCTCCACGACAAGACATTTAACAAAAAGCACTAGCAGAGCTAATTCAAATCTAGTTTCAGCTCAACTTTCTCCCGAAGGCAAGACAAGCTATACACCTGATAGCACAAACCAACATAACATAAACAAACGCACCACACAATCACACTACAACATGAACAAATCACCTAACACAAAAATGGTTTAGCAACACCTTAAACTGCCTCACGCAAAAACGGTTTAGCAACACCTCAAACTGCTTCACGCAAAAACAAGTTCAACAAAACCTTAAAACCGCCTCATGTTAGGCATCACTTTCAAATAAACAACCAAAGCACAAACATAGACACAAACATAAACGCTAGCATAACTGTAGAAATAGCTAAACACTCCGACATGAGAAAAACACACATCTCAAGACATAAACACAAGTACTCAACAACAACATCAAGCGCGAGACATTCAAACGCAAAGCATAATCGAAAAACGCTCTTTCACGAGTCTAAACATATACACTCTTTACGAGTCAAGATAAAAACACTCTTTACGAGTCAAGACAAAAACACTCTTTACGAGTCAAGACAAAAACACTCTTTACGAGTCAAAACAAAAAAGCTCTTTCACGAGTCAAAACACATACACTCTTTACGAGCCAAAACAACATACACTCTCCACGAGTCAAGGCAATATACTCTTTGCGAGTCAAATCACAACACTCTTCTCGAGTCAAGACAATATACTCTTCACGAGTCAAAACAAAAATACTCTGCACAAGTCAAAGCACATACAAATCAAAACACATACACTCTTTACGAGCCAACAACGAATACACTCTTTACGAGTCAAGACAAATACACCATTTACAAGTCAAATTACATACACTCTTTACGAGTTAAAACATTTACACCCTCTTTACGAATCAAGACAAAATGCCCCTTCATGGATCAAAACACTCTTATACGAGTCAGCGACACTCCTCCACGAGTCAGAAGTAAGTACATACTCATTGAAAACTAGTCGAGCACCTAAGCATTTACACTTTTTACAAGTCAAACACCTAAAACATCTACACTCTTTAACGAGTCAAAACACCTAAAACACATGCCTCTTTTACGAGACAAACACTATACACGAAACCTCTTCTACGAGTCAAACACCAAACACATGCCTCTTTTACGAGTCCAACACCAAACACATGCCTCTTTTACGAGACAAACAAACCAACACGCACCTCTTTTACGAGTCAAAACACCAAACACGTACCTCTTTTACGAGCCAAACACCAAACACGAGCCTCTTCTACGAGTCAAACACCAAACGCATGCCTCTTTTACGAGTCAAACACCAAACACATGCCTCTTTTACGAGTCAAACACCAAACACGAGCCTCTTTCACGAGTCAAACACTACACACGTACCTCTTTCATGAGTCAAACACAACACACGAGCCTCTTTCACGAGTCAAACACTACACACGAGCCTCTTTCACGAGTCAAACAACCCAACACGTACCTCTTTTACGAGTCAAACACATTAACACTCTTTACGAGTCAAACATCTAAACACATACACTCTTTTACGAGTCAAACATCCAAGCAATTACGCTCTTTTACGAGCCAAACATCGAGCACTTACACATGAGCACCAAGGCATAAACACTCTTTTACGAGTCAAACACGTACACTCCCTTACGAGTTAAAAACGTAAACATGCACCCTCTTTTGCAAATCATACCTCCAAGCATTACACTCTTTACGAGGTAATATCAAAACACAAGCACTCATACATAAACACAAGCACTCATACATGAGCACAAGCACATGAACACAAACATAAGCACGCGAGCGAGCATTCGCACAACACAAAGTTCGGCTAGACTACAAAACGCCATCACGAAACATTCAACATCAGCAACCATCTCACGCACAACACAAAGTTCGGCTAGACTACAAAGCGCCATGAAAGAAGCATCCGGCATCAGCAGACGGCCCAAAGACACCAGACGTCAACAGGCAGGCACGCCTTTAAACATGCGCGGACCGTCAAGTCCTAAAACATGTTGTCCCACCCCGCATTTCCCGGCACTAAGTCCTCGTCTCTCCCTCGAGACACATGCTTAGCGCCGCCAGGTGGTATCGAGACTGTAATGGTCCAGATACTATCTTTTAAGTTAGACTAGCGCTTTAGTCCAAGCTCAGTCAAATTGGGGGCTCTGTAGATACCCGTATCCGTACCCCCCAAACACAAACCCTGTGATGAAATGGACTTTTCACAAAAAGCATGTTTTTAACGTAATGTCAAAACGGTACATTTTGTCGAAAACATTTTAAGTCGTTTAACGCATAAATGATCTATTTGCATGTCGTGTAAAATGAGTATTCGTTTAGTCATTTTATTTTAGCCGACCCGACACAAAAACAAGCCTTTTCCCGCACAAGAAAAGCCCACAAAAGCACCCGAGCACGCCTCCCGAGGCGTCAGACGCTCAAGCCGAGCTCACGTCTAAACACATTTCACAAAAACAATTCAATACAAGACAAAAATACTTTTCGGCCCGAGACCCGAAAAAGCACGAAACACGAAGCACGAAACACGAAACACGAAACTGACCCAACATTATCCTCGACAAAAGCCTGCAGCCTACGGCACACACCCCTATGTACATACGTATACGCATACGCAAGGCACAAATACGTCACAAAAAAGCAGCAAAACAAAGGAAAATCGCCTGTTAACTGGCGATTTTCTGGTAAATCGCCAGTTAACAGGCGATTTTCCCCTCCCCCTGGTACTTTGGCGGCTCGAAATCCCTATAAATACACCCCTTATTCGTTCATTTCAAAGCATCAATTATCATCACTCTCTTCTCTATCTACTCCTCACTTACACTCGACTCAAAAACGGGTTCCTGACCCGACCCGGTATTGGCATTGCGAACCCGTATTCGTAATACGGTTGTAGCGATTCGGACCTCTGATCCGTCTTAAACCTCGCCAATATCGCATAAGCAACGACACAATTAACAATGAACAAACGGACACCACTTTACATTATGCAAATTCTCATTTACGCATTAAACGACTAAACATGATTTCGACAAAACTTGTACTGTCTTCATTAGTCTTAAAGCATGCAAAACTGAGGGTTTTAAACAAACTTTTACACACATATGAGTCGGAAAATAGCATTTAAATGATAATACAAACAATGAATTATCATTTTTGTGCACATTTCTTATAGCAACCCGTCATAACTTTGATGTATACATTCGCTTTTACGCATATTTATCGAGTCACATATCGCACTTGTACGTAGCGGTTTGCATTTGCTCAAACATCGAATTATACACTGTTTTCAAGCTAGTAATGGCTACTTTTACGTAGGCTTTTCAATTACAGTTTTTCATAACGCATTTTGACAAACTTTTGGAGAGTACCCTCACCCCGAATCCGCTCTGGTTTCACAATTGCCTTAGACGGATAGGTATCGACGCACCTTGAACTCTAAGATTCGCGTCTTCGAGTCCAAGACGTGCTGAATGGGTCCAAATTCCCTCATAATTTGGTGGTGACTCCGAAAACGGCTTTTAAACGATTTTTCAATATTTCTTTAAAATGCTTTAAACAAATTACGCAATGACATCCCCCATAGCAAATCGAGCAAGACCCGCAGAGCGCGCTTTTACGCGCCGCTCTTTTACGCATTTTTCCCGCGCCGTGCATTCCGCCCCATGACATTTTACGAGGGCGGGCGCGCGGGGCGTCGAGAAGGGATCCCGATCCGGTATCCTCAGTCTCGTCAGCAGGGTACCCTGCCACCCCAAGGTAATCCTCCTAACCCTCCTCACGATACAACATGTGCTATTACGCTGCGTAGTGGTACAGTTTATGATGCCCCGAAGCATCCGGAGGAAGAGGAGAAGAATGGGGCAGCAAACACGGTCAAGCCGCGTGATCATGGGCCAGCACAGCGACAGCAGCTAGTGGATGATGCTGTTAAAGACAAGGCGCCGGAGATTCAAATCAAGCTTCCCTTTCCGGGTCGTGTACGTCCGGCCAACGTGGACCCCCAGCTCGGTAAGTTCTTTGCGATCCTCAAAGCACTGCAGGTAAATATTTCATTCATTGATTTGGTTAAACAGATTCCTGTGTATGCTAAGTTTCTTAAAGAGGTCATATCTAAGAAGCGTTCGATTAATGAGACCGAGTCTGTGTCTTTCGTAGGGGAGGGTAGTGCTCTTTTACAGGGTAATTCACCTCCAAAGCTGAGTGACCCCGGGACCTTTTCTATCCCTTGTTCTATAGGGAAATATGTGGTTCAGAACGTTTTGTGTGATCTTGGGGCTAGTGTCAGCGTCATTCCCTACTCCATCTGTCTGAAACTTAATATGACTAAGCTAGGAGTTACCTCCATGACTCTACAGATGGCCGACCGTACTGTGCAGAGACCTTTAAGTGTCCTAGAGGACGTCCCGGTCAAGATAGGGAAGTTTTATATACCCGTAGACTTCGTGGTCCTAGACATTCCCGAGGACCCCCACATCCCGAACATTCTAGGGAGACCTTTCCTGCATACTGCATGTGCTGTAATCGATGTGGGGAACAAGACCCTGACGTTCTCAGTAGGGGGGAAAAGCTTACCTACACTAAGTCTAGTCTCCCTCGCTCCCCTATGCAGCCTGAGCCTGTTGCTGCTATTGACTTTTCCCCTCCGTCTCACTCTACTGGAGACACTTTGGAGGTTGTTCCTTCTGCTTTGTCTTGTGCAGGTCCTACGCAGGTTGGCTTCGATCCTGGTTTGGGGGAACGGAAGCTTACGAAGGCGGATGTCTATGCCCCTAGTGATGGAGGTGGAGACCCAGGGTCTGCGGTGTGCGGCGCACGAAGTTGTTTTGGAGAGCCATTTCACGATGGAGTCCAATGCGTGATGGACTATGCTGCTCTTCCTCGGGACGGTCGAGCTTTATGGCGAACAGATGCTCTTTCGCCAAGTGAAAGTGTTGCTAGTGGCCAACGCCCTTGGCCTAATTGGACATGATTTGAGTTTGACGACGGTCGTGCGGGACCATTATAAACCAGCGCTTTCCGGGAGGCAACCCGATGACATTTTGTAATTTGTTGTACTTTGTTTTGGTTTGGTTTATTTTGACTTTGACATTATTAGTTTGCTTTGAGCGCGTGAGGACGAGGGAATTATATTGGTTTTAGCACGCAGGTACTCAAGGACTCTTCGTCCTAAGTATTTTTGAGACGGGCCTCGAAGAAGGCCTTGGTCGACCCACCCCTCTACTATTCGGCCTTACCTTTCCTCGCGTGCTACTCCGAAGTACTTCATAGCTGGACTGAAATGGACGCATATTCGTGGATCATAAGCCGCACTCCATGCTTCGCTTCGGTTTGCGGGAGCTCCAACTTGATAATGTGAGCTTTCTTACTCCTTTTCCCTCGTTTTCTCGCTTTACTTTTCCTACCCCCGTCTTTTATTTGTCCTTCTATGCTTGTGGTTGTGCTGTTTTCCACATTGAGGGCAATGTGTGATTCTGGTTTGGGGGAGGAAAGCATTTTCGCGCTTTTCATTTGCTTTTTCCTTCTCTTTGTGTGCTTTATTTCAAAAATCCATAAAATCCATAAAAATTTAAAAATTTTGGTTTGAATTGTCAAGTTTGGAGAATTGATTAGTGTGCTTATTTTGATCTTTGGCATCTCCGAGTTGAAAATCTATTGTCGTAGCTTGCACTATATGTTTGTTTCCTGTTAATAGATTGCGAGTCTCAAACACTAGCCGCTTGTATTTTCTTAATTCTTATTGCTTTTCGTTCTTTTACTTTCGATATTGGTATTCTTGCGAGGCAATGGTTTGTGGAATGTATGGAATGTTTGGTTTGCGGAATGAATGGATGGATGCATTTAAAATGTTGGAGCAATGCTTCGATGCTTTCGGAGGGGACTCATTGATTTGAGTAACCACAATGGCCATGAATTTGGTTGTGACCGAGAGTATGAGCAATGATGTAACCCTTAAGGAAAAATGTGTACCCGAGCGCGATCTTTACCGAGTAAATGTCAAGCTAAACGGTATAACATACGAGGGATGCTCCACATTTGAAAGAAAAAAAAAAAAAAAAAGGAAAGAAAAGAAAAAAAATGGAATGATGTGGAAAGGAAGGTGGAATGGAAAGTGGTATGTCCGGTTGGCCTTGCTTGAATCCAATTTTCGTAAGTTTAATTTTTGCGAAAGCGTGAGGAGCTAGTAATATTATGTTGGTGTGAATGGTTGAGACTTGTGCTCTGTTTTCGGTGAAATAGACTATAGTTTGTAAGTTTATGTGCATAGGTCGTCCACTTGAGATGCGGGCGTGATAAATCAGCTATACTTTGATTTTCTCCTACGCTTTTTGCTTGAGGACAAGCAAAGGTTTGGTTTGGGGGAGTTTGATGTATGTCATTTATATAGCTTTTATGCCCCCGGTTCACTTGCATTTAGCTCGCATTTACTCGATTTCATTACTATTTTAGGAGCTATATGCTTTATATTGCCATACTGTTGTTCCTCGTGTGTATCTTGCAGGTTTTGGCGGTCCTGAGCTAAAACCTGAGTCAATGGGAGCATTTACGAGTATCGTGACGTCAAGACGAAGCTCGAGAGCGAATTTGGAAGCAATACTATGTGTTGGGACGTCAAACCTATAGGTTCAGAGCAAACCTATAGGTTCCGGATGAAAGTTAAAGACCAAAACTTGCTGGAACTTTCTGCAGAGCTTAGAACCGCTCGGTTCACCCCAGAACCGATCGGTTCCCACCCCTGAACCGATCAGTTCAGCCCCGAACCGCTCGGTTCACTTGCCTCTTTCCTCCGGTTTTTCGTGCTTATATATATAGACTCGAGTTAGGGTTTTGAGGAGGCTTTTGTTTTATTTTTCCTGCTTTAGATTAGAAGTTAGTTTCTCTCTTAAAAAAAACTCTCTCATAAAACTTAGGTTTAGACTTAATTACTCTTGCAAGATCAATACTTTGAATTCTTCAATTATCTCCAGGTTTAATTTAATTGTTCTTGTTTTATTTCATCATGTTCATTGTTATCAATTACTTTGCTTTTACTCCTTCCATGTCTAGCTAATTCTCAATTAGGGTTTAGGGTGATTGTGATATTGATTTAGGACATGATTTAATTGCTTATATTGATTGAATTTGTGCAAGTCGATTTCTTCCTACGCGTTTTATTATCAATTGAATTTAGGGACGCCTTTATTAAATTGAATTTAGGTTGTTTCAGTTTAAGATCGAAAGCCGAATTGAAACTAGACTCACGCGTAATTGATAAGTTGAATTTAGTACGTAGCGAGAGCCCGCTAAATTTGCTTAAGGTTGAAATTGACTCGAGAGAGCGTTTTCCTAAACCTAATCACTTGCATGACTTCAATTGATTGTATTTCCTTCTGAGTTGAGTTCCTGAATCGATGTCACATTGATCCCGATGCCCTAATCTCCCTCTCTTACGTTTTTCATACCTTTTTACTTATTGTTTTTAGTTTAGCTCTTCAAAACACCGACCTTTGTTACTTTGAGACTGACCTAGATCACTAAGCATCCCTTTGACTATACCATCTCTCTGTGGATTCGACCCTACTGCCATTAGCTACCCAGCTAGTTGACCTTAGGTTTATTTTGACTGAGGTGACGCGACTTTAGCCTCATCAAGCTTGAAATCAAAATGAGTCGAATGAGGGGCAAACCTAACCCTAAACTTGACCTTGTGACTTTGAGGGATATGCACAACCAACCTCAACCCTTGAAGGAAAACCAAAATCAGCAAGTCTTTAGGTCGAAATGCACCATTAGGGGGAGGGTTTGTAATCTGATTATTGATGGGAAAAGTTATTCTAATGTTGCCTCAAGCACCCTCATTGAAAAATTAGCCTTGCCTACACAAGAACACCCTAACCCTTACAAGTTAAGGTGGCTAAACATGGGAGCCGAGGTGATGGTGGATAGACAATGTTTGGTTTCCTTCTCTTTTAGGAAAGACTGCATAAAAGAAGCTTTGTGTGATGTGATTCCCATGGATGCTTGTCACCTTCTCTTGGGGAGACCTTAGAAGTTGGAAAGAAATGCTAATCATGATGGGAGGAACAATACTTATATTTTTAAGATTGGAGCTAAGAAGATCAAACTTGCACCCTTACCTCTAATTTTGAAGAACCCTAACCCACCATCCTTGATTGAATCACAGGAAAAAACAAAGAGTGATGGGGGACCAGAAATGAAATAAGAGCTTAGCAAGGGGGAGAATGTCTTTGATCTCCTTGCTAAGGAAGTCCCCAAAGAGCAATGCAAACCGCCCCTCGAGGAAGAGCAAGAACCACTGGAAACCTATGAGGATGCCTACCCTATTGAGCTACTTAGTGGGTCGTCATCCATTGGGGGCATTGAGCTTCAAAATGAGTTTGTTTCCGGAGCTTTGTTACCCAACAAGGCTGTCCATGGAAGTGAACCTAGGGCTACTCAAGAACGCCAAAATCAGTTTGAGAAACTCAAGGAGAAGGAGTTTGTAAGGGAATCCCTTAGGCCTTCTGCCGTGTCTACACATTTGGTAACAAAACGAGATGAACCATGGAGAAAGTGTACGGATAGTAGGGGCATCAATGACATCACAATCGAGTATAGGCTTCCCATACCTATACTTGATGGCATTTTAGATGAGCTTAGTAGAACCGAGCTATCTCCCAAGATTGATTTGAGGCAAGGGTACCCCCAAAGGAGAACCAAAGAAGGGGATGTGTGGAAAAGGGAAATGACCTTTAAGACCATACATGGGTTGGTCATACTTCTTAGGTTGTCTAATACAACAAGTACCTTCGTGATTGAGAAAGTAGCCCTCCATGTGATCAAAGACAATCCTAGAGCAATAGGAGGAAGTCAAGGAGAGGAGCTCAATGAAGTCAAAACTGAAAATTTGGGAAACTCAATCAAGTGCAAGGAGAGTGAATCATTTGTAGATGCAAAGATTGATGTTTTGGAAAGTTCAAGTGAGTCCTTGAGATGGAAGATCATTGTGGGGCTCAATCATAACAAGGGGTGGCTAGGTGACGATTCTATGCATGAGGAACTTAGAGTTGTGGTAGGGGATAATTGTGAATCCAAGGAAGCCATGAGTAAGGGAGAGAGCAAGCTCAATTCAATGAGCCAAGTCTACAAGGATCAATCTCTCATTCAATCTCTAAGTAAATGGTGTTCTTGGAAGTCTAAAGACATGGAGCCCAAGGCTGCTCATGGGTCTCATGGGGCACCACTCATCATGGTCTACGAATCAAGTCATGAAGCCAACAAGAGTCCAAGTCAAGAAGAAGGCAAAGGTTCAAGTCATAAGTCAAGCAAAAGGAACCCCAAGGATTTGAAGGGCAAATCATTTCCAAGGAGAGGAGATTGAACTAGAAATGATCAAGTCAAGGGAGGACGGTTTGAAGGAAGGCAATGGTTTGGGTCCTTGGGCTCAAGCCATGGTCTAAACCTTGGTCCTAGGGTCCTACCAAGTGTAATGTCATGTGAATCAAGGCAAAAAAAAGGTCAAGCTTGGAGGACCTAAGGAGGTAGAGCTAAATTCAAGGAGGAAAGCACAACCAAGTCGATGAGCTAAATTCAAGGAGGAGAGCACAATCAAGTCGATGAGCATAATCGACAATCAGTTTCTACACTAATTTCGTTACTTTGAACTGTATCTGATTCTTTACTTGCAGTTCCTATCTGGATTGCCTTTCTTAACCAGTTTGCTATTATTAGAGACAAAATACACTACTGTGCAGACTATATTCGAATGGGAACGGAGGGACCACCTTACTAGGAATACCTAATCACGGCTTACCAACAGACTTACAGGCTGACCAAAACCCTTACCAACACTCAAACCAAATTCTTCAGACAATAGCAACCCAAGTTGATCATGTGTCCACCAAACTAGATACTAGACTTCAAATAGATGGAACTCCAAAAACCATAAAACCTCAAAATTTTCCAAATCAATTGTCACATCCCCATTTTAAACCACAATATCTTCCTTTATCAATCACTTCAAAATTAGCAAAAGATTCTGAAGCCTCTACTTCATCATCCTCAGAAATTTTAAATAAAATTTCAAATAACCATTCTCAATTAACTTCAAAACATGTAAATGTTGTTAAAGTAAGTTCAAGTTCTAGTTTTGACAGTGAAACAGAAAGTGATGATAGTATATCTCAGCTAGAAGATCAATTTAAAGATAAAGAAGAGATTAATAAGATTAGGAATATCAATCCTGCTTGGCAAAATACTTCTACTAGGAACTATTACCAAAGACCTACTCCTCCTGACATTCAATTTAAAGAACGTTCAAAGTTTGGGACAAACCAATATTATCCTCAAACCATTCATGAGTGGAACATAAATGGAAAGTCTGAGTATGAAATCCTAAACACACTCCAAGAAATGGGTATGGCTAAGGTAGCATATAAGCTTAGAGAGTCAAATGAGCAAACAGTCTTTGGAATGATTGTTGCTGGGTTTACAGGTCAATTAAAAAACTGGTGGGATAACTCATTAACCTTAGAAAATAAGTTAGAAATCCTAAATCATAAAACTGAGTTCATGGATGACATTGGAAACGAAATTCAAGCAAATCACTGTTGCGATTTTTTAATCATTACCATAGGTATGTACTTCATAGGAAATCCTCAAGAAGAATTGTCCTCTCAAAAAATCATCCTTACTAATCTTAGGTGTCCTACTTTAAGTGACTATTGGTGGTATAAAGATATGTTCCTAACCTATGTCCTTAGAAGACAAGACTGTAATGAAGGATTTTGGAAAGAAAAGTTCGTTTCAGGTCTCCCAAACCTCTTTTCTCAAAGAATTTTTAGAAAAATTAAAGAATTTCCAAAATCCTTTGAGAAAAGAGGTTTGGGAGACCTGAAATGAACTTTTCTTTCCAAAATCCTTCATTACAGTCTGGTCTTCTAAGGACATAGGTTAGGAACATATCTTTATATCACCAATAGTCACTTAAAGTAGGACACCTAAGATTAGTAAGGATGAATTTTTGAGAGGACAATTCTTCTTGAGGATTTCCTATGAAGTACATACCTCTGGTAATGATTAAAAAATCGTAGCAGTCATTTACTTGAATTTCGTTTCCAATGTCATCCATGAACTCAGTTTTATGATTTAGGATTTCTAACTTATTTTCTAAGGTTAATGAGTTATCCCACCAGTTTTTTAATTGACCTGTAAACCCAGCAACAATATCAAAGTTAAATACAGATAAAATAGCTATTGTCTGAAGAATTTGGTTTGATCTCCTTTGATGTATTCAATATCAAAGTCAAATACAGATAAAATAGCTTGCCAACAGGCAAAAATTTGTTTTGAAACAATATTTTTGACATTTTTTTTTCTAAAACTTCTTTTGCTGATTTACAATCGACTCTTAAAAGAAATTTTTTATCGAAAAGATCATCTTGAAATTTTGAAATACATAAAACAATAGATAAAATTTCCTTTTTAATTGTTGAATAATTTTTTTGAGGGCCTAACCAGACTCTAGAATGGTATCTTACTAACTCTTCTTTGTCATGCAGTTTTTGTTTAAGGATGCCACCATAACCTATTTCAGATGCATCAGTTTCTACAATCATGAATGCATTTGGATTTGGAAGGACAAGACACGGGTGGATTTTTGACCTTTTGTTTGAGATTCTTGACCAGTTTTGTATGTGACTTTGACCATGCAGGAGGGTTCTTTTGGAGTCTTTGAAACAATATATTACATGTTTGACGCAAATTGGGGAAAAAGTCTGACACATAATTTAGACATCCTAAAAACCTTGGTAATTGAGTTTTGTCTTTGATTTCATCTGGGAATTGATCTGTGAATTCAAAGACTCTAGTAATAGGAGTTATGGTTCCTTTGTATATCTGATGACCTAAGAATCTAACATTAGTTTGAAACAATTTCATTTTAGGGGCTGATATAACTAATCCATTCTTTTTGACTACATGTAAAAAGGTTTGAAGATGCTTAAAGTGTTGATCTATGGTTTTTGAAAAAATAAGAATATCATTTATATAAACTATAGAGAATGAAGTGTAAGGAGTGAGAATATCGTTCAGGATGTTTTGAAATTCTGAAGGAGCTTTTTTGAGGCCAAAAGGCATTACGTTCCATTCATAAAGACCAAATGGAACAGTGAAAGCAGTTTTATATCTATCCTGCTCCGCTATTTGAATTTGCCAAAAACCTAATTTCATATCGAATTTTGAGAAGATTTTTGAATCATAGAGCCGTTTATGTAGGTCTCTTTTATTAGGTATAGGGTATCTAATCCATTGGAGAACTTTGTTTAAAGGTTTGTAGTTTATGACAAGTGTAGGAACACCTCGTTCCTTTTCAGCGGCGTTGTAAACATAAAAGGCTGTACAGCTCCAGGGTGATTTAGAAGACCTAATGAGTTTTTTGTCTAGCAGAGTTTGAATTTCTTGTTTACAGAATTCTAAGAGTTCAGCATTCATTTGGATTGGACGGGCTTTGGTAGGAATAAGTTTTTCATCGAAACCTGGAATATAGGGTAGTGTGACAATATGTTTCTTTCTATCCCAGAAAGCGTTAGGAATGTCAGCGCAAACACTAGTTTTAAAAATTTCTTCTAAATCTAGAATTTTCTTTTGAATGGAAGGATCTTGTAGTTTTTCTTCTATTTTCTGATAAGAAATTTCCTCTTTTATTTGATTTATATGAAACAATTTTTGATTTATAGTTTCAATTTTCTGATAGATTGAACAGTTTTGGAGCAAATTGTGTAAAACTAGTGTTTGCGCTGACATTATCGACTTTGAAAGGGCATAATTGTGTAATGAATGGGGTTCCTAAAATAATATCATTACTAATTCCCTCTACTACTATGAAGGTATTTTTGAAGCAGTAACCGTTATTGACTATAGAGGCGTTTGTGAGTTTATGCTTGATCTGCAGGGGTTGATTATTAGTACTATATAGTTGAGTAGTAGTAGACTTATAATATTGTTCAGGTATAATTCCGTATTTGATACAATTGGAGGGTATTTATTGAAAAGTTTTGAGATGCTGAAGGGTTCAGTTGGAGGGATAGAAGAAGAAATTTCTGGTTCATTAGTTTCTAATCCCTTTAAACGTGCAATGACATCCTTTTTGATGGCTGGATCTTCTACCTTATCTAATACGTCTAGAAGGAAGTTTCTTTCATTTTTTGAGATGTAGGGATGACGTTTATTATGAACCTAGGAGAGGAAGAGGCAGAGTCATAAGACTCATCTGAAGTACTTTGAATAACTTCCACTTCATTATTACTTTCTTCTGAGGAGGATGACTTTAGGATAAGTTTTGACAATTTTTTACACATATCACGATCATCTTGAAACAATTGATTTATTTTCTTCTTAACATAACATTTGTTAGCCATATGTCCTGGTTTTCCATTTTTAAAACATAGGGTTTTTGATTATGTCTTTTAGATTTTCTCTTGTAGTATTTACGTGGAGAGGAGAAATTTTTTGTTTTACTAAACCTATTATTAGCACTAAACCTTTTCTTATTAAACCTTTTAAGTTGAGATTTTTTTTTGGAAGAAAGAGCTTGAATTTTTTTCCATGCCAAAGGCTTCACAGAAACATCCTAATTCTTTTCTAGACTGTTTCTTTTCAGAACTGTATTTTGACTGAATCCTAAGTTCTTCACACAGGGCTAATATCTGTTCTTTGACAAAGGCAAAAAGTTGACCTTAAGTTATGTTTGAATAAGGAATATTTTCACTACCTATGATTTCTTTAAGTTTTCTAAAAATTCTTTGAGAAAAGAGGTTTGGGAGACCTGAAATGAACTTTTCTTTCCAAAATCCTTCATTACAGTCTTGTCTTCTAAGGACATAGGTTAGGAACATATCTTTATACCACCAATAGTCACTTAAAGTAGGACACCTAAGATTAGTAAGGATGATTTTTTGAGAGGACAATTTTTCTTGAGGATTTCCTATGAATTACATACCTATGGTAATGATTAAAAAATCGCAGCAGTCATTTACTTGAATTTCGTTTCCAATGTCATCCATGAACTCAGTTTTATGATTTACGATTTCTAACTTATTTTCTAAGGTTAATGAGTTATCCCACCAGTTTTTTAATTGACCTGTAAACCCAGCAACAATCATTCCAAAGATTGTTTGCTCATTTGACTCTCTAAGCTTATATGTTGCCTTAGCCTTACCCATTTCTTGGAGTGTGTTTAGGATTTCATACTCAGACTTTCCATCTATGTTCCACTCTGTGGGTACCGGGATCAGACATGGAACCACTCGGCGTCTTGCTAAGGGCGTAAAGTTAAAAAGATTAAGTACAAAAAACCTTTAAAAACTGTTTTGGAGCCGCCACTAAATTATGAGGGAAATTTAGAACCCGCCTCCGTGTCCTCATGCTCAAAGACACGTCTTAGAGTTCAAGGCACGTCGACACCCATCCATCTAAGGCTATTGTGAAACCAGATTCGGATTCGGGTGAGGTTACTTTTCTAAAGCATAAATCAAAATAATGTTTTTATGAAAGATCTTTTGGAAAAGCCTATCAAAAGATAGCCTCTACTAGACTTGAGAACAATGCAAATAGTGATACATGAGCCTAAGTAATTCGCTACGTACAAGTGCGATAAGAATGTAAAAAGAATGCAAAAAGAGATTGTTTAAAACCCTCAGTTAAGCATGCTTAACTTGTTAATGAAAACAGTTCAGTTTAATGACGAATTCATTTTAAGTGATTTAGATGTAAGGTGAGGATTTGCTAAATGCATGCAGTAAAATAAAGTTCAATTGTCCATTGATTTATTTTAAAGAGGTCAGTTGTTTATGCGACTTTGGAAAGGTATTACGAATAGGGTGTGTATTCGAGGTGCATGGCCGCCTTATGAAAAGCAGACTCGCGTACCAAAGTCGGGGTGAGCCTAATGTAGGCCCTTGCTAGTCTAAGAAGTAAAGAAAGACCTTAATCCATACTAGGATTAAGTATTACCTGTCTCGAGTTAGGAAACCGGCAGCGCTTCGCTTCAAAGGGAAGAATTCAATACTAGGAAAATGAAGAATTCAAAGGTGTTTATACGTGAGGCTTTCGTGTGTGTATATGTGAATGTGCTAAAACCTAGGAAGAAAGGTTGAGAGGAGAGGTGTTTTCATGTGTGTAAAACTTCTGTTGAATGGTCGAATGAAGGGTTGTATTTATAGTAGTATAGCCGAGGGGATTTAGGAAACCCTAGAGGATAAAACCGGCTGCACAAATCGCAAGGAACCATGCGACCAGGAGGGCAAATCGCATGGCCCCATGCGATTGCCTCAAGGAGCCGAAAGGCCCCTTGCGGCTTGTACGCCGGACAAAACCTCCAGATTTCGTATTTCCTTAATCCGATTTGCAATATCCTGACAATATTCTTTGCTATCTCTTTGCTTGCACTCCAAGTAGGCCGTGTATGGTCTTCTAGGGTTTATGTGGGTGAGTTCTTGGACCTAGGGAAGCGGGCCAAGTTTGGGTTTAGGCTCGGTTCTGGGCCCGAGCCCTGAAAATGTAAAATGGGTGTATTTTGTAGTATTTTGTGAAATAGGACATTCCGTGAGACTATCCTAGGTGTTTGTCAATCCTAAAAGATGGTTTTAGTGACTGGGCCTAAATTGAGGGATTTAGGAGGATCGAATTGAACCTTGTTAATGTAAAAGGATCAATTAGACTTAAGGTGTTTTAAAAAGGGTGTGCGCATGCCGATTAGGACCTGAACTTGAGACAAGCTAGACTCTAGACCTAAGGACACTAAGAGTGATGACCCGTAAAGAAACCTCATTTGCATTTTTAAAACATTTAACTCGAATTCGTCATTAGTTAGAACCATTTAAGTCAACATAAAAGCATGCAATAAAAGTCCATTGTTACATCACTGGGTTTTGGGTGGGAGGTACAGATTTGGGTATCTACAGAGCCCTCAGTTTGACTGAGCTTAGGACTAAAGCGAAAGTCAAACTATACGACAACATCCGGACCGTTACAGTCTCGATATCATCAGCGGCGCGGAGTATGTGTCCATGGCTGAGACTAGGACTCCGAACCGGGCTTATCCGGGGAGGGACAAACATGTTTAGGGACATGACGGTCCTTGCATACGTGTAAGGGCATGCCTGCCTGCCAAAAGCCTTTGCGTGCTGTTGCTGTTGCTTGGTCTCGTAAAAGAGTGCGTATGCTTAGTCTCGTAAAAGAGCGTAGATGCTTCATGCTTCGTGCTAGCGCTTGTGTTGGTGCTCATCTCGTAAAGAGTGCTAAGGTCCGCCGGGAATTATCGTCCGAGGAAAATGCTAATGCTTAGTGTATACGCAAAGGTTGTGTATAGTGCTTCAAACTCGTTCAAGAGTGCGGCGGACTTTAGGTGACGCCTTAACCGAAAAGCTTGCGATTCCGAAGAAAATACTTAGGCCTGAAAATTAATCGAGCCCAAGGTGGAGAGTAAACGTGGAATAAAACATGCTCTGGAAATTGCCTTGTCGACTAGTGACTCTTCCGGGAAATCTCTTATCAACTGGCGACTTCAAGCTTGAACTCACTCGCACATGTCGCGGTTTCAAATCCGGAAAAATTCGAATCCGCGATTTGCTCTTCTAAAGATCTTCAGACTTCGCTTGCTTCTTGTTGGATTGTTGTTACTTCTGTGTCTTCGTCTTGTGTCTTGTAAATGTTCTTGCTTTGGCCATGAAACGTGGTATCATTACGATTCCTTTGGGTTCACTTGATACTCGTCTCGGACTTGGGATGTTTGGTGCTCGTTCTCATGTTTGGGTGTTTGAATGTTTATATCTTTGTTCGGGCGTCTGATATTTGGACTTATGTTTGGGTGTCTGATGCTTTGTGCACACGTGAAAGTATTATGCTTTTAGTGCGCATGCTTGTGTTCGTAGCGGTTCTGGAGGTGTCGCTAAACCGTAGATGCGTGATTTCTTCAGGCGTCATGCGAAAAATTACCTTATTTTTCGTTGACGGAAACTTGATGGCGTGATTTGTTCTTCGTCAGGCGTCATTCGCGAAAAATTACCTTATTTTTCGTTGACGGAAACTTGATAGCGTGATTTGTTCTTCTTCAGGCGTCATTCGCGAAAAATTACCTTATTTTTCGTTGTCGGAGACTTGAGGGGTTTATGGTGTGAGCCCCCAGTTTGACCGAGTTAGAGTGTATAACGATGGTCAAACTTGATGACAGGGTTGCTTGATTAAAAGTGTTTTTGAGTTACCCCCTCGAGTTTGACTAAGTTTGATATGAAACTAAGTCAAAATGAAGAGCATGTGCTTGGTATTGATTGTGTTGGGGGAAGGTGTTTTTGGATTACCCCCTCGAGTTTGACGAAGTTTCGTATTTAAACTGAGTCAAAGTGTGGAGTACGGTGTTTGGTTTGGGACTAAGGCAAAGTGGTGTTGGCTTTCTTTGACTGTTGGTAGCTTGGGACTATGCTTTGGTGTAAGAGCAAAGTCAAGGTTGTGACTATGCTTTTAATTTTGCCCCCTTAGTTTGGTTAAGTTTTGGTGTAAAAGTTAAGTCAAACTGGAAATGTTACTTCTGTCCTTGAATGAAATGATGTTTTTGGTGTGGGGTGTTGGTCGTGCCTTTTACAAAGCTGCCTACGTATCCACAGGGTGTGGAATCAGACCAGCGTAGTTCGATAATGCAGTTTAAGGGCATGCCGGCCCGGGGGGTGTTTGAGCTAAGTCGAATTGTGAATTTGACTCGCTTTTGCTTCTGGGGTGTAATTGTCTTGAGGGTGTCTCTTATCAAGGTAGGGTCTTTACTTCGGCTTGTGGGCTGAGTAGACTTTTGCTTCGGCTTTTTCTTTTTTCTTTTTTTTTTGTAGAGTTTTGGGACGTCCGTAAAGGATATCTATTTTGTTGTATAGGAGTACGATCCTAAAATGGAGTGTCAGCCCCCAGTCTTGGTTGTGGATGTATATCGCTCTCATGGTGCATGAGCCGACCATAACGCTTGTGTGGCTTCCTAGTCTAAGGAGGTGAATGTATGGCTTCCTAGTCTGTGGTTTCCTAGTCTAAGGAGGTGAATGTGTTATCTGTAGATCGTAGGAATATCGTAGGTAAGCCCCCAGTCTTGAGGTTTGGTACTTCGGGATGGGTTATTTCCATCGGGTATGGCTGTTGTTGTAACGGGTGAACGACAGTTGTTCATTTGTCGTTTGGCTTGGGTACAATGTATCTTGTACCATCAGGTGAGGGGTACCAACGTCTTTGGATAGGTTGTGTCTTGAACGGGTTGGATCCAGTTTCGTAGAGTGTGGTGTACCCAATGTCGTTGGATAGGCTGTATCCAATGCCGTTGGATAGAGCGTGTCTTGTGTGATTGGACATCTTGGGGTTTAGCGCATCCAGTGTCGTCGGGCGTACTCCATGAACGCCTGCTTATGTCGTGTTTGATGTCTCCTCTGTCTGTTGCTTGTACCTGCGTAGTTAGTACTCAAGAAAAGAAAGTTTTTGAAAATGCTCTCGCGTTTTTTTTGGAAATGGCTTTTGTTCGAAGAAAAAAACCCGTTTTTTTTTTTTTTTTTTTTTTTTTTGCAAAAGAAGATTTTGAAAATGCTGTTTTCGTAAAAGAAGATTTTGAAAAAGCTATTTTTACAAAAGAGGATTTTGAAAAATTTTGTTTTAGCGAAAGAGGATTTTGACAAAGATGCTTAATGGAGTATTTTTGTTCGTTGAGTTAATTTCTAGAAAGTGCTTCCTAAAGTATGTTAACTTGGGAGTTGAGTTAATTTCAAAAGTATTTCCTAGAGTGCATTAAGTTAGTTCACAACGGGTTCCTTCAAAGTGCGTTAACTCGAGTATTGAGTTAACTTTTGAAAGATGCTTGTTGTGGACGTGGATGAAGTGTTTCAAAGACAACGATTGATCGTGTTAAGAAAACGGGTGTTTAAAGTGTTTCAAAGACGAAGGTGAATCGTATGCGTGACTCGAGACTTGACATTGATAGGGATGTAAGTGACTGTGACACGTGCATCGGTAAAGCCCCTAGTTTGGTGGCGTATGGTTGTTTCAATGGCATGTTATTGTTCCTGCAAAATGAACAAGGTTAGACGAAAAAGCAGAGTACTATCTCCTAGGTCTAGCACAACTTTGTCTCGACGTAGTCGTTTTAACGCCTCGATGAAGAAACGGTTTGCCTTTGATTTTTGTGGATTTTTGTGGATTTTTGTGAGGATGTCCTTGACTTTGGAAGCTTTAGACATAAATTTGTAAAAGGGTTGGTTGAGCTCGGGTGAGCGGCCTACGTATCCGTGGGTACGGAATCAAACCTAGCGTAGTTCCAAAGGGAATCTGTTTGTGAAATGTGTTTATTTTGGTAAGTAGGTGTCTATGTGGAAAAGTGTGTGTTTAGGGACCCGCCGGTCCAAAAGGTTATTTTTGTGGAAAGGTGCGTGTTTAAGGACCCGCCGGTCGAAAGGGGTGTTTATGTAGTTGACCTTGATACATTGCATCTTAAAGGTAGGTTCTCCTTAGTTGATCTTGGCCGCTTGTTTGTCACATCAAAGTCCAATTTGATGGAGAGGGGTTCTATTCCCCTACCTCGATAATTGGATGAACCATCGAAGTATGTCGCTTCTTCATTGATGTTGGTAAAGAGCAATGTTCATCGTGCCATTTGTCCATTTGGCACAGATTTCTCGAAGGAGTATTTGATTGGGTCCATTTTTGAGTAGACCTTTGTTTACTTAGCCACCGGCCCTGTTGACTTTCGGGCTTTTTGAATGTTATTCTGTCCCTTTCTTTTGAGACTTTTTTTGCTTCTTGATTTTGCCCCTTTCTTAAAGACTTTGGGACTTGTTTGCTTCTTGATTTCTTGGAAACTTTGAGACTTGTTTCCTTTTTTGATTTCTTGGAAACTTTGAGACTTGTTTCCTTTCGACTTTGCTCATTCGTCCTTGTCTTCACTTTTGATTGTATTCCCTTTGAGAATTCGTCGGGCCCTTTGTGGCTTGGGCTCGAGTTTCGACTTTGCTAGACCCTACGGCGGGGAGGTTTGCATGTGATCATGTGGGACTCCTATGACAAGTTCGTTTGCTTATTAGGCACGCGATCGAGTACGCGGAGGGCGATCCAGGAATACTCATACTTTTGGTCGCGGTCAAATTCATGACCACTGTGGAGCCCCAAATTAATGGATCCTCCTCCAAAAGCAGCGGAGTAGTAGACCACAAACATACTACCAAACCTCAAGTGTCTAGTCCTCGAAATCCTTTTGGTTTTTGTCTTGTACTTGATATTGACTTGGACCTTCGTATCCGGCCTAGACCTCCTTCGGATAGCTACTCCTAGGATGCAATGTATGTCGGTGCAAAATATTTTTGTATGTGAGTAAAAATGGGTAAAAGGAAACTGGGTTGTAGGCAAACTTATTCCCTTATCGATTTGTTAAAATATCGTACGTCGAAGACTCGATTATCCTAGACTGACGGACACGGACTCTATGCTTGAAAACTCGACCCGTATTTAAAAGACTCGAATTGCTTGAGAGGATCCGCCAGATCGTCGATGGTGCTTGAGTGGACGCCTTGTCGGTTGCTTCGTGATGTACGTGTCATGGGTACACGTCGATGCCCTTAGTGTCGAGACTCGATTAACGCATACTTTGATTCGATTTTGTCTTTGAAAATGGTTTCGTTTGGAGGGTGTTTCGAGTTGTAATGTGTTGTCACATTTCGACTCTGTGCAAGGGATAATTCAAGGTAGTGATGAGCTACTTGAATCAAGGGTGCTCCGAAAATGCGATGGAAACGGTAGTGCCCGTTTTCATGCACGTGCTTAAGGAAGAGTCTGACCGAAGCGAGTATGAGTCACTGGGTCCAACATCAAAAGTCCTTGGGATTGAGTTTATAATTCTCGGGTTTGTGCTTTTGCGAAAAGAGGAATGCCTGATCCTAGAAGGTTTTGGGCTAGTGAAAACTTTCGAAAGACGCTTATATTGGAAGGGGTATAAAAAGGAAAAGACCATGAGCCGTTCGATTTGTTTTGTGAAATTCCTCGAGAATGGGCTGACAGTCTCGGGTTTGAAAAGAGTTTTGTGATAAAAAGGGTTGTGATGACCGCGAGTCATGCGGCCGATTCTGAGCTAGAGACGTTTTAAAACGTTTCATGCTCGACGATGTTTGGTGATTGGAAGCTAGAAGTCTATGTTAATGGTGTGTTGCTAAGATCCTATTGGTCGATGCTCGAAATGGCGTTTAAGCTATTTGAGTCGAAGGTGTCAAAATGGGATGAGGACGAGCTTGCTCGTCCACATGGATTTTGTCCAAGGAGAAATGGATCGAGGTGGTTTGAGCCATTCGATCCGATGTTAGAATCCACAAGATTGGGCTTGGCCATTCTTGGGTATGGCGAGGGATGCTACCTATTGGGCTGGTTTGGCAATGGGTCATTTTGTTTAGAAAGGTTCGAAGAAGCCTAGGGCCGTGAGTTCGCTTTGAAAGACTCACCAAGAATGTGTCCTCATTCTTGGGTTATGCTTTGTGAAAAAGCATGCGATAAATGGGTTAGGATAACCGTAGGTTATTTAATCCATTTATGTTTTCAAAGGCTTAGGAAAAGCAGGTTTTGTGTTGGGTTGCTCGCGATGTTTTTAATTAACGATTGTTCATTCGTTAGTTCATTTTATCGCACTTTTTTTTGTTGGGTTGTTTAATTGATTTGTTTAATTTTTGTTTGTTGTTTGTTGTTTATTTGTTTGTTTTTAGCTTGAGACGAGACATAAGCAAACTTATTCGTATTATTCATTGAAGAAGAATTGTTTGACAAAATAGGAGAAGAGCTGGAGCTAGCCTCCGAAAAGTCTAAGCTAAAACTAGAAGGTGGGTCGACAGATGACCCGACGCCTAAAGGATTAGATCCTAAAGGGATCTCTTCGTCTTTGCATTTGCCAACGCCTCCGTTCTCGCCAACTTCCTTTTAAGTCGTGATGGCTTGTGTTTTATGGGTGCATCTCCGCTTGTCAGTTTGTTCTCAATGTCTGTGCTAGGGGTTGAGTTGTTTTCGGGCGTGACAAAGCCTGAGTGATCTATGGGAGGAAGTGGTCCTCTGAAGATCGTGTGGTTGTATGGAGGGTGATCTTTGTTGGATGGTTTGGGTTTAATCCTTTCGTCACCTTGGATCGTGGCTTGGTTGGACATAGGCCATTCGTCCCTTTTATCGTTGAACGAAGCGCCAATGATTTGATTGTCGCTCGATTTGATATTGTTGGAGCAGTTCATAATGGGAGGTGATCCCACGAAGATTGTGTGGTCGGTGAAAGGGTCGTCGTTGGGCGGCTTGGACAGTTGAGACGGTTTGTCGAGCTTTCCTTGGTCGATGAGATCTTGGATGGCGTGCTTTAGTTTGAAGCAGTCTTCTGTGTCGTGGCCTTTGCCTCTGTGGTATGCACAGTAAGCATTCGGGTTCCAAAGTTTCGGCTTTTTGTCTTCGGGTGGCTCGTTGGTAGGCCCGATTGGTTGTAGGTAGTTGTTTTCAACCAACCTATGGAATGCCTTAGTGTAAGGCATGAAGCTCCTGTAGCTTTTGGTTGCAAATGTGTCAAAACTATCTACGGTGCAGTTTTCCTCACTCTTGGTCGCGCGAGAAGATTTTGGTGGGTTATCTTGGTAGGTATCGGCTCGCCGGTGTATCTAGCCATGGCACTAGTCCTAAAGTCGTCCTCGATTTGAGAGCCGACTCTGATGAGTTGTCTGAAGTCTTGAATGTTCTTTGTCTGCATGTATAAGCGATACAGTGTCGCAGGTTGTTTATGAACTTAGGCACAAGTTCATCCTCATGCGGACGATTTGGAATTTGTGCGCTTAACCTTTTCCATCGAGAGAGATACTCGGTGAAGCCTTCGTCGTCTTGTTGGTTAAGGGTCTCGAGAGTGTGGATCGAAACATGTTCGTTGGTCTTGTCCTTGATACGTTGCCCAAACGCTTTATCTCGGTCTTGTGGTGGCTCAAAGAGGCGTTGAGGTCGTCGGTCGACAGTGACTTATTCACGGAGTGCGTTAACATCATCATTGCTAGCCATTCTTCGGGTACAGGTTCGTTTCTTGTTGGGGATGTAGTTCTGGGCGTAGGGAGTATCTAGTTGAAACCTACGTTTAGATAGAGTGCATTAGCTATATGACAGACCCAACTTGACACATTCGTTTACATGTTTATTTTTAGCTCATTTCGTTTTAAAAGACTCTTTTAAGTTTTAAAAAGAAGGAAGTTTTTCGAAAATGGGCTAGGAATGTTTTTGAGACAAGACTGCGTACGCACAGCTTATCTCGATGTTAAAAGGCTTCGTTTTGCATCCACTTAGCCCGAGTGACAGTATTTTGTCGTGGACTAAAGTTGGGTGCGTAAAAAGGGAATCAACTTGGGTTTAGCCAAGTCGAGGATGTTAAAAAGGATTTAAGCTGTGAAGCTTAAAGAATGAAATCCACGAGTTGGGGTGGAAAAGCCTCGACTCGGGTTTTGCTAGTTTTGTAAAAAGGGAAATTTGAAAATGTTTATTTCAAAAATTTCGCGAGAGTTTTGTTTGTAATAAAAAAGTTAGATGTTAGTTGTAAAATGTTAGATGTTAGTTGTTAGGTTCATTTATACCTTGAAAATTTTGAGTGAGTTTTCGAAGATATGCAATGCAAATGGATTTTGAAAAAGACTATATTGTATAGCCTCGTACTCGTACGTATGACTCTTGGTCGTTTGGTCAAGTCTTGTACGCCTCCAACTAATTTGAGTACGCTTTGGCAGGTGCTTTAAGCCCTCCGCCTACACAATATAACGTGTAGGATACGAAGGAAGCCCTGGGGCGGTCAAACCAGTTTGCTACGGCAGGCCGTGGAGGGGTGAGAGGAAGGTTAGTCCAGAACGTGCCTCGTCGGGTGGACGATGTCTGCGTTTGGAACCACCTCTCGGGGTATTTGTGTGTGAATCCGACTAGATTCGACTCTAACGGATATGCTTAACTCATGTATGTTGATTGTTCTCAAGTCGTTCAAGTCTCATTTTTATTTTTAAAAGAAAAAGCTAGTTTTAGTTTTAAAAATAAAACCTGTCCCCAGCGGAGTCGCCAACTGTGGGTACCGGGATCAGACATGCAACCACTCGACGTCTTGCTAAGGGCGTAAAGTTAAAAAGATTAAGTACAAAAAACCTTTAAAAACTGTTTTGGAGCCGCCACTAAATTATGAGGGAAATTTAGAACCCGCCTCCGTGTCCTCATGCTCAAAGACACGTCTTAGAGTTCAAGGCACGTCGACACCCTTCCATCTAAGGCTATTGTGAAACCAGATTCGGATTCGGGTGAGGGTACATTTCTAAAGCATAAATCAAAATAATGTTTTTATGAAAGATCTTTTGGAAAAGCCTATCAAAAGATAGCCTCTACTAGACTTGAGAACAATGCAAATAGTGATACATGAGCCTAAGTAATTCGCTACGTACAAGTGCGATAAGAATGTAAAAAGAATGCAAAAAGAGATTGTTTAAAACCCTCAGTTAAGCATGCTTAACTTGTTAACGAAAACAGTTCAGTTTAATGACGAATTCATTTTAAGTGATTTAGATGCAAGGTGAGGATTTGCTAAATGCATGCAGTAAAATAAAGTTCAATTGTCCATTGATTTATTTTAAAGAGGTCACTTGTTTATGCGACTTTGGAAAGGTATTACAAATAAATAGGGTGTGTATTCGAGGTGCATGGCCGCCTTATGAAAAGCAGACTCGCGTACCAAAGTCGGGGTGAGCCTAATGTAGGCCCTTGCTAGTCTAAGAAGTAAAGAAAGACCTTAATCCATACTAGGATTAAGTATTACCTGTCTCGAGTTAGGAAACCGGCAGCGCTTCGCTTCAAAGGGAAGAATTCAATACTAGGAAAATGAAGAATTCAAAGGTGTTTATGCGTGAGGCTTTTGTGTGTGTATATGTGAATGTGCTAAAACCTAGGAAGAAAGGTTGAGAGGAGAGGTGTTTTCATGTGTGTAAAACTTCTATTGAATGGTCGAATGAAGGGTTATATTTATAGTAGTATAGCCGAGGAGATTTAGGAAACCCTAGAGGATAAAACCGGCTGCACAAATCGCAAGGAACCATGCGACCAGGAGGGCAAATCGCATGGCCCCATGCGATTGCCTCAAGGAGCCGCAAGGCCCCTTGCGGCTTGTACGCCGGGCAAAACCTCCAGATTTCGTATTTCCTTAATCCGATTTGCAATATCTTGACAATATTCTTTGCTATCTCTTTGCTTGCACTCCAAGTAGGCCGTGTATGGTCTTCTAGGGTTTATGTGGGTGAGTTCTTGGACCTAGGGAAGCGGGCCAAGGATGGGTTTGGGCTCGGTTCTGGGCCCGAGCCCTGAAAATGTAAAATGGGTGTATTTTGTAGTATTTTGTGAAATAGGACATTCCGTGAGACTATCCTAGGTGTTTGTCAATCCTAAAAGATGGTTTTAGTGACTGGGCCTAAATTGAGGGATTTAGGAGGATCGAATTGAACCTTGTTAATGTAAAAGGATCAATTAGACTTATGGTGTTTTAAAAAGGGTGTGCGCATGCCGATTAGGACCTGAACTTGAGACAAGCTAGACTCTAGACCTAAGGATACTAAGAGTGATGACCCGTAAAGAAACCTCATTTGCATTTTAAAACATTTAACTCGAATTCGTCATTAGTTAGAACCATTTAAGTCAACATAAAAGCATGCAATAAAAGTCCATTGTTACATCACTGGGTTTTTGGTGGGAGGTACAGATTTGGGTATCTACACACTCATGAATGGTTTGAGGAGAATATTGGTTTGTCTTAAACTTTGAACGTTCTTCAAATTGAATGTTAGGAGGTGTAGGTCTTTGGTAATAGTTCCTAGTAGAAGTGTTTTGCCAAGAAGGATTGCTATTCTAATCTTATTAATCTCTTCTTTATCATTAAATTGATCTTCTAGCTGAGACATACTATCATCACTTTCTGTTTCACTACCAGAACTAGAACTTGAACTTACTTTAACAACATTTACATGTTTTGAAGCTAATTGAGAATTTCTGAGGATGATGAAGTAGAGGCTTCAGAATCTTTTGCTAATTTTGAAGTGATTGATAAAGGAAGATATTGTGGTTTAAAATGGGGATGTGACAATTGATTTAGAAAATTTTGAGGTTTTATGGTTTTTGGAGTTCCATCTATTTGAAGTCTAGTATCTAGTTTGGTGGACACATGATCAACTTGGGTTGCTATTGTCTGAAGAATTTGGTTTGAGTAATTATTTTGGTGATAAACCTTAAGAATATCTTCTACTATGACAGATTGATTTTTCTGTTCTTCTCGTCCTATTTTATAAGGGGCTGCTTCTATTTCTTTTTCTCCTAATTTGACCTTAAAAGCTAAAGGAGGAGGATGAATAGAGGTGACAGTTCTACCATCAGACATGTTCCAATTTTTTGCTAATTTAGTTTGTGTTTGAATATAAAATTGTTTATAAGGGTTATCTATTTTTTGGTTTTGACAATATAATTCAAACCAAGTAAAGAAAGTAATATTAATTTCATATTTCTCTATATCACTATACCATTCTTTTCTTATTTAATCTTTGATGTCACTATTAAACGTTACGTTCTATATTTTGAGGAGAATCTAAATCTTTACGTAGGTAATCCTTATCTATTTGAAAAATTTCTTTTATGGCATTAACAGATTGAAAATCTGACATTGTAGGTGATTGAGGAGGTGATGAAACCGCTTGATATTCTGGAACAAGAGTTTTATGATAAACTTTGTATTGAGTTTCAGAATGATCTATTTGAGAACATGATTTTCTTGAAGAAACAAAAGAGGAAGAGGAAGCTTTAGATATTGAAAAGGCTTCTCTAAAAGAGCTAAATCGAAGCAAAATTCTTTTGTCATCTTCTATAATATCATCTATATCTTGTTTAAGCATATTAGGAGTAGGAGGTTCCTTAGGAATCATAAATACTTCTGGAATGGTTATCTTATCCCATGAAAGAGCTTTATCTGTTGTAACTAAAGATTTGGTTTTATTATCTATAGCATGAACTTGTATAAAAATAGTTTCTTCTTTTGAAGAGGGTTCATGTATGAATTTTGGTTTAACCGTGGAAGTCATGAGTCTAAAATAAAGTCTAAATACTATCGCAAAATTCTTGGCCAATTCTTTAAATTTATTTTCATAAATATGAATATCTAAAATTAATGATTCTTGAATTAAAGGGTCTATGAGATCTACAGTGATATTTGGAAAACAATTAAAATATAATGGACCATTACAGACATTTGTTTGAACAGCTGCTAATAAAGAGTCTTTATATGAATTTAGACGATTATCTCTTAAAGCTAAATATATTGGACAATCTATTCCTTTATGAACCAAAGGTTTGATACCTACTTGTACTAGTCCAAAATTTGTTTTGAAACAATATTTTTGACATCTTTTTGTAAAACTTCTTTCGCTGATTTACAATCGACTCTTAAAAGAAATTTTTTATTGAAAAGATCATCTTGAAATTTTGAAATACATAAAATAATGGATAAAATTTCCTTTTTAATTGTTGAATAATTTTTTTGAGGGCCTAACCAGACTCCAGAATAGTATCTTACTAACTCTTCTTTGTCATGCAGTTTTTGTTTAAGGATGCCACCATATCCTATTTCAGATGCATCAGTTTCTACAATCATGAATGCATTTGGATGTGGAAGGACAGGACACGGAATATTTTTGACCTTTTGTTTGAGACTCTTGACCAGTTTTGTATGTGACTCTGACCATGCAGAATGGTTCTTTTGGAGGCTTTGAACAATATATTACATGTTTGACGCAAATTGGGGAAAAAGTCTGACACATAATTTAGACATCATAAAAACCTTTGTAATTGAGTTTTGTCTTTGATTTCATCTGGGAATTTATCTGTGAATTCTAAGACTCTAGTAATAGGAGTTATGGTTCTTTTGTATATCTGATGACCTAAGAATATGATTTAAGGGATGGTAATAAAAATGAGAAAATTTTAAAAATCATTTGTTAAAACATACTAAAAAGGTTTGAAACAATTTTATTTTAGGGGCTGATATAACTAATCCATTCTTTTTGACTACATGTGAAAAGGTTTGAAGATGCTTAAAGTGTTGATCTATGGTTTTTGAAAAAATAAGAATATCATCTATATAAACTATAGAGAATGAAGTGTAAGGAGTGAGAATATCGTTCAGGATGTTTTGAAATTCTGAAGCAGCATTTTTGAAGCCAAAGGGCATTACGTTCCATTCATAATGACCAAATGGAACAGTGAAAGCAGTTTTATATCTATCCTTCTCCGCTATTTGAATTTGCCAAAAACCTGATTTTATATCGAATTTTGAGAAGATTTTTGAATCATAGAGCCGTTTAAGTAGGTCTCTTTTATTAGGTATAGAGTATCTAATCCATTGGAACACCTCCCGAGTGGCTTCCAGATAGCTATACCAACGCTTGCATGCAGTGCTGCGCTCCTTTCACGGCAATTACTCGTGGTAGACATCATTGTCGGTTTTGTGGAGGGGTGTTTTGTAGAGTGTGCACAAAGGGAGGTGTTTGCTTCCAATTAAGTTTAGAGAGCGAAATCCACAGAGAGTCTGTGATGCCTGCTACGATAGACTTGATCCGTTGCAGGCGGTCCTAATTAACTCCATCAAAGAACGCAAAGATGCAATGACACATGATGTGATGGATTGGACTTCTGCACGAGGTCGGTTGAATCTTCCTGTGGGTCTATCTATGGAGCATGAGATTTACAAAGCATCTATTACTCTAAGGAGTTACAGTCAGGTACAACCATTGACAGTGTTTTTTTTTTCTTTGACTTCAAAATTCATTTGGCTATGGATTTTATTGCTCGTTTACATGTATGAGTCTTGAGCTTAGATTCAAACTTCGATGGCAATGTGACTAGACAAGTAGTGTTAATTCTGTTTTGTCGAACTCATAACATAACACCGCTTCTCAAATGATATGAACTGTTAAATGCATATTTTATTAAAATTCTCCTAGTAGCCGCAACTCCCCCAAAAGTTTGTGGGCAGAAAATCTTCTGTTTGGTTCATCGTTCGTTTGCTTTTTACCGTAGACCTGCCCTTGAGTTTGCATTGTGTTTTGTTTTATTTTCTCACTTTCTAAGATGTTACTCTTTAGAGCCCTGATCTAGTCATAATAAGGTTACACGAGTCTCACATTCGGAGACCTAAACATGTCACTCGTTCCTTATAACTGCCGTCAAAGACTCAAAGTCTGGAAAGTCTGACATTTCCTAAGATCTTCCAGTGCAAGCAGTTTAATAACCCTAAATTTTAAAACCCTCAATGTACTCTATAGAGATGATGTAGGCATGTGGCCATGTAGGTATTTGAGAATAGAATATAGCCTAATCATCTCGTTTTGCCCTCATATCTGTCAATCCTTTTTTAATGTTTTTTTTACCATCCTATGTAGATTCTTGTAACCATGCTTATGTGGGCAGGTTTCACACTTGAATCTTGAAAGATCTAGTCCTTCAGCTGTTCATAAAGGAGCTAAAGGTCTGGCTATCTTAACTGTTGCCAAAGTAGGGGCAGTAGTTGCTTACAAGATGGGAACAGGCCTCGTCGTTGCTCGAAGGATGGACGGGACATGGTCTGCTCCCTCTGCGATTGCTTCTATGGGTCTTGGATGGGGTGCTCAGGTAGGGTGAAATTGCTGTTATCACACGAACGTTTTCACTTCTGTCGTGATTGTCATTTTCGGTCAGTTTAAATTATAATTTGATGACTTTTGTGTGCCATTTTGCCATCTCTGTGAAGCAAGAACTGGACATTAATTGTTTCCGTCATGTGACCATCTTCTTAAAGTACTTGGTGATTGTAGATTCTATGGTCTCAGACTCTCGGTACTATTTCTTTTGGAACGATGGTAAGGGGGGAAAGGAATAAAGGGGAGCGAGGCTGGAGTATCTGTCGTATGTTGGAAGTATCATAATGTGCCTTACCTCTGAATAATTCCCATGACTCCCATCCAACATGCTGCCCTAAGAAGGGACGTTATCTCCCTTTCCGTCACTCATGTTCCTTTAAGATGATTTTAGTCTTCTTAGTTTCTATAGTTTCTTAGCGAAGAGAGCTCAACTCTCAACTCGTCTGCTCTACATTCAGTATAATGAAACTTATATATACATATGTAGCTGCACCAAATGGCTCACCAAACTGGCTGTGTTTCTTTTTAGTTTGAAGTAGTTTTCGTTTGACGCCAATTTCTACTCAAGTTATTGTGAGTCATTTAAAATGGACTCTTTTGAGATAACATTGACATTACACTTGGTAGGAGTGTAGGACCCTAGGACTAAGGCTTAGACCCTAGCTTGAGCCCAAGGACCCAAACCATTGCCTTCCTTCAAACCGTCCTCCCTTGACTTGATCATTTCTTGTTCAAAACCCCTAACTCAACTTAGGTCAGTCGAGTAAAATGAAGAGGAGAGAACTCTGCCTCTTTCATTTTTTTCAGCCTTCGTTCTCCCCCATCTCATTCATTCATCATCATCCTTCATTTAGTTTCATCATCACCTTCATCATCATCATCACCATCACCATCATAACTCCACCACTGTCGGCTTACAGCAGCAACCTACTGATGAGCTTTTCCCGAGGCCTTTGTCGTTGCACTTCTTCTTCTGTGTTTGTTTTCGTCAGCCATGAGTTGTTTCCTCGAGTCTAGGCTTCAATTCACCGATTTTATTTGAGTCTAAACCTTCCTATTCGATTAATAAAGGTATAATTCACATTCTATTAGTTGATTTTGATTTTTCGGTAGTTTAAACATAGAATTTGGGGGCTTTTGACTAAGAGACGATTTCAATGATTTTGTGTGTTAATTAGCGAGGATTTAACAGGTAATTGATAGGTTAATCGTTGTTTTTAGAGTTCAGTTGCATCGAGGACGGGTTTTGGCGTTTTTCATTCCTTAAACTCGGGTTTCGCGGTTCTCTCTGTTGGGGTTAGTGTCCTCCACAGTGAGTGCAATAACATAAATAAATCTCTAAAGGTACACAGGGTACTTTTTGTATTTAATCAGTTGATTAACGTTTATCAATAACGGTTGGCTTGCTAGATAAGTTTGACGTTATTGTCATACAGATGGCGGTGATCAACTGGTCCCTAAGAGTCACACCTAAAGGATGTGTTTGAGAGATGTGATTATTTGAGAAAATAATCATATCGATGCCTTATTTAATGACTAAAAGGTTAGTCAGTGTTGTTGACTAAAAGGTTAGTCAAATGTGACTAAAAGGTTAGTCCAATATGACTAAGAGGTTAGTCAAATGTGATATTGAATGTTATTTAATAATGATTAAATAATGTTAGATGAGATGAATTAGCTGTAATTCGGAAATTGAATATAAAAGGTTATATTTAATTATTACGTATAATGTAGGCTAATTAATTTTAATCAGTTATAATTAATTAGTAAATTATAAATATGAGGATATTTATGATTCATTATAATATAAGGATATTATAATTACATTATACATAAAAGCTTAAGTATACTAATTAAATGGGTTTGGATAAACCTTTTAAGTTAGATTGGGCTTTTAATTTTGAAGTGGAAAAGTCCACCCTGACTCTTCCTTTAGGCCGTGTGATACAAGTGGGAGGGAGATAGGTTTCTTCCTCTCTACTTAACCTAATCACACTATAAGTCTCATCTTAACCTAATTCATGATCATACTTGCACACAACACAAAAACTCAAAAAAGAAAAGCAGTTTTCTCTCTAAAATTTAATTTCTAGCAATTCAAGGGCATATCAAGAACACATCTTGGGTGAGATAATTAGGAGATACCATATTATTGGTATTGTTCTTAGGCCATATACTTAAGGATTAAAAGGTTAATTCTTAATCTATTTAGTATATTATGCAATTTCAATTTATGACCATAAATCTTGTAAAGTTTTTCATTATAATCCTGTGATTTTAAGGTCTATATACGGATATAAACCTACAAGTGGTATCAGAGCCTTAGGGCACATGAAATTTTTATAAGGTTTTCATAAAATCGATTTTGTATAAAATTTAAACCAATATTCACTTTGGTCGAATTGTACTTCTGTTTTGGCCGTATGTTTTTGCTTATTTTTGGCTTATTTTGCCGTTTGATTCATATTTATTGATGTTTTAAGATGTTAAATCGATCACATATGAATTTGTATAAGTTTTGATTTAATACCGATTAAATTAAAACATAAAAGGATCATATCTTGTATGTTAATGAACATATTACTTGCTAATCTTAAGATCTATCAGTTTTAAGTTGTTTAATTTAAAAAGTTAAATTGAATCTCTTAAGTCAATGTTTAATACGGATTAAAATTGAGTTCAGTATCGATCTTATCATTAGCATAATTGAATTAAATCAGTTTGATTCAATTTTACTGTTGGCCGAATTAAAATTGTTGTTTTGGTATTATTTTGTTTTTGGCCGATTTAAAAATTAAATAAAAAAAAATTTAATATCACGTTTTTTATTTAATTTTGGCCGAAATTTTATAAATAAAAATTAATTAATTCGGCTTATTTTCTATATTGGCCGAAAGTTTTTAATTTTTTTTGGAAATTAATGTTTTTCATATTTTGTTATATTATAAAGATAATATATTTTGTGTTATTGTGAAGCAGTTCATAATAAATATGATACCTAATATTTTAATGAAGTTTAAAATATTTTTGTGATCTAATTTATGTTATACTGATAATATAAATTATTTCTTTTGGATTATGTTTTGATTATAAGATATTATGAACAATTAAGGAATTGTTGCATAATGATAATCATTTAAAAAGGGTGGTTTGGATTTAATCAATTTGTATGCATTGATTTTATTATGTTTAGTTGATGCTATTTATATATGTTTGTGAATGAATGTTTGAATGAATGGTTTATTTTTACGCATTAAAAATGTACAATCGGTTGTAATTTACTAGTGTGGCCTTAGAAGATTATGTTTTCGTAATGAAAGGAAACATAATTTTGGTTGTATTTTTGAGATCTCGAATCTCCCATCTTGTAATATTTTAATTTTGGCATATTTTGAATTAGAATGTAAATAGGTTTATTTTTGTAATTCAAATATGTAATTTTGAGAAGATTTAAGATTGAAGATTCAAGATGGATTCCCACTAAAGCCCAAGATGAAGAATGAAGACAAGCTTAGGGTCCATGGATGGATTCCAAATTGTATCTTGTTTTTATTTTCATAGGGATAGGCCACACTAGGTGTTTTTTCCTTTTGCGTTTTCTTTACCGTTTTTCGTTGCATTCACGTTAGATAGTAGCATCATATTCCGCCTAAACTAAACCAAACCACCTAATATGCATGAAAATGGTTCATTTAGTTGCATTTTTATCATGGACATACGGATGTCATTCGTTTAGGGCTATCACCTCAAATTAATCATTCACGTAAATGCTAGATATTTGTTCACTTAAAATGAATTAAAATGAGATGATGGGACCTTCCTCTAAAACTAAAATTGAGATTAGTCTTTATAGGAAAAGCATGCTATGAGCCCCTTCTTCGTCGGGAGGCATGTAGGACCTTACTCTCCACATGACCCCTTCTACGTTGGGTAAGTAGTGTGCGTTGACCTTTTTTACCTCAACACTATAGTTCGAGTAATATCTCGTAGTTATGGTGGACTAATAGATAGGATTTACTGAAATCTATCGACCAAGAATTCTAACAGTAGAATTAGCCAAGAGGTTGGCTTATCAATTTAAAGAAATTGAGTCTTGGGATCATTTATATAATTCTCGAGGGAGGTCGATTATATGAGTGCACGAGTCATTGCATTAAAAAGTTATTGTTTTTGACTTAAATTTTAAAACTATGATTTCTTATCTTCTCTCTTCTTCTTCTTTCTTTTCACAGTTTCGAATACGTTATATACAGATATAACTACTATAACAAATGGTCAGACGCATGCATTTAACCAATGCCAAGTGCCACACTAGCTCGCGAATCATGGCTTAGGATCTTTATGGGCACCATGAATCAGTCAACTCGACTGAAAAGTGATGGGTCCAATTTTTCTGATAGGGAGGCCGCATTACCGAATGCTGCCATAGCTGACGGTAAGCTCAAGTACTTGACTGAGCCACTGCCGACTATACCAGCTCCCGATGCAGGAGCAAATGAACTCTATCTTTACAATGATTTCATGATGGAGGCGGGTGCGTTACAGAACGTACTCATCTATGCAATGGAATCCAATTTGCAAAGACGGTTCATAACCCAAGGTGCAAACAAGATTTTCACCACCCTAACAAAAGAATTCTCGAAAGCACCGAGAATTAAGAGTTACGAGTATACTACTCGTTTCTTTGAGGCTAGACTCCAGAAGGGCCAACCGGTTGGTCCACACCTTCTCGACATGATCGAGAACGTTGAGAAATTGGAGGAGCTTGGTTGCAAGATCGATGAGAAGATCATCATTGATCGAGTGCTCCACTCTCTTCATGATGAGTATGCCCTCTTTAGGGCAAACTATTACATGAATGACATGCAGAAAAGTCTGCATGAGCTTCACTCACTCCTCGTACAGACGGAGAGTGATCTGAAGTTGAGTGGGAGCATGAAACAAGATGTCCTCATGATTGGCAACAAGAAGGGTAAGGGTAAGGCTCCGGCTAACCTAACAGTAGGAAAGCCGAAATTTAAGAAGCCGATGGTTGTAAAGAGTGGGCCTGGTGAGGCTAGCGGTAGCTCACAAGGCAAGGCAAAAGCTAAGCAGAGCATGGAGTGCCACCATTGCCACAAGTCTGGGCATTGGAGGCGTAACTGTCCCGTGTATGCTGCGGACATTAAAGCAGGCCGCGTCGCTCCTGTTGGTATGTCTTCTTTTATTCATATGATTGAGATTAATCATGCAAGTTTCGGAACTTGGGTACTTGATACTGGTTGTGGTTCTCATCTGTGCAATCACTTGCAGGGCCTAAGAAGCATCAAAACTCTGGCAAGAGGTGATGTAGACCTGCGAGTGGGGAATGGAGCAAGAGTTGCTGCCGTTTCAGTAGGAACATATGTAATCCGACTCCCAAGTGGATTTGAGTTATTTCTGAATAACTGTTACTATGTACCTAGTTTATCGAAAAACATTATTTCTGTATCCGTTCTTGATAAAGAAGGATTTTCATTTTTAATAAAGGATAATAGCTGTATTTTCTCTTTGAATGAAATGATTTATGGTAAAGCTGTTTCCATGAACGGAATTTATGTTTTAGATCAAACCACAGAAATCATGCATGTGAATAACAAGAAAGCAAAGGTTGGTGACAAAGATCAAACCTATCTATGGCATTGCCGTATGGGACACATAAATGAGAAACGCGTGAAAAAGCTCATTGATAGTGGGACTATTGCCCCATTTGACTATGAAACTTTTGGCACGTGTGAATCATGTCTTCTAGGCAAAATGTCTCGAATTTCCTTCAAAGGTGTTGGAATGCGCGCTGCTGACCTATTAGGACTCATACATACTGATGTGTGCGGACCTATGTCAATCAACGCTAGAGATGGCTATAGGTATTTTATCACTTTCACGGACGATTTGAGTAGATAAGGTTATGTCTACTTAATGAAGCATAAAAGTGAGTCCTTTGACAAGTTCAAGGAATTCTAGAATAAGGTTGAGAACCAACTGGATAGAAAGATAAAAGCACTACGTTCAGATCGTGGTGGCGAATATCTTTCAACTGAGTTTGATCGACACCTGAAAGACCGCGGGATAGTATTACAGTTAACTCCACCCGGAACACCACAACTGAATGGTGTGTCCGAACGCAGGAATCGAACATTACTCGATATGGTTCGATCCATGATGAGTCACACGGTTGTACCTGACTCATTATGGGGCTCTGCTCTTTTGTCTGCTGCTCTTATACTTAACCGAAGTCCGTCTAAAGCTGTAGACAAGACTCCATACGAGTTATGGAAGGGAACGGTCCCTAACTTGTCCTTTATTCGGGTTTGGGGGTGCGAGGCTTATGTCAAGTGGAGACACGAGGATAAGCTCGGCCCGCGATCGGTCAAGACCTACTTTATTGGTTATCCAAAAGGAATGTTTGGTCATTACTTCTATTCGCCAACCGAACAATGCGTTTTTGTTGCGGCTAGTGCGAAGTTCTTAGAGAAAGAGTTTCTCGAAGACAAGAGAGGTAATAGAACCTTCGATCTGTCGGAGATTCCTGAACCAACAACCGAGCAACCAATGGAGGAAACTGTTCCTTCTTCGTCTGCTGCGGTTAATGTCCCTTTGGAACCCAGAAGGTCGGGTAGACTCTCCATTCCTCCAGATCGATATATCGGTATAGTCGAGGAGAATGGGAGAGACGACGTTTTACTCCTAGAGAGTAACGAACCCGTAACCTATAAAGGTGCCATGACGTGTTCTGACTCAAAGCTATGGCAAGAAGCCATGCAATCCGAGATGGACTCTATGTACGAGAACGATGTATGGGATCTGGTTGACTTACCTGATAAGGCTAGGCCTCTTCAGTGCAAATGGCTTTACAAGATAAAGCGATCTGTAGAAGGACAACCAGACATATACAAGGCACGACTAGTGGCAAAGGGTTTCACTCAAGTGCAAGGGTTGCACTATGATGAGATTTTTGCACCCGTAGTCATGCTTCGTTCCATTCGAATTCTCTTAGCGATTGCCGCATTTCATGACTATGAAATTTGGCAAATGGATGTGAAAACCGCCTTCTTAAACGGTTATTTGGAGGAGGAGTTGTACATGGTACAACCCGAAGGTTACACAGATCCTAAAAATCCTAAGAAGGTTTGCAAGCTTAAGCGTTCCATCTATGGACTTAAGCAAGCTTCACGGAGTTGGAATCATCGCTTCGACCAAGTGATAAAGGAGAATGGATTCACTCGATCGGTCGAGGAACCATGCCTATATATCAAGTCGAGTGGGAGCAAGATTGTCTTCCTAATACTGTATGTCGATGACATACTCTTGATTGGGAATGACATACCTCTCTTAACTTCGGTAAAAGTATGGTTAAAGAACCATTTCCAGATGAAAGATCTGGGTGAGGCACAACGTATTTTGGGGCTCCGTATCTATAGAGATAGATCACGACGGATGTTATCCCTCAGTCAGGAGTCTTATATAGATAAGATTCTTGAGAGGTTCAGCATGACCAACTCCAAGAAGGGGAACCTTCCAATGATCTCTGGGGTGCACTTGAGTAAAGCTCAAGCACCAAAGACATCGGAAGAGGTCGAGCGCATGAGTCGGATTCCATATGCATCAGCTATAGGATCGATCATGTATGCCATGATATGCACACGTCCAGACGTGGCATATGCATTGAGTATGACGAGCCGATACCAAGGCAATCCAGGTGAAGCACACTGGATTGCCGTAAAGAACATTCTTAAGCACCTACGGAGGACTAAAGATTGGGTATTGACTTATGGAGGAGACACTGAGCTATGCGCCATCGGTTACGCAGATGCTAGTTTCCAAACGGATCGAGATGACTCGAAATCTCAATCTGGATTCGTTTTTACTCTTAATGGCGCTGCGGTCAGCTGGAAAAGCTCCAAACAAATTGTTATAGCAGATTCAACGACTGAGTCCGAGTACTATGCTGCTTCAGAGGCTGCGAAGGAAGCTATATGGATACGTCAGTTCTTACAAGGACTAACTGTAGTTCCAAGTTCGAATGACCCGATCACCATCTATTGCGACAATAGTGGTGCCATCTTCCAGGCAAAGGAGTCAAGTCCAAAGAACAAGTCTCGCACGCGTGCAAAGGAAGGCTCACATGATCCGAGATTACGTGGAGCAGAAGAAGATAGTGATTGACAAGATTGCTACGGATGATAACATAGCAGATCCTCTCACTAAGCCGTTGAGACAAGATAAGCATGAAGGGCACGTTAAATCCATGGGAATTAAGCGTGTTCCTGAGTTGTATTAGTTGTTTGTATGGATATGACACTTGTTTTTCCTAAAACTTCTAATAAAATCATCGTTTTGTTTTATATATTGTTTTTCATGAGGGTTGTGCAGACAACGTTGAACACCTCAAAGTGAACTGAATTGCTTTATATTTTGTTTTGGTCCGTGATCGCCTATACGAGCTGATAACTCTGGCAATCATTTTGTGACGTCGATTGATGGTGGGTTCAACGAGCCATAAGTCAAACTGTTGACTGATCGATCACAGATGCGGGTTTACTGAAATCGCTACAGGCATTTTGTGACGACTACATGGAGTCCTAAATGTTTCGTAACATTAGGTGCCTGGTCGTGGATAGGACATCCATAGTGTTCCTAGAGTCGATTCTTTTGACTATCGACCGCCTCTTGAGATTAAGGCGATTTTGGGTGACTTTGGTTTCGTCGCCTCGCGGCCAGTAACGAGGAGGCCAAGTAGATTTTCACTGGTCATTTCATGTCGCGCTTACATCTGCAGATTCGAGTTGAGAGAAATATCCAAACTTCTATCGAGTTATAATATTTATTCTCGTGGCCACTCGAGGAGTCAGAATCGAAAATGCATGGCCATGCTCGAATATTGATTCGCTTATCGCTTAAGTTACTCTAGTCGGAGAAACCACTCTTGATAATCGATCGCCAGAACTACGACCTTTGAAAGTACCGGACTTTGCAAATTGGTTTTACATTGAGTGGGAGAAATTTATTATGGATATGAGAATCGGTTATCGCACCTACACTTGTGCGGACAAGTGGGAGATTGTTGGGGTTAGTGTCCTCCACAAAGGAGTGCAATAACATAAATAAATCTCTAAAGGTATACAGGTACTTTTTGTATTTAATCGCTTGATTAACGCTATCAATAACGGTTGGCTTGCTAGATAAGTTTGACGTTATTGTCATACAGATGGCGGTGATCAACTGGTCCCTAAGAGTCACACCTAAAGGATGTGTTTGAGAGATGTGATTATTTGAGAAAATAATCATATCGATGCCTTATTTAATGACTAAAAGGTTAGTCAGTGTTGTTGACTAAAAGGTTAGTCAAATGTGACTAAAAGGTTAGTCCAATATGACTAAGAGGTTAGTCAAATGTGATATTGAATGTTATTTAATAATGATTAAATAATGTTAGATGAGATGAATTAGCTGTAATTCGGAAATTGAATATAAAAGGTTATATTTAATTATTACGTATAATGTAGGCTAATTAATTTTAATCAGTTATAATTAATTAGTAAATTATAAATATGAGGATATTTATGATTCATTATAATATAAGGATATTATAATTACATTATACATAAAAGCTTAAGTATACTAATTAAATGGGTTTTGATAAACCTTTTAAGTTAGATTGGGCTTTTAATTTTGAAGTGGAAAAGTCCACCCCGGGACTCTTCCTTTAGGCCGTGTGATACAAGTGGGAGGGAGATAGGTTTCTTCCTCTCTACTTAACCTAATCACACTATAAGTCTCATCTTAACCTAATTCATGATCATACTTGCACACAACACAAAAACTCAAAAAAGAAAAGCAGTTTTCTCTCTAAAATTTAATTTCTAGCAATTCAAGGGCATATCAAGAACACATCTTGGGTGAGATAATTAGGAGATACCATATTATTGGTATTGTTCTTAGGCCATATACTTAAGGATTAAAAGGTTAATTCTTAATCTATTTAGTATATTATGCAATTTCAATTTATGACCATAAATCTTGTAAAGTTTTTCATTATAATCCTGTGATTTTAAGGTCTATATACGGATATAAACCTACACTCTCAAGGTAAGGGTTATCCTTACTTAGCTTGTATGTGCTCTTGTGTGTGTGTGAAATTTTTTAATGTATGTGAATTATTGTTATGTGTCGGGTGTGTATGTAACGGGTTCTGTGTATGTGGGGTTGTAATCGGGTTTTGGCTACGTTTTGAGGGCTGTGTTAGTGACTGATATGGCCGTGGCTGGGGCCGCTGTAAGGGTCGTAGTCTATGGGTTGTTGCTACCCTATAAGTGATTGTTGTGAACTGCCGTGAAGGCTGCCACGGTTCTGCCGTATTGCTCTGCCGTCCCTTGTCGTTTTACTCGGAAATTTCCCGCTGTACCACTACTGTTTGCTCCTATATACATGCATAACGCTACAGTTTTGCTGCTACCACCTTCGTTGTTTATGTTGTTGTTGTAGTTGTTGTTGTTGTTGTTGTTGTTGTTTCGTTTGTCGTTATGGTTGTGGTTTAGGCCGTTATTTTTGTTGTGTTTAGGGGGTATTTTTGAGCCCTTAGATGAGGGTTGAAATGTATGGTCAAGATGTAATCAAGGGTGTTATATAAACCCTCATACTACATTGTAAAATTCAGATTTTGAAGATGAATGAAAAAAACCTTTGTTTGAGTTTCTCTCAACAAAAACTCTCTTTGCTTTGTGCTTGAGTGTAACCTTAGGATATCTAGTGGCTTTGTGCTTGGAAATTCGATCCTTCTATCCTTGGCTAAGTGCTTGGAAGAAGACTATCATTGTTGATCAATTAGTTTACTTACAAATTCACAAAAATCAAACACAAAAACACATCAAAACAGCCATGTATTTTCATGCTTGTTCAAGCCAAATTTGATTAAGATTTTGAGTGATTCTTAGCCTAGAAGTTTCACTCCAACTTGGTCATCAGAGCTTTGGTTGGTTTTAAAAAGCACAAGATCTACCCTTGTGCTAAGTGCTCGGTTCTTATATCCAAAATCCGAACTTTACTTGAGTTTTCAGGTTTGTTTCTTTGATTATATCAATGGGTGTGTTTCTTCCTTTTGATGTTTCTTGTGATACCACCCTTGGTGAAACCGTGTATGACTCTATGGAGAAAACTAGAAAGGAGCTTGAAATCAAAATGAGTCGAATGAGGGGCAAACCTAACCCTAACCTTGACCTTGTGACTTTGAGGGATATGCCCAACCAACCTCAACCCTTGAAGGAAAACCAAAATCAGCAAGTCTTTAGGTCGAAATGCACCATTAGGGGGAGGGTTTGTAATCTGATTATTGATGGGAAAAGTTGTTCTAATGTTGCCTCAAGCACCCTCATTGAAAAATTAGCCTTGCCTACACAAGAACACCCTAACCCTTACAAGTTAAGGTGGCTAAACATGGGAGCCGAGGTGATGGTGGATAGACAATGTTTGGTTTCCTTCTCTTTTGGGAAAGACTATATAGAAGAAGCTTTGTGTGATGTGATTCCCACGGATGCTTGTCACCTTCTCTTGGGGAGACCTTGGAAGTTGGAAAGAAATGCTAATCATGATGGGAGGAACAATACTTATACTTTTAAGATTGGAGCTAAGAAGATCAAACTTGCACCCTTACCTCCAATTTTGAAGAACCCTAACCCACCATCCTTGATTCAATCATACGAAAAATACAAAGAGTGATTGGGGACCAGAAATGAAACAAGAGCTTTGCAAGGGGGAAAATGTCTTTGATCTCCTTGCTAAGGATGTCCCCAAAGAGCAATGCAAACCGCCCCTCGAGGAAGAGCAAGAACCATTGGAAACCTATGAGGATGCCTACCTTATTGAGATACTTAGTGGGTCGTCATCCATTGGGGGCAATGAGCTTCAAAATGAGTTTGTTTCCGGAGCTTTGTTACCCAACAAGGCTGTCCATGGAAGTGACCCTAGGGCTACTCAGGAACGTCAAAATCAGTTTGAGAAACTCAAGGAGAAGGAGTTTTTAAGAGAATCCCTTAGCCCTTCTGTCGTATCTACACTTTTGGTAACAAAACGAGATGAACCATGGAGAAAGTGTACGGATAGTAGGTGTATCAATGACATCATAATCGAGTATAGGCTTCCCATACCTATACTTGATGGCATTTTAGATGAGCTTAGTGGAACCGAGCTATCTCCCAAGATTGATTTGAGGCAAGAGTACCCCCAAATGAGAACCAAAGAAGGGGATGTGTGGAAACGGGAAACGACCTTCAAGACCATACATGGGCTGGTCATACTTCTTAGGTTGTCTAATACAACAAGTACCTTCGTGATTGAGAAAGTAACCCTCCATGTGATCAAAGACAATCCTAGAGCAATAGGAGGAAGTCAAGGAGAGGAGCTCAATGAAGTCAAAACTGAAAATTTGGGAAACTCAATCAAGTGCAAGGAGAGTGAATCATTTGTAGATGCAAAGGTTGATGTTTTGGAAAGTTCAAGTGAGTCCTTCAGATGGAAGATCAATGTGGGGCTCAATCATGACAAGGTGTGGCTAGGTGACGATCGTATGCATGAGGAACTTAGAGTTGTGGTAGGGGATAATTGTGAATCCAAGGAAGCCATGAGTAACGGAGAGAGCAAGCTCAATTCAATGAGCCAAGTCTACAAGGATCAATCTCTCATTCAATCTCTAAGTAAATGGTGTTCTTGGAAGTCTAGAGTCATGGAGCCCAAGGCTGGTTATGGGTCTCATGGGGCGCCACTCATCATGGTCTACAAATCAAGTCATGAAGCCAACAAGAGTCCAAGTCAAGAAGAAGGCAAAGGTTCAAGTCATAAGTCAAGCAAAAGGAACCCCAAGGATTTGAGGGCAAATCATTTCCAAGGAGAGGAGATTGAACAAGAAATGATCAAGTCAAGGGAGGACGTTTGAAGGAAGGCAATGGTTTGGGTCCTTGGGCTCAAGCCATGGTCTAAACCTTTGTCCTAGGGTCCTACCTAGTGTAATGTCTTGTGAATCAAGGCAAAAAAATGGTCAAGCTTGGGGGACCTAAGGAGGTAGAGCTAAATTCAAGGAGGAGAGAACAATCAAGTCGATGAGCTATTTTTGGAGTACGAATCATATTGGGTGACCATTTGGGGAAGACCCCCAATAAACCTAGACCCAAATGGTCAAGCAAAGTCAGCACTTGGGGGCCAAGAATCTCGGCTGAATACACCCACATGATACACTCTAATTTCAACAAGTCCCTTTCATTGTAGTTGCTTTATTGCTTTATTGTTTTATGCCCTTATCACCTTTCTAGTTTATGTTGTTTGATAGTTAGTAGTCCTCTTGGGGACCCTTGGGACCGTCCACCTTGCTCTCCAAGGAAACCATATTAGCCCTTGGATGAATAAAACACTTGCAAGGTGAGGATGTTACCATGGGTCACTATCTACTTTATGTTAGTTGTTGTTTTATTTTTAGATTTTGTAAGGCGAAGTTGGCCGTTATTTTTGTTGTGTTTAGGGGGTATTTTTGAGCCCTTAGATGAGGGTTGAAATGTATGGTCAAGATGTAATCAAGGGTGTTATATAAACCCTCATACTACATTGTAAAATTCAGATTTTTAAGATGAATGAAAAAACCTTTGTTTGAGTTTCTCTCAACAAAAACTCTCTTTGCTTTGTGCTTGAGTGTAACCTTAGGATATCTAGTGGCTTTGTGCTTGGATATTCGATCCTTCTATCTTTGGCTAAGTGCTTGGAAGAAGACTATCTTTGTTGATCAATTAGTTTACTTACAAATTCATAAAAATCAAACACAAAAACACATCAAAACAGCCGTGTATTTTCATGCTTGTTCAAGCCAAATTTGATTAAGATTTTGAGTGATTCTTAGCCTAGAAGTTTCACTCCAGGTTTGTTCTATTATTTTTTTTATTAGAGATATTAATTAATAATTATTATTATTGGGTAAACTTAAATTATAATATGAGCAACATTAAATCCAACTTAAACTATAAACTCGAGACTCAAAAATTTTACTAGTTATAATTTATTATTATTTAAGTCGTAAAAATCTCGGGTATTACAGCTTCGCTAGGCCTTGAGCTCTCCCAAAAAAACTTTTATAGCTGCTAAAACATTATACACGGTATTCTTGAGCCACAAGAAAGAGATTTTCAAAATACATAAACCGAATTTAGGAAATACGAAGTTTTGCTCGACCCCTAAACCGCAAAAGGCATTGCATTTTAAGGGTCCAACCGCAAGGTGCCTTGTGGTTTGGAGAGCAAACCGCAAGCCCCTTTGCAGTTTGCCTGCCTAGTTTTTTCGAGTTTTTCCTAATTTCTTTGTAATCTCACCTATAAATACCCCTACACCCCACCACAATTCATATCATCAATCCTTCAACTTTTTACAGCACACATACATACTCTCACAAAAGCTTCAATCACCCAAATCTTGAATTCTTCATACATTCCGTGTTGAATTCATTCCCCTTTGTTCAAGGGAAGCTCTGCTGGTTTCGAAGCTCGAGACTGGTATGTCTTGATCCTAATTCGGATTAAGTCTTTTTCTTTGCTTTTAGACTAACAAAGGGACTACACTAGTGCCCAACCCGACTTTGGTTCGTGAGCCCATTTTAAATAAGATGGTCTTGCACCTCGAATGCATAACACATTCGTAACACACCTCGCCAAAGTCGCATAAAAAGGCCCTCTTAAAATAAACCAAACGGACTTTATTTTAAGTTTATGCGTTAGCATCCTCTTCTTGCATTAAATCAACCTAACAATGAATTCGACATTAACTGTACCGTTTTCGTTAACAAGTTTTTAGCATGCTTAAATGAAGGTTTTTCACAATCTTTTTGAATATGCATTCATACATTTTTTTTGCATTCAATATCGTACTTGTACGTAGCGAATTACTTTAGCTCAAATATCCTTAATGGATTGTTCTTATCCTAGTAGTGGCTATTTTAAAAATAGTATTATCAAAAGGTTTTCATAAAAACAAATTGAATTAATCTTTAGGAAAAGTACCCTCACCCCGAATCCAATACGGTTTCGTAAACCTAGATCAAGGGGTGTCGACATGCTCCGAAATTTAGGACGTGTTCTAAAGCTTAGGACATCTTTGCATGTTCCTATTTACCGCGTTAATTAGGTGGCGACTCCAAAACACTTTTAAAGGTTTTTTTCTAACTTAATCTTCTTAAATTTAAACGCTCTTAAGCAAGACGTCGAGTGGGTTCCGCACCCCGGGTTCCACAATATCCGAGATGTAATAAAAAAAATTATTTTAAGAGTCAAAATAGCTATTCTGAAAATAAAAATTCTAATTGACCAGAAAAATCGTCTCGTAAAAATATGGGGTATTGCATCTATAGTTGAAATTACCTGAAGTTTGATTTATTAGGTTATAGAAAAGTGCAAAAGACATTTCGGAAGGTGAATGAACATAGGCATCATTTAATGATGACCATAATACGTAGTATTACCCATAAAAACGACAATTTTTTATTATTTATTTTATTTTTATTTTTTGCATTTCGTGAGTAGAATAGAAGGATTATGTAGTCGGGCTTATTTTTGGATGCCCAGTTCCAATGATTTGAGTTGAACAGGGTCTTAGCTGCCCCTGCATTGTTTTCACGAATGAGACGATCAATAAAATTAATCTGTTATAATAAAAATATGACTTAGTCTAAATTGATTTTTATTCATATAATTATGACAAGTATAATAATTTGATTTGGTACTTCAGTAAAAAAAAAACATTTGATAAAATAGTTATAATTTCATAAAAGAAATTTTTTATTGAAAAAACATTTTTTAAAAGAGTTATTTAATAAAACATTTAAGTATCTTTATATTCTTATTATATAAGGTCAAAAAGTTTTAAGTTTATTCACGTCAAATGTGTATATGGGATTTAATGTGAGATCGAAGGGTTGAATCGGAACTAATAGCATTGCAAGAAGTAAATAGAGAAACATGAATCGATTTACTATGGCATTATCGTTAAAACATTATTACCAACCATACACAAGGTATATTGTTCAACTAAAAAGTCGAAACAATAAAACAACATACGGAAAAAAAAAATTGAAAAAAAAATAAAAGTAAAAGAAGAAAAACACAATCTTGGACAAACCACTTTTATTATAGTATAAAAAAATACATGCGTCTTGGTTGATCGTTTAGTTAAGATATATTCCATTATATTTTCATCTTACATCGGGGCTGAAGCATTTTCTGCATCTTTCGCCTGCAACATTTCAATCATGTACATACAATAGTTTAATTACATAACAATAGAAAATTGGCACTCACTAAAATAAGAGTAGCTATTAGAATTAAACATATGGTATTTAGCTGCCAACAGTAATAATTACATTACTGTATATTTTATATCAAATGAATTTGTAAAGAAAAATTTAATGTAATTCTTACAGTAACAATTTAGATAAATATTTCATTAGAGTTGAGAAAAACTTGAGTACTTCACAACAACAATATATTATTATATTAAATCATTAAAATTATACTTCCTCCATTCCGTTTGATTGTATACGTTTGGTTTTTTGACACTATTCACGAGTGAGGATAATGGTCGATATAATTTTTAACATATAAAATAAAACATAATCATGTGAGATCTTGTTTTAATTGTCTTTTCGAATACATTATTAATATCAAATTTTTATAATTTTTTGAAATACGTAACTAAAGATATGAACAAAAGAAAACGTGTATCGACGTACGTGCAAAAAGCAAACGTATAGAATCAAATGGAATGGAGGAAGTATATTTTTTTATCAAAAATTTGACTTGTATAATAAAAAATAAATTTTATATTGTAATTAACTGCTTCCTATAAGCTACATCATTACTCACTGGTTTAAAGAAACATGTTAGGTAGATTTCCTTAAGCTACACTTAGATGAAAATTTATGTGATACTGGTGTGAAATAATAAGCAGCAATGACGTATTATCTATTCATATTAGAAGTGTACCTGGAACAAATAAATGTAGTTACCGCAGGGCTTCAAAACATCAAGTGCGTAATTGCAAGACATTTTCACAAATTAAGTATTTATGTTTTAAGTTAAAACACGAAATAAATTCTTTGGATTTTTGTTTTCTTTTTGTGGTTCTATTGTTTCCCCACTGGCCTCTATATATACATCTAGCAGCCTAGTAGAGGCTGATTCACTTGATTTTTTTTTTCTTTTTTTTTGTTTTGTAAAAAGAGAACATTAAAGGAATCAGTTAAATTAAAAATAAATCTAAGTTTAATTAAAGTATAAATTTATACGATAGAGTAAAGGATCTCGAACCATTTGACATGACAACTATTTTAATTAAAACATCACTACGCTCAATGATTATTTATGATCATAACTTATATTCATTGAATATTATCCAATATACTTTCTATAAGAGCAAACACAATTGAGGTTTTTTAGTCTTGGGTTTGTCAACAAAACTCTAAAAATAAAGTTCTTCCCATTGTAGGCCTCTTTGGGTTTGTCAAAATAAGAACTAGGTTCTTATTTTAGAACCAAGTTCTTTACTATTTCCAATAAAATTAAATTAATTTGATAAGAGTTAAAGAGTAGCTGTGGGTCCCAATTAAAAACAAAGTAAAAGTTTTTCCACTACAATAAAAAGTTCTTAAATTTTGAGGTTGTTGAAAAATAATTAAAAATTGAAAAAACTTTATATAAAGTTCTCCCATTGTGCTTGCTCTAAGTATTATAAAGAGAAAATTAATATCCTCAATGAAGAAGACCACATTATTTTTAATGTTGAATCACGATTTAATCAACTTTATTATGTTCTCTTCAACATAACTTTGGTTAATGTTCTTACTCACTTATATGTTATCCGTATTGTTCTTTGTTTAAAATAAAATCTTACAAATACAAATTTAATATTTATAAATAGAGTAAGTATTACAGAAGACCGTCTAACACTTACATAGTGTTAGACGGACTCAAAAAACAAGGAGTAGTAAATATAGAGTAGGTGCTATAAACAAGGAGCAGTAAATAAGCGTGCCTTGTAACTAATGAATATTATATTCCCTATATTTATTTTATTCCCTAGATGGCTAGATGAAGCGTTTTTTCTTCTTCTCTTTATCCTCCCTAATTCCAATTTCATTCTATCACTCTTCTTCTCTTTATCTCCGGCCTTCTTTCTTTCTCTAAGATCTCATTTCTTTCTTTTTCTTTTTATCTTCACCCATCTCTCTCTAATAGTGAACCAGGTAATTTGTCCCTCATTTCTAGTCAATTTATTTTTATTTTTTCCCTTTTTTTTTTAGCACAAAAATTAATTTCTAATGCAATTTGTGTTTTATTTGAAGGAAAAATTACGAAAAGTTAGTCATGAAGCGGAAAAATGTAGTTAAACAGATTGTTGAGAGGTAATTTTCTATCTGGAATAATTTTCAATTTTTTTTTTTTGCAATGTTGCAAGTTGTATATATGGTAAAACAATATTAACGATCATCTTTGAATGTAGAGGAAAGTGAAAGTGAAGAAAAAATTGAATATGAATCTGAAGAATGAAATAGTGGAAGTGAAAACCGGGCACAGAAGAATGATGCTGCTGAGGAGAACGAGGCTGATGAGGCGGAAAGGAAACGGAAGTTGTGGTATGTGCTTGTCGTCGTTGTCTAAACTTTAGTGGCCTAATTTGGATAATTTGTGACCTAAATTGGGGAATTTGTGAGGTTCTTTTTGCTGCAATCTTTTTCTTTAAATTGGCTAAATAGTGAATTGATTTTATGAATGGATCGAGATCTTATTTGTTTAATAATCGAATGTGGCTAATTTGTGGCTTAAAATGGAGGATTTGTGAGATGCATGGAATATCGCGTTCGTGTTGTTTTAGTTTTTAGTGACCTAAATTGGTTAATTTGTGATCGAAATAAGTGGATTGGTAACCTTATTTAGAACAAAGATTCTCATTAATTATTTGTGACCTAAATTGGCTATTTTGTAACCTAAATTACTGGATTTGTGACCTTATAGTGAAATAATAGTAGCTATTAATCAGTGGGACTTTTGGTAATTGTGGGGACTATTTGTCCATTTTTTGTAACTGTATGTATAATTTGTGGTCGCTATTTATTCATTTATGATTGTTTTTTGTCAATTAATGGTAACTTTAATCAGAAATGTCACTTTAATTTCTTAGTAAAAGACTTTCTCTTTAAGATTTTTCCTTTAAAGTATTGTTTATTTTTTTTATTTTTTTGTTTCAATCCATTATAATTCCATTTTTGTTTTTCCTTGTTATAGGTTTCATAATTTGACAAAGAGAAGACCAAGACAGTGAAGAAAATTTTTTGATACAAAGAATACTCAAAAAGTCTACATAGTCTAAGAACTCTAATCCACCAGTTATATATTATTAGATACAATCTAACAATATATAGTCACCACATTATTGTAATTACGTAAAGTAGGTCACATGTATGTTGTTTGAATATATATATCACGAGTTACAAAAATCTAGTTACGATAAATAAATATTGTGTCACTATATTTCATATTGTTTGGTAATGTAATATGGCATATTAGTGACTATAATTGAAATGCTGGTACCTTATTTTTGTCAATTTAAAGTCGTGATTGATTTAACGGTTATGGTGATACTATTTTTGAGAATAGGGAGTACATGTGACATACGCAAAATGTAACAATTAATAAATCAAATAAAACAAGTACTTTGTATACTTTTTCGTACTACTTATACTCACCAATTATCTATAAGAAAATACATTTTAACAATATTCAGTGACCGCAATATTATAACATAAGACTTAATCTTTTTTATCTAATGAATTAATCAAACAACATATTTAAAAAAAAATAAAAAAATCAACTAATATAAAAAATTATGTGAGTGATAAAATAATATTTTAAATTTAAAAAGGGATGTGAAAAGTTTATAAAATATCTAAACAATTTAAAAATTACAACCAAATCAAGTTTAAATGTTTAATATGGAAAATATAAAAATTATTTGTTTTTTCCAATATGTAATAAATGAACAATTTAATTAAATCACAAATCTCAGCACATAAAACAACTCAACATTAAATGCAATCATTGTATTTTGGGTGATGGAATCAAGACCGTCTAACAATAAGAAAATGTTAGACGGTCTCATTTGAGACTTATTCTTATAAATATGTTTGTATCTTACTATAATAGTTATGTTTTTTTATATATTTAAAATAAATCACCCAAAACGAAATCCTTCATACTTTGTCTCATTAAAGCCAATTTGCCAATACTTAATTTTTAATGTCCTATATAAAAATTAAAATAAATTTCCATTAGCTCTTTTGTATTTCAGAAACAATTTATAAAGTAAATGTTAAAGTCTTATTAGGACATACATAGTACCTTCACACCATTCAATTATAACACTTTGTTTTAAAAAGAGCGGACTTTTTTAGACCACATTTTTTTCACCCACTTCTGGATGTATGATGACCACTATTGAGTATTTTTAATGACACTTATCTGACACTGGTCTAATTAAAAAAGACCGTCTGTCACAAGACTTACTCCAATTCTTAATTGGAAACTCCACTCATTTCTTCCAATTTCAATTTTTTGGTAATTTTATTTATTAAGTTATTTACTTACATTTGATTTTTATATCCATTTACTAAATTATTTTTAGGGCTTTAGATTTTTTGAAAATATATTATTTTAATCATATAATCCGTATGTATTTACTTTTCGAATTTTTTAAATAAATCACTCGACATGACAATCAAAGTAATATAAGTTTCACATTGCTAAGTTGATTGGTTACAGTTAACTTATTCATTAAAATATCATCCAATGAGTTATTTTTATTTTTTAAAAAATAATACAAAGAAAAACGAAAATTTTTTCAGCAATGAAGCAACTTTTAGTATCAATGTTAAAACTCAAATTAATCAATTCTAATTTACATTTTCTAATTGACTTCATTTTGTTTAGTATTGTTAATCAATTATACATTATTTTGTATAATTATTTTGTTTCATATATAATTTTATAAATATTTTGTAAATAATATAAATATGCCAGTATCATAATATAATAGTAATGAATTCTTATAAATATAAGAATAAAGTTAGGTGGCTGATTTTTATAAAAGTGAGGTTATAAAATTTCAATTTGTTTTTGTATTAACGAAACATCTGCATTTGTATATTTTAGTTTTGTTAACTATTATTTTATTTTATGAGACATATTTAATTAGAATAATTGCCAAGAATTATCCGAACTGGTCTTCCTATTCCAGTAATAATCTGAACTCGAATTAATCCATGAATAATTCCAATTATTGACGTACCATTTCAATAATGTACTTTGGCCAATTGTAAAACCGACTCTAACTTAACCTCACTTTTATTTTAAGTAAAATTCAAATCGATTTCACCTCTTTTTTTTTTTTTTTAGTCGATGAAAGCAGGTTAAAATTGGCCAAAGTACATTATTGAAATAATTGTTCAATAGTTGGGATTATTCGTGGATTAATTCGACTTCGGATTATTTATGGAATAAAAGGACCAGGTTGGATTATTCTTGGCAATTAATCGTATTTAATTTACAATTGTAGAAATTTTGAAAATAAATTTTATACAGTTGTTTTAATAATGTTTTTGGAAATAAATTTTATACGATTATGTTTTGTGTTATATTATCCTTTCTTTCCTAATATATTTTGTTATTCTGTTTTTGGAAATTAATTTTTCATTTTTTTTATAATAGTACATTTTTTTCCTTAATTTTTTTAATTATTTTTTTATTCTATTTTTGGGAAAAAAATATTGTACTATTATTAAAAAAAGCAGAAATTAATTTCCAATAATAGAATAACTAAATATATTAGGTAAGAAAAGATAATATAACACAAAACATAATCGTATAAAATTTATTTCCAAAATCATTATTAAAATAATTGTATAAAAATTTTTTGCAAAATTTCTACAATTGTAAATTAAATAGGATTAATTACCAAGAATAATCCAAACTAGTCCTTTTATTTCATAAATAATCTGATATAGAATTAAATAACGAATAATCCCAACTATTGAACAATCATTTCAATAATGTACTTTGGCCAATTTTAACTTGCTTTCATCGATAAAAAAAAAATGAGGTGAAATCGATTTGAATTTTACTTAAAATAAGAGTAAGGTTACGTTAGAGTCGATTAATCAACGAGTTAGAATCAATTTTACGAGTTAGGTTAACTTAGATGTATATATAGAGGCTAGTGGGGAAACAATTGAACCACAAAAAGAAAACAAAAATCCAAAGAATTTATTTCGTGTTTTAACTTAAAACATAAATACTTAATTTGTGAAAATGTCTCGCAATTACGCTCTTGATGTTTTGAAGCCCTGCGGTAACTACATTTATTTGTTTCAGGTACACTTCTAATATGAATTGATAATACGTCATTGGTTCTTATTATTTCAGACCAGTATCACATAAATTTCATCTAAGTGTAGCTTAAGGAAACTCCCTAACATATTTCTTTCAACAAGTGAGTAATAATGTAGCTTACAGGAAGCAGTTAATTACAATATAAAATTTATTTTTTATTATACAAGTCAAATTTTTGATTAGAAAATATATAATTTTAATGATTTAATTTAATAATATATTGTTATTGTGAAGTATTCAAGTTTTTCTCAACTCTAATGAAATATTAATCTAAATTATTATTGTAAGAATTACATTAAGTTTTTCTTTACAAATTCATTTGATACTTCCTCCATTACAATTGATTCTATACATATTTCTTTTTTGCCAATTTCATTCATTTGTATACATTTTGAATTTGGTCCATACTTTATCAAATAGAAAGACCAAATTACCCTCACTTTATTAACACTCACCCACTCACCTTAAACAAGTGGCATGGCATTTTAGTCATTGCATACCTCACCTCACATTTTTTGTCCCACCTAAAATTTTGTGCAAAAAAAGCAAATGTATACTACCTATTGGAATGGAGGAAGCATAAAATATACAGTAATGTAATTATTATTGTTGGCAGCTAAATAACATATGTTTAAATTTAATAGCTACTCTAACTTTAGTGAGTGCCAATTTTCTGTTTTTATGTAATTAAACCACTGTATATGATGTACATGATTGAAATGTTGCAGGCAAAAGATGCAGAAAATGCTTCAGCCTCGGTGTAAGAAGAAAATATATTGTAATACGTCTTAACTAAATGACCCAACCAAAATGTATTTTGTGATACAATAATAATCGTAGTTTGTCCAAGATTGTGTTTTTCTTCGTTTACTTTTTTTTTTTTTTTTTCGTATGTGTGTTACTGTTTCGACTTTTTAGTTGAACAATATACCTTGTGTACGGGTGGTAATAATGTTTAAGGATAATGTCATAGGAAATCGATTCATATTTCTCTTATTTACTTCATGCATTGCTATTAGTTCCGATTCAACCCTTCGATCTCACATTAAATCCGTATACACATTTGACGTACCCAATCAAATTATTATATTTCTCTTATTTATCAAATGTTTTTTTTACTGAAGTACCTAATCAAATTATTATACTTGTCATAATTATATGAATAAAAATCAATTTAGACTAAGTCATATTTTTATTATAACAGATTAATTTTATTGATCGTCTCATTCGTGAAAACAATGCAGGGGCGGCTAAGACCCTGTTCAACACAAATCATTGGAACTGGGCCTCCAAAAATTAAGCCCGACTACATAATCCATCTGTTCTACCCACGAAATACAAAAAATAAAAAATAAAAAATTGCCGTTTATATGGGTAACACTACGTATTATGGTCACAATTAAATGTTGCCTATGGTCATTCACCTTCCCAAATGTCTTTTGCATTTTTTCTAAAACCTAATTAATCAAACTTTAGATAATTTCAACTATAGATGCAATACCCCATATTTTCAAGAGACAATTTTTCTAGTCAATTAGAATTTTTATTTTGAGTATAGCTATTTTGACTCTTTAAATAATTTTTTGGGATATTTCCCACGGTACCCTCGAACTTTGGCAGATTACACATGGTACCCCATGTATGAGGTTTGTTCACATAGTACCCCTAAACTTTGAGAATATGTGCCCAATATGCCCATTTTGTGACGGAAAACTTGACGACGTTAAGTTTATGGAAGAAGACACCAATTATGAGTTTAGGGTACATTTAAACCCACATTATTCCTCAATTAAATGCTATTATGAGTTGATTAATTAGTGTAAATTTTGTTGATTAGAATACAAATAATAGCATTTAATTAAGAAATAATGTGGGTCTAAATGTACCCTAAACTCATAATTGGTGTCTTCTTCCATAAACTTAAAGTCGTCAAGTTTTCCGTCACAAAATGGGCATATTAGGCACATATTCACAAAGTTTAGGGGTACCATGTGAACAAATCTCACACATGGGGTACCATGTGTAATCTGCCAAAGTTCGAGGGTACCGTGGGAAATATCCCTAATTTTTTTATTACATCTCGGATATATGACAAGTGTATGCTCGTTAGATATGTAAAATTTGAGGATTTCAGTAAATTTATTGGTTAAGTTTTTTGAGGTATAGAATTGGCTTGAGTTGAGTATTTAACAGTTTTTAATTATGCTGACAAAGTTTTACCCACCTTAGTCCTCATTAAATGGGTCAGTTTAAGTGGAAAACTGAAACAAACCTTCCTTAAACTTCATTTGTTTTTCTCCCTCTTGAAACACTTTCCACACTCTCTCTCTCTTTTATAATAGATCAAAAACACAGAAAAAAATTCAGCTCATCCTCCCCATTGCGCCATGAACCTGTCTCCCTCCTTATAAACCAACTGGGTTTCTTCTTGTTTCTTCGTCAAATCACGTGATTTTCGTTGTTTCGGGTTCCTCTCTTCATCCTCAATCTTATCCTACCACTCTCCCTCTTAGGTGAGTTTATTTTCCCTCCCAAGTTAGCATCTTTTTATACTAGGGTTTTGTAAGTTTAGTGTAGTTTGTTCATATTAGCTTTAATTTGAATATTAGAGCTAATTAGAGGTAGTTATGGTTGTATTAAGGCTCTGTAGAGGAAGTATTCTTCGAGAAGCTCATGTGATCGAGTTTCCCCATTCTTGAGGCGATTATTTTGGTGTTGATTCTTTTTTAAGGTAAGGGCTTACCCCTTACTTACCTTGATTTGTGTTATTGTGTGAAATTGTATGGTTTGTGTTGTGTTGTGTTGTGTTGTGTTGTGTTGTGTTGTGTTGTGTGATTTGTATGTCAAATGAGAATGTGTTGTATGCTGCTACTACTACTATAGTATTTGAAGGTACCGGGAATCGGATGCGAACCTATCGACGCCCTGCGCGCGCCCGCCCTCGCCCCGCGTGGGGGCACCGGGGTGCGGAATGCGCCTCGCAGGAAAAAGAAGTAAGTTTTTGTAGGATGAAAAATGGGGGAGATCATTGCATAAATTTGTGACCAAAAAGAAATGTAGAAAAGCCTTTTTGAAATGTATTTTCGGAGTCGCCAATAAATATTAAGGGAATTTGGAACCTATTCAACGCATCTTAAAACATAAGACACGAGTGTCTTAGATTTCAAGGTGCGTCGATACCTATCCGCCTGAGGTTATTGTGAAACCAGAGAGAGGATTCGGAGTGAGGTTACTTTTCGAAAGTCTTGACAAAAATGAATTTTGAAAACTGAAATAAAAAAGCCTACGTAAAAGTAGTCTTTACTAATTTGAAAATATTTGCTTAATTTCGATATTTGGGCTAAAAGTCACGCTACGTACAAGTGCGAATATGTATGACTCGGTAAAAATGCGTAAATAATGTAAATCGTCAAAGCTATGACATTTTACTATAGGAAATGTACGTTTAAATAATAATTCATTGACTGAATTATTACAATAAACGTTATTTTCCGACCTCGTATTTGACTCTAAGAATTTGTGAAAAACCCTCGGTTTTGCATGTTAAAATGACTAAATGAAACGGTACTATTTAGCGTCGAATCCGTGATTTTTAGTCGTAATTTAATGCATGAATGAGAATTTGCATAATTATAAAAGTGACGTCGGTTTGCTTTAGTGATATTGAGTCATTATTTATGCGATATTGGCGAGGTTTAGACGGATTCTGAATCCGAATTGCTACAACCGTATTACGAATACGGCTTCGCTAATGCCAATATCGGGTTGGGGTTAATGTAACCCCTTTGTCCGAGTCTCAAACGTCCAAAACGTAGGTAAAATGTTTACCTTTCGAAAATGCAAAGACGGTATTTTTGAGTGGATTTTGTAAGTGAGTTTTTGAGTTTGAATTGTGTTGTTGTTAATGTGTTATGAGGTATTTTGAATGAATGTAAGGGTTGATATTTATAGGAAATGGATCGTTTATGTATGCACAAAATATAAATCGCCTGTGTACAGGCGATTTTTATTTTGTTTGGGCTGGAATTTGTAAGAAAAATAAAAGGCTGCGGGTTAGAAAGAAAAACAAAATCGCCACAGGCGATTAAATTTTTAATCGCCTGTCAACAGACGATTTTTATTTTCTTTTGGTGGGCTACTAACCGCCTTTGGTCATGGTGATGCAATTAGTAGGGTGATGATTATGTTTGATGATGTAATTAACGTGTGGGTTAAGTTAATTTGGGCCAAATTAGTTTTGCTCCAAATTTCGATTTTCGTGTTTCGGTTTTTGTCGTGTTTTTCGGTTTTGGCTCGAAATAAAATAATATTGAAGTATATTATTTTACGGTATTGTAGAGTCTAGTTTTGTGAAAATGCGACACAGGACGCACTTTGGCCCGTTTTGCGTGTTGCGTTAGTGTGCGTTTTTGGGTCGTTTTTGTAAGTTTGGGCCGTTTTGTAGCTTCTTGGGCTGTTTTTGTGGGTCGTCTTAATAGGACGTTCTTGTAATGTGCTCGTGTTGTGCTTATAATGACTTAAAAATGACATTCATTTTTACGATTATGCAAATTCAAATTAATACGCTAAAAACGACTAAAATGTTTTAGACACTTTTGTACCGTTTCGTCTTATTAAAAAACATGCATAAAAGTCCTTTTCGTCATCGGGTTTGTTTTTTTTTTGGGGGGGGGGGGGGGGGGGGGTACGGATACGGGTATCTACAGAGCCCCCAGTTTGGCTGAGCTTGGACAAAGCGTTAGTCAAACTTAGAAGATAGTATCCGGACCATCACAGTCTCGATACTACCTGGCGGCGCTAAGCGTGTGTCTTAGGGGAGAGACGAGGACTTAGTGCCGGGAGATGCGGGGAGGGACGACATGTTTATAAGGACATGACGGTCCTACATGTTTAAGGGCGTGTCAGCCTGCATATGGCTTGAGTGATTCCTGCTAGTGCTTTGCTTCTCGCTGGTCGTTAGTGTTTTTGTGGACGTCTCGTGAAAGAGGTTACGCGTTTTTGTGAATGGTTTATAAAAATGGCTTGTATTTTTATGGACGTCTCATAAAAGAGGTTACGCGTTTTTGAGTTCGGTTTATAAAAATGGCTTGTATTTTTATGGACGTCTCGTAAAAAAGGTTACGCGTTTTTGTGAATGGTTTATAAAAATGGCTTGTATTTTTATGGACGTCTCGTAAAAGAGGTTACGCGTTTTTGTGTTGTTTTTGTAAAAATGGCTTGTATTTTATGGACGTCTCGTAAAAGAGGTTACGCGTTTTTGTGAATGGTTTATAAAAATGGCTTGTATTTTTATGGACGTCTCGTAAAAGAGGTTACGTGTTTTTGTGAATGGTTTATAAAAATGGCTAGTGTTTTTGTGGACGTCTCGTAAAAGAGGTTACGCGTTTTTGTGTTTTGACTCGTAAAAGAGGTGACTGTTTTTGTGAAAGACTCGTAAAAGAGGTGACTGTTTTTGTGGGCGACTCGTAAAAGAGGTGATTGTTTTTGTGAAAGACTCGTAAAAGAGGTGACTGTTTTTGTGGGCGACTCGTAAAAGAGGTGACTGTTTTTGTGGGCGACCTGTAAAAGAGGTGACGTGTTTTTGTGGGCGACTCGTAAAAGAGGTGACGTGTTTTTGTGGGCGACTCGTAAAAGAGATGACATGTTTTTGTGTTGCATTGAATTTGTATTTACAAATAGGGTTGAAGGTGTATTAGGCCGAGGAAACAACCCAAAACAAAAACAGAAACCCAGAGATAAAAAGAAAATCGCCTGTAGACAGGCGATTTAAAATTAAATCGCCTGTAAGTTTGTTTGGTGGCTCTGCTTAAAACCACGGGTGAGAGGAGAGAGGGAGTCATTTCGTTTCAAAATAAAAAACAAAATCAAAACCTCCTAAATTCGATCCGGCGATTTTTTTTTAGACCAAATCTTTCCGTTCCGACTCCTACAATTCGTTATGGACCAAGGTACATACTTAACTCACTTGGTTTTTTGTGTTTTGAATTTGGTTTGAGTCGGTTTTAGCTTAAAAAACCGTTTTCTAGGGTTTAGGTCAAAATTTGTCGATTCGATTCGAATTTAGCCCTCGTCTTTGCTTGAACTTGATGCTTGGGAGCCGTATGAGGCCTATGTTGCTGCCATTGTTGATCGTATGTGAAAACCTGACTTGTCGCCTCGATTTTCGTGCGTTTTGTATTGTGAGGGCGTTTTGGTCATTTTTGAAACCATCTCGGAATTGGCTCAAAATTTCAGTGCAGCTTACCCATGAGTAGTGTAGTGTGTTGGCGAGTTCGTTTTGTTGAAATGCGCGCGAAAAGCGGTGTTTTTGGGCTGAAACCGTGTGGAGGGGGGTTTAGTCGGGGTTTTGCTCTGTTTTCGTTGCTTAAAATGATCCCGATTGGCTTGGTTGTTTCGAAAGTGTTGTAGTATGCTATTGCGGAGGTTTAGGTGGCTTGTGTGCGAAAAACGGCTAGAAAAACCGTGATTTTCGTGTGGTTTGGTACAAGGGCCGATTTTTGGTTCAAAATTTTCGGTCCCGAAACTTGCTCAAATCTTTCATATTGTGTTTTGATGGCTAGTATGGTACATATTTGGTTTGTTTTGTAGAAAACGTGTTGTTTGGAGGTGTTTTGGAGCGTTTCTCGTAGTTTAGGCTAGGTTTCTAAAACCCGTTTTTTCTCGCTTTTCGTGCCTCGTGAATGGAATGTGTTGTAATGTATGTTGCATGTGTTGACTAGGGGGGTTGTTTTGTAGGGAGTTAGGGCTTGTTTGGTTAAGAAATGGTCGACAAAAGGCCGTTTTTGTGTTTTGTAAGCGTTTTATAAAAGCTATTCAGTCGAGGTGTTCGGGACATCGTTTTCGCATGAAAATTTTTGTACGTGCTTATTGTGATTTATGGGTTGGGTCTGTCTCAGAAAATATGAATTTCTGGCTTCCTGTAGCGTTTTTGTCCTTTCTACTATTTTTTGGCTAAAAGGCCTGCTTTCTGCTGTTTTCGCTAATTCTCTGCTGTTTTTGCGCATGCTTGCTCTTGAATCGGCTGTGTAGGACGTATATATCGTATACGTGTCATGAAATATGCTTTTCTGTGCTTCTGCTCCGTTTTGGCCTTATCTGTAGATAATATAGGCCTTAATGCTTGCTTTCTGTTGTTTTTGCGTGCTTCTGCTTTCCTAAATGATTTGCTGTTGCCGTTGTCTGAGTATGCCTTTTGAATTTTTGTGCAGGTGATCCCGCGTCTTCTGTGCCTACTTATAGTTCTATGGACCAGGTCTTGGCCGGTGTTGACTTTACCGTTCCGAGGGAGGAGCGTACTCTTATGTCGGGGATGCAGCCTCCCCTGGAGGTTTCCGAGGGTCCGTCTCAGTCAGACCTGTTGAGAGCTTTTCCTTCTCAGACGCCAGGGGCTCCTCTGACACCAGGGAGTGACCGGGTGGTCCCGCTGGGAGTCCCTATCTTTTTCGCTAGTGGCGCAGGGCCAGAATAGTCGTCAGGGCCTTCTACGAGCGGCCTGGGGCGCGGTGCTGCCCCTGTGGTTCCGAGCCATCAGCTAGTGGTGCAGGTCGTGACGCTGCTGCCGAGTCACCTGCTTTTTCAGCTAGTGACACACGAGAGGGGGTTGCCGTTGAGCAGCCAGGGTCTTCTGCTGGCGGAGCTGGGCGTGACGCTGTTGAGGGGTCTTTTGATTTTTCCACTAGAGACGCACACGAGGGGGTTGCTGTTGAGCAGCCTGGGTCTTCTGGTGGTGTTAGCGATAGTGGAGCTGCTGCCGAGCAGTCGAGGTCCTCAGCTGGTGGACGCGGAGCTGCTGTTAGGCAGTTAGAGTCTTCCACTGGTGGCCGAGGACGAGGTCGGGATATCATCTCAGAGTCTTCACGGGGACGCGGTCGTGGCGCTGCTGTGGAGACGACTGAGGTTCCTGGGGGAGACCGTGGGAGAGGCCGAGGTGTTGCTGCGGGGTCTCTGCGGGGGCGCGGACGTGGCGCTGCTGCGGGGACGCCTGTGGCTTCTAGAGGGGGCCAAGGTAGAGGGTGCGGTCAGGCGGGGAGGAACCCGAGGCCGAAGCGCAAGGTTGGCGAGGCTTCTAGTAGTGCTGAGGGTTGCAGCAGGCCACGACGTCGAGCTCGTGCTGCTGCAGAGGGTGGTGACCGGGACGAGGCTGAGGTCACCGGTGTTGTTGAGGAGGTTGGGGCGGAGGGAGCCCCTGGGGAGGATACGTCGAGGCTTGGTCGTCCTCGGGGTCCGAGGAGCCGTTACGAGGATCCCTCTGAGTCGGAGGAGTCAAAGAGTGACGAGGAGCAGCTCTCGACGAGATCGGCGCGGCAGGCCGCCGTTAGGTGGTCATACCGATGCCGCGGCTGGCCGATGTCGCCGCTTCCGACGCCGCCGCGGCCGCCGTTGCCGCTACGCGCTGCGTTTGAGGCCGAGGGTCAGGTTCAGGGTCAGGCTCAGAATCAGGTTGAGGATGAGGCTGAGGTCGAGGCTGAGGCCGAGGGGGATGATGGAGGTGCGGCATCTACTAAGGCTGCGAGGGATGTGTTCATGGGGATGGTTGACGAGCTGGGCATGAGGCCTGCGTATCCCCAGGGTCCGCGCTTGTGGTCGTAGGTGGCCAAGGATTGGGACGGCGTGAGTCTGGTTTGGAGCCCATTGGAGCACTTGTCGATTCGTGTGAAGGTCGGCTTCCCATTGGGTACGACGAGGACCTTCTCTGGGTTCCAAACGGTGTTTGATGCCTTTGACAAGAGGCTCACGGAGGAGGAGCGGCGGATAGTGCTTGGGACGGCTTTTGGTCCGTTGGTGGAGAAATGGAGAGAGGTACGGGCTAAGCGGGTGAACACGCACCTTGCTGTGATCCGGGCATTGTTGGATAGGTTTTGGGATACGACCAACACCTTCCACATGCCTGGGTACGAGGTTGGTGTTACCCTTTCTTCACTGGCGGTTGTCTCGGGGCTACTTCACGGCGAGCGCGTGCTTGACTAGGGACGTGAGCGCCATCCTATCGATAGCCCACGCGTCGTGCGGTTGATTGGTAATGGGGTTAGGTGCGGGGCAGGCGAGGAGCACACGTTTCAGCCCCGGACTGTATGGATTGACGACTTCTTCAAGGGGAAGAAAAAAGGGGCTCTCCGGGCGAGTGCTGAGCAGAGAGCCCGGTTGTGGTTGTGGTGGTTCCTGACGGCTACCCATTTTGGTGATAAGGGGGAGCGAGCCTCGACGGCTGTGTTGATGGCGTTGTCAGACATGACGCGTCTAGGCGATTTTGATTGGGTCACCCCTGCTCTGGGGCTGTTGATCCGATATCTGAGGGACGCGTTGCGTCCTGATAAGATTAATGATGACTTCGCGGCCGTAAACATGGGCCCTGGTCTTTTGATGGAGGTAAGGTTGACTTTGTAATGTTTTGTTGTTTCGTTTCTGCTTTTCTTTTTGTAACGTGTATTCTGATTGTTTGCAGGCTTGGTGCTATGCGCACTTCCACTCTCTGCTCCCGAACACGTTCCAGGTGACGGCTACATACCCGGCTTTCCATGCGTACGCGATGGCAAATCGGAAGGGTATTGACCTGAGCTATGACGCGGCTCGTGTGCTCTTCAACGGGATGACCATGGATAAGGTAGGAGTGCTTATGTTTTGTACTTTGGTCTTTTATAACTTGTGTTTGGGTTCGTGTTTGTTTTTGTAGTTTATAACTTGATTTTTTTTTTTTTGTAGTTCGTTCGCGACCCTTGGAGGAATTTTGCCGACGTTCCTGCGTCGATTGCAGCCCGCTTTGCCCCCCTTGACGGACGACGGCTGTACCTTGCGACTCAGTACGGCTCGTACTGGCACTTGGGTGAGCGTCTGAGTGCGCAGACGGGTCGTGGCGGCTTCATCGTACCTGCGCCTCTGCCGTCGGTTTTGTTCGTGGAGACGCCTGACGCTAACGAGCGTCGCGGCGTGTATCATGAGGGTGAGTCCGACTCTCTGCTGCGGCCGGCAGAGGATTACGTGACGTGGGCACAGCATGCCCTTGCGGATGCTGTGATCGAGGTTTGCTTTGTTGTTCTTTTTTGATTGTGTGTATGTGTTTTGGTTTTTAAAAAAATGCAAAAATTTATCCTGTTTTTGTTTTGTAGCGACGTGACCCTGACCTTGAGTTCCAGCCTCCTCCGTTCGTCGAGGATCTGCTGGTTGAGCATGAGGGCTGCCTGCATTCGATCGTGTTGCCTGCGTGTATGTCTGTGGTGACCGATGCGGGCCTTGAGAGTTGGGACCCGTGCGTGAAGAAGGTATTCTGCTGTTTTTGTTAATCGTGGAGTATTATGTAGTATAGCCCCCAGTTTGAATTAGATTTTATTGTAAAATCATTATTCAAACTCTGCTTGAAGTCGCTTTTGATTATAGCCCCTAGTTTGAGTTAGATTTTATTGTAAAATCATTATTCAAACTCTGTTGAAGCAGCTTTTGATTATAGCCCCCAGTTTGAGTTAGATTTTATTGTAAAATCATTATTCAAACTCTGTTGAAGCAGCTTTTGATTACAGCCCCCAGGTTTGAAAGCTAAGTGTAATTCGTTCGTGTTTGTGCAGGTGACTGCCGAAGCGCACAGGAGGTTGTGGCGGACGGCAAACCGGTGGCGGGTGGTCGTGAACGAGAAGGTGGTTGAGGCCTGCAGGAGTGAGAAGGAGGCGACCAATGTGCGACGAGACTTAGCCAGGGTCAGGGTTGAGGAGGGTGCGAGGGCGCGGGCCGAGCTAGAGGCTGCGCATGCAGAGGAGTTGGCTAGGGCGCGTGCTAAGATCGAGTCATTGCGTGCTGCGCTCGAGCGTCGTGACCAGCCGCAGTAGGCTCGGACTTGTATTTTTTGTATTTCGGGACTTCGTATTTGGTATATGTATATTGGACTTGGACTTGTATAATGTGTATTAGTATTTGTATTTTGTTTGTGCATTTGGGTGTGTTTTGGTGTTTTGTAGGTGTTTATAAATGGTTGTTTTGGCTTTGTTTAGAGCTAAGAGGCTCTGCGTACGGTGTCCTGAGTTTTGGCTATTTTGTCTTGTTGCGAAAAATGCAAGCTTGTTGATAAGGCTTAGTCGCGTCACCTAATCAAAAGTAAATCCGAACAAACTCTAACGGGTAGCAAGGGTAAGTCGGGTATCGTATCCGCAGGGAGATGGTCGCAATGTTGGTTATTTTTAGTGATTCTAGTCTCGGTTCGAGTATGGTTTGGTAAACTAAAGCTATAGTGAAAGAGGTAAAGGTTTAAACGATAAAGGAAAGGTCTAGGGAGTCGGGGATAGCAAAGGCAATGCTAGGATAAAGGATGGTGACAGAAATGAGTCGGGAATCGCATGTGCTAAGGAATAGGCTCGACCTCTCGGTTCTAAGCGTCCTCTAGGTCTCAAATGCGGGCTCTCGCAACTTACAAGTGAGGGTCCTACTGGTTAGTCTCGTACCCTACCTTAAACTAGGCTTTCAGTCTTAAGTTTAAGGGTGGAAAACGCTTGCTAAACCTTGGCCAAGGGATCAACAAACACAATCAAACACAAGACAACCAAAACACAAGCAAGACCCTAATCAAATCATCACCAAAAGCATCCTAGACTACTCACCCATGATCACCCTTCACCCCTAGATGATAAACTACTCACACATGATAAATTTAACAACAAAAGCAAAGGAGAAGAGTGAAAACATGATCAACAATGAAATATATTAAAATGATAATCAAAGGAGAGAAGTATATAACAATACCTAATCAGAAATTGCAAGAGAAATCAAAGAACAAGGACAACAATACCGAAATAGGATGGTCAAACAACGTTTCCGAGTCGAGAATTCAAAGTACAAGAAGGAAAATTATTTAAACCCTAAGTTTTGGAGAGAAACAAGTTTAGAGAGTCTAGGAACTACCGTAAAAATTTCGTGCAAAGATAATGTGTTTTGATCCTTCAAATAGACGATCTTATTTAAGCACACGAGGAGTCACACCTCGTCCCAGGCATCCGGGACAGGCTTCCCGACCGGGACCAATGTGTAGTCAGCTCCCAAGCACACGGGACAGCCATCCCGTGTGTTTCAGTTTTGGTGTCTTTTTGGCACTTCCTTGTACTTAGCTAAATTTGCAATATTTGTCGTCCCAAGGCTAAGGGACGAGGCTCATGAGTAGGGACGAGTCTTAGGATGAATTGAGAGCTTCAAATCCCGTCCCAAGGTCCCGGAACACCTTCACTTAGTGAAACGAGGCTCGTACGCAAGCGAAACGCAACGAAACCAACTCGAATCACCTCAAAACTTCACGAAACTTCACGAAACTTTCCGAAACTTCTCGACCAGCCTCTGTAGATACCCAAATCCGCACCTCCCACCAAAAACCCAGTGATGTAACAATGGACTTTTATTGCATGCTTTTATTTTGACTTAAATGGTTCTAATTATGACGAATTCGAGTTAAATGATTTAAAATGCAAATGAGGTTTCTTTATGGGTCATCACTCTTAGTGTCCTTAGGTCTAGAGTCTAGCTTGTCTCGAGTTCAGGTCCTAATCGGCATGCGCACACCCTCTTTCAAACACATAGCCTAATTGATCCTTTTACAAGGTTCAATTCGATCCTCCTAAATCCCTAAATTTAGGTTCAGTCTCTAAAACCACCTTTTAGGACTAGCAAATACCGTGATAGTCTCACTAATGTCCTATTTCACAAAATGACACAAAATGCACCCCTTTACATTTTCAGGTCTGCCTGCACTGAGCCCGAACCCATGCCTGGCCCGCTTCCCAAGGACTAGGATGACCAAGTCAAACCCTAGTCAAACCCTAACATCAGCCAACAATCCGTAACTTAGAGCTCAAGCAAGGATATACCGTATATCTCCTAAAAGATATTTGGAAATATACGAAATCTGGAGGTTTTACCCGACGTACAAGCCGCAAGGGGCCTTGCGGCTCATTGGGGCAGCCGCAAGAGGTCATGCGATTTGCCCCTCTGGTCGCATGGGTCCTTGCGACTCCTACGTCCGGTTCTATCCTCTAGGGTTTCCTAAATTCCCTCGACTACTCTACTATAAATACAACCCCTCCCTCGACCATTCAACATAAGCTTTTCACACAAAAAAACACCTCTCCTCTCAACCTTTCTTCCTAGGTTTTAGCACATTCACATATACACACACAAAAGCCTCACGCATAAACATCCTTGAATTCTTCACCTTCCTAGTGTTGAATTCTCTCCTTTGAAGCGAAGCGTTGCCAGTTTCCTGATCCGAGACAGGTAATACTTAATCCCGCCATGGATTAAGGTCTTTCTTTACTTTTTAGACTAGCAAGGGCCTACATTAGGCTCACCCCGACTTCGGTACGCGAGTCTGCTTTTCATAAGGCGGCCATGCACCTCGAATACACACCCTATTCGTAACACCTTTCCAAAGTCGCATAAACAACTGACCTCTCTAAAATAAATCAATGGCTAATTGAACTTTATTTTATTGTATGCATTTAGCAAATCCTCTTATTGCATCTAAATCACTTAAAATGAATTCGTCATTAAACTGAACTGTTTTCGTTAACAAGTTAAGCATGCTTAACTGAGGGTTTTAAACAATCTCTTTTCGCATTATTTTACATCTTTATCGCACTTGTACGTAGCGTATTACTTAGGCTCATGTATCATCCTTTGCATTGTTCTCAAGTCTAGTAGAGGCTATCTTTTGATAGGCTTTTCCAAAAGATCTTTCATAAAAACATTATTTTGATTTATGCTTTAGAAAAGTACCCTCACCCGAATCCGAATCTGGTTTCACAATAACCTTAGACGGATAGGTGTCGACGTGCCTTGAACTCTAAGACGTGTCTTTGAGCATGAGGACACGGAGGCGGGTTCTAAATTTCCCACATAATTTAGTGGCGGCTCCAAAACAGTTTTAAAGGTTTTTCTTATTTAATCTTTTTAACTTTACGGCCCTAGCAAGACGTCGAGTGGTTCCCTGGTCGATCCCTGCACTACAAATGGCGACTCCATTGGGATAGGTTTTATTTTTAAAACTAAAACTAGCTTTTTTCTTTTTAAAAATAAAAATGAGACTTGAACGACTTGAGAACAATCAACATACATGAGCTAAGCATATCCGTTTAGAGTCGAATCTAGTCGGATTCACACACAAATACCTTGAGAGGTGGTTCCAAACACAGGCTTGTCCACTCGATAAAGCACGTTCTGGACTAACCTTCCTCTCACCCCTCCACTGCCAGTCGTAGCAAATCGATTTGACCGCCTGTGGCTTCCTTTGTATCCTACATGTTATACTATGTAGGCGAAGGGCTAAAAGCACCTGCCAAAGCGTACTCAAATCAGTTGGAGGTGTACGAGACTTGACCAAACGACCAAGAGTCATACGTACGAGTGCGAGGCTATACAATATAGTCTTTTTCAAAATTCATTTGCATTGCATATCTTCGAAAACTCACCCAAAATTTTCAAGGTATAAATGAACCTAACAACTAACAACTAACATTTTACCTAACGTCTAACTCTTTACAAACAAAACTCTCGCGAAATTTTTGAAATAAACATTTTCAAATTTCCCTTTTTTACAAAACTAGCAAAACCCGAGTCAAGGTTTTTAACCTAAACTCGTGAATTTCATTCTTTGAGTCTAGCGACTCAAATCCTTTTTAACATCCTCGACTTGGCTAAACCCGAGTCGATTCCTTTTTTTACGCATCCATCTTTAGCCCATGACAATATCCCGTCATTCGGGCTAAGAGGATGCAAAACAAAGCCTTTAACATCGAGACAAGCTGTGCGCATGCAGTCTTGTCTCAAAAACACTTCCAGCTTAATTTCGAAAACTTCCTTCTTTTTCAAAACTTAAAAGAGTCTTTTTCAAACGAAATGAGCTAAAAACAAACGTATAAATGAATGTGTCAAGTTGGGTCTGTCATAGAGTTGATGCACTCCATCCAAATATAGGTTTCAACTGGATACCCGCCGCACCAAAAACCGAGCTGTTATACCCCGCAAGAAACGAACCTATACCCAAAGAATGGCCGACAATGATGATGTTAACGCACTCCGTGAACAAGTCACCAAGCTGACCGACGACCTCGAACGCCTGCTGAACCACCACAAGACCGAGATAAAGCGTTTGGAGCAACGTATCAAGGACAAGACCGAAGAACATGTCTCGATCCACATTCTCGAGGCCCTTAACCAACAAGACAACGAAGGCTTCACCGAGTATCTCTCCCGATGGAAAAAGCTAAGCGCACAAATTCCAAATCGTCCGCATGAGGACGAACTTGTGCCTAAGTTCATAAACAACCTGCGACCCGTGTATCAGTTATACATGCGGTACAACAACATCCAAAACTTCAAACAACTCATCAGGGTCGGCACTCAAATCGAGGACGACTTCAGGACTAGTGCCATGGCAAGATACACCGGCGACACCTACCAAGATAACTCACCAAAATCTCCTCGCGCGACCAAGAGTGAGGAAAACTGCACTGTGGATAGCTTTGACACATTTGCAACCAATAGGAGCTTCATGCCTTACACTAAGGCATTCCATAGGTTGGTTGAAAACAACTACCTACGACCAATCGGGCCTACCAACGAGCCACCCGAAGACAGAAAGCCAAAACTTTGGAACCCGAATGCTTATCAGGCATACCATGCAGGCAAAGGCCACGACACAGAAGACTGCTTCAAACTGAAGCACGCCATCCAAGATCTCATCGACCAAGGAAAGCTCGACAAACCGTCTCAACAATCCAAGCCGCCCAATGACGACAACCCTTTCGCCGACCACACAATCTTCGGGGGATCACCTCCCATTATGAACTGCTCCAACAATATCAAACCAAGCGACAATCAAATCATTGGCGCTTCGTTCAACGATAAAGGGGACAAATGGCCTATGTCCAACCAAGCCACGATCCAAGGTGACGAAAAGATTAACTCTTTTACCATACAACCCAAACCATCCAACGAAGGTTACCCTCCATACAACCACACGATCTTCACAGGATCACTTCCTCCCATAGATCACTCAGACTTCGTCATGCCCGAAAACAAACTAACCCTTAACGCAGACGTTGAGAATAAACTGACAAGCAGAGACGCACCCATTAAACGCAAAAGGAAGATGGCGAGGACGGAGGCGTTGGCGAACGCAAAGAAGAAGAAATCCTCTTAGGATCTAATCCTTTAGGTGTCGGGTCACCAGTCGACCCATCTTCTAGTTTTAGCTTAGACTTTCTATTTTCGGAGACTAGCTCCAGCTTTTCTCCTAATTTGTCAAACAATTCTTCTTTAACGAACAATACGAATAAGTTTGCTTATGTCTCAAGCTAAAAACAAACAAATGAACAATGAACAATAAACAAAATTAAACAAAACCATTTCAAAGACAAAATCGAATCAAAGTATGTGTTAATCGAGTCTCGACACCAAGGGCATCGACGTGTACCCATGACACGTGTATCACGAAGCAACCGACAAGGCATCCACTCAAGTACCATCGACGATCTGGCGGATCTCCTCAAGCATTTCGAGTCTTTTAAATACGGGTCGAGTTTTTAAGCATCGAGTCAAACTCCGTCAGTCTAGGATAATCGAGTCTTTGACGTACGACATTTTAACAAATCGATAAGGGAATAAGTTTGCCTACAACCCAGTTTCCTTTTACCCTTTTTACTTACATTTCTTATACAAAAACATTTTACACCGACATACATTGCATCCTAGGAGTAGCTATCCGAAAGAGGTCTAGGCCGGGTACAAAGGTCCAAGTCAACATTAAGTACAAGATAAAACAAGTAGGTTTTTCGACGACTAGACACTTAAGTTTCGGTAGTCTGCTTGTGGTCTACTACTCCGCTACTTTTGGAGGAGGATCCATTGATTTGGGGCTCCACAGTGGTCATGAGTTTGATCGCGAGCAAAAGCATGAGTACTCCTGGATCGCCCTCCGCGTACTCGATCGCGTGCCTAATAAGCAAACGAACTTGTCATAGGAGTCCGGCGTGATAGACACATGATCACATGCAACCTTCCCACCATAGGGTCTGGCAAAGTCGAAGCTCGAGCCCAAGCCACAAAGGGCCCGACGAATTCTCAAGGGGAATACAATCAAAAGTGAAAACAACGGCAAAAAGAGCGAAGTCAAAAGGAAACAAATCTCAAAGTTTCCAAGAAATCAAGAAGGAAACAAATCTCAAAGTTTCCAAGAAATCAAAAAAGGAAACAAGTCTCAAAGTCTTTAAGAAAGGGACCAAACAACAATAAAAAAGGCCGAAAGTCAAGTGGCTAAGTGAACAAAGGTCTACTAAAAAATGGACCCAGTCTAATACCTCTTCAAGGAACCCGCGCCAAAAGGACGTATGGCACGGTGGACATTGCTCTGAGCCGAATTTGACACCAAAGACGAAATTTACAATATCAATGAAGAAGCAACATACTTCGATGGTTCATCCAATTATCGAGGTTGGGGAATAGAACCCCTCTCCATCAAATTGGACTTTGATGTGACAAACAAGCGGCCAAGATCAACTAAGGAGAACCTACCTTTAAGATGCAATGTATCAAGGTCAACTACATAAACACCCCTTTTGGACCGGCGGGTCCCTAAACACGCCCCTTTCCACATAAACACCTCTTCACATAAACAAACACATCTTACAAAAGTCACCCTTTGGGAACTACGCTAGGTTTGATTCCGTACCCACGGATACGTAGGCCGCTCACCCGAGCTCAACCAACCCTTTTACAAATTTATGTCTAAAGCTTCCAAAGTCAAGGACATCCTCACAAAAATCCACAAAAATCCACAAAAATCATAGGCAAACTGTTTCTTTATCGAGGCGTTAAGACGACTACGTCAAGACAAAGTTGTGCTAGACCTAGGAGTAGTACTCTGCTTTTTCATCTAACCTTGTTCATTTTGCAGGAATAACAACATGCCACTGAAGCAACCATGCGCCACCAAGCCGGGGGCTTTACCGATGCACGTGTCACAGTCACTTACACCCCTATCATTGTCGAGTCTCGAGTCACGCATACGATTCACCTTCGTCTTTGAAACATTTCATAGAGCACCTTTCAAAAATTAACTCAGTACTCAAGTTAACGCACCTTAGCACCCGAGTCAATGCACTTTAGGAAGCACTTCCCGAGTTAGTACACATTAGGAAGCACTCTCTAAAAATTAGCTCAACGCCCGAGTCAATACCTTTCAAACAAAAACACGTCTTTAAGCACTTTTCGAAAACAACATTTTCAAGATCTTCTTTTGAAAAAACAGCATTTTCAAACTCTTCTTTTGAAAAAAAACAGCATTTTCAAAATCTTCCTTTGCAAAAACAGCATTTTCAAAATCTCCTTTACGAAAACGACATTTTCAAAAACTTCGTTCGAACAAAAGGCATTTAAAAAAAAAAAAAAAACGCGAGAGCATTTTCAAAAACTTTGTTTCTTTGAGTACTAACTATGCAGGTACAAGTAAGAGACAAAGAGGACATCAATCGCGACATATGCAGGCATTCACGATGCTCAGAATGCAGTCAAGCCCATGGAGTACGCCCGACGACACTGAATGCACGCTACCCCAAGATGTCCAATCACACAAGACACGCTCTATCCAACGGCATTGGATACAGCCTATCCAACAACATTGGATACACCACGCTCTACGAATTTGGATCCAACCTGAAGACGTTGGTACCCCTCACCTGACGGTACAAAGATACATTGTACCCAAGCCAAACGACAAATGAACAACCAACAACAACCATACCTGGTGGACATAACCCATCCCGAAGTACCAAACCTCAAGACTGGGGGCTTACCTACGATATTCCTACGATCTACAGATAATACATTCAGGATCAAAAGGGACTAAACCTGTAGGTGACCTGCGCATAAAGAACTCAAAGAAATGATGAGAACGGTCTCAAGGAACTAGGTTCCTTGAGACTAAGAGAGAAAAAACCTGTGACAACTAACAATAACTAAAACTAGCAAAGCCGTTTCCCCGGCAACGGCGTCAAAATTGACACGGCTAAGTCGTATCACCCTGTCAAAATAAACCTACAAAAACACTAACAAGTAGCTAGCGGCAAGCAGGATCGTATCCACAGAGAAACGGTGTAGTAAAAGCTAAAGTCGGAGTAAAACAGGTCAGTCTCAATGGTGTGAAAGAGGGTTGGTTCAGCTATAAACTAAAGTAGATAATAGAGCAGATGAATAAAAATCAATAAGGAGAAGGATTAGGGCATCAGGATCATTATGACAGCGATTCAGGAACTCAACTCAAAAGTAAATAACATTCAATTGAAGCTATGCAAGTGGCTAGGTTTAGGAATACGCTCTCTCGAGTCAATATTAACCTTAAGCAAATTTAGCTGCTCGCAACTTACTAAATTCAACTTATCAAATACGCGTGAGTCTAGTTTCAATTAGGCTTTCGATCTTAAACTGAAACAACCTAAATTCAATTCAATTAAGGCGTCCCTAAATTCAATTGATAGTAAAACGCGTAGGAAGAAACCAACTTGCACAAGTTCAATCAAAATAGCAATTAAAACATGTCCTGAATCAACTATCACAAATCACCTTCAAACCCTAATTATAAAATTAGCTACGCATGATTGAAATTAACACAAAACAATAATAAGAAGGCATGATAAATAAAACAATAACAATTGAATAAAAACCTGAAATCTTACGGAGTACCGATTTACAAAGCGATGAATCTTGAAACTAACTAAATAAAACTGGAGTTTTGAATGTATGAAAAAGAGAGAAAATAAACTAAGGAGTAAACTAGATCTAAAACTAATGATAGAAGATAATAAAAAGATAGATAACAACTAGGTTAAGTCTTAGGTTAAATAAGAATAAGTTTCCTAAAATTATAATAAAATCCGGAATAGGAAAATCAGCTTGCGCCTAGGTTGCCAGTAGCTTGCCAGTTGGTTGCCAAAAACGTGCTGTCCCTAATCTTCAACTGAGTTCAGCTTGCGCCTGGGTTGCCAGTTGGTTGCTTCCAGGTCGCCAATTGTCATCTGTAAATTTTCCTTTGCTTTCTCCCCTTTGCTCGTGACCTGCTTGCCTCTAGGTCGCCTGTGGGTTGCCAATTTCACCAACTCTTTCTCCAAGCTCCTTCAGATCTGGTCCAAGCCTTGCGACCGTCCCCACTAACGTCAAACCGCAACAAAACTTCGCAAATCCAAAGCATCTCGCAATCGATCACAAGTCACAAAACTTGGGCTTTGATTATTCGTTAGGCCCTTGATCTTTTGCTCTTTGTTTCGTATCCCGAGCTCCCATGCGAGCTCGAGCTTGGTCTTGTCGTCTTGATTCTCGTACTTGATCCAATTGTCTCGGGTTTTGGCTCAAAACCACCAAAACCTGTAAAATGTAAATAAAAGGCAGCAGTATCGAGAAATATAGCAAATAGCTCATAAAACTAATAATGAACTCGAATAAGTGCAGCTAAATGCGACTAAATCGGGGGCATAAAACGTATATAAATAACATGTATCAAACTCCCCCAAACCAAACCTTTGCTTGTCCTCAAGCAAACAGCATCGGAGAAAATCAAAGTGACACGAACTAATCACGTTAGTATCTCGTAGTGGACGACCTATGCACACAGACAATACAACCAAAGCCTATTTCACCGAGAATAGAGCACAAGTCTCAACCATTCACACCACATCGCATTACTAGCCTCTAACGCTTACGCAAAAGTAAAACTGACGACATAACAATTCAAGCAAGGCCAACCGTACGAACCACTTTCCATCAAACCAAACTTTCCAAATCATTTCCTTATCTTTCTTCTCTTTTCTTTTCTGTATTCTTTTTCTTTTCTTTCGCAAAAGTGGAGCGTCCCTCGTATGTAGTACCGTTTAGCTTGACGTTCACTCGGTAAAAATCGCGCTCGGGTACACATATTTCCTTAAGGGTTACGTCATTGCTCATACTCTCGGTCGCAACCAAATTCATGGCCACTGTGGTTACTCAAATCAATGAGTCCCCTCCGAGAGCATCGAAGCATTGCTCCAACAAAAATAAATCTTTCCAATCATACCGCAAACCAACATACCAACATTCCACAAACCAATGCCAAGCTCGAATGTCAAAGTCGAAAGTAAACAAGCGAAAAGCAGAAAGAATTAAGCAGATACAAGTGGGCTAGTGTTAAGGCTCGCAATCTAGTAACAGGAAACAAACCAATCGTGCAAGCTAAGACGATAGAAAGTCGACTCGGAGATACTAAAGATCAAAGTTAATGCACTAATCCATTCTCCAAACTAGACAAAGCAGGACAAAGCGGATCAAAAAGACTCGTATTTTTGTAATTTTTTGAATTTTTCAATTTTTTTGGGTTTTCAAAATAAATGCACACGAAATGAAAATGCAAATGAACTAATGAACGCGAAAGTGTTTCCCTCCCCCAAACCAAATCACACATTGTCCTCAATGTGGAAAACAGCATAACCACACAAGCAGAGGAGGACACATAACATACGGGGAAGAAAAACAAAGACGAGAAAGAGGGTAAAAGGGGTAAAGAGTGCTCACATTATAAAGTTGGAGCTCCCCCAAACCGAAGTCAATCATGGAGTGCGGCTAAAAATCCACAAATATGCGTCCAAATCAGTCCAACGTCAAAATACTTCGGCACAGCACGCGAGAAGGAGCAAAACGAGATAGCAGAACATGGGGGCCGGTCAGACCGTGGCACTGACCGGACCACACACCCCTTTTTCAATTTTTTTCGCTTTTCTCCTGTTTCAAATTCCAGCTACGGCCCTGGTCGAGTCTGGCAAATGGCTGGGTTTACCGGGAGGCCTACTCGTAGTGTCTTCTTCCAAAAAATACTGAGGACAAAGTCCAAAAGTACCTGCGCGCTAAAATCACATATAAAACCCTCGTCCTCACGCACTCAAAAGAAAACCATAAAAATGTCGTAAAAACAAATCAAACAAGTACAAGTGCTAATAAAAAGTACAGCGTCATCGGGTTGCCTCCCGGAAGCGCTGGTTTATAGTCCCGCACGACTCTTCCAAGCTTCAGAAATCAAGTATACGGAGGCCAAGGTCGTTGGCCATTTGCAACAGCTTCACTCGGCGAAACAGCACTCGTTCGCCATAGAATTCCTCCCTCACGAGGTAAAGCAGCATAGTCCATTAGAGTGGGTCCTCGATCGCGAAATGGCTCTCCAAATCGCCCTTGTGCTCCAAGTGGCTGATCCGTAGGCCTGCCTCCATCACCTGCGTCAAACAAATCGGCTTTAAGCACTTTCCTTTCCCCCAAACCAACCTTGCAGCTATCCTGTAAAGAACCTGCACACGGGGAGACAACAGAAACGGCCTCCAAAGTGTCTCCAGTAGAGTGAGACGGAGGTATAACATTAACAGCACAAACCGACTCAAGACGCATGGGTGACCGCGGGGTATCAGAATGGGTAAAGGTCAACTTTTCACCCCCCACCGTAAAAGCTATCGTCTTATTGCCCACGTCAATAACTGCACCAGCAGTGTGCAGGAAGGGCCTCCCCAAAATGATAGGTATGTGGACATCCTCGGGCATATCGACAACTACAAAGTCTACAGGGATAAAGAACTTTCCAACCTGTACTGGGACGTCTTGTAGTATGCCTAAAGGGCGCTTAATAGAACGGTCAGCCATTTGTAAGGTAATGTGAGTAGGGCTTAAGGCTGACAAGTTCATCTTTTGGTAAAGGGAGTAAGGTAAGACACTCACACTCGCTCCAAGGTCACACAAGGCATTGCGAACCACAAACTTACCAATGGAGCAGGGGATGGAAAAGGTACCTGGGTCGCTAAGTTTAGGAGGTTTACCACACTGCAACCTAGTGCTAGCCTCTCCCACGAAAGCCACAGTCGACACATCCTCTAACGTACGCTTACGAGCTAAGACTTCCTTCAGAAATTTAGCATACGCAGGAATTTGAGTCACAAGATCAATAAAAGGGACGTTTACCTGAAGAGATTTTATGACTTCCACGAACTGCTTGAACTTGGCCTCCCCTGCAGCTTGCACTCGACCTGGAAATGGGAGCTTAATCTGAATCGGGGGCGTAGGAGCACCAACAGGAATACCCGAATGAACACCCAAATCATCTTTCCCCGCACCAGCAGGTCCAGCCGGTTGGACGACCGGCTGCCGGTCGACCGGCTGCCGGTCGACCGGCTGCGCTGCCTTTGGCCTCGGATCATCATAAAACGCACCGCTCCGCAAAGTAATCGCACATGCAGTATCGGGAGGAGGGTTAGGAGGTTGGCCCTGCGATGGCAAGAAACCTGGTTGACGCGCAGCTTGCGAAGTGGCGAGTTGAGCCACTTGATTCTCCAAATTCTTAATCGCTGCGTCCTTAGCCTGGTCGCTCTTTTGCATGTATTGCATCATTGTCTTCTGCGACTCCTGCATACCCATCATCACCTGCTGCATCTGTGACATCATGGCCCTAGTCTCGGCCATTAGATCAGGTACGGGGGTAGGTTGTGGCGGTGTAAAGGTGGGTTTTTGGTAATTAGGGGGAGGTGGTTGAAAGTTCTTGTGAGGGGGAATATAGGGAGTGTTTTGGGGTGGTTGGGTAGTCGGGTTAAGGACGTTCTGGTTGCGGTAAGACAAGAGTGATCGATCGTAACCAGGTTGGTTTTGGTAGGGCAGGTTTTGGGTGTAAGATTGATATGCATAAACCTGCTCCTGGGGTGCAGCATACCCCGAAGAATAACCCGAGTCGTGCCCTGCGATAGCATTCACATGGGCACCAGAAGAACCACCACCCTGCATCATACTAATCTGCGCAGTCAGCGCGGCAACCTGACTAGTGAGCGCAGAAATACTCCCCTTATCACGGTCATCATGTGCGGACCGTGAATTACCTCGCGGCTTCCCGAACTGAGCCGAATGAACAGCCATATCCTCAATTAACCCCCAAGCCTTGTCATCATCGACGTTATTAGCGAAACGTCCATCTGCAGCGGAATCTAGGATAGCCCTACTCTCCGCATATAACCCGTTGTAGAAAGTCATAATAACCAACCAGTCGTTAAGGCCATGGTGAGGACAGTCCCGAATTAGCTTCTTATACCTTTCCCACGCTTCAGCAAAAGACTCGTCAAATGTTTGCTTGAAACCCTGTATCTGACTCCTCATCTGATTTGTGCGCTCGGGAGAATAAAACTTTGAATAGAACGCGAGAGCCAAACTCCTCCAATCTGAAATACCGGCGTCCTCCTTGTTTAGATCAGTAATCCACTCGCGGGCTCGATCTTTTAACGAAAAAGGGAACAGCATTTCCCTTATTTGATCCTGCGTAATCCCGGCCTGCTTAATAGTAGAACAGTAGTCGGTAAACATCTGCATATGCCGACCAGGATCTTCGGTGGGATAACCACCAAACTGATTCCGCTCCACCAAATTGAGAAAGGCGGGGCGAATCTCAAAGTTGCCCTGCAGAGTAGCGGGCATCGTGAATCCATTAGGTATGGACTCCGTCTTTGGAACCGAGTGACTAGCTAGTTTAGGCATAGTCACTAGCTGATGAAAAACCGGAGTAACTGGAGGTGTGTCCTCTTCGTAGGACGATCGCGTTGCACTTGACTCCGCTTGCGACGCTTCCTCAAGTTCACGTTCGTAGGTCTCAGCGATCTCTTTAAAGAAATTACGCGTACGGTGTAAAGTACGCTCAGGTTCAGGATCAAAAGGGACTAAACCTGTAGGTGACCTGCGCATAAAGAACTCAAAGAAATGATGAGAACGGTCTCAAGGAACTAGGTTCCTTGAGACTAAGAGAGAAAAAACCTGTGACAACTAACAATAACTAAAACTAGCAAAGCCGTTTCCCCGGCAACGGCGTCAAAATTGACACGGCTAAGTCGTATCACCCTGTCAAAATAAACCTACAAAAACACTAACAAGTAGCTAGCGGCAAGCAGGATCGTATCCACAGAGAAACGGTGTAGTAAAAGCTAAAGTCGGAGTAAAACAGGTCAGTCTCAATGGTGTGAAAGAGGGTTGGTTCAGCTATAAACTAAAGTAGATAATAGAGCAGATGAATAAAAATCAATCAGGAGAAGGATTAGGGCATCAGGATCATTATGACAGCGATTCAGGAACTCAACTCAAAAGTAAATAACATTCAATTGAAGCTATGCAAGTGGCTAGGTTTAGGAATACGCTCTCTCGAGTCAATATTAACCTTAAGCAAATTTAGCGGGCTCTCGCAACTTACTAAATTCAACTTATCAAATACGCGTGAGTCTAGTTTCAATTAGGCTTTCGATCTTAAACTGAAACAACCTAAATTCAATTCAATAAAGGCGTCCCTAAATTCAATTGATAGTAAAACGCGTAGGAAGAAACCAACTTGCACAAGTTCAATCAAAATAGCAATTAAAACATGTCCTGAATCAACTATCACAAATCACCTTCAAACCCTAATTATAAAATTAGCTACGCATGATTGAAATTAACACAAAACAATAATAAGAAGGCATGATAAATAAAACAATAACAATTGAATAAAAACCTGAAATCTTACGGAGTACCGACGGTTACAAAGCGATGAATCTTGAAACTAACTAAATAAAACTGGAGTTTTGAATGTATGAAAAAGAGAGAAAATAAACTAAGGAGTAAACTAGATCTAAAACTAATGATAGAAGATAATAAAAAGATAGATAACAACTAGGTTAAGTCTTAGGTTAAATAAGAATAAGTTTCCTAAAATTATAATAAAATCCGGAATAGGAAAATCAGCTTGCGCCTAGGTTGCCAGTAGCTTGCCAGTTGGTTGCCAAAAACGTGCTGTCCCTAATCTTCAACTGAGTTCAGCTTGCGCCTGGGTTGCCAGTTGGTTGCTTCCAGGTCGCCAATTGTCATCTGTAAATTTTTCTTTGCTTTCTCCTCTTTGCTCGTGACCTGCTTGCCTCTAGGTCGCCTGTGGGTCGCCAATTTCACCAACTCTTTCTCCAAGCTCCTTCAGATCTGGTCCAAGCCTTGCGACCGTCCCCACTAACGTCAAACCGCAACAAAACTTCGCAAATCCAAAGCATCTTGCAATCGATCACAAGTCACAAAACTTGGGCTTTGATTATTCGTTAGGCCCTTGATCTTTTGCTCTTTGTTTCGTATCCCGAGCTCCCATGCGAGCTCGAGCTTGGTCTTGTCGTCTTGATTCTCGTACTTGATCCAATTGTCTCGGGTTTTGGCTCAAAACCACCAAAACCTGTAAAATGTAAATAAAAGGCAGCAGTATCGAGAAATATAGCAAATAGCTCATAAAACTAATAATGAACTCGAATAAGTGCAGCTAAATGCGACTAAATCGGGGGCATAAAACGTATATAAATAACATGTATCATAAGCCCACAAGCAGAAGTAAAGACCCTACCTTGATAAGAGACACCCTCAAGACAATTACACCCCAGAAGCAAAAGCGAGTCAAATTCACAATTCGACTTAGCTCAAACACCCCCCGGGCCAGCATGCCCTTAAACGTGCATTACCGAACTACGCTGGTCTGATTCCACACACCATGGATACGTAGGCAGCTTTACAAAAGGTACGACCAACACCCGACACCAAAACATCATTTCATTCAAGGACAGAAGTAACATTTCCAGTTTGACTTAACTTTTACACCAAAACTTAACCAAACTAAGGGGGCAAAATCATAAGCATAGTCACAATCCTGACTTTACTTTTACGCCAAACCATGGTCCTAATTACAAACAAAACTTTGATTTAGCTCTACAGCTTCGTCAACAAAAGCCAATAGCCAAACACCACTTTGCCTTAATACCAACCAAATTAAGACAAGCTCGAGGAGGGTAATCCAAAAACACTTTCTCCCAACATAACTGATACCAAGCACATGCTCTTCATTTTGACTCAGTTTTCATATCAAACTCAGTCAAACTCGAGGGGGTAACCCAAAAACACTTTCACCCGAACAACCTTATCACCAAGTTTGACCATCATTATACACTTTAACTTGGTCAAACTGGGGGCTCATACTATACACCCCTCAAGCTTCGTCAACGAACGAAAAATAAGGTAATTTTTCGTGAAATGACGCCTCAAATCACGCCCTCAAGTTTCCGTCAACGAAAAATAAGGTAATTTTTCGCATGACGCCCGAAGAAATCACGCATCTACGGTTTAGCGACACCTCCAGAACCGCTATGAACACAAGCATGCACACTAAAAGCATAATACTTTCATGTGTGCACAAAGCATCAGACACCCAAACACAAGTCCAAGAGATCAAACTCCCAAACATGAGACGAAGCACCAAACATCCCAAGTCCGAGAGACGAGTATCAAGTGAACCCAAAGGAATCGTAATGATACCGCGTTTCATGGCCAAGGCAAGAACATTTACAAGACACAAGACGAAGACACAGAAGTACAACAATCCAACAAGAGGCAAGCAAAGTCTGAAGATCTTTAGAAGAGCAAATCGCGGATTCGAATTTTTCCGGATTTGAAACCGCGACATGTGCGAGTGAGTTCAAGCTTGAAGTCGCCAGTTGATAAGAGATTTCCCGGAAGAGTCACTAGTCGACAAGGCAATTTCCAGAGCATGTTTTATTCCACGTTTACTCTCTACCTTGGGCTCGATTAATTTTCAGGCCTAGGTATTTTCTTCGGAATCGCAAGCTTTGCCGGTTAAGGCGTCACCTAAAGTCCGCCACACTCTTGAACGAGTTTGAAGCACTATACACAACCTTTGCGTATACACTAAACATAAGCATTTTCCTCGGACGATAATTCCCGGCGGACATAAGCACTCTTTTACGAGATGAGCACCAGCAAAAGCACTAGCACGAAGCATGAAGCATATACGCTCTTTTACGAGACTAAGCACTCACGCTCTTTTACGAGACAAGTAACAGCAATAGCACGCAAAGGTATTTAGCAAGCGCAGGCAGGCATGCCCTTTCAAGTATGCAAGGACCGTCATGTCCCTAAACATGTCCGTCCCTCCCCGGATAAGCCCGGTTCGGAGTCCTCGTCTCACCCATGGACACATACTCCGCGCCGCTGATGACATCGAGACTGTAACGGTCCGGATGTTGTCGTGTAGTTTGACTTTCGCTTTAGTCCTAAGCTCAGTCAAACTGGGGGCTCTGTAGATACCCAAATCCGCACCTCCCACCAAAAACCCAGTGATGTAACAATGGACTTTTATTGCATGCTTTTATTTTGACTTAAATGGTTCTAATTATGACGAATTCGAGTTAAATGATTTAAAATGCAAATGAGGTTTCTTTATGGGTCATCACTCTTAGTGTCCTTAGGTCTAGAGTCTAGCTTGTCTCGAGTTCAGGTCCTAATCGGCATGCGTACACCCTCTTTCAAACACATAGCCTAATTGATCCTTTTACAAGGTTCAATTCGATCCTCCTAAATCCCTAAATTTAGGTTCAGTCTCTAAAACCACCTTTAAGGACTAGCAAATACCCAGGATAGTCTCACGGAATGTCCTATTTCACAAAATGACAAAAAATGCACCCCTTTTACATTTTCAGGGCCCGGGCCCAGAACCGAGCCCGAACCCATGCCTGGCCCGCTTCCCAAGGACTAGGATGACCAAGTCAAACCCTAGTCAAACCCTAACATCAGCCAACAATCCGTAACTTAGAGCTCAAGCAATGATATACCGTATATCTCCTAAAAGATATTTGGAAATATACGAAATCTGGAGGTTTTACCCGACGTACAAGCCGCAAGGGGCCTTGCGGCTCATTGGGGCAGCCGCAAGAGGTCATGCGATTTACCCCTCTGGTCGCATGGGTCCTTGCGACTCCTACGTCCGGTTCTATCCTCTAGGGTTTCCTAAATTCCGTCGACTACTCTACTATAAATACAACCCCTCCCTCGACCATTCAACATAAGTTTTTCACACAAAAAAACACCTCTCCTCTCAACCTTTCTTCCTAGGTTTTAGCACATTCACATATACACACACAAAAGCCTCACGCATAAACATCCTTGAATTCTTCACCTTCCTAGTGTTGAATTCTCTCCTTTGAAGCGAAGCGTTGCCAGTTTCCTGATCCGAGACAGGTAATACTTAATCCCGCCATGGATTAAGGTCTTTCTTTACTTTTTAGACTAGCAAGGGCCTACATTAGGCTCACCCCGACTTCGGTACGCGAGTCTGCTTTTCATAAGGCGGCCATGCACCTCGAATACACACCCTATTCGTAACACCTTTCCAAAGTCGCATAAACAACTGACCTCTCTAAAATAAATCAATGGCTAATTGAACTTTATTTTATTGTATGCATTTAGCAAATCCTCTTATTGCATCTAAATCACTTAAAATGAATTCGTCATTAAACTGAACTGTTTTCGTTAACAAGTTAAGCATGCTTAACTGAGGGTTTTAAACAATCTCTTTTCGCATTATTTTACATCTTTATCGCACTTGTACGTAGCGTATTACTTAGGCTCATGTATCATCCTTTGCATTGTTCTCAAGTCTAGTAGAGGCTATCTTTTGATAGGCTTTTCCAAAAGATCTTTCATAAAAACATTATTTTGATTTATGCTTTAGAAAAGTACCCTCACCCGAATCCGAATCTGGTTTCACAATAACCTTAGACGGATAGGTGTCGACGTGCCTTGAACTCTAAGACGTGTCTTTGAGCATGAGGACACGGAGGCGGGTTCTAAATTTCCCACATAATTTAGTGGCGGCTCCAAAACAGTTTTAAAGGTTTTTCTTATTTAATCTTTTTAACTTTACGGCCCTAGCAAGACGTCGAGTGGTTCCATGGTCAGATCCCGGTACCTACAGCCTCCTATACTCCAAATAAGCGCGTGTGTGGAACCTGGGAACCGCGTCGAGGGATCCAACTCGGCGTTGTGGACAAGGGAATTTGATCCACGCGATGTTTTATTTCAAAAACATTTTTAATTCGAAAAGAGTCGCCACTAAATTTTATATGGAATTTAGAAAACCAATTTTAGAGAAAATGAGTTCGTGTGAGTTTACGTGTTAGGAAGATTAAAATAATTTCATTAATTTTAACACCTAACCCCGCCCGTTACAGTAACGGTCTCTACTAAGTAAAATCATGGCTATTATGAGTACACATGCGGATATGCAAACAACGTTTTAATCTTAAACAAAATATATCCATTCTAGGTCGTTTAATGCACATATAATTTCGTCGAAGTTATTTAACAGGGGTTCATTTACTATTCTAGCAAACGAAGAAAAGGAGCAGAAATACTCACCGACAGCATAAGAAGGATCAACACACGTTAGCGACAGACAAATAAAATAGATACTCGACTAATATACATGGACAAGTACGAATGATAATATAGACAAATAAACGTGACACATGAATAGAAAAGTAGCAACACACAAGCATAGTCACACATATAAAGCAATAATCAAGTAAACCCACATAAACGTGTGAATATTCACAGACTGCGACAAACACAAACTCAAACAAATGTATTAACTAATAAACAAATATCACTTAAACAAACGTGCAATCATACGCAAACCATAACAATCAAACACAAACAAACGTGCCAATTAGTAATCAACTAAAAACAACTACCGAGCTCACTAACATACGAGTATGACACAGATATAACTAAGTAAAAACTAATAACATCAGGCAGAAATTAGCCAAAGGACACGAAGCAAGTTATACAAATACGCACATATATAGGTAAATACACGCAGACATAAGCAGACCACATAAAAACGCATCACACAGAAGAAAACCTGAACTGGACCATCCTATATGCCAAACTATTACGCCACTCAAGATTTAATAGACGGAGCAAAAAAACCACAGACAACAGAAATCCCGCAGTACACGGCTCACGTAGGATCAACGAAGCTAAATATTATACAATCGCCAAACTATGAGGTAAAATCACGATAACTAGAATGATATACAAACATGAATTATCAGTTAGAAGAGCATGACAAATCAATTTAAGGCAACAATTTAACTAAACATAAATGAGATGCAATTACACGACAAGCTAACTAGCAAATTAAGCTAACGAGGAATCATATTACGCAGGGATGATCGAACACACAACTAAGTGAACAAAAGGCACGACATACTCACACATTCATACCAAAATCATGCTAAAAAATATCAACCCAAAACGAACAATAAAACTATAACCACGATGATAAACAAAAGAGCGACAGAGAGTAATAAAAAACGACAGAGGGCTATAAAAACAATAAAAAACGATAACTTAACAAAATAAAAAGAGTATTTTTGCACCCTCAACTTACATGTATCGTTGACCAAATATCCGAGTCGTAATCGATTGTAAGATTTTATCCCGAGGGGCCGTCGTCGACGAAAACCAATAATAAATCCGTACTTCGTACCAAAACTGACAGCGATTTTCAAAAGCTTGTAACTTCTTCGTTTCTCAACGAAATTTCGAACCGAAAGATGTTTTAGAATCGTGGTAAGATGAACTTTAAGATTGGGTAAACAAATCAGAAAGACTATGGTGTTTTCAACACGAAAAACGGGGTAGAACAGGTGAGGGCCGAATGAAAAGCTGAAAAACGTGCTCTGTTTTTAGAGCAGATATCTCGACTCCCTTTGAGGCTTTTTGGGGCTTGATGTAGAGTATATTGGCTGTGTATTTCGTGTGTCCTGAAGGCTTGTGGATGGTATGTATATATAGTGTAGGAAAGTAGGGTTTTAGAAGGGGAGAAGAGCAGCTTTATCATTGTTTTAGAGTCAGTCCCCACGAGCCGCTCTGTGGTTTTGCTAGGGTTTTGCAAGGCGTTTTCTTGAAGGTTAAGCAAAGGTAGATGGGTAGGATAGCTGGGAGATGGGTATGGGTCATGGGTAGGTGATTATGAGTCGGGTTTTTTGGGTTAAAGCAGGCTGCGAAAACAGAGTACGTGATGGAAGTTTGGGTCGTGTTTGGATGAGCTTGGGCTGCTGTATTTCGTGTCTCTTGGCTTGGTTTTGGTCTGGGTGTAAGCCTTGGTATGTGGGGAAGGAGGTGGGAGAAAAAGGCCTTGAAATTCGTGTTAAAACGGGCTCGAAATCATTCTTAAAATCGAGCTTAAAACGGGCTTTAAAACTTGCTGTTAAGAAAACGAATTCGTCGAATACGATTAAATAAACCGTTTTAAAAGCGCGAGAAATGACTTTTCAAGTCAAAAATAAATTTGTAAAAGTGATTTTTCAAATCGAAATACTTAAAATGATTTTTCAAATCGAAATATTTTATTTTCAATAAAACAAACTTTTTTGACAGAATACACTTACCCTGTCAGCACACTAATTTAAATATCATTTAAATATTTTGTCGACGGCGCCCGGCTTACATCGTAAAACGAACTCAAATAAATGACACGAAATACAAGTTGTCCTATCATCATAGGGTGTTTGTCGGGTTCTCTAAAAATTTCCATATCGACAGATACGGGTATCAACAGAGCCCCCACTTTGACTAAGGCTTGGACAGGCGAAAGTCAAAGTAGACCCTCGAATCGATCGTAGATCACAACTTGAGAGCCTCACGGGTCGTTTATGGTCCCTTAGACCTGTGTATATAAGCTCACCAGCCATAAGAAGAAATCATACCTGAAACTCGATTATGGATGCTTTATTTTCCTGAAGGCGTGGGTTGAGCCTTATCCTTAGGCGCCTACGTATCCGTTGTGACGGAATCAAACCCGTATCGTAGTTCGAGCTCGCTGGCCTGTAGCTTTCTGCTGCTTCGGCCCAAAACAAATGATATTTGTTTACTCGATTGAGTAAAGCCTATATCTGCATTCTTATGGAAGTGTCACTTCTTTTAGCTTCTGCTAGTACTTCTTCATTTCAAGGATGTCATCCTGTCGTCGGGGTCTAAGGTCGATGACTTTAGAGCCCCCGGTTGGAGCGTCTCTGCTCAATCTTAAAAACAAATCATAGCACACAACTCACATAGTGAAATCTGCGACTTTTGAAATAAAAAGAATGGATCATCGATCCGAGCTGCGAATTTTATTCGAAAATGGGTCTTCGACCTGCTTTTTACAAAAGATGGATCATCGATCCGAACTGAGAATGCTAATTTGGAAATGGGTCTTCGACCTGCTTTTTAAACAGAAAGGATGGATCATCGATCCGAACTGAGGCTTTTACTTTGGAAACGGGTCTACGACCTATTTTTTAAACAAAAAGGATGGATGATCGATCCGAACTGAGAATATTAATTTGGAAATGGGTCTTCGACCCGCTTTTTAAACAAAAGTGATGGATCATCGATCCGGACTGCGAACTTTAATTTTAAGTATTGCTTGAAAATGGATATTGCGCTGGAAATGAGTCATCGACCCGTGCTAAAACCAACATTTGCGTCCTTGATTCGCATTTCAAAATTTTTGTGTCCTCGACCTATTCAAAATTTTGTGTCCTCGACCTATATTTTTAGATTAAAGAGTGGTGGGTCTTCGACCGGAAACTGTAAACATCTTTTGAAAATGAGTCGTCGACCGAAAATCGTAAACATCTTTTGAAAATGGGTCGTCGACAGAAAATCGTAAACATCTTTTGAAAATGGGTCGTCGACCGAAAATCGTAAACATCTTTTGAAAATGGGTCGTCGACCCGCATCTTGAAAAGTGGATGAGTCATCGACTCGAACTATAAACATCATTTGAAAATGGGTCTTCAACCCGCATTTTTACTTAAGTGGATGGGTCATCAACCCGAGCTATGTTAATCATTTGAAAACTGGGGCCATCGACCCGTATTTTGAGGAAAAGGCAGATAGGTCATCGACCCGAACTATAATTGTCATTGAAAATTGAAGTCATCGACCTTGATTTTGAAGGAAAAGGTGGATGGGTCATCGACCCAAGCGAAACACAGCTTTTGAAAATGGGTCATCGACCCGCGCGCAAGACATCGTTTGAAATTAGGTCATCGACTCCTATAGAAAATTTCATTTGAAAATCAAAAGTGGTCCTCGACTTGAACTTTGGATTTGAAAACAGGTCATCGACTCGATTTAGAGCACTTAGAATAATTCGGCCATTAACCTAGTTTAAAAACATCGTTTTTAAAGGTGGGATTGCGGGTTCTACCTAGACTACAGAAATCACTTGGAAATTGACGTGGGGTATTGGTTAGCATGCATCAAATCGAATTGGGTCCTCGACCCGAATTGTAAACATCATTTTAAAAATCAAGAAGAGTCATCGACTCTGAATGTAGACATCATTTAGAAATCGAAATGGGCCATCGACCCGCAAGCATCATTTTGAAAATTGAAGTGGGTCATCTGCTCGAATTTCAAATTTGACTTCGGATCATCGACCCAAACTTTGCAAAAAGGTTCTTGAAATGCATGATATTATAAAGTCGAAGCATGGTGAAGTCAAAGATGAAATACGACACGAATGTGACATGAATGCGACGAGAACGTGACACGAGCAACTGACATTTGAACGTTCGACCATGACCGACTCGACCTAAGACAACATTTCAAAGACGAGTAGACTAGTAACTGTGCAGGGTCCTTTAGGATGATTGACGCGTGGTTTGAAATAGATGTGGGTTAATAGTATCGTGTTCTTCCCCTAGGCAAATTCTTTGTCGAGATGCGAACTAACTGTCAAAGTAAGCCTCTTTGCCAATTCCCCATTAAGAAAAAGATCATTCCAAGACTGGACAATTACTTATCTGAATATTGATTCTCATCTCCATCTAAATTGAGCACTAAGACAGACTCGACAAAAGTTGCTTCATTTGGACTTTGTAAAGACCCGTAAAAAATTGACCAGATGACAAATTAGATGATGGGTGGTGCTGGATTGTATCCCATATTCTAAAGGATTGCCTACATATTCGCGTGGGGCGAAATCAAATCCGATGTAGTTCGATCTAGGTGCGTAAACATGGCAATTTTTCTTGTGTGTAACACTCGAAGGTTTCACCTAAGGTATCGTGTTGTAGGATCCCTTCTGGACCCTAAATGCTTGGGTACAACTACATAAACCAAAGATTCTCAGAACTCAAGACTATGTCTTCATTACCGTTTTAAGAAAGACTTGAAAAAGAATTGACGGTACTTTCTGACCGTTTTGGCTTCGCCTTTAATTTTGACTTTGATCTTCGATCTCCGATGTGTTGCCACTCAATTTTTTGTATTTTTGTATTCTTGTTTGCGTTTTCGAGAATATGCCGCGCCCTTTGTGGCTTGGGCTTGTTCCGACTTCGTGGCCGTATGTATATCACGCCAGACTCCTCTGACAAGTTCGTTTGCTTATTAGGCACGCGATCGAGTACACGGAGGGCGATCCATGAATATTCGTACCTTTGGTCGCGATCAAATTCATGACCACTATGGAGCTCCAAATTAATGGATCCTCCTCCAAAGGCAGAGGAGTAGTATACCACAAGTTGACTACCGGACCTTAGGTTTTTAGTTGTCGGAAACCCTTTTGTCTTTGCTTTTGTCTTGAGTTGGTGTTGCACCTTAGAATTGAATACGTATTTCTACCCCAGGGACACCCTTCGAGTGTGTTGTGCATTTTCGTCAGTTGGGATTATAGAAGCAAATTAGAGACAAGATCAATTTCATTGATTTTGAGAAGGATTTAGAAATAATTGTGAAAAAAACGAATCTTAGACTCAGCTTAGACATAAGACTTGAATATGAATTCTGACTTATAATCACCAACCTCGGCTTTGAACTTTTCTCCTTTCAGGAATTGATTCAGATGCTTGGTTTGAAAGTTCCCCTACTTTTGCAACTTGATTTTGACTTAAGGAGGAGAATATGCGACTCGAGTTCAGAAATCGACACGGTTTCGATACTATTTGTAGATTGGTAGAGGTTTCATTCTATTTAACAACTCGGGATGCAAATGGACTGGACCAAACTAATCATGAAAAGACCCAGAGCTTAACGACATGGTCTACGACCTAACTATGCAAATGCATGCGACACATGGACTTGAAGACAGACTCACAGTATGGGACTTAGACTCAACTAGATATGGACTTGAAGTACTTAGCTCGTGTTTGGACCAATAAGTTTCTAAGGCTTATGCAAAACTTTCAAAAATAGCTCGGATGAGACGTTGTTGTGCCCTGACTCGAAACTAAAAAATTGACATGCATGACTTGGGCCCAAGCGTAGGCCTGGGTGACCCAACTAGGTTAATCCTCTAAGACTTTGTAGATGGACTAAACTTACTATACACGACTTAGATTCCAACTAGACTCGACTCGGTGCATTTCATGCTTACTCGCGACTTGAAAAGGAAACCTATTTTTGAAGTTGAGGTTTGAAATGGGCAGCACTTCGACTACCAAAAAGCTTACTTGGTTCGAAAATTCTAGTCCAACTAGGGCTAGATTTTTACTTTTGGAAAACTTCGTTTTGATTGGAAAAAATTCTATTCCCAAATGGGTAGCATTTCAAAAGCGTTCGAGATTATTCTAATCCTAAACGTATAGCATTTCAGCTTAAAACTATTCTTTTTTCAAAAGACCGACGTAGTGTTAAAAAATCGTTCGGGATTAATCTAATTCTAAACGGGAAGCATTTCAGCTTGAAAGGATTCTTTTTTCAAAAGAGTTAGTGTTGGGAACTGTTCGAGATTATTCTAATCTTAAACGGGTAGCATTTCAGCTTAGAAAGGATCTTTTTTTTTTTCCAAAAGAGTTAGTGTCGAAGATTGTTCGAGATTGTTCTAATCTTAAACGGATAGCATTTCAGCTATAAAAGGATCTTTTTTTCAAAAGATAATTTTCTTTTAAAGAAAAAAAATTTTAGGATTTTCTAATCCTAACGAGGAGCACTTCAGCTTAGAAACGATCTTTTTCTAACATCGAAAATTATTTAAGATTGTTCTAATCCTAAACGAATAGCATTTCAGCTAAGAAAAGATCCTTTTTCAAGAGAGAAAATGTCGAAAATTGGTTAAGATTATTCTAACCCTAAAAGAGTAACCTTTTAGCTTGGAGGAGATTTTTTTCAAAATAGCTAATATCGAAAATTTGATTATTCTAATCCTACACGAATAGCATTTCAGCTAGAAATGGATCTTTTTTCAAAAGAGCTAAAATCGAAAATTATTTAAGATTATTCTAATCCTAAAAAGACAGCATTTCAGCTTAAAGAATGATTTTTTTTTTTAGAAGGAAAGCATTTCAGCTTAAGTCAAAAATCGTTTCAAAAGAGATATTTAAGATTATTCTAATCCTAAAAAGACAGCGTTTCAGCTAAGAAAAGATTTTTTAGAGGGAAAGCATTTCAGCTTAAGTCAAAAAAAATTGTTTCAAAAGAGATATTTAAGATTATTCTAATCCTAAAAAGACAGCATTTCAGCTAAAAAAGATTTTTGGAAAATATTCGATTGAAAAGGACAGTTTTGATTAAAAAGGATTGAAAACATGGCATCGAAAGTCACAGAGCAATTAGTCACACGCAGTTTAAGGATGCAATGCATGAGCCTAGACTATTCTAAGTCTCGAAAAGGGTCCATGCCAATGATCCCACGTCGTTAGGGAACTCACGCATCCGCCATAAGTCAGGGACGAAATGGGGAGATGGGGGTTGCTAACCTCGGTGGAACCACCTTGATATTTAAATCAGACACAGTGAACGTCATTTCCCTACTTTGAGATCGACCCAAAGGGAGAAATGGTTCGAATCCTAACAGTATGATGCATAAATAACATAAAAAGAAAGGGTACTCTAAATAGCCATCATTTTACTTTTCAAGCTTCACTGTCCCCAGCGGAGTCGCCAAATTGTGGACAAGGGAATTTGATCCACGCGATGTTTTATTTCAAAAACATTTTTAATTCGAAAAGAGTCGCCACTAAATTTTATATGGAATTTAGAAAACCAATTTTAGAGAAAATGAGTTCGTGTGAGTTTACGTGTTAGGAAGATTAAAATAATTTCATTAATTTTAACACCTAACCCCGCCCGTTACAGTAACGGTCTCTACTAAGTAAAATCATGGCTATTATGAGTACACATGCGGATATGCAAACAACGTTTTAATCTTAAACAAAATATATCCATTCTAGGTCGTTTAATGCACATATAATTTCGTCGAAGTTATTTAACAGGGGTTCATTTACTATTCTAGCAAACGAAGAAAAGGAGCAGAAATACTCACCGACAGCATAAGAAGGATCAACACACGTTAGCGACAGACAAATAAAATAGATACTCGACTAATATACATGGACAAGTACGAATGATAATATAGACAAATAAACGTGACACATGAATAGAAAAGTAGCAACACACAAGCATAGTCACACATATAAAGCAATAATCAAGTAAACCCACATAAACGTGTGAATATTCACAGACTGCGACAAACACAAACTCAAACAAATGTATTAACTAATAAACAAATATCACTTAAACAAACGTGCAATCATACGCAAACCATAACAATCAAACACAAACAAACGTGCCAATTAGTAATCAACTAAAAACAACTACCGAGCTCACTAACATACGAGTATGACACAGATATAACTAAGTAAAAACTAATAACATCAGGCAGAAATCAGCCAAAGGACACGAAGCAAGTTATACAAATACGCACATATATAGGTAAATACACGCAGACATAAGCAGACCACATAAAAACGCATCACACAGAAGAAAACCTGAACTGGACCATCCTATATGCCAAACTATTACGCCACTCAAGATTTAATAGACGGAGCAAAAACCACGCACAAATGTAAATCCCGCAAAGACACCTCACGTAGGATCAACGAAGCTAAATATTATACAATCGCCAAACTATGAGGTAAAATCACGATAACTAGAATGATATACAAACATGAATTATCAGTTAGAAGAGCATGACAAATCAATTTAAGGCAACAATTTAACTAAACATAAATGAGATGCAATTACACGACAAGCTAACTAGCAAATTAAGCTAACGAGGAATCATATTACGCAGGGATGATCGAACACACAACTAAGTGAACAAAAGGCACGACATACTCACACATTCATACCAAAATCATGCTAAAAAATATCAACCCAAAACGAACAATAAAACTATAACCACGATGATAAACAAAAGAGCGACAGAGAGTAATAAAAAACGACAGAGGGCTATAAAAACAATAAAAACGATAATTTAACAAAATAAAAAGAGTATTTTTGCACCCTCAACTTACATGTATCGTTGGCCAAATATCCGAGACGTAATCGATTGTAAGATTTTATCCCGAGGGGCCGTCGTCGATTTAAAACCAATAATAAATCCGTACTTGCACCAAAATCGACAATGATTTTCAAAAGCTTGTAACTTCTTCGTTTCTCAACGAAATTTCGAACGAAAGATGTTTTAGAATCGTGGTAAGATGAACTTTAAGATTGGGTAAACAAATCAGAAAGACTATGGTGTTTTCAACACGAAAAACGGGTAGAACAGGTGAGGGCCGAATGAAAAGTCGAAACGTGCTCTGTTTTTAGAGCAGATATCTCGACTCCCTTTGAGGCTTTTTGGGGCTTGATGTAGAGTATATTGGCTGTGTATTTCGTGTGTCCTGAAGGCTTGTGGATGGTATGTATATATAGTGTAGGAAAGTAGGGTTTTAGAAGGAGAAGAGCGACTTTATCATTGTTTTAGAGTCATTGTCCACGAGCCGCTCTGTGGTTTTGCTAGGGTTTTGCAAGGCGTTTTCTTGAAGGTTAAGCAAAGGTAGATGGGTAGGATAGCTGGGAGATGGGTATGGGTCATGGGTAGGTGATTATGAGTCGGGTTTTTTGGGTTAAAGCAGGCTGCGAAAACAGAGTACGTGATGGAAGTTTGGGTCGTGTTTGGATGAGCTTGGGCTGCTGTATTTCGTGTCTCTTGGCTTGGTTTTGGTCTGGGTGTAAGCCTTGGTATGTGGGGAAGGAGGTGGGAGAAAAAGGCCTTGAAATTCGTGTTAAAACGGGCTCGAAATCATTCTTAAAATCGAGCTTAAAACGGGCTTTAAAACTTGCTGTTAAGAAAACGAATTCGTCGAATACGATTAAATAAACCGTTTTAAAAGCGCGAGAAATGACTTTTCAAGTCAAAAATAAATTTGTAAAAGTGATTTTTCAAATCGAAATACTTAAAATGATTTTTCAAATCGAAATATTTTATTTTCAATAAAACAAACTTTTTTGACAGAATACACTTACCCTGTCAGCACACTAATTTAAATATCATTTAAATATTTTGTCGACGGCGCCCGGCTTACATCGTAAAACGAACTCAAATAAATGACACGAAATACAAGTTGTCCTATCATCATAGGGTGTTTGTCGGGTTCTCTAAAAATTTCCATATCGACAGATACGGGTATCAACAGGCGTCTTGCTTAAGGGCGGATTTTAAAGTTAAAAAAGATTAAGTTGGAAAAACCTTTAAGAACTGTTATGGAGTCGCCACCTAATTATCGCGGAAATTAGGAACCTGCTACTATGTTCTAAGTTAAAAACATGTCCTAGATTTTGGAGTACGCCGACACCCCTAGATCTAAGGCTTGTGAAACCAAATTGGATTCGGGGTGAGGGTACTTTAGAAAAAGAGTTAATTCAAATAATGATTTATGAAAACCTTTTAGAAAAGCCTATGTAAAAATAGCCTCTACTGACCTAGAACAATCCTTGTAAGATGATATTTGAGCTAATGTTATCGCTACGTACAAGTGCGATAAGTTTGTAAAAGAATGCAGATCTGAGATGCAAAAGATGGATTAAGACCCTCAGTTTAGCATTTTTAGCTTGTTAACGTATTCGGGTCGGGTAAAGGTCTAATTCATTGTATAAGTTGATTTAAAGCAAAATAAGAAGGTGCAAGATGCATGCAAATAAAATAAAGTTCAATTGTCCATTGGTTTATTTTATAAGGTCGGTTGCTTATGCGACTTTGGCGTGTCATCGGATATGGAGTGTACTAAGTAAATAGAACACTTGGAGTGCAAGCGCTATTTGGGTGCCAAAGCCGCGAGGCGCTAAAGTGTAGACCCCTTTGTTAGTCCATAGAAAATAAGAAAAAGCTTTGATCCAAGTGGATCGGTACCTACCTTGTCCTGATGCTTCAGATCTGGGCAGAGCTTCGCTTCTTGAACTTAAAAGGAGGGTGAATTCAACACGGGATGGTGTGTTGAACTCAAGGATTTGAGTGCTTGAGGCTTTGAGAGAGTTTTGTGGTGTAAGATGTGAAAGCTAGGTGTAAATTGTGTTTTCTGAAGAGAAATTGATGATTTGAGGTCGAGGTATATGGGTGTATATATACTAAAAACCTCGGAGAAATTAGGAAATCCGGGGATAAAAACAGGCCTAGAAACCGCATAGCCTTATGCGGTTGCCAGGGCAAACCGCATAGGCTTATGCGGTTGCCTCCCCAAACCGCATAAGCTTATGCGGTTTGAGGGTGTGGTTTTAGCCTAGTTTTCTAGTTTCGGTTGAATTATATCCTTGAAAGATTACGAGATAATCTTGAACGTGTACCTCAAGAAAACCCCTAGGATATTTCTGAGATATTTTGTGATGTTCAGGGCTTTGGAGTGCGGGCCAAAGGCTGGGTTTGGGCTCGGTTTGAACGAGACCGAAAAATGAAAAGGGTGTATTTGCATAGTTTTTGTGAAATAAGGTAAGACGTGAAGCCGTATTTTGTGTAAGAGGGGCTAAAGGGAGATTTAGCCACCGCCTAAATTTAGGAATTTAGGAATCTTTGAATTAGACCTTGTTAATGTAAAAGGGCTAATTGTAGTGCAAATGCGGCTCATGCCAAATGAAGCAGACGAGGACCTAGCTAGACTCCAAATGGACAAAATGAACGTTTATTTAAGTGTGATGTGAAGCGACCTAAATCATTTTAACATTTAAAACGACTCAAAATGAATTCGACATTAGTTAGAACCGTTTAAGTCAACGTTAAACATGCGTAATAAAAGTCCGTGATACATCACAGGGTTTTGTTTGGGAGGGTACGGATATGGGTATCCACAGAGCCCCCAGTTTGACTGAGCTCGGACTAGAGCGCTAGTCAAACTCTACGACCATATCCGGACCATTACAGTCTCGATACGGCAATGAACGAAGCATGTGTCCATGGGTGAGACGAGGACTTCGAACCGGGCTAAACGGGGAGGGGCGTGCGCATTTTAAGGACTTGGCGGTCCGTGCATGCTATAAGGGCCTGCCGGCCTGCTGAATGTCTTCGCCGTGCTAGCTGTACTGTCGTGTAGTGCCGTTGTATATGCTTGGTATCGTCGGATGCCTGGGGCTGCTGCTTGTAATGTCTTCGTATTGCGTGTATATAAGGGGCTAAAGTGCAGGGGTGCAGGTGCTCGCAAGATGTTTGGGTATGCGTGAGGTGTATAATTGAGTAGGGGTGTTCATGTAGGTGTTAGTGTAGGTCTCGTGAAAGAGCGTCCATGTAATGCTTGAACTCGCCGAGGAGCGTCTACGTAGAGTGAGGTGCTTGGAGTTAGGTGTATATTGCAGAGTGCTTGTGCTTGGGCTCGCCGAGGAGTGTCTATGTAGTCGTAATTGCATATGATTGCCTTCCGTTGAGGAGAAAATGATGTAATGCTCGTAAAGAGCGTTCGTGCTTCTGCTTCTGTACCGTACATTAAATGCTTAATATACGCGTATGGCGGACTGTAGGTGACGCCTTAACCCAAGCACGGGACGTACTTGGAGTTGCATTAAGGCCAAGATGAATTAGGAATTCAAAAGTAGGCGTAAAACGAGAAAAAAACCGAGAAAAACCAAAGGCTGAAACCGCATAAGCTTATGCGGTTGCCAGGGCAAACCGCATAAGGCTATGCGGTTTCCTCTGAGGGCTGTAGGGGGTTATAAAGGCACGAGAGCACCGTATGTTACCCATTTCATTCTTTTTCGGTTTTCAACTCATAAAAACGCCATTTTTCGATTTCTCAACCGTATTTGCTCGTTTTCGTTGCGTTGCCTTGCTATGGAACCAGGTAATGCTCCATTTTAACTTGCTTTTACGTTATTTGTCGTTGTAATTAGCTAGTTTTGCCTTGAAATGTTGAAAAGATGGGTTTTGCATGAAAACCCGAGTTTTGCTTGAAATTTGCCGTTTGGATGCTTGAAATTAACGTCATTGTGTTGCATTATGCCATGTGAACGTGTATGTGTGTATTGATTGTGATTTAGACCGTCTTTGTGTGAAAAACGTCCAAATTAGGTTTCGGACCCGAAAACGAACCCGGATTTTCCGACCCGGAATTTCAATTAAACTTCGGTGTAGGATGCCCATAGCGTGTATAGCATGCCTATAGCGTTAGTTTTGCGAAAATGTCGAGTTAAGGCTTTCAAATCGCCGTCTTAAGTCGTAGTTATACGGAGTAATTAAGGCGAATTGGGGGTTTTTGATCGGAGTGACCAAAATGCAATTGCTTGTAATGGGTTGTTGTTGGGGACTATTATGGCGCGTAGAAACCATAAAGTTGTAATTTTGAGGTGTAGAGAACGGTTTTCGGCTTAATTGTGAATTAGGCCTAAAAATGCTCTGTAGGGCGTATAGCGTAATGTGTAAAGGGATGTATATGTATTATGTGTGTATTATTTGTGTGTATTTGTGTATGTCAAGTTGTATGCTTGCATGTATTATAGCTGTATGTATTGGTTGTGTTTGGTTGCAGGAGAGGATTCTAGTCGTGTTACGAGATCGAAATCTCATAGGAGTACTAGCTCGAGGACTGAGGGAGCCTCTAGCTCGAGTGGTTTGAGGCGTACGCGTAGTGAGAGGGATGCTGACCCTCGTGACTTGCGCACGAGACGTGGTCAGTCACGAGGTAGAGGTCGTGGGAGGAATGTCCCTGTGCCTGATCCTGAGGAGGAGCATGCTCAAGAGTTTGTGGATGAGCTGGAGGCTGAGATGGATGTCGAGGAGGAGGCTGCGCTTAGAGCGAGTAACTCTAGGCCGCGAAAATCACGTGCGAACAGGGCGTTCGCCAAGGGCTGGGATGGCCATAACCTTCTACTTGCTCCGGAGAGACACGTTTCCTATCGAGCGACGATGGGTTGGCAGAAAGGCTCGATGAGGACTTTCTCGGGCGTCTCGTCCGTGATGTGTGCTTTTGAGGAGAAGCTTTCGCCGAGGGCGCAAGCTTGGGTGCTGCGTAGTGCTTTTGGCCCGTTGGTCGGCCATTGGAGGGAGATTATAGGGAAGAAGCAGACGGCGAACCTGATGTTGATCAGGGCCTTCCTAGACAGGTACTGGGACACCACGACGACGTTCCATATGCCCGGCTTCGAGGCCGGCATTACCTTGTCTGAGTATGCGGTCATAACGGGGCTGCCGTTTGGAGACCGTGACATGAGTTTCGAGCTTGCGCCGTCCGTTGTGGACGAGGTTGTGACTGCAGCGATTGGCGGTGGTTTGGAGGTGATTTGTGAGGGTGCTCCACCTTACACTTTCAAGACGAGCTACATCTTGGAGTACTTTGAGGGGAAGACCGAGTATGGCCCCTCGGAGTGGAGTGACGAGCAGAATGCTCGTATGTGGATGTGGTGGTTTGTGAGCGCCGTGTACTTCGGCGATAAGGGTGAGCGGGCGTCGACGTCGGTCCTTATGCATCTCCTGGATTGGAGTGCAATTGGGACGTTTGACTGGGTGACGCCGTCTCTGGGTTTATGCATTCGTTTCTGTATGGATGCCGTGAGACCGCGGGTCATGGATCGAGGGTCGAGACTGTCCTTAGTCTCGCCTGGATTCTTGATGGAGGTACGTGTTGATTCTATTTTTGTTTTAGGTGCACTTTTGCTTGTTTTGGTCTTTGTCTTTGTCTTTGTCATTGTTGTCTTTGTAATGTGTTTTTGTTTCTTGTGTATGCAGTCGTGGATTCTTAGCCATTTTCCTTTTCTGCTACCTCCGCATGCTCTGACGATTCCGCGGGTATATCCGTGATGCGTGCAAGTGCGATCTGATCGTCTTTGCGTTTAACTGGTCGTATGACGAGGTTCGGGATCGTCTGAACCGGATGCAGTTTGATCAGGTTTGTGCTTGAACCATTTTAACTAGCGTGTACTTAAAATGATTGTATTTATGAGTGTTTGTTTTTGTTTTTGTGCTTGTAGTTCGTGCCGTTCCCGTGGGGCCAGTATGCGGGCATTCCGGAAGGCATAGGGGCACGTTTTGCAGTGCGAGAGACCCAGCGTCTGTACTTGGCGACGCCGTACGGGCCGGTTTGGTACCTTGGGGAGCGCTTGGTCTTTCAGGCAGGGTGGCCAGCTCCGGTGGTGCCTAGGGACCCGCCGAGGGTCCTGTTTGAGTGAGGGGTTTCCGCTCAGGATCGGGTGGCGTTGTACGGGGAAGGAGAGTCGGTTAGTCTTCTCTGTCCTGGGGAAGACTATGGCCAGTTTGCTCAGTCTCGGCTTGCTTGTGGGCCGATTGAGGTATGCTTGCTTCGTTTGAGGGTGCGTAAGGTAATTTTGCGAAAAATTTCCCTGACGTGTGCGTTTTGAACTTGTTTTGTAGGAATTTGATCCCGAGATGGCGGAGCAGCCTGGTGACTTTCCTACCACCGTTGAGTATGACGAGTCGGGTGTGCGTCGTACCTTCACTTTGCCGTCGTACTTGCCGGTGACCACTGACACTCATGGGCCAATTTGGGCCAGGCGAGTGAAGAAGGTATGTATCTTTGTCTTTTGTATATGTGAGTGAGCCCCCAGTTTGATCGAGGTATGAAACATGGCGATGATCAAACTAGTGAGATGCGTGTTTTTGTGTTACCCCCTCGAGTTTGACTTAATTTGAGTGAAATTAAGGCAAACTGGGGTTGACTGCTTTTGTTTTGAAATTTCCCCCTAAGTTTGGCTTAATTTGAGTGGAACTAAGGCAAAATGGAGAAAAGTGCGCTTTGTTTTTGAAATTTCCCCCTAAGTTTGGCTTAATTTGAGTGAAATTAAGGCAAAATGGAAAAAAATGTGAAGTGTTTTTGTGTTGTGTATCACAGGTGGCTAAGGAGGCTCATAAGAAGTTATGGCGGATAGCCAACAGGTGGAGGATGGCTTGGGCTGAGCAGGCTGCTCTGTTGTGTCAGAGCCGGGCTGAGACGGCGCTGTCAGCCTTGAGTTCGACGAGTATCGTCGTCGTCATCCTGAGTGAACTTGTGTAATAAAGATTGTATGAACCTTTGTTTACATGTCGTTGTATCTTGAACGTTGAACTTGATTGTAGTTGTGAACCTGTTTGGATATTAAGCTTGTTTGAAAAGTGAAATGATTCCCGAGTGGGATGCATTGATGTTGATTTTAGATTGTGAAAATGTGTTTGCAAAAAGTTCATTTTAAGTGCGAAATGAGCTTGCATGAATGTCGAAAATGTTATGTGTTGACGCGTGGTACGAATCGTATTTGCTAAAGTGAAGTGTAACGTTGCTGCATGGGGAACAACAAGAGAATGTCGTAGGGTAGTGTATATTGTGGTGTTTAAGAAAGACGAAATTAGGAAAGTTGCGAGAAAAACCCGCCCCTTGAACCGCATAGCCTAATGCGGTTGAGGGGTCAAACCGCATAGGCTTATGCGGTTTGGGGTGCAAACCGCATAGGGCTATGCGGTTTGGCGGCTTGGCTGGTAATGCTGAGTTTCCATATTCCGTAATATGTTTTGTATATAAGGAGGGGGGGTGCGTGCCATAATCCTCATTCATAATTACTTCTCTTCTTCTCTCTTAATACAAGTTTTTGCTCGCATAAATATATTAGGTATATTTATTAAAGTTTTTTGTATTCAAGAAAATGGTGGAGCATTTTGATGCTCTTTTGAAGAGGTGGACTTCCTCATTAAGTCCGGCGATGAAGAAGGCGGTGTATGACGATGGTGCGGGTGTTTTTATTGGCTTTCGCCAAATGAAAGTCGATCTTGACTTCCTGGATGCATGCTTAGATTATTGGGATCCTAGCTTGCATGTGTTTAGGTTTCCCGGGGGAGAGGTGTGTCCTTTGATGGAAGAGTTTGCGGCATTGCGGGGTGGTCGAAACGGACTACTCCTGTGGTTGTAAGGAGCGAGCTTTACTACAACGGGATGTTGCGAAACTTCCTTGGGATGACAAACGCTCAGGCTGCAGGTTTGTTTGAGGGAGGCAAGGTAAACATGCTTCTCTTGTGTCAACGATACATGAATAAAGTTGATACTAGTATTTCGGACCGTTCTAGGCGGAGGGCCCTTGCTTTTTGTTTGGTTCATCGGTATGCTTTTGCGGGGTCCATGCCAGATGGAGTGTTCGGAAACGCGAGGTATGCTCGTGTTGTCGAAGAGATGGAAAGGGGATATGATCCTTCTGCGTTGATCCTAGCGGAGACCATACTGGGCTTAGACGACCGTTGTGCTAATCGTTTGAGCTTGAACAGGGGTTGCGCTAGGATTCTCAACATTTGGCTCATGGAGAGGCTAAGTGTGTATAAAGCTCTCCCCCTTGGTGGTGTCTTCAAGGCTGCTGCGACAACGTCGCGAAAGATGGAATGGGTTGACCTTCGGGAGCGTTCGCTAAACTACTACCGGGGGTTCGTGAAGGAGAGCTCCATTCGTTGGTATGTGTCTTGGTGGGGTATTACGGCGATTACGGCGCCGTCTGTTGCGAATGCGGCTCATGGGTTGATGTTGTGCGGGTTTGAACGAGGGGTGTGGATTCATCCTCTTCGGTTGAAGAGGCAAATCGGGCTTGCTCAGACCTTACCCGAGCAGGATACTCAGGTTGGAGGGGTTGTTGTGCTAAATAACCAAATGATTGATGCTTGGATCCGGGGATGGTCGGACCGCGTTACTTGGGCTGTTCCGGAGCATATAGAGTCTAGTCGTGTTACGGACTTCTATACACGATGGTACCGTTCCAATGATCCTCAGGAACGTGAGAATCAAAGGAGGAGGGAAAAGAATGGGCCAAGGCCCTCCTTGGCGTATGAGGTGGTGCGCAAAAGGAGAGACTATGGTGATCTTTGTGCTGTTAGTGCAGGTGCTTCTACTTCGAGACCGGCGCGGGAAAGGCTTGGACCGAAGGTGACTGTTAAAGATCGTCTAGGGCCAAGGATCGAGGAGCCCCAAGTCGAGCAGAACGAGGATCCGATCGAGCCCCCAGGATTTGAGAGATCTATTCCCGTTCTTAGCTCGAAGATTGTGGCGGATCGGCCCCTTGAAGATGAAGAGGCTAACCCGAAGCGTCAGAAGATGACTTGAGTAGTTTGCTTTGTTTTGTTTAGAACATTTCCTTTATTTAAATACATGTTTTAGATTTGAATAAAGGGCTGAGGAGGCTTGTTCCTAGCTCATTTCTAAATTGCGAAAAATTCTAAATAAAGTAATAAAATAGAATTAATTTGCTTTTGTCTTGTCTCGTTGCTTTCTTTTGTTTGTTGTTAAATGTTCTCGACCTTTTTAAGCTTCGAACATTCGTATTTGTTTTTAAAATCGTCGACCTTTTTAAGCTTTGGACTTGGATTTTTGTTTTGTTTGATTTGTCTTGTCCTTAAGTCCTCGACCTTTTTAAGCTTTGGACTTGGATTTTTGTTTTGTTTTGTTTTGACTGTGCTCTCGACTTTTTTAAGCTTTGAGCGTGTCCTTTTGTGAGTGCATCGCCCTTGACCTTTTTAAGCTTTGGGCGTGCGTGTTAGGAAGTTCGGTTGTGCTTTTGACAAGCTGCCTACGTATCCGCGTTTCACGGAATCAAACCGGCGTAGTTCGTGTGATTCGGTTGAGCTCTTTGCAAAGCTGCCTACGTATCCACAGTGCGTGGAATCAAACCGAGCGTAGTTCACCCATGCGTGAGTGAGTTTTGTTTTGAAATGCATTGCAAAATTGTTTATGTTTAGGGGTAGTATTTCTTGAGTTGATCAAGATTTGTTGGTAATCGGAAGTCCTGACCGTCGAGGTCAGTTAGTTTCACGGCTCCTCCGGGAAGGATTTCCTTGACCAAGTACGGTCCGGCCCAATTGGGTTTGAATTTTCCTCTTGGGTCGACTGGTAATGGTGCTCGGACTGATTTGAGTACTAGGTCACCCGCTTTGATGTTTCGTGGCTTGACCCGTTTGTTGTAGGCGCGTTGTAAGCGAGATTGGTACATTCGGACTGTACTTAGTGAATGTAACCGTCTTTCGTCTAAAAGGATGAGTTGTTCATATCGTTCGCGTGCCCATTCGGCTTCAGGAATGTCTGCTTCCATGAGGATTCGAAGGGATTGCATCTCGATTTCTACAGGTTGGACGGCTTCCATCCCGTAGGTTAAGAAATAGGGTGTCATGCCTGTGGGTGTGCGGATGGTTGTGCGGTATCCCCATAATGCAAATGGGATTTTGTTGGGCCAGTCGTGGCAGGTGTCGATCATCTTTTTGAGGATTGATACGACAGTTTTGTTTGCTGCCTCGACCGCGCCGTTAGTTTGTGGTCGGTAGGGTGATGATTTGTGTCGTTGTATCTTGTATTTGAGGAGAAGTGGTTCGACCTCTCCTTGGAAATGTGTGCCTTGGTCGCTTATGAATTCGTGGGGTATGCCATAGCGACAAATGATGTTGTTTTGTATGAATTTTGCAACCTCTTTTGTGCCTAGCGTACGGTATGATGCGCCGACCCATTTGGTGAAATAGTCGATGGCCACGAGGATGAAGCAGTGTCCTCCTGCTCCTACGGGTTGAACTTTGCCTATGACGTCAATTCCCCAGGTTGAGAAAGGCCATGGCGAGGTTAAACTGTATAGTGGTGAAGGAGGGATGTGTTGTACGTTTGCAAAAATTTGACAATTATGGCAGTGTTTGACATATTTTGCGCAGTCGGCTTCCATGGTTGTCCAGTACCATCCTAGCCTTATGATTTGTTTGCACATGGCTTGTGCGTTCATGTGTGGTCCGCACTCGCCGTCGTGTACTTGGGACATGATTTCGTGTCTCTTTTTGTGATCGACGCACAAGAGTAGTATGCCTTGAGGCGTCTTTTTGAGTAGTTTGCCCATTTCCATCACGAATTGTGATGATAATAGGCGTAGGGCTCGCTTGGCCCGTTTGTCGGTGTTTGGTGGGTATTCACCGTTTGTTTTGTAGTTGATGATTGCTTGGTACCAAGGGTCGGTTTGCTCTTCCTCGGTTTCAATGTCACAGATGTAGGCGGGTTCGTTCCGTCGTTCCACGACAATGGGTAGTGTTTCCATCCCCGGGGGTATGTTGATTAGTGACGCGAGTTTGGATAACGCGTCGGCGAATTGGTTTTCTTCGCGTGGGAGGTGTATGAATTCTACGTGATAGAATTCGTTTATGAGCTCTTGTATTTTGTTTGGTATAGTGCCAGGTTTTCATTAAGTATCTTCCACGCTCCGGATACTTGGTTGATTATGAGGGAGGAGTCCCCATAGACTCTTATGTTGCGGGCGTTGAGTACGAGCGCTGCTTGGAGACCGTGCAAGCACGCTTCGTATTCTGCGGCGTTGTTTGTAACGTCAAAATCCAGTTTGATGGATAAGGGGGTGTGTTCGCCATTCGGGGATATGAGAAGTATTCCTACTCCACATCCTCGATAGTTGGAGGAGCCGTCGAAGTATAACTCCCATTGTTCTTGGTTGATGTTGTAAATCCCATTGTCTGGAAGGGATGTTGTGTCGATAATTGGTTGTTCGTTGATTGCGTTTTCAGCTAGGAAATCGGAGACTGCTCGTCCCTTGATTGCTTTGAGGGGTACGCACTTAAGGTCGAATTCGGCTAGGAGCAATGTCCATCTGGCCATTCGTCCGTTAAGCACAGGTTTCTCGAAAAGGTACTTTACGGGGTCCATTTTTGAGTAGACCTTCGTTTGGTGTGCTAGCATATAGTGACGGAGTTTTTTGGATGAGCATACCAATGCTAGACAGCTTTTTGAATATCGAGTTTCGTAATCGAGAAATTTCTTGCTTATGTAGTAGATTGCATGTTCTTCGCCGTTTATCTCTTGAGCGAGCATGGCGCCCATGGCGGTAGGGGTTGTTGTAAGGTATAAGGATAGCGGTAAATCCTTTTGGGGTGGTCGTAGAACTGGTGGGTTAGTTAGCAATTCCTTGACCTTGTCAAATGCTTTTTGACATTGTTCGTCCCATTCAACGTGGTCGGTTTTCTTGAGTTTCTTGAAAACTGTTTCACATATCATGGTGAGTTTGCTAATGAAGCGTGAGATGTATTGGATTTGGCCCAAGAAACTTCGAATTTCGTCGAGGTTCTTCGGGGGTTACATTTCTAGAATTGCTTTGACTTTCGAGGGGTCAACCTCGATGCCTCTTTGGCTCACTACATGTCCTAGTAGTTTACCGGATTTAACTCCAAAAGTACATTTTTGGGGATTGAGGCGCATTTTGTATTGTCGTAGGCGAGTGAAGAACTTGCGGAGGTTAGTGATATGACCACTTCTCTCCTTTGACTTCACGATCATATCGTCGACGTAAACTTCGACTTCTTTGTGCATCATGTCATGTAAAAGGGTTGTAGCGGTGCGTTGGTATGTTGCGCCGGCATTGATTAGGCCGAAAGGCATGACCGTGTAGCAGTATGTGCCCCACGGTGTAATGAAGGCCGTCTTTGCCATGTCTTCGAGTGACATTTTGATTTGGTTGTAGCCTGCGTAGCCGTCCATGAAGGATAGGAGGGCGTGATCGGCGGTGTTGTCGACTAGGACGTCCACATGGGGTAATGGAAAGTCATCTTTGGGACTAGCTTTGTTCAAGTCGCGAAAGTCAACGATACTCGAATTTTGCCATTCTTTTTCAAGATCGGGACCATGTTTGAGACCCATTCAGATATTCGATGACTTGGATGAAAGCAGAAGCTTGTAGTTGTTTTTCGATTTCTTCCTTGACCATGAGGGACCATTCGGGACGTAGTCTTCTCAGCTTTTGCTTAATGGGTTTGTAACCGGGTTTAATGGGGATGCGGTGCTCGGCTATGCTTCGTTCGATTCCGGGCATATCTTTATGCGACTGCCGAATACGTCCTTGAATTCGCTTAGGAGTTGTGTGAATTGGGTGCGCTCGTTTTCGTCTAGTGAGGCTCCCAGTTGTAGTTCCCTTGGTTCTTCGGGGGTTCCCACGTTTATGGTTATGGTTTCCTCGATGATAGGGTCTTGTGTTTTTGGGTGCACAACGTCTGTAATGTATTTGTTTAATGATTGGTTTGTTTGTTCATTTTCGCATGAGTTAGTGTCTTTTGTATTTTGTGTTTTGTTTGTTGCTTGTTGATTTTTGTTTGTTTGCATGTTGTTATTTGTTTTAGCTTGAGACAAGACGTAAGCAAATTTATTCATTTCATTATTTTGAGGAGAATTATTCGACAAATCAGAAAATTGCTTGGAGCTAGCCTCCGTGAAAAGGAAATCTAAACTAAAGCTAGAGTCTAGGATAGATGGGTCGACAGATGACCCGACATTAAGAGCATTAGAATCTAAAAGAAATTCTTCTTCTTATTCATCGTCTTCTGTGCCGCTGGAGCTGCTTGAGCTGCTTGAGTTGCTTGAGTTTGAATCACTCTCGTCCTTGTCTTTGAGATTAGTGACATGGTCGAAGAGTGGTCCTTCACCGGTGATAAGCTGGAAGTGGTGACCCGATGCATCGGTCCATTTCAGCGTCTTATACCATCCGTTGAGGGTTTTGTCTGTGGCGTCGGCTATAAGTAAGTTAGGATCGAAGTGACGGTCTCGCATGATCGTGGAGACAATCTCTTCGTTTTTGGTGCTCGGTGAGGCCTTGAGTGTGTTGGGCTCGGCCTCACTAGAGAAACAAGCTTCGGATGAATGGATGATGTCTCGAAGGGAGGTATTCCCGTCTACCATTCCTCCGGAGGTGAAATATGCGTTCAGGTCGAGGATGTAAGGTCGCAGGGTGACCTTGTGAGTTGACTTTCGCCTTTGGATTTCCTTAACCATCTTCTCCTGGTCGTCATTCTTGGGTTTATAGCCTAGACCCATGGTGAGCCAAAGGCTGTCGTTGTTTTTTGTTTTGAAAGGTTTGTAGGTTTTGATTGGTGTGCGTGTGATAGCGCCGACCTCAAAGTCGAAACTGCATAAGTCTTCCACGGGTTCAGCTACAATTTCCGCAGAATAGGGCTCTTTTGGTGTATCTAAAAGGGCTCGGAAGTTTGAGGCCTTCAAGGTTATGATCTCCTCGTTAAGAGGGATCTTAACCTTTTGATGTAGAGTAGAAGTTACGGCTTTGGTGGAGTGAATCCACGGTCGCCCCAGGAGTATGTTATAGGAAGGGGTCATGTCGATGACTTGAAACTCGACTTTTCTTTCTATGGGACCGCTGCGTACGTGAAGAGAAATGGTTCCTTTCACGTGACGTCGGGTTCCGTCGAAAGCTTTGACTCCGTCCATGCTCGGGGTGAAGTCTTTATCGGATAGGCCGAGGCGATGTGCGGTGGCCAATGGTAGAACATTGACTGCAGATCCGTTGTCAACGAGGGACACGGGCAAAGTTTTCTTCATACACTCTACGCTAATGTATAGAAGCGAGGTTGTGGTTTGGTCCGAATGCCGGAGATCATCGTTTGAGAAGGTGATAGCTCCTGGTAACCAATCCTTGTGACATGGTGACCATTTGATCCAGAGATCTCGGCGTCTGCGCATGCTATTTGTAGAGCGCGAATGAATGCATTCCTATGTTCCGCCGAAGTCTCGTAAAGGGCCCAGATGGAAACATCGGCTTTTGTGCGAGCGAAGAGTTATCTCAAGCACCTCACCGTGTTTGGTGGTGGAATTATTGTAGAGGTGGAGGGTGTACTTGTAGAGGGTTATCCTCTTGGGCTACGGCCTTGCCTTTCTCGGCCGCAGTTGCTTTTCTGGCATGTTCATCTGTGAAGATATTCTGATAAGGACGACCAGAGCGTGTGAGGTGTGAAACCTCGTCTTGGTTTTCCTTCTCGGCCTGCACGCCCTTTGTTTTTGATCTTTGTTTCCGGGCTGTTTGCCCTTCTTTTTCTTTCCCTTCTTGTTCTTTTGTTTTTATTCGAGGAAGGAGTAGTTGAGAGTTCACCACCGCTTTGTTAGTGGGTGGCCACTCTTCGTCTTCGTCATCACCGAACTGCACTCGCTGATTTGGTTATTATCTAAAGCGGTTAAGTAGGAACAATCTATAGTCGGAACTGATCCGATGAGGGTTGCGTGATTCTGGGCTCGGATACCGATTTCAATGAGTTCCTCGAAGTTCTCGGCATCTTCGTAGTCGAAATGTCTTTGTCATTTGGGTTGTAGGCTGGAGAGAAATATGTCCATGAGTTCATCTTCATGCGGAGGATTCGGAACTTGGGTAAGTAGTCCTCTCCATCGTGCAAGGTAGTGGATAAAGTCTTCCTCGTCCCTTTGACGTGGAGCTGTGAGAGGATAGAGGGAGACATGCTTGTTGACCTTGTTCTTAGCGCCGCTGTTTCAGGCGTTCAACTTCGATCTGATGCAAGGTCTTCAAGTTGTCAATGTCTTTGGTGAGCTGATTCACACGGTCACGGAGAGTTCTCAAACTATTGAGGTTAGCCATTTTTGAGGTGCGTTTGAAACGAGGAGTGATGATGCGATTCATGGTGAGTATTCAGCTGAGGCCTGCATTTCACTTTGCATATTAGTAACACGACTCGACCCACTAGACTCACATTCATTTTTAAGCATTCATTTTAGCTCATTTCTTTGTTTAGAAAGACCTTTTATGTTTTGAAAAGAGGAGATTTTTGAAAAGGTTTTAGCTAAAAGGAAGCTTTTGAGACGAGGATGTGTGCGCACATCTCGCCTCGATGTTAAAACGTTTTGCATTTGCACCCGTCGAACTAGTATCGGCGATTTGCCGAGGTGAGCTTGAGTCGGGTGTGTAAAAGAAGAAGGATTCGGCTCGAGCAAGTCGAGTCGAGGATGTTAAAAGTGGAGTCTAGGCCACATGACCTAGAGGATTGAAGTCCACGAGCTCGGGTTTTAATCCTTGCTCGGGTTTTTGCTTGTTAGTGAAAAAGGAGAATTTTGAGAAAGCTTGTTTCAAAAATTCGCGATAGTTTTGTTTGAAAAGTGTTAGTTTGTTAGATGTTATGTTCGTTTATCTTTGAAACTTTTAAGCGAGTTTTCGAAGATATGTATGCAAATGCTCGTTTTGAAAAAGACCATGGAGTGCATAGCCTCGAACTTGTACGTATGACTCAAAAGGGGTGAAAATGAGTCAGTCGGGTACACCTCCAACTACCTCGAGTACGCTTTGGCAGATACTTAACCCCTTCATTTCCTTACGCCAGGGCGATAGGTTTTCTGAAGGGAGCACTGGGGCGGTCGAGATAGCCGTTTACGGCAAGCCGTGGAGGGGCGAGAGGAAAGCTAGTCCGGCATGTGCTTTATCGAGTGGACAAGCCTGCATGTGGGAGCCACCTCTCGAGGATGCAAAGGGTGCCTAGATTCCAAAAGGAATGGACTCTAAACGAATGTGCATAGCTCAAATATGTATACTTGGATTGTTCAAGGCTTTCAAGTTTCACTTCTTTATTTTTAAAAAGAAAAAGCTAGTTTTAAGTTTTAAAAAAAAAGTTCTCCGCAGCGGAGTCGCCAAACTGTGGAACCCGGGAACCGCGTCGAGGGACCCAACTCGGCGTCTTGCTTAAGGGCGGATATTAAAGTTAAAAAAGATTAAGTTGGAAAAACCTTTAAGAACTGTTATGGAGTCGCCACCTAATTATCGCGGAAATTAGGGACCTGCTACCATGTTCTAAGTTAAAAACATGTCATAGATTTTGGAGTACGCCGACACCCTTAGATCTAAGGCTTGTGAAACCAGATTGGATTCGGGGTGAGGGTACTTTAGAAAAAGAGTTAATTCAAATAATGATTTATGAAAACCTTTTAGAAAAGCCTATGTAAAAATAGCCTCTACTAACCCAGAACAATCCTTGTAAGATGATATTTGAGCTAATGTTATCGCTACGTACAAGTGCGATAAGTTTGTAAAAGAATGCAAATGCAGATGCAAAAAGATTGATTAAAACCCTCAGTTTAGCATGTTTAACTTGTTAACGAATACGGTTCAGTTAAAGGTCGAATTCATTGTTTAAGTTGATTTAATGAAAAATAAGAAGGTGCAAGATGCATGCAAATAAAATAAACTTCAATTGTCCATTGGTTTATTTTATAAGGTCGGTTGCTTATGCGACTTTGGCGTGTCATCGGATATGGAGTGTACCCGAAGTAAATAGAACACTTCGAGTGCAAGCGCGCTGGGTGCCAAAGCCCGGGGGGCGCTAAAGTGTAGACCCTTTTGTTAGTCCATAGAAAATATGAAAAAGCTTTGATCCAAGTGGATCGGTACCTACCTTGTCCTGATGCTTCAGATCTGGGCAGAGCTTCGCTTCTTGAACTTAAAAGGAGGGTGAATTCAACACGGGATGGTGTGTTGAACTCAAGGATTTGAGTGCTTGAGGCTTTGAGAGAGTTTTGTGGTGTAAGATGTGAAAGCTAGGTGTAAATTGTGTTTTCTGAAGAGAAATTGATGATTTGAGGTCGAGGTATATGGGTGTATATATACTAAAAACCTCGAAGAAATTAGGAAATCTGGGGATAAAAACAGGCCTAGAAACCGCATAGCCTTATGCGGTTGCCAGGGCAAACCGCATAGGCTTATGCGGTTGCCTCCCCAAACCGCATAAGCTTATGCGGTTTGAGGGTGTGGTTTTAGCCTAGTTTCCTAGTTTCGGTTGAATTATATCCTTGAAAGATTACGAGATAATCTTGAACGTGTAGCTCAAGAAAACCCCTAGGATATTTCTGAGATATTTTGTGATGTTCAGGGCTTTGGAGTGCGGGCCAAAGGCTGGGTTTGGGCTCGGTTTCGGGCCCGAGACCCGAAAAAATGAAAAGGGTGTATTTGCATAGTTTTTGTGAAATAAGGTAAGACGTGAAGCCGTATTTTGTGTAAGAGGGGGCTAAAGGGGAGATTTAGCCACCGAGCCTAAATTTAGGAATTTAGGAATGCTGAATTAGACCTTGTTAATGTAAAAGGGCTAATTGTAGTGCAAATGCGAAGCTCATGCCAAATGAAGCAGGACAGGGACCTAGCTAAACTCCAAATGGACAAAATGAACGTTTATTTAAGTGTGATGTGAAGCGACCTAAATCATTTTAACATTTAAAACGACTCAAAATGAATTCGACATTTGTTAGAACCGTTTAAGTCAACGTTAAACATGCGTAATAAAAGTCCGTGATACATCACAGGGTTTTGTTTGGGAGGGTACGGATATGGGTATCCACAGCGTGTACCTGCAAAATGGACACAAAAATGCAGCAGAGCCAAAACGGAGAGAAATAGGAGCTGAAACGCAAGTAAAAGTGCAGGAAACGCGAAGTAAAGCTCGTGAACAAGGGGCTATATATATGTAAATATATGAGACATCAAACTCCCCCAAACCGAACCGTTGCTTGTCCTCAAGCAACAAAGCATGATAGAAAATAGAGGACAAAGCGAGATAAGAAGAACTTCCCCAAACAATCACCAAACCGCAAGCAGCTTAAGCAAATGGCAATCGATCCCGAAGCAACATGGGACGTATGGAAATAGTAGCTAACGGATGAGAATTACAAGACGGCGTAGAATGAATAGCATGGCTTAAACAAAGGCTCTCTAGCAATCAAATCACGGACCTCTCGCGGTTTCCACTCTAGCACAAATGATGATCAAGGTGATATATGTGATGACACTCACCTACTCGACTAGTGGAAGCACGCCCGCAATCGAATGTGGACCAAATCTCGCATTCCCGTACACAAATAATGTCACAAAACGAAACAAACATGAGGACTTACATAGGACATGAGGTGTGTAAAGGCCAAAGAGAGGGTAAGTGTGATAAGGTGGAACAAATGATTATGGAATCGTGGAGCTAAGCCACTAGAAACCACTAATACTACTCAAGTGCTCGTCCAACCAAAATGGAACCCAACTCTCATGAAAAATGGACCGAAATCAGCAATTCGGTCTCCTCTACACATCATCGCAGCATAACAAATGATCACAAGTGCTCACTCATTTGACAACAACAACAACTTTTCATTTTTTGTGCACACACTTTCTTTCTTTTGTATTTTTGTGTGTTGTGTTTATTTTTCAGATTTTTGTTTTTTTTTTGTTTTGTTTTTTTTTTTTTTGAGCAAAAGAGCACACTCACATAGTTGCGGAAATACCTCATCAAAGGTCGGGGAAACAGCAATCCCGACTCATATTCACCAACTCTCCAAGCAAACGACATCAGCAAGTCGTAGCAAAATAATGATCACAACCCAATGAACGAGCACAAGAGTAAGCAAAAGCGGTAACTAGCAAGGCTAGGGTAGGCTATTTGGCAATGTAGCGAGCAAACTCATGTGAATAAAGGGTATTAGGATCATATATGAGAGGAATAAGACAATGCAAGAACATGGTGATAAAATGAAATCATCTAAAGCCTCATATGCAAAACATGTGACAAAATCGCAGGGAAAAATCGGATAGGGGCCATACTTATGCGTGTTGATATTACGTACCCCACGAGGAGAACTACTCACAATATAAGCACGGGGACCGGAATAGATGAACCGGCCTCTGGAGACTAAAAACCTCACAATATAAGTAGCTATAGTCCGTGAAATGATAAAGCCAAACAGTAAAAGCACGCCATCATCTGCAAGCACGTCTAAACATCCCCGAAAGCGCTAAACCAAACAATATAAAACATGCCATAGCTCAAAGCAAACAAGGGAAGGGATGCCGGGAAAGAATCAAGGTAAAAACAAGCTCGCAAACAACGATCGGGATATGTTTTTTTGGTATTTTTTTAAATTTTTCTGATTTTTTTGTGATTTTTTGAGGTTTTTCAGATTTTTTTGGATTTTTGGATTTTTTTGGAAAATAAAAAACGAAAAAGAAAGTGCAAAAATAAAGCATAGCGAAAAGTAGCGAAAAGTAGCGAAAAGCAAAGCGTTTCTCCCCCCAAACCAAACAACACATTGTCCCCAATGTGTCCTAAAGCACATCAACCAGGGACCTTAAAATAAGGGAGAAAAACACGCAAAAGTCGCAAAAGAACAAAGTACATACAATGATATTTACAAGGCAAAACGTCCCCCCCAAACCAGCTTCAAACGCGGGGGGGGGGGGGGGGGGGGGGGGTATGCAACGGGTACTAAAAGTACCACCATCCATGGGTTTCGTCGTAGACGAACCCGCTAGCATCATCGTCGTCATTGTCAAATCCATCATCATCATAAGCTCGGCCAACAGCTCCATCTACTCGGCCAAAACCAGCAACTCGGCCACCAACACTCTTCAAAGCATGCACGTCGTCTTTGATCACAGCTCTACCTTCGTCCGTCCTCCCTAAAGTACCTGCAATCATATCACAACAGAGCCCGGCCTCAAGAGGATCCCTCTCGAGGACTCTATGTAAGTTCTCGGTCACACAATCATCAATGACATCAACCGCAAAGACATGCTCCTCCAACATTGGACGTTTTAAAGCATTAGAAAGGTTGAAAGTAACTTTATCACCTCCTATATCCAACGTCAATTTCCCGTTCTTGACGTCGATGATTGCACCAGCAGTGTGCAAGAAAGGCCGACCCAATATGATAGGAATTTGGGAGTCCTCGGCCATGTCAAGAACGATGAAATCGACGGGAATGAAAAACTTACCCACTTTGACAGGAACGTCCTCCAAAACACCTAGAGGGCGTTTGACAGAACAATCCGCCATCTGGAGCGTGATATTAGTTACTTTTAAGGGTCCCATGTTGAGCTTCTCGCATACCGAGTAGGGTATGACACTCACACTTGCACCAAGGTCGCATAAAGCATTATCGATAGAAACAGTGCCTATAGTTCAAGGAATCGAGAAGCTACCCGGGTCCTTCAATTTAGGAGGAGACTGGTTTTGTAAAAGTGCACTACACTCGGCAGTGAAAGCCACAGTCTCGACCTCACTGAACGACCGCTTACGGGTGAGGATGTCTTTCAAAAATTTAGCGTACGCAGGAACTTGAGTGACAAGCTCAGTGAAGGGAACAGTTACCTTCAAGTCTTTCACAACTTCCATGAACTTACCGAATTGCGTGTCAAGTTTAGACTTTACCACTCGGCTCGAAAATGGTAATTTGATTTGAATTGGCGGCTCGACAGGCTTGTCCTTAACTTGCTGCGTCTCCTTGCTCTTCTCCACGTGTGCCCCTCCTTGTGTGCCACCACCCACGGCTGACCCACCTTGGCCACCATCATTCTCGGCCTGCTGGGCTTGGCCTCCTCCATTGACGGCCTTCCCTCCTTGTGTGGGCCCCACGGCCACTCCACCTTGCCTAGCTCCACTCGCGCTTGCTCCATGGCTTGTACCTGCAACATCATTACTAGGCACACTAAAATCATTAGCAAAGAGAGAAGGGTCTACCTCACTTACCACCTTAGGCATCGGAGCATCAAAAGTAGGCATAGGTGGACCGTCATAGCTCGTGCCGCTTCTCAAGGAAATTGCATTAACGGTATCGTGTGGTTGTGACCCTTGCGAAGGAAGATTACCCGGCTTCCGTTGAGGATTAGAAGAAGCAAGTTGAGCCACTTGCGTTTCTAGCATTTTGATGGCGGCGTCCTTCGCTACTTGATCGCTCTTTTGCATTTGAGCCATCATTGTCTCTTGAGTCTTGGCCATTTGCATCATCATGGCCCTCATTTCATTCATCATAGGATCACCACTCAAAGACGGAGCGGCTTGCACGGGTGGTGGAGCATTTTGTTGTTGAAAATTGGGGCGATTAAAGCCCGGAGGGTTGTAAGGTCGAGGATTATTGTAGCTGAAATTTTGTGGGCTGTTTTGGTATTGTGGTTGTTGTGGTGAAGGATTCAAGACGTTTTGGCTTTTGTAGCTCAAATTCAGGTGATTCTTGTACCCCTCATTGTAATAGTTGGAGTAGGGATTATTTTGTCGAGATTGAAAAGCTAGGACGGGTGCATACATACCTCGGCATTCATTTGAAGTGTGACCGGAAACGCCACATGTATTGCAAGGCACGTCGTGAGAAGTGTGCATAGCCGCCACCGTGTGTCCACTAGCATTTGAGGAACTACTACCCGCTTGAATTTCGCTCATCATCATTGTGGTCATGGCATCCAACTTAGCGCTAAGCATGGCCACCGCGTCGCTATCATTCTTATCACCGCTTCGAGGGACATTTCTAGAGCTCCTGTATTGCGCATTATGGATCGCCATGGCCTCAATCGTATCATTGGCCTCTTCGACGTCGATGTTGTCAAACCTACCATTCGCCGCCGAGTCAAGCACTTGGCGTGACTCGTTGTAAAGACCATTGTAGAATTGCATTACAATGAACCATTTGTCCATGCCATGGTGAGGGCATTGACGTTGCAAATCGTTGTAGCGCTCCCACGCATCAAACAAACTCTCATCTCCTCTCTGTTGGAAGCTAGTAATTTGGCTCCTAAGCATTGCGGTCTTTTCCGGAGGAAAGTACTTTTGATAGAATGCAAGCACAAGAGAGTTCCAATCGGTGATCGCAAGAGCTACCCGATTCAAAGAGTTAAGCCACAACTTGGCTTTGTCGCGGAGGGAAAATGGGAAGAGCATCTCCCTAATTTGATTTTGAGTGACCCCCGTTTGCTTTATTGTGGAGCAATAATCACAAAAGTTTTGGATGTGCAAGTTAGGGTCCTCACCGGGACTCCCTCCAAATTGAGTGCGCTCTATTAAGTTTATGAAAGCAGGTTTCACTTCAAAGTCGTCCCAAGGTGTAGGGACAAGGCCTAGGCCATCCCAAGGCATAGGGACGAGTTCCAAATTGATAAAATGAGCTCCAAATTCAGTCCCGAGGTCCCGGGACACATCCAAACTTCAAAACGAGGCTCGTGCGCAACCGAAACGCAACGAAACCAACTCGAAACATCACGAAACTTTACGAAACTTCACGAAACCTCCCAAATAGCATCCTAACCTCCAAATATGCGCGTTTACCTGCAATATGGACACAAAAACGCAGCAGGGCCAAAACGGAGAGAAATAGGAGCCGAAATGCATATAAAAGTACGAGAATCGCAATGTAAAGCTCGTGAACAAGGGGCTATATATAAGTAAATAAATGAGACATCAACTGTAGTACTATACCACAGTCTTTAAGGTGTTGATCAAACTCATTCGAGAGATTTTCGCCACCACGATCTGAACGCAGCGCTTTAATCTTTCTATCCAGTTGGTTTTCAACCTTCTTCTGGAATTCTTTGAACTTGTCAAAGGACTCACTTTTATGCTTAATTAAGTAGACATAACCATATCTACTCAAATCGTCCATGAAAGTGATAAAATACCTATAGCCATCTCTAGCGTTGATTGACATAGGTCCACACACATCAGTATGTATGAGTCCTAATAGGTCGGCAGCGCGCATTCCAACACCTTTGAAGGAAACTCGAGTCATTTTGCCTATGAGACATGATTCACACGTGCCAAAAGGTTCATAGTCAAATGGGGAGATACTCCTATTATCAATGAACTTTTTCACGCGTTTTTCATTTCTGTGTCCCATACGGCAATGCCATAGATAGGTTTGATCTTTGTCACCAACCTTAGCTTTCTTATTATTCACGTGCAATATATCTGTGGTTTGATCTAAAACATAAATCCCATTTATAGAAACTGCTTTGCCATAAATCATATCGTTTAAAGAGAAAATACAACTATTATCCTTTATTGTAAACAAAAATCCGTCTTTGTCAAGTACGGAAACAGAAATAATGTTTTTAGATAAACTATGTACATAGTAACAATTATTCAGAAATAACTCAAATCCACTCGGGAGTTGGATTACATATGTTCCTACTGAAACGGCAGCAACTCTTGCTCCATTCCCTACACGCAGGTCCACATCACCTATTGCGAGAGTTGTGATGTTTCTTAGGCCCTGCAAATGATTACACAAATGAGAACCACAACCAGTATCAAGTATCCAATTCAAGTTCCGAAACTTGCATGGTTAATCTCAATCATATGAATAAAAGATGACATACCAACAGGAGTGACGCGGCCTGATTTTATGTCTTCAGCATACACGAGACAATTCCGCCTCCAATGCCCAGTCTTGTGGCAATGGTGGCACTCCATGCTTTCTTTGCTCTTTGTCTTGCCTTGTGAGCTACCGCTAGACTCACCAGGCCCACTCTTGACATTTCCTGGCTTCTTGAACTTTGGCTTCCCTACAGCTAGGTTTGCCTGAGCCTTGCCCTTACCCTTGCCCTTGTTTGCAACCATGAGAACATCTTGCTTCAAGCTCCCACTCAATTTCAGATCATTCTCGGTCTGTACGAGAAGTGAGTGGAGCTCATGAAGACTTTTCTTCATGTCATTCATATAGTAGTTTGCCCTGAAAAGGGCAAAACCATCATGAAGTGAATGAAGCACACGATCAATAATGATCTTCTCATCGATTTTACAACCAAGTGCCTCCAGTCTCTCAACATTCTCGATCATATCAAGAAGGTGTGGGCTAACCGATTGGCCTTTCTGGAGTTTCGCCTCAAAGAAGCAACATGTATACTCATAACTAATGATTCTCGGTGCTTTCGAGAATTCCTTAGAAAGAGTGGTGAAAATCTTGTTTGCACCTCGGGCAATGAATCGTTTTTGCACATTGGATTCCATTGAATAGATGAGTACGTTCTTTATCGCACCCGCCTCCATCACGAAATCACTATAAGCAAGCGTTGCATTGACTCCTGCATCAGGACCTGGGTTAGGCGGTAGTGGCTCAGTCAAGTACTTGAGCTTACCGTCAGCAATGGCAGCATTCCGTAATGTTACCTCTCAGTCCGCAAAGTTGGACCCGTTATTCTTCAATCGAGTGGACTGATTCATATTGTCCATAAAAATTTTAAGCCAGGATTCACGTCCGAGCGTGGCACTTGGCATTTGTTTTAGCAGTTATATCTGTATATAATGAATTCAAATACTGTAAAAAGAAGAAATAAAAGAAAATGATAAGAAATCATTTTTTTAAAACTTAAGTCTTAATGGTAAACTGTTTAAAGCGATGACTTATGCATATATACAATTGACCTCCCTCAAGAATTATATAAATGATCCCAAGACTCAATTTCTTTAAATGATCCCAAGACTCAATTTCTTTAAATCTACCTTTAGAATTCTCGGTCGATAAATTTCTGCAAATTCTATCTTTTAGTCCACCATAATCACGAGATATTACTCGGACTATAATGTTGAGGTAAAATAGGTCAACACTCACTACTTACCCAATGTAGAAGGGGTCATATGGAGAGTAAGGTCCTATATGCCTACCGACGAAGAAAGGGTTCATAGTAGTTTTCCCTATGAAGACTAATCTCAATTTTCGTTTTAGAGGAAGATCCCATAATCTTATTTTAATTCATTTTAAGTGAACGAGAGTCTAGCACAGCGAGAATGATAAAACTAAGGTGATGGCCCTATAAAGAGTGACATCTGTTTGTCCATGATAAAAAAATGCAATCTATATGAGCCATTTTTCATGCATTTTAGGTGGTTTGGTTTAGGCGGAATATGATGCAACTATCTAACATGCGAACATAGCAACGAGAATGGAAAAATAAAACACAAAATAAAACACCTACTGTGGCCTATCTACCAAAATGAACAAAAATACAGGTTGGAATCCACCCTTGGACCCTAGATGCTTGTATTGATGTTCCATCTTGGTCCATATAGCGGGTGTGAGCCATCCGATCTCTATCTTGAATCTTCTCAAATTACATTTTAAAATTACAAATGTAAACCTATTTCACAACCAACTTTTCATACATTATCATTATAATGCACAAAAAGAAAAAACCCGGTTTAATAAATAAATAAATAAATAAATAAATAAAAACACGAGACAATAAAAAAAAACAGCCGAATTTTTTTTTTATTATTTTTTTTATATTTAAATTGATTAAACCGAAATAATCAAAACAAAACAAGAACCCGGTTTTTGTTAGAAAAACCGAAACAAAGTAAAAAAAAAAAAAAAAAAAAAAACCGAAACCTATTTTTTTTTTTAAATTGTTTTTAAATCAAACTCAAATTAAACAGTTTTAATTCGATTATGCTTATATTAACTAGATTGGTACAAAACAAACAACATCTAATCGTGTATTAAACATTGATGTAAAAATTAGATGATTCAAATTAACCTTTTAAATGAATATCTAAATCAATTTATACCAAAAATATAAAGCAATATGATGTTCATTAACATTCATCTCAATAATCCATCCATGTCCTAATTCAATCATTATTGAATCATAACATTAACAAATTCATATATTATCATCTTAACCTTTTCAATTAACTATATATGAATCAAATGGGACAAACCAAAATAAAAAAAAACACATGACACAAATAAAAATTTTTGGCCGAATTTAAAAAAATAAAACGGATTTTTTTGTCTCTTTCTTTAAAAATTATACAAATTCAATTTTTATGAAAATCATATAAACAATTTCATAGCCCTTAGGCTCTGATACCACTTGTGGAAAAATATCTGTTTACATCCCCTTAAATCATCCAGGATTATAATGAAAATCATTCTAAATGATTAATAGTTGTTGGGACCAGAAAACCGAGCTGGTCCAGACCTGTACAGGTTGGTCCAGGACCCTCGGCCAGGTCCAGACAGAGTTCAAGATCTAGTTTCAGGTCCAGAAACTACAGACGGCACTCAAAGCAAAGTGTATGCATAAAACAAAGGCACAGTCGAGAGAGAAAACCCAAGATGGGCCGAGCCCAACAAAAAGGAAGTCATTATGAATGAGCCCGGATATACTGACAAAGAACCCTAGAAGTGGACGTTGCAAGACTTACTCAAGCATGCAGAAACAAGAGCCGTGAAGATAGGAGCTGTTGGAGAACCAGAAGGGGGAAGTTACCTACAACCAAGGAAAGAGACGTTGGACCTAGGAACACTATAAAAGCAAGAGAATTCAGAAGAGAAGGGCATCAGTTATCATTCAACGCAAGCACACTACTCTCAACGCATTTCACAAGCAACAAAACACTCTAAAATTATTTTAGGCCTTTGTTAAATCCTGTACCAGTTGGTCCAGACTCTGTACCTATTATTCCAGAACTAGTGAAGATCCTCTCCTGGCTTGGCGCCCGTGGTTTTTCCCTTAACTTTTAAGGGTTTTTCCCACGTAACATATCGTGTGTCTTGTTCGACTTTTGTTTTCTTTTATACGTTCAAACTCAATCGCATAAATCACCACTAAAAAACGACTTAAAAAATAGTACTAGTAGATCCATAATCACTTAATCGAACCGTGTGAGAAAATCACCCCGAACAGATTGGCGCCGTCTGTGGGGATACTAGTTTACTAATCCTACAAAACATTCCAAGTCAGCACAAGTGCAATCAGCGTGAAAGATGGCAGATCCCAATGCAGAGGCCATGCTCAAACTCCAGGAGGAACTGCAACAAGCCAAGCAGGCTGCGGAGGAAGCTAAGGCAGAGGCTGCAAGACTCAAGGAAGCAGAGGCTGTCCTAAAGAATCAACTAGAGACCTCTGCACAGAAGAAAGCCTCAGGATCCAGGATCCCACCAGGTACACCATTATCTGATGTGATCAAACAACTTGACTTCTCTACTTTCTCTTCTGCAGGATCAAAAGGAACAAGAGGAGACCCACACAATGTAGAGGAGAATCCAGAAAACAACGCTGCAGGTGGAGATGGTGACCCAAAGACACCAGAGGGAGTTAATGCAGGCCAGGTCATGCAATACATGATGATGGAGATGCAGAAACTCTCAGAGTTGGTACGAAAGGTTCCAGGGCTCCCACCACCCATTGAAGAGGCAGCGCCAGGGAGTTATGCTGATTCACCCTTTGATGACTGCATTGCAATGGTGGAGATGCCAAAAAAGTACTCAGCGCCCAACCTAAAGCTCTATGATTGGACAGCTGATCCTCTGGAACACGTTGCTCAGTACAGGCAGAGGATGTTCAACGTTCCTATCCCAGCAGAGAAGAGGGAGGCCTGCATGTGCAAAAGCTTTGGTTGACCTTGGTGGTCGGCCCTACGGTGGTATATCAACTCGCCAATCAAGACCATCAAGTCGCTGCGGGCGAATCAACCTTTTCAACGCCCGCCGCCAAAGAGTAGATTGTTGGAGAAGCAACCCAGTGACCTGTACCGAGTCATCTAGAACGAGAACGAGTCACTAAGGGACTTCTTGCACCGCTTTAACAAGGAGAAAGTGTCCATCCCCAGATGTGACATCGGCACGGCCATTGAGGCCTTCAGGCAAGGTTTGGTTAGAGATTCTGACCTTTATGTTGAACTAACTCGCTACCCTTGTTCTACCTTTGAGGATGTGCAGGCTAAGGCTCTGGCCCAGATCAGGGTAGAGGAGGACCGGCTCAGTGGCACGCACGTTACCAGACCGAGCGGTGACGCAAAGTCACCACCCAATGCAAGACAAAGAAGAACAGGATCGTCCGTATCGAGGCCACCAGAAGGAGGCAAACGCCGTGGATGAACAGACCGATGCACCCGTGGTTCCACCTCCGGTTTAGTCTTGCTTCTCAGAGATCTCCCAGGCCTGATCAACAAGCTGGACAAGTTGGGCTCAGCAGTCAGATGGCCAAAAGCGAGTGAGAAGCCAAATCCAAGGCGAGACACAACCAAGTGGTGTGAGTACCATTCTGATATTGGGCACACCACAGAGGACTGCATAGCTATCAGGAGGGAAGTAGCTCATCTGCTAAAGAATGGTCACCTGAAGGATATCCTGCCCAGGAACAGGAGGAAAAGAGATGAACGAGATGAGCCCAGAGATCTTCCTCCACCACCACCAACCCATGAGGTAAAATTCATCTCTGGTGGTTCAGATATTTGTGGACTAACATACTCTGCTGCGAAGCGTATGGCTCTGGAAAACAGGCAACAGCCACCGGCAGGACAACCAGGTCCAGCCCAAGAGATTGTGTTCGATGAGTCAGATCTTCAGGGAGTGCATGGGCCTCACCATGATGGTCTAGTGATCAAAGTCCAGATTGGAACCTGCATGGTCAGAAGAGTACTGGTAGATGGAGGCAGTTCAGTCAACATCATCATGATGGAGGCGCTGGAGGCTATGGGGCTGAAAGATTCAGACGTAACAAAGAAATCCAGCGTCCTGGTAGGGTTCAGCGGTGAAACAAAGCACAGCCTGGGAGAGATCACCCTACCAACCTATGTGGAAGGAATCACCTCTTTCGAAAAGTTCTGTGTAATAGACTGCCTATCCTCATACAACGTGATCCTAGGGCGACCCTGGATCCACAACCTCAAGGCTGTACCTTCAACGTACCACCAGTGCATCAAGATTCCAACAAAGTGGGGGACAAAGAATGCTAGAGGAGAAAGAAGCGATCGCACAGAGTGTTACAGATGACACCAAACCTTCTCGCCTGTAAGTCCCTCGCATAGCAATTAAAGCAGCCTGTCAGGTCTGTTGAGAATCCTGTCCCACGCATGGAGACAGACGAAATTGTTTTGGCAGAAGAAAGACCTGACAGGAAGGTTTTGGTTGGTTCTGACGCTCCAGAGGTAATCAGACCTGCTCTAATTGACTTTCTGAGGAAAAAAGAGCATTGTTTTGCTTGGTCCCATTTTGATATGACTGGTATAAGTTCTGATGTTATTACGCATAAGTTAAATATTGACCCAAGTTTTAAGCCTGTGAAACAGAAGCGTAGGAAGTTTGCTCCAGAACGTAATGAGATTGTGAACCAGGAGGTACAGAAATTGCTGGACATGGACATGATCAAAGAAGTAATGTACCCAGACTGGCTGGCAAACGTAGTTGTGGTCCAGAAAAAGAATGGCAAGTGGAGAGTATGCGTGAACTACACAGACCGGAACAAGGCGTGCCCAAAAGATTCGTTTCCACTACCACACATAGAAACAATGGTGGATGCCACAGCAGGACATGAGTGTTGGAGTAAGTGTCCTCCACAATAGTGCGATTACTTAATAAATCTCAATTAAGGAATACATGGGGATAATCCTGTATTATTGTCAATTGATTAACGTAAATCAATAACGGTTGGCTGACTAGAGTTTGACGTTATTGTCGTGAGAACGGCGGTGATCAATTGATCCCTTTAAGTCACACCTATAGGAACGTACTCCAAATATTTAAGCTAATTAGTCGTATGAGATACGATTATATTAGTAACTTGATAAATCGACTAACGGTTAGTCAATGTATTGATTTAGAGAGAAATCGAGTTGTGAACTCGAACGTTTGAATTTTATATCGATAAAATTATTTGAGGAGACGGGAATTAGTGATTAAACGTTAATTCACTAATTATGTATATTTCACTAATGAGATTAGTGAAAGTATATTTTTAATATATGTGTAAGTGTACATATATATTAAGGAAGAGTTTATTTGATTTACACTTTATTATATTAGATAATTAAGTGATAAATTATAAGTATTTGTGGGACAAATATTGGAAAAACAAAATGGACCCATAAGGCCCTAAGTGGACCGTCCAAATTGGGAGAGAAAGGAGAAAGATTCCTCCTTGTCTTTTTCCTATTTGTTTTCCTTGTGCATGCAAAATAAACACAATGATTATCATGCATGCCTTTTCTCTAATCAAGAGAAAAACTCTTCTCTTCTCCTCTTCCCCCTTTGGCCGAGAAAATGGAGTGTGTTTAACACACTTCATTTCACTTGTTTTCTTATAAAAACAAGAGGCAATAGAAAGATAAAGTTAGTTGTCTTTTGCTCTATTTTCTCTCATATTCTCTCTAAATCAAACTCTAATATCAAACTAATACTAAGAGTTAGTATTAATAATATTACATATTATCAAGTGATACTAAGTTATTTCTAGTTCAAAATACTTAGTATTTTGGAGTATTTTCTTGGGTGCATCTTTTAGGAGGTTTCCTCTTTGGAAACTTGGGTTATTAAGGAGGATCATCCTAAGCTCATACTCAAGAAACTAAACTAGAAAGGAGTTCTAGTTTAGTGCCCTAATATCCTTTAAGAGAAAGGTATAAATTTCTAAACTTGTTAACAATGTAAATTTGTACTACATAGATCTTGCTAAATCAAATTAGAGTAATTTGATTTACACTAATACTTGATTAGTGAATGGGATCCGATCCCTACAAGTGGTATCAGAGCCAAGGCTTGTAGTTACAAATTTATTTTGTTGTTTTTGGAGTTTTATGTATTTATTGAGAATAAATTACATAAAATCCGAAAATAGTGTTAAAAATGGTTTTAACACGAGATTTTTATTGCATGCAAATTTTCTGGTCTCATGAAGTTTCTGGTCAAATTTCGTAATTTTTGGAATTTGTTTGCTAATTTAAATGATTTTTATACAAAACCGAGTCAAAAAGTGTGTTTTTGGCTAAAATAATTACTATAAATAGTTATAGTTCGAATCTGGTCACGAAATGTTTACACAGTGATATTTCATATTTATACATTCTGCATGTAAATTTTCAAAGTCGGATTTTGAGTTTTGAATATTTATTCATATTTTTGTTTAAAATCGGTATGGTTTGCATTTTATGTCCAAAAATATAGTAAATTTTGTTTTCTGGACATGAAATTTATACCAATATTTTTACACATTATGAGGATGCTCTCGTATAAATTTGGGATTTTACCTCACTGTTTTAGACGTTTTCTTGATTTTATGAGTTGAAATCGATGAAATCGTATGTTATTTTATATAAAATAATTCGTAAATATTTTCTGGCCAAACTTTTCTTTTCTGATATTTTGGAAGTGTTCCAGAATATACAAAAATTTTTCAAAATAAAAATAATTTTATTTTATTTTATTTTGATTTTATAAAGCTTTATTCATAAAAGGGTTATGATTAAAGTACTTCTAATTAGCAAATGACCATGTTTATGAACTAAAATCACCATAAGTTAGTATAAACTAATGTTGGGTGTTCTAAAATCAGTTTAGAAGTTTAGTTCAAGCTTAAAAAGTGTTTTAAGCATTATTGATTAATATAAGATTAATCGGTTAAAAAATGAGATCGGTTTGAAACGATTAAATGCGATTATTGTTTAGGGCGATTTTGGCATGTTTTTATTTATAAGCTTTACATTATGCATGTTTGGATGAATGTTTATTATTTGAATGAATGTTTATTCTTACTAGTATGGCCATAGCTTGTTATATTTTTACCGATATTGCCCGTAATGAAAGGGAATATCGTGTGGGTTTGTAATTAAATGCGATCTCGTATCGCCGGTTTGTAATTTTTAATAGTTTATTTCATTTATAAATGTATAATAGGATTGCTATGTATTCATTTGTAAATCATACTTGTAACTATTTGTAAATCGAAGACCGGTGATGGAGATCGACATGGAGCCTTAGAAGTGTTCTAAAGCTTGCAAGGAGAAGACTTGGATGAAGTCCATTTGAAGAGGGACCAAAGGAGTTGGTTTCCAATTTGTAACTCCTTGTATTTTAATTACTTCTAGGTGGCCATACTAGGTTTTGCTTGCTTGCTTTATCATGCTTGTTTGTTTGCTTATTTTCCGCTCACATGCCAAAATCGCCATGCATGCCACGTTATCCCACTCCGATTGTCATTTTTAGGTCGCCATTCTTAAATTAGTTCACTTATAAAGAATTTAAATGACTAAAAATTGACAAGATCACCCACATTTTAACAAAAATGAATTGAGATTAAGCCTTTCCAAATATAGCGACTATGAACCCCATGTTCGTGAGGACCTCCGCGACGTGGAACCTTGTTACCATGGGTAAGTAGTGGGAGGAAGTCCCATGCTATTTTGGTTTGGACTCAACCAAATAAGAGTTATTTGGGGCTAATCGATGCATTTTATAAGAAAATCATCAACCAAGCATTCTAGTGTAGAATTAGTCAAGTGTTGACTTATCGCTTTTATATAAAAGGAAACATGAGATGTCTAATTTTATATGGAAAACGAGTCTTGGAATCATTTATATAATTTCGTGGGAGATCATTATATAAATGGACATTTGTTTTTAAAAAAAAATGAGTTTTAGCAAATGTTATAAATGAACAATGAATGCTTATATATTTCCTCATATTTATTGTAGAATCGTTTATCGCAATGGCATCATCATCAACTTCCGCGCCTATTTTGGGCAAAGATTCATGGTTGCGAACCGTGATGGATAAGTGTATCCTCAAGGATGACGGTAGCAACTTCGTCGAATGGGATTCGACAATGAAGGGCGCCGCGACATCCGACAATGTGCTCAAGCACCTTACCGATCAACCACCATGAACCCACTTCGATCGATCAGGCGGCGCGAGCCTATGATGAGTATGTGATAGTGGACAGTGGCGTGAAAAGCGTCTTGATTTGGTCCATGTCACCCGCTCTCAAACTCCGAATGGTTACTCAAAAGAGTGCATATGCGATATTCACTCGAGTGACAACCATGTTCTCCAAAGCACCGCAAATAAGGCTTTATGAAGCCGCGGTTCGCTTTCGATGCAAAGCTTGAGAGGAACCAAAAGTTGGTCCTCATGTGCTCAAAATGATTGAGCAAATAGACACTCTTGAGCGTCAAGAGTGTGCTATACCCAAGGCTCTTGCGATCAACCGCATCCTCCATTCTCTTCCTAACAAGTTTGCTCACTTTAGAGTAAACTATAACATGAACAACATGGATAAGAGTTACCATGAACTTCATGCACTCTTGGTCCAAGCCGAGAGGGATATGGAAGTGAATGAGGTGGAGAAGAAAGATGTTCTCTCCATAAAAATGAAGAACATGAACTTGGGAGTCAAGAAGCGGAAGGTGGCCAAGAAAGGGCCATCTACCATAGGCAAGGGTAAGGAAAGCCTATTGTGGAAGGTGTTCCACATAAGCCTAAGCCCAAGATCAACAAGGGAAGACCCCTCAAAGACACTTGCAAATATTGTAATGAGGTGGGTCATTGGATGCGCAATTGTCTCAAGTATAAGAAGGATCTCAAGAATGGATGTGCGACATCCAAAGGTATTCCTTCTAATCTCTATATGATTGACATCAATCATGCTTGCATTTCTACATGGGTATTGGATACCTGGATGTGGATCTCACCTTTGTAATCATTTGCGGGGATGAGAAAGCGTGCGGGCCCTAGCCAAGGGTGATGTAGATCTCCTCGCATGGGCAATGGAGCTAGAGTAGCGGCCAGTTTAGTGGGAACTTTTGTACTCTCTCTTGCTAGTGGTTTAGAGTTGCATTTAAATAATCATTATTTTGTACCAACTCTAACTAAAAACATTATCTCCGTCTCCGTACTTGATGCGGAAGGCTTTTGTTTTGAGATTAAGAACAACCGTTGTACTTTTTCTTTTAATGAAATGGTTTATGGTGAAGCTATTTCAATTGGAGGTATTTATGTTTTAAATGATGTTAATGATGTCTATCATGTTGAGAACAAGAGGCTCAAAACGAATGAATCAAACAAATCCTACCTTTGGCATTGTCGTTTAGGTCTCACATAAACGAAAGACGCATAAAGAGACTTGTTGAGACCAAGGTTCTCAAACCATTTGATTGCGAATCATATGGTACATGCGCATTGCCTTTTAGGCAAGATGACTCGTCAACCCTTTAGCGGTAAAGGGACACGAGCAAGTGAGGTTTTAGGACTCATACATACCGATGTGTGTGGTCCATTAAACATCACCGCTAGAGGAGGATATCATTACTTCATTACTTTTACCGATGATTTAAGTAGATATGGTTATGTCTACTTAATAAGGCATAAAAGTGATGCTTTTGAGAAATTTAAAGAATTTCAAAATGAGGTTGAGAACCAATTAAACAAAAGGATAAAAGCACTACGATCGGATCGTGGTGGCGAATATCTAAGTAATGAGTTTGATTCACATCTAAAGAATTGTGGTATAGTATCACAATGGACTCCTCCGGGCACACCACAGTTAAATGGTGTTGCAGAAAGGAGAAACCGAACTTTGCTTGACATGGTTCGGTCTATGATGAGTCAAACTGAGCTTCCTGGATCATTTTGGGGCTTTGCGCTATTATCTGCTGTATTTTCACTAAATCGAAGTCCGACTAAAGCGGCCAATAAGACTCCATATGAGATATGGACGGGAACGGTTCCCTATTTGTCATTCATGAGAATTTGGGGATGTGAGGCATTCGTCAAGAATAAAGCGGCGATAAACTCGCTCCAAGGTCCGACAAATGTCTATTTGTAGGTTATCCTAAGGAAACTGTGGCTATTATTTCTACAACCTCACGAGAACAAAGTGTTTGTGGCTCGTGATCTTTGTTTTCTAGAAAATGAGTTTATTTCTAAGAAGCAGTGGGAGAAAATTTGAACTTGATGAAGTTCAAGAGCCACAAACCGATGCAGAAGATGAGGAAACCGTTCCCTCGTCTTCTCACACGGTCATAATCCCTAGGAGGTCAGGAAGAGTTAGTCAACAACCTGGCCAGTTACCTCGATAACATCGAGGAGGAGGGTGATTTGTTGCTATTCGAAGCAACGAACCCTCAACCTACAAAGCGGCTATTAGTAGCCCCAACTCCGAACAATGGCTTGAGGCCATGAAATCGAAATGGATTCTATGTACGAGAACCAAGTTTGGGACTTGGTAGATTTACCTGAAGGAGTGCGACCCCTTCAAAGGTAAATGGATATTCAAAATCAAACTCGGCATAGATAAACATATTGATGTTTACAAAGCTAGATTGGTGGCAAAGGGCTTTTCACAAGTCCAAGGTATTCATTATGATGAAACCTTTGCACCGTTGCGATGCTTGATCCATAAGGATAATCTTAGCGGTTCCGCATTTCATGACTATGAAATATGGCAAATGGATGTTAAAACCGCCTTCTTGAATGGGATTCTAGAAGAGGAAGTGTTTATGACACAACCTGAAGGTTTTATAGATACATCCAACCCTAAGAAAGTATGCAAGCTTAAGAGATCCATTTATGGTCTTAAGCAAGCATCGAGGAGTTGGAATCACAGATTCGATAATGTTATCAAACAACATGGATTCGCTCGAAGTCTTGAGGAACCTTGTTTGTACATGAAGTTTAGTGGGAGTAAAGTAACCTTCCTTGTTTTGTATGTGGATGACATACTATTGATTGGAAATGATATTCCAAGTCTGAACTTCGGTAAAGGTGGAATTGGGAAACCATTTCCAAATGAAGGACTTGGGAGAGGCACAACGCATCTTGGGTATCCTGATCTATAGAGATAGATCCAAAAGGATACTAACCGAGTCAAGAAACTTATATTGATAAGATTCTTGATAGGTTCAATATGAAAGACTCCAAGAGAGGCTTTATTAGATGAGTGTAGGAATAACATTGAAGAAATCTCAATGTCCTACGACTCTGCGGAAATTGAACGCATGAAATTGATCCCTTATGCTTCATTTGTTGGATCAATCATGTATGCTATGATGTGCACTCGTCCCGATGTCGCTTTCGCTTTGAGCATGACGAGCCGGTATCAAGCTAATCCCGGTGAGAGTCACTGGATAGCTGTGAAGAACATCCTTAAGTACTTGAGAAGAACTAAGGATTCGTTTCTTGTGTTTGGAGGAGAATTTGAGCTACGTGTAAAGGGTTACACGGATGCAAGTTTCCAAACCGATGGGGATGATCTGAAATCCCCATCCGGCTATGTCTTTATGTTGAATGGAGGAGCTGTTTGTTGGAAGAGCTTCAAACAGAGTGTCACTGCGGATTCTACAACCGAAGCAGAATATTTGGCGGCATCTGAAGCTGCTAAAGAAGCTGTGTGGATTCGGCAATTCTTGGATGGACTAAGAGTAGTCCCTAGTGCCGTGGATCCCTGTGGATTGTTTATTGTGATAACAGGGCTATTTTCCAAGCGAAGGAGCCCAAGTCTAGCAACAAGTCTAGACACGTTTTGAGGAAATACCACGTTATTAGAGATAATGTGGAAAGGAAGGAAATAGATATTTGTAAGGTTGGGACAGACGATAATATCGCTGATCCTTTAACCAAGCCTCTTTCGAGGGCTAAGCATGACGCGCACACCGCCTCTATGGGGTTGCGGCGTATGCCAGATTTCCTTTAGTTTAGTAATATGTAATTGAACGATGTATCTTATTACATATATGAAAATAACATTCATTGTTTTATCTTAAGTCATTATTGAATGCATACTTTGTTTATCCGAATATTTGTGTGACAACTTTGAACATATTCAAGTGAACGGTATAAACTAAGTATTTGGTCCCTAGTCTCTCATATGAGGTGGCGTCTCAGAGACTAGATTGCAAGTCGATCGATGGTGGGTTCAACACCATAGGGTCATCTGAGATGACCGATCGTTTGCATAGACAGGTGTGAGACACTCTGTCGGACGGTGGCGCTTATAAATTCCTTTTCAATGAGATTGAAACACAGTCGTGGTGGGAATTCTATAGTATTCCTTTAGTCGATTCTTTGACTGGAGCCGATTATGCAGTCGGTGCGGTTCAGAGTGACTTTCATTTTGTCCTAAGCCATGCCGTGAAAGGGGTTATAAGGGCATCTTTGGGGTCATGGTGATCTGCATTATACGATAATCGAGTGGAAGGAAATGTCCACCCTCGTCGAGGTAAAACATCTTTGGGCCACTCGAGGAGTAGTCGCTGAAAATGCGTGGCCACGCTCGGTAAGAATCTACGGTAGATTCCCCGGTCAGGCAGCTACTCTCCTTATCGAGAAAACCACTCACGATATATATCTCAGGATGCAAGTACGACCTGTAAGACACCTTGCATCGAGTGGGTGATGTGAAACGGACATGAGAATTGGTAATGCACAACTTGTCTCGGACAAGTGGGAGATTGTTGGAGTAAGTGTCCTCCACAATAGTGCGATTACTTAATAAATCTCAATTAAGGAATACATGGGGATAATCCTGTATTATTGTCAATTGATTAACGTAAATCAATAACGGTTGGCTGACTAGAGTTTGACGTTATTGTCGTGAGCAGCGGTGATCAATTGATCCCTTTAAGTCACACCTATAGGAACGTACTCCAAATATTTAAGCTAATTAGTCGTATGAGATACGATTATATTAGTAACTTGATAAATCGACTAACGGTTAGTCAATGTATTGATTTAGAGAGAAATCGAGTTGTGAACTCGAACGTTTGAATTTTATATCGATAAAATTATTTGAGGAGACGGGAATTAGTGATTAAACGTTAATTCACTAATTATGTATATTTCACTAATGAGATTAGTGAAAGTATATTTTTAATATATGTGTAAGTGTACATATATATTAAGGAAGAGTTTATTTGATTTACACTTTATTATATTAGATAATTAAGTGATAAATTATAAGTATTTGTGGGACAAATATTGGAAAAACAAAATGGACCCATAAGGCCCTAAGTGGACCGTCCAAATTGGGAGAGAAAGGAGAAAGATTCCTCCTTGTCTTTTTCCTATTTGTTTTCCTTGTGCATGCAAAATAAACACAATGATTATCATGCATGCCTTTTCTCTAATCAAGAGAAAAACTCTTCTCTTCTCCTCTTCCCCTTTGGTAGAAAATGGAGTGTGTTTAACACACTTCATTTCACTTGTTTTCTTATAAAAACAAGAGGCAATAGAAAGATAAAGTTAGTTGTCTTTTGCTCTATTTTCTCTCATATTCTCTCTAAATCAAACTCTAATATCAAACTAATACTAAGAGTTAGTATTAATAATATTACATATTATCAAGTGATACTAAGTTATTTCTAGTTCAAAATACTTAGTATTTTGGAGTATTTTCTTGGGTGCATCTTTTAGGAGGTTTCCTCTTTGGAAACTTGGGTTATTAAGGAGGATCATCCTAAGCTCATACTCAAGAAACTAAACTAGAAAGGAGTTCTAGTTTAGTGCCCTAATATCCTTTAAGAGAAAGGTATAAATTTCTAAACTTGTTAACAATGTAAATTTGTACTACATAGATCTTGCTAAATTAAATTAGAGTAATTTGATTTACACTAATACTTGATTAGTGAATGGGATCCGATCCCTACAATGAGGTGCTGACATTCATGGATGCAGCCAGTGGATTCAACCAGATCAGGATGCACCCACCAGTCCAGGTGCATATAGCGTTCATGGCCAGCAGGGGAATCTATTGCTACAAGGCTATGCCTTTTGGACTTAAGAATGCAGGTGCAACGTACCAAAGGCTAGTCAACATGATGTTCAAGGACCAAATTGGAGATACTATGGAGGTCTACATCGATGATATGGTGGTGAAGTCAAAGAAAGCTGAAGACCACATCCTGGACCTGGAAAAGGCGTTTGAGATTTTGGAAAAGTATAATATGAAACTAAACCCTACTAAATGCACCTTTGGTGTCACTGCAGGAAAATTCTTAGGCTATATGGTGACAAAGAGAGGCATAGAGGCTAGTCCAGAGCAGATCTCAGCGATAATCAACTTGCAGTCCCCCCAGAACTCGAAGGATGTCCAGAAACTGACTGGAAGGGTAGCAGCGCTGAATAGATTCATCTCCAGGTCTTCTGAAAGGTGCAAGCCATTCTATGATCTTCTGAGAAAGAATAAGGAGTTCAACTGGGGGACAGAGCATGAGAAAGCATTCCAGGACCTGAAAGAGTATTTGTCATCAGCCCCACTTTTATCCAAACCAGAACCAGGGGAGTCACTAGTCCTGTGCACATGCCTGCGTGAAGTTTACGTAGCGCGATCCTGGTGAGAGAACGGATGGACAAAGAACATCCTGTGTATTATGTAAGTAAGAGTCTTCTGGATGCTGAGACCAGGTATTCTGTATTGGAAAAATTTGTTTTGGCTTTAACAGTTGCTTGTACCAAGTTGCGCCCATATTTTGAGGCGCATCATGTTATCATTCGTACTAATGTTCTGTAAGATCGATCTTGTGTAGACCGTAACTTTCGTGTCATATGTCAAAGTGGTCAGTCAAATTGAGCACCTATGACTTATTCTATGAGCCCAGAACAGCAATCAAAACCCAAGCATTAGCAGACTGTGTGGCTGACTTCACTCCCACACTAGAGGAGCAGGTGACAAAAGAGATCTTCCATCTGGACCGTAAGCTTGGACACAGGAACTCGGGTGATGGTTCACCAATATCGTGGGTCTTGGACTAGGTGTGGTCCTGAAGTCACCACAGGGGGACAAGATAGTACAGGCTGTATCCTGTGAATTCAGGACTACCAACAATGAAGCTGAGTATGAGGCACTGATAGCAGGACTAAACGTATGTCTGGACATGAGGATCCAGAATCTGAAGGTAAAAATAGACTCTTTACTGGTAGCAAACCAAATCAACGGTACGTACGCTGCTAAGGACTCTAAAATGATTGCATATCTTGATCTAGTAAAAAATCTTTTTCAAAAGTTTACTAACATCGAGGTTGAGCAAGTCCCTAGAGATCAGAATGTGCAGGCAGATGCTTTGGCTAACATAGGATCAGTATTTGAACCTGGTGTGCTGGACAGTATACCAATTGTACACATCCTGGAACCAGCAATCCAGAAAGTTCAGCCAGTCCTGCAGAACATAGTCCAAGTTATTTCAGAGTCGACCAAACCATATTATGAATGGCTGGTCCAGGGCAAACTACCTCAAGACAGGATTGAAGCAAGAGCATTTAGAATCAAGGCATCCAGATATACAATCATACAAGGCGTACTATTCAGAAGGTCCTTCAACGGGCTATACCTGCGCTGCCTAGAACCTGACCAGGTCGGGACAGTACTATCAGAGATACATGATGGACATTGTGGAAATCACACAGGTGGTAGAAGCATGGTTAACAAAATCCTACGAATGGGCTACTACTGGCCCACAATGAAAACAGATAGCATCCAATATGCCACAAAGTGTGACGCCTGCCAAAGTGAAGGTACCGGGAAGAAACCTATCGACGCCTGTGCGCGAGCCTACTCGCCGGCGGGGCGTAGGGTGCGGAATGCGCCTCGCAGGAAATGTGCGCGATGTTTTTGTAAAAATGGGGGAGATCATTGCATGAATTTGTGACCAAAAAAGAAAAGTAGAAAAATCCTTTTTGAAAATGTATTTTCGGAGTCGCCACCAAATATTAAAGGAATTTGGAACCTATTCAACGCGTCTTAAAATATAAGACACGAGTGTCTCAGATTTCAAGATGCGTCGATATCTATCAATCGAGGTTTGAAATCGAGAGAAGGGATTCGAGTGAGGTTACTTTTCAAAAGTTTTGACAAAAATGTGTTTTTGAAAATCGAAATCAAAAAGCCTACGTAAAGTAGTCTCTACTAATTTGAAAACATTTAGTTAATTTCGATATTTGGGCTAAAATGACGCTACGTACAAGTGCGAATATATATGACTCGATTAAAATGCATAAATAATGTAAATCGTCAAAATAATGACCTTTCTATGGGAAATGTACGTTAAATAATAATTTATTGACTAAATTATTACTATAAACGTTATTTTCCGACCTCGTATTTTGACTCTTTAAGAATTTGTAAAAACCCTCAGTTTTGACATGCTAAAACACTCTATGAAACGGTACAATTTAGTGTTGGATCCGTGATTCTAGTCGTTATTTAATGCATGAATGAGGACTTGCATAATTATAAAAGTGACGTCGGTTTGCTTTAGTGATAATGAGTCGTATATTTATGCGATATTGGCGGGGTTTAGACGGATTATGAATCCGAATTACTACAACCGTATTACGAATACGGCTTCGCTAATGCCAATATCGGGTTGGGGTTAATGTAACCCCTTTGTCCGAGTCTCAAAACGTCCCAAAACGTAGGTAAAATGTTTACCTTTCGAAAATGCAAAGACGGTATTTTTGAGTGGATTTTGTGAGTATTTTAGTGTGTTTTGTAAAACCGATGTATCTGAAATGAATGAAGTGGGTTGGTATTTATAGAGGTTGGCTGATTTGAAGGTGGACAAAAACTTAATCGCCTGTGAACAGGCGAATTTAATTTCATCTGGGCTGTATTTTGTAAAAAAAAAACAAAAAAGGCTGCACACCAAAACAAAAATTTAATCGCTTTGTTGTGACGTTTAAGTTTGTCGCTTTAATCAGCTGGCGATTTGTATTTTGTTTTGGTGTGCTGTTTTAGCCGCCTTTTAGTTTTGGGACGTTTGATTAAGTAATGATTATGTTTTGTTGTTTACTTAAGGGTTAAGTATTTGTTCAGTTTTAGTCCGAATTTCGGTTTTCGTGTTTCGGTTTTTGTCGTGTTTTTCGATTTTGGCTTAAAATAAAATAATATTGGGTTATATTATTTTACGGTATTTGTAGAGTCTAGTTTTGTGAAAATGTGACACGGGACGCACTTTGGCCCGTTTTGAGTGTTGTGTTAGTGTGCGTTTTGGGTCGTTTTTGTAAGTTTGGGCCGTTTTGTAGCTAGTTGGGCTGTTTTTGTGGCTTGGCTTAATAAGACGTTCCTATATTGTGCTCGTGTTACGCTCATGATGACTAAAATTGACATTCATTTTCATGATTATGCAAATCCAAATTAATACGCTAAAAATGACTAATACGTTTTAGACACTTTTGTACCGTTTCGACTCTTTTAAAAGCATGCACGAAAGTCCTTTTCATCATCGGGTTTGTTTTTGGGGGGTACTGCGGATACGGTATCTACTGAGCCCCCGCTTGGTGAGCTTGGACAAAGCGTTAGTCAAACTTAAAGATAGTATCCGGACCATTACAGTCTCGATACTACCTGGCGGCGCTAAGCATGTGTCTTATGGGAGAGACGAGGACTTAGCGTCGGGAAACGCGGGGAGGGACGACATGTTTTTAAGGACGTGACGGTCCTACATGTTTAAGGGCATGTCGGCCTGAGTACTCCCAGCTGGCGCCTTGTCTGTGCTTTGCTTGCGCTTCTGGCTTGCGCTCTTGGCTGTGCTTCGCTTGCACTTCTGGCTTGCGTTTTTGGCTGTGCTTTGCTTGCGCTTCTGGCTTGCGCTCTTGGCTGTGCTTTGCTTGCGCTTCTGGCTTGCGCTCTTGGCTGTGCTTTACTTGCACTTCTGGCTTGCGCTCGTACGGACGTCTCGTAAAAGAGGTTACGTGTTTTTGTGTTTGGTTTATAAAAGTGGTTTAGGTTTTTGTGAACGTCTCTTGGGGAGGCTACGCGTTTTTGTGTTTCTCATAAAGAGGGCTAGGCTTTTATGGACGTCTCGTGAGGAGGCTACGTGTTTTCCTCATAAAAGGTTAGGTTTTTATGAACGTCTCGGGAGGAGGTTACGTGTTTTTCTCATAAAAGGTTAGGTTTTTATGAATGTCTCGGGAGGAGGTTACGCGTTTTTGTATTTTAACGTCTCGTGAGGAGGCTACGTGTTTTTCTCATAAAAGGTTAGGCTTTTATGAGCGTCTAGGGAGGAGGTTACGCGTTTTTGTATTTTAACGTCTCGTGAGGAGGCTACGTGTTTTTCTCATAAAAGGTTAGGTTTTTATGAATGTCTCGTGAGGAGGTTACGCGTTTTTGTATTTTAACGTCTCGTGAGGAGGCTACGCGTTTTTCTCAAAAAAGGTTAGGTTTTTATGAACGTCTCGGGAGGAGGTTACGCGTTTTTCTCATAAAAGGTTAGGTTTTTATGAACGTCTCGGGAGGAGGTTACGCGTTTTTCTCATAAAAGGTTAGGTTTTTATGAACGTCTCGTGAGGAGGCTACGCGTTTTTGTATTTTTAACGTCTCGTGAGGAGGCTACGTGTTTTCGGTTTCTCATAAAAAGGGCTAGGTTTTTATGAACGTCTCGGGAGGAGGTTACGCGTTTTTCTCATAAAAGGTTAGGTTTTTATGAACGTCTCGGGAGGAGGTTACGCGTTTTTGTATTTTAACGTCTCGTGAGGAGGCTACGTGTTTTTCTCATAAAAGGTTAGGTTTTTATGAACGTCTCGTGAAGAGGCTACGCGTTTTTCTCATAAAAGGTTAGGTTTTTATGAACGTCTCGTGAGGAGGCTACGTGTTTTTCTCATAAAAGGTTAGGTTTTTATGAACGTCTCGGGAGGAGGTTACGCGTTTTTGTATTTTAACGTCTCGTGAGGAGGCTACGTGTTTTTCTCATAAAAGGTTAGGTTTTTATGAACGTCTCGGGAGGAGGTTACGCGTTTTTCTCATAAAAGGCTAGGTTTTTATGAACGTCTCGTGAGGAGGCTACGTGTTTTTCTCATAAAAGGTTAGGTTTTTATGAACGTCTCGTGAGGAGGTTACGCGTTTTTGTATTTTAACGTCTCGTGAGGAGGCTACGCGTTTTTCTCATAAAAGGTTAGGTTTTTATGAACGTCTCGGGAGGAGGTTCTGGCGCTTTTCTCATAAAGGTTAGGTTTTTATGAGCGTCTCGTGAGGAGGCTCTGGCGTTTTTGTATTTTTAACGTCTCGTGAGGAGGCTACGTGTTTTCGGTTTCTCATAAAAAGGGCTAGGTTTTTATGAACGTCTCGGGAGGAGGTTACGCGTTTTTCTCATAAAAGGTTAGGTTTTTATGAACGTCTCGGGAGGAGGTTACGCGTTTTTGTATTTTAACGTCTAGTGAGGAGGCTACGTGTTTTTCTCATAAAAGGTTAGGTTTTTATGAACGTCTCGTGAGGAGGCTACGCGTTTTTCTCATAAAAGGTTAGGTTTTTATGAACGTCTCGTGAGGAGGCTACGTGTTTTTCTCATAAAAGGTTAGGTTTTTATGAACGTCTCGGGAGGAGGTTACGCGTTTTTGTATTTTAATGTCTCGTGAGGAGGCTACGTGTTTTTCTCATAAAAGGTTAGGTTTTTATGAACGTCTCGGGAGGAGGTTACGCGTTTTTCTCATAAAAGGTTAGGTTTTTATGAACGTCTCGTGAGGAGGCTACGTGTTTTTCTCATAAAAGGTTAGGTTTTTATGAACGTCTCGTGAGGAGGTTACGCGTTTTTGTATTTTAACGTCTCGTGAGGAGGCTACGCGTTTTTCTCATAAATGGTTAGGTTTTTATGAACGTCTCGGGAGGAGGTTACGCGTTTTTCTCATAAAAGGTTAGGTTTTTATGAACGTCTCTTGAGGAGGCTACGCGTTTTTGTATTTTTAACGTCTCGTGAGGAGGCTACGTGTTTTCGGTTTCTCATAAAAAGGGCTAGGTTTTTATGAACGTCTCTTAAGGAGGCTTCGCGTTTTTGTATTTTTAACGTCTCGTGAGGAGGCTACGTGTTTTCGGTTTCTCATAAAAAGGGCTAGGTTTTTATGAACGTCTCTTAAGGAGGCTACGTGCTTTTCTGTTGGGCTGAAAATGTGTTTGAAATGGGTTGAAAGTGTATTGGGCCGAGGAAAACCAAATTTCAAAATGTAAATAGGAACCGAAACAAAATAAAATCGCCAGTAAACTGGCGATTTTGTTTTTGTTTTGTGAATTTGTATAAAAATCGGGGAAGAGAGGGGAGCTTTATTCATTTCATCCGAAAATAAAAAACAAAATCGAAACCCTCTAAAACTCGTCTTGGCGATTTTCTTGATCAACAATCGATTTTCCGACTCCTAAAATTCATCATGGACCAAGGTACGTATCCAACTCGCTTGGTTTTTCGGGTTTTGAAGTTTGTTTGAGTCGGTTTTAACTCGAAATACCGCCTTCTACGGTTTGGGTCGAAAATGTCGGTTTGATTCGAGTTTAGCTCTCGTCCTTGCTTGAAAACGTTAGCCATGGTTGGTATTGTGCTTGCATTGCTTGTCTTGCTGTCGTTGTGTGAAAACGCGGCTTGTGGTCTCGATTTTCGTGCGTTTTGACTTGGAGGGCATTTTGGTCATTTTTGAAAATGTCTCGGAATTGGCTCAAAACTTCGGTGTAGCTTACCCGTTAGTAGTATAATACGTTGGTGAGTTCGTTTTGTTGAAATGGGCGCGAAAAGCGGTTCGTTTGGGTAAAAAACCGTGTGGAAGGGGGTAAAGTCGGGGCTTGTGCTCTGTTTTCGTAGCGTAAGGCGATCCCGAGTGGCTTGGTTATTTTGAAAATGTTGTAGTATGCCTGTGTGGAGGTTTGGGTGGCTTGTGTGCGAAAAACGGCCTGAAAAACCGTGATTTTCGAGTGATTTGGTATAAGGGCCGAAATTTTGGTCGAAATTTTTCGGTTCCGAAACTTGCCCGAATTCTCTGTATTGTGTTGTCATGGCTAGTATGGTATATATTTGGTCTTGTTTTGTGGGAAATGTGTTGTTTGGAGGTGTTTTGGAGCGTTTTTTGTAGTTTAGGCTAGGTTACCAAAAATCGCTTTTCCTCGCTTTTCGTGCCCTGTTCATGGAATGTATGGTAATGTATGTCGTCTGTGTTGGCTAGGGGGTTGTTTTGTGGGAAGTGGGGGCTTTTTGGTTGAGTTACGGTCAAGAAAGGGTCGTTTTTGTAGTTTGTAAGCATTTTGTGAAAGCTATTCAGTCGAGGTGTCCGGGACGTCATTTTCGGCTGGATTTTTTGTACGTGCTTATTGTGATTTATGGGTTGGGTCCGTCTCGGAAAATATGGGTTTCGGACTTTCTGTAGCATTTTTCCTTTCTCTGCTATTTTTGGGTTAGAAAAAGGCTTGTCTTCTGCTGTTTTGGCTAGTTCTCTGCTGCTTTTGCGCGTGCTTGCTCTTGACTTGACTGAGTATGAAGTATATATCGTATACGTCTCATGGCATCTGATTTTCTGTATTTTTGCTCCGTTTTGGCCTTATCGGTGGATAATGTAGGCCTTAATGTTCGATTTCCGTCGTTTTTGCTTGCTTCTGCTTTCTTTCAGTGACCTGCTACTGTCGTTGTCTGAGTGTGCCCTTGAATCTTGTGCAGGTTGTAACACCCCGTGTTAATTTAAATCATTTATTAGCCATCAAATTCTAATTTCAATTCTTAAATCATTTCCTAAGCCTTTAACCTTACAAAATCACAATTTTTGCAAAACTTTCGTTTTGTAAAATTTCTCGACTTCTTTAATACTTTTTAAAATTTTTGAATAATGAAATAAATATTTTAATCTTAGAATTCAAAAGTAGAAAAACTTAGAAAAATAGTCAAACGCACATACTTTGACTTTTATCGGTTTTGACGCCCGACTTTTTAAAACTGACCAAATTCGTGAAAAACATTTTAAAACACAAATTAAACATTTTCTTAATCAAATAGTGTAGGAGACTTTTTCCAACCAATTAGAATTTAGGTGTTTCCTAATTTCTTTTAAAATTAAACTTTAATTACTAACTTTAATATCTAATTCTTTTAACCTATTTTCATAACATCATTTTCATTTATTCTAAGTACAAAATCACCTCATTTTCTTCTTCATTTGGCCGGCCACTTTGCTCTCTTTTTCTCTCTTTATTTTCTTTCATTTTTCACTTAAAACTTCCTAAATAAAAACCCTAAATATTACCCTAATATTACACTAGTGTTCTTAGACATCTTTGGGTATTTGGAGCTTATATTTTACGGGTTTATTTGAAGGTGAAGACGGGTACTTGGGTGAAGACTTAGACTTGGATAATATAGTCGATCCGGACAACCAATAAACGTACCGATTAAGGTGACTAACTATGTCTTATATTATCTTTTTAGTAAATTAATTTGTTTTGTTATTATGATTTTATGAGTATGAAAATTATGTTAAATATGTTAAACATCACATGAGTGCACTTGTATGTTTATGTGTTGTATAATAAAATGATAATAACTAAGTAATATGTTAAATAGATTATTGTAGTAAAATATTCATATGTGTAGTTAAATTTATTTTGAGCATTTTAATTATTGTTCATATGATTTTTGTGTTTGTTTATGTTTTATTTAAGTAGTAAGGTTATATAAAAATTATGTGAAATATTAAAAATGAGTTTAAAGTGATTAAAATCGAAAATAGAAATATATATATACATATACATTCACACGGCATTTCTTATTTTTTTTAATATATTTTCACTTTTAATTTTTGTAAATAATATGTTAGAATAAGTTAGTTAAAATGGATACTACCATGCAAAAATAATTGAATTAGGAAAATAAATTATAAGTTGTTAAAATCAAAATTAGTGTTCTTGAGTTTATTTATGATCTTCATGAGTGTTCTTGGATTCTTCATGTTGATGTTCATCATTATTGTTCATTTTGATTATGTTTATATTATGTTTGTTTATAATTTGTGTTTATGTTTAGTTATTGTTTATATATATTGTTAGTATTATGTATTAAATCAACTTAAACATTATAAATCATTTAGATTAAAAAGTTAGAAAATTAAAGTGTTGAAAAACACTATTCATAATTATAAATGAAACTTTTAGTAAATTTCATTTTAGTTTAAATCGTTTTAGTATAATTAGAATAATTAAAATATAAAGACTTTAAGCTAAAAACCGATAAAATCGAAAAATGAAAATTTAGGACCACCTAAGCTTGCTCACGGCATCTTCTTCATTTTTAGGTTAAATTTTGCCTTTATCACTTTTTAGTTTAATTGTTAAAATAATTTAATTAGTAGTTAATAAATAGAATTAAGAAATTAAAAGAAATAAACTAATTTTGTAACATATAGATATACCACACGACATTGCTATTTAATTTGACTAAATTTGACCAAAATGAAATTATCACTAAGTCGCTAAAGTTAAATAGTAATTAGAATTGAATTTTTGTATAAATCGTTTTAGTTATAAAGGAATTATGTTAAACCGATAAAAAAATGAGTAACCGTATAAAAATGAACTAAATCGTGTGTTACTGCCTTTGCTATTTGGACTGTTGATATTGGACATACGGACTAAAATGAATCATCCACGATACTATTATCTTTTAAAATGAAAATCGCTAAATTTAGTTAATAGACGACTAAATTTAATTAAGTCTCATTTTAAAATGAATATCATTATCACTTTTTACAAATTGAACTTAACATTTTTAAAACTAGTATTTAAAAATGAATATCATTATCACTTTTTACAAACCGAACTTAACGTTTTTAAAACTAGTATTTTAAAATGAATATCATTATCACTTTTTACAAACCGAACTTAACGTTTTTAAAACTAGACTTTAAAATATTTTCAAAAATCGCCTAAGTACAAAACGAACCTAACGACTTTAAAACTAAAAATTTGTACTTAGAAAATAAAAACAAGTTTAGTATTATACTTAAAATATCTTAAGTATAAAAATACGTATAAATATAAAAATACGTGCAAGTATAAGAATACGAATACGTATAAAATACGAAGTATAAAAATACGAATACGTATAAAAATACGTATAAAATACGGTGAATAGTGAATAGTAAATAGTGAATAGTGAATAGTGAATAGTGAAAAGTGAATAGTGAAAAGTGAATAGTGAAATACTGAAAATAATTGAAAATTTTACTAAGTATAGAAAAATTTAAAATGAATAAGTAAATGACTTAAAGTGTTTTGAAAAACACTTAAATAAAATTTGGACATACTAATCAACGTTTCAATTTAAAATCTTAAAAATGTTAATAATTAACAACACTTCAAATAATAAACGAATGTGTTATGTGATCATATGAAACCTACCATTCAAATAAAACGTTTGACGATGAGACTAGGAGAGTCTAGAAACATGTGATATGTAATATCAAATAAATAATAAATCATGAGTTTGTTTAAATAAAAGGTCAAGCTTGGGCCTCAGATAAGGGAACGTCAATCGTGAGTGAAGTGGGGTTAAGATAGTCTTGTGGCGGTCGCCATTGCCGGACAAGATAATTGAATATGCCAAGGCTTTTGTCTCAGGCTTTAGGAAATAGTCGTTTTATCCTGAGTTAAGGTGCTCTATGATTAGCATAGCCCATTCTTAAATTGGATACTAGTGTACATGTACTAGACTAGGGTTTTATTCCCCTATTTCGCTAAAGTTAACAGGGCATCCGTGCCGATTTGGGCGATTATAGCGGTGGTCTCCTTGCGGTGTTTCGTTCTTAGTGGGCGCGACACTAGCATTCGTTCTTGCCACATGTGAAGATCACTTGACGAGATTGTATCTGAAGTTCGAATCATTTCGAACACTAGACGATGAGATGCAAGTAATATAGTATTCGGCGTGGTTTACGAGTCGAGTAAGTCTCTGCACTATGAAAGTGAGATGCAATCGATCAGAGTACAAAGACCTACTCAGTGGTCAGGCTCGTAGCGATATGTGTTATGCATTGTATGATTAATTGAGAACGAGTGTGCACCATCTTCGAAAACTAAAGACCACAACTTTCTGAATTGAATCGAGTCTGTATGAGGAGAATGATACGATGTGTACGTTTGATTGCGATTCGATATCGCCTTGTAATATTATTGAATTATTGTGACTCTATTGCTATGCTATTATGTGCTATTTGCCTTCATAATTGAATATCATGCTTATATGATTTATCGCTTTAAACCGCATGCTTATTATGACTTATATGTCTTTATATGCTATATGTATTAAGCATGTTTATGTTTTTATCATAATGTTATGTTTATAAAGCGATAATATTAAACCAAAGTAATTGAAATCGAGGGTAAGTATGAGCATAGCTAGTCACTGTCCGCTCAGCGGGCATCCCCCCATCAGTTTATTGTGCAGGGTAACCGTGGACCAGAAGCTGGATTTTGGACGGGGCCACGAGATGTTTTTATGCCTTACTTTTAGTTGTTTTTGAGAGATTTGTAATATATAACCTATACTCTTTCTATTTCCGTACTTAGAGTTGTTTTATTCAACTCTTAAATGATGTTTGTAACATTTGGGTTTTTATTGTATAATTAATGACGCTGGTTTAAAACTTAATTAATTTCCGCCTTAGTAATTAAAGTCGACTAAAAACCAGGTTGTTACAGTTGGTATCAGAGCTGACTCGTGACCGTAACATAAATGGCCTAATACGATTTATGCTTACCTAACGAGAGACACCTGGGCAGGTTAACATATTAATATGCTAAACCGCAAGACTACTAGGATCAAACAATAAATTAGATTTTTCTTATATTAGATCACTTAAATAATAACTTGAATTCGCTTTAAAGTGTGAGGATGGGTAGAAACCATAAGGACCGACCATAGGCTTAGTACTTTTAAATAACTACTACTTCCCTCAAAATAAAATACACTAACTATCGTATGCTTGCTACTTGCTGAAATGACTGACTAAAACTAACAACTATCCTCGGATATAAAATTTAAATAATAATTCAACTCCCGAGGATTGAAGCATCGAAGAAGTACCAGACGGCACGGAGTGAGGACATCTGTTAAATTCGTAACATTTACATAAAAAAATACTTTCTCCCTCTCTCCTACCTAAGAAAATGTACGTGGTACATTTTGAAATCCTAAAACCGATGTAGCCAACAATTACCTCTCAATGGAATAAAATACCTAACTTCTGTGCTTACTTGCATGACTGCTGTTATCACTTTCACTTCAAATAAATTTTATCAATGTGAAGCATTCTATCTAACCCCTTGCAATGCTAATAATCTTCTTCGCTTCCTAATTCTTTCAGAATGGCTGCACCCCCAATGACTAACGAAGAACGAACAATTCTAGCTGAGGAATCTTTGATCCGTATAGCAGAAATAGCCACGGACAACGCGAACCGCCAACATCGGCCCAAACAAGCTCGACCGTTTCTCACGTCATCGACCAAGAGAATACTCAGGTTCTAGTAACCCTATCGACCTCACAGATTGGCTTGAGGAGATGAAAAAACTGATGGACCTAAGCAGAACACCTCTGGAGGATAGGGTCAACATCGCTGCCTATTATTTGAAAGGGGAGGCGAATGACTGGTGGAACGTAATCAGGACTAACGAGCCTGATACTACGTTCACCTGGTACGAATTCGTTGAGAAGATCAAGGAGCGATACTTTGGGTTAGTGCTCAGGTGTCAGAAAGAGGAGGAATTCATAAGTCTCAAAATGGGAGACATGACTCTCCAGGAATACACCGAGAAATTCCAACAGCTGTCAAAATTCGGGGCTGCGATCGCTCCTAACGATAGGGCCATGACTCAGAGGTACCTACGCAACATGTCTAACGATCTGCGTACCCACTTGAGCAGCAACACCTACGCTACTTTTGCTGCAGCCTACGAGTGTGCGTGCAGGGTATGGGCTTCCTTGGAGTTGGAAAAAGCCGAGGAGAAAAAGAAGAAGAAGGTGTTTGTGCCATCTGTGGCACAGTCGAGCCTCATTCAGAAGCCGAATTATCAACGCCCGATCCAACAGAGGCAGAATTTTCAGAGGCCTGCGTTCGAGCGAGGCTTCTTTGGGAACAACGAGAGGGCCATGGTTGCGTGAAGGGCTCCTCAACCAAGGGTCAGACCGGAATTGTCCTATATGCAACAAGGCGCGTCATGAAGGGAAACAATGTAATGGACAACCAATTACTTGTTACCGTTGTAAGCTGGTAGGGCACAAGGCGAATGCATGTCCTAATGCTCCGAGACCAACACCTGTTGCGGGAGTACCACAATCTGTTGTGGTACAGGGTCGAGTTTATGTGCTCACTGAAGCCGAGGCAGAGGAGTCACCTGAGGCCGACGTCATCACTGGTATTTTTCTTATAAACTCTGTGAATGCGGTTGTATTGTTTGACACTGGGGCATCATTGTCCTTTATATCTTCTAAATTTATTCATTAAGCTAATCTCACAAATTCCGAACCAATCCACGCAAATATTTCCTTACCAAACGGAAAAATTTTCAAATGCTCAAAAATTTTCAAAGGAACTCCAATCACAATTCATAAAACAATCTTTCTATCCGACCTGATTCTTTTCGACATGCCGGAGTTCGACGTCATACTGGGTATCGATTGGTTGACTAAATACCATGCAATGTTCGAAAGTCGGACCGAAAGATTCGCTTGAAACATCCTACTGGGAATAGAGTCACGTACCAGAAGACATCGCCAATTAAGGGGGCGAAAATCATATCAGTGCTACAACTTCAACGGTTAGAAAGAAAGGGACATCAAGTGTACCTATGCAGCGTCAACGAAATAAAGGAAAGCGTGAACATTGAAGATATTCACGTAGTACGGGAATTCCCTGATGTCTTTCCTGACGACTTACCAGGCTTGCCACCTGCACGTGACGTTGAATTCTCTATCGACCTTGCGCCAGGCACGGCTCCAATCTCAAAGGCACCCTATAGGATGGCACCGGTAGAACTACAGGAATTAAAGAAACAACTGGAAGAAATGATTGAAAAGGGTTTCATACGACCAAGTGTCTCGCCTTGGGGAGCACCGGTCCTCTTTGTGAAGAAGAAGGATGGCAGTATGAGGCTGTGCATCGACTACAGGGAATTGAACAAGGTGACCATTAAGAACCGCTACCCTTTGCCAAGAATTGACGACCTCTTTGATCAACTAAAAGGAGCGGGAGTGTTTTCTAAGATCGACCTGAGGTCAGGTTACCACCAGTTGCGATGAAGTCGGACATCCAGCATCGCTTTGAAGCGAATCGGTCACTATGAGTTTAAGGTCATGCCTTTCGGTTTGACAAACGCACCAGCAGTGTTCATGGATCAAATGAACAGAACCTTCCACGAGTACTTGGACATCTGCGTGGTAGTTTTCATTGACGATATCCTGATCTACTCCAAGACTGGGGCAGAACACGAGGAACACCTCCGTATCATTTTGGGGATACTAAGGGAGTATAAGTGGTATGCTAAATTTTCCAAGTGCGAGTTTTGGCTCGAGAAGGTTGCATTCTTGGGCCACGTCATCTCAAAGGACGGAGTGATGGTAGATCCTGCAAAGATCGACGCAGTGAAGGAATGGAAGGCTCCTACAAATATAACTGAAATACGCAGCTTCCTAGGATTGGCAGGATACTACAGAAGGTTTGTTCCAGACTTCTCCAAAGTAGCACGACCTATGACCAAGCTGCTACAAAAGGAATCCAAGTTCATATGGAGCGATGAGTGCGAGAATGCGTTCCAGGAACTCAAGACAAGGCTTACCACAGCACCCGTCTTAGCTCTTCCTACGGATGGGGACGAGTATGAAGTCTACAGTGACGCCTCACTGAATGGCTTGGGTTGCGTGCTGATGCAACAAGGGAAGGTCATAGCTTATGCGTCAAGGCAGTTAAAGGTTCATGAACGAAACTACCCAACTCATGACCTAGAATTAGCAGCTGTGGTGTTTGCCTTGAAAATCTGGCGTCATTACCTCTACGGAGTGAGTATCAAATTCTACACAGACCACAAAAGCCTGAAATATATCTTCACGCAGAAGGAACTCAACATGAGGCAACGCCGGTGGTTAGAACTGATCAAGGACTACAAAATTGAACTACTGTACCACGAGGGTAAGGCAAACGTCGTTTGTAACACCCCGTGTTAATTTAATTCATTAATTAGCCATCAATTTCTAATTTCAAAGCCTAAATCAAAACCTAAGCCTTTTAACCTTAAAAATCACAATTTTTACTAAACTTTTGTTTTGTAAAATTTATCGACTTCTTTAACACTTTTCAAAATTTTTGAATAATGAAATAAATAATTTAGTCTTAGAATTTAAAAGTAGGAATATTTCGAAAAATCGTCAAACGCGCAAGCTTAAACTTTTATCGCTTTTGACGCCTTGAGCTTTTTAAAGCGGCGATTTTAAGTGAAAAACATTTTAAAACACAAATTAGACATAATTAATGCATGAATAGTAATGTGGACTTAAAATTGATGATGGAGGTGATGATGTTTTAATTATTTGATTTAAACATTATATTTTCTAATTAAAACAAAACAAAACCTAATAACTTTAACCTAAATTCATTACTAGTGTTCCTTTTATTTTCTTAAGTCAAAAACCATCCATTTTGCTCTTCATTTGGCCGGCCACCCTTGCTCCATTTTCTCTCTTTATTTTCTTCCATTTTTATTACTAAAACCTCTAAATTAAAACCATAATAATACTCTAATAATTTACTAGTGTTCTTAGTATACTTTGGGTACTTGGAGCTTAATATTTACGGGTTTTATTTGAAGGTGAAGACGGGTTTGAGGGTGAAGCTTTGGACCTAGATAATATAATCGATCCGGATAACCAATAATCATACCGACTAAGGTGACTAACTATGTCTTGTATTATCTTTTTAGTAAATTAATTTGTTTTGTTATTCTAATTTTATAATTATGATTTTTATGTTAAATATGTTAAACATCATGTTTATATGCTTGTATGTTTATGTGTTGAATAAATAATGATAATAACTAAATATATAGTTTACTAGTAAGGTTATAATAAAATGATATAATGTTTAGCTAAATTAATTTTGAGCATTTTTAATTATGTTTCATATGATTTTTATGTTTAGTTATGTTTTAATTAAGTAGTAGTGATATATAAAAATTATGTGAAATATTAAAAATGAGTTTAAAGTGATTAAAATCGAAAAATGAAAATTATATGTACATAATACATACTCACGGCATTTCCTATTTTTTTTAATAAATTTTCACTTTTAATTTTTGTAAATAATATGTTAGAATAAGTTAGTTAAAATAGATGTTCCTATAAAAAAATAATTAAATTAGGAAAACAAATTATAAATTATCAAAATCGAAAATGGTGTTCTTGAGTTGTTCTTGAGTTCTTTATGTGTGTTCTTGAGTTATTCATGTGATGTTCATACTTGTTACTCATTTTGATTTCATTTTAATTTATGTTTGTTAATAATTTATGTTTATGTTTTGTTATTGTTTATATATATTGTTAGTATTATGTATTAAATCAACTAAAACATTATAAATCTTCTAGATTAACAAGTTAGGAATTTAAAGTGTTGAAAAACACTATTCATAAATATAAATGAAATTGTTAGTAAATTTCATTATAGTTTAAATCGATTTAGTATAATTAGAATAATTAAAATATAAAGACTTTAAGTTAAAAACCGAGTAAAATCGAAAAATGAAAAATTGAACATCCACCTTAGTGCTCACGGCATTTGTGATGTTTTTAGGCTATAAATTGTTTTTATCACTTTTTAGTTTATTGTTAATATAATTTAATTATTAGTTAATAAGTTAGATTTAAGAAATTAAAAGAAATAAATCAATTTTTGTTTTATATATGTTGTACACGGCATTTTCATTTTTAATTGACTAAATTTGACTAAAATGAAATTATCACTAAGTCACTAAAGTTAAATAGTAATTAGAATTGAATTCTTGTATAAATTGTTTTAGTTATAAATGAAATACGATAAACCGATAAAAATATGTAACCGTTATAAAAATGAACTAAATCGTGTGTTACTGCCTTTGCTATTTGGATTTGTTGATTTTGGACATACTGACTATAAATGAATCATCCACGATACTATCACTAACTTAAATTAATAGGCGACTAAATTTAACCGAGTCTCGTTTTAAAATAAATATCACGATCACCTTTTATAAAATGAACTTAACGCTTTTAAAACTAGAATTTTAGAGTATTTTCATAAATGACTAAATGCAAAATGAACTTAACGCTTTTAAAAACTATGATTTTAGAATATTTTCAAAAATCACTAAGTACAAAACGAACTTAACGTTTTTAAAACTAAAGCTGGTAAAATATTTACAAAAATCACTAAGTACAAAACGAACCTAACGACTTTGAAACTAGAAATTTGTACTTAGAAAATAAAAAGAAAACAAGATTAGTATTATTCTAAAATACCTTAAGTATAAAAAAAAAACAAATAATAATAATAAGAATAAGTATAAAAATACGTAGTAAATACGATGAATAGTAAATACAATGAATAGTAAATACGATGAATAGTAAAATACGATGAATAGTGAAAAGTGAATAGTGAAATACTGAAAATAATGGAAAATTTTACTAAGCATAGAAAATTTAAAATGAAGAAGTAAATGACCTAAAGTGATTGAAAAACACATAAATAAAATTGGACATACAAATAAGCGCTTTGATTTAGAAACTTGAAAGCGTTAATAATTAACAACACTTCAAATAATAAGCGATCGTGTTATGTGATCATATGGAATCTACCATTCAAATAAAACGTTTGACGCTGAGACTAGGAGAGTCTAGTAACATGGATATGTAATATCAAATAAATAATGAATATTGAGTAAGTTAAATAAAAGGTCAAGCTTGGGCCTCAGATATGAAAACGTCAATCGTAAGTGAAGTGGGGTTAAGATAGTCTTGTAGCGGATACCACTATCTCGGTCTCTGACTTGGGTCATCCCGAATAGTGTGGTTGAGCCGGCAGCATTATTGCTTAGCATCCTGCCCATGCCTTACGCCTTAAGTCGTATTGCCTATCTTGTACAAGATAATGAAAAATTCAACTCTTAGTGGAGTGCGGCTTTAGGAAATAGTCGTTTTATCCTGAGTTAAGGTGCTCTATGAATAGCATAGCCTACTCTTAAATTGGATATTAGTGTATGCATACTAGACTAGGGTTTTATTCCCTATTTCGCTAAAGTTATCGAGGCATCCGTCTTGGATTTGGCGACTATAGCGGTGGTCTCCTTGCCGTGTTTCGTTCTTAGTGGGCGCGACACTAGCATTCGTTCTTACCTGCGTAAAGATTACTTGACGAGATTGTATCGAAGTTCGAATCATTTCAACACTAGAGGATGAGATGCAAGTATTATAGTATTCGGCGTGGTTTACGAGTCGAGTAAGCCTCTGCACTATGGAAGTGAGATGCAATCGATCGTAGTACAAGGGCCTACTCGATTGGTCGTGCTCGTAGCGGTATGTGTTATGCATTATATGTTTAAATGAGAATGAGGGCGTACCATCTTCGAAAATTAAAGACCACAACTTTCTGAATAGAATCGAGTCTGCATGACGAGAGTGTAACAAGACGTATGTTGTTGCGTTCCGATATCGCTTTGTAATCTTCTTTGTGTATCTATGATACAAATGATATGATTTTATCTGTTATCTGCTTTCCTAATTGAATAGCATGCCTATATGATTTATCGTTTTAAATCGCATGTTTATTATGACTAATATGTCTTTACATGCTATATGTTTTAAGCATGTTTATCGTTTTATCATACTATTATAGTTATAAAGCGATAGTAATAAACCAAAGTAATTGAAATCGAGGGTAAGTATGAGCATAGCTAGTCACTGTCCGCTCAGCGGGCATCCCCCCATAGTTTATTGTGCAGGACGTTCGTGGACCAGGAGCTGGATTTTGGATGAGGCCACGAGACGCATTTATGCTTTATTTTTAGTTATTGAAGAGAGATTTGTAATATATAACACTTTACTCTTTTAATTTCCGTACTTAGAGTTGTTCTATTCAACTCTTGAACGATGATGTATCATTTTGGGTTTATGTAAATTTAATGACGCTGGTTTAAGACTTAATTAATTTCCGCCTTAGTAATTAAAGTCGACTAAAAACCAGGTTATTCTGATTAATTATCAAAGTGACTCGTGGCCGTAACATAAATGGCCTAATGCGATTTATGCTTACCTAACGAGAGACACACTGGGCGAACATTCATATTGTATGTCGCATAGACTAATAGGACCAAATAATAAATTAGATTTTTCTTTTATTAGATCACTTAAATAATAAACTTCAAATCGCTTTAAAGTGTGAGGATGGGTAGAAACCTTAGGGTGACCATAGACTAAGGACTTTTAAATATAACAAACTACTTCCCTCAAAATAAAATACACTAACTCGCGTATGCTTGCTACTTCTTCAGTAGTGATTTAAACTAACAATTATCCTCGGATATAAAATCAAAATAATAATTCAACTCCCGAGGATTGAAGCATCGAAAGAAGTACCAGACGGCACGGAGTGAAGACATCTGTTAAATTCATAAACAATTCCACAAAAATACACTCTCTACTTTCAACCTTTCTTCAATCTTCTTCAGAAAATGTACCAAAAGCATCTCAATGGAATAAAATACCTAACTTCTGTGGTTACTTGCATAATCAGCCAAGTTATTGCACTTACTTTCAAGTAAAAGCTATCAATGATAAGCATGTCTCCTAACCTCTCGCAATACTAATAAATTCCTTCACGTCTTAATTCTTTCAGAATGGCTGCACCTCCAATGACAGACGAGGAAAGACACCTCCTGGCAGAAGAATCTTTGATCCGTTTGGCAGAAATAGCCACGGACAACGCAAACCGCCAACATCATCCAAGCGCATTTGATCGTGTTTCCCGCCATCGTCCTCAAGAGTACTCGGGTTCTGCTGACCCTATCGATCTCACGAACTGGCTGGAGGAAATGAAGAAACTCATGGATCTGACAAGGACGCCTCCAGAAGATAGGGTCAACATAGCCGCCTTTTACCTGAAGGCCGAGGCAAATGACTGGTGGAACGTGGTCAGGACCAATGAGCCTGATGCCACGTTCACATGGTACGAGTTCACAGCAAAAATCAAGGAGAAGTACTTTGGGTATGAGCTCAGGTGTCAGAAAGAGGAGGAATTCATAAGTCTCAGAATGGAAGACATGACACTCCAGGAATACACTGAGAAATTCCAACGGCTGGCAAAATTCGGGGCTGCGATCGCTCCCAACGATAGGGCCATGACTCAGAGGTACCTGCGCAATATGTCTAACGATCTGCGTACCCACATGAGCAGCAACACCTACGCTACTTTTGCCGCAGCCTACGAGTGTGCGTGCAGGGTATGGGCTTCCTTAGAGTTGGAAAAAGCCGAGGAGAAAAAGAAGAAGAAGGTGTTTGTGCCATCTGTGGCACAGTCGAGCTTCATTCAGAAGCCGAGCTACCAACGCCCGAACCAACAAAGGCCAAATTTTGAGGCCTACACTTTAGCAGGCCTCCTACATTGAGCAGCGACCGAACTATGGTTGGGGGAAGAGTCCTCTACCAAGATTTGCAATTTGGGAGTTGCCGTATGTGTGGCAAACCACAGCATGAGGGAAGGCTGTGTAATGGGCAGCAGGTTACCTGCTACCGTTGTAAGAAGTTAGGGCACAAGGCAAATGTATGCCCTAACCTCCCGAACTCGACACCTACTGCGGGAGTACCACAATCTGTAGTGGTACAGGGGCGAGTTTATGTCCTCACTGAAGCTGAGGCAGAGGAGTCACCTGAGGCTGACGTCATCACTGGTATTTTTCTTATAAACTCTGTGAATGCTATTGTTTTGTTTGACACTGGGGCATCATTGTCCTTTATATCTTCTAAGTTTGTTTCAAAGGCTAATCTCACAAAATCCGAATCAATCAACGCAAATATTTCTTTACCAAACGGAAAAATTTTCAAATGCTCAAAAATTTTCAAAGAAACTCCAATCACAATCCATAAAACAACCTTTCCTTCCGACCTTATTCTCTTCGACATGCCGGAGTTCGATGTCATTCTGGGGATCGACTGGTTGACTAAATACCATGCGATATTCGAGTGCCGGGACCGAAAGATTCGCTTGAAACATCCTACTGGGAATAGAGTCACGTATCAGAAGACATCGCCAATTAAGGGGGCGAAAATCATATCTGTACTACAACTTCAACGGTTAGAAAGGAAGGGACATCAAGTGTACCTATGCAGTGTCAACGAAGTAAAGGAAAGCGTGAAAATTGAAGATATTCATGTAGTACGGGAATTCCCTGATGTCTTTCCAGACGACTTACCAGGCTTGCCACCTGCACGTGACGTTGAATTCTCTATCGACCTTGTGCCAGGCACGGCCCCAATCTCAAAGGCACCCTATAGAATGGCACCTGTAGAACTACAGGAATTGAAGAAACAATTAGAGGAAATGATTGAAAAGGGTTTCATACGACCAAGTGTCTCGCCTTGGGGAGCACCGGTTCTCTTCGTGAAAAAGAAGGATGGCAGTATGAGACTCTGCATCGACTACAGGGAATTAAACAAGGTGACCATTAAGAACCGCTACCCTTTACCCAGAATCGACGATCTCTTTGATCAATTGAAGGGCGCGGGAGTGTTTTCTAAGATCGACTTGAGGTCAGGTTATCATCAGATTGCGGTAAGGGAACAGGACATCGTAAGACTGCTTTCAGAAGCAGATATGGTCATTACGAGTTTAAGGTCATGCCGTTCGGTTTGACAAACGCTCCAGCAGTGTTTATGGATCAAATGAACAGGACCTTCCACGAGTATCTGGACATATGTATGGTTGTGTTCATTGACGATATCCTAATCTACTCAAAGACTGGGGCAGAACACGAGGAGCATCTCCGTATCATCTTGGGGATACTAAGGGAAAATAAGTGGTATGCTAAATTCTCCAAGTGCGAATTTTGGCTCGAAAAGGTTGCATTCCTGGGTCACGTCATCTCGAAGGATGGAGTGATGGTAGATCCTGCAAAGATAGACGCAGTAAAAGAATGGAAGGCTCCCACGAATATAACTGAAATACGCAGCTTCCTTGGATTGGCAGGATACTACAGGAGGTTTGTTCCAGATTTCTCTAAGGTTGCACGACCCATGACGAAGTTGCTACAGAAGGAATCTAAGTTCATATGGAGTGAGGAATGCGAGAATGCTTTCCTAGAACTCAAGACAAGGCTTACCACAGCGCCAGTCTTAGCTCTTCCTACAGATGGAGACGAATATGAAGTCTACAGTGACGCCTCATTGAATGGCCTGGGTTGCGTACTGATGCAACAAGGGAAGGTCATTGCTTACGCATCAAGGCAATTGAAAGTCCATGAAAGAAACTACCCCACTCATGACCTAGAGTTGGCAGCCGTGGTGTTTGCTTTGAAAATCTGGCGTCATTACCTCTACGGAGTGAGTATCAAATTCTACACTGACCACAAAAGCCTAAAATATATCTTCACGCAGAAGGAACTCAACATGAGACAACGCCGGTGGTTAGAACTGATCAAGGACTACAAGATTGAGCTACTGTACCACGAGGGTAAGGCGAACGTCGTTGCTGACGCTCTGAGTAGAAAGACTACGCATACCCTTAGCAACATTTGGGAAATTCCGGCTGGTATTGTCAGAGACTTCAAGAGGATGAACTTAGAGTTGGTTCAGTCTGACGATGCTGATTTGAACGCCATGATCGCAGAGCCGGAGTTATATCACGAGATTAGAACTCTACAATGGGAGGATGAAGAACTCGTGAAAATCAGAAGGGAAATTCCTTCAGGAAACCGAGAAGGGTTTGAGATTAAACCTGACGGAGTTTGAGATTCAAAGAAAGGTGGTGTGTGCCGACGTGCAGTTGTTAAAGTGAAAGATCCTTGACGAGGCACATAGTACACGATACTCCATACACCCGGGATCTGATAAAATGTACCAAGACTTAAAGCTGAAGTTTTGGTGGGTTCGAATGAAAGCTGAGATTGCCGAGTATGTGGCAAAGTGTCTAATCTGTCAGAAGGTGAAGTTTGAACATCAACGACCCGGAGGACTACTACAACCTTTGGACATTCCTTTGGGGAAGTGGGACTCCATCTCCATGGATTTTATAACAGGTTTGCCAAGAACTCACCGAAACAATAATGCGATTTGGGTAATAGTGGACCGCTTGACCAAATCGGCCCACTTTCTACCAATCAAAGTGTAGATACCCGTATCCGTACCCCCCAAAAACAAACCCGATGATGAAAAGGACTGTCATACATGCTTTTAAAAGAGTCGAAACGGTACAAAAGTGTCTAAAACGTATTAGTCATTTTTAGCGTATTAATTTGGACTTGCATAATCATGAAAGTAAATGTCAATTTTAGTCATCATGAGCGTAACACGAGCACAATATAGGAACGTCTTATTAAGCCAAGCCACAAAAACAGCCCAACTAGCTACAAAACGGCCCAAACTTACAAATACGACCCTAAAACGCACACTAACACGACACTCAAAACGGGCCAAAGTGCGTCCCGTGTCACATTTTCAAAAAGTTAGGTTTTATGAAACCATAAAATAATATAACCTAATATTATTTTATTTCGTGCCAAACCGAAAAACACGACAAAAACCGAAACACGAAAACCGAAATTCGGACCAAAACTGAACAAATACTTAACCCTTAAGTAAACCACAAAACACAATCATCACCTAATCAAACCGCCAAAACCAAACGGCGGCATAAGCAGCCCACCAAAACAAAAAACAAATCGCCAGTTGACAGGCGATTAAAAACTTAAACGCCTGTCAACAGGCGATTAAGTTTTTGTTTTGTAACAGCCGCCTTTTGTATTTTTTCTTTAAAAATATCTAGCTCAGGCAAACTTAAACGCCTGTACACAGGCGATTAAGTTTTGCTATCCCACAGAAACCAGCCAAACTCTATAAATACCAACCCACTTCATTCATTTTCAAACACCCGGTTTTTAGCACTCATACACTATTCACGAAATCCACTCAAAAATACCGTCTTTTCATTTTCGAAAGGTAAACATTTTACCTACGGTAGGACGTTTGAGACTCGGATAATGGGGTTACATTAACCCCAAACCCGATATTGGCACTAGCGGCCGTATTAAATGTCTGGTTGTAGCAATTCGATTCATAATCCGCCTAAACCCGCCAATATCGCATAAATAAACGACTCATTATCACTAAAGCAAACCGACGTCACTTTTATAATTATGCAAGTCCTCATTCATGCATTAAATAACGACTAGAATCACGGATCCAACACTAAATTGTACCGTTTCATAGAGTCTTTTAGCATGTCAAAACTGAGGGTTTTTCACAAATTCTAATACGAGGTCGGAAAATAACGTCTATAGTAATAATTTAGTCAATAAATTATTATTTAACGTACATTTCCTATAGCAATATGTCATTATTTTGACAATTTACATTCTTTATGCATTTTAATCGAGTCATACTTATTCGCACTTGTACGTAGCGTCATTTTAGCCCAAATATCGAAATTAAGCAAATGTTTTCAAATTAGTAGAGACTACTCTTATGTAGGCTTTTTGATTACTGTTTTCAAAACTCATTTTGTCAAAACTTTCAAAAAGTAACCTCACTCGCAACGCCTTCTCTGGTTTCAAACCTCAGATTGATAGGTATCGACGCACCTTGAAATCCGAGACACTCGTGTCTTGTATTTCAAGACGCGTTGAATAGGTTCCAAATTCCTTTAATATTTGGTGGCGACTCCGAAAATACACTTTCAAAAAGGATTTTCTACTTTTCTTTTTGGTCACAAATTCATGCAATGATCTCCCCCATTTTTCTCAAAACTTCGCACACCCTTTTCCTGCGAGGCATTCCGCTTCCCCCCAAGACGGGCGAGGATCAAGGCAGCAGGCGTCGATAGGTCTATCACCTTTCCTGCACCTTCACCGGGCGACTCATTGGGACGAGCATGATTTTTATTATTTTTGAAAAACTAGTTTTTCTTTTATTTTAAAATCATAAAGAAGTGAAGCTTGAAACTTTGAAAACATTTACGCTTTCGATATTTGGGCAAAAATCGTTGAGTCGAATCCTCCCGATTCAAACCACACCCTTTGAGGAGCGGCCCCGGTAACTCTCGCTTCATAAGCGAGGTAACTCGGACACACTGCGTTCTCTCACCCTCCACGATTACAAGTCACGGCATCCGTACAAATGATCGTAACAGTCAAACTTCGAGCGCTCTAGGGCCCGTCTTGAATGCACACCTAAGACGTGTGTAGTCTTGCGGGTGCCCCTACCCAAACGTCGCGGGAATGACCGGAGGGAACCTTACCCTATAAACCAAAAACCTGTGTTTATATGTACAAGTGCGAAGCTATAGTACCCTCACTATAGTAGTCTTTCAAAAACTTTCTGCATGAAAAAACTCCTCCTAGGCATTATACTTTTAAAATACGTCCATCTTTGAAATTGCTTTTTCAAACTTTTTTCAAAAAAGGTCATACTTTTAAAAACACGCCGTTAGGCTCTTTGACCTATGGTCATTTGAGTTTAATAAATAAAATGCCGCTACATTTAAAACCGACCTAGGATAACCACTATATCCCAGGTCTTTTTCAAAACGTAAATGAATTATGCGACTGACGTATCGTCATAATACATTTATTGCTAAAAGGTCTTTCACAAAGCAAAAACCCGAATATGTCAATTCATTTCGGAGATTTTAAATGAAATTAACTTTTAGAACATTAGATTTAGCTTTAAGTCGAGTGACTCTTTAGTCGTCCCGATTTAATCTTTTTCTCTCAAAAACAAAAAAACGCGGGCTCGTTCACATGCGGACCCGTTGATTTACTCTTTGAATCGAGTGACTTATTGTCATTTTCGATTTAGAACCCTGAGTCACACGTAAAAGGCGAACAATTGATCACCTTTTACCCAATTTTAACATCCTCAGATCGACTAGCCTATCGCTACTTCGGTCTGATCCTTTTTATCATAATCCAATGATAAACCCCTGGCAACATACCGCCAAACTGGGTTAATCTGACTATGATCATACAAATTTTCCTACCTCGAGAATAGGGACGTGTCAACGCGTCTCTATCTCAAAAGCTTCCCGTGTCCTTTTAAAAGCTAAAAACACGAGTCAAGTCACCCACTTTTTACGCTTTTGTGTCTTCCTTTGGTCGTGAATGTGATTTTTCATTTGAGTCTTTTCCTTCTCTTTTAGAATCACTAAAGGTTTGAAAACTTTGTCAGGTCCGCTCATTGAAAAACCCTGGATACGCGACGAACTAAGAACCGTCACCTAAACCCACCTCCGCCTCCAAAGAAGCGCTCCTACAACCGATCAAAACCAAAACCTGTCATGGCCTTTCAACACGATGAGGGACTCGGAGGACCACCACCCCCCCCAGAGGTAACTGCCGAACAAATCCGACAGCTCAATGATAGGATAGCTAGCCTCACTACGACGATCGAGCAAATGGCTATCATGCAAAAGTTCGGCGAGAAAAACGCCGCGGCGCTGGCCGAGGAATCCGAACGGAACGCAAAAAGGATTCGAACCATGGAAGAACGTCTCACGAACTCAAGGGGTTACTCCATACACCAAGAGAACGAGCACATCCCAAAGAACGTCAGATCCATGCTACCAGACAAGTTAGCACTTAGCGATCTTCCCGTCTTCAAAGGTCACGAAAGCCCGCTCGTTCACGTCAAGGCTTTCAAAGCTAAAATGGCCATCATGGGCGTCGAACCCCCTGCATGGGCTACCTTATTCCCTCACTCATTGGACGCGCAACCCAGGGCATGGTTCTACGCTCTAGAACCACATAAAACGGGTAGTTTCGAGGACATAACAGTTGCGTTCGATCTACAATACCGGGACAACAATGATATCCAAGTCTCACTACGTACATTGGAGGTCCTGACCCAGAAGGACAATGAAGGATTTACCGAGTACCTTACGCGCTGGAAGAAGCTGTGTGCTCAAATACCTAACCGTCCAAGGGACACCGATCTGATTACTAAGTTCATCAACAACCTTACCCCCGCATACCAACAACACCTACGATACGGAAATTTCGACAACTTCTCAACCCTCAGCGTCGTCGGCGAGCTCATCGAGGACGACCTTCGTAAGGAAAATAGGAATAAGAGTACAGGTCGCGGATATCAAGGGAGCTCATCTCGAGCCACCACCAAAGTCGAGCCCATCCATGCCATCAACGCACTGGACGCGTTAGAGGCACCACCGGTTTTTACGACACCACCAAGACCCGCCATGCCTCCGCCAAAGGCATCATACTCACCTCCTGGTCCCAGTTCAATGAAAGCGCGACGAAACTTTGACCCAATATACATGACTTACTCAAAGGCACTACAGAAGCTTGTGAGCCGTAATGTACTTCAACTCATAGGACCTACTAGCGAGCCTCCCCCGGACAAGAAGCCAAAATCGTGGGATCAGAACGCATACTGCGAATTCCACAGAGGAAGGGGCACGACAGAGCAATGCTTCACGAAGAACATAGTTCAGGACTTGATCGACGACAATACCATCGTAAAGCCCAGCCCAAGTCCTAAGCCTTCAAACCAGCTGAACCCTCTACATAACCATGCTATATTCACAGAAGCACACCCTATCATCGACTGCTCCAGAATGATAGTCTCAGATGATCACGAAGTCAACGGCATCTGGAATACTTCTGAGGATGAAGCCGACAATGATGACACCCGCATGTGTCTCCAGGATGAGCCCTACGAAGAGGAAACTCAACCCCGTCGGCCGCCAGGCAAGTATGGAGAGCTATGTCACAAGTACCCTTTTAGGCTATCGGACAGTGATGACGAAGTAGCCTACTTAACACGTTCTGGACGTCCGTACCAAGCTTCTCTAAAGCTACTTGAACCTCAAAGCCACCCGCCAAGGTTGACTGCTCGAGAGAAGAACAAAGGAATAATCATAGACGAGGATACGCCGCCTACTTCGCCTACCTCCACAACCCCACCTACAAGCATCGCTCCCACGCCGTCAGCCACCAAAGTGTCATTACCTGACACCAATCCTGTACCTGTCTTGCCAGTCAACAAGGTAGCATCATCAAGTGCTACCCCAACACCCTTACCCCCATCTGAAATCGGAGACACGCTCCATAAACAGCTCAACAAGACGAAAGCAGACATTTCGATCTGGCAGCTCTTAAGAGACTCAATGGGACATCGTGAAGCCCTCTACCAAGCATTACAGGTCACCCCAATGACATCGGAAATGTCTCCAGAGAAGCTTATCAGTAACATTACGCGCGAATGGCAAGCCAACGCCGTCACCTTCTCAGATAAAGACCTCCCTCCATTCGGTGGCACGCATAACCTACCTCTCTACATCAACGTGGAATGCCACGGCATGACATTACCAGTCGTCCTCATCGACAATGGATCCGCAGTCAATGTCTTGCCTCTTGAGACACCGAAACCGGGATTAAGGAAAACGACTTCATCCGGGTATGCAGGCGGCGTCGGGGCCTCTGATGGAACACGTCGCAAAGCATAAAGGGAACCATCTCCTTCCCCATTATGACAGACCGGTCATGAGAAACCGAATTTCAAATCATCGACATACCCCCTACCTACAACATGCTACTAGGTAGACCACGGATCCACGCTACCAAGGCCGTCACCTCAACCTGCATCAAAGGTCGGGATACCTGCGGATGACGAGATCGTCACCATCGACGCCTCGAACTTTCGAGCTACCCTCAGCAAAGAAAAGGCCAATGATAGTGCTGCGAGAGATAAATGCCGATCCGGTAGGCGACATATGTGGGTTCGACTTCGACTTCAACATCGTACTCGACCGTAGAGAAGAAATCGCTACACTCTACGCCAAGGACGGCGATAACAAATGGCCCACCATAGGTCTATCTTACGCACCATGGTCATCTGAAGTCTCTCAAGGTTGGGAATCATATAATGATCGCAAGAAATATCATGATTTCCACATGCAACCATACCACATCCTCCCCAGCAACTACTTCGTCAAAGAGGGCACCAGCAAGATTCCTAAGAACACAACCACGTATACCATTGCCGGGATTGACCTCATTTCCGACATCGTACGCAACAACAACTTTAACCCTACCAACCTGATCATCCCTTACGAAGAAAAAACACACGACGGATGGTCAAAAACCCTCGAATGGACCGACAAACAAGGCCGCACTTTCAAGATAACTACGGGTCAAGGCTACGCCTTCGGAGATTCCGACTCAAGCGAAGATGAAGACAACACCCCAACAAAAGAGACTGTCTTGAAGTTTAAACTCCCTGTAGTCATTTCAAGTCTCTTACTCCCAACTAAGCCCCCGGGCTACTTCCCTGACATAGTTAATTTAGCTAAAGAACTAGAGTCATTAAGGTTGTCCAAAGCTCCCTCGTCTGAGCTATCTTCAAATGTAACCGCTTTTGATAACATTAATAACATGAAAGTTTTTGGTTACTCTTTGCCTCATTTAAACTCTACTTTTCTTAATAATCGCGATAAATCTAAACTAAATAAAATTGCATTATATAGATACATTGCAAGTATTGTTTCAAAACCCGAACAGGACCCAATTATTGAAGACACAACAACCATCAACATAGGAACGCCCGAAGAGCCTCAAGAACTACAGCTGGGGGCTTCCCTAAGCACAGAAGAAAGGGCCACCTACACCAAGCTCCTCGCAGAGTTTAAGGACGTCTTTGCCTGGTCATACAAGGACATGCCCGGCATAGACCGCGAGATAGCTGAACACCGCATCCCGATCAAGCAAGGTAGCAGACCGGTCAAGCAGAAGCTCCGACGCATCAAGCCAGAATGGTCTCTCATGGTCAAGGAAGAGATCGAAAAGCAGCTACAAGCTGGTTTCATCCAAGTCATCGAATACTCAGACTGGGTCTCCAATATGGTACCAGTTATGAAGAAAAACGGCAAAATACGAGTATGTGCCGACTTCCGGGACCTGAACAAAGCCTGCCCAAAAGATGATTTCCCACTACCTCACATGGACATCCTAATCGACAACACAGCAGACCATGCCTTACTGTCATTCATGGATGGATATGCAGGATACAACCAAATCAAAATGGCAGCAGACGACATGCCAAAAACCACTTTCGTAACCCCCTGGGGAACATACTGCTACACAGTCATGCCGTTTGGGCTCATAAATGCCGGCGCTACTTACCAACGCACGGCTACCACCTTACTCCACGACATGATGCATAAGGAGGTTGAGGTATACGTCGACGACATGATCGTAAAATCAAAAGAAAGGGATGACCACATCACAAATCTTCGGAAGTTCTTCGCCCGAATCAGGCAGTACAAGATGCGATTGAACCCACAGAAATGCACCTTTGGGGTCACGTCAGGCAAATTATTAGGCCACATAGTGAGCCAGCGCGGGATCGAAATAGACCCGACCAAAATCAAAGCAATAATGGACATGAAGACACCGTGCAACATCGACGAAATAAGGAGTTTCTTGGGACAAGTCCAATACATCTCCAGGTTCATCAGCAAGCTCACCATGATCTGTGAACCAATCTTCAAGAAGTTGAAGAAGGAGGAACATACGAAGTGGGACGATGACTGCCAACAAGCGTTCGACAAAGTCAAAAGCCTGCTCACAAACCCACCTGTTCTTGTACCCCCACAAAAGGACCTGCCATTGTCACTATACTTAACGACTACGCCAAACGCCATGGGTGCCATGCTCGCCCAAGAAGTCAACAACGAAGAACGGGCCATCTACTACATCAGCAAAAAGTTTCACGACTACGAAACCCGGTATGAACCCGATCGAGAAAAAGTCTCTCACCGGGTCCTGGGCAACCAAAAGCTCGTGCACTACCTCCTCACTAGCACAACAAGAGTCTATTCCCTAATGGACCCTCAAATACTGTTTGAAAAACACATCACGAGCGGACGCATGGCCAGGTGGACTCGCTTCGCCGAGTACGAACTCAAGTACCTCCCTCTGAAAGTAATCAAAGGAAGAGCGGTTTCAGACTTCCTCGCAGAAAATGCTATCATCGAACAGCCCATGATCGATACAATGTCATTTCCGGACGATGGGATCTTCGCCATAGAAAAGGAGTAATCGCAATTGTACTTGACGGGCGTCAAACTACCGGGGATATGGAGTCGGAATACTCCTAATATCCCCATACGGCGATCATACTCCACTCTCAATCAAGCTCGACTTCAGTGCCACGAACAACGCCGCGGAGTACGAGGCCTGCATTTATAACTGCAGCGACCATCACTCTCAAGATAAAGAACCTCTGGGTACATGGAGATTCATTCCTCATCATAAATCAAGTAGCGAGGGCATGGAAGATCATGAGCGAAACCCTCACCAAATACCAACCAAAAGTACAAAAACTCCTAGCTAACTTCGACTGCATTGTGTTCTATCACCTCCCGAGGGAAGAAAACCAGTTTGCTGACGCACTGTCAAAACTCTCATCCCTCCTGAACATGCCACCGGACATGAAGTTACTACCCATCATCGTCGAAAGACGTGACGAACCAGCATACATCCCTACCATTGACCTGGGCGGCCGATGCAGGCAGCCTTGGTATCAAGCTATAATCAACTACAAAGCAGACAACACCTACCCACCCGACAATCGATAAACGCGGACAGGGCTATCGGACTCTAGCTTCCCAATTTGTGCTAGAGATGGGACAACTACTCAAGAAGACACCACAAGGGACACTGCTCATATGTGTCGACTACAAGAAGGGGCAGGAAATCGTCACGCAAGTCCATGATGGCGAATGCGGACCCCACATGGACGCTCGAGCACTCTGCTAACAAATCCTACGGCTAGGATGGTATTGGACGACCATGGAAGCGGCATCGTATCCAATACGTCAAGCATTGCCACAATCGCCAAATTTTCAAAGAACGTCAACATGTACCACCTTCACCACTATACACCCTAACCTCACCTGGCCGCTTTTCAACCTGGGGCATCGGCGTGATAGGAAAAGTCCACCCCATCGGAGCAGAGGTCAACTGTTTGCGTCTTTGGTGGCCATCGACTACTTCACTAAATGGGTAGAAGCAGCGTCTTTTCGGACCCTTGGCTCCAAGGAAGTCGCCAAGTTCATCCAGACGAACATCATATGCCGATATGGCATACCCCACGAGTTCATCAGCGATCAAGGTTCACACTTCCAACGCGAGACCGAAGCCATACTCACAAAATACAACATCCAGCATCACAAATCCTCGCCCTATCGACCCCAAACCAATGGAGCCGTTGAAGCAGCAAACAAGACGGTCGTCACCATACTTGAGAAGATGATCGACAGCTGCAAAGATTGGCCTAACAAAATACCATATGCACTCTGGGGATACCGTACTACCATCCGAACCCCTACGGGCATGACCCCCTATTTCCTCACCTACGGCATGGAAGCCGTCCAACCAGTGGAAATAGAAATACAATCTCTGCGCATACTAATGGAAAGTAGCATCCCAGAAGCAGAATGGGCCCGTGAACGGTACGAACAACTCATGCTCCTGGATGAACGCCGACTGCATTCCCTGAGCACCGTACGAATGTACCAAGCCCGACTACAACGAGCATTCAACAAACGAGTTAAGCCACGACACATAAAAGTAGGTGATCTCGTACTAAAGTCAGTCCGAGCACCACTTCCAGTCGACCCACGAGGAAAATTCAAGCCTAACTGGGCTGGACCTTACCTCGTCAAGGAAATCTTCACAGGCGGAGCAGTTAAACTAACCGACCTCGACGGCCAAGAGTTCAACCTCGCCACAAACCTCGATCAACTCAAGAAATACTACCCCTAAAAACCGCTTGCAATGTATCTGTAGAATACAAATTTTATAGAAACAATTCATGGACCGGCAGGTCCTTAAACATGCTCATGGACCGGCAGGTCCTTAAACATGCTCATGGGCCGGCATGCCCCTAAAACTGCTTTTTCTTTCCACAAAAATCAAACACAATTCATGGGGCCAGGTCCTTAAACATGCTCATGGACCGGCAGGTCCTTAAACATGCTCATGGGCCGGCATGCCCCTAAAACTGCTCTTTCTCTCTACAAAAATCAAAAACACAACTCATGGGCCGGCATGCCCCTAAACATGCATCCACCAAACACAATTCATGGACCGGCAGGTCCTTAAACATGCTCATGGGCCGGCATGCCCCTAAACGTGCACATTCACCACAAAAAGCAAACACAACTCTTGGGCCGGTATGCCCTTAAAACATACATTCTCGAACTACGCGGTTTGATTCCACTTTTCGTGGATACGTGGCGACTTTGCAAAAGCGCACCCGATATTCCACCCAATACTTCGTCTTTTAGACCTGAAGGGTTAAAAGGACGATATTCAACACAAAAATGACGCGTCTAAAGCTTAAAAAGGCCAAGGACATAGTCAATACAAAAATTCGTTTTCTTAACCTAAGGGTAAAAAGAACGACATTCAACACAAAACGACAAACCCAAAGCTTAAAAAAGTCGAGGGAATAGTCAACAAAAAATGCTTGCATTCTAACCTTTGAAAAAAGATTAGAACCAAGGAATTTCACACAAAATAACAAACAAAATGAGGCAGAATCGTAAATAAAAACCTGATTTTTATTAATCTTAAAAAGAACGGTTACATTTTGGATTTTTCAAATATAGGAGCATAACTATGACCTTAGAAATACACTAACAAACACTATATATTACAATACGAGTCCCTATGATGTACATCGGGTTTAGGATAGGTAATATATTACATAATACAACATAATATGAACATAATACTAACAAAGCACACATGAACTAAAACCAGGTCATCCTCAAGAACAGACTCGAAACCTTCCAGCTGAATAGGGGAGCACCAACCCTCAACCCCTGCGAAAACCCCCAACGTTACCATGACGATCCGGAGCACCTGGCCCTGGAATACGGCGACGACCGAACACGCATTCAGCCGCCGAGAGAGGCACCGAGCTCGAAGCGCCACCCCTGCCACTATTGCGTCCAAAGCGGATCGGGTCGTGGCGGGGCGTCGGCGGAGGCTCGTTAAGCTCTATGGCACGGAGACGAGCCCTCCCCACAGCACTTGCAGCAACGGTCCATTTGGAGTAAGCCCTCGACACCCGGATCGTCCCAGGAGTACCAGCCACAAGCCACTTAGGACGCATGATCCAACCACTGACCCACTCGTCGGTCACCTGGTTATTTAATGCAACCATGTCCTGTACCTTCGTGTCCTGGCCAGGAATGAACTGTGCATACCCTATCTGTCGCCTCACCCGCAGGGGATGGATGTAAACCCCCATCTCGAACCCACACAATAGAACCCCAGAGGGGCCATCACCTACTGCGCTCGCCGTCACACTAACCACTCCCCACCAGGATACCGACCAACGGATGGCACATGACCTCACAAACTCGGGAAAATAGTCATTAGGGCGCTCGTCTGGACCCGCCCATCGCATGTAACGATTGGTAACGCCTCCTGCGACATACTCGCCATCGAAGCCAAGGTCGTTCAACACACTTAGACGCTCCATCAGCCACACCTGGAGGATCAATGGACACCCTCGGTACGCATGTTCCCTATTACATGCCCTGGCCGTCGACCCAAGGATCGCCTCACCGTAATTAAAGCAGAAGGATTGCAACCTATTTCCATCTGCCCCACGACAGCAATTAGACGCGGATCTCCCAACAACCCCTCGGACACAGAGTCCGGGAACATATAGCAATGAACCAAGCAAAAAGCCAAAGCCCTTCTCCTAGCCACAGCAGAGATATGCCCGTTTGCATTATTCCTAAACCATTGACACAAACGATAGAGGTTGATACAGTTCCCAACAAATAACTCTTCCACCTCATCGCGGGTCATCTGGAGATAATTCTGAACCTGCCTCTTGTAGCCAAGTTCCTGCCTGACACATACAGGCAGGCCAATCTGCGTCCACCCGCCAATGGCTCCAAACTCCTCGACTAAGGGACAAACCTCTCCGCAAGGAAAGCGGAACACGTGAAGGCTTGGATCCCAATACTCAAGACAAGCGTCCAGGAACTCGTACTCCATTCGAACCTGCCTTAGCCCACGAAATACGCCAACTCCGCAATCTTTCAAGAGTTTCTTCTCGACACCCGACAAGGACGCACACCAACGACGCAAGTTTCCTTCAAAACTCTCCATGACTCGACGAATGTTCCGTAAATATTCTGAATATTTTTGGAAAATCGAGAATAGAAGACAAGAGGATGAGTGAAATGAACTAACTTACCCCTCCTTTTATAGCCGAGATTTGCAAGACGAAAGGCAACACAAAAAATTAAACGCTAGTGAACAAGCGATTAAAATAAATCAAACAAAAACCACAAAACAAAATTCTAATCGCCTGTAAACAGGCGATTAAAAACCAAATCGCCTGTTTACAGGCGATTTTCTTTTTCTTTTCTGACAAAATTATTCGATTTCTTACACTTCTTACACACCTATACCCAACATATTTAACTTATTACCCCTACACTATTTTTACCGACCTCATGACCGACTAAAATCGGTCCCGTCAAGGTTGCCTCGATTTATGGATCAATTCCCGTATTTCGTATTTTTCATTTTTTACAAAACACAATAATCACACAAAAATTAAACACAACACAAAATATGATTTTCACATTCACAATTTTCGCCTCAAAACGTCGTCTTAGCTCGCATTTTTACTATGTCAAAAAACGTCTTTTTACGAGTCTAGAATATGTCCTAACCAACATTTTTCAAAAACTCTTCATTTTGCATTTAATTCAGTCATTAGCGAGTCAGTCTCAATCAAGACGTATATATATGCTTTCACGACTAACAATGATTTGCAGGTACGCTCGGCAAGCAAATACGCAAGGATTTCAGACCCGGCTACGACGCAGGAATGCATTTTTGCAACAAGACAAAATAACCAAATTAAACCCATAAACACCTACAAATCCAAAAAAAACAAACCAACCATAACAAGTCCTAATACATAAACCAATACAAACAGAAAATAATATTCATAATACAAAGTCCAAAATATACAAAGTCCAAGCCTACTACGACTGGTCACGACGCTGCAAGACAGCACGCAGGGAATCAATCTCAGCACGTGCCCTATCCAGGCTCCAGCATATCGACCCTCGGCTCTGCCGGGACCTCGCTAACTCCTCGGCATGCGCGACCTCCATTTCGACGCGATCTCGCTCCTCCTCGCCACGACCCTGGCTAACTCAAGTCGCGCCTCGGCCGTCTCCTTCTGCGCCCTGCAAGCGTCAACAACCTTCTCGTTCACGACCGCCCGCCACCGGTTTGCCGCCCGCCACCGGTTTGCCGCCCGCCAGAGCCTCCTGTGGACCTCAGCTGTCACCTGCAACAATGCGACAAATCAATTTAGCTTTCTGGGGGCTATAATCAAAAACCTGCTTCAACAGAGTTTGACTACTGATTTTACACTAAAATCTTACTCAAACTGGGGGCTATAATCAAAAACCTGCTTCAACAGAGTTTGACTACTGATTTTCCACTAAAATCTTACTCAAACTGGGGGCTATAATCAAAAACACCTTAACAGAGTTTGACTAATGATTTTACACTAAAATCTTACTCAAACTGGGGCTATAATCAAAAACTGCTTAACAGAAGTTTGTCTAATGATTGTACACTAAAATCTTACTCAAACTGCGGGCTATAATCAAAAACCTGCTTCAACAGAGTTTGACTAATGATTTTACACTAAAATCTTACTCAAACTGGGGGCTATGATCAAAAACCTGCTTAACAGAGTTTGACTAATGATTTTACAATAAAATCTTATTCAAACCAGGGCTATATACTACATAATACTCATGTTTGTACAAAGAGGAGGTTAATACCTTTCTCACGCTGGTCCCACCTCTCAAAACCCGCATCGGTGACCACGCAGAGCGAGGAAGGCGGCAGACGATCGAATGAGAGCGACCCTCGTGAACAACCGCCGAGTCCTCAACGAGCGGAGGAGGCTGGAACTCAAGGTCAGGGTCACGTCGCTACAAGACAAAAATAGGATAAATTTTTGCTTCCTAAAACCAAAATACATACAAGCAAAAGGGATAAACAAGCATACCTCGCTCACAAGATCGGCTAGGGCATCTTTGTGCCCAAGTCACGTAATCCTCATCCCGCGGCAAGAGTCGGACTCGCCCTCGTGATACACGTCCACGGCGCCATTAGCGTCGGGCGTCTCGAACAAAACCGAGGGCGAGGAGCAGTACGATGAAGCCGCCGCGACGTCTGCAGACAGACGCTTCCCAAGTACCAAGACGAGCCGTCTTCGGGTCTCGATGTACAGCCGCCGTCCGTCAAGGGGACCAAAGCGAGCTGCAATCGTCGGAGGAACGCCGGTAAAATCCCTCCAAGGGTCGCGAACAAACTACAAAACAAAACCAAATTATAAACCACAAAAACAAACACAAACCCAAAAACAAAGCTACAAAAAGACCAAAATACAAAACACAATCACCCTTACCTTATCCATCGTCATCCCGTTGAAGCGTACACGAGCCGCGTCATAGTTCAGGCCAATACCCCTCCGATCCGCCGTCGCATACGCATGGAAAGCCGGGTATGTAGCCGTCACCTTGAACGTATCCGGGAGCAGAGAGGGGAAGTGAGCGTAGCACCAAGCCTGCGAGCAAACAAGACACACGTTACGTACAGAAAAGCGAAACAAAACAACGAAAACCACAAAAGTCGAACCCTACCTCCATCAAGACCGGGGCCCCTGGCGACACATCCGACTCTCGTCAACTGATCGGGCGCCGCTGCGTCCCTCGGTAATCTGATCAGCAGACCAGGCGAGTCACCCAGTCAAAGTCACCTAGGCGTGACATGTCCGACAAACGCCATCAACACGGTAGTCGACGCTCGCTCCCCCTTGTCGCCAAAGTGGGTGGCCGTCAGGAACCACCACAACCACAGCCGGGCCCTCTGCTCAGCGCTCGCTCGAGTAGACCCTCTCTTCTTCCTCCTCCCCTCGAAGAAGTCAGCAAACCATATCGTACGAGGCTGAAACGTGTGCTCCTCGTCCTTCCCGCACCTAATCCCGTCGCCAATCAGGCGCACGACTCGTGGGCTATCAATAGGAGGTCGTTCACGCCCCCAGTCAAGTACACCCTCGCCATGAGGCAGCCCCGTAACAGCTGCCCACGAAGAAAGAGTCACACCAACCTCGTAACCAGGCATGTGGAAGGTGTTGGTCGTATCCCAAAACCTATCCAACAACGCCCTAAGAACAGTGAGGCGCGAGTTCACCCGCTTGCCCCGCACCTCCCTCCACTTTTGCACCAAGGGACCAAAAGCTGTCCCAAGCACTATGTCCCGCTCCTCCTGGGTGAGCCTACCCTCAAAGACGTCAAACACCGTCCGAAACCCAGAGAAGGTCCTCATCGAGCCTAACGGAAAGCCGACCTTCACCCGGATCGACAAGTGCTCCAAGCGACTCCAAACCGTAGTCACGCCGTCGATCCAGGGCGCCACTGCGACCACAAGCGGGCCGTGAGGGTAGTCGAGCCTCGCGCCCGGCTCGTCAACCATCCCCATGAAGACCTCGGTCGCGGCCTCGAACTTACGCTGCATCTGGGCGCGCCCTCAGCCTCGCCCTCAGCCTCACCCTCAGCCTCTACCTCAGCCTCAGGATCATCCTGAACCTGCTCCTGAGCATGGCCTGAACCGACCCCGGCCACAAAGCGGCCGCGATGGCAGCGACCTGGCCCGAGCATCGTCGGCGGCGGCTGGCGGCGGCGGCCGCGGCAGCCTCAGCAGTCTCAACCTCGACGGCCACCTCGACCCGCGGTCGTCGGGAACCCTCCTCGTCACTCGAAGACTCCTCCGACCCGGAAGTGTCCTCGTAACGGCTCCCCGGACCCCGAGCACCACCACGCCTCCGCGGAACCGCCACAGGAGCTCCTCCCTCTCCAACCTCCTCAAAAACACCGACGACCTCTGCCTGCGTCCGGCCACCACCCTCGGCGACCACGAGCTCGGCGCCTCGGCCGCTGCCAGCCCTCAGAAGCCACATCCACCTTGCGCTTCTTCGGCCTCGGGTTCCTCCGACCGCGACCACGGCCTCTAACCTGACCACCTCCAGGAGCCACAGGCTCCCTGAGCTGCCGCGGTACGCGTCCTGCGAAGCCCTACAAAGAAGCCACGACCTCTGCCTCGGCCCCCTCTTGGAGCCACAGGCGTTCCTCCAGCACCGCCACGGCCACGCCCCTGCGAAGACCCCGCAGCTACGCTCCGACCTCCACCACGGCCTCCCAGAGCCTCAGACGTCTCCACAGCGGTATGCGTCGCGCCCCTGAAAAAGACTGCGGGAGGACACTGGGCACGACCTCGGCCACGGCCAGGAGACCTCGGCGACCCAAAGAAGAAATTTCACTACCGCTTAGCGTCACCAAGACCGCGTCCGCCAACGACGGCCTCTCACATACCACATTAGGCAAAGCGGCGGCGATTCGGCGACAACGCCACGACCCACACCACTAATCGGCGGCTCGGGACCACCAGGAAGCGGCGCGCGTCCCAGGCCACTAGCAGAGAACCCAGGCGACGCACCAACAGCACTAGCACCACTAGCAGAAAAGGCCGGAGACTCCACAGCCGCACCCTGAAGCTCACTCCCTGGCGTCGTAGAAGCTCCAGGAGTCTGAGGAAAAGCTCTCAGCAAGTCCGACTGAGACGGACCCTCAGAAGCCTCCAAAGGCGCAGGCATACCTGAAGTAGGAGTATGCTCGTCCCTCGGAACAGTAAAGTCAACGCCGGCCAAAACCCGATCCATATCACTGGAAGTAGGCGCCGGAGGCCTAGGATCACCTGCACAAGATTCAAAGACATACTCAGAAAACGGCAACAGCAAATCATTCTAGAAGGATCAAGACAAAGCAGCAAAAAGCAAGCCATGGGCCCATTTTGACAGATAAGGCCAAAACGGAGCAGAAGCACAGGAAACCAAAATCCATGAGACGTATACGATATGTACGTCCTACTCAGTCAAGTTAAGAGCAAGCACGCACAAAAGCAGCAGAGAATTGGCCAAAACAGCAGAAAGCAGGCCTTTTTAAACCAAAAATAGCAGAAGAGGGAAAAACGCTACAGAAAGCCAGAAACCCACATTTGCTGACACAAGCCTAACCCATAAATCACAATAAGCTCATGCAAGAAATTTCATGCGAAAACGATGTCCCGAACACCTCGACTGAATAGCTTTTACGAAACACCTCCAAACTACAAAAACGACCTTTACTTGACCATAACTCAACCCAAAAAGCCCCCACTTCCCACAAAACAACCCCCTAGCCAACACAGACAACATACATTACCTTACATTCCATTAATCTGGCACGCAGCGAGGAAAAGCGACTTTTGGAAACCTAGCCTAAACTACAAAAAACGCTCCAAAACACCTCCAAACAACACATTTCCTACAAAACAAGACCAAAAGTGTACCATACTAGCCATGAAAACACAATACAAAGAATTCGGGCAAGTTTGAATCAGAAAATTTTCGACCAAAATCGACCCTTATACCAAAACACACGAAAATTACGGTTTCTCAGGCCGTTTTTCGCACACAAGCCACCCAAACCTATACCCTAGCATATTGCAACACTTCCAAAACAACCAAGCCAATCGGGATCGTTTTAAGTAACGAAAACAGAGCACAAGCCCCGACTTAACCCCCTTTCATACGGTTTCACCCCAAACGAACCGTTTTTCGCATGAATTTCAACGAACCGAGCTCACCAACGCGTTATACTGCTAATGGGTAAGCTACACTGAAGTTTTGAGCCATTTTCGAGACGTTTTCGAAAATGACCAAAATGCCCTCCGAGTCGAAACGCACGAAAATCGAGGCCACAAGTCGGGTTTTCACGCAACGACAGCAAGACAAGCGAGGTAAGCACTATACTAGCCATGACGAACATTTTCAAGCCAAGACAAGAGCTAAACTCGAATCAAACCGACATTTTCGACCCAAACCCTAGAAAACGGTATTTCGAGTTAAAACCGACTCAAACCAAATTCAAAACACGTAACCTCCTCACGAGACGTTCAAATCCAAAAACACGTAACCTCCTCACGAGACGTTCAAATCCAAAAACACGTAGCCTCCTCACGAGACGTTCAAATCCAAAAACACGTAACCTCCTCACGAGACGTTCAAATCCAAAAACACGTAGCCTCCTCACGAGACGTTCAAATCCAAAAACACGTAACCTCCTCACGAGACGTTCAAATCCAAAAACACGTAACCTCCTCACGAGACGTTCAAATCCAAAAACACGTAACCTCCTCACGAGACGTTCAAATCCAAAAACACGTAGCCTCCTCACGAGACGTTCAAATCCAAAAACACGTAGCCTCCTCACGAGACGTTCAAATCCAAAAACACGTAACCTCCTCACGAGACGTTCAAATCCAAAAACACGTAACCTCCTCACGAGACGTTCAAAACCAAAAACACGTAACCTCCTCACGAGACGTTCATAAAAACCTAACCTTTTATGAGAAAAACACGTAGCCTCCTCACGAGACGTCCAAATACAAAAACACGTAGCCTCCTCACGAGACGTTCATAAAAACCCACCTTTTTATGAGAAAAACACGTAACCTCCTCACGAGACGTTCATAAAAACCTAACCTTTTATGAGAAAAACACGTAGCCTCCTTACGAGACGTTCACAAAAATCTAAACCACTCTTATAAACCAAGCCCCAAAAACGCGTAACCTCTTCTACGAGACGTCCAGCAAGGAAAGCAAAGCAAAGGAGCGCAAGCCAGAAGCGCAAGCAAAGCAAAGGAGCGCAAGCCAGAAGCGCAAACAAAGCAAAGGAGCGCAAGCCAGAAGCGCAAACAAAGCAAAGGAGCGCAAGCCAGAAGCGCAAACAAAGCAAAGGAGCCGCAAGCCGGCAAACAAAGCAAAGGAGCGCAAGCCGGCGCAAGCAAAGCAAAGGAGCGCAAGCCGGCGCAAGCAAAGCAAGGCGCAAGCCGGCGCAAACAAAGCAAAGGAGCGCAAGCCAGAAGCGCAAACAAAGCAAAGGAGCGCAAGCCAGAAGCGCAAGCAAAGCAAAGGAGCGCAAGCCAGAAGCGCAAACAAAGCAAAGGAGCGCAAGCCAGAAGCGCAAACAAAGCAAAGGAGCGCAAGCCAGAAGCGCAAACAAAGCAAAGGAGCGCAAGCCAGAAGCGCAAGCAAAGCAAAGGAGCGCAAGCCAGAAGCGCAAGCAAAGCAAAGGAGCGCAGCGGCGCCAGAAAGCAAGGAGCACAAACGGAACACAAGCAAGGCGCCACTGGGAGTACTCGAGCCACATGCAGCCTGACATGCCCTTAAACATGTAGGACCGTCATGTCCTTAAAAACATGTCGCCCCTCCCCGCATTTCCCGGCGCTAAGTCCTCGTCTCTCCCACACGACTCATGCTTAGCGCCGCCAGGTAGTAACCAGACTGTAATGGACCGGATACTATCTTCAGGGTTGACTATCGCTTTGTCCGAAGCTCGATCAAACTGGGCTCTGTAGATACCCGTATCCGCATACCCCCAAAAACAAACCCGATGATGAAAAGGACTGTCATACATGCTTTTAAAAGAGTCGAAAGCAGTACTAAAGTGTCTAATACGTATTAGTCATTTTTAGCGTATTAATTTGGACTTGCATAATCATGAAAGTAAATGTCAACTTTAGTCATCATGAGCATAACACGAGCACAATATAGGAACGTCTTATTAAGCCAAGCCACAAAAACAAATTTCAACTAGCTACAAACGCCCAAACTTACAAAACGACCTAAAACGCACACTAACACGACACTCAAAGCGGGCCAAAGTGCGTCAGTGTCACATTTTCAAAAAGTTAGGTTTTATGAAACCATAAAATAATATAACCTAATATTATTTTATTTCGTGCCAAACCGAAAAACACGACAAAACCGAAACACGAAACCGAAATTCGGACCAAAATCGAACAAATACTTAACCCTTAAGTAAACCACAAAACACAATCATCACCTAATCAAACCGCCAAAACCAAAGCGGCGGCATAAGCGACCACCAAAACAAAAACAAATCGCCGGTTGATGACGATTAAAAACTTAAACGCACAACAGCGATTAAGTTTTGTTTTGTAACACCGCCTTTGTATTTTTTCTTTAAAAATATCTAGCTCGAGCAAACTTAAACTTTGTACGAGCGATTAAGTTTTGCTATCCCACAGAAACCAGCCAAACTCTATAAATACCAACCCACTTCATTCATTTTCAAACACCCGGTTTTTAGCACTCATACACTATTCACGAAATCCACTCAAAAATACCGTCTTTTCATTTTCGAAAGGTAAACATTTTACCTACGGGCCGGACGTTTGAGACTCGGATAATGGGGTTACATTAACCCCAAACCCGATATTGGCACTAGCGAAGCCGTATTCGTAATACGGTTGTAGCAATCCGGATTCATAATCCGTCTAAACCCCGCCAATATCGCATAAATAAACGACTCATTATCACTAAAGCAAACCGACGTCACTTTTATAATTATGCAAGTCCTCATTCATGCATTAAATAACGACTAGAATCACGGATCCAACACTAAATTGTACCGTTTCATAGAGTCTTTTAGCATGTCAAAACTGAGGGTTTTTCACAAATTCTAATACGAGGTCGGAAAATAACGTCTATAGTAATAATTTAGTCAATAAATTATTATTTAACGTACATTTCCTATAGCAATATGTCATTATTTTGACAATTTACATTCTTTATGCATTTTAATCGAGTCATACTTATTCGCACTTGTACGTAGCGTCATTTTAGCCCAAATATCGAAATTAAGCAAATGTTTTCAAATTAGTAGAGACTACTCTTATGTAGGCTTTTTGATTACGGTTTTCAAAACTTATTTTTTCAAGACTTTCAAAAGTAACCTCAATTCAGATTCCCTTCTCTGGTTTCAAACCTCAGATTGATAGGTATCGACGCACCTTGAAATCCGAGACACTCGTGTCTTGTATTTCAAGACGCGTTGAATAGGTTCCAAATTCCTTTAATATTTGGTGGCGACTCCGAAAATACACTTTCAAAAAGGATTTTCTACTTTTCTTTTTGGTCACAAATTCATGCAATGATCTCCCCCATTTTTCTCAAAACTTCGCACACCCCTTTTCCTCGCGAAAGCATTCCGCTTCCCTACACAAGACGGGCGAGGATCGCGCGCCACAGGCGTCGATAGGTCTATCACCTTTCCCGGTACCTTCACAAAGATACTTGGAGCCTTGAAGAGCTAGCTAAGACTTATGAGAAGGAGGTGATCCGACTACACGGCGTACCGCTGGACATTATTTCGGATAGGGATCCGAGATTCACCTCTCATTTCTGGGAGAAACTACAAGCAGCATTGGGAAGCCAACTGAAGATGAGTACCGCTTTCCACCCTGCGACCGATGGTCAAACTGAGCGAACTATTCAAACGGTTGAGGACATGCTCAGGGCATGTGCTTTAGAGTTCAACGAGAATTGGGAGAAAAGTCTACCTTTGATTGAATTCTCCTACAATAATAGCTTTCATGCAAGTTTGGGTTGTGCTCCATTCGAGGCACTCTACGGGAGAAAGTGTCGTAGCCCGGTCTGTTGGGACGATGCTAGTGACAACGTGGGAACTGGACCACAGGTCATTCAAGACCAAATTGAACACATAAAAATCATTCGGGAACGCCTGCAAGCGGCACAAGACCGCCAGAAGATGTATGCCAACAAGCATCGTCGACCAATCGAGTTCGAGGTTGGCGATCATGTGTTTTTAAAGGTATCACCCATGAAGGGGGTCCGACGCTTCGGTTTGAAAGGAAAGTTGAGTCCTAAATACGTAGGACCCTATGAGATTACCGACAGAATTGGCGAGGTAGCCTATCGCCTAGCGCTACCCCCCAACCTCTCCAAGGTCCACAACGTGTTCCACGTTTCACAACTAAGGCGATACAGGAGCGACCCAAGTCACATCATTACTCCTGACGTAATCGCAGTTGAGCCTAACCTGCTCTACTCCGAGAGGCCTGTAAAGATCTTGGCACGAGAAACCAAGAGGTTGAGGCGGAAGACGGTTCCCTTAGTAAAAGTGCTATGGAAAGGTCAACTGACTGAACAAGCAACTTGGGAGACCGAAGCCTCTATGAAGGAGAAATATCCCGAGCTGTTTACCTCAGGTGAAAATCCTATTCTTCATTCAAGTTTCGGGACGAAACTTTTCTAAGGGGGGAGGTTTGTAACACCCCGTGTTAATTTAATTCATTAATTAGCCATCAATTTCTAATTTCAAAGCCTAAATCAAAACCTAAGCCTTTTAACCTTAAAAATCACAATTTTTACTAAACTTTTGTTTTGTAAAATTTATCGACTTCTTTAACACTTTTCAAAATTTTTGAATAATGAAATAAATAATTTAGTCTTAGAATTTAAAAGTAGGAATATTTCGAAAAATCGTCAAACGCGCAAGCTTAAACTTTTATCGCTTTTGACGCCCGACTTTTTAAAACTGACGATTTTCGTGAAAAACATTTTAAAACACAAATTAGACATAATTAATGCATGAATAGTAATGTGGACTTAAAATTGATGATGGAGGTGATGATGTTTTAATTATTTGATTTAAACATTATATTTTCTAATTAAAACAAAACAAAACCTAATAACTTTAACCTAAATTCATTACTAGTGTTCCCTTTTATTTTCTTAAGTCAAAAACCATCCATTTTGCTCTTCATTTGGCCGGCCACCCTTGCTCCATTTTCTCTCTTTATTTTCTTCCATTTTTATTACTAAAACCTCTAAATTAAAACCATAATAATACTCTAATAATTTACTAGTGTTCTTAGTATACTTTGGGTACTTGGAGCTTAATATTTACGGGTTTTATTTGAAGGTGAAGACGGGTTTGAGGGTGAAGCTTTGGACCTAGATAATATAATCGATCCGGATAACCAATAATCATACCGACTAAGGTGACTAACTATGTCTTGTATTATCTTTTTAGTAAATTAATTTGTTTTGTTATTCTAATTTTATAATTATGATTTTTATGTTAAATATGTTAAACATCATGTTTATATGCTTGTATGTTTATGTGTTGAATAAATAATGATAATAACTAAATATATAGTTTACTAGTAAGGTTATAATAAAATGATATAATGTTTAGCTAAATTAATTTTGAGCATTTTTAATTATGTTTCATATGATTTTTATGTTTAGTTATGTTTTAATTAAGTAGTAGTGATATATAAAAATTATGTGAAATATTAAAAATGAGTTTAAAGTGATTAAAATCGAAAAATGAAAATTATATGTACATAATACATACTCACGGCATTTCCTATTTTTTTTAATAAATTTTCACTTTTAATTTTTGTAAATAATATGTTAGAATAAGTTAGTTAAAATAGATGTTCCTATAAAAATAATTAAATTAGGAAAACAAATTATAAATTATCAAAATCGAAAATGGTGTTCTTGAGTTGTTCTTGAGTTCTTCATGTGTGTTCTTGAGTTATTCATGTGATGTTCATACTTGTTACTCATTTTGATTTCATTTTAATTTATGTTTGTTAATAATTTATGTTTATGTTTTGTTATTGTTTATATATATTGTTAGTATTATGTATTAAATCAACTAAAACATTATAAATCTTCTAGATTAACAAGTTAGGAATTTAAAGTGTTGAAAAACACTATTCATAAATATAAATGAAATTGTTAGTAAATTTCATTATAGTTTAAATCGATTTAGTATAATTAGAATAATTAAAATATAAAGACTTTAAGTTAAAAACCGATAAAATCGAAAAATGAAAAATTGAACATCCACCTTAGTGCTCACGGCATTTGTGATGTTTTTAGGCTATAAATTGTTTTTATCACTTTTTAGTTTATTGTTAATATAATTTAATTATTAGTTAATAAGTTAGATTTAAGAAATTAAAAGAAATAAATCAATTTTTGTTTTATATATGTTGTACACGGCATTTTCATTTTTAATTGACTAAATTTGACTAAAATGAAATTATCACTAAGTCACTAAAGTTAAATAGTAATTAGAATTGAATTCTTGTATAAATTGTTTTAGTTATAAATGAAATACGATAAACCGATAAAAATATGTAACCGTTATAAAAATGAACTAAATCGTGTGTTACTGCCTTTGCTATTTGGACTGTTGATTTTGGACATACGGACTATAAATGAATCATCCACGATACTATCACTAACTTAAATTAATAGACGACTAAATTTAACCGAGTCTCGTTTTAAAATAAATATCACTGATCACCTTTTATAAAATGAACTTAACGTTTTTAAAACTAGAATTTTAGAGTATTTTCATAAATGACTAAATGCAAAATGAACTTAACGTTTTTAAAAACTATGATTTTAGAATATTTTCAAAAATCACTAAGTACAAAACGAACTTAACGTTTTTAAAACTAAACTGTTAAAATATTTACAAAAATCACTAAGTACAAAACGAACCTAACGACTTTGAAACTAGAAATTTGTACTTAGAAAATAAAAAGAAAACAAGATTAGTATTATTCTAAAATACCTTAAGTATAAAAAAAAAACAAATAATAATAATAAGAATAAGTATAAAAATACGTAGTAAATACGATGAATAGTAAATACAATGAATAGTAAATACGATGAATAGTAAAATACGATGAATAGTGAAAAGTGAATAGTGAAATACTGAAAATAATGGAAAATTTTACTAAGCATAGAAAATTTAAAATGAAGAAGTAAATGACCTAAAGTGATTGAAAAACACATAAATAAAATTGGACATACTAATAAACGCGTTTGATTTAGAAACTTGAAAACGTTAATAATTAACAACACTTCAAATAATAAACGAACGTGTTATGTGATCATATGGAATCTACCATTCAAATAAAACGTTTGTCGCTGAGACTAGGAGAGTCTAGTAACATGGATATGTAATATCAAATAAATAATGAATATTGAGTAAGTTAAATAAAAGGTCAAGCTTGGGCCTCAGATATGAAAACGTCAATCGTAAGTGAAGTGGGGTTAAGATAGTCTTGTAGCGGATACCACTATCTCGGTCTCTGACTTGGGTCATCCCGAATAGTGTGGTTGAGCCTAGAAGATTATTGCTTAGCATCCTCGCCCATGCCTTACGCCTTAAGTCGTATTGCCTATGCCGTACAAGATAATGAAAAATTCAACTCTTAGTGGAGTCCGGCTTTAGGAAATAGTCGTTTATCCTCGAGTTAAGGTGCTCTATGAATAGCATAGCCTACTCTTAAATTGGATATTAGTGTATGCATACTAGACTAGGGTTTTATTCCCTATTTCGCTAAAGTTATCGTGGCATCCGTCTTGGATTTGGCGACTATAGCGGTGGTCTCCTTGCCGTGTTTCGTTCTTAGTGGGCGCGACACTAGCATTCGTTCTTACCCTGCGTAAAGATTACTTGACGAGATTGTATCTGAAGTTCGAATCATTTCGAACACTAGAGGATGAGATGCAAGTATTATAGTATTCGGCGTGGTTTACGAGTCGAGTAAGCCTCTGCACTATGGAAGTGAGATGCAATCGATCAGTACAAGGGCCTACTCAAAGGGTCGTGCTCGTAGCGGTATGTGTTATGCATTATATGGTTAAATGAGAATGAGTGCGAACCATCTGCGAAAATTAAAGACCACAACTTTCTGAATTGAATCGAGTCTGCATGACGAGAATGTTACAATACGTATGTTGTTGCGATCCGATATCGCTTTGTAATCTTCTTTGTGTATCTATGATACAAATGATATGATTTTATCATTATCTCGCTTTCCTAATTGAATAGCATGCCTATATGATTTATCGTTTTAAATCGCATGTTTATTATGACTAATATGTCTTTACATGCTATATGTTTTAAGCATGTTTATCGTTTTATCATACTATTATAGTTATAAAGCGATAGTAATAAACCAAAGTAATTGAAATCGAGGGTAAGTATGAGCATAGCTTGTCACTTTGTCAATGAGCATCCCCCCATAGTTTATTGTGCAGGACGTTCGTGGACCAGGAGCTGGATTTTGGATGAGGCCACGAGACGCATTTATGCTTTATTTTTAGTTATTGAAGAGAGATTTGTAATATATAACACTTTACTCTTTTAATTTCCGTACTTAGAGTTGTTCTATTCAACTCTTGAACGATGATGTATCATTTTGGGTTTATGTAAATTTAATGACGCTGGTTTAAGACTTAATTAATTTCCGCCTTAGTAATTAAAGTCGACTAAAAACCAGGTTGTTACATCGTTGCTGACGCTCTGAGTAGAAAGACTACGCATACCCTTAGCAACATTTGGGAGATTCCGGCTGGTATTGTCAGAGACTTCAAAAGAATGAATTTAGAGTTGGTTCAGTCTGATGATGCCGACTTAAACGCAATGATCGCAGAGCCGGAGTTATATCATGAGATAAGAGCTTTACAATGGGAAGATGAAGAGCTCGTTAAGATCAGGCGGGAAATTCCTTCAGGAAACCGAGAAGGGTTTGAGATTAAACCTGACGGGAGTTTAAGATTCAAAGAAAGGTGGTGTGTGGCCGACGTACCGGTGCTAAAGAGAAAGATCCTTGACGAGGCACATAGTACACGATACTCCATACATCCAGGATCCGATAAAATGTACCAAGACTTAAAGCTGAAGTTTTGGTGGGTCCGAATGAAAGCAGAGATTGCTGAATACGCTATAAATGCTTAATCTGCCAAAAGGTGAAGTTTGAACATCAACGACCTGGGGGACTACTACAACCTTTGGACATTCCTTTGGGGAAATGGGACTCCATCTCCATGGATTTTATAACAGGTTTGCCAAGAACTCACCGAAACAATAATGCGATTTGGGTAATAGTGGACCGCTTGACCAAATCGGCCCACTTTCTACCAATCAAAGACACTTGGAGCCTTGAAGAGCTAGCTAAGGCTTATGAGAAGGAGGTGATTCGACTACACGGTGTACCGCTAGACATTATCTCGGACAGGGATCCGAGATTCACCTCTCACTTTTGGTGTAACAACCTGGTTTTTAGTCGACTTTAATTACTAAGGCGGAAATTAATTAAGTCTTAAACCAGCGTTATTAATTATACAATAAAAACCCAAATATTATAACATCGTTCAAGAGTTGAATAAAACAACTCCAAGTACGGAAATTCAAAAGAGTAGCGTTATATATATTACATCTCTCTCGAAACAACTAAGGAAAAGCAATAAAAACGTCTCGTGGCTCCATCCAAAACCCAGCTCCTGGTCCACGAACGTCCTGCACAATAAACTGATGGGGGGATGCCCGCTGAGCGGACAGTGACTAGCTATGCTCATACTTACCCTCGATTTCAATTACTTTGGTTTAATATTATCGCTTTATAAACATATCATTATGATAAAAACATAAACATGCTTAATACATATAGCATATAAAGACATATAAGTCATAATAAGCATGCGGTTTAAAGCGATAAATCATATAAGCATGATTTTCAATTATGAAGGCAAATAACACATAATAGCATAGCAATAGTATCACAATAATTCAATGGCATTACAAGGCGATATCGGATCGCAATCAAACATACATATCTTATCATTCTCCTCATGCAGACTCGATTCAATTCAGAAAGTTGTGGTCTTTAATTTTCGAAGATGGTACACACTCATTCTCATTTAATTCAAACAACAAACAACACATACTGCTTACGAGCCTGACCACTGAGTAGGCCTTTGTACTCTGATCGATTGCATCTCACTTCCATAGTGCAGAGGCTTACTCGACTCGTAAACCACGCCGAATACTATAATACTTGCATCTCATCCTCTAGTGTTCGAAATGATTCGAACTTCAGATACAATCTCGTCAAGTGATCTTTACATGTGGCAAGAACGAATGCTAGTGTCGCGCCCACTAAGAACGAAACACCGCAAGGAGACCACCGCTATAATCGCCCAAATCGGCACGGATGCCCTGTTAACTTTAGCGAAATAGGGGAATAAAACCCTAGTCTAGTATGCATACACTAATATCCACTTTAAGAATGGGCTATGCTATTCATAGAGCACCTTAACTCTGGATAAAACGACTATTTCCTAAAGCCTGAGACAAAAGCCTTGGCATATTCAATTATCTTGTCCGGCAATGGCGACCGCCACAAGACTATCTTAACCCCACTTCACTCACGATTGACGTTTTCATATCTGAGGCCCAAGCTTGACCTTTTATTTAAACTTACTCAAGATTTATTATTTATTTGATATTACATATCACATGTTACTAGACTCTCCTAGTCTCAGCGTCAAACGTTTAAGTATTTGTATTCGGTTTCATATGGTCACATAACACGTTCGTTCATTATTTGAAGTGTTGTTAATTATTAATGTTTTCAAGTTTCTATATTGAAATGTTTATTAGTATGTCAAATTTTATTTAAGTGTTTTTCAAAACACTTTAAGTCATTTACTTACTTATTTTCAATTTTCTATACTTAGTAAAATTTTCAATTATTTTCAATATTTTACTATTCACTTTTCACTATTCATCGTATCTTACTATTCATCGTATTTATACGTATTCGTATTTTTATACTTCGTATTTTATACGTATTTTTATACATAAGATATTTTAGGTATTTATACTTAAGATATTTTGTGTATTTATACTAAATCTTTTTATTTCCTAAGTGTAAATTCTAGTTTCAAAGTCGTTAAGTTCATTTTGTACTTAGGCGATTTTTTGAAAATATTTTAAAGGTCTAGTTTTAAAAACGTTAAGGTCGACTTGTAAAATGAAATAATGATATTCATTTTTAAATTTAGACTTAGTTGAATTTAGTCGTCTATTAACTAAATTTAGCGGTTTTCATTTTAAAACAATAGTATCGTGGAATTCATTTTAGTCCGTAAGTCCAAGTTCAACAGTCCAATATTTGCAAAGGCAGTAGCACACGATTTAGTTCATTTTTATAACGGTTACATATTTTTATCGGTTTATAATATTTCATTTCTAACTAAATCGATTTATACAAAAATTCATTTCTAACTATTATTTAACTTTAGTGACTTAGTGATATTTTCATTTTGATCAAATTTAGTCTATTTTAAATGTAATGTCGTGTAGTATTATAATTATGTCAAAATTGATCTATTTCTTTCAATTTCTTAATTCTAACTTATTAACTAATAATTAAATTATTTAAACAATAAACTAAAAAGTGATAAAAATACATTTTTGGTCAAAAATGGCATGAATGCCGTGAGGTTACATGGTGGTGTTCAAAATTTTCATTTTTCGATTTTATCGGTTTTTAGCTTAAAGTCTTTATATTTTAGTTGTCCTAATTATACTAAAACGATTTAAACTAAAATGAAATTTACTAAAAATTTCATTTATTTTTATGAATAGTGTTTTTTAACACTTTAAATTTCTAACTTTTTAATCTTAATGATTTATAATGTTTTAAGTTGATTTATATTATAGTACTAACATTATATAAAATAATAACTAAACATAAACACAAACATTAACAAACATAAAATAAAACAAAATCAAAATGAACAACAATGATGAACATCAACAAGAATATTTCAAGAACACACATGAAGATCATAATAAAGCTCAAGAACACTAATTTCGATTTTAATAATTTATAATTTGTTTTCCTAATTTAGTTTTTTTTTCATAGGAACATCTATTTTATACTAACTTAACACTACATATAATTTACAAAAATTAAAAGTGAAAAATTTCATAAAAAAATAGGGAAATGTCGTGTGACATATATATGAACATACAATTTTTATTTTTCATTTTTAATCACTTTAAACTCATTTTTAATATTTCACATAATTTTTATATATGATTACTACTCAAATAAAACATAACTAAACATACAAATCATATGAACATAAACTAAAAATGCTCAAAATAAATTTAACTACATAAATGAACATATTACTACCATAATCTATTTAACATATAATTTACTTATTATCATTTTATTATACAACACATAATCATACAAGTGCATTCATGTGATGTTTAACATATTTAACATAATTTTCATACTCATAAAATTATAATAACAAAACAAATTAATTTACTAAGAGGATAATATAAGACATAGTTAGTCACCTTCATCGGCAAGTTTATTGGTATCCGGATCGATTAAATTATCTAAGTCCAAAGCTTCACCCAAGTACCCGTCTTCTCCTTCAAAAATCCGTAACAAAGTGAGCTCCAAATACCCAAGATTAAGCTTAGAATACTAGTAAATTATTAGAGTAATATTTAAGGTTTTAATTTAGGAGTTTTAGGAGGAAAAATGAAAGAAAAATATATAGAACAAATGAAGGAAGTGGCTCGGCAATTATGGAGCAAATGAATGTGATTTTTGCACATGTGAAATTAAAGGATGATTGATAAAAAGATGATTGAATAAAAGATGATTGATAAAGAGATGATTGATAAAAGATAATTGATAAAAAGATGATTGATTAGGAAGTAAATGCAAGAGAATCCAAGGGAGAAAAATGGTGAAGGTTACACGCATAATTGGAGGGCAATTGATGTTGATTTTGCATATGTGAAATAATGAAGTTGATGTTAGGAATTAATTAGGTTAAAAGTATTATAGGTAGGGTTTTGCTTTAGAAAATAATCAAAGTTTAATTAAATTGCAATAATGAGTCAAAAAATCAAGTTGTCATAATTGACTAATTTGAGAAGCTCCCTAAAGATGATTGATCAAAATAATGATTTTCACGAAATTAATCAGTTTTAAAAAGTCGGGTGTTAAAAGCGATAAAAGTTAAAGTGTGCGCGTTTGATAGTTTTTCGAAATATCTGTACTTTAAAATTTTAAGACTAAAATATTTTATTTATTATTCCAGAAAATATTTAAAAGTTAAGGAACGTCGATAAAATTTTAAAAGTTAAGACGGCGAAAATAGAATAGGAGGTTTCGAGGAATGAAATTAGACCTTTGAAAGAAAACAGAAAGATGAATTTAGTTCGGTCTGTCTAATAGTTATGAAAACTGTATCATTAAATCCGTCTCGAAAAATTAGGTGGTTTAGGCTTTTGTTTCGTTAAATTCCGAGTCCGTATGACCACTTTTCGGACCTCAAAAGTTAGGTCTCAAAAATGTATACGGGTTACATACAATTAAACAAGGAAATTGGTTTGTTAAATGATATTAAAGGTAAATAACAAAAAGATGATTTAAAGTAGGTGTAAAATGAAGAATAGGGTGGCTTGTGTAAGAAAAAGGGAGAGCTCAAAGTTAAGATTAGATTTACAATTTGAATTTAGTATTCGATGGCTAATAAATGAATTAAATTAACACGGGGTGTCCCCTTAGAAAAGTTTCGTCCCGAAACTTGAATGAAGGATAGGATTTTCACCTGAGGTAAACAGTTCGGGGTATTTCTCCTTCATAGAGGCTTCGGTCTCCCAAGTTGCTTGTTCAGTCAATTGACCTTTCCATAGCACCTTTACTAAGGGGACCGTCTTCCGCCTCAACACCTTGATTTCTCGCGCTAGAACCTTCACTGGTTTCTCGGAGTATAGCAGGTTGGGCTCAACTGCGATCACGTCAGGAGTAATGATATGAGTTGGATCACTCCTGTATCTCCTCAGTTGAGAAACGTGGAAAACGTTGTGAACCTTGGATAAATTGGGGGGTAGCGCTAGGCGATAGGCTACCTCACCAATCCTTTCAAGTACCTCGTACGGTCCAATGTATTTAGGACTTAGCTTCCCTTTCAATCCGAAACGTCGAACCCCCTTCATGGGCGATACTTTCAAGAAAACATGATCACCGACTTTGAACTCAATAGGTCGGCGATGTTTGTTAGCATACATCTTCTGGCGGTCCTGGGCCGCTTGTAGTCGTTCACGAATGATTTTGATGTGCTCGATCTGGTCTTGAATAACCTGTGGGCCAGTCCCCACATTATCACTAGCATCGTCCCAACAGACCGGGCTACGACACTTTTTCCCGTATAGTGCTTCGAATGGAGCACAACCCAAACTTGCATGAAAGCTATTGTTGTAGGAGAATTCAATCAAAGGTAGACTTTTCTCCCAATTCTCGTTGAATTCCAAGGCACATGCCCTGAGCATGTCTTCGAGCGTTTGGATGGTTCGTTCAGTTTGACCATCGGTCGCAGGATGAAAAGCGGTGCCCATCTTCAGTTGGCTTCCCAATGCTGCTTGAAGTTTTTCCCAGAAATGAGAGGTGAATCTCGGATCCCTGTCCGATATAATATCCAGCGGTACGCCGTGTAATCGGATCACCTCCTTCTCATAAGCCTTAGCTAGCTCTTCAAGGCTCCAAGTGTCTTTGATTGGTAGGAAGTGGGCCGATTTTGTCAAACGGTCCACTATCACCCAGATTGCATTATTTCCTCTGTGAGTCCTTGGCAATCCCGTTATGAAATCCATGGAAATGGAGTCCCATTTTCCTAGTGGAATGTCCAAAGGTTGAAGTAGGCCCCCTGGCCTCTGATGTTCGAATTTTACCTTTTGGCAGATTAGGCACTTCGCAACGTATTCAGCAATCTCTGCTTTCATTCGGACCCACCAAAACTTCAGCTTTAAGTCTTGATACATTTTATCGGATCCTGGATGTATGGAGTATCGTGTACTATGTGCCTCGTCAAGGATCCTTCTCTTTAACACTGGTACGTCAGGCACACACCACCTTCCTTTGAATTTTAAACTCCTGTCAGATTTAATCTCAAACCCTTCTCGGTTTCCTGAAGAAATTTCCCTCCTGATCTTCACGAGTTCCTCATCTTCCCACTGTAGAGCCCTAATCTCGTAATATAACTCCGGTTCTGCGATCATTGCGTTCAAATCAGCATCGTCAGACTGAACCAACTCTAAGTTCATTCTCTTGAAGTCTCTGACAATACCAGCCGGAATTTCCCAAATGTTGCTAAGGGTATGCGTAGTCTTTCTACTCAGAGCGTCGGCAACGACGTTCGCCTTACCCTCGTGGTACAGTAGTTCAATCTTGTAATCCTTGATCAGTTCTAACCACCTGCGTTGTCTCATATTGAGCTCTTTCTGTGTGAAGATACATTTCAGGCTCTTGTGGTCCGTGTAGAACTTGATACTTACCCCGTAGAGGTAATGACGCCAGATTTTCAAAGCAAACACCACAGCTGCTAATTCTAGGTCATGAGTTGGGTAGTTTCGTTCATGAACCTTTAGCTGCCTTGACGCATAAGCAATGACCTTCCCTTGTTGCATCAATACGCAGCCCAGGCCATTCAGTGAGGCGTCACTGTAGACTTCATACTCGTCTCCATCCGTAGGTAGAGCTAAGACTGGTGCCGTGGTAAGCCTTGTCTTAAGTTCCTGGAACGCTTTCTCGCACTCGTCGCCCCATATGAACTTAGATTCCTTTTGTAGTAGCTTGGTCATCGGTCGTGCTACCTGGAGTGAAACTAGGAGGATCAAGTTTCACTCAAGAGATGAACACAAATCGATCCTTGAAACCCTTGAAAATCTCGGCCCTTTTGTGTATTTTTTGTGAAGTATTTTCTGAAATTTTGTAAACAAGGAAAATAAAAAGGATAGGAACTAAATCTACACACTAAGTAATAGATTTAGGTTGTGATTAGTTTAAGCACAAAGCCACTAAACTAATCTTTCACTAAACTCACACACAAAGTAATGAGAAAAGGAAGAACACTCAAATGAAACTAGGGTTTTCTTTTCAATATCAAAAATCTGAAAATTATGTTGTGTAAGGTTGGGTTTATATACTACCCAAGGCCTCATCTCAACCATTCATTACAAGATGATCTAAGGGCTCTCAAAGACCCCAAATACTACTAAAAAAACGGCCCCTAAGCTCACATGTGAGCTGAAAAATTCAAAAGAAACAACAAACAATAAAGATAAAGGTGATAGTGACACTTGAGTTCATCCTCTCCTTCTTTGTTGATGATCATCCAAGGGCCCTTGTGAGAGCCTTGGGGTGGGTTTGGACGGTCCAAGTGACCAACTTTCAAGGGATTATATTGTCTCTTACATTAAAGATAAAGAAAAGTAAAGAAAGCGATACGTATTTAAAACGATACGAAATATAAAGACAATGTGATGATCTTTGGTGACTTGATTTAGACCGGCCCTTGACCTCCATGAGCTAGCTTGATGAACCATGTGAGCCCATTTTATTGGAGGGTTGACTCACATGGGTGTACCATAGTTGACCACATCTCAAAAATAGCATAATCTTGACTTTTGTTGCTCTCCGACTTTGACTTCCTCTTGACCTTGCTTGATCACTAAGGTTGGCTTGATTTGACCATAGAGTTGACTTTATTTAGCCCTTAGTGACCCTCTTGACCACGGCCTAAGCTTGGGTTCGAGCCCATGGGTCCAACCCATGGTCTCCCTCGACTTCACCCTTGACCACCTTGGCCAATTTTGGTCCAATCTCCTCTCCTTGGAAAGGACTTGTCCTCAAGTCCTTGGAGATCCTCTTGCTTCCTCCCTTGCTCGATTTCAAGCTAGAATCTCGGCTCAACCTTTGCTCGATCTTGGTCTTCATGGTTTTAGCCTTCCATGGGCACCACTTAGCTAGAGTTTGAAGAAGTGGTTGGACCCCTTTGCCTTGGCTCGAAGAATTGATCATTTTTTCATCCTTGGTCACGGTTTGTTTGACCACGCATTCTTCCTCGAGCATTTCCTTGAGCCCACGACTCATAACCATGCCATCCACCCATTCTCGCTCATGATCGAGCCCTTCAATGATTCTCCATCTTAAAGACCCGCTTGACCTTTCCTTGCCATCGATTTTTGTTCTTTCGTTGACCACATTCTCAATGTAGTCGGTTGTTTCCTTGTTGATTGATGCTTCACCTTCATGAGGCTCCTCTCCTAGAGTCCTCCTTATCATGCTAGAGCTTCCCTCACATTTCAAGTTCATCTTTTCCTCTTGCTCTTCTTCACTGCCCAAGGCCCTTCAAGTCTTCATGCTCAATCACTTTCGGCCCCAACTTCATCTCCATGCTAGGGTTTGGCTCAATGAAGGATTCAAACAAGCATGCATTGGATTTACATCCCATCATTGGTGGTAGGGGAGCTAAGACAATGAGCTTTTCACCATACTTGAATGAGTAGGTGTTGTCTCTTCCATGGTGGGAAGAGTTCTTTTCATACTCCCATGGCCTCCCAAGTAAGACATGACAAGCATCCATATCTAACACTTCACACACAATTTCATCTTTGTAGTCTTGCCCAATCGAGAACGAGACTTTGCATTGTTTATCGACTTTTACCTCGGCTCCTTGATTAAGCCACCTTAGCTTGTAAGGATGAGGATGCTTCAAAGTAGGTAAGGCAAGTTTATCAATGAGGGTTTTGGAAGCAACATTAACACAACTTCCCCCATCGATAATCAAGTTACACACTCTCCCTATGATGGTACATTTAGTTCGAAATATTTGATGCCTTTGATCCATGCTTTCGCTTGAATCTTGAGTGTGCATTACTCGCCAAGTAACCAAGCTCAACCCCGAGTCCGGGGGAACAATTGTTTCGGCCACTCTCTCATCCTCAACTCCCTCTTTTTTTTCTTCCTCACAAACTAACACTTCATCTTCTCCCCAATGCACAACCTCACTTGTGTTCAAGGTCCTCTTGCTAGGGCACTCCTTAGCAAAATGACCATACCCTTGACATTGGTAGCATTTCTTGAGAGGAATTGTTCTCTTGGGACCATAGTCAATTCCCTTCCCCTTGTCGACACTCGATGGTTTGGTAGTAGGGCAAGGCTCGACAATTTTGACCCCCCCTTGATTCGAACTAGGGTTGGTTTTGGGGGTGCTCTTAGCCGACTCTCCTCTCCCCTTCTCTAGCCTTTCCACACGTGTGGCCATGGTAACGGCCTCATCGAATGACCACAAGTTTTGCATCTTCACTCGGTTAGCAATCCTAGGGTTTAGGCCCTCGACAAACCTAGCTATCTTTTGCTCGGGTTTCATTCATCTCACATTGTAATGTGAGTTGCTCAAAGTCCCTAAGGTAAGACTCAATGGGTTGTGTCTCTTGTTTGAGTTGAGCTAGTTTGAGGAACATGTCTTGGGTATAATCCTTGGGAACAAACTTGTCTTTGAGTTTCTTTTTGAGTTTGAGCCATGACCTAATGGGTTCCTTACCCTCTCGGTTTCGTTGGTTCTTGAGGTTTTCGTACCAAAGGGAAGCATATCCCTTAAACTTCATGATGGCTACCTTGAAACACTTCCTATTGGGATATTCCTTAAATTCAAAGATCCTCTCTATCGACCTAAGCCAATCTAGGAGATCCTCGGGGTTCAAGCTACCATAAAAATCGGGTATATCCACTTTGATATCTCGGTCATGGTCTCTTGGGTGGGCTTCAAGGGACTCTTCCGAATCCGAAAATTGATCTTCCATGTGAGGAGGAGGTTGACCCCTTCCACGGCCTCCTATCCCACGGCCACGCCCCCTTCCCCCTTCACCCCTTCTTGGTTCATTAATATTTTGGTCTAAGAGGGTGTTTAGAGCATTCATCATTAGAGTACAATTACCGGTGAGTTGAGTTAACTTTTCTTCTAAATCGGAAAGCCTTTTATCTTCCCCTCTATCCCCTTCCATTTTGTGACAATTTTGTGAGATCTTTTGTGGAAATTTTGTGGGAAATTTATAGAAAATAAACAAGGAAAAGAAGGAAGAAAAAACGAAAAATTAAAAGAGGAAAACAAACAAACTACTCGACATTACTAGGGTAAACCGAAAAACAAAGATAAAAAAAAATCGAAAATCAAAAACAAACCTAGGCTTTGATGACCAATTTGGAGTGAAACTAGGAGGATCAAGTTTCACTCAAGAGATGAACACAAATCGATCCTTGAAACCCTTGAAAATCTCGGCCCTTTTGTGTATTTTTTGTGAAGTATTTTCTGAAATTTTGTAAACAAGGAAAATAAAAAGGATAGGAACTAAATCTACACACTAAGTAATAGATTTAGGTTGTGATTAGTTTAAGCACAAAGCCACTAAACTAATCTTTCACTAAACTCACACACAAAGTAATGAGAAAAGGAAGAACACTCAAATGAAACTAGGGTTTTCTTTTCAATATCAAAAATCTGAAAATTATGTTGTGTAAGGTTGGGTTTATATACTACCCAAGGCCTCATCTCAACCATTCATTACAAGATGATCTAAGGGCTCTCAAAGACCCCAAATACTACTAAAAAAAACGGCCCCTAAGCTCACATGTGAGCTGAAAAATTCAAAAGAAAACAACAAACAATAAAGCATAAAGGTGATAGTGACACTTGAGTTCATCCTCTCCCTTCTTTGTTGATGATCATCCAAGGGCCCTTGTGAGAGCCTTGGGGTGGGTTTGGACGGTCCAAGTGACCAACTTTCAAGGGATTATATTGTCTCTTACATTAAAGCATAAAGTAAAAGTAAAGAAAGCGACATGTATGAAAATGACATGAAATATAAAGACAATGTGATGATCTTTGGTGACTTGATTTAGACCGGCCCCTTGACCTCCATGAGCTAGCTTGATGAACCATGTGAGCCCATTTTATTGGAGGGTTGACTCACATGGGTGTACCATAGTTGACCACATCTCAAAAATAGCATAATCTTGACTTTTGTTGCTCTCCGACTTTGACTTCCTCTTGACCTTGCTTGATCACTAAGGTTGGCTTGATTTGACCATAGAGTTGACTTTATTTAGCCCTTAGTGACCCTCTTGACCACGGCCTAAGCTTGGGTTCGAGCCCATGGGTCCAACCCATGGTCTCCCTCGACTTCACCCTTGACCACCTTGGACAATTTTGGTCCACTACCTTGGAGAAGTCCTGAACAAACCTTCTGTAATATCCAGCCAAACCCAAGAAGCTGCGTATCTCAGTTATGTTCGTGGGTGCTTTCCATTCTTTCACCGCGTCGATCTTTGCAGGGTCTACCATCACTCCATCCTTCGAGATGACGTGACCTAGGAATGCTACCTTCTCGAGCCAAAATTCGCACTTGGACAGCTTAGCATACCATTTATACTTCCTCAGTATTCCCAAAATGATACGTAGATGTTTCTCGTGTTCTGCTCCAGTCTTGGAATAAATCAGGATGTCGTCAATGAATACAACCACGCATATGTCCAGGTATTCGTGGAAGGTTCTGTTCATTTGATCCATGAACACTGCTGGTGCATTTGTCAACCCGAAAGGCATAACCTTGAATTCATAATGGCCGTATCTGCTTCTGAAAGCAGTCTTTTGGATGTCTGATTCTCTCACTGCAATCTGATGGTAACCTGACCTCAGGTCGATCTTAGAGAACACTCCCGCGCCCTTCAATTGATCAAAGAGATCGTCGATTCTGGGTAAAGGGTAGCGGTTCTTAATGGTCACCTTGTTTAACTCCCTGTAGTCGATGCAGAGTCTCATACTGCCATCCTTCTTTTTCACGAAGAGAACCGGTGCTCCCCAAGGCGAGACACTTGGTCGTATGAAACCCTTTTCAATCATTTCCTCGAGTTGTTTCTTCAATTCCTGTAGTTCTACCGGTGCCATCCTATAGGGTGCCTTTGAGATTGGGGCCGTGCCTGGCACAAGGTCGATAGAGAATTCAACATCACGTGCAGGTGGCAAGCCCGGCAACTCATCTGGAAAGACATCAGGGAACTCCCGAACTACGTGAATAGCTCCAATGTTCACACTTTCCTTTACTTCATTGACGCTGCATAGGTATACTTGGTGCCCTTTCCTTTCTAACCGTTGTAGTTGAAGCACAGAGATGATTTTCGCCCCCTTAATTGGCGAAGTCTTCTGATACGTGACTCTAGTCCCCGTAGGATGTTTCAAGCGAATTTTTCGGTCTCGGCACTCGAACATGGCATGGTATTTAGTCAACCAGTCGATACCAAGTATGACGTCAAACTCCGGCATGTCGAAAAGAATAAGGTCGGAAGGAAAGATTGTTTTATGAATTGTGATTGGAGTTTCTTTGAAAATTTTGGAGCAATTGAAAATTTTTCCGTTTGGTAAAGATATATATGCGTTGATTGATTTAGAATTTGTGAGATTAGCCTTTGAAACAAACTTAGAAGATATAAAGGACAATGATGCCCCAGTGTCAAACAAAACAACAGCGTTTACCGAGTTTATAAGAAAAATACCAGTGATGACGTCAGCCTCAGGTGACTCCTCTGCCTCGGCTTCAGTGAGGACGTATACTCGACCCTGTACCACTACAGATTGTGGTACTCCCGTAATAGGTGCCGCGTTCGAAAGGTTAGGACATACGTTTGCCTTGTGCCCTACTTTCTTACAACGGTAACAGGTGATTGGTTGTCCATTACACTGTTTCCCTTCATGAGATGCCTTGCCACACATGTGACAATTCCCCAGTAAGGCCCTTGGTTGAGGAGCCCTTCCTGCAACCATTGCTCTCTGATTATTCCCAGCAGGAAACCTGTTTTGGAACGCAGGCCTCTGGAAATTTGGCCTCTGGCCGATTAGACCGGTAGCTCGGTTTACGGATGTAGCTCGATCAGGCCCGCAGGCGCGCAAACACCTTCTTCTTCTGCTTCTCTTCAGCCTTCTCCAATTCTAAGGATGCCCACACACTACACGCGCTTTCATACGCTGCAGCAACAGTAGTGTAGGTGCCAGTGCTCATGTAGGTACGCATACTGTTAGACATATTGCGCAAATACCTCTGAGTCATTGCCCTCTCGTTGGGAGCAACCGTAGCCCCGAATTTGGCCAGCTTTTGGAACTCCTTAGTATACTCCTGGAGCGTCATGCCTTCCATCTTGAGACTTATGAATTGTTCTTCTTTCTGACACCGGAGTTCATACCCGAAGTATTTCCCCTTAATCTTCTCAACAAATTCGTACCAGGTGAACGTAATGTCAGGTTCGTTGGTCCTGACCACGTTCCACCAGTCATTTGCCTCTTCCTTTAGGTAATAGGCGGCAATGTTGACTCTATCCTCTGGAGGCGTTCTAGCCAGATCCATGAGTTTCTTCATTTCCTCCAACCAATTAGTGAGGTCGATAGGGTCATTAGAACCCGAGTATGTTGGTGGACGATGACGGGAAATGCGATCAAACGCGCTTGGATGATGTTGGCGGTTTGCGTTGTCCGTGGCTATTTCTGCCAAACGGATCAAAGATTCTTCTGCCAGGAGGTGTCTTTCCTCGTCTGTCATTGGAGGTGCAGCCATTCTGAAAGAATTAAGACGTGAAGGAATTTATTAGTATTACGAGAGGTTAGAAGACATGCTTATCATTGATAGCTTTTACTTGAAAGTAAATGCAATAACGGCAGTTATGCAAGTAAGCACAGAAGTTAGGTATTTTATTTCATTGAGATGTAATTTTTGGTTACATCGGTTTTAGGATTTTAAAATGTATCTAGTACATTTTCTTAGGAAGGATATAAAAGTAGGAGAGAGGGAGAATGTATTTTTGTGGAATTGGTTACGAATTTAACAGATGTCTTCACTCCGTGCCGTCTGGTACTCCTTTGACGCTTCAATCCTCGGGAGTTGAATTATTATTTAGATTTTATATCCGAGGATAATTGTTAGTTGTAGTCAGTCACTTCAGCAAGTAGCAAGCATACGATAGTTAATGTATTTTATTTTGAGGGAAGTAGTTAGTTATTTAAAAATCCTTATCCTATGGTCGGTCCTTAAGGTTTCTACCCATCCTCACACTTTAAAGCGATTTTTAAGTTTATTATTTAAGTGATCTAATAAAGAAAAATCTAATTTATTATTTGATCCTAGTAGTCTTGCGGTTTAGCATATTAATATGTTAACCCGCCCAGGTGTCTCTCGTTAGGTAAGCATAAATCGCATTAGGCAATTCATGTTACGGTCACGAGTCAGCTTTGATACCAACTGTAACAACCTGGTTTTTAGTCGACTTTAATTACTAAGGCGGAAATTAATTAAGTCTTAAACCAATAAGTATTAATTATACAATAAAAACCCAAATATTATAACATCGTTCAAGAGTTGAATAAAACAACTCCAAGTACGGAAATTCAAAAGAGTAGCGTTATATATATTACATCTCTCTCGAAACAACTAAGGAAAAGCAATAAAAATGTCTCGTGGCTCCATCCAAAACCCAGCTCATGGTCCACGAACGTCCTGCACAATAAACTGATGGGGGGATGCCCGCTGAGCGGACAGTGACTAGCTATGCTCATACTTACCCTCGATTTCAATTACTTTGGTTTAATATTATCGCTTTATAAACATATCATTATGATAAAAACATAAACATGCATAATACATATAGCATATAAAGACATATAAGTCATAATAAGCATGCGGTTTAAAGCGATAAATCATATAAGCATGATTTTCAATTATGAAGGCAAATAACACATAATAGCATAGCAATAGTATCACAATAATTCAATGGCATTACAAGGCGATATCAGATCGCAATCAAACATACATATCTTATCATTCTCCTCATGCACTGATTCAATTCGTAAAGTTGTGGTCTTTAATTTTCAAGATGGTACACACTCATTCTCATTTAATTCAAACAACAAACAACACATACCGCTACGAGCCCCACCACTGAGTAGGCCTTTGTACTCTGATCGATTGCATCTCACTTCCATAGTGCAGAGGCTTACTCGACTCGTAAACCACGCCGAATACTATAATACTTGCATCTCATCCTCTAGTGTTCGAAATGATTCGAACTTCAGATACAATCTCGTCAAGTGATCTTTACATGTGGCAAGAACGAATGCTAGTGTCGCGCCCACTAAGAACGAAACACCGCAAGGAGACCACCGCTATAATCGCCCAAATCGCAAGACGGATGCCCTGTTAACTTTAGCGAAATAGGGGAATAAAACCCTAGTCTAGTATGCATACACTAATATCCACTTTAAGAATGGGCTATGCTATTCATAGAGCACCTTAACTCTGGATAAAACGACTATTTCCTAAAGCCTGAGACAAAAGCCTTGGCATATTCAATTATCTTGTCCGGCAATGGCGACCGCCACAAGACTATCTTAACCCCACTTCACTCACGATTGACGTTTTCATATCTGAGGCCCAAGCTTGACCTTTTATTTAAACTTACTCAAGATTTATTATTTATTTGATATTACATATCACATGTTACTAGACTCTCCTAGTCTCAGCGTCAAACGTTTAAGTATTTGTATTCGGTTTCATATGGTCACATAACACGTTCGTTCATTATTTGAAGTGTTGTTAATTATTAATGTTTTCAAGTTTCTATATTGAAATGTTTATTAGTATGTCAAATTTTATTTAAGTGTTTTTCAAAACACTTTAAGTCATTTACTTACTTATTTTCAATTTTCTATACTTAGTAAAATTTTCAATTATTTTCAATATTTTACTATTCACTTTTCACTATTCATCGTATTTTACTATTCATCGTATTTATACGTATTCGTATTTTTATACTTCGTATTTTATACGTATTTTTATACATAAGATATTTTAGGTATTTATACTTAAGATATTTTGTGTATTTATACTAAATCTTTTTATTTCCTAAGTATAAATTCTAGTTTCAAAGTCGTTAAGTTCGTTTTGTACTTAGGCGATTTTTGAAAATATTTTAAAGGTCTAGTTTTAAAAACGTTAAGTTCGACTTGTAAAATGAAATAATGATATTCATTTTTAAATTTAGACTTAGTTGAATTTAGTCGTCTATTAACTAAATTTAGCGGTTTTCATTTTAAAACAATAGTATCGTGGAATTCATTTTAGTCCGTAAGTCCAAGTTCAACAAATTCAATATTTGCAAAGGCAGTAGCACCCGATTTAGTTCATTTTTATAACGGTTACATATTTTTATCGGTTTATAATATTTCATTTCTAACTAAATCGATTTATACAAAAATTCATTTCTAACTATTATTTAACTTTAGTGACTTAGTGATATTTTCATTTTGATCAAATTTAGTCTATTTTAAATGTAATGTCGTGTAGTATTATAATTATGTCAAAATTGATCTATTTCTTTCAATTTCTTAATTCTAACTTATTAACTAATAATTAAATTATTTAAACAATAAACTAAAAGTGATAAAAATACATTTTTGGTCAAAAATGGCATGAATGCCGTGAGGTTACATGGTGGTGTTCAAAATTTTCATTTTTCGATTTTATCGGTTTTTAGCTTAAAGTCTTTATATTTTAGTTGTCCTAATTATACTAAAACGATTTAAACTAAAATGAAATTTACTAAAAATTTCATTTATTTTTATGAATAGTGTTTTTCAACACTTTAAATTTCTAACTTTTTAATCTTAATGATTTATAATGTTTTAAGTTGATTTATATTATAGTACTAACATTATATAAAATAATAACTAAACATAAACACAAACATTAACAAACATAAAATAAAACAAAATCAAAATGAACAACAATGATGAACATCAACAAGAATATTTCAAGAACACACATGAAGATCATAATAAAGCTCAAGAACACTAATTTCGATTTTAATAATTTATAATTTGTTTTCCTAATTTAGTTATTTTTTTCATAGGAACATCTATTTTATACTAACTTAACACTACATATAATTTACAAAAATTAAAAGTGAAAAATTTCATAAAAAAATAGGGAAATGTCGTGTGACATATATATGAACATACAATTTTTATTTTTCATTTTTAATCACTTTAAACTCATTTTTAATATTTCACATAATTTTTATATATGATTACTACTCAAATAAAACATAACTAAACATACAAATCATATGAACATAAACTAAAAATGCTCAAAATAAATTTAACTACATAAATGAACATATTACTACCATAATCTATTTAACATATAATTTACTTATTATCATTTTATTATACAACACATAATCATACAAGTGCATTCATGTGATGTTTAACATATTGAACATAATTTTCATACTCATAAAATTATAATAACAAAACAAATTAATTTACTAAGAGGATAATATAAGACATAGTTAGTCACCTTAATCGGCAAGTTTATTGGTTATCCGGATCGATTAAATTATCTAAGTCCAAAGCTTCACCCAAGTACCCGTCTTCTCCTTCAAAAATCCGTAACAAAGTGAGCTCCAAATACCCAAGATTAAGCTTAGAATACTAGTAAATTATTAGAGTAATATTTAAGGTTTTAATTTAGGAGTTTTAGGAGGAAAAATGAAAGAAAAATATATAGAACAAATGAAGGAAGTGGCTCGGCAATTATGGAGCAAATGAATGTGATTTTTGCACATGTGAAATTAAAGGATGATTGATAAAAAGATGATTGAATAAAAGATGATTGATAAAGAGATGATTGATAAAAGATAATTGATAAAAAGATGATTGATTAGGAAGTAAATGCAAGAGAATCCAAGGGAGAAAAATGGTGAAGGTTACACGCATAATTGGAGGGCAACTGATGTTGATTTTGCATATGTGAAATAATGAAGTTGATGTTAGGAATTAATTAGGTTAAAAGTATTATAGGTAGGGTTTTGCTTTAGAAAATAATCAAAGTTTAATTAAATTGCAATAATGAGTCAAAAAATCAAGTTGTCATAATTGACTAATTAGAGAAGCTCCCAAAAGATGATTGATCAAAATAATGATTTTCACGAAATTAATCAGCTTTAAAAAGCTCGGGTGTTAAAAGCGATAAAAGTTAAAGTGTGCTGCGTTTGATAGTTTTTCGAATATCTGCAGATTTTAAAATTTTAAGACTAAAATATTTTATTTATTATTCCAGAAAATATTTAAAAGTTAAGGAACGTCGATAAAATTTTAAAAGTTAAGACGGCGAAAATAGAATAGGAGGTTTCGAGGAATGAAATTAGACCTTTGAAAGAAAACAGAAAGATGAATTTAGTTCGGTCTGTCTAATAGTTATGAAAACTGTATCATTAAATCCGTCTCGAAAAATTAGGTGGTTTAGGCTTTTGTTTCGTTAAATTCCGAGTCCGTATGACCACTTTTCGGACCTCAAAAGTTAGGTCTCAAAAATGTATACGGGTTACATACAATTAAACAAGGAAATTGGTTTGTTAAATGATATTAAAGGTAAATAACAAAAAGATGATTTAAAGTAGGTGTAAAATGAAGAATAGGGTGGCTTGTGTAAGAAAAAGGGAGAGCTCAAAGTTAAGATTAGATTTACAATTTGAATTTAGTATTCGATGGCTAATAAATGAATTAAATTAACACGGGGTGTTACATTTGGGACAAACTCCAGGCAGCGTTGGGAAGCCAACTGAAGATGAGCACCGCTTTCCACCCTGCAACTGATGGTCAAACTGAGCGAACTATCCAAACGGTTGAAGACATGCTCAGGGCATGTGCTTTAGAATTCAACGAGAACTGGGAGAAAAGCCTACCTTTGATTGAATTCTCCTACAACAATAGCTTCCATGCTAGTTTGGGTTGTGCACCATTCGAGGCACTCTACGGGAGGAAGTGTCGTAGCCCAGTCTGTTGGGACGACGCTAGTGATAACGTGGCATCTTGGACCAGAGGTTATTCAGGACCAGATCGAACACATCAAAATAATTCGTGAACGCCTGCAAGCGGCACAAGACCGCCAGAAGATGTATGCTAACAAGCATCGCCGACCTATTGAGTTCGAAGTCGGTGATCATGTGTTCTTGAAAGTATCACCCATGAAAGGGGTTCGACGTTTCGGATTGAAGGGGAAACTGAGTCCTAAGTACGTTGGACCATACGAAGTACTTGAAAGAATTGGTGAGGTAGCTTATCGCCTGACACTACCCCCCAATTTATCCAAGGTTCACAACGTGTTCCACGTTTCTCAACTAAGGAGATACAGGAGTGACCCAAGTCATATCATTACTCCCGACGTGATCGCAGTTGAACCTAATCTGTTATACTCCGAAAAACCTGTCAAGATTCTAGCACGAGAAACCAAAGTGCTGAGGCGGAAGACGGTTCCCTTAGTGAAGGTGCTATGGAAGGGTCAATTGACCGAACAAGCAACATGGGAGACCGAAGCCTCTATGAAGGAGAAATATCCCGAGCTGTTTACCTCAGGTGAAAATCCTTTTCTTCATTCAAGTTTCGGGACGAAACTTTTCTAAGGGGGGAGGTTTGTAACACCCCGTGTTAATTTAAATCATTTATTAGCCATCAAATTCTAATTTCAATTCTTAAATCATTTCCTAAGCCTTTAACCTTACAAAATCACAATTTTTGCAAAACTTTCGTTTTGTAAAATTTCTCGACTTCTTTAATACTTTTTAAAATTTTTGAATAATGAAATAAATATTTTAATCTTAGAATTCAAAAGTAGAAAAACTTAGAAAAATAGTCAAACGCACATACTTTGACTTTTATCGGTTTTGACGCCCGACTTTTTAAAACTGACCAAATTCGTGAAAAACATTTTAAAACACAAATTAAACATTTTCTTAATCAAATAGTGTAGGAGACTTTTTCCAACCAATTAGAATTTAGGTGTTTCCTAATTTCTTTTAAAATTAAACTTTAAATACTAACTTTAATATCTAATTCTTTTAACCTATTTTCATAACATCATTTTCATTTATTCTAAGTACAAAATCACCTCATTTTCTTCTTCATTTGGCCGGCCACTTTGGTCTCTTTTTCTCTCTTTATTTTCTTTCATTTTTCACTTAAAACTTCCTAAATAAAAACCCTAAATATTACCCTAATATTACACTAGTGTTCTTAGACATCTTTGGGTATTTGGAGCTTATATTTTACGGGTTTATTTGAAGGTGAAGACGGGTACTTGGGTGAAGACTTAGACTTGGATAATATAGTCGATCCGGACAACCAATAAACGTACCGATTAAGGTGACTAACTATGTCTTATATTATATTTTTAGTAAATTAATTTTTTTTGTTATTATGATTTTATGAGTATGAAAATTATGTTAAATATGTTAAACATCACATGAGTGCAATTGTATGTTTATGTGTTGTATAATAAAATGATAATAACTAAGTAATATGTTAAATAGATTATTGTAGTAAAATATTCATATGTGTAGTTAAATTTATTTTGAGCATTTTAATTATTGTTCATATGATTTTTGTGTTTGTTTATGTTTTATTTAAGTAGTAAGGTTATATAAAAATTATGTGAAATATTAAAAATGAGTTTAAAGTGATTAAAATCGAAAATAGAAATATATATATACATATACATTCACACGGCATTTCTTATTTTTTTTAATATATTTTCACTTTTAATTTTTGTAAATAATATGTTAGAATAAGTTAGTTAAAATGGATACTACCATGCAAAAATAATTGAATTAGGAAAATAAATTATAAGTTGTTAAAATCAAAATTAGTGTTCTTGAGTTTATTTATGATCTTCATGAGTGTTCTTGGATTCTTCATGTTGATGTTCATCATTATTGTTCATTTTGATTATGTTTATATTATGTTTGTTTATAATTTGTGTTTATGTTTGGTTATTGTTTATATATATTGTTAGTATTATGTATTAAATCAACTTAAACATTATAAATCATTTAGATTAAAAAGTTAGAAAATTAAAGTGTTGAAAAACACTATTCATAATTATAAATGAAACTTTTAGTAAATTTCATTTTTAGTTTATATCGTTTTAGTATAATTAGAATAATTAAAATATAAAGACTTTAAGCTAAAAACCGATAAAATCGAAAAATGAAAATTTAGGACCACCTAAGCTTGCTCCCGGCATCTTCTTCATTTTTAGGTTAAATTTTGCCTTTATCACTTTTTAGTTTAATTGTTAAAATAATTTAATTAGTAGTTAATAAATAGAATTAAGAAATTAAAAGAAATAAACTAATTTTGTAACATATAGATATACCACACGACATTGCTATTTAATTTGACTAAATTTGACCAAAATGAAATTATCACTAAGTCACTAAAGTTAAATAGTAATTAGAATTGAATTTTTGTATAAATCGTTTTAGTTATAAAGGAATTATGTTAAACCGATAAAAAAATGAGTAACCGTATAAAAATGAACTAAATCTGTGTTACTGCCTTTGCTATTTGGACTGTTGATATTGGACATACGGACTAAAATGAATCATCCACGATACTATTATCTTTTAAAATGAAAATCGCTAAATTTAGTTAATAGACGACTAAATTTAATTAAGTCTCATTTTAAAATGAATATCATTATCACTTTTTACAAATTGAACTTAACATTTTTAAAACTAGTATTTAAAAATGAATATCATTATCACTTTTTACAAACCGAACTTAACGTTTTTAAAACTAGTATTTTAAAATGAATATCATTATCACTTTTTACAAACCGAACTTAACGTTTTTAAAACTAGACTTTAAAATATTTTCAAAAATCGCCTAAGTACAAAACGAACCTAACGACTTTAAAACTAAAAATTTGTACTTAGAAAATAAAAACAAGTTTGGTATTATACTTAAAATATCTTAAGTATAAAAATACGTATAAATATAAAAATACGTACAAGTATAAGAATACGAATACGTATAAAAATACGTATAAAATACGAAGTATAAAAATACGAATACGTATAAAAATACGTATAAAATACGGTGAATAGTGAATAGTGAATAGTGAATAGTGAAAAGTGAATAGTGAAATACTGAAAATAATTGAAAATTTTACTAAGTATAGAAAAATTTAAAATGAATAAGTAAATGACTTAAAGTGTTTTGAAAAACACTTAAATAAAATTTGGACATACTAATCAACGTTTCAATTTAAAATCTTAAAAATGTTAATAATTAACAACACTTCAAATAATAAACGAATGTGTTATGTGATCATATGAAACCTACCATTCAAATAAAACGTTTGACGATGAGACTAGGAGAGTCTAGAAACATGTGATATGTAATATCAAATAAATAATAAATCATGAGTATGTTTAAATAAAATGTCAAGCTTGGGCCTCAGATAAGGGAACGTCAATCGTGAGTGAAGTGGGGTTAAGATAGTCTTGTGGCGGTCGCCATTGCCGGACAAGATAATTGAATACGCCAAGGCTTTTGTCTCAGGCTTTAGGAAATAGTCGTTTTATCCTGAGTTAAGGTGCTCTATGATTAGCATAGCCCATTCTTAAATTGGATACTAGTGTACATGTACTAGACTAGGGTTTTATTCCCCTATTTCGCTAAAGTTAACAAGGCATCCGTGCCGATTTGGGCGATTATAGCGGTGGTCTCCTTGCGGTGTTTCGTTCATAGTGGGCGCGACACTAGCATTCGTTCTTGCCACATGTAAAGATCACTTGACGAGATTGTATCTGAAGTTCGAATCATTTCGAACACTAGACGATGAGATGCAAGTAATATAGTATTCGGCGTGGTTTACGAGTCGAGTAAGTCTCTGCACTATGGAAGTGAGATGCAATCGATCAGAGTACAAAGACCTACTCAGTGGTCAGGCTCGTAAGCAGTATGTGTTGTCTGTTGTATGATTAATTGAGAACGAGTGTGCACCATCTTCGAAAACTAAAGACCACAACTTTCTGAATTGAATCGAGTCTGTATGAGGAGAATGATACGATGTGTACGTTTGATTGCGATTCGATATCGCCTTGTAATGTTATTGAATTATTGTGACTCTATTGCTATGCTATTATGTGCTATTTGCCTTCATAATTGAATATCATGCTTATATGATTTATCGCTTTAAACCGCATGCTTATTATGACTTATATGTCTTTATATGCTATATGTATTAAGCATGTTTATGTTTTTATCATAATGTTATGTTTATAAAGCGATAATATTAAACCAAAGTAATTGAAATCGAGGGTAAGTATGAGCATAGCTAGTCATCTTTGTCAGCTCAAATACCATCCCCCCATCGCTTTATTGTGCAGGTAACCGTGGACCGAAAAATTTGGATTTTGGACTAGAGCCACGAGATGTTTTTATGCCTTACTTTTAGTTGTTTTTGAGAGATTTGTAATATATAACCTATACTCTTTCTATTTCCATACTTAGAGTTGTTTTATTCAACTCTTAAATGATGTTTGTAACATTTGGGTTTTTATTGTATAATTAATGACGCTGGTTTAAAACTTAATTAATTTCCGCCTTAGTAATTAAAGTCGACTAAAAACCAGGTTGTTACAGTTGGTATCAGAGCTGACTCGTGACCGTAACATAAATGGCCTAATGCGATTTATGCTTACCTAACGAGAGACACCTGGGCAGGTTAACATATTAATATGCTAAACCGCAAGACTACTAGGATCAAACAATAAATTAGATTTTTCTTATATTAGATCACTTAAATAATAACTTGAATTCGCTTTAAAGTGTGAGGATGGGTAGAAACCATAAGGACCGACCATAGGCTTAGTACTTTTAAATAACAACTACTTCCCTCAAAATAAAATACACTAACTATCGTATGCTTGCTACTTGCTGAAATGACTGACTAAAACTAACAACTATCCTCGGATATAAAATTTAAATAATAATTCAACTCCCGAGGATTGAAGCATCGAAGAAGTACCAGACGGCACGGAGTGAGGACATCTGTTAAATTCATAACATTTACATAAAAAAATACTTTCTCCCTCTCTCCTACCTAAGAAAATGTACGTGGTACATTTTGAAATCCTAAAACCGATGTAACCAACAATTACCTCTCAATGGAATAAAATACCTAACTTCTGTGCTTACTTGCATGACTGCTGTTATCACTTTCACTTCAAATAAATTCTATCAATGTCAAGCATTCTATCTAACCCCTTGCAATGCTAATAATCTTCTTCGCTTCCTAATTCTTTTAGAATGGCTGCACCCCCAATGACTAACGAAGAACGAACAATTCTAGCTGAGGAATCTTTGATCCGTATAGCAGAAATAGCCACGGACAACGCGAACCGCCAACATCGGCCCAGCGCGTTCGACCGTTTCTCACGTCATCGACCAAGAGAATACTCAGGTTCTAGTAACCCTATCGACCTCACAGATTGGCTTGAGGAGATGAAAAAACTGATGGACCTAAGCAGAACACCTCTGGAGGATAGGGTCAACATCGCTGCCTATTATTTGAAAGGGGAGGCGAATGACTGGTGGAACGTAATCAGGACTAACGAGCCTGATACTACGTTCACCTGGTACGAATTCGTTGAGAAGATCAAGGGGCGGTACTTTGGGTATGAGCTCAGGTGTCAGAAAGAGGAGGAATTCATAAGTCTCAAAATGGGAGACATGACTCTCCAGGAATACACCGAGAAATTCCAACAGCTGTCAAAATTCGGGGCTGCGATCGCTCCTAACGATAGGGCCATGACTCAGAGGTACCTACGCAACATGTCTAACGATCTGCGTACCCACTTGAGCAGCAACACCTACGCTACTTTTGCTGCAGCCTACGAGTGTGCGTGCAGGGTATGGGCTTCCTTGGAGTTGGAAAAAGCCGAGGAGAAAAAGAAGAAGAAGGTGTTTGTGCCATCTGTGGCACAGTCGAGCCTCATTCAGAAGCCGAATTATCAACGCCCGATCCAACAGAGGCAGAATTTTCAGAGGCCTGCGTTCCAGAACAGGCTTCCTGCTGGGAACAACGAGAGGGCCATGGTTGCAGGAAGGGCTCCTCAACCAAGGGCTGCACCGGGGAATTGTCCTATATGCAACAAGGCGCGTCATGAAGGGAAACAATGTAATGGACAACCAATTACTTGTTACCGTTGTAAGCTGGTAGGGCACAAGGCGAATGCATGCCCTAATGCTCCGAGACCAACACCTGTTGCGGGAGTACCACAATCTGTTGTGGTACAGGGTCGAGTTTATGTGCTCACCGGCCGGTGCGCAGGAGTCACCTGAGGCCGACGTCATCACTGGTATTTTTCTTATAAACTCTGTGAATGCGGTTGTATTGTTTGACACTGGGGCATCATTGTCCTTTATATCTTCTAAATTTATTCATAAAGCTAATCTCACAAATTCCGAACCAATCCACGCAAATATTTCCTTACCAAACGGAAAAATTTTCAAATGCTCAAAAATTTTCAAAGGAACTCCAATCACAATTCATAAAACAATCTTTCTATCCGACCTGATTCTTTTCGACATGCCGGAGTTCGACGTCATACTGGGTATCGATTGGTTGACTAAATACCATGCAATGTTCGAGTGCCGGGACCGAAAGATTCGCTTGAAACATCCTACTGGGAATAGAGTCACGTACCAGAAGACATCGCCAATTAAGGGGGCGAAAATCATATCAGTGCTACAACTTTAACGGTTAGAAAGAAAGGGACATCAAGTGTACCTATGCAGCGTCAACGAAATAAAGGAAAGCGTGAACATTGAAGATATTCACGTAGTACGGGAATTCCCTGATGTCTTTCCTGACGACTTACCAGGCTTGCCACCTGCACGTGACGTTGAATTCTCTATCGACCTTGCGCCAGGGACGGCTCCAATCTCAAAGGCACCCTATAGGATGGCACCGGTAGAACTACAGGAATTAAAGAAACAACTGGAAGAAATGATTGAAAAGGGTTTCATACGACCAAGTGTCTCGCCTTGAGGAGCACCGGTCCTCTTTGTGAAGAAGAAGGATGGCAGTATGAGGCTGTGCATCGACTACAGGGAATTGAACAAGGTGACCATTAAGAACCGCTACCCTTTGCCAAGAATTGACGACCTCTTTGATCAACTAAAAGGAGCGGGAGTGTTTTCTAAGATCGACCTGAGGTCAGGTTACCACCAGATTGCAGTAAGGGAGTCAGACATCCAAAAGACTGCTTTCAGAAGCAGATACGGTCACTATGAGTTTAAGGTCATGCCTTTCGGTTTGACAAATGCACCAGCAGTGTTCATGGATCAAATGAACAGAACCTTCCACGAGTACTTGGACATCTGCGTGGTAGTTTTCATTGACGATATCCTGATCTACTCCAAGACTGGGGCAGAACACGAGGAACACCTCCGTATCATTTTGGGGATACTAAGGGAGTATAAGTGGTATGCTAAATTTTCCAAGTGCGAGTTTTGGCTCGAGAAGGTTGCATTCTTGGGCCACGTCATCACAAAGGATCTGAGTGATGGTAGATCCTGCAAAGATCGACGCAGTTGAAGGAATGGAAGGCTCCTACAAATATAATCGAAATACGCAGCCTTCCTAGGATCGCGTGATACTACGTAAGGTTTGTTCCGCATTTCTCCAAAGTAGCACGACCTATGACCAAGCTGCTACAAAAGGAATCCAAGTTCATATGGAGCGATGAGTGCGAGAATGCGTTCCAGGAACTCAAGACAAGGCTTACCACAGCACCCGTCTTAGCTCTTCCTACGGATGGGGACGAGTATGAAGTCTACAGTGACGCCTCACTGAATGGCTTGGGTTGCGTGCTGATGCAACAAGGGAAGGTCATAGCTTATGCGTCAAGGCAGTTAAAGGTTCATGAACGAAACTACCCAACTCATGACCTAGAATTAGCAGCTGTGGTGTTTGCCTTGAAAATTTGGCGTCATTACCTCTACGGAGTGAGTATCAAATTCTACACAGACCACAAAAGCCTGAAATATATCTTCACGCAGAAGGAACTCAACATGAGGCAACGCCGGTGGTTAGAACTGATCAAGGACTACAAAATTGAACTACTGTACCACGAGGGTAAGACGTCGTTGCTGACGCTCTGAGTAGAAAGACTACGCATACCCTTAGCAACATTTGGGAGATTCCGGCTGGTATTGTCAGAGACTTCAAAAGAATGAATTTAGAGTTGGTTCAGTCTGATGATGCCGACTTAAACGCAATGATCGCAGAGCCGGAGTTATATCACGAGATAAGAGCTCTACAATGGGAAGATGAAGAGCTCGTTAAGATCAGACGGGAAATTCCTTCAGGAAACCGAGAAGGGTTTGAGATTAAACCTGACGGGAGTTTAAGATTCAAAGAAAGGTGGTGTGTGCCCGATGTACCGGTGCTAAAGAGAAAGATCCTTGACGAGGCACATAGTACACGATACTCCATACATCCAGGATCCGATAAAATGTACCAAGACTTAAAGCTGAAGTTTTGGTGGGTCCGAATGAAAGCAGAGATTGCTGAATACGTTGCGATATGCTTAATCTGCCAAAAGGTGAAGTTTGAACATCAACGACCTGGGGGACTACTACAACCTTTGGACATTCCTTTGGGGAAATGGGACTCCATCTCCATGGATTTTATAACAGGTTTGCCAAGAACTCACCGAAGCAATAATGCGATTTGGGTAATAGTGGACCGCTTGACCAAATCGGCCCACTTTCTACCAATCAAAGACACTTGGAGCCTTGAAGAGCTAGCTAAGGCTTATGAGAAGGAGGTGATTCGACAACACGGTGTACCGCTAGACTTTATCTCGGACAGGGATCCGAGATTCACCTCTCACTTTTGGGACAAACTCCAGGCAGCGTTGGGAAGCCAACTGAAGATGAGCACCGCTTTCCACCCTGCAACTGATGGTCAAACTGAGCGAACTATCCAAACGGTTGAAGACATGCTCAGGGCATGTGCTTTAGAATTCAACGAGAACTGGGAGAAAAGCCTACCTTTGATTGAATTCTCCTACAACAATAGCTTCCATGCTAGTTTGGGTTGTGCACCATTCGAGGCACTCTACGGGAGGAAGTGTCGTAGCCCAGTCTGTTGGGACGACGCTAGTGATAACGTGGAGTACCGACCGTAGGTTATTCAGACCGGATCGAACACATCAAAATAATTCGTGAACGCCGCAAGCGGCACAAGACCGCCGTAAGATGTATGCTAACAAGCATCGCCGACCTATTGAGTTCAAGTCGGTGATCATGTGTTCTTGAAAGTATCACCCATGAAAGGGGTTCGACGCTTTGATTGAAGGAAACCGAGTCCTGGCACGTTGGACCATACGAAGTACTTGAAAGAATTGGTGAGGTAGCTTATCGCCTGGCACTACCCCCAATTTATCCAAGGTTCACAACGTGTTCCACGCTTCTCAACTAAGGAGATACAGAGTGACCCAAGTCATATCATTACTCCCGACGTGATCGCAAATGAACCTAATGCTATAATTCAAAAACCTGTCAAGATTCTAGCACGAGAAACCAAAGTCTTTGAGGCGGAAGACGGTTCCCTTAGTGAAGGTGCTATGGAAGGGTCAATTGACCGAACAAGCAACATGGGAGACCGAAGCCTCTATGAAGGAGAAATATCCCGAGCTGTTTAACTCAGGTGAAAATCCTTTTCTTCATTCAAGTTTCGGGAAGAAACTTTTCTAAGGGGGGAGGTTTGTAACACCCCGTGTTAATTTAAATCATTTATTAGCCATCAAATTCTAATTTCAATTCCTAAATCATTTCCTAAGCCTTTAACCTTACAAAATCACAATTTTTGCAAAACTTTCGTTTTGTAAAATTTCTCGACTTCTTTAATACTTTTTAAAATTTTTGAATAATGAAATAAATATTTTAATCTTAGAATTCAAAAGTAGAAAAACTTAGAAAAATAGTCAAACGCACATACTTTGACTTTTATCGGTTTTGACGCCCGACTTTTTAAAACTGACCAAATTCGTGAAAAACATTTTAAAACACAAATTAAACATTTTCTTAATCAAATAGTGTAGGAGACTTTTTCCAACCAATTAGAATTTAGGTGTTTCCTAATTTCTTTTAAAATTAAACTTTAAATACTAACTTTAATATCTAATTCTTTTAACCTATTTTCATAACATCATTTTCATTTATTCTAAGTACAAAATCACCTCATTTTCTTCTTCATTTGGCCGGCCACTTTGGTCTCTTTTTCTCTCTTTATTTTCTTTCATTTTTCACTTAAAACTTCCTAAATAAAAACCCTAAATATTACCCTAATATTACACTAGTGTTCTTAGACATCTTTGGGTATTTGGAGCTTATATTTTACGGGTTTATTTGAAGGTGAAGACGGGTACTTGGGTGAAGACTTAGACTTGGATAATATAGTCGATCCGGACAACCAATAAACGTACCGATTAAGGTGACTAACTATGTCTTATATTATCTTTTTAGTAAATTAATTTGTTTTGTTATTATGATTTTATGAGTATGAAAATTATGTTAAATATGTTAAACATCACATGAGTGCAATTGTATGTTTATGTTTTGTATAATAAAATGATAATAACTAAGTAGTATGTTAAATAGATTATTGTAGTAAAATATTCATATGTGTAGTTAAATTTATTTTGAGCATTTTAATTATTGTTCATATGATTTTTGTGTTTGTTTATGTTTTATTTAAGTAGTAAGGTTATATAAAAATTATGTGAAATATTAAAAATGAGTTTAAAGTGATTAAAATCGAAAATAGAAATATATATATACATATACATTCACACGGCATTTCTTATTTTTTTTAATATATTTTCACTTTTAATTTTTGTAAATAATATGTTAGAATAAGTTAGTTAAAATGGATACTACCATGCAAAAATAATTGAATTAGGAAAATAAATTATAAGTTGTTAAAATCAAAATTAGTGTTCTTGAGTTTATTTATGATCTTCATGAGTGTTCTTGGATTCTTCATGTTGATGTTCATCATTATTGTTCATTTTGATTATGTTTATATTATGTTTGTTTATAATTTGTGTTTATGTTTGGTTATTGTTTATATATATTGTTAGTATTATGTATTAAATCAACTTAAACATTATAAATCATTTAGATTAAAAAGTTAGAAAATTAAAGTGTTGAAAAACACTATTCATAATTATAAATGAAACTTTTAGTAAATTTCATTTTAGTTTAAATCGTTTTAGTATAATTAGAATAATTAAAATATAAAGACTTTAAGCTAAAAACCGATAAAATCGAAAAATGAAAATTTAGGACCACCTAAGCTTGCTCCCGGCATCTTCTTCATTTTTAGGTTAAATTTTGCCTTTATCACTTTTTAGTTTAATTGTTAAAATAATTTAATTAGTAGTTAATAAATAGAATTAAGAAATTAAAAGAAATAAACTAATTTTGTAACATATAGATATACCACACGACATTGCTATTTAATTTGACTAAATTTGACCAAAATGAAATTATCACTAAGTCACTAAAGTTAAATAGTAATTAGAATTGAATTTTTGTATAAATCGTTTTAGTTATAAAGGAATTATGTTAAACCGATAAAAAAATGAGTAACCGTATAAAAATGAACTAAATCGTGTGTTACTGCCTTTGCTATTTGGACTGTTGATATTGGACATACGGACTAAAATGAATCATCCACGATACTATTATCTTTTAAAATGAAAATCGCTAAATTTAGTTAATAGACGACTAAATTTAATTAAGTCTCATTTTAAAATGAATATCATTATCACTTTTTACAAATTGAACTTAACATTTTTAAAACTAGTATTTAAAAATGAATATCATTATCACTTTTTACAAACCGAACTTAACGTTTTTAAAACTAGTATTTTAAAATGAATATCATTATCACTTTTTACAAACCGAACTTAACGTTTTTAAAACTAGACTTTAAAATATTTTCAAAAATCGCCTAAGTACAAAACGAACCTAACGACTTTAAAACTAAAAATTTGTACTTAGAAAATAAAAACAAGTTTGGTATTATACTTAAAATATCTTAAGTATAAAAATACGTATAAATATAAAAATACGTACAAGTATAAGAATACGAATACGTATAAAAATACGTATAAAATACGAAGTATAAAAATACGAATACGTATAAAAATACGTATAAAATACGGTGAATAGTGAATAGTGAATAGTGAATAGTGAAAAGTGAATAGTGAAATACTGAAAATAATTGAAAATTTTACTAAGTATAGAAAAATTTAAAATGAATAAGTAAATGACTTAAAGTGTTTTGAAAAACACTTAAATAAAATTTGGACATACTAATCAACGTTTCAATTTAAAATCTTAAAAATGTTAATAATTAACAACACTTCAAATAATAAACGAATGTGTTATGTGATCATATGAAACCTACCATTCAAATAAAACGTTTGACGATGAGACTAGGAGAGTCTAGAAACATGTGATATGTAATATCAAATAAATAATAAATCATGAGTATGTTTAAATAAAAGGTCAAGCTTGGGCCTCAGATAAGGGAACGTCAATCGTGAGTGAAGTGGGGTTAAGATAGTCTTGTGGCGGTCGCCATTCTTGGGACAAGATAATTGAATACGCCGAGGCTTTTGTCTCAGGCTTTAGGAAATAGTCGCTTTGTCCTGTGTTAAGGTGCTCTATGATTAGCATAGCCCATTCTTAACTTGGATACTTGAGTACATGTACTAGACTAGGGTTTTATTCCCCTATTTCGCTAAAGTTAACAGGGCATCCGTGCCGATTTGGGCGATTATAGCGGTGGTCTCCTTGCGGTGTTTCGTTCATAGTGGGCGCGACACTAGCATTCGTTCTTGCCACATGTAAAGATCACTTGACGAGATTGTATCTGAAGTTCGAATCATTTCGAACACTAGACGATGAGATGCAAGTAATATAGTATTCGGCGTGGTTTACGAGTCGAGTAAGTCTCTGCACTATGGAAGTGAGATGCAATCGATCAGAGTACAAAGACCTACTCGATTAGTCGTGCTCGTAGCGATATGTGTTGTCTGTTGTATGATTAATTGAGAACGAGTGTGCACCATCTTCGAAAACTAAAGACCACAACTTTCTGAATTGAATCGAGTCTGTATGAGGAGAATGATACGATGTGTACGTTTGATTGCGATTCGATATCGCCTTGTAATGTTATTGAATTATTGTGACTCTATTGCTATGCTATTATGTGCTATTTGCCTTCATAATTGAATATCATGCTTATATGATTTATCGCTTTAAACCGCATGCTTATTATGACTTATATGTCTTTATATGCTATATGTATTAAGCATGTTTATGTTTTTATCATAATGTTATGTTTACAAAGCGATAATATTAAACCAAAGTAATTGAAATCGAGGGTAAGTATGAGCATAGCTAGTCATCTTTGTCAGCTCAATGGCATCCCCATCGCTTTATTGTGCAGTGGTAACCGTGGACCGTGGTCGGATTTTGACTAGCCACGAGATGTTTTTATGCCTTACTTTTAGTTGTTTTTGAGAGATTTGTAATATATAACCTATACTCTTTCTATTTCCGTACTTAGAGTTGTTTTATTTAACTCTTAAATGATGTTTGTAACATTTGGGTTTTTATTGTATAATTAATGACGCTGGTTTAAGACTTAATTAATTTCCGCCTTAGTAATTAAAGTCGACTAAAAACCAGGTTGTTACACAGGTGATCCTAGGCCTTCAGTACCTACTTCCAGTGACATGGATCGGGTCTTGGCTGGCGTTGACTCTACCGTTCTGAGGGACGAGCATACTCCTACTTCGGGTATGCCTGCGCCCTTGGAGGTTTCCGATGGTCCGTCTCAGTCGGACTTGCTGAGAGCTTTTCCTCAGACGCCTGGAGCTTTTACGACGCCAGGGAGTGAGTTTCAGGGCGCCGTTGTGGAGTCTCCTGCCTTTTCTGCTAGTGGTGCTAGTGTTGTTAGTGCGTCGTCTGGGCCTTCTGCGAGTGGCCTGGGACGTGGTCGTTTCCCCGCGCCCCGAGCCGTCGATTAGTGGTGTGGTTCGTGGCGTTCTTTGACGAGTCGCCGCTTTTTAATGTGATGCGTGAGAGGCGGGTTGTTGGCGGGACGCGGTCTTTTGGTGATGCTAGCGGTAGTGGAGCTGCTTCTGGGTCGTCGAGGTCCCCTGTTGGTGGCCGAGGTCAGGCTCAGTGTCGCCTCGCAGTCTTTGCGGGCGTGGGCGTACCGCTGTGGAGACGTCTGAGGCTCCTGGGGGAGGCCGTGGTAGAGGTCGAGGCGTAGCTGCAGGGTCTCTGCAGGGGCGTGGCCGTAGCGGTCTTTGGAGGGGCGCTGTGGCTCCGGGAGGGGGCGAGAGGTCGTGGTCTTGCGGCGAGGCTTTGGGGCGTGGCCCGCAGCGTTGCCAGGTGCTGCGGCTCGGAGGGCCAGGTTAGAGGTCGCGGCCGTGGTCGGAGGAACCCGGCGGAAGCGCAAGGTGGATGAGGCTTACGGTGAGGCGTGATGAGCCACGACGCCGAGCTCTCGTCTTCGCTTCGAGGGTAGCGGACGAGGCAGAGGTTGCCGGTGTTTTTGAGGAGGTTGGAGCGGGGGGAGCCCCTGTGGAGGTCCCGCGGAGGCGTGGTCGTGCTCGGGGTCCGGGGAGCCGTTACGAGGATCCTCCTGAGTCGGAGGGGTCTTTGAGTGACGAGGATGAGGATCTTGACGAGATCGCGGCGAGGCCATCGCCGAGGTTGAGATTGCTGAGGCTGCTGCTGCCGCCGCCAGCCGCCGCCGACGCCGCCAGTTGCCGCTGCCGCCATGTGGCCGCCAGGTCGGGGTCGTTCGTGGCTAGGCTCGAGAAGCGAGTTCGTGGATGAGGTTGAGGCCGGGGCCATGCGAGGCCGAGGCGTAGGCCGAGGCTGAGGCAGAGGCCGAGGGTGAGGCCCAGGATGCAAGTGCGGCAGCTCTTGAGGCCGCAACGGAGGTTTTCATGGGGATGGTTGACGAGTTGGGCGAGAGGCCTAACTATCCTCACGGTCCTCGTTTGTGGTCGCAGGTGGCCATTGACTGGGATGGCGTGACTCTGGTTTGGAGTCGCTTGGAGCACTTGTCGATTCGAGTGAAGGTCGGCTTTCCGTTAGGCTCGATGAGGACCTTCTCTGGGTTCCGGACGGTGTTTGACGTCTTTGAGGGTAGGCTCACCCAGGAGGAGCGGGATATAGTGCTCGGGACAGCTTTTGCTCCCCAGTGCGAAGTGGAGGAGGAGGTGCGGGTAGCGGGTGGTCGCGCCATCAGACCGGGCGTTGTTGGATAGGTTTTGGGATACGACCAACACCTTCCACATGCCTGGTTACGAGGTTGGCGTGACTCCTTCTTCGTGGGCAGTTGTCACGGGGCTGCCTCATGGTGAGGGCGTACTTGACTGGGGGCGTGAGCGACCTCCTATCGATAGCCCACGAGTCATGCGCCTGATTGGCGATGGGGTTAAGTGCGGGGTAGGTGAGGAGCACACGTTTCAGCCCCGGACTATTTGGTTTGCTGACTTCTTCGAGGGGAGGAGGAAGAAGAAGGGGTCTACTCGGGCGAGCGCTGAGCAGAGGGCCCGGTTGTGGTTGTGGTGGTTCCTGACGGCCACCCACTTTGGCGACAAGGGGGAGCGTGCGTCGACGGCTGTGTTGATGGCACTGTCGGACATGACGCGTCTAGGTGACTTTGACTGGGTCACTCCTGCTATGGGTCTGCTGATCCGGTACCTGAGGGACGCGGTGCGCCCTGACCGGATTGACGAGGATTCAGATGTGTCTCTCGTAGGCCCTGGTCTTCTGATGGAGGTAAGTTTTGATTTCGCAGAGTCTTGTTATCTTGTTCCTGCTTTCCTTTTGTAACGTTGTATTCTGATTGCTTGCAGTCTTGGTGCTACGCTCACTTCCCTTCTCTGCTCCCGGACACGTTCCAGGTGACGGCCACGTACCCGGCTTTCCATGCGTACGCGATAGCGGATCGGAGGGGTATTGGCCTGAACTATGATGCGGCTCGTGTGCGCTTCAACGGGATGACGATGGATAAGGTAAGGGTGATTGTGTTTTGTATTCTGGTCTTTTGTAGCTCGGCTTTGGGTTTGTGTTTGTTTTTGTAGTTTATGATTTGGTTTTGTTTTGTAGTTTGTTCGCGACCCTTGGAGGAAGTTTACCGGCGTCCCTCCGACGATTGCAGCTCGCTTTGGTCCCCTTGACGGACGGCGGCTGTACATCGAGACCCAGTACGGCTCGTACTGGCACTTGGGTGAGCGTCTGTCTGCGCAAACGGGTCGTGGCGGCTTCATCGTACCTGCTCCTCCGCCCTCGGTTTTGTTCGTGGAGACGCCCGACGCTAATGAGCGTCGTGACGTGTATCACGTGGGCGAGTCCGACTCCTTGCTGCGGCGGGATGAGGATTACGTGACTTGGGCACAGCATGCCCTTGCTGACGCTGTGATCGAGGTATGCTTTGTTGTTGTTTTTCTTTTTTGCGTTTTTGGTTTTAGGAAGCAAAAATTTACCCTATTTTTGTTTTGCAGCGACGTGATCCTGATCTTGAGTTCCAGCCTCCTCCGTTCGTCGAGGATCTGTTGGTTGTTCACGAGGGCTGCTCTCATTCGATCGTGCTGCCGCCTTGCCTGTCTGTGGTCACCGATGCGGGCCTTGAGAGGTGGGATCCGCGCGTGAGAAAGGTATTCACTTTCTTCTTTGTACAGCATGAGTATTATGTAGTATAGCCCCCAGTTTGAATTAGATTTTATTGTAAAATCATAATTCCAACTTTGTTGAAGCAGTTTTTTGATTATAGCCCCCAGTTTGAGTTAGATTTTATTGTAAAATCATTAGTCAAACTCCGGTGAAGCAGTTTTCAATTGTAGCCCCCAGTTTGAGTTAGATTTTAATGTAAAATCATTAGTCAAACTCCGTTGAAGTGGTTTTTAATTGGAGCCCCCAGGGTGGAAAGCTAAGTATATTTTGCGTGTTGTTGGCAGGTGACGGCTGAGGGGCATAGGAGGTCGTGGGCGCGCAAACCGTTAGCGGTATCGTAAATGAGAAAGTGGTTGGCGCTTGCGAGCGCAGAGGAGGCGCCGACGCCGACTTGAGTTAGCGGTCGTGGTGAGGGTGCGAGATCGCGGTCGAAATGGAGGTCGCGCATACCGAGGAGTGGCGAGTCCGGCAGAGCTAGAGGGTCGGCATGCAGAGGAGCTAGATAGGGCGCGTCTTTGAGATCGACTCATGCGTCTTTGTCTTCTGGCGTCGTGACCGATCATGATGAAGGCTTGGACCTGTATATTTTGGACTTGTATTATGAATATTAGTATTTGTTTGTAACGATTTATTTATCGGGACTTGTGTAGGGTTGATTTTTGGTTTTGTGGGTGTTTATGGTTTTAATTTGGTTATTTTGTCTTGTTGCGAAAAATGCATTCCTGCGTCGTAGTAGGGTCTGAAATCCTCGCGTATTTGCGTGACGAGCGTACCTGCAAAACAGTGTTAGTCGTAAGAGCACATATATACGTCTCGATTGAGACTGACTCGCTAATGACCAAACCAAAAGCAAATATGGAGTTTTGAAAAACGCTGTTTTGAAAAATATTTTAGACTTGTAAAAAGACGTTTTGGACATTAAAAATGTGAGCTAAAACGACGTTTTGAGACGAAAATTATGAATGCGAAAAATCATATTTTGTGTTGTGTTTAATTTTTGTGTGATTGTCGTGTTTTGTGAAAACGAAAAATACGAAAGACGGGAGTCAATTACGCAAATCGAGACGACGCATCGGGGCCATAAACGTCGGCTTAGGAGGTCGGTAAAAATAGTGTAGGGGTAATAAGTTAAAAATTTTAGGGTGTAGGTGTGTAAGAAATGTAAGAAATCGAATAATTTTGTCAGAAAAGAAAAAGAAAATCGCCTGTAAACAGGCGATTTTACTTTTAATCGCCTGTTTACAGGCTATTAGAATTTTGTTTTGTGGTTTTTGTTTGATTTATTTTAATCGCTTGTTCACTAGCGTTTAAGTTTTTGTGTTGTATTTCGTTTTGCAAATCTCGGCTATAAAAGGAGGGCTAGGTTAACTCATTTCACTCATCCTCTCGTCTTCCATTCTCGATTTTCCAAAAATATTCAGAATATTTATGGAACATTCGTCGAATTATGGAGGATTTTGAAAGGGACTTGCGCCGTTGGTGTGCGTCTTTGTCGGGTATCGAAGAGAAAGACTTGAGAGATTGTGGTTTCGGGGCACTCATGGGTCTGAGGGAGGTTCGAATGGAGCCCGAGTTCTTAGATGCTTGCCTTGACTATTGGGACCTGAGTTTCCATGTTTTTCGCTTTCCCAGCGGAGAGGTCTGTCCATTAGTTGAGGAGTTTGGAGCCATTGGTGGGTGGTTACGTACTAACCTACCTGTGTGTGTTAGGCGGGATCCAGGGTATAAGAGGCATGTAAGGACATACCTCCAAATGACCTGCGACGAGACAGAGGAGTTATTTGCTGGGAGTCGTATCAATCTCCACCGTCTGTGTCAGCATTTTATGGATTATGACAACGAAAACATCTCCTTTGGCGCTCGAAAAAGGGCGCTGGCGTTCTGCTTGGTGCATGTTTACATGTTCCCCGACTCGTTGTATGAGGGAGCGCTTGGTGACCCTCGTTTGATCACAGTTGTCCAACAGATGGAGTATGGTTGTAACCCTTCCGCTGTGATTTTGGCTGAGACGATCCTGGGCCTGGATGACCGAGCGTGCAATAGGGAGCGTCCATACCGAGGGTGTCCCTTGATCCTTCAGGTATGGCTGATGGAGCGTCTAAACGCGTCTTTGGCGACATTAGCCTCGGGCGGTCACACTCTGGGCCGAGACTAAGCGTTACATAAGGTGGCTGGACCCACACCATCGTCCTGACGATTACTTTCCCGATCTTGTGAGGTCATCGGCCATCCGTTGGTCGGTACCGTGGTGGGGGATAGTCGACGTGACGGCTTATGCAGCTGACGATGCCCCCTCTGGAGTCTTTCTCTGCGGGTTTGACATGGGCGTCTACATCCATCCTTTGCGAGTGAGGCGACAGATAGGGTGGGCACAGTTTATCCCTGGTCATGGCACTATGGTGCGCAGGTATGGTTATCTTGACTAGTGATATAGTCGATGCTTGGCGGCGGGTGGGTTCTGGCGTCCTAGGTGGCTGTGTTGGTGTTCCTAGGACGATTCGGGTATCACCGGCCTATACTAGGTGGACTGTTGCCCAGAGCCCTCATAAGAGGTCGTGGCTTCGCGCCTTAGAGCTGAAGCGGGCCTCCTCAGGCTTCTGAATGTGCGTTTGGCCGTGGGTTGCCGTAGGGGTTGAGGGTTGGTGTTCCCCTATTCAGCTGGAAGGTTTTAAGTCTGCTTTGGAAAATAACCTGGTTTTAGTTTATGTGTGCTTTGTTAGTATTATGTTCATATTATGTTGTATTTATGTAATATATTATCTATCCTAAACCCGATGTACATGCCGCGACTTGTATTGTAATATATTGTAGTGTTTGTTAGTGTAGTTTATGCTCCTACGTCTGAAAAATCTAAAATGTAACCGTTCTTTTTAAGATCAATAAAAATCAGGTTTTTATTTACGACTTTGCCTCATTTTGCTTGTTATTCTGTGTGAAATTCCTTGGCTCTAATCTCTTTTCGAAAGTTTAGAATGCAAGCATGGTTTTTATGCAAGCGCGGTTTTTAGGAAATTTTTGTATTGACTATTCCCTCGACTTTTTAAGCTTTGGGTTCGTCGTTTTGTGTTGAGTGTCGTTCTTTTTACCCTCAGGTTTAAAAGACGAATTTTTGTGTTGACTATGTCCTTGACCTTTTTAAGCTTTGGACGCGTCATTTTGTGTTGAATGTTGTCCTTTTAACCCTTCAGGTTTGAAAGACGAATTTTTGTGTTGACTATGTCCTTAGCCTTTTTAAGCTTTGGACGCGTCATTTTTGTGTTGAATGTTGTCCTTTTAACCCTTCAGGTTTTTAAAAGACGAATTTTGTGTTGACTATGCCCTTAGCCTTTTTAAGCTTTGGACGCGTCATTTTGTGTTGAATATCGGTTGCGCTTTTTGCAAAGCTGCCTACGTATCCACGAAAAGTGGAATCAAACCGACGTAGTTCGGAAGTGTACGTTTAGGGGCATACCGGCCCAGGAATTGTGTTTGCTTTTTTGTGGTGAATGTGCACGTTTAGGGGCATGCCGGCCCATGAACATGTTTAAGGACATGTCGGTCCATGAATTGCTTTTGATTTTTGTGGAGAGAAAGAGCATGTTTAGGGGCATGCCGGCCCATGAATTGTGTTTTTGATTTTTGTAGAGAGAGAGCACGTTTAGGGGCATGCCGGCCCATGAACATGTTTAAGGACATGTCGGTCCATGAACATGTTTAAGGACATGTCGGTCCATGAATTGTGTTTTAGAAAATTTCGCATTTTATAGATACATTGCAAGGCATTTTTAAGGGTAGTACTTTTTGAGCTGGTCGAGGTTCGTTGCGAGGTTAAACTCTTGACCGTCCAAGTCGGTTAGTTTTGCTGCTCCGCCTGTGTATATCTCTTTGACGAGGTAGGGTCCAGCCCAGTTAGGCTTGAACTTTCCTCGTGGGTCAACTGGAAGTGGTGCTCGGACTGACTTTAGTACGAGATCACCTACTTTTATGTGTCGTGGCTTAACTCGTTTGTTGAATGCTCGTTGTAGTCGGGCTTGGTACATTAAATGCGGTACTCGTGAATGCACGGTCGGCGTTCATCCAGGAGCATGAGTTGTTCGCACTGCTCACGGCCCATTCTCGCCTCCGGATGCTACTTGCCATTAGTATGCGTAGAGACTGTATTTCTATTTCCACTGGTTGGACGGCTTCCATGCCATAGGTGAGGAAATAGGGGGTCATGCCTGTAGGGGTTCGGATGGTAGTACGGTATCCCCAGAGTGCATATGGTATCTTGTTGGGCCAATCTTTGCGGTGTCGATCATTTTCTCGAGTATGGTGACGATCGCCTTGTTCGCTTCAACGGCTCCATTGGTTTGGGGTCGATAGGGCGAGGATTTGTGATGTTGGATGTTGTATTTTGTGAGTATGGCTTCCGTCTCGCACTGAAAGTGCGAGCCTTGATCGCTGATGAACTCGTGGGGTATGCCATATCGGCATATAATGTTTGTCTGTATGAATTTGGCGACTTCTTTGGAGCCGAGGGTTCGAAAAGATGCTGCTTCTACCCATTTAGTAAAGTAGTCGATGGCCACCAGCACGAAGCAGTGACCTCCTGCTCCGATGGGGTGGACTTTTCCTATCACATCGATGCCCCAGGTTGAAAAGGGCCAGGGTGAGGTTAGGCTGTATAGTGGTGAAGGTGGTACATGTTGGACGTTGCTGAAAATTTGGCAATTGTGGCAGTGCTTGACGGATTGGATGCAGTCTGCTTCCATGGTCGTCCAATACCATCCTAGTCGTAGAATCTATTTGCAGAGTGCTCGAGCGTTCATGTGGGGTCCGCATTCGCCATCGTGGACTTGCGTGACGATTTCCTGCCCTTTCTTGTAGTCGACACATATGAGCAGCGTCCCTTGTGGTGTTTTCTTGAGTAATTGTCCCATTTCTAGCACAAATTGGAAAGCTAGGAGTCTGATAGCTCTCTGTCCACGTTTATCGGTGTAGGGTGGGTAAGTGTTGTCTGTTTTGTAGTTGATTATGGCTTGATACCAAGGCTCTGTCTGCTCGGCTTCGTCCAGGTCAATAGTATGGATGTATGCTGGTTCGTCCCGTCTTTCGACGATGATGCGTAGTAACTTCATGTCTGGTGGCATGTTTAGGAGGGATGAGAGTTTTGACAGTGCGTCGGCAAACTGGTTCTCTTCCCTTGGGAGGTGGTAAAATTCGATGCTGTCGAAGTTGGTTAGGAATTTTTGTACTTTTGTTTGGTATTTGGTGAGGGTTTCGCTCATGATCTTCCATGCCCCGGTTACTTGATTTATGATGAGGAATGAATCTCCGTGCACCCGTAGGTTCTTTATTTTGAGGGCGATGGCGGCTTGCAGGCCGTAAATGCAGGCTTCGTATTCTGCGGCGTTGTTTGTGACGCTAAAATCGAGCTTGATCGAGAGCGGAGTATGGTCACCATTTGGGGATATTAAGAGTATTCCTACTCCGCAGCCGCGGTAATTTGATGCTCCGTCAAAGTATAATTGCCAGTACTCCCTTTCTATGGCGAAGATCCCATCGTCCGGAAATGACATTGTATCGATCACGGGTTGTTCGATGATAGCATTTTCTGCAAGGAAGTCTGAAACTGCTTTTCCCTTAATTACTTTCAGAGGGAGGTACTTGAGGCAGGGTCCATCTGGCCATACGCCCATTTAGGACTGGTTTTTCAAATAGGTACTTGAGGGGGTCCATCAAGGAGTAGACTCTTGTTGTGCTAGTGAGTAGGTAGTGCCTGAGCTTTTTGGTTGCCCAGACTAGCGAGAGGCAGCTTTTCTCGACTGGCTCGTACCGAGTTTCGTAATCGTGAAACTTTTTGCTGATGTAGTAGATGGCCCGTTCTTCGTTGTTGACTTCCTAGGCGAGCATGGCACCCATAGCGTTTGGCGTGGTCGTTAAGTATAGCGACAAAGGCAAGTCCTTTTGTGGGGGTACCAGAACGGGTGGACTTGTGAGCAGGCTCTTGACTTTGTCGAATGCTTGTCGACAATCGTCGTCCCATTTCGTATGCTCTTCTTTCTTCAATTTTTTGAAGATTGGCTCACAAATCGTGGTGAGTTTGCTGATAAATCGGGAGATATATTGGACTTGTCCCAAAAAGCTCCTTATTTCGTCGATGTTGCTTGGCGGTTTCATACCCATTTTTGCCTTGATTTTGGTCGGGTCTATTTCGATCCCGCGCTGGCTTACTATGTGGCCCAGCAACTTGCCTGATGTGACCCCAAAGGTGCATTTCTGTGGGTTTAGTTGCATCTTATACTGCCTAATTCGGGTGAAGAACTTCCGAAGCTTTGTGACGTGGTTGTCCCTTTCCTTTGACTTCACGATCATGTCGTCGACGTATACCTCGACCTCCTTATGCATCATGTCGTGGAGCAAGGTGGTAGCAGTACGTTGGTAGGTAGCGCCGACATTTATGAGCCCGAATGGCGTGACTGTGTAGCAATAGGTTCCCCAGGGGGTTACGAAAGTGGTTTTTGGCATGTCGTCTGCTGCCATTTTGATTTGGTTGTATCCTGCATATCCATCCATGAATGACAGTAAGGCGTGGTCTGCTGTGTTGTCGATCAGGATATCCATGTGAGGTAGCGGGAAGTCGTCTTTTGGGCAGGCTTTGTTTAGGTCTCGGAAGTCGGCACATACTCGTATTTTGCCGTTCTTCTTCATGACTGGAACCATGTTGGAGACCCAATCAGAGTATTCAATGACTCGGATGAATCCAGCTTGTAGTTGCTTTTCGATCTCTTCTTTGACCATGAGAGACCATTCTGGTTTGATGCGTCGGAGCTTCTGTTTGACGGGTCTGGAACCTTGCTTGATCGGGATGCGGTGTTCAATATCTCGCGGTCTATGCCGCATGTCCTTATATGACCAGGCAAAGACGTGCTTAAACTCTGCGAGGAGCTTGGTGTATGTGGCCCTTTCTTCTCAGGCTTAGGAAGCCCCGATTCTGCGATTCTTGAGGCTCTTCGGGCGTGCCTATGTCGATGGTTGTTGTGTCTTCAATGATGGGCTCCTGTTCGGGTTTTGAAACAATGCTTGCAATGTATCTATATAATGCAATGTTATTTAGTTTAAGTTTATCGCAATTATTAGAAAGAGTAGATTTTAAATGAGGCAAAGAGTAACCAAAAACTTTCGTGTTATTAATGTTATCAAAAGCGGTTACATTTGAAGATAGCTCAGACGAGGGAGCTTTGGACAACCTTAATGACTCTAGTTAATTACTGAGACCTACTATAATAGCCGTTTTTAGAAAAATGGCGTCATGACGACGCAGGGTCCTAGACTCTAGGTGTAGACGCTTGAATTGGGACCTCCCGAGTCGTCGGCAGATTGGGTGGCTTCTTCTTCGAGCTTCAGTTGTCGGAGGGCGGCTCGGAAATCTGAGGCTTCTATGGTGATAACCTCGTTGTAAAAAGGGATCTTAACCTTCTGGTGGAGAGTTGATGTTACGGCCCCGGTAGCGTGAATCCATGTCCTTCCTAGTAACATATTGTACGCCGGGGGGATGTCCATGAGTTGGAATTCGGTTTTTGTCTTGATGAATCCTGTCATGATGGGTAGTGATATGACACCTTCTATGCTGCGCGAGGTACCGTCGTACGCTCTTATGTTGTTAGAGCAAGGGGTGACTGTAACACCCCGTGTTAATTTAATTCAATAATTAGCTATCAATTCCTAATTTCAAATCCTAAATCAAATCCTAACCTTTTTAGCCTTCAAAATCACAATTTTAGCTAAACTTTTGTTTTGTAAAATTTATCGACTTTCTTAAAACTTTTGAAAACTTTTGAATAATAAAATAAATATTTTAGTCTTAGAATTCAAAAGTAGAAATATTTCGAAAAATCGTCAAACGCGCAAGCTTAAACTTTTATCGCTTTTGACGCCCGACTTTTTAAAAACTGACGAATTTCGTGGAAAACATTTTTAAACACAAATTAGACAATTTTAATGCATGAATAGTAATGTGGACTTAGTATGAGGATGATGGAGGTAATGATGTATTAAATCATTTAATTAAAACATATTTTCTAATTAAAAACCAACTTTAATATCTAAATAACTTAACCTAAATTACTACAACTTGTATCATTATTTTTCAAGAGCAAAACTCACCCATTTTCCATCCATTTGGCCGGCCACCTTTAGTCCATTTCTCCTCTATATTTTTCTTTCATTTTTCTTCTAAAACACATTAAATAAAAACCCTAATAATACTCTAATAATTTACTAGTGTTCTTAGTATACTTTGGGTACTTGGAGCTTACTTTACTACGGGTTTTTGAAGGTGAAGACGGGTACTTGGGTGGTGACTTGGACTTAGATAACCTCGTCGATCCTAACACCTTTAGCTTGCCGATCATAGGTGACTAACTATGTCTTATATTATCTTTTTAGTAAATTAATTTGTTTTGTTATTATAATTTTATGAGTATGAAAATTATGTTAAATATGTTAAACATCACTTGTATGAACTTATATGTTTATGTGTTGTATAATAAAATGATAATAAATAAGTAATAATGATAATAGTGTAATTGTAGTAATATTGTTCATGTGTTAGTTAAATTAATTTTGAACATTTTTAATTTATGTTCATATGATTTCTATGTTTATTTATGTTTTAATGAAGTAGTAATGTTATATAAAAATTATGTGAAATATTAGAAATGAGTTTAAAGTGATTAAAAATGAAAAATAAAAAATATATATACATATATACATTATCACAGTTTTCCTATATTTTTTAGTAAATTTTCACTTTTAATTTTTGTAAATAATATGTTAGAATAAGTTAATTAAAATAGATGTATTCATGTTAAAAAAATTAAATTAGGAAAATAAATTATAAGTTATTAAAATTAAAAATGGTGTTCTTGAACTTTAAATATGGTGTTCTTATGTTCATGAGTATCTTCATATGTGTTCTTCATTTTAGCTTACTTTGATTTTGATTTAGTTTATGTTTGTTATTATTTTGTGTTTATGTTTAGTTATTGTTTTTATATATTATTAGTATTATACTATAAATCAACTTAAACATTATAAATCACTTAGATTAAAAAGTTAGAAATTTAAAGTGTTGAAAAACACTATTCATAAATATAAATGAAATTGTTAGTAAATTTCATTTTAGTTTAAACTGCTTTAGTTTAATTAGAATAATTAAAATATAAAGACTTTAAGTTAAAAACTGCTAAAATCGAAAAATGAAATTTTAGGACCCTAACATGCATGCTCACGGCATCACCCTTATTTTTGGGACATAAAGGTATTTTTTCACTATTTAGTTTATTGTTAATATAATGTAGTTATTAGTTAATAAGTAAGAATTAAGAAATTAAATGAAATAAATCAATTGTGGTATAAAATGAAACCACACGGCATTTCTATTTTAATTTGACTAAATTTGACTAAAATGAAATTATCACTAAGTCACTAAAGTTAAATAGTAATTAGAATTGAATTTTAGTATAAACCGATTTAGTTATAAATGAAATATTGTAAACCGATAAAAATATGTAAATTATAAAAATGAAATAAATCGTGTGTTACTACCTTTGCTATTGGATTATTGAGCTTGGACATACGGACTATAAATGAATCATCCACGATACTATCACCAACTTAAATTAATAGGCGACTAAATTTAACCGAGTCTCGTTTTAAAATAAATATCACCGATCACCTTTTATAAAATGAACTTAACGTTTTGAAACTAGAATTTTAGAATATTTTCATAAATGACTAAATGCAAAATGAACTTAACGCTTTTAAAACTATGATTTTCGAATATTTTCATAAATGACTAAATACAAACCTAACTTAACGCTTTTAAAACTAGACTTTAGAATATTTTCAAAAATCGCCTAAGTACAAAACTAACCTAACGACTTTAAAACTAGAAATCTATACTTAGGAAATAAAAACAAGCTTAGTATTATACTAAAATATCTAAGTATAAAGATTCGTATAAATACGATGAATAGTAAAATACGATGAATAGTAAAATACGATTGAATAGTAAATCGTTGAATAGTGAAAAGTGAATAGTAAAATATTGAAAATAATTGAAAATTTTACTAAGTATAGAAAATTGAAAATAAATAAATAAATAACTTAAAGTGTATGAAAACACTTAAATAAGATTGGACATACTAATAAACGCTTCAATTTAGAAACTTGAAAACGTTAATAATTAACAACACTTCTAATAATAAACGAACGTGTTATGTGATCATATGAAACCTACAAATACTTAAACGTTTGACGCTGAGACTAGGAGAGTCTAGTAACATGGATAGGTAATATCAAATAAATAATAAATCTTGAGTAAGTTTAAATAAAAGGTCAAGCTTGGGCCTCAGATATGAAAACGTCAATCGTAAGTGAAGTGGGTTTAAGATAGTCTTGTCGCGGTCGCCATTGCCGGACAAGATAATTGAATATGCCAAGGCTTTTGTCTCAGGCTTTAGGAAATAGTCGTTTTATCTGGAGTTAAGGTGCTCTACGAATAGCGTGGCCCATTCTTAACGTGGATACTAATGTACATGTACTAGACTAGGGTTTAATTCACTCTATTTCGCTAAAGTTACCAGGGCCACCGTAACATTATGTGCATATGCGCTTTACTGCTCTGTCTCCTTGCCGTGTTCGGTGTTTATTGCACGCGACACTAGCATTCGTTCTTACCCTGCGTAAAGATTACTTGACGAGATTGTATCTGAAGTTCGAATCATTTCGAACACTAGAGGATGAGATGCAAGTATTATAGTATTCGGCGTGGTTTACGAGTCGAGTAAGCCTCTGCACTATGGAAGTGAGATGCAATCGATCAGAGTACAAAGGCCTACTCAGTGGTCAGGCTCGTAAGCAGTATGTGTTGTTTGTTGTTTGAATTAAATGAGAACGAGTGTGTACCATCTTCGAAAACTAAAGACCACAACTTTCTGAATTGAATCGAGTCTGCATGATGAGAACAATACGATACGTATGTATGTATGCGATCTGATATCGCTTTGTAATCTTGATGATATGTTGTGATACTATGGATATGATATTATATGTTATTTGCTTTCATAACTGAATATCATGCTTATATGATTTATCGCTTTAACCGCATGCTTATTATGACATATATGTCTTTACATGCTAATTGTATTAAGCATGTTTATGTTTTTATCATAATGTTATGTTTATAAAGCGATAATATTAAACCAAAGTAATTGAAATCGAGGGTAAGTATGAGCATAGCTAGTCACTGTCCGCTCAGCGGGCATCCCCCCATCAGTTTATTGTGCAGGGTAATCATGGACCGGGAGCTGGATTTTGGACGGGGCCATGCAACGTTTTTACGCTTTACTTTATGTCATTTGCGAGAGATTTGTAATATATAAGACGCTACTCTTTTAAATTTCCGTACACAGAGTTGTTTTATTCAACTCTTGGATTACGATGTAACATTTTGGGTTTTATGTATAATTAATAGCGCTGGTTTAAGACTTAATTAATTTCCGCCTTAGTAATTAAAGTCGACTAAAAACCAGGTTGTTACAGTTGGTATCAGAGCTGACTCGTGACCGTAATATGAATTGCCTAATGCGATTTATGTTTACCTAACGAGAGACACCTGGGCCAGACATTCATATTGTATGTCAGGCATAGACTAATAGGACCAAATAATAAATTAGATTTTTCTTTTATTAGATCACTTAAATAATAAACTTCAAATCGCTTTAAAGTGTGAGGATGGGTAGAAACCTTAAGGACCGACCATAGGCTTAGTGCTTTTAAATATCAAATTACTTCCCTCAAAATAAAATACACTAACTATCGTATGCTTGCTACTTGCTGAAGTGACTGACAAAAACTAACAACTATCCTCGGATATAAAATCTAAATAATAATTCAACTCCCGAGGACTGAAGCATCGAAGAGGTACCAGACGGCACGGAGTGAGGACATCTGTTAAATTCGTAATCAATTACACAAAAATTACTTTCTCCCTCTCTCCTACCTACTATATCCTTCCTAAGAAAATGTACTCGATACATTTTAAAATCCTAAAACCGATGTAACCAGAAATTACATCTCAAGGAAATAAAATACCTAACTTCTGTGCTTACTTGCATAACTGCCGTTATTGCATTTACTTTCAAGTAAAAGCTATCGATGACAAGCATGTCTTCTAACCTCTCGCAATACTAATAAATTCCTTCACGTCTTAATTCTTTCAGAATGGCTGGACCTCCAATGACAGACGAGGAAAGACACCTCCTGGCAGAAGAATCTTTGATCCGTTTGGCAGAAATAGCCACGGACAACGCAAACCGCCAACATCATCCAAGCGCATTTGATCGTGTTTCCCGCCATCGTCCACAAGAGTACTCGGGTTCTACTAACCCTATCGATCTCACGAACTGGCTGGAGGAAATGAAGAAACTCATGGATCTGACAAGGACGCCTCCAGAAGATAGGGTCAACATAGCCGCCTTTTACCTGAAGGCCGAGGCTAATGACTGGTGGAACGTAATCAGGACTAACGAGCCTGATACCACGTTCACCTGGTACGAATTCGTTGAGAAGATCAAGGGGAGGTACTTTGGGTATGAGCTCAGGTGTCAGAAAGAGGAGGAATTCATAAGTCTCAGAATGGTGGACATGACACTCCAGGAATACACTGAGAAATTCCAACAGCTGGCAAAATTCGGGGCTGCGATCGCTCCTAACGATAGGGCCATGACTCAGAGGTACCTACGCAACATGTCTAACGATCTGCGTACCCACATGAGCAGCAACACCTACACTACTTTTGCCGCAGCCTACGAGTGTGCGTGCAGGGTATGGGCTTCCTTGGAGTTGGAAAAAGCCGAGGAGAAAAAGAAGAAGAAGGTGTTTGTGCCATCTGTGGCACAGTCGAGCTTCATTCAGAAGCCGAATTATCAACGCCCGATCCAACAGAGGCAGAATTTTCAGAGGCCTGCGTTCCAGAACAGGGTTCCTGCTGGGAACAACGAGAGAGCCATGGTTGCAGGAAGGGCTCCTCAACCAAGGGCTGCGCCGGGGAATTGTCGTATATGCCACAAGGCACTACATGAAGGGAGACAGTGCAATGGCCTACCAATTACCTGTTTCAAATGCAAGATGGTAGGGCATAAGTCAAATGTGTGTCCCAACAACCTGAACACGGCTCCTGTTGCAGGGGTACCACAATCTGTTGTGGTACAGGGTCGAGTATATGTGCTCACAGAAGCTGAGGCAGAGGAGTCACCTGAGGCTGGCGTCATCACTGGTATATTTCTCATAAACTCAGAATGCTTATTTGTTGTTTTATTTGACACCGGGGCGTCATTGTCTTTTGTATCTTCTAAATTTGTTTCAAAGGCTAATCTCACAAAATCCGAATCAATCAACGCAAATATTTCTTTACCAAACGGAAAAATTTTCAAATGTTCCAAAATATTCAAAGAAACTCCAATCACAATCCATAAAACAATCTTCCCTTCCGACCTTATTCTTTTTGACATCTTGAGTTCGACGTTATTACGGGATCGATTGGTTGACTAAGTATCATGCGTTGTTCGAATGCCGAGATCGGAAAATTCGCGAAGCATCCTCTGAGGACTAGGGTCACGTATCAAAGACTTCGCCCGATTAAGGCGAAAATCATCTCCATGTTACAACTACAGCGGCTAGAAAGAAAAGGACATCAAGTGTACCTATGCAGCGTCAACGAGGTCAAGGAAAGCGCGAACATTGGAGCTATTCACGTAGTACGGGAATTTCCTGACGTCTTCCCAGACGATTTACCAGGCTTACCACCTGCACGTGACGTGGAATTCTCTATCGACCTTGTGCCAGGCACGGCCCCAATCTCAAAGGCACCCTATAGGATGGCACCGGTAGAACTACAGGAGTTGAAGAAACAACTTGAGGAGATGATTGAGAAGGGTTTCATAAGACCGAGTGTCTCGCCTTGGGAGCACCGGTTCTCTTTGTGAAGAAAAAGGATGGCGATATGAGACTCGTGCATCGACTACAGGGAGTTAAACAAAGTGACCATTAAGAACCGCTACCCTTTACCCAGAATCGACGATCTCTTTGATCAATTGAAGGGCGCGGGAGTGTTTTCTAAGATCGACTTGAGGTCAGGTTATCATCAGATCGCTGTTAGGGAATCTGACATCCAGAAGACTGCTTTCAGAAGCAGATATGGTCACTACGAATTCAAGGTTATGCCTTTCGGTTTGACAAATGCACCAGCAGTGTTCATGGATCAAATGAACAGGACCTTCCACGAGTACTTGGACATCTGCGTGGTAGTTTTCATTGATGACATCCTGATTTATTCCAAGACTGGGGCAGAACACGAGGAGCATCTCCGTATCATCTTGGGGATACTAAGGGAATATAAGTGGTATGCTAAATTTTCTAAGTGCGAATTTTGGCTCGAGAAGGTAGCATTCCTGGGTCACGTCATCTCAAAGGACGGAGTGATGGTAGATCCTGCAAAGATAGACGCAGTAAAAGAATGGAAGGCTCCCACGAATATAACTGAAATCTGCGACTTCCTTGGATTGGCAGGATACTACAGGAGGTTTGTTCCAGATTTCTCTAAAGTTGCACGACCCATGACGAAGTTGCTACAGAAGGAATCTAAGTTCATATGGAGTGAGGAATGCGAGAATGCTTTCCAAGAACTCAAGACAAGGCTTACCACACGCCTTGATCTTAGCTCTCCCTACGATGGAGACGAGTATGAAGTCTACTGATGGCGCCTCACTGAATGGCCTGGGTTGCGTACTGATGCAACAAGGGAAGGTCATTGCTTATGCGTCAAGGCAGTTAAAGGTTCATGAACGAAACTACCCAACTCATGACCTAGAATTAGCAGCTGTGGTGTTTGCTTTGAAAATCTGGCGTCATTACCTCTACGGAGTGAGTATCAAGTTCTACACGGACCACAAAAGCCTGAAATATATCTTCACGCAGAAGGAACTCAACATGAGGCAACGCCGGTGGTTAGAACTGATCAAGGACTACAAGATTGAACTATTATATCATGAGGGTAAGGCGAACGTCGTTGCTGGCGCTCTGAGTAGAAAGGCTACGCATACCCTTAGCAACATTAGGGAAATTCCGGCTAGTATTGTCAGAGTCTTCAAGGGAATGAACTTAGAGTTGGTTCGATCGGCGATGCTGATTTGAACGCCATGATCGCAGAGCCGGAGTTATATCACGAGATAAGAGCTCTACAATGGGAAGATGAAGGGCTTGTTAAGATCAGACGGGAAATCCCTTCAGGAAACCGAGAAGGGTTTGAGATTAAACCTGACGGGAGTTTGAGATTCAAAGAAAGGTGGTGTGTGCCTAATGTACCAAAGATTGAAAAGAAAGATCCTCGACGAGGCACATAGTACCACGATACTCCATACATCCTGGTCCGATAAAATGTACCAAGACTTAAAGCGAAGTTTTGGTGGGTCCTGATGAAAACAGATTCTTTGAATACGTTGCGAAATGCTTAATCTGCCAAAAGGTGAAGTTTGAACATCAACGACCTGGGGGACTACTACAGCCTTTAGACATTCCTTTGGGGAAGTGGGACTCCATTTCCATGGATTTTATAACGGGATTACCAAGGACTCACAAGGGAAATAATGCGATTTGGGTGATAGTGGACCGCTTGACCAAGTCGGCCCACTTTCTACCAATCAAGGATACCTGGAGCCTTGAAGAGTTAGCAAAGGCATATGAGAAGGAGGTGATCCGATTACACGGCGTACCACTGGACATTATTTCGGATAGAGATCCGAGGTTCACCTCTCATTTCTGGGAGAAACTCCAAGCGGCGTTGGGAAGCCAACTGAAAATGAGCACCGCTTTCCACCCTGCGACTGATGGTCAAACTGAACGAACTATCCAAACAGTCGAGGACATGCTCAGGGCATGTGCCCTAGAATTTAACGAGAATTGGGAGAAAAGTCTACCTTTGATTGAATTCTCCTACAACAATAGCTTCCATGCTAGTCTGGGTTGTGCTCCATTTGAAGCCCTCTACGGGAGGAAGTGTCGTAGCCCAGTCTGTTGGGACGATGCTAGCGACAACGTGGGAACTGGACCACAGGTCATTCAAGACCAGATTGAACACATAAAAATCATTCGGGAACGCCTGCAAGCGGCACAAGACCGCCAGAAGATGTATGCCAACAAGCATCGTCGACCAATCGAGTTCGAGGTTGGCGATCATGTGTTTTTAAAGGTATCACCCATGAAGGGGGTCCGACGTTTCGGTTTGAAAGGAAAGTTGAGTCCTAAATACGTTGGACCATATGAGATAACCGACAGAATTGGCGAGGTAGCCTATCGCCTAGCGCTACCCCCCAACCTCTCCAAGGTCCACAACGTGTTCCACGTTTCACAACTAAGGCGATACAGGAGCGACCCAAGTCACATCATTACTCCTGACGTAATCGCAGTTGAGCCTAACCTGCTCTACTCCGAGAGGCCTGTAAAGATCTTGGCACGAGAAACCAAGAGGTTGAGGCGGAAGACGGTTCCCTTAGTAAAAGTGCTATGGAAAGGTCAACTGACTGAACAAGCAACTTGGGAGACCGAAGCCTCTATGAAGGAGAAATATCCCGAAAGCCGTTTACCTCGGTGAAAATCCTATTCTTCATTCAAGTTTCGGACTAAACTTTTCTAAGGGAGGTTTGTAACACCAGTGTTAATTTAATTCAATAATTAGCTATCAATTCCTAATTTCAAATCCTAAATCAAATCCTAACCTTTTTAGCCTTCAAAATCACAATTTTAGCTAAACTTTTGTTTTGTAAAATTTATCGACTTTCTTAAAACTTTTGAAAACTTTTGAATAATAAAATAAATATTTTAGTCTTAGAATTCAAAAGTAGAAATATTTCAAAATCGTCAAAGCCAAAGCTTAAACTTTTATCGCTTTTGGCCTTGACTTTTTAAAAAGCGGCGAATTTAAGTGAAAAACTTTTTTAAACACAAATTAGACAATTTTAATGCATGAATAGTAATGTGGACTTAGTATGAGGATGATGGAGGTAATGATGTATTAAATCATTTAATTAAAACATATTTTCTAATTAAAAACCAACTTTAATATCTAAATAACTTAACCTAAATTACTACAACTTGTATCATTATTTTTCAAGAGCAAAACTCACCCATTTTCCATCCATTTGGCCGGCCACCTTTAGTCCATTTCTCCTCTATATTTTTCTTTCATTTTTCTTCTAAAACACATTAAATAAAAACCCTAATAATACTCTAATAATTTACTAGTGTTCTTAGTATACTTTGGGTACTTGGAGCTTACTTTACTACGGGTTTTTGAAGGTGAAGACGGGTACTTGGGTGGTGACTTGGACTTAGATAACCTCGTCGATCCGGAAAACCTTTAGCTTAGATCATAGGTGACTAACTATGTCTTATATTATCTTTTTAGTAAATTAATTTGTTTTGTTATTATAATTTTATGAGTATGAAAATTATGTTAAATATGTTAAACATCACTTGTATGAACTTATATGTTTATGTGTTGTATAATAAAATGATAATAAATAAGTAATAATGATAATAGTGTAATTGTAGTAATATTGTTCATGTGTTAGTTAAATTAATTTTGAACATTTTTAATTTATGTTCATATGATTTCTATGTTTATTTATGTTTTAATGAAGTAGTAATGTTATATAAAAATTATGTGAAATATTAGAAATGAGTTTAAAGTGATTAAAAATGAAAAATAAAAATATATATACATAGAGACATTATCACAGTTTCCTATTTTTTTAATAAATTTTCACTTTTAATTTTTGTAAATAATATGTTAGAATAAGTTAATTAAAATAGATGTATTCATGTTAAAAATTAAATTAGGAAAATAAATTATAAGTTATTAAAATTAAAAATGGTGTTCTTGAACTTTAAATATGGTGTTCTTATGTTCATGAGTATCTTCATATGTGTTCTTCATTTTAGCTTACTTTGATTTTGATTTAGTTTATGTTTGTTATTATTTTGTGTTTATGTTTAGTTATTGTTTTTATATATTATTAGTATTATACTATAAATCAACTTAAACATTATAAATCACTTAGATTAAAAAGTTAGAAATTTAAAGTGTTGAAAAACACTATTCATAAATATAAATGAAATTGTTAGTAAATTTCATTTTAGTTTAAACTGCTTTAGTTTAATTAGAATAATTAAAATATAAAGACTTTAAGTTAAAACCGTTAAAATCGAAAAATGAAATTTTAGGACCCTAACATGCATGCTCACGGCATCACCCTTATTTTTGGGTCAAAAATGTATTTTATCACTTTTTAGTTTATTGTTAATATAATTTAATTATTAGTTAATAAGTTAGAATTAAGAAATTAAAAGAAATAAATCAATTTTGGTATAAAATGAAACCACACGGCATTTCTATTTTAATTTGACTAAATTTGACTAAAATGAAATTATCACTAAGTCACTAAAGTTAAATAGTAATTAGAATTGAATTTTAGTATAAACCGATTTAGTTATAAATGAAATATTGTAAACCGATAAAAATATGTAACCGTTATAAAAATGAAATAAATCGTGTGTTACTACCTTTGCTATTGGATTATTGAGCTTGGACATACGGACTATAAATGAATCATCCACGATACTATCACCAACTTAAATTAATAGACGACTAAATTTAACCGAGTCTCGTTTTAAAATAAATATCACTGATCACCTTTTATAAAATGAACTTAACGTTTTTGAAACTAGAATTTTAGAATATTTTCATAAATGACTAAATGCAAAATGAACTTAACGTTTTTAAAACTATGATTTTCGAATATTTTCATAAATGACTAAATACAAACCGAACTTAACGTTTTTAAAACTAGACTTTAGAATATTTTCAAAAATCGCCTAAGTACAAAACGAACCTAACGACTTTAAAACTAGAAATCTATACTTAGGAAATAAAAACAAGCTTAGTATTATACTAAAATATCTAAGTATAAAGATTCGTATAAATACGATGAATAGTAAAATACGATGAATAGTAAAATACGGTGAATAGTAAATACGATGAATAGTGAAAAGTGAATAGTAAAATATTGAAAATAATTGAAAATTTTACTAAGTATAGAAAATTGAAAATAAATAAATAAATAACTTAAAGTGTATGAAAACACTTAAATAAGATTGGACATACTAATAAACGCTTCAATTTAGAAACTTGAAAACGTTAATAATTAACAACACTTCTAATAATAAACGAACGTGTTATGTGATCATATGAAACCTACAAATACTTAAACGTTTGACGCTGAGACTAGGAGAGTCTAGTAACATGGATAGGTAATATCAAATAAATAATAAATCTTGAGTAAGTTTAAATAAAAGGTCAAGCTTGGGCCTCAGATATGAAAACGTCAATCGTAAGTGAAGTGGGTTTAAGATAGTCTTGTCGCACGCCATTCTTAGGACAAGATAATTGAATATGCCAAGGCTTTTGTCTCGGGCTTTAGGAAATAGTCGTTTTATCCGAGTTAAGGTGCTCTACGAATAGCGTGGCCCATTCTTAACGTGGATACTAATGTACATGTACTAGACTAGGGTTTAATTCACTCTATTTCGCTAAAGTTACCAGGGCCACCGTGAACATTATGTGCATATGCGCTTTACGGTTCGCTCTCCTTGCCGTGTTTCGTGTTTATTGCACGCGACACTAGCATTCGTTCTTACCTCAGTAAAGATTACTTGACGAGATTGTATCTGAAGTTCGAATCATTTCGAACACTAGAGGATGAGATGCAAGTATTATAGTATTCGGCGTGGTTTACGAGTCGAGTAAGCCTGCACTATGGAAGTGAGATGCAATCGATCAGTACAAAGGCCTACTCGATTAGTCGGGCTCGTAGCGGTATGTGTTGTTTGTTGTTTGAATTAAATGAGAACGAGTGTGTACCATCTTGAAAACTAAAGACCACAACTTTACTGAATTGAATCGAGTCTGCATGATGAGAACAATACGATACGTATGTATGTATGCGATCTGATATCGCTTTGTAATCTTGATGATATGTTGTGATACTATGGATATGATATTATATGTTATTTGCTTTCATAACTGAATATCATGCTTATATGATTTATCGCTTTAACCGCATGCTTATTATGACATATATGTCTTTACATGCTAATTGTATTAAGCATGTTTATGTTTTTATCATAATGTTATGTTTATAAAGCGATAATATTAAACCAAAGTAATTGAAATCGAGGGTAAGTATGAGCATAGCTAGTCACGTCACCGCCAAACATCCCCATCGATTTATTGTGCAGGTAATCATGGACCTGAGCTGGATTTTGGACGGGGCCATGCAACGTTTTTACGCTTTACTTTATGTCATTTGCGAGAGATTTGTAATATATAAGACGCTACTCTTTTAAATTTCCGTACACAGAGTTGTTTTATTCAACTCTTGGATTACGATGTAACATTTTGGGTTTTATGTATAATTAATAGCGCTGGTTTAAGACTTAATTAATTTCCGCCTTAGTAATTAAAGTCGACTAAAAACCAGGTTGTTACAGTGACATCACTTTCCTTTAGTCCTAGCTTGAGGGCAGTTGTTAGGGGCAGGATGTTGATCGCGGAGCCATTGTCGATGAGGGTAACGGGTAATATCATGTTGCGGCACTCTACGGTTATGTAGAGTGCTGGGTTGTGTGGATCTTGGAAGGACGGCAAGTCTGCGTGGGAGAAAGTTATGGCGCCTGGTAGCCAATCCCGGATGATGCGGCTAATGAGTTGTGCTGGGAGGATATCTTTGGCGTTATGCCATGTTGTGTGTAAGGAAGGGTCGTTCGTTATGGGTACGGTAGTAACATTCTTGATTATGCCCTTGTTTCTGCCTTCGCTTGTGAGTTTGGGAGGGAATCCTGGCGGTATTAGTAGTTCCGCTGGGTCTTGAAATAAACGTTGGAGGTGAGCAGCCTTTTTGTGGCCGTCGGACTGTCTGAGGGGGCGCTGATAAGGGATCTGAGTTAAGTTTCCTTCCTTGTCCTCATGCCTTGGCTTTGTTTTTAACTTAGCTTGGTGGATGTGATCGACGTCGTTACCGTTGTTGATGCTGTCGCAAAGGACGTTGACTTCGTGATCGCCTGCGGGAGCCAGGAGGGGATGATTGAGGATGGGATGCGTTCCTACGAAAATGGGGTGAAGCAGGCGTGCTATCTTTGGGCCGATTGGTTTAAGAGCTATGCTTGGCTTGTCGATCGTCTCGTTGTCAATCATGTCTTGGATTACGTTCTTCAAGCGAAAACAGTTCTCGGTGTCATGTCCTTTCCCCCTGTGGAATTCGCAGTACGAGTCTTCGTGCCATGATAGTGGTTTCTTATCCTCAGGTGGTTCACTGGTGGGCTTGGGGAGATGCAGAATGTTTTTCTTTACGAGCTTTCCTAATGCCTTTGAGTAGGACATAAAGAGGGGGTCGAACCTTCGTCAGCCACAGACGAGAATGGCCCACCTGGTGATGACCTGGGTACAGCAGGAGTGGGTTGTGCTAGGAAAATTGGTTGCGCTACCGGTACCTTCGGGTTTGCAGTGTTAAAGGGTTCAGCCGTGGTCGTGGTTCGAGGAGTATTGCCCTGGTGACCATGATCTGCAGTTTTGGCCAGTTTGTACTTGTGGATTTCATCTTCTAGTGATCGAATCCTCTTGATGTGTCGAGCAGACTCTTCAGCGAATAGTCTAGAGTTTTTATCGGTTTCGACCTTCTGCATGGCGGCCAGATGCTCGAATAGGGCGGCGAGGTTGGCTATCTTGTGGTCAAGCAGCCTTACGTGTTCGGTGATTGTCATTAGCGGAGGAGGTGGTGGAAGGGCAGCTTCGTCATTTGCGAGGTTGAAACGGAAGTTCATATTGTGTTTGCGAGCCGGGTGTTCAGGGCTTTTCAGTGAGTGGACCTGACAAAGTTTTCAAACCTTTTAGTGACTCTAAAAAGAAAGAAAAGACTCAACGAAAATTCGCATTCAAAGAAGTAAAAAAAAGTGGGTGCATGACTCGACTCGTGTTTTTAGCTTAAAAAAAAGACACAGGAAGCTTTTGAGGTAGGGGCATGTTGACACGTCCCTAATCTCGAGGTAGGAAAATTTTATGATCGTAGTCCGATTAACCCAATTTAGCGGTATGTTGCTAGGGGTTTATCGTTACGATAAAAAGGATCAAACCGAAGTAGCGATAGGCTAGTCGATCTGAGGATGTTAAAATTGGGTAAAAGGCGACCAATTGTTCGCCTTTTACGTGTGACTCAGGGAATTAAATCAAAATGACGATAGGTCACTTGATTTAAAGATTAAATCAACGGGTTCGCATCTGAACGGGCCCGCGTTTTTGGTTTTTTGAGAGAAAAAGATTAAATAGGGATGACTAAAGAGTCACTCGACTTAGAGCTAATTCTAATGTACTAAAGGTTAATTTCATTTAAAATCTCCGAAATGCATTGACATTGTCGGGTTTTTGCTCTATGAAATTTTTTGCAATAAATGTATTATGACGATACGTCGATGATAATTCATTTACGTTTTGAAAAAGATCGGGGATCTAGTGATTATCCTGGATCGGTTTTAAATGCACTGGCATTTTATTTATCAAACTCAAATGACTATAGGTCAAAGAGCCTAACGGCGTGTTTTTAAAAGTATGACCTTTTTGAAAAAAAAAAAAAAAAGTTTAAAAGTGAATTTTCAAAAATGGACGTATTTTAAATGTATAATGCCTAGGAAATGTTTTTGCATGAAATGGTTTTGAAAGACGACTATAGTGAGGGTACTATAGCCTCGCACTTGTACATATAAACACAGGTTTTTGGCTTATAGGGTAACGTTACCTCCGGCCATTCCCGTAACGTTTAGGTAGGGGCACCCGCAAGAGTACACACGTCTTAGGTGTGAATTCAAGACGGGCCCTAGAGCGTCCGAGTTTGACTGGTTACGATCGTTTGTACGGATGCCGTACTTGTAATCGTGGAGAGGTGAGAGAACAGTGTGTCCGGAGTTACCTCGCTTATGAAGCGAGAGTTACTGGGGGCCGTTCCTCAAAGGGTGTGGTTTGAATCAGGAGGATTCGACTCAACGTATTTTTGCCCAAATATCGAAAGCGTAAATGTTTTCAAAGTTTCAAGCTTCATTTCTTTATGATTTTAAAATAAAAGAAAAACTAGTTTTTCAAAAATAATAAAAATCATGCTCGTCCCCAGCGGAGTCGCCAGCTGAAGGTACCGGGAAGAAACCTATCGACGCCTGTGCTTGACCTCGCCCGAGCGGGCGTTGGAGTCTTGAATGCCTCGCAGAAATGTCTCGATGTTTTTGTAAAAATGGGGGAGATCATTGCATGAATTTGTGACCAAAAAGAAAAGTAGAAAAATCCTTTTTGAAAATGTATTTTCGGAGTCGCCACCAAATATTAAAGGAATTTGGAACCTATTCAACGCGTCTTAAAATATAAGACACGAGTGTCTCAGATTTCAAGATGCGTCGATATCTATCAATCTGAGGTTTGAAACCAGAGAAGGGATTCGGAGTGAGGTTACTTTTCAAAAGTTTTGACAAAAATGTGTTTTTGAAAACTGAAATCAAAAAGCCTACGTAAAAGTAGTCTCTACTAATTTGAAAACATTTAGTTAATTTCGATATTTGGGCTAAAATGACGCTACGTACAAGTGCGAATATATATGACTCGATTAAAATGCATAAATAATGTAAATCGTCAAAATAATGACCTTTCTATGGGAAATGTACGTTAAATAATAATTTATTGACTAAATTATTACTATAAACGTTATTTTCCGACCTCGTATTTTGACTCTTTAAGAATTTGTAAAACCCTCAGTTTTGACATGCTAAAAGACTCCATGAAACGGTACAATTTAGTGTTGGATCCGTGATTCTAGTCGTTATTTAATGCATGAATGAGGACTTGCATAATTATAAAAGTGACGTCGGTTTGCTTTAGTGATAATGAGTCGTTTATTTATGCGATATTGGCGGGGTTTAGACGGATTATGAATCCGAATTACTACAACCGTATTACGAATACGGCTTCGCTAATGCCAATATCGGGTTGGGGTTAATGTAACCCCTTTGTCCGAGTCTCAAAACGTCCCAAAACGTAGGTAAAATGTTTACCTTTCGAAAATGCAAAGACGGTATTTTTGAGTGGATTTTGTGAGTATTTTATTGTGTTTTGTAAAACCGATGTATCTGAAATGAATGAAGTGGGTTGGTATTTATAGAGGTTGGCTGATTTGAAGGTGGACAAAAACTTAATCGCCTGTGAACAGGCGAATTTAATTTCATCTGGGCTGTATTTTGTAAAAAAAAACAAAAAAGGCTGCACACCAAAACAAAAATTTAATCGCCTGTTGACAAAGCGTTTTTAATCGCTCATCAACCGCGATTTGTATTTTGTTTTGGTGTGCTGTTTTAGCCGCCTTTTAGTTTTGGGACGTTTGATTAAGTAATGATTATGTTTTGTTGTTTACTTAAGGGTTAAGTATTTGTTCAGTTTTGGTCCGAATTTCGGTTTTCGTGTTTCGGTTTTTGTCGTGTTTTTCGATTTTGGCTTAAAATAAAATAATATTGGGTTATATTATTTTACGGTATTTGTAGAGTCTAGTTTTGTGAAAATGTGACACGGGACGCACTTTGGCCCGTTTTGAGTGTTGTGTTAGTGTGCGTTTTTGGGTCGTATTTGTAAGTTTGGGCCGTTTTGTAGCTAGTTGGGCTGTTTTTGTGGCTTGGCTTAATAAGACGTTCCTATATTGTGCTCGTGTTACGCTCATGATGACTAAAATTGACATTCATTTTCACGATTATGCAAATCCAAATTAATACGCTAAAAATGACTAATACGTTTTAGACACTTTTGTACCGTTTCGACTCTTTTAAAAGCATGCACGAAAGTCCTTTTCATCATCGGGTTTGTTTTTGGGGGGTACCGATACGGGTATCTACACAAAGGCATGGTCCAGAGATACATCAACCTGCACAGAACCTGCACTCAATATCAGCACCATGGCCATTTATTAAATGGGGCATGGACTTAGTTGGCAAACTACCAATGGCTCCAGGGCAGAAGGTGTTTATGCTAGCAATGACAGACTACTTCTCCAAGTGGATAGAGGCAGATGCATACAAAAATGTCACAGAAAAAGAAATGATCGCTTTCATAAAGAGGAACATCATCAGCAGGTATGGGATTCCTTCAGAGATAGTGTGTGACAATGGGCTTGCATTCGTGGGAAAAAAGACCAGAGCTTTCTGCACAAAGTGGAACATCAACTTGGTAACATCTACACCAAGATACCCTCAAGCAAATGGACAGGCTGAGTCCAGCAACAAGATTGTGATCAGTTGCATCAAGAAGAAGCTGATGGAGAAGCAAGGAAGATGGGTTGAAGAATTGCCACTAGTGCTATGGGCAGACAGGACTACACCAAAGAGAGCAACAGGACAAACTCCATACTCAATGGTTTATGGATGCGAAGCTGTACTCCCAGTAGAGGTCCACGTTCCAACAATCAGGTATGGGCTGAACACAACTTATGAGAATAACGAACTATTGCATGACAGCCTGGATACAGCCCAGGAGCTCAGAGATTTAGCAGCAGTAAGGTTAGCAGCATACCAACAATCTGTGGCCAGAAGCTACAACAAGAATGTGAGGGTACGAATGTTCAGGACTGGAGATCTGGTCCTGAGAAAGGTATTTCAGAACACAAGGGACAAAGCTGCAGGCAAGTTGGCCCCAACCTGGGAAGGTCCATACCTTATTGATTCAAAGAAGAGGAAGGGCTCCTACGGACTACGACTGGAAGGAGACATGATCCCTAGACCCTGGAATACACTCCACCTCAAGCTCTATCACATGTAAAGTATCCTGGACCAAGACATCTGGTAACCCACACAACTCAAAACTTTTCCTTTACAGATTATCCTATATAACTATACTGACTTGAGCGTCGGAGGGCCGTTGGTCGATGCCCAGCGGTCGATCTGACCTCTTCTGTCTGCACAAAGGCGGAAACAGGCATTTATCGGGCCGCACTGAGAACCAAATGCGAAAACAAAAACAAAGCAAAGAAGGGCCCCAGCCCAGTACGACTGCAACAACGGGACAGGGAGTAATGTCCGTTAAGCGAGCCCCAAAGTGTAAGTCGCCTAAACTATCAAACGCATGCATGCTATTTCACAAATTCACAACAAATTATATGCGCATCATAACAAAGACAAAACATAACAAAACATAACACAACATAGCATAGCAAAAGGATGTCAAAAGTCAGGACTTAAAAAGTCAACCCATGCCTATGCGTGGGCACAGGAATCAAGACCAAAGTTCTAAACAAAAAACAAGTCTAAGTAATTACAGGCCAAATATCTACAGGGGACATTCCCCCCTGGCAAATTCAAAGATTGTTCAAAAAACACCAACAAATTCAGTTCATTCATCAGACTCACCTGTATGCTCAGCATGATCACCTGCAGGACCAAAGATTGGTGGGCCCAAGAAGATCAACCCCAGCTCTGCACTAAAGAATCCCTGCACTGGACAAGAATCAAGATACTTCACTGTTCGAAATCGACTCCCGAAACAATTGGCTTGAAGGTAGCAATTTCCGCAGGCAAATCCCAGGTGGCACGAACTTCAGGACTAGCATTCATCATTTCAATCCGGGTGCGAAGTGTGTAGTATACACTCAGGTCAGCCAGCTCTGCATTGTGCTTCTTGGCGCCCTCCAGCAGCCCCTCAAGCTCCTTGTTCAGTTTGGCAATAAGCTCGTCTTGCTGCTGGATCCTCTTGAAGTGGGTTTTGTCCTTGGCAGCCAGCTTCTCACAACGGGAACGGACACCCTCCAGTTCTTTCTTGCTGGTCTCAAGGGAAGAGCGAAGCGCCTCATTCTCAATTTCAGCCTTACCCCTGCCACTCTCTAAGATCGGCACAGTGGAGCCAAGGCTAGCAGACATGGTCAGCAACTACATACAACAGAGCAGAAAGTCAGAACCATACCAAAGGAAACTCTGGACAAAACCAAGACCATAAGAAGAAGTACAGACCTGGGCACAGCAGCCCACCATTTTGTGCGCCAAACGTGTAGGCTCCAGGGCGGCAGGTGCAGGGGATAGAGTAGCAAAGGATTGACTCAGGGACTTCCCCAAGGAAACTTACTCATATTGGCTTTGAGAGTATAGAGGTATCGAGAGCACAGGGTTTATTTGAGGCAACAACCCCTTCTTCCTCTTCTTCTGGTCAGGGGTAGGTTTAGGAGATTCAACAGCCACTTTGGTGGACCTGGTAAGAACCCCTTCTGGCGCCTTCCTCTTAGAGGACTCAGAAACTGGGGCCACCAAACTTGCAGCAGGGGTGGAGCTACCGCCAGACTTCATAGCTTCACGTGCCTGAGCAATTGTAGCAGCAATAGCCTCCTTGGACAGGAAATTCCTCTTGCTGGATCCAGAAGCTGGGAACATCATGGGAAACAAATTACAAAGGAATAGCAAACAAACCAACTTATGGGCCAGAGAGAATGTATCAGTACCTGTAGTAGCGCTGGGCGCGGAGCTTTGGCCAGGTCCTGGAATCTTCAGAGGAGGTAAGGTGGAGTGCCCACCTGCCCCAGCAAGAATAGAACTCAACGGAGTCACATGGATAGGCGTCTGATCAAGTACACCCACACCACTTCCACCGGCAACCTCACCTACAGGTCTCTCACCTTGGACAGGCACAACCTCCTGATCAACTTCATCATCCTCAGTCCTTTCCTCGTCGTCACTCTCGCCGTCTTCATCGTCATCTCCATCCCCTTCCTCCTCTGGGGAAGGAACAACTTCAACTACATCGTCATCATCATCGTCATCAGGACGCATGCACTTGGGCCAGGCCCTCTTATCAGCAGGCAGCCTTAGGAACGCTTCAATCCTCCTCCTGGACTCAGGGTCGTCAGGAGTAGGGACCCAGTCAGAAACTGTAAACCAAACCCACAACAAAATTAAGCAAAAGGCAGAGATACTCATGCAAAGACAAAATGGACAGAAATTCAAAAGGACACATACCAGTCCCCTTCAAAGAAAACTCAGGCGCCCAGACATTATGGCCCAAGGACTTGCTCCTGATAAACATGTAATAGCTAGTCCAGTTCCTCTCGTCGCCTACGTCTAGGCGGCCCAAGAGAGGCTGGCACTTGTCCCTCAAACGAAAATGAACCCTCCTATTCTTATGCATACGCAAGCGGTAAGTATTTCTTATGTCAGCCAACTGGATCTCAACCCCGTACCTCCGGCAAAGAGAATCAATCCCATGGATCAATCGCCAAACAGAAGGCTTGACCTGACAGGGTGGTACTTGCACAGTACTCAAGAAGGCGCTCATTAATGGATAAAGCGGGAAGGAAGCCCCAAACCTGAAAGAAGACTCAAAGATTGAAAACCAACCGGGACTCACCCAGTCCACCCTGACATCTTTAGTGTCAGGGGCCCAAACCTCGGCGCTTTCGGGGATCTTTCCCTCAGTTTTAAGCCTCGCTTCTACCCCTTGGGCGAGCAAGTTGGGGTAGATATTGATGTCTTTGATAAAGTCTGTAGCTTGAAAAGTGGAGTCGCCATGAGAGAAGGAAATCGCTGTGGAAGGACCGGTATCATTACGAGCCATGGTCAGAAGAAAAAAAGATAGGGTTTTTGCAAATTGATTTGGGGTTTTTCGAAGGATTTTAGGTTACAAAACAAATGAAATCAGAGAAAAGAGCGAGATAGAGAGAGAAAGAAACAAAAAACAAGGGTATATATAGAAGGAACAAAAAGAAGTAGGATGGTTTTTACAAAAATAAGCGCGCGAAGTGACTTGATGTGACCCACGACTGATGTTGAAGGTACCGGGAAAGTGACGGACCTATCGACGCCCTGCGCGCGCCCGTCCTCGCCCCGTGCGGGGGCGTCGGGAAGCGGAATGCGCCTCGCAGGAAAAAGTGCGAAGTTTTGAGAAAATGGGGGAGATCATTGCATGAATTTGTGACCGAAAAAGAAAAGTAGAAAAATCCTTTTTGAAAATGTATTTTCGGAGTCGCCATCAAATATTAAAGGAATTTGGAACCTATTCAACGCGTCTTGAAATACAAGACACGAGTGTCTCAGATTTCAAGATGCGTCGATATCTATCAATCTGAGGTTTGAAACCAGAGAAGGGATTCGGAGTGAGGTTACTTTTCAAAAGTTTTGACAAAAATGTGTTTTGAAAACTGAAATCAAAAAGCCTACGTAAAAGTAGTCTCTACTAATTTGAAAACATTTATTTAATTTCGATATTTGGGCTAAAACGACGCTACGTACAAGTGCGAATATATATGACTCGATAAAAATGCATAAATAATGTAAATAGTCAAAATAATGACTTTACTATAGGAAATGTACGTTAAATAATAATTTATTGGCTAAATTATTACCATAAACGTTATTTTCCGACCTCGTATTTTGACTCTTTAAGAATTTGTAAAAACCCTCAGTTTTGACATGCTAAAAGACTCTATGAAACGGTACAATTTAGTGTTGGATCCGTGATTCTAGTCGTTATTTAATGCATGAATGAGGACTTGCATAATTTTAAAAGTGACGTCGGTTTGCTTTAGTGATAATGAGTCGTTATTTATGCGATATTGGCGGGGTTTAGACGGATTATGAATCCGAATTACTACAACCGTATTACGAATACGGCTTCGCTAATGCCAATATCGGGTTGGGGTTAATGTAACCCCTTTGTCCGAGTCTCAAAACGTCCCAGAGCGTAGGTAAAATGTTTACCTTTCGAAAGTGAAAAGACGGTATTTTTGAGTGGATTTTGTGAGTGTGTTAATGTGTTTTGTAAAACCGATGTATTGAAATGAAGTGAAGTGGGTTTGTATTTATAGGAAAATGGCTGGTTTTTGTGGGTGCACAAAATTAAATCGCCTGTGTACAGGCGTTTTTAATTTTGTTTGGGTTGGATTTTTTTAAGAAAAATCAAAAAGGCGGCTGGGACAAAACAAAAACATAATCGCCTGTTGACAGGCGTTTAACTTTTTAATCGCCTGTCAACTGGCGATTTTATTTTTGTTTTGGTGGGTTGTTTTATGCCGCCTTTGGTTTTGGTCGTGTGATTAGGTGATGATTATGTTTTATTTGGACATTTTGGGCCAAATTGGTTTTTGGCTCAATTTTGGTTTTCGTGCTTCGGTTTTTGTCGTGTTTTTCGGTTCTGGCTCGAAATAAAATAATATTAAAGTATATTATTTTACGGTTTTGTAGAATCTAGTTTTGTGAAAATGTGACACGGGACGCACTTTGGCCCGTTTTGAGTGTTGTGTTAGTGTGCGTTTTGGGTCGTTTTTGTAAGTCTGGGCCGTTTTGTAGTTAGTTGGGCTGTTTTTGTAGCTTGGCTTAATAAGACGTTCCTGTATCGTGCTCGTGTTGTGCTTATAATGACTAAGAGTGACATTCATTTTTATGATTATGCAAATCCAAATTAATACGCTAAAAATGACTAATACGTTTTAGACACTTTTGTACCGTTTTGACTCTTTTAAAAGCATGCATGGAAGTCCTTTTCATCATCGGGTTTGTTTTTGGGGGGTACGGATACGGGTATCTACAGAGCCCCCAGTTTGACTGAGCTTGGACAAAGCGTTAGTCAAACTTAAAGATAGTATCCGGACCATTACAGTCTCGATACTACCTGGCGGCGCTAAGCATGTGTCTTATGGGAGAGACGAGGACTTAGCGCCGGGAAATGCGGGGAGGGACGACATGATTTTAAGGACATGACGGTCCTACATGTTTAAGGGCATGTCGGCCTGCATGTGGCCTGAGTACTCCCAGCTGGCGCCTTGCCTGTGTCTTCGCCAGGCTTCGCTGTGCTTTGCTTGCGCCGGCTTGCGCTCTTGGTGCTTGCCGCTTGCGCTTGCTTGGCTTGCCGCTTGCGCTGCTTGTGCTTCGCTTGTGCTTCTTATTTGGGACGCCTCGTAGCGCAGGTTCTGGCGCTTTAGGGTTTGGTTTATAAGAGTGGTTGGTGTTTTTGTGAAGGGATAGGTTTTTGTGAACGTCTCATAAGGAGGTTACGTGTTTCTGTGTTTCTCATAAAAAGGGCTAGGTTTTTATGAACGTCTCGTGAGGAGGCTACGCGCTTTTCCCATAAAAAGTTAGGTTTTTATGGACGTCTCGTGAGGAGGCTACGTGTTTTTGTGTTTCTCATAAAAAGGGCTAGGTTTTTATGAACGTCTCTTAAAGGAGGCTACGCTTTTTTTTTTTTTTTTTTTTTTTTTTTTTTTTTCATAAAAAGGGCTAGGTTTTTATGAACGTCTCGTGAGGAGGCTACGTGTTTTTGTGTTTCTCATAAAAAGGGCTAGGTTTTTATGAACGTCTCGTGAGGAGGCTACGCGCTTTTGGTTTGGTTTTATAAAAGTGGTTAGCCTTTTATGAACGTCTCTTAAAGGAGGCTACGCGCTTTTGGTTTGGTTTTATAAAAGTGGTTAGGCTTTTATGAACGTCTCTTAAAGGAGGCTACGCGCTTTTGGTTTGGTTTTATAAAAGTGGTTAGGCTTTTATGAACGTCTCTTAAAGGAGGCTACGCGCTTTTCTTATAAAAAGTTAGGTTTTTATGGACGTCTCGTGAGGAGGCTACGTGTTTTTCTCATAAAAAGTTAGGTTTTTATTAACGTCTCGTGAGGAGGCTACGTGTTTTTCTCATAAAAAGTTAGGTTTTTATGAACGTCTCGTGAGGAGGCTACGTGTTTTTCTCATAAAAAGTTAGGTTTTTATGGACGTCTCGTGAGCAGGCTACGTGTTCTTCTCATAAAAAGTTAGGTTTTTATGGACGTCTCGTGAGCAGGCTACGTGTTTTTCTCATAAAATGTTAGGTTTTTATGGACGTCTCGTGAGGAGGCTACGTGTTTTTCTCATAAAAAGTTAGGTTTTATGGACGTCTCGTGAGGAGGCTACGTGTTTTTCTGTTTTGAAATTGTGTTTGAAGCAAGGTTAAATGTGTATTGGGCCGAGGAAATGGCCCAAAACAAAACTGAAACCCATGTGATAAAAATGTAATCGCCTGTAAACAGGCGAATTAAAATTTAATCGCCTGTTTACTGGCGATTAGGTTTTTGTTTGGTGTTTTTTGGTTAAAACACGGGAGAGAGAGAGAGTTGGCTCATTTTCATCCGTAAAAAACAAAAACAAAATCGAAAACCTTTAAAACTCGTCTTGGCGATTTTCTTGATCAAAAATCGATTTTCCGACTCCTACAATTCATCATGGACCAAGGTACGTACTCAACTCACTTGGTTTTTCGTGTTTTGAGTTTGGTTTGAGTCGGTTTTAGCTTGAAATACCGTTTTCTAGAGTTTAGGTCGAAAATGTCGGTTTGATTCGATTTTAGCCCTCGTCCTTGCTTGAAAACGCTCGCTATGGTTGGTATTGTGCTTGCCTCGCTTGTCTTGCTGTCGTTGTGTGAAAACCCGGCTTGTGGTCTCGATGTTCGTGCGTTTTGTAGTGTAGGGGCATTTTGGTCATTTTTGAAAACGTCTCGAAAATGGCTCAAAACTTCAGTGTAGCTTACCCATTAGTAGTATAACGTGTTGGTGAGTTGGGTTTGTTGAAATGGGCGCGAAAAGCGGTTCGTTTGGGTGGAAAACCGTGTAAAAGGGGGTAAAGTCGGGGCTTGTGCACTGTTTTTGTAGCGTAAGGCGATCCCGAGTGGCTTGGTTATTTTGAAAATGTTGTAGCATGCTTGTGTGGAGGTTTGGGTGGCTTGTGTGCGAAAAACGGCCTGAAAAACCGTGATTTTCGAATGATTTGGTATAAGGGCCGAAATTTTGGTCGAAATTTTTCGGTTCCGAAACTTGTCCGAATTCTCTGTATTGCATTGTTATGGCTAGCATGGTACATACTTGGCTTTGTTTTGTAGGAAATGTGTTGTTTGGAGGTGTTTTGGAGCGTTTTTTGTAGTTTAGGCTAGGTTTCCAAAAATCGCTTTTCCTCGCTTCTCGTGCCCCGTTCATGGAATGTATGGTAATGTATGTCGTTTGTGTTGGCTAGGGTGTTGTTTTGTGGGAAGTGGGGGCTTTTTGGTTGAGTTACGGTCAAGAAAAGGCCGTTTTTGTAGTTTGTAAGCATTTTGTAAAAGCTACTCAGTCGAGGTGTCCGGGACATCATTTTCGCATGGAATTTTTGCACGTGTTTATTGTGATTTATGGGTTGGGTCTGTCTCAGAAAATGTGGGTTTCTGGCTTTCTGTAGCGCTTTTCCCTTTTCTGCTATTTTTGGGTTAAAAAGGCCTGCTTTCAGCCTTTTGGCTAGTTCTCCGCTGCTTTTGCGCGTGCTTGCTCCTGACTTGACTGAGTAGGACGTATATATCGTATACGTCTCATGGAATTTGATTCTCTGTGCTTCTGCTCCGTTTTGGCCTTATCTGCAGATAATGTAGGCCTTAATGCTTGCTTTCCGTCGCTTTTGCTTGCTTCTACTTTCTTGAGTGACTTGCTATTGCCGTTGTCTGAGTATGCCCTTGGATTTTGTGCAGGTGATCCTAAGCCTTCAGTACCTACTTCCAGTGACATGGATCGGGTCTTGGCTGGCGTTGACTTTACTGTTCCGGGGGGCGAGCATACTCCTACGTCAGGTATGCCTGCGCCTTTGGAGGTTTCTGAAGGTCCGTCTCAGTCGGACTTGCTGAGAGCTTTTCCTCAGACGCCTGGAGCTTCTACGACGCCAGGGAGTGAGTTTCAGGGCGCCGCTGTGGAGTCTCCTGCCTTTTCTGCTAGTGGTGCCGGTGCTGTCAGTGCGTCGTCTGGGCCTTCTGCGAGTGGCTTTGGACATGGTGCTGTTCCTGGTGGTCCTGAGCCGTCAGTTAGTGTTGCGGGTCGTGACGTTGCTGCCGAGTCACCTGCTTTTTCAGCTAATGAGGTACGCGAGGAGACCGTCGCTGAGCGGACGCGGTCTTCTGGTGATGCTAGCGGTAGTGGAGCTGCTGCTGGGTCGTCGAGGTCTCCTGTTGGTGGCCGAGGTCAGGCTCAGGGTGTCGTCTCAGAGTCTTTGCAGGGGCGTGGACGTGGCGCTGCTGTGGAGACGTCTGAGGCTCCTGGGGGAGGCCGTGGTGGAGGTCGGGGCGTAGTTGCAGGGTCTTTGCAGGGACGTGGTCGTGGCGGTGCTGGAGGGACGCCTGTGGCTTCGGGAGGGGGCCGAGGCAAAGGTCGTGGCGTTGTTGCAGGGGCTTCGCAGGGACGTGGCCACGACGTTGTTTCAGGGGTGCCTGCGGCTCCTGGAGGGGGCCAGGTTAGAGGCCGTGGTCGCGGTCGGAGGAACCCGAGGAAGAAGCGCAAGGTGGATGAGGCTTACGGTGAGGCGGCGATGAGCCACGACGCCGAACTCGTCTTCTTCGAGGGTGGCGGCAAGGACGGTGAGGACGCCGGTGTTTTTGAGGAGGTTGGAGCAGGGGAAGACCCGGGGGAGGGCACGCGGGGGCGTGGTCGTGCTCGGGTCCGGAGCCGCATGAGGATTCTTCGAGTCGAGGGTCTTTGAGCGACGAGGACGGAGGATTTCGACGAGATCGCGCCGAGGCCGGGCCGCCGAGGCCGAGATTGCCGAGGCCGCCGCCGCCGACGCCGCCAGCCGCCAGCCGCTCGCCGCGGGCCGCCAGGGTCGGTCGATTCGTGGCCAGGCTCGCGATCAAAGCAAGCAGTGAGGCCGAGGCCGAGGCGCAGGCCGAGGGTCATGCCCAGGGGCAGTCTGGCGGCTCTTGAGGCTGCGATGGAGGTTTTCATGGGGATGGTTGACGAGCTGGGCGAGAGGCCTAATTATCCCCATGGTCCGCGCTTGTGGTCGCAGGTGGCCATTGACTGGGATGGCGTGACTCTGGTTTGGAGTCGCTTGGAGCACTTGTCGATCCGAGTGAAGGTCGGTTTCCCGTTAGGCTCGATGAGGACCTTCTCTGGGTTTCGGACGGTGTTGGACGTCTTTGAGGATAGGCTCACCCAGCAGGAGCGGGACATAGTGCTTGGGACGGCTTTCGGTCCTCTGGTGCAGAAATGGAGAGAGGTGCGGGGCAAGCGGGTGAACTCGCGTCTTACTGTGCTCCGGGCGTTACTGGATAGGTTTTGGGATACGACCAACACCTTCCATATGCCTGGTTACGAGGTGGGCGTGACTCCTTCTTCGTGGGCTGTTGTCACGGGGCTGCCTCATGGTGAGGGCGTGCTTGACTAGGGGCGTGAGCGACCTCCTATCGATAGTCCACGCGTCGTGCGGTTGATTGGTGACGGGGTTAGGTGTGGGATAGGTGAGGAGCACACGTTTCAGCCCCGGACTATATGGTTTGCCGACTTCTTCGAGGGGAAGAGGAAGAAGAAGGGGTCTACTCGAGCGAGCGCTGAGCAGAGGGCCCGGCTGTGGTTGTGGTGGTTCCTGACGCCTACCCATTTTGGCGACAAGGGGGAGCGAGCGTCGACGGCTGTGCTGATGGCCCTGTCAGACATGTCACGTCTAGGTGACCTCGACTGGGTCACTCCTGCTCTGGGTCTGTTGATCCGGTATCTGAGGGACGCGGTGCGCCCTGACCGGATTGACGAGGATTCAGATGTGTCTCTCGCGGGCCCTGGTCTTCTGATGGAGGTAAGTTTTGATTTCGCAGAGTCTTGTTATCTTGTCTCTGCTTTCCTTTTGTAACGTTGTATTCTGATTGCTTGCAGTCTTGGTGCTACGCTCACTTCCCCTATCTGCTCCCGGACACGTTCAAGGTTGAGGCGCAGTATCCGGCTTTCCATGCCTACGCGACAGCGGATCGGAAGGGTATTGGCCTAAACTACGACGCGGCTCGTGTGCGCTTCAACGGGATGACCGTGGATAAGGTAAGGGTATTTGTGTTTTGTACTTTGGTCTTTTGTAGCTTGTTTTTGGGTTTGTGTTTGTTTTTGTGGTTTATAATTTGGTTTCGTTTTGTAGTTCGTTCGCGACCCTTGGAGAAAGTTTACCGGCGTCCCTCCGACGATTGCAGCTCGCTTTGGTCCCCTTGACAGACGGCGGCTGTATATCGAGACCCAGTACGGCTCGTACTGGTACTTGGGTGAGCGTCTGTCTGCGCAGACGGGTCGTGGCGGCTTCATCGTACCTGCTCCTCCGCCTTCGGTTTTGTTTGTAGAGACGCCCGACGATAACGAGCGTCGTGACGTGTACCATGAGGGTGAGTCCGACTCCCTGCTGCGGCCGGCTGAGGATTACGTGACTTGGGCACAGCATGCCCTTGCTGACGCTGTGATCGAGGTATGTTTTGTTGTTGTTTTTCTTTTTTGCGTATTTGGTTTTTAAAAGCAAAAATTTACCCTGTTTTTGTTTTGTAGCGATGTGATCCTGATCTTGAGTTCCAGCCTCCTCCGTTCGTCGAGGATCTGTTGGTCGTGCACGAGGGCTGCCAGCATTCGATTGTGTTGCCTGCGTCTATGTCCGTGGTGACCGATGCGGGCCTGGAGAGGTGGGATCCGCGCGTGAAAAAGGTATTCGCTTTCTTCTTCGTACAGCATGAGTATTATGTAGTATAGCCCCTAGTTTGAGTAAGATTTTATTGTAAAATCATTAGTCAAACTCTTGTTGCAGCAATTTTTGAGTATAGCCCCCAGTTTGAGTAAGATTTTATTGTAAAATCATTAGTCAAACTCTGTTGAAGCAGTATTTGATTATAGCCCCCAGGTTGGAAAGCTAAATGTATTTCTCGTGTCGTGGCAGGTGACGGCTGAGGTGCACAGGAGGCTGTGGCGGGCGGCGAACCGGTGGAGGGCGGTCGTGAACGAGAAGGTGGTTGATGCTTGCAGGGCTCAGAGGGAGGCGGCCGACGCTCGACTTGAGTTAGCGAGGTCGTATCGGTGAGGGTGCGAGATCACGGGCCGAGCTGGAGGCTGCGCATGCCGAGGAGCTGGCGAGAGTCCGGGCAGAGCTAGAGGGTCGGCACGCAGAGGAGCTGGATAGGGCGCGTGCTGAGATCGACTCCTTGCGTGCTGTCTTACAGCGTCGTGACCATTCGCAGTAGGCTTGGATTTGTATATACACTGGACGTGTATTATGAATATTAGTATTTTTTTTGTAATGGTTTATGTATTGGGACTTGTGTATGGTTGGTTTGTGATTTTGTGGGTGTCTACGGGTATGATTTGGTTATTTTGTCTTGTTGCGAAAAATGCATTCCTGTGTCGTAGTCGGGTCTGAAATCCTCGCGTATTTGCTCGCCGAGCGTACCTGCAAAACATTGTTAGTCGTAAAAGCATATATATATGTCTCGATTGAGACTGACTCGCTAATGAACAAACTAAAAGCAAATGTGGAGTTTTGAAAGATGCTGTTTAGAAAAATATTTTGGACTCGTAAAAAGACGTTTTTGACATTAAAAATGTGAGCTAAAATGATATTTTGAGACGAAAATTGTGAATGTGAAAATCGTATTTTGTGTTGTGTTTATTTTTTTGTGTGATTATCATGTTTTGTGAAAAATGAAAAATACGAAAGACGGGAGTCGATCACGCAAATCGAGACGACGTGAGGGACCGTACATGTCGACCAAGAGGTCGGTAAAAACTAATAGGGGGTAATAAGTTAGAAAATTAGGGTATAGGTGTGTAAGAAGTGTAAGAAATCGAATAATTTTGTCAGAAAAGAAAAAGAAAATCGCCTGTAAACAGGCGATTTTACTGTCGCTTTGTTCTGACGATTACATTTTTGTTTTGTGGTTTTTGTTTGATTTATTTTAATCGCTTGTTCTCTAGCGTTTAAGTTTTTGTGTTGTATTTCGTTTTGCAAATCTCGGCTATAAAAGGAGGGCTAGGTTAACTCATTTCACTCATCCTTTCATTTCCCATTCTCGATTTTCAAAAATATTCAGAATATTTACGGAACATTTGTCGAATTATGGAGAATTTTGAAGGGAACTTGCGCCGTTGGTGTGCGTCCTTGTCGGGTATCGAGAAGAAGCTTTTGAAAGATTGCGGAGTTGGCGTATTTCGTGGGTAAGGCAGGTTCGAATGGAGTACGAGTTCCTGGACGCTTGTCTTGAGTGTTGGGATCCAAGCCTTCACGTGTTCCGCTTTCCTTGCGGAGAGATTTGCCCTCTAGTTGAGGAGTTTGGAGCCATTGGTGGGTGGGTGCGCATTAGCTTGCCGGTATGCGTCAGGCAGGAGTTTGGTTATAAGAGGCAAGTTCAGAACTACCTCCAGATGACCCGGGACGAGGTGGAAAAGCTATTTGTTGGGAGCCGTGTCAACCTCCATCGCTTGTGTCAATGGTTTAGGAATGACGAGAATGGGCATATCTCTGCTGTGGCCAGGAGGAGGGCTTTGGCCTTTTGCTTGGTACACTGCTACATGTTCCCGGACTCTATATCCGAGGGGTTGTTGGGAGACCCGCGTTTAATTGCCGTTGTGGAGCAGATGGAAATAGGTTGCAATCCCTCTGCTTTAATTCTGGCGGAGACGATCCTTGGATTGGATGAGCGGGCATTCAATAGGGAGCATGCGTACCGAGGATGTCCCTTGATCCTCCAGTTGTGGCTAATGGAGCGTCTGAATGTGTTGAACGACTTCGGCGTCGATGTTGAGTAAGTCGCAGGAGGCATTACCAGCCGTTACATGTGGTGGTCGGGTCCAGACGAACGTCCTACTGACTATTTCCCTGAGTTTGTGAGGTCATGTGCTATCCGTTGGTCGGTTCCGTGGTGGGGGATAATTGACGTGACGGCTAGCACAGTAGGCGATGGTCCCTCCGGAGTTCTCTTATGTGGGTTTGAGATGGGCGTTTATATCCACCCTCTGCGAGTTAGGCGACAAATAGGGTATGCACAGTTCATCCCTGGCCAGGACATGGTTGTGTTGAATAACCAGGTGACTGACGAGTGGGCTGGTGGTTGGATCATGCGCCCTAAGTGGCTTGTAGCTGGTACTGTTGGGACGATCCGGGTATCGAGAGCCTATGTTAAATGGACCGTTGCTCAAAGTGCTCATGAGAGGGCTCGTCTTCGTGCTTTAGAGCTTAACGAGCCTCCGCCGACGTCTGCCTATGACCCGATTCGTTTTGGACGTAACAGAGGTAGGGGTGATGCTTCGAGCTCGGTGCCTCTCTCAGCGGCGGAGTGTGTGTTTGGTCGTCGTCGCATACCAGGGCCGGGTGCTCCAGGTCGTCATGGTAATGTTGGGGATCGCCGCAGGGGTTGAGGGTTGGTGCTTCCCCGCTCAGTCGAAAGGTTCGGTGGTTTAAGGGAATCTAGTGTGGTTTTGTTGCTGGTTTGTTAGTATTATGTTCATATTATGTTGTATTATGTATTATATATTATCTATCCTAAACCCGATGTACATGCCGGGATTTGTACTGTAATATATTGTAGTGTTTGTTAGTGTAGTTTATGCTCCTACGTCTGAAAAATCCAAAATGTAACCGTTCTTTTTAAGATTAATAAAAATCAGGTTTTTATTTACGACTTTGCCTCATTTTGCCTGTTATTCTGTGTAAAATTCCTTGGCTCTAATCTCTTTTCAAAGGTTTAGAATGCAAGCATGGTTTTTAGGAAATTTTTGTATTGACTACTCCCTCGACTTTTTTTAAGCTTTGGGTTTGTCGTTTTGTGTTGAATGTTGTCCTTTTTAACCCTTTAGGTTTAAAAGACGAATTTTTGTGTTGACTATGTCCTTAGCCTTTTTAAGCTTTGGACGCGTCATTTTGTGTTGAATATCGGTTGTGCTTTTTGCAAAGCTGCCTACGTATCCACGAAAAATGGAATCAAACCGGCGTAGTTCGGAAGTGTACGTTTAGGGGCATACCGGCCCAAGAGTTGTGTTTGCTTTTTTGTGGTGAATGTGCACGTTTAGGGGCATGCCGGCCCATGAATTGTGTTTGATGGATGCATGTTTAGGGGCATGCCGGCTCATGATTTGTGTTTTTGATTTTTGTAGAGAGAGTGCACGTTTAGTGGCATGCCGACCCATGAACATGTTTAAGGACATGTCGGTCCATGAACATGTTTAAGGACATGTCGGTCCATGAATTGATTTTTAGAAAATTTCGCATTTTATAGATACACTGCAAGGCATTTTTAAGGGTAGTACTTTTTGAGCTGGTCGAGGTTCGTTGCTAGGTTAAACTCTTGACCGTCCAAGTCGGTTAGTTTTACTGCTCCGCCTGTGAAGATTTCCTTGACGAGGTAGGGTCCAGCCCAGTTAGGCTTGAATTTTCCTCGTGGGTCGACTGGAAGTGGTGCTCGGACTGACTTTAGTACGAGATCACCTACTTTTATGTGTCGTGGCTTAACTCGTTTGTTGAATGCTCGTTGTAGTCGGGCTTGGTACATTCGTACGGTACTCATGGAATGCAGTCGGCGTTCATCCAGGAGCATGAGTTGTTCGTACCGTTCACGGGCCCATTCTGCTTCCGGGATGCTATTTTCCATTAGTATGCGTAGAGACTGTATTTCTATTTCCACTGGTTGGACGGCTTCCATGCCATAGGTGAGGAAATAGGGGGTCATGCCTGTGGGTGTGCGAATGGTAGTGCGGTATCCCCATAATGCATATGGTATCTTGTTGGCCCAATCTTTGCAGCTGTCGATCATTTTCTCGAGTATGGTGACGACTGTCTTGTTTGCTGCTTCAACGGCTCCATTGGTTTGGGGTCGATAGGGCGAGGATTTGTGATGTTGGATGTTGTATTTTGTGAGTATAGCTTCCGTCTCGCGCTGAAAGTGCGAGCCTTGATCGCTGATGAACTCATGGGGTATGCCATATCGGCATATAATGTTTGTCTGTATGAATTTGGCGACTTCTTTGGAGCCGAGGGTTCGAAAAGATGCTGCTTCTACCCATTTAGTAAAGTAGTCGATGGCCACCAGCACGAAGCAGTGACCTCCTGCTCCGATGGGGTGGACTTTTCCTATCACGTCGATGCCCCAGGTTGAAAAGGGCCAGGGTGAGGTTAGGCTGTATAGTGGTGAAGGTGGTATATGTTGGACGTTGCTGAAAATTTGGCAGTTGTGGCAGTGCTTGACGTATTGGATGCGATGCTGCTTCCATGGTCGTCAATACCATCCTAGCCGTAGAATCGGTTGCAGAGTGCTCGAGCGTTCATGTGGGGTCCGCGATTCGCCATCATGGACTTGCGTGGCGATTTCTCGCCCTTCTTGTAGTCGACACATATGAGCAGCGTCCCTTGTGGTGTTTTCTTGAGTAATTGTCCCATCTCTAGCACAAATTGGGAAGCTAGGAGTCTGATAGCTCTCTGTCCACGTTTATCGGTGTCGGGTGGGTAAGTGTTGTCTGTTTTGTAGTTGATTATGGCTTGATACCAAGGCTCTGCCTGCTCGGCTTCGTCCAAGTCAATGGTATGGATGTATGCTGGTTCGTCACGTCTTTCGACGATGATGGGTAGTAACTTCATGTCTGGTGGCATGTTGAGGAGGGATGAGAGTTTTGACAGTGCGTCGGCAAACTGGTTTTCTTCCCTTGGGAGGTGGTAAAATTCGATGCTGTCGAAGTTGGTTAGGAGTTTTTGTACTTTTGTTTGGTATTTGGTGAGGGTTTCGCTCATGATCTTCCATGCCCCTGTAACTTGGTTTATGATGAGGAATGAATCTCCATGCACACGAAAGTTCTTTTTTTTGAGGGCGATGGCGGCTTGCAGGCCGTAAATGCAGGCTTCGTATTCTGCGGCGTTGTTCGTGACGCTGAAGTCGAGCTTGATTGACAGCGGAGTATGGTCACCGTTTGGGGATATCAGGAGTATTCTGACTCCATAGCCGCGGTAATTTGATGCTCCGTCGAAGTATAATTGCCAGTACTCCTTTTCTATG